>OX382260.1:31061234-36061234 GCA_947507595.1 Pyralis farinalis | reverse complement strand
TCTACACATAAGAAATCGTTACGTTACGTTTTTTTTTGTAATAGTGTCAATATTTGGGCTACTTTCTTATTGGAAAATCATTCCACGCTGGCGAACTCGCAACCTTTCTTTTGCCCGTTTCCTAATCCATTGCGATTAGTGGGGTCCGCTACCGAAGTCAAAGGATTTAGTTAAGATACTGATCTTTATATAGTGCGAATACTGTCAGACCTCCATAACCCAGAGGGAAAACGAAACCTTTCTTAGGATAGGTCACCTGTCAATTTCTTGATGCATGTGGGTTTCCTCACGATGTTTTTCCTTCATCACCGGGCAAGTGATAATAACAAACATGTACATAAATCCGAAAACGCAAATTTACTGGTACATGCCCACGTCAGGATTAGAACCTGGGACCGTGGGATAGATAACGGGTCGATTTTTTCATCCACTAAGCTATCGCTGCTCGAACCCGGCGGTTGGCAGACTCGGGACCATCAGCTAGTTATGTAGATATATGTGCCTTGAACCTGAGCTCCCATTGCATACACCACGTGCATGCAGGCAGAATGTAAGGCTTACAGATAAGGTGGACCTTGGTCTAGAGATGATATTGAGCCTTTTGGAGCCAAGTGTGTCATAAACTATTAACAGACAAGCTTTTTGGTGAAGGAGGGAAGGCCAGGACTCACATACTATGACGAAATTGGTCGTGTTTGATTAGAAGACGATGTCAGGAGTTCTAAGAACCGGAAAACGTGCATAAAAAGAGCAATAAATGTTAAAGAAGCGAGTGACTAGGCTGTGTCACTAGGTCTTCTGTCTACGATTACAGATACTTTGTAATTAGGTATAGTAGATTTTCTTTTTCTTCTTGAGACCGATGGCGTCGTTGCGCGTGTCATTCTAACCAAAAACACATGTTAAGCAACGTATACCGCAGCCTATCTATGGATGCGTTAATCTGTCTCGAGCTTCTCCGTGATTCAAAAGGCACGTTAATCCGACGATCCTGCTGTTGTCGACAGAAGACAGTCGTTAAACTAAGTCAGTAGCCTTCGGGCGCCCTGGAAATACTGGCCCCCGCCAATGTCCAGTTGGGTACCGTGGAGGAGTATGCTCTAAACCCCTTCGGTGGAAGACCCGTATCCCTGCAGCGATTAGGCAAAGAGGACGAACATTTTAGGGAGGATTTGGGGGCATGTTACTTATAAAGGCCTACTTACACTGAAAGCCAAAACTGGTCCGACTTTATACATAGCGTATCTCTTAGAAGACTCAGTGAGGTTACTAGAGACAGGCATATCTAGTATATCGCCCATATAGTGTGCAAACTCCCTCATCCTCTGCTCGGTGCCACCAGTACACACAAACTGAAAAAAAATACAATTTAATTTTTTTTTCCTAGTATTATCCTATTTTCTAATCCATCACTAATTATGGCGTCTTATTAACTTGGTGAAGATACTGAATTTTTACATGGAGCGACTGATGTCAGACCTTTTTTTTAATACTACGTCGGGAGGCATACAAGCTTACGACCCACCTGATGTAAAGCGGGTACCGTAGCCTATTAACGCTTGCGATATATTAAGTATCACTCGCGCGATGTCTTCTCTGCTGCTTACACAGCAACTCCTTGGGAGCTTACCGGTGACCTCACTCATACGCAGGAACACAACAACCCTCTAGGCAGTTGTTATTTGGCTGCGGTTTTCTGTGAGGTGGAGGTACTTCCCCAGACGGGCTGCTTTGATGTGCCCTACCTCTCTTAAAACATCCAGATCAAGACAAACAGACATGTTCATACACACAAATGTTTGCCTTGTGTGAGAAACGAACCCATGAGCGTTAGTGTCAAAGTCGCGTCATTCACGACTGAGCCACCGAGCTCCTCAACCCATAAGAAAAACCAGATCTTTCTTAGGCTAGGTTACACGACTTTTAAAATATAATTTCTTGGGCGTCAGTTTCCTTGACGTTTGCGCCTTCACCAGCGAGCATGTGATAATTACAATATAAATCCGAAAATTTGAATTTAGAGGTCCATGTGAACATGTCCCCGCCAAGATTAGAACTCGAGACTGTCTATTATAAGACTGGTTCTTTATCCACTGGACTATCAGCTTAAAGTTTTTTTTTAAACTACGTCGGGAGGCATACGAGCTTACGGCCCACATATGATGTTAAGCTTTTACCGTAGTCTGAGAACGCCTGCAATACAGGAAGTATTGCTCCCACATCACTACCCTTCCCCAACAACTTCTTACGAGTTTTGACGAACTCAGTGGCGCAGTCGTGAACGACGGGACTTTGATAACAAAGCTCGTGGGTTCGATTCCAACACAATACAAATATTTGTGTGCATGAACATGTCTGTTTCTATTGGTCCGGATGTTTTAAGCAGTTTATAAAAGCAGCCCGTCGGGGGAAGTACCTCCACCTCACATAAAACCGCAGTCCAACACCAATTCCCTAAGAGGGTTGATGTGTTCCCGTGTGTGAGTGAAGTCACTAGTAAACTCCTAAGTTACTGTGTTAGCAGCAGAGGAGGCTTCATTATTATTACAAGCGTTCATAGGCTACGGTAACCGCTTTACATAACGTGGACCGTATGCTTGAATAGATTCCGACGTTGTATATAAAAAAAAAGAAGTCTACTGGTGACCTCACTCACATGCAGGAACACAACAGGGAGTTCTAGAGTTCTAGGGAGTTGTTATTTGGCTGCGGTTTAACAGTAATAAGATAGTAATTTATAATATAGAGCGAGCCAGCACATTATCATCACATATATATTAGCTACGTGTAGCGGTCCTAAAATCTTCGTAAAGCTCGTACTCGGGTCTCCGAACAGGCAACTCAGTAATACCAAAGATAATATAATACTACAGGTAATACATAGGTCTGGAAATTATTCCGCACATGCACTAATATTTCACATCTTGACATCATTATTAATGTACCGCTATACTGACATAAATTTAGTGTAATATCGATTGAAAAAAACCTATATCTTTGCCAATCTCCAAATTTGTTTTTAAATAAAAATCAAAAACCATCGTATAGATACAGTAAACAGCTCATGGAGAGAAGCAACGGAGTGTCTATATAGTATGCGCATGCACACACGCAAGAGAGTCGAGAGTGTGGGCGTAGAGGGGGCATGACGGCATGAGAGAGCGTCATGCCATTTGTCGTCACGGCATACTGTTCGATTTTACTGCCAAGGCGCGCCAATATATGTTTCACAACAAAAAGGAGAACAAGAACTATGAGAAATATTTTCATTTTACATTTATTAATTTTTTAAATTCAGATATATCTAAATACCCTTCTTCTTATAAAGAATTCTTAAAAAGAATTATTATCTTTATCTTTTGCGACACCTTTTTTTATACCACTAAGGTGGCAAACAAGCATACGGCCTGACTGATGGTAAGCAGTTACCGTAGCCGATGGACATTTGCAACACCGGTGACCGTAGCCTATGGGCATTTGCAATACCAAAAGATACTTCTATATTTGTGGCTGTTCAAATCTTATAATTTAAAGTATACCATGATGGAAACAATTACAGTACTTACCTTCACATCTCCAAACATTTCATGCAGGTTGTGGTTTTCAGTGTTAAAATTCAAGTGATACAGTACATCCGACTTCATCTCTTCAAGATGCTTGTTGGGAAGACGAATAGTACCGTTCTCGTTTCTGAAATAAAAATTAATCGCCTTAAAATTAGGTAATAAAGACTCAGTCATATAGAATCATAAACAAATAATCCAACCAATAAACCTAAATACTTAAACTATTCTTTGATATTATATAAAATATTTATCATTTCTATAATAATATTTTTATCTTTTATTATATTTTTTTTAAATCCCCCTTTAACTATATGTTTAATATTCCTATTCCAAACACTTTTTGTATGCTTATTGTCAGGAATATTAATCAAAACCTATTGATTCTCTCGTATCCTTTTTCCAATAAACCTAAATACTTAAACTATTCTTTGATATTATATAAAATATTTATCATTTCTATAATAATATTTTTATCTTTTATTATATTTTTTTTAAATCCCCCTTTAACTATATGTTTAATATTCCTATTCCAAACACTTTTTGTATTCTTATTGTCAGGAATATTAATCAAAACCTATTGATTCTCTCGTATCCTTTTCTTAACTTTTTTAGGAGGATTATTAGTTCTATTTATTTATTATTTTGCACTACCACCCGAAATTGCTGATTGTGGGACAACGATGCCGGGCATACACATTAGGCAACGTGATGTCCGCGCAGCTCTGCAATCACTCGATGTGCGAAAGGCTAGTGGCCCCGACGGTATCCCGGCCGTGGTGCTCAGGAACTGTGCCCCTGAACTTGCTCCTGAGCTAACTCGCCTCTACAAATTGTCGTACGCCTCGGGAATCGTGCCGGAGGCCTGGAGAGAGGCGAACATACAACCGGTCCCCAAAAAAGGTGATCGGTCTGACCCTGCCAATTACCGACCCATAGCTGTCACCTCCATTCTCTGCAAGGTTTTTGAGCGGATTATAAATGCTCAA
The DNA here is from genome assembly GCA_947507595.1 of Pyralis farinalis. Classification (NCBI taxonomy): domain Eukaryota; kingdom Metazoa; phylum Arthropoda; class Insecta; order Lepidoptera; family Pyralidae; genus Pyralis; species Pyralis farinalis. The sequence goes on along the minus strand of OX382260.1, from coordinate 36,056,682 downwards.
CTAATCCGCTACCTGAAAGATCACTCGTTAATTAACGATCGCCAATACGGGTTCAGACCAAATCAGTCTACGGGTGATCTTCTAGCGTATGTTACTCACCTGTGGGGTGAAGCTATGGACAAGCATGGCGAATCTTTGGCAATCAGCCTAGACATTGCCAAAGCTTTTGATCGGGTTTGGCATCGCTAGAGAGTGCAGAGGAAGTGCCTACGGATTTTATGCTACAAGGTGGTTTTATCGGCGGGCAAAGTCATGGCATCCGTTTTTTGGGATGCAAAGGGTATAATTCTCGTGGATTATTTAAAAAAGGGTGAAACAATAAACTCCGATTACTATTGCAACCTGTTGCGTCGTTTGAGAGAAGAAATCAAAGAAAAACGTCCAGGTTTATTGAGAAGAAAAGTCTTATTTCATCAGGACAATGCGCGCGTTCACACCTCTGTGCAATCTATGGCAGAAATCCATCAATGTGGCTTCGAATTGTTACCTCATCCCCCATATTCACCGGATTTAGCACCGTCCAACTTTTATCTGTTCCCAAAGCTGAAAAAATTTTTAGATGGTAAACATTTTTTACAAATGAAGAGGTCATAGCCGCCGTGGACGCTTATTTTGAGGAGTTAGACGAAGATTTTTTAAAACGGGTATCGAAGCCTTACCGGGTCGATGGAAAAAGTGTTTTGAGCTCGGAGGAGAGTATGTTGAAAAATAAAAATAAACTTAAAATCGTGTGGTTTCATTAAGTATGTTAGGCTAAGAACTTTTCAAATGACCCTCGTACCGTCAACACTTGGGGCGCACCACTCTCGATTATGAGGCTCGTCTAATTAAATTTAATGTACAGAAGCTGGAAGCACGTAGACGGTATTTTGATTTTATTTATAAAATAATTCATTCAATATTACATGTACCTAACTTACTTGTTCAAATAACTTTTAATATCCGATATAGTGCTCGTAGATCCAATAAAACAGGACTTTTTGCTCTACAAGTTTACCCAAATAATACGTCCTTTTACAACCCCCTGGTTAGGATGGCTCGTCAGTGCAATGAAATCGCCAAGGACAACCCAGCATTCGACATTTTTCTACCTAAACTGGCTTTATATATTAAAATTCTTAAAGATATTGTTTATCACAAGCCGACGACAATCTAAAAACTCCTACTTGAAATTTTAGCCATAGATTTAAAATATATGTTTTTACTGAGTTTTATTTTTATATAGTTTAATCCATAATATTAGAGACTCTTCTTGATAGTTCTTATGTACACACATGTTTGTGGAATGCAACCTAGATTGTAATGTTTTGATTTGTATATTTCGTTTTAATCTGTTATGTGTGATAATAATAAAAAATAAAATCGCGCGCTTCTCTCCAAGCTTCCGGCATACGGTCTACCACCTCGATTATGCAATTGGATTGCTGCCTTTCTCCAGGGACGCAGCATACGAGTCCTTTGCGACGGACAGTCATCGCAGTTTCTGCGTGTGAACTCTGGAGTACCGCAGGGATCAGTAATGTCGCCCACCCTATTTTTGCTGCATATCAATGATATGTTATCACTTGGTAATATACATTGCTATGCAGATGACAGTACAGTTCATGCGCGATATGTTGGATGACCTGCGGCAGGCCAGGCCGAAGTGAAAGACGTGCACTTGTCGTTGAGGTCGACCAGGTGATGGATCGCGTTTCTCGATGGGGCTCCAACAACTTGGTTGAGTTCAATGCCAATAAAACCCAGGCGTGTGCGATTAGTGCCAAGGTTTCTACTTTCCATCCTCTTCACTCTCTTCAAAGCACCCCTTTGCAGATACAAGATAGCCTTACCATCCTCGGCATCAACATTAAAGGCGACCTCAACCCCAAAGACTATATCGAGAGCGTTATTTCCGTGGCCTCTAAAAAACTCGGAATCCTGAACAAAGTGAGACGGTTCTTCACGCCTGAGCAGCGCTGCCTCCTATACAAAGCCCAAGTTCGCCAATGCGTGGAGTACTGTTCTCACCTCTAGGACGGGTCTGCCAAATATCTACTTGACGCTCTCGATAGAATGCAGCGCCGCTCTATACGCATCATAGATAGCGTTGAGGTCACTAACTCCCTTGAACCTCTTCAGCTGCGTAGGGATATAGGTAGCTTGAGTGTTCTCTACCATATCTATCATGGGGAATGTTCTGAGAAGCTTTTTGACCTCGTCCCTCCTTCTCCTTTTCTCCTCCGGAATACACGCGCTAGACTGAAATCACATCCACATAGAGTTGGGTTGCTTACCTCCCGTACTAAGAAATTCGGCGAGTCATTTCTTTGTCGGACTATCAAAATGTGGAATTCGCTTCCGGCGCATGTGTTCCCCACTTCCTATAACCCCGGGTCGTTTAGACGTGGCGTGAAGAGGCACCTTAGCGGGCCGTCAAGGGGGGGACAGCCAGCACAGCGCTAATCACTATGATGGCTGTTCTCGCATATGGTTCTTATTGACGCTTTCCATCAGGCGCGATAGGGACATTTTAATAGGCTACATTAAAAAAAAAAGTTATGTGATTAGAATCGCCTCTAATGAAATGTTTAAACTTAATTTCACTAGTTCCCGTATCAACATCGCGACATATATACTTACTGATTAACATTCTCCTATTGATCAGTAGACTTGAATTGCTGAGATATTCGAGCGCTAAAGCACAACGTTTTTTTTTTAAGCGCGACGTAGCGAGCAGGCAGGAAAAGCGATTTATTGGTTTGTGTTTGGAACAAACTAAATCCAGGAATGTCATTCTAGTTTTCTAAATAGTTAATAGATTAAGGCGTTATTTTGTAAAAATCAAATTTACAAGCAGTTTGATAACAACTTCGTGTTTTACAAATTGGTGGCACATAAAGCAGTTTAGATCAAATTGCCATTCTACAGACATACATACATATCATCACGACTGTCTGCCATTGGGGCAGGCAGAGAATATGGAACGCCAGGTGCAACGATCCAAACATACCCCTCTCGCTTCTTCCACACTCATCAACCTCTTCATGCATGCTCTTCGGTTTTGGGTGCTTTTGATTTGGCCCTTTTTCAGCACATCACCAATTTCATCTATACGTGTGCGTCTAGGGCGGCCCCTCCCGAAACCTCCATTCACTATTGCCTGCTACACTTCTTTCGTAACTTTTTTGTCATTCTAAATGATCAAACCATCTCAAAATACCGTTTTCAATTTTTGACAGTGCATTCCACAAAGTTCCGTATCGTACTATTTTTTACTTTATCAATCATTCTCACTCCACACATACTCCTCAGCGCTCTCATTTCTACGGCGTTCACCCTGCTTTCATTATTTTTCTGCCATACGCATGTTTCACTGCCGTACATCAATGTTGGCGTAAACACACCCTGAATGATAGTAAGGCGAGCTTTGCTCGATATGTTATCGCTTGTTACCACGGAGCACAACGCACCATTGACACGGTTTCCTGCTTTCACTCAAAATACAAATATATTTATTTTGTAATAACATGAGTGTGCATGATAAGATTTTGGTGTAAATCTGATTATTCTTCATGTTTGGCCGTGTGGCGTACAAAATGAAAACGACATGCACGTAGTAAGATTTATACATTTCAATTAAGACTACGCGGTCGAAATGCGAGCGCTGCACAAAATTTGTGGCGTAAGGCTTGTAGACCGTATTCGCAATGATGATGTAAGAAACAGAGTTGGTCTGAAAGAGAGCGTCGGTATTAAAATAAGAAAAGGCATGCTCCGTTGGTTCGGACATGTAGAAAGAATGCAGTATGATAGAATCACGAAGCAGATATACAAAGCAAAAGTGGAAGGATATAGGAGCAGAGGAAGGCCAAGACTTACCTACCATGACCAAATTGGTCGTGTTCTATCAGAAGGTGATGTCAGGAGCCCTAGAAACCGGTGAGCGTGCATGAGTTTGCTCTTGCAATGAATGTTGGAGAAGCGACTGAGCTATGTAAGGATCGAGTCACGAGGCGCTCGGTTCTCTCTGCCTACCCACCCGGCAATGGATTTGGCGCGAAGTTATATAGATAGATAGAAATATGATTAAAATTAATAAGAATTTGCACGGAAATAACAATGTTAATATAATAAATAGAAATAATGTACTTATATGTAATAATTATTATGACACCGAAGATCAGTAATTAAATATCAATAATTCCGTACCTATGTCAGCAAATAATGTAACTAATGTCAAAGCAGTTAAAATTAAATAGATTAAAATACAATTACAATCAATAATTAAATGATTCCGTATGCCAGCAATATTGTAAATAATCTCAATCCAAAATTATAATTAAATAGTTTAAAATGCAATTTAGATATTCATGATGCAACCAATAAATAATATATTCATATTTCAATTATTATAATATTACGTTCAATTAGGAACATTATTGAAAATCTCCTAAAATTAAAATTAGGTAGACCAATAATAATATTTGTATTATTGTATTATTTATTTCTTGCATGGTTTCTCTTATATGAAAAACTAGCTGACCCGGCGAACTTCGTACCGCAATAAATGGTGTAACTAACGTTAATATTAAGTATTAAAAGAATTTATACCATCTAATAAGTTAACAAACCATTTATTGATCCTGAGGCGGTACGAAGACAAATCCAAAAACACAAAAATCATAAAAATCGGTCCAGCCGTTCTTGAGTTATAAATGGTGTAACTAACACGGCTTTGTTTTATATATATAGATATGCCAATTCGTACTTGAGATATCATAAAAAAAGAATTTCATATAAAATGTATGAGAAATGTAATTTACTTCTTTTTTTTTGTTATTTTTTTGTTATTTTTTCCATGTTTTAATACTTATTATCCTATTCCCGACGAAGACAAATCCAAAAACACAAAAATCATAAAAATTGGTCCAGCCGTTCTTGAGTTATAAATGGTGTAACTAACACGACTTTGTTTTATATATATAGATAGATATGCCAATTCGTACTTGAGATATCATAAAAAAAGAATTTCATATAAAATGTATGAGAAATGTAATTTAATTCTTTTTTTTTTGTTATTTTTTCCATGTTTTAATACTTATTATCCTATTCCCAACGAAGACAAATCCAAAAACACAAAAATCATAAAAATCGGTCCAGCCGTTCTTGAGTTATAAATGGTGTAACTAACACGGCTTTGTTTTATATATATAGATATGCCAATTCGTACTTGAGATATCATAAAAAAGAATTTCATATAAAATGTATGAGAAATGTAATTTAATTCTTTTTTTTTGTTATTTTTTCCATGTTTTAATACTTATTATCCTATTCCCAACGAAGACAAATCCAAAAACACAAAAATCATAAAAATCGGTCCAGCCGTTCTTGAGTTATAAATGGTGTAACTAACACGACTTTGTTTTATATATATAGATTAATTCAAAATTGTTGTTTGTTGTCTTGAAATCTCTTTTTCCGATCATAATAAAGCAAAAATCATTCATAGTGAAATCATTTAGTTTGTCTTTTGTGTTTTTTATGCTTATATTGCAATGAGGCCTGATAAAGTGACAAATCTCAAACTCTTCTTCGAATGTGTTCTGAGCAATGTTTAAAATTTTATTTCTCTTGTTGTTTTCGTGTTAGGTGCTTCATATGTTTATTTGTTTCTCTGTTACTTTCTACTTCACTGGTTTGTTTTTGTCTACGTTTTTTATCACTATCATTTTATACTTCGATTTTGTGGTTTTGATTTTCTGTATGTGTTTAACTTATGGATTCTGTTTATGTCTGTTTATTATTTTTTTCCGTTTGAGTTTTCTTAACTGATGTATGTAAAAAAAATATTTTCTAATCGCCCGGCACATAAATCAAAATCAAATCACTCTTTTGAATAATTCATTCTTTCTCGGTAATTCGTCGTATATGCGCTTGAGATTATTATTCTCTAAACAAAATAATTTCGGTTTCATCATTTGCGCTTTTTAGTTCAGTTGAGAGTAAGTCAATACGTCTTTGAGCTTTTTTATTTTATTATTTTCTTCATCAATAGATATATTTGGCAAGCTGCTACTGGTTGTAGTATTAAGATCTTCAATAACATTGACACTGTCATTCATATTATTTGATTCAGAATGAGCTCGATTTCGATGTCGAAACATGATGTTTTCAAAAAATTCATTTGCTTTCGTAATTTCAAATCAGAAAGAATAATAGATCCAAAATAAAAATGTTATGTAAATTAAAAATTGTTTTTAGCTATCTCAGGATTCAAACTCAGGTCACTCATTATACACTCTTCTTTCAATATCGCCCTCACATTTTCCATTTCTCGTAAACATAGAACAAATTCATTCATTGTTCCAATTTTTCATCTCCGATCATTATCTAACAATCTGTAACACTTTCATTCCTTTCAAAGACGATCGCTTTCGTCTTTATTACGTTTATTTTTATACCTTTCCTTTCCAAATTGCCATTCTATATTTCTTTATCTTTACACTTACTTTACTTTACCTAAACCTCACTCCAACAAATTCCACACATTACCTTACTTGATGTTTAACCCAAATCTAGAACGTGGGGTTACCTCGATCCATATTGGCTTAACCTACGTCAGTAGTTGCAAGAATGTTTTATGAACCGATTTCCACATTTCAACACTGAGCCTCTCTTTAGCTTTAGTATACGATTACGATCAGTGTGTGTTGCCAGTGATGACTTACGGCGCAGAAACGCGGTCCTCATACGGAAACGTGGGCCTCATACGGAAGCTCAAGGTTGCAGAGAGAGCAAGTTGAGAGAGAAAGTTGGAGAGAGCCATGCTCGGAGTTTCTTGAGATAGATTCAGAAATAAGCACATCCATAGTTGAACTGGAGTTACCGCCGTGGCTACAAGGATCAGCAAACTGAAGTGGCAATGGGCAGGCCACATAGCTCGGAGAACCGATGGCAGAAAGGGTATCGAATGACGACCACGATCCGGAAACCGCAGCGTAGAAACCCCCCCCCCCCCCCCCCCCCCGCGTTGTAGACGTTAATCGTAAGAATAACATGCTACAAGTGTAACAAATAAGAGTAAGGCCCGCCTGATAGTAAGTGTTATGTATAAAAGCATATGTAATTAGTTTATCAGACCTTAGATGATTCTTCCGCACCAAACTGCAGTTATCGTAATGAAGTTCGGATACTGCCCGCGGCGGCAGTATATTGTCGCAAGTGCACGCCATTTTGATAAAGTTGACTCCAAATATATCTGAAAAAAAAAACAGCGTTGATAAGATGTTTAACTAAAAAAATATCAATTACGTAATTACATATTTACACGATGTTAATGTATAATTATGTAATAAAACTAAAATAGCCTATGGACTGTATGATTACAGGGAGTAACTCTGGAGCGTTGACAGTCCAGCTGCTAACACGGCACGGTAACTCTTGACAAGTATACAGGTAATCAGGTAAAAATCCTCTAGGTAATTGTTTTATTTATATGTATACAACGTCGGGAGGCACACAAGCATAACGCTCACCTGATGGAAAGCGGATACCGTAGCTCATGAACACTTGCAATACATTAAATCACTCGTGCGATGCCACCTCTGCTGCTAAAACCTTTACTGGTGACCTCACTCACACGCAGGAACTCAACGACCCTCTAGGGATTTGTTGTTTGGCTGCGGTTTTTTTTATGAGTTAGAGACGGGCTTCCTTGATGCGCCCTACGTCTCTTAAAAACACGCAGACCAAGACAAACAGACATGTTCATGCACACAAATGTTTGTCCTGTGTGGGAATCGAACCCACGAGCGTTGGTGTCAAAGTAATGCAGCAGCGCGTTTCAGATCGCAGAAAACAGTTGCTTAATTTCGTTAGCAGCAGAGGTGCCAATGCGCGAGCGATAGTCCCACTTGCAAGCGTTCATAGACTACGGTAACTACTTTACCTCATGTCGTAGATCGTAATCCTTGTTTGCATTCCGACGTTGTGTTTTTAGTTTTAGTATTATATGTTACATAGCTGTGCAGATATAGCCCGATTCCCATCGGCTTCCCTTACGAAAAATCTAATCTATGGGCTAACGACATTTTTAGTTTGTTATATTATCCACTCACTTTGCATAGTTTGAATTGACTAAACGCCTTAAAAAAATACCGGGTTACTTTTTCATACTACAATATCTCATACAGAGCATCTATTCCTTTCGTTTCTATGAACTGACTCCTATTACTGCTACTCGTTCCGTCTCGTTTTAGCACGCGAAATAACTCGGAGAATAGCGGCTTGTGACAGAATAAGGTAATTAGCAACGTACAAGTGTAAGCGAGAAAGATCATTTAAGAAGTAATAGTACCTATAAAGATTCTAAATTATGAATGAATGTAGCGCCTTAAAACTGTTACTGGCGAGTAATATATTTTATTTGGCAGGATTTATTGTAATGATTCTAAATTAAGAATGATTTTAGCGACATAAAATCGTGACAGGCGCGGAATACATTTTATTTGCCTGGATTTTATACATGGCGGGTAGTGCGTACTGCGCATGCGTGTGTAGCGGGAAACTTTAGTTTTGTTGAATTTGCTTTTTGTCAATTACTTGTCGAATTTTATTTGTTTGTGCTGAAGTGTGGTGAGTGAGTTGTTTTAATTTGTATTGTGTGTTGTACCGACAGTTGGTTCGTTATGGCATTAATTCATGAAACTGTTGTCTAACAGATTCTTTGCTGTCGAAGGAAACTTCGGTTTCAAAACTATTTTATACAACAGTGTTTTATCTTATTATGCTAAAAAGAACTGACGAATTACTTTAGAATATAAATAAGTCCTAGGTCGTCTTAGTGGTCGTAGATGGTCGTTTTGAGGGTTCCGTAGCCAAAGGGTAAAACGGACCCTATTACTGAGACTCCGCTGTCCGTCCATCCTTCCGTCCGTCCATCCGTCTGTCACTAGGCTGTATCTCATGAACCGTGATAGTTAGACAGTTGAAATTTTAACAGATGATGTATTTCTGTTGCCGCTATAACAACAAATACTAAAAAACAGAATAAAATAAATATTTAAGAGGGCTCCCATACAACAAACGTGATTTTTTTGCTCGATATTGATAACGGCAACAGGTAGATGCTTGAAATATTCACAGAATATTTAGTTATATATTCACTTTAAAAATAAATAGTTAAATTAAAATAAAACAAATATTCAAGAGGGGCTCCCATACAACAAACGTGATTTAACGTTTTTATAGATAATGGTACGGAACCCTTCGTGCGCGAGTCCGACTCGCACTTGGCCGGTTTTATTTTGATAGTCCTCGTTTCTATTGTTAACTTTTCAATTTCATTTTTTACTAACAGGGTACGAAATATTTTTCGAATTAACTAAGACTAAAGAACGCATGCACACATACTGCTTTATCTCAAAAGGCTTTTTTCAAAGCCACCATTATCATATTTGAAAGCCACTGTTACTCGTATATAAACAGCTTCCATGTATGATGGAGATGGGGCCTATATTTTTGCATCATGGAGCGGGCAGATTTGCTGAGTGGACTTTTTATTCTCCGGCTTCCCTTCTGAAAATATCCACCCTTCGCCACTGATAACTAGTATGTTAACCGATGCTCCCGGGTTCGTATCCTAGCGTGGGCTTGTGCCACTAAATTCGTGTTATCGGATTCATAAAGATTTTTTTTTATACAACGCCGAAAGACATTCAAGCATACGGCCCATTTGATGTAAATCAGTTACCAAGCTTATTAACGCTTGTAATATGTTAAGCATCACGCGCGCGATGCCTCCTCTACTGCTTACACAGGAACACCTTAGTATAAGAATCAGGTGGTAATAAAATAAAATAACTCGATAATAACTATATTGTCCAAGCACTATGTCTTTATACTTCAATAGTCGAAAACAGACAGAGAAATATTAGGGAACAGTTGTTAGAGATTATTTACATACATACATATCATCGCGCCGCTCGACCCATCGGGGTAGGCAGAGACTTTGGAACGCCAGGTGCACCGATCCAAACATACCCCTCTCGCTTTTTCCACACTCATCAACCTCTTCTTGTATGCTCTACGGTGTTGGGTGCTTTTGATTTGGCCATTTAACATATCACCAATTTGATCTATATGTGTGCGTCTAGGGCGGCCCCTACCGATATCTCTATTCACTACATTATTTATCATTAGATTATTCTTAGAGATTATTTTATTTATATGCTCACGCTGAGTCACTTGCAGTGTCGGCGGAGAGAGCCGAGCGCGACTCGTATCCATCATTTCACGCGTCTTTTGCACGCTCGACGGTTACATTTTATAATGAAAAACTGAAACCGACATCATTGAAGTCGACTCCAGCACATATATAGCAACTATATAGGCGTCGACGTTAATGAACATGGTCCCACTTTTTGGAAGGGGCAAGAGAGAGAGGTGCGAGAACACATTTTCTTTCTTTCTCTCTTTTTTCTTTCTCTCTTTCCTCATAGCGAGTTAACAGGCACAGTGCAGGCCTATTGTCTGTATCACACTATGAAGCTAAAGAAGTTTTACTTTTACTACTAAGTCGTGTGGGCTAAAGTGCACTCGTTTTTTTTATTCAAAAAGTTTTATTTCATAGCTTTTTAGTTTACCACTACATCTTCGTCGTATCTATATCAAATCAAGATATCAGGTAAAAAGTCGGTTAATATACGTAAGGTACACAAGTGAATTTCGTTTTTCAAGAGATTCTGAAAAACTGTACACGCTACTTCACTGACCAGACCACTCCTACACCTACCTTATACAATAAATAAAAAGAATCATCACATCATCATTGCATAGCTAGTATTGTTGAAATATGTAGAAAACCAAACTCTTGTGTTTGATATATATCTTTAATACGATCTGATACTATAAACTAAATAACAAGGGTATTTATATGAATATATAACAAAGATTTTTACTATCAGGAAGTGGTTTAGATGCACTGAGAGAACGTGCTGACATTACTATTAATTAAAATAATATAATCAATATTATTTCCTTATTCCTACCACGTCAGGTCTAATCTTAAAGGTAAGAACCGATCTAAGTTTAAGGTTTCAGTGTCACACACTGATTCTTCCACGTTCATCAAAAATGCTGCCTTCAAGCGATCTATCGACACATTTGTTTCTGTAACATCACATTGTATGGTAAAAACTTTTCCGAATGTTTGATGGTCCATCGTATCGCTATATGAGACTGGGACGTAATCTATCGCATCTTAAAAATACGTGCGTACAATCCTTTTATTGCGGATGAACGAAAACGTTCTTGTTTATGCTTTCCTTCTTGGGAATGGCTGTCACCGCTCTATATTATTCTTTATACAAAATCGGCGTACGTTATACTCGGATCGTTGCCGAAAAAAAAAATCCGGGTAACTTGATCGTCGTGCCATATACAAGTTCAGCGGCGCAGCAACCCTTATCTTGTCGATAACTGGAACGTAGTCTGAATAGAACTGATGGTAATTCCCGAGTCTAATTTGCTATATTGGTCCTGGGTGTCATCGCCGTTTTTATAGTACTATGTAAATCTCTCTACTTTAGCTTTAACTTGCGGATGGATTGGTGTAGTACGGAATTTTTCGATTCTATTAACTTCGTTAATCCTCTGAACACGTTGATCGGTCGTGATGTAGTCCTGGCATCCAAATTGATCAATCCATCCTTCATAAACAACTCTTGCAACGGTTTCTGCGGTGATATCGGTGACTGGAACAGCTTCAGGCCATGATGTATCGATCATCGTAATCGTATATCGTTTGTTTTGTGATGTTGGAAGTGGGCCAACTATGTCAAGTTTAGGTGCGAAAAACGTCGGCATATATTTTCCAATCGGCAAATTTGTATGTCTATGTACTTCCGAACGCTGACATTGCCAACATGTGTCACACCATTTGTTTACGTCTGTATTCATACTAGACTATACGTAATTGTTTTCGATTAATTTTCTCATGATATTTTACCAGGGTGACTCAAACTGTGATAACTATCGAATATTTTCTTCCTGTATTGCTGTGATAAATATAGGCATATGGTGCCGGTAGAGACATCACAGTATATTTGGTTGTTGGCGTTTGGTGTAGGTATGAGCGACATACTTTTGAACGAACGATTTATTCTGTTTGAGTTGTTCAAGCTTACATCATTCTTTTGGTTCATTACCAAGTCGGAAAAATCGATCACTGTTGGACATGAAATAGTTTCGATGACTCGTGATAGGGCATCGGCAACTGCGTTATCTTGTCCGCTTCCGTGCCGGATGTCGGTGCTAAATTGTGATATGTAATCCAAATATCTTGTCCTTCTGGGAGTGTCGTCCACAGATATTTTCTTATTGAAAGCATGTATTAAGGGCGTGTGGTCCATATAAATTGTAAACTCTCGCCCTTCAATCAATCGTCAGAATTGTTTCACTGCCAAATATATTCCTAGTAACTCCCTGACGTAGGTTGAGTATTTCTGTTGAGCTTCGTTTAAGTTTTTGGAGAAAAAAGCGATGCGTTTCCACTTTTTGTTGATTTTTTGCTGGACTACTCCACCTACACATTTAGTACTGCCATGGGTCATAATAACTATCTTCGTCCGAACGGTGTTATTATTGCTGTTTGCTCTGGCTAGGCTGTAGGTATCATGTGATTTGCCTTCTTGATATCGAGCTTACTGAACATAGTGTTTCTACTTGCGGTGTATGAAAAATCTAATAATCTTGATAATAGCGCGGTAATCACCACAAGTTCTCCATTTCACATCTTTCTTCTTTACAAAACTGCTACTGGACTGACCCATGGGCTACTGGATGGTCTACATATCGCATTTCTTGAAACTTCTTTTTGGCGGCTTTGTATTTATCAGGTGGAAATGGGCGTGTGCGAGCACATACTGGCTGTCCATTCGTGATAATATGATGCTGTACTGTGTGATTTACAGTCTTACGGGTTCAGGTAATGAAAATTCGATGGAACGGATGGACGGGCATTTTGCTTTGATTAAATTAGCAGGCGCTTCGCACTATGTAAGTTTATCTCTCTCAATCTTAATTAGTGTTACATATTTATATTTTCAGTGTATACCTACCAAATAAGTAAGATTGTGAAGAGAGAAAATAAATATATTATTATTATTATCTATTAGTTTTCTTCCATATATACCTACCAATAAACGATAGTTCTCTAAAAATTCGACTCCCAAAATTGGCATTTTAACCTCGGCAATAATAAAGGTCAAATGAAAGGACGTCATTGACCGTCGTAGAACGTAGACTCAAATTCAATGTTAAGGTACATTCCCCGTGTGTGTCAATCATAGTTCCATTGGCTCCGTATAATTTGAACTCGCTAACGCTCTCCTTGTCCTGTTTTGGTCTAGAAATATCAGATATATTCGCTTCTGTATCCACCAAAAATTTGTAACCGCTATTGAAATCCGTAATGGTTAGGCGATTCAACGGACAAATGACACAGATTCCGCCTCATTCTGTCCCGACTCTGGTTTCCCGCTTGTTGTCCTTCGTTCTTCCAGGACTACGGTTGGCATTTACACACCTTATTTTTGTGTGTATAATGATAATAACATAATTCGTTATTATTGTTTCGTGTTGCTGATTGATGGCGCGAACTTGACCTAGTTCTTCCATTCGGCGGTCGCCTGAAAGTGCAGCGTCTGTCGAAAAATTGCCGCGAGCGTTGGTTACGTAAGGCGATAAGGTGATTTATAATTGCATCGACGCTAAATGTGACGACAATTGCGTGATTAAATTTATGTCAACTGCCCCTGTGGTGGTGGCTTGCTGGATCCTCTTGAACCTGATGGTCTCTCAAATACGGTCAGCCATTTCACCCAACTTGTCTAAGGTCAAGTTCTCTGTGACTGCCCAAATGGTGGTAACAGATGGTGGAAGTTGCCTAATCCATAACAATCGATGGTGTCGTCATTAATGCGACCAGAACCTGCCTTTCTGATTTATGTAGCAATTGTGAGGGTTTCTAATCTCCCAGATCCATCTCTGAGAGTAATTTGTGGAACCGTCTGTACTCACTTTCTTAATAACAGCTTACGAGCCTCTCTTTTATGGTGTAGTATTTGTTCTCTAGCGGCGGATCGTTTAGCAAATCGCTAACCTGATGTATCCTCCTTAGGAACCTCCTTAGGAAATTTCGACACCACGGCATTGAACTTGTATTCATCGACTTGTTTTTGAGGAGCAACGATGGCCTCAAACTGCGCGAACTATAAACATGACGAATCCGTCCAGAAATACAGAAGTCGCTCGGCAATGGTTATTGCAACCACATAGATGCACGAATCAAAAGCTTGACCAGTCATATTTCCCGTACCGAATGCCTTGCTGGGTGAAGGAGGCGGCATGGTCCATGAGAGCCGATTAGTCGTCTTTTGAAACTGCCTTTTGAATTTCTGAACCGGCGAGACCCGCTTGTGGGAGGCCGGTGGAAATGTACAGCTGGTTGCCAGGTATAAAATGCCGTTCTTCTGGAGATCTTCTGGGTGATTCTCGTTGGTGCCGGATCAGAGTACGTCGGGGTCAACACTTTGGCGCTATAGCCACTATTGTGGGAATATGTAGAAAACCAAACTCTTGTGTCTGATATATATCTTTAATACGAATATTTATGTGAATATATAACAAAGGTTTTCTTACTATTATTAGGAAGTCGTTTAGATGCACTGAGAGAACGTGTTATGCTGTCATTGCTATTAAATAATATAATATAATCAATGTTGTTTCCTTATTACTAGCACGTCTAATCTTAAAGGTAGGCACCGATCTAAGTTTAAGGTAGGTGCATATCTACGAGAGTGATCCCCATAAACATCATTGGCGAAGATATCACGTAACATACATACAAATTTATTACGGAATAATTTCGCACGAATTGCTTTATTTATCAGTATAAAAGTACTATCATGTATGTGGTAAAATACAATATTCATTTATTGCTCTATCGTACACAAACATGACAATATTATCTATTATTATATTACATTAAAAATTTAACACTTCAGAACTATTACAATTATTTTACATTAAAAAGTTTATCTCTCAGAAAAATCAACTTTCATCCATAATTTCAACGACTCACCATCATCATTACCAGCATCATTATCGCCAATCTCTAAAACTCAAACACACACGCACACTCGCGCAAGCGCCCTGCGCCGCTTAAACTAAACAGCGATGTTGATAAACTACGTTGAACGAAACGCGTAAAGGCCAACAATTTCATGGCGCTTACAATGTTTTGGTCGCGAGAAAATAATGCCTAAATGCCTGAGAAAATAATATGAACGATCTAGCGCTTCATGTTTTAATTGATTAATTAGAGGGAACTAATTTTTTAGCGCTACAGCGAACTTAAGTCAATGATATTGTATTAAAGAGATGTCGTACTAGCGCGCAAATACTGAGGCAATGAAATTAACTCAATTGGTCTAATATGCGCTATTCTATGATGCGCTGACGTATTTCAAGCGCAACTCTTGACAGATAGCTATCTCTCTCTATATAATGCGTTCCGTATTATCTATCCCCTTCTTAAGTAAGTAAGTACTATAAAGTCGTAGTGGAACAATAACAAAACGACGCACAGTATGAATATACGTCATCTTTAAATACAATATCATTGACTTAAGTTCTAATTCTCACCAAAATCTTACGGTCAGGGTCACGTGTCCTGACGGCCTGACGCGAGTTTAGCATTTTTTACTCATCCCAAAAAGTGCACAACGCCGCTAAAGAAGTTTTCACTTCAAAAAATCAGTCAAACAAACTTCGCTATATTAAATATTTATTCATCCCTCGCATCGCATCCAGCCTCTCTTCCGACTATGTACAAAGGGACGACCAAAGCAGCCAGCAGCTGTGGTGCGCACATGAAAACACGCAGTTGCTGTTACAGATGGCGGACAATCGCAGAGCAGACCGCAACATCCGAGGCAGACACTAACATAGCAGCATTGGCGGCGTTTGTATACATACGCCTACTAACGCACAAAGTACAAAGTAATTTCGGCCAAGTTGCCTGTAAATGTGACTTTGTAAAGTAACATTTGACACTTTTATTGACGAGCTCAGAGTAACGCTACATTGACACTTACGCTCGTGGATTTACCCATACAGGACAAACGGTTGTGTGTTTTTGACTAGTTGTTTTATGTGATGTAGGGCGCATCAACGCAGTTACTTCCACAGAAGAAGTACGTACACCTCATAGATAGTTCGTCGTATTCTCTTTTTGAAGTGATAACTTCTTGGCAGAAAGAGCATGAAAGTAGAATAAACGCGGTCGAAATGCGAGCGCTGCGCAAAATTTGTGGCGTAAGGCTTGTAGACCGTATTCGCAATGATGATGTTAGAAACAGAGTTGGTCTGAAAGAGAGCGTCGGAGTTAAAATAAGAAGAGGCATGCTCCGATGGTTCGGACATGTAGAAAGAATGCAAGATGAAAGAATGACGAAGCAGATATACAATGCAAAAGTGGAAGGATGTAGGAGCCGGGGAAGGCTAAGACTTACCTACCATGACCAAATTGGTCGTGTTTTATCAGAAGGTGATGTCAGGAGCCCTAGAAACCGGCGAGCGTGCATGAGAAGAGCAATGAATGTTAAAGAAGCGAGTGAGATATGTAAGGATCGAGTCACGTGGCGCTCGGTTCTCTCTGCCTACCCCGCAAGGGATTTGGCGTGAAGTTATAGATAGATAGATAGATAACTTCTTATGGGAGGGTAAACCGCTTCGTTACGTAACGCGTTACGGCACCAGTCTGTCTGGCGTCCCTTTCTCTCATGCATACGGCAACTTTAATTATATAATCTACATATAATTTAAGTTATCACTTCTATCGGGCATCCCGAGATGCACACGATTTTTTTTATCTATCTATAACTTCACGCTAAATCCCTTACGGGGTAGGCAGAGAGAACCGAGCGCCACGTGACTCGATCCTTACATACCTCACTCGCTTCTTTAACATTTATTGCTCTTTTCAAGCACGCTCGCCGGTTTCTAGGGCTCCTGACATCACCTTCTGATAGAACACGACCAATTTCAAATTCAAATTATTTATTGCATATCATGTTGTACAAAGTTCTTATTTAATTTTATCATGGTAGGTAAGTCTTGGCCTTCCTCTGCTCCTACATCCTTCCACTTTTGCATTGTATATCTGCTTCGTCATTCTTTCATCCTGCATTCTTTCTACATGTCCGAACCAACGGAGCATTCCTCTTCTTATTTTAACACCGACGCTCTCTTTCAGACCAACTTTGCTTCTAACCTCATCATTGTGAATACGGTCTACAAGCGTTACGCCACATCGTGTTTTTTTTTTTAATAATGAAGCTATATGTTTATAACAGGGTAAATACGTGAATATTCAGGCCAAAATTAATGCAAACACCGTGATGACTGACTGACCAGTAAGAGTATTCACATTGACATGCAAAGCTCTCATTCGAATCGAAAAGTGTCTATGCCCATAAAGCGCAAGTCTTAAATTTAGGACCGTTTCAAAATTTTCTTAATTCTCCATGACCCAGCTTCAGAAATTCTGATGAAGAACGACCGGAAGGGCTCTCAGATAAAATCCTGAAGTTTCAATATCATCAGTAAAACCATAGTGAATTTTGTATTATTTTTTATTTTATTTTACTTTCTACATATTCTTTTTTATTTAAGTTTTAAACTATATAAGTAACTTATTTTTACTTATTTAACACCAAACCGGAAATTTTTTTAAATATTTTATAAAAAGCGTGGTTTAATGGTTCTAATCTGAAAATTTAAGAAGGTGCTAATTTTATTTAAGGGTATATCTACGTTTTTCTTAAATTGTGCATTTCTTTGTAATACTAAAATTCTCTAACAGACTAGCTATTTAGATACACATATGCGAGAATATGTAATTAGTCTATAGTTTTCTATATGGTTGATTGCTGAGTTTTTAGCATACTCATACATTTAAGAGAGGTAGGGCGCATCAAAAAGCAGCCCGTCTGGGGAAGTACCTCCACCTCACAGAAAACTGTAGCCAAATAACAACTCCCTAGAGTGTTGTTGTGTTCCTGCGTGTGCGTGAGGTCACCAGTAAGCTCCCAAGGAGTAGCAGAGTAGGCATCGTGCGAGTGATATTTAATATATCGCAAGCGTGAATAGGCTACGGTACCTGCTTTACATCAGGTGGGCCGTATGCTTGTATGCCTCCTGACTGAATAATCATAAATTTTAACCAATTTCGTCTTTTAATGTTTAACGATAAACCGGTAGAAAATCAGCCATGTATTTATATACTTACATAAATATACACGCCTTACCACTTTCGCAACAATTTTAATGGAATTTATTTCACAAGCCTATCGAACTTGTACACGATTTAAAAACAACGTGGACAGTACTTCACTTAACTCCGATCTGGACGCAACTAGTATGACAACCGCGGCAACTGATTTATAAACATTGCATTGTTATCGTCTATCCGTCCTTGATAAGAAACTATTATATGGGTACTGACTGTTTCAGTACGCAAACTCGTGAGAGTTATTGACTTCATTCATGTTGAAGCCGACTTTGTATATGTAATATTGTTCTGAAATAATAATATATATATATTGTCGGACAAATTACACAGCGCCATCTAGCCCCAAAGTAAGCGAAGCTTCTATTATGGGTAGGTACTAGACAACTGATAAACATACGTAAATACATTTTTTTTGTAAATACACTTATTATACATAGAAAATACCCAGACCAAGACATACAGACATGTTCATGCACACAAATGTTTGTACTGTGTGGGAATCGAACCCACGAGCGTTGGTGTCAAAGTAGCGTAACAGCGCGTTTCACCACTGCGCCACCGAGCTTGCAGTTGGATTCTTCTATCAATATCGAAGACCAAAACATTAATTTGTGTACGCACCACTTAAAACTACTGAATGGATTAAGTTAAATTTTTTGAGCATTGGTACACTGAGAAATAAGGAACCAGACTACTGACTGACTGCTCCCATGCTAGAATTCTGGTTTGGACTAAATCCATGTTTTCGGATTTATGTACATATTTGTAATTATCAACATTGTGAGGAAACCCATACGTCCCAGAAATTATATAACCTAACCAAAAAAAGGTATGGCTTACCCTCTTGACTGTGGAAGTCTGACAGCAAGCGCTCCCTCTCAAAATTAATATCTTTGGCAAATCCTGAGATTTAGATAACGGATAATCAAAATTATTGAATTAGAAAACGCAATAACAATATAACGCGTTATTCCTAGGAAAACTTGTATAACCAAGTATGCGTAGGCACTAGCAATTAATCATACAATTCTAATACAAGTTGTGATGAACAATGATTGCGTCGTACGTATTCCGGTGTATGACTAGATAAGGATGAATACAATTTTTGTGATAAATACAAATTAAATTCAATAAACTTTGGTGCGATATGCATTTAAAAATCGATCTGAATTGTCTCCATCTTAAGCGCTGGCCTCCCTGTTTATGGAAATCATAAAAGTTTTACTATTAACTAGCTATTGCCCGCACCTTCGCCCACTTAAATAACTTGTAACTATCCTCAAGAATTGGACTCTCCAATGCAAAAAGGTCCGAATCCGGGCGGGGACATGTACAACTAAATTCGTATTTTCGGATTTATGTACATATTTATCACTTGCTCGGCGGTGAAGGAAAACATCCTGAAACCAACACTTCATCCAGGCAATTATAATTTGAAAGACGTGTGACCTAACCTAAGAAAGACCTGGTTTTCCCTCTGGGTTGTGGAGATCTGAAGGTAGCCACAACAATTGTCTCATACTTTCACTGCAGCGATACGTTCCGCTTTTACGAAAACACAACTGCAATTGGTAAGGTATTGTTATGGATCAAATCTCTCTACGGTATGATATATATTAAATTATAAAGTAGCAACAACGTAAGGCTGCAGTTGCGCTTTTGCTCGCTTCTGACCTCATCACATCGCGCCGGACTGCCTTTTACGGCGCTTTAAGCCGATTCACAGAATTATCTATATGTATATGTCCAAATCCCAAGAAAGAACCATGCACAACATGATTCTGTTCTTACACCCTATTCGCTTGTTTAAAATTAATATATATTAATATAAAATTAATAGCACTTCTCATTCACGCTCGCTGGTTTCTTGGGCTTCTGATAGCTCTGACCAATATGGCCGTAGTGGATGAATCTTGCCGTTATTGGATTAGTGTTCTCTATATTAATTTCATCCGTACCTACGAATAGACATAACAAAACTTTTTATTATTACATAGTAGTAGGGAGGCATACAAGCATACGGCCCACCTGATGTAAAGCGGTTACCGTAGCCTATAAACACTTGCAACACACTAAGTATCACTCAGACTATGCTTATCTCAGTCGATCTTGGCACCATCAATCATTATATAAGGTAATGGACAAAGTATTAGAAATTCAGTCAACCTGCAATTATTGTAAGATTTTCAATGAAAAAATTGAAAAAGAAGATAAACGTAATATTTTTTGGCCAATTAGTGACTGAAGAATTTAATGACACTAAACCATGTCTTCGTACTCGCCTTTATACACAAATTTTGTCATTTTTGGACAATGCAAAGGGTTCTTTTTCATTTGAGTAATATAAAAATCGATTCTCAAATTGGATAATGATGTATTGGTTCGTAATAAAAAAAAATTGAAATACTCAAATTACAGTTTAAAAAAATTAAGAGGGCACGGAAACTCTGAATTTTCATACAAAACGGGCCAACATTTTTACCCCACTAAGGCTCCACCAATTTTGATGATTTTTGTATATGTATAAGATATCACAGAATATAAGGTTTAAAGGTTTTTATTTTATGGACAATTTCTGTAGAATAAGAATTAGAAAAAGCTAAAATGTGATTGTTTTTTATCTATTGCGTTATTTATATAATAATTTGTGAAATAGTGACATTATTAAAAAAACCTACAAACCAATAAGACTAAAAATATTAAATTTGGCTTAACATTACTGTGGTACAACCTTTTTTCCCCAACTACAAATTCTACAATTGCATTATTCTATTGCAAAACTATTATCATGCCATGTACGTGCCGTTCCCTCTTAATCTAATTAGAAGCTAATATAAATACAATGTTGTACATTGCTCTTTTAAAAGTTTGATGTGCAATCAGAAAATTGATCAAAAACTTAGTCTTAATGTGTATTTGTATCAAATAAACATAAATATAAAATATGTCTTTTCTTTATTTTTATGATATAGATACCAAAACATCAAAGTTGCTATCAGTCTAGAAACATACCTATGTTTAATAGATAAATGTATAAGATGGATGCTTACCAGTGGCCGGTTATTTGGGCGGATATTTGCCTAAACTTCACTTTTGTTCGCACTGAAAGGAAAATATAATTAAAATAATAACTGGGATAGATAAATGTTTAACATTGTCACAATGGGCTCTATGAAGAGACTCTATGAGAGATTTTCAGAGAATGGGCTCTATGAGAGATTTTCAAGAACTGGAGAAGTTTTGGGAGTCTGTGAGGGATGTTCTGGACTTAGCTGAAGGGAATGAAAGAGTGATTATGTGTGGAGACTTGAATGGATGGGTTGGGACCAAGCGATACAGCTATGAAGCTGTTCTTGGTCCGTATGGAGATAAGAGAGTGAACGAAGCAGGTAAGTCAATACTAGATTTATGTATGGAACGAGGCCTCCTCGTGTCGAATACTTTATTTCATCATAAGGATATTCACACGTATACATGGAGAAGGAATGATCAAAAAAGTGTGATTGATTTGATTTTAATAGATAGACGTCTCCGAAATGTTTTAATGGATACAAGAGCCTTTAGAGGCCCCACTCTTGAGACGGACCACTACCTGGTGGTAAGCCGGTTTGTGGGCCTTATTAGGAAGTGGAGGCACTGGCGAGTGCGTATCCCTTTCGGAGATCATGAAAGGATAATGAGCGAAAAATTGCAAGATGAAAGTGTAAGGAGAATGTATGTGCATCTGGTAAGTGAGAGACTTGCAAATGCAAGCCTCTCCGACTCAGATGTGGATGATTGTTGGAAAGTTTTGAAAGAAAGTATGGTGGATAGTGCAAAAGAAGCTTGTGGATGCGCAAAGAGACGTAAAACAGCGAAAGGAGATGCCTGGTGGGATGCGGAGGTTGAATCCTCCGTAGCAAGAAAGAGGAAAGCGTGGCTGGATTACGTATCATCTTTGCCTTTAAATGAAAATATGAGAGAAAAGAAGAAAGAAATGTACCGTCTATGCAAGAATGAAACCAAGGCTTTAGTGAAAGAGAAGCGTGAAAGACAAATTATGAATGAGGAAGAGAGGCTGACGAAAAACTTCGAGGCAAATACCAAACTCTTTTGGAGAGAGGTAAAGAAGTCTCGGAGTGGTTCGTCGGCATCCAGAATGGATAAGATAATGTCTAAAGCTGGTGTCATTCTTGCGAACACTCAGGAAGTGTTAGAACGGTGGAGTGAATATTTTGAGGAAATGTATGAGTATGCCTCGGACGCTGGCAATGAGAGTGAGTCGGATGCTTACTCCACGTTGACGGCGTCCGACGAAGGCATAACTATGGATGAGATCGAATGGTCGATACGAAGCTTGAAAAATGGAAAATCAGCGGGAATTGATCTGATCACAGCTGAGATGATCAAATTAGGTGGCACTTACGTCCGGGACGCCTTCTGGTACCTATGCAACCTATGCTGGAGAACTGGAAGGGTCCCAATGGACTGGAGACGCGCAGTCATCGTGCCCTTGTATAAAGGCAAGGGATCACGCATGGACTGCGCCAACTATAGGGCCATCAGTTTGATCAGCTTAGCAGCAAAAGTATATGGAAAGGTGATTGAAAGGAGAATGAGGGTGAAATCCGATGAAATGCTGTGGGACGCACAAGGAGGTTTCCGAAATGGAAGGGGATGTTCGGATCAAGTTTTCTCGCTCCGCAATATCGTAGAGAAGCATCTGGCCATAGACCGGAAGGTTTTCTGCGGTTTTGTGGATCTTGAGAAAGCCTTTGATAGGGTTGTGCGAAAGGAACTGTGGGACATATTGCCGAGATATGGGATTGACGGTTCACTGCTCCGTGCTGTGCAGTCCACTTACAAGGATTGCTCAGCATGTGTGCGGATAGACGGTGGCATGTCACCCTGGTTTGATGTCAAAATTGGTGTCAAACAGGGTTGCATGCTATCTGCTAGGCTGTTTATCCTGTATCTCGATAGTTGTCTGCAGAGAATAAGGTCAACGAATGTGGGATTGCGCATGGGTGACCAAGTGGTGAACTGTCTGCTGTATGCAGACGATGCCGTGCTATTAGCAGATACACCATCTAAACTGCAAACACTGGTCACAGCGATGAAAGACGACTGTATGGAGAAAGGCTTACTACTGAATGCGAAGAAAACAAAGATAATGGTATTTGAAAGAGAAGAATCCAGAACTAATGTAAGGATTACGATTGATGATGAAGTGTTGGAACAAGTGGATGAGTTTGTATATCTTGGATGCGCTTTCAGCAGGGATGGAAGGTACACCGCAGATGTGGAAAGACGAGTGAGTGCTGGGAATAGTGTGAATGGAGCGTTGGGAAAACTTCTTGGCAGTATAATCCTGAGCCAGAAGGCACAACTCGCTATACACAATGCAGTGTTGGTCCCAACGCTAACTTATGGAAGCGAGAGTTGGGTATGGCAGAAAGAGCATGAAAGTAGAATAAACGCGGTTGAAATGCGAGCGCTGCGCAAAATTTGTGGCGTAAGGCTCGTAGACCGTATTCGCAATGATGATGTTAGGAATAGAGTTGGTATGAAAGAGAGCGTCGGTGTTAAAATAAGAAGAGGCATGCTCCGATGGTTCGGGCATGTAGAAAGAATGCAAGATGAAAGAATGACGAAGCAGATATACAATGCAAAAGTGGAAGGATGTAGGAGCCGGGGAAGGCCAAGACTTACCTACCATGACCAAATTGGTCATGTTCTATCAGAAGGTGATGTCAGGAGCCCTAGAAACCGGCGTGCGTGCATGAGAAGAGCAATGAATGTTAAAGAAGCGAGTGAGATATGTAAGGATCGAGTCACGTGGCGCTCGGTTCTCTCTGCCTACCCCGCAAGGGATTTGGCGTGAAGTTATAGGACTCTATGAAATTATGTACATAGATAAACGGGATGTACCCAGGTTTTGATTCCCTTGAAAGTTTCAAAATATACAATATAAACGGCCCTATCCATTGATTGCGTTGACTTAAAAGTTTGTTTTTTTTTTCACAGTTTCAAGGAACTGCAGACCAGAGTATTTGGTATAAATTTCAACTGGATACCTCAATACGTTCCTCAGAAAAAGGGTCTTGACATATGGAAAGACAACCACGTGATTCTATAAGGGTTTCGTTTGGCACATTTTGAAAGAGTTCCTAAAAGAGTTGACAATTATGTCCAGATTGCCCCAGATCACCAGAGTTATGCTTGACATGATTTAGGGTGTATTGTAGATATTGAGTACTTATCTGTTAGAAAAATGCTTTCGTACGAAGTATAGTCTACCACACATCAAAGGTAACACAAGGACACCATTTGTACTCTTAATAATAAATAAATTGCAACGAAAATGTTAAGGTTGATCAGCACTTGATTGCTGTACCTCTACCTATCTTAAGTTAATAATAAACATTACTTGTAGCAAAAATTTATCGTATTTATGTCGTAATTCAATAAAGAGAATAAATTATGTGGATCTCGTTTTCAACTGCGGTAGGTATATATATGTATACTACGTAACTTACCGTTTTTATATAAGTTATATTTGCTTCTACCTAAAGTTACCACTTTTTTACTTTATTGCGTCTATTTTGTTTTCGTAACATTTGAGTAAAAAGTAAAAAAATACAAATTTTTTTAGATATAGAATAGAAGTAATATATGTAATAAATGAATAGTGTCATATATATATATATCCTTTATTAGTAACAGGTACACTAATTTGAATCAAATTAAAAAAAACGTGGTTGATCGTACGAGACCCTCAGCGCGCGACTTCTACACGCATTTTTATTTTCTAAACTATTCGAATAAGGCTGTACTCTATAATTAGGATTCAAAGTACCAGCCGAAACCCATCCGCGAGATATGCGGTTGATTGATTTACTGCACATCCTTTTAAGTAAACCAAACACATGGTGTCTACAATATAATAACAGAAAAAATAATATAGACTCATAATCAAAACAAGAGATTCGATATCCCGAGGTTCAAGGCTTGGTAACCCTTTGAACTCCGTGATATCGAATGTGTTTTGCTAAATATGGATACTTCCCTCTTAAGTATGTATGCACATTTAGTCAAATAAGAAGCGTAATTTTTTTTTTTTCCTACTTCTGCATACTATTATATATATATATATATATATACACGAACGTACGGCCTGCCTGATGGTAAGCAGTCACGACTGTTTATGGACGCTCGTAACACCAGGGGCACCACACATGTCATGGCGATCCTGCAGGAACCTCTTTGCGTCCGTCTATAAGAAAATCCATGCTGTACTCCATTACGAAAACCTCGACAGTAAGTCAGACAGGAGTTCATTTCCCAACATAAGGTTGGAAGAAACTTAGATTGGACGTCCATCTCAGGACGAGAATCGAGCCTCGAAGATATTTTTGGTAAATATCTTTTTTTGAGGCACGATTCTCGGCCTGAGAATGAAAATTAAAGTTTGTATTTCATATTATTTCTCTAAGATAGTATGAAAATCAAAGTAATTTTTTGTAGCTGAAAAACTCAATTATTAAAAATATGTTTTTATTTTTTAAATATGATATAATTACAAACTAACGTTTTTCGGATTTATTCTTTATGTTAGACCTTGCTTTATACCAAATTTCATGATTCAACGGGAAGTACCATATAGGTTAATTCCCTTGCGTTTTCATATAAATATGTGACATAAACAACTGTATCTTTTAATTGTCCAAATTTAGAGGGCTGTTTATTGAGGCGGAACCCTATTACTGAGGCTCCGCTGTCCGTCCGTCCGTCTGTCACCAGGCTGTATCTCAGGAACCGTGATAGTTAGACAGTTGAAATTTTCACAGATGATGTATTTCTGTTGCCGCTATAATTTTTGCTCGATATTGATAACGGCAACAGGTAGACGCTTGAAATATTCACAGAATATTTAGTTATATATTTACTTTAAGAATAAATAATTAAATTAAAATAAAACAAATATTTAAGGGGGGCTCCCATACAACAAACGCGTTTTGTTTGCCGTTTTTATAGATAATGGTACGGAACCCTTCGTGCGCGAGTCCGACTCGCACTTGGCCGATTTTTTTTTACACCTCGAAGGGACTGCAGACTTCAATTTGATACCTCTATACGTTCCTGAGACGAAAAGTCTTGACAGATGGTTCTTTTTTTCCTTTTGAGGTAACGAAACCATAAAAACATTGAAATCCATTCACTATAACTGGGTTCCGTCATTATTAATTTATAAGGACTAATTGAATTAAAGTTATAGAAACTGGATTAAGCCGAAAATTCTATATCCTCAAACGTGGCTTTTTTGTATTGAGACTATAAAACGGTTCCAACTCACAAGTTTGAGCTTTTTTTACGTTCATTTTAATTTTTAGGTTACGACGCTAGACAAAAATAGTGCTATCTGGTAGATGGGAGTGTTTTGCAGCGACACACATTATAAAAAGTTTCAAATGAAACTTTATGTCAGTACTATTATGAAAGTTAATAATAGATTGCGCTGAAACTTTTTTGTGCCATCGATAACATTAGTTGGAACTATCTTATTCCAAAACAAGAATTTTGAGAAAAATGCAACTTGGAACCTTTTTATTCCAAGGTCACGACATACCGCACAATCGACTTTAGGCTGCATACAGGTGCATGAATCCGAGGATTAATCACGTATGGATGCAGCCTCCTACGACTAAGTTCCTGCGGCCAATTGGGATGTCCGTGAACCCGCACCGCCAAATACGTACAGCACATACGCGTAACGTCTCAGGCTACGCGCAGGGCAGACGACCTACAGAGCCAAATTTGGGATGCATTGAGACGGATGAATCCAAGGATTAATCACGTCTAAATGTACACTGGAAAAGAAGACCTGTGACTGCTGGAGAATGCCAGGCGCCTCCCAAACAAGCTACATATAGTGCCGGAATACCCCTTGACATCCTCGCAGCCATACAGGTTGGAACACAAAAGGAAAACCGACAATAGGAAAAAGAACAAGAAGGAAAAAAAATAATTAGTGGGTTCATCCTTCCTGCCCACCATTGTAGGTTTACAAGGGTGTTGGCGTAATATTATAGTGACTAAAATATAGACTGATTCGAAAAAATTTATGAACGATTTCACAAAACGAACAAATTATCTAAGAGTTTTAAGGGGTTACACCCTGTGCAGGGCTACGATGCTACTGGGACGTTACCTTCCGGGTTCCTAGTAGGTAGCATTAATTTTTAATGGAAGTAATATTTGGCACGCGAAAACGATTACGACACAGAACATTTATTATTTTTACTACGGCCCTACTCTCCCTAGTTGTTGGGATTTTCCTGGGAGGGATTAATGGCTCCTATGGATTTCCGGAGGATCCCACAGGCGCTCTGTTTCTATATAGTATGTCTGGCTTACGTAAAGTTTCCCATTCAAGTGATTTACTTGCTAAACCAGACATGCTTCAACTCTTGAGTGTTGGATTTTGCTATTCTAATTCGCCAGGCGCAGCAGAACCGCGCTATTTTTCGGCAAGAAGATTTCGCGGGGCATCTCTCTGCCGGACATCAGGAGGCCGGGTGTGAAGTGGCGCGTGGGGTGAGACAAATTGTCGGCGCGGTTGAACGTTTTCTGCACCGTGTTAGTTACAAATGCGTGCACCGACTTCACCCGCGTATCGCGCGTTATGACTTCATTTTTAGGGTTCCGTACCCAAAGGGTAAAACGGAACCCTATTACTGAGACTTCACTGTCCGTCCGTCCGTCCGCCCGTCCGTCTGTCACCAGGCTGTATTTCACGAACCGTGATAGTTAGACAGTTGAAATTTTCACAGATGATGTATTTCTGTTGCCGCTATAACAACAAATACTAAAAATTAGAATAACATAAATATTTAAGGGGGCTCCCATACAACAAACGTGATTTTTTTACTCGTTTTTGCTCGATATTGGTAACGGCAACAGGTAGACGCTTGAAATATTCACAGAATATTTAGTTATATATTCACTTTAAGAGTAAATTATTAAATTTAAATAAAACAAATAATTAAGGGGGGCTCCCATTCAACAACCGTGACTGTTTTGCCGTATTTATAGATACGGAACCCTTCGTGCGCGAGTCCGACTCGCACTTGGCCGATTTTAATGTATCGTCCGGTGTTAGTGCACATCCTAAGTGTTATATTCTGCTGCACCTGGAGTCGCTTCATCTGTGTTGGAGAACGGAGTGTGTACCGCGAAGCGGTCGCGTAGGTAAGTCTTGAGCGAATGTAGGTCTTATATAGACGATCGTATAAAGTTATTGAAACTGTTAGAATTAGAACAACATACATAAGAAAATATTTTCGCTTTTTGGGAGGCTTCTTATATAACATAGCCAATAAAATGCTGTCCTTTTACTCAACCAATAAACATCAATGTAAAGAAAAGCTACGAAAGTGGTTAATCACACTAAATTATGAGCAAACTCAATTAATTCTATTAGTCCAAACCTAAACTAAAATTTAAACAATTTACTCATTGCTAAAATACAGCGTTTTAACATTTCATGCACATAAATTATTACTTTTTAACAATACACAAAAAAAAATACTTATCGCAAACACGAGCACACAGGTACACTTATATCTATATATACAAATATATTATAAGGATTCAGTTTTTCATCATTCATGCAATTTCATGTCAATTTAGACAGGTTACAGGTACTTGCCTGGTATGCATTTTCGAGTGGATGTGCTTTCTGCTCACCCACGGCATATAATGGGTATATACTTGTAGCATATCAACGAGAGGTGGGAGCCTGGCGACCTGTACTACAGGCTTCTCAAAGCCTACAATTTGGATTATTTTTCCATATTAGATAAAATATCCATCTTTTGTAAAATTATTGTAAGTTGTGTGAGAAGAAATAAATATATTATTATTATTATATTATAGACCTGCTTTCGTTCTTAGTGGCAGTAGAGATGTTAATACCGGTCGCAGAGCTGCACGGGCCGCTTTGGCCTGTATGGTCGCGTACCGCACTCTGCTCTCCCAAGCAATGGTTTTGCTTCGCAGCGTGAGGAGAGGTGGGACGCGCCTGAGACCGACCTGCAGCGCGATTGTTTTATTCACGTTCACAGTCATGCGCCATAGATCAAACCACTCTGGAAGCATGTCCAACAACCTCTGCAGCCTCATTGCTGCGATTCCTGGCTTTTTGGAGGCCGTGAAGTAGGAGCTGTCGTGCGCGAATAACGCAAGCATAACCCCTCTTTGCCCCTCGCGCCTCTGCGCCTCAGGCAGTACCTAGGGTTATATCGATTGTATATACCGCATACAGCGCAGGTGACGAGCAACTACCCTGTGGTACGCCTGCTAGTGTAGGGTGGCCTGCGACGCAGCATCTTCCACTGCTACAGTGAAAGAGCGGTCGCTTAGAAACGACACTACTACGTGCACTAGCTGTGGCAGCGTGCTTGTGTGTTCTAATAATTTGTAAATAAGCCCGTCGTGCCACGCACGGTCGAAAGCTTTCCCTATGTCGAGAAAAACCCTGACCGTTGTGTGGCCGCGGTATCGATGTTCTATACAATATTGCAGCACGCGAGCCAGTTGCAGAGTTATCGAATGCTGCACTCTGAATCCGAACTGTTTCTCCCTTGGCGTTAGGAAGGATTGGATTCTGCGCAGCAACAACCTCTCCAACAACTTGGAGCCGTGCGCGATAAGTGTAATGGGCCTGTACCTAGCCGGGTAACGGCGGTACTTACCCGGCTTAGGAAGCATTACACCCGGGGTGCCAGCACCGTTGGAAGTGTGTTAGGGAAATACGTTTTTTGTCCACTCTGGGTAGCATTACCTTATAGTGACCGCTTTATTTTTGACCATTTTTACAATCAGTTTTCACTATTTGTCTTACAATTGACACCTTTCCATACATTTCTTAGTTATATTTGCTGCCAAGCTAAGGAATAATGAGATACAAGATGGCTGAAAAATTTAATGTGAAAACTTAAATCTCAAAGTTACGGCACTATTTATTTATTTCTTAATTAAGTACTTCGTATCTAAACTTCTATATTTACATAACTTGCTTGTGTGCATATATGTGTTCATTCTTTCTAACTAAACCTGATTGTCGCGACCACTAAGTCTCTAAGTTTAATCCTACTAATATTAGAAATGTGAAAGTATGAATGTTTGAATGTTTGCACCGTTTTTAAGCCTCAACGCGTGATCGTATTTGGATGAAATTTGTTAGATAG
This sequence comes from Pyralis farinalis, assembly GCA_947507595.1. Lineage (NCBI taxonomy): Eukaryota > Metazoa > Arthropoda > Insecta > Lepidoptera > Pyralidae > Pyralis > Pyralis farinalis. The sequence goes on along the minus strand of OX382260.1, from coordinate 36,026,115 downwards.
ATAGATATAGTACTGGATTAACATATAGGCTACTTTTTATCCCGTGGGATAGTTTGGATGTTTAGACGTTTGAATCGTACCAAATATGGATGTTTTTATTTCTCTTTCACGTAACAGCGGGAACACATCACCGGGATAAAAAGTAGCCTTATGTGTTAATCCAGTACCACATCTATCTACATAACAAATGTGTTGGTGTGGGATGACCCCTTCGCGAAGACTGCTTTATACCCAGAGATTCCCCGCTTTTAATCAACTTTATGTGGGTTATTTCCGAGTTTCGAATGTCCAAAATTTGCATGTGCCCGCCGAAAGTAATCGGGCTTATAATATCGTCTACAGAAGAAGCATATCGTAATCGAAATGTTAAGTTGCTTAGGATAATGATATCAACTACGATTATTGTATTAACGACTGAACGGATTTGATTTTTAATTCCGGAAACATTTATAACTCCTATAGGATAGCAATTTTTGTATAGAGATTGTTTGTGTCACTTTTATTCCAAGCAAATGCACGGTTCCTGTGGAATGGAATAGATCTAGAGTGTAGAGAATCACAGAATTCATAGAAACATAAAGTCCAAATGTCTTAGAGAGTTAGAGATCGTACTATTATGAATGTAAAAGTGTATTTGTTAGTCGGTTAGTGTTTTTTTTAAATTAAAACGAAGCGACGCATTGATGCGCTTTTTTATATGAAGATTTATTTTGTATGGAGGGCCCGACAGTGACATACGCTACTTTTAGCGTGGCTAAATATGTTACTCTACCAGGGGGAGACTTTGTACAAAAGTTGTCGCCAGAGAAATTACTGCGTACTGTGACGGAACAGCCTTAGGTCACAAGATTTGTAGCGCGCGAGTATCATCCCCGTGGTGTTGTGAGCGTCAATAGGCTGCGGTGGCCGTATATCATCTAATGACGGCCGCATGCTTGTTTGCCAATCTAGTTGTATAAAAAAAAATTACTCCATCAGGAAAACACGCTTTGTTCCCCTTTGACCATGCGGGCGAAGCCGCGGGTAACAGTTATTAATATTTACATAAATTTATTTAATGAATATGGTCGCGACCAATCTTATATAGTTACCTACATGCCTATCTTATTGACACTATCGCAGACATTTATGTATTTACATAAGTAAGTTTCTATAATGGACGCTGTCGAGAATAATAACTATCCAACGTAATAATTCTAACTTATATGTGTCTAATAAACTGCAAATACATATCGAATATTAAATGTATATTTTTCTAATCGAACATTGTCGCGAACACATATAAACTAATTCAGAATGGCACACAGAATAGTATTGTCTATATTCACCGACGAGCAACATTAAAAATGTATCATCAGAAAATAGTACTACATTCGCCATTTTCTGCACTACGTGGCAGATTGTTCCCGTGTCTATAAATAAAAAGGGACCCAAAATAGAGTCCTATGTAAATTACATGTTAAAAATATGACGGCAATATGAAATAACCAAGTTACGCACACAACAAAAAACTATTGAGTTTGTGAACAAAACTTTCTGTATCAATAATATCAGTTCTGTCTCGGTGGTGGGTATACCACTATCACAGTTCTGTCAAGATAACACATGGTATCTGGTTTAATATCGATAGCAAGCTTCTGACTGCTTTATTCCTTCTATGATCTGAGGTTTTAGGTATTCGATATTCGTTATTTCACTAGCGCAATACTATAATATTATTATTATATTCGTTGTACTGAAGTCTTTTCTTCGTCCGTTTTGTGCAATTTCTTGCTTCCGATCCTTATTTGCTTTGTAAAACAGACAATTATCAGGTACTCAAACTCTCAAGGTATTGTGATGTGCCCTAATCATTATTTCTATATTCATCAACAATATATCTTCTCTCTGAATTATCACCTCTCACCTCATGTAAACAACTTATAAATATGTATAGCTGTCACACTTCACAATATTTCACATCAATTATCTGGTTTTTTGGCGTTGTCAACAATAATCTTGCTACAATCACAATAAACATTCAATAGACAAGCCGGATAGAGTGGACAGCGGCGCTACTATTACAAAATAAATTGTTTCTTGAGATTGAGCTTGGCATTCTTTTGATGTTATAAAAGAATTATCTTTCAGGAAGACAGGAAAAAAGGAGAAGAGGGAATTTTTACTACAAAGACATCTAAAATCGACACCATGTATTGGTTGGTAAATGCCTCTCAGGTTTTGTTCGTGGGTATGTTCAAGGTAGTCATTCAAGTACGACTTGAAGTACTTGACGAGCTCGGTGGCGCAGTCGTAAATGAGGCGACTTTGACACCAACGCTCGTGGGTTCGATTCCCACACAAGACAAGCATGTGTGTTCATGAATATGTCAGTTTGTCTTGGTCTGGATGTTTTAATAGAGGTAGACCGCAACAAAGCAGCTCGTCTGAGGGAATACCTCCACCTCACAGGAAACTGCAGCCAAACAACAACTCCCTAGCTAGAGGGTTGCTGTGTTCCTGCGAGTGGGCGAGGTCACCAGTAAGCTCCTAAGGAGTTGCTGTGTTGGCAGCAGAGGAGGCATCGCGCGGTGATACTTAATGTATTACAAGCGTTAATAACCGCTTTACATCAGGTAGGCCGCGTTCACAAAAACGTTGTAATTTAGCGCCTAAATATCTCGGCGATTAGAGACCACTGACCAATGGGAAGATATTTTAATCAATAAGCCGATAAGTGCCGCGATGTTGATACGTGAACTAGCCAATGAGACGTGCGCGTTCTACTTTACCCCCTCCCCTCGAACCGTAGAGGTGAATTGAGTTACTATGTCTACTACTAGTCTCATCGGTTCTCAATAGGACATTCCCTTCATGAGCATAGCTAATCAACTCTGGCGCCATGCTCGCAATATATAATGCGGCCTACTAATATTGATGAAAGCATTTATAGGCTATGAATACAACCATTTCACCCCACAAAGGATTAATTGAAAAGGTTTCATAAAACGGAAATAGATTTTCGAATGAAGAATCGACCTACTTGAAATTTTTCAAAACAAATGAACGACCAATCAGTTTCAATCTGTCAATTTGCTACGAATTTTTTTTTCGATATGTTTATATAAATTATTTTCAGTTGAATTTCATATTAGTTTTAGTGGATTTTTATATACAGTATTTTAATTAGTGTTTAGGTGTAACAACATATACTAAATTATGCCTGAGTGAGTAAGACTACACTTACTTCTTATCTTATATTAGGTTTGGCATTGTCCGCTACCTAAGCCTAAAACTGAAGATACTGCTTGTGACAAAGAGCGACTGCTGGCCGACCTCCACAACACTGAGGGAACACCAGAGGTTTCTTACGTTAAGTAACACGTCTATCGAAATATAAATTCTAGGACGTGCGGGTTCTCAGGACGTTTTCCAGCACAGCCGAACTATCTGCTTTACAAATCCTACTACGAGTAATATTACTAGTAAATAACAGCAAGCTGTGTAGGCAGAGCTGATATTTTTTAAATTTAAAAAATATTTAAATGTTTTATTTTTAATTTTTTAATTTTTTTAAAATATATGGAACCCTGTACGACATCTAGCGACGAGTGCTGTTACTTTTTCTGTTGATGGGAGTGCAGTGCAGACTCTGCACTGCAGAGTGGCCGGCCATACGTTTTCCCATATGTTTTTTTTCTAATTGGAACGATTTTGGACCGTTCTTCCTCACCAACGAACATTTAAATTTCAAATTAAAGGATACAAAACTACAATATGTTAGCTATTAGTGTGTCGATTTTGGAGTTTCTCACTATTACCGTCTAAACGCTAGCTGGATGACATCAGTCTACCCCAAACGACAATTTTGAGGGTAATGTGGCTCCGCTGGCTATCGCAGCTCTGCCAATAAATGCGAAAGTTTGTATGTATGGATGGATGTTTGTTACCTACTCTTTCACGCTTAAACGGCTGAACGGATTTGAATGAAATTTGGCACATAGATATATTATGATCTGGATTAACTCATAGGCTACGTTATTTGACTCCACGCGGGCGGAGCCGCGGGCAGCAGCTAGTATATACATTCGAAAACACGATTTTAGTGGTACATCCCAGAATTCGAACCGGGGACCTGTTGGTCAATAGGCCGGTTTCTTATCCACTGGGGAATCTCCAGAAAACTACACTTGTTTATGACAACAAACATGTATTGCGAAAGTGGAAGAATGGTCAGAGAGTCGCCTTAGTGGCGGATGTACAAGCCAAGAAAGGCTCACCTTCCACGACCAAATTGGTCGTGTTTTATCAATAGGATATGTATGTATGTATGTATGTATATCTTCACGCCAAGTCCCTTGCGGGGTAGGCAGAGAGAACCGAGCGCCATAAGACACGGTCCTTGCATACTTCACTCGCTTCTGTGACATTCATAGCTCTTTTCATGCACGCTCGCCGGTTCCTGGGGCTTCTGACATCACCTTCTGATAAAACACGACCAATTTGGTCATGGTAGGTTAGTCTCGGCCTTCCTCGGCTCCTACTTCCTTCCACTTTTGCATTGTATATCTGTTTCGTCATTCTTTCGTCCCGCATTCTTTCTACATGTCCGAACCAACGGAGCATGCCCTTTCTTATCTTCACACCGACACTCTCTTTTAGACCAACTCTTTCTCTCACGTCTTCATTACGAACGCGGTCAGCAAGCGTTATGCCACAAATTTTGCGCAATGCTCGCATCTCGACCGCATTTATTCTACTTTCATGCTCTCTCTGCCATACCCAGCTCTCACTTCCATAAGTTAGCGTTGGAATTAGCACCGCGTTGTGTACAGCGAGCTGTGCCTTCTGGCTTAGATTTCGGCTGCCTAGAAGTTTACCCAACGCTCCATTCACCCTATTCCCGGCACTCACTCGTCTCTCCACATCAGCGGTGTACCTTCCATTGCTGCTAAAAGCACTTCCAAGATATACAATCTCATTCACTTGCTCCAACACTACATCATCAACCATAATCCTAGCGTTTGTTCTGGTTGTCTCTCTTTCAAATACCATTATCTTGGTTTTCTTCGCATTCAATTGTAAGCCTTTCTTCATACAATCATCTTTCATTGTTGTAACTAGTGTTTGCAGTTCGGATGGTGATTCTGCTATTAATGCCGCATCGTCTGCATAAAGCAGGCAGTTGACCACTGAGTCACCCATTCGCATTCCCACATTCATATTTCTTATTCTCTGAAGACAACTGTCCAGATACAGGATGAACAGCCGAGCCGACAGCACGCATCCCTGTCTGACACCAATATTGACATCAAACCAGGGCGACAAGCTGCCGTCCACCCGCACACATATAATAGGATATGTCATGTAAAGAAGTGAGAGAAATGTATGGGGACGGCATCTTCTGGTGCTCAGATCTCTGTGCTTACCCCTCAGACATGAAGGAAATAATCTATGGAGATCCAATGACACAATTTAACATTGTAAAAAATATCACCGCTACGGGTCGGGGGGTAAAGCAGAACGCGTTGCTCTTATTGGCTAGTTCACGGATCAACATCACGTCACTTATCTGCTTATTGGTTAAAATATCCTCTTTTGATCAGTAAGCTCTAATCGCTGAGATTTTAAGGCGCTAAAGCACGACGTTATGACAGTGAGAGGGTCCTTCATGCGCAGTCAAGTGGTTTATTGTAAGGGACCTGGTGGGAAGTTACGCATACATACATACTTATTTATATGTATTTCAGCTCACGTTTGTAGTACGTTTGTAGTTATTTTATTATTGTATTTTTTGTGTAGTAATAATGTTAATAGAATATATTTTTCAGTCAGTGTTGTCTCTCTGAAAACCAGGGCTGGAATCACTTTTTTGTGCTTCCAGCATAAAAGAGTGACTATGCGTGTATTTTAAAAATGTAAAGCCAGTATAAACTCATTTCTATTTCTACTTACTAATCTATGTTAACATGTAAAGTGGAAGAGTTTTTCTGCTTGTTTGAACGCGTGAACCTCTAGAACTGTCAGTCGGATTTGAAAATTCTTTCTTGGATTTGATAACCCTACTCTTGAAGAAGGTTACAGGCTATTTAACATCATGATGTGACTCCTACAAGCCGAGGAAAATGAGATACCTTGACACTCGCGGACGAAGACGCAGGGTACAGCTACTAGGAGCTACACATCTTCACGCCTAGTTTAGGCCCATGCATCATTTTTATTGGAGTCAATAGCAATAGATTATTCCGCGTGCAGGTGTCATGGCACGTGGAACAGGGTGTATGTATGTATGTACGTATATCTTCGCACCAAGTCCCTTGTGGGGTAGGCAGAGAGAACAGGATGTTAGGTGATTCATAATAGCCATAAGCCAAATCTAGATTTTTAAGGGAGGTAGGGCATATCAAAGCAGACGACTAGGAAGTACTTCTACCTTACAGAAAACGGTAGTGAAATATCTCCAAGGAGTGTTGTTCTGTTTGTGAGCAAGTTCTACCAGCTCCTAAAGAATTGCTGTATTGGTAGCCGGAAAGGCAACGGACGAGCGATTCTTCCTGTATTAAATGCGCTCTTAGGCCACGTTAAACACTTTCCATCAGGGGGGGCCGTATGCTTCTTTGTAACTTGGCATATCTCCCAGTCCCCGTTATCCGCAACCCATTTCTATGTACTAAATTGAATACAAATATGCAGGTGCGTGCCTTGCCCGGCAGCAGCGCCATGCGCTCTGTCAGCCGGGGTCAAATCTGGTTTGCAGGATGGCAAGCCTATAGACGGGAAACAGGAGCACCCATACCCATGCCGGTCCTGTTGCTGTGGGAAGCCGCCGATTGTTAATCCAGTATGTAAACTTTTAGAATGATCCTTTATATAGGTAGTTAATATTAGGACCTTACCTTCGACATTCGATTTTTAATACTGGTTGATGGGAAGATCGCAATCCTTCAAACTCAAGAACTTGAACCCCAGATTATTTTTCTCTCTTTGCTTTTTATGAACATGTATATCTGTACGTATTTATATAGTTTTATGTAGGTATTTGTATCTATGGGTTTGTATATTATGTGTGTGTAAGTTTATATGAACTAAGTATTTAATTTAAGTATGTTTATTATTTGTGCTGCTCCATCTACCAATTTTGTTCTTTTATTTTTTCCTCTACCCTAAGGTTGTCTGGAAGAGATCGTTATGCGATAAGACCGCCTTTTGTACTTAAATTTAAAGTTGTCATTTTAATATGTGTACTGTTCTATGTGGTGCAATAAAGAGTATTGTATTGTACGAGTATTATTTAATTTTATTTTGTCATTGGGCACTTAGATACTTCCAAAATAGATTACATTATTTTTTATACTTTTCGACTTTTTTCTAATCGAAAAAAAACGATCGATAACGAAATCTTTTGAATGAGATCGTATATTTGTAGAAAATATGATTGTACTAAGTTTTATCACCAGCTATAAGTATAAAAATATTTATAGCTGGTGATAAAACTATAAAGTTAAAATTATTTTTTGAATGTGTATATAGTCTTATATTCGTATTACTGTAAGACTGTATTCAAAAAATAATATTTGTCTAACATTATTTTTTATATAAAAATATTTACATATAGCTGGTGATAAAACTTAGCCAGAACGCGACATACAAATGTTTAACATAAACCAAGCTAAATCAATTTTACTTTAAGTGATAGAAATACAAACATATTTTCAAATAACTATTGCAATATTAATTACATTTATTATTTATTATTATTATTAAAATATTCATTAAAATTATAAAGACCATGACACACTAGCCACTTTGTGTTAAATTTACCCAGGAGGTTCTCTTAGGTTTTTAAGAATATCGTTAATACTCTAATTATATTATTATAACAGGTAAAACCATACTTACACAATACACTTATAAATAATAAATAAATATTGTCGGACAAATTACACAGCGCCATCTAGCCTCAAAGTAAGCGAAGCTTGTGTTATGGGTACTAGACATCTGATAAAATATTTAAATATATTTTTTCTTGTAAATACATACTTATTATAGATATAAAATACCCAGACCAAGACAAACAGACATGTTCATGCACACAAATGTTTGTACTGTGTGGGAATCGAACCCACGAGCGTTGGTGTCAAAGTAGCGTAACAGCGCGTTCCACCGCTGCGCCACCGAGCTCGTCAAGCTTATATATTTATTTGTAATAATTCTCGCAGGATCTCTTTCTAACTATAGAATTTAATTTACTTCCAAAGCTTTCTATCTATATATTAAGCTGGTGATATAACTATATACTCTAACTCCACAATAAATACCATGCGGGGTAAGCAGAGGCAAGGAAGAGGCACATGACTCGGTGCATCACACCTCCCTCGCTTCTTTAACATTCATTGCTCTTCTCATGCACGCTCACCGGTTTCTAGATATATATATATATATGTATATATATATATATATATATATATTTGTATTAATTTCTATCTGACACGTTTACGCGTTCCTGAGAAAAATGATCTACAAAAAAGTAATACCGACGTGACGCTTTAAGGGTTTCGATTTTCCATTTTAAGGTACGTAAGGTAGGTTTCCATTTAAGGTACCTAACCTTACAATCTTCTAATTTATGTAAGAGAATGTTTCATAATTGTGTTTCCAGTAAGTTACAACATTTGTGACGGGGTCACACTGTCTGATATCAACACGACCGAGAGACCTCTGATCGATGACACTGGTACTCAATGCGTACAATCAAAACGTGACTAAGTGCGTTTGTAACCATCCTCGTATTTATCAGTTGCGACCTTGTACTTGCTGGCCTTACCATGACCATAGTAAATATGTAAAGCGACAAGCAGGGCGTTTAGTTTTTATTTGGTTTGCTGTGATATAGGCAGCGCTAGCCTAGCATCTGATCAATGTATTTTGACGTTATAAAAACTTTTCATTTTTTGCTAACCTCGTCACTTATGAATTTAAATTAAATCGCAACAAAAAACTTATTCTGTCTGCATGTAACATCACACCAAATCCTTCGCAAAGTAGCGAGAGAGTACAGAGCACCACATTACTCGATCCTTACATACCCCACTTCTTTAACATTCATTGCTCTTCTCATGCACGCTCGCCGGTTTCTAAGGCTCCCTGACATCACCTACTAATAGAGCACGATCAATTTGATCATGGAAGGTAAGTCTTGGCCTTCGTCAGCTCCTTCATCCTTCCATTTTGCCTAGTATATCTGTTTCGTAATTCTTTCTTGCTGCATTCTTTTCTCATGTCCGAACCAACAGAGCATGCCTCTGCTTATTTAACAGCGACGCTCTCTTTCAGACCAGCTGATTCTGACATCATCATTACGAATACGGTCCACAAACGTTACGCCACAAATACTTTCATGTTCTCTCTCTGCCATACCCAGATCTCGCATCCATAAGTAACCGTTGGACCAGCACTGCATTGTGTATAGCGAGCTGTGCCTTCTGGCTCAAGTTTTTACTGCGACGAAGTTTTCCCAACGCTCCATTCACACTATTCCCAGCACTCACTCGTCTTTTCACATTAGCAGTGTACCTTTTAATCTTTGTTTTCGCATTCAATAGTAAGCCTTTCTCCATAAAATCGTCTTTCATCATTGTGATTAGTGTTTGCAGTTCAAATAGTATTTCTGCTAATGTCACGGCGCCGTCTGCATGCAGCAGACAGTTCACCACGAGGTCACCCATGCACATGCTACATTCGTTGACCTTATTTTCTGCAGACAACTATCGAGGTACAGAATAAACAGCCTAGCATGCAACCCTGTTTCACACCAATTTTGAAATAAAACCAGAGTGATATGCTACCCTCTATCCGCACACAAGCTGAGCAATCCTTGTAAGAGGAGCAGTGAACCGTCAATCCCATATCTCAGCAATATGTCTCACAGTTCCTTTCGCAGAACACTATCAAATGCTTTCTCAAGATCCACAAAACCGCAGAAAACTTCGCGGTCTATGGCCAGATGCTTCTCCACGATATTACGGAGCGAGAAAACTTGATCCGTACATCCCCTACCACTTCTGGCGCAGTCCATGCGTGACCTCTTTATGCAAAGGCACGATGACTGCTCGTCGCCAGTCCACTAGGACCCTTTTAGTTCTCCAGCATAAATTGCTTAAATAGCCAGAAACCAGAAGGCGTCCCTGACGTAAGTGCCACTTAGTTTGATCATCTCAGCTGTGATCATATCAATTCCCGCTGCCTTACCATTTTTCAAGCTTCGTATCGACCATTCGGTGTCATCCATAGTTATGCCTTCGTCGGACGCCGTCAACATGTAGTAACAGACTCGCTCTCAATGCCAACGTCCGAGGCATAGTCAAACTATTCCCTCTACCGTTCTAACACTTCCTGAATGTTCGCAAGAATGACACCAGCTTTAGACTTTATCTTGTACATTCTAAATGCCAACGACCCTCTATAAGACGTCTTTACCTCTGTCCAAAAGAGTTTGGTATTTGCCTCGAAGTTTTTCGTCAGCCTTTCCTCCTCATTTATAACATGTTTATAACGATTCTCTTTCACTAAAGCCTTTGTTTCATTCTAGCATAGTCGGTACATTTCTTACTTCTTCTCTCTCATATTTTCATTTAAGGGCAATGATGATACATAATCCAGCCACGCTTTCCTCTTTCCTGCTACGGGGGATTCAACCTCCTCATCCCACCAGGCATCTCCTTTCGATATTTTATGCCTCTTTGAGCATCCACATGCTTTTTTGCGCTATCCACCATATTTTCTTTCAAAACTTACCAACAATCATCCACAGCTGAGTCGGAAAGGCTTGCACTTGCAAGTCTTTCGCTTACCAGATGTAAGTACATACGTTTTCCTTGCACTTTCATCTTGCAAGTTTTCACTCCTTAACGTTATATAATTTCCGAAAGGAATACGCACTCGCCAGTGCCTCCACTTCCTGAAAGTCCCACAAACCGGCTTACCACCAGGTAGTGTCCGTTTTCCGTTTCAAGTGTGGAACCTCTAAAGGCTCTTGTATCCATTATAGTATTTCTTTCAGTGCTACAAGCAGCCAAAGATTCCAGACTCATACGCCCCCAGACGTTGCTACATGAAACCGAGTGCGAAAGTGGAAGCTACCACCACGTACAATATGTCTTACTTACCAGTTGATGGCTGTCAGAACCTCAGGGGGGTGGCCAGGAAACATGCCCCCAATCTAGTGCCGAGCTGTGAACCTATGGAGTCTTGTACGGTGCAAAAGGTAAATTTTAGATTATTTACAATTAAACTAAGCGGTTTTCCAGTTATCTTTATAGCTAAAGTCATCCTCATCTGTATATGGTGCACGCTGGTAGTTAAAAAACGAGATTTTAGTGTAAGATAACTACGAGCAGATGGTTGCAATACTTCATAAATAGCAGCCCACCTCCGTAAGTAACCTCTTCATAAAAGATCGCAGCAACTCTCTGGGTGATTGTTCTATTTCTGTGAATGAGTGATTTCACTTAAAATCTCCTGAAGGAATAGTGCTCTAAATATCTATACCCTATCATACTAAATAAAAAAAAAAAAGACCCCAAGCAGTTGTCAAATCACTAGAATATTTTAGTGTTCCTTTTAGTGAGTTAGTTCATCAGAAAGCTTCAGAAGATCAGCTACGAGTACTTCCTCTCTGAGGACGTACTTGCATAAGAACATAGCCACAAAACAATTGACTAGGATTGTTGCATTCCTACGAGTGACTGATATTACCAAAAAGCTTATGAGCAAGTGCAATAGCATAGCAATTTGATGTAAACTACTTTGCTTCCGCTACCAATTAGTTCAAGTGAACTAGTTCAACTAGTGCCAGCCCGCACCGCCGACTACCTTAGTAGATGCATGCCGCCGTTGCTATGGCTGCTCCGGTCGTTTCTGCCTCGGCTGCTGCGGCCGTCTCTGCGAGTGTTCGCCATTTGATGAAATCTGAACTGATTATGAAACTGCATTGCTGCGAATACTGCCACCTGTGCTAGAATAACATTCTACAAAGCATGTTATTCTAACTACTAACATACACAGCGCCTGAGCATGCCTCGTGGAGAGGCGAAACGCGTGTCGCAGAAACGACCGGAGCAGCCAGGGCAGCAATGGCATGCATTACTGTACAGGAGTTGAATAGTTTTTATCTATTGAGCTATAGAAAGTCTACTTTTGCTCCCTGGGAACACGAGTTCGACCTTAAATTATCCTTCCAAATGGAGTTGAGGGGATAGTCTAAGCTCTTGCTCCCAGAGAGAACTTTGTTCACGTAGCGCATAGTGGGTGAGTCTTGGTCTTCCTAATCGTCTAGATATTTTCAATATCTGTTTCGTCAACACAATACAGAGTATGTCTTTTCCTAATATCAAAACTCTTTTCATACCAACTCTCTTTACCTCGCACAAACGTTAATACGGATTTTTTTGAACGCACTCTTCTCGACCGTGTTCAACACAGGTCATGCTTTTTCTGCCATGCCCAGCAATCTGTTATATATATACTAACTCTTGGACTATATCAGCCTCTTAAATTCGTCAATATTACAAACAGCAGAGAGATATATATATATATATAATATATTATAATTATAATTACATTTTGTCATTTTAATACATAATAATACATATTACACATAATTGCATTGACACAAATTTATGAATTGATTTAATTTTATATTCTTTTATTATATTCTGTTTATTGTTATTATTTCGTGACTTTGCATAATTATCTTTAAAAAATCGGCCAAGTGCGAGTCGGACTCGCGCATGAAGGGTTCCGTACTATTATCTATAAAAACGGCAAAAAAATCACTTTTGTTGTATGGGAGCCCCCTTAAATATTTATTTTATTCTATTTTTTAGTATTTGTTGTTATAGCGGCAACAGAAATACATCATCTGTGAAAATTTCAACTGCCTAACTATCACCGTTCATGAGATACAGCCTGGTGACAGACGGACGGACGGACGGACAGCGGAGCCTCAGTATTAGGGTTCCGTTTTACCCTTTGGGTACGGAACCCTAAAAAAATGTTATTTACTGATATTTCACATTGTATAGTTTTGCATGCCAATATTTGGTGCGACATGCATGGAGGAATATTTGTTGTAAACAACTTATTACTATGTATGCTAGTAAAATAAAAATATTTATTTGTATTCCCTTAATATGTCAGCGTTAATTATCGTCTTGAGTACATAGAGTGATACACACTGACTTAGGTTTTTGCTTCGTAAAAAGAATCCCAAAGCTCAATTCATCCCTTGATACTTCGTGGGTGATATAATAAAAATCATAAAGGTAATCTATTAAGGAAAGTCAAAATATGCTAACGACTTGAATCACTAGCTAATAATCATTTGGATACCTAAAATTCAATCATTAAAATGCAAATTGGCACTCGATAGGTTTCATTTCATACCTATAGATAGGTCCATGTAAGATACGCAAATCTATTGTTCTAAAAGCGTACAGAACGCTAATTGTGCAAACATTGCGTCACGTATCCAGGAATTGCATTCTATACCCTATAACCGATAGGAATAGCACTGCTTATTCACGTCCCCATTGTTAGATGGGCTATAATTGAAGTACTTATCTAAAGTAAATAGATTTTTTTTATACTACGCCGGGAGGCATACGGCCCACCAGATGTAAAGCGGGTACCGTAGCCTATTAACGCTTGCGATATATTAAGCATCACTCGCGCGATGCCTCCTCCGCTGATTCCACAGCAACTCCTTGGGAGCTTACTGGTGGCCTCACTCGCGGAATAAAACAACCCTCTAGGGAGTTATTTGGCTTTTTTCTGTGAGGTGGAGGTACTTCCCCAGACGGGCTGTTTTGATGCGCCCTACCTCTCTTAAGACGTCCAGACCAAGACAAACAGGCATGTTCATGCACACAAATGTTTGCCTCGTATGGGAATCGAACCCACGAGCGTTGGTGTCATAGTCGCGTCATTCACGAGTGAGCCACCGAGCTCGTCGATACCAGTATTGCAACTGACCCACCGTCAAGTCCTCGTACACCGATCGTAGATGAAGACACAATTTTCTGTCCAAGCCTGACAATATGTTCAAAAGGCACTTCATAATAGTGTCTGCTCATTATAGTGTATGCTCGCAATTACTGTTTTAGTCATAGGCACAATTGTAGCAATGTCTTCTTTTATTAATTATTGGGTAGTAAGACAACGGTTCGTATTTCTTTAGGATCGTTGTATAATGTATAATTTCCGGACGGATAAGAGTTTACTAATTTTAGATAGACTTTCTATTGGAAAACGCCTTTCAGTACGAGTACATAACTTTTAGGAGGGCTCTCTGTGTCTTATCAACATCCAAAATACACTTTTTGAGCGCCCCTCCCCATGTTGGGATACAATATGTTATGACAGATTGTACTAGTGCGATATACTCGTATTATATTATTTAGAAGACTGCGTACTGCGCCACTGTCATTATTTCTTGGTACTGTGTGTCGCAGAGCTTCTTTGAGCAGTGATAGCTTAGTAGATAACGAACGAGACTATCAAACGACTTGCCCCTGGTTCGAATCCACTGTACGTGAAAGTGTTCGTGTTTTCAGGCTTATGTATCTACATTTGTAACAATCTGCACCACTGATAGCCTATATATATATATATATATATATAGGATATGGAACTGGCCAACCAACTGATCTTCGGTTCGAATCCTGGCATATTTGTAATTATCACATGCTCGGGGGTGAAAGAAAATATCGGAAATCCGTACGTCGAAGAAATTATATTTCGAAAGACGTGTGACCTTACATAAGAAAGATATCGTTTTCCCTGTGCATTTTGGTAGTCGGACGGGACTGACGGCAGTAGCTCCATGTCCAAAGCAGTATCTACACCAAATCCTGAGTAATAAGGTAGCGGGACACCACCAATCCTAATGGATTAGGAAATGAACTAAGAAGAAAAGTTCGATGGACTGTCTTTTATTACATGGCGGATCTGGCAACTCTTGTTCTATTTAAAGGTAAGTTACATAATGTTGGACCTACCTACATTACATATCTTTCGCAGATGTCTTTCCTGCCGAACCCCGTGTGCGTGACGCAGCCGATCCGGCCGTGCCACCACGACATGTGGGGCCAGGGGCCCATGCAGAACCTCACCACGCAAAGACACGACTACGTACCAAAGCCTTGCGTTCTCCGAGAGAACTTCAAGCCACCAGCGAAATTCCACTGCGTAGAACAACCTTTTGAAAGTGAGAAATTATTTTTGTGCTTTTTGTACATACACATATTTTATACAAAATCGTTGGCTATACAAGCATACGGCCCACTTGGTGTAAAACGATTACTTTAGCCTATGAACCCTAGTAATACATTAAGTATCACTCGCGTGATGCATACACAGCAGCTCCTTAGGAGCTTAATGTTCACCTACCTAAAAGTTTTCATTAAATCTTTTGGTATGTATTGGTATGTTAAAATTGAGAAAATCACACTTGATCGCACATTGTTTCATATTGATGAAATAGTATTTGTCTAACAGCTTTTATTATTTGATATAGTTCAGAAGTTGATTACTTATGTAGCTATTATGATTAACATAGTTGATGTAGTTCGTGATCAGATAAATACTCGTACACTTCTGAGTCTAGATAAATTGGTCAGATTAATTTCATGACCCACGAAGATTAGAGCATGGATTTTTCGTCTGGATTTTTTTATCGTCAATCCAAGGCAACACTTATGTTATCTTAAGCTGCATTTCTATTTTCCTCTAGATCGTACTGTAAACAAACTATCGTACTTGCCTCCTGAAAAGATGGAAATCCCAAAATCATTCGCGCCGGAAAGATGTTACGAGAAGCCGGCCGCAAAAATGGATGGAAGTACAACTCACAAGATGAGCTACATGTCAAATCATGTAAATAACAAGTTTATGTAATACTAGTTAATGTTTCTAATTTTTTATCACAATTAGGTTTAGGTAGCGGACACCGCTAATCCTAGTGGATTAGGTTCAGAATTAGGTTAATCCTAGAGCGCGGGATAAAGTCAGAAAGATTTTCTTAAGGTTTAAGGTGGAAGTTCGATATGAGGAACCTCTAATAATGCAATTGAAAATCAGTCATCATAAACTATATCTTTAGAAGTAATAGACATTTCCGAGGCTCTTCAAATATATTTGTAACACATCTTTGCAAATTCCGGAATATGAAATAACGACTAAGCTAGGGGCATGGCAAGTTGCTACGTTTTTTCTTATGAAAATATTATTGTGATTTTTTGTATACGAAATTTTAATGAAAGAAAACATATATATATATATATAGGTATATACAATATAGCTAAATTATTTAGCGAATATTCAGGAAGTTTCATACGTGGAGATGTATTTCTTTCTGGACCATTGGGTAGCTATAATGTCATAGGGAGGTTCCTTACAATCAACACGTAATAATATTTTTCCTTCAGAAGACGAACGAAAAAAACGAAATAAGAAAGAGAAAAGACAGTTAAAATATACTTTATACAAAAGTAATATTTCATCAATTATTCATGTATAAAATTATTAGGAATATCAGCTAAGGAGAAACTTATTTCTGAAATTGAAAGAATTAATTACTAACGTACCATATATTTTAGACACAGTCACTCTTAAAAAGAAAGAGAGACAACCAGAACGAACACTATGATTACGGTTGATGATGTAGTGTTGAACCAAGTGGATGAGATTGGATATATTGAAAGCGCTTTTAGCGGCGATGCACACCGCTGATGTGGAGAAACGAGTGCAGGGAATATTGTGAATGGAGCGTTGGGTAAACTTCTAGGTAGCCAAAATATAAGCCAGAAAGCACAGTTCGCTGTACACAACACGGCGCTAATCCCAACGCTAACTTATGGAAGTGAACGCTGGGTATGGCAGAGAGAGCATTAAAGTAGCATACCTAAATGCGGTCAAGATGAGAGAATTGCATAAAATTTGGTGACATAACGCTTGCTGGCCGCTTCCGTAATGATGACGTAAGAGAGAGAGTTGGTCCGAAAAGAGAGTGTCAGTGTTAAGATAAGAAAAGGAATACTCCGTTGGTTCGGACATGTAGAAAGAGTGCAGTATAAAAGAATGTCAAAACAGATATACAATGCGAAAGTGGAAAGATGTAGGAGCCGAGGAAGACCAAGACCAACCTACCATGACCAAATTAGTCCTTTCCGGCCGACAAGGTACTCATTCTGTAATGACCTCATTCTATGTTGCCCTGATCCTAGAAAGTCCGCATACTGAAAATGTCTCCCTCCTTGACTGCATACCACAATGTCTTGATAAGTCGTCATCCTACATTATCCCCATACTGTACAGTAAACTGTACAATCATGATAGGTATCCTATCATGATTGTACAGTTTCCCCCAACTTGCCTAAATTTATTCCCTCACAACAATGTCACTTAATTTTGATATGAGTAAAAATAAAGTTGGCATTTATAGAAATTTATTATTAATATAAATATATTTATATTATTGTATATCTTCACGCCAGGTCCCTTGCGGGGTAGGCAGAGAGAACCGAGCGCCATAAGACGCGGTCCTTGCACACTTCACTCGCTTCTTTCACATTCATAGCTCTTTTCATGCACGCTCGCCGGTTCCTAAGGCTCCTGACATCACCTTCTGATAAAACACGACCAATTTGGTCATGGTAGGTTAGTCTTGGTCTTCCTCGGCTCCTACATCCTTCCACTTTCGCATTGTATATCTGTTTCGTCATTCGTTCATCTTGCATTCTTTCTACATGTCCGAACCAACGAGCATGCCCTTTCTTATCTTAACACCGACACTCTCTTTCAGTCCAACTATCTTTCGTACGTCATCATTTCGAACGCGGTCAGCAAGCGTTATGCCACAAATTTTTGGAAAAGCATCTGGCTATGGACCAGAAGGTTTTCTGCGGTTTTGTGGACCTTGAAAAAGCATTTGATAGGGTCGTGCGAAAGAATCTCTGGAACATCTTGCCCGGATATGGGATTGACGGTGACCTTCTACGTGCTGTGCAATCCACCTATGAGGATTGCACAGCATGTGTGAGAGTGAACGGCAGCTTATCACCCTGGATTGATACCAATATTGGTGTCAGGCAGGGATGCGTGCTGTCGGCTCGGCTATTCATCCTGTATCTGGACAGTTGTCTTCAGAGAATGAGAAATATGAATGTGGGAATGCGAATGGGTGGCTCAGTGGTTAACTGCCTGCTTTATGCAGATGACGCAGTATTAATAGCAGAATCATCATCCGAACTGCAAACACTAGTCACAACAATGAAAGACGATTGTATAAAGAAAGGCTTACAATTGAATGCGAAGAAAACCAAAATAATGGTATTTGAAAGAAAGACAACCAGAACGAACACTAGGATTACGGTTGATGATGTAGTGTTGGAGCAAGTGGAAGAGTTTGTATATCTTGGAAGCACTTTTAGAAGCGATGGAAGGTACACCGCTGATGTGGAGAGACGAGTGAGTGCAGGGAATAGAGTGAATGGAGCATTGGGTAAACTGTTTGGCAGCCGAAATCTAAGCCAGAAGGCACAGCTCGCTGTACACAGCGCGGTGTTAATCCCAACGCTAACTTATGGAAGTGAGAGCTGGGTATGGCAGAGAGAGCATGAAAGTAGAATAATTGCGGTCGAGATGCGAGCACTGCGAAAAATTTGTGGCATATAATTTATATATATTATATTATATGTTTCTACACTTCAATTTCTGAAGTCCCAATTATTCGTCGCTGGCAGAATATACTCGTAGTTCAATATGTAGTCCAATTAATTTATATTATTTTTATTTATATATATATATTTTTTATTCAATCTGGACCCATCGGGAATAGTACAAGATATAAGATATAAGTATATTCGTTTTGATCTAAAATTACTGTAAGTTTACGATATGCAGTTATATCATGTCAGCTGTACCTATGTGATAATATTGTCATCGTTTGGATATTCAGACATTTTAGGATGGAGAAGTTTGAAAATGAAGAGTTATTAAAAATTGATTATACTAGCGTTGGTGTCAAAGTCGCGTGATTCACCACTGAGCCACCGAACTCGTCGACCTAACAGCGAAATAAAAAAAAATATTGACCGACAGATTACACGGCGCCATGTAGCCTCAATGTGAGCGGAGCTTGTGTTATGGGTACTAGACAACTGACAAAAATTCGTAAATACATAGGTACTTTGATACATAGAAAGCACCCAGACCAAGACAAACAGACATGTTCATTTATCATAATCATCAAATGATTACGCTTTGAAAGAATGTTTTGTTTCTTTTTGCTTTAGATACTGCCAAAGGAACCACTGCCGTGGGCGTGCAAAGGACAGTATCAAAAACCTTGTCAGAAATTGGAATCCAATACCACGTATACCATGAGGTGTGTTTCTACACTTCAATTTCTGAAGTCCCAATTATTCGTCGCTAGCAGAATATACTCGTAGTTCAATATGTAGTCCAATTATTCTCATCTTTAACAGCATAGCAAACTCTGGCCCAGGTTCGAATCCTGGAATGTATTACTAAGTTCGTGCCTTCAGATTCATGTATCTTTTCAGATTACAATATTAAAGTAGCGAGTGAGGTAAGTAGGAATCTTATCGTGGCGCTAGGTTCTCTCTGCCTATTTATTTGATGTGAATTTATAGATTTCTAATTATCATTAGCTTGGCGAAGAAAAACATCGTCGGAAACCAAGACTACTTTTCGAAAGACGTATGACCTCAGCTAAGAAAGGTTTGTGTTTCCTTATGGGTTGTGTTTGTCCGACGGCAGTCGCTCTATGTAAACCAGATCTTCACTAAATCCTTACGCGTAGGTTGCGGTCGATCCTAATGAAATGGTATCTCGGAGGAACTCGATGGTATCGTTCCACGTGTACCTATACATAATTGAACATATAGGTGAAGCAACAACGGCCGCAGTCAGTCTGTAGATGAGTTTATCAACTCGAGCGTCTCCGAGGTCGTGTTTTGTCGACAGATGACTGTTGTTAGTCAGTGGCCTTTGGACAGTTTGAAAACATCGCCTTCGCAAATCCGCAGTTGAGCACGATAGCTGAGTATGATCTGAACCACTTCAGCTGATTGGAGATCCGTGTCCCTACAGTAGGATGAGTAAAAGTTTTGATGTCATCAAATAATTTGGGTGCATGGCACGGCACCGGTTAGCTTGGGAAAATTTATTAATGAAAGGATTTCCTTCACGGACAAACCTGGTTATGCATTACAACATACAGAACCCTCAGTGCGCAAGTCCGAGCCGCACCTGACCAGCTCTGTTTTATCGTGGTTTTCACCTTTATCGCACTACCTAATGGGAACGTGAAACTTTTTTAGACTTTAAAGTTCTTGCAGGTATCTAAGGTTTTTCAAAGGTTTTTACAAGGTCGGCAACGCACCTGAGACACTCGTGGTGTTAGTCTATAAAAGGAATAGATCTTTTCTTGTAAATTGTATTCGATTTTGTAATAAAGTACCTGAAACAGTTCTGTCCTTGCCTGACAATATGTTCAAAAGGCACATCAAAAATACTCTATGTAAAAATTACATTACGGAATCGATAAATATCTGACTGACAAAGATGTTTGCAAATGATTCACCACATGTATTAATACATATGTATATCTTTAATTGTACCACTTGATATCACTATATGTACACTCACAAATATTTATTGTAATATAAATTGATGATTTGAAAAAAGACCTATATTGGCAAGTTTTGTTTGGCATTTCTTCTTCGCGAGTGGTCATTATCGAAATGCTGGTAAATTAAAAAAGAGAGACTTAAACTATGAAAAATTAATAATATATAGCATGATTTAATAAAAGAATGTAAAATGTGGCTAAGTGCCCGTGAGGGCCTAATGATAAATAAATTATTTTTATCTTTTATCTTTTCATCATTACCCTGAGACTTCGTTCGCGTTCTCCCGTATCCCGTGAGAACAGCTTTTCTTTCGTCCGTTCTTTTTTTCGTCAACTACGTGTCGTATCATGATGCTGGGTAGCCTATAACCTTAATCTAGAATATAAATTGCTGATTTTTTCACTTCCAAAGATTAGTGCGTTCAAACAAAATAACTCTTTTGTTTTATATATTAGTACAGATTCGTTTTCTTTAACAGCTACCTAGACGCGCAGAACGACTGCCGCCGCCGGGCCATTATACCAAATTCCTGTATGAATCCCGTTACGCCCTCCAGAAGATTTGAAGACCAAACCATCTACAACAACAGGTTCTCGTGCTTTATATGGAGTCACATGGAGTGGAGTAATTAGCAATGTCACTGTAATACCATGGCTCGTGGTTTCGATTCCCACACAAGGCAAACATTTGTGTGCATGAGCATGTCTGTTTGTCTTGGTCTGGATATTTTTAAGAGAGGTAGGGCGCATCAAAGCACGTGTCTGGGGAAGTACCTCCATCTCACAGAAAACGGCAGCCAAATAACAACTCTCTGGAGCGTTGTTGTGTTCATACGTGTAAGTGCCAGTTCACCTGTAAGCTCGTAAGGAGATGCTGTGTTAGCAGCAGAGGTGACATCGCTTTACATCAGGTGGGCCGTATGCTTGTATGTGACCCGACGTTCTATAAAAAAAGTAGGGTTTCACCGGTTACCAATATGGGGAGTTCGCTTGGAGACACTGCTGGGCATGTATCTCTCATACATACTTTTTTACTTTGTCTTAAATAATTTATAAATGTGTTCTTAATTATCTGGGATATTTTATATGGGAACGTAAGACTGAATGTTTGAGGAATCCTGCTCTAAAGACCTCTTGAAACTCAAAAAAAGTTAAATTAATTGCGTGCTTTTTATTGCTTTTTTTCACATTCAGAAAAAATATCATTAGGTAAATTGCGATGTTCTTTTCTTTTTTTTCATGTGACTACAAAATATATCCAGTATTATCTATGTATTTCGTATTTTACCAGTTACCTGCCCGCTTCTTCTCCTATTCCACAACCCGTGAAGCCACTTCCTAACCTCGTTCCTTCGACAGCACAGATGGATGGAGACACAGTACACAAGGTAGGCCAAAAATAATCCCTAAATTTGAAACCGACGTCAGTTAAGTCCACACCCGTAAATCTATACTACCTAATAAATAAAGCGAAAGAGTTTATTTGAACGCGCTCTGAAACTAGTTGTCCGATTTGAAAAATGTAGCATTTGATAACCCAATTCTTAATTTTCATTATATAGATAGAATAAGCTTTATTTACATAATAATTATTACAGAAAATTTCTTAAAAATTGTAATAATTATTATGCAACAAGGCGGCCTTATTGCTAAAAGTAATTTTTTCAAGGCAACCTTAAGGTAACGTATCTGCGTACAGAGAAGGTAGGGTTAGCAAGGAAGGAAACATTATTCTTATTAATACTTATATAGGTGCAAATATATACATATATGTGTGTACAAATACTAAATAACAATACATATAATAATAAATAAAACTGAGGTAGAAGAAAAAAAGTAGAAGAAGCGATTCCCACGGAACACCGGGATCATCTCTGTAACTAGTCTGGTCATAAATACTGTTACATCGAAACTTATCTTTTTTCAACTCTTTAATTATTTTGAATCTGGAACGCGTCTATTATGTTAAAAACTCCTTTGATTTCCCGCCTTAGTACATACTTGTTTTGCGTTTATTATCAAATTACAATAAAAAAGGATTGCAGTGTCTTGCACAAAGTGGTTATGGAGCCGTCGGTCATATTCTAGACCCTTCAAAAGCTTGGTTTCAGCCGTATCGTCGTATATCGTACTATCGACAGATATACCAATACTTCCTCTGTTGAAGACCATAAAAGATCGGGGCGACCGCTTGCTGTTAGAACTACAAAGGCTGTTAACGCTGTTACAGCCAGAATTCGCCGAAACCCCGTTAGGAAACAAAAAATATTATCGCGAAAAATTAAGATTCCCGCTAGGACTCTGTCGCGTATAATAAAACAAGACCTGAAGCTCGGCGCTTATTGTCTATATACAGAACAGTACTAAATCAATTCCTACTGTTGAGAGAGTGGATCGATCAAAATGCTTTCTGTCCCGATACGCAGGTGAAAGGCACAGAAATATCCTCTTTACTGATGAAAAAAATTTCACGATTTTAGAGCACTACAACAAGCAAAATGTCAAAGTGTACGTACATAGTTCGAAAGAAGCCGCCCAAGTAATCGGAAAGGTACATCGTGGTCATCATCCTGCGTCTGTAATGATTTGGTATTAAGGAGTCACAAAGCTTCATTTTTGTGAAAAAGCAGTGAACACTTCAGCCAAAGTGCCAGCCAAAGTCTTAGATCGTATTATGAAAGCTCTAAGTAATACACTTTTTAAAAATGTGCCGTAGACTTTCCTGTAGGACTCTGCACCTGGTCACAAGGCACGAACTACCCAGGCCTAGCTCGAAACCAACGTTCTTATGTGAGCAGCAGAGCAGAAGACTGACCCTCGTCTAGCCCAGATCTGAGCTCCTTAGATTACAAATTATCAGTCAGTTCAGGACATGGCCTGCTTGAAACGACACGCAGACATTGTGTCTCTTAAGAAATCTCTGGAGCAAGCAGTGACTAAATTTTCTATAGAAACACTACGTCAATCAATAGATTTGTGACACATAGACTAAAGGCCTGTGTCAAAGCCAAAGGTGGCCATTTCGAATAGAATCATTTATTTTTTTGCTGAGACTTCCATAAATATGTACATACAAGTTTTTAGTACGAGTATATTGTGCTACTAGACTAGTGCGATAAGTTGTCGATTGCCCACGAGAACATAGTTGAGCGCACGAGCGAAGCGAGTTCATTCGCTCGAGTGGGGAATCGACAACATCGCACGAGTTTCAGATACTATTTTTATTACGAATGCGGAACTATGACGTCGTCCAAAATTAGGGTCCAGGGACGTTATTCATTTTTTTTCTCGTCAATTTGCGTGCGACAAGGAAAATCTGCATGCGCCAAGTTTACTTGTCGCACTCAAATTTTAAAATGGGCAAGTAGCGACTTATTACGCGTAACAACGGGCGCAAAGTTATTACTTATCCCGCATGAGTAATAGAAATTAGGATTACATTACTTCATAAAAAAAAAGTGAATATTCATTTGTAACAGGACTTATGGCCGGACTAGGTATATATAACGTAACAATATAAATAATCGTCGACTTAATGAAGTCAACACCTCTTTTTTTATTTAAAAGTCCTCATATTAATTTATTATGCTTATTAGTAATTGATTAAGTACATTATTTTTTATTTTGAAAATACAATCTGTGTTAACAGTTGTGCCAGAAAATTGTATTTTTTTCATTGAACATAGCTAACTAACTAAAGTACTAAGCTAATAATAACGCTGCATTGATGCATCGCAATAATTTAATGGCAACTAATTTATATATTTGTTTATCTATAACCAAAGCAGAGAGATGCGTTTTCATACATTTGACGCTTCAAGTGGAATACAGCTTGCTGAAAAGATATGTCTCTGCATCTCTCATTTTCGGTGGATACTGACCCTTTGATTGAGACGGAGAGGATCGGAGCGGAGATGTCTTTCTGTACATTTGGCAGCGTGTTCTTCTCGATCTCAACGGAGTGTCAGCCTTACGCTGGGCTGAACTTAGAGGTCCTTGGCCGCACAGGACTAGGACATGCTCGCCTAAATTTGGAGCCAATATGGCCTTGGCCTTTTACGACCAAATTAATCTACCCGATGAAGATACCGGACCTATGAGCAGGTCCTAGCCAGCGGTTAAGCGGTAGCCACTAATTACATTTGTTATGTGCTACCGCTACCAATAAATTTCCTCTATTCATAATATTTCAGATGTCCATTTCAATAACCTTGACAAGTGAAGGTTTTTCTTGTTCTGTTACCTTAACTAATATAGTTTACTCATTTGTTGATTATTTCTTCTATTTAATTAGTTTTACTAGGATTGTTGCGTATTCAAACATGTTCAACGATCGACTGAGGCGAGCTGAGGCGGTAAAGGGGGTGGTACGGGAAGCGAGGGGTTGCAAACTGCCGCGAGTTCGAGACGATGTGTCGAACACGTTCTGACATATCTGTTAATCGACATTTACCGTGTATTGGAAGTAAGTCTTAAGATTTACCAAGTGAATGGTAATAAATGCTCGAATTAAATGGAGATCACGGACTTTTTCCATAACTAGTTGGTAAAGCTAAGATTTTACCGTAGTTCGAGCTTTTATATGTAACATATATATATATATCCTCTCAGCCTACCCCGCAAGGGACTTGACGTGAAGGTATACATACATACATATATATAGCTTCTGATTTTTCTTTTAGGGTCGGAACCCAAAATCAAAATTAAATAAAAAAACGCAAATCTCGAATACGTAGATTTTAAAAGAAAACATTAAAAGATTTTGAAAAAAAATCATTTTCATGAACTGGACAGCTGAACCAGTAAGAATAAAGTGTAAATTATGACTTCAACAGCTGTCTTTCCTGCCGAACCCCGTGTGCGTGACGCAGGCGATCCGGCCGTGCCACCACGACATGTGGGGCCAGGGGCCCATGCAGAACCTCACCACCCAAAGACACGACTACGTACCAAAGCCGAGTGCCATCCGGGAGTCTTTCAAACCACCAGCGAAGTTTCATTGCGTGGAACAACCGTTTGAAAGTCAGTTTACATTCATGCATCATCGCCAACCCATCATTGTACAGAGATTTTTCTTGGAAGACTGATAGTAACAAACATACTGCCCGCCTCATGTCAAGCGGTTAACAGAAGCTGTACGCGATTGCAACGCAAGAAAGAAATAACGCGTTGTTATTGCCACCTTACGACTGTAGGAGCGCTTCCTTGTGAGTTTTCCTCTAGGGAATTGTTACATAGCTCTTCTCTAGAATCGAAGTACTTCCCCAGAAGTACCACTTTTTATTAATTGCCATAACACCATCTGTCTCCCACTGCAGAGATACGGGTCTCCCTTCAATCGAAGGCGTTTAGAGCATATTCCATCGTGCTGGTCAACTGCGGATTGGTGAAGGCCAGTGGTCAAGCTGCCCGAAGGACATTGACTACGTCATGTTAACGTGCCCTCCAAATATCGAGATAAATAAATTCATCCCTTCGAACAAATTAAATAATTAATCAATTACTCTTTATTTATAATAATTGATTAAGGATTATCCTTTCAAGGTGCAACTATATTGTTCTCAACTATATTTTTGTTTTGATAACAGATAGAACTGTGAACCGCATGTCATATTTGAACCCCGGACGCTTGCCTCCTGCAGAGTCCTTCGCTCCACACAGATGCTACGAGAGACCCGCGGGTAATTCACGATTTATAATATCAAATCTAGAGACTTCCGTTTATACTACGGAGTTTACAATTTTAAAGTTCTGACAAAACGTTAGGGCGACAGTGGAGGAAGAAGCAAGCGTGAAAAGCGCGCAGACATAAATCATTCTCTCAACAAAATAATGTATTTATCACAGATCGCAAATTAACAGACAAACAAATACCTAGGGGACTGTAAAATAATCAGGATCCCAGGTTGACAGCCCTGAATGTACCTAGTTACTCGCAAATATAACCTTCCTTGACAAAGATGGAATCCAAAACTTTCGTGTACCTATCAGTAGTATACTAAGAAGTCTTTGTTATTACATAGCTGGTGGGACAACAAGCAAACGGTACACCTGATGTGAAGCGCTGCTTGTAGCCAGTGAATTATTCAAATATAAAAAGTACAGAAAATAGCGTACCTAACGCTGCAAACTCAACATATCCACAGGAGGTGCTGTGAATATTACTTGGAATTGGAATAATTAGTAGGGAGGTATGACAGCACTTATCGCATCGTTGCACATTTCATATCGACATGATAACTTACGCGAATGTCCTTATCTAATGTGTATTATGTTTGTCTGAACACAACGCTCGGGTAATTGCCAAATAAGCTTTTAATGGAACAGGACTTAAAAATAAATCCGGGTACTTGAACCTCAAATTTGAACATAAAAAGCCATGTATGCTCCTCATCTGATCCCAAGACTATCTGTGGAGATATTCACATTGCCTCGGAAAGCCATATTCCAAACTGATTCGAAAAGTTTTTATTCAAATTTTGACAGATAACTTTTCGATTCTGATTCGCGTAGCGTGTTTCAGGCAATGTCAAAAATGTATCAGGCCTACTGAGCTCCGGTGTCCTAGTGTCGTTGTTACGACACGACTCCTAGTGGTAACTCTGGTAACCCTATTACTTTGTAACTTGTCACACTGTGGTAACCCTGTGGTAAAAATACAGGCAGGTATTAACCGATACCTAACAGTGGATACTTAGAACGAGTGACACGATACGGTATTATGAAAAGACGTCACGCGAACATGGCGTTTCAAGTGATATTCTTTAATATTACCTATGTTTTTGGAATGCCGTAACCCATTTCTAATTTTATGACTTAATGGTATTTATAGATATAAAATTACAGCAAAGTAAATTGTACCATTTACGTAGTAGTCGACGGATGACGTAGGGTAGCAGGGGGGAATGAGAACCACCTAAGGAAAAGTCTATAATTAGGTCACTTATAATCAGCTTTTATTTATGATAATTTTAACATTCACCTTTAAGTCTTATCTTTCCAGCACTATTATCAGTTTAGGTAAATCTACTCTACTAAATGAACTAACTTTAATGAACTTAAAAGTCATTTTGATTCTGTTACCCACACTTGCGGCCGGCGGTTAATGAGTGTCAAGGAATGTTACCGCATTTATTGGCACTTAAACCCTAAATATACACCACTAATATTTGAAGAGGAAATAATAGTTTAAGAAACATTTTGATAAATTGCGAAGATCTATCTATCTATACCTCACACGCTTCTTTAACATTCATTGCTCTTTTTATGCACGCTCGCCGGTTTCTAGGGCTCCTGACATCACCTTCTGACTTCACCTTATTGCGAAGATCAAACATAATATTGTCTCAATTAAAGGAATCTATCCAATCTTCGGTGCGAGCAGGGTCTCATTGTAAAGAACAGCGCACTATTTGATATATTCACTTATTCGAATCCTTTCCCTATAGGCTCCCATTACACACTGGCTATTATTACCCCCTTCTTCCCTACTTACGTGTTGGAGGTGATGTCATTACCAAAAAATTGGCAACGACGACAGCGTAGTAGTGCCTATTGGTCAATAGTAACACGTCAGCGCTTCTAACATTAGATTACAGACGAACTGCAATTATATGAGCGTGTATTTAATCGATAGATAAAGAGATCGTTTTCTATGAATCATAGCAAATTTGGCGTAGAGTCTCAATTGCTTTGAATATCATTGAAATATATCATTGATGTTAATCGTTTCAAATCGTATGAAGATATGAGTTTTAAACTCGATCTGTGTTCTTCTATACATTTATCTATCAACATAATTGTCTAACCAGTGGTTGATTCCACTAGCTCCATTATGTGATATTTGTAATAAATTTGTTTTTAGCGATCTTAATTTGGAGTTTCACTACTTCTGAGAACTCTACTTGTCTGACGGTTTTAAAAAGTTTAATTTATAGCTAAAATGGAGAGTGCAACAACACAGAAGATGTCATACCAGGCAGTGTGCGCGCCGTCACCCCAGCGGCCGCCGTGGGCTTGCAAGGGGCAGTATCAGAAACCTTGTCAAAAGGTTGGTATTATCTTCGAAACCCGTCCAAGAATAAAGTAGTGGACAAATTGACCTGTTTTTATGTCTTTGGTGTGTGATATCTCCACTAATAGTGAACATATTTCCATAAATTTGTAAATATATTATAGTAACCTAACAAGCGTACGGTCTGCCTGATGGTAAGTAGTTACCGTAGCCTATGGGCATTTGCAACACCAGGGGTGTCACACTTGCATTGCCGACCCTGTAAGAACCTCTTCACGCCTTTCTTGAAGAACCCCATGCTGTAGTCCCTTGGGAAAATCTCCGCAGGGAGCTCATTCCACAATTTAATAGTTCTCGGTATAAATCTTCTTGTGAACCGCACAGTGCGCGACCATTGCGGTTCCAGTGTATGAGGATGAACTCCCAGCCGTCGGCGAGCTGTGCGATTGTAAAACGAGGCTGTTGGCATGATGTCGAACAACTCCTCAGAACACAACCCATTATACAACCGGTAGAACACGCAAAGGGGGGCAAAATCTCTCCTTAAACTCAAGCGCTCAATGGCGTGTACGTGTGAGTTTTTTTATAACATCATTGTTTAGAACGAATGAATTCAGATTGGTTCCGTATGTTTGGTAAAATTCCGACTTTATTGAAGGCGATTAACAATTTAAACCATTTTGTAAAATGTCATTTATTAGCTTTGATCTTCAATTAATTTATATTCGACTTAATGGGGCTGGACAGTTTTGTATAAAATGTGGGGCAATGATTATTGGTGTGCCATCTGAATTGCCATATCGGTATACAAATAATCGCTGCCCGATGTGAAGCGATAACCATAGCCTAGAGTATTACATATGCATGTACGAGAGGTATCTTTCGCACATCTACTCTTCAGCAACGCCTAGTCAGTAAGTTTCTGCCATGGGTAACACTTATAATCCTATCAGTTGTATTATGGTACTTACTAGTAACAATGCTATATATCAACAGCTGGAAGCTACAACAGTATATCGGTCTTCATTCCTGCCGCCTGGTGAAGACTGCACACAGTACATGGACCCGTGCTCCTACGGCGATTGTAAACGTTTGTATTTCACATTGTTCTTTAAAACAATTAATTCGACAGACTTAGCTTAACAGTCGTTTAGCTAAGTCAGTGGCCCTCAGGCGGCTCGAAAACACTGGCCTCCGCCAATCCGCATTTGAGCAGCGTGCTGGAGTATGATCTAAACTCCTTCGGTTGAAGGGAGACTCGGATCCCTGCAGTGGGATGAGTAAGGGTCGATGTGGTGGAAACAATGCTCAGTGGTCAACGCAACGTTTGTAGAGATAATTTTATTAGAGCCTATTACTGTAGAACATGTATCTATATGTTACAATCTTAGTCGCCGCCAACTCCGCGAGTGAGTTTATCGCAACGTGTCCACTCTCATTATAGCCTGGTAATCTCCACGAGACGACGATGACTCTACCATTATGTAGTCCCGTCTGCCATTAGTGCCGTGTGCGAATTTTACAAATATTTACATACTACCGCCTTCGCGTTAACGTCGACAAATTAGTATGGAGTCCTGAGGTTTCGAAATGGTCCTCTAGAAATACTGCTACATTTCTTTTCGTTATTGCAAGCCCTGTAGGTGTAAGACTATGAAGACTCGTTAGTCGTTACGCAGTCGTTTCAGAGATTAACCAGAGCAATCAGACAGACACACAGACAGACAAAAAAATGTTTTTTTTTTATAAGTACCGTGTATACATTCCATAAACATTTAGTAAAAAGCTGTTATTTTGACATTACAAACAGACATGTCCAATCTCATGTATTTCGTTTAGTATATTTAAATAATAAGTAAAATATGTTTAAGATTAATTCTCACATATCGCCACTAGATGGCGCTGTACTAAAGTTGAATCGCGGTATGGTTGTGTTACACATTTAACGTGACCTAGGGCATGTCCTGTATATTGACGATAGGCGCCGAGCTTCAGATCTTGTTTTATTATACGCGTCAGAGTCCTAGCGGGCATCTTCATTTCTTGCGATAAGATTTTTTATTTCCTAATGAGGTTTCGGCGAATTCTAGCTTTAACAGCATTAACAACCTTTGTAGTTCTAACAGCACCCCGTCGCCCCTATCTTTTATGGTCTTCAACAGAAAAAGTGTCGGCTGATATCAAGCTTTTGAAGTGTCTTGAATATGACCGATGGTTCCATACTCAATTTGTGCAAGGCAATCACTGCAATCCTATTTTCTTTAACAGCCCATTCCATATTGTAATTTCAAATAAACACGAAAAAATATGTAAAACGGTGGGAAAGTGAAAGAAGTTTTTAACATATTAAGCGACTTCCAAATTCGAAATAATGAAAAAGTTTAAAAAAGTAACAGTCTCTATGTAACAGTATTTAGGGCCAGACTAGTTAGAATCCCAGGGTAGCATTACTGCCTTTAGATTTAACCCTATTTATAGAATCTACAAACCAAAGATATCTAATTTCTCAGATC
The DNA here is from genome assembly GCA_947507595.1 of Pyralis farinalis. NCBI lineage: Eukaryota > Metazoa > Arthropoda > Insecta > Lepidoptera > Pyralidae > Pyralis > Pyralis farinalis. The sequence continues at coordinate 35,994,896 of OX382260.1, read as the reverse complement.
TCTTTCAGTATTATTCAAGACATTGCAATTTTTTGCATAAAACTACCGCCGCGTCTTTTCTTGAAACAAAAAAGTAGTCTCCGACAGACAATAAAACAAAGTTCGCTAGTTATCAATTTACTTTTCAAGAGAGAAATCTTAGTTCAATAAATAATCTGTACGCTATTTGTGTCTAAATAATATATAAATCATAATTGTTAGCCATATAATCCATAACATATTAGATTGGCACTATTCCGCCACCGCCCAGTCATCTAATGGTGATCGTACAAACACGTACTTAACGCCCGGTCGCCATCTGGTGGTTGCGCAGAAGTACAGTGGAACGTGCATCGACAAATTAATATTTGTCGATGCACGTTCCACTGTTCCTGCGTTGTTCGTCGTCCAGCCATAGTAAAATCAAATAAGTAGGTTATCTTCATAGATACGCACCGCGTTCGGTTTGTATGTGTGCGCGCCCGTACCATCCCGTATGTATGCGTCGTTGCACGCACACACGGCGTAGCCACGACTGGCGTACCTTTATCGCTGCTAAAGGTACGCCAGTCGTGGCTACGCCGTGCTTAATATCACACGCGCCCACGCATGCATCGCCGTTGCTCTCCCGCTCATAATAATTTGTACGTGTACCCACCTACTTTAACTACAAATTCGTAAAGATGGCTAAAAAGTAAAAAGATTTTTTTTTTGTATCAAATGTGTAATTTTGTTATAAAATCTCAAATTTCCTACAGAAAAAAGTACTTTTAATGCCTATCATTTTAGGCTACTGTAAAAATATTAAATTTCCGAATATAAAGATTATAATTTTGATAAGTGTAGTAAATGAAACAGTAAAAAAATAGTTTAGTGTAAAATAAAAATGGATGCGTGTACTTATGTACGCACGTGAGAAGTTATACTTCGCTGGCATCATTAAATAACAAATCCCTGAAGGGATGTTGTGTTCATGCGAGTGAATGACGTTACCACCTCACAGGCAACTGCAGCCAAATAACAATTCCGTGTAGGGTTGTTATGTTTATGCAAGTGAGTGACGTTACTGCCTCACGGAAAACTGCAGTCATATAACAATTCCCTGGAGGGATGGATGTTGTGTTCATCTGAGTGTCGTCACGAGTAAGCTCCTAAGGAGTTGCCATGTTAGCGGCAGAGGTGGCAATACAGAGGTGGTAAACAGCTACAGTGACCGCATTAAATTGGGTGGATCGTGTGCTTGTTTGTTCATGCGAGTAAGTGACGTTACCACCCCACAGAAATCTGCAGCCAAATAACAATTCCCTGGACGGTTGCAGTGTTCAGGCGAGTGAGTGATGTTACTACCTCACGGAAAACTGCAGCCAAATAACAATTCGCTGGACAGATGTTGCGTTCATGCGAGTGAGTGACGTTACTACCTCACGAAAATATGCTCAAAACTGCAGCCGAATAACAATTCCCTGGAGGATTGTTGTGTTCATGCGAGTGAGTGACGTTAACACCTCGTGAGTGAGATCACTAGTAAGCTCCTAAGGAGCTGCGGTAATAGCAGCAGAGGTGACATCGCACGAGTGATACTTAACACGAACCGCAGAACTACACGCAGAGAAGGGCACTCAAGGATATTCAAAGTTCAAATAATAATCCCTCGGTGGGGTATCCCACTCGTATAAGTACGTATGTAAGCCAGAAAGCACCTTCACAGTTTCACCCCCGGCAAACTACCCGCATGCTCTTTATCAGCGGGTAAGTACCGGTGAGATCATGAAGTTTTGCTCTTTAAAAAAAACACATTGTGTATATGTACTCAATACGAGTTTTATAGTAGTAGTGGCACGACGATGATGAGGTTTATAAACAGTTTATAAACAAATGTTAATATTTGAGTTGAATACGCAGCTTAACATCTCTGCGATTCATTTACTTGTTGAGCGCCTACGTGGCATCTTAACTGCAAATGGTCAAATACACAGATAAAACATGTTAATATAATATTTTCTTTCGTATATTTTTCTAGCCTGCAACTGCATGTGCCCCGCGGAATGTATAGCAACTGACCCCTGCGCATGCAATTTCCCAAAAGCTGCCTGTTGTTGCTAACACAGACGAATGCGACGCCATTTTGAAACTGCTGCGTTCCAAATTTAAAAAGTCATGTCATAAATACTGCTTTTTTTTGTAGGTATTCAGTTATAATATTTTTTGATAATCGGTGTTAATTTCCGGGAAAATTAAATGTCGTAGCTGTATTATAATCTATAAATCCCATTGATTGGGATTAGTTATGTTTAAACCCAAAGACAGCGTCAATTAAGTAGAATATTATTCAATGTTATATTTACGAGTAGCATAACATTTTGTAATCTACTAGGTATTTAAAAATATTTATGAAATATTACTTTTGGAATAAATTTTATTTGCCTAAGTCTATTGTATGTTGTCTTCATTTCCACAGTAATTGAACCAAAGATATTTTGAATCAATTCAATTATCCCATGAGCAAAGGACAATATTGAACATTGTAATGAGGTCTGGACGAATTATTTAGTACTGGCTTATTACATATTTACTCCAAAACAACTGTCTGTAAGTGACCGTATGACATTCAGTGATTGAGCAACTCCTGGTATTTACAAAAGTCGGAATAAATTGTATGAATTTTATGAAGAAAGAACCTGTAATCACAATCTGACTTTTCAAGAACTTGTAAAAAATTATGCTAAAATATTTAAACGAGCCTGTTCCAATGCTAAGTCTATATATTTAAGAAATAAAATTAATGGTTCAACAAATATTATAAAATCTGTTTGGAATACGATAAATAATGAGACGGGTAGAGCGAAAGTATGTAGTCGAGACTTTCAGTTAAAGATAAATGATATAGATATCAAAAATGATGTAGAAATTGCGACTGAGTTTGAAAAATATTTTTCTAACATTTCTCTTATTACTACGAGAAATCTTAGGTCTTCTTCTATAGCTGCTCAACTGGTTCTCAAACAGAGCGTGGTAGAATGCGACACAATATTTGAATTTTCAGCTGTAAGCCCTATAGATGTTTTGAACGCTTTTAAATCAATAAATATGAAAAACATTCTTTGGGGTAACTCCGCGGACATTAACACCATCTTTTTATTGCAAAAAAGAGCCATAAGAGCTATCTACAAACTTGGTCCCCGGGAGAGCCTTAGAGAAAAATTCAAAGAAATAAATATTCTAACAGTCGCATCGCAATATATCTATGAAAATCTTTTGTATGTCCATAAAAACATAGACTCATTTTGTAAAAAGAGTGATACTCATAACATAAATACTAGATGTAAGCATAATCTTGTGTAACATGCAAGCCGTCTCCACAAAATAAGTAATTCTTTTATGGGGCAATGTATACGGTTCTATAACAAACTTCCCAGCAATATAAGAGAATTGACAATAAACAAATTTAAAACTACTATTAAAGCCAAATTGTGTAGCAGGGCATATTATAAAGTATCTGACTATATTAATGATAAAAATGCCTGGGATTGAGTCGATCCAATTATAATGTAATTAATAAATTATGTAAATTTGTTTGGATGCCAAAAGAGGGATGCCAGAGTTTTTTGGCAGTATTTTTATCAGTGCTCACCTAGTCATGAACTGCACGGTAGGGAAAAAAATTGTGACGATTCCAAACAAATGTAGCCATTTTTACGGATTAAAAAGATTTTGACTTTGACAGACTGCTCCGTGCTGTGCAGCAGTTACGTGCACTCCATATAGGCAAAAAGGCATTGCCTACCTTATCAATATGATAAATACCATCCGATATTTCTTAATTCTTAAACATAGTTTTTTACTAATATTTCGTATCAAATACAAAAAATTAAAAACAGCTCCATCTATCGGTATCGGTGCAATTTATTAAAATAGATTCATTAATACCCGCTACATCGATGTACTACACTAGCGCCGCAATGGGAGCTTAACGGCAGAGACAAACTATTTCTGTCTAAATTTACGTATGTGTGCCGCGTTGGTAATACGGATAGTGTAGTGTGCATTCCTGTAAATACATTGCCCACAATAACACAAATAACGCACACAATCGCTTAGGTTAGACCGTGTCTTTTCAGCCGAACCATGACGTAAATTACCGAAGTGTCGCGAACATTGCTACGTAACTATTTTAAAGAGTAGTTTGCTCCATATTAGATTAGAGTGACAGAAAGTGCCATTTCTTTTTTTCGTATAAAATTGATGTTAAATTGCTAACTTTTTTGCTGCTATTATTTGTAAATACAGAACATCAAACAAACGCGCCGCTTCGAATATCTGCAAATTGATATGTATATAAAATCAATCAATGTATAGATATTTGAGGTGGCTAACCAATCACATACATCATTATTTCCTCAAGACTGGGTAACCAAAATCAACATGCTGTATTTTTTGGTAAGTTAATAGCTTTAAAAAAACTCTGCCTACCCTGTCAAAAATCTCTGTGCACGCCACTGCTGTGCAGTCTACTTACAAGGATTGCTCAGCATGTGTGCGGATAGATGGTAGCATGTCACCCTGGTTTGATGTCAAAATTTGTGTCAAACAAGGTTGCATGCCATCTGCTAGGCAGTTTATTCTGTATCTCGATAGTTGTCCACAGATAATAATGTCTAACGAATGTAGGATTGCGCATGGGTGACCTAGTGGCACAGTAGACTTTAAGCTAAAGTAGTACTTTGACTTCATACTAGCATCCGAATCAACACGCACACAAAGAAAAGCGTCATTTATACCGCCGCTAACCGATCTTAGCGGTGCAAAACTAGGCATTACCACGTCGCGCGTCGGCGAGGCGGGACGCTGTATCAGCTGCACCGCGCCGCACCCGCGCCGTTCGCCCCCGTTTCGATTTCGTAACGTGGTAATAAATAGTGCTCGGTACCAATATAATATTATATAATTAAATAATGGCGGCGTCGCGACATCGTGTATACTGCAAGTGTTTACGGGTGCCTTAATTCAAATGTGACAAACCAACACTGCATTTTTCAACTTCCTGCTGATGTTGTAAGCTAAAATATATATTAGGTACTTTTTATTAGTCTGTAGTCTCTAACACTTTTTTTTAAATCGCTTTCTGGGTTGTCTTTTCGGTACAAATGACATCATTCATTTATGAGGAGTTCGCTAAACATGTAATAAGTATTTACATACATACATTATTTTTAAGTTACTACGTAATTTATATTCTGTCCTCAGTATTCTGTATTCTGAGGTTCTGTCCTAAAATGTTCAAAGATGTGTACAACATGTTTGGAGTGTGGCTCAATGTCACTTTTAGAGCCAAAGTCAACCACACTGCACGTGGTGCGCCCTGCTAATTAACAAACGACTCTGGCGTAAGAGGTAGGGCACAGCGATAGCCTGACTGGGAAAGTACCTCCATCTCACAGAAAACCACAACCAAGTAACAATTCCCTGGACGCCCAGGTGAATTATTGTGTCCTGCGAGTGAGTGAGGTCACTAGGAAGTGAGAAAGGAGTTTCTACGTTGGCAGCGGGGGTGGCAACGCGCGAGTGATACTCCTTGTGTTGCAAAGATTCATATTATTGCTATGGTAACCGCTTCACATCTAGCAAGGCACAACGAGGCCTGCCAGTGCATTACTTTAGCTCTCGCCGAAGAGAAGTAGAGCACAGGCCGTAACCGTGCTAGGCGTCGGTTACTCCAGGCACCATTTTCTTTTCGTATTTTAATTAACTTGTAAAATAAAAATAGTGTATAATTATTATTATAGCATAATTCAGCTCAATTAACATTTTCTTTCTGACTGGAGTGAGAGCGGCCTCGCAAGGCCTCGCAAAGCTGATATCGCCTACACGATTCGTCTAGCATTTGATTTATTCCCGTAGGTGCGTTTCACTACATTTAAAATTTGATACTAAAAAAAAATATATGTGACAGTAATTATCTTCAACTAGTGAGCACTACAAAAACATTTGGAAGTACTTCCCAGTTGAAAAACAAAATAAGGTCACCTTAGCACCTTAGCTTAGAAATAATAGAAATCCGAAACTGATCAGTGATTTTGCACATATAAACATCAACGTTCGCTCGCACTAAAACAGTACATCACCAACAAGTGACCTGTGTGTACTTTGTCGTATATTCCGAGATATTGAGATTATTTATAAACTAAGTTTACAATGGCGTTATTTGCTATTCGGTGGTGTGGGAAAAATAGTAATAAATCGAACTATAAAGCAGATGGAATCACATTTTACCGTTAAGTAATGGTATATAATAAATTTGTACAATTTACGTCCATATTGAGGCGGTTGAAGTTAAATTGGTCAAGAGAAATGAACCAATTGATGCGTCATCTATGCGTCCTCTTTTATCTTAGGCACATAGAGATGGGTTTTTGCCAGGGCATTTAGGGACGTATTGATTAAATGCCGAATAAACGTCCATTTACGCCCAATAAACGTCCCAAAACAGGGCATTTATTTTAATTGGGAAATCTCGCAAATTTTTACATCATACTATGTTCAAATTACATTAAAGTGTTTTTTTTAGTGAAGTAAACTATAATTCGAACTATAAATACCTTGTTTTGTAAACATATACCTATTTTTTATGTTTGGCGTTATGCGGAAACCTATTTTGTGTTTCAATTTAAACCACAGATTAATAAATTAAAACATATTTTGGGCACCACCAGCTTAAGATCAGGTAAATACGTAAATAAGTTTACATAGTACCGAAACACACATACACATGGACATGTCTAGTGAAAATAACTAAAGTTTAGATCACTCGTAGCTTTTTATTTATCACTTTCCTAAACATTAATCATTGTGATATTTGCGTTAATTTAAATTAATCAGAATTACGTTCAAAAAGTTTGATGATTACGCACATCACAAACCGTCTTTTAAAAATGGGAATATTCGATAATTCGTGAGCCACTAATTTACCAAACATGTCGTTCGGAGACTCATAGTTCGATTCCTTGTCTGTTTGTATGCCGGCATGAACCATTACGATATTCGCTTGGGTTAGTTCTTCGTTTGATAAATTAACTTGTTCCGACCACTGTAAATCTTTATTCATCATATTTTGAGCACTGTACGAGCCTGCGAACTGTATACTTTCTTTGATTTTTTTGATGCTGGTGGGCTGTCACATTGAGTCAAATCGTCATCACTCTCGTCAATCACCAAAGATCTCTCTGAAAACACGTAAAAATTAGTGGTTGTGCATACCTACATAAGTCTACAAACCGCAATATAACCTTATAGCGTAAGCAAAATCTTTTGATAAATAACGATCTTTTTGAAAATTAAATAACTCACTTGACATGTTGAACAGCTACCTAAGTAATCAGATCGAATTTAACCAAAAAAACACAATTTAATCAACAGAAACAAGGTTGTACGTCTATTTTAGTTCCAATGGGAATCCCCGACCATAGACAATGGTGCAACATAGTCGATGGTGCAACATCCACTGTGGAGACAGTGGACGTGATGTCCGTTTTGAGTTACAGTCACTCGATGTCCGTAAAGCCAGTTGTCCTAATGGTATCCCAGCGATTGTTCTGAAAAAATGTGCAGCGGAGTTGTCCCCGGTGTTGACGCGCCTCTTTCGTCTCTCGTACTCGACCGGTTGTGTTCCGGAGGCTTGGAGAGAGGCTAATGTGCAGCCGGTACCCAAAAAGGGAGACCGTTCGGACCCATCAAATTACCGCCCCATTGCCGTAACTTCAGTGTTGTGCAAAGTTATGGAACGGATCCTTAACAATCAGTTGATCCGTTACCTAGAAGATCACTCCTTAATTAACGATCGTCAATATGGCTTTAGACCGAAACGATCGACGGGTGATCTTCTAGCGTATGTGACGCACCTCTGGGGGGAGGCAATTGATAAACATGGTGAATCTATGGCAGTCAGCCTAGATATCGCCAAGGCATTTGATCGGGTTTGGCATAAAGCTCTTCTCTCCAAACTTCCGGCATACGGTCTGCCCCTCCAGCTTTGTAAGTGGATTGCTGGCTTCCTGCATGAGCGTAGAATTCGCGTCCTTACAGATGGATGCGCTTCGCGGTTCATGTCAGTGAATGCCGGTGTCCCACAGGGCTCCGTCCTGTCGCCCACCCTCTTTCTTCTGCATATCAATGACGTGCTGCCACGTGGTAATATTCATTGCTATGCAGATGACAGTACGATCCATGGGCGATATTTCGGGCGGCCTGGTGCTAGTCGGGCAGAAATCGGTGAGAGGCGTGAGAGTCTTGTCGTTGAGCTTAATCGGGTTTTGGAACTCGTTAGTAAATGGGGTTCCAATAACTTGGTTGAGTTTAATACCAAGAAAACTCAGATGTGCGCGTTCACAACAAAAATATCCCCATTTCACCCCACTCCCAGTCTTCAGGGCGCTACCCTCAATATGCGCGATGGCCTGAATATGCTAGGCATGGATATTCGTTGCGACCTAAACTAACGAAATTATATCGAGAGCCTCATTTTAACAGCTTCAAAGAAACTCGGAGTTCTGAACAGGGTGCGCCGGTTCTTCACGCCGGACCAACTTTGTCTTCTTTATAAGACTCAAGTTCGGGCCTGCGTGGAGTATTGCTCGCATCTCTAGGACGGCTCCGCACAGTATCTTCTCGAGGCTCTCGATATGTGGTAGATAGGTGAGTATTTATGCAGCGAAATAGAAAAGGTTATGAAATTTTATGGAGAGGAAAAATTTTTCGTCCTTATCGGAGATAATGCAAGCAATCTGCAAAAGGCTTTTCAGATATTGCAAAATTGTCGGTAGTTCCTTTGGGTTGCGCTGCACACAGTCTTAATTTATTATGTGGAGATGCCATAAAACTGCCTGTAATTAAAGCATGCATCGATCTTTCGACAGATATTATTAAGTGTGTAAAAAGAAGTCAGGTACTCAGTGCACTTATATTTGAAATCAGAAAAGACAAAAATATTCCCGGCGAAACTTTAAAATTACCTTGCAAAACTAGAAGCTATGTTTCTGCGTTCTTCTTCTAAAAAGCGTACAAACCAACAAAGCTGAACTTCAAACTTTAGCAGTCAATGAACACATTCAACCGTCAACTGAGGTCAAGGCTACAATTCTTGATGAAAACTTTCGGATTATGGTGAATCAATGTGTGAATGTATTGAAGCCAATAACAGATGGCATATTTCAGCTCGAAGGAAGAGATTCCAATATTAATAAAGTTTTTATGGTATTCAAGAATATCAAATCAAAAGTGCAATTCAATTTAGCTACAACATCAATTTTAGAGAATGCGAATTAAGAGTTATTGATGACTGCCGTAGAAAAAAGGATCGCACAGGTTATGAAACCAATACACAACGCTGCACATTTACTGGATCCTGCAGCTGTAGGACATGAACTTGATCAGAATCAGGAGGTTAACACGATGGAGTTCATTAATGATCTTGGAAATAGTCTAAATATCGATAGTTTAGCCGACTTGGCTCAACATTGAGGACGAGGTGGTTTGTGGAGTAAGCACTTTACATGGAAAGCTGCAGAAACTGTTGATCCTGTAATGTGATGGAGAGTCATTTGTTGGTCTACTGCTCTGAGTAAAATAGCTGTTCATATACTTACTGCACCCTGTACATCAGCTGCTACAGAACGATCGTTCAGCACCCACAGCTTCATTCATAGTGCGCAGAGGAACCGTCTTACTACAGAAAGAGGCGTCAAAATTTCATTTCTGGTATATAATTGGAATTTATTGTACAGAGACAGTTTCTTGGATGATCGTTTAACTTCGTACGATGAAGATGTTTATGTAGAGAATGCATCAGATGACGAAAGTGACGTAGACACGACGAATGAAACATCTTCAAACGTACTGCAAGCATCAACTTCTACATCCAGAACATTTGAATTTGTCCCAATTGATCCTCTTTATTATGACAGTGATTAGCAGGCACGAATCTCTATTACCATGTACGGTAAAATGTTGATTTAAATAATACCGACTGTGATTTTAATTGATAACTGTAACATGGGAATCAGCTAAATAGTTTTAATTTTTTTTATTGTTGTTTTGTTTTACTCGATAAACAATAAATCTGTGATTTTTATGAAATTAGTTTTATTACGAGACTGCATCAATTATTTAGCCATTCGAAGAGTTTAAAGGGTCCCACGGACGGTCGAAATCCCATACAAACGTAGTTTAGTTTTCATTTTTAAACTGTACAACCAAACTTCACAAGACTTTGTACACATAATCCAATGCACCAAATCTATGCATATAATTAGATTTTGTTAGAAAATATTAGAAGAACAAAATAAGAGCGAATTTTTAATTTTAGTCATTTTTTCGCTAAATACGTATTATTTGCAGCCACTTAAAAATACGTAATATTTTGTAACAAAATCTAATTATAAGCATAGATGTGATGCATTAGATTACGTGTACAAAGTGTGGTTAAGTTTGGATGTACCATTTAAAAATGAAAACGAAACTACGTTTTTATGGGATTTCGACTGTCTGTGGGCCTTTTATGATCCTCCTTTGTGGTAATTACCATTGTTTCTAATATAATTCTTGTATAATTAGGTAAATCTTACCATTACTTGACGAAAAAGTCTTAATATACTTGGAATTTAACCAATTATAGTTTCCGCCCTGTTTTTGGGCATTTAAAAGGACGTTAATTCGTTTTTGCCCTATTTGTCCAGTTTATGCCGTTTTTGTCCAGCTGGGTTTAAACCCTCTGCCCATCTCTAGGCACAACCCATTACGTTATCTCATTCTATTTTATTACACTTATCACTAGTGCTGTACTGCTGCAATTTAATTACGTATCGATATTTACGAGTAAAGTGTATTACTGCATAACTATTTTATTACATTTTAATTGGTATATAATATAATTAATAAATATTAGATACACACTTCAATTATAGTATTTTTTCAATTATAGTTAAGCGGTTACAATAGCTTATGAACGCTTGCAATACATGAAGTATCACTAGCGCGTTGGCACCCCTGCTAATAACACAGCAATTTCTTAGGAGCAGCGCTGCCAACCGCACAAGGTTCCTCGTACAAATACGAGATTTGTGGTCTTCCGTACGAGGTACGAGGACACTATCAACCTCGTACAATTATGTACGAGATTTTGATAATATGGCTATACGAATATTTTGCATCACCATTATATAATAGTAAAACTAGTGCCATCTATCAGAACTTGTAGAAACTTCTTATATCAAAAATTTCATTGCTCCATTTACGCGATGATTGTCTATGGTAGCTATCCCGTCAACCGGGAAATCCCCGAGTAATAAAACATTTCGTTCTTCGCATTAGTCGTCTCTGTCACACATAGCGCAAATGTCTACTTTCTCTGTTCCTTCTTTCCGTGATCCATTCATTGCATGGCTGCCGTGTTTAGTTGTACTCCGTTAGTACCTACGTGTAGCTAATTGAAGTTTCTGTAAAAAAGAAGATTTTTATTGCCTTGCAAATTTTCGTAATAATATAGACACATTTAGTTTATTTGTGATTTTACTTGAGTAATAAAATAATAAATATTTTTTGAAATACAACACAAAGTGATGTTTTGTTTAGTAGGAAACTTGCAATAGTTTATATCATTGTCCTAAATAGTCCTAAATAGTAGTTCAATATGCCTTAATTTTGGTTTTCGTACGTTTTCAATGCATAATAAATGTACGAGATTTGAAAGTCAAAATACGAGATTTTTAACTGCATGTGTACGAGGGATTTTTTTTACGGTTGGCAACCCTCCTTAGGAGCTCACTGGTAACCTCACTCACTCGTAAGAACACAACAACTCTACATGGAGTTGTTATTTGGCTACGGTTTTCTGTGACGTGGCGGTACTTTCCTAGTCCGACTGCTTTAATGCGCTCTTACTATCTTGATCTGAGTATTGTTTTTACTAGGTCAATGTAAATGTATAAAAATACAATTAATCTATTAATTAATCAAAATTAATTCAGTACATAATAAAAATTTTAACAGGCATGCAAGTATATGACCAACCTGATGTAAAGCGGTTACCGTATCCTATGAACTCTTGCAATACCTAAAAACTGTTTCAGTTATAACGTTTATTATTACATGTTTACACTTATTACCATAGCAAAACAAATATTTTAGTATAAATATACTATCGCATGCCCATACACCCTGTATATTTACCGATATCGATAATAATATTCTCGTGCCCAACTTTAAGGTGACGCATGACCAAGCGTCGGCCAATCGGAGCACAGCGGTCTCCACAATGATTTGGCGGAAATCGGCGGAATTATTGTCAAACAAAATAAGCAACATTTCGTCTCTATTAGGTTACGTACTCGATGGTAACGATAAACCGTTACACCAATTATTTTGATTTTTAAGTTATATACACAAAAATCAAATTGAGATTAAAGTCCTAAAAAACCTCGATATGTAATTTTTTACATTTTCGGAACTTTTCCTTTTGAAGGGAGAATAGGAGGAACCTCCCTTCCCTTTTCACCACACCCCATCACTTAATTTAATGGTAAATAGTGGAAATTCCTACGCTTTTTACTAAGTTTTAATGAATTTTAAATATTGCCTATTTCTTATATCCTTTAAATTAAACAGAAAATAATTTAAAAATCATTACAAATAATGGTTAAACAGAAAATAATTTAAAAATCATTACAAATAATGGTTTACAATACATATGTACTAAACACTAAAAAATACTAATAAATAGAGGACGGAAACAAATGGGCATAAATCGGGTTTATTCCCAGTCATGGATTTAAACCAAGCGGAATGCCCATCTCTACCCGCACTTCATTAGATAAACGCTGTGTGGTAATCGTCAGGTCCGGTTTAAAATTTTGAAACAGAAGCAGCATACGTGAACGATACGCAGAAAGGTTTAAAGTGTATGAACAAGGTACAGTTTAAACTATTCAAATATATTTAGCAATCTCCAAAGATAATACCTAGAATAAACCATAAATCTTATAAACCAATATAGCACCTAATAATATAAAAGGCGATGAGAAAATAATACGGACAAATATAGAACATGAGGCGCCATGAAAAACGAAGTAAAGTACATGATTTTATTTCAAAGTCCCTTAATTTGAAGTAACAAATAATATTCATTAAGAAAATGTCTGACAAATGTTAACACCAGATTATTTCATAAAATTTTATAACTCGCATAACATACATATTGTAATAATGGCATCTGTATTAGGCCCCTATTTTACTGTGCTCATTTTCAGCTCCCTGTTAGTACTCGGTCCTGTCAATAATAATAAGTTCGTACTATTTTGAAACGATAGAATAAAGATGCAAAATCAGTCTTTCAAACTCAAAATGGCTGTATGAGCTCTGGTCTTTTGCTCACGTCACAGTAACTAAAAGAATTTTGTCAAAGCAAGGAGCGTGACCAAACTCAACAGATTTATACTTTTTGGTAGATTTAGGGATTGTAGAACGAAAGGTCCACACGTTATCTCAATCAACATGTCGCAGACGAAACTCAGAAAAATATTAAAATCTGAAAATTATGAGTCTGTTTAAAGTAGTACTTCAGCTTACTGGAGACTTTTACTATACAAATCTGAACAAAATTGAATGACGCCTAACTTGTATAATTAATATACAAGTTCCTAAACACACCTTTTTAAATATAAACTTACTTAAAATGTAGTTTATAAATTTCTTGATTCACATATAACTTAAATTTATAAAATCCTTACATATGAACCTCATCTTCACTTAAAATCGTCAAAGCTCAACACAGGATTGAACACTCAGATCCCGTTATATACTTTCCACCGTAACGCGCATGACTGATTTTAGTCACTCGGGGCTTGAGGAGTTAATATCAAATCGAGAATATAAAATGGAGAAGATCTGCTGAAACTAAACCTTATCTAGCCTAGGCAGGCATCTAAAGAACATGGCGGAGTTAATTATGTAAGAAACCTAAATTTTAATTGGTGAATCTTGAGCTATGCTAGTCCAAGTCGCGCATGACCATTTTTGCCATTAGATCACATTTTATATCCTCTACTGAAAAGTGCAAGTTCGACTCGCGCACCGAGGGTTCCGTAAAAAAATATTATTTCATATTATTTTCGCAAAAAAATATTTTAGTTTTGTGATGTAACTACAAATTTACGGTTTCGGATTTTTTTCTTTATTCGTGCTACATGCCATTGCTTTTTACCAAATTTCATGATTTTAGGTCAACGAGAACTACCCTATAGGTTTTGATTCCCTTGCGAGTATCAAAATATACTGCATAAACAGTTGTACTTATATATTTTTTATTGCGATGACATAAAAGTGAATCCTTTATGAATTGCAGACCTGAGCACTTGATATTAATTTCAGCTTGACAGCTCCACTGGTACCTGAAAAAAGGTCTTGACAGCTGAACAGACAGACATAAAATATGGACACTGAACCCTAAAAATAAATAAAAAAGAAGAAATAATTAATAATTAAGAATACCCTATAAAAATAAAATACGTAACATTAAGTACAATCTCCTACAAAGTTGTGTTTACAATTTAGAGCTTGATATTCAAATGAAAGGATGTACCATATTTAATACGGAATCTTGTGTTCTAAAAGTTATGTAATTAAGTAAGTATTTATATATAGTCGAGTTGACGAGCTCGGTGGCGCAGTGGTGAAACGCGTTGTTACGCTACTTTGACACCAACGCTCGTGGGTTCGATTCCCACACAATACAAACATTTGTGTGCATGGACATGTCTGTTTGTCTTGGTCTGGATATTTTCTATGTATAATAAGTATGTAAAAAAAAATGTATTTACGTATCTTTATCAGTTGTCTAGTACCCATAACACAAGCTTCGCTTACTTTGGGGCTAAATGGCGCTGTGTAATTTGTCTGACAATATTTATTTAAAATATAGTCGTTGTTAGTGCATAGGCTTGCACAGACGTACCTGACTAAGTGAATAAATGTGGTAAATATATATTTTACAGCTAAGACATGCTTAATAGCTTGTAAAATGAATATAGATCAATAAAAATAAAAATCGCGGTATCGTAACAACTACCTGTAGGGTTGTTGTGTTCCTACGAGTGAGTGAGGTTACAAGTAAGCTCCCAAAAGAGTTGCTGTACCGCATACCGCATGCCTCCCGACGCTGTACAAAAACCCTGCTAGTGATTATTTAGTACAATAAAATTGAATATAGTTAAGTATGACGTATATATATATATATATATATATATATATAGCGTCACCGTGGCTGTTTAATCTGTTCATGGACAATTGCTTGACAGATTTAAAAGTTCATTCTCTTTTAAATCTGTCAAGCAATTGTCCATGAAAAGGGTTAAGAATGAATGAGTTACTCGTCAAATGTTTTCTCTATGCTGATGACCAAGTATTACTTGCGTCTTCGGCCGAGGAGTTGCAGGAGATAGTAGCTGCTATGAGCTTTTGTTAGAAAGGGAATGAAGATGAATGTAAAGAAGACGAAAGTGATGGTGTTTGAAAGAGATGAGGCAGTGACAGACTGCAATATCGTAATTGGAGATGAACAAATTGAACAGGTGAATGAGTTTGTGTATCTGGGTTCAAAGTTTACAAGAGATGGAAAGTGTGAGAGTGATATTGAAAGAAGAGTGAATGCAGGGAACATGGTGAATGGAGCTTTGCACTCCTTTATGAACAGTTGGAAGGTGTCTAACAAGGCTCGTTTGGCTGTGCATGGGGGGTGTTGGTTCCAACACTCATGTACGGAAGTGAAAGTTGGGTATGGCAGAAGAAACATGAAAGCAGAATAAATGCAGCAGAGATGAGAGCGTTAAGAAGTATGATAGGAGTTAAACTGAGTGACAGGATAAGAAATAGTGAGATAAGGAAACGTTGTGGTCTGAAAGAAGATGTAGTGACAAAAATTGAGAAAGGTATGCTGAGATGGTTTGGCCATGTCGAGAGAATGAATGAAGAACGATTGACGAAAAAATTGTGTAAGGCGAGTGTGAATGAAATTGTTGGAAGGGGTAGACCTAGGCGGACGTTTCGAGATCAAATCAGGGACGTCCTGAAAAAAGGCCAGATCAAGAGTACCCTAAACCGAAGAGCATGTATGAAGGGAATAATGAGAGTGGATGAAACGAAACAAGTATGTAAGCAAGTGGAAAGAAGTGGTCTCTGCCTACCCCTACGGGATAGAGGCGTGATTATATGTATGTATGACATAGTTACATAAAATACATAACCTGACAATATTGTCTTGCAAAGCCATACAATAATAATTAAATAGAAATAGTTACCTACCTACCTACTGATTTGTACCGATACTTAATTAGTGGTTAACAATTATGTCTACATATCTATTTCCTGCCGTATATAACGTTACCCTCGCTGTCTGCTTACCATCTACCTATATTTCTCAGACACCTTGACCAGAACTTTAATAAATATATATTTTTTGTATTGTACTCATTATTGTAGTGGAGTAGATTTGTTAAGTAACTGGTCACACTAGTTTTAAATGTCAGTGACATGAAAAAAAAAACAAAATATAACGAAACGAAAAGCAGGCGAGTCATCCACCTGTAGTGAATAATCGTCATACCTTTCATTCAATTTATTTATTGCTTAAAGACAAAATAGTGTAATTCCAATTATGTCAGCTAATAAAGAAGATACCCTGCGACAGTTTTGTGACGTGACCGGCGCTGACGAAACACGGAGTAGGTTCTTTTTAGAATCTTCCAATTGGCAGCTGGAAGTGAGTAGTTTTCTATAAAAAACGTTCTTCAACGGATATACAATCTAAATTAATGAAAATATATTACTTGCTACTGTTATGCTAACAGTAGCAAGTGAATTTATGAAGAATATATGTTAAGTCATGCGATTATACCTAAAATTTATTAACAAAAATGATCTTGAAGTTGTGAATGTATTTGTTTGAGATGTTAGAAAAATTTAGAACTGTTTAGAAGTCCAGAAGTATTTTGTTTTACTTTAATAAAAAAATACTACATAATGGTAAGCAGTAACCGAAGCTTATGGAAATTATATTATATATCCATTATAATGCATCAGAATCTTAAACTATAATGAAGCTTGCAATAAGAATGGTAAACTTAACTTAAAATAGTTATTCTGCTGCTTACTCCATATTAAATTAGGCTCAGTTTTCCTTTGTCATTGAATTTCTGGTTCATTTTTTTTTGCCAAATAACTCATAAATAAAAACATATTTATCATATTGTTTTACTCACAGTCAAACAAAACTTGGAAAAAATCAATAAGTTTCATTTTTTTCATACATTTTTAGGTTAAGTTCCTTTATAGAGAGAGGGCTGTTAGATGTAATAATGACATTTCGTTTTGAATGGTTCATTGAATGAGAGTGATAGCAAGCATTGTATGTCACTAATATTTATTGTTTAATTCCTTAATTAAAAATAGTTGTTGGGTTAGGTTAGGGTTTTACTATGATCACGAAATCTTCTAGCCCTTGGGTTATTTTACCACCAATAGTTTTAATTATTGAGTATATAGGTACCTAATGTTGATTACTAATTATTATTTTTTTCGCAAAAACTACAGTTCCAAGTTTTTCCTTTGCAAGGGAGGGAGAGATCCTCCTTCCCTCCCCCTCCACATTTTAGCCATTTTAAGCCATTTATATTATGACATATAATGGAAATCTAAACCTTTAATTATTATCCAAACAAGACAACAAAATACCCTTGCTTTATTGATACACAATATAATCATCAGTTTCAAAAAAAATTCCAGGTTGCATTATCCAGTTTCTATGAGCACGGTGGTAATGTAGATGAGGCCCCAACAAATACTGCTGCAACTCCCTCGATCCCAACAGCAACTCTGTCTGACAGTGACATGGACTCACCACCAGGGTCACCGTTAAAGACACAGAAGAAAGATAAGAAAAAAGCACCAAGCTCCAAGTTTGCAACACTGGATTCTTTACAGCAAGAAAGCTCAAGTGATGAGGAAGAAGGTTAGTGTTTTAATAAAGACCTTGAATTTGAGGCAATATCATAGATAACAGAAACAATGGGAGATGTGACGAGGGGGCGTGGTTGGTGTCGCCGCAACATGCTCAAAATGAGAACATTGCCAAGAACAGTTAGTTAGTTGCAATCACGTTCGATTGAGATACGTTGCTCCTTGTTTTAGCAAAATGCCAAGTTGTGCTGTTGCCTTTTTGCAAAAATAGAAGTGCAGTGGTTAACTTTAAATCAAATGGAATCACTTATCACCTATAAGTACAAATAATATTACGTTTTATAAGCATAAATACAGAATTAATTTCATAAATTCTCTGACGCCATTTCTACCAGGGCCTTACCACGATACAAATTATAAATATCAAATTTCTCATTCTTAATCATACATTGCTTTTCTACCATTACGCAGTCGCCACCGCTCGTTTACCAACACGCAATGTAAAGTGAGTAATATTATTCGTTCACTGTGTGTACAGTTTCGAGATACGGCCGCTTGTTTCTGCCGCTTTATAAATGTAGTAGTGCGTGCTTACTTGGGTGTTGTTTAAATAAACATCCAATGACAGCGTCTTAACAAATGTGTGTCGTTGTAGTTGTGTGCGTAGAATGATATTTTTTATTTGTGTGAGTGTTTTATGGTGGGGTGAAACTCGGCGACAACCGTCCCTGTGTAAACTCGCGTGGTATGTCACATCTCCCATTGTTTCTGTTATCTATGGGCAATATGCTCTATTTACACAAGATACTGAGTTACAAGTAAGGACATTTAGTGTTCCCTGCTAAAATTAATAGAAATGAATGCTTATGGAATATAAGGTAAGTGTAATAGTAAAAACAATACTATTCATCTTTCCTGTTCGGAATGTAAGCATTTCTTTTCCTTTTTTTTTTGTGACTCAGGGAAAAATATGTTACGCACACCACCAGTGCCTGGGTGGCCTCCGGTGGTAGTGTTGGACTCCCCGTTGGCTGCCCAACGGTATACCCACTAAACAACCTCGCAAATTGCCATCAGCCGCGTTGGTGTGGTGCCCCGGATCTGTCAGCAACAGGGCACAAGCATTTCTTTTCCTAAGCAGTAGGTTGAAAATTGCTTCATCTTTCATAGAGAAGAAATAATTTTTTGTTATTATTACTTCATTTGCATTAAAGCTAATTTTGGGCATGCCAGTACATATGTGTTTTGCCTTGTAATACAATGAAATGATTGTATCATTTTAGGCATATAATTAAATGTTTTGCATAAAGTTCAATTACTGCTTTCCATAATTACAACAATGGTTTCTTTGGCTGTAGCCCGCAGCGATGTGGAAACTGTTATTTGGTTGAAAAATTAGAACTTTAACACAAAAAATTATTTAACTCATAAACATTAGTAACAATTATGTTGTATTATTAGAGATTTGTAAGTTGATCATTGTGCAGTCAGTGATGTGATGTCATTCAGTCAGTTTCTCCTACTTATATACATATATATCATAAGGAGATTTGTATTACTTAGCACTTACTATTGACAGCCTTTCTATGTATGTTAAGACAACATTGATAAGAAGTGATCTGAAGGCAGAGATACAAACATGTTTAATGTCTACATAGTTCATACTTTGTATTATA
The DNA here is from genome assembly GCA_947507595.1 of Pyralis farinalis. Classification (NCBI taxonomy): domain Eukaryota; kingdom Metazoa; phylum Arthropoda; class Insecta; order Lepidoptera; family Pyralidae; genus Pyralis; species Pyralis farinalis. The sequence continues at coordinate 35,975,244 of OX382260.1, read as the reverse complement.
TTATGCAAATTTGCATGCTTATATATAAAAATTTCCTGTGTCTATAATAATATTGTATGTTACCATTCGAAAAGTTATGATTAATAATAAGTTTGAAATTGCATATTGAAAATTATGTAGATTTCTGATTTGCAGAATAAGACAATTCAGTCACTCTATGTATTGGCATATTGGACTCTCAATACACGGAGACTCAATTAACTACTAGTTTTCATTTGGATAATCAAAAATCCAAATTAGTAAATCTATGTGAAAAGTGTTTATTCTAAACAACAAATATAACAGCGCGTTTCGCCACTGCGCCATGGACCTGGTCAAAATTAATTTAGTTGCTAAACGAAATCACGGGATAGTACTTATGTAAGAATAAGAAGAAACCTTATGCTCTGTATGCAGTCTTTTGTTCAAAAACAGTATAAAATTACAAGTACATATATTCAAAACATACAAATAATGTCAGAACTTTTTGACAACAGCGAAGGGGATTCTAATTTTGAAACGAGAAATCGAGAGGTTGTTGTCTGAGAATTGTGAGTTGAGAAAAGAGATAGCAAGATTGAAAAACGATGCAGCCAATGAAAAAATATATGAAATTTTAGATATGGAAAGAGTACATTACATTTTTATATAATTATGGTCTGACATAACTACTAGTCTGGAATTAAAAAAAAAACATATTTCAGCAGCTACTGATAACATGTTTATGTCTGTGGACAGATGAAGGCATTACAATAAAAAAATATTAAATTAAAAATTTTAAAAACCCTCCACGCATAAATAACCTATAAAAAGTAATAAAATATAATATGTATTGACCCTTTAAGTTTGATAAAAGAAGTAATATTTTAATCCAAGCATCGTCGTGTCGGGGGACCGCTAACTAAATATACATAGTATTATTTAAATTTCATATTTTATCATTTTTCAGTTGAACTTTTTATTTTTGTTATATTTACTTAGCGGTCCCCCGACACATCGATGCTTTGATTAAAATATTACTTCTTTTATTAAACTTAAAGGTTCAATACATATTATTTTGTTACTTTTTATAGGTTATCTTTATGTCTAGGGTTTTTTTAATTTTAAATATTATTTTTTTTATACTATGTTTTTTATACTTTATATATTTCTAGGATAAACACACTATCCCCACATTCACACAAATACTTTCCGGGACGAAACACGAAATTACAACTTATTATTATTAATAATGATATACACAAAAACACTCTCGATTAAGTCCATTTTTAAACACAAAAAACAAAATTAAATCTGTTCATCCATTTTGAAGCTACGATGCCACAGACAGATACACACGTCATACTTATAACACCCCTCTTTTGCGTCGGGGGTTAAAAATAACTGGATTTAACATTTCTTATGTGACCATATAAGAATGATTTCACCATATTATTTTGTTAATTTATGACAATACATGTGGAAAAACGTCAGGCTGATATACAATCTAGAATCATTTGTATAGTATTTAATTTAAACCATTTTTAAAAGTAAAATATGCTGCATGTGTATCTTATAAACTGTCTTTGCTTTTTCTTTTTTTAAATTCATGCCTACATTTTATATATTTTTATAGATAAATATATTGAGAGATAATAAACTGCTAGACTGGTAACTGTTTTTTACAAAGGCTAGTTTTAAATGTTATGTCAATTGTTTCTTGCAGGTCAAGCATTTTACGCTGGTGGTTCAGAACGCTCCGGACAACAAATCCTCGGGCCCAGTAAAAGCAGGAAAGATATTGTCACTGAAATGTTCAAGAGCGTCAGAGAGTGAGTTATGCACTTTACTATTAATTTATCTATCTATTCATTTATGACAAATCCATTGCAGGGTAGTCAGAGAAGCATGCGTCGCATAACTATACATAATGACTAATATGTTGTAGTGTTATTTTGCAACCTTACGGATTCGTGTATGGCTTCTATGCTATACAAGTATGGAGGCTAGGCTATGGCTATGAGAGGCTGATCACACGAGGTATAAGTCGCGCATTGCAAATCCTGACCCTACCGTGATTATGCTATAGGTATGTCTAGATAATGAGTCTGTATATTGTTATTAAAAAACAACTGACAGTACAGTAGATACATTTGTACAAGTCACAAATGAGATAGAACTAATCTGGCTATGTTACTATAATTTTACGATGTTTCTTCATTTAATATATATTCTTTCTAACGTCGTAGATGAGTATAAATAAATTCATCATCATCATCATCAGCCTGTATCTACCCACTGCTGGATATAGGTCTTCCCCAATGCCTTCCACCATATGCGATCCTCCGCTTTCCGCATCCAGCCGCTTCCGGCATAAATAAATTACAAATAATTATTTCCAGACGCGGCGCTGTTGTGTTCGAAGATGAGCCATCGTCAACGAGTCGGGGCCGCGGTGGACTCTTCAGCGGCGTCGGGTACAGACTAGGTAACACTTTTTTATTCCTGCAATATACGTAAACTATGGCATGATATGGCAAATAATGGCATCAATGATTATGTACGATGTACGTATCATACATTCAATCGGCATGTTTACGTCCGTAATTACAGCCACATACAGAATGTAACAATAAATATTGTTTTACTCGAATAGGACTGCATGAAATAGTATGTTACAATGATTTCAGGTCAGACTGCTGATGATCATGAAGAAGTCACACCACAAAGTGCTCAACAACAACAGGTTTATACCCTTTCTGTTTTCTGGTTTAATGTTTTAATATGTCGCATTTCTATTATATATATAATAGCGAAAGACATCTCTGTTAGGTGGTCTCCTGTACTATATCAGCCCTATTGTACCTCCGTATTCCCAATAGGACTGCTTATTAATGTAGCTGTGCCTAAACCCCTTTGGCCAGAACCGCGTTAATTAATCGGCGGAGTGTCCCATAGCACTACTTTCATCAGATCGCGTGAAAGTGGTATGCTAGTAGATGATAGGGTTTTATTCATGTATACTTTATTCCAGGACTCGAGGTCGGTGCGACTGCGGCTGTATCGCGAAGGCTTCACTGTAGACCAGGGCGCTCTGCGGCTCTATTCAGACCCTGAGAATGCAGAATTTCTCTTCTGTATACGGAGAGGGTAAGTACACCTAACTCTGACATGATAACAAAACAAATTGTTAGTCACATGTAATCAGTTCAACCAAAGAGGTGTTACTTTTAAGTAAGATAATATTTACTTTGTAACTTTACGTAATTGTATTCTATTCTTATTTTTTAAATGATGTTGTAGATATATGTGTAGCACGGCGTCTAGATTTTTGATAAGTGAGTCGGTCAGTGTTGCGTGTGTCATTCTAACTGAACACGCAGTTTAAGTAACCTAGACCGCAGGGTGTCTATGGATGAGTTTATGGATCTTGAGCTTCTCCGTGCATCGGACGGTACGTTAGGCCATCGATCCCAGCTGTTACCGGTAGATGACAGTCATTAATCAAAGTCATTGGCCTTCGGGCAGCTTGAAATATCTGGGTTCCGTCAATCCACGGTTGAGCAGCGCATACTTGCAGTGAGATGAGTTAGGGTTGGTGTAATGTAAATGATGCTGAAATGATCAAATGTAGAAAATTTAGTCTATTCTCTTATTTAATTATTAATTCATAAAATTTGATGTAATAAGTAACCCAACTACATCCGGGCCGAGTATGCGGTATGCGATTCGCAGTACAACGTTACTGTAAGAAAACGCTATTCTAGAGGAAACCTTTTATTATCCTATATGCCCTGTTGTATTATAGCGAGATCCCTCCGGAACTGGCGGCAGCAGGGGGCGGTGAAGTGCGAGTGAGTCTGGAGGATCACCGCCACGAACCGTGTCCGCAAGGAACCTCCAAGCCACACGCGTTTTCCGGCAAGGGGCAGATGCTTGGCAGGTATGATTGACATTTGTATTCATTTTCTACAGCCTATTGATCAATATCCTCCGCTGTTTTTAGGACTGTCTTGTCAAACAAGAAACCCTAATTATTGTCACTAAAGTTTTTTTCATACAACGTCCGACATTATGCGACCCACCTTCTAAAAGTAAAGTGGTTACAAGTCTATGTACACTTTGCATACAAAGTGTATTGCTCAGGCATTATCATCCCTGCAGCTCACTCGCAGGAGCACTACGACTTATCAAGGAGTTGTAATTCGCCTGCGGTTTTCTATGAACTAGAGGTACGTTTCCAGTTGGTCTGTTTATTTAAATAGATATGATTCATACATATTTTTTTTAATACATAGGTACTTATCATTATAAAAAACCCAAATAGTATAATTGCCATTATACATCGAAGCAAAGACTATTCGTGAGAAACTTGGAGTATTGTATACCTCCAAACACTGTGAATTTATTTTATGAAGGCGGAAATTAAGTCAAACTGAGCGACTGATTATCCGCTGATTAGCTGTATAGACACCCCATTTAGAATATACAGGGAGGGAATTGTAACCTGCAAAATGTTGGATTTCGAAATGATAACATAAATGCATTGCAGCCCGACGCCACCCACAGTGGGTGCCACGGTGGCGGTAGCTTCCGACGCCGGCGACCGAGCCGCCAACCAGCGAGCCGCCCAAGATGCCCTGCACATAGACGAAGCACAGCCTACCACTACTATCCAGGTACGACACCGCAAGTAGTGAATATTAAAGCTCGTCTCTCTGACCCCAGACATAGCCTGGCGCAGTGGCCGCACCTTTACAGGCCTGTGGCTTACTATTTTCTAGCCTATTCTACTATTATATTCTATATACTACTTCTACTATTATATTTTTCTAGCCTATATACTATTTTTCTCGCGGATAAAAATATCCTCTAAGGAATCTCTTGGTGCGATTTTCTTTAAAGATAAGGTTACTTTTCCAGCCACAGCAACTAACAAACAACTTTTATTTTTGAAACAATAAGAGAAATATATATTTTTTTTTCATACAAAGTTTCAACTAGCTAGATGAACCTTGTAAGGAAAGGCGATTTCTAGCGATCTCATAGTAAATTTTGTAATTGCAATACACTCACCTCTTTGCTTATTTTTTTACACACCATTGCAGGGCATACTAGCATTCTAACCACCTGATGTAAAATGATTATGGTAGCCTATGAACACATACACTCCACTTCAATTGCACTTTACAAGCACTTTTTCAGCCAAAACTAATAAAAGAAACTAATTCCAGTTCCGTCTAGCGGACGGCAGCCGACTAACCGGGCGGTTCAACCACTCCCACACGGTGGAAGACTTGAGGCAGTACATAGCCCGTGCTGAGCCAGCCTATCAGTTGCAAGCCTTCACTCTCCTCACCTCGTTTCCAAGCGCGGAACTCTCCGACCCCGCTGCGACGGTCGCTCAAGCCAATCTACTCAGTACCACAATTTTACAGCGGTTGAAATAAGCCCTAGAAGTATAAAAAAATCTTCTAACATAATACAGCCTTAGAGTATATATGCAAGCTATGGAGTGGGCACCTTTCGCAGCACCGTGCAATCAACAATAAACAAATATGTCAAAAATTACCTATCATCACTAAAAGCCAAAACCCACAGGAGCGGGAAAAACGGGAAGCGGCAGCGATACGGGACTGAATTTCTTGTAACATTCGTGTTTGTATGCTACCTGACAAACAAAAAACGGGCGCAATCCGGCGCGGCGCGGTGTGATCGTTTTTTCTTTGCGCTTTTTGTTCTCTCGGATCACTGCCGTTTTCCCCTTTTCCCACCCCTATAGGTTTTGACTCTACTACACTACTGTGGTGACGTGACAGGTCGATGCCAAGATAAATGATCAGGATTATACTATGCTTTGCTACAAATATCAAGGAATATTACCATAATGAATATTAACCAAATTAGACTTTATTTCAAAAGAATAAATTACATTTCTGATCGAGAAAACATTAATTTTTTCATTGAGAGCTACGGCGGAAAGTGTACCACACTGCCTACGATTTTAGGACTTAAATTAACTTGAACATTAAATTCCGCTCCATTTCAGGTAGAGTATAGTAGTGTAATATTTTTTTAATTGTTTCATTGGAACGCATGCGTATCATTTGACAAAATCTTTTTGCAAATATTCGTTATGCAAACAGTTATTCTTGAAGGTTGTAACGTCAATATTCCACTATATGTTTTGAAAAATATTGAAGTATGAAATTGTTACTTTGACACATTTACATTACACTGTCACAGTTTAGTAAATCGTCTGTGTATGTATCACTTGTAAACTATTCTTGTAAAAAGAAACACGTACGTGGTAGCAAATAAAAAAGAAACATGGCAACACTGAAAGTAAGGGGGACCTTCTATTGACTTCCTGGTGACTAGTCTCGCACCAAGAAAAAAAGACAATTAATAACAATAAATAACACTATTCACAGTAGGTTAGTTAGGTTTCCTTCAGACCTCCTCTGGAAATATTTCAAAACGTTATTTGTGAAGTGACATTTTCATAAAAATAATTTGTTAAATGTTAGGAGCCTATTGTAATGAGGAATATACAAACGCGGGATGCTGTGTATGCTTACTCCTCAGGCGCGCTCTATAACTTTCATATGTGTACTCTAACATTAAGACTTACAGTATCAACGTCATAGACAAGAATAAGAAAAAAGGTCACGTATATGAAGCGCGTCTATATTGTGTTGAAAGTTCCTATGTTTTATGAGCGCTAACTAATCTCATTTATTTACGTGGTTTTTTTTGACGTGTTCCGTCTTTATACCACGATGTAATACCTAATATCGACATCGGTTGGTATTCATAGCTACGAATTTTGTAAAAGGCCATTATTTTGTATTCTGTGATCGGTGTAGTGACAGTTGAACTTTGAACTATGTTAACGTAAATCGCGAAAAATAGGAGATGGTTTGTGTATATTTTTTTGTCATACGATGGCGTATTTCTATAGCTATTAGCATTTTATGTTATGCATATGTTTTGTAGTACTTGAAACCGTGCTAGTAATGTGTGATTCATGAGAAATTTAGTGATTATAATTATCGAATGAATTTGGCGAAGATACTGATTCCTACATAGAGCGATTGTCGTTAGACCTCAGGAAATCAGAGCTTTCTTAGGTAAGCGCATACGCCTTTCGAAATAAAATTTCTATAACGTGCGTGTTTCCTCGCGACGTTTTGACGAGCAAGTGATAATTAGAAATATGTACATAACACTAAATTAGTGGTACATTTCCACGAGGATTCCAGTACCAGAACCAATTGTTTAATAGGCCGGTTGTTTATCCACTGCCCTGTCACTGCTTTCAAATATCGCTGAAATTTACATTGTATATAAAACGTTGAGTACTTATTAAGAATGTTATTTTACTCATTTCATGTTTATAGGTGAATTAAAATTTCTATAAACAGCAATTTATAAAGTGGTAAATCTGAAAATTTATTTGTGTAATAAAAGATAATGATAAAAGATTCGGCAAACATTATACGAAAAATCAAATGATCTTTCAAACCGCTTCTGTTTTTAGCAATCATTCAAATTTCTACACAAACAAACTTATTTATACAGAATTTTAATGATCGGTTCTCAATTACGTTATTTCCATGCGCGACCGCTCTATTCTGTTCATGTTACAATGTGTATCATTCTTTAGATTTAAAATCACTATGTTTGTTAATATCCGTAGTTATAGAATTGAGAAATACGCCAATTTTGTGAGTCAATATAGACACATAATACTGTGGATAACATGGCCTTGTATGTTGTGCAAGATCTAAGTAAATATAAATATTTTGACCTCGTATGCCTTCTCCATCTTGTTACCGGTACTTTGAGAGGCATAGCACACAAGTGCCTTCGTTGCATATTCAAGAAACCAAGGTTAATTCAAACCGTATTTCGCCACATTTTTGTGCTTTTCGTAAATCATTTTTATTTACAAAAGCACAAAAATGTGTGGAATTGAAAACTCACTGGATTGGCTTTTGTAGTAGTAACAAATAATTAAAGTTATCTATTTGAAATGCCGCCGTTCCTATCCCACGTTTTAGGATGTAATTTTGATGATATGACGTGACTAATGCAATATATATAATTCAGTAGTTTATCACTAATTTTTGTTTTTTGACTACTCATTGTAAGCCTGCAACCCCAAAATAGCGATAAGCCACTTTCATAGCTCCGCCTGTCCAGCGTAGTTGCCGAATAGAAAAATCACAGAATCAGTATCACTAAAATACTACTTGAAGGAATACAAAAAAAGTGTGGCAACCGGTTCTTTTCGCAAGCTTTTCCTTTTTATTAAACCTAGCCACCGAGGTCGTTAATGCCACAATTGATAATGCAGTAGTCACATAGTTTTAGAGTCATTAAAATTCGGCGAATGTATGTTACAATGGTTGATTGCGAACATGTTGAGTAGTTTTGTACATTGTCCCTGGCGCGACATTCTGCTAGATTTTGTACATGGATTAAATTAATAAAAGGATATATTGCACTATTTGTTTCATTTTCTCTGCTCTCGAGCATTTTCGAGAGAAGGTAATGCATTCAGCGGTCTCCCCTTCAAAAAGTGACATGGAGATAGATAGAGGAAATCGTCCCGCGAAGACTATAGTTACATGGGCGCCTGAGACTTACGCAGTCGCGTGTTCAACGCGTGTAGAAAGTTACCCATCACGCATTTGACTTGATGTTTCGAGTACTACTACGGCTTTAGCTGCCATGCCAGTAATGTAGCACCTTCTACAGAGTTACGACCATTGTAGGAGATTCTTTTTCTGCGCCAAGATGTACGCATATCTATACCTAATAAAAACATCTGACGATAGATCTGCAACGCTGTTTAAGTGTAAAGTGTTTCTTTTATATGCCATTATGTAGGTATATCACTTATAGATAATAGGAATAGAATAAACATGGCTTCAAGAAAAGGGAAGATAGAAGAAGAAAAAAGAGTTTAACGAATTATGGACAGAGTTATATTTTTTATCAAGTTTAATAGAAAACCGTTATGCTAGATTTTTCAAAAGAATATTTCTGTAGTAAAGGAATATAACCTGAAGCGACATTACGACACTGAGCATAAAGCTAAATTTGACTGTCTTGAAGAAGAAATACGAAATAGGAAAATTTCCACTTTGAATCGTCATTAAAAAATCAACAAAACATATATAAGGTTGTAGCAGACAACAGCGAATCGAATGTTCGTGCCTGCTACAGGGTAGCAGAGATTCTAGCAAAACGTGGACGTCAGTTTACCAATAGTGAATTAGTAAAAGAGTGTGTCTTAGCTATCGCAGAAGAAATATGCCTAGAACAGAAAAAGTTACGTAAGTCTTAGTCTCTCTGCTAGAACTTGTACCCGACGTACCGAAGACTTGGGTGCTAATTTGTGTGAACAACTAAGGGATAAGGAGCAGTCTTTTGACTACTTCTTTTTAGCGATGGATGAAGGTACGGACGTGTCGGATACTGCACTGCTTCTCATATTTGTACGCGGCATTGACGAAAACTTTACTATTTGGAACAAGCGCTGGATTCATTGCAATTAAGCTGGGAAAAGTTAAGAAGTGTCACTACCGATGGAGGCAAGAACATGAGCTGTCAAAATAGGTGGTGTTGGGAGAGTCATCAGCAAAGTGATAGACTGGATCTACTGTGCCATCGATTTTTCATTGTATTGTCCATCAAGAGGCATTGTGCTCCAAGGTTATATCCTGGAAAAAAGTAATTGATACTGCAACATCAACTGTTAATTTTATAAGACGAAATAAGCTCACACACTGTCAGTTCCAAAAGTTTGTGGAAGATCTGGAAGCTGATCATGGCGACGTGGTTTACTACTGTGAAGTGAGGTGGCTCAGTCGAGGTGCCGATTGGAACGGTTTTTTGATTTGAGGAAAGAAATTGGAAACTTCATGGAGATGAAAGGAAAGCCAGTCGAAGAGCTTACTAACAAGCAGTGGATTATCGATCTTGGTTTTTTGACTGACTTGACTATGGAACTGAATCAGCTCAACAAATGCTTGCAGGGAAAATGTAAATTGATTTGCGATATGTATTCAGATGATAAGTCATTTGAGATGAAACTGAAACTGTTTATCAAGGATATTGATGAAAGAAAGCTTGACCATTTTCCTAATTGCAAAAAAAAACCGTGAAGATAATTTTGAGTGGCAAAATATTACAATGAGAAACGTGTTAACACAACTACAAACTGAGTTCGTGAATCGATTCACTGACTTTAGAAAGATCTCCCTTAACATGGAATTTTTCCAAAACCCTTTTGCAATTGATATTAATGATGTACCAAGCAATTTGCAAATTAACATGGTAGACAAGCAACGTAATAGCACACTTAATACGGAATTTAAGGAAAGCACTGACTTGGTACAGTCTGTGGAGGTTTGAGTTCTGAAAACTTCAAGGGATTGAAAAAGTTTGCTCAGCAGATAATCACTATGTTTCGTAGTACTGTCTGAGCAGACTTTTTCAATTCTCAACTACCGCAAAAATAAGTAATGTTCGCGGTTAACGGATGAACATTTAGACGCGATACTGCGCGTCTACGACTAAAATGAAAGCAGACGTCAAAAAACTTACAAGTCAAATGCAGCCGCAAAAATCTCACTAGTTCTTACTTTTATGTTAGTATAGTAATTCCACTGCTGGACATAGGCCTCCCACTATGTCCATATCTATGTGTAATTACCTCCCCAAGGATTGTGGCCGTCTATCGTGATGATAGTAATTCAATTTTAATAGACATGATTGTATGAATATATATGACTAAAAACATAGATATGCGTTTTATTTCAAATATTAAAAAATACATGTCCGTACTATATAAATAAAAATACGTGCGGCCCGCACTGATACATTGGCAACATTTGTGGCCTTGCTATAGCAAAAGGTTGCCGATCCCTGCGGTATTCTAACCAGTAGCAGCATTTTAGACCTGAAGTAGGATACTAAAGCAGCGACTTCTTCCCGCACTTTTGACGAATGACATTGTAGTTACACTTTAATTTTTTACAATTCAGTATAAAATTAATTTTATTGACATTCGATAGTATTTTGTAACATAACTGCTAGTGAAATTCTGAAATATAACATGTATATGCACTTTTTGGAAGACGTGAATAAGTTCATCAAGAAAACCTTTATCGTTTTACGGGTGGTATTTAAACTGGGTTGATTAGGTCGAGGTACCTTTCCCAAGTATTTTTTCAGCACAGTTCCTAAAGCTGGAACATAGAATTAAGATTTTCAAATGGTTTTAAACTGAAGACTTGGCTGTAAACTTCGTTGGGTAAACTTCTAGGCAGCCGAAATCTAAGCCAGAAGGCACAGCTCGCTGTACACAATGCGGTGCTAATTCCAACGCTAACTTATGGAAGTGAGAGCTGGGTATGGCAGAGAGCATGAAAGTAGAATAAATGCGGTCGAGATGCGAGCATTGCGCAAAATTTGTAGCATAACGCTTGCTGACCGCGTTTGTAATGAAGACGCGAGAGAAAGAGTTGGTCTAAAAGAGAGTGTCGGTGTTAAGATAAGAAATGCTCCGTTGGTTCGGACATGTAGAAAGAATGGGGGACGAAAGAATGACGAAACAGATATACAATGCAAAAGTGGAAGGATGTAGGAGCCGAGGAAGGCCGAGACTAACCTACCATGACCAAATTGGTCGTGTTTTATCAGAAGGTGATGTCAGAAGCCCCAGGAACCGGCGAGCGTTCATGAAAAGAGCTATGAATGTCACAGAAGCGAGTGAAGTATGCAAGGACCGCGTCTTATGGCGCTCGGTTCTCTCTGCCTACCCCGCAAGGTACTTGGCGTGAAGATATACATACATACTTGGCTGTACGGGCCAGATCCCTTTGCCTATCCCTTCGGGGATAAAAAGAACCAAAACCTAAAGCAGCATTTTAGGCACGGACCCGCATTCATGCCGCATTACAATGACTTTTCTGTCGTGACATTGACAGTTCTGTTCTACAGCTGAGTACGTACATTAGGTTACATTGTACGGTCTACGTATGTTGCAACAAAATTGATTGATTTTTAAGGAAATTAATGTTTAATAATGCGAAAAGAAAATTATTTTCATTAAATTATCACCTTTTTATTGTTTGTATCAATGTGTGACAACCTTGCCAATGGGAATTTTTGCAGACGCCGGCGATTAAATGAAGACACATCGTAAATCTTCGAGTACAATGAGGAAATACTATCAACTTATATTAATAATCGTGTGCTTCGTGAGCATAGTCACGTTGTTGATTTATCGCCACGAGTACTACAGGCTGAGGTATGTACTTGAAGTGCTTAATTTCTTCGGTAAGCCCGGCTTGTCAGAGATCGAATTCTGCGGACCAGGATTTAACGCGACCATGTTGTCTGAAATACTACGAAATTCATCTTTAGAAGTACGCGAAACGCCACCATTATTCCAAGAAATAGACGAGAATTTTTATTCTTATTCTTCTTTCTTAAGATCGTACCAAAAATATGAAAAGTTGACACAAACACACGCACATAACATTGACACGATTGTAATCGGCAAAGCCCATGTTCGACCTAACTTTCGTTGCAACATTTGGCTAGAAAACAATTCTAAACCAAAGGCTGGCAGGTTCACATACAAAATTATTTCTGAACCCATAAATATGTTTAGACTGTACATATTTCACTGTTCATTGAACAAAAATTTAGGAAAGCCTAAAGGAGTGAGCTTTTATATGAATGATTATAATATAGATCCAGTACATGCACCAATAAATAGGCTTATTCAAGTAAACACAAAACGCAAAGCAAGAGAAAGGAGCAGTATTAAATTTGTCAATAATGTGGAGCCTACAATTTGTGTAATACCAAATAAAGTTCCACTAGTATCAAGAGATGCATTCATAGAGTTCCTTGTGTACCACCACATGATGGGAGTTAATTCATTCACAATATATGACAGTATGATCTCAGAAGATATTATCAGAAGACTGAATTTGCTGCCAGCTGATATTACTCAATGGACCATACAGTTTTTCCCATTAAATTATCCTTTTGTGTTTTCAAAGTCATATGAAATTGTTAGAAATGCTATTGAATTGGATTGCTTATTCAGACACTTCCAATTAGACAAGGAGGAATCGAATAAAGCGAGTCATGGTATGGTGCTTTCGTGGGATGAGTTCTTGGTGCCGAGGGTCCACACAAATATGAAAGCAATACTAGAAGATTTTGATCCAACAAGAAAAATACGCACAATTGAGGTGAAGCCTCTACTATTCTGCCTGAATCAGTATGATGATGACAATGCTGAAATTGGGTACCCTGACATTATGAAGAAAACCCACTATTACATGTTACCTCAGGAGAAAAAGTCTGTTTACATTAGGAACTTAGATTCTATGACATCATTTGATGACCTATATAGCCTTAATTCTAGCAGTAAATTTATACCATTAGAGGTCCTAGGAATACATAAATATACAGAATGTAGGGACCCAAAGTTATTCCATCCTAGTGGTACGGGATACAATGAGACACAAATGCAGATGTTCCAGCACAAATTCGAAGGTGCTATGTTGAAATTTGGTCAGAGTCTGGTCAGCAATAAAATTTATAGGCTGTACACATCAGGGCAGATTTGGGAAAAAGTATCAAGTGAGAATGTTAGAGATATGCTATAGAAAAATATATTGTGTTAAGTTATGTAAGTGATTACTCTTGAATTTGATTAAAGTTAATATTTGCAGCGGGCTGTTGAAATGTTAATTGTTCCCATAATAAAGTTTGTTGATCACGAAACACATGGATAAGAGTTAGATCGGTTATATAGATGTTTAGAGTTATTTTTGCATTCAAACACTCTTATTTTGTATTTGTGTACATAACGCAAATGAATCATAGCATAACACTGATTTTACTCATGCGTTTGTGTGTAGCTTTTATCTATTACATCGTAATTTAATAGTAGTGTCAATATTGGTAGTTACTTAAATTTTGCACAAACCTTTCCCTTCCCTAACTGTTCATGTGTTGGTTGGTTGGCAATAAATGTACTCAATCTAATGCAATAAATTAATGCAAATATTATAAATTTGACTAAAACTGGTAAATTTGGTACAACATTTTTGTTATATTTGTACTAGTCAGTGTTTTGTATTCTTACACTACTATACATTCAAAATAATTAAAATTATGAATTATCTGTTATATAATTGTTGCATTTGAGTGATGATGATGATGAAACATAAATAGGCATTTGTTTAAAGGTCAGTTATTTCATGGACTGTTAATGATAACTAGTGTTTGACCAATGGTTGAAATTCAATCACAATTGTTGAAAACTTTAGGAAAACATGGTAAGTTACCAAGTTTTCCTCAAGATTTATTTGATTATTTTTTCTGTATAGTTTCTATATTTTTTTATTGATACCTACCATCAAAGTTTGTCAATAGCTATTAACCCATCAAGCGTCCTGTAGACTGAGGCCGGATATAGGAAAATGGGCTCACAGAGTCCTACATTTTGACTGGCTTGTTTGAACTAGATAAACCACAACTGCCCTTTGTGTTTAGGCCATTTATCGCCCTTTGTGTTTAGGCCATTTATCGATAAATAACAAAACAAATTGAAAATTGATATTTCTAACCAAAATGGGAATTTTTCAAATCTATATGACGTGTCACGGGTTAAACTAAAGAAAATTTATGTCAAACAAAAGTGAATAAAAGAATGAACTATATATAGATTAACTATTTTGTTTCGATTATTATTATTCTAGTAATACTAATTCAATTATTACAATTATTATTATGATTAACCCTTCGAAACCCGTGTGGTCATATATGACCGCGAAATGTATGGAAAAGGTATATAATGGGTTCTGAAGGCTTACGAATTGAGAATTAAAGCCAACCCAATTTTGTTTTTTCTATAATATCTATAGATTGGAAAGGGTTGGCTTTATTTCTCAATAGTTAATCATAATAATAATTGAATTAATATTTCCAGAAATTGGACAAAGCAGAAGGGCTGATTATACTCATTAATTAGACTACTATTAACATTGAACAACCATTGTGAAATCAAATAATTTTTCTATATAACTAGACAGGTAGGGTGCATCGAAGCAGCCCGTCTGGGGAAGTGCCTCCACCTCAAAGTAAACCGCAGCCAAATAACATCTCCCTTGAGGGTTGTTGTGTTCCTGCGTGTGAGTGAGATCACCAGTAAACTCCTATGGAGTTGCTGTGATAGCAGCAGTGGTGGCATCGCACAAGTGATACTTAATGTATTGCAAGTGTTTATGGGCTACGGTAACTGCTTTACATGGTGGGCCGTATGCTTGTATGCCTCCCGACATTGTAAAAAAAATAACAATTGTTTTTTTTATGTTAATATATGATAACATTTTAATGAGAAGGATACCCCTTCTTGTTTTGATCATAACTTATGACTTATGAGATACTGTAATATAAGTAAATTGTACAAGTTATTATAATTAAATAGGCCATTTTATTTGTTAGCTTGAATTGGAGTCATGTGCAATGTTTATACATTGTGATTTTATTGATTACTGTTTGTTATGCCTAACTCACATACTTCTGATATACAGTTGTTGTATTTTATTTAAGAGCATAAAATCTGTCTCAGACATAGCTATAATATATCTTAAGATATTGTGCTGTCGCTATTAGTATTTATCATGATAGAACAGGAAAACTACAGATTCACAATGTTTCTATCACAATATATTGTAGCTGCATCTGCGACGGGCTTTATATTTCAATACTCTATGATAGGTATATATTCAAGAGTAATGCTTGTTATATATTATTTCATTAGCTATATAGCTTTTTGGACCGTGCAGGCAGCATTGATGGAGATAGCAATAGTAGTGTTAATATGATGAAATTTACATTATTAGGTCTGTGGTGTCATACAATGTTATATTCAGCATTTGGCGCCACTGAACGAGATTTCTTTTGTCAGTCCATCAGTAGGTTACTCTTTCGTGAAATCTCATTGGAAATTCTACTTCTACAAAGTGCTGAACTACAGAACAGCTGCAATTCCAACAATGTGGTGCTTAAGTTCGGAACTGTATGAACAATGGCATACATTATGGTCTCGAGTGCATTGGCTAATGAAAGTAAAATACTAATTTGTACGCCCTCTATGCGAAGCCAAGCTGTTCCTACCAATTCTTAGTTTGGTTGGCATAAATAAACCAACTCATCCATTACAATATTGGTAATTTGTTATCAGAAGTTAACAATGATATTACTATTTCTATTGAATGATGACTGCCCTGTAGACCAAACAAGTCAATCTCCACCTGTGCTCCGCTAAACACCCCGCCTGTGTCCCTGGTGGCAGAGCTGGTAAGTTTTGCATCATCCATAGCGCCCCTGTAGTGGTTAGGTGGTGCATACCTTCTATAATTATATTAATGGCTCCATTTTTCCACTGCTAAGGTTTGAACACATGATGATCATTTTATTTTCTAATAATTAAATGTTGTTTTACTTACATACAAATTCTAAACTTCAGTATGAAGTGCACTTCAAACAAGATAGTATTTCTACACTAATATCTACTTGGATAGAGCCATTACCGTGCATTTGTTATCATCAGTCATAATGTTCAGTCATCAGCCGATGCAATCCCAGATCTTTTTGTTCAACGCGGTACTTAAACAATTAATATTTACGAAAATAAATCTACACAAACAGAACCAAATTATCATATACCATGACCATCACAAATAGTTTGCAGCAAAATTGGCGAACGATTATTTTGGTGAAACTGAACATTTGAAAAATATTTTTTAAAAAGTATTCAGTGATTTTAACCAGAAATTAGACACCGAAATTAACAATAAATATAAAATCTTTTTTGTAAAATAATTTAAAATAAACATATATTATTTAAATCTGCTATCCTACTAATATTATAAATGTGAATGTCCGTTTGTTTGTTACGCTTTCACGGGAAAACTACTGAACTGATCGTCATGAAACTTTGTACACATATTCTTGGAGATATCAGAAGTAAAATAGGATACTTTTTATTAAAAAAAATATATATTTTATATCAATGCGAGCGAAGCCGCGGGTAAAAGCTAGTTAATAATAAATAAAATTATATAAATTTAAATTAGAAGCAGAAAAGGTTTTTTTTTAATGAAATGTAAAATAAATTTATAACAAATCTTTTACTCAATTTTAAGTAACCCCTCCGGTGTGTCCAAAACTTAAAAGGAGCAGGATAGATAAATCATAATTTTCACTACGGAACACCCAAATGGCTACCGCGGAGCATTTGAATTTACCCGCTCTGCCCACCAGGGGCACAGTCCGGGTGTTCAGTGGAGCACACGTCGAAATGTCAAGTAACTAATATTTAACATAATATTATAGGCAGGTGTGTCAGGTATTAGGATTATCGGAAAGTTGTGCCTTGTATGAGAGTGGGTAGATAGTAATAATCACCATTTTTCCTCTCTATAGTTGTAATAACGATTAATATAAAATATAAGACTGCTTGGTTATTCACTCAACATCAAAAAGATCACATTTTTGATAATGCAATTTATTTCACAAGAAATTGAAATAGAAATTGCTTGCATTGATGATGTAATTCACGTGCAGCTCGCTAACACTATCTGCTATAAAGGTTATCTGAGAAATTTTCAAGGGTGGTATTTTTGACTTTGAGTGTATTATTTAAACATAGCGTATATAAGTAATTATTATCTACAATATTATAAGAAAATGAATAATAGAGGATTAGAGATGCGATTCTTATTCCATTGTTAATCTTAACTCTGCAGATGATGATGATGAATTGCACATATACACAACAGTATGAGCCATATATGTAGTACATACATATTCATACTTGCCAGTATTCATGTATATTACTAAGAGTATTTCAATTTCATCGTGAGGAAACCCGGTCCAAGAAATTGTATTTTAAAAGACGTGTGACCTTATAGGTACCTGAGAAAGGTCTGGTTTTCCCGCTGGGTTGTGGAGGTCTGACAGCAATCATTCCATGTAAAAATCGGTGTCTTCGCAAAATCTTTAGGTTTAGGTAGCGGACCGCGCCAATGCTAATGGATTAGCGAACGGGATAACGCCAATTAAAAAACAAACGTACCTACTGCTAAGGACAAATCTTAGTGTCATTAAGTGTTACAATCGCACTTGATTTGACACACGCAATTGATGAACGGGATATTTACTGTGCATTTAGAGTGTAGGGTACACGCTCTAACGTGTAAAGTAGCGCGTTACATAAAACGCATTACGTTTAGAAGGACCAGTCGCGTCCAATTTGACCTCGAACTTCGCCTGGAAACGTTTAGCCATCTGAGTGCGATTGCAAACATTTATATGAAGTTATCCTACAGCTAACCTCTACATGTCTCGTATCCGCCGATATCGTGAATATAAATCATTAACACAATAACAATCGTTCCAAACAGTTTTGTAAACACGCGCAACATTTTATTTCTAGTTTTAATTCGTTGATTTCTGTACAATTATGTTTTATTATTGTATGTACCTATCATTACTCACTTCCAATAAAAGTCTTTCGATCGATTGACTATTTTTATTTTCGTGTTTAGATCTGTAATCTGTATGTTATGCATATTTCTAGTAAATAGATATTATATTTATTTAATGTTTTGAGGCATACAAAATCTGATTTGAAGTGGTTAAGCCTATGAACCGGAATATGATCCTATTGCGATGATATCTGCTGCTATGACAGCAACGTCTTATGAGCTCACTGAACTTACACTCCCAGCAACATAACTGGCGGCTGGGAGTCCATCCTCATGCACTGGAGCCGCAATGGTCGCGTACTGTGCGGTTCCAGACAAGTTTTCTACCGAGAACTGTTAAGTTGTGGAATAAGCTCCCTCTTTTGTTTTGTTTTCCCATGAGACTACAAACACGGGGTTCTTCAAGAAAGGTGTGAAGACGTATTTACAGGGTCGCCAACGCAAAAGTGGTGTTGCAAATGTAGGGCTACGGTAACTGAAGAGCTCGGTGGCTCAGACGTGAATGACGCGACTTTGACATCTGGGACATAAGACGTCTGGTGAAGTACCTCCACCTCACAGAAAACCGCAGCCAAATAACAACTCTCTAGCTAGAGGGTTGTTGTGTTCCTGAGTGTGAGTGAGGTCACCAGTAAGCTCCCAAGGAGTTGCTGTGTAAACAACAGAGGAGGCATCGCGCGAGTGAGGCAGTGTTCCTGAGTGTGAGTGAGGTCACCAGTAAGCTCCCAAGGAGTTGCTGTGTAAACAACAGACGAGGCATCGCGCGAGTGAGGCAGTGTTCCTGAGTGTGAGTGTGGTCACCAGTAAGCTCCCAAGGAGTTGCTGTGTAAACAACAGAGGAGGCATCGCGCGAGTGATCATTAATATATCGCAAGCGTTAATCTTCATCCAGAATGCATCCAGAATGGATAAGACAAAGTCTAAAGCTGGTGTCATTCTTGCGAACACTCAGGAAGTGTTCGAACGGTCAGTCACGTGGCGCTCGGTTCTCTCTGCCTACCCCGCAAGGGATTTTGCGTGAAGTTATAGATAAGAAGATAGCAAGCGTTAATAGGCTACGGTACCCGCCTTTCATCGGGTGGGCCCTTAGCTTGTATGCCTCCCGACGTAGTATAACAAAAATTGCTTACCGTCTGAATAGCGTACGTTTCTTTGCCACTTTTGTGGTATTAAAAAACGGTTAAGGTAGTTGTTATTTGGCTGCAGTTTTCTGTAAGGTGGAAGTGCTTCCCAGTTGAGCTGGTTTAATGCGTCCTACCTCACATAGGATAGCTTAACAGTTGTCTTCTCTCGAAAACAAACGAGACCGACGGTTTATCGTGACGAAGAGATAGGTCGCATCATAGTACTCAGACGCGAAAAGTGCCGCCCTCGTAATAAACTGAATAACAACTCCCTGGATAGTTTTTGCGTACCTAATAGTGAGTGAGGTTATCAGTAAGATCCTAAGTTGTTGTGTTAACAGCAGGGTTGGCAATGCGTGATACTTCCTGTGTTGCAAGCGTTCATAGGCTATGATAATCACTTAGGCTGTATGCTCGGACGTTGTATAAAAAAACCTATGTGATTATGATTTCAATGTACTTAATGCACTTTAACGGTTACAGTTTATGAATATCAAAACGCAATTCTAAATATACATCGTTGTACTAGCGACCGAGGCACAGTATGACATATTTATGATGGCGGTGTCGTACGGTACGGTCGCATCTATTACGTCTTACGAATCTATTTGTGAAAGATAAAAAGTGTATTTATTTCGTGATTGATTTCGGTTTAACTATGGACCTCATACGACAACTCAATGTTCTACAGCGTGCGGTGCAGAGAGCCAGACTCGGAGTCTCTCCGTAGCAGAACTAGAGTTCGCTGATATTAGAGCCACATGCTGTAAGGATTAGCAAGCTGAAGTGGCAATGTGCAAGCCTCATAGCTGGAAGTACCGATGGCCGCTGGCGTTAAAAGTTCTCGAATAGCGATTACGAATTGAAATCGGGCGAGTGATACTTAACGTATTACAAGCGTTCATAGGCTACGGTAACCGCTTTACATCAGGTGTGCAGTGTATGATTGTACTCCTTCCATCGTCGTATAAAAAAAAAACATTAGTGTACCGTGGACATTAGTCTCTATGCCGCGGAAAAATGGCAAGTTTTGTCAGAAAATTATAAAAATAATACGTATATACATATAGGCGGCAAATTTTTCAGCGAGGCGCTTTGAAGCGCGAAGAGAAAAGAAATACCTATGCAAATATTTTTCTTGAATATTGATTTGTTTGGTGCAATATCTTGAACACAAAAAGGCTTAATACATGGAACTAAATGTCCGCAGGAATGTGCACAGTCTCCATGAGCCGAGGATTCGAGTTGACAGAGAAATTCCGTGTGCCATCTCTTTGCTCGCTGACATCGAATAACACAAAACTATTGTCAATTTCCCGTTACTATTATCTATGCCCTATGGTACTACACTAATCGTAAATCCAAATAACTTTATGACTGCTCAGCAGTAAATATATAGACCGATGATTTGCTAAAGATTGCAGGGAGCCCATGGAACAAGACCGATCATCGTGGAAGACCCAAGAGGAGGCCTATGTTCAGCACTGAACGTCCTTTGGCTGAAATGATGATGACTAAGATGTAGCTATATCAACGTATTGTAGCTCTTTCGCTTTACAATGTTTAGAGAAATGAAGAGAGAGGAGGCGAGGGATGAAACATATTTATTTGTGTGAAGAGTGGTGAAGCTTACACAACTGTCCACACATAAACCTTTCTAGCACTGTTTTTTTTTACACAACGTCGGAAGGCATAAAAGCATATGGCCTACCTGATATAAAGCAGTTACCGTAGTCTATTAATGCTTGTAATATATCGCTCGCACACGCACGCCTCCTCTGCTGCTTATACAGCAACTCCTTAGGAGTTTACTGGTGACTTCACTCACACACATGAACACAACAACCCCCTAGTGAGTTGTTATTTGGCTGCGGTTTTCTGTGAGGTGAAGGTACTCCCCCTGACGGGCTGCTTTGATACGCCCTACCCTTAAAACATCCAGACCAAGACAAACAGACATATTCATGCACACAAATGTTTGCCTTGTGTGAGGAATCGAACCCACGAGCGTTGGTGTCAAAGTCGCGTCATTCACGACTGAGCCACCGAGCTTGTCAAAACTGTTCCAAAATTAAAACAACAAACTGATACTAAGTAAATGTTTATTTCATTTATCTATTCTAAATACAGCAGGCGTCGCCCGCCAAACGTCACAGATCAAATCGACAAATAAAATATAACCATCCTAATGGAAGTCGAGCGATATGGGAATAAAATAATTTACACAAACAATCGTAATATCAATGAAAGTCTAGATTATGTGGATAAAAAGAGCTAAGATTGAGCAATACACAACAGTATTGTCGATGCCACAAATAAATACCAACATAAAAATGGAGGGAGTCTGCAAAGTTAATACTTAACGAGTAAATTATAAATATTGATTAAACCTTAAACTTACATATTGCCACGAACAAATTATTTATGCTACAATTTTTAAGTACTGACATCTCACTAACTATAAAGAACTGCGCTGAAATATTCATTTCGTGAGATAGCATTTTGTGTCAGAACCTTGCGAGTTAATTTAGAAGGCACGGATGTCAGAAGTTCTTATATGCAGGTGGCAAATGGAAAAGCGAAGACGAAACTGCGTGATAAGAACTCTGACGCACCTGCGGAAATAACGCGACCAATTTCGTGTAAACGTGCATTGCTCCTTACGACATAATACGTCCAATTTTGGCGTAATATAAAGCGCATTGTAGGTAAAACGTCGCGTAATTTCGACAGATTTGTCGCTTTAAAACTCATTGACTGACGCGGAGAATAACTTGACCAATAACAAAAGTTTGAGCGAAGCTGAGCGTGCCAATGAAGGCTATATTGCATTCACATATTATTTAGTCTCCGACTGCAGTCAATGATATTTGTACGTTATAATTTCCTATTTAAAAATATATTGAGTTAGCAATACGGTGGTACTAGACTAGACACATGATAGTGCCCCTAGAATCTGTTACTCAGTGTTTATAATTTCTATTGTAGCCACATTTTTATCACATACATATCACATCTGTCTTCTTCAAGATGAGAAATCGAGCTACGCTGTGTACTTCTTCATAACAACTGATCCATTATGTTCTGAAATAGACTAGTGTGCTGAGAATCTATTTGCCTTTTTTTTGCATAAGTATACAGCCCGCTTGATAAGAAGCACCTTATAGTTTAAACGCCACCAGTACAAGGTCTACGGCTTTGGTGTCACCACATGGCACTGGGCAGTAAGTTCCTGAGGAGTTACGGCCTTTGCTAATGCAGCGCCTCATCATGACCCTGCTGGTCTTACTCCTCACACAGTTGCAGGAATACAACAACCCCTAGAGAGTTATCTGGCTGCGAGCTGGAGTCTTCTATAAGGTGGAGCTACTTCCTCAAACGGCCTGTTTACTTATCATACATTTTTTTCTCAAGTCTTGAGTTCTTTTCCACAGCATAGGTATATTCTCAACTCCGTACAGTGGCTCTCGTTCTATATCAGGCCTTACGTTTTTCTTATTCATTATTTAGTTGCGACTACCGCGAGGCGAGTGCGCGCCGCACCTGTCAACATCTATAATTTAAGAGGTCTAAAAATTGTTGTGATGTATTTAAATAACGTTTTCACATTAAATGCGGGAAGCTTAGACCTACGATAGCAAAATATCTAATGAATAAGAAAACTTTATACAATAAGGAACAATTTATTTAAATGCAACAATTCTGGCCATCGATTGCATAAACATTTATCAAACTCGAATATCGAAACAGTAAGATTGATTTGTTTTAATTTTAAACTATTTTTACAACGCGCAAAGGTCTTAAATAGTAAACTTCATTAAAATAATTTATCATAGAGTGCATAGTCATTAATTTATATAATAAATACGAGTTCTGGGCGTACAATAGTCACACAGTGAAAATATAACATTATACATTTATTGTCATTATATTCTGAAGATCCTCAGACGACAGTTTGCGATTTTTAAACAAGAACTCCTCAAAACACTTAACTAGATCAAAAATTGCCATGATTCCAATAGATTTGTTTATAATTCGAATAACTTTTGCATATTATACCGCGATAAACCCGATTAATTAATACATTATGTATAATTTACAATCATATATTCAAACATCAACATCAATATATATACAATACAGTATGAAAAGGTATCCTAAATGAGAAAATAGTTAAAATATCACCTTCTCTAAGACTAAATAGTAAAAAGGATTACAGTAAATGCACGAAAAATAGTTGCATAGTCTTGTCTTATAAGGTTCTTGTAACAACAGTATTCTAACGAGCTAAACAACAGTTGTGTGCAAGTATTCCATACCATTCCAGTATGTAGTTCGACAGTCCGTCCGTGCGATATTAATAACGTTCGTTAGCAAAATAATATATTTTCAATGCAAAATTGCTAATAAATTCATTGTATCGGACTTAACAATGTTACAACAAAAATGTTTTTGCACGCAATCCCTGCACACAATCCTAGAATAAATGCGTGTCGCCGAAAACACATGTACAGCCAGGCAGATCAGTGCAGTATTTCGAAGACATCGCAATAGAATCAGCATGTGACTCGTATGTGTGAATTCGGCTGATAGAATGGCAATGCGCTTCAATGTGATGTGTCATACAAACATGCAAGTGTATAATTATGTGTTATTCTTTTTGTCTCAAATTTCACGCTTAAATTTTTACGGCGTAATTTTTTTATTTGGAACACCTCTAACCGCGGCAAATTGGCCTCGATGTAACGAATAGTGAAACGTTCCCCGCCCCCCGACTACGTCACCTTGTTGAAAGAAATGAACATAATATTCTTAAATGTTTTTAAAAAGATTAACTGACGCGAGAGTTTTGAAATACAAAATGTGTATAGCATGTTCATTCTAGATTTAAATTTAGCAGGATAATAATTATAATTTTTAACCTCAAATCTCTGACGTAATAGCCTTCCTAGGATGTAGTGTCTTGCGCCATGTCTGGTCGAAGGCCTTTTTTATGCCCCGCTAAGTTAAGTATACCAGAGTATAACCAGACGAGCAGTTACGGCAAATTTTTATTGGTGATTATTTATCAATCAGTGATACTCTAAATAGTTCTTGATTGATGATATTTTTCATGATTTTTAAAGAAATGGAAGTAATACTTCGAATGGGTTTAATTCGGCAGTATCAAGCAACCACTAACAAGTATATTTATTTCGCAAATTATAGAAAACTAAAACCATAAATTCTTTGATGGGACTTTTGTTTTACTATATGGCTATCGTAGAAGAGACAAAATTGTTAAAATCTAGAATGAAAGTGCTATCTTTAAAATATAGTTGATTGAAAAAGAATTAAATACCTATGACTTTCGCTTTATATGCAAATGGATCCCTTTAAACTCACCCTGTTTATCAACAGCTAACTCAGCTGGCGGAGTATTTAGGAGTTGCCTCCGTAATTGGAGGCAAAGTTCTACGGCTTCCGTGTAATTGCGCTAAAATACAGCGCCATCCCTTTAATCGTATTAACATTCAGTTACGCGTCTTACAGCTAACTTCAGAATCGCTAAACCAAGTATCTACGATTATGAGATCCAACAGTATTTTATCGAAAATACTTATACAGGGCGAAGATATATTCACACGGTATAGAAAAGAAGGAAGTCCTCCTCAATCGTATTTTAGGTAGCATTAAATTAACTAAAAAAATTGTGTGCTGTTAAAGTCGACATAAGCGAAATTTAATCCTGGTCCTATGAGATTAGGATCAAGTTAAAAACGTACTCCTCAAACATTTAGGTTACTAATCTGGGGGCTCGCCCAACTAATAGTCCGCGAGCCAGCAACAGATTTTCATGACCGAGCTCCTTGCGACTGCAAACTCATAAAATGCTTCTGCGAGTTGTATCATGAAGCCTTGGGAACGTCAGATGCGGTTCCGTGGGTGGATCGAGCAGCAGTACCCTCCCACGTACTTCCGCCCGGTTGCAAATTTATCAACTTATAGTTAATATATGCATATTATCAAATTATAGTCAATATCTTGAGGAAAAAGAAATCAGCTGACTATAAAGTGGTGGATTACACGTCAGTTGATCGCATGAACATGAAAAAAATATATATTTGTTCAGTGATTTTTTTGATGCCGAAGGAAAACTCGTCAGCTGATGTATTTAAATAGGATAGATGCTCCGGTTTAGCTCCTGGGTTACACCATTCAGGACATCAGGTGACTATCTTTCCACCGAAATACAGCCAGCTGACGGTTTTCTTTGTTCAAAATAGCATATAAACTATTTTCAATTGAGAATAAATCACTGAACATATATATTTTTCATGTTGATGCGATCAGCCGACGTATTAATCCACCACCACTGACTTTTTTCCTTAAGATAATGGGTTAACTAAAAGTTGACACACTTTCAACCGGGAGGAAGTGATTAAAATATTTTTCTACGTGCGTGGGAGGGTACTAGGTACTGCTCGACCCACTTAACTGCAGCTGACGTTCACAAAGCTTCATGATACAACTCTCTGAAGCATTTTACGAGTTTTCGGCGAAAGGAAAAGATTGTCGAAATTAGTCCCTGGCTCCGTAGCCTCGTGGACTATAAATTACACCGACGGCCAATTTATTAATTACAAAAGAAAAATAGACGCGTTTCACCAATTTGTCACACGATTGCCACTCGCAAAAATTTATCAGTACATATTACTAATAACTTGATAATCGCGAATAACATCCTATTACATTTAATAAACATTTCAACATATTTACATCGATAACAGTTATTAATCGATTAATAAAATCGACTAATAAATTGATACTTACAGCGATCCGACAGATATAAACCGACGAAAGTAACTTGAAACATAAGCGTGTCAATTAACCACTAAGGCAAAACCCTGCTTACCAGTAGGCATATTCATGTTGTCTTGGAACACCATATTCGAATCATGAATAAAGAAGTTTTTATTCAAAACGTATGAAATCCTAGTGAAAACTTTTAGATTTCGAATCGAATATGGTGTTTCGAGGCAATGTGAATTGGCGTACAGAAGAGAAGGACCATTTAGCAATATAACAGACCCGGAACTAAGCGTTCTAGCAGGAGTACGGCGATTGACATTCAATTCAATTCTCCTTTAAAGGCGATCCTGATATTGTTCACGCCAATGACAGTGGCGATTGACATTAATTAGGTTGTATATTTGAACGTCAATTTGACATTTAATTTACGTACGGCCATTATGCCAATAGCAGTTTAAAACCTTATCCTAAGAATAGAAACATACGAAATATAATCATATCGCAGATCTTTTATGTTTCAAGTTAATTTCGATGATTAACAAAAATATTAGAGGTGTAGAGATAAAAATATATAAGCTTAATTTATCGTAGTTTTTATTTAAAAACAGCGTGCTATTAATTTGTGTTGAAATTTTTAACTTTATATATATATATATATATATATATATATATATATATTATTTGAGCGTACGTGTGTATATTAATTAATTACTTCGCAGCTACCTTCAATAAGTACATTTTTGTTAATGTAACGTACATTTTAAGTATACAATAATTAATATACATTCGCGTCGCAAGAGTTGAGGAACCGTAAATATATAAAAAGTTTATTAACAACAGTTTAATGTTCAAACAGTTGACGATTATCTATATGCAAACATTACGCTTGGTCTACAATGTCGCTTACTATCAGACTATTTAGGCTGAATTTTTAAATAATATATATTTATTGTTTTAACTTAGTTACGCGATCGGTTTTTAGGGTTCCGTACCCTAAGGGTGCCAACTCGCTAAGCTTCTATTGCTGCTACATTAACAAACAATAAAAAATAAATTAATAATTAAAGGGACTCCCATACAAACAACGTGTTTCTTCTACATATTGGTACGGGACAGTCAGAGTCCAACTCGCGATTGGTCGGGTTATTTTTTACTTTTGTATTAATTTGGGTGTTACTACCGGTCATTTAATAAGTGCACGAGTATATGGATCCAACACGAAGACGCTTCCTCGTTACATTCAATATAATACAGTACACCCCTTGTAACCCGCTCCAAGAAAATCAATGGGAGTCCCAATTGGGAACAATAGACTATTGGGAATGAAATTATTAATATTTGTATTTATTTTCGTGAACTTAGATTCATTGAAAAAATATACATAGATCCATGGATCCATGGAAAAAATATACATAGTATTTAAAAAAAAAATCTTGAGCAGTAGTTGACAGTCAACGACAGTGTAGACATAGCCTCATATAAGTAAACAACAAGATACTGTGTACCGAACATCTAGTTATAACAATTCTATACTAGATCGCTATAGTAATATAGACATGCTATTTTAAAACATTTACTTACATATCTTATATATATCGCCCACCTTGGAATATTGCAGATTTTGATGTGAAATATTGTTGGTATACCCGAAGTACATTTAGGATATTTTTTTTCGAAGTTTTCATTTAATGGCATCGCATTTTTAATGGTCAAAAATCGCGGCATGTTTCGGTACATATAAGAATATTTATACATTTTGGTACAAATAAGAATATTCCACAGATGTGTTATATAAAAGGAAAAAATACATTTTTATTTTCTAAATTAAATAAAACTCAATTGATCTTTCACAGGTGTCTTGCTAGTTCGAAAATATGTAGTAAGCATGTCATTTTTATACGATATTAGATAGAGATAAGGATGCAGCGATACAGACAATAAGAATATACGGTTACACATATCAATACCGTTATCGTATATCCGGGATTACGGACCTTACACACCGAGATACGAATTGGGCGAATGTTCATTAATGTGTTCTAAGGTAAATAATTTACATTACATGTTACATACATATTACATAACATACATTAACGACAAGATTTGCAATAGTTATTTATAACAGTCCAGTCCGTTACTAAATAATATTTGAATAGAGAACACTAGAAATGTTTGGCAAACCGCAATTGTAGTTTCTGTCTCCATCATTCAGCCACATATAAATGATAGATTACGGGCAATATAGTAAGCTTTTCAATCAAATCATGCATTTTTATGGGTTTTCCATGGATTTAACTTAATTTTGCTACTTTTCTCTCCAACAACAACTTTCTATCACACTTACCGATTTCATCAGTAATATTTATATACAAATTTACTGACGTATGAATATTTTTACTAAAAATGTATACGTAAAATGCGAAATAACAATTAATATATTTTTTTGTTCAAGGCTCCTTAAAAAAGATTTTCACATAATTCTTTATTTCACATAACTTTGGGTAGCCAAAATAAGACTAACGTTTTTTACATTTTATTTATTGTAATCTTTAAGCTGTTTGTTTTCCTGCAAATAAATATTATGTTAGATTTAAATATAAAAAAAATTCATCCACTGTAAACCAAAATATAAAATAAGTCTTTATATTATTAAGAATATCGTATTGTAAGTCCGATATATTTATTGGTATCGACATTATATAAGCCGTATCGTTGCATCCCATAAATCAAACATAAGACACTTCATTCTTATAATAATTACATGACATAGAATTTGGACTAAATTATTAATAAAATAGGATAAAATTTGCTGCCTCCCGTGAATTAAGCATGCTGCCATCAAAATACTGTTTACAATAAATATAAAAACTATACTTTAAATATGAGTAAAAGAGATCATTTTTCCTTTGACTGGAATGTCATGAAAATTGAAATGTATAGATTTGTACTACACGTAAAATAATTTAATAATAATTTATGATATTAAGATTTTTCGAAATGGTCCCGAATTTGGTTTCCAAATGGAATTAAATATGAAAAGAAAAATATGTACGCTATCTATTTATATTTTTATTAAGTTATTAGTTTAGGAAATGTATTTTTAACTTAATTCAAATTGGACAAATCGTAATATTTTCATAGATTAAATTTAATGCTCTCCTAAAATGCAGCTTAAGTGAAGATTTTATTTAAAAAAAAAGGCCAACATGCGTCAGGTTAAACAAATAAAGGCGCAGATACACATTTACAACAAACAAGACGAAACTAAACAGTATCACATAAGCTTGGACGCACGACACGAACTATTGTTGAAATGCGCAGTATATTTTTACTAAACAATCGTTCTCTTGATGTTTTGGGAGCGTTTGTTTACAATCGTGTAAGATTTTCGATCTATTATCCTTCTAAATACTTTTGTATTCACAAGAAAGTTGAATGGGGAGATTATACATTGATTGCAAAACTAAACTGAATTATATAAAGTTGAAAACTATTCTGTATAGCCCAAGTTACACATAGATTTATTATATTAGCAACAGTTTATATATCATATGAATTGTAAGGCGTTGCATTGCGTTTGTTCCTGATATAGACCCATTTGTAGACCACATAAACTGTAGTTAGAAAGGCCTTCATAGAATCTTTTAAGAGAACTAATGTCCTCGCTGCTTAGGAGAACCTACTTAACAATGAAGGCAGAACGTGCATATCCTGCCTTTATTCTTAATGTAAAGTACATTAACAATAAAGGCAGAACATGCACATGTACGTGAATAAAACCAGCGCTGTGATTAGTTACCACTCACACAGAGCGATTGTCCACAATGTAGACGCGCTCGGTTCATTCAATTCACTCGGTTGTTCTATTAATCAAATTGCCCTGCCGTTACCGGGTCAAGACGCGTCGTAACCCATTCTTATAAGGCTGTTTGATCGATTTTGATGTAGATATGTGTATCGGCACTTTTATATTTAGAGCTAGCTCGTACAACATTTGTTAATCCGATTTCTTTTACAAACAAGCGTTCGACATGCCTGGTGGTACGTAGTTACCGCAGTTTATGGATAATATTATATCGATTAGCTAATATCGACACAACTGTATAAATATTAATTATGTTGTAAGTGACTATATGTTTAGAGTCTAAGCTACCTCATCGGCACGTAGTTCACCCTGGCGAAAAAGGAGTAGGGTATATTTAGCAGAAAGTAGTCCGACTACGGAAATCATCACCCGCAGGCCAAACAAAAAAAATTTTTCTAGGTGCAATTTTTCCTGTGCATTTATTGGCCATTTTTTCTGCTATAAAGCTTATATATAGTATAGCTATAGCATGGAGTATTATTAAAAGTAGGTGTATACATCGCCGTTGGTGTAATGTTTACAAAACGCCGATAATTTGAACAGTACTATCATCGACAAAAGTAGCTTACAATATAATAATGAAACCATATGTCTGTCATCGAGAGCGCGACGACATTAATTTTTTGCAAATTTTATTAAAATTACTTCATTTTGATTTTGAACAATATAAAGCTGTTACCTGTTTTTGCTACAATATTAACATTCTAATAAAAATAAAAACGGTTAAATGTTTTCATGCTACTTTTATCGTGGATTGTTCAGTCACAGTCAAATGCGCTTTTAGAATCAAAACGGCACCGATGTGCTTCAAGTGAAAAAAATAAGGTATGTTTTCATGAAAACCATACGAACAAAGCGTTTTGTTACGGCTATGGAATCGGCGCTATTTTGTTTCTAATTAAATGGCCTCTTTGATAGATATTATCGATGGTCGGTGGTTGTGTCGCGTGGGCTTACGAGAGTCGGCAGTCTCAGGAGCGAGAGGGGGGCTGCGCTGGCGGCGGCGCGGCGCCTCGTCAGAAGTAGATCACCTCCTCCTCGGGCGCCGGAGTCGCCTCCGGGGAACGCACACGGAATTTGTCCGGCAACTTCGGGTACGTGTTTGTTCTGTGGACGATTATTCATATTTTTATAATAGCTGCTTTATAATAGCGGTGAATTAATGTTCACCTCTATTTCTTGAATATGTTAGGTAACCTTTGGGCAAGTACAATTCAATTTTATTACATATAATTAATATAATAGGTACCGCAAGCCGTCCAATTATGTCAGCGAACGGCGAAGTAAGTGTGAGTACTATGTACTGTCCAATAGCGCTCCTACAGCGTGTATTTTAGTTCGTGATTAAACGCCATGGTGGCAAGTTTTGTCCTTGAAAATATGTGCATCAGTCCACGTACATGAAATAAATCATACATATAAAATGAATATCACAAAATTTTCTAAATTCCTTAAGTGCTCTTAATTGATTCATAAAATTTTGTAATATTTCGTCGATTTGTAGTTTAAGTCGTCAAATTTGTTGAGAAGCCCCACAACATTATCAATTTATATAATTTACGAAATGTTTAACAAAGTGGACATGCAAAATCATCACCTTGAAAGTTCGCGGTGAAACCCCATTTAATGCGACTGTAAAGTGTGTGTGAAATTGTGAAGTACCTGGTAGCTCTGTTATTGATTTGGCTGGGTTGTTGCGACGATGACAGTGGGGCGGGCGAGCTCCCTGTACGAGTGTGTTGGATCACTAAGCCTTGGGTTTGCTGTAATATACACATAAAACGTGAATATTAAAGTTAAAAAAGTTAAAAGAATATATAGTCACGCGTGGTTAAATCATTGTTTTGTTGCGAAACAGTGCATGATTTTACTGATTTTATTCAGGCATGAAAGAAGCGTAAGTCACGTAAAAAATTGTGTTCGTTTAGGCTCATCCTAAAGCCAGATCAAATCGGAGTGAGATGAATATAAAATCATTCAGACAAACGTAACAGAATGTTTAATGGATTTTTTGTTAATATTTATACAGATATATCCTACTAATATTATAAATGCGAAAGTTTGTATGTATGGATGTTTATTCCTCATTCACGCTTAAACGGCTGAATGGATTTGAATTAAATTTGGCACGTAGATAGATTATGATCTGGATTAACACATAGGCTACGTTATTTGATTCCACGCGGGCGGAGCCACGGGCAGCAGCTAGTAATATATATAATACAGAACTATTAACACAACTTGAAAATTAAACTTTAACCTAAATTAATTGTTTTTTTAACGAAATACATGCCCCACGAATAACTAATGTGCGGATGAGAATATTAAGAGTTGCATTTGCGTTACGTCTAATAAAATATTGCGAAGTCGCACTGCGGCATAACATCAGTCTACGATATTATATAAAATAGAGTCTAACTATATAATGATAATTCACATAATACACTTTTTAGTCTCAGCAATCAGGCACTTAAATCATTGTTGCCCAAGAAGCTTAATTGTTGAGCATGGAGCCGTAATTCCCCAGTATACTAACCAAAAATAGTAGAAACCAAACTAAATTTAAATCTTTATTAAAATCACAACTATTTCCTCCCAAAATACAAAAATAATAAAATTCTACTCGCTAAAATGGTGGGCCAATATTGAATTAACTGATGAAATAGTTGTATCAAATTATTGTAAATTAAATTATCAACTCTAAATAATAAGTATGGATTATTTCCTAAGTTTACTATACGGTTCAGGCGTCTACTGAAAATACGTTTAAAAATTACCCTTTGGATAAAAGCAGTTACGTAAACTAGAATAGACCCAGGTGAACAAATAGAAACAGAAGATTAGAATGTCAAATATATGCGATTGACATAAGCGAACAACACGCTATGTCATCTGACTTACATCAATTTACATATATGACAATCTTTTCTACATATCGTTTAATAAAAAATCACTTGGGCCGGCTAGGAAAACAATACTTTTTATCACTTTTCTACCCATACGTACACAAAGTCTATATTTTTGTACATAATTCTAGATATCAAATTAAAATAAAAATATAACTACTACATTTAGCTTTTGCAAAAATACCAAACGATCTAAAACAATTTATTAACGAAGCGGTGCTTTAACTACAGCCGATTTATAGAAATGTGAAGAAGAATAGCCCTTATAAACATTGTTTACGAATTTCTTAGTTCACATAAATGCAACAACTAACAAAAGAAACCAAGGTCTATTTATTGAATTAAACAATTTTTAACGGAAGTATCGCGTATTATCGGACGCTGCAAAGCGTTCGAAACGTCAGGTTCAACAAAATAAATAAAATACGCGATAATTGTTTAATTCAATGTGTAACAATCGCGAAAGCCTAAGGTCTATTTATTTTTGAAATGTCTATACAATGTTATAAACAAAAATGTCCAATACATTCAAGTTTAAATTTTTATTGCTTTTTTTTTTAATCTTAAGCTATAAAAAAGAAACCCAAACACCCTATTTTTATTTATTTTGCCCGCTAATACTAAAACATAATAGCTGAAAAAATATACACACGCACACTAGACTTATATATGCAATTTTTACAATTTTGAAGTCGCAGATGATATGTAGGTAATATATACGTATGTATATATTACTGAGCTTTAAAATTAAGAAGCTACATAACTAGACAATTAATAAAAATGAAATACGTGAGTAACTAATATGCCCCGTAAATTTCACGAAAGAAGTGTTAAAACGACCGGTTTTGACCTTACTGTATTTAGACATTTACATACGAAAACGTCAGAATTTGCTTTAAAGCATTACATGAACGAATTTAAAACTACTAAAGAAAAAAAAACATTGGGCACAAACATAAAAATGGAGATCAATCGAATCATCAATGACCAATCGAAGACGATATTCAAATCGAATTTTAAGTTACTATAGCTAAGATAAAAAATTTAACGTACGATATATAATATAATGAATTCAAGATCAACATTCAAGATCTTGCTTAAAATTAATTTGTCGTAACGATAAATTGGCTAGAGCATCCATTCCATTTTTATTTTCCTTTATTTCTTTCCTTCGCTTATTTTGTCCATACGCCCCTTTATTTTTATAATTAGTTAAAAATAATATAGTTTACTTTAAAGAAACTGCCGGCTAATCTCTGATCAGCGTATAATGTATTGGATTATAGGGCAGTACATTACAAGCCAACCTTTGTCCGAAGAAGGAAATTTGCCTAACTCTTAAAGTTTCGTTCTAAAATAGAAGTATACATATCTACATGTACAGTTATAACTCTACTTAGCTAAAACCCCGCTAATGACTAAAATATGATATTGAATTAAACATAGGTATTCTTTTATTATTTACTCTTCACATTTTTGAATATATCACGCAGTGATCATCTAAAATCCACGGCAAGGAGCTAGAGCAACATTCTGAACTTTCACATAGAGCTTTCTAAAACAGTTGCACGTTAATTTTAATACA
The DNA here is from genome assembly GCA_947507595.1 of Pyralis farinalis. Classification (NCBI taxonomy): domain Eukaryota; kingdom Metazoa; phylum Arthropoda; class Insecta; order Lepidoptera; family Pyralidae; genus Pyralis; species Pyralis farinalis. The sequence continues at coordinate 35,940,415 of OX382260.1, read as the reverse complement.
TTTTTAATCCTATGTCTTGCGCATTTTTTTATTTGCATGTGATGCATGCTAAATATCCAAATAAATTTTGATATAACTTGCTAGGTCGGCAGACTTAAAATGATGCACAGTTTTATCAGTGGGTGTGAACTTTTGAGTTTTCAAAGGGACAATTGCGACACGATAAGCCGAGGCCGTCGGCAATGTCAAATTATAATAATGTTTTTTTGATTGATCACATATACAATTACGGAAGTTAAGTTTACTTAATGCCCCATACTACAAGCTTTGCTTTGAACCGAGATAGCCTAGTGGTAAAGAGCCAGTTTATTAACTGACGGTCCCTGGTTTTAATGCCGGTGTGGGCTTCTAACGAGTAACGTCTACAGCGCCTGAGGATGCCTCGTGGAAAGGCGAAACACGTGTCGCAGCGATGACCAGGCCAGTCGTGGCAGCGACGGTGGTGGGGGCATACGGTTTCTGTTCCAGATGGCGGACGACCGCAGCAGCCGAGGCAGACTACCGGAGCAGCCATGGCAGCGTCGGCATGTTGCATCTACTAACGGTAGTGGGTGCCGGTCGGCGCTAGGCCGCATGAACTAATTTGTGGCGGAAGCACACAAAGCAGGTTAGATTAAATGTAAATTTGACTTTCGCAAAATAACGCCTGAATTTATTGACTATTTATATTTGTAATTATCACTTGCTCGGTGCTGAAGGTAAACATCGTTAGGAAATTAGCGCGTCCCAGAAATTATATTTCAAAACACGTGTGACCTAACCTAAGAGAGGTTTGGTTTTCCTTCTGGGTCGTGAATGTCTGACGGCAGCCATCTCAAAATCAGTACCTTCGCTTAGGTAACGGTACCTAATGATCAATCCTAATGTATATAATGGATAGGAAAGATATATGCTAGGAAGAGGAAGAGAGAATACTACAAACTTTGCTGTCAGGACTAGATATGAAATTTTACAATGCCTATGAGCACGAAAGTTGTATAATTAAACATTAACGGGGTTTAGCCAAACTAGTGATTAGCTGTACCGATACAGTTCAAACAATGTTAATAGGGCGTCAAGTACAGTTGAGAGCACAACAGCGAATTTGGATGTACATAACTACTGAACATCTATTACTTACAGAGTACACTAAATTGGCCAATTAAAATACGTTCGGGTACTCGACGTCCTGAAACATCAACCATTTGATCTGTTTTAGGGGTCTACTGATAATAACTAACAGGAACCGTAACACTTAATAAATAACGCGTCACGTAAAACGAGCACTAGCGGTCAATTTGAGCTGGTGATAAATTCATCTCTTTGTAGGTATTAGGTAGGTGCGATTATTGGTTCGTTTGTTTGAACTATTCTTTATACATCTGTCTTCAGGTTTCGATATACAGCTGGTACAGGCGCACACGAAGTTTAAATTCAATTTATGTTCAGAGCCTCATGGAATCGAATTAGTATGAAATTGAACATACCTCACTTGGCGATTCATGTAGCCGATGGTAGCCCGGTGGTGGTTGCTGTTGACTTTTACCACTGGCTAGTTTTAGAGGCAGTTGTTGTTTCACCATTTGCTGTGATAAAAACAAAATATTTCTGATATAATAAAAAAAGCAGAGCTAAAATTTTCAGCAGTCGCTTTAATGCCGACATAAATGATGAAGTTAATCAATTTAAGACGGGGCAGTATGGCTATAGAACCTTTGCTTGGTATTTATTTAGGCATGTCCATCATTGAACACGTCACTTAGTACCAAATAACTCTCGATAGAAGCGCTTTTAATTAACGCAGCACAAATAAACACGAATATTGGTGTCAAATATGCAGCAGTATTGGGTGATAAAAAAGCACAGTATCAAATAATAGTATTTTATTATAACCACCGTTATTAACTCATGGCTGATAACAATCTGCCGATGAAGTAACGTTTCGTGTGCGATAAGCCTTATGGTGCAGGTATACTAACCGAGATGGCGGGTGCTCGCACGGTGGCACGTGTTTCATTCTGCGCGGAGAGTAGCTGTGGCGGCGGCAAGGCAGCGCCCGCGCCTCTCACGCTGCATGCACTCACTGACGCCGATGACTCAGAGCCAGTTGAACCGCGGTTACCTGGCATAACATTGATCCCTCAGTAGAGATAGAGAGTTGGTGGGCGGGATCTTACCAACACCCAATTGTTGTTTATCAATCATTTCGAGAGTTTCGAATTATATTTAACAGTTTAAAATATGAAACAAAATAAAATGAATCCTATTTTTCTCATTCTCTATTCTGAAATCAACTAGTCATTTATATCAGTTGTAAATTTTAACTACATTATAAGATATGGATACCTGTCAGTCACTACCGAAGGATCACTTTTAACCGATTGTAACTTTTGAGTGCCTACTTTTACAAATTAAAGGTTGATTTACAACAGTTTGAGAACTTTTACTATAGGCTCACGTATTCAAAAGCTCAAAACTTCAATTTGGTCCCTCAATGGGAACGCTAATTAGCGAAAGGCTTGTGTCACTGGGCTTCTTCTACAAAATTCTTCAAAAACAAGAAATATTTGTTTAGTTGACTTCTAATTCTATCATTTATAATATTGTCTACTGTTTATAATTCTAAAATGTAGCACTCACTCCGCCATTTTCCTTCTTTCCGTCGCGTAGTATCGCTGACACTCGAATCAGGAGATAATGCCGTTATTTCTTCTTGGGACCCACCTAAACAATTCAACATAAATAATAACTAATGTAGAGTAGTTAACAGTAGTTTTAACGTAATTTGTAATACAAATTATGTCTATTAGTAAGAACTGACAAACTGCAAGTCGGATGTACGCACTTAGGTTTTCCGCCAACTTTGGGCGACCGGTGTCCGTTGTGAAGAACACTCTCATACATCATTCAGCGTTGTCATACATGTTTGTGAAACATACATCCGACATTACGCCCGCTCGTATTTTAGGGGAGGCATTAAGGGGTTCGTACAAACACATAATTCGAACATAATATCTCGGGCTAATAGTTAATAACATTTTTTCTATATACACCTGACCAAACTTATACCAAAGTAAGTAATAAAGTTTAGGCAACCCGTTATTATTGACTTCGGAACGAAATCAGCAAGAAAAATAAATGGACAAGAAAAACAGGTAAACCCAGAAACTAAAAAAAATGATTTTTAAAAACAAGCTTTTATTTAAATGCTCTAAAAAGAAGAAAATAAACTTTAAATCCAAACCCATCAATTTATTACATTACACAAATTTGCATATGATGTTTAGCAATGTCTCCTAAATCAAATCCTGGATAAAACGAGAAATAATTGACCAACACAAAAACCATCAAATTAAGCAAGTTACTTAGACTGCGAACAAGCGTAAAGTGCATGGCTCGTCAATTGTTATAAAAAACCCGACCATATCCTGTCTTTGTATCTTTGTATATAAAAAAACATGTATACCATGTTGCTGCAGTCGTTCAAGTCGCCGATACAATCTGTCTCGCTGTTGTTCCACGTCTTTCTGTAACTCCATCACTTCTTCCCGTGCCACTTCCAGTTCACGTTTTTCTGTAAAAATGGGCGTCACTGTCAGCTTTTTATACACTCAAGGTCCATTGATACCTAGCCGCACTACAAAAGAAACAATAGGAAAAATGCATTGCAAAAACATGCAGAAACAAAGATTTTTGTAATAAACTATATTATCTGAGAATTACGTGTTCCTTAATATTTTTGATTTTTTTGGAGCACTTCCGCTCTTATGCATCTCTTATCATCTTGAAGACCTTGGTGGCAATATTGTAGGCTGATTTCAGCAAGTTAATATTCAGATCTTTGAGGACGCGACCCCTGGTCCAAAGGCGATACGCAGCCTGTTTGTTACTAACAGCTTCTGCGCACTCGCGATTAAACCAATGGTGTCTCCGGCTTTTGATGACGACATCGGAGTGAGGAATGTAGTATTCCATGCCAACGCCGATCTCGTCAACAATGGCCGCAGCACTCGCCGTGAGATTCTTCTCACTGAAACAGCGCTGCCCCCATGGGACGGAAGCAAAGTAGTCGTGCATACCGTCCCAATCTGCTGACGAATAGTGTTAAACACGACGCTCAACAGCCGTGGGTTGTGATGGAACTGTGCATGGCACTGTGCTGGTGCAGTGGTCAGATGTATCCAGGGGCGCCCTGACCTCAACCCGGTAGCCAGCAGGGTGGGCGGTCAGCAGTAGGTCTAGTAGAGAGGGCACCTGACCAGCAATGTCTGGTATTCTGGTAGGTTGGTCTACCAATTGCGTCAGGTAAAGAGCGAACGCGTGGGCAGTCCTTACTGCGCAATGAAACAACAAGGCTTATGCTATATAAGTATATGTTATGTACTATACTCTCTTTCGGTTGAAGGAAAACCCGTATCTCAACAGTGGGATGACGAATGATCAAATTGTATACAGAGGATTCAATGGGGAAGATACGCAAATCTAATCAGAGATAACGCCACCACAGGACGTCACGATAAATTCATCATCATCTCACAGTTACAGTACAACAGTTTGATTTTATATTTGTGAGTGCACTGCTTTATTTCTTTTTGCCACCGTATAACTCACATTTTCAACATCTTACACTTGGATTATTTTATGTTACGTTAACATCAGACTCGCGGGTTTGATTCAAACACACGATTAACATGTGTGTGCATGAATTATATTGGTGTGATTGTGAGCATTAAGAGAGGTAGGGCCCATCAAAGCAGTCCCACTGAGGAAGTACCTCCACTTAAAAAAACCACAACCAAATAAAAACTCCCTGAGTGGGTGTTGTTTTCTTACGATTGGGTGGAGTTACCAGTGAGCTCCTATGGAGTTGCTGTGTGTGCGCAAGGTATGCTTCTTGTATTGCAACAGTCTATAGGCTAGCATACCCACTTTACATCAGATGGGCCATAGCTTGTATGCCTCCCGACGTTGTATGCTTTAATAGGGTCTACTGTCGTTTGCCGTTTGCCGGGATCTAGTAACCTCTTTTGCCACTGCATGAGAGCTACCGTACTCCTCGTTTGTCAGTTTGTTCTGAGAGTATCGAAGTTTTGTAGTTTTGTTCGGGCTGTCGAAGTGACAGTGGTTACCTAGTGCGATAGCAGTGCGGTCGGCGCTGCGCTGTGCTTCCCACGCGGCACGGTCGGCCGTCAGTTTAGCTTGAGCGTGCCGAAGCTCTTCAAGCTGGGCATCGTGCGATCGAGCTGCATTGCCGCCTGCTGATCGCCAAGCGCAGACCTGAGCCTCTAAACTGTAATACAACAAATACCAGTGTATCCGACATAAAAGATAAAATTAAAAATATTTATTTGCTATTGGGCACTGGGTCTTACTTTCATAAAACCTTATTGTATTTTATTAATTTCTCGTACTTTTTTGTTTTTCGAATTATCAGCATTTCAGAAATGACTTCGCTTATTTAGTGTCGCCAGTAGATCTGAACGCAATTGCGGAAGTGAAACACGGACGATTGGGTGGATTCAGGGATATCGACGATCATGAACACTATCGCAAATGAAATCTACTTTCATTTAAATACACCTGGAATTAAAGCAAAATGTCACTTACAATATTTGACGGACACAGCACCTAACCCTTCGAAACCCGGGTGGTCGTATACGACCGCGAAATGTATGGGAAAACGTATATAACGGGTTCTGACTGCTAATCTAGCAGTTTACTTATATTTTTAAATTGTACATTGTCGGTCATTACAGTTAGTTGACATTGATAATTATGTGATTATGTTATAGTGATTTTAATATTATATTCAATTTGATAATTAAGTACTCATGTTAAGCAATAAACTATTGTGCTATGGTGTAAATTGTACGTACCTATAATTGGTGTACACATGAGAATGCAGCTGTATATCCATTTTTATATGTAATTGTGATGTGTATGCTGTTGGTATGTCTTAAATAAATAATTAAAAAAAAACTTTCAGCACTTTAGTTATATGTTAAGGCAAGATGGACGCGAGGATCCTATGTGTATTTGGCTGAACTTCTAGCCCCCTCACTCACAAAAACGTTGTGTTTTAACGCCTAAATATCTCAACGATTCGAGCCTACTGACCACTGTGAGGATATTTGAACCAAGATAACAAGTGACGCGACGTTGATTTGTGAATTAGCGTAGTTTCGTCATTGGGTCTCTTCATAGGTAATTTCTTTCATGTCCCAGTTCAAACCCTTTTAGCTCAAGGATTAGTTTATTTATTACTATTTAAACTTTAGATATTATTTATGTATGACAAAGGAACATTAAAATAGACTTGCTCTGCTACGCAAATAATCCAAATTTTATAGTAATTCCTAAGATTTATTTATTTATAATATATATTTATTTATTGCACATATCAGTTTACAGTAGGCAGCAATTATAATAATACATAAAGATATTACAACTGCACAAACATGGACCCTAGCTGGCTATTGCAATTTACAGCTACAGTTAACATATTAATATTAATTAAGTTACATGTGTATTTTCCACTCTACAGATATGTTCCTTGAGACTTTTATCGTTCATGCATTCAGGAACAGAGTAATAGCATTTTTTGGAGAAGTAGATTTTTTAATTTATGTTTGATTTGTATGTATACTTTATTAAATTTACACTCGCAGTTAAATTTTTGAGATTTGAAAAAAAAGCTATTTACTATATGGACTCAAAAAAAGAAACCATAATATAGGTAGCTAAAGATTTCTTTTTGTATAGAAGCGATCTTGCTCTATCAACTAATATAATTTTTCAAATATTGTCGAGAAAAACACGAAACAAAATGACGGTATTTGCTTTGTTCTTACAACTATACAAATGTCACTCACCTATGTATAGTGGTGAGTTGCTGCCACACAATGCAGGTGAGTGTGTATATGGCATGTTGTAACCGTAGAGCAGCGTCTCCACCGACTTGGTCCAGCAGGCGCGGCTCGCCCATACTGTCCCCTGCTTCCGCCTCCGCGGACGCCTCTGTTGGCGTGTCCGTTGACAGGCGGAGAGTCACACCTATTGTCAAAACATAACTTTTATAGTGAGTCGGGAAAAAAAACAGATATTAGCAACTAGAGATGGGTCGAGTATAGAATGTATAAAGTAAATGAGTACAGAGTATTACTCGTTTTATCTTTACCGAACCGAGTGCTCAGTCGAGGTAACCCGTTGAGGCCCGCGTGGCTGAATGCCGCCATGCGCATTACGGCGTTTATTCCGGTTGCGCATACGCCAAGTATATAACGGGCCTCAAGCCGTCAAATATACTTAATATTTATTTTAGATAACAAACACTTCATTATTTAAAACCCAAAAATAAACAAGAAGTTTATTGAATCTTTAATGAGAAAACAATATTTTCAACCATAAATTATATTAATCGATTACTCTGTATTTAATGATGTCAGGGACCCCAGGAACCGGCGAGCGTGCATAAAAAGAGCCATGAATGTTAGAGAAGCGAGTGAAGTATGTAAGGACCGCGTCTTATGGCGCTCGGTTCTCTCTGCCTACCCCGCAAGGGACCTAGCGCGAAGATGTACATACATGTGAAGATATATATACATACTGTATTTAAAACGTGTTACTCGGTCGGGAACGTGTACTCTGAAACGCGCCGAGTGCCGAGTAATAAATGAGTAATCAGCCATCACTACTAGCAACATTGTTTTTTCCACACAAGTGATTTTAAATATTCCCAAAGTGAGCCAACTTATACATTATAATTTTATGGATAGGGTCGTACATATCCTACAAATGAACGATAGATAAAAAACTGAAAACTGTACGAATTCTGGTGGAGGCAAGTATGGTCTTCCTTCTGGGTTGTGAAGGTCCGACGTCAGTCAGTCAGTCGCTTTATGTAAAAAATTGTATCTTCGCCGAAACCTTAAGCTTAGATAGGGGACCCCATCATTCCTAATGGATTAGGAAACGCGATAACGCTAAGAAGAAGAAGGTTGTACATACCCCTGTGTTTGGTAGCGTCGAAGCCCGCGAAGGTGTCAGCTCGGCGCGGCAGAGCAGGACTTTCGTAAGCACATGAATGCCTCTCGCCCGCTGAACTAGTGCTTCGACCGAGAGCACCGCCCGGGCACCAGCCACCCGCTGACACTTCCAGCGCCACCTGGCACAGCATTAACGCTTGTAATACATTAAGTATAGCTCAGCCCATCTGTAGCTAACACAGCAACTTCTTAGGAGCTCACTGGAAATCTCACTCACACGAAGGAACACAACACTACAGAGAGCTTTTATTTGGCAGCGGTTTTTTGTAAGGTAGAGGTACTTCCTCAAACGGGCTGCTTTGATACCCCACCTCTCTTAAATATACAAAATCGTGTTTAAAATGTCAACAGAAATCCTATTTTGAATGACGTCTTTTAATTGCAAGTTACAATATACTCGATTATGTCAAAAGAAAAGTACATAAAAACAGATAAATATAAAACTCTAGTTGCGGTCTTACAGCGAGATGCTGTATACAGGCCTCGAGCTCTTGTTGCCCTTTGCCTGGGTTAGCTCCAGGGGCATTCAGCCCTTGGGTGTTTTACTCCGCTATTAGAGGCGTTGGGAAGGTATTAATTAAGGAACTCGTCGCCACTGTCGGTCATATATCTATAAATTAACATACAATTACAAATAACATATAATTATTAGTAAGTACCTTGACGACCCGGCAAACTTCCTGCCAAAGCGCATGCGTGTCAGGCGAGGGGGCAGACAGGCGCACGTAATCGGGAAATACTAGCCCGCCGGGAAACACCGTGTTCACACCTACACAAATATACTTATCATCAAATACAGTTCATATTCAGTTCAAATTACGACCCCTCTCCTATCGGAAAGGAAAAATTTGCTAGACTCCCCTTTGGTGTAAACTGAGCGCAATACCTTCGAGCTACGCATAATGGCAGTATTTTTAAACATACCTGTGTTGGGCACGTCCAGCGTATAGTTGCCAGTGTGACCAACCATCTTCATGTGAAGCGCCATTTTCTCTTCGAGCAGTGTCGCGTGCTCCTTATCCTTTGCCCTTAGCGCCTCTGTCAAATACAAACATTCTGTTAATACTATGTAACAGTGCACGACGTGAATGGACATCGGCGGTCTAAGTAGTGTATACAGAAGAATCCAATAGAATCTCAAGTACAAGTTTTTACTAAGATTTAAGGCCTGTGCAGACGAGAGACAGCCGCTGTTTAGTGATTAGTATTATAAGTGGTCGAATTTGTCAATGTGAATGTCGACTCGAATTTTCCCACGCCAGTGGGCCGATTCTACTAAAAACTGCAACTGCACTGCAGCGCGGCGTGTGTCAAAATGCGTACATTTTGACGTTTCGGTATTCTGTTAAACGATCTGACAGCAGCGAGGTTGCAGGAATGTTGCAGTAAATGAATCGCTATTATGTTAAAAAACCTGCACTGCAACCGCACGTTTCCTGCAATATAATCGTATTCTGATAAATTGTTTTGACATTTGTATACCGGTGACAGCAGTTTTGAAGTAGTTTACTTGCAGTTTTGTTAACGTTACTCTTGAGCAACTTTTGCGAAGTGAAATTAATATTCTGAGGCAGTGAATTATATTTGCTTTGTTTTGGGAGATGTTTGTGGATAAATATAATTAAGTAAAGCTTCTTTTCGGTTAGAAATACCTCCACTCCGGCAACCAAGGTCAATAGTGAAACTATAGGAGTCAACATTAAATAAAAATTCAGTTTTATTAGATTGAAATATGGCAACATTTTAGGTTTTAAGTAGTTTACTTGCAGGATACGCACAGTTGCAGGGTAGTTGCAGTGCAGCATACGCGCAGTTGCAGTGCAGGAAATTTTAATAGAATACACCTATCGGCACTGCACTATTCCTGCACGACTCAAGTGACAGACGTAAACGTGCAGTTGCAGTTATTTAGCAGAATTGGCCCACAGGTCCCTTGCGGGTAGACAGAGCGAACCGATAGCCATAAAACGCAGTCTTTACCTACCTCACTCGCTTTTTTAACAATCATAGCTCTTTTCATGCACGCTCGCAGGTTCCTAGGGCTCCTGAAATCACCTTCTGATGAAACACGACCAATTCGGTCATGATAGGTGAAGCTTGATCTGCCTCGGCTCCTAGATCCTTCCACTTTCGCATTATATATCTGTCGTATCGTCATTCTCTCATTCTGCATTAATTCTATGTGTCCGGGCCCACGGAGAGTGCCTTTCCTTATGTTAACACTACCATTCTCCTCAAGACCAATGGAATTATAGATAAGACTAGTAGATATCAACTGAAAAGGATACAATTTCAGGAAGGCCATATATAAAAGATGTTATTACGAATCATGCAAAGTCTAATTTATTATGATAAAATAATGATGAATAATAAAATGACATTTTGTGTATCGAATACAGCCATGTTCATGCTAGGATAGTCATGCTGGTTGTGCAATATTTAAAACTGTAGATTACTACCTGATACTACTACTTAATACCATTTAACTATTTTATATCGTTAATACGATTCTCCTAAATTAAAATAAACATAATTTGCTACCACTAAATTTAATCGATTCAGAATTAATATATTACGTATACATTTTTTTTTTGTGATTAAGGTGATTGTTGGCTTTCTGATCCGTTTCTCTGTTGAGAAATCCACGTAATTAATTAAAAAACTATGTCTATATTACACAAAAAATCACCTTTCCATTCAATGTTTAGGAATTCCATGCGGAATTATATCTTGTACATCAAACAATTAATACAAACTGCATTCAATGCGTCTAGTCAGTTGAATTCACTTAAAGGCCATAAAAAGAGAAAATCCAGTAGAAAATACAATAAGGGTATTTAGTTATAATTATGTTGATATGTCATGCTCTCATGCAATGTATATCTAAGAGAGGCCATTATGTTAGTCACCTTCTATTTGCCACCAGGGAGTGTCGTCTGTTAAATACATAAATAATATAAGTGTACAATTATCATCACCATTTTCATTAGACTTTACAAGAATAATATACAGCTGTTTCCGCCTTTATATGACTCAGATTACTACTTTATCACTATATGTACTAAAACCAAATCGATACCGAATATGGGAGAAAATTCTTGCTCTTAGACCATCTTGGTCTTAAGACAGATTTGGACGAAGAAGAATGCAAATAAAATAAATCGATATCTATATTAATATAAAATAAAAATAAAAAAAAAAAACTCCAAAAGTTTCATCATCCATCCAGCAGTTTAGGAGGAGTTCAGTAAGATACACATGTACGGAAGAGTTATATTTATAAAGACATAGTAAAGAACAGAAAATGAATGAGAACAAATATCAAGGTTGATGGCTCCTTTGTTTATACCTAGTCCGACCATAAGTTCTGTTACAAATGAATATTCGATGATTTTTTTAAGTAATGTAATCTTAATAAAACTTATATGTACGTATTTATGGCACTCTTAGCAAAAAATAAATATGATTCTATTCGAAATGGCCACCTTTGGCTTTAATACAGGCCTTTAATCTGTCTGGCCACGAATCTATGGATTTACGCACTCTGCCCATGGGAAATTTAGCCACCGCTTGCTCCAGAGATTTCAGACACAATGTCGGCGTGTCATTTCGAGCAGGCCATGTCCTCTAAAACTGTCCATAATTTGTAGTCTGAGGGGTCAGATCTGGGCTAGACGAGGGCCAGTCTTCAGCTCTTATAAAGGAACGTTAGTTTGATGCGGAGTCCTGCTGGAAAGTCCACGGTACATTTTTAAAAAGTGTATTGCTGAGAGGTTTCACAATACGATCCAAGATAGTCTCTTGATACACTTTGGCTGAAGTTTTCACTCCTTATTTTCACAAAAATGAAGCTTTGTGAGTCCTAGATAAGACCACCCACCAAACCATTACAGACGCAGGATGATGACCATGTTGTAGCTTTCCGACCACTTGGGCGGCTTCTTTAGAACTGTGTGCGTACATTTTGTCATATTGCTTGTTGTAGTGCTCTTCAATCGTGATTTTTTTACTAATGAGCTTTCGGCGAAATCTGGCTTTAACAGCATTAACAGCTGTATAGAGTTCTAACAGCACGCGGTTGTCCCGATCTTTTAAAGTCTACAATAGAGGAAGTGTTGGTATATATGTCGATAGTACGATAAAGCTGATACCAAGCTTTTGAAGTGTCTTGAATATGACTGACGGCTTTATACCCACTTTGTGCAAGGCATTCAATCACTGCAATCCTATTTTCTTTAACACCCCATTCCATATTGTAATTTAATAATAAACACGAAAAAATATCTAAAACGGTGGGAAATCGAAAGAAGTTAAGCGCGTTCCAAATTCAAAATGATTAGAGTTGAAAAAAGAAAAGTTTCTATGTAACAGTATTTATATATATTTTGGCCAGACGTCAACGTCCATTTTATCACGCATCTTTTGACGGATCATTCTATCTCTGTCGGATTTATGGCATACGCAACTCTTGATAGGTACCTGTCTGTCTCTGACTCGTTAAAATGATTACCTGTCAAAAGTTTAATTATAAGATGAACAGTGTTTAGTTACATTTTTTTTTAATTTATTTGTTTATCATCAACACATGTCACCAAAGAAGGAAGGAAGAAAATATTAATGTGTGTACACTGTTTTACAAAAAAATTGTCTTTTTTTTTAACGGTTCAGAAACGATTTGAGTTATGCATGTCTTATCTCCCGATAAAATGTAGTACTTATAAGAAATATAAATATTATTGATTTTAAACATAATGATGACTGACCGGTAATGAGAGTGATGTTTTCGTGCCTTGCGTCGAGTTGGCGCTGTCTCTCTTCCGCGGAGACTGCCGGCGCTCCCGCCTCCGCTTCCGCCGCCTCTGACGGAGACTGCTGTACTGCCGCCCTAATCACAAATTATATTGTTTCAATAGAGAATTATGCTCTCCTAATCACTTAAACCTCTACTACAGTGGGGATTTCGTGTGTAGATTACAGTACAACATGCTTTGTTCAACATACATTGCTTCAATTAAATATACCCATTTTAAACCGTTACATCCGTTGATTTCCAAGAGAATTATTCCAGCGAGTGCACAATATTGAATCAGGTAGACCGTAAATCCCTTTGGCATCAGATTTGTTATCCGTCGTGACGTCAGCACGTTGTTATACACTGTATATAATGTAGCTTCTTACTATGCTAGCTAAACCTCGTCAGCATTATGACATCCATAAAGTTAGAGTTCAGTTCAATGCCAATATCCAAAGCGGTAACACTAGCCACAAATTATAAATTAAATGTGTGAGTTAAGTTATAAAAAGTGATATAATAAAAACATTTTTTTTAAATTCAGAATTCAAAATCCGTATAATACAATAAGCTGTCAGTATTGTCTGGCGTTTCAAAGAGACTTGTAATGGTATTTACATTGACACGAAACGCCATATTCGCCTATAGCACATAGAAAACGATTAATATAGTGAAACAAAATAGTTAGCATTATTATTTATAGGTTTCGAGTGCGATTTTTTCGATTCAAATGGGAATTTTCCGTGTCAATGTGAATACACTTACTGTAGGCCGATTCTACTAAAAAACTGCAACTGCACTGCAGCGCGGCGTGTGTCAAAATACGTTTACCAAACGTCAAAATGTACGCTTTTGCAGTTTTTAGTAGAATCGGCCTACTGAAGCCTTAATAGAGTGAAATTAATGTCGGAGAACTGTGGTTTAAGTAACCAGTATGTAATTATTACCTGACTGCGTGTATCCATGTGTGTATGTCCTTGGGGCGATGCACTCGCAGTTCGAACATCTCTGGCTCGGATGGTCCGCTGCAGATCAGATACAATCCTCGACCTTCCGCGCCTGCCTTCTCCCGGACCAACAGCTTTAGTAGCGGGACCACACCCGTCTGAAATTGACATGCTCACGTCCAGTACTAGCTTTTGGATCCCCGGAAGCAAGAGTCGGATACAGAAGGTGGCAATTTGAGTGAGAATTTTGGGAACTGCACGTATTGTACGGAAGTTCCTCACTCTGCGCTCTGACCACCGACGTTTGAGATATACCAGCCACTCAGAAAGTAATGCGAAAAAAGTTTTTATGTATGAGAGACTGGCCAGGTATAATCTATTTTGAAAATATGATTATTTATAAGATAAAACTAGACATCTCCCAATTTCAAAATTTCCCTCTACATATTTTATGAGCTAATTCAAATTATAGTGTCTTTAATCCAAAAATGGCGCTGCGCCGGGAACATTTTCGCGCTATGATTTTTTACGATTTCAAGTGTCGCCTGAAACCGGACGAATCGTACGATAGACTTCAAATGGCATTCATGGACGCCTTGGAAGGGCCTTCTTCCAAGGTAATCGTGTATCGTTGGTATAACGAATTCAAACACGGCTGACTAACTTTAGAGGATGAAGAAAGAAGTGGTCGCCCTTTGACGGCTGTCATGGAAAAAAACCTGCTGGCAGTGAAAAATTTCATCCAAAACAGTAGGCGAGTTACGTATCAGGAGATTCAGCACATAATGCAAATTGGATCGGGAAGCTTCCACGAGATTCAACATTTGCATCTTCGCGTAAGTAGGATAGCTTCACTCTGGGCGCCGCACAACCTCACCGTTGTTCAGAAGCAGGCCCGAGATAAACAAATTTGAAGCAGGCTCGTACCGTGACGCCAACGTGAAGCGATCTAGAAGCGGGGGCGAAGATTTTGATCGCGAGCTTTTCCAATTTGACTGGCTACCTTTTTAGATTCCTTTACAGAACCAAAGAAGCATTAACGCCAAATGGTATATACCAAAAGCTTGGTAGAAGTTTTCTTTGTTGTGAGCAACAAGCGACCAAACACAGGGCTCCGCGTGTTACGTATCGGAGCTCCACGAGTATCGCCGGTCAGCGTTTACGTAAATGCCGCGCTTCGTGGAAACCGCGCGATGTCGGCAACGATGCAGGTGCAGCGAGACCACCCAAGATACCGCGTCTTCGAGATCGCATCGACTTAATTTTAAGTTCACTTTTGTTTCTTACATCGAGCAATTGTCACGTATATTAGATTATAATTTTAATTAATTAAATATATTTTAAAAATTGATTTTTTTTGCATCCTCCGGCCGCAGCCTACGTATTTGGCGCAGTCGATAGGATAGTTGTAAAATAGAGTCAGTGAATAGATCACGGCGGGCAGCTATTTGTAACCTACGAGTGCTACGGTCCAGAGGAGTATCCAGAAATCGATACAGCAGAGAAATCAAATATGCTTATGTAAGTACCTAGATCTATCTAGAGTTGCTTCCTTCTTTTTTTAAGTGTTCCTTTAAGTCATTCAAGATTTTCCATCCCAGGCAATCGCGAACCCCTAGCGTAGGTGTAATTCATAAGTTAGATACAAATAGGAATTTAGATTCTATAATTGAGGAGGAGATTGTAGCCCCATCTAAAAAGATGGCTGATGCACTTATAGATCAAATTTATAAGGCGCTCCGGTTAGTGCCCGAGTTCGATGGCAATTCTAATGTATTAACGCGATTCGTAAATTTGTGTGATCAGTTAGTAAAGCAATATGTGAAAAATACACCGGGCCATGAACTTAGTAATCTTTCCCTTATTAACGGCATACTGAACAAAATAACAGGACCCGCAGGTCGCACTATAAACTCTAACGGCATTCCGGAAACCTGGGAAGCGATTCGTAAAACACTTATTAATAACTTCGCCGATCTACCCATCCATATCTATACGAAAAAGAAACGCGGCCCCGTTGCTAAGTCACGTCTGAAACGAAGCCCTAAAAATCCCACCTTGTTTCAGGATAATTCTACTAACGACACTGCTCCGACTGACTCACGGACAAGAAGTAACGATTGATTCTTTAGACGACGGACCAGGACTACTTCCATTCAAACTAGGACCCAGTAAACTTATAGCTCACTACCATTCCTTCCTTAGTTATATAAACCTTGATAATATTCGTAACCAAATCGAAGCCGTTAAGTCACAGTTAGTACATTCAAGGCCCCAACTAAATAATAAAACGTTGTCTCTATATGAACCTCATATCGAGCACCTTAATAGTAAGTTAAATAAGATATCAGATCAACTCCGTACTTTCGAACCAAACCGTAAAAAGAGAGGCCTCGTTGACGGACTCGGTTCCATTATTAAAAGTATTTCCGGAAACTTAGATTACACTGATGCAATTAAATACGATAACGCTATTAAAACCCTACAGAATAATGAGTTTAAGTTAGAATCGGAACTGAATAAACACATAACTCTTAATAAAGAGTGGAGCTCTTATAACTCTAAAACCTTAGATAATATTGTAAAGAATCAAAATAAGATCAATGCGGTTTTAAACTCAATTATGGAAAGCGACACAGAAAGAGAAACGGACTTAGTTAAGTATGCCCATTTGGCACAATTCTTGCTAATATTAGGAGATAACGTAGAGGATCTATCTACGGAGTTAGTTAAGTTAGAATCTACTTTAGCTTTTATTCGTGCATCGAGCACTCCTCATTCGGTAATTAGTATAGATGAAGTTAGTAATATACTTAGTAAAATAAGAAACTTATATTCAAAAGACGAAATCATAGACGTAGAGTATAGAGACTTCTACGACATAATTAAATTAGGTTACTTCCATACGAATCAACGTATTATAGTAGTAATTAAGGTACCGATTGCCTATCCTTCCCCTTACGACTTGTATAAATTATCTATTATACCTAACAAAAATCATAAAATCCTTATACCAACCTTACCTTATATAGCAATTTCTGGAAAAGATTATGCGTACATAGAGACAGAATGTCCGAAGGTTAACTCATTGTTCCTCTGCCAAGCCACCTCTAACTACAGAATCCGAGATGAGCCAGATTGTATTCAACATCTAATAATTAAACAAGAACTCCATCAATCCTGCAAACTCACTTCAGTCATTATGAAAAGGGAAGCTCTCGAGCAACTTGATGATAAGCACTATGCTATGTGCTTTCCCACACCTACTAAAATCAAGACATCTTGCGGTCAAGAACAATATACAACTCTACAAGGAAGTTTCCTTGCTATCATACCATTCAACTGTTATATCAAAACGCCAGAATTTACCATAGTAAATACAAATGAACATATAAAAGGTCACGTTATAAAAATCATGGAGATGCCTCAGTATAACGAATCGAGGCTCCAGAAACATCCATCCATCATTCTAGACTCTATTAATCTAGAGAATCTGCACGCTGCGAATACCAAAATATCACTTCAGGCTCTAGTGCAATTGAGTAGTGCTATTGAATCGTCTTTATATCATACTACGATTCCCATTTATGTGATACTATTGGGTGCAACCGTAGTACTTATAGCCTACATAGCTAATCGTCGGCTTCGCATGCAGTACACACGAAATGCGAATGACGCTATTGAAGTTAAGAAACGTGAACCTCATCTCATGTATGCCGGACCTGAGTCAAGACCTGTCGATCCCAGCGAGATAAGAGTAGACCATCGAAACATCGCAGCAACTATTTCAAACAAGCTTGTCGAATAGTTGCTGAGCTACGGGGGGAGGTGTTACGTATCGGAGCTCCACGAGTATCGCCGGTCAGCGTTTACGTAAATGCCGCGCTTCGTGGAAACCGCGCGATGTCGGCATCGATGCAGGTGCAGCGAGACCACCCAAGATACCGCGTCTTCGAGATCGCATCGACTTAATTTTAAGTTCACTTTTGTTTCTTACATCGAGCAATTGTCACGTATATTAGATTATAATTTTAATTAATTAAATATATTTTAAAAATTGATTTTTTTTGCATCCTCCGGCCGCAGCCTACTTATTTCGCGAGCTACTGCTCCACCACGACAACGCGCCCGCGCACACTGCGCTCAAAACGAGGGACTTCCTGAACAGCACGCCTGTCAAACTCATGGGTCATCCTCCTTACAGTCCTGACCTAGCACCGTGTGCCTTCTTTTTATTCCCGAAAATAAAAAATCAGCTCAAAGGGATACAACTTTCGTCGCCGGAAGATGTGCTGTCAGCGTTCGAGCAGGCTGTAAATGAGATGTCTGCGGCGGAGTGGAAAAAGTGTTTCGACAACTGGTTCAGAACCATGAAACTTTGTATAGAGGCTGGTGGACAAGTACTTTGAAAAGATTTAATAAAAAATATTTACCTATAGAACACTTTTTTTATTTTTGCAATACTTTCTGTCTGTCCCACGTATGTCTCGCGCCGGCGGTTAATTTTTTTACATGTATTTATATTTAAAATATTGTATAATATATATATATATATATATAAAGATATATAAAAAGGAGAAATAGATAAGTGAATAATAATACATTTATTTTCTCTCTTCACAATCTTACTTATTAGGTAGGTACACAATTAATGAATATAAATAGGTAACACAAGACAGGATTGAGAGACTGGCGCCTGAACTAGGTATGAACCTGTGACTCTGGTCACCAGTACTCTCCCCACTTAACATGGTTGTGGACGGAAGGTATATTTCAAAAAGTAAGAACTATTTTTCGATAATGAAGGGTAATGCTCGTGTGAGAGAGGTATGTGTACGGGTGTTTGTGTTCATGGGAAATGTAGCAGCATATTTATATAACACAATGATAAAATATAAACATATCACAGTTAGGAAAAGCAATAAAGAAATGTATTGTGTGAGGGAGTTGGTGTATGAGATAGAGCTGGAGAGAGTATGAAATATGAGACGGAGTTTGAGTGGCGTATGTGTATATAAGTAGTGGCAATAGGTGTGTGAATATACAGGGATAAAGAAGATTTAGAAAAATATTGCAAGTGCTTGTATAAGACTATTAAGTTAACTAGGTAACAGGGTTCATTAGTTTTTCAGTCGCTTCGTAATTTAGGCTTTGTAGAAAATTCACGACCTTTTTTTTACAAATGAAGCTAGTACTTATCCATAAGATTATTTTTTGTTCCGAGAATTGTAAAGAAACAGACCAAGGCAGAACGCGAGAAGGCAGTGTTCAAGACGTGCAATTTGGCTACGAGGTGGTTTCGACGGGTCGGGAGGGGTAAATGTGGAATTGGGTAATACTGTGTTGCTTGAACTGTATATAAAATGAAAAGCTGACGGACTTTATTATATTTTTAACATTTCTTTTTTACTTAATGGGTTTTCAAAAGTTCATAAGCTACGGTAGTCATGTATATCAGATGAGCCGAAAAAATAGCATACTCATACTAACCTTGTTGTCAGGCGTGAAGAATGTATATTTGTTGTTGTTGTCGTGCAGGAAGAACAACAAATCAGTCAGAACAACAACCAGTAGGGTCTGCATCTTACTGCGGCCCTGCATCAAAGTCGCTACGCCTTCGAACCTGGGGACATGAAGGTCAATCAAATTTATTTAAGTCTTTCGGCATTATATGTATATATATATATATATAATAAATATATATGTACACCTAGTCGGGTCATAAGTTCTGTCAAAACCTTATTATTTTAATTATGGAATACTGGCCAGAAATACTTTGACTAAATTTAAAAATAGAACGTTCCCGCTTGCCGAAAATAAAAAATAAATTCATTTTCAAATATGAAATGGTCGAAGAAGGAAGATAGAGTCGCGGTTATCGCGTTGCACCGCTGTGGTTACGCGCTAAAAGAGATTTTCAACATTCTACAAAAATTGAAAATAACACTACGGTTTATTTATCGCACTATCAAATGATATACTAAAGATTCAAGATTCGAAGATCGAGGATAAGAGGAGCGGCCGACCTCGCACAGTTAGGACACCAGCGGTCATCAAAGCAGAAAGTGTAAGTGAAGGCGCGAATCCAAAGAAATCCCGAGCGTAAACAAAAAATTTTAGCTCTTCAAATAGAATTAAGCAGAACCACTGTCAACAGAGTGTTAAATGAAGACCTGGGACATCGAGCTTATCGTAAAAAAACAGGGACATTTTTAAGCGAACGTTTGAAAAAAAAATAGGATGGAAATATCCCGCGCTTTGTTACGGCGGTACGCGGGAAAAAAATACCGCGAAATTTTGTTTTCGGATGAAAAAGTTTTTACCATCGAAGAAAGTTACAACAAACAAAATGATAAGGTGTATGCCCACAGTTGTGAAGAAGCGAGCGCGCGTATTCCGAGGGTCCAGCGAGGGCATTATCCTTGAGCAATCATGGTTTGGCTTGGAGTCTCATATTCAGGCTTACCTGAGGTGTTTTTCTGTGAAAAAGGGGTGAAAACCAGTGCCGTGGTTTACATAGTAGAACCTTTGGTCGCAGGAAGACTTCTTTGACGTCTTCCTGCGACCACGGACGCCGCAAAGCGTTCGAAACATCAGGTTCAACAAAATAAATAAAACACGCGATACTTCCGTTACAAATTGTTTAATTCAATTTGTAACAATCGCGAAAACCCAAGACAATACTATAGTAGAACCTCTTTCTCAAAGAATGTTCAAAAACGGACACTGAATATTCCAACAGGACTCTGCAAAAAGCTCATAAGGCTCGAAGCACTCAAAACTGGTTGGCGGTCAACCAGTTTTGAGTGCTTTTTGTGGAATTGACTTCATCGCGCATGAAGACTGGCCCTCTTCTAGTCCAGATTTAATTCCACTGGACTGCAAGACATGGCAACATTTGGAGGAGAAAAGCAGCGGTAGAAATAGATATAAATGTGGTGCGTGCTGCGATCAATGACTGACCGCGTCGATTAAGGGCATGTATTCAAAATGGAGGAGGCCATTCCGAATAATGTAAATAAAATTTTATTGTACATTTCATTACCTTTCATTTCATATATAACTTTTACATAATTATCAAAAAGTGTATCATTAATTACATCAAAAGTTTTTGACAGAGCTTATGACCTGACTAGGTATATACTCGTATATAAAAATAAATAAATCCTAACAAATAACACAGTGTTATCTAGATCCAAACTAAATAAACCTTGTGTTATGTGTATATTGCTAGTCACTGATAAAGTCATGAATATACATTTTTTTTAATAAAAAAAAAGACCAAGATAAATAGACGTGTTAATGCACACATTTTTTTATATTGCACGGGAATCCAACACACAACCATTGGAGTCAAAGTCGCTATAGCTGGCATTCGGTCAACTTTCCAAATATTCAGGGCATTGGATATTTCCTTCACTATCCTGAGATGTTTCGGTATCCTTTAGAGGACAGAATAAAATCGTACATAGATATAATAGATCCTCACTCCCACCCTGTAAGCCAGTTAAAAGTTAAAGAATGTGGAAATGATGCTTTGAAACATCTAGTCTAGGAATGTCCATAGTCTGCACAAGTTATCAACTCAAATATAGCGGTGAACTCGTAATCTTGTCATACGTTTTTACAAATTAGTAACAATTTAAAAAGAGCCTGTCGTACGTCTAAATGTCAAATGTGTAAGCGATGTTATGATAGACATGTCATGACGAAACCCTATCTCGTGCTATAATTATAACAGATTTACTAAATTCAAATGGGGTCGGAGCAAGCTTACTGGTGATTTGTGCGAAGGACGTCTTCTACAGCGACCACTAAACATTACGTAAGTGCCGGGCGACTAATGATAGAAGCTGATAAAAGTGTGGCATATCAACAGATTCAGGCATTTATATGAGCCAAGTACAAAAAATCTTACACGAACATTCAGGCGTCAGACAGCTTTGTACTAGATGGGCAATTTGATGGAAGATGAATAATGCCATCGTTTAGACTGGTGCAGCGAAATGCTTGAAATATGACATTGTCACAGGTGTTGAAAGCTTAATATATTGTTACGAACCCGAAACCAAAAGACAATCTGTCCAATGGTATTTCTATTCGAAAAATTGCCAAACAGTAAAGAATGGCAAATTTAAAGGAAAACGATGATTGCTTCGTGCTTTGAAGGGACGGGTCATTTAGCAACAAATGTGCTAAAAGGTTACTTCAGATTGGTATATTAGACATTGTTTACCAGTTGTCTTGGTAAATGTTTGACAGCAGCGCCCTCGGTAGTAGTATCATCCTCCATGACGACAACGTTCCCGCTTATTGCGCCAGAATCGAATATTTGTCTACGGAATGTGTGGAATTATTGAGTCATCCTCCTTACAGTCACGACCTGCTACCTTGTGACGTTTATTTATTTTCCGAAAATAAAAGATAAATTCGTGACGTAGTTGCGTTCAAAAATGGCATGCAAGAGATCCCTAAACAAGAGTGGGATCATTGCTTCAGTCAATGGTTTCGCCTGCGACGGTTCTTAGAGAGGAACGGCGACTAATTTAAAAAGCAATAAAAATATTAACAAGCTCCTACGTCATTCTGTTTTTGAATTTCTAAAAACTTCAGTGTTGCCCACGTATATCGGATAGTTTCAACAGGAATAGGTTAGCGCCTTTAGTTGCCCGTTCATGTGAAATAAAAACGTGATAACAGACAGACAGAAACATTTCGTTGTACACTAATGTTAGTTGCATTTACATTTCATTATTTTGATTTATTCGAATTCTGCTCTGATAATACTCACATAAGACTCCTATTCCCTTGCAAGATGTCGCTCTTTTTAAACTTCTGTCCCCGAAACATGGCGAATGACTTCGCATCAATCCGATGGTAGATTTCCAATTTCCGGTCTTCGCGCTCTTTCGCTGCAACCTGATTGTCTACGTCCACCAGTATTTCCTGTTAAAAAAAAGGTTTATTGCTATAAGTTGCTTTAATTTGCACATTATTTTTAGATTGAAAGTTAGCACTTTCAAGTGCGTGAGGTCACCAATAAAGAATTGACGTGTTAGCAGCAAAGGGCGACAACGCGCGGGCGATACTCCTTGCATTGCAAGTATTCATGCTACTGCTATGGTAACCGCTTCACATCAAACAAGGCACAACGAGGCCTGCCCGTGCACCACTTCAGCTTTCGCCGAAGAGAAGTAGAGCACAGGCAATAACGGCGCTAGGTGTCGGTTACTCCAGGCACCTTTTTAATTTGGTTTTTTTTTAATTTTATGTATTAGTAAAATAAAAATAGTGTATAATTGTTATTATAGCATAATTCAACTCATTTAACATTTTCTTTCTGTCTGGAAATGAGAGCAGGCTCGCAAAGCTGATGTCGCCGACACGATTCGTCTAGCACCGCCACTGAGCACAAGTCGTTATTGTGACCAGTGTTTGGAGTACAGCTAATGTTTCTACTAATAAAGCAGACAACTACAGACAAGGTCACTACTGCGAAATCCTACATTCGTAGACCTTATTCTCTGCAGACAATGATCATGACACAGAATAAATAGCAGAGCAGAGAGCATGCAGACCTGCTTGAACACCTATTTTGAATTCAAACTAGGGCGACATGTTACCATCTATCCGCACTCATGCTGTACAAACGTATTTACACTTATATTAATGTAATTTAGCGAAGTAAATAATAGTGTAACATTCCACGAGTACGTATTCGTTCCCCTGTACATTGGCTAATAAAAATATAAAAATCAATAAAAACTCTGTCAAAGAATTAGTGAAAAAATTTAACGCTTAAAATACAATTACCACTAAGCGCATGAGATACCTGCCGCGTTGTTCGTGTACCCACAGGTAATAAATTTCAGTATATGAACAAATTCGTGCTTTAGTAACTATCAAGGTACTAGATGTAGGTAGAATGCGGCCATGAAGGAAATACTTCTCATTGAAAGTTTGTTCTTCCAGCGAAATACATTCTTACCGTACACGTGCTGCAACGAACCTGTTATTTGTTAGTTTTAATATTTAAAAAAAACACGGGTGATCCGGTCGCTTCGATATAGCGCAAACTTCAAGGATCACCCGCTGAAGATGCCCTAAAAATTTCAGTACTGGTCCATCCGTATTGGGGTCCATACGGAACGTACATACTCATATCGAATTCTATATATAATTAGATGATTCTTGAAATTATAATACGAAAAATTCGACATGGATGCGTACAAATATCATAATAATCCACAAACAATAGCAAGCAACGTATAGTGAGCAACGTTCTAAAATGTCTACTCGTCTTTGTTATAAATGCTGTTTTCAGTAATGATTCTAAAAAGCTGGTATTTTCAATCATTTTCATACATGTGTTGTTATCTTGAACGGTACTGGTATGCCAAAATGCTTACTTTGACTCCACAGAGCGCTTTTTGTAACAATTCCCTCTCGTTGGTGTCGTCGCCTGCAGTTTTCAGCAGTGGCTCTAACAGTAGTGGATATTTCGTTAACCTCTGGGCCACGAATAGCACGCATTCCGGAACACCCTGCAAAAGCATACATTTAAAGATTGGTAGAGGATAATGATTTCTTTTATTTTACCTATTAATCAAGAGAATGCGCCAATAGTGTACGTTCAATTTAAGATTGTATTCTTTTAATATTGGCTTCCCAATACAAAAGTATTTCTATTGGAACCGAATCCTAAAGATACATAGAAAATATCGTATCCGCGATCTGATTCTATCACGGTTATAAGTACGATTCATAGTGATGCCCAAACTTTCAACCTTTTGTTGCTAAGTGTTAACTAATGTTACTACTAGAACTAATGGCAGTAACTGAAATTTAGTCTTAGGTGGTTTAAGTGTTACGTCACAAGGATAAAGGATCGCAAAACGGATTTGATGCGATGGCTCCCAGGCACAATTTTTTTTATTATAACCAATCGTTGACTGTCCTAAAGAATAATTGTTTCCTTAAATTCCCTTGCTTTATACGAAATCAAACCTTCCAAAGTATTGATGGAACATTCAGATCTGGACAAGCCTGTGTGAACACGTTTGGTGCGTAAGTCCGTTAACGTCGACGACGCGAGTTATAGCGATCCAAAAAAAGTCGCAAGACTTGTATGCAATTCACCTAACTAATAGCTTCACTATAAGGAGAGGTAGGTAAAAATAAACAAGTGGTCACTTGCCTTTTTCCTAAGCAGTGGGTTCTGCTGGCACTTCCGTATGAAGCGGGCGAGGCGTGGTTCTCGTATGCAGCACTCTTTGAAGACGTCTACTGCGTCGCGGTGTCGTGAACAAAACTCGCCTGTCGAAAAGTACGAGTATTTATTGAGTCATAAGGAGAACTAACCTGTAGCGTTTAAGCTTTACATTATTATGTTATATGTGGACTTGTGCATATCCCGGTATACCGTGAAGGGGTTACTAAAATTCTTTCTTTTTGAAAGCTTATGATTCCTAATAGTATGCGTGTATATCCCGTGGAAATTGTTAAAACTCATCTCTTAACGAAACACTAAGTTGAGGAGCTGGATGGCGCTGATGCGCTTGTTAGTCTAATAGAACACGTTTGTTAAGTAACGTCGACTGTAGTCTGCTGTGGACGGGTTTAGTCGAATCTTGTTCCTTCATTCTCGTTGGGCACATTGAGTCGTCGGTTCCGGCTGTTTTTAACCCAACGAATTAGGAAACAGAATATCGCTAGGAAGAATACCCATATACATGTATATGAATAATTGTTATTGACTGTACGTATATTGGATGAGGTACGGTAAACTACACCTAGCCCACGGACTATAAACGTACTATATAAACACACAATGGTTACCATAAGCAGACTTCAGTTTATTCTGCGCTGGCGGCGCAAATGTCTCCGCGAGTATATCAGCCACGGACATGACGGTAGTGGAGGCCCTCTGCCGCGCTCGCAGTCTGGCTAGCAAAGCTGCGTGCAGAGCCCACAGCTCGTCCACCCGCGGGAACATCCTAGACACTTGGGACGAAGACACGCCGGAGAAACGCATCATGCCCGCAACGAACATCTGAAACATATTTAGCTGTCAGTTGTGGCGATAGAATGGTACGTAGGATAACGGAAAGAACGCCAGTTCACTTGGGGGGTAGGAAGGGAGAACCGAGTGCCATAGACGAGGGCTTTAAGTAACTATTTTTTCTTTATGCAACGTCGGGAGGCATACACGCATATGGTCCACCTGATGTAAAGCGGATACCGTAGCCTATTAACGCTTGCGATATATTAAGTAACACCCGCGTGATACCTTCTCTGCTGTTTACACAGTAACTCCTTGGGGGCTTACTGGTGACCTCACTCACACGCAGGAACACAACAACCCTCTAGGGAGTTGTTATTTGGTTGCGGTTTTCTGTGAGGTGGAGGTACTTCCTCAGACGGGCTGCTTTGATGCGCCCTACCTCTCTTAAAACATCCAACCAAGGCAAACAGACATGTTCATGCACACAAATGTTTGCCTTGTGTGGGAATCGACCCCACGAGCGTTGGTGTGATGTCGCGTCATTCACGACTGAGCCACCGAGCTAACCTGACATAAAGTGGTCGCCTATGAATACAATAATTATCGCTCAAACGATGCCGCCTCTGCTGCTAATACAGCAACTCCTTGGGAGATTACTGGTAACCTCGCTCACTCGCAGGAAGACAACATTATTCTAAAGATGGAAAAAATTAAATATTTACCTTTTGCATGAGCCGTATCGTGAGGCAATGATGTTTTTCAGTGAGTATTAACTCATAGATGTGCTCCTGACGTTTCGTCTCTCTTTCTCCTAACGATCTGCAAATAACATAACGATCTGTAAATAACATTAATATTCAATTATTTATTACTAGCTGCACTCTACCACTTGGTTCGCTCGTATCCCAGTATCCCGTTAGAATACTGGGATACGAGCTTTTGTTATTTTCGTTTTTTTCTCCGCCTCTACGGGTCGCATCGCGTTTCACACAAATTTTACAATTTTTTCATTTTGACCATTAGTTCCAGAGTAAGCCTTTCTGTAAGCTGTGATAGATTTTAGATAATTTCTCAGCATTTGATAACCCACTTTTGTAAGTGTCGTAAATCTTTTTAAATAGATATTTCGGAGTTTTTTTTTATACAAAGTTGGGAGGCATACAAGCATACGGCCCACCTGATGTAAAGCGGTTACCGTAACCTATAAACGCTTGCAATACATTAAGTATTATTAAGAATTGAGGATAACGGAAATCAAAGAACAATCAAATCAATGTCCTTATTGTGCAAGCATTAAGATGATAAAAATTTATAAAAACTTTGGATTGACTAAGGGTTTTGAAAGCAAATTGATAGATGTGGCTGATCGATGAACTAGCTGCCGAATTTTTCCAAAGGACTGCATGGGTTCTTGTAAAAAGGCATTAAGCAGTTGGCAACATATGAGTGACACTGGTGTTGTAAATCTCCATAGGCTACGGTAACTGCTTATTATCAGACAGGTCGTACGCTTGTTTGCATGCTTATTGATATAATAAAAATATGCACACAATGTCAGACGTTTTATTAGAAATGGATAGTATAGCAGAATATCAAACACATATCAGATTGACAGACGAACAGAGCGCGTATCCATTCATACACACAACATACGCGCATACATACACACACAAAACAAGCATACGACATGTAGCAAGCAAATTTGATTAATTTAATAAAATGGCGTGTGGCAAGATCAGTGGTGAAATTATTAAAACTTTAAGATTTTATTTGCATATTACCTGAAAAAAGATCGACAACATTCTGAAAGCTAAATATTAACAGAATAGTTGAAATTAAACTGTTGCCACCGGGTAAAACAGTTTTAGCTACAGCTTCTAAATTTCAATATTCGTGTAACATGAAAAATTTAGTTTATTCATTTTAGTTGTAGAGTTTTGAAGTTAATTTACATTTTGCCAAAAAAGTGACTTAAAAAGATAAAAAATATTTATTTGCCATTAAGCCCACATAGGTAGCTGTCATATCTTACATTTTTATAATGATATAATATATAAGTTAATCTATGACATTTGTATAACATTAGCTGTGCGCGGCACCGCTTCGCCGGGCATTTTATCCCCTTTTTTTTATCTCTAAACCTCTCTAATGTGCTGAATATAACCCAGAAGTTTCGTCACAATCGGATGAATAGTTTCAAAGTCTATAACGGATATATGTACAAACATTTGTTGTGTTTTATATATTAGGATTATTAATTTGAATAATATTTTGGTATATTCTGGTGTTAGCTTGATATTGTGTATCCATTGACGAAACCTTTTTGTGTTTACTGTTTATGGTAATACTTGAATGTCTGTTCGCGTTCGCATGTTACTGTGAGGTAAAACTAACTTGGCTAGTCCTTTAGGTGCTCCAGCGGCCCACGTGTCCGGCTCCGAAGCCCCCAGGCCCAGCATTATGGCCTCCTCGCCGAGATGATCGTGACTCAAGTAAACCTCCGGCCACTCCGTCACGCCCGCGTCGTCTGATGCACTGGAAAGCAAAATGTTGTTACTTCTTCCTTCCTTCTATCCCGTTTACTTCTTCTAGCGTCATCCCGTTTTTTAATTCATTGGGATTGGTGGGGTCCGCTACCTAAGACTAAATATTCGGCGAAGATACCGATTTTGACATGGAGCGACTAGATCTCCACACACCAAAGGAATACCACCAAACCTTTCCTAATTTCTTGGACTTGCGGATTTGCTCACGATGTTTTCCATCACCGCCGAGTAAGTGATAATTACAAATATGTACATAAATCTGAAAACATAAATTTAGTTGTACATGTACTTGGGTGCAAACCGGGGACCTTTTGCTCAATATGCGGGTTCCTTATCCACTGGGCTATATATGCTCAATGCTGTTACACATCCCACTATTTTTTTTATAGATGGCGGCAATTGCTTTTAATAAAAGTGTTTTTGGACTAATCGTGTTTGTATGCAACATGTCCCACAAAAAGCGAGTGGACCGCGACGAATTGCGCCCGGTTTTCGTGTGACAGGTTGCATACAAAAACGAATGTTACAAAAAATCGCGTCCCAGATAGATGCATAAATAGAACATAGAAGAAGAATATGTAATGAACATCTGCTACAGACTGTCGATTAACTAAGAATTTGAGGGTAAAAAGAACGAAAATCAAATCGTCAAACTTATTAGAAGAAGGAATTATTTTCTACTATGTCTTGTTAACGCAATTTATTATAAAAAAGGTTAATATAATTAAATTATTCAATACTTAATAAATTACAGTAGTGTGGTCGAAATTCGATTTGTTTCTTAAATTTATTTTATTTTTCAATTTATCTCAAAATGCACTTTGCATATTTAATACAGGTTAATGGCTTCCCCATTAGAAGTGTTGTATAACAATTTTGTAAATCTGGGTAGAATAAGCGAGTTTTAAAGCCGAATATACAGCTAAGTGTAGCTGTAGCTTTACACTTTGACCTTTGTAACGATCTTATGCCGTTCGTGATAAGAGTTACAATCGTACTTCAAGTGTTAAGCGTTCTTAGCTGTACTTACCTTGGTTGCCCAGCTTAGTAATAAAAAAAAAACTACATATAATATTATCACTCACTTGCTCTGGTCGTGTTTATGGTCTGAGCCGTCTTTTTCGTCATTATACACGTGACTCGTGCTGAAATAAATATTACAAGAAGTCAATACAACGAAGATTGTATATTTTGCCCACAAAACTTTCCAGAACACTCCAATACAAACGCAAGTCCATGCCTTCAGAGAATGTCAAGAGACAGCATTCAAGGTGCATGGTACATAAGACATATAACATAAAGAGACAAATTTAAAGAGTTTTAGTGTTGCCAGCGGCGAAAATATTAAAGGCGCGCCAATTTATTAATGTCATTATTTTTGCTGACTTTAGAGTCACATTAATATTTTAGCGCTATTATATATAATATCCATAGTTACAGTGTTGCAATATGAAAAATACAAATTCAGACATGGTCAATTTCAATCGACAAAACAAATACTTAACGATAACACAATGTTTATATAATTAAAAGCCTTTTAAAATTTTTATTTATCATTTCTCCTTAAATTTAACAAACATTTATATTCAGCAAAGCCTAAATAATTAAAAAAAGCCATTACTGAAAAACATCACTTACACAGTATAATAAAAGTCATGCAAATTTCTATAAGTAACAGTAACATAATAATAAAAACAACATTTCAAAAAATCGTAACAAAATATCCAAATAGAAAAAATACCTACTTTAAAAAAGAATATGTCAATAAAATATTGTCTATTCAATGAAGGGAATTAGAACACGTAATAGTTGACAGTGAAAATTGAGCGGTGAGCATTTATTAAAACTTCCTTTTTGGTGATATTTACATAATCACCAAAAAGTAATTACACTAAATATGTATTTGGCCATGTGAACCTTTACTACTTCACAAGGTATGAAAAGCGGGCGAGAAGCGCGCCGCCCTGAATTAATTATAAAAATGTTCATACAATTTTTGTTTTTCCTATTTTTCCTACAATCTTACAATTTTCTCTCGCGTGAGCGTAAAACTACATTACTTTGCAGAGTTTTGATTTTGAAGTTGAAAGAATGCTTTCATATTTTGAAACCAGATGGAACTGCCAACTTCCTTTTTAATAACAAATGGCTTTTATAGTGCTTTTCCTGTAGCCTTTATATATTTATTTTATGCTACCTTTTACCCTCAACCTTCACAGTCTAGCCCCAATGATCATAAGAGAAAAATAATGAAAATTTTCAGTATTATTCAATCAATCAATGTTACATTTCAATCAATGTTATCTACAGCTATTCAACTATACTTACTACCGTACAAATAATCATAGCGTTTCGATAAGTACTCCGTTATTAAAAAAAAGAGAAACACGCTCTTACGTTTACAATATTAGTATGGATAATTTTGACCACAATTGAACAGACAATTTACAAAGCTTAAAAACTTATCACAAAAAAATCAAGTGCTACAACATCGAACTTTTTCAAAAGAAAAAATGTAACTACCTACATAATAGATAGAAAGATACACAAGTAAGGCGTCGTGGATGATTCGAGAACGATCAAGAAGATTCTGTGTTGATGTGTGATGACGTACGACACTGGAGTTAGAGGATATGTCTTTTGTTTGTGAAATAAAAAAAAACACCCAATTTGATAAATTACAATCATATTATTATTATTTTTAAATCAAAGGTGTTGCGTGTTTAAATGAACTTTAGCCATGATGAAATGCGAACCAAAATTTCCTGAATGAACTGTTTTTATATGATTCTATGCGCAATACTATAAGGCCAAAGAACGAAGTAACCTAATCCAGTTACTTAGGTCGGCATCAATGGTAATCTAAAAATGAAATATAATGGAAAAAACTTGATGCTAAATCAAATATATTGTTAGAAATCTATATGTAATATTCTTCAAAAGAATATGAAATAATATACGTAAAAAAGCCGATGTATTTTATTATCCTGGCACGCGAGCTTTGAATGCTTAAAGCTCGTGAACTACAGAACAACTCGGTGGAAGATGTGACAAAATAAATCATTTTTGCAGGTTGTTGATATCCAGGAACTAAAACAGAAATAACAAGGCATTCCTATAAGCAATTTAGAAGTGCGCACCGTTTTTAAATAAGATTTCACGAGTATGGTATATGAAGACGATGTAGTGTTTAAAAGTGGCGAATATATTAATTCAATTACGAGACAGCACGTCCTGTGAGTATGGCTTGAATCACACATTACATATACTCAAGTATCCAGAATAATCATTTAGGTATGCACAAATATTTAATCTATGAGAATATTAACATTTTTTTTTTTATGTATTACAAAGGTGAATTCAATTTATGAGTTGAGTTACTCACACTAACGGCCTCAACATTTAATATCAAAATAATCAGTCAAAGTTACGAGTACCTTTAGTCAGTTATCTATACATCTTCTATACAGATAAATAAAATTGGAGTGTCTGTTTGTAATATTAAAATAACCGCTTTTTACTAAATGCATATGGATATATACACGGTACATATACTAAAATGAATATTCTGTCTGTCTGTTTGTTCCGGCTAATCTCTGAAACGGCTGGACCTATTTTAACGGGACTTTCACTGGTAGGTAGACGACTGTACAGAGCACCATATAGGGTACTTTTTATCCCGTAAATATTTAGGGTTCCTGCGTAAAAAATGAAAAACTATTAAAATTAGGGGGAAATCTTCTTCTTCGGGGGACTTTGCATTTTTTTTTTAATATTTTCATAGAATACCAATTTTTAAATAACTACGCATTTTATATGTAATAAAAATAAAATAAATATAAGTTGCCTCCTGCAAAGGTCAATAGATGGCGCTGTATGAAAAAGGTCTATAGAGGCTACTAAAAGCCCAAATCTCATGCGTGCGAAGCCGCGGGCTTCAGCTAGTATTATATAAAACAGACACAAATTTATTTCACAAACAAAATCACCTCTTTCTCTCTACCTATGTATCGAAGTAAGAAGTGAAAAACTCAAAGATCATAGACAATCCTAAACCTAAAACACGCGAGATATACCAAATCAGATCACGCGTCGTAGATGCTACCAAGAGAGAGCGAGACAGGACGATGATCGTGATGCATGTATGATGAGAGAGTAAGAAAGAGGCAGCTGTATATCGCAGCATTCCTGCAACTTACTGCACGCCGAGCTTGGTCGCGACGCGGCGCCAGGGCGAATAGCATCCACTCTGCTTCTTGCTGTGCGCGACACGGAAATCAACACACGTGTACATTTGTGTGCGTGCCAGGATTTTTGTTTACTTTTTAGTTTAAAATTTTTGGTCGAAGCTATACGACGCGTGCGGACGAACTGAGGCAACAGTTTTTTTTTTATTGTAAAAGAAAAATTCTGTGCGAGAAGTTAAAAATGTATATACTAAAGTATAACAGATAAAGTTTCCCGGCTCGTCTCCTATCTTTCCAGCTTGAATGATCTAAGCGATGAGCGAGAGAAAATCCAACAGGCAAGGCTGGGAAAATAAACCCATAGATATATTTCCCTCCTAAATCACCAGTCGGTTTCTTCGCACAACTCTGTTGGTAAGTTACTCTAAGGGGCTAATTATAACAAACGTATAAATCGTGAACCTGACACGCATTATGCACTTTCATCTGCCAAATTCTTTTCACGTTTTAAAGGGAAAAGAACGAACGTTATATGAGCGTCCGTTACGCTTATTATAATAAGTCCCTTATCGATAACGAGCGAAGCTCCCTATAGCACAATAGAACTGTCCAATATGGACAAGTTACCATTAGGAGTCCTTACAAATTGCACAAAAAAATATTGTTCTCTAAGTGGGTTTTTTTTATCTTACACGATTTCACACAGGTAACCGAAGTAAAATTTGTCCATATCGTCCATTACTATCATACCTTAAATGGGGTGTAGCTTGTTTTCATATAGAGTTATAATTCTCGACAGCTATAAAACGTTCTTTAAACTGCTACGTCAATACGTCTGCAAACGATAATCCTTATAAGAAGACATACCGTTCGAAAATAAATCTTTAAAAAATCAGACATAGCTAAGAGTAAATAAAATAAGCATCCGAGCTGTAGAGTAAATAAACGGAAATAAATAAAAGTAGTGAACTGGCAATGGTATAAAGCAAAAACAGTGTTACAATATAAGAATAGTAAAAAATACTATGTATGGAAAAGGTATTATATGTGTGCGCCAAATATCACGAAGAATAAATGTTCCCTCTGAAATAGAAGTTTCACTACATGCCGCTGAATATCAGTAATGTAAGAATTCTTATATTTAATTAAATATAAGAATCGTCAATCTATTTATACATTTATCAATATCTTTCCAAGTCAAGGCCCTTGCGGGGTAGGCAGGTTAAATGACGATAAAATATTAATGTAAAAATAAATGTTCGTTTATATAATGGGATCCATTTATATAAATGATAAAATACACTTAACTTTTATTTCTACATTCCAAGTAAATGAGAAAAATAAACTAGTAAGTTGAATGGACATAAAAATGGCGACGGAATGATCGATAAAAGGTTCACCATAGCCAGTGAGTTCATCAGTACGTGTTTAGCAATTTAGTAAGTTTTAAATACTTCATAGATTTACAAACTTGACGCACACCATTCCCTTCTATGCCTAGTATGAAATACGATTCTTATGAAAAATCCATTCGAATTGAAGGTGTAAGTATAAAAAATCAAAATCACAGTGTCTAACTTGTGTATCTCCTTATAATTAAATCGTAAAAATAACCTGAACGACTGACACAGAACCAGGATTACACACCTAAATACCTATAACTAAAAAATCCCTTTTTACATCTCAATAATTGTATTATAAAACCTCCTTTGCAAATACATACAAAAATCCGCACATTTGCACGCAAAACAAATCCAAAATGCATTAGCAATATTGCATCATTCTTGGAAGGCATTATATCGATGTGCCTTTGCCGGGAGCCTTGCGACAATGAAAAAATAAAGCAGCAAAATATACGCCATACAAAATATATCCAAAATCCTCTACGCGCACTTTTATTTTTATATTTTTTTATGGACAAGCTGCGTTCCAGGTTAGATTTGAAATTAAGTTTATTATCAGTTTAAAAATGGCAGATCGTAATGGTACTTACCTATTTGTGTTTTGTGATTGGCCAGACACTGAGCTTCGCTTGCTATTTTTGCCGCTACTTGCGCTGAGAGATTTCCCGACAGATGTCTGTAATATAATATAGAACGTACACACAAACACACATTTTCTATAAAAAATAAGCCTAGACTATTTCAATGAAGAACGGTTCGAAGTTCAACGCCATCTGTTGAAGCATACAGTGAACTAACGAACCGCTACGGTATACGGTATATATATATATATATATAATGTGTGTGTGTGTGTGTTTGTGTATATATACAGACTCTATATATATATATATATGTTTGCATCATCCATTTTCACATAGATAAGAGATAACGTTGTCAAAATTATGTATGCTTATTTTCATAAAAAAATGTAAAGTTTGGTACAAATGTCGATTACAGATGTAAATTTACAGGCAATTTGATCTTAACTACTAAATGAAGACAGACAGCGAACAGCGACAGTGCAGGCGATAGAGTCTTAGCAGACAATGAAGATTCCCGCTACTACTCTGACGCGTATAATAAAACAAGACCTGAAGCTCGACGCTTATCGTCTATAAACAAGATATGCCCTAAATCAATTCCTACAGTTAAAGAGAGTGGATCCACCCAAACGTTTTCTGTTCCGATACACAGGTGAAAAGCACAGAAATATCCTCTTTTTACTGATGAAAAAAAAACACGATTGAAGAGCACTACAACAAGCAAAAAGACAAAGTAAACGCACACAGAAGCCGCCCAAGTGATCGGAAAGGTAAAATGGTGGTCATCATCCTGAGTCTGTAATGCTTTAGTGGGATGTCTTGTCAAGGAGTCACAAAGCCTCATTTTTGTGAAAAGGGAGTGAAGATTCCAGCCAAAGTGTATCATGAGATTGTCTTGGATCGTGTTGTGAAACCTTATGCAATACACTTTTTATTAGAGGGCATGGCCTGCTCGAAACGACACGCCGACATTGTGTTTCTTAAGAAATCTCTGGAGCAGTGGCTAAGTTTCCCATGGAAACTGTGCGTAAATTCATGGATTCGTGGCCAGACAGATTAAAAGCTTGTATCAAAGCCAAAGGTGGCCATTTCGAATAGAATCGTATTTTTTATTTTTTGCTGAGACTTCCATAAATATGTACATATAAAAGATTACATTACTTCATAAAAAATAAATGCATATTCATTTGTAACAGAACTTATGGCCGCACTAGGTATATTATATATACATCGATAGAAAACTGGCAATCAGTCGCTCAGTTCACTGTAGTATGTAAAATAATTACAAAAGTGTACCTTGGATGACTTAGGCTTGTTGCACTCTACGATGTAGTCCTTGCATACGTTTTGGTGCACTGTCATTGTACAATCTGTAACAGATAACGGAATATTAATATATTACGCTGGAATCGATTTCACTAGGATCGATTTTAATCAATATTACTACTATACCATCATCAACCGATCACACTACAGGGATACGGGTCTCCTTTCAACCGAAGCGGATTAGGGCATACTCCGCCACGCTGGTTAACTGCGGATTGCGTGAGGTCAGTGTTTTCAAGCCGCTAGGAGGTCAGTGACTTAGTTTAACGACTATCATCTGTCGACAACAGCCGGAACCGACAACGGAACATTCCCTCCAACGAAGAACCTCGAGATAGATAAACCCATGCATAGAGAGGCTGCGGTTGAGGTTACTTAACCTGCGTTAGTTCGGAGAGAATGTCGCGCGCAACGATGCCGTCGAGCTCTTAATATAATCAATTAAATACAAGGAATTTCAACAGCTCTGCTGCTAACACAACATCTCCTTAGGAGCTTACTGACGACCTCACTCAATCACAGAAGCCTCCAGAAAGTTGTTATTTGGTTGCAGTTTCCTGTGCCCGCGTGTGTGTGTTCAATAAGCCCTGCCTCTCTCAACAAAGCTCCCAGACCAAGACAGCAGATATTCATGCATACAAATATTAAAGTTATACTACGTATCATACTATCATAATTTAAAAAATATGGATTCAATACAAAATAAGAAGTACTGAAGAAGTGATTCATCATCTTTACAGCCAAACTACACCTGAACCAATTGGCACATAGTACAACATAGCTTGTGCCTATTGGCTCTGACACTTTGTAACAAACTGACAGATAGAAAGAGCATTTTCTCAAATTAGCCATTGAA
Organism: Pyralis farinalis; assembly: GCA_947507595.1. Taxonomy (NCBI): domain Eukaryota; kingdom Metazoa; phylum Arthropoda; class Insecta; order Lepidoptera; family Pyralidae; genus Pyralis; species Pyralis farinalis. The sequence continues at coordinate 35,903,749 of OX382260.1, read as the reverse complement.
CTAGTATTTGCGTTCTTAGTAGACGATGTTAAGCATGATGACAGATTTTGAATTCACCTTCTATACTGTACAGGTGCACGTCTACTATTTCGGAAAAACACATTATTTCAGCAATAAATAAAGTTTTACCGGAAATTTTTGCATTTATTTCTATCAACACCTAACAAACTGTTTGTTTATGTTCCAACCAAGAAAATAGTGAGAGATATTTTTATTACAAAGCCATGAATACACAACAAAATCAATTGATTAATTGATGCAAAAGTCAATCGAAACGCGTAATGACAACAAAAGTTCAAGCAACACGTCACGCCTAAGGAAACAACCGATGTTTCCTTAGGCGTGACGTCATTCGCTCTGATTAGTGTTTCGGTTAACATGGCCAATTGCAGTATTTTATACTTTTATTTTATTGAAAATCGTATTTAACTAGGCAACTTTTTAGGTATTATTACATATATTTTTTTCTAAACTTCATTCTGTGATTCTTTAAAAGCCTATTATTGGTGGTGTCTTCACTTACTGTCACAGTATAGCGCGGGCTTGTCTCCGATAGGCCGGCCACACCAGTCGCAATCGGCGCCTGCGCTTGCCGCTGCCCACGCGTGGGCAGCTTTACGGGATTTGTCCTGGCAACACACAATATTTAATTCATACATCCAGCCCGAGATTGATCGTGTAAGAAATAGACTGACGAATTGATTACTGAATATCTAGATTATTTACAATCAGGCATTATGATCTCATGATCGTGATCAAAATTGAATGTATAATTTTATACATAATTATATATCCCGTCAGTTTCATACAAGTATCTGGTTTATTATATATTGTCACATTTAGACACAAGTTGTATTTCTTTTAGGAGATTTGAACGAGCGAGTGAACAATTCTTTCGTCTGTAACCACTTTCTATAGCAACGCTTTTCTTGGCCTCATCTCTTCGAGGTTAAACCCACCATTAAAATCACAATAGCTTACAATATATGTTAATATACATATATCGTAGGTAAGTAAATTTAAAAGATTATACGATGCGATACAATATCTAAACATTTCTGGAAAATAGTGTGACGAAAACTTCATACCTTTATGTAAGGTATTTCCCCATATCTCTGGTAAATTTAGATTCAACTAAATTCGAGGTCATATCAATGCGTTTTGCGTGAATTTTGTGTTTATTTTAAATATGACCCTAATGAATTAAATTTATTTTCATTAAAAAGTCCACAGGCCCTTTTCGTACACTGTATGGTATATCTACGAAATATTTACGTGACTATTTATATCTGCTTATTTTAAATTTTGGTGATTTTGTTTTTCATATTAATATACCTTTTTCTTCCTAAAGAATAAACTGCCACGTTTTCGCCTCTTCTCAGCATGGTGGTCAAACGCCGCTCTGTATAAAAACAAAAACGAATGAATGCACGTGTTACATTCAAATCCCGCTTCATTTCTTTAAGCCAGTCACAGATGTAGCTATATCATGCCGCCACATAACTATCTGAAATATATGAAACATGCTAAAAAGGAAAATTAATTGACATTCCATATATATAGAGTGAGACGGCTTTATACCTACGCATGTGACAGGCTAACCATGCATTATACTAAAAATAAACGTGACATTAAAACAGACAAACATTATGCAAAGCCTGTGCTACATGCCAAAATTTTCATTTATTTAAATTATAAATATTGTGCTGTTATCATTACCCAAAAATGTACTTTTTTAATTAATTATACACAAAATAAAACAATATTAGTTTATTTTCAACGGATATTCCTGACACACGTTGTGGTACTCCTTGACAAGCGCCACTTGGCGAACGCCACTGGTGAGTGTATGTCTGCATTTTTTCCATACAAACTATCCGCGATGTCTGCCTTGGATTATAGTACTAGTATTTAGATAGATTATGAAAATGTATACCAAATATTGTACTTATCAAGCTAGATCATAACTTAGCCATGTAATATTTGCATAATTTTATTATTCGCTATCCTGTACCTCAAAAGAAGGAGAATATTCTTTTTCATATCACATTTGCTTATTGACATGTATATTTTTCAGATTATACTATATTCAATTTTAGTATATTTTTAGTTCTCAGGGCAGATTTTGGCTGCCTCGAAAAAGATGTTATTATTTCTTTCAATATACAAAGGAAACATCTGTTCTGGTTCCGTATTCTGATTGCCTCGGAAAGCCATATTCGAAACGGATTCAAAAAATTTTTCGCTCAGACTTCATTTTGAGTGTAATCGTTTCGATTTCGATTGGAATATAGTATTTCGAGGCAATGTGAATACGCCTACAGGTCTAAAAAGTACTCACCAATGTCTAAAAACGATAAGTGATGCTTACGTCTGTTATCAAGTAGAGATCACCGAATCTTGTTTGAGAAACACAGACCTTACTGACAAAGCAATAAAGCACACTCACTGTTCTAAGAACGCCAGGCGATGTAACCCTAGATGCTCCTGGTGGACGTTGTTCCGTCGCCCCGGTAATTGCGGTGTGGCTCCAACGGTAGCAGCTGACGCGTCTTCGTCACTCTCCGTCTCGCTCGCACCACCAGTCGATAAGCTAACATCGAGCGGGACGACAATAAGCGGCATTGACGTGATTCAAATATTAAGGATATTTCAATACTCTTATAACAATAATTCGAAGGATTGGTCTCCATATCAAAAGTTGAATTCGTTCCACCTTATTCGAGCAATACAAAATAGATATCTCGGTATTATGTAACCATGTTCCTTGAATCACGCAAGTGCCACAAATTAGTGCGAAAACATAAAAAAATATCCGGTTATAGCCGGTTTTAGTGATTTTTCTCGTTTATTAGCGAAGCGAACAGTGCGAACATTAAAAAAAAAATCTCACACATGCACATAGATATGTTGTCATGCATATTCAAAAGACTTTGTATAAAACTATTGTCTTATAGGATTACTCTTGAAATCGTTGCCTTGGAATTGAATTCTTACATAGCGACAGGAGCACCAACACATTTCAATCTTCGTGTTTGATTTAAAATTCCGAAGTTGGCAAAATTATAATCGAATATACGAAATTTTGCTCAATATTTCGACATTGAAATTTTAATTATTTCAATTTTTTTTTGTTAGAATCAAGAGTAACCCTACATGTCTAAACATGGTTGATAAAATCATGACTCATGCACTTACTAGGCTGGCATAAAACATGAAGAAGACAGGGACTGTAGTAAATATTCTACAAGTGGGCCCGCAAGTCAATAATAAATTATACTCATTGTAATGAATTACTTTAATTAAAACCGATAACAAAATTGAAAAAAAAAGTATTTTTGCATACAAAAATGATCCAACTTATTTGGAACGATTTGTATGGAGATTGATTCTTTTTACATAGTAAGTACAACATAATAAGCTCTACAACAACCGGTTTACTTTTCCCAAAAAGGATCTTAGTACGCAATTAACATTGCCCACGGCGATTTTGAAACCATCCTGAGGATATGCCCTTGGTCATATTTCTATACCTACTACCTAGGGCAATAAAGAATCATCTAGAGATAAGTAAGAGTAAGCAAATATAACAGCATCCTGTCTATGGATGGACTTATTTATCTCGCGGAGCAAGTTAAGGCTTAACGTGCTTAAGCCGTTCGTCCCGGGTTTTGTCTATGACAATGGTAAGTCAGTCCCCCCATCCATTATGATCCTATCTAACAGATGATGTATAACTATAAAAGTACCAGGCGATCATAAATACATGAAGGCCAAACTATAAACATCTATGTACATACGCGTTCGGCGGTGGTTGCGGCTGCGGTGGCTGCACCGCCGCTACGATGCTCGGCGTGGAGACCGACTTCTGTAGCGGCAGTCGTGGGATCAGTCGGGTGCCTTCGGCAGCCGCGGCCGCGCTGGCTCGTAACGTTGCTGTCACCTTCTCAAAGTCTTTCTGTTCGGTGAGATGTAAAGCTTGGTTTTACTCTAATAGTGTTAGCAGCAAAGGTGCCGAATCGCGAACAATAGTCCTTGCATTATATGTATGAGTTCAACGAGTCCAGATAAAAATGGTAAACATTCCGGCATTTACTGAGTTTCGTTACAAATCAAGTGATAAGTATCCCCGTCTCTTTTTCTCCTTGGGTAGGAACGGTGACGCAACTATCGCTAAGTGTTACTGTCTTTAAATTGTGGTACGGGAATCATGTTTGTACATGAATATGTCACATTTGGCAGATCAAGTAATATTTACGTGGTCGAGTCGACAATTAATTAAAATTTAATAGAAATTAACAATAAATCAAACAAATTCTATTATATACGCCTGTTTAAATAAGTACATGACATTATTACATATTTAATAATGACGTGTGACTACGGCTAGAAAAAACAAGACATTTATTGTTTTTTTGATGAAATGTATGAGTATGCCTCGGACGCTGACAATGAGAGTGAGTCGGATGCTTACTCCACGTTGACGGCGTCCGACGAAGGCATAACTATGGATGAGATCGAATGGTCGATACGAAGCTTGAAAAATGGAAAATCAGCGGGAATTGATCTGATCACAGCTGAGATGATCAAATTAGGTGGCACTTACGTCCGGGACGCCTTCTGGTACCTATGCAACCTATGCTGGAGAACTGGAAAGGTGCCAATGGACTGGAGACGCGCAGTCATCGTGCCCTTGTATAAAGGCAAGGGGTCACGCATGGACTGCGCCAACTATAGGGCCATCAGTTTGATCAGCATAGCAGCAAAAGTATATGGAAAGGTGATTGAAAGGAGAATGAGGGTGAAATCCGATGAAATGCTGTGGGACGCACAAGGAGGTTTCCGAAATGGAAGGGGATGTACGGATCAAGTTTTCTCGCTCCGCAATATCGTAGAGAAGCATCTGGCCATAGACCGGAAGGTTTTCTGCGGTTTTGTGGATCTTGAGAAAGCCTTTGATAGGGTTGTGCGAAAGGAACTGTGGGACATATTGCCGAATGCGAAGTAATCAAAGATAATGGTATTTGAAAGAGAAGAATCCAGAACTAATGTAAGGATTACGATTGATGATGAAGCGTTGGAACAAGTGGATGAGTTTGTATCTTGGATGCGCTTTCTGCAGGTATGGAAGGTACACCGCAGATGTGGAAAGACGAGTGAGTGCTGGGAATAGTGTGAATGGAGCGTTGAGAAAACTTCTTGGCAGTAAAAACCTGAGCCAGAAGGCACAACTCGCTATACACAATGCAGTGTTGGTCCCAACGCTAACTTATGGAAGCGAGAGCTGGGTATGGCAGAAAGAGCAAGAAAGTAGAATAAACGCGATTGAAATGCGAGCGCTTCGCAAAATTTGTGGCGTAAGGCTTGTAGACCGTATTCGCAATGATGTATGTATGTATATCTTCACGCCAAGTCCCTTGCGGGGTAGGCAGAGAAAACCGAGCGCCATAAGACGCGGTCCTTGCATACTTCACTCGCTTCTGTGACATTCATAGCTCTTTTCATGCACGCTCGCCGGTTCCTGGGGCTTCTGACATCACCTTCTGATAAAATGATATTCGCAATGATGATGTTAGAAATAGAGTTGGTCTGAAAGAGAGCGTCGGTGTTAAAATAAGAAGAGGCATGCTCGGATGGTTCGGGCATGTAGAAAGAATGCAAGATGAAAGAATGACGAAGCAGATATACAATGCAAAAGTGGAAGGATGTAGGAGCCGGGAAAGGCCAAGACGTACCTACCATGACCAAATTGGTCGTGTTCTATCAGAAGGTGATGTCAGGAGCCCTAGAAACCGGCGAGCGTGCATGAGAAGAGCAATGAATGTTAAAGAAGCGAGTGAGATATGTAAGGATCGAGTCACGTGGCGCTCGGTTCTCTCTGCCTACCCCGCAAGGGATTTGGCGTGGAGTTATAGATATTGTTTTTTTTATATACTACGTCGGGAGGTACACAAGAATACGGCCCACCTGATGTAAAGCGGGTACCGTAGTCTATTAACGCTTGCGATATATTAAGTATCACTAGCGCGATGCCTCCTCTGCTGCTTACACAGCAACTCCTTGGGAGCTTACTGGTGACCTCACTCACACGCAGGAACACAACTACCCTCTAGGGAATTGTCATTTGGCTGCGGTTTTCTGTGAGGTGGAGGTACTTCCCTAGACGGGCTGCTTATCTCTCTCTTATTTGATAACATACCGCTAGATCATTGTCGTTGAGCGAGTGTGTGGAGTGTCGCACAGGCCTCGGAACTTCCCCTTCTGACTCCATGGACGAGAGCGACGCACTGTGTCCATTTAATGTGCTGTCACAAAAATATCAACGTACACAGAAACGGTATAAGGTATGAACAATCTTTATTGTAGCCGACATCGACATGGCAAAAAATCTACTTGTACATACAAACGTAATCTACATTTTCTACTGACATATTTTTTTTCTACAATTTCGAGTTGTCCTACAGTAAAAGTTCGCATTAATGAGTATAATAAATAGTAGGTTAGTTCCGAAATGAAGTCAAACTTTTAAGTTGAATTATTTACGCATAAGTGAAATTACATATAAGCTTGCAAAAATATATACAATTAAGAGGGTGTATAAAGCTAAATGTCGCCCTAATTTTGTTTTTATTAACAACACCGAATTTAAGATCAATTAAAAAAAATCTGAGTATTTTCAATACTGGCACAACTGAACCATATTTTTGAGCGCGCGCTCTTAGCTTTATACGCCTTCTTAAGTCGTTGGAATGGAAAACAAGAGCCTAAAATTAATTTTTTATACCTATATTTATTTATTGTATCAGCGTAATCGAATTATATTATTTTAATGTGCCGGTGTATATACATACTTCCGTTGCCGATGCGTTTCGTGACGGGGCGCTCCGCCGGGCTCCAGGGCGGCCCACGAGCTGCGGCGGCCTTCGTCGCGGCGGTCCCAGACGCACCATTGTCGAGATTCGCCTGCGACATAATACATCACTGACCCTTTTATACATACTCGTCGCTGGATACTAATACGTGCAGACGGCCAAGACGTCCTCTGACAACCCCGGTTGGTGATAGAAAAAATATTACCGCAAACTATCCAAGGGTCTCGTGCAATTTTTGGACATTATGTTATTTGTCATAGTAATTAAGTTCAGGCAATGCAATTTGCTTAACAGTCAAATAATGGCTCTACGTGCCCGCCATAAAAGCGCTCGTAACAATTAAAACATATGAAACGATAAACTTGGGTCGTCGTTGTTGTATAACTTCTTTGATCTTTATACCACTATAATGCGCTAGGATTAGAAATCATAGTTTAAAATTCAAATTAAACATAGTTTTGACTATGCGTTTGATAGTTTTACTTAAAAAATCAAATTTTTGTTTAATGTTTAATACAAAATAAAACCAAACATATACCTACAGGCCATAGTTGGAAAGGAATTGGTATTTTGTTTTTCTATAAAAAAAATTGTTTCAATAACAAAATGTGTACAAAAAGACTCACCACTGCCCTTCCTACTCTGGGGGTAAAAGTCGAGGTGTGTTGGCGACGAGCAGTCTGCCTCCGGCGCGCCGTCCTTGCATAAAGACGGACATGATGTACTAAGTCTAGTGCTGCCTATCGCCTGTTAAATAAAAAAACATATTAATTAAAAAATCGTCCCCCATAATCAGGGGGGCACCCACCACGTAACGAAAGAATAATTCTGAATGAAGAAGAAGCAGCACTCTCTGAATTGCAGCAATTATAGGGTACTTTAGAGTTAGGGCGCGTTCAGATGTAGTATAAAAATGGGAGATTACCAATAGCGGCAGTGGCGCGGCTCTCATGCGCTGCACGGCAGCATGTAGTCGTCGTAGCTGCTGCAAGCTGTCGTCCAGCACGCCCGGACTGTGCGGCGTGACGCTGATGGTCGGCACCTACAGACACATAAGTAGCATTTAAAACAAGATATAAGTTTTATCCACATTCAACCTAAATCTTATTAAAAGCTTAAGAGAGCGTACAAAGCTAAGTGGTTCCCTCATTTTGTTTTCATTAGTAACGCTGAATTTAAGATCAATTCCAAAAAAACGCTCAATACATGCACTGTATGGTTCTTCAGTGCATGTATTGGGCGATTTTTTGGCTTAGCTTTATGCCCCCTCTTAAACTGTACTCAAAATTAACACAAATCTTAAGGCATTAAAATGATAATTGGCCTTTTAGAATTGATAAACTGTATTTTCTAGAACATTGCATTCCCGAATGCTCTCATGGCTATCAAATAGATTCTCAAAACATGATGCCTTTGGAAAGGTTATGAAAAAGATTAACTTAAGAAAAAGAGAAACTTACTGTAGACTAATAGACCTTACATGGATCCAAATTAAAGTTCGTGACTGTACCAAATATGCAAATACCCATCGTACATACCTTGAACACAAAATCAGTAACAAAACACAAAAGTAGTACCGTACAATGTCTGGGTTTTTTTTTTATTATATTGGGAAATAGTATAGCTATCCGCCGTATCCTTATTAGGACCCTTTCGGAGTGCTATTTAGCCAACTGGAATATAGACCGGAATGGAGTGAATCGACAACAATTCGTGAAGTCAGAGTCCCTTGGTTGCCAACTCAGGCTTCCTCAACTATTTTCGCCTTTTCCATTAGAGGCAGCAAAATTTTCATTGAAAAGGCAAGCGTTTAATTACGTAAATATTTATATGTATGTATCTAATGAACTCTACCTACGCCTCGGCTATTCAACAAGCCCCACCGTACAAACAGCGGATTCTTGGTTACGGCACAAGCATAATACAAAATCGTAGTAATGCTCTTCTTTAAGAAAAGTGGTACTGATTCCCATTTATAGCAACTTTCAAGAGCCGGGGGGAGCTCAAATGTCTCAATCCTAAGTAGTTACCTCTCGCACAAACCTGCTTCTGAAGAGGCTATGTTCAAATCACATTATACTGCATTAGGTTATACAAAGCATGTATTGTCAACAAAGTCCACACCACTATGGTGTAGGTTGCTTGGTTTTTTGTTAACGACACTACCGTACTGAAGTTGTAATATTTAATTTTAAACAACGCCGGGACGCATACATGCATACGCGGTTCACTTGATGTAAAATTGTTAACGTACCTATGAACGCTTGCAAAACTTTAAGTTTCACTCGTGCAGTGCCAACACAGCCACTCCTTACTGGTGACCTTACTCACACGCGGGAAAACAACTACCCTCCACGGAGTTGTTAATTGTCTGCGTTTCTCTGTGAGGTGGAGGTACTTCCTCAGACGGCCTGTTTTGATGCGCCCTACCTCTCCAACGCCCAGATCAAGACAAACAGGCATGCTCATACAAATGATTGTCCTGAGTGGGAATCGAACCCACGAGCGTTGGTGTCAAAGTAACATTACTAACGACCGAGTTCGTCAATCATTACATTACCACTGATGTTGAAAATGTAAGTACCTACATAACGCGTGCATTGCGGTAATGCAAAGATATCTATCTCATTGTATATAGATCGCGCCAAACCTTATCGTCAGCACGTTTCGTTCGCGAAGTACCTGCATCTGCGCAGAGCGACTTCAGAGTAAACTGAATGTTTAGTGAGAACTGTACTAATACTTAATACCAGTGAAGGACCGGTTAAGATACTTGTACAAAACTCTTTAAAGCAATTATATAAAAACATGAAGCATAATTCTTTTTATACTTTTTTACATTTGAATATGCGTCATGTTTTTATATACATCACTATTATTAAAATATTGAAATGGAATAATCGAATTACTTTTATTTCTCCTTTTAGTTTGATCCATGAAGGGCATAACCTATGGAGAACCAATGAGACCGAGTTTGCATAGTAACTCAATTCACCGCTACGGCTCGGGGGTAAAGTAGAACGCGCAGCTCTTATTGGCTAGTTCACGAATCAATCGCAGCACTTACCGGCTTATTGATTAAAATATTCTCCTATTGGCCAGTAGGCTCATCTCGCTAAGATATTTAGGCGACACACACAACTAAAACAGTACGTTTTGGTGAGCGCGAGGTGCCTTCATGTGCAGTCAACTGATTTATTGGTTTGTGGTTTGAGCGCGTTCAATACTAGTGAAGTAATCAATTAATTTATTAATTTCATATTCGTGATATGGTTGATTACACAATATCGCATCAACGATCTTAGTGCGTAAGTGTTTGAGGTCTCAACATCTTCCGTCCACGTTCTGCTGATAGGGCTGCTTGTTATTATGATACAAGGATAATTAGTATATAACATATGATGATATAAATAGAGCAGAAATGTGCAACATGCACTCACAGGACAAAGATTGTCACCGAATAAACGTTAGAGATACCCAAATGTAAAAAAAAAACAAACTGAGACTCGGCCACGATGTGACTTATGAGAAAGCTCGCGATCATTCAGCTAGTGATGAAAAGGAGCTCGAGTTTCCCCTGCAAGATCAGACTAGAGGTGAGGTATTCACTGAAATGGTAGTTGACAGTACTCGAAGAACGGATGGCGAAAGGGTAACGAGATTCACGAATGGTAATCGCGTACGTAAAGGAAAGCGCAGCCTGGATAAACTGGAGGGGAGCCATCACAGTCTGTAGACTAATATGATATTCCTACTATATAGAGAAAGTTTTATATTTAACTTTACCTGCGCCCTGGCGGCGGCCATTTTGGATGGTGGTGTGGAGCGGGTCACGTGCTCCGTCACCTCGTCTTCGCTGCTGTCGGAGCGCAGGTCCGAGCTGCCGTCGTCTGTAACAAACATATGCTCAGGTCAGCAACTAGCTATTGTCGTGTTTTAATTCAGGCACACTAATTATAACAAGGTAGAACCCATAAGGTAAAGTTATGTAAATTGACTCGCCATCGACCGATAATGTTCGTTCTTTATGCATTTATGCACGCAGTCGAATCAATTCTAATTTATATTACTGGGTCCTGTGTCTTTTCGTCTGATTCTCGATTTCTAATCGGCACGATTCAAGCTCTATATTTTATTCTAAAATAAAACTGTGCCTCATAATCATGTTGTAATAGTAGAGGATCCAAATAGGAAACAACCTTTACCCACCTGTTTAATGGATGAAAATTATTTTATATAAAATTTAATATGCTAAAAAATATATATCGCAAATGGGTTGACCAAATTCTTGGCTAAACTATTTAATTAGTTATAAACTCACTATGATTGTTTTTAAACATAGCAACCCTTCGTATAATAAACAAATTATGTCGAAAGTACGAATCTATAGATCATACAAACGTGAGGTTGTCTAAAGTGAAACCATCAGCAAGTGATATTCATTCATATCTAGCTAATAAATTAAAAATAATAAAATTTAAATTTAGCAGCTTCAGCCATTTTTTTTTATTAGTTTCTGTGTCTTATACAAATTTAAAGGAAAAACATAAACAGAACATCGTCGTCTTTCATTTAAACACCCGCATTGTTCAAGTTAGAAACGCTACAAACAGATGCTGTACACAACTCTGAACAATTTCCTCGCGCTGAATACACAAGTCGAGAACAAATGAATTCATGGACGACCAGAGGTTTTTCCTGTTTAAAAACAGACTGTTGTTAATGTGATTTTGTCATAAGCATACAAAAGATTTAGCTTTCCTTTAGAATATATGTAAATACTGGTAATTGGTGAACGTGTTGGTACATTCCAGTGCCACTTTGGACGCCAATTAAATAATGCATGGAAAATTGGCGCCCAACGGGTCACTAGAATAAATGAAATGAAGATGTGAAATGATCTTATTTCTATTGGGAGGTAAGAACAACGAAATCACGACACTTTCTTCGACTAGTATTAAGAGTATTATACTTAACATATTTTCACCGTATAAAGAAATCGCTCACAATTTGTACATATAAAATAAGAAACTGACTGACTAACATACTCGTATCAACGGACAACAATATCGCAGGGTAAATTCGAAAATTTGTGAGGTACCTATAAACACACGTCAAGGAAAAAAATTCAGAAGGCAATGACATCTATCACTCTGTCTTATATCCTGCAAGTTTCAAAAGTCAAATTTCTAGTGTTATCGGGGTCCGTTACCTAAACCTAAAGATTTGGCATAGATGCTGATTCTTGACGTAGAGCGACTGCCGTCAGACCTTCAACATCCCCGAGGGATAATTAGACCTTTCTTAGGTAATGTAACGCGTCTTTCGAAATGTATATTTTTTTTTATACAACGTCGAGAAGCATGCAAGCACAGGGCCCGTAGCCTATACTCGCGCGGTGCCACCTCTGCTGCTAACACAGCAACTCCTTAGGATCTTACTGGTGACCTCAGTCCCACGCAGGAGCACAACAACCCTCCAGAGAGTTGTTATTTGGCTGTAGTTTTCTGTGAAGTGGAGGTAGTTTCCCGGGCGGGCAGCTTTGATGCACCCTACCTCTCTTAGTTTCTTGGACGTGTAGGTTTCCTCACCACGTTTTCCTTCACCACCAATCAAGTGATAATTACAAATAGGTACATAACGTTAACAGGTTGGTTCTTTATCCTGCGATCACGGACGCTGCAAAGCATTCGAAACGTCAGGTTCAACAAAATAATAAAACGCGATACTTCCGTTAAAAAATGTTTAATTCAAAGTGCATCCACCTCACAGAATATTGCAGCCAAATAACAAGTCCCTGGGGGGGGTTATTGTGTTCCTGCGTGTGAATGAGGTCACCAGTAAGCTCCTAAGGAGTTGCTGTGTTAGCAGCAGAGGTGGCGTCGTGCGAGCGTTACTTAATATATTGCCAGCGTGCATAGGCTACGGTAACCACTTTACATCAGGTCGGCAGTATGCTTGTATGGTACCCAAAGTTGTACAAAAAAATCTGTCTGAACAATGAACTGGTTGACAGATAAGACAAAGACCCGATACGAAGGCGTAAGAGCTACGATTATTAAGCACGACGTTACAACAAGACCACTTCAACTTCAACAATAAAGCTGAAATAGCTCATAAATCGATCACATCCGCATGCGGGCTCGCTCCCCGGCCATCTGGAACTATCGAGAGCGGAACCGGATATTGGCGCCGACGGGACGTCGTATCGGATGATCTGCGCCGATATGACGGATTACGCGAATAGCGAGAAATGAGGTCGAACTATCGGCTAGCGTTTCGTATTTATCCAAGTTTTCATAACTTTCGGGAAAGCAACTTCATAAGGCGAGTCTGGTCGAAACTTGTAACTTGTGATTAATGTTTATTTACGTGGGTACTAGCAAAAAAAAAAATCGGCAAAGTGCGAGTCGGACTCGCACACGAAGGGTTCCGTACCATTATCTATAAAAATCGGCCAAGTGCGAGTGGGACTCGCGCACGAAGGGTTCCGTGCCATTATCTATAAAAAAGGCAAAAAAAATCACGTTTGTTGTATGGGAGCCCCCTTAAATATTTATTTTATTCTATATTTTAGTATTTGTTGTTATAGCGGCAACATAAATACATCATCTGTGAAAATTTCAACTGTCTTACTATCACGGTTCATGAGATACAGCCTGGTGAGAGACGGACAGACGGACGGACGGACAGCGGAGCCCCATTAATAGGGTTCCGTTTTACCCTTTAGGTACGGAACCCTAAAAACCACGACTTCATCCGCACGTATCCCGTTTCCTGTAGGGGCCTCGTTTTCTACTTTCTTTTTACTCGGCTTTTAAGGGTCGTGTCGTGATGTTGAATAGCCTCTGATTTTTTTTTATACACGTCGGGAGGTATACAAGCATACGGCCCACCTGGTGTAAAGCGGGTACCGTAGCCTATTAACGCTTGTAATATACTAAGTATTCACTCGCGCGATGCCTCCTCTGCTGCTTACACAGCAACTCCTTGGGAGCTTACTGGTGACCTTACTCACACGCAGCAACACAACAAACCTCTACGGAGTTGTCATTTGGCTACGGTTTTCTGTGAGGTAGAGGTACTTCCCCAGAGGGGCTGCTTTGATGCGCCCTACCTCTCTTAAAACATCCAGACCAAGACAAACAGACATGTTCATGCACACAAATGTTTGCCTTGTGTGGGAATCGAACCCACGAGCTTTGGTGTCAAAGTCGCTTCATTCACGACTGAACCACCGAGCTCGTCAAAATTTGATTATCAAATACAAAAGAATTTTTCAAATCCAATTAGTAGCTTTAGAGATTTGCGCGTTCAAACCAACAAACTTTTCCGCTTTACATATTGATGTATCTTCGATCCCAAATTCTTACAAATACTACTTGGCTACTTTAGTAGTAGGGCGCATTAAAGCCTAATTGAAGAGGTACCTCCATCTCATAGATGACCGCAACTAAATAACTCTCAGGAGGGTTCTTGTCCTCCTGCAAGTAAAGTGTGACATACGTGTATATTACCAGTAAGCCCTTAAGGACTTGCTGTAAGTGACGGTGGCAACGCGCGAGCACCGTGTTGCATGCGTTCTTAATTACAATAACCACTTAACCTCACTTCTTGTTTGTCTCCCGACGTTGTATAAAAAATCTTACTAAAAAGTTGAGCAAAATGGCTGAGGTATTTTGTAAACAGGAACACAACGCTCCAGGGAATTGTCATTAAGCTGCGGTCTTCTATAAGGTAGAGATACCTTCCCAGTCATATTGCCTTGATGTGCCCTACCTCTCAATAAATATTGATATGATCAAGCAAGCACCGAAAAAAGTAAATACTGATATGATCAAACAAGCAGTGAAGTTTGAAAAAAAAACACTGTTATGCATTCTCAACCAAGACAAAAATACCCATCAAATCCCGACACAACAGAACTGACCTGGCCCCGCGGAAAAATCAGAGAGACGCGGTCGGGTGACCTATTTCGAGAATGAGGTCAAGGTTCGAATCCGACCCAAACCGAACAAATAATGCCCCCCCCCCCCCCCCCCCCTCCAAACAACATAGCGAAACATTACCCCAAATGTATATTAATGGATTGCATTCAAAACGAGAGTTTAAACACTAGGGGGTTACTCTGGAAACCAACGCAGATACATCATATTCGGAATAAGAGTCGCAGATCATGTCAGTAGTACCAGATCGATTTAATCTTGACGGTGGTTGCGTGGTTTGACACTTAATAAAATGCAACCTCATGTTGACCAAATTCTTTTCCTTCTTCGTATTATTCCGTTTACTAATCTATTTATTAATCCATTAGGATTGGCGGCGTCCTCTACCTGATACTGATTTTAACATGGAGTGACTGCTGCCGGACATCCACAACCCAGGGAGAAAACGAGTAGAGCATTCACTTCGCCTCTGAAAGCCACAGTCCAAACGGATTCGAAGTTTTCACTCACATTCGTTTTGAAAGATAACTTTTCGATTCCAATTGGAATATGACTTTCCGAGGCAATGTTGATACCAACATCTATTACTTAGGTAAGGTTACACGTCTTTCGAAATATAATTTCTTGGACGTGCAGGTTTCCTCACGATGTTTTCCATCACCGCCGAGCAAGTGATAATTACGAATATGTACTCATAAATCCCAAAACGCGAATTTAGTGGTACATGTCAGGATTCGAACGTTTTTTTTTATACCACTAAGGTGGGAAACAAGCATACGGTCTGATTGTAAACAGTCACCGTAGCCATGGACATTTGCAACACCAGGGGTGTCTGACTCGTGCATTGCCGGCCCTCTAAAAACCTCTTCACGCCTTTCTTGAAGAACCCCATGCTGTAAGTGCCTTGGAAAACCTCGGCTGGGAGCTCATTCCACAACATGAGAGTTCTCGGAAGAAAAATTCTCTGGAACCGCACAGTACGCGACCATTGCGATTCCAGCGTGTGAGAGTGAACTCCGTTGACCTGGGGACCAATTGGTCAATAGGCTGGTTCCTTGACTGAGCTATCATGTTATGAGCTTATGTTGATCATAGTAGAGCCGAGATTACGAAATATTAATGGAAAATTGGAACATGGACATTGGAATTGAATTATCAATTAAATTAGAGTCAAGAGTAAACCTACTGAATAAAATAATATTACATCTCTACATATTCTAATTTACATCTATACTAGCTATCCGCCCCGGCTTCGCACGGGTGATATGATCGCTACCAAACTTCACAGGATCACCTGCTGGGCTAACCTGAAGATTCACTGAAAATTTCATCAAAATCTGCCCAGCCGTTTTTGAGTCCATAGAGGACATCAGAGAAACATTCATTTTTATATATATAGATTTTCTGCAATCTGAGTTATATAAGTAAACCGTATTCTATCTACGTATTTATCTTTTCTGTGGAGCTTGGTTCCCTCAGCCTACCCCGCAAGGGACTTACGTGAATTTATATATAGATATGCACCAATTACCTTACCAAAAGGACCCAATTTTAAATATATTTTTTAATAGTTTAAGTTTAGGCAATTTTAGTTTGTAATTGTATTTTTAACTATGTCATTTTTATATGTTATGTATATGATGTTATGTTTAATAGTAAATATATAGATATAGAATTGCATAAAGCTAAATTAATACGTTCGGTGCTGCTAATGACATGTGTTGATAATGCTTTGCTTACTGGCTCGAAAGCAGTGTCATGTTAAAGTAATTATTAAACATTATAAACTTAAAAAAAATACACTTGTAATTCAACATTTTTTTTTTTGCATTTATTTCGTTTTACGTTTTATTAATACATATAGTAAATATGTTCGCAATATCAATGTCGAAAAAACATTTTACAATATACTAGCTGACCCGGTGAACTTCGTACCGCCTCAGAATCAATAAATATTGTGTTAACTTATTAGGTGAAATAAATCAGTTTTTTATTAAGACAATATGATAAATCCCTTCCCTTAGATAGCGAGCTCCGCCAATCCGAATAAATTAGGAAAAATAATAATGCTAGGAAGAAGAAAACCTTTATCTACTAGTCCCGTCAAAATACGTTCAGCAAAACAATGACACAATAATGGTGGGTTAATACGTTCGATCGGCTTTCTTTTAACTAGTCCTGTCTTTGTTATTGTTACGAGCGAATTGTTTCTTATTGACATACGTATTGGTTTGAAGTTTATAACATATAACATACATATAGGAAACAAGAATTCGTTCACACATCACAAAGGCATGGACCAGTTAAAACAAATCCGAGCGATCAAAAACGCTACATAATAACACCACTGAATACGAGCGTAATTTTCAGATTCACATTATCTGGCAGACATTGTTAACAGCGTGTCTTCCACTCTTAGCGCAGCCATGGCCATAACGTTTACATCCAATAACCGTTTTATGAGCTGTAAATAAACCCTGGTATCCATTATCGTGGAATATGTAATAAAACGGCGTTTCCGCCGCGGCACGTTCCTTAATCCTCCAAAATGGCGTCGTGGCGTTAATTACATTTTGTCGGATATTATTCAATCACTTTCATGAAAATTATCAAAGGTAATATTCATTGTTTCGTGATTGTAAAGGATATTTTTCATCACGATCATGAGGGTACTGGTTTAGCCAGACTACCGTAAGGTACTTAAGTAACAGAATACAGACTGTTGATATAAATGGGTTCAAATCTAAAGGCAGCAATCTTAATATTGGGGTGCCCCAGGGCTCTATATTGGGTCCCTTTTTATTTTTAGTATATGAGAATGACCTGCCCTACATGGTACAGAAGATGGCGGATATACTACTGTTTGCTGACGATTCTTCCTTAATTTTTAATGTTCCTCGCCGGTGCGAAAATATTGACAATGTAAATAGTGTTCTATCTGCCATCCTAAATTGGTTCACATGTAATAATCTTTTATTAAATTCAACTAAAACCAAATGTAGTCAAAGTCAAAGTCAAAATCTTTTTATTCCGTAAAAATGGCTACATTTGTTTGGAATCGTCACAATTTTTTTCCCTACCGTGCAGTTCATGACTAGGTGAGCACTGATAAAAATACTGCCAAAAAACTCAGGCATCCCTCTTTTGGTATCCAAACAAATTTACATAATTTATTAATTACATTATAATTGGATCGACTCAATCCCAGGCATTTTTATCATTAATATAGTCAGATACTTTATAATATGCCCTGCTACACAATTTGGCTTTAATAGTAGTTTTAAACTTGTTTATTGACAATTCTCTTATATTGCTGGGAAGTTTGTTATAGAACCGTATACATTGCCCCATAAAAGAATTACTTATTTTGTGGAGACGGCTTGCATGTAACACAAGATTATGCTTATATCTAGTATTTATGTTATGAGTATCACTCTTTTTACAAAATGAGTCTATGTTTTTATGGACATACAAAAGATTTTCATAGATATATTGCGATGCGACTGTTAGAATATTTATTTCTTTGAATTTTTCTCTAAGGCTCTCACGGGGACCAAGTTTGTAGATAGCTCTTATGGCTCTCTTTTGCAACAAAAAGATGGTGTTAATGTCCGCGGAGTTACCCCAAAGAAGAATTCCGTATGACATAATACTATGAAAGTAGCTGAAATAAACTATTCTAGCCGTATCAACATCAGTGAGCCGCATAGGCTGCAGAACTTAGTTTTCCTGATATTTTTTCAATTTGTGGGCCCCATTGTAGTTTGGAGTCAATTGTTATACCCAAGAACACAGTTGTCTCCACAGGGGCTAAATTAGTTCCATTAACATGTACATTGGTAGTGACCTGTCTTAAATTAGGTGTTGAGAACTTAATTACTTTAGTCTTTTTATCATTTAAAAGCAGATTATTAACATTAAACCAATGCATAACTTTAGAGAGAGCATCGTTAACTTCGTCATAATTACCTAACTGTCTATTAATTTTGAATGTCAAAGAGGTATCATCCGCAAACAATACAATCTCATGTTTATCCTTTACATAATAAGGTAAGTCATTTATATATACTAAAAATAAGAATGGACCTAGAATTGACCCCTGTGGGACTCCCATGACTACAGGGGACCCCGAAGATCTTTTACCATTAACATCGACCTTCTGTATCCTATTGCCCAGATAAGAAGACAGAAGTTCGAGAGCCTTGTTCCTGATACCGTAGTGGTGTAATTTTCTGACAAGAGTGTCATGGTGCACACAGTCAAACGCTTTAGACAGATCACAGAAAATTCCCAAGGCATCTTGAGAACCTTCCCATGCCGCGAATATACTTTTAAGCAAATGAATCCCTGCGTCTATAGTTGAACAACCTCTCGTAAATCCGAACTGTTGCCACGTTGCTACCAGGTGCCCTAGCATAGAGGGTAATTCAAACAACCGTGAACAGAAAACTAAGATTTTTATTACTAGAGTATTTTAGCTAATCGAAGAACATAAGTCAGGTCGCGGGTTCGATTTACTTTAGTGATCGAGTCCGTGCACCATTGTTGAAAACTACCGCACTCTCCTTTGTCTGGCCACGGAAGATCCCCCGGCACGGAGACAGCTGCTGCGGCGCTGGTTCAGGGTGCGGAGGCTCGCAGTCAGAGGTGAGGTATATTGCTCTCAGGTTCGATAGATGAACCCCAACGGTGTTCCTGTGAACCGTACCACAGTATTACGATCCAGCCGAGAAGTCCACTACCACTAGCAACCGAGACGCAAGAGAGCTTGGCATATGCGGGACTAATTACAATTTTCCTAGCGGCTGTGGCATTGCGATATATAAAGCAAGCACTACGAACGATTTATTTCTAATGTTTTGCTAGTGGCAGGATTACAATAAAAATAGCACAAATAGGATAAGCAAACACATACTACAGCTTTGCGGTACATAAATAATGTGTGCACAACTTACCCAGTAAGGGAAATTCACTAAATCACCAATAAATTAAGAATTCGGTTTCAATTTAAATAGCCGTTACTTTCGTATTTTGCAACGGTAGTTTTTGTAAGCTAAAGTGACGCGTACAGGCTCTCAAGTGGTTTGGCGTGCACTGATCGCGCGTTCTAGCGAATGAATTCTCGATGCAATCAGTTACCGCACCCCCGCACCTACCTCTTCTTGTGTCACCCTACGTATTAGCAATATAAAACACACGGTGCGTTTGTCCGCGCGAATATTGAAAGTTATTTATTTTACTATGTTTTTATATGCTTCTATATTTTGTATAATAATTAAGTAATGTAAATATGTAGATATTTTTTAGTGTTATAAGTATTTAGATTTAAGTTAGTTTTAAGTATGTAAGTAAGTACGTATAAGATTAAATTTTAAAGAAGTTAGGTAACCTATGTTACATTACCCCCTCACAAAGACGAGGATTTTTCCTAAGAAAAATCCGATTATAGCTACACATACTATAGGCTATTGCACACAACGTTCATATCCTCTTTCATAATTCTAACACACGTTCTCACAGGCATCACCTTTTAAATATAACAGAATAACAATCATACTATGCAAAGTAACACTTAAGATGCAGTGTTCTTGCCAACAAATATACCAGAGTTTTGGTTGAATACGAGTACATACCAAAACTCAGTGCAACTGTCTAGGCATGTAGTATTTTGCGATCTACAAACTCAACTCGAGATATGACATGTATCAAATATTTCAAACTGATATAATGAAACAGTAACCGCAATTACCAATGTGCAGAGAAAATAAACGTCACTTTAACATTTTAGAGAATGTTAAAGCAAAGATAGACTAGTGCAACCGATCTAAAGGTATAGATCGGAAAGAACTACAAATAACACGTTAAGAGAGGTGTCATTGTAATATATCACCAGCACATTTTATAGTCCCTAAATAATGTTTAAGACATCTTAGAATGATGTAAACACAAAAAACTTAGCGAACAAAATTCCTCTGCACAGTCGTATAGCAGTTTAAATATAACGTAAATTAAGTAACAATTAAGTTTGTCTATCTCAAAAGATGGTAGTAGCGATGGGGTTGGATAGGTTATAATAGTGAAAAATTAAGATTTACGATATAATAATATTTCTAGGTATTCATATCTAGGTCTTTTTTAATTTGATGTCTTTAATATGCCAGACTCCTAAATCGCGTCCAGTCATATCTTCTAGGTTATAAATATATTAAGCAATTAAGTAGACTTTATTTTGCAAATTACTTCAGTAATATCCTTCAAATCGGTTTCGAAGTCATAAACCGAATCAGAAATATCATTGGAAGGATAAAGCTGCGTTAGTTTGCAGACTTGACATCTTAAATCTTTCACGGTTTTAGCAGGTAGTTCACCGCGAATTGCTACCTCATATTGGAGCTCCGATTTCCTCAAGTGCAAAAATTTTATTGGATAAGCCATAGTGAATCGATAAATTTAATTAGCAAACCGAATGAAATTCCTAATCTAGATATGTTGTGCACGTTAATTAAAAATACTACAAAGAAACAAAATTACAGCACAGAAACAAACAAAAACAGCACTGAAAAAATACAACACACAAATAAAAAAAATAAAAAAACAATAAGCCAAAAGCTACTAAATACGTTCTTACAACAATAATTAGCGCTTGTCGAAAGAACACTAAACGATGGTAGATGAAAAAAAAACTAAAAAATGTGTAACGTAAAATTGGAGATATGAAATAAGTTACATACATGTGTATGAAAAACTAAAGAAACAACAAAAATATCACAATAGAAAAGATTAATATCGTATGAACAAAGTTAATGTGACCAAATTATAATTTAACACACTATAACAAAATTTAAAAATTATACAAATTAATAGTTTTCTACCATCGTTGGAAAATACACACAGACCATCACCAGGAGAAAAAAAATCTCAATAGTGCACTAGAACGGAACTGGATCACTAAAATAAATTAAGAGAAGGGCGCCATTACTGCCCCACGTTGGGCGCCATTACTGCCACGTTGCTACCAGGTGCCCTAGCATAGAGGGTAATTCAAACAACCGTGAACAGAAAACTAAGATTTTTATTACTAGAGTATTTTAGCTAATCGAAGAACATAAGTCAGGTCGCGGGTTCGATTTACTTTAGTGATCGAGTCCGTGCACCATTGTTGAAAACTACCGCACTCTCCTTTGTCTGGCCACGGAAGATCCCCCGGCACGGAGACAGCTGCTGCGGCGCTGGTTCAGGGTGCGGAGGCTCGCAGTCAGAGGTGAGGTATATTGCTCTCAGGTTCGATAGATGAACCCCAACGGTGTTCCTGTGAACCGTACCACAGTATTACGATCCAGCCGAGAAGTCCACTACCACTAGCAACCGAGACGCAAGAGAGCTTGGCATATGCGGGACTAATTACAATTTTCCTAGCGGCTGTGGCATTGCGATATATAAAGCAAGCACTACGAACGATTTATTTCTAATGTTTTGCTAGTGGCAGGATTACAATAAAAATAGCACAAATAGGATAAGCAAACACATACTACAGCTTTGCGGTACATAAATAATGTGTGCACAACTTACCCAGTAAGGGAAATTCACTAAATCACCAATAAATTAAGAATTCGGTTTCAATTTAAATAGCCGTTACTTTCGTATTTTGCAACGGTAGTTTTTGTAAGCTAAAGTGACGCGTACAGGCTCTCAAGTGGTTTGGCGTGCACTGATCGCGCGTTCTAGCGAATGAATTCTCGATGCAATCAGTTACCGCACCCCCGCACCTACCTCTTCTTGTGTCACCCTACGTATTAGCAATATAAAACACACGGTGCGTTTGTCCGCGCGAATATTGAAAGTTATTTATTTTACTATGTTTTTATATGCTTCTATATTTTGTATAATAATTAAGTAATGTAAATATGTAGATATTTTTTAGTGTTATAAGTATTTAGATTTAAGTTAGTTTTAAGTATGTAAGTAAGTACGTATAAGATTAAATTTTAAAGAAGTTAGGTAACCTATGTTACACTGTCTCCTATGAAGCAAATTATGTGTATTAAAATGTCTGAGCAACTGGCTAAGCATTAGTTTTTCAAAAATTTTACTGAGAATGGGCAGTATGGAAACAGGTCGAAAATTCGAAGGGTCCGAACTATCACCAGATTTAAATAATCGAATGATTTTACTATGTTTCATCAAGTCAGGAAATACACCAGATGCCACACAACAATTGAAAATTGTAGCTAAATGTGGAGCGATTGAAATAATAATAGATGATATGGTTTTGACAGATAGACCCCACAGATCTTAGTGTTTTTCATATTTATTGATTTAAAAGCGTTCAAAACATCTTTTGGGCTTACAGCTGAAAATTCAAATATTGTGTCGCATTCTACCACGCTCTGTTTGAGAACGAGTTCAGCAGCTATAGAAGAAGACCTAAGATTTCTCGTAGTAATAAGAGGAATGTTAGAAAAATATTTTTCAAACTCAGTCGCAATTTCTACATCATTTTTGATATCTATATCATTTATCTTTAACTGAAAGTCTCGACTACGTACTTTCGCTCTACCCGTCTCATTATTTATCATATTCCAAACAGATTTAATAATATTTGTTGAACCATTAATTTTATTTCTTAAATATATAGACTTAGCATTGGAACAGGCTCGTTTAAATATTTTTGCATAATTTTTTACAAGTTCTTGAAAAGTCGGATTGTGATTACAGGTCCTTTCTTCATAAAGTTCATACAATTTATTCCGACTTTTGTAAATACCAGGAGTTGCCCAATCACTGAATGTCATACGGTCACTTACAGACAGTTGTTTTAGAGTAAAGATTGCATTAAATTCACTAGTAATTAAGCTAAATAATGAACTGTACAAGTGGTCCGGAGTACCGTGATAGGGCAACAATACAATTTTTTCTGCTATATTAGACTTAAATCTTTCTATGCGGCTTTTACTAAATGGTATATAATTTATTTGCTTTCTTTGTATTTTTGAAGAATTTGGAAATGAAACCAATTGACCTGAATGGTCTGACTGAACTTTATTAATTATAGATTGATATGAAGGTTTTACATTGCTAAATATATTGTCAATACATGTAGCACTTGTAGCAGTTACTCTTGTTGGCTCTGTAAAAATATGATGCAAATTGTTTGATTTAAATAAATTTAAAAAGTTGTAGGTAACAGTATTTTTCTCCAAGATATTTATATTAAAGTCTCCACAAATTATAACAGTTTTATGGCTATTAGATAATTTATTTAAGGCATCCTCCATGATATTTGAAAATGTTTCAAAGGGCGTGCTAGGAGGTTTATACAGGTTCATAACAATGAATCGTTCCAATTCAATGCATGAAATCTCTAGAACTCGCTCAACAGAGAGGCTCACAATGTCACACCTTTCTTTAAATTTAAGCAACTTATTTAATAATATTAAGGAGCCACCATGTATACAGTTATCTCTGATGAATGAGCTTGCAACCTGGTGGTTATTGAACCTGAAAATGAATTGATGGGGTTTTAGCCAGTGCTCAGTTAGACATAAAATATCAATATTGCTACAATTCATAAACAACTCCAATTCTAACTCCTTTCCTATCATCCCCTGAATGTTTTGGTGCACCAGGTTGATACAATTATTATTCTTTCTATATTCTTGACAATTTACAATTGATGGGGATATTGTATTATTATTACTTTTAGGTTCATTTTGAATATTGTTATTATTACTATTTACATTGCCAGAGTATAACTCTATTGTCTTGTAACCTAATTTAAAGAATTTGGAATACCTTCCAAGGTACCATTACATAATGTCAAATTATCTAACTGCTCAAAAGAAGCAGGGTTGTTAGCCAAACTTTTGGCTGGTTTCTTAAAACAATATGATAGCGAATCTGCTATTTGTCTTTTATAAAAATTGCTAAGATAAAATTTATCTTCTGTCAAATTATAATGTTTATTATTAAATATATTTATGTCAAGTATATGAAATTTGTCATCATATAATGTCAATGTATGCATTTTATCATTTAATCTATACCTAGATGCATTTTCCGCCTCGGGCAACAAAGTACTGTATGGAAAAGTAAATAAAAACACTTTTCCCACATTTAACTGCTGTAACATATTAAAATATTTAATCATTATATGTTTGTTTAAATTTCCTCTCCTCCCAATAAAAACAATTAAAGTTGTGTTGGGGTGGTAATCCCTCTTAACTATTTTATCAACTATTTGAGTGAAACTGGCTCCAGGCAAACAATAATTGGTAACCAGTTTTCCTGATTTTTGTAATAATAATTGGCCTATATTTTTACCTATTTCATCACTATACATTATTATTTTGGAGTTATTATCTTCACTATTATTATTTAATGATGATGACATCTGTTTAAAAGCACTACTATTAATGGCCTCATTCACATTATGGCTATGTACTTGAGATAGTTTCGAGGATCGAGTTACCTGTGAACATTTCATCGGAGTTCGGGTTAATTCATTCCTATTGTACAAGTTACTAAGAGACGATAATTTTTGTTCATTTTCTCTCAAGTCAGCTAGTAATCTATCCATGCCTACACTGTATTCTTCAATATCTCTTTGAGCTTTTATAAAATGTAGTCTACCAAATGTGCCTTCTGCCAATACAGAAGTTCTCATTGACAATAATGTACTAGAATTTATTAATGATACTATATTTCTTGGAATTACAATAGACTCCAAATTGCAGTTCATAAAAAACCCACAACCCACAAAAAAACTGACCAGTAAGCTCAGCTCCGCCGCATATGCAGTCAGGAGAATTAGATAATTGACGGATGTGGCTACTGCGCGTTTAGTCTATTTCAGCTACTTTCATACCATTATGTCGTATAGTATACTGTTGTGGGGAAGGGCGGCTGATATTGAAACTATTTTTATAAAACACAAGAGAGCCATCCGGTCTATTTGTAACATGGGCACCAGGGAATCACTTAGAGAACTATTTAAAGAAATAAATATCCTCACGGTTACCTCTCAGTACATTTATGAGAACATAATGTATACTCGTAAAAATATAGTCATTTTCAAAATTTTGTGAAAATCTTAGAAGCAGGAATCGATTGCGTATGCCGGTACATCGGCTTGCTAAGACTATCGAAGTATATCTTTTATTGTAAATTGTATTCGATTCTATAATAAATTACCTGAAACAGTTCTGTCCTTGCCTAAAAATATGTTCAAAAGGTACATCAAAAACAATCTGTACCATCTGTACAATCTGTTAGATAGTACAATCTGTAATATCTAACAGACAGACTGTTTGGAAATGATTCAGCACATGTATTAATATATTTTTAATTGTACCACTTGATTTCACTATATAGGGTAAAATTATTACTCCACTCACATATATTTATTGTAATATATATTCATGATGAAAAAAAGACCCATATTGGCAAATTTCTTTTGGCATTTCTTCTTCGCCAATGGTCATTTTCAAAAAGCTGGTAGATTAAAAAAGAGAGATTAAAAGTAAAAAAAAAAACTATGGACAAATATTAAGATACAATATTAAAGGCCTATTGGCAAATAAATGAAAGATAGAGATATCTTTATCTTTTTACTCTAAATATGTGGTGAATGTCAGGGTGGCTAGACCATGAGAAATGACGGAGCTTTGACTTACAATTGAAGTCTATATACGGTAGAATAGTTAGGTTTGAGGAGTACACGAAACTACCACAACTATACCACAAAAATCATCAATCGCAACAAGTCGTTAAGGACAGTAACATTTTTATAAACGATTAAAAGTTCCGTATGTTATGATTATTACGATTCTTCTACCAAATATATGAATTTCCTTTTGTTAGTGTTTCACGCGTTTAGTTTAGATATGTACGAGGTAGTTAATTTAGTTTTAAATATTTCCTCTCACTAATTCGCTTTTAGCTCTTTTATTTAATAACTAGCGGATACCCGGCGTGTGCTACTACGCAATATATATATATATATATATATATATATATCTTTTAAAACATTATGCTTTTATTAAATAAATTTAATAAATAAACTGCGTAGTTTAGCTTTGATAGAACTAGAGAATCTGTTAATTGTATACGCAATTTAATACTAATATATTTGCGCATTCGATACAATATTTTTAATCTGTAGAAACAATTTCGTAATGCCACATTGATGTGTTTTTCGAAATGAAGCTTTTTTCACCTCCATCACTCGTGCAATGGTTTTACCCATTATATGGATGTTGGGATAAGCTAATGCCACCTTATCAATTTGTTTCTTTGAGCACATTATCATGAACATACACTTTGCAGGGTTCAAGACCAATGAGTTGTCGTTAGACCATGCAGCGATCCCGTCAAGGTCTTCATTCATTCTTTGCACTGCAGCTTCTGTATTGTGAGGGTTAAATGAGATATAGATCTGTAGATCGTCTGCATACATGTGAAACTTGCAGTGACGAATGCTCTTAGTTATATCTGCAGTGTAACGAATGAACAATAAAGGACCTAATATTGAATCCTGAGGAACTCCCCTGTGCACAGTCCTTACACTAGAGGACAAAGAACCATGTTATCCCTTCAGCTGAACAATTTTGGACCTGTTAGCACGATACGAGGGTCATTTGAAAAGTTCTTAGCCTAACATGGTTAAAGTCATTGGCTTTTTTTATAACTACCCTCATTTTGTAGTTACATTATTTAGCAACAAGTATGCACAGTTTAGTTTATTCACAATAACTCATTGTTCGTTTACACGTGATACCGTAAGTCAAGTCAGAGCTATTTTTGAAAATGGATAAAATTGAACATCGTGCAGCGATAAAATACCTGAATTTGAAAGGTTTAACTCCAAAAGCTATACATGAAGACATGTCTGCTACTTTGGGTGAGTCCGCTCCTTCGTATGCGACTGTTAAAAACTGGGTGGCAGAGTTTAAACGTGGTCGTGAGACCATTTAAGATGAGCCCCGTAGTGGCCGGCCTTCGACTGCTTCCACTGATCAAAACAAAGAAAAAATCTGTGATTTAATTTTATCTGATCGAAGATTGACTGTTGAGGAGATAGCTAAGACTGTATGCATCTCATCTGAGCGAACACATCATATAATTACTACTGAACTTGGATTCTCTAAGGTGTCTGCGCGGTGGGTACCGCGACTGCTTTCAGTGGAACAAAAACGCAACCAACTCACAAATTCTCGCGACTATTTAGAGTTATATGAAGCTGACCCAATAGAATTTGTTGAAAGATTTATAACCATGGATGAAACCTGGGTTCACCACAATACACCCGAGACAAAAGAACAGTCGAAACAATGGAAAAGAGCAGGATCGCCCACCCGAAAGAAGGCAAAGGTGGTTTTATCGGCGGGCAAAGTCATGGCATCCGTTTTTTGGGATGCAAAGGGTATAATTCTCGTGGATTATTTAAAAAAGGGTGAAACAATAAACTCCGATTACTATTGCAACCTGTTGCGTCGTTTGAGAGAAGAAATCAAAGAACAAAAAGAACCTGGACAGGTTTATTGAGAAGACAAGTCTTGTTTCATCAGGACAATGCGCGCGTTCACACCTCTGTGCAATCCATGGCAGAAATCCATCAATGTGGCTTCGAATTGTTACCTCATCCCCCATATTCGCCGGATTTAGCACCGTCCGACTTTTATCTGTTCCCAAAGCTGAAAAAATTTTTAGGTGGTAAACATTTTTTTACAAATGAAGAGGTCATAGCCGCCGTGGACGCTTATTTTGAGGAGTTAGACGAAGATTTTTTTAAAACGGGTATCGAAGCCTTACCGGGTCGATGGAAAAAGTGTTTTTAGCTCGGAGGAGAGTATGTTGAAAAATAAAAATAAACTCAAAATCGTGAGGTTTCATTAAGTATGTTAGGCTAAGAACTTTTCAAATGACCCTCGTAGCTACTAAACCATCGAACAGTACTGGCATCGAAACCTCAATAAGTGAGTTTAGACAACATGAGCGTGACATTAATACATTCAAAAGCCCTTGAGAAGTCCAATAACGCCAGGATCGAGCCTTCAATTTATAATATTTTCTTCCCAGTGGTTGTAGAGGTCTGACGCAGTCGCTTGCCATCTCGAAATCACTATCTTCGCTAAATCCTTAAGCTTTCTTCATTTCCATTATTTCAAGTTAAAAAATATTTTAGCTTTAGTTTGATGCACCTGAAAATTCGAGCTAATTGTCTACAAGTATCTGATATGTGTATGCACTCATATTTATATGTATTATATTGTATGTATTTATGTATATACGAGTATATGTAGATTGACATATTAGTATTTATATGTATAGTGGTTTATATTATATCTATTAAAAAGGTAGAAATAATGCACATCCATATACAAAAATAGAAGGATGGGAGAGCCGAGACTTTCTTGCCATGGCTAAATTGATCGTGTTTAATCAGAAGATGATGTCAGGAGCTCTAGAAACCGGTGAGCGTGCATGAGAAGAGATATGAATGTTAAAGAAGCGAGTGAGGTGTGTAAGAGCCGAGTCATGTGGCGTGGCGTTCTCTCTGCCTACCCCGCGAAGAATTTGGCGATAGTTGTTTACATATGTTTGAGCTTATCTATGTGTATATCTTATATTATTTTGTTTGTTTATTACCTTAGTGTTGATAACATTGTGTTTGATAACACTTTGTTAAATTGACAATTCCTATCAGGTTTTGTGGGTTCGATTCCCACGCAAGACAAACATTTGTGTGAACAGGAACATGTCTGTTTGTCTTGGTCTAGATGTTTTAAGAGAGGTAGGGCGCATCAAAGCAGCCCGTCTGGGGAAGTACTTCCACTTCACAGAAAACCGCAGCCAAATAACAACTCTTGTTTGCTGTGTTCCTGCGTATGAGTGAGGTCACCAGTAAGCTTCCAAGGAGTAAGCTCACATAAGGAGTTGCTGTGTAAGCGGCAGAGGAGGCATCGCGCGAGTGATACATAAAATATGACATACGTTAATAGGCTACGGTAACTACTTTATATCAGGTGGGTCGGATGCTTGTATGCCTCTCGACGTTGTAAGAAAAAAAAAACTATCGTTGATGAGGTCCCGGATGGGATAAGTCCGCCATTGTACAATAATTTTCTTATTTGTATTTTCCTTAAAATACAATGAAGATTTTACAAACAAAAAGCTTAGGTAGCGGACCCCGCCAATCCTAAGGGATTAGCAAACGGATTAAGACAGGTAGGATAAGTAAAACCCTATGCAGGTGAAACCGCGGTAAGCAACAATTACCACAACTGGTTACATAAGACGGCGCCTCTCCGTCCTACTTGAAATTGCATATCTGAGAATCTGTTATCTGATATCTAGTCCGCGTTCCCACAGACAACCACGGACCTGATACGCTCATTGTTGGATTCAATAGAGAAAAGGGCTGCTTTCCACAGCTGCATCGTCGTTACTAATATAGAAAGCAAACACTAAATAGTGGGGAAAATAAATCTTTGAGTATAAGATGCATGATTTATTTCCTTTCATAAAACATCGGGATTCATACAAGCATACGGCCCTGATGTTAAGTGCTTACCAATTTACATCGAGTGAGCCGCATGCTTGCAAACACATTAACTATCACTCGCGTGATACCACCGCTGCTGTTAGCACAGCTACTACTAGGAGCTTACTGATGACCTCACTCACGCGCAGGAACATAACAACCGCCCAGGGAGGTATATGGATGCGGTTTCCTGTGAGGTGGAGGTAATTCCCCATGCGGGCTACTTTGATGCACCCTATCGTTCTTAAAGGGTAGGGTACCCTACCTCTCCGCGTCTGCGTCATGTGTGACTTCAAAAATAATTCTTCTTCGTTGTAGCGCTACCCTTTATCATAATCCTTCGGGATTGGCAGAGGTCCGCTAAAGACCCGTTGGATCTCCGCTACCCAAATGAAAATTCAGTCCATTCTCAGGATGGTCTTACGAAATATGATTTCTTGTACGTGCTGGTTTCCTCACGATGTATCCCCTCACCGCCGAGCAAGTGATAATAAATGATAAATGTTTATTTGCTCATGAATAAGGTACAATAGGTGTTAGGTAGATACAATACTTAAGTCAACTTATTCAGCTACGTTGATAACATGCAAAACATATTTTTGTGATTACATTGGGATGTCATTATAGATCCATTAACCATTATGTCAAACTAAATCTATGTCAGTTAAATATTCATTTACTGAGTAATATGCCTTTTGTAACTGATGGAAATCCACCTTAGCAGAGCTTGCATACATGAGAGATAATTAGAATGCTGATAACCAGACCTAATATTTATTAGATATAATAAATACAAATTCATTTATAAAAACAGTTTTGTTTCTATATACACGTTGACATAAGTAACTTTCTTTTTAGAACAAAAGTCTATGTTGAGATTACTTTATGAAGCAACCTCTTTGCTTCAACACTCCTCCTTAATCTCATCCATACATTACTCATACATACACACCTGTGGTCACTCATTACATAAACCCATTTGACTCACACACCACTCAAACTTACTCTTTGGCACGGGTTTTGTTAGAGCGTCAGCAACCATTCTTTCAGTATCACGATACTTCAATTTGATGATTTCTGACTCAACAGCATTGCGTACAAAGTGATATCTAACATCAACATGTTTCGTACGCTGATGATGTACCGTATTAGAAGCGATGGCAATTGCCGACTGATTATCCGAAAACAAAGTTATGGCTTTCGGATCCTCTTGGCCAGTAATATCTGCAATAAATCGGCGAAGAAATATGGCTTCTTTGGCTGCTTCAGATAAAGAAACGTACTCTGCCTCAGCAGTGCTTAATGCAACGGTACGCTGTTTAGTGCTCTGCCATGAAACAGCTCCCCCTTGAATAAGGAACACTGAACCGGAGTAGGAACGTCTATCACTATCTCCTGCATAATCGGCATCAGCGAAGCCTTCAATAATTTCTTCGCATTGCTCCACGGAATATTGCAGACCGAGATTCTGGGTACCCTTGAGATACCTTAGTACTTTTTTAGCCGCCACCCAATGTTGTTCCTCGTAACATTCATTAAATTGGCTCAAGCTATTTACCACATGAGCTATATCGGGCCGTGTGCAGACCGCCAAGTACATCAAAGAACCTATCAATTCTCGATAAGGAAACTTATCATTAGGCTTCTCACCATGAGAAGGTTTTTCTAGCCTTTGACCTGGAGTTGCTGGTGTAACAACAGGTTTGCAGTCCTCCATGTTAAAAGCTTTCAAGAGTTTCTTCACATAATTCTCTTGATGCAGCTTAATCCCATTACTGTCCTGAACAATATGGATTCCTAACATAAGTTCAGCTTTGCCCAAATCCTTCATCTCAAATCTGGATTTTAAATCTTCTTTGACCTTAAGCATCTCTTGCTTATTGTTCCAAAAGATCAGAATATCGTCAACGTAAACAGCAATGATTATCACTTTACCATTGTGTGATCGGGTGTAGACGCATGGCTCATTCTCTGACTTTTTGAACTTCAGCGAGATTAATTCTGCATGCAGCTTTGTGTTCCACGCTCGTGGAGCCTGCTTTAGACCATATAGTGACTTCTGTAATAGGCAAACGTAATCCTCTTTGCCCTTGGTCTCGAATCCTTCGGGTTGTTTCATGTAGACCACTTCGTCCAAATCTCCATTTAAGAACGCCGTCTTTACATCTAAGTGGTCTATTTTTAAACTTAACCTGGCAGCTAAAGCAATTAAAACTCTTAGTGAACTGTGTCTGACTACAGGAGAAAATGTTTCAAAATAGTCCACGCCTCTGCGTTGACTAAATCCTCTTGCGACGAGTCGAGCTTTATAACGGGTCTTTCCCCCCGCCTCTTCTTTGATTTTAAATAACCATTTAGAATCAACGACGTTAACTGACTTCGGCGCTTTCACTAAAGTCCAGGTTTTATTTTTCTGAAGTGCATCCAGCTCCTCCTGAATTGCGATTCTCCATTGGTCCCTGTCCTCTCTGACTAATGCCTCGTGTACAGTCAATGGATCTTGTGATGCAACAACAGCCTTGTAAGTAAGGAAATCCGGAAATTGTTTTTGTTTCCTTTCCCGTAATGGATATCTTCTGCCTGATACCGCATTTTCATTGGTGGATTCCTCTTCATTATCCGATTCCTCCCTTTCATCAGATGTTACCCATATGTCATCATCTGCTACAGCACCATCATCTTCCAACACCAGTTCATCATTTGATACTTGTTCTTCTTGAAAGTTGCCAATATCATCCTGAATCTCTGGTTCTTGTACACGGGAGGGAGCCACAGGTTCAGAAATTATTTCTTCTAATATCTCTTGTTCTGAAGCACTAGTACTCTCTTGTACAGCTTCATTTGTATGTAATTTTTTGTTCTCAAAAAATATAACATCTCGTGCTTTGTAGATGTTATTTGTTTTGATGTCCATCAATCGATACGCCTTGGAATCTTCACAGTAGCCAATAAATAACATTTCTTTGCTTTTAGGATCCCACTTTGTTCTCTTTTGATCTGGTATGTGCATATATGCTATGCATCCAAAAACTTTTATTTTGCTCAAGTCGGTTCTCTTTCCAGACCAGGCTTCTTCAGGCGTCTTGTTACGTACAGCTATAGTTGGTGATCTATTTTTTAGATATACCACTGTGAGCACTGCCTCAGCCCAAAACTTTTTGCCTAAACCAGCTTCTTGTAGCATTGTCCTCGCTTTCTCTGTTATTGTCCTGTTGGCTCTCTCTGCGACTCCATTTTGCTCCGGGGTGTATTCGACTGACAGCTGATGACGAATTCCATGCTTTCTAAGAAAATCGTCCATTTCTCTGTTGACATATTCACGTCCATTATCCGACCGAATTGCCTTTAACTTCCTTCCAGTTTGCTTCTCTGCTAAAGTTTTAAAAACTTTAAATTTTTATAAAACTTCACTCTTTTGTTTTAAAAAATATACAAATGTCTTACGAGTTTTATCGTCAATAAACGTTATATAATATCTAGAACCTCCAAAAGAATTTTCGGACATAGGTCCACATAAATCTGTATGTACTAACTCTAGTACCTCGTTGGCTCGTGTCGCCCCTTTATTATTGAAAGGTTGCTTTGTTTGTTTACCTAACAAACATTCGACACATTCCATTTTTTTTTAAATTAGGGTTAGGAAAGCTTACCCCTAATGCCATCTTATCTCTAAGTAGGGTTAAATTACGTACTCCAAGATGAGCCATCCTCCGATGCCATAATGTTAACTCATCTAATGTAGCAGTATTTAGAGCAGTCCCCTGTAATGAATGTTTAAATTTATAAATACCTCTCTCTAAGATACCTTTCACTACCGGTCTACCTTCTACTCTGCATTCCTTATCCTTATACACATCACAACCTTTAGCAGTAAATATAATTGTATGTCCTGACTTAGCTACCTCGCTAACACTAATTAAATTATTAGATAATTTCGGTACATACATTACGTTTCTTATTGTAAGACCAAGTTTCTCGCTACTCACAGTTCCTACTGTTTCTGCAAATACTCTCTCTCCATTCGCACAAGAAATATCTCTTTTAGGAATCCCTTTCAAATCCCGCATCCATTCCTTGTTATTTGACATATGATTCGAAGCACCAGAGTCAATAATCCACTCTTCATCATTTGTTGTAGCCACTGACATAGCATATGCTGTCTTCGATTCGCCTCTTATCTTTTTGGGGTTAACTGGACAACCATTTGCTTTGTGTGGTCCTTCACAAATAAAACATTTGATTTGCTTGGCTTTGTTTTTCTGACCTTTCTTCTTATTATTCTTTAGAAATAATGCTTTACTTCTTTGCTCTGTGCTTGTGCCAGCTGAATGTGTGTCTTCCATTTGCAGTAGTTTAGTCTTAACATAATCAGTTGTGAGGGTAATATTTGAATTTTCTATAGCCAATCTCATTGGTTGGAATTTTTCTGATAGACCTTGAAGCATTAGTGCAGCTAGTAATTCGTCGTCGATCTCCTTACCTAAGTCGCTAAGTTGTTGTGCAATTATTAGTAGATCTGTGACATATTCTCGTACGCTTTCATAGTTCTCCAACTTCAAGCTTACTAATTTCGACAAAAATCTGCACCTATTATTTAATCCTCTATCCTCAAAAGCTGTCTTCAGAGCATCCCATGCTGCTTTCGCTGACGTGGCTCTCTGCACGTGTACTAGACAATGGGGCTTAACCATTAGACATATTTTTGCTCTAGCTTTATGGTCTCTCTTCTTGGCTACAGTATCATTACTATCTGGTACCCGTTCCGTACATTCCCATAAATCGTCATGGATAAGATATAATTCCATGAGAAATTTCCACGTATTGTAGTTTGAGCTGCCATCAAGCTTCTCTATGCTCAGCAAGCTCAAACTACTACTAACTCTCTCATTTTCATGTTTTTCGATTTCTTTATCTGCCATATTTAATAAAAATTTTACTCACGCGCTGACCATAACCTGATGGAAATCCACCTTAGCAGAGCTTGCATACATGAGAGATAATTAGAATGCTGATAACCAGACCTAATATTTATTAGATATAATAAATACAAATTCATTTATAAAAACAGTTTTGTTTCTATATACACGTTGACATAAGTAACTTTCTTTTTAGAACAAAAGTCTATGTTGAGATTACTTTATGAAGCAACCTCTTTGCTTCAACAGTAACAATATGTCAGTTAAACATTTTTGAAATTTCTTAAAAGGTAAAATTCTAATGCGTTCGGGTAACTTGTTATAGACTTTGATACACATGCTATAACTATTTCGCATATACATTTCTGTCCTTGGTATGTGATTATATACTAGTCTACTGCCATTTCTTGTATTTCTTGCATATCCTTCCGCGGCGGGTGTGAACAGATTTATATTGTTTTTTACAAATTTACAAATTTCAATAATATAAATACTAGAAAGTGTCAGGAGGTTAAGCCTTTTAAATAATGGCTTACACGATATGTAAGGAGGAACACCGCAAATAGCTCTTAAGCATTTTTTTGGGCAATAAAAATTTTATTTAAACCAATACCATTGCCCCAAATCACCAAACCATACTATATATATAGATAATTACAAATATGTGCAAAAATCCGTGATATTGGTGACCTCACTGACACACAGGAACACAACAACCCTCCAGCGAGTTGTCCAGAGGAGATACTTCCCAGACGTATTGATTTGATGCGTTCTGCTTAAAAAATACCCAGTATTGACAAACAACCGTGTTCATGCACACAAATGTTAGTCATGTGTGGGACTCGAACCGACGAGCGTTGGTGTTAAACTAGCGTTACTAACCGCTACGCCACGGAGCTCGCCAAGATTAATATTAGATAGTTTGAAACGCATTTTATCGACAATACATTTGAAACAATAAAAGCTAGTGCAAAGCTCATGTGTCAGACACCCGAGGTCGTTCCGTCCCATCCTCGAGACGTATGACACGTGTACAAACGGCTGATGTTAAACGATACGAGTGAAAATGTCCAACTAACGCCCACGTGTTCCGGGGACCAGTGAGGACAAAGGATTTAGGGTATGACATTTTCATCGAGTGACAAGATTTACTTCATTGTGCTAAATCGAGCTGAATGGCACAAACCTAAATACTCAATAGCATAAAAACCAATAATATTGTATTTAAAGATGACGTATATTCATACTGCGCGTCGTTTTGTTATTGTTCCACTACGACATCACTCGCGCGATGCCTACTCTGCTGCTTACACAGCAACTCCTTGGGAGCTTACTGGTGACCTCACTCACACGCAGGAACACCCACAACCCTCTAGGGAGTTGTTATTTGGCTGCGGTTTTCTGTGAGGTGGAGGTACTTCCCAGACGAGCTGCTTTGATGCGCCCTACCTCTCTTTATCCACTGGGCTGTCACTGCTCAAAGGAAAACGGATCAACATATGTAAAAATACTCGTACTAACTGCACGCCGTATCCCCGTATACCCTGGAAACCGCATTTGCTTGCGTTCTTTCTTTTGTTCTCAGCTTCTAAGGGTCGTATCGTGATGTAGAATAGCTTATGAATTTTCTTAAGAATTGAGCTGTCAAATGGCAAAGAAAAAACCAGTTGAGAATGCGCAAGCTTGCATTGCCAGAGGAACACCTGGCTCGTCAATTATATACCAATTCAATTTTTTTTTTTTTTAATTTTTCGCCCATTTTGACCATGTTCCTTAAGAGATAGGAACGGTGGGATTATGGGAACGAAACGATTCAAAATTCGAATATTCGTAAAAAAAGCGACAGACAAACATAGATTTCATATAGGAACGGTGTACCTGAATATTCAGATCCAACTGGTAGTTCCAGGGACAATCCAAGAAATTATATTTTGAAAGACCTATGATCTAATCTAAGGTTTCTAGTGGGGTGTGATGATATGACGGTAGTCGCTCCATGTCAAAATCAGTCTTCTTCTTGGCGTTATCCCGTTTCTTAATCTATTAAGATGGGCGGGTCCGCTACCTAAGCATAAGGATTTGGCGAAGCCACTGATTTTTCTATGGAGCGACTGCCGTCATACCTCCACAACGCAGAGGGAAAGCCAGATATTGTCTAGGTTAGGTCACACACGTTTCGAAAAAATATTTCTTTTGACGTCGATTCCGTCGATACGACGACGATTTCCTCGCGTTATTTTCCGTCACCGCCGAAGGAGTGATATATATGTACATAAATCCGAAAACACGAATATAGGTACATGCCGTCGCCAGAACCCGTAGCGGTGAAATGAGTTACTACGTAATATCGGTCTCATTGGTTCCCCATAGGTTATTATTATTATTTTTTTCTTCTTAAAACTTACTATAACATTACATCAATGGTTAGTCCGCACCACAAAAGCCGCGTAGGGCTTATCTGAGTGACGGTTGGTCGTTCACATACAGTTTTTTTTAATTTATGTATAAATATATGTTTTTTTTTTAAGTTGTCGGTTATTTTGACCATGTTCCTTGAACGGTGCTCCTGAACATTCCTATTCTACTTTTTTATGCTAAATCCGAATCTGAAGTCAAAATTCGAATAGTCGAAAAAAGCGACAGACAAACATATAGAATGCATATAGGAACGGTGTTCCTGAAAAGAACATGCTTACTGAATGAATTTAGACATAATTCACTCAAAATGAATCAAAGTCACCACTGTAATGATGTACGTAATGAAAGTTGATAATAACTTGATCATTTTAATTTTACATGTCATTTATTTGATTAATATGTCCAGGAAATACATATTCAATTGAACTTTAACATCTGTCAATTTGATCTAAACTACTCTGTATGCTTCCGCTACCGATCAGTTCATACGAACCAGCACTGGCCGGCGCCCACCCACTACCGTCAGTAGATGGATGCCGTCCTGCCATGGTTACTCCAGTCGTCTCTGCGAATAACTGCCATCTAAAACCGCTTGTACCCTCCACCGTTGCTGCCTGGGCCTACCGGAGCAGCCACGGCAGCGACGGCATGCAAATACTAACGATAACGGTGGATCCGGTCGGCCGGCGCTTGTTCCCATGAACTAATCGATAGCGGAAGCACATACAGTAGTTTAAATTTGACTTTCGCAAAACAACGCCTGAATGTATTAACTATCTAACCTCTGTTTTATACGGCATTTTGTTGCCGCTTAAAAACTGAAGTTGTAGTAAATAAATTCATCATTTCATTAAATGAATGAATGAATATCATGCAAATATGAAATGTGGCATAAAAAGCTGTAATATAAAATCTAACTGGTACAACACACACTTCACCAGAAACCGGCGTGTAAAATATTGTATCTTCTTAAATGTACGTATGTATATCTTCACGCCAGATCCCTTGGGTAGGCGCAGAGAACCGAGCGCCATAA
This sequence comes from Pyralis farinalis, assembly GCA_947507595.1. Classification (NCBI taxonomy): domain Eukaryota; kingdom Metazoa; phylum Arthropoda; class Insecta; order Lepidoptera; family Pyralidae; genus Pyralis; species Pyralis farinalis. The sequence continues at coordinate 35,865,020 of OX382260.1, read as the reverse complement.
GACGCGGTCCTTACACATCGGCTTGAAATTTCTATTAATAGTTAAAAGACACATATTTCCCACCCATTGTTTCTAATAAACAACATAAATGAGCTGGAATGATCTTCACTGTCTGTTTACTAATTAATATAAGATTTCTTTTCATTCATTTCCATTCCTATTTAACTGTTTCAAGTTGTTCATGCACCTACGAAAGCTGGCAACATATTTATCACTCGCGCGATGCGACCTCTGCTGCTAACACAGCCATTTTCATTAAAGTCCATTATAGTCATTTTCATTATCTAGTATGTTTTCTAGTTTGTCCTACACCATCTATGTACTTCAACTTTTTATACCCTTAGGTTATATGGAAGACATTTCTATGGGATAAGACCGCCTTTCGTACTTTAATTATAAGTTAATTTCGTTTTATTTTATTGTTTTATGTAAAAGTATAAGTGAATTAGAAATAAGCCGAATATGTATATTCACCACTGTTAAAATCGGACTCACAGATATTCTAAAATATAGACGGCGGTGAAAGGCGTAGAAAGTTATGTAGGTTGTCCTACGCAATTTATTTAAATTTCTGGCCAGGCTTTATATTTATATATAACACGAACAGAACAGTCCATAAGGTATTATTATACGGTGATAGTCTATGGCTTCACTTGGCGACTTAATGAAGCAGAAAATGTACGTACCATACTACCGTACGTACCAGACTGTAGTACATAGGTAGTACGCAAGCCATAGATCTATATTCATTTTAATAAAACCTTGATAATGCCGACCTAAATTGCTGTTATCAAAATTTATCAACTATCTTATATTTCTTGTTTGGGTACCTACCACAGTAAATATCTATACCGGTATACAAGTAAGCAAGTGTCGTGTAGTTATGTTAGTTAGCTAGTGATGTTTAGAAATATATTCATAAATACGAAAATACAAATTTAGCTGTACAAGTCAGGATTCGAACCGGGGACCATTTGGTCAATTGGCCGATTCTTTATCCAATGGACTATCACTGTTCATTAAAATAAAATCTATAATAATTAATAGAAATATAAATCGGCATAAAATTAAAACTAAAACGAGCCGAGAGCAAAACTTGGTGTCTAAGTTCTACAGCTTGCTCTTTTGGGAGCGATTTGCTTTTTACAAAGTGACACAAATCCCAACCCTTGCTATCTCTGTTTTTTGCTGTCTCCATCACCGAGGACACTTAATTACTCTTCATGAGCAGCATTGTAACAGAAACGTATGGCTTGCGAGTTAGGCAGTACTAAACGTAGGTCTCATCACGATGCAATATCTTCCAAACAACTTTAGGTCTGAGAAGAAGTCAAGAAACAAAGTAGGGTAACGTAGTCCAAACTTAGAAAAGTCAAAGCAGTTATAAATAAAACCAGTTGAGAATGCGCAAGCTTGCATTGCCAGAGGAACACCTGGCTCGTCAATTATATAACAATTCAATTTTTTTTTTTATTTGTCTGCCTATTTGACCATGTTCCTTAAGAGATAGGAACGGTGTTCCTGAACATTCCTATTCTATGCTGAATCCGAAGAATAAGATTACATTACTTCATAAAAAAGTAAATGCATATTCATTTGTAACAAAACTTAACTAAACTATATTATTAATTAGGTACTACATTGATAGGACAAGGTCCTCTGGACTAAATGTAATTACGAAGAGTCGATCAATTTAAGGCGCTGAGTGGACGAGCTCGGTGGCGCAACGGTTAATAACGCGACTTTGTCACCGACGCTCGTGGGTTTGTGTGCATGAACATGTCTGTTTGTCTTGATCTGGGTAAAAAGAGGCAAGTAAAGAAAGGCAAGGCGTTTCAAAGCAGCCCGTCTGGGTAAGTACTTGCACCTCACAGAAAACTGCAGCCAAATAACAATTCAGAGAATTGTTATTTGGAGAGTTATTGTTGGAGGAGGAGTAAGGAGTTGCTGTGCTAGCAGCGGAGGTGGCATTGCGCAAGTGATACTTAATGTATTGCAAACGTTCATAGGCTACGGTAACCGCTTTACACCAGGTGGGCCGTATGCTTGTATGCCTCCCGACGCGAGGTTGTATAAAAAAAAACCTGATCTTAGCCACTTATGGTAAACTTTATCTTAAAATTAATGTGAACGCTCGGTGTTCACTAGATAGTATTTGCCCAGTGGATAAGAATCTGCCTATTGACCAACTGGTCCCCGGTTTGATCCCGTCATGTATCTTTAAATTTTGAATTTACATACATATTTGTAATTATCACTTGCACGGCGGAGAACATTGTGAGGGAACCCGCACGTCCAAGAAATTATATTTGGAAAGACGTGTGACCTAACCTAGGAATAGTTTTCCCTCTCATCCCATCAATATTTTCGCTAAATACTTAGGTTTAAATCCTATTAGATTAGGAAACGTTAGGAAGAATTTCATAACTGAATATACTAAATTAGTTAAGGGTTATAGTAAAAACCAGTTGAGAATGCGCAAGCTTGCATAGCCAGAGGAACACCTGGCTCGTCAATTATATAACAATTAATTTTTTTTTTTTTAATTTGTCGGCCATTTTAACCATGTTCCTTAAGAGATAGGAACGGTGTTCCTGAACATTCCTATTCTACTTTTTTCGAAAAAAAGCGACATACAAACACAGAAAAACGCACAGACAAACATATAGATTTCATATAGGAATAGTGTTCCTGAACATAAGGAATGTACAGCTTTTACTCAATTAGCGCATCTGTCAGTGAGTAAACGAATATCACCAAATCAGCGTCATGTTAATGTAAACGGTTTTTCGTCTAATTACTAATAACCTAACCAATTCAATGATCCCAGTGTTAATGTAATTAACTTAAAATTAATTCGAATGAATACAAAAATCTGTTTTATGTCTTACTTTGCAATCATTCCAAGATTATCACGAAGATCAGACTTTTCCGATTATTCTACAATATAAATACTGTAATAATGTTCTATATAACTTATTTTACCAATTATACTACATTTTTATTATTTTCACGGTTGTTTACGTCGATTAGCAATTCACCCAAACGAACTGGCTCGGAAGCTACTTGTTAACAACCCAGCAAAAAGACTGATAAGAGCGAATATCGGATATATAATATGGATGAGAGTTTTGTTCCCAGCCGAAATGTAGAGATTTGTCATTGGACAATGATCTTCCAACGCCCTGTAACCTTCAACCCACCTGCTTATAGTACCAGTACTGATTGCAGATAGTCAAATAACAAAAAAAAATCGCCCAAGTGCGAGTCGGACTCGCGCACGAAGGGTTCCGTACCTCTAATAATCTATAAAAAAGGCAAAAAATCACGTATGTAGTATGGGAGCCTTATGGAGTAATAGGGTTCCCTTAAATATTTGTTTTATTTTAATTTAATTATTTATTTTTAAAGTGAATATATAACTAAATATTCTGTGAATATTTCAAGCGTCTACCTGTTGCCGTTATGAATATCGAGCAAAAACGAGCAAAAAAATCACGTTTGTTGTATGGGAGCCCCCTTAAATATTTATTTTATTCTATTTTTTAGTATTTGTTGTTATAGCGGCAACAGAAATACATCATCTGTGAAAATTTCAACTATCTAACTATCACGGTTCATGAGATACAGCCTGGTGACAGACGGACGGACGGACAGCGGAGTCTCAGTAATAGGGTTCCGTTTTACCTTTTGGGTACGGAACCCTAAAAAAAATCCGCCAAGTGCGAGTCGGACTCGCGCACGAAGGGTTCCGTACCATTAACTATAAAAACAGCAAATAAATCACGTTTGTTGTATGGGAGCCCCCTTAAATATTTACTTTATTCTATTTTTTAGTATTTGTTGTTATAGCGGCAACAGAAATACATCATCTGTGAAAATTTCAACTGTCTAACTATCACGGTTCAAGAGATACAGCCTGGTGACAGACGGACGGACGGACGGACGGACGGGCGGACAGCGGAGCCTCAGTAATAGGGTTCCGTTTTACCCTTTGGGTACGGAACCCTAAAAAACGGGTTGCACTCCTGGGAGTGCCGGCAGATGTGAAAACTTGAACATTAACGTTGTGCATTTTTTAATATTTTTGGAATGGTTAGGGAATCATTTCGCACGAATTGCTTTATTTATCAGTATAAAAGTACTATCATATATGTGGTAAAGTACAATATTGATTTATCGCTATCGTACACAAACATGACAATTTATATTACATTAAAAATATAACACTTCAGAACTACTACAATTATTTTACATTCAAAAGTTAATGCTCAGAAAAATCAACTTTCATCCATAATTTTAACGACTCACCATCATCATTACCAGCATCATTATCGCCAATCTCTAAAACTCAAACACACACGCACACTCGCGCAAGTGCCCTGCGCCGCTTAAACCAAACAGCGATGTTGATAAACTACGTTGAACGAAACGCGTAAACGCCAACAATTTCATGGCGCTTACAACGTTTTGGTCGCGAGAAAATATTGCCTTATGAACGATCTAGCGCTTCATGTTTTAATTGTTTAATTAGAGGGAACTTAATCTTTTAGCGCTGCTGCAGCGAACTTAAGCTCTAATTCTCACCAAAATCTTACGGTCAGGGTCACGTGTCCTGACGCGAGTTTAGCATTTTTTACTCATGCCCAAAATTGCACAACGCAGCTAAAGAAGTTTTCACTTCAAAAAAAAGCGGTTGTTTACATCGCTATTGTAGTTGTGACCATGGCGTCTACAACATCGCCTAAAATGTCGGGAAAACAGAAAAATCGGCCAGGTGCGAGTCGGACTCGCGCACGAAGGGTTCCGTACCGTTATCTATAAAAACGGCAAAAAATCACGTTTGTTGTAAATATTTGTTTTATTTTAATTTAATTATTTATTCTTAAAGTGAATATATTCACATAAATAATTCACAGAATATAACTAAATATTCTGTGAATATTTCAAGCGTCTACCTGTTGCCGTTATCAATATCGAGCAAAAACGAGCAAAAAAATCACGTTTGTTGTATGGGAGCCCCCTTAAATATTTATTATATTCTATTTTTTAGTGTTTGTTGCTATAGCGGCAACAGAAATACATCATCTGTGAAAATTTCAACTGTCTGTAACTATCACGGTTCATGAGATACAGCCTGGTGACAGACGGACGGACGGACGGACAGCGGAGCCTCAGTAATAGGGTTCCGTTTTACCCTTTGGGTACGGAACCCTAAAAACGAATAACGGTGAGTCCCTAACCTACAATAGTAACAATAATATTATGTATATTTTCACGCCAGTTTCCATGTGGGGTAGGCAAAGAGAACCGAGCGCCATATGTCCAGGCCCTTACACACTTCACTCGCTTCGTAAACATTCAGCTCATTTCATGCAAGCTTTTCATCGATTTGGTCATAGTAGACGAGTTTAATAGTATAAAAAAATTATGTGATCTGTTCGTGGGTATATTCTCCCATTGATATCCCTTAGAGCAGGTCACAGTGGGAATTATAATACATTACATCAACCTTTTCTAAGGGGCCTCTATGCGTTGGATCAATGTCCCCGCACACGCCTATCTAAGCACCGGGGTTAACATCAGGGTCATCATCATAAAGAAAAGTAAAATAATAATATATATTTTAATAACGCAAACCATTGTATAATAGATAATAAAATCGTGTTCGCCAGTGTCTTATATTGCATAAAGGATCCAGCAAAGTGGACTTTTATGAGTCAAATATAAAAGTAAGTGTTATTTGATTGAGCTTTAACTCACATTGGTCCCGCAAACAATTCTGTCAGCATTGTAACTTTTTATGATGATACTTTTATTATTTTTTTAAGAGCGGTAGCGGCGCATCAGACCTGACCTGACCTTACTGGGGAAGAACTCAGTCACCACAGAAACCTGCAAGGAAATAACAACGCCCTGGAAGGTTGTTCTCTAGTGAGTGAGCGAGATTACCAGTAAGCTCCGAAGGAGTTACTGTTTTAAGCAGATATGGCAACGTGCGCACAATACTTCTAGTCTATGAAGGCTACGGTAGACTCTTTACATCACGTGGGCTATGCTTCCCGACGTAGTATAAAAAAAATCGGCCAAGTGCGAGTGGGACTCGCGCACGAAGGGTTCCGTACCATAATCTATAAAAAATGCAAAAAAAAAATCACGTTTGTTGTATGGGAGCCCCCTTAAATATTTATTTTATTCTATTTTTTAGTATTTGTTGTTATGGCGGCAACAGAAATACATCATATGTGAAAATTTCAACTATCTAACTATCACGGTTCATGAGATACAGCCTGGTGACAGACGGACGGACGGACGGACGAACGGACGAACGGACGGACGGACGGACGGACGGACGGACGGACAGCGGAGCCTCAGTAATAGGGTTCCGTTTTACCCTTTGGGTACGGAACCCTAAAAATAAACAGTGGAGAGGTAAAGAAGCATACGGCTGGTCTAATTTAAAGCAATTGCCGTAGCCAATGAACGTTAAGGTGGCAAACAAGGGTACGGCCTGCCTGATGGAGCCTATGAACATTTGAAACACCTGGGGTGTTAACTCTTGCTTTGCCGACCCTGTAAAAACCTTTATTAAAAAACTCTTTTGCTGTAGGAAAACCTCGGGTGGGGTTTCATTTAGCAGCTTGAGAGTGCTCGGAAGAAAACTTCTCTGGAATCGCACAGCACCCAACTGCGGTTGCAACGTATGAAGACGACTTCCGAAAATGAGGGTAGGTACGGAAGTGACAAAATAATTGTGTGTAACTGAATTACCCATAAATGGCGCCCAACGTGGGACTAAAAAGTGCCTGTTTGTTAAAACATTGTCTTAACTCAGGATATTTTTTTTGATCTGGGTGCTTGTATAATAAAAATGGCATTTTCTATTTAAAGGTATCTTCGCGCCTTCTTTACTGGGTAGGCAGACAATACCGAGCGCCACATGACTCGGTCCTTACACACTTCACTTGCTTCTTAACATTCTTAGCACTTTTCGTGCCCGCTCGTCGGTTCCTATCTATCCTGACATCACCTCCTGATAAAATACGACCAATTTGATAAGTGAGACTTTCCCTTCCTTGACTTCTACATCCCTCCTTTTATATCGTATTACATTAAATGAACAATTTTTGTACATATATAAAACTATTACCGTATATATCAGAAACAGCTCATTATGATTTGGATCGAATTTGATGGTTTATAAGTTTGTATTTTTACGCGATTTTACAGCCTGACGTCAGAGCTCCACAACCCAGAAGGAAGACCAGATCTTTCTTAGGTAAGGGCACACGTCTTCCAAGTTTAATATCTTGCGCGTGCGGTTTTCCTCGCGATTTTTTTTTTACCCAAGAAAAGAGCAAATGATAATTACAAATATGTATGTATTTATGTATATCTTTACGCCAGATTTGGTCGTGGTGGGTTAGTCTTGTTCTTCCTCGGCTCCTTCCTTAATTACAAATATGTGCACAAAAAAAAAAAATATCACTATGTACTGTTACTGAAGACAAAACAATTATGTACATGACATGTGTTGTTGTAGCTCGATGGTCCCGTGGCGTGTGTCAATGTAACCGAACACGCAGGTTAAGCAACGTCGACTGCAAGCTGTCTATGGATGGGTTTATCTATCACGAATTTCTCCATGAGGAGAGCACGTTAACCCGTAAGTTCCTGTTACAATCAGTGGATGACAGTCCTTCAGCAAAATCAGTGCCTTCTAACGATTTAAAAACACCTTCCCCTTGAACAACGTGGCGGAGTATGCTCTAAACCCCTTCAGTTGACGGGAGACCCGTATCCCAGCAGTGGGATGAGTAAGGGTTTGTGTGTATGATATTTGTTATTACCAAAATAATATTACACGATGACAGCATTCGAGTTATGGTCACACAAAATTAATTAAATGGGATGGGCCGTTTCGTGATATACAGCAATAATTTTATGTACATGAAAAATCTTTAAGTATGCGGCATTACGTAACCCGGGATGTAAAAGGACGCAACAAGTAAACGAACGCTACAAGTACTATACGTACCTACTTGTAGATCCCCGCCGCTACATTTTTCACAGCACTAATTAAAAAATAATACTGGCCACAAAAATCACAGACACACAAATCTATAAATCCTTTTGCATGTTCTATTAAATTAAGAAAAAATAAATAAAAAAATAAACTAACCAATATTGATATTTAAAAATAGAACCGTGAATATTTAAAAAATGGGGACATTTTTTAACGTTTTTAGCTGTTTAATGGATTTTTAAGTGTGGATACGTGTAAAATAGATGAAATTCGCGTGTTATTTTGACAAGGCTGGTCCGTTTGGGTGCTGGCTGGCTTTTGTACGGGCGAGGGGTACGGCGCAGCCGCGGCATCGATCCAAGAGAAGCCTTCGACAGAGGCTGACATGACATGTCCATTCTATGCATAACATCAGACGCCACAACTGACATGCTCTGCGTATTTTTATAACATATAAATAGTAATTAATATACGGACAACTCGATGACGTAGCTGCGCGTGTCGTTTTAACCGAACACGCACGTTAAGCAATGTCAACCGCAACCTGTCTATGGATGGGTTTATCTCGGGTTTCTCCGTGGAAGGCACGTTAAGCTGTCGGTCCCGGCTGTCGATAGAAAACGGACGTTAAGCTAAGTCAGCCTTGGGGCGGCTTGAAAAACTGTCCTCCGCCATTCATCAGCGCGGTGGAGTATGCTCTAAACCTCGTCGGTTGAAGGAAGACCCGTATCCCTACAGTGGGATAAGATAGGGTTGATGTAGTATACGGATAAAACGAATACGATCCGCGTGATGTGAAGCGGCGAGCGTATGCTATAAATGCTTAAATCACAAGCAGTATCACTCGCGCGTAACCAGCTCGTTACCTTATAGCAATGTAACTTTCCTCTGGCTGAGGTCTTCCGTAAGCTAGATGTACTTGACCTTTCATGCTACGTATATTAACCTTTGCCCAACCTCACGTCCTAAAATAAATTGTATAGCACAATCTACACAATTTTCTAGCATTATACCTGTCACAGCCTAATATATTTTGTAAAATCTACAATGATGAATTCAACACAGAGAAATTTATAGAGAGAAAATGGGGAATATTGGTTGGCTGTGGAATTATTGCCGTTTGGGACAACCCTATTTCTCGCTGTCGGCTGTGATACTTAATGTATTGCAAGCGTTCATAGGCTACGGTAACCGCTTCTGATTAGGCTGACCGTACGCTTGTATGTTTAGCGACGCTTGTATATAAAAAAATATATTTTAAAAAGACTAAAAAAATACGCTTTTAATAGTAAATTGAACTAAAAAGCAGAAAATAATTTTTAATCATAAGTTATAAAAAGAAAATTCATTTCGTTGTAAAAAAAAGCGTGGGGTGCTTCTTATATTTTTATAATAACTCTACTTTCATAAATAGATGCTACTGATATATTAACAATAATCAATATCAAGCACCCCACGCTTTTTTTACAACGAAATTAATTTTCTTTTTATCACTTATGATTAAAAATTAGTTTTCTGCTTTTTAGTTCAATTTACTATTAAAGCGTATTATTTTAGTTTTTTTAAACTATATTTTATTTTTTCTATTTTAATTCAATTCTTGTATTGGTCATAGGTCTTAAATACGTGTGCAAATTTTCAAATCAATTTTGACGTCTTGAAGTAGGTGAAATTTGCGTTGAAAGATTCCGTTACATAGATACATACAGGTGAAGCTAATAAAAGCGTATTAAAAAAGACCTAACCTAAGGAAGGTCTGGTTTCCGCTGTCGTTTGTGCAGATCTCAGAGCAGTCTGTAGTTAGATAACGGGATAACGCTAAGAAGGATCACACTGTATTTTTTTTTTATATATATACAACTTCGGGAGGCATTCAAGCGTACGGCCCAACTGATGTAAAGCAGTTACCGTAGCCTATTAACACTTGTAATATATTAAATATCTTATATAATACGCACGATGGCTCCTCTGCTGCTTACACAGCAACTCCTTAGAAGCTTACTGGTGACCTCACTCACACGCGGGAACACAACAACCCTCTAGGGAGTTCTTATTTGGATGCGGTTTTCTGTGAGGTGGAGGTACTTCCCCAGACGGGCTGCTTTGATGCGCCCTACCTCTCTTATAATTTATACGAAAAAGACATTCATTTAACATATAGGCAATTCTATGGTAAAATAACAGAACAATGGCATTCTCTAAATACCTCATTTTTATCTGTATATAGTCAGTAAAACAAAATTAACATTTATATATAGATCCACAATTATAGACCGTATTCCATGTACATAAGGACGACAGCAATTTGTTAATGACAATCGCCTTGGGAACTATGCCGCTAACAATACAAGCGATTATGACAACTGTGTGTACTTAAAATTGCTTAACAGAGTTAACTATACTACTGTTCTGGAAATTAGACCATAGTCTTTATTGAATATTCGAAGAAAACATATTAAATTTGCGCGTTTCCCACTTTTCAATTTTTTTTTATTCTTGACATTAAATCTTGGCAATAGGTAAACTTAAACAAGCTCGGTGGCAATGATGATACGTCAAAAACCATTATAGCGTCTGTTAAAAAGAGAAGGAAATAGTACTGAAATATTTTGTTGTATATACCTATATATGGTTGAAGCAATAATGGCCTAGTGGATAAAGAACCTGCCTTGTGACCAACAGGTCCCGTGTTCAAATCCTGACATGTGCCACTAAATTCATGTTATGTGCATATTTGTGATTGTCACTTGCTCGGCGGTGAGGGAAAACATCGTGAGGAAATCCGCACGTCCTAGAAATTATATTTCGAAAGACCTTACCTATATACTTAGACTGGCCATAAATACTGTTACAATTAAAAATAAACAAAATATTACATTTGAATTTGGAATCTAACATTTTTATATGATTGTTCATTGATTTGCTCATTTTGGCGCCATTACATTGTACAATATTTTGCGATATTAAAATTGAGTGGGGTGATAAAGAGAACCGAATCGCTGTGATTGCATTACACAAAGTAGGTATGGAGCCAAATGCAATTTTTAAAACTCTCCATACGCTTGGTATTAGTAAAATGTTTGTGTACCGGGCTATTAATAGGTACAATAAGACCTCCTCTGTTTGTGACAGAAAAAGATCTAGCCGTCCACGTAGTGTTCGTACGAAAAAGGTGGTCAAAGCAGTAAGGGAAAGAATTCGAAGAAATCCTGTCCGGAAGCAAAACATTTTATCTCGGGAGATGAAAATAGCACCTAGAACCATGTCGCGTATTTTAAAAGATGACCTAGGACTTTCAACCTATAAGAGACGTACTGGTCATTTCATAACTGATAATTTAAAAAAGAATAGGGTGGTAAAATCGAAACAACTACTGAAGCGGTACGCAAAGGGAGGTCACAGAAAAAAATTTGTTTACGGATGAGAAAATTTTTACAATTGAGCTACATTTTAAAAACAAAATGACCGTATTTATGCTCAAAGCTCTAAGGAAGTTTCCCAATTAGTCGACAGAGTGCAACGTGGGCACTATCCAACTTCAGTAATGGTTTGGTGGGGTATTAGCTATGAAGGAGTGACTGAGCCATACTTGTGAAAAAGATATCAAAACATCGGCACAAGTGTATCAGGATACCATTCTTGAGAAGGTAGTGAAGCCCCTTAACAACACCATGTTCAATAACCAAGAATGGTCCTTCCAGCAAGACTCGGCGCCGGGTCATAAAGCTCGGTCTACGCAGTCTTGGTTGGAAAGGAACGTTTCGGACTTCATCAGAGCTGAAGACTGGCCGTCGACTAGTCCCGATCTAATCCGCTGGATTATGATTTATGGTCAGTTTTAGAGAGTACGGCTTGCTCTAAACGCTATGATAATTTGGAGTCCCTAAAACAATCCGTACGATTGGCAGTGAAGAATTTTCCCATGGAAAGAGTGCGTGCTTTTATTGATAACTGGCGTCAACGTTTAAAGGACTGTATGGCAGCCAATGGAGACCACTTCGAATAAGTTTTTTATATTTTTAATTGTCTTATATTTATGTATTAAACTAACACACTTTAAAAATAATAAATGTTATTTCCAATAGATTTTTTTTTCTTTGTTTCAGTATTTATGGCAAGACTAGGTATAGGTCTGGTTTTCCCTCTGGGTTGTGGAGGTCTGACGGCAGTCGCTTCATGTAAAAGTCAGTATCTTCGCCAAATCCTTAGGCTTAGGTAACGAACACCGCCAATCTTAATAGATTAGGAAATAGGATAACACTAAGAAGAAGAAGAATGTATATGTTTGAAATTGGTGCATAAAATTTTGAGGGAAACCAGAATGAATTATCATAATTCAAACTTTTTTCGTTTCAATTTTTGTTTAATCTTAAGTCATCATCATTGATGGCAGTAAATCTTCTCTTATATATAAAAATGTACACGTGAATGTATGTTACGTGGATTCGTAAACGGCTGGATCGATTTTAATTAAATTTTCAGGCAATGTTCAGATTAGGCCAGTGGGTGATACTTTGAAATTTGGTAGCTACATTCATAATAGTCCGTAAATAATCCAACAATATAATCGTAATAACCCATACGAAACCAAACAAAAAGTGGAGAAAATTCCACGCCATGAGATTCGATTAAGAATGATTATTTTTTATACAACATTGGAAGGGTACGGTTACCGTAGCCTATGAACGCTAGTAATGCATTAACTATTATTCGTGCGATGCCTCCTCTGCTACTAACATAGCGACTCTTTAGGAGTTTACCTCACTCACACGCAGGAACACAACCACCCTCTAGGGAGTTGTTATTTGACTGCGGTTTTCTGTGAGGTGGAGGTACTTCCCCAGGCGGGTTTGCTTCGATGCGCCCTACCTCTCTTAAAAACATCCAGAACAAGACAAATAGACATGTTCATGCACAAAAATGTTTGTCCTGTGTGGGAATCGAACCCACGAGCGTTGGTCTCAAAGTCGCTTCATGCGAAAATATTTTATTTAATAATTAAATAAATTAAATTAAATAATTTAATTTCCCAGTTTCTAAACCCAATTTTTTAAAAATTGTAATAATATTAAGTTGTAAAAAAAATAATTAATAAAGTTTAGTACTTTATTAATTATTTTTTTTACAACTTAATATTATTAACTTTATTAATTATTTTTTTTACAACTTAATATTATTACAATTTTTAAAAAATTGGGTTTAGAAACTGGGAAATTCAAATATTAGAAAAGGTCAAATCGGATGTGACGTAAAAGTCCACGACAATAAACGTGCATGAAAAGAGCTATGGATGTTAAAGAAGCGATTGAGGTGTTTACGGACCGCGTCTTATGGCGCTCACTCTGCCTGCCCCGCAAGGGACCTGGCGTGAAGATATACATACATGCATTCCCGTTTGTTAATCAGCACCACGTAAGTAATAACATTAAAAAATATATATTACTAAAATTTAAATTAATTGAAATTGCACAATATATTATACATAAATAACAATGCACATATAGTCTACTTTATAATACACACACATTTAAAATTGAGATTGATAGACACATCATTATGAATACTACTACATTGATTTACAATATTATAAAGCCCCTCTCCCATTGCAGCGCCCCTCGGGGTCCTTGATTGTTACTTAATTCATAAGCGAACACCTTTGTACACATTAAGGATGCAATAAATGATTGAGTATTGAGTATATATGAAATTGCCGTTGCTTCGTTTGTCTGTCCGTCCGTCTGTTACGGGGCTGTATCTTTTGAATCTGCGCTGCCGCCCCAGAAAGGGGACAAAGGCGATCAAAGACAATGTGGACACCACGATAACACCGTCACAACAGCAAGTGCCGTACGCAACTCCCACGATTCGATTCTATGAACGAGAGGTCGGTGCGGAGCCACCGGAAGGCAGTGTATCTTTTGAACAGACAGGTTATATTTATATATACTTAGTCTGGCCATAAATACTGTTACAATTAAAAATAAACAAAATATTACGTTTGAATTTGGAATCTGTCATTTTTATATGATTGTTCATTGATTTTCTCATTTTGGCGCCAATACATTGTACAATCTTTTGAGATTGTAAAATGGAGTGGGGTGATAAAGAGAACCGAATCGTTGTGATTGCATTACACAAAGTAGGTATGGAGCCAAATGCAATTTTTAATACTCTACATACGCTTGGTATTAGTACAATGTTTGTGTACCGGGCTATTAATAGGTACAGTGAGACCTCTGTTTGTGACAGAAAAAGATCTGGCCGTCCACGTAGTGTTCGTACGAAAAAGATGGTCAAAGCAGTAAGGGAAAGAATTCGAAGAAATCCTGTCCGAAAGCAAAAGATTTTATCTCGGGAGATGAAGATAGCAACTAGAACCATGGCGCGTATTTTAAAAGATGACCTAGGACTTGCAGCCTATAAGAGACGTACTATTTCTTAACTGATAATTTAAAAAAGAATAGGGTGGTAAAATCGAAACTGTTGAATCGTTGGAAACGAATGTTTCGGACTTCATCAGAGCTGAAACTGGCCGTCGTCTAGTCCCGATCTTAATCCGCTGGATTATGATTTATGGTCACTTTTAGAGAATACGGCTTGCTCTAAACGCCATAATAATTTGGAGTTCCTAAAACAATCTGTACGATTGGCAGTGAAGAATTTTCCCATGGAAAGAGTGCGTGCTTCTATTGATAACTGGCCTCAACGTTTAAAGGACTGTATGGCAGCCAATGGAGACCACTTCAAATAAGCTTTTTATATTTTAAATTGTTTTAGATTTATGTATTAAACTAACACACTGTAAAAGTAATGAATGTTATTTGCGATAGATTTTTTTGTTTCAGTATTTATGGCAAGACTAGGTAGTTCCTAAGGAGTTGCTGTGTTAACAGGAGAGGTGGCACCGCGCAAGTCATACTTAATACATTACAAGCGTTCATAGGCTACGGTAATCGGTTCATACGTGGATCATGTTTGTATGCCTCTTGACGTCGTATACAAAAAAAAGGTAAACTTGTAATTTTCACATGTGTGTATTATTTTGGCCGCTATGACAATAAAATAAGTTTAAAACAGGTCACATTTCTTGTATGAGATAATTTGATGTGCCCTACCTCTCTTTAAAACACCCAGACCAAGGTGTAAAGTGGTTACCGTAGCCTATGAACGCTTGCAATACATTATGCAAACTCGCGCGATGCCACCGCTGCTGCTAACACGGAAACTCAATAGGAGTTTTACTGGAAATCCTATTCACTCGCAGAAACTCAACGACCCTTGAGGCTGTGATTTTTTCTGTGAGATGGAATGACCTCCCGAGACGGATTGCTTTGATACACCCTATCTCGCTTAAAAACACCCAGACCAAGACAAAGAAACATGCACACAAATGAAACAGGACTACAAAATTGATATTGAGTCACTCGCATCTCACTCACTTTAGCCACATACGTGGAATAGTAACAAATTGTTTTTCAAAAAGTACTTTGTTCGTAGTTTTTGTACCTACTTAAATTGGGTGTAAAATTGTGGTTGCGAGCCCCGGGGCGTTCGGGACTGCGACCCCTAACACCACCTTGGAATTAATAATCATTATTAGTTAGTATGATGGATGAACTATCATGACCAAATTGATCGTGTTCTGTCAGAAGGCGATGTCAGTAGCGTTAGAAACCGGCTAGCGTACATGCGAAGAGCAATGAATGTTAAAGAAGCGAGTGAGGTGTGTAAGGATCGAGTCACGTGGCGCTCGGTCTCCTCTGCCTATCCCGCAAGGGATTTGGTGTGAAGTTATAGATTTTTAGATTATTAATAAAAAATATTTCGTTGTTTATAAAAGCCGCTTTTTTCCTTTTTTAGGGTTCCGTACTCAAGGGATAAAATGGACCCTGTTACTGAGACTCCGCTGTCCGCCCCGTCCGTCCGTCTGCCACCAGGCTGTACCTCATGAACCGTGCTAGTTAGACAGTTGAAATTTTCACAGATGATGTATTACTCTTGCAGCTATAACAACAAATACTAAAAACCAGAATAAATAAATATTTAAGTGAGGCTCCCATACAACAGACATGATTTTTTCGCCGTTTTTATAGATAATGGTACGGAAAACTTCGAGTCCGACTCGCACTTGGCCGGTTTTTTATTTAAACTATGCCTGTATAAAGAAAGGATGTAAAGATAAAGAAAGAAAAAAAAACAGTGTTTATATGTATTTCTAAGTACGACATCTTTTTCCTAGCGTTATCCCGTTTCCTAATCCATTAGCATTGGCAGGAAATGTGTCACGAAAGACCCACAGCTCAGCTGAGCGTCAACCGCCGCTGGGCATTGGACATTGACCTTTAGTGATATAAATATTTGTTTACAGAGGTTATTGAATTAATTTTGTTGCACTTTATACATTTCATTTCAAATGGGTGACAACATCGCCTGACATGCTGCACTGTTGTCAGTAGCGGCTCTCCAAAAAGGATGTGCAAATGTTTTTAGTGCTTTTACAGAGCTAGCAACGCGCGAGTGATCGAGCGAAGCTCTTGGTCCTCCTAGTCTACACATGTACTACGGTAACGGCTTACTATTAAGTAAGCCGTACCCTTGTTTGTTAATTCAGTGTAAAAAAACGACGTTGCGTCGTTTTTTTACATTTTTACTCCCAGCGCCTCTTTTGACGGTGTAATGCGAAAATCTTCATTCGTTTACCAAGTAAAAGCACATAATGCGAGTACAGTGTTAACACGGAATAAAAAGAATGGTAAATACACAAAAATAAAATAAAAATTGATGAGTAAATGAATACTCATGACGGTAAATCTTAAGGTTACGCTAATTCGCTTAAGGCAGTGAGTCTTACATTGCCGACTCTGTAAAAAGATATTACAGGATATACTAATAGGCACAGGTACACACTACTAATAGTACTATTAAACACAATCGTGTTTATGTAACCGTTACTGACAGATTAATTACTGTTATATCACTGACTCAATATTCCTAAATCACACAGTAACTTTTAGGCGAAAGTGTTAAAAGCTACTTTTGATGGTGGTGTAAATTACGCGAGCGCCATACACGTTAAGGAAGTGAATGCAGGATAAACAAACACACTTTAGTATTTATAGTAGATTCTTTGATATGATCAAAATGACTAGTGGATAAGTATAAGGCAAACTTTCCAGTTAAGCATCATATCTTCAAAATAAATGTCCATTATCTTATTATGTTTTGTTTAATAATCTTATTTTAATGACATTATATTAACATCTGTCTTTAATATTGTAGCTTCATGGCGCATCAAAGCAACCCGTCTGGGGAAGTACCTCCACCTCACAGAAAACCGCAGCCAAATAACAACTCCCTAGAGTACACCAGTAAGCTCCCAAGTAGTTGCTGTGTAAGCAGCAGAGGAGGCATCGCGCGAGAGATACTGAATATATCGCAAGCATTAATAGGCTACGGTACCCGGTTTACATCAGGTGGGCCGAATGCTTGTATGCCTCCCGACATAGTATAAAGAAAAAGCTTCCTTGCACACAATACAAACCTTTTGTGTGCGCATGAATGCCTCCATCACTTACCAAATGGTAGTGTTTTAGCACCTACATATCTCAGTGATTTGAGCCTACTGACATATGGGGGGATACTTTAATCAAGAAGCCGATATGACACGATATAGGTCCGTGAACTAGCCGATATGTGACACGATATTGGCCCGTGAACTAGCCGATATGTGACACGATATTGGCCCGTGAACTAGCCGATATGTGACACGATATTGGCCCGTGAACTAGCCGATATGTGACACGATATTGGCCCGTGAACTAGCCGATATGTGACATGATATTGGCCCGTGAACTAGCCGATATATGACACGATATTGGCCCGTGAACTAGCCGATATGTGACACGATATTGGCCCGTGAACTAGCCGATATGTGACACGATATTGGCCCGTGAACTAGCCGATATATGACACGATATTGGCCCGTGAACTAGCCGATATGTGACACGATATTGGCCCGTGAACTAGCCGATATATGACACGATATTGGCCCGTGAACTAGCAGATATGTGACACGATATTGGCCCGTGAACTAGCCGATATATGACACGATATTGGCCCGTGAACTAGCCGATATATGACACGATATTGGCCTGTGAACTAGCAGATATGTGACACGATATTGGCCCGTGAACTAGCCGATATATGACACGATATTGGCCCGTGAACTAGCCGATATGTGCCACGATATTGGCCCGTGAACTAGCCAATATATGACACGATATTGGGCCGTGAACTAGTCAACAAGAGTGCATTCTATTTTATCCCCCGACCCGTAGCAGGGATTTTATTTACATTTATTTTCAAAAACGTGTCACTGAGTCGCCATAGGCTATTTCCTTCCTGCTGTTTAATTTTGTATTATTGTAATACCTTATTAACTCTTCACTAGCTTTTTGATAACTTCACTCACTCACATGAGCATAATAACTTGTTATAAGGCTGTGATATTCTGTAAGGTGGAAGGTGTCCACACAGACAGGTTCTTGAAAAAAATCAAGCTTAGATATTCTCAAGATACACTTTAAATGAGAGAAAATTGAAGATGCAAAGATAATGGGGATGCTACTTAGATAACTACTGTTTTACTGGGAAAATAAAAGATATATGTCTAAAAACAGTATGTAGACATAGAGTACAAGCAAGCATAAACTTTGCTTGTAATAATTGACTGCTATTATGGAAATACTCCCAAGGAGTTCTTTCTTGTCATGGCTTTGCAATCTTCTACAAACTCTACATAATCTTACCTGATGATAGGATGATTCCTGCATTCCTTTTTGGCACATTCATTGTAGCTGCCTGTCTTGTCAAACTGGAAGAAGAGAAAGTGAAATTTAAGAACAAGTTCCCATTATAATCACCTGTACTCCTGGAGTGGAAATCAAATCATATAAGATAATAAAGATTGAACTTAGATGTAAATATAGTGAGACTTAAAATTTTCAATATGATACCAATAATTTATAACAAGATACATCTATCTATAAAAATAGCAACCAACTGGCTTATTGACCAACAGGTCTCCGGTTCGAATCCTGGCATGTACAACTAAAGTTGTGTTTTCGGATTTATGAACATATTTGTAATTATCACTTCCTTGGTGGTGAACCTGCACGTCCAAAGTATATTTCGAAAGTGTGACCTTACATAACAATGATCTGGTTTTCACTCTCAGTTGTGGAGGTCTGACGGCAGTCACTCCATGTAAAAATCAGTACATTCGCCAAATCCTTAGGCTTAGGTAGTGGACCCTGCTAATTCTAATGAATTAGGACATGGGATAATGCAAAGAAGAAAATATCTATCTATAAAAATGTGCATCATTCTTCTTCAGACTAAAATGTATATACCACAGAACATAATAAAAATAGACAGAGATTGCCTTTAAAAGTAAGTTACATAACTATCTTAATGACTACTGTTCTTATATACTTGTCTTATTTGTAATCAGTTTTGGAATCGTTTCCAAAGTTGATTATATTGACATTGATGAAATAAAAATGCTGATTAAAACTTGGCATATATTGGCATATATAGGTGTTTTTTAAATGTCACCAAAGCAAGGCATGTTTCTAATGATTTATTACTAAATCCATGTCCTAAATGAAGCTAAAGGCTTTAATTTGTGATATTTAAATTACAGTATTTCTATATTCTTAACCCATCACGCATCGTGTAGTCTGAGGCCGGATATAGGAAAATGTGCTCTAAGCGTTAATAGGCTGCAGTATCCGCTTTACATCAGGTGGGCTGTATGCGTCCTAATGCAGTATATATAAAAATTATCGGATATAGGAAAATGTGCTCGCAGCGCCTTTGTCGCAGTGTTTGAACTAGATAAACAACAACCAAAACTACCCTTTTTGTTTAGGCCATTTATCAACAAACAGCAAAACAATTTGTAAATTGATATTTCTAACCAACATGGCAAAATGTATGGGATACGCCACAGGATAATGACCCTCGGTAAACTTTGTATTACATCAGATTTCTATTAGTTGCCTCTTTGACTTTGGTACTGATGACAGTTGTGTATTAGAGTATTGGAATATTTTGAAAAATACTTACAGTTGCTACATTTTTTTAGTTATTATAAAATGGTAGTGAAACTAATAAAGTCACAGTTTATTAAAATCAGGAAAATAGTTTTACAGTTCTTTCTTGTGTTTCACAAGTTCACATGGGAGTCAAAATAAAACTGTAAAGTATTTAGTTCCCAATTAAAGTTATTGCAAATTATAAATATAATAATTAATGTGCTGCTTCCCACAACAGAATACCATGTTACATAATGCTGTGAAAGTAACTGAAATAGACTAAATAGACAACAGACAAGTTTATCAAATTCTGAATCCTCCTGAGTACATAAGAAATGGAATTGAGTGCATGTGCAAATGTATTTACATGAGGGCCTTATTTGAATTTTGAATACACAGTAATATAGTATTTCTGACCAGTAAGCTCCTAAGAAGTTGATGTGTTAGCAGCAGAGGTGGCATTGTGTGGGTGATACTCAAAGTATTACAAGCGTTAATAGGTTGCAGTAACTGCTTTACATCAGGTGGGCTGTATGCTTATATGCGTCGCGATGCAGTATAAAAAAATATCCCCTTTGACAACCCAACCTCATTCTATAGCACCATCATGCCAACCAAACATAAGGCTTGCCTCTTAGCTATGTACATGTCCTACACCTGGGACATCAAAATAAATATATATAATAAATAGTGAAATACTCATAATGCATTTTTTTAAAGCACTTCAGACAGTAATCCCTCGGGAAAATCTCAGCCAGAAGTTTATTCCACAACCTGCTTCTGAAAGAAAACTCCACTGTAGCCAAAGAGTATGTGACTATTTTTAAAGGAATACTTTAAATTGCCCAATGTAGCAATCTGTCATTTAACTCGACGGGTTCCGGGTGGTCTAATCAGACAACTCACATATATACTGATTAATGGTAACTGCGGAACTCGGCGGGTTAAATTAGATGTAATCAGTTTGTTTCTAGATTTAGGCTCATATGTCTTATAGTCCTTTGGCAAAACGTCATGTTCAGTGTAGTTCTTTTATACCTCTGAGTGTCATCCTTACATTGCCCATGTTTAAGAATATTAATGATACCTAAAAATTCTGATTATTGTTTATTCAGTTTGAATTATCACTAAATTACATAATATTTACTTATGTGCACATTATCCTTACAAAATGTAAGAAAAATATATAACTTATTACTTACATTGTATATTACTGATAAAGTTTACATAATTAGCAGTCATTTAATTCACTTACCAGTGCCCTTGCGACAGTGTTGGGGTGATAACAAGTGAAACATTCCTATATAAACAATAATTTACAACAATGCTTTTAATTTAATTCAGAGCAGTCGAATACTAAACTCTATATTGAAAATAGACATTAATTTAGACAGGAATTCAATTACAAAGACAGCCTGCAACAATTAGGTTTCAACCCTACTTTAATTTTAAAATATTAAGGTTTCGATTGTAATTTAAGTTATTTTATCATCTAAGTGTTAATATTTAATATCCCTAGGTTACTAATTACGAAATATAAACACGGTTGAATTGGAATAAATAGCAACAAGTAAAGTTATACTCACCACAATCAGATAATCCACAAGACTATGCCATTTATCATATCGCCAACCATCGCCGCAGACAATTACTTGCACAACACACAATTAAACACTGTTTTCCCGAGTAACCGGACAGATCAGAACAATAGTGTCTAAATTTTATGCGAAATACACTTCGTACACTTTCACATCGGCGATAACTATGTAGCCACCTACACAAAACAATAAACAGTTATTTTCTTTGCTAAGTATCCGAAACCAACTTATACACAACAGCGAACTAATCAATCCAAGTTTATTTCATATAAAAACACCAGAAAGCACATATCAACAACATAAAAAGTAACTTTTGTTATATGAAAACTTTAAAAAACTTCACTTTGCTGCTACAGAGACATGTCGACGATACGTTTGGTGTTGCCAGAACATATTTAAATCTACTGTAATCGTGTGGAATTTTTACTCTCATAGTAAAAAAGTAGAAATTTGACTGAATTTATGACGGTAGGTATTTTCTTTTTAAAGACAACGACTAGAACCCACACCACAATCTTTGTATCCTAAAATGGCCGAACGAAGTTAAACGCCGACGCCGCACTGTGGACTGGATTCCGGCTTTGATGGACATCCGATGAGTAATCTCGAAAGTGGTGAATTTTATGCCTGAATATGTTTCGGAAGACCAAATACAAAGTCCAAAATTGTATCATTATACAGACTTACAAACAGCTCACTGAGAACTTTTCATTCAATTTTTTTTTATGGAGCTGACAGACAAATAAAATATATCTCCGGTCTCAGACAATTGGCCCTAATTATTTTTAGGGAGTCAATCCTTGAATTATTTTTAATTTTTTGATGTACAGATAAGATGGCCTGAAGTGCGAAATCTTTTCTTAAAGTAATCAAAATATTTTTTTTATATTTTATCAAAAGTTTAACTTTATTCCAGTTTGCCATCTATAACTAGTGCCATAAAAATAATACGATCACGAAAATATATCAGGATGTAATAAAAATGTATTTTAATGTCAAATATTTAACTTTATTTAGATAACCATTTGTAGACTATGCCTCAATCAAGAAATGTAACATTTTTTACAATAATAAAACATGGCAATAGCAATCTTAAATGTTTTATATTTATTAGATTATTCTTGAACAAATATGAATAAAAGTAAAATCAATGTTATTTTTCTCTTTTTCAGGGGATTTAATCCCGGTCATTTGATAGGCGTGCGCCTATCAAAAGAATGATGTAATGTATTATACCCACCGTGACCTGCTTCAGGGTATATTAATGGGATAATATACCTATGAACAGGTCACGGCAGGTATTGGGACTATTGGAAATATGTTGGAAAAAAGCGGGCTATTGAAATGAAATCTGGAGGTTTTATTGGAACTGAGCTATTGCAGAAGAGGGGCGGACGCCTGCCATAACTATCATAATCTGATGTTACTTTCGGCAAGCGGTGGCTCGCCACTCACTAGATGGACCTCCGAAATGCCAGAGAAAGTCGGCCGGGGGCAACACCGGTGTGAGTGACTCAGGGGTATCGAGAGGTGTGCTGCGCTTTCTCCTAAGTTACTCGCGGCGTTATGCCCTTTAACACTTCCACCCCTGGAGCATATCACCTGATAAAGCAATATGCTCTATCGACTCATTGTTATAATTACTATCATACTCCAAATCATCATAATAATTCAGATTTCGAATCAGAGTCACGAGTCCTATTTCAGAGTAAGAGTCTAACTTAGAAATGTCTCTGAATTTATTTATTTATTTATAATCATATCAATTTACAACATTACCTATGGTCAATATGTTATAAACGACCTTGTCAAGGCACACGTGATTTGACCTTACAATAATAAAATTTATGACAATTTACAATATAATTACACTTATGATTACAATATACATACATAAAATAATATACATACAATACAATAAATTCAAACTCAGGTTCTTGAAGCTTAAGTAGATCAAGAGTTTCACTAAAGAAAATTTTCTTCTTCTTCGCATCAAAAATGTCCGATGAGACCTATCGATGAAATAAGTGAATCCGAAGAAGGGGAAGATAATTTAAAATGTCTTCATTGGAATTCACTCTACTCTTCTTACTGGATTTGTGTTCTCTAAATCTTCGGAAATCCTTGTTGCGAGTTTCCGAAGCCTATTCAGAAAGGTTCTCAATTGGTACAATCGCATTACAAGTAATGATGTAAGCTCCATGAAGTAGCAGTTTGTGCACGGTTGCAGATATGTAGTACCAATTATACAAGGTCACGTGTCCTTCTCATCGTTTCATTATACCTCTCAGCAGTTTTGTTTGCATAATCTTTGAATTCCACAATACCCACATGCTCACCGGAAGTTACCGCTTTCTAAATAACAGCAAACCTGTGAATCAGTTCCGCATCGAGTCCTTTAATATCAGCAGTTTTCACTGGATCTTCAAAGACCCGTCTCGCTGTGTTACCGTCATTGGTAATACCATGGCCTTGCGTCACTACATTAATCATTAAGTCGAGTTCAGTTTTAAAATGATCTTAAACTATCTTCTTTCTTGCATCTCTTACATTTTGATCTTCATTTCCTCTTACAGACCATTTTTTGATATCAAGTCTGTATAATATATGTAAAAGGCGTTCCATCAAATTAATGCGCGCATGTAACGACGATAGTCGAAACTCCAACATTTCAGGCGATGTTACTCATTTTTCTACAGCTTCCAAGTTGTTCATCTCAGTCTGTTTCGCTAAACAAATGCAGCATTGGACTTAGCTTCTGAAAGATAAGTGCATATCTTGGCATCAACTATTGTCATCACAAGCTCATAGCTTCGCATTCGGTTTGTCGAAGAGCTGATATTTCCTCTTTCATTTTCATTACTTCGGCCTTCACCACTGCCTCACTTTCTTTTACAAATTGAAAATGCACAAGGCGGCAAAATGCTGGTGATCAAGGTTATGGGTTTACCCAAACTGTCTTCTCTTCACACATAATTTTCATGGGTACTAAAGATTTCATAAAAAAATACTGGAATCATCATGTGCAGAATGTAACTTTTGCTTATATCTCTCTGGGTCGATGCACCATCATAACCCCATTTCTATAACATAATCATTTCTTATCATTGTAAATCATCAGGTATAGATTTTAACACTCTTTTGGCTGTAACGTCAAGTAGACTTTGCAGAGTAATTCTAGCCGAAGAATCAGTAACTGTCATAGAGTTCTCTGGCAGATAACACTCTTTATTATCTTTTTGGACTTGGTAATTTAACCGGTCAGAACCCGCTATATACGTTTTCCCCAGAGACATGTTACTAAAGGACCAGCCTCATAGGATCATTTCCCCTCTGTCATGGTACAAGATATTGTGATCCATTGCGCGCATAAATACTTCGTGCGTAATCGATTCTCTAACAGTCTTGTAATCGTTATCGCTCAGGTAACATCATAAAGTGTTACACTAAAAATGCCAAACTGTGCAGTTATGTCATGCAAAAAAAGGTCGGACACTTCTAGTTTGCAAAAATATTGAGTTTCCTTTCACATGCAAGTATTATTTTATTTGCTTTCATATAAAACAAATTAAAATGGTGTGATAACGATTAATACAAGAGAAATCGATTCAGTAATCGAGTACTGATGCAATCGAATCATGTTCGCGACCACGGAATAGAAAAAACAAGGGGAAGTGCTAAGTAGGCGTGGCGCGCGTGCCACAAGTAAGCGTTGTTACGCATACCTACGCTTATTTGATTCCAGTCGCGTTCTAACATTGTCTTCGGCAACATTCTCGTGACATTCTATAATTTTCTATAATTATGCCGTATTGTTCCATTTTAGAATGCAAGAACGATAGTAGTAGAATAAACCTTAGTATTGGAGGTGTTTCGTACCATCGATAAGTACGATTTTACTTGTTTTCTATAAAAATCTTATTTATTTAATTTTACTAATAATGTAATAAAACGGCTAATTAATATCAACCTTATCACACTGAAATAAAGTCTACTTTGGATTGATTGTACTGGTTTTTTTCTCGAAAGTTCTTCGCTACTCTGCCTGAGTAGCGAAGCTAGTGTTGCGTCGATTCCAATACAAATTTATCGATAAATAATATGGCATATTATTATATCTATAACACACAACGGCCCACCTGATGTAAAGCGGGTACCGTAGCCCATTAACGCTTGCGATATATTAAGTATCACTCGCGCGATGCCTCCTCTGCTGCTTCCACAGCAACTCCTTGGAAGCTTACTGGTGACCTCACTCTCACGCAGGAACACAACAACCCTCTAGGGAGTTGTTATTTTGCTGCGGTTTTCTGTGAGGTGGAGGTACTTCCCCAGACGGGCTGCTTTAATGCGCCCTACCTCTCTTAAAACATCTAGACCAAGACAAACAGACATGTTCATGCACGCAAAATGTTTGCCTTGTGTGGGAATCGAACACACGAGCGTTGGTGTCAAAGCCGCATCGTTCACGACTGAGCCACCGAGCTCGTCAAAATTGTAGAATATCATGGCATTCTTTAAACAGATTTGCTTTTACTGAATTCCCAATGTCTTAATTTGTTGAATAAGTACTAAGGTATCTATCGATAATGTAATTCGATGTACACAATTGAAGCTGCACTGGTCGAGTAGCAATTCAAATGGGGCAGAAGACGCAAATGTTAAACTTATGTGTACGGGCCCCTTCGATACGACCCGTACACTTTCGTAGATGAATATAAAAATAATAGAATGTAGGCACTGGCGGGCTTCGTTCTTCGACCTCCGGTTGTAAGTCGCAGGTCTGTGGGTTGGTGCAGAATGAAACGCCTGTTGCTGTCTTCAGAAGTATGGAGCCGTAGGTACTTGCTGCTAGGTCTGGACTGGCTTGGCTTTGGAGTGACTTGGCTGGCTATTTCACTGTAGTGTGAGCGCTGAGTGTAGCGGACGACTGGTACCGATCGACGATGTATGGCCCATATTTATACCCCCGCTGTGCGAGCGAGAGGCACATGTGTGGGAAAGAGATAGCAATAGCCAAAATCGCCCAGACCTAGAGGCAATACCTGATCGTGCTCGCTTTATTTGTGTCTAAAATGTTTGTAAGTTGTACTATTATTTCATACATTTGACCCTTTTTCATATAAAACCATAAAAACTTTTGCTAAAGTTATTGTCAAAACTTATGGGTCAGTGAAGTTTTACATAAAAATGTTTTCATTATAAACTTAAAATTACGTTAATAGGTACATCTATGCACTATTGAGCTGTTGCAGCCAGTAATTCGCCGTTATAACTTTATTATATACTTGGCTTGCAACAGCTCGTACCTATACTAAACATGTAAAACTTATCTCTAACAAGGTATGTATGAAAACTGTGTAAACCTATTCTAATCCTTACATAAACAACTAATACAAACTATACATAAACAACTATAACTATATAAAATGTGCATCACTTATACTACGCGCGACGGTTATCTAATCATGTACATAGTTGTCGCGAACATATACTCCCGCCGCAGCTATCTCAGCTGGAGATATTTTTCGTGTTCGCGCCGTCGACCGTCGCTGTAGGCAGGATCACCAGCTTCTTGGTGGGCCTTCGCAGCACGCCCTTGTTGGTCCGCACGTCCACCGCTCGTGTCTCTCCGTCCGGTCCGGGGTAGGTGAAAGGGCGCTGATGATGCGCCAGTCTGCTCCGTGGATGGTCACCCGTAGACGGTTGAGCGGGCACGGCCCGCCTGATGCGACACTGTTGACATCTTTTCAACACACTTCTAACTGTATTGCGCAGTCGTAGTACCCATAAGTGTTGTCGAACTTCGTTGGTCGTGGTCTCGAAGCCCCCGTGATGGAGTCTTCGATGTACCCATGAGATGTACAGTTGCACATATGTATGTTTGCCATCCATAATCGGCGGAGCTTTTTGTTCGTCCGTGATGTCGACAGCGGCTGCTATTCGTGACCGTAGCCGTATGACGTCATCGCTGTCTATAATGACGGACAGCTGACTTAGTCGGCTATTAGCAGGCAACTGTTTTTTACACTTTAAAGCTGCGACATCTTCACTGAACGCATCATCTTGCACTGAGCGTATCCACAGCTGTTGGGCACGATGTAAGTGATGTGTTTCAAGTTGAATGAAACAGCTGTTTTCACTTTCACACGTAGCACTGATTTTCTTGTTTTTTCCCTTCGCTGCTTTCTTTATTTTCGTCCAAGTAGCGTCGTCAACTTTGTTTTTCTTATTGCGTTTGTAGGCCGCGTTGCACAGTTGTTTCTTGATGCGCAGAAGTTCGATGAATTGTAATACACGCGCCGTCGTACGCACTAACTTTAACCAACTTGAAAAACGAGTTGCGTCGGGCAGTGCTTCCTTTGGTGATGTAGTGTTTCGAACAAAGTTGACTCTTTCCTCGCCGGTCAGACCCATATGGTCGGGTTCATTGACCTCTCGCGGCCAGTTTGTTTCCGACTCGCGTAGAAACGCGGGCCCGTGGAACCACCGGTGTTGGGAGTTGAAGTCGTGTGGAGTGTCGCGCGTTGCGTCGTCTGCAACATTTTCCTTGGTAGGCACCCATCTCCACTCGCTGGTCTTCGTCTCCTCGGCGATCTCCGCGATCCGGTGGGCCACAAACGGCTTGTACGCTCGCGGGCCAGTGCGTAGCCACGAGAGTACCGTGCGTGAATCCGACCAATATACTCGGCGGGTCGGCTTTATGTCGTGTTCGTCTATGGCTGTGCGCGCAAGACGACACCCAAGTACAGCTGACTGGAGTTCGAGTCTCGGTATTGACGTCACTTTGTTCAACGGTGCAACTTTGCCTTTTGCAGCTATCAACGACACATGTATATTCCCGCATGCATCCTGTGCCCTCCAATACACAGCGCAGGCGTATTGCGACGAACTTGCATCGACGAAAGTATGTATCTCGTTCGTATGTGCGGTCGATACGCCGGGATAGCACCTTGGTATAGCTAGGTTCGGTAGTCTTCTCACGTGAGAGAGCCAGTATGACCAACTTTCGGCTTCACTGTCTTGCAACTTGACATCCCAGTCGATTCCAGTACGCCAAGTATCTTGTAAAATCTTCTTCGCTTGTATTGTAACAGGTGTAACTAAGCCCAGCGGGTCGAACAAAGACATCACTGTACGTAGGGCTTCTCGCTTCGTCGGTGTTTTCGTGCCTTCCAATATTGAAGGCGGAAGCTTGTGTTGATTGATGTTGAAGCCCAGATTGTCTTCATTCGGGTCCCACACCATGCCCAATATCTTCTCTGCATCGAGTTGCACTAAATTCCCCTTAGGTGTAGTGGAGAATTCGGCGCGCACCTTGTTTGAGTTCGATGCCCAGCGTTGAAGATGATAATTCGCTCGTTTGTGTATATTAGCGACTTGTGTTGATACTTGTATGGCGACCTCCTCCGTGTCAAAGCTGGCAAGATAGTCGTCGACGTAGTGGTTTGCTATCACTGCCTGCGCTGCCTCGGGAAACTGTTCTTTGAATTCCTCGGCGTTTTTGTTTTTGATGTATATCGCCGTGCATGGTGACGACGTGGCGCCGAAGATCACGCTTCTCATGCGGTACTCTGTGGGTGGACCGATTCTTCTGTCTTCTCTCCACAGGAACCTCTGCATGTCTCGGTCTTCCTCCCGTATGTTGATGCGCAGGAACATGTCCTTGATATCGGCTGCGACCGCTACTGGGCGTTGACGGAACCTCATCAGCACTCCGGGTAGAGACTGTATGAGGTCGGGCCCAGACAGCAGCATGTCGTTGAGGCTGATACCACGGGTCCTGGCTGCCGCGTCGTGCACGATGCGTAGTTTCTCGGGCTTTTGCGGGTTGATAACTGCAAAATGTGGCAGATACCAAGTTCTGTCGCTTTTCACTGCTGGAGCCTTCTCTGCATAGCCGCTCTGTATCAGAGTGTTCATTTGTGTCTCGTAGCGCCGCTTCAATTCGACATTTTTGTCGAGTTTCTTCTCGACTAACTCGAGGCGACGCATCGCTGTGTTGTAGTTATCCGGCGGTACAAAATCGCTTTGTTTGAATAGCAATCCTGTTTCAAACCCTCCCGCCGGTAATCGACGCGTCTTCTCCTCGAGTGTGCGCAGCGCGTGGAGCTCGTCGTTGGTGTGTGAATGTTTAGGCTGAACACCCAGAGACTCGAGGGCGAAGTGCTCCTTCATGAGGTCATCCATTGTCTGTTCCTCCGTTAGTGTTACTGTAGTCAGATGGCTAACTCGATGGACTTGCTGCTTCTTCTTATTTCCCGTCGCGCCGTGCAATACCCATCCCAAGTCGGTTAATGAAGCGACTGGTTGGGCTGTGGTCCCTCTTCGCACGTCGTGTGTGAGCAGCAACGACCAATTATCTTGACCCAGCAACACGGTTGGATGGCCTTCCTCATAAATCAGCTGATCTTCGATGTCTTCCAAATGACGACAGTGTTTCACGACACTACGTGGCACACCTTGAGTCGTCAACATCAGCTTGTCCATTGTACGCGCCGACACATCGTGCTTCACTGAGTTTCTTCCTTGTATAGTGAAGTGTACACGTTCCGATGTATCGGCCGTTATACGTGCGCCGGCCACACCCTCTATGTAAAAAGGCGCGGGCGGCCCGTGTACGCCGATCTTGTTCGCCACTGCCGACTCGATGAGTGTGCACGTAGAGCCGTCGTCCAAAAGGGCGTAAGTGTCGTATGTACCCTTCGGACCGGTCACTTGTACAGGCAGAATCTTGAGATAGGCAGCAGTGGAATTTTCCCTTGTCGACGTAACTATGGCTGTTGAATTTTCAACTTCATTTTCTTTCCTTTTTGTGTCGTGTAGAAGAGGGTGGTGCGTGTATTTGCATCCGTCGACTTCACACTGCTTTGGCTTGCAGTTATGCCGAAATTTGCGGACTCGCAAACAACGGAAGCATAGCCTGTGAGTTCTGGCTAGCTCCCATCTCGCAAATTGGTCGGCTTTCTTGAACACGTTGCAGTCGTACGGATGGTGACCCTCTTTCTTGCAAACTTGACACTTTAGTTGCACCGCAGTAGACTTCTGATCTTGAGTGTGGTAAGCACGTAGTCCTTTTCGTACGGCAGGCTCCCGCCGGTCTTCAACCGCAGTGAGCTCGGCCGGTGCGTAGCTTCCACATCGATCGGCGGTGACTTCCAGAAACTTGGACAGCGTGAGAAGGTCTGGATGATCTTCCGGCTGTTCGGCGGCGAAGTCGTAATACCTGTAGCGCAGCGCTGGCGGCAGTTTTTCAATGACGCTGCGTACCACTTCGGCGTTGTGTAGATAGTGATGCTTCTTCAGTGCTTTAACTGTGGCTGTGACGTTAAGCACCTTTGAAGCGAAGATGCAGATGTCTCTTGGGTTCTCGGCCAGTCGTGGTAGCGCACGGAGCTTGTTCAGTTCGGTCATTGCCAGTGCATCTGGACGACCGAACCTCGCGGCTAACATCTTCATAACTTCTTCTGAAGTCGTTGACCCGACGAAGAGACATAGTGTTGCATCTCTGGCGGCTCCCTTCAGGCTGTGACGTAACTTGGACAGCCTTTCTTGTTCGGAGAGGTGACTTGCAGCTTCATCATAGGCGGCCTTGAATGGCAGCCACTCGTTCGATGACCCGTGAAAAGACGGTAACTCGACGGTCCTCGGTGCAATGGCGGGTTGAACGGCTCTCGCTGCAAGTGTGATGGCAGTTGCTAGTTGATTGTAGTCAAACTCCCGTTGCGGTCGTCTCTCTTCACAATAGCGTGCTGGCTCTATATCTTCTCTCACTGGAACCGGTACTTGTTGCTCGGCGTGCCGCGTGACCTCGCTGTGGCCCCGATGAAGTGCGTCGCTGCACGTCTGCGGCGGCGGCGCTGCTATAACCTCCTCTTCATCGGTCCTGCGATGGTCCGGGCCTGGGACGTCGGGCTTCGGTACGTAGGGCTCCATGGTGAGTGCCAGCGTGCTTCTGTTGACCCAGTCGGTTGTTCGCTCGTTCCTAGTTGCCAAGTCCTCGTCTGCTTCGATCTCGTCTTCAGAGTCCGCCTCCAACGCGGCGACACGTGCAGCTGCCAGCTCCACTTCCTTCTGTAGAAGGAATTCTCGCGCCTTGGCCAGCGCTCTCCGCTTGATTGTCGACGTAGTGCGGGGCGCGCTGGGCGGGCGGCGAGAGGCCTCCTTCTGTGGGCTGGCTGTCCGGTGTGTGGCTGCTGTCTTGCCGGTTGTCGTCTCGCCGGTCGCCGTCGTCTCGCCGGTCGTTGCAGTGGCCGTAGTGTTCGTCGTCGTCGATGTTTCGGCTGTAGACGTCTCTGGCGTCGCTACGGCGGGTGCGGCGGCGGTGGCGGCGGCGGCGGGCGTCACTGTGGCGGCGGCGGCGGGCGTCACTGTGGCGGCGGCGGCGGCTCCGTCGACTTGAGCAGGCGTTGTCCTCCTTTCCGACTCCATACTTCTTGTGACAGGCATTTTTCTTCGTCGTCTGAAGAACTATTCCCAGTATCCGGCTGCTGAAGGACCAAAATGTACGGGCCCCTTCGATACGACCCGTACACTTTCTTAGATGAATATAAAAATAATAGAATGTAGGCACTGGCGGGCTTCGTTCTTCGACCTCCGGTTGTAAGTCGCAGGTCTGTGGGTTGGTGCAGAATGAAACGCCTGTTGCTGTCTTCAGAAGTATGGAGCCGTAGGTACTTGCTGCTAGGTCTGGACTGGCTTGGCTTTGGAGTGACTTGGCTGGCTATTTCACTGTAGTGTGAGCGCTGAGTGTAGCGGACGACTGGTACCGATCGACGATGTATGGCCCATATTTATACCCCCGCTGTGCGAGCGAGAGGCACATGTGTGGGAAAGAGATAGCAATAGCCAAAATCGCCCAGACCTAGAGGCAATACCTGATCGTGCTCGCTTTATTTGTGTCTAAAATGTTTGTAAGTTGTACTATTATTTCATACATTTGACCCTTTTTCATATAAAACCATAAAAACTTTTGCTAAAGTTATTGTCAAAACTTATGGGTCAGTGAAGTTTTACATAAAAATGTTTTCATTATAAACTTAAAATTACGTTAATAGGTACATCTATGCACTATTGAGCTGTTGCAGCCAGTAATTCGCCGTTATAACTTTATTATATACTTGGCTTGCAACAGCTCGTACCTATACTAAACATGTAAAACTTATCTCTAACAAGGTATGTATGAAAACTGTGTAAACCTATTCTAATCCTTACATAAACAACTAATACAAACTATACATAAACAACTATAACTATATAAAATGTGCATCACTTATACTACGCGCGACGGTTATCTAATCATGTACATAGTTGTCGCGAACATTATGACTAATATGAATTAAGTTTATAATTGATTCCATGGATACCACCGCCATCTATCGTCGAGTAACAGTATTTGCTCGATAATCAAACTCAGTCTGACTTGAAATTGCAAAACATCGTAAATACATTCTGCACTCTAGCAAAATATACTCTATTCGACATTGTGAAGGTATATTTTCAAATGTAGCATTTGTTGATTTCAGCTACTTTTGACTAAAACAAAAACGACCAATCACAGCTATTGTTTATTTGTAGTGCAATATAGGATAATCGGTTTACTAGTGTGAGTTTGGCGACAACGGTTTCTGTACCAACTTTGTCACTTAGCACTTCCACTTGTTTTTTCTATTCCGTGTTCGCGACTTTGGTCGCATATCTCCTATCCCAAATTAGTGTAAATTATACAAACTGCAAAACAAAACACTCCTTCATGCTGTATAATAGAGTTCATTTAGCTAAAGACAAAAAAAGTATATAAGACGTTTCGTAATTTTTTATCTACCAGCTTCGATTTACGAAGAAGTTCAGCTATTCCACAACAGATGGCAGGCAGCGGTAAGAAAATAACTTTGAACTGTACGCGCCTCGAAATAAGGTTGACATTTCCTTAAAACATTATTTTCGTTTATATGTAGCAGAATTATTTACGAGTACTAACAGAATCACGCGTATGGCGAGCAGTGGCGGCTGTACCTTAAGTGCGCTCGTGCGCTGAACCACCAATTCAAAAGATTTAAAAATTACAAAATATTACTTCATCACTTAAATTACCATATTAATATTTATTTATGAAACATACAAAAACATAATATATCAAATAAAATTTAAAATTATAACAAATAAAAGACAAATCAATTTAAGCGCTTTGCTAAACTATTAAGACTTATTTTCCCTGTAAAGAAAAATTCTCGTGCGCTTCGGTGAGTGCACGAGGACTGCTAATAGAACTTGTATGAGTTACTAGCGAATGTGCCTGACGCGTGAAACAAAAGATAGTTCATAGAAATGTACCGAGAAATTAATCGGTTCTCGTGCGCCGCTCGGGCGAATCGAAGATTACCGAGAGCACCCGATGTTTGACGAAATTTTAAATTTGAGTTCGACGGTGGCCATGATGGACCTCTCCTTACCAGTATAGTTTCGCTGTATCTGTGACGCGTTAATTATGGTTTGTTTATATTAAGTAATTGTTTTTTTTTAATTTACATCTTTTATGTAAATTGTTGATTTGTTGCAATTTCTAATATTAATACTTGGTGAGCAAGTAAAGTGCACCACCAGTTCGATAACCCACCAGCCGCCACTGATGGCGAGTCCTTTAGTAACATGTCTCTGGTTTTCCCATACATTTTGTGGTCGTAAACGACCGCCCGGTAAACGACAGGATAATATAAATCACGGTTTTACTTTCGGAATATATCCGCTTTCCGACTTGCTGAAGGCCAACGTTTGTCGACTGTAAAGAACAGTCGACAAACTTTCGGCAAAATCCCCGAAAAGTCACACGAGCTTCATCGGATATACTGCAGTCCAGTCGTGATAACGCTAATTCGCACAAGAATTGGTAGTCTGTTAGTTTGTTCGCTTGAAATGTTTCCGACATAATTATTTAATAATGGTGATCGTACTCATTATCGTACTTGCAAATGCAAGTCTTTCCGACACAGTAGTGGATGATTGCTGAAAAGTTCTGAAAGAAAGTGTGGTGGATAGTACAAAAGAAGCATGTGGATGCGCAAAGAGGCATAAAACATTGAAAAGAGATGCCTGGTGGGATGCGGAGGTTGAATCCTCCGTAGCAAGAAAGAGGAAAGCGTGGCTGGAATCTTTGCCCTTAAATAATAATAATAATAATAATAACGCAGGGCAGCTTGTGGCGAGCTGTTGGTGCGT
This sequence comes from Pyralis farinalis, assembly GCA_947507595.1. Lineage (NCBI taxonomy): Eukaryota > Metazoa > Arthropoda > Insecta > Lepidoptera > Pyralidae > Pyralis > Pyralis farinalis. The sequence goes on along the minus strand of OX382260.1, from coordinate 35,830,083 downwards.
AACGACACCACGGGTACCCGAGTGCTCCAGAGAGTCGATCAGGGCCTTCGTCTCCGACGTGTCTTCGTCGGTCGGAGTGAAAAGTCAAGAAGGCTCTCAGCTCTGGCTTGCCTTCACTGGCCGTCCAGAGAGGAGTCGATAGAGTATATTGCTTTAGCAGGTGATATGCTCCAGGGGTGGAAGTGTTAAAGGGCATAACGCCGCGAGTAACTTCGGAGAAAGCGCAGCACACCTCTCAACACCCCTGAGTCACTCACACCGGTGTTGCCCCCGGCCGACTATCTCTGGCATTTCGGGGGTCCATCTAGTGAGTGGCGAGCCACCGCCTGCCAAAAGTAACAGTCAGATATGATAGTTATGGCAGGTGTCCGTCCCTCTTCTGCAATAGCCCGGTTCTAATAATACCTCCAAATCTCACTTTAATAGCCCACTTTTTCCCGACATATTTCCAATAGTCCCAATACCTGCCGTGGCCTGTTCATTGGTATATTGACCCATTGATATCCCCTGGAGCGGATCACGGTAGGTGTACAACATTACATACAATCTTTTCTAAGGGGCCTCTACGCGTTGGATTTTTATCCCCGCGCAAGCCTATCAAATGACCGGGATTAATACCCGTGAGTAGAAAGAAAAATATATGAATAATAATAATAATAATCCTTAATTTCGGACACTGAATATCCATACATTAAATACATTAGGTCTAAAGACAATATGTCAATGTAAATTAATAATTATAAATATAACACTTCTGACAGTCAGTCAGGCAGCTATTCGCACCCAACTTTTATATGTTGAGGTCGTCACAAGCCTTTCCGCCAGACTGCTAATAATAGCATTCTTTCACTTGGCAATTCTGAACATAAATGACGCTATCCTTTTTCTTTGAATGGCATTAAACGTATCAACTCGTGCCTCTGTAAACATATCCGAGGCGCTACAAAATCGTCTTAAACCCATCAGTTTCCTGAAGATGTCATTGTAGGCGACTCGTATGCCATTATGTATCTTCTTTGTATATTTAGTCCAGAGTTGACAAGTGTAAAAGGTCTGGCAGAAAGACTTAAAGAGTGTTATCTTCACGTCAGGGGCCGACTTTGAAAATTTTCTGGCGATCATATTACCTACTACACATAACGCCCTGCGCTGTCTTTCGACATCTGCGTCGTCCTTAAGACTAGACGTTACGATATGACCAAGGTACTTGAACTTCTCCACTATTTTAACAGGTAGTCCATCGAGATGAACCTCAGGTATGTATTCCGGTCCCTTTCCCGATCTGAAGACCACCATCTCAGTTTTTTTTGTGTTGTATATCAAATTATGCCCTTTAGCGTACTTTTCACAAATAGCTATAAGTTTTCGCATGCCTTTGATCGAAGAGCTGAGGAGCACCATGTCATCTGCGTAACTCAGGCTGTTGACATATCTGTCATCCAGCCGGAGCCCCACAGGAGCTCTGCTCAGCTCCACGAGCAAGTCATTAACATAGATGTTAAACAGATCGGGAGAGGTGAGCCCACCTTGTCTCACTCCACAAGAGAGACGGTAGCTATCCGACATTTCGGAGCCCCACCTGACATTATTGGTCTGATTTTGGTACCAGTACCTAAGCAGACCAACAATCTCATCTGGGACACATGTGTGGTGAAGTTTCTGCCACAGTAATTTGTGACTAAGTGTATCGAAGACACAGCTAAGGTCTAGAAAACAAGCGTAAACGGTAGTGCTTTGCTGCTTATAGTACCCAACAACCTGCTTCAGAGCAAATATTGCCATATCAGTCGAAACCTGCGGACGAAAACCGAACTGTCCGTCATCATAGTTAATGCCGGTGAAGTGAGAGTGAACAACTCGTTCAAGCACCTTGGCCACCACCGTAGCTAACGATATTGGTCTATAGTTGGCCACACTCGAGATATCGCCTGTTTTATCTTTTATAATAGGAACCACTAAAGTTCGTATCATGTCATTAGGTAAGTAGCAATGCTTCACGCAGAGGCTGAAAAGCCACGACAATACCAAACAGACATGCTGACCCGCATACAGCAAATGCTCTATACTAAGGCCGTCATGACCCGGAGACTTTCCTCGTTTCATATTTCTAAGCACATCTGTTATCGTAGAAGGTGAAACTAACATGAAGTCAGTCACCGGTCCCCGAACAACCTACTCATTACTGCACCTAACTTCTTCAGAGAAAAGTTTACCGTTAAAATGATTTCGAAACAAGTTTGCAATTTCCCTTTTATCTTGCATTCCTTCTACACTAACTGGTAAGCCAATTCTATTGTATAACATTTTTGTTTCTCGCCAGAAATCTACAAAGTTACCACTAGACCGATGACGTGCCAACATATCCAATTTAATTTTCTCACGATTTAATTGAACGTACCTAAGCGCGGATTTGAACTCTCTGCGCGAGGCTGTCATATGTTCGTAATAATACCCAGATCGCGGCCTTCCGAAATGAACCCATTCTAAAAATTTCTGTCTCGCTTTAACATGTGCACTCCTGACGTGAAAATTCCACCCCACTACTTTCCGTTTTTTTATTGTTTTTGTTAATAAAACTATGGAGTAAATGAAAGTATGAGAGAGAAGAAGAAAGAAATGTACCGTCTACGCAAGAATGAAACCATGGCTTTGGTGAAAGAGAAGCGTGAAAGACAATTTATGAATGAGGAAGAGAGGCTGACGAAAAACTTCGAGGCAAATACCAAACTCTTTTTGAGAGAGGTAAAGAAGTCTCGGGGTAGTTCGTCGGCATCCAGTATGAACAAGATTAGGTCTAAAGCTGGTATTCTTGCACTCAGGAAGTGTTAGAACGGTGGAGCGAATATTTTGAAGAAATGTATGAATATACCTCGGACGCTGACAATGAGAGTGAGTCTGATGCTCACTCCACGTTGACGGCGTCCGATGAAGGTATAACTATGGATGGGATTGAATGGTCGATACGAACTTTGAAAAATTGAAAGTCTGGAGGGAATTGATATGATCACAGCTGAAATGATCAAACTAGGTGGCACTTACGTCCGGGACGCCTTCTGGTACTTATGCAACCTATGCTGGAGAACTGGAAGGGTCCCAATGGACTGGGGACGCGCAGTCATCGTACCCTTGTATAAAGGCAAGGGATCACGCATGAACTGCGCCAGCTATAGGGCCATCAGTTTGATCAGCTTAGCAGCAAAAGTATATGGAAAGGTAATTGAAAGGAGAATGAGGGTGGAATCTGACGAAATGCTGTGGGAAGTACAGGGAGGATTCCGAAGTGGAAGGGGATGTACGGATCCCCTTCCACTTCGGAATCCTCCCTGCCCTGTCTCCCGGAAGTTCTCTCACTCCGCAATATCGTAGAGAAGTATCTGGCCACAGACCAGAAGGTTTTCTGCGGTTTTGTGAATCTTGAGAAGGCATTTGATAGGGTTGTGCGATAGGAACTGTGGTGCATATTGCTGAGATATGGGATTGACGGTTTACTGCTCCGTGCTGTGCAGTCCACCTACAAGGATTGCTTAGCATGTGTGCGAATAGATGGCAACATGTCACCCTGGTTTGATGTTAAAATTGATGTCAAATAGGATTGCATGTTGTCTGCTAGGCTGTTTATACTGTATCTCGATAGTTGTCCACAGAGAATAAGATCGACGAATATAGGATTACGTATGGGTGACCTAGTGGTGAACTGTCTGCTGTATGCAGATGATGGCGTCCTATTAGCAGAAACACCTACTGAGCTGCAAACACAAGTCACAATGATGAAAGACGAATGTATGAAGGAAGGTTTACTATTGAATGCGAAGAAAACAAAGATAATGGTATTTGAAAGAGAAGAAACCAGAACCAATATAAGGATTATGGTAGATGATGAAGTGTTGGAACAAGTGGATGAGTTTGTATATCTTGGATGCGCTTTCAGCAGGGATGGAATGTACACCGCAGATGTGGAAAGGCGAGTGAGTGCTGGGAATAGTGTGAAAGGAGCGTTGGGAAAACTTCTTGGCAGTAAAAACCTGAGCCAGAAGGTGCAGCTGGCTATACCCAATGCAGTGCTGGTCCCTACGCTGTCTTATGGAAGCGAGAGCTGGGTATGGCAGAGAGAGCATGAACGTAGGATAAATGCGGTTGAAATGCGAGCGTGGCGCAAAATTTGTGGCGTAACGCTTGTTGACCGTATTCGCATTGATGAGATTAGAAGCAGAGTTGGTATGAAAGATAGCGTCGGTGTTAAAATAAGAAGGGGCATGCTCCGTTGGTTCGGACATGTAGAAAGAAATAATGCAGGATGAAAGAATGACAAAGCAGATATACAATGCAAAAGTGGAAGGATGTAGGAGCTGAGGAAGGCCAAGACTTACCTACCATGATCAAATTGGTTGAGTTCTATCAAAAGGTGATGTCAGGAGCCCTAGAAACCGGCGAGCGTGCATGAAAAGAGCAATGAATGTTAAAGAAGCAAGTGAGGTATGTAAGGATCGAGTCACGTGGCGCTCCGCTCTCTCTGCCTACCCCGTAAGGGATTTGGCATGAAGTTATAGATAGATTGAATGAATATGCAGGTGACAAAGATGTCTGGAAATAATTGAGCACAGACGACCTTTCCTTAATAATTTTTATTTCTACTATTTGATATCATTATTGTACCAATATGCTGATATTAATTTATTGTAATATCTAATTGACAATTTTAAAAGAGACCTGTGGATATTGGCAAGTTTCTTTCGGCATTTCTTCTTCGTCAATGGTCATTTTCGAAATACTAGCAGATTAAAAAAGAAAAATAGAAAACATAAGCGAATTAAATAAGATACAATAAGATTACATATTAAAAAATGTAAGACGTATCTAAGTACCCGCGAGGGCCCAATGACAATTAAAGATTTTTTTTTCTTTTTATTATTATATAAAGGCAACGCGGTGTTATTCCCAACGCTACCTTTTGGAAGTGAAAGCTGGGTTATGGTGGAGATAGTATGAAAGTAGAATAAATGCGGTCGAGGTGCGAGCATTGCCAAAATTTGTGGCGTAACTCTTGCTGACTGTGTTCGGAATGATGATGTGAGAAACAGAGTTGGTCTGAAAGAGAGTGTCAATGTTGAGATAAGAAAAGACATGCTCCGTTCGTTCGAGCACGTAGAATAAATACAGGGTGAAAGAATGACGATACAGGTATACAATGTAACTACAGTACAGATACCATACAAAGGTTGGTCACCTTCCTAATTGAACTATTTTCTTTCCATTATAATTCAACTAGGTGGCGGCACTAGCACACCATCCGCAATAATCGCAAAGCTACGCTCACTAGTGACATCTACCTCTGACGCAAGGTAAGGTAGCCAACGAGAACCAGCGATATCGCAAAGCAATCGCACATGCCATACAGAGTTTCATAAAATATGATCTGGACGCAATAATAAATACAACTCTTTCAAGTAATACTAAAATTACAAATGTTGAAAAATCATACGTGAGATTAGGGGATGGGGAAGGGGATTGAACGAAATCACACGACATCTCACCAAGAGGGGGTCAGAAAATCGGTAAAACGCCTCACGTAATTAACAGACGCCTCGTTAGGTAATCGCTTCCTATCAGGCGGACCGTATGATTGGTTGCACCCGACGACGTAGTAAGTATATAAAAAAAATTGCTGTATAGTAAAGGACACAATACATCACCACCCCCAGTATATACCGAGAGGAGCGTACGAGGCGACTATGGTTATGACTATTCCAGTAACTACCAGGGCCGGAATTCTGAACTAATTATGCTACAGCATAATTAGTTCACAATTAATTATCTTTGGTTCAGAAACTCCGTAATGCGGTCGCCAATGCACCTGCTCAGCTCGCGAGGACGATTATGAGCAAATAATCCTCCCTCCCTAAAACATCAGAAAATGCAAGCACTCAAAGATAAAACTTTCGCTCACGCACGATACAAACCATATCGCTGGCTTGAATTGATATAAATAAACATTTAATAAGTGAGAGTTTGTAATTGACAAAAATAAGTTAAATTTGTCTTGAGACATAGCACTATTTTAAAACGACGCTTGCTGCGCCATTTGTTGTACGCTTTTAGAACAAAAAATAATATATTCCCGTTGGGTACCCATGGTATAAGCTGCTGACATTGACCCGGTCAGACTTATATACTATACTAAACATAGTAAGGAATAATTTTAAATTAATCACAACTTAATTTATAGAAAATATTTATTACAATTTAAAAATATTTATCAGATAGTGACTCCAATTCAATTTAAAATATAATTCATTACTTAAATTATTTTATACACCTTTGGTTATTAGGTAACCTATAAGTACAATTTTATCATTATATTAAAGCCAATTACACTTTTATGGCTAAATGTATTTACTTAAATTAATAAAATTTATGCACCATCAAGAGTAGAGCACCATTTAAACAATGCATTTTATAACAATAAGATAAGCGAAAGCGTTTGCAACGTAGACTGACATCAAATACTTAATCGATAGAATTTACTATGTAGTTTAAGTAGAAATAACAGCTGAGTATTTGGGCTAAATTGAGTTTAAGGTTGTAACACTGGCGGAAGAATCGCTACTATCAAGTCTTCTAAATCTTCAAATTCAATTATGTATTGTATAAAAATAATTATTTTAGTTGGGATCACTAGAACTCGAAAATTGTAGCTAATTTTGTGTAGAAAATGGAAGTGATGATAGTACATACAGTTTTTATAGAGAAGAAATTCTAATAATAAATATACATTTCTCTGTGTTAATTAAAGCAATAGTCAATAAGTTGAACAAAGGTTTCTTGTAACTGTAAAAGTAAACTTAATGTAAAGTCTTATTGTAAACTTCAATGGTGTTACCAGAATAAAATACTCTTTTATAAGGCAACGTCTTTATATTTTCCTAAATCATCTGATTCGTTACCCATAGACGTATGACTATTTCTAAGTCCGTAAAACACTCTTTCTCTGGACCCACGGAAACGGTAAGGTTCATGTCTTAGTAAATTAACACCATATGCTGCGTCTTCTCTTTTATACTCGTAAAACCTTGGATCGTAATCTGGAGGATACATTCTCTGGTCGTAATGGTAGGGTCTATAATAAGGATATGCCATTTCGCTCTTACAATCCATCCTGTCTTCGTAACCTTCGTATTTAGCTGGGTATTCATCTGTGTTGAATGCGCCTACTACTGAATGGCGCCGTTTGTAAGGGTTATCGTATGGTCCGGATCTAGGGCCTACCCAAGTGCCGTACATTTGTGGTGCAGGGTAGGATTTAGGGTAGCCTCTCATGCTTGCGGCATATTGTCTCTCAGCTAGGTGTTGCCAGTATGCTGGGGGCGGCTGGGGAAGCATCATTTGAGGATAGCCCATGTTCATGGACTGGCGGCTTGCTAGGTGACGTCGGAGATCTGGCATTGACCCTGATTTGCCTGTAATTATACAATGAAAGCTAGAATTAGCGACTAACTAAGAGATATAGAAAGAAAAACGATATTTTATTCGTATCAGACAAGGAAGCTCTAAATAATCACCTATGCTCACAAAATAAATAAATTGAATTGAATTGAAAAGACCTTCCAATAGTGAAATAATATTGATTTTTTTATGTTAATGGGAGTTAACAATCGAAATGGGCCGTATTGGTAGCAGTAGAACGGTTTTTACTTAATAATAATAATAAAACACGGTAGTAATAGGAAGATAATAATAGGCGGACGTTAGATTGACTGTTCATGTGCCTTACCGGTGTCCGGCATAAATCCATCGTTGGCGAAGGCCGCGGGTGTGTCAGGGACAAAGTGGCTGGCATCAAATTCGCTGCCACTCACGGCCGCACCATTACCGTACCCTGCACTCCTATAATTAAAAAAAAGTCAGCTTAGGGCCTTATCTTTAAGGTGTATAAAAGCAATTGGCTTCTTCTTCGGTTTCATTTTTAAACACATATGGTTTTCTGCATAGACCCACCTCTCTCTCGTTTATTTCTAACGCCAAGCAGCCTTGCTAGCATTGGTTACTCTATCCTAAAGGTTAAGGCAGGCATTGAGAAATATCCTTAGACATTCTTAACAATGCGCGAATGATATTATAGTGCCGTTACGAGCGTATATCGCCAATGGTAAGTACACCATCTTATGCGGACCATAAGCTTGTTTGCCGTCGTAGTTGAATCAAAATCCGTAAAATACAGGTAAGACTCAGAGATATATCATAAGGAACAGCCTGACGGGAAAAGCGCTTCCACCTTATAGAATACCGCGGCCATGTAACAACCCCCTAGAGGATAGTAGTGTTCGTGTCATATAGTAGAGTTACCAGGAAGCTGTTGCTGTAGATACTAGTAGCACCACGGTTCGTGGGTTCGATTCCCACACAGGACAAATATTTGTGTGAATGAGCATGTCTGTTTGTCTTGGTTTGGGTGTTTTTAAGGGCGCATCAAAGCAGGGAAGGAAGTACATTCACCTCACAGAAAACTGCAGCCAAATAAAAACTCCCTGGAGGGTTGTATTGTTCCTGTAAGTGAGTGAGGTTACCAGTAAACTCCTAAGGAGTTGCTGTGTTAGCAACAGAGGTGGCATCGCGCGAGGGATACTTAATGCACACCATGCTTTCATAATAATCACTAATTGTATGCCTTCCTATGTTTAATAAAAAAAAAGATACGTTGACTCAATGTCGGAAGTTTTTACAATTACACAGTGTAAGTCTAAGAGAAATTAGTCGTCATCGTACTATCGTAGATGACTCTTTGCAAATTTCGAAGTATCTGGAATGCTCGTGGATTAAGATTAAGACTAACCTGGCTTCCCTCAATGCGTATGCCGATTGCACTAAAACTACTCCACACACGATGGCAGGTAGCCGCGCCACGTAGCACGCCAGCTCTGCACCACCGTATACCCCTTGAAGACCCTGAAATGTAAAGACCAGTTAAAAAATAACCTGAAGAGCTCGATAACTTCGGTTTACCTATCATGAAAAAAGTTCATTTACACCTCGTCAACTTTGCTTGCCTGTCGAAGGTAGACGTAAACTTTGCCCTGTGTAAAGGTCTAGTCTTCAGAATGAGCCCATTGATGCTGGTATAATCCTAGGAACTCACGAATACTTTCCACATGGTAACTACTTTAAATGCACTGCTGTGATAGATACATCGCGTCGATCTAGATCTGTAGGCGTATTCACATTGCCTCGAAACCCAACATTCGAATCGGAATAGAAAAGTTTTCACTCATAATGTATAGAATCTGCCTGAAAACGATTTTCGATTCCGTATCGAAATTGGCTTTTTGAAGCAATGTGAATACCCTCACTGGTGCCGTGACCGACGGTAGGTGAGACGGTAGGCGAAGTCGCTTGCTGAAGGTAGCAGTCAGCTCGATGCAAACAACACTTTAATCGAGCTAGGACGAAGTTGATTGTCGATGGTCTATCGACCTGCAATCGAATGCAGTTACATCGGGTGCAGTGTGTCATTCGTCATCAATCTACCGCATTGTTGTGTTTTGTACCTACTCGTATCGTTATTGGAAAGAAAGAAAGAAAGAAAATCATTTATTTGTACATTTTGTATAGGGTGTTAGTGACGTATTAACCTAATAAACACCAAAGCCAAATTTATATGCAATGCATCCTGCTGTGAACAACTACATGCAGCAGATGCAGCGCAAATTTAGAATAAATTACCTTCACCTTGCAGAAGACTGCAGACAGTAACATTTCCCTCCATGGTTATTGTTTTCCTTTGATTTAGTAAGGTACAACGAAATAGGTGAGGAATTGCTGTGTTACAAGCGAGGGTGGCAAAGTGAGACGGATACTTCTTGTGTAGCAAATGTCTATATCGGCTACGGTAACTTTAGTTTGGGCTGTCTATATGGTAGTATGTGCCACTTAATGAAGTATTAAAAGCGCTCTAGCCGTGTGGAGCGTATTTATTACATACGACCATAATTTTATCCTAAACGCTATACTTACTTATATAAAAATATGCGTTAAGATTTAAATGTTCGGTACATTCATCCTTCATCCAGTCCGAATGCAATTCATTTTCAAAAAACTAAATGTAATATAATGGAAAATGGAAAAACTAATTTAAAAGCAGCAAAAAAATTAAGTTTGATCTTATCTTATAGCATTAATATACTTATTACAACTGTTTCGTTTCATATCATGTAATCGAAGAATATTAGGTATGTAATATTTAATAAAATGGATAATAATAAGTAGTTAATAAGTGAAGATAAAATAAAAAAAACACATTTTATTTTTATTTGATTTATAACTTATGCCGAAAATTAATGTAAGGGTGATGAATGTAATACTTGAATTAACATAGCAATTACGTCCGTGGGCGTTATGAAGGTAATGCCTACGGTGTTATGAGGCTGTTTAGCAAGAAGTACGAGTACGATAAAAAACTATGAAAAAAAAAATACTTACCCAATGACTAACGGACATGTAGAAGACTAGAGCACATTCGGGGATCAGCACCAGTATCACAGCGATCAGCCACGCTAGCAGGTATTTGTTATTTTTCTGGAAGATGAGAAATACTTATTTAACAAAGTATACATGGAAAACTTAGGAAAATACTGTCCGTTGTGTTGGAATCTTCTTGTTAGAGATATCCCGTTTCCTAAGAATTAGCGGGGTCCGCTATCTAAACCTAAGGTTTTGGCGAAGATACTGGTTGTTACATAGAGTGACTACCGACATACCTCCACAACCCATAGGAAATACCAGACTTTTCTTACGTTAGGTCAAACGTCTTTTGAAATATAATTTGAGCCGTGAGAATTGTCGACGATCCTAAGCTTACACAAGTTATTGAAGAGAGATTTTGTCTCCCTTTTTTTAATAAAGGGGGGGGGGGGAACTAGCATGTGGGTCACCTGATGGTAAGTGGTCACCACCGAGACCGCAAGAAATCCTCTGTATACGATTGTAGCCGGGTGGCATGCACACACTTGCATAAATAACAAAACGATCCTTCATTATTATTACGTTACCGAGAAATTGACGAATAAGATACAGTACTGACAGAGACAGCTATATTCTATCTACACAGCAACGAAGGAATAACATCTATAATTTCACCCATTCCCTTACTGACAGATTGGTCAAATGTCAAAAAACCAATTCAAACTTATCGCCACGCATCGAGGATCTCAGCTTAGCAAATTTTATTATAAGTATGGTTGTTTTCTATTTTATGAAATCGTCGAATGAATGATCAACTCATATTATTTAATATAAAACTAAACCGTCGTGTCACCGAGCAGTCAACAGTAACCGATTATCTAAGACTTGATAACAGCCACAGTACTCTTGAGTAGGAAGAGTAGTAAAAAGTAATGTTATTCTCTCTCAGTGGGCTAGTAAAAATATGAAAAAGAGTTAAGTAGGTTAGGTCACCATACGAAAACATTTCAAATTTTTCGTTATTGGTTAGTTAGCGAGAGTGGTTGCATGTCTTGGATTGTAATTTTTTATATTTATCAATATGCAAGATAGAACACGCATTATTGCGTTGCATAATATCGGATATAATATATCCCAATTTAGTAATAAGACGGATTTTACTGTAAGTGATTTCGCGTTTGTGTAAATGTTTTGGTGTATATGATATATATTGATAATATATAATTTATAATAAATAAATATTATATCGTAGCTATAAAGTAACATATAGTTTTGTTGATTAGTAATCTATGACAAGTTTATGTTAATTTGGTTTTAGTGGATCACCGATAAGCGTTGGGTGACTAGTCACGAAGAGGCAGGTAATGCTTCGACTCGACCGAGAAGTGAATGTCCCCGACTTATCAATGAGTCACATAAGAGATTTTAATGTCGACAATTTGATAACAATGGCTTCTCGACGACTGCTGAGTTTGCGAATTTGTTTGACACCCCTATCTCGGCGATAAGTCTACCCTTCGTCTTGCACAGAGAGGACTTGATAGATAGATAGATATGAACTTTATTTGCACACTATGAAACATACACACATCATACAATAATCACTAGTTACCTTATTAAAACGAACACACTATGGTAATAACGCAGAACAACATTTTACGTTTCTTTTACATTTAAAATTGTACATATATATGGACAATGGGGATGTTGACATTTAATTAAATCAATTACATTTTAAATATTACTTAAAAGGACAATTCTGTATGAAATTATAATAGATACATAGTAACAATTTTTTATATCTGTATTATCATAGCATTATTCGTTATTTTTCTTCACACTGTCAACATACCTTGATACACAAAAGGTAATAACGAAAAAGAGAAATATAGTTAGCCTAGATCGCCAAAGCAACTAGATAAATACAAATTGAAAATGCATGTATGTGCCGCAGCAGTGCAAAAAGCCAAAGTTCAGTGTGGTAAGTCACAATTTGTGACAGTACACTGATTTTCAACTATGACCTGGAGAGTGTACGCGGATGGCGTAAAATATCGTTCTATTATATCGTACTATTATGTTTATAAACAAGACGATATAAGTACACTTTTCCGATTACAATAGAATTGCACAGATTCGGTTGATACGATATTTTAAATCGTCACAATCGCAGTCAAAGATTTTTGGTTTATTGGCTGGCTTTCTATGTTGCAAAGAAAGACTTGCAACATAGAAAGCCAGCCAATAAACCAAAATTGCCGAGTTTCATAAGTAAAGTGCGTTTATTAAATAATAATTTTAGAGTGAAAAATATTAGTAATTAATATTTTATTCGGTATTTAAAATTAATTTAATGTAAAATTATATGCGATTGTTGAATACAAAATATATATTTTAATATAGGGTAGTGGATGCCACGTAGAAGGGTAGAACATAGGTAACGTATTATTTTTTGTTATATAAATTATACTGTAACCCCGCCGTCCGTGCCGAATTATAAATATCATAAATTTTATTGTTCTTGGTCTAGCTTCAATTTATCTTTCAGTCAGGAAAATGATTATTTAGGTTACAACCTTAGCAACTATGCGGTTAAGTAGGGAAGCAGAAAAACCATCCAAGATTGTTTTGTATTGTGCTTAAAATGAAATAAATAAAATTATTACTTTATATTGTAGGTCTCGAACTTGAGACGGGGATATGATTGTCTGTTTCTTAACTAATACGCCAGAATCTGCCATGAATGAATGGACGAAATATTAATATGGTTAAATATAATGTTAAGTTAAATGAGTACAAAAAATGTAAAGTTAGATGAGTATAAATTTATTCAGCAGAAATATTTTGCACTTAAAATCGTCCCCGTAAGGTTGAGAATACATCAGTATAGAAGATAATCATGAAGAATATTTTGAACCTATACGCGGTTTCAAGAATGACAATATTGAACTAAATGTATCAATGTGTGTTTATCATTAGCAGAATGATGCTTATTGGCGTTCACGCTATTTCAACCTGTAAGGCATTTTTGACGCCGAACGTACAACGGGTTGTGTTGGGTTCTTCACACAACGGAATGTTGTATGAAGAATTGGTCGATATGATGCCGACAGCTTCTTTTTATAACAGCACCGCTCGTCGACGGCGGGGATTTCACCCTCACACGCTGGAACCGCAATGGTCGCGTACTGTACGGTTCCAGATAAGTTTTCTTCCAAGAACTCTCATGTTGTGAAATGAGCTCCCAGCCGATGTTTTTCCAATGGACTACAGAATGGGGTTCTTCAAGAAACGCGCGGAGAGGAACGTGTTGCAAATGTCCATAGGCTACGATGACTGTGTACCATCAGGCAGGCAGTATGCTTGTTTGCCAACTTAGTGATATAAAAAAAAATTGATCTTGCTTGGTATAGATGGCCATAGAATCCGCTCAATTATTAACTGTAAGTCCACCGAGTTTGAGGTCGTTTGACTTGTTTTGTGAGCCTAGTAATAATACAGCGAGTCCCTGTCTCTCGTATGGCTATTCTGGACACTGGGTTATATGAAACTTGCGGCTGTGCACTTTTGAGTACTCAAATAATTTTGCATGCAGCAGTTGACGTGTATCAGTGAATCGATATCTTATCCGATTCCGACGCATCCTGTAAGTAATCCAATTCTACTAAAAACCTGCAGCTGCACGTTTCCGATTGTCATTTGAGTCGTGCAGGAGTAGTGCAATGCCAATACATGGTATTATATTAATTTCCTACACTGCAGCGGTCTCGTAACAGCAATGCAACTACACTGCACCTGCGCGTATCCTGCAAATGACCTACTTAACACCTGTCATGTTAACATATGTCAGTCTAGTAAATTGAACTTTTATTTGTTGACTTCGAAAGTCTAATGAAATTGAAAAGTGGAAGCTTCTTAATCACATATATGCACAAACATATCATACAAATACTATCTATCTATCTAACATCTCCTAAAACCAAAAAAAATGTTTTAATGTAAATCACCCCTTTAGAATATTAATTTCAGTTTATAAACGTTAGCAAAACCGCAAATGAACTTCTTTAAAACTTTTGTTACCGCTATACAAATGTCAAATTATATATATATAAATTGTTTATTAATATTGCAGGAAACGTGTAGCAGCAGTAGACTAGCTAGACATTTACTGCAGCGCTGCTGCAACGTTGCCTCTGTTTGATCGCTTAGCATAATAACGAAACGTCAAAATGTACGCATTTCGACACACGTCACGCAGCAGTGCAGTTGCGGTTTTATAGTCGAATTGGCAACTGTTATTGCAGTCTCGGCTGTCACGCGGTATGTAGATAAATTACAATAATAATAAAAAGAAACTGCATGCACTAGATTTTAGATTCATTTTAGACACACACGAACGAAGCACGATCACGGATATATGTAAATATAATAAATTTGAAATCATTCTAATAATTTATAAAATGAACAGCTAAAACTTCACGTCCAGCAGGTGGGTAAATGGGTGTATTAAGCAGGCTAATTTGACCTTTAAATGTAGGAATGAGCCACTTGAGCCAATGAGCTTACACTCAACTTACCTACTTGACAAAAAAAATGAATGAAAACACACATTTTTTAGTTTTGGTAGCTGAACAGTATAAAAGGATGCCGTAAGGTGAGAGTAGTCCACATTCATTTATATAAAACTCTGCTTGATGGGTTCAGCATGAAAATATTTTTTTTTCACTCTCAAACCGAAGACAACCGATAGGTCACTAATTCAACTGTACCTACTATAAGTAAGAGGAAATCTTAAAATCTCTGTTATTTTAAAGAGGTACTATCAAGTGACTTCACGAGCTCGGTGGCTCAGTCGTGAATGACGCGACTTTGATACTAACGCTCGTGGGTTCGATTCCCACACAAGGCAAGCATACGTGTGCATGAACATGTCTGTTTGTCTTGGCCTGGATGTTTTAAGAGAGATAGAGCGCATCAAAGCAGCCCGTCTGCGAAAGTACCTCTACCTCATAGAAAATCGCACCCAAATAACAACTCCCTAGAGGGTTGTTGTGTTCTTGCGTGTGAGTGAGGTCACCAGTAAGCTCCCAAGGAGTTGCTGTGTAGGCAGCAGAGGAGGCATCCCGCAAGTGATAATTAATATATCGCAAGCGTTAATAGGCTACGTTACCCGCTTTACATGAGGTGGGCCGTATGCTTGTATGCCTCCCGACGGAGTATAAAAAAAAAGTTAGTACACCACTTCACGTAGTGGTATGGAAACCTTATGAAGATACCAACCGAGATGAGGCCGTGCACGAGCGTGATGGTAGCGGCGATGACAATGCCGTAGCACACCATGAGCAGCGCTGAGGCTATCGGCAGGCCGTTCTGCGACTCCACAACCCACACTATTTCGTAAATCAAGGCAATCGCATACGCCACCTGCAAAATACAGAAAAGAAATTTTCATACATTTTTTTATAATACGTCAAACGGCAATCCTGAAGCGGTTACCACAGGCAATAGATGCTTGTAACACTTGGAGACACTCTCCCAGCCGGGTTCCTTATTAAAAATACTATGCCCTACGTCTTGGCCTCGTTTGGTAAGCGCCAGGGTGTATTAAGCAAGCTAGATTGACCTTTAAATGTAGCAATGAGCCACACTCAACTTACCTACTGGACAAAAAAAATGAATGAACACGCACATTTTTTACTTTAAGTAGCTGAATAGTATAAAAGGATGCCGTAAGGTGAGAGTAGTACTTAATTCATTTATATAAATCTCTGCTTGATGGATTAAGCACGAAAATCTTTTTTTTTCATTCATCGTCGCGAGGCATACAAGCATACGGCCCCCCCGATGTAAAGTGACTACAGTAGCCTATCAATACTTGCAATGCCCCTTGCTGCTGCCAATAAAATATCTCCTTAGGGCTTACTGATACACTCGCAGGAACACGATAAAACCCAAGAGAATTATTTGCCTGCGGTTTTCTGTTATGAAGAGGTACTTCCCCAGTCGTGCTGCTTTGATGCGCCCTATTCTTTACCTTGTAAGGCACCCATTATTTACGAGTAACTTAAAATTCCACTACACATTAGAACAATGAACGATTTAAAATTACAATCAAAGGCTTCCTTCCGAGAAACATTTTTAATTGATAAGATGCCTAAATAACTAATTAATTAATTGTAATTAGTCACATGTTTTTGTAATTTCATGATTTGTTGGCATCCTTAAATTTCATTTATTTTAATAATATCTATAAATTATATGTAATACTTATACCAATTGACTGAAAATGATAATTTCCATAGTCATGGCTGTAATTATTAATATGTAATTAATTATCATTACAATTTAACACCAATGTTTATGAATAAATAAATGAATTATGTGTCTTGCGGGTAGATAGGGAAAAGCCACAGGCTTCTTTGACGTTCAAGTTCATTAACGACACGATGACTACGCTGATGATCTTTAATCCGTTGCGACCTTTACGGTACTCCAGCATAAATTTTTCAAGAACCGAAAGAGTCACCTAATTTGATCAACTCAATGGTGATCAATGCCCGCCGACTTTTGTCCGTTTCAAACTGCGTTCAAACTGCGATAACATTGGCCATGCAGTGACATTTTTTTTTTATTACAACGGGAGACATACAAGTATACGGCCCGCCTGTGGTAAAGCGGTTACCGTAGCCTATGAACGCTTGCGCGATACATTAAGAATCACTCGCGCGATGCCACCACTGCTGCTAACACAGCTACTCCTTAGGAGGTTACTGGTGAACTGACTCACACGAAATGACCACAACAACCCTCTAGCTAGGGAGTTGTTATTTGGCAGAGCTGTCTGTGAGGTGGAGGTAAGTACTTTCCCAGACGGGGTGCTTTGATGCGCCCTACCTATCTTAAAAATATCCAGACCAAGAAAGACATGTTCATGCACACAAATGTTTGTCCTGTGTGGGAATAGACCCCACAAGCGTTGGTGTCAAAGTAACATAACAACGCATTCCGCCACTGCGCCACCGAGCTCATCAAACTCTGCTCAACATAGGTAATCATAAGCTCGTCATAGTATCGGCGTCATAGACATACTCATATATACATATTTTATACCACGTCGGGAGGCATACAAGCATACAGCCCACCTGATGTAAAGATGCTTACACAGCAACTCCTTGGGAGCTTACTGGTGACCTCACTCACACGCAGAAACACAGCAACCCTCTAGAGAGTTGTAATTTGGCTGCAGTTTTCTGTGAGGTGGAGGTACTTTCCCAGACGGGCTGCTTTGATGCGCCCTACCTCTCTTAAAACCTCCAGGCCAAGACAAACAGACATGTTCATGCACACAAATGTTTGCCTTGTGTGGGAATTAAACCCACGAGCGTTGGTGTCAAAGTCGTGTCATTCACGACTGAGCCACCGAGCCCAAAGAAGCGAGTGAGATATGTAAGGATCGAGTCACGTGGCGCTCGGTTATCTCTGCCTACCCCGCAAGGGATTTGGCGTGAAGTTATAAATAGATAGATAGACTCGGCAGATTTTAAAAGTTTCCTAATAGTTATTTTAAGTTGTGTTATAAAACATACAAAAATTGATTTACTCAGTTTTGTTCTGCTAAGCCTTTATGTATTACCTGAACCACCCAGTTATTGCATACAATGATTAGATATTTTAAATAATGACTGAGTTATACACTTTGCCGGCGACATTTACATTCAAATACTTGTAACCTTCGTGGTAGGCAGGTATGTTTAATAACGACAACAAGTATCCCTGCGTGACTATAGTTCACTAGACATGATCATGATCACTCTCACTTTTACGCCCAGTTTCGTCAGATAATGACATAACTGCGTGCGATGTGGCCTTAAAATTTTGACAGTGTTAAATGAACCCTACCCATGGTAGAAATGATTCGGACAGTATGGTCACAGATTACTTAATAGTTGGTATGGTCACGTTAACATCAAATGCATTTGGGCGTAGTAAACTTTTTACAATTTTTCTGTTTATATTATCTCAAAGGGAATTAGGAGAGGTAGGGCACACCAAAGCAGTCCGTCTGGGAAAGTACCTCCACCTCACAGAAAACCGCAGCTAAATAACAACTTCCTCGAGGTTTGTTGTGTTCACAGGACACGGTAACTGTTTTACATCAGGTGGGCGCACATAGGCGCGCGCGTGAATAGGAACCCCGCGCTCACAAAAAAAAAAAAATTAAGCTGTCTTATAGCGTCTAAATATCTCAGCGTTACGAGCCTACTGACCAATGGGAGGATATTTTAAC
Organism: Pyralis farinalis; assembly: GCA_947507595.1. NCBI lineage: Eukaryota > Metazoa > Arthropoda > Insecta > Lepidoptera > Pyralidae > Pyralis > Pyralis farinalis. The sequence continues at coordinate 35,811,344 of OX382260.1, read as the reverse complement.
CAACAACCCGATACGTGACGTGATTTTGATCCGTGAATTAGCCAATAAGATCTGCTCGTTCTACTTTACCCGCCAATTCGCAGCGGTGAATTAAACTACTATGCAAAATCGGTCTCCTTCATTGATGGGCCGCATGCTTTTTATGTATATTTTGTATAAAAAAATAAGCTAATTATTTTTATTTGGATATTATATCCGATTTTTATTGCCCAGGTACATAGACGCGCTCTCCAAGGGGTATTATGCCACGCAATCACCAACAAAAACACCATTAAGACTAAATTACTGGCGCATTACATCTATGATCTAAATGGCTACAAATCGTCATAAAAACGCTAACCAGCAACTGCGTGTGAGCAACATCTATCTTTCTAGGTAATTAAGTATAAACATGTATCGCTAATCTCACATACAGTTACATTCATTTACATTTTAAGTTTAATAAAGGTGGATACTGGTAAGAACAATTGTAATAGGATTGTTTGACCATAGACAATGTTACATTTTGAAGTTCTTTTTCCGAATACGTTTATTATGTAAGAAATCTCGATTGAGTTCTCCTCCTTTCTCATATTTTTCGCTGTAATTGTTAATTACTTTCTAGACTAGGTATTATAGAAAATATAATAGCACTGATTGCTTTGCATAACGTGAGAATGTAGCAGTCAATTATTTTCAGGACCTAACAAAAGATTGGCATCAGAAAAGTTTAGAAAGTACCTAATTGGTAATTACTTTCTAGACTGGTCCATTATAGATAATAGATTGGCACTGATTGCTTTGCATAACGTGGAAATGTAGCAGTCAATTACTTTCAGGATCGAAGAAAATGTCATTGGTCATCTATATTTGATCGATTGTCGGTAGGTGTACCGATCCTTCCCTTGTCAAACACCATAACAATGGACAAGCATATGCAATCAGGACCGGACAAGTAGCGGAAGCTGTCAAAGCAAGATTTCATTGAAATCAGAATTTCCAGAAGCGATCAAGTTAATGCTCTATCTGTCATTCTAAACTGCAATCTTTCATAATAAAAATGCAATCTTTTGTTATGGTCATACGATTTTTTATCGAAAAACGCTTATCTGTCATTAAAAAAAAAATACAAGTGATATTGATATTCAGACAATTTTAAAATGATGTATGCTTATGTCCTTTCAACGTAAAATAAAAATATTATAATATCAATAAATTTAGTTTTAGCACCCAATACCCCTCTGTAGTAAGCCATTATAACTAGAGATAGTACACATGTTTTTGTATATCTTTGTCCATTTTTTATTTAGCGATTTCTTCCTGTCGACGTCCTCGGTAAATTATGGTTGACTGGTTGTCCATGCCACGACAACGTGACATGCAGAATTATAAAAGCGCATAATAGTAATACTTTCTGCAGATCTAGAAAAGTAACAGTTGTAAAAATAATTTTCACTCGTGCCTTGCGAACCCTGAACTTTGGCATAGTCCCAATACTTGCTGAAACCTGCTCAAGGGTAGGTATATTGTTCCATTGATATACGTTGGAGCAGATTATAGACAGTATACTATATAATATTACATTAATCTGCGAAGTGGCCTCTACGTTTTAGATTCATACCCCTACACCTATCAAATAACCGGGATTAAAACCTGTGGTTTTAGAGAAACGAATGTAGTAGGTAAGTCTATAGCACACATAACAAGTCCTTTTTTAGCTCTCCGTCTATCTCAGCACTAAAAGAACCATTACTAAGCGGCAGAGAACCTTCGAATATGTAAGTTTAATAGTTGGACATGTATATGCATGTTATAGTATCATTTTGTGGGTAATAATGAAAAAAATATGTTTTACTTACCAGAGCATAAGCTGCAATGAACCCTGATGCGGCTGTCACGCTGCAGCAGAAGAGACGACTGACAGCCGGTTTCATCCTCATCTTGGGCGGGGCTTCCACCTCACTGAGCTCATTACTTGTAGACATGTTGACTATCCTGCTGTCTTATATTCGGTACATCACTATGTATCACTATTATGTATTTATCATGATAGTAGGTTTGTCGTCATTTCTCTTAAAGAATCCATTTAAAGCTTTTATAAATGAGAGTAGTTTTTTAAGATTTCTATTGAATACGGGTGAAACACTACATCTTCTCAATAAAGTCGAGGAGTTAGTATTAAATCTTCTGTTGTTATTAATCTGAAACAAAAAAAAACTGTATTTAGTTTACTTTATATCCAAACGAAATAATCGTTTTTTTATACAACGTTGGAAGACATACAAGCATTGGCGCACCAAAGCGGTTACCGTACGCTTGTAATAAATTAAGTACCACTCGCGCGATGCTACCTCTGCTGCTAACACAGCAACACCTTAGGAGCTTACTGGTGACCTCACTCACACGCAGGGCAGGATCACAACAAACCTCTAGGGCAGGGATCCCCAAAGTTAAAACCGATATCGACCCCAATATGGGTTTCTCAGGGGTCGACATAAACGAAAACTGATTTTGGGGGTCGACGAGATCTAAAAATCGACCCCTATTAATTAACACAAGTTCTTATTTGAAACTTTCAAGATACTGTATAAGTTGTGTTACGTGTACCAACTTGTTATAAGAATGACTAATATATTAGTAGGAAGTATCATTGTTGTACTTAAAAAAAGTGAGAGATAGGGTTCTGACAGGGGTCTGAGGTATCAGTTCATTTTGGAAAAGGGGTCTCTTCGCTAAGAATCGCAGCTCTAGGGATTTGTTATTTGGCTGCGATTTTCTGTAAGGTGCAGGTACTTCCACTGACGGGTTGCTATGATGCGCCCTACCTCTCTTAAAACATCCAGACCATGACAAACAGACATGTTCAGGCACACAAATATTTGTACTGTGTGGGAATCGAACCCACGAGCGTTGGTGTCAAAGTCGTGTCATTCACGACTGCGCCACCGAGCTCGTCTAGTTGAAAAGAGAATGTCTTATTTATAATAATTATCAAATGAAGTACTATTTTTGTCAGGCCCCATGGTCGAACAGTTAGCGATGGGTAATGGATATTTTTAAGAAAGGTATGGCATACCAAAGCAGCCCTAATGGGGAAGTAACTCCACCTCACAGAAAGCCGTAGCCAAATAATCTCTAGATGGTTGTTGTTGTTATGTTCCTGCTTGTAAGTGAAGTTACTCGTAAGCTCCTAATTAGTTGCTGTATTAGCAGCTGATAAGCGATACTTCTTATATCGTAAATGTTTATAGGCTACGGTAAACGCTTACATCAGGTGTGCCGTAACATGTACGCATCCCGATATTGTATAAAATATGGTCTTAACAACCTTTTGTACTCGTGGGGTTCATAATAACCTTTCATAAACATGGGTAATTTATTTTAAGGATTTATTTTTATTTATATTATATTTATTTTACATTTGCAATGAAATCCATTAGGAAGCAACGACGTTTTGTCACATACAGACAAATAAATACATAAATACTTTCATCTATAGATGATACTTCACTTTCAGAAAACACAAACAGACATGTAGATGTGTATATATCTGTTTATGGTTTCTGAAAATGTTTATTTCTTTTGAAAAAGGAAAAAGTTCGTGCAAGCAAATGTTAGTGTTGCGAGCATAAAGGAAATGTCGGGAACTGTACCGCGACCTATAGTAGCTAAGCCTCAGCAAATCTTTACCTTTATATGCACGGTTCTCTCAGCCTACCCCGCCAGGGACTTGCCGTAAAGATAAGATAGATAGATTTGTACTATTTTTGTATACAATGCCAGGAGGTATACAAGCGTATGCCTCCTGACACTGTATATAAAAAAACCACGTCCCCCTGATGTTAAGCCATTACCGTAACCGTAATACAATGCTTGCAATACAATAATTATCACTCGCGCGATGCTTCCTTTTTAGGAACATTTCAGCTCTTTAGGAGCTTACTGGTGACCACACTCACTCATAGGAACACAACAAACCTCCAGGGAGTTTTTATTTTCCTACAGTTTTCAGCGAAGTTCGCCAGTCGGGTTGCTTTGATACGCTTTTCTTCACTATCGCCAGAGCAGGTGTATCACGTGCGCCCAAAATATTGACTCAGGATGTAATAAGATGTATATTTTGTGTATTCTAAATATTTTCATAAAATCCTTTTATTTTTTATGTGATGCGTGCACAATGGACAAGGAGGCTTACATTTCAAAAATGACTGTTTTAGCTCTAGAATCAATATTAGAAATCAGCTATATTACTATTTCAAAAATATACCAATAGATTCTGCTACGATATGGTGATTTGATATCTAGGGGAGTAAGTGCCTTGGTGAGTAGCCATCTTTAGAGCCATGATTAGCAAACGAGTAGCTGATAAATGAGTAGCATAGAATTGTGCATTACTGCACAAATAGATTTATTACATGATTACAAACATTAACTATAACTTATGGAAGTGAGAGCTGGGTATGGCAGAGAGAGCATGAAAGTAGAATAAATGCAGTCGAGATGAGAGCATTGCGGAAAATTTGTGGCATAACGCTTGCGGTCAGCAATGCAGCAGCGTTAGTAATGAAGACGTGAGAGAAAGAGTTGGTCTGAAAGAGAGCGTCGGTGTTAAGATAAGAAAGGACATGCTCCGTTAGTTCAGACATGTAGAAAGCATGCGGGACGAAAGAAGACGAGTGAAGTATGTAAGGACCGCGTCTTATGGCGCTCGGTTCTCTCTGCCTACTTACTACTTGGCGTGAAGATATATAGATACATGCTTACAAACATTAACTACGACAGCATAAAACATAGAATCATTAATTAATTATTTAATGATATACGGAACAGAGGTCCCTGGTGGGATCAAGGGGCCTATGAGAACCACTCATGGTTTCAATGATGGGAACTGCATTGTTTTTATCACTGTTGCTAACATAGGATGCAAATTGCGCATTCACCTCGAATTGTTTGAGAGTTGTACATTTTTAATGAAACAAAGAATATGTTTCCCCACTTAGTAAGTAGCAGACGACAGTCACTGAAGTTTCCCTATAAACACTCACGAAAACCATCGATTCGGCAGTAGCATATTAGATATTAATTGTTGAATTACGTCTGCGTCTGAATTTACGCTTTTGCATATTTAGCTACTATTACGCCATGTCGTGAATTGCATAATTTACATAACGGAATTAGCGAAACTCTATGCTTAAATTACGGGCGAAAAATTGCTACAGAACCGTTGCGTGAATGGTGATACGTAGTTTAATGTGTTATAGGAACTTATAGACTTGCTATGCCCAATTAATTTTGATAATACTGGAAAAATTGAAAAGTTAAGTTTCATAATACTGGGAAATTCGGCTGGTGCGTCGCTACACTTAGAGCCATTGCAAATTGTCTTGTGTTTACACGGTAATTTACGGCAGACAGTTAAGGAGCTACGAATTGTCAGTCAGAGTGGAGGGGTCACCTAGTGGCCTCTCGTTGAACCGCGGATGTTGAAAAGTAACGCAACATGCCAACATCTAAAATGGTTGCATTTACTTTTTTGGTGAACTAAATTCAGTAAAGTTGTATCTGCTGTCTTAATTATTTCTCATTAATAATATTTTAAGTTACTTAATTTTTAATACTTATATATATATATATATTCAAAATAAATTGATACAAATCTGGGTGCTAATGTAATAAGGCGGCAGAGTTTGTTGAACTACCAATCGAATTTGAGAAAATCTTTTTGCATTTTTTAATCCAATTCTTGAAGAAGGTTATAGGTTATTCAACATCCGATACGATCCTTAGAAGCAAAGAAAAGAGACAAATAACGAAGGTTTAACAAGCCTGAAAATTGTATATTGATCCAATATGGACCTTAGCGTAATGCTAAAAAAAATTATTCTTTGTATGTATAATATAATATATTTATTTTCTCTCAAGCTTACAATGTTAAATGTGCGATACATAGCTTGTTTTGCTTAAACTATACCTTACAGGAGAGAACTGGAAAATGTATCTACATACAAAGAATAAATTTGAATTGAAAATTTATCTCCCACAGTCGATAAAAATTATATGTGAATGAGTTAGGACGTCACATGCCGACGATCATCGTCATCGCTACAAGCATCTGAAATTACTAGGAATTGATAAAAACACGTGTATTTTAAGGGTAGACTAAATTATTTAATTAACATAATAATAGAATCAGGGTCAATATAGGGTCGGCAACAAAAGAGTGACACCCCCGGTGTTGCAAACATAATACGGTAACTGCTTCCCATCAGGTAGGCCGTACTCTTGTTTGCCACCTTAGTGGTATAAAAAAATCTGTATCATTAAGTAGGTATTATATAATATAATATTTCTATGTGCCCGGCGGTAAATATTGCACTTCGGCAATCATCGCACTTCCGAATACAAACGAATGCTAATTTCCATGTCCATCAATTATTAGATTTATCGTTTATCAGAATTTGAATTCAGAACTAAGTATTTTGGTATGATTCCCGCGTCAACTATATAGAACTGTTAAACTACTTCCTTTTTAAATATCATTTACTCCGTTTCAACATGTATAGTATACCAACGAAATTAATAAAAAATAAACAAAATAAAATACTTCTTCAACCGACTTCCAAATAGAAGAGGTCAATATTTATCCGACGACTGACGAAACACGAAGTTTACTGAGAGACATTAAGAAAATAGAAGCACTGTAATTTAATATCTAAATATAGTTATTTCAATGTTTTTAGGTAGAGAAAAAATAAAATATGCAAAAAGAATAAAAAATATATTTATGTATGTATGTAATTGTTTAGACTGTATGTTGTATGTGTGTATATGTGCATATATACATGTGTATAAATATGTTTATTGTCATAAATGCGCCACCTACCTACTTGTTATTAACGATTATATCTCTTCCTTGTACGGTTGTCTGTCTGGTTGTCTGGTTGCTTTAGCAGTAAGTTCGCCTAGTACTCTTCTTATGTTGTGTCTATTGACCGTATTTATTTTGGTGCAATAAAGTGTAAAAATAATATAAAATAATAAATATATTTTCACGCCAGGTCCCTTGCGGGGTAGGCAGAGAGAACCGAGCGCCATAAGACGCGATCCTTACATACTTCACTCGCTTCTCTAACATTCATAGTTCTTTTCATGTTTATATAATGAAAATAATTAATTCAAATATGTTTATACGAGTATTATGTTTTAATCAGAAAAATTCTCAATTCCTTTTCCAATTGAGATCAATTACTGTCACTATCAGCCGTATTTATCACTAGTCTATCAATGTAATCGACTACACCGTGTTGAATTATTCGATATTCATTCTCACATTTGATTGCATGATCGCGAACCTTTTTCTACTGTTCAGCTCCGATCATGTTTACTTTTTCAGTCCATAATTTTTTTATTGAAGGTAAATTCATATATATCCATGTTTCTAGCGGCTACATAGCCTTTCAGTGTAGACGATTTGGAATTAATTGATTAACCAGCCATTTCTCGTACTTAGTTGTCGTCATCATTTCCTTGCGATAATCGCCTGTAGTGTCCGTGGATTTGTACATTAAAAAGGTCTCCGGGTACAAAGCCATGTCGCCGGCATGAGCAATTATCAAACGTTGACCTTTTGAAATCGGGTTTTTTACTCCTTTTTGCTTATCATCAATCCAAGTTATTCCTTTAGTATGGGATGTATGTATGTATGTAGGACTCACTCATTATATTTTTTTCTTCTGTATTCAATTTGTTTGAGACTTCAATCGTACCTTTCCATAAGAACTTTTCCAAATCATTTTAATGAACTTAAATCCCTTCTCATGAAATATTTTTCTCAACGTCATTTCAGACCCATTATAATTAAGTTTCTCAGCGCATTCTTCCAACACAATTAGGAACGATGGGCTACCATGAAGTTTGGGTCATCGTGGCTGTGGCAGATAACTAGTAGTAAAGTAATTGAGCCGAAATAGTCAAAGTATAAAGCGCATTTTTTATATTATAACCTTTGGAATAATATTAGAAATTACACCATTTATTGCAAGACACTTTAATATCGTGGCAACCCCTTGCTAGACACACTATTAAACAGGCAGAATTTTATACATGGTACGGATAACTATTAGACGACAAACTTTCTCAGAAGCCAGACGGTTTCCACAGTTCTTACCCCTGGCCAGACAAACATATAGGGTAGCTGTAGGCGCGAGCGCGAAGCAATATCCAGCTAAGGTAAGGTAAGGCATCACGGGCTCTTGGTCCATTATATATTGAATTGATGTATATTAATTTAACTACTACACTTTATAGTACTATGCATATAATGCAAATTTTAATTCACACTGTTATAAGTAATTTCAATGCAATTTAAACTGTAATTTCCATCTTTTTTTGAAGCACGACTGCGGTATCCGCCTCCGTCTGAAAACCAGCGTCACCGCTCTGCTGTGACTTCATGTTGAGACGGAAACGTTTTTACTGCTATAACACTGTTCAATAAAGGTTTTTCTAATATCTAAGTGTATTCCTGAAAATGTAGTTTCTTCTTTATTTCTTACCAACAAACCGAAACTGAGATGTACTCGCCGATAAAATTTATTCATGTTTTCCAATCCAGCATCTTGTATACGGTTTCAATGCAGATCTAAACAGTTCACATTAGGTCTCCTATATATATATGCTCTCTTCCAAGAAAAGTCACCAAATAACAAACACAGAATACTACCAGTGAACATGTTGTGGTGATTGTGACTTGAACAACCGCTCAACTGTCGATTTCCTCGGCACTCACTAACTAGGTCAGTGTCTGTATTTTAAGTGAGTTTACAATTTGCACGGTTCACTGTAGCAATTTATATTTGTTGTAAATACATAGCACATACAACATTCTACGTTAAATAGATAGTAATATAAAAGCGTGTGTATGTTCATAATTAGCTGTTACCCGCAGTTTTAGTTGCGTGGAGTTATGTTTTTTAAGTATATACTGTATCCTTAAGTATTTCCTAGATAATAAGCATCAAGGAAATAATCAAATGCAGATCCGATAGAACGCTTTTGCTTTGAAATTCAACTCACCGCTACAGGTTGGGTGGCGAAGTAGAACGCGATATTTTCGAGAAAAGGAGTGTCTTTATGCGCCGTCAAGTGGTTTATTAGTTTACAATAAAAAAAGTAATCTCAATGTATCCTAAGCACAGGGCGAACACTATCTATTCATCTATTTATTAGTGTTAGACTTAGCAGACAAAAAACAAATAAGCAGTAATTTAAGATTATGTCTTTTAAGGACTCGTAAAGGCACCATTTACGTTGCTGCGCGTTCTACTTCACCTCCGGAGCCGTACCGGCCAGTTGAGTTTTGAAGCAAAATTGTTCTATCGATACTCCACTTTTTCCTTCCTTCATGTTTTTTATTCACTTTTAGTCGTAGTAGCGCGATCGAGGTTTTTACAACTATGTATCGACTTTCTTGCATACACGTTTCTCGTGCACTTATTTGAAACTCACCAGCTTGCTACGTTGGCATTGGCGCTAAAGATGGGTGAGCCATGTTTATAACAACACTCCCTCAAACTTATAACCTGTTGAATAGAATTGTAGATAGATTAATGCAACTCTTTACCATTGCATCTAGACTCTCGAGATTAAACACGGTAGGAAGTAATTGTGTGAAAGCGCATTTCCTTGTACTTCGTTATGCGCCTACCGCAAATATCTGTCAGCGTTCTGTCAGTATCCTATAGTGTAAATATTAGGTGCTTAATGTCTGTTTCTTTATACAATAAGTAGTTACAATCTATCTATCTATTTATAACTTCACGCCAAGTCACAAGTGGGGTAAGCAGATAGAGCCGAGCGTCACGCGACTTGGTCCTTACACAAGTAAGTAAGTAAGTAATCTTTAGTAAGTAAGTAAGTAATCTTTATTGAACATAGGTAAAACATGAGAAACACAGTATTACTATGACCCCACACTAGGCTCGGCCTGTATCGTGGGCGTCAATACATGAGAATTACTTTTGTGACAGTATAACACTCAGACGAAAACATGCAAATGTTTGTCTTGTGTGGGAATCGAACCTACGAGCCTTGACGTGAAAGTAGAATTGCTATTTACTCCACCACCGGGTTCATCGTAATAAACAATTACATCTTTATATTTAACTACATCCGCCCGCAACTTCGTTTGCGTAGAATTCGAATCATATATCATATATACCTACCTACCGGGTCCAATTGTGTTTTTAAAATAATTCAGGAAACCATCGAAATACCCATATAAAATTTCAACGCAATCGATTCAGCCGTTTAGAAGTTATGTGAAAACGATAAGTACGGAAGGATAATTCATACTACCCGTTGTCCTATTACCCGTTTTCCCGTAGGAATGAAGCATTTTCCCGCGGTAAAGAGTAGTAAAACAATTTTTCAAATCGGTCCAGTAGTTTCGGAGCCTATTCAATACAAACAAACAATCAAATCTTTCCTCTTTATAATATTAGTGTAGATGTTATTGGTGTGCCAGGAGCAAGTGTGGCGCTCGCGTCTTTCTGCCTATCCCGCAAGATGTGGCGTGAAGTTATAGGTATATAGGATAGATTATTGAAGCGCCGCCGTAGCGAGTCCTCCGAAAAATAATTTTAACGATGTGACCCTTATGGCTAGTGCGATGGAGCTCAGGGATATAGCGCCAATTTTAGTTCCTTCGACACTTCACATTACATTAGGTATCTTTCACACCAAAAATGGCAATAACAAAGTACTCAAAATACTCTACAAGAACTAGTTTAGTGATGTACAAGGTGTAACAAAATTATCTTCACAAACTTTACAGGAATAAATATAGTATTATACCATTACCAAAAACTACAAATCTATGTAATTTGTGATTTTTTTTTAAATTAGTTTTTAATTAAAAAAGCGTTACACGCTTGCTGGCTGAGTTTGTATTGCAAGTCGATGTAAGAATCAGAGTTGACAGATTGAACAAGAGAATGTCGGTGTTAAAATAAGAAAAGGCATGCTCCGTTGTTTCGGACATTTACCTATCACCAAATTGGTTGTGTTTTATCAGAAGGTGATGTCGTGAGCCCTAGAAACTGAGAAACGTGCATGAACAGAGCAGTAAAGACCACATCTTATTGCGCTCGGTTCTCTCTGGCTACCCCGCAAGGGACCTGGTGGGAAAATACTTTTTTTTTTGTAAATTAATGTGTCACGAAAGGACAATGTCCGTAGCCAACGGTCAGCTGAGCGGCAGCTACGCGCTTGTCATTGACCGTTCCTAACACGTATATTTACTAAATTTCAATGTTTTTCGTAATGACACGTGCCAAGAATGTTCAATGACAATCGCGCGGCTAACTACGAGTATTCGCCAGTGGACATCGACCTTTCATGACACATTTATTGATAAAAAATTTGGTATAATGCGAGTCATATCTGTTTGTCTTAGTCCGGACGTGTTAACGGTAGGGCCCGTCAAAAGCAGCTCGTCTGGGGATTTACCTACACCTCACAGAAAACCGCAGTCAAATAACAACTCCCTGGAGGATTGTTGTGTTCCTGCGTGTGAATGAGGTCACTAGTATGCTCCTAAGGAGTTGCTGTGTAAGCAGCAGAGGAGGCATCGCGCGAGTGATGCTTAATATATCACAAGCGTTAATAGGCTACGTAACCGGTGGACCGTATGCGTGTATGCCTACCGAGGTCCTAAAAATTAAGCTGCAGGACGTGTATGAGGGTCGCAGACAACTAAGCTCTAATTTTGCATTGTTGTCGATTACCGAGGCAATACAAGACAGTGAAGTCTGATAAAAATAGTTGTTTTAAAAAACAAACTTACTATCGTAAAGCTAAAATTAGATTTAGACTTAAAAGTATTTATATATCGTTTTAATGTCACAAAATAAGGGAGAACAAAATATGTTACATTTATCATCTACCTATAACTTCACGCCAAGTCCAAATTTATGAGAAGTATACTAGTCGAACTGTGGGGCTCACATTGCCTCGGAAAGCTATATTCGGATAAAACGGATTCAAAAAGTTTTCACTCAGATTCCTTACATTTTGACAAATAAATTTTCGATTCCGATTCGAATATGAATTTCCGTGGCAATGTTAATACCCCACTGATCGCCAGCTTTCCGTTTGGAGAACGAAGCGCCATAACTTCAATTTCAACCGATAACTAAGCAACAAAAAACGTAAACGACAGACAAATAGGTTGCAATCTTCGCCGAATTACATTACGTAGGTGCATAAAAACTAACAAAAAGCCGATGGCAAGTGACCTTCACCTAAAATGACCGATGATTCGTTAATGAACAGAAAGAGATATTTAGATCTTTCTGTTTGATTGTTTACTTACAAGCTACAAAGTATTCAATGTGACCAGGTCATTGTTTTTGAAGATATAAAAAAATAAAATTCGCTCGCCTAATGTATATGTACCAGGGCGTGTAAATTTTGCGTTTTCTCTGAATATACACCTATATATAGATACATAAACTAGCTGTCCACCGCGACTGTCGCGGCTGTCGTCGACACGAGCTGTCGTCTCCGCGTATCCTTTTTTTTCCTTTTTTCTCGGCTTCTATCTTATAGTTGAATACCCCATAAAAACGATTTTTCTAATGCAACGGGTAGTTCCAGAGATTAGCGCGCTCAAATAAACAAACTCTCTCTTCCATTTTATGTGTTAGTATTATGCAAATCGTTAGTTCCGCTTCAGAGATACGCATATTGACGAGCTCGGTGGCTCAGTCGTGAATTACGCGACTTTGACACCAACGCACGTGGGTTCGATTCCCACACAAGGCAAACATTTGTGTGTATGGACATGTCTTGGTCTAGATGTTTTAGGAGAGGTAGGGCCCATCAAAGCAGCCCGTCTGGGGAAGTACCGTCACCTCACAGAAAACCGCAGCCAAATAACAACTACATAGAGGGTTGTTTCTGCGCGTGAGTGAGGTCACCAGTAAGCTCCCAAGGAGTTGCTGTGTAAGCAGCAGAGGAGGCATCGCGCGAGTGATAATTAATATATCGCAAGCGTTAATAGGCTACGGTACCCGCTTTGCATCAGGTGGGTCGTATGCTTGTATGCCTCCTGACGCATATAAAAAAAAGATACACCGGAATGCATAAAGATATATAGATAGGTATTATTTTTATATCACTATGGTGAGAAACACCATACGGCCTGACTGATGGTAAGCATTTGCCGTAAGCTACGGCCTCTTGCCACACCAAAGGCGACCTTGTAAAAATCTCTTTGACGCCTTCTTTGAAGAACCTTATATATACTATATCTTTTGTAGTGTAATACAATTAATAACAAGCTACCTCTGTGTACGTGGGATTACGTCTACCAGGTAATTGGTGGGCGGGAGATCATCCAACCTGCGCAAGGTTCACAAGGAACCTTGGCCCACACTCAATGAAGAATTATCTACTCGATCAGAAGACGTAGATGAAGCTAGATTGTCTATTACGAATATATCAACCTTCAGATTTTAATTACTATTGCAACTTGCTTACATATTGTGACGAGGTTGGAGAAGCTGGTGGAACATTCGCCCACCCGACTTTTTTTTTAATATAGCCACTATTCAATAAGATAAATAAATAAAATCTCACAAGTGTCAAGGAACTTGATGGAAATTCAGCCTTAATAATAGTAATAAATACTATTTTATTTATACATAACATATATAAATAATTAATTAAGATTTACTGACCTCAAAAAATATGTGAAATTCCCATGTTCCTGACAAAAAGCCAAAATCCCGGATATGCCCGAAAAATCTCCGATAATCATCACTTGTATGACTTCACCCTTGCACTATCCATAAGGTTTATTTCACACGGACCAAATTTTGCCGTCATAATCGACATCGTGGGTGAAACCGACCACATCGCAACCACAACGCAACCACCAGCGACGTCGCAAACTAGCGGCCGGCCACATCCCAGACACAACGTTGCGTCGACGAAATGATACTGCGTTTCGTCTACGAAATCCAGAGTAAACTGTCTGTCTGCACACTACGTAACCACATCGCAACTACTTGCGACAACTCAACCACACTGAACCACATCGACTTGGTATGAACTACAACGCAACTGCAAAAAGTTGCAGCGACACTATTCACACGTAACAAATGCTTGACCACTTTTTGTCGCGACGATGTGAGGTGGTTGTGAAACAAGGCTTATTAATTTCTGAAAAATAGCAATTTCTTAGTATTATCTTAGGTTTTCGCGATTGTTATACATTGAATTGAAAATTGATATTGAATTAAATATTTTTTAAAGGAAGTATCGCGTGTCTTCCTGCGACCACGGACGCTGCAAAGCATTCGAAACGTCAGGTTCAACAAAATCAAAAAACATGCGATACATACTTCCGTTAAAAATTGTTTAATTCAAGAGCAATTTCTTCTTGAATGCCATGGATATAGTAAAAATGGACACCGAATCCTCAGGAAGTTGCATGCCCTTGCATGCTTATCATACTCGGCCAGTGAGTTGATATGTCAGCAATTCTTTGCCTAATGATCTTTCTTTTTTTTTTTTTTTTGTAAATACCTACATACTTATCATACATAGAAAATACCCAGACCAAGACAAACAGACATGTTCATGCACACAAATGTTTGTACTGTGTGGGAATCGAACCCACGAGCGTTGGTGGCAAAGTAGTGTAACAACGCGTTTCACCACTGCGCCACGGAGCTCGTCAAAAATATGAATCTGTCTGTTTTCTCTACTTGTCCGTCATTAGTATGAATAATAACAAAGTCTCAGAAAACATACGCGATTGTTTGGATTATTGACACCAATGTAACTTTGTAGTATTCATTTATTGAAAATTAAATATATGTTCCACACCTAAATATAATAATACACTCTCTCTCTCTGAGTGTATTATATTTATTCTCTCTCTCTCTCTCTGTCGTACACTGGACAACAGAAAATATAGGCTATTTGGTTGATTACTGTAAATTGATGTTTGTATAATTATAGAGTGCTGATTTACTATCATCATTGGTCTACTCTGAACCCAGCTGAACTGGGGTCGACGCAGTATGTTTTTCTTTACCATACATCTCAATCAATCGTCATAAGTAATTCATAAATACAGTCTATCGTTACTTCAATCGTTCTTTTTCCTCCCTCCCCTATTCCGATATTCTAACAATCATTCTCATGGCTCTTCGCGTTTATTGCATTTCAGCCCTTCTCTTGAGAAGTGGCGAAGAAGAATATAAGTAGTTTCCTTTCATCATTTCATTCATACGTTTTCCTGTTTCCTCTGATATATATCTTGTTCGTTTTGGTCACTATAAATATCCACCTCAATATTAATAATTCTGGGTGATAATAACCATAGTGAGCTAAAGCTCCATTTATCTAGCGCCGATATACATCAAACCACTCCCCTAAAGTCACTCCATCACGTTCGTAATCATGAAGAAAGAGAGTTGATCTGGATAAAATTGTCTGTGTTAAAATAAGAAAAGGCATGCTCCGTTAGTTCGAACGTAGAAAGAATGCACGATGAAAGAATGAGAAAACAGATATATAATGCGAAAGTGGAAGGATATACGAGCCGAGGAAGATCAATACTAACCTACCAAATTGGTCGTGTTTTGTTAGAAGGCGATGATCGGGAACCCTAGAAACCGGCGAGCGTGCATGAAAAGAGCTGTGAATGTTGGAGACGCGAGTGAGGTATGTGAGAACCGCGTCTTGTGGCGCTCGTCTCTCTCTCTACCTACCCCGAAAGGGACCTGGTGTGAAAGTATTACAAATATTTTCACATATTTTTTATTTACACTATTTATTTCTACTTATTTACACTAAATATTGGAATTGCTAGGACGGGAAGGTTTATTGTTGTAAACTGTATTCGATTCTATAAACGTTTTGCGCCTAATACAATTCAAGAGGCACATTAAGAGTTGTAAAAAGGCTTATTATTTCATTTTTTTTATCAGTATATATGTATGAAATACTCGAAGTCTTTACATAATAACGAGCTGCGGCGGAGGCAAGCGACAGTAATCATAAATTGCGTT
This sequence comes from Pyralis farinalis, assembly GCA_947507595.1. Taxonomy (NCBI): domain Eukaryota; kingdom Metazoa; phylum Arthropoda; class Insecta; order Lepidoptera; family Pyralidae; genus Pyralis; species Pyralis farinalis. Next base: position 35,795,280 of record OX382260.1, on the reverse strand, counting down.
GCAGGTGGTTGTTATTCGAGAGAATTAATGGTTGAATTCAACGAGAAATCCAGCAATACAGTTGCGACATTCAACCGTATTAGCGTTGTATTCAGCTGTATAAACATAAATCTACGCAGTGAAAATTATATATGTAACTAGCTGTGCCCGCGACTTCGTCCGCGTGGAATTTAACAAAAAAGTTATTGTTCAGTTCGCAGAGTTTACGATAACTTATTAATAAGCAGAGTAAAACAGCAAAATAATAATAGATATGTATTATGTACTTCATCCGCGCGGAATAGTTATTTTTTTATTATTTATTTATATTAATAAAAATAAATAAAATTTCTAAAATAAAAGTACTCCTTATTACATCAGCTATGTGCCAGTGAAAGTCCCGTCAAATACGGTCCAGCCGTTTCAGAGATTAGCCGGACCAAACAGACAGACAAATATTGTAAAAGTATTCATTTTGGTATATGTACCCTGTATACATCCATATGCATTTAATAAAAAGCGGTTATTCTAATATTACAAACAGACACTCCAATTTTATTTATCTGTATAGATGTATAGATAAAAAAATAACACCGCATATATTTTTTTATACTACTACTATAGCCATACAAGCATACGGCCTACCTGATGTAAAGTGGTATACCGTAGCCTATGAATCCTTGTAATACATTAAGTAGGTATCACTCGCGCGATGCCTCCTTTGCTGCTAACACAGCAACTCCTTAGGAGCTTACTGGTGACCTCACTCACGCGCAAGAACACAACAACCCTCAGGGAGTTGTTATTGGGCTGCAGTTTTCTATGAGGTGGAGGTACTTCTTCACAAGGGCTACATAGATGCGCCCTCTGATAGCAAGTAGGGCTATTATTATTATAATTCCTAACATATAACTGGTAGCCTAATTAGGCAAGCGTTGATACAGCGGTGCCAGAATTTCAATCTCAGCTTCCGGAAAATGTGACCAATATCTCAAATTTGTCCCAATTAATGGTTTCAATATTTTGAAGTGATAACTTCTTATGAGAAGGTAAACCGCTTCGTTACGTAACGGGTTACGGCGCCAGTCTGTCTGGTTTCCCTTTCTCTCACGCATACGGCAGCGGATTAGTTTAGGTTATCACTTCTGTCGGGCATCCCGGGACGCTCACGTTTTTTTTTGGGAGTTCCTTACTCCAAAAGAAAAACGGAAACTTAAGGTAACTCGTACGAGTATAATGTACTTGTCTAGGTACATGTTTTCTGACGTATAAATTAAATGAAGTGTACTTTACTCTATATTTTACATGAAAACTATAGGAGTCAACCGTATTTTCATGAACCGGTGAGTAAAACAGAGATTTATATCAGCCGCAAGACGTCCACTGCTGAACATAGGCTTCCCCCTTTCACTTCCACAGAGATTAAAATGTGTAAATTAAAGAAAATAAGAAATCAAAGAACGTACGTGACCCTTGGAGTGCCAGGCCGATTACACTTGGCTGTTTTGTTTTCAAACATCGTGTCATGTTAACCTTGCGAGTTCGTGATTCAAATTTGTCACTATGACAGAGACCTAAGCTCCATCAGTCAGACCTGTGAAATAATGTTGTATGTGTTGTCTAAGCTTCAGTGATCTCTTGCGGGGTAGGCAGAGAGAACTAAGCTCGATAATTATACACCTCACTCGCTGTTTTAACATTTATAGCTTTTCTCAAACACGCTTCCCGATTTCTAGGGCTTCTGGCGTCCCATTCTGATAAAACACATTTGGTCACGGTAGGTTAGTCCTGCTGTTTCACGACTCCTATAGCCTTCAACTTTCGCATTATACTCGTATATATATTTTCGTCATTGACGATAGACTCGGTAGCTCAGTCGTGAATGACGCGACTTTGATACCGACGGTCGTGGGTTCGAGTCCCACACAAGACAAACATTTGTGTGCATGAACATGTTTGTTTGTCTTGGTCTGGATGTTTAAAGAGAGGTAAGGCGCGTCAAAACAGCCCGTCTGGGGAAGTGCCTCCACCTCACAGAAATCCGCAATCAAATAACAACTCGCTAGAGGATTGTTGTGTTTCTGCGTGAGAGTGAGTTCGCCAGTAAGCTCCTAAGGAGTTGCTGTGTAAGCAGCAGAGGAGGCATCGCGCGAGTGATACTTAATATATTACAAGCCTTAATAGGCTATGGTAACTGCTTTACATCAGGTGGGTCGTATGCTTGTATGCCTCCCGATGTTGTATAAAACATTCTTACCTCCTACATTTATTCCACCGAACCAACGGAACATGCCTCTTATTTCAATATCGATACTCTTTAAGATTGTATTAACTAATAGTAATATATAAAGTAACTCGATACAATACCATCTTCATTAACCACTTTTTTATGTTACGTCAGTAAGCAATCAAGTACACGGCCAACCCGGTGTCAATCAGTTACCGTAGTCTATGAACATTTCTAATACAAGGATCTCCCGCTACTAACACAGATACTCCCAACTCCTCAGAGCATACTGGTTATTAGGTACTCAAGAACACAATATTCCTCAAGGGAGTTGTTATGTACTGCGGTATTCTGTACAGTGGAAGTATTTCTCAAATTGTGCTGCTTTGATGCGCCTTACCTCTCTTAAAACTTATCAATATTCAATACGATTGAACCATGCTCGCATAACTAACTTAATTGCCACAGCCACGGACAAGGCAAGGGCAGGCGCAAGACCATCAGATTAGCTACAGTTGATGACAATTAAAACTGTCTGTCCGTCTTTGCATGCTTGTAAACACCTGCTTTCAAGACCAACCGGTTATTACACATCTCAAGTTATGTTGGTATTCAGTTTACGAAGACTTTGAGCAGGAAGAGCGCACACTGTAGACAAATAGAATACCTATCAATTATATATATATATTAAATAAGCCAATATTTAGATTAGATTTTTTTTGCGTTTAGTCAGGAAATGCACAGATAAACTAAATCTTTATAGATGCATTTCTTGAGAAAAAATACATAAATACCACTGTATTCACTAAGCTCTGTCCACCAGGTGCAATTCAATCCATACCAGATAGTAAAAGCGCATTGAGCGAATTTTTGACAGCGTTAAATCTTATAAGTCGCGTCCTACATGTAGATTTTAACAGTGTATTTGTAACTGAGAGTATGAGTTTTAAATTTTCTCTTCTCTCCGTGACTGCTTTAGTTTTTTTTTTATTTCAATAAGCATTACAAGCACCTTGAAACCCAAACAACACACAAGCTGCTTCAATAACTCTTTACTGTACTGTACGTCTTCAGGATTACAGTTACTGTAGAAAGTTGTAGAAAGCCGATTTATGTAGCTTGTGTGCTACATAGGTATGGCCACTGAATACTCGTTTCAGGACTATTTATACGAAACATATGATCAATTCCAAGCAGTACCACTGAGACTGAGACAAATAAATGGTATGTTGTCTTGTTTTACTTTTGTATTTATCTTTTGAGTAATCTTTTATCGTATATAATATTTTTGTAAATAGTCTATTTATGTTTTTGACGTATTCTAAAGAAACGGTCACTTGCACTTGGTGCTACTCTCATACGATGACCGTATTTAGATTAGAACCACATTTCTTATATAGTGACTCCCTTTCTTATTCAACTTTTTATTCATAATCTGCGAATTTTTAAATTTCTGTCTATTACAGTTCAAAAGAAGTAGCCATGACTTGATGTTATGTAACATACAGACATATGATGGACAGAAAGACGGTCAGATTAATACTGCCGCGTTAGGACACTTTGGGTATGAAACCCTATAAACTGTGCTAGTTGGATAAATTATTAAAATATTCTTGAAACATTTATTATATGTTATAATTTCAGAGTTTTCATTTTACAAACTTGGGACTTAAATGGGTGGTGAGAGGAAGTGATATACCAACAAAAAAAATATTTGAAAATGCCACGAAAAAATAGAAAATACAACTTGTCTCAAGCCTTCCTGCTTCATAAAATAATTAGCGGAAACCGGTAGGTATAATAAGTATTGTATTTGTCGGATATCGTACATTTCCTATATGGATGTAGATAATTTCCGATTAGACGTAGACAGCCGTCTCATAGATTTCACATTAAGCATGTCTACAGTGTGCGTGCGGTAATAAACTTCTCCAATTGCGTGCAAAGCATACACTTAATACTTAGTTAATAATGTTCGAAAAAACTACTCTAATTTCCTTCATCATGTACCCACGACACGTACTATCAACTCTACAGTAAAACCTATAAAGAGCGTAAAAAATATATAGGTAATTTGTGTTTTACTACTTTTAATGGTGAAACCTTTTCAGTTCGTTGAACTGGTTAATATTATTATTTTCCCAAATTTAAGTTTTTGGAATTCTTAATGTCTCTCGCAGGATGTGACGTCATTATACTTTTTATGCCGTTTCTTAATACATTAGGATTGGCGGGATCCTAACTTAAGCCAATAATGAAGTAGATCCTAAATTAAATTAATTCATCAAATAGTGAATATGCTGATTTTGACATGGAACAATTATCATCAGACTTTCCACAACACAGCATGAATACCAGACCTTTCTTAGATTAGATCACACGTATCCCATTCCTTCACCGCCGAGCAATTGATATTTACAAATATGTTAATAAATCCTTAACACGAATTTAGTGGAACATGCCCACAACACAATTCAAACCAGGGACTGATTGGTTACTAGGTCATTCTTTATTACTGCTATTGAGACGTCGTTGGTACAGCTACATTTTATGTATATATAAATACAGTTTCCTGTCTATTATTATAGTTTATTTCAAAGACTGTATGATATTATAAATCAGTGCTATATGTTCAGATTTGCAGCAATCGTTTCTTAATTTCCGCTTATGAAGGTCTCATTAAGTCACAGACACAGTTTTAGAGGCACTTGCCTTGTAACTTGTAATTACATTTCATATCGTCTGCATTTTATGATTACGATGCAATTTAATATCATTTCCGTGGTAAAAAATATCTGATTACATCCATACATCTTATTAACTTTGATCAGGAATTATTTTTTTACTGTTTCGTAACATAAAGACAATTACCATACACTAGGTACTAGGTAAATGCTAGCTGTACCTCTCGGTTTCACCTGCAATTTGCTCGTTGCTCGGATTTTCAGAATTGTAGCGTATGTTTGTATGTATATATTCACGCAAGGTCCCTTGCGAGGTAGGCACAGGGAACCGAGCTCCATAAGACGCGACCTTCGCGCACCTCTCTTGCTTCTTTAACATTCATAGAACTTTTCTTGCACCCTAGATTCTTAGAGCTCTTGTACTTGTTGCTTTAGACCTTTTGATACAATACGACCAATTTGGTCATTGTGGGTGAGTCTTGGCCTTCCTCGACTCCAATATCTAAAGATGATAGTGCGCCAATTGAACGCTGGCAATACAGGAAATTTCTCTCGCGTATTGCCACCCCTGCTACTAACACAGCAACTCTCACGCTCACTCACTTGCAGGAACAGATCACTGGCTGCGGTTTTCTGCGAAAAAGGTGGAAGTCCACAGTCGGGCTGTTTGATTTCGCCCTACCTTTTTTAGAATACTATATAAAATAAAATACTATAAGTATATTACATGATATAGGTTCGGACATGACATGAAAAAAGAATGCAGGGTGAAAGAATGACGAAGCAGATATACAATGCGAAAGTAGAAGGGTGTAAGTGCCGAGAAAGACCAAAACTCCTATACCACGATGGTTGTTTATTAGAAGGTGATATCAGGAGCTCCGGACCCCGGCGAAGGTGCAATAAAAGACCTATGAATATTAAACAAGATACGAACAAAACGAAGTACCCGTAAGTCTATTATTTTCTAATATGATTTTCTAAAACAACCATTTTAGAATTATTATTAATTTATTAATTAAGCCATGAAGGTGTAATTGCCAACTTTTGTCGGGTACATTTTGTTACATGCTGTATCTAGTACTAGTACTAGTGTGTTTAAAAAAACAACACTTCCAGACACAATTAGTTTATTGTACTGTATTTAATTATTTGTTACAATACACTGTTACTTTTGGAATTCACTACTTTCCGAAATATTCCTACTTGAATTTATTGAAACGTGATAAGGAGAAGCTAATCCAACGAGTTTTCCCACTGAAGGCCAACAGGCAGACAGAAACTAGGTCCGTAGTTAGGCAGCAGTACGGCTAATCAACTGTTAGTTGGTGTTCTGGTTTATTATATACCTAATTTTACTGACATGGAATATTAGACAATTTTTCGATGTTCAAATATGCGGTGGCAACAGATGGTCCCCTCCGGCCGTTGTCGCAATTGCGATTCGCAACCAGTTGCGATATAAGAATTTTCATTCTTTGTTCGCAACCAGTTGCGAATCAAGAGAACATTTTCCTTAATCGCAACTAGGCATTTTGATGATTAACTGGTTGCGAATCGCAGTCGCGACAACGGCCGGAGGTAGATGGTCATTGTATACTCGTAGGTATACGATTTAACAGTACGCCAGACCAGAGAATCTCGTGTTCTATTGGCGTATGGTTTCGTTTTGCTAAATCAGTTTATATTGATAGGGCAATTACTCGTGCAATATACGGAAGGATGCTATAACGTGTTAAATAATACCTGCGTTTAGTTGTAACTGTTACGTGGAGCATGAACAGACAATGTAGCGAAGTTTAGTCCATTACTGGCTAGCAGACAGATTAGCATTGCGTTATGTCGTTTCTAATGGTAATCGACTTTTGTGTTTCGCAAATGTGGATTAACGATGAATGGCGACTTTGCTCTTTGCTTTCAACGTGCTTGGTGCTACACATGTTCATGCACACAAATGTTTGTCCAGTATGAGAATAGAACCTGCGGGCTCTGGTATCTCTGGTATCAAAGCAGAGTTATCGACCACTGCACTATCGAGCTCGTCAAAAATGTTTCCATTTTGTTACTAACTGTATAACAATAATAGTTATAATTACCACATGTGCGGGCGCGATCGATATTACCTGTATTGCCAGCGTTCATATAGGCTACGAAAAACGCTTTGTACGTTTAGGCAACATGCTTGTTTGACATTGTATATGTATAAATAAAGTACATATTTGTTCATGATTAGTTTTGACAACCATATTGTATATTTCTTAAGATCAAGGCTCATGGGTTCGATTCCCACACAGGATAAATACTTGTGTCTAAACACACGTCGGTTTGCTTTGGTTTGGGTGTTCAAAGTTGGTAGGTAGGTAGGGCTCATCAGACTGGGTACTCCACCTCCCAGAAAACGCAGCCAAATAACAACATCCTGGAGGATGGTTGTATTCCTGCGAGCAAGCGAAGTTACCAGTAAGTTCCTAAGGAGTTACTGTGTTAGCAGCGCAGGTGGCAACGCGCGAATGACACTTCTTGTATTGTAAGTATTCATAGTGCTTGTACGTTTACCGACGTTGTATAAAAATGGTTGAAATGGTTGATACCTAATGGAAATGATATTAATCCACGCATGTCATAATACCAAGGAAAACGCCCATCACTAAATATTGTAAATAAGTACAATTTTCCTAAGATATTTGTAGTTTATTTACGCCATATTTCTTTATAATCTTGTCTCATAGCTTTTTATATTCATATATCACATTTATTGAAATACCGAGGTTTTGTTTCAGGGGACTAAAACCTTTTTGCGACCTTCAAATCTACATAATCTTCAAGAAATTCGCATAAAGGTTTTTTATAGTGTCGATTACATAAAAGTGTTGTCCTGGTGATGCACACGTTCACACTCTACGGCCACTGCTTACCTGTACCAGACAGGCTGTATTGGTTACCGCTTGAGTAATCTAAAAGAAGGCCATTCATCTGTATACGCTGCAAGGTATGCAAGATTGTTTGTAAGATGTAGGTAGAAAGAAACGTAGAGGTAGGTAGGCAGGAAGATACCCACAGTTATACATGCTTGAAGAGATCCTATAATGACTGCAGCCCGCGACTTCCTTCGTGCGTATCCCGATATCCCGTTGGAACCGCTTCTTCTTACTTTCTTCATTTTTCCTCGACTTCTAAGATTCGTGTCGTGATATTGAATATGTGATTAGTAAGAGTAATGACTTAATGCTTCCTCAAGAAATGCTTAGCTTATCAAATGCAAAAACAATTTTTCAAATTCGTATTGTAGTTCCATAGATTAGCGGTTTCAAACAAACAATCAAATAAAATACTCTCACGCTTTACGGGATTTTAAATAGCCCATAATTTTCCTCAAGAATTGAACTATCACATGTAAAAACAACTTTTCAACTCCAACTGGTAATTCTAGAGATTAGCGCTTTCAAACAAACAAACAAAAAAATCTTCCACTTTATACATCAGCATAGACATAAAAATAATACGTATAAGCATTGCTATACAACGACTTAACACCGTAAGAATCGTCGGTACAATGCCCCGGATCTTTTAACATTAATATATAGTTTTAGTTATTGTTAAGATACATATTCAGTTTTTATTATATAAAGCAAATCGTACCTACTTGCAAGTATACAATGATACACTTATTTACGCAACCTGTTCTCAAATCTCAATGTATAAAATAATATCTCGGAATTGTTTTGTAACAGAACAATCTAGGTAACATAATTCTCTATTCGCAGGCAGAAATGTACACAGAGGGGGTATTTAATTACTCAGTTATATATTACACTATATAGTACACTAAAATTACGTGATTCGTATTTTGCATTTATGTATATATCTGTATAAATAAATGAAATTAAACCTTAAGTTACATATTATATAATTAACAACATAATTATGTAATTCGTTACTTGGATAGATAAGCATACCGCCAAATAAGAAGCATCGAATAATTTATTTAAAAAAATAATGATATTAATTAAAAATATATACTGAAGTTCTCTGCCTACTCTGAAAAAAATGTGTAATTTTATTTTATTTTTCAGTTCGTAACATTTTTTTTTTAAATAAACTACTAACCTAACCTAACAAAATATATTACAAAAATAATACGTGCAGTCGAGTCGCTGCGAATGACTCAACGCTATAGGCTGCGGCATGGCATTCACTTTAGGTATATACGAGTACCTACACGTGTGGTCGTGTCCAAGCGACGGGCGTCCAACCTAAACAGAACCCTATTTACTAACTACTAACATTGGAATAGTTAAAATCTCCGAAACTGACCATTTTTTAACTTTATATGAACTTTCAATCATCATAATTTTACAGACCATAACATATAGTTACGCAAGTTTCAGCCAATGTAACTGAACAGTTATTTTATAGCATTTTTCTCGAACGGTTGTCCGACGTGATTCTTTAATTTGATATTTTTTTATTATTTATGAACTACTTACCTTACTTACCAATATGGTAAGCGTCACTTAAAATTCAGTGTTTTTTTAACATAAGTGAAATCCGTACCCAAATCGCTTTTTGAGATTAGCGCCAACAAATGCTCTGACAAACCGACAAACAGACAAAAATTCTAACAATCATTGTTTTGGGATTTATTACGTTGATAAAGTCCCCCGATAATAGTTTTTCTCATATATCTTCCATGTACAGACAGCGATCAGTTATATTTTTATTTTATGTATAGACAATATAACCCTAACAAACAAACTTAGTATTCCTAAGTTAACAAGTTTTGGACTACGTTAGAGGTAGGTAATACATACAAATTCCATTACAACGTAACTTACTACAATACTTAAACTAGACATCCTAACTTAGTTTAAGTGGGCACTTAGACCGTTGGTACAATACAGGTACCTACATATTTTCAACTTTTGCACTTAGTTCAAATCAGAATTTACTTTTAAACCCCGCTATTAATAGAAAAGTACACTGCCGCGCTTACGATCACCGCATCAACTAAGGATTTTAGCAAAATTGTGTTAAAACAATATCCAAAATCAGAAAAACGAGATCTACAAGATTCTCAAAGTGACATTTCACGATTCCTTCATTAGATCCCGTTTTTCAATTTCATAAATGCATTAACAAAACATCGATTACCGTTTTACTTATAACTATATATTCATATATATTTTCTTTTTTTTTATATTTTTCGGACAAATTATACAGCGCCAACTAGCCCCAAAGTGCGAGTCGGACTCGCGCACGAAGGGTTCCGTACCATTATCTATAAAAAAGGCAAGAAAAATCACGTTTGTTGTATGGGAGCCCCCTTAAATATTTATTTTATTCTATTTTTTAGTATTTGTTGTTATAGCGGCAACAGAAATACATCATCTGTGAAAATTTCAACTGTCTAGCTATCACGGTTCATGAGATACAGCCTGGTGACAGACGGACAGCGGAGCCTCAGTAATAGGGTTCCGTATTACCCTTTGTGTACTGAACCCTAAAAACGTGTGAAGTGTGTACTGCATATTGTGGCGCTCGATCCTCTCTGCCTACTTGACTAACTTGGTGCGAACTATAGATGGGTAGAACGAAATAAATTTTAAAACTGAGGGTCAAGAAATCTAAACAGTAAATAACAAAGATTTACCGACAATAAAAGTCCACGATTAGGGGCTAACTGGCCGAACTTTAATACGACTCACGCACTACGCGGCCAATTAAACTAATGACCTGATTACCAAAGGATATCCGCCCACTAGCAATAAATCACGGTTATGATATGAGGCACGTGAGTTGCTAATATAACATTCTGAAACCTAATTGACATTCTTAATGATATTTTGCTTATTTCTTGTCCTAGATTTTGGGGTGGAAGTGGAAGTGTTCTTTCGAAACATTCGTTGTCACATATTGCAGTGTTCCGCGAACTTGTTATGTTCAAGACACACTTATCAGATCAACATATTGGTGTACACTATACGAAATTTTATTTAATGTTGTTATTAAAATACAAAATGCGAGCCTGCTTAACTGAGCATAAGCGGTCGATATTTAGAGCAATCATTGATAACTTCGCATAACTCTCAACTATGTGGAGGTATAGTGTACTACTGTTACCACTTTACATCAGGCACTTGCATCTGAATGTTTGTATACCTCCCGAGATTATCTGATAGAAAGCTAATAAAATTGGATTCTATAGTTCCCCGTCACAATATGCGGGCTTAGAAAGAGGCATATGACTTTACTTTTTCACAACTTATATTTAATATACAACTAACATCTTAATATAAGTTTATTTCAATAGAATTTTGTACAAAATTGTCTTTATACTACTCCTAACATATTTTATAAATTGGTCGACTAATACTCTTTACTTTGTAAAGATTAATTAACTGTAATAGTTTTTCTTTTAACTTCATTATCCGACAACATGACTAATATGCATACACATCTATATATCGCGTGGTATAGTGATAACAGACAATTCTCCTCAAATGATTATAACTGCACGATAAAATGCATTCAACAATCTCACAACCTACCTATTAAAAAAGTGTCTACACACGCCAACAATTACGTTCCTTATCTTTTCAAAAAGCATCGACCGATAACCGGCTCCATTAATTGACCTCAAATTGCGACCTAATTTCCATCGAACAGGGTTCACTTTACAGAAACGACGGTAACAGTTAGGCTGCTTCCGTCGAGGCGTGATAATATGGCGTTAGGACGTGAGTGGAAATTGTAGAGGGTCATAGCTCTGGGTCTCGAAGAGTACAGACGTGGTTTGAATGTATATCAGGATCGATGGAGTCCAGTGTATGACAATCGAATGAGAGATAAAGAACATGGGTATGTATGTAAGGTATTTGATATTAGCAATCGCGCGCGATTTCTTTTTTTTTCAATCAATCAATCAATAATATTTATTTGCGCAAAAATGTAGGTACATAATAAGGTGACATTTGAACAGTTTCCCGTGTACATTTTGCCTTTTGTAAAGGCATGCAAGTTATAATAGAAACTAAATATTGCTATTAGTCTAAATTGTTGTCACATATTAATACATTGTAATGTCCAATATAAATCAAAGAATGTCATTTAAATAGTCATTAATTGAATAATAACATTTCTGCGATAAAATTAAATACAATTTTTGCTTAAATTCACTTATAGTTAATTCTTTGATATTTTTTGGTAGCTTATTATATATTTTAGGAGCCATTCCAAATACGCTCCCGCTGAACATAGTTGTGTTGTGCGACATGTGTCGAATTTTGTGATTATTTCGTATGGAACTTATAAAATCGAATTTGTTTAAGTTTGACTTTACAAAAACAGATAATTCGTATATATACATTGCAGGAAAAGTAAGAATATTTAAGCTCTTGAAATATGGTTCGCAAGATTCAGTATGCTGAAGCCTACACATTGCCCTGATGCATTTTTTTTGTGCCTTGAACACTTTTTCTTTTCCTGTGGCGTTACCCCAAAATATAAGACCATATCGGAAAGTGAATGCAACGTATCCATGATATGCTGTAAGAACTGCAATTCGATTAGCTACTTTCTCTAGCATATATAAAGCATACAAGAATTGATTGATCTTTGTACAGATATGATTAATTTGTGATTGCCATGTCATGTTTTTGTCAATATGTATTCCAAGAAATTTCGTAACGTGTGTCTCATTAATTAATTGTCCTAAGTATTTGATGTCAATGCCGATTGCATTTTTGCGTGGTCTCTGTATAAAATTCATTGATTTTGTTTTGTCAAGATTTATAATTAAATTGTTACTTTGCAGCCACTGAATTACACTACTTAATGTCTCTTTCGCGTATCACACCTGTTATTTTAATCATTCATATATAAGTAACTTAACTAATACTAGTTTTTTTATATTAGATTTTTTTTTATATTGGCTCAGCATAGTGGCTCCGCCTGTTGGTAAGCGAAAAGAGGAGCCCATATTGCAGCGGCAACTGACAAAAGACTAAAGTGTCCTGTCAGTTGACGCTACCACGCTGGCCCGCAAAATAAATAAATATTAAATGATTTTGGACGTACTAGAATTAACTTAGAATATAAATTCTTTATAAGCATTCGCCGACGGAGGGGAGTTCACCCCACACTCTAGAACCGCAATGGTCGCGTACTGTGCGGTTCCAGAGAAGTTTTCTTCCGAGAACTCTCAAGTTGTGGAATGAGCTCCCAGCCGATGTTTTTCCAATGGACTACATCATGGAATTCTTCAAGAAACGCGTGAAGAGGTTTTTAGAGGTCAACGCATGGGTGACGCCGCTGGTGTTGCAAATATCCATAAGCTACGATGACTGTTTATTATCAGTCAGGCCGTATACTTCATTGCCACCTTAGTGGTATAAAAAAAGCATTCGGCCGTATAAACATGCGGCCCACCTGATGTAATGTGAAAAAGAACTCCTCTTCTTCTTCTTAGCGTTATCCCGTTTCCTAATCCTCTAGGATTAGTGGAATCTAAACCTAAGGGCTTGGTGAAGATACTGATTTTTACATGGAGTGATGCCGTCAATTCTTCACAACCCAGAGGGTAAACCAGAACTTTCTTAGGTGCGGGTTTTCTTTCTTAGGTTCGGTCACGATGTTATTCTTCATTACAAATGTGTAAATAAATCCGAACACGCGAATTTAGCGGTCATGCCATGATTCGAACCGGGGAGCGGTTGGCCACTAGACCAGTTCTTTATCCACTGGACTATCACTGCCCTCTGTGAAATGTACGTTTTCAATATAATGAACATCACTCACGCGTTACTACCACTGCTGCTGACACAGCAAATCCTCAAGAGGTTACTGGTAACGTCACTCACTTGCACACACACAACAATCACATCCTGGGAGTTATTACTCGTATTTGCCTTCGGTTTTCTGTGAGGTTGAGGGCCCGAACCATTATTCCAAGCAGTATTTTGTGAGTACATCTTAACGGTTCGTGAGGTACTCTGGATATATAATTGTGTACAAATTTACATATCTCTAAAATGTAGATTTTTGGTAGAGGTCATTATTTTCTAAAATATAGTTTGCAACGGTTTGTCGGATATGTAACACTTTACGAATTAGCCTTTTTTGTACTATGAAGAGTATAACCGCATCTGTGGTGTTTCCCCATAGAATTATACCGTAACTAAACCAAGCGTAGGCATACGCGTAGTAAGTGGTTGTGGTTTCTAATATGGTACTTATTTTGACCTCGCAGCGTATTTAAAACTAGATAGTTTACTTTTTTTTTCTTATATAAGTTAACATATATAAACTTTCCAGTTTACGCGTATACATTTATCCATCTATGTTTTCTCACCAGGCCTCTTGTGAGTTGGCTGAGAGAACTGAGCGTCACAAGATGCTGCCGTTACACAACGCTGTGTGTAATGTGTTCATACATACATAATATATACATACACAAAGAAGATATACATACATATTATATACCTTCTTTTTATATTTCCTGGCAGATTACACAACACTATCTAGCCCCAAAATGCAGCAATGCCTGTATCATGGACATAAGACAATTGTTAACAATACGTAAGTACTTTTTATATTTCTAATAAATATTTACTTATACATAGAAAATACCCGAACCCAAACAAAGAAAAATCATTATGCACACAAATATTTATTCTGTGAGGCAATTGAACCTATAACCCTTGGTGCTAAAAATGTGCCATTGCTTACCTACCACTCGACCACCGGGCTCTTCGATTTGCATAACACTCACAAACAAACGCAGTTAATTTCAAAATAAAAATAGAGATCGCATAACACTATTACTTTTTTCAAATCAACGTGTGAATTGGACATGGTTGCGTGGTTTCGGAGTAGCGTATTTTTTGCACGTTTCACGCTCTTTTTGGCATACGAACTTCACGCGCGCAACGCTTATCTCACTCGCGATCATTCAGGCGTATTCACTCAAACCGTAAATTAGTCAGTTGATGCTTGGGAAGACGAAAAGGGCGCGCGGGTGACGACTTTCTCGGCTCGCGCTTACACGAACGTTATATACGTTCGTGTAAGCGTAGTGCGTAGCTCTCGTACGATTTGATTATGTGATAAAAAGTGCATGCATATACGCGCGTACAGAGCTTTCGTACGCAGAAAATACGCTAATCTGAAACATTTATTTTTGTTAAGGTATAGTTTCTTGATTTTGAAGCCAGATTATCGGTTTATGTGTCGTACCGAAAAGGAAATAATCGACCCTCTTATATTGCGACTTATGAGCTGTATAATACGGGTTTCTGATAAGGGTAGTTGCTGACTTTTCTATCTGTTCGGTCATATGTTAAGCCTTAAGTATACCTCGTCAACGAAATGAGTTGAAATTTAGGTATTTTGTGCAGAATATCAGAGCCAAATATTTCATTAAAATCAAATAAGTTTTCATAGAGGTCTACATCAAAACGAACGAAGTTTGTTTTACCACTGGATGCCACCATTTCGAGCTCATTGAACTAATCACAAATATGTTTTTCATTAATTTTCATCTCAATATGAAACAAATTGCGGAGCAAAAATTTTCATTTATAAGTTTTGAACCCTTTAAACATAGGAATGTTTGTTTTGTATATATACAATGTCGAGAGGCATGCAAGCATACAGCTCATCTTATGCCAAACGGTTACCGTAGACGCTTCTTGCAATACACTAAGTATCACTAGTGCGTCGCCACCGCTACTGTTAACACAGTAACTCCTTTGAAGCTTACTGGTGACCAACAGAACCCAACAGATCAAGAAAGACATACATTTTGATGCACACAATTGTTTGCCCTGTGTGGGAATCGAACCAACGAGTGTTGGCGTCAAAGTAGCATTACTAAACATCGCGCTACCGCCATGTCAAAAACAGACCACCAAAAAAACAGCCTAGTCTTGAAACAAGGCCGTTATCGCAGTGATCTGAGACATGTCTCGCTCATAACCATCAAACGAAGGTTTTATTGAGCTGTAAAGCGGTAAAGTTGTAAACCACCATACAAACTTGCATGTGTGGCGAACATTTTGCATAAGATCAGGGTTCACTGCACATTTCAAGTTTAATTGGGCTTTAAAAGTATATTTCTGCCTTGATTCGGAAATGTGAAAAGAATAGCGGATGAAAACACGACAAAACAGGTATACTTTGCGAAAGCGGAAGAATTTATAAGGCGAGGTAGGCCAAGATTCACCTACCATTACCAAATTGGTCATGCTTTATGGTACACAGCTATGAATGCTAAAGAAGTGAGTGAAGATGGCTGTTCATCTTCACTCGCATCTTTAACATGCAAAAACGAAACCTTTACATAAGATTGCATCATGTGGTGCTCGCTTCTCTCTACCTTCTTCTCGCTGCTTGATCTAGTGTGAAGATGTAGAGAAATAGATAGATGTTTCTTACTTGATTACAAATATTTGATTTACAAATAGTTAATACTTTTTGTAAGCGCGAAGCAATTCAAAATTTAAAGCACTTTTAATTATTACAAGGTAAGTTTCACACTTTATTGCAGTGTTTGTTTGTAGCCTTGAAACTTTGTTATTATACTACGTCGGATGACAAACAATCATACGAGCCACTTGATGCGATGTCGTAACCGCAGTTTATTGACGCTTACAACACAAGAAGTATCGCTCTCCAATTGCCATCACCGCCGACAACCAAGCAAATTCTCGGATTCTTGCTAATCGATTTATTTCTCCAGGATCTCGACATTGTTATCACCAGGAAGATAGTGAGGTATTACTGAATTAGCCAGCAGTTAAAGATAGGTAGGGGAACCCGACTGGGGAAGTAAAAAACATAAAACCAGAAACCGAAACTCCAACACAATCTCCACAATGGACAGTTACGAGTATTGTGTTATCAGAAAGCTCCTGAAGAATTTCTGTTTTAGTAGCGGGGGTGGCAACACGCAAGCAATACTTCTCGTGTTGAAAACACTTTACTTCAGATGTGCCGTATGCTTCCAAAGTTGTACAAATGAATATTAACGGGTTTAGTAACACGGGAGCGTGTACTATAGTTTGTAAAATGAACCTACAAATTATAGTGACCGCTTTGCATTAAACATAAAGAAGCTTTTTGCTCTTTCTCCAACAGAAAATGTATAATTACCCAACACGGAAGACGCTCTTAGTATTCGTAACGTTCACGAGATGAATTAACTATCTAATTGGAAGTGTAATATCTGTTCCATAATTCATGGAACATTAATTGCGTAGAGCGGCGTTGTTATCGTTGAATATTGTTCAGTCTGGGTGTTTGAGAGAGAAACATTGTTGTAATATTAGAAAAAGTCAAGAAATGATGGACAGACTTTCGTTTTGAAAATAGAATAAACGACATCGAGATGCGAGCATTGTGCAAAATAAGATAGAGAGTTGCTCTGAAAGAGAAATCATCATCATCCGAGCGTTAATCCCGGTCAGGTACGCTTTCGTTTCGGAGCCTAGGGTGCGCTTTGCTCTGATAGCGAATATCGGTGTTAAAATAAGAGGATGCTCCATAGGTACCGGCATTTTATTTTATATAACGTCGGGAGGCATACAAGCATACGGTCTTCTGTCTTCTTATCTGGGCAATAGGATACAGAAGGTCAATGTTAATGATAAAAGATCTTCGGGGTCCCCTGTAGTTATGGGAGTCCCACAGGGATCAATTCTAGGTCCATTCTTATTTTTAGTATATATAAATGACTTACCTTATTATGTAAGGGAGATATCAATACATGAGATTGTATTGTTTGCGGATGATACCTCTTTGACATTCAAAATTAATAGACGGTTAGGTAATTATGACGAAGTTAACGATGCTCTCTCTAAAGTTATTCATTAGTTTAGTGTTAATAATCTGCTTTTAAATGATAAAAAGACTAAAGTAATTAAGTTCTCAACACCTAATGTAAGACAGGTGACTACCAATGTACATGTTAATGGAACTAATTTAGCCCCTGTGGAGACAACTGTGTTCTTGGGTATAACAATTGACTCCAGACTACAATGGGGCCCACAAATTTAAAAATTATCAGGAAAACTAAGTTCTGCAGCCTATGCAGTGAAAACTATTCGACGGCTCACTGATATTGATACGGCTAGAATAGTTTATTTCAGCTACTTTCATAGTATTGTCTTAGGTTTTCGCAATTGTTACACATTGAATTAAACAATTTTTAACGGAAGTATCGCGTATTTTATTTATTTTGTTGAACCTGACGTTTCGAACGCTTTGCAGCGTCCGTGGTCGCAGGAAGAGTCTTCCTGCGACCACGGACGCTGCAAAGCGTTAATGTAAGACAGGTGACTACCAATGTACATGTTAATGGAACTAATTTAGCCCCTGTGGAGACAACTGTGTTCTTGGGTATAACAATTGACTCCAGACTACAATGGGGCCCACAAATTTAAAAATTATCAGGAAACTAAGTTCTGCAGCAATGTAATTAATAAAATATGTAAATTTGTTTGGATACCAAAAGAGGGATGCCTGAGTTTTTGGCAGTATTTTTATCAGTGCTCACCTAGTCATAAACTGCACGGTAGGGAAAAAAATTGTGACGATTCCAAACAAATGTAGCCATTTTTACGGAATAAAAAGATTTTGACTTTGACAACCTAATGTAAAGCGATTACCGTAGCCTGTTAACGACGATGGTACCACTATTGTTAACACAGCAACATCTTAAGAGTTACTGGCAACCTAATTAGCCTAAGGTTAAGCTAAGCTTCACACAGAGAAACTCAACAACCCTTTAGGGAGTTGTTTTTCGGCTGCGGTTTTATGTCCGGTGGAGGTAATTCCCAAGACGGGCTGTTTTATTGCGCCCTATCTCTGTTAAAATCAGCCAGATCTATACATACAAAAATCTTCATGCACACAAATGTTATTCCTATACGTACAGGGCTCAAACCCACGAGCGTTGATGTCAAATTAGCGTTATTAACCACTGCGTCATCGAGCTCGTCATGATATGACATGTAGAAAGAAGGCAAGAAGAAAGAATGCCGACACAGATATACAACGCGATGGAGGATGGATGGAGGTACCGGAGAAGGCCAAATCTTACCTACCACGACCAAATTGATCGTCTTTTATTGGGCTCCTGACATCACTTTCTGATAAAACAGAAAGCCTAAAAAAGGACTGCATTGGTCGCTAATTGATGATTTCGCTGAAGTCGAATTGAACTCTTTAGAAGCGTTCGTGATTTTTAAATATCTAATATATAAAAATCTATTGCCGTAAGTCTAAAAATGATTCGATCGATTTCAAAATTTTTTTAGTATGTTCAACATATTACCGGGAAGTTTTAGACAGAAAAATAACGCGAACGAAGTCGCGTGTATCAGTTAGTCTTATTTAAGACAACGCCTCGAAACCGTTCCATTTGTTTAAGAGCAATGATGATACAAACACATATATTTTCTAATCTACTCACAATATTTTGACGAGATCGATGGCGCAGTGGTTAGTAATGCAATTTTAACACCAACCGTCATGGTTTCGATTCCCACACAAGACAAACATGTTTCTTTGCCTTAATTTGGATGTTTCCAAGAAAAGTTAAAACAAAGGTTTAAACACTTTCTTGGAAATAGCGCATCAATGCAGCCCAAGTACCTCAAAGAAAACAGCTTGCAAAAAAACAACTTCCTGGGTTGTTGTATTCTGCGAATGAGGTTACTTACTAGTAGCTCCTAAGGAGTTGCTGTGTTATAAGCGAGGTGGCAAGGCACGAGGGCTATTTCATTTATTGCAAGCAATAATAGGCTACGGTAACCAGAAGTTGTATAAAATGAATCCTTCTTTTTGAATTGTGGGTAATGTTGAAGTCTGAAACCTTGATAATGGTAAAAAGCCTTCAACCACAATAATAAGAAATATTTGAAATAAATGAAAATTAACGAACAAATTACACAGCGCCATGTAGCCCCAAAGTAAGCGAAGCTTATGTGAGTACTAGACAACTGACAAACATACGCAAATATATATTTGTTTGCAAATACATAAATACTTATAATACACAGAAAACACTCAGCCCAGAACAAACAGACATGTTCATGCACACATGTTTGTCCTGTATGGGAATCGAACCCAGGATCGTTGGTGTGAAAGTAAAGTTACTAACCACTGTACCACCGAGCTTGTCAAGAATTATCTGTAAGCAAACCCGTGGACAAATTGATCTTTTGGTTTGGTGTAAAATCCGAAAATATTTTAACAGCTGGCGACACTAGCGAGCATTGTAATCGGTTGAGTCAACAATATTTGCATACCGAAGCAATGCTCGCTAACGTAGACATTTGTGAATGGATTTCTTAATATATCCTGTTTCTCATATTTCGTAGTATTTTATGTAAGATAACGGTGTTATTCGTGGGCGAGACTTATCATGATTTGTACCGTTACGTTGCACGGTTTACAGTTACATTTAATTGTTTTTTTTTTAATAAAAAATATTTTGGTAAATTAATTAAGAAAAGTAAGTCTGCTTCTTCTTAGCGTTTCCCGTTTCCTAATCCATTAGGAACATCGAGGATCGCTACCTGAGCCTAAGAATTTGGTGAAGACACGGATTTTTATATGAAGCGACTGTCGTCATGCCTCAACAACCCAGAGAGAAAACCGGATCATTCTAAGGTAAGGTCACACGTCTTTCGAAATATAAATTCTTGGACGTGAGGGTTTCCTCATGATGTTTTCCTTCACTGCCGTGCTGGTGATAATTACAAATCACAATCCTAATATAATAATATTATAAATGTGAATGTCCGTTTGTTTGTTACGCTTTCACGCGAAAACTACTCAACCGATCATCATGAAACTTTGTACACATATTCTTGGAGGTATCAGAAGTAACATAGGATACTTTTTATTAAAAAAAAATGCGAGCGAAGCCGCGGGTAAAAGCTAGTATGTACATAAATCTGAAACACGAATTTAGTAGTACATGCCAGGAATCGAACCGGGGACCTGCTGATCACTAGGCCGCTTCTTTATTCCATTATAAATTATTTACGTAAAATAGTTTGAGTCACAATCATTATAGTCATGTGTCAATTAGCACCATGGCGTTGAGTCACCTTCATCAGCATAATGGTTTCAATATAAAGGTTCCATTCAAAGTACAGAACCAATATACAACAGATTTCCATTTTTTTACACAACATCGGAAGCAAAAGCGGTTGACGAGCTCGAAAAAAGCTTAACGAGCTCGGTGGTGCAATGGTTAGTAACGCTACCTTGACACCAACGCTCGTGGGTCCGATTCCCACATAGGATAAACATATGTGTGCATGAACAAGTCAGTTTGTCTTGGTCTGTTGTGTTTTTAAAAGAGGTCCCGAGACGTATGTACCTCCACCTGTCAGGAAATCGCCGCCGAATAACAAATCCCTGGAGGGCTGTTATATTCCTGCGAGTAAAGTCACCAGTAAGCTCCTAAGGAGTTGCTGTGTTTGCAGCATAGGTACATCGTGCGAATGATACTCAATGTGTTGCAAGTGTTCACAGGCTACGGTAATAAAAACAACAACGAATACAGCCCACCGGTTATAATAAAGCGGTTACCGCAGTTTATCGATAATAGCCGGGACCAACACCTTCCCTTCCGAAGCACTGGAAAGCTCAGCTGGGTAAACCTAACCCTTGGACAGGCTGCGATCGACGATACGTAACGTGCGTGTTTAATTAGTGCTTGGCGCAACGACACCATCTAACTCCTAATACCTACTATTCACGGTCTGTCAAAAATCAATCAGTATGACTGAGTTTTTGCCCCAACCTTTTAATTAGAAACTTGGAACATATACCTATACGTATATTCGTTGTCACCCCTGTTCCTAACACAACAACTGTTCAGGAAATTACTTTTTTTTTACACAACGTCGGAAGGCATTTAACTATATGGCGGTTTTTTTATACAACTAGATTGGCAAACAAGCATGCGGCCCGCATCAGAATAAACGGTCACCTGAATGGTAGGTGTGACGGTAGAAATAGGTCAGACAGAGGCACCCATGCAGACGACTTTTGTACAAGGTCTCCCTCTGGTTACCATAGTCTATCGGAGCTTATGAGATTGAGTTACTCTGCTACGATGCGCTCACCTCTGGTTAAAGAGATGTGAGTTCCGAGCGAGGGCCGCCGAGCAATTTATAAATATGAACATAAATCCGAAAAAACGAACTTAGTGATACTCGTACATACTAAGATTCGAACCCGGGGCCAGTTGGTCAATAGGTCAATTCTTTATCTACTGAACTATCACTGCTCTTTATTATGTAAAAGATTTCAGTTACGAATCTCTTACTACAAAATAAAAGTTTGAAAAATCTAATACGTACATGTAGGGATATCTCACACACTTACGTCCGATTATAAAAATAAAAAAAAAGTGATGAGTCAATAAGTTTAATATTAAAGGATTATTGACCATTTTTTTTAATTTTGCGAAAGAGTGTAGTTGTCCGTAAGGTAGTAAGAAGTTGCTGTGTTAGCAGTAGAGGTGGTATAATGTAAGCAGTACTTTCTGTATAGCAAGCGTTCATAGGTACCAGCAACCACTATACATCAACTGGACCATATCCATGTATGGCTCTCGTCTTATTCGACACAGAAGCAAAACAAATACAAGTAACCCTATAAGATTTTGTTATTAGAAGAATAAAAAAATAAAAAATAAAGAATAAAAAATCATCTCCACGAAATACGGCACCATTGTGGTCAAAAGCGGACCAGTGGGCAGTAGTTATGACAACGTAACCGTGCAACGGGGGCTGACGTGCCGACCGCGGGGTCCCGTAATGGACACAGTACAGAGATATACGTACTAGAATAACAACATTCGCAATCATTGCAATAACAAAAACGTCCTCAACTTAGCAAACTTCGCAATCAATGAGTTTTGCTGCTTAGCTGAAGATTGACGGTGTTTTCAAACCCAAGGCTAGTGTTTTCTAGCGATAACAGCCGGGACCAACACCTTAAAGTGCCTTCCGAAGCACTGGAAAGCTCGAGCTGGGTAAACCCATCCATAGACAGGCTGCGATCGACGATAAGCAACCTGCGTGTTTAATTAGTGCTTGACGCAACGCCACCATCGAGCATCAATCAGTATGATTGATGAAAATACAACCTTGACTGAATTTTTGTCCCAACCTTTTAAGCTTGGAACATATACGTATATTCATTATTACCCCTGCTGCTAGCACAACAACTCTTCAGGAAATTACTTTTTTTTACACAACGTCATACAAGCACATGGCCCACCTGATGTAAAGCGGTTACCGTAGTCTAACGCTTGTACTACATTAAGTATCTCTCGCGCAATGCCTCCTCTGTTGCTAACACACCAACTCCTTAGGAGCTTACTGGTGAACTCACTCACACGCAGGAATACAACAACCCTCTGGGGAGTTGTTATTTAGCTGCGGTTTTCGGTGATGTGGAGGTAGTTTTCCAGACGGGATTTTGCTTTGATGCTTAATGCTAATGGCCTCTCTCATTATATTACTGGTAACCTCACCTTACCCACTAGCAAGAACACAACAGTCCAGGCAGTTGTTATACCTCGGAGTTAATTATGATACAAACCATACTATTCTCCCTGGTTCCGACAGTACGAGTACTCTGCGCTGACCGGTTGAACTTAACAACAATTTGATGGTAACAATGACGTGAACAATTGACAATTCATTCTTGAAATATCTTGAAAGCGCGTTGATGTCTTTTTTATAGGCCTATTACAATTATTTTGATATTTAATGTTAGACAAACAATATTTCCCGAATCTTTAAACGATCATGATAAACGATATCTTGACGTGTGTTTCTACTAGTGAACAATTGGAATCTGGGTAATAATTATCAGTCACTCGCTGAAACACAACACTCTCCAGGGATTGATATTTAGCTTTTCCGTGTGGTGAAGATAATTACCCATTCAGGGACCTTTTATGTGCCCTACCTCTCTTAAAGATAGATCTTATATATCTCTATGTAAAACAAATAAATTTCTAAAGTATGTAGAGCAAATAATTAAATTTACAACATTGTTACTCGCGCGTTGCCAGCTATCCCCGCTACTATGACACCAACAATCACAAAAACTTGTTAATTAACTACGTAAATGAGTTTGAATACAAGTTTTATTGCAGCGCGGCCACAACTCGTACGAATGGTTTCGGAAATAATATTTGAACTCATCGATATGCACATGATGACTTATCTACGATATTTGCATGTTTACATGAATATTTTGTTGTTTTGAAACAATGCATTTTTGAGCTCAGCATTAATAAATTGACGGAAGTCAACTCTGATAACACAAAATATCAGCTGATTTCTGACTATAATAACCAAGTCTCTTTCAAACTATTTACGGTATACATGCTGTTCACCTGATATGAAATGATTACCGTAGATATAAACGCTTGCAATGCAAGTTTCGCTCGCAATATAACATCAGCTGCTAATGTAGAACCATTCGAAAGCTTTCTGGTAACCCTACTGACTATAACTAAGTAACCCTCCAGAAAAATGTATTTACTCTGGTCTTCCGCAGAAAGTGGACGTAGGTACTTATTATATACCTTATTCTAAGTGCCTTCTATTAAATATAGCTGTGCCATGATCCTCTTTTGCATATAGAGCACCCCGCATTTAGATGATGTTGAATTTGCTCTATAGATAATGTTTGATTGACTCCGTTCTATGACCAAGTATACTATGGTTTAACATAAGTACACTTGTTCATATAATCAGAACGTAATTGAATAAAAAATAAATGGTATATAACAAAGACCTTGTGGTAGATAATGCATAATAAACACAATTAATATGAATTGTGACGTAATTATAAATCCACACCCTGTTTTGAACTGGTAACACAACAAAAACATTTCGCAAGACATTCGGAACGACTTATTTGCACAGAGTTCCCACAATAACACAAGAAAAACATACACAAACCTTCGAAAGCAATTTATCAAACTCCAACTTGACTGCACAATAAAACACAACCGTAACACTCAATAAATACTTATTTTTAATCTACAATAAGTTTTAATACACTATTTCGAATTAACTTTTTAATGATATTTGAAAATGAACGCGCGCGCCCGCGCTGGCTCTCGGCGCAACACTGGCCTGTGATTGGTCATTAAAACGCGGGAATGCACATGTCAAAGCGAAGTTTACAAAGCAGGTTTATGAATATGAATGCGATGGCGTAAGATTCTTTTTTTTTTGTGTATTAGCTGTCTGTTGCACACTGAACTGATTTTCATTGAAATAGAGCGTCCAGTATTTCGTGAGGCTTTACAGTTACCGTAGGCTGTAATTATCGGAAATTGTTTATTACGTCAGGTTATCGCACCACGCTAACACTTGCATAATTTACGTATCGCTAGAGTTATTTTATCTATGTATATTTACTTGGTCCTTATCCTTACACATCTTACGTGTATGAATAAGAGCTATTTTCGTGCACGTACTTCTTTCTTACGTTTCCTAGAGATCCCGACATCGCCTGATAAAATGCGATTAAGTTTATGATTATACTTCTACATTACTGCAGGTCCAGACTAGGCTCAACCACAACTTAATTAATTACCGATCACAGGCCGGGGATCGAGTCACGTGGCGCTCGGTTCTCGCAAGACATTTGGCCTGAAGATCGATGGCCTGAAGTTATAGAATTATAGACAGGCCGAAAATCGAATTTCGGATTCTGGCGAAATTACCTAGTAATTATTAATATAATCTACCTAAACTTCGATAAAAAAACATGTAAAACGACAAATTGTAATTATCCAAATTATGAATGTTGCACTAAAACATTAAATTACTGTTTTAGTTCCTGGTAATAAACATTTACTATGATGTTTATTTATTTAATAAAATATTTTTAATAAGCAATTTTGTTATTCATCACCATAGTAATTAATGTTAATTAAATAAAGTTTCACTAATAATCACATTTGGAGATTTGAAAGAGCGTTTTAGCCTTAAATTCAAAAGCGTAGATATACAGCCAAAGATTGAATTTGTACGTATCGAATGTTCGGCCGAAACTCGAATTCAGTTCAATCTACATTTGTTCCATGTCTATAAATTACCCTCTTTATACGACGCATGTGAGATTAACAATACAGCGCACGTGATGGAAAGTGGCTACCTTAGCCTTTTTTTTTTATATTATGCGTAAGGCAATTGCAAACAAGCAAACGACAGTGTTGATGTGAACCGATTCGCTTGTCGCACAAGTATTATTGCTTGCAGCTGTTATAACTTATAACTAATATGATTCCTTAGAGTCAATAAATGCCAATACTTTCTAAATTTAAACGGAAATTCAGTAGTAATACATCTAGCCGTGGGCGTGTGTATGAACGCGCAAGAATTACGGCGATCTTACTACTTAGATATGCGTATCTTATACTGAATCATTTCCAGACATCTTTATGGCTACATAAAAATGTCTGGAAATTATTTAGCACAAGGTACGCATATCTAAGTACTACTTAATATTATAAATTATTGTATCCATTTGCATCGGTTGTATTATCTAATTGACGATTTGAAAAAAAAACCAACGAGAAGAGAGAACCAACCAACGAAAGAAATTTCTTTAACGTCAATAGCTAATTCCGAAATCCTGGTAAAAAAGATAAAGAATACAAAAACAATGAGAAATTAATAGTAGACGATAGACACTCCGCATAATAACAAAATGAAAAATTTTAATTTGTTGTATTGGTTTATGGTGGGTCGGTCGGTATGGCCATAATATGGCCACATGATATGTAGCGTAAAAAAAAAATTGCATCACCCCGTTCACTGGGGTGATCGCTTCAGATGAAGCCTTTATAGCCTTCCCGGCTAAAGGCAGTCCCAGGGGGTGTTTTAGTCAGTAGGAATCTGACATAATCAGTTCAGTCAGTTGTGGCGTAAACCACTAGGTTCTTTCTTTCGTGATGGTCGCTCATTGTATGCGATGGTGCGTGCCAATCACAAAACCAATAACCCATTTGATTACTATATTAACATTTACCTTTAGCATTATAACTTTAAAACTTCAGGCACAAAACTCAGTCACTCACCAAAATGTAGTGTTTTAGCGCCTTAATATCTCAGTGGTTCAAGTCTCCTGACCATTGGGAGGATAATAGAACCAATACGCCGATAAGTGCCGCGATGTTGATCCGTGAACTAGCCGTGAGAGCTCCGCGTTCTATTTTATCCCCCGATCCGTTGCGGTAAATTGAGTTACTACACAAAATCGGTCTTTTCGGTTCTCCATAGGTTACTTCCTTCATGTAGCAAATGGTTTTTGTCCTATGTTTTCGTACGTTACATGTTTGTATCCAAAATGCGCCAAACTCAACAAGAGAACAGGTAACTAGAGTGGCAAGTAGGTCCTAGTAAATATTTGCAAGCAGCCCGCCGACGAAAACAGGCCATCGATTGTGTCTGTGAGTCACCAGACTGAATATTAAACAACTGTGCACACAACGGAACATTTCGTCTATATACGGGCTTGAAAACGTGTCCTGGCGATTATGTCTTTATGGTTATTTTAATGTGAAAACCTTCTTAACAAATTTCTGTACTGTATAATATTCGCAGTAAAGATAAAAAAAGATTATTTACCATAGGGCCATTGCAGGCACATAGACACGTCTTTAATTTTTAAATTAAATCCTATTCTATTTTATTCATTTCTCATAGTATTTTTTTCTTTTTTAATCGACCAGCATTTCGGATATGATCTTCGTTTTTCAAATCATCATCATCATCAATACATAATTACACTACAATACAATACATTACATTAAATTTATGTCAATCGGAGTCATAGCGTTGATTTTCAGTGGAGTAAATTACTCGAAGGAATAATGTATATAAATATAACATTAATATTACTAACTATCAATATTTAAGTTAAAGAATATGAGTTCTTTAATTCCAGAATAATACAATATATAAATTACTTAAGTAAAATTAAATAAATACATATAAAACTAAAACTAAATTACATCTAAAATTTAATAATAATAGAAAATGAATAGAATTTAAGGAATAATTAACATTTGATGTGGTCTATAAATATACTCACTTATGTATTGTACGGCAACTAAGTTTAACTAGGAGATTTTTGTAAAAGTAATGAAGTTATTGAAAGGGTAAAGGGAAGTTATTGAAAGTTGCAACCAAGGTCGTCATTCAAGTTTTTAAATGTCTTCGTTTCAAGTATATTCGTCTCTGCATCATTTTATAAGTTTCTACGTACCTGTGTATGCTCACTATAGGTATATTCGTGGGTAGATAGATGTAACTATATAACATATAGAAAGAATGCAGGATGAAAGAATGACGAAGCAGATATACAATGCAAAAGTGGAAGGATGTAGGAGCCGGGGAAGGCTAAGACTTACCTACCATGACCAAATTGGTCGTCTTCTATCAGAAGGTGACGAAAAGAGCGATGAATGTTAAAGAAGCGAGTGGGGTATGTAAGGATCGAGTCACGAGGCGGTCGGTTCTCTCTGCCTACCCCTTAAGGGATTTGACGTGAAGTTATAGATAGATGTAACTATGCGCGTAGATTTTTCCCTAACTTCTAAAGCAATTAAACAAATTTTTATAAAGTACTCTCACTTTATAAAAATTTGTTTAATTGCTCTTCTTAGTAATTTCCCGTTTCCAAATCTATTATGATTGGCGAGGTCCGCTACCTAAGCCGAAGGATTTGGCGGAGATAATGATTTTTACATGAAGCGACAGCCGTCAGACCTTTCCAAACCAGAGGGAAAACTAGACCTTTGTTGTAGAAGTTAGTTCACACGTCTTTTGAAAAATAATTTGACGTACGAGTATCCTCACGATGTTTTCCTTCACCGCTGAGCAAGTTATAATTATAAATATGTACATAAATCTGAAAAAAAAAACTAGAGATAATGATAATAAATGTAACTTTTAGTATTTATATGTGCAATAAAGAATTATAAACAAACAAAAGATATAACGCTATAATTACGTTTTTATATACAACACCCAGAGGCATACGGTGCACCTGATGTAAAGCGCTTGCCGTAGCCTATAAGCGCTTGCAACACATAAAGTATCACTCGCGCGATGCCACCTCATATTGCTGACACAGCAACTCCTTAGGAGCTTACTCTCTTACAATTAATTAATTATTAAATTGACTAACAATAACTTTTGAATTCTACTAATCCTATTAATATTATAAATGGGAAAGTTTGTATGTATGGATGTTTGTTGCTCTTTCACGCTTAAACGGCTGAACGGATTTGAATGAAATTTGGCACGTAGATAGATTATGATCTGGATTAACACATAGGTTACGTTATTTGACTCCACGCGGGCGGAGCCTCGGGCAGCAGCTAGTCTTATATGTATTTTTGCAAAATCAGATGTTGTTAACATCTCAGTCACTATTACACCTGTTGGCTGATTCACATATTTGCGCGTGAGTGAGGTCACTAGTAAGCTCCTAAGGAGTTGCTGTGTCAGCAATATGAGGTGGCATCGCGCGAGTGATACTTTATGTGTTGCAAGCGCTCATAGGCTACGGCAAGCGCTTTACATCAGGTGCACCGTATGCCTCTGGGTGTTGTATATAAAAACGTAATTATAGCGTTATATCTTTTGTTTGTTTATAATTTGGAAGTATGGAGTTTCGTGTACAGTTGAAGTGGCTTCCTATCCGACTTCGCAGAAATGTGCACATACTATCCCTGCTTTTCAAATTAATTACCAATCCCAATTCCCCTCAATACCTCTGTTCACGCTTTCCACTCCTTCCACCGCCAACTCGATCCCAACGTTCCTGCCATATAAAAACTTTACATTTCCCTCTAGCAAACACAAAATTCTTTTTTAATTCGTTCACTGTATGTGCTGCTAGACTTTGGAATAAATTACCACTAGAGATAAGAGAGAGTCCTTCTGTATTTAGTTTCAAGAGAAAATTAAAGACGCACTATCTAAATATGTTATCATCTAACGACAAATAGTATGTAGCTATGTATATGTATGTATATTTGTATATATGTGTGTGGTTATATGTCGTATGTATGTATGTATGTATGTATGTATATGTATGTGTATATATATATATATATTTATTGTGAGTATCTGTTTTTATTTCGCTAGTTGGCACATATATTTGTTATAGCACTAGTACAATTTCGTTCCACATTCATTAGGGTTGGCTGGAAGAAATCTCTTGAAGAGATAAGCTCACCTTTGTACACTATATTTGTCAATGATTATTATGTACTATTTGTGTGTGCAATAAAGAATATATATAATTCTTTAATGCACATATAAATACAAAAAGTTACATCTGTGGATAAGGAACTTGGCTAACAACTACGAGTGACAGGCCCCCGATTCGAATCCTGGCATGAACCTCTAGATTCGTGTTTTCGGATTTATGTACATATTCGTGTTCACTTGTTCGGCGTTGAAGGAAAACATCGTGAGGAAACCGACACGTCCAACAAATTATATTTCGAAAGATGTGCGACCAAACCTAAGAGAGGTCTGGTTATTCCTCTGGGTTTTGGAGGTCTGACGGCAGTCAAAATGAGTATCTTCGCCTAATCCTTAGGATTAGGTAGCGGATTAGATAACGGGATAACGCTAGGAGGAAGATTTTCTTATACTACGTCGGGAGGTATACACGCATACGGCCCACCTGATGTAAAACGGGTACCGTAGCCTATTACCGCTTGCAATATATTAAGTATCACTCGCGCGATGCCTCCTCTGCTGCTTACGCAGCAACTCCTTGGGAGTTTACTGGTGACCTCACTCACACCCTCTAGGGAGGAACGCAACAACCCTCTAGGGAGTTGTTATTTGGCTGCGGTTTTCTGTGAGGTGGAGGTACTTCGCCAGACGGGCTGCTTTGATGCGCCCTACCTCTCTTACATTTAATTAATTATTAAATTGACTAACAATAACTTTTGAATTTTATATGTATTTTTGCAAAATCAGATGTTGTTAACATCTCAGTCACTATTACACCTGTTGCTATAAAGGATCGACGAGAATGAAGTCGCGAGAATTTAGTAGCCTATTACAAAATACATTAACCATTTATTTGTACTTGTGTTAAGTCCGTGCAAATAAAGCTGTTTCGTATTGAAACTACTACGCGCGTGTTATAGTACGAAACGAGTTATTGTTACCACGTGACGACACCCACGCCTAGTCACAAATGGTGGCCCTCTACAGCTTCCTGTGATAATCTAAACTTACAAACACACATCATAGAGAATGGCTTGCGGGGCGTCTTAAAAACATGTCACGGTCATGAAGCCTATAGCGTGAATTTACGTTGTGATCTTTTTGATTTTGACACGTTGCGTCGTGGAAGGTTTTAACAAACGCTACAGGGTGTAAATGACTTGATAAATATAATCAAAGCTGCCCGCCTGCTGTGCATCCTGGTGATATGCAAGCGAGACTCTAACTAAAGAAAGGTAAGGTAGGGCACATGAAAACAACCCCACTGAGATTTTTTTTTTAAAACAAACGTCGGAGGCTTACAAGCATAGGGATATTTTTTCAAATCGTCAATAAGATATTACATTAAATTTATGTCAGCATATCAGTACTGGGCGATGATGTATTTTACCAGAGGGAGACTTTGTACAAAAATCGTCTGCGTGGGTACCTCTGTCTCACCTATGTCTACCGCCAAGCAGCTGTATTTATATAGCTGTGTTCCGGTTTAAAGGGTGAGATATGGCAGAGAAGTTACTGGGTACTGTGACGAAACATCCTGAGGTCACAAGATTGGCAGCGCGCGAGTAACATCCCCATGGTGTTGCGAGTGTTAATAGGCTGCGGTGACGTCTTACCATCTGATGCGGGTCGTATGCGTGTTTGCCAATCTAGTTTCATAAAAAAAATGTATATTCGGAGGATGTTGAATATGAAGAGTTTTTGGATTAAATTTAAAAACGTCATTCAAGTACTAGTCATGTTTATGGAATGTATTACAGAAAAGTCCTAGTACAAAGTAAAGTACAAATATACATTTGAACTATGGCGCCATCTAACGGCAATATCGTAAAACATTTAACATCGTGTCAATGTGAAAAGTAGGCACAAATTAACATGTTATTTTGTTACAAAATGTTAAGGCAAAGCTGTATTAATAAATATGAAGTACCTCCACCTCAATAACAACTCCCTGCAGGGGCAGTGACATTATCTTTGTTGCTAGCGTTCATAGTCTACGGTAACCGCTTTACATCAGGCGGACCGTATGCTTCTATGCAATCAGTCGTATTAAAAAAAAAACTAATTTTCACAAGGAGCGACTGAATCAGACCTCCACAATCATGTGTATATATGTACTTAGAGAACGCTGTAGGTAGCAGTAAGTAGGTACTCGGTAATATAACCTTCAAGCTTAAAGTTGTTATAAGCTCAAGTATTATATGGCAGGTGTTTGGCAATTGCTAGCTACCTCACTGTACGCGTAAGAGCTACGTGACTTTGTTTACGACGGCTCAACAGAACCTGTTTAAGGATTTGAATAATGCAGTTACGTAGACGTTCAAATGTTTAACACATATGTGTGTATAACTTCACGCCCCCAGGTGGGATAGGCAGAGAGAATCGAGCGTAATAAGACGCGGTCATTACACACCTCACTCGCTTCTCCTCGTATAAAAGTCATAGCTCTTTTCATGGACGCTCGCCGTTTCCTAGGGCTCCTGGCACGTAACGCTTGTATTTTTATACTTTGCGTCATTAGACGCATCATATACTCGCCTGGCAGACCCTTACAACCGCCAGAATGTTCTGGCTGTTTACATATACTTTCGAAACAGTTGAAAGAATATGCGCTCAAAATTATAGCCTTGTGGGAGCAGTTTATGAATTACTATCCCGATGACAACTTTGCTATCGACTGGCATATATTTGCAACCGTCAAAATAGGTTGTACCAAGTTTTTTTACACTTAAACATATATAAGTTACACCGTATTAAAATTGTAGCTTTGAGGAAAGAGATTTAAATTGTTTTTTTTACATTTTAAAAAAATTAAGGGATGAGGATGCAAACGCGATATTCCTGCCAGAAAGGTACTTTCTTAGTGGACCGATAATAAAATATAATTTAAATTTTTTTTAGCTTTGTGGGAAACGGGTTAGTCGAATGGTTCGCTAGCTCTCCTACTATTACGAATATCGAAACAG
Organism: Pyralis farinalis; assembly: GCA_947507595.1. NCBI lineage: Eukaryota > Metazoa > Arthropoda > Insecta > Lepidoptera > Pyralidae > Pyralis > Pyralis farinalis. The sequence continues at coordinate 35,762,108 of OX382260.1, read as the reverse complement.
TGCGGAACCTTTTGTTGACGGGAGATTCCTACACGCTTATTAAATCTTCTCAAAGTGCAGAAAACTCATGAATACTACCTAATACCTAATATACCTACCTAAATTTTAAGAGAGCTATTATATTGAACCCACACGACTGGGAAAGTACCTCACAGAAAACCTCAGCCAAATAGCAACTACCTGCTGTGTTAGCAACAGGGGTGTCTAAACACCAATGATACTTTGTATTAAAAAAAAACTGAAGCCTGCTTAATGAAGTAAATATAGTGCACCATTTCTTCAAAGAATACTTGGCTGTTCTTCATTTAAGGTAATAGACATTGTTTCATTCATCGCTCAATAACATAGTTTACTATATCGTGCGAAGGTACATCAAGTTATTTACATGACAACACGTTCGTTGTTTCTTACATCCTCCCATTCGTTTCGCTATCAGTTTCTACCAAATCTTCATATTATGGTAAGAAAGCTTCATTGCTCAATATCTGTTACAATAGTGCACATAATCTTTGTTTTAAGTGGGAATAGCTTCATTGAATAGGTATTATATAAATTTGCGTTCAAATTTTTCATATTTCATTCCTTCACTTCATCTACTCTTGTTTTTTAAACTACTTGGTTCTTACTGCTCTTGCTCTTGTGGTGCAAACACCAAACTCACTTAGGTTTAGTTGTGACTAGTCGACGATAACTAGATCCTTTACTCAAGACCTTCTGTTACTACCATGCTGTTTGGCGGCTTTAGGCGCCTATTATGGCGTTCACATAGACAGTTATTCACAGATAACCGAATGTATTTCCATCCAGAATGTAAGAGCAGCGATAACCCAGTGCTGAAGACGGTCTCTGTATGCTACTTTAAATCCAAGGCTTAAAAGTTCGATTCCCACACAGGATAAACTTGTGTCTGGTTGTCTGGGTGTTTTAAGAGACGTTGGGGGTATTAAAGCAGCACGTCTGGGGAAGTACCTCCACCTCACAGCAAACCGCAACCTAAAAACAACTTGCTGGGGTATTCCTACGAGTCAGTGAGGTTATCAGTTAGCTCCTAAAGAAATGCTGTGTTAGTAGCAGAGATGCCATCAAGCGAGCCATATTTTAGGTATTGCTAGCGAGCGTTCACGGCTATGGTATCCTATTTACATCCGATGTCGTATAGAAAACAATCATGTTTTCGGATTTATGAACATATTTCTAATTATACTTCTTCGGCTGTGGATGTAAACATCGTGGGGAATCCCGCACGTACGGGAAATGATATGTCATAAGGCGTGTGATCTAACCTAAGAGAGATGATGATGATGAGAATGATGATGGATTAAGTATATATCTTCACGCCACGTCCCTTGCAGGGTAGACAGAGAGAACTGAGCGCCATAAGACGCGGTCCTTACACACTTCACTCGTTTCTTTCACATTCATATCTCTTTTCATGCACGCTCGCCGGTTCCTCCTGACATGATGGATGGACAAGGTAGGTCACTTACTACCTTTATTTAATTATTTACCTTTCTCCTTTAACTTTTGAACAGATTATGTGATTTCGATGTAGAAATTATATTTGTGTAAAAGTATTGTGATAATAATCAAAAGTTTGAATGTAATAAGCGTTCTAAATGCTACTCTATATAAGCCATACAAGGCAAAAAGGAGTCAGTCCTTGGATGTATCTGAACTGTGAACAACTATATTCTAAAGTCTCTGTCTGAACTGTCTCTTAAATTAGTAAAAAGTGATTGTATGGTTCGCGTTTTTATATCTAAAGGCGTTTCTTTCTACGACTGCCGTTAGTGAACCTTCTACGCCTCTGTGGTAGATCACACGGTGACCTCCACTCTCCATCCCCGCCGGAGGTGGCATCGCGCCTAATACTCAATATATTGCAAGCGTTTATAGGCTACGATAACCGCTTTCCATCAGGTGGGCCGTATGCTATTATGCCTCCGGGTGTTTTATACAAAAAAAATCTAAGACAGAAGCAAGACTCAACTTACACTAAATTGGTTATTATTTTATTTTAGATACAGTGTACCCTAAAATGGTATGAATGACCTCACAGGCAGGTTACAATACAAGACACTCAATGTTGCATACATTTCCCTCCAAGCTATACACAACAGCACTAACGTGGCAATGACTCAGTAGTTTTCCCACGATAACAACAATGTGTCTTCCTTCCTCTTCATTCTGCAAATTGTCTGAAAGAGATGGGAACATTCGTAGGATTCAATTGCATTGACAATACAAATGCCTCAGAACCTTGAGGTGTTCTAAAATGGTAATGTTTCAAAGGAAATATTTAATCTTCTGTGGGTCGTATATCAGCTACAGTTAGAATAATAAATACTTACATATAGCAGGTCTACACTATTTTTTGAGCGATATTCAGTATAGTATGGTATAATCACACTTGAAACAAAGATAAAATGGGACTATTTACACCTTGCTCATTTATTTTTAGAAGTTAGAGAACATAAGTTGATTATGTTAGGGAGTGTATCGAGGTTCACTTTCCACCAAATGAACATATTGGCATAATCTCAAATCAAATTAAATTACATAAAAATCATATTCTTTTGTAAGGTTTACAAAATAATATGTTTATATTTTTGAAAATCCAACACTCGGTGTTAAAAGAAAAGTTAAGAAGACCTTTCAGATACTCTACTCAACTCTATACCGAGGCAGCCATTCTAAATGTAAGACAGATACGTATTAAAAATATCTCACCAAAAGGCAATAGAATATCGTGTTTTAAAGCCCACATATTAGAACAAGAACAAATATGCAGAAGTTTAAGTTGCGTTTTATTCATAATAGAATTGTTAAACTTTGCGACATCAGAACACAGAACATCAGAGCAAAGCTAAATACATTTTACACAAACTGTTTTATTTTTTTCATTTTAATACAAAATATGTGAACAGTGAAAAAAGCCAACAATAATAATTGTAAAAGTGAATGAGATTAACAGTGTATTTTTTTTTATATAATACAAAAACATATAAGATTCAGAATGTATCTTATCGTATACAAAGTTCGAACCGATAATAAACAACGTTATATACAAATACACACATAAACATGGGCATGCATACTTATAATGCTTACAAACGAAAAGAATAGGTTAGAAGTGGACAGAAATGGAGTTACCGTCACCAAGGCGACAAGTTTGAAATCCTAGTAAATTATGAAATGTCGAAAAACTTAAATTGGTATAAAGATATTTAATGTAAGTATAGTGTATAGTGATTACATTAATCGCATAATTAATGTAATCACTGTTATGGCCTCTACGAGACAGGCTCGCTCTAGTTTAGAGACCAAAAGAAAAACCGAGACCATTTCTTACTGTACCTAATTATAACCATAACATAGTTTTAACGTCAACTAAAAAGAAATGGTACTTCATAATTGGTAATAAATATTATTTCTATTTAAAAAAAATACTTAGATATTATTTTGTAAATCTTGTGTAGATTGGTACTCTAAGTTTACAGCAATGCATTTATTTATTTCGTGTCAAATTTTTTATACTACTGAAATTGAAAACAAACGTACGGCCCAAATACTTTTAAGCAGTTACGGTAGCCTATGACTTGCAACATCGAGTGCGTCACTCGTGCATTGCCCACCTCGTAAAAGCCTCTTTACGCCCTTTTGAAAAACCCCATACTGTAATTTCTTGGACAAAATCTCGGTCGGAATCGGAAACTTATATGATTAATTTTTTCCTCAAACTCAAAAGAAGAGTATTTTATTAGGTATATAATATGAACCCTTTGTTTAGGTACATAGGTATGTTATTGTAATTCCCAAAGTGATGATCCGTATCTTTTATTTATAAACTTTATGTTTGATGAGAATTAGTTATTTGATACTCAAAATAGAATGAGCGATAAAGTGAGAGGTCTTAAATAAAAAGGCAGTAAATGGTAAAATAATGTCATCATATTTGGAAATAACAAGCAGGTAATTATTTAAGTCAGCACTTATAATAATGTAGCAAGAGTCATTATGGGGCATATGTCGTCACTATTATTCCCACGAATATTTCAAAAGGTCGTACCAATTGTGGCATTTTATAGTTGTACAACTGAGGGCGCATTCAGATTAACACTTTGATTTTGTGCCGCTCTTGATGTTCTAAAGTTTCTAAACTGTAATAGCATATATGTAACCTAATGTTAAAATATCTGTATGATTTCTCGTTGGCAATGTTATAGTAAGAAATTCTTTCTTAAAATGGAAGAAAACACTCCTTGTGCTTGTATTAAGGTGGAGACCGACAGTTAATTGATTCTGCTATATAATATTAATACTGCGTCGTTTGCATAAAGCACACAGTTGACCACTAAGTCACCCATTCGCATTACATTCATATTTCTTATTCTCTGGAGTCAACTGTCCAGATATAGGATGAATAGCTGAGGCGACAGCACGCATCCCTGTCTGACGCCAATGTCAAACCAGGGCAACAAGCTGCCGTCCACCCGCGCACACATGCCGTCTGTACCGTCACCGTCAACCCCATATCTGGGCTAAATATTTCAGAGATTCTTTGTGTCTTTCTAATAATTTAATTAAGGAATACAAAACTAAATCATCGTCTGTCTACTATATTACGTTGCTTATTAAATTCCTAGTCCCACCCGGGTTGATTGTACAAAGGTGGTGAATTCTAAATGAGTATCTTTACGGTCACCTCAGGGGTTATGTTTGACTCTAACAGACTAAATACCATCTAGGGGTTTTGCCTTCAGTCAGGAAGGCTTTTGAGGCTTCATTTGACCTTCTCGACCCATGCCATGGTTCGGCCGAACACTGAGATTTGGCTCACAGTTCGATGTTGGGAATCAGGCCTTGTAAATGTTTGTGGATTCTGAGAAAACAACATTGCGGTGCTTATCTCAGGATTCACCTCGATTCGCTAACGTCAAAACCAATCGCCCAGAGCGTTAGTCGCTGTCTGCAGCCTATTTGATGTATTGGATCTGACTCGTTCGGAAGTGTAGAGTGCTGTATCTTCGGCGAACGGGGCCAAATGCTTGTGGCGAGTTTTGGGAGCATCATTGTTGTACAACGTGTACAGCATAGGCACGGAGCTTTGAGGGACTACGACTCTAATCGGATGCGACCTTGAAAGGGTATCCTGAACTTTGACGCGGATTCAGTGATTAGTCAAGTAGTCTCGTAAACTGTTTATCTCCTAAAAGACGCATGAGATTGTCTGGCTGTCTGTCTGTCAGTGGCTCCGATGGCTGTCATTTGGCGTACTTCTTAATTAACCCGTTGTGTGTATAAATTAACCCACGAACAGCACTACATTTTTAAAATGAACAATTATTGTAATAAATATTTTCTGCATATTTTGGGGACGCCTTTAGCGACTTGCTTTAAATTTGTGTTTTAGAATAAGTTTAGTTTTGGAAGTTTATGTATATGGCTTTCCTGAGAAAATGCGTCTTTATAAAAAAAACTTAATATAATAATAACCTAATAAAACCTAATATAACGGCAACAAGATTCTCGTTATAAAATTAGTTCATACACGCATCTTCTTAGCGTTATCCTGTTTCTTAATCCTGATGACTTGGGTCGGCTTACTAAGCCTAAGTATTTGGCAAAGATACTGATTTTGGCATGCTGCGGCGGCCATCAAACCTTCACAACCCAGAGGGAAAATCAAACCTTTCTTAGGTCATACACACAAACGCGCATATATAAACCTTTTTTTTAATAGTACCTAAACGTTATATCCTTTCATTCCTACTCTGTCGGTCATGAAATATAACTTGCGCGTCCTGAATTTCGTTCAAAATATATAGACACTCACGTAAAATATCTGCTGTATGCTGCAGTGATACACAGAGGTGTATTACTTGCTCGGGATAGGCTTGATAGGGATCGTATTCGAGATACCGTCAGGTCCGTTTGGACCTACTCCACCGTTGTCAGTTCGAGAGGGGACATGGATGGTATCGCGAGGATTCATTCCACTTATATTTATTTGTTACCTCCTACATTGAGACTTGCTAAAAAATAATAAAAATGAGTACCGCACAACATGTTCAATGTAATCATGTTTTTCATTTATTATTATCAAATTAGTCAATCAGTTGTAAACAGAGGTACAAACCCTATTTCTTTTCTGAGTCATAGTGAGTCACGCTCAAGCGCAGGCGCGTCTTGTTACGTGTAGGCATGCACCTACGGTATACACTGGAGTTAAGGTTACACTTTCATTTGTGTTTGTTTAGTTGTTTGGATGCACATCTTAATAGGTTAATGATTTTTCTTTGTTTGAAATATTATTGGCAAACATACGGACTTTAATGTTCTTGGAATACCATAAAGAAATAAATAAATATGTCAACTCAACCAGACAGACCAAGCAAACAGACATGTTCATGCACACAAATATTTGTCTTGTGTGGGAATCGAACCCACGAGCGTTGGCGTCAAAGTCGCATCTTTCACGACTGCACCACCGAGGTCGTTAAATCTCGTTTATGGACTAGGTTCAGCCTAGCCGCTCCAAATAGTCGGATTTAGCTTTAAAAAAAGTATCTACGGTTATAGAGGCAATCAACGCCTTTTTTAAAATAAGATATGGCAACATTGACCCAGCGCTTCTCAAAACGTGCTATCAAAACTTTAATATTCGCATTTGCCTTTTTGCCGCCTCTTGCCACCCTGCGAATAGAGCGACCGCTCCTCTTTCTCTACCCCAGGGCCGACGCTGGGTCTATTGTGAAGCCTTTTCGGAAACCGGCTTGTTCAGGAGGCTGAAAGTCGTCAAACCTGCGTGCACAACGATTCGTGATAACTCATGAAAACAGCTTATAGACATGCCTTAGACGAGAGATGGGTCTATAGCTTTTCAATAATGTTTTATCATCCTTTTTGGAAAACAACACCATCACGCTTCTGCACCAGGCCTGTGGCGCTTTGCCCTCGATTGCCTCGAGCTATTTGCCTTAATTCATTATTTCGTATAATGTCTCACAGTTTTGTACGGACTTTCAGTCAAAGGTTCTATGTTCGAAATCAACTAACAACACTATTGTTGTGCATTTTTTTTTCTAAACGAGGAACTATTGTAATAAATATATTCCGTGTACCTATTTCGGAAACGCCTCTAACGATTTCCGTCATACTTTGGGTTTTAGATAATATTTAGCTTTTAAGTTTATGTATTTTTCCTGAGAAAATGCATTGTTACCTATACAAAAAAAAAACAACAATTCGTCACTCATGTACTACAAAATATTATTTAATTTATAACGGCAAAAAGATTCATGTTATAAAATGTGTTTATACACACATCTCCTTCTTAACATTATTCTGTTTCCTAATCCTATAATAATAAATTAGAATTGGTGGGGTCCACTAGCTAAGCCTAAGGATTCGGCAAAGATACTGATTTTGACACGGAGCGACTGCCGTCAGATCTCCACAACCCAGAGAGGAAAACAGACCTTACTCTTTATTTCAGTCAGTTTCAGTCTTTAGAAATGTTATTTCTTGGACGCGCTGGTTTCCTCACAATGTTTTCCATTATCGCCGAGCAAGTGATAATTACAAATATGTACATAAATCCGAAAGCATGAATTTCGTGGTACATGTACAGAACCAACTGGCCCGGTTTCGAATCCATGCACATGGATCGAAGTCGGGCCAGTTGGTTCTTTATCCACTGGGCTATGCTGGGCTGGGTTTAGACACGCATGTATATTTTTATTACACAAACATTTCTTTTAGCGAGTAGGCGTTAAATTTCTAACATAAGTACAATAATTCAATCTCCACTTAATTTAATTATCTAGTAAGTGTAATTATAATAAAGCTATTATTATTAAGTACATGCATTAACAGTTTTTTTAAGAGAGGTAGGGCGCCTCAAAGCAGCCCGTCTGGGGAAGTAACTCCACCTCACAGAAAACGGCAGCAACTCCCTAGAGGGTTGTTGTGTTCCTGCGTGTGAGTGAGGTCACCAGTAAGCTCCCAAGGAGTTGCTGTGTAAGCAGCAGAGGAGGCATCGCGCGAGTGATAATTAATATATCACAAGCGTTAATAGGCTACGGTACCCGATTTACATCAGGTGTGCCGTATGCTTTTTATACTATGCTCCCGAGACGTAGTATAGAAAGTTCAGTGCGCTACCTAGAACGCTAATTCACATTCCTCTCTAATTTCTATTTTGACAAACACATCATCATGGGTAAACTGTCACAACTTAAGAGGAATAGGGACGATATGGAAGAGCTGTTCACGTCTAAGATGACTCTCTGTTATTTAATACCATTGATTTCCAGACTGGACAATGAATTTTATAACTTCAAATCCTTCATCTGGATCTGCAGCTGTCTCAAGTCTAAAGCTCCGAATGGAAATGGTACTGGATGCTATTGATTTGCTTAACCCTTCGAAACCCGGGTGGTCGTATACGACCGCGAAATGTATAGGAAAACGTATATAACGGGTTCTGACTGCTCAAAATGAAGTCTTGGAGTGATACCATCCTACTACACGGCGTAAATGTTGAGAGTTTGTTAGGACTCGTGTGTTTATCACACGCTCTATCACCTTGGGGAGAACAGAGGTTTTGGCAATAGGCCTGTAATTCGATGGATCTGACTATCGCCCTTTTTGGGCACCGGGTGCACATTGGCAGTTTTTCACGAAGACGCGACTTGCCCAGTGGAGTACAGTGGAAGCACGAAAAGGCGCGTTAGCACAGAACACAACTCAGGAGCACACATCTTTAGCACCACTGCTGGAATGCCATCTGGCCCACTCGACTTATGAATGTCGAGGGAGAGCAACGCCCGCCGGACATGTCCCTGGGTAATTAAGATTTCCGACATTGAGCTACTGCACCTCGGGATGATAGGTGGCACAGCTCCCAGTAAATCGGCTTTCCCTTTAGCGCTATAGGCCAGACTACTATCCGGTTTTTGCAATGGTAGCATGGACGACTGACAAAAGTTTCCCTCGGCAGCTTTAGCCTGCGACCAGAAAGCACGGCTCCCAGACGGGAGGCTTGCAAGCCGCTCGCCAACTCTACCGACGAAATCAAACTTTGCTCTGGCGATTACGTTCATACTGGACCTCGAGGCAGCATTTAGTTTACGTTTCAAAACAGAGATATCTGGATTTCCATTAGCACGCGCCGTGGTCCAAGCCTCGAAAGCAGCTTGTTTGAGAAGTTTCGCTTCTTTACAAGGCCGATTCAACTACGGTCGTTTTTTAGCTCCCGCTGTAGCATTCCATGCCACCCAATATCGCCGCAGCTACCGCAGTCTATCGCAGCTAAAGCTGCCTACACGGGTACGACGCGAAGAATTCACGAAATCTGTCCCAGTCTGCCGACTTAAAGTGCCATACGCGACGCCATCCGGTAGGCCGAGGTGGGTCATGCCTGCCACAGGACGCATGGGTCCAGATAATACAGTGGTCCGATGAGCCAAGCGGCGCATCCACTCATCCGGATCCACAGTACTCATCCGGATGTGTGGTCAGCAGAAGGTCCAATAAGGAGCTTGTATGGTCCTCTATATCTGGTACCCTCGTGGGAGAATGTACCAGTTGGGAGAAACCATAGGCCAAAGCAAAGGCAAGAGCAGATCTTTATTTTTCATAAATTGGCTTAAATCTTAAATTACCTTTTCTCTAATTAGTTAGTACTTTTCTTAAATTAATTTTTTAAAGCTTTTTATAGTATCTATATTAGAAAGTCGCACGAGGTACATTAATTAATCTGGCAACTTCTCTATTTTTCCCCCTCAAAAATGAAATCTACGGCCTGTTTTATTTTTTCTTCACTATGCAAACCAATAGCGGTTTTCCCGTTCAGCTGTGCCTTAAGCCTCCATGCGGGAATACGGTTCCCAATTCTGTTCTCGTTATTTATTAATAATATTATACGTTCTCTTTCGTCCTGCTACCATGTGTAGACGACTTACAGATTTATACAGCAGGTCCTCTTACCAAATATTGGAAAGAGGAGCAGCTATATAAACGCTATCAGCGTCATCAATAAGAATCATCAACCATCATGGCTATCGCAGAATGGTGGGTTAGCAGTCCACAAACTTCAGGCCTGTGTGCAACTTTACATCGTTTTTAATGGTAATAGGTAGGTATAATTCCGATCTCTTGTATTAAGGAATTGGGCATCATCATCGATCAGACACTTTCGTGGGATCCACAAGTTAATGCAGTTAGTCGAAAGATTTTCGCTTCACTCAATTCTCTGAAGCGTCTGCATATTTCCTTTATTTATCAAATAACATTATATTGGCTCACTCTTTGCTGCTTCCATTACTGGATTATGTAGATGTCACATATTTCGATCTCACTGAGGAGTTACTCGATAAGATAGGAACGCCTGCCAAACCAATGGGTGAGATTTGTTTACGAGCTCTTTAAGTTTGACCATATTTCAAAGTATCGCCAGCGCGGCTTGAGTGGCCACAGATTAGAGTTCGCAGGAATGTTCACTTACTCTCCGTGCTGTTGAATATTTTATATAGTAAATATGCTCCAAAATACCTTTGCGGACGACCAATTTCGGCAGGGTGACAACCGTCTACGTTCTCTCAAAATTCAGAATTCCAATCATAAACATACAGGCTCATATTTCGAAGACCTTCACTAACCCCTTTACTGTCAAATCGGCAAAGCTGTGGAAGTCACTCCCGTTGAAGTGTACGTTACTCCTGCAGGAAAGTGGCTCCTAGAGTGATAGGAGTGGAAATAATTAGTGCGTATTCTGGTGTGAATGTGCGCCGCATAAAAAATTGTACATGTTGTCGTTTTGGAAAAAATGTGGGCCGAAAATATGATTTGTGCGTCTTCAGGTTTTCGACATATTGCATTTTCTGTTGGAGAAACGTTTTGCAGGCTCGTGTATCTCTAAAACAAATGTATGTGCGCCTGTAGAATAAACGCGATTTTTCATGCGGCTCACTGTAGGAGCCACTTTCCTGCTGGTACACCCCGTTGAATGCGAGACTGACGCTCTCTTTTGAGTTATTCAAATCTAAATCTTGAATAATATCCTCGGATCGATGGACTTTTCCCAACGCTCCGTTTACAGGAAATAGTTCCCGCATTTACTCGTCCTTCATCATCCATAGATGGAAAGTACACCGCTGATGTTGAAACACGAGTGTATGCTGGAACGAGTGAGTGCCCCTGTAAACGGAGTGTTGGAAAAAATCCTTGGCAGTAAAAGCTTGAACCAAAAGTTTTAGACTGCTGTAAACAACACGGGGCTGATTGATGGAATTAATTAACGTCCGTATGTCAATGCTATATATATATATATATATATAGCAATTTGGGGAACAACGATGCAATAAAGACTACATGGGTGAAATAAAACACATTATAACTACTACACATATGAATATATTTAATGATGACATATAATTATGACATAATACAATAATGATATATTTTATAAATAGCGCCTAATCAGAGACAGATTTTAGAAATCAAGTACAGGCCTAAGTAGTTATAATTTCAAAAACAAATCGATGCTATAAGGCTGGACTAACAGTAAAATAAAATTTCAGCTTTAACTTCGTACATAATAAATTTAAGTATGAATTTATAATTAGATGTTTAATTTGAAAATTCGAAGATAGAAACGTAGGTACTAAGTAGGTACATATATTTATTTAACAAAGATATTATATGTCAATTCCACATCAAATTTCAATTAATAACTACAAATAGTTCACAAAAGATAACTAACTACAAGTCGCTCAAAATAGTTGGATGAATAAAATGCAACTATGAGTAAAAGGAAAACTAGAACAAAAAGTATGGCAAGTTTTGTCTTTGGATACAATACAGAATGTCGCAGCCATTAGAATGCTACAGGAAATAAATCTTTTCTGTGTAATTGAGAATGAATCCAATTTTATATATCTATCAATCCATTTCAAGCGACTAGAACTCAAAATTTGGAATAGTCTTTTTTTTTCATATACAACACTTTAAAAATTGAAGAAAACACTAAGTAACACCATAGCTACTTTTCATAAAAGCACTTCAAGGCATGACATTGTACATATGAGAAAGTTGTTATATACTGCAATATAATTAAGTATGGATCTATAATGCAAAAGCTACTATGCACTAATATCTTTTTTTAGAAAATCGAGTGAATGACTGGCAACACGGTTTTATATATTTTAATAATAGTTTAATATATCTCTCCATAAATATTGCAGCTAAACATAAATTCGGATACAACATCCAAACGTAATAACATTTTGAAAATAAAATATGTTCAGATCTTAAAACGCAAATAAACTCTAAAAAATTTCATATAAAATATTAAGGTCCACTTACACTAACCTTTAATATAAGAATGTTATAAAAAATGAGAAAAAAAGATGGAAACATTAGTGGACCCTACTCACACAACAGTTGTTCTACTCACTCCTTCCACTCCCTTCCATTCCCTTTTTTATCACTATTAGATGGATAAGTATAACGATTTTGGTCTAATTCTAGGCAATTCGGTTCAGCGAACTGCGGATCTACCGCGAGAGAGACACATCGACTCATAAATCTTTGTGTTGCTGTACGTCCTGAATTTGCTAAAAGGTACATTGTATTATCATAAACGTCAACGTACAGACGAAGGCAATGTTCGTCTTTCTTACCAATCGCAGTACATTCGCAGATCTTTACTCGCGTGCTCAAGTCATTTTTGTTTGTTTAAGGCGAAATTTTATCAAAGTCTAGAAACAAAATTTCAGTTCATGCAAAAAGAATTCAAAATGACGACCTGATTTTATGTAATTTTTATCCACTATTATAAAGCAGTTAGCTATCCCTGTATACAGATGAAATAGAAAATATCTCTGAAATAGTTTTATGATAAAAAATCACCTTAAATTTTGCTAGGAACGGCACACGAATAAAAAACAAAACACTTGTATCATAAAACGTATGGTATTTCTTTGAGTAACAAAATTGTTATAATAGACGGTATTTCTGTCCTAATATAGACACAAATATTCATTATACCCGTGACGTGATATCGAGGCAAGATTTTGATGGAATACCATACACTTGATGATGTAAATTCGTCATACATTTTTTCTATAATAAAAACGATATTTTCGTCACAACATTCGCCAAACCGAATTCGAGTTGTTTCACAGCCTTATTTGAAGTCTTAGGTGATTTCATAAATTGTTCGAATAACTCTGTCCTATTTAAAGATGAAAGATATTTTAGTATTTGTTTCATGCCATGTTAAATACTGTTGGATAATAAACAGTTTTATTCGCACCATTGAGGCAACCAAAAACAACATACAATAAATCAAGGCAAGCCATTGAAACGAGCCCTTTACATTGTTGTCATTTCCTAAGAACTTAGAGCTATACTGCCGCTGGGCCTGCAAAATGTATTTTGTGTAATCTACTGCCAAAAGAAAAAATTTAAGCCATTATCTACCAAGATCTTGTAATAAATTACATAAAAAGGTAAATATAAAAAAATGTATCTTATTCCTAAAGTTTTTGAACGTCAGGTTTTGTAGGCACAGCGACATTATGGCGTTTTGTATACAGCTGAAACATTCTGAAATAGGACAGAATTTGAAAATAATGATGAACAATGTCTAAAGAGGCGGGAATGATGTTCAGTTGTTATTTCCTAAAGATGTTTTGTATTCACATTATCACATTAAAATAATACGTTTCATATAATCTTGTTGTTATATAGTTTTTGTTCTTACTAATATTTTGTATGTATCGTTTTAGCCTCATATATTCGTTCAGTCTCAGGGAATGTTTGTTGGTAAGTCTCTTCGTTGCCTTACAAAATATAGTGTTCATTCATTACGAACTTCATAAATGTCATAAAAAATATTTTAAGGAAATTATTTTAATGTTTATTTTTATACATATTTTGTGAGTTTCTAAATCTAAACTTACTATTAGAAGCATTTAACTTTTGTCGGCCTTAAGTACGAGTGGCCGATGCATTAATTACAAAAAATGTGAAGAAAAAAGGGATAGATAGGTTATACATGTAACGCTGCTACTGCACGCCGCGAGTGGTATTTTCAAATAGTAAATGCGTAATATCAAAATGTCATAGCTCAATCAATTAACCCATGTCTGCAAAACGCGAAATTGCAATGAATGAGAATGCAGTGAATGAGATGCGATTCCTGTATTCGTGTACACTTAACTCTCCGCTAAACTTCAACGTGGCACTTTGAGAGAGCAAATAACCCATCTACTTCATTTTTCTTAACATCTCCGTTAAACATTTTAAAATACTTTGGGTCTACTTTGAAAACATTTATGGATCAAATATTTTATTTTTGAAGGCTTGTCTGAGTGACTGCATCTACTCTTAGATCTCAATATTTGTGCGCGATCATAACTATTGACATTTAAGGAATTTAAGAATGTAAGTTTAAAATAATAGTACTCTTAAATTGTTTTAAAGCTTAGCTTTTAATTCAAGATAAATAATAAACGCCACCGGCTCATAATTGGGATCAATCAAGAATTGGCACATTTTAGAGTAATTTATTTGGTAACTATATAGTTTAAAGATCCCGTATATATGATTTATTTGATATGTTATGGCGAGACTATGATTGAGAACCTTGCTCGTTTTAAGTAGGGTAGGTTAACAGTACAGACTTATTCATAAAAATTGATGTTATATAGTTAAATAATTGATCACAAAATGACTATTCATGAACGTACTGTAACATAAGAAGGTTTTTAAAGCTTAAGTACTCTTTATAAATAAAACGTACTAAAAACCTCAAATGGCGGAAATTATTGGTGACTTATTGACCATAAACAGACTTTTTAGGTTTCTTTGGCTAACATGTTCATGTTCGTGGTGATTTTTGAAAAATGGTATAAAAATAATATTGTATGGTTGATTACTGAACTTGAAAACTTTTTTGTACCTATTGGATTTTACAGAATTTAAATATAATAATGCTCAAAGTACGCATCAGGCTTATAGTTATGTCAAGTCAACACAACGTTTATTAATGAGGAATTTTGAATTAGTTTATAAAGGTCTTGTGACATTTTAATCAATAGACACTTTGAATGACTTTTATGAATAAGTCTGAACTATTTGTTTTTAAGATGGCTAAATAACACCGATCTGAAGATAAACAACCGATCAAATTTCCATAAATTCCCAACCCTGTCTTTTGTAACCTGATGCTATGTTCATATATATAATACAACTAGCATTGTCTTTTCTCAATCCTATACTTCGTTTCAGATAACCGTAGAAATATTGTCATTTAAAACATTAATCAACTCTGAACTTATTATTACAAATAAAATACAGTTTTGATTGTAAATACATTATCTTGTCATAAAGAAGTACAACCGGAGAATCACACGAATATAATTATTCAAATTTTATTATTAGATGGAGATGGAGCATATCTAATATATATTAGGAACAAAGAATATGATATATGATGATAATCATAGCCCCGCCTTTATGTAGACTCGGTACAAAATAAACAAACATATATTTATGATGAACACATCATCCTCTCAAACGCAATATGGTTCTTATGTCAGGTGGTAATTGGTTCAGTCTATATTATCAAATGCAATTGAGAATGATGGGGACGGATCGTTATGTTTCAAAATCTTTGCAATAAAACAATTATACTACGAACCTAATAAATATATATGCATCTCGTTTATAATATCGTTCGTAAAGTACAGATACCGATGTATTTCGTCACGCAAACTTTATCGAATTCACAATACAGCTTGGAAATTTATTCGTTTCGTTTCGAATTTTAGCTAATATATCGAATTTTCGAATCTTAGATATGCTACGTTGCAACTGACCGACTACGCTACAAAAAATATAACAGGATAGTCTGAGAGCCATGTCACATCACTTAACAAGTGATCTATAGATCACGTAATAGACATGTCGGTCTGTATAATACATTGATTTCACTCAGTACACTTCCTCTTAAATATAATCTTTACTCGTTGGTACTCATTCTCATATCAGAGTGGCACTTGTATAACAAAACTGTATTTGATACAGTATCGCGAGATTGTTCCCTTAAAGCTATAAGTTGATATAAATTATGTATTTGTAATACTTCGTACATTTTGTGCAATGTTCGTGCGTGGGCCCGCGGCTGCCTACCGCGTCGTGTTTTATATTTACAAATCCGTTCGGGCCCTTTGACTAGATGGTTACTTTGGACTCGCACACAAAAAACTATGAGTAAATCTGGTTTCTATCAGACATTTGCTAAAATATCAAACTGTACATGGTGTAATGTTTACCATGGAACCAACTTCAAAATTACTAAAAATAACAACTTCCCTCCCCATACAAAGTTAAATAGTTAATGAATTGATAGAAAACTCAAGGGAACAATTTGTATCTTCACACTATGTTTGTTCCATTACAAATGTACAATATTGTTCCATTGTCTACTCATATTCGTTGCCGGAAGTCGATATTATTTTTTGTATAAACTTTTTCACAATTTTTATATTGGTCACGTGGTAAACTGATTACGAGTACTTTCATCTCCTGTCGCATATACGTATAATTTTGCTATTTCAGTACTGGAATTTGCAGTTGATACATGTAACATAAAATCTGATTAGCTTAATTGAATATAATCAATCAAACAAGATTTCTACATTTGATTCGATACAACGGTTGGACTACATGTTTTATAGTTATAAATAATATAATTGTATTTTATAATCACAATTTTAATAATTAATTACTATATTTTGGTATACTTGACTGATAGATTTTTTCCATTCAGATCACAAGCAATGTTATGGATAAATTAGGCAAAATGTCGTATTTTTAATCGGAACTCGTAACTACAATTGGCGACGAAAATCTATAAATGCCCAAAGTCTAAATCAAGCTATTTTCGAATACATAAATAAAAGAGACTACTGAAATCCCAGTACATTCATGATGCCTACAATGTGCGATATAAAATGAATTCTGAATAACGTAAACAGTGCTCGTGGAGCCAGCACACTTAAAATCAATAACTTGTAAACATTTACAAAAAGAAATTACATAAAACTACTATTGTTTTATTTAAAGCAAATATAAAAAAATATACCTATTGTAGCTTAGTAACTGATCAGCAATTATACCGCACACGGCGTAAAGGTGATGTAGCAAATGTCGAACAGGATTTTTTTCTCATGCTGTGTTGAGCAAATTTTGAGCTTATGTTGTCATTATCACCATCAATAACCCAGTACAAAAACGCGTTTACACCAATAAGTTATGTTTATGACTTAGCGTTGTTATTTATATACATACAATCATTTTGGTGAGCAGCATATTTAGCACATTTCGGAATGCCTATAAGACGAATATAAGGTCACAACAAGCGAAAATCACAACAAGCGAAATTCCTATTAGAGTACAAATATAAGTCAAACAAAAAGATGTATGTATATATATTTAAAAGCCAGCTATTTTTCCCCCTCTAAATTACCCGTATCTGCAATTGTTCAAATTGTCAAGTACTATCAACACCTAAAAGGAATACGTCTTGTTCCATACCACTCTAATCTACATAATATAAAAATTCCAGTATCTTACATAGCTTTCGGTGCGCGACTCCTTGTCTATCTTTGAATGTTTTAGGTACAAAATGTCTCACATTGCATTTATTACAACTACACGATAAATTCGCGATTTAGAGAGATGTTGCCATTAAACATATCTTTCGGCTTTTCTCATTGTTTCCTATAATACCGTACTATGACTAAGTCTCCACCGGCTCTCTTGAAGTTTCTTAGCTTTAAAATCAAGGTGGGGGATAGATATTCTGGTTTTAAGTAGCTATAATACAATGATTTACTAGTTATAGTTTTGGTGCTATTTTTATACCTTATTTTAATATTTTTATACAGTTTTGTAGATTTCCATAGCAGATTAAAATTTATACGTATGTTTTAGAGAAAACAATTTCTTTTAGCTATTTACAAGCGGTGTCACAACAGCTAGTTATATTTTTTTATGTGAATATTAAATATTTGTTTTGCGACATTCATAATACGTTAGAATTTTTATTTTGTTATTCAAATTAATGTTGAGTCAGGAACTTTTAACAATATTTCTGATATTTAATATATAATTTTACAACACAGTCCATCTCCTGGACTAGTGAGTACACTCAAAATAATGAAATTGTATGTGACCCACCATTGTCTACTTTATCTTAGACTAGATTCGAAATTCGATAACATTTTGTATAATTATTTTGTTACCAACAATGTGATTTATTTATCAACACGTAAAGTGGACATTATTGCTCCACTTTTATACTTATAATGCAGCTTATAAACACGCGTGCATTTATTATCATACAAGTAATTTTCACTATAAGAAATTCGTTTAAGTTTCTTTATTTATTTTATCTATTTGTTTAGAATAATATAGAAATATATTTATTTCTCGCTATTGAGGCGAAAAATCAAACGGGTGAGCATTGATCATTATACTCTCACCTGCGTTAAGAAGTCATCTTCGGCTCTGGCTGCAATTCAGCATCATGTGTATTGTCAAATTTAGCTCTCTTGTATAATAATTTACTTGTTATTTATACCGACAGAGTCAAGTAATGAACGAAATTTTTCATACTCCGCCGCGACCAGACTCAGATGGGTCACAATTCATTTCGGGTGTACACGTATTGACATTAAGTAAAATATGGAGATGCACTTCTTTGTATGCTCAAAAACCCCTTTAATTAATTTATTTTTACAGAAATGTAGAAGATTTTAGGCCTTTGAGTACCAATGTTTTCTTTTTACGTTACAAAAGATTTATTATTCTTCGAAGTCGTGTTCAAAAGGATCGATTTGAAAGAAATATGTGTTTATCGATCAATCTACCTTCGAATAACGCTATACATAATGTGTTCTTGAAACTTTTAATAAAACTTAAAGGCTAAACTAAGTTGTTTCATTTTCAATTTTGAATTCAATATGGAATGATAAATTCGATCTAATTTAGAATGTAATCCTAAAGCCCTATACCGCTTTTAAAATATAAGTTACGACAACTTCGCCGGTCATAGCTTCCAATATCAATTATACAGTAAATAATTTAAATTAATAATATACATACATACAAGTAACTTATTTCGATATAATTTAAACAAATTATCTGCATAAATATTATTGAAAGCTAATATAATATACAGGATATATTCGAAAATTTAATGGCTATTTTTAACCACAAACTCTCAATTGATTTTCAGTTACATTTATATTTTGTTAGCAGTTTTGAAAAAAAGATTGATAGTTATTTATGACACAACATGTAGATAATTGTGATCACCTCCTTAGCCTAGCGGTGATTATTTTTCATTCTAAAATATTTAAAGTTTTGAATAAATCCTGTATATACTTTGTTGTAAATTATAATCTAATTAAACACATATATAAACTTATTACATCTGTTTCAGAATATTACGTAAATTGTAAAAATAAAGAAATCAATTCTTGGATCCTCATGTTCTTTATATAATTTGTTGTTTTAATAGTTTTTTTTTCAAATAGTTTGGTGACCAGGATATAGTTTCATGTAATATTAATTAGAAGAAAAAACATTTAATGTGTTATTAAACAGTTGTAAATAAAGGTTGTTTGTATAAATTGCGGCTTAGGGGCTTAGCTGAATGTGTATGAAGGAATATATACATTTTAGTTAAATTTCTAAAGTTAAGAAGAAATAAAAAAAAAAAGAACAGATGTGATAGTTATTTCACCTTATACTTATTTAATGTTTCACTAATGCTAAAAGTAAGAATTATTAATTATATTATCTAATATAGAGAAATATTTTCGATAGTAATTTTTGATTCAGAATACAATCAAATACTTTATCTGAAACATGTTTTGTGTACTACCTAACGATAACCAAAACAGGACCTTTATTTGTCAGTCACAGTATGACAGAACAATATAAACTTATTGCTGATAAGTATGTTATATTTGTGCGATCGAAAGAAGGATTTCCATTCGATCCGCATGGCCTGCAGACAGGAATACATCGGCATGTATCGCATTAATCAATATTAAAAACATCAATCTGCCTGGTGATAATAAGATAATACTCTAGTACTCGAAAATGATCTTTACTCAGACGCAATATGGTGTAATTTGATCATCAACGAGTAAATAACAGGGTGATATAAAACGAGCAACCCTTTTGAGGGCAATATAATAATTAGTACAAAGAAATAATAGCTCACGATTGTCGTACTTTCTTTATTTTGAGCCCAGTAATGTTTCTTTTATTTTGTCCGTTACAGTTTGATATTATGGTCAATTTAGAAATAACATTCGACAGACAGCGCACCTCCTCTTCTTCTTAGAGAGCGTCGGTGTTAAAATAAGAAAAGGCATATTACGTTGGTCGGACATGTAGAAAGAATGCAGGATGAAAGAATGACGAAGCGGATATACAACGCAAAAGTGGAAGGATGTAGGAGCCGAGGCAAGTCAAGACTTACCTACCATGACCAAATTAGTCGTATTCTATCAGAAGGTGATGTCAGGAGCCATAGAAACCGGCGAGCGTGCATGAGAAGAGCAATGAATGTTAAAGAAGCGAGTGAGGTGTGTAAGGATAGAATTACGTGGCGATCGGTTCTCACTGCCTACCCCGCAAGAGATTTGGCTTGAAGTTATAGATAGATAGAGATACAATCTGTTTTCTTCTTATCTATATCCAAAGAAACGGAACTCAGTATAATTCAGTTTGTAAGACACAAATTATTAAATTGGTTGCGTTCAAACGTATAAAATTGCATCGTCCATAAATATCCTTTTAAGTAAACAGTTTTAAAGTCCTGTTTTAGCCATCGCGAGGGAGTGACAAATATTTTATAGTCGTATTCAGACTGTGTCGTTTACTAGTAAAACAGCTGTAGATTGTCTTGCATCCATTTCGATAGGTGTCATCGATGCACGCAATATATAGGTACTTTTTATAGGAATAGGTTATCTTGTCCCCGTCACGTTAACACAAACCGACAAATGGTTCGCAATACACACAAGTTTAAGAATATGTATTTAAATCAATCGATACTATTACAGTTTTAAATAAAATGGGCTACATTTATGTTCATCATATACCGCCACATAATAAGCGAAAAGCAGTCTTTGACAATTATTGAGCTGTGACTTAAATTTTATATATGTTTACGATATTAAATTCAATTTATGATTGTCCTATAATTAAGATTTTCAAACTACCGCCCCAATAACTATCATGTGGCAATATGTGGTAAACAAGTGCATCCAGATATGGACCAAATAGTTTCGAGGAGAGAAAGAATACGGTTTCGTAATATTCAACAAAACAACGTTATCTTATCTCTTTACCAAAACAAAAATTCGGACAATCCTCATGTTTGAGTGGTATTAATGTAAGTTTTTTGTAAATTTCGTAACGTTTACAAAAAAACTAAGTCGTTTTTGAAACTTGGCATGTACGACTGATTTAAACACCAACCTGCATATTCTCAACACAAAGGAATATAATTGATCTTAATCATTTTATCAATCAAATTGACATAACGTGCTCACAAAACACTGCTTATAGTCAGAGATACTAAGAAATCATTTTTCATTAAAGTTGTGTGGAAGAGCAACTTTTGAGTGTAAAATTGTCTGACAAAAATCACAGTAAAATCATCTCTATTACGATGGTCAAAAAGTCTGGAACAACGAGTTACGATAAAATGTTGTTCTCTTTCATTTGTTAGAATAACACGCTCAATAGTTTCATAAAAGTGGATACAGACCTTAACACGGTGTGGTGTGCAATATTATTGTGTACAATCACGTTATAAACTTCACATTGGCTTGTAATGGCCGCGCTATTATGCGACATATCGCACGGACGCATGATGACGGACGATCATGTGATCTAACATACTGATCTCTACTGAATATACGAATAGAAGGGAATGTTGAAGAATTACTTTTGAATAAAATATTCGCACTTATAAATCACATCGTATGATCGCGCAGCCGTTGGCCAATTAGCACAAAGTCGTAAGAAAAACTGATACAAACGTATACTTAATTTGAGATTGCACATGCATAGTAAGCTAAGTTTTAATAGGGGTACGATCCCTTTTTAAGTCCTTAAGATTTACTACGATTAAGATAAGGACTGAGTCGTTAAATTTGCACACCACACAAAATCATCCCCCCCCCCCCCCCCCAACTCGCCGATAGCTTATGTGACGCCCAATGGCGAGGGGCGTCGCATCTCATACAGTACGTACTCCATACGTTGATGTGGCGTGGACCTCGCTCGGAGTCCCGGGTGCAGTTTGCTGCAAGGTGTCGGCTGCCATTTGAATTCAGTGAACTCGTTCACTTGCTGTGGGAGAAAATAAGTTAGCTGTAATTAAAAATACAGCGGTCCAGTGCGAGTCCGATCTATCTGCGCACTAATGGTTCCGTGCCACCATTTAAAGTATAAGTCTTCCTTAGTCACCAAACATCAAAATCTGCATCAGATCGATAGCTGACAAACTTACATACATACATAATATAAATGTTTTTTTAACACCAATAAAAACAATAACACATCAATGATATCAACAAGAAAGCAGGTTACTTGTCGAGCGATCTCTTTTAAAACAGTTGTCGTGGTAAAGAATGTATATGTATCTAATATTTATATATCTAGTCCGGCCATAAATTCTGCTACAAATGAACACGTATTTATGTTTTTATGAAGTAATGTAATCTTACTAAAACTTATTTTTTTTATACAACTCGCGCGCTGCCAATCTTGTGACCTAAGGCTGTTTCGTCACAGTACCCAGTAATTTCTCTGCCATATCTCACCCTACAAACCGGAACACAGCTATATAAATATAGCTACTTGGCGGTAGAAATAGGCGAGACAGAGGTACCCACGCAGAAAATATTCATTCCAAATATCCACCTTTGGCTTTAATACAAGTCTTTAATCTGTCTGGCAACGAATCAATGGTGTTACGTACTGTTTCCATGGAAAATTTTGAGACTGCTTGCTCCAGAGATTTTTAAGGGTCACAATGTTGACTCCCCCTTTAAAACTTGCCATAATTTGTAGTCTAGACAGACAGATCTGGACTAGACGAGCTTTCAGCTCTTATAAAGTCCAGAACGTTGGTTTCAAGCCAGGATTGGGTACAGAGACCTGCTGAAAGGTCAACGGTACATTTTTTTAAAGTAAATTGCTGAGAGGTTTTACAACACGATCTAAGACAGTCTCTTGATACACTATGTCTAAAGTCTTCACTCCTTTTCCACAAACATGAAGCTTTGTGACTCCTTGATAAGACACCCTGCACCAAACCATTACAGACGCAGGACAATGACCACGTTACACCTTTCTGATCACTTGGGTGGCTTTTTTAGAACACTTTACACTTTGTCATTTTGCTTCTTGCAGTGCTTTTCAATCATGAAATTTTTTCATCAGTAAAGAGGATATTTCTGTGCCTTTCATCTGCGTATCCTCTCTCTTCAACAGTAGGGATTGATTTAGGGCTTGTTCTGTATATCGACTTTGATTGAATTTTTTTTTTATACTACGTTGGGAGGAATTAAAGCGGTTATCGTTTGCAATACATAAGTATCACTCGCGCGATGACACATCTGCTGCTAACACAGCAACTGCATAGGAGCTTACAGGTGATCTCACTGACACGCAGGAACACAACAACTCTCAATGAAATTGTCATTTAGCCGCGGTTTTCTGTGAGATGAAGGTACTTCCCCAGACGGTCTGATGACGCTATGATGCGACCTACCTCTCTTAATTGTAGTCTCGTATATGGCCGACACGTACAAATAGAGGCAGTATATACTCACATTGATGCATGTAAGAGTCGGTTGCGGGGGAGAGTCGCCGTGCAGCACGCGCAGCGCGGCGGGGGGCGGTGCGGTGGGGGGCAGCAGACGGCTTCGACGGTCGTATATGGCCGACACGTCCAGCTGCCGGAGAGTGCGACGGAGCCGCGCGAAACCCTCCACGTCGTACTGCCAGAGCCAGTAACCTGCGTACAATTTTAAAAGAAAAATACAGTGGAGAGATTCGGTCAAGGTCTTAGACGTTTACAATCCCATAATACGAGTATGACAAGTTACATTATAAATTTGAATGTGCTCGACAGACGAATCTCCACAAACACAACGCACCTGCTATATGGTGTGTTGTATTTGCGCTGTGGTGAAGCGCGCTGTTACGCTGCCTCGACACCAACGCTTGTGGGTTCGATTCCCACACAGGACAAACATTTGTGTGCATGAACATGTCTGTTTGTCTTGGTTTGGGTGTTTTTAAGAGAGGTAGGGCACTTTAAAGCAGCCCGTCTGGGGAATACCTCAACCTTACAAAAACCGCAGCCAAATAACAACTCGTAGAGGGTAGTTCCTGCGTGTGATGGAGGTCTCCTCAGCTCCTAAGGAGTTGCTTTGTTAGCAGCAGAGGTGGCATCGCGCGAGTGATACTGAATGTGTTGAAAGTGTTTATAGTGCTATGTTAACCGCTTTACATTAGGTGGGCCGTATGCCTCCCGAATCTGTTTCGTAATTCTTTCTCCCTGCATTCTTTCAACATGTCCGAACCAACGGAGCATAACTCTTCTTATTGGAACACCGACATTCCCTTTCAGACCAACTCTGTTTCTAACATCATCATTACGAATACGGTTTACAAGCGTTACTCTGCCATACCCAACTCTCCATAAGTAAGCCTTTGAACCAGCACTGCATTGTGTATAGCGAGCCGAGCCTTCTGGCTCAAGTTTTTGTTGCCAAGAATTTTTCCTAACGCTCCATTCACACTATTTCCAGCACTAAAAGAAAGCGAAAGCGCATCCAAGATATACAATCTCGTCTATTTGTTCCAATAATTCATCATCAACCGTAATCCTTAACCAATTAGACATCTATTAAGGAAAAACGCCTTCTTATTTAGCTTCCGCCGTATGTAAGCTTGAAATGATCGATATTTATAGGTAGCTCGTCTCTGAACACAGTGACACGAGACCACACTCATACTGGACACCACATCCAGTAGACCAGCTGCCTTACAGGGGCTCAGTTTCTTTCTGGATACGAAACCATAAAAATATGAGCGTGATGCTGTTTCTTGCGTACAATGTCCAAATTGATCGTGTTTTATCAGAAGGTGATGTCATGAGCCGTAGAAATCGGCGAGCACGCATTTGAAGAGCTATGACTGTTAAAGAGGCAAGTAAGGCGTGTAAGAATCGAGCCATGTGGCGCTCGGTTCTTTCCGTCTACCCCACAAGGGATTTGGCGTGAAGTTATTGATAGACAGATGCCGCTTCCTAAAAAACACACTTTGCACTTAGGTGTGTTTTTATATTATTATTAATGTTAATTTAACCTTTTCACCGTTACGACTAATACAAGTCGCCACTCATACGCCTTGCCCTCTTTTTCTTCCTAGCGTGATCCCATTTCCCAATCCATTAGGATCGGCGGGCTCCGCCACCCAAGCCCGAAGATTTAGTAAAGATACTGATTTTGACACGAAGAAGTGACTGCCGTCCGATCTCCACAACCCAGAGGGAAAACCAGACCTTCCTTAGGTTAGGTCATAATTTCTTGGATGTGCTTGTCACATGATGTTTACCATCACCGCCGTGCAAGCGACAATTATAAATATGTACATAAATCCGAAAACACAAATTTAGTGGTACATATGATAGGATTCGAACCGAGAACCCGTTGCTCAATAGGCAGGTTCCTTAACCACTGGGCTATCATCGCTCTACCCACTCAACACGTCTAGCCCATTTGACGTAAAAAGCCGATTATAGCGCTAAATTGTGTAATGTATATAAATGAAAATCACTACATATATATCAAAATATTTAAATAATAAAATATATAAATTGCCTTCGCCAATCCGCATTTAAGCAGCATGGTGGGGTATGCTCTAAACCCCTTCGGTTGAAGGGAGACCCGTATCCCTGCAGCGGGATGAGTAAGGGTAGATGTGGTGGAAATATAAATTCTTTCATTAAACATATTTTTTCATTACTATACGTCCCAGAACTACCCTGTAGTCAAGCATTACCATTTCTAGCATTTGTCCATGCCCACTTATCAAATGATCGGTTGCGCTGTCCTCATGTTTTTAAGAAAAGATGTGATAAAGTGGTTTGCATTACACACACATAGCATACTGAAATTTTGCATTTTACCGATTTGATTCCAATGAGGGATTGATTCATCGTTTGTCGTTTAGGGTTCATAAACAACAATCACTCACCATGAATGACGAGCCTCTCCAACCGAACGCATTGCCAACACAACAATATAAACGGGTTCACGTGGTATATTTCAAGCTGAAACAACAGATAAAATTATAGTTTAAAAATTATAGTTAGTATTGCTAAGTGAGTAAGATTATCAAAAAACAAATGCAGAATTACTGCAAGCAATATTTCTGGTATTGCAAGCATCATCCGCCATGGTTACCATACCAACTCTACCGTACTGAATCGTTTCTTTGCCAACCACTAATAAAAAAAGAAAAAGAAAGAAAAATCTTATAGCTGACTTACATTATCAGTTCCGTGAACGCGCATGAGTCGCCTGGAGCCGTCGGCGGACTCGTAGGGCGCGTCCACCCACACCAGCTCGCACAGAGTCTCCTTGTGTAAGCGGGCCAGGCATTCCAAGACTGGCCCATATATCTGAAACAATAAAGGTCTCAAGATAACTAGAGTTCGCCTCAATAGGGAATAGGCATGAAAAATTTTTAGGACAGGTTTTAAAAGAGGAGATAGAGACAGGAAGATATCTCAAAATAAAATTTTTCTACGTTAATTAGTTTGCGAGATAATGCTGTTTGAAAGTGGCAATTTATCACGTGACTTGAAAATGCTTCATACTAAGAGGCCGCGGTAGAAGACGTCACAAACTATGAAAACTATGAAAAATGTACGGATTTCATATAAATATTAGCTGTGCTTCCGCAAATCAAGCATTCACATTGATGCTGTCATAGTAGAACATATTCAAAATATGATAATGATTCAAATTATGAAGTTATTTTTGTTACAAACACTGTTTGATTTTTTACGATTTTTAAACTAAACCAAAAAAAAACTACAGATAACTGAACTACAAAAAATGTTTTTTGTTTTTTTTTATCACACAATTAAAATGTGTTAATTAAATGTAAAAATAAATTTCATGCATATTCCCTATTACACCATAATCGTCATTGAAATGAAATGTGAAGAAAACATATATTGCACATTCCCAAGCATTTTTTCTACAGTTTCTAATTTTATTCTAAGACAGTAGCTACTAAAACAAAATAGATAATTAGGTGAGAAAAGTAAAGAACTGTTTTGTCTTTGCCGATAAGTAAACACAAATAATAACATATCAGACAAACATAGTAGTCAGGAAATAATAAGGCACATGTGTTTAATATACCTTTGATTTTACCATTAGACGTAATACAAATAAGTAATTAATGTTAATATATATTTACATTATACATTTATTGTAATAGGATAAGACGATTTGTGTAAAGACATAGGTCTTTTTGCTAATTTCTTTCATAGTTTCTTCTTCGCCAATGACATTTCCGGAATGCTGATATATTAAAAAATAAAAATGAAAACATTGAGAAATTAATAATATACAATAAGATTTTATTTACAAAATGCAAGACGTGTCCAAGTGCCCGCGAGGGCCATATGCCTGTTTGGCACGTTACTCGACGATTATAAAAAGGTAAAGCAACGTCGACAGCATCCAGCCTGTAGAATTAATTATTTATGTCCGAAGACAGGGTTGTATACCAGGGTAATTAAGTCATCGATTTCGGCCGTTATCGATAGATGACAGTAATTGAGTGGACAGATTACTTACCGTTTTACAAAACATAACTTTGAGCGACGTCAAGGGTAATTCTTCGACTAGCACATTGTCTATGACGTCATCAAACTTTTTATACTTCAAGCCGATCTGAAACAAATATAGTATTATACGATTAATTAGAGACTTATATGAGAGGTAGGGCGCAACAAAGCAGCTCGTCTTGGGGAAGTAACTCCACCTCACAGAAAACCGCAGCAAATAAGAACTCACTCAAAGATTGTTGTGTCCTGCGAGTGGGTGAGGTCATCAGTAAGCTCCTATACAGTTGCTATATTAGTTGCAGAGTTGGCTTCGCCCGCATGATACTTGATGTATTGCAAGCGTTCATAGGCTACAGTAACCACTTTACCATCGGGTGGGCCGTATGCTTCTGTGCCATCCGCCGCTGTATTTTTAAAAAACCTTGTATATATTAGATTTTTCGTTCGAAACGTATCACTACTACAACGACATAAGACGCATAAGTGTACAGCTTGATGTGTCGTCGTGTGAACTTACAATATTGACAGTGACGTGGAGTCTCCCCGCATACAGGGTGTTCAGTCGCCGCCAGTCCACGGGCTGTAGGATGAGATGCCTCTTTTGGCAAACATTGAGCGTCAAATGCGAGAACATTTTCAGATGAGCTAGTGTCTCCAGAGCTTCCGTGTTAATGTGCTCGTACTCCACGATAATGTGCTGGAATTTAAGGTGAACGGTTAGTATTTGTTTACTGGCGTGGCAAACAAGCATTTATTTATTTAGTTATTTCAACAAAACTTACAGCTATAATTACAGGCAAACTGTGCCTAATGCGAGCATTTACTTAAAAAAACATCGTTCTGTTTAAACCTAAATACCCTTATACCTTATAGCTAATGACATATAGCCCCACCCTTGTGAATTAGCTCAGACTACACATGAATAGGTCCAAATCGTCAGCCATAAGGTTGACAGTGCGTGCGTCTTTCCAAATATTTATTAGGTACAAAATGTCCTATTTGCTCCAAAATTACTGGATTGAATATTTTCCCCCGAAATACTTTAAATATGTAAAACAAAGCACTTGCAACTCCCTTCTAACCCTGAGACCGTTGTATCCAACCATCCCCAGTATAAATAAGGTTGGCCCATATGCCTAGTCTAATACGGTTTTTATACAAATAAGTACAAATAAGCATACATAATCAGCTGCTAATTCACCCTCACACACTGAAACCGCAATGGTCGGATACAGTGCGGTTTCTACAAAATTTTCGACGATAACCCGCTTAGGGATGACGAATGCATTGCAGATGACTGCTTTCTTCCTAGCGTTATACCGTTTCCTAATCCATTAGGACTAGCAGAGGCTATTTAAGCCTCCAAGGATTTAGCTTTAGGCTCCTAAGGATTTAGCGAAGCGACTTTACATGGAGCGACTGCCGTCAGACCACCGCGACCCAGTGGGAAAACCAAATTTTCTTATCTTTATTAGGTTAGGTCACACATCTTTCTGTTTCCTCACGATGTTTTCCTTCACCGCCCAGCATTAGTAATGATTACAAATACCTTTGTACCACTCCTATGGCGCACGGAATAAGAGTAAAAATAGTGCTGCAAGTGTCTAACATGTCTTGTCGCTGTGTGGATAAATTCGGAAACACAAATTTAGTGATACATGCCCCCACCCGAATACGAACCAGAACCGGTTACTAGAATGGCTCTTTATTCACTAGACCATCAATGCTCCATCACACATATTTTAAAAACTTCACTCGTAAACTAAAATGTTGATAATCTTCTTTAATCATCGTCAGATTGATATCATGTTCACATATGTGTAAGTATGACTATGTAAACTACCACATGCTGTATTATACAGTTATTATTTATGTAATGTTGCCACATCAACCCTTACTCATCCCACTACAGGGATACGGGTCTCACTTCGGGAAGAGTTTTTTTTTATATACTTGCACCCCGGCCATGGGCAAGGCTCTGTTTAACTAATTATCTAAATTTTTAAAATATTACAATTATAAATAAACACATTCATACATCAAACTCTCTTCCATTCCCCAATTCATTCTTTCATTCATCATCTTTCAATTTTATTCTTTAAAATTCTAATTCTGCCCATTTTTGAACACTGATGAAACTTCAGCTGTTTCCAAATTTCCCTCCCCATAATGCGTCTGTCCAGACACGGGCGACAGCGAGCTTCACAGCTCCACCTAGCCACCGCGCAACCGAAGGGGTTTAGAGTATACTCCACCACGCCGCTCAAATGCGGATTGGCGAAGGCCAGTGTTTTCAAGCCGCCCGAGGGCCACTGACTTAGCTTAACGTCTGTCATCTATCAACAACAGCCGCGACCGACGGCTTAACGTGCCCTCCGCAACACGGAGAATAGATATAGATTGAGATAGATAAACCCATCCATAGACAGGCTACGGTCGACGTTGCTTAACCTGTGTGTTGGGTTTGAATAACACGCGCTACGACGCCACTGAGGAGCTCTCTTGTAATGTTGATGTATGTATATTTTCTGTGTAGTAATTTTAAATAAGTATATCTAATTCATTTGCTTTCTTATTTTGTCTACCGATTTCCTGTATATGTTCTATCTTCCATAAGGTTGTCTGGTAGAGAATGCTATTAGCATTAAGTCCGCCCTTGTGGTGAATAAAGTTTAAATAAATAAAATAAATGATTACCTGCAATGTGGAGAAGGCAATCATGCGAGCGTTGCACCTGGAGAGGACAGCATCAGCGGCCGTCAGCGCTGTGTTGAAGAGGAGTGGCCTCGAGTAATATTCTACGTGTCTATGCTGGAGAAACAACAATACCTATTAATGAATCAATTATTTATTTGCAGAGAATATGGATAACTTCTTCTTCTTCCCCTTCGCGTTATCTCGTTTCCTTATCCATTAGGATTTGCGAGGTTCGCTACCTAGGCCTAAGGATTTGGCGAAGTCACTGATTTATACATGGAGCGACTGCCGTCAGACATCCACAACCCAGAGAGAAAACCAGACCTTTTTAGGTTAAGTTACACGTCATTCGAAATATAATTTCTTGGACGCGTGAGTGTCCTTACGATGTTTTCCTTCACCTACACCGGCTTGCTAGGACTGGTAGATCTTTTCTTGTAAATTGTATTTGATTTTATACGAGTAACAATTTGCCTAAAACAGTTCTGCCCTTTCCTGACAATGTTTTCAAAAAGCACATTAAAAATACTCTTTTTAAAAAGGCTTTTATAGAATTGATGAATATGTAACTGACCAATATGTCTGGAAATAATTGAGCACAGACGACCTTTCCTCAATATTAATTCTACTATTTGATACCATTATTGTACAAATATGCTGATATGAATTTATTGTATACCTTATTGACAATTTTAAAAGAGACCTATATTGGCAAGTTGCTTTCGGCATTTCTCCTTCGCCAATGAGCATTTCCGAAACGCTAGCTAAAGATTAAAAAAAAAGAAAAATAGTAACATAAGGGAATTGAATGAGATACAATAAGATTATATTTCAAAAGATGAAAGACGTGTCTAAGTGCCCGCGAGGGCCCAATGGCAAATAAAGAATTACTATCTTTATCTTTTTTTATGCACGCTTGCGTTCCACTCCATCACCCCAGGCGTCACTCGTGCGCCGACCCTAAATTACATTTGTTACCCAAAAAGTGGTACAATTCAACTGGTATAAAGTTCACTCAATTTTACCATTGTAAGTTGTTATGCAACATTTAATAATACTACAAGTTTTCAATCAGTACAATTTCTACACATTACTGAAAACTAATTAAATTGTTCTTAATCTTTGGTCTTCATCCTAGTGCTATCCGGTTCCCTAATCCATTGCGAGTGGCGGAGTATGCATCATTTTATTGGTTTACTAGATATTTGTGTGCTACATTAAGGATCACGATCATAACTGCAGTCGAGATGACAGCATTGCACAAAATTTGTGGCATAACGCTTGCTGACCGCGTTCGTAATGAAGACGTGAGAGAAAAAGTTGGTCTGAAAGAGTGTCGGTGTTAAGATATGAAACGCATGCTCCGTTGGCTCGGACATGTAGAAAGAATGCAGGACGAAGAAAACAACAAAATTTCCTGTAATAAATTCATTGCGTATTTGGTAATCATGCCCCTTATACCAGAAAAATAAACATTTATCTGAATCACGCACGATGCTAAAATTAAGGAAGGTGTGTTCATTGGGCCAGATGTGAGAAACTTAATAAAAGATCCTCGGCTTATTTCGACCTTATACACTGAAGAAAAAAATGTTTGGTTGGCTTTTGTTGAGTCACAATTTTTTTTGAGAAATCCAATATGAGACCCTAGTAAATAAATTGTTAAGTGCTTATAAAGAACTGGGCTGTAATATGTCACTAAAATACACTTCTTGCACTCACGTCTAGATTTTTTCGCGGAAAATCTAGGTGCTATAAGCGATGAGCACGGTGAGCGCAAGACATTGCCTCAATAGAGAAGCACTATCAAGAGTAATGGATCCCTGTGATGCTTGCAGACTACTGCTGGTTTTTGATAAGGGAGACCCCAACCTCTGCTTACAAAAGACAAACCAAAAGAACCAAAAAGTAAACCCATACCCATAATTAATAAATTTATAGTAAAATAGCGATGAAATAAGTAAAAAATAAAGATCAATCCCTCGTAAAAGCCACATATGACTGAGAAGTTTTATTTACTGCCCTAAGTTCCCTTTAGTATGGAGATCTTGTATTACATACTCAGATCTCTGATGAAAAAAGTTTTTTTTTTGTTTTTTTTGAGACCCGTTTGTCAGGGAGAAATTCTAGCAATTATTTTTTCAAAAGTAATGTTTGAGTATTTTTTGTGGCATACCAAACAGTTCCCTTATAGTGTTCACTTCCTGGAATCGTGCCAAATATGTGTAACAAAAGTATTTTGGGGTATATTTACTTTGGTTTACTGTTTCTTGCTTGTATAAACATGTTTACATTTCTTTTACAAATGTTGAGCTCCGAAAACTTTTAAGATGTTGTTTCAATTTCACTAAGCTAATAAAGCCTATAATAATACTAATTCTACATACGAGAAGTAATTTGTTAGTGCTGGGCTTTCATTTGCAACTCTAGACAGCTATATGTAAATCTATTATTTTTTTGAAGATGTTGTCTATTACATCTTACCAATAGTCACAGAAAGTTGCACTGTGTTCTGTACTGTTCATGAAGTATATAAAACTACTATACCAGCGGCATGCTATGATGGCCGTTTTGACGTTTGTCCACTCATGAAGTTTCGTATTAATTAATAATTACATTTGAGAGGAGAAAACCCATCAAGAGAATGCTCCAATAGCTTAACAATCACTTGAGCCAATATAGAACTTATAGAAATGTTTATTTGCTTATAGCCAGAGTGCAGTTCGATTTTTTAAATTACCCAAATGCATAGCCATTGTTTTGCATAGAATTATTTGAAGATTTAATAACCGATTACAGTTGGGGATGTGTCCTTAATGTCTATTTTATTGCTGTCTTGTGGAACCATTATTTGAGTAACAACAACAGAAATATGATCCGCAAGGAATTAGTCTTGAGATTCATGATGTCTGGCAGATAGATCATTATTATATAGTAAAAACAACAGTTGACCGAGCACGCTCCCTTGTGGTACCCTATATTTATTATGTTTCTTGTCCGGTTTGTGTACTTAAGAGCCATATTTTGGTTTTAAGGTTATACAAATTGTAATCCATTACTTAAATAAGATTCGATCTATTTCAAGCCTTATCCAATAATCCCGTAGCCTTCGAGCTTCGTTAACTATGTTAATTATAGGAAGAGTCAAATGCCTTAGATACAGCTTGCACTGTTGTACATACCTTTTCCTAATCACATTTTCTAATACTTCCCTCTTTAATTCAAATGCAGCAAGACTTGTATTCTTGCGTGTTTGAATTTTTTACTGTCCTTTATAATTAAACCTAAATATATGTAACTAACTACTTCAAATAGTTTAAAGCAAACTAGAATGAGGGTGATAAGTTTGATTTTAAGATAGAAATTTTCTGTCTGGTTCAGGAAATGTCTTTTACTGTTATAATTTTTTATTTGTTCTGGCAGAGATGACAATCAGATTTTTTATTTACTACGATGGGCGACAAATTAGCATACAGTATTGATTCAGAAAACCCATCAAGAGAATGCTCCAATAGCTTAACAATCACTTGAACCAATATAGAATTTACAGAAATATTTATTTGCTTATAGCCAGAGTGCAGTTGCAGGTGAATTTGCTTTGTATAAATATGATGGTTAGCTATTTACACGCTATAGTTCTACAGAATACCACCTTTTGTTACCACTACCACCGCTAAATGAAAACCCCCTTCGCGCCACGATCCTGCCGGTTTATCACCCGCTTTTCTATAGAAATACCGAATATAAATACCTCTATAATAGGTAGTCACATACCGAGATAGGATTGTCAGCTAATATGCTAAAATATCAAATTTAACCAAAAATATAAAAACTAATTAAAAATAAATTGCCTACTTACTGCATATCTATCATTATCGCTCTTGACATTTCCCATTTCACAACCAATGAACGCTAGCCTCTTAATACTTTGTAGATGTTTGAATACCAGACTCTCTGTTATTATTCTGTAAAAAAAAGTATATTGTATCAAATTCATATACATCGCACAGTTGTAGTGTAATAGGGGTAAAAGTATGAAATTGCCTTTTAAAATAATAGATACTTTGAATTGACCCTAAACCTTCATGGTGTGAGATTTTCGAGGTTTTTTATTTAAAAAACAACAACATTTGATATCGAATTTCAATTGTTTTTCTTATTCAGCTTAGACGGGAAAGATGAAAATCTAAGTAAATTTTGAATACGAGTTCCGACGCGGCACTAACGCGGCCAAATGGCTCGCAATATCGATGCTGCGTTTGGAGAGGAGACTGCTAATGAACGCACCGTGCGTTGTTGGTTTAAACGCTTTCGTAATGGACTCTTCGACTTGAAGAACGAACCACGTTGAAAACCGCCCACACAGGTGAATAACGCTGAATTAAAGGAGATGGAGGAAGCCGATCCGAGTCAAACTACCCAGAAATTAGCGGCATGGTTTAACGTTTACCTTACCTACAATATTGACTCATTTGCATCAAATCAATAAGTTAAAAAAATATGAAAAATAGGTGCCTCATGATTTGACTGATTTGCAGAAAGAAACGCGTATTGAAACTTGTGTTGCCTTGTTGAATCGGTAAATAAATAATAATGGACCGAATTGTGACATATGACGAAAAATGGATTCATTACGATAACCGTAAGCGAAAAATGCATTGGCTGACCCCAGGTCAACGCTGCAACAG
Organism: Pyralis farinalis; assembly: GCA_947507595.1. Classification (NCBI taxonomy): domain Eukaryota; kingdom Metazoa; phylum Arthropoda; class Insecta; order Lepidoptera; family Pyralidae; genus Pyralis; species Pyralis farinalis. The sequence continues at coordinate 35,726,738 of OX382260.1, read as the reverse complement.
TGACCTAAAGCAACGCTTACCAATAAAAAGGTAATGGTAACTGTTTGGTGGCCTCTTCATGGCGATATTCACTATAGCTTTCTCAGGTCTAGTCAAGCAATAACAGCAGATGTTTACAGTACCGCACTTCGAACAATGATGGCGAAACTGGCAGTAAAACAGCCCCGACTCGTGAATCGATCTGAATCAGTGGTAACTCTACAGGAGCTGCAGTTAGAAATAATACGCCATCTCCCGTACTCGCCAGACCTTGCTCCAACTATCATTTTTTCCGTGGTTTGGACAATTTTCTACGTAGTAAAATTTTTTCTTCCCATGAGGCATTACAAAATACTTTCACACAGTTTGTCGAATCTAAATGCCCAGAGTTCTATCGCAAAGGCATAAATAAATTTCCGATTAGATGGCAGTAATGTACAGATAATGAGGGTAAATATTTTGAATAAATAAATATGTTACGTCTTAGAAAAAAACGTGTTTTTATTTATCAGTAAAACTCGGCAATTTTATACTTTAACCACTGATATCTATTTACAATTAATAAATAATAAATGAAGGATATAAAACGTAATTCGTCGCGCCGTTCCTGTGCAGTTTGACGCGGATACGAAAAACTCACGTGGTCGTAGTTTAATTAAAATTATTAACTCGCACATTAAACAGTAACAAATGTGAAAATCATAAAAAAAGATAACGTGCCAAAATTCATATTTTATATCATTTTATATATTTAGTTTGACGGCAACGGCATCGTTGAACAAAATCGACGAGTATAGTAATAATACGGTATCGAAAAACTAACAAAAGCAATAAACATCAACAAAAGCAATAGTTCAAATTATAAATTTGCTTTGTGATATTTTTCTTTTTGAGAGAACGACAATATCCCAATATGTTATTGTTACTATTTGTTATTTTAATCACTTTGTATTGCACAGTAGTGTTGTGACAAAAAGTTTAATAAAATATTTTTTTAAATGTGAGGTCAAACTAGTAAGAGGCTTTCAAGGAAGTCAATGTCAACAACGACAAAAGTCAATACGTAATAAGATGCATAACAAGAGAAACAAGTTTCGAAATTGAAGTCGATACTGTCGTATTCGATAAGAAAGAGGAAGAATATTTTTTTAGAATTATAATCTTTTTCTGTGTGTTATTTCTTTAATGTACAATTTTGCATAAAAGAGCCAAAATATATACACTTTAGTATAATTGTTCCTGTGGCAGACAATAGATTTCTATAGCTATTAACTGGAATAACATGGGATATGTCGAACGGTAATAAAATCTTGATTATTAACTAAATTATTTTTATTAAAATATTAGTATTCCTAAAATTAAGTTATAGGTTGGATCTTTTTTGTATAACACCGTTGCATTAAACATGAGATTATTCAGTACTACGTACCGACAGATGGTAGGTTTGCAGCAATACAATCATATCTGACGAGCTCGGTGGCGCAGTGGTGAAACGCGTTGTTACGCTACTTTGACACCAACGCTCGTGGGTTCGATTCCCACACAGTACAAACATTTCTGTGCATGAACATGTCTGTTTGTCTTGGTCTGGGTATTTTCTATGTATAATAAGTATGTATTTACAAAAAAAAATGTAATTACGTATGTTTATCAGTTGTCTAGTACCCATAACACAAGCTTCGCTTACTTTGGGGCTAGAGGGCGCTGTGTAATTTGTCCGAAAATATTTATTATTATTATTATTTATAATTCCCATTCTTTTCCCAATATTTTCTTATTCTTCATTGCAATCCAATAATAATGCTATAATGATTTTCCAATTATTTGGTACTAAAACTTATATTAAATCTTCACTTACCTTTTTAACTTTACTGACACTTGATACGTCAATTGCAAGTAGTTCGGGCCAATGAATATAATCTCCTGGAGCTTCACGGTTTCAAAAAACCTGAAACAATATATAAGTGTTGGTTTAAAGGAAAATATTAACACGAGAGACCAAGGTTAGTTTACATCTACGAGTATAGCGTAAAGGGGATATTTGCCAATATCGAGTAATAGACATTTATGTTCGTTAGAGCACCAGTATAGCCTAGCTAGCGGATAAGCAGGATAGAGTAAAGAGAATATTTCTGTGCCTTTCATCTGCGCATCGGCACAGAAACATGTGTTTTGATGGATCCTCTCTCTTCGACTGTAGGGATTGATTTAGGCATGTCCTGTATATCGACGATAAGCCCCGAGCTTCAGGTCTTGTTTTATTTTACGTGACAGATACCTAGCGAAAATCTTCATTCATCGCGATGAGATTTTATGTTTCCTAATGGGATTTCGGCGAATTCTGGCTTTAACAGAATTAACAGCCTTTATAGTTCTAACAGCACGTGGTTGCCCTGATCTTTTATAGTCTTCAACAAAGGAAGTGTTGGTATATCTGACGATAGTACGATATACGGACATACGGCTGATACCAAGCTTTTGAAGCGTCTTGAATATGACCGACGGCTCCGTACCCACTTTGTGCAAGGCAATCACTGCAATCCTATTGTCTTTAACACCCCATTCCATATTGTAATTTGATAATAAACACGAAAAAATATGTAAAACGGCGGGAACTCGAAAGAAACATCCTGAGAAATAAAATGTATCCATATATAGCTTTTAGCCAAATCCATTGCGAGTAGAGCGAGAGAACCGAGCGCACAATGACTCGATCCTTACACACCTCACTTTCTTCTTTAACACTCTTACTCTTAAATAAACTGAGAGCAGTGATAACCTAGTATATAAAGAACCTACCCATTAACCGACTCCTGACCGGTTCGAATCATGGTATGGACATGTACCACGTACGTGTTTTCGGATTTATGAATATGTATACTTATAATTATCACTTGCTCGGCGGTGGAAGAAAACAGCACGTCCAATAAAATCTATTTTTGGAAATACATATTGTCCAGGATGCTGACACTGTGAATGAGTCTGATAGAGACCGGCCGATGAGAATAGTTATAAATGTTGCGAGTGAAGTTTGTAAAGACCGCGTCTTATAGCGCTCGGTTCCCTCTAGCTACCCCGTAAGGTGCTTAACGTGAAAATATACATACATATGGCCTATCCCAAGAAAGTTTGGGTTAGCCTATAAACGCTTGCAAAACAGAATAATCACAGCATCTCCATATGAGGTTACTGGAAAACAAATGAACATTTATACTTTGACTGATAATTATGTGGTATTTTAAGACAATTATTCAATACCATACATATACAACAAAGAATACCATACATTACAGATACGTAAAACCTTAAGTATGCACCACCCCTGCCGCTAGCACACCCAGTCTTTAGGAGCTTACTGGTAACATCACTCACAGGAACATATCGACCCTCCAGAGAATTTGAATCAAGACTGAGGCACAGCAATGGGCAAGTTCACTACAAAAACGTTATAAATTGAACAATAAGAAAGTTATTTAAATCTACTACATAATCATATAAATATGTTAAGTGTGCACACATTATGCACATAAGAAATTATGTTACACAAGATATAGAAAGTACCCATAGGAGTTCCATATACCATTCTACCAAGCAGTGGACAACACTAAATCGGTTGACGAGCTCGGTGGCTCGGTCGTGAAAGACGCGACTTTGACACCAACGCTCGTGGGTTCGATTCCCACACAACACAAACATTTGTGTACATGAACATGTCTGTTTGCCTTGGTTTGGATGTTTTAAGAGGTAGGGCGCATCAAAGCAACCCGCCTGAGAAAGTGGCTCCACCTCACAGAAAACCGCAGCCAAATAACAACTCCCTAGAGGGTTGTTGTGTTCCTACGTGTGAGTGAGGCCACCTGTAAACTCTTAAGGAGTTGCTGTGTAAGCAGCAGAGGAGGCATCGCGCGAGGGATACTTAATATATCGCAAGCGTTAATAGACTAGAGTACCCACTTTACATCAGGTGGGCCGTATGCTTGTATGACTCCCGACGTTGTATATAAAAAAATACATTTTTTTTAATACAACGCAACGCAGCTCTTGTTGGCTAGTGCACTAATCAACATCGCGTCTCTATCGGCGTATTGGTTAAAATCCCATTGTTTAGTAGGTTCGAATCGCTGAGATCTTTACGCGCAGAAATACTACGTTTTAGTGAGTGAGGGGTGCCTCTATGCGTAATCAAATGATTTATTGGTTTGTGATTCTCAGGTTTTTTTGATACAACGTTAGGAGAGCCGATGCACCGATGATGATTTGTTAGGGAGCATCAAAGCAGTCCGTCTAGGAATATACCTCCACCTTACAGCCATGCAATTCTCTAAGCGACTCGTAATGGCTGTGTGCGTCGCTGTGATCACAGATGTCACAGCTTTGACATCGTCCGCTGCGATCACGGATAAATTATTTGGTATTCTATAAGGCAGTAAGCGTACGCGAGGCTGTTTGCCTTGTAGAATTCCAATTCCAAACGCAGCCTTGCGGCGCTAGTGTCGCACAACCATGAAAAGCGACACTAAGGAATTGCAATTTTGTGTTCAAGGCTATAACAGCCGATGTTTCCGAGGATGTAAGGATGTTTGCTCTTTCATCCACCACGTTCCAATTGGTCGTGTTTTATCGGATGTTACAGGAGCTCTAAGAACCGGCGAGCGTGCATGAAATAAAGCTATGAATGTTAAGTCACGTGGCGCTCGATTCTCACTTCCACTGTCATCACTGTCTGTCCTGCGAAGGACTTGAAGATATAAGTAGACAAACAGTTAAAGGGCACATTAAAGCAGCCCGGCTGGAGAAGTACTTCCAAGAAACTTAAGGATTGTGTGTGTGAGGTCACCAGTAAGCTCCTAAGGAGTGGCTGTTTGAGCAGCAAAGGTGGCATCGCGCGAGTGATAATATATTGCAAGCGTTCATACGCTACGGCAAGCGCTTTACATCAGGTGGGTCGTATGCTCGTATGCCTCCCAACGTTGTATGAAAAAAAAGTAGTTAAGTGACTACATATTAGTTACATCGTTACGTAAAATTGTCCTTTTAAGTAATATTTAAAATGTAATTGATTTAATTAAATGTCAACATCCCCATTGTCCATATATATGTACAATTTTAAATGTAAAAGAAACGTAAAATGTTGTTTTGCATTATTACCATAGTGTGTTTGTTTTAATAAGGTAACTAGTGATTATTGTATAAATAAATAAATAATAAATAATATTGCCGGACAAATTACACAGCGCCACCTAGCCCCAAAGTAAGCGAAGCTTGTGTTATGGGTACTAGACAACTGATAAACATACGTAAATACATTTTTTTTTTGTAATTACATACTTATTATACATAGAAAATACCCAGACCAATACAAACAGACGTGTTCATGCACACAAATGTTTGTACTGTGTGGGAATCGAACCCACGAGCGTTGATGTCAAAGTAGCGTAACAGCGCGTTTCACCACTGCGCCACCGAGCCCGTCAATGTGTGCCCGTCGTATGTGTGTATGTTTCATAGTTTGCAAATAAAGTTCATATCTATCTATCTATCTTACGTAACTACAAGACTTGTTACGAAATGTTATTGATTAAATATGTTCCAGCTATCTGCGATTCAATGTCACGACTAAGCCTTGAGGCTTCGCATACAATCTTATTTCGACACGTGCAAGTTTTATAAAGTCGAAGGTCGTTGTATTTCTGCGAGTGAGCGAGGTTAACAGCAAACGCTTCAGGAGTAGCCATGTTAGCAGCGCGGGTGGTAACGCGATACTTCCTGTATTTTTAGTTTAGTTCAGGTGGGCCGTAAGCTACCCGATGTTGTATAAAAAACCCAATGAAATGAGACGAGCTCGGTGGCTCAATCGTGAATGACGCGACTTTGACACCAACGCTCGTGGGTTCGATTCCCACACAAGGCAAACATGTCTGTTTGTCTTGGTCTGCATGGTTTAAGAGAGGTATCAAAGCAGCCCGTCTGGGGAAGTACCTCCACCTCAAAGAAACCCGCAGCCAAATAACAACTCCCTAGAGGGTTGTTGTGTTCCTGCGTGTGAGTGAGGTCACCAGTAAGCTATCAAGGAGTTGTTGTGTAAGCAGCAGAGGAGGCATCGCGCGAGTGATACTTCATATATCACAAAGCGTTAATAGGCTACGGTACCCGTTTTACATCAGGTGGGCCGTATCCTAGTGTGCTTCCGGGCGTAGTATAAAAAAAGTGTAAATGTTTATCATCATATTTAAAAAATCGGCCAAGTGCGAGTCGGACTCGCACACGAATGGTTCCGTACCATTATCTATAAAAACGGCAAAAAAAAGCACGTTTGTTGTACGATTTGTTTTATTTTAATTTAATCATTTATTCTTAAAATGAATATATAACTAAATATTCTGTGAATATTTCAAGCATCTACCTATTGCCGTTATCAATATCGAGCAAAAAAATCACGTTTGTTGTATGGGAGCCCCCTTAAATATGTACCTTATTCTATTTTTTAGTATTTGTTGTTATAGCGACAACAGAAATACATCATCTGTGAAAATTTCAACTGTCTAACTATCACGGTTCATGAGATATAGCCTGGTGACAGACGGACGGACGGACGGACAGCGGAGCCTTAGTAATAGGGTTCCGTTTTACCCTTTGGGTACGGAACCCTAAAAACCGAGCGATGATGAGATTGACCTTTTTTTATACAATGTCGGGAGTTATACAAGACGGTTGACCTGATGCAAGGTGGTTACTGTAGTACATAAACGCTTGCAATATGTTTTTACCGGTTTTTAGAAAAGGTTTCGTTCGGAGTGCGTCCTAAATGAGAGCGCTACGTAAAACCTTAAAAAAACGATTTAACACACGTGTCACGCGAGTAGGTTACGTACGGGCCGTATTATATGCCTTCTGACGTGGTATAAAAAAAACGGAGGAACTTGAGACAGCTAAACCTATCCACAGACATGCTATGGCCAACGCTGCTTAGGTTGTGATCAAATTGTTTAATGAAACTGCTCAAAAAATCTAATCAAGATATTCAAATCGATTTAATTCATATTTTGGTTATCTGTGAACTAACTTCTATTTATTTTTCGCGGATATGAGTTTTGGTGAAAATTTAATTCACATTGCAACACGTAGATTGTGTCTTTGTGGTTTCGTAGCTTTTAATTTTTAAGTAAATTTTAAAGGTCGTCAAGGTCTCGGCAAATATGATGTCGAAAAGAGCGAAATGAAAACCTTATAAAACCGGTTAATTGATTCAAAACCTCATTGATTTTGCTCCTTAAGAATACCGGTTACTTTAAGGTTCAGGTAGAGCCAAACCTAAACAAAACGCTCCCAATGTACTTGTGCTGATTTAGGTTTGAAAATTAACCGGTAAACAAGCCCTGAGTCAAACACACACGTTAGTTATTTAGCCAAAGCCAAGCTTGTCTACTAGCATCGCAAACGTATAAACGATGACCGCAATGTACATAAGCTACGGCAAGTGCTTACCATCAGGCAAGACATACGGTTGTTTAAGTGATGTATTTCTTTAATTGTTACTCTTTGTTCCACTTATCTTGTATATCCTAGAGCATACTTAGTTACATCTTTAAGGAACAAATTTTGAATAATTTGAAGAATACTCAATGTGATGTTCATAGCTGACGAACTTAACTGTGCTCCTGAACAGGCAAGTCAAAATAAGTTCTTTTATATGGAGAATAGAAAGAATACTCACTGTGGCAGTGGATGGTTCACGAACGTGTCTCTACTTGTTTCGTGTCGCGGCTATATATTTATTATATATTATTTATTTACTATATATTCACATGTAGTTTCCGTATATACCAATGATATTGTATTCAAAAGAGGTAGATGTCGTACTAGCGCGCAAAAACTGAGGCAATGAAATTAACCCAATTGGTCTAATACGCGCTATTCTATGATGCGCTGACGTATTTCAAGCGCAACTCTTGACAGATAAGCTATCTCTCTCTATATCATGCGTTCCGTATTATCTATCCCCTTCTTAAGTAAGTAAGTACTATAATGTCGTAGTGGAACAATAACAAAACGACGCGCGGTATGAATATACGTCATCTTTAAATACAATATCATTGGTATATACTGCCTGGACAGCTGAGTTATCGACAATTTTTTTTTTGTGGAAAATTGGTGGAACACCAACCACAGTGTAAATACATGGCCTCATACAATTTCCGACCAGACGAGTCAGGAACAACTTATTCCTTATGGATAATAAGAGCTCCTAAGGAGTTGCTGTGTTAGCAGCAGAGGAGGCGTCACGCGATTGATACTTTTATTACAAGCGTTACGTAGCCTATCTACGGTAACCGCTTTACATCAGGTGGGCCGTATTATATGCCTTCTGACGTGGTATAAAAAAAACGGAGGAACTTGAGACAGCTAAACCTATCCACAGACATGCTATGGCCAACGCTGCTTAGGTTGTGATCAAATTGTTTAATGAAACTGCTCAAAAAATCTAATCAAGATATTCAAATCGATTTAATTCATATTTTGGTTATCTGTGAACTAACTTCTATTTATTTTTTGCGGATATGAGTTTTGGTGAAAATTTAATTCACATTCGATTTGATCTAACCTGCTATATGATAAATTTTATTAATATAACAATAGATTTAAAAAAATATACTCACTGTGGCAGTACATAGTTGACGAACTTCTCCATTTGTTCTTCGTTGCCGTCCAGGTAAACGTGTAACTTTCTCGTGTACTTCCTAAACACTCGCGCCAAAAACAAGCCCTTTTCTAGACTCCGAATGTTTAGCTTCAACGTTTCTCTGTAACAAATAAGATAAATAATAATCAATGAGTAAATTCTTAAAACCAATAATGATACGAGTATATGGTCATGAAAATTAAGTTCTGGAATGGGCTTGGATAATTATGTAACATACTCAAGTATTCGGCATGGTTCTATTAATATTGTTTTATTATTTTTTTATATACACCGTCGAGAAGCATTCAAACATACGAGTATTACCCACGTGATATTAAGGGGCTGGTAATCCAACATAATCTGTGAATGCTTGCAATACAAGAGATAACGCTCGTTGCCGCGTAATACAGCAACTTCCGAACGGAGAAACTTGAGACAACTAAACCTACCCATAGACATGCTATGTACAACGCCGCTTACGTTGTGATCAAAATGTTTAATGAAGCTGCTCAAATAACCTAATCGAGATATTGAAATCGATCAAATTCATATTTTGGTTATTTGTGAACTAGCTTCTATTTATTTTTATATGCGCGGCTATGAGTTTTGGTGACAAGTTAATTTAACTACAAAAAGAAATGAAAATTCATTCACAAGTAAAAAAAACAAGGACCTGTTAAACAAAGGCAATCGCTCGAAACTGTTATGTACGAGTAATCACCCCAAAGATTGCTTTAATCGGGAGTAGTTGCTTCTCTAGTTTGACATTATTTATATTGAATTCCATGTTGGCAAAAATGTATATCGATATTACCAGAAATACGAAATTTCACTCAAGATTTTGACAATGTTTTTTTTCACAACGTCGGGAGGCATACAAGCGTACGGCCCACCTGATGTAAGGCGGTTACCATAGCCTATGAACGCTTGAAATACATTAAGTATCACTCCTGCGATGCCAACTCTGCTGCTAATACAGCAACTCCATAGGAAATTACTAGTGACATCATAATGCTTTGATGCGCCCTATACCTCTCTTAAACACACCTAAACAAAGACAAAAATAAACGTTCATGCACACAAACGTCTGTCCTGTGTGGAAATCGACCCCACGAGCGTTGGCGTCAAAGTCGCGTTATTAACCACTGTGCCATCGAACTTGTCAATTGGATTGTCACTGGAACCACTTTCAAGATTAACCTTTAAAGGTCCATTTAGGAACGCTTCGGTCTGGAAAAGAGACCAATAACCTTACACCGAGGTTACTTCACGCATAGAGACATTACATAGTCCTTGGGCACTCTGAAGTAGACTGACTCTAGTGAAACTACGACCAACATCCAATTAGAATTTAGACAGGTACAGACTTATAATTATTATACTGAATAATTAACGGACAGTTGAATATGGCAATTCTAACTGGCGTCAGACATCTTGGACCCTGTTGAAAAATCAGACCTGTCATAGGTAAAAGACACACATATTACGAAATATAATTTCTTGGACGTGCGGGTTGTTGTATGTTTTTCCTTCACCGACAAGCTAGTGATTACAAATATGTACATAAATTCGACGAGCTCGGTAGCTCAGTCGTGAATGACGTGACTATGACACCAACGCTCGTGAGTTCAATTCCCACACAAGGCAAACATTTGTGTGCATGTACATGTCTGTTTGACTTAGTCTGGATGTTTTAAGAGAGGTAGGGCGCATCAAAGCAGTAGTACTTCCACCTCACAGTAAAACTGCAGCCAAATTACAACTCCCTGGAGGGTTGGTGTGTTCCAGTGTGTGAGTGAGGTCACCAGTAAGCTCCTAGGGAATAGCTGTGTTAACAGCAGAGGTGGCATCCCAACGCTAACTTATGAAAGACGAGAACGAGAGCTGGTATGACAGAGAGAGGATAACGAAAGGAAGAAAGAATTACGAAACAGATATGTACAACTCGATAGTAGAAGGAAGTAGGAGCCGAGGAAGGCCAAGACATGCCTACCATGACGAATTTGATTGTGTATTATCAATAGGATGTCAGGCGCCCTAGAAACCGGCAAGCGTGCATGAGAGAGCTATGAATGTTAAAGAAGGGAGTGAGGGGTGTAAGGACCGAGTCATGCGGTGTTCGGCTCTCCCTACGTAACCCGACCCGCATGGGATTATGGCGTGAAGGTATAGATAGATAAGCCGCTATCCTGCATCCATGTAACTCCAGTCAGAGCTCACTGCAGCTCTACTCTTTCAAACGGCGGGTCTTTACTCAGTCTACTTTTACTCCTGGGTGACTCTGAAATTGAGCTCATGGCAAACCTACCACCTCTACCTGATACGTACTGAATAAATAATGAGCATAGAAACTTGTAGTTTATATTTTATAATAGCGTTTATATTTTATAATAATCAGACTGGTGTAAATTCACTAAATAGATTACCAACTACCAATATAGAGCGACAGCCAGCTCAGCCACATAGTGTGGTAGCATCTAAATGATTGGCAAGGACTGTTCTGGCGAAAGGTGGGTGAGGGGCATAACAATATTTCGCTGTGAGTCAGAGAGCAGTTAGAGTGAAAAAATATCAGCAAAATTTTAGAGTCGTTGCGTCAGCAAAAGAATGGCATCATGCAAGCGATACTCATATATCAACACACGTTTGCTATTCTTATGAATTACAAAATACTCCTACAGAAGTGTTAAATGGACATTTGCATACTTACTTTCGCCCTTCGTATAGTAACATCGCCGCGCGCCAGTGGCGGCACGTGGACATGGTCGCCATGGCCTCCTCCGTGCTCAGGTGGTCGAGTATACACCTCAGTGGAAGAAGTGGAAGGCTGCCCCACTCATGTGACATCTGGAGACAATACACGAAGATCAACATATTGACTTAGTAATTGTTGAACCTTAATTATTAACAATGGGTGATATTAATACATCACAGACGCACATCCCCCGGTTCAACCATCTTTTCTTAAGATATTTTCTACCTACAAATGCCCTACCACTACTGGAGTAAAAAATTTATAAATAATAAATTAATTACACGATTGTTTAAATATTGTTATAATTGTTATATATATAGATACTAGCGAACCCAACAGAAATTGTCTTGCCGAAAAATAAAAGATAAAGAGAAATAAAACCCAATTGCAGCGCTCCCTACCGGGTCCAATTATGAACATAATCCAACTAGGGACCAAATAAAATTCACAGAAAAAAAATCGTCATAATCAGTCCAATCATTTAGGTAGTGCTTATAAACATGCACATGTACACAAGAATATATATATCTATATATATATATATATTTATTTACATACTTCCCATATACTTAATCATATGCATATAAGTAGATATTAGTATATACTAGGACCGCGTCTTATGTCGCCGAGTTCTCTTTTTCTTTTTTTTTTCTCGGACAAATTACACAGTGCCATCTAGCCCCAAAGTAAGCGAAGCGTGTGTTATGGGTACTAGGCAACTGATAAACATACGTAAATACCATTTTTTTTTTTGTAAATACATAGGTACTTACTATACATAGAAAATACCCAGACCAAACAGTCATGTTCATGCACACAAATGTTTGTACTGTGTGGGAATCGAACCCACAAGCGTTGGTGTCAAAGTAATGTAACAACGCGTTTCACCATTGCACCACCCAGCTCGTCTTTGCCTATCCCGCAAGCAACCTAGCTTTTAGATAGGTAGAGAGGTATATGCAGCATTTTTATTAGTAAATATTGAGAAAGAATACAATTGCATGCACTTTAAATTTTACGTTTCACATTATAATGGTCACTTTAAATAAAAAATCATTTACGAAGTCAGAACATAGTTCATGAACACCCTATTTATACTGAATGTGATGAATGATTAAATGTTGTAGTACATTTGTAGATGTTAATTTGAAAATAAATTTATATAACACGAAATCTATAGAATTTAAACATTATGAAAACATATGTGTGGAATTTCAATTTGTTCACGATTACAAGGGCTTTATTTTTCCCCTGTGATACTAAAATAAAAATAGCCTAAATTAAACATCAGTTATTTGCCCAGGAAAGTCTGGCTAAAACTGATCCAAAATATTGGAGATTAGTCAGAATAAACAAACAACAATTCTAATAATTGATTTTTTTGTACAAGTACCTTGTATACCTTTGTATATGCATTTTGTAAAAAATAGTTATTTTGACATTCCAACTCTATTTATTTGTATGTGCATCTACAATTACTTACTTTTCATCAATTTTGCTCATAATAAGCCTCACATGCACGCAAATCAAACCGCATAACCAACAGAATGCCCACTGGTGTTACAGATTTTTAAATTTTGCACATTGAAATTCACACCACACACTCATATGTCGCAAAGGTTTTAAATCAAGGGAATAAAATGTGTTTTAACATTTGTTTATGGTTTACAACTGTACATTACTTTCCTTGACCTTCAATTTCTACACTATGGATGTGGCAACCTTATTATACAGATGATCTAAATGTATCATCATTTAAATCATCTGTGAAAAAGTTTATCACTATTTAAGCATCTATTAATAATATAAGAGATATAAAAGATCAAACACATTTTACTATTGTTTTTGAACTTGTTTTTCTCTAAGTTCTTTTTTGTTGCTGCTCATTAACTTGATTGCAGGAGTATGTTTGTGAGTTTTAATTTCAACTTTTTAACAATAATATCCTGTTTCATTTAACATAAATCCCTCAGTGAGAGCATGTTTAGTCATCAATATTACTTTATTACTTAAATATATTTTATAAAAATTTAAGGTTGCTTTACTTTATCGCAAATTAGGTGAATAAGATTCTATGTAACATGGATGGATACAAGAATTAACCTAAGAAAATTGAATTAAAAAAATTGAATGAATGAAAATAAAGAAAGTTTGATCAAACCTTGCGCATTACGGCAACAGGTATATAACGAAGCCGGACGCCTTAACAGTAAGGCTATTTAGTTAACGGTTCGAGTTTGTAATCCCTGTACTGCCCGTGTAACAAACAATATGTCAATGTTTTGCACTTTACTCCGCCCCACATGTGTAATACACAACATACTACTATGTCAAAGTAATTTACATTGTCATAGTAGTTTGTTGTCTGTGAACTGTATGTGTTGCAAGACAAATGTGAAATGATTAAAAATAAAGACAGGATGAAAAAAATTTTTTGGCACTAGGTTGTCATAGCCACTGAGCTAATTTTAGACATTTTAAATAATCTGTCTATGTATAACTTCACGCCAAATGCTTTGCGAGGCAGGTAGAGAGAACCGAGCGCCACATGACTTGGTCCTTACACACCTCACTCGCTTCTTTAACATTCATTGCTCGTCTTATACACACTCGCCTTCTGATAAAACACAATTTAAAATAATTTAACATTTATTTTAAATAATCTTAATGTATATTATTCATTTTCCGTATGTTGCAGTTTTTATAGATTATTTTTTCTTTTTTTACTACCACCATTTCGAAAATGAACATTGGCGAAGAAGAAATATACATAGTCCTCAATGGTAAGTAAAACAGATTGAGCTGATTTTATAAAATACTAGCTGCTGTCTGTGGCTTTAATCTTTTCAAGTATTACAAAGAAACCCTAAACAGAATAAGAAGTAACCTATGCATTAATCAAGGTGATACTATTTGTGTGTTAAACTACATGAAAGTGGAACTAACATCCATAGATACTCACAAACTTTCACACATTAGTAAGATGTTAATTGCCATTCAAAACAAATAACAGAATTAAATAAAAATATTTTTACAACTATATGCATACATTCAGAAATGAGATTTATAATGAAATATGAAAAGCATCAATGAGTATAAATGTGTATTTCATGGCATGAGAAATCAACAATGATGCCAACTTACAAGTGACAATGCAGTAAGTTATCAGTAACTATGAGAGCTCATAAAAACATATTCTTACAACTGACCATCAAACTAAACTAAGTCTTTTACCCAAGCAATATGAAACACTTTAACCTTTCAAGCCTCGAGTGGCTGATATCAGTCATGCACATTATGGTGCAAAGTATATAACTGGCACAATGAGGTTAAGGGGTTTAGATTTTTTAATGAGAAATGTATATCTGATAGTTTTTAGAAGAGGTAGGGCGCATCATTGCAGCCTGTTTAGGGAAGTACCTCCATGCCACAGAAAACAAAGCCAAATAATAATCCCTAGAGGTTGATGTGTTCCTGTGTGTGGGTGAGGTCACCAGTAAATCTCCTAAAGTGTTAGCAGCAGAGATGGCATTGCACAGGTACATACTTAATGTATTACAAGTGTTGATAGGCTGCACTAACAGCTTTACATCAGGTCCTTTTGACCATGTTCCCTATAGGAACGGTGTTGCTGAACATTCCTGTTCTACTTTTTTAGGCTGAATCCGAATCTAAAGTCAAAATCTGAATATTCGAAAAAAGCAACAGACACACTCACACACAGACAAACATATAGATTTTATATAGTAACGGTGTTCCTGAAAAAAGTTCACAATGAAAAATAATGTAAAATTAATAAAATTTAAATTTATCAATAGGATTGAGTGATTCAAAAATTAAAAAACTAAAGGGTGCCTATAGGGCCCCGTTATAGTTTATGCTGATTGTCAATGCATTTATCCTACTTTTAACCTGTTGAGGCCCGTGTGGCTGAGTTCCGCCATGCACATTACGACGCCAAGTATATAACAGACCTCAAGGCTTTAACCTCTCAGACCCCGTTATATATGTTTTCCCATACATTTCTTGGCGGAAAAGCGGTCCGCGGGTAATGAGAGATTAAAGGGCTGCATCATTAGAACCATCATAAGTAGTGAGTTGAAATGTTCATACATATATTTAACACGCATAATATAGTAAAAACATCAGATAAAAATTGACTAGACAGAACATAGCAGTTTCTTTACTTGAATCTTGATAGAGTAGCCTGGGACCTGGAAAAGGCCAGAGGTTACTAATTATCGTGATAAGAGGTCGTCACGCGGGAAAAGAAGCCGCGGCCAAAAGAAAGAACATTATGTTCACATTATAAGCACCCATTTTTTTAAATTGTAAATAATGACATCAGCATTACTTTGTACGACAACAGATATCTAGCTCAATTTTTATTGTATAAATTACAAACACAAGAAAAACATTGCTACATAATAAAATCGATATTCAAGATCGCATGTACACATATTTACGTCTACATTAGTAAAAAAATATATTTCAAGCGTAAATGAACATTACATAATTCAAATACAGGTAATAATTAGATATCTAACGAACTTGTGATAAATGTTTACCCACTACGAATATCACAGCTGTTTGATAATAAGGCGTGACGAAAAAACAGCTGTTAGTGTTTTTTAGAAAGTGGGCTAACGTCAAATCATTTTAAACTGCGCAAAAGATGCAAACCTCAATAATAAGCTATTTAATACAGATGTGAGAACGAGTTTTGGAAATCTGGACCTGATAATATTAGATCAAATTTATATTGAATAGCATGAGTACACTTTAGTACAAAGAAAGGTCACACTAAATGTTAAAAGATTACATACCTTTCACAATTTTGATCTCGTTCGTCTGCCAAGATGTTTCTTTCTTAACCAGATGACTAAAGTGTCGATAATAACGACACTAAAATATTTTAAAGAGAAAGTTTCTCAGCAATGTAATTGTAATTTTATACCTCCATGTTGTATTGCTTGACTTAGTTGTATGGTTGGATGTCAGTGTTGTAACTTGCAAGTAGTACTACTACTACTATACTACATCTACGAGGGTTACCAGCACCTAAATGTATTTATCCCTAAACGACAGTAAAACAATTAAAATGTTCGAAAGTAGTTTTGATAAACCAAATTATATTTTGTGTACATAAGCCACTAACAATTACACATCATATATACTGCGCTATATTATACTGTGAATATAATTAGGTTGGGGAGAAAACTTCTACTTCTCTATTTTCATTACTGTTATTGTGACCATTCGCATAAACAGATGGTGAAGAAAGATTAATTATAAAATATCATTAGAATAGTTTATATGACGTATTCACACTATCTATCGTCGTCATCGATTCCAATTTTCCACATTAAATTGCGGTATCAACGGTCACATGATGAGAAACAGTTCTTAACAAGCATCTCTTAGATGTATATCCGGCTTATCTATATCTTTACACCAAATCCTCAAAAAGAGAGCAAAATATTTATATATTTTATTCGAATGAAGCGTGTAAGAATTAAGGCATGTGGTGTCCACATGCCTTAATTGTTACACGCTTGAGTCGCCTAATATTTGTAGCTCTTCTCGTGCAAGCTCGCCCGTTCCTTGGGCTGCTGACATGACATTCTAATAAAATATAAACATATTAAAGCTTAGAATAATTTGATATCGTTTTTTAATAAAATAAATAACTTTTTAATTTCCCTAAAAATTTTCCGAACCTGCTAAAAACCCCCAAGTACCGTATTTTCCCCCTTAGGTTATGGGAAAGCCAGAAAGTTGGGTACCCTACAGGCAGGGAATCGAATAACAGTAATGTTGCCACTTCACGAGTCACTTATGTTATGCCATAAGTTTTGCTCCTAATCGCCATTTTTTGAAGTGTAACATCTTTTATTTCAATAGAAGTCTTGTGTACTTATCTACACGAAACGCGTTAGTTTACATCTTCATTAGGTACTTAAGTTTTGATACCAAAGTGGATGAAGGGTACATAACTTTTCATATAGTCCGTCCGTTACAACTGAATTCCTAATACAACCTACACGACTCTATTTTCATTGTAGGCCAAATTAACCCAAATACAGTAAAACTAGGCTACTTTAAGTTTCTACGCCATGATTTCAATCAATAAAACTTGTTAACAATGTAATATGTACAAAAATGCAGTTATTTATTCTACGCATAGAAATAATGGCGTAAATAACCTGTAAGCCTATTTTTGAAGTAAAAGTTCTTTAGGCACGCTTGACTTGGGGAGTAAGCTGGTGAATGCATGACGAGAGTGTTACGAAAAGTGTGATCGGGCGAGGCGAACGGAGAGCGTTACGAAAAGTTTGATCGGGACTTGGGGAGTAAGCTGGTGATTGCGTGACGAGAGCGGTACGAAAAGTGTGATCGGACGAACGAGAGCGTTACGAAAAGTGTGATCGGGCCGCCTGATGTGAAACTGTTACACAGCTTATTGACACTTATACTCCAACGGGTGGCAAACAAGTGCTCAGCCTGCCTGATGTGAAACTGTTACACAGTCCATGGACACTTCTTAAAACTCCGTCTGGTGACAAACAAGTGTTCAGCCCGCCTGATGTGAAACTGTTACCCATCCCATGCACACTTCTTAGTACTCATTCGGGTGACAAAGAAGTGTTCAGCCCGCCAGATGGAAACTGTTACGGCGGCCTATGGACACTTTAATACTCTGTCGGGTGACAAACAAGTGTTCAGCCCGCCTGATGTGAAACTGTTACGGCGGCCTATGGACACTTTAATACTCCGTCGGGTGACAAACAAGTGTTCAGCCCGTCTGATGTGAAACAGTTACGGCGGCCTATGGACACTTTAATACTCCGTCGGGTGATAAACAAGTGTTCAGCCCGCCTGATGTGACATTTTTACGGCGGACTATGGACACTTTATATACTCTGTCTGCGACTACTCCGAGGCATGCTGATCACCTTACTTGCTTGCAAAAACACAGCAGCCCACCGGCGAGTTGTCATTTTATGTGACATGGAGGTACTTCCCAGTCGAGCTGCATTGATGTGCCCTGCCTTTCTTTGCCCTGGCTCCTATATTAATTAGCAGAGAGCAAGTGTAAGGTTTTTGAAGTAAAACTTCTTTACGCTCGCTTGACTTGGGGAGTAAGCTAGTGATGAGTGACGAGGGCGTTACGAAAAGTGTGATCGGGGAGGCGAACGGAAGTTGAGAGGGAGATATAAGTTAGTGAAGATAGAAAGAGAGAGAATACTATATCGTCAGCATACATGAGCAACCATGGAGGCTACTCATCTCTCATGCTATCCGACACTACGTCTAATATTACACTGAACAAAAACTGACAAAGAACTGATCCCTGGTGGACCCCGACGGTGATTGAAAAGGGTTTTGTATCGCCAACGGCAGTCCTAACCTAACCATGGAATGGGAATAGAGATACATGTCCCGGCAAATATCAATATACGATTCAGGCACCCGTTTGGATGTCAGTGCCCACCAGATCATCGCACGAAGAACACAGTCGAAGGCCTTCTCCATTTCTAAAAACACAAGATGCAGAGGTGTATCCTTCGTCCTCTATTTCTCCATGACGATCCTTAGAGCAGAAACGGGTTGCATGGTCCCATAACCAGGCCGGAAGCCATACTGACACTCCGAAACAATGGAAGTGTGTGGTTGAGTGAAAGATCACATATCCCAAAGGTGGTGTTTATTCTCTTCGTTACAGTGACAGAATGAACTATTAAAACTAATAAATTAATTGCTAAACATTATTGCTTACGCTTCATTTCATGCTACACGCGCCGGTGTCCCAATTATTGTTTTGCAATAGAGTGTAAAGTTCAATATACTACACAATGCACTTCTTCCGGATCCGGGCAGGGGCGTAGCTACCGCCGTATTTGCCGTATCAATTATACGAGGCCCCCGGGCCACGGGGGCCCCCAAAGTGTGTAAGGAAAAAGAATAAAAACTTTCTAATTTATTTTATTTTACAAATGACAAAATTCTATAAAGCAATTCCTTTTTTTCCCGCCTTAAGCGTGCGTTCAAAAGTTGGCAACACTACATCGTTATGGCGGGCTGCGGGACTTCCCCGTTTTACTTACTTCATCTTCAACTCAGCGGGGAATCCCCGGGAATCCTTCATCGATATCGCGATGTACGTGTACGTTGTTGTACTTTGCATTGGATGTTAAACCACGGAGTGCAGTGCACTGTTTATTTACGCGCTTTATATAAATGTGCATTACATTGTAATTCAGTACAAACAATATTGTTCTTCTGGTTTAGCAGTATTAGTAGCGATTTGTAAAAGAAATGAGTGAAAGGAAAAGAGATTATCCCAGCGGCGCTGAGAAAAGAAAAATTAAACAGAAAAGGGACGAGGTTATAAAAAAAGTGCCCAAAATTTCTTCATTTTTTCAGAGACAAGATACTGTGAGTGATTTAGATTGGAAAGGTAAGTACTACACTACTACCCAACCCATTTATTAGGGGCCCGTAGTGATAAACAAGGAAATCTTTTAATTTTGGTCTGTCCATCTGTCCGTCACAAAAAGTTGTCTCCCCCCTCGATTTTCACAATTATACTGTTTTTAGGGTTCCGTGCCTTGATTAAAAAAAAAACAAAATTCTAACTTATCTATAGGATCGATTTGTTTTGTTGTTTGTCTATCAGTCCGTATCGTATCGTTAATTGCGTGTTGAGAACTTCAGATGTGCAGACTCGCTTTCGGGTTCTCGTTTTGTATGGCCACTACACTACGCGCTGCGTTTAAATAGCACGCAGGTGTATAGTAATGCACGGACGGGCTGCAGGTGATTTTGTATCTACTAATAGGTACGAGCACAATCCGCGTAGAGTCTGTGTGCGTCTGAACTGAACACTCTCTAACTGTGACCCTTAGTAACGTTATTTATTTATATATAACTCTTTTTAGTTTAGTATCAAAGCATTCGTATTTATTTTTTAACAATTACTCGTTTATTTTTAGATTCTTCTGAAGCATGTTCTTCGTCACATATCCATCCGGAAATAGAAGAAAGCCAAGCACATACTTTATCGGATGTCCATCCAGAAATCGAGGAACCCCAAGTCAACGATTCTGATATATCTGCAGATAATGCAGATTGTAATATAATTTCATCAGATAGAGGAAATTTTGGTGACAATTTAACTGAATGCGAACGAAAAATAATTTTTAAATTGGGTCCATTTAAACCACAAGGACCATTTCCAAAAGTTTCAGAAAATAACCGACCTTTTTCGGCTTATTATTATTCATATTTCAATCAGGCAGGCATAAAAATTATAAGACCATGGTTATGTTATTCTAACGTTTTAAACAAACCGTCCTGTCACTTCTGTTGGTTATTAGCAGATCGTCAAAACAAATCGTACTCCTCTGCTTGGGTTAACGGTGTTTCGGTTAGAAGCAATTTCACACAAACTATTCTTGACCATGAAAAGTCACAGCAGCATATTAGTGCCTCACTCTCTTATAATAATTGGTTGCAAGGAAATACCATCGATACTCTATTGAAAAGTGAAATCGATAGTAAAATTACATTCTGGAGAGATGTACTGCATCGTATAATTAATGTTATAATTACTTTAGTATCTTGTAATCTACCTTTGAGGGGGCATGATTCTGATTCTGGCAATTTCACGTCTGCTATCTAACTATGATGCAACTTTAAAAGAACTTCTTCTAAAACCGAAAGGTGAAATAAATTATTTAAGCCCTACGATTCAAAACGAAATTATTAGTTTGCTTGGTACTAACGTTAGGAACAGTATTATCTCAGAAATTAAAAAAGCTCCATTTCTGACAATAATTCTGGATACAACACAAAACTTATCAAAAATTGACCAACTATCTGTAGTTTTTCGATATATCTCGGTTACAGAAAATGATGATAATGTGCCTAAAGAAATAAAAATCTGTGAGTCCTTTTTAGGATTCATAGCAGTAACCGATTGGAGTACTGCAGGTCTGAAAACTATCATTTTAAATTTGACTAAAGAATATGGAATTGATTTGACTAAATGTAGAGGACAGGGATACGATGGAGCAAATGTTATGTCGGGTGTGTATGGAGGATTACAAACCCTAATAAAAGAGCATGCTCTAAATGCCGATTATGTTCATTGTGCTGCGCACGCTTTAAACTTGGTTTTGAACGATGCTGCGAGACATGTTCGTGAAGTATCGACTTTTTTCGATAATTTAGAAAAAATATATACTTTTTTTGGCAATAGTATAAAACGCTGGGCTATGCTAAGTGACGATTCATCTGAAAAATATTTGATTACCCTTAAAAAGGTATGTCCTACCAGATGGTCTTCTAGGAACGACGCTTTATTAGCAGTAAAGAAAAATTTTTTACTAATCATGAAAACTTTGTACCAACTAAATTTAATTTCAAATAAAAAAGATGAACGTGAAGAATGTAAAAGTATAATTAACATTTTAGAGAGTTTTGATTTCTTAGTGCTCGTTACATTTTTTTCTTCACTATTTGAAATTATTAATCCTGTTTCTAAAGCTCTACAGCATGAAAATAATGACTTACAGAAATCTAGTATTTTATTAAGTAATCTTTTAAATAGACTGTGCCAATTAAAAAATCAGAATTCATTTAATAGTTTGCTAAATGAATCCAAAGATTTAGCAAAAGAGTGGGGGGTAACAACTGTTTTTAAAAACAGTAGGCGAAAGATAACGAAGCGTTTTTTTGATGAGTTATCACAAGATGAGAGAATTTCCGACCCGGAATCCTATTTCAAAGTCAATGTATACTATTGCTGTTTAGATATATTAATTTCTCAAACTAAAGAAAGATTTCAGAGCCTTTGCAACCTGAGTAGTATATTCGAAATATTACAACCGGAGAAACTCCTATCTTCTTCAAGCGAAGAGATATTAAACGCTTCCGGAAAACTGTCTGCTAAATACAGTAAAGACATCTCACTTAATCTTTGTGACCAATTAAAGGCTCTAAAAACATGCTTAAATTCTGAAATTAAAAAAAATTATTCCATTAAAGAACTCATTGAATTATTGCTAGTAAAATTCAATAGTCTTGCATCCAGTTTTCCCGAGGTAATCACAGCATGCTTTTTATTCTTGACCCTTCCAGTTACAACCGCAACGGCAGAAAGAAGTTTTTCAAAATTAAAACTAATAAAAAATTACTTAAGAACTTCGATGGGACAAGAACGGCTGTCAGACATCTCACTATTGTCCATAGAGGCAGAAACTTTAGAAAAACTAAAATCATCATCAGCCATAAATGATTTAATAAATCAGTTTGCCGAAAAAAAGGCAAGGTGAGTGAATATTTAAAATTCGATTTTTATTTGTAAAATGGGTAAATTATGTGATAAATAAATATTTCTTCTCACAATATTTTTTTTCTTTTGTGAAAAATCTTTACATCCATATAAGGGCCTCCAAAAAAATTTTTATACGGGGCCCCGACATGGCACGCTACGCCACTGGATCCGGGAGTCAATTATCCGCTCGAAGAACTTCATAGTGTGAGACATGACCTTTATACCGCGGTAACTACCACACTCCTGCACTGATACCTTTCTTTTGAAAACTAGGGTGATGGCACTCAGTCTCTATTAGTTCGGGATTTTTATGGTGAGGAGTAAGCGATTACATAGGTTGGACAAGATTCTCTCACCATGAGGCCCCATCGGCTTTCAGGCTTCGATGGGGACTCCATCGGCTCCGACTGCCTTCCCATTCTTGATGCGACGAAGAGCCCATTGGACGATTGACGAGCTCGGTGGCTCAGTCGTGAATGACGTGACTTTGACACCAACGCTCGTGGGTGCGATTCTCACACAAGACAAACATTTGTGTGCATGAAAATGTCTGTTTATCTATGTCTGGATGTTTAAAGATAGGTAGGGCGTATCAAAACAGCCCATCTGGGGAAGTACCTCCACCTCACAGAAAACCGCAGCCAAATAACAACTGTGTGTGAGGGTTGTTGTGTTCCTGCGTGTGAGTAAGGTCACCAGTAAGCTAAAAGGAGTTGCTTTGTAAGCAGAAGAGGAGACATCGCGCGAGTGATACTTAATATACATCACAAGCGTTAATAGGCTACGGTACCCCGCTTGATCTGGTGAGCCGTATGCTTGTATGCCTCCCGACGTAGTATAAAAAAAAAACTTCTTCAGGCGTTATAAGTGGCACTAGTCCCTGACTAGGAGGGAGCGCCGGTGGCTGCACCTCTTTATGCTGCTTGTTCAGCAGCTCGTGGAAATATGAGCGCCATATTTCCTTCACTATGAGGACCTCATACATTAGGTTGCTGCGAAGGTCTCAAACACAGCGGCACTTTGATATGTCCTGAGCCGCTTTAACCCTGGAACGTGCCAGCTTATATATAAGCTTCTGCCCCTCAGACGATTCCAACTTATCGTGCATAGGTTGTAAGTAGTCTCGTTTGGCTCTGGCTACAGCTCATTTAGTGACAAGTTTCGCGGCCCTATTCGCGTCATTGTCTTCGGAAGATCTGGACGTTTGCCACTTTTTAAAGAGGGCTTTCTTCACCCTAATCTTTCTCTGGACTGTGTCGTTTATCCACCAAATTTCATTGTTACACCTGCGCCCACCCTTGGTTTTTCCAAGTACTGTTTAGGCTGCTTCGGTGATAACCGCTTGAATCATATACCCGTGACGCTGGACTGGTTCGCCGCCGATATCAGCGCACATATCGCAGGTAGTCGAGGCGAACTCCTGGAACTTGACTTTTTCAAGCAGCCACCACTTAATTTAGCACACTTCCGGAGGATATGCTCCCCCTCTACGTTACAGCTACCGTATCCGAAGCCACCGTGAACACGCTCAAACTCCTCCCACGCCTCATCCACATTACCGTTAAGTTCACCACCCAAAATGATCCCCTGTGACAACGGTATACCACAAAGCACTGTAACGAGTCGATTCCAAAACGCTATCCTATCAGGTTAGCTACTATCGGCTAGCGCGCGTAAGCTCTCATCAAATTCCATCGATAAGCGCCTTTATGGTCATAAACCTAAAAGAAAAGCTTCTATTTAAGAGTATTTATGGCCAGACTAGTTATATAGTAAACAGCTCATGCAGAGAAGCAACGGAGTATCTAGTATGCGTACGCACGCATGCAAGAGAGTCGAGAGTGGCGGCGTAGAGGGTGCATGTCGACATGAGAGAGAGTCATGTCATTTGCCGTCACGCCATTAGGTTCGATTCCAATAAATGTTTCACATTAAAAAAATAATTAAGAAATAGTGTCAGTAAACGGCTGCCGAAGCACTCTCATCAAATCCCATTTGAAAAGTAAAAAATTGCGAATTATAATCGCGAAAAATGCAAAAGTAGTAGATTCTTCATTCTTCGTATGTATTAACTGTTCGCCTTCATATGGAATTATAATTGGGCGTCAAAGCTAATAATTCAATACGATAATAGGTCTTTAATGTTGCCCACAATTATGAATTTTTGTATATATATTTTCACGCCAGGTCCCTTGCAGGGTAGGCAGAGAGTTACGAGCGCCATTGGACGCTGTCCTTACTGCACTCGCTTCTCATACAACATTCATAGATCTTTTCATCCGCGGTTAGAGGTGAAAATTATGAAATCTTCATAGAAATAAATGTAATTATAGAGTATTCAAATTAACGACATGTATTTATTATGTGTAATATATTAGTTAAACAGACGAAATTATTATCGCAATGATAATAATTAAACAAACCATTTTTACAATGTTTAACAATGCAAGTAACATTAAAATTTTGATAAATGTAAGTGCTTGTGTGTATATGTGCAATGTATGTAATGTGTTTGATAAAAGCCACACTAAAAATAACCTTTTATATGGTTTGTTTCCATTTTGTCGCAAGCCTAAGCGAATATGGTATAGATAGGGCAGAAGAAGCTAGATCTTAGGATAAATAGCCTGATGTGTATGATAGATAAATGTATGGATTACATCGTCTCGAGCGCCTCTGAGCCGGTGTGCACGTTAAGCCATATGTAGTATCGGCTATTAATTATCGATAGATGGTAATCGTTAAACTAACTTAAGAGACGTAGGGCGTATTATGCAGCACAACATTATTTATATCAATAACGTGATAAACAAGCGGACGGCCTATCTAATGGTAAGCTAACGAGGGATTCTCTCGTTATCGAGTTTGTACAAATCTCTTCAAGCATTTCTAAAAAACTTCATGCTGTAGTCTGTCGGGAAAACCTCCGATGGGAGTATATTTCACAACTTGAGTGTTTTAGGGCGAAACTTTTCTGGTGTAGTATAACATACAATTATTATAATACGTGTAATAGATCATTTCATTCGCTTCTAACTGCAATAGTTGCTCCACTTGCGCCATTTCGTGAATGAAGTGTAAGATATAGATGTCTTAGAGTCTATTCACATTGTTCGAGCAAAATACAACATTAATGTTACTTAACAATTTGATATAAAATAAAGTACCTACATACAATTACATACTTTTCGCTGCAAGCGATTATTTCAATCATTATTCGGTCGGCGGACATTCGTTTTTTTTTGTATGCAACACAGATGTGAAAATGGCGCTCATAAAATCAATTTTGAATTGTTCTGCCACTGACAGTTTTAGCGTAGCAGTGCTCGCGCAGTTTTTCTTATACATTAATTATTAGAAATACAATAAATTTCTAATATTATTCGTACAGAATATAACAACTATTTTTTACGTTGTGTGTCCAGTTATTGCAAAAATATGTACTACGTATTTTATGCGTAGTGAGCAAGCATCAATACTTATATTTTTTATTGTTGTCGATGATGTAAGAATCTGAAGGACTTGGACACAAAACTCTTTGTGTACTAATTGTGTTTTCTTCCGAGTCTTGAGACTGTTTGGTGTTATCGTGATGGATGGCGATGATGGAGGTTTGGGGACCGAGAAAGAAGACTATGAGAGCAGCTCCCACTCGACACCACAAGAACATAGGTCCTTTGCCGAATTTGCGAAAGACAAGTTGGATAGTGGTGAGTTGACGAGCTGAGTGTCGTGTTATTCAGAAGTAATATTTTAATTTATGTATGTAGGTATACACAGAGAGAACCGAGCGCCATAAGACGCGGTCTTTACACACTTCACCGATTCTTTAATATTCATAGCTCGTTTCTTTCCTTTTTATTTTAATTTAGTGCTTATATTTATAAATAAAAAAACATCAGTTTTGCTACTTTACTATTTATTTTATTGTAAAAATTTATTAAGTATTAATTATTATTATAATAAATTGTTAACACAATAACCCTCTGAGGAGTTTTTATTTGGCTGCGGTTTCTTGAGGTGGAGGTACTTCCCAAGACGGATTGCTTTGATGTGACCTACCTCTCTTAAAATCCTCTGTTCCTATAATATCCCACTATAAACATACTATCTGGGTAGAAATACATAGTTATATATTCCCAAAATCTCCCACCGTAATCCCCCTTGAGGTATAATTAGGATATTTTCAATTTACAAGACTACAGATTAATTAAATGTACCTGCTACAAAATTAATTGTAGGATGTTATAGGAATGTGAATTATAATATTAATTTGTTATTACATAATATCCCAAATGGGGGTTTTTACAGTGGGGATTTTGGGAATATACAAGAATTTATTATTGCACTTTCCCAAAACAGCCCCACATGGGATGTTTTTAGTGGGATATTATGGGCAACAGAGGCTTAAACATTAAAATATCAAGACAAACATACATGTTCATGCACACAAATGTTTGTCTTGTGTAGGAATCGAACCCACGAGTATCAAAAGTGTCAAAGTTGTGTCATTCACAACTGGGCCACCGAGCTCAGCAGCTCAGAGCTTAGAAATAGAGTTGGTCTGAAAGAGTGTCAGTGTTTAAATAAAAAGAGGCATGCTCCATTGGTTTGGATATATAGAAAAAACCCTGGCAGATCAAAATAGGAAACAGATATTAGACCCAAAAGTAGAAGGATGTAGGAGCTGAGGATGAGCAAGACTTACCTACCATGACTGAATTGAGTGTTTTATCAGAAGGTGATAAATAGGTGATAGTTTAAGAGCCCATGCATATCTACCTTTTATCTTAAGTCAATTTTCCTGTAAAAAGCTGTCAAAGTACAGAGTCAGCGTCATAACATAATTTATAATAAAAGGCTGAATTTAGTCTCGGGTGCAGCGCCTCTGATTTTTAATCCCTCCCTTGTACCTATAATAAAAGTCCGAATTTAATCTCGGGTGCAGCGCCTCTGATTTTTAATCCCTCCCTTGTATCTCGCCAAACGTTGTATTTTTGCTGTGGCAAAGGGCTACTGATAGAAACCTAACAGGTTTCTATCAGTAGCCCTTTGCCTTTGGCTAAAGACTGGATACATTCAGTCAACTTGGAAGTATATAACGATATACTTCCAAGTTGACTGAATGTATCCATGCTACACTTTTTCACTTATTATAAAATTGGCACAGTATATAATTTACAATGTGTATTTTTTATGGTTACATTGAAGAAATACAGTAATGGTTAGTCTAAGAGAGATGAAAATTTTTATGTAATTATATAATAATTACCCGTTCAAGTAGTGCACAAAATGAGTATTCCATTAATGGTGACATACATACTAACTATCTCAGATGAAGTAATGCAGGTAATTTGAAACATAATGTTTTGATAGATAGATAGATAGGTAAGCCATTTATTTGTATCTCCATGACACACAACAGTAAATATCAGCAGGTAAACAATGAGCAAACACCAAATACAGTAGTAATCGCACAATAAATTGTGTGTCGCAGTGATACAAATTAGTATATGTGTATATGTTCATAACACATGTAAAACATTGTATCCCACAGGTGGCCTGCTTTTTCTTGTTTTAACTTTTTATTTCTATTTTGTTATATTATAGTACTGAAACAGGCCACATTTTGAGATAAATTTAATGTTCTTTTATCCATTTTATTTTTTGTTAAAGTTGTTTTAAGACAATATTACCTGTTGATTAATAAAGATTATTATTGTGACTGGTTTTAATATTTTTGCTTTTGATTTTCAGCATAACCTACCAACAACAACCCTCCAGGTAGTTGATATTTGGCTGCGTTTTTCTCTAAGGTGGAGGATCCCCAGATGTGCTGCTTTGATGCTGCCTACCTTTCTTAAAAACACCCAGACCAAGACAAACAGACTTGTTCATGCAGGCAAATGATAGTTACTCCATCAAGCTCATCCAAAATCTTGAATTTCGTGGCACATTAAAAAACCAAAATGCTATAGTCAGATAAACTTTACATAATGGTTCTAATCCAGGAGTTTATAGCAATATCTGTATTCAATACCTAGTTCCATATTACACAAACATGAATAGAAATATCTGCTTCTTAAAAATAACGTAGGTACAAACATAGAATACCTATAGCAAGTTATGACAATTTTATCTATGTGACAGCGGGCCGTGAGCTCCGTCGGCGCCTGCCCATGGCGGGGCAACTGGGCGCCCACCTTATGCACCCGAGACGTCTACTCCTGCATTCCACTCCGACACAGCATACGGATGTCGTGCTGATATTTCCTAAAGGTAACTGCATCAAATATTTATTATCTCTTTTTTTAATAGACGTAGTAGCAAAGGACCACGAGATGGCCTGATGGCAAAAATCACTGTTGCCAATGTGAATTTGTCAATGTAAAATTTTTGGTAAATTGCTTAACTAGCTTTTTCATGAACTACGTGTTGTAATGCTCAGAGAAAACCTTACCTGAGAGATCATTTCTCAACTTAATCATCCTCAGAAGGAAATAATTATGTCCTATCTCCATACGACCACATCTAATTTAAAGAGGAAACTCACCCCCTTATATAGTAGGAAAGCAAATGAGCCACCTGGAACTCGGAAAGTGTGTGATGAATATTTTTGAAAATTTTGTATCATTTAGTAGTAAATGTGTATAGAGCCTACTTAAAATTTGAGTCCAGTACTGTTGATATTCAAGAATATACAATACTTTTAAAGTGCCTCAATCTATGTAAAAGAGCGTGAATTTCCATGAAAGTAATTTGTCAACTTATATTTCAGTCCAAAAACATTTAGTAGTGAGGGTGTTCAAATTTGTAGCATATGGACAAAGTAGTAAAACTGAGTGAATTTAGTAAATACACATATTTTATTTGGCTTCTCAATCCTGACGTTCTGCATAATAAACAATTGACAGTTACCTACCTGAGATTACAACAGAATCAAAAACCAGAGACAAAAATTTCGGAATCAAAAACCATTTAGTATAAATGTTTACTAAATTCATATGTACAGATCAACATTGTATATATTTGGTGTCGGAAAAACAAATTATTTTCCGATATTTCTTAAGAATTCGCTATTAAGGGTGACCATGCTACATGAATGCAACCAGGATGACTAGTTTTGTAATTTAATTTTAAACAAATCGAGAATATCGAACTATAGGTACCTGTGGATAGAGGATTCTTCAAATGTTTTAAGTATTTAGTAGTCAATTTCGACATAAGTTAAAGAATGAATTAATATTTGTTGGTCGGTGCCTTTACGAATTTTACAGTGAGAATCATAGTCGTAATAAAACATCTCATCCTTCGTCGAATAAATTCGGTAACTACTTTAAATGTTAGGGTTTTGTAGTATCTCCTACTAGATAAGTGCATATATTAATTGCATTAAGATACGAAAAGTGGCTCTTCAATCCATACGGACATAAAGAGTTTGCAAAGCATGTTGACTTGACGAGCTCGGTGGCCCAGTCGTGAATGACGCGACTTTGACACCAACGCTCGTGGGTTCGATTCCCACGCAAGGCAAACATTTGTGTACATGAACATATCTGTCTACTCGCTAGACGGTTGATGTGTTCCTGCGTGTTAGTAAGGTCACCAGTAAGTCCCTAAGGAATTGCTGTGTTAGCAGCAAAGGTGACATCGCGCGAGTGATGCTTAATATATTCCAAGCGTTCATGGGCTTACGGTAACCGCTTTAAACCAGTGCCTCAATTCATATTGCCTCGGAAAGTCATATTCGAAACAGATTCGAAAAGTTTTCACTCAAGATGTTGGTTGCAGGTGAGCTGTATGCTTGTCTTGTATGCCTTCCGACGTTGTATAAAAAAAGTTTTATATATAATATATAAATAAATGAATATTGTCGGACAAATGACACAGCGCCATCCAGCCCCAAAGTAAGCGAAGCTTGTGTTATGGGTACTAGACAACTGATAAACATACGTAAATACATTTTTTTTGTAAATACATACTTATTATACACAGAAAATACCCAGACCAAGACAAGTAGACATGTTCATGCACACAATGTTTGTACTGTGTGGGAATCAAACCCAAGAGACACGAGCGTTGGTGTCATAGTAGCGTAACAGCAAGTTTCACCACTGCGCCACCGAGCTAGTCAAATCTATCAATTTAAAAGTTTAAAAACCTATTTTTTTTAAGTAAAACCTTTAGACGCCAACTACTTAATTTTGTTAATGTCTGAAGCAGTACTAAGAAGTTAGTTTAGTACACTTTATGCGACATAAAAACTATTTGTCGTGTTCATATTGGACTACTTTGTTGAGGTATTAAGCTTAGTTTTGGCGAACTTCCATAAAAGTTGTAGGTACATTGTTTGGAGCGACCCTCTTTTCCCCATTCCCATTATATTTTACATTCATGGTATACACAAAGCTATGAATATATTTAGGCGACAACAAGGCGAATGAACGAGAAACATTTGAATAGGTCATTACCTATGAAATATTTGATACGCTTACCTTAATATCTCTCTATTGAGATTAGTAGTGCTTAGCACTAATAAGAATTTTGATTTATGAATAATAATTTTTTATATAGCGTTCGGGGTCAAACCAGATGTAGAGTTCTTAAGTCGGAAGGCATACAAGCATACGACCCACCTGATGTAAAACGGTTACTGTAGCCTTTGACGCTTGCAATACATTAAGTATTACTCACGCGATGTCACATCTGCTGGCAACACAGCAACTCTTAGGACCTTACTAGTGACCGCCATCATACACAGGAACACAACAACCCTCTAGGGAGTTGTTATTTGGCTGCGGTTTTCTGTGAGGTACAGATAGGATGGCCAGACGGTTTTCTGTGAGGTGGAGGTACTTCCCCACACAGGCTGATTTGATGCGCCTTATCTCTCTCAAAAACACCCAGATCACAACAAGCAAACATGTTCATGCAAAGAAAAGATTGTGTTGTGTGGGAATCGAACCCACGAGCGTTCGTGTCAAAGTAGCGTAACCGCGCGATTCACCACGGCCCCATCTAGCTCCTCACACCACTGCGCCACCGAGCTCGTCCTGACTGGATGGCAAAAGGGTTACGAAAGAATAATATATCGAGTTAGAGTGAGTAGAAATATCGGCAGGGGACGCCCAAGACGCACACATATGAATCAACAAATAGCTGATATGCTGAAAAAGGGCCAAATCAAAGCACCTGAAACCCAAGAACATGCATAAAGAGGTTGGTGAGTGCGGGAGAGAGGGATATGTTTGGTGCATGTGCACCTGGCGTTCAATAGTCTCTGCCTACCCCAATAGGAGACAGGCTTGATGATACGTATGTGTCTTGGTTTGGGTGTTTTTAAGAGAGGTATAGTGGATCTGACGAGCTCGGTGGCTCAGTCGTGATTGACGCGGTTCGGTTCCCACGCAAGACAAACATTTGTGTGCATGAACATGTCTGGATGTTTTAAGAGAGCTAGGGCGTATCAACGCAGCCCGTCTGGGGAAGTACCTCCACCTCACTGAAAACCGCAACCAACCACAGCCACACCCTAGAGGTTATTATTTGTATTTATTTAATCATAGTTGACACGCAATTTGACTATTGAACGAAAGATTCGCAAAGCGAGCATTTTGCGTCAAACGAAAATGGATTGAAAATGTGATTGATGAGGAGATCCGGTCACATTACAGACCGGACGTGATGACGCAGAAGATAGATAACATAGTATGGAGATATATTTATTTGTCAGCACAAATATATATGCGGTCAGCTAATATTTTGACGACCTCGGTGGCGCAGGAGTCCCTATTCGAATGCATAAAATTAAAAGGCATACCTACATTAAGGCGACACCTCGATCGTGAAGCTTTAAAATGGCTCCGCCCAATCACCCCGCGCCCCTCAATTGACACTCGACGCTCGATTTGTAAAATTTGAAATTAGCGCCTAATAGGTAACCTGGGGTCAACGTATAGTCAATGCAAACGAACAGAAAAGCTACAGAGTCGCGTCACACTTAAATAAAATTTATAATATCAATATTTAATAAAAATTATTGATTTAATTATTATTTAGCTTTATACATACTGAACCAAACATATTTATTTAAGCTAGACGGAAAACAATAGTAATAATAGTAATAAAAAACTACAGAAACCTATTCACTTTTAAAAGTTTATTGAAAGAGAAATCAATGACATCGTTTTATGTTTATATCTCTACAAGTTAACATGTCTTGGTATCTATGTTGTTCTTACTTAGGTCTCGTCCAGTGGCTATGTATATATATATATATATTTAACTATTACATTGAATAAAAAAACATATTATAGCATAGAAGATAAACATTATGAAATCTTATGTTGCATTTATTACGAAGATAGTAAAGTATTTTTACGTCATTAAACCAACACTCAAAATATTCCACTATCGTTGTTATAAGCAAAAGTGCTAAAAGAGGCCGTTTTTTGGCAATTATGCCTATAACAACGAAAGCAAAACATTTCAATTGTTGGTTTAATGACGTAAAAGTACGTTATTGTATTTGTAACACACGCAACACATGACTTTATAATGTTTATCTTCCACGCTAAGATACGATATTTTATTCCTTGAGGCGCCACTGGACGGCATGTATCCCCCTTAAGAAGAATGAAACACCAGCTACATAATACAACATTGTTTATCGAGAGGCTAAAGCGGGCCATTTGTTGATTCGGACACATATGTTTAGTTAGCAGATACACCATCTAAACTGCAAACACTGATCACAGCGATGAAAGACGACTGTATGGAGAAAGGCTTACTACTGAATGCGAAGAAAACAAAGATAATGGTATTTGAAAGAGAAGAATCCAGAACTAATGTAAGGATTACGATTGATGATGAAGTGTTGGAACAAGTGGATGAGTTTGTATATCTTGGATGCGCTTTCAGCAGGGATGGAAGGTACACCGCAGATGTGGAAAGACGAGTGAGTGCTGGGAATAGTGTGAATGGAGCGTTGGGAAACCTTCTTGGCAGTAAAATCCTGAGCCAGAAGGCACAACTCGCTGTACACAATGCAGTGTTGGTCCCAACGCTAACTTATGGAAGCGAGAGTTGGGTATGGCAGAAAGAGCATGAAAGTAGAATAAACGCGGTTGAAATGCGAGCGCTGCGCAAAATTTGTGGCGTAAGGCTTGTAGACCGTCTTCGTAATGATGATGTTAGAAATAGAGTTGGTCTGAAAGAGAGCGTCGGTGTTAAAATAAGAAGAGGCATGCTCCGATGGTTCGGGCATGTAGAAAGAATGCAAGATGAAAGAATGACGAAGCAGATATACAATACAAAAGTGGAAGGATGTAGGAGCCGGGGAAGGCCAAGACTTACCTACCATGACCAAATTGGTCATGTTCTATCAGAAGGTGATATCAGGAGCCCTAGAAACCGGCGTGCGTGCATGAGAAGAGCAATGAATGTTAAAGAAGCGAGTGAGATATGTAAGGATCGAGTCACGTGGCGCTCGGCTCTCTCTGCCTACCCCGCAAGGGATTTGGCTTGAAGTTATAGATGTTCGAGTGTCATAATGGCTGATAGCGCCGAGTAAACACGGGATTTTTTTATTTCGAATAAATAAGAGAAATAAAATTATCAGATTGAATTAGATTGAAATTGAAATAGAAAATTGGAATTTTTTTGCAACTCCCTCCTGGTGAAGATTCACAAGTTATTTTACACAGTTAGGTATAGCTCTGGTAGGGATCCTAGCTTTTTCCCTAAATATAATACACTCTCGAATGACTAGGTATGCGCTTTCACTAACAGTCAATTTAACTTCGCGAATTTTATAAAAAAGTACAGGAAGAACTTGACGGTTAGACGGTAATTTTGCGCCTATTATTTGATAATTTACGTCTCCAACTAAGAAAATACTTGATTTATTGCTTCTCAATTCCAGTGCCATCTTATAAAAGTTAAAACATTACGTATTAATCACGAGAATAACTGACATTCAAAATTAATAGACGGTTAGGTAATTATGACGAAGTTAACGATGCTCTCTCTAAAGTTATTCATTGGTTTAGTGTTAATAATCTGCTTTTAAATGATAAAAAGACTAAAGTAATTAAGTTCTCAACACCTAATGTAAGGCAGGTGGCTACCAATGTACATGTTAATGGAACTAATGTAGCCTCTGTGGAGACAACTGTGTTCTTGGGTATAACAATTGACTCCAGACTACAAAGGGGCCCACAAATTGAAAAATTATCAGGAAAACTAAGTTCTGCAGCTTATGCAGTGAAAACTATTAGACGGCTCACTGATATTGATACGGCTAGAATAGTTTATTTCAGCTACTTTCATAGTATTATGTCATATGGAATTCTTCTTTGGGGTAACTCCGCGGATATTAACACCATCTTTTTATTGCAAAAGAGAGCCATAAGAGCTATCTACAAACTTGGTCCCCAGGAGAGCCTTAGAGAAAAATTCAAAGAAATAAATATTTTAACAGTCGCATCGCAATATATCTATAAAAATCTTTTGTATGTCCATAAAAACATAGACTCATTTTGTAAAAAGAGTGATACTCATAGCATAAATACTAGATATAAGCATAATCTTGTGTTATATGCAAGCCGTCTCCACAAAACAAGTAATTATTTTATGGGGCAATGTATACGGTTCTATAACAAACTTCCCAGCAATATAAGAGATTTGTCAATAAACAAATTTAAAACTACTATTAAAGCCAAATTGTGTAGCTGGGCATATTATAAAGTATCTGACTATATGATAAAAATGCCTGGGAGTGAGTCGATCCAATTATAATGTAATTAACAAAATATGTAAATTTGTTTGGATACCAAAAGAGGGATGCCTGAGTTTTTTGGCAGTATTTTTATCAGTGCTCACCTAGTCATAAACTGCACGGTAGGGGAAAAAAAATGTGACGATTCCAAACAAATGTAGCCATTTTTACGGAATAAAAAGATTTTGACTTTGAATTTGAACAAATGAATACCGCGAGTACGTGCGGCACTGCCGCGCAACTTGTATGAACATGTTTCGATGTAATTCGGCACGGATTATCGTAATCCGTGTCCGTCTGGGGGTCATGTGCCAGAAGCGTGCTCGTTCGCGACCCCTGCCAATCAGTCGATTGCAATTCTGGACCAAGAGCGCACCGACGTGCGGATTAGGGCGTCCCCCGTAGGCGACGCGCACCGATCCGCCCCCGTCGGTGCGAATATAGCTGCATGCGGCGGTGGGGGCCGCCACCCACCACGCAGCGCCAATTCCGGCGGGACGAGGGGAGCCGAGTGCCGCATAGGCACGTGGAATGTGAGAGGTGGATTGAAAGATAAGACGAATGAACTGATAGACGTAATGAATGATAGACGTTTGGATGCTTTATGTGTGACAGAGACTAAGCGCAAGGGGAGCGACACCGATGATCTGCCCGGTGGTATGATGGCCCTATGGTCTGGGGTAGACCGGGACGATCATGCCAGTGCTGGTGTAGGTGTCGTACTCTCCTCTCGCTTAGCCACTGGTGTAAGAGATTACTGTTTGGTAGGGCCTAGACTTCTCTGGGTTCGTATTAAACTGGGCATCACACGAGTATTTTTGGTTGCAGCATACGCTCCCGTAAGCTCAGCGTGTGCTCAAGAACTGGAGAAATTTTGGGAGTCTGTGAGGGATGTTCTGGACTTAGCTGAAGGGAATGAAAGAGTGATTATGTGTGGAGACTTGAATGGATGGGTTGGGACCAAGCGATACAGCTATGAAGCTGTTCTTGGTCCGTATGGAGATAAGAGAGTGAACGAAGCAGGTAAGTCAATACTAGATTTATGTATGGAACGAGGCCTCCTCGTGTCGAATACTTTATTTCATCATAAGGATATTCACACGTATACATGGAGAAGGAATGATCAAAAAAGTGTGATTGATTTGATTTTAATAGATAGACGTCTCCGAAATGTTTTAATGGATACAAGAGCCTTTAGAGGCCCCACTCTTGAGACGGACCACAACCTGGTTGTAAGCCGGTTTGTGGGCCTTTTTAGGAAGTGGAGGCACTGGCGAGTGCGTATCCCTTTTGGAGATCATGAAAGGATAATGAGCGAAAAATTGCAAGATGAAAGTGTAAGGAGAATGTATGTGCATCTGGTAAGTGAGAGACTTGCAAATGCAAGCCTGTCCGACTCAGATGTGGATGATTGTTGGAAAGTTTTGAAAGAAAGTATGGTGGATAGTGCAAAAGAAGCTTGTGGATGCGCAAAGAGACGTAAAATAGCGAAAGGAGATGCCTGGTGGGATGCGGAGGTTGAATCCTCCGTAGCAAGAAAGAGGAAAGCGTGGCTGGATTACGTATCATCTTTGCCTTTAAATGAAAATATGAGAGAAAAGAAGAAAGAAATGTACCGTCTATGCAAGAATGAAACCAAGGCTTTAGTGAAAGAGAAGCGTGAAAGACAAATTATGAATGAGGAAGAGAGGCTGACGAAAAACTTCGAGGCAAATACCAAACTCTTTTGGAGAGAGGTAAAGAAGTCTCGGAGTGGTTCGTCGGCATCCAGAATGGATAAGATAAAGTCTAAAGCTGGTGTCATTCTTGCGAACACTCAGGAAGTGTTAGAACGGTGGAGTGAATATTTTGAGGAAATGTATGAGTATGCCTCGGACGCTGGCAATGAGAGTGAGTCGGATGCTTACTCCACGTTGACGGCGTCCGACGAAGGCATAACTATGGATGAGATCGAATGGTCGATACGAAGCTTGAAAAATGGAAAATCAGCGGGAATTGATCTGATCACAGATGAGATGATCAAATTAGGTGGCACTTACGTCCGGGCCTTCTGGTACCTATGCAACCTATGCTGGGGAACTGGAAGGGTCCCAATGGACTGGAGACGCGCAGTCATCGTGCCCTTGTATAAAGGCAAGGGATCACGCATGGACTGCGCCAACTATAGGGCCATCAGTTTGATCAGCTTAGCAGCAAAAGTATATGGAAAGGTGATTGAAAGGAGAATGAGGGTGAAATCCGATGAAATGCTGTGGGACGCACAAGGAGGTTTCCGAAATGGAAGGGGATGTACGGATCAAGTTTTCTCGCTCCGCAATATCGTAGAGAAGCATCTGGCCATAGACCGGAAGGTTTTCTGCGGTTTTGTGGATCTTGAGAAAGCCTTTGATAGGGTTGTGCGAAAGGAACTGTGGGACATATTGCCGAGATATGGGATTGACGGTTCACTGCTCCGTGCTGTGCAGTCCACTTACAAGGATTGCTCAGCATGTGTGCGGATAGACGGTGGCATGTCACCCTGGTTTGATGTCAAAATTGGTGTCAAACAGGGTTGCATGCTATCTGCTAGGCTGTTTATCCTGTATCTCGATAGTTGTCTGCAGAGAATAAGGTCAACGAATGTGGGATTGCGCATGGGTGACCAAGTGGTGAACTGTCTGCTGTATGCAGACGATGCCGTGCTATTAGCAGATACACCATTTAAACTGCAAACACTGGTCACAGCTATGAAAGACGACTGTATGGAGAAAGGCTTACTACTGAATGCGAAGAAAACAAAGATAATGGTATTTGAAAGAGAAGAATCCAGAACTAATGTAAGGATTACGATTGATGATGAAGTGTTGGAACAAGTGGATGAGTTTGTATATCTTGGATGCGCTTTCAGCAGGGATGGAAGGTACACCGCAGATGTGGAAAGACGAGTGAGTGCTAGGAATAGTGTGAATGGAGCGTTGGGAAAACTTCTTGGCAGTAAAATCCTGAGCCAGAAGGCACAACTCGCTATAACCAATGCAGTGTTGGTCTCAACGCTAACTTATGGAAGCGAGAGTTGGGTATGGCAGAAAGAGCATGAAAGTAGAATAAACGCGGTTGAAATGCGAGCGCTGCGCAAAATTTGTGGCGTAAGGCTTGTAGACCGTATTCGCAATGATGATGTTAGAAATAGAGTTGGTCTGAAAGAGAGCGTCGGTGTTAAAATAAGAAGAGGCATGCTTCGATGGTTCGGGCATGTAGAAAGAATGCAAGATGAAAGAATGACGAAGCAGATATACAATGCAAAAGTGGAAGGATGTAGGAGCCGGGGAAGGCCAAGACTTACCTACCATGACCAAATTGGTCATGTTCTATCAGAAGGTGATGTCAGGAGCCCTAGAAACCGGCGTGCGTGCATGAGAAGAGCAATGAATGTTAAAGAAGCGAGTGAGATATGTAAGGATCGAGTCACGTGGCGCTCGGTTCTCTCTGCCTACCCCGCAAGGGATTTGGCGTGAAGTTATAGATAGATAGATTATCGTAATCCAAATAAGTTAAAAATTAATTTCCGAGTGTTTTAAAAGCAAATGAACAAAACTAAGACATATGCGTTAGAAAATAAAAACTATAAATATAAAATACATATATACAAATAGATTTTATAATCTATTCATATTTAAAAAAAACATGTGACAAATGATTTTCTTGCTGTTTCATAACTTTAACTTCAGTATAATGACATTTATTGTATTTTACTTATGTATACTCTGTGTTTTGTATTGTTGTACGTTTCCTTGTTATTTATTAAACTCTCAAGAAGAAAGAACCAGGACCATCTCTGATGTTGCAAAATAAATCTAATCCGTACAATAGTTCAATACTAACCACAATGTATAGAATAGATGATTTTTTTGTGTTTTCAGTGTTGGTTCATAGTAAATATTATTAGTTTTCACGAGTACCATGGGTATAAGTATACTATCTATCTATATCTTCACGCTAAATCCCTCGTGAGCGCCACATGACTCGGTACTTACACACCTCGCTCGCTTCTTTAACATGAAACATACCGAGTTTTTTTTAAAACTATCAAAATATACTATTTTACTAGTAATTATTTTAATACAAAAAAAAAAACCTCCACTGGTTTTCTATCTTCTGATTAGATAAATTTCCAACGTAAACTAACCTTCACCTACGTACAATGTCTAAGTCGGAGTTCGGTGAGCTTATAATGGTTACTATGAGTTTGTCGTCCCGTATGACACTTACGTTAAAGTAGCATATAAATCGAGTAGTGATTCTTCTAGTGGAATATGTTTATTTAGTAAGTTTCTCCTAAAAAACAAAACAGCAAAAATATTCTATTTAATAAGTTTTTATTTTAATACAAAGAAATAAAGAGTCTCCACTGGTTGCTATGTGCTGAGAGCGCGAACCTTATTGGTATAAATTTCCAACGTAACCTGACCTCCACCGACGTACAACTTCTAAGTCGGAGTTCGGTCAGATTATAATGGACACAATAGGAGTTTGACGTCCTATATAGGTACGCGGTCAGCCTGTGGATAATGTATACCAATTATCAAATGTTACTGTTTATTCCTGCAAAAAATA
The DNA here is from genome assembly GCA_947507595.1 of Pyralis farinalis. Lineage (NCBI taxonomy): Eukaryota > Metazoa > Arthropoda > Insecta > Lepidoptera > Pyralidae > Pyralis > Pyralis farinalis. The sequence continues at coordinate 35,686,612 of OX382260.1, read as the reverse complement.
ACTCTTATTTAATTAATGCAGTTTTATATAGAGTTATTAAGTAAGCAAAATTAAAAAAAAGTTTGAATAGGAATTAAATAGCTTGGGCCAACCAAACCTAGGAACTGTTCTAAAAACTAGAAATATGTCTACACAATGTTATTATAATATGTTTAATGAATATAATAATTAAAAAAAATAAATACCTTGTCTTGTTCGCCTCCGCCATTCTACGAACATTTTCTTTGTATTTTTATTCTATATATTTTCTTTTTAGTGTTCCCCATTATTACAACAGTATAATAAATATATATAAACCTATAATATTATTTACTACTTATATCTAATAATAATACACTTACGCTAAATACTATAATATTGAATATTTACAACTATTAATTATAAAAACTTCGGTGTCGCGATGTAAATGGAGCGAGCTCGAGCAGACAGTCGACATAGGTCTCACCTCGAAGCGGGCTGCAGCCGGACTGGCCCCACGTAGTTAGTCAACGCGTTTATAATCCTCATTACCGCACAATAAGGTCGAAAACACGTAGCACCCAAGACGAATGTGATCGCTTAGAAATTGTCAGAAACTTAAAATATTTTTAAAAAATTTCATGTTTCACTTATCAAAATATGCAGCAACCATATTATAAACATAGATATTACTAATAGATTTAAGTAATTTTGAAGCGTATAAACAGAACAACTTCGTTGTATTTTCAAAAATAATGAATTTCAGGAGGTGTTTTCGAAAGTAATTATTATCGAATCAATTTTACACAATCGCGTATTTGAGCAAGCAAATTCAAGATAAAGAAATGAAGTTATTTATATTAAAATCTTAGATCCGTCAGTTTAGTCATTAGCCTATACTATTCGATGAAAGTTGGTCTAATTTTTCGATGTGTCGCCTTAAGGTCGCATAACAATTTTTGGCATTATCATCATTGCGCATAACGTTCATAATGAATAAATTATTTGGCATTATTTTTTTCCCATAATGAACTTGATCGTATAATATATCAACATAGATAGTTTTCGCATGAATGATTTTTACAATAACGGTTGCTAATCTCTATAACTTCACGCCAAATCCCTTACGGGGTAGGCAGAGAGAATCGAGCGCCACGCGACACGATCCTTACATACCTCACTCGCTTCTTTAACATTCATTGCTCTTTTCATGCACGCTCGCCGGTTCCTGGGGCTCCTAAAATCACCTTCTGATAAAACACGACCAATTTGGTCATGGTAGGTTAGTCTCGGTCTTCCTCGGCTCCTACATCCTTCCACTTTTGCATTGTATATCGATTTCGTCATTCTTTCGTCCCGCATTCTTTCTACATGTCCGAACCAACGGAGCATGCCCTTTCTTATCTTAACACCGACACTCTCTTTCAGACCAACTCTTTCTCTCACGTCTTCATTACGAACGCGGTCAGCAAGCGTTATGCCACAATTTTTGCGCAATGCACTAATTAATGCTAATTACATATATTAGTTAATAGGCAATTAAATGTTTGTGTTAATTTTTTTTATAATCTCAATAAAAAATATTTTAATAAATATATAAAATATTGTCGGACAATCACACATCGCCACCTAGCCCCAAAGTAAGCGAACATTAACGAATTTTATTGTTATGGATAAATCTTTAGACATATTAACTTTAACAATTATGACCTTTACTGTTATGATCATTAAAATTATGATAAAGAAAATTAGAGTATGTTAAGGACTTGCCTATGAAACCTTTATGCCATTAGAACATTTTTTTGCTTATCATAATTTATGCGTTACAACTATATGCCAACACCGTTATGCTAAAATAAATTATAATTAAAAAGTTTATGGGACCGAAGGGGTAGCCGTGGTTAATAACGCTACTTGACACCAACGCTCGTGGGTTTAAATTCCAGACAGGACAGACATTTGTATGCATCAACGTGTTTGTTGTCTTAGTCGGAGTTTTTTAAGAGAGGTAGGGCGCATCAAAGCTGTCCGTCTGGGGGAGTACCTCCACCTCACAGAAAGCCGCAGCAGAATAACAATTCCCTGGAGGGTTGTGTCCTCCTCAAAGAATTAACAATAGTTCAGGTTTGTTTTTCAGTTAGGTTAGGGTTTTCTTGAGATCTCTGACCGACTGAGAAATAGGGAAACTGCTGATCCGTCTACATGGGAATATTTGCTTATCGAATATATTTTTGCTGTCTCCCTGTTGTCCAAAGCGTCAATATTTCACCAACCATTAAAATATTTTCCATTTATACTTTTATACGAAAAATAATTGGTCACAATTACCTGCGATATTTGCTAGCCGCATAATATCGATTGATAATATAGTACAGTATACTGGCAACGACTCCAAAAATCGTAAGTAAAAAATAATTGATCCCAATCAATTATTTTTTACTTTTAGTTCCTAGGGTGTTTTATGAAGGCGGTTTTTATACATAAAGATAATTTATTTTTTGCTTTTTTGTGGTGTAAATAAAAAAAGCAGAGCATGAAAGTTCTCATCAAAAACTTTTGCTGAGGAGAACCACAAACTAAAACATTATCTGTGTATATATAATTGTTTTTGTTGATTTTCTCAAAAAGCGCTGAATGAATTTCGACAAAAATTATATATTAGACCGCCTCTGAAGTATGACCTACCAATAAAAAAAAGAATAATCAAAATCGATCCATAATTGGCGGAATGATCGCGTAACAAACATACCAAAAAAAAATACAGTCGAACAGAGAACCTTCTCCTTTTTTGAAATAGGTTAATTTCCTTTAAAAGAGAAATTCTTGTATGTGTATAAACTAAGGTATATATCCCTACTTTAAAGTTAAAAAAAAACAAGAAAAGGTTTTGTTTTTAAGTTTATTTATACGAGTTCTTTGTGTATTTTCTGAAATATCGGGATTTCTTAAAAAAAAACATAAACGTCGAGCATAGCTCGGTCAAACAGGTTCAGTCAGTCATAGTTCATCATCTTCTTATCGTTATACCGTTTCCTAATCCATTAGGATTGGCAGGGTCCGCTACCTAAGCCTAAGGATTTGGTGAAGATACTGATTTTAACATGGAGCGACTGCCGTCATACCTCCACAACCCACAGGGAAAACCAGACCTTTCTAAGGTTAGGTCAAACGTCCTTCGAAATATAGTTTCTTGTACATGTGGGTTTTCTCACGATGTGTTCCTTCACCGATAATTACTAATTACAAATATCTTAGACATAGGTCCGAAAACACGAATTTAGTGATACATGCCAGGATTCGAACCGGGAACCAGTTGGTCAATTGATCAGTTCTTTATCCACTAGGTTATCACGGCTCTAGTTCACTCAGTCATATTTAATTTATGCAAAATAATAAATATAACCTATATATTAATTGCGCACAAAGCGTGAAAAAAACTAGCGATGGGCGATTGCGAGAGGTTTTTTTCGATTGTCTCGATTGTTCGAACATCTCGATTGTTTTCGATTGTTTCGTCGAACATCTCGATTGTTGTTGTGTTCGTCTTTGGCGCGATTTCAACTCGAATTTGTGGTTGCGAATTGCGAGTATGCACGATGGCGAGAGTTTTCAGTCGATTGTTTTCAGTTATATTAGAACATCTCGATGGCCGGACTTGGCCTTGTCTTGTGATTGCGATTTGCGAGTTCAAACTAAGCATGAAAAGTAGCAAACTTACCCAACTTACGTACGTATTATAGGAGAAAGGAATCACGAAAATAAATTAATTAATCGAAGTTTATAATCATCTATTGTCTTAGGTTTTCGCGATTGTTACACATTGAATTATACTATTTTTAACGGAGTCTTCCTGCGACCACGGACGCTACAAAGCGTTCGAAACGTCAGGTTCAACAAAATAAATAAAACACGCGATACTTCCGTTAAAAATTGTATAATTCAATGAATCATCAATTTTTAATGACTTAAATAAACTTGTGCAATGTATGCAACATAGTTTTTTAGTTTTAATACAAAAAATCACAGCGGCTCGATAAACAATCGCGACACATACACCTCGGCTCGATGCTTGTAAACAACTAGCAGCGAGTCGAGTCCGTCCGGCTAAACGCACCGGTGACCGATGAATGACTAACTGATGCAACAATCGAAACAATCGAAAAACCTCTCGATTGTTTTGTAAAACGGCGAGTCGATTGTTGACTCGATTGTAAATTTTGACGACTGCGATTCTTTCGATTGTTAAAACATCTCGGAATCGCCCATCGCTAAAAAAAACTATCACGACTAAAGACTAAAGTGTATGGATTTTTATTAAATGTGTGCATGAAAAGAGCAATGATTGTGAAAGAAGCGAGTGAGGTATGTAAGGATCGAGTCGCGTGGCGCTCGGTTCTCTCTGCCTACCTCGTAAGGGATTTGGCGTGAAGTTATAGATACATATTTTTTTAGAACTAAACGTAGACAAAGATATGTCATTGAAAACACAACGACCACGTGTAAATAGATAAAATAACTATCAATTTGTGGAATGCGCTCCCTGCCGAGGTTTTCGCAAGGGACTACAGCATATGGTTCTTTAAGAAAGGCGTGAAGAGGTTCTTACAGGGTCGGCAACGCAACAGTGACACCTCTGGTGTTGCAAATGTGTATAGGCTGCGGTAAGTCCTTACCATCAGCCAGTCGTACGCTTATTTACCACCTTAGTGGTATAAAAAATAGATTTTTAACCGGCACAGTACAAGAAAAATATCAAAAAATTTACCACAGTATTTTTTTGATGTTTGTGTACCAGAGCAAGACTTTGTACAAAAGACGTCTGCGTGGGTACCTCTGTCTCACTTATTTTTACCGCCAAGCAGCTATACTTATATAGCTGTGTTCCGGTTTGAAGGGTGAGATATGGCAGAGAAATTACTGCATACGTGTGACGAAACATCTTTAGGTCACAAGATTGGCAGCGCGCGAGTAACATCCCCGTGGTGTAGCGAACGTCAATAGGCTGCGGTGACCGCTTACCATCTAATGCGGGCCGCATGCTTGTTTGCCAATCTAGTTGTATAAAAAAAAGAAATGTACCAAGTTTGTTTGTGAAAGATTTTCCTTCACAAATGAACTTAGTTACGCTCTGGACTTCGACTGAAACCAGTCTCAAACCTAACCCACACCTTAATTTGGCACACCTTTGACTTGAATGTGGTTTGGGTCAGGTTTCTGTGAGGTTTGAGACCGGTTTAGGCCAGGCACCAGCTTCTCTAGATATTCCCTTCGAGATCTAATGTAATGTTTTATTCCCAGGTCTTCCTGACAGTATGCTGTTATGGCTGCTACAAAAATTGCGCGGCAGTCGCCCACGGCTGCGCGTGTGCGTGAGACAGCATGCTTCATCACAATGCTCCGCATTCTACATCACTGCTGACGATGATGTGTGAGTATATAAGTATATACGAGGATCATTTGAAAAGTTCTTAGCCTAACATACTTAATGAAACCACACGATTTTGAGTTTATTTTTATTTTTCAACATACTCTCCTCCGAGCTCAAAACACATCGAACCGGTAAGGCTTCGATACCCGTTTTAAAAAAAATCTTCGTCTAACTCCTCAAAATAAGCGTCCACGGCGGTTATGACCTCTTCATTTGTAAAAAAATGTTTACCACCTAAAAATTTTTTCAGCTTTGGGAACAGATAAAAGTCGGACGGTACTAAACCCGGTGAATATGGGGGATGAGGTAACAATTCGAAGCCACATTGATGAATTTCTGCCATGGATTGCACAGAGGTGTGAACGCGCGCATTGTCCTGATGAAACAAGACTTTTCTTCTCAATAAACCTGGACGTTTTTCTTTGATTTCTTCTCTCAAACGACGCAACAGGTTGCAATAGTAATCGGGGTTTATTGTTTCACCCTTTTTTAAATAATCCACGAGAATTATACCCTTTGCATCCCAAAAAACGGATGCAATGACTTTGCCCGCCGATGAAACCACCTTTGCCTTCTTTGGGGTGGGCGATCCTGCTCTTTTCCATTGTTTCGACTGTTCTTTTGTCTCGGGTGTATTGTGGTGAACCCAGGTTTCATCCATGGTTATAAATCTTTCAACAAATTCTATTGGGTCAGCTTCATATAACTCTAAACAGTCGCGAGAAGTTACAAGTTGTGAGTCGGTTGTGTTTTTGTCAAATTTTGCCATATTTGCCAAAAATACTGAAACAATGAAAAAAAAAAATCTATTGCAAATAACATTCATTACTTTTACAGTGTGTTAGTTTAATACATAAATATAAAACAATTTAAAATATAAAAAGCTTATTTGAAGTGGTCTCCATTGGCTGCCATACAGTCCTTTGAACTTTGAGACCAGTTACCAATAGAAGCACGCACTCTTTCCATGGGAAAATTCTTCGCTGCCAATCGTACAGATTGTTTTAGGGACTCCAAATTGTCATGGCGTTTAGAGCAAGCCGTACTCTGTAAAACTGATCATAAATCATAATCCAGCGGATTAAGATCGGGACTAGACGACGGCCAGTCTTCAGCTCTGATGAAGTCCGAAACGTTGGAAACGAACGAACCAAGACTGCGTAGACCGAGCTTTATGACCCGGCGCCGAGTCTTGCTGGAAGGACCATTCTTGGTTATTGAACATGGTGTTGTTAAGAAGCTTCACTACCTTCTCAAGAATGGTATCTTGATACACTTGTACCGATGTTTTGATACCTTTTTCACAAAAGTATGGCTCAGTCACTCCTTCATTGCTAATACCCCACCAAACCATCACTGAAGTTGGATAGTGCCCACGTTGCACTCTGTCGACTAATTGGGAAGCTTCCTTAGAGCTTTGAGCATAAATATGGTCATTTTGTTTGTTAAAATGTTGCTCAATTGTAAAAATTTTCACATCCGTAAACAAAATTTTTCTGTGACCGTCCTTTGCGTACCGCTTTAGTAGTTGTTTCGATTTTACCACCCTATTCTTTTTTAAATTATTAGTTAAGAAATGACCAGTACGTCTCTTATAGGCTGCAAGTCCTAAGTCATCTTTTAAAATACGCGACATGGTTTTAGGTGCTATCTTCATCTCCCGAGATAAAATCTTTTGCTTTCGGACAGGATTTCTTCGAATTCTTTCCCTTACTGCTTTGACCACCTTTTTCGTACGAACACTACGTGGACGGCCAGATCTTTTTCTGTCACAAAAAAAGGAGGTCTCATTGTACCTATTAATAGCCCGGTACACAAACATTTTACTAATACCAAGCGTATTGAGAGTTTTAAAAATTGCATTAGGCTCCATACCATTGTGTAATGCAATCATAGCGATTCGATTCTCTTTATCACCCCACTCCATTTTAATATCGCAAAATATTGTACAATGTATTGGCGCCAAAATGACAAAACTCAATGAACAGGCATATAAAAATGACAGATTCCAAATTCAAATGTAATATTTTGTTTATTTTTAATTGTAACCTTCTGTCATAGAAGCACAAGTGCGATGTCATTGTTCCACTGTTGAGAACATTTCTTTGCGTACCAAAAAGTTCAGCAACTCCGATCTTTGTCGTACCGTTAAAAAGTGTAACGCCTTGCCTGCACATGTGTTCCCTCCTTCCAACAATATGCGATCCTTGCGGGTCAGCATGGCAGTGTCAATTGACAGGACACTGTGTAATCTTTTGTCAGTTGCAGTTGCGATTTGGGCTCCTCTTTCGCTTTTTACAGAGAGCTTTTTACAAAAGACGACAACATACGAGTTGATGTCTCTGATGGTTCAGTCGTCAATTCGACTACGTTAATTTTTTACATTAGAAAGGCCATTTTTCCTTAAATGGTTTTTTATTTTTTTATACAACGTCGGGAGGCATACGGTCTACCTGATGTAAAGCAGTTACCGTAGCCTATTAACGCTTGTAACATGTATCACTCGCGCGATGCCTCCTCTGCTGCTTACACAGCAACTCCTTAGGAGCTTACTGGTGACCTCACTCACACGCAGGAACACAACAACCCTCTAGGGAGTTGTTATTTGGCTGCGGCTTTCTGTGAGGTGGAGGTACTTCCCCAGACGGGCTGCTTTGATGCGCCCTGCCTCTCTTAAGAAACTTTAAAAGGTAAAGGTTTAAAAACTGGTGTCTGACGTACTTTTTCAGTTGGGGCCTCATTGCCTCGACACACTATATTCGAATCGAAATCGATAAGTTATCTGTCAAAATGAATCTGAGTGAAAATTTTTCGCATCCGTTTCGAATATTTTTTTTTTATATAAGTTCAGCATAGTGGCTCCTCTTTACCTCATGATAAGCGAAAGAGGAGCCCAAATCGCAACTGCAACTGACAAAAGATTACACAGTGTCCTGTCAATTGACACTGCCATGCTGACCCGCAAGGATCCCATATTGTTGGAAGGAGGGAACACATGTGCAGGCAAGGCGTTACACTTTTTAACGGTACGACAAAGATCGGAGTTGCTGAACTTTTTGGTACGCAAAGAAATGTTCTCAACAGTGGAACAATGACATCGCACTTGTGCTTCTATGACAGAAGGGAGAGGGTGGGATAAGGAAAAACAGTTCCTCAGAGCACTCGCTATGATATGATATGACTTGCCGAGGGTATGTGAATACCCCCCACATGTTGTTCTGTTGTTCTGAATCTCATGTTGAAATGTTCAGTACATATATAACGAGTATATGTCATGTTGTGCTTAGTGTTGCTGTGTATGTACACGCCATTTGCCGTGCTACACGGCAATTCGGGTGTATAAGCCCACGGAGTCCCGTAGTAACAGCGTGTAAGTTTTTAATATATAATTTAAAGTATACACTGAAATATTGTTCATATCCTATTACTTAAACAAGCAATTCTTGTATATATGTAAATATAGTTCGTATATCGCAGAAACGGCTCTAATGATGTGGATCTAATTTTGTATTTATATAGATTTTGCTTTTTAAGTTTATCTATATTTTACAGAAAAAACATAAATATACGAGGGTCATTTGAAAAGTTCTTAGCCTAACATACTTAATGAAGCCACACGATTTTGAGTTTATTTTTATTTTTCAACATACTCTCTTCCGAGCTCAAAACACTTTTTCCATCGACCCGGTAAGGCTTCGATACCCGTTTTAAAAAAATCTTCGTCTAACTCCTCAAAATAAGCGTCCACGGCGACTACGACCTCTTCATTTGTAAAAAAATGTTTACCACCTAAAAATTTTTTCAGCTTTGGGAACAGATAAAAGTCGGACGGTGCTAAATCCGGTGAATATGGGGGATGAGGTAACAATTCGAAGCCACATTGATGGATTTCTGCCATGGATTGCACAGAGGTGTGAACGCGCGCTTTGTCCTGATGAAACAAGACTTTTCTTCTCAATAAACCTGGACGTTTTTCTTTGATTTCTTCTCTCAAACGACGCAACAGGTTGCAATAGTAATCGGAGTTTATTGTTTCACCCTTTTTTAAATAATCCACGAGAATTATACCCTTTGCATCCCAAAAAACGGATGCCATGACTTTGCCCCCCGATAAAACCACCTTTGCCTTCTTTGGGGTGGGCGATCCTGCTCTTTTCCATTGTTTCGACTGTTCTTTTGTCTCGGGTTTATTGTGGTGAACCCAGGTTTCATCCATGGTTATAAATCTTTCAACAAATTCTATTGGGTCAGCTTCATATAACTCTAAACAGTCGCGAGAAGTTACAAGTTGTGAGTCGGTTGTGTTTTTGTTCCACTGAAAGCAGTCGCGGTACCCACCGCGCAGACACCTTAGAGAATCCAAGTTCAGTAGTAATTATATGATGTGTTCGCTCAGATGAGATGCCTACAGTCTTAGCTATCTCCTCGACAGTCAATCTTCGATCAGATTAAATTAAATCACAGATTTTTTCTTTGTTTTGATCAGTGGAAGCAGTCGAAGTCCCGCCACTACGGGGCTCATCTTGAATGGTCTCACGACCACGTTTAAACTCTGCCACCCAGTTTTTAACAGTCGCATACGAAGGAGCGGACTCACCCAAAGTAGCAGACATGTCTTCATGTATAGCTTTTGGAGTTAAACCTTTCAAATTCAGGTATTTGATCACTGCACGATGTTCAATTTTATCCATTTTCAAAAATAGCTCTGATTTGACTTACGGTATCACGTGTAAACGAACAATGAGTTACTGTGAATAAACTAAACTGTGCATACTTGTTGCTAAATAATGTAACTACAAAATGAGGGTAGTTATAAAAAAAAACCAATGACTTTAACCATGTTTGGCTAAGAACTTTTCAAATGACCCTCTTATAAATAAGGTGCTCATTTCTAAATATAACAATGTTACTCACCAGGCGGCAATTTACAATGGCAAGATTGTAAATTGCCGCCTCGTGGGTATCAATTGGTCAATTTAGCCATTGCTATCACTAGAGCCCAAAGCTCTATGTGGTACACCCTGACGATTAGCAAACGAAACTCTCACAAGAGTTAAAAAAAAGTACGCCAAAGTATGTTTTGGGTCAGGATTCGGTTTAATTTCTCTAAATGATATATCGTTGTGTTACATATTTCTACATTTTGAAATTATCAAGAATCCTCTGCAATTAAAGTACTTGATGTGAATACGTAAATAAAAAGATCACTCCAAAAATTGTACACAACGGACTGAAACTGCCTTAAACATAAATCAAAACATTTTTTCCCGCTCGTATCAATGTGAGATTATGATGCTTGGTTGGTTCGGGGATGTAGAAAAAATACAGGACGAAGCTACAATGAAATACCATACCATGACCAAATTGGATTAGTTTTATCAGAATGTGATGTTAGGAAGCCCTAGGAATTTGCAAGCGTGCATGAAAATAGTTATAAATGTAAATGAAGCGAGTGAGGTGTGTAAGGGCCGCGTCTTATATCGCTCGGTTCTCTCCGCCTACCCCGTAAGGGACCTGACGTGAAGATATACATACATCAATGTGGGAACCAAAAGGTCTTGATAAGTTGAAATATACAACTCGGTAGAATAATATAAAATGTCTAATAACTTAATTAATGAACAAGTTCCATCAAAATAATAATTTTAATGGCTTCTAATGGTTCTAAACTGAAGTCTTGGCTGTATGGGCGAGATCCCTTTGTCTTTCCCCTTAGGGATAAAAAGAACCAAAAAAAATAGGGTCAAACAAAATGTCAAAAGTCAAACTCTCGACTTCTGGAGTGTCGGTGGAGTTGTGATTAGTTTCATTCGTCGTCATTGTACGTAACTAAATAAATCTTACAAATATCTTACATACTTTGATTAATAATTAACGGAATCATTTAGGATAGAATATTTTAGCAGTGAATGTTCAAAAAGGAGCAATGTGTGACTAATGAATTGTATTGATTTGGTTCTTTGAACCAAGCAAGTTTCGTATCAAAATAATGTTCAAAATCGTTTTAGTTAAAAATTGTCGATCAATGTAATTTAGTACGACCATTTTGTCCAGTCCGTATCTATCTGAAGTAAGGAATTGACTGACCACAAAAAAAAATACATAGAAAATATTCACAAGGAGATAATGAAAGTCCGAGACGTTATTTTGAGAAAAGTTTAAATTCAAAAAGTTTACGATTGCATAAAAAACATACACAATAAAAAGGTTTATTATGAGCACCGTAGTTGGATGAAATGCATCGAACTGCCCCAGCAGAAACAGAAACAACAAACACAATTGCCTCATAAATCTAAAACTACCCTCAAAATTTAGTCATTATATCTGTGCATGTTATACGATTAAATAAAAATAATTATGAGCAAACACAAGCTATTATATGATGCTTGAATATATTATAAAAGGAAAGAAAAATACAGTTTATTTAGGATTTTCATTACTCAACTTGCACAGCAGCACTTGTCAGAAGACAGGGATTTTTAAAAAAGCCGAATTTTCCACTAAATGACACATAACGCCCTCTATTACGTGTGGTGGATTTAGTCAGAACAAATAAAAATAGATGGCAGTAGTTGTATTATTTACAACGGTTTTTGTGTATTTTCTGATAAACGTGTAGATAGAGAAAGATATCTATCTACGGATAATCGCTATTATCCAAAAGACTTAATTCCCCCCGTTGACCTTACGTCTATTTTTTTCTATGAAGATGTCGTAATTGTGGGCAATATGAGAGACCAATTTAACCGAAACGTCAATGGTATCGAAGCCCTGTAATGCCCTGTAGCCGTGCTTCGTAGTATAATCTTATATTTCTCTTTAATGGTTATTATCATACTTGCGTCTCGTGTGTACAGTTTGCTATTAAGTTGGCAATATCGTAGCCCAGCCATAGTCCATTTGGAATAAAAAAAAACTGCTTCGACCCGACAGCAAAAAATATTCGCGCACTCCTGAAGGGGCCGCGCGCATAATGCGCGGTGGTTCTATGGGTGAATCAATAGCTTTCACGCCGTATTATACTTCCAAATGAAGGTGAACACTTAATACATATGAAGTATGATGAATTTACAACTTTCGCATTTATCCGGATTATATTCGCCATTTTTCACTTTTGAGACGGAGCTTGCCGTGAGCGTTTTGGCCGCCTTTTACTGTCACTATTTCTTAATACTTTTTGTTAAAATTGTAGTTTTTTATTAAATTTTATACTAGTGTTACATTTTCATATTCTGTTATTGTTGAGTTTCTATTGCCAGAACATTGTGGGTGAAAATGAGTGAACCTGGACTGAGTAGTTTTTACGTTTTAATTCGCCGAATAAAAGGTATTTCAAGCCTGTTCCCGTGTTCTACGAACAAGACGACTGTTCTTAACGTATTAAGACATAGAAAAGACTGCCTCCGTGTACCGATACGTAAGTTTGGAAACTTATGTTTTCTTTGTCTCAAGCTCAAGTGAATTCGGTATAGTAAATATTTAAGCCATGATTTGCCTAGAATACCTCAACATTGGTGTAAGTTGAGCATGTGTGACTTTTTTCACTTGAATGACGGTAACTCTTGAATGTGACTTATTAGAAGTAAATCACTATGGAGACATTTAGAACTAAATTACTTATCAGAATACGTAAATAGAAATTTGGCTTATCGTTAAGTAGAAAATTGCTCACCTAACCCTGTCCTACCCTACTTTTACATTTTGAATTTCAATTATATTTGGTTAATTAATTTAAGGTGTGATTTGGTACCATTACTCTATCTCCAACTTTCTCATTTAGTCTGTACTAGGGCCGCCCCGGCTTCTCACGGGTAGTAGAGCATATTATGTCTCCACGTATTTTCTGTCGTTGCTGTGTTGCATCGATTATGTGGATGTAGGTGGCGCTGCAATCGGGGTCTAGGAAAAAAAATTGCAGGCAAGCCAACAGCAATGTTCATGCAGGACAACGTCTGTCGGGTCTATCATTTAAATTATATGGTGTGAAGGATTATCATAATGTGCATGAAATGCTTAAGGTTATTAATACCGTTATCATTGGGAAGTATTTATAAGGTAAACCTGCCAACATTAAGCACCCGATCAACTGGTCGTTCACTAAGAAACTTGTTCCCCGATAATTTCTGTTTCCATTATTTGCGTTGCCATAGTATCGCAATTACCAAGGTGAATCGATATTAAGTTCCTCAACAAGGTTATTGTACGAGAGAAACCTGTATCATCGAACATAGTCTTTAGTTTCTGCCATAAACTCTTTGTGCTTAATGAATTCTTGATACGGATGACAGCGATGGGTCGATTGTTAAAATTAACTTAGCTTTCGCTTTTGCATCCTCTGCAGCTGCTTGTTGAACACCCTTCTGCTTGATTAAATTAGCTGTGCCCTCCGGAACTAGGAGATTCTCCGCTGCAAACGCTCACTCGTGGTAGTTTCATGCTCTTTTAACCTTGGCACGTTGGTTAAGAAAGCATTAGAAGTCGTTTTTCTGTTAATTTTAAACACTATTATATTATATAATCTCAAAATTTACAGTCATTATATTTGCATGTGGTACGATTCTATAAAAAAAAATATGAGTAGAGACAAGCTATTATATAATGCTTGAATATATTATAAAAGGAAAAGAAAGGACCAAAGAAAAATACAGTTTTTTTAGGATTTTCATCACACGACTCGCACAGCAGCACTTGTCAGAAGACAGGTCATTTTAAAATAGCCGTAATTTCCAATAAATGACGTATAACGCCCTCTATTACATGTGGTGGAGACCGCTATTACCCAAAACACTTAATTCCTCCGGTTGACATTACGTGTATTTTTTCCTATGAAGATTTCATAATTGTGGGCAATATGAAAGACCTATTTAACCCAAACGCCAATGGTATCGACATGTCACATTATTATTTTGCTGTTGAGTGCCTATGGTATCGAAGCCCCGTTGTATAATCTTGTATTTCACTTTAACCCTTCGAAACCCGTGTGATCGTATACGACCGCGAAATGTATGGGAAAACATATATAACGGGTTCTGACTGCTCAATGGTTATATCCTACTTACGTCTCGTTCTCGTCCATAGTCATTCAAATACTTATTCGGAATCAAAAAATAAATTGAAACTTTCCGGTGACGCTATTACGCAGCGCGGTATCGTTTTGTAACCAATAAGAGAAAAAGAAACGGTTAGAAAAAATAACAAGAAAGAAAAATAAAAAGAAACATTTCATATTTTTTTACATGTATAAAATTACCATGCAGACGGTATAACATAATAAAAATCATTACTTATCTATTTACTTTTCGAAATAGAAAATTTCAAACATCAACGCTCGGCATTATCTGTCGCCAAGGGAAAGAGAAGAGAAAAGTTGTAGTTTGTTATTTTTTATCGGTACATGCAAACCACAGATCTGTATAAAAAGTAAACAAAGCATGTCACTTCATTTAAGATTAAAATTAACATCAGTTGGAGGTACACTTTCTCAACGTAAAAATTGGACATGTTTTTGTATGTCAGGTAGCGCCAATCGCCGCTTCGACCCGACAGCAAAAAATTTCGCGCACTCCTGAAAGGGCCGCGCGCATAATGCGCGGTGATTCTACGGGTGAATCAATAACTTCCACGCCGTATTATACTTCCAAATGAAGGTGAACAGTTAATACATACGAAGTATGACGAATTTACAACTTTCGCATTTATCCGGAGTATATTCGCCATTTTTCACTTTTGAGACGGAGCTTGCAGTGAGCGTTTCGGCCGCCTTTTACTGTCACTATTTCTTAATAGTTTTTGTTAAAATTGATGTTTTTTTATTCAATTTTATACTAGTGTTACGTTTTCATATTCTGTTCTTGTTTATTTTCTATTGTCAGAACATTGTGGGTGAAAATGAGTGAACCTGGACTGAGTAGTTTTTACGCTTTAATTCGCCGAATAAAAAGCATTTCAAGCCTATTCCTGTGTTCTACGAACAAGAAGACTGTTCTTAACGTATTAAGACATAGAAAAGACTGCCTCCGTGTACCGATACGTAAGTTTGGAAACTTATGTTTTCTTTGTCTCGAGCTCAAGTGAATACGGTGTAGTAAATATTTAAGACATGATTTGCCTAGAATGCCTCAAACGACCCGGCCGCAAAAAATTTTCGAGCACTCCTGAAAGAGCCGCGCGCATAATGCGCGGCGGTTCTAAGGGTGGATCAATAACTTGTACGCCCTATTATACTTCCAAATGAAGGTGAACAGTTAATACATACGAAGTATGACGAATTTACAACTTTCGCATTTATCCGGAGTATATTCGCCATTTTTCACTTTTGAGACGGAGCTTGCAGTGAGCGTTTCGGCCGCCTTTTACTGTCACTATTTCTTAATAGTTTTTGTTAAAATTGATGTTTTTTTATTAAATTTTATACTAGTGTTACGTTTTCATATTCTGTTCTTGTTTATTTTCTATTGTCAGAACATTGTGGGTGAAAATGAGTGAACCTGGACTGAGTAGTTTTTACGCTTTAATTCGCCGAATAAAAAGCATTTCAAGCCTATTCCTGTGTTCTACGAACAAGAAGACTGTTCTTAACGTATTAAGACATAGAAAAGACTGCCTCCGTGTACCGATACGTAAGTTTGGAAACTTATGTTTTCTTTGTCTCGAGCTCAAGTGAATACGGTGTAGTAAATATTTAAGACATGATTTGCCTAGAATGCCTCAAACGACCCGGCCGCAAAAAATTTTCGAGCACTCCTGAAAGAGCCGCGCGCATAATGCGCGGCGGTTCTAAGGGTGGATCAATAACTTGTACGCCCTATTATACTTCCAAATGAAGGTGAACAGTTAATACATACGAAGTATGACGAATTTACAACTTTCGCATTTATCCGGAGTATATTCGCCATTTTTCACTTTTGAGACGGAGCTTGCAGTGAGCGTTTCGGCCGCCTTTTACTGTCACTATTTCTTAATAGTTTTTGTTAAAATTGTTGTTTTTTTATTAAATTTTATACTAGTGTTTTCATATTCTGTTATTGTTTATTTTCTATTGTCAGAACATTGTGGGTGAAAATGAGTGAACCTGGACTGAGTAGTTTTTACGCTTTAATTCGCCGAATAAAAAGCATTTCAAGCCTATTCCTGTGTTCTGCGAACAAGAAGACTGTTCTTAACGTATTAAGACATAGAAAAGACTGCCTCCGTGTACCGATACGTAAGTTCGGAAACTTATGTTTTCTTTGTCTCGAGCTCAAGTGAATACGGTGTAGTAAATATTTAAGACATGATTTGCCTAGAATACCTCAAACGACCCGTAGGCAAAAAATTTTCGAGCACTCCTGAAAAGACTGCCTCCGTGTACCGATACGTAAGTTCGGAAACTTATGTTTTCTTTGTCTCGAGCTCTAATGAATACGGTGTAGTAAATATTTAAGACATGATTTGCCTAGAATACCTCAAACGACCCGGCAGCAAAAAAATTTCGCGCACTCCTGAAAGAGCCGCGCGCATAATGCGCGGCGGTTCTAAGGGTGGATCAATAACTTGTACGCCCTATTATACTTCCAAATGAAGGTGAACAGTTAATACATACGAAGTATGACGAATTTACAACTTTCGCATTTATCCGGAGTATATTCGCCATTTTTCACTTTTGAGACGGAGCTTGCAGTGAGCGTTTCGGCCGCCTTTTACTGTCACTATTTCTTAATAGTTTTTGTTAAAATTGTTGTTTTTTTATTAAATTTTATACTAGTGTTACGTTTTCATATTCTGTTCTTGTTTATTTTCTATTGTCAGAACATTGTGGGTGAAAATGAGTGAACCTGGACTGAGTAGTTTTTACGCTTTAATTCGCCGAATAAAAAGCATTTCAAGACTATTCCTGTGTTCTACGAACAAGAAGACTGTTCTTAACGTATTTAGACATAGAAAAGACTGCCTCCGTGTACCGATACGTAAGTTTGGAAACTTATGTTTTCTTTGTCTTAAGCTCAAGTGAATACGGTGTAGTAAATATTTAAGACATGATTTGACTAGAATACCTCAAACGACCCGGCAGCAAAAAATTTTCGCGCACTCCTGAAAGAGCCGCGCGCATAATGCGCGGCGCGGCGGTTCTACGGGTGGATCAATGGCTTGCACGCCCTATTATACTTCCAAATGAAGGTGAACAGTTAATACATACGAAGTATGACGAATTTACAACTTTCGCATTTATCCGGATTATATTCGCCATTTTTCACTTTTGAGACGGAACGTGAGCGTTTCGGCCGCCTCTTACTGTCACTATTTCTTAATAGTTTTTGTTAAAATTGTTGTTTTTTTATTAAATTTTATACTAGTGTTACGTTTTCATATTCTGTTATTGTTTATTTTCTATTGTCAGAACATTGTGGGTGAAAATGAGTGAACCTGGACTGAGTAGTTTTTACGCTTTAATTCGCCGAATAAAAAGCATTTCAAGCCTATTCCTGTGTTCTACGAACAAGAAGACTGTTCTTAACGTATTAAGACATAGAAAGGACTGCCTCCGTGTACCGATACGTAAGTTTGGAAACTTATGTTTTCTTTGTCTCGAGCTCAAGTGAATACGGTGTAGTAAATATTTAAGACATGATTTGCCTAGAATACCTCAAACGACCCGGCAGCAAAAAAATTTCGAGCACTCCTGAAAGAGCCGCGCGCATAATGCGCGGCGGTTCTAAGGGTGGATCAATAACTTGTACGCCCTATTATACTTCCAAATGAAGGTGAACAGTTAATACATACGAAGTATGACGAATTTACAACTTTCGCATTTATCCGGAGTATATTCGCCATTTTTCACTTTTGAGACGGAGCTTGCAGTGAGCGTTTCGGCCGCCTTTTACTGTCACTATTTCTTAATAGTTTTTGTTAAAATTGTTGTTTTTTTATTAAATTTTATACTAGTGTTACGTTTTCATATTCTGTTCTTGTTTATTTTCTATTGTCAGAACATTGTGGGTGAAAATGAGTGAACCTGGACTGAGTAGTTTTTACGCTTTAATTCGCCGAATAAAAAGCATTTCAAGCCTATTCCTGTGTTCTACGAACAAGAAGACTGTTCTTAACGTATTAAGACATAGAAAAGACTGCCTCCGTGTACCGATACGTAAGTTTGGAAACTTATGTTTTCTTTGTCTCGAGCTCAAGTGAATACGGTGTAGTAAATATTTAAGACATGATTTGCCTAGAATACCTCAAACGACCCGGCAGCAAAAAATTTTCGAGCACTCCTGAAAAGACTGCCTCCGTGTACCGATACGTAAGTTCGGAAACTTATGTTTTCTTTGTCTCGAGCTCAAATGAATACGGTGTAGTAAATATTTAAGACATGATTTGCCTAGAATACCTCAAACGACCCGGCAGCAAAAAATTTTCGAGCACTCCTGAAAGAGCCGCGCGCATAATGCGCGGCGGTTCTACGGGTGGATCAATAGCTTGCACGCCCTATTATACTTCCAAATGAAGGTGAACAGTTGACACATACGAAGTATGACGAATTTACAACTTTCGCATTTATCCGGATTATATTCATCATTTTTCACTTTTGAGACGGAGCTTGCCGTGAGCGTTTCGGCCGCCTTTTACTGTCTCTATTTCTTAATAGTTTTTGTTAAAATTGTTGTTTTTATTATTAAATTTTATGCTAGTATTACGTTTGCATATTCTGTTATTGTTTATTTTCTATTGTCAGAACATTGTGGGTGAAAATGAGTGAACCTGGACTGAGTAGTTTTTACGCTTTAATTCGCCGAATAAAAAGCATTTCAAGCCAATTCCTGTGTTCTACGAACAAGAAGACTGTTCTTAACGTATTAAGACATAGAAAAGACTGCCTGCGTGTACCGATACGTAAGTGTGGAAACTTATGTTTTCTTTGTCTTAAGCTCAAGTGAATACGGTGTAGTAAATATTTAAGACATGATTTGACTAGAATACCTCAAATGACCCGGCAGCAAAAAAATGTCGCGCACTCCTGAAAGAGCCGCGCGCATAATGCGCGGCGCGGCGGTTCTACGGGTGGATCAATGGCTTGCACGCCCTATTATACTTCCAAATGAAGGTGAACAGTTAATACATACGAAGTATGACGAATGTACAACTTTCGCATTTGTCCGGATTATATTCGCCATTTTTCACATTTGAGACGGAGCTTGCCATGAGCGTTTCGGCCGCCTTTTACTGTCACTATTTCTTAATAGTTTTTGTTAAAATTGTTGTTTTTTTATGAAATTTTAAACTAGTATTACGTTTTCATATTCTGTTATTGTTTATTTTCTATTGTCAGAACATTGTGGGTGAAAATGAGTGAACCTGGACTGAATAGTTTTTACGCTTTAATTCGCCGAATAAAAAGCATTTCAAGCCTATTCCTGTGTTCTGCGAACAAGAAGACAGTTCTTAACGTATTAAGACATAGAAAAGACTGCCTCCGTGTACCGATACGTAAGTTCGGAAACTTATGTTTTCTTTGTCTCGAGCTCAAGTGAATACGGTGTAGTAAATATTTAAGACATGATTTGCCTAGAATACCTCAAACGACCCGGCAGCAAAAAAATTTCGAGCACTCCTGAAAAGACTGCCTCCGTGTACCGATACGTAAGTTCGGAAACTTATGTTTTCTTTGTCTCGAGCTCAAATGAATACGGTGTAGTAAATATTTAAGACATGATTTGCCTAGAATACCTCAAACGACCCGGCAGCAAAAAAATTTCGCGCACTCCTGAAAGAGCCGCGCGCATAATACGCGGCGGTTCTACGGGTGGATCAATAGCCTGCACGCCTTATTATACTTCCGAATGAAGGTGAACAGTTAATACATACGAAGTATGACGAATTTACAACTTTCGCATTTATCCGGATTATATTCGCCATTTTTCACTTTTGAGACGGAACGTGAGCGTTTCGGCCGCCTTTTACTGTCACTATTTCTTAATAGTTTTTCTTAAAATTGTTGTTTTTATTATTAAATTTTATACTAGTATTACGTTTTCATGTTCTGTTATTGTTTATTTTCTATTGCCAGAACATTGTGGGTGAAAATGAGTGAACCTGGACTGAGTAATTTTTACGCTTTAATTCGCCGAATAAAAAGCATTTCAAGTCTATTCCTGTGTTCTACGAACAAGAAGACTGTTCTTAACGTATTAAGACATAGAAAAGACTGCCTCCGTGTACCGATACGTAAGTGTGGAAACTTATGTTTTCTTGGTCTCGAGCTCAAATGAATACGGTGTAATAAATATTTAAGACATGATTTGCCTAGAATACCTCAAACGACCCGGCAGCAAAAAAATTTCGCGCACACCTGAAAGAGCCGCGCGCATAATGCGCGGCTGTTCTACGGGTGGATCAATAGCTTGCACGCCCTATTATACTTCCAAATGAAGGTGTACAGTTAATACATACGAAGTATGACGAATTTACAACTTTCGCATTTATCCGGATTATATTCGCCATTTTTCACTTTTGAGATGGAGCTTGCCGTGAGCGTTTCGGCCGCCTTTTACTGTCACTATTTCTTAATAGTTTTTGTTAAAATTGTTGTTTTTATTATTAAATTTTATACTAGTATTACGTTTTCATGTTCTGTTATTGTTTATTTTCTATTGTCAGAACATTGTGGGTGAAAATGAGTGAACCTGGACTGAGTAGTTTTTACGCTTTAATTCGCCGAATAAAAAGCATTTCAAGCCAATTCCTGTGTTCTACGAATAAGAAGACTGTTCTTAACGTATTAAGACATAGAAAAGACTGCCTCCGTGTACCGATACGTAAGTTTGGAAACTTATGTTTTCTTGGTCTCGAGCTCAAGTGAATACGGTGTAGTAAATATTTAAGACATGATTTGCCTAGAATACCTCAAACGACCCGGCAGCAAAAAAAATTCCCGCACTCCTGAAAGAGCCGCGCGCATAATACGCAGCGGTTCTACGGGTGGATCAATGGCTTGCACGCCCTATTATACTTCCAAATGAAGGTGAACAGTTAATATACACGAAGTATGACGAATTTACAACTTTCGCATTTATCCGGATTATATTCGCCATTTTTCACTTTTGAGACAGAGCTTGCCATGAGCGTTTCGACCGCCTTTTACTGTCACTATTTCTTAATAGTTCTTGTTAAAATTGTTGTTTTTTTCTTAAATTTTATACTAGTGTTACGTTTTCATATTGTTAAGTTTCTATTGTTAGAACATTGTGGGTGAAAATGAGTGAATCTGGACTGAGTAGTTTTTACGCTTTAATTCGCCGAATAAAAGGTATTTCAAGCCTATTCCTGTGTTCTGCGAACAAGAAGACTGCTCTTAACGTATTAAGACATAGAAAAGACTGCCTTCGTGTACCGATACGTAAGTTTGGAAACTTATGTTTTCTTCGTCTCAAGCTCAAGTGAATACGGTGTAGTAAATATTTAAGACATGATTTGCCTAGAATACGTCAAGCGACCCGGCAGCAAAAAATTTTCGCTCAATCCTGAAAGAGCCGCGCGCATAATGCGCGGCGGTTCTACGGGTGGATCAATAGCTTGCACGCCCTATTATACTTCCAAATGAAGGTGAACAGTTGACACATACGAAGTATGACGAATTTACAACTTTCGCATTTATCCGGATTATATTCGCCATTTTTCACTTTTGAGACGGAACGTGAGCGTTTCGGCCGCCTTTTACTGTCACTATTTCTTAATAGTTTTTGTTAAAATTGTTGTTTTTATTATTAAATTTTATACTAGTATTACGTTTTCATGTTCTGTTATTGTTTATTTTCTATTGCCAGAACATTGTGGGTGAAAATGAGTGAACCTGGACTGAGTAATTTTTACGCTTTAATTCGCCGAATAAAAAGCATTTCAAGTCTATTCCTGTGTTCTACGAACAAGAAGACTGTTCTTAACGTATTAAGACATAGAAAAGACTGCCTCCGTGTACCGATACGTAAGTGTGGAAACTTATGTTTTCTTAGTCTCGAGCTCAAATGAATACGGTGTAATAAATATTTAAGACATGATTTGCCTAGAATACCTCAAACGACCCGGCAGCAAAAAAATTTCGCGCACACCTGAAAGAGCCGCGCGCATAATGCGCGGCTGTTCTACGGGTGGATCAATAGCTTGCACGCCCTATTATACTTCCAAATGAAGGTGTACAGTTAATACATACGAAGTATGACGAATTTACAACTTTCGCATTTATCCGGATTATATTCGCCATTTTTCACTTTTGAGATGGAGCTTGCCGTGAGCGTTTCGGCCGCCTTTTACTGTCACTATTTCTTAATAGTTTTTGTTAAAATTGTTGTTTTTATTATTAAATTTTATACTAGTATTACGTTTTCATGTTCTGTTATTGTTTATTTTCTATTGTCAGAACATTGTGGGTGAAAATGAGTGAACCTGGACTGAGTAGTTTTTACGCTTTAATTCGCCGAATAAAAAGCATTTCAAGCCAATTCCTGTGTTCTACGAATAAGAAGACTGTTCTTAACGTATTAAGACATAGAAAAGACTGCCTCCGTGTACCGATACGTAAGTTTGGAAACTTATGTTTTCTTGGATTCGAGCTCAAGTGAATACGGTGTAGTAAATATTTAAGACATGATTTGCCTAGAATACCTCAAACGACCCGGCAGCAAAAAAATTCCCGCACTCCTGAAAGAGCCGCGCGCATAATACGCAGCGGTTCTACGGGTGGATCAATGGCTTGCACGCCCTATTATACTTCCAAATGAAGGTGAACAGTTAATATACACGAAGTATGACGAATTTACAACTTTCGCATTTATCCGGATTATATTCGCCATTTTTCACTTTTGAGACAGAGCTTGCCATGAGCGTTTCGACCGCCTTTTACTGTCACTATTTCTTAATAGTTCTTGTTAAAATTGTTGTTTTTTTCTTAAATTTTATACTAGTGTTACGTTTTCATATTGTTAAGTTTCTATTGTTAGAACATTGTGGGTGAAAATGAGTGAATCTGGACTGAGTAGTTTTTACGCTTTAATTCGCCGAATAAAAGGTATTTCAAGCCTATTCCTGTGTTCTGCGAACAAGAAGACTGCTCTTAACGTATTAAGACATAGAAAAGACTGCCTTCGTGTACCGATACGTAAGTTTGGAAACTTATGTTTTCTTCGTCTCAAGCTCAAGTGAATACGGTGTAGTAAATATTTAAGACATGATTTGCCTAGAATACGTCAAGCGACCCGGCAGCAAAAAATTTTCGCTCAATCCTGAAAGAGCCGCGCGCATAATGCGCGGCGGTTCTACGGGTGGATCAATAGCTTGCACGCCCTATTATACTTCCAAATGAAGGTGAACAGTTGACACATACGAAGTATGACGAATTTACAACTTTCGCATTTATCCGGATTATATTCACCATTTTTCACTTTTGAGACGGAGCTTGCCGTGAGCGTTTCGGCCGCCTTGCTTGTTGTTTTTACTAAATTTTACACTAGTGTTACGTTTTCATATTTTGTTATTGTTGAGTTTCTATTATCAGAACATTGTGGGTGAAAATGAGTGAACTTGGACTGAGTAGTTTTTACGTTTTAATTCGCCGAATAAAAAGCATCTCAAGCCTATTCCTGTGTTCTACGAACAAGAAGACTATTCTTAACGTATTAAGACATAGAAAAGACTGCCTCCGTGTACCGATACGTAAGTTTGGAAACGTATGTTTTCTTTGTCTCAAGCTCAAGTGAATACGGTATAGTACATATTTAAGCCATGATTTGCCCAGAATACCTCAACCATGATGCAAGTTGAGCCTGTGTGACTTTTTTCACTTGAATGACGGTAACTCTTGAAGTCACATTCATTATTAGAAGTAAATCATTATGGAGACATTTAGAAAGAACTTATCCATCAGAATACGTACAGAGAACTTTCCGCTTATCGTTAAGTAGCTATGATTGGTTAAGTAAAAAATTGCTCACCTAGATTCTAAATTTCAACTATATGATTGATTGAGTGATTTGGTACCATTACGCTATCTCCAACATTCTCATTTAGTCTGTACTAGCGACCCGCCCCGTCTTCGCACGGGTAGAGCATATTATGCCTCCATGTTTTTAGGGTACCGTACCCAATGGGTAAAACGGAACCCTATTACTGAGACTCCGCTGTCCGTCCGTTCGTCTGTTACCAGGCTGTATCTCACGAACCGTGATAGTTAGGCAGTCGAAATTTACACAGATGACGTATTTCCGTTACCGCTATAACAACAAATACTAAAAAATAGAATAACAGAAATATTTAAGGGGGCTCCCATACAACAAACGTGATTTTTTCGCTCATTTTCGCTCGATATTGATAACGGCAACAGGTAGACGCTTGAAATATTCACTGAATATTTAGTTATATATCCACTTTAAAAATAAATAATTAAATTAAAATAAAACAAATATTTAAGGGGGGCTCCAATACAACAAACGTGATTTTTTTTTTTGCCGTTTTTATATATAATGGTACGGAACCTTTCGTGCACGAGTCCGACTCGCATTTGGTCGGTGTTTTTTTCTGTCCTTGGGTCGCATCAGCTTGTTGCATTGATTATGTGGATGTAGGTGGCGCTGCAATCGGGTTCTAGGAAAAAAAAGCCGGCGAGACAACGGCAATGTTCATGCAGGACAACGTCTGTCGGGTCCATCATTTAAATTATACGGTGTGAAGGATTATCATAATGTGCATTAAATGCTTAAGGTAACTAACGTATTTAAGTTATTAAGGATTAATACCGTATATCCATATAATATCCGATGAAAGTTCTATGGCGGCTTGACTTTTCCGACATATTCAACAATTATCGTCATATTTCATCCGATCTGCACACTCTTTTTTTGCAACTGAATCTCAATCATGTCAAATCAATCTAATCAAAATTCATGAGTTGTACTTTTATGCAAAAAATAATCAACTGATGAAAGATTTTGGGTAATTGGGTTAAATGTTGGTCTAAAGTGGAAAACTTACGTTCAGTGAATAATGACTAAAATTTTCAACTTTAAATTAAAAATCGAAGCAGAACTTAATGGTTCATAAGTAGCCCTCAAGAATGCGCCAGATTCTCAGCTTTTGTAATCATTTAAAAAAAGTAGTACTTAATACTTTGGCTAAAATCGGACTTCAAAGACAGCGAGGTGAAAAATTCTTAAAATTAGCCTTCTAATTACAAATTTCTTTTTTGATCATTTTATCGATACGACACGAGGTACCAAAATATTTTTTGGACATCAACGTCCCGGCCTGCAGATTGACAACTAAAATACTAAACTAAAATCAGCAATCTTAAATCTCCCAGTAGCCAATACCTCTGAGGAAGTTAATATTATATCATAAAATTCTTGCTCGTAACCTAAAATACAAAATTAAAATCGGCAGATTCATAAGTCTGAGGGTTAAGGTACACATTACCGCTGCAGCATCAGCACTGAGGATTTCCAAATTTACTAAATAAATATATATGTATATATATATATATGCAACGTCAGGCATACAAGCATACGGCCCACATGATGTACAGCGGTTACCCATAAATATAAAGCCTATAAACGCTTACAATACATATTTACAATCACTCGCACGATGTCACCATTGTTGCTAACACAGGAACTCCTTAGTAAATTACTGGTGACCTCACTCACATGCAGGAACACACCAACCTTCTACAGAGTTGTTATTTGACTGCAGTTTTCTGTGAGGCGAAGGTATCCCCAGACAGGCTGTTGTGATGCGCCCCACCTCTCTTAAAAACACCCAACCGAGACAAGCAGATGGGCATAAACCACAATGGTTGTCCTGTATGGGCATCGAACCCACGAGTGTTGGTGTAAAAGTAGCGTAATAGCATGCTTCACCACTGCGCCACCGAGCTTGTCAATTTATTTTTGTGTATGAATTGTGTAATTTAAAAGTTATTTGTAATATATATTTCTGCTTACACAGGCTTCTACAAACCGCCGAAGAAGTTCATCTGCCGAAGCTGTTGAAACCAGAATTCGGTGGTGGATACAAGGAGTTCACTGTTCGTGACATGCACTGCTTCCAGAAGGTACGCCTACTAACATAGAATTTATTTATATGACTTCGGCGGCTACTTATGGAACTACTAACTTATGGAAGGGAAAGCTGGGAATGGCATAAAGAGCATTAAAGTAAAATAAATGTGGTCGAAATGCGAGCATTGCGCTTTGGAAATTTGTGGCGTAGCGCTTGCTGGCCGAGTTTCGCCACCATCAGTAGAGTTGAAGGAGAGTTAGTTCTGAAAGAGTGCATCAGTGTCAAGATTAGAAAAAGCATGCTCGGTTGGTTCGGTCATGTAGAAATAATGCAGGGCAAAAGAATGACGAAACAGATATACAAGGCGAATGTGGAAGAATGCAGTAGTCGAGGAAGGCTACGTCAGGAGCCCTAAAAATAGGCAAGCATGCATGAATAGAGCTATGAATATTAAAAAAGCTAATGAGATGTGCAACAACTACATCCTTACATGTCTGTTTGTGTAGGTCTAGATGTTTTAAGAGAGGTAGGGCGCATCAAATAAAGAAACTGCAGGTGTCATAATATACATCTAAGAGCAGATCACGCTAAACCACGAAAGGTCTATTTTAGCTCTTATTGCATACTGCATAAGAACAATGCTACTCTAAGGTCAAAGTGTCAAGTTCGATGTCCACTTAGCTGTACATATTAATATGTGATCAGTCTAATCATAATTGTTTTATAGGGGTCATCAGCTACTGAGTTGCTGAACTCCCAAGAGCGCGGCGCTCTGGTGAAACATGTGTTGGAATCAGCCCGAGCCGAGCCAGGGGACGAGCATGCTCTGGAGCCAGCCATCACCCTGCGACCGGGACAGAGCATTGGTAAGAAAAGTTGTAGCAAATAGGCTTGTAATCTTCCACGGTGACAACTTCAAGTTAATGGACATTGTTCTCATTGTTGTCCCTAATTTTATTTTATATACGACAGGTGGTATACAAGCATACGATCCACCTGATTTAAAGCGGTTACCGTAAGCCTATGAGCGCTTGTAATATATTAGGTAAAACTTACGCGATGCCACCTCTGCTGCTAGCACAGGAACTCCTTAGGGCTCCTTTCTAGTAACCTTATTCTCTCGCTGGAACACTACAACCCTTCAGACAGTTGTTATTTGGCTGTGGTTTTCTGTAAGGTGGAAGTGCGCCCTACGTCTTTTAAAAACATCCTTACTAAGGTAAACGGACATGGTCAAGCATATAAATGCTTGTCCAGTGTGGGGATCGAATCCACTAGCTCTGGTGTCAAAGCAGCGCTACTAACTACTAGCCAGTAGCAAAAAGGCGTGTCACTCGTGCGTTGCCGACGCTGTAAGAAACTCTACGCTTTTTTTGAAGAACCCCATCCTGTAGTCCCTTGGGAAAATCTCGGCTGCGAGTTCATTCCATTTGCATTGTATAAAATTTAGATAAAAAAAATTGTAATTTGATAAAATAGGTGATTGATAGATTGACATTGTAATAGTTTTTTTGTCATTATCTATGTTTGTTTACAGTACCAGCATGCGTCAGCAGAGGTGTTGTCGCTAGCATGTTTCCATTGCACGAGAGGAGCTCGTTAGAGAGCCTTAGAAAAAAGTGGGTCAAGACATTCTTCTCCCCTCAGCCTATAGGTAACTTGAATATTCATCTGAAACCCATACGAATGTCACATTATAATATTATAATTCTTCTTCTTCTTAGCGTTATACCGTTTCCTAGCCCATTAGATTGGGTGGGTTCTGCTGCTACATAAGTCTAAGGCTTTAGCGAGGATACTGATTTTGACATGGAGCGACTGCACTCTGACCTCCATAACCCAGAGGGAAAACCAGACTTTTTTTAGGTTAGGTCACACGTCTCTGCCTACCCCGCAAGGGCGTTGGCGTTAAGTTCTAGATAAATAGATATAGATAGGTCGCACGTCTTTCGAAACACAATTTTAGTACGTGCTGATTTCCTCACGATGTTTTCCTTCATCGCCGAGCAAGTGATAATTACAAATATGTACGTAAATCCAAAAACATTAATGTGGTGGTACATGCCAGGACTTGAAGCAAACGGGGAGATGCGGGTGTTGCGCAAAATTGGTGGCATGACGCTTGCTGACTGCGTTCGTAGTGATGATGTAAGAAAGAGAGTTGAACTGAAAGAGTGTCGGTGTTAAAATAGGAAAAGGCATGCTCTGATGGTTCGGTCATATATAAAGAATGCAGGATGAAATAATGACGAAACAGATATACAATTCGAAAGTGGAAGGACGTAAGCCGTAGCCGGAATGCCAGAGAAGGTAAATACTCACCTCACCTACCGCGACGAAATTGGTCGTGTTTTATCAGAAGGATGTTTGGAGCCCTAGGAACCGGCGAACGTGCATGAAGAGAGCTGTGAATGTTAATTGATAGAGCGAGGTGCGATACATATTGTACGTAATTGACTATCATTTAACACAATTTAATTTAGCATTAAGTTAATCATGTTTGTATCATTATTAGTGCTAAATATGAAAATGCCTGCATGGCCATTAATTACAACATTTTTAGATACCATATCCGTGTAAAGTTCTACCATAGAAGACTTTTACTGAAGTCGAAACTGGCACCCTTGAGAATTACTACTCCAAAACCGGATTCATGCAGTTTTAAACGAATTAAATAAAACGCTGAATCCATTTAAAATCTACACCCTATATATAAATTTATCGGCATCTGCCAACATGTTTTCTCAGTCATATATTGTAATGTGATTTTTCAGATGAAATAAGTGAATATTTTGGTGTTAAAATTGCAATGTATTTCGCATGGCTTGGTCACTACACGCAGTCTCTGACCGTACCGGCAGTTGTTGGCTTTATATTTTGGGTAAGATGTCTTTTATACATACTCAGTGTGTTCTGTCACTATGGGACGGTCTGGAAGCGGCAAACAGTAAAAAAACTTAGAATTAAATGATTCTAAGTAACGATTTTCTGTTTTTGGTTCTTTTACTAGAACAGATTTATTTAAGATATTATTGCAACTGAATTGAAAGATTATAAAATCCATTAAATGGCTTTAGCGCTCCACGGGATGTATATATGATAAATAAAAGAATAGAAAACAAAAAATGGGTTATCAAGAATTGAGTTATTCTCGAAAATGTTTACATGCTTGCCTGTGATCTGTCCATTCCTCTTTTATATATAAATATATTCTTCCGTGTCCCATATACATAGAACGCCCTGCATGTAAATGAATTGGAAACACGAAATAAAACTGCAGCCCAAATTTTATTTGTTTTCCTTTACAGATATGGCTGGGCACGGCAAACGAAAATTGGAAGGATATAGCTTACGTTTTGTTCTCGCTCTTCAACGTTTTGTGGGCTTGCGTTTATTTGGAGACGTGGAAGAGGTGCATTTCTTTTCTTAAGCAACGTAGTTGTAAACATTATTCAATTTGAACATTGCCTATTTGAGAAGAGAAAATATTGTTGAAGGCATGCCGTTGAATGGAACACAAACTTGTGGATTTTTTTCTATCTGTCTATTATTCGCGCAAAAAGTTGAAATTGAAAAGTTGTTCGCTAATTCAATATTTAACATTTTATTATACGTATGTGTTTTTTATTTTAAAATTAATATGATATGTATTGTTTATTATATTAGTATGAGATGATAAAACCACTTACGTAACATTACATAGGCATGCTTTCACTACATTAAACATTGGGTGATCCTAAAGTGATCGTCGAAACTTAAAGACGATTCTACTCATTAATATTAATAACTTTTATTACAGATCAAATTTAACCTCTAGATACAAAACGTTCGATTTGCTAATAACATTTATATAGACAATTGCAGATTTCGATTCACCATAATAGTTATTGTTGAATTTAATTAACTACAATTATTAATTAAAATTTTCGTACTTTCTATTGCACTTCAAGTTTTGACTTCTACTTCTAGTCACCCTATATATTTTTCGACCCAACAATGTAAATTTTATAATTGATCTGTATTTAGGTATTCCAATGTTCTGGCATATAAATGGGGGACTCTAGATCAGAGAGATGAGTTATTGGTGGAGCCGAGGCCTTTGTTTCAGGTAAAACTTTTTCTTAATTTTGTTTTTTTAGGGTAGTAACATCCCAATGTTATTATAATAAAAATTGTATCAAGGTTTCTTATATTATGTCATGAGAAAAACGTACATACGGATCTATTGCTTCACTATTATGTTTAGTTGGATCTCAACATAATGTCAGCCTTACCTGCTAGTGGTGTGCCCTGATTATAAACAAAAGAAGCTTTACCAAAAGAAGTATCTAAGTAGCCCAACTGGGACTTTCCCAGTCATCTTCATCTCGCAGAAGACAGCAGCCAAATAACTCATTGGTTAGTGTTCCTTCGAGTGATGTTACTAGTAAGTTGTATTAGCAGCTCTGGTGGCAACTTCTTACCGGCACTCCTTGTGTTGCAAGCGTTTTGGTAACCAACTGATTGTGTAGTGGTGGGCTATATGTTTGTTTTCATCTCAACATTGCATAAAAAACAAAAAAATACGACCCGTCTGATTTGAAGCAGTTATCTATGGATGTTTGGGGACGCTTGGAACACAAGGAAGGTTAACGTGTTGTCACACCTGCCGCTTAACTCAATACCCTATGGAAGCTTGGGCTCTTCAACACAATCTCACCGCTCGTCGCTGACAGAAGCTGGTAACGAGATGCTCGCACCCGAAAGTGTAAACAATAATCCAAGTGTGGACGGACTTGAGACTTGTGTATATTTTTTTATGCACAGAGTTCTTCCTGTACTGCTTTTATCTATCGAACACGCCAAGTTACTTAGATGCCAGTTTAACATGCTCCTCTAAGTGAATTTAAAACTGAACTTCGATGGCGATCACCACCAAAATTACTGCAGTGACAACGTCTGAACTAATCTTGAATTTGCAGCGTCCATTGCCTATGATAACAGCATTACATCCGGCGGACTCGGGCTTATTTGCCAATCGATATGATATATATATATATAAAGCATGCAACACCCGAAAACTAATAAAAATAATGTTATACCTCAGGGTGAAATGGGTACCAGCCCAGTGACTGGTCGACCAGAGCCGATGTACGCTGCGTGGAGACGTCGTGTTTGGCGACATTGTGTGTCGCTGCCTGTTATGTTGGTATGCCTGAGTGTCGCAGGGGGAGCTACCACTGTCTTCTTGAGAGCGCAGGTAACTAAACAGTTGAAAATGAGACGGGAGAATCGTTGGAAGAATATGTCGACTTAAAAGTCTTACAGCGCATTAGAGAGTCATAAGCAGTATATAGCAGATAACTTCAAAGAACTGCGCCTGTACATTATGCTGACCAAAGTTTGTAAAGAAGTCGCAACGGCATCACAAAATAAGTGGCTACATTTAAAGAGTTCCACTTTTCATGAAGTCAGCGAAGCGACGTGATGGCGGCGCGGTCAAACACATAGGTGTGTATTGAACCCTTTACGAAGGTAGCGGCAACGAGGAGAGGCGAGCAGGTTAGTTAATGCGAGGTAATGGTTGAAATCCCGAAAAAAATGGGACAGGTCCTAAAGCTCAAAACGCACTGCGGTACTTCGCGAGGTAATAGTCACTGTGCCGCAAAGAAAACGGGTCAGTAACAATATATATTTAATAAAAAATGAAAATTAGTAAAATCTTTTTATTTCTTTCTCAGGATTGTATTAAGTACCGTAAATTAAAAACGAAACTCGGTTCGTAAAATTCGAATAAAAAAATTAAAACCATTTGTTTTGTTTCTGTTCTGTCATACAAATACGCCATTTTCCAGGCAGAATCTCATTATCATAATTAAATTCTAACAGACATATGTTCTGATTATTCTAGACAACGGGCGCAGTCAGCGTTATACAGCTAATCAATCAAATCAAATATTCTTTATTGTGGATCATTGGTGTACAATTATTTTGGTGTTATGTTATATAAGCGGTATGTCCTACCTACTTACTACTACTAGGGTTTACAATAATGTTTAGTACTGTTAATACAATTAGTCGGACACACAACTTTGTATTCAGCCACAGGACGTATTGTTCAGATAGTTGGTAATACCATTTTATCTACCAACATTTTATGCAGACTATTTTTAATATTGGTTATTTACGATGTTACTTTTGACTCTTTGGGGCAACTTATTATAGATTAGAGGAGCCAAATATACTTCACTGAATAATTGTGTTTTACAGTGTATAGAACTATATGTTTTTGTAAAGATTGATGTTTCATAAATTTATATGCAAGGTAATGTCACTTATTTAATTTATTGAAATACTGTATGAATTTGTCTGTTTAAGTTGACAAATGCCTCCGGTGCATTATTTTCGAGTCCTAAATGCAAATTCTTTGTTGAATAACTTCAAAATATCATATTTTAAAGTCAAATATATTGGCATGATAAGACATCAGAACGGTTTATGGCTAACGTTTTTTTTATAACCTGTATGGACCCAATTATAATATACATTGCATATTATAATTGGGTCCAATTATAATATGCATTGCTTATTATAATTGGGTCATACATACATACATACATTTACATACATGATCAACCTTTATGTAAACGATTGAGCTGATCAATTTATTATCAATGTGTAGTCCTAAGAAATTAGTAACCACTGCTTTTCCAATTTTGTCATCATGATGTTTTATGTTAAGTATTATTTGTCTAAATGTAATTATTTTTGTTTTATCGGTGTTCGTATTTAAGTTATTACATTTTAGTCGTGTTCTAGATCATGGTGATTTTTATTAGATAAAAGAATTGTCATCAGCAAATAATGTCATACGGTGCCTTTTTATCGTCGCCATATCATTAATGTATATTATGAACAGTAGTGGTGCTAAAACTATTCTCTGTGGTACGCCACACTTCAGATATGCTAAAAGTTTTTAAACGTTTCGTTTTTATACACATATTCTTTCAATTTGTGTCGTTTGTTTTCGTTTCGTTAAATAAGATTTTATTAAATTGTAGACATTTGCTATTTTTCCATTTATTGCAAGAATCAAGTATCAACTAGAACACTGGATTGGACAAGAAACAAACCGAAGCAAACCATATTTTGATCGTCCTGTACTGTAGTATAAACAGTACTACAGTTCAGGAAGATTGGTGTATGGATAATCAACATTAAGAAAACGACCAGTCCAGATTCAGAAGACCAGAAGAAATCATACGGCGGAGACTCCGTACACGTGTGGGCTGGAATTTCTTCCTAAATACGTATCATATTTGTATTATAGCCGTATTAACACCTCGCAGAGTGTTGTGTGTTTGTATAATGAGGGAAAATTTTATATCTAATAAAAAAATACTAGTAGAACAATGTCGATATCATTGTTTTATACTTACACAATAAATGTAATATTTAGGCGCTGCTTTTAGTAGAATAAATATGAACTATTAATTATGAGCAATTTGATCTAAAGTACTTTGTGTGCTTCTTTGTGTACTAGTTTAGATCAAATTGCCTGTAAATTTGACTTTCGCAAAATAAATCTCGAATCTATTTAACTATTAATTATTGTCAATAACATCAATGTAAATGTACCTTATTCATGCAAATAAATTTATCTAATCTAATGTATTGAAAAATAATTATTTCTACTTAATTTACATTTATTTCAAATAAACTTGCTTTAAATTATTATTATTTTATGACTGATAGAAGCACTCTATAAATTTAAGTATAATAAAAGTACGTACAACTTCTTTATATAATAAATATTGTTCCAATATTTTAGAATATTGAGGTTTTTTGTTACCGACCCATTTTTTTTTGCGACGCACGTGTATATTCGGTGTATTTTCAGCGTCTGTAGTCATGAGTGTATTTTTATTTTTGCGTATGTTGCGTAATACTAAACGCTACATTAGGTGAAAGATTCATAAACGTAATGATTCCTTTAGTACATCTCATATACTTAATATAATCTAAAAAGTTTCAAGTCCAAGTTTCATTACATAGCAAGGACATTTCGTTGTAGTGCTATCACATAGCATTATTTTTAAATCCAACAGGACTGGTGGGAGACTAGGATATCATACCTGACGTGGATACCTCGTGCAATGCTCGCTATCATCATAGCAGTTGAGGAAGAGGTATACGCCAGGATCGCCCGATGGCTCAACGATAAAGGTACACGATCTCCTCATTACGTCGGTTTGGAGTTCTGCATTATTTGGCAATTGTTACATGGTGTGTTGTTATTAAGTACATTAAAATTATCGAAAGAATGTTTCTGATAAAAGTCGGAATAGCAGAGGACATTGTTTATATTGATGAGTACAATCATTGGTCCGCCGCCTGCTAAAATACGAATTCAAACACAGCTTTTCGTAAGTGTTAAAATTAAAATATGTGAGACTTTATAATAACTGATAATGCAATACGAGATCAGACATTTCAAAAAGTGATACAAATTAATCAGAATAAATATACAAAATGGCTTTACCATATAAAATGGTTACAAATATACTTTTTATTTAAATTAACTTTTAAATAACCAGATACTGTGTTGAAAGATTATTTATTTTAAACTGCACATTTATTTCGATACCGGTGATATAATTTATATGTAAACAAACTACCAGCCGTAAAAGCTATTGTTGCTATTGATTGTCATGAAGACAATTGATGAACAAGTTTGGTGCTACAAACTTTCAACCCTATGCTACAAAAATGCAGTAAGATTAAATGTATTTGTGGAGGTAGATATCTCAATCGTTGTGGAAATTTGTGTGTGCTACGCAATCAACAACCAACGCAACAAAAAATACTCGAATTTAGTTACTCGACTGATGTGTGACCCTAATTAAGCTGTCTCTAGCACTAGCAATAATTTAGCGCGGCGGGCCATGCTATAATAGAAAAACATTAGATGAAACAAAACGTTAAATTATCCATGTAACAATAGCCGTGGTCATACCGTTCGTACATTACGTTTACGGCATTAACTTACGACTTAATTTATAGTGTTTTATATACCACTTTAAGTTCATTTTATACGAGTGAATTCTTGAATTGCAGTGTGTGTGCACACACGGATCCTTCCTGCAACTTCGATCATTTTTACCCCCATAATAACTTAAAATAACCACTCAAGTCGTTATGTACAGAATGTTTGTAAACGGACCTCAAAGTGTCAGGCTCTGATGAATTTGTTCACGCGTAACCAGAGTATCTAAATAGATTTGATAGTAGTTTTGTGCCTTAGGGCAATAAAGATAATAGGAAAGGCACTGCACGCGTATTAGGAGTTAGCTTTAGTTGTTACAAGTTAAAAGCCCACTGGCATGTCACCGTGTCAAAAGGGAGAAAAAAGTAAATTTTTATGAAATATAAAAACTATGGATTTTTCTACAGACTGCGTAAAAGTTCTTCTGCAGCAGTGTAACGACGTGAAGTTAAAATATTATATACTATTTTCATTACGTATCCGTAAAGTGCGAACGATTATGTTTGGACTGTTTTCGAAATTTGTTTGTGTTTTTATTGTGTGTAATTTTTTTGAAGTGAGATTTGAAACATTGTGAAACATTTTGTGCATGACAATAGTTTTGATAAACCCTGTATCTTTCCTTCTTTTGTCATAGTTGAAAATAGCACAGTTCTATTTAAGATAGATATGTTTAAAATAATACATAATAATTAGTTATATAAATTGCCAATACCTTTAAAATAGTAGTTTAAAGTAATAAATAGTAGTGTACACAAAATATATAGTAGTATAAATTTACTATAGTGCATATTATTTTCTCTTTTCTGCTTACCAAATGGAACTGGACTTCATAAAAAAAATCAATTTTTAATAAACTGGTAACACCTTCATTTTTCGAACCCCTACAGAGAACTATCGTCTCGAAACCAAGTATGAGAATCATCTGATTGTGAAAATAGCATTGGTTTGTATTAAAATGCCGTAAAACTAACGCCATGCTAAAAAGCTAAGCTTCCATCATGCTTCGCTTACCATAGACAAAACGGAGAAGGTTATTGATTAGAATTGGTAATCTATGGACAATAACTGAGAGTCACAGCGAAAGTAGTTGCGAACTGCACGCATATCTCTTCTGTTTTCGCTTGCATGTGTTTTTTTATTACAAGCGAATTTTATTAACACGTCATACCGACTGACTTTTTTTATTATACTATATGAAATGTTACAACTGTATGAAATTTGTTTTAACTGTTAAAAGCGTTTGAAGTACTTTCATATATCGGCAATGATCAGATTAGATTGTGATTACAAAATTTCTATTCTAGTATGAATTACGTTTACTATATCCAGACATTTTACCTATACTGTGTCTCTATCTGTATCTTCACCGTACATTACTATAAATTACCTTACGAGGTAGGCAGATAGCCTATGCTGTGTAAATTCCATAATAAATACTCGATTGCATATAAATACATCAAATGTTTTCTTTTTAATTGTCTAAATACCTATTAGTGTTCGATATACGAGTATATACAGGGTGTGGCGTAAGTAGTGGTCCACCGTTCAGGATTCGATGAACCAGATAATTAACTATAACAATTAAAAATTTTAGCCAATTTTACCCAAGGGTTCCGAAAATATTTCCTTTTTGTCATTTATTTACGAAATTTCTACCTTTTATTACAAATTTGTTTGTAGTTTCAAGAAAAACCATTATTTTTTCATTTTGATTTCTGTTAATTACTGCTGAATACTAGAGCTATCATGATAAATTATGATTTTTTATGTAAATTCAGCTCTTTTGAAGAAAAAGTTGGTTCTTCTCTAATTTTAACCCTAATTTTTAACATACCATCAAGTTCAAGGGCGATTTTTGTAAAAAAAACATACTACACTGTCAGTGCCCATTTATTTAATAATATGCGTACTAAATACCGATTTCAAAATGGTATCACTATAACAGATCCTATTATTTAACAAAAAGATATTCAATTTTAATTGAAGAAAAGAAGATTTTCATTAAACTACTTTTTTAAACTTTATTGCGTTAATACTTACGATATTTGCAAAAAAATGCACGACAGTGTCAGGGCCCATTTGTTTAAAAAACAACTACTACTGCAGAGTTATCTAGACCTAACTTGTTACTTTAGATATTTGAACAAATAATTAAAAAAAACAAATCACTTTATTTATCATTTATTATTAATCTTTGTCATGATTACAATCATTAAAATTAAACGAAATGTTCAAAATGGCCCCCATTCGCAACTATACGCGCTCTGCAACGTCGAATAAACGACCGTTTAAGTCGTCGGGCAAACCCGCTTTCGCTGATTTCTCTAGCTGCTGCCTGGATTCTAGTCCTCAATTGGTCAATACTTGTGATTTCTTTGCTATAGACTTTTTCTTTTAGGCAACCCCAATAAAAGAAATCTAGAGGATTTAGATCTGGCGAGCGTGGTGGCCACAATATTGGACCCAAGCGCCCAATCCACCTATTTGGATACGCTGTATCAAGGCGCTCGCGTACTCTAACAGCATAGTGAGCGGGACAGCCATCGTTCTGCAGCCACATGTCTTCTTGGACTTCAGGAAAGACACCTTCCAGAAGCAAGGGCAAGTCAATTCGCAAAAAACTCTAATATCTTTCTGCATTTAATGTCTCTGGCAGCTCATGTGGACCGATTATCTGTCCGTTAATGATTCCGGTCCAAAGGTTTATCTTAAATTGATACTGTGATCTATCTTGCCTTATGAGATGCAGGTTTTCTAGCTGCCAGTTATGCAAATTGTGTAGATTTAAATATCCGTCTTTTTTGCAGGATCGTCGCTCCATAGTATTTTATTAAAAAACTGCGGGTTTTCTCTTATTCTGCGTAGCATTACTCTACAAAATGTTACTCTCAAGTGATAATCTCTTGGTAGCAATGACTGTACCCTTTGATAGTGGTATGGGTACAGTTCATGTCTTTTGAGTATTCGATGTACAGATCTAGTTGATATGCCAGTTCTGCGACTTAAGACACGGACCGATGTTGAAGGATCTTCTGTAACAAAATTCATTACCTCTTCATCGTTGTGTCGTCGCGGTCGTCCTTCACCTGCACCGCCTACGCCTGTACCGGGTATCCTTCCATCGGTGTATGCGTTATGCACTCTCACAAAAACTCGGTGGTCTGGATGTCTTCGATCGGGATATCTCTCCCGATAAAGTCGAGCTGCTTCTCTACCGACACTTCTGCATTCGCCATAAATAAAATGCATGTCAGCATATTCACACGGTGTGTACTGAGACATTTTTTAATTGTCACTGCACTGCACGTTTGTCCAAATCGTTGACCAAGCCAAAGTCACCAGTATACGTAGCCAATATCGCAGAGATCACCAAAACAACAAGTCCAATCAGTAGGCAAATTAAACAGAGTCCGGGGTCAGGTAGGGGTAAAGAAATGGCGGAGGTAGCATTGGAGGTACAGGCAGAATAAAAACAAAACGCATACGACGCACGACACGAGTGACGAGATCGTACTAAATCATTTCGAGATTTCTGGAGATTTCAACGTTAGTAATGAAAGAGATAGCAATACTTTACACAATATCTTTTCCTTATCACTCCTATTGTGCGTAACTCCATTGCGAGAGCTTCAACGGGTTTTTGTTAACAAACATGTCTCAGGTACAAAAAAGGTCAGGGTTTTTTTACCTGATATGTTTGTGCTTCAACACAAATCACATTTGAAATGTAAAAAGTTACATTGTATCCGTTTTTTAAGTTTTAATACGTTTTGTAATAGTATTAACGCAATAAAGTTTAAAAAAGTAGTTTAATGAAAATCTTCTTTTCTTCAATTAAAATTGAATATCTTTTTGTTAAATAATAGGATCTGTTATAGTGATACCATTTTGAAATCGGTATTTAGTAGGCATATTATTAAATAAATGGGCACTGACAGTGTAGTATGTTTTTTTTACAAAAATCGCCCTTGAACTTGGATGGTATGTTAAAAATTAGGGTTAAAATTAGAGAAGAACCAACTTTTTCTTCAAAAGAGCTGAATTTACATAAAAAATCATAATTTATCATTATAGCTCTAGTATTCAGCAGTAATTAACAGAAATCAAAATGAAAAAATAATGGTTTTTCTTGAAACTACAAACAAATTTGTAATAAAAGGTAGAAATTTCGTAAATAAAAGACGAAAAGGAAATATTTTCGGAACCCTTGGGTAAAATTGGCTAAAATTTTTAATTGTTATAGTTAATTATCTGGTTCATCGAATCCTGAACGGTGGACCACTACTTACGCCACGCCCTGTATATAGTCAGAATAGTACACAAGCGGTGGACCCCGGGCTTCGAAGTGAAAGCCTAGGACGCGACCGGGATAATAACACTGGGATGATGATGATGATACAGTTCGCAAGCCTAAGGGAGTAAATATCCCCAACCTGTCGTGCTACACTGAGCCTATGTAGCACACTAGCATTGTAATTCATAGTTTGCGTGACGTGCATTGTCCTAAAATGTTTCTTCGGCGATGCACGGCGTTTTGCGTGCGCTCGCTCCGAAAGCAGACACCCTGCGCGGGTGCTGATTGTTTAGTTTATTTTTAAGCCAATAAATAGAACGTGTATACAGAGTGGATCATGAATTGTGGTCAAGCCATACTGGCTAAGATAGAGCAGTCAGAACCCGTTATATACGTTTTCCCATACATTTCGCGGTCGTATTCGACCACCCGGGTTTCGAAGGGTTAATATCAAACTTTTGCCACGAAAGTGATATCTAAATTTGAAAAAAGAATATGCTCCCCATACACAAACGTCCTTATGTTTGAGACAATATGTAGTTTAGTGTACGTTTAAATTATTTTTCCCGATTTTAATGGTATCATAGTAGAAATTATTCATGCCAATGAGAGTAGTATCGTCGCTTTCGTTTTGATCTTAGACGTACACCTATATAACAAAACTTTAACCCATTTATGATAAGTAAATTTGAATGAAGTTTTTAGTATCGTGTTATAATGTCATAATAAGTAAGTAATCTTGACCGAAGATATAGTTCAATAGGTGCTTCGACGAACATTTTTATTTGGCCCCGTAAAATTGTCTTTGTCTCTGTTCTTCTTTTTTATGTTATAGGTTTTAAGACGAAAAGCAATGACGTATTTTTGAATTATTGAAAATATTGAATTAACGAGTTCGTGGACGTTTATTGTTTAGAGAATTAATAATTAAAAATAGATACATCTAGACTATTTTAATTCTCATATGTTTAGTAAAAATAACACATACTCATATAAAAGCTTTATTTATTTTGGGACCACATCAATTATTTTTGCACAGTCAGTACTTACATCACTTCATACATAATAGAACACTTATACTGTAGATATCATTAAGACACTAATAATTAATATATATTATAATATAATATGCTATATATATTATACATAGATGTGAAACTCAGCAGGATGTAACTCCGCTCAAACAACTGAACATCTTAGTCAAAAAACCGTGCGTAATAAAACTAAAAAAAATTACGTGTAGTATTATACAAATTGTATCAGTTCACTGACTAGTTTGTATGGGATGGATAGGATATGGACGCCATGTGCCTTTGTTAAAACTTTTTAGTTTCGTTTACCGAACATATCCTGCGAAAGTTTTACAACTATGACTAAAAACCGGATAAAAGGCATCTCCACACCTAAGAGACCATGCAGCAATGCGAATAATTAAGCGTACCACCGAAGATCTGTTACTTTAGGTGGAACCTAATAAGCGCATACGCGTCTTGTCCGACATCTAATACTATATGTGTGGTCCATATGGGATCTTTATTTCTTAGTTCCTCTTGATTATTCACAGCATGTTATTTGTGCTGTAAAAATGTGATATATGAAAAGAAATGTATCACTCTCTAAGGTATGTAGGGTGCCTTAAGTCCCGTTGTCCTAGTGTCTATTAGTTAAATGAGTATGAAAACTTCTGCAGAAAAAAATCATTATACATAATATATATTTCTTCTCAATGTCACTGAATTCTTAAACGGCTGGACCGATTTGGATAAATTTTTGAATGTCTTTCAATGGGTCCCTGGATGGTTTAGATTCATAAATGTACCCAGTAGGTGGAGATGCAATCAGTTTCGAGATATTTTTTTTATTATTACTTTCGGTCAGTACAACGTCTGTTGGATCTCCTAGTATTTTTATAAAATCTATAGGGTATTCTTCATCATACTCAAATCTGTTACTTTTTATCAAATGTTACTATTAACAATTATTAATTTAGTACTAAATTAATTTTTGGATAATTTTGTATAAAAAAGTCACTCATGACGTTCTTGCTATGTCGTAGTCCGTTGAAATACTTTTTTTATGGTGCATTGCTCTAAAATTCCTAAAAAAGAAAGAAGTAACTCATTTATGTTTAATTATGTTTTGAGGTTTCACTATAATCACTACAATAGTCCAACGAAGGCACGACAAGGACGATAGAATGCGTGGAGAATGTCAAAATTGTTGACTTTAGAACTTTTTTAAATGTCATTAGGAGGTATACATACAGAAGTCCCCAGACTCCATTCCAGGGTGGATTTGAATTGACCCCCTTTTGGAAAAGGCACACTATGTACAAAATTTAATTATGATTATTTTATCTATCTACTAGCTATCCACCCCGGCTTCGCACGGGTTCACAGGATCACCTGCTGGGCTAACCTGAAAATTCAGTGAAAATTTCATCAAAATCTGCCCAGCCGTTTTTGAGTCCATCCATAGAGGACATACAGACAAACATTCATTTTTATATCTATATATATTCACAA
The DNA here is from genome assembly GCA_947507595.1 of Pyralis farinalis. Classification (NCBI taxonomy): domain Eukaryota; kingdom Metazoa; phylum Arthropoda; class Insecta; order Lepidoptera; family Pyralidae; genus Pyralis; species Pyralis farinalis. The sequence goes on along the minus strand of OX382260.1, from coordinate 35,644,361 downwards.
CTAGTCAGGCTAAGCAGAGAGAACCGAGTGCTACATTACTCTCGTGTTTACGCATCTTTCATCGTTTTTGTAACATTCTCGTGCACGCCCGCCTACGCTCTTGACATTATATTATTTATTTTTCTACATTTTTGCTTTCATATGCATTTTGTATGTCCATGTCTGACAATTATAAAAATTTAAATAAAATTGATATATAAAGCCATTTTAAAATAGTAGTTTTCTTTGGGATTAATATTTAAAAGAAGTAGGGCCATTGAAGCAGCCTCCACTAGGAAAGCGCCAGATTTACTGTGTTCCTGCGAGTGAGTGAGGTTACCAGCACTCGAGGAGTTGCTCTCTTAGCAGCAATGACGCCAAGTTGCGACTTGATGTTAAGTGGTGTTGTTGACGCCACTTGATATTAATTAAATAAACTGTGTTTTCGTATGCTTGTTTTCCTCCGACGTTGTATAAAAAAATAGTTTTACTTTGTTGGGTACAAAGTAAAACTATTTTTTGAGTAAAATTATTTTTACAATGAAATTAAGAGGAGATTTATTGTTGAATAAATAGAATAAAAAGTCTTCCCCTTAGTACATTTACCTTCTAATCACCCTAAATTGTTCTAAAGCAAAACAATTTTTTTATTGATGGACTATGTAGCATATTCTATTTGATCCGCATTTTATATTATTACTATGAAGATACTCTATTTGCTTTTTATCGTAATTGTACTTTCTGAATTTCTTTCGCTTAAAACGAACTAAAATTCATTTTTTCCGTTTTCAGTTTCAATTCGTCAACTCGTTCATGAGTTTATTCTACATTGCGTTTTATCTTCAGGACATGGATAAATTAAAAGAGGTAAAAATACTTTTATTATTATTATATATAAGTTTTGAAACACACAGCAGGTTTGCAGGGAGTCGATGGGTGCAGGTGGCACAGGATCGAGACGAGTGGCGTTCTAAAGGGGAGGCCTATGTTCAGCAGTGGAGGAGTACAGGCTGAGATGATAATGATGATTGAAACACAAACATCTCATATTTATTATTTAGTGAGGCCCGGAACATATGTTTATTAGTTATCTAGTACCCATAACCTAAGCTTCGCCTAATTTGAGTCTAGATGGCGCTGTCCAATTTGTCTCGAAATAATAACGTATTATTGTTGTTCCAGCAACTGGCTGTGCTGCTAATAACGAGGCAGGTCATAGGCAACTTGAAGGAATCCGCCTTGCCGTACTTGATAGAGAATTTGAGGTTGGCGAAGATATGTGTTGATGTGTTCGGTGCTTTGAGTCCCAGTAAAAGTAAGTGCATATAAAGGATAGAAAATTCTAGAATAAACTCATTATATCCTGCCTAACGTAGTGAAGCTTGTGAAGATCGCAGGAAATCTATATGGATGCAAGCGGCACAGGACCGATCGCTGAGGAAGTGTGAGGCCAATGTTCAGCAGTGGACATCCTTTGACTAAAATAATAATGATGATGATAATCCTATCCTATATTTTAACGACAAATGCCCTACGGAGTAGGTACTGATAACCGAGCGCCAAAAGACCACTCACTTCTATTACAACCGTAGCTTTTTTCATGTACGCTCCTCGATTCTTACGGCTTCTGATAAAACACAACCAATTTGTAGTTGTGAGAACAACAACACAAGAAGTTGTAATTGAATCGCTATTTTTTTTATTTATTTCAGTGCCAACATCCACCCAACTGACAGAACTGTTTGAGAAAAAGACGGACTCATCGGGTGAACCACCTGAAAATAGCCTTATAAATGGTGGCATGGAGAAGGAAGAGCGGAGGGATTCTGAACCTATAGTTGGACAAAAGGTTATACACCAGGCCGAGTTGGAATCGCAGCTCTTTAAGGTAGTATTTAAAAATTCCAGCTAAAGTAATCGACTCTTCATGGATGCGCGTTAAAATTGTGTGTTTACAATCAAAGTTCTAGAATATATATTCGTCTTATTTAAAAATATAAGAAGCATGCCTATTGAATTATCGATTTCTATTTGTAATTTATGATTATTTAAATCTTTTATTTATTTCTGAATTCCGAAAACCAGTAACCTCGATACTATCTAGGTCGTATTCATGTATATAAAGGTTATTTAAACTGCCAAAAATGTTTATTTTTTGACCTCACTCTGATAACTTCCTTTGGTCTGAGAGGCTTCTATACACGATACAATTTCGAACACTTAAAATTATTTTCTTTAAGAAATGGGTAAGAGCAATATAATATAGGTAGATAACGATGATTTCCAAGAATTGAAATCTGTGATTAAACACTAATAGGTGATACCAAGATTAGAGGTCATTTACAAGTATTGTGTGAATATTCTTTTTACTATATATTCCATTTTTCTAAATTTTTTCTATTACCAATCTTTCATAAATTTGTAGATACAAAAAAACGTCAGACTGATCTGTACTAATAACTCTATTGACAGTTACTATAAATACAGGGGATGAATTTTCGATCTACAACAAAAAATGTAAATATTCAATTTTCGCACAATCCGTCATATTTTTTAATATTATTGAAATATCACGGAGATCACGCGCGTGTTACCGACCACGATGCTCATATAGTAAAAACCTAACGTTCCATATAAACAGGCGAATAAAATTAACGCCGTGATAGGTTAGCACTCTCACACAGATTTGTATACGTTTGGCCGACTTACGCCTCGCTCATTCGTTCAGTAACATTGAATGACTCCTCTCACACAACATTCACACGCAACGAGTGAGACGGTGCGTCTATCCTACCAATGACATTCAAGTGTAATGTACTATATTTAATAGATTTTTGTGTTATAAACGTGTTTCGTTAAATTGATGATTTAGAAAATATATGTTAATGTATATAAATCATGATCAAAAAAGCGATTTGAAAATAGTAACTTGTTTTCACAGCGTTTTATATATATTATACATTTGATGTTGGTATAATTTTGTATAATACCGTTTTATACAATTCCAAACGTATAATATTCACAACCTTTACATCTGTAGTTGTATTACGTCTTGGGTAATAATATTGTTTTTTCGCAGTACGAAGGCACGTTCGCTGAGTACCTCGAGATGCTAACTCAGCTTGGCCACGTGGTATTGTTCTCCTCAGCGTTCCCCCTGGCGGCACTGTGCGCTCTGTTGAACAATGCCGCTGAAGTACGGGCGGACGCGTTCAAACTGTGCCACGTCGCCCAGAGACCGTTTGGTGAACGGGTTAACAATATTGGTAGTTGGCAGGTATGTCCCGAGGTCACCTTTGTCTAAAATCTTTTCCATAAATATGGACTTTATTATGCAAAAAGTGTGAGACTTATGATTAGCAGTGATCGACGATGATGATTGAAAATTCTAAAAATGATTTTACAAAGCTGCGAGCGTTCTCCAAAAACTTTTTTTTATGTTGACATTTTTCTTGAATTTTCCTACGTTGCATCAGACCATCAGCGGTTTTTTTATATAAGGTGTCAAACATTATCCGTTTTATGTGTGCAGCACGCGATGGAAGCGATGGTAGGAGTAGCAGTGTTGGTGAATTGTGCCCTGATAGGACTCTCCGGGCCACTGCACCGACTGCTACCTGATGCTACTCCTGCCCAGACCATTCTCACCATTGTGGCCTTGGAGGTATTATAAAAAAATATTGTATTCAAGTTCAGGACTTTTCGATCAGATCTCGCCTGTACAGAGTGTGCTGATAATTGTGGTATTATAAGATTATAAAAGCCCGATCCACGGTGCTTTGTCGATATAGAAAAATGTGAAAAGACGAGTGAGTGCTGGGAACAGCGTGAATGGAGCGAAATCTTCTTGGCAGTAAAAACTTGAGCCAAAAGGCTCCCTATACATAACGCAGCACTAGTTTCAACGCTAACTTATGAAAGCGAGAACTGGTTATGGCCAAGAGAGCATGAAAGTAGGATAAACACGATCGAAATGCGAGCGCTGCACAAAATTCGTGGCGTAACGCTTGTAGACCGCGTTCGCTATTATGATGTTAGAAGCAGAGGTGGTCTGAAAGAAGAAATAATTTTGAAACAGATATACAACGCGAAAGTAAAGGGATGGAAAGTAAAGGAAGGCCAGGACTTGCTTACCCTGACTAAATGGATTGTGTTTTTATCACAAGGTGATGTCAGAAGCCCTAGAGAAACCGGCATATGTGCATGAGAAGAGCTATGAATGTTAAAGTAGCGACTGAGGTGTGTAAGAACCGAGTCATGTGGCTCTCGGTTGTTTTTGCCTAACCCGCAAGGTATTTGCCGTGAAGTTATAAAAAAAAGTATAGAAAAGAAATAACTATTTAACAGGACCCATATGCATGTGAGCTCATCGGTCTCGTTTGGTTGGCAATTAATCCCTTTATGATTTCCACCATATTCAATTGAATGGATTGAATATGATGCAAAAGCATAAAGGGATCTGCTTAATTCATAGAGCTCTGTAGAGTTAAGTACTTTTAACTCATCATCAAACATCTTGCTAATTAACAAACGCGCATCAAAGCAGCCCGACTGATGAAGTATCACTACCTAACAGTAGACGACATATAGCCCTAGATAATGGTTGTGTTATGCGAGTGAATGTAGCTCACAGTAATCTCCTGATTGACTTCCCGATGTTGTATAAAAGAAAGATAATGGAGACTAATTATGATATATTTCCAGCACGTAATACTGGTGGTGGTGATAGCGCTCCGTCTCGCGATACCGGAGATCCCAGCCTGGCTGGCCACAGAGATGGCCAAGGTGGAGTTCCAGAGGCGAGAAGCTATCAAGAACGCACATGCGCCGCTTATGGTAAGAGAAGTAATTTAAATATAATACGAAACAAAAAGTACTTAAGCAATTACATATTTTGCCATGACAACCACAAACGGCAAAACCACAAACGGCAAAACCACAAACGGCAAACCACGAGCGATACCCCTGGTGTTGCTATTGTCCATAAACTACAGTAACTGTTTTGTTTGACACCTTAGTGATAAATATGTGAAAAATTTAAACCGTACAAGTATGAAATTTGGTTTCGTCAAGAGGTAATCTCAAAAAATATATTACATACCTTCTGTGAATAGCAAAATGGACAATGAAAATCATGGCGAAGCCGTGCTCCCACCATAGTATGAGTAAATCCATCGATGCTTGTTTGCGGTCAGCTTGTACTATTCTGTAATAATTCAATATGAAAATAAAGTTTTATGTTTTCCATAGCACTTTTTAAAAATATTTTTATTTTGATATTTGCGGCAACAAGTCAGATATATAAATTTGCAGTCAGAGTGCCACAGCCAAGACGACATACGCCCGTCCGCACGCAGTACGCCCCGCACGGTAACGCCCACAACCCCCAAGCAGGCTGAGAAACCGGGCAAGCGGCTGTTCATAGGGAAGATACCTGAGATACCGCCCTTCAGGTCAGTTTAACTTTGCTGTACTAGGTTTTTGTAATAACAGATGCGACGGAACGGGAGCCGTTAATGCTAGCTGAAACTCAAACCTTATAAAGCGACGTCGCTTTAAATAACTTTGAACATGATTCCAGAGGCGCATTCAACGATTTGCAATGGTTCGATATCTTGTGAACAGAGCGTTTCTAGCAATAAATATCTTTAAATATTCGTTAATTGTTATTTGGCAATAAATGCTTGAGTTAGAAGACATAGCTCGCTATATGTACATAACGCGTTGGTGGTACCAACGTTAACGTATAGCAGAGAGAGCACGAAAGTAGAATAATCGCAGAAGAAATGCAAGCGTTACGCAAAATTTGTAGATCACGCGATCTATATTTTATAGTGGTGGTCCCAAAAATGTACGACAGAGAGAACACAAAAGTAGAATAAACGGGAGATATGCGCGCGTTGCGTATAATTTGTAGATGGAGTTCACAGTAATGATGTAAGAAAGAGAGTTTTAGAGTTGGTATAAAACAAAGTATCAATGTAAGCAAAGGCGACAAGTATCAATGTAAGATTTAGATTGACGAGCTCGGTGGCTCAGTCGTGAATGACGCGACTTTGACACCAACGCTCGTGGGTTCTATTCCCACACAAGGCAGACATTTGTGTGCATGAACATGTCTGTCTTGGTCTGGATGTTTTAAGAGAGGTAGGGCGTAAAAAAGCAGCTCGTCTGGTGAAGTACCTCCACCGCACAGAATACCGCGGCCAAATAACAACTCCCTAGAGGGTTGCTGTGTTCCTGCGTGTGAGTGAGTTCACCAGTAAGCTCCCAAGGAGTTGCTGTGTAAGCAGCAGAGAAGGCATCGCGCGAGTGATACTTAATATATCGCAAGCGTTAATAGGCTACGGTATCCGCTTTACATCAGGTGGGCCGTATGCTTGTACGCCTCCCGACGTAGTATAAAAAAAAGGCGTGCTCCGTTGGTTCGATTATGTAGAAAGAATGCAGAAGAGAGGAATTACGAAACATATACAATGCGAAAATGGAAGAATGTACGAGCCGAGGGCGATCAACACTCATTTGCTATGATCGAATTGGTCGTGTCTTACCAAAAGGTGATATCAGGAACCTTATAAACTAGCGAGCGCGCATAAGAAGAGCTATGAATGTTAAAGAAATGAGTGAGGTATGAAAGACTGATTTGTGTGGTGCTCGGTTCTCTCTACCCACCGCTCAAGGGACTTGGCATGAAGATTTAGTTAGATATTTATTTTCATGAATGTTTTAGAAGCGAATGAGGTGTGCAAGAACCGAGTCATGGTGACGCACGGTTCTCCCTGTCTTGGCGTGAACATGTTCATACGTAGATGGAAGTTTAGAGCTAGTTAATGCTTTACGAATATGCGTCACTGTTTATTTTTGGAGTCACGTTGACCAGTTGCGATTTCGAGTCGCAGTTTGAGTTTAAGCTATTCTCGTCCATCTGTTATTCTGTATTGTTGACTATAGAGGTTGTTATGTGATGGCATATATACCTGCCAAGTAATTGCATGTGCCATCGTTACGGTCATATCATGGCATGAAGCTGTAGTTGGCTCGAACCCTTGGAGTTTCCTCTCGATCATTTACTAAAGTAATTGCTAGACTGAAGAGTAAATAGTGTTTTTGTTTGTCTGACAAAAACTGACTGATTGTCAAAAATTGCATTGTTAATGGATTTTTTGTAATTTTCTCTGATAAGTTTCATTTTCCCTTTTTGACAAGTATACGACTCACCTTATTTTTTGCTCCAGAAGCTTTCTGATGGAGCAAAAAATGTGGGAGCAATGCTTATGACAGAGTGGCGAGGGGCGCATTTTGGACTACGCTCTCCATGTATGAGGTGGATAGTATTTTGATACGGGCACTCGAGTCCTTGTATAAGGATTCGAGTGCCTGTGTCAGGGTAAATGGGGTCTGTACAGACTGGTTCAGCATCGAATGTGAACGGCTGTGTAGCATCCCCATGGCTGTTCAACTTATTCATGGACAGTTGTTTGACAGACTTGAAAGTGTATGACTGTGGAATAAAAATGAATGAGTTAGTATTTAAAACCCTATTGTACACCGATGATCAGGCTGTCCTTGCATATTCGGCGAAAGAAAGAAGAAGAACAAATGGTTACTGTAATGAATGATGGTGTTTAAAAGGAATGAAAGTGTTACTGATTGCCAGATGAATAAGAAAAAGAAAGCGGAGATGAAGAAGTGGAACAAGTGAATGAATTTGTTTATCTAGGTTCTATGTTTACGAGACATAGAAAATGTGAGGGCGATATTGAAAGAAGAGTGAAAGTAGGGAACCGTATCAATGGTGCGTGTTATCCCGTGGTAGCAAGCGATAACACATCGAGCAAAGCTCGCCTTCCTGTCATTCAGGATGTATTAACACATTGATGTACGGTAGCGAAACATGGGTATGGCAGAAAAAGCATGAAAGCAAGGTGAATGAGTATGTGTGGAGTGAGAATGTTGATAGAATAAAAAATAGCACGATACGAGAACTTTGTGGAATGAAAGTTGATGTAGTAACAAAAATTTAAAAGGGTATGCTGAAATGGTTTGGTCATTTAGAAAGAATGAATGACAAAAGAGTTACGAAAGAACTGTATCAGGAAGGATTGAATGGAGATTTCGGAAGGGGACGTACACATATAGATAAAATCGGTGAAGTGTTGAAAAAGAGCCAAATCAAAAGCACCCAAAACCGAAGAGCATGCATGAAGAGGTTGATGAATGTGGAAGAAGCGAGAAGGGTATGTTTGGATCGGTGCACCTGGTGTTCCATAGTCTCTGACTACCCGTACTAGTCATTTACACTCGAATGGCCGTTTACTGAATGTCCAAGAGCCTTACACCTACCTGTACACCAGTTTATTAGATAGATATTATGATATTTTTTGAAAATGCATTTGAATTTGAACCAAACGCATAGGTTTGCTTCGTTAATATCTTCATATGATATATTGTGAGATTATAACATGATATAATATAGGGAGGACAGACCAAAAACATTCCTAACTGTGTGACAGTTGTTTTTTTATAATCACTATGTGTTTGATCGAGATGAAACTCTTAGTTATCGTACTGCTATGATGATAGCAATGTGGTGATGATGTTTTGATAGACTATAATTGAATAAATAAAATTCTTTATTTTTTGTAAATATCTATTTTATCACCTCCGTAACTTTTTAAACTACTGTTACTTGATATGTGTCTTTGTTAATGAAACATGTTTGTCACTGAAATTAGAAATATATTTTTGCAATTTATTTTTTATATTTACTTCGCATATCTTAAAACAAAAGACTTAAATTTCTATGTAAAGATGTAAATAGAAGATCAGTTTCAATAATGACGAAATCCTTATTATTTAAAAGGCAGGTAAAAAATAATGAACTGAAATCCATGTCTTGCATGCGACCTAGATTTTGCGTATCTACCGTTTTACGCAACCCCTTTAAAACAGTATAATTTTGCTAAACTCGTGTTTACACTCTGCATCGTCTTGAGATTGGGTGTAATTTTAAAATAAAATAATGCAAATAGAAAAATGCAAGTACACACATTTTGTAGTGCTTCGAACGACTCAAAAACATTTTATTAGTTATCAAAAACATGAATTGTTTAATACAATCAAGAACATTAGTTTATAAGTTAATCAAAACAACATCGTTTACCGACACAGGCATTGGTTTTAATTTATTTTTTGTTTTGTTTTCAGTTAATTTGGCACAAGTAAAATAATGTGGATGGGTGTGTAGTTTATAATTTATAATCATTCTCTATTCTATGATCAGTGTTGCTTATTTTTTTGTTATTTTGTTTATTTGCAATAAATTTTATCATTTATACATGTAGTTTTTCTTCGCTTTCTGCGTTAGTATTTCTGTTTGAAAATTACATATGGTACATAATCTGAGGTTGTTCTTCATATATTGAAAAATTACAAAATGTAGTATTTACGTCGGTCATTTATAAAATTATATAAATATAAATAAAAAACAAAAACTTGTATTCTCAAGGAGAAATTTTGTGCTGTATTTAAATATATTAAAAAACTAAGGTACTAGGTAATGCCTACATTTAATAGTGTGTAAAATGTGACAATAAAAATGGCATGGTACAAATTAGAATTTCTTTCTGAAGGTATTCTTACCAATAACTGGAATATTTCGTCGGGTGATGTTTTTTCGGTTTTTAATAATGCTTATATTCTAGTTTGATTGTTTTAAAATCACACAAACTGGGACACATCTAGAAAGTCAAGTATCATTGAATACGCATTAATTCTACAAGCAATACACGTCGCAATCCTGGGTTGGTAAGAACAGACAGTAGCTTAAGACAACTTTATGCATTCCTGAAATGTACGAGCGCACAGTGAAACATATGCTCTGTTACGAAGCCAGTTTATTGCTAAGAAATGACTACAGTAGCTCCGCTTGATTCATCTGCGCGGCTATTATAACTATTGTTAATCTGTTCTTTTTAAAAAATCATCTCAATATCTTATTTTTAAAAGACTCTAAAACTCTGTTAAATGTCATGTGTGCCAGTAGTGGTCATTGGACACGCTAAAAGTCAAAACCCACAGGGGCGGGAAGGAAAGCCGAATGACGCTGCCATTCGGGACGGGATTTTTTGTAACAGTCGTGTTAATATGCACGTATCGTATCGCACCGGGTAGTGTCCGCTTTTTTGTGACAGGTTGCATACCAACATGAATGTAACCAAAAATTCCGCCCTGGATCGAATCCACTTTCCCGCCTTTCCCGCTCTCCCCGCCCCTGTGGGTTTTGGCTTTTAATCTGAAACTACTACTCCTAACTTCTGTTGAATCACATAGTGTGACGTGAAGAATTATATAAACAGCGGTGACGCCGCTAGTTCCTGCGGTATAAACTGCGGTAGCGGTATATGCTTTCAGCCGTTCATCATTTAGCATTATCATCATCATGAATCATAAAAAAAATGTCAGTAGTATTTTTGCAAAAGATACACGTCATGACATATGGGCAAAATACACTTGCGTGTATGCTTCTAAAAATGTATAAGCCACATAGTCAGTGGCGGCCCTAGACACGTGGACGTCGACGACATCAGCTTTCCGAGGCCCCCCTCATTTTCGAGTCAAAGAAAATGTTAAATGAAATGCGCTGAATTGTACTCAAGTAATATTACACAAATTTTATTTTAGAAGTATTATTTCTAATCAAATAATGACAAAAACCCTTTTTTGCGTGGCCGTAGACGGTCACCTACGCCTACCGCCGTCACTGGCCACACTAAATGTTAACGATAAATTGAATAAGGGTGTCGAAATCACGCGACGGGTGCCAGCGTGTTTTATAGAAGATGTTTAAAGGTGAACTGTATTCTTTTTGTTCATCGAATAAATATTAAGACGAACTTCGCCTCAATAACCGAATGAATATCGACGTGATCATGACGAGGCGATAGTTTTTGCTTACAGAAGACGTAAGATTTCTGTTTATATAATAATATTATTTTAAAATGTGTGTATTTTCTGTTAAGATCATTGTACTCTGCATGGCGAGTTTGTCATTCATTTCACTTCCCACCTGTTGTAGCTAGATTTATGAATTTTGAGATAATTTTAATTACTGTTTGATGAAATTTTACGATGAGAATTTCAATCACTTCCAATTGTTGAATTATCATGAATTTTACGTGCAGTTCTGATGATAATTCAATGCTAGCTCAATGGTACCATCATTGATCTGGTGGAGTTTGGATCTAATTAAGGAATGTTAACAATTACTTCATGCAGTTACGAGTCTTTTGACCACTCGCGTGTATTTGTAACAAAATTTAACAATCTTTTATCCTAGCGTTATTTCGTTTCCTCATCCATTAGGATTAGCGGTATTCGCTACCTAGGTCTAACAATTTGACAAAGATACTGATTTTGACATGGAACGACTGCTATGTAGCATTTATTTTTTAAATATAAACATGTAATATTAGTTATTACCTTATATCAAAATTGTCCTATTATTTTGGATAATTACTTCATTATTTTGCTCGAATCGAAACGAATGTTTATTTGCGTCAAAATAATGTATGTACGATAGTTCATTTGTAATATTTGCTCAGTTATTATACATATGTATAAAGCTATGGTTTTGATTTTATTACAATCACTATAAGGTATCAGTTTCATTAATATTTGTATATAAAAAAAACAGATCCAAGATATCACCGGCATGTGAAGGTAATATCATTATTTTTCTCATCAATCACACGAGTACTTTCGAGCACTTTCTTCTCCTGTGAATACTGGCTTTCTCTCTTTCCCGTACATTATATTTCTTGTTCTCGCGGTCATTGTTCCGAAAATTTTCAGACCAAAAGCGGCTTCGATAACTGAACCGTCAGTGACGACTGGATCATTGCAGTTGCTGCAGGATGTTAGTCCTACAAAACCTATACGGCGTAAGGTAAGTTTTTAAACTTTCAAGGATAACGAGCTCGGTGGCGCAGTGGTTAGTAACGCTACTTTAAGACCAACGCTCGTGGGTTCGATTCCCACACAGGACAAACATATGTGTGCATGAGCATATCTGTTTGTCCTGCTCTGGGTGTATTTATTAGAGGAAGAGCGCAAGCCCTTCTGGGCAAGTACTTACACCTCACAGAATACCGCGGCCAAATAACTACTCCCTGGAGGTTTGTTGTGTTCCTGCGTGTGAGTGAGGTCACCAGTAAGCTCAAGCTCCCAAGGAGTTGCTGTGTAAGCAGCAGAGGTAGGAGGAGGAGGTAATGAGTACTTAATATATCGCAAGCGTTAATAGGCTACGGTACCCGCTTTACATCAGATGGGCCGTATACTTGTATGTCTCCCGACTTAGTATAAAAAAATTATATATTTTATTAAATTACTAATCAATCAACAAACTTATCTATATATAAATATATATGTATAAGGATTTGTTTATGAGCAGTGATAGCCCAGTGGATAAGGCACCGGCCTATTGAACAACTGGTTCGACTCCTGGCGTGTACCACTAAATTCGTGTTTTCGGATTTATGTACATATAGGTAATTATCACTTGGTCGGCGGTGAAGGAAAAACATCGTGAGGAAACACGCGCGTCCAAGAAAATATATTTTGAAAGACGTGTGACCATTCTCAGCTTACACTGAAAAAAATGTTTAGTTGGATTTCCCAGATTCCTAATAGAATTCACCAAAGTCGACGGTTGAACTGGGTCCTACTTTTGACTTAAGTTGATTTTACCAATCAAAAAAGGTTAATGAAGTATCAGTAAAAATAATAAAAATTATTATTTAGTATGATAAACTGTACCATATTATATGTACAATCCATTTATTAGCGGTAAATTATACATTTAAAATAGTGATAGCTACAAAATACTTTTGTATGAAGACCATGTAAATTTAACTACAAATTTTTGCATTAATTAACAAAGTTTACTAGTAAAATAGCCTACCTTTGCTTCTTTGGTAAATTCAACTAATCGTTTTTTTTCAGTGTACTTCACAATGTTTTATTTAATCCATCTGCGCCTTCCTACCTAAAAGAGACAATTCATTTTCGTGTCAGAAAACAAATTCGTACACACAGTCCTTTTCTGCCAAGTCAGTTAGTCTTTGGAACGCACTTCGTCTAGAAGTAAAATGCCTTCCTCTTTAAAAACATCCTAGAGGGAGTTGTTATTTGGCTGCGGTTTTCTGTGAGGTGGAGGGTACTTCTCCAGACGGGCTGCTTTGATTTGCCCTACCTCTCTTAAAACATCCAGACTAAGACAAACAGCCATGTTCATGCACACAAATGTTTGCCTTGTGTAGGAATCGAACCCACGAGCGTTGGTGTCAAAGTCGCGTCGTCACGACTGAGCCACCGAGCTCGTCGTTTTATGACGAGCTCGGTGGCGCAGTGGTGAAACGCGTTGTTACGCTACTTTGACACCAACGCTCGTGGGTTCGATTCCCACACAGTACAAACATTTGTGTGCATGAACATGTCTGTTTGTCTTGGTCTGGGTATTTTCTATGTATAATAAGTATGTATTTACAAAAAAAAAGTATTTACATATGTTTATCAGTTGTCTAGTACCCATAACACAAGCTTCGCTTACTTTGGGGCTAGATGGCGCTGTGTAATTTGTCCGACAATATTTATTTATTTATTTATTTTATATGAAGCTTTTACTGCGTATTTGTTGTATTTATGGTCGATGATTCCTTTATGAGTATACTCCTATGATGAACGCGTGTAATTTTGATGAAAGTGACGACAAACTAAAAAGTTAAGTTCAACAACGAAGTGAATAGAGTTCGATAGATAAAATCTAATAATTGAAATTATACCTTATTCCTGTTGACCGATTGACCTGAAATTTGGTACATACCGAGCTCGTCTATCTATCCTCGTCTATTTATATTTTTTTATGTTTCTTTGCAAGAAAACTGTTTAACGTTTTTTTTAATATGTATTGTTTCAGGAGGCAACCCCCGGCGCGCCGTTATCATTGCTAGGCGTCCGTGGCCTGCGCGACGAGCCGCTGCACAGATCTGCCCACTGCATTCCACACCCGACACAACACCGGCCTTTGGTCAACCCTACGCTGCAGGTGATATACAACATACACCATCGTCAACTTTACTTCGCTCTTTTTATGTTTTTATTACTTTTCCCCCTATAGACTACAGCATAAGATTCTTCAAAAAACAAGTGACGATGGTTTTTACACACAAACCAATAAACCTATAAAAATAGCACGATACGAGAACTTTGTGGAATGAAAGTTGACGTAGTGACACAAATTGAAAAGGGTATGCTGTGATGGTTGGGTCATTTAGAAAGAATTAATTACAAAAGAGTTACGAAAGAAGTGTATCAGGCAAGAGTGAATGGTGACGTCGGGAGGGGCCGCCCTAGACGCACACATATAGATCAGATCAAATTGTTGATGTGTTGAAAAATATCCAAATCAAAAGTACCCAAAACCGAAGAGCATGCATGAAGAGATTGATGAGTGTGGAAGAAGCGAGAGCGGTACGTTTGGATCGGTGCACTTGGCGTTCCATAGTCCCTGCCTACCCCAATGGGAGACAGGCGTGGTGATATGTATGTACCAATAAACCTTTGGTTTGATGTGACTGAAGGCATCCCGTGCTCACAAAAACGTGTTTTACTGCCTAAATATCTCAGCGACTGGAGTCTTACCGACCAATGGGAGAATATTTTAACCAATAAGCAGACAATGCCGCCATGTTGATCCGTGAACTAGCCAATACGAGCTGCACGTTCTACATTACCCCCCGGTCCGAAGCGGTGAATCAAATTACTACGTAATACCTTTCTGGTACCGCGCAGTTTTCGATTTCAATGTGTGAGGATAAATTTCCTGTCGATGAGGATTTTCAGGGACACCGCTCTTATATGAAATCTATATGTATGCCTGCGTGTGCGTTTGTCTGTGTGTGTCTGTCGTTTTTTTTTTCGAATAGTCGAATTTTCACTTCAGATTCGGATTCAACATAAAAAAGTAGAATAGGAATGTCTGAAAAACCAACCTCCTATCTCTTAAGGAACATGGTAAAATGGCCGACAAATTAAAAAAAAAATATATATTTCAGATTCGAAAAGTAAATTAAAAAGTAGAATAGGAATGTCTTAAAAACCAATATCATATTTCTTAAGGAACATGGTCAAAATAGCCGACAAAGTTTAAAAAAAAATAATTAAAGTTATATAATCGACGAGCCAGGTGTTCCTCTGGCAATGCAAGCTTGCGCATTCTCTACTGGTTTTATATCCCGTCGGGGCAAATAGACATACAAGTTTCTTAAAGTGCTTACTGTAGCCTTAGATTATCGTACGACTCTAAACACAACCCATTGCACAATCAGTAAAACCCTTACACGGAGGCAAATTTAAGCCTTTAAATAGTTAAGGGCTTAATATCGTATAATAGCTTGGTATAGCTTATCGATTGATAGGCCTATGACCTCAAAGAAAAGGCTGTAGGATGTTGTACAACGGAAGATAGTGATCGTTAACATATACATAATGTAAATGTATAAATAAAACGAGAAACTTCTATCGAGACACGAGAGTATTTATTAATCGTTTATCGTATGACGGGGCTTCAGCGAAGACCTATATTCAATAGGAGGCTGCCGATAAGACGCTGTAAATAATGAACTGGCGTTTATAGCGGTTTTCTTCTGTTGTAGGAATTGTCAGGCAGCGTGAGTGCAGGTGGATCAGAGCCGGATTTAAACGCGGTACCCTCGGCCGCAGCGTCAGTTGACGCCAGCGCCACTTCCGCCATCTCGGCCACCTCCAGCGAGGATGACAAGCCGAAAGATAAAGGTAGGATTTGGTAGTTGTGATCGTGCCTCTGTCGATCCCAGCATCACTTTCGCAGCAGCAAAAACAACAAGTACAAAGATAAGAGGACGACAAACCCAAGGAGAAAGGTAAGATTTGGACGCGGTACTCTAGACCGTTTAGAACCGTCAGTTGACGCCATTGCCGCTTCTAATCATCACCGCTTCTAGCGAGGATGTTAAATCCAGGTAGATCAGTAATCCAATTCTGGCAATAGTAGCAGGGAGACAGACAGAAATTTCTCAATTCATCCCTGCAGCTTTAATGACCAGGAACCAGAAAGAAGTATCGCCGAGGGCGCCGTAAAGTAGAGTATAGACACGTGTAATCCTCTACTAAAATGCCTTGCTTTATGTTGTTCATTTTTTTTTATTTATTGTTATTTGTACGGTTGTCTGGTCAGGTCGATCCCGTGCGAAGGCAGCACTAGTAAAACGCGTGCGCTCCGTGGCGGTGTTCTCGCTCGGGCTCCGCAAGGCGCGCGAGGCAGCCGCCTCGGCCTCCGCCGACAAACACACGCCTACGCCTAAAACACCCGACAAAGGAGCAATGGTAACATTAAAAACAATCATATTCGCAATATAAAATTAAATATGTCTTTCTTATCTGATATGAAATAGTTACCGTTATGATGTACAAACGTTTGCAAGAAGTTATCACTCGTGGGTTGCCATGCTTCTTACATAGCAGAATTTTACTAGTATCCTTACTCACTCGCAGAGTCATAACAACCATTATGAAGGTACTTTTGTTTGACTGCCATTTTATCGAAGGTGGTCCTTCTGCAGACGGGGTTGTTGTTAATGATCGTTGTGTCCTACATCTCTCTTGACGGAATTGGTTAGTAGGGTCATCGCGTGCAGGCTGATTTGACATTCACCCTAAAAAAGCTTGCGCGCCAATTACAGTGCTTGAAAAGCTCCAAAATATTCTTTTGTTTTCTATCAATAAAACTATATTCATAGATTATAGTGTTGATCCAACAATATACACAGCTACTTCTAACCCCAAAATAAGCGAAGCTGTGTTATGGTTACTGGACAACTGATGAACATACGTTAATACGTCCTTAAATATCATTTGATCTTCATTGATTCCTATCAATTCGTCAATTGATTCAATCATAATTAGTCATTGTTTTAGTCTGATTAATATATTAAGTATACTAAACATACAATCTTAATTTGCAGGGTCCCCCAGCACCGATGTTAGGCGGCGAGCTGTCGCTAATACCGATAGAACAGCTCATACAAGTGGAGGACGTGATGCCTAGACCCTCGTAGATTGTAACTGTTTTATATATACCTATTATATACTGTTATATCACCAAAATAGGGATCGAATGAATGGAAAGATAAGCTTTAAAACGCTTGCTCTTATTTTCATGCTGAAAGTAATTCTGCGGCTGAGAAGAAAATATTTAAGTAAAAAGGAGAAACTGTACTCTGTTTTAACTGTTTTATTTAAAAGTTTATTTGGAAGTAACTGCTTTTCGTTTATTATAAAAGCTTCATCAAATATTATCTTCTTCTTCCGCCGTGTCATGTTGAGACAAGTCGGCCTTTGCAATAGTATTGGTAATCGTTCTTATCTTGCCATTTTTTCGATTCCATACTATAATAACTACTCACAGAAAGTCTGCCCCATTCGTCTGTTTACTGCGCAGATACAGCGATAGTCATTAAAAAAACCGTTGATGATGACTCAACGATTGCCTGAGCAAGTCCATGTACTTGATTCTTTCTTTTCCTTGGCCCTTATAAGATTTAAAAAAACGATAATATCTAGAAGTTCGAATTTTCATGTCCTGAAATTGTAATTATGTATCTTCAGTCAAAGGTGATTATAGCATTATAAATTTGTAAATTAAAAAAACAAGTACAACGGTTACACTATACACAGTTTAGAAAATTGCCTACACCTAGACCATAGACTAAGCATATTGTAATTAACGATTTTTATTTTTGCATTTGATTGTATCGTAGCTATTGTATTGGTACCAAAGATTAGGATCTAGTAATTCGTTCTCAAATTGTTTATGGCTGTTTGTTCGTTGAATATTGTGTATTCTTTTACAAAGGATATATATATAACCATTATTATTTATACCTTTTTTTAATGCCATAATTTTGAGATGAAATGAGATAAAACATCCTTGCTGAGCCCATAAGTTTCTTATAATTTGAGGATTTTGATAAATTATGTCTAATTTAAGATGAATTGAACTTGTTGTGAATTTAGCTTTACGAAATTTTTAGAAATCATTGTAAAAGAAGACATAATTAGTTGTCGATAAGTATTAAAATATCCATTCCTTTCAGCGAGTACAAAAAACTGTTTAATGTAATGCGTAATTAGACGAATCGACGCGTCATGTGATATGTGCGAAAGAGACGTGAATACAACCGTCGTGTATGTTGAACACAGAAGGATTTTTTGAGAATTTTTTACGATTTTGACGAAATTTTTAATGTTGACGATTACTTTTTCATGCAATTGTTAATTCGCAATTTGTTTTCGAAGTTTATAAGAACTCTACCAATGAGGAATAGACCTCGGTAATCGAATTTTAAACTCATATCCTTTAAACTATTTCAACAATTATTTCTCCCTCGAGGTTATTTGAAGTTATTCATTGTATGTTTGCTTGGGTAACTTTTGTGTATTTAGAATTATGAAGTCTTGGCCCCATACAATGATTAGAAGAAATATCACTTCTAGCAATTTCATTTGTAACTGCGTTATTCACGGAAATTAATTTCGCTAACAATTTGTTATTTACTACCAAACTCGGCCTATCAGCATACAAACATTACGTCACCACGAACTGATAGTGCCATACGGTAACTATCTATACCCTATTATCTTTCTAGTGATCGACCGTCGGTCCCGGCTGTTGTCGATAGATGACAGTCGTTAAGCTATGTCAGTGGCCCTCAGGCGGCTACACAACACTGGGCTTCGCCAATTCGCATTTAAGCAGCATGGTGGAAAATGTTCTACACCCCTTCGGTTGAAGGGAGACCAGTTTCCCTGCAGTGGCAGATGAGTAAGGGTTGATGTGATGAATGGTATAGAGCTGTTCTATGTGTGACGAAATTTCTAGATACGTATCATCAACATTTCTTACTATCGGTACAACTGACAGGAGAGATACGCGCACTCTTTTTTTTCTTTTTTATTAGCTTGCAGAGACAATGCGGTAGTGGTTTGCATAGATTGATAGTACCAAGTAGTAACATCAAATTGTTAGTTTATTTATAAAAAATAAGTTCTCTTATATAGATTTCCCATTTATTTAATATAAATTAGTTGTTTAAGTATACTATCACTCGACTTGAATTAGTTAACCGGGATTATATATTTTTGTCTATTTTTGTGTTTGTTTATGATCATGCATTTAAGTAACATTTAACTAATTAATCTTTTCACTCAGCGATGTCATTTTCACTTTATTCATTTTCTCTTACATGATGTAGAATATTTTTTCCTAATATGTATGTAATATGGGAGGTTGTGTTCAACAGTGGCCACTACGATCAAGTTAACTATTTACTATCCGTCAAACAGTATGCTTGTTTTTCATCTAGGTGATAGACAGTTACGTTTTTTATACCACCGGGGTGAGTGGTGTGGTAAGTGCCACTAAATTATGAGCTTGACAGTTTGTACCCAACTTTACTTACGAACTTATGGAATTGCCCAAAAACAAAAAGTTCTTTATGTTTTTGGGCAATACCCTCCCGGTACATTCCTTTATAATTCAAGTTTTTATAATACAGTAATATGTATCAGTGGCAGCAGCTGTAGAAGTTAAAAGTTGCTTTCCTTTTGTCAGTCTTCCTGTTTTTTGAAAACGCTGCATCGTGTAAGAGAAATGCAAATACCAACTGTCTTAGAGATTGCCGAGCTATTAGCAAGAGACTAACCAACGGGTTATTGGACGTAAATAAGTTTTTACAGGGTCGGCAACGCACGAGCGATGCCCAATATCCATTAAATTACGGCAACTGCTTAACATCAGGCATGCCGTACGCCTGTTAAAACCTTACTGTATAAAAAAATACAACACTGTATTGTAATCATTTATCTTCACGAAATAATCATTTGATAAGGAAGGTACGAGTATGTAGATAGGGCATTTTTTAATAAAATATTTTTGTTGTTTTTCATACACAGCATTCATAATTTCTAGAGCAATAATACTCGATCGTATTTAGGGAATAGGATAATTATAAAATGGCATCGATATAAAAAAACTACATGTCGAAGTTTTTTCTTATAAAAACTAATCTGTAATAGAGAACTCCATGACTTTTATATTCCACGCTGTTTTAGTGGCATAATAATTGTAGACATGGGTTATACTTGACGAGCTCAATGGCGCAGTGTTAGCAACGCTCGTGGGTTCGATTCCCACACAGGACAATAATTTTTGTGTTTATCTTTATCAGGTCTTATCAGGAATGTAAGTAAAAAAAGATAAGTTGGCCCTTATCAACTGCCAATACATTACGTGTAAATTACTGCAGAGGCCGGGAAATTACCTTAATAATCTGCCAAGTGGCGAGGTCTGCTATAAAATACGAGTCCAGCAATCGTATGTTCGGTCGGTACATGTATAATTCTTTACTCAAAAAATTACAAAATTCAGAATGAGAAAAGTTTCCCAAAAGTAGAAGAATGTAGAAACCGAGGAAGGCCAAGACTTACCTATCATGACCAAATCGCTCGTATTTTATCAAAAGGTGACGTCAGGAGCCCTAGAAACCGGCGACCCTGCATGAGCAGAGGTATGAATGTTAAAGAAGCGAGTGAGGTGTGTAAGAAGCAAGTTATGTGGAGCTTGTGTCTCTCTGCCTACTCCGCAAGGAATTTGGCGTGATGTTATAGTATAGAGAAAAGTATCTTAGACGTTCCATATTTCGTTCTTTTGACTTAAATTGCTAAAAGACGTCACATGTATTTGACGACTACTATTGAATATATTTCAAAATAGTTCTAATATTATGTTAAATTACGCGATATTATAATAAAAATAAATTATAACAGCTCGATTATATTTATATGTAAAGTTTAACTACTACGATTTACGTGTCTAGTAGGTTCAGGTCTCGTAAATGGCAGACGTTATTTCGCGTGGTAAAAATATTATCATAAATTAACATTTTTCCTGTGTACGCTCATAAACAGTGTGTGTGAATATAAAGTCAATGACCAAACGTTTTCAGCAACATAACGCGATGTTTGAAGTTTTTTATATCAATGTTACATTTATAGTATGAAATATGAACAATGAAAATGACAGCTATTTATCATTTTAAATAGCGTTAACTCTAGCAACTTTAAGAATCGCCATTACTTCTGTTTGTAATTACTTGATAGAAACAGTCAATTATAACGTTTTACCTTTCGTAAATGTGCGATTATGGAACAAGCTGTGAAATATGCCCAGTGATCCCATTGGTGCCTACTAATAATGCTCAAGTTTGTAACGGTGTTCTTTAACAGATTCACCATGTTTCATATAGGTATTTGAGCGAGATGGCATGTTTTCTTACGATAAATATATTCTCCGTCTGTGGCGGGCTTAAACATCTACCGGATTAACCCATAATTTAACCCCGCAAATATTTTAGAATTTCGTCTGGCTTTCCGTGCTCAAGCATCTGATCATCACGATTTCTGATAATACTTACTTTCCCTTCAGGCCTGGTGATAAAGACCGGCTTCAACATGTGCACAGCCCAGTAGAGGAACGTACTTATAGAGTAGCGTGCGCTATACCTTTAGCATAATTCCCAGCGTTCGAGTTAAGGTGGTAAAGCCGTAACGTTTAGAACTCACGAACTTGAGCATTTCTGTAAGAGCGTACGATTTCTGACATTTCTTTGACATCTTACATACGTACATGATAGAAACGTTAAGGGTGTCTAACGTGTTATTTTTAATATAATATAGAACCTACTTATAGAATATAACCACTAACCCAGGGTTAGTGTATAAAGTTATGTATTTTTTAATAAAACAATGATGATAAAAATATAACGTCTGGAAATGATCTCAAGAGTCCTTTAGTGATATTAGATACAGCTTTAAAATAATACTTTATTACTGTAGGTATATTCAATGCTGATAATTGAATTTATTACCAAATATAGATGGCTAGTTAATTATTATCATTTCCGTGGACCCTACATAACTGGTATCCAAGGCATGTCTGCTCCTCTAGTACTTTCGTACGGTTAGCAACAAAGTTCGCTTAATAGGTTAACCCTAACTTGAATTGTGAAGTATTGAGCTAGCTCCGTTATACTTGTAAGCATCACTGCTTGTTCCGTTTTTCCACATTGAGTTCCCAGAAAAATGTCTGCAACAATTCAAACAAATTGCAGGAATTGATTATTTTTATTCTAACTTGAATCTTTTAGCAGTAACTTGATTATTTAACTATTAAATTGATATTAAAGAAAAAAGAACTGCGTCGTTTAAAACCGCGCGTCGTAAGAGAATGCCATAATGTTGGTATATCATAGAAGAATAGGCATAACTTATTAGTTGAAGAAATAAATTGTATTTTTTTTTATAATGTTATGTAAGTGTAAGACAGCTATAGTTAAACAGCATATGCAAATAAATTCAAAATTAGGTATTGTTGTTACGAAATAAAAAATATATAAGAGAGCAGAATTGGCATTCTCTTGAGCACGCAGATATAGTGCAAACTGTCTATAACAACTTTATTTCAAGCATTATAATTTGTTTTTGCATTCGCTGCTAGATCATTCTCGTTTATGGTAAGGATTGAAGAAAGGATCACTCAATTCACATGCACATTTTTATTTTGGTTTGAGATTGATCTTCTGTCTTAACTCTCGTTGATCTTTGTTACTATTACAGACAGGTTAAAGGAAAATTCGCGGAAAATCTACTTATTCATTTTATTATGTTAAATCTGAGATGGACTTTATTTTTTTTAACACGTTGGTTGCCATCCATACCTTAGGTGAATGTTTACCCGTATGCCGCATACAAATCAGTAGGTATCATAACATATGATGGCGATTAAATTACCTGTTATATGTAAGGAAGTGAATGTACTCCTGTTCAAAAAATGTTTTAATATGAGACCATCTTCAGAGTTCGGAAACTCGACTATCTCATACAAAATTCTATAGCTCATCGAACGATTTGTGTGAAAAGTCTAAAGACTTTTCTCCATAAGTAATTTAGCTCCATGGCTGTTATTATACATGAGTACAGTCATATCATTATGTGGCGTACGGGAAAACCTGGACTTTGTGTATGTCTTTGTTTACCTGTGTTCTGTTAGAGGTATACAACACGCAACCGCACATAGGTGAATATTAAGTAAAATAATTTCACATACATTAGGTACATACTAAATAACTAGCATTTATTTAGCATGTCACAAATTTACTTCACTGATCTCGCTAATGACTCACCTGGCAGCCAACGTTTTTTGTTTTTAGAGATCCTTCGTTGTAAATCTAAACGGAACTAGTAAAAAGTGTATAAGATCTGACTTTAATCTAGGTATATTCCTATGCTACTTGTATTTTTTTTGTAATTGTTGAAGTAATGTAAAATATCGCCTGATTATTGTTAGTGTATTGTTTACAAGGTAAGCGAGGCAACATGTTGGCGGTGATAAACTTGTAAGAACGCTTTCTTCTATAGCAGTGTCCCTAGCAGAAGACATTTGTTGTTACTCAATTATTTTTTATACGAAGTATTGATAAACGTTGCATTTTTGAGTAGATTATAAATTAAGTTCGCAAAATGACACTGTATTTTTATTTCCATCGACATGAAGGGTTGAAAGAAGTGCTGGCAAAGAAGAGGTAGACTACAGAGCAGGAAAGGATACTGCTATTTTGAAAATGTTGTCATCCTTTATCCTTAGGATTCATGATCCTTGGAGGTTGGTCACTCGGTGAACAATTTAATAAGTAAAATAACAAAGAATGTATTTTCATCAACCATAAACGAAAACCTTCTAGATTATCCAAAATGAAGATTCATTTCAAATCGAGATGAAAATAGCGTAAAATATTTGTAGTGTCGCACGCTTTATTCATCCATCTTATGATAAATATGTTTGTATAACAGTAATTGCAACGCCCGCCCCAGCGATGATATTCTAATGCAAACGGTTTATACGGTAACCATTTGTCATTAACTGGGCAACTGAAATATATGAGCATATAGAATGGTGGCAGTGCAATTAGGCCAGTGGCTAAAGAACCGGCCTATGCCTACCAACCTACTGGTCCCAGTTTTGAATCCATGAAATACCGATCGTGTTTCGGATTTATGGACTTATTTGTAATAATCACTATTTCGACGTAAGTATTTTCGTATAGTATAATAAGTATTTTCGTTTCGTACATACATACATATCATCACGCCTGTCTCTCATTGGGGTAGGTAGAAACTATAGAACGCCAGGTGCACCGATCCAAGCATCTTCGGTTTTCGGTACTTTTCGTTTCGAATATTACGTATTTTCGATGTAATAATCACTATACAGGAAAATATCGTGAGGAAACCTGCAGGTCCAAGAAATTGTATTACGAAAGACGTGTGACATACCCTAAGAAAGATATGGTTTTCCCTCTATAGCCAAACCTTTTTATTAATTATAATAATAATTATTTATTTATTTATTACTTTAATTGCAGTAAAAGTAATAATATTATCCATAAAATAAAACTAAATAAATAAATTTTAAAATTATTTAGACTTGTGGAGGGCTGACTACTGTCGCTCCGTATAAATAGCAGTATCTACGCCAAATACTTAGACTCAGGTAGCGGACCACGCCAATGCTAATGGATTAGGAAACGGAATAACGCTAAGAAGAATAATATACTTCATTAGTCTAGAAGACGTGTTCGTAAAAAAATAATAGAGTATAAGTAAAAATAATAGTCACTGGTTACTTTACTGGTTGGTTGCATTGATCATAGATATTATGATGATCAGAAGACACGGATTGACTTCGTGCGGTAGAGCCCGCCGCTACAAAAACTAATACTTAGCTAATGGGGCACGCCGCCGCGCCCGTGCCAGTCTGGTGACATGACCTTGAGTTGTTGCTCGGCTAGCCACAAGGTCATGCATTACAATTTTAAATAATAAAAATGCAACACTAAATGTGGCACACAATACAAATACGGGTAATCCGGAGTATTGCTCGCGCGTTGCCTCGTCGCTTATTCAGCAACTGAAAAACTTAGGTACCTACTGGTAACCTCATTCACTCGCAGGAAAGCGACAACTATCAAAGAGTTGTTTTCTGTTTCTATTTGCCGTAGCTACGCTTACAATACCTAAGGTATTGCTCTCGTGATAATACTTCTGCTGTTAATACAGCAACTTCAAAGGAGCTTACTGGTAACTTACTGCCTCAGAATACAGAATAAACCAGAAGGAGCCTACAGCCGATAATACATGCGGTCCGCTGTGTCCAGAAACATTTCGCAATCCCCCGCACTCCTCATACTTCCCACCCGTACAATATTGCTAGCTTAGTGAGAGTTCGCCTCTTTTAGGGTAAATTAAAAGTGTTATATTAATATAAAAGATGTTATATTAATATACTGTTATGCATAAAAAATGCTTTAGTAAAATAAAACACAAGTAATTTACAAAAAATATGTCTTTACTTAGGTACATTTTGTTGTACTAATAATATTGCCGTATTGATTCTGAGGTAATCAATACACTTTTACGTTTCGACAAATGAAGAAGTCTTGCTCTTTGCTTTTATAATTTCATCAGTGGGGAACTGAAACTCCATATATAATAATTAGAATAGTTTTACACAAAACATTTTTGTAAACAAACTACTATTTACACAATTTCACATATGCAGACTATATACCAAAAACATTAGTTTAGTATTTCAATCATTATTATTAAGTCAATAATTATTATTTATTTCAGGCAATATTTATATTAAAAGATCTCAAATAATGTAAACATATTACATTATCATATCGTAAATACCTTAAAATTAAATAAATGTATGTACATATTTTATAAAATTATAAAACCAAAATAATGGTATTTGAAAGAGAGACAACCAGAACGAACACTAGGATTACGGTTGATGATGTAGTGTTGGAGCAAATGGAAGAGTTTGTATATCTTGGAAGCGCTTTTAGAAGCGATGGAAGGTACACCGCTGATGTGGAGACGCGAGTGAGTGCAGGGAATAGCGTGAATGGAGCGTTGGGTAAACTGTTTGGCAGCCGAAATCTAAGCCAGAAGGCACAGCTCGCTGTACACAGCGCGGTGTTAATCCCAACGCTAACTTATGGAAGTGAGAGCTGGGTATGGCAGAGAGAGCATGAAAGTAGAATAAATGCGGTCGAGATGCGAGCACTGCGAAAAATTTGTGGCATAACGCTTGCTAACCGCGTTCGAAATGATGACGTACGAAAGAGAGTTGGACTGAAAGAGAGTGTCGGTGTTAAGATAAGAAAGGGCATGCTCCGTTGGTTCGGACATGTAGAAAGAATGCAAGATGAAAGAATGACGAAACAGATATACAATGCGAAAGTGGAAGGATGTAGGAGCCGAGGAAGACCAAGACTAACCTACCATGACCAAATTGGTCGTGTTTTATCAGAAGGTGATGTCAGGAGCCTTAGGAACCGGCGAGCGTGCATGAAAAGAGCTATGAATGTGAAAGAAGCGAGTGAAGTGTGCAAGGACCGCGTCTTATGGCGCTCGGTTCTCTCTGCCTACCCCGCAAGGGACCTGGCGTGAAGATATATATACATACATATTTCATATTAATCAAACTATTTTTAATTACATTTATTACATAATTACATGCATTTATTATTTATTTCATCAATGTCAACTTTATAAAAAAGTAGGGAAAAGAAACCAGTAAAACTGGCAACATGAACAAAACGGACTCGCCCAAATTGTTTACCACTATCAACGTGTAAAAGAATTTCATTATTTAAATAAAATGAGATGTAAATGCGCTAGTTACACATGAAATGTGATCCCATCTTGTTTTTTTATGCTTCTAACTGCATTCTTGCAGGTGAGAACCGCACAAGACGGCATTATTTAATAAAAACTATCGAGAATTTTTTACGCGCAATAGACACGGTGGCCAAATATATACTAGTCGTCCAAATGTAAAACTACTCTCATTGAGAGTAGTTTGTATGGCTTCAGTTTTGGGTGTGTTTGCGGTTTCTGGTTTATTCTGTATTCTGAGCTTACTGCTTTATTAAATATTGTTGTAGGTACCTATTCTATTGCTCTCGTTAGGTTCATTTACTAGTAGGCAGAGCGCACCACGTGCAGGTTGGCTTAGGCTCTAAACGTGATGCTGAGCTACTTATCGAGAACTCCACAATCATTACATATTATTGTGCAACGATGTTGAAATCAAAATACTGTATGAGTACTACAAGCGATCACCGTATGAGTCATTGCATAATGAGCAATTATTTCAATTCGGCAACACCAAAATTCAACCTTGAAATGAGTTATTCAGATCACACTTTACGTAGGTTAGTCGTATCATAGCATAGCCCGTTCGAGGCAAACTAGAGGGGGATCTTTGTGTTGTTCACCTATGATTTTTTCTTTTGTACAGGTTCCATACCGAGAAGATAAAACCGACCAAGTGCATGTCGGCACGCACAGTGTGGGGTTCCGTATTTGCTTCGCTTTGCGACGACACTTAGGTGTAACAAAAATTTGCACTTTTAATATAAATATTTCGTAAACAGATCACTAAGTATATCGTAAAATGATCTTCCCACACCCCTAATGTTTTTAAAAAACCGACTCCCCACTTTATGTGTAGAACGTACCACCAAATTTTTCAGGATTTTATTCTACCATTGTCAGCATAGTTAATATGTATACATGGCAAACTACAGCTTTCTAGTAAAACGTCTCTGAGCTAGGCCGCGGACAGACGGACATGGCGAAACTATATGGGTTCGTTGTTTACCTACTACGGAACCCTAAAACGCGATTATCGCCGCACTAGACTGTCTGTCACAAATATTACCTTTCTTACCTCCGGAGCTTTTAAAGCAAAGAAAGATGTTTGATAAAATTTTAGGTGCCTACATACTTATTATAGAAAATGAAGAACCATGTTTTTAATTCGCACATTTTCAATAGAAATCATAAAATAGTTTGACCGCATAGCTAAGTTTGTTAAAGATTTTCTGTCACAAACCTTAGAAGGTCAAAAGTTAGCCGGTGAAGTAGATTGCCTGCAGGGTGAGCTCGGCTCACTTTTGATCTTAAAGTTTGGTTTGATTAAGTCATATTTAGATAAATGACATGAAGAAAAATATAATGTTTCTAACTAGCACAGCTTCATGAACTAACTGTGCAAGTATCGTATAAAACCCTCGGTCTGGAGTGCTCT
The DNA here is from genome assembly GCA_947507595.1 of Pyralis farinalis. Taxonomy (NCBI): domain Eukaryota; kingdom Metazoa; phylum Arthropoda; class Insecta; order Lepidoptera; family Pyralidae; genus Pyralis; species Pyralis farinalis. The sequence continues at coordinate 35,616,067 of OX382260.1, read as the reverse complement.
GAAAGGGCAGTTGAGCCTCGCACTTGACTGGTCTCTCTTGCCGGTGTTATTGCCCACGGTGCTAGAGGTTTTGAACTTTGAACAGTCATTCAATTATTATAGAGTCAATCATTAAAATTATGCTTATAAAAATGATGGAAAGATGGGAGAAAACTATGTCTAATAATCAATCGTATTAATATACATTAATACGATTGATTATTAGTATTAAATATTCTTCAGTACTTCAGTACTCGTAAGTATACACTTACGAGTACTGAAGAATATTTAACTAGTGCAAGTTTTGCGTCGCTGTATAACCCTAGTAAATAAATTTAAATTGAAAAATATTTGTAATGGGAATTATTTCTTGAAACATCCGCTATAGAAAAGCTCTAACGTAATTTTTTTGTAAAATAACCAGAAAAATGTTATAACGGCCAAAACAAAATTTGTTCCCAAATGTTTATCTATTTTCGTTAATAACTTTATTTTTTGTTGTAGGGCTAAAAGTTACGGAACCAAAGTTCTAGAGAATTTAATTTGCAACAAAAACTGATTTTACTAATTTTCTGTGCCACGAATAGTTTGTCCGATATAGCGCAAGAACCATTCACAGCGCTTTTTACAAGATAGCGGCCGAGATACAAGAAATGCGACCCCACAAACATGGATTTAACTTTACACGATGTCAAGAGGTCCCTCTTGACAATTAATAAATAAAATTGCGTGCTCTGACTTATTGTCTTTTGCTTCTTTCATGTCATAAATTTTGCCATAAGTCCTACATCGTGTCAACCAAATTAACAGTTTAAAAATAAGTTCGCTATCTATTATTTATTCGTAGGCTATCTGTAAAAATAAAAGTCCTGACTGACTCACTCACTCATCAACGTCAAGCTCAAATCCCAGGGCTGAGAAAGTCAATATTTTGCAACGAGATTCCTTTTGCGATGTAGACAAGGGATAAGAAAGGTTTTTAGAAGTTCTGCCTCTAAGGAGGTGAATAGATGGGAAGCACTGTTGTATGGGAAATCGAAACCGTTAAATTTAGTCATATCAAATATATATTTTTTTTATATAACTTAAGGGATACGGCCAACCTGTTGTAAAGCGGTTGCCGTAGCCGCGCGATGCCTTCTCCGCTGATGATAATATAGCAACACCCTAGGAGCTTATAAATCAATAGATATATTACTTTATACGATGTATTATAACAGTACTTTTCCCGAAGGTTCTAGCAAATTAAACTTAACGCAAGTGAAGCTGCAGGCATAAGCTAGTTACTACATATGTATTTCAAGATGACTCATTTCATTACTTATACCACTCCTGCAAGTAGTTAGGTATTACGTAAATAGATAATTCCTTTGCTACAGTGTCGTTTAATTTTTAAATTATCAGATAAAGAACAAATACTTATTATAGATATATAGATCAAATTTGTGATATGTTGAACAAGGGTAATATCAAAAGCACCCAAAACCGAAGAGCGTGTATGAAGAGGTTGATGAGTTTGGAAGAAGCGAGAGCGGTATTAAAAGGTTATATTTTTCAAGTGACTGACTAAAAGGTTACATTTGCAACCTTATTTTTTTATATCTTTTGTATTTGCTCTTAAAATAACAAATCTACGCTATGATTAACTCAAGATAATTTATGCTACTTTGAAAAAGAAAATTATGAAAAATCTGCCATACATATTCAAAAACTTTTTTTCCAGTTTTCCTAAATTTATTTAGAGTGTAGTTATGAACAGACGCTCCTCAAATGATGGTATAGGTACGAGTACATATAATTTTAGGAAGTTTCACATTTTACCTTTCGGCATGCAAAATTTCAACATTTAACTTTATTTGCAATTACCACATTCTTTTTTTATACTATGTCGGGAGGCATACTATACGGCCCACCTGATTTGAAGCGGTTACCGTAGCCTATTAACAGTCTTAATACCTCAAGTATCACTCGCGCGATGCTACCTTTGTTGCTAGAACAGCAACTCCTGAGGGGCTTACTGGTGACCTCACTTACACGCATGAACACAACAACCCTCCACAGAGTTGTTATTTGGTTGCCGTTTTCTGTAAGGTGAAGGTACTTCAACAGACATGATGCTTTGATGCGCCCTACCTCTCTTAAAATCATGGCCGGTGAAGGCAAACAACGTGAGGAAATCTACATGTACAAGTAATTATGTTAAAAAGGTCTGGTTTTTCACATTGTTGTAAAGGTCTGACGGCAGTCACTCAAGTGTCCATCCAGTACTTATCTTGTTCAACTTCTACGAGTGTTCAGCATTACTTGCGTAAACTCGGACACGAGACATCGTCGTGCATAATATTTCGCAGGATGTTGATTTTGTGAGACAGTGACAATGTAAATTGACCACGATCCGTACAGTACTTCTAGCTTTCAACGACTGTTTCCTTTTGTCTTAATGTAAAATGAATTAAGAGGTTGTTGTTGCTAATAATAAGAAAGCATCTAAATAAAGTTGAAATTTCGGTTAATAGAACTTTATTTCTCATTAAGACAATTGTCACTTACATGAGAACAATATTTTATAAATATTAGTAAAATATTATAACAATTATTTATCTCGGTGTGGGTAAGAGAATAATAAAATGTTAGTATTGTTACGGTCGTTCTTAGACGAAGCGAGTCCTCTACATAGTTGCATTCCTATTATAAGGCGGTGGTCTAAGTTATAAGAAATAGCTGTTCAAAAATCAATTTAGTTTTTGATTATTGTAAATATGCGTGAATACATTTTCTTTTTAAAAATATTAAGAGAATTCGCTTGCTTTACACATTTTGGAAGTTTGTTATAAATTTGTGCTCCCCTAAGTTAAGTTGTTTTTACCATAGTTTGTCCGTATGTTAGGTAGGTAATAAATACAAGGTGATTGGGCCGACGTATTGAATATTTGTTTAATGGGTTTACGTCGTGAAACTAATTTGTGAATGGATGAGTTTATGGGTGATTTTGTAAATAAGTGTAGATGTGTTATATATATATAAAGTTGTTTTATGTTCAATAGCCTGGTTTCTTTATAAACGGCCTTAGATGGAGTTAAAAAGTCGTAGTTGTGTAAGATTTGTATAATTTTGTTTTGTAGCACTTGGATTATTGTTTGGAAATTTGAATATAGAATTATAGATACATTTTATCCATATACTCGTACATCAAAGTCCCTTGCGGAGTAGACAGAAAACTGAGTGACATATGGTTCAGTTTCGGTGACTATTCTTCGCGGAAAGGTGGAAGCTCTTGATATCAGACTTGTCTTCACACGTCTTTCGAAATTTCTTGGACGTGCGTTTTACTCACGATGTGTTCTTTCACCGCCGATCAAGTGACAATCACAAATATGTACATAAATACGAAAACCAAATACCAGGATTCGATCTGTTGGTCAAGACAAGACCTATTCTTTATCCACTAGGCTGTCACTACTCAAGTGGTGTCTTTAAGAGAGGTAAGACGCATCAAAGTTATCCGTCTGTGGAAGTACCCCACCTTACAGAAAACTGCAGCCTAATAACAATTCTCTGGAAGGTTGTTATGTTTCTGAATCCCCAGTAAGCTCCTGAGTTGCCGAGTTAAATCAAATCGTTTATTTTCCATGAATACAGGTTACATTAAGGATATTACAAGAAATGTTAGGTTCTATACCGTATTCTACAATTACAGTGTACAAAATTATATATAACATAGGCATGAAATTGTCAATTGTTTGCATATTGTCCTTTAATAAATCATATACTTACATATATTTTATTATTAATTATTGAATTATATAAAACAAAATGTCAACACACATTAATATTATCATCTAAATATTCATTAATACTATAATAAGCTTTATTTAGCAAAATGTCCTTGACTTTCTTCTTAAGTTAGTAGTAGAGACAAGGCATCGCGCAAGCGATGACGTGTTGCAAGTACTTGCAAGCGTCCATAGGCTACGATAACCGCGTTACATCAGAAATGCCGTATGCTTCAATGCAATGCAAAGTCAATAAATAATGTACATGCCTACAGCATGGGGTTTTTCAAGAAAGGCGTGAACAGGTTTTTAGAGGGTCGGCAACGCATGAGTGACGACACCCCTAGTGTTGCAAATGTCCATAGGCTACGGTGACTGTTTACCAGGCAGGCCGTATGCTTAATTGCAATCTTAGTGATATAAAAAAAACACTGATAACTTCTCGATACCGATTCATTTTTTGCCATATTCCATATATTTTGACAGATAACTTTCCGATTCCGTTTGCAATGGGGCTTTTCGATGCAATGTGGATAACCCCACAGGTTTAAAAAATCACAGTGCATGTGAAGCATCCTCCACAGGTGTTAGGGATACATTCATAATTTGTGCTACCAAACGGAAACACTATACAACAATTCATTACTCATACATGCGCCTTCACCTCACATACAATAAATTAGTCATATTATTACTCTGCCAGTGAAACCTCAAATAAGAGCTCGATGGCATCGTTGCACGTGCCTTTTTTTTTTAATACAACGTCAGGAGGCATACAAGCATACGACCCGTAAAGCGGTTACCGTAGCCTATGAAAGCTTGCAATACCACAAAGCTAATAATATAACACAGCAACTTAAGAGCTTACTAGTGACCTCACTCACGCAGGAACACAACTCTCTCATCATCATCATCATCTCAGCCTGTACTCGTCCACTGCGAAACATAGGCCTCCTCTTTAGAGCGCCACTCGTCTCGATCCTGTGCCACCTGCATCCATCGACTCCCTGCAAACCTCTCGGGGTCGTCGCTCCATCTAGTGGGGGCACTAGTACGGGGACGCCATTCGAGAACCTTCCTTCCCCAGCGATTGTCGGTTCTACGAACTATATAGCCGGCCCATTGTCACTTCAGCTTGCCTATCCTGTGGGCTATGTCGGTTATCTTAGTTCTACTGCGGATATCCTCATTTCTGATTCTATCACGCAGAGAAACCCCGAGAATAGCTCTTTCCATAGCACGCTGAGCGACATTGAGCTTCCCCATACGACCCGTAGTGAAGGGCCACGTCTCAGTTCCGCTCACTTCTCTTCACACACACTGCTCGAAGATCTTACTCTTCAGGCGTTGAGGTATTTTGGACGAGAAGAAGTTTCCCGAACGTTGCCCAGCCGAGTTGGATCCGTCTGTTGACCTCTCGGTCGAAGTGGGACTTACCTAACTGAATATCCTCTAGGGGGTTGTTATTTAGGTGCGGTTTTCTGAGAGGTGAAGGTACTCTTCCCCAGACTGGCTGCTTTGATGCGTCCTACCTCTCTTAAAACCCTCGGACCAAGACAAACATGTTCACGGAAACAAGTCCTGTGTGGAAATCGAACCCACCAGCGTCGGTGTCAAAGTAATGTAACAGCACCATGCCACCGAGCTCGTCGAAACCACTAACCGTATACGCAGGTTAAGCAACGTCAACCGCCTGTCATGAGTTTCTCCGTACTTTGGAGGGCATATTAAGCCGTCGGTCCCAGCTGTTGCTAAGTCAGTGGCCTTCGGGCGATTTGAAAACAGGAACAGGAACGTCCGCCAATCTGCAATTGAGCAGCGTAGTGGAGTATGCTCTAAACCCTTGGGTTGAAGGGCGAGCCGTATTCGTGCAGGGGGATGAGTTAGGGTTGGTTGTTGTATAGAAACCGCAAATCGAAGCCACCATGAGACAAGTGTAAACCTAATACCGTGAATTGGTCAATTTCTTATAAATAAAACAAATTTAAATATGTTAAAAACTGCTTTAATGTATAAAATTGCGTGGTAATAAATTATATTAGTAAAATATATAGTATAACAATCTGTACTTATTCTAAACAATACTACTAGACAAAAGTATTGATATAGAGCTATGCTCAATAATAATACTAACAACTTATAAAAATATATTAATAGTTATTATATAAAACAAGGTAAAATAAAAAAATACCCTCTATTTTAAGCCAAGTTAGAAGTGTGATAAATATAATAATCACACAAACTGGCAACAATCAAGTTAAAATACAGATTTAGCGCTTGCTATTGCATTAGTGTAAAGCAGAAATGCAACTAAAAAATACATAGAAAATAAACTTTAGGTACAGAGTTAAATGTCTAGTTTCCTTTTCTTAAAATCGCTATTAACAAACTTCTCATATAAGCAAAATTGTACTTGTAAATTATCATACTCTTTTATTTTATTTAAAATTGATTCATACTTTTCCTCGGAATGTTCAGGAGATACAATAGGCATAAGATACACCGCAAGTATATATGTTTCAGGTAGCTTAGTGTCCAATAGGCCAGCCACTGCAGCAACAAATAAATCATCCGAATCTACACTGACATTGGTTTCAATGTTAATACCATTTTCAATACCGTGAACATTAGAACATAACATGTCCTTCATATCAGATACACACGTATGAAAATAGGCTTTGTCGTCAACAGATTGTTTGATCAACTCTCCTGCTGCGTGTGCGAAATTTTGAATGGCCTCTTTAATTACTACTACTTTGTTATCCTTCTCAGATTCTTTATCAAATTTTAATTTGCCTGCTTGTGTGAACTTTCTATTCATTATGGTGAGCCGTAATGACCAACACTTCAAATATGTCACTCGTAAAGGTAACGACTTTTGTAAATTTAGCAAAACAGCTTCATAAACAGGAATCGCGTCTTCGTAGGTCCCATTATTACGCTGCTTATCTACGAGAAGATCAATGAAATTCCAGCAAAATCGACGTAAAGTGAATATTTCGTTTTGAACAATATTCCACATTTCGACACTTTTCTTTACAATCAATTGTGCAAGATCTATATTTTTCTCGAGGATATCTTTCTCATTCACAAAATAAACCAAGTAGGCAGCAACGAGTTCCCATTTAGCAGAGTGCAAATGTTCTAAGTCAGCAATTTCATAAGCGTTTTTTATTTTACCATCGACCAACTGATGTGTAATGTGTTCTTCCACAATATTTTTTACAAATGTTGCTTCTAGTACAGGTAAATTCCGTTCAATATTTAAAATGACAGCTCTTTTGCGTTTCACGTTAGTAGAATTATTATTTAACCTATTAACTGTTTGCCATGCAACTGCAATATAATCGCGCAATAAATTCTTAGGTAAATTACTTGATCCTAAGAGAGTATACATTTCACTTAAATCATCTTCGTGTAATTCCAGTGTGAACGATTTCAATGTTTCATATAATTCTCGTTGCTGTGTTTCATCCTCACTAACTATTTTATTGTATAGTGCTTGATAGATGATCAATCTTAGCGACACATTTTTAGTTTTTTGCCAAATATCTCCAATCAACTTTGTCAAATTTTCTGTATTGAAACTTTTGAAAGCTAAACGTATCCCATGTTTCTGTACTGATAGTGGAGACTCTATTATTGATTCCGTGAATTTAATACTCAGTGGTATAGGCAGGTTTGCCAAGTACGTATTGAAAATTGGTAAGCAATGTTGTACATAGTCACCTACAATGTACTTTAGAATGTTGGAAAGAGGTACAGGAGGCCGTGAAAAACCTGCGAAACGACATATGCCTCCTTGAATGTAAAGGGTTTGTGTGTCGAGTTTAGTGTAATCTATCTTAGGATCTGATGGTGCATACTTTGTCATAAACACTTCTTTGAATTTTTCGTCTGCTAACTGAAAAATACCATACACCCCGAAATAAACAGACTTCGTCGATAAATCTTTTTCCGAAATAATTTCAATAAAAAAATTAAGATACTGTTTTGCGATATCCTCTGGAAAATAAATGTTAATCTTTTTTAAAAAATTATTCATTTTAAAGGGGGTTTCATCTCTAAACATCTTCCTTACATCGGGTATTCTATCTGTCGCATTTTTTGCGTCTCGTTTTAAAATCCGAAGTAGGTCATCTTCCGTAAATTTTCTCATATTTTTTGTTAATTCATAGTACGAAAACTGTTTCCAATTTGATTCGATGTAATCCTTGATGATTTGTGGGCATTCGTCCATACCTTTTTTGTGTTCTTCTAATAACTCTAAAACACATTCGACGCATCTAATTTTAACACACTTTCCATCTTCATCGTCTTTGTCACAGTCTTCTAAACATTTTGCCATTCTGTCTGTATTAAATTTAAGTAAATAATTGTACACTACTTTTTTATTTTCTTCATCAACTTTGGAGTACAATCTGTCCCCACTTACATTAAACCAGTATAACTCGGATTCGATATATTTTTGTAAAGCCTCAGGAATATCAATTTTATGTATTATATGGTAAACTAGCACAGCAAACGTGATGAAATTGCCTCTTTGACCACGACTATTATAGACATCTAAACTGTACACTATTTTATTTAATGCAACCCAACATTCATGATCAAATTCGAAAACGTTGTGGGTTTCTATAATTTGATTTATAAAAGACTCTCTTATGTGTTTTGCTTCATTCATGTGTCTGTTATGGTAGTAATCTAGTAGCTTTTCTATTTCACGTTGATTCCTCGTTGACTCTATTAAAACTTTCACTATTTCTGCTCTGGTTCGGAAATCTTTTGTCTTTTTAATGTACTTCTTGACTTCGGGGAATGCGATATCAAAGTTAACAAACTTGTACCATAGATAATCACAACCATCACCCTGTATCTCTTTCTTACTTTCGATATGACGCAGAGCCCAAGACTCTCTCTCTTCTTGAGTCATAAATGTGTAGCATTCTGCAGTAAGGAATTCTTTTGTCATTTCAAATTCTTCGCCAGGATATTTGTTATTAAAAATATTCTTGAGCCATTGAAACCTTTCTACTTCAGGAATAATATTTAATATGAAATCGTAGGTAGCACAAAAACTTTCACTCCAGAACTTTTCAACATTTGATGGCAGTAATTTAACTGCAATGTTTTTAGCAATCTCCAGAGTTAAGTGCCTAGTTACAGCCTTTTTATTTAATACATTCATGTAAAGTAACGGATAAAGCAAACATCTATCTTTGTGGTTTCTTAATATTTGTTTTGACATTCTCAAACCAATTTTTTTGTTTATTTTGTCAGTTTCCTGATATTTTTCCAACAAATCTAAATATTCTGTATTGGAAATAGAAAATAAGTAGCGGAGCTTATACAGCTCACTTGCCCTCTGATATTCTTTAAGCTCTACCATATACGCTTTTGCCAAAACAAACGAATTTCCAATAAAGAAAGTTACATAGTCCCCATCTTGTTCAACTATTTCGTTTAATGTAGCAGAAGGTCCTTTAATTGCATCCAGTTTGAAAGATTCAGACGTGAAAACTAGAAATTTTAAGGCTATGTTATGCAGCTTCATTTTAATGCAATAAATATAAAAACTAGCTGCGCGCTCATTTCTCAGGTGCATAGATATAGCCGTCAGAAATTTCCTCTTCATTTTTAGAGACATAAATGGAAATATGTTGTGATGAAGATAATCAGTGTTTATTATATCCGAAAAGTCATCATTGTAAAGCCAATTACATTTCAGAACCCTTGAAATGTAAAGACTATCTCCGCCTTTCAGCACTTCAATTATATGTTTTATATTCTTGTATTTTGAAGCCACATCGATCAAATATAACGTATCTATATCAGAGTCATTAACATCGGCCTTGGCTTCCTCGAATTTAATATTTTTAGCTACGGTTTCGATGACTTTTAGATTAAGCTCTTGTTGCCGCTTACCTAAATTCTCTCCCGTTAACGTCACCATTTTTAATGTCTCGGGTTACCTGGAAATAAATAAATGAATTAATATTTACAAAACTGCAAGAATGATTTCTCTTCTAAGATTCAGCCATGACTGACGGAGGTATGTGAACAGTCATGCAAAAAATTCGTAAACTCAATAGAAGCTTTTCGCAACACACGCACGCAAATGCGTGCGTGTGTTGCGAAAAGCTTCTTTGATTCACTTGAACCCAGCCGGGATTGCCTGTTGCGTCCGCCGCCTCCTATTTCAGTACCGGATAAAAGCCTTGCAAATGCAACCTATAAGTGTATGTACTGTATTGTGTTATTCTTATTTAATACTGCCAGCCAGGAGTGACAGAACAGTGAAAAATATTTTCGTCCTTTTATTTATTCGGGAAACGATTTATAATTCAGACAGATCACAGATTACTGGTTTATCTCTTCAGTATGAAATTTCGTCTATAATTAGAACATAATTTTACAATTGAGTATTTAAAAGTTACAGCTAATGCTGCACTTGAAAAAGTTTTCTTTGATATTGTCGTACCGTTATCTAAAAATGTGAATCCACTAATATTGTAAACGGGAAAGTTTGTATGGATGTATGTGAGAACGGAACAAACATCGACATTTGTTAGTTTAGATGTTTGAATCGTACTAAACATGGATGTTTTATTTCGCTTTCATGTATCAGTGGCTTTTCATCTACTACTATCCCACACAATCCCACAGGAACACATCACCGGGATAAAAAGGCTACTTTTTATCCCAGTGATGTGTTCCTGTGGGATGACCTCTTCGCGAAGACTGCTTTACCACGAGATTCTCCACTATTAGCCAAGTTTATGTGGGTTGCTTACGACTATCGAGTGCCCAACATTTGCATGTGTTCGCCGAAAGTAATATAAGGTTTTATAATTCGTCTACAGAATTATATAGTAATTGAAATGTGAAGTTACTTAGGATAATGATATCAACTACGATTATCGTATTAACGACTGAACGGATTTGATTTTTTATTCCGGAAACATTTATATCTCCTGTAGGATAACCATTTTTGTATAGATATTGTTTATGTGACACATAAATTGAAAAGTAAAAAACGTGTGTCACCTTTATTCCGGGCAAATGCACGGCTCCTGTGGAGCTGGAGCGTAGAGAATCATAGTTGTAAAGTCCAAATGTGATAGAGGGGTTCGTAATATTATGAATGTAAAAGTGTATTTTGTCTTTTTTTTATGAAACTAGATTGGCAAACAAGCATGCGGATATGGTACGCGGTTGCCGTAGCCTATTAACGCTCGCACCACCACAAGGATGTTACTCGCGCGCTGCCAATCTTGTGGCCTAAGGATGTTTCGTCACAGTACCCAGTAACTTCTCTGCCATATCTCGCCCTTCAAATCGGAACACAGCTAGATAAATATAGCTGCTTGGCGGTAGAAATAGGTGAGACAGAGGTATCCACACAGACTACTTTTGCACAAAGCCTCCGTACCTCTGGCTGTCGGTTAGTCCTTTTTTCGAATCAAAACGAAACGACGGATTGCTGTATTTTTTGTATGGAGATTTAATTTGTATGGACGGCCCGTACCGCGGCAAAATATCTCACTCTCACAGGAAAACACGCTTTGTTTCCCTTTGACCACGCGGGCGAAGCCGCGGGTAACAGCTGTAGAATCATATAGATACGATGCAATGCGAAATGACATCATTCACAGAAGCGTACCTCACGTATGCCAAAAAAGCGGTGACTGTAGCGAATGCTTTTTGTAGTTATTCTATTTTAAGAATTGGCATTTCCCGCGAAATAGCAATTGATCGTGAAACAGGGTTTCCTCAACTATCATGAAAGAGGTCTAAAATATATTAATTAATAAAAATGTATTAACTACCACTAGGAAGCTAGGCTCGTTTCTTAACTGTGTATAGAAAACTCAATTTTGCGTGGTGACCCTCAAGGTCACGATAGCGGCTCACTGCATTGAATTAATCAATAACCCAACTCACACTTAGTTGGTATTCAGCATTGGTTATTGTGAAGGTTTGTACTGCATTCCCGTCGAATTTGAGGCATTAGCTTTTTTACCATAGCACAATAACAAAAACTAAAAAATGTTATAAGCTATGGGGCTGCATGTTTTTTAAATTGTTTTTTTTTTAATATTTCCCTATAAATCGTCTGTAGCATATTCGGTAAAAAATCTACTAGCTACTTAAAAAGGTTCAAAATATCAGCCCAGCAAAGAAGGTAGGAAAGAGGGATGGATAACATAGGGTTAGTCCTTCGGCACTCAGGGGTATAGAACCTTATAAACTAGCAAGTCGGACAAATACTTTAATAAATTTGAATAAAAAGGTATCCGTTATGAGTGAATAACAGTCATTGAATAATAATCATACAATCTTTTCACTCACAGAAGAGCAGTGACATAAAACGAAACGAAAACAATATCTAAACGAAAACAATGTCTAAATATCGTGTCTATGCAATTAAGTTATTCCATAATATTGTCTTTTTCTTGTCATCGTTTATATATATTCAATCTTTTTATAAACTATTGTACTGTATAGTGTATATACACAATATACTGTTGTTATATATGTGAAGTCGAGAAAATATATTCGCGGCGGCCATTTAGGGTTTCTTATCAAATAGGTAAAAAAAACCTTGAAAATTCGATGTTAATAAAAAAATAAAATACATATCTACAATTGATAAAAATTGTAACTATGACAACTTACAGAAAATTCTAATAACGTTTTCACTAAAGTACGTTCAACGAGACAAGATAAAAACAAAAAACATGCCGGCCTTTACTAAGGTTTGTTACGAATCTAATGATAAGTATCCCCATCCTTTTCTCTTGTAGGCAGGAACGGCAGCGTAGACACTAGGCACAGTGGCGACACTCCCTGTACGTGAGAGTTCGATGGCCGGTGACCTTGCACTAGCGTGTTTAACGATACTGAAAAAAAATTAGACATAATGCCAAAGAAGAGGATCTGTCAAGTAAGTAAAACTTGTGCAAGGACATTATGTTTAATTATTCTTCGGTATCAAACCTAATGTTAAACTCACTATGTATGTGAAAGTTCCAATACCGGTGACTTTGCGCAGTCACCGGTATTGGAACTTTCACATATATGGAGTCACCCCTGTCTCATAAGGCTATTAAGGCGCGCGACATCATCAATTATTTCCTGTACACATATTATTAGAAATCATAGTACCAGCATTACACTTGTTTCCCATTTTAGTGGTTTAATATAGTTTTCTGCAGGCCGAATAGGGATACAATATCGAAACAATGCCAATATTATCTTGACAAATGTTTAGGGTTATTGCCAATATCTCTAACGAATGTATATCTTCACGCCATGTGCCTTGCGGGGTAAGCAGAGGGAACCAAGCGCTATAAGACAGTCTTTATCTTACACACTTCACTCACTTCTTTAACATTCATAGTTTTTCATGCACGCTCACCAGTTCCTAGGGCTCTTGACATCAACTTCTGATAAAACACAACCAATTTGGTCATGGTAGGTTAGTCTTGGTCTTCCTCGGCTCCTACAATGTTCCACTTTCGCATAGTATATCTGTTTCGTCATTCTTTCATGCTGCATTCTTTCTACATGTTTCCAATAATTATGGGTTGTTACTGTTACAGAAGAGGGATAGATGCCTGCTAAAAATATCAGAAGATCGCTATTTCTGGCAGATGGTGGCTGGCCACTCACTTAATGAAACCAAAATACTAGAAAACGTTGCCCAGTGGCAATCCTGATGTTAGTGACTCAGGGATATTTATTTGCAGCATTGGCATTGAAGGTAAGCTAGAGCTGCGAGCCCAGCGGGCCTTCTTAGGGTCCACTCCAATTGCTGAAAACACACTTTGGAACAATTGGCAAATGTAATGTCGCTATGGTTTGACAAGCCAGTGGTGGAATGGCTAGCGGTGGCTACTTTACCATGTTAGGACATTATGTCTGTCATGGACACCTAAATTGCAGAATCTGCAGAGGTTCAAATGACACTATGAAGCACTTTATATGACAATGCACCCTGTCAAAGTCTGGCTATATTTTCCTAGGACTTCCATTAGTTTGCCAGCTAACTAATGGACGTCCTAGGAAAACATAGCCAGACTTAGAAAAGTATACACTTCTCCCATTAAACAGCATGTTCAGTGGTAGATAGAATATCTCTACAGTTGCATCAGAGAGCTCTATCTGGTGGGTAGGCTCTGATAAATGACAATAAAGATAAAACTTCTCTATTCTGTATTTGGATACTTAAATACATATTACATTATTAAATAAAATTATATATTTTAACTATCTAGCTGTAACCTGCTACTCCTTCCGCGCGTATACTGTGGAAACCGTTTTTCTTTCTTTTTCCTCAACTATTAAAGTTCGTATTGTGATGTTGAATGCCCTATAAATTTCCTCAAGAATTGAGCTATCAAATGAAAAAAAAAAATTTATTCCCTGGTAGTTCCAGAGATTAATTCGTTCACACAAACAAACTATTCCGCTTTATATATTAGTACAGATTGATATTGAATTATAAAACAGACATACAACACAAAAGTAGACAGATGTAGGAGCCGAAGATAACCAAGACTTACCTACCGTGACCAAATTAATACCGTTTTATCAAAAGGTGAAGTCAAAAGCCCTAAAAACAGGCGAGCATGCATGAGAAGAGTTATGAATGTGAAAGAAGCGAGTGGAGTGTGTAAGGACGGCGTCTTATGACTTAATATTTCTTCAATATAAATTAAAGTCACCCAGAGTTAAACTTACAATGGTAGTCATTCTCTTTTTCTCCAATTACAGTGGATGAGATACGCAAAATAATTGTATCCATTAAATCCAAAGCGGCCGGCGGTAAGATAACATGAGCAGAGACAATATTCTTGCAATATTGGAAACTATATTTCACATCTTTAAACATCTTATCCACACCTGTCACCTGTCATATAAATGCAGATCTCAGTAGAATTAATTCTTGGTGCAACAGCTACGGAATACACGTGAATTCCAAAAAGTGACAGGCAATATAGTAGGTTCACATAAAATTGCATTTGCAAGAAGTATATGAGGTGAATAAGCAGGAGGCTCAGTTCTCCCAGCCTATCCCGTAAGGGATTTGGTGTGAAGTTATAAATAGAATAATTATGTTTTCATAAACATACTGTGAGTCAGAAGAGAGGATATTTATTTCATTGAACAGCGCCCTAAGTAATGTTATAAATACACCAGTCTCACTTCTGTATAAAACTTGACAATATTCTCTATATAAATTGACAATTGAAAGTATGACATAATACTGGGAAAATAACTAAAATAGACTACAGAGAGAGGCATACAGTAGACACGTACCTGCAAGTCACTTAGTCTCATCCTCACATTTAGGTTTAATGTTTTTGCTGTTTTTCCTAGTGAATTAATATTAGGTACATAAGACATGACAGACAACCAGAAGAAATAGCAAATACATTTAATTACTCATAAACTAGTAAATAACAGCAAGCTGTGTAGGCAGAGCTGATATTTTTTAAATTTAAAAAATATTTAAATATTTTATTTTTAAATATTTAATTTTTTAATTTTTGGAAAATATATGGAACCCTGTATGACATCTAGCGACGAGTGCTGTTACTTTTTCTGTTGATGGGAGTGCAGTGCAGACTCTGCACTGCAGAGTGGCCGGCCATACGTTTTCCCATATGTTTTTTTTTCTAATTGGAACGATCTTGGACCGTTCTTCCTCACCAACGAACATTTAAATTTCAAGATAAAGGATACAAAACTACAATATGTTAGCTATTAGTGTGTCGATTTTGGAGTTTCTCACTATTACCGTCTAAACGCTAGCTGGATGACATCAGTCTACCCCAAACGACAATTTTGAGGATAATGTGGCTCCGCTGCCAATTATATTGTGTTGGAATATAAATAATATATTTACCTCAACTTTACTTTTCAATTGTTTAAAATTCCTGTGGAATTGGCTAGGACTCAGACTTGAAGGCAACCTTACTTGATACTAAACATTTTAGTTTATCATCAAATCTTTACCAAATTGATATAACACCCAATTCAGTATATACAATACTGTATTCAATAGTATACATACATGATATGAGGGTCATTTGAAAAGTTCTTAGCCTAACATGGTTAAAGTCATTGGTTTTTTTTATAATTACCCTCATTTTGTAGTTACATTATTTAGCAACAAGTATACACAGTTTAGTTTATTTACAGTAACTCATTGTTCGTTTACACGTGATACCGTAAGTCAAGTAAGAGCTATTTTTGAAAATGGATAAAATTGAACATCGTCCAGTTATAAAACACCTGAATTTGAAAGGTTTAACTCCAAAAGCTATACATGAAGACATGTCTGCTACTTTGGGTGAGTCCGCTCCTTCGTATGCGACTGTTAAAAACTGGGTGGCAGAGTTTAAACGTGGTCGTGAGACGTTCATGCACACAAATGTTTGTACTGTGTGGGAATCGAACCCACGAGCGTTGGTGTCAAAGTAGCGTAACAGCGTGTTTCACCACTGCACCACCAAGCTCGTCATATTTTTTTAACAAATTCAATAATTTTCTACAACCTGGAGCTTGTTACATGTTTGCATTCAGTTGGTATGCGAGACACATAAATGGAAATGCACCACAACATAGTGGTTAACTTCTCTGAAGGGTTGGCAATAGAATAGAGGCGCAGGCTTTTGGAGCAGATGAGGGTTGAATTATGTAGGGATGGATGTCGGCTTTCTAAATATATCATTTCTGTTGTGTGTTGAAATGTTAAATGTACTATTCAGATGGTTGTAGCAACCCGTATTTCTTTTTCAATCGAAGTTTAATAGTGTAAAACTTTTAAAATTTCTAATTTCTCCTAAACTATGGATGATATCCACGGGGGTAGGAGTATCAGTGGGTAGCCGCTCCCCCTACACCTCTCCCCCTCGTCCCTAAATACCTGCGCTTTTATTCTATATTTTTACCTCTCTGCATTCCGTTTATTGGAGATAAGAATATGTAACCATTTGGCAAAATTTATTATAACATGAACATGAAAAAAAAAATACTTTCAGTGTTCTCAATAGACAAATGATAAGAGCAGCCTTAACTTACGTTGCAAGATTTAGAAGCTTGATGAATCACTTTGATCGTTTTGGCGATGAGTCATTTGTTATTTGATTGTGTAAAGTTTAAAAAAATGGTTGACATGATAAAAAATTTATATTAAGTTATGAACTTACCCTTTTTAATCAAAGTCGGTAAAGGTGATAGAATGTACGGAAAATCACTGACAATTAATAATTTCCAAAAAATATGTTGTAATCATTATAATAAGTGCTAGCAGAGAGGCGGCCGGCCGGCCTAGGATCAGATAATCTATACAGCCTGCTTCAAAGTTTTAAACCAAAGCGATAATATGAATTTAAATATTTAATGGAATTTAATAAACACACTGTAAATGTGTGTGATAAAAGTGTTTGTGAACCAAAGAATATAATACTCCCTGACGGGAGTTGTGAACTAAGTATTCGTGAATAAACATAAAAGTGGATTTGACATTCTAGACTGAAATGAAACTGACAATTGAATTCTGAAACCTCGGACCAAGTATCAATGGACGGAGCTTTAGGACGTTGCCGTTCTTGTGTCCGTGTGTAACCACTTCACTATGCGTCTTTATCTGACCCGTGCTGCGTAGCTACGAGCAAAAGAGAAAGTTGATGAAGTGTGGCAACACCGCACTGTCGTGTAATTTTATGACCGACTATTCGGTCACAACAAAGCGGTCAAGTGCACTATTTTATTAAAATTTTAATGTAATCATTGTTTTATGTGTTACAATCGTATTCAAAAGTGAAAATATGTCGTGTTCTGCAGTGTCTTGTTCATCAAGAACAACAAAAGGGGGTGTTAAAGACCCGGAATTGTCATTTCATACGTAAGTGGTTGAAAACAAATTTTCTGTCTTTATATTGAAGATTTTTTCCAAAATATAGATTTTATTTTTTTTATATAGACACTTATTTGAATATGTTTCAAATAATAACGTGTAATGATGATACAGAAATCAAGTTAAAATCCATTTATTTTATTCAAATAAATTGCATTATTTTGAGAGGTTATGCTAGAGATGTACCTTTATCAAAGTATTATTTTATTGATACTATTTAATTCAACGTTCTTTTTTCAGATTCCCTAAATGCCCAGACATAAGACGTGAGTGGATCAGAGCTATTAGGCGTGATAACTGGGAGCCTTCAAAATATTCCAGGCTTTGTTCAAAACATTTCGAAAGTTCCTGTTATGTTAGCGGATTATCTATCAAGAGACTGAAATCAGATGCAGTACCAACCATTTTTGAGGGATATCCAGTATACTATCAATCTGTAAGTTTTTTAGTCTATGACTTCATTTCAACCAAAGTAAATAAGGAGGTTATAGGACTTTTTGGCGGGAACTTGAGAAGTTACGTTGCGTTTTCGTTTTATTTTCATAAAATCGTGTATTTTGAGTTTTAATGAAGATTATCGGTGGTATTTTGTTCAATAAAGATCAATACAAATGCACCAGTGAAGTGAAATGAAATGATTAAGTGTATAGTGGCTTTTCATGTTGTCTCAAAAAGTCCGTGAAAAGTTTTAGTAGAACGGCTACCATTGTACTAAAACCTAACTTAAATTAACTGACTATGACTAGAAGATGATTTAACATGACTATTGTCCTTTACTAGAACTTTGAAACATGACGATTGACGATAATTCAAATACATGAATAATATTTTTACATTGCTCAACTTGACACTGGCAAATACACTAAGTGTGATGCCATAAAGACGAAAAAAAAAGGAGGTTATAAAGAAGATCATCATCCGAGCATATTCCCGAGTTACATCCTCGGCGATAACGCTTTGGAGCCCGGGGTCCGCTACCTAACCTAGGTAATTTGACGAAGTTACTGTTTTTTACACAGAAGGACTGTCGTCTGCCCTCCGCATCCCTTAAGGGTAGAACAGAATCAACCGGCACGGGTTATACGGTGCTATATCCCTTAATCGACCTTTACGTACTGATAAGCAGTTGGCATGTTCTATATTTTTCTTTCGCTCCCAGATTAGCATGGAAGACAAAGTAAGTAGTTAATATGATATGCGAAATTCACAATAACAACTTACATATATTCCATTAATGTATTCGTCCTTATTTTTCTGTGAAAGTGGAAATCGAGTTGATATATTTATTTTTAGGGTGCCATAGTCAAGAACGAAACCTTATAGTTTCGCCATGTCTGTCTATCAGTCTCTGCGGTTTAGCTCAGAGACTGTTGTTACTAGAAAGCTATTATTTGGCATAGGTTTATACAATATGAAAATAAAAATAATCGAATATATTTCGAAATAAAATAAATCAATGTATCTGCCATTGCTTAGCCACTGCTATCTGGTGTAACAAATTAAATGTTTCAGGCCACAAAGAAGAGAAAGCCACCTCGGGATCGCAACAGTTCCACTGCAGATGTACAAGTCACGCCAAGAAAACGGAAGAGGATGCAAGAAACTGGTATTGACAGTAAAGATATACCTACAACGCCCAGGCGAGGATTAAAAGTTTTAAGATCTCTTGCGCAATCTCGTATGGTAGCTACAAGAAGACTAAAGACAATTAAAAAAATAAGAGAACATAAGCGAAGGCTTATTAAAAAAAATGCAACATTAATGAATGTCATTAATGATTTAAAAAATAAAAATCTTGTAGAGACTGAGTCATTAGATTTGCTGTCTAACATAGGTAGTAAATGTAAAGATTTGCTAGTGAGGTTAAAACGGAAATGTAAAAATGAACCACTACCCAAACAATATTCACCAGAACTTAGAAAATTTTCACTTACTTTACATTATCTTTCTCATCGGGCGTACAAGTACGTACGAAGTCATTTTGATTCATGCTTACCTCACCCCAAAACAATTACCAAATGGTACCAGAACGTCAACTGTGAACCAGGTTTTACTGGAGAGTCATTTGCAACGCTTAAATTAAAGTCGCAAAAAGAACGCATTATTGGTGCACTATCTATTGATGAAATGGCCATTAGGAAGTGTATTGAGTGGGATGGACATTGCTCTCATGGATATGTTAATATTGGGAATAATGTTGATGATGATAGCGTTCCAGTGGCCACTGAAGTGCTTACATTTATGATGACTTCAGTTAATGGATCTTTTAAAATACCAGTAGGCTATTTTTTAATAAACGGTACAACTGGTTTACAAAAGGCTGGACTGGTACGCTCTTGTCTCGATTTGTTGGACGAGTCTGGTGTCTCTATAGTGGCTCTAACTTTTGATGGTGCGCCAAACAATATTGCTATGGCAAAGCATCTCGGTTGCGATCTCAATTTTAATAAAAAGTTTAATACGCAATTTGCACATAATGGAATGAAAATTTCTATATTTCTGGATCCATGTCACTGTCTAAAATTAGTTAGGAATACATTGGGCGATAAAGGCTATATGTTTAATAAAGAAGGAAAAGAAATATCTTTTAAGTATATTAAGCTGCTGCATGATTTGCAAAGTCAGGAAAAAATGCATTTGGCCAATAAATTGAGACAAGCACACATTGATTATATAAAACAGAAAATGAAAGTAAAGTTGGCAGCTCAAATGTTAAGCCAATCGGTGTCTGATGCATTTGAGTTTTGTCGCAATGACATAAAATTGCCAGAATTCTCTGATTGTGAAGCTACTTGCGACTTTATTTCTATGTTCAATAATATATTTGATTTATTAAACTCGCGAAACCTTAACTCTTATGGTTATAAAAAACCAATTCTCCCACGCAATTTGAGCATAACATATCGGCTGATTTCAGATGGTATGGACTATATAAAAAATCTAAAATTAAATGAGAATGATTTTATTATAGAGTCTCAAAGAAAAGTAGGATTTCTAGGATTTTTGATTTGCCTTCAATCATTAAAAAATATATGCGAAGATTTACTCACTCAAAATCCACCGAAACTAGATTTTATAAGTACATATAAGTTTTCGCAAGACCACCTTGAGCTGTTTTTCGGCGCAATTCGCTCAAGGGGGGGGGGGGGGGGGGGTTTAACAATAATCCGTCTGCTAAACAGTTTAGAGCTGCTTACAAAAAACTGCTCGTACACGCTGAATTTAAGATAGCAGAAGGTAACTGTATACCATTAGAAAACATACCCATTTCGAATTTGGCCAGCTCTCACTACGTTAATAGTATAAATAAGTCGCTCACTAAATGTAGAATGATGGAGGAGAATTTTGACGATAATGCTCAAAGACCTGACTTCGAATTTTTTGATAAAAATGATGATCATTGCTATATTTTCGATCCCACGCAATTAAGTGAGTATGCAGGAGAGGTCATTTATTATATATCGGGATTTGTAGTAAAAAAAATAAAAAGTAGTTTAAATTGTGAGGAGTGTTTGTCTGTCTTAGAAGGTCCGAAAATAAACTCTTTGACAATGACAAAAGATAAAGGAGGGCTAATTTACCCCAGTAATGACGTACATCATTTATGTAATCTGTGTGAAAAAGTGCTACGTAAATGCTTAATAGCAACCCACCACAGTAAAATCAATAATAAAGATGTATATAAAATGATTAGAGATGTAATACTCCGATAATTCAAATGATATTGAGGTTCCTAAACTCATTTTTTCTTAAAGTCAATAGTTCAAAAGATATACGCTTCCAAAGTGGTAAAATGTGTGTCGTCCCCCCCCCCCCCCCCCTCTAACTTTTAAAATAAGGGAGTGAAAAATCTAGTAAATATATATGCTATATATCTTAATGAAAACTTTCAAAGAAAATTGGTTTGAACGAGATATAGTCAGGAGTTTTAGAGATATAGCATATTTTCATAAACCGCAAATATAACTTTCGTCATTCATACAAACACTATGAAAAACAAAGTTATTTTTGCTGTTGAAAGATTTTGTGGCATTTTTGTTGTTAAATATTATATGGTACTACGGAAGCCTTCATGTGCGATTTCGACTCGCACTTGGCCGATTTTTTTATTTTATCCTATCATGATGAAAATAAGGCTGAAAATAAATCGACCCTTATAGTGAATCTAGTCTAGGCCATAAGAACATATTTTAGTTTTAAGTACCTGTGTACGTCACATACCTACTAATTTTGTCAAATTTAGTTATTTTCATTAAAGTAAAAATAAATCTTTGACTATTAGTTAAAATGATTTTTATTTCTATTCTATGAAATAGAATAGACATTTTATCGATATCGATGGTCTTTTTAACTTTAACTTAAGCTATTCATTAGCCACGCACACTAATACATTTCTAGAACTGCACACTAACAAGCGGACACGTTCAAAAACAAAAAGCTCTGTCCATTGATACTTGGTCCGAGTCTGAAACATAGTTTTTTTTTTTGGTTCTTTTTATCCCCGAGGGGAAAGGCAAAGGGATCTAGCCCATACAGCCAAGTCATCAGTTTAGAACCATTTGAAAATCTTAATTCTATGTTCCAGCTTCAGGAACTGTGCTCAAAAAATACTTGGGAAGGGTACTTCGACCCAATCAACCCAGTTTAAATACCACCCGTAAAACAATAGGAATTTTACAAGGTTTTCTTGATGAACTTATTCACGTCTTCCAAAAAGTGCATAAACGTGTTATATTTGAGTTTTTTCATTATTGTATAATTGCACTAGCACTTAAGTTACAAAACACTATCGCAATTGTCACATAAAACTAATTTTACACTGAATTGTAAAAATTTCAAGTATAAGAAGAATGTCACTCGTCAAAAGCGCGGGACAGAAAAACAGGGAAAGACAGTAATGACTAATGGGTCCGGTGTTCCACTCACAATTCTAGTTTTACCTTAAATTTATAAGGAATTATTTTTATAATGTCACAAAGAACTTAAATTTCCTAATATTAGAGTTCGTTATTATAATATAGAGGAACACCCAAAATTTCGTAAATTTAATCTACGAGGGCCATTTGAAAAGTTCTTAACCTAACATGGTTAAAGTCATTGGTTTTTTTTATAACTACCCTCATTTTGTAGTTACATTATTTAGCAACGAGTATGCACAGTTTAGTTTATTCACAGTAACTCATTGTTCGTTTACACGTGATACTGTAAGTCAAGTCAGAGCTATTTTTGAAAATGGATAAAATTGAACATCGTGCAGTGATAAAATACCTGAATTTGAAAGGTTTATCTCCAAAAGCTATACATGAAGACATGTCTGCTACTTTGGGTGAGTCCGCTCCTTCGTAAGCGACTGTTAAAAACTGGGTGGCAGTGTTTAAACGTGGTCGTGAGACCATTCAAGATGAGCACCGTAGTGGCCGGCCTTCGACTGCTTCCACTGATCAAAACAAAGAAAAAATCTGTGATTTAATTTTATCTGATCGAAGATTGACTGTCAAGGAGATAGCTAAGACTGTAGGCATCTCATCTGAGCAAACACATCATATAATTACTACTGAACTTGGATTCTCTAAGGTGTCTGCGCGGTGGGTACCGCGACTGCTTTCAGTGGAACAAAAACGCAACCGACTCACAACTTCTCGCGACTGTTTAGAGTTATATGAAGCTAACCCAATAAAATTTGTTGAAAGATTTATAACCATGGATGAAACCTGGGTTCACCACAATACACCCGAGACTCCTGTGCCAGAAGCGTGCTCGTTCGCTACCCCTGCCAATCAGTCGATTGCAATTCTGGACCAAAAGCGCACCGATGTGCGAATTAGGGCGTCCCCCGTAGGCGATGCGCACCGATCCGCCTCCGTCGGTGCGAATATAGCTGCATGCGGCGGTGGGGGCCGCCACCCACCACGCAGCGCCAATTCCGGCGGGACGAGGGGAGCCGAGTGCCGCATAGGCACGTGGAATGTGAACGGTGGATTGAATGATAAGACGAATGAATTGATAGACGTAATGAATGATAGACGTTTGGATGCTTTATGTGTGACAGAGACTAAGCGCAAGGGGAGCGACACCGATGATCTGCCCGGTGGGATGATGCTCCTATGGTCTGGGGTAGACCGGGACGATCATGCCAGTGCTGGTGTAGGTGTCGTACTCTCCTCTCGCTTAGCCACTGGTGTAAGAGATTACTGTTTGGTAGGGCCTAGACTTCTCTGGGTTCGTATTAAACTGGGCATCACGCGAGTATTTCTGGTTACAGCATACGCTCCCGTAAGCTCAGCGTGTGCTCAAGAACTGGAGAAGTTTTGGGAGTCTGTGAGGGATGTTCTGGACTTAGCTGAAGGGAATGAAAGAGTGATTATGTGTGGAGACTTGAATGGATGGGTTGGGATCAAGCGATACAGCTATGAAGCTGTTCTTGGTCCGTATGGAGATAAGAGAGTGAACGAAGCAGGTAAGTCAATATTAGATTTATGTATGAAACGAGGCCTCCTCGTGTCGAATACTTTATTTCATTATAAGGATATTCACACGTATACATGGAGAAGGAATTACCAAAAAAGTGTGATTGATTTGATTTTAATAGATAGACGTCTCCGAAATGTTCTAATGGATACAAGAGCCTTTAGAGGCCCCACTATTGAGACGGACCACTACCTGGTGGTAAGACGGTTTGTGGGCCTTTTTAGGAAGTGGAGGCACTGGCGAGTGCGTATCCCTTTCGGAGATCATGAAAGGATAATGAGCGAAAAATTGCAAGATGAAAGTGTAAGGAGAATGTATGTGCATCTGGTAAGTGAGAGACTTGCAAATGCAAGCCTCTCCGACTCAGATGTGGATGATTGTTGGAAAGTTTTGAAAGAAAGTATGGTGGATAGTGCAAAAGAAGCTTGTGGATGCGCAAAGAGACGTAAAACAGCGAAAGGAGATGCCTGGTGGGATGCGGAGGTTGAATCCTCCGTAGCAAGAAAGAGGAAAGCGTGGCTGGATTACGTATCATCTTTGCCCTTAAATGAAAATATGAGAGAAAAGAAGAAAGAAATGTACCGTCTATGCAAGAATGAAACCAAGTCTTTAGTGAATGAGAAACGTGAAAGACAAATTATGAATGAGGAAGAGAGGCTGACGAAAAACTTCGAGGCAAATACCAAACTCTTTTGGAGAGAGGTAAAGAAGTCTCGGAGTGGTTCGTCGGCATCCAGAATGGATAAGATAAAGTCTAAAGCTGGTGTCATTCTTGCGAACACTCAGGAAGAGTTAGAACGGTGGAGTGAATATTTTGAAGAAATGTATGAGTATACCTCGGACGCTGACAATGAGAGTGAGTCGGATGCTTACTCCACGTTGACGGCGTCCGACGAAGGCATAACTATGGATGAGATCGAATGGTCGATTCGAAGCTTGAAAAATGGAAAATCAGCGGGAATTGATCTGATCACAGCTGAGATGATCAAATTAGGTGGCACTTACGTCCGGGACGCCTTCTGGTACTTATGCAATCTATGCTGGAGAACTGGAGGGGTCCCAATGGACTGGAGACGCGCAGTCATCGTGCCCTTGTATAAAGGCAAGGGGTCACGCATGGACTGCGCCAGCTATAGGGCCATCAGTTTCATCAGCTTAGCAGCAAAAGTATATGGAAAGGTGATTGAAAGGAGAATGACGGTGAAATCCGATGAAATGCTGTGGGACGCACAAGGAGGTTTCCGAAATGGAAGGGGATGTACGGATCAAGTTTTCTCGCTCCGCAATATCGTAGAGAAGCATCTGGCTTTAGACCAGAAGGTTTTCTGCGGTTTTGTGGATTTTGAGAAAGCCTTTGATAGGGTTGTGCGAAAGGAACTGTGGGTCATATTGCCGAGATATGGGATTGACGGTTCACTGCTCCGTGCTGTGCAGTCCACTTACAAGGATTGCTCAGCATGTGTGCGGATAGATGGTGGCATGTCACCCTGGTTTGATGTCAGAAGAGGCATGCTCCGATGGTTCGGACATGTAGAAAGAATGCAAGATGAAAGAATGACGAAGCAGATATACAATGCAAAAGTGGATGTAGGAGCCGGGGAAGGCCAAGACTTACCTACCATGACCAAATTGGTCGTGTTCTATCAGAAGGTGATGTCAGGAGCCCTAGAAACCGGCGAGCGTGCATGAGAAGAGCAATGAATGTTAAAGAAGCGAGTGAGATATGTAAGGATCGAGTCACGTGGCGCTCGGTTCTCTCTGCCTACCCCGCAAGGGATTTGGCGTGAAGTTATAGATAGATAGACACCCGAGACTAAAGAACAGTCGAAACAATAGTAAAGAGCAGGCCACCCCAAAGAAGGCAAAGGTGGTTTTATCGGCGGGCAAAGTCATGGCATCCGTTTTTTGGGATGCAGAGGGTATAATTCTCGTGGATTATTTAAAAAAGGGTGAAACAATAAACTCCGATTACTATTGCAACCTGTTGCGTCGCTTGAGAGAAGAAATCAAAGAAAAACGTCCAGATTTATTGAGAAGAAAAGTCTCGTTTCATCAGGACAATGCGCGCGTTCACACCTCCATGGCAGAAATCTATCAATGTGGCTTCGAATTGTTACCTCATCCCCCATATTCACCGGATTTAGCACCGTCCGACTTTTATCTGTTCCCAAAGCTGAAAAAATTTTTAGGCGGTAAACATTTTTTTACAGATGAAGAGGTTATAGCCGCTGTGGACGCTTATTTTGAGGAGTTAGACGAAGATTTTTTTAAAACGGGTATCGAACCCTTACTGGGTCGATGGAAAAAGTGTTTTGAGCTCGGAGGAGAGTATGTTGAAAAATAAAAATAAACTCAAAATCGTGTGGTTTCATTAAGTATGTTAGGCTAAGAACTTTTCAAATGACCCTTATCTGTAACTTCACGCCAAATCCAGGGTATATCAAATTACAGGGTAAGCAGAGAGAACGGAGCGCTACGGGATTCGATCCTTACACATCTCACTCGCTTCTTTAACATTCATTGCTCTTCTCATGCACGCTCGCCGGATTCTAAGGCTCCTGACATCACCTTCTGATAGAACATGACCAATTTGGTCATGGTATGTAAATCTTGACCTTCCTCGGCTCCAACATCCTTTCACTTTTACGTTGTATATATGCTTCATCATTCCTTCATCCTGCATTCTTTCCACATGTCCGAACCAACGGAGCATACTCGCATTCAATAGTAAGCCATTCTCCATACAATCGTCTTTCATCATTGTGACCAGTTTAGTGTTTGCAGTTTAGATGGTGTTTCTGCTAATCTTACGGTATCGTGTACATATAGCAAATAGTTCACCACTAGGTCTAGAAGATCTGCTGTGTACGCTATCCTATATTCGTTGTCCTTACTTTTTGCAGACAATTATTGAGATACAGAATAAACAGCCTAGCAGATAGCATGCAACACTGTTTGACACCAATTTTGACATCAAACCAGGGTAACATGCTACCATTCATCCGCACACATGCTGAGCAATCCTTGCAAGTGGACTGCACAGCACGGAGTAGTGAACCGTTAATGCCATGTCGCAATATCTCCCACAGTTCCTTTATCAATATCCACAAAACAGCAGAAAACCTTCTGGTCTATGGCCAGATACTTCTCCACGATATTGCGGAGTGAGAAAACTTGATCACATCCCCTTTTATTTCGGAATCCTCCCACAGCATTCCATAGGATTTCACCCTTATTCTCCTTTCAATTGCCTCGCCATATACTTCTGCTGTTAAGCTGATGAAACTGATGCTGATACAGTCCATGCATGACCCCTTGCCTTTATACAAGGGCACAATGACTGCGCGTCTCCAGTCCATTGGGACCCTTCCAGTTCTCCAGGATAAATTGCTTAAGTACTAGAAGCGTTGCTAAGGTCAGTAGGGCCAGAACCCGGTTCAGTAACTGAGTCCCTGACAAGCAGGGTGAAGAAGAATGTGGACGACTGCATTTCGGAAGGCTTTCCCAGTGATAGTAGGCCTAAAAAATCTCCGTCGGTTTACGGAGCCATCGAGGCGAAAGTGTATGATGGAGATTTAAGAGGGGCTGTTAGGCTTCTCACGTCGAACTGCAGCTGCAGCGGCGCCCACACATTCTGCAACTACGGGTTGTTCAGTCTACGGGAGAAGCACCCGGCTCCATTGCGGCCCATTACTGGCTGCCCTCAGCCGGAATCATCCGCCCAGAAGCTCACGGTTACCGTGGAGGAAGTGGCGAATGCAATAGGTTCCTTCCATGCCAGTTATGCAGCGGGTATGGACGGTCTGTACCCGCAACATCTAAAAGAGCTCACCTCAGTGTCTGCTGGTGATAATGGACCGCGGTTATTGGCTCTAGTTGAATTGTCCTGTTTTCTCCTCGAGGGCAAGTTGTGTGACGAAGTTTGTCTTTTTCTATACGGGGCGTCCCTCTGCGCTCTCAACAAAAAAGATGGCGGTATAAGGCCGATAGCGGTGGGTAGTGTTTTGCGCCGAGTGGTGGCAAAGTTGGGGTGCCGGGCTGTGGGAGACCAGATGGGTAACCTTCTGCGCCAACGCCAGCTTGGTTTTAGCTCTCCGCTCGGTTACGAGGCAGCTATACACTCAACCTGTGCCCTTGCTATGAACCCAGAACATGCCTGTGACGTTATCTTGAAAATCGACATCAAGACTGTCTTTAACAGTGTCGAGAGGGACATAAAGCTGGCCGAGGTGAGGGATAAAATTCCTTCCTTATGCCCTTTCCTCGTTCAATGCTAGGCTGCTCCCACCAATAAAAACGAACAGATAACGTAAAGTGTGTTCTAAACGTTCGAAGCTATGAAGGAGGCTCTTATGAAAGCCATCAATCCATCCGATGATGGTTTTCAAATTGTAGGCGTTAAGAAAACTGCCATATCGGGTGTAGTTTTACGTGTGTCGAATGATGCTGACGAGGCTTACGGAAGCTGCAATCGGCAGCATTTAATGCCTTTTAAATCGGCTGGGCTGAAACTCGAAAAGCCCAAACGACGCCGACTGCGTATTATTATAAAAGACATTCCCGATGAAATGAACGGCAGAAAGTTTTTGTCAGCGTTATATAATCAAAATATAAAAAATGAAATGAACATTATATTGTAAAAGTACTTGAAAGATGTAAAAATAGTGCGTCGTCGTCCTGTAGCCTACGATAGACAATGAATGGGTATCGAACTTTCCCTGGAAATATGCAAGCACCTTATTTTAACAAAAGAAAAAATCATATCGAATTTGCCACAGTCATGTAGATTCGTGGATGACATTGAAGTAATAAGTTGTTTAAAATGTCAACAATACGGGCATGTTAATAAATATTGCACAGAGACCAAACCAAGTTGTGCTCTCTGTACTGACTCTCATGACTCGCGGGAATGTACTAAGAAGTCGAAAAAAGACTTCAAACCGATATGCGCACCATGTAGGCGGTTAAAGAACGCGTCTGACCACAAGAGCGGGTCAGAATCTTGTCCAACTTACGCGTACAATATATAAAATATCAGATATAGATAACGTCGTGATTGCTCAATTAAATTTCCACAACGATAAAATTGCAACATCATAGTTAGATAAACTCGTTGTGGACTATAAGCTCGATCTAGTTTTAGTTCACGAGCAATACCAACCCAACTAACCAGTAAATTCCTACAGCTCAGTAACACGTCACGCGCGGGTATTTATGTTCCAAAAACTACGGTTTAACTATAACAGCGATAAATAACTAAACCCACAACAGTTTACTGGCTTTCAATATAAAACTAAAAATGTCGATTGGGCAGGCTTTGCTTCCCTTTCCGCTTCTCGCGCCGGGGATTTCACTCGTATTGTCTTAAGTTTTCGCGATTGTTACACATTGAAATTAAACTATTTTTAACGGAAGTATCGCGTGTTTTATTTATTTTGTTGAAACCTGACGTTTCGAACGCTTTGCAGCGTCCGTGGTCGCAGTCTGACTGCTGAATAAATAAAACACGCGATACTTCCGTTAAAAATAGTTTAATTTCGATTTCACTCGTGTTGAACTTACGGTCACAGAAAGTGTTCAAATTATGTCTGATACATTCACATATTGTGCCAACGTTATATTGGGCCGAAAAGCAAGAGACGCTGTGATTGGTGGAATGATTCGCTTGTTAGGCTGCGTAGGAGTCTCCGCTGTGCCCGACGTAAGGTTTCTATATTAAGAAAACGAAACATCGAAGGAGAATCATATCAAACAGCTCTGGGTAACTTACGTATTCTAGATCTTGGTAGCGCGCTGCCGTCGAAAACTCTAAAGTTAATTTGCTAAAACGAATAGTAGAAAGATGAAATTGTGAGGGACCGTGGTCTCCCCTGTATCACGAATTTAAGGCAAATAGGCGCATTGATCAGGCCTTTGCCTCTAATATTAAACTTTATAATACCAGTGTCAGTGAATGCCGGTGCCCCACAGGGCTCCGTTCTATCGCCCACCCTCTTTCTTCTGCATATCAATGACATGCTGCCACTTGGTAATATTCATTGCTATGCAGATGACAGTACAGTCCATGGGCGATTATTCGGTCGGCCTAGTGCTGGTCGGACCGAAATTGATGAGAGACGTGAGAGTCTTGTCATTGCGCTGAATCGGGTTTTGGATCTCATTAGTAAATGGGGTACCAATAATCTGGTTGAGTTTAATGCTGAGAAAACTCAGGCTTGCGCGTTTACAACAAAAATGTCTCCCTTCCTTCCCACTCCAGTCTTCAGAGCGCTTCCCTCAGAATGCGAGATAGCCTGAATATGCTAGGTATTGGTATTACAGCTTCAAGAAAACTCGGAGCCCTGAACAGGGTGCGCCGGTTCTTCACGCCGGACCAGCTTTGTCTGCTTTATAAGACACAAGTTCGGGCCTGCGTGGAGTATTGCTCGCATCTCCGGGACGGCTCCGCACAGTGTCTTCTTGAGGCTCTCGGTAGGTTGCAGCGACGGGCTATCCGCATAATTTACGACGAATAGGTCACCAAAACCTAGAACCTCTTTAACTCCGTAGGGACATAGGATCTCTAAGCGTATTTTACCACCTTTACCAAGACGAGTGCTCTGAAAAACTGTTTTCCCCTATCCCACCCTCTTCCTTCCGTCATAGAATCACACGTGCGGGCTTACGATGTCATCGTTCCACTGTTGAGAATATTTCTTCACGTATCAAAAAGTTCGGCAACTCCTTTCTTTGTCGTACCATTAAAAAGTGGAACGCCTTGCCTGCACATGCGTTCCCTCCTTCCTACAATATAGGATCCTTCAAACGAAGCGTGAAGAAGCATCTTGCGGGTCAGCATGGCAGCGTCAACTGACAAGATACGGTGTAGTATTTTGTCAGTTGCAGTTGCGATTTGGGCTCCTCTTTCGCTTACCATTAGGCAAAAAGAAGCCACTATGCTGAATTATAAATAAAAAAGATCACAGACTCCTTCACAGTGCCAGTGCCATGGACATAATTATACATTTCTCTAAAATATTCACTCCACCGTTCTAACTCTTCCTGAGTGTTAGCAAGAATGCCACCAGCTTTTCATTTTATCTTATCGATTATGGATGCTGACGAACCACTTCGAGACTTCTTTAACTTTCTCCAGAAGAGTTTGGTATTTGCCTCGAAGTTCTTCATCAGCCTCTCTTCCTCGTTCATAAGTAGTCTTTTACTCTTCTCTTTTACTAAAGCTTTGGTGTCATTCTTGCATCGACCATATATTTCTTCATTTCTTTCATACCATTACTCTGGTGCAAAGATGATACGTAATCCAGCCACGCTTTCCTCTTTTTTTCTACGGAGGATTGAATCTCTGCATCCCACCAGGCATCTCCTCTCAGTGTTCTACGTCTCTTTGCGCATCCACATGCTTCTTTCGCACTGTCCACCATACTTTCTTTCAGAACTTTCCAACATTCGTCTACATCTAAGTTGGAAAGACTCGCGTTCGCAAGTCTTTCACTGACTAGACGTACATACGTACTCCTTACACTTTCTTCTTCCAATTTTTCACTTCTTATTCTTTCATGATCTCCGAAAGGAATACGCACTCGTCAGTGTCTCCACTTCTTGAAAAGTCAAGAAGTGGAGACATTGATACTTACATTGAGACTTATCACCAGATAGTGGTCCGTTTCAAGACTGGGACCTCTGAAGCCTCTTGTTTCCATTAACGACATTCGGAGACGTCCATCTATCAAAATCAAATCAATCACACTTTTCTGTTCATTCTGTCTCCATGTGTAAGTGTGAATATCCTTGTGATGGAAGAGCGTGTTCCACACATACAAGACACAAGTTCCATACATACGTGTAAAAGTAACTTACCAGCATCGTTCACTCTCTTATTATTTAGTACAATTAAACCAAATGTGTCATTAACTGCTTTAATAAGTAATAATATGATTGTCATTATAAAATAATGTAACAGTTTTTCCTTAGATAACTACACTTCATGAATTTATTTGAGTAAGTATATAAAGCAATGTTCAGTAACAATTGTAACAATATGTAAAAATATTTATAGATAAA
Source organism: Pyralis farinalis (assembly GCA_947507595.1). Taxonomy (NCBI): domain Eukaryota; kingdom Metazoa; phylum Arthropoda; class Insecta; order Lepidoptera; family Pyralidae; genus Pyralis; species Pyralis farinalis. The sequence continues at coordinate 35,583,856 of OX382260.1, read as the reverse complement.
TTTGAAAAACAGGAAAAATAGAACCATTCTTTTACATTATATTACTTTTAATGCATCGAGTTGATTTTATTAAGTATTTTGTTATGTCAGTGGTTTAAAATTCACATGCGAGTTAAAATGTACACTTGAAAACCTTAATTATCAAGCATCCGTTCCTGATAATCGGTATTAACAAACTTCTGATAGTAACAAAATTGCACTTGTTCATTGTCATATTCTTTTATTTTATTTATATTTGATTCATATTCCTCGCCTGAATATTCAGGAGACACAATAGGCATAACATAGACTGCAAGTATATAAGTTTCAGGTAGGTTAATCTGCAATAGACCAGCCACTGCAGCGATGTATACGTCATCATAATCTACACTGACTTCATAATTAAAGTTAATGCCATATTTTATACCATGAACATGACTATATATTATGTCCTTTATATCCGATACATATGTATGAAAATACACTTTATCTTCAACAGACTGTTTGATCAACTCTCCCGCTTCATGTGCAAAATTTATAACGGCCTCTTTAATGATGTCTACCTTCTTAGGCTTCTCAGTTTCTTTATTAAATTTTAATTTCCCTTTTGCTATAAACTTTCTACTTATTATTGTCATACGCAATAACCAACATTTCAAATATGTCACGTGCAAAGGTAATAACTCTTGTAAACTTAGTAAAACACCTTCATAAATAGGGATTGCATCTACGTAGCTTCCATTATTACGTTGCCACTCTACGAGTACCTCTATAAAATTCCACCAAAATCGACGCCAAGCGAATATTTCGTTTTGTACAGTATTCCACATTTCTACACACTTCCTTATTATCAATTTTGCATGTTCCATATTTCTCAAGAGGAGATCTTTATCATTCACAAAATATATCATATAGCCGGTAACAAGTTCCCATTTACAGTCGTATAAATATTCTAAATATGAGATTTCGTAATAGTTCGTTATTCCTTCCTTAACTACCTGATCCGTAATGATTTCTTCCACAATAGGTTTTAAAAACATTGCGTCTAATAAATGGAAATTCCGGCCCATATTTAAAATGACTGCTGTTTTGCTTTTCACATTAACAGAGTTATCAATCAACTTACTAACTTTTTGCCATGAAACAGGAATATATTCACGTAATAGATTTTCAGGTAAATTACGTGATTCCAGAAGATCATACATTTTACTTAGATCATCTTCATGTAAATCCGATGTGAACGATTTCAAAACCTCGAATAATTCTAATTGTAGTGCTTCCTCACTGTACACAATTTTATAATATAAATTTTGATAGATGGTTAGTCTTAGCGACACATCGGTGGTTTTTTGCCACATCTCTCTAATTGACTTCTTTAAGCTTTCGGTGTTAAAAGTTTGAAATGCTAAAAGAAGTCCATTTTTTTGTACCTCGAATGGGCTTTCCATTAATAATTCCGCGAACTTAGTGCAAAGGGGTATGGGCAGGTTAGTCAAGTAAGTATTGAATATTGGTAAGCAATCTTGTACATAATCACCTACAATGTACATCAGAATATTAGAAAGATGTACGGGGGGTCTTGAAAAACATGCATAACGACATATGCCTCCTCGAATATAAAGGGTGTGTGTATCGATTGTATTGTAATCTATTTTGGGATCTAATGGGGCATATTTTTCCATAAAGAGTTCTTTAAATTGTTCATCTGCTAATTGGAAAATACCATACACCGCGATATAAACACTGCTCATAGATATTTCTTTTTCCGAAATAATATCAATGAAAAAACTAAGATAATGTTTTACAATATTATCAGGAAAATATATCTTTATCTTTTTTAAAAAACATTTTATTTTAAAATAATAATCATGTTTTATCATCCTCCTAAAATAAGATATTTTATGAAGCACATTTCCTGCGTCTTGTTTTAGAAGCCTTAGTATGTCACCTTCCGCATATTTGTTAATATTTTTAATTAATTCATAACTTTTAAATAGTTTTAAGTTTGATTCGATGTAGTTTTTAATTATGTCGGGACAGTCGTCCATACTTTTCTTGTGTGCTTCTAATAAGTGTACTACGGATTCTGCATATCTGTGTTTAACATTTTTACGATTTTCATTGTTTATGTCACCGTCATCTTCTGCCATCTTGTCCGAATAAAATTTAAGCAAATATTGATATACTGCGTTTTGATGCTCTTCACTAAGGTTCGAGTACAACCTATCCCCGGTTATGATATTCCAGTATGATACGGATTTAATACACTTTTGCAAGGCTTCCGGAATATCAATTTTATGTACTATATGATAAATTAGAGCAGCAAATGTGAGAAGGTTGCACCTGCGAGCGTGAACATTATAGACGTTTAGACTATATAGTATTTTATTTAACGGAATCCAACAATCAGAATCAAATTCGGAAATGTTGTAGACCCTGAGAATATGAGTTATAAATGACTCTCTTATGTGTTTTGCTTCATTCATGTGTCTGTTATGGTAGTATTCTAGTAGCTTTTCTATTTCACGTTGATTCCTCGTAGACTCTATTAAAACTTTCAGTATTTCTGCTCTGGTTCGGATATCTTTTGTCTTTTTAATGTACTTCTTGACCTCTGGATACGCGATATCAAAGTTAACAAACTTGTACCATAGGTAATCACAACCATCACCCTGTATCTCTTTCTTACTTTCGATATGACGCAGAGCCCAAGACTCTCTCTCTTCTTGAGTCATAAATGTGTAGCATTCTGCAGTAAGGAATTCTTTTGTCATTTCGAATTCTTCGCCAGGATATTTGTTATTAAAAATATTCTTGAGCCAATGAAATCTTTCCACTTCAGGAATAATATTTAATATGAAATCGTAGGTAGAGCAATAACTTTCACTCCAGAACTTTTCAACATTTGATGGCAGTAATTTAACTGCAATGTTTATAGCAATCTCCAGAGTTAAGTGCTTAGTTACAGCCTTTTTATTTAATATATGCATGTAAAGTAACGGATAAAGCAAACATCTATCTTTGTGGTTTCTTAATATTTGTTTTGACATTCTCAAACCAAACCTTTTGTTTATTTTGTCAGTTTCCTGATATTTTTCCAACAAATCTAAATATTCTGTATTGGAAATAGAAAATAAGTAACGGAGCTTATACAGCTCACTTGCCCTCTGATATTCTTTAAGCTCTACCATATACGGTTTTGCCAAAACAAACGAATTTCCAATAAAAAAAGTTATATAGTCTTCATCTTGTTTAACTATTTCGTTTAATGTAGCAGAAGGTCCTTTAATTACATCGAGTTTGAAAGATTCAGACGTGAAAACTAGAAATTTTAGGGCTATGTTACGCAGCTTCATTTTAATACAATAAATATAAAAACTAACTGCGCGCTCGTTTCTCAGGTGCATAGATATAGCCGTCAGAAATTTCCTCTTCATTTTTAGAGACATAAATGGAAATATGTTGTGATGAAGATAATCAGTGTTTATTATATCCGAAAAGTCATCATTGTAAAGCCAATTACATTTCAGAACCCTTGAAATGTAAAGACTATCTCCGCCTCTCAGCACTTCAATTATATGTTTTATATTCTTGTATTTTGAAGCCACATCGATCAAATATAACGTATCTATATCAGAGTCATTAACATCGGCCTTGGCTTCCTCGAACTTAATTTTTTTAGCTACGGTTTCGATGACTTTTAGATTAAGCTCTTGTTGCCGCTTACCTAAATTCTCTCCCGTTAACGTCACCATTTTTAATGTCTCCTGGAAAACCTGGAAAGAAATAAATGAATTAATAGTTACAAAACTGCAAGAATGATTTCTCTTCTAAGAGTCCGCCATGACTGACGGAGGTATGTGAACAGTCATACTTTAAAATTCGTAAACTCAATAGAAACCTTTCGCAACACACGCACGCAATTTCTTTGATTCACTTGAACCCCGCCGGGATTGCCTGTTGCGTCCGCCGCCTCCTATTTCAGCAACGGATAAAAACCTTGCAAATGCAACCTATAAGTGGATATACTGTAGTCAACTTTCGCCAGTTAAGGATACATATGACCATATTTTGTTGTATCTATCTAAATGGTTATCTTCACGCCTGTTTACTTGTTTTCTATCAGATGGCATACATTTTCATAGACAACTTTTCGAATCCGATTCAAATATAGTGTTTCGAGGCAATATGCATACCCGCCATAAGATTACGAGTAGTTCTTACGCACCTCACTCAATTATTTAACATTAACATCTCTTTTAAAGTATTCTCGGCGTCTCGCCGGTTATGAGGGCTATTGAAATTTTGTTTTAATGTCTTTATTATATACAAATCAAGCAATATAATAAATTTTTACTTGCATTTGAACATTAGCATGCTTACCTTTATAGGTCTCTAAAAGTCAACATTCGAGTATTTAACTAATGTTAGTATTGAGTAGCGTGGCGGTATGGGTGGGTTGGACTACTGAATGGAAAAAATCATAATTATGATGTATGTATGTATCTTCACGCCAGGTCCCATGCGGGGTAGGCAGAGAAAACCGAGCGCCATAAGACGCGGTCCTTAGGTACACACTTCACTCGCTTCCATAATTTTCATAGCTCTTTACATGCACGCTCGCCGCTTCCTAGGACTCCTGACATCACCAAATAAAACAGAACCAATTTGATCATGGTAAGACCAAAACTAACCTTCTGGTCTTCCTCGGTTCCTACATACTTCTACTTTCGCATTGTATATCTGTTTTGTCATTCTTTCATCCTGCATTCTTTATACAGGTCCGAACATCAGAGCATGTCTCTTCTTATTTACACTGACACTGTCTTTTAGACCAACTCTGTTTCTAATATCATCATTGCGAACGGATTTTAGTTTAGATGATTGAATCGTACTAAACATGGATATTTTATTTCGCTTTCACGTATCAGTGGCTTTTCATCTACTACTATCCCACACAATCTCACAGGAACACATAACCGGGATAAAAAGGCTACTTTTTATCCCAGTGATGTGTTCCTGTGGGATGACGTCTTCGCGAAGACTACTTTACCCAGAGATTCCCCACTATTAGTCAAATTTATGTGAGTCAGACTATCGACAGCACAAAATTTGCATGTGTTCGCCAAAAGTAATCGGTCTATAGAAGTATATTGTGATTGAAATGTGAATTTACTTAGGATAATGATACCAAATAAGATTATCGTATTAACGATTGAACGGATTAGATTTTTTATTCCGGAAACATTTACAACTCCTATAGGATAACCATTTTTGTATAGTTTATGTGACGCATAAATTGATAAGTTAAAACATGTGTCACTTTTATTTCGGGCAAATGCACGATTCCTGTGGAATAGATGTAGAGCAAAGAATCATAGAATTCATAGTTAGAAAGTCCAAAGGTCTTAGAGGGGTTCGTACTATTATGAATGTAAAAGTGTGTTTATTTTATTTTTATTATGAAACTAGATTGGCAAACAAGCAGTGGCGTGCACTCCATATAGGCAAAAAGACATTGCCTACCCTATCAATTTGATAAATACCATCCGATGTTTCATTCTTAAACATAGTTTTTAACTAATATTTCGTATCAAAAACAAAAAATTTAAAACAGCTCCATCTATCGGTATCGGTAAGTTATTAAAATCATCGCTATTCATATTCAAATCGCAGCTAGGCGCTACACTACACTAGCGCCGCATTAACAGCTTTTAACGGGCAGAGACACTAACTATTTCTGTCTAAATTTACGTATGTGTGCCGTGTTGTTAATACAAATACTGTAGTGTGCATTCCTGTAATTACATTGCCCACAATAACAGAAATAACGCACACAATCGCATAGTATAGACAATGTCTTTTCAGCTGAACTATAACGTAAATTACCGAAGTGTCGCGAGCATTGCTACGTAACTATTTTAAAAAGTAGTTTGCTGCATATAATTATAGTGAAAGATATTGCCATTTCTTTTTTTCGTATAAAATTGATGTTAAATTTTATTTTGATTTTAAAACGGCCGCCATTGTTTTTGTTTTGAATCGATTGACTGGTAGCAGACGAAATAAGATTTTAAAGTTTTAAAGTTGATAAATATGGATGATATTCACTGCGAAAGTTGTTCATGTGGTGTGTGTAGGGAAAATAAATGTTTTCAAAACTATCTTTCGGTGAAAAAAAAAACAAGTGATCACATACATCATTATTTCCACAAGCTTAGGTAACCAAAATCAACATTCTGTATTTTTTGGTAAGTTAATAGCTTTAAAAAAATTCTGCCTACCCTGTCAAAAATCTCTGTGCACGCCACTGCAAACAAGCATGCGGAGATGGTAAGCGGTCGCCGCAGCCTATTAAGAGGGCGCATAAGCTAAACTCCTTCATTTTGTTTTTATTTACAACGCTGAATTTAAGACCAATTTCAAAAAACGCTCAATACTGGCACTAAAACCATATTTAGGTTTTTTGAATCATTTTTTTTTAATATTAATTCAGCATAGCGGCACTTCTTTGCCTGATGGTAAGCGAAAGAGGAGCCCAAATCGCAATTGCAACTGACAAAATACTACACCGTATCTTGTCAGTTGACGCTGACATATTGACCCGCAAGATGCTTCTTCACGCTTCGTTTGAAGGATCCCATATTGTAGGAAGGAGGGAACACATGTGCAGGCAAGGCGACAAAGATAGGAATTGCCGAACTTTTTGGTACGCGAAGAGATATTCTCAACAGTGGGACGATGACATCGCAAGCCCGCACGTGTGGTTCTGTGACGGAAGGGAGAGGGTGGGATAAGGGAAAACAGTTCTTCAGAGTACTCGCTATGGTAAAGCCGCTAAAATACGCTTAGAGAGCCTATGTTCCTGCGGAGTTGAAGAGGTTTTAGGTTTTTGGTGACCTCTTCGTCGTCAATTATGCGGATAGCCCGTCGTTGCAACCTATCAAGAGACTCAAAAAGATACTGTGCGGAGCCGTCCCAGTTTTTTTACACCACTATGGTGGCAATCAAGCTTACGGTCTGCCTGATGGTAAACAGTCACCGTAGCCTATGGACATTTGCAACACCAGGGGTGTCACTCACGCGTTGCCGTCCCTCTAAAATGTGTCTTATAAAGCAGACAAAGCAGGTCCGGTGTGAAGAATCGGCGCACCCTGTTCAGGACTCCCGAGTTTTCTTGAAACTGTTGAGATGAGGCTCTCGATGTAATAACGCTGGTTTAGGCCGCAATGAATACCCATACCTAGCATATTCAGGCTAACTCGCATACTGAGGGAAGCGCCCTGAAGACTGGGAGGAAGGAAAGGGGACATTTTAGTTGTAAACGCGCAAACCTGAATTTTCTCAGCATTAAACTCAACCAGGTTATTGGAACCCCGTTTACTAATGAGATCCAAAACCTGATTCAGTTCAACGACAAGACTCTCACGCCTCTCATCGATTTCTGTCCAACCAGCACCAGGCCGACCAAAATATCGCCCATGGACCGTAATCATATGGTAAACAAAGTTCCAATTTATCGGAGTATGTATCACCGATTTTTGTCACGGGTGCTACAGGGTTATTTTTTATTTCTAATTTGAGTGCTAACAAATCGCGTTCTGTTACGGCTTGCTTCGTTTCCGTTGTTGCCGACTTTCTGGCCATCATAGACACTAGAGAAGTAACCCGCTGAGCATATCCTTTATTGCCGATCTATGAGCGACACCTCAGAATACAGAATAAACCAGAAGGAGCCTACAGCCGATAATACATGCCGTCCGCTGTGTCCAGAAACAATTCGCAATCCCCCGCACTCCTCATACTTCCCACCCGTACAGTGTTGCTAGGTTAGTGAGAGTTCGCCTCTTTTAGGGTAAATTAAAAGTGTAATATTAATATTAAAGATGTTATATTAATATACTGTTATGCATAAATAAAGTTTTAGTAAAATAAAACACAAGTAATTTACAAAAATATGTCTTTACTTAGGTACATTTTGTTGTACTAATAATATTGCCGTTTTGATTCTGAGGTAATCAATACATTTTTACGTTTCGACGAATGAAGAAGTCTTGCTCTTTGCTTTTATAATTTCATCTGTGGGGAACTGAAATTCCACATATAATGATTAGAATAGTTTTACACAAAACATTTTTGTAAAAAAAAAACGACTATTTACACAATTTCACATATGCAGACTATATACCAAAAACATTAGTTAATAATATTTCAATAATTTATTTCAGGCCACATTTATATTAAAAGACCTCAAATAATGTAAGCATAGGCTCATATCGTAAATACCTTAAAATTAAATAAATGTATTTACATATTTTATATTAATCAAACAATTTTTAATTACTTAACATGCATTTATTATTTATTTCATCAATGTCAACTTTATAAAAAAAAGTAGGGAAAAGAAACCAGTAAAACTGGCAACATGAACAAAACGGACTCGCCCAAATTGTTTACCACTATCAACGAGTAAAAGAAATTCATTATTTAAATAAAATGAGATGTAAATGCGCTAGTTACACATGAAATGTGATCCCATCTTGTTTTTTTATGCTTCTTACTGCATTCTTGCAGGTGAGAACCGCACAAGACGGCATTATTTAATAAAAACTATCGAGGAATTTTTACGCGTAATAGACACGGTGGCCAAATATATACTAGTCGTCCAAATGTCAAACTACTCTCATTGAGAGTAGATTCTTTAGATTACAAATTATTCAGTGATATATCGCCTAGCGGTCTTTTGACATTACTTATCGTTGCGGGCGGCGAGCGCACCGTCAAGTTGCTACGGCCAAAAACCGGCGTTTTATCCCTACCACCTGAATCATCGGGCTGCTCGACATTATTTAGTAACCAAAAATAAGGAATAAATTTAAATAAAGCTAATACGTATCAATACAACATATTACACCGATTTCGAGGTAAATTTATTAAGTACACTAGGAGATAACAATTTGTTTAGGACTTTTTCCCGCGCTTTTGACGAGTGACATTGTTGCTATACGTGAAATTTTCACAATTCAGTATATAATTAGTTTTATGTGACAATTTCAATAGTATTTTGTAACATAAGTGCTAGTGAAATAATACAGTAATGAAAGAACTCAAATATAACACGTTTATGCACTTTTTGAAAAACGCACTATCGTTTTATGGGTGGTATTTAAACTGGGTTGATTGGCTCTGGGTACCCTTCCCAAGTAGTTTTTCAGCACGGTTCCTGAAGCTGGAACATAGAATTAAGATTTTGTAATGGTTTTAAACTGAAGACTTGGCTGTATGGGCTAGATCCCTTTGCCTTTCCCCTCGGGGATAAAAAGAACCAAAAAAAAAAGAAATATGCTTTTTAATAATATAGCAAACAAAACAAAATATCGAATAATTAATTACTTACTTTTCAACGGGGCAAACCTGTTTTTCCGAAGACCGCGGGCTACCTACTATTTTCTTGATTTATCACTGTGATGAAATATTACAAATTAAACCTTAATTTAAAAGAGAATCGACACGGAATTTGTAGATTAATATCACACAACACCCAATTTAACGAAATATCACACATACTGTACAATAGCAATGAAGTAATACATTTAAACTAACAAAAGTGTTATAAAGCCCCGCGCGTTGATATTGCGATGGAACCTTGTCACAATAACAGCTGCGTGACGTCATCCATAGCAAAAAAATACAGATAGCAAAAAAAAATTTCATAAAAAGTAAATGCTATAAATACCTACATAATAATTATACTTATTGTTGATGTGTAAATATGAAAATATTTTTTAATTAATGTCTGGGTTATGTGATTATAAATTATAAATAAAACCAGGCTGGTATGTTATGACAAAATAATTGTCCAATTTAATAATCATTTCACGAGCACGACTGTTAATTAATTTCTTACTCATTTTAACGGGTAACAGGTAACAAAACTCAACAGTAAAACAGGATAACAAAAACAAAAAGCTATAGTTAACAAGTACTCGATGCGCGTAAGCACGTAAGCGTGGGCTGACCTTGCGAACGGTACTGACGGTGCGACTTCGACTACGTCACCAAGATGGCCGCCAATCGCAATATCAACGCGCGGGGCTTTATACACAGACAGTAGGAAACACCCGATACGAGCGGAACGCGGGAGGGGAGGGGGATACTTTAATATATTTGCATGAAAAAGTATCCGTTATGATTGTAATAAAGTGAATAACAACCATTGAATAATATTATAATTGAAATATATTAAGTTCTTCCATAATATTGTCTTTTTCTTATGTCCTCGTTTATGTATATTCAATCTTTTTATACTCGTACTAGATCCAGGCAGTTCTTTTTTTACTCGGATGGTCTAGTAGCTCTCCGGTTATAATCAAATTTCATCAAGTTTATACAGGATCTAAGTGAAATATGTGGATGAAAAATGGGATGTCGGTACAAGTATATGAAATTAAACAAATAAATTAAAATAATTTCTTCTACTTTCTCATATTATAACTTTGGAACTATTTTAAAATTAGTAAAAAATATTTAGTGAGACATTTGATATAACCATTAGTAGACAACACAGTTTTCAAAACCTTTTAATTTTTTAATTCGTCCCAAAAAATGGCCCCCATATTAAAAATTCATTTATTTACATCACACTTCCGTGTCTGGGTTCCAAAAATTTATATGTGTACCAAATTTCAATTTATCGATCCCGGAGATTCGGAGCTTATTGGTTGTAACAGGTCAGACAAACAGACACGGGTGTTCCTATAAAGGTTCCGTTTTATTCGGACGTACGGAACAATGAAAATATCTCTCATAGCAGCAATGAGCAGCAGGGTAGTAAAAAAGATTTTAGGAGCACTAAAATCCAGCAAACGTGCAAAAAAGAGCTGTGAATGTTAAAGTAGGTGGTAAGTTGTGCAAGGACCGAGTCATGTGGCTCTCAGCTGCCTCTGCCACTCCGCACGGGACTTAACGTGAAGATGTTTTTTTTATACCACGTCGGGGGGCATACAACCATACAGCCAACCTGATGTGAAGCGGTTACCGTAGCCTATGAACACTTGTAATACCTACGTTAAGTATGTATGCGATGCCACCTCTGCTGCTAACTCAGCAACTCCTCAGGAGCTTACTGGTGGTCTCACTCACACGCAGGAACACAACGACCCTCCAGAGAGTTGTTATTTGGCTGCAGCTTTCTGTGAGGAGGTACTTCCACAGACGGGCTGTTTTGATGCGGCGTACCTCTCTTAAAAACATCCAGACCAAGGCAAACAGACATGTTCATGCACACAAATATTTTTCTTGTATAGAAATCGAACCCGTTGGTGTCAATGTAATGTAACAGCGCGTCACTGCGCCACCGAGCTCGTCATATTGCTGGGATAGTTTAACCGTCATAAACAATTATCTGAAGTAACTCACCTAGTTTCAATAATCCGAAATTTCACGACAATCTTGCCCATGTGGCTATTCTCGAAGTCTCGAATATCAACACAATACAAGAACGATTGCAAGAGTGAATGAAGAAATATATGATATAAGCTTGCATTTGCCTTGTTTTGAATGTCCGATGTCAACTATGAGTCAGCGGCCTCCACGCGTACCTACATAACAGTCGGTTTTTAGATTAAATTTTTCCTTGTTGACTGTTTTTGCGAGGCTGGGATTTCCGGTAGAAACGGGCACGGTGATGGAGAGGTAGGTAAGTAACGCTACTTTGACACCAAGCCTAGTGGATTCAATTCCCATTCAGGACAAACGTTTGTTTGTATGAAAATGTCTGTTAGTCTTGGTCTGGGTGTTTTTTCACACACTCATAGACACTCGCAAGTAAACACATACATACACACACACCTGGTATTTGCTATTGTAGATATACATATATGTAGGCAATAACAGTATAGTAGTACCTACCAATAAGTAATTGGATGCAAGACGCATTCACTAGTTTTAAATACTTAAACATATTATAAATTATTATTAAGTATGGAGCATCAAATCAGCCCGTGGGCTATCTACCTCTATCTATCTCCATCTACCTCACAGACAACCGCGGACAAATTACAACTCGCTGGCGGTAAGTTTCTAAGGTGTGGCTGTGTTAGCAGTAGAGGTAGAATCGTACAAGAGATACTTAATGTATTGCATGTATTCATAGGATACGGTAGCCATCAAGTGGATCGTTTGCTTGTATGTCTCCCGACTACGTTTGTTTGTCTTGGTAAGGGTGTTTTTAAGAGTGATAGACAGAGCGTATCAAAGCAGCCCGTCTGGAGAAGGACCTCCACCTCACAGAAGACCGCAGCCGAATAACTTTCGATCGATGTGTTCCTGTGTGCGAGTGAAGTCACCAGCCATGCAATTCTCTAAGCGACTCGTAATGGCTGTGTGCGTCGCTGTGATCACAGATGTCACAGCTTTGACACCGTCTACTGCGATCACGACTAAATTATTTGATATTCTATAAGGCTGTAAGCGTACGCGAGGCTGTTTGCCTTGTAGAATTCCAATTCCAAACGCAGCCTTGCGGCGCTAGTGTCGCACAACCATGAAAAGCGACACCAAAGAATTGCAATTTTGTGTTCAAGGCTGTAACAGCCGATGTTTCCGAGGATGTAAGGACGTTTGCTCTTACAGAATTGCATGGCAGTAAGCTCCTAAGTAGTTGCTGTGTTAGCAGCAAAGCTGGCATCGTGCGAGTGAGATACTTAATGCATCACAAACGTTCATAGGCTACGATAACCGCTTTACATCAGGTTATTTATATCACTAAAGTGGCAATCAAGCATACGGCCTGCCTGATGGTAAACAGTCACCGTAGCCTATGGACATCTGCAACACCAGGGGTGTCACTCATGCGTTGCCGACCCTCTAAAAACCTCTTCACGCATTTCTTGAAGAACTCCATCCAGGTGGACTGTATGCTGTAAAAAGTTGGTAAGAAATATGTTTCTTGATATATTCAAGCAAAATTTTTATATGTTACAGTAATATTGAATGCCGTAAGTGGCTCAGTCACATCTTTAGACCTCTTTCTTGCCCATGATTGTAGGACAACGGGAAGTAGGTAGTACGCTATAAAGGTACTAGGTTTTACTTGCGAGTGTCAAAATATAAGACATACACGTCAGATTTTTTTTTTTTTTTTTTTTTTTCTATATCTATAACCGCACGCTAAATCCATTGCTGGGCAGGCATAGAGAACCGAGCGCCATACAAACTTCACTCGCTTCTTTAACATTCATAACTCTTTTCATGCACGTCCGCCGGTCTCTAGGACTCTTGACATCACCTTCTGATTCCTCTACACAACAATCCTCCATGGAGTTGTTATTTAGCTGCGGTTTTCTGTGAGGTACAGGTACTTCCCCAGATGGATGACATTTATGCGCCCTACCTCTCTTAGAAACACCCACACCAAGACAAACAGACATGTGCATGCACACAAATTTTCGTTCCATGTGGAAATCAAACCCATGAACGTTAGTGTCAAAGTAGCGTTGCTAACCTCTCCACCGAGCTCATCATCTCAACCCGTATTCGTCCACTACTGAACATAGGCCTCCCCTCTAGTGCCATTCGTCTCGGTCCTGTGCCACCTGCATCCATCGACTCCATATAAATTTCTTGAGCTCGTCGCTCCATCTAATGGGGAGTCGTCCCACACTGCGCGTACCAGTACGGGAACACCATTCCAGAATCTTTCTTCCCCAGCGGTTGTCGGTTCTACGAACTATGTGGCCGGCCCACTGACACTTTAGCTTACTTATCCTTTGAGTTAGGTCGGTTGCCTTAGTTCTACTGCGGATATCCTCATTTTTGATTCTATCAGAGAAACTTCGTGCATAACTCTTTCCATAGCCTGCTGAGCGACCTTGAGCTTCTCCATACGGCTTGCAGTGAAGGGCCAAGTCTCAGTTCCGTATGTTATCATTGGCAACACACACTGACTTTGCTATTCAGGCGTTGAGGTATTTTGAACGAGAATATGTGACGAAGTTTTCCGAACGCTGCCCAGCCGAGTTGGATCCGTCTGTTGACCACTCCGTTAACTTACCTAACTGGATAACTAGGTAGATATATTCGTCGACAACTTCGAGCTTAGTGCTTCCAACCGTGACCGGCGTAGGTGTAACATGGACATTCGACATGATCTTAGTCTTGTCCATGTTCATCTTGAGACCTACCTGGTTGAAAACACTATTGAGGTCATTGAGCATAACGCTTCCTCCAGTGATTTAGCCATGAGAACTATATCGTCGGCACATGGAAGGTGAGTGATGTATTTGCCATTGATGTTTATACCGTATCCTTTCCAGTCCAATAACTTGAAGACATCTTTCAATGCTTGATGAATTTCGGGTATATAACATCGCCCTGTCTTACACTTTTTTGCTTACGCTGAGAATCCCAAACTACCATATCTATCGGAAAGACGAACGTTCTCCCCATGGAATAGCTTACCGTGGGTTGGCAGTGCTAGTCAGACGCCGCTTAGTCCATCAACCGATCAAGATAGTCGAGACCGAGTCTGTCCACAAGAGGGCCAAGCTTTATGCTTTAGGAGTTGACATCCACGCGGGTAGGCAATCCATGCACCTGTACGCAGCCTATAGACCCCCGATTGGGAAGCTGGACCCGGCGGAGATAACCCGCCTAGTCGATACGGAGACTAATACACCTGTCCTTCTGGCTGGCGATTTCAATTGCAAACACACAGCATGGTGCGCCACGCACATTTGCCCAAGCGGACGTCGGTTGTTTGACGATGCGGAGCGCTGGGGCTATACCGTGCAGGGCCCCGAGGTTCCGACGCATTATCCGTATAGTAATACGGCGGCACCCGATGTCCTGGATATTATAGTTCACAAGAACTTACACTGCCAACCTACGCAAGAGGTTCTACTGGAGAGCATGTTCTCGGACCATCTACCGGTACTCGTGACGATTCCAGAGACTCCACTTTCGGTCTCACCACCAATTCCCAAGCGTCTCATCAACTGGGCCCAGTACACCGAAAAAGTAGACTCCAGGCTCGCGGCGTCGTTTCCCATCTCAACTCCGGATGATGTGGAGCGGCTAGCGGTGCTTATTACGGAGACTATACAGACGGCCTTCAATGAGTCCTCCACCGAGACTAAGAAGCGACAACAATACTCGCCACTCCCCGACGCCATCAAGCGTAAGCTAACAGACAAACGTCGACTACGCAAGTTGTGGCAGAGGACGCGGTGTCCTGTGTTAAAGGCCGAACTTCATCGCCTTACGACCATAGTAAAGGACGCGCTAGAAACCCATCGAGAGGAGAGTTGGCAGCGGCACGTAGAGGATGTCAGTGATGACTGGAATTCAATCCACAAACTGTGCAGGCAGCTGACGAGAACTCCACCTCCAGTACGCCCACTACTGGCAGACGATGGTACTTTGCGATATCACGCAGCAGACCGCGCTGAAATATTCGCCGACCACTTAGAACGCCAATTCCGCCCTAACGAAACAGAAAATACAGCTCACGTCGAAATGGTGCAACAGTACCTACGAGGCTATTTTTCTACGTCGATAGCGGCCGATGACGATCCAATTGTTTTCACCCCGGGCGCAGTGCAGCGTGCAATACAACGCGCTAAACTTCGGAAGGCGCCCGGTGCAGATAAAATAACCAATGAAGCCCTACGTCGGTTACCGCCGCGCGCCGTCGCGGCGCTAACTCGACTGTACAACGGTATAAATCGCACTGGACACTTCCCGTCTATATACAGAGACGGACGCGTAATATTGCTGCCTAAACCCGGTAAGAACGTGTTGAAACCGGAGAGTTATCGGCCCATTACACTGCTATCTACGCAGTCGAAAGTGTACGAACGCCTCCTACTGAAACACCTCGCCCCGCACATCGCCCCCCGCGACGAGCAGTATGGTTTCAGAGCGGAACATTCGACGACTCTTCAATTATTGAGAGTGCTGCACATGATGACCCAGGGTATGAACCAGAGGGGAAGCACAGTAGCAGTATTTCTTGATATGGAGAAAGCGTTCGACAGAGTTTGGCACGACGGTCTGCTGTACAAACTAGCGACGTCCAGCGCTTCCCAACGTCTAGTCCGAATAATAGCCTCCTTCCTGAGTGATAGAAGTTTTCATGTATCCGTAGAAACAGAGTCCTCGACGTCCAGAAAAATCTTAGCCGGCGTACCGCAAGGGAGTTGCCTCTCCCCAGCATTGTACGCACGTTACACCGATGACATTCCGAAGTCAGACGAATCCACATTAGCACTGTACGCCGACGACGCAGCGTATCTGACATACAACAAAAATGCTAGATACGCAGTGTTGAAAATGCAACGCGTACTAAACCTGCTCCCCGAGTGGCTTGACAAATGGAGGCTCTCGGTTAACGTGCGAAAGACACAAGCAATGCTAGTGAATCTCTCCGTAAAGAAGCCTTCCACCTTGTATCTCCATGGTGAGCAGCTAGCTTGGCGCGAATCGGCGACCTACCTAGGCGTCGAAATCGACCGGCGGCTCACTATGAAAAAACACGCGAACAAAATCATCGCTAGGACCCGTGCATCGCGCGCTTTACTGCGTCCGGTGCTCTCCTCGAAGCTTCCGCTGAACACGAAACTCAGCATATACAAGACCTACCTACGGCCACGTTTAACATACGCAGCGCCAGCTTGGTTCGCCCTACTGAGCAAAGGAAACGCTGAGAGAATCCAACAGCAACAGAGCATCTCCCTCAGGCAGATTACAGGCGCCCCGCGCATTGTAAAGAACGCCACTATACAGAGGGACCTACGTATGGAGAGCACGGACGCATTTATACGCCGACTCACTGTAAGCCTGTTCGAGCGTGCGGACACGTCGGATTTGCGTCATATACGCAATCTGGCGCCTCTACATACTCGGCCGCCGGACGGACGCCCTTACGCTCGTGAGTTACTCGCGAACAACGACACATGAGACGATTCTGACGAACTAGAAACGTAGCGCGCATCTCGGCCTATACGGCCAACACAACGCCCGGTATGTATTCACATGCTGCGATTGATACCTCAGTAGAGAGATTTCTATCTCGGAACTGATTCCCCAGCCACCGTGAGGAGGTTGTGAGATGACCCACACTACTACTTTTTTGCACTTGGATCGGTTTCGTACTCTCGTCCGGTACTCGAATCGTTGCTTTACTGTACAAACACTTCAACGCTTCGATGTACCGATAGTAAATTCGGCATCGATGGAGAGACTGTAGCACCGCACATGTATCAACGGAATCAAAGGCTTTTTCGTAGTCCACATATGCCAGATATAAGGGCAGATTATAAACCTCAGTCTTCCGTGTAATCTGACGGAGGGATGTATCTGGTCTACGGTGCTAAGGCCTTTTCGGAATCCGGCTTGTCCGGGAGGCTGAAATTCTGCGTGACTCTCGAAAACAGTACTTAAACACGGCTCAGAAGCGATGTCGGCCTAGTTCTTGAAAAGGCTCTTATCACCGTTTTTGAAGAACAACATTACCAGGCTTCTGCTGCAAGCTTCCGGTGTTTCGCCGGAGTGTTTGACGGAATTGAATAGCTACTGAATGACTGACTATAAGTATCGGCTTTCCGCCCGCTTTCAAAAGCTCCGCGGTAGTTCCGTCCTCATCTGGTGCTTTCCCATTTTTAACCTGTTTGACAGCTATACGAAACTCGTACAGACCGATGTCCGGGATATCTTAGTTATAATGTCGAGTCAGTTTAGCTCTATTCTGGTTACAGAGAAGATTTTGAGTGAGATGGAGAAGGTGGCCAACAACAGAGCTACTGTTGTTGGCCACCTTCTCCATCTCACTCAAAATCTCAGACTTCCTAGAAATAATAGTGCCAGTGTTGATCTTCAGCTTCGTTACTTGACTTTACCCAACAGACAGATCTTTGGCTAAGACTTTGGAGACTTGGTTGGCTCTATCACCTCTTTAATACAAATTGTATCAAATTGGCATATGTCTCGCCGTACGCCTTTGGAGATCTGCCTGTTCAGCCTGTCTGTACTCTAGCGTGCGAGCTGAAGACTGCAACCACATCTCACGTCTGACCTGCATGAGATTCTGCGTGTTAGTCGAGAACTTTTGGGTTCTTTTTGGTCGAGGCTGGAGAAATTTAGTTCCCACTGTATGGACAGTTTCCACGAGCTTACTGTTGATATCGTCCGGTGTTATACAATCATCTAGGCTAGGCAATGAAAACGATTATGAAGTTCCGAGTTGAAAACTATCGGGGTTTTCGATCAGCGCACGAGATGGCCGGAGAGTAGACTTTTCCAGGAGAAGGAAAGTAGAAAGAAGAGTCGGTAAGAAATAAAACACATACATATTTTAACACGTTTTATGTATGTAATTAATAACCAATAATACGTTTTTTAATAACAATTAATTGGTACTCTTTAACTATGTTAATTTATGCATATAATTAAATAAATATTGTCTTTTAACAATATCTGTATAAAAACTACCCACATTTTAAATTAATACTTTATTTCCGTTTGATCCTTGCCTTTAAAAAAAGACACATCTATATAGGTAGGGATCAAGAAGTAAATAACGAATGGAGAACTAATGAAACAAAATTGCTTAGCAAATCTATTCGTATTAACCCGCAACGAATAGATTTGCTAAACAATTTTGTAATGGAAAACACGCAGCTTTTATTGGCTAGTTCACGGATCAACATTGCTTACTTATCGGCTTATTTGTCAAGATTGGTCAGTATGCTTGAAACGCTGTGGTATTTAGGCGCTAAAACATAATGTTTTGGTGAGTGAGGGATTCCTTTGTTAGTAGTCCAGTGGTTCTTTGGTGTGGTGTCCGGCAGGGATCAAATACATAGGTGGTGTTTCTTTCTGTATATAAATAGACATTTTCTGTACTTATGCAGATTCTTTCATTTTAGGTGGTAACTTTTTTTATTTATACAAACATACGGCCCACCTGATGTAAAGCGGGTACCTATTATCGCTTGTAATATATTAAGTATCACTCGCGCGATGCCTCCTCTGTTACGCAGCAACTCCTTGGGAGCTTACTGGTGACCACACTCACACGCAGGAACACAACAATCCTCTAGGTAGTTGTTATATGGCCGCGATTTTTTCTGCGAGGTGGAGGTTCTTCCCCAGAGGGGCTGCTTTGCTGCGCCCTACCTCACTTAAAACATCCAGACTTGGACACGAGCGTTGGTGCCAAAGCCGCGTCATTCACGACTGAGCCACCGAGCTCGTCTAAATTTTGTTTAGGTTTTTAGCGATGTAAGTCCATGTCAACTTTTCAAATGACGTTCGTACCTGTTATTAAATAAAGTAAAGAACTGCATTAATATCAGAAATTTCTTCCTAGAACTCAATTTTATAAATGTAAAAACAAAAAATTATATATAAGGTTTTTATTTTTTTCTTTTGTGCTCATTGCCAGAGCTATGTTCTTTGGAAGTACGCCTTTTGGAACGAAAAGAGTCGAAATCAATCGTCCATTTTTTAAATTCGCTATTAATGAACTTCTCATACAAACTGATCTGAACTTCTTCATTGTCAAATGCTTTCATTTTGTTAACAACTGATTCATATTCTTCGTCCCAATCGTCTAAAGAATATACAGGCAAAATACTCAGGGCCAGCAAATATGTCTCAGGTATATCAGTACGTATAAGGCCATCAATTGTAGCGATATACAAATCTTCCATTCTAACATCACCATTAATATCAATAGCACTTTTAAAGCTATTAATATTTGAACAAATCATGCCCTGCATTCCAGCTACTGAAGAAAAATACTCTTTGTTGTGCACAGACTTTTTGATCAACTCTCCAACTTCTACAGCAATATTTTTAACAGTTTCTTTCATAATTCGTATTCTCTTATTCTTCTCTGCTTCTTTATCACATTTCAATTTGCTTCCTTGTGCGAATTTTCTATTCAATATTGTGAGCCGTAATGACCAACATTTTAAATATATTACCCGTAAAGGTAAAGAATCTTGTAAAATTAATAAAACAGATTCATAAATAGGAATGACATTTTCATAGCTCCCGTTACTACTTTGCCTCTTTACTAGAGAGTCGACAAAATTCCAGCAAAATCGTCGCAAAATAAATATGTCCTTTTGAACAGTATTCCACATTTCTATACATTTCTTCATAATTAATTTCGCAAGTTCTACATTTTTCGTGACCACGTCTTTGTCACTGGTAAAATATGTCAAGTAGGCCGCGACGAGTTCCCATTTCGCTGAGTATAAATGTTCTAAGTCTGCAATTTCGTAAGAGTTTTTAATTTCCCCTTTAACCAATTGATCAGTTATGTGCTCTTCCACAATTGGGCTTACAAATGTTGTATCTAGTACAGCTAAATTTAGTTCGATATTTGCAATGACTGCTTTTTTACGCT
The DNA here is from genome assembly GCA_947507595.1 of Pyralis farinalis. Classification (NCBI taxonomy): domain Eukaryota; kingdom Metazoa; phylum Arthropoda; class Insecta; order Lepidoptera; family Pyralidae; genus Pyralis; species Pyralis farinalis. The sequence goes on along the minus strand of OX382260.1, from coordinate 35,563,461 downwards.
TTACATTAGCAGTATTGTCTTTAAACTTCTTCACTGTTTGCCATCCAACCTCTATATATTTACCCAATAATTTCTCAGACAATTGGTTCGATGTTAAGAGAGAATAAATTTCACCTAGATCATCTTCGCGTAAATCTAATATCAGCAATTTTAATGTTTCAAATAATTCTAGTTCATCCTCACGAATTATTCTGTTGTAGAGAGCTCGGTAAATGATCGCTCTCAGTGACAAATTCTTTGATTTATTCCAAATATCGTGAACTAGTTTCTTCAAATTTTCTGTACTAAAACTTTTAAATGCAACACGTATACCATGTTTTTGTATTGATACTGGAGATTTTATTATTGACTCTATGAACTTCGTACAAAGTGGCATCGGTAGATTAGCCAGGAATGTGTTGAAAATTGGTAAGCAATGCTGCACATAGTCACCTTTGATGTACATGAGAATGTTGAAAAGAGGCACCGGGGGTCGCGAGAAACAAGCATAACGACAAACGCCTCCCTGTACATAGAGGATTTGCGTGTCAATTTCTGTATAATCTATTTTAGGGTCCGATGGTACATATTGCACCATAAACTGTTCTTTAAATTGTTCATCCGCTAATTGAAAAATGGCATATACCGCGATATACACACAGTGCATAGACAAATTTCTTTCTGATATAATTTTCATAAAGAAAGTCTGATAATCTTTAGCAACATCATCTGGAAAATATATCTTGATTTTTTTCAAAAACTGATTCATTTTAAAAGAGTTATATCTCTCATCCGTTAAAATGCTTCGTACATTAGGAATTTTGTCTATTACAATTTTTGCATCTTGTTTTAAATAACGAAGTAAGTCATCTTGAGTGAATTTATGCATACTGTATATCAAGTCAAAGTAATAGCACTCAAATCTAAATACTTTCCAATTTGAATCGACGTAATTCTTAACTACTTCTGGACAATCGTCTATAGTCTTCTTGTGCGAATACAATAAATTTAATACAGATTTTGCCCGTGCATTTTTATAATCTTGATCGTTAGAATTTCCTTTTACCATTTTGTCTGTATGAAATTGAAGCAAATATTCATATACTCTTTTTAGATCATCTTTGTTTATTTTAGAATTTAATTGGTCCCAATTTACACCGTACCAGTGAAATTGGTATTCAATAAAATATTCTAAGGAGTCAGGGACATCCATTTTATGTATTATGTGGTAAATAAGTGCAGCCATCGTGATAAAGTTACATCTTTGTCCTCCAATATTATAGATGTCCAGACTGTATAAAATTTTATTAAAAATAACCCAAAAATCCTCATCAAAATAGAAAATGTTGTGGTAAGTTATTATCTCCATTATAAACGCCTCCTTTATCATATATCTCGCTTCATTCATGTGCCTTGCATGGTAGTACGTTAGTAACTTCTCTAGCTCCCGCTGATTTCTTGCAGATTCTATCAAAACATTGATAATTTCTGCTCTGGTTCGAAAATCGTTTGTCTTTGCCACGTATTTTTTTATTTCTGGAAAAGCGACTTCGAAGCTGACAAACTTGTACCATAAATAATCACAACCATCACCTTGAATCTCTTTTTTACTTTCAATATGTCGCAAAGCCCATGCCTCTCTCTCTTCAAGAGTCATGAACGTATAGCATTTTGAATCAAGGAACTGTTTAGACATTTCAAATTCTTCGGCAGAGTATTTGCCTATAAAAATACTCTTGAGCCACTGAAATCTTTCTGTCGCAGGTATTATATTCAATATGAAATCGTACACAGTGCAATAACGGTCACTCCAAAAATTTTCAACTTTTAGGGGCAATAATTTAACCGCAATCTGTTTTGCAAAGACTGCGGTTAAGTATTTGGATATGGTGGTTTTGTTTAATATTTTCATATAAAGTAATGGTGTATGCAAGATTCTCTCCTTGTGTTTTATTAATATCTGTTTTGAAATTCTCAACCCCAATTTATTTTTTATTCCATCAACTTTCTCATATTTTTCAAGTAAGTTTAAATACTCTACATCGCAGACTGAAAATAGATAACGAAGCTTGTACAGTGCATTTAACCTTTGGCACTCATTGAGTTCTTCTAAATACGCTTTTGCCAAAATAAATGAATTTCCAATTAAGAAAGATATGTAGTCTCCATCTTGTCGAAATATTTTGGAAGATGATGCAGAATATTGTTTGATTACGTCTAGTTTATAAGATTTAGAGGTGAAAACTAGGAATTTCAAAGCAATATTATATAATTTTGCGTTTATGCAATACGTGTAAAAACTTGCAGCGCGGTCGTTCCTCAGATGCATCGATATAGTCGTGAGAAACTTCCTCTTCATTTTAAGAGACATAAGAGGAAATATATTGAGATGTAGGTAATCTGTATTAATGATATCCGAAAATTCATCATTGTAAAGCCACGTGGATTTTAAAGCTCTTGAAATGTAAAGACTATCTCCTCCTTTGAGAACTTCAACTATATATTCTATATTCTTGTACCTTGAAGCCACGTCGATTTTATATAACATATCGACATCAGACAGGTTAGTTTTTGATTTTACATCTTCAAAATCGACTTTATTAGCTACGGCTTCATTAACTTTTAAATTAAGTTCTTTTTGCCTCTCATTTAGGCTCTTACCAGTTAAAGACACCATCTTTATGCTGCAACTAATCTGAAAAGAGAAATTCTAGTTCTAGTTTATAAGAATCAGAGGTGAAAACGAAGAATTTCAAATCTATATATATATATATATAAAAATGGCGTTCCTGACTAATTCACTGACATCAGCGCCGAGGCAAATATAACTTTGCGTTTGCAATATGTGTAAAAACTTGCAGCACGGTCGTTACTCAGATGCATCAATATAGACGTAATGAACTTTCTTTTCATTTTGAGAGACATAAGAGGAAAAATCAATAAATGAGTTCGATATTTGCAATGACTGCTTTTTTACGCATTACATTAGCAGCAATATTGTATTTAAACTTCTTCACTGTTTGTCATCCAACCTCTATATATTTACCCAATAATTTCTCAGATAATTTGTTTGATGTTAAGATATTAATTAATTGTAATTTAAAGAATAGTTTATGGTGCAATATGGTCCATCGGACCCTAAAATAGATTATACAGAAATTGACATGCATTTTGTTCATTACTATTACTATTGATATACACCGGAGCGAATCACGGCGGGTGTACGTCATTAGTCATTACATCAATCTTCTAAAAGGGGGTTCTACGCATTAGACCAATATCCCCATGGTTATCAAATGACCGGGATATACTAAAAATAACTATAAATGTTTATTTCTTCTCCCAGTAATCACATATATTGCATAAACCTTATAACTAAACAATTATAGTACAGATTTATAATAGTTACATGTGCGAAGTTTGTGCCTGTAGTAGACTTACGGTGCGTTCACACGGGACTCATAATTGACGATTCGGCAATACGTCATGAGTCATGGCGTATTGCCGAATGCCTATATATAAAATTTTGACGATTTAAATTAATGCTTTTAACAGATAGAATCTCGCATTAAAATAATATTTTTGTTTCACGTACCTATGCACACAAAGAACGATAGAAATACAATCGCTAACAAAATAATAGTAGTTGGGTCAGTAACGTATTCGTATGGGAACAATACGTATCACCTATGTTCAGTAACATACAGTTTTAAAATACGCAAGCAGAAAAGAATAAGGCAATTCCCAACGCCTCACTGGGAGGACCTATTAATCAATAACACGATAAGTGGCGCGATGTTGAGCCGTGAACTAGCCAATAAGAGCTGCACGTTCTACATTGCATCCCGATCCGTAGTGGTGTGTTTATTTACTATTCAAAATCCGTCTCGTCAGTTCTCTACAGGTTATTTTGCTCATGTATATAACGTATTGTGACGTAATGGCATAATGGAAAGAAGTACGATAGTAATACTGCTTGTGCAACAACAACAAAAAGTAAAGAAATTATTAAAAAACAAAATACGTTATATATTTATAAAATACGCAAAAGAATATGAAAACAATAATCACATGTTCTTGTAGATAACACTGACCGATCTTGTTTCTAATTCTGGTATGGGTAAGCACTAAATTTGTACCATTTTCGCATTTATTTACATATTTGTAATTATTACTTGCTCGGCGGTGAAGAGAAAGATCGTGAGGAAACCCGCGCGTGCAAGAAATTATATCTCGAAAGTAGTAGCCTAACCCAAAAAAGGTCTGGTTTCCCTTCTGGGTTGTGGAGGTCTGACGGTGGTAGTCGCTCCATGTCAAAATCAGTATCTTCGCTAAATCCTTAGGCTTAGGTAGCGGACCCCGCCAATCCTAATGGATTAGAAAAACGCGAGCACGCTATGATGAAGTAGGAGACACTATTACATTCCAGACAAAATAAATACACCATAATTTTGGTATAGCATGAAGAATGAAAAATAATTTCGCAGTCTATGGTACCGAGCCACCATATTAAAAGTAAATTGTAATACAAACGGAAGGAATACATTTCACGCCGTAAAACATACCATTGTGAAGAAAATACAAATACACAGCGTGGATTTTATCCCACTACTGTTCTGTTGGTGAGCAAAGAGACAATATATCAAATTCGTTCAAAGTCTGCTTCTAAGCGCAACTAATGGCGGGGAACGTCATATCCATTTTTTTTTTACTAACGAGCAAAAATTTTACCACGTCGGATCAATACGCTCCGCCTAATTGGTGATTAGGGTCGCTTCATTGCTCTACGTGCCTTCTGGATCAGTTACCGTCCTGTTCATGTCAATGCGGGCCAGGCCAGGGCAGGGTGGCCGATACCCATTCGTCGCCTGTAGCAACACACCACCACTTTCCGCGATAAACGAACCGCAATCAGAGGAGGTCAAGAACCACTTTTCACTGCAGACTCAGGCACTTGACCCACATACGCATGATGCTCACTGATAATTTGTTGGTTAGGGTCTTTTTTTTTTTTATATTGGCTCAGCATAGTGGCTCCTCTTCGCCTGTTGGTAAGCGAAAAGGGGAGCCCAAATTGCAGCGGCAACTGACAAAGGACTACGGTGTCCTGTCAGTTGACGCTACCATGCTGGCCCGCAAGGTGCTTCTTCACGCTTCCTTTGAAGGATCCCATGTTGTAGGAAGGAGGAAACACATGTGCAGGCAAGGCGTTCCACTTTTTAATAGTTCGACAGAGATAGGAGTTGCCGAACTTTTTAGTACGAGAACAAATGTCCTCAACAGTGGAATGATGACATCGCAAGCCTGCACGTGTGGTTCTATGACGGAAGGGAGAGGGTGGGATGAGGATAAAATAGTTCTTCAGAGCACTCACCATGGTAAAGGCGGTAAAATGTACTTAGGGAGCCTATGTCCCTACGAAGTTGCAGAGGTTCTAGGTATTTTGTGACCTCTTCGTCGTCGATTATGCGGATAGCCCGACGCTGCAACCTATCGAGAGCCTCGAGAAGATACTGTGCGGAGCCGTCCCAGAGATGCGAGCAATACTCCACGCAGGCCCGAACTTGAGTCTTATAAAGAAGACAAAGTTGGTCCGGCGTGAAGAACCGGCGCACCCTGTTCAGGACTCCGAGTTTCTTTGAAGCTGTTAAAATGAGGCTCTCGATGTAATTTCGTTGGTTTAGGTCGCAACGAATATCCATACCTAGCATATTCAGGCTATCGCGCATATTGAGGGTAGCGCCCTGAAGACTGGGAGTGGGGTGAAATGGGGACATTTTTGTTGTGAACGCGCACACTTACAATATGAGAAGATAATAATAATATATTTATTTTCTCTCTCTATGGGCTGCAGGACACTGGTGTCCAGGAATAGAAGCCACGAAATACCATGCACTTCATGTCGTCTCGTGGCGTCTACTATGCCGGCCTTGAAGGTGCCTCTTTATATTCCTCTTAAAGAACCCAATGTCGAACACGTGTGGAGCCGGAAATATATCGCCGGGAAGTCTATTCCACCGGTCAGCAGTTCGGCACAAAAAGGATTGACTAAACCTTTTTGTGCGAGGCAATGGGATAATATTCTCGACTGTGTGAGAATGTGCACGCTGTGATGGACGGTAGTTCCGGTACTTGAACGGGGAAGGGGGAATAAGGCTGTAGAGTTCCTCCGAACATTGTTGGCTAGGATCTTTACAATATGAGAAGATAATAATAATATATTTATTTTCTCTCTTCACAATGTTATTTATTTAGTAGGTATACAATGAATGAAAATAAATAAGTAACAAGACGAACCATCTTTTCAGGTGTACCAGGTCAATTCCGATTCATTCATCTGATTCATCACTGCTCCCGTTCGTTCAGTTCAATTCTCAGATGGGCATCCTCGCTGTTACCCTTTAAAGTCATGCTGCATAAGTGAGTGAGGTTAACAATAAGCTCAATGGAGTTGCAGCAAAGATGGCATGTTCTTGTTTATACAACGTCGGAAGGCATACAATTTTAGGGTTAGCAACGCAAGAGTGACACCCCTGGTGTTGCAAAAGTCCATAGGCTGAGGTAACTGCTTACTATCAAGCAGGCCGTATGCTTGTTCACCACCTTAGTGGTATAAAAAACCACACGACCCACCTGATGTAAAGCGGTTACCGTAACCTATGATAAATAAATAAATATTCTCGGATATTTCTTGGCAGTAAAAACCTGAGCCAGAAAGCGCAGCTGGCTATACACAATGCAGGGCTGGTCCCAACGCTTACTTATGGAAGCGAGAGCTGGGTATGGCAGTGGGAGCATGAAAGTAGGATAAACGCGGTTGAAATGCGAGCGTTGCGCAAAATCTGTGGTGTAACGCTAGCAGACCGTATTCGCAATGATGAGGTTAGAAGCAGAGTTGGTCTGAAAGAGAGCGTCGGTGTTAAAATAAGAAGAGGCATGCTCTGTTGGTTCGGACATGTAGAAAGAATGCAGGATGAAAGAATGACGAAGCAGATATACAATGCAAAAGTGGAAGGATGTAGGAGCCGAGGAAGGCCAAGACTTACCTATCATGATCAAATTGGTCGCGTTCTATCAGAAGGTGATGTCAGGAGCCCTAGAAACCGGCGAGCGTGCATGAAAAGAGCAATGAATGTTAAAGAAGCGAGTGAGGTATGTAAGGATCGAGTCGCGTGGCGCTCGGTTCTCTCTGCCTACCCCGTAAGGGATTTGGCGTGAAGTTATAGATTCTCGGATATTTCTTTATTTGCCATTGGGCCCTCGCGGGCACTTAGACACGTCTCAACAGTTTTTGAAATATAATCTTATTGTACCTTATTTAATTCTCTTTTTACTTTTTCCTTTTTTTATCTACTAGAACGCTTGTAATACATTAAGTATCACTCGCGCGATGCCTCTACTACTGCTAGCAAAGCCACACCTTAGGAGTTTACTGGAGACCTCACTCCCACACAGGAACACAATAACCCTCTAGGGAGATGTTATTTGGCTCCGGTTTTCTGTGAGGTGGAGGTACTTCTCCAGATGGGCTGCTTCGATGCGCCCTACCTCTCGTAGGCCCAGGTAAGCACTTTACATCAGGTGGGTACGTATACCTAATTGTAATCCTCCCGACGTTGTACAAAAAATGTCAGTAATCAAATTACAGAGGTTGGAACCTCCCCAAACAAGTTTCATAAAAATTGTATGCAACTGTTACATAAATTTCTTGACATTTATATAAACAATATGTGTATGTATTACCTATATGAAAACCTATCTATTCGACTATGCTATGTGTGTAGTTTTTCTATTTAAACAAATAAATAACAAGTAATTTATACCTACTTATTTTAAGTATGAAGTAACTAAGTATCTCCATATTATCTATTGTTGTGTAAATAAACCATGTTCATAGCAACCTGCCGTAGGCCACGCGTATCTAGGATAACATTTCGAAATATAAAAAGACAACGCAATATGGTCACCAATTTTTAAAAGTCCCGGTAAAAGAATATAAGAACAACAGTAAAAAAAAGTAGGCATGTCAAATTCTACGCGCGAATGCAATAAATATAGATAAAGTAATTTTGATACTTGCTTTATTTTTAAATTTAGATTACGTTTTTCATTCTTTTTTCCATTATCAGATTTTATCAACTGTACCTTTAAGTAGATAAGCATTGCGTCAATTCTCAGATAGATAGATATTCACATGAATTAAAGTAAATAAACTTGTTTTATGGTCACTTTAATATGCGGTAACTATGCGTCCGGAATACAAAAAATATGTTTACAAAATAATAAGTTACATTGAGGTTATGTAACGTCCAATCAAATACATACGAAACAAATCGGAAGGAAATCAGTACGTAGCGGGCAGCGGGGAGTGCTCCTATCAAATAATGGCTATAATTTCCCAAATGATGTCATAGCTTTAGGTTGTTGAACGCGGTCGGTAATGTAAATAGGTAGCACTAGGCTACCTATTTACCAACACAGGACACTACTTTAATCAAAGTTTAGAATAGCATTATACAAGACAAAACAATATTTAAAACATGTGTTTACATGTTTATATATACCTATCGTATTAATATAAATGCATTAACACTTACCTATGTACTAAAAGTTCAATCACAGAAAAGTCGAAATGACAATCTTGGATTTAAACACGATCCCACTGAACTTATAGAAAAAGCTAAAGTAATTCTAGTCTAATCCTTTCCTTTCGCCGGCATTTTACAAGGTATCATTCGCAATGGTATTGCGATAGCGATTAGCGACTATTGCGGTGTCGATAAATGTATGTTTGTTGTTCGACGGCAAAAGTAGATTAGGTATCTGTGGTGGGCAATTCTAACGTAAGCAGGGGCAAGGCGAGTGTGGCCAGTCCAATCTGCCGAGCATTAGTAAGATTAGTGTTCATATGTATGAACTTTGTTTGATAAAAAATGGCGGAAGCCATTTCGTGGTAAAATACGATTTTATATATTTATTGAGTTAAAAAATCTGATAAATTCCAGTTAGTCTCCATTGAAAATATGATTAATGAACTTATTTACCCGCGATTATTACTATTACTACTGTGTACGATCTTCCCTATTTCACGTTTGCGGCAGTGGAGGGAGCCCTTGTAGGTTTTTTGCCCCATGTAGTCGTGGGTGAAACTTTGCTCAGACGGGTGAGAAGTGCAGTCAGTTCGCTTGAATGGAGAGTTGGTTGTAGTGCTGGATGATCCATGGTTTAGCTTCAGGGTTGCTGTTCATTACTCGCCACGATTTATGTTATAATACTTATAAAATGAGGTCGACTGCATAGGTACAGTCAGTGAGAAAAAGTGATGCCAATTATATTTAATAGGTACAAGATTAGGTACGAGTATTTATACTATAGGTACTTTCTATATTATTCTTCACACACTAAAAATCGAGGTTTCCATAGCTTCAGCTACCCATGACATTGAACTGCGGTTTATTTATTCCAGTGATTAAATTTTTATAACGCAATAGACCTAGCAACGCATTTTATTTCTCTCGCTTCTCTATTTGAAGTAGGTTTGTTTTCGGTGGTATTGTAGTAAAATAAAAATTTGCAAATAACACTATAGTTAACGACCCTGTGTACAACTACCTAAATCTAGTCAGAATTAAGAACTAACAGTATTTTGGGAATCACAAATAAAATCTAAACATCTTCTTCTTCACGTTATCCAGTTTCCTAATCCCTCACGATTGGCGGGGTCCGCTACCTAAGCCAAAGTATTTGGCGAAGACACTGATTTTTACGTAGCGACTGCCGTTAGACCTCCACCAGGAAGACCAGATTTTTGTAGGTTAGGTCACACGTCTTTGGAAATATAATTTCTTAGATGTGTGGGTTTCCTCACGATGTATTCCTTGACCGGCGAGCAAATGATAAATATGTACATAAATCCGAAAACACGAATATTTAGTGGTACATGCACCCGCCAGGATTCGAACTGGGGACAAGTTAGTTAATAGACCGGTTCCTTATTCACTGGGCTATTACTGCTCTCAAATAAAATCGAAACTAAAACCAATTATTGTTTATTAATATATTTATTACGGTTCGACTTATGAGAACTCCGGTACATATGTTATTAGGAACCATAAGCCTATGTTGTCATTTTTATATATTTAATTTCAATGCGCAGAGCTTACTGTAAGCAATTACCCTGTAAAAAAACATTTCATGCACTTTTGAAGAACCTCGTGAAAAAGTTCTCTGGGAAAACCTCGAAAGTTGATTTCATAACCTAATAGCTCTCGCAAGAAAACCCCGCTAGAACCGCACAGTACGGCATTATCGAGGTTCAGTATGTGAGGATGTATTCACTGCCGATGTGAGAGGTGCACTTAAAGAAAGACTTCAGTGCTTATCCCGGTATCCCGTCAGAATCCCCTTTTTCTTACTTTCTTTTTATTTTTTTGCTCTGCTCGTAAGGGTCGTACCATGATGCAGAAAATACTGAACAGCCTATAACCTTCCTCAAGAATTGGGCTATCCAATGCAAAAATCAGACTTGTAGTTCCAGAGATAAGCGCGTTCAAACAAACAAACTTGATATAAGTATTAGTATTGTAATTAGATTAATTTACAAAGCTAAAAACAAAAAAAATGCAGTTAACAATAACATGCAACTTTTTTTGCAACGTCTGGAATTATACAAGTATATGGTCCACCTGATGTAAAGCGGTTACTTGCGCGATGCCACCTCTGCTGTTAAAACAGCAACTCCGTACTGGTGACCTCACTCTCACTCAGGAACACAACAGCCCTCTAGGGAGTTGTTCTTCACCAGACGGGCTACTTTGATGCGCCCTACCTTACAGTGCAAGACAAACAGACATGTCCATGCCAACAAATGTTTGTTTTGTGTGGGAATCCAACCTACGAGCGTTGGTGCCAAAGTAACGTAACAGCGCGTTTCACCACGGCGCCGCAGATCTCGTCAAAACGCGATAAAACTGGTTGGTGTACGTCTCACAACTGCTAGCCACTAGTCGCGATGTGGTTGTTGTAAATTCGTTTCACAGTCACGCGACGTGTCGCCAGCTCACTGCACGAATCCTAACGAGGCAATCCACAGGCAAACTTAGTCATAGATTGAACTGTCATTACTGTGAAACGTATCTGAGTGTTCGTGATTAATTTCTAATCAGTAGGGGTAACATTGCCTCAGAAAGCCATATTCGAAACGGATTTGTAGTTTTCACGCTAATTTTGGCAGATTCCATACATTTTGACAGATAACTTTTCAATTTCGATTCGAATTTGGCTTTCCATGGCAATGTCAATATCCCCCCCCCCCCCCCCCCCTATATATCGTTTTGGCTTGTTTCTTTTTTAACTGTTGTCACTATACCTAGATGCAATCATGAAGATTATGCTGTGTATAAGGTAGGCAATACGTACATCACGATGGTAGCCTGCAGTGAAAGGCCAGAATTCCAGTTTTCTATAAACATCGGAAAGTACTGAAAAACGTATTATGGTGCACCCGTAAAGCTCTCTGTACATTTTTGTAGGTTTCAAATAAAAAGATTATTAATAATTTAAATTTAATAAATTTATTTTACCCTTCAACTTCAATTTTTAGAAGCTTTGCTGAGTCGGTGCCAAAGCCTGGTTTGGAATTAGTTTTGCGATAATAAACAATATTTTTAAATACATAGTCAAATGAAAAATATATTCTGTTCAAATCCGTTCGATGTTTATGCCATGAAATTCAATTTTTTTTAACAAATGTGAAGGTCAAATATCAAGCATCCGATTCTTAAAATCGAACTTGACAAGCTTCTGATACAAACAAAATTGGACTTGTTCATAACCACATGCTCTAATTTTATTAACAATTGATATATACTCTTCTTCCTCATGACTTAAAGAATTTACAGGCAAAACAGACAATGCTAAAAGATATGTTTCAGGAATATCACTTTGTATGAGTCCAGATACTGCAGCGACATATAAATTGTCTACTCCAACATCGTCATTAATATCAATAGCACATTTTAAACGATTAATATTAGAAATAATCATATCCTCAATACCAGCCACTGAGGGAAGATATATTTCGTTGAAAACATACTTTTTGATCAGCTCTCCTACTTCTAGAGCATATTTTTTTACGATTTCCATTATGATTAACAATCTCTTTGCTTTTTCTATTACTTTATTAGATTTTAATTTTCCCATTTGCATAAACTTTCTATTCAATATCGTCAGCCGTAATGACCAACACTTTAAATATGTCACTTGCAAAGGTAAGGACTCTTCCAAAATTAATAAAACGGATTCATAAATAGGAATAGCATATTCGTAACTTCTATTGTTAAGGTGTCTCTCTATCAGTAAGTCAATGAAATTCCAGCAAAAGCGACGGAAAATTAATGTATCGTTTTGAACAGTATTCCACATTTCTAAGCATTTTTTCATAATTAATTTCGCAAGTTCCACATTTTTCGACACAATATCACTGTCACTTGTAAAATATACCATGTATGCAGTGACGAGTTTCCACTTGGCTGTGTTTAACTGTTCTAATTCTGCAATTTTGTAACAGTTTTTCAATTCTGCTTTATCCAAATGATCTGTTATGTGTTCTTCCACAATAGATTTTACAAACTTTACATCTAATATAGGTATATTCTGTTCAATATTTATAATTACCACTTCTTTACGCTTTACGCTAACAGAATTATCCACAAATTTGTTCACTATCTGCCATCCAACTTCTATATATTCACATAATAGTTTTTCAGGTAATTTGTTTGATGTCAAGAGACTATAAATTTCATCTAAATCATCTTCGTGTATGTCTAAAGTGAAGGATTTTAAAATTTCAAATAATTCCAATTGCGTTGTTACATTCTCATCAACTATTTTATTGTAAAGAGTTCGATAGATGATCAGTCTCAACGACAAATTTTTTGCTTTACTCCAGATGTCGTTAAGCAGCTTCTTCAACTTTTCTCCACTGAAACTTTTGCATGCTATACGTATACCATGTTTTTGCACTGATACTGGATAATTTATTGTTGACTCTATGAACTTTATACAGAGTGGCATCGGTAAGTTAGCCAAACACATGTTGAAAATTGGTAAGCAATACTGCAAATAGTCACCTTTCATGTACATCAAAATATTTGAAAGCGGTACAGGTGGTCGTGAAAAACACGCGTAACGACATACGCCTCTCTGAATATATAGGGTTTGCATGTCGATTTTAGTGTAATCAATTTTGGGATCTGATGGAACATACTCTATCATAAAATGTTCTTTAAACTGGTCGTCCGCTAATTGGAATATGCAATATACCGCGCTATACACACAACGCACAGGCAGATCTTTATCAGATATAAATTTCGATAAAAGTAATTGATATTCTTTAGCTACATCGTCTGGAAAATATACTTTGATCTTTTTCAAAAACCGATTTATTTTAAAATACCGATTTCGATCATCCGTAAATGTCCTCTGTACATCAGGTATTTTATCAATCACAATTTTTGTGTCTTGTTTTAAATCGCGAACTAAGTTGCTTTCAGTGATAATATTTATATTTTTTGCTAGGTCACGGTATGTAGCATTATATTCGTCAAACAGTCTCCAATTTGCTTCTATGTAGTCCCTAACAATTTTTGGACAATCGTCCACATTTTTCTTGTGTATTTCCAGTAGATTTAGTACCAATATAGCGCATAAATATGGAATGTTATCGTCTTCTTTACCATAACTGTCGTAATTAACTTTTCCTATTCTGTCTGTATAACGTTGAAGCAGATACTCATACACTTTTTGTTGATCTTCTTCTTTAACTTTGGAGTACAACTTGTCGCCATTCACGTTAAACCAATGTAATTCGTATACAACAAATCTTTCTAATACGTTAGGAATATCAATGTTATGTATTATATGATACACAAGAACAGCAAACGTAATAAAGTTACATCTATAACCTCGAATATTGTATATATCGATACGATACAGTATTTTATTAAAGGCAACCCACCAATCCTGATCAAAATAGAAAATATTGTGGCGTTTGATAACCTCGGTTATAAAATACTCAGTAAAATTATAACTTTCTTCATTCATGTGTCTCTCATAGTAATAGTTTAGTAGCTTCTTTAATTCTTCTTGATTTCTAGAAGACTCTACCAAAATTTTGACCATTTCTGCTCTGGCTCGAAAATCTTTTGTCTTTATGATGTGCTTCTTGATTTCTGGAAAAGCGACATCAAATCTAATAAATTTGTACCATAAGTAATCACGATCATCACCTTGTATCATTTTCTTACTTTTAATATGACGCAGAGCCCAATCCTCTCTCTCTTCACAGGTCATAAGTGTATAGGACTTTGAATCGAAGAACTGCTTTGTCATTGCAAACTCTTCACCGTTGTATTTGTTATTAAAGATATTCGTGAGAAACTGAAACCTCTCTGTTGCAGGAACTATATTCAATATAAAATCATACGCAGAGCAATAACACTCGCTCCAAAATGCTTCAACCTTTAAGGGCAATAATTTAACTGCAATCTCTTTAGCAACATCTGCAGTTACATATCTAGTCACGACAGCTTTATTTAATATATTCATATACAATAATGGATTTTGCATGCATCTGTCCTTATGTTTTGTTAATATGTGCTTGGAGATTCTCAATCCAAACCTTATGTTTATTTTTTCAACTACCTGATATTTTTCAAGCAAATCTAAATATCCTTTATTGCAAGTAGAAAGTAAGTAATGCAGTTTATACAGTGCACATGTCCTTTGGCACTCACTAAGCCCGTCCAGAAATGCTTCTGCTAAAATTAGTGAATTTCCAATTAAGAAAGATATGTAGTCGCCGTCTTGTCGAACAATTTTATATGAAGATGCAGAGTTTTGTTTGATTACATAAAGTTTAAAAACTTCGGATGTGAAAACGAGAAATTTTAAAGCTATGTTATATAGCTTTTCGTCATTACAATATGTGTAAAAACTGGCAGCGCGTTCGTTCCTCAAATACGCCGACATCGTTGTCAAGAATTTCCTCTTCATTTTGAGAGACATAAATGGAAATACATTGCAATGAAGATAGTCTGTATTTATAATATTTGAAAATTCGTAATTGTAAAGCCACGTACATTTTAGAACTTTTGAAATGTAAAGACTATCTCCTCCTTTCAATACTTCAATTATATATTTAATGTTCTTGTATTTTGAAGCCACGTCGATTACATATAACATATCTGTATCCGATACTTTGTTACCAGCTTTCACTTCTTCAAAATCGACTTTTTTTGTCACAGTTTCGATGACTTTCAAATTAAGTTCTTGATGTTTCTTATTTAAATTGTTACCTTTTAAAATTACCATCTTTATAACTTCAGCGATCTAAAAAAAAAGAGAAAAAATAATTAATGACAAGAGTAATCTCATAGTTGCATGTCTCTGAGCGGGTAACCTATACCTATATAGTACTATCGAAAATTTTCTGTTCGAATTTTAGTTGTTCGAAAATGGTACGATGAAATTTTAAATGATAATGAAATGAAATACTGTTTATTTGCTAGGATACATGGTACATCGATAGAAAATTTTATATGGAGTAGTTCAGCATGTTCCGCCAATATTACAAATGGCATGCAAAAGCTTAGTCTGTAGATGATTACATAGATTATATTAATTAGGTAAATAAAAAATAAAAATTCAAACAATTAATAGCATATTGATAATTAGTTCGTTGCATATTACGTTATACACAATTAATAGAACAATAAATGCAATAAAATATAATATGAATTTAATGAGATGTCTATAGAATCCTTAGTTTTATAACAAAAATTCTTTTATTTCGTAAAAACATTTTTCTAATAGCCATTTTGTCAATATTGATTTAAAGCGTTTACAATCGAGCATTTTAATATCTAGGGGTAATTTATTGTATATTTTAATCATCATGCTGTAACAATTTTTGTCAAATATTGTATTTTTACACATCGGTAGTAACAATAGCGTTGGATCTCTTGGTCTTAGTTTTGGATTAACAGGCTTTAGAGTAAAAAAATCTGAATGCGTTTTAACAAAATGGCCACATTCGAGTATGTATAAACCTGTTAACGTTAATAATTTATATTTTTTAAACAAAGACCTACACGATTGCAATGGACTGGCACCGGCTATAGCCCTAACGCATTTCTTTTGCGTCAGAAATACTCTGTTGATACTCGTATGTGTGGAATTTCCCCATATAATCAAACCATACCTGAGAACAGAAGTGACATATCCGTGATATGCTATTTACATATTACAGCTATTTACATATTTTGTTTCTCTACAGACTTTTTTTATAACGTCGAGAGGCATACAAGCATACATCCCACCTGATGTAAAGCGGTTACCGTAGACTAAAAACGCTTGCAATACATTATGTATCACTCGCGCGATGCCACCTCTGATGCTTACACAGCAACTCTTTAGGAGTTTACTGGGGATCTCACTCACACGCAGGAACATCACAACCCTCTAGAGAGTTGTTATTACATACATACAAGACATCACGCCTGTCTCCCATAGGGGTAGGCAGAGAGTACGGCTCTCGCTTCTTTCACACTTATCAACTTTTTCATGTTCCGGGACAGACGGTCGACCGTCGTTAGCCTAACATGGTTAAGGTCATTGGTTTTTTTATAACTACCCTCATTTTGTAGTTACATTATTTTTAGCAACAAGTATGCACAGTTTAGTTTATTCACAGTAACTCATTGTTCGTTTACATGTGATACCGTAAGTCAAGTCAGAGCTATTTTTGAAAATGGATAAAATTGAACATTGTGCAGTGATAAAATATCTGAATTTGAAAGGTTTAACTCCAAAAGCTATACATGAAGACATGTCTGCTACTTTGGGTGAGTCCCGCTCCTTCGTATGCGACTGTTAAAAACTGGGTGGCAGAGTTTAAATGTGGTCGTGAGACCATTCAAGATGAGCCCTGTAGTGGCCGGCCTTCGACTGCTTCCACTGATCAAAACAAAGAAAAAATCTGTGATTTAATTTTATCTGATCGAAGATTGACTGTCGAGGAGATAGCTAAGACTGTAGGCATCTCATCTGAGCGAACACATCATATAATTACTACTGAACTTGGATTCTCTAAGGTGTCTGCATGGTGGGTACCGCGACTGCTTCCAGTGGAACAAAAACGCAACCGACTCACAACTTCTCGCGACTGTTTAGAGTTATATAAAACTGACCCAATAGAATTTGTTGAAAGATTTATAACCATGGATGAAACCTGGGTCCACCACAATATACCCGAGACAAAAGAACACTCGAAACAATGGAAAAGAGCAGGATCGCCCACCCCAAAGAAGGCAAAGGTGGTTTTATCGGCGGGCAAAGTCATGGCATCCGTTTTTTGGGATGCAAAGGGTATAATTCTTGTGGATTATTTAAAAAAGGGTGAAACAATAAACTCCGATTACTATTGCAACCTGTTGCGTCGTTTGAGAGAAAAAATCAAAGAAAAACGTCCAGGTTTATTGAGAAGAAAAGTCTTGTTTCATCAGGACAATGCGCGCGTTCACACCTCTGTGCAATCCATGGCAGAAATCTATCAATGTGGCTTCGAATTGTTACCTCATCCCCCATATTCACCGGATTTAGCACCGTCCGACTTTTATCTGTTCCCAAAGCTGAAAAAATTTTTAGGTGGTAAACATTTTTTTACAAATGAAGAGGTCATATATGTCGTGGACGCTTATTTTGAGGAGTTAGACGAAGATTTTTTTAAAACAGGTATCGAAGCCTTACCGGGTCGATGGAAAAAGTGTTTTGAGCTCGGAGGAGAGTATGTTGAAGAATAAAAATAAACTCAAAATCGTGTGGATTCATTAAGTAAATAGTTGAAATAAATGAATAAGCATATATATAGATCACACTTATCACATTTGAGCAGTGATGATAGCCCAGTGGAAAATTTGTAAATAGTACATTATACTCGGTTTTGATCAGCCAAAACATATTGGGATGCTTTTGCTAGTCGAAACAGAATAGACAGATACGGCAGAAGAAAAATGCAGGGAAATACAGTAAAAATGAGAGCTCTGAGGAGTGTGTAGAGTAAGGATGATTGATAGAGTAAGATAAGGCTCCAAAGATGAGATCTATTGATTAATAATTCTTTAATACTTCAAGAGTGGTTAGTTATATGATGGCAGAAGTGGTATATGGTCAGGAGAGATGCCATTACCTGCAATTGATTTCATTATGTCAACAAAATGCAAAAGTGGTTCCGAGTATACTAAAGAGTGCACAGCCTTTAAGTCAAGTTGACACATTATTATTTTTAACACATTAAGCCTCTGCAAAATCCTAATTTATTGCATACTCTCCACCCTTTTTTACACTCTGCATACCGTAGAAGTTATGTATAACTAGCTGCAACCCACGACTGTATTCTTTCTTATTCTTCTGCTTCTAAGGGTCGTATCGTAATATTGAATAGCCTATATAACCTTACCAAGAATTAGGCAACTACTCAAATTCTTTTAACTTGTAAAAGTGGTTCAGAAGGACTCTTATACCTTGACGGTGAAGGGGAGGGTTGATAGCGCGGGAGGGGGTGGGGGGAGCGGAGAAGAACCCATTGAATTTTTGAAAAAGCTATATTCTTATGTGTTACTACGAGTCGTGTTACTAGTGTTTTTTGCGGTAAAGGGGAAGGGTAGGGGGAGGGGGTGGCGAAGGTAGGGGGGAACCCCTTGAGGGGGGGACGATAACACGGAAACGTATAGCTTTAAAGTTATTAACATTTTAATTTTTTAAGGTTATGTCACCTACAATCTTTCAAATTCAAGCAATCACTTTCATCTGATATCAATATTTAGAGGGGGAAGGAGGATTATATCCCCGCCTCCTCCTCTTTCTTTGAAGTATCGTATCGTTTTATTTCCCAACCTTACAGTTACCAACTGAATGTTTGGTCTACTTTTTATAATGACACTTTTCAAAATGGCAACGATTCGCTTCTGGCACTTCGCCGGCCGCTACCGCGGCACGCTCGCTTCGCTCGTTCGGCTCGTGCGTTGTTTTTCATACTCTAACTTAACCTAACCAACTGAGATTTCTGTTGCTATAATTTTTTTATTTGTTGGACTGATTTGTCAAATGATAAAACCCAAACGTTTTATGTCATTATAATACGTTCCGTTACAAGGTAACAAATTATAATTTTACAACAAACTATATTTTTATTGACAAAATTCGTTCTATTTCACGTGCACTAAAATAATAATTAAAAAAAAAGTAAGATATTTCCTGGAGCTCGAAGTAGTGTCGTTTGAAAGGGGAGACTAACTCCTACATAAAGCAACCCTGACCAAGCCCAAATCGTGCGCCCCGTTAGTAAAGCCCACCCCAAGTCATAATTTCACTAATATTTTCGTAAATTCCAACAATTTTTTACTCGAAAACTATTAATCTCCATCGGTTAAGGTTTTGGAATTTTAGTGTTAATAATGAGTACTATTAGTGATAAAAAAATCAACTCTCTAGCTAACCGTCAAGGTATAAGAGACTAGCCAGTGGTTCAAAGAAACTCTACAGCTTTATATATTAGTACGGATTATGAACTATCTACTAATACTTACAAATTTATGCAGATGTGCCTATGTAAATTAAGTCACAACACCAAACTTTCTGATTACTTTTTAGTTTCCTTGGAGTACAGATTAAACAATCAGGCTTTTACAATTTTGTATGATATATACACAAAACTTTTATACTGATATTGGTGATACTGCTCACACATTGCATTGTTTATGTTTTCTTGAAAAGCACGTATGTAAATTTCCTACAGAAAACGAGACGGTAATTCCAACGAGTTAAGAACAGAGCAATAGATAGTAACTAAATGTATGCGAATGACATGAGTAATAATAACAAGTATACAAAACTTCATTTACAATACAACAGACAGAGAATAATAATGAAATGTAAATAATACAATGAAAGTGTCATTTCACTGTCATTATGTTTTTTTTTGGTTCTTTTTATCCCCGAGGGGAAAGGCAAAGGGATCTAGCCCATACAGCCAAGTCATCAGTTTAGAACCATTTGAAAATCTTAATTCTATGTTCCAGCTTCAGGAACTCTGCTGAAAAAATACTTGGGATGGGTACATAGACCCAATCAACCCTATTTAAATACCACTTATAAAACGATAGTGATTTTATAAGGTTTTCTTGATGAACTTATTCACGTCTTCCAAAAAGTGCATAAACGTGTTATATTTGAGTTTTTTCATTATTGTATAATTGCACTAGCACTTATGTTACAAAACACTATCAAAATTGTCACATAAAACTAATTTTACACTGAATTGTAAAAAATTCAAGTATAAGAACAATGTCACTCGTCAAAAGCGCGGGAAGAAGTCTGTCATTATGTTATAACACTGGATGGACGTGTAGGGTTGCCAATATAATAGCAAAACATAGGGATGAGGTACTCGCGAGTAAATCATCGAAATACGGCTTCGAATCGAGAAGGTATTTGAGTCGTACACCTGACTCAAGTTCTGAACAATACTCGAGGTCGAAAACCAGACTTGAAACTTCTACTCAACAAACTCTCGAGTACGACAAGCAGAGTTTAAATTTACAAATCATCATATAAATTATAATATTACTACATGTAAAGTAAGTGGCGTGCGTTGATTTATACGTTTGACGTAGCGGCAATCGTAGCGTGAGACGGAATGTGTTAACCGCACAATAAAAAATTATTTACCTTCATGTATACGTATGAATCCTTGCATGTATGCATGTAATGTATTCTTTTTTATTGCGCAAACCGTCGCTGCTCAACACCTACGGCTGATGCTTGTGCACAACACATTTGAATACGTTTTGTTTTGTGCGTTAACCTACATTCAACGCGAATTTTAAAATATGCAATCACTGTGCTGTGCATGTTATTGATAAGTTGTAAATTTAAGTAGTGTAATGGTTTATCCGTTACGTTACGAGCTTCATAGAAATCCCAGTCACCTAAATATTTTTTTTTCTATTCGAAATACTTAATAAAAGAACGTAACCAAACATAATTATTTACAAACATTATAACTAACGCCATCTGGTCGGTAAATTTTTCACTCAAAATCACACTTTGTATAATGAATCGGTGCTAACTATGATACAGATGTCGCTATACGACAAGTTAAATCCATTACTTTTTAACAATTAAAACCATCAAATTACTGGAAAAAATGTATGCTTTTAGTACAATGTTATAAAATTATTCTCAATTTCTTTTTACATCTAGGAATTGGTTTGCAAATTCAAATCTCGATAGTTTTATCATTCATGCTGTGTAACCTGCCTACCTATTAAAATGAGTATTAATTTATATATAAACTATTGTATATAGTTTTAATATGATAATTTTGGCCAATATTTGTAATGTCTGAGGACTTACGCTGTAATAAACTAAAATAGTATCTAACGAACAACTATAAACAAAATCTATACGCTGTAAAACGTTTCAAGAAATATTGTATGTAAGCATGCTACTTAACTTTGATCTGCTGAGATGAGAATCCAGCTCTCGCACGATGTGAAGCTGGTACCTCTTCCATCCGATCGATGCTCTACTGTTACATCCAGCACGCAGATGACGCTCATTGAAGGAATTATGAAAAGCAGAGAAGTAATTATCGTTTACTAATGTTGTTATCATCTAACGAAGTATTATATTTTTGGAAATGGGGATTAATTCATTTTAGTTACTAGATTATGTGGCATTTCTGAATAAAGGATAGGCCCCTCCTACGCCTGAAATTCGGTGACTTTCCGCCATAGACTTTTTAGTCCCCGCTCAGCCACTATGCCTTTAAAAATTAAATTCTTATTTCTTTCTTGACACTTACACATAGTTACATGCCGCCATTGTGGTGCTTCAGTTGTTTCTCAGCGAGATTCCGTCTGACTTTTTTATTACGTCTATGATATCACTGGAGATAGAAACATGTTATGATTTTTTCCGACGCGTTTTCTTAACTACTAAACAGAACCGTTTCGAAGCGGTACTAATTTTCCAGTTATATATATAGCTTTTATTGGCATACAGACATTTTCTCTGTCAATTTCATTTATGGTTTTAAGTTTTTATTTAAGGTTTTCTGCGGTTTTGTGGATCTTGAGAAAGCATTTGATAGGAGTTGTGCGAAAGGAAATGTGGGACATATTGCCAGATATGGGATTGACGGTTCACTGCTCCGTGCTTTGCAGTCCACTTATAAGGATTGCTCAGCATGTGTGTGGATAGATGGTCGCATGTCATCCTGGTTTTGATATCAAAATTGGTGTCAAACAGGGTAGCATGCTATCTGCTAGGCTGTTTATCCTGTATCTCGATAGTTGCCTGCAGAGAATAACGTCAACGAATGTGGGATTGCGCATGGGTGACCTAGTGGTGAACTGTCTGCTGTATGTAGACGATGCCGTGCTATTAGCAGACACGTCATCTGAAATGCAAACACTGGTCACAACGATGAAAGATGAATGTATGGAGAAAGACTTACTACTGAATGCGAAGAAATCAAAGATAATGGTATTTAAAAGAGCAGAATCCAGAACTAATGTACGGATTACAGTTGATGATGAAGTGTTGGAACAAGTGGATGAGTTTGTATATCTTGGATGCGCTTTCAGCAGGGATGGAAGATACACCGCAGATATGGAAAAACGAGTGAGTGCTGGGAATAGTGTGAATGGGGCGTTGGGAAAACTTCTTGGCAGTAAAAACCTGAGCCAGAAGGCACAACTCGCTATATACAATGCAGTGCTGGTCCCAACGCTAACTTATGAAAGCGAGAGCTGGGTATGGCAGAAAGAGCATGCAAGTAGAATAAACGCGGTCGAAACGCGACGTAAATGTGGCGTAAGGCTTGTAGACCGTATTCGTAATGATGATGTTAGCAACAGAGTTGGTCTGAAAGAGAGCGTCGGTGTTAAAATAAGAAGAGGCATGCTCCATTGGGTCGGACATTCAGAAAGAATGCAATATGAAATAATGACGAAGCAGATATACAATGCAAAAGTGGAAGGATGTAGGAGCCGGAAAAGTCCAAGACTTACCTACCATGATCAAATGTCGTGTTCTATCAGAAGGTGATGTCCGGAGCGCTAGAAACCGGCGAGCGTGCATGAGAAGAGCAATGAATGTTAAAGAAGCAAGTGACATAATATGTAAGGATCTCGGTTCTCTCTGCCTACCCCGCTAGAGATTTGGCGTGAAGTTATAGATAGAATTTCATTTATCATTTCAAGTTTTAATCGCAAAAGAGCCCTAATTTAATGGTTCGTCAATTTTAGTATGAACAGGCGAGATTCTTCTGAGAATGTCTATGGTAAGAGACATCCCTACAGCGCAGATTTTTTTCTCTAGCAACATTATTAAGATTTTGTCCATTTTACAGAAAATGGCGGTTGTTGTCTTGGAAAATGTTACACTTTCCTCACCCACAAGTCTTTAAAAATTTCATTTATTTTATCGATAATATCTAACGCGTCGTTCATTCTTGTAAATTACCTTTTAACAATGGTAAACTTTTGTTGAACCAGTTTGGGAACATTGTATTTTAATAAAACGAATGCAAAGAGCGCGGTCCGTAGCTAACCGCGTTTAATTGTTCGTAGAAACGTGTTATGTGCTGTATTTGTGTATTTACTAGTAATAAAACAATATGTTATGTATTTGCCAACGGTAATGGAATTTAATGCTATATATATTTTATTGTTTGACTTTTGTTCATAAATGTGAAGTGTTACCAAATCAGTTGGTATACTAACAATGGGTGAAACAGAGGAATTTAACACATTAACATTTGAAAAAAAGCTTGCGCAGCTAAAGGATACTCAGGAGAGCATCCAGTCATTGTCGTCCTGGTGCCTGAAGCAGCGTACGCACCATAAGAAAATAGTATCAAGTTGGTTAAACGTCCTGAAGAGAGTGAAGGTGGAACAGAGACTGGTGTTGTTTTATTTAGCAAACGATGTTATACAGTATAGTAAGAGGAAGGGCTACGAGTTTGTGGATAGCTGGGGGCTTAATCTTCAAAAAGCTACCCCATTAGTCAGGTTGGTTTTTTAGATTACGATTGTTTTATGCATTCTCTTAATAGATTACAATACATGAGACCCTTTTCATTTACGAAACAGTGAAGAAAATACCAACTCTATAGGTACCAATCTAAGGGTTATACACTTTACAGAATAAGTATTTTAGTGAATGTTTTATTTACTGTATGTACCATATGTATTTTGGTTTATGTGTACTGTAAAATTGAGTAAATATTGAATTTTTGCAATGAAACAATTTGAAAGTTTGCAATGAATATACTTGTAGTTCCTAGAAGACCAGCACTCTTTTACCTAAACTTCTATTTGACATTTTCAAATACAAAGCAACAAATTAAGGTTTTGTGGACTGTGTACTCCAAAATTGCATGTATGCTGCATAGGTACATTTTTGGAATTGTTTAACATAGGAACACCAAGCTATGTGTTTTACATGTTTATTGTAGATATTGTAATTAAATTATTTCCTTCAAAGACCACATATTGAAAGTTGTCAAATGATCATGCATTAGGTTAGAGTGCTATTGGAGTGTGCATAATAAATATTTGAAGGTATTGGTGGCATACTATATATATATACTTGTAGGTTATTATAATAAAAGGGGTATTTTGCAGTTGTGCCTGAAATGCCTATGCCTATGTTATAGCTGCTTGTGCAGTTACTGAATATATTTTCAGCTGTAGTTTAGTTAGTTATGTTAGTTAATGATGTGATGCTGAAAGTAAGAATAGCTAGATTATGTGTTATATTTGAAAATTTATTTATGTAATGTCTCCCTTACTATGTTGTTGTTTACAGGCTTTATGGCAATATATAGAAATGGATAAATTTGCTCAAGACTTATATATTTTTTGTGTTGTGAGTTTATACTCTTATGAGGCCACTTTAACCATTTGTAGATTGTCTTAGGTTGGTACTGTGCGGTTCCAGAGAAGTTGTTGTTCATAACAATCCACATCAACCCATTAACATTCCACTGATGGGATATAGGTCTCCCGCACGTCCGCTGAGGCCTGCGTGGCTGAATTCCACCATGTGTGTTATGGCGCCAAGTATATAATGGGCCTCAAGGCGTTAAACCGTCAAGGCCCATTATGTACTAGGTGGCGTAACGCGCATGACTGATATAAGTCCCGACAGGTTAAACTGAAGCAGTTTAGAATGTACTCTGCCGCAGTTGAAATATAGATTGGAAGAGGCTATTGATTTTATACCATGTCTGTCGTCTACTTATAATACACAGGATCTGGGGATCTGGAACTCATTAACCCTTCGAAACCCGGGTGGTCATATATGACCGCGAAATGTATGGGAAAACATATATAATGGGTTCTGACTGCTCATAAAACCACCCTTATCATGTTACAACCGACTTGGACTGTTCAATTGGGTGAACATGTACATAATGATTGCATTGAGTTTTTTAGTCACTTCCCGATATAAGAATATTGTGAATATAGTTTTAATATATTATGAGAGTTAGATACAGTAACTGATATTGTAATATTAATATTTTCAGGGATGAGAAGGTGAGGCCAAAGATCTTGCGCATATTTAAGATCTGGGAGCAGAGAGCGGTGTATGATGATGAGTTCCTCTCAGATTTGACTGGTTTGCTCAGCGCGGGCGCTATTAAGAAGACCGATGATGAGGCATTGGACTTTCAAGTAAGGATGCTAATAATATTTGTGTTTCAACAAATCATTTAAGTGTTTTGTTTTTTGTCTGTTTGTTACGACTGCTTACCATCAGGCAGGCCGTATGCTTGTTTGCCACCTTAGTGATATTAAAAAACAACTGGGTGGCCTATAAAAAATTGCCATAATGCTTCTTAATTCATAATAAATGAAATTGTATGATTTGAGCTATATGTTTTTAAGTGAATGGAACATCATTTTAAAGCAGAGGTTCTCAAATTAATTTTGTCTACAGCCCATTTTGGAATGTATTATTTTTCAGCACCCCCAACTTTTTTTACATTCCTAAAACTTAAAGACCACAATGACATTCATCACTTCAATTAATTTACTTATAGTGTGCTATATTAGTCTGGCCTGAAGTTTAAACTTACATTCTAAAGACATTTTTACCAGTGAGAGCAAGTAAAACGCAACTTTATAATATACAGAATATCTTTTATTTGAATTAAAAGAAACAATATAGACAGGTAATCAATTTTAAAACTAATCAAATGAGAAGGATGAATCTTGAAAGGAAGTTTGTTGATAGCAGATTTGATTTTACTCAAAAACAGTTGTAAGTCGCTGCATTCAGTAACATACAAACAATTTCTCTTTTTATTAAGCAGCATTGTCACAGAGCTAAATCCACGTACGCACAAATATGATGATGGGAATGCTATCAAAAATTGTTGAATGATCAACCAAAATCTAGGGTACAATTGCGGGATTGGCTTTTGTAGCCAAAATTGCCAAAATTGCAAATTGCCAAAATGGTGGCCAATTTTGAATTTGATTTTTATTTCCTCGTTTCTTGTCAGTTCTACAAGTTCTTCTTCCAGCTGGGGTAAAATTGCTATGTTGACATTTGAAAAAGGATCTAACACCCAGTCTGGCATTTCGAATTTCAAAATGTCCTAGAATCTATCTATGAAATCACTGTGGAGGTTTTCCAAATGTTGGCAGTAGACAAGCAAGTTGTTGTTGTTGTAGGATACTGATAAATTGGGAAAATAGTGGAACTCACGTCTGTTGATATTCTTCTTGTGTTTTTGTTATGTTTTTATTAAATTCAAGTCATCTCTTAGAAGTTGGAGATTAATATCATTATGCAATTTATAAAGATCTGTCAGGTATGCGATATCATTCTTTGATGTTATGAGATTGTCGCTCAATTCTGAGTCTTTGTTTTCCAAGAACTCTATGACAGAGTCAAACAGATTGTAAAATTGAGTCTGACAATTTTCTTTTGATAGCCAATGCACTTTTGAGTGAAAGATCAATTAGTTAGAATCTTCTTTATTAGCAACACAAAGCTAATTAAAAATCTGTCATTTCAATAGTTGTTTCGGAATCCCGAGGTCTCAGGGAACACTGTGTCAACGGAGTATGGTGGTACGGCCACGAAAACCGGCAAATTTTGGCCACCTCCATCAGGTTCTGGTACAAGGTGGTGGCTCCAAGAATTGCTGGCTTGACGTCGTGGGATGCTGAAAACCGCGTCAAGTGTATAAATAAAAGCCGGAAAGCCGACCCTGGGCGCCTAAGCAATATCTTAGGATGCCACCGGAATTAACACTCAGATGATGACGATGAACATTATTTCCTTTATTTTAATCAATTAATCAATCTCAAACATCAATTTTATTGTAGTTAATCTCAAATATCAATCGCGAGCGATATTCTCATTTTTTTCTCAGATTAGGAAGTACATTAAATTGCTTACATATATTAAAATTGAACAAATCTAGTTTACAATTATTAGAATGAAACAATCGGTTACTTACTCAACGCTAGTAATTTTCATATGGCAACATTATAATGTAGTATGACATTTGGTGCTGTCAATTTACCGAATGGAATTAAAAGTTGGAGAATAGTGCAGGGCAGAGGAGGAGACATTGTCCATGTTCATCCATAAATACATAATAGTCTCCTTATGCAATCATGTAGATTAGGGATTCCCAAAGTGGTCGATATTGGTTTCCCAGGGGTAGCCATAAACGAAAACTGATTTTGAGGGTCGACGAGGTCTAAAAAATCAACCCCTACTAATTAACACAAGTTCTTATTTGAAACTTTCAAGATACTGTATAAGTTGTGTTACGTGTACCAACTTTTTATAAGAATGACTAATATATTAGTAGGAATTATCATTGTTGTACTTTGAAAAGAAAAACTAGAGATAGGATTTTTAAATTAATTTGGCTATGGGGGTCTGAGGTATCAGTTCATTTTGGAAAAGAGGTCTCTTGCTCACAATAGTTTGGGAATCCCTCATGTAGATCATCTATGTGATGTTGATATAATTTTTATTTTTTTCAGCCACAACAATTAGTAAATAAAATAAAGCAATGTACTGTACTGGAGGCTGATACGGATTTAAGGCTGAAATACATTCACGAGAGTCATTTAGAGCTCTCCGATGCTGATGCTTTGTGTGCTAGTCTTAAAGGTATGTCTTTTCATTTGTAGGCCCTGGTTGATGAAGTATGTTGCTCCTTTCCATTTATCTCTGGTCAGTCTTTATTTACTTGCTTCACACAATGTGTTTATATTTTTTTCATTCCTTTAAGTACAAACTTTAATTGATCAAATACAGGGCCCAGTAGATTGCCTATGTAGAATAAGCTAATTCCACTGATCAGTGATGAATGAAAATTCCAGATTTGCATTAGATTTATTTCAGCTGTTTTGGTCCGTTTAAAAGTGGAATCAAAATTTATATTGGTGTTATTTAAGTTGATTTAAATTTAATATAGTTTCCTCCAATTTTAAAATAGTGCAACGGTACAAGGGTTGTTATTGTTGTAAACTCTTTATTGCATAAATATACATAACATATACAGTTAAATGTGTATTTATTTGTAAAAAAAGTCATAATTTAAGCTTGCTAAAACAATTAACCATCATTTAAGAACATTTCGAATTCCAAACTTCCTAAAGTCTAACCTAATTAATAAATTTATTTCAAACAGATAGAAACAATAAAGATGATGTGGAAAAAGAGCTCAATGAGGGCATAGCCTGTGTTGAGCGGTATACACAAGCACTCCAGCGGGAGATTGTGGCAAGAGAAGCACTGCTAGCACTGCTAACGTCAGCAAATCAGTACTACTCGACGCAGAGGGGAGAAGTGAAAGTAGTTGCTTATGTAAGTATCTTCGAAAAAGAGCAAGTGTTTCAGCATGAGTTTGTGGTGAGAGGAGCACTGTTAGTGTTATTTATATCATCCAATCCGAACTACTCCATACACTGCAGAGAAATTAAAATTGCTGCTTATATTGACAAACCAATGACCAATTATAATGTAATTAATAAAATATGTAAATTTGTTTGGATACTAAAAGAGGGATGCCTGAGTTTTTTGGCAGTATTTTTATCAGTGCTCACCTAGTCATAAACTGCACAGTAGGGGAAAAAATTGTAACGATTCCAAACAAATGTAGCCATTTTTACGGAATAAAAAGACTTTGACTTTGACATATCTGGAAAGCTTTGATCCTTCATATTGGCAAGGCCCTTGTGTTGATTTTGGTTACCTGTAATGTCACGGAACTTTATCAAATGGATTGAAATTATTATATTATTATCCAAATAATTAAATTCTGTGACTTTTTATAAACAAAATAAACTAATCAATTGCACATGAAATCCGCAGAGTGCAAGTATGACTCATACTTTCACTCTGAGACCATATTTATCTCACTCACAAGAGAAACAGCTTTTATCTGAAGTTTTGGGAATGGCCAAATCTATACTATAATATTATACAGAGGAAATATTTGATTGTTTGTTTGTATTGTATAGGCTCCGAAACTACTGGACCGATTTGGAAAAAAAAATTACCATTAGAAGCCGACATTATCCCTGATGAACATAGGCTACTTTCTAACGCGGGAAAATGCTTATTTCCTACGGGAAAACGGGTAATGATATATGATTCGAATTCTACGCAAACGAAGTTGCGGGCGGATGCTTTTTTTAATAAAACATTGGTTATAAAAATTTCTGCTATATTCAATAACATGACCATTTTTTAATACAACTCAAAAACTACTCAACACATATTAAAATAAAAATAAAATAAGCTTTTTTACAATGATACTTGGGACCAATATATAAAATAAAAAAACTTTTGGTGCATTTTCTAATTCGTTACACATTTTGTGAAATGGATATTGGAATTTGTGGACGTCAGCCACACTTGCGCAACTTTAAAAATTATAAATCCTTATAACCTTGTTTTCATACAAATCACGCTTTTTTTATTATTTTTTATTTATTAACATGGAGCACAACATGTACATAATATGAACTTAAATAACAAAATTTTGAAAAGAAAGATGTTATTGTGAACCCAACACAGTAGGTCACACTATTATTACAATAATTACATTTCGTAATTTGTGGAGAGTTACACAAGCAAACCACACGATTATTGCATTTAATCTTTATCATTACTATTCCTATGATATTTTTATGGTGACAGATGTAAAACAAATGAAGTGTAAATCGATGAGAAAAGGTTTTGTTTAAAGTTTACAATTATAATTTAGTTTTCATGTATCTTTTATTTTATGTAAATCTAATAAATAACCTTCCGTTATGACCAATATAACTCTTACTAGATTGTCGTATGCGTTTGTATTAATAATAATGGTGGTTGGGACTGAATTTAGATCATTTTACCATCTAATGTATCTATGAAAATCTATGAACCCCGTCGAGAGAAGTTGTATTCACAACTTCACCATATACAATTTCTATTACCAGGCTTACAAAAATTTTGGCGCAAGAGTTCGTGCATTAAAACGCAAGTTAGACGAGCTCATACCGACGTTGCCTAGCGCGGCGCCGTCGCCGCCACACAGAGATGAAGACGTGCCTTCACCAGGCCCTGATGAGGACCTGGATCTGCCAGCGCAAGGGGAGAACGCCGATGGAGACGAAGAGAGTAAGATTTATATTTTCATAATACGCTTTTTACACATAATACGTTTTTAACAGCGGCGACCAAAAAAAGGCAATGTGAAGTCCATTGCTGTCCCGGGGGTTAAACTACAGCTGTCTTGGAACTCACAACGTATTTAATCAGAAGAAAGTTAACTCTAGCTACACAGAGATGCAGTGGTGGGTCTGTCCCATAAAAAAAATATGTTTTTCAGATTCCTCATCAATTACTAGCAATTGGTCGAATCGACTGAAAATATTGTCACAGCTATAGTTTTATATTCATTCTTCTTGCATTGTTTAATAGCCAGTTGTTTGTCCCACACAAATATATTAATTTGCGGCGCTGATCTTCCTTCATTTTGTATACACCATTGACCTACGGATATACAAAATATAAAATAAGAAAAATAAACAAGAAAATTTTTGGCTTAGAATGCGTCCAGTCAGAGTGCGTGTGGATAATGACTGCAGCACCTTTGAACGTGGAAATACTGACAGCATGGTTGCGTCGTCAGCAAAAAAAAAAAAACAAAGGAAAGCCGAAGAAGCTCCGCGTGATAAAAACGCACTGGCATTTGTTAAAACTGTGGTCAATTCGACTGACACCTGTAACAATGCTGTCAAGCTGCTCAAAATGAACAGTGTTATCCAGTTCCTAAGCAAAGACTGCTCTTTGCCGTACAAGGGATTTTGAGTTGTATTTGTAGCTAGTTTTTCTATAAATTTCAAGAGTTTCTCGTTTGGGACTGTGAAAATATTTACTGGATATTAAATACTTGCTCAATTACTTAATAATTACTTTTGTCAAAAAAATGACCTATGCACTTAATATAATCGGAAGTATATGCATTAATTGTATCCTAATTGAATAAATCGCAATACTTAAATAGTTTTATATGTAAGATTTGCTGTGCTCTACCAGGGTTCATGTTTGATACTACAAACTTTAGATTATAAGGTCTACTATGTACAACATGAAATTCAAATAAAGTACTTGTTATCCTATTATTTTTCCAGTTGCATACAACATAGACCGGACATTCAACTCGTCGATAGCGGCCGACGGGTCGCTGTACAACTTGGGGTTGTCCTCGTTCCTATCGTCGGATAATCCAATGTCGATATTCGATGAATCTCCTGAACCAATACCTAATAGTAGTGGTGAGTCATCTTTTATTTTAATTGTTTCAAAATTTATAATAAGCTTTTAGAGATGATAGAAAAATATTGAGATAAAAATACTTAGTGATTACAAGTTTATAGTACTTTTCCTAAAGAAGCAAGTCATCATCATCATTATCTCAGCATGTCCACTGCTGAACATAGGCCTCCCCTTTAGAGAGGGGGGTTTTGCTACAGTTGCCACGCTTGGCAAGGCGGGTTGGCAACCACAGTAAGTTGTTAAGTACACAGTGCACACTGCTGCCCGTCTCCTGGATATTTCCCTTAGTCGCCTTTTACAACACCGACGAATTGTGATGGGGTGGCTTATTCTTACGCCGAGGCCACAAGGCCAGAAAAAAAAGCAAGTAGATAAATTAAATTCTATAAAAACATATTTCTGTGACATATTTGTGTGTCAGTCCTTTGGAGAAACATGAAGCAAACTTATGATGAATGAAGAAGAAACAGAAATCAATACACTCTAATTTGAATAACAAAAGAGAGGTAAAGCGCATCAAAACAGCCCATCTGGGGAAGTACCTCCACTGATGGTGAGTGAAGTCACCAGTGATCTCCTGCGTAGTTGCAGTGTTAGCAGCAGAGATGGCATCACGCGAGTGATACTTAATGTATTACAGGTTTCCTAAGACTATGGTAAACGCTTCAAGTGGCCACGCTTCATCAGGTGGGCTGTATGTTTGTAAGCCTCCAACATTGTATAAAATGAAATGAAAATTCTTTTTTGTACTTTAGTTTAAATAATATTCTTACAAAATAATGTCGAATTTTCTTAAGGACACACGTAACTTGCGTATGATTATGACAGCATTTTTGTTTCAGCCAATAAAATAGAAGTGATAAATACGAGGCCAGCGGATAAGCAAGACTTCAACATAAACGACTTCTTGAAAACCTTGATACCAAATGAAAGCAATGTAAACACATCGGACAATAACTCAGGTAAGAATAAAAAAGGGGTGCGGTAGCACATGTTGTCATAGGTAAGAAAATTAGTGGCAGCTCTAATGTTTGAATACATATATGATATTGCATGTTTCCAATGTTTATTTATTATTTACTCTAAAGCTTGCGAACAAGAAACGACCACTGAACTGTTTTGTTATCTTCTAGTTGTATATTTTTTGATTTCAGTAGATAAATCTTTGTCTTTTAGTTAAAAATAATTTTCCAGTAGTACTCGGCTTCGCCTCGGTCTGTCATTCAGCCGTCATTTGGCGGAACTAACGATCTTCGATGGTAATTTGCTATTTTTACGAGTGTTGGAAATAGGCACCATGAAAATAACATTAACAACAACAATTAGCATACTGGGGATTATCGTAATTTTTTATTGTTATTTATGAACCCGGCGAGCGTGCATGAAAAGAGTTACGAATGTAACCCATTCATTGCCATCAACGCACTATTTGCGTTTGACGAGAGTCATGCTACCAACGCACCGTATGCGTTCAGTTAATTTCATAACAATATTACGTGTATGTATGTATAACTTCACGCCAAATCCCTTGCGGGGTAAGCAGGGACAACCGAGCGCCACATGACTCGATCCTTACATACCTTACTCGCTTCTTTAACATTCATTGCTCTTCTCATGCACGCTCGCTGGTTTCCAAGGCATCCTCGGCCTTAGAAACCGGCGAGCTGACGTCACCTGATAGAACACTGTCAATTCGGTCATGGTAGGTAAGTCTTGACCTTCATCGGCTCCTACATCCTTCCACTTTGCGTTGTATATCTGTTTCGCAATTCTTTCTTCCTGCATTCTGTCCACATTTCCGCATGTCCGAACCAACGGAGCATCATCCTATTTTAACACCAACGCTCATAATATCATAACGCATCATCATATTTGCGAATACGGTCTACAAGTGTTACGGCACATTTTGCGCAACGCTCGCATTTCGACCGCGTTTATCCTACTTTCATGCTCTTATTACATAAGTGTAACGTTTCTGAAATGTATGTGGAAATCGACTGATTAATGAACGAGTGAGGTATGTATCATGTGACAGTCGGTCATATTCTTATGCTCTTTTTTTGTGACGCGGGGAAAAATGCGTTACGCACACCACCGGTGCTGGGTGGCCTCCCGTGGTAGTGTGGGACTCCCCGGTCATATTCTTATCCTGCTAGGGGCTTGGTGTGAAGTTATATATTAATTTCGTGGTAATTTGTGTGATAGTGACCAGCGGCACGATGTCACAAAAGTCTCAAGACACGCTTCCCGGTCTGGATCTGTTGACTCCGGATAGCACGGGCAACCCTCCACCGCCGACCTCTTTCTATGGAACCATGGACAGCATCATCGGTGAGATATAATAGTATTAAACTATATTTGATAGTCAATGTTCTTTTATAACAGCAGCCCAACTGGGGAAGCAATTCCACCCCACCGGAAACCAAAACCAAGTAACAACTCCCTGGCTGGTTCTTGTGTTCCCGTGAGTGAGTGAGGTTACTAGTAAGCTTCTAAGGAGTTGATAAATAGATAGATACGCTGATTATTTGTTGTACATTCACACAAAGACTAACACATTTAAACATAACGCAAACTTAGCTGTTTACAATAGGATAGCCATGTAACTACTTACAATTATTAGCTGTTACCCACGGCTTCGCCCGCGTGGTCAAAAAACAAAGCGTGTTAAAACCGCCGCGGTAAAAGTAACCTGTCATTGTCAGGCCCTCCATACGAAATAACTCTCCAAACAAAAAAAAAATACAGGAATCAGTCGCTCCGTTTTGATTGAAAAAAAAAGGTCTAACCGACATCATCATAGAATTTGTTGGTTTATTATTAGTTTCTATTAAGATTTAATTAATTGTCAACTCAACCAAGTGATATTACATGACCTCCTAAAGGACAAATTCATGTGCAGAGATGATTCCTGTACCAAAATTTAGGTTATACCGCCCTTCCTGCCTGCGAGAGAAAAGGGCGGGGATACTTATCGCCTGATTTGTAACAAAACTAACTAAATGCCAGAGTGTTTACCATTTTTATCTCATCTCATTGAACGCTCTTTACTGTTACTTCCTTTCTAAAGTGACCAAGTAAAGACTCCCTCGTGTAAAGTGCTCTAATGCGTAATTAGAGTTATATTATTATCAATATGGATTATGTATGTTGAGTTGTTCCAGACGATCCGGACCCTCCGTACACCGAGGTGACTTCTTCGTGGAATAACAACTCGTGGATGCCTGTAAGTTTATCTTTATAGTAATTTGTAACGCGTAACCTCATTCACTCGCAGGAACACAACAATCCTTTAGGGCGTTGTTATTTGTCTGCGGTTTCCTGTGAGGTACATCATTAGTAGCGCTCGCTATGCTATATGCGCCCAGCCTCTTTTAATAACTCAATCAAGACAAACAGACATGTTCATGCACACAAATGTTTGTCTTGTGTGGGAATCGAACCCACGAGCGTTGGTGTCAAAGTAGCGTAACAGCGTGTTTCACCACTGTGCCACCGAGCTCCTCGCAGGCACACGAAGGTGTTATTTCACTACACTATACCATATACAGGGAGGCGATTTTATCAATGGATACCTGCCCTACATGGTGATGTATGTTTGCAGGCTATTCAACCGCCTGCGCCAGTGCCGCCGCCCATGGCACCGGCCCCATTGCCTGTGCCGGCGCCTATGATAGACCCACGCGGGGACTCCCCGGAGTCCCCGCCGCCCGCACCACCCCCGCCTATGTCTATATCCACATCATACACACAGGTAACATCATCAATTTATGTATCGTAGCAGAACCAGGGGGATTACCCTGGAAACCAATTACGACATATCGGAATTGAACTCTTAAATCACGATAGTTGCGCCAAATTTGGTCTTGTTGTCCGATTGTCTATATATGCACTATTAATGAGAATCAATCTCACGTTGTCGGAATTATAGCATACATTATGAATTATTAGCCAAAACTTTGACATTGGAATTGGATTGCCATTGGAATTAGCGCCAAGAGTAACCCTACAGGTCGGAGTGCCCGATGGTGTCGTTGAGCGCAATTAACCGAATACGTAGGTTATATAACGTGGACACCAACCTATCTGTATATATATTTCGAACGCCTTTGTCCGTCGAAGGACATGTTCAGCTGTCGCTCAATATTGTTGTCAAATATATCTGTCTATAACTTCACGACAAATCCTTTGCGGGGTAACAGCGAGAACCTAGCGCCACATGACTCGTTCCTTACACACCTCACTCGCTTCATTAACATTTGAAAGATAATGTCCGTGTTAAAATAAGAAGGGATGCTCCGTTGGTTCGGACATGTAGAAAGAATGCAGGAAGAAAGAATTACGAAACAGATATACAACGCGAAAGTATAATAGTATAGCAGGTGAGGAAGGCCAAAACTTACCTACTATGACCAAATTGATCGTGTCAAATAGATGACAGTTGTTAAGTCAGTGACATCCAATTCCCGATCCGATCTTGGAAACATTGATCTCCATCAATTTCCAATTGAGCAGCCTGGCGAAGCCGGCCGGCCTTTTGGTTGTTGTAGTATCTTTATTGTACGATAAATTAAAAATAAATTACAATGAAATTAAATCTAGTGTTACAAAGGCGGTCTTTACCCCTTAAAGAGATCTCTTCTAACCAAGAGTTTTTGACAGAATAATATACATGGGCAAGAGAATACACATACACCAATTCACTACAACAATATTATAAATTTCATGAAAGCAGGTTGCAGGGATATTAGACTGAATGGGAATTTGCATAGACTGCGGCTGGGTCATAAAAAAAATCAAAATTAATCTTAACATAGCGATTGTATTCCAGAAGCTGCCGCCTCCAGCGGACGTGGATCACAGAGGGATCTTACCACCTCCTCCTCCGCCACCTGTTCTACCTTTATTAGGACGTAAGTACCTCTAGTTTAAAAAGCAAATAGTGCGTACGATCTGCCTGATGATCAATTAGTGGCAATAATTTATGAGTGTGGTGGTAACATGCTACTTTTATTTTTTTTAGTAAATCTTGGGGAATTGTATATAAAAGTTGAAAAAAAATTAGAATCAACAATTTTCATTATATTTTAGTGTTCGAGAGCATATATTTAAAAAATATAATTCAGTGGGCCATTCTGTGCGTCTGTCACATAAGTTACAAATAGACAAGACGGATGTTAGGTTTGGTTTGGGTAAAATGAAGTATTAATGACATTTAGCATATATTTAAAAATCATCTTTATATTTTCATGCGTTTTATGAAGGCTTTCTATTAGGCAGTATAAGAAATCCCTGGAACACAGTATGCGATTATTGTTGTTCCGGTCTGAGGATAAATCACTTGTTGATAGCGAACGGTACGATTTTACCACACTTTACCTCATCACAAAACACTGTTAAGTTTCGGAGTTCGGCTCCTGTATCTTAGTGATGACTATGATTATTTCAGAAGATTTTGTTTGACCACCTACACAAAAGAATATTTCTTCGCACTACAGACAAGCTTGGTATTTGATTGCATTAGCAAAGAAAACTCGTATTAGAATCAAATATTTGTCTTTATTGAAAAAAAGATATGATATTTTAAACTGAACCATTCTTCTGATTAGCTGATTAGATTAACAAGTAAAATAATTTAACTATAGTAGGCTTTAAAACAATTGACTATGCTAACGCAGGAGTTTTTAGTCATAATGGGAAAAGTATTTAGTTTCCTTCCATCTTCATAATCTATGTTCTATCTATATGCATCTATGTTCGTTTCTTATATATCTTTTTGAAATAATAACACAACAATAACCATGACCAAGATATTTGGTTTATGTGCTAGAAGTGTGCTCGTTCGCGACCCCTGCCAATCAATTAGATTGCAATTCTGGACCGAAAGCGCACCGATGTGCGGATTAGGGCGTAGGGCGGTAGACTGCATAGGCACGTGGAATGTGAGACGTGGATTGAGTGATAAGATGAACGAGCTGATGGACGTAATGAATGAGAGACGCTTAGATGCTTTGTGGGTGATAGAGACTAAGCTCAAGGGGAGCGACACCGATGATCTGCCCGGCGGGATGATGATGGCCCTATGGTCTGGGGTAGACCGGGATGATCATGTCAGTGCTGGTGAAGGTGTCGCACTCTCCTCTCGCTTAGTCTCTGGCGTAAAAGATTACTGTTTGTTAGGGCCTAGACTTCTCTGAGTTCATATAAAACTGGGCATCACGCGAGTATTTCTGGTTGGTGTGCCCAAGGACTAGAGAAGTTTTGGAGTCTGAGGGATGTTCTGGATTTAGCCGAAGGGAATGAAAGAATCATTATGTGTGGGGATTTGAATGGTAGGTGGGTTGCGATCAAACGAGACACTTTTGAAGCTGTTCTTGGTCCCTATGGAGATAAAGAGAGTGAACGAAGCAGGCATGTCAATTTTAGATTTATGCATGGAACGAAACCTCCTCGTGTTGAATACTTTATTTCACCACAAGGATATTCACACGTATACATGGAGACGGAATGACCAAAAAACTGTCATTAATTTGATAGACGTTTCCTAAATACTATAATAGATACAAGAGCCTTTACAGGTCCCGCTCTTGAAACGTACCACTACCTGGTAGTAAGCCAGTTAGTGGGACTTTTCAAGAAGTGGAGACATTGGCGAGAGATTTCGAAGATCATGAAAGGATAAGGAGCGAAAAATTGCAAGATGAAAGTGTAAGAATAACGTATATGCATCTGGCAAGCGAAAGACTTGCGAATGCAAGCTTTCCAGACTCAGATGTGGATGATGGTTGGAAAGTTCTGAAAGAAAGTATGGTGGTAGAGCAACAGAAGCGTGTGGGTGCGCAAAGAGGTATAATCAATCCTCCGTAGCAAGAAAGAGGAAAGCGTGGATAATGTATCATCTTTGCCCTTAAATGAAAATATGAGAGATGAAGAGAGAAAGAAATTCAAATTGAAATTATTGCATTCAAAGTTAGTCACAAACATGAGCCCTGCGTAGGGCACAGCAACTTGAAGTTCTAAAGGTTTACAATCATTTTATATAGTTCCTTTATTAATACAAATACATGATTTTAATTATTAACCATTTTATATAAAATACAGGATGTTTTAATATATTCGATTATCATTAAAAAACTCATCAATTGTATAATAACATTTTTAGTAATTATGTTGAATTGATCGGGATTTTGTAAAGATTTAACGCTCTTCGGTACTTTATTAAAAATCCTTATACACATTAAGTTGGGTCCAGTTTGAAATAGGTGCAGTTTAGCGGCCGGGTAGCGTCAGTCTGTTTTTTGGTCGAAGGTTCTGAGGAAGTGAATAAATTGGAATTTACACAAATATTTATTGACAAACTTACACGATTCCAGATAGATTGATGTTAATATTAATACATTACATTTAATTTGCTATGATCTATATTTGCTATATATATATATCTATATTTGCTATGATTCTAATACATTTTTTTTTAAGACGAAAGAGTTGTCCAATATTTTGTGCTACTTCCCCATTATATAATTTCGTATAAGAGCCAAGAGTTTAATGTTTAATAATTTAATTTTATAATTTATGAAATGTACCGTCTAGAATGAGACCAAGGCTTTAGGCGGGCGAAAAACTTCGAGGCAAATACCAAACTCTTTTAGAGAGTCTCGGGGTGGTTCGTCGGCATCCAGAATGTACATAATAAAATCTAAAGTAGACATCATTCTTGCTTGCACTCAGGAAGTGTCAGAACGGTGGAGTGAATATTTTGGAGAAATGTATGAATATGTCTCGGACGCTGGCAATGAGGGTAAGTCTGATTCTCACTCCACATTGACAGCGTCCGATGGAGGTATAACTATGGATGGGATCGAATGGTTGATACGAAGCTTGAAAAATGGAAAGTCTGCGGGAATTGATATGATCACAGTTGAGATGATCAAACTGGTACTTAACCCTTCAGACCCGATAGGCGTTACGGCCATAAATCACGAAACCCCGGGTGGTCTCAAGGCCACTTGAAATATGAGCCGGCGGCCCGTCATAAAGCATTGTTTAAATAACGACAGACAGTTGTTTACACTTAGAAGCATTTGCGGCACTTATTTCGATTGTTGAATAGTGTATGTTTGATAATAAAACTTCAAATTACTAATTTGAATGTTTGTATAATTTGTTATAGGCATTTCAAACAGAGCCGATGAAATACTCCTACTTATTTCAGATAAATGAATATAAGTTCAGATCGTGTTATAATTTTTGATTAGCGTCTTTGTATATTTATACGACAATGTACATAGTTTACATAAATCGAAAAATAATAGTACATATTATATATAGAAAATAAACATTCGCATTTGAAAATTGAGTTTGAAAATCGGATTACGAACGACGCGCCGTACTAATTTTTCAAACTTTTCCTATAAAATAGTACATAGGAGCTATATATTTGATTTTTACCTCATTTTATAGATAATCTATTCAGCTACAATACGATATTTATTTATTTTTCGACAATAATAAAATTTTAGACAATTAGACGAAATATTCACGAAGGAAATATGCAATTTGAAAGTACCTACCCGTTACGTAATATATTTTTTTTCTCATATATAAACTCACTAAACCACATTATTGTTGGCATTTCCTATCATAAAACAATATAAACTAACATAAAAAAAATACACAAACATACCTGTTTATACACCGAAAAACATAAAAACACGAAAAACACTCCACAAAAAACTTTTCCGTCAAGGCCCGGCGACGCCGCCGTTAGTACTGACGCTTTGAATTTACAAATTTTTGTTTTTGCCACTAGAGTATCGTGGATTTTTGTTGGCATTACTGGAATGACACGCTACATTATAAAATCAAGTAACAAGCCATTCTAGTCACACAATCGTCACAAATAAAGTTTAAAACTACCTAAAAACCATTGATTTATGACGTTTTGACAGGTGGTCATATATGACCAGTGGGGTTTTACGGTACTAATTTTACTGGTCATATATGACCTGTGGGTCTCTAAGGGTTAAGCAATCTATGCTGGAGAACTGGCCCTATCCCGGCGTAATGGAGACAGTAATCGTGCCCTTGTAGAAAGTGAAGCGGTCATGCATGGACTCCGCCAGCTATTGGGCCATCAGTTTGATCAGCTTAGCAGCAAAAAGTATATGGAAAGGTAATTGAAAAGAAAATGAGGGTGAAATCTGACGAAACGCTGTGGAGGCATAGGGAAGATTCCGAAATGGAAGGGGATGTACGGATGAAGTTTTCTCACTCTTTCTCGCAGAAAGCTTTCGATAGGGTTGTGCCAAAGGAACTGTGGGACATATTGTCGAGATATGGGACAAGATGTCACCCTGGTTTAATGTCAAAATTGGTGTCAAACAGGGTTGCATTTTGTCCGCTAGGTTGTTTGTTCTCTTTTTTATATAAGTTCAGCATAGTGGCTCCGCTTTGCCTGATGGTAAGCAAAAGAGGAGCCCAAATCGCAACTGCAACTGACAAAAGACTAGACAGTGTCCTGCAGTTGACGCTGCCATGCTGACCCGCAAGATGCTTCTTCACGATTCGTTTAATTTAAAGGATCCTATATTGTAGGAAGGAGGGAACACATGCATTCTGTATCTCGATAGTTGTCTACAGAGAATAAGATCGATGAATGTAGGATTACGCATGGGTGACCTATTATACTAGTGAACTGTCTGCTTTATGTAGACGATGTCGTACTATTAGCAGAAACACCATCTGAACTGCAAACACTGCTCATAATAATGAGAGACGATTGTATGGAGAAAGGCTTACTGTTGAATGCGAAGAAAACAAAGATAATGGTATTTGAAAGAGACGAATCCAGAACAAACGTAAGGATTACGGTTGATAACGAAGTGTTGGAACAAGTGAGTGAGATTGTATATCTTAAATGATGGAAGGTATACCGCAAATGTGGAAAGACGAGTGAGTGCTGGGAATAGTGTGAGTAGAGCGTTGGGAAAACTCTCTCACATGCGGCGGGGTGTAAGCTTGTTTGTCACGGACTTACCTCGTATAGATTCATATGAAAAAAAAATATTCATATTTTTTCTTTTTCAGACATGGAGGATGTAGACCACAGATTTTTACCAACCGTGCCACCGCCAATGCCTCCCGTTACTACCGCAATGAATAGGCATTCAACACAAGGTAAGGGCACCTCCTATTTGGCTCGATTAATAATTAACAGAACAGTTCTGTGTCACGTGTCACTGCGCGGATACTGGTATCCATCTAATACATACATACATATCATCGCGCCTGTCTCCCATTGGGCTAGGCAGAGACTATAGAACGCCAGGTGCACCGAACCCAACATACCGCTCTCGCCTCTTCCACACTCATCAACCTCTTCATGCATGCTCTTCGGTTTTGGGTACTTTTGACTTGGCCCTTTTCAACACATCACTAATTTGATCTATATGTGTACGTCTAGGGCGGCCCGTCTCGACGTCACCATTCACTCTTGCTTGATACACTTCTTTCGTAACTCTTTTGTCATTCATTCTTTCTAAATGACCAAACCATCTCAGCATACCTTTTCAATTTTTGTCACTACATCAACTTTCATTCCACAAAGCTCTCGTATCGTGCTATTTCTTACTCATCATCATTCTCACTCCACACATACTCCTCAGCGCTCTCATTTCTACGGCGTTCACTCTGCTTTCATGCGTCTTCAGCCATACCCATGTTTCGCTACCGTACAAAAATGTTAGCGTATCCATATTATTATTATATATTCGTCCATCGAACCGCTAAGCCTATGCGGAACCAATGAGACCGATATTACGTAGTAACTCAATTCTCCGATACGGGTCGGGGGTAAAGGCTAGTTCCTGGATCAACATCACGGCACTTATTAATTAAATTATTCTCCCATTAACAAGTAGGTTCGCTGAGATATTTTGGCGCTAAAACGTTTTTGTGAGCGGGGGTTACCTTCATGCGCAGTCGAGTGCTTTATTGGTTTCTATATCCAAATGTAGGCGTTGTGCGTAAAGCGAAGCGAGTGCTGAATCGTACTCCGGGGTGGATGTTAGGCGGTGAAAGCATAATCAGCAAATTTACGGCACCCCACAGTTTATTAACGCGCACTGGTTAATGCATGTAGTAAGCACAAGTTCGCCCAAGAAAAATGCAGAAGGTTAAGAAATGAGCACAGTTAAGAAGAAATATTAAGCAGATCAACTTGTAACAACGTAAAATGAAAACAATGTTATGTGCGCAAGCGACATGCGATCGGCTTTAGAGTATATAACAGACTGTGGCCGACGCCCGCGTCGATGCGCATGCGCACCGCGGCCGCTGCAACGGTTAGTAAGCGCGCGGCGGCGGCAATATGCTACGCATTTTTTTTATCTATATACAAAAGGCGTTCGCATGTCCGTTTCAACATACAACAAATATATATTATGTTACTGTGTGCCACAGTGCGCATATTCTGTTACGCTTCTCAATTGTGAGTTTGGGAATGGACGTTACAATAAAGCGGTATCATTCGCGCT
The DNA here is from genome assembly GCA_947507595.1 of Pyralis farinalis. NCBI lineage: Eukaryota > Metazoa > Arthropoda > Insecta > Lepidoptera > Pyralidae > Pyralis > Pyralis farinalis. The sequence continues at coordinate 35,520,010 of OX382260.1, read as the reverse complement.
CTGCTAACGCAAGAACTCTCCAGCGTCTTGGCAACCATACTGTCATGCAGGAACATGACGATTCCCCAGGATTTGATTGCGATTTTCTGCAACGCGCCGGTTTTATTCCTAACGTTATCCCGTTTCTAATCCATTAGGAGTGGCCTAATCCCCAATCTTTAGGCTTAGGTAGATCGGAGTATTCTACATAGGCCTAAGGATTGGGCGATACCTTATGACATAGCATAGATCGACTGTCGTCAGACCTCCATGTTCGAGTGGGACAACTAAACCTTTCTCACGTTAGGTCACACGTCTTTAGAAGTATAGTATACTGACCGTTGGGGTTTCCTCACGATGTTTTCCTTCACCGCCGAGCGAGTGATTATTGCAAATGTGTACATAAATCGAAAATACGGATTTAGTGGTAGGTACATGCCCATACCGGGACTCGAACGAAATACAAGTCGGGTCAATAGGATATTTTTTATACAACGTCGGGAGACATACAAGCATACGGCCCACCTGATGTAAAGCGATCATTGTAACCTATAAATGCTTGCAATACTTTAAGTATCACTGGCGCGATCCCACCTCTGCTGCTGACACAGCAACTCCCTAGGAGCTTACTGGTGACCTCACTCACACGCACGAACACAACAACCTTCTAGGGAGTTATTATTTAGCTGCCGTTTTATGTGAGGTGGAGATACCAACCCAAACGGGCTGCTTTGATGTGCCCTACCAGTCTTAAAAATACCCAGACTAAGACAAACAGACACGTTCATGCACACAAATGTTTGTACTGTGTGGGAATTGAACCCACAATCGTTGGTGTTAAAGTAGCATAACAACGTGTTTCACCACTGCGCCACCAAGTTCTTCAAAACAGTAAGTAATACTAGTAGTTGTTCCACTAGGCCGGTAAGGAGCCGGTACTTCCCCCTATCTTCAGATAAAAAGTCTGTAGTCATATCCTTGGACTGCTAATGTTGTGCGCTTGTTTTCAGATGTAGATCATAGGAACCTAATATCGCTGACGCACCAGCTAGCGCCGCCCGCACCGTTGAATCCGCCTCACGCACCGATGAACCCGCCGCCTGCGCCAATTACCCCGGTGCCCAGGCCGATGATGCTGAACAAACTGGATCAGGTAAGTTCATGTCAAATATGTACCTTATATGTAGATATTTGTAGGCACCTACTAGCACCTCACTTTCTTCTACATCTCACTTTATACCAGAATAACATGTATTACGTGGCAATAAGAACTCGGTGACTCAGTAGTGAATGCGTGTGTGTGGGGTCTCCAATAAGCGCCTAAGGAGTTGCTGTGTATGCAGCAGTGGAGGCATTGCGCGAGTGATACTTACTATATTACAAGCGTTAATAGGCTGCTGATAATCAATTATAGTGAATATTTATATGTATGAGCCGGTGAGCGTGTATGAATGAGCTATGAATGTTTAAGACTTTTTCGACTTTCGGCGAGCTCGGTGGCGTAGTTGTGAGTGACGCGGCTTTGACGCCGACACTCGTGGGTTCGATTCACAAACAAGGCAAACATTTGTGTGGACATGGACATGTCTGTTAGTCTTGGTCTGGATGTTTTAAGGGAGGTTGGGTGCATCAAAGCAGCCCGCTTGGGGAAGTACCTCCACCTGACAGAAAAATCGAGCAAAAAAAAGCGAGCGAGGTGTGTAAGTACCGCGTCTTGTGACGCTCGGTTCTCCCACAAGGGACCTGGCGTGAAGATATACAGGTATACAATACTGTTCATTATTGTATGTGTGGGAGATCTAGTGTTTTCTTAACGTTGCATTTCGTACGCTCGCTAGGAGCGTCGAGGCGCCATACGTTAGAGTGTTCCCAACGAGGCAAGTCTTTATTAAAGTTTCTACTTTCTCGACTATTTATGTCTCGAAGCACGAGATATCTCGCCCGGAGAAGTCGAGAACTTTTAATATTTTAATTATAATACATTTTAAATATATAATTTTAATTATAACTTCGGTGTTGGCGTTACTAGACTTCAGTAACGCGTTTAATACCGTCGATTATGACATTCTTTTGGTACGTTTACGTTCGATCAATATATCTCCTTCGGCAATTGAGTGGTTTCGTTCTTATCTGTATGGTCGTCAGCAGCGAGTACGTATTGAGGATACGTTCTCTTCTTGGTGCTCTCCAACTGCTGGTGTGCCTCAGGGTGGCGTGTTGTCTCCTTTTTTATTTGCATTATTCATTAATACCATCACATCCGAACTTCGCCCCTCCTGCCATCTTTATGCAGACGATTTACAGATTTACACACAAACTCCATTGTTGGAACTTCCAAATGCCATTTCCTCGATTAATGAAGATCTCTTACGTATATCTGTCTGGAGTAAATCTCATGGTCTCTTGGTCAACCCTTCAAAATCGCAAACAATTATTATAGGTAGTTCTCGTCGCATATCAAAAATTGACTGGAATAATATCCCTTATGTTATATTTGACGGAACACCAATAAAGTTCAGCGATAAAGTGAAAAATTTGGGAATCATTTTTGATAATTCATTGTCTTGGTCAGCGCAGATTGCCGAAATTAGTAGGAAATTGTTTGCTGCGGCTGGTTCCCTTAGAAGGTTACGAAATGTTCTACCAGTAGATACTAAAATTACACTAGCACAATCCTTGCTCCTTCCTATCCTCGATTATGCTGATTCCTGTTACCTAGATATCACCGAAGAGCAATTAAATAAGCTTGAGCGCCTTCAAAACTTTTGCATGCGGTTGATATTTGGGCTTCGTAAGTATGACCATGTTTCTGAATTTCGTTTTCATCTCAAGTGGCTCCCTATAAGACTTCGTCGCAACTGGCACAGCCTTTCCCTTCTCTACTCTATTCTCTTTGATCCTACCACTTCAACCTATTTAAAAGAACGTTTTTTCTTTCATAGCGATTCGCATGGTCGTACCCTGCGTGACGCACTTTTACTTCGTCTTAAAATACCTTTCCACTCCACTGATATTTACACCAATTCATTCTCATTTGAGGCAGTGCGCCTGTGGAATGCTTTGCCATTCGATATCCGGAATGCTTAATCACTTCGATCCTTCAAACATCTTCTCAAACTTCACTGTCTTTCCCTTAACATTACGTAATCAGCATAATTTTTCTTGTTTTTCCCCTCAGTCACATTTACTGTGTGTATATTCATTGTATATATCATTATGATAAATTTGTGTGTATGTGTATATTTATGTATATTATATGTGTATATTTATGTATATTGTATGTATATTGTATGTATTTATGTCTATTTATATAATATTTTATTTCCTTTGAGTTATGCTCTGCGCCACCTACCTTCTTTCTTCACTTCTCCTCTACCCTAAGGTTGTCTGGAAGAGATCGCATCGCGATAAGACCGCCGTTGTACTGATACTTTTTAATTGTTGTTGTTGTTTTTTTTATGTATTTTTCTTTTGTGCAATAAAGTGTATTGTATTGTGTAATGTGAAATTAAATGACATAAATAAACGTGCAATTTGATCTAACCTGCCGTGTGTGCTTCCGCCACCAATTAGTTCATACGGACCAGCTTCGGCCTGCACCCACCTATTACCGTTAGTAGATGCAACGTGCCGTTGCTGCCATGGCTGCCTCAGGTCGTCCTGGCAATTGCCCGCCATCTGGTACAGAAACCGCATGCACCGTTGCTGCCACGACCGCTCCACGAGGCATCCACAGGCGCAGTAGATGTTAGTCGTTAGAGTGACATGCTACAATCCAGAATCTGTTAACTGAACATGGCACCTTGTCGACAGGATTATAGAGTGCCGCCCATGGCTCCGAGCGACATCGTCGAGAGCGTCGACATGGACTTATCGGAAGACGAAGACCAACGTAAGTTGTTTGGAATTTCAACCTTAAGCATTTGAGCAGTCAGAACCCGTTATATACGTTTTCCCATACATTTCGCGGTCGTATACGACCACCCGGGTTTCGAAGGGTTAATCTCGTTAATGTTAATTCTTGCACTTGTACAGATTCCACTTGACAATTTTATTTATTTATTATTTCAACCGACCGGTTTCGCATTTACGGCATTATAAAGGTATTACATACACCATATCCTTGTAATATCTTAAAAGCGGTCCGCGGGTAATGAGAGAATAAGTGACACCCGCGCGATGCCTCCTCTGCTACTAACACATTAACTCCTTAGGAGCTTACTGGTGACCTCACTCACGCGCAGGTACACAACAACCCTCTAGCGAGATGTTATTTGCCTGCTGTTTTCTGTGAGGTGGAGGTATTTCCCCAAACGGGCTACTTTGATGCACCCCTTTTCTTAAAAACATCCAGATCAAGACAAACAGACATGTTCACGCACACAAATGTTTGTCTTGTGTGGGAATCGAATCCACGAGCGTTGGTGACAAAGACGCGTCATTCACGACTATGCCGCCGAGCTCATTACCTATATTTACTATAGTTGAGTTTGAGAGAGGAATACATTTGAAACCTTTGTTAAAACAGCCAATCTAGTGTTGCCAAAGATGTTGTTGTAGGACAGGTTAACAATGTCTCCGCTTTAATTTCAGAAGGCATGTTCCCAAGTCAGAACCAGAACGAACACAACAGGAGAAATAGCTTCAACAACAACAAAGTTCTCGTTGGAGGCGATAACGGAACAACACACCATAAGGAATCAAACCACAATCTCATACAAATCAACAGCGCTACAAACAATTACAAAGATGACAAAAGAGGATCTCATTCGGCACCTACAATACAGCCACTATCAAACCCATTCGAAAATATGCCGCCAGATCTCAAAAACTTTAATATGCCGATTCCAGACTACCCTCCAAATATGCAGAATATCATGGAATATGTCCAACGGGAAGACTCAAATGATAGCGCTTATGAAGAAGATCTGAAAAGTCGAGCCATAGACAAACCCGATGTGAGTCCCCTCGACGTAAACTCTCCTATAAGACTCTACGACGACTTCAAAGAAACAGATTTCCAACCACGACCGTTCATGAATCAGCGATTCCCTAGAAACTGGGGACCTAGGACTTTCAGGCCACAGGGGTTCGGCCCTCAGTTCTGGCCGAGAAATGTGCCAAGGCCACCAAATAGGTGGAATGGGCCAAGACAACCGAGGTTTTGGTGATCTGTGATTTAGCGTAGTGCAGATATATAAATATGTATAGTGATAGCGAACTTATTGACTACACTTGTGTGTTTCAAGCAGCTTATGGTGTTGTTTTTTCAATAAATTGTTTTAAAGGGTGATTCTTGAAGATTTCATTAGAAAATTTGAGATGTCAAGTCATACTTTTTAAAACCAGTGTTAGGCACTAATGCTTTTCGCGTGTTGTACTAGTAAATATATAGATTAATTATTGATATTGTTCGCAAGGACACATGACGCATACTGGGGTTTTTTCTGTTTTTATTTAACTACACCAACTTTAAGTGGTTACGAAGGTTTAATTACATGGCCACAGCGGATAGGAATGGAAACGGATTTTTTACCCATACATAGCTTGAACTTTATTTTCGTGACTTCAAAACTAGATGCGAAGCATACAAGTCACATTAATCTTAGATAGTGGAATATCTACTACAGGCGCAATCGCGCCAACTCTCGAGTACTCTCGCGAATTCGCCCGTATTTCCGAGAATTCGCGCGTTTTCCGCGTATCGCGAAGTAGACGATTCCGCTCCATTCCGTTCCGCGGCAGTGATCTAAGAGTTATCTTCGATTGATCCTAAAATGGGAGTAATAAATTAAAAATGAATTCCCTTTCTAGCAGCTCTTAATACCAATATCATTCTGTACGTACTATAAGTATTTAGTTATATAGCTCTTGTTACAATAAATATGCTTACCACTTAATAACATATATGCCGTCTCAGAAATTATGACCAAAACGAAAAGGATGATTCTACTCATTAATACAAAATAATGAATGTCTCCAACAAATCGTTCCATCATCTGATCATTTTGTACGGAGAAGTCTTTTGATTTTCGATTTTCATGTCTCATAAAAGTAAAAGCTATTCAAATCAATGAGAAGTAGAATCATCATTTTCATTTTGACTGAAAGGACTACCCGTATATTTACAGTACAACAATTTCAAATACATGATCATTTCTTGTTTATTCTTTGGAATCACCCGATGAAGTAATTATAAATAAATGTCACCTTTAGATGTAAATGTATTTTATGCAGTTGAAAACAGTTTTATGTAAAAGGTTTCTAATTCCTTCAATTATTATTACATATATTATAACTGAATTATGATTTTTAATGTGTTAGATATAAATCCTTGTTTATAAATTACTTGATTGTTGTTAATTGCATAAAATATACTATACATGTATATTTTAGATCCATTCAAATTGAATCTAGACATTTCTTGTTTCATTATAGACTTCATAACTCTGCAACTTAACTGCGCAGTCATAATTTGCGATGATGTAAAATAAACAATAAAAACAAAAATAGGGCTGGAACATTGATCATTCTATAAACCCGGTTAAGTATAACGAAAGCAAAAATGGAATGTTACTCACTAATAACTTTGGAATGGGAGCCAATCTAACCTACACCTGGTGTATCCTACTAATTAACAAACATGCGCATCGAAGTAACCCAACTTGGTAAGCAGAAGATCGTCTGCAAATAAAAACTCACTGAAGGTTGTTGTTTTTCTGCGAATGAATAAATTAATTATTAATAGATGTTTAATAATAAATGTTGAATTAATTAATGTCCAATTCGTAATTTTTACACGATAATTACAGAATGGCGGTATAATGTTTCATAATGTCGGTACGCTCAAATATCTCGGGCGGTTGAAACAGCGGCGACAATCGTTCTTACCATGAATACATACCACATTTATACGCGTCAGTTTTACTATTTCGTCGTCGAGACATTGTTGGGTTCATGTACATAGTCTCAGCGCTTGATCACATTTACCCACTTCGCCTAATCAATAGACAACGGCAATTTTTTTTAGAGATGTGTGGACTATGAATTTGGCCGACTAGCTGATTAGTCGGCTAGGCAAGCCGTTCACGGTTTCGGGGGTATTCGCCTATTTCCGTGGCCTTTCGTTTACAGCTGATTTGCTCGCAAGTCGTAAACGCCGCTTGCGAGCGTGTCGCACAACATTATTATTGTTTCTTGATTTTTGCTTTTGCACTGGTCAGTGAGGTTTTTGTGTATAATCACGTCAAAAAGTCTCATGTATGTATTCTTTTTGACCAATTGGACAATGATTCCCGTAAAGTCAAGTGTAAGCAGTGCCAAATGATAATTTCTCGTGGTGGGCGGTGAAAACAGCAAATAGGTACTACGAGTATGAACAACCATATCAAATACCGACATCTGTCTTCATTTAATCAAGGTTTTTATTTAATGTAATTCCTCCTTTTATTGAGAAATACATATAAAGTAAGAAGCTGGATAGTCTGCGTTCTTTACCGAATAGTCGTCGACTACGAAAGTGGCCTGATAGTCCGTTTTACAGGCTTGTCGGAACGGTTCTAATTTTTTTAATGCAAATCAAAGTACAACTTTCATAAATTACGATAATTCAAAACGAAAAATGAGGAATGTATTGTCACGAAGATATGTACATTTTTTATATTGTTTACGGTTATTTCAATTCGCGCGTGTAAACAGTGTAAAGTCTCGTCTGTGAAATTCCCACGTATCATAAGCGAACAAAAAAAATCTATTCTATGTTTTGTGACTGTCAACATTGAAAAATAAACAAAAATCCACTATAATTTAAAGTTTGCTTTTGGCTACTAATTAGAATAGTTTTTATTTTTCTAATAGTAGTTTAATTAGAATAATAATTATATTTTGGGCGACTGTTTGTATTTTATTGACTGTTTTTGAATCTAGATGCTAGATGGCGTAGTGGCTATTAACGCTACTTTGACACCACGCTCGTAGGTTAGATTCTTACACGGGATAAAAACTTGTGCATACGATCATGTCTGTTAGCGTTGGGCTGCCTGTTTTAAGAGAGGTATAGGGGGCATTCATCAAATGCCCATCTGGGGAAGTAGCTCCGCCTCACAGAAAACCGCAGCCAAATAACAACTCCTTGGAAGTTTGGTGTCTTTCAGGGCGTGAGTCAGGTTACCAGTAAGTTCCTAAGGAGTTGCTGCGATAGCAGTAAAGGTGGATCGCGCGAGTGATACTTGTTGCAACTTTACAATGCAAGCGTTCATAAGCTATGGTAACCGCTTCACATCAGGCGGGCCGTATGCTCGTATGAAGTCCCAAAGTTGTCCAAAGTATGCCAAAGGGATCCTTATTGTATACGGCTATCGTCTGTCTGTCCGGCCGGATGTCACAAAGGGCTGTATCTCTTGAACCGTAATAGTATTTATTACCTTGAAATGAGTAGCAATTGGCTTTAAATTTTACATTTTTTTTACTATGGCTGCTATAATTGTAAATAATAATTATAACTGCAAACACTGGTCCCAATAATGAAAGTCGATTGTATGGCGAAAGGCTTACAATTGAATGTGAAGAAGACAAAGGTAATGTTGTTTGAAAGAGAAGAAACCAGAACCAATGTAAGGATTACGGAGATCGGTTGATGACGAAGTGTTGGAACAAGTAAATGAGATTGTATATATTGGATGCGCTTTCAGCAGAGATGGACGGACATCGCTGATGTCGAAAGATGAGTGAGTGTTGGGAATAGTGTGAATGGTGCGTTGGGACACCTTGGCAGTAAAAGCTTGAGCCAGAAGGCACGGCTCGCTATACACAGTGCAGTACTGGTCCCAACGCTTACCTATGGAAGCGAGAGCTGTAGGCCGATTCTACTAAAAAACTGCACTGCACCGCGGCGTGTGTCAAAATGCGCACATTTTGACGTTTCGTTAAACGTCGCCGCTGTCAGATCGTTTAACGAAACGTCAAAATGTAAGTATGTTGACACACGCCGCGCTGCAGTGCAGTTGCAGTTTTTTAGTAGAATCGGCCTACAGGATATGGCAGTATGCATGACAGTAAAATAAACGCGGTCGAAATGCGAGCGATGCGCACAATTTGTGGTGTAACGCTTTTAGATCTCAGTGGCGCAGTCGTGAATGACGCGACTTTTACACGAGCGCTCGTCGGCTTCCCACACAAGACAAACATTTGCGTGCATGAACATGGCTGTTGTTTGTTTTGGTCTGGATATTTTAAGAGAGGTAGGGCGCATCAAAGTAGCCCGTCTGGGGAAGCACCTCCACCTCGCAGAAAACCGCAGCCAAATAACAACTCCATATAGGATTGTTGTGTTCCTGCGTGTGAGTTAGGTCACCACTAAGCTCCTAAGGAGTTGCTGTGTTAGCAGCAGAGGAGGCATTGCGCGAGTGATACTTAATGTATTACAAGCGTTCGTAGGCTACATAACCGCTTTACATCAAATGGGCCGTATGCTTGTGTGCCTTCTGACGTTGTATAAAAAAATAACGTATTCGCAATGACTGGCAATGACGATGTTAGAAACAGATTTATTTGGTCTGAAAGTAAAATAAGACTAGGTATGCTCCGTTGGTTTGTACATGTAGAAATAATGCAAGAAGAAAGAAAGAATTATGAAACAAATATACAACGCGAGTGTAGAAGAATGTAGCAGCCGCGGAATGTTAACCTACCATGACCAAATTGATCGCGTTTTATCAGAAGGTGACTTCAGGAGCCTTAGAACAGGCAAGCGTCTATAAGAAGAGCAGTGAATGTTAAAGAAGTTAGTAAGGATCGAGTCATGTGGCGCTCGGCACTCTCTGCCTACCCCGCCAGGGATTTGACGTGAAGTTATAGATAGAATAAAAATTATGTTCGCCACACGAAAAAACATGTTTTCTCTACGTGTTTTTATTTACACGACGTATAATTACGTTTTATTTCATTAGTTAGCCTAACAAATCAAAATCGGACATATAGAACGCAGACTCAAAATTCGTGTTGACTTGGGAATCCGTCAATAATAAACAGAACAGCTGACTTTTAAGGAGAATTCACACCGAAACGCTGGTACACTATGCAGCATGCACATTTTAACATGACAATCTTTCCTATTTGTAAAAATGGAGTGTTAGGGCGGCCAGATACAGTCGGAATTACTTTTCGGAATTCCATTTCGAAATATGGATTCGGAATTCCGAACGTAGCAAATTCATATCAAATCCAGGACTTATCACACACGCCCTGTAGTTTTCCGTTCGAAAATTGTTTTCGATTCCAAATGGTAGCCTGTGCGCTAGGAATCCCGAACGAAAAAAGCCTATTCCCAACGCAAGACTTCCATAGATATATAGATTTTGTATGAGTCACATCACACATTCATTATTCCGTAGGTACGGAACGGCAGTGTACGTCGTAAGACCGTTTATAATTTAATTAAAAATTCGTCGAAAGAGTTCATCTGGGTAATATTTAAAAAATCTCTGGATTGTCTCGTAATTTGGCTCACTTTGTACATAATATTGGCTGTCTTGCAATCTTTGGTTGTTAAGGGGATGCACCCCGTAACGCCGACGGCGAGGTATTTTCTTAGCTAGATACAGCAACAATGCAATCGCAATAAAAAAAATGTCGTCCATATTCAATGATAAAATGTCCGAACTCCGTAGCCACCATCTCTCCAATGAACCTTGTTATTCCGAACGAAAATAAACGTAGTGTGTGATGTATTTGCGAAATACTGAATCGATAATTCGAAATAAAATTTCGAAAAAAAAACCGACTGTATGTGGCCGCCCTTATATACACTCTGTGTTCCGTACGGACTCGAAAATTGTCGGAGCGATATTATTCTGAGAATCTTCCGATTAGCCCAGCGGGTAATCATGTTAAGTTTGGTAGCAATTGGATCACCCGTGCGAAGCCGAGATCGGTCGTTAGTACAATATAGACTCTATCCACAATACAAAAAGCACACAGTTCAGTGAGATCGCGAAAGTGGTTTCTGTGTCATCGGACTGCGATCCACACGTTGCTACACTGCAAAGCGAAGTCGGCTTATCTCCATAATTCGGCTTCGCGTACACTAGATGAAGTTCAGTTGACTGATTGCAACTTTACAATGCACCGCGTGGTACTGCCATGCATACAACAATGCCGAGATGCGCAGCCCGAAACAACTGGCCTCTTCAAACATGGTCACGTCACGGTTCGGTGTGAACTATTTGACCTGTGCAAGCCATTTTGCGTATGAACTTGAAAACTTTAAAGAAAAACTAAATAAATTTGTGTATCCGCTCTAATTAGTACAGCTAAGGCACGTTAAGCTACACTGTTATAGCCTTTGTGCCGATCTTATGTAGTGCATAATAAGAGTTATAATCGAGCTTTGAGAGTTAAGCGTGATCAGCTCTTACAGCTGTACAATTTTTGTTTTTATTATTTATAAGCTGAAATGGAGGGTCTTGATTCAATTTGTTTTGGGCGAATTATTCGTCAGGTATTCAAAGAGAAGTATGTGTAAGACAATACATGTGTACCTTACATTTTATTTATTTTTCATAACTGGACGTGCAGGCCTACAGTGTATGTTTTAACAATTGGCTAAAAGTTTACAAGCTTACAAAATACGGCCCATCCATTGATCTCGTCTAGCATATTTTTTATACAACGTCGGGAGGCATATAAGCATACGGCCGACACGATAAAGTGGTTACCGTAGCCTATGTACTTCTGTGAGACAAATGTATTTCCCTAGTCAAGCTGCTTCAATGCGCCCTACCGCTCACCAGAGCCTTGTGTGTTATTTAGCAAGCTGCACCACGTGTTAGGTTGGCTTTCACGTTATGATAATGTCACTTACGCCCAAAATGTTATGTTTCCATTTTGCAGCTTCCTATCTCCGGATCGGCTGACCTGGCGCTCATTACAATCACCACAATTTAAAAAAACAGCGACAGTTTCAGTTGGGATGTTTTTGTGACTATGGCACACATAAATAGAAACTGCTAAAACTTTTTTCCGCTGGGGGTGAATAAAACATACTTCTTTTAAGGACCGAATTCGATTTTTATTGGCATTTTTTAAATATGAAAGAAGTTTTCAACTGATGTAATCATTTACTTATACTTTTGACGAGCCCAGTGGCGGAGTGGGTTCGATTCCCACATAGGACAAATATTTGTGTGCATGAATATGCCTGTTCATCTTGGCCTGCGGTGTTTAAGAGAAGTAGGTCGCGTCAAAGCAGCACCCGACTGGCGAAGTATCGTATCTCGCAGAAAACCGCGGTCAAATTACTACTCCCTGGAGGGTTGTTGTGGTCCTGCAAGTGATCGAGGTTGTCAGTAGGTTCCTAAAAGGAGTTGTGTGTTAATAGCAGGGTTACGCAATGGGATATTTCCTGTATTGCGAGCGTTCATATGCCAGGATAGTCACTTTACATCATGTATGCTGCGTATGCAAGTGTATGCTTGTATACCTACCCCTAGACGTTGAATAAAAAAAAAAAAAATTGTACACGACGACTAAACTCTCCCATAAACTTTAAAATATAGAGTCGTCGCATGCGCATTCGTACGGTTTTAATTCTAATTGTCTAGTCTAATTGAATTTCCCAACAAGTTTTCCATATTCACAATTCACTTAATACGAGTAGGTACATAGAAAATTTTCTGTTCGGAAATAATTTGTGACGTTTGTTTCAATAAAATTCTGCATCCAGAACTCGTTCAAAACCCTAAAATAAATCTTTTCAACAACAACAACAAATTACCATCGATTCTCGAACTAAACAAAACTAGTCCTATGGGCTCGAACCTGCGGTCACCGTTAGATTGCGTTCATGAGAAAGATAATACACACTAAACCGTGAGTTTATTCAGAAAAGACATGAATAGGTTTTCAAAAGCTCCTGGTGTTCAAAGACTACGTACACCTGCCTGATACACCCTGCCTGATGGTTACATCAGGCAGGGTGTATCAGGCAGGCCGCATATATATATATATTTTACGCTTCGTAACATCACTGAGTATAAACATGTCAGGAAAGTATATTAGGCTATGGTATTTTAAGTATTTAGGAATACATAAACATCGCGAATTAAAACACACATGTTTATGCACACAAATGCGGGTATTGTGCGGGAATCAAAACCGCAACCCCCTGTTCTCAGTTCATTTAATATGTATTTAAATATTTATTCTATCGTAGCCTGCTGGCCTCTTGCACTAATTCAGTGATTTACCGGGGCGGTACGGCGGCGGTAGCAACGGGCACAAATGTATAGATTTGTATTGACTCTATCATAAAGGCAGCAGGACGGCGAGCGGCGCATGCCGCGTAGTTCGACGCCCCCCACCCCCCGCTCAGTGATTTCGGGAAAAAGGCCTTAGTATTTCAAATTAATTTCAGCTTTACTGGAACAAACGTAACAGGGTATGAAAAAGCGCTCGAAAAAGTTATACCCACTAGGGTGTTGTTGATAAGTATTTTTTTTTAATTGCCGTGTGTCTAGATTAAGAATCGAATACGTAATAATCAGTACGTACGTACCAGTGTACCGCGAACCACACGCACTTAAGGGTCCATGACGAAACGAAAACTAGACCATTTGACTGTTAAACTGTTGTCGAGTTTGCTTTCGTTGAAGTAATGTGGAAATTCAATCAAAACAAAGTAATGTCGAAAATTACTTTGCAGTGTACAACTTAAACATCAACACTAATTTCTTTTGCAACCTAAGGCAGTTCCACAGGTCAGTATGCATGCATGCATGTATGTATGATATGGCCACTGACTACGAATGCGAATATTTCAAACGAAATGCAGTATCGTTACTAAGTATGTATACATATGGTATTATTTTATGTCCTAGGAAATCTCCATACATTATGTTATGATTAAGTATCAAATACAGCCCTGTACTTTTTCCACGGGTTGATAGACTGACTTTGCGACGACGGCTCAAGCTATACAATACCAAGCAAATTTCACCTTTATTGCTGCGAAATAAAATTCTTCATCGTATAACTTGATCTGTTGTTGTACCACTATATTATTAAGGTCGAAAACGAGGGATGCTAAAATATAAATTTTTGTAGCGTGTGTCTAAAATTGTGTTGTGTATATAAATTTTATTCATTGACTGAAATCAGGTGAGATTGTGATTTAGTATCAAATACAGCCCTGAACTTCACCCCACGGGTTGATAGACTGACAGGTATTAAGGGTGAAATCGTTGGGATGAAAATATTAGGTTTTATTAAAGTGTTGTCTTATGTGTGTGAAATTTTATTCATAGTTGATTTAGAATCAAATAAAACCATGTACAATTGATACCACGTGTTGATAGTAAGCTTGATCCGTACTATACCATGAGCGATGAAATCGTGGGGAGAAAATAGTATTAACTCCCAAGTAATACCCCCTGGAATTAGTACTACTTTTCTCTCCTCGACATGGACATTTTTTATTAACTACCGCTCCGAAAGAAAACGAACACATCCTGTAAATATTGTTTGTATTTGTGTTTGGTAATATGTATTGGTGTATGTATGTTTATTACAATTCCAGACTTGTAGTAAAGTAAATGTTGTTATTAATTCTCCGACTATGTAAATACCATATTTATTATAGGGGTTTCTGTAGTAAAACAAATATGAAACCAGCTATCCAAAACCGCAAAATAGAAAACTTACAGAAATTATACTACTGACAAACTCTTTAATGCATATCTTAAGGATCATTTATACGAGGTGTTTTTTACGTGTTGAGATGCAAGGAGTAACAACGAATGAACTAATTCTGAAATTGCAATAAATAAAATTATGGGCTATTATTTCAGTTTATGAACACCAGTTTCTCAGTATCTCGGTAATAATTTTAAGAATACCGTGTTTAAGCAGCTTACATATAAATTTCGATGAATATAATCGCCATTATTTCCACAACAAACTGTCATACGAAATTAACTGTAGAAAATTTGCAGTGGTAGTACGAGTTGCTCCCATTAACATGTCACGAAAGATGGCTATAGCGCAGCTGACCGTTGTCCATTATCCTTTAGTGACACGTTTGTTTACAAAAAATTGTAGTATTTCGTAATGTGTACTACCTCCATGTACATTGACTCTGCAAAGTTTGTACAGTAAACTTTCTTGTACCATGTATTTCTAGTCTGTACATAGTCCTATTGATTTTAAAGAAGATATACCTATAATTAGGCATTCGATTTTGCCTGTTTAGATTTGTATATATGTTGAAAGGCATTGAGAAACATGACATTCTCATTGTAAAGAGTTGTATTGTAGTTTAGTTATTCCCAAGCCAAAGCCATTTTGGATTTACGTGTTCATGGAACGCCGTAGTGGCAATAAAGAGACAAAAAGTTATTAAATCTAAATTGGTCAATTTAATTGACTAAAATGTCAATTAAAATTAAAATCAGTGTCGGGTATGTCACACAGTCTTTGACAGCATACTGAGCCGAAATCAATTCGTGACATCGCTTAATACCGTTTGATGTAATTATTCTAAGTTCTTTTATGTTTTATAGCATTCTTATGTTGATTTAGTGTCTAACATTACAATTTGTATTATACTACAGTTTTGTGTAGTGTACAAATAAATTATTTTATAATTTTTTAAATGTATGGAAACTCATCGCTTCTTCGCCTCGATGGAGTGTCAACTGTACATCGCGCACTGCCTCTACAAATGTGAAAGCGAGCAAATATCGCTCCGGTACGAAATGACATTGTCACGTTGGTTCTATCTATAGTTTATCTATCTATATCAAAATATTTGAGTGGTTACCCGAAAAGGGACCTGGAGGGATTGGAAATGGTATTTTGGTATTCGAGTGATTATTCATGGTTTTTTATCTTTAATTTAGTGTGAACAAAATATTTTTAAGTAAAGTAGTTTTTAATTATTTTGTGGCATGAGTCACAAGTATGTTAAAGTGCAAAACTTCACAATACACGCATTCCCTTCTCTGCGCTTACGTCATCACTCAAAAAACTGGAACATGTTTGGGCACGACTCCAAACTTTAAACTAATTTTTCTCGTAATCAATTATTTTCCCTCCAGGTTCCTTTTCGCGTCACCACTCACATATTTGTTTGATGATACATTTTGTTTTGTTTCTCTATGGCTATTTAAGGACTATGATGTACCCAGTGGCGTGCACTCCATATAGGCAAAAAGACATTGCCTACCCTATCAATTTGATAAATACCATCCGATGTTTCTTAATTCTTAAACATAGTTTTTAACTAATATTTCGTATCAAAAACAAAAAATTAAAAACAGCTCCATCTATCGGTATCGGTGCAAGTTATTAAAATAGATTCATTAGTAGGTATCCGCTACGTCGATGTGCTACACTAGCGCCGCAATGGGATGGGAGCTTAACGGCAGAGACACAAACTATTTCTGTCTAAATTTACGTATGTATGCCGCATTGGAAATACGGATAGTGTAGTGTGCATTCCTGTAAATACATTGCCCACAATAACACAAATAACGCACACCTATGCGAACTATGGTTCGGGTAAAAAGACATTGTATATCCTATGATAGACAATGTCTTTTTACCCGAACCATGACGTAAATTACCGAAGTGTCGCGAACATTGCTACCTTTATTTTGATTATAAACAA
Source organism: Pyralis farinalis (assembly GCA_947507595.1). Lineage (NCBI taxonomy): Eukaryota > Metazoa > Arthropoda > Insecta > Lepidoptera > Pyralidae > Pyralis > Pyralis farinalis. The sequence continues at coordinate 35,503,368 of OX382260.1, read as the reverse complement.
GGCCGCCATTGGCCATTGTTTGTTTAGAAATGGTTTTGGGTTGACTTGTGGTAGCAGACAAAATAAGATTTTAGAGTTTTACAGTTGATAAAAATTGATAATATTCACTGCGTAAGTTGTTCAAATGGTGTGTGTGTAGGGAAAATAAAAAATGATGCGTTTTCAAAACTATCTTTCGGTGAAAAAAACAAGTGATTGAGAAAGGCCGCTGTAAACCGGATTTGAAATTAATACAAACTAAAGGCAAAGTTAATCGTAAGTTTAATGCAAAACAATATGATTCACATTATTGGCTCACGGGTTGCGTACACAGCAATCGCTTGCTCTGTTTTCCCTGCCTACTTTTTCAAACAATAAAACCGTATGGAATGACGCAGGTTACATCGATATTCATAATTTCACCACGGCAGCAAAAAAACACGAGCAATCGGAAAAACACTTAGAAGCTACTGTTAAATAATATCACACCTTTGGAAAAAATCGTATTGAGACGCGTTTAAATTCTCAAATACAAATCGATATTGATAGGCATAACACGAAAGTCGATCGAAACCGAAATATATTTCAAAGACTTATTGACATTGTCTGCTTTTTAGGGAAACAAGAGCTCGCTTTTCGTGGTCATGACGAATCTGCTTCGTCCGTCAATAAGGGAAATTATTTAGAGATAGTGGATTTGCTCGCGAAATACGACGGAATTTTGGAAAATCATTTACAAAGTTGCACTAGCTCATTTACGGGATTGTCAAATCGTATTCAAAATGACCTAATCTCCAGTGTAGCGTCTGTGATGATTGGAACAATAAAACAGCAGAGAGCTACCACTGATTTTGTTGCTGTAATGGTCGATAAAACACCAGACGTTAGTGGAAAAGAGCAACTAATACTGATTTTAAGATATTTTCATAATTCAGAAGTGTATGATCGATTCATAAAATATATTGACGTAAGTTCCGACTGCACCGCGAACACTTTAAATACCATTATATTGCAGAATCTGTCAGAAATTAATTGTTTGTCGAAATTAATAGCACAGACATACGACGGCGCGGCTGTGCTTTCATCTGAACGGCGTTCAGTCGTTGATTCGCCAGCAATGTCCACTAGCTGAATATGTATGGTGTTCTGCCCATGTCCTTAATTTGGTACTTTCCAAGTTCTGTGAAAGTATTCCCGAAACTAAACGTTTTTTCCATCTCGTAAAAACATTAGCCAATTTCTTTAAGAAAAGGCAAAACCACTACAATAAAATGACTGATATAAAAAAATTGCCTCGCGTTGCTGACACACGATGGACTTACAATTCGCGTCCTGTAAATGTCATTTTTAATTATTTTCCACATTTAATTGAAATGTTTGAGGATATGACCGAAAATGAAGGCCCCTGGGATGGCGAGACCTTAAGTCAAGCTTCGTCATTGTTGTACAATTTAAAAGAGTTTGAATTCCAGTTTTTTCCCCATATATTTAACAAAATATTCGCAGAATCTGATGTGCTTTATGAAAATATGCAAAAAAAAAGACGTCAGATGTTTCTTATTGCGTAAAAAAAATTAAAGAGTTTGAATCGTTTTTAGAATCACTCAGATCTAAGTTTGATATCATTTTCGAAGACGTAAAAAAAATTACGGGTCCGCCTAAACGAAAACGTAATGTTGCGGACGCAAAAATCAATTTCAAGCGAATTTTTAATGAAATTATAGACAATATATCTAATGAATGTCGCGATCGTTACAAAAGTCTGAGAAATTTAAATTCTTTGAACTACTTTCATGCGAATGTTTCAATAAATATAATAAGCAATTTCCGGTAGAATTAATAACGCAATTCGTTAATGTTTATAAATCATACGACTTTAACTTAGACCGCCTTATAAATGAGCTCAAATGTATTTATAAATCCACTGAATTCGAAAACCTCGGTATTTACAAAATTATAGAGCATTTTTACGAAAATAACATAAATACAGTTTTTCCCGAAGTATTGCGTTTGGCAAAATTAATTGTTACTGTTCCCGCGAGCAGTGCTTCAACCGAAAGATCATTCTCGTCGCTGAAACGTATACATACTTATCTAAGAAATACACTAGGCCAGCAACGACTTACAGATGTTTCGATGATTTCAATAGAAAAAAACCTTCTTACGAAAATGAAACGCCTTCCCATCTTTTACGATTCCATATTACAGACATACTTACAGAAAGATAGATGTGTAGATTTAATATATAAATGAGACATTACCTAAAGTAACTTAGGGGAGATGTAGGTAATGAGGATCACTTAAGCAAGAATTGAAATAAAACAAAATCTATTAATCAATTGTTTATTGCTACGCTCTTATTATAAACTTTACTTATTTAACTTTTAATTGAGATCAATTTTAATCATTTTGGCTTATCAATTTTGGAATAATGAAGTTTTAAAAAAAAAACAGGTTCGATCACCATTGTCAACATCGGCTGACAATGGTGATCAGCATGTGGACAACGGTGATCAACACATATCGCACAGATAATTGCAAGCAGAGTCCCATCCAGTACAGGCGGCATGAGCCCAAAGCCCACAAGATGTGCACCGGTACCATATTTCGTTGTCTTGTCCGAATTCTCCACATACAAGACACGTGTTACCTACACCTCCTGCATCGTCATCTTCATCATCCTGGCATAGCTCGTCCGTGTTTACGTCTGATGTCGAAGTATCATGTGATTCCTGCAGAATTTTTTTCTTAACCTTATTAACGCTGATCTGTGGCTTGCTTTTTTTTACCACTTCTTTTCCCAGCTTTAGCCTTCCTTTTGTTTTCTTTTTCGATTAGAGCCTCTTTGATCGGTGTTGACGTCAAAATCGTTGCGTGCTGTTTTTTTCTTCCTAGTCTTTTCTTGATCTCAGGTGCTTTTTTTGGCATCTGGATGAAATTTTGGATACTTGTCGGATTCTCAGATGTTGATGGCATTTCGAATTGAGACGATGATGCAGTCGCTGGTGCAGAAATTGTGGGACAAACTGTAGATGTACTTGGAATAGGATTATCTTGTTCTAGCTCAATAGTAGCTGTTGGTATGGAGATGGAGTTAACAGCGCACAATTCTGAAATAGAGTCAGCAAGATCTTGAACTACAATCGGCTCTGATTGAAGGACTTCAGCTGCCAAAAAGTCTTCATCTGAAAATACATTGGGATTTATGGGAAATATGCCTGTTGCTCTAAATCCGGCTTCGCCCTTGCTCATGGAGGCAACATTTGAGAATGCTTTTTTGACCAAGGAAGCCACATCATAAGGAGTTATTCTTTCTGAAAGATGGCTCTTCATGAAGAAATCACATTCTCTTCTATATGCAGCTTTAAATGGTCCCAAAAAGAACACATCCAATGGCTGCATGCGGTGAGAAGTATGGGGGGGGGGGGGGGGTCTATGAGCTTCACAGCTTTTTCTAGTTGGTCCATAGACCAGCTATCTTTATTGGTCTTCCTAGGTCGAAATTTCGGCATCTACAAACAAAACATACACTGTTTCATCGAAATTAGCTAATATGGGCAATGGGGATCACCATGTAGGCAATTGGAGTCACTCCGATGTTGTGACTCCGATTACCTACATGGGCGAAAATGAGACAAAACAAATCCTGCCGAAAAAGTTGATGATATTATATCAATCTGAGTTTTAATTAGTAAAATAAAATGTTACGATTACTACATATCACAAGTACAGAAATAAAGATTTAGTAATTTAAGACATACCTTCAAATTTATTTGTTCGTAAAATTACATCAAAATGGCGCGAAATTTTCACACATTCGTTTGTCACCAGCGCGTCGCCCGAACTGAGCGATCAACCAACCGCGCACAGGAATGACGTGTAGCTAGCGCGTAGTTATGTTGGCATCAGTTGGTTGCATTCGGTTTTTGTTATTTTATGGTGATCACCATTGCCAACTGACCCCGATTGCATACATCTCCCTAATACATTCATATAAGTACACACATCATCTTAACATGCTTGTTTTAATTGCTAACTTATTTGCTGCTATTATTTGTAAATACAGAACATCAAACAAACGCGCCGAAAGGCCGCTTCGAATATCTGTAAATTGATATGTATATGAAGTCAATCAATCTATAGATATTTGAGGTGGCTAACCAATCACATAGGTACATTATTATTTCCACAAGACTGGGTAACCAAAATCAACAATTCAACATGCTGTATTTTTTGGTAAGTTAATAGCTTTAAAAAAATTCTGCCTACCCTATCAAAAATCTCTGTGTACGCCACTGGATGTAACTGATGTTCAATAATAAGCGAAAATAACAAATTGTTAATTAGTTATGTGTCGATGGCGACTTGTAACATATCTTGAGAATTCGCGTTGTTCTGTATTATAGTTTATGAAAAATGTAAATAAATCAAATTTATAATGGTCTAATTAGAATAGTCGGTTTGCAAAGTATAGTGCACCGCAATTTATTTAACACACCAGGTGTTAAATAAAATCGCGAAGGGATGACCAAATGAGGGAGGCTCCTATAGACCAACGCACATACAGATTACTGTGAGAAATTTTCTTTTGCTGTGTTAAATAAATTGCCGGTTATTGTAAATAAATGGAAACTCGCTATTATCTATAATTTTTTGCAGTTGAAACAGGTTTGTTTTCTTTCCTATTCAAATAAATATTAATAATAAATAACATTGTATATTATATTTAACCGTCTTGAAATTAAGGAGGTTCTCAATTCGATGGTATGTTTTCATTCTTTTGTATGATTATTTACGCGACATCTTCGTGAATTGCGAAACAATTATACCTTTTCTATTCCTACTTTAATGGCAAGGCTCTGGCATTTATGTTGAAGTTTCTACGTCTTTGAAGTCTAATGATTAAACTTTGGTAACTTAGTCATCGTCATTCTTGTCTCGTCGCTTATTCAGTAGGACGACGTTATGAAAGGGCAAACTAAATTTCTTTCGTAAAGGTTGTGTTCCTGCGAGCGAGTGACGTCACCAGTATGCCTCTAATGTCCTGTGTTAGCAGCAGGGGTGACAACGCGTAAGCGATACTAAGTGTTAAGAGGGTGCACAAAGGTAAGTGGCGCCCTCATTTTGTTTTTATTAATAACGCTGTATTTAAGAGCAATTCCAAAAAAAACGCTCTATAGGGCACTGAAGAACCATATTTATGTTTTTTGAGACATATTCTGTTTTTATTATTTATGTAGAATTAGTCATACTTTTGATTATTGCTATAAGTGGCCACAATAAGCAATAATTAAAATTTTGGTTATTTGTCATAGATAATAAATACAAGATATATTTCAAAAAAACGTAAATGTGGTTCTTCAGTGCACTATAGAGCGTTTTTTTTGGAATTGGTCTTAAATACAGCGTTATTAATAAAAACAAAATGAGGGCGCCACTTAGCTTTGTGCACCCTCTTAATAGGCCACTTTAATCGCTTTATCAGGTGGGTCATAAACTTGTATGTATGTATACCACTGCGTTTAAATTCAAAACGTCAATAATTGGTATAGAAGTGTGTGCCTCTAGCGGCACGTTTCGGAAACTGTCATTTCCATATTTAGCGACGTAAACGCGAACGTAGTAGTAACTATAGTTGTAAAGCAACGGTTAACAACGGATATTTATCCAAAGTAGACGTTGATAACGTATAAAAAACGGTTGAAAACCGGTTGTTTATCCGACTGCGAGCTAAAAAAGAGATTACGTTATTACAGTTTTTGTTCCGTAATTTATATCATAATTCAATTCTGTTGTACTTTATTTTGATATATCTCGTAAGTTTAGCCAGCGTTTGCAATGTAAGCGCACAGAAATATATTTTTTACGACATCACATTAAAATCTTTGAAATTCTCGTCTTATCTCTACTATAATATGAATTACTCTGCCTATTGATAAAAACCCCTTTATAATCCGTTGCGTATTTTAAAAAATCTAAAAGCGCACAGGCGACGGTGAGTAACTTTGTTTTATACTATGTAGAGATAATTGTAATTACTAAATACATTCGATAAAATACGAAACTTGGTAATAATTATTATTGCGCACGGATCGTCGTGTATGCAATACGTTGCCACTTCGTACATCATGTCATGCATACCGTGAGATGCGTATACGTATGCCTAGTTTTTACTTCAACAATAAATTGAAGTGATTATTTCAAAATAAAGGTACTTTTACCTACACTGAAGTATCTCATGAAAGTTACTTTACATATAAAATATCTTTAATTAATTTACTTAAAAAAAAACGATTAAGTACCTACATAAAATTGGTCTATTCTATCAATTAGCTAGGAGGAAAAACTGATACCATTTAAAAAAAAAACATGTTCTTATCCGTTTCAAGCTCCGTACCGTACACAGTACCGGCTAGTTGGAACTGATGTGTTATTTCACTGATTAATAAAAAAATGTAGAACGATGGATTTTATACGTTTTAATGTGGAAATAATTTAGGATTATGGCCCGTATATTTTTCGGTGATGCAATCACACCAGGAAAGACGCATTGTGCTTGCATCCTCGTTTTTGCCCGATTACGGAGTGATTAACAATGTTACTTTAACACCAATCCTTGTGGGTTCGATTCCCACACAGCACAAACAATGAGTGCACGAACATGTCTGTTTGTCTATTTCTGGGTGTTTTGTGTGGCTATTTGAGAGATAAGGGCGCATCAAAACAGCCTGACTGGGGCAGTGTCTCCACCTCATAGACAAACGCAGCCAAATAACAACTCCCTAGTGGGTTGTGTTCCTGCGAGTGAGTGGCGTTATCAGTACGCTCCTAGGGAGTTGGTGTATTAGCAATAGATCTTGCAACGTGCGCACAATACTTCCAGTAATGCATACGTACATAGGCTACACTTGACATCAGCTGGTATACCTCAACAGTGTATAAAAATCGGCCAAGTGCGAGTCGAACTCGCGCATAAAGGGTTCCATACCATTATCTATAAAAACGGCAAAAAAATCACGTTTGTTGTATGGGAGCCCCTCTTAAATATTTATTTTATTTTAATTATTTATGTTTAAAGTAATTATATAACTAAATATTATGTGAATATTTCAAGCGTCTACCTGTTGCCATTATCAATATCGAGCAAAAATGAGCAAAAAAATCACTTTTGTTGTATGGGAGCCCCCTCAAATATTTATTTTATTCTATTTTTAGTAAGTATTTGTTGTTATAGCGGCAAGAGAAATACATCATCGGTGAAAATTTCAACTGTCAAACTATCACGGTTCATGAGATACAGCCTGGTGACAGACGGACGGACAGCGGAGTCTCAGTAATAGGGTTCCGTTTTACCCTTTGGGTACGGAACCCTAAAAAATATTCATCGTTAATAATTACTCTACATTTCTCCTAATATATAACATAACATACGTAACCTATAGTGAAATCTAAATAAATGTGAACCTCTATAACTATCTACAACAGGTTGCCGCCCCCCTTTCGACGTCTAGAATACGAGTATATTAGAGTACAATGCTGCATACATTACAGAACCAGAACCAATGTAAGGATTTACGGTTGATGATGAACTGTTGCAACAAGTGGATGATATCATATATCTTGGGTGTTATTCAGCAGTGATGGAAGGTACACCATTGATGCGGTTTCATTAATTTCTTGAGTCCATCTCATGCCGCGCACTGACACCGACGGCGGGGGCCGATTGCGAGGCGGGATGCCCCACTGACTCCGAGCGAGCAATGGTGGTCTTCCTCGGCGATAGGCAGGTGGTTGGCGCCGCGCTGAAGACGGCGGTCCGTTATCACTGCTGGACACGCCGCCGCCCGCCGTCTTCTGGTGGAGTTTCGTACACCTCTTTTGACGACGTTGGGATAACAGGTGAGACGTGGGGTGATGGAAGGCGAGCGTGCTGCGTCACTTGTCGACTCCTAGCTGTGGCTCTTTACCGTTATCATTTTTATTTGTACGCTTTCATAATTTTATTATGTATATGTAATATTTTCTCTTCATTTAATTTTTATGTTGATATGTTTCTATGACATTTGATGTTTGTCATGTCCGTATCTATTCAATAGTATAGTATAAACTTATATAACTTTCTTAAAAAAGCATAATAGTTCTTGCTTTTATTATATGTACAATGTACATTACCAAGATTTATAAAAGTGAATAGTTTAATATTAATCTACAGACAAACTCATCAAAAACTAACAAATAAATAAGGACATATTCAAAAAGACATGCAAAGATATAGGCAAGTTTTTTTAAATATTATTATAACTAAAGAAAACACTACACACAAACGTTTTTTTTTCGAAATGTACCCGATTGAGTTTTTGTATTACAACTATCCCTTCACATGATCTCAGAGAGTAATACACACAAACTAATAAACTACTTGAGCAGGAGGTTTTACAGCAGGTTAGATCAAATTGCATGCAATGTGAGAATATTTTAACCAACAAGCCGATAAGTGCCGCCATATTAATCCTCGAACTAGTCGATAAGAGCTGCGCTTCTTGTCCCCCGACCCGCAGCGGTGAATTGACTTACTACGTAATCGTTCTCATTGGTTCTCCATAGGTTATTTATTATTGGCGCGTTACTTTAAAAAGACAAATCCGCTTCGGGCACCATAACCGCTTTAGACCCCTATCTCCTATTAGTCAAAGTCTAATAGTACCCGTAGATCCTTTGGACCCAAGTGTCCTATTAATCAAAGTCTAATAGTATACAAGATTGCGAAATTTCCTTTCTTACCATACCTAAAAAGTGTAAAATAATAACAGTAAATAAAATTGAAAACGAGATGAAATAAAATAAATATCACATCCTCTCCGACTGTAATCGTTTTTTCCCCTTAAACTTAAAAATTGCCTCCGATTGCGTGATATCGTTTATAATAGGTATGATAGTTGATAGATAAAGGTGTACATAGTTTCGGAGATCAGTGAATGAAGTAAATAGGTACATCTACGAGTAGTTTCTATTTCTAAGTTTACTTTTTACTCCATCCGGTTGTTTATTTTTTAATTTACTTTTATTATTCAAATGTTAATATTGTGTTAAATATAATTGACGTCAGTCGTGAATGACGCGACTTTGACACCAACGCTCGTGGGTTCGATTCCCACACAAGGCAAACATTTGTGTGCATGAACATGTCTGTTTGTCGTGGTCTGGATGTTTTAAGAGAGGTAGGGTGCATCAAAGAAGCCCGTTTGGGGAAGTACCTCCACCTCACAGAAAAACCGCAGCCAAATAATAACTCCCTAGAGGGTTGTTGTGTTCCTGCGTGTGAGTGAGGTCGCCAGTAAGCTCCCAAGGAGTTGCTGTGTAAGCAGAGAATTCATCGCGCGAGTGATACTTAATATATCGCAAGCGTTAATAGGCTACGGTACTCGCTTTACATTAGGTGAGCCGTGCTTGTATGCCTCCCGACGTAGTGTAAAATAAATGTCTTATGGGATTAATTCTTGTGACTAAGTGATTAAATTTTCGAACGGCCTTAAGCACAATAATCATGAAAATATACAAATGGAGACCCGATATAAGATTTTGTTAAGAGTAAAATGCTCAGCTCTAATTCACCAGAAAGCTTCTAAGGAGCTGCCGTGTTAGCAGCAGGAGGCATCGCGCGAGTAATGATGTGTTGAAAGCGTTTATAGGCTACGGTTACCGTTTTACATAAGGTGGGCCGTATGTTTGTATAAAAAAATCATCGTTTATGGCGATCCCGGTGTTACCTACGTAGTTTAGCAAGTGATGAAGACACTATGATGATCTGGTGACATACCTGAAACAATAGAAATACAATAACATCACAGACAATATGATTCTTAGATATATAGAGATAACGCTCTACGAAACCGAAATTCCGATTGTCTTTCTATAAGCGCAATATTTACCGCCGGGCATTGTGCTATATTATCACACTACTGCTGTTAATAAACGCACTCAAAGTTTATGCAAATGACTGGGATTTAACAAATGTAAGAAAGAATTTATTATTTATTTACAAGATGCAGGAGTATACAAATTAGACTGCGAATGTGGTTTATCATACATAGGGCAAACAAAGAGAAGCGTAGGTACTCGTGTGAAAGAACACATTGCTGACATGAAGAATAGGCGCGATAAAAACTCTGCAGTATGTGAACATACACTGGATCAGCCAAACCATTACATCCGGTTCGATAAACCACAAATCCTCGCCAAGGAGAATCGCTACATGCCGAGAATGTTGCGCGAGGCTATTGAAATAAGAAAACACCCCAATTTCAATAGAGAAGATGGTTGGCAAGTAACACCTGCTTGGGATCCAGTCCTAAAAATAATCAAGTCACAAACCCAAGGATCTACTAAAAAATGTTCGGACACTGTGAGCGATTTTTGTGTGAATCGGAACATATATAATTAATCCATCCATGTAGATGTAATAATTGAATAACTAATGTAAGACAAATATCACCTTAGTCTTCCTGCGACCACGGACGCTGCAAAGCGTTCGAAACGTTAAAATTTATTATAGGTCGGGGTTATAGAGGGAGGGAGTTTGGTGAGTAAAGTGCGCCTTTATACGCTATCAAGTTGTTCGAGAACATAATGAACTTAACATTTCAGATATGATCTTTGTGCACCAAATTCCGTTTTCTTTAAGGTTGACATTCCATAATCCTTATTAACCTTGTGGTATTTTTCAAACCGTTTCGGTGCTTTGTTTCCTCGCCCTGACGTAATAATTATTGTACATCCTTTGAATCATCCAATGTCGCCTAAGACTCGAGTCGCTGCTAATACAGTCGTCTCATAATGCTCGCGACATTAATGAAGTTGCGGTTTAGGTACTGCGTCGCCGTGGCAGTGTTTCGCGAGGCTCGTTCTGCGGCCGGGAATTCTCCCGCGCTAATTGGAGTGCCACAAGTTTGTGCACAAAGTGAAGTTGGCTTATTGTCTGAGATTACGCTAAGATTACGTTTATTTTGTTCGAGTGGAGAATGGACTGAAATTAATTTATACAAATGGCACTTTATTTATAGCTGCTTACAACTGAGCATGGAAATGCTGCTATGCTATAATGTAGAATATAACTATGCCGAAACAGTATAGCAGTGATAGCCTGTTCAAATCTTGGCGTGTACCATTAAATTCGTGTTTTCATATTTATGTACATATTGTGTGTTGATTTACACTTGCTCGGCGGTGATGGAAAACATCGTGAGGAAACGTTCAAGAAATTATATGTTGTATGTGACCCACAGGGAAAGGTTCCCTTATGATTTGTGTAGGTCCGACGTCCGGTTCAGTCGCTCCCTGTTAAAATCAGCATCTTTGCCAAATCCTTAGGCTTAGATAGCGGATCCCGCCAATCCTAATGGATTAGGAAACGGGATAACGCTAAGATGAAGAAGATTAACTATGCCGAAGCTGCATGCGTGGGTTTTTATATATATAAACAGGTAGGTACTATGGCTATGTGTAATGAAAGGATAGAGACAATAGCGCACCACTTAAGCACTGTTAAAAGTGAGCTCCACTATTCTAATTAACTACTTTGATGGATGGGGATGGACCTCCACCTCACATAAAAACCACAGCCAAATAACAACTCCCTAGAAGGTTTGTTCGTTTGTTTGTTTTTATAACTTTATTGCATTATTTACAATTATAAATACAAGTACAAAATTACATGATTTGCAAAGGCGGGCTTATTCCTTCTAGGAATCTCTTCCAGCCAACCATTGCTTGAGAGTTCCTGAATGGAGCAATGAACGGCGGTGGGAAAAGAGATCGAAGAGAGTATATATGAATAAGACATTTAATACACTAAATACATAGTTTTATTGTACAGAGGAAAAAAAAATAATAATAATAAGATAAATAACGAATACACACATTATATAGATACTGGTACATATATATATTAAATAAACGATAACTACACAACTTACCCAACCCTAACTCGATGCGGGAGTACCATAGAGCTTGTTTAATTTCATTTTAAAGGAGCTCACGGACTGTGAAAGCCTAATTTCCAGAGGGAGTGCATTCCACATGCGTGCAGCTTGTACCGTGTATGAGTGCCAAAAAGTATTTGTAAGTGTGACCGGGACCTTCAGTAATGGATTTCCGCTACGCCGTAAGCGTTCGTCTACTTTCCGAAAATGAAAGGTTGTGTTCCTGCGTGTGAATGAGGTCACCGGTAAGCTCCTAAGGAGTTGCTGTGTAAGCAGCAGAGGAGGCATCGCGCGAGTGATATATGTTACAAGCGTTAATAGGCTACGGTAACTGCTTTACATCTGGTGGATCGTATGCTTGTATGCTTCCCGACGTTGTATAAAAAAAAAATCTACATCAACCATTACTCATTCCACTGCAGGGTTTCGGGTCTCCCATCAATCGACGGGGGTTAGAACATACTCCACCACGTTGCTCAAATGCGGATTGGCGGAGGCCAGTGTTTTCAAGCCGCCCGAGGGCCTCTGACTTAGCTTAACGACTGTCATCTATCGACAACAGCAGGTACAGACGCCTTAACGTGCCCTCCGAAGCACGGATTTGACGACTACCATTGTACATGTTTGAATTACATGTACATCAATTTTTGATGTATAACAATTGAGCTCACACACGGCATTGAGCCCTTGAGTTTAAGGAGAGATTTTGCCTCCCTTTGCGTTTTCTACCGATTGTATAATGGATTGTGTTCTGAGGAATTGTTCAACATCATGCCAACAGCCTCGTTTTACAATCGCACAGCTCGCCGACGGCTGGGAGTTCATCCTCATACACTGGGACCGCAATGGTCGCGCACTGTGCGGTTCCCAAGTAGTTTTCTACCGAGAATTATTAAGTTGTGGAATGAGCTTCCTGCGGAGGTTTTCCCAAGGGACTACAGTATGGGGTTCTTCAAGAAAGGCGTGAAGAGGTTCTTACAGGGTCGGCAACGCAAGAGTAACACCCCTGGTGTTGCAAATGCCCATAGACTACGGTAACTGCTTATCATCAGACAGACCATACGCTTGTTTGCCACCTTAGTGGTATAAAAAAATATATATACTTATGTCGCAATATTGTACTGATTTTCTTTTGCTCAATTTGTTATACTTGTAATTCTGTTAATTTTAATTAATAGATTCAGGCGTTATTTTGCGAAAGTCAAATTTACATGCAATTTGATCTAACCTGCTTTGTAGTTCATGCGGACTAGCGCTAGGCCGCATGAACTAATTGGTGGCGGAAGCACACAAAGCAGGTTAGATCAAATTGCATCTGTTAATTTTGTCTATCTATAACAGCACGCCAAATCCCTTGCGGGGTAGGCAGAGAGAACCGTGCGCCACAAATTTCCCGCACCTGTGGGGTTTGGCTTCAGGTCAAGCTTTCTTAATACTAGATAGTGATCTAAGATATATATCACTATCCAGTATTAAGAGAGCTTCTTTCTACTTGATATTCCAAATAAAATGAATTTTATACATGAATTAATTATGTATATTTTTCACAGTAATTTTTGATATCACTTTTTTGTGACCATGACCATAAGTCGAATTTGCGCGTTATTTTCGAAAGCTGCTCCTTTTTTTTCTACCACTAAGGTGGCAAACAAACCTACGGTCTGCCTGGTTGTAAATAGTTACCGTAACTTGTGGAGATTTGCTACACCAGGGGTATCACATATTCGTTGCCAACCCTGTAAAAACCTATTCACGATTTTCTTGAATAACCTCAAGTTGTTGTCCATTGGGAAAACCTCGGCTGGGAGTTCATACCACAACTTGAGAGTTCTCGGAAGAAAACTTCTCTGGAGCCTCACAGTATGCAACTATTGCGGTTACAGCGCGTGAGGAGAAATTCCAAACCGTCGCGCATCCACGATCGGTGCCATTGTAAATTGTAAAAAGAAGCTGTTCGTATATCATCGTATAATTCTTCAGACAATCCTTTGTACAATCGGTAGAACACAAAAAGGGAGGCAAAATCGCTCCCTATATTTAAGCTCAGTATGAGAATAGAAAACATTGTCCCAATGGTTGGCCACAGTACAGATTTACTGCCTGAATAACAATGTTTTGAAATATGTAGCACACTAAAAGACAATTTCACTTGGCAAAACTTAATAAAGAAAGCTCACGTACGTAGGCACTTTAGAATTACTTAGCCACTTAGCTGGGCTTTAAGTTTCAATTTGGACGAGAAATGAACAACCATTTCTCGTCGAGTACTGAAGTTTGATGATTATTAATTATAGGTACTATACTTGCTCAGGAATGTGTAAAGAGGGAATAAATATTTTAATTTAGGCTTATAAGTGTATTCTTGAGCAAGCCAAGCTTCTCTACATGTGGTACATCCTGCCTTAAGTTAACGATGCTTTGGAGAAGGTAGTAGGACGCACAGACATGTACCACTAATATCGGGTTTTGGGATTTATGTACATATTTATTACTTGCTCGCCGGTGAAGGAAAACATCGCGAGGAAAGTCCACGTCCAGTAAATTACATTTCGAAAGACGTGTGACTAAGAAATATCTGGCTTTCCCTCTGGGTTGTGATTGTGCAGGTCTGACGGCAGCCGCTCCATTGAAAAATCAGCATCTTCGCCAAATCCTTAAGCCTAGGTAGCGGATCCCGCCGATCGTAATAGATTACGAAACGGGATAACGCTAAGAAAAAGAAGGATAATTTGAAGAACGTAAGGAACAAGTAATCGGTTAACGTACGGAACCATCGTACTGGTCAAGCGCTGGTCCTTTTTTTATTTTAAAACAAATCATACAATTTATAAATAACGACAGACCAGTCAAAGAAGTTATAAAGACAGAAAAAAAATAGTAAATTATCTCTGACAGCAGTAGTCCCTGGAAGGTTCTTGTATATATAAATATATATACTTAAATATAATATATAAATATGCATGTTGAACACTTTCGCATCCACTTCTCGTGACTCTTTTGTATATTTTTTTCAAATTTTGCTTTTTAACTTCCTTTGAATGGAACCTTAAAATAATTATAATAAACATGTTTAATTATTACATTTCTTAAGAAATAACAAGAGCGCGGCGGCTCAGGTACAATTACTAGCAAAGTTTGTGTCTGTATATCACAGGGCTCACAGGTATCTTGGTCGTTATCCAAATGATTCGAAATTTGAATATTTTGTTTGTTTGTAAACTTTAGATACGTACAACGTATCTCTCATGCATATTAATGGAATTAGTTATTTTGTGTAAAGTGATGGGTTAAAACCGAATATTTGTTTAGAAATTCAATAAAAATAATTTTCATTAAAAATCTAGACACCTGGCGGGTATCATTATTTGCATTATATTATATGTAGAGTATAAATTATGTCTTTTATTTTTATTTTCAAAGACAAATCTTAAAGCTAAACTACTTAGAAATTTGAAATTACGTCATAATACTGCCCTTAAGCAACAAATTCTAGTTTGTGAACTCTGACCAAAATAAATAAACTCTTTTCATTCATAGGTTCTAGTTACGTAAGAAAATAGGTCATAAAAAGAATCACGGACCGACAGACATTTCACCTTGCATATTTTTAATTTAATTCCCTGTAAACAAGTGTGTTGTCATCTAATAACTCAGAGATATTTAAAAATCCATAGAAACAAAGATGAACCTATACCGTGCCAATACCCGAATGGAATATCTTGAATTTTCATTTCGTTTTTCTTTGTGGCGCTGGCACCCGAGATTTTTTGCCAGCCGACATCTAAATTGAATGTTTTGAATTGCTGAAACTCCGGTCACAGGTGCGCTCAAAGATTTCCATAATAAACCATTTCCGATAAAAAATTAAATATAAGCAAACGCATTAAGTATACGCGAGGTCGGATTTACATCCTGGGAAGGATTTCCAGGCTTAGAGGATATGGATTCTATATACAAAATCTATAGAAAAATGTTTGCAGTTACAGGCCGAAGGTAATGCCTTGCTTTATAATAATCAGGATTATTTGGATGTAAATTATTTATGTTTTTATTTAGAGCCACTCATCTGCGTAGAGCATAACAATCACGGCTTTAGCGAAAGAGAGGTAGGGCACAGCGATATTTAACAATAAGTTTGGGATTTATTTCAGTATACAGCAAAATAGAGGTAATTAACGATTCCCTGTAAACTCGTTACATCCGTGCGAGTGAATTAGGTTACCAGGTAGCCATTGTGTAGCTATTGAGTTGGCAGCAAGAATGGCATACATTTTTTTAGGGTTCTGTAGTAAACAAGAAATCCTTGGAGTTAGTATGTGTATCACAACCATTTTACTTGAAGATTGTATGAGTTAGAAAGCTACAATTTTGTACGGTTATAGATGTATATAACATCATTAAATATGTGAAGTAAACAGTAAAAGGTACAGTTAACCCCGACCACGGGAAAGTGGAAAACAAGACGATGATTTATTCAGAAGAAGTACCATGTTCAGAGTTCAGTTGTGTCAGGTGTTGGCGGGTCAGGTCCTCGGTACCTATTGATATTTCGATACTATACAACTGAACACCACATACGAACAGTGATAGCTCAGTGGATAAGGAACCGGCACATTGAACAACAGGTCGCTGGGTCGAATCCTGGCATGGTACCACTAAATTCGTGTTTTCGGATTTGTGTACATATTTGTAATTATCACTTGCTCCACGGTGATGGAAAACATATTACATTTATTTGCTATACATTTGCAACACCAGAGGTGTCACTCATGCGTTGCTGACGCCTTTCTTGAAGAACCCCATGCTGTAATTCCTTGGAAAAACCTTGGCTCATTCCACAATTTGAGAGCTCTCGAAAGAAAACTTCTCTGGAACCGTACAGTACGCGACCATTGCGGTTCCAGCGCGTGAGGATGAACTCCGCCGTTGGCGAGTGGTGCGGGTATAAAAACCGGCCAAGTGCGAGTCGGACTCGCGCACGTAGGGTTCCGTACCATTATCTATCAAAACGGCAAAAATCATGTCTGTTGTATGGGAGTCCTTCTTAAATATTTATTAATTCTGGTTTTTAGTATTTGTTGTTATAGCGGCAACAGAAATACATCATCTGTGAAAATTTCAACTGTCTAACTATCACGGTTCATGAGGTACAGCCTGGCGACAGACGGACGGACGGACAGCGGAGTCTCAGTAATAGTGTCCGTTTTACCCTTTGGGGATGGAACCCTAAAAAGTAGCTGTCGGCATCATATCCAACAATTCTTACGACTGAACACCACATACGGCATGACAATGCATTTATTGAAACGAATAATTGATTCAGTATCAGAAAAACCAGCTTGTTTTTAATTTTTAGGGTTCCGTACCCAAAGGGTAAAAACGGAACCCTATTACTGAGGCTCCGCTGTCCGTCCGTCCGTCCGTCCGTCCGTCCGTCCGTCCGTCTGTCACCAGGCTGTATCTCATGAACCGTGATAGTGAGACAGTTGAAATTTTCACAGATGATGTATTTCTATCGCCGCTATAACAACAAATACTAAAAAATAGAATAAAATAAATATTTAAGGGGGCTCCCATACAACAAACGTGATTTTTTTGCCGTTTTTATCGATAATGGTACGGAACCCTTCATGTGCGAGTCCGACTCGCACTTCGCCGATTTTGTTGTAGTCGGGTTTTAGTTTTTATAGTTCACTTTTTGGCGATCAATGGTTACGATCGCGTGGCTTATACGTTATTACAACTTTCACTGATCAAGTCATAAATTTTTTTTTCTCATAAACCCCTTGCCTATATACTTTGTGTTTTCCGTAGGCCCTTCTTAATGTCTTTTTTTAAGTTTAAGGTATAATTAAGGACGACAAAGAAACCCTAGATAATGGTAACAACTTTTCAATCTCTCTTAGGCCATCGAATTACTTCTGACTTTGAGCCATATTTAATGTACACGATTGAATACGAAGCAAGTCTCGGAAATTTATTAAGTACAATTACCAAGAATTAGTTTTAGCTCTCAGTTTCACCCGCATGGGGATTCTGTTATCGAGATCTCACAAAATTTGGTATTGATGTACCCTTAATAAGGAAAAGGTCATGGATCGCAGCCTATGACCTTCTCCTTCTTCAGGTCTCAGACTGTCTCAGTACCGAAATTCATCTCAAAATTATAATCCGTTCAGTAATTTATCCGTAAAAGTACAACATTACTATTGTTATATTTACGAATGTAGAATTGTCTACTCTTTCATTTGATATATCCCTTGATAGGATAGTAAAAAGTCTGAGACCATTTATGGATATAACATAAAGCCATATCGATTTTGTTCTTATAAAATGTCGCTCATTCGGATTATTATAACGAATAGATTGATGTAACAGTCATCAAAATAAGTTCAATGGTTTCGGCGTCGAATACACGTAAATAAAACCATACATACTCACATACATAGACTGTCAAAATCATTTACCCTTCCTTTTGTATTTACAATAGTCTGATACAAAATATAAAAAAAAATACCTGCTATTTTTTACAAAGAAGATCCTACCCAGTTGGACAAAATCTGCACTTCAGCGCACTCTGTCTTAATAATTTGTAATGTTTTAACGAGTGGAGCAAGTTGGTGAACTCTTATGGGTACCCATACGGACGGCCGTACGAGTTATGTCAGACTATTATTGATTAGATTCCATCTAGGGGTTGCCTCAGCCTTAGCCGGGAAGGCTTTTAAGGCTTCATTTATAGGAAGCGATCGCCTTAGGGGATGTGGGACGATAACACAGTACATATGGCATCCTTAGAACTAAAGTATCCCAATTTAAAAAAGGTGATTTGTGAGAATCTCTCAAAATAATAGATTTGAGAAATATATTACGCAAAGTTTCTTTAATGTATCTTTACAGTCCCTCATTAAAATTAATTGATATCTAGAGGATTTGTAGCTTGACTTTTATTTGTACACATTAGCTTAATTATATTATATTTTAATTTAATTTTTTTTTTGACAATTGATAAACAAAATAGTCTCTTTTTAAAAGATATTCACATCTTGTCTCTACAAAGGGGCATAGAGCACGTATTTTAAAATTTTTGAGTTAGGTCATATAATTTTTAAGGCTGTGATTTACATAATGACTTTTAAGAAACGTCTAAAAACGTTAAGTGGAAATCATCACACACACACATAAATACGCTATAGTCGCTATACGATTCTAATCATAGATAGTAGGCAAATGAGTCGTGATAGCAGTTCGATCCCGCTGTTCAATTCATACAGTTCGCAAAATTGAAAAGTATAACTAGAACGCTGGTTAAAAAGGCCTAAGTAAGCCAGCTGACCTATAGTTATACGTCTGTACTGGGTTTATAACGACAACAAGCCAGCTTAAATACTCCAACATGTCACAAAATGGAGGATCATGACACAAGTTCACCAGGCCCGCCATTAACGACCCCGCAAAAGATGTTTATTTGTCTGCGTGCGCCCTTTTTACGGTCAGATCATTAAGGGGTGTCACAAAAACATTATCCGGTAAATTTAAGTGTTTTTCAACCGGACTAATTACTTACTTAACGGCCCCTCAGATTAGGTTGAATAAATTGTATGTCGACTGAAATCGTGATTCCTTTTACAAAACAATTACTTATGGAAAGATTTATGTCGGATTTTCTTACGCACATTTTGTGAATACTTTAATTTATTAGTGAAAGTGTTTATTTTATTACACAGCGCTACACAGACTCCTTTAGCACTTTTTATTTTTTCCACATGCAATTTGTTCTAACCTGCATTGTGTGCGTCTACCAACAAATAGTTGTGGCAATGGCGAGGACGACCGCGTCAACCGAGGTGAAACAGCCATGGCAGCGACGGCACGCATCTGCTAACGGTAGTGGGTGAGTGCCGGCCGGCGGCACTAGTTCGCATGAACTAATCGGTGGTGGCAGTACATAAAGCAGGTTCGGGCAAAATAGTACACAAAGCCAAGTAGTGTTGGCATCACGCGAGTGATATATCATGCCTATGGTTACGGTAACCGCTTTACATTAGGGGAGGTCGTATGTTTGTATGCCAACCGACATTGTATAAAAAGAAATTCGAATCAGGTTTTTATCAACTAGACAAATCACAGAGTTGACTATACCTGTTTATCTTCTAATTCTTATCTTATCATCGACATCGGACCGACATTTCAACAATTACGGAAATAGCTGTAATTACATTTCCTTTGATATAAATAACTCCATTCCATTCTCCACTCGAACAAAATAAGCGTAATCTTAGCGTAATCTCAGACAATAAGCCAACTTCACTTTGTGCACAAACTTGTGGCACTCCAATTAGCGCGGGAGAATTCCCGGCCGCAGAACGAGCCTCGCGAAACACTGCCACGGCGACGCAGCGCCTGAACCGCAACTTCATTAATGTCGCGAGCATTATGAGACGACTAAATTAGTAGCGACTCGAGTCTTATACGACATTGGATGATTTAAGAATGTACAATAATTATTAAGATGGGGCGAGGAAACAACGCTTCGAAACGGTTTGAAAATTCCAGTAAGGACATGTTCTTGTTAACGTTTTTGGTTAGAATGACGTTTTTTTGGAATTACAGTAGACTCTGAATTGCAGTGGGATTCCCCATATACTTACTTACTTACTTAGCGTTAAGCTTATAAGCTTTTAAGCTTACTTGCCAGTAAGTTTAGCCCCGCCGCATACGTAGTTAGGAGAATCAGAAAATTGTCGGAAGTGGCTACTGTGCGCCTAGTCTACTTCAGCTACTTACACAACATTATATAGTACGGCACGCTGTTGTGTGGAACGAACGAACGATTTTTATTTTCTTTACAAAAAGGAACCTACTTGTCCTATTTATAACATGAGCTACAGAGAACACTCAAAGAACTGTTCAAATTAACTGTTTCAATGTTACTTCTCGGTATATTTATGGAACTTCAATGTATCCCTACAAAAACATAATCACTTTCCAACTTCTGTGAAAATATTAGAAGCAGAAATAAGTTGCGTATGTGTAAGTTGCTGGTGTATGTGTATGCCGGCTTGTTAGGAGTGGTAGGTGTTTTAGGTAAGCCAACATACACCAATCGCGATCAAATGTCCCGTATTTGGTCGGAAGACCTAAAAAGATCGTCCGATTCACGGGCGCGCGGCTTAATGATTGCCCCCGCAAGTGACTTAAAACAAAGGAAATAAATGAAATAATTGTAACGTGAAAATAAAGTGCAAATTCTTTACAATGCCGAAGAGGAATACAGTGCGATTAGTCTGCAGACACCACTGAATGTAATGCTTTAGAAAATCAGCGTTGGAATATTTTGATTCACATGAAATTAAGGAATTAATTTAATTGACGAGCTCGATGGTTCCGTCGTGAATGATGCGACTTTGACACGTGACGCTCGTGGGGTGGGTGGTGGTGGTGGGATTCCCACACAAGGCAAACATTTGTGTGCATGAATATGTCTGTTTCTCTTGGTCATCAATGTAGCCCGTTTGGGGAAGTGCCTCCACATCACAGAAAACCGCAGCTAAATAACAACTCCCTAGAGGGTTGTTGTGTTCCTGCGTGTGAGTGAGATAACTAGTAAGCTCCTAAGGAGTTGCTGTGTAAGCAGCGGAGGAGGCATCGCGCGAATGATAGTAAATATATTACAAGCGTTAATAGGCTATGATAACCACTTTACATCAGGTGGGCCGTATGCTTGTATGCCCCTTGAATGTCAACAAGCATTCAGAGGTTCAAGCAATCAGAGATTCAACATATTTTTATTGAGTACTAGATTTTACCCGCGGCTTCGCTCGCGGTAAATTTGGCGTTATACAGATCTGGTTTGACGTAGCTAGTGCTAATATTAGCTTTTTCTTGTTAACAAAAATTAGTAAGCAAATAAAAGACGAAATTGCAGACTTTGTTTCTTCATGATAAACGATGTTGTATGCTTTTTATTGGGGAGCAAAACATATAGACTTTGGGTATTGGAGACCCGTGAACATGAAATAGTAGCAGTGATAATATATTCCGCCCAAGCTGAGTAACTCGTAGTCTAGTTCCGTTGCATAGACTAGGCGCAGCTAGAATGCGCATGACAATCGCCGCCGGTACTCCTACTTAAAATTTTGATTTATGAGACGGCACCCCTGATTACTCTAAAGAGTTTAAAAACTCTGCAGGGTATGAAGTACCCTGTACTACGTCCATAACCGTGTCAATTGATAAATATTCTGTTGTGTCTCCAATTACTTCATTAATATCTGTGTGAATTTTATTTTATAACTGTGTCAATTTTCAGAGCTAATATAGCCCTTTCACATAGTCACTCATTCATACGAGTATTATTTTGTAAATTGGGATACAGTTTCGCCACTAATTCTGGTTCACTGCCTACAGCATTACAAAAATTTCCCGTCAAGGCAATCATCCCGTTCGCATCTATTTCCATTCTCCCATCACCAGTTTGTAACAGGGTTTCTGTATAATGGCTGGACTGAATATTGTCGAACAGCTGCGCCCACATATTTGTGGTAATTTTTTTTTCATATTCCCACGACCTGGAATATTTTGAACATTAGATGAAAGCTTTGATTTCGTCGGCGTGAGTGCCCCTTTATATATCACATATAAATATATAAAACACAGGGAAGACTGTGAGAAGCAACAGAGAGACATAGATAGGGTGGTAGCATGGAGTAAATACAATCTCCTGCAATTGAATACCTCCAAGTGCTCAACTATTGCTTTCTCTCGAGCGCGCACACCTATACTGCACGATTATAAGATTGACGAAGTACCGTTAAGCAGGGTAGTTAAGGTGAGGAACCTGGGGGTTTGGTTTAGTGCAGATTTAACTTTCAGGGAGCACATAGTTAATGTCTGTAAAAAAGCGTACAAGA
Source organism: Pyralis farinalis (assembly GCA_947507595.1). NCBI lineage: Eukaryota > Metazoa > Arthropoda > Insecta > Lepidoptera > Pyralidae > Pyralis > Pyralis farinalis. The sequence continues at coordinate 35,480,498 of OX382260.1, read as the reverse complement.
GCCTAGGTTTTGTCCTGCGTAGATGTAACCAGTTTACAAATATAAAAGCCATTATGTCGCTTTATAACGCCTTGGTTAGAAGCCAATTGGAAAACAATGCACTCATTTGGGCTCCACATGAAGTGAAATATAGTGTTATGTTGGAGCGGGTACAAAATAAATTCATAAGGTACTTACTTATACATGAAATAGCATAAAGTTTACCCGTTTTATCCGCTAATGTATCCAACCTTATTTATACTGGGAATGGTTGGATACAACGAACTCAGGGTTAGAAGGGAGTTGCAAGTACTTTGTTACATATTTAAAGTATTTCGGGGGAAAATATTCAATCCAGAAATTTTGGAACAAATAGGACTTTTTGTACCTAATAAATATTTGGAAAGACGGCGCCAGCCTCGGTTACTGGCGGTGCCTCACGGCAGGACGAATCTATTGCACGAGGCACCGTTGACGCGCGCGCTTCGCACTGTCAACTTTATGGCTGACGATTTGGACATATTCATGTGTAGTCTGAGCGAATTTACAAGGGTGGGGCTATATGTCGTTAGCTATAGGGTATAAGGGTATTTAGGTTTAGAACAGAACGATGTTTTTATATTTTTTTAAGTAAATGTTACCTTCACTGTCACATTAGGCACAGTTTGCCTGTAATGATAGCTGTAAGTTTTTGTTGAAATAAATAAAATAAATAAATAATAAATCATGGGCATTGTTTGTCGAAAGTCACCTAAAAAAAAGATTATTAATCATTTGATTGGATTTAAGCATAAGGATTTAGCGAAGATTCTTTAATTTTGACATAGTCAAGGCACGTATACCAGCGACTTGTGCCAAGTAGCGTGAGATGCCTGCCAATAAAACCATCTAGCCTCTCATGATGCTCATCGATTAACGCCGTCTATTAAACTGTGATCGTACTAAGCGATTTAATAATGAACTGAGGTGCATTAATTAGCTTTAATTTACTTTAATTATTTATCCTAACTAAGAAATTAAAAAAATAATGTAACAGTAGTTATTCTACAGGAACTGTTTTTCTATGCACTTTCACATGCGCCATGCAGCGCCATCTACAGAAGAAAAAATAAGTTTTATTTCGCTTTCCCGTTGGAATGAGTTATTTTCAGGGGATAAAAAGTAGCCTATGTCCTTCTAGTACCCCTGACAATATGTATACAAATTTTCATGACCATCGGCTGCGTAGTCAAGACGTGAAGGAATAACAAACAAACAAATATACTAACTTTCACATATATTTATAATATTAGTTAGGAGTTAGGATAGTTAGGATATATTTATGACTTGTGTTGTAAAACCTGTACAGGACAGTGGATGTTAGATTAAATGAAATTAATTTATTGTCATGAATTTTGACATTTATATTGATGTTATTTAACAATGATTAAATTCTCCAAATTACAATGGGGCCCCCACATAAATAAACTTGCCGGTAAGCTCAGCTCTTCTGCATATGCAGTTCGGAGTATCAGGCAATTGGGGGATGTGCTAAGCGCTGCGCGCTTAATCTATTTCAGGTACTTTCACAACATTATGTCGTATGGTATACAGTTGTAGGGAACGGCGGCTGACATTGAGTCAATGTTTATCTTACAAAAAGGGCTACTCTATTTATAACATGAGGTCCAGAGAATCCCTCAGGGAACTGTTCAAAGAAATAAATATCCTGACTGTTACTTCTCAATATATTTATGAAAACATAATGTATGTTCGTAAAAATTTAAATTTAAAGTCATTTTGCATGCCGGTACATCGGCTTGCTAGGACTGGTAGATCTTTTCTTGTAAATTGTGTTCGATTTTATAATAAATTGCCTGAAACAGTTGTGTCCTTTCCTGACAATGTATTCAAAAAGTACATTAAAAATACTCTTTGTAAAAGGGCTTATTATAGAATTGATGAATATATAACTGACAAAGATGTCTGGAAATAATTCAGAACAGGCTACCTGTCCTTAATAATCTTTAATTTTACCATTTGATATCATATTTGTATCAAAATGTTTATGTGTTTCTTTTTGTAATATATAATTGACAATTTTAAAAGACACTGGCAAGTTTCTTTCGGCATTTCTTCTTCGCCAATGGTCATTTCCGAAATGCTAGTAGATTAAAAAAAGGAAAAAAGTAAAATAAGACAATTGAATAAGATACAATAAGATTATATTTCAAAAAATGTAAGACGTGTCCAAGTGCTCGCGAGGGCCCAATGGCTAATGAAGATTTTTTTATCTTTTTATCTAGATTAGTAGTCTGTTCTTATTCTGTTACTAAAGCAGCGTTCAAATATTAAATTGATTGTGTAGGAAGAAACAATGACAGTCATTTTACACCATATATTAACCTAATAAGAATATTTAAATTATGTCAGAATATAAATGTTATTAAATAATTGTAATTTATTATATAAAAAGAAAGTCAATATGCATCGAAAACATTAAATTACAAAATGAGTAGGTACAACATTTCCATTTAAGATATATTATTAAAATAATTTGAAATACTTTTATTATTAATAAATTCATTAACTGAATAATCACATTACTATGGCAATGCGTTTTTCAAATAAAGCCGGATGTTTGTTGACGAAGTACATATTTCGTATATATAAATGCAAGGTCATCACCGTCATTTCAGCCTGTATTCGTCCACTACGGAACATAGGCCTCCCCTCTAGAGTACCACTCGTCTCGATCCTGTGCCACCTACATCCATCGACTGCCTACAAACCTCTTGAGGTTGTCCCACACTGCGTGTACCAGTACGGGGACGCCATTTGAGAACCTTTCTTCCCCAGCGGATAGATAGAAACTCCGCATTATCAACATTTTTCTATGTTAAGCGTGTTGTACGCCAAAGATTCCATTAAATTTGTTTTATTTAGATTAATACTTAATTTATTTATAATTAACCAATTTATAGTCGTAAGCAGTGATTTATTAATTTTGTTTTCGAGTTCTTAAACATACGTAGATAACTAGTAAACATACGTAAATACTTTTTTTGTAAATACATACTTTTATCACATATAAAATATTCACACTAAGAAAAAACATCACAGATTTTGCGCAAAACGCGCGTTGCGACCACGATTATGCAGTTTTATATATATACGAATGCTTTTAATGAACTGAGGAAATAGGGGCATATTTCTGAGCCATTATGTGGATAAAATACAACAAAAAAGAGTAAATTATTCCTAAAATTATATCCGTATGATCTAGAGCTATTTGAAAATAGAGATTCAAAGCATTTCCGTTTTCTATTTTTAAAATACTCAAGATATTTATCAAAATTGTGTGAGAAATTCCGGTTATTGATATTTCTATGACTAAGGCAAGATGAAGTCTGATTTGTGTGGCGGTTATCATTGATGGCTACGATTAGTGATGTTTAATATGCAAAACTGACATTATTGGTGGTTACGATTAGTCTTGTTTGATTTGCATGTAGCAGATGTAAGTTTGAGATACATCTGCTGACTAAAATCTTAACTCATTTTCGTAATAAAATGCGAATAAAGGAAACAATAGAAACAAAGTTTAATCGTTCTCGCTAATTAAGGCATCTCGCCAAACCCTTATTATTGTGATAATTAGACAGAATAATTTATTTGGGTGTAACTTGAGGCAGTAAATAACTTTAATCTATTCTGCAAGGGCTTAGGTGTTTTCTGTTTTCGGCCAGCTTGGCGAGTTTTTATGAATCTCATTTAGCTGAGTGTCTTTGAATGAATTTTGCTGAGATTCTTATTTGCCTGGTTAGAAGAAGAATGGAAAAAGAAATCGTAAGTAGTAATATTATAAATGTCAGTATATTTGTTTGATTGTTATTCCTTCACGCCTTTGCTATGCAGCCATCATCATAACAATTTGTATACATATTGTCAGGGGTACGGAGAACAGAAAAGGATTTTTTTTTCTACGTTATAAGGTCAAAAACAAACCAGTTGAGAATGCGCAAGCTTGCATTGCCAGAGGAACACCTGGCTCGTCAATTATATAACATTTCAAAATTTCTTTTTTTAATTTGACGGCCATTTTGACCATGTTCCTTAAGAGATAGGAAAGGTGTTCCTGAACATTCCTATTCTACTTTTTTATGCTGAATTTCGAATCGGAAGTCAAAATTCGAATATTCGAAAATACGCACACACAAACAAACGCACAGACAAACATATAGATTTCATATAGGAACGGTGTTTCTGAAAATTAGTAGATGTTTAGACCAAATTTTTTAACGTTATAGCTTAAAGGAATGATTACACATCTTTAGAATGACAGAGTAGACAAAAAAGACAGAACTGGGATTTGTCTTTACAACTTGACTAGAACTGCCATCGGCCGCTAACGCCAAACTTTGATCAGTTACTAAAGTCGCGCAAAACATATTCAGTGTTATCAAATCATTGTCGACATAGTATTACAAAATTACTTATACAAAAGTTTGTAAGCAGCAGATAGCCCATTGGATAAAGAACCGGCCTAGTGAACAGCAGGTGACCGGTTCGAATCCTGACATGTACCACTAAATTCGTGTTTTCGGATTTACGTACATATTAGTAATTATCACTTGCTCGGCGGTGATGGAAAACATCGTGAGGAAACCCACACGTCCAAGAAATTATATTTCGAAAGACGTATGACCTTACCTAAGAAAGATCTGGTTTTCTCTCTGCGTTGCGGAGATTTGACGGCAGTCCCTCCATGTAAAAATCAGTATGTAGGCCAAATCCTTAGGGTAAGGTATCGGACCCTGCCTATCCTAGTGGATTAGAAAACAGGTTAACGCACGTAATATTAAATTGACGTATGTGTATTATGTATCGTATATAAATAAAAATCAAGTGCCGCATGTACGAAAGATCACTTTAGATCGCCATCGTCGATTTGGCAGATTTTTTTGTTGTACGCAATAATCGGATAACGTTACATATAAATGTGAATCTGTTTTCAAAACAACACCAGATTTCGCATTGTTTCGGGAAAAAGAATTACGAAGTTGATGATGACATATTTAATGCGTTCAAACAGCCGTAAAAATTCTATTGATTTCAGATCATAGTTTATTGTACTGGTGCGTATCCGGAACAAGTCGTTATAATATTATATATATATATATATATATACGCGCGCTCCCGTACACAAATATGTGTGTATGTTTGTGTGTGTGTGCGCATGCCGTATAATAATTACAACTAATATTAAAACACACACATGTGTATGCATTAACGTTATGAGCGACTTGGGGTTTCCAATAATTAAAAAATCGGCCAAGTGCGAGTCGGACTCGCACACGAAGGGTTCCGTACCATTATCTATAAAAACGGCAAAAAAAAATCACGTTTGTTGTATGGGAGCCCCCTTAAAATATTTGTTTTATTTTAATTTAATTATTTATTCTTAAAGTGAATATATAACTAAATATTCTGTAAATATTTCAAGCGTCTACTTGTTGTCGTTGTCAATATCGAGCAAAAATGAGTAAAAAAATTACGTTTGTTGTATGGGAGCCCACTTAAATATTTATTTTATTCCATTTTTTAGTATTTGTTGTTATAGCGGCAACAGAAATACATCATCTGTGAAAATTTCAACTGTCTAACTATTATGGTTCATGAGATACAGCCTGGTGACCGACGGACGGACGGACAGCGGAGCCTCAGTAATAGGGTTCCGTTTTACGGAACCCTAAAAATCGTATAAAGCACTCAAGTATAATATAGGTACAAATTGTTGAAAATATTTTTGGTAGTTTCAGAGTTTACCTGTCTGCCATGTCACGGCTGACGCTGTGGAGTCGCATACTCTGAGTAACCAAGCAGCGTACTTGTACAACAAAAAGCAAAGCTCTTCAGAGATTGCATCTACTGTGCCATAGTTCGCTAACAATTTCCCAACACCTTTCAAACGGAGCTGAAGTAATTAATTTGTTGCTGAGAATAATTCATAACTCCCAAAGTATTTAATCGTGAACAAAGCATAATTAACATTCCGATTCATTTTTATTTTACGACTTTCCTTTTTGTTCTAGGGCAGTGTTATTAAAGGTTGCGCGCAATCTGTTTTTGTTTGGTATCTGCGTTGGTTTTTGTTGTTGTGTTTTTACGTATTATATATTTTTTACTTATATGTTGAGTGAAGTCTTTACGTGTTTATTCCATAATTTCCGTAATTTATACGAAATTACAAGACCTCAAATTTATTTGAAAACGATGTCGCTTAATGTATTAAAAAATATTTTAAATCACAAAGTTAAATCCACTTTGGCGCCTATTGACATCACTGCTTTATTTTTCATTTAGTAAAAGTCTTTATTTAGTAACTTTTGGTTTTTAAAATTATTTTTTAGTCCATTTTAAGTTTTTTTTTAAAATAACGTCGGGAGATATACATCCGTACGGCGCAACTGATTTAAAGTGGTTACCGCAGCCAATGAACACTTGCAAAATAGGAAGTACTGATGGCGCCTTGTTACCCCTATAGCAACACCCTAGGGGCTTCCTCACTCGCTCGCAGTGGGCAACCTCACATACTCGCCGGAACAAAATAACCCACCAGGGAATTTTTATTTCTCTGTGGTTTTGTGTGAGTTGGTACTATCCCTTTCTACTTCTTTCCTCTTCTGCTTTGCGATCTACTGATCTCAAAACACCTAGATCAAGGAAAACAGACATGTTCATGCACTTACATATTTCCTGTGTTGGAATCGAATCAACGATCCTTAGTGTTAAAGTAGCGTTATCAGCTATATGGATCCAAATTCGGATCTACTTTAATAGAATGTGTTCTGTAATTTGTATTATTTACATTATGAAATTATAAGCCTTCTGTATCTATATATATATTATATTATGCAACGTCTGGAGGCATACAAACTTACGGCCTACCAGACGTAAAGTGATTACCGTAACCTATGAACGCTTATAATATGTATCACTCGCGCGACGCCATTCTCTGCTGCTAACACAGCAACTCCTTAGCAGCTTACTGGCGACCTCATTCACACGCAGGAACACGACAACCCTCTAGAGAATTGTTATTTGACCCTCTTAAATATATCTAGATCAAGACAAACAGACTTGTTCATGCACATAAACGTTTTATCCTGTGTGAGAATCGGACGCACGAGTGTTGGTGTCTAAGTAATGTAACAGCGCGTTTCACCGCCGCGCCGCCGCCGATATCGTCGAAATATATTTATTTCTTTTATATGGGCTATTTCAAAATTTTTAGTACCCCGCCATTTTAGCGTGTCCCACGTTATTTATTTTTTACCTAAACACTCAACCTCTTTTAGTAAAAAGCGTTTAATTAGAAATTAATTATTTTTAAACTCTTAAATTAATCCAATATAGTAAGGTCTCTCTCCATTCTCGTGCCCTAATAACTCCTAATAATCCTAGTAAATTATTTCCATACCCAGTAAATGGAAATTTCAAGGTTCAAGTTTAAATTATATATTTAATACGTTTTGTGTAATTTTTTACGTCATATCACGCAGATTCATAGCTTTATTTTTTGAAATAATTAAACAAATAATCAATTAAAGATATTCCGAGTAGACATTTATTACGGTGGACCCTCAGAAGGTTTAGTGATGTAGCGTGATAGATTTGAAAAAAATACGCTACCGAAATTTCGTACTGCTAAACGGTGACGTAATATGCTAAAAATTAAAAAATATTTTTAATTGTATTTTTGTACGTCCACACACCGTTATTTCCGTGGCGTAATTACTGCAAGTGCGTCTGCCCACGGATTTTTGGGAAGATCCCAGTGTTGACCACGCGACGTTAAAATACTCTATTGTCTTTGGCATAATCATTACGTAATTATAATGTTAACATTACGTATTATGTTTTTAAGCGCATCACGGCGACGGGAAGTTACAAGAGACACTATAGCACTGAATTAGTCTGTAATTAGATATCCAAGATTTGCACGGAAAATTTTTAGATTCTAAATGAAACACGCCATAGAGCTGTTTGCTTGAAAGTCTTAAATATAATCTGTACGCTCCGCCGCACGTTCCGAACACAAATATGAACATAACGCGTGTGACACGAGCAATATCAACACTACTCCACTGTAAGGTTGTCGCTTGTTAAAGTTTTTATTTATTAATTTTTTTTATAACTACAATCTCAAAAAACATAATTCAATTTAGTTTGACTAGTAGAGGCTAGACTAGTACTATGCTAGGGATGCGAATAATTAGAACTATTTAACTATGTTACTTTAATAGTAATTATTTGTAAACTGAATTGCTGCAATTTTAGGGGTCATGTGTAACTCTAGATCAAAACTGTACCGACGTACGGACTAAGTACATCACTATGTTTTATTACCTTTAGTCGATTTTAGACGTGGGTGTGTTCCCAGACTTAATGAACTGTATTACCTAAATTGATTCCATTATTCAAGTCAGGTAAAAAGAGTGAATTGAGAAATTACAAAATTATATCTATTTTGCCATATTCTGTTAAATAATGTTTTAGTTTGGCATTTTAAATTGGTTCACATGCAATAATCTTTTATTAAACTCAACTAAAACCTTATGTGTGAAATTTACTCTTCCAAAGGTGACTTCTGCCAATACAGAAGTTCTCGTTGATAGTAATGTACTAGAATTTGTTCATAATACTTTATTTCGTTTTTTTATACTACGTCGGGAAGCATACAAGCATACAGCCCACCTGATGTAAAGCGGATATCGTAGCCTATTAACGCTTGCGATATATTAAGTATCACTCGCGCGATGCCTCTTCTGCTGTTTACACAGCAACTCCTTGGGAGCTTACTGGTGACCTCACTTACACGCAGGAACACAACAACCCTCTAGGGAGTTGTTATTTGGCTGTTCTGTGAGGTGGAGGTACTTCCCCAGACGGGCTGATTTTTTGCGCCCTACCTCTCTTAAAACATCCAGACCAAGACAAACTGACATGTTCTTGTACACAAATGTTTGCCTTGTGTGGGAAGCGTTTTGGTGTCAAAGTCGCGTCATTCACGACTAGGCCATCGAGCTCGTCGAAAAAGGCAATATTTCTTGTAATTACCATAGACTCTAAATTGCAGTGCGGCCTCCATATAAACAAACTGGCTAGTAAGCTCAGTTTCACCGCATATGCAGTTACGAGAATCAGACAATTGCCGGATGTGGCTATACGTTTAAACGTTGTGTTAGGTGCTATAAAACGTTGAATAACGCCGGTAGAATCATAGAAGTCACCTTAGGTATAAATGGGGACTTTTCACAAACAAAGTAAAAAATAACTCTGCAATCCGTACTTCATCGAATTTATTTTTTTCAATAAGAATACTTTGTCGTTCGTTTGTTTTTCATTTACAAGTTTCATGCTTTTCTTCCTTTACCTAGCCTAGATGTTCTTTAATATTGCCTTATCTCACTGAGACGTCAGTATATCCACTTGTATCACATATGATGCATGGACGCAGCATTTAAATTTAATTTGTATCACATATCATGCAGGGAGAGTCAACGTATTAGTTAAAAATATGTCATCATATTTCAAGTAGTTCTCAGTGCATACGCGACAAATACCCGCACAGTTTATTTATGTTTCATAACTGTAAAAATAATTCCGGTATACACGCTCGACTTCGTCGCGTGATGCAATCACAATCTTTAATTCTATTGACATATTTTGGTTATCTCAATTCATATTTAAAGGATGGGTAAATAACACCTCAGCTTCATGAAATATATACATATGAAGGCGCCACATTTAAATATGTATGCAACAAGTGTGCGCATTTACCGCGAAAAAGTCCCCATTTATCGTAGCTCCTCGATTAAAAGGTATAATACCCTTCAGCGTTACGCCTACCATCGGTATCCTGGGTGTCGACATATCGAGGGATGTGCAGTTTCGCGCTCATCTGAAGGGCAAGGTTACGTTAGCGTCCAAGAAGATTGATGTGATCAATAGAGCTAAACAATACTTTACACCTCAACATCGCCTTAAACTTTATAAGGCATCTTCTTCACATATTTGAGCCGGCTTGCCTACTCCATTTGATCGCCTACGACGTAGAGCAAATTGTATTATGGGGAGTGTTCGGAGGAGCTGTTCAACTTAATACCAGCCGCTGAGTTCCACTATCGTACACCTCGCCATAAACATAAATTTCACCCTCACCATCTTGATGAGAGGCAATCCAGTACAGTACGCTTTTTGAGGCATACAGGCATACGTAAAAGAAAGTCGTAGAAGTACGGCTGCCGCGCCTTCCGTTGCATATTTTATTAGATCTGTAATTGCAGAGCTGCGTTATCCAGCGAAGCTTTATAACCGAGAAAATTGTCTTTTTTGCCGTTTTCTACTGTTACACGTAGTACTCCTTCAGTTTAGAAGCTAAAGAGCTGATAGTTCGACGTGAATGTACCTTAAGTATTGTAGATTCCCCTAAAATATATTAAATTTCGATTAGCCCAATAAAGGATATCGATAAGTGATATTATCGCCCGAAAAACCGTTCCAATACACAGTCTATTGGAGCGCGTATGGCGAGCTCATTTCAAGTTTTACAAATTTATATTCCGGGTCAAATTAATTGTCAAAATATTAAATGACACAAGGTTTAGGGTTAGCAGTTCTGCTTACGCAGCTTGCTGTTATTTACTTATTGTGCAAAAGCAGCTCTGCCAATGCGCCGTAAGTTTTATGGGTCAACCGTGTAATCATTATTGTGTAATGTGAATGTTCATGTTATTATGGAAGAAAATACATTACTTGCTTGTATATTACGACGTGGAGCAATTTTTGAACACAAGATATAAAATTAGGTACCTAACCTTCATTTGGTTTTCATTTTATTTCTATGAGATTGGTTAAGTGCATGTCAAGTTTGACACTTAGATCTTTGTAACGCCCGTAAGCTGTACGTAATAAGAGATAAAATTATTTATTATTCTGTTTGAGGCCGCTATTTAGCTAGTTATTAACTGTGTTGAGCGGTTTCCTGGAACGCAATAATGACATATGTTATATTCCCTGAAGCGGTTCCTCAATTTTGCTGCGATTTGTTTGCGATCGTTGCTGCTGATGAGGAGTTCGTGATTTTTTGACTATACAGCTACATTCAGGGGATTGGGGTATTTTTAGATATTTTTCTTCACTATTGGCGTATAAGATAAGATAATTTATTTGCGAAAATAAAGTAGAAAAGATGTTACATAATTAGATAATCCAACTTATTCCGCCCTCGCAGGAGCGTACAAATATTTAGATAGTTATTAATAACACACTTCTAAAAAGTATTTATATTAAATTACAATTCAACAAATTTTAAAATTGTCAAGCAACTGATTAAATATTTTTATTGCCATGCAATGCATTCCGCAAATATAATTCAAGTCTTTGCTTAGGTACAACCAATCTGTGTTTACTTCTGGTCGATATACAATCGAGAGAGAGAGAGGTAAGGCGCATCAAAGCAGCCCGTCTGGGGAAGTACCTCCACCTCACAGAAAACCGCAACTAAATAACAACTCCCTAGAGGGTTGTTGTGTTTCTGCGTGTGAGTGAGGTCACCAGTAAGCTCCCAAGGAGTTGCTGTGTAAGCAGCGGTGGAGGCATCGCGTGAGTGATACTTGTTAATAGGCTACGGTGCCTGCTTTGCATCAGGTGAGCCATATGCTTGTATGCTTCCCGATGTAGTATAAAAAAAAACAATTATAATATATTTGTATACATCACATTGGCTGGCAAAATAAAGGATAGGAGATTTTTGCGGGTTGCATAACATACTTAAAAGTTGAACAGCTTGTATAATATACTTAGAAGTGCTTGCTTTTTTAAAAAAGGTACCCGGATAAGTAATAACTGGCTGGTGACAGCCCTGTATACAGGGTGTGCATGCGAATAGCATGTTTACGGGGCACCGGTGACACTTTCGTCGGTCGCCTTAATTTTAACATTCGCAATTATACGTGCACGCGGCTTTTGTGTGTAGAATTCTGTTATCATAATATATGTGTAGTTGCGTGCCCTATTATCATGCTGCGTATATCAAAATATAAAGTTTTGAGTTCTTAAATAAAGCGCGAAGAGGTTTTTGTACGTTTTGTAAAGTGAATTGTACCTTGAAATAGGTACAATTCACTTTACAAAACGTAACGTAAGCTACTTTTATTTACCATATTTATGAGCTTTTATTATGAATCTAACCTTACATTTTATTATTTCAAATGCGCCAATTGGAATAATAACGATATTTTAATATTTTTTTGTACAACGTCGGGAGACATACAACCATACAGTCCACATGACTAAAGTAGATGACGTGTCCTATGAATGCATGCAATACAACTCCTTAGGAGCTTACTGGTAACCTCACTCACTGACATGAATTACACAGTCAAGTCAAGGAGTTGTTATTTGGCTACAGTTTTCTGTGTGGAGGAGGTATTTCCCATGCACCCCATCTCTCTATGTATTGAAATAGGAGTGTGAAGGAGTCTCCCGTTTTGAAGAGAGAGATATAGAGATACTGTAACATCACGTAACGTCTGTTAATCTCTCGACTGTGATGATAAGTCGAGAGATTAACAGAAGATTAACTAATGCATATAGGATTTTTTGGACATAATTCCAACCAACGTTCATGGTACAGCACGATAGAATAGCGATAGCCTAGTGGATGCAAGCCTAATGTATTAAAATTTCTCTTTTACAATTGTCAATTAGATATTACAAAAAAATCACAAAAGCACAACTGGTACAATAATGATATCAAATGGTAAAATTAAATATTATTAAGGACAGGTAGTCTATGCTGAATTATTTCCAGACATCTTTGGCAGTTACATATTCATCAATTCCATAATAAGCCCTTTTACAGAGAGTATTTTTATGGCGATTTTTGAATACATTGTCAGGAAAGGGCAGAACCGTTTCAGGCAACTTATTATAAAATTGAATACAATTTACAAGAAAAGATCTACCAGTCCTAGCAAGCCGATGTACCGGCATACACAACTTATTTCTACTTCTAAGTTTTTCACAGAAGTTTGAAAACGACTTAAATATATTGAAAAGTAACAGTGAGGATATATATTTCAATATTTTTTTTTCTTTGAACAGTTACCTGAGGGATTCTTTGGAGCCCATGTTATAAATATAGCGAATGGCTGTTTTTTGTAAGATAAAAATTGTCTCAATGTTAGCCGGAACAGCGGCTACCACAACAGTATACCATACGACATAATGCTATGAAAGTAGCTGAAATAGACTAAGCGCGCAGTAGCCACATCCGTCAATAGCCTGATTCACCTAACTGCATATGTAGCAGAGCTAACCGGCAAGTTTATTTATGTGGGGGCCCCATTGTAATTTGGAGTCTACTGTAACTCCAAGAAACACAGTGTTATTAACAAATTCTAATTTATTATTCCCAATGAGAACTTCTGACAGAAGTCACATTTGGAAGACAAAATTTGATGCATTTGGTTTTAGCTGAGTTTAACAAAAGATTATTACATGTGAACCAGTTTAAAATAGCAGACACAACACTATTTCTCTTGCCAATATTTTCACACCGGCAGGCCACATTAAACTATTAAATTATTAACCGATTAGTCTCTGGTTCGAATGTTAGTGTGGGCCTGTATTAGAAAATTCATGTCGGATTTAAGAGTATGTACATATTTGTAATTATCACTTGCACGATGTTAAAGGAAAACATCGAGTGGAAGCCGGCGCGTCCAAAAAATTAGATTTCGAAAGACGAGTGTGCTAACTTATGAAAGGTCTGGTTTTCCCTCTGGGTTGTGGAGAGTTGACGGCAGTTACTCCATGTCAAAATCAGTATCTACGCTAAATACCTGGACTTAGGTAGCAGCTCCCGCCATCCTATTCGATTAGGTAACGGGATAACGTTAAAAGGAAGACGGTAGAACAGTAGTGTTGTTATGTAAAAAGATCGCGAATGGTGAGCTCTTTGCGTAGCACGTGGTAGTATCATCTAATAACCAGTTTTGTGTGACTTATTTGTTCGACAAACTCACTTAGAATCCTGGAGCTGTGAGTGCGTAGTCATGTGACGTTTCTTTGAAGTTATACTACTGTATACATATGCTTACTCTGAATCATCAACCCCCCAAGTATCTGACACAGCGCAACGAGTATAAAGAGACAACATTTCCTTATTCATTAACGAGCGTGGAATTAATGAGGTTTCGTAATGCGTAGCATATAATTTCTAGGTTCATGGTCGTAATCAAGGACTTTTTTTACTTGGGACCTCTTGGGATCTCATATGAAATAATAATAATTAATAATAAATGTTCTTTATTTCTCCTCACAATAATATAGACCATACATTTTGGTATTGTACATACCAGTTTAACATGATCCTATACCATACGGTCCAATAATGTGCGAGGAGCTGGTGTCTGAAGTAGGTTTACACCTGTGTCACAGATTACTTAATTACTTAATTAAAACTATGAAAGTTTTAATTAAGTAATTATTTCATATTTCACAGGAACCATTGCACATAGGTTAGAATATATATACCATTTACTAACTAAATACAGACTACACTTATATTCTCAAATGGTTCTGTTCAAGCGATCAATTGTTTTTCGCATCAATCCGGTCCTACGTCAAAGGGATGAGGAATGACCTAAAACATATGTTCAGGTAGTGCTCGTTCAGAGAAGTGACATCAATACTTCATTGGATTTTCGTAAGATAATGATTGTTAAACAGTAAAACCACTTGACAGGTTTCTTTTCCAATAATTATTATTTATCGTCGAATTTTTAATAATAAACACTTTGCGAGTCGAATATAATATCATAATAATGCTTTTTTTTTTTTTTCACAAACATGCATTACATAAAAAGACTTTGAATGCGTTATTACATTTTCACTACAAATGTGGGGTTTAGTGTTCTGTGTATGTATAATACCTATGTTACAGATCAGCAGGGCACCTCTGGATACGAAATGTACTTAACCCATTTTGTATATTTAACCCTTAAAGCACAAGTAAAATAACAAATTTACATACTACTAATTATTATGTATAGTCTCGAAGTAAATCTGTGTATGAAGTAATACTCTGTAACTACGAGTATATTGTCTATGGCACGCATGCTCGAGGCTAGAGCGGCCAATCACGGTGAAATACACAGATCAAGGCCAGAAATTACACTGACATTAAGTCATGTTTACGCAACGGCGAAATGTCTGTTGCAGAGTTCTGTCTATTCTTGCGAAAATTTTGCTAAGGTTCCTGGTACAATGTCGAGGAGTATATAAGCATGCTACCGAGCGTCGCTCTCGTGTTAATGAATGTCAAGCGACTCTATTTGTTCTTTTTTCGTGAACGAACTTTTCAAGACTTATAAAATTAAACAGAGTTATTTATTACATTATCTCATTGGATTTTATTATTATATTATTACTGTTTTGTTATTACGCACAATAAAGTATATTGCGCGTAATAATAAGCTTCTGATACAACATAATATATTAATAAGCAAATTGAACGGAATAGGAATACGCGGATTACATCAAAAATGGTATAAATCCTATTTGAGAGAGAGAACTAGGTAGTTCGATTGAACTACCTAGTGGTTATTTGATCATAATTTGACAATAAATTACACAAAAACAAAATTACTAACATTCCACCCGTATCAAAAACAAAAAATAACACAAATTTCCTATAATAGCAAACAAATCGAAGTAGTAAACAGCTCTGTACACTATTAGGTATGGCAATCGTTACCCATCTCAATTGGAAGTCACATGTTTAAAAAAAATCACAGAAAAATATCTAGCTTCTCTTATGCACTACATTAGTCCCTTTGTTATGCCCTAAAAAAAATATAATAAGCTCCCAGAAAATATCAAAGATGAAACAAATGACAACATTTTTCTTAAGAAATTGAAATAATTCCTGATTATGAAGTGCTATCTATATACGTGTAACGAATATTTAGAAGATACGTTATAAATATATTATGTATGTAATACTCCAGATAGATTTTGAATACTTTAGAAATAAACGATTAAATACAGAAACAAACAATTGGACTACATCAAAATAAACTAAAATTAGAATTGGCGTGGCCTAAGAATTTGATGAACATACTGATTTTGACATGGAGCCACTGCCGTCACCCCTCCACACCCCAGACGGAAAACAACACCTTTCTTGATTTCATTTCATTTTGTACGTGCCACCCCTGCCATGTGCAAGGCACTTTTTGCAACAATATATAATTATTTATACTATTTTTTTTTAATCGTTACAATACAATATAAATAAACGCATTCTTTCATCACACTCTCTTCGTTCCACAATTCATTCTTTCCATTCAGCATCTTTCAGTTTTCAATTCTGATTAGCCCATTTTAGAACGCCGGTCTAGACATGGACGACAGCGAGCTTTACAGCTTCACCTAGCCACCGAGACACCATCGGCTATACAGAGTATATATGTATTTGAATACAAGCTACGCAACAAATGTAACCTGACGCTTCTCATTTCTTGAATACCATTCATCAATTCAACCCAACTAGTGACTTGAAAACCATCAATTATCGCATCAACTTACCAAAGCTATACTTACGAGTGTACAAGCATGCCACAAGCTCTTAAAAGGCAAAACATCAAATGGGCGGAGACTATGGCCATTACGTACGTAGTAAACACATAGTATATACAGGATGGGACAGAAAGACGCCATCACCGCAGAATCGGCCACGCACTGAAAGTTTCGTACTTAAATGAGTCTTCAGTAAAGTTTCTTGATTTATGTACTTTAATTATTTTGAATGAAATACAGTATAATGACTGTATTTTACTTGGAATCCTATTACAAAACGAACAATTCTTGTGTATATATATTAATATACTTCGTGTATCTCGAAAGTGGCTGTACGGATTTGGGTCTAATTTTATATATTGTTTTACTTTAAAGTTTATATATGTAGATAGTGACATATCAAAAGGTAGACACGTTATACACCAAAATGATTGTATTTTAAAATGGCGCAAGTAGTACTATATCTACGTACAGTTATTTATTATGACACTTTGCTCTAACAAAGAGACAAATGATAAGGCATACATGTCGTTAGAAAGAGATGATATATATCTTAAGACATTTATGCTTTGTGGCGAAGTACGTATAGATGCGACGCGTGAGTGTGGCCAACTGAATGCTAGTTGGGCAATTACCTTACTTTCGTATTGCCATTCTAGAGCATGTACAACGTATCTATAACTATAAAAACATCTTAGTATGTACATGTATTTCCTGAAAAACTCGAATTTACACAAATATAATATAAAAACGATACATAATGAACGATGCCCGGTCGTCTGGGTAATGTAATTAAATAGAGAATGTGTCATCATCATCATTATCTCAGCCAGTATTCGTCCACTGATGAACATAGGCCTCCCCTCTGGAGTGCTACTCGTCTGGATCCTGTGCCACCTGCATCCGTCGATTTCCTATAAATCTCTTGAGGTCGTCGCTCCATCTAGTGGGGGGTTGTCCCACACTGCGTGTACCAGTACGGGGACGCCATTCGAGAAAGGTTCTCCTCAGCTATGTCAGCTATGTCAGTTACCTTCGTTCTACGTTACTGCGGATATCCTCATTTCTGATTCTATCACGAAGAGAAACCCCGAGCATAGCTCTTTCCATAGAGCGACCTTGAGCTTCCCCATAAAGCCCCGCGGTGAAGGGCCGCGAATAGAGAATGTAACTACAAGGAAAAAACTAAAATATAATATATATTCAGTTCAGTTACCCTGTAAAGTATACCATCATTTTCCCTACCTACCTTGGGTTAGCGGCTGCATATATTGAAAACAGCCACAACTGATGGCTTAAGGTACACTTGGAGCTCAGAGTCAAGGAGACTCGAGAAGACTAAATCCATCCATGCACGGGCTGCAGCCGATACTGCTTAACGCCGACGAGCTTCTACATATACGTAGTTACAGGTGAAGCTAATAACAGCGTGTTAAAAATATCCATCGAATCCTTCACTCAGACTCCGCCAGTCTTAAAGCCAAAACCCACAGCTGGTTCGGGTGGGCATGATCTAGAGCAGTACGCTCGCTTTATGTGTGGCAGGAAAAATCTCATTCTGGATCGCTGCTGCTTTTCCGGTTTTCCCTCCCCTGGAGGTATTGACTTTTACGCTGCAACCACAAATGTATTTCTTAATGGACGGTTCAAGTTTATAAATTACGTAACAAAGTTAATTTCGCTTCTTTACGTAATTATATGTCCCTATCCTTGAATTTAAATCGACTATATTTAAATAAACAAAATATGGTATGGTGTGTGACCTTTAATTAGGACAACCTGTATGTAACTAATGTGAAAAAAAATCTAGTCAACTGGGGAAGTACTTCCAAGTCGCAGAAAACAATGCTAAACACCACCTGACTTTTAGCAGAGGGAGACCTCTGTCTCATCTATGTCTATCACCAAGCAGCTATATTTATATAGCTGTGTTCCGGTATGAAGAGTGAGATTTGGCAGAGAAATTACTGGGTACTGTGACGAAACTTCCTTAGGTCATAAGATTGGCAGCGCGCGGGTAATATCCCCGTGGTGTCGCGAGCGTCAATAGGCTGCGGTGATCGCTTACCATCTCATGCGGGCCGCATGCTTGTTTGCCAATCTAGTATCATAAAAAAAACAAAATCTCCCCGGAGCATTGTTATGTTCCGACGAGTGAGTGAGGTCCTCAGTATACACTTGACGAGTCACTGACGATAAGTCAACTTATTATGATTGATTTTTTTATACAACTGCATTAAAACTGCTCACTGTTAAGGACCATGATCACTGATAAGGACTATGACCATCAAAGTTAGGCGCATCAAAGCAGCATAACGGGGGAAATACCACTACCTCACAGAAAACCATGACCAAATAACAACTCCCTGGACGGTTGTTGTACTCCTACGAGTGAGTGATGTTACCAGTAAGGAGCTGCTGTTAACCTGGGAGGCATCACGAGAGCGATACTTTCTGTATTTCCGGTATGCATAGCTGCGGTACCCACTTAACATCCATTTGGGCGCACGTTCGTCTCACGAGGTGGCATAAAAAAATCTTTGCTTATACTCTGGAATCACTGGACTGGACTTCAATCTCGTCATAAAGTAAATTTTAGTTTCGTTGTGGTGAGGGTTCCATCTCATCATCTACCGACCTTCATGAAGAATTCTGACTGGAGGATATCGTGTTTCGGAAGTTCCGAGGACGGTTACCTAACCACACGCGCTACACGTCGTCGACTCTACGTGGAATTAGTTTAAGTTAAGATTAAGTTTATAATATCATATATATTAAGTTAAGATATCTATGGTTACCCGTGTTAAAACTTGTTGTCTGAGAATGAATTATTTGAATTGAATATTGCTAACTTGAATCTGAACTATCTGTATAACCTATTAAACAACAATTTATTTTATTTTCCAAACCTTTGTATATACAATTTATTTGTAAAGGCGCAAACCAGCATTAACTAAGGTTTAAGGTTGTAGTTAAGTAGCCAAGATTAAACCGGGCCCGCATTCGAAATGGACAAAGTTCGCCTATTTGGCGACCGCGGGCTGTTGACACAAACATATCCTCGGTAACAGTTCCCAATTATTTCTGTATCCTGTTAGTATCCACTTTACAATACGTGTTTGGATGAAATGAAGTGATTAAAGTTACTGAGACTGTAACACCAGTGTTAACTCGCCGCTGATGTACTGTTTTGGATTTTGGTAAAAAAAACATTGCGATTGATATGTATGAATATAAGAGTATATCTCCATGCCAGGTCCCTTGCAAGGTAGGCAGAGAACATTGAGCGACATACTACGCGGTCCTTACACCTTTCTCGCTTCTTTAACAGTCATAGTTCACGTCATGCACGCTCGCCGCACATTACTTCACCTTTCGCTATAAAATTTATCGGGATACCATAACTTTATTGTGAATTCATTGTTTTCATAGATAATTAATTATGCGACAACGCTACACAGTTTCAGAGCACACGTGCATACACTATGTCACAAGATAAGATAATTTGTGAAATGGATTAGTCTTTGGTTCGAATCATAGTGGTTCTTCTGAACATGCGTAGTAACTTTGTCGGCCATTTTGACCATGTTCCTTAAGAGATATGATATTCGTTTCTAAAACATTCCTATTCTACTTTTTAATTATATAATAAATATATAATATTTTCATAAAATAACTGGAAAACCCTGGGTCACCCCAGAAATATTAAAATGTATCAAAATTAGGGATCATTTATACAAAAAGTATAAATCATCCCCTAATAATGAAAACTTAAAGCTAACCTACACTAGACATCGTAATTTTAGTAAATCGTTAATCATTAAGGCTAAAATTACATATAATAAACAACAAATAGAGCAAGCAGGTAAAGATACTCGTAGTAAGAAACTGTGGGATGTCGTGAAAGAAATCACAAATGCCAAAAAGTCTAACATTCCTTCAACAGAATTGCTAAGTCTATCAGAGAAACCTGAACACTCTGTTGACTCACTAAATAATTACTTTACGGGAGTAGGTACGCGTATGGCGGAGCAAATACTTAAAAACAACCAAACCATAAACGCTAATAGTTCTAAACCGACACCAGAATGTGCAGCTTCCTTTGTAATATTATTAACAGTCAATACATGTAACCAATTAAAAAAAGAGTTTAAGAAAATCATTATTCCACCACTTATACATATCTGTAATCTCTGCTTAAGTATCGGCGTATTTCCGAGGGTCTTTAAGCACCCCACATTCATCATATATTTAAGTCTCGTGACAGAGATCGTGTCAATAATTATCGCCCAATTGCAATTCTTTCTGCTTTCTCAAAAAATATTGAAAAACTAATCGATAAAAGGCTCGTGAGCTTCCTCGAAAGTAAGAACCAGTTTTATGTCAAACAATTTGGGTTTCGTCATGAAAAATCTATGGACTGGGCAGTTCATGAACTTATTAATATAGTAGTCAAAACTTAGATAAGTCTAATAAAGTGATAGGTATTTTTCTTCATCTCGCTAAAGCATTTGACACGGTTTCTGTACCTATATTAATTGACAAGCTAGAAGCATATGGTATCAGGGGAAACCAACTTGATCTTTTTAAAAATTATCTTTCAAATAGAACACAAAGTACCAAAGTTGGAAAATATATCAGTGAAATGCCAATCACCTACGGGGTTCTACAGGGCACAGGGCAGTCCACATTCTTGGGCCCACTCTATTTCTAATATATATTAACGATCTCGCCTCTCTATAGCTTACAAATGGTAATATAATTTGCTGTGCAGACGACACATTTCTCCTTTTTTCTGCTAATACCTAAGAAGCTGTTCTGGATATTGCTAAAAAAATTATTTCAATTTTATAAACAAGTTGTTAACAATCAATATGCTGATCCTAAACTTAGATAAGACCAAATATACACCTTTTCTTTCCATGTGTAACGTACATCGGGGTCAAGCGCTTGCCTCCCTAATTGGTCATAATTGTACTGGAAATAGGATGCATCCTCTTTTTCTTGTCAAATCATTAAATCTGTAAACTCCGTGAACTATCTTGGTGTCGTAATTGACTTCTTCAAGATTGATTCTTTCTTCAAGATTGTTTAAGATAATTAAATTGTATTTTTTTTTTAATTTGTTGTCAACACTGGAAGGTGTTAACGGTACGACAAATATTTATTATGTGCACTATATTAAAACAGCATACAATTACAAATTACTCATACTATAACTTCACGACAAATCCCTTGCGGGGTAGGCAGCGAGAACCGAGCGCTCTCTGAGTGACTGAATCCTTATATATCATCACTCACTTCTTTAAAATTCATTGCTCTTCTCACGCATGCTCGCCGGTTCCTAGGGCTCCTGACATCACCTTCCGATAGAACACGATCAATTTGGTCATGGCATTTTATACGTATTTTATAATTATTATTTTTAGTGTCATACTTTGTGAGAAGACAATAAAGAAGTATTAGTTCATATGTCTTTAATCATGGGCATTAACCCTGGTCATTTGATAGGCGTGCGCGCGGATATGGATCCAACGCGTTGGATCCATATCCGTGCGCACGCGAACCTACTCTAGGGGATATCAATGGGAGAATATACTTACGAACAGGTCACGACAGGTATTGGGACTGTTGCAAAGGTGTCGGAAATTATGCAGCTATTCAAATGAAATCTAGAGGAGGAGTACTGGGCTATTACAGAAGAAGGACGGACACCTGCCATAACTATCATATTTGATGTTACTTTCGGAAGGCGGTGGCTCGCCACTCACTAGATGGACCCCCGAAATGCCAGAGAAAGTCGGCCGGGGGCAACGCCGGTGTGAGTGACTCAGGGGTGTCGAAACGTGTGCTGCGCTTTCTCAGAAGTTACTCGCGGCGTTATGCCCTAGAGCATATCACGTGCTAGAGCAATATACTCTACTCGTATCAACTACTCTCTGGACGACCAACGTAGGCAAACCAGAGCTTAGAGTCCTGCGGGCCTTCTTGGGTTTCATTTTTATTATTATCGTGTATAATTATAATTATCGTGACCGCTGACGATAAATAAACATAACAATTATGTGCCAATGAGATAAGTAAGTTGTTGTAAAGTTGTCACACAAAAACACGGTTAATAAAACATTACATTTGTCAGTTACTATCGTCAAGTCTTTTAAAAAAATTGTCGCTGATTTATTTGTCATAGTATTCAACTTAATTACAATTTCCTGACATATTCATATTTGTCACAACGTCGAGACATGAACACAAGAACATAAGGGTATTATTAAAGAATGTATAATTTTATTGCTGCTGTTTGAAATGGGATGGAGTAGTTATTTTCCTTGCGTGCTAATGTTGCCCTTTGTTTTGATTAGTAAGTAGTCGACGGCAGTTTTAGACACTTGAAATCATTCTTGGAATAACAGCATCGTCAAT
The DNA here is from genome assembly GCA_947507595.1 of Pyralis farinalis. NCBI lineage: Eukaryota > Metazoa > Arthropoda > Insecta > Lepidoptera > Pyralidae > Pyralis > Pyralis farinalis. The sequence continues at coordinate 35,457,464 of OX382260.1, read as the reverse complement.
CGTTAGTCGAGGGGATCAAGAGTCACGTATTAATCGGTGTGGTCCTGGTTCGAATCCTGGTCTTCGTCTACTTCCTAATCCATTAGATAAGCGGGGTCCACTAACTAAGCCTAAAGATTCGGCGAAGATACTGATTTTGACATGGAGCGACTGCTGTCAGACCTCCACAGGGCCCAGAGGGAAACAAGATCCTTCTAAGGTTAGGTCACATAAATATAATATTTCTTGGACTTCCTCACGATGTTTTCCATCACCGCCGACCAAGTGATAATTATAATCCTGGTTCGAAACCTGGTATGAGCTTGTAAAAAGAATATAAAAATGTGAAAGTCTTGTGACCTAACGTAAGAAAGGTCTTGTATTCCTTCAGGGGGTATGGAGGTGTCATGGTAGTCGCTCCATGTCAAAATCAATAACTTCATCAAATCCTTGGGCTTAGGGAGCAGGCCTCGACAATCTAATCTAATTGACTAGAAAACGGGATAATGCTAAGAAAAAGAAACCTTTCTTGCAATATTTAGAGGGGGGGGGGGGGGGGGGCTGCCTAAGCCTAAGAATTTGGCGAAGACACTAATTTTTACGTTGAGCGACTGCCATCAAACCTCTACAACCCAGAGGGAAAACCAGTTCATTATGAAATCCTTTGGAAATGTAATTGCGTGACTGCTATTATAACAATCTATTATGGGGGCGCGTGGCGTCACTAGCTGGATATAGATATTGTCTTTCTTTATGCGCATAAACAAGGAAAATTTCACACGTCTTTCGAAATATCTTGGACGTGCTGGTTTCCTCACAATGTCTTCCTTCACGGCCGAGCCAGGGATAATTACAAATATGTCCATAAATCCGATAACACGAATTTAGTGGTACATGCCAGGATTAGAACCGGGGACCTGTTGGTCACAAGACCGGTCCTTATCGACTAGGCTATCACTACTCTTTACCTCGCACAAGTAGGTACTGCATTATGGAAGAAAAATGCATATTTCTTGAATAAAATGAAAACTTGTCGCCCCTCAGGCCGGCGAGTAACGTGCAGTTAGCTCGCAAATACAGCCCCGGGGAGTCCGCTCGGTGGAGCTGGATATTATATTTGATATACATGCATTAAATATTACATAGGGTAGAGAGAAAGTACGGAACACAGAACACCTAAAATATTAAACCACAGCTTTTTCTTAATTATCTCGTTTCCTAATCCATTAGGACTGTTGGAGGCCGCTACCCAAGCGTATAGATTTGCGCTTTCAGATTTATGTTATTATTCTGTGCTGTGTATGTATATTATACACAGCAACTGTTATAGTATAGTTGCTTCACATCAGGTGGGCCGTATGTTTGTATGCTTCTCGACGTAGTATAAAAAAAAGCAACTCCTTGGGAGCGAATTATATATAAAATATAAATAAATAAGCAATTGAGATCTTATTAATTAACCGTTAATAAAATTAATGTTTTTATACTTATTTATACTGCAATTAAGAAAGATTTTATCTGTCAAAGGCAGATTTTTTTTTAACCTATGTATCTACGTAATCTTGTTTGAAAAATGAGTAAAACACCGAAATTATTGATGCTCCCTCTTAATGTAAGATATCGACACCTGATCCATCATATGTTACTAAGATTTAGATCTCAAAAGTTTCAAACGAAACTATCAGAAACGCCAATTCGACGGGACGAATAATAATAGTTGTAGGTAGAAAAAACAAAATACATGAAATGACCTTATAATTAAAGTACAAATGGCGGTCTTATCTCACAACAATCTCCGACAAAGGTACAGGAAAATAAAAAAAATAAGAAATTAAACATACATGAAGATTACATAAAAATAATCAAAATAGGAAATAGTAGATATATTTTAATGTAAGAATCGAATACTGTCTCCATTTAAACTAAGCGACTATGAGGTTTGAAGACAACTTATTTACTATGTGTATTCAGTACAGACTTCCGAGATTTCCAAGTGCCTACAGCCAAGATAAGCTCTGTAGTCGTAAACAAAGCCATTCTGCATTCTGGGACAACAGCTAACTACCTAGGGAGAGTTACACGTCTGCTCTCGAAACTTTGTATGCAACCGAGTGTGTGCATAAAAACTGTTTATTTATTGAAGTTGAGAATGTATTTATTTATGTTCTTTTTGTTTATTTTCATACGTATATGGTATATGGTTCGTACATTTTAAAAAGGATAATACATTAATAACAGCCAGTATTAGCCCCAATATTCGAAATTCGATCAAAATCCTTATTGAAAATTGGAGGGAAACATAAGTAAATTTGCGGGTAAAAAATGTAATCTGTAGAAATAGAAGTTGTATTTTTTTGTTATAACTTTTTTCCTACTGTTTTCATAGCTATATTTATAAAATTTATATATACAAAAAAAATCCGTTGACGCACAGAGGATAAAAGTACAGAACTAATTTGGTTGTTTATGGAAGCCAAGCAGTGCTCTTATCGTGAAATATCATGCATAGAGTCTTGTGAATTGTTTTTTTTTATAACGAAGCATCTAATGCCAGATTATATAGAATTTAATGAACTTATGAGTTCACTATATAAATTTAGAATTTAATGAACTTATGAGTTCACTAAATGCAGTTTTCAGAGGTTTTGAAGGTTTTTGTTGTGATGCTTCTAGTGTTCGATCGATTTTATATAAATTCGATTTTTTCATAGAATAGAGACAACCAAACATTACGGCCCACTTACTGTAAAGAGGTTATCGTAGCCAATAATCACCAATACAAGGAGTATTGGTCACGTGTTGCCATCTCTGCTGTTAACACAGAAACTCTTTACTGGTAACCTCACTCGGTTGCAGGATGTTCCTGCGGCAACTGCAACAACCATGCAGGGAGTTGTCAGATAATCTGCTTGTCTTCACCTTATCTCTCTTTCACATAACCTCCTATTTTAATTAGCGGACTATACCACGAGCTGGTGAGGTTTCACTCTAGATATAGACGGCAAATGTATAACCGAATATCAGTGTATTCTACCTGCTATATAGGTACGAGTAGTAAATCTTGATGTCAGTTTTTACGATTTTTCTTTTGTAATAATTTACATGATGACGTGTGGAGGTAAACCATCGTATCTTTTTTTTTCTACAAGTAAAATGGCAAATATTACCCTAGATAAAGACAACGACAAAAAAGATTTATTTGCCTCACAGACACTTAGAGAAAGTCGTAAGACTTGCTTCAAATGTAATTCTATTGTACTTCGTAATTTTTTCATAGTTTTTAGTACTTTATAGTTTTAATTTCTATTTTTTTATCTACCACCATTTCGAAAATGAGCATTGGTGAAGTAAAAATGACAACAGAAACTTGCTAAGGCAGGCTAGATCTTTTTTCAAATCGTCGTTTTCTGTTATAATAAATTTATGACCGTGTACATATAACGAAGCCAAGTAGTAAAATTAAAGATATATTAATACACTTGCTAAATAATTTCCAGACATTTCTGCCAGAATATCTGATATATTCATTGATTATGTAATAAATAATAAGCCTTCTTATATAGAACATTTTTGATGTGCGTTTTGAATGTAATTGAATGTAACTCTACATTTAATGTGAATCGTTTGCAAACGTCGCAGTCGGAGCTATTAACGGAGTAACTCCTCAGTGCAATACAATATGTGAGTAAGTAAGGCGACCGGGAATTCAATGGGGTGTTGCTGTTTTTTTTTATACTACGTCGGGAGGCATACAAGCATACGGCCCACCTGATGTAAAGCAGGCACCGTAGCCTATTACCGCTTGCGATATATTAAGTATCACTCGCGCGATGCCTCCTCTGCTGCTTACACAGCAGCTCCTTAGGAGCTTACTTGTGACCTCACTCACACGCAGGAACACAACCCTCTAGGGAGTTGTTATTTGGCTGCGGCTTTCTATGAGGTGGAGGTATTTCCCCAGACGGGCTGCTTTGATGCGCCCTACCTCTCTTAAAATGTCCAGACCAAGACAAACAGATAATGTTCATGCACACAAATGTTTGTCTTGTGTGGGAATCGAACCCACGAGCGTTGGTGTCAAAGTTGCATCTTTCACGACTGAGCCACCGAGCTCGTCAAGCTGTGTTAATAACGCGTTAAAAAAGCCAGTGAGGTATGTAAGGAGCGAGTCACGTGGCGCTCGGATCTCACTGCCTGTACACCCCGCAAAGGGCCTGGCGTGTAGATGTAGTAGAAGTGGCTGTGTTGCTGCTGTGTTGGTTGCTTAACATGCGGTACACGTCGCCGACTCTACGTGAATTTCGTTTAAATTAAGTTTATGTTATATTCGTTCATTAAATACAAACGCGCCACAATTTGAAATTGGCATGTTTAACAGGACATGCAAAATTAAATTTTAAATATGCTTTCATGAATTTTAACATTTTCATTTGATAGCAATTAATATCATATGAGTAAAGTAAAGGGTGTCATCATTTTACTAAAAAGCCGTCAAGTGCGTATCCGAATTGCGCCCGGAGGGTTCCGTAAAAAATATTTTTATACGCAAAAAAAAGTATTTTTTTTGTGATGGAACTACAAATTTACGGTTTTCGGATTTTTTCATTTACTTGTCTTTCACATTGATTTTTACCAAATTTCATGATTCTAGGTCAACGGGAAGTACTTACTCTATAGGTAATGACTCCCTTGTGAGTGTCAAAATATGCGCATAAACGAGGCATACACGTAGTCTAGTAGTAGTAGTAGTCTTGATCGACAGACAGACGGACAACAAAGCGATCCTATAAGGGTTCCGATTTCCTTTTAAGGTACGGAACCCTAAAAATATCATCGATTTAATTTATTTCCATGAAATTTTCGCAACGATAGTATTGCGAGTTTTTTTTAAATAGTGGCCGCTTATGTTAAGGTTGAAGGTAAAAATAAGTTAAGGTTAAGGGTAAAAATTTATTTCATTTCTATATCAGCCGGAGTGAATCTTTGTTTGACAATGACCTAACTTCAAAAAATGTAGTTTAGTAAAATGACAATTTCTTAAAAGGATCAACACAGATTTATCTCTCAAACTCCAAAAGTATCCATAGTTATAAAAGGGCTATATAGGCATTTGAATGGTACCTACAAGAAGGGCCAGCCCGTATTTCTATCAAGCCAGGACGATATCATAAAGCAACATCTTGTATGAGTCCATAACGATTCATGGAATGTTCGCGATCCCTGAATTTTGGGCCCCAATATAAGCGGAAGCTATATTATTAAGTAAGCAAAAGTCCGTTTCCCCCCTTGTTATATAGGCTATATCTATAATTACGAGTATAAATAGAAGCAAACACTAGTCTTTTTATATGCATGATGAAAACATATGTAATGTTAAAAGCAAAAATTATAACTCTTTAACTTTGGTGATGTCTTTGCTTCACTTTATTTATGCTTGGATATAAAAGCTGCTTTGATGAGCTCGGTGGCGCAGTGGTTAGTAACGCTTGTCGTTGACACCAACGCTCGCGGGTTCGATTGCCACACAGGACATTTGTGTGCATGAACATGTTTGTCTTAGTCTGGGTATTTTTAAGAGACGCAGGGCGCATCAAAGCAGCCCGACTGGGTAAGTTACTTCACGTGAATGAAAATTTCAGCCAAATAACAACTCCCTGGAGGTCTGTTGTGTTCTTGTGATTTAGGTCACCAGTAAGCTCCTAAGAAGTTTGTTGTATCAGCAACAGAGGTGGCTTTGCGCGAGTGATATTTATTGTGTTGCAAATGTTCATATGGTAACCTCTTTATATCTATCTATCTATAACTTCACGCCAAATCCCTTACGGGGTAGGCAGAGAGAACCGAGCGCCACGCGACTCGATCCTTACATACCTCACTCGCTTCTTTCACATTCATTGCTCTTTTCATGCACCTCTTTATATCAGGTGGGTTATATGCTTGTATGTCTACCGATGTTGTATAAAAAAAAGACGTCAAGTGCGAGTCCGATTCACGCACTGAAGGTTCCGTAAACAAAAAAAAAATTGAAAATTATTGTCGCAAAGAAAGATTTTTTTAAAGATGGATTTACAAATTTACGGTTTTCGGATTTTTTCCTTTATTTGTGCTACATGACATTGCTTCTTACCAAATTTTATGATTCTAGGTCAACGGGAAATACCCTATATGTATTGATTCCCTTGCGAGTGTCAGCTTAATAGCTCGAGCCGTTTCTGAGAAAAGGGATCTTGACAGACAGATAGTCAGGCAGACAGACAGACAGAAAATGATCCTATAAGGGTTCCGTTTTTCCTTTTAAGATACGGAATCCTTAAAATAAGCAAAATATGAATATTAAATAATTCTATTATATTAACCTTTTTCCTAGCGTTTCCAAATCCATTAGGATTGTCAGACTCTGTGTCTACCTAAGTGTAAAGATATAGCGAAGACACTGATTTTGACATGGAGTGACTGACTGCTGTCAGATCTCCACAATCCACAGGGAAAACCAGACCATTCTTGTCTAGTACTAATGCTACTTTCTATTTAGTATAATACTCTGTGACACTTTTCGTAGTTGGATTCTTTTGGATACTGGCCGGTGGCAACCGGATTAGTAAAGATTTATTTGTTATTCGTGTGGTTTTTCGCAATTATCGAGTGACGTGGTGGTGTGCAAATCAACCAAGCTCGCTTAGGAACACTAATATAGCAGTCAGATTGGAAAAAATGTTCTTTGGAGAATTACACCGTAAGCTCCCTATCGTAGGTTGGGTTCGAAGCCAGTATGCCAAAGTGTGAGCGAAACTTCTGGCATTTAAACCTCATCACACCTGGCGAGCCAAATGTGTTTTATATTAACTTGGGTAGAAAACAAGCATACGCCTGATTTAAAGCCTAAAGTAACAATGCGAATGACTTAAGCGTAAGCCAAGGTATTGGTGATTATACTCACTCTTAAGACTACAGTTAGGAGTTGTTATTCGGTTGCAGTCTTCTGTAAGAGGGAATTACGATCTCAATCAGTTTGCCTATCAAATATTGCTATGTATATTTTCATATACCTTTCTCGTAAAATATGCGGGTTACCACTCGAAGTGGTATAAAAGAAAGATTAAAGTCATATCCCATTAGTTTCCATTATGTGTCACGCAAGTGGAAACTTTGGTCATTTCCCCGCTAATTCTGTGGCCTCGTTTTCTAGAGCAGAGCCTAGGGACTGCTTCTCGAGATTAGAAACGCGAGTTGCGGGGAGTATGTGCGAATTCAATAAGCAAGAATGCTCGAATTCTGTGCGGAGGCGCTCCTGTTTATTTTATCATTTTTCTGCTACGTCGTCTGCGAAATGTACTTGTAAATAAGTCAGTGGATATATTGTTTGGAAGTTGTGCGACTGCATACATTTTTACTTCTAAGTGACAAACTCAAAAATATGAAGTAGAGACGGAGAAATTTCGTACAAGAACTACTGATCCGTTATTAAAAAAATCTTACTAGGTATATTGCAAGCTAGATTAACCCAGAATGCTGGGAATTTAATCGACTGAGGGAAGGATATTGTTTTTATTTATGTTTACGAATCCTGTATAAAAACTGGAAACGCCAAGTTCGCTGAGATATTAGTATGTTATAAAAGTTAAAATAACTACGTAGTCATTTTAAAATAAAAATCTCGTACATTATAAAGCATTGCAAGGAAGCAAGGAAGCAAGGAAGAATGCTGTAATAGGTTAGACTTGGTAGCGCAAGCATATGAAAACTTTTGTAAACATATGGCCGTTAATTGTGACTCGTACTAAACGAGTATATGCCAATGAATAAATTGAATTTCAGGATATGTTGCAATAGTGTTTTTAAAATGTTAAGGTCCTCGTAAGGCATTAGTGTAACAAGATTTGAATCATAAACGTAAGTCTTTTACTTTTTAAGATTCGTTGCATATAAGTTGCATAACATAAAAGTGAGAATAAAAATATCTTCAGATATTTAATCGTAATTGGAGTGCGTAATGAATATAAAATATCAGTCTTCCTGCGACCACGGATGCTGCAAAGCATTCGAAACGTCAGGTTCAACAAAATAAATAAAGCACGCGATACTTCCGTTAAAAATTGTTTAATTCAATGTGACTACTTTTAAAACTTCAAACGAAACCTGTATAGCTTTTGAACCATTCAATATTGCTGGACGCTACAAATAGTTTTTTTTTATAAATTTTAGCAACTATACGATGTTGGTATACTGTGAAATAATAATAATGAGCTTTTAAAGGGTATTAAAAATAAATAATGATCGAATGTTTGAGACAAATGACCATTAATATATTCTGAAGGATTATTTTTAAACGATACTCGTAGTTTCAAATAACGAATAAAATAAAATCGCGGACCTAGGTCTGTAACGACAAAATTATGAGCACACATAAACGCAAAATACAAATGCCTGGTATATCGACACCAGTACACTAGGGACATCATACTTTTTTAATATTTAATCCTAGACTTTGGATATAATACAGCGCCTCCGAGTCACTGAACATATATTAGATAGATTTCATGTATAATATATATGAGATAAATTGTGTATATGAGCATTGCAGGGTGTTCACTTTGGATGTTACGATGTAAATACTACTTCAAATATGCATGCCTCTCGCCTGATGTGAAGCTCTTAACGTAGTCAACACACGCTAACAAAATAATAGGTCGCACCTTGCAAATTTAATTTACGAAACAAAACAAGTAACTAATAGATGGGCTGTTTAGTTTATTCAGTAGCCGTAGATGAAATCAGTACCGGTTCGAATTATATAGTCAAATCATGGCAACATACGGTACTAAATGTCAGGCGGTACTGCCGACTGCCATTGTTATGGATTAATTTATTATTGCTAAGGAATGCCTGCAATTTCATCCACGTATATTGCGCTAGAAGTTTTGAATGTTCTATCTTGTCGAATGTCCTTTAACAATATCGCAAATTTGCAAGTTCCTAGGTTCATCGAGTTGGGTCGTGCGTGGATATAACAAAATTGCAATAACAAATTATCTAACAGTTTGTGAGTCAGTTTGTTTTTTTATTTCCCGTAGGAGTGAGTAGATTACAAATCCGATCCTTTGATTAAATCAGTTTCGTGACCCGTCAGTCGCTCTTTTTTAAAGTAGTAGTTGAGCAGCAAATCCTCAGATATTTGTCAGTAGCTTAAACAAAAAGGTAAGAGGCAATCGAACGTTGCGAAATAAAACATTAGATGTGTAGTAATTCCGTAATATGACGAATTTTGAAAGTTTCGAAATAGTTAAGATCAACGGAGGCTCCTAACACAAGCAATTGCGATAGCTTAAAAAGAGCCTCCGGGCATTCGTAAAAAACTATGTCAATAAAACATTTTTTTCATTTTTCAACGGTCCGAGTGTTGGTCTTGTGATTTCTTGCGTGATTTGTACAAACAAAAATATCAACGTCACCGGTTGGTTAGCGATATCTATAAACTTGTTCCGTTAAAATGTTTCCGATGTAAGTGTTCATATTAAAATTTATTTTAACATGGAATACGGAATGTACATTAAAATATATTAAGTTTGTAGGCTTTCCGAACAGCTAGAATACCATTCCTTCTGGCTAAAACTCTGGAAGGTAGAGTCTTCTATCTGGTAGAAATGGTAAATCATTTTTGTATTGTTATTTATTATTTCATGTCAGAGAGCATAATCTCTAGTAATGTCTCTGCGCAGTAAGACAATTACTTACAGAAAACCGATAACTTCGACTTCGTCCGAAATATTTACATGTATGTTTTCGAATTGCTGTTTTCAGAGCTTGAATATTAACGGTGTTTATATAATAATTAATATTAAGATTGTTTTTTAATTCTTTCCGCTTTCCTTTTTGTATCCTTTCAAATTATATACTGTATAAAAATCTTTGGGAAAATATATACAGTGCACGTATGGGAATTATGGCAGACTATTGCAATTCATAAAAGGCCTATGTAATATCAATACATCTTCACGACCCTTGCAGGCAGGCAGAGAGAACCGGGCTTCATATGAGTCCGTTTTTACACACCTCACTTCATTTGTGTTCATGAATATGTCTGTTTATCTTGGTCTGGGTGTTTTAAGAGAGGTTGGGCGCATCAAAGCAGCTGGTCTAGTACCTGCACCTCACAGAAAACCGCAGCCAAATAATAACTCCTGGAGAGTTGTGGTGTTTCTACATGTAAGTAAGGAGTGGCTGTGTTAGCAGCAGAGGTAGCATTGCGCGTGTTATAGTGCTTGTGATTTGTGCATACGTCGCGGCGTGAATACAGTGGCGAGTGATGAGAAGACAATGATCGGATCGCTATCCTCGGTTTAGATATTAAAGTGGCTACACGTTGTATTAGGTTTTTACTAATATAAGTGATTATAAACACCATCATATTTGCTTATAAGGGGAATCAAACTCCGACAACCATTTCTCGCGAATGATACTTAATGTAGTTCAAAGGCTACGGTAACCGCTTTATATCAGGTGGGTCGTACATAAATTTCATATAGGTATGTTTCCCGTTACACGTTGTATATAAAAAAAAACTCACTTGTGTTCTGATTTTAATAGCTATTTTTATGCTCGCCCGCTGATTTCTATAGGGCATATCAAAAATGACACGACTCTATGTTGCATAGTTCTATAACCGTTGTAGAACTATGCAACATAGGGAGCCATACAACCATTCGGCTCATCTTATGTAAAGCGGTTACCGTAGATTATTAATTCATGCAACACTCACTTGGAGTTGCTGTGTTAGCAGTAGAGGTGCCATTAATGTAGAGCCACCTCTGCTAACACAACTCCTTAAAAGCTTACTGGTGACCTTCTGTGACGTGGAGATACTTCCCTAGACGGGCTGATTTGATACGTCCTACAAAAAGACACGTTCATATACATAAATGTTTGTCCTGTGTGAGAATCGAACCCACGAGCGGTGGTGATAAAGCCTCATTGACAAAAGCGCCACGGCGCTCGCCAATAATTAAAATAAAAATAAATCCCACACATCAAAGCCTAATAAATATTAGTGAAGCATGTTTTTTATGTTGTAGTCAAAGTCAAAATCTTTTTATTGCGTAAAAATGGCTACATTTGTTTGGAATCGTCACAATTTTTTTTCCTACCGTGCAGTTTATGACTAGGTGAGCACTGATAAAAATACTGCCAAAAAACTCAGGCATCCCTCTTTTGGTATCCAAACAAATTTACATAATTTATTAATTACATTATAATTGGATCGACTCACTCCCAGGCATTTTTATCATTAATATAGTCAGATACTTTATAATATGCCCTGCTACACAATTTGGCTGTAAGTGTTCAGAACCCGTTATATACCTTTTCCCATACATTTCGCGGTCATTTATTTATTTATTACATTACATGCAAGTTTACAGAGTATACTAACTCCAACGCACCAGCAAGTCATACTAATACAATAGTTATATATGACCACAAGGTTTTCGAAGGGTTAATAGTAGTTTTAAATTTGTTTATTGACAATTCTCTTATATTGCTGGGAAGTTTGTTATAGAACCGTATACATTGCCCCATAAAAGAATTACTTATTTTGTGGAGACGGCTTGCATGTAACACAAGATTATGCTTTTATCTAGTATTTATGCTATGAGTATCACTCTTTTTACAAAATGAGTCTATGTTTTTATGGACATACAAAGATTTTCATAGATATATTGCGATGCGACTGTTAAAATATTTATTTCTTTGAATTTTTCTCTAAGGCTCTCCCGGGGACCAAGTTTGTAGATAGCTCTTATGGCTCTTTTTTGCAATAAAAAAATTGTGTTAATGTCCGCGGAGTTATTGATTTTACTCTAATTTTAGTTAGACTAGTTAGTACAACAAATTGGTAAAAAATTCAATATTGACCTTAATCGAGAGGTGTGAACCTGGTATCCTGTAATACACGCTTATCAAAGCCTACTTCAGGCATCAGCTTCCACACTAAAATGTTTACACAATTGTAAGGTCGCATAGTTACATTACTCACACTTGTATTTTATATTTATCATATTTTGTGTCAAACTGTGCAAAAAGAAAAAGAAAAAAAAAAGAAGTTTTATTATTATTATATTATTATTTAAAAAATATAAGACGTTGAATTAAACAATTTTTAACGGAAGTATCGCGTTTTATTTATTTTGTTGAACCTGACGTTTGGAATGCTTTGCAGCATCCGGTTCAATAAAATAAATAAAACACGCGATACTTCCGTTAAAAATTGTTTAATTTAATGTATAACAATTGCGAAAACCTAAGACAATACAATATAAGACGTGTTGAAGTGCACGCGAACAATAGCAAATAAGTAATTTTCATGTCTCATCGTGATCTTTATGCTAAACTTAAGGGCCCATTACAAGGGTAAGTTTGGGATCGTCAACAATTCTCAATTGACAGCTCGTCTCAGAACCGAATGACTAGACCCAAATAGGTATCTAAGTATTCCATTGCCCAAAGGTCACTTAATATTGAATCGTCCCATTGCATAGCGAATAAAACAGAAATGCAAAATTAAACGATCGTATTGTAAAGGTCACGTAATTCATTTTACAACATTTCTACGACAAATATATTGTCTTGACTCAAGAACAAACATAGTATAGATATATGAAAAGTAGAACAACTTCAAAGAAACGTTCTACAACGTATTTACAAAAATCGGCCAAGTGCGAGTCAGACTCGCGCACGAAGGGTTCCGTACCATTATCTATAAAAATCGGTCAAGTGCGAGTCGGACTCGCGCACGAAGGGTTCCGTACCATTATCTATAAAAACGGCAAAAAAATCACGTTTGTTGTATGGGAGCCCCCTTAAATATTTATTTTATTCTAATTTTTAGTATTTGTTGTTATAGCGGCAACAGAAATACATCATCTGTGAAAATTTCAACTGTCTAACTACCACGGTTCACGAGATACAGCCTGGTGACAGACGGACGGACGGACGGACGGACGGACGGACGGACGGACAGCGGAGCCTCAGTAATAGGGTTCCGTTTTACCCTTTGGGTACGGAACCCTAAAAACAGCAAAAAAAATCACGTTTGTTGTATGGGAGCCCCCTTAAATATTTATTTTATTCTATTTTTTAGTATTTGTTGTTATAGCGGCAACAGAAATACATCATCTGTGAAAATTTCAACTGTCTAACTATCACGGTTCAAGAGATACAGCCTGGTGACAGACGGACGGACGGACGGACGGACGGACGGACAGCGGAGCCTCAGTAATAGGGTTCCGTTTTACCCTTTGGGTACGGAACCCTAAAAAACGACACACACAATTCATTATGATCTTTTTAGGGTTCCGTACCCAAAGGGTAAAACGGAACCCTATTACTGAGGCTCCGCTGTCCGTCCGTCCGTCCGTCCGTCTGTCACCAGGCTGTATCTCATGAACCGTGATAGTTAGACAGTTGAAATTTTCACAGATGATGTATTTCTGTTGCCGCTATAACAACAAATACTAAAAAATAGAATAAAATAAATATTTAAGGGGGCTCCCATACAACAAACGTGATTTTTTTTGCCGTTTTTATAGATAATTTCATTTTCATCATTCTATTTTTTTATAAAAATGTCGGGATACATGTAAGCATACGGCCTACTTAATGTAAAGCAGTCACTGTAACCCATAACGCGATGCCACCTCTGCTGCTAACATAGCACCTCCCTAAGAGCTTACTGCTGAATTCCCTCATACATACGAACACTACAACTCTCTAGGGATTTGTTACTTGGCTGCGGTTTTCCGTAAGATGGAAGTACTTCCTGAGAAGACTGTTTTGATGCCCCCTACCTCTCTTAAAAACAACCAGACTAAGACTAGTCTAGTCTAGTGGACAGGGGAAACTCGCGTCGCAGAGACGACCAGAGCGATCAGTGATAGCTGTCGCATGCGCCGGCGATTGCATGAATAGTCTGTAACAGAATGTGTGGTAGACAAGCGCAGACACGACCACAGTAACCAAGGAAGAGGCAATTAGAGCACCCATACTAGTGAAGGCAAGACGTTTTATTTTTTTATTTTTTAGACACCAACGCTCGTGGGTTCGATTCCCGCAAAAGGCAAACATTTGTGTGTATGAACATGTCTGTTCGTCTTGGTCTGAGTGTTTTTAAGAGAGATAGGGTGCATTAAAGCAGCCCGTCTGAGGAAGTACCTCCACCCCACAGAAAACCGTAGCCAAATAATAACAACTTATATCTACAGCGCCTAAAGATGCCTCGTGGAGAGGCGAAACACATGCGCAGCGACGACCAGGACAAGAGTGGCAGTGGCGGTGGCGGGTCCTATGCGGTTTCTGTTCCAGATGGCATACGACCGCAACAGCCGATTAGACTACCGGAGCAGCCATGCTAGCGACAGCATGTCAAATTAGTGCATCAACAATAACTTTATGCTATTTGCTTTTAATGCGTAATAGTATCAAATAAATATTCTCCATTTTATTTTTTTACAATAAGAGATAAGGAAGGACCTAAAGTACACTAAGATAGCTGAACTATTTACGTCAGGCCTCTTAAGAGCTCTCAGTGAGTTCTAATAGCCAACCTCACAGGACCCAGGGGATAGTAGATGTAAGTAGAAATGAGAACGGGATTCCTTAGTAATATCATCGCTATATATGGTATTTCAGTATAGCCAAATAATAAGTCCCTGGAGGGCTGTGTTCCAGCGGGTAAGTGAGGTTACCAGTAAACGATTGAGAAGTGTACAAGGAGAAAGTTCTACCTGTGTGAAAAACATGTGATTATTAGTTGCGATATATTACATTACAGACATCAATAGACTAATGACTGCTAAAAAAATGCCACGTAGGGTAGGCGGCATTCTTGTTTGCTAACTTTGCGATATTTGAACAATAGTAACTGGATAACCGACTTTTGTTCGGCGTCTTTTATAGTTTTTGTTTTAAATAGCATTTTCCGCAAGACACATATATTTTTTTAAAATTAAATCCGTTCAAACTGCTATGGGCTACGATCTGCTATGAAAATGCTACGACAACGTTTCAACGATATGCTACGACAAGAGCCCTACGACAGTGCTATGATAATGGTCGATGGAGCATTTTTATACAACGGTTGTTGGTCACCTGATGGTAATTACATGAATGCTGTCATTACAATGAATATCGTTTCACTTCCATTTTATTTGATGTTTACATTATCAAACATAATATTCACATAAAAAGCCTTTGATGTACTTTATACAGGTATTCGAAATATGTGCCGAATACAGTAGAGACAATAGCAGTAGGTCTATTGAAGAGAACATTTTTAACTGCAACGTTAAGTTTGTTCTTCCAGTGAAGAATACTAGTCGCATTTGGCTCTTATTGGTATGAAACCTTCAGCCCGATATGCACCTGGCCGGTCTTTTAATCATTAAGTGTTTGAGCCATATTAAGCGACTCAAAAAATCCACTTTTTGCGCTAATTTAACAGATAGTTAGACCATAAGCTTCGAAGTTTGCAGAGAATCAGCCTCAGCTGTTTTTTCCAAATGATTTGTTATGTCTGTATATCTAACCACTCACTGTGCATAAATGTCGTCTACCACTATATTGAAAACTTTGGTTTTCAAATCAACAAGGCTTAAGAGCGCCAGTTAACCTACTGCTATTGTTTCTCCTGTATTGGGAACATAATAATATTACGAATACCTGTATAAAGTAGATCAAAGACTTTTTATGTGAATATTTTGTTTGATAATGTAAACATCAAATAAAATGGAAGTGAAATAATATTTATTGTAATGACAGCATTCATGTAATTACCATCAGGTGACCAATAACCGTTGCATAAAAATGCTCCATCAACCATTATCGTAGCACTGTCGTAGGGCTCTTGTCGTAGCATATTATCGTTCAAACGTTGTCGTAGCATTTTCGTAGCAGATCGTAGCCCATAGCAGTTTTGAACGGATTTCATTAAAAACCAGTTGAGAATGCGCAAGCTTGCATTGCCAGAGGAACACCTGGCTCGTGAATTATATAACAAATCAATTTTTTTTTTAATTTGTCGGCCATTTTGTCCATGTTCCTTAAGAGATAGGAACGGTGTTCCTGAACATTCCTATTCTCCTTTTTTATGCTGAATCCGAATCTGAAGTCAAAGTTCAAATAATCGAAAAAAAGCGACAGACACACGCACACACAGACACACACACAGTAAGGTATATATATATATATATATATATATGAGTGTCTTGCCGGAAATGCTATTTAAAACAAAAGATATAAAAGACGCCGAACAAAAGTCGGTTGTCCAGTTACAATTGTTCAAATATCGCAAAGTTAGCAAACAAGAATGCGGCCTACGCGACGTGGCATTTTTTTTAGCAGTCTGTAATGTAATATATCGCATCTAATAATCACATTTTCGCACAGGTAGAATTTCCTCCTCGTATACTTCTTAATCGTTTACTGGTAACCTCACTTACCCGCTGGAACACAGCCCTCCAGGGACTTATTATTTGGCTATACAGAAATACTATATATCGATGATATTACTAAGGAATCCCGTTCTCATTTCTGCTTATATCCACAATCCCCTGGGCGCTGTGAGGTCGGCTATTAGAACTCACTGAGAGCTCTTAAGAGGCCTGGCGTAAATAGTTAAGCTATCTTAGTGCACTTTAGGTCCTTCCTTATCTCTTATTGTAAAAAATTAAAATAGAGAATATTTATTTGATACTATTACGCATTAAAAGCAAATAGAATGAAGTTATTGTTGATGCACTAACTTATCAGCCTGTATCTATCGTAAACCAAAACAGAACGAAATTACTACTCACTCTATAAGTCTGTATCTATTGTTAGCCAGACGGTAATTAATTTACATATTAACAATAAATATCCTATAAAATTTTTGTTTTTTTTTTGTTTGCATATAACGTCGGGAGGCATACAAGAATACGGCCCTCTTGAGGTATAGCGAACATAGGCCTTTCCTCTACAGAGCCATTCGTCTTGATCCTGTGGCATCTGCATCCATCGACTCCCTGCAAACCTCTTGAGGTCGTCATACCATCAAGTGGGGGGTTGGTCCACACTGCTGGTGCAGTACGAGGACGCCATTTGAGAGCCTTTCTTCCCCAGCGGTTGTGTAGATGTTACAACGAACTATGAGCTGGCCACTTCAGCTTGCTTATCCTTTGAGCAATGTCGGATACCTTAATACTACTGCGGATATCGTCATTTCTGCAATTTGATCTAACCTGCTTTGTGTGCTTCCGCCATCAATTATTTCATGCGAACTAGCACCGGCCGGTGCCCCACACACTTCCGTTAGTAGATCTGACATGCCGTCGTTGGCATGGCTGCTCCTCTAGTCTAGTCTGCTGCTGCGGTCGTCTGCCATCTGGAACAGAAACCGCATGCACCCGCCACCGCCACTGCCACTCCTGTCCTGGTCGTCGCTGCGACATATGTTTCGCCTCTCCACAAGGCATCTTTAGGCGCTGTAGATATAAGTTGTTATTATTTGGCTACGGTTTTCTGTGGGGTGGCCGCACTTCCTCAGACGGGCTGCTTTAATGCACTCTATCTCTCTTAAAACACTCAGACCAAGACAAACAGACATGTTCATACACACAAATGTTTGCCTTTTGCGGGAATCGAACCCACGATCGTTGGTGTCAAAGTTACGACACACCGGACGCAAATCTATTCCAATGTTGTCAACGTTGAAATGATTGCCGGAAGCAACAACAGCTGTAAATAAAATGAATGATTTGTCGAGTGGTAGCGATGCGGCGGAGTAATCGTTTTCTGTGTAACACAGCCGTGCTCAGTTTTAGGGCGCATCTCGATTCATTGGATCAATTTAACGAGCGGACATAGTGGGGTCGACGGTTTATATGTGACCTTAGCACGTTGCGGTTGGACTCCGGTGTTGGGCCAAAAGACCAGCGCAGTTGTATAAAAAAGTCCTGTTCATCTTAGCGTTATCCCGTTTCCAAATCCATTAGGATTGACGGGGTCCGCTACCAAAGCCTAAGGATTTGACGAAGATACCGATTTTTACATGGAACGACTACCAGACCTCCACAACCCAGAGGGAAAACTAGAACTTTCTTATGTTAGGTCTTTAGAAATATTATTTCTTGCATGTCCAACATAGTGAAGAAACCCGAAAGTGATAATTACAACTATGTATATATAATGGAAAAGACAAATTTCCTGGCACATGTCCACGGTTGGTTTCGAACCCGGGACCGTTGCATAATATGACGATTCTTTATCCACTGAGCTATCACTGCTAATTGTATTCAAAAATGTACCTTCAATAAATACAGAATTATATATAGGCTTGTACATATCGTCCCGACGTTGTAAAAAAAGGGATGCTCTGTTTAAATTCAGGATATATAATACTTACATATTGTATACTAAATAGGAAAGATGATTGTATGAAGAAAGGCTTACAATTGAATGCGAAGAAAACCAAGATAATGGTATTTGAAAGAGAGACATCCAGTACGAACACTAGGTGTACGGTTGATAATGTAGTATTGGAGCAAGTGGATGGTTTGATGATGAGATGATTGAGTTTGTATTTGTTGGAAGCGCTTTTAGCAGCAATGGTACACCGCTGATGTGGAGAGACGAGTGAGCGCAAGGAATAGCGTGAATGGAGCGGTGGGTAAACTTCTAGACAGCCGAAATCTAAGCCAGAAGGCACGGATCGCTTTAATATATAATAATATATTAACTAAATATTTTAACAGTTGCATCGCAATATATCTATGAAAATCTTTTGTATGTCCATAAAACATAGACTCATTTTGTAAAAAGAGTGATACTCATAGCATAAATACTAGATATAAGCATAATCTTGTGTTACATGCAAGCCGTCTTCACAAAATAAGTAATTCTTTTATGGGGCAATGTATACGGTTCTGTAACAAATTTCCCAGTAATATAAGAGAATTGTCAATAAACAAATTTAAAACTACTATTAAAGCCAAATTATGTAGTGAGGCATATTATAAAGTATCTGACTATATTAATGATAAAAATGCCTGGGAGTGAGTCGATCCAATTATAATGTAATTAATAAAATATGTAAATTTGTTTGGATACCGAAAGAGGGATGCCTGAGTTTTTTGGCAGTATTTTTATCAGTGCTCACCTAGTCATAAACTGCACGGTAGGGAAAAAAATTGTGACGACAAACAAATGTAGCCATTTTTACGGAATAAAAAGATTTTGACTTTGACTTATAACATTCTACCAGAGGAATTTAAGACTATAATGGAAAATAGATATGTTTAAGACGAAATTGACGATATGGCTCTTAGATCATTGTTTTTATAGTATTAAGGAATATCTGGACTACAAATGTAAATGACAACAGTAGTTAGTAGTAATTCATGAAATTAATTTTTATATGGCATGATTTAATTAATAATAATACATGTAACATGATAATTTTTATTCGTCTGCACGCAGACTAAATACACTAGTACACTCGCTATTTGTAACACCTATTATAATATTGTGTATTTGTAAATAAAATTATTCGATTTAATTTATGAATGTTAGAGAAGCGAGTGTTAATTTGGCAGCGTATTTCTGAGAGGTTGAGGTACTTCTACAGGCGGGCTGCTTTGATGCGCCCTACCTCTCTTAAAATACTTAGACTAAGACAAACATACATGTTCATGCGCACAAATTTTTGTCCTGTGTTTTTTTATTCTACGTTCGGGATGAATGCTACGGCCTACCTGATGTAAAGCGGTTATCGTAGCCTATGTATCGTTCACGCATTGCCACCCCTTAACACAAGTTACTGGTTTTTTAGGAGCTTACTGGTAACATCACTCACTCGCAGGAACTCAATAATGCTCCAGGAAGTTGTTATTTGGCTACGGTTGTTGGAAAGATCCTTCAAAAATATTGCGAGTTTGTGAAAACAATTTTGCGATTAAGGGATCCGTTTGTGAAAAATTAAATGTAAATATTTGCTAGAGTCATGTGAAGGTGACTCTGGCGGCTAAATGGTTGCTAAACAGCTAAGTAGGCTTTACAAGTTTAAGTTTACGAGTAATAGTCGATCAACTTACAAAATGTAATTAGACAAGAATAATTTCGTACAAATTCCATTGAAATTATATTCAAAAATATAATCATAACATCATAATCACAAAACGTTCATAGTTTGAAACAACCTTCTTAGTCCACCATTATTGTGGTGGGTACCTACGGAACTATACAATGAACGTGGCCCGACACGCACTTGGCAGGTTTTGTTTTTATACAACGTCCGGAGACATACAATTTCACGGAATAAAGAGCTTTCTTTAAGTACTTATCAACACCTCTGGTAATACAACAATTCTTCTGAACCTTACTGGTATGCAGATAATTGTAGTACTTGCAAAATGATTAGCAGGTTTCTTATAGCACTAAAAAAATAATTAGCAGTTTTGTTAGTAGGTGAAGTTTCTTTTGAAACGATTTCACCTATGATAACTTTGTAACTCTTCATTCATATCGCAGAATTCGTATACTGTTTATTTCTTTACAGTGCAAAGTGCAAGAAACCAATCTTTTCAAGGCAACATTAGAGTAATGTTAGCTACTCTATCCATTACAATATTTCATCGTGCATGCTGTAAAACACCGCTTACAATATTTTTAATACCAACTCACCTGCATTACTAAAACAGGGTGCATATTAAAATTTTAGGAAGCAGTTTTATTATTTTACTATCGCCTATTTTATGGCCACAACAATGTTGTAGCTGATGGTTGATACTTACTTAGATGGTGACATTTTATGACGACAATCTTCGGAAGTCGTGTAAGCGGGCTTACGGTGCGGATTTTAGTGCCTAATACATGTGCATATAGTTTATTATCTCTTGGCTACTTACTGATTGGATTGGGTAATTAATAAAAATTGGTGAGTAAGCCTGTGTTGGGAGAGATATTATTATTGATATCTACGTTGTTTGTTTGTTTATGGGTTGTTATTAAGGGAGTTTCGATTTAATGAAATATGTTAGAGAATAAGAGGCATGCTCCGTTGGTTGGGACATATAGAAAGAATGCAAGAGGAAAGAATGACGAAATAGGTTGTAGTAACTCGAAAGTATAGGATGTAGCATAAAGGTCAAGACTCATCTACTACGACTAAATTGATTGTCTGTTATCAGAATATAGAGGTAGGAGGCCTAAGAACTGACGAGCGTGCATGAAAAGAGCTTTGAATGTTAAAGAAGCGAGTGAGGTGTGTAAGAAAGTTCATGTGGCGCACGGTTCTCTCTGCCTACTTCCCATGGGATTTGGGGTGAAGATATAGATAGGTAGATATAAAAATACTCACCCCCTTTTAACATAATATCGCAGACGAATCACAAATTCACAAAGGGCCGTTGTAGTTCTACGAACGAAAATAAACGAGCTAAAATAAATATTGTTATCTGAAAATTCCTAAATTTAACAGAAATTATGATACAAACTTAAAAATAAATAGAAAGATCGATGAATTATAAATATTAGGGGTTAAAGTATGAAATTGCCGATTTGTACTGAAAAATCCTTTTTTTCTAAGATGTAACATATGTATTTAATCAAAATATTTGCCCTCGTTATCTATATATTGCTGCCATCTAATCGGAAATTCATTTATGCCTTTGCGATAGAACTCTGGGGATCTAGATTTGACAAACTGTGTGAAAGCATTTTTACTGCCTCTTGGGAAGAATATTTCTTACCATGTAGAAAATTGTCCAAATCACGAAAAAAATGGTAGTCAGTTGGAGCCAGGTCTGGCGAGTACGGAGGATGACGTATGATTTCTAATTGCAGTTCCTGTAGAGTTACAAGGGTTTCTCGTGTAGTGTGACCTGCGTTATCATGAAGCAATAATGGTGAAGATCGATTCACGAGTCTGGGCTGTTTCACTGCCACCTATTTTTCACATTTTTCAGACAGTCAATATTATAGATAAGGTAACGTTAAACCATGCCGCTAATTCCTGGGTAGTTTGACTCGGATCGACTTCCACCATCTCCTTCCACGTGGTTTGTTCTTCAAGTCGAAGTTTCCATTACGAAAGCGTTTAATTCAATATGCACGGTGCGTTCATTAGCAATCTCCTCTCCAAAGGTCGCAGTGATATTGCGAGTCGTTTCTGATGCGTTAGTTCCGCGTCGGAACTCGTATTGAAAAATTACTCGGATTTTCGTAGTATCCAAGTCTAAGTTGAATAAAAAAAACAATCGAAATTCGAAAATCGAATGTTGTACATTATTTAAAAAAAAGCCTCATAGGTTTCATGGGAAAAAAGTTTCACTCGAAAATCTCACACCATGGGTTTAATGTCAATTCAAAGTATCTATTTACTATAAAACGGCAATTTCATACTTTAACCCCTATTATAATAAATATTTGTACATATAAAAAGGACACACTTGTCACAAAAGATTGAGTCTGAGTAGCATGTGAAGGGTGCCGTATCACTGGATAGAAAAAAAATGTCAAAAATATGGTTTTTGTATTAACACCCTTTGATATTTCACTTTATTAATTTTTTTTTCCGTTACAGCGGCCATACTAATACACACATTCTGCGAAAATTTCTGTATATTACAGTTCAAACGATACAGCCCTTTGACAGTGGAGCCTTGTAATGTAATGAGATTCCGTTGGTCGTAACTGGTTACGGACCCCTAAAAAGGAAGAACAATTTAATGTATTTTGTCAGTTTGTCATGCATACTTCTCATGTGTAATGTTTACTGACCGCGTTCGCAATATTGATGTAAGAAATATAGTGTCAGTGTTAAGATACGAAAAGGCATGCTCCGTTGGTTCTGACATGTAGATAATTATATCACATATATACATATATATTACATTAGGGATGAAATAATGACGAAACAAGTACACAATACAAAAGTAAAAGGATGTAGAAGCCGAGAAGGTTCCAAACTCACCTACCATGATCAAATTTGTCGTGTTTTATCAGAAGGCGATGTCAGGACCTCTAGGAACCGGTGGGCGTGCATGAAAAGATCTGTGCATGTTAAAGAAGCGAGTGAGGTGTAGGGACCGAGTCTTATGGTGCACAGTCCTCTCTGTCTATCTCGCAAGGAACCTGGCGTAAATATACATATTCTTATACATAAGGCATTTACAAAAATGAGCCTGTATGAGAAGAGCAATGAATGTTAAAGAAGCGAGTGACGTTTGTATGGATCGAGTCATGTGGCGCTCAGTACTCTCTGCCTACCCCGCAAAGAATTTGACGTGAAGTTATAGATATATAGATAGATTTACTATTCTTATACACGTTTTTGAACAACATCGAAAACATACAAGCATGCGGTCCAACTGATGTAAAGTGGCGACCGTAGCCAATGAACGCTTGCAATACAGAAAGTATAGCCCGCGCGTTACCACATCTGCAGCTACCATAGCTGCTCCTTAGAAGTTTACTGATAATAGTTAATAGATTCAGGCGTTATTTTGCGAAAGTCAAATTTACATGCAGCAGCCGAGGCAGAGTCTACCGGAGCAGCCATGGCAGCGTCGGCATGTTGCATCAACTAACAGTAGTGGGGTGGGTGCTGGCCGGCGCTAGTCTGCATGAACTAATTGGTGGCGAAAGCACACAAAGCAGGTTAGATTTTTGCATTTACTGATAACCCTGCTCACTTGCAGGAATACAACGGCCTTCCAGAGAGTTTCTATTTGTTTACGGTTTTTTTCTTTTCTGGGTTCCGTACCCAAAGGGTAAAACGCACCCTATTACTGAGACTCCGCTGTCCGTCCGTCCGTCCGTCGGTCACCAGGCTGTATCTCATGAACCGTGATAGTTAGACAGTTGAAATTTTCACAGATGATGTATTTCTATTGCCACTATAACAACAAATACTAAAATACATACATTGCGTATTTATAACTTATGTGTAAAAACATCTACATGTGATAAAAATGAAGAAATATGAATAAATAAAACATATTTCTAATCGGGTTATAAATGACGGAATTCTCAGGCACCAAACGTTAAAAAAAAATACAACCGAATTGATAACCTCCTCCTTTTTTTAAAGTCGGTTATAAAACGATAACATAGCAACCATAACCATAGCTTACCTACGCACGTAAGTAAGCTCCTATGGAGTTGCTATGTTCCGGACCTAACGTCCAGGGCTGTATCACTTACCTATATATGACGCCGATTTTAAAAAGATGTTGCATTATTCCGCTGTAATTTAGTATGGGACATATTGTTTGACTTGGGTGTGAGCATGTAGGTACCACTAAATACGTGTTTTAGGATTCATGCACATATAATGTAATTATCACTTGCTCGACGTTGAAGGGAAGCGTCGTGAGGAAACCTGCACGTACAAGAAATTATATTTCGATAGTCGCGTGACCTAGCCTAAGAAAGGTCTGATTTTCCATCTGGTGGAGGTCCGATACCAGTCGCTCCATATCAAACATCAATATGTTCGCCAAATCCTCAGGCTTAGGTAGCGGGCCCCGTTAATTCTGATTAATTATTTTATTATTATTAATTAGGAAACGGGAACGGGAATTAGGAAAGATCTGATGAGTAACGCTACGAAGAAGATAAATAAAGCTTGAATTGTAAATAAATAGTTTTCTTTATTTATTTATTTTATTTTAATACAAAATTCACAGCCTTTAGATACATAATGACAATACTTGTATACCAAGTTTAATACATATATAATTTATACATATTTTTTTATACCAAAGTTTTCTGTAGGTATTAAATAGTTTATTGTATTTAATTGATTAACATACTAAACCTAATCTAACCTACGAAAATACTAAACCTAATCTAACCTACAAAAATACTATTTTCACATCAAAAAATACTCAAATGCACATCAAATGAATAATATGAAGTGCATTTAAATATTTTAGAGTTTTAGAGGAACAGTTAGTATTTTTTTGCTCAATTTATTATATATTCCTTAAATATTTCTTTGGAGTTATTTTACTGCTCATATCTCTTCCACTGCGCCAATGAGGTTCTTATCGCTGGGGCTGTAACGATCGCAGGCAGTAGGCTGTACTGTACCGTTATTATGGAATAACACGCAAATAAACTATTGCATTGAGCTTTCGTAATCGGCCATTTGCCTGTGTGTATCATTATCAGTGTGAATTTATGTAACGTTAATTAATAGTGAAATTTTGCAGACGGATCTTATTTTGTTTTCCATTTGTAAACAAAATTAACTTAAGAATCTTGCTATGTACATAAAAATATATAACAAAATCCCACAAATAATTAAAAACTTAAATAGTGACATGCAATTTATAAAACATTTAAAAATATTTTTAATAGACAAAGCTATTACATATGACATAATAAAATGATTAATGATTTTAAATTATTTACTGACGGTTTTTTTATACATACTTTTTTTTATCAGTTAATTTAATTTTAAAATAAAAATTATGTTCTGATTTTAATGGATTTGGTTTCCTCCTCTCTTCTATTGCAGTGCCCATCAGGGTCCATAATGGTCTGAATGTGTACACCACCTATGTATGTAACATTACGGAAGCAATAAAGACAATTGATTTAATTTTGTCTATGGGGGTCGCACTGATAGTTTTTAATAGCCTCGTGGATAAAGAGCCAGCCTTTTATTAATAGTCCTAGGTTTGAATTCTGGCGGAGATAATGTACTACGAAAGTTAATAGCTAGTAATTGAAGTTGTTGATTAAACATCTATTTAAATTTAGACAACAATTTAGACTAATAGCAGTATTTAGATTCTTTTATAATTTACATGCCTTAACAAAAGGCAAAATGTACACGGCAAATTGTTCAAATGTCACCTTATTATGTACCTACATTTTTGTGCAAACAAATATTATTTATTGATTGAAATTTCGATAGAAGTCTAAGGGAAACTGAAATGTACACGGGATTCATATGTCATTTGTTTTTTACAAATTGATGGCAATTTAAAAGTACGTGACGTACGTCGAAACGAATAAAATTGTTTAGAGAAAAATTTTGCTCCATGATTTATTACGACTTTCGTTGCGATATTAATCAACAATAATGTCATGATAGACTTCAATAGACATTTCGTGACAAAGGCCCATCAAGTGACATATCAACAGGTTCGGGCTATTTAGGCGTTAATAGCAATATTTAAACTTGCTTGAATCTGCTGATATGTCACTCTTTCAAAATCGCATACTTTTTATTATCATTAGCTACACAACATGTGGTGGTTACAGATGGACGTCCTTCATACAAATCATCAGGGAGCTCGCTCCAACCACGTTTGAACTTATTATTCCAGTTATAAACAGTGGAATAGGATGGAGCTTCTTTATACAACAGTATGTAGAGTATGTAGAGTCTTGTATAAAGTGTCTTTTACGAACATTTAGGTGTCAGAAAGTTTTGTACTAGATGGACCTCATTGACGTTGTCAAAGGTGATAAAAGCGGGTTATATAACTAAAAAACAATCTACTAATCAGTGTACTTATAAAATAGGTATTGATTAATAAAATAATATAAAATAATGAAATGAAAAGGTAATAATTATAAAACCGTACGTACTGCTTACAGTCCCGAATAGCACCATGCGACTTGTATTTATTTCTCAAAATAAATAATAACCTGAAAATAGGATTTTGCTTTATAAACCGTGAAGATATCATGGCTGCATTCGAATAAGAAAGAAAGAATAAGGTGTAGAAGAGAACCTTAAAGAAGAGAAGAGAAGAAGAGTGGACTCATTGCTTAAGCCAATGGTTTCATTTTTATTATTACAGCACCCGCAGACATACAAACATACGGCCATCATGTAAAGTGGTTACCTTAGGTTCTGTATTGTATACAATGCCTAGACAAATTATATTAAAATAAATTATGTATGTATATCTTCACGCCAGGTCCCTTGCGGGGTAGGCAGACAGAACCGAGCGCCATAAGACGCGGTCCTTACACACTTCACGCGCTTCTTTAACTTTAATTCATAGCTCTTTTGATGCACGCTCGCTGGTTCTAAGGCTCCTGACATCACCTTCAAAATAAATTATATTTCATATATTAGCTGAACGTTTTACGCATTCTATAGAATGCCTAGATATTGTATACAATTCCGGATTATTAATGTTGCCGGTAACATATACACATAAATGTTAATATATTTATGTATCTCGGAAATGGAAATAATTTCGTTTAAATTTTCTTTTAGATCAATCTTTGTTTTAATGTTTATTTATAGAGGTGCATTTACTGAAAAATCGCGAGTATACACAAACGATCTTAAAAACGCCGAGCGAAGCTGTGTTGCCCAGCTACTTATGCTAATGATGACGGAACACTTAAAATAAGATGAATATTTAGTGTATAAATTTGGGTTCTCATTTTAAAGTTCGAGAAAGTTGTTTCTCCGAATTATTTGTTTTTTAATTTTCTTCACGTCATCTGGAGACATACAAGCATACGGCCCACCTGATGTAAAACGGTTACCGTAGCCTATGAACGCTTATAATACATTAAGTAATACATTAACTGCCACTTGCGCGATGACGCCTTCGCTGCTAACACAGCAACTCCTTAGGAGCTTACTGGTGACCTCACTCACTCACCTTTATAGTGAGAATGAGGTGCAGCAAATTGCAACAGTGATCAATAATTAATATAAATATTTATTAAAGTCACTAGGACTCACATTATGTTAGTGTAAAATGCCTTGTGATATGATTATTGAGCAGTTTTTTTTTACTAAGTCGGGAGGTATACAAGCATACGGCCCACCTGATGTAAAACGGGTACCGTAGCCTATTAACGCTTGCGATATATTAAGAATCACTCGCGCGATGCCTCCTCTGCTACTTAGACAGCAACTGCTTGGGAGCTTACTGGTGACCTCAATCACACGCAGCGACGCAACACCCCTAGGGAGTTGTTATTTCGCCGCGGTTGTCTGTGAGGTGGAGGTACTTCCCCATACGGGTTGTTTTGATGCGCCCTACCTCTCTTAAATTCTCCATAGGTTTTCCTTCTTGAGTACAATCTTGTATTACAGTTCACTGTAGATTGTAGGAACGCTAGTTTACAAATTATTTGCTTGAATTAATAACGTTAATAAACCTCGTGCTCAAATCGTGGGTATGAAGCCGTGAGTAGATCGATATGACATAACAATAATTTCTATTTTTTTATACCACTAAGGTGGCAATCAAGCATACGGCTTGCCTGATGGTAAACAGTCACCGTACCCTATGGATATTTGCAATACCAGCGGCGTCGTTTATGCGTTGCCGACCCTCTAAAAACCTCTTCATGCATTTCTTGAAGAATTCCATGCTGTAGTCCCTTGGAAAAACCTCGGCTGGGAGCTCATTTCACAGATTGAGAGATTGATTTATATAACTATTATCTAATTAAATAGTAATTATATATATGATCTGATAATTCAATCTAATACAATTTGACTTATTGGAAACATACAGCTGTTAATTTGTATACAATTAGAATGTCATAAACGCAACACCTACGTACTATGTGTACGTACTATGTGTGTGTGTACACACACACACACACAACTTGATTTGTACCTATGATTATATTATGCTCTACTCGTATTTAATAACACGTCTTTTTATTATTTTGAAGAGCCCGGTGGTCGAGTGGTTAACTACTTTCATATCAAGGTTTATGGGTTCGATTCCCATATAAATATTTGTTTGTAATCTATTAGGATTAGCGGGATCCACTACCTAAGCTAAGGATTTAGCGAACGACTGCCGTCTAACCTCCACAACCCGCGCAAGATATCTGTCGCACTGCTCCAGGAGCCCTATGTGGGTCGGGTTGGAAACGTAAGAGACTAACGTGGAGTGAGAGTCTTCCAGGCACTGGAGAACGGTGAGGGTACTGTGAAGGCGGCAATAGCAGACTTCGACGACGACCAATGTCGAACAGTACCCGCAACTCACCACAAATAACATCGCTGTGGTGGGGATTCGGACTAGTGCCTGGAAGATAGTATGATCTCCTACTACTTCGAACCTGACAAACCCATGGAGTCATACCTGGAGTAGCTCAGACGGATTGAGCGTGAAACCGGACCTGGAAGGTTGGTCTTGGCTGGGGACGCCAACGCGAAGAGTTTCTGGTGGGGCAGCTCCCAAGAGGACTCCAGGGGGAGATGATGTCTGGAGCCTCAGGGGAGCTGGGTCTCCAGATACTTAATTCAGGGGACGTCCCAACATTCGATACCGTTCGAGGCGGAAAGAGTTACAGCAGCCATGTCGACGTGACGGCCTGCTCTGAGTATATGCTGAGCCTGGTGGATGGCTGACGCGTCTCGGTGGCCCTAACGTCCTCGGACCACAACAGTATTCTATTTGAAATCAACTTGGCGCGGGCGAAAGGGGTATCCGTGGCGAGGACCACCAGGATCTTCAACACCAAAAAGCGGATCGGACCGCCTGAACGTGAAGAGCGTTGAGGCGGTCCAGGGACTTGGAGGTAATCGTGGACGGGTATACCCGAGCCATAGCCGAGGCCCGCCAGGCAGCAATGCCCAAATTGATCGGAGGAACTCGAGGAGCTGAAGAGATAAACCAACACCAGGCGACGCAGAATCCGAAACGCAGCGCCTACCGGAGACAAATGGTGGTCAGATTGTACCTCGAACAGAAGGGCAAATACGAGGCCGCAGTGATAGATAGATAGATAGATAAATGATTTATTTGTACTCACACTAACACACATGCTACAAAGAAACAACACACAAAAGAAAACCACGTACAAAGAAATAAAAAATGAACATTACACACACAGATAAGACAGTAGACATTCATGCGTGTCGCAGTGGTACAAATAGGCTGCAGCTCAGTGAATCAATTGCTCATAGAGCAAGTCACTGGTTTTCAGCTACCTAGCCTGAGATGGATACACGCGGGGCGAGTGCAACAATACTGTAGGCATATCAGACTATAAGTCATCGTTAAAACACCGAGGATTTGTCTTCAGCGTTATTATAAATAAATAAATATAAATGCGTACTAATTAATGAAAATGGATTAAGAGTGATAAAGATAAATTAGTGATGGGAATATAATCAAACATACAATACAAATAATGTAAACAAATAATAATAATGCATAGAGAGGGACAATGATGCGCACAAGATATCGAATACCAAGGCGACCTGTACCCAGTTTCTGTTCTTCCAATAATACAGATTTTAGTTGCTTTTGAAATGTGTACCTTGATTGATTGAGTGCAGTGCGGGATGCCCAGACTGACAGCTGGAGGAAATTTTGTGGGAGGCAAAACAAAGAAGGCGTCTGGGAAGGTATTTATAGGGTCATTGGGAGGACAACCGAGCGCAAGGAGGATGTACTCTTCCAGGAGGGCGGGAGGACGTTAGACCTGTTGGTCTCGAGCTGTTGGCGGATACGTTCTATCCTGCTGACAGCGGGTTGGACGACGATACAGATCACCGCGATATGAGAAGAAAGGCCCGCGAGGTAAACGAGCGGGTCGATGATGACCATAACCCGCCGTTGAGGGAGCTCACAGCGGCTGTATCGTCGTTCAACCCGAAGAAGGCTCCCGGTGCCGACGACCTCACGCCTGACATTTGCGCTCGGGCCATCAAAGGTGACCCTGAGTTCTTCCTGACCCTTTTTAATTAATGTCGAGCCCTCCGCTATTTTCCTCGGCTGTGGAAGGGGGCCCTCGTAATTGTCCTTCAGAAACCAGGCAAAGAATCGTATACCTTGCCCAAATATACAGGTCGATTGGGCTTTTTCCTGTCTTGGGCAAGGGTATACGAGAAAATGCTGATCGCTCGCCTCAAGCACCGTATTCTGCCGAGGATTAGTACTCGCCAGCACGGGAGAATGCTCACTCTCGTCTCGCTAGATACGACTACGACTGGCTGAGGAAAATTGTCCTCTGGGCTTGAGGTGAGTGATCGACAGCTATCTCAGCGATATGACGGTTAGAGTTAGGTACGCCGGACACCGGTGCGGTTGACCACCAAAGGGTGCGTCCAAGAGTCCATAGGAGGACTGATTTTGTCGAACCTCCTATTCGACGTCTCCACTGCGCTGGATATAGAGAGACAGCAATGCCGCTCTCGAGCATATGAGAGCGTGGGGTGTCAAAAACCGGTTGTTGTTTGCGCCGCATAAGACCAGCGCTATGCTGATCACACCGCGGCTGAGCTGGGGATAGACATTGGCATGTCTCGGCATATCAAACTGCTAGGGTTGACGATTGACGCGGGTCTAACCTTCAACGCGGATGTGGCTATTGTCTGTAAAAGGGCAATATCCATATACGGGCGTCTTGCGCGTACGGCCCGCGTCAGTTGGGGACTCAACACTGAAGTAGTGAAGATCATATGCTATGTATGCTACCGCCGCATGGGCTCCAGTGGTAAATAAGCTGGGCATCCAGAAACAGCTCAACTGCAGCTGTTTTGTCATCGTTTGGTCCTGCATTCTTTCAACATGTATGAATCAACGGAGCATGCCAATCTTAACACCAACACTCTCTTTCAGATCAACTTTTTTTCTCACGTCTTCATTACGAACGCGGTAAAAGTGCGCAGTGTAAATTATGGCAGAGAGAGCATGAATTTAGAATAAACGTTTTTTACTTTTATAAAAAACGTTTATTCTAAATTCATGCTCTCTCTGCCATAATTTACCATAAACAGTATTTTTTTCGTATACCACAAAGTTTTATAAACAAGTAAAAAAGCTTACCGTATAACCCTTGACATTGATATAAAATTTCTTAGACTGTTTATTGATCCTTTTCGCGGGTAAAAAAGTATGTTTTCTTCAATATAAAAGGCGGTGGAGCTGGAAACGGCAAATATTATCCATGATATAGTGCAAATAGCAAACATTGGCGCGAATAAACAACGGTGGGAACTCGTTCCGAAGGCTTACGACCTCTCGACTTACATATTTGTCTTTTGTTGTACACTATGGCATGAATTTAATTTGGATATTGTATATTGTTGCATTAATTTTGAACGCTGAATATGTTACTTTCTTGCGATAGCGTTTTTTTATAGAACGTCCGAGGGCATACAAGAATATGGCTCATATTATTAAAGTAATTACCGCAGGCTATCTTCTTCTTAGCGTTGTCCCGTTTCCTAATCCATTAGGATTGGCGGGGTCCGCTACCTAAGTCTAAGGATTTAGCGAAGATACGGATTTTTACGCCACAACCCAGAGGGAAAACCAGACCTAGCTTAGGGAAGGTCACAAGTCTTTCGAATATAATTTCATGGACGTGTGGGTCTCCTCACGATGTTTTCCTTCACCGGTGAGCAAGTGACAATCATAAATATGTGCATAAATCCGAAAACATGAATGTAGTGGTACATGCCAGGATTTAAATCGGGGACCTGTTGGTCACAAGAGCAGTTCTTTATCCACTAAGTTATCACTGCTTCGGTTACCGCAGGCTATGTACGATTATTTCGATTTTTTGTTGGTCTGGAAGAGAGTGTCGGTCTTAAAATAAGAACAGGGATTCCTCCGTTCAATGCGCAAGTAGAACGATGCAGGAACCAAGGAAGACCAAGATTTACCTACCATGACCAAATTGAAAGTGTTTTATCACAATGTTTTATGAGCAGAGCTATGAATGTTAAAATAGCAATTGAGTTGTCTAAGGACCAAGTTACGAGGCGCTGTGTTATCCCTGCCTACCTCGCAAGGGATTTGGTGTGAAGTTATGGGTATAAATAGGCAAATTAGATATTTTGTTATGCTAACACAGCAGCTCCTAAGGACTTTACTGGTAATTTCACTCACTAGCAATAATCCGCCAGCAAGGTGTTATTTGGCTGCGATTTTTCTGTAACATGGAGGTACTTTATAGGATCATGATAAACTGGTATGTACTCGTACAATGACAAAATGTAAGGTCTATATTTTTGCGAGGAGAAATAAAGAACATTTATTAGTATAGTCTCAGGTTTTCGCGATTGTTATACATTGAATTAAACAATTTTTAACTGAACTATCGCGTATTTTATTTATTTTGTTGAACCTGAGGTTTGAACGCTTTGCAGCGTCCGCTTTGCACGGTCTTCCTGCGACCACGGACTCTGCAAAGCGTTCGTAACGTCAGGTTCAACAAAATAAATAAAATACGCGATATTTCCGTTAAAAATTGTTTAATTCAGAACATTTATTATTAATATATATTATTATTATTACATTCGCAGTTGTTGTGTTCCTGCAAGTGAGTTGGTTTACCAATAAGCTGCTAAGGAGTTGCTGTGTTAGCAAAAGATGATTCAGTAAAATAAAATATAGGGGATGACAATGCGTGAGCAAGCGTCCATAGGCTACCATTACTACTGTACATCGAGGTGGGCGGTATACGCCTCACGTCGATGTAAAAAAATCTATCACGCATGAAACTATGTAGAAATCTCAGTAACCTATTTATTTTTATACCACTATCCTACGACCTACCTGAACCTAAGCACCGTAACGTACCGTAACCGTAGGCTATAGAAATTTGCAACGCCAGAGGCAGCAACTCTTGCGTTGCCGACCTGCGGTAAACAGAAGCCTATGTCACTCTCGGGCCCTTTCACTATCTTAATACAAAAAATTACACCAATTCATTGTTCCGTTTCGATGTGAAAGAAGGACAACAAACATACAAACACTTTTACCCGATTATAAAATTGTGTATGCATTAGGGGTTAAACTATGAAATTGCCAATTTGTACTGAAAAATGAAAGCTCGTTTTTTTCTAAGATGTAACATATGAATTTAATCAAAATATTTACCCTCATTATCTATATATTGGTGCCATCTAATAGGAAGTTTATATATGCCTTTGTGATAGAACTCTGGGGATCTAGATTCGACAAACTTGTCAAAGCATTTTGTACTGCCTCGTGGGAAGAAAATTTATTACCATGTAGAAATATTGTCCAAATCACAAAAAAAATGGTGGTCAGTTGGAGCAAGGTCTGGTGAGTTCGGATGATAATGTATGGTTTCTAACTGCAGCTCCTTTGAGTTACAACGGTTTCTCGTGTAGTGTGAGGTCTTGCGTTATCATGGAGCAATAATGCTGAAGATCGACTCATGAGTCGGGGCTATGTCACTGCCAGTTTCGTCATCATTGTTCGAAATTCGACGCAGTAAACATCTGCTGTTGTTGCTTGACCAGACCTGAGAAAGGTATAGTGAATAACGCATGAAGAGACCACCAAACAGTTACCATTAGCGTTTTATTGGTAAGCTTTGCTTTAGGGCACTGTTGCGGCGTTTGATCACGTGATCACGTGTTACAATTCGATCCTATATTCCATCTTTTCTGTACCTATTCAACAAGGCAACACTAGTTTCAACACGCGTTTATTTCTGCAGATCAGTCAAATCATGAGGCACCCATTTTTCATATTTTTTTATCTTATTGATTTGATGATAATGAGTCAATATTGTAGGTAAGGTAACGTTAAACCATGCCGTTAATTCCTTGGTAGTTTGACTCGGATCGGCTTCCACCATCTCCTTCAATTCAGCATTATTCATCTGTGTGGGCGGTCTTATATAAATTTAAATATCTTTGGTCAGTAGATAAATCGATGAGATATTTAGGTGCAAAATGTAACTAATCTGTAGGTATTCACATTGCCTCGATACACTATATGCGAATCGAAATCGAAAAGTTTTCCTACAAAATGGCTATCCGAGGCAATGTGAACAGAGATCCCCACCATCGATATAAGTTCATATCGATGTCTCCCACAGATCAGGGGATAGAGGGATTTGTGATAGCTCTGATGTTGCATGTATTACAACTCTATGGTAACTGCTTACTTGTGACGTCAGGAGCTCTAGAAACTGGCGAGCGTACATCAAAAGCCTCTTAAGGATTGTGCGTAAGTCCCACCTGACGTAAATCGGTTACCGTAGCCTATAAATTCTTGCAATACATTAAATTTAACTCGGGCTATGTCTCTGCTACTAACACAGCAACTTTTTAGAAGCTTACTGGTGACCTCTCTCACACGCAGGAACACAGCAACCCGCTAGGGAGTTGTTATTTTGGCTGCGGATTTCTGTGAGGTGTAGGTACTTTTCCAGACGGGCTACGTTGACGAGTCTTACCTCTCGTAAAACACCCAGATTGAGACAAATAGACATGTTCATGCACATGTTTGTACAGTGTGAGAATCGAAACTTCAAGCATTGTTGTCCAAGTAGCGTTATTAATAACTGGTTACCGAGATCCTAAAATTACTTTCTAATAACTAAGGTTGTTGGTTTGTCGATTAAGCGATATAAAAAATCAGTAACTACTTATTAAACGTATGATACAGAGCTAACGGTTGCCATATCGCGGCTTTTTATGTTCCCGTACCTCTGTTTCACAAAGTTCAACTTGTTCAAGTATAAGCTCAGCAGACTTGGGGAACACGGAACAAGTTTGCACCTGCGCGTTAAGATACGCCGTTAATGAGAATTTACACACAATCTCTGTCAACATGTTTCATTGCTACTTGCAGATTTTGGGTGTACGCTTTGCTGTTATATTTGTTTATTACGGATAAACAGTGTTACAATGAGTATAATTCAGATTACCCACAGCACACTCTTAAATTATTGTAAATCCCACAATATTATCCACGGGATATAAGTTTTAGCTTTTGTATCGATTTTGTATGATATTACTGTCGATACAAAAACGAAGAGCATGCATGAAGAGGTTGATGAGTGTGGAAGAAGCGAGAGCGG
Organism: Pyralis farinalis; assembly: GCA_947507595.1. Lineage (NCBI taxonomy): Eukaryota > Metazoa > Arthropoda > Insecta > Lepidoptera > Pyralidae > Pyralis > Pyralis farinalis. Next base: position 35,421,656 of record OX382260.1, on the reverse strand, counting down.
TATGTTTTGATCGGTGCACCTGGCGTTCTGTAGTCTCTGTCAAGTCAAAAGTCAAAGTCAAAATCTTTTTATTCCGTAAAAATGGCTACATTTGTTTGGAATCGTCACAATTTTTTTCCTTACCGTGCAGTTTATGACTAGGTGAGCACTGATAAAAATACTGCCAAAAAACTCAGGCATCCCTCTTTTGGCATCCAAACAAATTTACATAATTTATTAATTACATTATAATTAGATCGATTCACTCCCAGGCATTTTTATATTATTATATTCTGCCTACCTCAATGAGACACGTCGCGTTCCTGTTGCGTCACTTTTCTCTATAAACATTTGTGTGCTTGAACATGTCTGTTTGTAATACTATATTTGTACAATGAGGTAGGGCGCATCAATGCAGCCCGTCTGGGTAAATACCTCCACCTCACAGAAAACCGCAGCTAAAAAACAACTCCTTGGAGGGATAGGCTACGGTTACCACTTTACATCGTGTGGACCAAATGTTCATTTTTTCAACTAAAAGATCCCGTTTACAGATCAATATTCGAATGTAATTTTTAAATGCGGTTTTATTACATAGTATATATAAATATATACATACCCGACCAACAAACTGACTAAACTTAATATGAACAAAACAAGTACGGTCTAACCTTTGCTACCTATATGATTACTTTAGACAACGATGGGAGACGCCTTATTCATAGTGGTTGTATGCAGGTATATTCAGGTATATCTTCACGCCAGCTCCCTTGCGGTGTAGGCAGAGAGTTTAGTCATGGTAGGTGAGTCTTGGTCTTCCTCGACTCCTACATCCTTCCACTTTCGAATTGTTTATCTGTTTCGTGATACTCTCATCCTGCATTATTTTACATGTCCGGACCAACGAAGCGTGCCTTTTCTAAATATCCATAGTATAATAATTGCTAATAGTGGGGTATCTAGACAGCGTAACTGTGCGATGCTGGGCAGAGCGGCGTTCCCCCACCGCTAATTCGCTGGCACCCTATCCACTCGACCTATACTGCGCGTCAGTATTATTCCCTAGGTTCTGGCAGCACAGCAGCTGTGCAGGCTACCGCTACCTTAAATTTTTACTGCGACAAAATAATATACTGTGAAAATGTATATACAAATATATTTTATAGGTACTGCATTGGGTGGTAAACCAATATATGATTTGCTTGATGTGAAGCGGTTAGCTCATGAATACGTGCACCACAAGGTGTGTCGCTCGCACGTTGCTAACATAGCAAAGATTAGGTATCATCTAAAAAAAATACATTTTATTCTTTTTATTTGTCAGTTCGCCATCTTCAAAAATATATTAGAGATTTTAAGCTGCGTTTTAATCATTCAAATTTCTAATTGCGACGGTAACTTTTCTCTGTATACCCGTTATCTATAAATCCAGGATTGGCAGGGTCTGCCACCTAAACCTAAGGCTTTCGCGAAGATATTAACTTTGACATGGAGCGACCGCTGTTAAACCTCCACAACATTATACAATATGCAATATTATACCCCAAATTTACTTTTATATAAGTCTTCTTTATATTAGCGTTATCACATTTCTTAAACGCATAAGATTGACGAGGTTTTAACGTAACGAGAGGTAAATCAGAGCTTTCTAAGATTACCTTACCCTTAGAAAATATTTTCGGGGGCGTGCGGATTTCCTCACGATGTTTTCCTTCGCCGTCAAGCAAGAGATGATCTTAAATATGTATTTAAATCCGAAAACTCAAAGTTACGTGCTCTCATCAGAATTCGAACCGGCAACTAGTCAGTTACTAGGCCTATTCTTTATACACTGAGCTATTACTGCTCCTAAATTTTACTGGTATATAAATTTTAGCATTAATAGGTCAATCTGTTATGTCATATATATTATACTCGCCCCGTATCTCAGTTACCTAGTTTAAAATTTAATCTAAGGCGGTCCTCGGGCAATCCCGGCTAAACTTGATTCCGTACTAATTCCAAGTCAGTTTCGCCATGGAATTCAATCTAGGATACGTGCTATATCTACTCTACGAATCATGTTCAGAGCTTATTACACATAGTGTGGGTTTCGGGACACATATTCGTCTTCTATATGTTGTATATCCTGACTTACTGTCGGACCAGTTGCACATACTAATTATCCGTTACATTATAGTTAAAATTATAGTGAAACTAACCGAAAAGCTGCCCATTACTGTTAATAAAGTTGTGACAATGCGAAAGTAGTTATCAACATTTTCAACGAAACAGATGTTGTTATTTATTAATTAATAAAAGTATAGTACTATTTATTTCACTACCCGCGTATTTAAAATATTGAAGTAATGATTGTTTATTTCATTAGTTGATTAACTATATTAAATAATTGTGTAAACCACGTAACAAACTGTGCAATTTGCAATATTAAAACCTGTTTTTCAAACACCACCAACGGAAAAATACCACCTAAATTTACCAAGTGACAAAAAATGTTCTTCAAAGAACTCAAGACAAAATTGTACACATGGCTTAATGATAAAAACTATTAGAATATTGAAGAATTTCTAGCATCAGTAAGTTAATGTTAAAAGTTAACCTATTTTTGATGATTAATAATAATATAAGTGAATTAAATTTTATTAGTACTTACCCACACATATTTTGCATACCTATTTTAATAAGCGGAACATGATGTACATATTTTGTGTTTATATTTGTCATCTATATCTATACTTCCATGTTTCATGCAAATAAATATTTATGATTTAAACTATTATGGAGTCCATACCATCAGCTATAATCTATACTAATATATAATATGGACGAGTTTATTTTCTTGTTTGAACGTGCCAATATCTGGAACTAACAGTCGGATTAGAGAAATTCTTTCCACGTTCGGTAGCCCAAATCTTGACGAAGGTTATAAGCCTATTTATCACTCCGCTACGGGGAGGCGAAGTAACTGCTATTTTAGGTACATATACGATTATGAAGACACTTATTTTAAACTTATTTTTTCAGCAAATTGTTATTATAATAGCAAAAAAAGTTTATACTAAGTTTATGCATTGAAGTACAAACTACTTCATTGTACTTATAATCAACCCGTTTTGTTTGTATACGTAAAAAGTACACACAAGTAGGGCTCTTGTGATAATAAATTAGACTACGCTTACTTGTGTCATCTGAACAAAATGTAACAAACTTCAGAAATGTGTACGAATTATGAGAAATAATTGATTATTCTTGGTTAGTAGTACAGAAAGTACTGCAACTAGCCGTAGAGACCTGCTAAGTTTTTACTTAACGAGTGAATCTGATAACCGCAATTATTGATTTTGGCAAATGTTGGTTTAAATTGTTAGTCACGAATATATGGGTAAATAAACCAATTTAAAATATATTTTTAAATAAACCTGCGGCATAATATTTTAGACCAATTAAATCAAAAAAAGGCTTTGTCTGTTTTAAATACCTAGTATTTATTTATTCGGAAAACATACAGCTACCAAATAAAAACATTACAATAATTATTGAAATACAATTAGCCAATTCATAGTTTTCACATATAGGTAATTAGCAAAAAAAGGTTAGTTAAAAAAATTAATTATTTGCCAAGCACCGAAATCCAGAAATCACACAGGTTAACACTTCTAATAAAAGAGGAGAGAAAGAGTTTTATACTTGTACTAATAAAAAATACTTGTCACTTATAGTTCAGAAGAATGTCAAAGAATGTATTGGCCATCTTTTACCTGTTTCACCTGCGTGCACTGTAGTGATCATTTTTATTTACACAAGCATACGGCCTACCTGATCTAAACAGGTAACCGTCTAGAACGTGCGCGATACATTAAGTATCACTTGCGCGATGCCATCTCTGCTGCTAACACAGCAATAACACAACACAGCTTACTGGTGACCTTACGCACAATTAGGAACACAACAACCCTCTGGGGAGTTGTTATTGTGGTGCGATTTTCAGTGCGGCGGAAGCAATCGCCGAGACGCGCTGCTTTGATACGCCCTACTTATGTTAAAAATGACCTTTACCTATACTTATATATTACTTTCTGGTATCTATGGCTTAAGCTTTTGCACCCAGAGACTTGCAATTTGGAGAAATTATTGAATGTTTGTTCAAATGTTTGTTCAACTGTATTTTTTTGTGGACGAATATATGAATAAGGTATCGCTGGATTAGCTCTAGCTGTATACATGTTGCAAACAAGGAATTTATTTGCGTCTGTAGAGGGAACAAAGTTTTTATTTTTAATTTTGTCTATACCCAAAAAACAGTACGGAATTCTTGAAATAAAGTTGGTACGACTGCCAGATGGCATCGACGATGGTGATGGTCTCCAAAATTTGTAGAGCGAAAAATCTGTATCAAGATAAATTTGATAAAAGACAATTTAAAAGTATCAAGTGATAAAAGGAAAAGTAGAAGGAGCCGAGGAAGATCAAGACTTTGACTACTATGATCAAATTGATCGTGTTTATCAGTAGGTGATGTCAGGATTCAGAAACCGGCGAGCGTGCCTGAGAAGTGCATTGAATGAACAAGCGAGTGAGGTGTGTAAGGCTCTAGTCACGTGGCGCTCGGTTCTCTCTACCTACCTCGCAAGGCATTTTGCGTTGAATAGTAAACAGATAGATAGAAATAATAAAAAATAATAATACAACGATGTTTAACAAGCTCAGATTTGCAAGAATCGTAGAGTTACTCGGTTCCCGACGTTGTATAAAAAAAATTATTTAAGCCAAAAAAGCCATACGTTTTTAAAGTGACCTAACTAGCGAAAATTGTTTTTGAAGGTTGAATCAGTGTGAGTCAACCTGTGAATCAGAGAAGCAGCACCACTGCCCTATTCAATACAGTATTTTCATCTGAGAAAATTCACTTTGAAACTAAATCTAGGTTGTTGTGTAGTTCCAGATGGACGGAATCGCAGGAAATTTCTATCGCGGAACCAATTCGGGATCAAGTTGAAATCGCGGGGGAAATAAGAAGCTCAGATCTGAACTGGTAAAACTACATTCGTACGTTATCTATATTTCGACCCCTACGCCTATTAATCCCGGGGGGGTCGATAAGGTTTTATGATCATCTGTTGGTAGTTAGTTATGAAATAAATTGCTTTAGTGTATTGTTGGTAGGCAAATAATATCAAATCGATAATTATGGTTTATGATAGTGTGCTTAATGTCATGTAACTGACGTATAATGTCTATTTTATTGCACCCACTGACACTGACTGGGGAAAGGTTAGTAAAATGATTTTCAGGAACACCGTTCCTATATGAAATCTATCTGTTTGTCTGTGTGTGTGTCCGACGCTTTTTTTCGAATATTCGAATTTTGACTTCACATTAGGATTCAGCATAAAAAAAATAGAATAGGAATGTCTAAAAACCAATGAACTTACTATTAAGGAACATGGGCAAAATAGCCGACTAAGTTTAAAAAAAAAAAATTAAATTGTTATATAATTGATGAGCCAGGTGTTCCTCTGGCAATGCAAGCTTGCGCATTCTCAACTGGTTTATTCTTGATAATTTCGGTTGTGTCTGCCTACTTCGTAAGGGATTTGGTGTGAGGTTACAGATAAATTGTTAGAAAATCATATTTTAAGATAGTTTGACCTGAAAATTTAGAGGTGTGTGATATCTTCACGTCAGGTCCTTTGCGGGGTGGGTAGAAACAACCGAGCGGCATAAGACGCGGTCCTTACACGCCGCATTCGCTTCTTTAACATTCATAGCTCTTTTCAATTACGCTTGCCGATTCCTAGGGCTCCTGGCGTTACCTTCTGATAAAACACGACTAATTTGATCATGGTAGGTAAGATAAATTTAGAAGTGATGACGATAAAAACATTAAATTAGGAAAGATAATGTAATCTATATCTTCATGGTAAGCCCCTTGGCGTATAGGCAGAGAGAACTGAGCGCCATGAGCCCATGAGACATGTTCTTACACAACTCACTCGCTTTTCGTCATAGCTCTTTTTATGCATCCCAACAACCCTTACTACATAACTGCCGGGATGACAGTTTAACTTGCCCTAGCTCGCCCAAGCTCGGAGAAGCCCGAGTTAGATAAAAACAATCAATAGATGGACTGCGCTTGGTGTTGCTTAATCTTCGTGTTATATTTGAGTGACACGCGCAAAACGCCATTGAGTTCCACGTAGATACATACTTACATGCAAATAATAAATAATAATTTATACAATTACATAAAATGTTTCCCTTGTCATATTCCAATAGTGAGTGAAAGAGAGCAACATAAAGCTCAGGAGGGAGTAAACAAATACTCTTAAATAAGAAAAGTGCATGCGTGTCATTGAGAGAAGTGTAGTGAAGTTTGACAAGATGCGAATAACTATGAAAGATAAAACGTCTACATACGTTATAAGTACGTAAGTAAGTACGCTTGATCTCCATCTTAGTGGGATATAAAGAAAAACGTTCTTCAACCCTATTTAAGGTTGGGATGGTAGAGTCAATGCGAGTAAAGTAAAAATGCGAAAGGATGTGTAAGTTCCGACTAAGGTTCTTTAACTATAGTAGTACTTGAGTTAAAGAACTCCGATCAGCTCATATACGAACACCAAATATAAATCTCATGTATTTTTTTTGAGGTCACTCACGCTTATCGAAATGCTCTTTGGTGATATCTAGGAATCAGTGCAGACGTGGATAGGAAGAAGCAAGGATTGTGCTAACGCAATTTTAGTGTCTACTGGCAGAAAAAATGGTAAACTTCTAAGGGAACCAGAGGTGTCAAACAATTTTCTACGAACTTCAACAATTTCTGCTCACCAAGATAAAGAATTATTAAAAAATATATCAGCCGGCGAGGGTTTAGAAGAGCAATGAATGTTAAAGAAGCGAGTAACGTGTGTACGGATCGGGCTATGTGGCACTCGGTTTTATCTGCCTAGTCTTGCAAGGGGTTTGGTGTGAAGTTACAGATAGGTAGAAAAAATATTCCAAGGGTTTTTATTTATTACTGAATTTTATTAGTCTGCCGTTAAACATAGCGCAAGGATACGATTGACTGCAATAGTATCGTAGATATACAAAGAGTACTTATAGTATGGCCTGCGTTTTAAAAGGCTGTCTGAAAGGCTTACAATGAAGCCGTAACAGCTATACGCAGAATACTGTAATCCAAACGTTGGCAGCCACCCAATTATTGGCATTATTACATTTACAGACAAATAATAGAAATCCAATAGTTGGGTTTTACCATGTGGCCATCGTAAATGTCTTTTTAACCGACTCCAAAAAAGAAGGAAGTTCCAATTCGGCTGTACTTTTTTTAATGTTTGTGATTTCATAACTCCGTTATTTATAAAACTATTTGAAAAAAACTTTTTTATTTGAAAGAGTATACTTACAGATTGGTCCCACTTTATTCATATCATAAAATTCAGTTCTGATAGTGGGGTTCGTGAAGATTTGAGGAAACTCCTCAAATATCATAGGCACACATATAACGATTTCCGTATTTATAGCAAAAAAAACCAGATGAGAATGCGCAAGCTTGCATTGCCGGAGGAACACCTGGCTCGTCAATTATATTATATTTTGGGAGGTTATGTCACACGCTTCCGTAGGCTTTTACCCTAGAGACCCTACAAGTGCCTCCCGGGTGGTGCTAAAGGTGTGACCAAATTAGCAGGTGGGAGGGATTTTCCCGACTGGGTTGCTACCACCTATCCGTGGACGAAAAACCAGTGAAGTGAGAAATCGCGTTTCTGAGATCAGTCCTGGACTCACCAGTGCCTCTGTGGTTGCTCTTGGGTGGATCGGGAGTCTGCTCACTCTTTGATTGTTGACTACTCATACACTGGGGCTGTAGACTTGTCGGCCAGGGAGACCTGTAGACACGGTTCATCCGCTGGCCGCCCGTTGCCAAGTCGAGTGAGCCCGAACCCTGGTTAACTACCAAGGGAGGCTGCTCACGATAGGTGACGCATAATCTCGGTGTGAGACGTCGTGCCGGTTAGTGACCGGAGGGAGTCCAGGCGTCCACTTCCGGGGGGGTACGGGGGCCCTTCCGTCCGACAAGTCTGCAATCCTACGCAATGAGAATGGTCGGCGATTTGGGGGTGTTTTGGCGATCGGCCGATCCAAGAGCAATCACTACTCCTCACTTTCACATACATAATGACAGCACACATACATACAAGTAATAGTTATACAGCGGGCAACGATAAAACTCCCCCTACTGAGTTTGGAGTCGATTTCACGAACATCTGTGGAATCAGAGCCAACCTCAGTGCTGTCCACCAACATCTGGAGACAGCCAAGCCAGCTCTATTGTTTCTTACGGAGACCCAAATATTACGACCGCTTGATTCCTTCGACCTCCAATATCCTGGTTATGGGCTAGAAGAAAACTTCATAGCTCGTGCCGGCGTGTGTGTATATATTCGGTCGGATATTTGTTGTCTCCGTTTGCGTTGTTTGGAGGACCCTAACTTTTCCACTCTGTGGGTACACGTAGATCTTGGTACCCAATCTCGACTGTACGCTGTCGTTTATAGGTCTCATTCGGGGAATTTGGAAACGTCCCGTTTGTTTGATTACCTTAGTCGGGCAGCAGACGACGCACAGCGACGTTTCCCAACGGCCGAGCTGGTCGTCCTGGGAGACTTTAATGCTCATCATGAATCGTGGCTGGGTTCTCACAGGACGGATCATGCGGGTAGAACCACCCATTCCTTCTCACTGATGCATGGCCTCACTCAATTAGTAACCGATACAACTCGAGTTCCAAGACGGACTGATCAGTCTCCGTCATTGCTGGACCTGTTTCTGACAACTCATCCCACTGAGTATGCGGTCTCGGTTAGGGCTCCTCTGGGTAATTCTGACCACTGCCTGGTGACGTCTAAAGTGCCCCGCCCTTCCCCGCCACCCATGCTTAAGAGTGAACGGCGGGTCTGGTACTACTCCTCGGCAGATTGGGACGGACTGCGAAATTATTACTCCTCTGTCCCCTGGACGAATCGATGCTTCGGAGTCAACGACCCCTCGGCTTGCGCTGACGCCATAGCGGAGGAAATCAAACTGGGGATGGAATACTACATTCCTTCTTCAGTGATTGCCAGCAGTGGTAGGCGCAGGCCTTGGTTCAATCGGGACTGTAGTGAGGCTGTAGCTGCTAAAAATGCAGCGTATCGAGCATGGATAAGGGCCCGTGCTGCTGGAGATCCAAACGAGAAGTCCCTAAAGTCTGCCTACAACATCTCGACCAGATCCTGCAAGAAGGCTTTCAAAGGAGCGGAGGCAAGACGAAAAACACGGATTAGGGATCAGCTGATGGCATGCCCCACGGGGAGCCGCTCGTACTATCAATTAGTCAAATCCGTGGAGTCCAACTTTTGTCGCTCGTCACTACCACCACTAAAAAAGCCAGATGGTACGCTCGCCAACTCACCGCAGGAGAAGGCTGATCTGCTGGCCAATTTGTTCGCTTGTGCCTCACAACTTGACGACCATAGTGCTCAGCCACCTGGGCTAGAACCTTGCGGAAGCTCTATGCCTGATATGGAAATTCGGCAGCGTCATGTTCGCAAAATACTCCGGTCACTCGATGTGCATAAGGCTAGTGGGCCTGATGGTATTCCCGCTCTGGTCCTTAGACAGTGTGCAGCGGAGTTAACTCCAGTAGTGACGCGCCTTTTTAGACTGTCTTACTCCACTGGCCTTGTGCCGGCTTCTTGGAGAGTGGCCAATATGCAGCCTGTGCCTAAAAAGGGAGATAGGTCGGACCCTAATAACTATCGTCCCATAGCCGTAACCTCGGTGCTTTGCAAGGTCCTCGAAAGGATCCTTAATACTCGGTTGCTCCATTATCTAGAAGATCATCACATACTTAGTGATCGACAGTATGGCTTCCGTCCAAAACGCTCCACTGGTGATCTTCTGGCGTATTTAACTCACCTGTGGGAGAAGGCTGTCGACCGTTATGGAGAGACCATGGCTGTGAGCTTGGATATCTCTAAGACTTTTGACAGGGTCTGGCACAAAGCGCTACTCTCTAAGCTGCCGGCCTATGGGCTTCCCGACCGGCTCTGTGCATGGATAGCTGGCTTCCTGCATGAGCGTAGTATTCGAGTCATGGTTGATGGCTGTACGTCTGAGCTCATGCATGTGAACGCTGGCGTTCCCCAGGGTTCCGTGTTGTCACCAACCCTTTTTCTTCTACATATTAACGACCTTTTACAAATTGGCAACATCCACTGTTACGCTGATGACAGCACGGCACATATGGGATATGAGGGTCATGCCGGGATCAGGGGTAATGACGTCCGGGAACTGCGGGAGACGGTGATCTTTAGGCTGAATGACGTCCTGAATGAAGTTACTCATTGGGGTGACCAAAATATTGTAAATTTTAACGCAAATAAAACCCAGGCCTGTGCGTTTTCCACTAAGAAGGACCCGTTTTCTCCGGCCCCAACTTTCCTTGACGTCTCGCTTCCCATCGGCGACCATTTATCGATCCTCGGCTTAAACTTGCGTTCAGATCTGAATCACAGGGATTACATCCAAAATGTCATATTGAACGCCTCTCGTAAACTTGGAGTGCTGAACAGGGTTCGGCAGTATTTCACACCCGCACAACGGCTGTTGCTTTACAAAGCTCAAATCCGACCGTGTGTGGAATACTGTTCGCATCTCTGGGAAGGCTCCGCAAAGTACCTGATGGATGCCCTTGATTCAATGCAAAGACGAGCGGTCCGGATTATTGACGACCCTAAGCTGGGAGCATCTCTTGAGCCTTTGGAGCTCCGCAGAGAGGTCGCCGCGCTGAGTCACTTTTACCGACTGTATCATGGTGAATGTTCGGAGGAACTCTACAGCCTTATTCCTCCTTCCCCGTTCAAGTACCGGAACTACCGTCCATCGCAGCGTGCACATTCTCACACAGTCGAGAATATTATCCCATTGCCTCGCACAAGAAGGTTTAGTCAATCCTTTTTGTGCCGAACTGCTGACCGGTGGAATAGACTTCCCGGCGATGTATTTCCGGCTCCACACGTGTTCGACATTGGGTTCTTTAAGAGGAATATAAAGAGGCACCTTCAAGGCCGGCATAGTAGACGCCACGAGACGACATGAAGTGCATGGTATTTCGTGGCTTCTATTCCTGGACACCAGTGTCCTACAGCCCATCAAGTAGGCCCTGGATGTCACATGCCGTGTCCCCAATAAAAAAAAAAAAAAAAAAAAAAATATAATAAATCAAAATTTTTATTTTTATATTTGTCGGCCTTTTTGCCCATGTTCCGGAACTTTCCGGAACATAGGAACGGTGTTCCTGAACATTCCTATTCTACTTTTTTATGCTGAATCCGAATCTGAAGTCAAAATTTGAATATTTGAAAAAAGCGACAGACACACGCACACACAGACACACACACAGAGAGAGCCAAACATATAGATTTCATATAGGAACGGTATTCCTGAAAAAATATCGAGAATTCGCATCTGAGAAGTATCATTTTTTAGTTAAATAGAGCTGAATAAGATGGCCATTGAAACTTTTTAATGTTGAACCGAAGACAGATTGCGTAGCTTTGTCATTTCCACCAATGATCTGTAGTCGTGTTGGCGATTCAATAATTTGCTGCCGTCCAAATCTGACAAATCTTTGGAGTCGGTGTTTTTTTGTTAGTTTTTTTTATATCCATATTCAACACAGCAAAACAACTAATTTTAATCAAATTGGACATGAAAAATTCTAATTATTTTAAGATTGTTTCTTACAGTGCTAATAATTGAATGGATTGCCAACTTTATTTTACTACGATTTTTTCGATGGTAACACAAGCTTCGCCTCAATTGACCATTAGAAACATTGACCTAATCGCATTTTACGGGGTCAGACGGTCGTTAACTAAAGCTCTTTTCACGTCAATTCTAAAGAAAAGCTCAAGCGACTAGTTCGCTCCTTTGGGTATCCAGCGTGTTTGTACTTTAATATGTTAAATGGAATGACAAGCGGCCCTCAACATATTATTGAAAACAAAGGGAGGTCCCTGCGGTGTTAGAATTATGATGAACGTTAATCTGACAGTTAACAGTAATGTTTATTATTTTTTAACTGTTAGATAGATAGAATTAGCTTTATTTACATAATAATTGATATAGGAAATTTCTTAAAAAATAGTAAAACATGAATGCTTATTATGCAACAAGGCGGCCTTATTGCTTAAAGCAATCTTTTCAAGGCACCCTTAAGGTAACGAATCGGCGTACAGAGAATGTAGGGTTAGCAAGGAAGGAAAAATTATTCTAGGCTTACTATTGAATGCGAAGAAAACAAAGACAGTGGTATTTGAAAAAGAAGAAACCAGAACTAATGTCAGGATTACGGTTGATGATGAAATGTTGGAACAAGTGGATGAGATTGTACATTGTAGATGTGGAAAGAAGAGCGAGTGCTGGGAATTGTGAATGGAGCGTTGGGAAAACTTCTTAGCAGTAAAAACTTGAGCCAGAAGGCACAGTTCACTATACGCAATGCAGTGCTGGTCAAGCATGAGAGTAGGATAAACGTGAGCGTTGCGCAAAATTTGTGGCGTAACGCTTGTAAACTGTATTCGCAACGATGATGTTAGAAACAGAGTTGGTCTGAAAGAGAGCGTCGGTGTTAAAATAAGAAGAGGCATGCTCCGTTGTTCGGACATGTAGAAAGATGCTGGATGAAAGAATGACGAGACAGATATACAATGCAAAAGTGTAAGGGTGTAGGAACCGAGGAAGGCTTATCTCATATAACTTATCTCATTTCAGTCTGTATTCGTCCATTGCTGAACATAAGCCTCCTCTCTAGAGTGCCACTCGTCACGATCCTCTGCCATCTGCATCCATCTTCTTGTCGTACTTATTCTGAGAGGTTTTTTTGCCAAGCCTTATCCATCATGACCAAATTGGTCGTGTTCTATCAGAAGGTGATGTCAGGAGCCCTAGAAACCGGCGAGCGTGCTTGAAAAGAGCAATGACTGTTAAAGAAGCCAGTGAGGTATGTAAGGATCGAGTCACGTGGCGCTCAGATATCTCTGTCTACCCCGCAAGGGATATGGCGTGAAGTTATAGATGGATAATATTATTGTCTATGTAATATTAGTGTAATGTTTACTATTATTTTCTTCACTTATCTGCATAGTAATTGAATTCGTGATTAATTATAAAATGGATCCTGTATATGTATGTTCCTGCGTGTGAGTGAGGTCACAAGTAAGCTCCTATGGAGTTGCTGTGTTAACCAACTTACATCAAGTGAGAAGTATGCTTGCATACCTTCTGACATTGTATCAAACAAAAATATGTGCGCAGTTCGCACGCGACAGAAGTGAAACCATGAAAAATGTGAACTTCAAAATAATGAGAAGAATGGAGAATTTCAGGCGAAGGATAAATAAAAAAAGGCGCGCACACACACGTACAACGTTCGGACCCTGTAATAAACGCTGTATCCTTCTATCTCCATCTTCTCATTCTCTCGCACGTTAAATCCTTTAGATATATGTGGTTCTCTCTTTTTACTGTCACTGTTTGTTTCATCGACTTTCAAATTACAACGATGCTAAAGAACTTTTCACTTCAAATAAAGATTTCTTTACGAGTATTTACGACCCCTAATTACTATTGGGTAGTTTTTAAACCGACATCTACACGAACCCGTTTCCGTGGACGGAACCCCTCAGATAATGGTTATATCCGTAAACAAACAAGCGTCTACGCGATTAAAAACAAAAGTGTGCGAGGGGCTCGTTAGGGCTGTCACGCGGCACATTAGCTGTAAAAAATGTTTGTTCCTCGCCTAATTACCTTTTCTTTGTCTCTAGTGGCCTGGTTAGCAATTAGGCTGGCAAACGTCAAGTTATACAGGTGCAGGCACAGTAAAGATATGAAACAGTAACAGAACTTCAAAGAAATGTCCGATATCGTCACACTCACACTGGACAAAATTCACTTCCAGCGCTCTCTGTCTTTACAATTTGTAACGTTTTACCCAATGAAGTGTTAGTTTCTGCCTATTTTGCGCATCGACATGATATTAAATGGTATTGCCGGTAGATGGCGCTTTATTATATATATTTAATCTCTCACGACTTATGTAATACATTCCATAAAATAATGAAGCTGCTCCTACTTGAACGATGTTTTTAATTTTAGTCCAAAAACCCTTCATGTTCACCATACTTCGAGCAATACATCATCGCCCACACACATATACCCGTCACTACGTGATTGTAACTTAAATCAGTGGTATCTAATAGTGGCTCCGGGGAGAGATTATATGTAAATATAATATTTTGTGTGCAACCTACTGTTCGTGATATTCAGGGGTATTGATCCTATGACTCTAATTGGTTTATAACTCTTGCTAAAGAGAGACTCAGTGTTGAGAAAAAGTTAATCAGTTCATAGAACATTCTTGATTTAGGTTTAGCCAGCATGGATTGAGCTAATCGCACGCTTTTAACATTTAATTTTAACTTTCTCATCAGAGAATCTCTTATTTGCTTGTATTTGACACACTCCATCAACAAATGTTGAACGTCCCCTATCATTCCACACTCCACACAATTAGGTGAGTTTGATTTTTTCATTAGAAATCCCAACTTTCTTGATGGATAGTGTCCTCCCAAATTCCCTTTTCTAATGGCCGTCGGTAAAATTACTCTTTCCGTTTCTTACAGTTAACTACAGTTTTGAATATTGAGAATATAACAAAATAGCACGCATGCGACGCAATTAATATTTCTGATTCTGTTATAATGGCTATTTTGCTGAGCGACCAACCTCTTCGTTACCTTAAACCTATATGTTTAGGAATCCACTGCAACTTCAGAACAACATCGCGTTGGTTCGACTGTTCAATCATGATTATGCATCTTTGCCCACAATACGCAACACCGGATTGTTCGTTCCAATTTAGTGGTACATGCCAGGATTCGAACTAGTCTATAGGCCGGTCCTCTGTCCACTAGGCTATCACTGCTTTACTGATATCTCTATACGACTGTATAGCGTCAGCAGGATAAAAGTATTGCAGGATTCTCTTACGCGTTAGGAACGGAAATGTGTTTTCCAACATTAAGCAGCCGCTTTTACTTCGTTCGATGCGTTAAATGTAAGAAAACATCTCGGAGCAGCTCCTCTCCGTCTAAATAGGGTATCAGTCTTAGCTGTCAACATGGGCGGTCTTGTAAGTCTGCTCCAGCAGTAAGAGTATCGCCTCTATATTCATAGTCTATGTACAATGGACGATAAGTTTGTTGAATAGAGTTACCGTTATACGTGCAATCTGTAGTTTTGTGTAGTAGTTATGTGGTATTGGTTCCGCCACCAGGTTATTGTCAAAGAGGCTTAAGTGCACTAACTAACATACTGCTCTATAAATTTAGTTGTGGTACAGCGAACAAGCCTTTTTATTTTTAGCGTATTCTGTTGTCCGATTTGATGAATAAGTAATGTAAGGTAACATAAAGCTTGAAATATTTTTGTTTATTTTACATTCGGTGACAAATAAGTACATATCCGTTTTGATATAAACGGTTACCGTAGCGCATGGGCGATTAGAATACAATGAGTGTCTGTCACTCGCATGTAGTGACCTCTGCTGCTAATGCAGCAAGTCCACAGCAGGCTCAGATAAAAACTTCTTATTTTGAAGTCATAACTATATTAAACTTTTATGGGACCAATCGATTTTAATCGAAGCCACTAAATTTGACTCCAGTTTATTGGTAACTTTACTAAATTTATATGGGCGACATAAGCTTATATATAGGTGGTGTGTATTCTTTTTCGCCGTAAGACGAAGTATAAAAGTGAAGGTGGTATCAAGTTCTTTAAAATCTTTCTTTATACTGCTAAACTGACAAACAAGTATTTGGCTTGCCCGATGGTACGATACCGAAAAGTTTACTTAAAAAGACTATACAATGCGATAAATGTAAAAGTAACGCATCTGGTGTGTAAGGACCAAGTCACATTGCGATCGGTTCCCTCTGCCCATCCCGCAAGGGATTTGACGTGAAATTTTAGATATATAAATAGAAAAAGGCTATACAGGACTGTTTAGGTAACTTAAATTCAAAAATAAAGATTGAAAACCCATAACTCTTTTTTATTTAACATCAGGAGATATACAAGGTATTGTTATAAATATATGCAAAAAAAAATTTTTAATATTTGAAAAAAAAAAATCCAACCGGTATTTTAACTGCGCCAGAAACTAAAGAAATATTAAGTTATAAAATTAACAATTCTACAGCCTAACTTTCTGTTCGGCGTACCAAACATAATATTTCTTCACTTTTTTATGTAACGTATGATTGTTTATAGACAAACAATCACACCTCCGTCTGATTGTTTGTCTATAAACTTGCTGAAAACAGTTTTATTTTATACAACGTCAGGAGGCATGCAAGCATACGGCTCACTTGATGTAAAGGGTACATTAGCTTATGAATATGCGATTCCATCTCTGCTGCTAACACAGCTATTCCATAGGAGCTTACTGATGACCTCACTCACACCCAGGAATACAGCAACTCTCCATGGAGTTGTTACTTACTACTTGACTGCGGTTTTCTGTGAGGTGGAGACACTTCCCCAGACAGGGTATATACCAGCTGAACCCCGCGACCCGTCCACGCGTATCCCGGTATTCCATAGGTACTTTTCCGACGTAAGGGTCGTATCGTGATGTAGAATAGTCTATTTAACCTTTCTCAAGAATTGGGCTATCAAATAAAAAATATTTTTCAAATTCGAATTAGACGCAGGATGATGCCCATGTTGTACCTTTCCGAATTTCTTTGTGTACTTTCCTTGGGCGGCTTCTTTAGAACTGTGTGCATGTACTTTCTTATTTTGCTTGTTGTAGTGCTCTTTATTCGTGAATTTTTTTATAATAATTATTATAATTTATATAAGCGCCGAGCTTCAGGTTTTGTTTTATTATACGCGACAGAGACGTGCAACAATACAGCTAGCTTTATATATATATAAAGCTTCTTATTTGGCTGCGCTCTTATGCGAGGTGGAGGTGCGGCCCAATGGGTTTGATATACACCTCGTTTTCCCAAGAGCCTGATTTTTAGCAGAGTCATAAACAGCTAAGCTTGACTTTTGTTCTAAATATGACAGTGAGTCACTTACACAAAAATAATAAACTAAAACTCAGAAAACTAATGCAAAAATGAAAAAAAAAAAAACGTTTAAATAAACTCAACAAAATTGCCAACTGGGATTTAACTCAGCTCAAATGATAAGTACCCTCACAATTTCTGTTCGGCGTACTAAACATAAAATGTCTTGATGTTGTGTAAGCTCCGGGTGGAGGCTGCGTTTTATTTATTTGCTCCTCCTTCCTCTTAGACACTCATTTCAGATAGCGTCACTCTCACGTCTGTTATGTTTACCGGTAACATCGGGGCCACTAAGTGTTTGTTAAAGGTGCAGCTTTTGTTGAGCTTTTACAGTCTGAAAAAAAGGGGATAATGTTGTGACGTCTGACGTGTATGTCTTTTCATTGTAAGAATTCAGAAAATTGATGATAATAAAATTCGGGGATACAGTTTGGTGTTGTAGCTGCATGTCTATTGATAACATCGAAAATTGAATTATATTCCTTGTTAGTCAAAGTCAAGTCAAAGTCAAAATCTTTTTATTCCGTAAAAATGGCTACATTTGTTTGGAATCGTCACAATTTTTTCCCTACCGTGCAGTTTATGACTAGGTGAGCACTGATAAAAATACTGCCAAAAAACTCAGGCATCCCTCTTTTGGTGTCCAAACAAATTTACATATTTTATTAATTACATTATAATTGGATCGACTCACTCCCAGGCATTTTTATCATTAATATAGTCAGATACTTTATAATATGCCCTGCTACACAATTTGGCTTTAATAGTAGTTTTAAATTTGTTTATTGACAATTCTCTTATATTGCTGGGAAGTTTGTTATAGAACCGTATACATTGCCCCATAAAAGAATTACTTATTTTGTGGAGACGGCTTGCATGTAACACAAGATTATGCTTATATCTAGTATTTATGCTATGAGTATCACTCTTTTTACAAAATGAGTCTATGTTTTTATGGACATATAAAAGATTTTCATAGATATATTGCGATGCGACTGTTAAAATATTTATTTCTTTGAATTTTTCTCTAAGGCTCTCCCGGGGACCAAGTTTGTAGATAGCTCTTATGGCTCTCTTTTGCAATAAAAAGATGGTGTTAATGTCCGCGGAGTTACCCCAAAGAAGAATTCCATATGACATAATACTATGAAAGTAGCTGAAATAAACTATTCTAGCCGTATCAATATCAGTGAGCCGTCTAATAGTTTTCACTGCATAGGCTGCAGAACTTAGTTTTCCTGATAATTTTTCAATTTGTGGGCCCCATTGTAGTCTGGAGTCAATTGTTATACCTAAGAACACAGTTGTCTCCACAGGGGCTAAATTAGTTCCATTAACATGTACATTGGTAGCCACCTGTCTTACATTAGGTGTTGAGAACTTAATTACTTTAGTCTTTTTATCGTTTAAAAGCAGATTATTAACACTAAACCAATGAATAACTTTAGAGAGAGCATCGTTAACTTCGTCATAATTACCTAACTGTCTATTAATTTTGAATGTCAAAGAGGTATCATCCGCAAACAATACAATCTCATGTTTATCCCTTACATAATAAGGTAAGTCATTTATATAAACTAAAAATAAGAATGGACCTAGAATTGACCCCTGTGGGACTCCCATAACTACAGGGGACCCCGAAGATCTTTTACCATTAACATCGACCTTCTGTATCCTATTGCCCAGATAAGAAGACAGAAGTTCGAGAGCCTTGTTCCTGATACCGTAGTGGTGTAATTTTCTGACAAGAGTGTCATGGTGCACGCAGTCAAACGCTTTAGACAGATCACAGAAAATTCCCAAGGCATCTTGCGAACCCTCCCATGCCGCGAATATACTTTTAAGCAAATGAATCCCTGCGTCTATAGTTGAACAACCTCTCGTAAATCCGAACTGTTTCCTGAACTGTTTCTAAAGTAAGTAAGTAAGTTTTGTTGTTAGCTAAACAATCAAAGAATTCGTTACATTGTGTGAGGACTGTGACGCATTTCTACCGTTTATCTGTTACGAAGATGTAACACCACACCACAGCCACACCCCGTTTTTAAATCATATTGTTTGTGCTTTAGTGATTTATAAGGTCAGAGGGCGAGCGTTCATGGAAAGAGAATTGAATGTTAAAGAAGCGAGCTAGGTGTGTAACAATACAACGAGTGTAGCTACCTGAGTACGTTTTTGCTGATAAAGGCTTCTTCTTCAATGAAGTCGTAATTGTATGAAACATATGGGACCAATCGATCGCTAAGACAACAAAAACTGTTATTTTTGTATTATAACAAAGGCGTATGAACCCTTAAAACTGACTCCAGTTTATTGGCAACTTCACATCTCTGCACGACTGTAGCGCCATGAATCCTCTTACGTGTTAGATACGGAGATGTGTTTTCATACATTTACCAGCTCGCTTAACTCCGCTCGATACGCTAAATGTAGAAAACACATCTCGGAGTAGCTCCTCTCGGTCTAAATGGAGTAGCAGTCTTAGCTGTCAGCATGGGCGGTCTTGTGAGTCTGCTCCAGCAGCAGTGAAAGTAAAGTAGTTTTTTCTTGGATAGTTTTAATTGTATTCTATTAAGGTATGTTCTTTCAATATAAATTTTAAAAATAATGTTTCTTAAAGAATACATTTAATTTGTGTTTTATGTCAATGGATTCATTTGTCAATGTATTTTTTACTGATTATGTGATTACAAACTTCTAAAAATAAATGGCCATTCATTTTAATAAGTAATCCTTACAAAAAGGGTTGCGCCCACACTTGCCATTGGACTAAAGGATTAAGTTATTAAACCATAAATATTTAAATAAATTCTATGACCTGTCAAACAAGGATAGATCAAGCGACAATTATGACCATTTTTTTTTATACTATGTCGGGAAGTATACAAGCATACGGCCCACCTGATGTAAAGCGAGTACCGTAGCCTATTAACGCTTGCGATATATTAAGTATCACTCGCGCGATGCCTCCTATGCTGCTTACACAGCAACTCCTTGGGAGCTTACTGGTGACCTCACTCACACGCAGGAACACAACAACTCTCTAGGGAGTTGTTATTTGGCTGCAGTTTTCCGTGAGGTGGAGGTACTTCCCCAGACGGGCTACTTTGATGCGCCCTACCTCTCTTAAAACATCCAGACCAAGACAAACAGACGTGTTCATGCACACAAATGTTTGCCTTCTGTGGGAATCGAACCCACGAGCGTTGGTGTCAAAGTCGCGTCATTCACAACTGAATCACCGAGCTTAACTGGTAGAAATGCGAAAAAATGATCTATCTATAATCTTCTTCGGTGATCTTCACGCCAACGTGACTCGATCCTAACATATCTCACTCTCTTCTTTAACATTAATTGCCTTTATCATGCATGTTCGCCGGTTTCTAAGGCATCCCCGTACTTAGAAACCGTCGAGCCGACATCACGTTCTGATAGAACACGGTCAATTTGATCATAATACGTAAGTCTTCGCCTTCCGCGGCTCCTACATCCTTTCACTTTTGCGTTGTATATCTGTTTCGTAATTTTTTCTCGCTGCATTCTTTCCACATGTCCGAACCAATGGAGCATGCCTCGTCTTATTTTAACACCGATGAAGAAAATATTTGAAGTATAAATATTATATGATCCAAGATGCGTACCATATTTTATTTATGTAAATCATTATACCTGTGACCTTACGTCTTTATATCAGGTGGGCCGAATGCTAGTATGCTTTCCGACGTTGTCAAAAAAAAAAATATAGCTATGGTTGTGACTTAGGGTGCAATGTGTGCTAATGTCTGTACACGCCGTCTGTTCTCAGAAATAAGTGCAAAAATGAGAGTCATAATCGCCGGTGGACCGTAATCGATTCATCCCATTAATCAAAAAATCAGTATGTCGATCTAAAAAAATGTACCTCGTTCAGAACTAAATCATATCAACATTAATCTCTCATTACCCGTGGACTCCGCGCTTTTCCGCCAAGAAATGTATGGGAAAACGTATATAACGGGGTCTGACAGGTTAAGGCACGTCCAGCATAATGACAGCAGGATAGCGGGTGTTTGTTAATACATCAGTCTTCTTCTTAGCGTTATAACATTTCCCAATCCATTAGGATTGGCGGGGTCCACCACCTAAGCCTAAGGATTTGACGAAGATACTGATTTTTACATGGAGCGACTGCCGTCAGACCTTCGCAACCCAGAGGGAAAACCAGATCATTCTGAGGTAAGGTCACACGTCTTTCGAAATATAATTTCTTGGACGTGGGGATTTCCTCACGACGTTTCCCTTCACCGCTGCGCAGTGATAATTTCAAATATGTACATAAATCCGAAACACGAATATAGTGGTACATACCAGGATTGGAACCGGGGATCTGTTGTTCACTAGACCGGTTCTAGGAATACATCCGGCGCGGAACTAACGCGGTAGAAACGACTCGTATATCAATACAGCGTTTGGAGAGGAGACTGCTAATGAACGCACCGTGCGTTTTTGGTTTAAACGCTCTCGTAATGGAAACTTCGACTTGAAGAACGAACCACGTGGGAAGACAGGTGAATAACGCTGAATTGAAGGAGATGGTGGAAGCCGATCCAAGTCAAACTAACCAGGAATTAGCGGCGTGGCTTAACGTTACCTTACCGACAATATTGACTCATTTGCAACAAACCAATAAGATAAAAAAATATGAAAAATGGGTGCCTCATGATTTGACTGATCTGCACAAAGAAATGGGTGTTGAATCCTGTGTTGCCTTGTTGAATCGGTACAGAAATGAAGGAATATTGAATCGAATTGTGACATGTGACGAAAATTCTTTACGATACCCGTAAGCGAAAAATGCAATGGCTGACCCCAGGTCAAACGCCGCAACAGTGCCCTAAAGCAAAGCTTACCAATAAAAAGGTAATAGTAACTGTTGGTCGTCTCTGCATGGCGACATTCACTATAGCATTCTCAGGTCTGCCGAACTTCGAACAATGATGACGAAACTGGCAATGAAACAGCCTCGACTCGTGAATCGATCTTCACCATTATTGCTCCATGATAACGCAAGACCTCACACTACACGAGAAACCGTTGTAACTCTACAGGAGCTGCATTTAGAAACTATACGTCATCCTCTATACTCGCCAGACCTTGCTCCAACTGACTACCATTTTTTTCGTGATTTGGACAACTTTCTACGTGGTAAAATATTTTCTTCCCAGGGAGTACAAAATGCTTTCACACAGTTTATCAAATCTAGATCCCCAGAGTTCCATCGCAAAGACATAAATAAACTTCCGATTAGATGGCAGCGACGTATAGATAATGAGGGTAAATATTTTGATTAATTAAATATCAATATTACATCTTAGTAAAAAATGAGTTTAAATTTTTCAGTACAAATCGGCAATTTCATACTTTAACACCTTTTAGCAATGAATGTTAAAGAAGCGGGTGAGGTATTTAAGGATCGTGTCACGTGGCGCTCGGTTCGCTCTGCCTACCCCGCAAGGGATTTGGCGTGAAGTTATAGATAGATAGATAGAACACGTAATACATCAGTAGGTATTTACCCATTATTTACTAAAGTAATCAAAAGTATTTTATAAGAAGATATTGGTAACTAAAATAATATCCTGAGCACAAAAATCTATACTCGGTCAATTGATTCATTCGCGAGTGATGGATATTAACGTAGGGTGCATTAAAGCCCGTGGGGAAGTACCTCTACCTCACAAAACTACAGCCAAATAGCGTCTCTTGGGAAGGTCACCAGTAAGCTCCTAAGGAATTGCTTATTTAGCAGCTGAGGTAGTATTGAGTGATACTTTATGTATTGCAAGCGTATTATGTATAATGTATGCTTACATACCTCCCGATGTTGTATAAAAAAACAAGTACCTGCTGTCCTGATATCAATATATGGCGGCTGTATTTTAATTTCGATATAATTTATTTCTGAAAGATTTTTTTTTTAATCGAGGTACTGAATAGTACAGTTTAGTAACATATTATTGGTCAATGGGATGATTAGATTCGTTAAGGTATACCTGTCGTTTTGACTCTCACAATGCGAAACTAAAACATCTAACTTCGTGGCCCACATTTCTGTACATCGACAAAAATTTGCTTATTTAGCGTCAGGTTCAAATGTTGAAGTTAATATTCTGGCTAAAATTTAATTTCGACGAATTATAACCGTCAGGTATTTCTCAGTTTAAAATATTTAGAGATTTCATAACTCTCAAGCAAAGAACAAACTTGATGTTACGAGTAGCGGCATTTGAAAGTTTACTGATACGACTTAATATTAATTTTATTTTCTCCTACATATGATTATATCCATCATTTTATTTTTAACATATAACTAGTCTGGCCATAAATACTGCTACATAGAATTTTTCTTTTTTTTTAACTATTTACTTGTTTTGGATTTGGAATGCATTTATTATGTTAAAAACTTTTTTCGATTTCCCGCCATTTTACATATTTATTCGTGTTTATTATCAAATTGCAATATGGAATTGGGTGTTAAGGAAAATCGGATTGCAGTGATTGCCTTGCACAAAGTGGATACGGAGCCGGCGCGCGTCGGTCACATTCACGGTACTTCAAAAACTTGGTATCAGCAGTATGTTCGTATATCGTACTACCCAGACAGATTAAAGGCCTGTATCAAAGCCAAATATGGCCATTTCGAATAGAATCATTTTTGTTTTGCTGAGACTTCCATAAATATGTAACATATAAGTTTTATTAAGATTACATTACTTATAAAAAAAACAGTCGAGAATACGCAAGCTTGCATGGCCAGAGGAACACCTGGCTCGTCAATTATATAAAAAATCATTTTTTTTTTAATTTGTCAGCCATTTTGACCATGTTCCTTAAGAGATAGGAACAGTGTTCCTGAACATTCCTATTCTACTTTTTTATGCTGAATCCGAATCTGAAGTCAACATTCGAGTATTCTAAAAAAAGCGACAGACAAACGCACGACAAATATATATAATTCATATAGTAACGGTGTTCCTGATGAATGCATATTCATGTGTAAAAGAACTTACGGCCGGACTAGGTATAATATAAGAACGCGCTGCGCCTATTGGCTAGTTCTCGGATCAACAATCGGCGCTTTACTGTTTATTGGTTAAAATAATATCCAATTGCTCAGTAGGCTGGAATCGCTGAGATAGGAGATGAGATAGACGCTAAAACAGTTTTTGGGAGCACGGTTGACTTTCATGCGCAGTTAAGTGTTTTTTTGGTATGTGATTGCCTAGAATGCCTCGTGGAGAGGCGAAATACGCGTCGCAGAGACGACCAGAGCAGTCAGGGTAGGAACGGCGACGGGTGCATGCGGTTCTTTCGGCGGTTATTTCGTGGCGAAAATACACAAAGTAATTTACGACAACGAGCTATCGTACAGGGATAAAGCTGCGAGTAACTTGAAGTCAGCACACCACACCACTCGCTACCCTTAAATCACTAACTCCGACATTTTCTGGCGTTTCGGGTGTCTCTCCAGCGAGTAGTGAGCCACCGCCTACCGGGAGTAACGACCGGATGTGATTAGTTACGGCAGGTCTGGTCTTGTTTCGTCTCTCTTCGGTAATAGCCTAAATTCGCTGCAGTTCATGAGTACCTTTACAGTTTCATTGATATCCCCTGGAACGGATCACGATGAATATACTACATTAATCTTTTTGAAGAGACTACGTGTTGTATCCATATTCCCGGCTATCATATCTTCTATCTATACGGTTCTATAACAAACTTCCCAGCAATATAAGAGAATTGTCAATAAACAAATTTAAAACTACTATTAAAGCCAAATTGTGTAGCAGGGCATATTATAAAGTATCTGACTATATTAATGATAAAAATGCCTGGGAGTGAGTCGATCCAATTATAATGTAATTAATAAATTATGTAAATTTGTTTGGATACCAAAAGAGGGATGACTGAGTTTTTTGGCAGTATTTTTATCAGTGCTCACCTAGTCATAAACTGCACGGTAGGCGAAAAAATTGTAACGATTCCAAACAAATGTAGCTATTTTTACGGAATAAAAAGATTTTGACTTTGACTTCTTCTTCTTAGTCGTTATCGCGTTTCCTAAGCTACTAGGATTGGCGGGGTTCGCTACCTAAGCCTTAAGATTTGGCGACGATATTGATTTTTACATGGAGGGACTGTCATCAGACTAGGTTGGTTAAATAATATATTTTATGTTTTTTAAGATACTAGATTGGCAAACAAGCATGCCGGCCGCATTAGATGGTAAGCGGTCACCGCAGCCTATTGACGCTCGAAACACCACGGGGATGTTACTCGCGCGCTGCCAATCTTGTAACCTAAGGATGTTTCGTCACAGTACCCAGTAATTTCTGTGCCTAATCTAACGCTTCAAACCGGAACACATATAAATATAGCTGCTTGGCGGTAGAAATAGGTGAGACAGAGTTACCCACGCGGACGACTTTTGTGCAAAGTCTCCCTCTGGTGAAATATTTTTATGAAATGTAGTCATTTTACACAAAATGCAATGTACATTATCTGCAGGCGGTGATATTATAAAAATATGAATTTCAGACCTTCAGGGACGCCCCGGTCCCCTTCTAATTTAAAAGAGAAATTGAAACGAGCTGAGCCCTTATGTTGCTTGCCAATACATACATTGTACAGCTCGTATAGATTACATATTATTTGATACTATCGACCCGCTCCGGTTTCGCACGGGCAGTAGAGTATATTATGCCTACTAACGTATTTAAGTTGATAAGTATTAATACTGTATATCCGTATAATATCCGACGAAAGCTTTGACTTTTTCCTACAATTTCATCTTCTTAGTCGTTCACTCTTGACAGTGTGGTCGTGGTCTCATGACGATGCATCTTCTTTGGACAATGCCGCCTTCGCAATGGGTCTCCACTTGTTGCGGTCTTCAGCGTTATGGAAACATTGGACTACGGTCTTACCTGTTGCAGCATTTATCAAATCTGTTCAGCTCATAGGTGATCGACCTCGTGCCTTGCCCTTCCCTTGACTCGTTGTCCAGGGACAAGTGGAGGGCAAGCGGTCACATTTTCATCAATTATCGTTACGTTTCAATCCATTTACAAAACCTTAACAAATTATACAAACCCTTCTCCCTACACCTTCCTCTCCTAAACCTTCCTCATCACTCTCATTAATCACTCTGTCTATTGGTGAAAACCACATGAAAATCCGTTCAGTAGTTTTCGAGTTTATTGCCAGCAGACAGACAGATGCGGCGTGGGACTTCGTTTTATAATAATGATACATTATCTCTGACGAGCCTGTTGGCGTAGTGTTTAACAACGCTACATTGACTTCAAGGCTCGTGGGTTCGCTTCCCAGACAGTTCACACATTTATGTGCATGAACAAGCCCGTTTATCTTATTCTGAATATTTTTAAGAGAGGTAGGCGGTGAACAAAGCAGCCCGACTGGGAAAGTACCTTCACCTTAGAAACCCGCAGCCAAATAACAACTTCCTGGAGAGTTGTTGTCTTCCTGCGAGTGGGTGACGTTACCAATAAGCACCTAGGGAATTGCTGTACTAGCAGCAGGGGTGGCAACGCGTGATACTTCCTATATTACAAGCATTCACAGGCTTCGGAAACTACATTTTTATACTACATCGGGAGGCATACAAGTATACGGCCACCCTTGTAATACATTAAGTATCACTCGCGCGATACCACATCTGCTGATAACATAGCAACTTCTTATGGGTTTACTGGTGACCTCACTCGTACACAGTACACAATAACCCTCCATAGAGTTGTTATTTGGCTTCTTCATAGATTCTCTTTCTCCACGTGCAAGTAAGATTGGCTTGTTAAAGATAATAGTGATCCACTTGTAAACCCTAGTATCGGGTGAAAAAAAATGGGTGCGTGTACTTATGTACGCGCGTGAGAAGTTATATTTCTCTGGCATCATTAAATAAATATTTAATATTGAAAAATTCGGTTCCAACCTCAAGGTATTATCGGGTTATGTTAATAAAACACCAAATAACTCGGTAAGGAAGTAAAGTTTATTGAACAACTCAGACTATATGTATGATAACTGATATGTTGTGACTGCGCGATTCAGAAAGCGCGTTTTGTATGAAGATTTTAATATGAAGCAAACTCGATAAGTAGATTGTTATAGTGAATGTTTATGTGAATCTCAGTATGAAATTTATTGTCCTCAATGCTTGTACATAATTTTAATTACTTATTCCATTAATAACATATTAACTAATTAATTACATTTGACATTCCGCCCACCAAGAACGTAATGAGAACTCTACTTATCGTTCTTAATTCGACATACCGCCCACCATGAGGTCAAGGGGGTGTAGTGCTATATACAATAAGCTGACATGAATTTGATCATAATTTAAAAGAGTAATAAACACTAAGATAAAAACTATAAATACAAAAAACAACAATACATGTATGTACATTTAATCTGTTACTGGCAAAATACATAACTTTGATGTAGGCCTTTTTAACAAAGAACCATTGCATTTTAAAGTTACGACTCTAGTAATCCCGTCCAAACCAGGGTGCTTCTTAATTACCTTGCCAAGTAACCATCGCGCCGGAGGAAGATTATCTTCCTTTACTAAAACTATGTTGCCGATTTGCGGTTCAGGGATTAGGTTCGACCATTTGTATCTCTGCAAGCAATGCACTAAATATTCATTTGACCATCTGCGCCAGAAATCCTGCACCATTTTCTGAGTCACTTGCCAGCGTTTTAATGAGCTAATATTGCTTGTTTCATAGTTACGCTCTGGTACGATAACTAAAGGCTCACCAACCAAAAAATGACCAGGTGTTAATGGCGACGGGTCCTCATGATCATCAGGCAAAATAGACAACGGTCTAGAATTCAGACAGGCTTCAATTTGAGAAAGTATAGTAGACATTTCCTCGTAAGTGAGAGTAGATTCACCGATGATGCGCTTCAAGTGAAATTTGGTAGACTTCACACCTGCTTCCCATAGTCCACCGAAGTTTGGTGCACGGGGAGGTATGAAGTGCCACGTGACATTGTTGTTATTAATCCACTCTCGAATTTCTAAGGCGACAGATGAATTCTCAGCAGCTACCAGCCTGTGTAGTTCTTTGGATGCACCCACGAAATTCGTCCCATTATCGCTCCAAATGTCACTCACGTGGCCTCTTCTAGCAACAAACCTTTTAAAGCCGGCTATAAATCCCTGAGATGTCAAATCGCTGATGACTTCCAAATGTATGGCCTTGGTGACCATACAAATGAAAAGACATATGTAGCCCTTGTGAGAGCGATTACCACGTCCCTTGGCCATTCGTATATTTATAGGGCCCGCGAAGTCGACACCGCTGTTAAGAAAAGGTCGTGCTGGTTTTACCCTAGTGCCTGGCAATTGGCCCATTAGCTGATTCTTAGTCACTGCGGCGTGTCGAATACACACAATACATTTCCGTACATAGGCTTTCACAATACGTTTAGCAGAAATTATCCAGTACTTAGCACGCAAATAATTCAACATCAAGGATGGTCCACCATGCAACGTCGTCTTATGAGCTTCATCTACAATTAGGTTCGTAAAATGACTTTCATGAGGCAGAATGATTGGGTGTTTAATATCCTCAGAAAGATTAGCATTTTGAATTCTGCCTCCAACTCTCAAAATTCCTTTTTCATCCACGACAGGGCATAAAGACTTTAACTTTTTCCGATTGTCTTTGAATTCCGCATTTTGACACTGTCTTATGCAAATCTCCAGGGCCTCATCGATTTCTAAACTCGTAAGGTAAGGTTCCAATTTTTTGTTCCTTTTCTTGTACTCCCAAAATTTTAGAAATCGTCTGCAAAATGCAACAACGCGAACTAGTTTCTTCAAAGATGAAAATTTAGTCCACACCGAACTGTCTTCAAATTTTGGATCAATTACCAGGTGAGCCTTAATATTTCTTTTTTCCAGATCAGTGGACACGGATGTTGGTCTTTTATATTCAATGATCGCGTTTCTTAGCCATAATGGACCATGCAGCCACATTTTATCTTGAATAAGTTCAAGTGGTGTGCATCCTCTGGATGCTATATCCGCAGGATTTTGAGCTGATTGAACATGACCCCAGTGTGTATTATCGAGTTTAGACAGAATTTCCGACGTTCTGTTTCCAATGAATGTAGTCCAGCGACTAGGATGACTACTAAGCCATGCCAGTACTACTGTCGAGTCTGTCCATCCATGTATTTTACCACTGTTTACGCCCAATATCATAGCCACTTCTGTAATGAGCTTGGCCAATATAACAGCTCCCATTAGTTCCAGTCTAGGAATTGATACTTGCATCGTTGGTGCTACTTTGGTTTTTGCAGTAATAAGATTGACGCTTATGTCACCATTTATTCCAATAGTTCGTAAATACACAACAGCAGCGTACGCGGTGTTAGAAGCGTCACAAAACCCGTGTAATTCCATACATGAGTCATCATCTCTCGATTCGACCCATCTGGGAATATGGAGTTCTCGAATTCTAATTAAGTTACGTCGATACTCAGACCATTCAATGAGTAGTTCTCTCGGTAATTCTTCATCCCAATCGATTCCAGCTAACCACAATTTTTGAATCATAACTTTAGCTATGATAACACAAGGTGCTGCCCATCCTAAAGGATCAAACAGTCGTGAGATATCAGAAATCACACGTCGCTTGGTAATGGGAATCTGCTGAATAGGAAGTTGCACAGAGTAATGAAAGGAATCAGAATCCTTGTCCCAGGAAAGACCCAATACCTTGACCACTTCATCCATCTTTATATCCATTGTCCTCTCCTGTTCCCCTTGTCTATCCATGACCTCTTCTGCTAAATCCTTGTTATTAGTAACCCATTTCTGCAGATTAAATCCACCCTTGCTTAATAATGCTCTCATCTCTTTGTAAATAGTCCTTCCCTCTTCTACAGTCTGACAACCAGTCATGAGATCATCTACGTAAAAATCCCTTTTGATTTTTTCAGCCACCGTAGGAAAATGTACGCCTTCATCTTCAGCCAGCTGTTGCAACGTTTTTACAGCCAGGTATGGAGCAGACGACGTACCAAAGGTGACCCTCACTAATTTATAGTCTTGTATTTCAGATTCAGGATCATCTCTCCACACCAGTCTCTGACACTCTGCGTCTTCAGCTGCAACAACTACTTGACGGTACATTTTAACGATGTCTGCGCTAATACATATCGGATGCATACGCCATCTCATGATGATGTGACGCAAGTCTGGCTGTAGTGTAGGACCAACCATCAATGTGTCGTTGAGGGACACGCCATTGGAACCCTTACAGGACGCATCGAACACTACTCTGACTTTAGTCGTGGATTTGTCGTCACGTATAACGGCGTGGTGAGGTAAATATACGCAATCAGTCTTCTCAAAATCTTTACACGCTACACGTACCATATGACCAAGGTCCAAGTATTCATGTATTACGTCGGAGTACCTGGATTTAAATTCAGGATTCTTCTTAAATTTGTTTTCAAGAAGATTGAATCTTTTGATGGCAATGTCTCTTGAATTGCCGTACTTACATTGAGGATCGTCTTCACGAAATGGCAGTCGTACGATATATCTTCCATTTGCATCTCTCTGAGTAGTTCGACTATAGAAGTCCTCACATAGTTGTTCTTCCTGAGTCAACAATTTTGTGGTGAAAGACTCTGATTCGATTTGCCAGAATTTCTTTAGGATCTCATTATCATCAACATGGTTATGAGTGCTAACGAGGACATTGTGGAGGCATTGAGTTGTATTTGATTGATTATGATTCAAGCGATTTGTCGGACCAGATAAGATCCATCCTAAAGCAGTATTCTGAGCGGTTGGTAAGCCTTTAGGACCATTGATCAAACCTTCTCTCATTACCTGTCCATAAACATCTGCACCAAGCAAAATGTCGATTTTGTTTGGCTTATAGAATTCTGGGTCAGCAAGAGCAATTTCATTTAATTGTGGCCAGTTAGGACTAGCTATCTTCTCTGACGGAAGCAAGCTGGTGATTGCACTTAAGACATGCGCTCGTATCTGGATTTGGAATTTAGGGTCATGGCGTGATTGTATATTTATTAAAACGATATACTTAGAGGCTAAAGCACTCTTATCACCACCTAATCCGGATATTACGCTACTACTAGGCACTTTTTTGAGGCCCAGTAGTTGAACAGCTGCTTCTGTAACAAACGATGCTTGTGACCCTTGGTCTAGTAGTGCTCTAAATAGGTGTAAGTGGCCGTTTCTTGATTGAGCTTGAACTAAAGCTGTCGCTAACAAGATTTGGTTAGGCATACTCTCTTTGGAGAAATGCGCTGTGACGTTTGACGTTGATTGAGGACATTCTAATGCTGTCTTCACATTAGACACTGTCGATTTGACTTCCCCTACTACTGGTTGAGATACACCAGTAGCTTTCAGTCCCGAGGTTGGCATGGGGTGAAGCATTGAATGGTGCTTATGCTTGCAGATACGACACTTGGTGGTAGAACGACAAATACGAGATGAATGGTTAGGGCCTAAACAGTTGAAGCAAAGACCGTTGGTTTGCACAAAACTATGTCGAGAATTGTAATCACACTTAGCGAAGTCCTTACAATTGCTTATTTTGTGATCAATTTTGTTGCAGAATGGACAAGGTTTTGACTCGACATTGAAAACATTTGAAATAGCATGCATGACTTTAGGTTTGTGATGTGAAAGATTTGATTGTTTCGGTTTTGGATTATCATCTAAAAATTCAAGTGATCTAAATTTTGACTCTAGAAATTCCCTTAATTGTTTCAAAGTTGGCAAATCATCGGACGTGTTTATTTGAGCTTCCCATTGTTTGCGGGATTCAAAATCCAATTTCGAACAAATTATGTAAATAATTATAACGTCCCATGAACTGACATCAATTCCTAAACCTTTCAGACCATTTAAGGTATCTGTTGTGACGTCCAACAGATCTTTCACACCGCTACATGATACAGTTCCAATGTTGGGCTGATTCATAAAACGCTTTAACAGACAATTAACCAAATATTTTTTATTATTATATCTATTATTTAAAATCGACCAAGATTCGTGATAGTTAGCTGCTGTAATTGGAACATGACGTAGAAGCTGCTCGGCTTCCCCAGCAAGGTGACTTTTTAAATAATGCATTTTTTGTACCTCGTCTAGGGATGAATTATTATGAATCAACGATGTATACAAATCTTTAAAGGTTGTCCACTCAGTGTACTTTCCGGAATAGACCGGAATGGAAATTCTGGGCAAGTTTACATTCGCAGTTACATGGCATACTGATGATGGATTTGACACAAAACTACTAGAAATAGGTTCTGCATTAAGTAAAGCTTCTTTCAAATCTGACTTGTAGTTAATATAAATCTCTTCAATACTTTCATAGACATTATTTATGAAATATTTATCTTTTAACAAATCACTAGTAGCTTCATCAATTATGTTTCTATGTGTTTCTGTTACTAATTTCCATTGCTCTTCAAGTGCATCTAATCTAGTAGTTAAGTAAGATTTCTTCGCTAAACGATCTTTTGGCGATTTCCTAAAATTTTCGTAAGATTTTTCAATGCTAGTTTTGGAACAGTATTGAGATTGTGTCGATGCCATTGCAGTAAATTTAACGTTAAGATCAAATTAAAAATATTTTACCTTAACTCAAATTTTGTTTACAACTAAACCTTAGAATTTTTCTAAGTCCAATAAAATTTCGAAAAAAATACAAGTGTTTGCAACTTGGACAAAAATCGGGCACAGATTCCTCGTCGCTACACTTTTTGTAAATTTATTCTAAGTTCTAACTAACATGCAAAATTTTACAAGTCTAAGTTTTTCTAAAATTTATAAGTCCAAAATTCTTCGAAACTATTCTATGTTACAAATTGAATTCTTCAAATTTTTCTAAGTTCATGGAATGTCCGGAATTTCTTGATGACGCAAAGAAATCACAAAATGTACTCACAATTTTTCACTGACAAACCACTCAACACACGTAGCACTCCGTCCGCTTGTGATGTCACTGCCTGTTGTCGTCACTCACTGCCGCTGCCTCCTCCCGTCTTACTTCTTGCCCCTCGGCTGCCTTGTGCACCACGCACTCTGCTTCAGCCACCCGGTGAACCCGGTGCGCACTTTCAATGGCGATCCACCACTGCTTTTCAGTGCGAAATAGCAAGAATTGTTGGCGAGCGCAAGCCAACGAAATACAAGCGAAACTGCGCTCGTATCTGGATTTGGAATTTAGGGTCATGGCGTGATTGTATATTTATTAAAACGATATACTTAGAGGCTAAAGCACTCTTATCACCACCTAATCCGGATATTACGCTACTACTAGGCACTTTTTTGAGGCCCAGTAGTTGAACAGCTGCTTCTGTAACAAACGATGCTTGTGACCCTTGGTCTAGTAGTGCTCTAAATAGGTGTAAGTGGCCGTTTCTTGATTGAGCTTGAACTAAAGCTGTCGCTAACAAGATTTGGTTAGGCATACTCTCTTTGGAGAAATGCGCTGTGACGTTTGACGTTGATTGAGGACATTCTAATGCTGTCTTCACATTAGACACTGTCGATTTGACTTCCCCTACTACTGGTTGAGATACACCAGTAGCTTTCAGTCCCGAGGTTGGCATGGGGTGAAGCATTGAATGGTGCTTATGCTTGCAGATACGACACTTGGTGGTAGAACGACAAATACGAGATGAATGGTTAGGGCCTAAACAGTTGAAGCAAAGACCGTTGGTTTGCACAAAACTATGTCGAGAATTGTAATCACACTTAGCGAAGTCCTTACAATTGCTTATTTTGTGATCAATTTTGTTGCAGAATGGACAAGGTTTTGACTCGACATTGAAAACATTTGAAATAGCATGCATGACTTTAGGTTTGTGATGTGAAAGATTTGATTGTTTCGGTTTTGGATTATCATCTAAAAATTCAAGTGATCTAAATTTTGACTCTAGAAATTCCCTTAATTGTTTCAAAGTTGGCAAATCATCGGACGTGTTTATTTGAGCTTCCCATTGTTTGCGGGATTCAAAATCCAATTTCGAACAAATTATGTAAATAATTATAACGTCCCATGAACTGACATCAATTCCTAAACCTTTCAGACCATTTAAGGTATCTGTTGTGACGTCCAACAGATCTTTCACACCGCTACATGATACAGTTCCAATGTTGGGCTGATTCATAAAACGCTTTAACAGACAATTAACCAAATATTTTTTATTATTATATCTATTATTTAAAATCGACCAAGATTCGTGATAGTTAGCTGCTGTAATTGGAACATGACGTAGAAGCTGCTCGGCTTCCCCAGCAAGGTGACTTTTTAAATAATGCATTTTTTGTACCTCGTCTAGGGATGAATTATTATGAATCAACGATGTATACAAATCTTTAAAGGTTGTCCACTCAGTGTACTTTCCGGAATAGACCGGAATGGAAATTCTGGGCAAGTTTACATTCGCAGTTACATGGCATACTGATGATGGATTTGACACAAAACTACTAGAAATAGGTTCTGCATTAAGTAAAGCTTCTTTCAAATCTGACTTGTAGTTAATATAAATCTCTTCAATACTTTCATAGACATTATTTATGAAATATTTATCTTTTAACAAATCACTAGTAGCTTCATCAATTATGTTTCTATGTGTTTCTGTTACTAATTTCCATTGCTCTTCAAGTGCATCTAATCTAGTAGTTAAGTAAGATTTCTTCGCTAAACGATCTTTTGGCGATTTCCTAAAATTTTCGTAAGATTTTTCAATGCTAGTTTTGGAACAGTATTGAGATTGTGTCGATGCCATTGCAGTAAATTTAACGTTAAGATCAAATTAAAAATATTTTACCTTAACTCAAATTTTGTTTACAACTAAACCTTAGAATTTTTCTAAGTCCAATAAAATTTCGAAAAAAATACAAGTGTTTGCAACTTGGACAAAAATCGGGCACAGATTCCTCGTCGCTACACTTTTTGTAAATTTATTCTAAGTTCTAACTAACATGCAAAATTTTACAAGTCTAAGTTTTTCTAAAATTTATAAGTCCAAAATTCTTCGAAACTATTCTATGTTACAAATTGAATTCTTCAAATTTTTCTAAGTTCATGGAATGTCCGGAATTTCTTGATGACGCAAAGAAATCACAAAATGTACTCACAATTTTTCACTGACAAACCACTCAACACACGTAGCACTCCGTCCGCTTGTGATGTCACTGCCTGTTGTCGTCACTCACTGCCGCTGCCTCCTCCCGTCTTACTTCTTGCCCCTCGGCTGCCTTGTGCACCACGCACTCTGCTTCAGCCACCCGGTGAACCCGGTGCGCACTTTCAATGGCGATCCACCACTGCTTTTCAGTGCGAAATAGCAAGAATTGTTGGCGAGCGCAAGCCAACGAAATACAAGCGAAACTGCGCTTTATTTACTATCCGACTCGAAGGACCAATGAAAAATTCGGTTCCAACCTCAAGGTATCATCGGGTTATGTTAATAAAACACCAAATAGCTCGGTAAGGAAGTAAAGTTTATTGAACAACTCAGACTATATGTATGATAACTGATATGTTGTGACTGCGCGATTCAGAAAGCGCGTTTTGTATGAAGATTTTAATATGAAGCAAACTCGATAAGTAGATTGTTATAGTGAATGTTTATGTGAATCTCAGTATGAAATTTATTGTCCTCAATGCTTGTACATAATTTTAATTACTTATTCCATTAATAACATATTAACTAATTAATTACATTTGACAAATATTAATAACTTAATAATATTTAGTATCAATTATATTAAATAATAATATTTTAATTTATAAGAAGGGTTATTGGAGTAAAATTAAAAAACGTCTATCAAGTAGTAGCGGCGATGTTTATGGAATGTATTACATACAAGTCAAATGTAAAATACAAATGTTATAAATTTTTAACTATAGCGCCATCTACCGGTAATACCGTGAAACATTTAGCAGCTTCACTCTCGCTCTGTCTCTTTCTATTCCCCCTCCATGGTAGCGTTAAACGTTTAACGCAACCTTTTTGCAAGTCGCATTAGAAGTATAACTTCAATAAGAAATTAAATGAAAAACAAGGCAAGTGTCACATTCACTTACACAGTGAGTTAGGGATACTCACCATCTACCCACTTTTTTTTATTTTTTATTTATACTACGTCGGGAGGCATACAAGCATACGACCCACCTGATGTAAAGTGGGTACAGTAACCTATTAACGCTTGTATATCAGGTATCACTCGCGCGATGCCTCCTCTGCTTACACAGCAACTCCTTGGGAGCTTACTGTGACTTCACTCACACGCATGAACACAACAACCCTATAGGGAGTTGTTAATTGGCTGCGATTGTCTGTGAGGTGGAGGTACTTCCCCAGACGGCGTACTTTGATGCGCCCTACCTCTCTTAAAAATAAACAAGACCAAGACAAACAGACATGTTTATGCACACAATTGTTTGCCTTGTGTGGGAATCAAACCCACGAGAGTTGGTGTCAAAGTAGCGTCATTCACGACTGAGCCACCGAGCTCGTCATGTCCTTATGCTTTTCACCGTATATGTTCCTCTTCGATCCACGTCCAGGTACATTTAGTCGGTCCATTGAGGACATTAGTCCTTTTAGAGAGGGGACGTCCAGAGTCTCGTTGATCTAAAGGCGGACATAATTCAATAGGTAATATTCAAATTTATATGCAATTTAATTTAAACTTCTTTGTATTCTTCCGCCGCTAATTAGTTCATACGAATATATACACATTGGGCGTTTAAATTTACAATGCCATCGAAATTTGAGTACACAGATCTTTCAAATGATAATGTGTGCTTGCGTTTATCAATCTAGACATTAAAATTTTAAGTCATACAAAATACATATTTACATTTATACAAATTTATGTGAAATCGCGTTTTATTAGTATTGTCTTAGGTTTTAGTGATTGTTATACATCAATGTATTAAACTATTTTTAACGGAAGTATCGCGTTTTATTTATTTTGTTGAACCTGACGTTTCGAATGCTTTGCAGCGTCCGTGGTCGCAGGTCTCGTTTTATTATTTCCTAAAATCCTAATAATATACTATAGATTTTTTTTGTTACAAGATCCAGAGCATCGATCCAGATATCGTCGTATCACTTTGTCATTCCTGCTGCTAAAACAGTAACTCCTTAGGAGCTTACTGGTGGAATCATTTATTCGAAGGAACCCTTGCATGGAGTTGTCAGGTTGCATTTTTCTGTGAGGTGGACGTACTTTCATAATTAATTTGAATTTCATATAAAAGTTAGTTCCGATGTTTTACACTAGATGGTGCTGTTCACAAATTAGATCGCCCGTGGTTTCGTTTTCATCAATCTTAGCAAAGCGAAGCAAATATGGAACCCAACTTTGCGTGGCCCGACATGCGACTTGCCCGGTTTTTTTAACATCTAAGAGCTCCTGAAACCACTATTTGGTAGGCCACCACGACCAAATCGTTGTTTGTTGTTAAAAAAACCGTGTGATTCCTCGGCACCATTTTTTCTTTCTTTTCAAAAATAGATTACTGTATTCATGTTTAAATCGAACTGTTTTATTTTCTGCAATTTCAGCTTTCACCAGTCCATAATGAAAGTTCTTTAACCATAGTTTATTGGCTACCAAATGAAACTACGCCGTCTGCTTACTGAACAGCTGCTAATGGATGTGTGGTCTCAGTTCCAGCGATTCTGATTTGACTACCATACATGTACGTACTTCACGACGGTGTTGAGTAGATGTGCAATGACGTAACCATCAGTCAGCATTAATTTTTTATACCACGTCGTTACTGTAGTCTATGAACGCTTGCCACACATTAAGTATCACTCGGGCGCTTACTGGTGACCTCACTCGTACGCAGTAACACAACAACCCTCTTAACAACAACGTACATATGAACGCTTGTAATTACATTAAGTATCACTTCCGCGATCCACTTCTGCAGCTAACACAGCTACTCTTTAGGAGTTTATTGATGATTTCACTCTCACGCAGGAACACAACAACCCCCCTTACTTCCCATACGAGCTGCTTTGATGCTTCCTGCCTCTCTTAAAAACACCTAGACCAATACGAACACACGTGTTTATGCACAGAAAATTTTGTCTCTGAATCGAACTAGTATTGGCGCCAAAGTAGCGCGACTAACCACAGCGCCATCGAGCTCGTCAATCGTGTCTGCTGTTTTTCGAACTATAACCACTTTTCAAAGATTTTCAAAGCAGTAAGCAGTTTTCATTTTCCTTAAGTGACTCAATAGTCATACTTATGTATAATGTATGTATATTAGTTAAGTTTTTATCCATTACATTAACCTACTCGTATTATCAGTCCTTCATTAGTGGAATGTGGGTTTCTTGTCAACTTAACAGTGTAGAACACACTCCGTCACTTGCTGCGGTCTACTTTACTCAACTGATGCACGTAATGACGCAAGTGACATCATTTACAGAGGTTATAAGCCTTTATACTACGATATAAGGTTTGTATTACTGCATACTGAGTACGTATTACGAGCTCTTAGAAAATGCAGATATGTATCGCCGGCAGTGTCACTCCACCCTAAAGACAGCATAATTGTTTTTGTTGTTTTTGGGAAGCTACTGTTATTATACGTAATTGTTGCATTATCCCCAGATTATTTAGCTGATTGTATTTTGTCGATGTATTTACATAGAGCCAGCTAATGGGTTTTTGTTGGGGTTGGAAATGGGATAATCTCGTATAACATGAGATTAGGTTCCATATTTTGATAGTCTTAGCATTATTTAACAATAACATTAACTTAGCCTTCATTTACTGAACTTTTCTCGTTTGTTTTGAATGACTTTAGTTAATTTTAGCTAATATTCGAAAGCTGCTGGAATACACGAGGAGTATTAGATATTTTTATACCTCTTAGGTGATGAAATGGCGTACGGCCTGCCTGATAAGCAGTTACCACAGCCTATGACCATTTACAACGCCAGGGATTTCGCTCTTGCGTCGCCCACCCTGTAAGAACCTCTTCACGCCTGTCTTGAAAAACCCCGTGTAAGTAGTCCCTTGGGAAAACATCCGCAGAGAGGTCATTTCAAAACTTAATAGTTGTAGTGGTAGAAAACTTCTATGGATCCGCACAGTACGCGACCATTACGGATCTAGTGTATGAGGATCAACTCGCAGCCGAGCTGAGCGATTGTAAAACAAGGTTGTTGGTAGGTATATTTGTTGTATATTCTTTGAGAATGTGAGGGTATGAAATTGGCAATCGCCATTGATCGCGGAGTTTGCGAAGTTATTATAATCATATGTAACGCGACACTAACCCAGCAACTCCTCAGTAGCTCACTGGACGTAGGAACACAATAGGATTTGTTATTTAACCGTAGTATTCCGTGCCGCGGAAGATCTTCCCCGTCGGGCTGCTTTGATGAATCTCTATTTCGCTAGAGCCAAATTAGTTAATTGGCATGCGCAGGTTCGATTGGATTTGACTCTGAAGTTGATAACGAGTTTTTCGGTGTATTATATATAATATTAGGTGCCGTTCGTGGAATAGGCTAGGTGTTATTCGCGCAGGTGCTATTCGGACGGATGCTGCAAGTGGAATACTTGAAATTATAGATGTTATTTATTCGTTGCTGTGTAGATAGAATAAAGCTATATTTGTCGGTATCTTATTCGTTAATTTCTCGGTACCGTGTAATGTAATATAATGAATGATTGTTTTGTTATCTAAGCAAGTATGTGCGTGCCAACCGGCCACCAGCGTGTACAGAGGATTTCTTCAGCTCATTCTACATGGACTAATGGATGGACGTCAACCGTGTATAAACTCAAGTTTAGTAATACATGCCAGCATTCAAACCGGGGAGCTGTTGGTCACTAAGTCAACACAAAAACAACACACTAAGGGAGGTAAAGTATTTTGAGATGGTCGATTTTCACATAATATGTTTTTTTATACAACTTCGGAAGGCATGCATGTTTACGACCCATCTGATGTTAAAGGGTTACCGTAGCCTATGAGCGCTTGCAATACATGAAGTATTATTCGCGCCTGGCCACCTCTGCTGATAACGCTGCAACTCCTTGGGAGTTTATTGGTAATCTCTCTCACAGGAACAGAAACTCGTCAGCGAATTCTTATTTGGCTGCGGTTTTCTGTGAGGTGGAGGTACTTCCTCAGTAGGTCTGATTAGATACGCCATACCTCAATTGAAAACATTTAGACCAAGACAAACAGCCATGTTCATGCACACAAATGTTTGTCTTGTGTGGAAATCGAACCTAATTAAGTGAAAGTCGCATTACTAACCAATATGCCACCGAGCTCGTCAAAATCGCTTACCCGAGTGCCAAGACCTTAGATGATATCCTAGTGCTCCCGCCTTATTAAATTCTCGCTCAATATATAAACAAGTCTCCGTGTAGGCTATTTGACCGGATATGAAACAATGAAAGAAAACAATACACTTTCAAACATTTTGAAGTCCATTTTACAAAATAAAATTAAAATCATAAACCGACAAATACTATAAAAGTTCCGAGTGGGGAAAAGTTAGACATACTTAAACTATTTATGAAGTTGCCTCATGAAAAATTAAGGTTTCAGGCTTCAGTGTTTCTGCGGATCCAGCTTTGACGCATTTCAGGATTTCAAGCGAATTAAAACTTTTCCTTTTATATCGTTCCGTTGGAATTACTAAGTTATTGAGCGTGAAATATGTGGTATTTGTAAGGCATCGTAAAAACTATACTTTTCAGTAAGATTATTGGTTGGTGCCTATTATAAAAAATTTGAAAGTAAATTTGTAAGAAATATTAGGTAATGTTAAGGTAATTTATACTACTAACGTGGCAAACAGGCATACGGCATGGCTGATGGTATGCAGTTACAGGGACATTTGCGACACCAGAGGTTACGGAAGCTGTAAAAACCTCTTCACGCATTTCTTGAAGAACCCCTACACTACACCATAGTCCCGTGTGTAAACCTCGGCAGGAAGCTCATACAAATACTTAATATTTCCCGGTAGACAACTTTTCTGGAACCGTACAATACGCATTCATTGCGGTGTATGAGGATGAACTCTTAGCTGTCGGTGAGCAATGCGATTGTAAAACGAGACTGTTGGTATCATGTCGAACAACTCTTCTGAACATAACCCATTGTACAATCGGCAGAACACGCGAAGGGAGGCAAAATCTCTTCTTAAATACAAGAGCTTAATACCGTGTGCGTGTTTAGGATCATCTACGATCCTCACAGCTCGTCTTTGTACTGAGTAAGAATGTTCTATCTGGTATATAGGTGCCTGTGCCCAAAGATAACTACAGTGCTCTATATGCGGTCTGACTTGTATAAAATAAGTCTTTGTCGAGCTGAAGTACTATTTGGCTTTGTTGAGCGCACCAAGTTCTTGTACTTCAGCTTGACTTTCTTCTCCAAGTGACTTATGTACTGAACTTTGCTGGCGATCTAGAACCAAAAATCGCAATTAACACTAGTGACAATGGTAGATGGCGTGTTCTATAATTGGGGAACGTTTCATGTGTAGCAAGCTTTGAAATCATTAAAATATTTGTACCATACCATTATTACCCCGACCTTGCCTACGTAAACTTTTAACTTTATGAAGTTACGGTGTCCTACAATGATTGATTAGGTCACGTCTGCTGATTAACGTACCTGTCACGTGGCCTGTCCTCCGGCCTGACTGACCTTAATTCGATGTTAATCTTAATTGACGATAGCATGACGCAAAGTAAAAGGGAGTATTATAAGTTATATATGCAATTACTTAATATGTACATATTTATTGAGAGAGGTATAGCGCATCAAAGTAGCCCGTCTAGGGAAGTAGCCCACCTCACGGAAACATAACACCTCACTGGAAGGTTGTTGTTGTAAGGTCCTAAGGAGTAGCTGTGTCAGCAGCAAGCATCGTGCGAGTGATACTTAAGGTATTGCAAGCGTTTACTGGCTAAGATAACCACATCACATCAGATGGGCCGTATACTTGTATCCTAATGTTGTATAAAAAAAATGCAGTATTATGGATGCGATGGATTGTGTGTAAGTAAATGATTTTTGTATGATCAAATTTAGGGGAATATTTCAGTAGGCTATTCAATATCACGATACGAACCTTAGAAGTCGAGGAAAAAGAAAGATAGTAAGAAAAAGCAATTTCTACGGCATACCGGGATACGTGCGAATAATGTTGCAGACTGCAGCTAGATGAACATAAAAGCGAAACCGATTGCATTGCAGACGATGCCCATCTTGTTGTGTTAAATTACCTTTACATTCTTTTTTTCAAAAAATGTTTATCACCTTTTAAGCAAAAATCAAATTTTCATCAGTTTTATATGGCAAACAATTTAAATTTGTTCAGCCATTCGTAAGATGTCGCTTAACATAATATACGCGTAGAACATAGAACCTTCTCCATTTTAAAGTTGATTAAAGCGATGGTGTATTTAGGAGGAAAAAGGCATATGTGTGGAAAAAGTGTCAGGAAAAGTGCGTGTCTCATTTTAGAGACACTGGTAGATCATTTTGTCCCTAATATGTTACCTCAGATTAAGACAAGCGCGGCGAATTAAGTGAGTTGTGTAAGGACCAAAGTCATCTGGCGCTTGGTTCTTTCTCAATTGAAGATGAGCTCGGCGGTGGAGTAGTCAATAATACTACCTTAATATCAAGATTCGTTGAATTCAGTACCAGCACAAGGCAAATATATGTGCATGAACATGTCTGATTATCTTGATCTGTGTGTTTCTGAGAGATAGGATGCATCAAAGAAGCCCAACTGGAGAAATCGCTGTTGAAATTGAGTGAGTGAAGTTACCGGTAAACTTCTAAGGAGTTACTGGGTTAGCAGCAGGGGAGACAACACGCGAACAATACTTACAGTGTTGCAAGGTATATATGGTACTGTAATCACTTTATATCAGGTAGGCCGTGTGCTTTTATGTCTTCCTACGTTGTATAAAGAAAATGTGTATAATGTTCATAATCAATATTGTAATAAAAAAAAGACTGTCAGTCCTGTGGGCCAATTCTGCTAAATAACTGCAACTGCACGTTTATGCCTGTCACTTGAGTCGTGCAGGACTAGTGCAGTGCCGATAGGTGTATTCTTCTAAAATTTCCTG
Organism: Pyralis farinalis; assembly: GCA_947507595.1. NCBI lineage: Eukaryota > Metazoa > Arthropoda > Insecta > Lepidoptera > Pyralidae > Pyralis > Pyralis farinalis. Next base: position 35,378,243 of record OX382260.1, on the reverse strand, counting down.
CACTGCAACTGCGCTGGAACTGCGCGTATGTTGCACTGAAACGGCACTGCATCTACGCTGCAACTGTACGTATCCTGCAAGTAAACTACTTAAAACCTGAAATGTGGTCATATTTCAATCTAATAAAACTGAATTTTTATTTAATGTTGACTCCTATAGTTTCACTATTGACCTTGGTTGCCGGAATGGAGGTATTTCTAACCGAAAAGAAGCTTTACTTAATTATATTTATACGCAAACATCTCCCAAAACAAAGCAAATATAATTCACCACCTCAGAATATTAATTTCACTTCGCAAAAGTTGCTCAAGAGTAACGTTAACAAAACTCCTTCAAAACATCTGTCACCGGTATACAAATGTCAAAACAATTTACCAGAATACGATTATATTGCAGGAAACGTGCAGTTGCAGTGCAGGTTTTTTAACAGAATAGCGATTCATTTACCGCAACATTCCAGCAACGTCGCTGCTGTCAGATCGTTTAACAGAATACCGAAATGTCAAAATGCACGCATTTGACACACGCCGCGCTGCAGTGCAGTTGCAGTTTTTAGTAGAATCGGCCCACTGACTGCACATCAGAAGTGAAAACTTCTTATCTTCACATATACATTTCGATTTTTTTTTTATTACAGCTATATAATATAGCACTTTTCATAATCACAGTTATACAGTAGAATCTCGGCTATCCGAATCAAATAAAACTAGGGGTATTCTGTATAATCTAAAATCCGGATAATCGATTTCAAAGTTGAATCAAACGGAGAAACAGAAATTTCTGACGCAAAACGTAAGCAAAAATAAAAGACAACCTATCAGTTGAACGATATCGAAAAAAATGAAACAATAACAAACACTCGAACGCGCAAACAAATGAGAGCAGGAGTACCTACCTACACGTCAGAGGCGGGAATTAATATGTCGTAACATGTCTCTTTGCGCCGTCAAATCATTTCTAAATCGGTAATTAGAACCGTGAACAATAAGTCCGGATAATCGAATATTCAGATAATCGAGATTCTACTACATAGATATACATTTATGTAAATATATCAATAGAACGAAAAAAAAATTATATAAATATACGAGTATGTGATAGTGATGTGCGAGTAACGCGAGTTCAATGCTTTTTAGCCATCCCAAAAGTGCCAACGTGCCTAAAGAAGTTTTCACTTCAAAAAATGCTTTTCAATATCTTCTTTAGCTTTATTAAAAAGATTCGTGAACACTTTTATAAGAGTTTGTTGTAACATTTTACGATATCTTCACTTTTATGTTTATCCTAGAAGTTGTGCAGAGATGTAAAACCAAACTACTATCGAGCATTCAATTCCATTTAGTATTGACTTTTTACTGCTTTCCCCTCTAATAATTGACTTTCTATTCTCAGAACACATACAGCTGTTTAAGTTTACTCTCTGAGGATCGACTAATATTAGTACTTTGTCTGTATGTTGCTATACTAACTGAAAATAGACTTCCCCATATATTCCCCAATAAATAAAACGAAAGCAACAACAAGGTTTATTTAAATTATTATACAATTTAGTAGCAATTATAAATTACATAATTTTCATATATTCAGACCAGAAATACCAATCGGATAAAACTGTGTATATTGTCCGAGTATACCCATAGTTGGAAAACATACAATTTACACAAATATGTTAATATATATCGAACTAGGAAAACGGATTATGCCATATCGTACTACTATGTAAATGAATTACCAGCTGTATTAATTGATGTATATGTAAATGACAAGCAACATAAAATTATATATAATTAAAAAAAACTCTATGTGAACGACCAACCATCACTAAGTTTTATGTAGAAATAAAAAATATATACTAAACTGATATATAATAGGAATTATCCTATTCTAGGCTTTGAAATTTTTTATGTTGGTACCAAAAAAAGGTACATGGACAATGCTAGAGACAATTTATATTTATATATATTTAATATAAAATTATGACTGATAATTTGACAGAAAATTAAATAATTTCGTAGCTTCACTGTTGACATTTCAACTATAACTTTTAACCTTGTTTATGAAATAAAATTGAATATACAGTAAGAATATTAAAAAAACGCTTAAAAAATTTGTAACGCTTGTAGACCGTATTTGCAATGATGAGGTTAGAAGCAGAGTTGGTCTGAAAGAGAGCGTCGGTGTTAAAATAAGAAGAGGCATGCTCCGTTGGTTCGGACATGTAGAAAGAATGACGAAGCAGATATACAATGCAAAAGTGGAGGGATTTAGGAGCCGAGGAAGGCCAAGACTTACCTACCATAATTAAATTGGTCGTGTTCTATCAGAAGGTAATGTCAGGAGCCCTAGAAACCGGCGAGCGTGCATGAAAAGAGCAATGAATGTTAAAGAAGCGAGTGAGGTATGTAAGGATCGAGTCGCGTGGCGCTCGGTTTTCTCTGCCTACCCCGTAAGGGATTTGGCGTGAAGTTATAGATAGATAGAATATTAAAAAAAATGGCAACATACTAAATATAGTCAAAATTATGTATTATAAGAGGAAAGAAAGGAAATTAATCCTTTCCACGTAAACTTCTTTCCTCACCAAAAAACTAAAATGAGCAAAGTAAGATGAAAAAATATAATAACGATAAGGTAACTTTTTATACATTACAATGAATTCCATTCGATAGCGAGTAGGCGATTACAGATGGAATCTGTTGGCATCATATTAAACAAAATATCTGAAACAACCTACTGTAAAATTTGCTAAAATATACAAGTGCAAGAGGTCTAAGAGCCAGCGATCGGCAGACTTGCGGTATTTTAGCAAACTGCATATTGATGCTAGTTATACTATTAGACCTGCCGTAGGTGAAATGCGTATCCACTATCCCCGGCGATGGTTACTTTGGGCGTGTACAGAAATCCAAGAACGTTAAAATTTACTTTTAAAACGTGAGGTCGTCTGCCGTTTTGATATCATACTCGTACAGTATTATTATACGTATATGTATATTTGAAGAAATGGACACATAAGTCAGTCAGTTTCAACATGCGAGCAGACATTATAATGCTCTCTCTGTCGTACTAATAAAAGCAAATCAGTACTCATGCATTGTTGTGAATAATTTCAATATGTGTTATAATTTTAATAATCGAGTTTAAAGTTCGGACGAAAAACCATGAAACATTTTTTGTAATTAATGTTTTTCTGTATATATATAATTTTCACTTTGAATATTTACTTTGTATTTCTATTTTAATTCGTACTTTTTGCTAAAAATGCTATTTAAAATTAGAATGATAAAAACAGTTACTACCACTTACAAACTGCTTTTTTTTTTTGTGGGTAGCTGTCAAATTAACAACACGCGATTTTCTGTGCTCTTGAGTAATTTAATTGTTAAAAATAGATTACTTACATATTTATATACAATTACAACCTAAATGTGTTAAATATTGTTCTTGCATCTGCTGACACAATTTTCTGACACCTCTCACAACATGGACACCACTGTGAAGCTGAACAAAAATTTGGAAGAATTAACGTCACTATTTAGCACCAGAATGGATGAGTTTGAGCGAAATCTTCAACACCAGTCATCAGCACTAGCCCCTCCGACTATGAAAACACTCTCCGCAGACTTCCAATCATTTAAAACTTTTGTATGGAAGGCCATCTCGATGTTGAAGTCACAGGTTGAGCTGATGTCTATGGGCTTAGATCGTCTTGAGGCCCATAACCGTAGAAAGGTTCTCCTGTTCCATGGTATACCGGAGGAAGAAAATGAAAATTTAACACATGTTCTTCATAACATATTGAGCAACCAACTTAAACTGCCAGTTGGTGATCGTAATTCCTTTGGAACATGGGGTAGTGCTTCGCCACTGGATGCTTGTCATCGGCTAGGTGGTAAGAAGGAACGAATTCGACCAGTGCTGGTTCGTTTTGGGAGTCATCATTTTCGGACCTCTGTATGGAATGCCAAAACGAAGCTGAAAGGCTCTCGAATTTCCGTCTCTGAGTTTCTGACGAAGTACAGGCAGGAGGTTTTCGTTGCGGCTAGGAAGTACTTTGGTGTAAAAAACTGTTGGTCGACGGATGGTAGTATAGTTGTTCTTTGTGAAAAATCAAGAACTAAGATTGCATCGCTGGAAGATCTCCGTCAATTGCAGTCCCGCTATCCTTCCGGTGCACCGCAGCAGGAAGATACCTCTCGGCGTGCGGGCGCAACGGGCAAGCAATCCAAAGTCAAGTAGAGGCTCCAACTTCATGGTATATGGTATACTTCATAACAGTGCTTATTTAAAATCTTTTAATGTTATTACTGCAGAATAATTGGAAATTGTAACATTCAGGCAGTTTTATAATATTCGTTTTCCTTTCTACCTTTTATTACAAACATTTCAAAAATATTCTAAACAGTATTATTATTATTATTCTTCTTTATGGCGATCCTGGTGTTCTCGCCAATGTCAGTGCTTTCATATTTCAGTTCATAATTTAACTGAGTATGTGACTATTCTTAGTATGTGACTCTGCTAAGAAGTGGCTTTGTGAGTGTACAGTATGTTAAATAGTAGCAAGTGGCGTGACACTATGACGCTCCGTCTACATGCCTGAAACAATAGACATACACTGACATCACAAACAAGGGTTAGTATGATTATAAGACATACACATTACAATTTAATGTTATTAGTGTTAATAAACGCACACAAAGTATATACAACGGAGGGGGAGTTAACAAATGTAAGGAGGGATTTAAAGTTGATAGGACGGGGAATAGAGGAAGGGAGTAAGTCATATAGAGAGGAAGAATTTTTTGGACAGGAAAAAAAGATATGGTCTGGAGTACCCTCGTCCAGACCACACTCGCACAGAGAGCTATCCCTCACCCTGATTTTTGCCAGAAACGTATTTGTGCAAACATGGCCTAGTCGGAGACGGCAAATCACTGATGTAGCTCGCTTGCTGGTATCAGGATACTTGAAAAACCAAGGTTTTGATGGTATGTGGTCCTGGATGGAACCGTAAAATTTCCCTTTCACTGTTCGGGTTTGTGACCATATTTTGTTCCAACCACCTGCCAACTTGACGCGGGCAAGAGGTACCAGGTCGTGCGAGTAAGCTGTACACTGAGGGGTCAAACATCCATTACCTATTGCATCCTTAGCACATTGGTCAGCCACTTCATTTCCTGGGATGCCATTATGTCCAGGGATCCATGCAAGACAGATCAGTAATCCCTTGATATGACACCTACATAGAACCTGTTTAATGTTCAGGATAACAGGGGATTTGAGTTTGCTGCTAAACTGATGAGACGCTATTGCGGATAAACAGCTTTTAGAGTCTGTGAAGATAACCGTCTTAGGTATATTATGAGACTCTATATATAATAGAGCCTCCAGGATAGCAGTGGCTTCGCCGGTGAACACTGAACACACTGAAGGGCATTTAAATTTTAAAATAATTCTATATTTCGGGATCCAAACGGCGGCTCCCACACAACTTTCCTCTGAGGACTTTGAGGCATCAGTGTACATAGCCACCCGGTCACTCCAGAATTTATCAATTTCAGCATTCATTCTTGCTGCAGCAAATGGGGAATCTTTCTCTATACCTAAATTGAAAACTATGTCAGGCTGATAGATGATTGCCTGGTAGGGAATGTCAAATAAAGGGTTTACCCTGCATTGAAATACAGGGCATGGAAGTCGAAGAAACGAAACAAAACTGTTAAACAAACATGGGGGGTCTTTGTGTGTCCAGTATTCACCCGCGGGAATATACTCTGACAGTTCATGCAGCTTAGTTAGGAGTGGGTGGTCAGATACTTGTAGGGCTTTATGCAAAAATCTATCTGATAGATATTGCCTACGTAAATGCAACGGAGGTTCCACACATTCAACTTGCAGGGCATTAATAGGAGAGGATTTCATGGAACCAGTAATGATGCGGAGACATTTCGATTGTATTTTGTCCAAGGATTTTAAAGCATCTTTGTTACATGGTTCCAGAAGGAAAGAACCATAGTCCAGATGACTGCGGACTAGGGCATTATAAATTAATTTCTGCGTATAAGGGTGAGAACCCCACCATACTCCAGAAAGTGAACGAACAACATTAATATTCTTTTCTGACTTTTTGACAATGTGATAAACATGGTGGGTGCCTGTTAATTTAGAGTCTAGAATTACACCAAGAAACTTAACTTTGTCTTTTATAGGGAAAGTTTGTTCATCATAAGCAATTGAAATCTCTGGTATAATTCTTTGACGTGCAAAAACAACAATACTGCTTTTAGGAATTGAAATGGATAATCCGTGGTTTGAGAGCCAATCCTGCAAATAGTATATGGCTGAATTCATCCTTGAAGAGGCTTCTGCTACATTGTTAGATGAGGTATACAGGGCCAAATCATCAGCATATTGGAGTACACTACAAAAGCTGTTGGCAGAAAGTTCCAAGTCATACGTGTATATACTAAACAGGAGGGGACTGAGCACTGACCCCTGTGGGAGGCCTTTCCACACTTGTCTTGGAGCACTGGAATAATTTTGAAAGCTAATAAGAATAGATCTATCTGAAAGGTAATTAGATATGTAATTGACAATCCTCACTGGAATACTCAGATTCAGCATTTTCTGCCTGAGCACAGGAAGAAGCACATTGTCGTATGCAGACGACACATCTAAAAAAGCAGCCACCAAGTAGCTGCGTTTGGAAAACGCCAATCTTATGTCCGTGACAAGTGTGCCAAGGCTGTCCATCGTACTAAAACCCTTCCTGAACCCAAATTGGCTTTTAGGTAAAATTTGCTTGTTCTCTATTAACCATTCTAACCGATTCTTAATAAGGTGTTCAAGAATCTTAGCCATGGTACACGAAAGGGCAATAGGGCGATAGCCCAAGTGGTCAGTACTCAGTTTACCTGGTTTTAGTATAGGGATGACAATTTGGGATTTCCATTCCTTATGTGGAGTGGCTGAGATGAAGAACTGGTTCAATATTTCCAGAAAATATTCTTTTGTAGCAGGACCACTGCGAGTTATGAATGAGTAGGGAATTCCGTCTGCACCAGGCGAAGAGTCTTTTAGGGTGCTAATGACAGCATCAAGTTCCTCTCGGGAAAATGGTGCATCAAATGGGTCAGATGAATAAGTTGGGTTGGAATACGTCAAGGTTTCCTCAAAAGACGGTACTGCAGGAGGGGCTAACCTCCGTGTAAATTCACCTATCCATACTGAGCAATCATTTGAAGAGACATTTAGGTCATTATTTGTGCCACAGCGGAATTTTTTTATGTTTCTCCAGACCATAGAGGGGTGTGAGTTAGGAGACAAGGTTTCACAAAAACTGTGCCACCCAGTTCTCTTCTTCTTCGCAAGTAATTTGGTTGCCTCAGCAGCCACCTTCTGGTAATTAAGGTATTTGTCCCTACACATATCAAGGGAATACTGACGTTCCGCTACCTTTCTTCTTCTAACAGCTGCATAGCAATCTTGATCCCACCAAGGGGGTGGAGAAGTTTTTTTTTTTGGTGGTTTCTTTAATGGGATGCTTTTATTGGCAGCTGACAGGATAGCATCTTTAAAATCCAAATACAGGGACTGCACATTACTTTCGTGGATGGGTGGGAGCTGTGAAATGCCCTCATCAGTGGTATCAGTAAAAAGGGGCCAGTCGGCCCTAGTCAAACTATATTTAAGTCGGGGCTTAAAAGGAGTGTTAGGTATACTATCAGCTGTTAGAATAGAAATAAGCAGCGGGTAGTGGTCGCTTCCATAGGTGCTACTAAGTACTTCCCACGCAAGTAGGGATGCAAGCTCGGGGGAACAGAGTGATAGGTCCACGGCACTTTGGATATTTTGTGATGGAGGGACACGGCGAGTAGGTGATCCATCATTAAGAATGTTGAGGTTCAAATCATCAATTAAGTCTAGGAAAGCAGCTGATATGGAGTCACAAAAATGGGAACCCCATGAGGTGTGGTGAATATTAAGGTCTCCTAGGATGAGAACTGGTGGGGAGAGGGAGGACATTATAGATGACAGTTCATTAAGGGTAGCGAGAGAAGGGTTAGGGATATAAACAGATAGGAATGAGATGTTTGAGGTACGGATAGCGACAGCATTGATGTTATCAGAGTGTGGGGGAAGGGTAATTTGAGTGAATATACAGGATTTAGACACAAGAATAGAAGCACCAGCATGCCCATCATTTCTATCATCCCGGAGACATGAGTAGCCTGGAACCCTGAAGTGGGCACCAGGCCTAAGCCACATCTCCTGGACGGCAAAAACCACAGGCTTAAATTTATTTATAAGATGGATAAAATCTGCTTTTTTATGTTTGATGCTCCGGCAATTCCACTGAAGAATTGCTTGGAATGTTAACAGACATAGAAATCAGCTCAGTAAGTTTTTGGTGGATACTGGATGGTAATTCAGTATCACTAAAGCGTGTAAGTAAACTCATTAACGTAGAGAGCAACAGTTCGAGCAGATTGTCATTGGGGGAAACATTTAATGCGCTGCCATTGGGCATCACAGAGACTGGAGTTTCTGTGATAGCACTATGAGCCCGCCTATCATAGCCAAGACTGGAGGCTGGAGATGGTGAACGGCGAGGAGTAACAACTGTTTTCCTATATGATATCTGGGGAGAGTACATTTTTGACACGTTGTGGGGATGATTCGGTGGTATAGGTGTGGAATAAGGGATATGTGAGGTAAGTGGAGAGGGAGACAGTCTGATGGTATCTGCAAAAGATCTCCTCGACTGAGGGAATCTCGCAGAAGCCTCCAGATAGGAAATGTTTTCCTGAGACATCGTGAGCTTAATTGATTTTTGCCGGGAGAATTCAGGACAGGACATATCTTTGGCTGTATGATTGCCAGAACAAAACAAACATGTGGGAGATGGCTTAGAGCATGAAATTCCCTCATGACTCTGGGCACAGATAAAGCAGCGTGGACTTGATCTGCACTGTGAAGTCACATGACCATACCGGCAACACTTGTAACATTGTATTACCGGCAGAACATATGTCTCCACCGGCATAGACGTGTAAAAACAGTAGATATTTGAAGGGAGCTTCTGACCGCGGAATGTTAATACTACAGTTTGGGTAGGGACCCAGATTGTGTTACCATTATCATTCGTTGTTCTCCTATTCAACCTACGTGCCTTTATTACTGTTCCATAGTCTGAGGGAACCTCAATAGCCAAGACAAACTCCTCCAAAGACCATTCCACAGGTACAGCTCTCACAATACCCATTCGAGTTACATTAAAGGATGGAATGGTTGCCTCGAACTTAGCTGTTAATAGTGCAGGGTTGGCCATAAATATATTTGCATCAGCTGCAGTTTTGAACTCTACTGAAATGCGGTTTCGCCCTACACGTTTGACACCATCCTTAGTAATGTTCTTTATATTCTGGCGAAATAAAAAGTGTCCAAATTGTATTGGGCGCAAAGTGGCGCCGGCAGATTCCTCAAGCCTACTAACGTGTACAACAAACGGAGCCAAATCAGTATCTGTATAGGTTGTTTTATTGTCCACGAAATCAGGGTGAGTGTACGTTACCTGCAAAGATGCGGAGGCTTGGGAAGGGTGCATTATTGTTTTCTTAACCGATTGCGTTTCGTCGCTGTGTACTTGAGGGCGTTTACGGTTAACCTCAACCGCAAGAACCTCGGGTATTTGTGGAACGAGCGGAGTAAATACTGGAGGCGATAGGGAACATTGGGTGACGGTGCCTCCGCCCGGATCGGGCGTCTCCTCGTCCATTCTAACCACTAAATTACCTGTCAAACACTTAATAGATGGGTAATTGACCTCCACCAACACAAATCTACAGATACGGTACGTCAACAGGTGTTTTTAACTGAAAAACTACAGAAATATATTGAAAAACGACAGAAATATATGATACCACGTGTATCACGCACTCGACCAAAAAGCAGAGTCCTATTCTAAACAGTGACAATCAAAGAATATAGTGACAATCAATGACATGACATAGCAACTGACACACAGTAACTTAGAACTCTTCTTCTTTGTATTTTCGTTGTGGCAATGGCCTGAAGATTAATTCTACCAATATGATACATAATGTAATTTCGTATACCAGATGTTTAGTAGATTTTCTTTTCAAGTTTGTTTATTTTTTTATTATTATTTCCAGATTGGTTAAGAATCACGAGTATTATATATATGTCTGTAGTAGTAAGTGTGCTGTATATGTGTATAATATTAACCCTACTGAATGGAAAGGAAAACATTTTGTATTTGAAATAGCCATTGTGTCCCGTTTGCACATAAATTTATCAGTGGTGCGATTTCAATGTACTAGATATTCATATTGTATTTATTAATATTGTATTTGTTATTATTTATTTCTATTTATTTATTTATTTTCAGCTGAATAATGTTCGATTTTAGTGAAAACATCAATGATAACTGCTTCATGTCGTGCTCCTCTGATGAGTATGATAGTGCTCTCAGTGATACTTCATCAACTTCCGAGTCTACTCTTGAAAGTAAATTACAATCTGTGTTTGAAAACAACTCTCGCTATCTCAATCTTGTGCACATAAATGCTCAGAGCATAATAGCTCATTACTCCGATTTTCTTGCATCCTTTAGTAGTGTTGCTGTCGACGGTATTTTAGTCTCCGAATCCTGGCTTAAGCCATCACTTCCTTCTACTATGTGCTCTCTTCCCGGCTTTCGTCTTTATCGTAATGATAGGACGGGTGCTGGTGGAGGCGGCGTATGTATTTATCTTCGCGATCATATCCCTTGTGCTGTAATCTCACATTCGCCTTCCGAATATACTGCTTCGCTTGAATATTTATTTCTGGAAGTCACTCTCCACCACACCAAAATTCTATTAGCAGTAGTATACAGCCCAAATGACAAAATTGATTACTTTCACACTTTTGAATCAACGTTGGAACACTTACGTCCTATGTACGACCATTTTATTCTAATGGGCGACCTTAACACCTGCCATTTAAAATCGGATTACAGGACCCACAAACTTAATGATTTAGTTTCTGGATTTGATTTACAACTTCTGCCACTTTCTCCAACACATCACTTTCCTAACTGTAGACCTTCTCTCATTGACTTAATGTTAGTTTCCGACGTTGATTCAGTCATCAAACATGGACAACTCACAGCGCCTTTCTCATACCACGACTTAATTTTCCTATCATATAAGGTGCGTCCTCCAAAGAGAAAATCCAAAACTATTTCCCAGCGTAACCTTAGAAATTTGGATGTAGATCGTTTGAGAAGTGATTTTTGTAATGTTGATTGGTCCGACCTTTACTCTACCTCATGTATAGATCATAAAGTACATTTATTTAATTCAACGTTGACGTCGCTTTTTGATACTCATGCACCATTTAGACCAGTAAAAGTGAAGCACTTACCAGCACCATGGTTGTCTCCGTCTATTAAAGAGGTTATGGCTAAACGAGACAAGGCTAAGTCCAGAATTAAAAAATCTCCTACGGAAGTAAATCTTCTAAAATATAAAAAACTGCGTAATGTCTGCAATAGGATGTGTAGGGATGCAAAACGCCATTATATTCACTCCTCTATTGATAAAATGTCTACCTCGTACATTTGGAAATTTTTACGATCACTGGGTGTGGGTAAACCTCATGAAAATATCAATGATAATCTTGATCTTAACTCCCTAAATAAACATTTTTCAACACCGCCAATCGTAGTTGATACGACGAAAAAATTGTCCACTCTACATACACTTTCCCAACGTTCTTCACCCACAAGTGATTCATTCATTTTTCGCAATATCACGGAGGAAGAAGTTAGGAAAAGCATTGATTCTATTTCTACAAAAGCTGTGGGCAGCGATGGCTTGAGTCGTGACATGCTAACACCTGTTATTGATCTTGTGGTTCCGGTGATTACACACATAATTAATTTTTCTCTCACTCACAACGTGTTCCCAACTGCTTGGAAAATGGCTCAAGTTATCCCCCTTCCTAAGACGTCTAATCCGTCGTCTTTTTCTCAATACCGGCCTATTTCTATACTTCCCTTACTTTCTAAGGTTCTCGAAAGTGCTGTCCATAAACAACTTCACACATATCTTTCTTGCAACAATCTTCTCAGCCCTTACCAATCAGGCTTTCGTCTCAACCACAGTACGGTCACTGCATTGCTCAATGTCACGGATGATGTACGTTACGCTATGGACAACAAAAAACTTTCCTTGATTGTACTATTAGACTTTAGCAATGCATTTAATTCTGTCGATTTTGACATTCTCCTAGGTATACTTCGCTCGATTAACTTTTCTCCTCCTGTGATAGCATGGTTCGACTCCTATCTTCGTGGGCGCCGGCAATGCATCAAACTCGATGAAAGGTCATCAGAGTGGATTGATCTAGTTGCAGGTGTGCCACAAGGCGGTATCTTGTCTCCACTCTTATTTTCTATTTTTATAAATGAAATATCCCAAATCCTCACTTCTTCCTACCACCTATATGCAGACGATTTACAGATTTATAGTAATTTCTCAATTTCTGAAGCCCATGAAACTATTAAGATTATAAACCATCAACTATGTGCTATCCAGGGATGGGCTGAAAACCATGGTCTTCTAGTTAATCCATTAAAGTCTCAGGCTATAGTCGTAGGTAGTAATCAGTTACGTAGTAGACTCAATTTTAATGACTTGCCTAAAGTTTACTACAATGGTCTGCAGATTCCCTTTGTAGACAAAACGAAAAACCTTGGACTTATCATTGATGGAACACTATCCTGGACTGCGCATATAAATGACATCAGTAAGCGCATGCATTATACATTTCACTCTCTCAAGCGACTTCAAAATTTTTTGCCCTTTAAAACTAAAGTTATGTTGGCTCAATCTCTCTTACTTCCCATTCTCGACTACGCTGACATCTGCTACTTGGATGCAACAGAGGAACTACTCAACAAGCTGGAAAGATTGCAGAATCTAGCCATACGTTTTATATTCGGTCTTCGTAAGTACGACCATGTATCGGAGTTTCGTGAACAGTTGAAGTGGCTCCCTATTCGATTTCGCAGAAATGTGCACATACTATCCCTCCTTTTCAAACTAATTACCAATCCCAATTCCCCTCAATATCTCTGTTCTCGTTTTCCACTCCTTCCACAGCCAAATCGATCACAACGTTCCTGCCATATAAAAACTATAGACTTCCCCTTAGCCAACACGAAATTCTTCTTCAATTCGTTCACCGTCCGCGCTGCCCTACTCTGGAATAAACTACCACTGCAGATACGAGATGTTCATACTGTGTCCACTTTCAAGAAAAAATTGAAGGAGTATTATCTGAAGACACTATTTTCTAGTGAAAGATAATATATATAATGTGGTTATATTGATGTATATTTGTATATATATAGGTCTGTGTATATGTGTATATATGTATATGTATGTATGCGTGTATATGTATGTATATATTATATGTATTTTTACACAAGTAGTTTAACTGTATCATAGTGTAACTGTTTTTATTGATGCTTGTTGGCACATATATTTTGTTTACGGCCCTATACAATGTTTTCACATTCATTGGGGTTGGCTGGAAGAAATCTCTTAAAGAGATAAGCTCACCTTTGTACACAAAACTTAGAACAAAGAATATTTTGTATATCTATGTGCAATAAAGAATAAACAACTGTATTAAATTTACATATATAAACAGGTAAATTTAATTACTAGGTTCAAAACTTAAAATTTATAATTAACTATTTCATACATTTACAATTATAACATTTATTAAAATTATTCGCAACAATGTATGAGGATTCGCTCTCAGTCCCTGTAAGAGTGAGCGAGTCAATATCGCACACTTTTATTAGTGCGACAGAGAGAGAGCATTATATCCTCTGCCCGCTTATTGGAACTGACCTATGTGTCTGTTTCTTCAAATATATACGTATGTATAATAATAATATAAATAACATATATAAACTTTCGCTTTGTTATAATAACGCAAATTTTTAAGAACAATTTGAACTTTCGAAATTTTATAAAACACTCTTGAAACCGCAATGATTGCCTGCCATTGATTTTTTAATAACAAAAACTATATCTATTTCTATTTATAAGGTTTAATCATATAACTGCTTTCATATATCAAATAGCATGAGTATATACATTTATATCTTATTATATTAAACCAGCAATTCTTGTTTATCTATACATGTATATCTAAATAAAATTGAAATGTCTGTCTGTGATTGCAAAATAAAGCCTTTATCTTAAGCTCATATTATTATTTTCACGTTACCAAAGCATAAATACACATTTTTAACTTTTTTGTCTGTCTGTCTGTCTGTTTGTTTATCCGGGCTAATCTTCGAAATGGCTGAACTTTCACTGGTAGGTAGAGGACTGTTCAGAGCAGAATATAGGGTATTTTTTATCCCGTAAATATTTAGGGTTCCTGCGTATAGGGTACTTTTTATCCCGTAAATATTTAGGGTTCCTGCGTAAAAAATTAAAAACTGTTAAAATTAGGGGGAAATATCTTCCCCTTCGGGGGACTTTGCAGTTTTATTTTTATTATTTTCATAGAATACTCGTACATAGTATTTTTTGTAACATACAATGACGACGCATTTTTTATGTAATATAAATAAAACTCATATACGTTGCCTCCTGTAAAGGTCAATAGATGGCGCTGTACGAAAATTGAATCGCTCTATGGTTGCATCCCCTGAACTTTGTTTTTTTTTTTAAACAGAAACAATTTCATGTTTACCGAGAAATAAAGGCTACTCGAAGCCCAAATCTCATGCGTGCGAAACCGCGGGCTTCTGCTGGTATAATATATATATTCCGTATATCTCAGAAATGGCTCTAACGATTTGAATCAAATTTTGTATTTTTATTGATAAGGTTTTGCTTTTTACTTTGGTATCTCTCATGAGAAAACGTGGTTTTATACAAGAACATAAAAAGCCGATCAAAAGTTTGGAAAAAGTATTAACTATAATACATATTTTCACGAACTCCCCAGAGTAACTCTCCTCATCCTTAATAATAAAAGCTCAACTGTTCATACAATTTGCAACTATTTATTTAAGCTTTATCATGTTTATTGATTTCACGGTTCACAACTCACTGGCAAGTGACCTGGAATCCTTCAAATCTGAAATTTTACATCTAGTATGGGCTCCAATACGCTTCCAACGACGTGAACTATGGGATATGCTGTAGTAGATTAAAGTGTATCAACTATAGCATCTTCTTCTTAGCGTTACCCCGTTTCCTAATCCATTAGGAATGGCGGGGTTCGCTAACTAGGCCTAAGGATTTGGCGAAGGTACTGATTTTTATGTAGCGACTGCGTCAGACCTCTGCACCGAACCTATTTTAGGTAAAGTCATGTCTTTCAAAATATAATTTCTTGGACGTACGGGTTTCTTCACGATGTTTTCCTTCACCGCCGAGCAAGGTTTAATTACAAAGATGTACATAAATCCGAAAACATGAATTGCCACATGCCAGGATTCGAAGCGCAAACCATTTGCTCAGCTGGTTCTTCATACACTGGGTTATCACTGCTCTTGTATCAACTGTAACATATTTTATGTTAAATATTATATAACAATATTTTTTTTTTTATCTTATAATAAGTAAGGAGTCGTAACACGACCATGATATAACCACAATCAAGTAATCTAACACCAGTTAAAAACGCTACCTGTCAATCTAAATGTGTTCTTTCTCCACTGAAGTATTACGTAAGTTTTGAAGATAAAACAATTTCAAGAGACTCCATTAGTAGGTACTCGGATTTTAGATTTGTATAGTAAAAGCCATTGCACCGAGGCGAACTACTGCGTCGTTCTATTGAGCACACAAATTTTCTTATGCCAGTTTGACTTTCTCCTCCAGATGCTTTTAAGACTGAATATAGTTGGAGATTTCGACATCCATACTGCTAATGCAGTTACTTGGCAATATATTATTGATCAGCTTGACCCTGTCAGTATGAGGTTTATGCCATTGGAGTACTTGCCGTCTACAATGACTTTAATGCACAACAAGGAGCTAGCAACCTATCTCAATAAACCACTGGTAGACCATTACGTTACAACATCGATAGATCATGGCGCCAAATCCGATCGAATGCCTTCGCTAATGCCTCATCTTGATTCTCAATTGTTAAAATCTAACTGTGATAAACGTTAATGTGTTCTTGCGTAAATGAGGTCATCAGGCAGAAGATGAGTTTAAGACTGTGCTAGCAGTGCAGTAACATAGGCTATGGTATTTTTTTATAACACTAACCACCATAGCCTATGGACATTTGCAAAACCAGGGGTGTCACTCATGCGTTGCCGACCCTCTAAAAACCTCTTCGCGCATTTCTTGAAGAATTCCATGCTGAAGTCTCTTGGAATAACCTCGGCTGGGAGCTCATTCTACAGCTTGGGAATTCTCGGAAGAAAACT
The DNA here is from genome assembly GCA_947507595.1 of Pyralis farinalis. Classification (NCBI taxonomy): domain Eukaryota; kingdom Metazoa; phylum Arthropoda; class Insecta; order Lepidoptera; family Pyralidae; genus Pyralis; species Pyralis farinalis. The sequence goes on along the minus strand of OX382260.1, from coordinate 35,361,754 downwards.
CCTCTGGAACCGCACAGTACGGGACCACTGCGGGTCCAGCGTGTGAGGGTGAACTCGCCGCTGTCGGCGAGCGGTGCGGTTATAAAAAGTAGCTGCCGTCATGATTTCGAACAATTCTTTAGAACACAACTCATTATACAATCTGTAGAGCATACAAAGGGATGCAAATTCTCTCCTTAAACTTAAGGGTTCAATACCGTGTGTAAGCTTAGAATTGTCGACAATTCTCACAGCTCGTCTCTGTATCGAATCACATAGTCCAAGCTGGTATCCAGGTATGGTAATGATAACTGCTTCAACTCCATAGGCCACATGTTTATGTGGCATCCAACGCCGGCTAGAATAATATGAAAAAAGTCGCCAAGCTTCGAAACTAACATTCCAACATCTGTCTATATTCTTCTGATTAAATTCCATACGAGCTCCTAAGCAACCTTAATTCTTTTTCAACATAACGAAATGCTTAAAAAGACGTAGGCATGACACGATGATTATCAAAGGCTTTTTGTGGAGAGAATCCTGTAGAATATTACAAATTAAATCATGTCTGACAATACGCGGCCTAAATAATAATAAAGTCCTCGCGAAAAACTGTAAAACGAAATGAGTGGATGTAGTTTCAATGGAAGTGGCATTAACTCGATGAAAACTTTAACCTAATTCCAAGAAATGATGTTGTATGTTAGTATTCTTTTAGAGTTCTTCATCATACTCCCCTCTAGAGTGCCATTCGTATCGATCCTGTGCCACCTGCATCCATCAACTCTTTACAAACCTATTGAGGTCGTCGCTCCATCTACTGGAGAGTTGTCCGGTATTACGTGTACCAGTACGCGACAGTACGGGGACGCCGTTGAGAACTTTTCTTCCCCAACCATTGATGGTTCTGTGAACTATGTGCCCGGCCTAATCCTACATCAGGTTGCTTATCCTTTGGGCTATGTCGGTTACCTTTGCTCTACTGCAGATATCCTTATTTCTCATTCTATGTTTCCATGTTTTACACCATTATGTACAGAAACCTTGGCATTTAGATTATCTGTACATTATGTGCATTATACTGGATTTAATTAAATAACCTATTCCATACATACATTATAATTACATACGTGAGATAAGTTGTCCTTCCAGCTTAACCGGCATTTTTTGAGTTTATAAATCCATCATTAGACCTGGTTTTTTATATGGCAGCGAAGCGTGGCCGCTACTTCAGTGGCAAAAGCAGGAGCTGCGTGCCATGGAGATGAATATGCTGCGCTGGATGTGCGGTGTGACGCGGAAGGATCGCATAAAGATTCGCGGTAGCCTTTATGTCCGTGACATAGCAGACAAACACAAGAACGTCGCCTACGCTGGTTCGACCACGTCTTACGAAAACCGGGAAGTTACGTGGGCAACAAATGTCTGGCCATGCCACCTCCGCCGGGTCCCGGTAGGAGGGGTCCCAGAAGTGCTGGCTTGACGTCGTAAGGGATGACATGCGTGCCAATGGTCTCACAGTAAGGGATGCCTAAGACCGAAGTGGAGAAGTAGAAGCTGAAAAGCGGACCCTGGGCTGCGAAGCGAGAGCTTAGGACGCGACCGGGACTAACGCTCGGATGATGATGATGATGATGACATTATAATTACATACATTTTTATTCCGTATACATTTTAATTTGGTCGATATTTTCAGCAGATTTCATATATTACTTATACTATAAGTTTGCAGTTGACTTTTAGTATAAATACATAATACTTAATATAATATTTATTTAAAGGTAAATGAACATAATTACATTTAGTGATCATATCTACATACATATGCATGATCACTAAATGTTATTCACATAAACTTCACACTTGTCTCCCATTGCAGAGACTAAGGAACGCCAGGTCTCGCTTCTTCCACACTCATCAACCTCTTCATGCACATATAGATCAAATTGGTGATGTGTTGAAAAAGGTCCAAATCATAAGCACCTGGAACCGAGGAGCATACATTTTGTGATCATTGCTAAATAATACAGTATTTGAAGTAGTAAATGAAGTACGTAACAGTAAGTCTACATAAATTGTAAAAAATACATTTTTCTATGTATAACGTCACGTCAAATCCCTAGCAGGCAGAGGGAACCGAGCATCACATGACTCGTTCCATACATATATATTACGCTCTTCATTCATATTTTGTTTACTCTCTATCATTTCCAGATGATGTACTTCCGTAACAGAAGGGGCTTAAGGATTCATTTGTAAACAGTGCGCACCGATTGTTTCGGCAGTCCGTCTGTCCGTCCGACCGTCATACTGGGCTAATTCCATTGCCAGGGATGTACTTCACACAGGTGTGTGGATATGGTTCGCCTATTATTTTTGTGCCACCAAGTTCTTTAGTGTATGGACACTTGCAATACCATAGCCATCATTCGTGCGCACTTGAACCTGTAAAATCTTTTAACACCATTTTGGAAGAACTCCTATACAACAACAACAAGAAGAAAAAATGCCGAAAGAAACTTCACATAGGTATATATTTTGAGGCCGTTCTAAGAAATTTCTTCTTTCTTTCTTTTTTATACTTCCTCAGGAATGTCTATATGCCACAAACATACGGCAATCTAGGAATGCTTGCAGTACATTAAGTATCACTCGTGCGATGGCACACCTGCTGCTAATACCTCCTCTTTGGTGATCTTCAGGAGCATTATCCGGAGTAATATAAATAAAAAAAGAATAAAATAATAAGGAGGAGTATTTCCCCAGGCAGGTTGCTATGATGCGCCCTACCTCTCTTAAAAACACTCAGATCAAGCTAAACATACATGTTCATGCACACAAATGTTTGTCCTGTGTTAAAAGTTTCCAATTGAGATTAGTTTCAAAAGTAACCTTTGAAAGAGTGATAGTCGAAGTACCTTACACCTGTCTCTTCAGCTTAGAAAATAACGATGGAATATAGAACGACATGAAGTTTCTTGAGAGGACTTGAGGAAAAATATTCGTGATACAATATAGCCTGAAATTTATATTTCTTTCTAGTATCTGTGATATCGCAGAGAGAACTGAAATATGTCTGTTAAATATTGGAGATCCTTAAATAACAGCATGAACATGCCTAAATATACTGTTTTATTATACTTCTATAATTTGTGAGTGAATAAGAGAGAGAAAAAATAGAAACCGGTGAGCGTGCATGAAAAGAGCAATGAATGTTAAAGAAGCGAGTGAGGTATGTAAGGATCGAGTCACGTGGCGCTCGGTTCTCTCTGCCTACCCCGTAAGGGATTTGTCGTGAAGTTATAGATAGATAGATAGAATAAGAGAGTATATTACGCTTAACAATCGCAATTAGATTCCAGGTTTAAGGGTCAGGGTCGATAATACACGTGTGGCACACTGATGATGTAAATACGAGTATTCTAACTACGGTAACTACTTGTCATTTGCTTGTTTGCTACTTTAGTGACATAAAAAAAAATCGGCCAAGTGCGAGTCGGACTCGCGCACCAAGGGTTCCGTACCATTATCTATATAAACGGCAAAAAAAATCACGTTTGTTGTATGGGAGCCCCCCTTAAATATTTGTTTTATTTTAATTTAATTATTTATTCTTAAAGTGAATATATAACTAAATATTCTGTAAATATTTCAAGCGTCTACCTGTTGCCGTTATCAATATCGAGCAAAATAATCAGGTTTGTTGTATGGGAGCCCCCTTAAATATTTATTTTATTCTATTTTTTAGTATTTGTTGTTATAGCGGCAACAGAAATACATCATCTGTGAAAATTACAACTGTCTTACTATCACGGTTCATGAGATACAGCCTGGTGACAGACGGACGGACAGCGGAGTCTCAGTAATAGGGTTCCGTTTTACCCTTTGGGTACGGAACCCTAAAAAGTGTAACGCTTGACGCGCACTTAGCAGTACATTGCTAAGTCCAGGTAAAGTTTGGGACAATAGGGGGTTTTAAAAGACTTTTCTGAATTTTTTATTGATTTTTAAACATTCACTTTTAGCATGGATGGCATTCTGTTGTTATCCTAGATCTAATACGCAATAAAGTAGCACTACTTTGTATAGAAATGTGTGATGTTAAGCCCCACTTTGCTCATAAGTATATTTTTTGCTAACTAACCATCAGGGTGCACCACGTATAGATAATGTTCTAAAGTTGAAACTGAGTAATTTTGTTTATAATTCGTCGGTAGGTATTTTCTTTTTTACATTTAGGGGGACAAACGAGCATGTGGGTCACCTGATGGTAAGTGGGGAAATGGGCTGTTGTGAATGCCCATAGACTTCAGCAACACCAAAGGGTCATTGATACGTTGCCGACTTAAAGGTATGCAGGCATATGGCCCACTTGATATAAAGCGGTTACCGTAGCCTATAAACGCTTGTAATACATGAAGTATTTACGCATTACCACCTCTGCTGATATTACAGCTTACTGGTAGCCGTATTGACTCGCAGGAATACAACTACCCTCCAGGCAGTTGTAATTTATCTGCGTTTTCTGGGAGGTGTGGCTTCCCCAATCGGGTTATTATGATGCGCGCTATGTCTTTTGAAAACATTCAGATCAAGATAAACAGACATGTTCATGCACACCAAGTATCTTGTGTGCATACTGAACCCACAAACGTTGGTGTTAAAGTAAGATTGCTAATTACTACGCAACTGGGCTCGTCGAAGACTGAATTACAGACAAAATTTAGTTTTACGCAGAATCTTCAATGTAAAACATTTTGTAAACTAACTAACTAAATCAAAAACTAGAGCTGTTCTGGTATGGTCTTCGTCTGTTTTTCAGTGTGTCCTTCTAAAACGCACAACGGATTTGGTTTATGCAACGTTTACATAAGAGGATTAATTCCTGAATGTTTATACGCAAGGCGGAACAAGTCGGTATTAAATAAAGCCTTCTCCAAAATTTGGAATGCAGCGTTCCGTGTCCTACATAAACCCATAAAAAACTCATTATTCTGGGATTTTCAGCGACAATGGCTTATTAATTCATAAAAGAGAACCGATGAGGACAGGTGCCGAATTAATTCTGGTCCATACAGAGGTGGAATTAACAAAAGGGGTTAGAAAACATATTTTCAGTACATATCAAGAATGTATTGTTGGAAGAAGTGAATGGGATTATATATCTTGGAAGCACTTTTAGCATGGATGGAAGGTACACCGCTGATGTGAAGAGATGAGCGAGTGCAGGGAATGGTGTGATTGGAGTGTTGGATAAACTTCTAGGCAGTTGAAATCAAAGCCAGAAGGCACAGCTAACTGTACACACCGCGGTGCTAAACCCATCGACAACTCATAGTAGTGAATGCTGGGCATGGTAGAGAGAGCATGAAAGTAGAATAAATGCGGGCGAGATGCGAGCATTCGCAAAATTTGTAGAGTAACGTAAGCTGATCGCGTTCGCAATGATCGTGTAAAAATGAGACTTGGTCTCAAATGAAGTGTTACGACAAGAAAAAGCATGCTACGAGTATATAAATGAGCTGAGGAACGCCAAAACTTACCTACCATAGCCAAATTGGTCATCTTTTATCAGAAGGAACAATGATCACAACGGAAAGGACATATATACGAGTATTATGTATGTCCGCTCACAAACATCCATTCATGCGCGCGCGTTAAGCCACACACCTTTCGAAATATAATATTTTGGACGTGTGGGTTTCCTCACGATGTTTTCCTTCACCGCCGAGCAAGTGATAAATATGTACATAAATCCGAAAACACGAATTTAGTGGTACATGCCCCCGCCAGTGGTGGCCAATAGCCCGGTTCCTTATATAAATGTGCACGGTTAAGGTATTAGCAGCAGAAGTGGCATCGCGCGAATGATACTCAATGTATTGCAAGTGTATGATACCCGACGTTGTATAAAAAAAATAATGACCTTAAAAAGCCAAACCAAATAAATCTCGGGATGAATGAATCCCGGCGTATGCCTCTTTTCAGGAACACTGTTCCTATGTGTTTGTCTGTGCGTTTGTCTGTCGCTTTTTTTCGAATATTCGAATTTTGACTTCAGATTCGGATTCAGCATAAAAAATAGAATAGGAATGTTCAGGAACACCGTTCTTATCTCTTAAGGAATATGGTGAAAATGGCCGATAAATTAAAAAAAAATTGAATTGTTGTATAATTGACGAGCCAGGTGTTTTTCTATAGCTCCAGATATCCCTTCATATAACATTACATTGGTCATGGTGTTTTACTATCATAAATGCTCTCATTGCATTAATTGTGTCCAGATGCCATCACTTGGCTCGTATGAATAACGATTAATTTAAGTTTAAAATAAATTTTTATTTAAGAAAATGAACTCAATTATCCCGCGCTGAAAGCAAATAATGCAAACAGAATTTATCCGATTCAACTTTTACCAGTTTTACAAAGGCAACATTACCTGTCCATTATGCACGCATAATGGAACGTTGGGTTTCTGATAATGACGATTTACTTACACCTAAAATTTGAAAAAACTGTTTTTATTTAATAGTAGACCTTCATATCTATATAAATAAATAATAAATAAATTTTGTCGGACAAATTACACAGCGCCACCTAGCCCTAGACAACTGATAAACATACGTAAATATTTTTTTTTTGTAAATACATACGTATTATGCATTGAAAATACCCAGACCAAGACAAACAGACATGTTTATGCACACAAATGTTTGTACTGTGAGGGAATCGAACCCACGAGCGTTGGTGTCAAAGTAGCGTAACAGCGCGTTTCACCACTGCGCCACCAAGCTCGTCAGATATAACTAATCCATTTTTATATGTAATTGTGATGTGTATGCTGTTGGTATGTCATAAATAAATAAATTCATAGCTCTTTTCATGCACGCTCGCCGGTTCCTGAGGCTTTTGACATCACCTTCTGATAAATAATAGTTTTAAATATAGTTTGCGTTAACTCTGGATTGGCAACTCAATGTGTACTCAGATATCGATGTACCTGTTATCTGCGAATCCTTAATGTTACTCAGGTGGCTTAAACGGAGAGATGATGAATAGTTGTCACACGCTCTATTATTGATTGTGTTCTTGATTTTTAACAGGTTCCGGTATTAACTTTGGTCATTTAATTGTAGAATGTATATCTTTACGCCAGGTCCCTTGCGGGGTAGGCAGATAGAAACGATCGTTAAAGACGTGGTCCGTACACCTTCACTCGCTTCCTTAATATTCATAGCTCTTTTCATGCCCGCTCGCCATTTCCTAGGGCTCCTTACTTCACCGTCTGATAAAACACGACCAATTTGGGTCATGGTAGGTTAGTCTTTGTCTCCCTCGGCTCCTACATCCTTCCACTTTCGCATTGTATATCTGTTCCGTCATTCTTTCATCCTGCATTCTTTCTACATGTCCGAACCAACAAAGCATGCCTATTCTTATCTTAACACCAATACTCTCTTTCGGACCAACTCTCTTTCTTACGTCATCATTACGAATTATGGAACCTTTTACGGAATTAAGCAGAGAACATTATTGGTAAAATCCCATCTGATGTATAAGTACAAGGAGAATTGGTCGCCCAATCCCCGTTGTTATTACAGTAATTCCTATAAGATCAATCAGGACTGGTGGAGTCTGTTATCTAAGCCTAAGGACATGGCTAAGATACTGATTTGCATGGAACTACAGAACCTAGAGCGAAAGCCAACCTTTCTTAGGTACGGCCATACATGTTTCAAAATATAATGTCTTCTTTCCTCAAGATGTTTTCCTTCACCAACGAATAAGAGATAATTACAAATATGGCACGATTCGAACATGTCAATAGGTAAGTTTTTTATTCACTGGGCTATGACTGTTCTCGTACAAACAACATAAGATAATAAATAAAAATCAGCTAACGATTCCTGAGGTGGGGTGAGGTGAGTTTGTGCATGTGAATAACATCTGTCTTATTTATTTATTTATTATTCAGATACTATAGTTATTACAGGTTACATAGATACAAAATGCGACTTATAGCTAGATACATAATCACATTATAATACTACTATAAATTTAGTTACTTATGTACCTACTCAAATTATACAATGGCAAATGGAATATAAAAACACAACAACGTCCTTGATTAATAATATATCTAATTGAATTAAATTAAGCAAAAATACATGCTTTAAATAAAAATAAAATCGAGATCAATAGTAGTCAATGAATGCTTACATATCATAGTCAATCTACGTTCACTCCATCTAGGAATCTATAGGCTCCGTCAAGTAAACGTAATTCACTGTATGGAATGAGGTCCAAATCATCGAATTGAGTGAGCATGTTTCTGATCAGCTGAAATGCACGGGCGGTGGGTGCCTGGGAAGCGTGTTTAGCACGGGTGTGAGACCGCTGTAGCAAGCGTGGCCGTCTACGCGGCGCTACTGCTCCCGAAACATCTTGCGGAATATGAGTAAGCACTAAAAGACTCAAGTACTTGAGAAATCACGTCTTACTTACTTTACATTACAGGGTTGATAAGCCCTATCAACCCTGTAATGCAGCACAGATAGATAAAGCTTGATAAGAAGCATTTGTCTCCTAAACGTTTCAATCTCGACCATGCCAGAAATAAAAAGCGAGGGATTACAGGGAAGGGTAATATCTTAATAGCTTAGTGGCTTGTTGTACGCGGTGCACCTTACTAATAACGCGATGGCGAATAAGAAATATGACAATCATAACAGCCCGACTGGGGAAGTACATGCACCTTACGGAAAAATTTTCATTTTCACTGTTTATACTCATTACATTGCAAGCGTTCATAGTTCATATTCTCTTTTAGAAATATGACAATCAAAACAGCCCGACTAGGGAAGTACATGCACCTTACGGAAAAATTTTCATTTTCACTGTTTATACTCATTACATTGCAAGCGTTCATAGTTCATATTCTCTTTACATCAGGTGCGCCGGAGGTTTGCCCCCTAATGTAGTTAAAAAAATGCGCGAATGCCATGTCAGGCGTGTATACCTGTTCGCTGTCCGGCGTGGCTAAATATTGGAAATATTTACCCTTTACTTTACTTGTATCCCATAATTGTAAATATCTGCAATAAATTAATAGTTTGGGTATCGTATGAGTCCCAAAGTGGATATTAATATGAAAGATGGTACAAAGATTAACACAATAGGCAACGTTATAATCCGTGGTCCATTCGACTTTATCATAAACGAATCGACCCCATTACACTCGTTTAGAGTTTCCTAAAGGGTATAATCACAATAATGGCTTTGTTTATAACTTCTAAACACGGTAGCTAATTAAAAATTAATAGTTAATTAAAAATAGTTGTTTAATAATGAGGTAGATGGTTTTTATTCGCTATTATGTAACTTCTTTGTAGCGTTATCCCGTTTCCTAATCCATGAGGATTGTCGGGATCCGTTATTAGGTCTAAGGATTTGGCGATGATACATATTTTTACTTTTACGCTCGGGGCTTCTCTGCGTGATAGAATCAGAAATGAGGATACCCGCAGTAGAACTAAGGTAACCGACATAGCTCAAAGGATAAGGAAGCTTCAGTGGTAGCGGACGGGCCACATAGTTCGTAGAACGTGGAAAAAGTTCTTTTAAGAGAGGTAGGGCACATCAAAGCAGCCCGTATGGGGAAGTACCTCCACATCACAGAAAACCGCAGCCAAATAACAACTCCCTAGAGAGTTGTTGTTTTCCTGCGTGTAAGTGAGGTCATTAGTAAGCTCCCAAAGCGTTGCTGTGTAAGCAGCAGAGGAGGCATCGCGCGAGTGATAATTTATATATCGCAAGCGTTAATAGGCTACGGTAATCGCTTTCCATCAGGAAGGCCGTATGCTTGTATGCCTCCCGACGTTGTACAAAAAAAGGTTCTTGAATAACGTACACGCTATATACGACCTCCCACTAGATGGGGCAACGACCTCAAGAGGTACGGAGTGGATGGATGCAGGTGGCACAGGACCGAGGTGAATGACTCTCTAGAGGGGAAGCATATGTTCAGCTCAGTGGATGAATACGGGCTGAAATGATGAAAATGATGATGACTGATTTTGCCGTCAGATTTTTCAACTCATGGGGGAAATTAGGTGTTTCGTTAGTTCACATTGTTCGAAATTTCTTTGATCTGCGGATTTCCTTGCGGTGTTTTCCTTCATTGCCGAGTAATCACTTACTCGGCAATGAAGGTAAACACCACAATAATTACAATATGTACATAAATCCGAAAACACGAATTTAGTGATACATGTCAACAAGTTGGTACAAGAATACAACGCGACATTCAATGCAGTCGACATCATGTCGACACCACCCAGTTTATACAAAAAAATGTTGATCAATATCTTGTCCCCCTTTTATTTAGATTTAGAAATCCATTATCTGAATTACTTTTACTTCTTTTTTATAAGTTATAATAGACTATTTCTCAACGAATATGTACATAGTTTGATGTGTGGTAAACGGTGTTGGTGTCAAAATTGTTATTACTGTTAGTCTAAGCTACTTTGTATATTCTCATTTTGTCACTGTTTGTTTACCCCAATAAATAGAGAAAAAAAAATGTCCATACCGGAATTTATACAAGGGGCCAGTTAATATTCCGCTGGCTGATTCTTTATCCGTTAGACTATCACTGATCTAATCTGCACAAGTCATGTTTTAACTATCTTCTCTTGCATCTTCACGTCAGGTCCCCTGCGGAACAGGCGCTGAGAACCGAGTGCCACAAGACGTAGTGCTCACACATCTCGCTCGCTTCTTTTATAAGGTATATTCACGCACGCTTAAAGGTTCCTAGTGCTCCTGACATTTTCTTCGTTTAAAACTCGACCAATTTAGTCGTGATCAGTGGCGGCTGGTGGGTTATCGAACTGGTGGTGCACTTTACTTGCTCACCAAGTATTAATATTAGAAATTGCAACAAATCAACAATTTACATAAAAGATGTAAATAAAAAAAAAACAATTATTTAATATAAACAAACAATAATTAACGCGTCACAGATACAGCGAAACTATACTGATAAGGAGAGGTCCATCATGGCCGCCGTCGAACTCAAATTTCAAGTTTCGTCAAACATCGGGTGCTCTCGGTAATCTTCGATTCGCACGTGCGGCGCACGAGAACCGCCTCATTTCTCGGTACATTTCTATGAACTATCTTTTGTTTCACGCGTCAGGCACATTCGCTAGTATCTCATACAAGTTCTATTAGCGGTCCTCGTGCACTCGCCGAAGCGCACGAGAATTTTTCTGTACAGGGAAAATAAGTCTTAATAGTTTAGCAAAGCGCTTAAATTGTTTTGTCTTTTATTTGTTATAATTTTAAATTTTATTTGTTATATTATGTTTTTGTATGTTTCAAAAATAAATATTAATATGGTAATTTAAAGATGAAGTAATATTTTGTAATTTTTAAATCTTTTGAATTAGTGGTTCAGCGCACGAGCGCACTTAAGGTACAGCCGCCACTGGTCGTGATAGGTGATTGCTGGCCTTCCTTGGCTACTGCATGCTTACACTTTCGCATTGCATATTTGTTTTATCATTCTTTCGTTCCGAATTCTTTCTACGTGCCCGAACCACCAGAGCTTGCTACTTCTTATTTTATAAAAGAGAATTGCTATGAAAGAAAGCGTCCGTGCATTATCTATCAGAGCAACACTCTAGCATTATCCCGTTTCCTAATCCATGAGGATTGTCGGGGTCCGTTATTAGGTCTAAGGATTTGGCGATGATACATATTTTTGCTTTTATGCTCGGGGCTTGTCTGCGTGATAGAATCAGAATTGAGGATATCCGCAGTAGAACTATGGTAAGCGACATAGCTCAAAGGATAAGAAAGCTTCAGTGGTAGCGGACGGGCCACATAGTTCATAAAACGTGGAAAAGGTTCTTTTAAGAGAGGTAGGGCACATCAAAGCAGCCCGTATGGGGAAGTACCTCCACCTCACAGAAAACCGCAGCCAAATAACAACTCCCTAGAGGGTTGTTGTTTTCCTGCGTGTAAGTGAGGTCACCAGTAAGCTCCCAAGGCGTTGCTGTGTAAGCAGCAGAGGAGGCATCGCGCGAGTGATAATTTATATATCGCAAGCGTTAATAGGCTACGGTAATCGCTTTTTATCAGGAAGGCCGTATGCTTGTATGTCTCCCGACGTTGTATAAAAAAAGGTTCTTGAATAACGACACGCTATATGATGACCTCCTACTAGATGGGGCAACGACCTTAAGAGGTACGGAGTGGATGGATGCAAGTGGGACCGAGGTGAATAATTCTCTAGAGGGGAAGCCTAATTATGTTCAGCTCAGTGGACGAATACGGGCTGAAATGATGACGATGATGACTGATTTTGCCGTCAGGTATACATAACTCATGACGAAAATTAGATGTTTCGTTGGTTCACATTGTTCGAAATTTCTTGGATTTGCGGATTTCCTTACGGTGTTTTCCTTCATTGCCGAGTAAGTGATAATTACAATATGTACATAAATCCGAAAATATGAATTTAGTGATACATGTCCATACCGGAATTTACAAGGGACCAGTTAATATTCTGCTGGCTGATTCTTATCCGTTAGACTATCACTGATCTGTTCTACACAAGTCATGTTTTAACTATCTTCTTTTGCATCTCACGTCAGGTCCCTTGCGGAACAGGCGCAGAGAACCGAGTGCCACAAGACGTAGTGCTTACACATCTCCGACTTCTTCCCGCGCTTTTGACGAGTGACATTGTTGTTTTACTTGAAATTTTTACAATTCAGTATAAAATTAGTTTTGTGTGACAATTTCGATAGTATTTTGTAACATAAGTGCTAGTGCAGTTATACAGTAATGAAAAAACTCAAATATAACACGTTTAGGCACTTTTTGGAAGACGTGAATAAGTTCATCAAGAAAACCTTGTAAAATTCCTATCGTTTTACGGGTGGTATTTAAACTGGGTTGATTGCGTCGATGTACCCTTCCCAAGTATTTTTTCAGCACAGTTCCTGATGCTGGAACATAGAATTAAGATTTTCAAATGGTTCTAAACTGATGACTTGGCTGTATGGGCTAGATCCCTTTGCCTTTCCCCTCGGGGATAAAAAAAAAGAACCAAAAAAAAAAAGTTACACATCTCCCTCGCAACTTTAATATTCATAGGTATTTTCAAGGACGCTTAAAGGTTCCTAGTGCTCCTGACATCGTCTTCGTTTAACGTCGTATATAAGTATATATAAATATATATTGAAATATCTATCTATTGTATTTGTAGGCTATGAATGAAATTTGTTAATTTTTTTTTTTGTTACCCGGCCAACAATGATTTCTTTTACCGCCTGTGGAGTTGACTGGAAGAGATCTCTTTTAGAGATAAGCTCACCGCGTGTACATTTTAAAAGTAACAACGGTATGTGTAACAATATGAAATAAAGAATATATAATAAAACTCGACCTATTTAGTCGTGGTAGGTGATTGCTGGCCTTCCTTGGCTACTGCATGCTTACACTTTCGCATTGCATATTTGTTTCTTTTGCCCGAACCATCAAGGCATGCCTTTTCTTATTCTATATGGGAGAATTGCTATGAAAGAAAGTGTCCGTACATTATCTTTCACAGAAACACTCATTTTCTAAATTAACTTATAAATTTTGCGCTATGCATGATCTAGAACATGTTTATTCTACTTTCATGCTCTAGTTGCGTACTCAGTATTCATTCCCAAAACGTTGGGATTCGTATCGCCGACAGTGAGTTGCGTTTTCTAATTTTTTCTGTTTCTTTTTAGTTTATTTAACTTCACTCCGCGTATTTGTTTGTTTAATTGAATCTTGCAAGTCGGTTCTGAAGCACTTATATTAATAATGATGAAGATAAAGATTCTTTATTTGCCATTGGACCCTCGCGGGCATTTTTTGAAAAGTAATCTTATTGTATATTATTAAATTCTCTTATGGTGCTATTTCTCTTTTTAATCTGCTAGCATTTCAGAAATGACCATTGGCGAAGAAGAAATGCCGAAAGAAACTTGCCAATATGGGTCTCTTTTCAAATTGACAATTAGATATTACAATAAATTCATGTCAGCATATTGGTAGAATATTGATGGCAAATATTAGAATTAAACATTATTAAGAAAAGGTTTTCTGTTCTGAATTATTTCCAGACATTTTTGATATTACATATTCATCAATTCTATAATAAGCCTTTCATCTATTTACACTACACTATACTAAATAAAGCATTATTCATTAGTTATGAGTATTGAGTAAAAAAATCTATGTTTGGAGACATTGCTCTTCACGTCTTTTAAGTCCTTATAGTCTTTTATAGTTGAAGAAATCTAATTTGAATTCAGAATGTGGATTGAGAACAGAAAAAAGTAAAAAAATCGGCCAAGTGCGAGTCGGGCTCGCGCACGAAGGGTTCCGTACCATTATCTATAAAAACGGCAAAAAAATCACGTTTGTTGTATGGGAGCCCCCCTTAAATATTTGTTTTATTTTGATTTAATTATTTATTCTTAAAGTGAATATATAACTAAATATTCTGTGAATATTTCAAGCGTCTACCTGTTGCCGTTATCAATATCGAGCAAAAATGAGCAAAAAAAATCACGTTTGTTGTATGGGAGCCCCCTTAAATATTTATTTTATTCTATTTTTTAGTATTTGTTGTTATAGCGGCAACAGAAATACATCATCTGTGAAAATTTCAACTGTCTAACTATCACGGTTCATGAGATACAGCCTGGTGACAGACGGACGGACGGACGGACGGACGGACGGACGGACGGACGGACGGACGGACGGACAGCGGAGCCTCAGTAATAGGGTTCCGTTTTACCCTTTGGGTACGGAACCCTAAAAAGAAACACGAATACACGACTCAGTTATTGAAGCCTGCACAATAAATTATTAATGTTCGTATAACTCAATGCGCCGATTTATAAACATGGCCTTGCAATACTTATTCGAAAGAAACAAATATATGTTGGGCGATGATTGCGTTGCTCTTGCTCGGAGAGATGGATGAATTATAATTAAAGAGTCGTTCAAGTTGTAGGTGCCATATTTAATGGAATGTTACTACAGACAGTTCTGACGAGATCGGTGGCTCAGTCGTGAATGACGCGACTTTGTCACCAACGCTCGTGGGTTCGATTCCCACACAAGACAAACATTTGTGTGCATGAACATGTCTGTTTATCTTGGTCTGGATGTTTAAAGAGAGGTAGGGCGCATCAAAGCAGCCCGTCTGGGGAAGTACCACCACCTCACAGAAAACCGCAGCAATATAATAACTCCTTCGACCACACCACTAAACTTCTAAGGAGTTGCTATATTATCAGCAAAGGTGGCATCGCGTGAGTGATGTTTAATGTAGTGCATGAGTTCATTATTTTACGGTAACCGCTTTACATTCGGTGGCCGTATATTTGTATGCCTCCTGATGTTATATAAAGAGAAATAACATAAACTTCTGAGCTTTACGGATAGCCCCATTCACTCAGCAATGCTGCAGGGAGCTGCTTATTTAGCTGCGATTTTTTGTGAATTGGATGTATTTCAACAGCCAGTGCTGTGATGCACTTTATCTCATCGTATAAGATTAATCGACATTTATCTCGCCTGCAATCGGTAGTCTAATCTAACACTGTACGACACGTAACCACGAATACAGTTAACATAATGTACTTACTGCGATTCTGCCGACAGACAATATCCCGATAAACACTAGACCGACACATGCTCCCAGCAGGTTCATTGCAAAACGTAGATCAGTTAGGTATATGGAGAGCTCAATAGCGTAGTTGTGCATGCATTTTAACTGAACACGTAGGTTAAGCAACGTCGTCCGCAGCCTGTGTATAGTGTTTAGTTTCTCCGTGTTTGGAAGGCACGTTAAGACGTCGGTCTCGGCTGTTGTCGGTGGATGACTATCGTCAAGCCAAGTCAGTGGTTTTCGAGCGATTGGAAAATACTGACCCCTACCAAACCGCAGTTGAACAGCACGTGTAGGTATGCTCTAAACCAGCGAACTTAAAAAGCACCCTTTTGGTTGAAGGGAGACCCGTATATCTGCAGTGGGATGAACTAGGATTGGAGTAGTAATGTAGTAGTTAGGTCCCTGCAAAGATGGGCTACATTGACCTTATTTTGACTACATTCGAAGTGATATAGTTCCTTATTGCGTAGCACATCTAGTATAACACCTAGGGTTGCTGGTTCGATTTCAACATGAAAATATTCAATACAGATACAAGATGTTCTATGGAATACTTTCGGTCTTCTACTACGGTCTTATGAAGGTCGAAAAAAAAACAAACTGTCTGTCTAACGTTTATCGAGATTTTGTCTGTCGGAATTAAGTGGAAAGACTGCTTAGTTGAAATGTTTTTCGAAGCACGAAAATAGTTCTCCAAGAATACAGCACTCAATCACTTTTCCAATCAATACAATCCAACACTCATCAAGACAAAAGAACAATAAATCGTACACTACCGGCCCCAAATAATTATACACCTCACAAATGGGAACTGAGCTGACGATCAATCTCTCTTTCATTCGATTAGTCGACGTAACGAATGGCAACAACTAGTAATAAAATTTATCTCGGTTCGACATAAATTAGTGGCTGGCGGAATCACCGGAGGTCTCTGAAATGCTTGATTTATATTGTCCTAAGTAAAAACGTACACTGACAGACAAAATTTAGTACTTTGAAAACTGAGCGTTCTTCTACACAGCATAGACGTATCTACATAAAATGCTCAGTTCCTTATAAGCATTGAAAATTATTGACACATATTTAGGTTTAATAGATAATAATGCTATACAACAAATAACGGAGAACTGGTGTCTGCGTATATGTCATGTCTTCGAATACGCCAAAGCAAATACGTGTAGTGTGTATATGGTGTATGTTTTTACTATAATTATGTATAGAATTCTATTCGGTATAATAATAAATGTGATATTTGTTACGCGAGTATATTTAATTTGTTTTTGTCTTCCGCTATATTATCCTATTTTTGTTATCATTGCAAATATGTAATACAGCTACATCACAATTCAATTCAAGGTTGAATAGTAGACCTTGTACATACATGTATTTTTTTATTTATTTGTATGTATGTATGTATATCTTCACGCCAGGTCCCTTGCGGGTAGGCAGATTTATTTATATATTTTATTTCAGATATTTTGTTTTTATTGAAAGATAATAGAAACATTTTTTTTAAAGATTATAGTATTTTTCTGTGTTATCAGGTATGATCAAATTTTTTAACTAATGTTTTTATCGTGTTGAAAAAAAAATCTTTTCTATTATAAAAATAATAATAAATGTGAAAATATCTGCTAAGGAATAATTTAATGAATCACACGCAAGTTCAAGACATTGCGACATATTTAGCGATTGAAATTAAAACCACATAAATTTCGTAGTTATAAATCTCTTTCTCTACCTGTCTATAACTCTACGCTAAATTCCTTGCGGGTAGGCAAAGACGACCGTACATGACTCGGTCCTTACATACCTCACTCGTTTCTATAACATTCATAACTCTTTTCATTCACTCTCGCCGGTTCCTAGGGCTCCTACCTTCTGATCGTGGTAAATGATCTTGGCCTCCCTCGACTCCTACATCCTTCTAATTTCGCGTTGTATATCTGTTTCGTCATTCTTTCGTCTTGCATTCTTATTAAATTACCGTCATCCTTTCATACAACATTGTCATGCCTTCTTAGTTAAAAATGAATACTTTCTAATTAATATCAGTGCAGTGCAATGTGCGAACGAATACGGTCGCTTCCCGCCACACGGCGTCACGAATATTAATTCGCAAATTGAGCAGCCGCGGCTAGGTCTTGTACGCTACCGTCGCTATGGGTTCTGAATAACTCACAGCTAACGAGTTCTTGGCGTTCATATAACACGCCATCGAAACGCATCTGAAAGTCTACCTTCAGTGAAGATGAGATTTGCAGTGGCAAGATGCTACTGTTCAAGACGCTGGGCAAGATCGCGGAGATGCCGTCACGCAGGAGGGATGGAGGAGACAGAAGTATACAAGACGTCATCGGTCTTTTGAAGGTGAAGGTGATCCAGACGACGTGCCGTCCTTCGTAGCGAAGGACTTACATAAGCTGCCATTTGTCACCCTGGAACACATCGATGTTGTTACGCTGCGACATGAGGGACATCAGAAGCCTGAAAGCCAGTCTCGCTGATATTCAGTTAAGATTAGCGGCATCAGAAACAACAAATTCAAATTCAAAATAATTAAAGTTTTTATGCAATAGTATTTATAGCCTGACTATTAATATCACAAGTTTTACTAAAATTATATATGCGAAAGTTTATGATTGTGTATAGATGTTTGTAACTCTTAACCGCAAAATACTTGAAAGTATGTGAATGAAAGTACACAAATAGAGTATTTTCTGAATACTTGTAGTACTAAACAAAACAGTATTTAAAGTGTCTAAGTGACCGCGAGAGCCCAAAGGCAAATTGAGTATTTTTCTCTTTATATACATATATGCTCCTTTATTTTTCACATAGATAGATCAATCTATGAAACTAATCAAAAATATTATACACAAAAGTTTGTTTCAACTTTCGTTCATTATATGTGTAGTCAATGAGATATAATTCATCTTAAAACAGTACAAGCGATTTGAAAGACACATATTTAAAAATAATTACCTAACAATTTCTGGTAAAAAACATTCTTCGAAAAAGATTCGTTTATCCAGACTAATAAATTTAATAAATGAAGCGTGTTTTTTTGACGCCGAGTGTACAGTCTACCCGAACAACTGAGTTAATTTATTCTTTTATCATTCGTAGAAACGGAGAAATAAAGGACAAAATATATTTAGAGATTATATCTTCAAGGAGATTAACGTAGAAGGAAGCTCTATTGCCCTCAGACAGGAAAATATTCATTAAGTTTATTGATATGAACATAAAAGTGTCTGAATTAATGTCGAGCAAATTTTGTATAAGAGTTTGATTTCTTTTTAGATAGGTACTTCAGAAGTGACTTATGTTTAACATTAAATGAAATAATTGAGTATGGCCCGCCTGATCGTGTACTATTGCCGTAACCTAGGAGCGCTTGCTAGAAGTTGCGAGAAACCCAGATAGATAAATACATCCATGGACAGGTTGCGGTCAACGTTGTTTAACTTAGGGCTTTAGTTTACGGCAAGTTTGAATCAAGCGTTTGACAAATCTGACGTGTTGCGAACAGCAGCAACTACTCAGGATCTCACTACTATATGCAAGAACAGAGCAATTCTCTAGGGTGTTTTCATTTGCCTACGGTCATCTATAAGTTCCGTAACTCTCCTTTTAGATAGAAAGAATGCATGAGAAAGTATTTATGAGTGGAAGAAAATATACACGAAAGTGGAAGGATGTAGGTGCCGAGGAAGGCCAAGATACCATGACTAAATTGGTCGTGTTTTATCAGGTGATGTCAGATTCCTAGGAATTGGTGAGCATGCTTAAAAAGAGCAATGAGTGTTAAAGGAGTGCTCAATCCCCACGGCTTATCCTGCAATGAAATTGGCGGGAAGATATACACTCGCGAGCAAAAGTATGGAATCGAACCTCTTGTGTTTTGTTCCAAGCGATCTTAAGAACTAAATGACCAATGAAAATTTATAAAAATAGTAACATTTTAAAGGTTATATTGTAGTCTTTAAATTGATACCATAATCATTTTAATCACACCCATATTTCAGAAGCTGTCCTGGTTTAAGTGAAGGAGTAAGGAAAAAGTGAGGGAAAAAGGAAATGGAATTCAATAAATAAAACAACAAACCTTAATAAATAATCTTTATTTAGGGTCAAATTTGATGTCAATAATTTTTATGTCAAAAAATGACGGCCCATATCACGCAGGAACCGCCCCTATAGGTACTGTTTCAGCAAAACAGCACTGAGCAAATCGCTCTCCAGGCCGCATGTAGAATCTGCCCCTTCGGTCGCTACCGTTCAAGCACATTCTGCACTCAGAATTCGCCTCCACTGCTCGAATTCCCAATTAAGACGGTCGCGAGCAAATTTAAGGCTTGCTTGTCGGTGAGCTACCGTCAGTTTTGGGCCTGTGGCAGGCCTGCCAAGTGGTGGAGTCAAGTTTGCTTGCTTGAGTCTTCGCCGAACTGTCCATTCACTGACAGGCACCCCACGAACTTGTCTGAGCTCTTGCTCGTCGACATCAGCCAAATGACGATTTCAAAGAGAAGTTGACACGATAAAATGGTCATCTCTCTCCGAAGTGCACCAACGCCGTCCAGATCTTGGTCTCGGGTCAAAACCTCCAGTCTCCCGAAAGCGTTTATAAATTTCGAGACAGAGGACTGGCTAATATGGCTGTCTAAGCCCCTGTTGCAGTAGGGTGATAATTTGTGCTGATTCTGTAGGTGTAATGTCCATTATCATCCAAGATCAAGGGTCGAATTTAGGGGAGATGTGTACCGGTCAATGTGTAAGAGCCGACTGATATTTTTGGTACCCGATGGGAGGGAGGCGGTGAACTCTCATGAGTACATTTTCAGACGGTCGAACGAGTTATGTCAGACTCCTACTGACTAAACACCGCCTAGGGACTGCCTTTAGCCGGGAAGGCTTTAAAGGCTTCATCAGTGGCGATCGCTTCAGGGGATGCGGGGCGACGCAAATAAAAAAAAAAATAAACCATGTGTTTTATAGGGGTCAATGACGCGCAACGCGCCGGGAATCGAGAAATTGTATTATTTCTTTTTGTACTCCTTCACTTAAACCAGGACAGCTCCTGAAATATGGGTGTGATTAAAACGATTATGATATAAGTTTAATGACTACAATATAACCTTTAAAACGGTACCATTTTTATTATTTGTCATTGGTCATTTAGTTCTTAAGATCGCTCGGAAGAAAACACCATTAATTCCATACTTTTGCTGGCGAGTGTAGGTAGATAGATAATAGCGGTCAAAATGTCAAGCTTGACGAGTACTTCGCTGTACCGTATATCGTGAACTGAGTTTCATCCAAACATAGGAACTAAAATACACCTATCGTGCTGTTCCATAGAGGTTCTTCCCTGCGGACTGTCAAGTCGTGGAATCCCTGTTGAAGTATCTCCGGGAGATTACAGCGTGGGTTCTTCAAAAAATAAGTCAAGCACGAATCGGATTTACGCGCCATCGTAAAATATTATAGGCTTCACCTCACAGAAAACCGCAGCTAAATAACAACTTCCTAGAGGGTTGCTGTATTCCTGCGTGTGAGTGAGGTCACCAGTAAGCTCCCAAGGAGTTACTATGCAAGCAGCAGAGGAGGCATCGCGCGAGTGATAATTAATATATCACAAGCGGTAATAGGCTACGGTACACGCTTTACATCAGGTGGCCGTATGCTTGTATGCCTCCCGACGTCGTATACAAAAAAAAATCATATGTATTTTTTTATATCTATCTATCTATAACTTTACGCCAAGTCAAGTAGGCCAAGTAGGCCAAGTAGGCAGGGAGAACGGAGCGCCACGTGACTCGATCATTTTGCACCTCACTCGCTTCTTTAACATACATAGCTCTTCTCATGCACGCTCGCCGGTTTCAAAGACTCTAAAATAAATAAAATATCACCTTCTGATAAAACACGATCAATTTGGACGTAGCAGGTAAGTCTTGGACTTGATATATTTTTAAATAGATTAGTACAAAAATAGTTTCCGGTTAAAATTTTGTTAAAAATAGGTTTATGTACATATTTGTAATTATCGCTTGTTTGCCGGTGAAAGAAAAGAAAGGTTTGGTTTTTCCTACGCTAGGAAGAAAGTTTAGTAAAAACATAACTATATTGAAAGTGGCAACTTCGGGGGCCCCCAATTTTTAATTCTTAAAGACAAATAGAATAACCTAAAAAAATTAAAAGAAAAATATTTGTACCCTTAAAAGTGCCAGTTCACACCGAGCTGCCAATTGCAACTGCCGACAGCACGTGCATGCAGACGGCCGCAGCTGCACGACTGTTTTGTATGTATTTATATGAAGTGGCTGCATGTGCCGCCACTCTCAATCATTCCGGCTGCATGCTGCAACTGCAAGTGCTGTCGGCAGTTGCAGTTGGCAGCTCGGTGCGAACTACCACCTTTATGATGTTTTACGTACAAGTATACCGTCCCCAAAAACTATTAAATTGGAGTGTTTAGTAAATATTCGGTTTCTTTCAACATTCATCATTATTATTTCACTGGAGAACAATGGCTTTTTTTTTATGCCATTGAGGTGGAAAAAACGCATATGGTCTTACTACTGTTAAGCAGTTGCCGTAGCCTATATAAATCGCAACACCAATAAATCTCCCTTGACTTGAATTCTTATACATATAAATGGATATGTGTATGTATGATCAGTATGAACACGAAAATGGCTGAACTGATTTTGTTGAAATTTTCGGAACAGCTTTGGTATTCATATGAACTTTGGTAGCGATCGAATAACCCGTGCAAAGTCAGGGCAGGTCGCTAGTCAGTAACAGAGTCGGTCAACAAGCAACAGGCAATGTCTGTATTAACTTTGTAGAGCTATATATGTATGTATATCTTCACGCCAGGTTCCTTGCGGGGTAGGCAGAGAGAAACGAGCCATAAGACGCGGTCCTTACACACTTCATTCGCTTCTTTCATATTCATAGCTCTTATCATGCACGCTCGCATGGTTCCTGCCTAAGTTCCGGTTCCTAAGGTTACTGACATCACCTTCTGATGAAACACGACCAATTTGGTCATGGTAGGTTAGTCTTGGTCTTCCTCGGCTCCTACATAGTAGATCTATGTACTTCGTGTTTATTGTAATTTCCTTAGTCGTCTGCCTATTCCCTGCCAGAAATAGTCAAACAATTTAAACCTAGGATGTGATAGGGATTAAAAAAAGTTGTATTTCATTTACACAGAATTTTTAACATGTTTAAACATGTTAAAAAATTAAAAAAATTATATCTTCTTCATCGTGACAGGTTTTTTTTTATGACAACGTCGGAAGGCATACAAGCATACGGCCCACCTGATGTAAAGCGGTTTCCGTAGACTATGAATGTTTGTAATACATTAAGTATCACTTGCGCGATGCCTTTTCTGCTGCAAACACAGCAACTTCATCGGAGCTTCCTGGTGACCTCACTTACGCGCAGGAACACAACAATCCTCTAGAGAGTTGTTATTTGGCTGAGGTTTTCTGAGAGGTGGAGTTACTTTCTCAGGCGGGCTTCTTTGATGCGCCCTACCTTTATTAAAATATTCAGCCTAAGACAAACAGACATGTTCACGCACACAAATGTTTGCCTTGTGTGGGAATCGAACTCACGAGCGTTGGTGTCAAAGTCCCGTTTCCTAATCCATTAGGATGGGCGGCGTCCGCTACCTAAGCCTAATGATATTTTTTCATAGCGTGACAGCCGTCAGACATACCTACCACAAACTAGGAAACCAAAACTTTATTAGGTAAGATCACGCCTCTTCAAAAAATATATTTATTAGACGTGCGAGTTTCTACTCGATGTCTTCCCGCACCATCGAGCAAGCGATAATTACATATATGTACATACATCCAACTACACGAATTTAATCACATACGGGATTCGAACCGGCGATAATAGGTAAATTTAGCTGCTTGGCGGCAGAAACAGGTGAGAGGTACCCACGCAGACGACCTTTGTACAAAGTCTCCCTCTGGCAAATAAACAATAGAAAAAAAGAAACAAAAAATAACACCATACAAGACAAAAACAACATAATATTTTATAAACACATTTATTATTTTCAAACAGTCGTTCAATACACGCCGTAAGTACGGGACCGTTTAAAACAATGTCATGTCGGATGGCAGGACGTTTTTGTAAAAGCATTCTTAAACGGAATCCTGAAAGCCAGAACGTAAGCGTAGCCAGTTTTGACATTGCCGGGGAAAGCATCTATTTAAAAGGCTGACATTGTTCTGACAAGCGAAGCGAGAAACGTAGCGGATTTAGGAATAAACTCAAACATATATACAAGACAAATTTATAAAAACGTGAATGTAATAAAACATTTTTTTTTCGAACAGGGACCTTATTGTTTTATTTATGCCACGTCGGGTGGCATATAAGCATACGCACCCCATAAGTAATACGTGAAGTATCCTTCGCGTGTTGCCACCTTTGCCGATAATACAGCAAGACCTTAGGAGCATGCCTTGGTAACATAACTCATTTGCAGGAATGCTACAACCCTCCAGGCAGTTATTTGTTCCGTTTCCTTTGAGGTGGAGATACCTTTCCAGCCGAGCTAATTTGATGAGCCCTACCTATCTTGAAAACATCTAGGCCAAGACAAACAGGCAAGTTTACACACACAAATGTTTGTCCTGTGTGTGAATCAAAACCACGAGCTTTGGTGTTAAATAATAATATGTTAAAGGGCATAACGCTGCGAGTAACTTCGGAGAAAGCGCAGCACACCTCTCAACACCCCTGAGTCACTCACATCGATGTTGCCCCCGGCCGACTTTCTCTGGCATTTTGGTGGTCCATCTAGTGAGTGGCGAACCACCGCCTGCCGGAAGTAACATCAAATATGATAGTTATGGCAGGTGTCCGTCCTTCTTCTGTAATAGCCCAGTACTAATAATCCCTCCAGACCTCATTTTAATAGCCCAATAATTTCCAACACATTTGCAATAGTCCCAATAACTGCCGTGACCTGGTTCATGGGAATATTGTCACAATTGATATCCCCTGGACAAGGTCACGGCGGCTATACAACATTACATCAAGCTTCTCAAAGGGGCCTCTACGCGTTGGATCCTTATCCCCGCGCACGCCTATCAAATGACCGGGATAATACCCGTGAATCAAAATAAAATAAATATTTATTTCAGACAACAGGTTTTACTACACGGGTCCATAGATACATACCTTAAATTAAAATACATATGACAACATAAACTAATTACTCGTACTAATTCCACGTAGAGCCGGCGACGTGCAGCGCGTATCATTAGGCAACCGTCCTCGAAACTTCCGAAACACGATTCCCTCCGGCCAGAATTCTTCATTCATGAAGGTCGGCAGATGATGAGTTGGTGGGTACCAACAACACCACAAACGAACTAAAATTAACTTGATGGCGAGATTTCACTCGCTCGACTCTCAAAGTGAAGTTGGTCTTCCTTTTCCCATAGTCTATAACCTCCTCGACCTTTGTAGACCAGTGTAGTCTGGAAACGTACAAAGGCGTCGCTGGTATTTCCACGCGCAGTTGTGACGATCCGGTCTGTGCGGTGCCGCAGTAGTTGCGGTTGGAGGGTTTCTTCTTCTTCTTCCTGGCCACTTGTATGAAGCCCTGCTCATCGCACTGGTCCTTGCGAGAACCGGGTTGCAAAGCCTTGGGAGCGGGCTCGCACGGAAGACCTCGATAATAATACAAGAGAGGACAAAATTCATGGTATTATACATTTTATTTTGTTTATTTATAGCAAGGCATTTGTTATTATTACCTTTTCCTCTTTAGAATTCAGATTCAATATAGTAGGAACTCCTGTGCAAGTAAGCAACGCCTAGTTTTTCTATTTTGTGCTATGGTGATCAATTTATATCTTTTTTTACAATCGTATTGGCATGAATACAAAACGGCCAGTTAAACTTGAATCGAAAATGAGTACTTGTCTACCTATCTAAAACGGAGAGTGGGCCGTGGGACTTGTAATATAAGTTTCTTATCAATCCAGTACGAGCAGAAGTCTCCCACAAACAGTATTTATGTAAGAAACGTACCATTTTGTCATGTAACTAAGTTTTGTAGCGAGAAAATGAATTATATAATTTCTTAATGGAACAAAGCACGAAAGAATGTTCCTCATGAGAAAGCTTAAGGTCAGATTCTTTCGAAATGTTGGAATAATATGATACGCTCGATTATGTTCATAAGTTCTCTAATAGAGACTAGTTATACAATAGTTAAACACATGCCGATAATATGAACACACAAACTTTCTGGAAACATGTACATTTACATTGCGAGTCTGTCTTTTTTTTCGTACTGGCGTAGTTTTGAAAATAGTGTGTTGGTATTACAATGAATGACATGAAAAAAAAATTGCGGCGTGATTTTGTGCTAATTTTTGTCGATGCTTAAGACAGTAAAAACAGTTTGCCGTAAACTTTTTATGCTCAAGGAAAACCTACTACAACAAATTTTAGGTGAACACCATAGGAAAATCAAATTTTTATTTATTATTAACGCGATCATCTCTGCGTTTAGCCGCCAGTCGTATATGGATAATGCATACAACCGCCATTGAATTAAGTTAATGATATTTTTATTTGCTAATACATAAAGAGTTTTATGATGAGATCTGCTACTTGAATTGCATGCAAAAAATATGTTAATCACATGTAAAGTCATTAATTCCAAGTCATTAGATTTAGGGTAGTATCAATTCATTAAATATGTTATTTGTATTCCTAATATATCAACTTATAGTGTATCCAGTGTCGCGGAGGAGACAGCCTCGCATCGCAGTTGGTTGGTGGACTCTTCTATAAAGGCATTTCCAGTAGTCTAGTAGAGGAGGTTGAATACCCGGCCGGTGATATCGGCATGAACGAAATAACCCATGGAAATCTATTGACATTAATTTTCGTAGTAAAAAAAGTCATTTCACTCACTCAAACTCACTATTTCCATTAGCAATGATAGTCATTATTAATTCACACTACTGCTTGGATCACATGTAGAATAATTAAATAAATATTCTAATACATTCATATATTTTAAAATTAAACTCAGTGTAACTCAGATTAACATACGCAAATTTTACCGTAATGTGACCTATTTAATGAGAAAATTTACGTATTTTTGAATGGATATTTCAGGATTTACATTACTAATTTACAAAGGCGGTTAATTAAATTATAGTGCGTTTTAAAATTATTATGTAGGTATTGTTTGTTTTTAAGTTTATTTTGTTCGCAGCAATGCAAGTCAGTAATCGTTTCATGTATTCATACGATTAATATGGCAAATAAGCATACAGCCTATTGTTCACAAAAAGCAGACACCTATACAGACTCATAGAACTATCGTATAGGCTAGATGCGACGGTTCTATGAGTCTGCATACTTCTTCTATGAGTCTCCTACAAAAAGTAAATTTATTAGGAAATTAAAAATACCCCTAAATTTCTAATAAAATACGTTTAATCTAATAAGTATACAGGATTAATTAATAAAATATTAAGTACTAGCTGCTGCCCGCGGCTCCGCCCGCGTGGAGTCAAATATCGTAGCTTATGTGTTAATCCAGATCATAATCTATCTACCTGTCAAATTTCATTCAAATCCGTTCAGCCGTTAAAGAGCAACAAACATCCATACATACAAACTTTAGCATTTATAATATTAGTAGGATAAAGTTAAAATTTTATACCACTGAGGTGGCAAACAATCGTATGGACTGCCTGATGGTAAGCAGTTATTTCATTCCTCCCTAAAATTGATCATATTGCATTATATTAATTAAAAAACGGCTTAAACGTGTCATATGGCATATATTTTTGAGATCATCTTTTAAATCTTTATGTCCTTACCCCACACTACAGATTTGGAAGATTATTCTTCTGTGTTCAATATTGAGTACATTATCCGCTATATTGTTATTATTATGACGTCATATAGCCAATGTTACCCAGGAAGGATTCTAATGATACTTTATACATCTGAATCGAGCAAGGCGTTTAGTAGTGAATAAAGGAACTTATTCACTACTAAACGCCTTGCATAAATGATGTAGACGAGCTTGATGGCGTAGCGGTTAGTAACGCTACTTTGACACCAATGCTCGTGGGTTCGATCACACAGGACAAACATTTGTGTGCATGAACATGTCCGCTTGTCTTGGCCTGGGTGTTTTCTATATATCATAAGTATGTATTTATAAAAAAAATGTATGTACGTATGTTTAAAATCAAAGACAGCCCAAGGTGCATATGTGAAATGGAAAAGAGTGAAGACGTTGAATATCTGCTCATAGAATGCCCAAAATATAATACTCGTACTAGAAGGAGAAATTTAGAAACAGAGTTAATTATTAATATCCAGAAAAATAAACTTAGCGATATTCTAGGAACCAAAGAACATAGAGATAAATTCATATTGTATTGCATGTATACAGCAAAAGATGTTTTAAAAAGAAATAAAACCATAAATAATTAGACAATAAACGTAAGATGTAAATAGATAATAAAACTACATATACAAGAATCAAACAGTCAGCAAATAAGCTTAAAGACAAATAGATACAACAAGCCTCTGACCATTGTCAGAGAATAACTTGGATGTCTGACTATAATGTCAGATATAAAAAAAAAAAATAAGCTTCGCTTACTTTGAGGCTAGATGGCGCTGTGTAATTTTTCCAACAATATTCCTGTATTTATGTTCTTACATTACGCTTCTTTTTAGGGCAGTGGTGTAAATAGTACCAACAAGTAAAATCCTTTAGTTTTTTCTTAGCGCTATCCCGTTTCTTAACCTTAGAGTTTTATTTTCAAGTTATTTTTTTCGGGCAAATGGTAATCACAAATATATAGGTATATATAAATCAAAAAAATACAAATTTAATGATACATGCCGGGATTCGAACCGAGGACCAGTTGATCAATAGTATAAATAAATAAATAAATATTGTCGGACAAATTACACAGCGCCATCTAGCCCTAAAGTAAGCGAAGCTTGTGTTATGGGTACTAGACAACTGATAAACATACGTAAATACTTTTTTTTGTATATACATACTTGTTATATATAGAAAATACCCAGACCCAGACCAACAGACCACTGGGAATCGAACCCACGAGCGTTGGTGTCAAAATAGTGTAACAACGCGTTTTACCACTGCGCCACCGAGCTCGTCAATATCGTATGGTTTTTTACCCATTTGACTATCGCTAATCGTAAAAATGTACTCTTGGCGTCTCTTTGAAAATGTCGTCGATTCAGTGTATGCAGAAAATTGATTCGTAATTAAATTGTTAATATTGTTATTTACACTATATCCGTACCTTTAACAAAAACCCGGTGATTATGCGAAATAACCGACAATCGCAAATGGAAAAAGGAATGGAATAGCAATCTATTTCGGCTTATTGCTTGTCGGATACCCATTTACTTAACACGTTCCGTTTTACAGCTTATTCGACGCGGGAAGCGATTTTTTTTCTAATCTCCGTTAAAGAGAACTATGTGTGCACAAAATAGAATATAGAAGAAGAAGAAATCTACATTTAAAAATTAATTCGCCCCATTACCTTTAAAGCCATTCCTTCGTTAAATGAATACAATTATTAGTTACCAGTAAGCTCTCAAGGAGTTGCTATGTAAGCAGCAGAGGAGGCATCGCGCGAATGATACTTAATGTATTACAAGCGTTCATAGACTACGGTACCCGCTTTACATCAGGTGGGCCGTATGCTTGTATGCCTCCAGATGTAGTATAAAAAAAATCTTAATACTTTAAACGAGCATCTCTTGTATATATAAATATTTCATGTAATCAATAAATGTACGGACATTCGTAAAAATCCCATACCTGCTACCTAATACCTGTTCATGGCTATATTGCACGATGAATGTACCAAATTATATCATTCTTCTCGAAGAGACCTCTACGTATTTTGCCCTGTGTCACTGTTTGTTTCTACATAAGCAGTGATAGGCCAGTGAATAAGGAACAGGACTATTGATCAACTGGTCCGCGGTTCAAACCCTGGTGGGGGTATGTACCGCTAAATTCGTGTTATCAGATTTATGTATGTTTTTTAAGAGAGGTAGGGCGCATCAAAGCAGCCCCTCTGGGGAAGTACCCCCACCTCACAGAAAACCGCAGCCAAATAACGACTCCCTAGAGGGTTGTCGTGTTGCGCGTGAGTGAGGTCACCAGTAAGCTTCCAAGGAGTTGCTGTGTAATCAGCAGAGGAGGATCACATCATCACTCACATCGCGTGAGTGATATTTAATATATCGCAAGCGTTACTACGGTACCCGCTTTACATCAGGTGTATAAAGTCCCGACGTAGTATAAAAAAAATGTACACTTGCTCGGCGGTGAAGGAAAACATCGTGAGGAAACCAGCACGTCCATGAAATTATAGTTCGAAAGACGTGTGACCTAACCTAAGCAAGATCTGGTATTCCCTTTGGATTGTATAATTCTGACGGCAGTTGCTCCATGTAAAAATATGTCTTCACCAAATCCTTAGGCTTAGGTAGCGGACTCCGTCAATCCTAATGGATTAGGAAACGGGATAACGCGAAGAAGAAGATCACTGCTCATTTCTCCTTTTTAAAAGATTTCTAAAGATTTTTCTTTCTTGATCATGAACTCTTGCTCTTCTAGTGTGCGTGTTCTGTGTAGCCGCCATTGTTGATACGTAAGACACGAATTTAGGAGAATTTTCGATGTCTCCTCTTTCTATGGCGTCTACAATATGTTTCCATTCGTCATAGCATTTCAGTCAAACATTTTGTATTTTATTTAAATGCCCGATTTGTGAATAAAAACAAGGTTCGCAAATCGTCTTCTGAAGTATTAAGGATAGGATAGCCTTGTATGTCCAAGTTTAACGCCAAACTTGAAAATAATATAGTAATGTTTTTCTAGGAAAAACTTTTATCACTGTCATAGGACCCTCTGGTTTACAACGTCCGTTTTAGATCACGAACCGTTTCACTTGATCATTTAGTTCTTTAAAATTACTCTTATCAGTAATATATGGTGAAGATGCAATATTATTTACGCTAAAATATGATTCACTTTGAGTTTTGCTTGTACTTTGTTGTGGTTTTTCCGGATCTGGATATACACTGTTGTTGGATGCTGCAACTGCTATACTGTTACTTTTAGTTACGTTCAGTTCTTCACTTTCGGAGAACGGTTCACTCGCTTTTTCATCAATAAAGTCATCATTTTTAAAGTAATTACTAATTTTAGATAACTTTTCATATTTTTCTTCAGACTTCTTCTTTCTCTTTCGTATTCCGCTCATATTTAAATATTTTCTATAACTAGACATGTTGATAAGTGTGTAATTTTCCCAATTATCGTTACTTTGCCTCTATTTGCAGTTTCAATAAAACACAAACTACGAAAAATCAAAGGTACAAATGACCATTTACCCTAACAATCAAACGAAAAACGGATAGTGGAGTTCTACGTACCTAAAAAGTAGATATTCGGGACTCCTCCAATATCGTATGTTTCTAGCCCGCCAGCGCTACGAAAAACTTTCTTGGTTAACAAAATGCAAAACCTTCGAGAATTCACCAAGCATCACAATGGCGCCACCAAAGTATCGCGACAGAACATGCTAATGGATGCGTTATAAAATTGATCGACGACCTTTTCTTATGAATGTGTTTAAATTTTAATTATTTATTTGAATTTATATATGGTCTTTAGTTTAGTCTAAATTTAGCTGATTTTAAGTACTTGTCTAAAATTTATAATTTAGAGCTAGCGGCCTTTTGGACCGGGGTTCCCCATCTATCCTATAGTTACGCCACTGAGTAGAAGTCGGAACAGCTCGGGCTTAGGACGCGATCGAGACTAATACTCGGATAATAATGATCGTCAAAAGCGTTGGGATTCTCGGGATCGAAATATCTAGTGATGTTCAATATCGAAGCAACCAGGAGAATCCCAAACTAGCATCCAGAAACTTGGTTTGCATAATAGTACTTCAACGAAGCAGTACTACATCGCGAAGCAAAGGTTTATGTCATACACAAGGTTTTGAGTCCTTAATTGTAAGGACTCAAAACCTTGTGTAAACATATTGTCTCCCTTTGTGTGTTCTACCGATTGCACAATGGGCTTGTTCTAAAGAATGGTTTGATGCCAACAGTTTCTTCTTCTTCTTTTACAAGCCCGCCGCTCACTGATGGTGGGAAGTTTACCCTCACACGCTGAAACCGCAATTGTTGTGTAGCGTGCTGTTCCAGAGAAGTTTTTATTCCGAGAAATGTCAAGTTGTTGAAGGAACTCCCAGCCCAGGTTTTTACAAGGGTCTACAACATGAGGTTCTAAAAAAAGCGTGATGAGGTTTTTAGAGGGTTGGCAATGCATGAGTGACACCTTTGGTCCTGTCTGTGCATAGCCTGTGGTGACTGCTTACCATTAGGCAGACGTATGCTTGTTTGCCATTTCAGTATTATAAAAGCAATCCTATTTGTAGATTAAAGAAATATTAACGCTCGTACATCATTACTTATACCCATTGTATACCCAGTTTGCTTGAAAAAGTACTAGAAAAGAGACCAAGAAGCCGCATCTTCCTGCACCACAATAATGAATAATTTGGGGCCTCCTAAAAATTATAGTAAGTAACTCATCTTGTACGTAGTATGGACTGCGACCGATTTCTGTATTTTCCCGAAAATCAAATATTTGATAATAAGTTGACTTACTATATAACTAAATAATGTACTGACTTCGGTACGTTATTTAGTTTTATTTATAAGCTACGCAAAACTTTTAGTGTACCCTTAGTTCTATCAGCATTTATGTTTATGCTACAATGTTTGAAAGAAACACGATAAGTTGCAGTGAACATTTTAAATCATTCACTCGATAGGTTTGTTTTAAAGAGAGTCAAAATTATTATAGTTTGGTAATGCATTTGTCCTACTGCATTGTTACTTAATAAACCTAACTATAAGTAAGTTTTATTGAAAATCGCCTTAAAAGCCTTTAAAAGAAGATATACTTAGTACTTATATCTATCTCTATCTATCTATCTATATCTTGGGTAAAATCACATGTTCTAAAACAGTGTTGCTAAAAATCTTGTACAGATCAATTCTATTCTGAGAACAAGAAAAGCATAGAGTCGAAGAGAAATTTTAGTGTGCGGAGTGGAATTGAAAAACTTCTGTCACAGATATTATTAGTTACTTTGATAGCTCACTTCGATGTTCATCCGTTGACTGTCCGATTTTCGGTTTGTAATAAGATGTTAAAACTTAATGTTTAACGTAGAGATTTAACATAGGTACTATGAGTTGTTATTAATATAGCTGAGCTTATAATAAAAACATATCGTGTTAACTAATTATTAATTCTGGCATTTAGACTTTGATTCGTTCAAATACATAAGTGATAAACGTTATCGAATTAAAAAAATTACTAGAGAGCAATATTTTCGCTCTTCATTTCCTAACTTAACTGGGGAATTACCTCCACCTCGCAGAAAACCGCAGTCATATCATAACTTTCTGGAGGTTTGTGATATGCTAGTTGTATTGCAAATATTTATAGGCAAGTTAATCACTTTTCATTAGTAGAGCCTTATACGTGTCTTTCGTAGTACACAAAATAACATTGTTGAGGAGATATTGAATTTGATAGCTTTCTTCTAGAAATGCTCGCTATTGAAAAGCTGTTCGTCTTTTCATTCATTTCATTCAGTATTAACCATACCTCGCGGGAGTTTTACTGCGCGTGAAGAGGATTTCACAGAGTCGACAACGCACGTGTGATGACTGTCATAAGCGCTTACTTATTACTGCGCTATTAGGTAGGCTCTATGGTTGTTTTCCACATTAGTGGTACAAAACCGATATACTCCGCTTTACATAAACATAAACAAGGAATTTGATCACTTGCAATTGAAGAGTTTTGTGTATGAAAAATAGACAGATTACACTTTACTCATTTCACAAAAACATACACATGGAACATAGAGTTCAACAGTAAGGCAGAAGAGCAGTGTCTGCATTACGCTCCTCACATTATCATTTCATTAAATTAACAAGTATCGGAAATACAAAGGAGTACTGAAATAAAAATATAGACAGTTTAACATACAAAGGTAGAGTTATATGTACTGACATAAATAAAGTAAACATAATGTAATATATGATATGTATATCTTCAGGCCAGGCTCCTTGTGGGGTAGGCAGAGAGAACCGAGCGTCATATGACGCGGTCTATACACATCTCAGTCGCTTCTTTAACATTTATAGCTATTTTCATGCACGTTCGCCGGTTCCTAGGTCTCCTGACACACCACCGTCCGGTAAAATATGACCAATTTGATCACGGTAAAAGAGTTTTTGTTTTCTACGGCTCCTACATTCTTCTATTTTCGCGGTGTATAGCTGTTTCGCCATTTTTTTCTTTTGCCTTCTTTTTAAACGTCCGAATCAAGGGAGCAGCTCCTTTTTATTTTAACACTGGTACTCAATTTCGGAAACTCTCTTTCTCACATCCACATTGTGAAAGTTATGCTATGAAAATAGTTTTCTTTACACAATTTATTAGATATTGTTCTGATCCGTACTCCATAGAATTTGCTGTCCCGATAAAAGATGTTACCGCCCGCAGCGAAGTAAATCTTCGTTTTGTCGCGGCCGACCACTCGCCATCTGTTGTCGCAAGTTTGTGGGGTTCCTAACTCCCTGTATTTTTACTGAACCTTGTCTGTCTGCGATTTATGGGGATATTAAAGACGGCAGTTTTAAAATTTGTGGTCTAACGACTTTTAGTGGAAGTGGCACCATTAGAGGAGTAAGGAATGGGAATTTATAATTTGTGGCAACATTATCTGCAAAGAAATATTTTATTCCCTCTTTACTATTATCTAGTCACTTCGAGTCAATACCCAAGTTTTTCATTCTTCATCTTCAGACCCAGATAATTCCTGAGGAAAATCGAAATCTAGATGGAATATGATAAAAAAATCTGTTGGTAAGCAATATCGTGAGAGTGGTTTGTGAAGTGGTGATGTTTTTCTGTATGAGTAGGAAAGTATAAGTGGCTCATTATCTACTTAGCTTTAGAGTCACAGCCAACTTATATACAACATACTCGTATGTACGTGGTGCACCATGCTTATTATTAACAAACGCACCATTGGCGAAAGACAGGTAAGGCGCACTCAAGCAGGACTTGAGAATTACTTTCGCCTGACAGTAGTCGCTGCAGGCTTGTTTGCCTTACAACGTTGCATAAAAAGAGAAAGAGTCATAAGTTTTAGAGTTCTATAAAGTGAAAACGAATCTCTTATAAAATAACTCACTCACATGTAAAGATTGTCTGTCTCTCGGAAAGTCTGCCACATACTTTTATTTCAGAAATCAAATTATTGGGCAATCAATTAGACGGGGTCAAAAGTGAAAAAAAAATGTAGCATGATATGAATGAGCTTAATAAGTACATTCACATTCCTTTTTTAAATATTATTTCTTAATTTTTATCTGATAATAAATATTCAATTATTTTTAATCCACGTAGAAGAACGTTAGAATACTTCCATGCATATTTCTGTATATTGACATATACTGGGACCGCACAATACGTAACCATTGCGAATCTATCGTATGAGGGTGAACCCTACGACATCGGCGAGCAGTGCGGTTGTAAAAAGAAGCTATCGGTGTCATATCACACTTCAGAACACAACCTATTGTATAATCGCTAGAAAATACAAAGAGAAGCAAAAACTCACCATAAACTAGTGTATAAGCATAGGATCATCGACAATTCCGACAGCTCGTCTCTAAACCGAGACACAAGATCCTAGCTCGTATTGAGGTGCTCCCGCTAAAGGTTACTTTACTTCATGAGAGACTTACTAATTTAACATGAACCCCGTTAATATTTATAATTATTATTTAGTCCGCCTTTTGTACTAACTAAACTCTATGTTTTCACGCTAAGTCCAATGTAACTGTTTTTGAATCAAACATGCTATTATACAGTAAAAGATTATTTGAATGATATTTTGACATACCAATTTTTTTTTAACTCTAATTTCTTAAATTCGTAATTATTAAATTCCGTTATTTTTGAATTTTATAATGTGCCTTATTTGAATTTAGACTGACTTATTGATTTATAGTGACTATTAGGTAGTATTATTTTCTATTTGTAAAATATGACATAAAAACTATTGTACGTCTATTAAGGACAGGTCACAGTGATTCGCAGTAAATTCTAAGATCTTTTGTAACCTGTGTTTCACAATAAAGATATTTGATTTGATTTGTAGGCAGAGAAAACCGAGCGCCATATGACTCGGCTGTACCACATCTCACTGCCTTCTTTTACATTCAAAGTTCTTCCCATGCACGTTTGCCGGTTTCTAGGGCTCAGAATAGAAATGTGACGATACCCAGTTGAAATCGAGCGGTACTTTGTAGAACAAAACAATAAATCAATCTCTGCTTACCTCTTCTAAGGTCTGTAAGCAGAAGAGTTAAGCAGAGATTGCAGATTGATGTTAGCCACACTCATTCGCAGGAATAAAACGATCCTCCAGGGAGTTGTTATTTAGCTGCAGTTTTCTGTGAGGTGAAAGTATTTCCCGAATCAGGCTGCTTTATTGAGTCCTACCTATATTGAAAAACATTCAGATCAAGACAAACAGGCATGTTCATGCATACAAATGTTCGTCCTGTGTGGGAATCGCGACAACGAAAGTTGGTGTTAAATGAGCATTGCTAACCACTGAGCCCCGTCAGTTCTCCTCAAAATTGTATTTTTATACATTTAATTGTACTAATTTCTATCTGTCTATAATTTCACGTCAACTCTTTCGCGGGGTAGGCAGACATCCCGAGAGACATATGACTAGCAAATCTCACTCGCTTCTTTAACATTCATAGCTATTATCATGTCCGCTCGTCGGTTACCAGGGCTCCTATCATCACCTTCTGATTATAAATCAATTCGGTAATGTTAGGTAAGTCTTGGCCTTACTCGGTTCCTATATCCTCTAACTTTCGCGTTGTATGCCGTTCTATTAACTTATTGTTCAAAATACATTTTAAATTAATTTAAATTAAGTAAAACAAACAATTTAAAACAATTTCAAGTAAATAAGATAACAGTAAGGGAGTGTACGTAAACGTGTGTTTGGTCAGGTCAGTATGATATTTATTTCATGTATGATATTAAAAGAGATATATCAAAATGTATGTCTTAGACTTTAGTGTCTATTTAATTTTCCAGTAAAACTACAAACAAAATAACATTTCAACGTTTACACATTTTACAAACATAGCGACAGCTCAATTTACACGGGAAAGCAACTAATTGAAATACGCAAACAACACTAACTAGAATTGGAAATTAGGGTAAAATTCCCGCGAACGCCTTTTCGAGATCGTTAGGAAACAATTGGATTATATCTATTCCCTCACAAACTGAATCGACCCTTATTAACATTTTAGTATAGAGATCTAGTTAAGGCGAATGATTTTTGTGATGATTAGTTTTTTCTTTTTAAACTTTTTGAATCTATCTTTTGCTTTTTCCGAGCCAAAGAACTGATAAACGCATATATTATTAGTGCTCTATGTCAAAATAAGACGATCCTTTCTCTTCTGTATTTATAATCTGTTTGTTCGTCTGTCGGTATTACTTAGCTACAAAATCGAACCCGGAAGTCGTAATGCTCCTAGTGAACTTCTACTTCTCGACTTCGCGCGATCTTTGGCATCCCTTACTGGAAGACCATTGGCACGTGTGCCATCCATTACGTCGTCAAGCCAGCACTTCTTGGCCTTACCCCTTCTACCGGGACCCTAGGGTGGGTGTGAACTTGTCCTTAGTAAGAGGGTAATTTCCCGTTAAATTAAAAACTTTTATTGCCAAACTACTATATTCACTTATTTTTAAACGTAAAAAAACGCAAGATGACGACATGATTTTAACGAGCTCGATGGTCCAGAGGTTAGTAGCGCAACTTAATGCTTGTGGGTTCGATTACTATACAGGACAAATATTGTATACATGAACATGTCTAGTTTTCTTCGCCTGGATATGTGTAAGTAGTTCGTCTGGGGAAGTACTTCCACCCCACAGAAAACGGCAGCCATACACATACGAGTATAAGAACTCCTATGAGTGTTGTTGTGTTCCTGCGTGTGTGGTCACCAGTAAGCTCGTGAGGAGTTGCTGTGTTAGGATATCTTGTGAGCGTTCATAGGCTCCGGTAACCGCTTTACATCAGATGGGCCGTATACTTGTATACCTCGCGTCGTTGTATAAAAAAATATCAAACATTGTTTCTAGATTCTACTATGTAAATTACTAAAAATAAATACTATAAACTATCTATCTATAATTTCACGGCAAATCCCTTGCGGGGTAGGCAGAGAGAACCGAGCGCTACGTGACTTGATCCTTACATACCTCACTCGCTTCTTTAACATTCATTGATCTTCTCATGCACGCTCGCCGGTTTCTAGGGCTCCTGAAATCACCTTCTACTATAAACTAAAACAATAATAATATAAAATAGAACCAAAAACTAAATATATAATAAATCTATAAATAAATATAAAATGTATATAAATCAGACTTTCAAAAAGTATTAATGTCCCTACAAAACGATAAAAAAATAGAGCAAATTGTGTATAAATATGAGCCAAAACACAATAAAATACAATCCATATATTATTTATTTCATTCTGGGACTGCCAGGCGAACGGACAGCCCGAGCTGTTAGGATCTGATACTCATATCGACATGGAGCGACTACCATTAGACCCTAAAACCCTGAGGGAAAATCAGACCTTTAAAGGTATGTTTCCTTCACCGGTGAGCACTTGCAAATACATATGTACATAAATTAGAACCAGCAGCGAAATCAGTAAGATTTAGACACACAAAACCATCCATATCCCTTCAAGTCAGGGCCCAGTCAAGCGATCAGAAGACAACCACTACCAGAGCGAACACAGCATGCCCGCTGAAGGAAACCGCTTAGACTCGATTATATCTTGTAACACTTTTCTTATTAAATACAATAATAATTGAACTAGCATTTAAGTGAGGTAGGGCGCATCAAAGCAACCCGTCTGGGGAAGTACCTCCACCTCACAGAAAACCGTAGCCAAATAACAACTCCCTAGAGGGTTTTTGTGTTCCTGCGCGTGAGTGAGGTCACCAGTAAGCTCCCAAGGAGTTGCTGTGTAAGCAGCAGAGGAGGCATCGCGCGAGTGATACTTAATATTTCGCAAGCATTAATAGGCTACGATACCCGCTTTACATCAGGTGAGCCGTATGCTTGTATGTCTCCCAACGTAGTATAAAAAAAACTTTATACGATACGATACGATATACGAAATAATGCACCTTGGATCAGTATGTGTCTAATATCGCCATATATGATACGAGCAAGATTGTCATAAAAAAATGTATGCTGATAAGAAAGTAACTCTACAGAACTCTGAATAAAACCTCTGATTTACAGACGGGCAAATACGTGACAATGCCTTGTTTACGGAACCATTAAACATTGCCTTACATACACGTGCGTCGTACTTCACGGTTCAAAAAGCGTAAAGTAATCCCGAGATAGCAAGCATGAAAAAGCTCGCTTTCCCTTAACCTGCAACAAAACTGTAAGTATAAACAGCCATGCTGACAACTTTTTCAACGGGAAAGGGCCGCAATAAACAAAATTCACAAGGTAATAAGCATAATAAAAGCTCAGCGATTGTTCTTAAGCTCGCGTCTACAACTTGAAAAGCGAATATTTTATCACTTTGTACTTGGTGAAGTTGGAAAAAGTATCTAAGTGGTTTTTCAAATACAAATGGTTAATATAAGCGGGGGCCATGAAACTTTATTGTGCTTTTCTTTGATCCTGTAAAAGTAATTGTTGAATATTGCCATGCGATTTTTATACTATTTTGACGGGTGATGTGCTCGGTTGCGCAGTGATCAGTAACGCTGCTTTGACACCAATGCTTCGGTTCGATTCCCACACAGAACAGACATTTGTGTGTATGAACATGTCTGTTTGTCTTGGTCTTGGTTTTTTTAAGAGAGGTAGGATGCATCGAAGTAGCCTGTCTGTAGAAGTACCTCCACTTCACAGAAAACCGCAGTCAAATAACAACTCCCTGTAGGATATGTTCCTGCGTGTGAGTGAGCTCCTAAGGAATTGTTGGGTTAGCAGCAGAGGTGGTGTCCTGCGAGTGATACTATCTTTTATAGTAGTAGTTCATTCTAATCTATAAACCGGATAAGTCACTATCCATATTTTCGTTTCCACTTACATATTTTCGGATGGATTAAAATAGTTTTCAGTGTTTAACCTCATTACTCCATCAGAATTTAGTTGATAAATGAAATACAAGCGTTTAGTCAATCTGTCAGATATGAGAGTAATGGCTGACATTTGATTCTCTTTGAGTCAAAGCTACTAAAAAGAACAAATTGTGTTTGCATTTCGTATATTTTATTTTGATTTCTGTTACATGTTATGATTATTCGTGTATATCATAGCGATCACTTTATTAATCAATTTATGAACTGTATTGACTAGTGATGGAAAGGATTTTCTTATAAAATTATACAAAATGAGCGGCTTAGTATTGGAAATGGACGAAAAAAATAAAATTGGAGAACATGAAGAAACAAATTGTCATATTGATAAAGAGAATCATATTCAATTTGATAATCGGGCTACAGAAAACGTTTCTGAAGTCGACGACAACAATAAAACTAGATATGAAAGTGAATGTTTAATGATCAATGTTGATAATTTAAATCAGAAAGCTGTCAAAGGAATTAGTAACAGGAAAAATTCATTACACGGTTATTACGGAGGAGGTCCAAATCAGGGCAATACACCTATAACTATTGTACAATTTGTAGGAAGGATTCCAGGTCAGAATATTTATTTCTTCTGTTCTTAGAAATAAAAACCTTTTTTATTATGTAAGGTTCCAAAAATAAAGAAGGTCCTTCAAAAATTAAAAAAAACAAGAAGGTCTCCTTTTAAATAAATTGGCTGAGAGCAGTCTGCTACGCTGATCGTTCGCGATTTGGTGGAGGCCAGTGCTTTCTGCTCCAAGGCCACTGACTTAGTTTAACGATTGTTGTCTATCGACAATAGCCGGGACTGACTGCTTAACGTCCTACGAAGCATGGAACAGCTTGTGAGAAATAAATCTATTAACAGAGAGGCCACGGTAGAAGTTACAAACCGGCATGCTCAATTAGAATGAGACGTGCAGAACTATCAAGCTGCATTTAGATAGACAGAGTCTTATATTATAAACTCTTCCTTTTGCATGTATTGGGATAATTTATGTAAATGATGGGATAAGTAATTAAGTCGATTATTATTATGTTTAGAGGAGATCTCTGCTTATGGACAACCTTACCGATATTTAATAAATACCATCTCTGAAAGTACTTTGTTACGCGAAGTACTACTTGTAGTGTGCTCAATAATATCGCTTGCAGTGTTCCCAATGACATTGCATTTGCACACGGCACAGCGACACGGACTACACCGTCAGCAGTATCGAAGCAGATCACGTCAATCGACGGCGCATGTAATATTACCCACTATTTTATAATTTCATTACTGCTTCCAACTTTGAACTAAAGTGCAACGAGACGAGATAAACACACCGGTTACTGAAATTGACTACAAATCAAGCGATAAGTATTCACGTCCTTTGCTCTCGTAGGTAAGAACAGCGGCGTAAATGTGGCTAAGTGTATTTAGGTGCGCGAATCATGTATGGACATGAATTCTTCACATTTGTCAGATCAAGTAATATTTAGGTACGTGGTGAAGTCGACAATTAATTAAATTTTAAAAGAAACTTAAAATTTAATTTTAAATTTTAATAGAAAATAATAGAGCAATAAATCCTATGATCAATGCCTTTTTAAAAATGTATTTTACATGAGATTATGATACATTTAATAATGACGTGTGACTGCGGCTGCACAAAACAGACCTTTATTTTAATTACAATCTGTTCATATAAGCAGTCCAATATTATATTTTTTATTGTTCATCAAATTATAATTAAAAATAAGCTTATTCTGAAGCTATACCTTTTCAGTAGGAAGGCAATTTTTGTACTAGTGGTACTGGTACTGATTTAGTTTCTAACTTTAATTGTCGTTAAAGTAAATGCATAATAAGTGCCATTAAATAATATAATAGAGACAATACTTAGTGGTAGTAAAGCAAGATTCTCAAAAAATTTATTGTTTTACTTTCTTTATCTCGGCTGCCTGAATCTATAATTCGATTGTGCACGAAAAGATGATACCGAGCTGACTATGAGACGGCTTCCAATATAAT
This sequence comes from Pyralis farinalis, assembly GCA_947507595.1. Classification (NCBI taxonomy): domain Eukaryota; kingdom Metazoa; phylum Arthropoda; class Insecta; order Lepidoptera; family Pyralidae; genus Pyralis; species Pyralis farinalis. The sequence continues at coordinate 35,319,607 of OX382260.1, read as the reverse complement.
TGCAACACAGGAAGTATCTCTCGCCTGTGTTACTTCTCAGGGACTTACTGGAAACCTCACTCACTTGCAGGCATACAACAACCCGCCATGAAGTCGTTATTTGATTGCGATTTTCTGTGAGGTCGAGGTACTTTAGGAGTCGTGCCGCTTCAATGTGCCTTATCTCTTTTTGAAGGCTAAGCTAGAGGGTGGGCTAATTGGGGGGCTAAGAATAGATTACCGAAAATTCTACGCGATATCTTGATAAGCCACGAGGCCGGTGGCAGAGTGGTTACCGAGGGTACTTTAATTCTAAAGTTAGTGGGTTGTTATATCACATAGAATAAATATTTGTGCACACAAATGTACATGTTTCTTTGTCTTGGACTGGGTGTCTGTCAGTCCGACTAGGGAAAAATCTCCACCTTAAAGAAAATCGCAGTAATAACTGTCGAGAGGTCGTTGCGATACTATTTGTATACCAAAATATGTTTGTATGTCCCTCGACGTTTAAAAAAAAGATTAACGAATATATATTTTTTAATTTAATTCATATTCTAGGTAAACCCATCCAACCGAGTGACGGCGAACCATTGAACTATGACCCGTCAACGAGAAATTCCTTTGTGAAGCTTGTTTTCTCTATCGTTCTCATCATGCTTTTGGCGACAGCTGGGTTTAACGCCTTGGTTTACACAAAGTAAGTGACAATGGCAGGTTGATTGACTGATATGCTTTGATTGTTAAGATTTGACTGATATAATTGATCAAGTGAACCCTAGCAGTCGATACTTTATATACAACGTCAAGATACAAGCATACGGACCACCTGATGCAAAATGGTTACTGTATCCTATGAGCTCTTGTAATAAAAAGAGGCATTCGTTCTTCGCCAATGATCATTTTCGAAAAACTGGTAGATTAAAAAAGATAAATGAAAACAATGAAAAGTTTATAATATACAATTGGATCTGATTTAAAGAATATAAAACGTGCTTAAGTGTCCATGAGGGCCTAATGGCAAATGCATATTTTTTATCGTTTTTATCTGCCGTGGGAAAAAATGTTTGTATATTTTTTTAATGGAGTCGTTTGAACTCAATGTGGCACAAGCCAGGATACCCAGCCACCAAATGCCAAATACTGCGTGTATTGGATTTCTAAATTAACCATCACATTTCTTCTCTTTCAGCGATGTCCTCTCTGGTGTGTTCCACAAATACAATTTGATATTGTTGATATGTTCCGTGTGAGTTTTTGCTTCTCTTATTTTGATGAAAGGATGATGAAACAGATATACAATACTCGTAATATGCGAAAGTGAAAGAATGGAGTAGACCTACCACGATCAAATTGGTCTTGTTTTATCAGAAAGTGATATCCGGAGCCCTAGGAACTAGGGAGCGTGCGTGAAAAGAGCTATGAATGTCCGATGAGTGAGGTTTGTCAGAACTGCAATCTTACGAGCTCGGTGGCGCAGTGGTGAAACGCGCTGTTACGCTACTTTGACACCAACGCTCGTAGGTTCGATTCCCACACAGTACAAACATTTGTGTGCATGAACATGTCTGTTTGTATTGGTCTGGGTATTTTCTATGTATAATAAGTATGTACGAGTATTTACAAAAAAAAAATGTATTTACGTATGTTTATCAGTTGTCTAGTACCCATAACACAAGCTTCGCTTACTTTGGGGCTAGGTGGCGCTGTGTAATTTGTCCGACAATATATATATATATATTTATATTATGGCGCTCAGTTCTTTCTGCCAACCCCGTAGTGGAGCTGGCGTGAAGATATAACCTAAGAAAGACCTTGTTTTCCCTTTGGGTTGTGGAGGTTTGACGGCAGACGCTCCAAGTAAAAATCAGTGACTTCACCAAATCCTTAGTTTTAAGTAGCGGACCCCGCCAATCTTAATGGATTAGGAAACGGAATAACACGAAGAAGAATAAGAGTACATAAATGTATCAATAGGTGGTGTCACTAGTCCTAGGAATCGGCGATAGACCACGAAAAGAGTTATGAATGAGCAGAGGCGACAAGCGAGTGATGTCTGTTAGAGCCGAGTTTTTTGGCATTCGCTTCTCTCTGCCTACCCGGTTGTACTTGGTGTGAAGATACAGATAGAGAAATCTGGTCTAAGTTGATTGATTCCTACATCTAGCAAGTGCTAGTGGCTGGATGTAGGAATTGGAGGATTACATATGGTGGAAAGCATTATGGAAGGCCTGTACCGTGTACTAGGTATAGGGGGATTTAGGTTCCCTTCTTTTTAGAGTGTAAGTGGAGAAATGAACTATCGCCACGCAAAAGTTTCCTGCCCAAACCTATGGGAAATCAGTTTGCTCATTTTTGAAGGATCTTCCGAGCCCATATCAGATATTATAGATATATGTACGTTTTTAACCTAATCTAAGACCCTAAGAACCTAACTTAAGGTAGGACTCATCAAAGCATCCCGTCTGGAGAAGTACCTCTACCTCACAGATAACCGCAGCCAAATAATAACTCCCTGGAAGGTTGGTTTGTTCCTGCTAGTGAGTGAGCTACCAGTAAGATCCTATGAAGTGTTAACAGCAGAGGTGACACGCGAACATAGGCTACGGTAACCATTTTACATCAGGTGTACATATATAAAGGAAGGTTGCACGTGGAGCACACTATATTCTATATTATATATAATGGCCTAACATTATTTAACTAGCAGTGTGATGGGGTGCTGCGGATCGTAGGCCACGGCTAAATTTGACTCACTCGAGGAGTTTATATGAAGTATGGGGGAGGGGCGTCTTTTATTTTTATGCATCCATATACGACGGCCTTCGCGCTATCAGGTGGATTGTATACTTATGGTAGTATAATAAAAGATTTTCTACAGCATAATGTTAGTGTCGCTGAGCTATGCAGTGGCGTGTTCGGAGTGTACCAGAAGAATTCCCTGCAATTTCATCGTCCTGATATTATCCGTAAGATTTGTTACAATTCTACTAACTGTAGAACATTGTTATTTATTTTTATACAACATCAACGTCTACGTCATACAAGCATATGACCTGCTTGGTGTAAAGCGGTTACCGTAGCCTATGAAGGCTTGCAATTCATTAAGCATCACTCGTGCGATACCACCTCCGCTACTAACGTAACTACTCCTTAGGAGCTTATTGTAGACTTCACTTGCACGCAGGAACACTACAACCCTCCATGGAGTTGTAATTTTGGCAACGATTTTCAGTGAGATGGCCCTACCTCTCTTAAAAACACCCTAACCAAGAAATATATGAAAAATATGAGAATCAATTAGTAAGTTGACGAGCTCGGTGGCGCAGTGGTGAAACACTACTTTGACACCAACGCTCGTGGGTTCGATTCCCACACAGTACAAACATTTGTGTACATGAACATGTCTGTTTGTCTTGGTCTGGGTATTTTCTATGTATGATAAGTATGAATTTACAAAAAAAAAAAATGTATTTACGTATGTTTATCAGTTGTCTAGTGCCCATAACACAAGCTTCGCTTACTTTGGGGCTAGATGGCGCTGTGTAATTTGTCCGACAATATTTATTATTATTTATAAGTGTAAAAACCTATGGGTAGTATTTTATAATCTATAGTTATAAAATAAAATTTAACAAAAAAAGGTGGCAGTCACTGGACGTCCGGCAGATGTGAAACATCTTAGCGAATATTCAAATTTTTAATAAATAAATATCATAAACTATCGGAAAGATATAGTAAACAGCTCATGCATAAAAGCAACGGAGTGTATTTATGTGAGTGTATCTAGTATGCGCACGCGCACACTTAAGGGAGTCAAGAGTGGCGGCGTAGAGGGGGATGATGTCATGAGCGAGCGTCATGCCATTTGCCCACGGCATACGGCTCGATTTTAGTGGCAAGGCGCGCTGTTTCACATCAAAGATATTGGCTGACGCAGATTTTGGCGTATCATTGTCGAGCTGAGTATTATGAAATATACGTCAGCCATACACAGAATACGCCAAGCACGGCCTGAGTATGACTTGTAGTGTGTCACAACTTACATATACAGTTGACTCACAGTAATCTGGAGTCGATCTATTTGAGCGCCCCTTATACATGTAATCCGATAGATATGCGGACCTGTATATATGTGTATTCTAGCAACCCTCATAGTCCACTCTTCAATGTGGTAACCTTGCCACGTGTGCTACGTGTGCCCTTCAAATTCTAATTGACCTTGTCGTTTCTCAGATTTTACTCTGAATAAGTTTGAGCTAAATCACCCGACTTTTGCGCGAATTTGGTTACTTTAAATCTCTCATGGGCAACTTGCTCAGTATAATTTTGGCAGCAGTATTAAGAAGGTACTACTTTTTAAAACGTTTCAGACTGCTAGTGGTTCGTAGCCGCATTTCATTGTTGACAAATAAATTAAAACTCCAACACTGCCTTGCAAAACGTTTGTCGAATTCCGCGTATCTACTTTACCTTCATCGTAATTTACATAACAAGGATAGACCAGCCTTGCGCCACAGTAGACTTATAAGCTAAGGTGTAAATGGCGCTTGTCTTTATGTGCGTGTGATGCGGGTGCTAGTACGAAGTCAAAGTACTTCTTTAGCTTATAAGTGTACTGTGCTTGCACTGCGCCGAGAATATCGTACCATTAGAGAATGAATTAAATCGTAACAAAGAACACATCAAGCTCGACGCGATGTCTCGGCGTTCACAGTAATTAGCACGACAAGAACAGATAAGTATTTCGCTGCACTAACAACTTCTCGCTGTTTGACAAATATTTAAATTGTCACTGAACATACAAAGGTCAGGTACAATGCAGCCTTGCGTGTTGTTCTTTAACTTTGACCAGACGTCAAAAAATGAGGCGGTCCTCAACCCGTGTTATCTCGCTTGAATGTTTTGCGATATCTTCGCCGATTGGGAACTGATTTGCAAAAATTAAATTTTTAATAGGAAGTTGATGGTGGCGCCATTTGACAAAGATTTTAGTCTCTATATGGGGAAGTTACAAATTCAATGAAGTCTGTATTTTGTTCATTGTTTTCAATTATATGTACCTACATACTTATTTACAGGTAATTGCAATGAGCGTTATGTCATCTTGTATTACAATACGTTATAGGACCGAGTTGATATTTTATGCCTTCATCACCACAGCAGTAGTTGTGATGGTTTGCTTGGCGTTAGCATGTACTACCGTAAGTATATTATATCTATTTTTTTATTTCCGCAACAAAGTAGTCTTATGGCATTTGGTTCTCTCTGCCTACACCGCAAGGGATTTCGCGTGAAGTCATAGATATATAGATAGAAGAAGTAGTAGTAGTAAAAACGGAATCTTTATTTTATGACTTGTATGTATGCATGACTTCACGCAAAGTCCCTCGTAGGGTAGAAACAGAGAACCCAGTACCATAAAACGTGATTCTTATACCCCTCGCTCGCTTCTATAACATTCCTAGCTCTTTTCATGCACGCTCGCCGGTTCCTAGGACTACATAACCTTCTGATAAAATATATCCAATTCGGTAGATGTGTCTTGTCTTATTCCTACATTCTTCTATCCACTTTCACATTATACATCTGTTTCATCATTAATTCATAATGCATTCTTTCTATATATACAGTCCGACGGAGCGTGCCTTTTCTATTCTTATGTTGTGACTCCGTAATTTATTATGCGTCTGCCATAAATAATATTCATAATTGCGCGTTGCCACTGCCGCTGTGGTCATAACACATTAAAATGAACTTCCTTGTAAATTCACTCACATACAGGAATACCAGGAATACAAAAATCTTCCAGGAAATTGTCATGTGTTTGTGGTCTCTTGAATGTAGTAGGTACTTCCCCAGTCGGACTGTTCCAGAACAGGCCAGCTTTGCTTGTCGGTTAGCTATTACATTTACTTATTTTAAGAGAGGTAGAGCGCATCAAAGCAGCCCATCTGGGGAAGTACGTCCACCTCACAGAAAACCGCAGCCAAATAACAACTCCCTGTAGGGTTGTTGTGTTCCTCGGTGTGAGTGAGGTCTCCAGCAAGCTCCTAAGGAAATGTGCTGTGTTAGCAGCAGAGGTGGCATCGCGCGAGTAATACTTAATATATTGCAAGCGTTTATAGGCTACGGTAACCGCTTTACATCAGGTGAGCCGTATGCTTGTATGCCTCCGGACGTAGTATAAAAAAAAACCTTTCACTTACTCAATTAATTTATATAGATAGTCTCCCCTGCTGCTAACACAACAACTCCTTAGGAGGTTTTTGGATACGTCATTCATTCGCAGGAACACAACACCTTGTTTTTAATCAGGGTGTTTTTATTTGGGTGCGATTAGGTACTTCTCAGTCGGGCTGTTTTGATGTGCGCTATCTCTTAATTATTTTAGTTCTTGTGCTGTATAAAGAAACAGAAAATGTGTTTCTATATTATTTACTTATCATTCGCAGTTTGACTTCACAAGATATCTACTCTTTGTAGTTGCTATAATGGCAGTCATTGCTGTAATATCCTTGATAATGGCCATAGTGAGATTAACGACGGGAGTGTATATGAAGCCCATGCATATGGTTATTCTTTTCGTCGGAGCGTTAATCCAATCTGTGGTGGGTAATTTTTCAGTAATTTTTCTAGTAGTTTCAGCAAGCAAGCAGACCACAGCAGTCGAAGCAGACACGACCAGAGCAGCCATGGCTACGACGAAGTGCATTTACTTTTCAAATTAATTTTAGATTCTAGATAAAGTTAATTCTAGACGCTGACGAACCGCACCGTGACTTTGGAATTTGCCTAGAAGTTTTTCAAAGCATATAGCGTTTGTTCCATTCTTTCATCAACAGTATATTTCTTACTTCTTCTCTTTCATTCTATTAATCTGGGCAAAGATGATTTATTAATCCACACTTTCTCAGTTCGGGGGCTAAGCGAAAGGAGGGCATGACACCGACACTGGCATTAGCATGATCATTCTGGTCGACATACTTATACATCGAATAAATATAATAATAATTTGCATTGTATAAATCTCTTTCGGCATATACCCTCTAGAAGCCTGAACCGACAGATCATATACCGTTTCTATCTGGACTTGAAACCACCAAGCAGTCGGTAAATATTTAAATATATAATTTCAATTTCAGATGTTGATAATCGAACTGCAAATGATTCTAGGAGGTAAAACAGTGGAAATGAGTGAACAAGACTACGCTCTGGGAGCATTTATGTTGTACTCGTCTATAATGGATTTATTTTTAAAAATACTACTACTAATAGCTGGAATTAACGCCGATTGATAGTAGTTGTTTACGTTTTATAAAATAAAATTTACCTACTGTTGTCTAATGTAATTTTATTTATTGTAAGAGAGTAAAAATTAAATCTTATATATATAAATCTCGTGTCACGGTGTTTGTGGTCGCACTCCGCCGAAACGGCTCGACCGATTTTTATAATTTTTTATGTATATTTGGTAGGTATGAGAATATGTCGTAAAGTATATTTCATGAAAAAAGAGAAAATAATTTATATGGCAGAACAGCGTTTGCGGAGTCAGCTAGTGTATGTATGTATATCTTCACGCCAGATCCCTTGCGGGGTAGGCAGATAGAACCGAGCGCCATAAGACGCGGTCCTTACACACCTTACTCGCTTGTAACATTCATAGCTCTTTTCATGCACGCTCGCCGGTTCTTTGGGTTCCTGTAGAAAGTATCTTCGCCAAATCATTAGGCTTAGGTACTGGACCAAACTTTGCCCTAAAACGGTATCTACAATAATGTAAAAAGCGGAAGTTTATTTAAACGCGCTTATCTTTGGAACTATCTTTGCGTCACCCCGTTCCCCTGGGGTGATCGCTTCAGATGAAGCCTTTGTAGCCTTCCCGGCTAAAGGCAGTCCCAGGGGGTGTTTTAGTCGGTGGAAATCCGACATAATCAGTTCGTTCGCACGAAATGGTATCTTTAAAAGATTTCACCTCCTCCCTCCCTTTTTCCGGAGAGTGCCCCTCACGGAGGAATGACCAATACACACCCGGGTGTGGGTTGGTCCTTCCTTTGTGGGTCTTCAATTTTTTGGGCGAAAAAAAAAAAAAAATGGAACTATCTATATATATATGTGAATTTGAATTTTTATATACTATATGTGAATTTGAATTTTTTTTTGCATTCGGCAAAATAATTTTATAAGGAAGGTATACTTACGATACGGCCCTTAAGTCGAGGTAAAACAAAGAAAGTTTTTTTTAATACAACGTCGGAAGGTATACAAGTATACGGCCCACCTGATGGAAAGCAGTTACTTGAATGCTTGAATTACATTAAATATTACTCGTACGATGCCTTCTCTGCTGCTAACACAGCAACTCCTTAGGAGCTTATTGGTGACCTCGCTCACATGCAGGAACACAACAACCCTCTAGGGAGTTGTTATTTGGCTGTGGTTTTCTGCGAGGTGGAGGTACTTTCCCAGACGCACTGCTTTGACGCGCCCTACCTCTCTTAAAAAGTAAGAAAAAGCGGCTCTCTCGGATACTAGGATACCCGCTATATCGTGGGCTGCAGTTTATGAAACATAATTTTCCAACACAAACATTATAATAAGAAGAGTGATTCCCATGCAAAGCAAACATTTGTATGCGTTAACATGTTTGTTTGTCTTGGTCTGGATGTTTTTAAGGAGATTGTACGTATTAAACTCCCTAGTGGGTTGTTGTGTTCCTACGAGTAAGTTACCCAGTAAGCTCCTAAATAGTTGCTGTGTTAGCAGCGAAAGTGGGGCGATACTTAAGGTTTTGAATGTTTAGCAAGTTTGTGAAACATTGCTACTGCTTTTATATCTCCTGATGTTGTATAAAAAAAGATATAATATTTTGTTTACCAACTCGCTGACAACATTGAACTTTTAATTAAACAAAAATATAAAATTTAACTTCAAAAAAAACTTATAGATGTACGAGCCACTTGCTAAGAATAAAGTATGCCAACAGTAGAGATGCCAAGAGACAGTGTATCTGCAGAATAAAGTAAGCAAATTGCTACTGAATTTTGCTAAGCAAATTTACGTGGTTTTCCTACCTAAAGCAAATGCTACGATTAGCATTAAATACAGGCACATTGCTTACCAAATCGTTGGTAAATCCAAATGACCGCAAACCGCAATATTAACATTTAGAGTATACTTATATAAAGGGTGTTCAATGAGACGAGATAAAAGTGGTAAACATTCCGGCCTTTAGTGAGTTTCGTTACAAATCCAGCGACAAGGATACTTACTCCTTCTCTCTCGCAGGCAGAAACGGCGACGTAACTGTTGGAAGGGTTACTGTATTTAAATTTTGGTGCCAGAATCATGTACTGTACATGAATTTGGCACATTTGGTTAAGTAATATTTACGTGGTTGAGACGTCAATTAATTAAATTTTGTTAAAAACTAATAATAAAGTAACAAAGGGTGTCTAAATAAGTTACATAACATTACTAGATATTTCGTAATAATTTGTGACTACAGCTAGTCGAACCAGATCTTTTAATTACAATCTGTTCAGATCTGTAGTCCAGTATAATATTTTTTATTATTGTTTATCGATTTATAGAATGACGAAGCAGATATACAATGCAAAAGTTGCTAGGCTAAGATTTACCTACCATGATCAATTCGCGTGTTCTATCAGAAGATGGTGTCAGTAGGGCTCCCTAGAAACCGGCGAGCGTGCATGAAAAGAGCAATGAATGTTAAAGAAGCGAGTGAGGTATGAAAGGACCGAGTCACTTGGCGCTCGGTTCTCTCTGCTTACCCCGCAAGGGATTTGGCGTGAAGTTATAGATATATTTATAAAATTAGAGATTGATTAAAAAAGGTAAGGTGCAAAGAGGTAGCGGACCGTTTGGGGGAATATCTCCACCTTACAGAAAACCGTACCCCAATTAACAGTGTAACTCTCTGGAGGGTTGTTGCATTCCTGCGTGTGAGTGAGGTCATCAGTAAGCTCCTAAGGAGTTGCTCTGTTAGCAGCAGAGGTGGCATCGCGCGCGTGCTACTTGATGTATTATAAACGTTCATAGGCTAAGGTAACCACTTTACATTCTTACATTCGGTAGGCTGTATGCCTCCCGACATCGTACATAAAAAAAAAGTAAATTGACACACTTCCCGGTCTCCAATTGAGTCGATATTTGGCATACACGTTTAGTTTGATTGAGTTTGATAGACCTAGATTCCAGGGCCGCCAGATGTTACTTATTTTCTCATAACGTCTGCTTAGAGTTTTAACCTGCGAAATCCATTTTTGTCGTTAAATACGTTTTGCTTATCATTCAAAAGAGAAAAAAATACACAATCTAGAAAAAACAGCTACTGTCAATTTTGATTTTAAATTGATAAAACGGCGTGACGAGTAAAACTGTCAAATTCAGGACTTCAATAGTTCGCGGCTAAGTCAAGTAAGAGTTTTCGATGCTGGCACATGTGCTCTTGCAAATAATTATTTAATTCGGTGCTACTGGTGTAAATGAAGGTTTTTATAATTTGCATATTGCAGAGGTATGTAATATATATTTTTATTGTTATACAACAATTTTTTTACATTAACATTATTGGAAAATGAATAATGCTATTAAAAAGCTAGTTAACTTAGATTAGAGTTAGCAGTTTTTCTTTAAAGTGAATCACATAATTGTTGTACTTAGCAGGTAGTATGTACTGTTATTATTGATTAACTTTTTAGCAATGCATTAATATCTCTACTACTTATTATACAATTCTCATGGATACTTGCAAAAAGTGCTGGATGAACACATGGGGGGTTAATTAGAGAAGGGGGGAAGAGGAGTTTGGGAAATGTGACGACGGGATCGTGATCAGCGACCCAGCGAACCTGCGAGTTGACATTTTCAGGCCTATTCGGCAGTATTAATTATTTTCTCAATTTTTATTTATAAAAACATTTACAAAAAGATATGTGCCATCTATGACAATTGTTTTGTTCTTTTTTTATATTTTCTATGTACTGTTTTGTAGGTATCTGCTATAAATGGGGAAAAGTCAACAATCTAATCAGAAGGTTTCATAAAACTTGATAATTGTTATTTTTCGGTGTCACTTAGTACATAATTAAATACATTAAGGTTAAGTTTTTAATTTGTGTGCCTCCGCCACTAGTTCGTTCTTGGGCGAAAACTAGGGCCAAGCGATATTTATCGACTGTTATTAGTAGATGTACGCCATCACTGTCATAGTTGATCTCGTAGTTTCAATTTCTAGTTCTGCTATAGTCTCTGTAAATACCTGTCATCTGGAATAGGAACTGCATACATTCGCCAACGTTGCTTTCCTGGCTGGTTTGGTTGTCTATGCTTATGTGTTTCTCTTCTCCACGGCGCATTATCAAGCGTAGCATTATAGTAAATTTTCGGTTTTTAGTTACATATTTCCATTATACTTCCATTAATAAATTGCTATTTATTAATGGAATAGATAATTTTATTGTAGCTCATATTCAACTAGAATGATATTTTCCCTTTGCACATGCTATTTTCGTAGCACTGCTACGAATTTTCGTTTCGCATTTGCGGAGAGGCGAAAAACGGTTTGCACAAACAACCAGAGCAGCCAGGACATCAGCGGCGGCGAGTTCTTGCGGTTCCCATTCAGAGACAACCGCAGTAGCAGAGGCGGAGACGACCATAATTTACTGGGACGATAAATAGGTGGTGTTAGGAGCCCTAGCAACCGGCGAGCATGAATGAAAAAAAAGCTATTTTATTTTATTTTTATGTTGTTATGTGTTGCTATGTTAAAGTAGCGAGTGAAGTGTGTAAGGACCGAATCATGTGACGCTCAGCTACACTGCAAGAAACATGGGATGAACGTCTTTGTATTTTTTTTTATCAACGTCGGGCGGCATACATACATACGGTTTACCTGATGTAAAACGGTTATCTCAGCCAATGAATTGCTTGCAACACACTATATAGCTCTCGTAATGCCTGCAACAAGATGTGTAGGGAAGCACAACGTCGCCATATTCATAAGTCCGTCGAGAATGGAGACACTTTTTTTTTTTTTTTTGTGACGCGGGGAAAAATGCGTTACGCACACCACCGGTGCCTGGGTGACCTCCGGTGCAGAGAGAATGGAGACCCTGCAAAGATCTGGAAATTCTTAAAATCAATTGGAGTTGGAAAAAGCCATCACAATAATTCTAATAATGTCAATGTAGATGATCTCAATGTCCATTTTTCCTCTTCTGCTGTTTTTGATAGCAGCACTAAGACAGCGACACTTAATTATCTTTCGTCACTTCCAGCTCCAGATTTTCCACCATTCTTCTTTACTCAATTTACTGACAGTGATGTTGAGAAGAATGTGCGTACAGTAGCGCCAAATGCCGTGGGGGACGACTGCGTTAGTCGTCTTATGATCCTACCGATACTTGATATCATCCTTCCTGCTATTACACTGATCCTTAATAACTCCATATTATCCGGATTTTTTCCTTCCGCTTGGAAAAATGCTCACGTTGTACCCTTACCCAAAAAACCTAATCCTTCGTCTTGCTCAGATTACCGTCCCATTTCTATTCTTCCTTTTTTATCTAAGGTCCTCGAACGCTTGGTTCAGCAGCAATTAAGTTGTTTCCTAGATAAGCATAAAATTCTTAATCCCTTCCAATCAGGTTTCCGTCCGGGTCATAATAGCACGACTACCGCACTCTTGAAAATTACCGAGGATATGCGTTATAATATGGATAACGCTCAACTTACGGTATTGGAGTTACTAGACTTCAGTAACGCGTTTAATACCGTCGATCATGACATTCTTTTGGTACGTTTACGTTCGATTAATATATCTCCTTCGGCAATTGAGTGGTTTCGTTCTTATCTGTATGGACGTCAGCAGCGAGTACGCATTGAGGATACGTTCTCTTCTTGGTGCTCTCCAACTGCTGGTGTGCCTCAGGGTGGCGTGTTGTCTCCTCTTTTATTTGCATTATTCATTAATACCATCACATCCGGACTTCGCTCCTCCTGCCATCTTTATGCAGACGATTTACAGATTTATACACACGCTCCATTGTTAGAACTTCCAGATGCCATTTCCTCTATTAATGAAGATCTCTTACGTATATCTGTCTGGAGTAAATCTCATGGTCTCTTGGTCAACCCTTCAAAATCGCAAACCATTATTATAGGTAGTTCTCGTTGCATGTCAAAAATTGATTGGAATAATATCCCTTATGTTATATTTGCGGGACACCAACAAAGTTTAGCGATAAAGTGAAAAAGTTGAGAATCATTTTTGATAATTCATTGTCTTGGTCAGCGCAGATTGCCTAAGTCAGTAGGAAATTGTTTGCTGCGGCTGGTTCCCTTAGAAGGTTACGAAATGTTCTACCAGTAGACACTAAAATTACACTAGCACAATCCTTGCTCCTTCTTATCCTCGATTATGCTGATTCCTGTTACCTAGATATCACCGAAGAGCAATTAAATAAGCTTGAGCGCCTTCAAAACTTTTGCATACGGTTTATATTTGGGCTTCGTAAATATGACCATATTTCTGAATTTCGTTTTCAACTCAAGTGGCTCCCTATAAGACTTCGTCGCAACTGGCACAGTCTTTCCCCTTCTTTACTATTTCCTCTTTGATCCTACCACTCCAACCTATTTAAAAGAACGTTTTTTCTTTCATAGCGATTCGCATGGTCGTACCCTGCGTGACGCACTTTTACTTCGTCTTAAAATACCTTTCCACTCCACTAATTTTTACACCAATTCATTCTCAGTTGAGGCAGTGCGCCTGTGGAATGCTTTACCTTTCGATATCCGGAATGCTCAATCACTTCGATCCTTCAAACATCTTCTCAAACTTCACTATCTGTCCCTTAACATTACGTAATCAGCATAACTTTTCTTGTTTCTCCCCTCAGTCTCATTTACTGTGTGCATATTCATTGTATGTATCATTTTGATAAATTTGTGTGTATGTGTGTATTAATGTATATTGTATGTGTATATTTATGTATATTGTATGTATTTATTTATGTCTATTTATATAATATTTTTTTCGTTTTATCAACGTTTTATCAACAGGATGATAGTGGAGCTAATCTTTGTCATGGATATTTTGCATGCAAATGGTACATGTGATTTTGGTGCTGTAGCAGATAAGTGGTAGGTATTTTCTATCGCACTTCACACCTAATTCTTGCTGTTCCTACCATTCAATGTTATACTTTTGAATACCTACTTTGATTGTTATAGAACCACCGCCTATTTTGTGAAAATTATCTACAATCTTGTAGGTAATATACAATGCTTCGAATCATTTGTAAAAGTTGTATTATAAACACAGGTGATAGTCAGATGTAGTTGACAGATATATGATAATCGTTTTCTCGTTTGACACTGACAGTTTTAGCGTTATGCAAAGTTTTTTGGCAATCGTTCCTCTACTATAATGACTGTGACTTACGTATTATTTTTTCATTTCATTTCTTTCTTTTTTTTTATATCTACAAATAACTAACTTTGATATTTTCCTTTTTGTGAACGCATACTAAAAAGTATGTGAAATCTTATTATTCGTAGTTTTGTTGAACAGAATTGTATTTTGTTACGTACTTGTACCATGTATCTTAACCAACCAATGCCAATGCAATGCGAGTGGGGTATTATTATTTAAATCTATTTAAGTATTCTTGCTTAGCCTATATATTATATTGTAATATTTATTTGTAATAGTATACGTATTTATAAGTATTTGTTATATGTCTTTCAATAATGACGACGATTATTTATCATGCTCTGGGTCAGATTGCTACGGTAGTGCTTTTGGTAATGTAACGAACGATAGTATCTCTAATCAAAGTACTGACAGTTTTTCTCTTAACGACAACCTACATTCTACATTTTCAGCTTTTCCTAAGGCTCTCAATCTTGTACACATTAATGCACAGAGCATTATTAGCCATTACTCTGACTTCTTGGCTACATTCGAGGATGGCGTAGTCGATTGCATCTTGATCTCTGAATCATGGTTAAAACCATCACTCCCTTCAACTCTCTGCTCTCTTCCAGGCTACAAGCTTTTTCGTAATGACCGTATTGGGGCTAGAGGTGGTGGAGTATGTATATACATTCGTGGCAGCATTCCTTGCTCAATTATTGCTCAATCACCTAGTAACAACTCCGGATCCATTGAATATCTTTTCCTGGAAATTATACTCCATCATTCAAAGATTCTACTTGGTGTTGTGTATAGCCCTAACAATACGGTCAATTACTTTAATCAATTTGAAACTGTCCTTGAAAATCTTTGCCCCGGTTATGACCATGTTGTGGTAATGGGCGATCTCAATACCTGCCTCCTCAAGGACGATTTTAGATCTCGGTGTCTTAATGCCATAGTCACTTCACTAAATTTAAACATGTTACCACTTTCAGCCACTCTCCAAACTCTAGACCTTCTTTACTTGATGTAATCATCTCTAATAAGCCTGAACTTGTCAATATTCACGGGCAGTTGACTGCTCCATTCTCATACCACGACCTCCTTTTCTTATCATATAAAATACGTTCTCCAAAACAAAAGGGAAAAGTTATTTTTCAGCGTGACTTTAAAAACATTGATCTGGAGCGTTTGAGAGGGGACGTGCGTTGTATTGACTGGTCGCAGGTCAGTAATTGTGTCGACATAGACTCAAAACTTGAAACCTTTACGCGTTTGCTGACTGACTTGTACGATATTAATGCTCCTGTTAAACCTGTCCGTATAAGACACTTACCTGCACCCTGGCTTACTACTTCGATCAGAAACTTAATGAGGAAAAGGGACAGAGCTAAAGCTACTTTTAAGAGAAATCCGACGGATAACAATTTCACTACCTATAAAAAACTGCGTAACATCTGCAACAGGTTGTGTAGGGATGAAAAACGCCGACATATTCATACAGCACTTCATAATAAATCAACTTCACAAATTTGGAAATTTTTGAGGTCAATTGGCGTGGGCAATAATTCTACTTCGTTTAACACCGCTCAAAATCTAGATACTTTAAATAATCACTTCTCAGAACCTCCAATAATTCTTGATGATACCACTAAACGGTCATCTCTCCGTTCACTGTCCAATACGCTACGACCAAATTGTACTCCTTTCTCTTTTCATAGTATCGCGGAGGAAGATGTAAGGAAAATTATTTTGTCGATTTCAACAAAAGCTGTGGGCAACGATAGCGTTAGCCTTGATATGCTTCTACTTGTCTTGGATGATATTTTGCCAGTTGTTACACACTTACTGAACTTCTCCTTGGCATCAAATATCTATCCGACGGCTTGGAAAAAGGCTTACATTATTCCATATCCTAAAGTTATCAACCCTTCGTCTCTTTCAGAGTATCGCCCCATCTCTATACTTCCTATTCTCTCTAAAATACTAGAACACGTTGTCTACAAACAGCTTCATGCATACTTAGCTACAAATAATCTTCTTAATCAGTTTCAGTCTGAATTTCGTCCGTCACATAGTACCGTCAGTGCGTTGCTTCATATTAAAGACGATATTCGTAATGCTATAGACAGGCAAGAACTTACGGTTATTGCTTTACTGGACTTTAGCAGTGCTTTCAATTCGGTGGATTTCGATGTCTTACTTGGGACCCTTCGTGCACTTAACGTCTCTTCTTCCGCGATCTCATGGTTTGACTCCTATCTCCGTAATCGACAGCAGTGCGTCAAGGTGGATGACAGTTTTTCGGGTTGGTCCACCTTAAAAGCGGGTGTTCCATAGGGCGGCGTATTATCTCCACTCCTTTTCTCGGTTTTTATTAACCAAATAACCTCCGTCATTTCTTCTTCTTACCACCTGTATGCAGATGATCTACAAATATATCGCCATTTTACCCTCTCAAATAGTGACTCAGCTGTACAATCCATCAATTCGGATCTTAATGCTGTTAGGGATTGGGCTTCATCGTTTGGTCTACTGGTAAACCCCCTTAAATCACAGTCGATGATTATTGGTAGTAGCAGGATGATACCTAAAACTGATTCATTACCAAAAATTTTATATGACGGCACTGTGATACCCTACAGTATTAGGTCCAAAAACTTAGGTCTTATCCTAGACACTCACTTATCTTGGACTGCTCATGTCAATGATGTGAGTAAGCGCATGCATCATTCATTTCACTCTCTTAGACGTCTCCAGAACTTTCTCCCCCTTGCCACTAAGGTCATGCTTAGCAATACCCTCCTGCTTCCTCTTCTCGACTACGCCGATGTATGTTACCTTGACGCGAGTGAGAGGCTTTTGGATAAGCTGGAACGGTTACAAAATCTTGCCATTAGGTTTATTTTCAATCTTAAAAAATATGACCACGTCACTGAATATCGCAACCAACTCAAATGGCTCCCTATCCGCTCTCACCGCAATTTCCACGTTCTTACTTTCCTCTTCAAGATCCTTCATAATCCCACTGCTCCCGCTTACCTTCGTTGCCGATTCAACCTCCGCCCTCCTACCGTTCGTTCCCGTCGTTCTTGCCATGCCAAGACGCTGCTGCTCCCAGTTGCGCAAACTAAATTTTTCTATAATTCCTTTACCTACCGTGCTGCTCAACTGTGGAATAAATTACCAACACACATTCGGAAAAGCCCATCAATCCACTCCTTTAAAAAAATATTGAAAGAGCATTATTTATCAGATCGAAAGTAAGTATATATATGTATGTATATAAGTGTATCTGTATTTATGTTATATGTGTAGTATATTTATGGTATATATGTGTGTATTCGGTATGTATGTATTTATTTAATTTATTTAGGCACGTACCGCTGTCCGCAACTGACGAGATATCCCACTGCTGAGGGTTGGCTGGAAGAGATCTCTTTTAGAGATAAGCTCGCCTCTGTACTATCTTTACTATACACTGTAACTGTTTGTATTTATATGTGCAATAAAGAATTATAATATTTTATTTCCTTTGAGTTATGCTCTGCCCTACCTTGTTCTTCACATCTCCTCTACCCTAAGGTTGTCTGGAAGAGATCGCATCGCGATAAGACCGCCGTTGTACTGATACTTTATTAATTGTTGTTTTTATTATGTATTTTTCTTTTGGTGCAATAAAGTGTATTGTGTATTGTATATATCACTCGGACAATTTTCCATTTACTGCTAATACAGCAATTTCTTAGGAGCTTCTTGGCGAACTCACTCACTCGCAGGAACACAGCAACCTACCAGGGGGTTGTATTTTGGCTGCGGTTTTCTGTGAGGTTCCCCAGACGGACTGTTTTCATGCACCTTACCTCTCTTAAAAACACAGACTAAGGCAAACAGACATGTTTATGCACACAAATGTTTATCCTGTGTGGAAATCAAATCAAATCAGATTTATTCAGTATCAGGTTTTTACAATTCTGTGTTGCGATTTAGGATTTCTTTTAAGTAAATAAAATACTTGTGTCAGAAAATCCTGCCTCTCCATAACTACTGATTACATCAGTTAGAGTGATACTAGTAGGATACTTACTACATAATCTAAATTTGATTACTTTAAAGTGATGTGTGTGTATATATGTGTGTCAGTATATGTGTGTGTGAGTTTGTGTGTGCTGTGAGTGTGTGTGATGGTGCTCGCGCTCTATGTGCGTTATCTATTATGCGTCGGAAATCGAACACACAAACGTAGGTGTCAAAGTCACGTTATTAACCGCGGAGCCACCGAGCTCATCAATTTGACTGCGGTTTTCTGCGCGGTGGAGGTACTTCCCCAGACGGACTGCTTTGATGTGTCTTACCTCTCCTAGTCGTAGTAGTAATTGTAATAATATGAAAGTAAATGATATAATGTTTTTAAATTTGTATAATAATAATAAAAAATAAGTGTTCAAACAAATTTTAAAAATAGCGAACAAATAACTTCCGTTGAAGGAGTTATTCCTTATTGACATAAATATAGTAATTGCAGAGAGCAACACACTGCCAAGTTCGTCCTACGACGACAAGTAACTCTGGTTCCTTAACGGCTTGTTAACTATTGTAAGACTCGATTAAAACCTCTATCTATTTGCCTATCTGTAACTTCACGCCATATCACTTGCGGGGCAGGCAGAGATTAAAACTTATACCATCGTATTCATTTGGGCTTGAGACAATGAAAACTTTATTTTAATTTTCGCATTTTATCACGATACAAACTATCACAATCCATTTAGTAAAAAGTTTGAAGTTACTGGCATGTAAATAATAATTTTAAGGTTACTACTGGAATTGCGATAATCAATTTTATCAATTTTACACAACATAATAATTTGAATTTACGTAATTTTTGTATGAAAGTTTTATATTGGTGTTTTAAAAGACATGTAGAAAAGAAATGTAGGGAATCTCTAAGTAGGAACGCATTATTATAGTTTCCAATAAACATGAACAGTTATTTATCCGGATTATATCCGCCATTCATGCTATCCACGAGATGTAAACGGCAAGTGTTTTCTTTCACCGATATTTTCGTTATTTCTTAATTTTTTGGTTAAAGTTGTTCATTTCAATAAGCTTTATAATTGTGAGTGAACAGTACTAGCATATTACTTTCATCAAACAAAAAGCTTTTCTAGCACACTACTATGCTTTCTTTAAACAAGGACACTATTCTTACCATATTCAGGCATATAGAACTGACTTGAGTTCAGTAAACCAATTCATAAGTTTCAAAACCTACGTTTTTTTTGTTTACACTATGTGTCACGCCATAATGAATGAACTATATATCAATTGGTCCAAATAATCTCCATTTTCAAATTTTATATTTTTATACAGATTATCCAAATTTTCATTGTATAATTGTTGCAATTCACGTTTAAAAGAGCGCTTTTGGTATTAGTCTGTAAATATTATTGATGCCTCCAAATTCATATGCAACTTCATTTTAAGTTAAATATATCTTAATAGTTATCTAACAGCAATACGGTTAAATGATGTATATTTATCATAACTTAGCCGAAGACGTTGATTATTTTCTGAATAACAAAATGTATGGTATAGTATAGTGTTAGTATTTAGAACGTACGCATACTTGCCAGTTAAGGCCAATTTATAGGTACCTGGTGCTGCCAGGCACTTTCCGTTGGCAGTAATTTCCGCTAGATGCTTTAAAGCCCGCAAGAAAATAACGTAAGCTTACTTATAGTCCTAAACTTAATTTCTAGATAAATGTATAAACCCATAGATATATTACCCAGGAAACTATTTCAATACATTTTGCCTGACCAATGATTCTGTTTATTAATTATTAATAATATTCTGTAATACATTCATAAAAATCAGTGTCCGAGGTAAAGCCGTGTCAAGCGTGCAGAAACCAGAGTGGTCAATGGATAGTATGCCTCAATTTATTCATTGATTAACTATCATAATAATAATCACTACATATTATAAAACAAAGTCCTCCGCCGCGTCTGTCTGTCTGTCTGATCGCGATAAACTCAAAAACTACTGCACCGATTTTTATGCTGTTTTCACCAATGGATAGAGTGGTTCTCGAGAAAGGTTTTAGTATATAATTTGTTAAGTTTTTGTATACATTAACGATATTTGTTGGAGGTATCGGAAAAAATAAGCCGTCAGCCTTCAACGAAAACGCTGCCTAAACCCTTTGAGATATAACAAAATAATGTATGGTGGAATTGTGTATCTTATATAGGTCTACAAAAAAGTCCGCAGTGGCGTATGTCTGTCTCTTAAGTATAACATACTATATCCATTTTAATACTTTAAAAAATGGGCAATTATAAAGCGGTAATTGGAAAGCTATTTACACTTATACGGAATTAATCCTTATCATTTTAAATACGTCAGTTTGGTTGAGCATTTCATGAAGATTAGTTTTTCTTTTTACACCATGCAAATTAAATGAATACCTTAGGAGATATAGCAAAATCAAAATAATGCGTAACGAAATTAATTTCGTGTCGCCGTGATTCGACCGGTAGGCCGATTCTACTAAAAAACTGCAACTTCACTGCAGCGCGGCGTGTGTCACAATGCGTACATTTTGACGTTTCGTTAAGCATTAGTTTATCTCGCGAGATAAAATCTTATGCTTTAGGACAGGATTTCTTCGAATTCTTTCTCTTACTGCTTTGACCACCTTTTTCGTACGAACACTACGTGGACGGCCCGATCTTTTTCTGTCACAAACAGAGGAGATCGTTGTATATATTAATAGCCCGGTATACAAACATTTTACTAATACCAAGCGTATGGAGAGTTTTAAAAATTGCATTTGGCTCCATACCTACGAGTACTTTGTGTAATGCAATCACAGCGATTCGGTTCTCTTTATCACCCCACTCCATTTTAATATCGCAAAATATTGTACAATGTATTGGCGCCAAAATGAGAAAACTCAATTTACAATCATATAAAAATGACAGATTCCAAATTCAAATGTAATATTTTGTTTATTTTAATTTTAACAGTATTTATGGCCAGACTAAGTATATTTCGACATTAACAATATTACCATTTTATTTAGGTAGGTACATAATTTATTAAGGTAAGGATATTAATTGAGCGTTAGAGTGTGTGTATGTATGTATATGTATGTGTACATGTGTGTGTTGTATGTGTGGTGTATGATACGAGAGTGTGGAATTGATAGAGAAGTATATATTTTCTATTGGTAAGCACGTTGTAGCATAGCCTCTGTGTCATCATAGGAAAGTTCTATAATCCAGCTATTTATTATTTTTTTACACGTATAATATTCAGTAGTATAAATATTAAGTATCTTATTTATTGACATAACATATCATCATTCTCCATTTAATCATTCAATTTATTTTTACACAAAGTTGAGAAAACAATGGTAATTAGAAACATTATCGTATATGACGAGCTCGGTGGCTCAGTGGTGGAACGCGCTGTTACTCTACTTTGACACCAACGCTCGTGGGTTCGATTCCCACACAGTACAAACATTTGTGTGCATGAACATGTCTGTTTGTATTGGTCTGGGTATTTTCTATGTATAATAAGTATGTATTTACAAAAAAAAAATGTATTTACGTATGTTTATCAGTTGTCTAGTACCCATAACACAAGCTTTGCTTACTTTGGAGCTAGGTGGCGCTGTGTAATTTGTCCGACAATATTTATTTATTTATTATTATCATATTTCCCTGTAAAAATGTATGTATGTATATCTCCACGCCAAGTCCCTTGTGGGGTAGGCAATGAGAACCGAGTGCCATAAGAGGCGGTCCTTACACACTTCACTCGCTTCTCTAATATTCATAGCTCTTTTCATGCACGCTCGCCGATTCCTGGGGCTCCTGACAGCACCGTCTGTTAAAACACGACCAATTAACTGTAATTCCTATAGGAAACCTGTATAAATTGTTTGTTTGTAATATTTTTAATGTACATTACGAAATATACAATAATAATTTAGTACTAAAAGAGACAATGGTACATTACATATTGTACCTACCTCGATAATTGAGAAGAATGCATAATTAATAATATCTATACATAAACTATGCAATAAAAAGAAAATTGTGATAATACGAATAATGAAACAACATTACACATTAATGCAGGAAAATTGTATCCAAATCACGAATATATATAATTAAATAAATTAATTGGTCGAAAATAAATACATAAATTAAGCTCAATTGTTGCAATTGTATAACATATGAAGACGGGATTTAAAAGAGAAATAGAAGGTGCCGTTTTAATTTCATGAAGAAAAGGATTCCAGAGTCTCACGACCTTTGTAGTAAATGGACAGCTGTAGGTGTTTGTGCATTGAGGCGGGATATCGAGTAATAGGCTTCCACAAGATCGAAGACAATTGTGTTTATTTCAGACATTTTGTTGTGCAAAACTTGCAGATAAAATGAGAAATGGTATATTTTTAAATGTGCTAAACCTACCGTAACGAGAAGCTAGAAACTACGTAATCAAACACGAGAGATCTTGAATGCTTTTTCATTCGTAAAGTCCAAAAAGGAAATATTAATTTTACCTAAAATTCAGAAATGGAATACAATTTATTGTGTGTTTTATTTATTCATTTAATCGCTATAAATTTAATCATATTTATTACACAAATTGATTTCTTCTTTCTGGCGTTATTCTGTTTCCTAATCTATTAGGATTGGTGGAATCCGCTACCTAAAGCTAAGGATTTGGCGAAGATATTGATTTCGTCATGGAGCTACTGCCGTCAGACCTCCAGTGGTATCACTCGTGCGTCGCCGATCCTCTAAAAACCTCTTCCTTGATGCCTTTCTTGGAGAATCCCATGCTGTAGTCCGTATATCTGTATTATGTATTTACACAAAATCGACGTTTTCACGCGCTCATAAGGTAAGGCAACACACACTCCTGGTGTTGTACGTGGCCATAGGCTACGATGACTACTTACCATTAGGTTGGACGTACGCTTGTTGTTCTTCAGTGCCGTGAAGAATGACTTCATAAGGAAACTCGCACATCCTAGTAATATAGTCCATCCAAGTAATAGTATACGCAAGAAAAGAGGTAATGTAAACATTACATTAGAATAAAAAACAAGAATATAAACTAATTTGAAAATTCCTTTATAAGTAAAGTGTAAGTAAAAGAAAAGTAAGTTCTCATCTTGGCAATGTTTTATATAACAGAATTTAGTGAGAACTCTCATAATTCACGGAGGCGAGCCAAACCTTGCCGATTGCAATGTTACTTTCATAATGTTGAACTAGACATTTGCCAAAACCCTAAATATTGCGATGAATTTCGAACACTTGTTATACCAAGTTTAATAGTATATGCGAGGGTCGGCAACGCATGAGTGACACCCCTGGTGTTGCAAGTCTCAATAGGCTACGGTGACTGTTTACCATTAGGCAGGTCGTATGCTTGTTTGCCATCTTAGTGGTGTACAAAAAGAGAAAAAGAAATATTATTATTCACCTTAGATTAGTAACATGTAGTACAATCACAATAAATCTTAGCAAGAACGCGTGATTTAACGATAGACTTTTATATTACATCATTAAATGTCATTAATACCTGTTTATCAATTTCGTATACATTATTCTATGTCATTTTTATTAAATTATCTATATATTCACGTGAAGTAAACAGAGGGAACCGAGCGCCACATGACTCGGTCCTTACACATCTCATTCGCTTCTTTCATATTTATAGTTTTTTTTCATGCACCTTCGCTGGGTCTAAGTGCTGACACCACCTTCTGATAACACAGGATCAATTTTATCATAGTACGTGAGTTTTGGCCTTCCTCGACCCCTACATCGTTCTACTTTCGCCTTGTATATCTGTTTTGTCATTCTTTTCTCTTGCATTCTTTCCACACGGCCAAACCAACGAAGCATGCCTTTTTTAATTAAATTACCATATCAATTGTTAATTATAATGATTCACAGCATTATTATTTACGCAAAAGAAAATAACGCAAATGAAATATCAGTTCGAATGTCGAAAATTATGCCAAAAAAATATATTCTACATATTCTTTTAGTCTCTTAGGTTTTACATAAAAATATTTTTTTGAAAGTAGTCTTAAATTTTCTACCTTAACCTGTGAGACCCCGTTATATACGTTTTCCCATACATTTCTTGGCGGAAAAGCGGCCCGCGGGTAATGAGAGATTAAAGGCTTTCACGCTATTTGGCAGGTGCTTGTATATTTTAACAGACGTGTATAACAGTTCATTTTTATATAGATCAGTCCCTGGGAGTGAGTGAGGTAAACAGAAGGCTCTTGAGGACTTTCTGTGTTAGCAGCTGTAGCCGCAATGCGAGGGTGATACTTCCTGTCAAGTGTTCATAAGCTATAGTAACCATTGTACATTAGGTGGGCTTCATTTAATTTATCTTTACCCAAAGTTGTCTCATAATTAACAAAACAATGGTAATTAGGAACATCACCCTATTTTCCTGTTATAACCCTTTACAAACTGCGTTTATTTTGAACTTCTCGTCATGCAAACCTTGAAGATGAAGTGGGAAAGGGTATATTTTTATGAATATTTCAAGTGTGCTAAACTCACCGCCTCGAGAGCCTAGAAACTATGCAAACAAAGATCTCTTGACATCTTGAATGTATTTTCATTCGTAAAGTCCAAGACGAAAATATATATTTAACTTTGAACTTGAAATTTTCATACGATTGTATTTACAATTTTGTCGTATGTTTGTATGCCTTCCGGTGTTGTATAAAAAAATCTTTTCAGTGGCACGGTACAGTAGTACTTCAATACAGTACGATGCAGTATCACAGTAATATTGCATTACGTAGAGTTCAAGAGTATATCTTGAACTCTACGTAATGCAATCCAATGTTATCGTTGTGCAATTTCTGGATAGACGGAGGTGGTCCCTCCATCTATCCGTATTATTGCTGTGTATATGTATATAGACGCTTCGTAAGACAGTCTACTTCTAATTAAATATAGCTGTGTCCTACCACTATTTCCTCAAGCCTGCTAAACGGCATGATGTATCACGTGTCGCCAGTCCATATTAGTAAATGTTGTTCATAAATCTGGTTCATAAAGTGACAAATATTATTTCGTTCTATTCCATTCGGTAAAATGAAATTGTTCGATTGAATAACTACCTCTACTTTTTCAAGTGTGTAAAAAAGGTCTAATAATTTTTCAAAATGGCCTATTTGACAAAATGGCGGGCACGAAGCGGCGATCTCAAGTCGCAATTCAATTTCCTACAACATATATCACTGTTCCGCGAATTTTCGTATACTAACGTAAAACTTTTATATTTAACCATAGATTTATTAAGCTGTGCTGTTTAGTTTTTGTGTACAAAGTCGTGTTTTAGACAAATAGATAGACACTTTTGTAAGAATGATCTTGATATCTTCAATAACTATTATCATCGTTTCAAAAAAATAACCGCTTTACCTCGTGATCTTAATGCCAATTATCAATTATTTTTTGGGAATTATTGCTTTTATACTTACATACATGTTTTGAACAAAGTTAATTCGTAGATTTTTTTTCTGTCTATATAAAGGAGTTCGCACATTACATTAATTCAACACCAATCCAACACCGTTCCTACTCCAACTTTCGAACGAGTCGTCGAATGGCGATCAACCCGTCGGTCACCAGTGGGCAACTTGGTGTCAATGAGTGGACAACGTGCCGTCTACGATTGAGAAACGCGTCACGGACAACATGCGTGCGGTCTGTCCGTAATTGTACACGGAGTGGCATGCGGGTCGGTGACAATCATATGTGAGCAACGCGTTGTCAATGCGTACGCTTCTTTCAATTTTACGTTGAAAAATTAACTCTAATTGTCACGAGACAAAACTCACATTTGAATTTCATACAGTGAGTTGAGTTGGAGTGGAGACTGCATGGAGTCGATGTAATGTGCGAATTCCATAATTCTGTTAAATGTAATTATTCTATACCTTTGTACAGTGTATTGACTCACAAGATTGAATCTTTATGCTAATAGGCTTAGGATTAAAGTGTAAATCATAAATTACTTCTTCTCCTTCATCAATGGCACTGTATTGTCTCTTTATTGTTATCACTTATATGCCGATGATCTTCAAATTTACGCATCTGTATCTGTTCATGATATAGACAAGGCTATAGCTGGATTAAAGATGAATATATTTAAATCTCAGGTCATTGTTATAGCTAGTTCCCACATTACATCAAAGTTGCAAAACGTGGTGTTCCCTAATGCAGTTCTTGATGGTAACATTATTCCTTTGGCTGCTATGGTCAATGACTTCCTCTGGACAAAAACAACTTTGTTAGTGCGCTCCCTATCCTTGACAATGCGGATGTTGCACATAGAGGCTACAGAAGACCGACTTATTAAACATGAACGCATTCAAAATATGTGCACCAGTTATATCTTCGATGTGCGAAAGTTTGATTATATAAATGAATTTCGTCACAAACTTTTTCTCACGTTACTTTTCAAGTTCTATTTAATCCCTCAGCAAATTACCTTTCGGAGACATGTGAATTCCGTGTACGAGATCAGCGTTTACGTCTTAGTAACAATTTGGTATTGGGCATTCCCGTACACAATTGTCATTCCTATGCTACGAATAAATAATGTTCCTGTGCAAATTATGTGTGTGACGGGTAAAATGTCAATGAAATGAAAATGAAGTCTGTCAATTCATCGAGTTAAATTTCTTTAAGCTCTGGTTTGATGCACCTTGATCAAAGTTGGAGTTAATAGTCTGTAAGTATTTGATATGTGTATTTACTCGTAGGTATGTATGTATATATACCTAGTCATGCCATAAATACTGAAACAAAGAAAAAAACAGTGTGTTAGTTTAATACATAAATATAAAACAATTGAAAACATAAAAAGTTTATTCGAAGTGGTCTCCATTGGCTGCCATACAGTCCTTTAAACGTTGAGGCCAGTTATCAATAGAAGCACGCACTCTTTCCATGGGAAAATTCTTCACTGCCAGTCGTACGGATTGTTTTAGGGACTCCAAATTATCATGGCGTTTAGAGCAAGCCGTACTCTCTAAAACTGACCATAAATCATAATTCAGCGGATTAAGATCGGGACTAGACGACGGTCAGTCTTCAGCTCTGATGAAGTCCAAAACGTTCGTTTCCAACCAAGACTGCGTAGACCGAGCTTTATGACCCGGCGCCGAGTCTTGCTGGAAGGACCATTCTTGGTTATTGAACATGGTGTTGTTAAGGGGCTTCACTACCTTCTCAAGAATGGTATCTTGATACACTTGTGCCGATGTTTTGATACCTTTTTCACAAAAGTATGGCTCAGTCACTGCTTCATAGCTAATACCCCACCAAACCATCAGTGAAGTCGGATAGTGCCCACGTTGCACTCTGTCGACTAATTGGGAAGCTTCCTTAGAGCTTTAAGCATAAACACGGTCATTTTATCTGTTAAAAGGTTGCTCAATTGTAAAAATTTTCTCATCCGTAAATAAAATTTATCTGTGACCTCCCTTTGCGTACCGCTTCAGTAGTTGTTTCGATTTTACCACCCTATTCTTTTTTAAATTATCATTTAAGAAATGACCAGTACGTCTATTATAGGCTGCAAGTCCTATGTCATCTTTTAAAATATGCGACATTGTTCTAGGTGCTATCTTCATCTCACGAGATAAAGTCTTTTGCTTTCGGACAGTATTTCTTCGAATTCTTTCCCTTACTGCTTTGACCACCTTTTTCGTACGAATACTACGTGGGCGGCCAGATCTTTTTCTGTCACAAACAGAGGAGGTCTCATTGTACCTATTAATAGCCCGGTACACAAACATTTTACTAATACCAAGCGTATGGAGAGTTTTAAAAATTGCATTTGGCTCCATACCTACTTTGTGTAATGCAATCACAGCGATTCGGTCCTCTTTATCACCCCACTCCATTTTAATATCGCAAAATATTGTACAATGTATTGGCGCCAAAATGAGAAAACTCAATGAACAATCATATAAAAATGACAGATTCCAAATTCAAATGTAATATTTTGTTTATTTTTAATTGTAACAGTATTTATGGCCAGACTATATATTATATATATTATGGCGCATCAAAGCAGCCCGTCAGCCCGTCTGGGGGAGTACCTCCACCTCACAGAAAACCGCAGCAAAATAACAACTCCCTAGAGAGTTGTTGTATTCCTGCGTGTGAGTGAGGTCACCACTAAGCTCCCAAGGATTTGCTGTGTAAGCAGCAGAGGAGGCATCGCGCGAGTGATACTTAATATATCGCAAGCGTTAATAGGCTACGGTACCCGCTTTATATCAGGTGGGCCGTATGCTTGTATACCTCCCGACGTAGTATAAATATATATATTGTTTATTAATTCAATGTCGATGAATTTGATTTCATATCGAGTTCATTTAATAGATATTTTTTGCATTATAGAGATTATAGATAAATTGCATCATGATACGAGCCTTGCAAGCCGTGGAAAATGAACGTAGAAAAGGCAGTTTTGACGAGCTCGGTGGCTCAGTCGTGAATGACGCGACTTTGACACCAACGCTCGAGGTTCTATTCCCATATAAGACAACACATTAGTGTGCATGAACATGTCTATTTGTCTTAGTCTGGATGTTTTAAGAGAGGTAGGGTGCATCAAAGCCGCCATTCAGTGTCGCTGTTTGAAGATGTTAAAAATGGTAGGTAAAAGAAAACATACATACATATTATGGAACAACACAGCCTAAGAAAATAAATATTTTCAAGGCAACTTTACGGTAAGAAATCGATGTACAGAAAAAGTAGCAGTCGTTTAGTAAGAAGGAAATGAAATAATAAAGGAACTTCATAGCAATTTAAATTTATTGATATAATTACTTCTTTCTATCATTACTTCGTTTCCTAATTCTTTGGATTGACGAGGTCTATTACCAATTCTGAAGGATTTGGCGCAGATACTGCAGGCAGACCTCCACACCTAGAAAGAAGCCAGACTATTCTTAGAACACACGTCTTACGAAATATATTTTGTGGAACGTGCGGGATATAAACATACATATTTATATACTATTCTAGTTATTGATTAGTATCTAAGTGGTTTACTATTACTTTTATGGTAAAGCCAACCTTACCGCACATGGAGCGAACGAGGCTTTAGTAAATGAGGTTAGGCACAGCGTCATGTACCGCCTTTTATATAAATATTATCCGATACTTAAAATCGAAAGAAATATAGTCAATGGCATTACTTCACGATTATGCCTCACCCTCAGCGACCCTCATTACTTGCCAGATAGCGAGTGCGACCCTGGTCAGATTCCAACATTTGGCAGGCCCGCCACGTCCTCGGACCTAGCACGTACACAATTCCGTCGAATTGATCCTCAAATCAAATTACAGTTGAAATCATTGTATGTTGTGTTATTGGCATAACATTGTATTGTCAGCTTACAATGGGGATTATTTTTATTTATTTCCGGAACAATTACAACGAGTTCATCTACAGTAAAAAATTTGTGATAGTGGTTGTCCTTTACGTAATATATAGTAAACAATGCTATGCAATGAGTACTCGATAAACGTAATTAAAACGTAAAGATATTTTTGTAAATAGGTACGGACTTTAGTTTCAGACATCACTTGCCAGAAATCTCGTGGATATTTATATAATGAATGTTTATTCTGGCATCCAGGGCCCATTTCATAGTACCGATTTTTAATCATAAAAGCTAATATTTGTTAGAGAACATTTTAAAACTTTAACCTTTTGAATGTTTAAAATGCAGCAGCAGACTACCTCTTTATCTCTTTCCAGCACACTAATAAAAGGTTGGAGCATATGCGAATCAAATATGTTGAGTAATAATTTAAGAATATTATTGGAGCTGCCACGCGTTCTTGTCAATAATGATGTCGTTTTTTCCTTATCGTAGCATAAAAGTCATCTGTTCGTTCGTACAAACACGAACATTCCAGACGCGCTACAGAAAAGGCGGCCCCATCAATACCCTGAAACCTTTATTATAGTGTATGCGCAGGGAGTTGTAAGCCGCCTACTTACACTCCTCAGATGTTTTGACAATAAGCTTTAAATAAAGTAATTTTGGCTTCCTTACTACACCTGGTGAAACTGCGAGTGAACATATAGCATCTTGCCGCCAATGCCCTGCGCTCCCGTTTCATGTTCATCTGGTCCTTAAGGTCCTCAACGATATAGTGCCCCAGATATTTAAAATGTGACACTCGCTTAAGTGAAGTGTCATTGGGCATAATTATGCCACCATGGCACTTGCTTTCTGGTGGTCTAAAATAACAGACATTCACTATTTTTTTGGTTGTACACAAGACCGTCCTTAACAGCGTACCTCTTCAAAAGCTCTCTAATTGATTCCGTCGTTGGAGCAAATAACACCAAACGTCCGCGTAACTGAGGTTATGTACAGTGACACTGTTTATTTCGCATCCCTCAGGGGTGGCACTCAACAATAAGATCATTCATATACAGATTGAAGAGCTTCGGCGAGGTCAACCCGCCTTGCCGAACCCCGCACTCCAATCTGTACGCTTCTGTACGAGGCAATCACCCCATCTAACATTATTTTCGTGGTTCGTATACTAGTAGCGGAACACATTTACCATGTCTACTAGCACACCTGCCTCCCTCATCTTTTTCCACAAGACATCATATACTACATAGATACTAGGTTAAAAGCCCTGGAGAGATCAAGGAAACAGGCGCACATCGGCGCTCGACGCAACGTGTAGTACTGTGCAATCTGTTAAAGGGCCAAAATCGCACCTTCTGTAAAAAGTAGAGCTCTAAAGCCGAATTGCGTATAATGAAACTTTAGGTATTGATTCAGTCAAGCAGACTATCCAGCACTTTAGCTATTATAGTGGCAAGCGATATGGGTATATATTCGCTGTGACCGATATATCTCCAGTCTTGTTTTTACAATCGGAACAACTATTGTTCTAAGTATATCTAATGGCATATATGAGTGACTGATACATAATGAGTAGAACATTGCCAACACTCTAGGCAGATGGATACCCGCATTCTTTAGGTGTTCGCTGAGACCATCATGACCAGGTTATTAACCATTCATCATTGCTTTTATTGCGTCTCTGACTTGTCTGGCAGTCAAACTTGGTAGAATGTTATGATACGAGTATATCTCAGCATCGACCAACTCAGACACGTTTAAGGTCTGATTTATTCTACGGTTGTTGCTTAAATAATTTTACAATATCCCCTTGTGAATTACATCCCGCCACACTCACTAGGAGACCCGGCCTAGTATTGAGTCTGTTAGTTGTTTTCCAGAACTTCAAGCTCTTAGATTTCTGATATGACGCTACGATGTCTATTTACACCTGTATTCAGTTTCATCACCACACCTATACTTAAGCCGAGCCTCTCTAAAGTGCATGTTCCAACAAATGACACGTTTGACCCCAGAGCAATCTCATTTCGGTTTGTGCAGCTGCGTTTGATAAGAGACGTCCGTCCACATCCGAGTACAAACTGTCCAGTGCACGTTTGTGCCCAATATTTTTACACATCTTGCCTGCACGCTTATTAAATAATCCAAAAAAAATGAATTTCTCTCAATTGGTTATTACAAATGGCATGGTATTTTTTTTTTTTTTTCAATCTATACTCTATCACAAATGGTAAATGATCCCCCCGGGTAAACATCCTGACCTACGCTGTCATTTGTAACAGTATCTTTTTGATACAACATGATCATTTTATATAAAAGATGTCTGGAGATGATTCATCACGTGCATTAATGTTTAATACTCGTACATTTATCATACATACATACAAATCATCACATCTGTCTCCCATTGGGGTAGGCAGAGACAATGGAACGCCAGGTGCACCGATCCAAACGTACCTTTCTCGCCGCTTCCACACTTATCAACGTCTTCTCGCAAGCTTTTCGGTCGCGTGTGCTTTTGATTTAAACATTGTTCAGCACATCAAGTAACTAACTTATCTTTTATCAACTTATCATTTACGGAAATAAATTTATTGCAACATCAATTGACGATTTAAAAAGAGAACTCCTCGTAGTTTCTTTTGGCATTTCTTCTCGGTCAATGGTCATTACCGAACACTTCTGAACATTAAAAAAGAAAAATAAAAACTTTCAGTAATTAAAATAAGACCGGCCAAGTACCAGTCGGACTCGCGCACGGCGGGTTCCGTACTATCACTATCACTACATATTATAAAACAAAGTCCTCCGCCGCGTCTGTCTGTCTGTCTCATCGCGATAAACTCAAAAACTACTGCACCGATTTTCATGCTGTTTTCACTAATGGATAGAGTGGTTCTCGAGGAAGGTTTTAGTATATAATTTGTTAAGTTTTTGTATACATTAACGATATTTGTTGGAGGTATCGGAAAAAAATAAGCCGTCTGGGAGCTTACCACGAAAACGCTGCCTAAACCCTTTGAGATATAAGAAAATAATGTATGGTGGAATTATGTATCTTATATAGGTCTACAGAAAAGTCCGCGGTAGCATATGTCTATCTCTTAAGTATAACATACTATATCCATTTTAATACTTTAAAAAATGGGCAACTATAAAGCGGTAATTGGAAAGCTATTTACACTAATACGGAATTAATCCTTATCATTTTAAATATGTTAGTTGGGTTGAGCATTTCATGAAGATTATTATTTCCTTTTACACCATGCAAATTAAATGAATACCTTAGGAGATATAGCAAAATCAAAATAATCATCACTACATATCACTACATATTATAAAACAAAGTCCTCCGCCGCGTCTGTCTGTCTGTCTGATCGCGATAAACTCAGGTTTTAGTATATAATTTGTTAAGTTTTTGTATACATTAACGATATTTGTTGGACGTATCGGAAAAAAAATAAAATATAAATCAAAATAATCATCACTACATATCACTACATATTATAAAACAAAGTCCTCCGCCGCGTCTGTCTGTCTGTCTGATCGCGATAAACTCAAAAACTACTGCACCGATTTTCATGCTGTTTTCACCAATGGATAGAGTGGTTCTCGAGGAAGGTTTTAGTATATAATTTGTTAAGTTTTTGTATACATTAACGATATTTGTTGGAGGTATCGGAAAAAAATAAGCCGTCTGGGAGCTTTCCACGAAAACGCTTTAGGCAGCGTTTTCGTTTGAGATATAACAAAATAATGTATGGTGCAATTGTGTATCTTATATAGGTCTACAGATAAGTCCACGGTGGTATATGTCTATCTCTTAAGTATAACATACTATATCCATTTTAATACTTTAAAAAATTGGAAATTATAAAGCGGTAATGTAAAAGCTATTTGATTTTTTGTTTGTTACGATTTAACTTAGAAAGTACTCAAACAATTTTACCGAAAGTTACATCTCCTAGGAGTACCATAGGCTATTTTATATTTTCTGTCAAGAACCCGTGCGAAGCCGGGGCGGGTTGCTAGTTATCTATAAAACGGCAAAAAAATCATGTCTGTTGTATGGGAGCCCCACATAAATATTTATTTATTCTGTTTTTAGTATTTGTTGTTATAGCGGCAACAGAAATACATCATCTGTGAAAATTTCAATTGTCTAACTGTCACGGTTCATGAGATACAGCCTGGTGACAGACGGCCGAATGGACGGACAGCGGAGTCTCAGTAATAGGGTCCGTTTTACCCTTTGGGTACAAAAATACAATTAGATTTTGTATTGAAAATGTAAGACAAACCTATGTGCCTACGAGGGTCCTACGACGACTCATTCCCATCTTCCTAACCATCCAACCTAGCCATACAACCCGGGTTGGATATTGGGAATTTTCAGTGCCATCCTCCAACTTACCTCAGTAATATAATGTCTGAATTAGACTTCTTCCCGCGCTTTTAACGAGTGACATTGTTGTTTTACTTGAAATTTTTACAATTCAGTATAAAATTAGTTTTGTGTTACAATTTCGATAGTATTTTGTAACATAAGTGCTAGTGAAATTATACAGTAATGAAAAAACTCAAATATAACACGTTTATGCACTTTTTCGCTCTTATAGCCCTGCCCGAGCAATGAGCACTTAGCTCGAGGCTCGTACGCGCATTGCGCATGAATCTACTGACTGACTGCACTTTTTGGAAGACGTGAATAAGTTCATCAAGAAAACCTTGTAAAAATCACTATCGTTTTACGGGTGGTATTTAAATAGGGTTGATTGGGTCTAGGTACCCTACCCAAGTATTTTTTTTCAGCACAGTTCCTGAAGCTGGAACATAGAATTATGATTTTCAAATTGTTCTGAAACTGAATACTTTGACACTGGCATAAAGTAGCAAACACTATTGCCAAATATATTAAAAAAAAAAAATGATTGAATTACATTTGTTCTCATCATCCTACCTGTCAATAATGAGGTACAATCGCACTTAGAAACCTTTTTATATATCTGATGGATAATTTTAAAATGTTTGGATGACTTTTTCATCTACTTTTTAAGTTGTTTCTGTCAATTTGCATTTCTATTGTTTGAAGACCATAATTATTTCGAGAATTCAGTAATTAATTTTCGGTTAAAGTATGGGTTTATTGTTTGATACTTAAGAATTTCGACCGTCTAAAATGAAGCTAAATGCTTGGATGGAAATTATTAGACTTCGACACGGACATGCTATTGATAATAAAAATCTATTTCATAGATCCTTAGTTGAATTCAGTTTTCTCTTTTTATTGTGCAGTGCCAAATTTATGCCAAACGTAATGAATTTCAAGAGCCCTAGGAACCGGCGATCATGCATGAAAAGAGCTATGAATATTAAAGAAGCGAGTGAAGTGTGTAAGGGCCGCGTCTTATGGCGATCGGTTCTCTCTGCTTACCCCGTGGCCCCTCCACGGGGTAAGCAGAGAGAACCGATCGTGAAGTGGCGTGAAGATATACATAGAATTTATCTTTTTTACTCCAAAGTTTACCTTTCCCATGTCGGTGGGTCCGAATACACGATCTCTTGATTGGCGGTCGAATGATGTTCCAATTGAGCTACCAGGAAGCTTCGTAGTAACGGCGAATTTTTACATTTCTATATATCAGTAAAGCCGCGCTTGCGCCATCTAATAAATAATCACTTACTGTGCATAGTGGCTTGTTACAGATAAAATTTAAGGAGGTAGGGTGCATTAGCAGCCCGTCTGGGGAAGTAACTCCACCTCACAGAAAACCACGGCCAAGTAACAACTTCCGAGAGGGTTGTTATGTTCCTGCGTGTGAGTGAGGTTACCAGTAAGCAGTGGCGTACACAGAGATTTTTGACAGGGTAGGCAGAATTTTTTTAAAGCTATTAACTTACCAAAAAATACAGAATGTTGATTTTGGTTACCCAATCTTGTGGAAATAATGATGTATGTGATCACTTGTTTTTTTTTCACCGAAAGATAGTTTTGAAAACATTTATTTTCCCTACACACACCACATGAACAACTTTCGCAGTGAATATTATCCATATTTATCAACTTTAAAACTTTAAAATCTTATTTCGTCTGCTACCAGTCAATCGATTCAAAACAAAAACAATGGCGGCCGTTTTAAAATCAAAATAAAATTTAACATCAATTTTATACGAAAAAAAGAAAGGGCAATATCTTTCACTATAATTATATGCAGCAAACTACTTTTTAAAATAGTTACGTAGCAATGCTCGCGACACTTCGGTAATTTACGTTATAGTTCAGCTGAAAAGACATTGTCTATACTATGCGATTGTGTGCGTTATTTCTGCTATTGTGGGCAATGTAATTACAGGAATGCACACTACAGTATTTGTATTAACAACACGGCACACATACGTAAATTTAGACAGAAATAGTTAATGTCTCTGCTCGTTAAAAGCTGCTAATGCGGCGCTAGTGTAGTGTAGCGCCTAGCTGCGATTTGAATATGACTAGCGATGATTTTAATAACTTACCGATACCGATAGATGGAGCTGTTTTAAATTTTTTGTATTTTGATACGAAATATTAGTTAAAAACTATGTTTAAGAATGAAACATCGGATGGTATTTATCAAATTGATAGGGTAGGCAATGTCTTTTTGCCTATATGGAGTGCACGCCACTGCCAGTAAGCTATTATGGATGCTATGTTGTTGTGTGTGGAGCAGGAGAGGTAGCATCGCGCGAGTAATACTTATTGTTTGGCAAACGTTTATAGGCTACGGTAACCACTTTACATCAGGTGTGCCGTATGCTTGTATGCTTTCCAAAGACTTTTATTATATACGTATGTAGTCAGACCGCACGTGAATAATTGTCGTCATTGTGAGTTGCTCCAGAGAAGAGGTTCTGACGAATTCGATGGCGCGGTGGTTAGTGACACTGCTTTGACACCAACGCAAGTGAGTTCGACGAAAGACTTTGCCTTCCTTTTTATGTTGTACCGATTGCATTAGATAATGACTAGATCATTAGATATGAAAACCATATAACACAACTCACAGACAAATAAATAACACCACTCTGGAGTGATGTTGTATTCTTGCGAGTGAGTGACGGATATATAACGTTATTTCTATTCAAATAGTAATGCCTACTTCGCCGAGATAATTTTCCCTTAAATTCGTTATATTTACTACTTCTAAAAGCATAACTCAGGTATCAAAATAGAGTAATCATCATCTATATTCAACGAAATTTTATTTTTCTAACCAAATAGTCACTAGGAATGAAATGTCTGTTTCATACAGACAGACAAAAACATACGTGACAAAACTATAAAAGCTCCTTGTTTAAAACGCGCTATTAATATACAAAAAACATACATAGCCGACGGTTAAGATTTCATAATTTACTCAGATCGGAATGGATTGCATATACCCCAATCCAGTCGGGTCTGAGTCACGACGCACGTCTAGGGTCATGAAATGAGCGGTGGGTACGCTTGAATTATTATTTCAATACTAAATTGTGAGTTACTATGTCTACCTATTTCCGTTTGGTATTCAACCCGTCGCTATCGGTCCGTCCGTAGTGTTCTATTACACGGTATTTTTAAAGACGTCTCTAGTCCCCGATTGAACGGAAGAAAATTTCGAAACAAAGCGCTAACAGGCTCTTTGAGGATCCCGTCAACGTTTTCATTTCATCGCAATGGAATACTATCTATATTTTTGCGTCAAGTCCATTGAGAGAAGTATAGATAGAGAGAAGTGAGCGCTTCATGACTTGGTCCAAGAGAAGCAAGATGCGTAAGCATTTTGCTTCTCTTAATATTCATAGCTCTTTTAATGTATGCACTTCGGTTTTTTTTGTAACAACGCCGAGAGGCATAGCGTACATGACCCACCTAATGCAAAGCGGTTACTGCAGCCTAACAGCGCTTGTAACACATTAAGTAACACCAGTTACACCTTAGAAGGTTACTAGTGAGAGCTTTGACCAAGACAAACAGACATGTTTCTACATTCAAATGTTTGTCCAGTGTAGTAATCAAACCCTGAGCGTTGGTGTCATAGTAGCGTGACTAACCACTACGCCACAGAGCTCGTCAAGTTTCTAGGGCTCTCGACTCCACACACGACAAAACATGACTAATTTGGTGATGATAGAAGAGTCTAGACCTTCGTCGCCTCTTACAACCTTTCAAATTGGATTGGATATTTGTGTTTATTTTTCCCTTATATTCTGTCTACATGCTCGAACCAATAGAGCGTGCCTCTCCTTATCTTAACACCGATAATCTCTTTCAGACAAACTCAATTCCTTACATCCTCATCGTGAATGCGGTCTGCGAACGTTACGCCACTGATTTTGCGCCATGCTCGCATGTCGACCATGTTTACTTTCGCGATCGGACTAACATACCCAGCTCTTACTTCAACACAAAACTGTATATAACAACCTGAATCTTCTGTCTCACATTTGTGCTTCATTCGCACTGATCATTGTCCTCACTCGTTTCTCCACATCACCGGTGTATCCTTCATTACTTCTAAATTTACTGCTAATTACTGCTAAAAGTACATTCAAGACATACAATGTCATCTGCTTGTTTCAACGCTATATTATCACTTTAATCCAAGTTTTTTTATACTACGTCGGAAGGCATACAAGCATACGACCCAACTGATGTAAAGCGATAGCCGTAGCCTATGAACGCTTGTAATATATTTAGTCTCACTTGCGCGGTGCCTCCGCTGCTGATAACACAGCAACTCCTTAAGAGCTTACTGGTGATCTCACTCACACGCAGGAATACAACAACCCTCTACGGAGCTGTTATTTGGCAATGGTATTCTATTAGATGGAAGTACTTCCCGAGGCGGGCTGCTTTGGTGCGCCCTGCTTTTCTTACTAAAAAGATCCAGACTAAAACAAATAGACAAGTTCTTGTGTTCATATGTTTGTCCTGTGTGGGAATCGAACCCACGAGTGTTGGTATCAACGTATCGTCGTTCACGACTGCGCCACCGAGCTTGGCATGTGTTCGTTCTGGTATGCTCTTTTTCAAACAGCGATACTTTATTTTCTTGGCATTCACAGTTATAAGCCTTTATTCATTCGTCTTTGATTATTGTAAGCACGCTTCTGGCACACAATCTCTAACCGAGTTCAATTTCTTTCCAAAACTTATTCTGATAAGCTTGGTTTTCTATTCGTTGTTACACTTTAAATTATGATGGACTTGTATGTAACCGTGCTAACAAGACGATAGCCTTTTCCCCTTCTGGGGAAGACACTCGAATTGTACCTTTGGCGTTTGGGGCAAATCATCGCCAATACCCGTTATCGGTTAAGTAGTGTGCATGCATACGTCCGCGGATTGTCCGCGATTTCGGCAATGGATCCAAGACTCGATTCTAAAAAGTCCACCTGTTCCCCCTGCATTATGTTCCGAAACTTACGTAGCTATGTAGTATATATAGTAATGGTTCCGATTAATGTTCCGGTTCTGTTGAAACCATTCCGAGAAACCGCCGAAGTGATACTTTCTCGAGATTCACGAGGCTTAATTACCCAGATCGGAACGTGAGTCAAATCTTCTCGTTCGGCTGACCCATTCTATTTCTATTGGTTGAAAAGACTGAATACCTAGGTAATCCTCCAGATTGTAGGATGACGTTTTGACTACACCTGGTCAGGGACAAAGCCGAATTTTATCTAGACCCGGTCGCTTGCGTCCTCAGATATGTGCTATACTTGAGGACGGAAGCGATCCTTTAGAGATAAGTTCCCAATTGTTCCTTCCTCAAATACACGAGTGTCCCTTCTCTGCATTGTTCTCTCTATGTTCTGATTCTCGCATGCATTTTTAACCGACTAGACTCTAGATTATCTAAACCGGTTCGCCCGTAATAAAGTATTGCAAGGTCGCAGATCTTCGTCTCGGCCTTCACTCCCTCCGTTATCAGTTTAAAGAACGAAGCTTGTAGGCGCTACTTTGAAACTACTCTCTTTATTCCAATCCATTTGGCAGCCCGAGATGCCTATTACCTGCCATCGAAGTACATAGTTTTGAAATTTTCAGATTTACGTACATATTTCTAATTATCACTTGCTCTTCGGTGAAAGAAAACACCGATAGGTCCCAGGTCATGTCCCAGAAATTATATTACAAAAGACGTGTGACCTAACCTGAGAAATATCTGATTTCTCTCTGAGTTGTGGAGGTCTAACGGCAATCGCCCCATGTAAAAAATCTGTACCAATTCTAATGGAAGAAGCCCATCGTTTAGGAAATAACCCGACTCCAAACATACAGCTAACGCTGGTTTAGGATTCAGAGCTTATGCAATGATGCTAGTTGATTCAATACTCAGTATTACAAATACAATATTATGACAAATTGTCGCCATCAAGTCAGTTGCTGAAAATTCACTAACATTTTCATAGGAAAAAATATCAATCTCTGACAGGCGGTTGTATACCGCAGCCTTATTGATTGATTAGTATTTGGGAAGGGGGGATATTTCTCCATCGCGGTCCATCCATCATTAGTTCAACTTGATGGAAGCGATTTAACTTATATTTTAGGCAGATTAAGACCTTGAAATCGGGATTTACTTTCCCGGCTTCTCCTTAAATTACTATGTCACGGAAATTGATGGCATCTCTAGCTGGTTGAACAGCATCAGGTCGGGTGCTTTTTAATACTGTCGGCTAGTAATCGACCTATCGTAGCCTAAGAAAGCATACAAGGATTATCGCTCAACTAAAGCAAAAACTTCGCAGAAGCTTTTTTTATGCAACGTTATAGAATACACCGCGCTCAGTGTGAAGCGATTATCGTAGCTTATGAATACAACCACTGTCGATTTTTGTATTAGATTTCTAAGGAGCTCTCTGATTACTTCACTTATTCAACAACTCTTTAACAGTATACCTGTAGTTATGAGTGTGAGTTAAGATTTCACTTCCGTCGGCAAATGACTGCCGGCAAATGTGACGGCGCCAAGACTGCCTTTCTTTACACAGATTAGTGGAGATTCAGTGTTCCCCGAATTCGGAAACCAAACTTATACTAAGATGGTCCTTCCTCATTTATGACGAGAGATTATGCTGTTCTTCATCGCTGTCAGTATGGCCAGGGCACATACATGCGCCACAGTAATTTATTTTTTAAGGTATTCCTTCAAAACAAGTAGAAATACCTATATACAAGACATAACGCTTAGGGTGAGATATATGTATATATTATACAACGTCGGGAGGTATACGAGCATATATACGAGCATACGGTCCACATGATGTTAAGCCGTTACCATAGGCTATGAACGCTTGTAATACATTACATATCACTCTCGCGATGACTCCTCTGCTGCTAACACAGCAAATCGGAGGAGTTGTACCTAATTTGGTTGCGGTTTTCTGTGACGTGGAGATATTTTGACGCGCACGGTTGCGCCGCGGTTAATTCGCGGACCTTGACATCATCGCTCGTGGGTTTGATATCCACGCAGGACAAAATTTACATTATTTACATTTGTATATAGTATATAGACGAGCTCG
Organism: Pyralis farinalis; assembly: GCA_947507595.1. Taxonomy (NCBI): domain Eukaryota; kingdom Metazoa; phylum Arthropoda; class Insecta; order Lepidoptera; family Pyralidae; genus Pyralis; species Pyralis farinalis. The sequence goes on along the minus strand of OX382260.1, from coordinate 35,278,127 downwards.
GTGGCGCAGTGGTGAAACGCGCTGTTACGCTACTTTGACACCAACGCTCGTGGGTTCGATTCCCACACAGTACAAACATTTCTGTGCATGAACATGTCTGTTTGTGTTGGTCTGGGTATTTTCTATGTATAATAAGTATGTATTTACAAAAAAAAATATGTATATACGTATGTTTATCAGTTGTCTAGTACCCATAACACAAGCTTCGCTTACTTTGGGGCTAGGTGGCGCTGTGTAATTTGTCCGACAATATTTATTTATTTATATTTATATTTATTTGTGTACATGAACATAATAATATCCGTTTGTCTTGGTCCGGGTGCTTTTAAGAGATGTAGGACTTATCAAAGCAGCCGAATTGGAGGAGTAGGTACCTCCACTTCACAAAAAATCGCAGAGAAATAACAGCATACAAATTACGTCACGTATGTGGCATATTTTTTAAGTAAATAATATTTAGACTTCAAATTATATTTATTACGGAAGAATGACGAAACAGATATACAATGCAAAAGTGGAAGGATGTAGGAGCCGAGGAAGGCCAAGACTAACCTACCATGACCAAATTGGTCGTGTTTTATCAGAAGGTCATGTCAGGAGCCTCAAGAACCGGCGAGCGTGCATGAAAAGAGCAATGAATGTCACAGAAGCGAGTGAAGTATGCAAGGACCGCGTCTTATGGCGCTCGGTTCTCTCTGCCTACCCCGCAAGGGACTTGGCGTGAAGATAGACTTACCTACTATTACCAAATTAGTTATTCGTGTTTTATCAGTAGCTTTAAAAAGACGGTGAGCGATTTATACATACATAAATTATATTTTTTATGGTGATAAATATCCAAAAAAATAATACTTTTTAAAATGTTTTACAATATCCTATTAAATAAAAAGAAAATACTAAATTTACAGTAGTTCTTTTTGAAGCGGTAAAAGTAGTTCCTGACGAGATTTGAAACGTATGCAATACTTAATTGGTTGTCAAAGGGGAAGACTACATTTAAAAAAAAATATAGATGTACTTCCCCAGACGTGCCACATTGCTGCGCTCTACCTCTCTTAAAAACAACAGACAAACATGAACATGTTTGCCGTATGGGAATCGAACCCACAAAGCGCAGGTGTAGGGTCACTGACCACCTCGTCACCGAGCTCGTCAAAACGTCGTCCCTATTTTAAAAGGGTCACCTATAAGTAACTCTGAAAACACAATTTCCTACTTACAGTTGACCTTTTTAAAACAAGTACAACGTTTTGACGAGCTCGCTGACGGAGCTACTTTGACACCTATACTTTTGGATTCGATTCCTATACAGCAAACATGTTCATCATATCTCTTTGTCTGTTGTTGTAAAGAGAGGTAGGGCGCTGATAGGGTAGAGAGGTAGGGAATAGGGGAAGTACTTCTACTTCACAAAACACCGAAGACAAATAACAGCATACAAATTACGTCACGTATTTTTTTACGCGGCATATTCAATTAAATAATCATTAAGTTTACTTTTGGGTCATTTAAAGGGTAGCAAACAAACACGAATGTTACAAAAAATGCCTTCCCAGATCGGTGAAGTTTTCCCGCGTTTTCCACCCCCTGTTGGTGTTGGCTTTTATCGCCTAAGGAAGGCTAAAGATATTTGTTAATAATGGATGTCTTGAATGAAGGAGTAATCTGTCGCGATAAACCGTTCGAGAATGAACGTTTAAGACTTACCTCGCTATAACACTAATTCTATTGGATTTGTACGGTCACTTTAAATTGTGAACTTGCAGCGATTTTTACTATTTTATATAGCTAATCCTACAGCGTGATGTGAAGCAGTCACATAGGGATACTTGCAAGACAATAAATATCACTCTTGCGTTTCAACTCTAACTACTAATGTTCATTAAATTGAGTTTAGGACACGTGTGACTTTAGGATTATCAGAGCTTGTCTTTGTACCACTTTGAGTCACTAAGTCCTAGCTGGCGTCCAGCCATGCAATTCTGTAAGAGCAAACATCCTTACATCCTCGGAAACATCGGCTGTTATAGCCTTGAATACAAAATTGCAATTCCTTAGTGTCGCTTTTCATGGTTGTGCGACACTAGCGCCGCAAGGCTGCGTTTGGAATTGGAATTCTACACGGCAAACAGCCTCGCGTACGTTTACAGCCTTATAGAATACCAAATAAAAAGCCGTGATCGCAGTAGACGATGTCAAAGCTGTGACATCTGTGATCACAGCGATGCACACAGCCATTACGAGTCGCTTAGAGAATTGCATGGCAGGTGCCCCCGCCTAAAGGTGACTACAGTACGCCATATGCGGGAAATATGGAAATTTCCTGACAAGCAATGATAGCCCAGTGGGTATTGACTGTTCCCCGGTTCGAACCCTGACGGGGGCACGTACAAGTAAATTCGTGTTTATCAGATTTATATACGTATTTATCACTTGCTCGGCGGGAACATCGTGAGGAAAACCACACGTATAAGAAATTATATTTCGAAAGACGCGTGACCTAACCTAAGAAAGATCTGGTTTTCCTTCTGGCTTCTGGAGGTCTGACGACAGTCGCTCCATGTATAAAATAAGTGTCTTCACACAAATCCTTAGGCACTTGTAAACTACTTGTAAACACAACCAACAGTATCTTGTAGTACCTACCTATTCCTTAAATCCCAACTTTGTTCTATTTTTCATGTGTTAAGTATACTAACTATTTGATATTCAACGCGGAAGTAGAAAGACGTAGGAGCCGAGGAAGGGTAAGACTTACCTACTATGCCCAAATTAGTTATTCGTGTTTTATCAGTAGCTTTAAAAAGACGGTGAGCGTGCATAAGAAGAGCTATGAATGTTAAAGAAGCGAGTGACGTGTGTAAGGCCCGAGTCATATGGTGCTCGGTCTTAATCTTTCTATTCCGTAAGGCACTCGGCGTGAAGATATAGTAGTCGTAGTACTGCGTTTTTAGTCCATAATAATTATATTATTATGCTTCCTATACGAATCGGAAGACATACAATTAAAGTAGATACCGCAGTATAATGAATGCCTCACTCACGCGGAGGGATAAAACAATCTTCTAGGGAGTTGTTATTTGACTGCGGTCTGTGGAAATACTTCTCCAGTCAATCGAATTTGATGCTACTTACCTCTCTTTTGTCAGAACCTCATCCGTTAAGTGAGATTGTTTTTGACTTTCAAGATGATAGTCAGCTACTAAAGCAAAACTTGGAGTGTACGTGGCTCATACGCATAAACGCAGCTACAATGTCTTGTCTACAGTTGTATCTACTCGTATTTTTTATTTATAATTTGTATTATTTTATCATATACTAGTGTTCCGCCCCGGCTTCGCACGGATAGTAGAACATATTACATGTACACATACATACATACAGTAAGGATTAATACTGTATATCCGTATAAAATTGGATGAAAGCTTCCCGAAAGGCGACTTGACTTTGCGACATTTTCGACAATTATCGTGATGTTTGTTAAGAGAGGTAGGATCCAACGAGAGGTCGTGCTATGCTCCATGCTTTCTGATTTTTTACCTGTTGCGGTGGGGCATAGCATGACTTCTTGCTCCAAATATCCGTCTGGGGAAGCACTTCCACCTTACAGAAGACCGCAGCTAAATAACAACTCCCGAAGGATTGTTGTGTTCCTGCGCGTAAGTAAGGTCGCCAGTTAACTGAGAGGTCGTTGTGGAGGACCGGCGGATGTCGCGCGGAACCGGCAGGAATTTACTGTCTCGGAGTGTCAGTATGCTTTCCAACCTGATCATGGGACCATGGATTCCGATTCTGCTCTTAGGGTTGTCACGGAGAAATACAGCATGAAGAACACGCCTCTACATCTTCTGTTTTTAGACATGGAGAAAGCCTTCGACTATATTTCTCTCGGGATGATCTGGTGGGCGGAAAGAGTAAAGAAACAGATATGCAATGCTATAGTATAAGGATGAAAGAACTAATTAACACGAATACTTACCTGTCTTGACTAAATTGGTCGTATTCTATCAGAATGTAAGGTGATGCCGGGAGTCCTAGAAACCGACGAGCATGCATGAAAAGAGCAATGAATGTAAGAGAAGCGAGTGAGGAATGTAAGAACTGAGTTACGTGGGTTCCTTCTGCTTATACCGCAAGGGACTTGGCATAAAGATATAGATAGAAGTATGTACAGGACATTGCGAATGCTTCAGCTGATTCATCAGTACACTGCCGAGATTCAAACAAAGGGAAGGATAGCTCAAGTCATAGGCGAGAAGCAGCCCGCACGAACGTAGACAAGAACAAATGTATTTTGCAGATTCGGTCTGACTCCTATCGGCAAAACTCGAGGGTAACTCGCCTTCAGTTTCGCTGCTAAAGGCTTAAATAATTTGAAAACTGTTTTTCTTTCTATAATGGTACAGACCCACCACACGTTTCTATTCGGCGTGTGTGTTCCATGATCCTAATGTTGCCAGAAATAACAACCAACAAAATGACAAGGAGCAGTGGGCTAAATATATAGATGCATTAAAACTGACAACAAATTTCACTCGAATTCCTCGCTCTCACGATAGCTTTCACGTGATACTGTGAAGCGAGCCTTATGTCTATTATGTTTCTAATTATTTTGTGACTAGAATATATTTGTTCTATGTAAGGCATTACCCCGCTCCTATTCCAGCACTTTCTCGTAACCATGTTTGGACCCATTACATTTTTAGCGACCACTTTGGTTCATAAACGCAATTATTGCATATAATATTAAAATATTTTATGAACTAAATTTAATGAACATTTATATCTAAGCGCACATAAAATTTTATATACAACTCATTCAATTATGTCGGTATTATGTTTCCAATATAAATTGTGTTACCAAATAAATGAACATGGTTTTGTCGGATAGAAAATTTTCATTTTCATGTGTTTCTTTCTAATAATAGAATGGTTAAACTATTAGTAAAAATATAGTTTATTTATTTCGTTGCAAAATATCAAAAGGTTTGATGAGGAAAAAGTAGGCAAAAAACGTTTGAAGAGAAGGCGTACAAGGGCCCGGTACAATATTAAGAATCTGTCGATTTGCTCATTCAATATATTACTATTTAGACGTTTGAAGAGAAATGTAACTAATTAGCAAAAAATTATAGCCATCTATCAAAAGTCTATCCTTTTTGGCCATAACTTTTTACTAATTAGTTACATTTCTCTTCAAACGTCTAAATAGTAATATATTGAATGAGCAAATCGACAGATTCTTAATATTGTACCGGGCCCTTGTACGCCGAAGACAAGTGATTTTATTTTGATTAATACAAAGAATAATTAAAGTCTAATTAGTTCCTTTCGACTTCATACCTCATTTATAAAAAATGTTCCTTCATCTAATGAATCTCTTATTACTTGGACTAAGTCTAATAAAGTCAATGAAGGAGATGAAATCTAATATTCCAGTACTATAACCTAATAAACGCGTCCATAGGGACCCCAGACGGAGATATTGGCGCTCTCTGGGTATTGATTTAGCATTAGATATTAATTTATGTAAGTGATTGTCCAGTGACTCTTCATGTAGTTCAAATGAAAAAGGTTATAATTGTAATGCTACGTACGTACGCTCATTACATACAATCAAGATTTATTTAAAGCAATTATAAAAATCGGCCAAGTGCGAGTCGGACTCGCGCACGAAGGGTTCCGTACCATTATCTATAAAAACAGCAAAAAAAATCACGTTTGTTGTATGGGAGCCCCCTTAAATATTTATTTTATTCTATTTTTTAGTATTTGTTGTTATAGCGGCAACAGAAATAGATCATCTGTGAAAATTTCAACTGTCTAACTATCACGGTTCATGAGATACAGCCTGGTGACAGACGGACGGACGGACGGAGCCTCAGTAATAGGGTTCCGTTTTACCCTTTGGGTACGGAACCCTAAAAATGGAGGGTGTTTTTTAAATAAAGCTATCGGCCAGCCGTACAAAACTAAATAGTTACAATTGGTTGGTTGCTTTGACGTAACACTCGGTTTAGCAAAAATCGCATCTACCTTACAAACTCTTGAACTATCATAAATCATTGCTTATTTATCGTTATATAAATGATGCTTTACTACTTTATCGACATTAGTGTCCACTTACATCACAATTTTCAAAAAGATATTCCATGTATGAACACGACCCTACCAACATTTTATTATGATATTAATCTAAAGGTGACCCGTCACACTTGCAGTAGAAGTATTGATGCAGTTTAATATTAGTGTTTTAGTGTAATAGTAAGTTAAACGTTGACTGTAATGATATGAGGTACCTATCCATTTATCTGTAATCGAAGCGTTGATATCATATCGGTATTTCTTATGTTGCCAATTTGGCAAGTCAAATTTCAAAGATTCCCACTTCTATTTATTTCTTTTTTTTCAGTTAAGTTTACGTCGACGATTATTATGAAAATGTTAGCCTTCACATTAGCAGAACCTTTACGATTTACGTGTAATATCGTTTTGAAAGAATGTGTTTATTTTAGAGATATAGAAGAGCGAAGTCTCATATCATAGGCATCGTAGATGCCTAAAAGGAGGCTCCAGCAAAATGTTGTTATCTATCTATAACTTCACGCCAAATCCCTTGCGGGGTAGGCAGAGAGAACCGAGCGCCACGTGACTCGATCCTTACATATCTCACTCGCTTCTTTAACATTCATTGCTCTTCTCATGCACGCTCGCCGGTTTCTAGGGCTCCTGACATCACCTTCTGATAGAACACGACCAACTTGGTCATGGTAGGTAGAAATAGAAATAGAAAATATTTTATTCTAACTTCACACATTTCACAGAGAACATGCACTAAAACAAGAAAAAAATAAATAAAAAAGAAAAAAAATTAACATTTAAGACATAATAATTACATTTGTAGGAAGGAATTGTGAAGTCAGAACTTGGCTTACACTCAGGGTCTAATGCCAGGATCTCAAGGATCCCAGCCCTGGTTTTCAGTGTGGCCAAGAGTGACAGCACAGACATCACAGAAGAAAAAAAAACGACACTATTTTACAATACATTTTTTAAAACTAAGATAAGAAAAAAGAGAGAAAAAAAAAAATGAAAAAAAATCGTATGGCCAGTGCAAGACGTCAGTGCCCTCTGTCCGCAAAGCTGCCACAGAGCGCAGCTGTCAAACATCATGGATGACTTACATTACAACAGACCATTTCTAAAAAAAAAAGCGTATTGCACGGAACACAACGTGATGGAACGACCTATACTACCTATACTACACGATATCTGATTCACACAACTGTCAGCACAAACCACATCTATGAGGGTCTCACTGTGGTCCGTAAAGTGTGTAGGTTCGGTGACAGATTGTAATAGGGATATTTGGAATAGAAAGTCTTTTAACAGTACAGTCTTACTATCCGCTGGATTGAGCCAATTAATATTGAAATCTCCCAATAGAATTAAATGGTCATACCCAGAGAAAGATGTTATAGACTCAGTCAGCGCTTCCAGGAAGACATTCACGTCCTGCCACGGTGGCCGATAAGCTGTGCCTATAAGTAGTTTTCTTGTTTTAAGTTTTACTCGCAGCCACATTTGCTCGACAATGTTAGTACTAGGGTGGGAGCATGTTCTAACGTGTATGTTGTTTTTAATATAAAAGCCAACACCACCACCCCGTCCTCCACGGATGGTCAGCGGCCGGGGGTTGTGGCGTAGCCGATACCCGGGCAATATTGGTGCACGTGCGTCTTCACCTTCCCTTAGCCAGGTTTCATTAATTGCTAAAATGTCAGGTGACAGTCGACTTATTGTTGCTATAAGTTCATCGTGACGCGTTCCCAGCGATCCAGCATTAAAGAGACTAACCGTAAATAAGTTAGTATTACTCATTATAAATAATGATCAAGTATATAAGTCCACTGTCACTGAGAAATTTACTAAAAAAGCAACGATTATTGTTTAAGGCAATAGTCACGCATTAAACTTGAGAAGCAAGACTATACTCGTATGATGTTGCAGCCCGTGATAAAAAATATGACATATTGTTATTCAATATTAGAATTGTGAAATCTATAATTATGAAAACTGTATTCATTGTATATATGCATAATACCATTCTATATTTTTTGAATGAATGAAAATATTTAATAACTTTATTTTTGCATAATATGATCATTGTGGTATTGTTATATATAATTATAGTGTTAAGATAACAACAAAACCTATTCATATCATTTTTCCCATAACATGTTATAATATTACAACTTGTCGTTTTATTTACTACATAGTAATAACCTAGATGCATCGTTTGCATGTAATTTTGACCGGACCGTCTACACTGAAACAGGAGCGGTCGGAGAGGAGGTCGCTCCAAAGATATCGTGGAGAACGCGATCGGAGCGGATCCGAAACATCTGCTTCCCGGGCCCCTCCCGTGCGAAGATGCGGCCGCCTCTCGTCCAGACGTACCGCCAGCCCGCCGCCCGGGCGAGCTCCCGCGCCCTGTAGTGCAGCTGTCGATTGTGTTTGGTGAGCCGCTCGTTGATATAGAAGCGCGACGGTGAACCGGGCGCTCCCAAGTCAGCAGTAGTGAGCTCCCGCCGGGTGCGGGCACTACGCAGGAAGTCGTCGCGCAGCGAGCGGCGCGCCAGCCGCACGGCCACGGGCCGGGGCCGCCCCGCGCCCTCTCGCCGGGGCCCCACCCTGTTAGCACTCACTACGTCCCGCTCATCTACCGACAGACCCAGCTTGAGTGCTATTACACCTACGGTGTGGATAATGTTCTCCCCACTACTCTCTGGCAAGTTGGTGATTTCTATTTCTTCTGAAAGGAGGGCCTGGTCCCTCTCGATGAGCTCCAATTTCAGTTCTTCGACAGTGGCAGTCAACCGATCGACATTAGTCATATTTACTCCTTCTAAACGATTTTCTACCCTCGCTACCCTGGTCTCCAAGGCTTCCAGTCTTTGTTCACTAGCGTCAACCGTCTTTCGTAAATCCACCAGTTCCGCCCGCAGGGCTGCGAATTCCTCAGTAAATGATCGCATTTCCGCCCTAAACGAGCGAATTTCAAGTAGAATTTCTTCAGTAAGGTTCACTCTGGATATGACCCCTTCTACGTTGACTGCATCGCCTTCTTCATGTAATGCCTTCACTGGCGTGTTGGTATTGTCGCCTTTAGGCTTCTTAGACTTACACCCTGGGCATTGCCATTTAGCCGGTAATTTACCATCTTCGTTTAACCCCACACAGCTTCGGTGAAATAACAGTGGACACTTATTGCATTTAACGCCCTCTGTTTGCTGAAGAAATCGACCGCAAGCTCCACATTTAGCCATATTAAGTTAGTATGGTATTGCACTAATAGATGTCACCCTAATTGTTTTGCCTTTACTTTTTGTTATGTTACAATATTTATCAATAAATAATAAATTTATAAATACTTTAATTTAGTGCAAATGGAGGAATGTTTTCCTAGACAGGCGGGCGCTCCGAACTCGATAGTCCAGTCTTCTACGGAGAAATTGATGGTAGTGGGTACACACATAAATATAGTCACTCTTCACTGGATGATTGTATATCTGGTTTATTACCGAATGACTTTATAATAACCGAGAATAACAATTTATGTTCACCACTAAGGCTAGTGACACGCACTGTATAGCAGAATATAATAAAAAAACCACTATTACTATTAAATCTAAGTACCACTGTGCGGATCAACGGGTGTCGTTTTTGACATCCGTGACGTCACTCAAAGGTAAGTCTTGGCCTTCCCCGGCTCCTACATCCTTCCACTTTTGCATTGTATATCTGCTTCGTCATTCTTTCATCTTGCATTCTTTCTACATGTCCGAACCATCGGAGCATGCCTCTTCTTATTTTAACACCGACGCTCTCTTTCGTACCAACTCTGTTTCTAACATCATCATTGAAAATACGGTCTACAAGCCTTACGCCACAAATTTTGCGTAGCGCTCGCATTTCGACCGCGTTTATTCTACTTTCATGCTCTTTCTGCCATACCCAGCTCTCGCTTCCATAAGTTAGCGTTGGGACCAACACTGCATTGTGTATAGCGAGTTGTGCCTTCAGGCTCAGGATTTTACTGCCAAGAAGTTTTCCCAACGCTCCATTCACACTATTCCCAGCACTCACTCGTCTTTCCACATCTGCGGTGTACCTTCCATCCCTGCTGAAAGCGCATCCAAGATATACAAACTCATCCACTTGTTCCAACACTTCATCATCAATCGTAGTCCTTACATTAGTTCTGGATTCTTCTCTTTCAAATACCATTATCTTTGTTTTCTTCGCATTCAGTAGTAAGCCTTTCTCCATACATTCGTCTTTCATCGTTGTGACCAGTGTTTGCAGATTAGATGGTGTATCTGCTAATAGCACGGCATCATCTGCATACAGCAGACAGTTCACCACTAGGTCACCCATGCGCAATCCCACATTCGTTGACCTTATTCTCTGCAGACAACTATCGAGATACAGGATAAACAGCCTAGCAGATAGCATGCAACCCTGTTTGACACCAATTCTAACATCAAACCAGGGTGACATGCCACCATCTATCCGCACACATGCTGAGCAATCCTTGTAAGTGGACTGCACAGCACGGAGCAGTGAACCGTCAATCCCATATCTCGGCAATATGTCCCACAGTTCCTTTCGCACAACCCTATCAAAGGCTTTCTCAAGATCCACAAAACCGCAGAAAACCTTCTGGTCTATGGCCAGATGCTTCTCTACGATATTGCGGAGCGAGAAAACTTGATCCGTACATCCCCTTCCATTTCGGAAACCTCCTTGTGCGTCCCACAGCATTTCATCGGATTTCACCCTCATTCTCCTTTCAATCACCTTTCCATATACTTTTGCTGTTGTTAACCTTATATATTTAAGTAAATAAACATTTTTTCACTTTCATTTTCATTAAAGATATATTAATTGCCATACACATTAATTGATGTAAACGCTAATATCGCAGTAATAGCGTAATTATTTCTTAAAATCTCATTCAGGTGTCTATTACAAAGAATATTGTGATAATTCAACAACTAAAAATTGTCGTTCTTTAGTTAGAAATATTCTACTAAGTAGGTATATAGAATTCTTAAATAATCGACCTTAGAGGGTGTTAAGAAAGGATGTGAATGCAGTGCATGTACAGGGAATATTATTAGAAATGATACTCAGAAATCCGTTTGAGAAATCTATTATTACTTTGACAACGAAAACAATTTGAGGTCTACCTTATTATCAGTGTTCAGGCCTTTGGGAGCAAAGTTGTACGTTATTGATAGGTAGGGTATGTATGTGTGTAGTTATGTACATACAAGTTAACAAATGCTTAATTTTTTTAGTAGGCCGTATTGGGAATGTTCCTCCACCTCATAGAAACCCGCAGCAAAATAACAACTCTCAAGAGGGTGGCAACTTTCTTGCGAGTGAGGGGAGTTACCAGTAAGTCCTTTAGGAGTTGCTCTGTTAGCTGCAGAGGTGGTAAAACGCAAGTGACACTTCCTGAATTGCGAACGTTTATGAGCTATAGTAACCACTTTACATCAGATGTGGCTTCCTACGTTGTATGAAAAGGAGTAGCATACAATTTTTTTACAACGTCGCGAGGCAAATGAGCATACGCCCATCTGAAGTAAATTATGTTTTTTGACATGAATACGTCTTAAAATTTGTTTCCATAGTGGGAGGCAATTCAAGAAAACTGACGATAACAAAATCGGAGGATACAGTTTGGTGTTATAGCTACACATATATCTTTTGCATCCAAAACTTAATTACACCACTTAATAGCTAAAGGATCAAAGAATTAGTTACGTTGAGTTACGACTGTGACACATCGCGCACGGTGGGGGGGAAAGTGCAGCCATTTTGTGATCACTTCGCTGTATCGTATAATTTTCTTTTAGTATAACTGATTTCCGTTGTTATTCATTAAGAAGACGTATTCACAAAAAAAAAAAAAACTCTTGGCCATGTTCACGACAGAGCCGCAGCCCGCTTTTTTTTGTATTCAAGGATGTATAGTGATTAACGTAGCCTGTATTATATTACCGTAATATTTTCAAAGTTCTTAAATCAAAGCTTTAATTTGTTTATCTATATCTTATTATATATTTGATGTTAACCAATTCAACCGTTTCCTTTGAATATTGTAGACTAATAGGCCTGCAAAGTCGAGGAGATTTGGATTGGTATTTGTATTTTGCCATAAAATGTTTCTTTTACCGTCTTTAACGTACATGAGCCTCAAGGGAATAAAATACGTCAAGATTTGGATGGATTTATCATTAGCTGTTTCTGAAACAAATATTTGTCTGTATTGTGTATGGCTAGAACTGCCATCAAAATCCCATTTTGAGTATAGAACCATTTTATCGGAAGAACTTATTTGGTGACATTGTAAAACATTGTGCTGAGCTTGCAATAGGCATGTGGCAGTCACGGCAATCCACTACAGTATGCGTTTTAAGGCATTTTCTACTACGTACGGTGTAATTGTGGAATACATTACCCTCAGCGGTGTTCCCGAACAAATACGATATGGGTGCCTTCAAAAAAGATCCGATATTTCTCTAAAAAGGCTGGCAACAGATCAGTGACCATTTGGTGTTGTTGATGTCTATGGGCGGTGGTGACCACTTACGTAGATAACGTTGGTTCGGACATGTAGAAAGAATGCAGGATGAAAGAATGACGAAACAGAGACAGATACAGATATACACAGAAACATAGACGAAGCAAAAGTGGAAGGATGCAGGAGCCGAGGAAGACTAATCTACCATGACCAAATTCGCGGTATTTCATTAGAAGGTGATGTCAATAGTCCTAGTAACCGGCGAGCGTCCATAAAAAGAGTTATGAATATTAAAGAAGCAAGCGAAGTATGTAAAGACCGCGTCGGTTCTCTCTGCCTACCCAGCAAGGGATTTGGCGTGAAGTTATATATACATTTATAAATTATCGAAAACTTTAATAAAATAATAATGCAATGAAAAAGGATCAACATCAACAACTTTGCAGTGGCTAATGGTTACCTATCATAAAGCGAATAGTTTTTAAACGAATTTTAATTTAGTAATTTTTTTATTTTCTATATTTCCATTGGACCGAAAATTCAATTGACATACTGCTGAACTATGGCTGAAATTCCGATTATCGATTGTTATTTTTTTCGAATACTATATGTTTTGAATTCTAACTGAACGTTTAACCGCAGCTATTATTGCATGATGTTTTATTTTCTAAAAAATGTTTCCCACATTATGAAAAGACAACATTTCAAATGACAAACGACATGTGCTTGGCCCCCGAGCCCCTTTGGTGCCTGTATATTTCTTGTCACCCTCCCTCCTCATTTTCCCATCTTTTTCGACTTGTTTGATAGTAAAAGAATTACTTCTACCTTCAATAATTCTAGATAATGGTATTGCCCTCATCTAGCCGGTTACAGTGTGCGACTGCTTAACGTGCACGGAGACGCTCGAGATAGTTGCAGATGTAAAAGACAACACTATATTTCACACAATGCCTATCTACCCTCAGTTTATACAGCTTTTACAAAAAACATAATACCTGCGAGGCGACTGGCACTTTTGAAAGGGTAAAAAATAGAGGGTTATATTTCGCTCACACTGGCGTAGGTGAAAAGTAGTAAAAAATTCAAGCCAGACGGCTATGTATCAAAGCATTTGAATGAACTTCACGTTTATTTAGGGTTCCTCGGGGTCGGTAAGTTGTCACATCACATTGCAAGCTGAAGCTGAATTGTTGGAGTACGTTGTGAACAAATCTTTTACCGACAGTTGAAGGTGATTTTGCATCGGAAATTGATAGTCAGAAAGTGGAAAAGTGGTCAGAGTTTTTGAAAATTATATTTTAAAAAGTTTATAAAAATATTAACACATGATACTCTAAGCATCTTATGATTTTTAGGTATCTACTTTAGAAAGCAGTCTGAAATTTTTAATAAATTTTGAGAACTTATGTTTTCTTTTAATTTTCCGAGGATATGTGATACATTTCACAAGGTTGTGAATCGATAACATCATCGTTTTCATAAATCTATAAGAAAAGTTCCAATCTTGGAAGATCTTGTAAGATTAGATCCCGAACTAGCAAATATCGAGACTAATGTTTTTCTTGTAAGATTGCATTCCCTAGTAGTGATCGACATTAACAGCAGAAGTGAAAACTTTTGAGCAATATTTCTTGTATTTCTTGTATATTGTAACTACAGGCTATGGCTAAATGTGCTGCCCCTGTACTTGCATGTTATCTAATATAACATTACAAAAACTCATTCGGTTCTACGTACTATAAGTATGTACAGTAGTGTCCGTTCAATGGTCGAAATTCGGCCAAAAATCATTATTGAATATTTTAGAGCAAAATAATAAATTGTCGTGATTAAAATATTTTTTTTCTACTCATATACTTTTATTATATATCCGAGACCATACATATACTATGCTAGCTCTACCATGCGACTTCTTTTACGCGTTTGTTCGGTATCCCTTAGGAACTGCTTTTTCTACTTTTTTTCGTTTTCCTCGGCTTTTTAGAGTCATATCGTGATGTTAAATAGCCTATAACCTTCCTTAAGAATTGGGTTATCAAAGGCAAATAAAAAAAGCAAATCTGACTAATAGTTCCAGAGATTAGAAGTCAAACAAATAAACTCTCCCGCTTCATATATTAATATAGATATAGATACCATCTATATTATACAAATATTGTAAATTGCAGATCTGAGGAGCGATAAATATGATGAGTAGTAGTCTTTTAAACAAAGGCTTAAGCAAACTCTAAATCGAAGGTGGAAAAAAAAACGTTGGAATTGTTTTGATGCACACACTACACAAAATACAAAAACAAAATCGGTTGACGTACTGAGAACTACAAATATTTCTATGTACGGAATTCGCCGCTAAGAACAGTTTCAATCTTGGCCAAATCTAGACATGTTATGTTTGTTTTCCTGCCTTAAATTTTGTAAATACGTCAAGTTGTCTGCGTGACGTTCACATTTTCCAGCAATCCCAGTGAAGAGGGTCTGTGGCTTCCACAATATTTTTTAATGCAACGTCAAGAAATAAACAAGTGTAACACCGTATATGGAGGTACTTGCCAAAGTCTGTAGACTTTCGCAACACAAGTAAAGTCACTTGCGCGTTGCCCTTGCCTTTAATGCAACACGTCCTCGAGAGCCGCCCGAGGACTTTATTTGACTTTATTTCGCTCGCGGGGACGCAACTATCATCCAGTGAATAGTTATTTGGACCTCTGTAAGGCGGAAGTACTTACGGAAGATCTCTGTAAGCAAAATCTATCTGCAATGTAAGCGTGTACGCTTGCAGATAGCATTCGTAATAATGATGTTAGAACAATAGGTAGTCCTAAAAAGATCATTGGTAATGAGATAATAAGCGATAATTCTTTTTTTTATACCACTAAGATGGTAAACAAGTATACGGCCTGCCTGATGGCAAACAGTCACCGTAGCCTATGGACATTTGCAACACAAGGGGTGCCACTCACGCGTTGCCGACCCTCTAAAATCCTCTTTACACCTTTCGTGAAGAACCCCATGCTGTAGTTCCGTGGAAAAACATCGGCTGGGAGCTCATTCCAGAACTTGTGAGTTCTCGGAAAGAAACTTCACTGGAACCGCACAGTACGCGACTGTTGTAGTTCCAGCATGTGAGGGTGCGCCACCGGCAAGCGGACATGTCGTAAGAATGCTGCAGAAGTAAAGAAACATATCAGTCGGGCCGTTTTGATACATTCTACCCCTCTTAGTCAGTTAGTCAGTATAACTACTGTATCTATCGAAAATACCCAAGACCAACATTGCATGTTGCCGGGATATGGACTTAATATTATCCTACTGCGTTCTATGTAGTCTACTTATGAGGACTGCGCACCATATGTGGGGGATATGCAGATTGTCGACCTGATGTGACGTCAACATTACTGTAACGTGGACTCGGCTGTTCATCATGTATCTTGATATATATCTAGAGAATAATATCCACGAATGTAAGATTGCGCATAGGTAACTTAAAGGCGTCGAGAGGTTTTCTGGGGTCGGCAACGCGCGAATGATTCTTCTGTACCGCAGCCTATGAACGTGTGTACGTTCATAGGCTGCGGTGACTGCTTACCATCAGGCGGGCCGCATACTTGTTTGCTACCTTAGGGGTATAAAAAAAATATTTATGCACTTTATAAACAAATGACGTTCTGCCGTGACTTCGTTTGTGTAATGTAAATTCGGACGCTCCATGTTACAGACAGATAATGTATTTTTAATATTTGCAATATTAATATGGATACTAAATTTATATAGATGACTAGCCTCTAAAATCATGTGGCTGTTTCGTATTAGTGTCAACCAAGGACTGATTAGAATCTCCTGAAAATCAAAGTGGAATATTAACACCAGACCCAATTCCGGGGGCCATCGTACTCGAAGAACAAACGTGATACATACATCGTGTATGTATAGGATAAATATAATAATAAATAATAATAATTTTCTTTATTTTTCCTTCACAATGACTACCTTATGTACTGGTAATATGTTGAAGTTATTGCATTGGCTGCTGGGGTGACGACGCACTGGCAACACTTTTTTTTGTTGCTAGTGCAAGTTGGGGTAATCGCTTTATATCAGGCGAGCCGTATGCTTGTTTGCCATCCGGCGTAGTATAAAAAAGTGTAATAAACAAATAATTATCTAAAATTGTTGTTAAAAATGATACCTTTGACTTCATTACCATAACAATAAAAATTAATAGGTGACAAAATCACATTTACGAAATACTAAATGATTTAATATAATAGTAAAATTAATTTTGCCCAGTCTTACCTTCACTCTCTTAACAGTATTCATAAATCCAACATTCTTCTTACACGAGGATTATTTAGTTTTCTGTTCATCTTTTCTCAGTTTATCAACAAATCTTCAATTACACACTAATGGCCGCAAATTAAAATAAAATAACTCAACATAAAGTTATCAGTTATTAAGCAGTACAATACTTTATTCACGCGAGACTAATGTAATAAAATAATGACGACGATGTAAACAATAAACTATCGCTTGGCGCGTGCGGGACGTGTGCCATGATGCTTTCACAGTCTCTGATATAAGGGTTAATAGATTCAGGCGTTATTTTGCGAAAGTCAAATTTACATGCAATTTGATCTAACCTGCTTTGTGTGCTTCCGCCACCAATTAGTTCATGCGGCCTAGACGACTGGCCTGGTCGTCGCTGCAGGCCAGTCGTGGCAGCGACGGTGGTGGTGGGGGCATGCGTATTCTGTTCCAGATGGCGGACGACCGCAGCAGCCGAGGCAGAGACTACCGGAGCAGCCATGCCAGCGTCGACTTAATTGGTGGCGGAGGCACACAAAGCAGGTTAGATCAAATTGCATGTATATCTGATATAAGGTACAAGTGAATGCATTTTACAATAAGTGTTGCATTCCGGTTGCGAGGTATAGTATACTATATTCCACATAAGGTGAAAGAGAAATTGTTGCGTCTTGCGATAAATGATACAGCGACTAATTACCCAAACGATATTGTACTGACGATTACATGAATCGGTTCAAACATTTTTCACTCGAGCTATATGGTAATAGCAGCTAACCCTAAAAAAAATCACTATAATGGTTTGGTAATAGACGAAAGCGTCAATAATCGTGTGAAATTTTCTATGATGCCCTTTGTTGAATGTAAACGTGAAAGTCTTTACAGAATGTCTAAATCCTAAACTAATCAGAGCATTATCTTAATAAAAACACAGTAATGTACTTCTTAGGGTATCAGTATGACGAATCCGCGATAAAACTGAATCTGTCGTAATGGCTAATCACCATAGTGTTCGTCGGAGACGGCGATGTATAGATTTATTCTAAACCGTCTTTTGCTTTACTTGTTTTCACTAGATTCAAAGTTAAGGTAACTGAATTGCTGTAGGATAAACTAGGCAGTACCTAAAGTGGTTAATTTATATTACACAACAGATTTTCGTTTATTTTTGTAAAAATAATTTAGTAAATCTTAATATTTTCAACATAAAATGTTGCAATACTGCGCGCTAATGGACGAAGAGTGAGTCAGTAAATTCATAACTATGTGTAAAAATTTAATTACTTACTGATTTTTAGTGCTTTTTATTTTTTGTTATGTGTAATATTAAAATAGAGTGATAACATCAAATGGTAAAATAGGTAATTAAAGGCAAATCAAACAAAGTTAAAAGGAAGAGTTAGGATTTTGGTATACTATGTAACTATCTTTCGGAAATCATTACAATTCTTATCATAAGGATATGATAATAATTTTGTTAAGATTGTATTAATTTTATAGACGGCGTTTTTTTATAGACTTCCCCCATCGATCTTCATAAATAATAGCTGTCCATCAAAAAGAGTCAATAAAAAGTAAGTTATAAATGTGAAATCCGACCATGAAAAAGTAGAAAACAAGATATTAATCGATTCAATATAAATGCTTCTTTAACCTATAACCCTTACAATTTCGTGATAGAAATTTTTACTTAATCACTATCTTGTTTTCTACTTTTTCGTTTAGTATTTTCACTTCATTTTTGTCTTTAATACTGTATAAAGCGAAAGAATTTGTTTGGTTCTTTGTTTGCACGCGCTAATATCTCGAAATATTAGTCAGTTTTGAAAAAATATTTTTGCATTAGATTACCCAATTCTTAAGGAAGGTTATGGGCTATTCAAAATCTTGATACGATCCTTACCACCTAAAAAAGGAAAGTGCAAAAAGCGGCCCCTACGGGATACCGGGATACAAACGGACGAAGTTGCGGGGTTTAGCTAGTTAAGTAAAAAATTATATTGACACTAGCTCATATTAAAAACCGGCAATTTCATATATTTTTGTCTGTTCTTTGTAATCAATCTTCAGGCACGACACAGCTTCTTGACGTCCAGATTTCTGGCGAGCGCGAATATTAAAGATCTCATTTATATATTAGATTAAATTAAATTGTACTGTCTGCAAAAACGTGAGTATATATATTTAGTTAGTGGTTTCAAAATTACAATTCCTATGAAAGAGTAACACGTAAATTCATTTGCGCGAATTTTATCGTTTTATGACAAACACCAGAGTGAAAATCATAATTGCATGTGGTATTGATTTAGGATTCTGGGATTGATTTATACTAACAGCACATACAAAGTAAAGTAATACAGAAATATTCGATTACCCAATCTACTGATAATACATTCATCGTTGCATTTGGACGTGATATTATTAGAGAACTCGAGCGAATACTGTGTGTTTACAACAAAACATCAATCACAGCTTTATTACCTAACTGGTAAGCTGTTACCCCCAGCTTCATATCGCCCTGTAGTGGGATTTTAAATAGCATATAATCTTCCTTAATAAGTGCCTATCAAATAATTCAAATTCTACAGGTAGATTCTGAGATTAGCGCGTTCAAACAAACAAACAAATTCTTCTATTTTCTGTATTAGAGTTTGCAAGTAGAGTATCATAATAGACGGTTAACTATTTACATTAATCTATTAATATATTTATCTATTTACTCTACTATATACGTAGATAATGCACTAAGCTTACAAGCTTTTTGAGCTAAGGAGCAACAACCACGGAGCACGCAGTTTGCAGCTTTTGACAACGCTCTTACCCGCAGCTGTGACAGGGCACGCAGAGTAAGCGTAAGTGCCATATTACTGGACGCTTGTTTGGCACCTACATCTCACTATTATGAGTTGTAATGATTCCTCATGATCATCTTGACCCATAATTCTGACTCAACTATTACCGGATAGGCTAAACCGATGACGGATAGTATCGGAACCATTCCGATACTATCCTAGACTGATCTACAAACTGCCGCCAGAATTATAGTGTAGGTAGTGCTAAGCTTGCGCAAGAGCTCTTAATAAGATTTTCTAAACTAATTAAAATAGTTACAACGTTACCGGACTCGTAACGAAGTACACCCAATTAGTTGGGGTCTCTGCGCCCGGCTTGCTACATAATGCGATTTAAAATAAAGTGTAACTTAGTTCATTCAAATACTTCGACGCGAAAATTGCTTTTAGAGCGAACGAGCGAGTTATGCCGCGAGGTATTTGCAACGTTGTAAATTGAAGATTATTTACGAAATATTTGCAAAATATCTAAACGGGTTTCTTCAAGACATCAGAGGGTATTCAATAGAACATTAAAATTCTAATTAGAATTCCGGTCCCAAAGGGGAATGAGAATGCTGTCGATCAGTTGTCTTTCAGTCGTATATCACGGGGCTATAACGCGTAAGCGGAAAGAAATATTTTTTTAACCCGTCAATCATTATTAATATGACTCATCACAGCGACGTTATAGCCGTTTTTATACTTTTTGTAAAGAAATTGCAAAGAAATTAATCAAAACTTAGTTGACTTCATTTTGACCGTGCGACTTTTTTAATAGATAATAAGACCAAAATCCCTATCAAAAAGACTATGGATGGAAAGCATTTTAAAATATGCAACATACTTCCAACGTCAAAATGAAAATTTGTAATATGTTCATTTTTCCTTTCAGAAGTCAAAAATTGTTTATCAATAGTT
Source organism: Pyralis farinalis (assembly GCA_947507595.1). Lineage (NCBI taxonomy): Eukaryota > Metazoa > Arthropoda > Insecta > Lepidoptera > Pyralidae > Pyralis > Pyralis farinalis. The sequence goes on along the minus strand of OX382260.1, from coordinate 35,257,472 downwards.
TACGAAAAAGAAACAACAGATTACGATAAGGAACTGTACACACATTCAAGCCGTTCATCAAAAAGGACTAAGTTAATTGTTCCCAAAGTAAATAATTAATGTGATAGGTGCAAAATATTCTGGCTAAAACTTATATTCAAAAATCCATGGACTGCTTAAAAATGTTAAAAGTAAACATCAATTTAGAATCAAAATAATTAATAACCCTGAGAAAGCACTATCTGTCGTTGTACCAGCAGGGGCTCGCGAGTACCGTGCCGGCTAGTGCGACTTTGACGCAATTATAAATACGTGTAATTTTATGTACGAATACGTACTTGGGGGGTTGATGCTACTCATGTCCGTTGGTTTTACCTTAGTTTCCCTGCACGTGACTACCGGGTGGTGCTAATCGGATAGCAACTTTTCTGGTGGTAGATAACGTTGTAGAAGGGTCATCCAGTAACAGTTACCACCATGCAGATGTGAAAATCCCGCCATAGTGACTCGTTCTCATCCCCGTTCAAGTCGCGTTCTGGAGTCAGCATTGCACTAACTAGGCCGAGAGGATCACCGTCACAGGGACCATGTGGTCGTTTAAACGGAGGCATGTTCGGGCTGCAAGAGCTAACCCGCTAGCCAGGGAGACCCGTAGAAACGGTGGTGCCGCTGGCCGCCCGTGACATTGTACAAGGACCCAATTCGGTGTAACCAACTCAAGAGGCTGCTCTACCATGTCACGCATAATCGCAGAGTGGTTCGTTGTTCCGGGTGGTACCCGGTTATGGTGGGATCCGGTGACCATTTCTGGGGGGTTATGGGAGACCTTCCGCTCTGCGAGTCAGCCAATGCTACTACGAACTACTTAGTGCCAACTACGCATATGCTTACAACCGCCATCCACTCGTTATCCGTCTTTGTTGCTGCGTTGATCGTCTCTTTTACGCCTCTTTTTCTTTTCCCTTCCAACGACTCTTTTTCCCTAATAGTCCTTTTTTTTTTAAATAAAACGACGGCACAACATACGTACAAAGAAATCTACAGCGGCATCTCTCTCTCCCATCAATAACAATTTTTTTGTGGTGGAGTTCGCTAACATCCGCAGACTCCAGTCTAAACTCAATGCCGTCCATCATCATTCCGAGACGACTAAACCCGCGTTACTCTTCCTCACACAGACACAAATAAGTCGCCCTGCTGACATAGCATACTTACACTACTCCGGCTATGTACTGGAAGAATCTTTCCATTCTAAAGCCGGTGTATGCCTGTTTGCTAGGGCGGATGCATGCTGTCGCTGCCTGCGCTGTCTTGAGGACCCTTCTCTGTCCACCCTCTGAGTGTTCGTAAACCTGAGCTCTATGAATCGAATTTTCGTGCGGCTATATCGTTTCCATTTTGAAGATATCGGGACATCTCGATTCTTCGAGAGTTTGAGTCGAGCAGTTGACGAAGCTCAGGAGCGGTTCCCTAATGTCGAAATTGTACTTCTAGGGGACTTTGCCCAACATAAGACCTGGCCCAATTCCTTCAGAACAGCCTGGGCATGCGTGGCTACGCATGCCTTCGCTCTCACGCATGACCTGACACAACTATGAAACCAGCTTAGAGATAGGATACCCAATATTGTTGGTCAATCGCCCTCGTTTAATGAATGATGAAAATCTTTATTTACTGAAGGGTACAGATAAGATGCTCATATATGAATAAAACTGTAAAAACCAACACACTGAAAATCAGTGTATATTCTGCGTGTTATCAGCGTGTAAATTGTAATCCTAATATAATATTATAAATGTGAATGTCCGTTTGTTTGTCACGCTTTCACGCGAAAACTATTCAACCGATCATTATGACAATTCTTGGAGGTATCAGATACTTTTTATTAAAAAAAAAAAATGCGAGCGTAGCCGCGGGTAAAAGCAAGTATAATATAAATTATTAATTTAATTCTATAACAGAACATCGTTTCTTGGTATTAGTCCAAATAATTTAACAATAACAATGAATAGTTAAAATAATTCTTATATTGCGAATACATTTCATGATATTATGTCAGTTTTAGAATTTTACGCCAATTTATCGACCAAATAATTATTTACTGTATAATATCATTTAGTCATTAGCGTATTGAAAATTTCTTTTATGAGCATGCGTGTGCTTAATGTATGTACTAAATCTTTCAGGCATCGATTGAAAAATTTAATGGCCGTGTTGTAAGCATTATTTGGATAAATTCTTAATTCTTGAGTGGGAACTTGGAGTTTGTCTTAGGTTTTCGCGATTGTTACACATTGAGTTAAACATTTTTTTTAACGGAAGTATCGCGTGTTTTATTTATTTTGTTGTACCTGACGTTTCGAATGCTTTGCAGCGTCAGCAGCAGCAGCAGTCTTCCTGCGACCACGGACGCTGCAAAGCGTTCGAAACGTCAGGTTCAACAAAATTAATAAAACACGCGATACTTCCGTTAAAAAAATTGTTTAATTCAACTTGGAGTTTATTCCCATGTCTTGTTCTACTGCCGGGCATGTCACGTTTTTTAGGAAATAAGTAAGGATATATTGGAACGAAGACGCATGGAGTACATGGAATGGTATATGGTAGTCACCTATACGGTATCTCATCTATTTCTACCGCCAAGCAGCTACATTTACTACTCTGTGTAAAAAGTATCGGGAATATGTCAATAAAAAGACCCGCGTAAAAGAGGTCGTTCTAATTTTTTTACTGCATGTTGGTAGCACTGTACTGATTTAGCGCGCAAAATTTGAGCGGGATCTGTCATTTAATTTGTTTTAAACTACACTTTTTGTTGGTCATAGTTTTGAGTCCTCGGCGATTTTTACAATGGAAAATATTGTTGAACAAAGAGTGTGCCTTAAATTTTGTGTTTCAAATGATATTTCATGTGGTGAATCACTAAAAATGTTGCGAAATACCTACGGCGAATCGTGTATATCGAAAACAAGGGCTTATGAATGGTATAAGGCTTTTAAAGAAGGCCGAGAAGTAGTAGTAGACTTGCCTCGTTCTGGTAGACCTTCAACCGCTACGACCAGAGAAAACATCGACAGAATCAAGAAGCTAGTGCTCGAAAATCGACGTATGAGTCTGAGAGAGTTGGCTAGTGAGGTGAACATATCTTTTAAGTCCGTCCACAACATTCTCATTGACATTTTAGGCATGAAACGCGTCGCCGCTCGACTAGTTCCAAAAGAGCTCAATTTTGTTCAAAAAGCGCAGCGAAAGCATGTCGCTGAAGACATGGTTTCCCGAGCTTCTACGGATCCGACCTTTATGAAACGTATAATAACTGGCGACGAGACATGGGTTTATGAGTACGACATGCAAACAAGCCAACAGTCTTCAGAATGGCGTCTCGAAAACGAGCCGAAACCCAAAAAACCGCGGCAAAGTCGCTCCAAAATCAAGGTGATGCTGACAGTTTTTTTTGACTACCGTGGTGTGGTTCACTCCGAATTCCTTCCAGAGGGAGAAACAGTGAATAAAGAATATTATTTAGGCGTCATGAAGCGTTTGCGTGAGAGTATCCGCCGAAAACGTCCAGATTTGTGGCAACACAACTCATGGATGCTGCACCATGATAATGCACCATCACACACAGCCATTATAGTGAAAGAGTTTTTAGCGAAAAATTCAACAAAAGTTCTCGACCAAGCACCGTATTCACCTGATATGGCTCCGTCTGACTTTTTTTTATTTCCCAAGTTAAAATTACCACTTCGAGGAAAACGTTTTGAGTCGATAGAAGCCATAAAAGAAAATTCGCTGAATGAGCTAAAGGCCATACCGCAAATAGCCTATGAAAAATGTATGGAAGACTGGGTGAAGCGGTGGAGATGTTGTATTGCAAGCGATGGGGCCTACTTTGAAGGCGATAAAATAAATTTAGATGAATAATTTGTATTTTTTGTTTTATTGACAAATTCCCGATACTTAGTACACAGAATGTATATAGCTGTGTTCCGGTTTGAAGAGTGAGATATGACAGAGAAATTACTGGTTGCTGTGACGAAACAGCCTTAAGTCACAAGATTGGCAGCGCGCGAGTAACATCCCCGTGGTGTTGCGAGCGTCAAAAGGCTGCGGTGACCGCTTACCATCTAATGCGTTTGCTTTTTTGCCAATCTAGTTGTATAAAAAAAAGTTTGCGTCTACGGAAAGTGTCTGGCAGTGTTGATTACTAATTTCTTACAATATTCTCTAAAACATGCATAAAAATCAGCTATGAGAATTTAAAAAAAATAGTAGTGTTTTCACGTACCCTTAGCCTCTAGTGCTTGTAAATTGACCGTGTCGGCCCAAAGAAGCAGGTATACCTACACTCAAAGAGGTAAGTTTTTACACTTTTAAGAGAGGTAGGGTACTTCAAAGCAGCCCGTCTGGGGAAGTACCTCCACCTCACAGAAAACCGCTGCCAAATAACAACTCCCTAGAGGGTTGTTGTGTTCCTGCGTGTGAGTGAGGTCGCCAGTAAGCTTCCAGGGAGTTGCTGTGTAAGCAGCAGAGGATGCATCGCGCGAGTGATACTTAATATATCGCAAGCGCTAACAGGCTACGGTACCCGCTTTACATCAGATGGGCTGTATGCTTGTATGCCTCCCGACGTAGTAAAAAAAAAACTCAAAGTACATACTAACACAACTTTATTTCGCATATCGACACCTATAAGGAAAAACTTAGTAACTCATTTTTCGGAACTTTAGAGGAGAGCGCGTCAAAGATTCAAAAAAAATTATTATGCTCTATCAGGCATAAGGCTTAAAAGGCGTCAAAGGCTTAACAGAACATAATAAGAAATTTTTGAATCTTTGACACGCTCTCCTCTAAAGTTACGAAAAGTGAGTTACGATGTTTTTCCTTGCAGGTGTCGATATAATGCTTGCGAGAAAATAAGTAACGTCTGACGGCCCCGGAATATATATGGTATATAAAAATGGTTCCGTTTAGTCGAATGTAGAAGGTATAGTAATAGCATGGACCATATAATCGTTTGTTCGAGGAAGAGACGGCGTTGTTGCATGTACAGTTCCTCCAAGCACGAAGAGCACGTTAAGCTGTCGGTCCAAGCTGGCATCTATAGACAATAATCGTTGAGTTTAGTTAGTGACCTACGGGCAGCTTGAAAACACTGGTCTCCACAAGTACGTATTTGATCACCGTTATGAATTTTGATCTAAAATCCATTGAAGGGTGATCCGGGAGCGGGATAAGTATAATATGGTCGGTGTGGTATTTTCTCGTTTGCCATATGACGTAGTATTAAAATACAGAAGAGTTATTGTATTCTTGCCAGTAAAAGAGTTTACAATGAAGCTTTTGCGAGTTTGCTGGGATACATAGACAATGATATATGTACAGACATAGACAAACTCGTGTTGCAAGCGTCTTTTTGATATGATAACAGCTGTAATTCAATCGGATCATTTGATTGTTATTTTTACACCGTAATACTACAAGTTTAAGAGCACCGATAAATAGATAAAAAGATAGATAAAAATTCTTTATTTGCCATTGGGCCCTCGCGGGCACTTAGACACGTCTTACAGTTTTTGAAATATAATCTTATTGTATCTTATTTAATTCTCTTTTTACTTTTTTCCTTTTTTTTATCTACTAGCATTTCGGAAATGACCATTGGCTAAGAAGAAATGGCGAAAGAAACTTGCCAATATAGGTCTCTTTTAAAATTGTCAATTAGATATTACAAAAACAAAAAATACATAAGCATATTGGTACAATAATGATATCAAATGGTAAAATTAAAGATTAATAAGAACAGGTAGTCTGTGCTGAATTATTTCCAGATAGCCTAGTGGATAAAGAATTGACCTATTGACTGATTGGTTCCCGGTTAGAATCCTGGCATGTGCCACTAAATTCGTGTTTTCGTATTTATGTACATATTTCTAATTATCACTCGCTCGGTGGTGAAGGAAAACATCGTGAGCAAACCCACACGTTCAAGAAACTATATTTCGAAAGACGTGTGACCTTAACCTAAGAAAGGTCTGGTTTTCCCTCCGGGTTGTGGATGTACAAATCAGTAATTTAGGCTTAGATAGCGAATCCTTGTGGATTAGAAAACGGAATAACGCTAAGAAGAAGAGACCACAAGTTCATATGTAACATCGGCGAGGTCAATTTTGAAAACAGAGAGCTCAGCGTTTCACCAGTTTCTCCAGTATTATTTGATATGTGAGTCACGCACACTCCAAACAGATGGTTGTTAAAGAAAATTAGCTGTATTATCGGGTACTTGATACTAGTCAGCAATGTTTAGTGCTGTTTTGGGCTAGTTCAAAGAAAATTCATTCGTATGATGAATAAGTTATTTATATATTTTATTAGTTATTCGATTAATTAATAAAAATAAAATAAGTTGTTTGCTTTCAATTAGCAGGCACATACAGTAAGCTACATTATTATTTCATAAAGCTATTAATCTTTGTATTTGTGATTATTCTTTGTTCAAACGTATTGGCAGAGAGTTTGCTTGACTTTACCAGGACTTTATCAGGTTTTAATACAACGTGGAGAGTCATACAAGCTCACTACTCACCTGATATAAAGCTGTTACCGTAGCATATAAGCACTTGTAATACATTAAGTATCATTCGCGCGATGCTACCTCTGCTGCTAACACAGAAACTCCTTAGGAGTTTACTGGTGACACACGCAGGAACACTACAACCCTCTAGAGAATTGTTCTTTGGCTGTGATTTTCCGTGAGTTAAGGTACTTCATCAGAGGGGCTACATCGCCCTACGTCTTTTAAAAATGATGAACAGATATGTTCACGCACACAAGCGTTTGGATTATGTGCGAATTGAACCACGGACGTTAGTGTCAAACTAGTGTTACTAAATCTGTACCACCGTTATTGAATTAAGTATTTACTTAACTTTTTATTCGATAATTATCTAGGTAACAATTTATGCAAATAACACCCAATTCTGCCTGCCTTTTAAATATTGCAAGTATCTATTTCGAGTGGTTGCTCTGGTCGGCGTACTTAGAACCAAATATTTGGTGCTAATACTTAATTGCGTAAAATATGCACTTTGCCTCCCAGTAAACTCCCGAGGAGTTGTTGTGTTAGTAGCAGCAGATGTAGTAATGGGCAAGCTGTATATAGCTATGGTAACTTCTTTACATCAGGCGGTCCACATACGATACTTTGTTGCAGTTTTTACTGTTGATAAATAAATAAAAGAGATGGCTCTGTACCGGAGATCAAAGGGCGAGTTACGCACTAGTTAAAAACTTTAAGACTCCAATCATTGAGATATTTATCGGTAAGGATGTACCGCAAATTTCCTAATGCAGGGTAGGTTGCTCCGATTAATGGTGTGATTAGATAAAAGATAAACCAGTTGAGAATACGCAAGCTTGCATTTCCGGAGGAACACCTGGCTCGTCGATTATATAACAATTCATTTTTTTTTAATATGTAGGCCATTTTGACCATGTTCCTTAAGAGATAGGAACGGTGTTCCTGAACATTCCTATTCTACTTTTTTATGCTGAATCCGGATCTGAACTCAAAATTCGAATATTCGAAAAAAAGCAACAGACAAACGCACATACACACATATAGAATTCATATAGGAACGGTGTTCCTGAAAATCTTAACATTGGGCCTCCGTGGGCACTTACATTTTTTAAATATAATCTTATTGTATCTTATTCCTTTACATTTATATTTCCTTTTTAGTCTAGAAGAAATGCCAAAAGAAACTAGTAAATATAGGTCTCTTTTCAAATGGTCGATTTGATATTACAATAAATTCATGTCAACATATTGGTCTTTTTTTCTAATATCCCAAAGGTTTTTTTCTTATCATCATTCATTTACAGGACCACGGCTCGAGAAGGATCATTGAGATTGCTGAAGCGTCCCTATGCACGATCGGCGGAAATAATGATCTACGTGAGATGGATGCAACTTTTGGTCGAACGTGCGTCCCCATGCCAGGTCTAGATTCCTACAGTGTCGTCACATATTGTTTGTTGTCATACATGTTAGGTGTTCACCATCATTTCATATTTAGTCCTTCGTGTCTATGACGAACGATTTGACTAGTTTTAATATTGTGGTAAATTAATGACTAATTTGTACATAAATAATAAATACAGATAATGTTAAAAAAGAACATAAATACGGTACTACAGTGCCGGTATTGAACGTTTCTTTGGAATTGGTCTTAAGATCAGCATTGTTAATAAAAACAAAATGAGGACTCCACTTAGCTTTATACGCCCTCTTAAAGTAGCGCTACTAACTACTCCGCCACCGGGCTTGTCATAATGCAATGCAAAGTTAATAACACTTCATCAGTTACCAGTTAATAATTTCAAGACATAAGTGCACAAGTGCCGAATTGTAAATAATGATGCGTAGTATGTTATTCTAACGATTAACATTTAGAGCGCCTGAGGATGCTTCATATGGAGAGGCGATAGACTTGTCGCAGAGACGAACGGACCGGCTATGGCAGTAGCATGCATCTACAAAACGGTAGTGGATGCCGGGCGAAACTTGTCTGTGCGAACACATTAATTTGATTTTCACAAAATATCAATTTCTATATCAGTATGTTATTAACAAAATAAATAAACTGCTGATGTGGAGACGAGTGAGTACCGGGAATAGGGTGAATGGAGCGTTGGGTAAACTTCTAGGCAGCCGAAATCTAAGCCAGAAGGCACAGCTCGCTGTACACAACGCGGTGCTAATTCCAACGCTAACTTATGGAAGTGAGAGCTGGGTATGGCAGAGAGAGCATGAAAGTAGAATAAATGCGGTCGAGATGCGAGCATTGCGCAAAATTTATGGCATAATGCTTGCTGACCGCGTTCGTAATGAAGACGTGAGAGAAAGAGTTACTCCGTTGGTTCGGACATGTAGAAAGAATGCGGGACGAAAGAATGACGAAACAGATATACAATGCAAAAGTGGAAGGATGTAGGAGCCGAGGAAGGCCGAGACTAACCTACCATGACCCAAATAGGTCGTGTTTTATCAGAAGGTGATGTCAGAAGCCCCAGGAACCGGCGAGCGTGCATGAAAAGAGCTATGAATGTCACAGAAGCGAGTGAAGTATGCAAGGACCGCGTCTTATGGCGCTCGGTTCTCTCTGCCTACCCCGCAAGGGACTTGGCGTGAAGATATACATACATACATTAACAAAATATGATATTAATAATATAAGAAAAGAAACAACAAATTTTAGTGTTTAATATGTTGCAAGACTTTGACATATTTTTAGAGCAGTGATGGCCTAGTGAATGAAGAACCAGCCTGTTATTCTATGGTCCCTCGTTCGACTCCTGGTGTGGGTATGTACCGCTAAATTCGTCTCTTCGAATTTATGTACTCGTACATATTTGAAATTGCCCGGCGGTGAAGGAAAATATCGTGAGGAAACGCACACGCCCAAGAAATTATATTTCAAAAGACGTGAGTAAAAAAAGGTCTAGTTTTCCCTCTGAGTTGTGTAGGTCTGATGGCAGCCGCTCCGTGTCATGTGTCATGTCATGAGTACAAACCAGCAGCATACAAACCTGAGCAGCAGTTGCTTTTCGCACAGAAAACTCTGTGTAGCACTCCCCCGCCGCTCCCGCGTAAGCAACTTCAATAACATATTTGTTTAAATAGTTAATAGATTCAGGCGTTATTTTACGAAAGTCAAATTTACATGCGATTTGATCTAACCTGCTTTGTGTGCTTCCGCCACCAAAACATGTGCACATGTGCGCATGAAAACATGCGGTTTCTTTTCCAGATGGCAGACGACCGCAGCAGCCGAGGCAAAGACTACCGGAGCAGCCATGGCAGCGTCGGCATGTTGCATCTACTAACGGTAGTGGATAAGTGCCGGCCGGCGCTAGTCCGCATGAACTAATTGATGGCTGAAGCACATAAAGCAGGTTAGATCAAATCGTATAACATATTAGTTTAGTTTTTATAAACAATGTCGCGTAGATCACGAGAATGAAGTTGCGGGTACAGCTAATGTATTAGTAGCGTGTATTATAGAATAATAATAGTCGATGTATAAAATATGTCCACATTCCGCCGCTAGGGGCATTCGCTATAGGAAAAATGGAGCCACTGTGTTCATCTACACATGAAATTATTAAATACTCCGTACCTAATTCCTTATTTTCATCCAAATAGTATTGGTAATATTGGATATATTATAGTTTTTTCTTTGCTAGGTACCTGCAATGTACCAACTTTAATGAACAAATACAAAATAAAGAATTATTTTGTTTAATAAATGTACCCTTCACCTGAAACTATAGAGCCATTTTTATGAGATTTTACAAGATTAGCTACTTCATCCTGAGAAGGTTTAAGGTTATATGGCCCATGAAAAATTAGAGAACAACAGTTAGTAATTAATAAAGCGGTCATACACCACGGTAAAACGTAACGTTGCGACGTAGAAAAAAAGATCATTATGGTGTTCCTACGAGTGAAGGAGTTTACTAGGACGCTCGTGCGTTAACAGCATAATGACCATGAATTGCACTAACAAGAAAAACTCCATGTTTGGTAATCGTTTTTAATGGCAGTGGTTCTTAACCTTTCAGTGATGAGTACTATCGACAATTTGGGAGTAATACACATATATAGTAAATATAAGAGAATGAAGGGTTGGTTATATACCTATAGGGTGTTAAACAGCTCGCTCACCTTCCAGTTGTCACATATAGTAATAAGTATATTTAGCAAGGTAAACAATAAACGCCGATTAAATAAGAGATTAAATAAATTAAAATAATTTAAAAAATATAAAGATAAGTACATTATTTAATGCGATAAGAGAATACTCGATTCAACGATCACTTAGGGTGTTTCCACCGGTTATCAGCTATCCGAATACTGGTTAAGAACCACTGGTTTATAGAATACGGCACCCGCTGTCCATCAAACGGAGTAAACGATTATTTTCCGCGCAAATTGTATATACGAACTCAAATAATATCGGTAAACTAAAATTATATAGAGATCTCTACAACAATAAGTAGTTTGTACAATCAGTACAGTATTATTTGATATTCGAGTCACGTACACTCGGAACAGAAAGTAGTTAAAGTAAACTAGCAGTATTATCCAGCACGTTTAGTACTGACCAGTACCAACATACTGACCAGCACTAAACATTGATCTCACCACAGTACATATAAAAACAGTAGATCAACTGTGTGTACTTAGTTGTGAAAGTGCAGCCCCTCCGCCTCTGCTTAATGAAAGATAGGCGCTTATTCTCGCCTTCGCAGCAGCCCGCATGGTGTACAGCAGGCGGGGATTGCTCTCCCTCCGCGCCTCCGGGTTTAGAATAATACTCTAGTATTGGGCAGACAAGTCTGCGTAAAGTCGGGGTCGGTAATTCCTTTTATTATAGCGTTGTTCTTCACCTCTGAGCCTGTGTTATTACTCTTTTTCCTCATTATTAGATTTGAATTTGTTATTATGAAAACCACCAAAAACCAGCACCCAAACAAATGACTACAATTACAATTGTACGCTTTACAATACTTTGGTGTAATCATCATTATCTCAAAAAATACGTATGCTAGTGATTCTAAAATTAGGGCTTTCGATATTTAGGCCAAACTATAATAGTGCTTAAATGTCAGTTAGGCTAGGCAATAATTGTACGAGAGAAGTTTAGGCCAATGTTTTGCGGCCATATAAAATTGGGACTAATAATTTTAGGCGAGCCAAAGGATGGGTATAAAGCAGCTCAACTAGGGAAGTACCTCCACCTCACAGAAGAGGTCAGCTAAAAAACAACTACTTGTGGATTGTAGTATTCCTGAAAGTGAGTGAGCTTACAAAGAAGCTTCTGGGGAGTTGCTGTGTTTGCATCTGGGGTGGCAAAGCGCGACCGATACATCGTCTATTGTAAAAGTTCATAGTATGCTTGTATAGCTCTTTGTATGAAATCGTGAGATGCAATGATATGAGTGCCACGATATCGAAGGTATCTTCGAAGTTAACTTACTGCTCATATTTGTCTTCTGTGCTATTAGTTTGCCACAGTAGCTCTTCAATGCAGTTGTATGTTTGTAAACAAATTTTAACTAATGTGCGTTTGAAATTGACAGTGGCATTTAATCGACTATCAAATAACAGCAATGGAGCTAATATTGAATTGTATTTGATATTGGTATTGATAATGTATTTGAAATATTAGTTTTATATAACACTAGCTTTTGCAGGCGGCTTTATTTATACACACAACTGCTAAAGGATAAAAGTAAATGTTAGTGAATAATTACGACTGGCTCCTACTTCAAATTTTGCTGTGAATATGTTCCACTAAGTTATTGTTTTCGCAATTATGTACGTAAAGATAAGACATATGAAAAATCTTTATTTGCCATTGGGTCCTCGCGGTCAGCGAAAGATTATAGACATATACTTAATATATCTTAGACACGTCTTACTTGATATAATCTCATGGTATTTTTTAATATGCTAGCATTTTGTCTTCTTCTTCAGGAAATTACTATTGGCGAAGAAGAAATGCCGAAAGAAATTTGCCGATATAGGTCTCTCTTCAAATTGTCAATTGACATAATAATAAATTCAAATCAGTATATTGATACAATAATAACGATGTTACATAAGTAGTTGTATTCTAGAACTTGGTTTTTCGTTTACAACAAAAAGAGTAACGTATCTATACCTTCTACCCATGAAACTGGAGGGAGTATTCTATTCAGATGCAAAAGATATATGTCATTTTTTTCGGAATACTTCGGGTCGGTGTTTGAAAGTCCTAGTCAGTAGTCTTCATTCACGGAGGATAACACTTCCCAGCATATGCTAGTATCCCAGCTAGGAGCTTCTTCAAGGAGTGCGCTGAGGAGCTATGTCAGACACTTTCACTGCTGTTTAATAGATCGTTGAAGATGGGTATCTGCTCTGATAAATGAAGTGTGCGCATGTCATTCCGGTATACAAGGCTGGAGACGCCGCTTTCAGCGAGAATTATAGACGGATCAGTATTCTGTCCAAAGCTCTTTGAGTCTGTTGTATATGACCATATCTACCACCAATTCAAACCCATCCTCTCTCAAAAGTAACACGGATTTATCAGAAACAAATCCACCACCAGTAATTTGTTAGAATACAAACAATACCTTTGTGATGTTTTTGACAACAGAGGCCATATCGACTAGAATATACATGGACTTCCGGAAGACCTTTGATAAAGTCGACCATGGTATACTTTTCAGGAACATTGCGGGGGTAGGCTCGGTACTGAGATGAGTACAATGTTATCTTACTAACGAAAGCCAATTAGTAGCGCTTAAAGGTTATTTATGTGCTCCCATTGTAGTGACATCAGATGTTCCTCAAGGTTCCCATTTAGGTCCGCTATTCTTTTTGATTTTCATCAATGATTTGATTGATAGACTTTCCTGCTAGTGTTTGTTGAACGCTGATGAGGTGAAAATTTTCCATCAAATTAATAGCATCTGTGACTGTATGAGCCTTTAGTGTGACCTTGACGAGGTCATAAGATCAATCAATGAGGTCAAGCGAACAAAATGTCTTTAAATATTAACAAATGTTGTGTAATCTATTCACCAATAAACACAATAAAATTATCTTCCATTACCAAATTGAGGGTCTGACACAGGAAAGAAGGAGTATCGTGAAGGATCTTGGCATTGTCTTTGATGATAAATTAACATTTAGAAGACACTAAACATATTGAAGACGTCCAGAGGAAATTTCTTCGACTTCTTTGTTTGCTTGCTTTTGCTCTTATCTTGAAAAGCTCAGGAAATTTCATATCCTGGACCTGTGTTCGCAGCGCCACCTACATGATCTAGTAACTTTGTTCAAAATGTTTCACTCAGTAATTGACTCCCCCTCGCTACTTTCTCAGTTACAGATTAATTTTAAACATAATCCTCATCGAAGCCTCCCTACTCTTGTTCTTCAAACTTATAGATATAACGTATCTTTTTCTAACCCATTAGCAAGAATATATCGGAAGTACAATGAAGTCTCAAAAAGTAGTGATTTTGACATCTTTAATAACGATTACATACATTTATAAAGTCCTGTCTAAGCATCCATCGGGAGAGGCGAAGGCACAGCGCAGATTAAAGTCGCAGTACGTATCGGTTTCACATCGGGTGAGGCGTATGCTTGTCTGCCTCCGGATTTCCTTCCTTATCCTTCGCGTATTAGGTTAGGCGGGGTCCGCTTCCTAAGTCTAAGGATTTGGCGTAGACAATGATTTTTACATAGAACGACTGCCGTCAGACCTCCACAATTCAGATGGAAAACCAGATCTTTCTTAGGCCACACGTCTTTAGAAACATAATTTCTTGGGCGTGTGGGTTTCCTCGTGATATTTCCCTTCACCGCCGAGTAAGTGACAAATATGTACATAAATACGAAAAACACGAATTTAGTGGTATTTACACGCCCTCGCCAGGATTCGAACCGAAGCCCAGATGGTCAATGGGCCAGTTCCTCCGGAGGTAGGCAAGCAGTGATATCCAATGGGCTATCACTGCTTGCCTACCTCCGGATATTGTATAAAAAAGATAATAATAATAATAATTTATTAACATATTTATCATTCTATTACATTGAGCAGTCAGAACCCGTTATATACGTTTTCCCATACATTTCGCGGTCGTATACGACCACCCGGGTTTCGAAGGGTTAATCAGTAGTAGGGATTTTCTTTTAAGCGTAAAACGCTTGTATTAGAAGACCCCGCTCTTGAATAGCAACATAGGTTACCAGTTATATAATCAGAATATTGCATAATCAGAATATATCAAGATATTGCATTATGTTGTGTAAGGATATTATTATTTTTATATTATTATCTTACATATTGTGTAAGTATAATATGGAATATAAACTGTATCATTTAAACTCTCTGTACTGACAAGTCTCTTTACGCTAGGATAATTGCTTACTAACAGATAGGCTGTATGCTTGTTTGACACCTTCGTGGTTTAATGAAAAAATACATTGTAAATATTATAGACAATTAGCACTAAATATGCAATTTGATCTAATCTGCTTTGTGTGCTTCCGCCACCAATTAGTTCATGCGGCCTAGCGCCGACCGGCACCCACCCACTACTGTTAGTACGTGCTACATGCCGACGCTGCCATGGCTGCTCCGGTAGTCTCTGCCTCGGCTGCTGCGGTCGTCCGCCATCTGGAACAGAATCCGCATACCCCCACCACCACCGTCGCTGCCACGACTGGCCTGGTCGTCGCTGCGACACGTGTTTCGCCTCTCCACGAGGCATCATCAGGCGTTGTAGACGTTAATCGTAAGAATAACTCACTTGTAGCATGTTATTCTTGGTGGTGGTGGTGGGGGCATGCGGATTCTGTTCCAGATGGCGGACGACCGCAGCAGCCGAGGCAGAGACTACCGGAGCAGCCATGGCAGCGTCGGCATGTAGCACGTACTAACAGTAGTGGGTGGGTGCCGGCCGGCGCTAGGCCGCATGAACTAATTGGTGGCGGAAGCACACAAAGCAGGTTAGATCAAATTGCATGTAAATTTGACTTTCGCAAAATAACGCCTGAATCTATTAACTATTTAATTAGCACTAAATAGTCTGCGATTCACTGCAAAATTTGGATGTTAACTTGTTTTGCGGTCTGTTCAGCCAAAGTCAACATCACCTGCACGGGATGCACCCTGCCACTAAGCCTAAGGCCCTGGCGATGAGAAGTACGATATATTTTCCACTTAAATCGGAGTAGTATAAATGGGAAGTATTTTCCCTATTTGGAAGTATTCATTACAAAGACAATCTACAGCAATCTCAGTTTTGCGCTGATATTAGTCAAGTATCGTTATTAGATTCCTAGCAGTGTCTAATTCAAATATGATAGTGGCTAGGTTATGTATGATAGTGGTTAGGTTAGGGGCCGTCCATTAATCACGTGAGGCTCGAAAGAGGGGGGAGGGGGTTAGGCAAAAATCACGAAATATCACAAGAGGGGAGGGGGGTGTAGTAAGATATCACGTGTATTTATTTTTTATAACCTAATCCGAGCAATAATAGTCTAGAGGTGCACAATATTCTTCCTTCACGCATCTTCACGAAACCATCGATCGGTAGATCGAGAGAGATTCTCTGCGTAGTGCGCGAAAATGACGCCGAGTGGCTTGATGAAACCGACGTTGATCTTCAACAAAGCACAGTGCCAACAACTGACTTGCAAGATGCTTGTTCAGTTGTTAGTGTTGAAGAAAGTCTTGCTAATCGTTGTCCGAGGACATTAAATATGTTCATGTACTAGTACAATATATGTTTTTCGCGTGATTACACCATTCCTTTAATATTATTTTTATGCCAGTCAAAAACAACCTGCAACCTTTCTGTCTAGACTAGAAAAGTAGATTATACTGTATACCTGTATTTAAAGATAATATTCTAAAAAAATTAAGATTCTTTGTAGGTAGGTACTAAAAATACACGTGATTGGGGGGGGGGGGGGGGGGGGGGGGGGTTAGTCTTAAACCTCACCACGTATCACCAAGGGGGAGGGGGGAGTTAAAAAAATGCTAAAAAAACATCATGTGATTAATGGACGGCCCCTTATGATAGTGATAAGGGTACCGATTTATAACGAGATGCGACGCAACGTGGTGTTGGTTTTAAAGACGACAGTTTTTTGGGCCGAATATCGCGATGTTTCTCTGCCATCGTAATGTCGCGTAAATTTATTAGCAGTGCAGTCGGCATGCTCAAGTTAGCTTCGCGGTGTTGGGGTCGGCATCGCAAAATGCAGCACAAAGCTGCCGACACAACTGTTGCATTCTCATTGAACTGTGTACCTTTTTGTGTAGGGGATAAGTTATATATTTTATCTTAAAACATGCGCACCGCGCCGTGTTCTGTTGCATTTCGGTGTGAACTGGTCCTTATGTTACGTAAGGCAACACGCGAGCGATACTTTTTGTAATGCAAGCATGCATACGGTAGCCACCTTACATTAGGTGAAACGTATGCTTGTAGGCCTCGCAACGTTGTATAGAAAAAATATATTTGTGTTTGGCATCTATCGCAATGTAAATAGAAACTTTTAACATTATTATGTTCCTGCGTATGAAAGAGTTCACAATCCTCGTAACCTCTACTTCCACTCAGCGGAACATCCAAGAGAACATCGCAGGAGATTACGTTCTTGAGAGCTGGCTGCGTTGGCAGCGGAGGTAGCATAAGAGAAACTCATTGTGACCCAATTACCGTTTAGATACAATAACCGGCAACAAACGGCCTATATGATTATTTTTCTCCTGATACAGTATTAAAAAAATATGAGGTCAAATATTATACACAGAGATTTCATACTAACACCAGTTTGTACAATCAGTTCAATATTATTTGATATTCGTGTCACGTACACTCGGAACAGAAAGTTGTTAAAGTAAACTTGCAGTATTATACGACAGTTGATACTCCAGCGCTCAACATTGATGTGACCACAGTAGAGATATGAACAGTATGTCAACTAACGCACTACAATTTCTTGAACGCAATTAGCAGCGTTTTCGTCAGAGCGGTAAGGACACTTTCCAAGATCTGAAACTTTGAAACCTGCTGCCCGGTCATTTCGAAGTAACAGGCGATACCAATTTATTTACAAAGTAGTGAAGTTTTAAGCGCGGATCTGTTTGGTATAAAGTGTCCAGGCAATTAATGTTTGTTTAAAGTTCTTTTACTGTTTATATCTATCTACTGTGATATTATATCTTCATGTCAAGCCCTTTGCGAGGTAGGCAAAGAGAAATGAGCATTACGTTACCACCTTCTGATAAAACACGACCAATTGTGATGACTCTTGGTATTTCTTCTTGGTCTTCCTCGCCCTATACGTCCTTACACTTTCGCATTGTAAATCTATTCTGTAAGCCTTTCTATATATTTTTTTATATATCCGAACCAAAGGAATGTATCTATATTTATCTTAGGACACTCTCCTTCTGATCAACTCTCTTTCTAACATAGTTAATGTGTTTCGCTCTTGCATTCTCATACATGCAACCTAAGGAGCGTGCCTATGTGTATCGTAAGCGATACTCTCTTTCTGACCAGCTCTCTTTCTTACATAATCAGTGTGAACTCGATCTACGAAATGTTACATTTTACACAACGATAGCATATCGACCGCGTTTTATCTTCATGCTCTCTCTGCTTATCTGTTGAGATCATCACTGTGTTGCGCATACCGAGCTGTATCGCCGTACGTACATAAGTATTTATTACCAAGTGTTATTACAAAACAACTATAAATTTCCAAAATAGCTGCATGTTTGGAAGCAATTTACATGAGTATAATCTGTATTTGAAATTGACTGGAGAATTTAAACGGCTATCAAATCATAGTAATGGAGGTAATATTGAACATAGAAGTGTATTCGTGTTAATTTTAGTTTCAGCTACATTTTTCACACGGTTTTTTTTTTCGATCGGATTCGTAATGTCCGAAACTAAAATGCATCTTCTTATCTAAATAAATAAATGTCTAATCTATATAAATAAAATTGGAGTGTCTGTTTGTAATATTGAAATAACCGCTTTTTACTAAATGCATATGGATGTATACACGGTACATATACCAAAATGAATATTTTTACAATTTTTGTCTGTGTGTCTGTTTGTTATGGCTAATCTCTGAAACGGTTGGGCCGATTTTGACGGGACTTTCACTGGCAGATAGCTGATGTAATAAGGAGTAACTTAGTCTACTTTTATTTTAGAAATTTTATTTATTTTAATTAATATAAATAAATAATAAAAACATTACTATTCCGCGCGGACGAAGTGCTTAATACATATCTATTATTATTTTGCTGTTCGCTATTTTACTCTGCTTATTATTAAGTTATCGTAAACTCTGCGAACTGAACAATAACTTTTTTGTTAAATTCCACGCGGGCACAACTAGTATTAACTAAATAACACATTTCCTTTAGCAAATGTAGTTACATACATACAAAATCGAGAGGCAAACAAGAAACTGTTTATCGCAATCTATCAACGCGTGCAATACAAGCACTATGAATGCATGTTGCCGTTGCTCTGCTGCTAACACAGCGACTCTTTAGGCGCTGACTAGTAACCTCACACACTCACAGGATTACATTGGCCGTCCAGGGAGTTGTTATTTGCCTGCGATTCTGTGAAGTAGGGTATCCGTACTGTCGGGCTGCTTTATTGCACCTTACATCTCTCAAAATCACCCAGATCAAAACAAACAGAGATGTTCAAGCTCACAAATGTTAATTTTGTTTGGGAATAGAACCCATGAGCGTTGGTGATAGGGTAGCATTGCTAACCAATACAGTACCTTGATCACCATTCGTGTTTGATTTAACAGATGAAAAAAAATCTTTACTGGAATGCCATGGATATGTAGGATGTTTAATATAATGTCGGGAACCATATAAGTATACGACCGACCTGATGTACAGTCTTTATCATAGCCTAATACAACGTTGTATCTTTCCTCCTTCTTATGCTGTACGAAAACCTACCGCTTTTGTGATCACAAATGTACTTATTCTGCAAAACTGTTAAAGAAAGAGTCAACACCACCACACACTCAAATGTTTTGAAAACCAGAAAATACCTAGTAAATTATCCGTTTCCCGCATCTCCCGGACGGACCCCGGTTATCCGGGGCAGCGGAATCCCGCTGAATGATGACTTCCGGTTAATACTTAATTGTAACGTGCTTTCAAAGTTTGTCTATTCAAATGGAGCTTTAATGGCGGTTTTATTCGAGTTGTTAGGTTTCTTTACGAAAATGGTTAAAAAAGGAATTCTGTTGCGTGAAAGTACGTCTACGGCTGCTAGTCGAACAGCTGAACAAAGATGTCTGGAAATTTCTTTCAGCATTTCTTCTTTGTCAATGGTCATTTCGAAAACGAAAACCATGAACAATTAACAAGATACAATAGGTTTTTATTTATAAACGTAATACGTTTCTATGTACCCGCGTAGTAAAAAAATATTTTTTAACTTTTTGTTCATAAGTTACAGATGCTTTTTTCCTTTGTCGTTAATTTTCCGCTTGTGTTGAAAATAGTATACATAATCATAGAAATTAAACAAACATTAATTCAGATCAAATTTGAGTAATTAAAGGTAAATTATAATAAGACGCTCTTAATATAATGTGATTTAACATATTACGAGTAGCTTAACCTTAAGTCGGACCTCGCAGAATGCGCGAGCTCTAATTGGCACGATAACAAATGCAAATTTATAATAGTATTATACAAGATTTAATAATACTAGCTATTATCAGAGGCTTCGACCGTGCGGGCAAAGAGAAACAAGAATTGATTTTTCCGTGGAAGTGAGCTATTTTACTGTGATATATAGTACGTGTGTCACTCTCGGATCCTACCACTATCTCTATACAATGTATCACATCACTCCATTGCTCCTTTTTGATATGAAAGATAAAGTAACAAGCAAATACTTTCACATTTATTATAATATAATATAAATAAAATTATATTAACTATGGATTTGTATTGGATGACATCGATAGAAGCGTGAAGTGTAATTACGACGAGCTGGCTCAGTTGTGAATGACGCGACTTTGACACCAACGCTCGTGGGTTCGATTCCCACAATATGTACGTACATTTGTGTGCATGGCATATCAAGGCAGTCCGTCTGGGAAAGTACGTTACAGAAAACCGCAGCCAAGTAACAACTCCTTAGCCTAGAGGATTGCTGTGTTCCTGCGTGTGGGTGAGGTCACCGGTTGGCTCCTATGGAGTTGCTGTGTTAGCAGCAGAGGTGGCATCACGCGAATGACACTTAATGTATTGCAAGCGTTTATAGGCTACGGTAATCGCTTAAATCAGGTGTGCCGTATGCTTATATGCCTCCCGGAGTTGTATAAAAAAAAATGAAAATATGGTTTAAGATAAATTGAAACATAATTCAAATACCCCCCGCAAACGCCGTGTTAATAATATATTAGGAGTAAGTTGTAAGGTTTTATAACCTACTGGAACTTATGTTTATTTTTCACATACAATATTTTGTGTCATCCTAGGTATTCTTCTTATACAATGTCGGGAGACATACAAACATCCGAATCACCTGATGTAAAGCGGTTACTGTAGCCTCTGAACGCTATGAATACATTAAGTATCACTCGCGCGACATACAAACATCCGAATCACCTGATGTAAAGCGGTTACTGTAGCCTATGAACGCTATGAATACATTAAGTATCACTCGCGCGACATACAAACATCCGAATCACCTGATGTAAAGCGGTTACTGTAGCCTATGAACGCTATGAATACATTAAGTATCACTCGCGCGACATACAAACATTCGAATCACCTGATGTAAAGCGGTTACTGTAGCCTATGAACGCTATGAATACATTAAGTATCACTCGCGCGACATACAAACATCCGAATCACCTGATGTAAAGCGGTTACTGTAGCCTATGAACGCTATGAATACATTAAGTATCACTCGCGCGACATACAAACATCCGAATCACCTGATGTAAAGCGGTTACTGAAGCCTATGAACGCTATGATATACATTAAGTATCACTCGCGCGACGCCAGCTCTGCGCCTAACACAGCAAGTTCTTACAAGCTGACTGGTTTTTTATAAGAATTATATAAACATAAATTAAAGTAAATAATATAAAGAAAGAATCTATATAAAAATCTCGTATCACGGTGTTTGTGATCGTACTCCTCCGAAACGGCTCGATCTATTATTATAATTTTTTTTTGTATATTTGGTAGGGATGAGAATAGATCGTAAAATATATTTCATAAAAAAAATAGAAAAAAATAATGAAATATAATTTATATGGCAGAACAACGTTTGCCTGGTGAATTGGTGTAAAACATTAGGCCACTCAGAAAGTATTGCGAAAAATAGTTTTTAATTTCGAAATTCCCCTCCACATTTCTTGCGAACTAATTTAAATTATAATGTCTTATTACAAATGGATTTGCGCCGGAAACATTTTCGCTATATGATTTTTTACGATTTCAAGTGTCGCCTGAAACCGAACGAAATATACGATAGACTTCAAACGGCATTCATGGATGAAGGCCCTTTCAAGGCAACCGTGTATCAATAGTATAATGAATTCAAGCGCGGTCGACTAACTTTGGGGGATGAAGAATGAAGTGGTCGCCCTTTGACGGCTGTTACGGAAGAAAAGGTGCTAGCAGTGGCAAATTTAATCCAAGACAATAGGCGAGTTACATATCAGGAGCACATACTGCATTGGATCAGGAAGCCTTCACGAGATTCTACACTTGCATCTTCGCGTGAGGAGGATAGTTTCATGCTGGGTGCCGCACAACCTCACCGTTGCTCAGAAGCAGGCCCTGGTGGAATGGTGCAGTGATATGATAAACATATATTTATATATTTGAAGCAGGCTTGTCTTGGCGTGTTTACGACATCATTACAGGTGATTAGTACTGGATTTATCGATACGATCCAGAAACGAAGCACCAGTCGACGGTTTGGGTGTTTCAAAACGAATCAACGCCTACCAAAGTGAAGTGATCTAGAAGCGGGGGGAAGATTTTGATCGCGAGCCTTTTCAATTCGACTGGCTACCTGGTATCAATTCCTTTACAAAACCAAAGAAGCATCAACGCCGAATGGTATACTACCAATTGCTTGGCAGAAGTTTTCTCTATTGTGAGTAACAAGCGACCAAACACAGGGCTCCGCGGGCTACTGCTCAGGAAACTGACTGAAAAGAAAATCTTGCAAAAGTTAACTTTGTGGCAATAGCAATACAATTAAAAGATATAAAAGTAGAGGTGCTCGATGTTTATATGTTTTTATCGTTGCGCATGCATGTCTATAGATGGGTTCCGTTATCTCGAGTTTTCGATAGATAGTCGTTAAGCATTTTTAAGAGTGGTAGGGCGCATCAAAGCCGTCTGTTTGGGGAAGTATCTCTACCTCACACAAGGCGGCGGCCAAATAACAATCTCGTATTCCCGCGAGTGAGTGAGGATACCAGTAACCTAAGTTGTTACGTTATCAGCGAGGGTGGCAACGCGAGCGCGTTATTTGTGTATTGCAAGTGTTCACAGGGTAACCGCTTTTCATCAGGTGGGCCGTAAGCTTATATGCGGCCCAGCGTAATATATAAAAAATGAATGTTTTGAGAGTAATAGATGTACATGTACCTTAATAGTTTTGAAGGAATATTTATAGATTACTCACATATTTTTTTTGTACAAAGTCGGGAGGCATTGTCGCATACGGGCCACCTGATGTAAAGCGGTTACCGTACTCTATAAACGCTTGCTATATATTAAGTATCAATCGCGCGATGCCACCTCAGCTGCTAATACAGCAAGAAACTCCATAGGAGCTTACTGGTCACCTCAGTCACACGCAGGAACATGTGAGGTGGAGGGCGGCTGCATACTGCTTTGATGCGTCCTACAAATCTTATATTTATCAAAGTAAAAAGTTTCATGGTTCTTAACTTTTGCATATTTAGATGAATAAAACATTCATCAAATTTAGGACCTCCTTCTTTTTTAAAGCCGATTAAAATTATGTTTGTTGATAATGTTGAGGCTATTTTAATACCAACCTACACTTATGCTGTTTTAGCTGCAGAAGTGGCATCACGCGAGTGATACTTAATGTATTACCAGCGTTCATAGGCTACGATAACCACTTTACATCAGGTGGATCGTATGCTTGTATGCCTCCTGACGTTGTATATGCAAAAAAAAGAATAAATAGTATCTTGAAGTGAACAACAACATGAATAGACGTCAATTTAATAAAGTCGGTTATACATTTTAAATTTGTTTGTTTGTTTGCTTGTTATATCTATATTGTACATAAAATTACAATGGAAAACGTTAAATGCAACACATTAATAAATGTACGAAGGCGGACTTATTCCTATAAGGAATCTTTTCCAGTCAAGCTTTGAGTGTCTAATTGGAACTTGGTAGGCGAGTGGCGAGGTAGTACAATATAAACGAAATCATCATCATCTCAGCCCATATTCGTCCACAGCTGAACATAGGTCTCTCCTTTAGAGTGCCATTCATAATAAATATAAAATTTGTCTAAAGCTCTAAGATCGTGGTGAGAGTTTAAGGTAGGTAGGTATTACGTATTAAAGTATCATACTAACCTAACACGTAAATTGATACTTCCATATAAATTATCCATTTACAATTTGTTAACACATAGTTTGAATTGCAGCTTCCATTGATGCCTGCAATCCGCAGTCGGTAACCGAAACCAAATTGACGGTGGCATTGTGCGGCATTTCTAGTCAACGGCCGTAGCGTAGTGGTAAATGCGGTTGGCAAATTATATTTTATGCATTGATCACTGCGGTTTACAGTTCTACCCTTTTGAGGATTATTATAGGAATTAGCCAATTTGCTAATGGACTATTCATTGCCGGTTATGTTTTATCTATTCTGTTCAATTTAATAGGTATTAAAAGCTTTGTTATTTTCAAGCTCACAAAATTTTTGTTACGATTACTACAAGTAAATTACTTTTAGATTTTTAGACATGAATGACAAAGGAGTTACGAAAGAAGTGTATCGAGGAAGAGTGAATGGAGATATCAGCAGGGGCCGCCCTAGACCCACACATGTAGAATTGGTGACGTTAAAATTAATATAAAAAACGTATGTCCATATTAATAAAAAGAGTGTGCACGTGTAACTCAATTACCAACGAAGATAAAAGAAGTACAATAACTGAGAAGAGCGAAATTTGAACAGTATGTCAATTAACATGAAGAAAGGCTTACAATTGAATCCGAACATAACCAAGACAATGGTATTTGAAAGAGAGACAACCAGAATCGAACACTAAGATTACGGTTGATGATGTAGTGTTGGAGCAAGTGAATGAGATTGTATGCCTTGGGAGCGCTTTTAGCAGAGATGGAAGGTTCACAGCTGATGTGTAGAGCTTTTAGCAGGGATGGAAGGTACACAGCTGATGTGGAGAGACGAGTAGCCTTTGGGCTATCACTACTCCAAGTCAAAATCAGTATTTTTGCCAAATGCTTAGGCTTTGATAGTGGATCTACCAATCCTAATGGTGTAGAAAATAGTATAACGTTAGAAAGAAGAAGATAATCTTTCTTCAGTCTAAATATTACTTTGAAATTTAGTCTAAATATAAAAACAATAAAGTTACAGTTTATTAGTTAGTGTTTCCAAATTCTCTGAAATTATTAAAACTTTCCTGTTTCCGCTTATAAATAAAGAAATAGCATAACTTTAATCGCCCCAACTTCCAGCAATGGAACGGGATTACAAGTTAAACCTCTCTGTATTGAGTCAGTCATCTTAATCAGATCTTTTAAGAGAAGTTACAATTTTCGAAGAGGTTTGGGAAAGTGCTTCCAATTCACAGAAATCCGCAACCAAATAGCAACTCCTAGGAGGATTGCTGTGTTCGCGCGAGTGACTGAGGTTACCAGTGACCTCTTAAGAAATTACTGTGTTACCAGCAGAGGTGGCATCACGCGAGCGATACCTTAGTGAACTGTATGTTTGTGCAAGACGTTTATTTACTTATTTAATACTTTATTGACCACAATACAGTTGGTTCAAAAGGCGGACTTAATGCTAATTGCATTCTCTACCAGTCAACCTGTTATATAAAAAAAGTGATGTAACACCTGTAGATCGAATTAATGAAAGAGGAAAAAGCGATGAAACAGATATGAAACAAGAGAGTAGAAGTTGTAAGAGTCAAGCAAAACCAAGACTCATCTACCATGACCAGATTGAATGCGAGGTGTATAAGGACCGAGTCATGTGGCACTCGGCTGCCTACTCCACACCTGACCTGGCTTGAAGATGTAGATAAACATAAAGGTTATTTTAACTATCCCACTTACAACTTCCAACAACCATCTTTACAGAGACATAAAGCGTATTTAAAAACGACGTCATAAATTATTCCACTTATTCAAACATCAGTTCCAGAAGAGGGAGGTATTACCTCAGAAACTTCTTTGAATCATTAGGGTTCTTAATACAACGTCGGGAAGCATACAAACATACAGCCCACCTGATGTAAAGCGGTTGCACCTAGCCCATAAACGCTTGTAATACATTAAGTATTACTCGTGCGATGCCACCTCTGCTGCTGCTAACACATCAACTCCTTAGGAGCTTACTGGAGACCACTCACACACAGGAACACAACAACCATCTAGGGAGTTGCTATTTGCGGTTTCCTGTGAGATTGAGGTACTTCCCCAGACGGGCTGCTTTGATGCGTCCTAGCTCTTTTAAAAATACCCAGTCTAAGACAAACAGACATTTATATGTATATAAATTTTAGTCCTGTGTGGGAATCGAACCCACGAGTGTTGGTGTCAAAGTAGCGTAACAGCGCATTTCACGACTACGCCACAGGGCTCGTCAATGAACGTCATTTTAAATGACAATAAGGCGACATTACGTGGATCATTTCACCATGGTGAACATCGATTTAATGCATCGCGGGGTAATTAATATGCACTGGGATAGCGGCTGTTCCTTATGTAGCATTTAGTATGTTAGATCCAAACGAGATTACCAGGAGTGATATCGATTATATTGTAATCATTGCCGATAAGTATTATAATGAATGCATTGCTGCACTCGACAAAGTAACCTGACTGATACAATATACAAAATGTGAGGATCACAGCTCTCGAGGAAAGCTATTTTAATGGACACATAGAATAACAGTTCCGATGACTTCTCTAACCTACAAAATACACTGTGAACTTTTTTTCAGAGAACACCCCAATGGGATACTTTCAGCAAACGCCATCACGGTAGCGATACATTATAGTTCCGTAGCTGAAAATCAAACGTACTGGTTTTTTGATTTTGATGAAACGTAGTTGCTCTAAGGGTGCTCCCCAGCCCCATGGAATGATGCCGCTTGCTGCATATGCTTAAGGAACCTGGATGATTTACATGCCGCTTTGCGAGGCAATTTATTTGTATCGCCAAATAAATTGTCCGAAAATAACCCTCGTGACAATGTGTTAAAGTAATTAATTATAGCTACAATTGTCTACGTACGTGTTAAATCAATCGGTAATAGTAAGGATAGAGAGTCCAATACATACACCAATCAGTAATTGCCTCCAACTAACAACACAATTCCAAAAATCAACAAAAGAATCAATTCAAAAAACAGCCCAGGAACCAGAAATACAGTTATCATTAGCAACCCATAATTCCTTGGAGACCATTTATATTGAATCAACATGTATACTCTGAAACAGAAACGATAATGTACCTCATTTGGATATTGTTGTCAGGTTGAAGAGTTATTCAACCTATATAATGAATTTGGCTGCAATTTCAAGGAAAACTGCCCTTGAATTAAAAACGTACGTTGGTATTTTCTTTTTCTAGATGGCAAGAATAACATTGGCGAATAACTTTATGCCTATCCAGTGTCAAATATTTTCGTGCTAAAGTGCACTGTAAGCATATGCCTCCTCTGCTGCTTACACAGCAACTCCATGGGAGCTTACTGGTGACCTCACTCACACGCAGGAATACAACAACCCTCTAGGGAGTTATTATTTGGCTGCGGTTTTCTGTGAGGTGGAGGTACTTCCCCAGACGGGCTGCTTTGATGCACCATGCCTCTCTTAAAACATCCAGACCAAGACAAACAGACATGTTCATGCACACTATTGTTTGCCTTGTGTGGGAATCGTACCCACGAGCGTTCGTGTCAAAGCCACGTCATTCACGACTGAGCTACCGAGCTCGTCAAAATCACCTACGAAGAACTCCCAGCTTTCGGAAAGCAGTGCTATTGTAAAACGTAGCTTTTGGTATCACATCGAACAACCCGCTACAATACCCATTGTACAAGGGGTTTGGTGAATCTACTCGTACCTATATACACAAGTATAACTTCTACCATCATACAGGGTTCCCCAAGTGGGAAGTTTAATTTCGCCCGACATATCCTTGTTAAGGGTTATTTTTCGATTACCAGTGAAATGAATTCGATGAACATCCTACATTTGATGGAAACAGGAAAATTACGACACAAAATACAGTCAAGTATTATTGAAAGCTTCGCGGTGGTATAAAATACGAGATAAGATACAGTAAAGATAATATTTAGATAGATAGACATATAATTATTTAGTTCAGTATGGCGTACAAGGTAGGTATGATAAAGAAATGTTTCTGAGCATGCATATTCTGCCTTTACTGGCGTAGGAATATTACCAATTATTTTTTGTTGTCTATATCTGCCTGTATAGAAATAAGTTACACGTCACATTTTCTACGATATGCACGAAGAGAGATACACCGAAGTAAACTAATATTATGCTTATATAAGTACCTATAATGTTATTATTAAAGTACTTATTCTTAAAAATTTGGCATAGTCAGTAATATTATATTTATTGCCCCTTATAGTCTAAGTACTTCTTGTCGATTTGACCTTGAACTTGTATACCTCCTGATGTATTATAAAAAGCCGCCAAGTACGAGACCGACTCGCGCACAGAGGGTTCCGTAAAAAGTTTTTTTAGTAATAACAATATTTATAATAGAAAACAAGAAAATAAGAGAGGAAATGACCGAAAAAAAGCTAAAACTACTACGTATAAGTATTATCCTGATTCCTAATCCATGTAGGAAAGGCAGGTATCCGCTACCCAAGTCTCAATGTTAAAGAAGCGAGTGAGATATGTAAGGATCGAGTCACGTGGCGCTCGGTTCTCTCTGCCTACACCGCAAGGGATTTGGCGTGAAGTTATAGGATGCCAAAAGACAGGATAAATGCAAAATCATAATGGAATCTGATATTTTTGCAGCCTATCTCACGTAACTTCTATATAAAATTAGCAAAGCTGTTGTGTACATTCTTATCCGAAATCGAAACCTGCCGTACCCGGGGCGTGCTAGCTCCTCTTTCATATAACTGTTATTAAATGCTCGAAATTGCTATTAATAATGTATAATTTAATTTCATTGTGAAAGAGTCTACCCTAAGGAAGCACGTAATGTGGTAATAACGCACGTTATTGCCACATATTTTTGCGGTGAGCGGCACCGTGGGTGTGTTGATCCCTTTAAATATTACCAATTTTATTTGCCTTGATAATATTTACGACAACATCAAAGACGTAAACCGATACATTAACTACCCTAATGATGATGACAACTGAAGATATAATTCTTTATCGCGGACAATCGAACGCAATAAAATCGGATAGGTCATTTGAAACGTTTAAAGAGGCGGAGGAATGGCAAAAAATAGAATCTTAAGATATTCTGTAAAAAAAAGTAATATCGGACGGGCATTGGCGCTATAAAAGGGATGGATTAAATTAAGTGAGGGTGAGAATGAGTTGTGGTGCCAGTGTAAGCGGGTATCAATCATGAGAATCCATTGGTGTGATAGAGTGGGGTTAGCTGATCTCATTACTTTAGCACTTATGATACTAAGGCATATTTTATTTTATACTACGTCGGGAGGCATACAAGCATACGGCCCACCTGATGGAAAGCGGGTACCGTAGCCTATTAATGCTAGCGATACATTAAGTATCACTCGTGCGATGCCTCCTCTGCTGCTTACACAGCAACTCCTTAGGAGCTTACTGGTTACCTCACTCACACGAAGGAGCACAACAACCCTTTAGGGAGTTGTTATTTGGCTGCGGTTTTCTGTGAGGTGGAGATACTTCCCCAGACAGGCTGCTTTGATGCGCCCTACCTCTCTTAAAACATCTAGACCAAGACAAACAGACATGTTCATGCACACAAATGTTGTTTTTTTTCAAGTTCGGGTGTCAACAAGCATAAGGCGATGATGTGAAGCTGGTACCGTGAATTGTGAATGCCTGCAATACAAAGAACTTAGGTTGTATATCATAGAACACAAACCAATAAATCTCTTGACTGCGCATAAAGACACCCCTTACTCACCAAAACGTAGTGTTTTAGCTCCTAAATATCTCAGCGATACGATTCCAATGGAAGGATATTTTAACCAATAAGCTGATAAGTGAAGCGATATTGACCTGTGAATTAGCCAATAAGAACATCGCTAAAAAAAGAAAAGTGTTCTACTTTACCGCTAACCTGTAGCGGTGAGTTGAGTGGCAAAGCAGTTTCGTTTAATCGGCTCTTCATTGATTATTTCCTTTCATGTCATACAAAGTGACTTTATCGCTAAAACGATCTCTTCCAGGCAAATTTTATAGTAGAGGTGACTCATTACGAGCCCAGTGGCGCCGCGGTTAATAACGCGACTTTGACAACAACGCTCGTGGGTTCGATTCCCGCACAGGAATTTGCGTGCACGAACATGTCTGATGTCTGAGTGTTTTTAGGGTTCCGTACCTCAAGGGTAAAACGGAAACCTATTACTGAGGCTCCGCTGTCCGTCCGTCCGTCTGTCACCAGGCTGTATCTCATTAACCGTGATAGTTAGACAGTTGAAATTTTCACAGATGATGTATTTCTGTTGCCGCTATAACAACAAATACTAAAAAATAGAATAAAATAAATATTTAAGGGGGCTCCCATACAACAAACGTGATTTTTTTGCCGTTTTTATAGATAATGGTACGGAACCCTTCGTGCGCGAGTCCGACTCGCACTTGGCCGATTTTTTAGAGAGGTGCGGCGCATCAAAGCAACCCGTCCGGGCAAATACCGCCAGAAATCCGTATTCCAATAACAACTCCCTGGAGGCGGTACGGTAACCACTTTACATCAGGTGGACCGTAAGCTTGAATGCGAATCGCTGCGGTTTTCTGTGAAGTGAAGGTACTTCCGCAGACGGGTTACTTTGATGCGCCCTGCCTCTCTTAAAAACATCCAAACCAAAACAAACAGACATGTTCATGCACACAAATGTTAAGGAGCCGTTTGAGCAGAGATCGCTTGTGAGTTGATGAAATACTTATGTAGACCATGAATAAAGTAAACAGTGATGTCAGGAGCCCTAGAAATCGGCGAACGTGCATGAAAAGAGCAATGAATGTTAAGGAAGCGAGTGAGGTATGTAAGGATCGAGTCACGTGGCGCTCGGTTCTCTCTGCCTACCCCGTGAAGTGTGGCGTGAAGTTATAGATAGGCCATGAATAAAGCAAATAGAGGTTTTGAATATTCAAAATTACCAAGTTGTTCATCTCAAGGTCATGATAACACGAGA
Organism: Pyralis farinalis; assembly: GCA_947507595.1. Lineage (NCBI taxonomy): Eukaryota > Metazoa > Arthropoda > Insecta > Lepidoptera > Pyralidae > Pyralis > Pyralis farinalis. Next base: position 35,226,206 of record OX382260.1, on the reverse strand, counting down.
ATACAAGATAAACAATAGGAGTAATGTCTATGCGAGCGTATATCTAGTATTCATAGATAACAGCTGGTATCGATTGACAAGAAATTTTTTTACCGCTGAAGTGAGCATCCTAGCTTGATGATCGCCTACTATACAACATAATTAATGAAGAGCCGTGTGTTTACTCCAGTCATATCTAGTCTATCTTTCTAACTATCTATCTATATATTCACATCCGCTTCGTGGAAAAAGCTGAGGTAACCAAGCGCCACAAGAAGCAGTCCTTACCTCGCTCGCTTTTTAATGGTTTATAGCAATTTTTAACTTAGATTCTGACACCAGCTTCTGACAAAACATGATCAATTGGGTCGTGATACATAGGTCTTGGTCTTCCTCGGCTCTATATCCTTTCAATTTGCCTTTGTATCATTATCCTTGTATTCATTGGATGTCTGAAAGAGAATTAAAATGAATTAATTTGTAATGCACATTTTTGAATGCGAAGAAAACCAAGATAATGGTATTTGAAAGAGAGACAACCAGAACGAACACTAGGATTATGGTTCATAATGTAGTGTTGGAGCAAGTGAATGAGATTGTATATCTTGGAAGCGTTTTTAGCAGCAATGGAATGTACACTGCTGATGTGGAGAGACGAGTGAGTGCAGGGAATAGGGCGAATAGAGCGTTGGGTATACTTCTAGGCAGCCGAAATCTAAGCCAGAAGCCACAGCTCGCTGTACACAACGCGGTGATAATCCCAACGCTAACTTATGGAAGTGAGAGCTGGTTATGGCAGAGAGAGTATGAAAGTAGAACAAAAACGGTCGAGATGAGAGTATTGCGCAAAATTTGTGGCATAACGCTTGCTAACCGCGTTCGTAATGAAGACATAAGAGAAAGAGTTGATCTGAAAGAGATTATCGGCGTTAAGATAAGAAAAGGCATGCTCCGTTGGTTCAGACATGTAGAAAGATTGCGGGACGAAAGAATGGCGAAACAGATATATAACGCAAAAATGGAAGGATGTAGGAACCGAGGAAGACCGAGACTAACCTACCATCATCAAATTGGTCGCGTTTTATTAGAAGGTGATGTCGGAGCCCCAGGAACCGGCGAGCGTGCATAAAAAGAGCTATCAATGTTAAAGAAGCGAGTGAAGTATGTAAGGGCCGCGTCTTATGGCGCTCGGTTCTCTCTGCCTACCCCGCAAGGGACCTGGCGTGAAGATATACATATGTACATAAATGCTCATTTTAACTATCTGAGATCTATGATAGCCTAGTGGATAAAGAACCGGTCTATTGAACAACTAGACCCCGGTTAAAATCCTGACATATACCACTAAGTTCGTGTTTTCGAATTTACGTACATATTTGTTATTATCACTTGCTCAGCGTTGAAGGAAAGCATCGTAAAGAAATCCAAGCACATCCAAGAACTTACCATTCAAAAGGCATGTGGACCTACATAAGAAAGATCTAGTTTTCCCTCTGTGTTGTGGAGGTAACTTTGCACAAATCCTTAGGCTTAGGTAGCGGACCCCGCGAATTGGAAGTGCGATAACGATAAATAGAAGCGTACTTTAGCTATCTAAATTCTGTGCTAGTACACAATAATAACGAAGATACTGAAATTCCGTTCTAAGTATGCCCACGCCCTAAATGATAAAATGAGCATTGCCCAATAAGACAGCTCGTTTGCTTAACGATTTTGATTTTTCCCCGGCGATTCGACGAATGAATGCGATTATAAAATCGTTCAATCGAATGGCAAATGGTCTTTTGTTCGGTTTCTCTTTACATTTGACGAATTATGAAGGTTTTGAGAATTTGCAATGTTTTTTGTTTTTTTTTTAAACAACATCGGGAGGCGCACAGCTCACCTTATGTAAAACAGTAACCGTTGCCGATGAACGCTTGCAATACAATAAGTGTCACTCGCGTGATGTCACCTCTGCTGCTAACACAGCAACTCCTTAAGAGCTTACTGGTGACCACACTCACGCGCAGGAACACAACAACCCTCCTGGTAGGTGTTATTTTGCTGAGGTTTTCTGTGAAGTGGAGGTACTTCCCCAGAAGGGCTGCTTTGATGCGCCCTACCTCTCCTCATAATACCTAGACTAACAAACAAACATGTTCGTAGACACAAATCTTTGTCCTGTGTGGGAATCAAACTTACGAGCGTTGATGTCGACGTAGCATTACCACTGCGTCATCAAAACTCGTCAATGTATACTCAAGGGCGTGTGTTTGTCTTATTATCACATAATGCGTTTCGTTGTAGAAAAGAATTGTCTTATTGTATGTAATTTGTGAATAGGTAATAGTATCCGAAGTGTAATTAAGACTCTGCTGCACGTGGTACATACCGCCGATTTTTTATAATATTTACGAGACACGTACTTCTAGTGGCACAACGGCTACCAGACCTTGTGAACGAGCGATGCACACATCATTGTTTGCATAGCATGGGTTGCAACTCTAGGTGCTATTGAGGCAACTCTTCAGGAGCTTACCTATAATCTTTGTTGTCAGCAATACAACCCTTCAGGAAGCTGTTATTTGACCACGTATTTTTGTCGAGGTAGAGGTATGTTTCCATATTCATGGTGCTTATTATCGCTGTGCCTTATCTCGCCTCGACAGATTCTTATTTCTTGATTATCCTACCTTATGGATTTTGCGAAGGTACTGATTTTCAAAGATACTGATTTTTCTTAGGTTAGGTGACACGTCTTCGAAATATTATCTCTTTTTTTAAACATACCTACAACAAAATGTATAATTGAATACAAAATACAAACGAAACAAAGTATTGTAACAATTAAACTTTCACAAAAAGTTTTAAAACAAACCGAATCACTTGAAGAGATAACAAAGGAACAACAGCTGAAGTTTTAATGAGGAGTGAACAGAAACAATTGGACGAATCAAGATTATATTCATAAGTCATACAGCGACACGTCGTCCGCTGAGACATTCGTGAGCGACTTACTAGTTCGAGGAAAGTTCTTGTTTACTCGTATTATGCGCTCTAGAATGGATACAAACTGTATAAAGTATTAATCAGTCTGCCGACAAAATTTAATCACAAAATCTATAATATCAGTGTGACAAAGAGAAAGAAAGAGAGCATGAAAGTAGGATAAACGAGATCGTAATGAGAGTATTGCGCAAAATTTGTGGCGTAATGCTTGCAGACCGTATTCGCAATGATGATGTTAGAAACAGAGTTGGTCTAAAAGAGAGCGTCGGTGTTAAAATAAGAAGAGGCAAGCTCCGTCGGTTCGGACATGTGGAAAGAATGCAGCAAGAAAGAATTACGAAACAGATATACAACGCAATAGTGGAAGGATGTAGGAGCCGAGGAAGGCCAAGACTAACCTACCATGACCAAATCGAGCGTGTTTTATCAGAAAGTAATGTCAGGAACCTTAGAAACCGGCTAGCGTGCATGAGAAGAGTAATGAATGTTAAAGAAGCGAGCGAGGTGTGTAAGGATCGAGTCACGTGGCACTCGGTTTTCTCTGCCTAACCCGCAAATGCGTGAAGTTATAGAATAGATCAGTTTGACATTGTTCACCATTAAAACATGGGTAAGTGGATACAGCTGTAATTAAAATATGCAATATGATCTAACCTGCTCTGTGTGCTTCCGCCACGAATTAGTTCATGCGGCCTAGCGCCGGCCGGCACCCACCCACTATTGTTAGTAGATGCAACATGCCGACGCTGCCATGGCTGCTCCGGTAGTCGCTGCCTCGGCTGCTGCGATCGCCCGCCATCTGTCACTGCTTCAAATGCGCTAACAAATAAACAGATGGAACCTTCAGGCATAAGAGTAGTGAGTACTACTCGTATATATACATATTTCGCTGGCTCAACGACTAGTAGCGGACATTGGGTTCAGAGGTTAAAAGACGCTACGACTTCCTGTTTGGCGCCACTTGAAGAGGGCGGCGAGATCTTTCTAAATTTCGTTCTTCTCTTGGCTGCTCGAGTCATCTCAATCCTCTCTAGGTGGTCGAACCAGCCGAAATTCAACATAGGAAGTAATACAAGTATAAATCTTTAAGATGATTTCTGATGTATGATACTTATCAATGGTACATGAATAGTTTTTTTTATTTTCACCTCGCCATAATAGCGTTATAAGATGAACATGTTGTTATAGTACGGTATTTAATTATTTATTTACAAAGTATTGTCTTAGGTTTTCGCGATTGTTGTACATTGAATTAAAAAAATATTAACGGAAGTATCGCGTTTTATTTATGTTGTTGAATCTGACGTTTTGAATGCTTTGCAGCATTCGTGGTCACAAGAAGACTAAGGTATGAGGTCTTGCGTTAACATGGAGCAATAATGGTGAAGATCGATTCACGTCGGGCTGTTTCACTACCAGTTTCGTCATCATTGTATTAACATGAAATCGTCATCAAAAAGTCTTAAAAGACTCCAGGTAAATGTAACTGCAATAAGAAATGAACGAAAGTATCAAGTAACAAATAAACTTTAAAGTACACATAGTGGAAAGGTTATTGTGCCCCATCAATTAGTAACAACCAATATCAAACTAATGCTTTGGGAAGCACAGGGTGGATTTCGAAGCGGCAGAGGATGTACGGATCAAGTTTTTTCACTCCGCAACATCGTAGAGAAGCATCTGGCTTTGGATCAGAAGGTTTTCTGCGGTTTTGTGGACTTTGAGAAAGCATTTGATAGAGTCGTGCGAAAGAATCTCTGGAACATTTTGCCCGGATATGGGGTTGACGGTGACCTACTCCGTGCTGTGCAATCCACTTATGAGGATTGTACAGCATGTGTGCGGGTGGACGGCAGCTTGTCGCCCTGGTTTGATGTCAATATTGGTGTCAGACAGGGATGCGTGCTGTCGGCTCGGCTGTTCATCCTGTATCTGGACAGTTGTCTTCAGAGAATAAGAAATATGAATGTGGGAATGCGAATGGGTGACTCAGTGGTCAACTGCCTGCTTTATGCAGACGATGCGGCATTAATAGCAGAATCACCATCCGAACTGCAAACACTAGTTACAACAATGAAAGATGATTGTATGAAGAAAGGCTTACAATTGAATGCGAAGAAAACCAAGATAATGGTATTTGAAAGAGAGACAACCAGAACGAACACTAGGATTATGGTTGATGATGTAGTGTTGGAGCAAGTGAATGAGATTGTATATCTTGGAAGTGCTTTTAGCAGCAATGGAAGGTACACCGCTGATGTGGAGAGACGAGTGAGTGCCGGGAATAGGGTGAATGGAGCGTTGGGTAAACTTCTAGGCAGCCGAAATCTAAGCCAGAAGGCACAGCTCGCTGTACACAACGCGGTGCTAATTCCAACGCTAACTTATGGAAGTGAGAGCTGGGTATGGCAGAGAGAGCATGAAAGTAGAATAAATGCGGTCGAGATGCGAGCATTGCGCAAAATTTGTGGCATAACGCTTGCTGACCGCGTTCGTAATGAAGACGTGAGAGAAAGAGTTGGTCTAAAAGAGAGTGTCGGTGTGAAGATAAGAAAGGGCATGCTCCGTTGGTTCGGACATGTAGAAAGAATGCGGGACGAAAGAATGACGAAACAGATATACAATGCAAAAGTGGAAGGATGTAGGAGCCGAGGAAGGCCGAGACTAACCTACCATGACCAAATTGGTCGTGTTTTATCAGAAGGTGATGTCAGAAGCCCCAGGAACCGGCGAGCGTGCATGAAAAGAGCTATGAATGTCACAGAAGCGAGTGAAGTATGCAAGGACCGTGTCTTATGGCGCTCGGTTCTCTCTGCCTACCCCGCAAGGGACTTGGCGTGAAGATATACATACATACATACATACAATATCAAACTCGGCTGCCTTTATAAGAACCTCTCGAGCAATAACTTTACTCCTAGCTTATCGATTTGATTTGCTTGGATAGTCAAGGGCGCAGATAATCTCATTTATCCGTATTTCTTCAGAAAATGTGCGACTCCCACCTTCTGAGCACAATTCAGGATGTAAATTGAAATATGGAATTGTATTACGAGGACAAAAAGCATTTTAAAAGAATCTACAATTTTATTAAGTTTACTCTGATGAAAATATTAGATTTGTTTATCGACATTGATACAACATTTTATATTGAGCAATTTCATTGAGCAATTCTATGTCGATGCGGTAATATCCGCTTCACGGTTTGTGTGCTTCATGTAAAGTGTAAAGTAATATTAATATGAGAAGTTTTCTTCCGAGAACTCTCAAGCTGTGGAATGAGCTCCCAGCCGAGGTTTTTCCAAGGGACAACAGCATGGAATTCAAGAAATGCGTGAAATGGTTTTTAGAGGGTCGGCAACGCATGGTGAGTGACACCCCTGGTGTTGCAAATGTGTCCATAGGCTACGGTGACTGTTTACCATCAGGCAGGTCGTATGCTTGATTGCTACCTTAGTGGTATAAAAAAAAACTTTTAGCCGTGAAATTTATCATTCCACACAGCAATGGTTGAATTTATAGTCACAGTATAACCAGTAACTACACCAACCCTAACTCATCCCACTGCGGGGTTACGGATGTCCCTTCAACCGAAGGTGTTTAGAGACTCAACCACGTTGCTCAACTGTGGATTGGCGGAGGCCAGTATTTTCAAGCCGCCCGAAGGCGACTAACTTATCTTGAAGACTGTCATCCATCGAGAACAGCAGGGACCTCCGTGTTAACATGCCCTCCGAGCACGGAGAAGCTCGAGATAGATAAACCCATCCATTGACGGGCTACTCTCAAAACGACTGTCAAAGCTGACAACGTGTACAATTTGTATGTGGCTGCTTAGCAAATTTGTTGCAGATCAAACTTTGAATTAATTAATTCATTTTTTCATCACTTACAGATCCGAAAGATAAAGATAAAAAATTCTTCATTTACAATTGAGCCCTCGTGGGCACTAAGACACTTCTTACATTTTTTGAAATTTAGATAGATAGATAAATCATTCATTTACGTACTTCATGCACACACATCAATACAATGTACCTACATCGATATAAGAACACTGTTAGTATAAAACACAGTTTCGCTATACTATAGAGAACGTTTTTTATACATTGCTTGTGCGTGTGTGTGTGTGCCGCAGTAGCGCAAATGGGCTATAGCTCAGTATATAGCGTTGCTGAAATGAAACAACCACTGATTTTCAGCTATCACCCATGAGAATGACGAGAACGAGTGTAGTCAGACAAAAGACAAACAGCCACATACCTACAACTACCGCGTATTGCATGAAAGCCTGTAAACATTACAAATTCACTCCATAGTTCCGACACTTTCGTCATAGAAAAGCGTGGGAAAAAGACAGTATTGAGATTAATCTTATTGTATCTTATTCAATACTCTTATGTTGCTATTTTTATTTTATTTTTTAATCTCCTAGCATTTCGGAAATGACGATTGGCGAAGAGGGAAATGCCGGAAAAAATCTGCTAATATTATGTCTCTTTTAAAATTGTCAATTAGTTATTACAATAAATTCACATCAACATATTGGTACGAAAGGCAGGTATGTAAAAAATATTCATTCATCTAGGGGAAATTAGGTACAAACCACCACCGTCGTCGGCGGCTTTACTGGGTTATGTGTTTTTTATACAACTAGATAGGCAAACAAGCACACATTAGATGGTAAGCGGGCACCGCAGTTTATTGAAGCTCGCAACACCACGGGGATGTTACTCGCGCGCTGCCAATCTTGTAACCTAAGGCTGTTTCGTCACAGTACCCAGTAATTTCTCTGCCTTATCTCACCCTTCATGCCGGAACACAGCTATATAAATATAATTTCTCTATTTATTGATATAGACCAAGAGATAACCTTAAATAATGACAGACGACAAGAATGGCTAACGACAATCAACAGAGAAGATGTATTTTATGAAAAAAATTAAAAAGTACAAAATAACTTTTTTGACGACTCTGGCTAATATAACTTCTATTTGTAAGCGGCTTAAAAGTGACGCATTTTCCACGAAATTATTATCTCATAAATCTCACAATAATAATTAACCAGACGCTCGTGATTTAATCATAACAACTAAAATACATCCACTCAAGCTTTTTCACAGACATCCAAGGACCTTTTATTCCACTTGTCAAAGAATGATAATATATTAGTATCCAACTATAGTCCCACTCCATCACAAACAAATATCCAAGCACAACAGTACACATTACCTTACGAAAAAGAACTAGAACGTGAGATTGCCAAATCAAATATAGATAAATTATTTAATGAGTTAAAACACAAATCAGCAGTTTGAACCTACTACAAGTATCCGACAATCTCAAACAAAAGTACGTATATTATCAAATAAAAGAGTTAAAATTTAAAAAAATCAAAGGTTACTTCAACTCAAACAGATTTAAATGAATCTCATTTCTATTAAATGAATCTTGTTACCGCAGCTCAAAGAGCTTTAAATAAATCCTCAAATAAAATGACACACTACATCAGCTTTATCTGATAAATCTCCACAAGTCAACCGAAAAAAGAAATTGAGATTGTTAAATGTAAATACAGGCGAGAAAGGTATTTAAAAAAAAAATGAGAAAGAGCATAAAATGTTCCTTGCTCTGTAATCCCGAAGGCGAAGTGTCTCCAAGGTTTATGAAATTGGGTGAGCGGCGAAACCATTCAATCAGTTTTACAAGTGTTCGAAGATTTAAAGTCGGAAGGATTTAAGTTATTTACTAGACAGCTAAACCAATACCCTGCCTAGCTTCCCGCCTAGTAATAGTTGCGTATGTTTGTAGTTATCTAGCGATAAAATTCTTTAATTGGTTGGTCAGAAACAATTTTAGGGACAGACATGTTTTTGTTTTGCCAATACAAAAACCCGTAGTATAGGAAGTAGTAGGTAGACAAGTAGCGTATTATGTTTGTTAAAGTGTTTTGACTTACTTACTTCTTCATTTATTTTAATATTTACCAAAATATTTCGGCGAGTGGGAACCCTGTGCTCTTGTCAGCAAATCGGTATCGAGTAGATGTAACAACATTCTAGTGACCAATTTAGAGATATACCTACAGTGGTAAGCAGCCAAGTGGCCCATACTTACTTATTAATAAACCTTTTGATGTGGTGAATCGCATCGTGTTACCCGTCTCCAAAAGCGGTAAAATAATATTCCACAATTGGTTTACGAGTTATGAATTGGTATCTCATCTCCTATCGGAACATGACTGTAGTTAGCACCTTATGCAAAAACGAGCAACAGATTCCACCTCAATTTATCACAACACGTGGAAAAGTTTCAGGTTCATCTACTTTTGGGCATTAAAAGGATATTACTCTTGTCTCTGACTTTCCGAAGAAAATCAAAGTTGCCTTGTTGATGTCGAGCTTACACCGTAACAACAAAATTAATTAGTCTACTGGCGATAAAAGGAAACCAGAAATCTTAACCTTTTACAATCACACCAAGAGCGGAGTGGATGTAGGTGACAAACTTGACGAGTGCTGAATATATTGGGTATAAATGCAAACATAATATACCAGGTTCATAATGATGATATATTGAATTAAACAATTTTTAACGGAAGTATCGCGTGTTTTATTTATTTTGTTGAACCTGACGTTTCGAATGCTTTGCAGCGTCCGTGGTCGCAGGAAGACTAAGGTGACATTTGTCTTACATTGGTTATTCAATTAATACATCTACCGTTTATAAAATACTGCGTCAATTTATAAAATACTGCGTCAGTCTAGCTACGGTTGTCATTGATCGCAACAAGCAGAGCAGCTCCACCTAGGACTAATGCTGTATACCTCGACCCTTCGGCTATACTCCGTATAGCCGATGGGATCGCGGTGGCTAGGTGGAGCTGTGAAGCCCGCTGTCGCCCGTGGATGGACTGACGTAGTATGGGGAGGGAAGTTCGAAAATTACTGCAGTTATTTCACTGGCGTTCTAAAATGGGCAAAAACGAAAGATGATGAATGAAAGTTAGAATTACCGAATGAATGAGAATATGATATATGAATGTGTTTCGGCTGGAAGAATATTAAGATGATGATAGCCTTGCGCATGGCAGGGGTGCAAGAATTAAAAAAAAAAAAACAAAATATCTACCGACATGGATGGATTAATTGTATACGTTCCGATTCACACAAAAATCGCTCACGGTGTCCGAGTGTTTCCAATGGGTTTGAACCCAGAGATCTACTCAAAAACATTCGGACACCGTGAGCAGTTTTTGTGAGAATCGGAACGTATACGGACGCTGCAAAGCATTCGAAACGACAGGTGCACAAAATAAATAAAACACGCGATACTTCCGTTAAAAACTGTTTAATTCAATGTATAACAATCGCGAAAACCTAATACAATACAATGATGATATACGCATCAAAAGAAGACATTTCCTAAAAAATCTGGGATGCTATGGTACAGCAGCATTTACAAGCGCGACGAACTCGAGTGAAATTACTTCGACAACTGCGAAAAAGAATCGCATAATTCACGGGTGAAACTACGGAGGAACCACCTCAAAAAGTTCCAGGTGCTCGCAAGAGATACCAAATATGTCCGTCCAAAAAGGATAAAAAGACAACTCATACTTGTTATGAATGTCAAATTTATATATGCCCAGATCATTTGGCTACGCACTGCAATAATTGTAGTAGCTCAATGTCAGTAAATGATGGGAAAGAAGACTAATTTACTCGTACTAACATAATTATCCAAATAAGTTAATTTGATTTCTTAATATATAATAATTTTGCTACCAATGATTATTTGACAAAAATGATAAGTTATCAATATTGTCTTTGGGGTATTTTCAAAGTTGATTATGCATGTCTCATTGTAAGTTTAAAAATGTCTGATTAATATGAACATACTAGTTTTATTTTTATTTCCTTCTATGCAGAAAAAGCCCTTATTTAACAAGCATTCATTACAATCAAGTAAAAGTAATTATTATAAATTCTTGATAAAACTCATGGTCAAAAATTACCCGACGTCATTGTCCTCGTAACTTTTTTTTATCGTGTTATTTACGCTGGTTTAAATATATAGTCTTAAATAAACTTAATGTTATTCGTATGCGCCGCAGCTAACAGATACGACGAGTATCGAGACGAGATGTCAAACATTGTAGGCTTACTTTGAGGGAGGGCCCTCCGTGATCTGAATAACAAATGTATATACCAATGTACGGACAGAAAAAGAATTCGTTTTGTTATATTAGAATAGATTTTTACAACAAAAGTATAGTTTTGACATGATGAGAAAAAATAGTTTGGACACCACATTGTTTCATTTAATTCGTATTGTTAATTTATTTGGAGTTGGAATAATTTAATTTATTGATTGCTGGGCCATACTTTTGATATTTAGTTTAGGTTGCTTAATGACGTTTATATGGAGTTTAATTTTAATTTACATATATTGATAATTTATTGTAAGTTGGAATAATTTAATTTATTTATTGCAGAGGCACACTTTTGGTATCAAGATTATGTATCACAATATTGTTAATTTATTAGAAGACATGCCTACCATTTCCTAACAATTGGTCGTGTTCTATCAGAAGGTGATGTCAGGAGCCTTAGAAACTGGCGAGCGTGTATGAGAAGAGAAGCGAGTGAGGTGTGTAAGGAGGATCGAGTCGCGTGGTGCTCGGTACCCTCTACCTACACCGCAAGGGATTTGGCGTGAGGTTATAGATAGATAGATAGACAGAATTTATTTGAACTTGGAATACCTAATTTAATTTATTAATTGCGGAGGCACACTTTTGATATTTAGTTTAGATAGCTTATTTACTTTTAAATGTAGTTAAGTTATAATTCATTCATATTGTTAATTTCTTTGAAGTTGGAATAATTTAATTATTTACTGCCGAGGGCTGAGTTTGTAAGCAGCAGCGTAGTCAACGCGCGAGTGATACTTCCTACATCGCATGTATTTAAAGGTTACGGTAATTTTATATCAGGTGAGCCGTGTTCTTCTATGGCTCCCGACGTGATTAAACACTTAGTATTGAGACAGCCACTCTTAACCACTGGACCATCGAGCTCATCAATCTCGGGTAAAGCAAACGATTATAAATATATTAGCTGCACCCAGCGGATTCGTTCGACGTAACCCGATATCAACTGGGAACCATTTTTCTTTCCTTTTTCTCCACTTCTAAGATACGTATCGTGATGTAGATTTATATGTAGCCTATAATCTTCCCCAAGAATTGAGCTATCAAATGCAAAAATAGTTTTTCAAATGCCACTGGTACTTTCAGATATCACCGCGTTCAGACAATCATACAAACTCCTTCGCTTTATATATTTTGATATACCTGTCCTAATCTTCATTAAGAATTGGGCTATGAAATGCGAAAATATTTTTTCAAATCCTACTACTAGTTCCAGAGACGCGTTTAGACAAACAAACAAACTTTTCCATTTTATATATTAGTACACATTGGATATGGAATGTTTAAAAATATTTTGTGTGAATTATTGTGCGCGCAGTACTGAAATTCAATTTATGATAGTATGAAATCTGCAGCAGTGCCCTGCTCGCCAGAGATCCGGTGCGAGGCAAACTGCACTGATCTAACGCTGGCACAGTATCGCCCTAAGTTATGGTTATTGAAAACCTGTCTGACTTAGTTCTACATCAATACAATGCTGCCTTTGGCAGTAACCAAAGTAATTATAATGCAGATGGTCAGACACTTTGCAACAACTTTTTTTTCTATGGAATTTATATTTTTTTTATACAACATTGGGAGGCATGCAAGCATACGGCTCAGTGTGAAGTGGTTATGAACACACGTAGTATCACTCGCGCGTTGCCACCGTTCAATTCCACCAATAAAATTGATTGCTGAAAACAATATTACCAATACTTGCTACCAAATTATGTAATTATCATGTACACAACATGAGTATTAGTAGTATATTATTTATAAATATGTATAAGTCATAACTAATAATGATTTTTTTATTAGTTATGACGCTCGCATTTCGACCGCGTTTATCCTACTTTCATGCTCTCCCTGCCATACCCAGCTCTAGCTTCCATAAGTAAGCGTTGAGATCAGCACTGCATTGTATACAGCGAGCTGTGCCTTCTGGCTCAAGTTTTCACTGTCAAGAAGTGTTCCCATCGCTCCATTCACACTATTCCCAGCACTCACTCGTCTTTCCACATCTGCGGTGTACCTTTCATCGCTGCTGAAAGCGCATCCAAGATATACAATATCAACCACGTTCCAGCACTTCATCATCTACCGTAATCCTTACATTGGTTCTGGTTTCCTCTCTTTCAAATACCATTACTTTTGTTTTCTTCGCATTCAAAAGATGAGAACAGCAATTCTAATTAAAGATTATATAAATTGATGAGAGCGGCGATAGACCTGTGGATAAAGAACCGGCCTATGGAGCAGCCGGTTCCCGGTTCAAATCCTGACATGTACCATTAAATGCACGTTTTCCGATTTATGTACATATTTGTAATTATCATTTGTTCGGCTGTGAAGGAAAACATGGTGAAAAAACTCGGATATTCAAGATATTATATTTCTAAAGACATATGACCTTGACTAAGATAGGTATTATTTTTCTTCTGGGTTGTGTCTGACCGCAGACGCTCTATGTAAAATTCAGTATCTTTGGCAAATTATTAGGCTTAGGCGTCTATTCTAATTGATTAGGAAACGGGATAATGCTAAGAAGAAAAGATTACCTATATAATTCGATCACGTAATCAACATGAGTATTTTATATTTACAACAATTTATAAATTATAACTAATTCTCATGTTGTCTACAGGATCACCTTCCAAACAGAAATTCTTATTCACGGCAAAATATAATACAATACTTGTAATCAATAGAAGAAAAGATTCAATTAGATGGCGCTGTAGATTATATTATTAGCACACGAGTAAATTTGCGTCATTAAGCAGTTACCAGGGCCTATAAGTACTCGCAACAACAGGGGTTACATGTTAAAATAAAAAATCGGTCAAGTGCGAGTCGGACTCGCGCACGAAAGGTTCCGTACCATTACCTATAAAAACAGAAAAAAAACACGTTTGTTGTATGGGAGCCCCCTTAAATATTTGTTTTATTTTAATTTAATTCTTTATTCTTAAAGTGAATATATAATTAAATATTCTGTGAATATTTCAAGCGTCTACCTGTTGCCGTTATCAAAATAAAGCAAAAATTTGCAAAAAAATCACGTTTGTTGTATGGGAGCCCCTTAAATATTTATTTTATTCTATTTTTTAGTATTTGTTGATATAGCGGCAACAGAAATACATCATCTTTGAAAATTTCAACTGTCTAACTATAACGGTTCAAGAGGTACAGCCTGGTGACAGACGGACGGACGGACAGCGGAGCCTCAGTAATAGGGTTCCGTTTTACCCTTTGGGTACGGAACCCCAATAAAAGGAAACTGGGAAGGCGTTACACCGAATATCTCCTCGAAAAACAACCCATTGTTTAATCAATAGAACAATGGAATCAATTTTGCAAACTTGAGGGCTTAAGACCGTATACAAATATCAAGGTCTGCCTTGCCTTGCACATAGAGTGTAGCCACCTGAATACCAGCTAGGACCCAGTGATTTGGTTGAGAGACTGTCTGCCTCTCTGCCAGAGGCAGAGGCAGACCTTGATATTTGTATAACACAAGCCTTTGTGCAGAGCTGAAGTATTTTTAGTTCTTTTGAGTACTCTAAGTTAATAATTATTTTGTTTATTTAATTTCGATATACAATATTTGTATGTCAAGCTGTCGGCCCGTATTAATTTCTCTGCTGCTTACACAGCACCACCTTAGGAGCTTACTGGTGACTGGTACTCACACGCAGGAACACAACAACCCTCTATGGAGTTGTTATTTGGCTGCGATTTTCTGTGAGGTGGAGGTACTTCCCCAGACGGGCTGATTTGTGTTTTAACTCATTTAATAATTTATCTTTTTCGTAAGGTAATGTGTGCTGATGTGCTTGGATATTTGTTGGTAATGGGGTGTGACTATAGTTGGATACTAATGCAAATCTGTCTGGGGAAGTTCTTCCACTTCACCGAAAACCGCAGCCAAATAACAACTCCCTAGAGGGTTGTTGTGTCCCTGCATGTGAGTGAGGTCACCAGTAAGCTCCCAAGGAGTTGCTGTGTAAGCAGCAGAGGAGGCATCGCGCGAGTGATACTTAATATATCGTAAGCGTTAATAGGCTATGGTACCCGCTTTACATGAGGTGGGCCGTATGCTTGTATGCCTCCCGATGTAGTATAAAAAAAATTGTAAGTGTGAGCAGTGGTAGTCTAGTGAATACAGCCTATTGATTGGTTCCTGGTTTGAATCCTGGGGTTGGCATGTATCACTATTTCTGATTTATGTAAAAAACTTTTAATTATCATTGCTAAATGATGAAGAAAAGCCTCGTGAGAAATTCCGCATGCTCATGAATTTATATATCAAAATACGTGTAACCTAACCAAAGAAACGGTTTGGTTTCCCACCGAGTTGCAGCGATCTCACTGCTCCATGTCATAATCAGTATCTTGGCTGAATCCTTAGGCTTAGGTAGAGGATCCCGCTAAACCTAATAGATTAGGAAACGGATAATGATAGGAAGATGTGGTAGTAAGGGCAACACTTAAGAAACGAAAACGAAACAAACATGCAAATACCTCTGTCTTTCCATTTTAAAGTACTCAAGAAAAAGGTACGAACGAGACACTTAGCTGAAAGTGGATCGCACGTCCGCACAATTCCAATATAATAAAAGCTAAAACACTGCGGAGAAATAACCGACAGAAAGGTAGTTGCCGATTTTCATTTTTGTAATGGTATTGCCATCTCTATATAACCAATTGCATTATATGCACTGCTAGTGTTGTATCGAAAGCGTAAATTTAAAATTTATAACTCCTCTTTGAATTGAAATTGGAACTTCATAAACTATTTTCTTGCTTTTTATTCATATTCCAAATAAAACCAGTTGAGAATGCGCAAGCTTGTATTGCCAGAGGAACACCTGGCTCGTCAATTATATAACAATTTAATTATTATTTTTAAAACTTTGTCGTCCATTTTGACCATGTTCCTTAAGAGATAGGAGGTTTGTTTTTCAGACATTCCTATTCTACTTTTTGAAGCTGAATCCGAATCTGAAGTCAAAATTCGAATATTCGTAAAAAGCGACACTCACACAAACATTTAGATTTCATATAGGAACGGTGTTCCTGATGATAGTAAGCTAGTTTGTATATGGAATATTTGAAGGTAAAATTTTTGATGATAGATAGGATTTAAGAGCGGTAGTGTGCATCAAAGTAGTCCGTCTGGGGAAGTACTTCCGCCTCAAAAAACGCAGCCAAATAACAACTCTCTAGTGAGTTCTAGCGTGTGAGTGTGGTCGTCAGTAAGCCCTTAGTTGTTGTGTTAGCAGCAGAGGTGGCATCGCACGAGGGATACTTAATGTATTGCAGGCATTTATAGACTTTTTTTTTATATTGGCTCAGCATAGTGGCTCCGCTTCGCCTGTTGGTAAGCGAAAAGAGGAGGCTCAAATTGCAGCGGCAACTGACAAAGGACTACAGTGTCCTGTCAGTTGACGCTAACATGCTGGGCCGCAAGGTGGTTCTTCACGCTTCGTTTGAAAGATCCCATGTTGTAGGAAGGAGGAAACACACGCGCAGGCAAGGCGTTCCACTTTTTAATAGTTCGACAGAGATAGGAGTTGCCGAACTTTTTAGTATGAGAAAAAATGTCCTCAACAGTGGAATGATGACATCGCAAGCCTGCAAGTGTGTTTCTATGACGGAAGGGAGAGGGTGGGATAAGGCAAAATCGTTCTTCAGAGCACTCATCATGGTACAGGCAGTAAAATGTACTTAGTGAGCCTATGTCTCTACGAAGTTGCAGAGGTTCTAGGTTTTTTGTGACCTCTTCGTCGTCGATTATGCGAATAGCCCGTCGCTGCAACCTATCGAGACCAGCCTCGAGAAGATACTATGCGGAGCTGGCCCAGAGATGCGAGCAATACTCCACGCAGGCCCGAACTTGAGCATTATAAAGAAGACAAAGTTTTGTCCATGTTTATTTTAAGACCCACTCGTTGGGATGCTCTGTCGAGATCTCCAAGTATTGTATTCAAGTCTTCCAGCGATTTAGCCTTGATTACTATGTCATCGGCAAATCGAAGGTGAGTAATATACTCGCCGTTGATATTGATATCGTATCCTCTCCAGTCCAGTAGCTTGAAAACATCTTCCAATGCAGCAGTGAACAGTTTCGGAGAAACAACGTCTCCCTGTCTCACTCCTCTCTGCAATTGGATAGGTCTCGTACTCTGGTCCTGTAATTGGATTGACATGGTCGCGTTTTCAAATATACTCCTCAACACTTCGATATAATGAAGACGTGAGAGAAAGACACCCAATCTCGACATATTCCATTTGAGCCTTCGAAAATTCCAGAACTGCTTAAAAGACATCTTTCTCAAGCATTCTGATCTGACTCAGTGAGGCGCTGCAGTTTACCTTTTACCTTTTGCGCGTATTTTACAGTGTCCGAGTACGCAATGTTTTAATACATTTCTTTAAATTGTGCTTTGTTTTTAATGGATACTAACGATCCGGCCCGGTTTTGCACGTATGCCATAGCCACGCCATATGGCCGGTGACGCATGCACGCTGATCATGCGGCTTTCTGAAGGCTAAATATTTTAAATTTTAAATCGGTTCAGTATCTTTTGGGTTTATCCATTACAAACAAAAATACGAATCATTTCATTTCTGTTTGTGATTTTTGTTTCATAGTAGATATGGGTAGTGGAAATGCATAGTAAGCGTTATGCATATGTGTATATGTATGCAAGTGTGCATGTGTGTATATGCATGTATACATGTGTGTAGGTGTATGTGTATTTATATAGGACTATGAGCGCTAAAATTATTGATCATGTTGTGTGCACGTGTCAATAGATTACAGTTCAGATGTAATAACAACTATTTATAATTTAAGCTAGATTTAACTGTAATTTGTATTGTGTACCTAAATAAATAAATAAATAAATAAAGAGTTGATCTGATAGAGAGTGTCGGTGTTAAGATAAGAAAGGGCATGCTCCGTTGGTTCGGACATGTAGAAAGAATGGGGGACGAAAGAATGACGAAACAGATATACAATGCATATGTGGAAGGATGTAGGAGACGAGGAAGACCGAGACTAACCTACCATGACCAAATTGGTCGTATTTTATTAGAAGGTGATGTCAGGAGTTCCAGGAACCGGCGAGCGTGTATGAAAAGAGCTATGAATGTCACAGAAGCGAGTGAAGTATGTAAGGACCGCGTCTTATGGCGCTCGGTTCTCTCTGCCTACCCCGCAAGGGACTTAGTGTGAAGATATACATACATACACTTCGATATACCTATAATTACTCTTCGGTCTTCTGTATAAACTGCCGCAGCGTATGTATGTGATCTATGGTTGAGAAGCTTTTCCGGAAATCGGCTTGTTCGGGAGGCTGGAAGTCTTCAAACCTGCGTGCAAGACGATTCGCGATGATCCTTGAAAACAGCTTATAGACAAGGCTCAGAAGAGAGATGCGTCTATAGTTTATCAATAAGGCTTTATCACCCTTCTTGAAAAACAACAACACCACGCTTCTCATAGGGCAGGGCATGTGGTGCTTTGCCCTCGAGGAGAGAGAATTGAAAAGCTTTTGAAGGACCCTAAGTATTAAGACAAGTAAACAGTGGTAAACATTAAATACGTCTGCCCGAAGGTAGGCAGTTATGTAGCCAATAGACATTTGAAACATCAGGGGTGTAATTCGTGCGTTGCCGACCAATCAATTGACAATCATTTGTACGATTATTTCAAGGGCACAGTAATTCTATAGAATTACTGAAACAATCTGAGTTATAAACAATCTCGAGTTATTGTATAAGTTGATCTTATTTTCTTATCTCATTTTGTCGAGAGGTCAAAACCGAATATTGTTGAACGCAACACCAGCAAGCAAATTGTTTTCTCCAAGTGTTGATTATTTCAGCCAATCTTAATATTTGACTTGTGGAGCCTGTAATGAGTTTGCAACTTGTTTTGCAGTAGGATTTGTTCAAGAAAAGCTACTTTAGACCATTGACATTTAATTACTATAGACTGTACCTAAAAAACTTCTTAGGATTATAGTAGTACGTACAAGATTTGTATAGCGTTGATTTAACACAGAAAATAATTCTTGGATAGGGACTATTAATACCTAATAATAATTTTTATGGATTCACGATATTCATTAGAATTTTAGTAATTGTTAGTTATTCTAGAATTATGACTGCCATTATTTTAATTTAATACCTAATAAAGGGATTTTATTGATTTAGTAAATATTTGATGGAGGGGTATTTAATGGGTAACGCATTCCGAAGTTGTGACGCTTGTAAAATGGTTGAATTTTTTTTTTCAATATTTGAAAATAACACTTATATTATTTCCGATTTTGAAGTTCCGTTGTATTATTCTAATTTCGTTATGTAAAAACCAATGTCGACCTCGCAAGTTAAAAATTAATATGTTCTTAGATAGATACTGAGAATGTACTATTTCCAAATTTCGTTATTGGTTTTCTATTTCTTTTATCATAAATGACCATTCCAGAAACTTTCAACATGCCTCATGCAGAAGAACTACCAAATAGATATACAACATAAAAATAGATGTAGGAGTCGAAGAAGGCTAAAATTTATTTATTTATTCGTTGCCGTTGTCGTTGCCGTGTTTATCAGAAGGTGCCAGGAGCCGTAGAAATAAACATGCGTGCATGAAAAGAGCTGTGAATGTTAAAGAAGCGAGTGAGGAGTGCAAGGCCCGAGTCATTGGCGTGAAATTATAGATAACAGGAAATGTGTCAAGAAAAACGTAAGTTTTCTTAATTGTTACTAACCAATTACGCTTTAAGGTAGTCGACTACAACTTTGTAAACTAAGTTTGATTTTATATATAGTTTTTCAATAAACTGTAATAGCTAGACTATCCTGAATATTTAGTTATCAAACTTACCTGATCAGTCTAAGATATATATTGTTTCAGATCTATGGATAAAGTTGGTATATATTTTACACAATGAGTGGGCGGAAAGGGATTGTAAAGAGTTCCGTAGGAATGTCAGTTGCTACGAGAATTTATGGAGCCCTGGTATTTTGCTCGGGCCTCCTCCTTTTATTAAAATCACTCGAGTGGCAAACAAATCCTAGTAAATCCCGCCTGATAGCGTTGACACCTATTAATTTTTGGAATACTGGGAATATAAGGTTGACATAGTTTTATTTTATTTTATTTGTTATTGCAGTAAATTCTCAAGAGTTCTAGTGCTCTTTCTAGCAAAGACTGTTTGTGCTATAACAAAGCGTTATCAATGTTATTATTTTGGTCAAGTTTCTTTATTTTAAGAGGAGCTTTTATCTGTATTAGATTTGCCAGCCCCATCGCAACCTAAGCTAAAGGAGACTCAGTGTTGAAATATAGTAGCCATTTTATAGAACATTCTTGCGGTTACTAACGTAGATTTGGCCAATATGGATTGCGTTAATTCTACGTCGTTAACATTTAATTATAACTTTCTCATCAGTGATTCTCTCTTTTGCTTGTACTTGACACCTCCATCAACAAAATGTTGACACGTTCTCTACGACGATTTGTGAGGAAACTTGCCGCAATCGATGTTCCTTTCGGCAAAACCTTGTCCGCCAAGAGTGAAGCAGATGACCTCGCATTTGGCATTAGATGTAATGTTAAGTTATTACCTACCTATTTTATAATTCGAAGTTAAACTATCTAAGTGCTAGTCGGAATCGTACTGTTCCGTGAGGCCGTGTATAACACGTTTCTTTTATAGTGGCCCCTTAAACTTGTTTTTGTTATTATAGCGAACATAGTTCAAGATATACAGCTCTATGTCACACATATGGATAAATAGAGGTACAGGCAGACGGAAAGACTGATAGGTAAATGGACTGAGAGTGGAGCTCGGTAGCGCATCTGTAAGTAACACTACGTAACACAAACGCTTATGCGTTGGATTCCCACAAAGAATATTTGTGCATGAACATGCCTGTTTGTCTTGGTCTGGGTATTTTAAGAGAGGTAGGGCGCATCAAAGCAGCGGCGCATCCCCAGACGTGGAAGTTTTTTTTATACCACTATGGTGCCTAACATGCGTACGGCCTAACTGATGGTAAACAGTCACCGTAGCCTACGGACATTTGTAACACGAGGGGTGCCCCTCATGGGTTGCCGACCCTCTAAAAACCTCTTCATGCCTTTCTTGAAGAACCCCATGCTGTAGTCCCTTGAGAAGACCTTGGCTGGGAGTTCATTTCACAACTTGAGTGTCCTTGGAAGAAAACTTCTCTAGAACCGCACAGTACGTGACCATTGTGGTTTCGGCGTGTGAGGGGGAACTCCCTGCCGTCGGCGAGCGGTGTAGTTATATAGTGAACTATTCTTCAGAACACAACCCGTTGTACAATCGGTAGAACACACAAACGGAGGCAAAGGGCTCCTTAAACTTAAGGGTTCAATACCGTGTTTAAGCTTAGGATCGCCGACAATTCTCACAGCTCGTTTTTGAACGGAATGACACGGTCCAAGCTGGTATCCAAGTGCTCCTGCCCAAAGGTGAATGCAATACTCCATATGCGGTCTGACTTGAGACTTATATAACCTAAGTCTTTGCTCCGCACTGTAGTACTGCTTTGCTCTATTGAGCACACCAAATTTTTTTGGACGCCATCTTGACCTTTTCCTCTAGGTGACTCCGACATTGAACGTCTCTCGAGACGAACAGAAAGGAGATCTCGCCACCAAGCACCCTAATGCTATTGGTGATGGTAACAGGTGTGTTCTGAAATGTGAAAAGTGTCTTTATGAGGATCGACCATGTAAAGCCGCCCCCATTCAGATAGGTACTTTAGCTAAAGTACCCTCCATTTTAGACACAAGTTTATCGCAGCTTTCCTCCACAAGGTATATTAGCACGGCCTATATAATAAGTGTTACTGGTGCTGTCATCCGCATAACAATGAATGCCATCAATTGACAACATATTATTGATATGCAGCTAAAACAGCATTGGGAACAGTACAGAGCCCTGTGGGACGCAGCATTGATACCCATGCTATCGGAACAATTCCCATCTATCATGGCTACTATGCATATGTTGGATAAGAAGTTGGCAACCGATTTGCAAAAACCCTGGGGCAGCCCGTATGATGGTAACTTTGATAAAAGACCGCGATGCCAGACCCGATCGAATGCCTTCGCGATATCTAGGCTGACAGCCAATGGTTCACCTAGACTCTTAATCGCCGAAGCCCAGCGGTGTTAGATACACTAGAAGATCACCAGTCAAACGTCTGCAACGGTAGCAGTATTGACGGTCGTCGATCAAATCGTGATCCTTTAGGTATGCTTCGTCACCTTGGAGAGAAGGGAGATTATGGCAATAGGACTGTTATTCGATGGATCTGATCCATCACCCTTTTTGGACACTGGATGCATATTGGCGGTCTTCCATGCAGAAGAGACTTGCCCAGTGGAATATAAAAGCACGAAAAGATGCGTTAGAACAGGAAACAACTCAGGAGCACCCAACTTTAGCACCACTGCCAGTATGCCATCTGGCCCACTCGACTAATGAATGGCGAGGGACATCTCGCTGAGTAATTGAGATTTCCGGCAATGAGCCACTGCACCTAGGGATGGTAGGTGGCACAGCTCCCTCGTTATTCAAAGTCCAGTTTAAGGCAAATAGATTACCCAGTAAATAGGTTTTCTCTTTAGCACTTTAGGCCAGACTGCCATCCTGTTTCTGCAATGGTGGCATGTACGATTGACAAAAGTTTCCCTCGGCAACTTTAGCCAGCGACTAGAAAGCACGGCTTCCAGAAGGAAGGCTTGCTAGCCGCTCGCCAACTCTGCCGACGAAATCGAATTTTGTTTTAGGAATCGCTCTCTTACTGGATCTCGAGGCAGCATTTAGTTTATGTTTCAAAACAGTGACATCTGGATCTCCCTTAGCAAGTGCCGTGGTCACAAGCCTCGTAAGCAATCAGCTTAAGAATGTTGGTCGCTTTTTAGCATCCGCAGTAGCCATAAGACGATTGGGAATATAGCATTCCATACCGTCCAATACGGCCGAAGCCACTGCGTTTGCGCAGGATTCGATGTCCTCTGAAACACAGCTGCCTCCACGGGCTCGATGCGTAGAATTCCCGCAATCAGTCCCATAAACGACGCCATCCGACAGGAGATAGGTAGCGTCTGGTGCAGGGCACTTGGGTCCTGATGAGATAGTGGTCCGACAAGTCAAGCGGCGCATCCACTGAGATGTTATACTCATTCGGACGTGTAGTCAGCAGAAGATCCAACACAGAGCTTGCATGGTGCTGTATATCTTACTCACGTGCAGGAACACAACGATCCTCCCGGAGTTGGTATTTAGCTGCGGTCGTCTGTAAGGTGTAGGTGCTTCCCCAGACGGATAATTTGGAACAAGATGTCGTGCTATGCCCCACCAATTTAGAAAATAAAATCTGAGAAGGCATAGCAAGCACGATCTCCTGTTGGATCCTACTTCTCTTAAAAAAGTACCTCTACCTTACAGAAAACTGCAGCCAAATAACAACCTTATTGAGTTCCTGCGTTGAGGTAACCAGTAAGCTTCTAAGGAGTTGCTGTATTAGAAACTGAGGTGGCATCGTGCGAGTGATATTTAATGTATAGCAAGCGTTCATAGGTTACGATAATACCTTACAACAGGTGGGCCGTATGCTTGTATGTCTCCCGTTGTTGTATAAAAAACCCTTCGGGTAAAAGACCTAAGCAGGATGCATACATATATTATTGGAAAAAAGAAATCTCACGAATTACTGATTCGATTCTCAGAATTCCTTGGAAGCCATATCCCCGAGTGCTATAGGCTATTTTTTACTTAGAGGCTTTGTATAAAATTTGAGAAGCTAAGCTCCGAGCGGTCGCAGCCGCAGATAAAAATTATGTGGGACAAATCGGGTGATGATCCTTTAAGAGCACAGCAGCATTTTACCCAGACCTATTGGGCGAATCTCCGTTTTTTGATTATATTCAACGCTTTCAAAAAGAGCCTATATTTGATATATTATGGTAAACGTAAACGCTATCTATCTATCTATAAACTCCTCGCCACATCTGTTGCGGAGTAGGCAGAGAGCAAAATGACTCGATCCTTACACACGTCACTCGCTTCTTTGACATTCATTGTTCTTCTCATGCACTCGTAAATATATTCTACATTCGCGGTGTATATCTGTTAGTAACTCTGTTTCTAACATCATCATTGCAAATAAGGTCTGTAAGCGTTACACCACGCATATTGCGCAACGCTCGCTTTTCGACCGCGTTTATCCTACTTTCATGGTCTCTTTGCCATACCCAGCATTGCATTATGCGAGCTGTGCCGTCTGGCTCTAGCTTTTACTTAGCCGAGAAGTTTTCCCAACGCTCCATAAAAATATTGAAGATGTAGGGCGCATCAAAGCAGTTCGTCTAGGGGATTACCTCCACCTCACAGAAAACCGCAGCCAAATAACAACTCCCTAGAGGATTTTTGAGTTATTGCGTGTGAGTGAGCTCCTATGAAGTGCTGTGTTAGCAGCAGAGGCAAGTGTTAATAGGCTACAGTAACCACTTTACATCAGGTGGGCCGTATGCTTGTATGCCTCTTGACATTGTATAAAAAAAAAATTAAGCATTTTGAGTACAATTCGTAAATCCAAACTCAAGTGAAGCCGAGAAAAGTACTTTTGAATAAAGTGATGAGCTTAGTGTATTCAGCTCACTGGAGCGCTTGAGTTTGAGTTGGGTCTAACTAGTCTAAAATCAGAACAGTGTTAATGAAATTGAACAACTAACTGAAAGATGCAATTAGACGGATGCTTACCTTCCGTCTCTCGACAAGCGGAACTTACGTAATAACTTGAGTTCCGGAAGTTACAAGATAAGACGCTCGACATAGTTTCCCCTTGTTGTACTGCACTGCTTAACTTACTTTTTCAGGTAATAATAGTCTATCAACTAAACTTACCCTACAAGTTACTTATGTAAGTCGAACAGAGATATGGTATAGGTAAATGTAGATAGGTTACAAACTATAATAGTCTTATTAGCGTTATCCCGTTTACCTTGGGTGGATCCGCTATCTAGGATTAAGAATGTGGCCAAGATACAGATTTTTACATGGATCCACTGCCTTCTGATCACCGTAACCCAGAGGGAAAACCAGGCATTTCTAAGGTTTGGTCACACGTATTTCGAAATATAATTTCTGGGACGTGTGGGTTTCCTCATGATGTTTTCTTTCATCATTGAGCAAGTGATAATTATAAATATGTACATACATTTTTTTCATACTACGTCGGGAGGCATATAGGCATACGGCCCACCTGATGAAAAACGGGTACGGTAGCCTATTAACGCTTGCGATATATTAAGTATTACTCGCGAGATGCCCCCTGCCCAACTCCTTGGGAGCTTACTGGTGACCTCACTCACACGCAGGAACACAACAACCCTCTAGGGATTTGTTATTTGGCTGCGGTTTTCTGTGAGGTGGAGGTACTTCCCCAGACAGGCTGCTTTGATGCGCCCTACCTCTCTTAAGACATCCAGACAAAGACAAACAGACATGTTCATGCATACAAATGTTTGCCTTGTGTGAACCCACGAGCGTTGGTATTAAAGTCGTTCACGACTGAGCCATCGAGCTCGTCAAAAAACATCCGAAAATACGAATTTAGTGCTTTATGCCAGGAGTCGACCGGTGACCAGTTGGTTAATAGACCAGTTCTTTATCCACTGGACTATTACAGCTGTTTCAAAAACTTTAATAGTATAGTGTACAAGTGCACTGCAATGCATGCAAGATTTTTTGCAGAGTCAGTAAACGTGCGTGCATGAGAGGAGCTATGAATGTTAAAGAAGTGAGTGAGGTATGTAAGGACCGAGTTATGTGGCGCTCGGTTCTACCTGCCTACCCCGCTAGGGATTTGGTGTAAAGTTATAGTAATATGCGAGTGATGCACCTGGTATGTTAGGTACGCATCAATAAGCTACGTCAACTGCTTGTTATGAGTTTGTTTGTCAGTTTAGTTGTTCAAAAAATACTTACATACGTTGCACATTGGTAAATTTATACAACGTCGGGAGGTATACAAGCATACAGTCCACCTGATGCATAGTGGATAATGAATGTATCACTCGCACGATGCCACCTCAGTAGTACTGGTGCCCTCACTCTCACACACAGAAACATATCAACCCTCCAGGGTGTAGTTATTTTGGCTGAGGCTTTTGTAATATGGTGGTCCTTCCCGAAACGAGCTGCTTAGATGCGCCCTACCTCTCTTGGAAAGACAATTGTTGAAAGAAGTTTGTTAGTTCCCAGTAGACCTGTTATAATGCGTCCAGCCTCTGTTAAAAATCTACCAACATAAACAGACATGCACACAAATGTTTGTCTTGTGTGGGAATCGAGCCCACGAACGTTTGTAGGAAAGTGGTGGTTAACGACGACTTCACCGCTGTGCTTGTCGAAATTGACGAGCTCGGTGGCGCAGTGGTGAAACGCGTTGTTACGCTACTTTGACATCAAAGCTCGTGGGTTCGATTCCCACACAGTACGAACATTTGTATGCATGAACATGTCTGTTTGTCTTGGTCTGGGTATTTTCTATGTATAATAAGTATATATTTACAAAAAAATATATATTTACGTATGTTTATCAGTTGTGTAGTACCCATAACACAAGCTTCGCTTACTTTGAGGCTGAGTAATTTGTCCGACAATATTTATTTATTATTATTTATGAATGTTATGCATATGGTAAGATATAGCGACCACCGTTGTTTCCCAAGATTTCTTATATAGTTGTTTGTAAAGGGGAGATATTTCCAAATCGTATTGTTGTTGATGAGATATGATCAACTCTCTGTTCTACAGTTATCAGTAAATTTAATCAAAATACATAAAAAATATTCCTACTAGTAAATTTTCTTCTTCCTAGCGATATCCCGTTTTCTAATTATCGGGATCCGCTCCCTAAGCCTCATTTTAGTATGATTTGGCGAAGATACTGATTTAGAGATGCAGCGACAGTCATCGGGCCTTACCTAACTTTAGAGAAAATCAGACCTTTCTTAGGTCAGTTCACACGTATTTGCATTATAACTTCTTGGATGTAAGGGTGTCATTACGACGTTTTTCTTTGCCACAGAGCAAGTGACGATTACAAATAAGTACATAAATCTGAAAACACGAGTTAAGTTGTATATATCCAAGGCAGGAATCGAACCAGGGCCTGTTAGTTAAAAGGCTGGTTCTTTATCTTCTGCGCTATCACTGATACCTATATATTGTATAAAAAAACTAGTAATACCCGCCCTGGTGTCTCGGTGATCTCGCACAGGTGATCCGATCGCTACCAAACTTCACAGAATTATCCTCTGGGATAATCAGAAGATTCCTTGAAAAGTACATCAAAGCCGTTTTCGAGTCCATACAGCCATGCAATTCTCTAAGCGACTCGTAATGTTTGTGTGCGTCGCTGTGATCACAGATGTCACAGCTTTGATATCGTCTAATACTGCGATCACGGCTTTTTATTTGGTATTCTATAAGGCTGTAAGCGTACGCGAGGCTGTTTGCCTTGTAGAATTCTAATTCCAAATGCAGCCTTGCGGCGCTAGTGTCGCACAACCATGAAAAGCGACACTAAGGAATTGCAATTTTGTGTTCAAGGCTATAACAGCCGATGTTTCCGAGGATGTAAGGATGTTTGCTCTTACAGAATTGCATGGCTGAACATACGAGTATGGATGTCGACATGTATGTGTAATGATACAACGTAGATTATATTTTGATGAGTTATATTGTGGAATTGATAGCGAACTTAGCTGTGTATACATGTATTTCGAGGGGTCGTATGTCTCCACGCGACAGCGCGTGATGGACATTTCATACGTGTAATTTTCGGGCAGTTATAACCGCATGTCGTATGAATATCATAAAAATGCTATGCATGGTGGCAGGAATTTGTAAATTGCATGGTTAGCATTGAAAATAAAACAATTAGTTAGGCCGTCCGGATGTCATAAAATTGGAAAGCGGTCGTCTACAAATTAAGCACAAAAGCAATTTTAAAAGCTATCGATAACAAAAGACAGGCGAAGACAAAGGAAGGCGGCCTATCTATTGTATCATATTGAAACATGAATGGGGCTCTAGAAGGTTTGCACGTGCATGAAAAGAACGGCGACAATGAGTCGCCAGCTTAGGCGTGGGAAGCCGCCGCTGTTACCACGCGATAGTTAAGTTGACCAATGAGAGTGCGCGTCACCCAGCGCTTGAGACGGGGGCGCGGTGGAGCGGGGTATGCAGGCGCGCGGCTGGACGGGTCATTCGGTTTCGGGAGTGCTGGCGGTCGGACGTTCGACATCGTGGCGCGTACCATAATAATTATTGTCCATTCGATTCCGGAGTTCTCGCGGTTCGGTCGTGCGACGTCGTGGCTTTTATCATAATAATTAATTCGGCTCTGTAATAAATTCGTATCGGAAAACGAAAAGCCTACAAGGGTCGAGTACTCGAAAGCTCCCCACGAAAACGCGAAGGCGCCGAGGTCAGCGTAGCAACACCGCCGGGGACAGCCTACGGTCGCCGACTCCACGCTGCACAGTACGGGACCACGAGTTCTTCGCGGGACCGCAGCTCAGCCCAACTAAGTTGACCTGCAGAAAGCTAAGTTTAGCCTTAAGACTGCAGATTATTTTATACTGAAATTCTGCATTATTTTATACTAATTTCTGTGTAGTGTTTTTTCCCCAGGATCCGCGTTCGCGAGTAAAGTAAAATCATACGCCTATGCCTAAATCTGTGGCATAGTGGCTAAGTTAAATTTTGTTTTGCAAGGTACCTCTGGGTAGGTGAGACTGGATGACGCATTCATACAGTCTCGCTGAGGCGAAGGGTTTTTTTTATTTGCTGGCGTTTATGAATGGCGCACTTGTGATAGCCAGGGACACCATTTATATGCGCTTTTTAATTTTAGCGGCGGCAGAGTACCTTTAGCTTATAGTATTATTCTAGCATAGCTCGCGGGTTTGATAAGTGCATGCTATTATTACATCTGGAGACCGCTCTCCAGGTGAGCCGATTTGCGGCAAAAATTACGCACAGCCCGATTTCTGTAGACTCAACTGGATTCGCTAGCGGCTCTGAATTGTTTACTCAGACCATTTAAACTCACATGTGAAATTGCCCAGCCTATAAAATATGCCACAATAATCCTGTAAGGATAATTAATGATAGTGTACACAATACTTAAAATAAGTATAATTATTTACGCAGCGATCAAAAAAAAAAAAATATGCAAAATTCTACGAGATTGGTATAATGACAGAAGTCACTATATTAATCGCGTAAGCTGATTATAGCAAGGCAGAAGAAATTTTCCTGACCTCCAATTAAAGACTGCGCAGACGCTGAGGCTAGCTAAAGGTTTAAGACCTAAGCATTATCCTGGTCAGTAAAGGATTCAGGCGCTCCTATCAAGTACCCCACAAAGAACCGTTATACACGCCATAATAGCGTGCCTACAACCGACTAACTATCAATTCCCTGAACCGCTCTTAATGTTTATAGATTCACGCTAATAATTGAAATTCTAAACAAATGAAGCAAACTAGACGATCGTTTTAAAGCCACTTCAGGCTGCATCCCAGCAGTATCAAGGCCACGTCATCTTGGGTTACCTTACAGTATGTACCACATACTAAGTCATTATAGTCAAGGTAAAACGATTCATGTGCAAAAATTATAAATAGTGTATGACTTATGTGACTATTTTCTCGATAAAACTGTGGCCAATAATAGCTCAAACAACCAACGTGCCATAAATTTGTAAAACACTAATTGCTTTAAGTTCATTGGTAAAAATAAAACGGATCGGACCAAAGTAACTGAACTAACGCATTTTCCATATTTTTGTGGTAGGTTAGTTAATTCAAGCGACATACGTCTGATATTTATGTGGAAAGCTTAAACGACAATCTTTACATATTTGTCGTATTCATATGATTTTTTCGGACTATCCGATATTATGCGGGCTTATGGTGGGTAGTTGCGCCAAAGCGAGCCACCGTTCGCGCGCTTTCGTTTCGTTTTAAACATCCATACTCATGACCGAATGCGACACGGCCATCTTACTAGACACACGTCCTCGTGTGTGTGTGTATTCTGCAACAAATTACCGCACCAAAGAATGTCGTTCGGCTAATCCTGCGCCATGCACGTTCATTCTAACCTTTTTTTCCAAATAAACAAGTCATTCTGCTCTATTATCGTATATTTGTACAGCCAAGTGCATCTCAACTGCATCACTTTGACCTTCGTACCATTTTTATGCCGTACGCAATAAGAATTTAAATTAGACTGCAACTGTCAAACATGAAGCGCTCATATTTTGTATAATCAAAAACAAACGTTCAATGTTTTATACACAAAACAACTTTGTCTATTTAAAGATTATCGAGTCCAAGTACCATTGAATGAATTACGTGTACCATTAAAGCGTATCAAAATAGATAATCTCATTGCTTGGCCATTAGTGTCTCACTCCAACTACCTAAAACAATCAATCACATAAAATTACAGGGTAAAACATACTATTGAAAAATAACTTTTTAAAATAGTAGACACATGTGCAATTTATTTTATTATATGTGTTTATAAATGTGTGGTTATCATTCATTAAGTAACGTTCGCGCGATGCCTACACTACTGCTAACACAGCAACTTCATAAGGGCTCATTGGTAACCTAACTCTCTTATAAACACAGCAACTATCCAGCGAGTTTTATTTGGCTGTGGTTTTCTGCGACATGAAATTACTACCACAGCCTGGTTGCTAAGGTACACTCCACCTCTTTAAAAACATGTAAAAACCAAGACAAAGGGATGTATGTTATTGCACATAAACATTTGTTCTATGTAGGAATTGAATCTATGAATCAAAATAAACGCAGCCATAACTACCCATCCACTGGACTGGTCAAAATTAAGTAGTCAAATCACGTGACTAAAGTATAATAGCTAAATCCTAGTCTCTACAATTTTATACGAGGTGGAGAGTATGATAACATAACTCTGATATTTTCTTACTCGTAGAAGTTATCTAAGTTTGTAGATTAATATAAAATTCATCATTTTTATAAAAGTTCATCTACTGCTACTGCTGTTTATCAGAAACAGCGGTATCGATAATATTTTATGCAAAAAATCGCGAACTTGGGTGTTTACTTGAAGTCCCGAAGTTTGCGATAACAGTCGATTTTTTTTACTACTACGACGGCAAAAAGGCATATGTCCCGACTAATAGCAACTTGAAATTAAATGTTCTGTCCTCTGTAGCCAAGTTCCGCAAGGGGTAGGCATTAAGGACCGAGCGCTACATGACATGGTTGTTATACACCTTATTAGTTTCTTTAAAATTCGTTATATCCCATGTGTACTTGCAAGTTTTTAGGCTGCTGACATAATCTAAAAATAAAACTAGTAATTTGGTCATAATAGGTAAGTCTTGCCTTTCGTTGATTGCTACGCCCTTCCAGTTTCACGTGTGGATCGCTGATCATAGTGGTATCCTCAGCACATTCTACGGTACCCCGCGGTCAGTTTTTGCTCTGTATCGCCGCTCCGCTTCCCGCTCTGCATTTAAAATGTATGAATTTTTTACCTAGTTCGCAAATCCATGTGTACTGAACCAAAGCGGAGAGGTGTTTAGATTTAATGATGAACACAGTTCCACTCCTCAATTCTCTTTTCCGGTCTAAAGGATAGGCAACCTAGAACGACCACTCTTTTTGACCAACTCGTTTTATTCCGATCGCATGGCGAATGCGGTATGCAAGCATTACGCCATTGATTATGCGCATTGATTACATTTCGGTTTCTTTTATTTTACTTTTGTGTTCTCTCCCTGCCACACCCAACTCTCGCTTTGACATAGGTATTATCGATGGCATTAGATCTGTTGTAAAAAGAGAGCTGTGCCTTGGCTTAAGTTTTTGATGCCTAAAATTATTCACAATGCGCCTCACT
This sequence comes from Pyralis farinalis, assembly GCA_947507595.1. Taxonomy (NCBI): domain Eukaryota; kingdom Metazoa; phylum Arthropoda; class Insecta; order Lepidoptera; family Pyralidae; genus Pyralis; species Pyralis farinalis. The sequence goes on along the minus strand of OX382260.1, from coordinate 35,194,004 downwards.
ATTTCATGTACTCACTTTTAACCATTACAATCAAAGTTATTAAATCACAATCTCTTGTTTCAACACTGCTTTATAAACGTTTCAGCACAGCGCAGACGTCGAATACCCGTACGGGTGAACCCTGCAAAGCACACGTCCAGTGCATTAGTCACTGGACACAGCCTTGCTTTCCGATTACGTACCCGCCTTCGATACTAGCCGCGGAGAGTAAAAGCTAACCATCTAATATGCCAACTAGCAATTGAAGCGAAGCAATCGAGAGAAATAAAAAGGCAGGGAGGTAGATAGGCAGGCAGATAGACAGTATAATATAGAATATATAGCACAGAATAATATCGAATATTAATAAAATTAGATTAGTTCCGGTTGTTGCTTGAAGAGCTTAAATAGACTATTATGATTTAAAATAAGAAAAAAAGAACTATTTAAAAACACTACTTCCCTTGGTGAGGCCAAGTCGGTTAAGTGACAAAGAATATTTTTGCAAGGTTGCAATTACCACTTATATCTAAATACATATAAAACATAACTCTTCATCACTAGCCGGAATCGCTTAACATAATAATTATGGTTGTTTCTATCAGTAGTCGTAATTAAAATCGGATTAAAAATCCGTTACCCAAGTAATTAAAAAAAAAATATGTAGGTAAGCAACAAGTACAAGAATGTTATAATGGTCCTATCTACACAATATTACAAAGCAATCTTGCAATGAATTCCTATCGTAGATAAAATGCGACACAGAAGCTCTAAATAAATAAAGATTAGATTTATGATTGAAAGCTCAGAAGTACATACCCAATATGTTGAGGCTTTACAACGGGTGATTTTTAATGAGTTAAGTTTTTCAGGTTGGCAGCACAGGTTGGTAATGGCGCCAAACGTCATCTGTCAAAGTGAAAAGTGTTCAGTAGACTCTGCCATTTCATCATGGAAAGACTTACAAACGAGCAAAACATACGACTCCTAGGATACCTAGAGGATCACGACTTGATTAGCGACCGTCAATACGGTTTTCGCCATTGTCGCTCAACTGGTGATCTTCTAGTGTATCTTACACACCGCTGGGCTTTGGCGATAGAGAGTCAAGGTGAGGCATTGGCTGTCAGCCTAGATATGGCGAAGGCGTTCGATCGGGTCTGGCACCGGAGTCTTCTATCGAAGTTACCATCATGCGGGCTGCCCGAGGGTTTGTGCAAATGGGTCGCCTGCTTTTTATCCAACAGATGCATAAAAGCCGTGGTTGACGGTGGATGCTCCGATAGTATGGATATCAATGCTGGCGTCCCTCAGGGTTCTGTACTGTCTCCGACGCTGTTTCTGCTGCATATCAATGATATGTTGTCAATTGATGGCATTCATTGTTATGCGGACGACAGCACCGGGGACACTTATTATACAGGCCGTGCAAACATCCCTCGTTCCATTGTGGAGGAAAGGCGCGACAAACTTGTGTCTGAAATAGATGGTACTCTGGCTAAAGTATCCGACTGGGGGCGGCTTAACTTGGTCGAATTCAACCCCAAGAAGACACAAGTTTGCGCGTTCACCGCTAAGAAGACTCCATTTGCTGTGGTTCCTAAATTCCAGAACACACCTCTTAACGTCACTAAAAGTATTCGGATGCTTGGCGTCGAGATAATAATATAATAATATAATAATAATAATAATAATAATAACCGTATTGACGCTATCGCTATCGCTTATCAAGTCGTGATCCTCTAGGTATCCTAGGAGTCGTATGTTTTGCTCGTTTGTAAGTCTTTCCATGATGAAATGGCAGAGTCTACTGAACACTTTTCACTTTGACAGATGACGTTTGGCGCCATTACCAACCTGTGCTGCCAACCTGAAAAACTTAACTCATTAAAAATCACCCGTTGTAAAGCCTCAACATATTGGGTATGTACTTCTGAGCTTTCAATCATAAATCTAATCTTTATTTATTTAGAGCTTCTGTGTTGCATTTTATCTACGATAGGAATTCATTGCAAGATTGCTTTGTAATATTGTGTAGATAGGACCATTATAACATTCTTGTACTTGTTGCTTACCTACATATTTTTTTTTTAATTACTTGGGTAACGGATTTTTAATCCGATTTTAATTACGACTACTGATAGAAACAACCATAATTATTATGTTAATGACATGTGTCAATCAATACGCATACAAAACCAAAATGAAAAGTACAGGAAATAATTGTGAATACGACAAATAAAAGAAATGATTACAAGATCGAAAAGACAAGGGACCAACGCACGCCCACCACCACCGCCCACCTCGTCAAGCTCCACGTCGTCGGAGGAACAGTACGTGACACCTCCGACATCCAGTGTGTCGAGTGACGTGGATGGGCCACAGCCGCCTCCGTCGCCGCCAAGACCTGCGCGACGTAGAGGGCGGCCCCCACTGCCGGCCAGCTTAGGGCCTTCGAGGCACCCTGCCTCGCGACGGGCTCCCGCTGCCGGTGGTGTAGTGCGACGCATGAGGTGGACTAATACAATAAATGAAAACGTCATGCGCGCCTACTTTGGGGCAACAGAGGGGGGAACCAATCTCAGTGCGTACCGTGCTCGAATGCTTCCTTTGTTTCAGGTGCTTGAACCAACTGTCACCGTATCAGTTCAACGTCTATCGGATCAGGTGAGGGCTATCCAACGTTGTCAAATGTTAGATGAGCCTACACTTGAGCGGCTACGTCGACAAGCGCAACCTGTTTACACAATCGCCGAGGCAGGTGAAGGTTTTACCGCCGCGATGCCGAATATAACATCACATTCGTCACCGTTGCAGGAGGATAATGAGCCGATGCATGACGATTTTGTAAACATAAACGTAAGTACAACTCAGGATAATGAGCCATTGAGGAGAGCATTGAATGATGCGATTCTTGAATATAGGTCTATCCCGATTAACCTAAGGCCACGTCTACCTCGTTTACCCATTCATAAACGAAATATGGCGCTTATGGGGGCTCTAGATTGCTTACTAGAACCTTATTTGGGATCTAGTCAAGATCTAGCTGATACCCACTCGATTCTCTACTGCGCTGCCATAGCAGCTTGTCGTGTAGCTCAAGTCAAGTTTCCGAATAGTGATCGAGCTGCACGACCAGCTGTCAATATACCAGCATGGCAGGCGAGAATCGAGCGGCGTATCAGTGCAGCTAGGACCCTTATCGGCAAGCTAATCTGTTTCAGGTCGGGTAATAATCGCCCAAGAGTTATGCGCTTTGTGCACCAAGCATTTTCTGGGACTAATATTAGGACTCAGGATTATATGCAGTGGGTCACAGAGCGCATAGACTTCCTGAAGCAGAAAGTTTATGCATGGGCAAACCGTATTCGACGGTACAGGGAACGGATCGACAGATTTCATCAGAATCGTATCTTCCAATGTGATCAAAGGAAGGTATACCGAAATTGGGAGAGAGCCAGTTGTTGTGTGGTTGATAGGCAGCAGCCGAATGCTAACGCCATATTACAATTCTGGCGAAGCATTTGGTCGGTGCCTGTCAACCACACGGAGGGAGAATGGATGGACGGTGTCGGGAGGGCATGTGAATCGATAGGAACCATGGAAGCTGTAAATATTAGTCCTCAGGACATTAGTTGTGCAATCCGTCAGGCACATAACTGGAAAACTCCAGGACCAGATGGATTGCATAACTTCTGGATTAAATGGTTCCGTCATTCACATGCACTTTTGGCATCGCAATTCCAGGACTCCCTCAACGCTGGATCTCTACCTACTTTCATGACCACCGGTATAACCTTCCTGCTCTATAAGGATGGTAGTACCACGGAAGCAAAGAACTACCGACCCATCACATGTTTGCCAACGATGTACAAACTCCTTACATCCATTCTGAAAACTAAAATTACTAAGCACATTGATGCACAAAATATTTTGGCCATTGCTCAGAATGGATGTAGGGCTGGGTCCCGTGGTACTAAAGAGCTTCTCCTCATTGATACTACTGTTTGCCAACAGGTCCGTAGGAACAGGAAAAGCCTTTTCACTGCCTGGATTGATTACAAAAAGGCCTTTGATTCGGTGCCCCATTCATGGCTGAGACGGGTGTTGGAGTTGTATAAAGTAGATGCAACTCTACGCTCCTTTCTCAGTTCATGTATGGGGCAGTGGACCACAGTACTTTGTCAGCCAGGGGGCGGGGTTTCTCTTGGGTCTGCGGATCCGATAAGGATTGAACGTGGCATCTTCCAGGGCGACAGTCTGAGCCCGGTATGGTTCTGCCTAGCTCTGAACCCACTTAGCACTTTGTTAAGGGACTCAGGGCTGGGTTTCCGACTTCGCAGCGGGGGTGAGGTCATTTCTCACTTGCTATACATGGATGACCTCAAGTTGTTCGCACCAAAGAAACCAGACTTATTGAAGTTGCTAAAAGTAACGGAAACTTTCAGCAACTCCATAGGTATGGAGTTTGGTGTTGACAAATGTGCGGTAGTACATGTAAATCAGGGTAGAGTTGTAAATTCCGATAGTTTACAACTCTCAGAGACCATGTCCCTCAGATCTCTCTCTGAAGTCGGAACATATAAATACCTTGGTATGTCGGAGTCCTTAGGTATAGCTGACAGGGACATAAAGCAATCGGTGACGGAACGATTCTTTGGTCGCCTGACAAAAGTACTGAAAAGTCTCTTGTCAGGTGGAAACAAGGTTCGGGCCTTCAACGGTTGGGTTATGCCACTGTTAATATACACTTTTGGCGTACTAAGGTGGACTCAGGCTGAGTTAGATGCCCTGGATGGAAAGGTCCGAAAATTGCTAACAACGTATCGCATGCATCACCCACGATCGTCGGTGATGAGATTGTACATCCCACGGAAAGATGGGGGTCGTGGCTTTTTAAATGTCAAGACCTTACATAACCGTGAGGTGTGCAAACTCAGGGACTATTTCCTGCACTGTGAAAGTGGGATGCACCGCGACGTTGTTGCAGTCGACAAGGGCCTTACGCCACTATCCCTGGCGAACGAGAACTGGCGTAAACCACTGGTGCTCACTACTCAAAACCGCAAGGAAGTATGGAAGAGCAAGGAGTTACACGGGAGATTCTACCGAGCTCTTAATGGGGCTGATGTAGACTCTCTCGCGTCGGTGGCCTGGCTACGTTTCGGTGACCTCTTTGGGGAAACTGAAGGTTTTGTCTGTGCAATTATGGACGAGGTTATCAAGACGAACAACTACCGGAAATATATCCTGAAGGACGGTACGGTCGACATTTGTCGAGCATGCCACCGTCCCGGTGAGTCACTCAGGCATATAGTTTCCGGTTGTTCTCATCTTGCTAACGGCGAGTACTTACATAGACACAATCAAGTAGCTAGGATCATTCACCAGCAACTTGCTCTTAAATACGGCCTTGTGAGTACCGAGCTTCCATATTATAAATATGCACCAGCGCCAGTTCTCGAGAACGGTAGTATCACGCTCTACTGGGACCGGTCAATTATCACAGACAGGACTATTGTCGCCAATAGGCCCGATATTGTGATAATAGATCGGGAGACACGCCGTGCAGTTCTCGTTGACGTTACTATTCCTCATGACGAAAACCTCGTGAAAGCAGAGAAAGAGAAACTTTCTAAGTACTTGGACTTGGCTCATGAGGTTACCGCCATGTGGCGTGTGGACTCGACGATAATTGTTCCAATAGTCGTGACAGTAAACGGGCTTATAGCGAAGAGCCTCGACCGATATCTTGAGAGGCTCTCGCTTGGCAGTTGGGTCAAGAACCAGATTCAGAAGGCGGTTCTTTTGGACACGGCCCGTATTGTGAGAAGGTTCCTCACTCTGGAGCCCTGACCACCGGTAGCTTGGGTCTTCGCTTCGCTACCGGCGGGTACCCCCTTTTTTTATATTTTTAAATGTATTTATTTTTATATAAAATCTTTATATTTAAAAATGTATCTAAAGTGTATAAATAAAGTATAATAATAATAAATGACCTCATTACAATAGACTAATCATTTCCTATATATTCGCAATAGTCCCAATACCTGCCGTGACCTGCTCATAGATATATGGATCTATCGATATTTTTAGGAGCGGGTCTCGGTGGGTGTACAACATAACATGAATCTTCTTAAAAGGGCCTCTACGCGTTGGATCCATATCCCCGCGCACGCCTATCAAATGACCGGGATAATGCCCGTGAGAATAATATAATAATAATAATAATAATAATAACCTCAGGGAATATTTCCTGCATGCTGAAGCGGAGATGCATAAGGATGTAGTTACGGTGGATCGCGGATTGACCCCTTTGTCCTTGGCGAAGGAGAACTGGCGTAGACCTGTGATATTAAGTATTGATGATCGCAGAGCTATATGGCAAAGTAAGGAGCTACATGGACGTTTCTACCAGGTCCTGCATGGATCTGAGGTAGATACGCTGGCTTCAGTATCCTGGTTACGTTTCGGAGACCTCTTTGGGGAAACCGAAGGTTTTGTCTGTGGAATTATGGACGAAGTTATTAAGACGAACAACTACCGGAAATACATCATGAAGGATGGCACGTTAGACATTTGTCGAGCGTGTCATCTCCCTGGAGAATCCATCAGGCATGTTATTTCCGGTTGTTCTCATCTTGCTAACGGCGAGTACTTGCACAGACACAACCAAGTAGCTAGGATTATCCATCAGCAACTTGCTTTGAAATATAGTCTTGTGGTTAATGAAGTACCATATTACAGGTATATGCCCGAAGCAGTTCTCCAGAATGACCATGCCACATTATACTGGGATCGATCTATTATTACTGACAGGACTGTTGTAGCCAATAAACCTGATATTGTATTAATAGATCGATCAACGCGGCAAGCAGTGATTGTTGACATCGCTGTTCCACATGATGGTAATCTTGTGAAAGCGGAAAAAGATAAACAATCAAAATATCTTGATTTAGCTCACGAGATTACCGACATGTGGGATGTCGATTCAACAATCATTGTTCCGATCGTTGTGACGGCCAATGGTTTAATAGCCAAAAGCCTCGACCAACATCTTAAGAGGCTCGCGTTGGGAAGCTGGATCAAGAGCCAGATACAGAAGGCAGTTCTTCTTGCGACGGCACGTATTGTGAGGAAGTTTCTGTCTCTGCGATCTTGACCACCGATAGTTTGGACCTTGTTCCCGCTATCGGGGGAATTCTGTTTTTTATATTTTTAAATGTAATTTTTTTTTTATATTGTATATTTAAAAATGTAATTAATAAGAAAAAAATTAAATAAATGAATATAATAATAAAAATAATAAAACTTGGGAATTATTGAAACCGATATGAAACAGTCGTTGAAAGAACGTTTCTTTGGCCGCCTGACAAAAGTCCTTAATAGTCTTTTGTCAGGGGGAAATAAAGTTCGTGCTTATAATGGCTGGGTCATGCCGGTTTTACTATATTCTTTTGGCATACTTAAATGGACTCAGGCTGAACTTGAATCCATCGATCGGAAAGTCCGAACACAGTTGACTGCACACCGTATGCATCATCCGCGTTCGTCAGTAATGAGGTTATATATCCCTCGAAAATGTGGCGGTCGAGGTTTTTTGAACGCCAAGACCCTACATAATCGAGAGATATATAGCCTCAGGGAATATTTCCTCCATACTGAAGCGGAAATGCATAAGGATGTAGTTAATGTGGATCGTGGACTAACCCCTTTGTCATTGGCTAAAGAGAACTGGCATAAACCTGCAATATTAAACACTGATGATCGCAGGGATGTATGGCAAAGCAAGGAGTTACACGGTCGTTTCTACAAGGCCCTATATGGGCCTGATGTAGACACGTTGGCTTCTGTATCCTGGTTACGTTTCGGGGACCTTTTTGGGGAAACTGAAGGTTTTATCTGTGGAATTATGGACGAAGTTATTAAGACGAATAACTACCGGAAATATATCATGAAGGATGGCACGCTAGACATCTGTCGAGCGTGTCATCTTCCTGGGGAATCTCTCAGGCATGTTATTTCCGGTTGTTCTCATCTTGCTAACGGCGAGTATTTACACAGACATAACCAAGTAGCCAGGATTATCCACCAGCAGCTTGCTTTGAGATACAGTCTTGTGGCAGATGAGGTGCCATATTACAAGTATATGCCCGAAGCTGTTCTCGAAAATGACCATGCCACATTATACTGGGATCGATCTATTATCACTGACAGGACTATTGTAGCCAATAAGCCTGACATTGTATTAATAGATCGATCAACGCGCCAAGCAGTAATTGTTGATATCGCTATTCCACACGACGTTAATCTTGTGAAAGCTGAAAAAGATAAACAAGCAAAATATCTTGATTTAGCTCATGAGATTACCGACATGTGGGATGTCGATTCAACAATTATCGTTCCGATCGTTGTGTCAGTCAACGGTTTAATAGCTAAGAGCCTCGATAAACATCTTAAGAGGCTCACGTTGGGAAGCTGGATTAGGGGTCAGATGCAGAAAGCAGTCCTCCTTAGCACGGCACGTATTGTGAGGAGGTTTCTGTCTCTGTGACCTTGACCACCGATAGCTTAGACCTTGTTCCCGCTATCGGGGGGATGCTATTTTTATATTTTTAAATGTATTTTTTATAATTTTATATTTAAAAATGTAAACAATAAGACACTAATTAAATAAATGAAATAATAATAATTTATTTAGCAAGAATGTTACAATTTCTGTTGCACTGGCTCCCACTTTAGGTTTCCCTGTGTTATGGGAGTCTGCAGTGATGTGCAATATCGAAATCACCTGGAGGAGAAGGTCAAGCTGGCGTCGAAAAAACTTGGTGTGCTCAACAAGGCTAAGCAGTACTTCAGTGCGGGGCAAAGACTTATATTATATAAGTCTCAAGTAAGACCGCACTTGGAGTACTGCAGTCACCTTTGGACGGGAGCACCTGGATACCAGCTTGGACCGTGTGATTCGATTCATAGACGAGCTGTGAGAATTGTCGACAATCCTAAGCTTACACACGGTATTGAACTCTTAAGTTTAAGGAGGGACTTTGCCTCCCTTTGTGTGTTCTACCGATTGTACAACGGGTTGTGTTCTGAAGAGTTGTTCGAAATGATGCCGACAGCTACTTTTTATAACCGTACCGCTCGCCGACGACGGGGAGTTCACCCTCACACGCTTGAACCGCAATGGTCGCGTACGGTGCGATTCCAGAGAAGTTTTCTTCCGAGAACACTCAAGCTGTGGAATGAGCTCCCAGCCGAGGTTTTTCCAAGGGACTACAGCATGGAGTTCTTCAAGAAATGCGTGAAGAGGTTTTTAAAGGGTCGGCAACGCATGAGTGACGCCCCTGGTGTTGCGAATGTCCATAGGCTACGGTGACTGTTTAACATCAGGCAGGCCGTATGCTTGATTTCCACCTTAGTGGTATAAAAAAAAAAAAGAATGAACTACCACAACATCTAATTTTTGATGAATGGGCCTTACAACAACTCCACTGTTTTATCGAAAAATTGTGTTCAGCGATGGGGCTCATTTCTGGCTGAACAGATACGTAAACAAGCAAAATTGTCGCATCTGGAGTGATGAACAGCCACATGCCATACAAGAATTATCCATGCATCCCGAAAAAACGACAGTTTGGTGTGGTTTAAAGGCTGGTGGCATCATCGGTCCATTTATCTTCAAAGACGACCGTGGAAGAAACGTTACCGTCAAAGGCGAACGATATCGAGCCATGATACGCGACTTTTTTTTTGCCCCAATTGGCTGAGTTAACCTTGGTTGACATGTGGTTGCATCAAGACGGTGCCACATGGCGCACAGCTCGTGAAACAATGGACATGTTGAAGGATGAATTTGGTGAGCAGCTTGCCTCTCGAAATGCCCTGTGGGTTGGCCGCCAAGATCATGCGATATAACGCCTCTTGATTATTTCTTGTGGGGTCATGTGAAGTCGTTAGTGTATGTGGACAAGCCGCACACGATTGAAGCCTTACAGGATAACATAACACGCGTTATTCGTGGAATACAGGACGAAATGCTCGAAAAAGTGATGCAAAATTGGACCTTCCGAATGGACCATTTGAAACGGAGCCGCGGACAACATTAATATCTTTAAAAAGTAAATGGCAAAGGCCAAATTATCGATTCCAATAAAATGAATATTGATGCAAATTTTAGTGCTTTATTCGATTTTTAAAAAAACTACGCTTACAAAATCACCTGTTATTTAAATCACTGTATTGAGATGGCAGTCATAGCACTTATAATATTAATGGAATGTTATACCTACTGAGAATTCTACCAGACTAGTTCTTCCATATATTATACTATATACAATGCCTGGATATTTATTGTAGACAGCTGTTAGTGATCAGCGTTAGCTAAATCCGAGAAACAAATATCTATCGCTTCGTCATGAAGAACGATTCATTCGAATGAAATCGACTGCATCTGAGTAATAGACCGAATGATAGAATAGTCGAGATTTGAGATTTGAAAATTGTAGACAAACTGATTTTCTAGAAGCTTCGCAGATGTAAAATCTAAATTGGGAATTATTTTATAACAGACGATTAGAATTTAAAAGTAATTGAATGAATTTTAATTATTAAAAAGTAATAGCTTTAACTTGTTGACCTCTGTCGTCAGATAGCACCGGTGTATACATAGTGTGCATTTTACCGACCAGATGGCGTTAGTTGTAACGTATACGATAAGATTTGAACGAATTTACTTTGTTTACGTTTATTTATCAATTACTTTGATTAGAAAATAATTAAATTAGGGAACTGGGATTTTTATGCAGCTTGTAACGGATAAACCGTTACATTATTGGCATTCAACTATTTTCCGTATCATTAATATATCAATTTGACATCTGGGTCACCCGTACACAGTCCAACATTCGTTAAGTTTATTCTTATATATAGTAGTCTCTGTCAGTTGTCCAGATAAATTTGTAATTTCCAGGATCCAGGATTTATGTACATATTTGTTATTATCACTGGCATCGGCAGTGAAAGAAAACATCGTGAGGAAACCCGCAAGTTCAAGAAGTTTCTGTTTCTGGCTTGTGGAGGTCTGATAGCTGTTGCTCCACGTAAACAGTAGGTAGTATCTTTGCCAAATCCTTAGGCTTAGGTAGCGGACCCAGCCAGTCCTAAAACGATTAGGAAACGGGATGACGCTAAGATGAATCAGAAGAAGTAGTTGTAAAGTAAAGCGTTTTAAATACTACAACAGAATAATTAATCTGATTTAAATAATAATTTTGTTATGAATAATATAAAATATAAATTACAAAAGTACTTTTTGAACAATTTAAGTAGTCAAAACAATATAAATTCACTTAAGAACTTGAAAACAAATTAATTATACTACATGATTATTGTTATTTTATTACCTGCAATAAAATAAATCTTAATTAAATTATAATTCATATTTACCATATACTTAGTTGCTTATTGTATGTGTATGTATTATTAATGCTACTCACTTCATCCTAATATATGTCTTCAATCAAACGTACTTGTCCGGTCACCGATGAATCTTATTTTTGTAGTTAAGTACACACTATTCAATACTATTCTTATTTTACATTGTAGGTAATTATTACACGTCTGTGTCTTGATGTAGTGATATCATTGCATATGCGTCAAACCAGTGGCTTATGAAATGCATTAATATTGTTTTTATAAAATGTTTATATAAACTGGTGTAATAAATAAATAAAATAATTATAAATAATCTTAAAAAGTGGCTTTAACAAATTAACCTCGCAAGAAACAAAAATAAATATCAAACGACAAATAAATCGCGGAACATACACATAATATATGTAAATATGTATGTATACTTAGTCTGGCCATATATACTGTTACAATTAAAAATAAACAAAATATTACATTTGAACTTGGAATCTGTCATTTTTATATGATTGTTCATTGAGTTTTCTCATTTTGGCGCCAATACATTGTACAATATTTTGCGATATTAAAATGGAGTGCGGTGATAAAGAGAACCGAATCGCTGTGATTGCATTACACAAAGTAGGTAGTATTGCATTTGGCTCCAGCCAATTTTTAAAACTCTCCATACGCTTGGTATTAGTAAAATGTTTGTGTGCCGGGCTATTAATAGGTACAATGAGACCTCCTCTGTTTGTGACAGAAAAGGATCTGGCCGTCCACGTAGTGTTCGTACGAAAAAGGTGGTCAAAGCAGTGTAAGGGAAAGACTTCGAAGAAATCCTGTCCGAAAGCAAAAGATTTTATCTCGAGATGAAGATAGCACCTAGAACCATGTCGCGTATTTTAAAAGATGACTTAGGACTTGCAGCCTATAAGAGACATACTGGTAATTTCTTAACTGATAATTTAAAAAAAGAATAGAATAGCTCTAAGGAAGCTTCCCAATTAGTCGACAGAGTGCAATGTGTGCACTATCCGACTTCAGAGATGGTTTGGTGGGGTATTAGCTATGAAGGAGTGACTGAGCCATACTTTTGTGAAAAAGGTATCAAAACATCGGCACAAGTGTATCAAGATGCCATTCTTGAGAAGATAGTAAAGCCCCTTAAGAACACTCATCATGTTCAATAACCAAGAATGGTCCTTCCAGCAAGACTCGGCGTCGGGTCATAAAGCTCGGTCTACGCAGTCTTGGTTGGAAACGAACGTTTCGGACTTCATCAGAGCTGAAGACTGGCCGTCGTCTAGTCCCGATCTTAATCCGCTGGATTTAGATTTTTGGTCAGTTTTAGCGAGTACGGCTTGCTCTAAACGCCATGATAATTTGGATTCCCTAAAACAATCCGTAAGATTGGCGTTGAAGAATTTTCCCATGGAAAGAGTGCGTGCTTCTATTGATAACTGGCCTCAAAGTTTAAAGGACTGTATGGCAGCCAATGGAGACCACTTCGAATAAGCTTTTCATATTTTAAATTGTTTTATATAGGTATATGTATTAAACTAACACTGTAAAAGTAATAAATGTTATTTGCAATAGAAATTTTTTTTTTCTTTGTTTCAGTATTTATGGCAAGACTAGGTATAAATTTACGGTCTCTGTGTGAGTGACTCACTATCGTCTTTGACGTCAAAGCCAATCTGCACATAGTACAACCTGCTAATTGACAGACGTGGGACGCCGGTTTACCAAGGACAGGTGCGACGTTGATTAAGGGATTTGAAATATTGTCCATGTCCGTGACCTTTTATTTCGAAGTTTTATTTTCTGTTTATACAACGTCGGGAGGAGTACAAGCATATGACCACCTGATGTGAAGCGGTTACCGTAGCCTATAGACGCTTGTAATACATTAAGTATCACTCGCGAGATGTCACCTCTGCTGCGATCACAACAACTCCTTAGGATCTTACTGGTGACTTCACTCACACGCAGAAACACAACAACCCTCTAGGGCGTTGTTATTTTGCTGCGGTTTGTCCCGAACCCACGAGCGTCGGTGTTTCACTACTGCGCGACCGAGTTCGTTAGAATCTTTTTATTTCAAAGTTTATTTAGTTCGCCACTTAAGCTTCTATTGTGAAATAATGTAGCACAAAACGAGAGCACAAGAGTGGAACAGAGCCTCGGATATTGCTAAAGTTTCAAATATATACCGTGTTCAATCAGCTACAATGTCTCGTGATGCAGACAATCGCGATAACCAAATATTCCCCCGTTGGCGCAGCACGTGATCTCATTACGTTCAGTACTTGTTTGATCGGAAACTGTAGTATCAGCGCTTGTAGGAAGGTGTCACTAAGTTTTTTACGCGACTGTCCAAATAAACCTTCATCCCCGTGCTTTCTAAACTAGTCTATATTGTCATTGTTAGCAACGCGTTAATTGTCCATAGACATTTTCTGCGAAGAGTATGTTTATTTTTATTAAGTTGGCATCGCAAGAACGGGCCAGTCCTTTGCCGTCCGCGATACATTTAACACAGCGGCCATTTGAACTGATATTTAGGCCGACATTGTAATTTACATAAATATATAAAGTATTTCTGATTATTTTAGTCGGCTACCTAGCGACCACCCTTATCAGACACTAAGGGGTCGATTGCAATAATTAAGGGGTCCATCAGATTCAAATATTAGTCAGACATGGGGTCTACGGAGAGCAGAAAATATTTAGGCAAGCGGTACGGAGAAAAATGATCGAAAACCTCTGCTGTAACCCTTTGGAGAATGGGTATGTGCAGGGGAATTCAGCAGCGGAAAATCGCTACTTTAAAGTCTTACCATCAAACAGACTGTACGCTTAATTTCTTTTTTTTATACAACGTTGGGAAACATACAAGCATACGGCCCACCTGTCGTAAAACGGTTACCGTAGTCTATAAACGCTTGCAATACGTTAAATATTATACGTGCGATGCCACCGCTACCGGCAACACAGCAACTTTCAAGGAGCCCGCCGGACACCCCACCCACATGCAGGAATACAACAACTTTCTAGGGAGGTTTATTTGGTTGCGGTTTTCTGTGAGGTGGAGGTACTTCCCCAGACAGGCTGCTTTAATGCGCCTTATATATCTTAAATATATCCAGATCAAGACAAACAGACATGTTCATGCTTTCAGTAGGCTCCACGTATTCAGAATTAGATAAAATATTGTTAAACATGTGGCACACTATCATTTTTAGTGTAAATCTCACTGATAGGAGTGAGATTCAAAGAAAGATGAGATTATTCTCTCTTTTACGACAGAAATTATAGACGAGCTCAGTTGCGTAGTGGTGAAACGCGCTAATAAGTTACTTTGACACCAACGCTCGTGGTTTCGATTCCCACACAGGACAAACATTAGTGTGCATGAACATGTCTGTTTGTCTTGTAGTGTGTGTATATAAGAGAGGTAGAGCGTACCAAAGCAGCCCGTCTGGAGAAGTACGCCCACCATACAGAAAATCGCAGCCAAATAATAACTCCCTAAGGGGTTGTTGTGTTCCTGCGTATAAGTCAGATCATCAGTAAGCTCCTAATGAGTTGCTGTGTTAACAGCCTGACAGGCGATGGCGTGGCATCGCGCGAGTGATAATGTATTGCAAGCGATCATAGGCTACGGTATATACTCCCGACGTTGTATAAAACAAATCACTCATAATCCATTAGTATAGGTGGAATCCGCTACCTAAGCCTAAGGATTTGGCGAAGATACTGATTTTTAGATAGAGTGAGTGCCGTCAGGCCTCCACAATCTAGAGGGAAAACCAGAACTTTTTCGGACGTGCGGATTTCCTCATGATGTTTTCCGAGTTAGTAATAATTACAAATATGCATATAGATCCGAAAACATAAATTTAGTGGTAGGTACATTAATTACCACTTCAAGATTTGAACCAAGGACCATCGGATAGATAGATATTTATCCACTGGACCATCACTATTATTCCTCATAGTAAATATAGTTCTCTTAAGATATTGATATTAAAAAAAAGTGTCAACCATGCAGTTTGAGGTTACGGAGATATTAAAAACCAACATAGTTGCAAAGTGCATTATCATGCAAGCTGGTTATATAGAACATGTTCGTTATGAATGGATAAGAGTACAACAAGATACAGAAGCTTCAGAATGCGTACCTAAAGATTCATGATTCCCAATTGGATACTTTTAAATTTGCCACAAAATTCCATAATATTAATATCTTACATTTCTAAAGCCGTACTTTCTACACCTTCTTCAAGTCAAAAAGGAAGTTTTAAGGAAGAATTATGACATTATGCTCATTTATTCATTCAACATTTTGGTCAAAGTTTTCATGGCTTCCCAAGCTTTGTTGTTCGGAGTTTATTGAGAACAATAAAAATAACTTGATCAACAAACAGACAACAAACTTTAGACCGGCATCCGTCTGCTACTGTTGCTATTCTAACAATATTTGCATGTGAATAAGCTGTATAAAAAAGGTGCTATTCTTAAGTCATGCGATAATGACTTGGCATTGTATGACTTTTCACAAAATCTCTCTTCTTACCCAAAAAAAATGTAGCCCGTGTAAATCTTTGTAGCCAAAGCCACTACTTTCCTACACGTGATACACTACGCGGAATAGTAAACTAGAAAAAAGAGACTTAAAGGCACAACTGTAATGAAAAAGTAAAAAGTAAAAAAGTACTAAATATATCTATCATCATCATCTGAGAAACCCCGAGCATAGCTCATTCCATAGTACGCTGAGTGACCTTGAGCTTCCCCATACGGCCCGCAGTGAAGGGTCACGTCTCAGTTCCGTATGTTATCACTAGGAACACACACTATTGGAAGACTTTGCTCTTCTGGCGTTGAGGTATTTTGGACGAGAAAATGTGTCGAACTTTCCGAACGCTGCCCAGCCGTGCTAGATCCGCCTGTTGACCTCTCGGTCGAATTTGGACTTACCTACCTGAATAACACGCTCTTTGTAGACATATTCGTCGACAACTTCGAGCTTTGTGCTTCCAACCATGACTAGCATAGGTGTGACATGGACATTCGACATGATCTTGTTCATCTTGAGACCTACCTGATTGGAAACGCTGTTGAGGCCATTGAGCATAGCGTTAATTTCCTCCAGCGAATTAGCCACGAGAACTATATCGTCAGTAAATCGAAGGTGAGTGATGTATTCGCCACTGATGTTTATACCGTATCCATTCCAGTCCAAGAGCTTGAAGACATTTTCCAATGCGGCGGTGAAGAGTTTCGGGGATATAACATAGCCTTGTCTTAATTCTTTTTATATTTGGTGCGGTTTCGTACTCTGGTCCTGTACTCGGATACACATCGTTGCTTTACTGTATAAGCACGCCAGACATAAGGGCAGATTATACTCTTCGTATAGTCTTTTGTATAATCTGACGGATGGTATATATGTGGTTTACGGTGCTAAAATCTTTTCGAAATCCGGCTTGTTCGGTATGCTGAAGTTCATCAAGTCTGCGTGCGAGACGATTTGATGATGTCTTTAAAACAATACAACATAGGTAGGCGATAGTGGCCTATAGTACTTAAAAAAGAGTCTTATCACCCTTTTCGGAGAACAACATGACCAGGCTTCTGCTCCACGCTTCTGGTGGTCACTGGAGTGTATGACGGAATTAAATAGTTAATAGATTCAGGCGTTACTTTGCGAAAGTCAAATCTATATGCAATTTGATCTAACCTGCTTTGCGTGCTTCCGCCACCAAAACTGGTGGCGGAAGCACGCAAAGCAGGTTAGATCAAATTGCATATGGAATTAAATAGCTTCTGAAAGACCAGTATCGGTTTTCCGCCCACTTACAGAAGCTTCGCCGTAATTCCGTCCTCATCCGGTACTTTGTGATACCATTTTGAAGCTGTTTGAGAGCGAAACAAATATACAACACGATAGTAGAAGGATGTAGCCGAGGAACGCCATGCATGCATTCTTGAAAAGAGCTATGAATATCAAATAAGCGGGTAATATAAGGACTGAGTCGTTTGGTACTCGGTTCCTTCTGCTTACCCCATAGGGGACTTAGCGTGAAAATATAGATAGCTAGATAGACAATGATGGAAAAAATTAAGGTGTTTTAAACTTGAAGCCACTAGTTCTGTAAAAATAGATATAAAAAGGCTAATGGAGCTTTTGAACGGTAAACAATCAACAAAATTATACAATTACTAGCTGGCTAAATTATTCCTAGGATTATTTTAGTATTATAAAAATAGGGGTTGATTTGTGATTGAAAGGTGAAAATTTAGGGTTGTATGTACTTTTTAATACCACATCATAAAAAAAAAATGTCCAAAAAAATTTTTTGGGGTGGACGACCCTTATCACTTAGGGGTATGAAAAATAGATAGTAGCCGATTCTCAGACCTACTGAATATGCATTTAAAATTTCATCAAAATCGGTCAAGCCGTTTCGGAGGAGTATGGTAACTAATATTGTGACACGAGAATTTTATATATAAGATAACAAAATATAACAATATTATGTAAGAAACATCTTATATATTATGTACGAAGTCAAAAAGGCCATTATGTAAATTAGTTCAGTCTATTCGACATAATTTATCGCACGGTTGTAGAATATTCTACTTGACAAATTCATCTTATTTGTTGAAGTATCCCGTGTTATGTAAATTTCTGCAGCTATAAAACAGGTACAACTGTCATAATTTATGTTGTTAACTTAACTATGTACTGTGACGGCAATTTCTATGGAATCTCATTTGTTTTAGTAGAGTTAAGAGCAGGTGAAGTGATGACATACATGGTAAGGACAGGCGAGTAAATATGTAAGGTTTACCTTTAGGGAATATTTGAATTGACGGGTTTGATTGGTTCGTTATTTTTTTAATTTTGATTGACGCATAATACAGATTATGGTTTAGTAAGGAGAAAATTAGTAGATTGTTGTGATTTATCTGAACCATAAGCAATGACACTTGACACAAATTTTAAATTACTTTTAAAATGACAAATTCCTACGAAACTTGATGGAGTATTTTGGAGCAAAAATATTCAATCATTGTCTACTAAGATTGTATAATTGTGCTATAAAACTATTTTAATTAAAATAAGTAAGAGCAAACAATTGGACATACGCGTACGGTGCGGTTCCAGAGAAGTTTTCTTCCGAGAACACTCAAGCTGTGGAATGAACACTCAAGCTGTGGAAGGGACTACAGCATGGAGTTCTTCAAGAAATGCGTGAAGAGGTTTTTAGAGGGTCGGCAACGCATGAGTGACGCCTCTGATGTTGCAAATGTCCATAGGCTACGGTGACTGTTTAACATCAGGCAGGCCGTATGCTTGATTGCCACCTTAGTGGTATATATAAAAAAAAAAACATATATTTGTTCTCTATCAGAGCTCATCACCTCATATTTCGCCTCAGAAAATGAATATAAATCATTTGGAAGAGGCATTGTTCAATTACTCTTACCATAAAGTGGATCAAGGTAAAAAAATACCCCCTAACTTTGCTCCAATATCGACATAACTTAGACAATTAAAACATTTACAAAAAAAATATCCTAAAAGTTTTGTAGGGGGGCCGTCCCATTCAGATCAAAAGTGAATCTCGTTGCTTAGTAAAAGTAAGTTTCTAGACCAGAACCAGCGAGATTAATTCAATACTTCATACCACCCCAACAACATGTCACCCGACTTGTCACCCGCCTAAATCACACGTTGTTTTGGGTAAACATCCGATTTCCGAAAATACGTGTTTTTGAAAATGCCTGACAACTTTATAACAATTTTGATAGATATAATTTCTATTTCAAATGCTAACCTTTCGTTTGCATTCATTGAAAGCAGACACTATTTTAGTTATTTGTGAAGTTCAGTGGACTAGATTTTGTTTCATAGTGACATATTAAAGTATTTTAATCTCACTAGCTAATTTACGACACACAATTGTGATAATGCATGTGACATTTATCTGCCTCTCTCCGTACTGAAAGCGGGATATATATCATTGATCGTTCGTTATACTAATGGCGAAGGAGGAGGGAACACTGGCACAAAACAACATGATAAACTGCACCTTTTAACGATATAATATATTTCGACGAGCTCGGTGGCTCAGTCGTGAATGACGCGACTTTGACACCAACGCCACGACCGTTCGATTCCCATACAAGGCAAACATTTGTGCGCATGAACATGTCTGTTTGTCTTGGTCTGGATGTTTTAAGAGAGGTAAGTCACATCAAAGCATATGGATAAGTACCTCCACCTCACAGAAAACCGCAACCAAATAACAACTCCTTAGAGGGTTGTTGTATTCCTGGGTGTGAGTACAGTCACCAGTAAGCTCCCAAGGAGTTGTTGCGTAAGCAGCAGATGAGGCATCGCGTGAGTGATAATTAATATATTACAAGCGTTAATAGGCTACGGTACCCACTTTACATCAGGTAGGCCGTATGCTTGTATGCTTACCGACGAAGTATATAAAAAGAAACATCAATGTTAACATCATACAATGCATAAGGTGTAAGAAATCATTTCATTTTTTAGACGAATAGCTTTTTTCCAGATTCTTAACTGGATTTATTAAAAAGACCATTCGTCGAAGACCAGTAACCAGTAGATTATGCCCTTAATGTTTGAATAAACAGTCAAATACTATTCTAATAATCCACGGATTCGCCTTTCTTCTCCCACGGGTACGGCAAATTTGACTTTTAGTGGAGCCGACCGCAAAGTATACAATAAACAAGGAGTAATGCAGCCATTTACGCCTAATCACCCGATTATGTTTTTCACACCAATTATTACAAAAATAATTCGTAGAGAGATAGGAGATGCTATGAAGTATGCCTTGAAGAAGATAAATAGCAGCAGTGACAATGAAATTAAATTAACTTAGGACGGAGATTAGGGATGTCAAAATGTCATTAATCATTTTAAGTAAACAGTTTGACATATTAAAATCGAACGCAGATATCAACAAATCCGTTTTGGCTTCGCTACAGAATGAAACTTCAGAACTTCGCATTGAATTCAGTGTACTTCTAGAAGCGTGAAGGAGATGTATTAAATGTCTAGGGCTCGCCATTGGGAAGTCGACAATTGACGGGCTCGGTGGCGCAGTGGCGAAACGCGCTGTTACGTTACTTTGACACCAGCGCTCGTGGGTTCGTTTCCCACACTGGATAAATATTTGTGTGCATGAACATGTCTATTTGTCTTGGTCTGGGTGTTTTTAAGAGTGCTAGGGCGCATCAAGTACCTCTACCTCACAGAAAAACCGCAGCTAAATAATAACTCCATAGAGGGTTGTTGTGTTCATGCGTGCGAACGAAGTCATCAGTAAGCTCCAAAAAAAGGAGTTGCTGTGCTAGCAACAGAGCTGGAATCGCGAGAGTAATACTTAATGCATTGCAAGCGTTCATAGGCTTAGTAACCGCTTTCCATGAGGTGGGATGAATGCTTGTATGCCTCCAGACGTAGTATATAAAAAAAAGTCTAGAATGTTCCCGAAATTATGTAAGTCCGCCTCTTGGCGGAAAAAGTTATCACTATTGTTCAACAGTTGGGACTTGGGACGCGCCGTAAACTGCCCCATCAAGGACTGTGATATCTTTTATTGCTCCCGCATAGCTAAGAAAACTCCTAATAAAGTTCAGTGCTGAATAACCTACTAGTCGCTACGACTGAGTGACCATCTACAGGAAAAAACTTAATTCCAGCATCGATGATAAAACGTCCCCAGTGCTGTGGGTTATCACTAAAAAAACAACCGCAGCGACTGTGATCTATAGTCACAGGTACAACCACGCTTTCGTACCTAAGGTATTCGAAGGTACAACGGATGAAATCACAGACATTTTCATACAAAAGCGAAGCTACGAGTAAGTCAGGTGTAGGGTGATCGTGTGCAGTAATTGAGTAGCAACTTTACATGTGGCAACATGTGTTACATGTGTTACACTTACGCGCCAAGGAGCTTAAATATAAATTTGTGTAGATATTTGCAGTGCGAATGTATCTTCGAAAGTCCGAAACAACAGAATTTATATCGGTCGTAACTTACGAGTTGTATTAAGTATATTATAGGGTTATTCCCGCTATTCCCTATCTTGAATTCCTACCAGCAGGAACTGTGTACAATTTCAATACTGCTTAGAATACCTATTGGTAGTATATTGTCTAGTTATTTTTACCAGATTTTTTATATGGCAGCTGTGAAAATAATCCTTAAAGAAACGTAAATGAAGAGGACGTACAGATGCCCACATATCAAGCGTTTATAAATAATTAGTAGTAGGTAAATAAGATTATAATAATATATTGACAGCGCCCAATGCACGAAATAAGTGCTGGTTTCGTATTAAAAACAATTGAGTAAAAAAGAGTTTTATTCTCTCACTGTATATTGTTGTACTATTCATATAACACTTTATAATAAATAACAATTAAAATTATTTATATATAAGGATTTGCTAAATCCTACCAGTAAAAATAATGAGAAAATACAATATTCCTATTGGTAGGAATTCTGTTTACGAGTAGCGGGGACAGACAATATTATAGGCATTATGATACATAATGATGGTATAATCTTAGCATAAAATTATCTATCTATCTATAACTTCACGTCAAATCCCTTGCCGGGAAGGCAGAGAGAATCGAGTGCTACATGACCCTTCATTCAGATTCATATATACCTCACTCTCTTCCTTAACATTAATTGCTCTTCTCATACACGTTTGATGGTTTCTAAGGCTCTTGACATCACCTTCTGATAGAACATGATTAATTTGGTCCCAGGTAAGTAAAATAATTAGTAGTAGGTAAATAAGATTCTCTTATAACTTAATTTAAGCTTATTAGATAATTTTAGGCTAAGATTTTCAAAACGTGATAGATTTAGGGAATAAACCTACAGATTTATTTATAAATACAATGGCTTTATCTACGATATAGTACTCGTAGTTCAATGTGAAACGTTAATATTTATGAGTCTGAATTATTTAGTCATATGAAGATATCTCGGTAAGTGAGACGAGTCGACAACACGGCTAAATAATAATCCTGACAAGTTATTTATATACGGCGTTTACCTTCCGCCGGGGATTCAGAAACATTTCTATGAGAACTGTTTCCATTGTTAGCAATGTGTACATACATTAGGAACTTACGATGACAAAAAATAATACTCTAGGCGAATTTCAAGTAAGTTTTATTGACAAAAAGACATTTTTATTGACACTGCACATGCAGTTGGCCTCTGTGGGCCGTCACTACGTTACCGGATGGAAACAAATCTCTTTTTTATGCTATGTTGTACTATTATATATATTATTGTATGTTGTACTTCGTTACGGGTGGGAGAGGCTAGTGTGAGGCACCACATCCTAAAAAAGAAAAAAGCTACTGCCGAAGGGCCCCCGAGAGGGGTCTAGCAGTTT
Source organism: Pyralis farinalis (assembly GCA_947507595.1). Classification (NCBI taxonomy): domain Eukaryota; kingdom Metazoa; phylum Arthropoda; class Insecta; order Lepidoptera; family Pyralidae; genus Pyralis; species Pyralis farinalis. The sequence goes on along the minus strand of OX382260.1, from coordinate 35,171,138 downwards.
TTAGATGCTATATCTATTAGAATTCTATCAGAAGGTAATGTCAGGAGCCCTAGAAACCGGCGAGCGTGCATGAAAAGAGCAATGAATGTTAAAGAAGCGAGTGAGGTATGTAAGGATCGAGTCACGTGGCGCTCGGTTCTCTCTGCCTACCCCGTAAGGGATTTGGCAGGAAGTTATAGATAGATATCAATTATAAAGTCAGAAGTGAAACGCGCATTGAAATGACTCAACTACAATAACCCTGTGACATAATTCCCTCGATATTTGATACAAAATGTGCTGACGTAGTGTGGCGTGTAAGTGTCGCTCTGCCTGTCTACATTAAAGGTATTCAATAAGTCATTGACGAGTGATTTGCCTTTAGTTTGTAAATAAACATGAATTAGTGCCCGTTTACAAAACGGTTGATAGGTAACGGTAGATACCAGAGGGAGATTTTGTACAAAAGTCGTGTGCATACCTCTGTCTAATCTATTTCTACCTCCAAGCAGCTATATTTATATAGCTGGGTTCCGGTTTGAAGGGTGCTGTGAAACATCCTTAGGTCACAAGATTGGCAGCGCGCGAGTAACATCCCCGTGGTGTTGCGAGCGTTAATAGGCTGCGGTGACTGTTTACCATCTAATGCAGGCCGCATGCTTGTTTACCAATGTAGTTGCATAAAAAAAGGTCAGCTGTGAAGAACTACAGACCCATATCCACTTTCCCTATATCTAGAAGGTCTTGGAGTCCTTGTATTTGTAATCTCCTAACGTATTAAATACGTTTCAATGAAACTCAACAATATGGGTTTGTTAAGACCCGATCTACTAGCACTACGCACTACAAATTACTATTTACAATTGCACGAGGCCCAAGGCACAAGATACTGAGAAATCATTAAATAACAACAATAGTTGCATGTATTTTCTTCACATCACAAATGAACTAGGCTTACTTGTGAAATGTAAATTATCCTTTGGATAGTTGGAGGTCTTGCGAGGAGGTTTTTGCCATACCAGTTTACCGAACAATAAGGCGTATTTTATATCTATTTAAATAGTTATTCGAGGAGAACATTCGCAGCGCAAAATCATGCTGTCACTGAAACGTAGGCTTGAAACAGTGAACCTATTTAGCGCTAAAAGACTAAGTTTTAGCGAGGGGTACCTTAAAGCGCAGTTAAGAGGTTAAATTTGTTTGTGTAGTTCTGAGACCAGTATAATATTCGCTGATACATACGACACTATATACTATTATATCTAATACTATGGGAAATAGATATTACTCTTAAATCTGGGTAAAAGAGCGACACTGCGCATCGGTTTCGTACGGCTTCTAGGCGGTTTCTCACATTAGTAGGAATGTGATCTATTTCTGAGTCATTGTTAGCCTTCGCGTCAGCTGATCGCTAATCAGCGCTTGGCCTCTCTAACGGCTTCTGTAGGAACCTGCCCTTACTAAAAGATTCAGTGCGACTTGACTTCAACTTTCACTACAGTATGCGGGCGTGCAGTGTCGCTACGCCAACACCGTTGTTTACTATAATATTTGGCGTACACCGCCTTAAAGTAAGACTTCGGACCTTACGTACGGTATGTAGGACCTTCAATGTACGTACATATTTTTGCCGTGGTGGAGATCGTCAAGGTGGGTACGGTTCGCATGAGAGTTCGGATCCAAAGCGCGTACCAAACCTTTGCTACGAAGTACAATGATAGGTCATGCGTGCAGTTCGCTGGACGCCTCGCTTACCGGTCAGTTTAAGTGGAGCCCCAGCTAATCAGTGGCCCCCAAACACTAAGTCAGTGTACCTCAACCATACCTTCCATATTTATATCACGCAATACAGTGACGTGATTGTTACTGAGCAGTGATAGATTGGTGGAGAAGGAACCGGCTCACTAACAAACTGGTCCTCGGTTCGAATCCTGGCGGATGCATGTACTAATAAGTTCGTATTTTCGGATTTATGTACATATTTACCACACGTCCAAGAAATTATATTGCAAAAGACGTGTGACTTAACCCAGGAATCTCTTACTCTTGAGGAATTGTTGTGTTAGCAGTGGGGATGGTAATGCGCGAGCGACACTGCAACTATGCGTTGCAAGCTTTCATAGCTACGGGAAACACTTTACAACAGGTGGATAGTATTTTATGCCTCCCTATCTTAGATAAAAAATCATTCTTCGTAAAAAAATAACTTCTTTACAACGGTACATGATTTTTGGTAAGTCTTGCTAATTAGTGACTATATTAAACAATAATTTTAATAACGAATAACTATCCAGTAAACGAGTGACTATAGAAAATGTAAATGGTAGCCGGTTTTTAACAAATGTCGTGATTCTTCACCTTAAGGCCGCCTGTCTACTAGAAGGAGAAGAGCGCAGAGGTGCGGAGCTGTATTAACCAACAGAATTTAACCTTCTCTTCACTTCGATTCCGTGGACATGGATTTGCGAACTATATTAAAAATTCATACATTATAAATTTGCAGTAGTGGGGCAGTGACCTGGCCAGTACTCCACATACCTCGCTCTGCATTTGTTTTTGCTCCGCTTTGCATTTTTAAGGTTCCGTACCCAAAGGGTAAAACGGAACCCTATTACTGAGACTTCGCTGTCCGTCCGTCCATCCGTCTGTCACCAGGCTGTATCTCACGAACCGTGATAGGTAGACAGTTAAAATTTTCACAGATGATGTATTTCTATTGTCGCTATAACAACAAATACTAAAAAATAGAATAACATAAATATTTAAGGGGGCTCCCATACAACAAACGTGATTTTTTTTGCTCGTTTTTGCTCGATATTGATAACGGCAACAGGTAGACGCTTGAAATATTCACAGAATATTTAGTTATATATTCACTTTAAGAATAAATAATTAAATTTAAATAAAACAAATATTTAAGGGGGGCTCCCATACAACAAACGTGATTTTTTTGTCGTTTTTATAGATAGTGGTATGGAACCCTTCCGAGCGCGCGAGTCCGACTCGCACTTGACCAATTTTTCCTCACTCCGCTCGGCGTACTCTCTCGCTCCACTTTGTATCTCGCTCCGCATCAATGGATAAACACCGACTGTAACTCCGCTCTTCATTACTCCTTCGCTCCTTTTCGCTTCCTCGCTCCGCTTCAGTGGATAGGTAGCCTATAAGCTGAAATATGGCAGAACTACCCATAAATACCCTGTTGTCATCTTATGTGGTAAAAAAATGAAAACATATATAAAGCATCGACATAAATTAGACAAGCTACGCGACATTGACACCAACGCCCGTGGTTTCGATTCCCACACAAGGCCAAACATTTGTGTGCATGAACATGTCTGTTTGTCTTGGTCTGGATGTTTTAAGAGAGGTAGGACGCATCAAAGCAGCCCGTCTGAGGAAGTACCTCCACCTCACAGAAAACCGCAGCCAAATAACAACAACAGTGAGGTCACCAGTAAGCTCCCAAGGAGTTGCTGTATAAGCAGCAGAGGACGCATCGCGCGAGTGATACTTAATATATCGCAAGCGTTAGTAGGCTACGGTACCCGCTTTACATCAGGTGGGTCGTATGATTGTACGTCTCCCGACGTATATAAAATGCTTAAATAGCATTGATCTAAACAATTTTTCACGGAAGTATCGCGTGTTTTATTTATTTTGTTGAACCTGACGTTTCGAACGCTTTGCAGCGTCCGTGGTCGCAGGAAGCCTTCCTGTGTAACAATCGCGAAAACCTAAGACAATACTATGCATAAATAGCAATTTACATGTACCACAATTAATTCATTTCATTTCATAACTTTCCACAAAACAATAGGCATGATTACATATATTTACTAGCAAGCTTCTTTCATCCAAATTATACAAATATCTTCGATTCTGGTCAATATTTTGCGGTTGGTTCAAGTCTACACCATATTGTACTGTATCATACAATACTGCTCTAACAACGCTACTCACATTAGACATACTATTTGATGTTTATAAAACGACCGTTAAACTTGCCCTTTGAGATCCTTGAGTCCCTTCAGTTACACATTTGTTAGAAGATCTTGATGCTTGAAATGAATTATGTTTGTTATTAGATCTTGTGTTTACATTAACTAATTGGAACTAGAACATTATTGCAGGAGCCGGGTAATTAGCGAATGAAAGGTATATGTTAACATTTAAGAGATACAAAAATATTTTTTGGTTTGATTTTTTTTATTTAAGACATACCAACAGCATACACACCACAATTACATATAAAACTGGATATACAGCTGCAATCTCATGTGTACACTAATTATAGGTACGTACAATTTACAATTTGGTTGTTACATATGGGTATATGTGACATAGCACAATGTCACATATACCCATATGTAACAACCAAGAAAACACCCAAAAATACAATGGATATATCTACTTTGTGTTAGTTATGCCCATTGTTTTTTGTAGACTTATATAACTAACACATATATATGTGTTCCTATCAAAAATAATACACGTTGATCAGTACTTGGAAAAGTTCTATTACACAAAAAAAATAAAACTGAATAAATCTATGTTATCAAAAACATGAAAGGAATTCATGTTTTCTATTTACTTTTTCCAATATACTTTGAAAATAGGTTTAATGATTCTTGGCTATTTTCAGAGTTCTTTTAGGTATGAAAGACAAAGTCATTAACCAGAACTGACAAACAAGTTTAAATAAATATATATTTACTTTGATGTATTATTATGAAAAGATAAGAAAACATCAAAGCAAAAATATATTTCATTTTTGCCCGAGTAAAGAGCACCTTTGAAATTGGAGAAAAATAAAATCACAAAATGAATTGTTAAAATCCTACAAATCCAAATAAACTACCAGGATAACATAAATAAAGAGAAATCAAAAGGGAATTCTTGTTTACGAGCAATTTTGCGTTACGAGCTTAAACCTTACGGTTAAGGTAGGTCGTAAAAAATAGGAACACGTGTTTATAATTTTACGAGATATAAATTTATGTGGGTCACCTTACGTGAGTATTATGTCAGGGACAGATCTTTCTTTTCATTTTTAATTAGGCTTTAATAACAGAATAAAAGAACAGAAATCAATAGAATACGACCTACCTCTCTCAAAAATACCCAGACCAAGACAAACATACATGTTCATGCACACAAATGTTTGCCCTGTGCGAGAATCGAACATACGAGCGTTGATGTCAAAGTAACGTAACAGCGTGTTTCGCCACTGCGTCACCGGACTCGTTAAATTCGAATGATAAAAACTATCCTGAAGCACATGCAGGATTTTAATAATAGTACTAACTTTAGCCCGCAACTTCATCTAAATGGTATAACGGGGGAACTACTATTTCTACGTTTCCTCTGTTCCTTCCTCAAGAATTGGGCTATCAAATGCAAAAAATATTTTAATATGTAGAGAACTAAACTCTTCTTACAAGGGTATATATATATATACATATACATATATATATATATGAAAATATGGCAAAGAGATTCTAACTTACTGTCTAGGAAGTGGCTTTGAGACACGTCCTAAAAGAACGTGTGATGCTGATATTACCATGTAATTATAACATAATCAATATCTTTTCCTTATCCAGCAAGCCTAATCGAAAAGTTGGTATCGATCTAAGTTTAAGGTAGGTGCATATCTACGATAGTCATCCCCATACATTGCAAATTGACTTTGACGTATTTAATATAAGTACTAGCCGTATAGAGCATACCGTAGCCACATACATCTTTAGCCAACCCAACCAAAGATGATCGCACTGCACCAGCTCAAACTTGTGTTACATGTAATCTGTAATAATTATTACATAACTCTCTGTATGTATATGCATAGGTGTACCTACGTGTTATGCGTGCATAATGTGTTTATTGTTGTTGGCGTCTTGAAAACCAACTTATATATTTTTTAATACTGCAGAAATAATTTTGTTAGCAGAGAGAGTATGAAAGTAGGATAAACGCGGAGAAATGCCAGCGTTGCGCAAAATTTGTGGTGTAACGCTTGTACACCGTATTCGCAATAATAATGTTAGAAACAAAGTTAGTCTAAAAGGGAGCGTCGGTGTTAAAATAAGAAGAGGCATTCTCCGTTGGTTCGGACATGTAGAAATAATGCAAGAAAAAAGAATTACGAAATAGATATACAACGCGAAGGATATAGTAGCCGAGGAAGATCAAGACTTACTTACCATGAACAAATTGTTCGTGTTTTAAGAAGGTTTGATATCAGGAGCCTTAGAAACCGGCGAGCGTGCATAAAAAGAGCAATGTTAAAGAAGCGAGGAAGGTTTGTAAGTATCGAGTAATGTGGAGCTCGGTTCTCTTTGCCTACCTCACAAGGGATTCGGTGTGAAGTTATATTATATTATATCTTATCTGAAGTTATATTATATATATTATATTATATCGTTTTCTGTCATTACTTAAATGAGCAAATAGAAATTGGCTTGAATGAAAGGGTAGCACAAAGTAATAAAATATTAGTTCGTTTATAAAATTACATTTTGCGTTAGCCCGCGAGTTGAATTTAAATCAGCGACTTAGCCTCCCGCTCCAATGCCTTCTCTTGCCAATTATTATGTAAAAATGTTTTTTGCCAATGGCGAATTCATTTTTTAAAACTTTCATTTAGAATATTCTAGAATGGAATAGAGAAATCGATTTTCAATATCATGGCGAAATACGTGATATTGTAAAAATTTTTGGAAATAAATAAATTTATACATTTCTTCAAGCTAGGTCCCTTGCATGGTAGGTTGGGAGAACCGAGCACCATAAGACGCTGTCCTTAAATGCCTCGCTCTCTTCTTTAACACTGATAGGTCTTTGAATTTATTTGTTAACATTTTCAAAAGAATATTTACTTGCGTATCTTAGCCAATTTTATAATTTACATTTTAGTCTTTAAACTAATGTAAAATAATGTCGTTGTAAAAAATATTTTTCTTTATTTGTGTGTTTTAGTAATTCGTAATAGGTACTTTCATATATCAATGATAATTTATATGCTAAAATATATTCAGCAACGACTGACAGATAAGCAGATTAACGGTGATATTCATCATCATCATGTTTTCAGTCTATATTTGTCCACCGCTGACAGCTTTTCGCGTCGAACCTGAGCTACATACTAGCTAGTTGTTACTAGCTAGTTAGTTGAGCTAGTTGACGAGCTCGGTGGCGCAGTGGTGAAACGCGTTGTTACGCTACTTTGACACCAACGCTCGTGGGTTCGATTCCCACACAGTACAAACATTTGTGTGCATGAACATGTCTGTTTGTCTTGGTCTGGGTGTTTTCTATGTATAATAAGTATGTATTTACAAAAAAAAAAAAAATGTATTCACGTATGTTTATCAGTTGTCCGGTACCCATAACACAAGCTTCGCTTACTTTGGGGCTAGATGGCGCTGTGTAATTTGTCCGACAATATTTATTTATTTATACATAACCGAGCATAGTACTCAGCCCGAGCAAAACTCTTTTCATTGCAGGCTGAGCGACCTTGTGCTTCCCATACTGCTCTTGCTGATGAATGATGACGTTCAGGATGGCTATTTACTGTCAAATAGATGTGACTTGCATAATTATTGTAATGCCATATCAGAAATTATAATAATTAACAATTGTTTACTTTCATATTCGAAGTTATTGAAATTGCCCCACGACAGGCATTTAAATTTTATAGATGTGTTGACGTTTGAAGTTCTCCTAAATAATTGAGATAATATTGAGACGATAGCTATGAAATACTTGTAACTAGTGACTGATTGGTTCCCGGTTCGAATCGTGCAACTACCTCTAAATTCTTGTTTCGGATTTATGTACATATTTGTAATTATCACTGCGCGGCGGTGAAAGAAAAGGTCATGAGGAAACCCGCACGTCCAAGAAATTATATTTCGAAAGACGCCAGTCGCTCCATGTAAAAATCAGTATTTTCCTCAAATCCATAGGGTTAGGTAGCGGACCCCGCCGATCTTAATGGTTTGGGAAATGGGATAACGCTGAAGAAAAAGAAGAAGCTATGAAAAGGAGATAAAGCTGAAGAAAAAGAGGAAGCACTAGTGTTACATAGCTTACCAGTCTCTTTATAACAATTTAAAGGAAATTACAAACACTTAAAAATAGGAAGTCTTTAAACCTTGCATGTAAGCAAAATGGATATGATAGTTGTTTTTATAAAGCAAGCATCTCAAATCCTATACAATGTAATATTACTTAAATATTTTATACAGACAGAAAAAAATAGTTTATTAAAATAACTGGACTAACAGATAACTAAAACTTTGATATCAAATGACAGAGAAAGGACAACAGAAATTAATGTAAAATAATATCTTCATTTATATTTGCACTAAGTCTTCGAAACATAAAATTACTAATGGGATTCGATATTTATAACTTGTATTTAAAGATTTTTACTCCTGAAATAATTTCATTTCCCTCAATTCCGTGACAGATCATTAAAGCTTTTATACGTGTTTAGCTCAATTGTCTTCTAATATTTAATATATTCGTAACAACGAGTGAACAAAATGAAGTTAAATAAAGTAAAGTGAACCTGATTTTATAGAAAAAAAAAAGACATAACATGATTACTCTATTATTTCGTACTCACCGCTCGCACCAGTCGCACTGCTTTGAAATCAGTCAGATTTTTTATATGCAAATCCAACTTCATTTGATTTAGAATATTGATTAAGTTACCTGTTTGCCTCGTTTTCTGAGTACCTAAAAAAGGTTGAAAAGGGTAGTTTTTCTTAACGGTACACTGGAGTTTCTTTTACCGATTAATTAGAGTGAATGGGGATCTCATTTTAATAATCGAGGACGTTTCTTTGTGCTGTTAGGGCTGATAATGATAGGTCGTAATTATTAGGATAAAATAAAAAATCTTTATTTGCTAATGAGCTTTGTGGGCACATAAACATAGTCATGAATATATCCACAAAATCATCTTCACAATAAAGTCCAGTGTCACATACATATACATATAGGTATATATATATATATATGTTCAACTATTTTTTAAGAGAGGTAGAGCGCATCAAAGCATCCTGTCTGGGGAATAACCTCCACCCCACAGAAAACTGCAACCAAATATCAATTTGTTTTGTTCCTGCGAGTGAGTGAGGAGGTAAGCTCCTAAGAAGTTACTATGTTAACAGCGGAGGTGGCATCGCGCGGGTGATACTTAATATATTACAAGCGTTCATAGGCGCTCACAAGCGCTTTACATCAGGTGGGCCTTATGCTTGTATGATAACCAACCAAGACTGCGTAGACCGAGTTTTATGACCCGGCGCGGCGCCGAGTCTTGCTGGATATGTTACATAATTTATAGAGAAAATATGTATGTATTACTAGGGTCTTGTATGTATTATTGTGATTGTGTATTATCGTAGTTATTTATGTATTTTTATATTTTTGTTAGGTGACCATATAAAGAACAAATTCTTTATAGGGTCGATTATTATTTTATTTTAATTAAAACCGCAATCGCGTTTTTCCTCCACTCCCGATGGTTGACTGGTAGAGAATGCAATTAGCATTAAGTCCGCCTTTTGAACCAACTGTATTGTGGTCAATAAAGTATTAAATAAAAAAAATAAAAAAAATGTGATGAATTCATATACAACGGTAACCACTTTACATCATGTGGGCCGTAAGGTTCCCTACTTGTATGCCCACGTCGTTGTATAGAAATAAAAAGAATCTTTGAAAATTTCAAGAGTTATATAACTTATTAAGTTTCAAGAAATACTGCCTAGTGACTAACTGAAACTGAAGAATCAGTGTCTTTGCCTAATCCTTAGGCTTAGGTAGTGAACTTCTATTAGGACTGCCGAATGGATTATAAAAGGGAATAACGCTTTGAAAAAGAAGAGTAAGGGTAATTGAATGTTTACAACAATGGAATTAACAATATACGTTCACTACTTTAACATTACTCTCATCATCATCATCTCAGCCTGTACTCGTCCACTGCTAAACATAGGCCTCCCCTTTAGAACGCCACTCGTCTCGATCCTGTGCCACCTGCATCCATCGACTCCCTGCAAACCTCATGATACAGCTTGCCTATCCTGTGGGCTATGTCGGTTATCTTACTTCTATTGCAAATATCCTCATTTCCGATTCTATCGCGCAGAGAAACCCCGAGCATAGCTATTTCCATAGCACGCTGAGCGACTTTGAGCTTCCCCATACGGCCCGCAGCATTACACAAACTAGTGATATGTTCCACCACTTCAACCCTTACTCATCCCACTGCAGGGATACGGGTCTCCCTTCAACCGAAGGGGTATAGAGCGTACTCCACCACGCTGCTCAAATGCGTTGCCAGTGTTTTCAACCTGCCCGAGGGCCACTGACTTAGCTTAAGCGTCAATCGACAACAGCCGGGGCCGACGGCTTAACGTGCCCTCCGAGCGCGGTGAAACTCAGGCTGCGATCGATGTTGCTTAACCTGCGTGTTTGGTTAGAATGACATGCGCAATGACGCTATCGAGTCATGATATATTCATTAAGTCCATATCAGTTGTGTGGCTTAGGCTCTCTAGCGCCCACCGCCGACTGGAAACCAGCTGAACATCCAACGGGTTAGAGCCCTCACTGGAGACTGCTCAACTTCGTCTCCAGCAAGCAGACTTTTTGACGAGCTCGGTGGCGCAGTGGTGAAACGCGCTATTATGTTACTTTGACACCAACGCTCGTTGGTACGATTTCCACACAGGACAAACATTTGTGTACATTAACATGTCTGTTTGTCTTGGTCTGCGTGTTTTTACGAGAGGTAGGGCGCATCAAAGCGGCCTGTCTGGTGAAGTATCTACCTCCACCTCACAGACAACCACAGCAAAATAACAACTCACTAGAGGGTTGGTGTGTCCCTGCGCTTGAATGATTTGTGTAAAGCAAAATGTGTAAAAAAAGGAAATCAAAAAATGTACTAACGGTAGTGGGTGCCGGTCGGTGCTAGTTCGCATGAACTAATTGGTGGTGTAAAAGGAGAAATGGAAAAGCACACAGCAGGTTACATCAAATTTTATCATAGTCAGTCGAAGATCAGTAAGTGGCTGGAAATGAAACCTAGTTTCAATATCCATGTCGATGCAGCCGTAACCGATTAATATCTTCATATATTTTGTGTATGGCGTTCCGGCACAGTTCATCCCAGCAAGCACTCAACTCGGTTGGAAAATCAATCTTCGTCTTCTTCGTAAGCTTATATATCTTCTTATATTAAATATATATATTTAGAAATACTAAAAAAAACCGACCAAGTGCAAGTCGGATTCGCCCACTGAAGGTTCCGCACAAATTTGTAGGTATGTATATACGAGTAGTTCAGGAATCTCATAAACTATGAAAGCACCGAACATTGCTTTAACGAATAGATTAACTGTATTGAAGGAGAAACATAACTTTCCCGTTGGAAATCTGTTGCCCAATGCAAAGTCAGATGTCGCGATTACTTTATCAACGTGCAAATAAGTTTATAATCGCAAAAAAAAATTGTGATGTAACTATAAATTTACGGTTTTCGGATTTTCCCATTATTTGTGGTAACAAACGAATAAACCACTTGATTGCACATGAAGGCACCCCGCGCTCACAAAAACGTCGTGTTTAAGCACACGGGAGGCATACAAGCATACGGCCCACCTGATGTAAAGCGGGTACCGTGGCCTATTAACGCTTGCGATAAGTATATTAATACTCGCGCGATGCCTCCTCTGCTGCTTATTTCACATTGCACAGCAACTCGTAGGGAGCTTACTGGTGACCTCACTCACACGCAGGAACACGACAACCCTCTAGGGAGTTGTTATTTGGCTGCGGTTTTCTGTGAGGTGGAGGTACTTCCTCAGACGAGCTGCTTTGATGCGCCCTATCTCTCTTAAAACATCCGGACCAATACAAACAGACATGTTCTTGCACATAAATGTTTGCCTCGTGTGGGGATCGAACCCACGAGCGTTGGTGTCAAAGTCGCATCATTCACGACTGAGCCACTGAGCTCGTCGAGGTGTTTTGATACGCTTAAAGTTAGACTTCCTAAAAACACCCAGATCATGACAAACATATATGTATGTGCATGAGCACACAAATGTTGATCCTGTGTGTGGATCAAACCCACGACCAGTGGTGTTTAAGTAGCGTTACTAACCATTGTGCCACCAAATAATTATAATTCCGTTGCAAATATATCTCAACTAATTCCTTCAGATTGAACAATAAGTGTGGAAACATTGGCATATAAGACCTTATTGTTTCACAATATGCATTTTACACGAATATAGTCATTGTAATGTAATGTGTACGATACATCATACTAATACTTTCGTGATTGATGATTATTTTCTATATTCCATTTACTAACATAAATAGATGACGCTTCTAGATTCCCTTATTCATAAGTCTAGTATGGATAATCCCAGCTTAAACACGATATTCAGCCCTAAGAGAAAATCTGTCTTGTGTGTTCGACTGATTGAATGGGTTGTGTTTCGAGGATTTGCTCAATATACGTGAATTGGCTAATTATTTTTATATAACGTCGGGAGGTATTCAAGCATACGGCCCACCTGATTTAAAGCAGTTACCGTAGCCTATTGACACTTGTAATATATTAAGTATCACTCGCCCGATGCCTCCTCTGCTGCTTACACAGCAACTCCTTAGGAGCTTACTGGTGATCTCACTTACACGCAGGAACACAAAAAACCTCTAGGGAGTTGTTATTTGGCCGCGGTTTTCTGTGAGGTGGAGGTACTTCCCCAGACAAGCTGCTTTTATGTGCCATACCTCTCTTTAAACATCCAGACCAAGATAAACAGACATGTGCACATGTTTGTCTTGTGTGGGATTCGAACCGACGAGCTTTAGTGTCAAAGTCGTGTCAGTCACGACTGAGCCACCGAGCTCGTCATATATGATGAGTGATGACTACTTTAGCAACAAGGCTCATGGATTCGATTCCCATACAAGGCAAATATTTGTGTGCATGCACATGTCCATCTGTCTTGGTGTTTTCTATGTATTATAAGTATTATAAAATAGGTTTCTATGTATGTCTATTAACCCTTCGAAACCCGGGTGGTCGTATACGACCTAGAAATGTATGGAAAAACGTATATAACGGGTTCTGACTGCTCAATTAGAATTATTATCTTAGCCAGTAGATAGTTAGTCTTAAGATTTGCATAGTTTGGGACTAGATTGCGCTGTGTAACTTGTCAATTCGTGAAGGCCCATCGAAAAGAATGTTATAATGTATTATACCCGCTGTCCAGGGGATGTTAATGGGTCACTATACCCATGAACAGGTCTCGGCAGGTATTCGGACTATTGGAAATATGTCGGAATAAAGTGGGCTATTAAAATGAGATCCGGAGGTAATATTAGAATTGGGCTATTGCAGAAGACGGACGGATGCCTGTCATAACTATCATAATCTGATATTACTTTCGGCAGGCGGTGGCTCGCCACTCATTAGATGGACCCCCGAAATGCCAGAGAAAGTCGGCCGGGGGCAATACCGGTGTGAGTGTCTTAGAGGTGTCGAGAGGTGTGCTGCGCTTTCTCCGAAGTTACTCATGGCGTTATGCCCTTTAACGCTTCCATCCCCTGGAGCATATCATCTGATAAAGTAATTCGCTCTATCGACTCCTTTCTGGACGATCAATGAAGGCAAGATACTCCCGCAATATTTTTAATGATCATGCCAACGTCAGTTCATGCAACTTGTCTGTTCTTGTCATTGTCTGCGTGATTTAGAGAGTGAAAGCGCATTAAAGTAGGATCGATTGGGTAAATAATACCTCCACCTGAAAGAAAATTGAAGCCAAATAACAATTCCCTCGAGAGTTGATGTTTTCCTGCGAGTGGATTCGGTTATCAGTAAGCTAAGGAGCTGTGTTAGCAGCAGTGGCTACATTTACTTCCTATATTGTAAGCGTTCAAAGGCTACAGTTACTACTTTATAAAATACATTTAACGTTTCTGTAAATAATTCGTCTAATGCAATTTGATCTAACCGGCTTTGTGTGCTTTCGTCACCAATTAGTTCATGCGGCCTAGCGCCGGCTGGCACCCACCCACTACTGTTAGTAAGTGCAACATGCCGACGCTGCCATGGCTGCTCCGGTAGTCTCGGCCTCGGCTGCTGCGGTCGTCCGCCATCTGGAACAGAATCCGCATGCCCCCACCACCACCGTCGCTGCCACGACTGGCCTGGTCGTCGCTGCGACACGTGTTTCGCCTCTCCACGAGGCATCATCAGGCGTTGTAGACGTTAATCGTAAGAATAACATGCTACAAGTTACAAATCCTGTCCTGGATGGTGTGAGCGAAAAGATATTTAATAGTGGGTAATGGTTTACTTCAGTCTGTTTGTTCATGAGAGTAATTTTAGAATTTTTATGTTTAGTAATTTCTAATTGTTCCCTAATATTTAGTTTTAAACCTTTGTCTATGGTGTGTAAAATTTGATATGTATTAGTGGGGGATAAGTTATGTCCTTTGACTATGAGATGCTCGGCGAAGTGTGATCTTTCTGGGCGCTTGTTTTTATACGAAATCGTGTTATAAAATTACGACCAGTCTGACCGATATAAACGTGTTCACATTCATCGCAGAACAGCTTATAGACGCCAGATTTTTTATTGGGCGGGTTAGATCAAATTGCATGTAAATTTGAGTTTCGCATAATAACGCCTGAATCTATTAACTAATTTGTCAAAGTCTAAGAAATCCAGTTATTTTTAATGTGGATTAATTGCAGTCGCACATTTGCCACGTATTGCCCATAATTATGTAAATTAAATCATATATTAATTATTCATATACAGACAAATAGTTATTGCATTTGGGGTCGGTACCAGAAGCGTGCACGTCGCGACCCTGCCAGTCCAACACTGGACTGCAATTCTGGACTTAAAAACAAACCGCACAGACGCGCGGATTAGGGCGTCCCCCGTAGGCGACGCGCACCGATCCGCCCTCGTCGGTGCGGGTTTAAGTGCATGCGGCGGTGGGGGCCGCCACCCACCACGCAACGCCCAACCTGGCGGGTCGAGGAGAGCTGAGTGTCGTATAGGCACATGGAATGTGAGAGGTGGATTACAAGATAAGATGAATGAGTTGATAGATATAATGAATGAGAGATGCCTAGATGTTTTGTGTGTGTCAGAGACCAAGCGAAAGGGAAGCGACGCCGAAGATCTGCCCGGTGGCATGATGGCCCTGTGGTCCGGGGTGAACCAGGACGATCATGCCAGCGCTGGCGTAGGCGTTGTGCTTTCATCTCGCTTGGCCGCTGGTGTGAAAGATTACGATTTAGTAGGGCCAAGACTTCTCTGGGTTAAAATAAAACTGGGGATTACGCGAGTCTTTTTGGTTGCAGCATATGCTCCTGTAAGCTCTACTAATCCCCAGGAGCTCGAGAAGTTTTGGGAGACCGCAAGGGGTGTTCTGGATTTGGCTGATGCGAATGAACGGATAATTATGTGTGGAGACCTGAATGGATGGGTTGGGACCAAGCGAAGCAGTTATGAGGCTGTGCTTGGTCCATACGGAGATAAGAGAGTGAACGATGCTGGTAAGTTACTTTTAGACGTGTGTATGGAACGAAACCTCCTTGTGACGAACACGTTCTTCCATCACAAGGATATTCACACGTACACATGGAGACGGAATGAACAGAAAAGTGTGATTGATCTGATTTTGATAGATGGACGTCTCCGAAAGTCGTTAATGGATACAAGAGCCTTCAGAGGACCCACTCTTGAAACGGACCACTATCTGGTGATAAGCCGATTTGTGGGCCTTTTCAAGAAGTGGAGGCATTGGCGAGTGCGTATTCCTTTCGGAGACCATGAAAGAATAAGAAGTGAAAAATTGGAAGATGAAAGTGTGAGGAGTACGTATGTACGTCTAGTCAGTGAAAGACTTGCGAACGCGAGTCTTTCCGACTCAGATGTAGACGAATGTTGGAAAGTTCTGAAAGAAAGTATGGTGGACAGTGCGAAAGAAGCATGTGGATGCGCAAAGAGACGTAGAACACTGAAAGGAGATGCCTGGTGGGATGCGGAGGTTCAATCCTCCGTGGATAAAAAGAGGAGAGCGTGGCTGGATTACGTATCATCTTTGCACCAGAGTGATAGTATGAAAGAGAAGAAGAAAGAAATATACCGTCGATGCAGGAATGAAACCAAAGCTTTAGTGAAAGAGAGGCGTGAAAGACTACTTATGAATGAGGAAGAGAGGCTGACGAAGAACTTCGAGGCTAATACCAAACTCTTCTGGAGAGAGGTAAACAAGTCTCGGAGTGGTTCGTCGGCATCCGGAATGGACAAGATAAAAGGTAAAGCTGGTGGCATTCTTGCTAACACTCAGGAGGTGTTAGAACGGTGGAGCGAATATTTTAGAGAAATGTATGATTATGTCCAGGGCGCTGGCACTGTGAATGAGTCTGTGACTGATTCGGCAGTGCCAACGTACCATGAAGACATTAGCATGGACGAGATTGAATGGTCGATACGAAGTTTGAAAAATGGAAAGTCAGCGGGAATCGATATGGTAACAGCTGAGATGATCAAACTGGGTGGCACCTACGTTAGGGACGCTTTCTGGTTTTTGAGCAAATTATGCTGGAGAACCGGAAGAGTCCCGAGCGATTGGAGACGCGCAGTCATCGTGTCCTTGTATAAAGGCAAGGGCTCACGTATGGACTGCGCCAACTATAGGGCCATCAGTTTGATCAGCCTAGCAGCTAAAGTGTATGGAAAAATCATTGAAAGGAGAATGAGGGTGAAATCCGATGGAATGCTTTGGGAAGCACAGGGGGGATTTCGAAGCGGCAGAGGATGTACGGATCAAGTTTTTTCGCTCCGCAATATCGTGGAAAAGCATCTGGCTACGGACCAGAAGGTTTTCTGCGGTTTTGTGGACCTTGAAAAAGCATTTGATAGGGTCGTGCGAAAGAATCTCTGGAACATCTTGCCCAGATATGGGATTGACGGTGACCTTCTACGTGCTGTGCAATCCACCTATGAGGATTGCACAGCATGTGTGAGAGTGGACGGCAGCTTATCACCCTGGTTTGATACCAATATTGGTGTCAGACAGGGATGCGTGCTGTCGGCTCGGCTATTCATCCTGTATCTGGACAGTTGTCTTCAGAGAATGAGAAATATGAATGTGGGAATGCGAATGGGTGGCTCAGTGGTTAACTGCCTGCTTTATGCAGATGACACAGTATTAATAGCAGAATCATCATCCGAACTGCAAACACTAGTCACAACAATGAAAGACGATTGTATGAAGAAAGGCTTACAATTGAATGCGAAGAAAACCAAAATAATGGTATTTGAAAGAGAGACAACCAGAACGAACACTAGGATTACGGTAGATGATGTAGTGTTGGAGCAAGTGGATGAGTTTGTATATCTTGGAAGCGCTTTTAGAAGCGATGGAAGGTACACCGCTGATGTGGAGAGACGAGTGAGTGCAGGGAATAGCGTGAATGGAGCGTTGGGTAAACTGTTTGGCAGCCGAAATCTAAGCCAGAAGGCACAGCTCGCTGTACACAGCGCGGTGTTAATCCCAACGCTAACTTATGGAAGTGAGAGCTGGGTATGGCAGAGAGAGCATGAAAGTAGAATAAATGCGGTCGAGATGCGAGCACTGCGAAAAATTTGTGGCATAACGCTTGCTGACCGCGTTCGAAATGATGACGTACGAAAGAGAGTTGGACTGAAAGAGAGTGTCGGTGTTAAGATAAGAAAGGGCATGCTCCGTTGGTTTGGACATGTAGAAAGAATGCAAGATGTAAGAATGACGAAACAGATATACAATGCGAAAGTGGAAGGATGTAGGAGCCGAGGAAGACCAAGACTAACCTACCATGACCAAATTGGTCGTGTTTTATCAGAAGGTGATGTCAGGAGCCTTAGGAACCGGCGAGCGTGCATGAAAAGAGCTATGAATGTGAAAGAAGCGAGTGAAGTGTGTAAGGACCGCGTCTTATGGCGCTCGGTTCTCTCTGCCTACCCCGCAAGGGACCTGGCGTGAAGATATATACATACAAGTTATTACATGCAATAATCAGAGATTAACGACAATCTGATCACTGATTGCAAATGTAATGGTAAGCTACGAGTACAATAGGAAATATGCATGTGATTCAAATAAGTGTGAAATATTTTGTTTTATAAACGTTATTAATTCAGAATTATGCGTTCATCACTAATTTTGATTATAAATTTCTATTTGAACAAGAAATATTTTTTTAAAAAGTGCAAAGAAACTCTGGGAAATTCAAATAATATATTTGAAAAGGTCAGATCGAATGTGAGGTAAAAGTCCACGACATGAAATGTCAATGTAAACTAGTATGTTGGTTTCTTAAATTGTTCCATAGAGGGTAAAATTGCAGCAGAACACAAAACTTCTTCAACATAATCTCTCCACTTGTTTGTTTAATGGCATGGACAATGACGTCACATCAAGCATGCCAAAATGGCCGGCGTTTAAAATCCCCCTGGTGGACTGGCTTGAACTTATGCTTTAAATTACTTTTGGTGTTGAAAATTTTTTAATGTTACATAGCTATGTATAGTATTGAATAAAAATATACAATCCCCTATTGTATTTAGTACTACTTGATGCTCGCGATTCCGCCAGCTTCGAGTAGTTATTCATATTTTACGCGAAAATTCTTATTATTTCCAGGATATAATGTAGCCTGAATATTGCTCTACCACCGTGTAAAATTTCATCAAAACTGGTTAAATAGTCTTTGCATGATGCGTGCGTTGAAAACAGATAGAAGAAGTGCACAAAAAATGTCTGTTTTGGTTTCCATATCGATAGAAGAGTACTGTGGGGGTATTCACATTGCATCGGAAAGCCATATTCGTTCGGAATCGAAAAGTTATTTGTCAAAATCTATGGAATCTGAGCCAAGACTTTTCAAATCCGTTTCGAATATGGCTTTCCGGGTCAATGTGAATACCTACCCCACTGATCCGTTTTTTATGCATTGTTAAGAGGCATACAAGTAAGCAAGTGACTACCGTAGCTGTAGTATTTTGGCTGTGGTTTTCTGTGGGGTGGAGGTCCTGTACGTAGGTAAAGGACAAATTATCTGTGGGAATGCGATCACTTTTGCGTTATCGATATGAATGATTAGACGAGCTCTGTGGCGCAGTGGTGAAACGCGTTGTTACGCTACTTTGACACCAACGCTCGTGGGTTCGATTCCCACACAGTACAAACATTTGTGTGCATGAACATGTCTGTTTGTCTTGTTCTGGGTATTTTCTATGTATAATAAGTATGTATTTACAAAAAAAAATGTATTTACGTATGTTTATTAGTTGTCTAGTACCCATAACACAATCTTCGCTTACTTTGGGGCTAGATGGCGCTGTGTAATTTGTCCGACAATATTTATTTATTTATTTATTTATCGATCGTCATCGTCGGGAGGTATACAAGCATACGGCCCACCTGATGTAAAGCGGCTATGGCGAGTGCATCCATAGACAAACAAACAAAATGGTGGTTGCGTCATGCTACTTCACTTGGCAACTTCATATATTTTTTTACTAGTCGGAATAATAGAATATTTGCTCGAAAGTTTTCTTCTTTATTTAGTTATTGGTAATGTTCTAAATGTGTTGCAAATTAAAATGAATATTTATAGTAAAATAAAATACTCTACACCACACTATAACCCAAACTATCGCTAAGCCGGACTCCGGCTTTTATACACCCTAGTGGTCAAAATTCTGCAAGACAGATAGGTAACACTGGTGCTCAAAGAATGAGATCGCCATCGTAAACAAAGACAAGCAGTCAATAAATGTAAGTAAATTTTTTAAACACAAAAAGTTTTTTTTTTTAATTTTACATGGATGTCCGAGTATATTATTGCTATTGAAACATTTTGCCGTTGTTATTTTAAATTGCCTAGGGCATGGAAGTGTAGATCCGCTGGAACGTGCACTGCCTCTTAAATCGATCTGAGAGAGACACTCCGTGTGGAGATTTTGCGTCTTGTTCTTTTGTGTAACCTGTCGTATTTAATACATAAATTCTGCCCTGTACAATGCTTGATATAGAAATATATTTATTCCAACTTCACATAATAATTTTACAACAGGCAAGGTACACACATATATACATACATGTGATGTTAGAACTGGCCCTCACCCAGGGTTTTATGCTAGAAACTTATAAATAATTCCCAGCCATGGTTTTCAGTGAAAGTGAAGTGAGACAACACACCGAAATATGCAATGATATAATCGCTCATTTGGTGCAACAATGACGCAATTACAATTGTCAAATATAGTTAAGTAACAATAAAACTCGCGGAAAGGTGTTTCCGCGAGTTTTATTGTTACTTAACTATATTTTTTACTTAACTATACTTAACTATATTTTGTCATACTTATCTATATTTTGACGCATGAAGACGCAATTATACTTTTTGTCAAAATATAGTTAAGTATGACAAAATTCGCGGAAAAAAAGTGTACGTCATTGTTGCACCAAATGAGGGAATTATAATATATGTTGCATAAAAATAAAACAAACGAAAAAAACAACACATCAATACAGTTTTATTATGGTACTAATATTAACTACATACTCAATTGTGGTTAACAAATTCCACAGTACTAATAAGTTTAACGGGGAATCACAGACATCATCAAACAGCATCAACATCATGTTTGGTGTCACTGTGTGTGGTAACACCGCAGAAAAACAAAGGGATTTCCGCCTCTGTCATGTCAGTGTCGGTTCGGCCATTGAAAATGTTGAGTGAACAACATAGGTGCCTACCTTATATAAAAGCTTGTTGTTCGGTGTCTTCAAATACTAATGACAAGGGTGCATTTCTTTACTTCTTTATTACTGTGCGTGTATTTTATCACAAAACTTGAAATACCATACCAATGCTAATACCAAATGAAAGATTTTTTAAAGAAACGTTGTTTTTGAAGTGAAAACTTCTTTAGACTCGTTGTGCACTTTTGCAAATTTATCAATATAAGTATCAAATATATATATATATATATACTTATAATTATTCTTTATTGCACATATAAATACAAAAAGTTACAGTGTATAGTAAAGATAGTACTTATCCCAAAGCTGTATATATATAATATATAGCTCTTTTGGAATGGGGAAAAGCACTGCACTCACGTGACCATCATGTTCAGATAAATATGTACACACATATATATACCTATAGGTATATATGTATGTATATATATATATATATGTATACCACATGTGTTGCTGACACAGCGACTTCTTAGAAGTCTACTAGTAACCTCACTCACTCGCAGTAATGCATATCATAGTTAATAACGAACAGTATAACTGGAGAAGTATACATAAGATTTTCTTCTTTTTTTTTTACTGTTAATTCCAATTCCTGCGAAGTTATTGTATTCTTTTTTAAATTTTAGGGTTCTGCATCAGTGTAGCGGTAACAAGTAATGAACCTGGTGTTTTAAAGTACGCAGAAAATGCTAACCGCTTCACAGCAAGCGATAATTGTTAATGCCAAAGAAAAACAATCTCGGTTCAATTCTGTAATCAAATAGAAAAGAATCCAGGAAGATAATAAAATCGTGTCACGTCACCAGCTCACAATAGTTGTCACGGCGATTCTTATCACGTGTCGCTAACGACGTGCGCCATTAGACCTACCGTCTACTTATTGTATGTAACGTGTTCCCGTAATTACTGACTTTGTACATGATGCGCAGAAGAGGTACGTAGATATGTTACGTACGTTAATATTATGCTGCTTTAAAAGTGAGGCGCGATTCCTCATCTTTAAATCAACACAACATTAAAATAAATTCAAATGATTTTTATTTAGTGAATATTATTACAAAATGTGTCATATAAGTTTAAATACAAATAATAATATTTAACTTACATACGGGCGTGTGAATTATTCGTGTTGAAATAATCTAAAATTAAGAAATTAATATGGGACATAAAAGCATGTTCATAACCAAAGCTAAGGCTAGACTAGGCTTTTTTATTATAGGAAGCAAAAAAGCAAACCTATGATAGATAACCAATATCTTCCGCAATGTGGTGGTGGAAGTACTCACCACGAGTTGGGAACTGGAGTCGGCCGGAGCCCATTAGTTTGCAGTTTGCCATCCTGAAGCTAAAACTAGCCTTATCGACACATGCTCCTCACGATTGATAAACGCTGTTCTGGCAAAGTGGATGTAGAGTATAGCTTTATTTAATTCAGATGAGCACTGGAAAATTTTATAGCACACAAATAATGTTAGCCTAGAGCATTTTTGTGTTGCTATGAGGGTGGATACCAAATAGCAGTCTACAATATTCAGCAATCTGTAATAGAAGATTCACGCAAACATTATCGCTGTATGCATCAAACAACATCAAAAATCTCATCTGCGTATAGGCATATAGATTTTCATTCTTAATATGCAGCAAACGTACAATGTACAATCACACACATTGCTTGCGAATGATAAGAATTTATTATAGATAATTGGACTTATATTTATAGTCCCGTGGGCGATTTCCGTGAGGTTGTTCCCGAGCACAATCAAATTGTGGAATAAAACATCTATTAAGGTTTTCCAAGGGTGTCACAGAATATACAATAAAAATATGAGAGATTTATCTAGTGTCGGCAACGCACAAGTGATGTCTACATTAATACACTACTTATTTTATTATACAAAATATATTTTCATCAACAAACTTATAAGATTGGTTGACGTGTTATTTTGAGATCACATATCTACTTATATTTCTTAACATCTTTGGAAGCTAAAGTATTAGCCATTTCCTGATGACAGTATATCTAAATTATTTATTATATGCTATTGCGCTCTTCGAATATTTCAGCCAATTTTGTTCATACCACGTTAAATATCAAAAAAACATAAGCTCCCGTGACAAGTAGTTCCAGTTGTCTATATACACTTCCTACATTTTTCAAGTGCACTGTTGCTAAAGCTGCACCGTAATAGCGTTTATCCGCTTTATAATAATTCAGTGGAAGAAATGATGCAGACCGATTCATGTCTTACTGTTATATACTTATACCTTAATCTGCAAACGATTTCAGCAAGAACTTTTAAACGACTTTATACGAGCAAAAATCTAAAAACTAATTTTCATGTTAATTCTTTGCGGTCTGAACCTCAGGAATCATCCTACAAATTTGGGTATGGAATAAAAATAGTCGTAGAATATTTTTTTTTAATAACTTTTACATACTATCTATCACCTTCGGCCGCCATCGCGGGTACGGCGACTGACGAATATTTTTGATTATCAAATCCCAAACAACTACTTAAAATAAAATTCATTTGGTATAAAATTCCTCGGAAAAATTTACGCTTCAATTGATTTTTTGACTTGATTTGATTTCAATGATTGATATAAACACTGTGTTCCGTACGCCTTTGAATCTCTCCCGTTAATTTGCAGTAGGTACTGCGAATAGTGAGTAACCGACGTCCTTCAAAACAGTATCTATACTAACATAAAGTGTTTGTTTGAACGCGCTAGAGAAGAGTCGGATTTGATTTGATTTTTTGCTTTTCGCTCATTTGGTGCAACAATGACGCAATTACACTTTTTGTCAAATATAGTTAAGTAACAATAAAACTCGCGGAAAGGTGTTTCCGCGAGTTTTGTCATACTTATCTATATTTTGACGCATGAAGACAAAAGTGTAATTACGTCATTGTTGCATCAAATGAGCATTTTGTTACCCAATTCTTCAGAAGGGCTATTGAACATTATTATATGAACCTTAGACGCCGAGAAAAAAAGTAACGAATATCGTTACCGGGATACGCTTGGACGAAATTGCGGGCTGCACCTAGTACCCATATCTAAGTTTTACTACAGTGTAACTCATTCGACAGCTAATTGCGTTAGTAATGTCAACACTACATACATTTCTTTTCTTATATCCTTCAAACTTCTAGATTTTTCTACACTCTTTTCACAATTTGAGCTGTAAGCAGTAGCTAATTGATAAATCTAAGAAAGAAAGAAAGTAAAATCCAATTCTTAAAAGCGATTACACTGCGTCATACGCGCTCGCTTTTTGTGTGAGAGATTGCATACAAACATGAAGGTTACAAAAAAATCCCGCCCCGCTTTCCCGCTTTTTCCGTACCTGTAGGCTTTGGCTTTACAACGTGAGCGTACAGGCAAGAACGTACTTTATGATTACGGTAAGTTCTGTAAGGGAAAACTTACGCTGTCAAAATTACTTGTAATAGTAATGTATTACGAATTTGATTAACTAACTGCGCCTTGAAGGAGTTGTTATTAGAACAGAACTACACAAAGCTTCCATTAACTTGTTGAATGTATTTGTGTTATTTGTTGTAGCAGAACTAACAACTTAATTTAAACACAACTGTACCGACAAACACACTTATACTGCAGTGGAAACTAATTACATACCGACTGAGAGTAGTAGATAACTCTTTTTAAACTCAAGCATGAATATATTTAATTAAATGTGAAGCATGTATTTAGAGGTTGTATGAACATATTTAATTAAATGTCACAAACGAATAAACATAGCTCAAGAAATAACTAATGATTACTATTTCTTTCACCGAATGCCATGAACGAGGATATTCAACTTTTATATATACGAGTATATATATAGAAAAATGTGCCCAACTTTCTCCAATCTTGTTTGTTTGCTCTCACCTACGTACGCATACCGATAAATAATGTTAGGCATTTGCAGCATTTTACTCAAATGGCTGGAAGGGTCGCTGGGTGTACATTTTTTTATACAACGTCGGAAGGCATACAAGCATACGGCCCACCTGATGTAAAACAGTTAAAGCTTGTAGTACATTAAGTATCACTCGCGCGATACCTCATCTGCTGCGATACAGCAACTCCTTAGGAGCATACTAGGGACTTCACTCACACGCAGGGTCACAACAACCCAATAGGGAGTTGTTATTTGGCTGCGCTTTTCTGTGAGATAGAGATGTATGGGGAGTCCATACGGGTCTGATTTGATGCACCCTACCACTCTTAAAAACATCCATACAAACAGACTTATTCATGCACACAAATGTTTGTCCTGTGTGGGAATCGAACCCACGAGCGCTAGTGTCAGAGTTGCGTCATTCGCGACTGCAATAAACTCAGTTTAGCTTGAGGTGTCGCTGTGTGTACGTTATTAAATACTACCCAATTCTATTGTGTTCCACGCCCGTGAAAAAACGACATATGAAGAAAAAAAAATTATATGTTATGTGTATCACTATTACTTTTAATGATAATAGTAATTAATGAATAAATAAATTACTATTATCATTAAAAGTAATAGTGAATTCAATTCAGTAAATTCATATAACTCAAGAGTATAATACCTAAGTCCAAGTTCAGTAGATGCCTGATCTGAATGATCTGACGAGCTCGATGGCTCATTCGTGGATGACGCGACTTTGACACCAACGCTCGTGAGTTCGATTCCCACACAAGACAAACATTTGTGTGCATGAACATGTCTGTTTGTCTTGGTCTGGATATGTTAAGAGAGGTAGGGCGCATCAAAGCAGCCCGTCTGGGGAAGTACCTCCACCTCACAACTAACAACAAATAACAACTCCCTAGAGAACTATTACGTTCCTGCGTGTGAGTGATACTTAATATGTCACAAGCGTTAATTGGCTACGGTGCCCGCTTTACATCAAGTGGGCCGTATGCTTATATGCCTCCCGAAGTAATATAAAAAAAATGCCATAATTTAAATTTGATAAGATTTATATTTTTATTCATATTTCATATTTATCTTTACACAGTTTTATATATGTTGGTTAAATGCCAAGTTATCTGGCTATCTTAATAAATAAGGTTCTTTGAGCCTTACTTCCTTTCACACACGCTATAAACACGGTCACTAGGCCGGGAAAATTAATTAACTTAATGGACCTGAGTACATGGCCGTCTGATAATAATATGAAGATGGAATCAGAAGGGCGGTACATGGGGAGAAACTCACTGTGTTAGTGTGTATAACTTCATTGGTATTACATGTATAGAAATATCCTAGACGTGTATTAAAGGTTTTGTTTTGAAATTCACTACTATATATAAACACATGGTACAGTAGGTTATTCCTCTATATCTTGAACCATATATTTTTATGAATTAAGTATAAAATATATTTATATATATATATATATATATATATATATATATATATATATATATGTATATATGGTCGTGTTTTATCAAAATGTGTTGTCAGGAGCACTAGGAAACGGCGAGCATTCTCGAAAAAAGGTATGTATTTTAAAGAAAATTGCTAGATATTTAAAAAAAGCGGTTTTGACGACTGCGCCTTATGGCGCTCGGTTCTCTCTACCTAACCCTCAGGAGACCTGGTGTGAAGACATATACCGTAGACACAGACGTTACCGTAGCCTATGTATGCTTGTAATACAGTGTCGCTGTGTGTACATTTTTTTATACAACGTCGGGAGGCATACAGGCATACGGCTCACCTGATGTAAAACAGTTAACGCTTGTAGTACATTAAGTATCACTCGTGCGATGCCTCCTCTGCTTCTAACACAGCAACTCCTTGCGAGTTTACTGGTGACCTCACTCACACGCAGGAACACTACAACCCTCTAGGGAGTTGTTATTTGGCCGCGGTTTTACTGAGGTGGAGGTACCCCACCAGGCGGACTGCTTTGATGCGCCCGGACCCCGGACTGATTTTGGAGATTTGATGACAGCCGCTCCATGTCAAAACCAGTATCTTCGCTAAATCCTTATACTTAGTTAGCGAGCCCCGCTAATTCTAATGAATTAGGAAACGGTATAACGCTAGGAACAAGAAGTTTTACCAAACCATTTTACGAAAACATAAAGTCTTATCTAACATAAATATTATATACTATTTTTATCTACTGTCATAATACTAAAACAACAATAGTTGGGAATGTCATTCCGATAAACGATTACACGCGTAATGAAGGCGGTTGTTGGAAAAAATGACAGGTTTTATCACTAATAGAGCGCGCACATTAACTTCATTAAGACGAATGTTCACTCGTTTGTAGGCCGATACCGGTCGGTTATTACGGGAATTGAACAGAAGTATGGTTTTGGACATGTTATGGTTTTGATGAATGGAGACAGACGTTTTCTTATGAAATGTGATATTGGTGAGGATATAACTATATACCTATACCCTCACTTATTTCACATTTCATACGATAATATATGTATATGTACCTAGTCCGGCCATAAGTTCTGTTACAAATGTATATGTATTTATTTTTTTATGAAGTAATGTAATCTTAATAAAACTTCATTAGTTTTATACACACATTTATGGAATGGCAAATATTTATGAAAGTCTCAGCAAAAAAGAAAATGGTTCTATTCTGACCACCTTTAGATTTAATCTGTCGGGTCACGAATTGGATTTATACACTGTTTCCATGGGAAATTTAGTCACTTCTTGCTTCAAAGATTTCTTTCGCCATGTCCTCTACAACTGACCATAGGTTTAGCTCTGGGCTAGACGAAGGCCAGTCTTCAGCGCTTATAAAGTCCAGAACACTGGTTTCGAAACAGGCTTGGGTAATTCGTACCCTGTGGCCAGGCGCAGAGTCCTGCTGGAAGGCGACGGTACATTTTTAAAAAGTGTATTTCTGAGAGGTTTCACAACACGATCGAAAACATTCTCTTGATACACATTTGCTGAATTCTTCACTCCTTTTTCACAAATATGAAGCTTTGTGACTTCTTGATAAGACGCCCCACAGCAAACCATTACACACGCAGAATGATGACCACGTTGTAGCTTTCCGATCACTTAGGCGGCTTCTTTAGAACTGTGTTCGTACACTTTGTCATTTTGCTTGTTGTAATGCTCTTCGTTCATGAAATTTTTTTCATCAGTAAAGAGGATATTTCTGTGTCTTTCACCTGTGTATCGAGACAGAATGCGTTTTGATCGATCCACTCTCCTCAACTGTTGGGATTGAGATAAGTTTTTTTTTTGTCGCGTGAAATAAAACAAGACCTGAAGTCTTGCTTTATTTCACGCGACAAAAAAAAACTTATCGCGAAAAATCAAGATTCCTGCTAGGACTCTTCCTAGCAGGAATCTTGATTTCTCGTGAAAAGTTTTTTGTTTCCTAATGGGGTTTCGATGTATTCTGGCTTTAACAGCATTAATAGCCTTTGTAGTTCTAGCTGCACGTGGTGGCCCCGATATTTTATGGTCTTCAACAGAGGAAGAGTTGGTATATCTGTCAATAGTAGGATATACGAACAACTGCACCGCTCGCCGACGGCGGGGAGTTCACCCCTACACACACTGGAACCGCAATGGTTCCGTATTGTGCGGTTCCAGCAAAGTTTTTTGCCGAGAACTCTCAAGTTATGAAATGTACTCCCAGCCGAGGGTTTCCATTTGCATCACATGCACGCTCGCCGGTTTCAAAGACTCCTGAAATTACCTTCTGATAAAACACGATACATTTCGTTACCGTAGGTAAGTCTTGGTCTTCCTCAGCTCTTACGTTCCTTACATCCATCTACTTTTGCGTTGTAATCTGTTTTTCCTGCATTAGTTCTATACGTCCGAACCTGCTCCGTTGATTCTTAATTTAATACCGATACTCGCTTTCTGACCAACTCAATTCTCTCGCTTTCTGTTCAACCAACACCATACCAACCCTGACTCATCCCATTGTAGTGATACGGGTATTTCATTAACCGAAGGGATTTAGAGCGTACTCGAATTGGCGAAGGCAGTGTTTTCAAACCGCCTGAAGGCCACTGACTTAGCTTAACGACTGTCATCTATCGACAACAGCCGAGATCGATTACTGTTAACCTGCGTATTCGATTATAATGACACGCACGACGCAACCATCGAACTCTCGAAGAGAGAAAATAAAAACTGAATAAAAACGGTATGATCTAGAAGTATTTTAATTTTTTTTGTTAAAAAAAAACCCTCACTAGCTTGAATCCATTTCCAATCAGTTTGTAGTCTTCCAAATGCGCTGCCAAGAATAATCGTAAGTTTTTCAAGTTACGTCCAGTCTCCCTCATTGCGTATATCTACGTTACATTCAAATATAATACCCAAAAAAGCTTTTCATTTATTTTTATTCCTAATATAACCTCCCATTACCCCGGCATACCCGGGTTTCCGAAAGCTTTGGCTCTAAATTGTGTATTTAAACATTTCCACAACATTCGTTATGCAAGACGCATGGCCAATTACACAAAGGGTGTAAGTAAATATTCGCGAAAATGCTCGGTTGGCCTAATTGGTTTTTAATTATGATTTAAACTTAACTGGAACAATTAATGCGGCCCGTCCAAACTTCACCGCGATGGCCCCCGGAATCGTTAACAGGTAGTAGATTAATCAAAACGCTGTTAAATTCCACTGGACTTGTTAATTATGTTATGGACAGCGAAAATTAAAGTTAGGGCATTTTTACGCCGCTGCTATGGCGAGCTTTTGAATAATATAGCGGATTGTTGGCTTATAATGCTTTTTTACTCGCTATGGTTTCAATTTGGATGTTTATATTATTACTCGACTGATTAAACAGAGATTTTTAGGTATGCCAGTTTAGTCTTAACACCATTTAGCTAATAAGCCACATTATATTACAAATTAGATTTATTGGAGCACAAATCTGCTGCTTTGATGTGCCCTACCTCTCTTAAGATCTTGAATAGCCTATAACCTTACATTTACAATTACAAGAATTGAGCTATCAAATGCAAAAAAAAATTGAGAAGACAAATAGTCATGTTCATGCCCCAAATGTTTGTCCTGTGTGGGAATCGAACCCACGAGTATTGGTGTGAAAATATGAGCTATCAAACGCAAAAATAATTTGAAGAGGACTAAGACAAATAGTCATGTTCATGACCCAAATGTTTGTCCTGTGTGGGAATCGAACCCACGAGCATTGGTGTGAAAATATCATTACTAACCAACGCGCCTCAAAATCCATTGAGATATACACGATGGCAGTGTTATAAGACTGTTCTTTTATTTATCTATTTATAATTTCACTCCAGACAGAGAGAGCTGCACAAGGCACGTTCCTTATACACCTCGCTCGCTTATTTAATATTTATATCACTGTTCATGCACGCTTGCTAGTTCCTTGGGCTCCTAAAATAAAAATAAATATTACATACATACATATAATACATATAATCACGCCTCTATCCCGTAGGGGTAGGCAGAGACCACTTCTTTCCACTTGCTACGATCCTTACATACTTGTTTCGCTTCGTCCACTCTCATTATTCTCTTCATACATGCTCTTCGGTTTAGGGTACTCTTGACCTGGCCTTTTTTCAGGACGTCCCTGATTTGATCTCGAAACGTCCGCCTAGGTCTACCCCTTCCGACAATTTCATTCACACTCGCCTTATACACTTTTTTCGTCAATCGTTCTTCGTTCATTCTCTCGACATGGCCAAACCATCTCAGCATACCTTTCTCAATTTTTGTCACTACATCTTCTTTCAGACCACAACGTTTCCTTATCTCACTATTTCTTATCCTGTCACTCAGTTTAACTCCTATCATACTTCTTAACGCTCTCATCTCAACTGCATTTATTCTGCTTTCATGTTTCTTCTGCCATACCCAACTTTCACTTCCGTACATGAGTGTCGGAACCAGCACCCCCCCATGCACAGCCAAACAAAATAAATATTGTAATAATAATATACAGACAAATTACACAGCGCCATCTAGTCCTACATTAAATGAACTTATATATAATTATGGAGGCTAGACAACTGATGTACATAAGCAAGTACATTTTTTTTTTTTGTGAATACACACTTATGATTCTGGGTATTATTAAGAGGTATTTCGATTCCCACACAGGAAAAACGTTTGTGTGCCTGAACATGTTTGTTTGACTTGTTCTGGTAAGAGAAGTAGGGAACATCAAAGCATCCCGTCTGGTGTAGTACCTCCACTACACAAAATACCGCAACCAAACAACAACTCCCTACACTGTGTCCATTTTATTAAGCTACTTTTGACAGATCATTCTATCTCTTTCGGATATGAGAGATATGCAACACTTGATAGTTACCTGTCTCTTTCTGACTAGTTAAAATGATTACCTGTCAAAAGTTATTATAAGATGGACAGTGGGTTGTTGTGTTCCTGCGTGTGAGTGAGGTCACCAGTAAGCTCCTAAGGAGTTGCTGTGTTAACAGTAGAGATAACATCACGCTAGTGATACTTAATAAATTACCGTAGTCTATAAACGCATGCAATAGCGTTTATAGACTATAGTAATCACTTTATAACAGAAGGTTTGTATGTTTGTACGACTCCCGATGCAGTATCAAAAAAAATATGAGAACCAAAATTTATAATTGTTATTTTGCTATTCAAAATTTTCTAAATCGACAAGAATGGCGGTAGTAGTAAATAATACCACCGGTAAATACTAGATAAATAAAATTTACCGATAAGTAGTGGATTGTAATGAGAGCCGGTCAGTTGGGTCGGCGCCAGCGCTGTCAATGACAGTTCAATTTCCTACCACGCTTTCGAGGACTGAACTACTGCACTGTACAATCATTTTGTGGTTCGCCAATAATATATTATTCTATTAGTTTTCAACTGCCAATTTAACTTGATATTATAATATTGTTTTTATTTTTGTACAATGCAAGAGGAATAATTCAAGAGGATAGAACAACGAAACTAATATACAACGCGAAAGGCTAAGACTCACCTACCACGATAAAATTAATGATGTTTTATCAGAAAGTATTTTATGCTAATAAAGTGGCAATCAAGCGTACGGCCTGCCTGGTGGTAAGTAGTTATCATAGCCTATGGGCATTAGCAACACCAGGGGTGTCGTGCGTTGCCGATCATTCATTAACCTCTTCACGCCTTTCTTGTAGAGCCTCATACTGTAGTCCCTTGGGAAAACCTTGGCTGGGAGTGTATTTCACACCTTGAGAGTTTTCGGAAGAAAACTTTGCTGAAACAGCACAGTACACAACTATTACGGGTCCAGTATGTGTGGGTGAACTTGTAAAAAGAAGCTGTCGGCATCATATCGGACATTTCTACAGAACACAACCTGCTGTACAATCGGTAGAACACACAAAGGGAGGCAAAAGGTCGCCTTAAGCTTAAGAGCTGAATGTCGTCTGTAAGCTTAGGATCGTCGACAATTCTCACAGCTGCGTTTGAACCAAATCACACAGTCCAAGCTGGTATCCAGGTGCTCCCGCCCAAAGGTGACCTCAGTACTCCATGTGCTGCCTGACTTGTACTTGCGTTGAAGGTGGTGTCAAGAGCCCTAGAAATCGGCGAACGAGCATGAGAAGAGCTATGAATTAGAGCAATATTTGTTATTATATAAAATGAGAAAAATGCTTGGCTTATCTATACAATAAAATTAATCATCATCATCATATCAGCCGAAAGACGTCCACTGCTGAACATAGACCTCCCCCTTAGACTTCCACAGCAATCAGTCTTGTGCTGCTTGCATCCAACGGCTCCCTGCGATCTTCACAAGATCGTCTGTCCAACGTGGGGCCGTCCTACGCTGCATTTTCCGGTTCGTGGTTGTCATTCGAGAACCTTTCTGCTCCAACGGCCATTGCTTCTCCTAGCTATGTGGTCTATCCACTGTCACTTCAGCTTGCTGATCCTTTGAGCCACGTCGGTAACTCCAGTTTTGCTACGGATGTGCTCATTTCTGAGCCTATCCCGCAGAGAAACTCCTAGCATGGTTCTCTCCATCGCACGCTGTGCAACCTTGAACTTTCGTATGAGGCCGTAAGGTTTCGTATGGAACCACATTTCTGTGATGTAAGTCATCACTGGCAACACACACTGGTGGACTTGTGGACTGGTGGACTTTCGTCTTGAGACATTGAGGTATTTTGGAGAATCTTTCGCAATTTCCCAAACGCTGCCCATCCGAGTTGGATTCGACGAGAGACCTCTTCTAGCTGGGCTGTTTGTCAATTACAATAAATATAATAAAGAAATTAAAATATACTCATGAACTTAAAGTATGGAGTAAGAATTTAAACCATGAAAAATGTTGTTCTTTTGCAAAGCTAGCACATAATCCCAATATGTACACAAACATATGACACATGTACATGTGATATATATTAGATACGCACACATAATCACACACTCATACACAAACGTACACACCCACCATACACATACAATACAGATACACAAAGCTATCTACGCAAACACACACAAATATACGCATATCTCTCAAACAAACAACATAATACCAATTCACGTTGCACGCTTTTTCATATCATACAGACCTACTAAGTTATGTAAAACAATACCCTCGGTTATTTACTGGTCCAGCGCTCGTGTGCACGTTACACTCTTAATATGCTCCTACTGAGCTATCGCAGCTCTTGACGACATCAACCAAAAGTGTCCGGATGCTGACATAGTCGTAGATAGATTAGTAAGTAGGTACTACGTATTTTAGTTTCTAATTCTTTGTTTGCTAGTTAGTGTGTCCACTGAACTTTATTCTAGCTCCTTTTTCATTAATATTATAATGCATAGGCGTCTTGGATGTAATATTCTGTAAGTCTGTGTGTTTATTGAAATAAATAAATAAAACAACGAATTAGAAGCATTTGGACAGTTCATCCAGGGAGTTGTTATTCTGAGTTTTGTGTGAAGTGGAGGTACTTCCACAGTCGGGCGGCTTTGATGTATTCTACTTCTCTAAAAAACACCCACATCAAGACAAACAGACATGTTTATGTACTCAAACATTTGTCTTGTGTGGGAACTCACAAATGTTCGTGTTAAAATATCATTAGCCACTCCATCGTCGGACTTGTCGATAGATGAGAACTTTATTTATATCAACTTAAACATACACACAGCTTTATAATTTTGTTGAATTTAAAAATAAAACGTCACAATTACAGACGTGGTAACACTGAAGTTTATTGAAAGTAAAAAAACAGCACTAAGCCCTTTCTGCTTCAGGGAACTCTTTCATGTTTTTCTCGAACGCAGCTACGGCTTCTTCTAAATTCATAAAGCGAGTTCCTTTATGTTTACCTTTTATTTTGAAAAATAAATGAAACACGCTAGGTACTAGGTTAATCCTGAGGAGGATGACTCTCTAATTCTACACCCTCCGTAGACAAATTTCGATCTGACGCGCTTCGATCAAGTCTGTCTCGTGGTCAAGGAGGATCCTGCTTCTGAAGGCTGCTATCGAACATATTTTAAAGCAACTGGTAAACAATAACTAAAATACTAATCTGCAATAACAGTCCTTTTATCTTTTAGCACGAAGGTTGTGAAATAACCTGTCCGGGCGATGAATGGGGTATCATCTTTTTCCCTTGATTTCCACTCTTCTTTACTTTTATTGGCAAATGTTCCGGATTTGTAAGAATACACCCAGCTTTTATTAGTTCTAACAGTGTCACACATAGAATTTAAGTCATCTCCGTAACACTTTTCATGTATTTCGCGGCACTAATACAAACGACGGCGTTTTTGAGCTCCTGGCAAATTGTGAGGTATCCGTCTGGTATAAAGCTTTCTGACACATCATATAAGAGTTTTTGTACTTAGCTCATGCCAATACCTGAACTTGTCCGAATCTGTTGATCTATCACTCTTTTATCACTTTCTGTTATTATAACATTATATTACTAGTCATCGCAGTAGCGCGCCCTTCACGCAAATCATAATTGAGCTTGCTCCGACCACGTCCGAACTCATTAAATCAGTTATAAACAGTGGCACGGGATGTGAATTGGTTATGAAATACCGAATAAAGCCGATCATAACATTATTGATTAAGATTGCAATGAAAGACGCAATATAGAGCGAAAGCTTTCTGTAGTAAGATAATTTCGACGCAAATAATAACTGAATCCGTGTAAATTTACATCTTTTTTAATGCTGCTTTATTTGACATTCAATAATTTTTTATGGGTAACTTTAGTCACCGGCCAATTTTAAAAATTTTCTCTGTGACTACCGCAAGTCATATCTCCCACTGCCATCGCTATGAAGAAAGAAAGAAAGTTATAAAAAACCGATTCCAACAGAATATTGGGTTACGCGCGGGCGAAGTCGCGGTCTGCAACTAGTAACGTATAACCGCCCACTTACTTATGCACATGCAAAAATCCTGTTGCAATTTTACATTTGGCTAAATTTATTTCCGCATAATAATATAATGAGCGTGAAATTACTGCTGCGGCTGAATTAAAAGCATGAGTGCGCGGAGTGATGAACGCTGCTGTCTCGGGTAGCAAGAAATGAGGCGGATTATGCATACTACATTTTTTTTAATAAGTAATGAGTCGGATTAAACTTTATTTTTAGTTACTTGTTTGACTTGACTGAAATTTATGAAGTGGAATTTTGCCTACGTTATAGCAATTTTGGTATATTTATTCGAGCATGCATATGGTTGCTTTCAAGAAATGAGGTTATGTTTCCTTAGGTTGGCAACGGATCAGTAACACTTTGGTGTTCCTGATCTCTATGGGCTTAGATGACCACTTACCATCAGGTGACCCACATGCTCTATTTTGATCTATTGTTTATAAAATGTAAGGGCTTAGATATATTTTTGTTTCATAATGATTTTATTACAGTTTCGCACA
The DNA here is from genome assembly GCA_947507595.1 of Pyralis farinalis. Taxonomy (NCBI): domain Eukaryota; kingdom Metazoa; phylum Arthropoda; class Insecta; order Lepidoptera; family Pyralidae; genus Pyralis; species Pyralis farinalis. The sequence goes on along the minus strand of OX382260.1, from coordinate 35,135,378 downwards.
TACCTGAGCACGTAGTAGTTTATGATACTATTACAAAAAACAGGTTATAATAATCACTTGGTGAGGTTTTTAATATGTCATACGAGTATCTATCTACCCTTGTACAAAAGTCGTCTGCGTGGGTACCTCTGTTTCACCTATTTCTACCGCTAAGTAGCTATATTTATATAGCTGTGTTCCGGTTTGAAGGGTGAGATATGACAGAGAAATTACTGGGCACTGTAAAACATCCTTACGTCACAAGATTGGCAGCGCGCGAGTAACGTCCCCGTGGTATTGCGAGCGAAAATAGGCTGTGGTGACCGCTTACCATCTGATGCGGGCCGCATGATTGTTTGCAAACCTAGTTATATAAAATAATTACAATATATTGTTCTATGAAATATCACACTGTTAAAAAAATAGGTAATATATTATGTGGTGAAACCTTCCATAAGCAGTCGTTCCTTCCTGTGACATTGCCATCTTGCGACGTCAAGAATATCTAACGAGATCAAATTGCTTTACTAGACTAAATATACTAATTTCTACTTGAATCCTCGAACATTATCAGACAGTCGCTCAAGAAATACTCCAATATGGAGCGCCAAAATATTTAAACCTCCTCTACGCATGTATGGGTTCGTAGCCATTTTTTAAATTTTAATTTATATTATGATTTAAGAGAGATTAAAGGATCAAAATAGCTTAACTCGAGAAGTATCCCCAGCACCGCAGCGAAATAACAAGGACGACGAGCACTTTGACCAGCGCTGTGAACGAGCGGTTAGCTACTTTTAGTTAGCGGTTAGTTACAATGCTACTCTACCATCAGATTCGGATTCAGCATAAAAAAGTAGAATAGGGATGTTCACCATTCCTATCTCTTAAGGAACATGCTCAAAATGGCCGACAAATTTAAAAAAAATATTTGAATTGTTATATAATTGACGAGCCAGGTGTTACTCTGGCAATGCAAGCTTGCGCATTCTCAACTGCATTTTCTATTGAAATTTCTATTGAAAGATATTATTAATTTATTGCAGTGTGCCTTTGTGGTGGAACAAAAGCCAAAAGTTAAAAGTCAAAGTAAAAATAAATTTATCGTGAACTATAGGTATAAAAATATCTATCTATTACGTCACCCCAAATCCCTTGAGGGGTAGGCAGAGAGAACCGAGCGCCATGTGACTCGATCCTTAGATACCTCACTAGCTTCTTTAACATTCATTGCTCTTCTCATGGACGTTCTCCGGTTTCTAAGGTTCCTGACACCATCTTCTGGTAGAACACGACCAATTTGGTCATGGTAGGTAAGCCTTGGCCTTCCTCGCCTCCTACATGCTTCCACTTTTGCATTACATATCTGCTTCGTCATTATTTCATCCTGCATTCAGTATATATATGTCCGAACCAATGGAGCATGCTGCTCCTTATTTTAATACCGAGCGACGCTCTCTTTTAGACCAACTCTGTTCATAACATCATCATTGCGAGTACGGTCTACAAGCGTTACGCCACAATTTTTCGCATTTCGACATTCTTTCATTTATAAAAAGTATGGAAAATGAAATGAGTGCAACTGTGTTCCCCCTCGTGTACATAAAATGCAAAGTATGCTAATATGTCGACAAACGATATCCTTGATGTTTAATCGGACTCGTGTTGTACTAATATATAAAGCGAAAGGTTTGTTAGTTTGTTTGAAACCGATAATCTGTGAAGTTACAAGTCGGATTTAAAAAATCTTTTTGCGTTTGATGGCCCAGTTTTGGAGGAAGGTTATAGTCCATTTAACATCACGATGCGATTCTTAGAAGCAGACGAAAAACGAAACGAAGAACGAAAGTAGAATAATCAAAAATATTAAGAAAAAAAAATCTGACTCCATCAGAACTGAATTTTATGATATGAAAAAAAATGGGACCAATCTGATAGTATACTCTTTCAAACAAAAAAGTTTTTTTCAAATCGGCTTATAAATGACGGAGTTATAAAGTAACAAACATTAAAAAAAAAATACAGCCGAATTGAGAACCTCGTCCTTTTTTGGAGTCGGTTAAAAAGCGGTCCCCACGGGACACCGGGATATGTGATATTACTGTGATTGTGTATTATCGTATTTATTTATGTATTTTTATATTTATGTTAGGTGACCATATAAAGAACAAATTCTTTATAGGGTCGATTATTATTTTATTTTAATTAAAACCGCAATCGCGTTTTTTCTCCAATCCCGATGGTTGACTGGTAGAGAATGCAATTAGCATTAAGTCCACCTTTTGAAGCAACTGTATTGTGGTCAATAAAATATTAAATAAAATAAATAAATATGCCCGGACGAAGTCGTGTGGTGTAGGTAGTACTAATAAACCGGAAGAGTTTGTTTGAACACGCTTATTTTTGCAACTACTGTATTTGAAAAATGATTACTCAATTTCATAGCCCAATATTTGTGGATGGTTAAAGGCTATTCAACATCAAGATACGACTCTTACAAGCCGGGAAAAGGAAAGAAAGTAAGAAAAGGCCTGAGATACTAGGCTTCGTTCGGATAAAGTCGCGGGCCGTAGTTAGTATTTCACATATCGATTTTAAATAGCGGATTTCAGTCGACAGTTTTATATATACAGATTTCATCTGTTATACTTTGAGAAAATAATATGTATGTAAAATAGTGATTTCAATAACCAATATATTAAATAAATAAATAAATAAATATTGTCGGACAAATTACACAGCGCCATCTAGCCCCAAAGTTAGCGAAGCTTGTGTTATGGGTACTAGACAACTAATAAACATACGTAAATACATTTTTTTTTTGTAAATACATACTTATTATATATAGAAAATACCCAGACCAAGACAAACAGACATGTTCATGCACACAAATGTTTGTACTGTGTGGGTATCGAACCCACAAGTGTTGGTGTCAAAGTAGCGTAACAACGCGTTTCACCACTGCGCCACCGAGCTCGTCAAATTATTATTTAATCGTCAAATATATTATTTCCTCCTTGTTGCATTGAAAAAAAAAAATGATCAATTCCATCTTCGTCCACAAGGGTCCTAGCTTCGTTTGCTCTGCTCTCATGGTCTCCATATCTTTCCATTATCATTTTCTTCCTATTAGCGTTATCACATTTCCTAATCCATATGATTGGCGGGTCAGCTACCAAAGGATACTAAGACCTCTACAACCCAGACGAAAAAGCCGTCCTATCTTAGGGAAGTTCACACGTCTTTCGAAATATAATTTCTTGGTCGTGTGAGTTTCCTTGCAATGTTTTCCTTCACCGCCGAGCAAGTGATAATTACAAATAATGTACTTCATATCTACTAATAATGTACTTTAATGTATGTAATGTAGTTTAATGTTTTAAAAAGTATTGATGATATTTGACAATACGTATAAATGCGTATTTTATTGCACCTCAAGTTACCCAAGTGTACTCGCAAGTTTCTCAGCTATGAATATCTTCATATTTTCAGCATTATCTCGGTTCCTAATCTATTGGTATTGGCAGGGTTCGCTGTCTAAGCTTAAGGATTTGGCGAAGATATTGAATTTACATGGAGCGACTGCCGTCAGATCTCCACAGCCCGGAAAACAGACCGTTCTTAGGTAAGAAATATAACTTCTTCGACGTGCGAGTTTCCTCACGAAGTTTTCCTTTATCGCCGAACAAGTGATCATTACAAACAATGTACTTCATGTATACTAAAAATGTACTTTAAGTATTGATTAGCTACAAAACGTAAATAAAATATATTTTAATGTACCTCATATCTTCAAGTATGTACTAAAGTGTAGCAGCTTCTCAGCTATGGTTTACTTCAAGTATATTCTCGAAAGTATTGATTGCAGCTAAAGTACTGACAGCTACTTTTTATAACTGCACCGCTCACCGACGGCGGGGAGTTCACCCTCACACGCTGGAACCGCAATGTTCGCGTACTGTGCGGCTCCAGAGAAGCTTTCTTCCGAGAACTCTCAAGATGTGGAATGAGCTCCCAGCCGAGGTTTTTTCCAACTACAGCATGGAATTCTTCAAGAAATGCGTGAGGTTTTTTAGAGTGTTTCATGAGTGACACCCCTGGTTTTGCAAATGTCCATTGGCTACGGTGACAGTTTACCATCAGGCAGGCCGTATGCTTGATTGCCACCTTAGTGGTGTAAAAATTACTACAATGTATACATTCATTCGACGAGCTCGGTGGCGCAGTGGGGAAACGCGCTGTTACGCTACTTTGACGCCAACGCTCGTGGGTTCGATTCACACAGTACAAACATTTGTGTGCATGAACATGTCTATTTGTCTTGGTCTGGGTATTTTCTATGTATAATAAGTATGTATTTACAAAAAAAAATGTATTTACGTATGATTATCAGTTGTCTAGTACCCATAACACAAGCTTCGCTTACTTTGGGGCTATATGGCGCTGTGTAATTTGTCTGACAATATTAAATTATTTATTATTACATACAAAAAATTACATACAATAGATACTTTACTGTACCTCAAGATTTGAAAGTATGTCCATAAGTATGCCCGCTAGCTGCTGTTCTGCTATCAATGTTTCTTATAAATTCCAATGCCCAAAACAGTAAAGCGATTGAGCCCTTTAAATACGAGTACAAACCATTGCATTATCTTACAATTCTATCAAGACATTGAGTACGCCTCCGATGGCTCCCGCACGTATGCTGAATATATTTTATACTGGAGTAGGTATGCACCTAAGAGCAATGTTGGGAATGCTTAGAGCCTTATTTACGGTATCCAGGTTAGCTGGGATTACGTGTCTTATCGAATGTGATTTAGTTTCACGTAAAATGTAAGAAGATTATGAAGTTAATGTAGAATTAACCAGAGATATAACGTAATTTATTTTAGAAGTACGGGCAGAGTACTGTTTAGTGTGTTTCTTACTGTACATTTTGACAAGCTCGGTGGCTCAGTCGTGAATGACGCGAATTTGACATCAACGCTCGTGGGTCCGATTCCCACACAAGGCAAACATTTGTGTGCATGAACATGTCTGTTTGTCTTGGTCTGGATGTTTTAAGAGAGGTAGGGCACATTGGATCAGTCGCAGGTTACTCGTTCACTGTGGGGTTTCTCCATTTTCTCCATTTTTTGGCGTGCTCAGTGGTGTAGTGGTTAGTAACACTAATTTGACACCAACGTTCGTGTGTTCGATTACTTTCTATTTCAAAGTTACCCTGGCCAAGCTATATTGCTTGTCCGAGGTAGATTCATTACCATTTCAATCACTGCATTTGTTAATGTCGATCGAGTTAAGGATGGGAATACAAAAGTCGTGGATAAATTATCATATTCATCCCGGCTACAGCAGCAGCATTGATATCTCAAAGCATCTAGTTAAGATCCTCTAGAGATTCAGCCATTATGAGATCTCATCATCATCAAAGCGAAGATGTATTTGCTGTTAACATTAATGCTCCGTATTTTCTAGCTCAGCATCTTGAATACATCCGTACTAATATTATAAATGTGAAAGTGGGTTTATTTGTTTGTCTAACGGTAAAACGGAGCAAAGTATTGATGTGATTTTTTGTATGCAGATAATGAGAGGGCTCGAGAAGGATATATGCTATTTTTTACCTCGGTAAATTATCTCGCTTCCACGGCAAAATAGCTTTTGTTTCCTCTTGACCACGCGGACGAAGCTGCGGGCAACAGTTAGTCATCAATAAAGTTGTAGATAGGCAATTTCAGGCCGAATATGACTTAATTTTTTTTAGTTACATTGGGAGGCATACAAGCATACGATCCACCTGATGTAAAGCGGTTACCGTAGCCTATTAAGGTTTGCAATACATTAAGTATTACTCGCGCGATGCCAACTCTGGTGTTAACACAGCAACTCCTTAGGAGCCTACTGGAGACATTACTCACACGCAGGAACACAACAACCTTCCAAGGGTTTGTTATTTGGCTGCGCGGTTTTTCTGTGAGGTGGAGGTACTTCCCCAGATTGGACTCTGTGATGCGCTCTACCTCTCCAAGACAAACAGACATATTCGTACACGGAAATATTTGTTATGTTTGGAGTCGAACCCACGAGCGTTGGTGTCAAAGTAGCGTAACAGCGTGTTTCATCACTGCGCCACCGAGCTCGACATAAGCCTGCCGGACTCCTCGCTGTAGCTCGATGATCTCAGTGCTCAACTCATCTATATCCTACGATGCAGGAATCTCGACATCTTTATTAGACTGCCTGTTCATTGAAGCGGAGAGAGCTACGAAATGTGTCTATAAATTGACGCGAAGGGCGGTAGCGAAGCGGAGCCATGTAGTAATGCGGAGCAGATTTACGGACTGTATTTGTTGATTGTCGCGAAGCTAGAAAGCGAATTGGAGCGAAGGAGTATGCGGAAAATTGACCAGACCGCAGCGGTTCCCCGCCGCATGCGGTAGCATTTCACAGCTATTTTATCTCCGTATCTCAACTCCCCTTGCTCGCTTTGTATTTAAAATGTACAAATTTTTAATCTCGTTCACAAATCCATGGCCACTGGAGCGCAGTGGAGAGGAGTTTACATTCTATTGGATGGCACAGTTCCGCTTCTCGTCTCTGTTCTCCGCTCTCTAGTGCACAGGCAGCTTTAGCGGTGGTCTATTATTTCACTTCGCTATACGGATTCCAGTATCTTTTTCATAGCGTTATACCGTTTCCTAATCCATTAAGATTGGCGGGGTCCGCTACCTAAGCCTAAGGATTCGGCGAAAATACTAATTTTGACATGGAGCGACTACCGGCAGACCTACACAGCCCAGAGGGGAAACCAGACCTTTCTTAGGTTAGGTCACACGTTTATCGAGATATAATTTCTTGGACGTGCGGTCCAAGTATAATTTCTTGGCAGTAATATTTACAAATGTTTTTTTTTATTTTTTTATACTACGTCGGGAGGGGTGCAAGCATACGGCCCACCTGATATAAAGCGGTTACCGTAGCCTATTAACGCTTGAGATATATTAAGTATCACTCGCGCGATGCCTCCTCTACTGCTTACACAGCAACTCCTTGGGAGCTTGCTGGTGACATCACTCACACGCAGGAACACAACAACCCTCTAGGGAGTTGTTATTTGGCTGCAGTTTTCTGTGAGGTGGAGGTACTTACCCAGACGGGCTGCTTTGATGCGCTCTACCTCTCTTAAATATGTACATAAATTCGAAAACACGAATTTTATTGGTATATTCGAACTGGGGACCTTTTGTTCAGTAGATCGGTTCCTTATCCACTGGGCTATCGCTGTTATTTTATACGGATTCCAGTATATAGAAGATATTAATGCTAATGCATGTTGGTGTGTAAGGATCGAGTCATGTGGCGCTCGGTTCTCTCTGCCTACCCCGCAAGGGATTTGGCGTGAAGTTATAGATAGATTAATGCTGATAGACATTGTTTATCATCTATATTGTATTGCTATAAAATAATAAACATTCAGTTTGAGTATTTTGATGAATCAACAATTCAGTTTATTATTTTCCCTTTGCGTGCGACAAGTAACTCTAATTTGACCTTTTCTTTTTAACCCCTTTTTCAGGTCAGAAACATGAGAGATATCTTAGTTGAACTCTCTAGATAATAAAGTTAACATGTAACAACAAACTCCTAACTCAAAAGCAACTTTATTTTCCACGAACAGAGACGAAAATTGCTTGCGTTTCTGTTTCGTAAGTGTGTCTGGATGTACCCGGAGGGTATTAGAAAAGTCCCGAAGTTTTGTCGCGTGGAAATCTGTGGAAAATTGGCGTTCGCTAAGTTGGACTTTCGACGCGAGAGTTGCATACGAATTACGTTTGAAATATTGAACTGTGCTGTAGTGTGTGTTTATGAATTATTGGTTAAAAATTCCGCTCGTCTGTTTAAATTTTACGAAATAACGCAGGTAACTTTGCTGCGTATATAAATTATTTGCGACATACTGTTTGAAAATCACAAAATTACTGAGAATAAAAAAAATATGAAATAGATTAGTTAAAATTGCATAGCATAGATAATAGAGATGCTAACCATGATCCAATCGGTCGTGTTTTATCAGAAGGTGGTATCAGGTGCCCTAGAAAGCGACGAGCGTGCATGAGAAGAGCAATGTTAAACAACAGAGTGATGGGTGTAAGTGTTTTGTGGCGCTAGATCCTCTCTGCCTACCCCGCAAGGGACCTGGCGTGAAGATATTATTACATACAGAGATACAAAGCATATATGATTAAATATGGTTTGTAACATTTTGTTGTTTTTTTATATACTGCGTCGGGAGGCATAAAAGCATACGGCCTACCTAATGTAAAGCGGATACCGTAGCCTATTAACACTTGAGATAAGTATCACTCGCGCGATGCCTCCTCTGCTGCTTACATAGCAACTCCTTGGAAGCTTACTGGTGACCTCACTCACACGCAGGCACACAACAACCGCCTAGGGAGTTGTTATTTAGCTGCGGTTTCCTGTGAGGTGGAGGCACTTCTCCAGAGGGACTGCTTTGATGCGCCCTATCTCTCTTTAAATACGTTAATTTAATTACGGAAATACTTTATCCCAGTAGACATTTTGTTATGTTACTTATTGAGGAAAAGAGTGTGCAAAAAGGGTTACAAATTTATTAGGGCTATTTATACAAAATATAAAAAAAAGTTCAACTTATAGTTCGGCTAAATAAGGTCTTTAAGAACTCGCGTTATCTTTGTCTAACCGGAATATCACTGTTATCTTCACTGGAATGTGGCACTGAGTGGCCGCCGGCTATAGTGGCCGACGACTGTAGACAGCTGGTTAGCGTGCTAGCCAGCACGCAGATCCAGATGTAGAAGTTGTTGGTGGACCGCCTTACGGACCAACACCACAGCGGTAACTCTGTCAGCCGCCGTGGTCCACAACAGAGGCTGCAGGTATTATAATTTTTAGATTAGTTAGATGTCCGGAGATTATCGAGTTTGGAAAAGGTAGTAATATCCCGAGGGTTCACCACGTAGCCCTCAGCAGGAGACTGGTGGTCTCAGACGTGGTGCACTGAATCTCTACCACTCGAAAGCTTCCTCCAGACTCCTTGTTTTCTGTTTTCCGACACTAAAATGTAATATTTTAAAATTTTGAATTACAAATAAATATTTTTGACAAACATCATTCGGTTCACAGCAGCGGTTCACAGAGACAATGTAGTGTATATCTCTACAAAGGTTTTATAAAATATATTATTCAAAAAGGTTATTACATTAAATATTTTAAACATTACATATTATTCCCCCCCACAAGAAAAATTTTTTTACAAAAATTTTGAAAGGTTTTATAGTAATTAGTAATTACCATTCCTATCATAATTCTATCATGCTTCTCTATCATACCTCTCGCATACAAAAGTAGGGGTAGGGTTCACATTCAATGACCTCTACTCCAATGGTAATACTAGTAATGTAACAATTCGGCTTGTTTAAGTGGAGTTGTCATCCGCTCCATTTTAATATGACAGGTAGGCTTATTTTTTTTAACTGGAGTTGTCAGCCGCTCCATCTCAAGACCCATGAGAATGAAATGAGTGAATGTACAAGTGTAAGTGATAATATATATATATATATGAGTAATGAGGGGATCTAAGATCCAGTAAAGAATATTAAGAGTTTATTAAACCCCATTGACCAAAGAAAGGTCAAAGTAAAAGCTTATATTACCCTGGTGACCAGAGAAAGGTCAACCAAGAGGGCACATAAGACCACACAAGGATAGTGTAGATGATATACTCATCTTCTTAGTGCAAGAAGAGTAATAATGAAGGAGATTATCTCCTTAAAAAAAATGAAAGCTTCGATTCACACAGCCAAAATAAATCGAAGTGAAAGATGAATATATACAAATGAGGTTATTGAAATAATATATATATAGTTAAGAGAATAATCAGCAATTTGTTTAAAGGGAAAATAATCAAGATAATATTTTTTAGTTAAAGTACAGAGTTAGTAGGTTCTTTTAAGTGAACCAGTACTTCAGATTGAAGTTCAGCTTTTCTAGGGTCGTAAGAAATAGGTCAGCCATTATTAAAGAATATCAAAATAAAATTAATAAAAAAAAATATAAGAATTATCAAGTTACTAATATGATTTAGCTGTATATTTAGTATTCCATGAAATTAATAATGGGTTCAAAAAAGAAAATGATTATTAAAAAGATTAAAAAAAATATATGAAGTCGCAGAGTTCTTAAAAATGTAGCCGGAGAAAAGAATATATAATATATATAACGCGCAGATCGTCCGCGCACTTCGCGGAGCCGTACCTCGTCCCGCACCCTACTCGCGCCCGCGCAGCGCATGCGCGCTGCGCTCCTTTAGGCTCTACCCATGGTATAATAATATACTACGCCAGGTATGGCACTCCCGGTGACAGCTGTGACGTAGGTAACACAAGCCTACGTCATCGCCGCTATCGATGGTTCTCAAACTTTATAATTTGGGTAAATTATGGGGTAAATTAAATCTCACTACATTGAAAAAAATACCTAATTATTATATATCTATCTGTAGATATTTTGCCTGTATCTCCAAATTTATGTATATGTTTCTACAGATATATTATTTCGGTGTAGGGCATCTAAGGGTTACTAATACACAAACAAATATTACAGTAAAAAATTTATTTACTACAATTTTTATAGTTCAATAATGAGTGTTTGATACGTTATATAATTTACTATGTACTTTTACACTTTTTTCCTTTTTTTATACTACGTCGGGAGGCACAAGCGTACGATCCACCTGATACATCAGCGTTAATAGGCTACGGTACCCGCTTTACAAAGCGGGTACCGTAACCTATTAACGCTTGCGATATATTAAGTATCACTCGCGCGATGCCTACTCTGCTGCTTACACAGCAACTCCTTGGGAGATTACTGGTGACCTCACTCACATTCAGGAACGCAACTACCCTCTAGGGGTTTTTATTTGGCTGCGGTTTTCTGTGAGGTGCAGGTACTTCCCCATACGGGCTGCTTTGATGCGCCCTACCTCTTTTAAAACATCCAGACCAAGGCAAACAGATTTGTTTATGCACACAAATGTTTGCCTTGTGTGGGAATCGAACTCACGAGCGTCGGTGTTAAAGTCGCATTATTCACGACTGAGCCACCAAGCTCGTCACTTTGAGTCTAATATAGGTTCTAGTTCGAACCAAGCAAAGTATTACAGAGTGATCTATTTGGGGGTAGCGATCCTTAACACAATTGTATACAATGTAATCCAAGCTCGGAAAATGTTTTTTTCCGTAGACAGCAATTTCCCGTGAAATTTCTCAGTTTCCATTATTAATGCCACACTAATATGCTCTTCACATGGGTAAATAAGTTTTCCTCTCGATATAAAATGTATCCACTCACAGGAGCCACTTTCAGTATTTAATGCTCGGGTTTGATTCCCAAAGCGTTGCATATTTTGCTAAATATCTAAAAGCTGCATAGCGGGCAATGTATTTAAGGCCTTGTTCATTGATTTGATTTTTAGCCACCTCGGTTTCAAAAGCATTCAATAATTGCTCTTCTTGGGCAGTTGACATATACATAGTTACGTCGCAATCTTCAACGTTTTCAGGTTCTAATACGTCGCAATTCAGAAAAGTAAGATTTTATTTGCTACTGGATCTTCGAAAAGGCGTCAAATTGGTATTCTTTTTGCCTGTTTTTATGTTTTCCACTAAATGGTTCATTTTCTCCAGTACCAAATTTTGTGCATCTAATTTAATTCCATATGCATTTTATTTCCTTCGAATTTCATGCGAGCGTTGAAAACATCGAACTAATCATTAAATGCTTTCTGTCGGGGTCTGTACAATATCAGTACAAGGACCTCTTATAATTTCGTCAAGTTTATCCCACACAAAAGAGATAAAAGGGGCTTGGCGCCAAATCTCGTACAGGGACGGTGACGCGAACTTAAACTAGTTTTATTAATTTAAATGTTTACTGTGCGAATTAGTGTTTAAATCCAGTGCCGTTTTACACAGTCATCATACTGAAGTGTACAGTTACATGGAATATTGCAAATCCATCGTTTAAACATGGCATTCTGTGTCAAGTGATTTGTGACGTTTTCATACGAATGACTTCTGTTTAGTATCCAAATTGTGCTTTTATTATCGCCAAGTCCGGGAAGTTTTCTAACGAGTGGAACGAGCATTTACAGTAAATATTGAAGAAAAAAATTATGTTAGGAGTTTAACAAAAAAAAAAAATGAATGTAAAGGACGTGTGGTAACCTCACTTTTACATAATCCTTTGTATAGTGCCACCGAAATTAAAAATGTTGTTTGAATGTTGTATAAATACCGCGAGAACTTTATAAGAGTAATTTCATATACTTAGGTACCTACTAACCACATTTTGTAGTTGTTTTTGGTCCACAATAGCGAAACCATTCGTTGGCTACAAATTTTTTTCGTGGAAATGAAAAAAAAATCTTATTGTACCGCCATTAACACTTTTACTCGTACAGTTCAGAATGGAACAAATTACCATTTTAAAATAATAAACTTTAACCGGCCTTAAAAGTTTTGCAATCACTGTGTACACAAGCACCGACCGAGAACGAAATATACAATTTCAACAAGTGCGAATGAGATGGCGTTAAACATCAAAAGTCAAAGAGACAGTCCGTTACAGCCTTGCCAGTGGTATGAAATCAAACTCCGCAACTCTTATATATTACCTGTATGATATCCAATAAAACTGTGAGTATAATTACTTAATTACATTAATTCATGTTTAACATGATCTATTTCGTTTGCAAAGATAAACAAATAACAATAGTAATGCGTAAATAATATTTTATGCATGAGCGACGGCAGAAAATCTTTCCTTAATTGTTTGTAATTTACTTTAAAGTGGCAACTCGACAGTGACGTAAGCATGTGTTTCGCCCGGAGTGCTAGACCTTGTTTTCTTGGATCATGGCTCTACCGACATGAGAGACCGCGTTCCGCCCGCCAGTCAGCGGCCCGCTCTCATTAGTTGTACTTGATGTTTGTTTTGTCGACTTGTGTTTGTGCTCGTAATAGTACATAAACTGTATGTAAACTGTTTGTTTGTTTAATAAAAGTGCTCATCAATAATAGCCTTTTATACTGGCGCACCAACTAGAGGCCGAGCCACACAGTACAGTGTTAGTGTTATCGTTTCCCGCTAACAATGCCGCCAAAACGAACGACCCGCACTGCCCGCTCTGCGGAAGAGCTAGCTTCAGGGGCAGACGACATAAACAAGGAAGGCAGTGGCTCAGAGGATTTTCAGGCCACGGAACCGCTCAACTACGGCGGCGCCGCCGCTTCTAATCCCCTCGACGCTGTCGCCGCCGCCGACCAAGACAAAAGCCGCACTTACGCCAGCCCTTTCGTGTGTGATCCGGAAAGGCTGATGTCCTCAATGATGGAGACTTTCGTCCGCGCACAGGCAGAGACGAATCGGACTCTCATGGAGGCGTTGCGTGGAATGCAGCAACCATGGAACCCAGCCGCTTCGACGCCGACTGCGGCGTCGGTGCCGCTAATGTCGCCGGGACTTGCGACGACGGTGACGACTGCTTACGCCGACGCGTCAGGAGGAAACTTCGCACGGTGCACCGCGCGCTACAGTGGTGACTCGCAGGACCCGGAGGTGCTGGAAGCGTTTGTAGACGCTGTGGAGGTGTACAAGGAGTGCGCCGACGTGCCCACGCGCTACGTGGCCTCCCCATGCTGCTGGAAGGTGCCGCTGCCGTGTGGTGGCGCGGCGCCCGCGCTAGTGTCGCGACGTGGCAGGACGCCGTGGCGCGTCTACGTGCAGTGTACGGCGCCCCTCGACCAGGTTTTAAACTGTTTCGTGATATGTTCGCGTCCGAGCAAAGTGATGGTGAGCGTGCAGAAGTCTTCGCGTGCAGGGTACGCGCGTGCATCGCTCGGCTCCCATACAAGCTCCCAGATGCTGCTCAGGTAGACATTATATACGGTTTGATGAACAGACGTGTACGAAAACGCGTATTACGTGACTCAATATGTAGTGTCGATGATTTAGTGGAGAAGTGTCGAATTGTTGAAGACGCCATATCGGAATCAGTGTGCAAAAGCTCTAATATTAATAGTAGCAATAGTGATGTAAAGAAACGAATAGGTATTACTGTTGTAAGTAACTCGAGCGAACGAAACGAAAGCGCGACCGCCGCGACAAACTCGCGCGAACTCGGGCGAGGTACGAACGCGGCCCGTACTAGTGGTTCGTCCACTACTACCGACGCTAAACTCGATGTTAACTCGAATCATACGGAAGTTCCCCGTGGTCGACGTAGGAACGATACTTCGATACGATTAAGTATCACTCGCGCGATGCCTACTCTGCTGCTTACACAGCAACTCCTTGGGAGATTACTGGTGACCTCACTCACATTCAGGAACGCAACTACCCTCTAGGGGTTTTTATTTGGCTGCGGTTTTCTGTGAGGTGCAGGTACTTCCCCATACGGGCTGCTTTGATGCGCCCTACCTCTTTTAAAACATCCAGACCAAGGCAAACAGATTTGTTTATGCACACAAATGTTTGCCTTGTGTGGGAATCGAACTCACGAGCGTCGGTGTTAAAGTCGCATTATTCACGACTGAGCCACCAAGCTCGTCACTTTGAGTCTAATATAGGTTCTAGTTCGAACCAAGCAAAGTATTACAGAGTGATCTATTTGGGGGTAGCGATCCTTAACACAATTGTATACAATGTAATCCAAGCTCGGAAAATGTTTTTTTCCGTAGACAGCAATTTCCCGTGAAATTTCTCAGTTTCCATTATTAATGCCACACTAATATGCTCTTCACATGGGTAAATAAGTTTTCCTCTCGATATAAAATGTATCCACTCACAGGAGCCACTTTCAGTATTTAATGCTCGGGTTTGATTCCCAAAGCGTTGCATATTTTGCTAAATATCTAAAAGCTGCATAGCGGGCAATGTATTTAAGGCCTTGTTCATTGATTTGATTTTTAGCCACCTCGGTTTCAAAAGCATTCAATAATTGCTCTTCTTGGGCAGTTGACATATACATAGTTACGTCGCAATCTTCAACGTTTTCAGGTTCTAATACGTCGCAATTCAGAAAAGTAAGATTTTATTTGCTACTGGATCTTCGAAAAGGCGTCAAATTGGTATTCTTTTTGCCTGTTTTTATGTTTTCCACTAAATGGTTCATTTTCTCCAGTACCAAATTTTGTGCATCTAATTTAATTCCATATGCATTTTATTTCCTTCGAATTTCATGCGAGCGTTGAAAACATCGAACTAATCATTAAATGCTTTCTGTCGGGGTCTGTACAATATCAGTACAAGGACCTCTTATAATTTCGTCAAGTTTATCCCACACAAAAGAGATAAAAGGGGCTTGGCGCCAAATCTCGTACAGGGACGGTGACGCGAACTTAAACTAGTTTTATTAATTTAAATGTTTACTGTGCGAATTAGTGTTTAAATCCAGTGCCGTTTTACACAGTCATCATACTGAAGTGTACAGTTACATGGAATATTGCAAATCCATCGTTTAAACATGGCATTCTGTGTCAAGTGATTTGTGACGTTTTCATACGAATGACTTCTGTTTAGTATCCAAATTGTGCTTTTATTATCGCCAAGTCCGGGAAGTTTTCTAACGAGTGGAACGAGCATTTACAGTAAATATTGAAGAAAAAAATTATGTTAGGAGTTTAACAAAAAAAAAAAATGAATGTAAAGGACGTGTGGTAACCTCACTTTTACATAATCCTTTGTATAGTGCCACCGAAATTAAAAATGTTGTTTGAATGTTGTATAAATACCGCGAGAACTTTATAAGAGTAATTTCATATACTTAGGTACCTACTAACCACATTTTGTAGTTGTTTTTGGTCCACAATAGCGAAACCATTCGTTGGCTACAAATTTTTTTCGTGGAAATGAAAAAAAAATCTTATTGTACCGCCATTAACACTTTTACTCGTACAGTTCAGAATGGAACAAATTACCATTTTAAAATAATAAACTTTAACCGGCCTTAAAAGTTTTGCAATCACTGTGTACACAAGCACCGACCGAGAACGAAATATACAATTTCAACAAGTGCGAATGAGATGGCGTTAAACATCAAAAGTCAAAGAGACAGTCCGTTACAGCCTTGCCAGTGGTATGAAATCAAACTCCGCAACTCTTATATATTACCTGTATGATATCCAATAAAACTGTGAGTATAATTACTTAATTACATTAATTCATGTTTAACATGATCTATTTCGTTTGCAAAGATAAACAAATAACAATAGTAATGCGTAAATAATATTTTATGCATGAGCGACGGCAGAAAATCTTTCCTTAATTGTTTGTAATTTACTTTAAAGTGGCAACTCGACAGTGACGTAAGCATGTGTTTCGCCCGGAGTGCTAGACCTTGTTTTCTTGGATCATGGCTCTACCGACATGAGAGACCGCGTTCCGCCCGCCAGTCGGCGGCCCGCTCTCATTAGTTGTACTTGATGTTTGTTTTGTCGACTTGTGTTTGTGCTCGTAATAGTACATAAACTGTATGTAAACTGTTTGTTTGTTTAATAAAAGTGCTCATCAATAATAGCCTTTTATACTGGCGCACCAACTAGAGGCCGAGCCACACAGTACAGTGTTAGTGTTATCGTTTCCCGCTAACAATGCCGCCAAAACGAACGACCCGCACTGCCCGCTCTGCGGAAGAGCTAGCTTCAGGGGCAGACGACATAAACAAGGAAGGCAGTGGCTCAGAGGATTTTCAGGCCACGGAACCGCTCAACTACGGCGGCGCCGCCGCTTCTAATCCCCTCGACGCTGTCGCCGCCGCCGACCAAGACAAAAGCCGCACTTACGCCAGCCCTTTCGTGTGTGATCCGGAAAGGCTGATGTCCTCAATGATGGAGACTTTCGTCCGCGCACAGGCAGAGACGAATCGGACTCTCATGGAGGCGTTGCGTGGAATGCAGCAACCATGGAACCCAGCCGCTTCGACGCCGACTGCGGCGTCGGTGCCGCTAATGTCGCCGGGACTTGCGACGACGGTGACGACTGCTTACGCCGACGCGTCAGGAGGAAACTTCGCACGGTGCACCGCGCGCTACAGTGGTGACTCGCAGGACCCGGAGGTGCTGGAAGCGTTTGTAGACGCTGTGGAGGTGTACAAGGAGTGCGCCGACGTGCCCACGCGCTACGTGGCCTCCCCATGCTGCTGGAAGGTGCCGCTGCCGTGTGGTGGCGCGGCGCCCGCGCTAGTGTCGCGACGTGGCAGGACGCCGTGGCGCGTCTACGTGCAGTGTACGGCGCCCCTCGACCAGGTTTTAAACTGTTTCGTGATATGTTCGCGTCCGAGCAAAGTGATGGTGAGCGTGCAGAAGTCTTCGCGTGCAGGGTACGCGCGTGCATCGCTCGGCTCCCATACAAGCTCCCAGATGCTGCTCAGGTAGACATTATATACGGTTTGATGAACAGACGTGTACGAAAACGCGTATTACGTGACTCAATATGTAGTGTCGATGATTTAGTGGAGAAGTGTCGAATTGTTGAAGACGCCATATCGGAATCAGTGTGCAAAAGCTCTAATATTAATAGTAGCAATAGTGATGTAAAGAAACGAATAGGTATTACTGTTGTAAGTAACTCGAGCGAACGAAACGAAAGCGCGACCGCCGCGACAAACTCGCGCGAACTCGGGCGAGGTACGAACGCGGCCCGTACTAGTGGTTCGTCCACTACTACCGACGCTAAACTCGATGTTAACTCGAATCATACGGAAGTTCCCCGTGGTCGACGTAGGAACGATACTTCGATACGTTGCTATGGTTGTGGCCAGCCAGGGGTGATTAGATCGAAATGTGATAAATGTAAAAACGTAAAATCGGCGGATTTTAATACTTTAGTGAGCGAAAGTGTCACGCACCCGATGGTTGAAATAGGGATCGTAGGTAGGGTAGGTGTAGCCATTCTCGACACTGGGGCTAGTCACTGCGTAGCAAGCCCATCTCTTCATTCGATTTTAATTCAGAATGGAGTGTCATTTAGAGAAATAGACCGTACCATCGGACTCGCCGACGGGTCGCGACAATCTAGAACGGTACTCGCCGCATCGGTACCAGTCATTATCGGTGACAAGGAGGTCACCATCGATTTTATGGTGTTTCCTGGTGACGAGACCAGGACACTGCTAGGCCGCGATTTTATTGCGAGTGCGGGGATTGTGTTAGACATAGCAAAGGATACCTGGCACTTCTCGTCAGACCCAGTAGCGAAGTTCCCTTTTGTCCATTCCTATGTGTTAAACAGTGCAGAGTTGATGCAAGCGGAGGCTTCCAACGTCTGCCTGCGCGAAGGGGAAGGCGCTGGGCTGGCACCAGAGTACAGGGTAGCCCTTAATAAGTTCTTAACTAGCAGAGAGGGACAGTTTGCTTCGGCGGAGCCTGCCACAGACTTCGCCACTCACAAAATAAAGGTAAGTGTAGACTCCGGAAAGGCCTCTGCAATAGCAGAGATGCCGGTCCCCGAAAATGTCAAGCATTTGAGGTGCTTCCTGCAGACCTCGAGCTGGTTAAGGCGGTTTGTCTCCAATTACGCCGAGGTTGCTCGGCCTTTGACGACGTTGCTGAAGAAGGCAAGTATCTGGCATTGGAACTCTGATCAACAGAAGGCTTTTGAGCACATTAAGTATTTGTTGACGTCAGCGCCGATCCTGCGACAGGCAGACGAGAGTATGCCGTTTGCCCTCAGAACCGACAGCAGCGCTTACGCTCTTGGGGCAGCTCTCCTCCAGGGGGAGGGGGATGATGAGCGCCCGGTTGCGTACGCCAGCCGTCTACTCACCGCCGCTGAGAGGAACTACAATACGACAGAAAGGGAGGTCTTAGCTGTCGTATGGGCCGTCTCAAGGTTTCGCGGCTACATAGATGGAGCAGAGGTGGTTATTAAGTCCGACCATCAGCCTCTTAGATGGCTGATGAGTGTTAAGTCACCCAGCGGTCGCCTGGCCAGGTGGGCGTTGAGCCTGCAAGAATACAACCTTAGGATCGAGTATACACCGGGTAAGTCAAACGTCCTAGCAGATACACTCTCCCGCCCGCAGGGTGTGGACGACGTGGAGTGCGATCTGTGCACGGCAGTAGTTGACGTTCCGGCACGCAGTACCCACGAGATCCGAGAGGGGCAGCTGCTGGACCCGGAGGTACGTAAGATCGTTGACGCCCTCGAGTCCGACGATCCGTTTAGGGGGAGGGCCTGGGCAGGCAAGGGTTACCTCCTCGATGATGGCATTCTGTACAGGCACGGGCCTGAGTATGAAGATGATGACAACGCTAGTCTCGTAGTTCCGGAGGAGGAACGTGGTAAAATTCACGCAGATGCAGGGCGCAGACCTGCACCGGAATACCAGGTAGGTGACCTCGTACTGCTCAAAACGCAGGGTCTGAATGATACGGGGAAGGGGCAAACTCCTAAATTCATTCCTCGCCGCGACGGTCCGTATAGGGTACAAAACGTATCCAGCGCGTCGACTTATATTCTGGAGCGCGTTCCCGATGGTACGATCTTAGGCAAGTGTCACGTTTCGTGTCTGACACCTTTCGTTGGCCACGCGACAGCTCCCGTACAGGAGAAGAGGAGAAGGGGAAGACCACGTAAGAAGGCTAACCCCAACGCGGGGACGCATTGTTAGGGTTAGAGGGGGAGAACTATAACGCGCAGATCGTCCGCGCACTTCGCGGAGCCGTACCTCGTCCCGCACCCTACTCGCGCCCGCGCAGCGCATGCGCGCTGCGCTCCTTTAGGCTCTACCGACATGAGAGACCGCGTTCCGCCCGCCAGTCGGCGGCCCGCTCTCATTAGTTGTACTTGATGTTTGTTTTGTCGACTTGTGTTTGTGCTCGTAATAGTACATAAACTGTATGTAAACTGTTTGTTTGTTTAATAAAAGTGCTCATCAATAATAGCCTTTTATATATATGAATTTATTAAGAGAAAAATTAAAATAGCCCTTGATATGTGGTTGATGAACAATAGTGGAGAAATTTAAAGAAAGTAGGTCTCTTGAGTCCGCCCGCCCAGGCTAGTCGAGAAGGATACTCTGCTGGTTAGGAAGACTACAAGAGTGTCGAAGAGGAGTACTGTATATTGTACAGCAACATCCCAGAATGTCCAGTCAAAGACTTATACTAGTTGGATGCTATTGACTGGTTTGAGTAGTTGTATGTAGGTATGTATGTGTGTAACTAACTACTGATTGAGTACCTACACTGTGAAAGAAAGATTAATGAAAGATGAAACCGAAAAGAAACCGAAAGAGAGAAACAGGGACACTTGAGGAAGTGGGTTTTAGAATTTAGAGAAAACTAATGTCAGGGTCGAGGTCAGGTCTGTTAGGCGCCAAATTGTTATGTTACTTATTGAGGAAAAGAGTGTACAAAAAGGGTTACAAATTTATTAGGGCTATTTATACAAAATATAAAAAAAAGTTCAACTTTAAGTTCGGCTAAATAAGGTCTTTAAGAACTCGCGTTATCTTTGTCTAACCGGAATATCACTGTTATCTTCACTGGAATGTGGCACTGAGTGGCCGCCGGCTATAGTGGCCGACGACTGTAGACAGCTGGTTAGCGTGCTAGCCAGCACGCAGATCCAGATGTAGAAGTTGTTGGTGGACCGCCTTACGGACCAACACCACAGCGGTAACTCTGTCAGCCGCCGTGGTCCACAACAGAGGCTGCAGGTATTATAATTTTTAGATTAGTTAGATGTCCGGAGATTATCGAGTTTGGAAAAGGTAGTAATATCCCGAGGGTTCACCACGTAGCCCTCAGCAGGAGACTGGTGGTCTCAGACGTGGTGCACTGAATCTCTACCACTCGAAAGCTTCCTCCAGACTCCTTGTTTTCTGTTTTCCGACACTAAAATGTAATATTTTAAAATTTTGAATTACAAATAAATATTTTTGACAAACATCATTCGGTTCACAGCAGCGGTTCACAGAGACAATGTAGTGTATATCTCTACAAAGGTTTTATAAAATATATTATTCAAAAAGGTTATTACATTAAATATTTTAAACATTACAATTTCTAACAGAGCGGTTCAAATATTTTTTTAATATATATATGGCAATAGTGTTGCTACTTTATGCCAGTGTCAAATCTTCAGTATAGGACCATTTGAAAATCTTAATTCTATGTTCCAGCTTCAGGAACTGTGCTGAAAAAATACTTGGGAAGGGTACCTAGACCCAATCAACCCAATTTAAATACCACCCGTAAATCGATAGTGATTTTTACAAGGTTTTCTTGATGAACTTATTCACGTCTTCCAAAAAGTGCATAAACGTGTTATATTTGAGTTTTTTCATTACTGTATAATTTCACTAGCACTTATGTTACAAAATACTATCGAAATTGTCACACAAAACTAATTTTATACTGAATTGTAAAAATTTCAAGTAAAACAACAATGTCACTCGTCAAAAGCGCGGAAAGAAGTCCGGTTCAAATATTTCTTAATGTCAAACCATAACAGTCGTAACGTAGGAGGCGCGGCGTCGTGATATAAACCGCAGGCAGTTCTGATGGTTTCCAGTAATTAGCCGAATCCTAAATTGTTATTTAATAAAATACTAGCCCCTACGACTAAGAGCATGATAGCCCAGTGGATAAGAAACCAGCCTATTAACCAAGTGGTCCCCGGTTCGAATACCGTGTAACACTAACTAGTGTTTTGAATTCATGTACGTATTTTGTAAACATCACTTGCCCGGCGAAGGAAAACATCGCAAGGAAACCCACACATCCAAGGAATTATACGTGTGTCCATACCAAAGAAAGGTCAGCTTTTCCCTCTGGGTTGTGCAGATCTGACGGCAGCCCCATGTAAGAATCAGTATTTTCGCCAAATCCTTAGGTAGCGGACCCCGCCAATCCTAACGGAAAAGGAAACGGGATATCGCTAAGAAGAAGAAGACTAGCAAGCGCTGTTTTAGGGTTCCATGCCCGAAGGAACCCTATTGATAATTCTCCTTTGTTTGTCTATCCGTCCGTCACAGGACTGTATCTTTTGAACCGTAACAGATAGTGACTTCAAATTGTTACTTAGTGTGTATTACCTATTATGCCCGTAGTCTGCACTCGTAAAGTGTGGAGTGGAAAAGAAAACAGTAAAATAGGATACTTGCAAGTATCCTATTTTACTGTTTTCTTTTCCAAGTAGCAGGATATCTCTGAGCCAAGTTTGATTGCGATCTGTTTAGCAGTTGAGGCGTCAAACTGTAATGGATATACTGAAGGACAGTAAAGTAAGTAAAGTAAAGTAAAGCTCTTTATTTGCACATAAATAGGGTAGATACATGTGATGTTGGTGTTGAAATTTTTAGGTGGCTTAACCTATTTAACCATATTAGATGGCACGCAAATATTATTTGATTTGTGTCTATTAATACTAACATAACATTTCAATACGGAAAATAATAAACTACACACATCAAAAGAGTCTTTCATACTCTTATTCAAGCCAGGTAATATTACAGCACGTCTTGTCTGGGATTCCATATAGTGCACATCGCATAGAAGTCGAATATAATTAGAAATATTTTCTATTGTAGCATCGTTATAATCTTTTCCATCCAACATATTTTGAAGTATTTCTGTAAGTCCACAGATGGATGCTCCTAATTGTGTTTGTTTTTCACACAAATGCTGATCCCTCTTTACAGCTTGTGCCGACAGTGTAACCCTAATTTCTGGGTTTAAAGATGGAGCAGAAGTATTGCAGTCTTTTATACTTGGAATATTTTTAATGATTGAGTCTTTGGTATTTTTATCCAAACCATTTTTCAAGACCCTTTCCCAGATGGGCTTTATATCTTCGTGCAAGGTAAAAGTATTTTCATTATGTTGAACATAGCCAATCTTTTGTAATAAACTAGGTGCAATAGTCCTCTGCGACGACTCTCTGGCCCTCTGAGTAGACGGAGGAGTATTTTCCTCGTCACTGTCATCACTCAAAATGATTCTTCGCCTCTTAGGTGCGACAGTTTCGGTTTCGTCTGTAATTGCGTAAGTAGACTAATCACCTAGACAGGGATCAAGCATTTTTATGCGGATTTCTTGAGATTGAGATGTGGCTTTGTAATAAATTTATGATTTTATAAATTTATATGGATCCTTTTGGTGCATTTCATAATTTGAAACAGGAACTGTCAATCAAATTCGAGTAAAAGATGAAAATCAGCTGTCAATATTTTCCCTATAAAAACATACAACGCATTAAAGACATTATTAGTGCTACTGTTTCCCTACTACTGATTAAAACCAACGTTATTATGGAGCGGCGACGTCATTTAAGCAGGGAAGAAATGCTCAGAGCCGTGGGAATGATAGACGCTGGTTCCCGGCAACGTACTGTGGCTTTAGCTCTGAATACAAGTCAGAGTGTTATCAGTCGACTTTGGACACGTTACCGAAGCACTGGTACCGTGGCTGAGCGCCATGGAGGACGGTATCGCTGCACCACACGGAGACAAGACCGATACATTCAAATCACAACTCGAAGAGCTCCAACAATAACCGCCATGATGTTAGCCGTGACGCTTCATCACTCTTCAGGGAACTTAATTAGCGACCAAACAGTCAGAAACCGCTTGCATGAAGTGAACCTTCATTCCCGAAGACCGCTAAGGGTACCACCTATAGCAATGCACAATCGTAGGATTCGATATCAATGGGCTCTTGAACACAGAAATTGGGCAGAAGAACAATGGCGTTTCGTGTGCTTTTCTGATGAGTCTCGTTTTGGTATGAGACCGGATACAAGACGTATACGACACTGGAGAACCCCTGGACGCCAACAGCGATTAAAATCCTGCCAGGAAGTCCATCCTTATAGTGGTGGAAACATCATGGTATGGGCGGGTATTTGGATCGGCGGAAGAACTGAGTTGATTTGGATCAGAGGCAACCTCAACGCTCAAATTTATGCTGAGACGATTGTATCAGACGTCATCGTTCCTCTACAAGTGCAAATCGGTCCCTTATTTCAGTTAATGCATGATAATGCACTACCGCACACCGCAAGAGTTGTAAGACAGACTCTCGCCGCAGCTAACATCAATGTCATGCCCTGGCCTGCTCAGTCGCCAGACTTGAACCCGATTAAGCATGCATGGGATATGCTACAGAGAAGAGCTCTGCCGAATATGGAGGGTATCCAGTCGCAAGAAGACCTTTTTTTGTTGTTGCAACGAACATGGGCGGCCATTCCACAGCGTGATTTGGATGAACTCATTTTGAGTATGCCAAACCGATGTTCTTGTGTTGTTAGTGTTCGCGGTAGAAACACGGATTATTAATTGTTTAAGTTACCCAATAAAATTTTAAAGAAAACTGTTATTTCAGTCTTTTTTTCGAACTTTAATGTTAGTGGTTCAAATGTCAAAAATCCCTTTATTATGAAAATGGCAAATTTCTTTATTAATGCAAAGGTGACTTGGTTTATCGTTACTGTAGACAAACGAAAACACTTTATTTGATGAATCCTTAAAGAAAATTTTAATTAATATCAATCAGGAGAAAAGTTATTGCAAAAATATATGTTGATCCCTAGACACTTGATGTGTGTGTGTGCAAATTTCTTTATTAATGCAAAGGTGACTTGGTTTATCGTTACTGTAGACAAACGAAAACACTTTATTTGATGAATCCTTAAAGAAAATTTTAATTAATATCAATCAGGAGAAAAGTTATTGCAAAAATATATGTTGATCCCTAGACACTTTTGATGTGTGTAGTTAGTTACATATATCAATTAAATTGCTTACAAGACTCTTATCTATTTATGGAAAATGTCACAACGCATTAGTCTGTGGTCATTAACAAAATAATTATACACTGTCAAATGAAGTAAGTATGTCAATTGGAATCTTAACATAATCCGTGCATCATTACATAATATTAGAGTTTATGATTTAAATAGTCACTTGTAGAATAAAAAAGATTGTGAAGAGGCAGAGGTATGTGTTGGATTTTTTAAGATTTTATTTTATAGCCACATTACACGTTGCGGTAAATTTTGACGAGCCTGGTGGCGTAGTGCTTGATAATGCTACTTTGACACCAATGTTCTTGGGTTCGATTTCCATACAGGACAAACATTTGAGAACTACCTCCACTTTACAGAAAACCGCAGTCAAATAACAACTCCATCGAGGGTTTGTTTCTCTGAATAAATAATATTACCAGTAAGCTTCTAAGAAGTTATTGTGTTAACAGCAGGGGTAGCATCGGGTAAAGAATACTCAAGCGTTCATAGCCTATGGCTACATCTTTACATCAGCTGGGCCGTATGCTTGTATGCCTCCCGACTTTGTATAAAAAAATATCTTGCCTTTCCGACCTTGTAAACGCTTCACGCCATTCTCGAATAGTACCATACCGTAGTCGCTAAAATAAAAAGTAAATTATTTAGGTTTGATTTGCGGCCTTTTCATAATACCCACAACATTAAAACATGACTAATTAGCAATTTTTAGGGTTCCGTACTTCAAATGAAAAACGGAACCCTTATAGGATCACTTTGTTGTCCGTCTGTCTGTCCGTCAAGACCCTTTTTCTCAGGGATGGGTGGAGCTATCAAGCTGAAATTAATAACAAATACTCACTAAACTTCTAAGTCAACCCAATTAAAAGATACAGCTGTTTATGCCTCGTTTATGCGCATTATATGTATATATTTATATTTTGACACTCGCAATGCAATCAAAACCTATAGGGTACTTTCCGTTGATCTAGAATCATGAAATTTGGTAAGAAGCAATGTCACAAGTAAAGGAAAAAATCCGAAAACCGATTGTAACCGATTTGTAACCGTAAATTTGTGACAATAATATGCGAAAATAATTCCTGAGGGTTCCCTCAGAGCGCGAGTCTGACTCGCACATGACGGCTTTTTTTTCATGTGAACCACCAACAGTTATTCTGAGAACTGGGTACTTTGACCTTCTCAAAAATACTCATTTATAAAATAATTGAATCCGGTTTGTTTCGTACGGTTCGTGAGCCAAGCGGCTTAACTTCACTTCTTTACTTTGTAGACGAGACATATATTGTTTACTAGCAATCCGGCCCGGCTTCGCATGGGAAGATAGGTTGAAAAATACATTAGTAATTTATTTGGTTATATAGAACATAAGCACAATTTCTTATGAAACTATTTATATGGATAACGTTTAATATCGTGATGCGAATTTCATCTTCGAATCCTGGCCACAGTACCACTAAATGCGTGTTTTCGGACTTATGTACATATTTATCACTTGCTCGGCGGTGATGGAAAACATCGTGAGGAGACCCACACGTCCAAGAATTTATATTTCGAAAGACATGTGACCTAACCTAGGATAGATCTGGTTTTCCCTCTGTGTTGTAGTATCTTCGTCAAATCCTTAGGCTTAGTTAGCGGACCCCGCCAATCCTAATGGATTAGGAAATGATGAGAACTATAAATACTCGTATGTGGTAAAATATTTTAGGTATAATCAATAGTTGTCGCATGATAATGACTTTTACAGGCAAATACATCACGGATTGCATTATTGCAAATTTCGTTGGGATTTCTAGTTTTTTGAAAATATAACTCGCTGATAATGTAACTTTACTATAGGTGAAAGCAAGTCGGTAAAGTATTTATTGGGTTTATCGATTACATATTTATTGAGTTTATCCATTACGTTTGTAATGGATAAACTCAATAGATAATAATAAATAGTAGATGAAGCAATTCTAGTGGATTCGGAGACGCGATAACGCGCTAGTGCAAAACAAGCAAGCGCCGTTTTAGGGTTCTTTGCGCAAATACTATCGACGGAGCCTCCTTAATATTTTCTCTCGGTATGTGCGTTGAGTCAAAAGGCGATACGATTCAACAAATATATAATAAAGTTAAAAATAGAATAAAAAAAGGAGATCCCCGTACATGACATGTTTTTTACACGGAATATGGAACGCTTGGTGTGCAAGTCCGTCTCGCATTTGATCGGTTTTTCGACATGATTAACGAAACACGCAATGGAATGCGAACTACAAGCGGCCTAATATCCAATTTGAGTTTTTTTTTTTTACTTTTATCCAACCAGCTTGTTTAATACGTAGCGTTTGGTTCTTAGATCGTGACAGATGAGACAGATGATGAATCACATTATAATAATAATATTAATTTTGATTTCCAGGCAAAACACCCACTATAAAAATATAGAATCAGTCAATTACGAGTATATAACAATTCATTTTTTTTTTAATTTGTCGGCCATTTTGACCATGTTCCTTAAGAGATAGGAACGGTGTTCCTGAACATTCCTATTCTACTTTTTTATGCTGAATCCGAATCTGAAGTCAAAATTCGAATATTCGAAAAAAAGCGACAGACAAACACACAGACACACATATAGATTTCATATAGGAACGGTGTTTCTGAAAAACATTCTGGCGCACGTAAATCCAGCGTTATCGCTTACTCCTTTCCGTATTTTATTATTAATATTGCGCAGTCTATACCAGAATTATGTAATACGTGAGCTCAAGACAGCATAAAAGCCAGACAGCCGTGCATCAGCGAAAATGTTGGACGCACTGCAAAACGTGGGTAGACGCATGAGGGCACGAAGTGTGACGATATAATGTATCCTTGCAGTATTACACGTTAAGTATACTTCCACGATTAACAGGTATACAGGTTTAGACAATATGCATTAAAGAGTGTCAACTTAACCTACCTGTTGCTTTTTTTTATACCACTAAGGTGGCAAACAAGCGTACGGTCTGCCTGATGGTAAGCAGTAACCGTAGCCTATGGGCATTTGCAACACCAGGGGTGTCACTCTTGCGTTTCCGACCCTGTAAGAACCTCTTCACGCCTTTCTTGAAGAACCCCATACTGTAGTCCCTTGGGAAAACCTCCGCAGGGAGCTCATTCCACAACTTAATAGTTCTCGGTATAAAACTTCTTGTGAACCGCACAGTGCGCGACCATTGCGGTTCCAGTGTATGAGGATGAACTCCCAGCCGTCGGCGAGCTGTGCGATTGTAAAACGAGGCTGTTGGCATGATGTCGAACAACTCCTCAGAACACAACCCATTATACAACCGGTAGAACACGCAAGGGAGGCAAAATCTCTCAAAAAAATCAAAAATCTTGCATGAAATCTTCGTGTAATCATATTGCATCTAACAGCGAGTGCCCTACGTTTTCGTTCTATGTCACAGTCATATGACTGGGGACATTACGACCTCGCCCTAACACTTACCGAACTAACATTATAAATATGCAGAGAAACAATAAAACCAAGGGTCTATTTACATGCACACACCCTTTTCATACAAAATTCCAATCCACCATTAAAAAAGCATGAGGTTCGACTAAACTCTACGTGTGAGTCTAGCTGGTGTCCCAATGAAATTGTACCCAAAGGTTTACGGCTGCACGCTCGCTCGAACAAATGAATAAAAAAACAGGATCATATTTCCGGTTGCTTTCCTCGTGCACTCATAAAAGTTAACTTTTTACTGTGTTTAAGAGCGACGTTGAATGTAAATCTATACTTACGGTACGTGCTTGGTATCGAGGGAGATAGACTTAGGGCAATAACTTTTTTGACAGTTACTCAACTTACGTGAGTAGTGACAGCCCAGCGGATAAAGAACCGGCCTTGTGACCAACATGTACCCGGTTTGAATCCCGGCATGTACCAGTATAACTCGTGTTTTCAGATGTATTGTACATATTTGTAATTATCACTTGGTCGGCGGTGAAATGAAACATCGCGAGGAAACACGCACGTCCAAGAAATAATTCTTCGAAAGACATGTGACTTACTTATGAATGATCTGGTTTTCCCTCTGGGTTCCCGAGGTCAGATGGCGGTCGGTCGATGTATAAATCAGTATCTTAGCCAAATTATTGGGCTTAGGTAGGGCGCCGCCAATTCTAATGAATTAGGAAAACAGGCTAACGCCGAAAAGAAGATAACTCATGCCTCATGTTATATAAACATGACAGCACGGGAGATGAGTAAGCTTATCAGTAAGCTCTTAAGGAGTTGCTGTGTTTGCAGCAGAGGTAGCTTCGGGCGACACTTAACAGGCTATGGTAACCATTTTGCATCAGTGGGGTATTTTTAGGCCTAAGTAAATGCATATTTTATAGAACCACATTATTTATTTGTTCAACATATGAAATATGCTCGATGCCCAAGCATTAGGATATAATAGATAGGATAGGATAGGACTAGGCTGTGCAACTCCTCCCGAATTCATCGTATAAGCAGCACTGTATCTTCAGTTAGGTAGAATCCCTTATTGAAATGTAGGTACGTTATCAGGATAGGATGCAATGTTATAATGAGAACGAAGTAGTCTTTGAAAGACGCAGTATCAAGAGAGGCTTTAGGAGAGGTAGGGCGCATCAAAGCAGCCCGTCTGAGGAAGTACCTCCACCTCACAGAAAACCGCAGTCAAATAACAACCTAGAGGGTTGTTGTGCTGCGTGTGAGTGAGGTCACTAGTAAGCTCCTAAGGAGTTGCTGAGTAAGCAGCAGAGGAGGCATCGCGCAAGTGATACTTAATATATTGCAAGCGTTAATAGGCTTCAGTAACTGCTTTACTTCAGGTAGGCCGTATGTTTGTACGCTGGGTATTGTGACGGTACAGGGTCATAAGATTCGCAACGCGCGAGTAACATCCCCGTGGTGTTATGAGCGTCAATAGGCTGCGGTGATCGCTTACCATCTAATGCGGGCCGCATGCTTGTTTGAAAATCTAGTTGTATAAAAAAAACTTAGAAAATAAAACCTTATCTGAATACAAATTTAATTCCAAACCGATGGAGCTGTATTCGAGAATACACTAAATAAGGTATATTTATATTATATATAAAAGTAATATATACTCGTTTAAAGTCATAGGATTTACTGGTTGTGGTTTATAATGGTCGGTCTTACCATACGTACTCATGAACTCCTTCATTTAAGGGTTATCTCGTTTCCTAACCCATTTTTATTGTTAGTAATTTAACTCTGTAGGTTTGTGCGCCTATATCTTTTATTACATACATACATATAATCACGCCTGTCTCTACTATAGAACGCCAGGTGCACCGATTCAAACATACCGCTCTCGTTTCTTCTACACTCATCAACCTCTTCATGCATGCTCTTCGGTTTTGCGTACTTTTGATTTGACCCTTTTTCAACACATCACCAATTTGATCTATATGTGTGCGTCTAGGGCGGCTTCTCCCGACATAACCATATATATCTTTTATTATGTTTAAATTCTTTAAAATGTCACTCCAATTTCTTCTATAACTCGTACACTTACCGTGCTGCACAGTTGTGGAATCAACTAACCTCATATATTCGTGAGAGTTCATCTGTCACCACTTTCAAAAAAAGACTGAAAGACCACTACCTATCTATTATCGCTTAGATATTTATATATGTAATTGTATATATGTATTTATTTTGGTAGTATTTATTTCGTAATTATAAAGTTATGTAAGTAATATTAATAAGTATTTATTTGTATCTTGTTAGTGTACCGCAGAGATATATCTGGTATATTGTACTTTTACTATCCGGTATTCTTTACAAAATATCCCACAGCACAGGTTGGCTGGAAGAGATCTCTTTATTATAGAGATAAGCTCGCCTTTGCATAACTACTATTTTCTTACTATGTTTAACACTGTTATATGCAATAAAGAATATATAAAATGTTAGTTTTACGTTTTATTCATCCGCACAAGTGCTTAGTCTAATTTCGAATCTATTAAGCAGGATCTGCTACCCAAGCCTAAGGATTTGGCAAAGATACTGATTTTTAAGTAGAGCGACTGCCGTCAGACCTTTACAACGCCGAGGGAAAACCAGACCTTTCTTGAACTTCACTACACGACTCGCGAAGTTAATGGAAATTAAGCGAATAACCGAGTATAGGGAGGCACTTCGGTGCGCCGCGTGCGACCTCGTCTCGCCTCGAGCTACTTCCGCTCGTTGTCGGTTTTTGTGCCCGAGTCAAAGGACTCGCGACGAGCTTGGAAGCGCACTTTACTTTGACACCAACGCTCGTGGGTTCGATTCCGACACAGAGCAAACGTTTGTGTGCATGAACATGTTTATTTGTCTTGGTCTGGATGTTTTTAAGAGAGATAGGGCGCATCGAAGCAGCCTGTCTTTAGAAGCATTTTCACTTCGAAGATAACTGCAGCCAAATAACAACTCCCTTGAGCGCAGTTGTATTCGTGAGTGTGAGTGCGGTCACCAGTAAACTACTAAGTGGCTGCTGTGTTAGCAGCAGAGGAGGCATCGCGCGATTAATACTTAATGTATTTCAAGCATTTATTGGCTACTTTAACCGCTTTCATCATCAGGTTGGCTATATGCTTTTATGCCTTCCGACATTATACAATAAAAAAAACTCGAAGCGTCCGGAAGTTCTAACACTACACTACTCGGCTCGCTTCAGTTGCATCTAGACGTCGTAAGCGCGTGCGCTTGCATTTCATACACCTCATTTGTCATTCTTTTTCTCCATTTTCTCTTAATTTTCGTCGAGTGATAAACACGCGCGTAGTTATAATACGCGAGTGTGCACATTGCAA
Source organism: Pyralis farinalis (assembly GCA_947507595.1). Classification (NCBI taxonomy): domain Eukaryota; kingdom Metazoa; phylum Arthropoda; class Insecta; order Lepidoptera; family Pyralidae; genus Pyralis; species Pyralis farinalis. The sequence continues at coordinate 35,103,704 of OX382260.1, read as the reverse complement.
CAGTAGCTGCCACTTGAACGAAATTCAGGTTGTATAGCGTGCGGTCGCGGGGCGACTGAGCACCTCGCGGGGTTGCACGAGTGTATGGTCACCTACTACCAACTTCGGGCAATTTCGTCCAGTACTTCATTCACATAACTTCGCGAGTAATGTAGCGGAGGCTTTTAGGTTAGGTCACACGTCTTCGCCGCCGAACAAGTGATAATTATAAATATGTACATAATTCAAAACACGAACTTTAGTACTACATGGCAGTATTCAAAGCGGGTACTAGTTCCGACTTAGTTCGTTAGATTGGCCGTTTCTCTATCCACTGGTATACAATAGCTAACTTACGTACTTATTATTTTTGTATATCAATGTACTGATTGACTGTATTTTTTTTATAGTACGTCGGGAGGCATACAAGCATACGGCCCACCTGATGTGAAGCGGGTACCGTAGCCTATTAACGCTTGCGATATATTAAGTATGTCTCGCGCGATAACCTCCTCTGCTGCTTACACAGCAACTCCTTGGGAGCTTACTCGTGACCTCACTCACACGCAGGAACACAACAACCCTCTAGCGAGTTGTTAGGGGCTCTTTTAATGCGAACTATCTCTCTTAGTAAAACTTGCTGCTGCCCGCGGCTCCGCCCGCGTGGAGTCAAATAACGTAGCCTGTGTGTTTATCCAGATCATAATCTATCTACGTGCCAAATTTCATTCAATTCCGTTCAGCCGTTTAAGCGTGAAAGAGCAACAAACATCCATCCATACATACAAACTTTCGCATTTATAATATTAGTAGGATATCTGCGTTCGTATTTATAAGTAACCATTTTCCATCGCGTTGGACTGCAGTGAACGAGCAGTGACAAAAAGTAAAATTTTACGAGCGTGCGGGAAAGAGAACTGGAAATATTATTCGCATTTCTTGTTCATTTTTTTTCAAAGCCTGCAGCGCGGCGCGGTTGAGTAAATGCTATTTAATCTATGGAATGTATGGGTTATATGTAGGCACATGTCACATACAAACTTTATAAATATAGCTGCGTTTTTAGTAGAAAATTTTCCTCTCTACTTGAAATTTTATTAAAATGGGATGCAACAAATGATGCATTCAATGAATTTCATGCCATGTGTTTGTGTATACCAAACATTGTAAGGGGAGCATTTAATTCATTCGTGATATGCTCTGTTTTTCATGGCCTGGATGAATTTCAAGCCCTCTGACCACTTTGATGACTCATTGGTTTCCATCCACGTACTAAGATATTCTCTATGTCTTGATTAGCACGCTCCATGGATCCTTGACTCTGGCTGTGTCTTGGCTTTCCATGTACGATTTCAACATCCGGTCACATAGAGCATAAACTATCGATTACTTAGTGACAAAATTCTCCAAAAGTAGAGAAAATTCCAGGAGATGGTACGCAACTTCTGCTGCGCGTTGGTCTGAAGTGCACGAAGGATCATAAATTGAGTGAGAGAGTAAACGAATATATGAATTTATAATTTCCTTTAGGGTTAGTTTGCAGCCATGCAATTCTCTAAGCGACTCGTAATGGCTGTGTGCGTCGCTGTGATCACAGATGTCACAGCTTTGACATCGTCTACTGCGATCACGGCTAAATTATTTGGTATTCTATAAGGCTGTAAGCGTACGCGAGGCTGTTTGCCTTGTAGAGTTCCAATTCCAAACGCAGCCGTGCGGCGCTAGTGTCGCACAACCATGAAAAGCGACACTAAGGAATTGCAATTTTATGTTCAAGGCTATAACAGCCGATGTTTCCGAGGATGTAAGGATGTTTGCTCTTACAGAATTGCATGGCAGGTACGAGATCACTTGACAGCGTGAGTTCATTTCACTTTTTTTGAAGTGAAAACTTCTTTAGCGGCGTTGTGCACTTTTTGGGATGAGTAAAAAATGTTAAACTCGCGTCAGGACACGTGACCCTGACAGCAAGATTTTGGTGAAAATTAGAACTTAAGGTCGCTGCAGCGCTAAAACATTAGTTACCTCTAATTAAATAATTAAAACATGAAGCGGTAGATCGTCGATTTTCTCGCGACCAAAACGTTGTAAGCGCCATGAAATTCTTGGCGCTTACGCGTTTCGTTCAACGTAGTTTATCAACATCGTTGTTTGGTTTAAGCGGCGCAGGGCGCTTGCGCGAGTGTGCGTGTGTGTTTGAGTTTTAGAGATTGGCGATGATGATGCTGGTAATGATGATGGTGAAAGAGTCGTTGAAGTTATGGATGAAAGTTGATTTTTCAGAGAGATAAACTTTTTAATGTAAAATAATTGTAATAGTTCTGAAGTGTTAAATTTTAATGTAATATAAATTGTCATGTTTGTGTACGATATACATGATAGTACTTTTATACTGATAAATAAAGCAATTCGTGCGAAATTATTCCCTAACCATTCCAAAATATTCAAAAATGCACAACGTCAATGTTCAAGTTTTCACTTCTGCCGGCACTCCCGGAGTGCAACCTGTTTTTTTTTATACAACGTCGGGAGGCTTACAAGCATACGGTCCACCTGATGTAAAGCAGTCACCATAGCCTATTAACGCTTGTAACATATATCAATCGCGCGATGCTTCCTCTGCTGCTTACACAGCAACTCCTTAGGAGACTACTAGTGACCTCACTCACCGCAGGAACACAACAACACTCAAGGTAGTTGTTATTTGGCTGCGGTTTTTTGTGAGGTGGAAGTACTTCCCCAGGCGGGCTCCTTTGATGCGCCCTACTTATCTTATGCAAGCTCGCCGGTTTCTAAGGCTCCTGACATCACTTTCTGATAAAACCAAAGACTTCTATGTATACTACTAGACAGGCTGAGCGGAACTCGGATTTTGCGCATCAAGTTACGGTCAATTCTCCGCAACTCCTTTAGTCGGTTGCGAGCAAGCGAGACAAGCACTCCTTTGTTTCGTAATTAACCGAGAACGTTGCGGTCGACAAATAAGTTTCTTTTTTTGTTTTAAATGCCACGAAATAACAATTAATCATTATTATATTTACGTGAATACTTTGTTCAAGTGATTCAACTGTTATTTTTGGTAAGTAACTACTTTTTTTTTTATTTTACTATGAAACTGTACCTAACATGAATAATAGCCATGACACTATTGCCATCTCGTTTACTCTCTAGAAGCGTAAGTAGCGCTACCGACGATCACATCATAGATCTATGTAACAGGTGCTCAAACAGATATGGAAATAGGTAGAAACTTAATTTTATTTGCAAATAGATAATTCTGTGATTTTGTATTTTAGGTACCCATTGAATCGCAATATATTCACAATAATGCCGAATTGCATACTTAGATACTGCAAAAATTATTCTCAAAGAACAAAAAAGTTTTCTGAAGGAATAACTTTTTTCATAAGTAAGTTTTAATACTTTACTGTATGTACTATATAATCCAGAGAAATCTACGATAGTAACAATTGTGTAATTATATACACAATTGTTACTATCGTAGATTTCTCTGGATTATGTATTATTAGTGTATACATATAGTATTATGTACAATATACTTTAATTTACCATTATATTGAAATGGTATTAGTAACAGTCGAAGTCAAATTGGTAATAGGTAAAGTTCAATCGATTGTCGCGTCTGCGTGAGCAGCCTGTTCACTGCATCGGCAACCCTCTCCCGCTACCCCGCACCTCAGACGGCGCGCTCCGAGCTACGACACAATATTTATGTTACTCAGCCTGTCTAGTAGTATACATAGAAGTCTTTGGATAAAACACAATCAATTTAATCAGGGTTGGTAGGTAAGTCTTAGTCTTTCTCGGTTCCTACATTCTTCTTCTTTCGCGTTGTATATCTGTTTCAGTATTCTTTCTTCCTACATTTTTTCTATAGTTTCGAACCAATGATACATGTGTCTCCTTATTTTAACAACGACGCATTTTTTTAATCATTTATTCCCAACAGTCGCTCCTTTTTCGACATCATCGGTGTTCCTTCCATCCCTGCTGAGAGCACATCCAAGATATACAATCTCATTCGCTTGTTCCAACACTTCATCATCAACCGTAATCTATACATTCGGTCTCGTTTCTTCTCTTTCAAATAATTTTAGAGTACTATATTACATACTACATACATGTATATGTTGTTTTGTTTGAAAATCCAGTTAGAAACAATAATATTCGCCATTACTATCACGAACATAGAATAACAGGGAAGCTAGTGCCAGTTGAATTCTTTGGAGCGCAAATTTCGATGCTGTCTCTTTTACTTAGTATCTCATTAGGGTTGCCGATTTTTTGTTACCGTTAAAAACTTTTCTTAATAGAAACTAAATAAATTACCATTCTCAACACAAAATTGAAAAACTAACAAGCATTCACTGTTAAATAAATACTATCCATGTTGTTAATTTGTGAGCAAAATATATGTTATATTTAAACTTCGCTATGCTACGCCTCTGTAAGTGGACAACAGGATTCAAAATATGAACTTACAGTATTTTGAAGCCAAAGTTGAGAAAATAATGAACTAATTTGAAGAAAAATTTCTGTGAATTCTAGCGATAATTATAGAATCAAATGGTTAAACGAACCTTCCAAATATGGAGGGGCACCCAGATAATTAACTCATCCTCAGGTAGATTATTGTCGATATTGCTGAACACGTGTTACATAGCCCTGCCTTTTTGTTGTTTCCATTCTTTGTTTTAAACACAGAATACATATTATATATAATAGTAATTAGAGTGACAGAAGTACAAAGTTAGACACAAAAACAGATGTTATTCAGTTATCCACGAGACTCGGCCATTGCAATTCACAGAAATATGCCTGTGAGCTACGGCGATACCAAAACCATTGACTGATGTTTACTTATAATACAATACCGTGGCGGAGTAAACTCTTGAAGGAGTACTACAATAGCAAGAGTAATGTGTCAGCGATACACCTGGTAACTACTTATCTAAAGAAACTATAACCCAATTGTGAACTTTCTTATAATTTTCTATCTTGACTCTAAAGACCTACGTAAATCCCTTTAATTATATATCTACGTAATCTAATAAATCATTAACTTAGACAATGGAGAACAATTAATCCACATTGACAACCCTTAACAAGGTGAGGCCAGATTATGCTGGCTCGCTAAATACTGCCGTACCTTTGTCATAGTAAACAATATAAAACAGTAGTTTCACACGTATACTTTTAAACTTTCTATCTATAACTTCACGCCAAATCCCTTGCGGGGTAGGAAGAGAGGACCGAGCGCCACGTGACTCGATCCTTACATATCTCACTCGCTTCTTTAACATTTTAATTTTAAACTTTCACGGTTATTTATATTATTATTGTAGGTACGGGACTTACCGCTATTTGCTTTTATATTTCCCCAATATGTTGGCGATGTTGCAGATGCCATGGTAAAACAAATCGCGATAAGTACCGTACCTACAATAATAAAATAGTTTCACTTGTCTTTGTTAGTAGGGTTACAACTTTACTAGCGACTTAATGAGTTTACGGGAAGTCTAGGTGTCATATTTCCTACAATTAATATTTATTTCATACAGTCGGTAGTTACATCTATGGACTTAGCCGACGTTTGTATATCTCTACAATAAACATTTATGTCATTGGATTTAATTAGATAGATTTGTTACTATGGCTGTTGTACCACGCATTGTTTTATGTACAGAATCGGATTGGTTGTCGACTTTTAGGTACTGTTTCGTGTATTTTCATTGAATTTCCTTTCAAGGAAATCCTTAAGGCGTTTTAATTTTGTTTGACTTGGGTAAACAGCGGCGCTTATTGTTTTAAATGTAAAATTTAAAATAATGCGATACTGTGAATAAGGGATAGGATTAGAAACGTACATAAAAAGGGATTATGTCCTCGTGTTACTTACTACGATGGAGCGATTAGTACAATAGCAACATTATGGGTGTCAGGATATAAGATCACGTATGTCAAGAAACGTTGACTGTAGCCTGCGTATTAATGGGTTAATTTACTTTAGTAGAGGTGACTAAGCCATCGGTATAGACTTTTAATAATATTCAAACCAAGCTTTAAAACACTATCTTCATTATTATTTAAAAAATATGTGTTAGTGGCTCAACTTTTTTTAAAGTTGGTTGATCAAAACATCAAAGTAATTAACCCAGCGACTATCTATCAAAAGGTAGACACGTTATACACCAACATTATTGTATTTTAAAATGGCGCAACTAGTACTATATCTACGTACAGTTATTTATTATGACATTTTGCTCTAACAAAGAGACAAATGATAGGTCATACCTGTCGTTAGAAAGAGATGAATATATATCGTAAGACATTTATGCTTTGTGGCGAAGTACGTATTGATGCGACGCGAGAGTGTGACCAACTGAATTCGAGTTGGACAATTACCTAACTTTCGTATTGCCATTCTAGAGCGTGTACTACGTATCTATAACTATAAAAACATCTTAGAATTAGCTGAATCCACCTCTTAACAGTACGTTCATTAGTTTAGAATAACATTACTTTGCACCGAACGCCACAGAAGAACCAGTCACAACTGATTTGACTCCGAACTTCGCTTAGAACTCGAACTTCTCTTTGAATACATACATACAGTACATTACAGAATTAAATATTTATTCTTGACACACTTGTGTTAAGTGTTATTATTCCTAGTGTTGTTGGTTACAATAGTCTTCATATAGGACGGATGGGTGAAAGGGGGTAAATAAATTGTGATATCTTATCGAAATTACTTATATTCTAGCATTCATCCTTAAGTAGCTCTTTGTAAAATATTATTACGATCCATTTAGGGGTTTACCAGTGAAAATGTACACACATACAAATAGATGACGAGTGGAATAGAGGACAAGATCGGTGGCGCAGTGGCGAAACGCGCTGTTACGTTACTTTTACACCAACGCTCGTGGGTTCGATTTCACAGGGAAAACATTTGTGTGTATGAACATGTCTGTTTGTCTTGTCCTGGGTGACGAGAGGTAGTGTGCATCAAAACAATCTGGGGAACTACCTCCACCTCACAGAAAACCGCAGCCAAAATCAACTTTGTTGTTGTTCCTGTGTGTGAGTGAGGTCACCAGTAAGCTCCTAAGGAGTTGCTGTGTAAGCAGCGGCAACTGCTATACATTAGGTGGGCCGTATGCTTGTATGCCTCCCGTTGTTGTTTAAAAAAAATGGTCATGGTAGGTTAGCCTCGGCATAGTATAGTCTCGGTCTTCCTCGGCTCCTACATCCTTCCACTTTTGGTTAAAAACTTCATGTATGACTATAGCGAGATATTGCGGATGGATTACTTATCAAATATAATTATTATTATAGCTTACAAATTTTAAATACTGTCATCTGTACCATATGCATATAGCGGTAGAGTTTGAATACATTAATATCTAGACATACCAGTCGGATTTGAAAACTTATTTTGTGTATTTCATAACCCAATTCTCGAGGAAGGTTCAACATCACAATACGACCCTTAGAAGCTGAGAAAATGTTAATAAAGTCAAAAAGCAGTTCTTACGGGATACCGGGATACGCGCGGGCGAAGAAAACGAAGTTGTATGTACTAGAAGTCAAGTGCTAGTATAGTGACAGTAAGAGCTCGACGGCGGCGTTGCGCGTGTCATTCTTACCGAACACGCAGGTTAAGCAGTTACGACCGTTAAGCTAAGTCAGTGGCCCTGGGGCGGCATTTCCTGCTACCTATAGTCAACATATAATAGCTACCGTAAATATAGAACTGATTGACTACACTGCCAGCCAAAAATATGCGGCCATGTTACAAATATATTATCTCAACAGAGATCTGTCAGATATCACTGAGATAGGGCACTAAAATTGACTTTTTTTCTTTCATTTCTTAAAAATATTATTATTTTCTTTATTCTTTTAGATGTTATATACCACATCGGGTGTCAAAAAAAAGTCTCACCTGAGTTGCGGTTATTATAGTCTATGGACACAGGAAACACCAGAAGTATCTATCATTGCTAACACATAAACTCATCATCAGGTTTCTATATACACACGACTATAGATGAAACAGTGAATGTGAGGCTTGAAAACACTGGCCTTGCATTTGAGCAGCGTGGTGGAGAATGCTCTAAAGCCCTTCGGTTGAAGGGGGACCCGTATCCCTGCAGTGCGATGAGTAAGGGTTGATGTGGTGATGTAGTGGTATAGTGACGGAACTATGGACGGAACAAACGATGAAATACAAATAGATACCATTGTTAGCGTAGTGTAATAAAGATTGGAGGGCTGTTTATCCCAAAAGGTACTTTGTATAATATTCCGTTATATTTACATTTATTTAACACATTATATTCAACAATATTTGACGAGCTTGGTGGCGTAGTGGTGAAACGCGTTATTACGCTACTGTGATACCAGTGCTCGTGGGTTCGATTCCCACACAGGACAAACATTTGTGTGCATGAACATGTCTGTTTGTCTCAGTCTAAGTGTTATAAAAGAGGTAGGGCGGATCAAAGCGCGATCAACATCGAGCTAAAACGACCAAAAAAAATCACGTTTGTTGTATGGGAGCCCCCTTAAATACTTATCTTATGCTATTTTTTAGTATTTGTTGTTATAGCGGCAACAGAAATACATCATCTGTGAAAATTTCAACTGTCTAACTATCACGGTTCATGAGATACAGCCTGGTGACAGACGGACGGACGGACAGCAAAGTCTCAGTAATAGGGTTCCGTTTTATGTTCGTTCCTTTGGGTATGGAACCCTAAAAAGATGGTGGCAGAGCAGCTTCGAGAAGTTTCCTTCCGATAACTCTCAAGTTGTGGAAATAACTCCCAGCCGAACTACCGGCGAGGTAGGGCGGATCAAAGCGCAAATAATCTGGGGTAGTATCTCAACCTCACTGAAAACCGCAGCCGAATTACAACTACCTAGAGAGTTATTGTGTTCCTGCGTTTTTTTTTATACCACTAAGGTGGCAAACAAGCGTACGGTCTGCCTGATGGTAAGCAGTTACCGTAGCCTATGGGCATTTGCAACACCAAGGGTGTCACTCCTGCGTGTGAGTGACATCTCTAGTAAGCTCTTAACGAGTTGCTGTATTAGCTGCAGATGTGGCATCGCGTGATTAATACTTAAAAGTATTGCGTATTGCAAGCGCATATAGGCTACGGTAACAGCTTTACATCAGATGGACCGTATGCTTGTATGCCTCCCGACGTTGTATAAGTATCAATCGCGCGATGTCACCTCTACTGCTAATATAGCTCCTTAGGAGCTTACTGGTGACCTCACTCACTCGTAGAAACACAACAACCCAGGGAAATACTTCCCCAGACAGGCTACTTTGTTGCATCCTACCTCTCTTATATCACCCAGACCACGACAAACAGAGATGTTCATGCACACAAATGTTTGTCCTGAGTTAAAATTGAACCTACTAGCGTTAATGTCAAAGTAGCGTTTTTAACCACAGTATCACTTAGCTCGTCAAATGAAAGTATTTAAATATCCCGCATCTGCTGCTTCCACTACATTCTTATCCATTGTCGTATCTGAAAAATACTTGTGACAAGTATCTGATATTTTGTCATATAAACAGTTACAATAGGAGCAATGAGACGAGTTCGTGACCATACTTGGATTCAGTTAGTCCCACTCGAAGAAACTATTACTAGTCAGAATGCAAGGTCCAAATCTGAAATCAAGTTGTATCTGTTAATTTCATGGTTAAAGGAGAATTGAAATAAAATCGGCCAAGTGCGAGTCGGACTCGCGCACGAAGGGTTCCGTACCATTATCTATAAAAACGGCAAAAAATCACGCCTGTTGTATGGGAGCCCCCTTAAATATTTGTTTTATTTTAATTTAATTATTTATTTTTAAAGTGGATATATAACTAAATGTTTTGTGAATATTTCAAGCGTCCACCTGTTGCCGTTATCAACATCGAGCAAAAACGACCAAAAAAATCACGTTTGTTGTATGGGAGCCCCCTTAAATACTTATCTTATACTATTTTTTAGTATTTATTGTTATAGCGGCAACAGAAATACATCATCTGTGAAAACTTCAACTGTCTAACTATCACAGTTCATGAGAAACAGCCTGGTGACAGACCGACAGCAAAGTCTCAGTAATAGGGTTCCGTTTTACCCTTTGGGTACAGAACCCTAAAAAGATGGCGGCAGAGCAGCTTCGAGAAGTTTCCTTCCGATAACTCTCAAGTTGTGGAAATAACTCCCAGCCGAGGTTTTCCCAAGGTACTACAGCATGAGGCTCTTCAAGAATAGCGCCAAGAGGTTGTTAGAGGGTCGGCAACGCATGAGTGACACCCCAGATGTTGCAAATGTCCATAGGCTACGGTGACTGTTTACCATCAGGCAGTCCGTATGTTTGTTTGACACCTTATTGGTATAAAATAAACTTTACTTTAAACTTAAGTATTCAATTCTTCTTCTTCTTCTGATCGTTATTCCGTTTCCTAATCCGCTAACTACAGAACTATCTAAGGATTTGGCGAAGACACTGAATTTGCCATGAAGCGCCTGTCAGATCCTCACAATCCAGAGCGAAAATCAGACCTTTCTTAGGTTAGGCACAGCTGTTTCAAAATAAATTTCTCGGACGTGAGGGTTTCCTTAGAATGTTTTTCTTCATACCAGAGCAAGTGATAATTACAAATAGGTACGTAAATAAATCCGAAAACATGAATTCAGTGGTACATTAAGACGTCTTGACCAGCTCGGTCGCCCAGCGGTCAATAACGCGACTTTGACACTAACGCTCGTGGGTTCGAGTTCCACGCAGGACCAAGATTTGTGTGCATGGTCACGTCTGATTGTCTTGGTCTGTGTATTTTTAAGAGAGGTAGGGTGGATCAAAGCCTAAAGTTCGCCCGGGGAAGTACCTCCGTCTCACAAAAAACCGCAACAACTTTCTGGAGGCTTGTTATGTTCCCGCGTGTGAGCAAGGTTAGGTTAAAGAGTTGCCGTGTTAGCAGCAGAGGTGGCATCGCGCGAGTGATACTCAATGTATTACATGCGTTCATAGGCTACGGTAACCGCTTTACACCAAGTGGACTGTATGTTTGTATGACTCCCGACGTTGTGTAAAAAAGCATAGTTAATACATTAAATAAAATAAATATAAATAAATATTGTCGGACAAATTGCACAGCGCCATCTAGCCCCAAAGTAAGCGAAGCTTGTGTTATGGGTACTAGACAACTGATAAACGTACGTAAATACATTTTTTTTTTGTAAATACATACTTATTATACATAGAAAATACCCAGACCAAGACAAGCAGATATGTTCATGCACACAAATGTTTGTACTGTGTGGGAATCGAACCCACGAGCGTAGGTGTCAAAGTAGCGTAACAACGCGTTTCACCACTGCGCCACCGAGCTCGTCAAACAGGCGTTACTTTGCGAAAGTCAAATTTACAGGCAATTTCATCTAAACTACTTTGTGTGCTTCCGCTCCCGATTAGCTCATGCGAACTACTGCCGGCCGGCACCCACCTACTACCGTAGCTCCGGTCGTACACAAAGTAGTTTAGATAGAATTGCCTGTAAAGCAATATAGATAAAAAAAAACAGAATCACACTGAATACATTAGGGAACCTTGACAATATAGGGACAAACTCACAGATACACAGCTATACATCTTTATTTATATCTTTTGAACTCTTTTAGACTGTAGAAGGCACCAAACCCTATACATACAATTCTTTAAAACCTAGCAGTAAAATTGACAGTGGACTTATAAAAGCTAGTTAGCAAATAAAGTACCTTAAAATTTTTGCTCTTTCATTTACTGGCTTTTTTGCATTGACACAGTTAAATCTGCATATGTTTACATATGTAACGTTGTCGTCCGCACAGAGGGGAACATATACCCTTTCGCATTTCTTGCAGTCCTTCAATATCTGAGATTCTAGATCTGGAAAGTCGTCTACGTAGTCATTCTGACCGTTGATTAATGTATACCAACCGATGAGTAAAATGGCTGAAACCAAAATGCGCTATAATTAGGAGATGAGGAGATTTTGATGGTGTCGCTGCGCGTGTTTATCTAATCGAATACGCAGATTTAGTAACGTTGACCGGGGCCTTTCTATGGATGGGTTTTTCGCTTCGGAGGGCACGTTAAGTCGTTGATCCCGGCTGTTGTCGATAGATGACAGTCGTAAGCTAAGTCGGTTGCTTGAAAACAAGGGTCTCCGCCAATCCGCAGTTTAGAATATGCTCTGAACCTCTTCTTTTGAAGGGAGACCTATATTCCTATAGTGGGATGAATTAGTGTTGGTGTAGTAGTATTAATAATGAAGCTAAAACGTGAGTAAAAGAATGTAGGAGCCCAGGAAGTACAAGAGTTACCACCACGACCAAGTTGGTCATGTGTTCAAAGGTAGAAGCCCTAGGATCCGAAGAGCATGCATGAATAGAGCTATGAATGTTAAGAAAACGAGTGTGTAAGGACCATGAAGGATATAACCTATGGAGAACCAATGAGACTGATATTACGTAGTAACTTAATTTACCGTTACGCGTCGGGGGGTAAAGTGGAACACGCAGTCCTTATTGGCTAGTTCACGGATCAACATCGTGGTTCTTATCGGCTTATTGGTTAAAATACTCACCCATTGGTCAGTAGGCTCGAATCGCTGATATATTTAGGCGTTAAATCGCAACGATTATGAGAGACCGTGGCGACCTCATCCACACGCAGGAGCACAACAACAAAAGGAGTTGTTATTTGGCTGCGGTTTTCTGTGAGGTGGAGGTACTTGCTCAGACGGGCTGCTTTGATGCATCCTACTCTACTCTCTTCAAATATACATAATACCACTATAGGTCTAGTTTTATTTGTCTGTTATAGTATATTTTATATATTACTGGCCAAATTATACAGTGCGTATTTAGTACCAAAGTAGGCAAAGCATACTAGACAACTGATAAACATAGAACACAAATCAGAACATAAACCCAGATCGAAATAAACTTGAATGACGATAAATTTATCTCTTACGAATCGGATTTGATGAGTTCGATGGCGCAGTGGTTAGTAACGCTACTTTTACACTCACAGGTTCGATTCCCGCACAGGACAAACATTTGTGAGCATGAAAACAAATGAACGATTGGTCTTTTTGATTTTAAGAGAGGTAGAGCATCGAATCAGCCGGCTGCAGAAGTACCAACTCACGGAAAACCCTAGCCAAATATCAACTCCCTGGAAAATTGTCGTGTTCCTTCGAGTGACTCAGGTTACCAGTAGGCCTCTAACGAATAAATTAATAAATAAATAAATATTTGCGGACAAATTACACAGCGCCATTTAGCCCCAAAGTAAGCGAAGCTTGTGTTGTGGGTACTAGACAACTGATAAACATACGTAAATATTTTTTTTTTTGTAAATACATACTTATTATACATAGAAAATACCCAGAGCAAGACAAACAGACATGTTCATGCACACATATGTTTGTACTGTGTGGGAATCGAACCCACGAGCGTTGGTGTCAAAGTAGTGTAACAACGCGTTTCACCACTGCGCCACCGAGCTCGTCTAATGACTGACTGAATGACTGTGTTGCAAACGTCCATTGGCTACGATAACCGCTTCATATCAAGTGGGTATTATGCTTGTATGCCTCCTGATGTTGTATAATAAAAAAACACAACCCCTTTACCATTTACTCGTCAAATTTTGAACAAACAAATTACTAGAAGGGAAGAATGATTTTACCAAAGAAAGAAAATCAATTGTTCTTTCTTTGGTTAAAACAAAACTTTCTACTCACAAATAACAAACATGATTACGCACAATGGGAAAAATTCAAATAACTATTAAGTTGTACAGTCGTCTCTAAAAGACATTTATTGGTGTAATAATCCCGCTGCCCTTAATTACTGATTTGATTGCCCACAATGGAAATTATTACTATTTTATTACGCTACTCAAGTTTTGTGGGCACCGCCATATTTCTTAGGGTTCGGGTTACAGCATTTTGGTTTGATGGTTCATTTTATCGCCTTGAAATATCAACGGCAACTTGGATAAACCGTATTACTTCAAGCAAAGACGTCGTTATAAATGGCTGATCAAAGTTTTTGGCTTGATGATTGTCTATATTTAAAATAATTATGTAAATTCAACCACGGAATAATTTAAGAAGTAATAAAATACCCGATTTCATACTATTACTATATCAACCCTAACTCAGCCCACTGCATGGATATTGGTCTCCCTTCAACCGAAGGGGTAGAGTATATATACTTCACCATACTGCTAGACTACGGATTGGCGGAGGCCAGTGTTTTCAAGCCGCCAGAAGGCCATTAAGCTTCGACCAACCAACCAACCAACGACTGTCATCTATTGTCAACAGTCGGGATTGTCCTTTTAACGTGCCCTGCGAACACGGAGAAGCTCGAAATAGTAGAATCCATCCGTAGATAGGCTGCGGTAGACGTTGCTTAAAGACACGCGCAACGACGCCCTCGAGTTCTCGAATCCAATTTCATACGCCTACTAAATTTCATTTTTATCGTTTCATAAAATAAGTTAAGGTTTAATTTATATTTAGCATTTTATTATCACAGTTATTTATGTATGACACTTTATTAGTGTAATAGGTTGGCATTTTACCATTTATGGTCGCTATGTTTATTAGGGTTGCGTATGATAAAGGTGAAAAAGGAACCTTAATGGTTGTGCGGTGATGTATTGCTCGGAGGATGCGTGAACATGAAGGATTTTTGGCGTTGAAAGCGTCGTTAAAATAGGAGCTGCCATGTTTATGGAATGTATTACAAAGCAAAAATGTTAAGTACAGACATTATAGATTTTCAAATATAGCGCCATCTACCAGCAATACAGTGAGACATTTAATATCATGTCAATGTGCAACTAACATTTTATTTGCTTACATATTGTTCAGACAGAGAGCGCTGAAGTGGATTTTGTCCAATGGTGATTTTCCATCGGTAAGTCGAGACGATGCGATGCGATGCAAATATTGAAATTTGTAGGGCATTATTTTACTTATTGTGACACACACAACAACAAATGTGACTGCGATCGAACCTTATGTCAATGTACTATATTTACCTGTGTGTAAGAAATGTGATATAATGTTACCACAACAATTGTTTCAATTCTAGTTTCGCGATGTATCGCAATTTGAAGGAGATAGGCGGTCGCGGTTTCAATTCTCATCATTGCCGGTGGTCAAATATCTTTAAGGCGCCAATTGTCTGTTCGTCTGTTTTTTTTTGGGAATTTAATTCTCAAAATCTCTTTTAAAAATATGCTCTTTCTATAATACTTCCATAACTAAACTAACATGACTAGATCTAAGTTTGTATATGAATGTATCTTTTAAATATACATATAATAAAATAAAGGCATTACTGAGAGCTCGATAGCATCGTTACGCGTGCCATTCTAACCAAACACCCAAGATAAGCAACGTCGCCCGCAGACTTTCCATGGATAGGTCTATCTATCTTGAACTTCAATGCCTTTGAAGGGCACGTTAAGGGTTGTTGTCGATACATGATAGTAGTTAAGTAAGTGGCCTTTGGGCAGTTTGAAAACACCGGCCTCTGTCAATCCGCATTTGGCGGCGCGGCGTGGTGCATTAAGCTCTAAACCCCATCGGTTAAGACCGTTATCTTTGCAGTGAGATGATATTGGACTAAGCGATCGAGCGAATATATTTTGGAAATAGAGACGCAACGCGACTCAATCTCCTATCGAAATAGAAACCAGAACACACAAAAAATACACGATATTAGCTTAATATCCCGCTATTAAAGCTACATTTTATCCCGAAATTGTTAAGAATTCATTACAATACAGGTATTCTTTATTGCAGCAAGTTAAAATTGAAGACAAATTATACTTATGAACTAAACAGAATAGCCCGTCTTATCGCTAAGCGATAAGCGAATATGTCATATACATAATAAAGCATTAGTAGATGCCGTAGTTACAAGTGTGGCAGTGATGATCGAATCGATGATCGATCGAAAGAGAAGAGAGGAAGGGGACGATTAAATAGACTGAAAGGAAAGGTAGTGTTCTTTGACAAGAGATTTAAAAGACAAAAGGATTTGGGGAAAGATTCCTTCGTAGAACTTTAATAAACTACGCAGGCGCAGTGGAGGCAATCAGTTAATAATATATATATTTGTTTTTGGCCCTATTAAATCGAGAGAATAATATCGTTATTTTTTGACAACTGAGTTGTCGTAATATATAAGGATACAAGTACCTTCAGAACACAGACAAGTTCAAATGGTCGTGGTGTAGGCTGTCGATTAACAGAGGATCCTCTGTAAATTGACGGAGACTTCAAAATAGATAAAGGTCATGTTTAATAAGAAACTGTTAGATAAGAAATGAATTTCCGCCTACCGAGGAATGTAAATGCCAATTCTCTGAATTTAGGCAATGTAACAAAAATCTTTTTGTTTTATAATTATATAATTATTTAACGTTATCTCATTTCCTAATCCATTATTATTAGCGGTTTCCACTACTTAAGCCTAAGGATTTTACAAGCAGTGACACCCGTCAGACCTTCACGACCTAAAGGGAAAACCGGACTTTTTTAAGGTAAGGTCGCACGTCTTTCTACATACAATTTCTTGGACGTATGGATTTCCTCACGACGACCTTCACCGTCGAGCAAGTGATAATTACAAATATGTACATAAATCCGAAAATACGAATCAAGTGGTACATACCAGGATTCAAACCGGGTACCAGTTGTTCAATAGGCCGGTTCTTTATCCACTTTCCTATCACTGCTCCTTACGTGATATAGAAAAAAAATATCCGTCAATTCCCGTGTTGATTGTTTATTCATTCTATAAGAAAATACCATAAAGAAAAACACCTACAATGAAGGCATTAAGGTCTTATAGTTCATTTATCGATAATGCATCGAGCAAATATGGGGTTATAGCAAAACATTATTACAGGAGGGTATTGCTCTATTACTACACGCTTCAATACAGTGTGGTACCAGGCTCTATTAACTTGCGTGGTGCAAGGCATAAGAGAACAACATCCAATGTTTTAGGTTTAATAATTTATGAATGCACAATAGAATACAGAACAACTGTCAAATGGGACATTAACATCCTTTACTTTTAATACAATTCGGCATGATCTTAGAAAATATTCCGTTTATTATTTTACTTTAGTAGTGTATTATATTGCTATTTGTACAGTGGATTATATTGCGATATATTATGTGGTTTTTTTATTCTCTCGCACTCTCGGAATTGGTTCAAGTTAAACTTAATTTATGCCGTCGACTACAAGAAAATCGGTATCACTTTTTTTAATTCGTAATGCCTAAGATGAACACAGAATGGTATTTATCTAAACTTTACAAATTTTATGTACAACTAACTTGCACACTTACATATATCTTATTATCTCTAGAATACATAATAAACAATTTAAATTCTGTTCTTAAGGTTGTCTTCTCTATTGCTTGACTGGGATTCTGGCTCTTTGAATGGGTATGGGTGGCTTTGTATTTATAATTTCGCTGATGGTTCTTTATACTAATCCATTTTCAAACTAATATCATATACTGTTCATAACCTCATACTAGTTTGTTATTATGTGTATATAAATATTTTGCTGCGTAAGGTTTTATTGCTGTGCACGTCTCTATAATTTTCTGGCATTTGGTTTTCGAGCAAATAACAGAGAGCAGCAGCCACTTTGAATTTGAATTTATTCTTCAGTAACTATAATTTTTTTTGTTTACTCATTGTTTACCTGCCATATTTACTGTTATGTGTCATCGAGATGAGATGTCTACGATATCTTTTTTTGTTTGTAACCTGATTTCCGTAGCCTACAAACGCGTGCAATACATTGAGTATCACATGCGCGACCTCTGCTGCTGACACAGCAACTCCACGGGAGCTCATTGGTGATCTAACTCACACGTAGGAACACAACAACCCTCTAGGGAGTTGTTATTTGGCTGCAGTTTTGTGTGAGGTAGAGGTACTTTCCCAGATCGGTTATATTAGTTACCGGTTACCGTATATATACCGGTATAACGGTTAGATAGTTTGATGCGCCCTACCTCTCTTTAAACACGCAGACCAATACAAACAGACATATTATGCACACAAATGTTTGTCCTGTCTGGGAATCGAGCCCATGAGCATTGGTGTCAAAGTAACGTAACAGCGCATTTCGCCACTGCACCACCGAGCTCGTCAAAGCTTAGCAGCCATTGAAGGAAAAGGTTGTAAAACCAGAAAGTCTGAATTGGATAAAAAAGCAATGCTAGAACAAAAACTATGAAAATCTTTTCTTTAACCTAGTTTAAACATAAAACTCTTCAACAAAGCACCAAATAAAAAAAACGTTTAGTCCATGGTAATATAATATGTAATATTTCGAATAAATATCTAACATCGCACATGCTTGACAAAATCATTTATTATGTATGTATGTATGTATATATGTATGTATGTATGTATGTATGTATGTATGTATGTATATCTTCACGCCAAGTCCCTTGCGGGGTAGGCAGAGAGAACCGAGCGCCATAAGACTCTGTCCTTGCATACTTCACTCGCTTCTGTGACATTCATAGCTCTTTTCATGCACGCTCGCCGGTTCCTGGGGCTTCTGACATCACCTTCTGATAAAACACGACCAATTTGGTCATGGTAGGTTAGTCTCGGCCTTCCTCGGCTCCTACATCCTTCCACTTTTGCATTGTATATCTGTTTCGTCATTCTTTCGTCCCGCATTCTTTCTACATGTCCGAACCAACGGAGCATGCCCTTTCTTATCTTAACACCGACACTCTCTTTTAGACCAACTCTTTCTCTCACGTCTTCATTACGAACGCGGTCAGCAAGCGTTATGCCACAAATTTTGCGCAATGCTCGCATCTCGACCGCATTTATTCTACTTTCATGCTCTCTCTGCCATACCCAGCTCTCACTTCCATAAGTTAGCGTTGGAATTAGCACCGCGTTGTGTACAGCGAGCTGTGCCTTCTGGCTTAGATTTCGGCAGCCTAGAAGTTTACCCAACGCTCCATTCACCCTATTCCCGGCACTCACTCGTCTCTCCACATCAGCGGTGTACCTTCCATTGCTGCTAAAAGCACTTCCAAGATATACAATCTCATTCACTTGCTCCAACACTACATCATCAACCATAATCCTAGTGTTCGTTCTGGTTGTCTCTCTTTCAAATACCATTATCTTGGTTTTCTTCGCATTCAATTGTAAGCCTTTCTTCATACAATCATCTTTCATTGTTGTAACTAGTGTTTGCAGTTCGGATGGTGATTCTGCTATTAATGCCGCATCGTCTGCATAAAGCAGGCAGTTGACCACTGAGTCACCCATTCGCATTCCCACATTCATATTTCTTATTCTCTGAAGACAACTGTCCAGATACAGGATGAACAGCCGAGCCGACAGCACGCATCCCTGTCTGACACCAATGTTGACATCAAACCAGGGCGACAAGCTGCCGTCCACCCGCACACATGCTGTACAATCCTCATAAGTGGATTGCACAGCACGGAGTAGGTCACCGTCAACCCCATATCCGGGCAAAATGTTCCAGAGATTCTTTCGCACGACTCTATCAAATGCTTTCTCAAAGTCCACAAAACCGCAGAAAACCTTCTGGTCCAAAGCCAGATGCTTCTCTACGATGTTGCGGAGTGAAAAAACTTGATCCGTACATCCTCTGCCGCTTCGAAATCCACCCTGTGCTTCCCAAAGCATTCCATCGGATTTCACCCTCATTCTCCTTTCAATGATTTTTCCATACACTTTAGCTGCTAAGCTGATCAAACTGATGGCCCTATAGTTGGCGCAGTCCATACGTGAGCCCTTGCCTTTATACAAGGGCACGATGACTGCGCGTCTCCAATCGCTCGGGACCCTTCCGGTTCTCCAGCATAATTTGCTCAAAAACCAGAAGGCGTCCCTAACGCAGGTACCACCTAGCTTGATCATCTCAGCTGTTACCATATCGATTCCCGCTGACTTTCCATCTTTCAAACTTCGTATCGACCATTCAATCTCATCCATAGTAATGTCTTCATGGTACGCTGGCACTGCCGAGTCAATCACAGACTCATTCACAATGCCAGCGTCATGGACATAATCATACATTTCTCTAAAATATTCACTCCACCGTTCTAACACTTCCTGAGTGTTAGCAAGAATGCCACCAGCTTTACATCTTATCTTGTCCATTCTGGATGCTGACGAACCACTTCGAGACTTCTTTACCTCTCTCCAGAAGAGTTTGGTATTTGCCTCGAAGTTCTTCGTCAGCTTCTCTTCCTCAATCATATGTAGTCTTTCACGCTTCTCTTTCACTAAAGCTTTGGAGTCATTCTTGCATCGACGGTATATTTCTTTCTTCATTTCTTTCATACCATCACTCTGGTGCAAAGATGATACGTAATCCAGCCACGCTTTCCTCTTTTTTTCCACGGAGGATTGAACCTCCGCATCCCACCAGGCATCTCCTCTTAGTGTTCTACGTCTCTTTGCGCATCCACATGCTTCTTTCGCACTGTCCACCATACTTTCTTTCAGAACTTTCCAACATTCGTCTACATCTGAGTCGGAAAGACTCGCGTTCGCAAGTCTTTCACTGACTAGACGTACATACGTACTCCTCACACTTTCATCTTCCAATTTTTCACTTCTTATTCTTTCATGGTCTCCGAAAGGAATACGCACTCGCCAGTGCCTCCACTTCTTGAAAAGGCCCACAAATCGGCTTACCACCAGATAGTGGTCCGTTTCAAGAGTGGGACCTCTGAAGGCTCTTGTATCCATTAACGACTTTCGGAGACGTCCATCTATCAAAATCAAATCAATCACACTTTTCTGTTCATTCCGTCTCCATGTGTAAGTGTGAATATCCTTGTGATGGAAGAGCGTGTTCGACACAAGGAGGTTTCGTTCCATACATACGTCTAAAAGTAACTTACCAGCATCGTTCACTCTCTTATCTCCGTATGGACCAAGCACAGCCTCATAACTGCTTCGCTTGGTCCCAACCCATCCATTCAGATCACCACACATAATTATCCGTTCATTCGCTTCGGCCAAATCCAGAATACCCCTTACAGTCTCCCAAAACTTCTCGAGCTCCTGGGGATCAGCAGAGCTCACAGGAGCATATGCTGCAACTAAAAACACTCGCGTAATCCCCAGTTTTATCTTAACCCAGAGAAGTCTTGGACCTACTAAATCGTAATCTTTCACACCAGCGGCCAAGCGAGATGAAAGCACGACACCTACGCCAGCGCTGGCATGAACGTCCTGGTCCACCCCGGACCACAGGGCCATCATGCCACCGGGCAGATCTTCGGTGTCGCTTCCCTTTCGCTTGGTCTCTGACACACACAAAGCATCTAGGCATCTCACGTTCATTATATCTATCAACTCATTCATCTTATCTTTTAGACCACCTCTCACATTCCATGTGCCTATACGACACTCGGCTCTCCTCGACCCGCCGGGATGGGCGTTGCGTGGTGGGTGGCGGCCCCCACCGCCGCATGCCTTAGATTTCGCACCGACGGGGGCGGATCGGTGCGCGTCGCCTCCGGGGGACGCCCTAATCCGCGCGTCTGTGCGGTTTGGGTCCAGAATTGCAGTCCAAGTGTTGGACTGGCAGGGTCGCGGCGTGCACGCTTCTGGTACCGACCCCTCATTTATTATTTCCTATCTTTAATTGAATAGGGTTATTACACTAAACTATTGTAAAATTGGAACTGAAAAGCAATAACTTGCAGGACAATAGCAAAAACTAGCAAAGTGAGCTCTTTTTATGAATCATCGGGAAGCCTACCCTGATGTAAAGTGGTTACCGTAACTTATGAACGCTTGCAATACAAAAGATATTGCACACGCTTTGTCATCCACGTTGCCAACACAGTAACTCCTTAGGAGCTTACTGGTAGTCACATTTACTCAGATGCACGCAACTACCCTCCAGAGAATTGTTATTGGTTTGTCGTTTTTTTTGAGGTGGCGGTACTAAGGATCGAGTCACGTGGCGCTCGGTTGTCTCTGCCTACCCCGCAAGGGATTAGACATGAAGTTATAGATAGATAGATAGAAGTACTACAGCAGTCGGGCTGTTTTGATGCACTTTACTTCTCTTAAAACATCCAGACCAAGACAAACATGTTGCACATACATGTTTATCTTATGTGCAAGAACAACCCACTTTGGTGCACTCCGCAACCGGCCTCGCCATTTCAAAGAGTTTTGCCGTGTCATGAAGAAAAAAAAGAAAAGTTCCAAATAGTTTTAATACCTGGCGAGTATGTATTAAAACAGCTATGGGTGTTAACGAAACTAGTGGGGCATTTAAAGCGAGTCATGTGACATTTAGTACTCGTTGTCTATTCCGCGTGAAGATATTGGCAGATATACAGGACGTCCCATGACTATGCCACTATTCATTTTGCGAGGGAGAATTTGTATGCTCCAGAATGGATCACATTTTGAGCCTTTAATAAATTAAATCGTAAGCTGCAGTTTAATGTAATTAATTCAAATAGAATGTTCAATTTCATGGTATTTATATTATTTAGACGCTATGTTATTTAGGAACAAAATATCCTTATGATTACCATAATTGGCAGGTTTAATTGAAAGTTCAAAAAGGCGAATATTTAAAAATCTATGACTGCAGTTCAAATTATTTTTAAAAGTAAACGGTGTCTTCTTTTAGTAAAGTTTCTTATTACAAAATTTAAGATACTTTCCTTTCGCGTGGCTTAACCGTGGGACGCCTTGTATGGATCATTAGGCCTAGGTAGAGGCGCGGCAAGGATTCAGTGTTGCTAAAGTCTTTCACTGTATCCGCTTTCCGCTCGCAGCTCCCCGCTTCTTATCATAAATTGTACCAAAGTTTCATTGTAGACCGTTGCGTGCTATACGCGATTGCATTTATCTACTGACGTGTGATTTATTATCCTTCGGGATACTTATCGAGTTAAATTACATCATGTGGAAGATGTGTCGATAAGGAAAGGTAAAGGCTTCATATTACTCGAATTTACTTGAATGTGAAGGTTGGAATGGAATTATAAGAGTAATTTTACTAATATGCCGAGCAATATAACTAGATAAGACTAACTGCTGGCCGTGGCTTCAGCCATGGGTTATTCAGTTTATTCTTCGCGCATGTTCTTCGCAGTCCTAAATATTTCTAAAATATAAGTAGGTCTTTAGTTGTAAATTGTATTTGACTTAATAATAAATTACCTGAAACTGTTCTGTCATTTCCTAACATTGTCTTTTTTTTATACAAAGTCGGTTGGCATACAAGCATACGGCGTACCTGATGTAAAACAGTTACCGTAATACCGTTAATGCTTGCAATATATTAAGTATCACTCGCGCGATGCCTCCACTGCTGCTTACACAGCAACTCCATGGGAGCTTACTGGTGACCTCACTCACACGCAGGAACACAACAACCATCTTGGGAGTTGTTATTTGGCTGCGGTTTTCTGTGGGGTGGAGGTACTTCCCTAAACGGGCTGCTTTCATACGCCCTACCTCTCTTAAAAATGTAAGTTTATTACATTTGTTTTATCAGAAATAGGGCTATCAAATGCAAAAAGAATTTTCAAATTCGCCTGGCAGTTCTAGAATTTAGCGTGTAAACTCTTCCGCTTTGTATGTTAGTATAGATTTATATAAATCCTTATGCAGTGATACATGTGGAAAAAATCAATCGTGCCGGCTATATTGAAGGAAAAATTTTGACCGGAGGGAATCGTGTGAAGTTCCTAGGACGGTTGCCTAGCGACATGCGCTAAACGTCGCCGCATCAACGTGGAATTAGTATAAGTTAAGCTTATAATATCATATATATATTAATTTAAGGTATATATATATGGACCCGTGTTGTGAAACCTGTTGTCTGAAACAAATGATTATTATCTCATTTATTTTATATTCATCTGGTTTCTCACTCTGGAGCCCTGACTACCGGTAGCTTGGACCTCCGCTCCGTTACCTGTGGGTGTACGTTTTTATATCTTTAAATGTATTTTATAAATATATGAATATATTTAAAAATGTTTATTATTATAATCGTTAGGGTCTCGTTTTCTATTATTTTAGTATTACTCACATGCCCTCAACAGCTCGCGAAGGAGCGATTATTGGCTGCGGTCCTTGTAAGTTAAGGAGGTACTTGTACAGGAGTCCTTGTAAGTTAAAAAGGTCACAGTTAAGAAACAGAGAACCTCAGTTGAATCACAATATGTACACAAACTTCGAAATGTTGATCACAACACAGCACTGTTACGTAAGAGCGTAATTGGAATGGGACCTGTAGTATATTTTGATTTTGATTTTTTTGTTTTTGCACTCTAAACTAAATTGACGTACCTAAAATGCAGTCACATAATGTATGCTGTGCTGGATGCCTAAATACAATAAAAGACCATCAGTACATAGGCTGTGGCACCTGCGGCCAATCATACGACCATATCTGCGCAAATGTATCAACTGAGCGCCTAAAAATTATGACGCCTGAACATAGGGCTAGTTGGAAGTGCGTGCAGTGTGTCAGCAAACAGCCTAAAATGGACAACACCAATACTCCCGTGCGTCCTGAAAATTATTGTGTTATGCAGCGTCGCGGAGCAGCGATAAAAAGTCCGGACGCGCAGGTGGACTTATCTTTGACCCTACCAATAACAAATCTCAATGCTACTGCCCAGTAATAACGAAACTCTTGATATTTCGAACCTGCAATCACTTACTTTTGAGCTACGCCAATTCCGAGAGGAGATGAGCGCTACGCAACTTCAGATGCAACGATTAGAGGAAACATTTTCTAAGCTTAACTCTAGAATGGACGAGTGCGATAAGCGGGTTGAGCGATTGGTTGGACGCATGGATAGCCTTGAGCGTATGGTGGAGGAGCGAGGTACGGTCGGTGGTAGTGTCGAACAATCGTTGCTAGACTCTTTGCAACAACTAAAGAGCGAATTGAATGACCGTGACCAGGAGTTGCTGTTAAATGATGTAGAAATATCATGTGTAGCCGAACAAGGTGGAGAAGGCCTACCGCACATAACAATGACCCTGGCTCACAAACTTGGGGTCAAATTGGTGGAGGAGGATATAGTGTGCGTCACACGAGTGGGCCCGCCGCCTGGACAGGGGGCGACTTCTTCAATTGGGTCACGTCCTCGTGTAATAGTCGTTCGCTTGGCGCGTCGAGCCCTTCGCGACCAGCTCCTGCGAGCAGCGCGCGTTCGGCGGGGAACCACCACAGAGGATTCGGGGCTGCCGGGACCGCCACGCCGGTTTTTTGTTAATGAGAGACTCACAAAAGTTAATCGCCAATTGTTCCGTAGGACACGTGAGTTAACTGAGAGGCACAAGTGGCGATTTGCGTGGACGAAGGACGGCCGAATCTTTGTGAGACAGGACCGGGACATAGGTGCGCCACGCCATCGCATCTACAGCGAACGAGACCTCATGCGTGTTTTTGGAACTGCTACCGTTGGCTCAAATGCAGACACATAGGTTGCCATTCTGCACCTTTATCTATGCTGTTTCTGTTGGGCTGTTGCTGATACTGCTTATAACTGACACTAATTGCTTGTATTCATGTTACCTGATCTTATACTTAACACTGAAGTGCTGTGTCTCATTGTGCATTTTTATGTTGTTCACTGTACTTGCTAATACTGCTTTGCAGCGCCTGAGGGTCCGCTTAACTTGTATTCATGTTACCTGCTTTGTTTTGTCTGTTTTGTCTACTAAGAATTTTCTTAATTTTGTTTGTGTATGTATTGTTATGTCTCTAGCTTGCTTAACAAATTTTAATAATAGTTGGTTAATTTACACTCTGCTTATTTTGAGTGTCATAGGTATGATGTGTGCTGTGGCAATTCAAAAATACTGGGCTCGAGATGCGATATGTTATCATAACATTACATTATTTTATCTATTTTCATGCTTATTCCGCTTTCTATTACATTTGATTATATATATTTCAATGATTTATAAATACATCGAAGTCAGAATTAACTTATGCATGATGGTTTCATTGATGCATCGGGTAAATGAATTGTCTTCGGTAATATTTGTTGCATTAAATTATGCGCTATATCTACGTCGTCTCTGCATTCGTTTACTAGAATCATGATGACTCGAAAAAACAAGTTTTTTAAACTGGGTTTATATAATGCCGGTTCACTCAATACCAAACATGATGATTTTCTGACTGCAATGACTCGATTTGAAGCTGATATTGTAGCAATAAATGAAACATGGTTAAGACCTGGTGAGGAGGCGTGTGCGCCCACTGCGCCCGGTTACAGACTGCACAGCTCTCCCCGGCCTTCAAATATGCGGGGCGGCCGCGGAGGAGGGGTAGCATTTTATGTGAAGCACGGTGTTCGTGTGCGTGTTGTTAAGCACCCTGTCGCTGGTATCGAGCAGATGTGGCTATCGACACGTGTCAGTGGTCTAAATCTAGCAATAGGGACGGCCTATAGACCACAATGGTTGAGCATTGACACTTTTATTGATGCTCTAACGGAATCTGTCATGTTTTTTTCTAACCATGATAATTTAATACTACTTGGTGATTTTAATGTAAATATGTTAAATGTGTTGAACGTCAACGTTGGGAAAATCACCGAGTTTCTACGCTGTACTGATCTTAAACAGGTGGTCACTGTGCCTACTCATTCAACTTATAATACGAATACCCTGATAGACCTTGTCTGCACCAATGCTCCGGTACGGGATGTGTCGGTTCACAATATCACGGGCACTATTGGACACGCCATGATTAATGTTGAACTTATGCTAAAGAAACCAAAGTCAGTACAGAAATGCGTTTCATATCGTCCAATCAAAGACATGAATATGGATGCCTTTAATGGGGACCTATATTCAGCGGACTGGGAATCGATATCTGACTTGTCAGGTGTCGATTTGATGGTTCATAAGTTCAATAAAATGTTACTTGAAATATATGATGACCATGCCCCTATTAAAAAAATTAAAATCGGGTCTAACCATTCGTTACCCTGGATAACTGATAACTGTAAACTAATGATTAAAATGCGTAATGATGCACATGAAAGGTACCGGAAGACAAGAACAGAAGCGCATAAAAAATATTATTTTGACCTTAAGAAGTTGGTTCAAAAGAGCATAGCTTCTGAGAAGCGTGCATATTTTAATCACCACATCAACTCTCAGATCAACAATAGTAAAACATTTTGGAAAAATTTAAAACAAAAGATTCTAGTGGACCCTAGTAAAAACGATGTATTGCCTGGTTGTTTTGAGAACCCTGATCATATTAATGATCACTTTTTAAATTTACCAATCAAAAACACTATACCAAATTCTGAGTATGCATTTTATGAGCATCACCGATACAGTGATTCAAAATTCCAGTTGCAGCCTGTTTCAGAGAAAGAAGTTTTTTATTATATCACCTCTATAAAGTCGAACGCTATCGGATGGGATGGTATTAGCAGGGATATGATTGTATTGACTCTCCCTTGTACCCTTGGTATTATAACAAAGATTGTAAATCGATCACTTCTCACTGGTATCGTTCCCTCACAGTGGATTGACTCCCTAGTGACTCCTGTTCCTAAAACAAATAATCCAACAGAATGCAAAGATCTTAGACCTATAAGCATATTGCCTTTCCTCTCCAAAGTTTTGGAGAAGGCTGTACACACACAATTAATGAGATATGTAGAAAAAAATAATATATTACCCGAATTCCAATCGGGATTCCGTAGAAACCGTGGCACACTCACAGCGTTGTTAGATGTAACTGACAATATTCTTAAAGAACAGGACAACGGACGTGGTACTATCTTGACTTTACTAGATTTTTCCCGTGCATTTGACTGCATCGATATATCTCTTTTATTGTCAAAATTAACCTATTATGGGTTGGATCATCACGCCATCAGTTGGTTTTATAGTTACTTGAATGGCCGAACACAACGAGTAAAGCTGATGAAAAGTGATGGATCTTGTTGCTATTCTCAATCAAAACCCGTGAATCGTGGTGTACCACAGGGTTCCATATTGGGACCGCTACTTTTTATAATATACAGCGCCGATCTATCGCGTGTGATCAGACACTGTAAGTACCATATTTATGCCGACGATGTGCAGGTGTATATATCTGTGTCTCCTTCTATGACTTCACTAACCGTTCAAAGGATGAACGAGGATCTTAATAGCATTGCTGATTGGTCTGTTAGGAATTCCCTCGTGCTTAATCCTTCTAAATCGAAATGCATGTTTTTTGGATCGAAGACGGTGATAAATAATATCACATGTAAGAACCCTGTTATCACCATACACGGCAAGCCTGTAGATAGGGTAGAGGAAGCGAAAAATCTCGGTATAATCTTCGATAGTCAATTGCGCTTCGAGGCCCATGTGGCAGGTGTTGTTAGGAACTGCTTTTACCGTCTGAAAGTATTATATAAAATTCGCAATCTGCTTTCAGAAGAAGTTCGTATCAAAATGTGTGAATCACTGGTTTTGTCCAGACTTAATTACGGTGATTTAGTTTATGGACCTCGTTTACTATGCAGAACACAGCGTTTAATACAACGTGTTCAAAATGCATGCTGTCGTTATTGTTTCAATATTCCTCCTCGTACGCATATCTCGCCTTACCTCAATAAAGCTAATATGCTCAATATGGAATCGCGTCGAAAATTGCACCTATCGTGTATGATGTTCGGAGTGATCAATTGCCATCGTCCACAATATCTCTTCGACAAATTAAAATTTCCTCAGACGTCAAATAAATATGGTAGAAGATTCTGTCGAGCCTATTTGACAGTGCAAGCTCATAAAACCGTCGCCTTCAGGGGCAGCTTTCGCTATCAGGCTACCAAATGTTGGAACAATATACCACCTCCTATCAGACATATAACATCCATGTTCTCATTCAAAAAAAATATCAAATCCTTTTTACTAGAAAGTCAAAAAATTGGTATTCCAACACGGTACCTGTAGCGGGTGATGTTCTTGAAGCTCGATACTAGCAGCACTGTCAATTATACATAACTCATAATTTAATTTTATATATAATTTCACAATGAATTATATTTGCTAATTTTCAATTATTCATCGCATAATTATCAAATCGCCTATTTTATTATTTTCAATTAACTTATATTCATTTGTAACAACTCAAGCAGATACGCACTCGTACCCACTACAGGCTGCGGCTGAAAATCAGTGTTTTGCTCTTGAGCAATCTCACCACTGAGCTGTGGCCCATTCGTATTGCTGCAGCACACACATACCTTTGTACATCATAATTATTATATTATTGTTTTTTAGACTTGTTGTGTTATTGTTTTTACATTTGTTTGTGTGTGTTAATCAGTGATCGAATAAACGTTTTATCTATCTATCTATCTATCTATATAAAAAATCGGCCAAGTGCGAGTCGGACTCGCGCACGAAGGGTTCCGTACCATTGTCTATAAAAACAGCAATAAAATCACGTTTGTTGTATGTGAGCCCCCCTTAAATATTTGTTTTATTTTAATTTAATTATTTATTCTTAAAGTGAATATATAACTAAATATTCTGTGAATATTTCAAGCGTCTACCTGTTGCCGTTATCAATATCAATATCAAACAAAAATAAGCAAAAAAAACGTTTGTTGTATGGGAGCCCCCTTAAATATTTATTTTATTCTATTTTTTAGTATTTGTTATTATAGCGGCAACAGAAATATATCATCTGTGAAAACTTCAACTGTTTAACTATCACGGTTCAAGAGATACAGCCTGATGACAGATGGACGGATGGACGGACGGACGGACGGACGGACGGACAGCGGAGCCTCAGTAATAGGGTTCCGTTTTACCCTTTGGGTACGGAACCCTAAAAACTACCAGATAATTTAAAAATATTGCGTGTGAATTTATTTAGAAATAAATTAAAATAAATTTTGATTGACAAATGTTATTATTCCATTAAAGATTTTTTGCATTATATGAATATTGTAATTTAATAATGTGTTGATTAATTGTATTGATTTAGTTTAAGAAACTCACATGACAGGATTTGTATGACATTACTAATATTCTTTTTCTTACATCACTATATTTAAAAATTTGCATGTCTTATCGAAGGCGAAATGTACTAGGGCCTATCTATACATGTATCATCCGTTATTTGTACCTACATATCTTGCAAATAAATATTTATGATTATGATTATTACTCCCTAAGCGGGCCGTTTAGACGCTTACAAACACGGATGCTTTGACTAGTGTACTTGCTTGAACCCCGTATAATATCTCTCTGACTTGGCCATAGACGTAATCCCTACATAGTAACAATACCTGAAGATATGTATCAATCGTAATTACCATGTCGGAAGTGCCACGGGCAGCGAGCCTCACCTACAGGATGTGACCTCTGCGTAATCACTGGCACGTTAAACAAGATTGCTTAGCTAATACAAGCTTGTAATACACTAACTTTGTGGGTAGAATCACTTCATAATACAGTGAATGGAGAACATCAGGTGCGGAAGGCGAAGGCGGAAGTAGGTATTAAGAATCGAATTTAATCGATCTGTATGTATGTATATATACACGCCGAGTCTCTTGCGGGGTAGGCTGAGAGAACCGAGCGCCATAAGACGCAGTCCTTAGACACTTCACTCGCTTCTTTCAAATTCATAGCTCTTTTCATGCACGCTCGCCGGTTCCTAAGGCTCCTGACATCACCTGGTTGGTTATGGTAGGTTAGTCTTGGTCTTCCTCGGCTCCTGTATCCTTCCACTATCGCATTGTATATCTGTTTCGTCATTATTTCATCTTGCATTCTTTCTACATATCTGAACCAACGGAGCATGCCTTTTATATATCTTAACACCGACACTCTCTTTCAGACCAACTCTCTTTCGTACGTCATCATTTCGAACGCGGTCAGCAACCGTTATGCCACAAATTTTGCGCAACGCTCGCCTCTCGAGCTCATTTATTTTACTTTCATGCTCGAATTTACTTTAATTGATCTCTGTACCAAAAATAAGTGCACCTTTTTATTACTGAAAAATGATGTATAAAATTTTCCTTTTAGGGGGTCATATGCCAGAAGCGTGCTCGTCGCGTCAGTGCACCTAATGCGGCGGTGGCAGTGCCACCAGCCACAAGTGTGTTTTTAGGGTTCCGTACCCAAAGGGTAAAACGGAACCCTATTACTGAGGCTCCGCTGTTCGTCCGTCCGTCCGTCCGTCTGTCATCAGGCTGTATCTCATGAACCGTGATAGTTAGATAGTTGAAATTTTCACAGATGATGTATTTCTGTTGCCGCTATAACAACAAATACTAAAAAATAGAATAAAATAAATATTTAAGGGGGCTTCCATACAACAAACGTGATTTTTTGCTAATTTTTGCTCGATATTGATAACGGCAACAGGTAGATGCTTGAAATATTCACAGAATATTTAGTTATATATTCACTTTACGAATAAATAATTAAATTAAAATAAAACAAATATTTAAGAGGGGTCCCATACAACAAACGTAATTTTTTTTTGCCGTTTTTATAGATAATGATACGGAGCCCTTCCTGTGCGAGTCCGACTCGCGCTTGGCCGATTTTTTTAATGTGGCCTGCCAAAATGTCTTCATTACGCCTGATGGAAAATGTCAATGAGAACCAGATGAGAGAACAGCCATCACAGTTATTACCGCTATGCTGGCTGTCTCCCCCTTGACGCCCCGCTAAGGTGACTCTTCACACCTCGTCTGAACGACCCGGGATTGTAGGAGGTAGGGAACACATGTGCCGGAAGCGAATTCCACATTTTGACAGTCTGACAGACAAATGAGTCGCTGAACTTCTTTGTACGGAAGGAATTTTGTACACAATTGTGTATGCATTATCAACGAGCAACTAGTTTATTTATTTGCTTCTCATCGTAACGTAAATGTTCAAGATCATTAAAATTGCGTTTCATGACGATTTTAGGTTTAGATTTAGGTGGAAGGATTTTGTAAGGAAGTTATAGATAGATAGACACGGTAATACAGATGGTACATAAAGGTTTTATATCTTTTTTCTTATATATTCTATATATATTCTATCTGTTTTATATCTCTTTAAGATATTTCTACCAGTTCGAACCAAGGATGAGTCGGTTAATTGTGATATGTGATGCTACTTATTTACCCACTAGGTAGACTGCTCTTAAAAATAAATGAAAATATACGTCAAGTAAAAGTAAATAAAATTTAATTCAATGTAGAAACTTGGCATGGGTAGGCGGTGGGAAGGCGGTGCGCGTCGTAAAACGCATCTCGTAATCTCAATGAGACGCTGAATAATTACAGTCACTCCTTACAAGACACATTAAAATACTCTTGTTTTGATGACGGTGATTCACAGAATAATATAACGTCTTCTTACAACAATCTTTACAAGAAAATTATAAATATATTTTTTTTATATATCAGCTCGCTAGGTAAACAAGCATATGTCCCATCGGTTGTAAAGTGGTAACCGTATAATATAAACGCTTGCAATTCAATGAGTATCACTCCCTCAGCGACTCCTTAGAAACTTACTGTTGATCACACTCACTCGCAAGAACAACGACCCTTCAAATAGTAGTGACTACTAATATATTATTATTCGTATTGAAGCAAAATCAGTTTTTCATATAGTCTTTGTTTTTTTTCTGCAACGTTAGGAGGTATATAAGTATACGGCCCACCTAATGTAAAGCGGTTACCACAGCCCACAACTTATGTCAATATACATTAAGTATAACTCGCGCGATGCCATCTTACTGGTAACGTCAGTCACTCACAGGAACACAACAACCCTTCAGGTAGCTGTTATTTGGCTGCATTTTCTGTGAGGTAGAGATACTTCCTCAGAAGAGCTGCTTTGATGCCCTACCTCTAGATATATGCTAACTTCCCATTGCAAGCGGCCTGAAGTATTCTATATTTTTAAGAGGATCACTGTGTGTGTGTGTGCTCATATTGTTTACGCTCCAACGGACAGACACATGCTGTTGGTTGGACAATTAATGTTTGCGCTCAATTTCCTTTATTTATATTATTTCATTACATAAATTGTTTTTTTTTTCTTGTTTTGATTGTTGATGCTATTTTAAACAAAAAATGGACGTATTTACCCGACTGAATCAAAATGATAGTATTATTTTTCACGTGCATATAATGTATGTATGCGGGTATGTACGAGTATGTTCGTTCCATTGTGATATCCTATAGGCCAAACGGCTTTGAAGAGTAAGGTGACATTAGATTCGAATCACTATAAAATGAATATGGCGGACGTTAAAAAATCCATATAGTGCACGTAAACCATTAACATGTCAATAACTAGGGATCAACATCTTTTTTACAGTCAGTCAGGATTTTTGGTATTTTAAATTAACTTTTACTTGTTAAAACTTTCAAAACAGGAAATCTTTTCAATTTCTCATTAAGTCTAATGGCATCGCGTCTGGTTTGATAATGAATATATTTGATTATTTGTAATAGTACCTAGCGGCATAACTTTTTAGCTATGTTTCTTTCTATGTATATTTTGACGCCGAACCGAGTATCACATTATACGCTCCTTAAAACATCTATGTACCTATTAACAACAATAACTAGACATTGGCGCGATATTAGTCTCTATATACGCTAAGAATTCAACACATTAAATACTCCAATAAGAATGTTGTATAAAAATTTCATAATAAAACGTCACTCAAACGAAACGGTCCTATGAAATGTCACAAAATGCAATCTGTGTGCGCGCGGAAATATTGCTCCCGACGACCGTATCCGGACGCGTTCTCGATGAGTATAACGCATTGGATACCGCATTACTTGGTTTATGTATTACTAGCGATCCGCCCCAGCTTCGCACTAATTCCATTGATCGCTAACAAACATTACGCTTATTTCAAATGAACTCCATGATATTCATACTCATATTCATTTATTGCAACTATAATGTGTACATTAGGTCTCATAAATATAATTACAGTAGCATTATAGACCCTGTCGGGCGTCGCAAACTGAGAGAAGGACGAGTTCTTTACCGTACTATATTTATTATTATTCAACTTTATCACATTACATTATTTATTCACTATTATTTATTTATGGTAAGATTTATATAATAACATTTTATATTTCTAAATCGTTCTTGATATGTTTAGGTAGGTGTGTTATATTAATTTATTATCGTATTATATTTATTGATTTTAATAATTATTTATATTTTATATTTATTGTATATTAACATCGTTTAGGTGATAGCTAGATCACTGTTATGAAGTCCATATGAAAATACGTAAACATTGATTTTTATATTTTAAAATACAAATTACTTATGTGACATTAACATTTAAACGAGAGCTCGATGGCATCATTGCACGTGTCTTTCTATCCGAACACCCAAGTTAAGTAACGTCGACCGCAGCCTGTCTATGGATTGGTTCCAAAAAAAAGGGTCACATACAACAAATAACTTATCAACAAACTTTGACGAGCTCGGTGGCTCAGTCGTGAGTGACGCGACTTTGACTCCAACGCTCGTGGGTTCGATTCCCACACAAGGCAAACATTTGTGTGTATGAACATGTCTGTTTGTCTTGGGCTGGGTATTTTCTATGTACAATAAGTATGGATTTACAAAAAAAAAACTACGTATGTTTATCAGTTGTCGAGTACCCATAACACAAGCTTCGCTTACTTTTGGGATACATGGCGCTGTGTAATTTGTCTGGCAATATTTATTTTATTATTTAATTATTGTATATATAGTAGTGTAAGTTATCATATATACAAATATAGTAATGTAAGTATAATAATATAATATAGTAATTGATTTTTTATTCCTAATATTTTCAAATATGTTGGCACAAATGTGGTGACAATATCAGGAGTGTGTGTGATTTGTGCAATCTTGGGAGCTTGCATTGTTCATTCGGCAATAACTTTATCATACACTTTATATAGTTTATACATTTATGTCACTTCAACTGTACACATTCATCTCAAATTCTCATTTCGACAGAATAGACCTGTGTCCTCTTTGCCTCTTTGTCTGTCCAACATCTTTCTATGTCTTAATAGTGATTTGTTTATTTTATTATAAACGCTATTGACCACTTTTAATATGAATTATATCCTCTTCCAGTCAACTACTGGGAGTTGAGAGTAACAGGGTTGCGGTTTCTATGATCATATTATTTAGTTCTCTGTGCAGGTAGGTAGCGTTGTGTCTTTGATAGCGACTAAAGAAAACAAAAATGCGTTCGTTTTGTGCAAGCATGGTCTAAATCGTATTTAGTGTGTTGGTAAATATTTATTTTATGTAAAAGCAACTGAAAAAGCTGGTCAAATACAATGTAGTGCTCTCCTTTAAAATTTAAATTGAATCTCACTAGTGATTACCAGAGTTTTAGTGTGGTCTTCCCAGCACTTTAGGTTACAATACAATATACAGATTACCGCCCTCGGTCCAAATGTAATTAAATGTACGTTTGATCGATGTACATTTAATTATATTTGGTTATACATATAATTAAATGTACAAGATGATACAATGATGCATGTGATGTCAAATAATTTATGTTGAAGGATATTAAAACATACATAAAATTCTAAATAGGTTCGATAATCATACTTTCAGGTTATAATTTTCATTGTAAATATATGGAAGGGATAACAGTTTAAGTTGGTAAATCATGGCGTTACGTATTATAATATTATGTTGTTCCTTATATTACAAATTTATTAATAAACAGTCTCTCACTTATTCAAAGTTTTCCAATATTTCATAAAGATTTAAATGACGGAACATACTAACTAATGTTACTATAAATACATATTTACATTAATAATAATATGTTATTGTAGACGTGTAGTAATATAATAATTTGTAACACAGTACTCGCTCATACCCGTCGGATGCTTATTGTTTCGACAACATTTTACCGACTTCGACAAAGAAGTTCAATTTTGATAGCGTGTGTTTCTTTTTTTTATGTTGTATAATATTCAAACTGTATTATACACGAACTTCCCATATCAATTTGGTAAAGATGCGATAACTACTTTATAAGTCAAAAAGTCTTGATTTGTTTGACCCAATTTTTATTTTTAATTTTTAAGTCAAGGTTCTGTAATATTACTAATTAAAAAAAAGGAGGTACTAAAAGGGGAATAACAAATTTATTTAGAACTACACGATTACAATAAAAGATTATAAAAATAGACGAATTCTAATGTTCGGCTAGTTTTGTCTTTGAGAACTCGCGTTGGTTTGATCTAACCAAAGTTCACTGTTCACTGGTAGGTAGCACCCGGTCACGGTCCAGATGGAAATGTAGGCCGCCGGCTGTAGAGGAGCTCGTCAGCGAACCTAAACCGGCGAGCAGGTCCGTGAGGCGCTCACGGACGTCAGAGATCACAAGGCGCAGTGAAGAGTAGGAGTCGGTGGGGACCGTCTTGCGGTCCACCACCGCAGCGGTCAAAAGGTGCCGCCGCCGAAGTACACCGCGTAGCCTACACAGCAGGGGCTGGAAGTCACAGGCGCGGTAGTCAGTACACCGTGCGTTGCTGATCAGATCTCAGCGTAGACTGCTGTTGTTTCTCCTGTTTGGTCGTCAACAGAACATTTATATTTTAAAAATTAAAATTAATTTTTATTACAAATTTTGATAATTAAATTTTATAGATCGATATGTACAAAGACAATAAAAAAGGTTGTACATACGAGTATATTAATTAATATCATCAGTTCATGAATAGTGTAATAAAGGTTGGATGACACCTGATGACACACTATAAAGTGCAGTTATAAAGTTTGAGATAAATGCATGAAACATTGAAATAAAAAATCATGTTGACCTCAATGAAATCTGTTTCACTTATGTATTTAAAAGTTTAATAAAAGTGAGTTTGGGCGGGTTTCTTTTAAATTTAAATAGCGCATTCCAAAGTCATGAAACTTGTATAGTAATAAGAACGGGTAGTAAAACCCAAGAGGAAAATTGTAGTTTAGAGTAAATGGACGTTGTTTGATTGCATTCAAAGAATTTTAAGAAAGTTTGGGGAGTACCTAAGCACTCCGATTTGGTTAGTAGGATTGTAGCACGTTATCGAAGTTCCCTGAAAACTACGGAGGATTTGCTGTATTACTTCTTACATTATACGCCATTGTAAAATAAAGTAAGCAATTCAGATCAGGTGGGCGGTATGATTGTTTGTCTTCCGACGTCGTGTAAAAAATATGAGGGTCGTAGCGATACCTAAATTGCTATTTCTATATATTGCTTATGTGAAATAAATCGACTAAAATAAGTGTTCATACGCAAGTCTGAAATTTTATATGCATGACCAGTTCATGCTTTTCCTGTTATAAGCCAAAATAGGGATATATTTCTAACTCTACTAGAAGTAGTGGGGATATAGGATACACCTCTGTTTATTTCCGCAGCACAAACACAGATTCATAATGGCGCATCCAAACGAGCGAGCGCATTGCATATGCATGGACTATAGTTCGATTTCACACCACAAATATGGAACATATGTACGAACATGCTGAAATAACATGGAACTGTTTAAGAATTCATTTTTATGATTATTTAAAATAACTAGTCAAAAAGATAATAATTATATACGTAACTTGTTTTTCGTAAGTAATGTGGGTTAAATCTTAATTTTTAAAGTAAATCTTTGATTTTTTTCTATTTTATTCTAGTTTTTACTTCTAAGTTAACGAGACAAACATAGCTGTTCTTTTTTTATATACAACGAGATTGGCAAACAAGCATACGGCCCGCATTAGATGGTAAGCGGTTGCCGCAGCCTATTGACATTCGCACCACCACGGGGATGTCATTCGCGCGCTGCCAATCTTGTGTCCTAAGGCTGTTTCGTCACAGTACCCAGTAATTTCTGCCATATCTCACCCTTCAAACCGGAACACAGCTACATAAATATAGCTACTTGGCGGTAGAAATATGTGAGACAGAGGTACCCACGCAGACGACGTTTGTGCAAAGTCTCCCTCTGGTTATGTCGTTTGCGCCTCTATTGCTGTGGTCAACTTGCTTTTGCTAGCCGTCTGTAGCAGACGATGCATGCAGTCACCACAGCTGTTATCATATTTACATAGACATGACGTCTAGAACAGTTTAGTTTCAATCGGATACAGATTTCAATTAGTTTGCTAGATTTTAAAGAGATGAATTGTACATTTTTTTATACACAACGTCGGAAGGCATACGGCCCACCTGATGTAAAGCGGTTACTAGTTAGACCATGAATGTTTGCAATACATTAAGTGTCACTTACGAGATTCTACCTCTGGTGCTCACACAGCTACTCCTTAGGTGCTTTCTGGTGACCTTACTCACTCGCAGGAACACATCAAACCTGGCAGTTATTATTTGGCTATAGTTTTCTGTGAGGTTTAGGTAGTTCCCCAGACGGGCTGCTTTGATGCGCCCTACCTCTCATAAACAAAGTTGCGTTATTAACCGTTGGGCTACTGAGCTCGTCGTTGATTTATTCCTTATATCTTTCGAACCGACACTCAGTAACCAAGGTACACGCTTTCCCTAATTACATATTATGCCTGCATACTTTTTATACTTTCATATCCCAATTTTCACTCACTTCTAAGCTTCCATAATTATCGATGGAACGTTTTTGTCATAGAGTTTCATCTGAATTATCTATATAGGAAATATTTTTATTATTATTTATTATTAAAATTTCAACAAAAATATATATTTTGTTATATTTCATAAAATGCCTCACCGGCTACTTTCAATGCTTCAAAAACTCACCTTTAACAGACTGAGGGATGAACACACGGATAGCATGCACGTAATAGCGGGGTTCTGTTATCATCCTTTGGATAGAGAATCCTAAGAAACACACCAGTTGAAAATAAGACTTCTTGATAAATGTTTTATTATTTCGCGGTATGAGGAATCCGCGGAAAATAAAATAAACCCCAGCTATTCTCGCGGGTTATTATTTATTACATGCCCTCATATTTATGAATAAACACTGGGGAACTCAGCCTTTGAAATATTTGATGGTATGAAATTGGGGTGGAATGATAACTTGCGGACGTGACCGAATCAAGACATGGTTTTTAGATTTTTTGTGGTGATATAGATGTTATTTCCTCAGGCTGAAACTTTCAGAAGCAGGATGATTTTGATAAAATGAAAGCAACGGTAAGCTTTTGAGGATTTGCTGTAGTAGTAGGTTGTGTAATGCTGGATATATGTTCCCTTTTTGTATAGACTAAGGAGTTTGGGTAAAAAAGAGTAAAGATACTCTTTGAAGATTTGACTGTATTTAGCCATCCAAAGGGACGGGCTTGGCGACTTGTAACACAGGTTTTTGCTAAACTTACAACAGGCACCAGCCTCTCTCTTAAAAAGGCTTGTTTGTAATATGTATAGGAATAGCTCTTGCCTAATTTATAAGCCTTTACAATATGATGAAGATTGAGAGGAAATAAAGATATACTTACTTATATCCAAGTGTATCCGTGTACAATTTGCGACTGCGACAACCATTTTCATTTGTAACAGAAGGCTCTGCTCTCGTTGTAGAAACTTGTTTAGTATAGCAGGACATGTTCTTGAGAGTCCTAATACAACTTTCTGGAACGCTTACAAGGAAGAATATGTAGTATATCGAGCGCACTGCTCGTCGACGGCGGCTAGTTCACCCTCACACGCTGGAAACACAATGGTCGCGTACTGCGCGGTTCCAGAGAAGTTTTCTTCCGAAAACTCTCAAGCTGTGGAATGAGCTCCCAGCCGAGGTTATTCCAAGGGACTAGGGACAGCATGGAATTCTTCAAGAAATCTCAAGAGGTTTTTAGAGCATCGGCAACGCATTAGTGACACCCCTGGTATTGCAAATGCCCATAGGCTAAGGTGACTGTTTACCATCAGGCAGGCAGAAATGCCCACCTTTGGCTTTGATACAGGCCTTTGATCTATCTGTCCACGAATCTATGCATTTACGCACTATTTCCATGGGAAATGTAGTTACTGCATGCTCCAGAGATTTCTTAAGAGACACAATGTGGGCGTGTCATTTCGGGCCATGTCCTCTAAAATTGACCATAGTTTGTAGTCTAAGAGGTTTTCGTATCTAGGCTAGTCGAGGGCCAGTCTTCAGCTCTTATAAAGTCAGGAACATTGGTTTTGAGCCAGGCTTGGGTAGTTCCTGCCTTGTGACCAGGTGCAGAGTCCTGCTGAAAAGTCTACGGTACCTTTTTAGGCTTCCGTATCTTAAAAGGAAAACGGAACCCTTATAGGATCACTCTGTTGTCCATCTGTCTGTCTGGCTGTCAAGACCCTTTTTCGCAGGACCGGCTGGAGCTATAAAGCTGTAATTTATATCATGTACTCAGGTCTGTAATCCCTTCGAACAGTGAAAAAGTTAAACTTCTATGTAAAGATACGGCTGTTTATGCCTCGTTTATGCGCATATTTTGACACTCGCAAGGGAATCAAAACCTATAGGGTACTTCCCGTTGATCTAGAATCATGAAATTTAGTAAGAAGCAAGGTCAAGTAGTGCAAGTAAAGGAAAAAATCTGAAAACCGTAAATTTATAGTTACATCACAAAAAAAATATTGTATACTCGTATGCTTCCCAACGCTGCATAAAAGCGCATTGTAATAAATACGAAATATTGTGTATTGTAAAAGTAATCCAATGCGATTATTCGTCATTATGTCATCTCGATTATATCATATTCATGTATTATCATAATAACTTGCAAAATTTCATGATAGAGTATATATGTGGTAAAATTTGCCTCTCTAAAGATTACCATGACTTGACCTCTCCCCGTGTTGTTGGCAATATTTCGTGTAAAAACACAATCATCTAACATCCAATAACACTAACAGCACGAATAAGGCATAATGGTCGATCTGTAAATATCATTACACACTGGTCGACCAAATAAAAAGTCTGAAAGAAATATATTTTATCAAACCATTTTCAATGCTGTGACAAAAAACAGCCCTTTGTATGAAGCATGAGAAAATTCCATGGAATCTATACATTTTACCATCGGTTTATGATCACGTAAAATTATTTATGATCACAACATAAAACAAACATATTTTACTCAATACTTAACTCTACATAGAGTCGAATCTATCATTTAACATTCAACTTTATGGCGATATATTTAAAGTTGACTTCTTCATCAATGAGAATCGCGGTTTTAGTAGCTGTAAAGAGGCTTTGTCCCTATTCGTCCTCGTTTCCGGCATTTCAGTCAGGAAGTTGTAACGGAAAATAATAAAATATATCACCAACAGAGTAGGCGATTGAAATAAAATTTGCTATATTATCTCTAATAATGTCAGTACATATAAATATACTACAATCTTGTAGTATTTTTATATTTCAGTTAAAACCATTATGTCCTTTCAGGATTTAGATAGTGAGGGCAACCAAAACGCGCAAACCTCTTTGACGAATTTGACGAATATCTGTAACCTTTAAGTGGGTGGGTTATTTAATTGTTTACTCGTGGTGATGGTAGTTATGCATAGTGGTCGACATTCAACCGTTATTCATTACATTTTTAAGTTTTTCTCCAAATACACTTTCTATACCTACGAGTATTATACGTAGGTACTACACGTTTTTTTTTTCTGTCTGCACTCCTTGTAAATTTTCTTTTAAACTTTAACTACGTCAAATCAAAAATGTACTTCTGACGTATGCATATATTTTTTTATACTACGTCAGAAGACATACAAGCATACGATACACCTGATGTAAAGCGGTTACCATAGCCTATAAACGCTTGCAATACATTAAGTATTACTCGCGCGATGTCACATCTGCTGCTAATACAGCAACTCCTTAGGAGCTTACTGGTGACCTCACTCATACGTAAGAACACTACAATCCTCTAGGGAGTTGTTATTTGGCTGCGTTTTCTGTGAGGTGGACGCACTTGACCAGACACGCTATATTGATGCGCCCTACCTCTCTTAAAACACCTAAACCAAGACAAACAGACATGTTCATGCACTCAAATGTTTGTCCTGTGTGGGAATTGAATCCACGAAGCTTTGGTGTCAAAGTCGCGTTATTAACGACGGCGCCACCGAGCTCGTCAACGAAGCTAATCTCAGTCTCCCTGGTACTCTTAATACAATATATATAAGTATTGCTTGTTTAAAGTCATGAGATATGTTAGCCCTAAAGCTTTTTTATCTCGGCTTCTTTTGTAAAGTTTTAAAACTTACTTGAAATAATACTGAATGTTACTTTCAGAATGTTCTAATCAGTGAGAAAGATCTAATTACAGCAATATATTTCAGTACAATAGGCATTAAGGCGAAACAAGATGTTTCTCAAATGGCTTTCAAAGTTGTTAAGCTATAATCAGACCTTTGCTTACGAGAAATAGACGTATCATTTCGAACTATTATGTTGAATATCTGAAATGTTTTATTGAAGTGAAAACTTCTTTAGCTTTTTAAAACTCGATGGTATATATTGATGGGGATTATAGGATTTGAGGTGCGAGAGAATGAAAAAGAAGTATCTTTAGGATTTAACGTGCGAGAGAACGAGACAGAACTATCTTTAGGATTTAACGTGCGAGAGAATGAAAAATAAGTACGAGTATCTTTAGGATTTAACGTGCGAGATAATGAAAAAGAAGTATCTTTAGGATTTAACGTGCGAGACAATGAAACAGAAGTATCTTTAGGCTTTAACGTGCAAGACAATGAAAGAGAAGTATCTTTAGGCTTTAACGTGCAAGATAATGAAAGAGAAGTATCTTTAGGATTTAATGTGCGAAACAATGAGACAGAAGTATTTTTAGGATTTAACGTGCGAGAGAATAAAAAGAAGTATCTTTAGGCTTTAACGTGCGAGAGAATGAAAACGAAGTATCTTTAGGATTTAACGTGCGAGATAATGAAAAAGAAGTATCTTTAGGATTTAACGTGCGAGACAATGAGACAGAAGTATCTTTAGGATTTAACGTGCGAGAGAATGAAAAAGAAGTATCTTTAGGATTTA
Source organism: Pyralis farinalis (assembly GCA_947507595.1). Taxonomy (NCBI): domain Eukaryota; kingdom Metazoa; phylum Arthropoda; class Insecta; order Lepidoptera; family Pyralidae; genus Pyralis; species Pyralis farinalis. The sequence continues at coordinate 35,060,500 of OX382260.1, read as the reverse complement.
ATGTGCGAGACAACGTGACAGAAGCATTTTTAGGATTTAACGTGCGACAGAATGAGATAAAAGGGATTATACAGTGTTTATTACAGGGCCCGAGCGTTATACGTCTGTTAGTACGTATATGTGCGCGCCTGCGTATTACGAATCCTGGGATAAGGCGCCATAACAACTGTGGTGTATTGTACACGTGTATTGTTTACATAAATATTTTATTATTTTCAAGTATGATCAATGTCATCATACATTCGTCCCATTATCTTGAAGTTTACATTCTTGAAAGATTCATTTCTATCACATGTGAACTGCTTACATATTTTTTTAATTATATTAACGTATTTTTAAAAGCAGCAGACTCTTAATTCTATTTTTTTTTATTTAAGCGATATTTAAAGCCAGTTGTGAAACAATTTTAAAGATTAGTTATCCTTTGGGAAGATGCCAGCGTCGAATACGATTTTTTTCTGGCTTTTACTCTGAGAACCCTTACTCTGGGAATTGGCAAATAATTATAAATTGCAGTATTCCCGTAATATTGAACTGTTCACCTAAATCACTCTTACATACACTATGACCCAATAGAGACGAGTCTCCTATTTTGACGAGCCCGGTGGCGCAGTGGTTATTAAGCCTACTTTGACTGCGCTCCTGGGTTCGATTTCTACACAGAACAAATATTTGTGTACATGAACTTGTCTTTTTTGTACTTCTCCGAAGTACCTCCACTTCACAAAAAACCGCAGTCAAATTTCTGCGTGTGACAAAGTCGAGTTGTTAACTGTGAGTGAGTCACCAGTTAGCTCCTAAGGAGTTACTGTGGCGTGTGGTTACAAAAAAGGCGACATTGTGCGAGTGACACTAAATATATTGCTAAATTTTGTAGGTTATGATAACCACTTTACATCAGGTTGGTCGTATGAGAAATAGTTGTGATCTTTTGTCAAGTCGAAGTACTTCTGCAGTCGGGATGTTGCTGACTAAATAGACTAAATGTCTTCGTGCATTTTCCTTCAGCCAATATTTTAGTTTAGCCCATGAAGGAATAACCTATGGAGAACCGATGAGATTAATTTTACGTAGTGACTTAATTCATGGTTACGGGTCGGGAGATAAATTAGAACGCGCAGGTATTATTAGTTAGTTCGCGGATCAAAATCGTGGCACTTATCGACAATATTCTCATATTGGTCAATAGGCTCCAATCGCTGAGATATTTAGGCGCTAAAACACAAGAACAATTATTACTATTATTATGAAATTTCAAGTATTATAATTTATGTATGACCAAAACCTGTGAAGGTGAATATTTGACGATTAGTATAAACCGTTTAATCTCATGTTATATTTTAATAAAGAAGCGAAGAATATTTTACAATTGAATGCTTATTTTGAGGAGAAAATATTTTATGTTGTCATTAAAATCATTTTTTGTATATAATTTGTATGTCTTTTCCATGACAAAGTGCAGTTCTACCGATTTTGTATGATTACGAGTGACTATTCTGCTGTGTTTTCACATATTTTTATCTAATAATGAACACAGATAAATAAAAAATCTATTTCTAATTTATATCTGAAAAAGCCAAAGTGAAGGGACGTAACAGCTGCGGAAGACCAACTTCGCATTCCACGATCGCATTAGTAGGTAGGTAGGTCAGATAATTTTCAGACGGGATTATAAGGGTTAGAATATTAAAGAAGCGAGCGGGATGCCTAAGGTCGGATCACATTCTGCTCAGTTCTCCATACTTCACCACTTGGTACTTGACGTAAAGATTATAGATATATTAGAACACTTAATAAAAAAATGGTGGGAGAAATAGCAACAATAACATAACTCAACCCCCTCTATCTAAACACCGCACAATTAATTAATTCATTATTGTTACATTCCGCGAATTCTCGCCTAAGCCTATCGCGATTTGAATTTTAAATTTGCCTATTTGGGATTCTCGCAAAAGGTCCAAAGTTTGGTATAATTTCCCTACGCTCACGCATTCGTTTACATGACTAATTTGCTGCTCAACTTTTTCAGTTCGCATATATCTTAAGTTCAGCAGTCTCGGTTGGACAAAGTTATGATAATAAAGAGATAATTTGAAATATCGGAAAGTTATATTACACCCATGAATTGTTTAATTACACAATACAATATATAGGTATATTGTATTGTATAATTCTACATTACTTTGTAATTATTTTTTTTTTCATACATTCAACATTGCGAGGAATACAAGCATACGGTCCACCTGTTGTAAAGCGATTACCGTAGCCTATGAACACTTATAATACATTAAGTATCACTCATGCGATGCCACCTCTGCCGCTAAAACAGTGAATCCTTAGGAGCTTACTGGTGACCTCACTGACGCGCAGTAACGAAACATCCCTCCGGAGAGTTGTTATATGGCCGCGGTTTGTTGTGAAGTGGAGGTACTTCCCCAGGCGGGTTGCTTTGATGCGCCCTATCTCTCTTAAAAACTCTCAGACAAAACATGTTCATGTACACAAATGTTTATCTTGTGTGGAAATCTAGCCCACGAGCGAGGATGCCAAAAGTCGCGTTATTCGCACGCAAGTATTGCACTGAAGGTACAATAGCGTTTTTAATTCACCAAAAGTACAAAATAACTTATTTACGCATAACAGGCGGCAAAGTGATAATCGGTTTTAAGGTTAAAATCTTCATCTTTCTTATTATTAATGTAGGCATTGCCAACGACTCGGCCATCGGTCCCGGCATATTTAGTCCATTGAAATGTTACAATTTTATTTGGCTTAGCGTGCAAAAGTCAGAGCGCAAATTTTTGTTTTTTTGGAAGTCAAGAGGGAGTTAGTGTAAAGTTAAATCCATGTGGGGTAACAACGGTCCTGCAGTCGAAATGTTCATAAAAGAGCTGCGAATCGTTTTCACGCTATATCTAGCAAACTATTCGTTAAAAAAAATTGTTCATGTGTTATTTATTTCAAAGTGAATTCTCTACAATTTTGGTTAAAAACTTTATTAACGAAAATAGATAAAAATTTGGGAACAAATTTTCTTTTGGTCGATATAACTTTTTCTAGTTTCCTCTGGTTTTTTTCTAGTCTCTATGTCTCTATGCCTTCTCAGTTGTTTTTTATACTACGTCGGGAGGCATACAAGCATACGGCCCACCTGATGTAAAGCGAGTACCGTAGCCTATTAACGCTTGCGATATGCGTACGATGCGTGACGTGCCATTAAGTGTCACTCGCGCGATGCCTCCTCTGCTGCTTACACGGCAACTTCTTGGGAGTTTACTGGTGACATCACTCACACGCAGGAACACAACAACCCTCTAGATAGTTGTTATTTGGTTGCGGTTTTCTGTGAGGTGAGGGTACTTCCCAAAGCGAGCTGCTTTTAAGCGCCCTACCTCTCTTATATACATCTCTACTAACAAGAATTCAGCAGCTTGTAACATAGCCAAAATGAAATTTCTGACAACCCTGAGAAAGAAAGAAATGTTCTGAATTAGCTTGTGGAACAGCATTATTCTTCAATGAGAGTGTCGATCCTAATTTGCTCACTGCCGTTGGCGAACTTTTTTACATTTCATTGATGATTCTTGACAGTCTGAGATATAAACGATTCTCCAAGTCAGTGACAAAGAATACATTTAATTTGTTTTCACTTCGCCCAACACTAGACGAAGCCCTCTTACATAGCTTCCGAGTGTATTATCAGGTCCAGTCATGGCTTGGGAATTACAAAGATCCTCAAGACTGGGGCTGGAAAAAGTATGGAATTTTTTTTGCAATGTGCCTGCTTTTTTATAAATAACCAAAAAACGTTATGTCGACCAAAAGAATATTTGTTTCAAATTTTTTATCTATTGTCGTTAATAACTTTTTTATTATTGGTTTAAAATTAAAAGTTGTAAAACCATAATTGTAGACAATTTAATTTACTACATATAATGTTTTCACAAATTTTCTGTGCGACGAACAGTTTGCGCAATATAGCATAAAAACATCGCAGCCCTTTTTTCACGATGGCGGCCAAGGGACAAGGGATGCGACCCCATAAGCATGGATTTAACCTTACACTAACCTCCTCTTGACATCCAAAAAATAAAATTTGCGTGCTGCGATTTTTGCAACCCCAAAGGTAATTTTTCAATGGACTAATTTTATTGTATTTTTGTAAATAATGATGGAACTAGTTTAAAAAAAATAAGCTTACAAAGAGAAATAATTTGTATTCAACAATTACTTAAATGAGATCAAATTAATCCATTTAAAGATTTTTAAACAATCATTCTACAATGTTAAATATTTATTACTGACTTGCAAAACAATAAATTTAATAAAAGTAAAGAAAGGTTTCACCGGCGCAGCGATGTTGTCTTCACGACCGTAGCAGCAAATGGGCTGTTCGGCGGTTTTCTCGGCTATTTATAGGCGGCGAGTTCGTTTGACTGGAACGGAGGAGGGATGTTGCTTACAGTATTGTATAAAATATTGGTTTAAATTATTACTATTTGTGTTTTCGGATTTATGTACATATTTGTAATTATTCCGAATTAGAGGAAGTGTGTTTGGCGGTGACGGAAAACGTTGTGAGGAAACCCGCACGTCCATGGAATGATGTGACCTAACCTAAGAAAGGTATGGTTTTCCCTTTGACTCGTGGAAATCTGATAGCAGTTACTCCATATAAAAATCAGCAATTTCGCGAAATTCTTAGATGGACGCTTATCTTATTCGTAGCGGACCGTGCCAATCCTAATTGATTAGGAAATGACATAATGGTAAGAAGAAGTTGACCGTGGATGTACGCTATTACATTGTAAACTCTGATCTAAATTTTTTAGTTAATAGATTCAGGCGTTATTTTGCGAAAGTCTAATTTACATGCAATTTGATCCAACCTGCTTTGTGTGCTTCCACCACCAATTAGTTCATGCGGCCTAGCGCCGGCCGGCAACCACTGTTAACACTGTTAGTGCGTGCTATCATCCTGATGATGCCTCGTGGAGAGGCGAAACACGTGTCGCAGCGACGACCAGGCCAGTCGTGGCAGCGACGGTGGTGGTGGGGGCATGCGGATTCTGCTCCAGATGGCGGACGACCGCAGCAGCCGAGGCAGAGACTACCGGAGCAGCCATGGCAGCGTCGGCATGTAGCACGCACTAACAGTAGTGGGTGGGTGCCGGCCGGCGCTAGGCCGCATGAACTAATTGGTGGCGGAAGCACACAAAGCAGGTTAGATCAAATTGCATCTAAATTTTTTATCTATTCTAATTAATTGCATTATTTTTGTCGTGAGACGTGTAGAGCACACATAAAGATAGAAATAAAGACTTTTTAGTTTTCGTAGCTCCTGTGGAAAATGGCTGGTAAAATAAAAAAAAAATCAAGTGGAACAATAAAATCATGAGTGCGAAAATTGCGCAATTTACGCATCCTTTGTAATTCATTTTATGCTAACTACACAAACGTTACAGAGCTAAAGTTTTCAAATATTACTTTAATAGTTCCGCTTAGAATCTTCAATGTCTTTATTTCATAAAAACGTATATACTGAATTATTTTTCATTTAGTAGAAAAATAAAACAGTTTGCATAACGCAACTACTCGTATATTTTTCGACGAGCTCGGTGGTACAGTCGTGAATGACGCGACTTTGACACCAACGCTCGTGGGTTCGATTCCCACACAGGACAAACATTTGTGTGTATGTTTCTGTTTGTCTCGGTCTGGATGATTTTAAGAGAGGTGTGGTGCATCAAAGCAGCCCATCTGGGTAAGTACCTCAACCTCACAGAAAACAGCCAAATACCAATTCCGTAGTGGGTTTTTGTGTTTCTGCGTGTGAGTGAGGTCATCAGTACGCTTCTACAATGTTGCTGTGTTAGCAGCAAAGGGGGCATCGCGCAAGTGATACATAATATATTACAAGCGTTCATAGGCTGCGGTAATCACTTTTATTAGGTGGGCCGTATGCTTGTATGTCTTCCAATGTTGTATAAAAAAAATGTGTAAATTTGTAACATTACGGTTGATATTAAATTAAATCATTTTTAACGGAAGTATCGCGTGTTTTATTTATTTGATCGTCTTCCCGCGACCACGGACGCTGCAAAGCGTTCAAAACGTCAGGTTCAACAAAATAAATAAAACACGCGATACTTCCGTTAAAAATTGTTTAATTCAATGTGTAACAATCGCGAAAACCTAAGACAATATTACGGTTGATATTCAAATAATTTCTTTCATTGTTTATTTCAAACTTATTGTTCCCTCGGTTCTCTGTGCCTCTACCGCAAGCAAAGATTTGGCATGAAGATGTACATAGTATAAACAAATAAACATAAGTACATAATTAAGAATCACATAGATAAATCCTTATTCAAAGTCAAAAATATTCAGAGATTAATCTTTAAACCGTATTGAAATGCACCTCTCTACGTTATTGTTCTTAAAGTAAATATTTTAATAAATAACATTAAAATCTAAAGACTACATAATTTTTTTTTTGTAAGATTACGACCCTCCCTTGTTTTCTTACAAACAATTTGCGTTTATGAATCTACTTACACAAGTGTTATTGGCAGGAATGAAATTAACGAACAACGGTGTAAACTTTGTCATAAAAAAATATTATTTAGAGATTGAAAGTAACCTAAATGTTGTGTTTCATATATGTATATTATATAGTTATACATAAGTTATGATGGAAATACCCCAGTCATTTTTTTAATACTACGAAGACGGCAAAGAAGTAAACATAATTGAAATTTAAAATTAATGGTCTTTTGCAACGAAATACAATATTTTTAATGTAGTATTTATAATTATATTTTTAATGGGCAATATGATATGTACATTAAAATTATAAATGGGTCACCGCAATATTCGTGGTAATTTCAGCCGATATTACGGTGGGAAAAATTCAAAACTACTGCCTCGTGGATTTCGATATACAAATTAAAAATAATTTAAGTTTATAATGCATTTATAAATACAAATCTATACTAATATATAAAGTTGAAGAGTTTGTTTGTTTGAATGCGCTAATCTCTGGAACTACCAGTCGGATTTCAAAAATTCTTTTTGCATTCAACATCACAATAATGACTCTTAGAAGTCAAGAAAAAAAAGCGGTTTCTACGGTATATCGGGATGCGGGATGAAGTCGCGGAGTTTAGCTAGTAAAATATAAAAGCTTATAATAATAAGCTACATGATCCAGGGGTGGACATATAAACGCCATGAGTAACTTATTAGAAAGGGCACACACCTCTCGAAACTCACGCTGGTGTTACCCCGGGCCGACATTTATGGCTTTTCGGCTATCTAAGGACGATAATTTTGCTTTTCTTGTAGCACAGAATTATAACAAGGTAATAAACTAAATGATAGAATCGCAATGATGTTATTAGAAACAGAGGTCTGAAAGAGAATGTCGGTGTTAGGGTATGTTTCGTTGGTTCGGACATGTAGAAAGAATCTGAAGGAAACAACGCGAAAGTAGAACTTCATCTCGGCTCCTACGAGGAAGGCTAAGGCTTACCTACCATGATCAAAGTGATAGTATTTTATCAGAAGTTGATGCTAAGAGCCCTAGAAATGAACAAACATACAAGAGAGTAACTATGAATGTTAAAAAACGAGTGAGATGCGTATGGACTGAGTCACGTGGCACTCGGTTCTTTCAGATAGATAGATGGAATTAGTAAAACTGCTCAATAATAAATGCTAAATAATGATGCTTCGTCGACTTTGCTTCCACAATTAGTGAACGAATTTCACCTAACGATACCGCAGCACTGTTAACAGTAGTTGAAAATTACGCACTCGAAGCGGATGCCAACGACTCATTAATTCGCGAAAATTCAACTCTTCTTTGCTAAGTACGTGTAGTAATCTCTCCATAATATTAGGTCGAGGAAAAAGTTTTTCGTATTTCATACACAAATTCAAGATAGATAGATATCATTTTTATTTGCATCTTCATTCACATACATAAAATGATTACTTTAAAATTATTTTTTCACAATTTTAACTAACAAGCACATCAAGTATGTGCCAAAGTATGACAAAAAGGCTGCAGCTCAGTATCAGTATTGCTCAAGAGCAAAAGACTGGTTTTCAGCTGTAATTTAGGGTCATTTACAAGATACGCACGCAATAGTCTTACTATTGTTAATACAACATTACAACAATTAACTCACAGTTCTACATACTAAATTTGAAAACAAGACAAAGCAACAAATCACATCAATAAAGGCAGCTGTTAGTATTACATAGTATTATATGTCTTGATCTATCATGATGGTAAATTGAGGCGTTGTTCATTTAATAAAAAATAATTTATATTTATGTTTGAAGCTTTCTTTACTATTGAGAAGTCGCAGTGGCGGAGGTATGTTATTCCAACATTTAGTGGCTTGATACGAAGGAAGATATTTTTGTCATAGGTTATTTACACTGTCTGCTAGCCTCTTATTATCTCGATAGTTGTATGCAGAGAATGAGTTTGACGAATGCAGGATTAGATATGGGTGACCTAGTGCTAAACTATCTGCTTTATGCAGACGATTGAGTGTTATTAGCAGAACACATCGGAACTGCAAACACTGGTCACAATAACGGAAAACGATTGTATGGAGAAAGGTTTACTATTGAATACGAAAATGACAAAGGTAATATGGTATTCGAAGTAGAAGGAACCAGAACCAATGTAAGAATTACGGTTGATGACGAAGTGTTGGAATAAGTGAATGAGATTGTTTATCTTGATGGGATTTCAGCAGGTATGAAATGTCCGCCGCTGATGTGGAAAGACCAGTGAGTCAGGGAATAGTGTGAATGGAGCGTTGGGAAAACTTCTTGACGGCAAAAGCTTGAGCCAGAAGGCACAGCTCGCTATGCAGATTGCAGTGCTGATCCCAAGGTCTGAATCGAGAGCTGGGTATGGCAGAGAGAGCATGAAAGTAGGACTAACACGGTCGAAATACGAGCATTGCGCAAAATTTGTGGTGTAACGCTTGTAGATCGTATTCACAATAATGATGTTATAAAGTTGGTACGAAAGTGAGTATCGGTGTTAAAATAAGAAGAGTCATGCTCCGTTGGTTCGGATATATAAAAATAATGCAGGAAGAAATAATTGCGAAACAAATATACAACGGGAAAGTAGAAGAATTTAGTCGTAAAGCTGACGACGAATTTTGGAATGTGTTTAGCTTCTCTAAAATACTCTGTTGTGTATAGAAAATACGAGTCAGCTGGTTAACTTGAGTCACGTGATCAACAGCCAATCACAGCCCGAGACGGTCAGGGCCGCGGTAGCTGCCGGTAGGTTTGAATAAACTATCTCTCTCTTACCAACTACACATAACACTTTTTTGCCACATTCATTTAAAATTTTTAATTGCGTCAAAGAGTTATTAAAACAGGTTAATTCGTCTGGCGATTTGCACATATTTTCAATATTAATTAATAAATAAGCTATTAAAATGTCAGAACGTCTGAAGTATATCTTTGGCGTACATTTATTAAATACATTCAGAGGCATCATCAGGCCTTATTTTAAAGCCGACAAAATAGTCTGGGGTTTTTATGTCTGCACTATACATATAATGACAGCGTCTTATGGCGCTCGGTTCTCTCTGCCTACCCTGCAAGGGACCTGGCGTGAAGATATACATATATATATATGCTAAAATAAAAGACGAAAAAAATCCTAAAAATATTTTTTGATTTTTTTGCAAATTTCATATGCTGCGCAATTGTGAATAAACAGCAATTACTCTGCCTGACTCATGGCTTAAGGTTCTCCTATTCATCAGATACTATTATTTCGATATTACAACTTGCTTAAAACACGTGCCCAAAATTCGTCGTCAGCTCTTGGACTAATGTAGGGGCCGAGGAAGGCCAAGGCTTACCAACCATGACCAAATTGATCATGTTTTATCAGACGGTAATGTCAGGAGGCTGAGAAACCGGCAAACATGCATAAAAAGATCAATAAAAGTTGAAGAAGCAAGAGAGGTGTCAAGGCAAGCTCAAAGCAAGTATCGAGTCATGTGGCGCTCGGTTCGTTCTACCTACCCCGCAAGGGATTTGGCGTGACATTATATACAGCATATTTACATTTGATTATAATATATATGCCATTTTGTGTGATAACTTGCTTCTATTTTGTAGGTAGTGGCGGAATACTATTGCTGTAGAAATTTTGATTCTTCTGACCTAAAAACTGCGATAAGTAGTTTAGGCAATCCTCTTGACGTTAATACTATCTGAAGAATTCTGAAAAGACCGAAATAAGCTCAGAGCTATTAGTGGATGCATTGGCACTTCCCAACTAAACTCTCTCGATATTTGCTGAGTGGTTCTATTGCTGTGTGTGACCTGGCGTTATCGTGATGAAAACCACACCCTTTCTGTTGATCAATTCTGGCCGTTTTCCCCTATTTCTTGAGTCGCATCAGCTGTTGGCAGCAGAGATCCGAATAATCAACGATGTCTCTCCAATTCCATTATAAACATTGAACCTTATTGCAAGTTAAGCCGGGTTTCGTTATAGTCTATGGAGGTTCACTGCCCATTGCCCAAAAATATAATGTGAGTACCATTACGATCGTATTGGTTATGTCGGTCTCTCACTGACTAAAAACCACCTAGCATGTGGGTCACCTGATGGTAAGTGGTCACCGCCGCCCATAGGCATCAGCAACACCAAAGGGTGACTGATCCATTACCAGCCTTTTTAGGCTCTTTTCATCAAGGTACTCTATCGTATTTGTTCGAGAACACCGCTTACGGTAATTTATTCCACAATTTAGCTGGGAATACTTTAAAAGCTTCTTCTATCGCGATCGCCCAGGAAAAACTGAGCGACTCAAAGGATAATTGAGGAAATGCATCACATTTATATTTTTGTAGCTCTTTACTGTGTTTATATTGTTGAATTATTTTATTTTTGTTAGACGGAAATCAGTACGCCCTGCAGCGCTTGTGCAGCTGTAATACAACAAGGCTGATATTGCGCATATCATTATAACTATATAACTAAATGTTACCATACTGTTGGTCAATAATGTCGGCAGTCCTTGACTTTTGATAAACGGTGTCTGATAAAACAGTTAGATCTTTATTGCCTTGATCCTTTCCAAAAACAACTTCTACATAGAACAAATATTGTTTGTATAACCCATGTTTTCAGAATATTAATTTAACTCTATATTGATAAACACAGGGGCGGCATAAGCGGGAAAATGGCAAAGGGGTGGAAGTGTTAAAGGGCATAACGCCGCGAGTAACTTCGAAGCACACCTCTCGACACCTCTGAGTCACTCACACCGGTGTTGCCCCCGGCCGACTTTCTCTGGCATTTCGGGGGTCCATCTAGTGAGTGGAGAGCCACCGCCTGCCGAAGTAATATCAGATATGATAGTTATGGCAGGGGTCCGTCTCTCTTCTGTAATAGCCCAGTACTAATAATCCCTCCAGATCTCATGTCAATAGCTCAATTATTTCCGACACATTTGCAATAGTCCCAATACCTGCCGTGACCTGTTCCTGGGTATATCCTGCCATTGATCCCTTGGAGCAGGTCACAGCGGGTATAATACATTACATCATTCTTTTCGAAGGAGCCTCTACGCGTTGGATTCATATCAAATGACCGGGATTAAAGCCCGTGAAATAAGAAAGAATGGTAATATATAATAATATGCTCATCTCCATTGTCTTCATAACTATTCAGGACTCATTCTTAGTTATTTCACCGAGTAATTAGTTGTTTATTACATAAATGAAAGTTGACGGGTTCTGTCACGTTCTGTGCACATTACACATACTCGTAACTTTGAAAGTTTCAAGATAATATATAAAATGTGAGATGTGGTCATTATCCATACATTAGCATTTACATTGCTTAATGTACGGATTCCTCTTTAATATTTCATCCTTTAACTTTCAGTGCAGAGACTTGAATACTAACGTCTATGGATCACTTTACGAAGTTATTTTATTAGATACTATGAAAGGATGCATTTTTTTTTATCGTAGAGGGGGGGAAAAGGCTGGAAACGTATCAGTGACCCTTAGGTCACTGATACGTTTCCAGCCTTTTTTTAGGAAACGTAGGCTCCTTTCTTGAACATCTTTCTTTTCCAGGTGACCGCGAAACTGTATATCGTTCGATATGACAATACTCAGGATACCGATGCTAGGCGTAACGCTGAGGACGGCTACCTTCTAATCGAGGAGCTATAAATGGTGACTTTTTCACGGTAAATGCGCACACTTGTGTCTTTAGGGGATTAAATTGAACTAAATTCAGTCTACCCTAATGCCAGACCTGTTCTCGTGACGTTTCAATTTCAGATACAAGCTGTGATCAGCACTCATTAACGCAATCCCGAGAGACTCGAGTATTAGGATTCTCGGCTTCGAAATCTCCAGCGCAGTTCAGTACCGAAGCCACTTGGAAGAAAAGTCAAGGTGGCGTCAAAGAAATTTGGTGTGCTCAACAGAACGAAACAGTACTTCAGTGCAGGGCAAAGGCTTGTATTATTCAGTCAGACCGCATATGGAGTACTGTAGTCATCTCTGGGCGGGGGCACCTGGTTACCAGCTAGGACCTTGTGACTCGGTGCAAAGACGAGCTGTGAGAATCGTCGATGATCCTAAACTCACACATGGTATTGAGCCCTTGAGTCTAAGGAGAGATTTCTCCTCCCTTTGCGTGTTCTACCGTTTGTACAATGGGTTGTGTTCTGAGGAATTGTTCTATATCATGCCAACAGCCTCGTTTTACAATCGCACTGCTCGTCGATAGCTGGGAGTTCACCCTCATACACTGGAACGGCAATGGTCGCGTACTGTGCGGTTCCTGAGAAGCTTCTACCGAGAACTATTAAGTTGTGGAATGACCTCCCTGCCGAGGTTTTCCCAAGGGACTACAGTATGGGGTTCTTCAAGAAAGGCGTGAAGAGGTTCTCACAGGGTCGGCAACGCAAGAGTGACACCCCTGGTGTTGCAAATGTCCATATGCTACGGTAACTGCTTACCATCAGGCAGGCCGAATGCTTGTTGGCCACCTTAGTGGTATAAAAAAAAAAGAAATTGGCTTGACCAGTGTATCGTGGGTCCACCGTACTGTCACCCGCATAGCAATGAATGCCGCGCAGGCGCAAGGCTTTTGCAATGTCCAAACTCAGCTTAACTCTTTTCTTTCTACTGACTCCGCTCAGCGGTGGGTCAAGTATACCAGCGAGCGGCCACGGCGAAAGCCATATTGGCGATCACTTATCAACTCCCTATTATTTCAGAATTTAAGATTATTTTATAAAAAAAAATATTTGATTTAGATCCGTGTCCGTGATATACAACATATTTTTTATATACAAAAATTCGTATAGACTTAATACTCTATACGAGGAATTATTGTATGGACACTAATAGGTAATAGTTAAAATAGTATTCGTAATATAAGTAAACTTCTACTTTTGGCTGCCATTTTTGCTAATTTTGAGAAAAGTAACAAAAGCAATAAAACTGCTAGTTGCATTAACACTAAGTTAACCTTTGTCAAAATATGAAATTTAGATTGAATAATAAACAACCAGCGGTAGCCTAGTGCTCGCAGTACGTTTTTGATGAGCTCAGTGGCTCAGTCGTGAATGACTCGACTTTGACACCAACGCTCGTGGATTCGATTCCCACACAAGGCAAACATTTGTGTGCATATGAACATGTCTGTTTGTATTGGTCTGGATTTTTTAAGAGAGGTGAGGCGCATCAAAGCAGCCCGTTTAGGGAAGTACCTCCACCTCACAGAAAACCGCAGCCAAATAACAACTCCCTAGAGGGTTGTTGTGTACCTGCGTGTGAGTGAGGTCACCAGTAAGCTCCCAAGGAGTTGCTGTGTAAGCAGCAGAGGAGGCACCGCACGAGTGATACTTAATATATTACAAGCGTTAATAGATATTTTATATCAGGTGGGCCGTATGCTTGTATGCCTCCCGACGTAGTATAAAAAAAAAGAAGTACGACCATAATTCCTCCATCTTTATGTTTGAAAGTGATTAAGGTTCTTTTGTCAAAGACTGTATATGTATTGTCATTGCATGTATATATTTTTTAGTTTAGTTTATGTATATATGTCTTAATTTGGGGCAATAATAAATCAAAGAAAATTTCAAACAACGCGTTTGTTTGACATTTTCTTTGATTTTTTTATTGCTATCCCTGTTTTTCTCCAAAGTACACAGTTAATTTGTTTGTTCATCTATACATATAAATAAAATTGAAGTGTCTGTGATTTCAAAATAAAGCCTTTATCTAAAGCTCATATTATTACTTTCACGTTACCAAAGCCTAAATAAGCATTTTTAACTTTTTTGTCTGTCTGTCTGTCTGTTCGTTGTCCGGGCTAATCTTCGAAATGGCTGAACCGATTTTAACGGGACTTTCACTGGTAGCTAGAGGCCTGTTCAGAGCAGAATATAGGGTACTTTTATCCCGTAAATATTTAGGGTTCCTGCGTAAAAAATGAAAAACTGTTAAAATTAGGGGGAAATATCTTCCCCTTCGGGGGACTTTGCAATTTTGTTTTTATTATTTTCATAGAATACGTATTTTTTGTAACATAAAATAACTACGCATTTTTTATGTAATATAAATAAAATACATATACGTTGCCTCCTGTAAAGGTCAATAGATGGCGCTGTACGAAAATTGAATCGTTCTATGGTTGCATCTACGACCCTGAACTTTGTTTTTTTTTTTTAAACAGAAACAATTTCATGTCTACAGAGAAATAAAGGCTACTAAAAGCTCAAATCTCATGCATGCGAAGCCGCGGGCTTCTGCTAGTATAATATAAAATGTATATTACAAAATGTACTCACATTTAAGCTAAAGTAAGTCAATTCACATTACATTTTTCATTATCTTTCATTATTTCACAAAATATACTATGTATGTACAATGTAAACAATGCATATTTTATTTGGGGAATTATTAACCGAGCGAATAAAAAATATATGGACGACTGTTAATGAGATACTTTAATAATAAATCGAGTGGGGTCAAATTATGTTAGCGAAAAATTAACTACCTAATTAATATAAAATTAATTGGTGATAATTATGAATTCAACAATAATATTTAAAGATTCTTGAGCGATAATTTATAATCTTAGTGTGCTGGTTGGTCACAGTCTAATAAGTATTTTACATTTGGCATTGACGGATTTTAGTTATCAACATTTTATATTTCACTCTGAAGAATTTTATTTTGTTTAATTTAATATATTTGTGACATATATTATACATAATTTTAATATTTCTGCACTTTTACTCCATATGAATTTTAAGCCAAATTTTATAGTCCTCTGGACGCGCAATACGCTTAAAAAGGGATACAAAGCTTTTCCTTCACGTAAAAATATAGAGTTATAAACCACAAATATCTATTACGCAAACTACGACTATGACATTATCACAATTATGATTATTTTTGCAGTTAGTTAGACGTAGACAAATAATATTAAATTCTCTTTTGAATTTGACCACAGACTTCAACCATAAACTAAAGTATTTTTGACATTCAGTAAGACTATAGATAAATAATATTATAGACTAAAATATCCATTCTCCGTTTGACCACAGGCTATAACCGTAAATAAAAGAGTAGGTATATATTTGGGTACATATGTTTGTGTGTTAAAGGTATGGTACTGTGTGTAATGTCTTTTTTATTAATATATTTTCCAACCATTATTAATATATAAATATATCATGTTGCACTTTTTCTCCGTATGAACTTTATCTATGCCAAAGTTCATACTCCTCCGTCCGCATATTTTTTGTAAAAAGGGGTACAAAGTTTTTGCTTCACGTATTAATATATTGATAATTCATTATTTTAAAGAATAATTCCTCATAAACCTGATTCTAGACTGACACACACAACAATAATGTCGAGCTCCTCGTAGCCATAACATACCTACGGTGAGGCAAGGTATCAAAATATATGTTTCGTAAGTCCATTACACGACGAGTTCGGTGGCTCAGTCGTGAACGACGCTACTTTGACACCAACGCTCGATTTCGATTCCCACACAAGGCAAACATTTGTGTGCATGAACATGTCTGTTTGTCTTGGTCTGGGTATTTTCTATGTATAATAAGTAGGTATGTATTTACAAAGAAAAAATGTATTTACGTATGTTTATCAGTTGTCTAGTACCCATAACACAAGCTTAGCTTACTTTGGGCTAGATGGCGCTGTGTAATTTGTCCGACAATATTTATTTATTTATTTATTACAAAATCTAATTTTAAATATGTATCTTTAATCTTATCAAATATTTTTACTCTCAATAAAAATGAAGGATAGACGGTAGAATGGTTAAAGTTTTAACTTTTCTCTGGCCGTTCGGCTCTAGAAACTTGTGACAGGAGGAAGGAGGTGAGACGGAAGTGAGGCCATAAGTGTTCCGTTCTTTCAATTTTACTCCGGTACGCTAGAAATATACGCTCATAAAGTTTCGCTGCACGTCCGTAGAAGCGCACTTGCTGTGAGATCTTCTTATATTCAACATAAGATGGCATTCGCGTTTGACACGTGTCGCAAGTTCGCATCTGGTGAGTAATTACAGCAAAGTCAAAGAGCGTTGTAATGCACGAATGGAAAATCTTGAGTCTCGTAAATCTAGTCTAGACTTTTGTAAAGAAGTAACTTGTAGCAATATTATATCCCGTTTATTAAATTTAGGATGAACAAGGTACATCGCATAAAGTATAAAACTAAAATCAAGTTCGTTGCAGACGATGCCAGTAGTATAAAATCCAAATGAGAAAATAGTGTGTATGAATAGTCGTCTAATTTTTGATTTATTCAAAATGTGGAAATAACGCAATCGAAAAAGCGGGTGAAATATTCAAAACTTTAAACATACCTAAAAAGTTTCTTATGAAATATTTTAATGTCAAATGAACATGGATAAGTCTCTCAAATTTTTATTAATACATTATTTTCAGTCTTATTATATAAGTTAATATAGAAAACATTTAAGGTAAACCACATGCTAAAACCCAAAAATTGTCAAATTCTATTCAAGTTATTGGAATCTTGTTTTTGACTATACATGTAAGGAAGGATGTCAATATATATATTATGTATATATTACTTACTAGCTGTGCCCGCGACTATGTCCGCGCGGAATAGTTTTTTTTATTATTTATTTATATTAATAAAAATAAATAAAATTTCTAAAATAAAGGTAGCCTAAGTTACTCCTTATTACATCAGCTATCTGCCAGTGAAAGTCCCATCAAAATCGGTCTAGCCGTTTCAGAGATTAGCCGGAACAAACAAACAGACAGACGGACAGACAGACAGACAGACAAAAATTGTAAAAATATTCATTTTGGTATATGTACCGTGTATATATCTATATGCATTTAGTAAAAAGCGGTTATTTTAATATTACAAACAGACACTCCAATTTTATTCATCTTTATAGTAGATTATTATTATATTATTACATATTATGTTATTATATATACATATATATAATTGCGTAGTTATTTTATGTCACAAAAAATACGTATTCTGTGAAAATAATAATAATAAAAATAAAAGTGCATAGTCCCCCGAAGGGAAGATATTTCCCCCTAATTTTAACAGTTTTTCATATTTTACGCAGGAACCCTAAATATTTACGGGATAAGAAGTACCCTATATTGTGCTCTGAACAGTCGTCTACCTACCAGTGAAAGTCCCGTCAAAATCGGTCCAGCCGTTTCAGAGATTAGCCGGAACAAACAGACAGACAGACAAAAATTGTAAAAATATTCATTTTGGTATATGTACCGTGTATATATCCATATGCATTTAGTAAAAAGCGGTTATTTTAATATTACAAACAGTCACTCCAATTTTATTTATCTGTATAGAAGATTAAGTATATAATAATAGCGGATGTATTGACATTTAGTTTTTTAATTATTATGAGGCATACCTCATGGACATTCAGACACAAAATCAATAGGAGGACAACGCTATACAAAAGTACTTATGTCACAACGTTACTTCATTAGGAATAACTTTCGTGGCGTTCTGACAGTACAAAACAACCAAATCACGATCACTACGTTTATTGGTTACTCATATGTATATTTTGCTAATTTGAGATTAAGATTATAATTTTATATAATAGGCGCTGCGCCAAACCTTTCTCATCATCCCCTTTCCTCCAATATTTTACTTCCGTGAACTAGTAAATTGTTCACGGCCTAAATAAATTAATTTGGCACACAACTTTGCTGTATTGACCGGTATAATTGAATTGCCTAATCCGCTGTTTCGCCAATCAATTAACAATTTCTCTAAGATTGACTTTGAAACCACGGGACGAACTATTATAACTGACATTGTAATCTGATACCACCGGCAGGAATTATAAAGATATAATACCCTCAAATTACACGTAGGAGTTAGTCATATTGAATAAATTTTCCGTTTAAGAGGAAGTTCTTGTAATTGCCCAAAATTCCGAAATTAAAACTTCTGTGATATGTTTACGATTCAAAATTATGTAACCATTTTATTGGCTTTCTGTGATTCGAGAGAATGTGGATTCTTCCGAACTGCTAAAGTAATGGACCTGATCCGCAAATTAATAAACCGCTTGACTGCGTATGAAGGCACCCAGCACTAAAAAACGTTGTTTTAGCGCCTAAATATCTTAGCGATGTGATTCTAATGACCATGGGAGGATATTTTAACCAATAAGCCGATCAGTGCTGCGATGTTAATCCGCGAACTAGCCAGAACTGCGCATTCTACATTACCCCCCGACACGTAGCAGTGAATTTAAAATAGGTCTCATCAGTTCTACATAGCTTATTTGCTTCACGACCTGACCTGATAGTGCTATACTACTATAAAAAGCAATGCAGGATGAGCGCAGGGCTTTTAAATTTTTGTAGGTAGTCTCTTTAAATGACGGCATTACCTGAAGATTATAGGAGTGTAACTTCCGCACGTTAGTACTCGTACTAACGTGCAGAAGTTAATTCTATTATATTATTTGATTGAACATAGAACGTGAAACGTGAACATTTCGATGAATAAGTTTTTTTTATACAACGTCAGAAGGCATACAAACATACGGTCCACCTGATTTAAAGCAGTTACCGTAGCCTATTAACGCTTTTAACATATATCACTCGCGCGATGCCTCCTCTGCTGTTTACACAGTAACTGCTTAGGAGTTTACTGGTGACCTCACTCACATGCAGGAACACAACAACCCTCTAGGGAGTTGTTATTTGGCTGCGGTTTTCTGTGAAGTTGGAGTACTTCCCCAGGCGGGTTGCTTTGATGAAAACATCCAGACCAAGACAAACATACATGTTCATGCACACAAATATTTGTCTTGTGTGGGCATCGAACCCACGAGCGTAGGTGTCAGAGTCGCGTCTTTCATGACTGAGTACCGAGCTCGTCAAAAAAGTCGCTATCGATTTGCCTTCAAACTTTACTTAGTATGATGTAGTGTATTTCTGTAAATCTGACGAACTTGGCCGTTTCTCTAAATTTATCCCACCGCTTTAGATCTCCCTACTGTGTATCTATTTCCCCTGCAACGTTAAATAATGCGTCTTTCTTGCACTCCTCTACATTTTGTATCGACGTTGTTAAACCTCGTCTTCGTATACGATTTAGTAAAAGTTTGCTCTACGAGTATTTATTTCGGTGTAGACATTGTATATCCACTTGTTGTGGACAACTTTGCAACGAAATTGTTTGTAAAACGTTTCTACAGTCGTAACTATTTCAACACTTCTGCTGGGTTTATGTGTTGTTCTAGCGAATTTGTGCGGTTTTTGTTTGCGCTCGTTTCTATTTATTTAAGAAAATATATCTTTTTGATGTGATCTGGTTTTACTTAGCTGTTGCAAATGTCATTCTGGTTAAAAAGATATTGAACTATATTCATATTAATAATATTATGGCAGCTACATTTAGTTTTAAGTTAAAACTAACATCCAAATAAATCCTAAATTACAAATTAATATGGTTTTTTTAATAATATTATATTTATTATTTTTAATATAGCACTTATAGAATTCGGGTAATGATAACTTTTGCGTGCCCGGAAAAGTATGTATGTAAGTATAATATATCTAAAATCTTGGAAAAAAAGGAATCCAGTTTAGACGTGGGTCAAGTAAATGTAAACCCAGAAAGGAAGACATTCTGGTGTGCGTTAAGTATATTCATGCGTTAAATATATAAGTCTTCTCATAATCATAATTGTGACTAATATACATTTTAACTACCAATCAATAAAAAGTTTTTACTTTTATTTTTTATTACACAGCGCCATCTAGCCTCAAAGTAAGCGAAGCTTGTGTTATGGGTTCTAGACAACTGATAAATATACGTAAATACATATTTTTTAAATACAAACTTATGATATATAGAAAGCACCCAGACCAAGAAACATAGACATATTCATGCGCATGTCCACTGTGCCATTGAGTTCGTCATAATGTTGGCAATAAACTCATTCAAACCAAATTAATAAACTATAATGTTTTTTTTATATAATACTAGCTGATATCCGTGAAGTCGTCCGCGTTTTATTACCTTTTTAAACCTTCTCGGCAATAAATTGAAAACACCAAGAATCAGTCAAGAAATTTTCGAGTTTTTCTGAGACTGATGCACGGCAATTGATTTATATATTCCTAGATTGAGAGGCAAATAAGCAGACCGGCCTACCTGATATGTAGTTATTTGAGTCTATAAACTTTTGCGATATAACGAGTATGTGTGTATACGGTTGCAACTGTATCTTATATGCATGTACTGTTGTAATATAATACATTTTTGTTGCAGGACACATAGTTGATTAGCCTGAGCATTATATTCAGACAGCATTGATGACGGCATTCCCTGAAGATCAAAGGAGTGTAACTTGCGCACGTTAGTATAGTACTAACGTTCAGAAGTCAATTCTAATGTATTCTTTGATTGAACATAGGCATACCTGAGCCATGAGTACATAAATAAATACAGAATTTATTTTGAACTTCCAACACAAACGTCTGTGAAATTAAATAAGAAAATAGAAATGC
The DNA here is from genome assembly GCA_947507595.1 of Pyralis farinalis. Taxonomy (NCBI): domain Eukaryota; kingdom Metazoa; phylum Arthropoda; class Insecta; order Lepidoptera; family Pyralidae; genus Pyralis; species Pyralis farinalis. The sequence continues at coordinate 35,039,363 of OX382260.1, read as the reverse complement.
AATAAAAAAACGCCCGTGATTAAGTCGCGTGTGTATCTCAGAGCACAAAAAGGGGGTGCGCATTTTTTCACATAACTTTTTAAATCCTAATGTCGGATGCCCGAAAATATTTCCCATATCATTTTACATAATAATGATCACTCTTTATAAAAATATTTAATACTAATGATCGAAACTCATAATCATCAGAATATAGTATCACTAAATAATACACCTGGTTTATACTAATATTTTCATATATTTCTTAATCATAAGTGTTATTTATCCGCAATGGATTGCAATGGTAAAATATAAAAAGTAGTAAAAATAATAGGTACGACGAAGAGCGAAGCGCGGAGAAGTGTTAGGTAGAACTGCGACGGTACAGCGCGCGAGCCGAGCGAGAGAAGCGAGCGTGCCGCGGCAACGGCCGACGAAGCGCCAGAACCGAACATTGGCTGTTGCGGATGAAGGAATCTGTACTGAAAAACCACATTATGAGTTGAAGTATGTCCTTAGTTTTTTTGTCTTTATAATTATTAAAAAGTATATGATCACTGACTATTATAAAGGAAACAGTTCTGAAAAAAAAACTTAACAGTTATGTATTTAGCTGCATTTACACTTTCACACAAGGAGAGGAGAACATGATAAACTACTACAACTTCTCCCACTAAATTTTATTAAGACTTTTATTTAACAATTTTTATGCCTTTTTTGTATTTTTATCTTTGTTTTAATTTTGTATCTGATTTAGATTAACACAAACACAAATTTTGCCTAGAATGCCCGAACAGTATCTTACGTTTTGTTTATTTTTTGTGTAAAATTAAGGAAGAGCACTGTAGTTCTTTTTTTATTTATTAGTTCAGCATAGTGGCTCCTCTTTGCCTGATGGTGAGCGAAATAGGAGCCCAAATCGCAACTGCAACTGACAACATACTACATACTGTATCCTGTCAGTTGACGCTGCCATGCTGACCCGCAAAATGCTTCTTCACTCTTCGTTTGAAGGATCCCATATTGTAGGAAGGAGGGAATACATGTGCAGGCAAGGCGTTCCACTTTTTAATGCTACGATAAAGATAGGAGTTGCCGAACTTTTTGGTACGCGAAGGTATTCTCAACTTTTTGGTATTCTCAACCGCGGAACTATTACATCGCAAGCCCGCACGTGTGGTTCTATGACGGAAGGGTGAGGATGGGATAAGGGAAAACAGTTCTAAAACAGTTCTTCAGAGCACTCGCCATGGTAAAAGCGATAAAATACGCTTAGAGAGCCTATGTCCCTACGGAGTTGAAGAGTTTCTAGGTTTTTGGTGACCTCTTCGTCGTCAATTATGCGGATAGCCCGTCGCTACAACCTATCGAGTTCGAAATACAGGTTTATTGAAACATATTTCGAACACAGATGTTTGCAAATATTGTACTATTTAGCAATTCAGTGTGCATGCAAATGTATTTATTATGTTCATTTACCTTGAAACCAAATATTATTATTAATTATTTATTTATTTCATGTAATGCTATATTGTTTTATACTAAACCTTGCAAGATTTCTACAGTATCATTGTAATTTTTTGGTTGTAGCCATTTAAAGATGATTCGTCTGCAGTTATGTCTAGCCATATTAATGATTTTATTATCTACATTGTACAGTGTATAATATAGGCGTAGTCCCTTTACTTTATGTGATCTATGACCAATGTTGAATGTATGCTTGGATTATACCATTTAAGCGACTATGCGACGGACGATGAAAGACCGCAGCGATCAATAGTATGGTAATATAAAAACCACGACAAGGAGCTCAAGCAACAGAGCAACAATATGAGCATTCAAGAAAGAGCTTTTTTTATATGACGTCGGAAGCCATACAAACATATGGTCAACTCGATGTGACGTGCTTACTGTAGCCTATGAACGCCTGTACTAAATTAAGTATTGTTTACGCGTTGCCACCCTTGCTGCTAACATAGTAACTCCTTGAATGCTCGCAGGTAACCCCACCCACTTATAGGAATAAAACAACAAATATGTGGATATTACAGTATTTTTTTAATTTCAAGTGCATTTTTTATATATGTACTAGGTTTATACATACAAATAAAGCTGTTACGAGCTCGGTGGCGCCGCGGTTAATATCGCGACTGTGACACCACCGCGTTCGGTTCCCACACAGCCTAAACATTTGTGTGCATGAACATGTCTGTTTGTCTTGGTCTGGGTGTTTTAAGAGAGGTAGGGCGTATCAAAGCAGCCCGACTGTTGAAGTAGCTCTACCTCACAGAAAACCGCAGCCAAATAACAAACTCCCTGGAGGGTTGTTGTGTTCCTGCGTGTGAGTGAAATCACCAGTAAGCTCCTAAGGAGTTGCAATATTAGCAGCAGAGGTGGCATTATGCGAGTGATACTTAATGTATTACCAATGTTCATAGGCTACGGTAACAATTTTACATTGGGTGGACTGTATGCTTGTATGCCTCCCGAGGTTAAATAAAAAATGCAAACTTTCGTAATATTTAGATATAAATTTCGAATGAAGTCGCAGTATCTAGAAAGCAATAAAGTTGTGTAATATATATTTAAGTTCGGCATTCTGTAGGCATACTTGTCAAACTATAAGTTAGCTACTAACTACTACTAACAGTTAAGTGCAACCATTTTAACGATAAAATAACCTTATTAAGCACAGAAAAATGTTCGCAAGGAAAATTATTTCATCTAAATAAAATAATACAATGCAAAGAACATTTAGAGAAACATATGTGTAAAAAAGAGCTAACCGGCGAGCGTGCGTGAAAAGCGCTATGAATGTTAAAGAAGTGAGGGAGATGTGCAATGATCTAGTCATCTGGTGCTAGGTTCTCTCTGCCTACCCCGCAAGGGACTTTTTGTAAAGGCAAACATAGATAGATGTGTACAATTTGTCTAAAGTTACTCTAGAACACGAGTTTGTCGCAAACTATCTCTCCATAATTTGCAGGTGCTGCCTTTTTTTTATACTGCGTTGGGAGGCATACAAGCATACGGCCCACGGATGTAAAGCGGGTACCGTAGCCTATTAACGCTTGCGATATATTAAGTATCACTCGCGCGATACCTCCTCTGCTACTTACACAGCAACTTCTTGGGAGTTTACTGGTGACCTCACTCACACGCAGGAACACAATAACCCTCTAGTGACCACGCGACTTCCTGCGACCACGGATGCTGCAATGCATTCGAAACGTCAGGTTCAACAAAATAAATAAAACACGCGATACTTCCGTCAAAAATTGTTTAATTCAATGTGTAACAATCGCGAAAACTTAAGACAATACAACCCTCTAGGGAGTTGTTATTTGGCTGTAGTTTTCTGTGTGGATGTACTTCCCCAGACGGGCTACTTTGATGCATACCTCTCTTAAAACATCATTCATGCACACAAATGTTTGCCTTATGTGGGAATCGAACCGTCAAAGTCGCGTCATTCACGACTGAGCCACCGAGCTCGTCCTACCTGAATCGGTCCTTACACTTCTCACTTGCTAGGTACTTTAAATTTTGTAAGTCTTCTCATACAAGCTCATCGGTTTCAAGGGCTCCGGACCAGTACCTTTTCTTTTATTCTTTTTTTTATTTGGGATAAAAACGTGGTAGTTACAGAAAATACTTTTACTAAATTACTTATTCTTAAGCCAAATTACAGTTTGATAAAACATGATCAATTTGGTCATGGCTGGTAACTCTTTGCCTTCCTAGGCTCCTACATCCTTCTCTTTTCGCATTTCGTATTTTATTATTATTTCGTAATTCCTTCTTCCTCTATTCTTTCTACATATTCGGACAAATGGAATATGCGTCGTCTTATTTTACCACCAACGTTCTCTATCAGATTAACTTTGCCATGATGTGTAGAAAAGATGAAAACTTTCATTTGTTGATTGTGTCCAGTCCGGTATTTAAAAACAATTGTAAGTTTCCATTCAACATTTTATGGAATAAAAACTTGTAGCATCGATAAAAAAATCGACGAGTCCGACTTGCCCACTGAGGGTTCCGTAAAATATATTTTCGCAAGTAAATTTCGCAACAATTTTTTTTTTATGATGTAACTTTAAATTTACAGTTTGCGGATTTTTTCCTTTATTCCGTCTACATGATATTAATTCTTGCCAAATTTCATGATTGTAGGTCAACAGGAAGTACCCTATAGGTTTTGATATCCTCGCGTGTGCCAAAATATGCGCATACACGAGGCACAAACAGCCGTATTTTTTGATTGCGTTGACTTAGAAGTTTAATTTTTTTCACTACTCTAAGAGATTGCAGACCTGAGTATTTGATATTAATTTCAGCTACATAAATCCACCCGTCCCTGAGAAAAAAGGTAGTGAGAGACGGCAGACAGACGGACAACAAAGTGATCCTATAAGGATTCCGTATTTCCTTTTGAGGCACGGAACCCCAAAAACTAAATTTTGATGAGCATAGGGTAGGTTTATCCGCCATCAAGTAGTTTATTGGTTTCTGCTTGTATGCCTCTCAACGTCGTATAAAAAAACGATTGGCGAAGAATAAATGTCGGAAAAAACTTCCCAATATAGGTCTTTCTTGAAATGAAAATACAATAAATTTATATGAGTATGTGCTGAATTATTCCCAGACATTTTCTTCAGTCAGATGTTCATCAATAAGGCTTTTTACAAAAAATATTTTTGATATGCTATGAAGAAGAAGAAGACGAAGAATCTATGAACATGTTGTCAGGATAGGACACAACTGTTTCAGGAAATTTATTGTAGAATGTAATATATTTTGAAACAATAGAGCTACCGGACTTAGTAAGCATACATACGCAACTTATTTCTGCTTCTAAGATATTTACAGAATTAAAAAGGACTTCATATTATGTTATCATAAATATAGTGAGAGCTAAACAGAGGATATTTATTTCTTTGAACTTGGTATAAATAAAGCGGATGTCTCTCTTTTGTGATATACGAGACGAGCCGTGAGAATTGTCGGTGATCCTAAGCTTACAGACGGTTTGTTTATGCTGCTGCATATTTTGACACTCGCAGGGGAATCAAAACCTATACTTCCCGTTGACATTTGGTAAGAAGCAATGTTATGTAGCACAAGTAAAGGTAAAAAATCTGAAAACCGTAAATTTGTAATTAAAAAAAAAAAGTTTTTGAGAAATTAATTTGCGAAAATATTTTTTTACGGAACCCTCTCTGCGTGAGTCGTACTCACACTTTACGGCTTTTATTTTACTTAGCAAAACATTTTGAGCCTAAGTATCTCACCGATTTGAGCTTAGTGTTCAATGAGGGGATGTTTTAACCAATAAAATGATAAGTGGCATGATGATGATCCATAATTATGATGATAGTGTTGTACGTCGCCCCCGAACCGCAGCGGTGAAATATAACATGAATATATAACATGAATACTTTGGAACTTGACTAGTTCCAAAGTATTCAGGTTATATATTCGAAGTATATATTGCTGAGCACGGAGACGCAGTGGCGAAACGCGTTGTTACGTTAATTTGTCACCAACGCTCGTGGGTTCGATTTCCACACTGAACAAACATTTGGGCGCATGAACATATCTGATTGTCTTGGTCTGGGTGTTTTTAAAAGAGGTAGGACGGATCAATGCAGCCCGTCTGGGGAAGTACCGCCATCTCACAGAAAACCGCGGTTAAATAACAACTCCCTGGAGGGTTGTTGTGTTCCTGCGTGTGAGTGAGGTCAGTAGTAAGGAGTTGTTGTGCTAGCAGCAGGGGCGTCGCGCGACTGATACTTAATATATTGCGAGCGTTAATAGACTACGGTAATCGCTTTCCAACAGGAGGACCGTACGCTTGTATGTCTTTCGACGTAGTATTTAAAAAAAAACATATCGGTTCATCGGTTATTTCTTTCATGCATGCGTACTACCTCAAAGTATAAACCTCTTAAAAGTCGATCTTAATTTTGATCTTTGTAAGTATGACTGTTTTTATAGGTCAAAGAAATGTCATATCTGCGTGTTTACAAAACGATATTCTATATGTGTGGAATTCACTGAGCGACCTTGGAAGGGAGGCGGCACTAGCTTCAGTTTCCTGGCGCAGGAAATGAGCAGTGCTTTGACGAACTGCCCCAACCCTGTTTGTACCGCAGCTTACTGCTTATTGTATTATGTGTAAATAGTATACGAAACGGAAATGACATATCATTCTCAAGTGATTTACTACTAATTTTAAATAAAATAGGGTTGAATTCGTATTTGTATTACACAGAATTGGGAATAAATTTAGCTATTTTAAAGTTTTGTGTTTGTATGCATTTCCCCAGGGTGGAAATTAGACATTTCGACGTCAGAACCAAATAGTTTCTTTTAGCAAATATAGATTTATTTCTAAGTCAAATTTAAAGGAACAGAGAAAGAAGAAATATATTTATCTTTATTTTTCAAATTGGCAAAAAAAGTACTGAGAGATGTCAGAATTTTTATGTTCGTCGATTCATATGGTTAATCATTAAAACATTTAGTATCAATATATTACTTCACGTCATATCCCTTGCGGTGTAGGCAGAGAGTACCGAGCACCTATTGACTCGGTCCTTGCAAATTTTGCAAAGCAATGCCATCTGCTTTTTAGCGCTATTAATAGTAGTGAAGTTACGTTTTTGGCAGCTCAATCAGAGTCACTCAACCATGCTTACTCCAAGGAAGAAAACTTGAGGAAGGTTTATCCTATGTATCTTTTCATTCTACTTTGTAAGAAAATAGTCTATATCAGGTTTTCCAAAATACTGGGACAGGCGACAGCGTCAGCTAAAGTGGGTAAATTATCTATTTTTGGAGATTTAACAGACTGTTTTTATTTTAGAAAATGCCTACACTGTTATAATAGCATGGAATAGAGGTAGGATCTAAAGTCTTCATACATGAAGATTCTATGCAACGTTGCTGTTTTAGCTGTACATATTTTGAAAAATAATTGATCTTCACCCAGAACAATTGTTAAGTGCCAATGAAGTTTTTGTTACAAATAATTTGCTGTACGTTGCAGCTGTTAGCTGTTCTTCTGATTGTGTGATAAGAAAAGCTATACAATATTAACCACTGTACACGGTTTTTTTTTATGCAACGTCGGGAGGCATTCAAGCATACGGTCCACCTGATGTAAATTGGTTACCGTAGCCAATGAACGCTGGTAAGACATTAAGTATCACTCACGTGTTGCCACATCTGCTACTGGCACAGCAACTCCATAGGATCTTACTAGTGACCTCACTCACACGCAGGTACACAACAACCCGCAAGGGACTTGTTATTTGGCCGCTGTTTTCTGTGAGGTGGAGGTACTTCCCCAGACAGGCTGCTTTGTTGCGCTCTACCTTTCTTAAAAATATCCAGACCAAGACGTGTTCATGCACGCAAATGTTTGTCCTGTGTGGGAATCGAACCCACGAGCGTTGGTTTCAAAGTCGCGTTATTAACCTAGGCGCTACCGAGCTCTTTATATTATTACATACTAGCAACCCGCCCCGGCTTCGCACGGGGCAAGGGGGAAAAAATAAAATAGCCTATGTTACTCCGAGGAGATGTAACTTTCGGTAAAATTGTTTGAGTACTTTCTGAGTTAAATCGTAACAAACAAAAAATCAAATAACTTTTACATTACAGCTTTATAATTTCCAATTTTTTAAAGTATTAAAATGGATATAGTATGTTATACTTAAGAGATAGACATATGCCACCGTGGACTTTTCTGTAGAACTATGAACTATAAGATACACAATTCCTCCATACATTATTTTGTTATATCTCAAAGGGTTTAGGCAACGTTTTCGTTGAAAGCTCCCAGACGGCTTATTTTTTTCCGATACCTCCAACAAATATCGTGAATGTATAAAAAACTAAACAAATTATATACTAAAACCTTCCTCGAGAACCACTCTATCCATTGGTGAAAACAGCATGAAAATCTGTGCAGTAGTTTTTGAGTTTATCGCGATCAGACAGACAGACAGACGCGGCGGAGGACTTTGTTTTATAATATGTAGTGAACAATATGTAGTGATGATGATGATTATTTTGATTTTGCTATATCTCCTAAGGTATTCATTTAATTTGTATGGTGTAAAAGGAAAAATTAATCTTCATGAAATGCTCAACCCAACTAACGTATTTAAAATGATAAGGATTAATTCCGTATTAGTGTAAATAGCTTTCCAATTACCGCTTTATAGTTGCCCATTTTTTAAAGTATTAAAATGGATATAGTATGTTATACGTAAGAGATAGACATATCCCACCGCGGACTTTTCTGTAGACCTATATAAGATACACAATTCCACCATACATTATTTTCTTATATCTCAAAGGGTTTAGGCAGCGTTTTCGTGGTAATCTCCCGGACGGCTTATTTTTTTCCGATACCTCCAACAAATGTCGTTAATGTATACAAAAACTTAACAAATTATATACTAAAACCTTCCTCGAGAACCACTCTATCCATTGGTCAAAACAGCATGAAAATCGGTGCAGTAGTTTTTGAGTTTATCGCGATCAGACAGACAGACAGACGCGGCGGAGGACTTTGTTTTATAATATGTAGTGATGATTATTTTGATTTTGCTATATCTCCTAAGGTATTCATTTAATTTGCATAGTGTAAAAGGAAAAAATTATCTTCATGAAATGCTCAACCCAACTAACGTATTTAAAATGATAAGGATTAATTCCGTATTAGTGTAAATAGCTTTCCAATTACCGCTTTATAGTTGCCCATTTTTTAAAGTATTAAAATGGATATAGTATGTTATACGTAAGAGATAGACATATGCTACCCCGGACTTTTCTGTAGACCTATATAAGATACACAATTCCACCATACATTACTTTGTTATATCTCAAAGTGTTTAGGCAGCGTTTTCGTGGAAAGCTCCCAGACGGCTTATTTTTTTCCGATACCTCCAACAAATATCGTTAATGTATACAAAAACTTAACAAATTATATACTAAAACCTTCCTCGAGAACCACTCTATCCATTGGTGAAAACAGCATCAAAATCGGTGCAGTAGTTTTTGAGTTTATCGCGATCAGACAGACAGACAGACGCGGCGGAGGACTTTGTTTTATAATATGTAGTGATAAAGTTCTCAAAATACATATTATTACATAATAACATGAATATTTATATTTAAGACTCAACAAGGTATAATAGGTTACCAAAGAATTTTACTGATAGGTAAACCAAACTATGGATATTTTCCATAATATGGTGTACCTATCATCATCCTGTGATTTTGTCTCCATTTTATTTATAGAGAGAAAATCAAATTCTCCTTTCGTATTTTCAGATTTTCCTATTTTTCTGCAAATGAAACAACAAAAACTCCTGACATAACAGAAAATCACCTCACTTTTCGAGAAACTATTAAAAGCACGTTAAAATGTCAATCATAATCGTCGAAAATTCAATCATTTACCAAGCCGGCGAATGGCAAAAAGTCTTCGACCCAATTCGCTGCCGCTCAAACAAGATATGTGGTTAAGCCGCAGCAAATGCTCGTGTTAGTACCTATGCGGACGTTTGACGCTGTTCATGATGAATTTAACTTGAGGACACACTGGGAACAATAAGGACTTCATTATATGCATTTTTTTTGTTCGATGAGGGTAAATACATAAAGGAGGTTTCTTCTTTCATGTTTTTTAGGGTTCCGTACCCAATGGGTACAACGGAACCCTATTACTGAGACTTTGCTGTCCGTCCGTCCGTCTGTCACCAGGCTGTATCTCACGAACCGTGATAGTTAGACAGTTGAAATTTTCACAGATGATGTATTTCTATTGCCGCTATAACAACAAATACTAAAAAATAGAATAACATAAATATTTAAGGGGGCTCCCATACAACAAACCTGATTTTTAGGGTTCCGTACCTAAAGGGTAAACCGGAACCCTATTACTGAGGCTCCGCTGTCCGTCCGTCCGTCCGTCCGTCCGTCCGTCCGTCTGTCACCAGGCTGTATCTCACGAACCGTGATAGTTAGACAGTTGAAATTTTCACAGATGATGCATTTCTGTTGCCGCTATAACAACAAATACTAAAAAATAGAATATAATAAATATTTAAGGGGGCTCCCATACAACAAACGTGATTTTTTTTGCCGTTTTTATTGATAATGGTACGGAACCCTTCTTGCGCGAGTCCGACTCGCACTTGGCCGATTTTTTTGCTCGTTTTTGCTCGATATTGATAACGGCAACAGGTAGACGCTTGAATTATTCACAGAATATTTAGTTATATATTCATTTTAAGAATAAATAATTAAATTAAAATAAAACAAATATTTAAGGGGGGCTCCCATACAAATAAAAATACAACAAACGTGATTTTTTTGCCGTTTTTATAGATAGTGGTACGGAACCCTTCGTGCGCGAGTCCAACTCGCACTTGGCCGATTTTTATTTTTTACTGAGACTCCGCTGTCCGTCCGTCCGTCTGTCTGTCACCAGGCTGTATCTCATGAACCGTGATAGTTAGACAGATGAAATTTTCACAGATGATGTATTTCTGTTGCCACTATAATAACAAATACTAAATAAAATCGGCCAAGTGCGAGTCGGACTCGCGCACGAAGGGTTCCGTACCATTATCTATAAAGACGGTAAAAAAAAAAGTTTGTTGTATGGGAGCCCCCTTAAATATTTAATTTATTCTATTTTTTAGTATTTGTTGTTATAGCGGCAACAGAAATACATCATCTGTGAAAATTTCAACTGTCTAACTATCACGGTTCATGAGATACAGCCTGGTGACAGACGGACGGACGGACGGACGGACGGACAGCGGAGCCTCAGTAATAGGGTTCCGTTTTACCCTTTGGGTACGGAACCCTAAAAACAGAATAAAATAAATATTTAGGGGGCTTCCTTACAACAAACGGGATTTTTTTGCTCGTTTTAATAAATAATGGTACGGAACCCTTGGTGCGCGAGTCCGACTCGCACTTGGCCGGTTTTTTACGTTACGTTTAACTAATGACTCTGATTTTGCATAGTAATTCAATTCATCGCTACAGGTCGGGGCAACAGGTAGACGCTTGAAATATTCACAGAATATTTAATTATTAATTCATTTTAAAAATAAATAATTAAATTAAAATAAAACAAATATTCAAGGGGGGCTCCCATACAAGTGATTTTTTTGCCGTTTTAATCGATAATGGTACGGAACCTTTGGTGCGCGAGTCCGACTCGCACTTGGCCGGTTTTTTACGTTACGTTTAACTAATGACTCTGATTTTGCATAGTAATTCAATTCATCGCTACAGGTCGGGGCAACAGGTAGACGCTTGAAATATTCACAGAATATTTAATTATTAATTCATTTTAAAAATAAATAATTAAATTAAAATAAAACAAATATTCAAGGGGGGCTCCCATACAAGTGATTTTTTTGCCGTTTTAATCGATAATGGTACGGAACCTTTGGTGCGCGAGTCCGACTCGCACTTGGCCGGTTTTTTACGTTACGTTTAACTAATGACACCGATTTTGGATAGTAATTCAATTCATGGCTACAGATCGGGGGTAAAGCAGAACACGTAGCTCTTATAGGCAGCTTCATGGACAGTCAGGTGGTTTATAGATTTGTGGTAAAAGAGCCATGTGCTTTTATACCAGATTGTGAGTGAGTTTGCAAACTGTTACTGAACGTTGGAATAAACATCTCGTAACCCCCATGGTGTGGTGTATGTATATCTTCACGCCATGTCCCTTGCGGGGTAGGCAGAGAGAACCGAGCGCCATAAGACGCGGTCCTTACATATTTCACTCGCTTCTGTGACATTTTAAGTTTATTGTAAATGGAAGAAAATGCCTTAGGAAGTACGCCATTGTGAATATCAATCGTTCAGATGAAATGGCATGAAATTTTGTATATGGCCAGGGGTGCGATAGTGAAACTCAGATCTGGTAATAAATCTAATAGCTTTTCCGAACAGTAACTACGTGTTTAAGTTTGTTATACTCATAAAGCGAGACGACGTCTTTATGTATTGACAGTTTTTTATGTTATATAAGGTCAGGAGGCATACACGTATACGGCCCACCTGATGTAAAGCGGTAGTTTATGAACGGTTGCAAAACATTGAGCAGTTAGAACCCGTTATATACGTTTTCCCATATATTTCTTCCCGGGTTTCGAAGGGTTAATAGCCCGGTGATTAGTGATTAGCGGGACTCACTGTCACGAGCACAGTTGCGCAGTGGTTAGTAATGCTACTTTGACACCAACGTTTTGGGTGCGATTCTCAAACAGGACAAACATTTTTGTGCATGAACATATCTGTTTGTCTGAGCTGGGTTCTTAAGAGAGGTAGCACATTGAAACAGCCTGCCTGTGAAAGTATCTCCATCTCACAGAAAACAACTCCCTGGATGGTTGTCGTGTTCCTGAGAGTGAGTGAGGTCACCAGTAAGCTCCTAAGGAGTAGACAGCTGTGCTAGCAGTAGAGGTAGCAACGCATGAGTGATATTTAATGTGTTGCAAACGTTCATAGGCCACGGTAGCCGCTTTATTGGTTCGTATGCTTGTATGCCATTATAGAACCAGTTGATAATGCGCAAGCTTGCATTGCCAGAGGAACACCTGGCTCGTCAATTATATAACAATTATTTTTTTTTTTTTAATTTGTCGGCCATTTTGACCATGTTCCTTGAGAAATATGATATTGGTTTTTAAGACATTCCTATACTACTTTTTAATTTACTTTTCGAATCTGTAATAAAAATTCATTTTTTTTTATTTGTCAGCTATTTTGACCATGTGCCTTAAGAGATAGGAGGTTGGTTTTTCAGACATTCCTATTCTACTTTTTTATGCTGAATCCGAATTTGAAGTCAAAATTCGAATATTCCAAAAAAGCGACAGACACACATACAGACAAACGCATGCACAGACAAACATATAGATTTCATATAGGAACGGTGTCCCTGAAAAATACTAAAAAACATAGAACCATGTCACTTGTATTTTTTGTTCATATTCACTGATACAGACTGTCCAAACTGTTTGTGTACATTATTCTACATCTGAATTTGGTTCCATACAAATTTTGGAAATGATATGATGATTAGTCAAAAATAAAAAAAAAATCTTCCAATACCATTGTTCACATATGAATTTGTTTTTTTTTTTCAATATCCAATTTAGATTATTTCTTCATGCGTGCGGTCCAACGATTTTTAAATAATTTAAGAGAAATTATGATGAAGGCAAAAAAATTTAATGATCTGAAACTAAAAAGTTTTAAAACAATAACTTTAAAAAATAAAAGTAACCTTATTGTAAGTAAGGTCAGTAAAGAGCAAAACAATGATGGTGAATAAGAAGATATTTTCATTAAATTGATACGTTATTATTAAAAGTTTATAATGTACAAAGGCTAACCGAAACTACTCGTGTCTACCATGAAGTACGTTGAAGACTAGAAAAGGCCCGTAAGCAATAATATTTTATGTATCCGTAACTTGATTGCTCTATGGTGTTGCATACAACAAATCCTTTTTTTAATGGTACTATTCTGGCAATATTTTTTTAAGGTTTATTAACAGACCGGGTTTTGATCATATTAAACCAAATCCGCTTTTAACATCCAATCCTGACATATTAGTGGATAATGAATAATATAATACTGGAATCAGATATTATGTCCTTTGTTTTTATTTTTTTTTTATTAAGGGCGGCAGTACATCAATGCAGCCAGTCTGAGGAAGTACCTCTATCTCACAGAAAATCATAGCGAAATAGCAACTCTGGAGAGTTGTTGTGGTCCTGTGAGTGAGTGAGGTTACCAACTCCTAACAAGTTACGGTATTATGAACAGAAGTGGCATCTCGCGAGTAATACTTCAGGTATTGCAAGCGTTCTAGGCTAGGGTGCTCACGTTACATCAGATGGGCCGTATGCCACAAGCATACGGCCCATCTGACGTCGTATAAAAAATTGATTAGAAGTAAATACATAAGTTTAACTGTATATTGTATATAAGCATGTGCATGTATTAGTTAGGACTAAGATATTGATGTGTATGAATTATTCATATGTGTAAATATAAAAAAAAACCGAAGTAATTATTGTTGGTTTATTGAAAAACCAACAATACAACACAATAATAATTATTCCAGAATTTTAGCTTTAATAATGGTTTTTGAATAATAAAAAAACTGTGCTAGTAAGAAACCTTATTGTATTTTTCTCGTAATACGTATATTAACTTATGTCAGACAATAAACCTGCTAAACCTAAAAATAAAGTAACTACGATTGCAGTACTTTTTTTCAATGGCATAGTTATGTTTGTTAGTGAAATAAAATATAAGTATCACAATATTTTTTAGAAGCTTGAGGACTTTTAAATAACTGCGCTAGTTTTAAACATTTTTATTTTCCACTGTGTATGAACACAGCTTTGCTATCGTTATATATTCAGTGACGATAATAGAGCGAAATTGTGGTAAAGGTAAGTATTCACTTGGGCCTTGAACACATTCCCGATTAAAAGAAAACAGGTATAAACACCCTTTTTAGAAACAGTATCAGGTTACAATAATCTAATATTCAAATCGTGTTCTTCAAAAGGTACTTTCAAAGGAGGGTTTTAACAATAAGGCGTTATTGTGTCTCTTACTTTACTTCCAACCCACATAATTTTGTATTTAGGCTGAAATATCAATCTGAGACACACTGGTTGAAAGAACAGCAAATAACGGAACAAATCTTATTTTTGTTTCTATTTTGTCTATCTGTCTATAACTTCACGCTAAATCCCTTGCGGGGTAGGCAGAGAGAACCGACCGCTACGTGACTCGATCCTTACATATCTCACTCGCTTCTTTAACATTCATTGCTCTTCTCATGCACGCTCGCGATTTCTAGGGCCCCTGACATCACCTTCTGATAGAACACGACTAATTTGGTCATGGTAGGTAAGTCTTGGCCTTCCCCGGCTCCTACATCCTTCCACTTTTGCATTGTATATCTGCTTCGTCATTCTTTCATCTTGCATTCTTTCTACATGCCCGAACCATCGGAGCATGCCTCTTCTTATTTTAACACCGACGCTCTCTTTCAGACCAACTCTATTTCTAACATCATCATTACGAATACGGTCTACAAGCCTTACGCCACAAATTTTGCGCAGCGATCGCATTTCAACCGCGTTTATTCTACTTTCATGTTATTTCTGCCGTACCCAGCTCTCGCTTCCATAAGTTAGCCATGGGACCAACACTGCATTGTGTATAGCGAGTTGTGCCTTCTGGCTTAGGTTTTTACTGCCAAGAAGTTTCCCCAACGCTCCATTCACACTATTCCCAGCACTCACTCATCTTTCCACATCTGCGGTGTACCTTCCATCCCTGCTGAAAGCGCATCCAAGATATACAAACTCATCCACTTGTTCCAACACTTCATCATCAATCGTAATCCTTACATTAGTTCTGGATTCTTTTCTTTCAAATACCATTATCTTTGTTTTCTTCGCATTCAGTAGTAAACCTTTCTCCATACATTCGTCTTTCATCGTTGTGACCAGTGTTTGCAGTTTAGATGGTGTATCTGCTAATAGCACGGCATCGTCTGCATACAGCAGACAGTTCACCACTAGGTCACCCATGTGCAATCCGACATTCGTTGACCTTATTTTCTGCAGACAACTATCAAGATACAGGATAAACAGCCTAGCAGATAGCATGCAACCCTGTTGACACCAATTTTGACATCAAACCAGGGTGACATGCCACCGTCTATCCGCACACATGCTGAGCAATCCTTGTAAGTGGACTGCACAGCACGGAGCAGTGAACCGTCAATCCCATATCTCGGCAATATGTCCCACAGTTCCTTTCGCACAACCCTATAAAAGGCTTTTTCAAGATCCACAAAACCGTAGAAAACCTTCCGGTCTATGGCCAGATGCTTCTCTACGATATTGCGGAGCGAGAAAACTTGATCCGTACATCCCCTTCCATTTCGGAAACCTCCTTGTGCGTCCCACAGCATTTCATCGGATTTCACCCTTATTCTCCTTTCAATCACCTTTCCGTATACTTTTGCTGCTAAGCTGATCAAACTGATGGCCCTATGGCTGGCGCAGTCTATGCGTGGCCCCTTGCCTTTACACAAGGGCACGATGACTGCGCGTCTCCAGTCCATTGGGGCCCTTCTAGTTCTCCAGCATAGGTTGCATAAGTACCAGAAGGCGTCCCGGACGTAAGTGCCACCTAATTTGATCATCTCAGCTGTGATCAGATCAATTCCCGCTGATTTTCCATTTTTCAAGCTTCGTATCGACCATTCGGTCTCATCCATAGTAATGCCTTCGTCGGACGCCGTCAACGTGGAGTAAGCATCCGATTCACTCTCATTGTCAGCGTCCGAGGCATACTCATACATTTCCTCAAAATATTCACTCCACCATTCTAAGACTTCCTGAGTGTTCGCAAGAATGACACCAGCTTTAGACTTTATCTTATCCATTCTGGATGCCGACGAACCACTCCGAGACTTCTTTACCTCTCTCCAAAAGAGTTTGGTATTTGCCTCGAAGTTTTTCATCAGCCTCTCTTCCTCATTCATAATTTGTCTTTCACGCTTCTTTTTCACTAAAGCCTTGGTTTCATTCTTGCATAGACGGTAGATTTCTTTCTTCTTTTCTCTCATATTTTCATTTAAAGGCAAAGATGATACGTAATCCAGCCACGCTTTCCTCTTTCTTGCTACGGAGGATTTAACCTCCGCATCCCAGACAGCGAAAGGAGATCCGCAGGCATCTCCTTTCGCTGTTTTACGTCTCTTTGCGCATCCACAAGCTTCTTTTGCACTATCCACCATACTTTCTTTCAAAACTTTCCAACAATCATCCACAACTGAGTCGGAGAGGCTTGCATTTGCAAGTCTCTCACTTACCAGATGCACATACATTCTCCTTACACTTTCATCTTGCAATTTTTCGTTCATTATCCTTTCATGATCTCCGAAAGGGATACGCACTCGCCAGTGCTTCCACTTTCTAAAAAGGCCCACAAACCGGCTTACCACCAGGTAGTGGTCCGTCTCAAGAGTGGGGCCTCTAAAGGCTCTTGTATCCATTAGAACATTTCGGGGACGTCTATCTATTAAAATCAAATCAATCACACTTTTTTGGTCATTCCTTCTCCATGTATACGTGTGAATATCCTTATGATGAAATAAAGTATTCGACACGAGGAGGCCTCGTTCCATACATAAATCTAGTATTGACTTACCTGCTTCGTTCACTCTCTTATCTTCATACGGACCAAGAACAGCTTCATAGCTGTATCGCTTGGTCCCAACCCATCCATTCAAATCTCCACACATAATCACTCTTTCTTTCCCTTCAGCTAAGTCCAGAACATCCCTCACAGACTCCCAAAACTTCTCCAGTTCTTGAGCACACGCTGAGCTTACGGGAGCGTATGCTGCAACCAAAAATACTCGCGTGATGCCCAGTTTAATACGAACCCAGAGAAGTCTAGGCCCTACCAAACCGTAATCTCTTACACCAGTGGCTAAGCGAGAGGAGAGTACGACACCTACACCAGCACTGGCATGATCGTCCCGGTCTACCCCAGACCATAGGGCCATCATACCACCGGGCAGATCATCGGTGTCGCTCCCCTTGCGCTTAGTCTCTGTCACACATAAAGCATCCAAACGTCTATCATTCATTACGTCTATCAGTTCATTCGTCTTATCATTCAATACACCTCTCACATTCCACGTGCCTATGCGGCACTCGGCGCCCCTCGTCCCGCCGGAATTGGCGCTGCGTGGTGGGTGCGGCCCCCACCGCCGCATGCAGCTATATTCACACCGACGGGGGCGGATCGGTGCGCGTCGCCTACGGGGGACGCCCTAATCCGCACGTCGGTGCGCTCTTGGTCCAGAATTGCAATCGACTGATTGGCAGGGGTCGCGAACGAGCACGCTTCTGGCACATGACCCCCTAAAGTTTCTATTTTATATTTCATTTAAAACAGCTGTTGCAACTTTTTTTTATACAACGTCTGGAGGCCTACAAGCACACGGTCCACCTGATGTAAAGCAGTAACCGTAGCCTATTAACGCTTGTAACATATATCACTCGCCTCATCTGCTGCGTACACCACAACTCGTTAGTAGCTTATTGTGACCTCACTCTGTGTGCTTCCGCCACCAATTAGTTCATGCGGCCTAGCGCCGGCCGGCACCCACCCACTACTGTTAGTAGATGCAGCATGCCGACGCTGCCATGGCTGCTCCGGTAGTCTCTGCCTCGGCTGCTGCGGTTGTCCGCCATCTGGAACAGAAACCGCATACTTCCACCACCGTCGCTGCCACGACTGGCTACAAGCAAACATGCTACAAGTCTTGCTTGTAGCATGTTTGCTTGTACCATCAATTGAATTACAAATTTTAAACCTATTATTTACCAAATTCGGTAACTATAGATTAATTTTTGAATCATTAAAACACAAAATCATTTTTTTTTATTTGTCAGTACAGAAGCTACTCGTATCATGAACGTAGGAACAGTGTGTCACGCACCATCAAACACGTGATTCACATTAACCCCGAGTACAATACATACGTATACCACCACGCTGATTGATGACTAGGATTCATTCCATATTTGGCGGAATCGACACATCCCATTGATAAATCGATTATGACGTCTGTTATGTGTAAGATAATTTAATCTTCATTCAGTTTTAATTGGTGATTATAAACAAATTAGTAGACAATAATGGCTTAAAACTCAGTATATAAATAAATTCTCATACTACATATATAACTTCACGCCAAATCCCTTGCGGGGTAGGAATATATATTATGTATTATTATATATAACACTTATATAATAATAAATATTGCTAACGCTCGATTCGCAGTGTGTTTGCGAAACTATAATGAATAAACTTTTACAATATTTCAACATGCTACATTGTAATGTTACAACCTTATTTAATGATTTATATAGAATCTTTTCTTTGCATGCTCTGTTTAGTTTATGACAATTTGTCAAAAATATTAATTTGTAATTCAAAATTTTAAAATATTACATTTTAGTATCGAAAAACAGAAAACAAGTCAGTCTGGAGGAAGCTTTCGAGAAGTAGAGATTCAGTGCACCACGTCTGAGACCACCAGCCTCCTGCTGAGGGCTACGTGGTGAACCCTCGGGATATTACTACCTTTTCCAAACTCGATAATTTCCGGACATCTAACTAATCTAAAAATTATAATACCTGCAGCCCCTGTTGTGGTCTACGGCGGCTGACAAAGATACCGCTGCGGTGTTGGTCCGTAAGGCGGTCCCCACCATTACCAACAACTTCTACGTCTGGATCTGCGTGCTGGCTAGCACGCTAACCTGCCGTCTACAGTCGTCGACCACTATAGCCGGCGGCCACTTAGTACACCTACCAGTGATTCTATCAGTGATATACCGGTTAGACAAATTAAAGCGCGAGTTCTTAAAGACCTTATTTAGCCGAACTTAAAGTGAACCCCTTTTTTATATTTATTATATTTTGTAAAATAGACCTATTGAATTAGTATCGCTTTTAATACTCCCTTTTCTTCAACTAGTAACATAACAACATGTATACTGAAAGTACCTAAGTGCTTCTTCCATAACGAACTAAATTATTGTATTTTTATTGTTACTTTTGATAACTATACAGCGTAACATTTATATGATTATCTTGTCATTGATGAAAGAATGACGAAAAAATATATACAAAATAAACGTGTGCGTATCGGGACGCCCGACAGAAGTGATAACTTAAACTAATCTAAGTTGAATTATTTAATATTGAAATTGTTTAACTTGAGAAAAGCTTAGGTTATTACTTAAATTTTATGTATATTAATATATGATAATGTAAAATCTTTTATTGATAATAAAATATATTTTATTCTTAGTTACAATTGAGCCTGCCTACCGCTGCCGTATGCGTGAGAGAAAGGGAAGCCAGACAGACTGGCGGCGTAACGCGTTACGTAACGAAGCGGTTTACCCTCCCATATGAAGTTATCACTTCAATAAGAAAGTAGAAAGGTGTAGGGCCGACGAAGGAAAAGATTAACCTACCGTGATCAAATTGGTTGTGTTTTAACCGAAGGTGATGTGAGGAACCCTATTAATTAGTGAGCGTGTATGAAAATAGCTATCACAAACCAATACCATTTAACTGCGCATGAAGGCAATCGGCGCATAGATATCTCAGTGATCCGAGCTTTTCTTATCATAACTATGACCCCTAGAGACAAATAGTATGTCGCTAGCGCGTTGCCACCCCCGCTGTTGACACACCAACACCTTATCTTCTGGTGATCTCACTCACTCATAGGAACACAACAACCCGTCAGATAGTTGTTCTTTGGCTGCCATCTTCTGTGAGGTGGAGGTACTCTCCTAGTCCGGCTTAGGCCGTACCCTACCTCTCGTTGATAAGCAGGGTGCACCACGTGCAGGTGAGTGTGGCTTTGGCTTTGACTCTAAAGGAGATATTCAGCTACTAACACGCCTAGCTTATATACCAATAGGAGAATATTTAAACCAATAAGCCGATAAGTGACACTATATTATGATCCAGGGACTAGCTAATAAGGGCTGCGCGTTCTACTTTACCCCTCGACCCTTAGAGGCGAATTGAGTTAGTATCCAAAATTAGTCTCATTGGTTTTCCATAGGTTATTTCCTTCATAATAGCTATGAATATTAAAAAAATCGGCCAAGTGCGAGTCGGACTCGCACACGAAGGGTTCCGTACCATTATCTATAAAACAGCAAAAAAATCACGTTTGTTGTATGGGGCTCCGATGCAACAAACGTGATTTTTTTGCCCTTAAATATTTATTTTATTCTATTATTTAATATTTGTTGTTATAGCGGCAATAGAAATACATCATCTGTGAAAATTTCAACTGGCTAACTATCACGGTTAAAGAGATACAGCCTGGTGACAGACGGACGAACGGACGGACGGACGGACGGACAGCGGAGCCTCAGTAATAGGGTTCCGTTTTACCCTTTGGGTACGGAACCCTAAAAAGCGAGCGAGATATGTAAGGACCGTGTCTTGTGGCGCTCGGTTCTCTCTATCTGGGGTGAACATTTAGAGATTCTTGTATGACACCAGTTTTTGATGATCTACTCTAAATTAATTAACACATGGTGCATCGTGATAATTAATAAAGGTGACGTCGGGAGCATACAAGCATACGGCCCACCTGATATGAAGCCGTTATCATAGCCTACGAACACTAGTAATATAGTGAGTATCACTTGCGCTATGCTCTGCTCTATGCGCTACCTCTGCTGCTTGCACAGCAACTCCCCCTTACATCGTCTAATGTCGTCATACAATTTCGAATTCGAAGATATAGATATATTATCACTCTCACAAGTAATGTTCAAAAAACATATAAACGATAAGCTATCTAATATTACTTAGTTAAATTGTGTTATCGCCAAATTTTTTCAATAATTTATGTTTGTATTGCTGCGTCTATTGTAATTTGTCCTATTGATTTTAAATATCTTTTGTGGATAACGGTGCTGGTTGTACGATCACTTTATATGTCTCTTTGCATAACTTTAGAATTTAAGCCTTATTGTACAATTGTTTGTTTTTCTCAATAAATAAAATAAAATAAACTCCGGGGTACTTTGATGCACACTACAACTCTTAAAAGCACACAGATAAAGATAAACAGACATGTTCACGCACGTTTATCCTGACGACCGTCGGTGTCAATGCCGCGTTATTAACCGCTGCGCCACCTAGTTCGCCAAAGTACCTCTGACTGTGGTACCTCGATCTCACAGAAGACCGCAGATAAATAACTCCGTGAGTTGAAGTGAGTGAGGTTACAAGGATTGAGGAACTGCTATATTACGGCAAGAATGGCAATGCACAAACGATACGTCTTTTTTATACTACGACGTATAGCAAACAAGCATAGCAAGTTACCGTAGCTTATGAACGCTAGCATCAAAAAGAATGTCGCTAGCTCGTTACCACCCCCGCTGTCAATACAGCAACGCCTCATCTTATGGTGATCTCAGTCACTCGCAGGAACAGAACAACTCTCCAGAGAGCTGTTATTTGGCTGCCGTCTCCTGTGAGGTGGAGGTACTTTCCCAGTCGGGCTAAGGTCGTGTACTATCTCTCTTTCGCCTCGTCTCGTCTGTTGATAAACAGGGTGCATCACGTGTTGGCTTTGGCTCCAAAGGTGACATTGATCCATTTACACCCCGAAATTCTTTGTATTATAAGCGTACATAGGTCATGGTAACCAGTTCACATCATGAGATGAGCCTTTCACTATTTTCGTCCTCCGTTGTTTAAATATAATAATTAAAGACAAATATATATTTAATGCCGAAACCCACAGGCGCGGGAAAAGCGGGAAATCGGCAGTTATCCTGAATGGGATTTTTTTTAAAACTCGTTTTTGTATACTACTTGTTACATAAAAGCGAGCACGATACGGTGCTTGTTTTTGTGTGCGGGTTTTATTTCTAAACACGAATTTTACAAACAAAAAAAAACCATTCCGGTTCGCTGTCGCTTTTCCCACCTCTTTGAATTTTAGCTTTAATTTTGTAGCTTAAGCGAGAATCACATTTTTATGAAATACTGCGGCTTCATAATTATTACTCAGGGTGGTTTGTGTTCTGGTGACTTTTTTATATACAACGTCGAGAGATTTACAGGCATTCGACCCACCTGATGTAAAGTGGTTACTGTAGACTATGAACGCTTGCAATTGGATAAATAACACGCGCGCGGCGCCACCTCTGCTGCTAACAGCGACTACTTTGGAACTTACTGTCGACCTCACACGCGCAGGATCACAACAACCCTAGGGTGTTGTTATTTGTCTGCGATTTTCTGTGAGATGGAGGTACTTCCCCAGATAGGCGGCTGACGCCCTTACATCCCTTAAAAAAATAGTAAAATTAGCAGTAAACGTCTGGAATTACTACATTAGCAACTTTAGTGGTACACTTACAAGCATACATACACACATGTCATCATGCTTGTCTCTCATTGGGGTAGGCAGAGACTATGGAAGGCCAGGTGCATCGATTTATATATATCTCTCTCGCTTCTTCCACACTCATCAACCTCTTCATGAATGTTCTTCGGTTTAGAGATATACGAAAATTAAATGAAAAGCACTTACAATCATTAAGCCCATTACACACGTAGCTATAATATATATATTCTATACACCTTGAGTAAGATAGCATGTTACGATATATTACAGCTACGGCTGTGATGGAGTGCTTAATCATATTAAACGTTCAAAGTTAACGGAAACCAATTGTGAGTTGTATACTTATTTCCCACCCGCCTTAGTATAAAAAAGTATTGAATACTAAAGACTGATCTATTAGATAGACTAGATATATTGATTGGATACAGTGTAATAGTCCATAAGTAAATTGCCAAGTAACCTGTTACAAACTTTGTACAGTTGGAATTGCTTTGTTAAAATAGTTAATTGGGAAAGTCTAACCCAGAGTTAATGTGTTAATTAGTTCTGGAGTAGCTACGAGGTGTACTCTATTTGTCTGCGTACGTAAAATAAACGACAATACGGAACAAAAACATTTTTGAAGTGAAAACTTCTTTGGCCATGTTGGGCAATTTTTGGGATAGGGGAATAGCATTGAACTCGGGTGACTGTTATGCTCAGATACAAATATATATAAAAACACAGTGTTTGTGGTCGCACTCCTCCGAAATGGCTCGATCGATTTTTATATGTTTTTTTGTATATTTGGTAGGTATGAGAGAGAATAGGTCGTAAAGTATATGTCATAAAAAAACATAAAAAAGCAATTAGAAAAAAATATATAAGAAATAATTTATACGGCAAAACAACGTTTGAAGTATCGCGAGAATAGGTCGTAAAGTATATGTCATAAAAAAACATAAAAAAGTAATTAGAAAAAAATATATAAGAAATAATTTATAAGGCAAAACAACGTTTGAAGTATCACGTGTTTTATTTATTTTGTTGAATAACTAATGTAAGACAAATATCACCTCAGTCTTCCTTCGACCACGGACACTGCAAAGCGTTCGAAACGTCAGGTTCAACAAAATAAATAAAACACGCGATACTTCCGTTAAACATTGTTTAATTCAATGTGTAACAATCTCGAAAACCTAAGACAATGCTATCGTAACCACTTTACACCAAGTGGAGCGCATGCTTGTATGCCTCCCGACGCTGCATAAAAAAATAGACCCAAAGGTGAATAATTTTTTTATTTTATTAACACATTTTATTTCGTGATTTTAATGTGGCAAATAAAGAGGGTTCAGTTAAATCCGAAAAAGTTGAATCTATTCAAATTGGTGTATTATTAAAACTTATAAAGCCGTTTGATGGCGCCCGCGAAAAATTAAATTCTTTAATGACAAATTGTGACAACGAGATTAGCTTAGCTTAACAAATTTTATTTAAATAAGTACATACTTTCTCAATTAGAAGGAAACGTTAAATCAAACAGTACGACACTTGCCAGCAACTGCGAATATCTAATAACTCAGTTCGGTGAATAAAAACATTATGCACATTTATTGACCGATCTTTAAGAGTGTCGTCAGTTATCAAGTGAACCCGTGAATCAATACGCATTACGTTTAGAAACTTGTCTGTCATAATTGCTTATAGAGGTCACATTATCAAATAGAAAGAAAACAGAGTTGCTTGGCCGCATCGCTGGGATGGAAGATTTAGCTCCTCACGCGTTTCTACTTGATCTTAAACCTAATATCTCAAATTTAGTTCGTGCTAAAACACCTAACAATTTAAATGATGCGATTAACCCAGTGATATCAGAAGAGAAAATTCAACTAATGCTGTTCAAACGCAATCTGCCTGGTCACTCTTCAATGTCAAGGCATCTTATACAAAAACCACAACACACCTTTCGACCGGCAACACATAATGTAAACGTTAGACCCCAGACGTATGTTTGCCTTCTGTGGGAATGGAACCCACGCGCGTTGGTGTCAAAATCGCGTCATACACGACTGAGCCACCGAGTTCGTTAAATACTTCTATACTATATAATATATATTAATATTTGGCCGGAAACCATGTTCTGAATACGAGCCAGCTCCTGATGCTACCTATCTCGATCATGTTAAGATATTACAACACCGCCTCAAATATACCAGAGAGAGATAGAAAGCCCGCGAAAATGTAACAAAATCCAAAGAATCGTCTTAAATATAATATATTCACATTCGCGTCCAGTTAAATATTAAACTGGTGACTACGTCTTTCTAAAGACCACCTCCGACTGCGTAAGCCCCTTTCTCCAATCTGGAAAGGTCCTTATAAAATCATAAATATAAATGGAAGAAATAGTCTTACTTGTATAACTTGATTATCAAATAAAATTCATTTAATAAATAACTAAAAGTATATAAAAACGATAGTAAAATGATATGTGTAAATAAACTAGGTATAGTTAGTAAATAGTTTTGTTATAATATATATGTGTGTGTTGTGACTCAACAATAATAGTTTGATATGCAGTCTAGCGGACTTTTTTATGAGTAATGATGATTACTATAAATATGTGGTGCATAATTTTAAGTATAATCAAAAGTTTTCGAAGCGTACGTCAAATAATTACTTTCATAGCCAAATATTTGATGCGTACATATTTACATTATAGCAATTTTTGTCGCTATAATGTAAATATTGTACGCATCAAATTTGTTGTGTAGAGGATCTCTATTCTTTAGAAAATAAAACATAGCCTATATTACTCGCTGATAATGGAGGTCTCTATATGTGAAAGATTTTTTGGGTATGGCAGAGATAGCATGAAAATAGGATAAACAGTCGAAATGCGCAAAACGCAAAAATGTTGCGTAGCTTAGTTGCGTAGTGCTTGTAGACAGTATCCGCAATGATGATGTTAGAAACATAGTTGGTATGAAAGACAGTGTCGGTGTTAAAGTTAGAAGAAGAATGCTTCGCTGGTTCGGACATGCTTACCATGACCAAATAATACTTAATCAATCCTTTTTGAGGTATACTTAACGATTTTCAGAGCTTTACGCGGTTAATCATCATTATTGTTTCTACTGTTTCCTTATCGTAAACACTGGGATTGTTTTTTATTTCCTAGACATAGTTTTTAGATGTCCCATATAAGGTTACAAAGAATCCATAAAGTATAATTTTGATAACTGTTTATATCTAAGGAAATTACAAATCTACAAATATCATAAAACTGCAGGAAATAACAAATAACGTCAACAGCAAATAGTAATAATGTGCCTATTTAAAAGTTCTCTCTGCCTACCCCGCAAGATATTTGACATGAAGTTATAGTTAGATATATATATATATATATGGTGTTCTTAAATAATATGCCCAAATTGAAATGGGAAATAGTATTATGTATGCTGATTATAATAATAAATATATTTTATGCCCCACGTATTACAAATTCTTTCATATAAAAAAAAAATCCGTCATAAAAAATAGCTTTCTGTTGTATGAATCCAACCAGCTAGGAAAATACTTATAAGCATGCCATGCGAATGCGATACGGTACGCAGGTGCAATGCGCGCATGCGTCATCTACGCCACAAGGCGCACGCGCGAGCCGCCATCATTGTGTTTCCCAGTGGCGCATTACACTAGTACGCGTGACCGTAATCTAATCATGCCTGGACGTCGTTACTCTAACCAGGAGTATCTCCAAATGGTACTTTGTTATCGCGAGTCTAATAACATCACTGCACAAGCGGTGAACTTGTACAAGCAAAGGTTCGGAATACGAGTGAGCCATCACACCATCCTCGACGGTGGAGCTGCCGTTTTCAATGTGAGTAACAGTTACGTGTGGCAGTTACTTAACGATGAAGGGCTACATCCATACCACTTCACTAGGGTACAAGAACTCATGCCACAAGATCATGCGCCTCGCGTTGACTTCTGTCGTTAGCTTCGTGCGGAGCGCCGCAACATTTTGTGGACAGAATGCGGATACCTATCTTCACCTACTGCAAACACAAGTAGACAGTATGCTGGAAAATGTTCCACTTGAACATCTAAGGGGTTTATACTTCCAGCACGATGGAGCACCAGCCCATTACGCCTTGCGTGTTCGCGAGTATCTGGACGTCACGTACGTCATGAGGTGGATAGAAACCTTTGTATAGAACGCCAGGGTGTGCTTATGCAACAATTTTGTATTTAGTGTCGTGATTGTGATGTGTAAATAACTTGCAAATAAACTGATGAACATTGAAACAAGCCAAGTAACAAATGTTATCCGATACGAGTAGCTTTTTATTTTTCAATATCAAACCACGTCTATCTAGTCTTTAATGTTGTCGTAACAAACACTAAATACTCAAATTTAACGTTATACATTAATTTGACAGTCCAAAGCCTGTGTGAAAGTGTGATGGAAAGTTTGTGACATTTTTTAAGAAAATTAGATCAGCTATTATATCCGGCAAGTGTTCTAAATTTCTATTTTTATTTAAATAGATAGGTAGCTATCAGCGTTACTCTACCGGCATAGTCATAGGTATTTCTTTTTTGTATACAACGTTGGGAGGCGTATGGTCGACCTGATGTAAAGTGGTTATCGTATAGCCTATAAACGCTATGGTCGTCACTGCGTAAATGGCGTGTTCGATTAGACCCGTAATCGTGCATCGATCCCGTCAAACTGAATTATTAACAATTGATGATGATGATGATGATGACGGGGCAATCATTATGCACCATGAACCAAGTAGGCACTTTATTTATTTGATTTCTCAAACTTTTTTAACGATGCTGGGACACGAAGTTTCTTGTCTATCGTAACAAATAAACGATATCCTTTCTCCCATTAAAGTTCGGTCATTTAAAAAAACAAACACCTTATATATATATACATAATAAAAGCGAAGAGCCATACTCCATTGATTCGGAAATGTAGAAAGAATACGAAACAAAATAATTACGAAACAGATATACGAGTATATAGCAATATTGTCTATGAAAGACATGTTTATTTATTATCGTAACCAAATAGATCGTCTTCTATCAGAAGGTGTTGTCAGGAGCCTTAGAAACCAGCGACTGTGTGTGAGAAGAGCAGTTAATGTCAAAGAAGCGAGTTAGGATTGAGTCGTGTGGCGCTTGGTTCTCTCTGCCTACTCCGCAAGGAATTTGGCGTGAAGTTATATATATATATTAGAAAATTGTTAAGTATTATTTGAATTTATCCACTACAAATAAACATTACAATAAACAAATATTTTATCTTTATGTTATTAGTTCAGATATATTCATATGTCAAAAGTGCAATAAGTTTGGTTTCAGCGTTTGTAATACAAATGTAATGTAGTAAATTAAATGTTGCACGCCGAAATAAGCCCCTTACATTATCATGCCATATTCTGCTCAAAAGAACTTCATTACTCGACACAACATTATATGAAAGCTAAATCAAGTCAAAGCTCGGGCTGAAATCCCAGTCCCGGACCCTTTGTGCCCATAAACCGTACGTAATGAAGGATAGACTTATGACAGGCTCTCCGCTGGGAACTCCCGCATGTCCAGACCTTTCTCTGTCTAATATACGGGACTGTTTGTCTGAAACTAATACCATTGTTTGTTTTGTGTAGTTTGTTGGTTATTAAATCCTCAATTCCTCAATGGCCTGGTGCACAATAGAGATACGCTGTAGGATAACTTCAAACGTACTAACTACTCTAGATTTAATTATTTCTACCTTTCTCGCTGAAAACCGTAGCCAGTGAGGTCACCAGTAAGTTCCTAAGGAGGTTCTGTGTCAGCAGCAGAGGTGGCATCGCGCGAGTGATACACAATGTATTTCAAGCGTTCATTGGCTACGGTAACTGCTTTACATCTGGTGGGCCGTATATCTGTGTGCCTCCTGACGTTGTATAAAAAATATCTATATACCCTGGAACTACCAGAAGGATTTGAAAAATTCATTATGCATTTGTTTGACCAAGTATTGAGGAAGGGTATAAATAAAAAAAAGTGCCTTAATTGCCATTCTAATTATAGCATTTACTAAACAAAAATACTTATAGCTATTCTTATTTACTTATACAAACCTTAAATTAACATAACTTAGATAGGGCAAAAGGAAGTAGCTCAGCTGAAGCCGCTGAAGGCTATATAGCATCAGGAGCGCTATATTTCTGCTTCTCCCTTCTCTTTGAGTTCTTGGGCGAGAGCTCCAAGTCAGGAGGTACAAACATCACGATGAGTTTGTTAGAAGCCAAGGAAAGAGAGAGAAAGTAGAAAAAGCGGAAAAGGACGAAGTCGTGCAGCTTGTTCATTTATATTTAGTAACTACTATTTAGTTAGTAATCATGAAGACCTGGTGTTTTATTTAGCCCCTGTGGAGACAACTGTGTTCTTGGGTATAACAATTGACTCCAGACTACAATGGGGCCCACAAATTGAAAAATTATCAGGAAAACTAAGTTCTGCAGCCTATGCAGTGAAAACTATTAGACGGCTCACTGATGTTGATACCGCTAGAATAGTTTATTTCAGCTACTTTCATAGTATTATGTCATACGGAATTCTTCTTTGGGGTAACTCCGCGGACATTAACACCATCTTTTTATTGCAAAATAGAGCCATAAGAGCTATCTACAAACTTGGTCCCCGGGAGAGCCTTAGAGAAAAATTCAAAGAAATAAATATTCTAACAGTCGCATCGCAATATATCTATGAAAATCTTTTGTATGTCCATAAAAACATAGACTCATTTTGTAAAAAGAGTGATACTCATAACATAAATACTAGATATAAGCATAATCTTGTGTTACATGCAAGCCGTCTCCACAAAATAAGTAATTCTTTTATGGGGCAATGTATACGGTTCTATAACAAACTTCCCAGCAATATAAGAGAATTGTGAATAAACAAATTTAAAACTACTATTAAAGCCAAATTGTGTAGCAGGGCATATTATAAAGTATCTGACTATATTAATGATAAAAATGCCTGGGATTGAGTCGATCCAATTATAATGTAATTAATAAATTATGTAAATTTGTTTGGATACCAAAAAAGGGATGCCTGAGTTTTTTGGCAGTATTTTTATCAGTGCTCACCTAGTCATGAACTGCACGGTAGGGAAAAAAATTGTGACGATTCCAAACAAATGTAGCCATTTTTACGGAATAAAAAGATTTTGACTTTGACTTTGACTATACAACATCGGGAGGTACGTAAAAATACGGCAACCTGATGTAAAGTAGTTAACGTAGCCTATAAACTTTTGCAATACAAAAAGTATCTGTACATGAAGTCAATACAGAAACTTCATCAGAGGTTACTGGTAACCTCTGTTACTCGCAGGAATATAACAACCCTTATTTATTTAAAACTTTATTAACCGCTTTACATTTTGGTACAATAGGCGGATTTAATGCTAGTTGCATTCTGCCATGCAATTCTGTAAGAGCAAACAACCTTACATCCTCGGAAACATCGGCTGTTATAGCCTTGAACGCAAAATTGCAATTCCTTAGTGTCGCTTTTCATGGTTGTGCGACACTAGCGCCGCAAGGCTGCGTTTGGAATTGGAATTCTACAAGGCAAACAGCCTCGCGTACGCTTACAGCCTTATAGAATACCAAATAAAAATCCGTGATCGCAGTAGACGATGTCAAAGCTGTGATATCTGTGATCACAGCGACGCACACAGCCATTACGAGTCGCTTAGAGAATTGCATGGCTGTACCAGACGTACTTTGGGAATACAGAGAATCACGATTGCGGCTATACATATATATACAAGAAATATATATACACTTATGGTACATATATATATATATATATATATATACATACATATAAATTATACGATACATACACACGTATTAGACATACATAACTGTCACAACTTATATTAAAATAAACAGAAATGGCAGCAGTTTCCTGTACCTCTCTAAAACACACAAACTAAGTCAAACAAGCATGTTCTTGCACACAAATGTTTATCATATGTGGGAATCGAACATATAAAGTATCTCATTCAATTATTCCAGCACAACATCATCAATCATAATTCCTGCATTTTAAGATTATCTTTCTTATATATCTATCTATAACTCCATTCTAAGTCCCTTGCGAGGTAGGCAGGGAGAACCGACAAAAACTCTTCGCTCACTCATCTACTGCACTGTTTCACTTGATTTTTTAACATTCATAGCTCTTTTCATGCATACTCGCCAGTTTCTAGGGCTTCTGCATTCACCTTCTGAAAAAAGACAATCTATTTGATCACTATAATAATTATACACGTCTTTCATAGACTATTGCTATACATATCTGTATAGTAATTACACACATCAAAAGTGTCTAGGGATCAACATATATTTTTGCAATAACTTTTCTCCTGATTGATATTAATTAAAATTTTCTTTCAGGATTCATCAAATAAAGTGTTTTCGTTTGTCTACAGTAACGATAAACCAAGTCACCTTTGCATTAATAAAGAAATTTGCCATTTTCATAATAAAGGGATTTTTGACATTTGAACCACTAACATTAAAGTTCGAAAAAAAGACTGAAATAACAGTTTTCTTTAAAATTTTATTGGGTAACTTAAACAATTAATAATCCGTGTTTCTACCGCGAACACTAACAACACAAGAACATCGGTTTGGCATACTCAAAATGAGTTCATCCAAA
This sequence comes from Pyralis farinalis, assembly GCA_947507595.1. Lineage (NCBI taxonomy): Eukaryota > Metazoa > Arthropoda > Insecta > Lepidoptera > Pyralidae > Pyralis > Pyralis farinalis. Next base: position 35,007,580 of record OX382260.1, on the reverse strand, counting down.
TCACGCTGTGGAATGGCCGCCCATGTTCGTTGCAACAACAAAAAAAGGTCTTCTTGCAACTGGATACCCTCCATATTCGGCAGAGCTCTTCTCTGTAGCATATCCCATGCATGCTCAATCGGGTTCAAGTCTGGCGACTGAGCAGGCCAGGGCATGACATTGATGTTAGCTGCGGCGAGAGTCTGTCTTACAACTCTTGCGGTGTGCGGTCGTGCATTATCATGCATTAACTGAAATAAGGGACCGATTTGCACTTGTAGAGGAACGATGACGTCTGATACAATCGTCTCAGCATAAATTTGAGCGTTGAGGTTGCCTCTGATCCAAATCAACTCAGTTCTTCCGCCGATTCAAATACCCGCCCATACCATGATGGTTCCACCACTATAAGGATGGACTTCCTGGCAGGATTTTAATCGCTATTGGCGTCCAGGGGTTCTCCAGTGTCGTATACGTCTTGTATCCGGTCTCATACCAAAACGAGACTCATCAGAAAAGCACACGAAACGCCATTGTTCTTCTGCCCAATTTCTGTGTTCAAGAGCCCATTGATATCGAATCCTACGATTGTGCATTGCTATAGGTGGTACCCTTAGCGGTCTTCGGGAATGAAGGTTCACTTCATGCAAGCGGTTTCTGACTGTTTGGTCGCTAATTAAGTTCCCTGAAGAGTGATAAAGCGTCACGGCTAACATCATGGCGGTTATTGTTGGAGCTCTTCGAGTTGTGATTTGAATGTATCGGTCTTGTCTCCGTGTGGTGCAGCGATACCGTCCTCCATGGCGCTCAGCCACGGTACCAGTGCTTCGGTAACGTGTCGAAAGTCGACTGATACTGACATGGGCGGCCATTCCACAGCGTGATTTGGATGAACTCATTTTGAGTATGCCAAACCGATGTTCTTGTGTTGTTAGTATTCGCGGTAGAAACACGGATTATTAATTGTTTAAGTTACTCAATAAAATTTTAAAGAAAACTGTTATTTCAGTCTTTTTTTCGAACTTTAATGTTAGTGGTTCAAATGTCAAAAATCCCTTTATTATGAAAATGGCAAATTTCTTTATTAATGCAAAGGTGACTTGGTTTATCGTTACTGTAGACAAACGAAAACACTTTATTTGATGAATCCTTAAAGAAAATTTTAATTAATATCAATCAGGAGAAAAGTTATTGCAAAAATATATGTTGATCCCTAGACACTTTTGATCTGTGTATTTTGTTTTGTATTTTTTCTATATTTCCTAATCAATGGAGTATTCCTGTTCGCTTTGTTATGTATATCTATCTAATTATAAATTCATGTCAAATATATCGCGGGGCAGGCAGATTTTTTTTTTAAATAGGCACATTATTTCTATGTACATATAAACCTAATTAATAGGCGGTCTTATCATCATATTCGTTTTTGTGATTTCTGTAGATTTGTGTATACTTTCGATACAAACTGTCAACAAAATTATCCTTTATGAATTCTTTGTAACCTTATACGGGACCTCTAAAACTATGCCAAGAAAATGAAATACAATCCCAGTATTGACAATAAAGAAATGGTAGAAATAATAATAAAGATAACAGCGAAAAGCCCTGAAAAACTTTAAGTACACCTCAAAAAAGTCCGTGAGAGGATAAGTTTTTAAAATCGAAAATATCTTGACTTATACAATAAGCAGAACACGCAAAGGGAGGCAAAATCTCTTCTCAAACTTAAGGGCTCAATACCGTATGTGAGTTGAGAATCATCGACCATCCTCACATCTCGTCTCTGCATTGAGTCACAAGGTCCTAGCTGGTATCCAGGTGCTTCCGCCCAAAGATGGCTAAATCTATGAAGTGTGGCACCCGCGGCATTGTACCAACGATACTGGCATCAGTAACTTAGGAGCTTGTTAATAACCTCACAGACTCGCAGAAATACAACAACTCTCTAGGGAGTTGTTATTTGGCTGTGGTCGTCTGTGAGGTATCGCGGACGACCCAGTTTCAAAGTAATTGTTTAGCTATGCATGTTAAAATATTTAATAAAATCCCATATGACATAAAAATATTAAACCTTTTAAGTTAAAATTATTCCAATGGCTAAATAATGGCTAAAGTATTTTATAATGTTACCGAGTTTCTAAATTACAGACGATATATTCAATTAATATCAATTTTGTATGTAAATAAGTTCATTGTGTTAGAGTAAACATACATTGCATGCCATGTTTGACGAAGCATGTTTGATCACATTTTTATACGAGTATTGTAACAACTAACTTACACCATGTTTCTGCAATGAATAAATGAATTATGAATTATGAGGTGGAGGTACTTTCCCAAACGGTCTACTCGTATATTGATGCGCCCTATCTCTCTTAAAGATATCCGGACCAAGACTAACAGACATGTTCATGCACACAAATGTTTGTCTTGTGTGGAAATCGAACCCACGAGCGTTGGTATTAAAGTCGCGTCATTCACGACTGCGCCACCGACCTCGTCAATAGGTATGCTATTTTCTCAGAAGAATCTAATTTGATGTCATAATTGTACAAAATCCGCATTCCAGAGTGGACAAAATCACTATCAAATAACAAATAAAATGTTAGTTGACATGATATATATATCTGTGTTCCGGTTTGAAGGGTGAGATATGGCAGAGAAATTACCGGGTACTGGGACGAATCAGCCTTAGGTCACAAGATTGGCAGCGCGCGTGTAACCCTCATGGTGTTGCGAGCGTCAATAGGCTGCGGTGACCGCTTACCATCTGTTGCGGGCCGCATGTTTGTTTGCCAATCTAGTTGTATAAAAAAACTTCTAGGTCTAGATTTCCCTCTGGGTTGTTGAGGTCCGACGGTAGTTACTCCATGTAAAAATCTGTATTTTTGCCAAATCCATAGGATCAGGTAGTGGACCCCACTAATCCTAATGGATTAGGAAACAGAATAATGTTAAGAAGGAGAAGAGGATAAGTAAGATCAGAAACACCGATTTTAGCCATTTTTGTTTCTTACTTCTATTTTTTTTAATGACTGATAATATCTAATAAGAGCTATGAACGTTAAAGAGTGAAGTGTGTACGGACCGAGTCTCATGGCGCTCGGTTTTCTCTGCCTACCCCGCAAGAGACCTGACGTGAAGATATGCATACATACGTACCTACATACATAAATAATATCTACTACCAACGCCCGTATGTACAGTACCTTATTCCATTCGCAATTTATTTCAAGGCTGTGAAAATTGTAATCTCTCGTGTAATCAAGTATTCAGTAATCCCTGAAAGTTTTCACATCCCATTTGAAGTGTAACCTGGATATCGTTTTGATTATTAGCAGTGTGTAAGATGTCATATCTTTTATTTAAACTCTGATTTCAATTCCCTTCAAATCAATTATTTTTAGTAAAAAGTTTTATAACACATGTCCATCGAAAAAAAATCCTTAACTTAAAATACACGTGATATTATAAACATAAACTAACTAATTCCACGTAGTAACGACGAAGTGTGCAGAGCAAGAGATTAGACAACCGTCCTGGGAACTTCCGAAACATGATTCCCTCCGGCCAGAATTCGTCCTTGACAAATTTTGGTAGATGATGAGTCGAAACTCTCCCCACAAACATACAAAAAAAAATTACTCTACAGCGAAATTCTAGCGAAGGCGAAGTTGGTTTTCTTCTTCATATACTCCACGACTTCGGCGTTTGCAGACCAGTGTAGTCGTGATGTGTATAACGACGTCGATGCTATTTCCACACATAGCTGACGGTCCGGCCCGTGCGGTAATTGCGGTTGGAGATCTCTCTCTTCTTCTTCTCCACGTTTATGAAGCTATGCTCATCGCACTGGCCCTGGCCAGAACTAAGTTGCAAAGCCTTGCAAGCGGACTCGCAATCACTTCAATTCTCCCGGTGCTTCCATGGTCACTGTAATAGTAATGTGGCGCGGGTAACTTTTGCGTATTCACATCCCAGGGTTGGTTGTTGGTCGGGTTTACATTCGTAGTCGGCTCTGCTGGAGAGCGGGTGGTAGAGTACGGCACACGGCACATTTAAGACTTAATTGCGGAATTAATCATCTTTTATTTTGTAATTCGTAGTCTGATGCTGATAGATGCTTCTAATTTACATTACAGGCATTACAGCCTGTAATGTAAATTAGAAGCATCTAACATCAGCCTACAAAAGTCACTTTATATCAAGTTTCGCCAATGCCCTTTCTAATACATATTAGTAATAGTTATATTTCCAAAAAAAATCTGCTTTCTCGCTCAAAAAAAAATGTATAGAGATTCCACTTTCAGTGTGCGAGACAGACAACTTTTTGTGTGTTAATGCGCATGTAACTCTAGCGTATTGCTTGCGTGTTTCCACCCCTGCTTCTACTACAATAACTCCTCAGTATATTCACTGTATCACTCACGAAGCTACAACAACCTTCTAGGAAGCTGTTATTTATTTGCTGTCTCCTGGTAGATGAAGATAGTTGCTCAGACTGTCTACTTTGAAGCTGTTCCTCTTATCATACCACTTTGAAAGCAATTATATTTCCATCCTATATAAAGAACCCGTCAAAATTAACATCACAAGTTAATAATACGTACTCCGTATGTTTCTGGGGTGACTTTAAATCTGGGTTATAACGAGTTTTAAGGATTGATAGGTAGGGCATAAAAGATTAGCTGCAAAACAGGAATTACGAATTTGTGTGTAATTTGTTATTAACGTCAAAAAGGACCGCCCTAGATGTACATATATATAATAAATATCCTGACAAAGGGCAGAATTAACATCACCAGAAACCGAAAAGTGTGTATGAAGATTGATGAGAGTGAAGAAGCGAGAGTATGTTTGGATCAGTGCACCTGGCACTCCTAGGCGTGATGTTACATTGCTTTTGAAAGTAGATTCATAATAAACTTAAGCGATAGTAGGTGATTATCTAAGCAGTATCGTTATTAGAGCAGCGATAACTCAGTCGTTAAACAACCAGGTTATTAACCTACGGTACCGGCTTCGAATTCAGGCATGTACCACTAAATTGGTGTTTTCGAATTTATATACATATTTGTAATTATCACTTGGAGAAAACGAATTCAGAAGACGAGTGACATAAACTAAGAAAAACCTGTTTTTCTCTGTGTGTTGTGGAGTTCTAAAGGCAGTCTCTCTGCGTAAAAAATTGTATCTGCGCCAAATTCTTAAGCGGATTTTGCAAATCCCTAAGGATTCTAAGGATTAGGAAACAGAATACCGCTAGGAATAAGAAGATGTAAGCGGTATTATGTGTTTTCTCCTCGATCAGAGAAAAAGCTACGATTAATTTCAAATCGCCGTTCATTACTCGCATCATCATCGACCGCGAGTGTACTTAGTTAAGCGTGCTCTAAATATTGCTAAAATGCTAACTCGTGTCCTTAACAGTTATAAGAGTTACACTAGGAAATATGTCATAGACTATATAGCGAGAAGTGGTGTTTCTGGGAGTTAAGAACTAGTCCCAATACTATGAGTGTTAGAACGGGGCATTAGTAAAATTCAAACTAGTCTGAAATATATTATAAAATACTACACATAATAGATAAAGGGTTAAAGCTAAATATCAGAGAAGAATTTAAACATAAAGTTCTAAAATTTCTTTTATGAATAAACAGACAGGCCAACACAACTGTACTAAGTATTTAATATCTTTTATAATATTAACCACTACTCGTAATAATTTTCTCTTTACCTACCCCTTCCACCCCCACCTTCCACTAAATACGAGGGATGAGTGTGAGTGAGTATGCTTTGTGGAGAGACGAAACGGGTGTCTAGATTGCGTGTGTGACTAGAGCATCAATAATTAGCGGGTCCATGCGGTTCCTGTTCCAGATAGCGGGCATTCGTGGAGACAACCGCAGCAGCATGGCAGTGACGGCATGTATCTGCTGACGGTAGTTGGTGGGTATTGCTCAGCTTCAGGTTAGACCAAATTGTATGTAATCTGATATACTTACACAAACTTTTTACGCTAAAATATCACGACGTCAGTGCGATTAGTCACAGAGGGCAGTCAAAATGACAAAACTACTGTTTAATCACACATTATCTTCTACAAACTTAAAGAGTACAGCAATCTCCCCCTTGGGCAGGAGCACCTGAATACCAGCATGGTGACTGACTGGATGTGACCTCTTCTTATACCGTCAGTGGAGGTTAAACCTTCATTTCAATTCCGTGAGTATTTACTCCATCACAAACCATTAAACCACAGTGCATAACGACACCCCTCACTCACCAAAACGTGTTATTTTAACGTCTAAATATGGCAGCAATTATTGGTTGACATTTGGATACTGACCAATGGGACCATATTTGAACCAATAAATGACGCGATGTTGATCGGTGAACTAATCAATTAGAGCTAAGTATTCTAATTCAACATCCGTAGCGGTGAGTTGAGATTCAAAGGGAAACCGTTTCATCGCTTCCATTGGTATTTTTTTGTCTTTTTTATCACTAATGTTATAACTAGATTATTTTATCCAAGAAATAATATAACAAAAACATGGTATTCGTGCGTGGGAATAGATTTGGTGGAAATAGCGATGAAGTGAGTAGCATTACAGAATGTTTCTTCCATTTCTTAATACTTTTTATCAATAGTTTTTCCTTTTTTTGGATACAACAAATGAATAATTTTGCAAAGTCCAGCTTATCTCTCACAAGAGATCTCTTTCAGCCACTCTGGAGCCTTCAGCCTTGTGACAGTTTGTACGTAGCAGATTAGCTGTATTGCCTGAATAAACTTTCAGGAAAATGTATCTAATAGAACCGCAGTGCTCTACGTAGTTCATTAATATAGATGCTACATACTCGTATATCTGTATAAATACTTATATACTATACTATAATTTCACGCTAAATCCTGTACGAGGTAGGCGGAGAGAATCGAGCTACACATGACTCGGTCCTTATTTCCTCCATCGCTTCTTTAACATTCCTAGCTCTTCTCATGCAAAGGTCGCGGGTGTCTAAAATCCTGTATAGGTGCCTGTATGTATTTATGTGTATCTTCACGCCAGGTCCCTTGCGGGGTAGGCAGAGTGAACCGAGCGCCATAAGACGCGGTCCTTTTATACTTCACTGGCTTCTCTAACATTCATAGCTCTTCTCATGCACGCCCGCCGGTTTCTAGGACTCTTGACACCACCTTCTGATAAAACACGACCAATTTGGTCATGGTAAGTTAGTCTTGGTCTTCCTCTGCTCCTACATCCATCCACTTTTGCATTGTATATCTGTTTCGTCATTCTTTCATCCTGCATTCTTTCTACATGTCCGAACCAACGGAGCATGTTTTTTCTTATCTTAACACCGACACTGTCTTTCTCTTTCTTTAATAAATAATAATGTTAAATATCTTGAATTCGTATAGAAAATATGGAAAACCTTTTCCCGCAACTTATATACATTGTTTCCACCTAAAATCGCAAACTATGTTTGTTAATATTTAATTTTTGACAGTTCCAACATTTTTCGTGGTTATGTTACTTTCATAACTTTCTTTGCTCTATTCTATTTCTGACAAAGGCCTTGCGAAGTGAAATAATGTTAGCAAAATATACAGACTTGGTGTAGTTAGTAATCATTAAGCGATCTTATGTGATGTCTTCTTCGATAAGAGAAAAAAAAAACAGGTTGCACTCCGGGAGTGCCGGCAGAAGTGAAAACTTGAACATTAACGTTGTGCATTTTTGAATATTTTAGAATGGTTAGGGAATATTTTCGCACGAATTCGCTTTATTTATCAGTATGTGGTAAAGTACAATATTCATTTATTGCGCTATCGTACACAAACATGAAAATTTATATTACATTAAAATTTAACACTTCAGAACGATTACAATTATTTTACATTAAAAAGTTTATCTCTCAGAAAAAACAACTTTTATCGATAATTTCAACGACTATTTTACCATCATCATTACATGCATCATCATCGCCAATTTCTAAAACTCAAACACATACGCACACTCGCGCAAGCGCCCTGCGCCGCTTAAACCAAACAGCGATGTTGATAAACTACGTTGAACGAAACGCGTAAGCGCCAAGAATTGCATGGCGCTTACAACGTTTTGGTCGCGAGAAAATAATGCCCTATGAACGATCTAGCGCTTCATGTTTTAATTGTTTAATTAGAGGTAACTAATGTTTTAGCGCTGCAGCGAACTTAAGTTCTAATTCCCACTAAAATCTTACGGTCAGGATCACGTGTCCTGACGCGAGTTTAACATTTTTTACTCATCCCAAAAAGTGCACAAAGTTATCACTTCAAAAATACAACAAGTTGCTTTGTTTCCGGACCCATCCCAATAAAAAACAGATGAATTCAAAATTTGACTAGCTCGGTTGTGGCATTGTGGTTAACTAATGTTACTTTGTACATCAACGCTCGTGCGTTTGATCCCCGCACAGGAAACACATTAGAGTATATGAACATGTCTGTTTGTATTGGTCCAGGTGTTTTTAAGAAGTACCTCCACTACACAGAAAACTACAGCAAAACAACAACTCCCTTGAGAGTTGTTATATTTTTGCGTGTAAGTGAGGTTACCAGTAAGTTTCATCAGAGGGGGATACCAGAGGGGGTTACAGAAACCGGCAAAAGTGCATGAGAATAGCTATGGATATTAAGGAAGCTATCGAGGTGTGTAAGGGCAGAGCCATATGGCACTCGGTTCCTTTTACCTACCCCCAAGGAATTTGGCGCGAAAATACAGATAGATAGAATACTATATAAAAGATATGAAAGTGTGTTGAAAATATGTTGAAAGGATCAGAATATTTCTAGGTAGCAATCGATAGATCCATAAGGTACAACTAGCCAGACACAACACAGTGAGGAGTACATATATGGAGTTATACAGCACTATATATGAAGAATTGGACGCTTTTGTAAGTATAAGGAAGGACTTCGAGGAAGACCAGGACTCACCTTCTAAGCAAAATTCGTCGTGTTTTATCAAGAGTATTTTATTAAAAGTATGTTTTAAATTCTAACGTTTAACCTCTACAGCGCCTGAGGATGCCTCTTGGAGAGGCGAAACACGTGTCACAGGGACAACCAAGCCAGTCATGGCAGCGACGGTGGTGGGAGCATGCGGTTTCTATTCCAGATGGCGGGCGACCGCAGCAGCCAAGGCAGGGACTACCGGAGCAGCCATGCCAGCGCCGACATGTTTTTTTTTTTTTTTTTTTTTATACTACTAAGGTGGCAATCAAGCATACGGCCTGCCTGATGTTAAACAGTCACCGTAGCCTATGGACATTTGCAACACCAGGGGCGTCACTCATGCGTTGCCGACCCTCTAAAAACCTCTTCACGCATTTCTTGAAGAACTCCATGCTGTAGTTCCTTGGAAAAACCTCGGCTGGGAGCTCATTCCACAGCTTGAGTGTTCTCGGAAGAAAACTTCTTTTTTTTTATACTTGCACCCCTGCCATGGTCAAGGCTCTTTTTTATGTCATTTATTTATTAACTAATTAAAAATATCAATTACACGTTCATATATAATATTTACTTTCATTCCACATTCATACCAAGTCAAACAGACATGTTCATGCACACAAATGTTTGTCCTGTGTGGGAATCGAATCCACGAGCGTTGGTGTCAAAGTCGCGTCATTCACAACTGAGCCATCGAGCTCATCAGAAGCTATAGGAACCGGGGTGCATGTTTAAAAAGAGCGACGAATTTTAAAGAGTAAGGACCGAGTGATGTTGCATTCAGTTCTCTCTGCCTAAGCCTATTTCATAAGTGACTTGGTGTGGAGATATAGATGAATAGAATACTAAGTTATTGTGACAGCAAATCGTTATACACGAGCTGTTCCTGTTCTGTGAACTGTGTGATTTGACGAGACGTTCAGCTCTATTGTGTAACGGAACGTACGTGTTTTCAATCACTGTTTAGCATACCCATTGTTATTAATCATTAAGGTCAACACTATGTTAACTCTGACACATATTATCTTGTCGTATAAGCATCTGAGGAGGTTTCGTGTTAGTAATGAAGGTGTCGCGAAAGACTATTCTTTTCTCCTTCAGACTTCAATAACTACTACCCATCAAGTAGTTCGTATGCTTGCTTATACGTCAGCAGAAACACTAAAGGTAACCACAAAGTAAAGGGATAGTAGCTTAAGAACTCATGCAATAGAGGAGGTATATACACACTCGTGCGTTGAGATGCCTGTTGTTAACCCTGTCATTCACTTATAGGAACACAACGACCCTGCAAGAAGTTGTTATTTGACTGTGGTTTTCTGTAAGGTGGAGATACTCGTACTTCTCCAGTCTATATAAAACACCCAAACCAAGACAAACAAGTTCATGCAGATAAATGTCTGTCCTTCGTGAGGGTGGAACCCACGAGCCTTGGTGCTCATCAGGCTCATGGTCGTCTTCCACTTATTGTGGTCCGCTCGTGGAAAGAAATATGAAATGAACAATAATATAAATTATTGTTATAAAAAACCTTACTTCCGCAATAATGTCCATTTTGTTTCATACCTCTTTTCTATTTTCTGATGTTACGTGCAGATTTCGTTTGATAGGTAGATCAATCTTCCTTTACACCTCCTGCTTCCTAATCCATTGGGATTGGCGGGGTTCCCTACCAAAGCTTAAGAAGTATTTGGCGAAGATATTGATTTTTACGTGGAGTGACTGCCGTCAAACCTCCCCACCCCAGAAGGAAAGCCAGACATTTCTTAGGTTAGGTCACATTATGTCTTCCGAAATATTATTACGTATGATATATATAAGAGAATATTTCTTGAAGTTGCGGGTTTCCCCACGGGGGTTTTCTTCACCGCCGAGCTAGTGATAATTACAAGTCGAGCCAGGATTCGAGCCGGGGATCTGTTGTCAATAAGCCGGTTCCATATCCACTAGGTTATCACTGTTCCCATTCGTGTGAAATTTGACTATGGTTATACAGGGTGGCCGGAATATTGACGTCCAAAAATAAAATTTAGGTCCCTCGCATCGTGGGGTATCCGAATCATCCCTATGTATGTTTCTGACTTTTCATTGTTTTCCAGTAATTTTTTTTTTGAATTTATAAGAATTTTCGAAAATAAAAAATGGCCCAGAAAAAAAATAGAATACGTTTTTGAAATTTTTTGACAGAACTGAATCTTCATGAGTCTTTATGGATAAAATAATCAGCTTCGTAACTTTATCGTAATTAGTTCATGCGGCCTAGCGCCGGCTGGCACCCACCCACTACTGTTAGTAAATGCAACATGCCGACGCTGCCATGGCTGCTCCGGTAGTCTCTGCCTCGGCTGCTGCGGTCGTTTGTCATCTGGAATAGAATCCGAATACCCCCACCATCACCGTTATAAAAATGTTGGTCTAAAATGAAAAAATTACGTTCGGTAAATTATGATTTAAATTTTCAACTTTAAATTAAAAATCTAAGCAGGTAACTTCATGGTTCCTAAGTAGACCTCAAGAATGCGCCAGACTCTTAGCTTTCATAATCATTCAAACAAAGTAGTACTTATATTATAGGGCTATTTTGGTAAAACAGCGAGGTGGGAAAATTCTAAAATTAACCATCTGATTACAAAATTTATTTTTGGTCATTTCATCATTCCTAAGGTTAATTAGTTTGTTAACTAACCAAAAATGACTGAAGGAAAGCAAAGATTTAAAGATTTATTTAGTTTAATTTAAGTTTAATTAATTTTGCACGATCTGTCCTTGAGGATCATGGGTTGTAAATGTGGCAACTCTTTTACCTGCAATAACAATAGATCGAGAGGATAAGGGACCGAATTATTGCAATCTTCTTCATTCTTAGTGTTGAGAGGGTCAGCGCGCAACCGAAGCCAACGCGAAACAAGTCACCTCAGTCATGCTCACTTTGTGCTTACTGCTACGCGTGTCGCCATTTTGTCTTTACCATACTTGCTTTTCCCAAGGATACCGCTGCCTACGTGTTTGACTACTTTGTTCGTTTATTGGACTGTGTTTTGCATTGTGATTTGGATTTTATTCACTTGGAAGTGTAGGAGAAGAGTTACACGTTAAGTGAATTAGCAGAAATGCTTTATTTTTAGAAGTTGCACGAGAAAACGACCGTGAAGCAGCGCGACTGTATCGCGAACAACTTCAACATCTTGGTGGGCCTCAACCTGACTGATATCCCGACCATCGTGTTTTCATTAAGATGCACATCACCTTAATAACAGGCCGCATTCCTGGTCAACGCGGCAGTCGTGAAAGAATACCTAGAGATGACCCGGACCGCAGAGAAACGGTGCTGGAAGAAGTTTAGCGAAATCCGTCCACGAGTAAGAGAAGTATGGCTATTTTTTTACACTACGTCGGGAAGCATACATGCATATGGCCCACCTGATGTAAAGCGGTTACCGTAGTTTATGAACGCTTGTAATACATTAAGTATCACCCGCGCGATGCCACCTCTACTATTAACACAGCAACTCCTTAGGAGGTTACTGGTGACCTCACTCACACGCAGGAATACAACAATTCTCGAGAGAGTTGTTATTTGGCTGCAGTATTCTGTGAGGTGGAAGTACTTCCCCAGACAGGCTGGTTTGTGCATTGAACATCCCAAGGACTTCTATCCAAGCCATAATTAAGGATGAAGGATACCACGCGTTCCATATCCAACGAGTCCAAGCTTTACTACCTATACCACCAATTGCGCATTGATTTTTGGCAAACCATGTTGCAAGCAAGAGGATCCTGGATTTTTCAATAAACTATTATGGTCAGATGAGTCACGATTCGAGCGATTTGGAATATTCAATATTCATAATTACCACACGTGGGCGATTGAAAATCCATATGAAGTAAAAGCTTCAACATTTCAAAATCATTTCAGCGTTAACTTACGGTCTGGTATCGTCAATGGCGAACTAATTGGTCCGTATCCGTCCGTCAGAGCTAATGACAAAACCTCTAGAAACTTGTTGGTCAAAGAACTTCCATTGTGGCTGGTGAATCTCGAACTTAGACGAACCACGGTGTTTCAAATTGATAACGCTCCATGTTACTACGCAACGCAAGTCCGAAATTACTTAAATGAAACATATCCCAACAGATGAATCGAACGGAGCGGACCAATTAGGTGGCTTCCACGCTCACCTAACCTCAACCCCGTCGATTTCTTCATTTGGGGCTTTTAAAAGGAAATAGCATACGCCCGAGAATGTTCGAGTGAACAAAAGCTGATGCAGAGGATTGCAGAAGCCGAACATGTGAGAGAGAACAGAGAGGCTTTTAGACGATTGAAAAATATTTTTTTATGTAGCAGAATGTGTATGCTGTGAAGAAATAGTAGAATTATTTTTAGAAAAATATAATATTGATATACTATGTTTAACGGAACATTGGCTAAAGAAAAGTGAAATATTACTTGGTATCAATAATTATAAAATAGTTAGTATCTTTAATAGAAAGTCTTCGATTAGAGGCGGTTCAATGATTATTATAAAAAAATGCCACAAAGCCAAAGAACGTAAGGACATTGTTAGGCTCTCTGTTGAATGCACTATTGAGATTTCATGTGTTGAACTAGATAACTACATAATTATTTGTGTATACAGACCTCCTAGCAGTGATTTTACACAATTTGAGCAAGTAATGGAGGATACTTTAAGAAAAGTTTTTACAGGCAAAAAAAGCATAATAGTATGTGGTGATTTCAATGTAGACATATTAGTAAACACACAAACAACACTTAGATTTTTAAATTTATTTAAATCATTTAATTTAAATAATGTCTTCCTGGAGCCTACACGTGTAACAGCCACATCTGCGACTTGTCTAGATAATATCTTTTGTAATTGTGAGCATATCAATAAATCAATAATTGGCGACTTGCCTTCAGATCATTATGGTCAGTTGGTAGTATACCAATGTTCAAATAATGTAGATTTAAAAAGTGATCTGTTGTATAGACCACTAACCACTAATAAACTTATTAAATACAACAATGTACTTGGGGAAAGGTTGCCATTATTGGATTACTCTGTAGACAATCCTGATTTGCTCTATACCAATTTGTTTCATGTTATCTCCAGTGAGTACCAAAACATATTCAAATATAAAAAGATTAATACCACGAATAAATTTAAGTTTAATAATTGGGCAACTACAGGTATATTGATAAGTAGAAATAAAATGTTTGAATTATATGGAGAAAAGGCATATAGATTTGACCCAGACTTTGTTAAATATGTTAAAAATTATTCCAAAATATTTAAAAATGTTTATAAAGTTGCAAAATCAATGTATATTAAAAACAAAATTAAGCAGTCGTCAAATAAAATAAAGGCTGTATGGGATATTGTTAAAAAGGAAACAGGTAAAGATAAACCACGGAACAATGAGTATTCTATTAAACATAATAATCAAACTGTAACAGCTGCTAAATAAGTAGCAAATCTTTTTGATGACTACTTCACTAATATCCCTTATATTACCACTGACTCCCTCAATTCATCTCCTCATGCTGCTGCGAAGTTATTAAAGGAAAATGTACAACCAGGAGTGGAGCTTTTCCAATTTACACATATTCAATCAAGCGATATAATTAAAACCTTTAAACAACTAAACATTAAAAACTCAGAAGATCATTGGGGAATGACCATAAAAGTATTCTATTATATTATTGAGTCAATAGCTCCACACTTGGCATTTATTTTTAATCAATGTATAGATATGGGTGTGTTCCCAGACTTAATTAAATTTAGTAAATTAATTCCATTATTCAAGTCTGGTGAAAAAAGTGAACTGGGGAATTATAGACCCATATCTATTTTGCCAGTATTGAGTAAAATATTCGAAAAGATAATGCTTGATCAATTACAACTCTATTTTAAGACCAATGAAATTTTTCATAGTGCACAATACGGCTTTACAGCAGGTAAATCAACTACAGATGCGGGGGTGACATTGGTCAAGCATGTTCTTAGCGCATGGGAGAGATCCCAGGATGCTATTGGGGTATTCTGTGATCTCTCCAAAGCTTTTGATTGTGTCGACCATCGGACATTATTGCTCAAGCTGTGCCATTATGGAGTTAGAGATAAAGCCCATGATTTGATCGCAACTTACTTAAACAATAGAATACAAACAGTTGACATAAATGGGGTCAAATCTAAAGGCAGTAATGTTAATATTGGGGTGCCCCAGGGCTCTATATTGGGACCCTTTTTATTTTTAGTATATATAAATGATCTGCCATACATGGTGCAGAAAATGGCGGATATACTACTGTTTGCCGATGACACTTCTTTAATTTTTAATGTTGCTCGCCGGTGCGAAAATATTGACAAGGTAAATAGTGTTCTATCTGCCATTCTAAATTGGTTCACATGCAATAATCTTTTATTAAATTCAACTAAAACCAAATGTATAAAATTTAGTTTTCCAAATGTGGCGTCTTCCAATACACAAGTTTTCGTTGACAATAATATACTAGAATTTATTAATGATACTGTATTTCTTGGAATTACGATAGACTCAAAATTGCAGTGGGGCCCTCACATAAATAAACTGTCCAGTAAGCTCAGCTCTGCCGCATATGCCGTTAGGAGAATTAGACAATTGACGGATGTGGCTACCGCTCGCTTAGTCTATTTCAGCTACTTTCACAGCATTATGTCATATGGTATATTGTTGTGGGGAAGAGCGGCTGATATAGAAACTATTTTCATATTACAAAAAAGAGCCATCCGCTCTATTTATAACATGGGCTCCAGGGAATCACTTAGAGAACTATTTAAAGAAATAAATATTCTCACGGTTACCTCTCAATATATTTATGAGAACATAATGTATGCTCGTAAAAATATAAATTCGTTTTCAAAATGTACTGAAAATCTTAGGAGCAGGAATAGATTGCGTATGCCAGTACATCGACTTGCTAAGACTAATAGATCTTTTGTGGTAAATTGTATTCGATTCTATAATAAATTACCTGAAACAGTTCTGTCCTTGCCTGACTATATATTCAAAAGACACATCAAAAATACTCTATGTAAGAAGGGTTATTATAGAATCGATGAATATCTAACTGACAGAGATGTATGGAAATGATTCAGCACATGAATTAATATAACTTTAATTGTACCACTTGATATCACTATATGTACACTCATTATATTTATTGTAATATGTATAAGATGATTTGGAAAAAAAAAAGACCTATATTGGCAAGTTTCTTTCGGCATTTCTTCTTCGCCAATGGTCATTTGAAATGCTGGTAGATTAAAAAAGAGAAAAACTTAAAAAAAATAATAATGATAAGATATAATATTGAAAATGTAAGACGTGTCTAAGTGCCCGTGAGGGTCTAAAGGCAAATAAAGAATTTTTATCTTTATCTTATCTTATCTGTATCACTGCTGGAGATGGCCACTTTGAAAACTTTTTGTAAAATTCAAAAATATATATTTTTTTCACATTACCGTCTGTGTTTTATTAACAAAACCACTTTTTTCTTAAAACTTATCTTACAAAACCTCTGAAGATATTTGTTGGTTAGTTTCCAACATTCTCTTTCATTACTTAACATTAGGAATGATAAAATGACCAAAGATTTTTTTTTACTTGATGGCTAATTTTAAGAATTTTCCACCTCGCTGTCTTTGATAGCCGATTTTAGCCAAAGGAGCCCTATTAACTGCTACTTTTTTTAATGAAAGCTATGATAGGGGTGATTCAGATACCCTACGATACGAGGACTTAATTTTGTTTTCTGGGCGTCAATGTTCCGACCACCCTGTATAATAAACACAATGTCATAACACAAAACAAGCCTCACACCGGCTGTCCGAATTATTCAAGTGTTTACAGCTCGGGCCCGAGTGACATGTATGTAAGTAATTTTATTCCTCTCAGTTCGATAAAGTGACAACCCTAATTTCAGTTGTCACGTGTGAGGGGCGGTTTATTTAATCTGAGCAGTGTTCGGAAACAATTTGTGGTAATGCGCTTTGACAAAGCGAGACAAATTGGGTTTTTGTTTACGTTAATTGCATACTCTAAGGGTCTAACCTTCTATATATCTCCAACAGACCTCACTCACTTGTTTAACATCATTCGGCTCTTTTCATTTACGCTCGTCGGTTGTAGATCTAACTTTAATATATATATAGTAATGGCGGACAAGTTCGTTGGGTTTTGCCACAAACCCATTAACCTCTTGAAAGCGCATGGAGGGTTTACTCTTATTGTGTGTGTGTGTGTGTGTGAGGGGGGGGGGGGGGGGGGGGGGGGGTTCCTAGTGTTTTAATGGCAAAATTTCTCAGCGATTCAAGCCAACTGAGAATCGGGTGAATATTTTAACCAATTATCTGATAAATGACGCTATGTTGCTCCGTGAACTAACCTATAAGAGCTGAGCGTTTTATTTTACTCCCCGACCCGTGGCGGTGAATTTTATTTACTACAGAATAATTGTATCGTTGGGTCTGCATAGGTTATTTCTTTCATTGGTTTTGCAATATAAGTAAGTGGCTCATAATTATCTTTATAGCTGTAACTAACTTGACCTGTACGTTTTAGCCCAGTTGCAGAGTTAACAATGCTACTTTTACACCAAGATTCGTGGGTTCAATTCTCATACAGGACATATCATACAGGATCTACTGTTTATCTTGGTCTAGGCGTTTTTAAGATCATTAGTCGGGCATCACAGTCAGATCCAACTGGAAACGTCTCACAGAAAATCACCGGTAAATAACTTCCCGAGTGTCATTAAGGTTACCGGAAGTTCCTGTGGACTTGTTATGATAGCAGCAAGGGTGCCAACACCCTGGTGATATTTCTTACATTAAAAGTAACTACTGAGAGCAGTAGATACTTTACATCAGATGGACTTACACACGTATATCTAAATGCGACTTCGGCTCCCAGGATTTTCATTATTGATGTCCTGTTCAGCGAGCCCTGAATATGTTTACGTGTACATTCTACTGAATTCAGTGTTCTGTAAATCGATTGTTCGGCAGCTCATATCCGTTAGGTCCCGCATTATCACAACGCGTTCCTATAGCTGAGTCACGACCTTGGATCGCCATTTCGTTTCTAATCTTTCATGACATCGCACCTTTATGAGATTTTTCAGTTGTTTAACGTCAGACCGGTGTACTTCTCCAGTCCGGCTAATTGAAATTGAATCTTGAACCATCTGTACATGGAGGTTTACCACTAAGTTCCACTATCGTACTACTTGCTACAAACTAAAATTTCACCCTCACCATCTTGATGAGTGGTAATCCACTACAGTACGCTTTTCTACCACGTACGGTGAAATTGTGGAATCAACTCTGCGGTATTCCCGAACAATCGATACGGGTGCCTTCAAGAAAAGAACCTATGTTTCCCAAAAAGAGCTGGCAACGGATCGGAGGGCTGGCGACGGAGGTGACCCACACGCTCGTCACGCAAAAAAAATGGAGATGTGGTGTTTCACGTCGATGGCGAGAGTGTCGTTCTCGTTCAACACCTGCACGTAACTCACGTAACTAACAATTTAATTTTTGAGCACCATTATAATTAACAAATTATAATAGTTTCTAATGGGAACGATTTAATGTATTTCCGGATTAACGGATGACGCAGGTAGCACCGAAATTCGCATCAAAATGCAAGTGTAGATTTGCTCCGTAACAACACGTTTATCGAAACATAATTTTCTTGGATGTGCAGCCCCCCCCCCCCCCCCCCCCCTCCAAATCCGAAAACACAAATTTACACATGCCTGGTTTCGAATCGGTGACCAGTTGGTCAATAGGCTGGTTCTTTATCCATTGGGCTATCGCAGCTTTAGAAGTATCATTGTCAATCAAAGTTGCCGTTTTACTCTCCGTCCATATAACTCTAACAATTCACGTTTTTTGCGATTGATCAAAGTGTTCGTTTTCACTACTAACAAAATCAAGTTTTCAATTTGATGCATTTGGCGTGGCAAAATTTATTAAAAAAATCTATGAAATATAAATAATGTCTCCCAATTCCAGTATGTAGCGCCTACAAATGATATCCCCTATGGCAAATTCCTATATTTATGTACAGTCACCCTCAGAATTACAGTCTACGCGACACAGTGGCGACATCTGCCGCCCCTATTTGAATTACAAACTACAGTTAATGTTGTGTGTAATTGTACGATTCTTGCTTTGTGGGGTAGAAAAATTAAGTGGATTAGAGGGTACAGACGATGACACAAGTGGTTAATATTCTGACATCAATTCACAGTAAATAAATTGACATGCGAAACAAAATGTCAAAATATTGTTATGATTATATTCGAAGTTAACTCTGTATAAAATGTTAAACGTATTGGTTGTTTTGTACTTCATATTATGCAAACTTCTGGTTACATTTAGTATCCATAGAGCCCCTCATCCATGTAGAAAGTATAAGTAAGGAGCATTATAGAATAACATTATGTTTTGGAGCTAGCATAATGAAAGTGGCCATGACTACCAGATAGTGTAGAATACGTTAAAATATTTACCGTGATCTGTTAATGGAATATTTACTTATGTCATGATCGGTGTGGAACGTTTGTGGAATCGATTCCCACAGGACAAACATTCGTGTGCATGAATATGTCTGTTTGTCTAGGACTGGGAGTTTCCTATGTATCGTAAGTAAATATTTACAAAAAAATATATATACGTACGTAAAGATTTACGTATTATTGTCTAATACGCATTTAGTTGTCTTCGCTTTCTTGAAAATTGTCTATAGAGGGCATGTGAATGTTAAAAAAATACTAGTAGAGTAGAAACAAGCTCCCCCACACTGCAGTAGAACATCACATTTTGAATCAGGAACGTTCTAAAACGTTCGTTCTCTCTTTCTGCTGAAGAGATACCCGCATAGTTATTTTTATTATTTTGTAGATGATTGTACTGTTACAAATGTGATCAAAAATTAAAATATCTCAATTTCTGTAACCTTAGTTTGTTTTAATACCGAGTAACATTTGTGAAGTAATTTGATTTGGGTGAGTATAATTTCCTGAAGGGGTATTTCAAAATTGTTTCATACCTTGAAGTACATTTTCTAAAATAATATGACATTTATATCACTTTGGTTGTTAAATCGACGATCACTAGTATAACCGTTGATAATGTAGTGTTAGAATAAGTTAGTGAATGAGATTGTATATATTGAAATATTAGCGGAGATGGAATATACAGTAAGCTCCTAAGGAGTTGGTGTGTTATCAGCAGAGGTGGCATCGCGCGATTGATATTTAATACATCGCAAGCGTTAATAGGCTGTGGTAACCGCTTTACATTAGGTGGGCCGTATACTGGTAGGTACGCCTCCCGATATTGTATAAAAAAAACTATTACCTGGATAGGCTTTACCATAGAGATCCAATTTCATTCACTACTCATGGAAACTGGAATTTATTTCGGAGTATTGAAGTAATTTATATTAATTTGGTAATTTTCAGCCCATAAAAATAGTAGTCTATAATACTTACGTATTAACCAAACAAAATATAGAAGTGATTTTTATAATGTTTATTGCCTGCCACAGGAGACATGATCAGTTTTAGAACCAAAAATATGGACTAAAAGATTTTAAGTGCGTTGACTTGCATTGTATAAATGGTATAATAAATTATAGTTTTGAATTAAGGTCAAATACCTGCGTGCATGAAAAGAGCTATGAATGTTACAGAAGCGAGTGAAGTATGTACGGACCGCGTCTTATGGCGCTCGGTTCTCTCTGCCTACCCCGCAAGGGACCTGGCCTGAAGATATACATACATACATAAAATACCTATAAGTAGTTTTTAATCTACTTTAAAAAGGATGTTTAGTTTTATAACTAAGGTGCAAAACAAATACGATACCTACCTGATAGTAAGCGCTTACCGTAATCTATGAACCCTTGCATTACTGGGGCCAGTCACTGAGTCTGCAAAATATTTTCAAGTATATTTTTAAGAACATTATTAGTTTCTAAAAATGTAGTTTCTTGATACTTGATTTCACGTCACACGTGCATTTGAGTAGTGGTAAGGTACGGTAAGGTGCGGTCCTTACCGTACCTTACCACTACTCAAATGCACGCACACGCGCAACGACGCAATCGAGCTCTTACCTTTAAGAGCATGATTGCGTCGTTGCGCGTGTCATTCTAACCGAACACGCAGGTTAAGCAACGTCGACCGCAGCCTTTCTTTGGATGGATTTATCTATCTCGCGTTTCTCCATGCTTTGGAGGGCACGTTATGTCGATACATGACAGTTGTTAAGCTAAGTCAGTGGACCTTGGGCGGCATGAAAACAGTGGCCACCGCCAATCCGCATTTGAGCAGCGTGGTGGAGTATGCTCTAAACCCCTTCGGTTGAAGGGAGACCCATATCCCTGCAGTGGGATGAGTATGGGTTGATGTGGCATGAATCATGCCAAGTTTGGGTCGGATTAAGTACATATAGGACAAGTTCAAGTTCGTCTAAGTGTTAAACGGTTTATGTCCGGCTGAAGTTGGACATAGTTTCGGAAAAGATTGAGCTTGGAGTGTCAAAAAGTGAAATTTGTTTTTTTTTCAAATAAGCGGTTCATTTACAGTTTTAATAAGCATATTCTGTAACAGTTTTTATTTTTATTTTATGGATATTAGGTAATTTTTGAGTAGCAGTCAAAATGACCTAATATAAACTTTACAGTAAAAATATAGCAGTGTTATTAATCTTGCCCCCTCCCTGTGAGCAATAGAAATATTAAGCTTAAAAAATGTATAGAACACTCGATGTGCGATTGTAATCATTATTACGTACGGTATAAGAATTATATAAGATTAAGCTTGATATGCACTTATCTGTACTAGATAGGTAACATTTTAGTTGCAGCCAGTTTAGCCAGTTTAATCCTTATTTAGTTCAGAATACCAACGAGGTTCCGATTTTATTTCAATCAATCAAAATACTAACTCAATAGAATATATTAACATACAATAGAGTTAACGTATCACCACATCCCTAAACATAATCTAATTCACATTTAATGGTTTAACAACAGCAGTAAATTTAGTGAAATGTACCGTTTACTAACTCGCAGACACAATATCCACGAACTAATTGTATAGAGTTGAATTTGATGATTAATATCCTACATAGTAAACCGGGGGCTTCATCAAAATTAGTTTTCAACTAACTTCAAAAAGGAAAAGAAACGAGAGAACGTACTTTTTTGTATGTTATATGACATCTTTGTCACTTATACATCGATATTGAAATTTTCATTGCTTTTTATAAAATTTCATAGACGAGCTGTGGCGCATTGGTGTAACGCGTTGTTACGCTTTAAATTTCATAGACGAGCTCGGTGGCGCAGTGGTGAAACGCGTTGTTACGCTACAAATTTCATAGACGAGCTCGGTGGCGCAGTGGTGAAACGCGTTGTTACGCTACAAATTTCATAGACGAGCTCGGTGGCGCAGTGGTGAAACGCGTTGTTACGCTACAAATTTCATAGACGAGCTCGGTGGCGCAGTGGTGAAACGCGTTGTTACGCTACAAATTTCATAGACGAGCTCGGTGGCGCAGTGGTGAAACGCGTTGTTACGCTACAAATTTCATAGACGAGCTCGGTGGCGCAGTGGTGAAATGCGTTGTTACACTACAAATTTCATAGACGAGCTCGGTGGCGCAGTGGTGAAACGCGTTGTTACGCTACAAATTTCATAGACGAGCTTGGTGGCGCAGTGGTGAAACGCGTTGTTACGCTACAAATTTCATAGACGAGCTCGGTGGCGCAGTGGTGAAATGCGTTGTTACACTACAAATTTCATAGACGAGCTCGGTGGCGCAGTGGTGAAACGCGTTGTTACGCTACAAATTTCATAGACGAGCTCGGTGGCGCAGTGGTGAAACGCGTTGTTACGCTACAAATTTCATAGACGAGCTCGGTGGCGCAGTGGTGAAACGCGTTGTTACGCTACAAATTTCATAGACGAGCTCGGTGGCGCAGTGGTGAAACGCGTTGTTACGCTACAAATTTCATAGACGAGCTCGGTGGCGCAGTGGTCAAACGCGTTGTTACGCTACAAATTTCATAGACGAGCTCGGTGGCGCAGTGGTCAAACGCGTTGTTACGCTACAAATTTCATAGACGAGCTTGGTGGCGCAGTGGTGAAACGTGTTGTTACGCTACAAATCCATCAATTCTTTAATAAGCCTTTTTACACAGAATTTCTGATGTGACTTTAGAAAATATTGTCAGGAAAGGGCAGAACTGTTTCAACCTAGTCTTTACGAATATAACCCTAGCATGAAACTTTATGTGTGTAGATAGATGCATTTGCAAGGATTTATAACCCTATATCCAGTAAAGTAAGTGTCTAAGTTAGGTTATATGTGGGTTTCATACTTGGTTGACTATGCGACGCGAACTGTGAACACTGATAAAGACAGCGAATAGGCGCTTATATTTATAGTTAGAAACTAAATGTACGCTAAGTTTCATTTGCCATAAATATTAGCACGATGCGTAAAATATATTTATATATATTTGTTGGGTGGCATAGAAACAAACCTTCTCTGATACGAAGCTACTACCATAGGCTATGTGTGGACAAGGAGTCTCTTTCGTATGTACATACTTGTAACATATTAGCTGCTGGCCAATTTCCTGGCGGTCTGCTCTCAGAAACCCAACAATCATACAAGAAATGTACATTTGCCTGTAAAATTCTGTAAAAAAGTACTTTACTATACACTCACTTTACTACAACATTTGGGGAAACACTGACTTTTGACATGGAGCAATTGACGTCGGAATCCCGTTTTAACTTCTAGGGGACCACTTCGGGAAGGCTTATAAAACCCATCAGTGAAATGTGGTAGTACTCAAGTACTAATAGTACGCAAGTCAGATTTATTGGCATCTACGCTGACTTGTAGATACGAATAAGCAATTCGATGCGTACATACCCTGCACATCAAGCCCGTGAACACATGGACTGGCAGGTTTAAGTGGGTGCGGTGTCGATGATTTTAGTTCATTACTACATGAGGTGAATACAGTTTCTTGATTTTGATTCTTTGTATGCGCCCTGCTATGTCGGTGTAATCACTCTTAGCCTAGATTGAAAATTAGGGCTGGAGTCAACTCAGCAGTCCAGACTCTCAGCAGTAAAGTCAGATATGTGGATAAATTCTGATTTCGTACACGAACTTATCTATTTGTTAGGTACATTTTCCTGTTTTCTGTAATTTTATGTTTGATGTTGGAATAAACGTATTTATATTTCAAAATAGCACGATACGAGAAAAATTGGTGAATGAAAAATTATTTTAATATTGAACTCGTGTACATTTGGAAAGAGGGCACGAATAATTTTCCTAGAGAAGAGCTATCAATTTTAAAGAAGCTAGTTAGATGTTTAAGAGTCTAGTCACATTGCCCTCGGGTCAATCTGCCTACCCCGCAAGGGATTTATCGTGAAGTGATAGATACATAGAATGGGTATGGAACTTAGGTTAAAGTTAGTTGATTCATTCATCATAGACACTATGGGCTAAGGATGGGAAACAAAGAACGTCGTTGTCGTCAAGAAAAAATATATTCAGCGACACTATCGCCAAATCTATTTATGGTATGGGGACGCTCGCAGCAACAGCTTAGGATCACTTAAAGTTTTTTTTTTATACTACGTCGGGAGGCATACAAGCATACGGCCCACCTGATGTGTAGCGAATGCCGTAGCCTATTAACGCTTGCGATATATTAAGTATCACTCGCGCGATGCCTCCTCTGCTGCTTCCACAACAACTCCTTAGGAGCATACGGGTAACCTCCTCACACGCAGGAACACAACAATCCTCTAGGGAGTTGTTATTTGGCTGCGGTTTTCTGTGAGGTGGAGGTACTTCCCCAGACAGGCTGCCGACCTCTCTTACTTGTCTTATGTGGAAATCGAACGCTCGAGTCTTGGTATCAAAGTAGCCATTGTTAATAACTGGACCACCGAGCGGTTATATCCCATGTGCAAATTGCCTTGGATAGAAGTACGCAGACCTGGTGAATCGAGTATATAAAGATGCGAAACACAACATGCAGTTGACGTCCTCCCCTGCTTCATTTATTTGCAGTGTGTAAATTTCTGTGTGAAGAGCCCATTGACATTCCAGGTACGTGCACTTTGGTCATATACAGCATGTAAACCAGAAAGACGAACAAGTATGCTGTGCCAATATACACCACTTTTCCAAGCCACATGCACCTTAAAATGAGTACCTTGAGCAGTCAGAACCCGTTATATACGTTTTCCCATACATTTCGTGGTAGTATACGACCACCCGGGTTTCGAAGGGTTAATAATCGTTTGCGAAATGTAATTAACTATCAATCCAATATGAAACACATATTAAAACAATACATTAAATCTACACCTTTAAATTCAATGCTATCTATACATTTTTTTCTCGTAAATATCGACTTCACATTTTATTAGAAATACCAAAATTTATTAGTACTTTATTATTTCGAGTGTCCTACTTCAGTGTGGAATAAAAATGTTTTTTTACTTATTGTCATAATATTTTTGATGTCATTTTATGGAGTTATCAAATCTTTATGGCCCGTGCCATGCGTTTATAGGCCTCTTAAGTAATAAAATGTGGGAGTCACGTGCGTATTTTTAAGGTAGCTCTAGATATTGGGCGACCAGACATTTTATTTTTTGTTCTTTTAACCCACTTTAAGTACCTTTTATTGCAGCTATGCAGCGACGATACAATAACGTATTGTCACTGTATAGCTTGAATATAAGGTATTTAAGAAAGGTAGGATCCAGCGAGAGGTGCTGTACTCCACTCCCTCAGATTTTTTTTGTCTTTTACTCTGTCCGTTCACTGACACCGACCGTCCGTTCTCATTTTTTACCTCATCACGCATTTCATGGCAAAACAAAAAATAAGTTTCACGGCGCCATCCCCTCTACAACATATGTGGATTTTTGCAACATTAGGAGTTTACACTCGAATATCAACACGGTCTATCATCACCTGGAGATCGCGCGGCCGACCATTCTTTTCCTCACGCAGACACAAATATCCTCATCGACACATTTTACTTATATTACTATGGGTACAACCTAGAACACGTATCTGTGGGTCGTGATGGAGTATGCGTGTTCGTTCAGGAGGTACTATATGTACGTACGGATCATGGCGGCTACAACCGGACCTACCCGTGCCTTTGCAGGTCCCGTAGCGTTGATACAAACAATTGTATTGTACAATAAGGCTTAAATCTAAAATCATGTAAAATAACATTTAAAGAGATCGTACAACCAGCACCGTTAGCCACAAACATAATTTAAGCTCAATAGGAGAAATTGTAACAAACGCGGCAATACAAACATAAATTATTGGATCAATTTGGCGTTAACACAATTTAACTTCGTAATATTAGACAGCTTGTCGTATATATCTTTTTTGAACATTGCTTGTGAGAGTGAAAACATATCCATATCTGCGAATTCGACATTGTATGACGAATTAGACGATGGAAGGGAGCACGCTCCCCTGCTTTAGTTCTACAAAATTTTAGAGGAAATAAACGTATGACCTCACACTCACGCATACGAGGCTACTTGGAACATGTAGAATTATTTGATAGGTGAGTTATATGCACTCAAATTAGTCATGGTATATCTTTTGATTATAATCACATTTGATTTATACGGAATCTCCTGTGAGAAAGCAAAGTTAATGAGAACTTAGTAAGACTTGACCGATATTGATGACTTTGCATGGCGGCAACGATAATTCACAGACCGCAGGATTTTTTTCTGTACAGATTCAAGTTGATCACTATATTTAGAGTAGAAAGGATTCCATACAGCTGTTACATACTCCATTTGAGATCTGACCAATGATTTAAGAAGAGCAAGGTACGAGGAAGTTCGATTAAAAGGAGTGCACACGCGCATGGTAAACTCGTATATTTGGAAACCCCTGTTTGTTATATAATTATATAATCAATGTGAATGTCAAAATGTAGTTTCGAATCGAAGAAGAATCCAAGGTCTTTTATATTATTTACGTTTTCCAGAGTAATTTTATTCAAACTGTAAGTGTAGTTTAAAACATTTACCCCTTAGGTAAAAGTAATAACTTAACAGGATACAATGGTCGACCTTGTCAAAGGCCTTGCAGAATTCGGTGTAAATTGAGTCCATCTGTATGCGTTTATACATATTCTCAAATAAAAAGTTCGGGTAAAGTAATAAGTTACTGATGGTAGAACGATGTTCAACAAAACCATGTTGTTCCTGTAATAATTGGTGGTGTAAATGGGGATACATGGTATTATGCACTGATCGTTCGAATACTTTATACAAGATCGAAATCAAAGATATCAGCTAATAATTACTGCCGTCATTTTTGGACTCATTCTTAAAAATTGTAGTAATATTAGCTGATTTTCATATAAAGAGAACCGTTCCTTCGCGTATACTTGAATTGAAGAGTACATATAAAGGCAAGCTTATCGTTATAGCTGTATGTTTAAAAAAATGGAGAAATACCATCAGGCATGTAAGTGAACCGACGTCAAAAGATGGCAAAGTGTTTTAGTCGATATTATAATGAACGCAAGGTTCGAAGACTTTCAGTCAACTTCAGGCAAGATGAACATAACAACGGCGATACGACACCTTCATTGTTATATTCGTAGACATATTTGTAGACAACTTGTCATATACAATACTATTCAGCTATTGTATCACATATATTACTATTATACTATTCTGCTAGCCCAGAGCATTGAAAAAAGGGATGATGTATGATAAGTGAGCCGTAAAAGTCTCAGTGTGTGGTATCACCTTTACGGACGAGCAGCCCTTCGAATTCGTTTTAATGTTTATAATAATTGCCAGGTGTATCATATAAATTTGCATTATTATAACGTGTTGTGAGATTGTTAACCTCTTGATCCTTATTTTATGACATTTTTATTAAATTACTTGGTCAGATAACAAGCGTTTCGTTGGACGCGTTTGGTTAAAAAAAAATATATGACGATAATTTAAATTCAGTATGTACTGTTACTACAAATATAATATATACTATGTCGACATAGTTTTCAGAAGGTAGTTTAGACTGAGACTTCACTCAAACTATCGATGCCTAGGATCCTAATACTTTCAGAAACGTTAACTTTGTTTGTGTATACAAACAAGTCGCTTGGGAATTTATTGCATAGTAGCATTTGACCATAATGCAACATTTTGAACACTGTTAAAGCATTTTCTACAAGTTCGCTTGAACTCTCGACTTCAATATTATTAACACTATTAATAATAGTGATTATTATTATCATTTATTGCACAAAAACATTATATAGATACAAGATTTAAAGTATTTCGTTCGCAAAGGCGAGCTTATCTCTACAAAAGATCTCTTCAAGACAACCTCCAACA
Source organism: Pyralis farinalis (assembly GCA_947507595.1). Classification (NCBI taxonomy): domain Eukaryota; kingdom Metazoa; phylum Arthropoda; class Insecta; order Lepidoptera; family Pyralidae; genus Pyralis; species Pyralis farinalis. Next base: position 34,979,099 of record OX382260.1, on the reverse strand, counting down.
GTGGGATATATTGTAAGGTACGGAATCGCTGTAAGTGCCTGATAAATGTTATGTACACATATAGTTAAGTTATACATATATATATATATATATATATATAAATGAGAATACAGATGGGCTTTCACGAATTCGAGTGGGTAATTTATTCCACAACTGGGCAGTACGGTACGGTAAAGGAGTTGTAAAAAAAACAGTTTGCACAGTGCGCAGAGCAGTGAGAGCAGTAGCGTCTCGGTATGGCAGGGACGACGAGAACGGGTGGTAGGGGGGAGGAGGTCGAATCGGCGGCCGAGGTACGTGGGAGCAGCAGGGTTATGGAGGATCTTATAAAAAAAAGTAAGGATATGGACGTTGTGGCGAAAAAGAATTGGGAGCCATTTTAATCGGTTACGATACTCAGTAATGTGGTCACATTTCTTAAGTCCGAAGATAAACCTAATATTTTGCAAACGATCCAGTTTATTTAAAAGTGTCTCACTTCCGTCATAAGCACATATCTGATGGTACAAAGTGGCGGTATATTTGTAGGACATCTGCATACAGGTGGTAGGAAGAAGAAATAGCATAAGTACTCGTAATTTGATTGATAAAAATCGAGAAAAGAAGTGGAGATAATACGCCGCCCTGTGGTACACCGACATTTAAGGTGGATCAACTTGAACAGTTGTCATCAATTTTGATGCACTATTGTCGATCTCGGAGAAAGGAATCAAATCATGAGATTGCGGTAGGAGAAATGTTAAGTGCACGAAGAATGCCAACTAACACATCAAAATCCACAGAATTGAAAGCACTGCTAAAATCAAGTAATACAATAACAGTAAGTTCTATAGTACATATATATAATTATATAAGTATATTTATCTGTATATATAAATTATTTTATTCATTAGCTAAGCATAGTGGCTCTGCATTGCCTGCACATGTCGTTCTATAACAGAAGGGAAAGGGTGGGATATGGCAACATAGTTCTACAGAGCACAGACCATGGTATAAGCGGTAAAATAAACCCTAGCCAATGTCCTTACCTATATATATATATATTTATATATATAAATACTATATATATATGAATATGTACTAGAAATTAAAGTAATAAGATAGGTACTTAGGAAGCGAAGCGTGTAACCCAGTTATGTTGCGCTCAGTTCTCCTTGCTTATCCTGCAAAAGACTTGGCGTTAAAATATAGAATTATGGTTGTGATAATTTTAATTCGTCTTACGTAAACTTCAAATCGTTTTAAGCTTCTCAACCACAAAGGCCCAATGCTGTCATTACCACATTTCAAAGTTCACGTGAAAAATTTCTAAAATCCAGTGAAAATGCTCAGCGGAGCGTGTTTAAAGTGATTGTCGTGATTTACACTGCCGACTCAGATTCTCTGGAGATTTCAGCTCGCACGTAACTATGGCTTTGGATTTATCTAATGCGGCTTACAATGGAGGGTATTTCCAGCGACCGTTTTAACTTTTGTAAGCAGTTTAGTTTTCAGGTAGATATTGTTACATCCGCCCACATCACGTCAATACTGCAGGGATGATGTCGTGGGTCTTCCTTCAATTGTAAGAGCCGACTTCAGCTCAATGTAGTATACATCCAAACCAGTCCTTACATACTAATATTATAAACGTGAATATGTGTTTGTTTGTCCTTCTTTTACATGAAAATGGAGCAACTGAGTGATGTTTGTATGAAGATATAGGATGGGTCTGAGAGTGACACAGGCTAATTTCTATCGCGGTAAAATATTTCACTCCCATGAAAAAATGCATTTTGTTTCCCTTTGACCACAAAAATGAAGCCGCGGGTTATAGATAGTGTATAGCAGAGTTTAAAGCATACCTTACTTTTGCAAATTGGTAAAATAATGGAGAACTTACCTCAACGATTGTCGCTTATCGATACGAACCGAATCTTACGACTTAACGTGCCCTCCGAGCGGAAAAGCTCCAGTATATATTACATCAATAGACAGGCTATTTTCAAACTTGCTTAACTTGTGTTTTCAATTAACACCTACCAATGCAAACTAATAGGTATATACATGTGATAGTTTTAAGTATTTTTATCTATATTTCCGTTCAAATAATACACCATCATCTAATCCCAAACAAAGCAAAGCCTTTACTGTGCGTACTAGTTAATCTACACATATACGTAAATACACTTTCGCATGTATATAATTATTATACACAGGAAAGACGAAAGAATGACGAAACAGATATATAATGCAAAAGTGGAAGGATGTAGGAGCCGAGGAAGACCGAGACTAACCTACCATGACTAAATTGGTCGTGTTTTATCAGAAGGTGACGTCAGGAGTCCCAGGAACCGGCGAGCGTGCATGAAAAGAGCTATGAATGTCACAGAAGCGAGTGAAGTATGCAAGGACCGCGTCTTATGGCGCTCGGTTCTCTCTGCCTACCCCGCGAGGGACTTGGTGTGAAGATATACATACATATATATACAGGAAAGACAGACATGTTCTGAACAAAAGTGATTGTTTTGTGGAGGAATCGACTCACATCACTTGGTAAAAAAGCAACCATCGTTGTGCTTGGCTCCATCACCGAATTGTCGGGTTTAAGTATTTCTTATTTAGAGCCAATTTGATCTATACTATTTTGTGTACATCTTTTTTTATACAACGTCGGGAGGAAATCAAGCATACGGCCCACCTGATGTAAAGCAGTTACCGTAGGCTATTAACACTTGTAATGTCATGAAGTATCAAGTATCATATATCTTGAAGTATCACTCGCGCGATGCCTCCTCTGCTGCTTACACAGCAACTCCTTAGGAGCTTACTGGTGACCTCACTCACACACACGAACACAACAATCCTCTAGGGAGCTGTTATTTGGCTGCGGTTTTCTGTGAAGTGGAGGCACTTCCCCAGACGGGCTGCTTTGATACGCTCTACCTCTCTTTAAATTTTACTATCAGCTAGTTCACTCAAATTAGCGCTGGCTGGCTGGACCTCTGACATATATCACAAATTTCATGTTCGAAACTGGAATATTACTAGATTATTTTATTAAATCTTAAAAAGCGAAATGGTTAATTATAGATTAATAGCATAATAATGCAATGTTAGACAGTAATATAACTTTGCAAAAATATGTAAAATAAACATGAGAAACAGATTAATGTCTATTCTATTTAAGTACAAATCAAACCAAGTAAGGTTGCTTCGTCACAGTACCCACTAATTTCACAAACATATCAGAATATACGTAAAGATTTACGTCTGTTACAGTGAGATATTGCAGAACCACCTAAACGCCTGGTATTTCTCCCTTGTTGCCACCAAATCAGAATAGTATACTATCTATCTATCTATAACTTCACGCCCAATCCCTTGCGGGGTAGGCAGAGAGAACCGAGCGCCACGAGACTCGATCCTTACATATCTCACTCGCTTCTTTAACATTCATTGCTCTTCTCATGCACGCTCGCCGGTTTCTAGGGCTCCTGACATCACCTTCTGATAGAACACGACCAATTTGGTCATGGTAGGTAAGTCTTGGCCTTCCATATAATAGTATATATAAGATATAATAGTATACTACAGAATAGTATACTAGAGAACTAAGGTAGACTACAGGCAATAAAAAGAGCCTGTGGTCCACCGAGGTGCAAAACGAACTCAGAGGGATTTTCACATCGAGCGGTCATGGTTGGCCTGTATTATTAAACTATTAACACCTTACGTCTTCTGTGTAGGTACAGTAGCACCAATTATTTTGATTAAAAGGTTAAAACGTGTTATACCAATCATTGAAGATAACTTAAATTATGACAGATTGGGTTTGTAATAAATAGTCGATTTAAGGAACCATTGGTTGTAATGAGATTATTAACTTCGGAATGTTACAATATTTTTTGTTAAAGGAAAAATGGGTTTAAACTAATGATATCCATACCGGCGAGCGTGCATGAGAAGAGTAATGAACGTTAAAGAAGCGAATTAGGTATGTAAGGATCGAGTCACGTGACGCTCGGTTCTCTCTGCCTACCTCGTAAGGAATTTGGTGTGAAGTTAGTATAGATATCCATTTGTACTTTTATAACTGTTCATTGTACAACTTGCTATACAAGGAGAGACTTGCCTTTTCTAGAGAGGTAAGGCACAGGAAAGCAGTCCGACTGGGGGGGGGGGGGACTTTTTATTCTTGGACAAATTACACAGTGCCACTAAGCCTCAAAGTAAGTGAAGTTTGTGTTATAGTTATGGGTACTAGATAACTGATAAACATACGTAAATACATTTATCTATTTTGTACGTATGACATAATATAGAAAATACCCAGCCTACAAACAGACATGTTCATGCACACATATGTTTGTTCAGAATCGAACCCACGGGCGTTGATGTCACAGTAGCATTACTAATCACCAAGCTCGTGAAGTCTGCCATAAAACACAATATGTACGTAAATTTCAGCTAGCTAATTAGAATGGTTCAAAAGGTGCAATTTGGAGGAAAACTTAGGAACCCGTCTCGTAAATAACCTGTTTTATTCCACTGATATAAATGTCTGCTGACTTTTATATGATAGTAAACTATTTTTAGAACTATATAAAGTAGAATAATAAACAAACACAGGGAACATTTTAAATCGTCCGTCGTTTTCAACATTTTATTTTGTCGAACACGACGGTTTACTGTTTTGATGGCATGGGTCAGAGGTGAAATCCGCAAGCTCTTGAATAGCCCGTACTATGGTTCCTGAAATGAGAAAATGAAAGAGAGTTTTAATCGAGATAAAATCTCGAATTTAGAAAATTCGGTACAATTATTGCACAACAGTTGAACGAGTTATTCGTAGACAATCATATATATTTTTTATTCTTATTTATATTATTCATAGACTGCTAGAAGGATGTGAAAATTTGAAAAAATAATTTAAAAAAAATCCGAATTCACGTCGTTTATTTTGCGAGATATAAAATTTAATGTTAATTTATAGTAATTTAAACCTTGAAACGTAATAATTTTTATCGTGTTATTTAATTTTAAACGCCTTAAGCTATTTTACACATTATTTGCATATATGGTATCGAATGTTATATCGTTATTGCTTAGCAATTAAGTGGAGAGTTATGGAAGAAAAATACTTAATACAGTACCAACTTTTTTTACATGTCGTTTGTTTTCGAATATGTTAATAAAAAATAACTTAAATCAACAAACTCCTTGTAGTGCGCAAATATATTTTGTGAATAGTGATATACACCATATTAAATAGCGGTCTAAGTAAGAAATGTTGAAGTGTATAATAATATATAAACAAGTAACATTAGATACAAAAATAACGATTTCACCATCATTTTGTTATCACCATCAACAGATACAGTCTAAACTGTCATACAATTAATAGTTCCTATGAAAATTCATTACGTAATTAAAATAACAACGAAGAATACAGGTGATAAAATTACAAATAACATTTTAAGAAATTTATTTTATACCTAAAAATCTTTAACTAAAAGCTCGATAAAAAAAGTTCGACTTACCAATTCTTTGTAGCAGTTTAAATTTGTACCCATTTATTTAATTAAAAACTGCCAAACCGCAGACACAGAAATGAGTTTCTAGATCGTGTTTACTTATTTTAGTTGACTTTAATTGTATAACGATATAAATAAATTCAAAAGTCAAAACAGAATTAAACTTCATTTGTGTGGAGTATGGTCGAAGAAAATTCTTCATAACATAATTTCTATTTGTTTTTAGTAATAAAACAGCCTTTATGTCCCTTCATAAACTTTTATGCTGAAACCACAGTGCTAGACTATTAAATAATAAATGTATTATATATGTAATTAACAATTGCGCGGCGGTGAAGGAAAACAGAAAATTCGTACGCAAATTTCAGAATTGTTGAGAACTGACGGCGGTCGCTCTAAGTAAAAATCAGTGTCTGCGCCAAATCCTTAGACTTAGCTAGCCGATCGCACCAATTATAATAGATTAGAGAACGGGATAACGCTAAGAAGAAGAAGACTGCTTTTTGCCATGGATCGATTGCCGTCAGATCTCCACAATTCAGAACAACCAATCATTTTTAGCTCGGGTCACACGTCTTTCTGAAATATCATATTTTTAAGGTAGTATGATTAAATGTGTTATTATACAAATATGATATAATATCTACCACTTATAATTCTTATACTACCAATATAATTATACTACTATGTATAATTATAGTAAATTAAAAATAAAATAAGCGCGCCAATGGTAGTGGGTGTGAAATCCACAGCGGCGTACTCGTTACGTTTCGAAACGAACGTTTTTCTATTTCTAACAGCGTAAACTACAATCAGAGCGCAGCTCTTGTGTTGATGTCCGATGCATTGGACACTATATTGAACTGTTTTCTTGAATTCCTAGAAATATGGTTGAAATGTTATCAGTCTATACTTATATTCTACTGCACAGCTAAACGTGTGTTCATAGCCGACAACATATTTATGATATTTTCATGTACTCTGTTCCTCCGAGCAATGGTTCCACTGAAAAGGTTCCACTTGCCGAGCTCGGTGGCTCAGTCGCGAATGACGCGACTTTGACACCAATGCTCGTGGGTTCGGTTTCCACACAAGGCAAACATTTGTGTGTCTGTTTGTCTTGGTCTGGATGTTTTAAAAGAGGTAGGTCGCATATTTAAGTAGGAAAAATATTTAGGTGCATGAACATCTATGTTGTTCTGAGGTAGGGCGCATCAAAGCAGCCCGTCTGGGGAAGTACCTCCACCTCACAGAAAATCGTAGCTAAATAACAACTCCCTAGAGGGTTGTTGTGTTCCTGCATGTGAGTGAGGTCACCGGTAAGCTCCCAAGGAGTTGCTGTGTAAGCAGCAGAGGAGGCATCGCGCGAGTGATATTTAAAAGCGTTAATAGGCTACGGTACCCGCTTTACATCAGGTGGGCCGTATGCTTGTATGCCTCCCGATGTAGTATAAAAAAAGCGCGTCACGGTCATGAAAAAAATAATATATGGAGATGCAATAATACAATATTGTGTAGAAAATGAAGTTACCGCTACGGGTCTGGGAGGTAAAGTAGAGCGTGCAGCACTTATTGGCTAGTTTACCGATCTACGTCCTGTCACTTATCGGCTTATTGCTTAAAATATCCTCCCAGTAGGGTCAAATCCCTGAGATATTTAAGCTCTAAAGAATTACGTTTTGGAGAGTGAGAAGGGCCGAGAGAGACGAGAGATTTACTGATTTGTGGTAACTACACTATGCTGAGTGGAAACCCGTTCAACGTCTACAACTGCTACGCGTGTATATAATAAGTACCAATATGTAACGATATCTGTCCTTTTATATGGCAGCAAAGCGTAGCCATTACTTGAGCGGTACAAGCAGGAGCTGCGTGTCACAAAGATGATTATACTACGCTGGATGTGCGGAGTGACGCGGAAAGATTGCGTACTTTATGTCAGTGTAATAACTGACAAACTGCAATAACATCGCCTACGTTAATACGGCCAATTCTTACGAACAAATGTCTATACGTGGGAAACAAATGTCTAGTTATGCCACCTCCGCTAGATCCCGGTAGATTGGGTAGGCCCGATAAGTGCTGGCTTGGCGTCATAAGGAATGACATGCGTGCCAATGATCTCACAGTAAGGAATGATGAAAATCTCGCGAAGTAAAAAAGTAGAAGTCGGAAAGCGGACCCCGGGCTCCTAAGCGGGAGCTAAGGATGCGACCGTGACAAATGCTCAGATGATGATGACGTAACGATATGTATCGCAATACTTCTGTGGCTATTGTTGTACATTGAATAAAGTTATTTCTATTCTATTCTAAATCATTTATTTCACAGCTGGATTCATTAGATGTAGAATATTTTTAAAATTTTGTTAATAGACGATAGGCAACATATCAAAAAGTGACTCAAGTTAATTGCAATGGACTTTTATCACCATAAAAAATGGTGACGAAAATGTTTCTTATATAAGCTTTTAAATGGAATTAAACTATGTTTAAAAATCTCGTGAAGTCATCTATAAAAATAGCTATCGTCGTAAATAGTATCATTACTCGTACAATTGATTGGCTAAAAATAAGTTAAAGTACTTTCACTTCACAGACAACCGCAGTCAAATAACAGGGCCACAACAACAGTCTAGAGGGTTGTTGTGTTCCTGCGTGTAAGTGAGGTCTCCAGTGAGCTCCCAAGGAGTTGCTGTGTAAGCAGCAGAGGAGGCATCGCGCGAGTGATACTTAATATATCCCAAGCGTTAATAGGCTACGGTACCCGCTTTGCATCAGGTGGGTCGTATGCTTGTATGCCTCCCGCCGTTGTATAGAAACAAAATATCATAATTCATCGATCTTTTTTCCTAGTGTTATCTCGGTTCGAAAACAATTAGTATTGCCAGAGTTCGCTACTTAAGCCTAAAGAATTGACGAAGAGTCTGGTTTCCACATGTAGCCAAGGAAAACCAGACCTGTCTTACGTTAACTCTCACGACTTTTCAAACATAATTTCCAAGGCTTGCCGAATTTTTCACGAAGCTTTTCCTCACCGCCGGATTCGATTCCCACACAGGACAAACATTTGTGTTGATCAACATGTCTGTTTGTCTTGGTATGGATATTTTTAAGAGAGGTAGGGCGCATCAAAGCAGCTCGTCTAGGGAAGTACCTCACAGAAAACCGCAGCCAAATAACAACTCTTTGGAGGGTTGTTGCGTTCTTGTGGAGGTGTTGCTGTGTTAGCAGCAGAAGTGGCATCGCGCGAGTGATACTTAATGTACCGTATCCCGACGTAGGATAAAAAGAAAGAATTTATTTGCGAAAATTTAAGTTTGATAAATATGACTGAAACGCTAATTGGATATTCTACAAGTTAAATGAGCACAAAATTCGCTTGACAACGCATAAAGGCATACCCATATATATTTTTATACCACTAAGGTGGCAATCATGCATACGGACTGCCTGATGGTAAACAGTCACCTGCAAATGTCCATAGGCTAGGACATTTGCAACACCAGGGGTGTGACTCGTGCGTTGCCGACCCTCTAAAAACCTATTCACGCATTTCTTGAAGAATTCCATGCTGTAGTCCATTGAGTTCGGCTGGGAGCTCATTCCACAGCTTGAGAGTTCTCGGAAGAAAACTTCTCTGGAACCGCACAGTACGCGACCACTGTGGTTCAAGCGTGTGAGGGTGAACTCCCCGCCGTCGGCGAGCTGTGTGGTTATAAAAAGTAGCTGTCGGCATCATTTCTAACAATTCTTTAGAACATAATCCGTTGTACAATATACTGAAAATACCTTGATAATGCCGTAAAGGCAAAACCGGTCGGTAAAAATAATTATTAAATAAAATTGTGAAGTGGAATCTGTACAAGTGCAAGTATTAACATTAACGAGATACTGAAACGTAGTGTTTTAACGGCTTAATATCTCAGCGAGTCAAGCCTATGGTCTAATGTGAGGATATTTTAACCATAAGACAATAAGTGCGCAATGCCATGAACTGACCAATAAGATCTGCGCGTTCTTGTTTAATCGAGTTACAAAGCGAAATTATTCATTTCCATTGGTTATTATTTCCTTTATGGTTCTTCATAAATAGCTACTTGGACACCAACGCTCGCGGGTTCGATTCCCACACAAGGCAAACATTTGTGTGCATGAACATGTCTGTTTGTCTTGGTCTGGTAATTTTCTATGTATAATAAGTATGTATTTACAAAAAAAAATGTATTTACGTATGTTTATCAGTTGTCTAGTACCCATAACACAAGCTTCGCTTACTTTGGTCTAGATGGCGCTGTGTAATTTGTCCGACAACATTTATGTATTTATTTTATTTAGCTATCTAATAAAACATTTGTTTATTTTACTTTTACGACACAGTAACGAAAAGCAATGATAATACTTATTTATGTGAAGTGGAAATGTTTCAATATTATGTTATGACAGAATGAATGAATAAACAATCAAACCGTTTGTTTATTCATTGCAGTTGGTATAAATTCTGTCTGGGATCTCTTTCAGTCAACACACACAGCACTCGATAGTATATGCAAGTTTAATAAACAACCTGTAATAACCTTTCCACGCCTTTCTTGAAGAATCCCATGCTGTAGTTCCTTGGGAATAAATACCTCGGCAGGTTCTCGGTAGAAAATTTCTTTGTAACCGCACAGTATGGGGCGGGAAGTTTGGATACATATGTAGATACTTCACCGGCGTTCTAAAATGGGCGAAATCAAAATTTTTAGAAAACTAACTGAAAGAAGATGAATGGAAGAATGAATTGCGGAATGGAAGAGAGTATGATGAATGAATGTGTTTATTTACAATGGATTATTTTAAAAATTAAGTTTAATAAATGGAAATGTTAGAAAAGAGCCTGGCCCATGACAGGGGTGCACTTTTTAAATTAAAAAAAACAGCACACTATGCGACCATTGCGGCTCCAGTATATGAGTATACTCCTATCCGTCGGTGAGCTGTCCTATTGTAAAACGAGGGTATTTGGGATTACATCGCAACTTCTTAGAACACAACCCGTTGTACAATCATTCAAATTCAAGGGTTCCATTATGTGAGTTTAGGATCAACGACAAACCTCACAGCTCGTCTTTGTAGCGAGTCCCAATGTCCCAGCTGGTATCCAGGACTACTGAACTCTATATGCGTTCTGACTTGGGACTTATATAGAGCCGCGGGCAGCACTAGCTGCTGCCCGCGGCTCCGCCCACGTGGAGTCAAATAACGTAGCCTATGTGTTAATCCAGATCGTAATCTATCTACATGCCAAATTTCATTCAAATCCGTTCAGCCGTTTAAGCGTGAAAGAGCAACAAACATCCATACATACAAACTTTCGCATTTATAATATTAGTAGGATAAGTCAAGTCCCGAGCTAAAGTACTGTTTAAGTCTGTTGAGCACACCACGTTTCTTGGGAGCCAGGTTGACCTTCTCATCCAGGTAACTTCGGTACTAAACAATGCTCAAGATCTCGACACCGTGTTAGTAAGGGATAAATTATGTCCTTTGTCTATAAAATATACGGTTTGTCATCTTTATGGTCGATCGTTTTTGTATGCTGACAAGTGTTCCAGACCAGTTTGACTATATACGTAGACATGATCACAGTGATCGCTGAACAACTTATAGACGCCAGATTTTTTTATTTGGCGGTATTTTATCTTTATTGTTACAAAGTGATTTGAGCGAAGTATATGTTTTCATTGCTATTTGTATGTTATTTTATCCAAAAATGTTAACTATTTCGTGAGTAATTTTGTCCTAGGCATAACAAATCACGTATAGTTGTTTAACTAGTCTCTTTAGGCAACAATTTTGAGAGTTTGTCATATGCATTGCTTAGGAGTTGAAACACGTTATTGAGGCAAGAGCTGCATTGTTTATAAATACTTACAAATTCTTTAATAGTCTTGACTCGTCCAAGTTGCTCATAAAGGTATTGATGACTCTATTACTATGCGAATTGGAACCATATCAGCATTTTTAAGATCATGTTACATAACGCAAATTTTCTCGCACGCAGACCTGAGGGTTCCAACTACTAATGATTATTCAGACTGTCGCTGGGTAGAAATCGACAACCGATATGAGTAAATATGATTTTCTGGAACTCACGGAATAATTAGTTATCGTCCGAGAGGTGCATGGTCATGAAACTCTGTCGCTGGCTCGAGGATAATTCGCTGTACGTTGCATATCAGATAAAATGAGATCGATATTCGAAATTAACCACTTTCTTGCTACTATCATGATATGATATGAAGGTGGTGTATTTTAATTAGAGTATGGAGTGTTGAATGTGGTTTCATTGATGCGAGTATTCGTTGGCTAAGCGCCGAGGCCACCGATTCCAATACAAACAGAACCTACAATTCCGCACTTGCGTTTTAAAATGATCGAGCTGCATATATCAGTATGTAATTAAACTAACATTAAAATTGTTTCCAACAAAAATATATCCAGTCAAGAGCTAAGTGCGCCTTTTTCTATTAAAGTCACAACGGATTGAATGCGTCTTAATTTGTTTTTTATACGCCGTGAGGATATAATAATATGCTATGCTAGTATGTGTCACAATGTTGTACTAAAATAAATAAAGAAAAAAGGAGTGTGCTTTAGACCACACGACTAAAGTAAAACTTCTGTAGCTCCGTAGTGTGATACAGACAATAGGCCTGCACTGTGTCTTACATATACGAAACTTAACTCTCTATGAGAGAAAGAGACAAAGAAAATGTGTGCTCGCACATCTCTCTCTCTTGCCCCTATAGTAATATACGAAACTTAACTCTCTCTCTTTCTATCTTTACTAACTTATATCTCCCTCTCAACTTCCGTTCGCCTCACCCGATCACATTTCTCGTAACGCTCTCGTCACGCATTCACCAGCTTACTTCAAAAAGAAGAAACTTACTCATTTAAATCCTCTAAGCAGTTATTTTTTGGCTGCGGTTTTCTGTAACGTGGAGGCACTATCCCAGTCGGGGTGCTTTGATGCGCATTACTTCTCGTACTCTACGTCTTTCGGTATAGTAATAGTCAAATATCACTTATATTTGATTATTGAATTAATTAGCTTTTTACTACTCACATGATTTTAAACCGAAACGTTGGTGTATTTTAATTAGAGGGTGAAGTGTTGAATATCGTTTCATTAATGGGAGTATTCGTTGGCCGAGCGCCGAGGCCACCGATTCCAATACAAACAAAACCTACAATTCCTCACTTGCGTTTTAAAAGGATCGAGCTGCATATATCAGTCTGTAATTAAACTGACGTTAAGTTTGCTTAACACTATCTTGTATACAGCGCTTAACACTAGTTTTTACAACGCAATGATTAGTAATACTACTTTGACACCAACGCTCGTGGGTTCGATTCCCACACAGCGAAAAACCTTTGTGTGCATGAACATGTCTTTTTGTATTGGACTGAGTGTTATTTAAGAAATATAGGGCACATCAAAGCAGGCTGTCTGAGGAAGTATCTCCACGTCAAAACAACTATAGCTAAATATTACCTCCGTGGAGAAGTTATTGTGTTCCGGTGTGTGTGTGAGTTCTCCAGTAAGGCCCTTAAGAGTTGCTGTATTAGCGGTAGAATGATACTTAATGTTTTACAAGCAAATAGACTACGGTATCAGGTAGGCAGAATGCTTGTATGCCTCCCGATGTTGTATAAATAGTATTATACTCCGTTAATAATATAAATAGTCCGTTCGCCGAACTACCCATCCATGTGTCCCACCGAACGCCAAGCAAGCAGCTAATTTCATGCAGATCAAAAGGCGTGTAATTGCTTTAACGGCGCATAATAATGAGCGGCGCAAACTAAAGTAGTTACCGGCTTGCTATATCGGCTCATAGCTGAAATTAAGATGGTTTTAATTACGCGAGAAAATACAAGTGTAAATTCAGTACTGTTGTATTTGAAAACATTTTCTGCTTTAAACTTGTTAATATTAAATTAACACAATAAGACCAGAATTTCGCAATTAATATTAAATTCGACATTTTCATGAAAACACAAGTCTGCCTGAAATTTATATAGGTACAGAGAACTGTAAACTATTTGAAAATGAATACGAGATAGCGATAATACACTCATTGCTTTCGCGTTGTAGTCGAGAAACGTAAACCGTAAGTCATTTATGCCTTTTTTATAACAGAGAGCAATGATTGTAGATTAACTAGCGTACATAGACATTTTTCGTAAAGTCCTCTTTCTCTGTTTCCTAATAAGTTAGGATTAGGGAGATCAGCTACCTAAGCTTAAGGATTTGATGAAGATACTGACTTTGACATGGAGCGGCTGCCATCAGACCTCTACATATAGAAGCGTTAAGAAAACTGTCCTTGTGGGTACAAGGACAGTTTTCTTAACGCTTCTAATTTGAAAACCATCATCGGATGGCTTGTAGGCTTTCATAAGAGCCTCTTTCGTAGCTACGGACGTTTTGAATTCGGATTTTGTATCGGGATATGCCGCAATGCAAGGCATTGGTTCGCGAGGTTGAACGGGTTTAATTTGCTTGGGTAGACGAAGTTTCAATTTACCTGAGTACGGTTTTAGTCAAACATTTCCAGGGTAGGTTATACGTCTTTCGAAATATCAGCGAAGAGCAAGTGACAATTACAAATTCGTTCTAAAGACCTAACCGTGATTTGATAGAAATTTTCGCTTGCCATTGTGAATGTCAGTGTGACTGCATCCGTTGCCGATGTTTCTGTAAAATGGTACTGTTAATGTATCCTACTGCAGGAATACAAGTCTTGCTTCAACTGAAGAGATTAAGAGCATACTTCGTTGTACTGCTCAACTAGCTATATAGCTGAGGTTAGTATTTTTACGTTGTACGAAGGCCACTGACTTAGCTTAATGACTAACATCTATCGACAACAGCCGGGGCAGAAGGCTTAACATATACTCCAAGACACTGAGAAGCTCGAGATAGATAAATTCAACCATAGACTGACTGCGGGTGACTTTGTTTAACTTGTATGTTCATATATCTATCGCGCTTGAATTAGCTTAAACAACATGACTCAAATCCTGCAGAACTGCGTATGGCCATGTACACGCTTTGTACATAAAGCTATGGGTTTACTTAAGCAACATTTAAAAGTTGCAAAGTTCTTAGTGTTTGATTAATACCAAATAAATTTAGGATAGCTGCATCGTCTTTGAAGTCATACGCGCGTGAGTGGCTAATGTTTTATAGTGTTATTATCTTACTATATAGATTACAGCAATAATTCCTGCAAATCTATCCAAATATAAAGCGGAAGTTTAAACGCACTGATCTCTGGAACGCGCCAATCTACCAGTCGGACTTGAAAATTATTTTTGCATATGATAGCCCAATTCTTAAGGGAGAATAACACCAGATTACGCCTGGTCGAAGTCACGGGGTTTAGTTAGTATGTTATATACTTGCTTATAGTAATATAGATTATAGGAATAATTCATACAAAACTTGTTATATACTTGGTTAGATCAATTTCAGATGTTATTATTTCGTCTGGAGCCAGAAGCAATGATACTCTTGATTCCCTCTCTTTCCGTTACTACCTACCTCTTCACTCATACCATTATGTATCATATTGCAATTGTTGCAGAATGACGATATGGCTGGATTATTAATTAATTAATGAAAAAGGATAACGCTAGGAAGAAGAAGACATGAGATTTTGAAGAATAATATATATTATCCTGCAGAACAATGTATAGGCAATACATTGAATAATATATTATTAGTAATATAATAATACATGCTATAACCGCCTGGGCAGCGGTGACTTTGCACTTGCTAGACACTTGGTGAACAAAGGCAATTCTATTTCAGGGGTTCATGGTATGGCACAGCATCCAATATAAGCGTAAATATTGTGCTAACTTCTCTCAGTTGCTAGTATTGAGTCAATTTGAAACCTATATAAAAGCAGACGGAAGCAAAACTCTAGCTTAATTTAATGTATTAAGTTTTAATCAGCTTCGCTGAAATATCTATTATGTTCTAAAGGTATTTCAAAACTATCAGTATCTATTCACGTCTTAACGTAATTAAAGTCTTAATGTTTGTAGACGAAGTGTGCAGTATCAGTTCATTACGCGGGATGAGCTCATTAGTATCGCCATTGAAAGCTTGCTGTGGGTAATATGCAAGTATGTTCGAAGACGCTGCCGCGAACTACCCGTGTTCTCGTACAAAATGGTACACACTGTCTATAAGCCTTGCGAGCCTTAGCCTTTCTTTTGGATTCTAATAGAGAGTATCTGTACAAAGTTTCAAGTCACTAACTTCAAAAAATATTTCTGCTCCATACCAACTGTCCCCCTTTTCAGCCCTCTAAAGGTGGAATTTTGAAACACGCTGAAATTACTTCTTTGACGTCTTGATTGAGAGTATATCTACAAAGTCTAAAGTAGCTCACTTTAAAAAATAATAAATTTTTTAACAATTCAACTTTTAGATCCAGATATAATTTTGACCCCATTACACCCTTAAAGGGGTGGAATTTTAGAAAACGGTGAAATTACTTTCTTTGGCTTCTAATTGAGAGTATCTATACAAAGTTTCAAGTCAGTAACTTCAAAAAATATTTATACTCCATACTTTGTTATATCTATATGATAATATAATGCTAGCACAATATTTCTATACATGGGACATATTTTTTAAGCTGATCTGGTTCTCAAATCGATTGGTATTTTATTTATGCATTATACTTAATCTGTATACAGACGTACAAATTTTATTATTATTAGAAAGTCAGAAGAAGTTTGGACATATTTGGGAGCACAGATTAGTAACGCTACTTCGAAATCAACGCTCGTAGCTTCGATTCCTACACAAGGTAAATATTTATGTCCTTCACATGTCTGTTTGTCTTGATCTGAGTGCTTTAATGTAGGCAAGTAGCTCTTCTAACAAAAAAACGCAGCCAAATAACAACTCCGTGGAGGATTGTTGTGTTCTTGCGAGTAAGTGAGGTGACCAGGAAGCTCCTAAGGAGTTGCTACATTAGCAGCAGAGGTGGCATCACGCGAGTCATAGTTAATGTGTTGCAAGAGTTCATCATGCACCTGACGAAAAGCGACTACAGTAACCGCTTTGTATCCGCATATACGCCTCTCGACGTTGTATACATAAAAAAGGCAATACATTAACAGATTATAAATACAAGGACAATTAAATGATTTAACGACAAAAGAAGGATGAGGTTCTATGTTCGTCTGTATTTACTTTTTATGTACGTCCGCCGATATCTCGGGAATGGATATTCAAATTTGGGTAATTCAAAAAGTATTTTAATAAAATGGATTAAAATTTGGTCAAATTGTTGGTTGGACACACACATGGACTTGAAGAAAGGAAGCTTCCTTTCTTCAAGTCCATGTGTTCAATACTAGGAAACTATGAATGAAATCAGCTGCAATTGCAATGCGTACAAGGAATCCTCAATAGCGGCTAATGAGAAATCTTATACGACAGTACAGATATTACGTTTATTTCGAAAATCTTACGTCTATCTTGTTATTAATTTTCATTGCTCGTAAAGGAAAATAGTATAATTAATTTGTTTTCGACACCGTGCGTGCCTTTGATATTCGTCAGTGGAAATATAAAATACTTTCGGGGTATTATTTTGGTACGTAATAACGCACAAACGAACATATACACTCATTTATTTTTCTAATACTCAAATATACATTTTTAAGACAATGAAATACACGGTTAAACTCATCCATAAGTCTTATTACATGGGCACTTATAAGATCAATGTAGGGAAGAAATACTCATTTTGTTTATATTAAATATATATTAATTAAATATAAAATATTAATTAAATACTTATATATTTTAAAATGAAATATATTAGGGGTTAAAGTATGAAATTGCCGATTTGTACTGAAAAATTAAAACTCGTTTTTTTCTAAGATGTAACATTTATTTAATCAAAGTATTTACCCTCATTATCTATACATTGCTGACATCTAATCTGAAGTTTATTTTATGCCTTTGCGATATAACTCTGGGGATCTAGATTCGACAAACTGTGTGAAAGCATTATGTACTGCCTCGTGGGAAGAAAATTTTTTACCACATAGAAAATTGTCCAAATCACGAAAAAATGGTAGTCAGTTGGAGCAAGGTCTGGTGAGTACTGAGGATGACGTATGGTTTTTAACTGCAGCACTGTAGAGTTACAACGGTTTCTCGTGCAGTGTAAGGTCTTGCGTTATCATGGAGCAATAATGGTGAAGATCGATTCACGAGTCGGGGCTGTTTCACTGCCAGTTTACCATCATTGTTCTAAGTTCGGAATAGTAAACATCTGCTGTTATTGCTTGGCCAGACCTAAGAAAGCTATGGTGATTAATGCCATGAAGAGGCCACCAAACAGTTACCATTACCTTTTTATTGGTAAGCTTTGCTTTAGGACACTGTCTTCCATTGTGGTTCGTTCTTCAAGTCGAAGTTGCCATTACGAAAGCGTTTAAACCAAAAGCTCACGGTGCGTTTATTAGCAATCTCCTCGTGGAGATTGGATTTTCGAAGTATCTATCTTTCCTATTAAAAAAAAATTTACTTGAAGTTGAAATAATTGAAATTCGAAAATCAAATGTTGCACATTTTCTAAAAGAAAACCCTGACACAAAACGTTCCACTCGAAAATCTCACGCCATGAAGGTTTAATGTCAATTAAAAGTATCTATTACTATAAAACGGTAATTTTATACTTTAACCCCTATTATTTCGCTTTACAAACGTCACATACCTAGATATAAGCCAGAAACATGGTATTGTTTATTTATGTTATTTTATGATTTCTAAAAACTGTGCTAGGTAGAAAGACCATTTTGTCTGTATTCCATGGAATGAAAAGGTAGGGGGATTGAGTGTGGTATTTTATATCATAGTCTAGATTTTTGTCGAGTTCTAAAAACTAAGTAGAAATGTCATGTTACTTTTTTTTTGTACCATACTGAATACCCTATCAAATTAAGATATTTCATATCTTCTACGAACAATGGAGATAAAGGAGAGTTCCTTATTTATGTTTTTGGTATGGAGACAACCTAAAAATACATTCACCGGCATGACACATAACCGGTCGTTTCCCAACTGATGACAATGTGTAACCAAGAACAGCCAAGGCTTGGAAGTAAAAGAAACTGCATCAATCAAGAGAAGTATTATTAACTGTTGTCTTCTGTATAGTGGTCTTTCAATAGTCTGGCTGATTAGGGATTGACGTCGGGAGGCATACAAGCATACAGCCCACCTGATGTAAAGCCGATACCGTAGCCTATTAACGCTTGCGATATATTCACGTATCACTCACGCGATGCCTCCTCTGCTGCTTACACAGCAACTCCTTGAGAGCTTTCAGGTGACCTCACTCACACGCAGCAACACGACAACCCTCTAGGGAGTTGTTACTTGGCTTCGGTTTTCTGTGAGGTGGAGGTATTTCCTCAGACGGGCTGCTTTGATGCTCCTTACCTCTTTTAAAACACCCAGATCAGACATGCTCATGCACACAAATGTTTGCCTTGTGTGCGAATCAAACACACGAGCGTTGGTGTGAAAGTCGCGTCATTTACGACTGAGCCACCGAGCTCGTCAAATTTATATAATGCTCTATTTATAATAACTACATAGACAAATAACGAGACACGAAGAAAAAGGATGAAGAAAAATAATAGGTAATAATGCATATTTATAACTTAGAAAATATGTATCAAGCTAAGTTATGAATGTGTATTCTGAGTTATTCTTAAACAAAATAATAATTTAGATAAAATCTGTCGGAAAACGCTGCAACGCAAAGTAATATCTGCTAGGAAAATTAAATCCCTTTGTTTATTCCATAATAACTTGGACATCACTTTGAAATGAAGATGGAAAATTGATTTGACGGTCTGTTTATACAATTTATAGTTTAATTTCTGAGTATTTGTGAACAATATACAATCGAAATAATCGAAACCTTATTTCATTGCAAATTAAAAATACTTTCTAAAATTGAAAATACTTTCATATATGAAGCACTAGCTGCGCTAGTATCAGGATATTACAAATGGGGTTACACACGCAAGGAAGTATTTTAAAAATCTGGCTTTGTTTATGAATGTTTAAACTATTAATTAAGTGCTTGGTGAGGTTTTTATATAAGTAGTCAGGTGTTCACAGTATGGAGTGTTAATTTTGATAGAGCTCATATTCTAATAGATATTTTAAAAGAAGTTTCCACAGCACTACTGTATGATTGTGGAGGTCTAGTGCTAATAAATGTAGAGTACTGGATAAGAATGCTATCGCTTAATATGTGATTTTACTCCACGTTACTTTTTAGTATTCCGTACTTGGATAAAAAATATCAGTATCCTCATAAAATTAGTCCAGTGCCCGTTTGACCATCTATTACGGATGGTATTCTCCATAATTATGTAGTCTAAATCTCGTCTAAAATATAGTATGTATGTATAATTTCAAGGCAAATCCTTTGCGGGGTAGGCAGAGAGAACCGAGCGCCACGTTACATGATCCTTCCATACCTCACTCGTTTCTTTAACACGCACGCTCGCCGGTTTCTAGGGCTCATCATCTTCTGATAGAACACAACCAATTTGATAATGGTAGATTAGTCTAAAATAACGGAGCATACCTCCTCTTATTTTAACAACGACGCTCTCTTTCAGACCAACTCTGTTTCTAACATCATCATTGCGAATACAGTCTATAAGCGTTACCCGGGTTACCCACAAATTTTGCGCAACGCTCGCATTTCAACCGCATTTACTCTACACTCAAACTCTCTCTGCCATAGCCATAGGTCTTGCTTCCATAAGTAAGCATTGTGACCAGCACTGGATTGCGTATAACGAGCTGTGCATTCTGGCTCAAGTTCTTACTGCCTGGAAGTCTTCCCAACGTTCCATTCACACTATTTCCAGCACTCACTAATCTTTCCACATCAGCGGTGTACCTTCCATCCATGTCGAAAAGCGCATCCAAGATATTACAATCTCATCCACCTATTTCAACACTTCATCATCAACTGTAATCCTTACATTGGTTCTGGTTACTTCTCTAAATACCATTACCTTTGTTTTCTTCGCATTCAATAGTAAGTCTTTCTCCATACAATCGTCTTTCATCATTGTGACCAGTGTTAGCATTTCAAGTGGTGTTTCTGCTAATAGGACGACATCGTCTGCATACAACGGACAGTTCACCACTAGGTCACCCATGTGTTATCCCACATTAGCATATTTTACACTAGCAGGCAACATGCAACCCTGTTTGACGCCAATTCTGACATTAAACCAGAGTGACATGTTGTGATATATTCACACAGATGCTGAGGAATCCTTGTAGGTGAACTACACAGCACGCAGCAGTGAACCGTCAATCCCATATCTCGGCAATATACCCCACAGTTCCTTTCACACAATGGTATCAAATGCCTTATCAAGATCCACAAACCGCAGAAAACCTTCTGGTCTATGGCCAGATGCTTCTCCACGATATTGCGGGGTAAGAAATTTTATCCGTACATCCCTTCCATTTCAAAATCCTCTTTGGCGCCTACAGAATTTCATCAAATTTCACCCTCATTCTCCAATTGTAATTCCATATACTTTTGCAGCTAAGCTGATCAAATCGATGCCCCAATTATTGGCGCAGACCATCCGTGACTCCTTGCTTTAATAAAAGGGTACGATGACTGCGTCTCTAGTAAATTGGGAGCCTTTCAGATCTCTAGCATAGATTGCATAAGTACCAGAAGGCGTCCCGGACGTAAGTGCCACCTAATTTGATTATCTCAGCTGTGGTCATATAAATTTCTGGCAGCCTTTCTATTTTTTAAGCTTCGTATCGACTATTCAATCTAATCCATAGTTATACCATCATCGGACGCCGTCAACGTAGAGTAAGCATCAGACTCACTCTCATTGCCGGCATCCGAGGCATATACATACATTTCTCTAAAATATTCATTTCGCCGTTCTAACATTTCCTGATAGTTACTAAGAATGATACCAGCTTTAGGCTTTATCTTGTCAATTCTGGATGCCGAGGAACCACCCCGAGACTTCTTTACCTCTCTCCAAAAGAGTTTGATATTTGCCTCGAGGTTTTTTACCAGCCTCTCTTTCTCATTCATAATTTGTCTTTCACGCTTCTCTTTCACTAAAGTACTGGTTTCTCTTTGTCTTTCTTATTCTCTCTAACACTTTCATTTAGTGGCAAAGATGATACATTATCCAGTCACCCTTTTCTCTTTATTGCTACGGAGGATTCAACCTCCGCATCCCACCAGGCATCTTCTTTTAATGTCTTATGCCTCTTTCCATCCACATGCTTCATTTCCACTATCCACCATATTTTCTTTGGCCGTTCGTCCGAATCATTTATTGAGAGTAGACGTGTTACGCGTTTTTGCTTGCATTAAATAAAAAACTGCAATTGAAATAAGATCTTACGTCAGTTGTATAAGTGACAAATTAACAAGTATTATTCCATAAAATCATCGAGCCAGCCGTTAATGTACCAGTGCAGCGAGCGCGGGGACACGACCTCTCCCCCGGCGCGATAAGAGACAGCAGACATTTTTTCATCCCTGTCTGCCCAGCGTAGCAGGTATCGATCGGCTAACTGCTTCAACGGATCACGAAGCTACTTGCGATTGTCCTATTATCAAGTAAACAATAACACGTGTTTGTTATTGTTTTTATATTGATTTCGTCACTGGCTGTCGGAGTGCATAACATTGAAGAAGATTATTTATTTGAGATCGCAGACGCTGCGTGCCTGTGTGGCGTCCGTTGCCATTATCATACTATAGGACTGTGGTGCACGTGAGTTACTATGCCTATTAATCATTCCCCGCCGCTGTTGCAGTCCGCGCCCTTGCCTCAACTAAAATCTGCCTCGGTTGCGTCTAAAAGTACGATTTTACTTGGCGTAGAAAACATTGAGTCGTCCGAGGGCGCGCATTGTATGCAGCACTGCTCTTCGGAACCTGACTTAACTAAGCAACAGAGCGATAAGTCACGTATAAATGCCAATATAGTTCATCGTCCCAAGCGTAAACGCAGTGATTGCACGGACGATCGTTTTTCAGAATTTATGACGGAGGTTAAAAATATGTTTTCGGAGATAAAAATATATCAGACAGTACAAGATGCTAAAATGGAAAAAATATGTGTCACTGTTGAGGAAATAAAGGCTCAAAATTCGTCTATCCAGGATTCTATAGACTTTCTGTCACAGAAGTATGAGTCTGTGAAAGCTCAAGTAGATAATTTGGAATTAGATAGCCAAAAAAATCGACAATACATACAATCTTTGGAAGAGAAATTAGATAGTTACGAGCGGTCTGCTCGAACGACCTGTATAGAGATTAAAAATGTTCCACCAGTTCAGGGTGAATCTAAACAAAATCTCTTAAGTAAAGTCATTGCTATTGCTAAGAAGATTAATTACACAATAGAGCCGCACGAAGTCAAAGATGTTTTTCGTATAAATACAAAAGAACCTACCAGCAAAATTACAATCGTGGACTTTACTAGTGTAATGAGTAAAGAAAATATTATCCGAAAATATAGGCAGTACAATAAGGGACCAAGTAAACTGAATACAGAAAACTTACATTTTGGTGGTACTCCAAAACCAATTTTCATAGCTGAAAATTTGTCACATAAGATGAAGAGACTGTTTTTTCTTGCACGTGATCATGCTAAAATGAATAATTATTCATACTGTTGGGTGTCAGGTGGTAGGATTTTTCTTCGTAAATCAGATGGTGCACCATTTAATTTGATCCGTAATGAATCAGACTTAAAAAAGTTATTGGAACCTCGATGACTAGTTTTGATTTGCGTGGTTATTTTTGTGTTACTTGCTTGGTATTTGTGCAGTTGTAATCGTAAGACTATAGTAAATATTCGTTTTTCTTATTGTTATTATGTTCTCATGACAGGTGAGCCTTATGCATTTGTAACACACGTACACATTCACTCATATATACGCACTCGGTTATACACACATATCCCCGGGATACATACTACTCAACATATTACTGCCAGACTACTTCACATGAATTTAATCTCCCAAGTCTTAACTAATGTATATCTCACACTACACATTATATATGTACCTTATTACATAAATTTAATTGAGTGTCTATCTATATATATAATATTTGTATATATAATAGTGGGCATATTATACTTACTCCACTTACTTATTAATGTATGTGAATGGTCATTCGTCAACAACTACATGCAGAAATTGTTAGTTTCTCTTGTTAAAATTTATTTTCTTAATGGATAATACAAATGTTATAGCTAAGGAAATAGAGAAACTGTCTGTCTCTAAATCCTATGTTTGTGGCCCTGAAAACTGTCTCGGACACCTATCCTGTAATGATGATTCTTTTAATGTATTTCATGTCAATATACGAAGCATAGGTGGCAACTTTGATGAGTTGTTAATATTACTAAAACGTACTAATGTATCCTTCGATGTTGTAGTTCTGTCTGAGTGCTGGCTTAGTAAATGCTCATTTTTACCTACATTGCCTGGTTACACATCGTTTAAAACTGAACACAAGAATCAAAATGACGGGATTGTGGCTTACGTTAAAGAAAATTTATCTTGTTCTATTCTGAAACCGGACTTTCCAGAGGCAAACTGTCTTATTTTAAAATTTGCCAATGAGACTGCTATTGTAGCCCTTTATCGGTCGCCATCCTTTAAAAATACTGCTAATTTTATTCACTGTCTCGATGACACTTTAACTGCACTTAAGACTTTCAAAACTATTGCTATAATTGGAGATGTCAATATAAACATTCTGCCTGGCAACAACACCCATGAAAGGGACGCTTATTTAAATATGACTACATCCCATGCTTTATTACCTGGTCACTTATTCCCAACGCGCAAAAATAGTTGTATTGACCACATCCTAATTAAGACCAATATGTCTGCAGTTACTTTAGTTCTAGACTCTCTTATAACTGATCATGCACCTGTAATTTTGGGTTGTACTCGCAAACCTCCTATGCATAAAGCTATATGTACTCAAACCCGATTCAATGAACCTGCTTGTGTTAAACAAATTGAAATCACAGATTTTTCTTTTATATTATCAAATAACGACCCAGAACAAGCTGCGTATGATCTCGTTAATACTTTACAATCAGTTATTGAAGAGCACACAACCACTTTCACGGTTCCAAGTAGAAAAAGAATAATTAAACAATGGATTACTCCTGGACTTTTACGCTGTATTCGAAATCGTGACATCCTGTTTAAAAAAACAAAAAAGGACCCATGTAATCAAACTCTCAACGTGACATTTATGCGCTATAAACGTTTCTGCAATAATATCTTAAAAACGGCTAAACGTAATTATGAAAAGTCAGAATTTGATAAAGCAAAAGGTGACCCTAAGACAACATGGAAGTTAATAAAAAATATAGCCAACTTAAATTCTACTACGTCTTCAGCAAATGACCTTTTGTCTATGTTTTCTAGTCCTGACTCATCTGTTAACATGTTGAATAAGTATTTCGCAAATATTGGTGCATCACTAGCTTCGAAAATCATACCCCCCACAAAGCCATTTTCCAGTAACGATATTTCAATTTGTCAATCACAGTCACAATTAAACTCTATGGCATTGCTAAATACTGATTCTGCAGAGGTCGAGCGTATTATTCTAGGACTTAAAAACTGTGCAGCAGGCTGGGATAATGTATCTACTTCTGTGGTTAAAGCTGCCCGCCATATTCTTGTACCCCTCATCACTCATATTATAAATTTATGTTTTACTACTGGAATTTTTCCCAAAGTATTTAAAAAAGGACTTGTACATCCTATATATAAGAGTGGGAGCAGAGATAGTGTCGAAAACTATAGACCTATTTCTATATTAAGCACATTTTCAAAAATTATAGAAAAAGTTTTAAACCATCGACTGACTGGCTACCTGAACAGTAATAATATCCTAGCTGAGAACCAATATGGTTTCCAAAACGGGCGATGCACTGAGGATGCCGTTTTGAAATTATGCGATACTGTTATTGATGACCTAAATAATAAACGCAAATCAATAGGAATATTTTTAGACTTATCGAAAGCTTTTGACACTGTCTCTGTTCCGATTCTACTCAATAAACTTGATCAAATAGGTATCAGAGGTATTGTTCATGATTTATTCACAAGCTATCTTAGTCAACGAACCCAATGTGTCAAAATCGGCAACCATACTAGTGATGATTTGCTCCTTACATTTGGCGTGCCTCAGGGTAGTGTACTTGGCCCTACACTATTCCTAATCTATGTTAATGATCTTTGCAAACTTAACATACCTAACTGCAGAATCTTAACTTATGCTGATGATACAGCTTTGATAATTAATGGTAGGTCATGGGTTGAGACTAGAGCTTATGCTGAATCTACTATGTATACTCTGATGAAATGGCTTTCTAATAACTCACTAACTCTAAATCTCAATAAAACTAAATATGTACCTTTCTCCGCGCAATTAACATCATTACCGCCTCAGTCATTTTCGATTACTGCACACTGTTGCCAGCTTGGTCCCTTAACTTCTTGTAACTGTATTTCGTTGATGCGTGATACCAGTATAAGATATCTAGGAATCCATATTGATAATGTCATGAGTTGGAAGCCGCAAATTGAATCGACTGTTAATCGTATTCGTAAACTTATTTTTGTATTTAAAACACTCCGTGTCGTTGTCGATCATCAGACCTTAATGACAGTATACTATACATTAGCACAATCCATCTTATCATACTGTATCGCGGTATGGGGTGGAACTGCAAAAAACATATTTTTGAGACTAGAAAGAGCCCAAAGAGCTGTACTGAAGGTGCTATGGTCAAAACCGATAAGATTTTCCACTTCGGAGGTCTACGCATTGTGCAGAGTGCTATCAGTGCGAAAATTATTTATTATGCACCTTATACTGCGTAAGCAGTCTAGGTTAACTTTCAATCCTAATTTATTTATTAATAAACGTAGGACACATAAAGTTTGTGAAATAATTCCGTGTAGACTTAGACTTGCTGAGCGTCAGTCCTACTTCTTGAGTTCTTATATCTACAACAAGGTCAACAAAACACTCGACATATATCCTCTTTCCCATCGGGAATGTAAACACAAAATATTTAACTGGCTCCTGGGCCTCTCATATGAGGAAACTGAATGCTTAATTATGAAATGATTTGTTTATTTTTGTTTTTTTCACATACACTAATACAATATCACATTGCACATACAGATATTTGCCTGCTACTGCTGCTGCCACTACCTTGTTTTTTAATTATAGTAAAACAGTGTCAAAACACGTTATTATACATATTTTTGGTTTACTTATTATTTGTTTACAAACAAAGAAATGTCAGTATATACCACACATATCAAATAAACACTCTCGAACTTGCCTAAATCAGCTCCCTGTCCCCCACAT
Source organism: Pyralis farinalis (assembly GCA_947507595.1). Lineage (NCBI taxonomy): Eukaryota > Metazoa > Arthropoda > Insecta > Lepidoptera > Pyralidae > Pyralis > Pyralis farinalis. The sequence goes on along the minus strand of OX382260.1, from coordinate 34,952,039 downwards.
ATCCCCTAAAAACGTACAAGTACACTCACATCAGTCTCACCTTCACGTACTATCACGTTCCTACAACACTCATATATACACTCCATACACACGTACACACGCCAACACACACACAAACTCTTGGAAACACACACACACACACACACACACCTCAGAGAGACACACGCACACAATAACGCACATACATATATCATAAATTGCAACTGTCATTGTGTATTAATACTTCTGTGTAATTTCTTGTGTTTAGAACTACCTGAAACATGTTACCTCGGAGACGGGCGCAAACGGCTGCAACACAGTTTATACTATCGCAGTCGTTTACGAACGCAATTGTTATTGTATATGTGTTTGTTGTTTGAAATAAATTCTTTAATTCTTAATTCTTTAATTCTTTCATAACTTTCGCTTACCAGATGTACATACGTTCTCTTCATACTTTCATCGTGCAATTTTTCACGTAAGGGATACCCACTCGCCAATACCTCCTTCTACTTCTTGAAAAGTCCCACAGACCGGCTTACCTCCAGGTAGTGGTCCGTTTTAAGAGTGGGACTTCCAAAGGCTTTTGTGTTCATTATAGTATTTCGGAGACGTCTATCTATTAAAATCTAATCAATCCCACTTTTTTGGTCAATTCGTCTATAATCTAAATACCCGAAATTTGACATAATAGTAGAATCTAATGAATCTGAACTGGTGTTAGACCTAAACTGAACATGAATTGAACATAGACCGAACGTAAACGGAGCGAAACTGGACATGAAGCGAACCTGAACCGCGCCTGAACTGGACCTATATTCATCATAAAAAGTACCTCTAATCGAATGGTAACCGGATTTGGGTTGGTCGTAATTCCAACCCAAATCCCGTGTAAAGCTGAACTAAACCTCGGACAAATTAAACAGCGTCATCTATCCTCAAAGAAATCAAAGCTTGTGTTATGAGTACTAGACAACTGATAAACATACCTAAATACATTTTTTTTTGTAAATACATACTTATGTTATATAGAAAACACTCAGATCAAGACAACCAGGCATGCACAGAAATGTCTGTCCTGTGTGTCGAAGACGAATCGAACTCACGACCGTTGGTGTCAAAGTAGCATTACTAACCACTGCGCCACCGAGCTTGTCAAATATACTCTCTCAACAACACGCGAGCACACATACTCCTTTTATTCATGTATCTAACTCCTACCTCACTTGTAAATAAATGTAACAAAAATAGTTAAATACCTATTGTTATGTTATTAACACTGCGTAGGGAGAGTCTGGTGTAGATAAATGCTTAGTTCAGACCAGTCTCTCTCAAACTCAAAACAATACTCATGTTTTGAAACGATTTAAGATTACCACAAAGGTGAATCAAACACTGTGTATAAACTGAATCCGAAAGACAAGTTGTTCGACTCTTATGTACTTCTCTGCAGGAATCGTATTCGAGACCTTTAGTGTCAATGTGGCCATTGTTACCCAGTTGATCATCGGAGATGCTCATACCTAGGAATATAGAAATTCCTCTCTTTTCGAGGTGAATTAAAAACCCCTTAAAACACATTTCGGCCCCATAAAGATGAATCTGTGTTGCCTAGCAAAAGAACAGTTGAATCTGTGTTGCCTAGCAATAATTTTGACGTTCGATCACTTAAAATTTAATAATAGTCATTTTAATAATTTTATTTCTATCTGGATGAGTTTCACTGCATTAAGCTCCTACATGTTTCAAAGTTGAATTAAGTTGTCAGTATTAGCATAGCAGTGATAGACTTAATGGATTAAGAATTGATCTATTGACCAACTGGTCGCTGGTTCAAATCCTGGCATGTACCACTAATTCGTAATGATTACCTGTTCGGCAGTAAAGGAAACATCGAGAGGAAACTCTCATGTCAAAAAAATTATATTTCAAAAGACGTTGTAACCTAACATAAGAAAGATATGGTTTTCCCTGTAGGTTGTGGAAGTCTGATTGCAGTCGCTCCATGTAAAAATCAGTATCATTGCCGAATCTTTGGTCGAAGGGATGCGCACCGTACCAATATTAATGGATTAGGAAACCGGATAACGCGAAAAAGCAGTCTAGTCTACTTTTTCCGATAATTCATAATCGACTTATTTGTTTAACGTATTTTTTAATTTCTTCTTATTAAATGCATCCTGAGTTCCAAGTCAGCCATATAGACCCTCGGTCGTGTAAATAACTTCAAGTGTCTTTGCGATTGAATTAGTTACCGCTGTAAATCCTGATTGAAATAGTGGCACAGCGGTGGCTATATTGATGGGCATATCCCCAATAAAAGACGAGCTCGGTGGCGCAGTGGTGAAACGCGTTGGTACGCTACTTTGACACCAACGCTCGTGGGTTCGATTCCCACACAGTACAAACATTTGTGTGCATGAACATGTCTGTTTGTCTGGGTCTGGGTGTTTCCTATGTATAATAAGTATGTATTTACAAAAAAAAAAAAAAAATGTATTTACGTATGTTTATCAGTTGTCTAGTACCCATAACACAAGCTTCGCTTACTTTGGGGCTAGGTAGCGCTGTGTAATTTGTGCGACAATATTTATTATTTATATTTATTTATTTAAAAGAAAGTTAAACCAAGTAACCTGAATGTATGACTTAAAAACACTGGCGTAGGCTGTGACTGGTTCTATAATTTAAGGGAAATGCATACTATTAGTGGACGTGATATTATTTCATTGGTAATAACCTTATATTAAGTTTTTTTTTTTTTTTAATCTTCACGCCAAGTCTCTCGCGGGGTAGGCAGAGAGAACCGAGCGCCACAAGACGCGGTCCTTGCATACTTCACTCGCTTCTGTGACATTCATAGCTCTTTTCATGCACGCTCGCCGGTTCCTGGGGCTTCTGACATCACCTTCTGATAAAACACGACCAATTTGGTCATGGTAGGTTAGTCTCGGCCTTCCTCGGCTCCTAAATCCTTCCACTTTTGCATTGTATATCTGTTTCGTCATTCTTTCGTCCCGCATTCTTTCTACATGTCCGAACCAACGGAGCATGTCCTTTCTTATCTTAACACCGACACTCTCTTTTAGACCAACTCTTTCTCTCACGTCTTCATTACGAACATTTATATTAAGTGATATGGAAATCTATGTTTATTTAGCCTGCTAAGGGACTTCCGCATTTGTAAATTCAGCTTTTCTGTATTCAACATTAGTTTTACAAGGTCGCCTTAAAATACCCATCAACATATCAATAAGTAGAATCATGCATTAAATTAAAAAGCGATTAGGAAAAACGTAGTCTGGAGGAGATCCGGCTTTTTAGTGATAGTCTTTATTTGAAAATGGATAACATTGGATGCATTAACGTATAATTATGTATTGTATTGTCAATCCAAAATTGTGCGCTACGAATCCAGGAAGGTATTCAAAAGCAAAAATTTGATCCGGGGACCAGCAGGCTAATAGGCCGATTATTCATCCATTGGATAAATTACTATACTACCTTAGCTTAGCTTTACCTATAGGAATACGAATAGAAGTTAAACATTTACAAAAAAGTATTTGAAAACGATTTATAAATACACAAAAACAACCATCACTTCGCCTATCAGTTGATTAGTTGGTGAGCATTTGCCGTTCTTGGCCCGGCTATCGATTAATCCATAATGTGTTTTACAAATAGACGAATAAACAAGAATTTGAGCAAATTTTGAGCTGGCTTTTGTTTAGCAACCACATTTTTTTATTCTGGATATCCTGATGTTTTATTACATATTGACTATATGACTATATACATAATTTTTTTCATGTACATAACAATACTTTCAATTCAATTGCATTTTTGTGTAAGTTACAATATTTCTGCGCCAAACATTGTCAACTGATAATTAAACTTTTTTCGACAAATAAATACACTGCGAGTTTGTCATACCTGGGTAAAATCACTGACAAAATAGTTCACATATTTAGAAAAAATAACATACATGTTGCTCTCAAATCCCATAATTCACTCAGGTCACTTTGTAACACTAAAGATAAAATCCCGCCCAATAAAAAATCCGGCGTCTATAAGCTGTTCTGCGATGAATGTGAACACGTTTATATCGGGCAAACTGGTCGTAACTTTATAACACGATTTCACGAACACGTATCGGCGTATAAAAACAATCGCCCAGAAAGGTCACACTTCGCCGAGCATCTTATAGACAAAGGACATAACTTATCCCCCACTAATACATATCAAATTTTACACACCATAGACAAAGGTTTAAAACTAAATATTAGGGAACAATTAGAAATTAATAAACATAAAAATTCTAAAATTACTCTCATGAACAAACAGACTGACGTAAACCATTCCCCACTATTAAATATCTTTTCGCTCACACCATCCACCCCCACCCTCAATTCAGGGACAATATAAGGGACGGCACTGCGATGGATTTGTCACTTGTAGCATGTTATTCTTACGATTAACGTCTACTACGCCTGATGATGCCTCGTGGAGAGGCGAAACACGTGTCGCAGCGACGACCGGGCCAGTCGTGGCAGCGACGGTGGTGGTGGGGGCATGCGGATTCTGTTCCAGATGACGGACGACCGCAGCAGCCGAGGCAGAGACTACCGGAGCAGCCATGGCAGCGTCGGCATGTACCAAGTACTAACAGTAGTGGGTGGATGCCGGCCGGCGCTAGGCCGCATGAACTAATTGGTGGCGGAAGCACGCAAGGCAGGTTGGATCAAATTGCATGTGGATTTGACTTTCGCAAAGTAACGCCTGAATCTATTAACTATTTAAACTTTTTTTTTAAATTTGTATCCGATTGGTTCAAAGTAGTTTTCAAAGTTCAGTCTCAATTAAAGTCAGTGATCCCGGTTTTTAAAACTTCAAAATATTTTTATAACGTATAGATTGTTTTAAACTTTTAATCCTATATATTCTGATGATTAATTTAATTATTATATTTACGAAATAGATGCACTGATTTATAAATTAGTAGTATAAAATTGATAAATTAGTTGTATTAAAAAATAATGTTCGCCGAATTCATATAAAAAACTACATACTTGAATGTCAATGTTGCCACAGTCTTTCGAAATTAACAAAATTGAACATCCTTAACGTAAAGTCATAAAACAACGATTCATGTGGGCGTTGCAGTAGCGTACCGACGACCGGCCAAGTTCGGGGGAAGTTGGTAGTAATTTGCCAAGTTCCGACAAAGGTTTAACTCCGGGCTCTCGTATTTGCATTTATATTAGACATCATTACCTCGTCCCACATTACGATGGCATCGCACTTCGTTAGTTAGGAAGGTTAAGTTCACTCAACTAATATCGTAAGTTAGTTCAATAGTCTTAGACCTATTTTAACATTTTGTACCCAAAGAATGCTTATATAGTCAAAGTCAAAGTCAAAATCTTTTTATTCCGTAAAAATGGCTACATTTGTTTGGAATCGTCACAATTTTTTTCCCTACCGTGCAGTATAGAGCCCGTCAACCCATCTGACTGTCTGTTCATCTACTGATTTCTCACTTGGACACATGTACCTATTGTACTGTCACGCTAGGGTCTTTGTAGTGCAGATGGAGTACACAAAGCACCGCAAAACGGTTCTTGCACAGTTCACTTGCTTCTTTAATATTTTCTTCTCTCTCATGCTCGTTCGCCGATTTTTACGGTACCAGACCTTGTCTTCTGACTGTTCGAAGTAATCAATTGGTCGCCGTATATTAGTCTTGGTCTTCGTAAGCATACAGCAAATGTCGAATGATATATCAATATCATTCCACATTTGCTATATGTTTCTGTTCCGTACCATGTAGAAAAAATTGAAGAAAAATCTCGTTCAAAAAATCATGTTTCTTGAATGAATTTTTATCATTTAATTAATAACAGGTTCTAAAAAAATTTTAAGCCTCTAACTATTACGTTCTACAAGATATAGTCCTGTGACAGATGGACAGACCGGCACAGATGGACAGACACGCAGACGACTAGACAGACAGACTAACAGACAACAAAAATTTAATAATAGAGTTCCATTACCCTTTGTGTATGGAACCCTAAAAATAAATACCAATTGTACTGTCTAGGAACATTTATATATATACTTACGCCAAGTACCTTGCAGGGTAAACAGAGAAAATCGAATATTGTCATTATCTAGGAACATTGTTTGGAAACGTGTTATGGAGGCGTCGAATTCAAAATCGTGTGTCGAAATTACCGTGAATATGACACTGGAGAATTTTCACACTATTATTTTTTACGATTATTGCTGCGGCTCACGTTGCCAGATACTTAAATTGGCATTTAGTGATGAAGCCACATCTCGGAGTTCTCTGTATGCCGGCTTCAGTGCATTTGTACGGAAGCTATGTACTCCATGGATACCGCTTCATTTGATGGAAGACTAGAGACGATTGCATGCAGATTGATATCGTAATATAATAGCAAATTTAAGGGAGAACAATCATTGATTATATATAATATTGCAATAGATGATGATACCTGCTTTGGATCAAAAAGGAAAAGCCAATCGACAGATAACAATTTTTGTTTTATGTTGGGCGGCTCTACTTATTAGCCAACTTGTCATATAAAAATAACTTATACTGTATTCCCTCAACTCATTATACTTGGCCCTTATGTTATTTTCTTGGAACTGACCTTGGTTTTGCGTTCTTCAATTTATCACCACTGACATATTTCATTACACACTGGACAGGCGGCTGTCATATTATTTACCGAGGCGTATTTCCATTATACAAATAACTATGCAAATCGAATCTATAAAAATATTAATATGAAACTATAATTTGCAATGTAAAATATTAAAAATCACGTCTAGAAATATACATAATCGACATTGTTAACCATCATCATCATCCAAGTGTAAGTCACGGTCCCGTCCCAAGCTCTTGCTTCGAAACCTAGGATCCGGTTTCCAAATTCTGCTTCTCTAATTCGCTCAGTATTCGGCATCCGCATGTCCTTCCCTTACGACATCAAGCCAGCTTTCAGCTTCTTGAGCCTACCTCTTCTACGGGAGCCCGGGGGAGGTGGCATGGCCAGACATCTGTTCCCCACTTAACATGCCGGTTTTCATAAGACGTAGACGTACCAGCGTAGACGACCCTCTCCAAATATTCACGCACACCAACAGGCGCCCCTTGTCCGCATCTGCCAGCGCAATATCGTCAGTATGTATGAGTGGTCATACTATACCGATACTACATCTAATTTTACGCTGAACAGAAACGGATTGGGATAGGGAAGAAGAGTAGTGTATCGCCAACAGCAGTCCTAACTATGGAATCGGGAAAAAATTGAGACACATGTCTCGGCAAATATCAATAAAGACTTCAGGCATCCTTTTGTACCTCAGTGCCTACCAGATCATCGCGCGAGGAAAACAGTCGAAGGCCTTCTCCTTGTCTAAAAACAGAACACGTAGAGGCGTATTCTTCATCCTATTTTTCTCTATAGCGATCCTTAAACTAAAACGGGGTTCATGGTCCGGGTCATGGCCAAATGCTCACACCACGAGACCCCATCGTCTTCTAGGCTTCTATGGGGCTTTTCGATTCTTCATGCGATGAAGAGCCCCTTGGACTTCTTCAGACGTTATAAGTGGCACTAGTACCTGATTACACGACTTTATGCTGCTTGTTAAGCAGCTCGTGGAAATATGAGCATCATCTCTCCTTCATCACGAGTTTCTAGTATAAAAGGTTACCGCAGGAGTCTCGTACATAGCGGCACTTGACCGAACTAACTTGTAGATTAGTTTCTGCCTCTCAGACGACTCTAATTTATCGTACAAAGGTTGTAAATAGTCTCGTCTGGCCCAGGCTACAGCTCTATTAGTGATTCATTTCGCGACTCTATATGCATCACGGTCTTCAGAGGAATGTGAAGAGGCACCTTTTAGGCCGGCATAGTAGTCGCAACGTGAAGTGACATGAAGTGCATGGGATTTTGTTATTTCTATTCCTGGACACCAGTGTCCTGAGGCCCATCAAGTAGGCCCTGGCTGTCACATGCCATGTTCCAAGAAAAAATATGGACGCTTGCCATTATTTAAAGAGAGCTTTCTTAACCCTATGTATGGACTGTGTCATTTCACCACCAAGTCTCCCTGCCACACTAACATCATACATTAAGTGGGTTACAATTCCATCAATAAGCACTCTTACGGTCATAAGCGGTCACTGAAGCGATTTACTTCCCACACTACACTACACGTCATCCTGAAACTCTCGAGAGAGTACTATGGTTCCCCTTTCTCCACACCAGATGCACTGGTGTAGATCAGCTTGTAGCCGTTTCCAAAAGCCGGGATCTGCTGCCTTTCCATGCGATTTACTTCCAACACGTCATCCTGAAACTCTCGAGAGAGCACTATGGTTCCCCTTTCTCCACACCAGATGCACTGGTGTAGATCAGCTTGTAGCCGTTTCCAATAAGCCGGGATCTGCTGCCTTTCCATCGAGTCTCCTGCAGGAATGCCACGGCCACATTTCGCCTGGAGAGCACGTCGGCCAGCTCTCTCGCGCGTCCAGTCAACTTCCCAATGTTCCAGGTCGCTAAGCGGATTTTTCTTTTGACTCGCGTCTTTAGCCGTGCGTGCCCATTGCACGAAAGCCCTTGTCCGCTTATCACAGGGGTTGGGCATTATCACAGGCTCCTGCGCGCCATTTTGCGGCGGCACTCTATCCGTGGCACATGATCTTTTCTTTTCATTCATGTGATTGATTTGAATTTTAATGTAGCTTTTACGGGAACGCCTGCCGTCCGACCTCTCAACCCCTAGAGTAAAACCAGCGCCAGAGCCTCGTCTGTCAAACAGCAGGTGCACCAACTTGCAAGTGAGGTTGACTTGGACCCCGAAGATTTTGGAAGGACCCCGTACATCCCTGTTAAAATTGAGATAAAATTAAATAAGTGTAACCGTCTACATAACTCAGAGAAATATGATAGACTAAGTAAATATAGCATATGGAATTATTATTCTATACAGTTTTTTTTTTCTAAATTAACTGCCAAAATGTGCAAGACTTATATTCGAATTCTATATCATCATTGGTTTTTACAGAATAAAAACATTACTAAATATCTAAAGTATCATTTTTAGTAAATATACAAATAGTATTTCCTGAGAAAAAGGACAAGAAACATAACATTCTCCTATGCACGGTACTCATAAATTGCAAATATTATCCATAATTATATTTTACTATAGCATTTGGAGTAAATTTCACCTATTTTACCGATAAGGAAGCTATTGGACTTATCCCAAATTTTTGGTCTAGAGCACGAACGATCAGCGATATTAATTATATGTTAAGAGAGGTAGGGCGCATCAAAGTAGCCTGTCTTAACAGCTTATGAGATTTGACTTTGAATTAAATTGTGACAAAAATGATTTAATAGTACTGCGACATAATTAAATGATAATGTAGTGTAGTATGAGGTATATATAAATATATGCAATGTTTGTGTGTCAGTTTGTATGTGTGTGTTAGTGTGTGTGAGTGTGTACATATGAGAAATAAAAAACTGTTTCTATGCGTTTGAGATATATTAATTTAAATGTAATAAAACATTATGAAGCTGTTTTATTTTATTACCAGTGTTGAGCCAGGTCGAGGCTTTTTTCTTGCATTGAAATTTAGTGCGCGGGTATATGCATATTTTTTTGTTAATTTTGTTGTATAGGTAGGGGCCTGTAAAAGGATAAAATCTATGAGCCAAAGCTGTGTTAAAAATAATCTTTTGCCTACACAGGTTGTGAGATTGATGATTGGCCATTAGTTTTGGATCGTACTCTAATCGCAATACATTAAGTATTACCCGCGCGATGTCACCCGCTAGCACGGCAACTCCTTAGGAGCTTACTGGTGACCTCACTCGCACGCAAGAATACAACAACCCTCCAGCGAGTTGTTATTTGGCTGCGGTTATCTGTGAGGTGGAGGTACTTCCCCAGACGGGCTGCTATGACGCTCCCTACTTATCTAAAGATTAAAGAAGATTAGATACTATCGTGAGAATGTTTCAATCTATTTTAACCCAGAGTCTCTATTTTAAATTAAATAATCGCTAACTTCTTATTATTTGTACTCAGTCATAAAAAGGAATAAACAAAAGTCCCGATTAGAACGGTTGAGCGGCGCGAATGTAATTTATTGGAGAAGTTGCAATTGGTTTTTCTGCATTCGGGGTTCCGTAGTTCGTGACTCACTTCCTGGAAGAATTAATTGACCAAAATGTTGCCCGTGTATTCTCAGGGGACCCTAAAGGTGGAGATTTATTTTCACTGCTGAATTTTCTTTTATTTTCGTGGGATTTCTTTTTGTAATGTGATAGAAGATCTTATTTTAGTTTATGTGCAGTATAATTGTGCAAAAAATATAAATTATTCAGCACACTTTTAATTTGCTAATATATTAATGGATATTCAGACATACTTTGTTCATTTTATTATTCTAATCATGGCAGGTTTTTAGATAGAGATACTCGTAGTTAGACATGGTTGCAATAGTTAAATATAAACTAATGTGTTTCTTAAGAACCTGAAAGAGATAGAAAGAGCTAGTTTAATAAGTGAAACTAATATAAATTAAAGCTTCAAGATAAATTACTTATTTATTTGTTAATTACAATGTAAATATTGTGCGTGGGCAGAGTTTCGTCCTATCTCAGTCGATAATACAGAATGAATCGTACAATGCGCTCTTCGTTGTATTTATTCCACCCTCTGGCTCAATTAGGCGGAAGGCATTGGCGGACTTCTTATGACCGTTTGGCACGCTTCGGTCAAGGCTCGGCTTTGGCTTGGCACACGGCTATGTCTGACTGGCATGTTAAATTTGGTAATGTATTAATGGACAACACAATGACTTTAGGCATAGACTTCCAATTTCGTAATGAACAAGAAGACCTTAATAAAAATGGCCAATGGGCCCCACAAAATATGTAATAAACAGGCATACGTATGGTAGTCGCAGTTCCAACCTAACATGTCATATTTTTTACAAGAGGAATCCTTTAACCTAATCTAAGCTAACATGTCAGTTTTATGAGTCAAATGCTGTCGTCGCATGCTCACTTCGCATGTTCGGCTCGTGCCTTGCAGTTCTCACTCAACTGAACCTATTTTCACATGATAAATTTTAGCGAAATTTTGTTTTCATTCCTTAGTTCCTTTGTTAGAATTACCTTATTGTCTACTAGCTGAAGCCCGCGGCTTCGCACGCATGAGATTAGTAGCCTTTATTTCTCTATAGACCTCAAATTCTTTCTGTTTAAAAAAACAAAGTTCGGGGTCGTAGCCATAGAGCAATTCAATTTTCATACAGCGCCATCTATTGACATTTACGGGAGGCAACGTATCTTTATTTAATTTTTATCACATAAAAAATGCGTAGTTATTTTATGTCACAAAAAATACGTATTCTGTGAAAATAATAAAAATAAAATTGCAAAGTCCCCCGAAGGGAAAGATATTTCCCCCTAATTTAAACAGTTTTTCATGTTTTACGTAGGAACCCTAAATATTTACGGGATAAAAAGTAGCCTATATCCTGCTCTGAACAGTGCTCTACCTACCAGTGAAAGTCCCGTCAAAATCGGTTCAGCCATTTCGAAGATTAGCCCGGACAAACAAACAGACAGACAGACTGACAAAATAGTTAAAAATTCATGTTTAGGCTTTGGTAACGTGAAAATAACAATATGAGCTTAAGACAAAGGCTTTATTTTGTAATCACAGATTGACACTTCAATTTTATTTTATTTATAGATTCAGTGCGTATTTTTTTATTGTACGCTTAATAATATAATAAGTCAAAATTTTATACGCTAAAGTGTGCTATTAACATGAATAACAAGTGAATCTTTACTTATATGTTAAAAAATAATCAGACAGACTTTGATATAAAAGTCATATGTAAAATCACGTGCATAAAGTTTTAACGATGATTCATGTTTTTGTTAATATTCGGTTATCAAGTTAATATTTGCAAATTGGTTATCGATTAAACGGTATATTACCAATAATTGTAATTTTGTATTTACATACATACATATCATCACACCTGTTTCCCATTAACGTAGACAAAGACAAGGGGTAGACAAAGACTATGGAACGCCAGGTGATCGCCAATCACCAACGATCCAAACATACCTGTCTCGTTTCTTCCACTCTCATCAACCTTTTCATGCATGCTCTTGGGTTTTGGATGCTTTTGATTTGATTCTTTTCAATTTTTAATATTCTTGGAATTAACAAGAAATATCTACATTAATTAAAACACAAGCTTTGCTCGCTTTGGGGTTGGTGGCACTAATTAATTTGTCGTAATGATATTGAAAGGTCGCCGCGAGGCTTGAAAGTTCGAAATTCAAGAATTTTGATCAAAGAAAGTCGCCAGAAATCGATATGGTTTCAGCTGAGAAGATCATATTAGGTGGTACCTACATCTGGAAAACCTTCTGGTTCACGAGCAATTTATACTGGGAAACTGAAAGGGTCCCCGCCTGGTTGAACGTATATTCATCATACTATTACCTAAAGGCAAGTGATCACATTACTTTTATCAGAGAAGCAGATATGTATGAAGAGAATGAGAGTGAAAGATAAAAGATAAAAAATTCTTTATTTGCCATTGGGCCCTCGCGGGCACTTAGACACGTCTTACAGTTTTTGAAATATAATCTTATTGTATCTTATTTAATTCTCTTTTTACTTTTTTTTTATCTACTAGCATTTCGGAAATGACCATTGGCTAAGAAGAAATACCGAAAGAAACTTGCCAATATAGGTCTCTTTTAAAATTGTCAATTAGATATTACAAAAACAAAAAATACGTAAGCATATTGGTACAATAATGATATCAAATGGTAAAATTAAAGATTATTAAGAACAGGTAGTCTGTACTGAATTATTTCCAGATTGATGAAATGAGATGTAATGCTTTGGGAAGCACTGGACGGTTCCAAAATATAATAGGATATACGGATCAAAGTTTCGCATATTATAAGCGGACTTAAAGTTAAAACATAATTTCGCTTATAAATAACATCTGATCTATTAGTTATCTGTAATATTTTTCTTATTAAACATAAATTAATTTATCCACTTATAAACTGTTCATTCGGGCACAATTTAAAGGTATAGATTGTTGCAAAAATAAGTGATACCAACTTCAATAAGCAGCCCGTCTGGGGAAGTTCCTCCACCTCACAGAAAATCGCAGCCAAATAACAACTCCCTAGAGGGTTGTTGTGTTCCTGCGCGTGAGTGAGGTCACCAGTAAGCTCCCAAGGAGTTACTGTGTAAGTAGCAGAGGAGGCATCGCGCGAGTGATACTTAATATATTACAAGCGTTAGTAGGCTACGGTACTCGCTTTACATCAGGTGGGCCGTAAACTTGTAGTCCTCCCGAAGTAGTATAAAAAAATTAACACTTATGTTCGATGTCGAATGTTCGATGGCGTTGTTGTGCGTGTCATTCTGATCGAACACGCAGGTTAAGCAGCGTCGACCGCCGCCTGTCCATGGGTGGGTTTAAATATCTCGGGCTTCTCGGCTCATCCTGACTGTTTATGCTATCAATCCCGACTGTTTTCGATTGATGACATTCATTAAGCTAAGTCAGTGGGGCTTGAAAACACTCGCCTCCATCAATCCTCAGTTGAGCAGGATGGTGGAGTACGCTTTAAATCCCTTCGGTTGAAGGGAGATCCCTATCCCCGCAGTGGATGAGTTAAGGATGATGTACTATTAGTAACTCCAAATTGCAATAGAACCAAGTTCAGATATAGTTTAATACAATATTGCTATTTGAACGTAAGATAATGTTTTTAAAGTTACGCTCATACGTCGTACACGCTCTAGAATGGCAATACGAAAGTAAGGTAATTGCCCAACTCGAATTCAGTTGAGCATGCTCTCGCGGCGCGTGTATACTTACTTCTCTACAAAGCATAAAGGTCTCAAGATATATATTCATCTCTTTCAAACGACAGGTATGCCCTATCATTTGTCTCTTTGTCAGAGCAAAGTGTCGTAATAAATAACTGTACGTACATATAGTACTACTTGCACCATTTTAAAATACAATAATGTGGGTGTATAACGTGTCTACCTTTTGATATGTCGCTGATTTGAACCAATCAAATCATATAAACCCTTTCTGAGATATCAATAAAACGCATAAAAAAACAAATGCGACGATTATTCCTTTTTTACAAAAAGATATATTTTGAACTGTTAGCAATTCCTATATGGATCCACAACGACTCCCTAGAAAACAGTTGCAACGAACGATATTAACAAGTCTTTTCCGACCATCTGTTCCACACTAAAGGAATAAGTAAAACGAGAAATGACAGGGACAGGCAACGGTAATTCCCCGGTCCAGCGAAGCGGAAAACTTAACAGGAGTCCGGGATAGATACTCAGTTTTTATGTTATATCGCTGATACATATCCCTTGCGTAGAGTACTTATACATAGACTGAACTTTGACGATTTTTCAATAACAAAACCTAGACAGGTGCGAACTTACAGCGAGAGTCAATTATAAAAGTCAATTATAATATATGATGTAATTTTCTTCCTGTTGTAATATGGCAAAATAATCATATATATATTTGTCTATTGAGGTACAGAGTATACAGTAAAACATGTGTTTTTTTTTATCCATAACATTAAGGAAATGTGAGTCAAACAGTGTAAATATTAGGGGTTAAAGTAAGAAATTGGCGATTTGTACTGAAAAATTAAAACTCGTTTTTTTTCTAAGATGTAACATATTTATTTAATCTAAATATTTACCCTCATTAACTATACGTTGCTGCCATCTAATCGGAATCCTGGCATTATACTCGAGTTTTTGAATTTATGTACATATTGGCAAATATCGCTTGTTCGACAGCGAAGGAAAAACATCGGTCCTTACGACGTTTTTTCGTTCATTCGTCAAAGAAATTTTAATTAAAAAGATGTGACCTTACCTAACTAATGTCTTGTTATCCGTCTAGTTTTTTTTGAGATCTAAAGGCAGTCGCATTAAATCTTTATGCTTAGATAGCGGCCTCTACTAATGTAATGGATTAGGAAACATAGGATAATGATAAGAACAAGATTGATCAGGAACACCGTTCCTATATGAAATCTATATATTTGTCTGTGCGTTTGTATGTGTGTTTGTCTGTCGCTTTTTTTCGAATATTCGAATTTTGACTTCAGATCCAGGTTCAGCATAAAAAAGTAGAACAGGAATGTTTAGGAACACCGTTCCTATCTCTTAAGGAACATGGTCAAAATGGCCGACAAATATAAAAAAAAAAGACTTGTTATATAATTGACGAGCCAGGTGTTCCTCTGGCAATGCAAGCTTGCGCATTCTCATCTGTTTTTTATTTTATTTTATTAGTTATAATTAGCTATCCATGAATACATTTTGTAAGAACTCTATGTCCTGTATTATGAGCAGGCGTCAGAAACTGTTGACGTATTACTTGGGGGATGACACTGTAAAAGTTGCAGGGCCAATTAATTCTCATCTAGATTAAATGTACCTCCATTTTGTTAAACATTAACGGCGACGGTCCAGATTGAAATATATTACTTAGTTCTTTTAATTTATTCCTTATACAAGAAGGTTGGTCTTCTCTGACTATATGACTAGAAATCACAAGTGTTATCCGCATTTACTATTGCCATAAATTCTAGTTTTAGCACGAAATAGCTACATATGCTGATTCACCTGGTACTCGTTTCGAAGTCTGGCGGGGGCATATGTGGTATTAGCTTCGTGTTATCGAATTTATGTACATATTTATCACTTGTTCGGCGGTGAAGGTTAACATCGTGGAGAAACCCACACGTCCAAGGAATTTTATTTCGAAAGACGTATGATCTAACCAAAGAAAGAACTGGTTTTCCGTCTGGGTTCCTACCTAAGACCTCCATGGTCTGTCCGCATTCGCTCCATGTAAAAATTAGTGTTTTTATCAAATCTTTAGCGTAGCGGTAGCAGACCTGGTCAATTTTTTTTTTGCATTTCAATAAATTAGGAAACATACACGATATTAATATTAATATTTTTAAGCCACCATAAGATCTAGCTTAGAAATTGTATTCGATGAATAACAGCCCTGAAAGACCGATCTGAAGGTGATGTCAAGAGCGCTAGTAACCGACAAGCGTGCATGAAAGGACCTATGAATATTAAAGAAGCGAGCGAGATGTGTAAGGACTGCGTTTTGTGGTGCTCGGTTTGTCTGTTTGTCCTGTCTACCCCGTAAAGGATTTGGCGTGAAAATATAGAGATAAATAGATGGATATTAACTCTCGAAAATCCAAAAGACTTTTATTACGGTATAAATTTCTTTTGCGGTCCATTGGCCATCGCATTTATTTTCTAATGTCCTTTGTCTGCTAACTCCGAGATACTGGCAAACCATTGACCTACATTTCATCCTATCTTAGAGCATTCAAGGAAGTTATACAGCGCGTCTTTAGCAGGATCAGGGATGATAAGTATAAGCGTCGAAATCTAGTTGATAATTTGATATCTACAAGCTTTTTCAGTATCTTCAGTCTTTACCGCCAAGTTTTTTTTTATACTAAGCGGAAAGGCATACAAGCATACGGCCTACCTGATGTAAACCGGTTAGCGTAGCATATGAACGCTTGTAATGTATTAAGTATCAGTCGCCTCCTCTGCTGTTAACACAGCAACTCCTTAGGAGCTTACTGGTGACCTTAATCACACGCAGTCCCTAGTGGGGTTGGCAGAGAGAACTGAGTGCTACTAGAGCTTACTAGCTTCATCATCGATAGCTCTTTACATGAATAGTCGCCGATTCTTAGAGTGATTCTTTCTGATACTATATTCTGAAAAAATACGACCGTTGTTAGTAATACGAGAGTCTTATTATCTATATTTTTTATAGTCTGACACTTGGACGCTTGCAACGCCATGGGTACACTCGTGCATTGGCCACCATCCTAATGGTAAGCTGTTAAAATATCTATTTCCATTCCATTTCTAAGAATCAACGGAACTAGTCTCTTCTTATTTACCACCGCATATATTCCATTGGCATCTTTCCCTCTTATAAATGAGTCGGTCTGCTTACTTTAGCTTGATATTTATATTTATCTAAATATATCATCTTCTTTGCGTTATACCGCTGCCTAATCCAATAAGATGGACGGGTCGAATACGTAAGTCTAAGGATTAATCATTAAGGCGAACATATTGATTTTAACATAGAGTGACTCCTATCCGATCTTCACAACCCAGAGGGAAGACCAGACCTTTCTTAGGTTAGGTCATACGTCTTTCGAAATATAATTTCTTGAACGAGCAGGCTTCCTCACGATGTTTCCCTTCGCCGCAGAGCAAGTTATAAATATGCACATATATAATAATCTGAAAACATGAATTTATCGGTACATGCCGGGATTTGAACTGAGAATCTATTGGTCGATAGGCCGGTTCTTTATACACTGGTGCATTTATCTAAATCTAATATTTATCCAAATACAAGAATATATAAATAACAAAGTTAAATATTATATTACAAGTAAACTGATAGTTAAATTATCACAATATATGTGCACATTCAGCACAAATGATATTTCTGTCATATTCTTTGCTCTTCTTTCAGTTTGCAATATCTAATATGTCGTAAACAAATAGAAATATCTCTGATTTCGAACTTGGTCTAGACATCCCATCTTTTATTCGTAACTTTATGAAACTGAGATCAATTCGGGAATTTTAATAAACTTTTGCAGTAAATTTGTTTATTTACCAGCCACCGGTAGGGTCATAAGAACAAATAAAAATCGCCATGGGTTGAATGACCAATGCAAGGACAAAAATACTCAGCATAATGTGTACAATTTGTAGCATATAATGTACATAATGTATAATTTGTCACCTGCCAGTCTTATTCGTCTGCTAATTACAGTTACATATTCATCAATTCTATAATAAGCCGTTTTACAGAGAGTATTCTTAATGTGCTTTTTGAATACGTATAATAATTAGTGACGTAGCCTAAACATTGAAGGCCCGAACTTTGTTTTCCCGTGACAAAAGACTTTTCAGCAATATTGTCAGGCGACTAAAGAACCGTTCCGTCAGCGGTTGTCTTATGTCCCCGTCAGCTATATCTAAGGACTTCGACATACCAAGGTACTTGTATTCAAGGTACTTCAGAGAGAGATCTGACAGTTGTAAATTATCACAATGAACAACAACTACCCCTCATTTACATGTATGACCGTACATTTGTCAACATCTAACTCCATACCTATGGCGCTGCTGAAAGTTTCAGTAACTTTCAGCAACTTCAACAGGCCTGGTTTCTTGATGCGAACAACTTGAGGTCATCCAAGTACAGCAGGTAAGATATGACCTCATTTTATTAATCATATACAAAACAATGTTATTTACACAGCATAAAACTTACAAAGTTTTCTCGTAAAGGTGCATTCGTCCCAAAAATAGATAATATTAAAATCAAGTGCGTGATTATAAAAAAGTTGAGATGCTCAGTGTGAGTGTGTGAGAATCGATGCAATGTATGCGAAAATCTGTTTGTGTAAATGAAGACCACGGAGAACCACGGAGAACCACTTCATTGAACTTCTCGCTAGATAACATTATGTTACATTAAATAACAACAGGTTATATGGGTAATCTGTATACAACATAGTATATGCAATATAGGACCAAGAAATATACCATCGACATCCTTGTCTTCTTCGCAGTAATATCTCGATTCCTAATCCATTAGGATTAGCGAGCTCCACTACCTAAGCCTAAGGATTTGGTAAAGATACTGATTTCAATACGGAGTGATCGCCGTCAGAGCTTTATAACCCAGAGAGAAAACTATCTTTTTAGGTTAGGTCATATGTCTTTCAAAATATAATTTCATAGACGTGCTGGTTTCGTCACCATGTTTTCCGAGCAAGTTATAATTACAAATATGTACATAAATCCAAACACATATGTAGTTTTTTTTAAAGATGTGTAGTGGTACATACCCACACCAGGATTTCAACTAGAGACCAGTTGGTTAAGAAGCTTGTCCAAGTTTTAGGAACTAACGAACGAACTTACATAAATTCTATAAGGAAGAGGGTAATCAAAGGCCACTTTAGCAGTATCTTTTTAAATTTTGCTAGGTAGAGAATCATTCAGCGAACCTTTAAACCGACATCTGCCTTAGTTCTAGCAGTGAAGGTCGATGATTATCTCTATTTGGGACTATGGATACAATTTCACGAAAAAGCGGTAATTAAAGATATTCAATTTCTGCCATAAATCCCTTCAGTATTCAGTATGAGTTTCATGAAATTTTTTTGACGGAATAAAGAAATTGCCAAAGCAATTTCAATATCGAATAGAAATTTGAAATTCATATGGGTTCCGTATAATATCTCATTAAAATTACTTTCTTTGTTGGCAACACATTTGAAAAGCTCATTCCGCATTCAAGCCACTTTGAGCTAAGGTGCCTACTTGATTTGTACGTATTCAATTTAAAAATACATGAGTCAAATCACGTCGGAGGTTGTACTATAATTGATATAAGGTACTGTTTCATTAAAGCGATTTTTAATCGGGCTTTATATTAGATTAAGAATACACAAAAGTCTACGTGTAAAAAGAACAAAATTGCTGTTGACATAATTCTATTTAAAAAAAAAACATTCGCTTGAACCGAGTCATGTCACTTGGTTTTCTCTGCCTATCACGTAAGGGACTTGTCGTGAAAATATATGTAGACTTATAATTTCAAAAAAAAACCTTAGATGTATATAGCCAAATTCTTGGTTGTTTAAAAAAAAACATGCGTTAACATCACGTAAATCCAAGCACATATATATCCGAGTTTTCAAGTTAAAGAGAGGAAGGACACAGCTAGACAGAAAATTCCTTCCACAATACAAAAAAAATCGCAATCGCAGCTAAATAAAAACTCCATGGAGGGTTGTCGTCTTCCTGCGAGTGAGAGAGCTCCAGAGGAGTCGCTGTGATAAATACTTCTTGTATTACAAACATTTTACAACACTTTACAACAGGTGGACAGTATGTTTGTATACAACTATGGTAACAAATAAGTGTACCGCTTCCCTGATAATATTCATCGCGGCATTAATCATACGTTGCTCATCCTTTAAAGACCTATGAACGCCTATTTTAAAGAGTATCATGTTGTAGTCCCTTGGAAAAATTTCAGCAGTAAGTTCATTACACAACATAAGAGTTATCAGAAGAACATTATTCTGCAATCGCACAGCACACGACATGACATGTTTTTGCGTAGTAAAAAGATTCACCGCCATGGGTTAGGATTAAACAGAACGCGTAACTCTCATTGGCTAGATCACGGATGAACATCGCGTCACTAATCGGTTTATTGGTTATAATATTTTCCCATTGGTCAGTAGGCTCAAATCGCTCGGATATATCGTCATTAAATACTACGTTATGGTGAGTGAGGGGGCCTACATGCGACGTTAAGTAGTTTATTGGTTTATGTAGCACCCATTAAAACTTTTTTAAATGTAAGTTAAGTAATAGCTAGAATACGACTATTACAATGTACTACTACTAATATAAATGATTTTCTGACTAATAATAATATTTAATTAATTATTAACATTATTTATTTTATTATATATATTTATTGCATTTGTTAAACTAAGAATATAAGATACATTAAAATATGAGAAATGTAATACGACCTTCCGTAACCATGTTTTAGGCAAATAAATTATGTGTCTATTTTTCTGTTATAATCTGAACATTACAAGACACAAACAAACATATTTAACAATACACATATGCACAATTACTTTACATTACAATTTTGCATTATATTTAATGACATTATTGTGCGATAAAATAATGAAGTGTTTAATGCTTACTTTCTTCAAATATTTGAATGATATGCACTTTAAATATTCAAACAAGTATTTCATTGTTTGTATCAAATACTTTTAATATCTGTAACATTTTAAGTCATAATAGCTAAATAGCGGATGTGCTTCAGCATTTTCATAAGGCCCAAATCAAACACACCTGAAACCGAGGAACATGCGTGAAGAGGTCGAAGAGGCAAAAGAGGTATGTGTGAATCGGTGCACCTGGTGTCCATAGTCTCTGCCTACCCCAATGGGAGACAGGCGTGGTGACATGTATGTACGTATATAAATTATAATCAAATTTACATTTGCATGCCATTTTATATGGTTAAATAAGCTTGTGACCTTTAACTATATTATTTGTATACCTGTTTATATCCTATTTTATGTAAATATATTGCTACGAGTACTTTAAGTAAAAAATTGTTTAAGTAAAAAAAGGAAGACCGAGACTAACCTACCATGACCAAATTGGTCGTGTTTTATCAGAAGGTGATGTCAGGAGCCCCAGGAACCGGCGAGCGTGCATGAAAAGAGCTATGAACGTCACAGAAGTGAGTGAAGTATGTAAGGACCGGGTCTTATGGCGCTCGGATCTCTCTGCCTACCCCGCAAGGGACTTGGCGTGAAGATATACATATATACATACATACTTTAAGTAAATGAACTTAGATGGCGAACTTCTGTATGTTTCTACTTTATACAACGTTGGGAGGCATACTAGCATATGGCCCACTTGATGTAAAGTGGTTACCGTAGCCTATCAACCACACCCAGGCAGACAACAACCCTCTCTAATAAGTTGTTATTTAGCTGTGGTTTTCGGTGAGGTGGAGGTACTTCCCAGATGGGCTGCTTTGATGCGCCCTATCTCTATTGGATACTGTTCACACATAATATTATCTACGTTTCAAAATTTTTTAACGATTATAATGAACCTCTTTGGATGCGATGACAAAACTATCTACTCAATTCAACCCGTAAATATATTCAAACAACGAATCTCTTATACCTTAGGTACCACAAGACAACGATATTTTGTACAAATTGTCCGATTAATGGAAACGTACCTTATATACACAAAGTGAATTCCAATATGAAGTATCAAATTTGTGAAAGAAATTTTGTATTACTTAGACTTTTGCACGTCAAAAGCTTATCAATTTTATTATTATTTTTAATCTCATTCTGTATGTACAAAATGTATTAATGATGTTTGGTAAGTGTTGTCAATTTGACAGTATTTGTAAATTTAAAAAGTTATTACTATGAGACTCCTCTGTGGTTGAAGATGGAAAACCTGTCAATTGCGAGTTATCTAAGACACTAAGAGTTGCGTATCTATAGAAAACTTAGAAAATAGTAGTAATAGATAGCGTGGTCGTATATTCTGAACTTATTTCTCGATGTGAATACGTCTTTATTTTTGCTTCCATACTGGGCGGGAATTTAGAAAAGTGATGATAACATAATCAGGGGAATATCATTTAGTGTTTATTTATTTATATTTCTAAACCTCATATGCAAGTACCGCATAAACTTTTTCCGCATCCTCTCCAACATGACACCCAAAAGCCTGCGTTATGTCTCGAGTTTCTCTGTGCTTCGAAGGGCATGTTTAGCCGTCGGTCCCGGCTGTTATCGATAGATGATAGTCGTTAAGCTAAGTCAGTAGCCCTCGGGCGGCTTAAAAACACTGGCCTCCGCCAATCCGCATTTGAGCAGCGTGGTGGAGTATGATCTAAACCCCTTCGGTTGAAGGGAGACCCATATCCCTGCAGTGGGATGAGTAAGGGTTGGTGTGGATGTCCAATTGACTCCTAACCAACGTGTTGTAGAGTGTCTTAATTGGGTTAATATCGGTAAAATCCTGTACTCTACGCACAACGAAGCTCAAGTTCTTAAGTGCCTTTTTCGTCGTAATCCCTGTATAGAGTCGTATCCCTAGATCTCTGACTTCGACTTCTAACTCGAGTTAGACGTGTTTTACCAACCTCGTAGTTGATTTGCAAAGGTCCGCGTGCGCGGGTAAATGTAATTGTTACACACTTGGACTTGCTGAGTGGTATCTTGTTGTTTTTATTCTAGGTTACGACCCTATCATCCCTAGAATAAATAAATCAAGCGTAAGGAAAGCGAGTTCAATGAAGTTGACATATTTGAAAAGAGTATATTTTTTTTATTTATATGTTTTATTTCGTACGTTTTTGGTTTGGTATATATATATTTTTTAATGACAATTACCATAATTCATAGATACCAAATTAGGATCAAGCTTATCATAGCACAGTTTCATTCGAAAGTACTGTTGGAACTTGTAGTTATTAATAGTTGTTTTGTAACATTTCAAATATTAGATAATATCCCTGAAAATTATATATTCCTTATTTTATTCGATATTTAGCATTTTATTTTCAGATTCACATTCGTCATTTTTTCTTCGATCACGAGCATTAATCCCGGTTATTTGAAAGGCGTGCGCGGGGATATGGATCCAACGTAGAGGCCCCTTCGAAAAGATTGATGTAATGTATTATACCCGCTGTGACCTGGTCCAGAGTATATCTATGAGATACTCATGAACAAGTCACGGCAGGTATTGGGACTATTGAGAATGTGTCGGAAAAAAATGAGCTGTTGAAATGAGATCGAGAGGGATTATAAGAACTGGGTTATTACAGAAGAAGGACGGACGTCTGCCATAACGATCATAATCTGATGCCACTTTAGGCAGGCGGTGGCTCGCCACTCACTAGATGGACCGCCGTCGAAATGCAACACCGGTGTGAGTGACTCCGGGGTGTTGAGAGGCGTGCTGCGCTTTCTCCGATTTTAGTCCTTATTATAAAAGCCTAACAATAACGTCCATCAGGATCGATCAATCAGGTGTTTTCAGTTGAAGTTGCCATCTTACGTACTGCTCGAGTGTAGAATAGAATATAATATACTTCATTAGCATTACACCAAAGTAAATACATTTAAGAGACACGTTATTGCAAGAGTATCTAAAATAGGCGATCCTATCGCTAGAGTGATCACTTTCAGACAGACAGAACCCGCGTATAGGGGTTTGTTTAGGTCGTTAACTTCTTGTTTAGCAGACGCATGAAAACTATATTTGAATTTTTAAGTAGTAGTAGTAGTTTTAGTAGTAGATCCGATTTGATGGGTTACTTCAAGGCTTGAAAAGCTTACTTGATTTTGAGAAATCCAACGATGTTCATGCTCTCGACAACTATTTACTTGTACTAATGTCAACTCACGTGTACTAACTCGCCCATTGGTCGAAATTCGACCACAATCGTTATCGAGAATGTGAGGGGAATTAATTTACATGTTCTACGTGTTTATTTTTTCTTCCATTTACAAGTCTTTTAATTCGTTAATAAATACAAAATATAAAAAAGCGGTTGAATAATACATACTCCTTTCTTTGTCAGCCGAATAATTACAAAATATAAAAAAGCGATTGAATAATACATACTCCTTTGTTTGTCAGCCGAATAATTACAAAATATAAAAAAGCGGTTGAATAATACATACTCCTTTGTTTGTCAGCTGGTTTTCTTTTTGAAAGGCACTGATCTGATTCATCTGCGACAATTTATTATTATCTATACTAATATATAAAACGGAAGAATTTATTTGTTTGTGTGTTTGAACGCGCTAATCTCTGTAACTACCAGTCGGATTTGAAAATTTATTTTTGGATTTGATAGCCCAATTCTTGAGGAAGGTTATAGGCTATTCAAAATCATGATAGGCCCAAAAGGAGTAGTGGAAAAGGAAAGAAAGTAAAGTGATTGTCATGGGATACCGGGATACGCGCGGGCAATGTCGCGGTCTACAGCTATAATTTGTATTTTGTCGCTATTCTATACATGAAAGGAGCAATGGATCACTAGAACCTTGTACTCTCCCGCCTCTTCTAAGTATCAGGAGACGTCTTTCGCTTTCTTCATTAAATAGGTCAACCATTCCCCAGTTACCTACTTACAAGCAGTAATTAAGTACGGACAAGAAACATTAGAAGACTAACGCTTTACTAGCTAAGTGTTCTTTGTTTCCTGTTTCTATCTTGTGATGACCTTATTTACTGAATATATATAGTTATGTAATATACAAGTAAGATAGCAGAGGCATACGACCTGCCTGTCGAAAAGCTGTCACTTACATTATATTTATATAAAGTTTCAAATAATATATTTATGCCGTTATCGTATTCACTTTAAGTATCATTCCAATACATAATGCGAGCTTGCTGGTAACCTCACTCACTCGCATTACACAACAATGCAGGGGAGCTGTTATTTAGCTGCAGTTTTTCGATGAGTCTCGACTTCGTAGAAATGTAACTTTTTTTATACACAACGTCGGGAGGCATACAAGCACTTGATGTAAGCGGTTACCGTAGCTTATAAACACTTGCAATAGATTAAGCATCACTCGCGCGATGCCACCTCTGCTGCTAACACAGCAACTCCTTAGGAACTTACTGGAGACCTCACTCACACGCAGGAAAACAACAACCCTCCAGGCAGTTGTTATTTTGCTGCGATTTTCTGTGAGGTGGAGGTACTTGCGCCGTACCTCTCTTTAAAACTCCCAGACCAATACAGACAGACATGTTTATGCACACAAATATTTGTTCTGTGTGGGAATCGAACCTACAAGCATTGGTGTCAAAGTAATGTAACAGCCTGTTTCATCACTGCGCCACCGAACTCGTCATACTACTTCCCAAGCCAATAATACTCCCTCCCTGCATCCCAAATTATAATTTAAATAGTGTTATGTGCCCAAGACAATGTACGGTACAGTAATGTATGGTCTTTGACATGACTGCACACAGTAGTTTTCGAGTAATCAGTAATATACTGTAAGATCCATACTGTAACGAGAATAGAACGGCCTTCCTTGTTCAAAGCCTATATTTTTATACAGAGATACGAAACGTGATATTTCTCGTATGTGCTATAAACTACGAGATATCTCCCAGTGAATTCTAAAGAACACTTTATTTCTTTGTTGGTTTATTTACGGTTTGCTCTGTAGATTTACTATGCGGCCATTTTGTTTTAGTATTTTAAGACAAGTGTTTTCTATGGTCTATCCAGTTGCAAAAAGTATATATCCCATTAGATTGACGGTTACCGCTGGTTATGGACGACTGAATCATAAAGAGCATCGTTCCCATGTTGCTGCCTCTACTACTATTACAAATGGAATCCAATCCTAATGGATTTGGAAACCGAATAACGCTAAGAATAAGAAGAAGAATGATGCAACTATAAACAGTGGTGTGCTTGTGCAATGGATCATCGTTCGATGCGTAAAAAATGGACGAAAAAATATTAGGTAATTTAACTTTCAAATAACTAATGACCAAACGAAGCACCCGTTGAACCAGTACTCTGGTACTGCCAAAGATAAGAACGAATCATGCGAAAAAATGATAGATGATGATGAATTTATTTTTTGAAATGGACGAACAAATACTAATTTAGCATTCAAAAGCTAATGACCAAACAAAGCATGAATTAATTTTTTATAACATATTACATTGAACGTTTTTTATAATTTCATACTCGAAAACAGGGTTTGTCTGTGTAGGGGAGTCGCTCATACGTATAAAAAAGATAATACATTTATTTGACACTTTTAATACATACATACAACGTTAAATAAGAAAACCACTAGGTTTTAAAAAATACGCCTGTAATTAAGGTGCGTGTGCGTCGCAGTGCACAAAAGGGCTATAACCCCGTATATAGTGTTCTGAAAAAAGAACAACCACTAATTTTCAGCTATCACCCTTAGGAATGACGGTAACAAGTGCAATCTGACAATACTATGTATTGCACTTGTTAATCTAAATTAGTTAACAAGAATATTTCTAACAACACACATAAAGATGTAACAATAAAATATTCGTCGCAAATAGATTATTGGAAAGATACGCGATAATTATAATTGAGGGAGGCCTATGTTCAGCAGTGGACGCCTTCGGCTGATATGATGATGAATTATAATGATAACTTTTGAAGGCGCACAATTATTATTAACGATTGGAATATCTGGGTGCATTGAATGGTCTACGAACACAAACCAATAAACAATTTGACAGCGCATGAAGTCACCCAGCGCTCACAAAAATATTGTGTTTTAGCCTATATATGGGTGTCGTTGCTTCTCCATCGGTTGTTTGTTTGTTTACTACCCGACGTAGCATACAATATATACATACTGATACAAAGTAATGTACTATGAATATATATATAGGAATAATTTAAAGTAGTAAGAGCCGCCCTTAGGGAACAGTCCTGACGGGCAATAGAGGTCAGGCGGGACTGGGGCGCCTGACAATTAGCGGTGGCGGACACCGCTCAGCCACACACTGCACCGCATAGTTGTCCTGAGTTGTCCAACTATTACCAATTATTACAATATGGTTAGACTTTGCGTTTACTGCGATAGACAGAAACCGCTGCTGCCATAGCAGCCTATGCACGCTCGCAATACCACGGTGATGTTACTCGCGCGCTGCTAATCTTGTGACCTAAGGATGTTTCGTCACAGTACCTACCCAGTAATTTCTCTGACATATCTCACCCTTCAAACCGGAACACAGCTATATAAATATAGCTTGGTGGTAGAAATAGGTGAAACAGAGGTACCCATGCAGACGACTTTTGTACAAAGTCTCCCTCTTGTATAATCTCTTAAAAAAGCTACTCCAGTTTTCTAAGTCGACGAGAGTAACTATGGCAGAAGCGGTTTGTTTACACAATTACGCTAGCACATAAATGTACAGCCCCGACGTATGATAACAAAATTTCGTAATCTATGGATACTTGCAAGTTGCAAGTGCGAATTGTGTAGATCTGCAACTTGTAACACCATGTTGCAAGTGCCTTGCCGATCTTGTAAAAACCCCTTAACGCTCTAGAAGAAACTTATGCTCTAGTCCCTACGGAAGAGCGCGGCGGGGAATTTATTTCACGACACGATGTAGGAGTTCTTGGAAGAAAACTCGTCTCGAAATGCATAATACGCGACTATAGCAGTTCCAGTGTGCGAGGATGACTTTTTCGTCAACGGTGAGTGGTGCGGTTGTAACATGTACTAGTGGCGAAGGCAGATAAAATAGCAAATGCCGTATTCCCTACAGATAAAAATCTTTCTTTCAATATTTACTTTGTACTGAAGAGACGAATATAAATTCAATCACAGAGAAAAACATTTGTACAATGTACGAGTGCCCTTAATGCTTCTCCTAATACGACCGCGAAATCAATGGACCCTCCCTGGAGAAGCCTTATTACGGCCTCTTAGATCGAGGAGCTAAGAAATATTTATTGAAAGTATTGACGTACAGTTTATTTGTATGAAAAGTTTATTTTGAATGTTTGTATAACTTTATTGCAGTATCTATATTTATAAAGCAATTATTACAATATTAGCAAGTCATGTAAGTTGTATACTTTTTAACCAACTTCAAAAGAAGCCTTGGGGTAGTTTGTGCCTTGTGACCAGGTGCATAGTCCTGCTGGAAAATCCACGGTACGTTTTTAAAAAGTATATTGCTGAGAGGTTTCACAACACGATCCAATATAGTCTTTTGATACACTTTGGCTGAAATCTTCACTCCTTTTTCACAAAAATGAAGCTTTGTGATTCCTTAATACCCCCGCCACCCAACCATTACAGACGCAGGATGATGACCACGTTGTACCTTTCCGACCACTTGGGTGGCTTCTTTAACAGTGTGCGTATATTTTGTCGCTTTGCTTGTTGTACTGCTTTTCAATTTTTTTTCATCAGTGTAGAAGATATTCCTGTGCCTTTCACCTGCGTATCGGGACAGAAGGCGTTTGATCGATCCATTCTCTTCAACTGTAGGGATTAATTTAGGGAATATCCTGTATATCGGCAATAAGCGCCAAGCTTCAGGTCTTGTTTTATTATACGCGACAGAGTGCTAGCGGGAATCTTCATTTCTTTAACATTTTTTATTTCCGCGAATTCTGGCTTTAACAGCATTAACAGCCTTTGTAGTTCTAACAGCACGTGGTCGCCCCGATCTTTTATGTCTTCAACAGAGGAAGTGGGTATGGCACTTTGTGCAAGGCCATCACTGTAATCCTATTTTCTTTAACACCCCATTTCATATTGTAATTTGGTTTTTCTAAGGGATTACAGCATGGGGTTCTTCAAGAAAGGCGTGAAGATTTTTAGACGGGCGGCAACGTTTAAGTGATATAATCTGGTGTAGCAAATATCCATTGGCTATGGGACTTGTTTACCATCAGGCAGGCCGTATGCTTGTTTCTCACCTTAGTGGTATAAAAAAAAATAGACTCGAAAAAATTATGTAAAATGGCGGGGAAATCGAAAGAAGGTTTTAACATAATGAACGCGTTCCAAATTCAAAATAATTAAAGAGTTTGTAACACTTATGCGTGTGGCGGCAGAGCGAGAGGGACCGTTTTGCAGGCCAAAACCAGGAAAGTTAATAATCTAGTCTGTTTTAAAGACAATAGATAAGAGAAAGAAAGAGCGCCACCTAATTTTACCCAAAACTATCCAGAAGGTATGACAAAGTAATGTACAAACTTATATAAAGAGAATGTAATCATGCAGGTATTCATTCTTTATAGTTGTTTTCAGACACAATTAACATAGATAAACATAGAGAAACACAGATTCACTTTCAGATGTCTATATTCTACATGGCACATTCAAATATAATTAAAGAGTAAATCAATTTCCTTTCATATGGAGAACATATATTTATACATATATACGAGTATATTCATCTGGTTTAGGTTATCATACATTAAGCATTTACACATGCACTTAAATTTAGCTACTTCATTAGGCTTATGTAAATGCATAAAGTCGCATACTTTACAGAACAGATGCACACACATTGCAGCCCGCTAGTTGGTATTGCGTCTGCGAATTTTGGCGGTGAATTACGACCGAAACGCAGTCTTCAATAAACAGAAAATAACCATTAGATCCCTGACATCATCTCCCCGGGAATGAAAACATTGTCTGCTTCACAAATGAAGCCATTCAGACCTACTTACTCGGAATTGAAAGAAGACGCAATGACGCCACGTTTCCTGATCGACTATATTCAATTTCAAGGGCACAACCCCGTGCCAACCCATTAGGTCAAAAGCCATATTGAATGGCCGAGTTTCTAGCTCAAAAGGAATTTAGACACACACAGTTACTTTCACATATTGAAAAGGGCTCCAGAAGAAAACATGGTCTCTGCCAAGCCGGAATCTATCTGTCAAACACAATCTGCCAGTTGACGGTTACGTGTTGCCATCATGATGAATTCATCTTCTACTTAACAGATGACACTGGCAGTAGTGATATTCGCAATGGAAGTGCAGTTTTACACCGTAACAAGTTGAAAATACGAGTAAGAATAATTTATATTTAACAGTATTTATGGTCAGATTAGCTAAATCTTTGCCCCGCACTGAAGTACTGCTTTGCTCTGTAGAGCACACCTAGTTTTCTGAACGCCAGTTTGACCTTCTCCTCCATGTGACTTCGGTATTGATCATCGCTAAAGATGTCGACACCGATAATCCCAATGCTATTGGCGATGGGTAAGCAATGTATTCTGGAATTGAGTAACTACATCAAATAGGGTTTTCTTAGCGGTGAGCGCGCAAACTTGTGTCTTTATAGAATTAAATTGGACTAACTTTGGTTTAATTTTAATAAAGTAGTCATATAGTTTAGTTAAAGTACCCTCAATTTTAGATACATGTTAACCGTCTATCTTTCCTCCAGTTGTGGAGGAAAGATGGATGGTCCACTACTCTGTAGATTTCGTACTTTGAGATAGCCGTTTCTCCCTTTCTTCGCTCGTTTTGTTTAAACGGCACTGTCTCATATGGGTAACACGTTTTTAAGAGGGCACATCAAAGCAGCCCGTCTGAGGAAGTGCATCCACCTCGCAGAAAACCGCAGCCAAATAACAACTCCATAGAGGGTTGTTGTGTTCCTACGTGTGAGTGAGGTCATTAGTAAGCTCCTAAGGAGTTGTTGATTTCACCCTCGTTGTCCTTCCAATTCCATATAATTTTACTGCTAAGCTGATGAAACTGATGGTCCTATAGCTGGCGCAGTCCATGCATGACCTCTTGCCCTTATACAAGGGCACGATGACTGCACGTCTCCATTTCACTAGGACCCTTCTAGTTCTTTGGCATAGATTACTTAAGTACCAGAAGGCATCCCGTATGTAAATGCAACCTAGTTTGATATCGAAACATACTCGTATTTTATGTCTAATTTGACCTTGTGCACTGCCTACGATTTAAATCACTTGCGGGTAGGTAGAGAGAACTGAGCGCCTATAATATAACCTAAGTACCTACCTACGAATTTTTAGATAGGTACTTGAATAGGGTATTTTCGCTCTGCGAAGAAACAATGTAAAAAGTTTTACTTAACATTTTTTATACTACGTTCCCAGTCAAACAATTCAACTCGCCTTATATGTAACAGTTGCTATATAATGAAGACGAAAACTATTTTATGTTACACAATGTAGGGAGGCCTGATGTAAAGCGTGACTCTATCACTCGCAGGAACACATCAATTCTCCACGGAATAATAATTGGCAGCGATTTTCTGTGAGCTGGAGGTACTTCTCCAGACTGGCTGCTTTGATACGTTCTAGCTCTCTTAAATTATGTAGCCTTTGAAAGGATGCACTTCAAGACTGGAACATTTTCATAGTTATTTTCATAGTATAGTATAGAAATCAAATATGTATTGAAGATTGAGGCCTCAAATTTCATTACGTAAAGACAGACGAATTAACAATACCGGAGATATACTATAAGTGATATGCATGTGACTTTCTGCATTAACACACTCTCATGTATGCTATGTACACACGCAAGTATGCAGGTGTGCATACGTGTGTGTATAGATAATACACAAATATGCACACATAAATGCCATATCCCAAAAATTGTACGGAACGACTCAGGAGCCCTGAAACGTAAACACATAAACACAAGTTTAATATTACCTTTAGTACAATTAAAATAATTTCCTCGGAAAAGAAAGCTTAAGAATGGTTTCTCGTATTTTTTTCATCATGTACAGATAAGAAAATGGCCTAATAATTGGGCTTAAATCTAAGAGATCGAATTGAAGAGGTGTGCTCGGCGAAACATCGGCGAGTGGTCAGGTCGAGAGCACTCTGCCAATAATATTAGTGCTAGTACATATCGGGCGACTTTTTACGTTATGGAGATCAAAGGAGTTTAGTAAGTCTAAATTAAGCATTTTCAATTTTTCGTTTGAACATTAAAACTATAATACTTATTAAAAACTTTGAAAGAAAGAAAAATAAAATAATAGAAGTGAAACTGAGTCCATTACAGTCAACGCCTTATCACATTTTTAAGACAATACACACGTTACAGTAGCTTATGAACGCTTGCAATACAGGAAGTATTGCCAGTGTGTTTCCACCTCTGTTGCTACGACATCAACTCCTCAGCAGTTCACTAGTAACCTAGTGAAGTTGGTGTGTACACGCTAAAACTCAAAAACATACCAAGTACAATATTTGGCTGCGATTTTCTGTGAGGTGAAAGTACTTCGTGTTGGATATCAGGAGGGAATGAGCACTAGAGATACAATGTTATATATTGGCGGTAAGTCTTTTTTTTTCTCATAAGAAAAAAGAAAGTAGCTGTGTTATTCCTTGACCTAAGCTTTGACTTTGATATGTAAACATATATAGTTGAAAAAATTGGAACATAACGGAGTCAGAATACACCTCTTCGACTTTTATTTGAAAAAAAAAAACAGAAATATGTTTGAAGAAATAAAACAATTTGGAAACTGTTCAGAAAGGGGTTTCACATGGTCTTATTTTGGGGCGTATATTTTCACATCGATCATCCGAACTCACTTTACTAAGCTAAGGACCGTCTGCGAGAAAATCGTGCACAAGTAGAGAGGCTTATATTGTATCCGCTTTTCACCGACCATGTTATAAGTTTGTTAAAACAATATGCTTAACCGGGCTTGGCTACGTACGAAATTATAAGAAATAATAGAAAAATACTCAGAGTGTAATTTAGTGCACTAGCGTAGAATTATCTGAGAGTGCAATTTTATTCGAATTCATGCGCCTGCAATCATACATTTTTTACGCAATATCTTACGAAATTTTGTACACTGTGTATTAAATCCATTTTAATTCAATTTATATTTCAGTGAAACATAATGTAAGTATCCAGAACAGCTTGTAAATTGTCTACTTATGTTTATAATTTATATAACCTTGTTATAAGAGAGATAGTACAAGTTTAATTTAAGTTGGATGTATGCTTAACTTAGGTTAAATATTGTAGTTTTGCCATATATGGCAATTATTTATAAGTAAATAATTTCTTTCTTTCATAAATTTGTAATGGAAATGGGCCATCATTTGAACAGATTTAATTAAACTGACGCATAAAGAGACCTTATGTAATGGAAAACAAAGTAAGTTGATATGCCTACAATCATACCGTTTCATTCTGAAAAATTTTGTACCTTTCCTCATCCCTCGTACTACGAGTAGTATACTTCTTGATGTCGATTCAGTAAAGATTACGCAACGATGTGAACAAGCATGAACTTAAACTAAGTTTCACTTTTTTTTTAAATTTAATGTTACCTTGCATGGCATACAAATGCAATATTCTGATTCAGCTGAAATTAGCTTTAATACTATTCATACCTAACATGTGATCCAAGCTCTTCAGGTAAGGTATTTATTTTTATACACTACATCGCGAGGCATGGCATACAAGTATACGGCCCACCTGAAGTAAACCAGGCACCATAGCCTATGAACGTTTGCAACACATTCAATATCACTCGCGCGATCTCGCCTTAGTTGCTAACACAACAATCCCTTAGGTAGGTTACTGGTGACCTTTACACACTCGCAGGAACACAACAAATCTCCAAGGAGCTGTTATTTGCCTGCGGCTTTCTGTGAGGTAGAGGTACGACATCAAAAGTCCATATAGAACGAGCGGAAGAAATCCTCTGTATACGCTGGTAGCCGGTTGGCACGCACACGCTTGCTTAAATAACAAAACAATCATTCATTATATTACGTTATACGTTACAGAGAAATTAACGAATGAGATACCGACAGATATAGCACATTCTACCTACACAGCAACGAATGAATAACATTTATAATTTCACTGATTTAATTACCGACAGAGTGGTCAAATGGTAAAAAACCAATTAAAACTTATCGCCACGCTCGGGAGTTCATGGTTCAAATCTCAGCTTAGCAGTCAAATTTTATTAGAAGATTCGGTTGTTTTCTATTTTGTGAAATCGTTGAACGAATGATCAACTCATATTATTTAATAACAAACTAAACCGTCGTGTCACAGAGTAGTCAACAGTAGCCAGTTAGCTAAGACATGATTACAACCGCAGTACTCTTGAGTCGGTAGGGCAGTAAGAAGTAATGTTATTCTCTCTCAGTGGGTTAGTAAAAATACGAAAAAGAGTTAAGTAGGTTAGGTCACTAGACGAAGACATTTTAAATTTGTCGCTACCAGTTTGCTAGCGAGAGTGGTTGTGTGTCTTCCATTCAAGCAAGTCTTTACGTTCTGTTTCAAATATGCAGGCTAATATCGATATGCAATATACAACAGGCATTATTGCGTTGCATAATATGGGATATAATATCTCAAATTAGTAATGAGACGGATTTAGTAAGTAAGTATTTTCGTGTTTGCGTCAATATATAGTAAATAAATAAATAAATAAAAAATAATAAATTATATTGTAGCTATGAAGTGATTAACGTATAGCCTTTTTGATTACTAATGAATAACTAATTTATAACAATTTGGTTTTAGTAGATCACCGTTAAACATGAAGTGACTCCTTACGAAAAGGAAGGTAATGCTTCTACTGGGCCGAGAAGCGGTCGTCCTTGTCCTATCAATGAGTTACAGAGGAAAATTATGTGTCGACAATTTGATACCTAACAATTCTCGGCTTCTCGTTGACTGTTGAGTTTGCTAATTGGTTTGACACCTCGGTATCTACCATTCGTCGAGCCTTACATAGGGAGGGCTTGCAGCATAGAAAGCCAGCCAAAAAAACCATATTTAACCGAGTCTCATAAGCAAAGTAGATTGTCGTTTGCTACAGAATATTTAGATTTTGACTTCACGTCGTCGACTTAACGTCATCTTCACTGATGAGAAGACGTTTATGTCAACATAAAACGTTAGGCTACATTTATGGCGAAAAAATTGAACCCGTTATGTGAAAAAAATTGTGATCCCAAATAGAGAATCTGGACGACTGTTAAAGAAGCGTGTAAGGTAAATAACCAAGTCATGTGGCGCTCGGTTCACTCTGCCTGCCTGACTTGATGTGAAGATATAGATTTTATGACAATTAGTAAATACAATGCTCTACATTAGATTTTAAACAAATATTGGTTACATGTAGCCCCTTACTTATATTGTATTTGTTAATTTCGAAAATGTTACACAATTTAATTAAAAAATGAGCACAATTCATTTCTATATGAAAAATAGGGCAAAATATCTCTTCAAAATTGCTCGTCACGAGATGGCGGTTATATTCCGCTTAAATATGTGTATGCAGAATGACAGGGCTGCTTTCAAAAGCCCCTCAAATTAATGAAAAGTCCCTACTCTTCAGAATATCTCGGTCGACCTAAAAATGTGGTTTTCGTGTACTTTTTATTAATATGAAAGGGAAATTTCTAAGGGATATATGTCGAACAAATTGTGGCATAATTAAAATCCTTTCTTGGAGCTTTTACAACATGGTTTTATAAAACGCTAAAGTAAAGCTTCTAATTATAAAGTAGACTTGTTATTAATTGCAACAACTAAACAACAAATAGAGAACTTCTTTGAGGTTATTAAACAAATGTATTTTTGGCAACATGTTCCAGAAATTATTTAACTGTTAGGCGCCAAATATTAATTTCACGTCTTTATTTGTGGTATTTCACTTCTCGAAACTATTAACGAATTACTGTATTAAATAATAATAGTTACTGTTAGTCGGAATACGATTGCTCATTTATGTATTTAATAAAACAACGTTTATTTTTTTTGTGTCAAAACATTTTTTGGTGTCAAAACATACTACGAGTATATTCAATAATCAATAGTCAATGCCTGTTTATTTATTTTTTTTGTTAATAAGTTTTAACTTCGTACATATTTTTAGTCCATCATCAATTTTAAATCAAAATTTCATGTATCATCATTATATCATAAGAGTTTACTCACGATTATAATAACAATATAACATATTACTGTAATATTGATCCACTCAAGTCGATATGGACCTTTCCATTTTAGAAAAATAGAAATTTCTATATTTCATGGTAGCCAATTTAAATTACAGCAGAGATTCTCAAACTTATTATATATTACTTCATCTACCGCCCACTTTGAAATTCAATTATTTTTCAGCGCCCCCACTTTGTTACATTCCTAAAACTTAAAAACCACAATGACATTCATTAATTTAATTATTGTGTGCTATATTAGGCTGGTCTGGAGTTTAAACTTACATTCTAAACGAGGCATATTTACCAGTGAGAGTAATTAAAACGCAACTTTATAATAATAGAACATCTTTTGTTCAAATTAAGTGAAACAATATAGATAGGTAATCAATTTTAATTTTAAAAATAATCTAATGAGAAGGATGAATCTGATAATTTTTAACGAGTTTGTTAATATAAGGTTCGATTTTACTCAAAAACAGTCGTAAGTCGCCGCGTTTGGCATCATGCAAACTATTTCTCTTTTTAATAAACAGCGTTGCCGCAGTACTAAATCCACGTTCACACAAATATGAGGATGGGAATATTATCAAAAATCGTTGAACGATCAACCACAATCCAGGGTACAATTGGATCGGGATTGGCTTTTGTAGCCAAAATTCTTGGTAGCCATTTTTGAATCAGATTTTTATTTCCTCATTCGTTGTCAGTTCTATAAGTTCTTCTTCCAGCTGGGGTGAAATTGCTGTATATACATTTCAAAAAGAATTCAACACCCAGTCTGATATTTCCAATTTTAAAATGTCCTGGAATCTTTCTATGAAATAAGTGTGGAGGTTTTCCAAATGTTGGTAGTAGACAAGCAAGTCGTTGTTGTTGTATGATAGTGATAAATTGGGAAAATTGTGGAACTCACGCCTGCCAATATTCTTCTTGTGTAAGAACAGCTTGGCTACGAAAGCAGCAACGACGATTTTTATTTTTATTAAGTTCAAGTCATCTCCTTGAAATTGGAGATTCATATCATTAAGCAATTTATAAAGGTCTGTCAGGTACACGATATCGTTCTTTGATTTGATGAGGTTATCGCGCAATGCTGTATCTTTATTTTCCAAGAGGTCTATGACAAAGTCAAACAGATTGTAAAATCGAGTCAGACAATTTCCTTCTAATAGCCAACGCACTTCTGTGTGAAATATCAATCGGTTGAAAACTTCATGATTAACAACACAAAGCAGATTAATTAATTTGTCATTTAAAGAGTTGTATCGGATTTTATTGACTGCTTTGATGACGATGATGTTGCGTGATTGAAACAGTCGTTCACTTAAATTTATAGCAACCAAATGTTGTCGATGAATGGCGCAATGTAAAGCGAGCACATATGGAATTTTGGTTTTTAATTGCGCTATGAAACTTTTTTGACACTCTGTCATAATCGGAGCGCTATCTGTAGCAGCTGATATAATATTCTTAAAGGGAATTCCTTTCTCATCGCAAAACGTTTCCTGTTTATTAAATATGGTTTCTCCTTTTGTGTCTCTCTCTAAATTACTAGCAAATATTATTCTTAACATATTTTTTCATCTTTACTAAAATTCACGTAAGAATGCTTCATTAGATGGCAAAGTGGACTCATCCAATTGAATCGAAAATTGACTAGTCTTCAGGTGATTTCACAATGTCTCATCAATGTTTTCAGCCATTTTATCAATTCGTCTTTGCTCATTCATGAATTTTTCGGATAATATCTACCGCCGGTTTATGCAGCACAGTAGTTATAACTTCTTTTATTGCCGGCAAAATTATCATTTTTCCGATGGTGTGTGGTTTACCTATTTGAGCAATTAACAAAGATATATTGTATGAAGCTCGAAGTCCGTTATCGTCTTGCTTAGCAGCCGCCGAAAAAAGTTTTGATACTCTAGGCACAGTATTCTTCTTCTCCAAGTCTTGAAAATAGGCTACATTTTTGTCCTTCTTATCTCGATGCATTTTAGTCAAGTGATCTTGAAGGCTTTAACACTTCGTTTGAAAATGTTTTTGAACAAACAAGGCACAAAGGCAAATATGGATTTGTGGAATTTTCTATGAATCCATACTTAATATATTCTTCACTATATTGCCGTCTCTTCTTTTATGCTTCCGATATGGTTTTGTTTTTAGAAATATGTAAGTAAAGTGTTGAACTGAAGTACTTGTTCAACGATTGCGAACGAAACCACTAATGAAAATATAAGAAATATTACGAGCTTTTATATACAATTAAAATACCATAAACCACGCCAACGCTCCACCACCCTCATTTTTTCTGTGCCTCTTACCGACCCCGGCCTTCAGCGCCCACAAGGGGGCGTTATCGCCCACTTTGAGAAAGACTGAATTAGAGGAACCGCCTTATGTAACATAAAAAAAGTGTGTGTACAGTTCCGACACACGACTGGAATTTACTTCTTACGAATGATAATTATAATATATATGGTGTTCTTAAATAATATGCCCAAATTGAAATGGGAAATAGTATTATGTATGCTGATTATAATAATAAATATATTTTATGCCCCACGTGTTACAAATTCATTCATACAAAAAAAATCCATCATAAAAAATAGCTTTCTGTTGTATGAATCCAACCAGCTAGGAAAATACAAGTATGACACGACACGGTATGCAGGTACGCAGGCGCGCTTAGCGGGCCTTCGTAGAAACGCTAACCGCGCATGCCCCATCCATGTACCCACCGCGCTGCGTAGTAGATGGCGCACGCGTGGTCAGTCTGTTCCGAGTGTCGCGCAGTACACTACTACGCGTGACCGTAATCATGTCTGGACCTTGTTACTCTAATCAGGAGTATCTCCAAATGGTACTTTGTTATCGCGGGTGCAATAACATCACTGCAAAAGTTCGGAATACGAGTGAGCCATCACACCATCGTGTACAGGTTTCGTGAACATGGCAGTTACTTAACGATGAAGGCTTACATCCATACCACTTCACTAGGGTACAAGAACTCATGCCACAAGATCATGCGCCTCGTGTTGACTTCTTTCGTTGGCTTCATGCGGAGCGCCACAACATTTTGTGGACAGACGAGTTAACCTTCACACGCAGTGCGGCCCGATCATTTCCAACGCAGATTTACAATACAACAATCGGTGACAGTGTTAGGACCAGTTTTTTTAGAGAGACTGAATGCGGATACCTATCTTCACCTACTGCAAACACAAGTGGACAGTATGCTGGAAAATGTTCCACTTGAACATCTAAGGGGTTATATCAGCATTAAGAAAAATACGACCAAGTTCATATTTTGCATATGACTTCACGTTACTGAGTTGAACTGATTACATCTCAAAAACATGAAGATGAACAGAATAATCTTCCAAAGAATCTTTACTCGTTAATTTTATTTTCACTGTAGACTACGAACATGATAAAAAATAATAAACAGATACATCAATGTTAAAAGCCAATCAACATGATTTTTCTATTTAAAAAGAAATATTTAAAATTCAGACAGAAAAGAGCAGCATTTTGTATCCCCCACACATAATATTTTCCTTGACTTTAGTCTTTAAATTGTGATTGTCTGCTAAACCAGATAATGTTAGAATTTGTTTCAAAATAACAGGAAAGGAGTAGAACAAAAATAAAAACCCACTAAAGGGCGGGCGAAGTCGCGGGCAATAGCTAGTTAACAAAAATATGTCAAGTTTGGTCATTATACGCAAAACGTGTAGGTTTCCAAATGTTCCTTTCCTTGCTAGAATTTCTAGATTCCGTGCTCGCAATATTGACTATAGGTGTTGTAGTCAATTGATCGTAACTTAGTGCTCAATTTTTCAGTGCAACTCGAATCGTACTGTACACAGAAATACTATAAATACGTTTATTCTTTTTTAGGGTTCCGTACCCAAAGGGTAAAACGGAACCCTATTACTGAGGCTCCGCTGTCCGCCCGTCCGTCCGTCCGTCTGTCACCAGGCTGTATCTCTTGAACCGTGATAGTTAGCCAGTTAAAATTTTCACAGATGATGTATTTCTGTTGCCGCTATAACAACAAATACTAAAAAATATAATAAAATAAATATTTAAGGGGGCTCCCATACAACAAACGTGATTTTTTTTTTGCTCATTTTTGCTTGATATTGATAACGGCAACAGGTAGACGCATTGACGGTTGAAATATTCACAGAATATTTAGTTATATATTCACTTAAGAATAAATAATTAAATTAAAATAAAACAAATATTTAAGGGGGGCTCCCATACAACAAACGTGATTTTTTTGCTGTTTTTATAGATAATGGTATGAAACCCTTCCTGCGCGAGTCCGACTCGCACTCGGGAGGCTTCCAAGCGACTCACCTGATGTAAAGGTGTTACCGTAGCCACGTAATATATTAAGTATCATTCGCGCGATGCCAACTCTGCTGCTAATAAAACAACTCCTTAGGAGCTTACTGGTGACCTCACTCAAACGCAGGAATACAACAACCCTCCGGGGAGTTGTAGTTTAGCTGTGGTTTGCTATAAGGTAGATACACTCCCGAGTCGGATAGGAATATCCTTGTAATGTATTTAAATATCTCACTTACGTATATAATTTGCTACTTTACGCATTTATAAGTAATTTAATTAGGCTATACTTCAAAATAATATTTAGGTGGTGCCTAAATCTTAAATAAATGACACGAAGACTATCTACTTGTAATCCTTAGTCAATGTCAGACCACACCTGTTGGTTTCATTAAGGGATTTATAAAGCCAGATGCGATGCTAATCCGTCTCTTTCTGATGACTTGACATTGACAAGGACAGATTTTGGACATTATTCAAGTTATGATGCACTAAACTAAAGGAAACTTGAGGTAGTAATTGTTCTGATGTGTTATGGTCTGAGGTTAAAATAGGGAATACTATATTCTGACACTCAAATTCGTAAACGAAATTGGTAATACACATGAGATATACTCGTATATCTCTTGTCTATTACCAATTAGATGTCTATCTTTCTGTAACTTCAAATCCCTTGTAGGGAAAGACGTCTAAGCGTCTTATGATTCGGCCCTTACATACCTCACTCGCTTCCATAACATTCATTTTAGATATACCTAGTCCGGCCATAAGTTCTGTTACAAATAAATATGCGTTTATTTTGTAATGAAGTAATGTAATATTGATAAAACTTATATGTACATATTTATGGAAGTCTCAGGAAAAAATAAAAATATATTCTATTGGAAATAACCACCCCTGGCTTTGATACTGGCCTTTAATCTCTCTGGCCACGCATCTATGGATTTATGGACTGTTTCCATAGGAAATTTAGCCACTGCTTGCGCCAAGGATTTCTGTCAGACCCCGTTATATACGTTTTCCCATACATTTCGTGGCGCAAAAGCGGTCCGCGGGTAATGAGAGACACAATGACGGCATGTCGTTTCGAGCAGCTCTTGTGCACTAAAACTGAGCATAATTTGTAGTTTAAAGAGTTCAGATCTGGGCTAGATGAGGGCCAGTCTTCAGCTCTGATAAAGTCCGGACCGGGTGCAGAGTTCTGCTGGAAAGTCCACGGTACATTTTTAAAAAGTGTATTGCTGAGAGGTTTCACAACACGATCCAAGACAGTCTCTTGATACACATTGCCTTTTTCACAAAAATGAAGATTTGCGACTCCTTGATAAGACACCCCTAGCAAACCATTACAGACGCAGAATGATGACGACGTTGTATCCTTCCAACCACTTGAGCGGCTTCTTTAGAACTGTGTGCGTACACTTTGTCATTTTGCTTGTTGCAGAGCTCTTCAATCGTCAATTTTTTTTCATGTGTAAAGAGGATATTTCTGTGACTTTCACCTGCGTATCGGGACAGAAGGCTTTTTGATCGACTCACTCTCTCCAACTGTAGGGATTGATTTAGGACATGTATTGCATATCGACGATAAGCGAGCTGCAGGTCTTGTTTTATTATACGCGACAGTGTCCTAGGGGGAATCTTCATTTCTCGCGATAAGATTTTTGGTTTTCTAATGGGTTTTCGGGGAATTCTGGCTTTAACAGCATTAACAGCCTTTGTAGTTCTAACAGCACGCGGCCGCCCCGATCTTTTATGGTTTTTAACCGAGGAAGTATTGGTATATCTGTCGATAGTACGATATACGAACATACGGCTGATACCAAAACGGTTCGCAATATCAATGCTGCATTTGAAGAGGAGACTGCTAATGAACGCAACGTTTTTGATTTAAATCATGCAGATCATATTTCGAGAACCTTGATTTATTAGCTCTACCGCCATTATACATATTAGAAGTTTATAATGTTTATGTTTAAACATAGAGCATCGTTTACAAGAGCAAGTGAGATGTATACATGTAATACAAGAAACCAAAACAGACTAGTTCATAGTGACTTACGTAAACTTGAAAAAAATCAACTCACTTGTATATGTACGTTTGTATAAAATATAATAA
Source organism: Pyralis farinalis (assembly GCA_947507595.1). Classification (NCBI taxonomy): domain Eukaryota; kingdom Metazoa; phylum Arthropoda; class Insecta; order Lepidoptera; family Pyralidae; genus Pyralis; species Pyralis farinalis. The sequence goes on along the minus strand of OX382260.1, from coordinate 34,909,249 downwards.
GATACAGGGGGCAATAAAAACACTACATTTGTTTTAAGAAAGAATGATATAAGTGGCTTGAGGAAGAAAACTTTTATAGCTTGAGAGAGCTTTTTGACTAATATTTTCGTTCTATATACCCCGTTTCAAGGCAAATAAAATAATTATGAATTATACTACATCTTTAAGCCAAGAACCTTGCGGAGTAGGAAGCAATCCGAGCGCTACATGATTCAATCCTAACACACTTAGGTAACTCTCTTCTTAAACATTCGTAGTTCAAAATATCACAAAATATACGAGAACATAAAACTTCTCTACTATTTGGAAGTTACATTAAGCGAATTCTTAATACGACATCCAGAAATTGTGCCGGTGAAATACTCCATCTTTCAAAGGAATCCATCCATCTTATTCAAACTTTAATCTAAAATATTAAAAGGGAAGGTAGACAGCATTTGAGCAACTTATATCAGAATAAAAAGAACGCAAAAATCTCCACCGAACAACGCACATACATTGTAAAGCATACTCGTTCGTATGAGCGTGTAAGCTGTCCATTTTTCACGTACAAAGTGTTGTGATATTACTTGAAGGAAGGTATAATTTTTCTTACATGGTACTTCGCAGAATAGCACCAACACTTTGTAGGAACTTGGTGTTATGCAGTAAATATGAGTTGAAACTTTAATGATTTAATAGATTAACGAGCTCGGTTGCGCAGTGGTTTGCAACCCTTCTTTGACTCCAATGATTCGATTTCCATATAGGAAAAATATTTGTGTGCATGAACATGTCTGTTTGTCTTGATCTGGGTATTTTTAAGAGGTAGCATCAAAACAGAAGATAGAGAGAGAGAGAGTGGAAAGAAAGTCTCCACCCCACAGAAAACCGCAGCTAAATAACAAAGTGAGTGAGATCATTAGTAAACTCCCAAGGAGTCAGGAGGCAAATCCTTGGGAGTTTACTCGTGACCTCACTCACACGCAAGAACACAACAACCCTCTAGATGTGACAACAACCCTAGCCAGTTTTACGTCGGACCCTTATAGGCTACGGCCGTCTCACTCTATGAATTGTATGAGTTCGCCTATTCCAACCTTAGCCTGTACTTGATATCGGTTGAGAGATACAAGTAGCAGTTTAAATGATCGTCTTGTTTATTTCTTTATATTTCACAAAATAAACAAATCAAAAAAGTTTGACTAGACCATACCTGTATTTTAAATAGTAAGTACTCATTTTGAATGTTAAAGAAGCGAGTAAGGTGGGTAAGGATCGAGTTACGTGGCGCTCGGTTCTCTCTGCTTACCCCGCAAGGAATTTGGCGTGAAGTTATAGATAGATAGAAGTACTAACTTTAATATTTAATTAAATACTTATTTGTGCCTTCAGATACATAATTATGTTAGGCTATTTAGGAAATTGCCAAAACAAATTGAAGGAAAGTGCTGTGCCATTATTAAAATAAATGCAAAAATGTTCCTTATTACACGTCTTTTACTGAATATTTTGTGGAACAGGAGTCCATAAAACGTGTTGCTTATTATGCGTTGTTATATTAAGCATCACTCGCGCGATGCCTCCTCTGCTCCTTACACACCAACTCACTCACACGCAGGAACACAACAACCCTCTAGGGAGTTGTTACTTGGCTGCGGTTTTCTGTGAGGTGCAGGTACTTCCCCAGACGGGCTGCTTTGATGCGCCCTACCTCTCTTAAAATATCTAGAGCAAGACAAACAGACATGTTCATGCACATAAATGTTTGCTTTGTGTGGGAATCGAACCCTCGAGCGTTGGTGTTAATGTCGCTTCATTCATGACTGAGCCACCGAGCTCATCAAAAGTACTTATTTACTTTAAGTATTTACTTAATTTTATTGGTTATTAACAAGTTAAGTTAATTTACTCCATGTACAGTAATTGGTAACCAATAATCGAGTTAAAACGCCCAAATTGCGTCCTGAAAAATTCCACTGGATTCGGTAGGCATCCACTTAAATATGTGAAGCTAAAATTAAGGTTACAAAAAATAAATGTTCCAAAACGCACTCAATCGCTAGTTAGAAGCAGTAACTGCGAATATGACAACATTATTATGATATATACTGGTTCGCAATTGAAAATCAGCTTTTTACATGTAATTAATTTTTACTTATTCCTGATCGAACACCATGATGAAGGTATTCTAATCGTAATATTAGTAGTGGATTAGAAATTTTGATGAAAATGTGCTCAAAAGCATTACGAGAATCTATGAGACTTTCTTTAATGAAATGTATAAATGTATGACGACGTTTATGAACTCGATACATGCATACTTGGAATATCAGATCGTAAAATAGAAATTTTATGATATGATATTACAGAATATTTACTAACTAAACGCTTTGTAAATACAGGCAATTTGATCTAGTCTACTTTGTGTGCTTCGACTATAGATTAGTTCAAGGGAAATAGTGTCGGTCACCTACCCACTATCATTAATAGATGCATGTCGCCGCTGCCGTGGCGGCTCCGGTCATATCTGCGTCGGCTGATGTCTGCCATCTGAAATATGAACCGCACACACCCGTAACTGTTACTCTGGCTGCTCCAGTCGTATCTGTGACACGTAATTCGCCTCTCTATGAGGCATCCTTAGTCTCTGTAGATGTTAGTCGTTAGAATAACATGCTACAAACGCTGTAAGTTGTAACCGTAGCGAACGCAAACATAGTAGTTTATAAATGCTTGTAAATTTGACACAATATAACGCCTGAATTTCTTAACTACTTTATAAATATTCTAGAATTCTATTTCCAACCTTTTTAGATCCTTTTAACAATCAGTCGGGTTTTTTGGTTAACAATTTAAATTTTACTCGTGTCTTTCAAATTATACTTTACAACATTAGTAAGCCAGAGTTTTCTAAAGTTCTAAATACATGATGCTCTTAAACTGGATATATACTACTTAGCCGTATGAATTACCGCTATAAGGCACATGATGTTTCCATACAAAATGAATTACAGAGTTAATGAATTCTTCACGTTACATATGTTGTAGAATTTCTGGTAGATACCTAGATTGCTTTTAAGTTTTACTTCTAAGGTTATTTTTCTCGCTTTTCAACTAAGAAAAAGAGTAAACACTGAAGTTAGGTATGCAGAATTATTAAATTAGTAACATTGGAAAACTAAGTGCGTCGAACAGATTGATATACCTAGGTTTAAATGTGGTAGCCATTCTTGAATTTATTGGAACAGTCGAAGTATTAATTGCTTCAATTAATTACTGCACGCTTTGATGTTGCAATTCCCGTAATAAGCGTAAACTCTCTTCAAGCGTTGACTATGAATAGTCAGCCGGATTAATCTCGCGTTCTATTGTCGACGACATTGGCGATTCACAGTTAGATTTTCGGGCACGTAATTGTTGGCATGGACAATACTGAGTAATACATTATTTACTTAAGTATTAAATAAATAACGACATAACTCAGGCTAAGAATGCTAGTACACAATCTAAGTATATTAAATAATGTATGTCCTGAAAACAGTTACATGCACTGGCTGTTTATCCAATGTTGGTTCTTGGCAAATGCGCACCAAATGTTACTTAATGATCTATCTATCTATAACTTAACCCCAAATCCCTTGCGGTGTAGACAGAGAGAACGACTCGTGACTCGATCCTTACATATCTCACTCGCTTCTTTAACATTCATTTCTCTTCTCATGCACGCTCACCGATTTCTAGGGCTCCTGACATCACCTTCTGAGAGAACACGACCAATTTGGTCATGGTAGGTAAGTCTTGGCCTTACTCAATGATTCAGAAAACAAATAGATCTGTACTATTATATAAAGGGGAAGAGTTTGCTTGTTTCATCGTGCTAATATCAGAAACTGCCAGTCGGATTTGAAAAAATAATTTTGCATTTGATAGCCCAATTCGGCCCATTGGGAATATGTTGAAACTTAACGGATTATGAATAGGCCATTAGTATTTAACCATTATAGAAGAGAGACTTACGTCAGCCATATCACATATAATTGCTACCTCCGGCAGGCGTAAGTTCATCACTCATCGGATGGATGCCTAAAATATTCTTGGCTATTATTAATAAAGTGAACACATAGGTATTCGGCATGTTTAAAAATGTCACATAGTAAACAGCAGTAATAGCCCAGTGGATGAAGTACCAGCATATTATCTGACCGTTCCTGGCGGGGTGTTTTCAGATTTACGTACACATTTATCACTTGCTCGGCTATGAAGTAAAAATCACGAGGAAATCCGCCTGTCCAAGAAATTATCTTTCAAAAAGACGTGTCACCTAACTTAAGAAAAGGTTTGGTTTTCCCCTAGGTTGTGGACATCTGACGGTCGTTTAATGTCAAAAGCATCCTTAGGCTTAGATAGTAAAACCCGCCAATCCTAATTTATTAGGAAACGGGATAACGCTAAGAAGAATAAGAACATCGCATAGAAAAGATACAGTCATAAAAGTCAGTCTATATAGTTAGCAAAATATTTTTCTATCAGACGATGTAAGCTGGTAGATGCTAATATTACTTTATAATATCAAAGTAGACTTAAGGTCCGCTTCTCCCGGCCACATTATACCGCCCGTTACCTCATTTCGCCTGTTTATCCCAAAAATGTTTGACTTTAATATCTCAGTCACTTTGTCGCAGGAACAGATTCTGTACACATTCCGTTACCAGATAAAAATGCCGTACAGAACATAAAAACTTTTTGCTCCATGGCAACAACATTCACTCTTTCAGTGAATTTAAACTGTAAGACTATAAACGTAAACAAGAATCGTTTTACCGGTACATTTATTTGAGCAATTCCATTTCGTTTAATTTTTACTATAGCTTCTGTGGCTGAGAGTGAAACTAGTTTTGACCGCGACTGTACTGCATAGGTACAACCTTTATACGATGTACCTACATGTTGTAACTAACTTTAACAGCACCTTGGTAATTATTTAGCTATTTTACAGTGATATAAAAAAATATGCAAATCATATGTTCCACCTTCGCAAATATTATAAAAACGAAAGTACGTTTGATAGCTTTGTATGTATATCATCACGCTATGTCCCTTGCGGGGTAGACATAGAGAATCGAGTCATACGACGCAGTTCTAACGTACTTTACTTGCTTCTTTAATAATCATGTCTCTTTTCGTGCACGCTCGCTGGTTTCTAGGGCTCCTGACATCACATTCTGATAAAACACGACCAATTTCATCATAGTCTTCTTTCGGCTATTACATCCTTCCACTTATTGTTCTTCTTTAGTGTTAATAATCTGCTTTTAAACGATAAAAAGACTAAAGTAATTAAGTTCTCAACACCTAATGTAAGACAGGTGGCTACCAATGTACATGTTAGTGGAACTAATTTAGCCCCTGTGGAGACAACTGTGTTCTTGGGTATAACAATTGACTCCAGACTACAATGGGGCCCACAAATTGAAAAATTATCAGGAAAACTAAGTTCTGCAGCCTATGCAGTGAAAACTATTAGACGGCTCACTGATATTGATACGGCTAGAATAGTTTATTTCAGCTACTTTCATAGTATTATGTCATATGGAATTCTTCTTTGGGGTAACTCCGCGGACATTAACACCATCTTTTTATTGCAAAAGAGAGCCATAAGAGCTATCTACAAACTTGGTCCCCGGGAGAGCCTTAGAGAAAAATTCAAAGAAATAAATATTTTAACAGTCGCATCGCAATATATCTATGAAAATCTTTTGTATGTCCATAAAAACATAGACTCATTTTGTAAAAAGAGTGATACTCATAGCATAAATACTAGATATAAGCATAATCTTGTGTTACATGCAAGCCGTCTCCACAAAATAAGTAATTCTTTTATGGAGCAATGTATACGGTTCTATAACAAACTTCCCAGCAATATAAGAGAATTGTCAATAAACAAATTTAAAACTACTATTAAAGCCAAATTGTGTAGCAAGGCATATTATAAAGTATCTGACTATATTAATGATAAAAATGCCTGGGAGTGAGTCGATCCAATTATAATGTAATTAATAAAATATGTAAATTTGTTTGGACACCAAAAGAGGGATACCTGAGTTTTTTCGCAGTATTTTTATCAGTGCTCACCTAGTCATAAACTGCACGGTAGGGAAAAAAATTGTGACGATTCCAAACAAATGTAGCCATTTTTACGGAATAAAAAGATTTTGACTTTGACTATGCATAGTATATCTGTTTCGTCATTCTTTCAATCTGAATTTTTTACATGTCTTAACACTGACTCTCTCTTTCCGACCAACTCTTTTTCTTACATCATCAAGCATACGGCCCATCGGATGTAAAGCGGGTACCGTAGCCTAGTAACGCTTGCGATATATTAAGTACCACTCGCGTGATGCCTCCCCTGCTGCTTACACAGCAACTCCTCCTTGGGAGCTTACTGGTGACATTACTCACACGCAGGAACACAACAACCCTCTAGGGAGTTGTTATTTGGCTGCGGTTTTCTGTGAGGTGGAGGTATTTCCCCAGATGGGCTGCTTTGATGCGCCCTACCTCTCTTAATGGATGAGATCGAATGGTCGATACTAAGTTTGAAAAATGGAAAATCAGCGGGAATTGGTCTGATCACAGCTGAGATGGCCCAACTAGGTGGCACTTACGTCCGGGACGCCTTCTGGTACTTAAGCAATCTATGCTAGAGACCTGGAAGGGTCCCAATGGACTGGAGACGCGCAGTCATCGTGCCCTTGTATATAGGCAAGGGGTCGCGCATGGACTGCGCCAGCTATTGGGCCATCAGTTTGAGCAGCAATATTATATGAAACGGTGATTGAAAGAAGAATTAGGGTGAAATCCGATGAAATGGTGTGGGAGGCACAGGGAGGATTCCGAAATGGAAAAGGATGTACAGGTTTATCCTGTATCTCCATAGTTGTCTGCTGACAATAAGGTCAACGAATGTGGCATTGCGTATGGGTGAGCTAGAAGTGAACTGTCTGCTGTATGCAGACGCTGCCGTGTTATTAGCACAAACACCATCTGAACTACAAACGCTGGTCACAATGATGAATGTATGGAGAAATGCTGTAGGAGGCACGGGGAGGATTCCGAAAGGAAAAAGGATGTACAAGTTTTTCCTGTATCTCGATAGTTGTCTGCAGACAATAAGGTCAACGAATGTGGCATTGCGTATGGGTGAGCTAGAAGTGAACTGTCTGCTGTATGCAGACGATGCCGTGTTATTAGCACAAACACTATCTGAACTACAAACGCTGGTCACAATGATGAATATATGCAGAAAGGCTTAGTACTGAATGTGAAGAAAACAATGATAATGGTATTTGAAAGTGAAGAAACTAGAACCAATGTAAGGATTACGGTTGATGATGATGTGTTGGAGCAAGTGGATGAGATTGTATATCTTTAATGCGCTTTAAGCAGGGATAGAATGTACATGTACACCGCAGGTGTGGAAAGACGAGTGAGTGCTGGGAATAGTGTTAATGGAGCGATGGGAAAACTTCTTGGCAGTAAAAACTTGAGCCAGAAGGCACAGCTCGCAATACACAATGCAGTACTGGTCCCAACGCTTACTTATGGAAGCAAGAGCTATATATGGCAGAGTGTGCATAAAAGTAGGAAAAACGTGATCAAAATGCGAGCGTTGCGCAAAATTTGTGGTGTAACACTTGTAGTCTGTATTCGCAATGATGTTGTTAGAAACGGAGTTAGTCTTAAAGAGAGCGTCGGTGTTAAAATAAGAACAGGTATGCTCCGTTGGTTCGGACATGTAGAAAGAATGCAGGATGAAAGAATGGCGAAGCAGATATACAATGCAAAAGTAGAAGGATGTAGGAGCCGAGGTAGGTCAAGACTTCTCCACCATGACCAAATTGGTCGTGTTCTATCAGAAGCCCTAGGAACCTCTGGCGCATGGCGCTCAGTTCTCTCTGCCTACCCGGAAGGGATTTGGCGTGAAGTTATAGATAGATATTGTTTTACAAATTATAATGTACATATAACATTTTCCTTGGGGAGATGTTTCAATGTTGCACCTCCTGACCATACCTATTGCAGTTCCTCTGTCTAAAGATTCTGTAAAGAAGAAATTATATATAATAAGACCACCGTTTATACTTTTGGAATTGTGTTCCTTTTATGACTTTTGCTTTATTTTTTATATCTACGTATAAATTGTAGTAATGTTATAGTAACCAGATCAGTGCGCAGAAGTAAGTCCAGACTAATATTTCACAATCAAAAGTAATTCAGTCAGCCTGTGTTTATGTTTGTTTCTCATCACCCCTAAACAGCTGACCGAAACTTAATAAAATTTTGTACAAAGATTAGACACAGAAAAGGAGACAGACTATTTATTTGTTGCAATAACAGAATATGTATCATAGCCGCAGAAGTTAATACGCTAAATAATGGTACACTACATAAGTAGCTGACCATCACCATCAGAGCCTAAACCAACCTCACCTTCAAATGAAACAAGAGTGGATGAGTGAAACTCGACCTATTAGGGATAGTTACCACTAAGATCTCCCATATTACTCCCATCCATTCATTTATCAGAAAAAATAATTCCATCCAAACTGGTCTATGGAAAATAAAAATCCATTTTTTGCTATTTCATAATTGCTTAAATATAAAAGTTGTTTTATTGGTATTACAGTCACCACATTTTTATTAAGAAATTTACAAAGAAAAGAAAATTCGGCCACACTGTATATCGTTCCTACATTAAAGTGTAGATAAATTTACTCTCGTGGTGGTCCATCTAAATTAGTCTATAAAGATTATGTAAATCCAAAATTGTCGTAGGAATTATTGCAGATAGTAAAAAAACTGGCGACAAAAAGGTTACAGCGTGTACACAGCTATAAACTTTAATGACAGACTATTTGAACCCTTTACCAGATGAAATCGACCAGACGATATCCCAACCTGCGCTTAATAAATTTTCTGTGAATTATTTTCTTGCAGCAGAGAATTTGAAGAAAAATAGAATATAAGTTCACGCGATGAACGACGTCTTTTGGCAGAAGTGTTTCATCAAATACGACAGTGTAATATATCACCATATGCTTAAATCAAAAGATAATAAATTTATGCGTTTAAATGTAGTCAAAACATTATAAGAAAAATAATGAATGAATGTATTTGAACACCACTATTCTCTCAAATCAACTCCACTGTACGCGTTACGGAAAGTTATTAATTAACTGCGGTTTTCTATGTTTTATTAATATTTAAGAAGTAAAAAAAAATTTCACAAAGTAAATACGGAATCCTGTCAATAAATGAAATGTAATGGATATAAATATGTTCAGTAAGAGAGAAAGCTTTGACGATACATCTGAAACATTGTTTGACGTTCCTTATAAATCATGCTACAGTCAAAGGAACGAAAAAATAATCAAAGAACGAATGCCTAGATTCAGTGAATTTTTATTGGACCTATTCGTATTCGGTCTGGCTCTTTTTCTTTTTACCCATTTTTCAACGCGTTAGTAGCGATTTTTAAATATCGTTGCATAACGAAGCTTTGATGTTTCGAAGCTTACGAAGCTGAATTTCCATTTCCACTATTTTTATTAGAGTCTAATGAGCAAATGTAGGCTATTGATAAACGGCTATGCGTTGGAATTTATTATTATTAGAAAGCGTTTGGTAGTTTATGGCGTATACGTTCATGAATGAATAATGTGTTTTATGTATTACACACTAATCATCTATTTTGGACCTTATAGTCGTAGATTATATCACTTGGAGAGACAGTCAAGAAGCAGAGTAATACAACCTGAACGGGGTAACATAACAGGTAGGATTTATAGGTATAATTTATAAAAGAATTGTTTTCAGTCGCAAATGGGTTTAAAATCCAAGGCAATGTAAAGGTCAAAGGTGTTGAGTGTTAGATATGTGTATTGCTACCCACTTTTGGTCAATCAGAGCAATCATGACTCCCAATCAGTCATGACTGCTCAAAAGATATTACATAATCATATATAATTATGTAATATCTTTTGAGCAGTCATGACTCTATCATACGTGACGTAATGTAAAAAAGACAGGGATATGGAAAAGAGAACGATGTGGAACGGGTGTGGAATTTAACGATTTATATATACTCGATGTACGATTGCCTCAATTCCTCAACAGCTTCTCGCACACATAATGTGTGCACAGGAACATAAGAATCTTCTAGAAAATATTATTTAACTAGCTACGTCTTATTAAATATAGTTGTCCTACCTCTAGAGCTTCATTTGCCATTCGCGGGTCTCAAGTACATCAGCTGTCGTAGAGTAATTGAACTGAAACAGCCCACTTAAACAGCTTGTGTATTAGTTGGGATTGAGTCGATTAAATCATATTCAAAACATTTATATAGAGACAGGTCGGTCGCTTGTTTGCTGCCTTAAGTAATGGTATAAAAATTTTGTATAGCTGTGCTCAACTATGCATTACTGAGATTTGTAACTTTTCTATACTTATACAAGTTTATGCAAAATTTGAAGGCATTCGGTGGTTTAATTACAGAGATTCAGAGCAAACGAACATTTTTATTTATAGATTAGAGATATGGCTGCTTGTAGACTTGATTCATTTACCATGTTATTCTAACGATTAACATCTACAGCGCCTGAAGATGCCTCGTGGTGACGTGAAACATGTGTCGCAGCGACGACCAGCGAAGTCATAGCAGCAACGGTGGCGTATGCATACGGTTTTCGTTGCAGATGGGGTGCAAACGCGAGGACGACCGCAGCAGCCGAGGCAGAGACTACTAGAGCAGCCGTGGCAGAAAATGACATGTTGCATCTACTAACGGTAACAGGTGGGTGTCGGCCGGCGCTAGTTCGCGTGTACTAATTGGTGGCTGAAGCACACAAAGCAGTTTAGATCAAATTGCATTTGAGAAACACTTAAAAAGAAAGAAAATGTGTTTCAAATTTAGTCAGTTAATGTCTTATGCGTACAAAATGAAACGAGAGAACTTTGATTATTACAATGTAGAGGGAGACAATTTCAGTAAAATGTACAATGAAAAAACAGTTAAACAATAAAACTTCTGTGTTAATCATCAACAAAGTAGCATTTTGAAACGAAAATAAAAATTAAATGTTCAATTCAAACAGTTTTCAATATTGTTTTGGGATTCGACAGCCCTCTGTAACTTCGTTATTGAAAGTAGTTCCAATTTTAAGTTGTTTTTGTTCCAAAATAATTTGTCTGTAAAATCCAATTTAATGTTTTGGTAAATGCCAAAACAAGGATCTGTTGTATTCGGGGGCCAGACTCAAAGTTTTGGACTTCATACTGCTTGTCTGAATTTTTAGTATTATATATATTTTTAAATACAGAAAACGTACTTTTCGTATCTTTTGTTTTAAAAAATATTATAGTTTACAGAAACTAACGCTATTTTGGATCGTCTACCATATTGAATTTAGAGTGACGTCATTATATTTTTCGTATTCTTCTCAGTGAGACCTATCATTTGATTTCCATATCAATAGAGTGTATAAAACAAAACTACTCCGCCATCTTTGGGAGTCCGCCAGATTGGATTTAGGATGACGTGCTATAGCTAATCATGTATTGTCATCAAAATTAATCGTTTATGAAACATTTCAGCTCAATCGGATACCGTGAGTGTGTCCTATTTAGTTTTTAAGTTTTGTTTACATAGTTAGAGGTAAAATTTAGGGCCAAGACTCATCTACTAATACACAAAAGAGTAAAAAGGGCAGCAAATATTTGCTAATTATTTTTACATAATAATGGAAATAGAGTAAACCTGAACGAATACGAGGATTACGGTTAATGCCATAGTGCAGAAACAAATGGACGAGATAGTATATCATGGAAACGCTTTTAGTGGAGTTGGATGGTACACCGCTTATGTGGAGTGACGAGTGAGTGCAGGGAACAGTATGAATGGAACATTCGTTAAGCTTCTACACCGTCGAAATCTGAGTCAATAGGCACAGTTTTTGTACACTACACGGTACTTATCCCAACGAAGAATATGAAAGTAGAATAAATGCGGTCGAAAGAAGAATGCATGATATAAGAATGATGAAACAGATATACAATGGAAGGATGTAGGAGTCGACGAAAACCAAGACTACATGACTATATCGTGTTCTATTAGAAGGTGATCCAGTCAGGAACCCTAGAAACCAATAAGCATGCTCGTTGGTTCCTAGGTCTTTTGAATGGGTTTTGGGGAATGGGTTTTCTCTGCTTTGCTGTGCTTTTCGCACAGCAAAGCAGAGAAAACAACCCCTACAGAAATATACTCGTAATTAAAGGCTAGACCCATCTTACTACTACTATTGTTGCCGCCGCCGTCGTCGTTAAGATATTATTTTGTTTGATGATCTTTTATATTGTATTACAATAAAACCATATAAGGTTCAACATGTAAATTTCGGTCTAAATGAAATAATTAAGATGCATAACATATTTATTAAATTATTTTCAGTTTCATTTTCGGATCCTGGACGAGCATCTGCGATGTAGCCAAGACCCCATCTTGAAGGTGCCTGACCAACACTTTCGGGAATTCTTATACTGTGCATGCTGCACGTCTTTGGAACGCACTTCCGCTCGAGACCAGAGCTTCCCCTACAATAAGTTCTTTCAAAAAACATCTTAAAAACATTTTCAGTACTTCTGCGAGACACTGAGTTTATATTATGTATTATTCTTATTCAATTATATTATATACATTTGTTTGTATTTTATCTTTATCCATTAGTGTGTATATATATGTACCTGTGTCCGTATTTATATACATTTGAGTGTGTATATGCATATGTATAAATGAATATACTTGAACCTCCTTTCATCATTTTCTTAAAATATGTTGGCATCAATATGTTGATACGTTAACCTTATATACACTTTTTTATCTACCACTGCCATACATTATTCCACTCAGGAACTCAAAAGCAATGGTTGGCTGGGAGAGATTCCTCGAAGGAATAAGCCCGCCTTTGCAAATCAAATTCTTATATTTTACGAATGTAAACATTGTGCAATAAAGTTCTACAAACAAACAAACAAATACTGATTATTCCTACCAGCTTTTTTATGTGGTATGTACAGATGGGAACATAATTTTTATAGATACACAACTAAGAAGTACGAAACACACACAGGAATACAACAATCCTCCAGGGAGCAGTTATTTGACTGCGACTTCTTGTGAGATGGAGGTACTTCCTCAAAAATGCTGCTTTGATGCTAATAACATGATGAGATAAATTTCTAAACAGTACTCGAACTTAATGATAGTGGTTCGAGAGGTAAGAAAACACTGTCATACGTCAACTCACTCTAAATCTCTTCTATTGAGATGCCCCAATCTTAGTAGTATTTACATATTCTTTTAACAATGATAATGATTCTGAAAGGTTTTTAGTACTCCTAATATAACATGACAATAGTCGCGTGTCAATGCATCTCATAAAAAGTACGCCATTGTTTTAATTGTACAAAAGCATCTGCTTTTATATAAAAGTACTCACAATGATTAAAAACAACGAAAAAGCACTTTCAAAATGATAAACGAGACCCATACACTTGCACAAACCATCAATAAAATTACAGTTACTCTGAAAATATAGTGTAGAAACTATACTAACCGTCAGCATTTCTCTTCATATTGCGTATGAATTCGATGCGTAGGTAGAAATATCAATCAATAAATAGTAAAATAAAAACAGATGTTAAGTTTCTAACGAGGGATAATTATAGAATACCATTATCTTGGATATAAATTACACAATTGAATGTGAATATAGACAACATTCACAGCATAGAATATTACATATTATATTATTAGATTGTAATAAAAGTTTCAAACCTTTCACTTTATATATAAGGCACAACTGAGATTTATATAACTGTTCACTATTTATAATTTAGTAAGTTAACTGTAATGCTAAGTCCATTGAAGAGCCTGACTCCCATAACACAGGGAAACCTAAAGCGGGAGCCAGTGCAACAGAAATTGTAACATTCTTGCTAAATAAATTATTATTATTATTATAATGTTAGAGTAACGAGTGTAGTGTGTATGGACCGCGTTTTATGGCGCTCGGTTCTCTCTGTTTACCCAACACCTGAGACCTGAGACCTGGCCTGAAGATATACATACATACATTATATTATGTTATTACGATAAACATCATACATCCCCAGGATAGATTTCTAAATGCAATTTGATCTAACCTGCTTTGTGTGCTTCCGCCACCAATTAGTTCATGCGGCCTAGCGCCGGCCGGCACTCACCCACTACTGTCAGTACGTGCTACATGCCGACGCTGCCATGGCTGCTCCGGTAGTCTCTGCCTCGGCTGCTGCGGTCGTCCGCCATCTGGAACAGAATCCGCATGCTTTCTAAATGCTTGGATGTACGGAAAATGTCGATATGACATAGATGGCATTCAGTGTTTCCTAAAAAATTCCACCAGATTTCATCCCTGCTCTGCTCTCAATATTTTGTCCGTACACTTCACCCGCCAAGCTGTTCAAACTGATGACCCAATAGTTGGTGTATAGAACTGATCTATTGGCCAACTAGTCCCTGGTTTGGATACTGGTTTGGGTGTGTACCACATTTTTTTTTCTTTTCAGATTTATGCACATATTGTGATTACTACATGCTCAGCCGTAAAGGAAAACATTGTGAAACACGTATGACCCGACCTAAGAAAGATTTTCCCTCTGGGTTGTCGAGATCTGATTCAGATCAAATGATCAGATGACAGTCGCTCTGATTAAAAATCTTTAGTGAAAGCGAAGCATGAAAGAAAAAATCTGAATGAGGAACTGAGGCTGCCGAAAAACATTAATGGGAATACCAAGTTCTTCTGCAGAGAGGTAAAGAAGTCTCGGGTGGTTCGTCAGCATCTAGAATTCTTCTTCTTAGCGTTATACTGTTTCCTTATCCATTAGGATTGACGGGATCCGCTACCTAAGCCTAAGGATTTAGCGAAGATACTGATTTTTACATGAAGCGACTGCCGTCTGACCTATACAACCCAGAGGGAAAACCAAATCATTCTTAGGTAAGGTCACATTTCATTCGAAATATATTTTTTTGGACTTGCGGGTTTCCTCAAGATGTTTTCCTTCACCGCCGACCAAGTGACCCATAGCGAGTCATATATACACATAGTTAAATTTTGTAAGCAAAAATTTCACCGCCTGGGAAGTTCAATAAATGAAACATCTGTTACTGCGGACTGAGGTCAAATCCGTAATGAAATGTTTAGGTCTGGCGAGCTGGGATCGTTTATATCAAACACGGTGCGAACAGAAAAGACCTGGTGGCCTGCGTACATGGTTTCGCAATTAAGGGTTTAAATAATTTTCAATTTCGTTTAAATTGATCATTCATTCGGATGGCTCATTAAAGTATTTATTTGTTCATTTGTGATAAATTCGTTGTGAAACATTTCCTAAGATTTATACACATTTTGTCCATTTCATATTTTTTTTGAAGTTATACTTCTTTTGACGCGTTAGGGAAAAATGACGACAGTGAACTTCGATACGGACATCTAAAATCGACACCATGAAGTTGGTTGGTAAATGTCTATCAAGTTTTGTTGTGACTATATTCGGGGTGGTCATTCAAATACTGGTTTATGAATCGACGACACGTGTTTTATATCAGTACCGATAAAATACGAGTATATTATACACAGATATACTCGTATATGTGTATATGAGTCTTTTAATATTGTTACGCGAAAGAGGTTCAACTGTTTACTTCCGTACACACACAATTTTTTTTATACAACATCCGGACTCAATCAAGCCTACGGCCCACCAGATGTAAAGTTACGGTAGCCTATGAACGCTTACAATATATAAAGCAGTCAGAACCCGTTATATACGTTTTCCCATACATTTCGCGGTCATCACGCGCATTCACGCGATACCACCACGGCTGCTAACTCAACCTTAACTTAACGAGTAACTCGGCCGAGTACTCGGTTCGGTAAAGATATAGGTTACCCGGTAAATTGGGTACACGGCGCATTTCTAAAGATAATCATATATGTTAGCTTTAATAAGGCAAGTTCGCATCCCCTCCCATACTTATATGTTTTTTTTATACTATATCGGGAGGCATACAAGCATACGGCCCACCTGATGTAAAGTGGGTACCGCAGCCTATTAACGCTTGCGAGATATTAAGTATCATTCGCGCGCGATGCCTGCTCTGCTGCTTACACAGCAACTCCTTGGGAGCTTACTGGTGACCTCACTCACATGCAGGGATACAACAACCCTCTAGGGAGTTGTTATTTGGCTGCGATTTTCTGTGACGTAGAGATACTTTCCAAGACGGGTCGCTTTGATGCGCTCTACCTCTCTTAAAATGAGATGACAGATTCGAACTCACGAGCGTTGGTGTCAAAGTCGCGTCATTAACGACTGAGCCACCGAGCTCGTCAATGTTATAATTAAATATGTTATCAATACTTTGGCAAAAGCCCAGAGATTGCAACCAAATTAGAGTGGAATTTTCATAGAGACGTAGTAAAATCCTAGAAAACTGTTCTGACTCAAGGTACGCGAAAGCTTTCCAGCCGGGAATCCCAAGGGCCCCACTATTCTTAACACCGGAAGTTCCGGAACATCCTGTGGGAATAGCTACAGTTCCTAATTCAGTAACAGTTTTTCTATTTCATGTTACTTACATAAGCATTGCTTTATATTGCAACACCACGGGGATGTTACTCGACAATGTTGTGACCTAAGGCTGTAATTTCTCTGCCATATCTCACCCTTCAAACCGGAATGCAGCTATATATAATACAGCTACTTGGCGGTAAAAATAGGTGAGACAGAGGTACCCACGCAGACGACTTTTGTACAAAATCTCCCTCAGGTAAATGGTCATCTCCGAAAACACAATCGCCTGAGTCAAATCAGTCGAGGTTTCGTCCGGGGCACGGTACAATCTCGGCGCTTGTCAAAGTTACTGATAATATTAGACAAAACTTTCTACTAGATTATGGAGATGTGGCATATTGGATAGGATTTGCCTTACGGAATTTTGATCACATTTCTGAATATTGCAAAAAACTCCATCATTTTTTTACCCATTAGACTTTGCAGAAATTTCACATTATATTTCTTCTTTTTCATATACTGTCTCCATGAGCGTTTTAAGTTTCGTGTTATGGATGCCTGACTTTGTCATAGGAACGATTAATTCTTAGAAATCACTGTCCATAATTCCCAATCTTTTCCTAAATTCTTTACAGTGCACGCTGGACGACTCTGGAACGTACGCTCCCAACTGTCTGAAGTAATCCTAAAAAGTCTTTTAAATTATAAGTAAAGAAGCATTATGACTGCTTCGAATACTTAAAATTACTTTTTTAACTTATCTACGTATGTACTGTGTATATTTTAGGTATTCTATATTCCATGTGAATTATGTATTACACATAATTGCACCACACCGATAGAATTACATGAATAGATCCCTATTGCGATAAGTCCGCCGTTATATTATTTAGTCAAGTATGTTTGTGTTATTATCTTAATGCTCACTATTATACAACGAAGTATTGTAAACAAATATAAAAAAGCATATGTACAAACTATTACCAAAAAGAAAGTTTCGCGTCAAGAATTTCGAAAGAACGCCCAAACTAATAACAACATCCACGCCCTTGTTGCTCAATCCACTAACCTAATTTATATGTAAGGTAAATAGGACTCTCCGGACGCAGATCCTTGATCATGGTTACCTGCCGCATGAGGCTCTGCCGACTCAATTAGATTAAAGGATACAATAGCTACGGATTCGAGAGGCTGCTATATTGCGGTTCAAGTTATAGGAAACCATCTAATTGTCTCCTTGTACATCATATATGTATGAATATCTTCACGCCAGGTGCCTTGCGGGGCAGAAAGAACCGAGCTCCATAAGACGCGGACCTCACCCACCTCACTCGCATTTTTAATTTCTCTTTTGCGGTAGCGAAAGAGGCTGGCGAGCGGTGCGGTTGTAAAAGAAACCAATATCATATCGAATAAATTTTCTGAATCTTCCTCTGGTGTGCAATCGATAGAACATACAAAGGCCGTTAAGATTTTTCTATAGCTTTAAGAGCTCAATAGTATGTGTATGTCTGAGATTGTAAACAGTTCGTCTACTATATATATATATATAAGCACATGATATTATAGGTGCTACCTATACCTATAATATCTAATATAAAACTCGCCTAGATGCGTTTGTTACTCTATATTCACTCTGAATATTGTACTACTGTTTTTGTGTGATTATTTTAAGTTAAAAGATTGCTTATACCGTATTTATATTCATTTTTTACGCTACTAACATTACAAACAAACGTACGACGTGCCAGATGGTAAGCAGGTAGCGTAACCTTTGGTCATTTGTAACAGGGATGTCACTCATACGTTGCCGACCCTGTAAACATATGTTTAAGTCACTGTATATGTATAATATATCACAAGCTAAAAATACTTTTGTTACCCATGGCAAAAAGCAAAGAGACTTAGTTTCATACGTCATTTACACTAAGCCGAGTCCGAAGACGTTGATCATTTATAAGATTTAAATGAAGATGGGGTCGTTTAGCCGATTGCCGTGTTCGCTTCATGGTGATTAGATATGGCCATGGCTGCCTCACGCGTCAACTGGAGGACTGGTCTACGCGCACCTTTCGAAAACCCATCTACAAAATATAATAAAAGAAAATGCTGGTTCACTACAGTTTTAAGACAAAACACTTGTGCAGCAGTTGTGCTGATCAACAAAATTAACACTATTAAGAACTATAAATGTAACAATAACAATGTATTAATCCTCATGAATAACAAATATATTTTGACGAGCTCGGTGGCTCAGTCGTGAATGACGCGACGCGACACCAACGCTCGTGGGTTCGATTCCCACACAAGGCAAACATTTGTGTACATAAACATGTCAGTTTGTCTTGGTCTAGATGTTTTAAGAGAGGTAGGGCGCAACAAAGCAGCCCGTCTGGGGAAGTATCTCCACCTCACAGAAAACCACGGCCATATAACAACTCCCTAGAGGGTTGTTGTGTTCCTGCGTGTAAGTGGGGTCACCAGTAAGCTACCAAGGAGTTGCTGTGTAAGCAGCAGAGGAGGCATCGCGCAAGTGATACTTACTATATCGCAAGCGTTATTAGGCTACGGTACCCGCTTTACATCAGGTGGACCGCATGCTTGTATTCCTCCCGACGTAGTATAAAATATATATATATATATAGAAGGTAATGAGACAGTGTAGTAAAACCGCTATATTCTTATAACTTATACCACATTCTAAGTGGTCTCCAACACTAACTGCGTGACCAATCAGGCCAAGTGAGCAGTCACAAAGGCTAGTCGATCACGAACATGAGATACGTTGCTAAATTGACTGGGGCACTTTCTCGCACGTAGAATTTGTTATGCTTATCCAAATTGGTTTCTGAAGGGCAAGGTGCTCAGACGGTGAAGCAGACGACTGACTAGAAGTGGATAAAAAGATCATTGCGTTCTGTAACATTCTATATCATCTATTGTTGACACCGCATATTCGAATATTGATAAGCGTTTGTCCAATATTCTATGCCAGTTATAAATTGGGTATATAATAGAATATAATAGATAGCAAGAACACCTACTGACATCAGTTGCTGTTCTGATTAGCTGTACTGCTGCTTACTACTTAACTACGGATCTGGTTTTCGCCTGCCGGTTGGCTTTCAGTGGGAAAGCTCTTTGGAGTAGCTCCTTACTACGTTCCAATAACTCCAAGTAGAAGTATTTCGTGATTGCAGTGAATACCAAAAGTGATAGTGTACCGTGATATTTAACTAAATATAGTACAATAAATTGAAAAGGGTATGCTGAGATGGTTTCTTAATTTAGAAATAAACCAGTTGAGAATGCGCAAGCTTGCATTGCCAGAGGAACACCTGGCTCGTCAATTATATAACAATTCAATTTTTTTTTTAATTTGTGGGCCATTTTAACCATATTCCTTAAGAGATAGGAACGGTGTTCCTGAACATTCCTATTCTACTTTTTTATGCTGAATCCGAATCTGAAGTCAAAATTCGAATATTCGAAAAAAAACGACAGACAAATACACAGACAAACGCACAGACATATAGATTTCTTATAGGAACGGTGTTCCTGAAAAGCCGTCAAGTGCGAGTTCGAATCACGCACTGAGTGTTCGGTAATAAAATATTATATATAATAAAATTTATTTTTATTTTTTTTACTACATTGGGCATACTAGGCATACAAGCATACGGCCCACCTGATGTAAAGCGGGTCCGTAGCCTTATAATATATTAAGTATTACTCGCGCGATGCCTCCTCTGCTGCTTACACAGCAACACCTTGGGAGCTTACTGGTGACCTCACTCACACGCAGGATCACAACAACCCTATAGGGAGTTATTATTTGGCTGCGGTTTTCTGTGAGGTGGAGGTACTTCCCCCGACGGGCTGCTTTGATGCGCCCTACCTCTCTTAAAATATCCAGACCAAGACAAACAGACATGTTCATGCACACATGTTTGCCTTGTGTGGGAATCGAACCAATGAGCGTTCGGTCAAAGTCGCGTCATTCACGACTGAGCCGCCGAGCTCGCCAGTTTTTGGATGGAACTACAAATTTACGGTTTTCGACTTTTTTCCGTTACTTGTGCTACATGACATTGCTTCATCCCAAATTTCATTTTCCTAGGTCAACCGGAATTATCCTATAGGTTTTGATTCCCTTGCGAGTATCGAAATATGCGCGTAAACAAGGCATAAACAGCCGTATCTTTTGATTGCGTTGATTTAGAAATTTGATTTTGTCACTGCTCGAAGGGATTACAGACCTTATTAAAAAAAAATTAAAAGTATTTATTTCGGACAACAAAAATCCATTTTGGTTAGTGAACACTTAAAAACTATGTTAGTAGCTTATTTCTAGAAGAGATTTTGTCTTAGCCAACATCTTGCCGATTAGTGGATTGGTATTTGATTTGGTATATATATTTGATATATTTGATTTGATTTGGTATTTGGTACTTAGTATTTGATATTAATTTCACTATGATAGCTCAACCCGTTCCTGAGAGAAATGACACAAACGGACGACAAAGTGATCCTGTAAGGGTTTTGTTTTTCCTTTTAAAGTACGGAACCCTAAAAATGACTACAGAGTTACAAGAAAAGTGAATTGGGCAAGAGAGAATGGAGATATCGGCAGAGACCACCCTAGATACACATATGTAGATGAAATAGGAGATGTGTTGTGAAAAGTTATTAAAAACATTGTAGTTAGGGCATGGTTTCAGATCATATGGCTCATGTTATATTCATGATAATGATGATCACTTTCAAAATCTTTACAAGTAAATGATAGTACTCAGCGTGCACATGATGCTCTTTTATACGAGTATATATTACACGAACCTGATTGTTCCAGTAAGTATATATAGGTAGATATTTCAGAGAATTTTGTCTAAAATACATAATATCTTGAATAAATATTACTCATCATGTTTAATCGCAATTCAAATAGTCTACGTTTTCTATTATTGATTATGTACTGAGATTCAAATCATATGAAGTCTAAGTCTAGTCCAAAAAATTACCTATTTTAAAATACATGTGACACAATGTCTTTTAACCTCGATTAGTAAATCAAAGCGAAAAGAGCCAAGTGCTTGAATTGTACAATAATTTATTTTTTATTTTTTTTATTTTTTATTATTTATTAAGGAAAACAAACAGTGACAAATTACACAATAGGTTAAATGTATGAACTAAATTAATATATATAAATTTGTCACCAACATCGTCTTCCACATGTTACTATGACACATTTGTATGTAAAAAATGATTCTAAGCTATGCGTCAAACGACAAATTGAAGTTTTTTCCGAAAATATTTAATCGTATGTATATGTATATGTATATGTATATGTATATGTATATGTATATGTATATGTATATGTATATGTATATGTATATGTATATGTATATGTATATGTATATGTATATGTATATGTATATGTATATGTATATGTATATGTATATGTATATGTATATGTGTACGAGGGTAGGCTAGCAATTAATCTTTAAGAAAGGCGCATCAAAGGCTGGGGAAGTCTGGGGAACGACCTCCCACCTCACAGAAAACCTCAGCCAAATCTCCCTATAGAGTTGATGTGTTCCTGCGAGTGAATGACGTCACCAGTAAACTCCCAAGGAGTTGCTGTGTTGCCAGCAGAGGTGGCATCGCGCGAGTGATACTTGATGTATTGCAAGCGTTAATAGGCTACGGTAACCGCTCAACATTAGGCGGGTCGTATGATTTTATGCCACCCGACGTTGTATAAAAAAAAACCGAAAAAAATCGGCCAAGTGCGAGTCGGACTCGCGCACGAAGGGTTCCGTACCACTATCTATAAAAACGGCAAAAAAATCACGTTTGTTGTATGGGAGCCCCCCTTAAATATTTGTTTTATTTTAATTTAATTATTTATTCTTAAAGTGAATATATAACTAAATATTCTGTGAATATTTCAACCGTCTACCTGTTGCCGTTATCAATATCGAGCAAAAACGAGCAATAAAATCACGTTTGTTGTATGGGAGCCCCCTTAAATATTTATGTTATTCTATTTTTTAGTATTTGTTGTTATAGCGGCAATAGAAATACATCATCTGTGAAAATTTCAACTGTCTAACTATCACGGTTCGTGAGATACAGCCTGGTGACAGACGGACGGACGGACGGACGGACGGACGGACGGACGGACGGACAGCGAAGTCTCAGTAATAGGGTTCCGTTTTACCCTTTGGGTACGGAACCCTAAAATTGGGGTGTAAATAGTACAGCATCAACTTTACAGACATAGACAAACTCACTAGAACTCTGCTTATTAGAAGTGGAGGAAGGGAGTCAGGCCACAGCTATATTGATTACGAAGCAGCGACTGGAACACAACCTATATCTACCTGATAGTACAATCTAATATAATATAGTTTCCTGTAGGTCACGACAAGAACCTCCAGGTCCGAATGAGTAAAGTCACCAAGCAGCTGTTGAAGGGAAGGAAAGGAAAAGGAAGCTGATGTCGTGCGAGCGATGCTACTTATGTGCAAGCATCCACATGCTGTCTTCACTTCATCTAAATCGTATACTTGTTTATTACGCGACGTTATACTACAAAAGTCAATTCTTTACGATATCGAATTGGAACAACAGACGTACGTCAAACATAAATTATTGTGTCAAACCTTTAAAACGTTACACAATATTTTCTGTCTACAAGTATTCCTGAACAATACCTCGTATTACAACCCCATAGTCAGAATGTGCCGCCAATGTAACGAAATTCTAGTATCTAACAGAGACATCGACATCTTCCACTTCACACTACCTCAATTCCGGAGACAATTGAAGACCTATTTATCTCTTTCAAATTAAATAACCAATTAATATATATATTTTATTTGTAAGTCCTTAATATTTAATTACTAAGCTACTCTTTTTTTTATATTAGTCGTAGAATTTAGTATTTTTCTTTTTACTTATCATATAGTTAAGTGTTGTTACACCGCGAGCAGCGGTCTTTAGTACATAACGTAAAATTAGCTATTAAGCTACTAGGCGTACATAATTTTGGGTTATGATCAAGATCTGTACCAATTTCATGCTAAAAAAATGGTCACAATGTTGACTGTAATCTGTTTTGTATGTCAATAAATAAATAAAAATGCCACTAATCTTTCCAATACGCATAATATATTAGTTTTTGTTTGTAAAAGTTACGTACTAAATTCATAAATGCACTATAAAGGCACAATCTAAGCGCAATGCACTAGTAATTCCGTGAGACTACCCCTGGGCAAACCACTGAACTCTATTAGAAAATCAATTGCCCTATTCTACTCCGCATTTGCATTTTAATGCTTGCAAACATCAACTCCGTTACCAACCACGATGGTTCGACTGATCTAATGGCTATATTGTACTAACTTTGAGTGTAGAGTGGTAAATTTGAAGAGTCAATTGGTGACTATATTTTTGGTATATTTAATATTGACTTTAATTGGATGGTAGTAAATATCTTACTCACTTGTAGTGACTACTGCCCAATGAAGTGAAATAGTCTGCTATGCGATAATACATACATATAATCACGCCTCTATTCCGTAGGGGTAGGCAGAGACCACTTCTTTCCACTTGCTACGATCCTTACATACTTGTTTCGCTTCGTCCACTTTCATTATTCCCTTCATACATGCTCTTCGGTTTAGGGTACTCTTGACCCAACCCTTTTTTCAAGACGTCCTATGCGATAATTGTATTTATAATATTGAATATAATAGGTTGAAATATAATACAAGAGTTTGACTTTAAATATCAATTACATTCTGACATTTTAATACAGCTGACATTTTATATACATAACTAGTTGAGCCGGCAAACGTTGTTCTGCCATATAAATTATTTCTAGTGAATATTTCGGTAGTAGTAGGAGGGTAATAATTTAAGGTTAGGTAGTTTTTGATGCTAAATAAAAAAAAAACAAAGAAATAAATTGTCAGAATAATAGAAAAGTATTTTCTGCATAGGGACACCCTAATCACCTAGCGTTATGAAATATACTTTACCACCTAAACATGCCTACTAAATATACATAAAAAAAATTCATAAAAATCGATCGAGTCAGAGGAGTGCGACCACAAACACCGTGAAACTAGATTTTTATAGATATAGATTACATAGACACAAACTAATCTACTAATTAAATCAATTGATGATTTAATTTTATCTTTATTAATTTTATTCCGATTCTGGTAACAGTTATTATTTAGTAATTTCAGATATAATTTTAATGTCCAAAAAAATGTTGTTTACCGATATCTCACATTTAATATTTTTGCTTGTCAATTTTTGGACGAAGATTCTACATACAAATAATTACCTCGCAAGTGAATTTGCGTGAAGTTATAGATAGATAGATATTTCTTTTAATACTTATAAAAGATGATGGGCTCGGTGGCGCAGTGGTGAAACGCGCTGTTACGCTACTTTGACACCAACGCTCGTGAGTTCGATTCCCACACAGTACAAACATTTGTGTGCATGGACATGAACATGTCTGTTTGTATTGGTCTGGGTATTTTCTATGTATAATAAGCATGTATTTACAAAAAAAAAATGTATTTACGTATGTTTATCAGTTGTCTAGTACCCATAACACAAGCTTCGCTTACTTTGGGGCTAGGTGGCGCTGTGTAATTTGTCCGGCAATATTTATTTATTTTATTTATTTATGAGTGCTGTGATTCGAGCATCCCGCACTTGACTTGAGATTTTTAACCAGTTGTAATAATGAAAGGTGTTCTGTTATATTTACTATAACAGAACACCATTCATTATTACAACAGAATTTGATTTTGTTTTGTGAATATCTAATTAGTAGTCATAAAGATGAACCTTTTTTGAGTCCTTGTTTTGTTACTGATACGATTTTTTTCGTACATCAGTGAAGGTAATCAACGATCCCATTTATTTAACCTAATTCTATAAGCGAGAAGGTTCTATGTTCGTCGGTATTCTGTGTGTATTTTTTATTTATGTTAAGTTTTCGTCAATTGTGCGCAAACTTTAAAATTTCTTTTCTCTTTGAAAGAGTACTTCAAAGAGGTGGTCCTATATTTACCAAGTAACAAAACAACCCTAAAGGGACTTGTTATTTGGCTGCGGATTTCTGTGAGGTGGAGGTACTTTCCCATACGGACTGCTTTGATGCGCCCTACCGCTCTTAAAAACATCCAGACCAGCAAACATCAGCGTAACAGCGCGTTTCACCACTGCGCCACCCAGCTCGTCAATATAATATGGAGGTACTTTCCCATACGCGCTGTTTTGATGCGCCCTGCTCTAGCTGATGCTCTTATCATGCATGCTCGCCGGTTTCTAGTGCTTCTGACATCACCTTCTGATAATCACGATTACTTTGGTCATGGTAGGCAAGTCTTGGCCTTCCTCGGCTCCTACATCCATTTACTTCACGTTGTATATTTGTATATAAATTCTATCTTCTTGCATTCTTATAATTATAAGGCGGGGGCTACCGTATTTCATTTCATGCATAAATTAAAAAAATATTTATTAGCGGGCACTTAGCAGTAGGAGTGGCAACGCTACGAGTGTTAAATGTTCTGAATCGCCGCATCAGGTGCGCAACAACGTTGTTGTTGCGCTCCTGATGCGGCGTTGTTGTATAAAGAAAAAAGAGTTGGTAATAAGTTTGATCCAAATTTGACTTGAACCTAACCAAACTTCAAGTGCGAGTCCACTCGTGGCTTACTTTCCTTAACCCACATAACTTAGTTTTAGTGAAGAAAAATCCTTCACAACAAAGTTAGGCTGTCGGGCTTATATCCAAAATACTGTGCTAGTTGAAATAATCATTCGTGTGTAGTAGATTACCGTATGATTATAATCTGTATGCATTCAAGCTAGCTCCCTTGCGGGGTTGGCAGAGAGTACCGTGCGCGATAAAACACGTGTTACTTGCTTCTGTTAAAGAAGCTCGTTATTCGTAGCTCGTTTTATACATGCTTACTGGTTCTTAAGGTCTCTGTTTGTGATAAAACACGACCAATTTGGACACGACAGGCGAGTCTTAGTATTCCTCAACTTCTACATCCTTCCACTTTCGCTTTTCGCACATCTTTTTTGTCATTTTTTCTTACTGCATTGTTTCCACATATCCAATCTAACGGAGCATTCCTTTTCTTGTCTTAACACCGACACTATCTTTCAGACTAACTCTCTATGTTATATCGTCATTGCGAACGCGGTCAGCAAGTGCTATAACAAAAAAATTGCACAATGCTCGCATCTCGACCGCATTTATTCTACTTTCATGCTCTCTCTGCCATGATTATAATCTTAGTATACAAATACAAAATACAAAAACGGCCGTGTAGATAACTAACTAGGCTATTAAATACTTTCTTTCACTTTTACGATGTAACATATCGTCATTCTTTCCGCCTACATTATTTCCACATGTTCAATTTGTCATAGGATAATCTATAATGATTTTGAACTGTAATAGGATAATAATAATATATAAGCCCGCAGGGCAGCTTGTGGCGAGCTGTTGGTGCGTAACGACACCACGGGTACCCGAGGGCTCCAGAGAGTCGATCAGGTGCTTCGTCTCCGGCGTGTCTTCGTCGGTCGGAGTGGAAAGTCAAGAAGGCACGAGGGACTCTCAGCTCTGGCTTGCCTTCATTGGTCGTCCAGAGAGGAGTCGATAGAGCATTTCGGGAGTTCATCTAGTGAGTGGCGAGCCACCGCTTGCCGAAAGTAACATCAGATTATGATAGTTATGGCAGGCGTCGGCCCCTCTTCTGCAATTTTTTTTATATGCTACGTCGGGAGGAATATAAGTATACGGCCCACCTGATGTAAAGCGGGTACCGTAGCCTATTAACGCTTGCGATATATTAATTATCACTCACGCGATGCCTCCTCTGCTGCTTACATAGCAACTTCTTGGGAGCTTACTGGTGACTTCACTCACACGCAGGTACACAACAACCCTCTATGGAGTTCCTTACTTAGCTGCGGTTTTCAGTGAGGTCGAGTTACTTCCCCAGACGGGCTGTTTTGATGCGCCCTACCTCTTTCTTTTCCTTTATTATAAATTTACATTGATAGCATAGAGGGTATAAACATTTCATTTTGTTTAAAACCATTTTTCTTCTTCTTTATTTAGTTTTTTTTTTTCAATTTCAATATCATTGCTGTTTTTATGGGTTTTTCTATGGACGTGTAAAGATGTATGTGGTAGGAATTAGGGTCAGTACGAATGAGGGTATGGTATATATATGTACATTTGCACTTATGTCACATATTTGATAATACATATATCTGTATAATATTTTTTTGAATATTTCATAGTAATTTAAATTTCGCCATACGTTTTAGACTTCAGTTAGCTTGACAGTGAAATTTCCATCGGTGATAAGTTGAAGGATATGTTAGTGCTTTTGTCGACTAATTTGGATTATTAATAGGTAAATTTCCTGTTAGTCGCTTTAGACTATGGCTATAAAAACAGATGCTATAGTATGATTTATTCTCCTTTTGTTCGTGAGGTAAGGATAGTAAAGTAGATATGTATGATGTGCAGATTGCATACTGAATAAATTTTAAAGATGCTTGACTTGTATATCCTCGTGAAATTTGAATTTATGTTTTGACGTCATAACGTCTTATAAATCGATGAACGCCGGCTGCATGCACGAAATAGTGTCACGTTCCGCTTGTGCAAGCGAGAGCGCGGAACAAGCGATAGAGAGGCACGATCGGCCTAAGCTTTCGGCTTGTGACGCATCTATCTCTCTTCCACTCCATCGGCCGATGCGTCCGAGTAGCAGAGAGAGATCAGCAGCACACAACCTACACGTGAACTGTTTTGTCAACGGTTGAACGTTTTCTTATGACGTTATCACGTAAAATTATCGTCCGTAAACCGACTTTACAGACAACCATTTTTTTTACATCTGTGTCCCGTGTACACTGAACTAGTTGCGCTCGCAAACTATTAATTGGGCTATAGAAAGCGTCGATACTACCGATGCCCAATTGAAAGTTTAACTGTTGAAGTTCAGCTCCACATCAACTTGGAGTAATCACACTGCTGGGATGCAGGCCTTTCAATTCGTAGGGCATTTCCACGTTCGCTACTGTTATGTCTTATTAATAATGTGAATGGTTATAATGATAAGTTAAACTTTGATTATGGTAAATAACATCTGTGACGATTTAACACTTGTTTTTAACTGTCTATTAACAACTAATTTCTAACTATTAAACATATTATATATTAGATATTTTACTCTAAACAAGTATTATTTCTGTAAGGTTTATATATGCACGTAGCTTATATACACACATCAAAAGTGTCTAGGGATCAAGCATTTTTATGCGGATTTCTTGAGATTGAGATGTGGCTTTGTAATAAAAAAATATATAAACGTATACGACACTGGAGAACCCCTGGACGCCAACAGCGATTAAAATCCTGCCAGGAAGTCCATCCTTATAGTGGTGGAACCATCATGGTATGGGCGGGTATTTGGATCGGCGGAAGAACTGAGTTCATTTGGATCAGAGGCAACCTCAACGCTCAAATTTATGCTGAGACGATTGTATCAGACGTCATCGTTCCTCTACAAGTGAAAATCGGTCCCTTATTTCAGTTAATGCATGATAATGCACGACCGCACACCGCAAGAGTTGTAAGACAGACTCTCGCCGCAGCTAACAATGTCATGCCCTGGCCTGCTCAGTCGCCAGACTTGAACCCGATTGAGCATGCATGGGATATGCTACAGAGAAGAGCTCTGCCGAATATGGAGGGTATCCAGTCGCAAGAAGACCTTTTTTTGTTGTTGCAACGAACATGGGCGGCCATTCCACAGCGTGATTTGGATGAACTCATTTTGAGTATGCCAGACCGATGTTTTTGTATTGTTAGTGTTCGCGGTAGAAACACGGATTATTAATTGTTTAAGTTACCCAATAAAATTTTAAAGAAAACTGTTATATCAGTCTTTTTTTCGAACTTTAATGTCAGTGGTTCAAATGTCAAAAATCCCTTTATTATGAAAATGGCAAATTTCTTTATTAATGCAAAGGTGACTTGGTTTATCGTTACTGTAGACAAACGAAAACACTTTATTTGATGAATCCTTAAAGAAAATTTTAATTAATATCAATCAGGAGAAAATTTATTGCAAAAATATATGTAGATCCCTAGACACTTTTGATGTGTGTAGTTAGATTTATTAATCTTGACAAGCTCGGTGACGCAATGGTGTAACGCGCTGTTATGCTACTTTGATACCAACGCTGGTGGATTCGATTGCCACACAGGACAAACATTTGTGTGCATGAACATGTCTGTTTGTCTTGGTCTGGGTATTTTAAGAGCTGTAGGGCGCATCAAAGCAACCCGTCTGGGGAAGTACCTCCACCTCACAGGAAACCGCAGCCAAATAACAATTCCCTAGAGGCTTGTTGTGTTCCTTCGTGTGAGTGAGGTCCCAAGGAGTTGCTGTGTGAGCAGCAGAGGTGGCATCGCACGAGTGATACTTAATGTATTGCAAGCGTTTATAGGCGACTGTATGCTTTTATGTCTCCCGACGATGTATTAAAAAAAAACTACTTTAGCATAATCGCGTCCACTACGCTTCTCAAATATGGATTGATAAATGGCAGTGGCTTCAAGCCGCCCAAAACAACTTACTGACTTAGATTAAAGACATTCTATCGCCTGTAGCTAGAACTGACGGGTTAATGCGTCCCCGAAGGAACTCGAGATGTTTAAACCTATTAGAAGTTCAACTATCGATAATGAAACTAACATTACTGCTGCGATACCGTGGCAGCCTGACGTATTACACTTACGGAAGAATGAACACACAGCGGGATAGTAGATCCACTATAATAATTTAAATTAAGTACCTATTTAATTTTTGACTTAACGCTTGCCAATCGCATTCGCAATGATATAAGAAAGAGAGTTGGTCTGAAAGGGAGTGCCGCTGTTAAGATTTTGTTTTTATATTAGATCAGCATAATGACTCCTCTTTGCCTGCCGGTAAGCGAAAGAGGAGCCCAAATCGCAACTGCAACTGACAAAAGACTACGCAGTATCCTGTCAGTTGACGCTGCCAAGCTGACCCGCAAGATGCTTCTTCACGCTTCGTTTGAAGGATCCTATGTTGTAGGAAGGAGGGAACACATGTGAAGATAAGAAAATGCGACACATAGAAAGAATGAACGATGAAAGAATGATGTGAAGGTGACAATGTGAAGTAAATTGAAAGATGTAGGAGTCAAGGAAAACTAAGAGCCACGAGAGTTAATGAGAAGGTGATGTCACGAGCGTGCATGATATAACCTGTGAATGTTAAAGAAGCTAGTGAGGTTTGTAAGGCCCGCGTCTTATAGCGCTCGGCTCTCTCTGCCAATCTCGCAATAAACTTGTCATGAAAATATACATACCTAGTCTTGCCATAAATACTGATACAAAGAAAAAAAAATTCTATTGCAAATAACATTGATTACTTTTACAATGTGTTAGTTTAATACATAAATATAAAACAATTTAAAATATAAAAAGCTTATTCGTGTAGTGGTATATACATACAGTCCTTTAAACGTTGAGGCCAGTTATCAATAGAAGCACGCACTCTTTCCATGGGAAAATTATTCACTGCCAATCGTACGGATTGTTTTAGATACTCCAAATTATCATGGCGTTTAGAGCAAGCCGTACTCTCTAAAACTGACCATAAATCATAATCCAGAGGATTAAGATCGGGACTAGACGACGGCCAGTCTTCAGCTCTGATGACGTCCGAAACGTTCGTTTCCAACCAAGACTGTGTAGACCGAGCTTTATGACACGGCGCCGAGTCTTGCTGGAAGGACCATTCTTGGTTATTGAACATGGTGTTCTTAAGGGGCTTCACTACCTTCTCAAGAATGGTATCTTGATATACTTGTGCCGATGTTTTGATCCCTTTTTCACAAAAGTATGGCTCAGTCACTCCTTCATAGCTAATACCCCACCAAACCATCACTGAAGATTGATAGTGCCCACGTTGCACTCTGTCGACTAATTGGGAAGCTTTCTTAGAGCTTTGAGCATAAATACGGTCATTTTGTTTGTTAAAATGTTGCTCAATTGTAAAAAATTTCTCATCCGTAAACAAAATTTTTCTGTGACCTCCCTTTGCGTACCACTTCAGTAGTTGTTTTGATTTTACCACCCTATTTTTTTTTAAGTATTAGTTAAGAAATAACCAGTACGTCTCTTATAGGCTACAAGTCCTAAATCATCTTTTAAAATACGCGACATGGTTCTAGGTGCTATCTTCATCTCCCGAGATAAAATCTTTTGCTTTCGGGGAGGATTTCTTCGAATTCTTTCCCTTACTGCTTTGACCACCTTTTTCGTACGAACACTACGTGGAAGGCCAGATCTTTTTCTGTCACAAACAGAGGAGGTCTCATTGTACCTATTAATAGCCCGGTACACAAACATTTTACTAATACCAAGCGTATGGAGAGTTTTAAAAATTGCATTTGGCTCCATACCTACTTTGTGTAATGCAGATTCGGTTCTCTTTATCACCCCACTCCATTTTAATATCGCAAAATATTGTACAATGTATTAGCGCCAAAATGAGAAAACCAAATGAACAATCATATATAAATGACAGATTCCAAATTCAAATGTAACATTTTGTTTATTTTTAATTGTAACAGTATTTGTGGCCAGACTAAATACATAATAACTTAAATAACAACATAATAACTTTAATAACTTAATATCTTAAAATAATTTAATTGAACTAATAGCTGAGGAAGGCTAATACTTACATAACATGAAATTGATAGTGTTTTACCAGAAGGGGATGTCAGTAGGCCGATTCTATTAAAAAACTGCAACTACACTGCAGCGCGGCGTGTGTCAAAATGCGAACATTTTGACGTTTCGTTAACGTCGGTGCTGTCAGATCGCTTAACGAAACGTTAAAATGTACTCGTACGCATTTTGACACACGTCGCGCTGCAGTGCAGTTGCAGTTTTTTAGTAGAATCGTCCTATAGGAGCCTAGAAACCGGCGAACGTGCTTGAAGTGTGTAACAACCAAATCATGTGACGCTTGGTTGTCTCTGGCTACCCCGCAAGGAATTTGTCGTGAAGGTATAAATATATAGATAGATAATTGAAGTACATTTCGTGTTTATATTCCTTTAATGTCAAATTGTTCGAAGTCGATAAAATATGCAGAAGAGACATACTTTTGTCTTATGATTTAATAAATTATTTCGCTATTGTATTTTTTTTAAATATGTCAACTTTAATTTTTTTATCATATCAATTTGTATCGCAGATAATAAAACTAAAAATGTTCTTTATATCCAATAAAATAGGAAATAATTTAATTTTAAATTTTCTGCCATGTACCTACGTGTATACCTACATGTAATAAAATCAATCAAAAATAATGATGCAGCATTACTCGAAAATCGTTCCAGGAGATAAAATAATAATTTTGAATTTTCCAGTACATATTATGCACACATCACACCCAGTGCTTGCGGCGTAGGTAGACAACAAAGTACCACATAAATGTTACATTTTTACAAGCTTTTATTTAACTTGCAATGTAAGTATGTAAGTATGTTCGGGTGAAATCTTGCAACTCAATTTTGAAGCAGATATCTTCAATCGATTGAGCTGAAATTTTCTATACACGTTCGGTTTGGATGACAATGCATGACTAAATGTGTGACGTCATTCTAAATCCAACATGGCGGCATACCCAAGATGGCGGACCAACTATTTTTAATGCACTCCTACAATATGGGTATCAAATAAAAGGGCTTGATAAGAATAACTCGAAAAATAATGTGACGTCACTCTTAATCCAATATGGCGGACTTCTAAAGCTTGAAAATCAATTTCGAAGCAGATATCTTCAATCGATTGAGCTTAAATTTTGTATACACGTTCAGGTTGGATGACAATGCATGACTAAATGTGTGACGTCATTCTAAATCCAACATGGCGGCATACCCAAGATGGCGGACCAACTATTTTTAATGCACTCCTACAATATGGGTATCAAATAAAAGGGCTTGATAAGAATAACTCGAAAAATAATGTGATGTCACTCTTAATCCAATATGGCGGACTTCTAAAGCTTGAAAATCAATTTCGAAGCAGATATCTTCAATCGATTGAGCTGAAATTTTGTATACACGTTCAGTTTAGATGACAATGTATGGTTAACTGTGTGACATCATTCTAAATCCTACATGGCGGAACATCCAAGTTGGCGAATATTTTTAAGCTATTGCATAGCTTTAGAATCAAGAAATTCCGTAACGAAAATAAAACCTAACACCCCCTACTCCGCCTACCATGTAGCTCGTTTTTTTTCATAATCAGTCTATAATAATCATCAGATGATGACGATGATGATGATCCGTCGGGTGGCAAACAAGTGTTCAGCCCGCCTGATGTGAAACTGTTACACAGCCTATGGACACTTTTAGACTCCGTCGGGTGGGAAACAAGAAAATTGGTAGAAGAAATTTTTTTTTTTCATAATCATCAGATGATGATGATGATCCGTCGGGTGGCAAATAAGTAAGAAAATTGGTACAAGATTTTTTTTTCATATTCATCAGATGATGATGATGATGATCCGTCGGGTGGCAAACAAGTGTTCAGCCCGCCTGATGTGAAACTGTTACACAGCCTATGGACACTTTTAGACTCCGTCGGGTGGCAAATAAATGTTCAGCCCGCCTGATGTGAAACTGTTACACAGCCTATAGGGTGTTGTGGAAGGACTCGACCATGGGGTGTCCGCAGGGATCCGTGCTCGGGCCGACGTTATGGAATGTCCTCATGGACGATCTGTTGCGTTTGCCCTTACCGAAAGGAGTAAAGATGGTTGTCTACGCCGATGACGTGACGCTCATCATTGAGGCCAATTCACGATCGGCCATTGAATCAGCCGCGAAAGCGGCTCTGAGCCTATTGGCGACTGGGGCGCCCGTAACTGACTGGGTTTCTCCCCCACAAAGTCGCTATCTATGTCTGTGAAGGGAAAACTACAGAGGCCTCCTTTAATCAAGTTCGGCCAGGACTCAGTGAGGAGCGTCACGTCTGCGACGGTCTTCGGCGTGGAGTTGGACTCAAGCATGTTGTTTGTGCAACACGCCACCCGAATAGGAGAACGAGCCGCTGCATGTTTTGGCAAGATGTCGAGGGTTACGACATCATATTGGGGAATTAAATACCAAGCCTTAAAGGTCCTGTACAAGGGAATGTATGTGGCTACGCTGACGTATGCAGCTGCCATATGGTGCCACCGATTAACAGCGTATGTTCTTCGTAGTGTCGTACTAAGAAGTCAGCGACAGGCACTCATACTACTGACCAAAGCATATAGGTCCACCAGTACCGTTGCCCTGCCCGTACTGGCTGGAGTACTCCCCTCAGACCTGGAGGTGACTCATGCTGGACGAATGGAGGGAGCGCGTAGATCCGTGACCGGTAGGGAGTTGAGCCAGCGAAAGCGCGATATTTGGGAAGCTACGATGCGCGAGTGGCAGGATCGCTGGACTGCGGATACGAAGGGGAGGAAACTTTCTGTTCTTCCCGGAGGTGGCTGGCCGACTGAGCGCAAGCTGGGTCGAGCCGGATTATCAGACCTCCCAGATCCTTGGAGGACATGGCATATTCAGGAAGAGACTGAATGCGTTGGGACGACATGAAAGTAGCATGTGCGAGTGTGGAGAGAGCGAGGAGGATAGAGACCACATATTGTGGTCCTGTCCTATGTATGATGACCTACGTTGTATGATGATGGTTGGAATACAGCGCTCCAAGGACCAACCGGGTCCGGTGTACTTCACCGATCTCGTATCGTCGGCGGCGAACTTCGCTGCTTTGCGCAGGTTCGCCCACGGATGGCACGCACGGAGAAGCGCAGCGGAATGGCTCGAGAAGACCGGAGGAAGAGCGCCTATGGACGACAGCGAAGGCGTTAATGTGGATGTCGCTGCCCCAGAAGGGGGAGAGAGCGTACAAATAGAGACAAGGACATAGAATCAAATAATTTGTAGGGAGTCAAGAAATGCCCACGGCACGGCGAAGAGCCTTAGAGCAGCAAGTGCCGTGCTGCATCTCCCGCGATTCGGCTCAAATGACCGCAAGGTCGGTGGAGCCATGGGCGGTGGTGGGTTGTTACACAGTCTATGGGCACTTGTACTTATTGCATAGCTTTTATCGCGGGCTTTGAGCGCGGCGACCGAATCAAGAAATTCCGTAACGAAAATAAAACCTAACACCCCCCCCACTCCGCCTATATAACGTGTATGTATATGGTACGACAGTACGAAGCTCGCACGGATAGAGACGAGCTGCTCCGAAATCGGACGAATACGTAAGCATTCGTCCGATTTCGGAGCAGTGGAGTAAGTTTTTAGTGCTTGCTTATAATATGGGTATCAAGTGAAAGGACTTACTGAGAATACGAATGCGAGTTTTAAAAAAAAGATGCTGAATATCAACTCCATTGCTCCAATCCGTCTGGAATTTTGATGTATTGGAGTTTTTGGAGTCGTCGATTATGATATTGAGGTGGAATTGTTACTCCAAAATCAAACCCGGAACTGTGTTTCGTAAGGCACAAGTAAGCTTCAAGCTGAAATAAGTGGCACATTTCTCTAAACACCCAAGTCAAGGTGAGGCCGTGCCGAGGACTGAGTGGCATTAGGGTGTAATATGATGTCGCGAACGTACCACCTCAGGGCACCGGGGCGAACCCTGTTGTATATTAGCTCTTACCCTTCTAAACGAAGCTCACGACCATGCAACAATGAAGCGATGAATGAGATGAACAGACTGAGAAACGTGTCCAGCGGTAACTAAAAAGTAAAAAATAAATTAAAAGTAAAAAACCTTTTTAAAATCAAGCTTTTATTTAAATGCTCTAAAAAGAAAAAAATAAAATTTTATACTAAAACTTTTACTGTTAACTTATAAGGTCATTTCACATTTGACACAATTTATAGGATATAAAAGCTTGTCGCGAGATTTACTTGTGTAGATTAACAAGTAAATTAAATAATTTGATGTGAATAATATTATCTATTTAAATTTTCAAACTAAGTAAATACGAGTACTTAAATCTCGCGACAAGCTTTTATGTCCTATAAATTGTGTCAAATGTGAAATGACCTTATAAGTTAACAGTAAAAGTTTTAGTATAAAATTTTATTTTTTTCTTTTTAGAGCATTTAAATAAAAGCTTGATTTTAAAAAGGTTTTTTACTTTTAATTTATTAAAATTAATGTTCAATATTACTTCGTTCGCATCGCCTCGTTAATAAGAAAATAAAACTTGTAATATACAAGTTCACAGGGAGTACTAGTGTTTTGATTTTAATTTGTAAAGTTTGGAAATAAGAGCGTATTGGCGCGGTATTGGTAATTATTTGCTTCTGACAAATAAATTCGTACCGCAACGCTTTTTTTTTTAAGTCCTATCATGGAACCATAATGTAACCCATGGCCATGAGTTCAAGTATAAAAGTCTGCAGTAGTCAACCTTTTTATGTTACGCTTCGTGTTTATTGCTAAACCACTAAACCTTAATGCTATTTTTATAAAGAATAGCCAACGCAATTGCACAATATGACTCCCCTTAGCTTTATTTAGCTCCCCAAAATTGCATCGTAAACCTTTGTGACCGTCCCCATTGCGAGAATAAATATAATTTTGCTGTGATGCAAGTGGCAATGGGCGGCACCACAGTGGACTTTGTATGAAATGTCCGGATAACAACGCTGTTGTGACATATTGCGGAAGAAATTATTGTTGGAGCTAACTTCCAACCCCGGATTCAATCTCATAATAATTGGGTTCGCTAGCCTGCGGGGAACATGGTATCATTGCGTACTGTTTTTGTGATTGTACATAAATATATTCTATATTTAATAGGTTCGGGTGGTTATTTAGCGATGTTATATTTACAGGCAACTGGACCTAAAAACTACATAAGTGTTTTCGCCACTAATTATGGGAATGTATATGCAATCTTTTTTTTTATGCCACTAAAGTAGCAATCAAGCATACGGCCTGTCTGATGGTAAACAGTCACCGTAGCCTATTGACATTTGCAACACCAGGGGTCACTCATGCATTGCCGACCCTCTAAAACCTCTTCACGCATTTCTTGAAGAACTCCATGCTGTAGTCCCTTGGCCTCAAAACACCTCGGCTAGGAGACTTCTTTAGAACCGCACAGTATGCGACCGTTGCGGTTTCAGTGTGTGAGAGTGAACTCCCCGCCATCGGAGAGCGGTGAGGTTAAAGGAAGTAGCTGTCGACATTATTTCAAACAACTCTTCAGAACAC
Source organism: Pyralis farinalis (assembly GCA_947507595.1). Lineage (NCBI taxonomy): Eukaryota > Metazoa > Arthropoda > Insecta > Lepidoptera > Pyralidae > Pyralis > Pyralis farinalis. Next base: position 34,871,160 of record OX382260.1, on the reverse strand, counting down.
AACCCGTTGTACAATCGGTAGAATACACAAAGGGAGATAAAATCTCTCCTTAAACTTAAGGGTTCAATACCGTGTGTAAGCTTAGAATTGTCGATAATTCTCACAGCTCGTCTCTGACAGCTCCCACCCAAAGGTGACTGCAGTACTCCAAGTGCGGTCTGACTTCAGATTTAGTAGTCGGAAACACCACAGTTAGATATGTCTGCCTGTCATGTGTTCCGACAGCATACTCTCCAGCGCTAATTTGCATAAACACCCTGCCTAATTACGCCGTTTTAGGACTAAATTCAAAGCTTACTTTAACTTTAATATTTCAAATGAACATGCTCATAAATTCTAGGATAAAAGTTTTAAAACTACTTAAACTATGAAGTAATTACACAGAAGAAGTTTCATCATATAAGATGACCTCATTAAAGTGTAAACACGAAAGGCAAATAGATGTTACAGTGTTGACTTTTAGGGTTCTAACAAACTTAATTTTTAGTAATTTTGCTAGAAATATTATGACATAAATATGCAGCCAACGATAACTATACCATCACTAAACGGATAGACCTCTCATAGTGCTCTACTCAACCGAGGGTCCAGTATCACGTTTTCAATATAAAAAACAATGCACATCGAACTTTATTTTTATTAACTTTAATTGTAACATGCCTAAATGGAAATACCTCTCATAGTGTTCCACTCGGTTGAGTGGGACACTGTGAGAGATCTTTCATTGCCATCTTTCCATTGAGCTAGCTAACAATGTTTTTTTAAATATTCTAAATTCCCCTCACAAATAACTTCGTTACGGAACCCTTGATGCGCAAATCCAATTTGAACTTGACCCTTTTATTTTTTATGCCAAACATCAAAAGAGCCGTAAACCGCAACTTGAAGCATTTGACCTACATGCTGTGAGAAATTCTTTTTTAAGAAATGCCGACGACATTTATTTATGAACGTCGAGAAGGGAAATGTCTGATTGCCTAATTTATAACCGACTTCAAAATGAAGGATTCTTTTTTAATTCATCTATATCAGCGCTATATAGTCTCTGTAGTATACATAAAATATATTATTACTTTATGTAATGTGGTTCGAGGTTATGACCAGATGAAAGCGATCACAAGTTCAATCGTTCGGCATTCGCGTTCGACGTTATTTTAGTTTTCTATTTTCTATGGCAATTCTCTCAGGCTTCGTCTTCCTATTACACGTAGCCTTGACCGTAAAATAATTCGTAATACAACGTAATAGGGAATATACATGAAGAAAAATTCAAATAGGAGATATAGACAATAAGATATCACTTATTGTCTATATCTCCTATTTGAATTATTTTTAAAGCAATGTTATTCCAGTTAGTTTTCGAGATACTGCTGTTTGAAAGTGGCATTTCTTCACGTGACCTGAAAACGGTTCATACTAAAAGGCCGTGGCAGATGACATCACAAGCCGTGTCGCTATGAAGAAATGTATGTATTTCATCTAAATATTAGCTGTATTTCCGCAATTCAAGCAATCACAATAGATCTATAGTGCTAACGTTACCATCTGGAGCATTACAGATATTACAGATGGACAGACAGAGAGAGAGAGACACTTTGACTCTAAGTATTACTAGAAGAGAAGATTGAAAAGGATATAGAAATGTATACAGACTGACTGCATTGATTAACAAGCATTTATTCCGAAATCGACCTGAAAAACAAATAGAATATCTGTTAATTAAGTTTCAGGCTTTTTTTCATATAATGCTGAGAGACATACGGCCAACCTGATGTACCTAGCTTACCTTATTATAAGGGAAGTATTTAACATAGCAACCCCTTAGGAGATTACTGGTAACCTTACTCTCTCAAAGAAATACAACATCCTCCACGGAGTGTTGTTTGGCTAGAATTTTTTAAGAGATGGAGATACTGCTCCAGTTGAGCCACTCTGATGTGGCGTTCCGTTCTTAGAAATACCCAGATCAATGTACATTCAGACAAACATACAAATGTACAAAAATATTTATTTCGTGTGAAAATCGAATAAAGACATTGGTGTTAACGTTGATTGAAAATTTCGATCTATAATGTGAAGATCGAAATTTTGATCAATTTATTTAATTGGGATAGCATCATTAACTACAAACAAAATGATTTTTATTCATATTAAAAATAAATGCTTTCATGAAAGTTACATAATTTCCTTGAGGACGAAGTCAATAAATCTAGCGGAAATCGCCTCTTTCAGGAGTACAGTCTGCAAAAAAAAATCAAAATTTTTAATATATTTTTACTTAACTTTTGTTAATATAACTTTAATACCAAGGGTTCGATCCCCACATAGTAAAAACATTTGCGTCAAAATGTCTATTTGCATTGATCTGAGTGTTGTTATCAGAGGTAGAGCACATCGAAGCAATCTGAGCGGACAATCTCTGTCTCTTTTTTACATATTTCGACAAAGTCAAAATATTGACAAAGTAAACAGTGCTCTTTCTATGCTATTATAAACTTGTTTATTTCAGAACAATGCTTAACTCGAACTAAACTAAATATACATAGTTTATTAGCTAAACTAAATATATATACGAGTAGTTTAGTTCGAGTTAAACATGGTTCTGAAATAAACAAGTTTATAATAGAGAGAGAGAGCACTGTTCACTTTGTCAATATTTTTTACTTTGTCGATTAATAATCAAATCAAATCAAATCAAATCAAATATTTTATTTGCAGAGAATATGGGTAACACACAGTTATTCACAAGATTTTCGATCCAACACATTCTACTGTCTCAATACAGCGTGCAAAAATTAATTAATATTATGTTTTAAGTAAAGTTTTAAATTTAATAACATTTTAATAAAAATAATATCAATGTCAAATATAGTATTCAATTTCTTAATAAATTAATAAGTGCAGAGAAAAAAATGAAATAAAATGTTAACAATTGGTAATGTCAGTCATTGATTCTGTTTTTATCATTAACATAATCATTATAAGAATAATAACATTTGTCTAAAAGATAATTAAATAGATGTTTTTTAAATGTATTCAAAGCCATGTCTTTAAAACGGTTTGGTAATAAGTTATATAGCTTTATAGCCATGCAGTACACATTTTTTTGAAAAAGAGCCAATTTTTGTTGAGGTACGTACAGTTTATTCTTATGTCGAGTTCTAGAACCGATTATATCTCCATGTCTAATAAATAAATTAGAGTGCTTGTGTACAAACACACATGTCTCGAAAATGTAAAGACATGGTAATGGTAGAATTTTGTGTTTCTTAAATGCAAACACACAGCTATCTAGTAAGTGGAGCCCACTGATAGCTCTAATACATTTTTTCTGGGCTATGAATACTTTCGACACATCTACTGAATTTCCCCATAGTATTATCCCATATCGTAAGATTGATGATACATACCCATGGTATGCAGTAAGTGTTGCATCGATAGTGGCAACTTGTTTCACTCGCCTCAACACATAGACAAATTTATGTAGTTTAGTACAAAGAACATCTACGTGGGCCTTCCAATTACATTGACTATCTAACGTGATACCCAGAAATTTAGTTGTATCTACTTCTTCTATTTCTGCGTTATTAAAATTTATATTTAAGTATTTACTATATGTATTGTTTTTCGTCCTAAAATGAATAAAATTAGTTTTATCAGTATTAATTTTTAAATTATTATCTTCTAGCCATAGAGTTACGTTTTTTAATGTATTGTTAATATCAAGCTCGTGACTGATATTATCCCTTTTTTTAATAATCAGTGTCACATCGTCCGCAAACATTATACATTGGTGACTCAATACCTGAGGCAAGTCATTGATGTAGATCAAAAATAGCAGTGGGGCCAAAATGCTACCCTGTGGCACTCCATGAGCGTTATGACGGTATTCGGACCGATATGTCTTTTTATCGTAGCCAGTCGTTCGGGTTATCTCTACACATTGCTGTCTGTTACTTAAGTAGCTTTGAATCCAACTATGAGCTACACCTCGAATACCATAACGCCATAGTTTATCCAGCAATATTTTATGAGACACGGTATCGAAAGCCTTGGACATATCAAAAAATAGTGCGGTTACCGGCGTTCTATTGTTTAGATATTCCGTGACATTTTTTATTAATTGGAAACAGGCTAGAGTGGTCGATTTATTTTTTCTAAATCCAAACTGGTCAGGCGTTAATATGTTAAACTTTATTAAAAATTTTGAAATTTTTTCGCACATTACCCTTTCCACAATTTTAGCTAGTACAGGGGTTAAGGTAATAGGTCGATAATTACTTAAAATCTTTTTATCTCCTTTTTTAAAAAGCGGTTTAACAACCAAGTTCTTTAATCGCGTGGGATATTTGCCTTTTGTTAATGTAAGATTCACAATATGGGCTAGTGGTGCAGCTATGCACTGGGCGCATCGCTTTAATATCAACGTTTTTATGTCGTCATAACCAGTACTGTTACAATTTTTAAGTCCAATAATTAATTTATACATGTCATAATTGTCTACAGGCGTCAAGTAAATACTATTATCGTTATTATTTATCGCGTTAATTTTATTATATATGTCATTTGTGCCAGTGTCATTCAGTTGTAAAAAATAATTATTGATTATATCTGGTATTTTAAATGGGTCAATGTGTAATTTTCCATCATGTTCAATTTCTCTTATTTCGGTATTATCTTTCATATTATCTTTTATTATGTCCCATGCGGCTTTGCATGAGTTTTTTGCTTTTAAGATATATTTTGTATTAGTAATTTTTTGTGCGTCATTTATACATCTTCTTAATATTTTTGAATACTTTCCATAAATAGTTTTATTCCTATTTTTGTTTGTAGATATTAGATGATATTTTAAATAAAGTTTTCTTTTAACAACGCAGCATTTTTTCAGTCCTTTAGTAATCCACCTATTTTTTATTTTCTTGCTGGTATGTTTTATTTTATTTTTAGGGAAACATAGATCATAGAATAGTATAAATGTATCGTGAAAATTGTTGAATGCCCTATCTACATCTTGCTCTGACATTACTTCGCTGAATGATAGGCATTGTATGCATTTTACAAACTTTTGAATATTTTCTTCACACATATCCCTTTTTTCTTCATACCAATAAGATGTCTTCCGGTAAACATTTATATTGTCTGGTACCATAGGAATATCAAAAGAAACCGTCTGTCCTGTCTCATGATCAGACAGAGCCAGATAATGTATTTCCGATTTTACTTCTGGGATGTTGCTAACTATTAAATCGATACAACTTTGTTTTCGTGTGGGTTTTGTGATGTGATTTTTTAAGTTATAGTTATTAAGTATTGCTAGAAGTTCTTTGGAAGCATTGTTTTTTTTCAGCCAGTCTATGTTCCAATCACCACTTAATATAATTCTATTTTTTGTTTGCGAGTCAATTTATGTAATAGCTTATCTAAGTTCATGAAGAATACACTTAGTTCTGAGTTAGAGATTCGATATAAGCATACTACAACTAAATTAAATGTTGTGATTTCAATTACTGAGTACTCAAAACAATATTCAACCGGATCGATTAAGTTAGTAATATTTTTATGTTCTAGATTTTTATGTACGAGTATGCAAGTACCCCCTCTCCGTTTAGTTTTTCGGGAGTAGTGCGCTGCCAAATTGTAGCTCTTGAGAACAACATTTGACTCGGTACCGTATCTTAAAAACGTTTCACTGAGACAGATTATATGTATTTCACCTATTCGATTGATTAAATCACCGAGGGCAATTTCTAGCAGGTCCTTTTTATACAATAGACCAGCAATATTTTGGTGAAGTAGTGTAATAGTCAAAGTTGGTTTGTTATCGAAATAAATGATTACAATTATTCGTTACTTTTGGATTGGTGTTGTGAGGATTACATTCAGTCATTTTTAAAAAATAGTAAGGAATGGTACCCTTTACATATGTTTTTTCTTTTATTTTATCATTAACTCTGTGTTCGGCAATTATAGAAATACTTTGATTATGTTTAGCGCGTAATAATTGTCTATAATTTTTTATATATACATCTTCATATTTTAGATAATCTATTTCAATATTTAGTTTATTGCATAAGCGTCTAGCGTGTTGTGATGAGTAAACGTTGTTCACATGGTCATCAATCCCAGTGTTATATATGTTGATATATTTACAATTTTCGTAACATGTCAAAAACAGTTTAATTTGTTCATTTAAAAAGTCAACATTAAGGTATCGGTTAGCCCTAACACCTAACACAAATACTTTGTTGTTTCTTAGTTTATACAATACGTTACAAAGTACATTAAATAATTGATAAGGGTTTTTGTCATTCGACCCTAGTCCTAAAATAATGATGTCATCTTTGTGTAATGTACTTAGTATGTCGTTGAAGCCCGTCATAACTTGAGAACTCGTTGCATATGGTTTTGTAATTCCAGTTACATCGTAAATGTCATTCCATTTATTTCTCCTCGATTTAACTATAATACTTGATAAACCACGAACTTGTTCATCGCCTATTACAACCAAACGTGGCTTTCTATGACCGGTGGCGCCATCTCTAGATTGCGAGTGCGTATTATTTACTACCGATGGTTGGTCAAGCTTTGAATTTTCGTGATTGGTGATGCCATCTCTTAACTGTGGTTGAGTATTGCTTATTGTGCAGGAGCGATCATTACTGCTAATTTCATGAGAATTTTTATCCGGGGCTGTTTGGGATTCACACCTAACATTACCTAAGTGTTTATCCCGTAGTTCCGAAGATAATTGTAGTGGTGAAGTTCTTACTCTTATATTTATATTTGTTATTGCTTTTTTAATCGGTGTTTTTCTAGGTGTCAATGGTGTATTATCCGTTGATAATCTTTTGAGTAAGTTAATCGTCTTATTTTTTTCGTTTAATTTTAATTTAAGCTCAGTAATTTCTGTATTTAAATTAATTATTTCTTCATGAGCAATGTCCAATTCATTTCTAATTTCTTCGTTTTGTTCTTTAAGTTCTAATATTATTGAGGAATCTGGTTCTGGTGACAAGGGAACGCTTCTCGTCGTTGTCTCTAAAATAGTGGATGTTAATATGGATTGTTCTGATAAATTAGAAATGTCAAAATCCGATTTTATTCTTCTTAATCCTATAGTTTTTTTTCTTATCGTGATATTTTATTCATATTGTCCATTTTGCCAGTAGAAAAAAAAATGACAATAATAATATGTTTTAAAAAAATGGATTTCCAATAGCAATATTATTCCCAATAAAATGAGGCCAAAAATGTGTATACAAAAAATAGAAGCATGTTATGAGGATCGAACTCGGAACAGTCAGGCGCAGTTGCATTGAAAGTCTTTACCAATGTGCCATGAACTATTTAAAAGAATGTGTGAAAATGTTCATTGTATTGTATACGTAACGCAACTGCAATACGAGATTGTCAATAATGTGTGGTGAGTTTCAAAAAAGTCACTTAAATCACTGTCACTTGGAATTTATTAGTCATCAATGTATTAATTATATTATGAATAGCAGTTTTTATTGTTCAATTTTATTATTGTTTAGGTTTTTATTACACTGTACTCTAATAATTAATTTCTGTTATTGTTAGACACGATATATTTGTCGACGAAACTGCGCACTTTAGTCACCTTGTTTATATACTATTTTGTCCCATTTCACTGTTGTTTATTGTTCACAAACATTATCACACGTTATTTAGTCTATACGTAACATAATCTACTAGAATTCAACTAAATTTGCTTTAATATGTATTTTTAATAATTTAATTACACGGACACGATGTTTACGTAAAGACGCCATCTAGTGGCAATCCATAGAGAAGTCATAGGCTATGGTAACCGCTTACTATCAGGTGGACCGTCTGCTTGTATTCACTTCAAAAATATGAAGCAGATATAAAAGTAAAAGTGGATGGATATAGAAACCGAGTTCATTCAGAGAGAGCATTTAGAAAATATTCTATTTATTGATGATCAAAGAGGTATCATCAATAAATAGAATATTTTCTAAATGCTCTCTCTGAATGAACTCGGTTTCTATATCCATCCACTTTTACTTTTATATCTGCTTCATATTTTTGAAGTGAATACAAGCAGACGGTCCACCTGATAGTAAGCGGTTACCATAGCCTATGACTTCTCGCAATACGTTAAGTATTTACTTATGCGATGCCACGTCTGCTGCTAGCACAGCAACTCCTTAGGGGCTTACAGATGACATCACTCATACGCAGGAACACAACAACGCTCCAGGGAGTTGTTATTCAACTGCATTTTTCTGTGAGGTGAAGGTACTTCCCCAGGCTGCTATGATGCGCCTTATATCACTTAAAAATATCCAGCCCAAGACAAACAAACACATTCATGCAAACAAATGTTTGTCCTATGTGGAAATCGAACCCACGAGCGTTGTCGTCAAAGAAACGTAACAACGCGTTTCGTCACTGCGCCACCGATCTCGTCAAAAACACAGTTTGATGTTATTGCTCCGAAATTTAAATACACCTCTTGATAGCAAAATTATCAAAGCATCGTTACGTTGAGTGAGGACCGTGACCCATTTTAAGATCATTTTGCTGCATCATATAATTTCCTTTTAATATTACTTACTTCCGTTTACCCGTTACGAATACGTAAAATGTTTATACTGCGTGAATTTAATGACGAACATAGTCACACCCCTTTTTTGTCATAGCTGTATGTCATAGCTCCATATTATTATAAATTTACAGAATATTTTTTTCAAGCGTTCCAAACGCAGTAAGCCTCGTCTTCACTTAAAATGGGCACTTTCTTATAGATGAAATTTCTTTCCAAATTTGTACCAATTTTGTAACGTAAACTACATTGTACGTCTAACTCCACGTCAAGACATTTGTACCGCTATTATTCCGTACGTAATAGTCGTTTAAATCATATCACGAGTATCAAGCACGGTTAAGCTCTTAGCGGCGTGAATAAAGTGCACAGAAACGACTATGATTGTCTAACATCTACTATTTTACTGTCTTGCTTCCTTATTCACACATTTACATAAAGGGTAACATGAAAAAGTGGGAATGTATGACAATATTCATATTTATAAGGGTAATGTATAAATTGTACGCATTACGAAAAACATGCCAGTTTAAAAAACAAACGTATCACGAAAGGACAATGGCCGTAGCTTAGCTCGGCATCAGTCTCCGATAGACATTGATATTTTGTAGTACATTTGTTTACAAAAATTTGTACATTGTCTCTGTATAGGTTTTGCGTTCATTTAGTTGAATGATTTAAATGGTTTGTGTACTTTCAGCTAACTTCTTATGCTATCCACAGGGGATCACTAAGGATATGTGTGCGTATTAATGTAACAAGCATATTAAAAAAAAAAAATTACATAAGAGAATTGAATAAAATAGGATTATTTAAAAAAATGTAACATGTGTCTAAGTCCCTACGAGATCCCAATGGCAATCTTTTTTTTTTGGCTTGGCTCATCTAAGATAAAGGTATCTAGTGCAAGTATCTCTAAAGAGATTGGAAAGTGATAAATAGTCATCACTCTTGTTTTAGGTACTAGAGCAGTGGGTAGAAGAAGTGGTCTTTCGGTTTGTCTAAAGATATCTGAATATGTTTTTTATTATTATTTTGTTGTATCACTCGAAATTAAAATATTATTGTATAGGTATTGATATAGATTTTTTGTAACATCAATTGATGAAAAGCAAAATGAAAACTATGAGCAATTAATAAAATACAATAAGATTTGATTATTTTAAACATGTAATATGTGTTTAAGTGCCCGCATTGCAAGTAATGTTATTTTTTTCTTTATCTTTTAAGCTATACGTGGATTGTGTTGGTGGTAAAAGATATCTCAATGTCCGTCATTATTTGCATATTTCCTAAGTATTATAATAATGACGTAAAACTCCGTAAGTGATTGGTCTACAAATAAATAATGAAGTATTGGAGACGTCAATTGAAAAGAGATAAAAATAATAAATTTTAAAATATTCACTTTTTTGATGACTGTACATATGAAACTTTTATCTCTTCTTAATTGACGTCTTCAGCTCTTCATTGAAAATATTTCTTGACTTATGAATTATAGACTTTTATGTTATCATTATTATTCATACTTCTATTGCATCGGAGTCTTGTAAAGTTGTATGACATAGTACATATATGTATGTATAATGTATATAATGTATGTATGTTATAATTTAATAGTCGATTTTCGTGAAATTTAGTGTTTTAAATTTTGTAATACAACTTCGGGAGGCAATATATGACCCCATCTGATGTAGCCTATGAATGTTTGAAACAATGAGTATCGCTCGTGCAGGAGATTACAGGTAATATTATTCGCTCAATGGAATACAACAAGCTTCCAGAAGTTGTTATTTAGCTACGAGTCTGAGAATCGAACTTCTTTAATGGCCTTACCTCTATTTTCTAGCTACCTATCTTTTTATCTTGACGAGCTCTTTGGCGCAGTGGTGAAACGCGCTGTTAAGCTGCTTTGACATCAACGCTTGTGGGTTCGATTCCCACACAATACAAACATTTGTGTGCACGGACATGTCTGTTTGTCTTGGTCTGGGTATTTTCTATGTATAATAAGTATGTATTTACAAAAAAAAAATGTATTTACGTATGTTTATCAGTTGTCTAGTACCCATAACACAAGCTACGCTTACTTTGGGGCTACATGGCGCTGTGTAATTTGTCCAACAATATTTATTTATTTTGCCAAAATTTCGTTTGTTAATTTGCAGGTTTTTCTTTTATTGACAAGCTCGGTGGCGCAGTCATTAATAACGTTGCTTTGAGACCAGAGCTCGTGGGTTACGTATACGTTTTTATATATATGTACACACAACAACGCTAAATAGTTTGCACCTCGTTTGCACTGCATGCACACTAACGTGGTCTATGTGTGCGCAAAAAAGTAATCGATTAACACTTACAATAATAAAGCGCACTACTATAAGTTTGCGCGTAGGCAAGCGCCCGTAGATCAGCCGTGACGTAAAAATATCACCCGGTCATGAGTCAAATAGTTATCAAATTGAAGTGAAGCAAAATTTCACTACTTGTAAATAAGCTTCGTAGCTCATTGGTAGAACTTATGAATTCTATAAGGTATTGAATAAGGTATTCTGATTTTACTTGGTTTTACGTAAATCAAATTTTGCGTTAATTTAACCGCTGTTATAAAAGAAATTCATTTGAAACTGACAAATGACTTCAAACTGCATAACTGCACAACTGATATGATATCTATCTCAGTATGAGATACACACACACCACACGTGGAGAAGTGCCTCCAACTCACAGAAAACCGCAGCTAAATAACGATTCCCTAGACATTTGTTGTGTTTCTGCGTGTGAGTAAGATCACCGGTAAGATCCTAAGGAGTTGCAGCAGGTGTATCATCGCGCGATTTATAGGCTACGATAACCGCTTTACATCAAGTAAGCCGTAATCACGAATGCCTCCCGAGGTTATTAAAAAAATTGCTTTAAACAATATCCGGTTATGCACCGTACGAAGTTGCTTCAATAAGTAACTTTGTATAGTGCAGGCACAGACATTAATTCACACATGTTACTTGATTCATATTCTCAACATCGCCAATTTAAGTTTATAAGTAACAGAAGTGATTTGTATACAAGTAATTCTCGAGCGCGCATGGAAAGTTCTATGAATACTAAAGAAGCTAACGACGTATGGGCGGACCGAGACATGTGGCGTCATAACCAACCGCGCCTGTATGTTTTTAAGAGAGTTAGGGCGCAACAAAGCAGCCCGTCTGGGGAAGTACCTCCGCCTCACAGAAAACCGCAGCCAAATAACAACTCCCTAGAGTGTTGTTGTGTTCCTGCGTGTGAGTGAGGTCACCAGTAAGCTCCTAAGGAGTTGTTGTGCAGAGGAGGCATCGCGCGAGTGATACTTAATATATCGCAAGCGTTACTAAGGCTACTGAACCCGCTTTACATCAGGTGGACCATATGCTTGTATGCCTTCCGACGTAGTATAAAAAAAAACGGCTTGCACTCCGGGAGTGCCGGCAGAAGTGAAAACTTGAACATAAACGTTGTGCATTTTTTAATATTTTTGGAATGGTTAGGGAATAATTTCGCACGAATTGCTTTATTTATCAGGATAAAAGTACTATTATGTATATGGTAAAATACAATATTCATTTATTGCGCTATCGTTCACAAACATGACAATTTATATAACATTAAAAATTTGACACTTCAGAACTAATACTATTTATTTTACATTAAAAAGTTTATCTCTCAGAAAAAATTAACTTTCATCCATAATTTCAACGACTCTTTCACCATCATCATTACCAGCATCATCATCGCCAATATCTAAAACTCAAACACACACGCACACTCGCGCAAGCGCCCTGCGCCGCTTAAACCAAACAGCGATGTTGATAAACTACGTTGAACGAAACGCTTAAGCGCCAAGAATTTCAAGGCGCTTACAACGTTTATGTCACGAGAAAATAATGCCCTGTGAACGATCTAGCGCTTCATCTTTTAATTGTTTAATTAGAGGTAACTAATGTTTTAGCGCTGCAGCGAACTTAAGTTCTAATTCTCACCAAAATCTTACGGTCAGGGTCACGTGTCTTAACGTTAGTTTAGCTCATCCGAAAAAGTGCACAACGCCGCTATAGAAGTTTTCACTTGAAAATATGGTACACGCCCTGCTTATTAACAAACGCGGGTCTGGCGAGACATAGGAGGCCTCCTGTTCTACTAATCCATTGGTCAAATCTATTCCTGAATTAACACCCCCACCTTACAAAGGATCGCAGCTAAATGACATCACGGCAGGATTATTGTGTTTCGGTACACATACTCCTGTGGTATTAATAGATTGGCTTCAGACTTTGATCAGACTCGTTTACGAGGTGTTCGGGAAATCATAAAAATGTTTTCGAAAACGATATGTGGATACATAACATAACATAAATCTTTATTTGCGTAAAACATGGTGTACATTAAATGGTAAATAGGTGTTACATTTTTTTTGGTCTACATGTTTCGCTTATTTATAAAAAGCATGCAAATTATATAATTATACATTAACAGTTTTCCTTTAATTTAATCTAATATATATGTCAATTAATGTCAAAATTTTAAAATACTACTTACATAATTTAAGTTATTCTATCATACAATTCTTTAATGTCATAATAATTATTTTCTTTGAGCAAAAAAAAATGTGATATTAAGTCCTTTAAATGCATTTGGTATTTTATTATATATGTGAATGCACATGGTTATACAACTTTTAGCATATTTTTCAGATCTTGGAACATCGTTCAAAACCAGCCTATACTGGTTCCTTTGTAGTCTTGAGGTTATCTTTTGGGCTTCCTTAAACAAGGCTTTATGTTTGTGTACAAAACAGCAAGTTTCAAGTATATAAAGCGATGGTAGTGGCAGCAACCCGAGTTCTTTGAATAATGGTTTGCATGATTGACGCGGTGAGATTCCGCATATAGCTCTAATACATTTCTTTTGTGCTATAAATGCTCGGTCTGTACTATTTCCCCATAATATTACGCCGTAACGAAGAATGGATTCTATATACGCATGATACGATGTAATGGCCGTACTTCTGTTTGTTACATTTTGTATCCGTCTCAATGCATATACAAATCGGTGAACTCGTTTGCATAAATCATCTACATGAATTTTCCAATTTAAATCCTGATCGATAATAACACTTAAGAATTTTGTATGGGTTGCCTCTTTTATTTTATCAATCTTTAGTTTAAAATTATGTTTAGTGGATGTCGATTGGTTAAATTGTACATAATTGGATTTATTTAGATTTATGTTCAAGTTATTTTTATCAAGCCATTCAATAATTTTGTCAATTGTATACAGACTTAAACAATTTATAGAGAGTCAAAAAATGCCCACGGCACGGCAGAGAGCCCCAGACCAGCAAGTGCCGTGCTGCATCTTCCACGTTTCGGCCGAATGATCGCAAGATCGGTGGAGCCAAGGGATTGGCGATGGGACATGTAAATAGGTGGCTGTGGAAGTATCCCCACCTCACAGAAAATTGCAGCCAAAAACAACACCTTGAAGTACTGATGTGTTTCTGTGTGTCGCCAGTAAGTTCCTATGGAGTCGCTGTGTTAGCAGCAGAAGTGGCATCGCGTGAGTGACACTTAATGTGTTGTAAACGTTCATAGGCTACCGGTTTTCATCAAGTACCATTTCATTAGAGAGGTAGGGCGCATCAAAGCAACCCCGTTTTACCGATTAAAAGACGGAACTATGACCAAAGACAGGTATGGTTTTCCAGTAGCCACTTGATGTCCTCACTCTTACGCAAGAATACAATCAATTCATTTATGGCAGTGAAACATGGGTATGGCAGAAAAATCATGAACGTAGGGCGAATGCTGTGGAAATGCCTAATCAGCATGGGGTTCTTCAAGAAAGGCCCGAAGAGGCTAATACCGGGGATACCTCTGGAGTTGCGAATGTACATAGGCTACGATAGCTGGTTACCATCAGGTAGTACGTACGGTAAAAGAGAGGCGTGAGGAGTATGTGTAGAGTTAGGTAGAGATCTTGAATTGGAATCGCACACTTATCTACCCCCTCAATCGTACGCGAGCGCACATACTTCTTTCATTCTTGTAAGTAAGATAGACTCATGCTACAATAATTTCTCCTATGTATGTATGTATATCTTCTCGCCAGGTCCCTTGCAGGGTAGGCAGAGAGAACCGAGCGCCATAAGACGCGGTTCTTACACATTTCACTCGCTTCTTTCACGTTCATAGCTCTTTTCATGCACGCTCGCTGATTCCTAAGGCTCCTGACATCAACTTCTAATAAAACAAGACCAATTTAGTCATGGTAGGTTAGTCTTGGTGGAAGAAAGATTTGGCATCCTTCCACTTTCGCATTATATATCTGTTTCGTCATTCTGTCATCTTGCATTATTTCTACATATCCGAACCAACGGAGCATGTCCTTTCTTATCTTAACACCGACACTCTCTTTCAGACCAACTCTCTTTCGTACGTCATCATTTAGAACGCGGTCAGTAATAATATAATTTCATACTACTACTACTACTACTATAACTTCACGCCCAATCCCTTACGGGGTAGGCAGAGAGAACAGAGCGCCACGCGACTCGATCCTTACATACCTCACTCGCTTCTTCAACATTCATTGTATATAATTAATTATATAATTAATAATATAATTAAGCGAAAATATCTCAAAATGGCGGCGCTTTATTCCTCGCCGCGCGCGACGTGTCACAGTCCTCAGTCAACGTAACGAATTCTTTGATTCTCAATTCATTCATTATTCATATAATTTCATATCACATAATAATATCATTTCGGTCACAATTTCTCCTAATTTGTATATAATATCAACTAAATAGTTAACTGCTTACTGTTATGCTATTGACATCTAGTGGGGAGAGGCTGGTGTGCTAAGATAGAAACTTTGCTTAGTTCAGACACCAGTCTCTCACAATCTCAAAATAATATACACCTATTGTACCCACTATAGTATCTAGTATACATGTACGAGATTTGTTGAGAAAAATGAAAAAATTTGATAATTATTTGCACAATAATAATTTCATAGAACATTATTTCTAAAGCAACGTCCGTACTGTTAACAACTCTAAAACTATGTAAAAGCTATTCTTAACTCTGTGCTTAGAGCTCAGTTCTCCCTTTCTATTCATTGTTGAAAATTTCACACTTTAATCGTGTAATATTTTGTTACCATTATAAACTACTAAACAATAGACTCGGAGTGTAACGGCCATTAGAATGTTCCGTGAATTGCAAGAATTAAAATTTATGTGGGTTGTAACACAGTTCACGTGCGAGTTACGAGAAATCGGGAGATAGGGAAAACAGGCGGATTGCCCTGCGGCCGAACGTGTGTTATATTTAGAGTTCCGTTGAAAGAAAGAAAAAAAAAATGGTCTGCACTGTTTACAATTTTTTGCCTATCAAGTCTATGTCTCTGGAAGGAAAATGTCGATGACATCTTTGGCATTTCTGTTGGTGATCGTGAGGGATTTTAGTATCCATATAATATTTCCGTATAGATATACTCCGGAGATTATATAGATTTTACTCCGGAGCTAGAATACGCAAGAAGCCTGCCAGTCTTGGATGTTAACTCTTGACTTCGTTCGTATGGTACATTAAGTCATACGGTGTATGAAGAGTGTATGATCTTTGTGATTAGGATTAGTTGGAATGAGAGTTGGAGCATGTAAGTACACCATGTGACACGCAATGAATATGATGAAAGTAATTTCAAACCATATCCATCTTCTCGTGAGGGCAAATAACATAAATGGTTGACAGACAACTACCATTTCCAAATATTCCATTAGGACTACATTGACACCAGTTAGAAATATACTGTCCGATCATGGTATATTTTCCGCCTTGAAAAATCTAAAGTCTATAAAATTGGCTACAGTTGTGGAAACTCATACATTGCACAAACGAAAAGGATTAAGAAGCACATAACTGCAGTCAAATACAAAGAAATTGAGTAGTCCGCTATAGCGGAACACATTCTGCAAACGGATATCGATTACTGGATAGAGTTCCATAATCCTAAGATACTCTCAACTGAATTACGCATACAGCGGCTAGACAGAGAAACGATTAAAATAAAGAAACATCGTAATTTAAATCGTGAAGACGATTTCAAGTTAGCGATAATGTGGAATACAGTGATAGAGTTTTACAAACGTAATGTGCGGGATATGAATAGCAATCTCCAAAAAAATACCGTGAGTGGAGTGTGAAAGGTATCGAGTAATAAGTGACACATAAAGAGGGTAGACAGATATATCTACCCTTAACAGATTGACGTCTGCGGTCATTCCGCGACCGTGGAATTTGCAACGTCGACGAAACATCGGGGAAATAGAAAAACAAATCGCGGTAAGACCCCAACTTACAACAGTGACTCCGTACTGTTAGCATTTCTAAAACTAAAATAAAAGCTATTCCAGATTCTGTGGTTAACGCTCAGTTTTTACTTTCATTGTTTTAATTTTCACACAACCTCATAATGTAACTCCTTCCAGAGCTGTAGATACTTATCAGTCCGAAATTAACTTCGGTGTTTTTAGAGTAATTTATTTCATAGTGTTTACAATTGGTAATTGATTCAGCACATGTATTATTTCATTTTTATTAATTTATATTTTATTATGTTTTCACTTGACATTATCATTATTAAAGTATTGTTATACCGAAATAGATTTTGTAACTTTAATTGAAAAAAATACCTACATTGGGAAGTTTCTTTCGGCGTTTGCTCTTTGCCAATGGTGATTATTGAAATGCAAGTATTTAGTAAAAAATGTGAGAAATTAATAAAATACAATAAGATTTAATTTTATAAATGTAAGATGTGTCTATGTGCCCACGAGGGCCCAATGGCAAATGAAGAATTTTCATTACGTTCAGCTTCATAAAACTCCATGTTAATAGGGGTTAAAGTATGAAATTGCCGTTTTATAGTATAGATATTTTGAATTGAGTAACTGTTTGGTGGTCTCTTCATGGCGTTATTCACTATAGCTTTCTCAGGTCTAGTCAACCAATAACAGCAGATGTTCACTGTGCCGAACTTCGAACAACGATGATGAAACTTGCAGTGAAACAGTGATAATGCAAGACCTCACACTGCACGAGAAACCATTGTAACTCTACAGGAGCTGCAGTTAGAAAACATACGTCACCCTCCGTACTCGCCAGACCTTGCTCCAACTGACTACCATTTTTTTCGTGATTTGGACAATTTTATACGTGGTAATAAATTTTCTTCCCTGGATGCAGTTCAAAATGATTTCACACGGTTTGTCGAATCTAGATCCCCAGAGTTCTATCGCAAAGGTAATTAACAAACTTCCGATTAGATGGCAGCAATGTATAGGTAATGAAGGTAAATATTTTGATTAAATAAATATGTTACATCTTAGAAAAAAACGAGTTTTAATTTTTCAGTACAAATCGGCAAATTCATACCCCCACCCCTCTTTTCACCCTTAATAATATTCATATAAAATTTGAATTCATAACCATTTAAATAAATAAGTGAAACCAAACTCATTGAAGTCTCACGGACTTATGGTTTTGATATTTGCTGGTGTTGTGTTAAATGCACTAGATTTCAAGTTTCCAGTTAAAAAAATATGTTATTAGTTTTTGATTTATATTCAAATCGCCGAATGTAATTAACACTCATGAAAGAAAATACAAATTCGGATCAAAACAAAGGCTTCAGGAGAAATAGCAACGTCGTATCATGTAAATCTGCGGCTAAACACCAAATCCCTAGAGTCGATAGATTATTATGTTCTTGTGAGTAAATGAGGTAAGCCCCTGACGAGATAACGGGAACGGTGCACGCGAGCGGTACTCCTTGTATTGCAAGCATCCATAGGCCCACTTCACATTAGTTTGCTTAACGACGCCACGACATTGTCGGAACTTTGTGATTTTGCCTTCAACTCTATGTTCTCATTAATTGTAGTTTTAAGAGAAATAAATATTGTTTTAGTAACACATTTGCCGAAAAAATATTTATCCCTACATCCCTATCGATCCCTATAATACAAGAATTACATTAAATTCAAACATTAATAATTCTCGAGACCTTAGCAACAAATATACGTGACAATCTACGATTTAAACAGTAAACTACTAAGACTTCGTATATTGCTGGCTATGAGACTGAGTAAGGCCTTTGTTTTAAGCAAGAGTGTGTTACATCCTGTTGTGCACAAGCACATAGTTCCGTCTAGACACTTCCGTCGGGCGTAATAACCCCTCGCATAGGTGTTTTTTTTTTATTTGGCCCAAGCAACGACGAGCGCTGCATTATTCTTTATCATCTAGTGGTCACAGACGTTTTATTAATGTGGAATCTAAAAACGAACTTTCTTTTCCGATATAACTTTTCTTCTTATCGTTATTCCGTTTCCTAATCCATAAGGATTGGGGCCCGCTACCTAAGCCTAAAGATTTGACTGCCGTCAGACCTCCACCAGGTCTTTCTTATGTTACACGTCTATCGAAATTTCTTAGACGTATGTTTTTCTGCACTGTATGTTCCATCACCGTTCAGCAAGTGAAAATTACAAATACGTACCTTAAATCCCTAAAAACGAATTTAGTGGTACATGCCAGGATTGGCAGATGTATAAGGAGCCAGTGGATAAGGTCCCGCCTATTGACCAACTGGTCAGCTCATTATTATCATATAGAGCTCTTAAGCGGATATAAATTTATTGTAATATCAGGTAACAAGTAAGATTCAAAAACCGGCCAAGTGCGAGTCGGACTCGCGCACGAAGGGTTCCGTACCATTATCTATAAAAACGGCAAAAAAATCACGTTTGTTGTATGGGAGCCCCCCTTAAATATTTGTTTTATTTTAATTTAATTATTTATTTTTAAAGTGGATATATAACTAAATATTCTGTGAATATTTCAAGCGTCTACCTGTTGCCGCTATCAATATCGAGCGAAAACGAGCAAAAAATCACGTTTGTGGGACGTGTATGGGAGCCCACTTAAATATTTATGTTATTCTATTTTTTAGTATTTGTTGTTATAGCGGCAACGGAAATACATCAGTGAAAATTTCAACTGTCTAACTACGAGTATCACGGTTCGTGAGATACAGCCTGGTGACAGACGGACGGACGGACGGACGGACAGCGGAGTCTCAGTAATAGGGTTTTACCCTTTGGGTACGGAACCCTAAAAAACCAAAAAATGATACTAATGAGAAATTAATAAAATACTATATAATTTTATTCAGAAAGTGCAAAAACGTCTAAGTGCTCATATAGACCCAGTGGCGAATAATAATTTATTATATTTTTAATCTTTTTTTATATTCTAAACAAATTTCATTCATACTTTTTTATTAACTCCTAAGTTGCCAATAAAAAAACCTACTATTTTCGCTGGTGATTTCAAACATATTTGAGAATGCACTCAGAGGTCTCTCAACGAGAGATTTCATAGTTTATATATCATTTTTTATTCTGTGACAACGTAAAACTGATATCGTTTGTGTAGGTAAACAAAATTCTAATCCCAGAGGAAATAAGGGATTCGATATAACGGCGAGAGGGACAGGTGATTCGCCGTCAGAAATTGGATGGCAGAATCGATATAATTCCCGCTTGTAATTTTATGCGACCAAGTAGTTCAACTGTAATACAACACATATTAATCGCACCTATCTATCTCTGCGATCAGTTAATTCATAATTCTATCTATCTATCTATAACTTCACGCCAAATCCCTTGCGGGGTAGGCAGAGAGAACCGAGCGCCACGTGACTTGATCCTTACATATCTCACTCGCTTCTTTAACATTCATTGCTCTTCTCATGCACGCTCGCCGGGCTCCTGACATCACCTTCTGATAGAACACGATCAATTTGGTCATGGTAGGTAAGTCTTGGCCTTCCCCGGCTCCTACATCCTTCCACTTTTGCATTGTATATCTGCTTCGTCATTCTTTCATCTTGCATTATTTCTATATGTCCGAACCATCGGAGCATGCCTCTTCTTATTTTAACTCCGACGCTCTCTTTCAGATCAACTCTGTTTCTAACATCATCATTGCGAATACGGTCTACAAGCCTTACGCCACAAATTTTGCGTAGCGCTCGCATTTCGACCGCGTTTATTCTACTTTCATGCTCTTTCTGCCATACCCAGCTCTCGCTTCCATAAGTTAGCGTTGGGACCAACACTGCATTGTGTATAGCGAGTTGTGCCTTCTGGCTTAGGATTTTACTGCCAAGAAGTTTTCCCAACGCTCCATTCACACTATTCCCAGTACTCACTCGTCTTTCCACATCTGCGGTGTACCTTCCATCCCTGCTGAAAGTGCATCCAAGATATACAAACTCATCCACTTGTTCCAACACTTCATCATCAATCGTAATCCTTACATTAGTTCTGGATTCTTCTCTTTCAAATACTACTACATTATCTTTACTAATACATTATCTTTGTTTTCTTCGCATTCAGTAGTAAGCCTTTCTCCATACATTCGTCTTTCATCGTTGTGACCAGTGTTTGCAGTTTAGATGGTGTATCTGCTAATAGCACGGCATCGTCTGCATACAGCAGACAGTTCACCACTAGGTCACCCATGCGCAATCCCACATTCGTTGATCTTATTCTCTGCAGACAACTATCGAGATACAGGATAAACAGCCTAGCAGATAGCATGCAACCCTGTTTGACACCAATTCTGACATCAAACCAGGGTGACATGCCACCATCTATCCGCACACACGCTGAGCAATCCTTGTAAGTGGACTGCACAGCACGGAGCAGTGAACCGTCAATCCCATATCTCGGCAATATGTCCCACAGTTCCTTTCGCACAACCCTATCAAAGGCTTTCTCAAGATCCACAAAACCGCAGAAAACCTTCTGGTCTATGGCCAGATGTTTCTCTACGATATTGCGGTGCGAGAAAACTTGATCCGTACATCCCCTTCCATTTCGGAAACCTCCATGTGCGTCCCACAGCATTTCATAGGATTTCACCCTCATTCTGATTTCAATCACCTTTCCATATACTTTTGCTGCTAAGCTGATCAAACTGATGGCCCTATAGTTGACGCAGTCCATGCGTGACCCCTTGCCTTTATACAAGGGCACGATGACTGCGCATCTCCAGTCCATTGGGACCCTTCCAGTTCTCCAGCATAGGTTGCATAGGTACCAGAAGGCGTCTCGGACGTAAGTGCCACCTAATTTGATCATCTCAGCTGTGATCAGATCAATTCCCTGATTTTCCATTTTTCAAGCTTCGTATCGACCATTCGATCTCATCCATAGTTATGCCTTCGTCGGACGCCGTCAACGTGGAGTACGCATCCGACTCACTCTCATTGTCAGCGTCCGAGGCATACTCATACATTTCTTCAAAATATTCACTCCACCGTTCTAACACTTCCTGAGTGTTCGCAAGAATGACACCAGCTTTAGACTTTATCTTATCCATTCTGGATGCCGACGAACCACTCCGAGACTTTTTTACCTCTCTCCAAAAGAGTTTGGTATTTGCCTCGAAGTTTTTCGTCAGCCTCCCTTCCTCATTCATAATTTGTCTTTCACGCTTCTCTTTCACTAAAGCCTTGGTTTCATTCTTGCATAGACGGTACATTTCTTTCTTCTTTTCTCTCATATTTTCATTTAAGGGCAAAGATGATACGTAATCCAGCCACGCTTTCCTCTTTCTTGCTACGGAGGATTCAACCTCCGCATCCCACCAGGCATCAACTTTCGCTGTTTTACGTCTCTTTGCGCATCCACAAGCTTTTTTTGCACTATCCACCATACTTTCTTTCAAAACTTTCCAACAATCATCCACATCTGAGTCGAAGAGGCTTGCATTTGCAAGTCTTTCACTTACTAGATGCACATACATTCTCCTTACACTTTCATCTTGCAATTTTTCGCTCATTATCCTTTCATTATCTCCGAAAGGGATACGCACTCGCCAGTGCCTCCACTTCCTAAAAAGGCCCACAAACCGGCTTACCACCAGGTAGTGGTCCGTCTCAAGAGTGGGGCCTCTAAAGGCTCTTGTATCCATTATAACATTTCGGAGACGTCTATCTATTAAAATCAATTCAATCATACTTTTTTGGTTATTCCTTCTCCATGTATACGTGTGAACATCCTTATGATGAAATAAAGTATTCGACACGAGGAGGTTTCGTTCCATACATAAATCTAGTATTGACTTACCTGCTTCGTTCACTCTTCTTATCTCCATACGGACCAAGAACAGCTTCATAGCTGTATCGCTTGGTCCCAACCCATCCATTCAAATATCCACACATAATCACTCTTTCATTCCCTTCAGCTAAGTCCAGAACATCCCTCACAGACTCCCAAAACTTCTCCAGTTCTTGAGCACACGCTGAGCTTACGGGAGCGTATGCTGCAACCAGAAATACTCGCGTGATGCCCAGTTTAATACGAACCCAGAGAAGTCTAGGCCCTACCAATCAGTAATCTCTTACACCCGTGGCTAAGCGAGAGGAAAGTACGACACCTACACCAGCACTGGCATGATCGTCCCGATCTACCCCAGACCATAGGGCCATCATCCCACCGGGCAGATCATCGGTGTCGCTCCCCTTGCGCTTAGTCTCTGTCACACATAAAGCATCCAAACGTCTATCATTCATTACGTCTATCAATTAATTCGTCTTATCATTCAATCTCACATTCCACGTGCCTATGCGGCACTCGGCTCCACTCGTCCCGCCGGAATTGGCGCTGCGTGGTGGGTGGCGCCCCCCACCGCCGCATGCAGCTATATTCGTACCGACGGGGGCGGATCGGTGCGCGTCGCCTACGGGGGACGCCCTAATCCCCACATCGGTGCGCTTTTGGTCCAGAATTGCAATCGACTGATTGGCATGGGTCGCGAACGAGCACGCTTCTGGCACATGACACCCATCCCCCTTAATTCATAGTTCCATTCGGGAAATCAGAAGTAATGGTTGGTTGGAGGAGATTCCTCGAAAGAATAAACCCATCTTTGCAAAACATGTATATCTTATATTTTAGTAATTAAATTCGATTATAAATATGATAATTTGATTAAAAAAAGAATCATGTTGAAAAATATAATGATAATTCAATTAAAAAAGAATAAAAATATTTTTAATAGTATAAGTTTAGGTAATTTTAGTTTGTAGTTGTATTTTTAGTTAGGATACTATTATATATACCCACTAATATCTGTATAGTATGTTTCAATAAGATATATTGAATTTAAAAATAACCGGTTCGAATATTAATATGGGTATGATAATTATTTAAAAAAATATTTGATTTGTTCTGTCTGTCTGTGGTGAAATCAAAATAGATTTCTCGTTATCTCCGATTACGTATTTCATTGTGGCACCATTAATTACTCCATTCAATGGAGACAGCATGCAATATTAATGACGTGTAAGAAATATCTAGAAACTCTTTTATGCAATTAAGGCTGGCATACGAACTGCCTAATCATAAGTAATGATCATAGCCTATGAATATTTGCAGAACCAAGTGTATCACTAGCGTTTCTCGGACCTGTAACTCTTCACATCTTTTTGAATAACCTCTTGTTCCTGAAAAATCTTTGGCAGGAAGTGCATTCCACAACTCAATGATTCTTGAAATAAAAGCCCATTAGGACCGCACAGTGTGCGACCATTGAGGTTCCAGCATGTGTGAATGAATTCCCTGCAGACAACGAACAGTATAATTGTAGACAACTAATCTCAACATAACTCATTATTCTATTAGTAAAACACACAATGAGCGGCTAAGTCTCTCCTTAAACATATTTGCGTAGTCTTGTTAAACTTACATACATACCATCACACCTGTCAGCTGTTGGGGTAAGCAGAGTCTATCGAACTGGTGTTCGATCGTCTATCAATTTTGACGAGCTCGGTGGCTCAGTCGTAAATGACGCGACTTTGACACCGCTCATGGGTTCGATTCCCACTCAAGACAAACATTTTGTGTGCATGAACATGTCTGTTTATCTTGGTCTGGATGTTTAAGAGAGGTATGGCGCATCAAAGCAACTCGTCTGGGGAAGTACCTCTACCTCACAGAAAACCGCAGCCAAATAACAACTCCCTAGAGAGCCTGTTGTGTTCCTGCGTGTGAGTGTGTGTGTGAGCTTACTGGTAACCTCACGTCACCAGTAAGCTTCTAAGGAATTGCCGTGTAAGCAGCAGAGGAGGTATCGCGCGAGTGACATTTAATAATTACTAGCGTTAATAGGCTATGGTAACTGCTTTACATCAGGTAGGCCGTATGCTTATACGCCTCCCGACATTGTATAAAAAATAAACTCAAATCAACTCTCTCTTGCATGCTCATCGGTTTTGGGTGTTTGACTACTGTACCAAATTAATATGCAATTTAATCTAACCTGCTTTGTGTGTTTCCGCACACAAATTAGTTTATGAGACACACACAAAGCAAGTTAGATTAAATTGCGTATACTATAGTTTACAATTCTTACAACTCGGCTTTAAATTTTCATTTGGCAAAATTTGCGTTTGATGTGTGTGTGTCAGTCGCTTTTTTTCGAATATTCAAATTTTCACTTTAGATTCTGATTCAGCATAAAAAGGTCAAAATGGCCGACAAATTAAAAAAAAATAGAATTTATATTTCAGATTCGAAAAGTAAATTAAACAGTAGAATAGGAATGTCGGAAAAACCAATATCATATTTCTTAAGGAACATGGTCAAAATGGCCGACAAAGTTTAAAAAAAAAAAAAAATGTTATATAACTGACGAGCCAGGTATTACTCTGGCAATGCAAGCTTGCGCATTCTCAACTGGTTTAAGTTTTAGCTCTCTAAACTCTCCGTCACCGTCTATACTCCTCATTACACCTAATATATTGGGTTGCTTTTTATTTGTAAATTATAAAACTGACGACATGGTGAAAAATGCATCTAAAGAGAAAACCATGAAAAGAATTAATGAGTTCATGTTTAATAATCTTTTGTTAAACTGAAATGTATCAAATTTAGTACTTCTGCCAATACATAAGTTCTCATTGAGGAAAACAAATAATAATTTTTTCTTGTTATTTTAAAGATAAAGATAAGATAAAAATTCTTTATTTGCCATTGGGCCCTCGCGGGCACTTAGACACGTCTTACATTTTTTTTTAAATATAATCTTATTGTAACTTGTTTAATTCTCTTATTTAACTTTTTTCCTTTTTTTTTTTTTAATGTACTAGCATTTCGGAAGTGGCCATTGGCTAAGACGAAATGCCGAAAGAAACTTGCCAATATAGGTCTCTTTTAAAATTGTCAATTATGTATTACAAAATAAAATTACATAAGCATATTGGTACAATAATGATATCAAATCGTAAAATTAAAGATTATTAAGGACAGATAGTCTGTGCTGAATTATTTCCAGACATCTTTATCAGTTAAATATTCATCAATTCTATAATAAGCCCTTCTACAGAGAGTATTTTTAATGTGTTTTGTTCGCAATACCGTATTTCTTGGAATTTTAGTGGTATCCAAAGTGTAGTAGTGTCCTCACATAATTAAACTAGCCGGTAAACTTTGCTCCGCCGCATATGCAGTTAGGAGAATCAAACATTTGACGGGCGTGGCTACAGTACACTTAGTCCATTTTAATTACTTTCACAGCATAAACCTTAGTAAAGCATGACATTAGTATATCGTATGGTATACTAGTGGGGCAACGGAGGCTGACATTGAATCAATTTTTATCTTGGAAATAAGAGCCATTCGCTTTATTTATAATATAGGCGCTGGAGAATCACTTAGAAAACTATTCAAAGAAATAAAAGTTCATATTACTTGTTACTTCTCAGTATATTTATGAAAACATACTATACGCTGGCAAAAATATAAAGTTATTTTCAAACTTCAGAGAAAACCTTAGAAGTAGAAATATGTTGCGTATTCTAGTACATCTGTAGAGTGTACATATTCCTTAGTTCATTGTTAATGTAATTACTTCTTACTACTAATAGTACGTTTTGTACTTGGATTAATAGTGTTTATGTTAGTATTTTATCTTATATATATATATATATATCGATGCATCAGAAGAGAATATAACTCCTGTATCGTATGGCGTTCAGCACTGCATAGCGACCCTGCCTTGCAGCCTACGAATAGTTAACATGGTGGGCCCTGAGAAGACCGGCATCAGCAATCACTACGTTGCGCACTATATACAAGTACAAAAGTGCCAAGTGAAAAATACCAAGTCATCTGTCAGGTAAATGTTTATATTTTTTTTATTTAATATGGGATCTACACCTGCCAAGGAGGATGTTATTATTGCCCAGATCTCCGCTGCTGGTGATAACTACACCAAAGCCACGGCGGAGCACTTGAGGGGAAAAAATAATGCGCTCCTATGGATTAGTAGTATGACTACTAGCAGCGGTCTTAGTGGCACTATGCTGCGCCTATAAAAAGTTCCACACAAAATGGATGCAAAATTAGTTCAGGAGACAAACCATGGAACGTAATCCCTTCGTCGGACACGGGACATAATACTGTCTGATTATACCAGCGGGGATAACGTTGCATAATTACTAACAATAGCGATAGCGTGAACTTTACCGTAAAGTGAAGTGGACGGTTAATTTTAATTTTAATAAGTAACATGTTTTTTCAGCTGTGTTTGTAGCGTTTTTTATAATCAAATGCTTTTTGTTCGTGTAACTATTATGTAGACCTTATTTAGAGAAATACCCACACTATATTTAGACTATGGTAACGGAAATAGACTTGTTTGATATTTGTGAGCAATTAAGAGCTACACGAGAAAGTCTCAGCAAACTAAGACCCAAAAGGAGGGTCATTAGTAATTTTGAAGAAAAAAAGGTTACGGAAGCCAAGATCTTATATGGATCGCTCCAACCTATATTAAGCTCATTGTCAAGTAATATTTCGAATTAACATTTATTATTAACTTAAAATATAGGAGAAGTGTATAAACAAATTTTAAAAACGAGGCAGAACCAATTTCCCAGGTGAGTGATACAATACATCAACAAACAATGTCTAGGGAGAAATTTTGTTTGAAAACGGCTATAAGCCTACTATAAAAATGAATGGCGAAGAATCCGTTACCATAGATCTAATTCAGGCGATGGAATTTTACGGCTCTATGCTAATCGATGATGGTAGTAAATTGCTTTTGATCAACTTAATTCTTAAGAGTAGATTAAATAATTGTGCTAGAGTGCGTTTAAATCCCACTTACTCAAGCAGTTCTGTATTACTAAATGACATGCGTGCGCACTTACTTACACGCAGGTCGGATATACAATTGCAACTACTAGGGGATAGGACAATAAAGGAATTTGGCGACAAGATAGAATGTATATTCGTAGATCTAAGTACTTAAATTTAAAGTTTTATTATACAGGCCGAGGGGGATAACAATACTTACAAAATTTTATGTCCTCTTAAGGAGAAAAATGTCATTAAGCGTTTTTCCGAAGGTTTTCGTAGCCAAAAACTTAGCATAATAATATAAGCTCGAAACTATACGTATAAGAGCAGCCAATGTCATGTCACATACCTCTAGAAGTGGTAGAAATTTTGCGATTAGAGGTAGTTTCCGCGAAGTTTAATAGTGTCTATCAACACTATAAAATGAATGGCTACCATTCATTTTATAGCGTCCTCTCGATGTAACTATCGCAACACTAATAAATACGCGACATATTCGTCACCACCCTCGACCCAACACTGACTGACGTCGTTGCAAGGTCGAAGTAAAGCGAATAAGGTCACTATCGTAATACTTTTGTAAATAACAGAAGCTCCAATCACTTCACAGTAGATACCTACTGAGTCGACAGAAAGTCAAGAACAAAGTTACGCAGAAGGTAGACTTCCTTTACGAGTTCAAATACGGTCAAATTCTTTCGTTTCTAAACAAATATTGTCTTATGATAGCATTAATTGGGTAAGTTTCAGAATAAATAATATAGAAAATATATATATATATATATATATATATATATATATATATATATATATATATATACACGATAGTAACTTAAGTAAAAAAGGTATAGCTGGAAATTTAAAATCCCTAGGATTTTGTTTATTTTTTAACTTTGCAATGCCTACATATTCGGTTTAGGCAAAAGTTTTATGTATTTGAAGATTTACATGTGAATCTGTAGTCATAATAGGTGAAGATTTTATGAAAAAGTATAGAGGTTAACAAAATTTCGTCTAGCATTAGAAGAATACAACTTCAAAATAGTTCGCAACTAAATACGACAGCAGACTGTCTTTGCCGGATTATCTTAACATCCAAATAATTAAAGGGGATCAGAAATAATATAATCTGTGTATTAAATAGAGCACAGACTAAGAAAATTTTAGATATTCCGACAAATTACTCATCAGACATATACAAAACTTCTATCAATGATAGGTTAGACCTGTAGTAGTAGTAGAAGTTCTCAAAAAAATGTGAATCTGACACGGAATTCATCATTTTGCAGCATAGTATCTTGTTCAAGAAATTAAAAGAATTATTGCAAAATAAAGATAAAGACTGAAGATAAAGACTCTATAGAGCTGAAATTCTCGTAAAATAGGAAATTCATTTATCTATAATCTATAACTTCACGCCAAATCCCTTACGGGGTAGGCAGAGAGAACCGAGCACCACGCGACTCGATCCTTACATACCTCAATCGCTTCTTTCACATTCATTGCTCTTTTCATGCACGCTCGCCGAATTTCATTTATATAAACAAAAATACTATAATTGCAAGTTGCATCTTTATCGGCACACTCATGAGTTTATATATAGAAAGAAATGGCATTATTCTGCAATCCTTTAAATTGGCGAGCTCGGTGGCGCAGTGGTGAAATGCGCTGTTACGCTACTTTAACACCAACGCTCGTGGGTTCGATTCCCACACAGTACAAACATTTGTGTGCATGAACATATCTGTTTGTCTTGATCTGGGTATTTTCTATGTATAATAAGTATTTACTTACAAAAAAAAAAATATTTACGTATGTTTATCAGTTGTCTAGTACCCCAAAGTAAGCGAAGCTTGTGTTATAGCTTCGCTTACTTTGGGGCTAGGGGGCGCTGTGTAATTTGTCCGACAATATTTATTTAATAAATAAATATTGTGTAAACTTTTGGAAATAACTCTAAGTATTTTTAAAGTGAAAACTTCTTTAGCGGCGTTGTGTACTTTTTGGGATGAGTAAAAAATGCTAAACTCGCGTCAGGACACGTGACCCTGATCGTAAGATTTTGGTGAGAATTAGAACTTAAGTTCGCTGCAGCGATTAAAAATTGGTAACCTCTAATTAAACAATTAAAACATGAAGCGCTAGATCGTTCATAGGGTATTATTTTCTCGCGACCAAAACGTTGTAAGCGCCATGAAATTGTTGGCGTTTACGCGTTTCGTTCAACGTAGTTTATAAACATCGCTGTTTGGTTTAAGCGGCGCAGGGCGCTTATTTATTATTTATTTATTACACCAGTTTACATATACATTAAAAAAAAAACAATATTAATGCATTTTATAAACGCAAATGCAATAATATCACTACATAAAGACACAGTCATGTAATAATTACCTACAATGTAAAATAAGAATAGTATAGAATAGTGCGTACTTAACTACAACAATGAGATTCATCGGTGACCGGGCAAGTACGTTCGAAGACATATATTAGGATATATGTGAGTAGCATAAATATAACATACACATACAATAAGTAACTAAGTATACAGTAAATATGAATTATAATTTAATTATGATTTATTTTATTGCAGGTAATAACAATAATCGTGTAGTATAATTAATATGTTTTCAAGTTCTTAAGTGAATTTATATTGTTTTGACTACTTAAATTGTCCAAAAAGTACGTGTGTGCGTGTGTGTTTGAGTTTTAGAGATTGGCGATGATGTGCTGGTAAAGATGATGTTGAAAGAGTCGTTGAAATTATGGATGAAAGTTGATTTTTCTGAGAGATAAACTTTTTAATGTAATATAAATTATCATGTTTGTGTACAATAGCGCAATAAATGAATATTGTATTTTACCACATACATGATAGTAATTTTATACTGATAAATAAAGCAATTCGTGTGACATTATTCCCTAACCATTCCAAAATATTCAAAAATGCACAATGTTAATGTTCAAGTTTTCACTTCTGTCGGCACTCCCGGAGTGCAACCCGTTTTTTTTTATACTACGTCGAGAGGCATACAAGCATACGGCCCACCTGATGTAAAGCGGGTACCGTAGCCTATTAACGCTTGCGATATATATAAAGTGTCACTCGCGCGATGCCTCCTTTGCTGCTTACACAGCAACTCCTTGGGAGTTTACTGGTGACCTCACTCACACACAGGAACATAACAATGTTCTAGGGAGTTGTTATTTGGCTGCGGTTTTCTGTGAGGTGGTCTTTCCCCAGACGGGCTGCTTTGATGCACCCTACCTCTCTTAAAGCATTGCCACAGCTTATCACCATCAAAGTATTGGAGCATTAGAAAATACACATAAGATGCTAGGAATATATAGGCATTTACAAATAGGTTTTTACGAATCCAAACTAATAAACACCCTCCATCTTGGCGTTCTTGGTTACAATTTTGGAGTTGTTCATACACATAGGTACATGTCGAAACTAAATACATCCATTTGTACAAACATGTAGACTGCCAAGTAATCTATGTAATAGGATAGAATAGTATAACTATGTCATTGTGTCAGAATTTAAATTCAGATTACAGAAGTCTCAACAGGACGCTAAGAAAAATTTAATAACGAAAAAGGAAATACGCAAATAATAATATTGTGTGTCAGTTAATTCAGTATCATAGAAACCAGGAGACAATAATAATAATATAATAATAGGAGGGCAGGGCAGCTTTTGGCGAGCTGTTGGTGCGTAACGACACCACAGGTACCTGAGTGCTCCAGAGAGTCGATCTGGGCCTTCGTCTCCGGGGTGTCTTCGTCGGTCGGAGTGCAAACTTAAGGAGGCCTGCAAGACTCTCAGCTCTGGCTTGCCTTCATGAACCGTCCAGAGAGGAGTCGGTAGAGCATATTGCTGTATCAGGTGATATGCTACAGGGGTGGAAGTGTTAAAGGGCATAACGCCGCGAGTAATATCGGAGAAAGCGCAGCACACCTCTCGACACCCCTGAGTCACTCACACTTCCCCTGGCATTTCGGGGGTCCATTCAGTGAGTGGCGAGCCGCCACCTGCCGAAAGTAACAGTCAGATATGATAGTTATGGCAGGTGTTCGTTCCTCTTCTGCAATAACCCAGCGCCAATAATCCCTCCAGGTCTCATTACAATAGACTAATAATTTCCTACACATTCGCAATAGTCCCAATACCTGCCGTGACCTACTCATGGATATATGGTTCTATCGATATTTTTAGGTGCGGGTCTCGGTGTCTGTACAACAAACATGAATCTTCTCAAAAGGGTCTCTACGCGTTGGATCCATATCCCCGCGCACGCCTATCAAATGACCGGGATAATACCCGTGGGAATAACAGAATATAATAGTTACTAAAAATGAAAATGGGACAAAGTTAGATACATTATACTATGGACATATTTACTTATAAAAGAAATAGAACCTAATGTAGACTAAGATGTACACTACCTAACTTTAAGATTTTTATATTGTTAGATATGTTTAACTTAGGCATATTTTACGTAAAAAAAAACCCCAAGAGGAATGGTATAGTTTACATAGTCTTTAGTTTAGAGTGTAGTGTAATTACTTCTTAATAATAGTACGTGAGTTTATGTTATATTGTATAAATGTATTTTCTATTTTTTATTCATGTTTATGTTATATTGTATAAATGTATATATCTCGATGTATCAGAAGAGAATATATATATACATATACTTGTATTGTAAGAATTGTTTCATTACCTTCTCTCCTGTATTCTGTATCCTATTCAGCACTGCATATCGGTTAAACTAAGGGGTGTAAATGGCTTAACGTCACCTTTATAGCAAACTCCGACACACACGTGGTGCACCCTGCTTATCAATATACGAGGCTCTGGCGAAAGAGAGGTAGGGCTCGTAGCCCGGGCTGGGGAAGTACCTCCACCTCACAAAATACGGCGGCCAAATAACAACTCCCAGGAAGGTTATTGTGTTCCTGCGATTGAGTGAGGTCACCACAAGATGAAGAGTTGATGTGTTGATAGCGCAGGTGGTAACGCGCTAGCAACATTCTTTTTGTTGCTAGCGTAACCCCTTTATATCGAGCGGACCGTATGCTTGTTTACTATCCGTCGTATTATAAAAAAAAATATCGGCTTTTCTAGGACAACATTTATGAAATGCTAGTAAATTAAAAAAGAAAAATAGTAACTAAGAGAAATGAATAACCTACATTAACAATATATTTTAAAAACGTAAGATGCCTCCGTATCCACAAGGGCCCAATGGCAAGTAAAGAAGTTATATCTTTGCCTTTTGTAGTTAGAAGATAAAAGTAGAAGAATATTTTCTGTTTTTTTTTTAATGTTACAAGACTTCTTTCTTGTAATCAGCACAGGTAATTTATTTCATAGCGTAATGGCTGGAATAGCGAAAAACTTATCAAAGAATTTACGTGTAATGCGTGGGAATAAAAGTAAAGCAATATATTTTCATAACAAAAAGCTCTCATATTTAAAAACATACGTGGCAAATATAGAACCTTCTTCCTTTTTCAACTCAGTTAAAACCCAAAAGTTAATAGATCATAAATATGTCGTAACTACTACTTCTACACTACAAGGCCCCTTGAGGGGTAGGCAGAGACTACCGAGCGCTATGGCTCCCGGTTTTCTTTACCGACGCGGTCCTTACACACTTCACTCGCTTCTCTAACATGCATAGCTCTTTTCATACACGCTCGCTAGTTCCTGTGGCTCCTGACATCATCTTCTGATAAAACACGATCAATTTGGTCATGGTAGGTTAGTCTTAGGTTTCCTTGGCTCCTACATCCTTCCATGTCCGAACCAACGGAGCATTCCTTTTCTTATCTTAACACCGACACTCTCTTTCAGACGTAACTCTCTTTCTTACGTCATCATTACGAACGCAAGCGTTATGTCACAAATTTTGTGCAATGCTCTCATCTCGACCGCATTTATTCTACTTTCATGCTCTCTATGCCATACCCAGCTTTCACTTCCGTAAGTTAGCGTTTGAATTAGCACCGCGTTGTATACAACGAGCTGTGTCTCCGGTGTTAGATTTCGGCAGTATAGAAGTTTACCCATCGCTCCATTCACGCTATTCCCTGCACTCACTTGTCTCTCGACATCAGCGGTGTACCTTCCATCGCTGCTAAAAGCGCTTTCAAGATATACAATCTCATCTACTTGCTCCAACACTACATCATCATCCTAAACCAAAATAATATATCGTATATATATATACCTACCATAAACGCCAAAGAAGCTGTTCAAAATATATTCGCTAATAATATAGCTCTGGGGAAGGACATTAACTCCATTACCTCGTAACGTTCGCCGACGACAACTAATAATAAAATAACTGGAACTACTGTCTGAGATTGTCATTTCCGTCTGTCATTTAGTTGAAGAGTAAATTTCTGGTGGGGACATAAATATTTTGCCACAAATCTATTTTCATGTACTGCATAAAATAGTACTGTATGAAAATGACTTCGTGATCATTACTTGCGAAATATAGTCGACCGTAACCTGCTTAATCGACTAAATGTACTTCGTCGTATGTACGATTAAGACAGGTAGGGCGCATCGAAGCAGCTCGTCTGAGGAAGTACCTCCACCTTACAGAAAACCGAAAAAAAAAACTCCTGTATAGTTACAACGATTTCTCGTGCAGTGTGAGGTCTTACGGCGCTGTTTCACTGCCAATTTCGCCATCGTTGTTCAAAGTGCGCCACAAATTAAACTTCTGCTGTTATTGCTTGACCAGACCAGATAGCAATAGTGAATAACGCCATGAAGAGACCACCAAACAGTTACCATTAACTTTTTATTGATAAGCTTTGCTTTAGGGCATTTTTGCGGCGTTTGACCTGGGATCAGCTATTGAATTTTTCGCTTAAGGTTATCGTAAAAAATCCACTTTTCGTCACATGTCAAAATTTGATCCAATATTCCTTCATTTCTGTACGAACTCAACAAGGCAACACAAGTTTCAACACGAAGTTCTTTTTCATATTTTTTTATCTTATTGATTTGATGCAAATGAGTCAATATTGTAGGTAAAGTGACGTTAAAACATGCCGCTAATTTCTTGGTAGTTTAACTTGGATCGGCTTCCACCATCTTCAGTTCAACGTTATTCACTTGTGTGGGCGATCTTCCACGTGATTAGTTCTTCAAGTCGAAGTTTCCATTATGAAAGAGTTTAAACCAAAATCGCACGCTGCGTTCATTAGCAGTCTCCTCTTCAGTCTCCAGTCTCGTCTTTGATTATTGTGACTAGTGTTTGCAGTTGAGATGATGTTACTATTAATATCACGGCATCGTCTGCATACAGTTCACTACTAGGTCACCCATGCGCAATCCGACATTCGTTTACCTTATTCTCTGCAGATAACTATCCAGATACAGAATAAATAGCATGTGCCTAACAGGGTTGCTGTTAGGCACCAATCTTGACATCAAACCTGGGTAACATGTTACCATGTATCTTGTGACTACACAGCACGGAACAGTGAACTGTCCCATATCTCGGCGATATGCCCCACAGTTTCTTTCACACAACCATATCAAATGCTTTCTCAAGATTCATAAAACCGCAGAAAACCTTCTGGTCTATGGCCAAATGCTTCTCCTCGATATTGTGGAGCGAGTATCTCTTTGATCCGTACATCTCCTTCCATTTCGGAATCCTACCTGTGCCTCCTACAGCATTCCATCGAATTTCACCCTCATTCTCCTTCAATTATTTTTCCGTATACTTTTGCTGCTAAGCTTACTGCTACTTAAACTTAAGGGCTCGATACCATCTATAAGCTTAGGATCGCCGACAATTCTCATAACTAGTCTCTGAATCGAATCACAAAGACCTATCCGGTATCCAGGTGCGACTACAGTACTCTCTATGCCGTCTGACTTGTGACCTGTATAATATAAGTCTTTGTTCTGCGCCGAAGCAGATATTTATGTGCACTCATCTATAAGGTGGAAAAAATTCCCCAGACGGATATTTAGAGCAAGAAGTTTTGCTATGCCCCACCACAACAAAAAAAAAAATCGGAGAGAGTCGAGCACAGCAAGATCTCTCGGTGGATCTCTTTACGTTCAGATGTAGGTGCTTGGGAAGAAGACCAAAGGCATGAAGCACGAATTAATAAAAGTGTATAGAAAACATGTGTATGTAACACAAACCACCTGGCTATCTCAGCCATTCGAGCCTACTGACCAATAAGAGAACATTTTAATCAATAAGCGGATAAGTGCTGCTATATTGATCCGCGAGACAATAAGAGCTGCGTGTTCAACTACACAAATTGTGACGATTCCAAACAAATGTAGCCATTTTTACGGAATAAAAAGATTTTGACTTTGACTTTGACTTGACTTTGCCCTGCGACCCGCCTGCGACCCGTAGCGGTGAATTGAGTTACTACGTAATATCGGTCTCATCGGCTCTCCTATATATATATATATATATATATATATATATGTTTCATTTTCTATTTGATTAAAAGTATTTTTCTTGCAGAAATTGAAGCATAAATTAACATAAAAATAGTGCAAAGCAGTCTTGATACAAGAGTTGACTTTTTTTTCTAGAAAAAGAACTGAGCCAACTACGTCGATTCAGGAAGTAATTCCGAGTGTTGCCCTCTCTCTCTATTTAGATTTTCCCTCTCGCGCGCTGTAATGTTTTGTGGAATCTCTGCAAGGATTCCTTGAAGCGATATGGTTGCACATCTGTGCGCATTAATAAACGTGTGACAGAAACAGAAGTAATGGAGTCGTGTTCGATTAAAAACAAAATTAAATTTAATGTTTAGGTCTGATCTAGTTTTTCGAAGTAATGAAGCGATATAATTTGTCTGTTTTAAAAAATATATCTATCTACCTATAACTTCATCTAAAGCCAAATCGTTTGCGGCGGGCAATGACAACCGAGTGTCACATAAATCGATTCTTACATTCTTCACTCGCTTTTTCAACATTCATAGCTCTTCCAATGCCGGTTATGAAAAATAAATCAATTTGAAATATAATTATTTTGTGTTGTAAGTGGTACCTTATCATTTTTAGAGCTAAATGTAATCTCGGCGACACGTGGTGCACCTTGCCGACTGGCAAACGAGACTCTAACGAAAGGGGGTAAGAGTTGAGGTGATAGCAATCTTCTTATATGTATAAATGGACATGTGAGTGTATATTCCATATGGGCTCGAAAACAGCTAGAATTTTCAGGCAATCTTCAGATTAGCAATGCAAATCTAGCAATGCGAATGAGGGTTACCCACCCTGAAGCGATCGGATCATTCTGCGAGATCACCCACGTGGGCGGGTCGCTTGACATTCACAGGAAACAACTGACTGGGTAAGTTACTTCATGGGAGGACCTTGCAATAAGTAAGATCAACGAAAACTTGATTAAATTGCTACGCTAGCAATGGTGTGACACATATTCCGCACTTAAAATAGCACCAAGCAACACGAATCACGCGGATAGGAAAAAGAAAAAAATGACAATTTGCAAATAATTAATCATTTACAGGCATGTGCAAACATATTTATTACACCTTTTCTTCTTCTTTTTCGCGTTATCCCGTACCCTTATCCATGAGGATTGGCGGGGTCCGCTACCTAAGCTAAGGATTTGGCGAATTCTGCCGTCAGACCTCCGCAACAAACGAGATCTTTCGTAGGTTAGGTCCCACGTCTTTCGAAATATTTCATCGGGTCATCAATAATTCTCACAGCTTGTTTGTACACTAAATCAGAAGCTCCCATGTCGTGATGTATAGTAACATCCTGGTTTGGTATAAGGTCGATCACGCGCCAAGAATCGTGCACCGCGTCATGTGTTATTTATTCTCTCGTGACACGTAGATATCTAGCTTTTGCATTTTTGAATTTTAGGGCTAAAGATACACTTAGATCAAAGCGAGGCTATTTCTCGGGCTGAATTTACTGGAAGTTAGGTTTTTGTAATTCGTAATATAAACGATATACGCATGTGTATCTTCACGCCAGGTACCTTGCGGGGTAGGCAGAGAGAATATAAATGGTATCGTTAAATATCATGTTTCAAAGTAACACACTAGGAGGCTTAAGGTCATAGAAAATCGCAGCTGAATAATAAGTCTCTGGGGGGGTTATTGTGTGTGAGGTTGCTAGCAAGCTCTTAAGGAGTTACCATATTAGTAGCAGAGGTGGCATCATACGAGCGATACTTAATGTGTTGCAAGCGTTCATAGGCACGTTGTATAAAAAAATATCGTTATGTCTTTCGACGTCGTTCAAAAAACTGCGAGTAAGACTTATCCGAGTCTTGACCATTTCACTTTTTAAATTTAATTACAAAAAATACTTGCATGATATAAAAAGTTCATTATCCAACCACCCTATAATTCAAACGAGAATTATGGCCTCGTAAAATAAAAATATATTTTTAATTTGCTTAATATACACTCTACTGCTTTTTAAGACTACACAACTGCCACACAAATTTCCCATCTATTGCATTTCATTAGAAAATGTTTTAGATTGACGGTAAATCTTTTTGATCTCGGTCTTTAAACTTAACGATGAGGAAAATCCGCAGCTGGTAACATTAGAGAGATTTGTACACTCGATTGGTTTGTCTGTGTTGCCATTTATTTATACGAGTCGACGTTGTATTGTGGCAAAGTCTAGTTTTAATCTTAAAATATTAAAAATGACTGATTTTTAACATTATTCAAGTAACTTGGATTCCGTGAAGAAAATGCAAAAACAATAATATGGTGCCACTTTTTCGGCGTATCTGTTGCTGTCACAGATACACAAAAATGTTAATTGAGGTACCCCAGACGGGCTGTTATCGATGCATGCGTGTAATGCGTGCTACTTCTCTTAAAAACATCCAGATCAAGACAAACTGACATGTTCATGCACACAAATGTTTGTCCTGTGTAGGAATTGAATTCCCGAGCGTTGGTTTCAAAGTAGCGTTACAAACCACTGCATCACCGAGCTCGCAAAAACTGATGTGCTTGAAGAAAAATACTGCGCAAGTGGCCTGTGGGGCTTGGGGTAGATTTGAGGTACATTTAGATTAAGTTGTTATAAGTATTGTTTTTAAACTTCGGGAGCATACAAGGACTGCCTGATGTAAAGTGGTTACAGTAGCCTACGACATAAGTGGCTCCACCGAAAACCAGTTGGCGCCGCTGCCGCTGTGGCGTAACTTACTGTTCTGCAGCATTCGCTGAGTGGTCGCAACATTAGCGTTATATTTAATATTTATTAGTTAGGTTAATGCCTACTTATGACCGAATATTTTCTTATCTATATGACACTAATACGAAGGAGGAATGAAAAGTTCGCGGCCTAGCCAATAAAACAAAATAAACATTGTACAAAAATATTTTTATTTTTCGACGTAATCTCCATCTCGGTCTATGCATTTCTTCCACCTGCATTCCAAAGCTTCTATGGCGGGTTAAAAAAGATTCTTCGAGGTATCCAAAATACTGGTTTACTGCGGCTTCAACCTCTTCATTTAATGAAAACCACCGAGATGTTTTTTTAAGTTTGGAAACAGCTGGAAGTCTGAAGGCGCCAAATCGGGAGAATAAGCCGGGTGAGGCAGTCATCGACTTATATTACCTATGGTAGGTAATATAAGTCGATGGAGATTGTAATTCGAAACCATTATCGCGAATTTGAGCCATTTATTGAATAGACGTGTGAACGCCCGCGTTATCCTGGTGAAATAACATTTTCTTTCTGAGTAATCCTGGGCGCTTCGTAGTAGTAGTACTCGTAGTAGTATGTAGAGTTTATTGTTTCATCTCTCGAAAGGTAGTCCACCCTTAGAATCCCAAAAAAACTGATGCCATCACCTTTTCAGCCGACAAAATTGCCATGGCTTTTTTTGGGGTCGGTTCATCAGATTTTTTCCATTGTTTGGATTGTTGTTTCAACTCTGGAGTGTAATGATGAACCCAAGTTTCATCCATAGTCTCGAATCATACACTTTTCCGATATTTTCTTCAGTCGTAGACGTCGTAGGCCGGCCAGAGCGAGAACCATCTTCAATGCTCTCCCGACCACGTTTGAATTCTGCAACCCATTTTTTTACATTGGTATATGACGGAGCAGATTCCTCTACTGTTGTTATCGTATCTTAATGGATTTCCTTCGGTGTTAACCTCAACCTGTACATCAGGCAGGATGTACGGTTGGTTACCACTTCAGTGATAGAAAAACATATTAGGAGGTCAATCAGCGCACTTAAGCTTTTCTGACGTGAATACCAACGCTCGCTTTACAGCGCTAAAGTTATCGTTCTTCAAGATCGCTGACAGCACAAACAAATGAACCATTTGACTGTGCATGAAGGCACCCCACGCTTATAAAACGTTGTGTTTTAGCGCCTCAATATCTCAGCGATTCGAGTATACTGACAGCAATGAAGTGAATAATCTATCGAGAACCGATGAGACCGATATGATTTAGTAACTCAATTTACCGCTACAGGTCGGGGAGTAAATTAGGACGAGCCGCTCTTATTAGCAATTTTTTTTTATACTACGTCGGGAGGCATACAATCATAGGGCCCAGCTGATGTAAAGCGGGTACCGTAGCCTATTAACGCTTGTAATATATTAAGTATCACTCGCGCGATGCCTCCTCTGCTGCGTACACAGCAACTCCTTGGGAGCATACTGGTGACCTCACTCACACGCAGGAACACAACAACACTCTAGGGAGTTGTTATTTGGCTGCGGTTTTCTGTGAGGTGGAGGTACTTCCCCTGATGGTTGGTTGCTTTGATGCGTCCTACCTCTCTTTAATACTAATAGTTCATCACTATATCTTTTTACATATTTTTATCAATATCTTAGAAAAATATTTATCAAATTATGTAGTCCAAGCTGTATTCAATTCAAATAAGATAAAAGCTTAGGTATCCTCTGTTAATTTGTTAAAAATATTTAAAAAGATTCTGTTATTTAGGTTATGCCTATGTTTTATTTATACAAACTAATATTATAATTTCACCAAACAACCATACGGCCGACCTGATGGTAAACAGTCACCGTAGCCTACGGACATTTACAACACCAGTGTCGTCACTCATGCGTTGT
Source organism: Pyralis farinalis (assembly GCA_947507595.1). Lineage (NCBI taxonomy): Eukaryota > Metazoa > Arthropoda > Insecta > Lepidoptera > Pyralidae > Pyralis > Pyralis farinalis. Next base: position 34,830,178 of record OX382260.1, on the reverse strand, counting down.
CGACCCTCTAAAAACCTCTTCACGCCTTTCTTGAAGAGCCCCATGCTGATTTAAGTTTTATGATTTCATAGAATTTTAACCAACATGTAAGTACCAACATAATAGATAGAATATAAATAGGATAAGGTAAAACTTTAATAGAAATAGGCATCTACATCACTATTTAATAATATTCTTTAAATTATAATTTATTTCTCCATTCGGATTATGAAGTTCCTACTGCATACTTCACAAACAGTGTAGTGTGGTGAAACTTTTATCACTGTATCGTACATCAAACAAAAAAATGACTACTCAAACACGCAACATTAAGAATTAATAAATTAGACGAATCATCAAAGACCGGGCAACATCAAAAAATACTTTCATGTTAAAAAAATCAAAACATAAACGCTCCCTAATGGTCTGAAATACCCTTAAAATAACTTCAGTACAAAATGATTCCTACGACGATAAATTAAATGCTAAATAGGGGAAAGGCAAGTCACTTTTTAACCGTTTTGTCGACAGTCAAATAACAATCTTATGAGAGAAGCGTTTAAAGTAGAAATTATTTTGAAATTAGCATCGTGTTCACATTTCTGCGCACGTGTTATAAGTGTTGTTTTAGTTGATTTCAGTAAATACTTTTTTATGTCTTTAGTTTTGTGTTCAGTGATGTTCTGGAACGTGTGTTTATTAGTATTCCTGAACTCGTATATCGTGTCGCATGTTAACACTTATTTATTAAACAGCTGTCTTTGCATATTTTATTACGATAGTGTTTATCTATCGTTTTTGAAAATTTGTCGAAAACATAAAATGTTTTAGTATTTTTCCAACTTTTTTTCTACTGGTTCATATATTTTTCAATAATAATATACGAAAGCTCTATATGGACTTAATAAAAAAAAGAAAATGGTCGAAAAACAAAAGAGGTGTGCAAATGTCTGTGTCTGTGTTTTGTCTACATGTCTGTATATCTGAATATAGAATCTTCCTTTGCAAATCTTAATATTTAAAAAAATATCATGTCAATCATCATTATTTAAATTCATTCATATAGGTACAGTAGCTTTGCGTAACATCACAATAATTAATTTACAGATATATATATATGATATATATTTATTATTACACGCCGTCGAGTGACTACAGGGTGGGTACGGTCCACCTGAAATGGATTAGTTTTTGTAGTCACAAATACTCGCATATTGTCAACTGCGTTACTAACGCGTTTTATATTCATTTTGTTCCATAGCTTTTTCAAGTTATGTATCAGTATTATATCAATTACTTTACAAAAATAAGCAACAGCATATTCATTACAACATTATGTATGTTTGAAAGAAAGTAAAGTTGATTTCAAAATCCGACAACACGCAACATGTGCTTGTTAGGACCCTCGGACCTTTCTGACTTTAGACTTTCGGTGTCTTAAATCTGGAGAAGAAAAATTAGCTATTCTTAAAAATTTGTTAAAAGTCTAGATTTTAAATATGATTGGAGACATTGACCGATTATTTAAAGATTACTTTGGTATGTATTTATTTATTAGATTTTGATTACATTTGTGTGCAGAAACACGTCTGTTTGTCTCGGTATGGGTGTTTATATATAAGTATGTAGATACCTAGAAAAAAAAATGTTACGTATTTTATCAGTTGTCAAGTAGCCATTACACAAGCTTCGCTTCCTTTGGGGCTAGATGGCGCTGTGTAATTTGTCCGACAATATTATAGGTACATATTATTAAAGATTTGTTTGATAATACATTTTATCCATAGGTTTTCAGTATCTGTATGTGACTGATTTATTTGACAGCCATTATTTTTATAAATACATATTCATTGTAGGTTTTTAATGTCTGGGTTATTTTTAACCTATATATTTCGGTCAACAGTGTTTTCTACACTATTAAGTTTTTTATACATGATCAGAACGCACACAAGCGCAAGCTCAACTGACATATCTTGCGGGATGGTGCCTCTGCTGCTAATACAGCAACTCTTTAGAAGCTTACTGGTAACTTCACTCATTCACAGGAACACAACAAGCCTCCAGAGAGTTGTCACTTGGCTGCGGTTTTCTGTAAGGTGAAGACACTTCGCCTGACGGACTGCTTTGATCAGCCCTACCACTTTATAAAACAGCCAGACCAAGATAAACAGACATTTTATGCATACAAATGTTTTTGTATGCATAAAGGGAGGAGTCCTTGCCCCTATTTTATTTTTATTATACATAAATGACATCCTACTAATATTATAAATGCGAAAGTTTGTATGTATGGATGTTTGTTGCTCTTTCACGCTTAAACGGCTGAACGGATTTGAATGAAATTTGGCACGTAGATAGATTGTGATCTGGATTAACACATAGGCTACGTTATTTGACACTACGCGGGCGGAGCCGCGGGCAGCAGCTAGTTCCAAATAAATTAACGCATAAAACTATTCAATTTGCAGATGACACAACACTAATAGTAAAATGTAATGACAATGATAACTTGGAACATAACGTAAATGACGTTTTAAAAGAAATAATTGACTGGTTAATATTAAACGGGCTTAAAATAAATATTGACAAAACCAAATTGACTTTTCAATGTTATATATCATTCAATGTTATATATAGTTATAACTCAATGCACTAAATCTTGACATTCATTTTGACGATAAAAAAATTGAACAAGTAAATAATACAAAATTCTTAGGTTTCATTATTGACAAACATTTAAATTGGAAAGAGCATACAAATCATATATGTAAAAAATTAGATCGCTTCGTTTATGCTCTGCGGAGAATTAGACAAACAGTATCCATAGAAGCTGCATTACAAGCATATTACGGATATGTGTCCTCAGTACTTAACTACGGACTTATATTATGGGGTAATTCTGTAAACGCTGATAGAGTTTTTCGGCTACAAAAGAAATGTATACGCGCAATATCTAACGCATGGTATTTAGATAGCTGTAAGCCCTTATTTAAACAGTTAAAAATTTTACCGGTACCCTGTGCGTATATAAGAGATTTGTGTTGCTTTGTAAAACAAAAACCTAAATATTTTAAATTATTTACGCAAGTAACTAAGAGACATGTTAGGGCTAATTATGTACATAAAATATATCAACCAAAGGGGTGTAAAGATGTATATAGGAAAAATGCGTACAAAATGTGTATACATACGAGTATATTTAACAAACTGCCGAATAATATAAAATGCTTAAATAAAAACAAATTCAAAACTACTCTAACGAATTGGTTACATGATAAATGTTTCTACAGCGTCAAAGAATTCATGGACACTAAACATGAATGATATATTTACTGCATAATTAAAATTTAACGAAATTTATGCTATTATATATTACAATTATTTTTATATCATTATTTCCCTATATCCAACTAACTATATCGAAAATAAAACGAAGAATAATATTTTGACATACTATAAAATTACAGTGACTATAACATAATACTTTATTGACTAAATTTTAGACTGTTTAAATGCTTGAAATGTTATATTATTTTAATTATATTATTTTAATCTTGTCAAGTCGTGCTTAAAATCCAATTAATATTTGTACGCCTGCGAAAAGGCTGAATACATTAATTACATTATTAAGATCATTATATGTATTGATGTACTCATTGCAAATAAATGATTATGATTATGATTAAAACCCCGCCACCGAGCTCGCAACAGAAGAAAAAACATTGGTGAAGAATTAGTTAACACGCTTATGAATTGTTCGCTTATGATTGCAAACCGGTTATGATCGGCAGATTCTTCAACTATCTCTGTCTAAAAATAGAATATATCACCAGCTATTTTAACCTGTGAATCTTTAAGAAAACTTTTTTTACTACACTGCTGGAGGGTTTCGCACAATATTCCTTCTAATTATAGAACTTTCTTTTCTCAAAGTCATAATAATTATAATCCCTAAAGATCGAACCCGCGCCCCCATAATGAATCCCTTAACGCCATCGGTGTTAAAATCTAAATAGAAGCGGAACGGTACGTCTGACTGTCCATAAATCATAATTAATCGAAATTTCACAGCCGACGTTTGATGGTGATAAATTATATCTCGTTAAGCCCTATTCGTTGGCCAGTTTTTGTGGTTATATTAAAATATAAATAAGTAATAGAGGTAGGGATAGGGCTCAGTGCGTAACCACATCAGGCACTTTGAAATACTTCCGTGTATACGGTTTCTAAGCAAACTGTAGAATATCAAATGGACATCGTAGGTGCAAACTGGAAGATACTCGTACTTCATTTGTTGGTCAGTTTTTATGCTTATATTAAAATTGTAAGTGAGCTGAATCTGTTCATTGAATATTTCTTGGAAAATCTTATTGTAACAGTCATTATTATCAATATAGAGGACAAATTTTAAATTTTTTTGTTTGTTTGTCTTTTATTTCATCACGCAAAAACCGTTGAACGGATTTTGATGAAATTTGGTACTATCTGTATGTGTCTTTTTTTTTAGTAAGATGCAAAATTTTTTTTATGCATATACATAATTTTAATATGGATATCTGTGGCAATATATAGGATACTTTTTACTCTGGAAAAAGTGTCATTGCAATGGTGAAATATAAAAATTATGGGACGAACAAAAATCAAACTGAAACTTTGAACACTTTTTCTAAATAAGTCATAAAAATATTTAAGCCAAAAAATAAAACAATAAACCGGCTTTCAAGTGAAGTGTCAGTGGTCTGTTTTTTTTTTCTTTAATTTATTTATTCTTCAATATATGTATTTATTTTCTTATATATTTTTTATTACATATTACAAGCGACTTGAACCGGCAATTTTCTATAGCAGAATGACTTCCGAAAATTTCGAAGGTGTATGATAATTATCATGTCATGTAAACTATATCAAACTATTTCCAATCTTAGAATGTGAAACGTACAGACAGGTAACATTGACCTGACGAAACTCCTGAAGGCAAAATAGCTCACATAATGTTTAAAGTTCCAATTGATTTGGACCTTATTTATACCTTTACAACTTTTTCTTTTTTTAACCGACTCCAAAAAAGGAGAAGGTTCTTAATTTGGCTGTATTTTTTTTTAATGTTTGTTACTTCATAACTCCGTCATTTATAAACTGTTTTAAAAAAACTTTTTTATTTGAAGAGTATACTTCCAGATTGGTGCCATTTATAATTTTTTTTTAGTTAAATAGAGCTGATAAAGACGGGTATCGAAACTTTTCAATGTTGAGCCGAAGACAGATTGCGTTGCAGACAGATTGACTTTATCATTTCCATCAATGATCTGTCGTCGTGTGGACGATTCAATAATTTGATGCCGTTTAAATCTGACAAAAATATCATTGGAGTCGTTTTTTTTGTTACTTTTTTTTTATATACCATTAAGGTGGCCTCGTAGCCTATGGATATTGGCCATCCATGGCGATCAGGTCCAAGCCAAGTACGCACAAGGTTTGTCCTTAAGCTTAGTTTATCGTTATTACGTAGCATATATTTATACCGGCGAACGTGCATGAAAAGAGCAATGAATGTTAAAGAAGCGAGTGAGGTATGTAAGGATCGAGTCACGTGGCGCTCGGTTCTCTTTGCCTACCCCGTAAGGGATTTGGCGTGAAGTTACAGATAGATATATTTATGGTGAAATGTACCTACACGTTTAAAGTGAAAACTAAATTATTATTTGCCTCGACGGGAATCCTGGAGATAAAAACACAAACAGCCAGTCAATATTTTAGCTTCTATTACGCTTCACTGTAAATTTGTTAACTTTAATCTGCTTCCGTTGCATAATTTCCGCGGAATTCTTAGTAGAATTATGAGGATTCCAATTTTTTATGTTATTTTGCGTGACGCGAGGACAGGTGCGCTTAAAGAATTTAAAATCTCTACAGGATAATTGGTCGCATCCTCGTGTGCCATGACAACGTTTATAGATAAATAGTCTAACATCTCCGAGAAAGGATATTTTAGTACCTATTTCCACAGATCAATCATTTCACGGTGTAAGAAAAGTTTTTACGAAACTCCAGAAATTTCACTGACATAACGTATCCCTTGGATTACCTTATGCAGAAGGAATGGGGGTCTTACAGTTATGTAACTGTATAACATAAGTTCGCTCGAAAATAACGTTTCTATTTACTTTATATGGATACTGTTGATTGTAGGCACTTGGTGGAATTTTGAAGACATCTCGTTAATGTTAACTTGCACTTGTACAGATTCCACTTTACAATTTTGTATATACGGCATTATCAAGTTATTTTATTTACTTGTGGATTTCTGTATTCGTCAATTTTCAATAGCATATGCATTTGGGGTAGGCTACAATTACAAATAGCATTAGCTTCATCACTGTTTCTAGGAAAGTCTCACAAAGGAATAGTTATGGAATGAGATCCCTGCCGAGGTTTTCCCAAGCGCTCAGTATGGGGTTCTTCAAGAAAGGCGTGAAGAGGTTCTTACAGGGTCGGCAACGCAAGAGTGACACCCCTGGTGTCCCTAGGCCATCCTGTGTAAGTAACGCCAAATATTTTCTTATATCGCTGACCGGTTCTACATACATTGTATCGAGAAGGTTTGTAAACAATGTCCTGTAGACCACGCGGATGAAGTTACGGATATATTTTTTATACCACTAAGCTGGCAATCAAGCATACGGGCTGCCTGACGGTAAACAGTCACCGTAGCCTATGGACATCTGCAACACCAGGGGTGTCCTCATGCGTTGCCGTCCCTCTAAAAACCCCTTCACACATTTCTTGAATATTGCTAGTTAAAATATAAATAGGTACAGAGGTTTGAACAATATTGGCCACTTTCAAATACTTCAGTCTATATTATCGGCAATGTCTACAAATCTAAATTCTATAGATTTCTACGCATACTTTAGAATACTAAATCGTAGGATATCGTAGGTGCCGTTTGGAAAAGACCCTATTCGTCATAAAGTTTATATATTAAAATGTAAATAATCAATAAAGCAAAACGGATAATCACATCGGTTACTTTTAAACATTTCTGAATATACCATCGGTAATCTTTAAAAATCTAAATTACGTAAATTTCTAAGCATACCATAGAATACCAAGTGGATATTGTAGGTGCGAATTATTATGGTTAAAGTATAAGTAAGTATTAGAGTATAGAAAGCCAAGGCATAACCACATCGGTCACAAACAGTTCTTCTTATATATTATTGGTAATCTCTGGATTTTGAAATCCGCCGGACAGATGCAGATTAGCGCGCTCAAACAACAATCAAAGAAACTTTTGCTTTATACATTTGTATCGATATGTAGATAAGCATAAAAGGTAGGCGGTGTTATTTTTTTTTATAAACAACTAGATTTGCAAACTAGCATGCGGCCGCATTAGATGGTAGTCACCGCAGTCTCGCAACACCACGGGGATGTTACTCGCGCGCTGCCAATCTTATAACCTAAGGCTGTTTTATCACAGTACACAGTAATTTCACTGCCATATCTCACCCTTCAAATCGGAACATAGCTATATAAATATAGCTGATTGGCGGTAGAAATAGATGAGACGGAGTTACCCCCGCAGACGACTTTTATACAAAGTCTCCCTCTGGTTGTTCCTACGGTATACTACATCCACCTCATCAACCCTTACTCACCACATTGCAGGGATACGTGTCTCCCTTCAACCGAAGGTTTAGAGCATACTCCACCACGCTGCTCAAATGCGTATTTACGGAGGCCAGTGTTTTCAAGTTGCCCAAGGGCCACTGACTTAAGTTAACGACTGTCACTTATCGATAACAGCCGGGACCGACGGCTTAACGTGCCCTCCGAAGCACGGAGAAACTCGAGATATATAAACCCATCCATAGACAGGCTGCGGCCGAAGTTGCTTAACCTGCGTGTTCGGTTAGAATGACACGCGCAATGACATCAATCACTTTCAATTATATTAAGTATACACTAGACACGCTCTATGTACATAGTAAGGATTGATATTAAGAGGGTTTTGGTCCATGAAGGGGTTTGGTCTGTGACCGAACCTTCATCAGTCTACGCGCTATGTTTGATGTTGACATTTTGTATACTTTTGGTATTTACTACTGGCAACCTTGAGGCACTCTCTTCCTCTTGCCTACCATCATCGGAGTAACGACATTTTGATTAGATTTTGTTGGTCTAATGTAATGAAGTGTAATTGTAGCTTAATAGTTTCGTTAAAAAAAATCGGGCGCATCAAAGCAAGCAATCTGGGGAAGTTCCTCCACCTCAAAGAAAATCGCAGCCAAATAACAACTCTCTAGAGGGTTGTTGTGTCCCTGCATGTGAGTGAGGCCATCAGTAAGCTTCCAAGGAGTTGCTGTGTAAGCAGCAGAGGAGGCATCGCGTGAATGATACTTAATATATCGCAAGCGTTAATATGCTATGGTACCAGCTTTTCATCAGGTGGGCCGTATGCTTGTATATCTCCCAACGTAGTATAAAAAAAAATACATATTTGTGGTTATTACTCGGCGGTGAAGGACAAGGTGCGCGGGGACATGAATCCAATGATATAATGTATTATACTCACCGTGACCTGCTTCAGGGGATATTAATGGGATAATATACCCATGAACAGGTCATAGCAGGTATTGGAACTATTGGAAATATGGAGGAAGTGGGCTATTAAAATTAGATTTGGAGGTATTATTAGAACCGGGCTATTGCAGAAGAGGGACGGACGCCTGCCATAACTATCATATCTGATGTTACTTTCGGCAGGCGGTGGCTCGCCACTCACTATATGGACCCCTGAAATGCCAGAGAAAGTCGGCCGAGGGCAACACCGATGTGAGTGACTCAGTGGTGTCGAGAGGTGTGCTGTGCTTTCTCCGAAGTTACTCGCGGCGTTATGCCCTTTAACACTTCCACCCCTGGAGCATATCACCTGCTACAGCAATATACTCTATCGACTCCTCTCTGGACGGCTAATGAAGGCAAGCCAGAGCTGAGAGTCCTGCGGGCCTTCTTGGATTTCCACTCCGACCGACGAAGACACGCCGGAGACGAAGGCCCTGATCGACTCTCTGGAGCACCCGTGGTGTCGTTACGCACCAACAGCTCGCCACAAGCTGCCCTGCGGGGTATTATTATTTACAATTTTCACGAAAGTTTAGTGGCAAATAGTTTGTTGTTATAACATACGTTTAAGTGATAAGGCGTTATTAGTCATTAGCTACTCGACCCAGCTTCGCACGGGTGATCCAATCGTTACCAAACATCACAGGATCACCTGGTGGGCTAACTTGAAGATTCACTGAAAATTTCATCAAAATCTGCCCAGCTGTTTTTGAGTCCATAGAGGACATACAGACAAACATTCATTTTTATATATCTCGTATATTGTGGACTACATCAGCCTTAATTAATAATTAACCGATTCATATGTACAATGTATGGTTAGAATACTTTACCTTAGTCATTTACTTGAGCAATGATAGCTCAGTGGATAAAGAATCGATCTAGTGAACAACTGGTCGCTGGTTCGAATCCTGCCATGGCCACTAAATTCGTGTTTTCGGATTTATGTACATATTTATTCAGTTAATAGATTCAGGCGTCATTTTGCGAAAGTCAAATTTACATGCAATTTGATCTAACCTGCTTTGTGTGCTTCCGCCACCAATTAGTTCATGCGGCCTAGCGCCGGCCGGCACCCACCCACTACTGTTAGTAAGTGCAACATGCCGACTTATTCAATTACTCGGCGGTGATATAAAACTATATGAGGATACCCGCACGTCCAAGAAATTTTACTAACCTAAGAAAGGTCTGGTTTTCCCTCTGGTTTGTGAAGGTCTGCCGGCAGTCGCTCCATGTCAAAATCGGTATCTTCGCCAAATCTTTAGACTTAGGTAGCAGACACCGCCAATCCTAATGTATTAGGAAACGCGATATTGTTAGGAGGAAGATAGAGACTGAAGAAAAAACTTCCATATGTATAGAGCGAATTTCATAACTGTTTACTTTGCATGAAATACTTGAATTCGGGAAACAAATGCAAAAAGTTTATTTATACTTTACTACTAATCCACGATAAGTATACCTTATAGTATAGGTACGTACTAAGACTAAACCCGGCAGCTCACAGAAAACCACAAATAACAACTCCTTGGAGGGATGTTGTGCTTCTGCGCGTGAGTTACTAGTAAGCTCATAAAGAGTTTTTTTTATACAACGTCGGGAGGCAGGATGGCATAGAAGCATATGACCAGCGGATGTAAAGGGGTTACTGAAGAGTTTAGGTTTCCTGGTTCCAAAAATAATACAAGTTCTCATACTCTTTTTTTTTGTATATATATGGCAATAGTGTTGCTACTTTATGCCAGTGTCAAAGTTTTCAGTTTTAGAACCATTTGAAAATCTTAATTCTATGTTCCAGCTTCAGGAACTGTGCTGAAAAAATACTTGGGAAGGGTACATAGACCCAATCAACCCAATTTAAATATCACCCGTAAAACGATAGTGATTTTTACAAGGTTTTATTGAAGAACTTATTCACGTCTTCCAAAAAGTGCATAAACGTGTTATATTTGAGTTTTTTCATTACTGTATAATTTCACTAGCACTTATGTTACAAAATACTATCGAAATTGTCACACAAGACTAATTTTATACTGAATTGTAAAAATTTCAAGTAAAACAACAATGTCACTCGTCAAAAGCGCGGCAAGAAGTCTATTCTCACACTTATACAATTTGTTGGTGGAAAACACACCACTTTCGAGTACTACTTATTGCCACGTGATTTCTTTGTTGTTGGACAACGAGCGGTCTCGCCGGGTGGTACGAGTATATCCAGACTGCGTGTGGCCGCGCGACTCGTAACGTAAACAGTTACCGTAGCCTAAGAACGCTTGCAATACACCACGTTGGATGTGATCTGTTGAGCCGTATGTTTACTTACCCTACCGACATCTGTAAAATGCGGGAACGAAATAAAAGAAAGGCGGCAATTTATAATACGATATTATTCAACACACACTATTACACCAAACATTAAACATACTTTTATAAACTGGATACGTCTTGATGGATGGCTACTGGAATCACTCGAATGTCTCTGCCCGTTTTTAGTACCGCAATGGTCTTAAATAGGTTATCGTTCTCCCCATTTGATCCATCCCACTACTAGCCTGTATTCCGGTGTTGCCATTAAAATAACTTCAAGTACCCTATTAACGCTACATGCTAGTGTTGCCATATTAATGTATAGTATAGTAGTTTGTGTTACATTCGGCCATCCGTCTCGAAACGAGCCCCCTCGTTACTAATAAATAAAACTGAAAGCAGATCTATGATAATAATACCTATGATATTAATAGCAAACATTTAGTTTTATTTTAAGTTGTTGTAAATAACAAATTCACTAATAATATCTTATGTCTAAGGCTTGTTAACTGTTACATGCACTAATAAATCTATTTGCAGTATATACTGCTGGGTAATCTATTATTTATAATTTTAGTGGATTAGTTTGCTTAATTTCTATAATTTTTGAAGATTTGAAGAGTTACAAAGCGACTTAAGCAATAAAAGCGACATTGGTACATGGTGTTAATCCCTCAACACTCAGTTACACAAAACGTGTTCCAAAACAATTACACTTTACATTCCACCATAATCACACAACTGCTTAACAATTTCAGCTAGCTATTAATTAATCGATTTGAATAAAATAAGGAAACATAACTAAATAGATATTTGCCTATTTTAATAACATTAGATGTTGATCCCTCAACACTCCATAGTACAATTTATATTTCACGACATAATCTCTTGATTATGTTCCAATCTGATCGTATGTTAAATTAAAAGACACTCTCTGTGTTCCATTGCATAATCGCCATAGATTATGTTCCGACATATTTAATCCAAAGACACAGTTTGTGTTCCAAGACATAATCACCCAATTGATTATGTTCCGTCATGATCACTTATTGATCATGCTCATAATTGTAGGCATTGAATCAACATCTCTACTTCAAAATAAGGAAATATAACTAAATAGACATTTGCCCATTCTAATAATATTAGATGTTGATCCCTCAACACTCCATAGTACAATTTATATTTCACGACATAATCTCTTGATTATGTTCCAATCTGATCATATGTTAAATTAAAAGACACTCTCTGTGTTCCATTGCATAATCGCCATAGATTATGTTCCGACATATTTAATCCAAAGACACAGTTTGTGTTCCAAGACATAATCACCCAATTGATTATGTTCCGTCATGATCACTTATTGATCATGCTCATAATTGTAGGCATTGAATCAACATCTCTACTTCAAAATAAGGAAATATAACTAAATAGATATTTGCTCATTCCAATAATATTAGATGTTGATCCCTCAACACTCCATAGTACAATTTATATTTCACGACATAATCTCTTGATTATGTTCCAATCTGATCATATGCTAAATTAAAAGACACTCTCTGTGTTCCATTGCATAATCGCCATAGATTATGTTCCGACATATTTAATCCAAAGACACAGTTTGTGTTCCAAGACATAATCACCCAATTGATTATGTTCCGTCATGATCACTTATTGATCATGCTCATAATTGTAGGCATTGAATTAACATCTCTACTTCAAAATAAGGAAACATAACTACATAGACATTTGCCCATTTTAATAACATTAGATGTTGATCCCTCAACACTCCATAGTACAATTTATATTTCACGACATAATCTCTTGATTATGTTCCAATCTGATCATATGTTAAATTAAAAGACACTCTCTGTGTTCCATTGCATAATCGCCATAGATTGTGTACCGACATATTTAATCCAAAGACACAGTTTGTGTTTCAAGACATAATCACCCAATTGATTATGTTCCGTCATGATCACTTATTGATCATGCTCATAATTGTAGGCATTGAATCAACATCTCTACTTTAAAATATATTAATCCACATGTGAGCGTAATGCTACCCTTACTACAAGATCTACCTATTATTCGAAAGTACTATCGTCACTAGAAGTATGATTTGTAGGGTCATTATCAAAACTTTGCCACGGATATATTTTATCAACAGGTAAATTCCCCTCATAGTGCCTTCCTTTTTTTGGTGAGAGAAGTGTCCTCTACTACAGAGCGTTCGTTAGGTAATACCTTTTTAATCATATAGGGTCCATGACACTTGCTTTTCAGTTTCCTGGACTCTCCTAGCCCTACGACTATGGCTCTTTTTATCCGTACCAGGTCCCCTCCATTGCACATGACATGGCAAGTTATTGGTCTACCATTTACTTTAATAACAATTTTATATTTGTTGCTGGCATTTTTTTTTACAACAAAATGTCTTTGTGGTTTTTACCATGGAGCACCAAATTTTCTAAATAGTCCGAGCCCTCACCAGTTTCAATCCTCAATATTTTCTATTCTTGGGATTCAGGCTTTCTATTTCTTTTGCTGCAATCGGCTATAGAATGACCAATAAGATGACAGTACGTGCATTTAACTATAGGTTTTGGGCATTTTGCACAGGGGTGTCCCACTTCTTTACAATTGAAACATACTATATCTCCTAGGTTTTGACGTAACTTGAATAAGTTGATGGTTTCGTTCCCCTTATTATTAAGACGGTTAGAATGATTATTGCATCTGTTATCGTTTATATAGTCCGTACTCGTATCCCTGATATTACGAGTACTTCTTAATGTTTTAAATAATTGTAAAAGTTCTTCGGGTTTCGTGAACTTAGCAGTTTGGGCACCTAACCTTACCCCCCTATCGTCAATACCATGTACAATGCAGTCTATAGCCTCTTTACCGAAAATTTTGCACCGATTTAACAGATTTATTTTTACGAAGTAATATTGTTCGAGCGATTCCCCGAATCGCGTCCTTTTATTCAACATTTCTGTCAACAATTCTGCATAATTTTCGGTGGCTGGAAAGGACTCTGCTAGAAGTATCTTCCATTCCAGCCAAGTACGTTTGAGTGACGGTAACCCTTGATACCATACTTTAGCATGGCCTGCGAGTTTAGGTAAGGCGTAATGAATGGTTTGCTTATCATTCCATTTATATATTTCAGCGCATTCATCGACTTTATTTAGCCAAATCGTAATGTTTTGTTCCCTACACATAGGATCAAACTCAGGCAAAACGTTATTTAAGGTGGGGAAGCTATCACGCTCACAGGTTTGATTTTTAAACATTTTTTAAAATTCTTAAAAAATATAGATGTTGAGTCATACCTGACCCTCTGGGTATCATACTCGTCCCTCCTTGGGCTCAGTCTCCGATCTCGGAGCTCCGAATATCTGCGATATTGACGATCTCTCGACTCTTGTAGCTCACGTTCATTTCGCAATTTACTTTCCAATACTTCCAAACGTTGCTTTTCCACCTCAAGCTCCTCCTCTCGTTCTCGCAGGCTGGATCTACGACTACGACTGCGAGTATGTTCGCGTATGCGATAGCGCTTGCAACTAACCTCGCGACTACATCGCGGTGTCTCGAGAACTCTTTCAGGCGACTGGACTTCAGGAGTTACATCACGGCGACGATCGATCGATGCAAGACTTCGATTGAACGTCCTTCTCATATCCTCCGTCCTTTGTAATATTGGACTTCTGCGGGACGTCATCATGTCATCACGATATACGTTTTCACTTTCCGCTTCCATCTGAAACTTAACGATATCGCATTAGAGTGCGTTCATTTTAATTACAAAGAAATCGTTTGTAAAGATACTGTAGGATTTCTCCGACATCTTTTCAGTTAACATGTTATCCAAACTTTATTATAAGTTTTATACCTTAGAACAACGAGCAGTAGGTACTATGTCGTATTCTTGCGATTGTTTTATCGGGTAAATCATGATCTCAGGTATGTCTCACGAGCTTCTGATCCGATTCGAGGGCTAACCAACTAGTGAATTGTAATTATTGCCTACTAGTCTGAGTTTCAAAATCGGGGTGCAACTGGTTAATGTTCTCAGAACATGATTAATATAGAAATCAAACAACATTATTTAATGCTTATAGTTGCATATAGGTCAATTGCTCCACTAAGTACCGTCATTTCACAATAAAGGCTAATGTGGGTACTGAGAAAAAAATATAAGTTTCTCGAGTTTGAATTCACAGCAATTAGTTTAGTAACGTAGCTAGGGCAAATTTTCCGTACAGTAATTTTGATCGCAGTTAACTCCAATAGAACAATCACGAGACGATCCGCTAGTTAGTAGCTAGCCGTAAATGTTGTACCATTTGAACCCATAAGTATCTCTGGTATTACAAATGCAATTAGCACTAGTCCGAATGTACAGCCCAGTGCACTTCAATTTTTACACTCTGACCTTTGTAGCGTTCCTATGTCATGCCTACGTTATCAACATTTCAAACGAACTTCAAGTGTCAACCGTCACCCGCTCCGTAATTTTGTCTACGTGACTATTAATTGTTGACGGACATGAAGAAAAAAAAATTGGTTAAATACCTAGAGATCGGCACTAGTTATGTTTGCGATGATATGAATTCAATTTTGTAAAAAAAAACAGTTTATAATTAGTATTCAAATCAAATAAATAAAAGATATTCTACGAATCTATAGATTTCAAATCAAATAAGATATTCTACGAATCTATAGATTTTTTTCCAATTTATTATATAACATTTACGTACTTTGATAATCCACTTGTGAGCGCCTTCGATCCAACTTCTGAGTTGTAAAATGCGGGAACGAAATAAAAGAAAGGCGGCAATTTATAATACGATATTATTCAACACACACTATTACACCAAACATTAAACATACTTTTATAAACTGGATACGTCTTGATGGATGGCTACTGGAATCACTCGAATGTCTCTGCCCGTTTTTAGTACCGCAATGGTCTTAAATAGGTTATCGTTCTCCCCATTTGATCCATCCCACTACTAGCCTGTATTCCGGTGTTGCCATTAAAATAACTTCAAGTACCCTATTAACGCTACATGCTAGTGTTGCCATATTAATGTATAGTATAGTAGTTTGTGTTACACATCATATAGCAAAAAAATCTAGATTCATCCACAAATAGGCTGCGGTCGATGCTGCTTAACTTGCATGTTCAATTACATTCACACGCACAACAATGCCATTGAGCTCCTCAAATTAAGGTAAGCATATCAAATTAGTCGATTAGACTAAATTGTTCAAGAAAACAATTTAGTACCAAATTAAAATCACATCCAATAAGATTCTGTCATTATTCCAGCAAAAATATCTTACAAAAAAAACAAGATAAATTTAACGAAAATATTATACGGAAAAGCTGTAGAACGAAGCTGCTTGGAAACAATTCGAATACTGGATAATGTGTTTATATGTTTGACAAGTAGCAAGTAAGTAAGTAGGGAGGTTTAGTGAATAAGTGACTATGTTAGACGGTCAGTAAACGTTAGATAGTTAGTAAATGTCGTGCGGATTGATTACGTAACTAATCGGTGATCGGTCGATCTATATAATTAATCGGTTATTTTGTAATAAAAACGAGGCTCTGATAAAAGCAATATAAGACACAGTTATTTTTGTAAGAAGTTGGTACTACTAGAAAAATTTGAAAAATCTTACAAAAAATGGCAGTCAAATAATAAATTCTAGCCGTATAATATCAGTGAGCCATCTAATACTTTTCACTGCATAGGCTGCAGAACTTAGTTTTCCTGATATTTTTTCAATTTGTGGGCCCCCTTGTAGTTTGGAGTCAATTGTTATACCCAAGAACACAGTTGCCTCCACAGGGGCTAAATTAGTTCCATTAACATGTACATTGGTAGTTACATTAGGTGTTGAGAACTTAATTATTTTAGTCTTTTTATCATTTAAAAGCAGATTATTAACATTAAACCAATGCATAACTTTAGAGAGAGCATCGTTAACTTCGTCATAATTACCTAACTGTCTATTAATTTTGAATGTCAAAGAGGTATCATCCGCAAACAATACAATCTCATGTTTATCCTTTACATAATAAGCTAAGTCATTTATATATACTAAAAATAAGAATGGACCTAGAATTGACCCCTGTGGGACTCCCATAACTACAGGGGACCCCGAAGATCTTTTACCATTAACATCGACCTTCTGTATGTATCCTATTGCCCAGATAAGAAGACAGAAGTTCGAGAGCCTTGTTCCTGATACCGTAGTGGTGTAATTTTCTGACAAGAGTGTCATGGTGCACGCAGTCAAATGCTTTAGACAGATCACAGAAAATTCCCAAGGCATCTTGCGAACCTTCCCATGCCGCTTTAAATATACTTTTAAACAAATGAATCCCTGCGTCTATAGTTGAACAACCTCTCGTAAATCCGAACTGTCTCCTATGAAGCAAATTATGTGTATTGAAATGTCTGAGCAACTGGCTAAGCATTAGTTTTTCAGAAATTTTACTGAGAATGGGCAGTATGGAAACAGGTCGAAAATTCGAAGGGTCCGAACTATCACCAGATTTAAATAATGGAATGATTTTACTATGTTTCATCAAGTCAGGAAATACACCAGATGCCACACAACAATTGAAAATTGTAGCTAAATGTGGAGCGATTGAAATAATAATAGAAGATATGGTTTTGACAGATAGACCCCACAGATCTTTAGTGTTTTTCATATTTATAGATTTAAAAGCGTTCAAAACATCTTTTGTGCTTACAGCTGAAAATTCAAATATTGTGTCGCATTCTACCACGCTCTGTTTGAGAACCAGTTCAGCAGCTATAGAAGAAGACCTAAGATTTCTCGTAGTAATAAGAGGAATGTTAGAAAAATATTTTTCAAACTCAGTCGCAATTTCTACATCATTTTTGATATCTATATCATTTATCTTTAACTGAAAGTCTCGACTACGTACTTTCGCTCTACCCGTCTCATTATTTATCATATTCAAAACAGATGTAATAATATTTGTTGAACCATTAATTTTATTTCTTAAATATATATAGACTTAGCATTGGAACAGGCTTGTTTAAATATTTTAGCATATTTTTTTACAAGTTCTTGAAAAGATTGTGATTACAGGTCCTTTCTTCATAAAGTTCATACAATTTATTCCGACTTTTGTGAATACCAGGAGTTGCCCAATCACTGAATGTCATACGGTCACTTACAGACATTTGTTTTGGAGTAAAGATTGCATTAAATTCACTAGTGATTAAGCTAAATAACGAACTGTACAAGTGGTCCGGAGTACCGTGATAGGGCAACAATACATTTTTTTCTGCTATATTAGACTTACATCTTTCTAAGCGGCTTTTACTAAATGGTATATAATTTATTTGCTTTCTTTGTATTTTTGAAGAATTTGGAAATGAAACCAACTGACCTGAATGGTCTGACTGAATTTTATAATGAATTAAAGATTGATACGAAGGTTTAACATTGGTAAATATATTATCAATATATGTAGCACTTGTAGCAGTTACTCTTGTTGGCTCTGTAAAAATATGATGCAAATTGTTTGATTTAAATAAATTTAAAAAGTTGTAGGTAACAGTATTTTTCTCTCTCTCCACAAATTATAACAGTTTTATGGCTATTAGATAATTTATTTAAGGCATCCTCCATGATATTTGAAAATGTTCAAAGGGTTCCTGTGTGTGAGTGAGGTCACCAGTAAGCTCCTAAGGAGTTGCTGTGTAAGCAGCAGAGGAGGCATCGCGCGAGTGATACTTGAATACATACTTTCATAGGCTACGACAACTGCTTAAAATCTGGTGGACCGTATGCTTCCCGACATTGTAAAATAAATCTGCATACAAGCGTTAATAGGCTACTAGAGAATATGTTCATTACAGAATCGATGAATATCTGACTGTCAGAGATGTTTGGAAATGATTCAGCACATGTGTTGATATATCTTTAATTGTACCAATTGATATCATTATATTACACTCACATATATTTATTGTAATATAAATTTGTGATTTGAAAAAAGACCTATATCTGCAAGTTTCTTTTGGCATTTCTTCTTCGCCAATGGTCTATTCCGAAATGCTAGATTAAAAAAGAGAGATTAAAGCTATGAAAATTTAATAAGATGCATTATGATTTGATTTAAAGAATGTAAGACGTGTCTAAGTGCCCGTGAGAGACTAATGGCAAACAAATGATTTTATCTTTTTTTTATCATCAAATGATCCCGTATGCTTGTACCACGGGGCATAAAACTGGTCTGTCTGGAGAAATACCTCGACCTCAAAGAGACCCGCAGCCAAATAACGACACCCTAGAAAGTTGTTGTGTTCCTGCGCGAAAGTGAGGTCTCCAGTAAGCTCCGAAGGAGTTGCTGTGTTAGGAGCAGAGGTGGAATCGCGCAAGTAATATTTAAAGTATTGCAAGCGTTTATAGGTTACGGTAACCGCTTTACATCAGGTGGGTCGTATGCTTGTATGCCTTGCGACGTTGTATAAAAAAATGTACTTGCTCATTGACTTGACTCGACAAAAGTAAACAAAGCATAACACAACGTAGCAACTGATTGATAAAATGGTAAAACATGTGTTCCGAGCGAAAATTTGAAAAACATACATGCGTGAGGCGATACGATCTCAGAATAATATTCCCATTGCTCCAAGATTGTATCGCGGGGAGATTCATAATTTATGAACCGGCAATACCTATGGGCTTGCTGCGATATGTCCAACGTGGATACGGGATATATGTTTACTAGAATTGCCGCCATTCATTCAAAAGTGATTTCATAATTAGCGATAGCTTAGTTAGTGGATAAGGAACCCCGGCTTAGTGTCCAACTGGTCGACGGCTTGAATCCCGGAATGTAACACAAAATTCGTGTTTTTATTTTGTACATATTTGTAATCATCACTTGCTCAGCGGTGAAGGAAGACATCGAGAGGAAATTCGCATGTCCTACAAATTATATTTCGAAAGACTTGTGACCTAACCTAAGAAAGGTCTGGTTTTGTCTCTGGGTTGTGGAGGTCTAATGGCAGTTGATTCATGTAATAATTAGTATCTTCGCCAAATCCTTAGACTTAGGTAGCGAACCCCACCAATTCTAATGGATAAGAAATCGGAATAATGCTAAGAAGAAGAATCAAAAGTGATTCCGTCTGTATTACTTTGTAGGTTTACGCTATTAGAAAGGAGAAATAAATATCCTCACAGTAGCCTCGCTATGCTATGTTTTTATACATATACCATTTATAAAAACATAATGTAAACATAAAGTTGTTTTCAAAATTCAGTGAAAATAAAGAAGCAGGAATAGATCCCTTATACATACACACATCGGCTTGCTCGACTAGTAGATCTTTTGATGTAAATAATATTCGATTCTGTAATAAATTACCTGAAACAGTTCTGTCCTTGCCTGATAATATGTTCATAAAGCACATCAAAAATAGTCTATGTAAAAAGGATTAGATACTACAGAATCGATGAATATCTGACTGACAGAGATGTCTGGATATGATTCAGCAAAAGGTACGCTTAATATACTTTTAATTTTACCACTTGACATATATATATGACGGATCGTGGATGTAATTGTCGTCAGGTGGCTCGTTGTTCATGGCGAATAAAGCGAAATACCAGCGTAGTTAATCTTCTCAATATTTAATCAGTCCATTACAATAATAATCGTAATAAAAGTTATACTCAGATCGCAGATTACAACGGATTCAAAATGCGGTGGACGCGACACGTGCGATCGGCTCCATTGCTCGATTCGTAATGCGCTTCCAATGACGGTCTCTCATCTTGACGTTTTTGACAACTGACAACAATCGACATTTCGAGCAAACCATAACAAACACAACCGGTGTTGCCAATCCAACGATGTCGATCCCACCCAAGCGCCGACTTGACATTTTGATCCGTTATTATTAAAACTAGCACCACGGGGATTGATTTCTTCCGGGCTTCTCAATATGGTGTTGCTACCTCTGCGACACGGCCATTCTGATGCATCACACGTCCTCGTGTGCGTAATCTGTAACCAAAAAATCTGAGCAGACACAGATCTTACTCCAGCTCGGCCAACCCTGACTAAGACTGGCCTTAGTCAACATTTATTTCAAGTAAAACAAATTTCAATTATTAACCAGTAACATAGTACAATTTGCATTTAACTCTAAGCTATAATTCACAATCGAGACCATTGTGCGGTCAAGTTAATTCAACATTTTTACTGGATTCTGCTATCATGAAATCATCGCCTCCATCCGGCGGATAGGTACTCTCTAAATCATCGCCTCCATCCGGCGGACACTCTCATAATCATCGCCTCCATCCGGCGAATACTCTCAAAATCATCGCCTCCATCCAGCGAATACTCTCAAAAAACCATCGCCTCCATCCGGCGGATACTCTCAAAAAAACCATCGCCTCCATCCGGCGGATACTTTCAAAAAACCATCGCCTCCATCCGGCGAATACTCTCAAAAGCCATCGCCTCCATCCGGCGGATACTTTCAAAAAACCATCACCTCCATCCGGCGAATACTCTCAAAAAAGCCATCGCCTCCATCCGGCGGATACTTCAAAAATCATCGCCTCCATCCGGCGGATACTCTCAAAAGCCATCGCCTCCATCCGGCGGATACTTTAAAAAAAACCATCGCCTCCATCCGGCGGATACTCTCACAATTTGCATGAAAACAGAACTCTTAAAATTCTAAACAACATTATTGCTCAACAGTCTTCGATCGATTATCATCCTCATCAAATTGAGGGCAATTATTAGACATTTTTACAAGCAATCATAAGCGTACTTGTAGGTACGGTCACCACTCAAAGCCTCTAAACGTAGCGGTCTCCTTCAAGCACCTCAATGACGCTATAGAGGCCTTTGTACTTAGGACCGAGTTTCGTTTGGTTTCGCTATTCATTTTTCAATAATACAAAGTCTCCAAATTTAAAGTTAACAAATTTAGCTTTTGTACTGTCAAAACGTGTTTTGTCATAGTCAGCATTTTTGTCAATATTCGGGCATTTGAAATATCACATGCGCAAACAACAGTCATCCTAGTAAACTGTAATTTATCAGGAGTCACATGAACTGCTAGACATTGTTTTAATAGTTCGCGGCCTACTAGAATGTCATATCGTAAGTAAGAGTCGGGCAGTACGTGAAAGAGGATTTCTAACTGAATGTCATCTATTTCAACAGTAAACAAAATTTGAATAGTGCTATTAACTGACGTCTGTCCAATAGCAGTCAAAGTTACAGTGTCATTACATCTCCTTTACAAGCGAGCATCCGGCTCCAGAATCATAATAGAATAGGTACTGCTCACCAGAGTGTCGCATTATCCCAGCAGGGGCGCTGATGCTGCACATATCCACTTTCTCTGCCGTAGGTCGGGTGCCGTTGGTACCGCTGACTCCACCCTGGTCATGTCGATTGGGGCCGCTGGATGCATAGTGGCCTGTTCCCCGGCAGTGGAAGCAGGTAACTTGATATGAAAAGGTCCTCGAAGTCACTCCAACACATGCCATGGAAAGATACTTGAGATAGCCAAGCAGCAGCTTGTCCCTTCAGCGCACGGCTCAAAGCAAACATCAGCGGAACACCACGCAGTTGCTGATCCGGTACACACATATCCGCGGTATTGATCCATGCACGCGCGTCCACATTTCCTTTGTCAAGATCGAATTCAGACAGCTGAATGTCAATGCTAGTCGATAGTCCTTTCATCGCTGGAACCAATGCTAAAAGATTCTGGTTTTGCTGCTCCAGTAAAAGACGCCATTTTTCTTCATCACTATTTCCATTTTTTATTATTGGGGCGGTTGGGTTACATCCCACGTCTGATGACGGATCGTGGATGTAATTGTCGTCAGGTGGCTCGTTGTTCATGGCGAATAAAGCGAAATACCAGCGTAGTTAATCTTCTCAATATTTAATCAGTCCATTACAATAATAATCGTAATAAAAGTTATACTCAGATCGCAGATTACAACGGATTCAAAATGCGGTGGACGCGACACGTGCGATCGGCTCCATTGCTCGATTCGTAATGCGCTTCCAATGACGGTCTCTCATCTTGACGTTTTTGACAACTGACAACAATCGACATTTCGAGCAAACCATAACAAACACAACCGGTGTTGCCAATCCAACGATGTCGATCCCACCCAAGCGCCGACTTGACATTTTGATCCGTTATTATTAAAACTAGCACCACGGGGATTGATTTCTTCCGGGCTTCTCAATATGGTGTTGCTACCTCTGCGACATATATATACATAAAATGAGCAATTTGAAAATAGACATACAATGCAAGTTTCTTTTGGCATTTATTTTCACCAATAGGATTTGATGTGATTATTTTTATACTACTTGTATGCCTACAAGCATATGCATATTAATTAATGTATGACGTAATAATAAATAAATATTTATTGTCTTTAACATTAGTAAGCACGCGCGATATAGTTGTTTTTCTCAAGAAGACAAATGAATAAACCACTTGACTACGTATAAACCCTCATACACAAAAACGTAGTATATTAGCGCCTCAATATCTCGCCGATTCGATCCTACTGACCAATGGGAGGGTATTTTAACCAATAAGCCGATAAATGACCCAATAAGAGTTGCGCGTTCTATTTTACCCCCCGACCCGTAGCGGCAAATTGAGTTACTATTGCAAAATAATCTCATCGGTTCTCCATACGTTAGTACCTTTGTCACCTAGCAGCATTGCTTGCTATTATGCTATGTAAGTCGATTAATAATAATAATATATATAAAAGCGCAGCACACCTCTCGACACCCCTGAGTCACTCACATCGGTGTTGCCCCCGGCCCAATTTCTCTGGCATTTCGGGGGTCCATCCAGTGAGTGGCGAGCCACCGCCTGCCGGGAGTAACATCAGATATGATAGTTGTAGCAGACGTCCGTCCCTCTTCTGTAATAGCCCAGTACTAATAACTCATTTTAATAGCCCAATAATTTCCAACACATTCGCAATAGTCCCAATACCTGCCGTGATCTGGTTCATGGGTATATTGTCACACTGGGCCTCTATGCGTTGGATCCAAATCCCCGCGCACGCCTATCAAATGACCGGGATAAACCCGTGATATAAGAACTATAACATATATAAATAATATATCAATTAGTAAATAAAAAATAAACGATTTTGATAAAAACGGATATCAAAATCGAGAACAAAGAGAATCTTTGATCAAATACGAACCTCGAATTCGATAACTAATAATAAGAATTCCGTCCAGAAATTTTAAAGACTTAGATCGAGTAATTAAACTTAGACAATTATAGGAGTTTCTCTTTGAAGTACAAGAATCCGAATAAACAGACGTCAAATGATGTTTTGATTATTTTGGATTTTGAATTAAAACGTTTCCATTTGTGTTGTAATGAATGAAATTCAAATTTATTTATAACATAGGTTTTCTAAATAAACATTTCCCGTTTCAAGTCTCCAGTCCCTTTATATTTTTATTGTTTCTTTGTTTCTCATTCTTATCGACAATATAAAGAAAAAGAGTTCTTGATTCGACACGCAATTTTTAAGAGCGATGTTACGAACTGTATCTATATGTAAGCAATTTAAAAGCGGAAACACATAAAGTAGTTTAAATCAAATTGAATTAGAACTTTTCTATCGATCAATCTACGAGTATAACTCCCTAAGTATGGGTCGGTCCTTACATATCGCACCTGCTTCTTCAACACTCATAGCTATTATCATGAATGCCGGTTTCTAGTGCTCCTGACGTCACCTTCTGATAAAACACGAGCAATTTGTAGTAGATGAGTTTTGGTCTTCCTAAGCACCTATATTTTTCCACTTTCGCGTTGTATATCTGTGACATTGTTATTTCCTTCTACGTTATTTCTACATGTTGGAGTTAACGGAGCATGCTTCTTCTTAATACATTGGATAAGCCAATTTTTATCTTATTTTCAAACCTAGGTATATTCTATAGCTAACATTGTTTCTTACATCGTTATTTAAAAAAATGTTAAAATCATTCAGTAAATTATTTTAATTTTAAAGAGTACTTAGCGCCTTATGTTTCCCATATAAATGTGATGAACTTAAGACTTCACTGAAGTCAGTTTTAAGAATTTTAGAACATTTATATTTAATTAAATTCTATTGTTCTTGTCAACCTCCTAGCATTCAAGTGGTCGCCTTGTAAAAATAAATTATTATTAATCGACTTACATAGCATAAAGTAAAGTACGTTCATTGATGGTGATTTAAGCAGTTGTAGTTATCTATTTTGTTGTTCGGAATACTTTTTGTACAAAAAATCTCTTATATTGTTAATAATTCAATATTGATTATTCTTTTATAACACGAGTACTTCTGTAATTAACACTTTCACATTAGTGAAGTTTTGTTCATTTACATTTATTTAATATGCATACATTTTAGAAAAATGTATATTGTTTTATTTATTCACATGTTTTGATGATTAAATTTAAAAATGTAAAAGTAAACTCTGAGATAATAACTAATAAAGTGTAACCGACTTCATGAAAATCGATAATAAAAAGACGAGAAAATGTTTGAATTTAGTCATAAAGTCTATATTTATATAATTAAATATATTTATATATTATTATACTATATTTAAAAGTTCTTCCACTTTCAGCTAATACCTTAATTTTGCCTCTCGCATTACATTTGAAATATTTCACTTCATATTTCTCTGTGAAATGTGAAATCTAGTTTAGGCATCCAACGGATCAAGTACGAGCATCTGACGTATGCAATCAAATCAAAACTGCACTACGCTAGCAATGTTACAATACATTTCCCTCGTTTATAATATGAGTTTCAGTGAATCACTAAGTGTACTTTTTCTGTCCTCACTATATTTTCGAATTCATGAATCCTTTTAAAATAATAAATCGTAAAAAAATCATAGATTATCAGCTCTCTGTGTATTGTGTATATATGTGTAAAAACCGCCATATTTTGTATTTACACACGTCGCTTGCTTCTAGCTTTTCATGCAGCTCGTCGGTTCCTATGGCTAAGGATAATATAAAATACGACCAATTTGATTATAGTAGGTGAGTCTGGATCTTCCTCGATTATACATATACTTTCATTTTCGCGTTGTATATCTGTTCGATTTTCTTTCCAAATGTCTTACATCAGTATTATTGCATTCGGGTTATATTAATCTATGTTCAATTATATATACATTGGAGCTTAGTTTTGCCAGTTTCTTAATAATATCAAGCAATGCAACCATTGCTTTGTTACATAAGTTATCCGGTTTCTTCTTTCGTTCATAGCGCATTCTTTCTACAATACTCATATTTCGACGCCACTTATTCTGCTATCATATCCTCTCTGCCACTATTATTAATGTGTACTGTAAATCTAGGGCTACGATGCGGAAGCCACATTGTATATTAGATTCAACATTGTATAAATTTGTACCAAAAATCATATCAATATTAATTGTCTTCATATAATGCTTATTTGAAACTCGATGACAACTAGGTTGGTTGAAAACTTAAAGTTATTCAGTATAGACACTTCGGTAACATATTGACGGTTTTTGGGATCGATAAACGGAAATTAGCGATGACAGGTTTTTATGAGTTGTTCCTGGATCATGATCAAAAATTTATATATTTTGTTATAAGCTTGGGTACCAAATTCCGTCACTATGATGTGCATTATTTGTTAATGCCAAAAAATATGACAATAATGACAAAGATATCTGTCTATTGCGATATTATGTGCATTTTTTAATTTTCACACTACTCTTGAAATATATTTTTCCTTGTGTTTTAAATTGTCCTTTTCTGTGTACCAAATCTCATCCAAATCCGTTTGACCGTATGAGCATGGTTGAATACCAAAGATTCAAAAAGTAGCATTCACAATATTAGTAGAATTCTATTGTCCAACTACATGAGAAAAGAGCGTGTTTTTTTACCTTTAACAAAAAAGGAGGAGGTTCTTTGTTTGTCACTGTGTTTTTTTATGTATGTTAATGATAGCTCCGGAACAACTCTAGATTTGAATAGTTCCCTGGGGTTGTTACTGAACTACTTAATTGGAAATTTATTTACTTAATCTTTACTAGTAAAGTATATATAATAGTCGGTTTCGCTTTTGTTTTGTTTAAAAATATAAAGTATTTTTTTAAAATAAATTAAATTGGGGCCCTCATGTTTCGTATTCAAATATTTTAGTAGAATAATAAAAAAAATCACTATCATATTATTTTATCATTTCTAACATTATAAGTCGCTTGTACTCTATATTATATATAAGACATTAATTTGTCAGTACAATTTGTATTCAAACCTGAATATTATGTAAGATATCCTTTATCAATGACAGTGGTTGTTAAATGAATAAAAAGTAACCCACGAAAAAAATGTGGACCTGTTTGGGGATTTGGTCTTTGCAGTGATAGTCAGTAGTGCTTGGAGTGTCATTTTAACAATATTGCTCCTACTTGACCCACCAACACTTCATCAAATCGCTTATGTGCTTGAAAAGAAACACGGAGAATGCTTCTGGAGATCTATCTGTGTTTCTTCTAAGACGATGTTTTTTACTTCAAATTGTGAATTTCAAAGTCAGCAAAACTCATTAGATTTCGGCCAATATCATCCTTCAGAAGGCGAGCCTAGTAGTTTTTTGAGTCAGTAATTTTGAGTCAGTCGCATGTTTTTTCGAGCCCACCAAATACGACATATTTCATTTGATGTTTTTTTTTACGTCGGGAAGCATACAAGCATACTGCCCACTTGATGTGCAACACGGTTTTAGTGGCCTATGAATGCTTACAACATACTAACACATCCCCTGCTACTAACACAGCTACTCCTTACGAGCTTACTGGCGACCTCACTCACTCACAGGAACAAAACTACCTTCCAGTTGCTCTTATAGTTCCTATTTGGCTGCGGTTTTTTTTTGAGGTGGAGGTACTCATCCAGAATAGGCTTTGATTCTCCTTACCTCTGTTAAAAACACCCACACCAAGACAAACAGACATGTCCATGCATATACTTTATACTCTCACCATAAATACATACTACTATTTTCTTTCTAATACCAAAAATAACTTTTAAATGAAAAATGAAGCTCTGCAAATAAGAACTTTAGTACCATTTCAACACTTTATTGACAGACTGTAGCTCTGTTCTTATATACGCCTTAGGCCGTGGAAATATCTTATCTAGATAATTCTACATCATAGTCAAATATTTTCATAGGTACTGTAGGTAGAAAGGTAACATAGCCTTATCGATTTATACTCGGAATGTTGTAAGATTGACGGTAGATTACGACTGGCTGTGACACCTTATACCTTGCATTCTTTTTTCTTTTATTGTCAACGACGTGCGCTCATTTGCAAGGGTAAAGAGTCTACGAATAAATTCCTTAGTAAATATACGTAGGTATAAACTTTGTTGTTATGGCTAAAGATAGTTCTGAAAAAATTTAGTGTTGGCTGATAAACTAATCCCAAAAGGTGAAATCGTAATTTTTTTTTATACTACGTCGGGAGGCATACAAACATACGGCCCACCTGATGTAAAGCGGGTACCGTAGCCTATTAACGCTTGCGATATATTAAGTATCACTCGCGCGATGCCTCCTTGTGAGTCAGGGTTGGTTTCATTCGCAGTCAATAGAGGTGTAAGAGAGGTAGGGCGCATCAAAGCAACTCGTCCGGGGCAGGACCTCCACCTCACAGAAAAACTGCAGCCAAATAATAACTCCCTGGAGGGTCATTGTATGGGTCTGTGTATGAGCGAGGTTACCAGTAAGCTTCTAATGTTTGCCTTGTGTGGGAATCGAACCCACGAGCTTTATTGTCAAAGTCGCGTTATTCACGATTGAGCCACCGAGGTCGTTAAAATAATAAATAATAAAATATGTTTAAGGTTTCAATTGTTTAAGGCCACACACAGAGAACAACCATAAAGTTAGGCATGACTGTACATAAGCTGTAGGCTAGTTATTTTAGTAACTGCTTACCTTAGTAACTTTTAACCAGAGGGAGATTTTGTACAAAAGTCGTCTGCGTGGGTACCTATTTCTACCGCCAAGCAGCTACATCTATATAGATGTAGCTGCTTGGCGGTAGAAATAGGTAAATAGTTATATAACTGTGTTCCGGTTTGAAGGGTGAGATTTGGCAAATAATTTACTGGGTACTGTGACGAAACAGCCTTAGGTCACAAGATTGGCAGCGCGCGAGTAACAACACCACGGGGTTGTTACTCGCGCGCTGCCAATCTTGTAACAACACCACGGGAACACAGTTATATTAACTGTGTTCCGGTTTATGGTGGCGAGCGTCAATAGGCTACGGTGACCGCTTACCATCTAATGCGGGCCTCCTGCTTGTTTGCCAATCTAGTTGTATAAACCCCTATGTTTTTTGTTTTTTGTCATCTTAGTGGTATAAAAGTCTATATATATATATATATATATATATATATATGTCGCAGAGGTAGCAACACCATATTGAGAAGCCCGGAAGAAATCAATCCCCGTGATGCTAGTTTTAATAATAACGGATCAAAATGTCAAGTCGGCGCTTGGGTGGAATGGACATCGTTGGATTGGCAACACCGGTTGTGTTTGTTATGGTTTGCTCGAAATGTCGGTTGTGGTCAGTTGTCAAAAACGTCAAGATGAGATACCGTCATTGGAAGCGGCATTACGAATCGAGCAATGGAGCCAATCGCACGTGTCGCGTCCACCGCATTTTGAATCCGTTGTAATCTGCGATCTGAGCATAACTTTTGCTACAATTATTGTAGTAATTGGCTGATTAATAATTAAGAAGATTAACTACGCTGGTATTTCGCTTTATTCGCCATGAACAACGAGCCACCTGACGACCATTACATCCACGTTCTGACATATATATAAAAATGAATGTTTGTCTGTATGTCCTCTATGGACTCATAAACGGCTGGGCAGATTTTGATGAAATTTTCAGGGAATCTTCAGATCAGTCCAGCGGGGTGATCCTGTGAAGTTAGGTAGCGATCAGATCAATCGTGCGAAGCCGGGGCGAGTAGCTAGTATTAAATGTAATATTCTAAATGTAATACATTATTACAATAGTGGATAGACACTTGAAAATTACTTGAGTAATATCGTACTTCAAATTTCCACCAATTGGAGTCTAGGAAGTTACCTAATAAATAAATAATTAAAAATCGATTCCCAATTGGCGGAGAGATAATATAGCTTACGGAACATGAAATAATTTAAGGATAGTGTTAGTACTAGTAGTTCCATTGATTACCCTTGATATCTAACGAGCGAACTTTAGTTCATCAATCTCTATTACTGAAGTACCTTTATAAATTATTACTAGATACCATGAAGGAAATAACCTATAGAGACCCAATGACGCAGTTTTGCATAGTAAATAAATTCACCGCTACGGGTCGGGGGCTAAAGTAGAAAGCTCAGTTCTTATTGGCTAGTTCACGGATCAACGTCGTGGCACTTATCACATTATTGGTTTAAAAGTCCTCCCATTGGGAGTAGGCTTTTTTATATGACGTCGGAAGGCAAACAAGTATACGGCCCACCTGATGTAAAGTGACCGTAGCCTATTAACGCTTGTAATATAGTAAGTATCACTCGACCAAGACAAACAGACATGTTCATGCACACAAATGTTTGTGTTGTGTGGGAATCGAACCCACGAGCGTTGGTGTCAAAGTCGCGTCATTCACGACTGAGCCACCAAGCACGTCAAAAAGCTCGAATCGTTGAGATATTTAGGTGTTGAAATACTACGCTTTTTTGATTTGTGAGTGGGGGGGGGGGGGGGAGGTCATTCGCAGTCAATAGAGGTGTAAGAGAGGTAGGGCGCATCGAAGCAACTCGTCTGGGGAAGTATCTCCACCTCACAGAAAAACCGTAGCCAAATAACAACTCCCTGGAGGGTCGTTGCATTCCTGCGTATGAGCGAGGTTACCAATAAGCTTCTAATGAGTTGCTCTATTACCAGCGGGTGTGGCATCACACGAGTGATACTTAATGTATTGCAAGCATTCGTAGATGGGCCATATGCTTGCATGCCTCCCGACGTTGTATAAAAAGGGGTTTATTACTTCGAGCTAGACTACCTTCTAAACAACACCAAGAAAGCAAGCGACATGACATTTGATCTTTGAAATCTGTAAACATTGAATTATTATGTACTAGTGTACTAGAACCGACACCGCGAACCGAATGTTTGCGCCATGCTTTGTTGCCATTCGGCAACAACTCATTGCTGTACTACGTTGAACGAAACGCATAAGCGCCATGAAAATCACGGCGCTTTTGACCTTTTGGTCGCGAGAAAAATACCTCTTAAAAGCGATTTAGTGCTGTATCTTCAAATCTTTGGGATAGACATCTTAATTATTTCAGCGCTGCAGCGGACATTAGTTTTAATTATTACCAAAATGGAGGAAGACTTTTACTTAGGATAGCTCCTCTAGTACGTAATAACTCGATGTCTGTAAATAATTTTAATTTTCGTGTCTTGTAATTTACGTTGCGAATTTCAGAGTGTTCTGCTTTGTACAGGTAAATTTTTTATTAGTCGCTGACATTTCCAACAGTAGATTCTTGGAATAGGTAATCAGGGGTCCCAAACCGCGGCTGTTTGGGTCTGCAGCAGTCAGTTATACGGCGTTTACAGAAGAAAAATCAAGTGTAAATAGATAGAAATAATAATAGATACGTTAGCGTGACGTTTCATCAGGAACACCGTTCCTATATGAATTCTATATGTTTGTCTGTGCGTTTGTCTGTCGCTTTTTTTCGAATATTCGAATATTGATTCTTTCTTCTTCCTCTTATTCTTTCTTCAGATTCGGATTCAGCATAAAAAAGTAGAATAGGAATGTTCAGGATCACCGTTCCTATCGCTTAATCTCTCATTACCCGCGGACCGCTTTTTCGCCAAGAAATGTAATGGAAAACGTATATAACGGGGTCTGACAGGTTAAGGAACATCATCAAAATGGCCGACAAATTAAAAAAAAAATGAATTGTTATATAATTGACGAGCCAGGTGTTCCTCTGGCAATGCAAGCTTGCGCATTCTCAACTGGTTTTTATAATGAATGACTTATATCTCATTACTTAACATTATCTTGTAAAGTGATAGCTTAGTGGATAAATAAACGGCCCACTGACCAACTGGTCCTCGGTTTTCGAATCCTGGTT
Organism: Pyralis farinalis; assembly: GCA_947507595.1. NCBI lineage: Eukaryota > Metazoa > Arthropoda > Insecta > Lepidoptera > Pyralidae > Pyralis > Pyralis farinalis. Next base: position 34,797,958 of record OX382260.1, on the reverse strand, counting down.
CCTAAATTCATGTCTTTTTCGGATTTATGTACGTATTTGTAATTGTCACTTGCTCAGCGGTGAAGGAAAACATCGTGAGCAAATTCGCACGTTCAAGATGATATTTGTAAAGATATGTGACCTAACCTAAGAAGGGTTTGGTTTTAACTCTGGGATGTGGTAGTGACTGACCACCACATCCCAGAGTTTAACATTCATTCCACATCCATTTTTTTTAAATTGTATAACATCAAAATAAATAAAAAATAAGTAGGGCGCAGCCAAATAACGACTCCCTGGAGGGTTTTTGGGTTCCTGCGAGTGAGTGAAGTCACCAGTCGATCGGCACCGAGCGAGCGATACTTAATATATTGCACACTTTCATAGGCTACGATAACTACTTGAAATCAGGTGGACCGTATGTTTCCCGATGTTGTAAAAAAAGTGCCTGTTCGCTTATTTTTCCTCATTAATATATGACCCTCATAGCTTTACGATTCAGATTTTATCTTTACCTACCCAGCATACGGAATTCAAACCAAGTATTCTGCGTTTCGCATAATGACTAATGGTAAAATGTCGAAACTTCGTCACATTTCACAAAAATACAATCGCGGAACGTCGATCATTGCTACGGGAGGTTCATTTGCGATTATGACTCGTCACGTGTCGCTTACCAGAACCAAAAATCAGGGAATGCCTGAAGGGACAGAGGATAAAATGTATTTTATGTTTTCATGAATATTCAGTAGCGTATTTTTCCATTAATAATTGCAAATATGTAAATTTTATAGGCTGGTAACTTTATAGTTTTGACACCTTTGGCCGTTTTGGTCATTTATTGATGTGCTTATGATACTTTTTAATTTACAATAGGTTTGCCTTTTTGTGCGTAAAAAAAATCGTTTTTTTTTTCAGGAAATACACCTGTATATATAAACGAGACAACCAACCCTCATTAAATACAAAGTTTTATTCAAATCGTTAGAGCTGATTGAAATACAAAATATATTTATGTATGTACACGAATAGCTTATTTAAAGTGATAACTCTTGACGAGCTCGGTGGCACAGTGGTTAGTTTGGCTATTTTGACACCAATGCTCGTGTGTTCGATTCCCACACAGGACAAGCATTTTTGTACATGACTATGTCTTTTTGTCTTGTACAGGCTGTTTTAAGACAAATAATATAATAAATTGATAGAATTAATGTAGCCCGTTGTGTTCCTGCATATGAGTAAAGTCACCAGTAATCTGCTAAAGAGTTATTGTGTTAATAGCAGTGGCATGACGCGAGTGACACTGAATGAATTTCAAGCGTTCAAAGGCTACGGTGAGCGTTTTATCAGGTGGGCAGTATGCTTTATTGTTATGCGTTGTATATGCGTTTTTGCTGTCTCTCGTGTATGTTGTATTAAAAAAATGTGCTCTAGTGTTAAATTAAAATTATTATAAGCAAATGAATTTGGTATTGAAAAATTAGTATATATTTAACTTAGTACAATTTGTTAAAACTATGTTAAGCGATGCCGTTATGATGCTGTCTACAGAACCCTAATTTAACTTACTTACTGGCAGTGGCTTAATTTGACGAACTTGGATACTTAAAATTTAAGTAAACTTTGCCTTGTGTCTCTAAAAAACGCCCAACCCATTAAAACATACATGTCCGTGCGCACAAATTTGTCTAAATTAAATCCACGAGCCCTAGTGTCAAAGACGCGTGACTACCGCCACTAGGCTCATCGGAACTATGTTTTTAAATAACTATGGAATCGTAATGACCTGCAGTAAATATTTTTTTCTTGAGATATGTAACAATAGCCATCTTACAAAGTAGTGAAGCCATAATAATTTTTTGAAATGTACCCGTGTCGATTAAATGCCACCAAAACAAATCGGCCACATAATCCCCAATATCGCTTCTGATTGTCCTTTATGACAAAATAACTTTGATTTATTGTGAGTATCGAATGCGGTGCAGTACTGCGGCTTCGCCACGTGACCTGATTCATGCGTGATTTTTTAGGGATGGGAAAATTTGTTCCTCAATAGCACTCGATAAAACCGTGACGATAGAAGTATGACAAAGTACACACGCGCATCCTTAATTATTCTCATTTTTGTTGTGAATAAAAGCGATCAATTTCTAGGTCAGACCCCGCTCACGGCGTACACTGCGTGTCCTGTACCCATATATTTTCGGTACATGACAGCTATCAAATAAAAGTAGAACTCTCATTTATTAGTATTCTGTATTGATGTACAGTTCAATGTCGTTGGTATTTATTGAATTTATTAAGCTCTCATAACTCGATAGCTTCGTTTGTGCTACTTTTACTTCAATATCCGAATCAATACATTAAGTAGATTTTTTTCCTGACTTTAGAGTGTGGTTGAATAACGATTTCTCAGTTTTGATTATTTTGACATGTACTGAATACTATTTGAGTTATTATTCCTTTCATGGGGTATTTGTTTTTTGTTTCAAAAAGCAGTTTCTTTGTTTCTCGCGTACATTTCAATAAAGTAGCTTTCGTATTTTAATGAAAACTTTTTTTTTACAACGTCTGTAGACTTACGTTACAATGCATCCAACCTCGTGTAAAACAGATACAGAAAGTACTGCTCTCGCGTTGTCACCTCTGCAGCTAAGACAACAATTCCCCTCAGAAACTTACTGATGATTTCATCACTTGAAGTATGTTACGTTACTTCAAGTCATGAAATCATCAATAAGCTTCTGGGGAGAATTGCTCCACGGGGATTTTCGGGAGGGTTTTCTGTGAGGTGGAGACATTTCTCCAGTTGGATTACTTTAATGCTACTTCTTAAAATATTTATATCTATCTATAACTACACGGTAAATCCACTGCGGGGTAGGCAGAGTGGACCGAGCGCCACATGACTCGATCCTTACACACCTCACTCGCTTTTTAACAATTCATTGCTCTTCTCATGCACACTCGCCGGTGTCTAAGGCTCCCTGCTTTTTTTTTACAGTAGGTGATCTGTTTTTACTTATCTTTTTCCTTCAGTTTTGTGCAATTAGACGTATGATTTATATCATTTAATCTACGAATAAATAATAAGCTTAATTGTATAATTTTAAATGTCAAAATCGACCGGAACAACTGTCAAACAATTTTGACTTCTTTGCTTAGATTCTTCTTATTTCTTAAAAATGTTTGTGACAGTCGACATCTATACAGATAAATAAAATTGGAGTGACTGTTTGTAATATTAAAATAACAGCTTTTTACGAAATGCATATGGATATATACACGGTACACACGGTACACGGTTTACAATTTTTGTCTGTCTGTCTGTCTGTCTGTCTGTCCGTCTGTCTGTTTGTTCGGCTAATCTCTGAAACGGGTGGACCGATTTTGACGGGACTTTCACTGGCAGATAGCTGATGTAATAAGGAGTAACTTAGGCTACCTTTATTTTAGAAATTTTATTTCTTTTTATTGAGCAGTCAGAACCCGTTATATACGTTTTCCCATATATTTCGCGGTCATATATGACCACCCGGGTTTCGAAGGGTTAATATAAATAAACAAATAATAAAAAAAAACTATTCCGCGCGGATGAAGCCGCGACTTCATCCGCGCGCACAGGTAGTTTTATATAATAAATATGGTATTGTTATTTAGAAATTCCTTTTCTTCATTTAGTAACCTTATAGGGTTAGTGTAGAAAAAATAATTAAATCTCATAGTGGTTTTATCATGTGTAGCGATGATCATATGATGTGTAAGGAACGACATGGCGTACGTAAAATGAAGGAAGGATTTATGCAGTATCTCAACAATAGCTATTTGCAGTACATCGCGGTTTATATAGGATTTGCATAAGACTGCAACAACATGCGCATTCTAGATTGGACTCAAGATCTGAGCTCTGAACTTGGGCATGGTTTATGGATGTAGGTATTGTCAATTTTACTGCCACCTTATTTGTTTTAAATGCATATTATGTTTCTTAATATTTTACAAATTTCAATCACATTTTGATTTTTTATAAGGCTAGGTTTATCAAATTTCAGAACGGCAAAGATATTAAACTTGTAATTATCTGAAAAAAACGGGCTGTGTGTGTGTAGTGGACACAGCCGTGAGTTTTACTTGTATACGTCTTCGTAACGGATAATTCGATTTATCCATTAATTAGTTATCCGTAAGTTACACTAAAATATATCTAAATAAGCCAGCACTTTCCACCACAAACGGCATCTAAAATGGGCTATTCCCCTCGCAGGAGCATGACTACCCTCAAAGAAGTTGGTATTTGGCTGCGATTTTCTGTGAGGTGGAGAGACTGTGAGAAGGTGGTCCCCGGTCGGGATGTGTTGATGAACCCCACCTCTCGTAAAAATACCCAGACTAATACAAATGGACATATTCATGCACACAAATGATTATCCTGTGAAGTAACATCATTTACCAGTCAGCCACCGGGCTCGTCAGAATACTGCGTAAAGCAGTAATTTCATAAAAAATAGCCCAACTAGGACAGAAGTTACCTTCACCTTAACGCCTTGGGTTACAAGCGTTCCTAGAATAGTTATAGTAGACTGTTTCACAACAGTCGTGCCGTATGCTGGTTTTCCGCCGGACATAATATAAAAAAGGCAGAGTAAAATGTTAAAACGTAATAGTGAGATGCCAAAATTAGCACCAACAAGTTCAGAAAGCCAACTAACGTCGGTGATGGTCTCAGTCTGATTGAATACGCAGGTTGTATGAGTTTATTTATTTACATCTACTCTGTGCATCGAATCGAATCAAACCATGTGCAGTCTTTTCTAGCAACAATCATTTAGTTTAAAGCTAGGTATAGCAGAGAGAGTATGTGAGTAGAATAAACGCGGTCGAATTGCGAGCATTGCCAAAATCCGTGTCATGAAGCTTATTGACCGCGTTCGCAATGATAATGTACTTGTAAGATAGGGAATTCATCTAAAAGACTGTCGATTTATGAACTTCTGAGGCGAGATTGATATTTGTGACAGAGAAGTCAAATCATTGTCAAGTCTAACCTCCATGCACGTCGTGCACTCTGCCAATAAAGGCGGCTCTGGTAAAAGGTAAATAAGGTAGCTATATATAACAGCTTTTGACGAGCTCGGTGGATCAGTCGTGAATGACGCGACTTTGACACCAACGCTCGTGGGTTCGATTCCCACACAAGGCAAACATTTGTATGCATGAACATGTCTGTTTGTATTGGTCTGGATGTTTTAAGAGAGGTAGGGCGCATCAAAGCATCCCGTCTGGGGAAGTACCTTCACCTCACAGAAAACCGCAGCCAAATAACAACTCCCTAGAGGGTTGTTGTGTTCCTGCGTGTGAGTGAGGTCACCAGTAACCGCCCAAGGAGTTGCTGTGTGAGCAGCAGAGGAGGCATCGCGCGAGTGATACTTAATATATCGCAAACGTTAATAGGCTACGGTAAGCGCTTAACATCGGGTGGGCCGTATGCTTGTATACCTCCCGACGTAGTATAAAAAAAATAAATACAATAAACGGCCGTACTGATAAAGTATTTCTACCTCACAGGATGTCACCGCCAAATAACAGCCCTGCGAAATTGTTTTGATCATGCACACGAATTACTTTTCTTTCATTGCGAGCGTTTAACTAAGGCAACTGTTTCATATCAGGCGGATCGTATGCTTATTTACCTCCCAGCGTAGTATAAAAAATAAGCGGTCAAACAGATGGTTTCGCACCATAAGGGTTTCTTTTTCGTATTACAAATACGGTTCACCATGCACTAATCATTTGTTCACATTGTATCCACCAATCTCCGGAACCATGCTCGTAATCCATTAGCGGGTGTTGTGCCGCTGTCCTGTCCACCCTTCGCTACTATTATTACTGGATTATGGGTAAGCCCCTTTTGTTAAAGACTAAATCTTGAAATGTAATACATTATTTTGTTAAATCTCCTCTATATAATTAATTTTTGGGGAATTAGTATCAATCATTTATACAAATTTTTATTCCCGCTAGTTTTTACCCGTTTAAAAGTATTTTTGCTGTTGGATTAGAAACCCAAGACTGCCCGCAGGAATCTCAGGCCTGGCTTGCCTTTATTGGTCATCCCTAAAGGATTTTTTGTAGCTATTAGCTCCATTAGTTTACATGTAGAGTAACTTTGGAAAAAGTGCAGCACCCTGATGCCCCTATAGTGCTCAAATCGGTATTGCTCTCACTTAACATTTTGGCAGTCCATCTAGTGAGTAGCGAGCCACCGCTTCCTGTAAGTAATGATCGATAGGGATAATGGTTAGTTGCAATCGCCTATATCTCTTCTGAAGTACCCAGATATCAATAATCGTTATAGACCATCAGATCGGGATGTACTAGAAATTAAAAGGCTGTTTTGACTTATATTAATACCCATATAATTTCTAACACTTTCCAAGTACCAAGTTCGACGAGCTCGGTGGCGCAGCGGGTAATAACGCGACTTTGTCGCCGACGTTCGGGTTTTCGATTCCCACACAGGACAAACATTTTTGTGTATGAACATATCTGTGTGTCTTTGTCTGGGTGTTTTTACGAGTAAGACAGGTAGGCGAATGAAAGCAGCCTGTGCTAACACAAGAACTCCTTAGGAGCTTACTGGTGACCTCATTCACAACGCCCCAGGATTGTTATTTGGTTGCTATTTATTGTGAGGTAGAGGTACTTCTCTAAACTTTCTGGCTATGATGTGCCATACCTCACTTAAAAACATCCAGACCAGGACAAACAAACATGTACATTCGCATAAATATTTTTCTGTGTCGAAGCCACGAGCGTTAGTGTCAAAGTAGCATTACTAACCACGGAGCCACCGAGTTCGTCAAAATGATTTTTTCAATAACGGTTATTTTTAAATAGGGAAAGTTTTCGAATAGGTGTAATAAAAAAACTGAAGAAAAGAGTACAATAGAATGTTGAAAGCCTAGTTAGAAGTGCTAGGTTAAGTTAGTAAGCCGGAAATTTTGATATGAACTAAAATTCTTATCAATTTTTAACCTACAAGGGGAAAAATTAGGTTCTGTATATAGTTATTTTATTATACCACGGATGACAATTAACCATAACCCATACCTGATGGTAATGGTAAGGATGGTAATGCCATAGTTTACGGATACTTGTTACAACAGGGGCACCCTTGCCGATTGCGCTATCTTTCTAGGAAATCCACGGCAAGGATTTCAAGCAACAATCGGAGCGTTCATAAAAGTACTCTTTAAACCAGTAACTGTACCTAGATTGTAAAACTCTTTATTATTCTACAAGTGCATTCTTCTTTCTATATATACTTCTGATAATACCATCAGTGATAGCTTAGTGGATAAAGAACCATCATTTGAATCATTGGTTTGAATCATGAACTTGGCATGTACCACTAAATTCATGTTTTCGGTTTTATGCAGGTACATATTTGTAATTATGCTCGGCAGTGAAAGACGACATCATGAGGAAATCCGCACGACTAAGATGTTAAATTTAGAAAGTCGCGTAACCATTGTGAAAACAGGTCTGGTTTTCTCTCTGGTTCGTGGAGATCTGACGGTATTCGCACCTTGTCAAAATCGGTATCTTCGCCGAATTCCCAGGTTTAGGTAGCGGACCCCGCCAATCCCAATGGATTAGCAAACAGAAGAATAAGAAGTAAGAATCTAATACGTCGCAACAAAACATGTCGTGAGCATAATCTGTTTGTTTTATGCAAATATCTAAAGCCAGAATTATTTTTATCACTTTTGATTTCAAGAATGACTTTATAACTTATCCTTACATACAATTGTATAAAATAAATAAAGTAATTGAAAGCAATACTCTGTTTACAATAATTAACTGTCGACACGAAGTTAAATAAATTAAAAATTAACAGCGTCACAAAACATATCAATTTAAAAATCCTAGTTTTAATATAACACAATTTTTTATACAATATGTGAGTTGAAGGGAGAGCCGTATCCCTGCAGTGGAATGTGTAAGGGTCGATGCGGTAGATATAATATTTTGTAGAAAATCACACCATAATATTTGGAATTAATGGTTACATTGTAAGATATAACTTTGTTCTTCAAAGTAATTTTCTGAATACATGACTAATCAGTAAAGATCATACAAGAATAAACCACTTGACTGCACATAAAAGCACCCCGAGCTTACAAAAACGTTGTGTTTTAGCACCTAAATATTTCAACGATTCGAGCCTACTGACCAATGGGAGAATATTTCAACCAATAAGCCGATACGTGCCGCGATGTTGATCCGCGAACTAGCCAATAAGAACTGTGCGTTAGAATACACTCTACCCGACCCCTAGCGGCGAATTGAATTACTATTTAATATCATTCTCATTATTTTTTCATAGGTTATTTACTGCATGGTAAAGACCGTTTGGAAAAATTAATACAAATATAAGAAAAAAAACGGAGAGCTCGATGGCGTCATTGCGTGTGCCATTCTAACCAAACACGAAGATTAAGCAACGTCGACCGCCTGTCTATGGATGGATTTATCTATCTCGAGTTTCTCCGTGCTTTCGAGGGCAAGTTAAGCCGTCGATCCCAGCTGTTGTTGATAGATGGCAGTCGTTAAGCTAAGTCAGTGGCCCTCGGGCGGCTTGAAAACACTGACCTCCGCCAATCCGCATTTGAGCAGCGTGGCGGAGTATGCTTTAAACCCCTTCGGTTGAAGGGAGACCCGTATCCCTGCAGTGGGATGTGTAAGGGTTGATGATGGATGGATGTACAAGAAAAATGGTAGTTCCAGGTAAATTAATAGAGACATATCATTTGTTATTTACCAGTGTCCATCAATGCATGGATTTTCAATTACCATCAAGGCCCTGAACAGGATGGGCCATGTGCACATTTGTAATAGATGCTCTAATTATTACTTCCCGAAAGCGTCAACGTCAGGTATACACTTTCTAGAATATTATTCTAAAACTACGTTGAACGTAACTCCAATTTTCTTGAAATAACTAGAAAGTATTGTGACAATTTTCCATCAAATATTATTTTATCTGGGTAAAATACATTTAGGACTTGAATAATTTAAACATGAAATGTAAGACGGAATATTGTAATGCCGTGTGGTATAGCTTTCTGCTAATTCTGAATTCTATTTACTGAACTGCGTAAAAAATAACTAGAAAATAAAAACTGCGTAAAGAGAATTTGAAAATATGCAAGTTCTCAATGTTTATCTCAATGTTTTTTTTATACAACCTTTGGAGGCATACCAGCATACAGCTCACCTGATATAAAGCTGTTACCGTAGCCTATGAACGCTTGTAACACATTAAGTATCACTCGCGCGATGTCACCTCTGCTGCTACCACAGAAACTCTTCAGGGCGACTTCACTTACTCGCAGGAATTCAACAACCCTGCAGGGAGTTGTTATTTGACTGCGTTTTTCTGTGAGGCGGAGATACTACCCCAGACAGGCTATTTTGTTGCGCCCTACCTCTCTTAAAAACCCACAGAATAAGACAGGACAAACATTTGTATGCATAAACATGTCCATTTGCGACAAATTTAGGGATACAAATGTTTGTCCTGTGTGGGTATCGAACCCAAGAGTATCAAAGTAGCGTCACTAACGTCTGTGCCCTCAAACCTTATCAAAATATAAAAAAAAAACAATTATCACTCAATCCAATCGAAATTCGAACTTATATATTATTGAAAAATTGAGGTAAATATATAAATTTGTACGTGTCTAATATTTTATTCTACAGTTCCTGAAAAAAAAAAAACATTCGTCCGAATAAGCTGAGTATTATGTTCTACTGTTCCTACCTTACAGGATCCTTACATTCTTACCTTAAGCTGAGAATCTAATCAGGGCTAAGTTACATCAAGATGCAGTGACTGCAACAAACGAGTCATTTGATTCAGCAGTTCGGGAGGCCATTGAGCTTATTTTGTACAAACCTACAAAAATAACCTCCACTTGAGTTGAAATATATCACATACTCAAAAACATCACTATAGCGTTTTTCAGACAATTTTCGTTAATAATGTTCTAGATCTTAATAATTAAATTTGAATAGTTAAAGATAATTGCAATAGTAAAACCAGGACTAAGGACACATTAAGAAGCTATTTTGTCTTGGTCTGTGAGAAAACGAAATCTCTTCGTTCTAATTTTGAAGATCTATGAGAAAACATAATGACTTAATAAGTCATTATGTTTTCTCATAGATCTTCAAAATCAAAAGTAGTAGTAGTGGTAGATAATTAAATATCCACATTCAGTACTAACAAATAGAACGCTTTGTACAAACAATGAAACAAAACAAGTCGAATCGTAAAAGGGGATAGCAAAATACTCATTAGTCATGTATTCAGAAAATTCAGAACAACTTTGAAGAATAAAGTTGACAAAACACACTTGGGCGACTGTGCCTCACAGTTATGAATTTTGTATGAGTAACAGGAGAATTTTGTTTTCACATAATTACCTACTTACCTAGTCTATAACTTTTTAATATAATTTACGCCAGCGTGCAGCAAAGATTACAAAAATTAACGTCTTTATTCTATGTTTCTCTGAGCTCGGTGGTGCAGTGGTGAATGACGCGACTTTGACACCAACGCTCGTGGGTTCGATTCCCACACAGGACAAACATTTGTGTGCATGAACATGTCTGTTTGTCTTGGTCAGGGTATTTTTAAGAGAGGCAGGGTGTATCAAAGCATCCCATTTGGGGAAGGAGGATGTAGGAGCTGAGGAAGATCAAGACTCCTACCATGACCACATTAGTGGTATTTTATTAGAAGATGATGTCAAGGGCTCTTGAACCAGCGAGCGTGCATGAGAAAAACTATGAATGTTAAAGAAGCGAGTGACGTGTGTAAGGACCCCGTCTTCTGGCGCTCGGTTTTCTGTCGCCACTCGGAACAGATGCGAAGATATACAGACATACATGCTTATAAAAATAGTAAACACGCGTAAAAACAACCACAGTAGTATATTCAGTAGAAATAGCACAATATTAAAAAAAGCAGGGGTGGTGTTTGTTTGCATTTTAGAAGTGAAAACTTCTTTAGTGATTTTTGGTATAGAATATCTTATGGGTTCGTATCAATGGCATGCTAATGTTAACACTATATGCATTACTTACATTTATTTATTACTCATCTATGTAAAATATTTATTCATCACAAAGGCACAGCAACGCGGCGGAGTCATTTCAACTCAGCTCATAAACACAGCATCCGGACGCGGGTGTCGTATTCAATCGGTGGTAAATATCACTGGCTTTCCCTGCTATTAATAAGTAAAACGGGGAGCTCATTATTCAAAATAACGATAATGGTCTATGGTTCTGGTAATATTAGATCTTACTTTACCAGTTCGGGATTCCCTACTGTTTTGTCCTTTAAAGGATAAAAGAAGTAAGCGGATTGGTAAAAATTGTAAAATCAATGGAGTAAGTAAAGGTAATTACGGTTTTCTGTGAGTTCCCCACTGTACTTCCCCAAATGGGCTGCTTTGATGCGCCCTATGTCTCTTTAAACATCCAGACCAAGATAAACAGACATGTTGATGCACACAAATGTTTGTCTTGGTGCCAATGTCGCGTCATTCACGACTGAGCCACCGAGCTCGTTAAAATGGGCCATGATTAAGGATGGAAAATGGATAAGTAATGGAAAAACATTGGGACGAAAGTAAATATAACTATAGGTTTTTAACATAACTACTTCGTAAGCGGACAACAAAATTGCATATTTAATATCCCCTTCCAATTTCCGTCCAGAATTTCTTGCAACGAACATCTGGGTAGATTAGCGTTGATTTAAAATTAAAATAAGCCTCGTCCACACCCTCGCGACAATGTAGGGTAGCAACCCCTGTTAACATATTAATAGTCAGCCGAATAGCCCGCTTTAGTACAATTACCCCATGTTTGGGCGTTAAATTAAATAGCTGACATTTTCTTTACTGTTTTTTTTTTCAGTACCTATGTTTATTTAATGAACTACTCGTACTTTCCTGAAGTATTAGTATAAAAATAGTATTGATCTATCCTGTAGACATTTTTTCCATTTTATCTATTGTAGTAATGGCATTTGTCGCAATTTATATTTTACCAATAGCGATGTTGCAGATACCTTGGTCGAGGGTTTTCTTTTTTTTATATAGGTACAACGTCGGAAGATATACAAACACCCTGATATAAGCGGGTCACCGTAGCTCATGAATGCTTGGAACACACGAAATATTGCTTGCGCGTTGCCACCTATGCTGCTAATACTGCAACTGGTAACCTCATACGCATCACGTCACTTTATTATATATATTTATTAGAATAGTTTATAGCAAATTATAGCAAACTAACATCTATCTATCTATTTATAACTTCACGCCAAATCCCTTGCGGGGTAGGCAGGGAGAACCGAGTGCCACGTGACTCGATCCTTACATATCTCACTCGCTTCTTTAACATTCATTGCTCTTCTCATGCACGCTCGCCGGTTTCTAGGGCTCCTGACATCACCTTCTGATAGAATATGACCAATTTGGTCATGGTAGGTAAGTCTTGGCCTTCCCCGGATCCTACATCCTTCCACTTTTGCATTGTATATCTGCTTCGTCATTCTTTCATCTTGCATTCTTTCTACATGCCCGAACCATTGGAGCATGCCTCTTCTTATTTTAACATATTTTTAATATTTAATTGGACTTCATAACTGGAATGAAGTGTAAGTTCATATGTAAGTTATATAAAAAGGTATACTCCAATCGAGTTAAAGGGGAAGCACTCAACAATTTGATTTCCAATTCGACGTAACATATTCACTAGACGATGTCCGTGATTTTTTTTTTATTTGGTCTTTTTAATTTTCATGGCATAACATAAACGAACGGACGAATAATACCTAGTTAGAAAAGTGCACTAAAACCTACCGATAGGTGTCAAAAAATAGCACTTCCATAATTATAACTTATATGCTACAGCATTGTTATAACATAACAGTAAGATCCTAAGGAGTTGCTGTATTATCAGCAGAGGTGTCACCGCGTGAGTAATACTTAATTTATTGCAAACATTTATAGGCTACGGCAGATGACCGCTTTACATCAGGTGGGCCGTATGCTTGTATACCCTCCGACGTTGTATAAAAAATATCAGCTGTGCGAAACTTCAATATATATATTCCTTCGACTCTCTTTGTGGTTGCCATTACGAAGTTTTCTGGCTTGCAATATAAGGAATAATGTTACACGTAATAAACAAAATAAATACTGGAATATTAGATGTTTATTTTTAATTAAAATTATATATTAAGGCCATAAGCCGTACAATGCACAGACATGTTAATTTATCTGATTACATATTATCCTGAGTAATACGCATGTAACTGCCCTGCATTTGCGGAACTGTCTGCATTTGACGATGAGTTATGGTCACGGTATTTAGTGGGAGGGAAAATTAAGCCGCGTTAAATTTCTTGTGATGCGAATCGTCATAATTGCAATGCATTAAAACAAAGTTTGTAATTCGACATTGTTATTTTTTAATATTCACATTTTAGCGAAAGTTATTGTAAATATTTTAAAATAAACACACAGATTTTGTAACAGTCTCTGAAATGAACAGAGTATGCTTGAAACGCTTTTTGCTCGCGTTAACATCTTGTCAAAAATAAGAATGGCGGATATAAATGACATAGTGTAGTAACAGTGTGAAGGTTACTTTGTTAGGGCATGTTGTCACGCTCTCTAAACTTGCAGACTGTGGCTCAACTTTTTTATTGAAGTAAAATTTCTTTTCGCACACTTGACTTGGGGAGTAAGCTGGTGAATGCGTGACGAGAGCGTTATGAAAAGTGTGATCGGGCGAGGCGAACGGAAGTTGAGAGGGAGATATAAGAAGAAGAAGAATCAGAAGAAGAAGAACCAAGTGAAATTCGCAGTCAACACTCTACGTGCGTGCGTGCGTCGGTCCGTCCTCGTTTTTTTTATATACATCGTCGAAAGGCATACAAAAATGCGGCCCACCTGATGTAAAGCGGTTACCGTAGCCTATGAATGCTTATAATACATTAACTATCACTCACGCGATGCCTCGTCTGCTGCTAATACAGCAACTCCTTATGAGCTTACTGGTGACCTCACTCACACGCAGGAATACAGCAACCCTCGAGGGAGTTGTTATTTTCTGTGAGGTGGAGGTACTTCCCCAGACGAGTTGCTTTGATGCTCCTTCCTCACTTCCTCAAGACTGTATTCAAAAGGTGCGTAGCATCCTGTGTGTACTTATATAACAACATTTTCAGGGCGCTCTTGGGGCTGTCACGACTTTGCAGTGCGCCAGGGATTTAATTTTTGACATATGAAATATTAATCAATTCATAAAAATAATAATAAAAAAACTTGTCATTGACGCTTTTTTGTAAATATTTATATTTGTTTGTTATTTTTATAGTCCACCTATCTGCAAATTAATATTTTAACAACCCATTTATGTGAAAATCAGTACATATAAATAATAAACCAGGGGTGCAAGGGACCCCACCAACATCTTTGGCTCCAAGCCAAGCCTGCAAGTTGGTGCACCTGCTGATCGATAGACGAGGCTCTGGCGCGGGCTCTCCCTTCGGGGTTGGAAGGTCGGACGGCAGTCGCTCCCGTAGAAGTCATAAAGCCAAATTTAACATGAAAAGAGGTAAAAGAACTTGTGCCACGGATACGGCGCCGCTGCAAAATGGCGCGCAGGAGCCTCGTCCGAACCCTGTGATAAGTGGGCAAGGGCTACTATGCAATAGGCGAGCACGCCTAAAGACGCGAGCCAAAAGGAAAATTCTGGAACATTGGCACGCTGACTGGACGCGCGAGTGTGCTGGCCGATGTGCTCCAGGAGAAAAGTGGCTGTGGCGTTTCTGCAGGAGATTCTGACCACCAGCGCGTCGCCTGTCTACGATTCAGTATCTTTTTCGAGGAAACCGAAGGTTCTGTTTACGCAATTACTGACGAGGTTGTCAAGACTAACAATTAACGGAAGTACATCATAAAGGACGATACGGCAGACATTTGTCGGGCCGTCCTGGAGAATCTATCAGGCATGTTATTTCCGGTTATTCTTACCTTGCTACGGCGGTGTACAATCATAACCAGGTAGCCAGGATTATCCATAAGTAACTTGCTATTCGATATGATCTTGTGACTTCTGAAGTACCTTATTACAAGCATGTACCTAAGTCAGTTCTTGAAAACAGTCATGCCCAGCTCTACTGGTCTATCATCACGGACAGGATTATTATAGCTAATAAGCCTAACGACAAGTTGTCAAAATACTTGGGCTTAGCCCACGAGCTTTCCGCTATGTGGGACTTTGACTCAACGATAATTGTTCCGATAGTCCTGTCGGTAAATGGTCTTATAGCGAAAAGTCTCGACAACACCTCAGGAGACTTTCGCTAGGTCACTGGATCAAAGGCCCTATACAGAAGTTGGCAATTTTGGGAACTGCACGTATTGGGCGGAGATTCCTTAGTCTGTCGCCTTGACCACCGACGACTTAGAGATTACGTTTCGTGTCGGTGGCCATACGGTCGGATACGGAGCGGTCTATTTTATATTTATAACATTATATTTTGATGTATATGTGGAGGTGCTTTGTTTAGAGGTGTGATAATGCGCGAATATGTAGGTACTCTTTGTATTACGTGCTTTTACAAGCTGTAGTAACTGCTTTAGGAGGCTCGTATTTATTTGCATTCTAGTAATAAAAAGAAATATTAAAGAAATTACCGCACCGCTAGCCGAGGTGTTCACCGCCAACAAACTGAAACCGCAATGTTTGCGTACTGTGCCGTTCCAGAGAAGTTTTCTTCTGAAAACTCTCAAGTTGCGGAATGAACTCCTAGGTTTTTCCAAGGTATCACAGCATGCGGTTCTTCCAGAAAGGCGTGACGAGGTTTTTACAGGGACGACAACGCATGAGTTGCACGGACGGACATTTGCAATACCAGGAGTGTCTGGCATTGCAAATGTCCATAGGCTACGGTTACTGCTCACCATCAGGCAGGCCGTACGCTTGTTTCTCCCCTTAGTGGTATACAAAAATATCAATTTCTAAATCGTGTATAGTCAGCCTACTTGCTGCTACAAAGCTAAACGTGTCAAATTGCATAAATTCTCGTGTTGTATTGTAATGCTCTGAATGTAAGCTTATTCGCTTACTAGAACAATTAATTGGAGAAGTAAGATTAATTATTCTATGTATTGTGCGCTAAATTTAATATCGTGAATGCGATATTGAAATTTAAGATAATTTGCCGAGAGAAATCACGCGGCTATATGATAATTATTAAGTTCTAGTAATTTGTGAGGGATCCCATTTTATCAAACTAGAATTAATTGCATTAATGATTGAACAACACGTTCATGTTCAGGCACGCTATTGCTAGATATAAGTGTAAATAGTATTGTCTTAGGTTTTCGCGATTGTTACACATTGAATTAAACAATTTTAAACGGAAGTATCGCGTGTTTTATTTCAGTCTTCCTGCGACCACGGACGCTGCAAAGCTTTCGAAACGTCAGGCTCAACAAAATAAATAAAACACGCGTTACTTCCGTTAAAAATTGTTTAATTCAATATAAGTATAAATGATAATAGGTAATCATTAAATTTAAAACACAGCGCCATCTTGTGGCGTCTAAGTAAAGCTTGCACTGTACTAGACCACTGGCAAACATACCTAAACGCTTTTTATAAAAATTTTATAAAATACTCGTAGGGGAATCAGTTGGAAAAGAAGATGGTCTTATCTTATGATTTTCTTTGGGATTTTTAATTGGGTGCAATAAACTGAATCGTATTCCATTGGCGAGTATCCGGGTGAATGCTTTTGTGGATCCTTTTCACTGTGGATCCGAGAACAAGACCCTAGTTGAGAGAGAGAGTCTGAATCTGTGGCAATCTACTTATATTCATAGGTCACAGAGGTAGTTTCTCGTGTCTAAAAGATTATTACGTGCAACGATCCTGGCGGGTGTGTCACTACTCATTCTAACGAGAGTGACACAATGATATCGCTGGAAGATGATAAATATCAAATGGTTTGTTAATTTATAAACGATAAACTATACAAATTGATATAACTAGAAAAATCTATCCTAGAACCTCTGCAACTTCGTAGGGACATAGGCTCCCTAAGTACATTTTACCGCCTGTACCATGGTGAGTGCTCTGAAGAACTATTTTCCCTTATCCCACCCTCTCCCTTCCGTCATAGAACCACACGTGCAGGTTTGCGATGTCATCATTCCACTGTTGAGGTCATTTGTTCTCGTACTAAAAAGTTCGGCAACTCCTATCTCTGTCGAACTATTAAAAAGTGGAACGCCTTGCCTGCACATGTGTTTCCTCCTTCCTACAACATGGGATCCTTCAAACGAAGCGTGAAGAAGCACCTTGCGGGCCAGCATGGTAGCGTCAACTGACAGGACACCGTAGTCCTTTGTCAGTTGCTGCTGCAATTTGGGCTCCCCTTTTCGCTTACCAACAGGCGAAGAGGAGCCACTATGCTGAGCCAATATAAAAAAAAAAAATATTTTATTATATAATGTAGGGAGGTAAACAACACTTTATAGAAAGTGGTTATCACAGTCTATGAACACATGCAATGCAAGGAGTTTTATTGCTATCCCCGTTGCTAACACAGTAACTTCTCAGGATCTTCATTCACTACCAAGGAGCTAACAATTGGTGGCGGAAGCACACAAAGCAGGTAAGGTCAAATTGTATACATAATACTGTAGCCGTACAAGAACTGTGTGAGTGATTGAAGGGTACCCTTCTTTCGTTTTTGGTTCTTATACCGTAGCAGCCGTCGCTGCCATGGCTGCAATGGTATGGCTGCTGCATGTTGCATCTACTGGGTGGGTACCGTCGGCACTAGTTCGCAGGAATTGGTGGCGGAAGCTAACAAAACAGATTAGATCAAATTGCATGTAAATTAGACTTTCGCAGAATAACGCCTGAATCTATTAAGTATTAGGTATGCATGGCGTATACTTGATGCGAAGTACTTCCCCAATCAATCGTTAAAAAGAAAATTCATAATTTAACGAATTATATTGTTTTTCAATTTATTGAGAATTTAAACGCCACCAATGATAGCTTTATTTAATTTTTAATGTTAAATACTTTATAAAAATATTTCAAAAATATATAGGTACCGTTGTCGTACGGCTTTTTGTGCGATATATCCTCAAAAGATTTATTAGACCCCTTCTTAGAACGTGATTTATTTTGAGATTTAATAAATTAGCATCAATAAGATTAATCACGTTCTAAATACATGCCTTAGGCTTTAAATTATAACAAAGAATCCATGTTATGACAAGTATTTTAAACAATAATTTTGGATCGAAGCCAAATCCGTACATCGTAACTTTGAAACTAAAATGGATTTTCAACAGTCATCCAGAAATGTATCGTGCAAACTTACGATTTGCATCTTTTTGACCAGTATTCATTTATATTTTAGACTTTAACTCGTTGGGATAAAGTGTGTGCTGTGTTTTGACATGTGTCAGAAGTGTTTGTGATAGTATCCACCTTCTTTCCCCTGAGATCTTGACAAAGTTATGATTAATGATAGGACATTGGGTGACTGCACTGGCTCGGCTGAGTCATTCGGAATATTCATATTATTGTTCAAGTTGCAGTTATTGTGGTGATACAGGCATTTTATGGAATGTCACGGGAAATAGGGTTAGGTAACATCGTTCAATTTCTGAAACGGAAGTATTTTTTCTTACTCTTTACTTAAAAATGATGCCATAAATATAAAATATAAAATTAGCAAGAAACGAAACTCTTTACTTCATCCGTGAGATGAAAGATGCATTTTTGTCTGTACCAGAAATGAAGAGTTAGATTTCGAGACCAATAAATATATGTATGTACTGAAAAAGTTGTATAGCACTTTTTCAGTAGGCCAGTCAAGACTTGACAAGGCAAAACAAGACAAGACAAGTTTCATTTTATTTTGACATTGTACGAGTACATACGTAAAATGAGAGTAGTTATAGCCCAGTGGATAAGGAACTGGCCTATTGACGGTTCCCGGTTCAAATCCTGACATGTAACTCTAAATTCATGTTTTCGGATTTATGTACATATTTATCACGTGCTCGCCGGTGAACGAAAACATCGTGAGGAAACTCACACGTCCAGGAAATTATATTTCAAAAGACGTGTGACCTAGTCTAAGAAATGATGTACACACGGAGTACAAGAAAAGGCAATAGGCTTGTTTTATCACACATTCCTAGGACGACTCTATATTTAAGAAATACTTATGGTATGTGTACGAAAATTTACAACAAAATACCACAACCCATAAAAGACCAGCCATACAAAAAATTCAGTAAACAGTTACACAAATTCCTATTAGCCGAAAGATTTTACTCAGTTAACGAGTTTTTAACATATAAATGGCTAAATGCAAGACTAAAATTGACTATACTAAATATGACTATGTAATTTCAGATATTGTATTATTTTGTATATTGTATTATTATGGAAAAATATAATCAATTAAAATTTGCATATGTAAATTAATAATTATTTATTAAGAACTTTTTTAAAAGAACATCTAATAACATGTACTTAACTGATTATTTTTGTACGCCGACGAGTTTGGCAAGATATGTGCATCTAATAATGTATAACTAACACCACTACATGTATACCATATCTTATGCAAATAAATGATTCTGATTCTGATTCTGAAAGATTTAGTTTTCTCTCTAGATTATGGAGCTCTGCCGGCGGTCGCTCCATGTAAAAATCTATATCTTCGCCAAATCTTTAGGCTTAGGTAGCGGACCCCGCCAATCCTAATGGATTAGGTAACATGATAACGCGAAGAAGAAGATTGTACAGATATAAAATGTAAACATAAAATGTAAAAATGTAAACCATCATACATATTACATTATAATTGAGTTGCAGTTGTTTACGGAGAAGACAGAGGATTAAATACAAAATTTTATTTATAAACACAATACAATAAATACCGTTTGTGAAAGGTTCTTAAATTACATAAACAATATAAGGTAAACATATAATAATAGAGTGAAAACCGGAAACTGTATCAATGGTGCGTTATTACTCGGTTTCGATGAGCGAAAATATATCGAGCAAAGCTCGCCTTGCTTGTTATACAGGGTTTATTAAGGCCAACATTGGCGTACGGTAGTAAATAGTGGGTATAGTAGGAGAAGCGTGAAAGTATGGTCAACTTTGTTGAAATGAGAGCCCGGATGGTATGTGGAAAATTAGATTAATTGATAGAGTAAGAAATAGCACGATACCAGAACAATGTAGAATGAATGATGATATAGTGACAAAAATTGCAAAGGATATACGATTCGGACATTTGGAAAGAATGGCGTTAATGTTAATACTCGTACTTGCATTTGTACAGATTCCACTTCACAATTTGATTTAATATTTTTTTTTTTTTACCGACCGGTTTCGCCTTTACGGCATTATCAAGGTATTTTATAAATTGTGAAGTGGAATCTGTACAAGTGCAAGTATTAACATTAACGCAATGTCTTCAAAATTCCACCAAGCGCCTACAATCGACAGTATCAACATTGGAAAGAATGGATGACAAAAGAGTTACGAAAGAAGTACTTCACTTCTGTAGTTGACAAATAACGAGTAAACCAATATTTAGGCCAATATGACTCTGCCACTACCGCTGTTGCCTTACGATCGGCGAATTTCCAATTGTGCAGCAAGCTTTACAGAAGGGACCGTAGGTACACAGAACAGATCACTAATCACAGCATCCGCCTATATCATGAGTACTTTGCAAAAGAATTTTAACTGTGTGTCGCATAGAATTTTAACGAGTATGTATCGGAAATTGTGGGCAAAAGGTTGGCAGAAATAGCGCAAAGGAAATGTAAGAAATTAAAATACCACTGCGTACCGTCTCGTCGTCGCGTTGTGTTATACGATTGCCGCCCACTTGTTTATATAACTAATTAGAAAGGGGTACTTTGGTGAGTCAAGGCCATGAATAGTGCGCGTGTCGTTCTAACCGAACACGCAGGTTAAGCAACGATGACCGCAGCCTGTCTATGGATGAGTTTATCTATCTTGAATTTCTATGGCATGTTAATCTGTCGGTCCGGGCTATTGTGGATAGATGACTGTCGCTAAGCTAAGTCAGTGGCCATCGGGCAGTTTGTAAACCCAGGCCTCCGCCAATCCGCAGTTGAGCAACACCTTCGGTTTAAGGAAGACCAGTATCCTTGCGGTGGGATGAGTATGGGTAGGTGCAGTAGAGTAGGCTGTCAAATGCTTAACTTATATATATTTTTTTTTTTTTTTTTTTTTTTTTTTTTTTTTTTCAGACAACAGGTTTTATAACACGGGTCCATAGATAAATACCTTAAATTAAAATATATATGACAATATAAACTAATTACTAATTCCACGTAGAGTCGGCGACGTGTAGCGCGTGTCGTTAGGCAATCGTCCTCGGAACTTCCGAAACACGATTCCCTTCGGCCAGAATTCTTCATTCATGAAGGTCGGCAGATGATGAGTTGGAGCCCTCACCACAAAGGAACTAAAGTTTACCTTGTGGCGAGATTCCAGTCGCTCGACCCTCAAGGTGAAATTGGTCTTCTTCTTCACATAGTCTACAACCTCCTCGACCTTTGTAGACCAGTGTAGTCTGGAAACGTACAACGGCGTCGCTGGTATTTCCACGCGCAGTTGTGACGGTCCGGTCTGTGCGGTGCCGCAGTAGTTGCGGTTGGAGGGCTTCTTCTTCTTCTTCCTGTCCACTTGAATGAAGCCGTGCTCGTCGCACTGGTCCTTGCGAGAACCCGCTTTCAAAGCCTTGCGAGCGGGCTCGCAACGACTCGACTTCTCCCGGTGAGATGGTAGGTGAGACGGTGGCAATGCGGTAACTTTTGCGTAATCACGTCCCGGGGTTGACGTGTTTATATTTTGAGTCGGCTCCGCTGGTGAGCGGGCGGCAGGGCACGGTACGGAGCTCATAGCAACAGTAGTCGGTGACACCAATGAACTGCATACGGATGCATTCTGTGCACCACGACGCGTGTTAATGTTGCCGACCTCAGGTGACCTACTTACGGAAACATTACATTTTAGTGATAATATTTCCGTACGTAGCCCACTGATTGTTGTTTCCGATGTCGCTAATCGTGACTGGACATCAGCGAGACTGGCTTTCAGGCTTCTGATGTCCTTCAGAAGCGTACTGACGTCGACATGTTCCAAGGTCACAGATGGTAACTTGTGTAGGTCTTTCGCTACAAAGGAAGGCACGTCGTCTGGATCGGTCACCTTCAAAAGACTGATGACGTCTTGTATACTTTTGTCACCTCCATACCTCCTGCGTGACGGCATCTCCGTGGTCTTGTCCAGCGTCTTGAACAGTAGCATCTTGCCACTGCAAATGTCATCTTCACTGAAGGTAGACTTACAGATGCGCATGATGCTGACTTCGTCCAAAGTGTCGATGGCGTGTTGTATGAACGCCAAGAACTCGTTGGCTATGAGTTGTTCGGAACCCATAGCGACGGCAGCGTACAGCGGCTAGGCCGCGGCCGCTCAATTCGCGAATTAATATTCGTAACTATGACGTGTGGCGGGAAGCGACCGTATTCGTTCGCTCATCGCACTGCACTCTATATATAAGTAGAAATATGCACATTGCAAAAAGAAAGTAGATTATAAAAGAAAACTGATACTGAACGCACAGGGTGGAATATATATAAGAAAATGTAAATAACACTATAGCATTGTGAAATGTAACAATACACGCGGGTGAACAGGGACATTTCTTTCTCAAACTAAAAACCCAAAACTGTATAGATTAAAAAAATAATTAAGCACGTTGAAAATCGAACTTCATTGTAGAATACTGCACATTTTAGATATTTACTGATTTAGCAATTTCACCATAACGCATAAATTTTGAATGTATGACTTCGCTGTCACATCGAAAATTGATGAATTGGGGACGGTTCGTTAGGCAATCGAGGCGTTGACTTATTTGTGTCGTTCGATAATATTTTTTCATTTCATCTATTCGACAAACAATGATTGACACCTAATTCTTCAATAACTGACACCAAAGTAACTTCTTCACAGCCTCGTTCACAGTCTTTGACAGCCTTTCAGCTAAGAGCAGAAATGTATATTCTATCGCACAAGAGCGCTTTGATTTAATGATTGAAAAGGAAAGTGCACAATAATACTTTAGTAAGAAAACACACTGTGTGAATTTACATCCGCAACCGCTATCGATAAGAAATATTATCACGCATATTCGTCTCTGCTTTAGATAGAAAAACTTGCAAAGATCCTTTCATATTTATAAGTTATTTGATACTAGAAGTTTCCCACTATAACTGAATATTACCCTGAAAATTGTAAACGGTACATAAAATATATTTTTTTATATACGTCATGAGGCAAATAAATCTATAGTACTCATAATGTGTAGTGGTTATTGTAGCCTAGCAGTACTTTTAATAAAAGAAGTATTTTTTATTAACGCTTGCGATATATTAAGTATCACTCGCGCGATGCCTCCTCTGCTGCTTACACAGCAACTCCTTGAGAGCTTACTCGCACACAGAAACACAACAACCCTCCAGGGAGTTGTTATTTGGCTGCGGTTTTCTGTGAGGTGGATATGTTTCCTCAGACGGGCTACTTCTAGTATGACTACTTTTGACGAGCTCGGTGGGGCATTGGTTAGAAATTACTGCTTTGACACTAGAGACGAACTCTAAATCAGGGGCTTCGATTCCCTCATAGGACAAGTATTTGTCTGCAAGAACATATCTGGTTGTGTCGCTCTCGATGCTTAAGAGTGGTAGCATCAAAGAAGCGCAACTGGGGAAGTACCTCCACGTAACAACTCCCTGGGCGGTTACAGTGTTCCTACAAGTAAGTGACGTTATCAGTAAGCTCTTAGGGAATTGCTTTTTACAACGGTTTTATTTTTCTTGTGTTCTTATTAGATATGACAATGATATTTGCCAGTGCTTACACCTATCACTCATTGCTGTAAGAATATTATGAAACAAACTATTACCAACCTAATGTATGTTGGCAGCCCCGTCTGCTACAGCCAGCACAATATTAATTTCCCAAAGTGATTACATCGACAACTTGGCGAATGCAAACACAACTCTACTGTGAATTGTTTGAATTGTTTGTGTTCAGAATTTAGAGTGCTTTATTAATAGGGATAGTATTGTATGAAAGGATACTCGAAAATCACATAAACATATACACACATCAAAAGTGTCTAGGGATCAACATATATTTTTGCAATAACTTTTCTCCTGATTGATATTAATTAAAATTTTCTTGAAGGATTCATCAAATAAAGTGTTTTCGTTTGTCTACAGTAACGATAAACCAAGTCACCTTTGCATTAATAAAGAAATTTGCCATTTTCATAATAAAGGGATTTTTGACATTTGAACCACTAACATTAAAGTTCGAAAAAAAGACTGAAATAATAGTTTTCTTTAAAATTTTATTGGGTAACTTAAACAATTAATAGTCCGTGTTTCTACCGCGAACACTAACAACACAAGAACATCGGTTTGGCATACTCAAAATGAGTTCATCCAAATCACGCTGTGGAATGGCCGCCCATGTTCGTTGCAACAACAAAAAAAGGTCTTCTTGCGACTGGATACCCTCCATATTCGGCAGAGCTCTTCTCTGTAGCATATCCCATGCATGCTCAATCGGGTTCAAGTCTGGCGACTGAGCAGGCCAGGGCATGACATTGATGTTAGATGCGGCGAGAGTCTGTCTTACAACTCTTGCGGTGTGCGGTCGTGCATTATCATGCATTAACTAAAATAAGGGACCGATTTGCACTTGTAGAGGAACGATGACGTCTGATACAATCGTCTCAGCATAAATTTGAGCGTTGAGGTTGCCTCTGATCCAAATCAACTCAGTTCTTCCGCCGATCCAAATACCCGCCCATACCATGATGGTTCCACCACTATAAGGATGAACTTCCTGGCAGGATTTTAATCGCTGTTGGCGTCCAGGGGTTCTCCAGTGTCGTATACGTCTTATATCCGGTCTCATACCAAAACGAAACTCATCAGAAAAGCACACGAAACGCCATTGTTCTTCTGCCCAATTTCTGTGTTCAAGAGCCCATTGATATCGAATCCTACGATTGTGCATTGCTATAGGTGGTACCCTTAGCGGTCTTCGGGAATGAAGGTTCACTTCATGCAAGCGGTTTCTGACTGTTTGGTCGCTAATTAAGTTCCCTGAAGAGTGATGAAGCGTCACGGCTAACATCATGGCGGTTATTGTTGGAGCTCTTCGAGTTGTGATTTGAATGTATCGGTCTTGTCTCCATGTGGTGCAGCGATACCGTCCTCCATGGCGCTCAGCCATGGTACCAGTGCTTCGGTAACGTGTCCAAAGTCGACTGATAACACTCTGACTTGTATTCAGAGCTAAAGCCACAGTACGTTGCCGGGAACCAGCTTCTATCATTCCCACGGCTCTGAGCATTTCTTCCCTGCTTAAATGACGTCGCCGCTCCATAATAACGTTGGTTTTAATCAGTAGTAGGGAAACAGTAGCACTAATAATGTCTTCAATGCGTTGTATGTTTTTATAGGGAAAATATTGACAGCTGATTTTCATCTTTTACTCGAATTTGATTGACAGTTCCTGTTTCAAATTATGAAATGCACCAAAAAGGATCCATATAAATTTATAAAATCATAAATTTATTACAAAGCCACATCTCAATCTCAAGAAATCCGCATAAAAATGCTTAATAATAAATAAAAATCCCTAGACACTTTTGATGTGTGTATAACTTATTTTTCCCACCTCTTAACAATTTTTTTATACAAAAAGCCTACAAGTACGGTTACCGTGGCCTATAGACGCTTTCAATACATTAAATATCACTCACGCGATGCCACCTCCACTGCTAGCACTCAACTCCCTAGGATCTTACTGGTAACCCCACTCACACTCAGGAACACAACAATCGATCAGGGAGTTGCCACTTAGCTGCAGTTTTCTGTGAGGTAGATATACTTCCCCAGCCTCCCTGCCTCTTTTATAAACAGCCAGACCAAGACAAACAGTCATGCTCAAGCACACAAATGTTTGTCCTATATGGGAATCGAACCCTTGGTTTTAAAGTAATAATGTTAACAATTTCATCAACAACTCAGTCCTTGATCTTTCTCACTTGTTGTAAATACCTCTACCCTGGAAACATATGTTTGATTGTGAAGAAAAATCCATAAAAATAGTCTATAGATATAATAACAACAACATACTTCAAATTTTAATGATTTATAACGACTGTAATGTATAGGTACTCATATACATCACGCGGTAATTAGCAGTTACGTGCAAACCATAGTTTAAAACATCATTGTACATTTTCTTTAATATTCTGAGGTTTTAATCATATTCTGAGAGATGAACAGACAGACTAAGTTACGCACTTCAGCACGAAATCCTTAAAATAAGAACCATAGAAACATAATACACAATACTGATGATGATAATCTCTTAAATAAATATGACGAAATCAAATCAAAAAAAAAAATCAAACAAACCCTAAACAAATGAATTTACATGCAATACAAATATTCCGGATTTATGTACATAGTAACTGTCACTTGCATAACGGTGAAGGAAAACATCGTTAGCTGCACGTCCAAAACATTATAATTCAATAGACGTATGAACGTACCTAAGAATGATCAGGTTTTCCCTCTGGCCTTTGGAGATCTAACGGCAATCGCTCCGAGTAAAAATCAGTATCATCGCCTTATCCTTAGGCTTAGGTAGCGGATCCCGCCAATTCTAATGAATTACGAAACGGGATAACGCTAAATATAAGATAAATATTTCTCCTATGCAGGAATCAAATCTGAGACCATATAGTAGTAGGCTAACCACTCGACGCAAATACAATTACTATTAGTTATTCATGCCAACATCTGGACTATGTCCTCATTTGTTACTAATGTAGTTACTTAGCACCACCATTTGTAACCTCTAATATAATACAATGGGCTCTAATGTAGTTGGTCAATATATTTCCATTTTGGCTCTTTAAAAGCTAATGGTATCTGCACAAAGTCATTGTTACATTTTACAGTTGAAAATTTTGTGACTATATAGCTGTAATTAATTTCAGTTCGTTCATTATACTACTTTCCTCCGTTTTGGAAAGCGAGTGTGTTCAGGTAAGAAAAAAATATTCTCCATTGATTAGGGCGTCCATAAAGAATGCAGCACGAAACAATGACGTAACAGATATACAACGAAAAGATGGAATTATGTAGATGCCGAGAAAGTCCAATACTCACGTGCCAGGACAAAATGGGTCGCCTTTTATTAGAAGGTGATGTCAGGAGTATTAGGAATCGGCAAGCGTGCATGAAAAGATGTATTTATGTTAAAATAGCGACCGTGGTGTGTAACCACAGTGTCCTATGGAGCATCAGTCCTCTCTGGATATCCCGCAAGGGACTGGGTGGGAAGATATACATGCATACATACTTTTCTCCATAGAAAAATTTACATTAAACGACTTGACAACTATTGGCCAGTCTTTTTCATGTCATTTTTTTGCATGTCAAAGTACTGCTACTTTAAAAACAAATTGAATGAATATTAACCTCGAAAACAGTTATTAATATGCAATCACTATTAGAAGATTCTTTAAGACATTGTTCAAAATAGATAATGAATATCGAAATTCTGTTCTAATATTTATCGACTACTAAAAGGCTTTTGATAGCTTCGAGTCTCAGGCAGTAGACACTATAAATTGCAATGTTAAACTCCAAGAAGCAAATGCAGCTGGGTGCATTACTCCACGTGAGTGAGTATTCAAATTCAAAATTGCGACACCGAAACTCATTGCGCTCACTCGCTTCTTTCGCATTCATAGATCTTCTTATTTGAAATACCTTTTCTTTATTATGACTATTAAGGTATTGTATAACTTGAATTACTATTTTTTTTTATACTACGTCGGAAGGTATACAAACACACGGCCCACCTGATGTAAAGTAACTGCTTTACATCAGGTATTAATATATCGCAAGCGTTAGACATTTGCGATATATTAAGTATCATTCGCGCGATACCTCCTCTGCTGCTTACACAGCAACTCCTTGGGAGCTTACTAGTGACCTCACTCACACGCAGGAACACAACAACGCTCTATGGAGTTGTTATTTGGCTGCGGTTTTCTGTGAGGTGGAGGTACTTCCCCAGACGGGCTGCTTTGATGCGCCATACCTCTCTTAAATCATCCAGACCAAGGCAAACAGACATGTACTACTAGTTACAATTACAAATGCGGGGAATAATTTACTTAACTTCTTCTTCGTGTTATCCCGTTTCCTAATACATTAGGGTTGGCGGGGTCAGCTACCTAAGCCTAAGGATTTGGCGAAGATACCGATTTTTTACATGTAGCAACTACCGTCAGATCTGCACAACGCAGAGAGGAAACCAGACCTTTCATAGGTTAGGTTACACGTCTATCAAAATATAATTTCTTGGACGTGCGGGTTTTCTCGCAATGTTTTCCATCACCGCCGAGCAAGTGATAATTACAAATATGTACATAAATCCTAACACACGAATTTAGTGGTATATGCCAGGATTCGAACCGGCGACCTATTTGCTCAATGTAGGCAATAAATTTGTCTATAAATGGAACGTTAAAAGAATAAAAGCTTTACCTAACACTGTTTCAGAAAAATGTATGCACTGTTCCGATAGCACAATTAATACCCATCTGATTTTTAAAGTAGCGCTCGGTTCTCTCTGCCTACCCCGCAAGGGATTTGGCGTGAAGTTATGGTTTTAAAATTTTTATTTACTTATCTTAACGAGCTTGGTAGCGCAATAGGTAGTAACGCTACTTTGACACCAATGCTCGTGGGTTCGATTCTCATACAGGACAAACATTTGTGTATATAAACATGTCTTTTTGTCTTGGTCTGGGTGTTTCTAAGAGAGGTAGGGCGCGTCAAAATAGCCTGTCTAGGGAAGTACCTCCACGTCACAGAAAACCGCAGCGAAACAACACCTCCCTGGAGGATTTTTGTGTTTCTGGCTTTGGGTGAGGTCAGCAGTAAGCTCCTAAGGAGTTGTTATGTTAGCAGTGATAATTTGCGCGAGTGATACTTAATGTGTTGCAAGCGTTCATAGGATACGGTAATCGCTTTACATCAAGAGGTCCCTTTGCTTATAGGTATGCCACCGAGCTCGTCATGTATAATCGAGCATGATATCTACTTATCTACCTTTATCTTCACATCAAGTCCATTGCGGTGTAGACAGAGAGACCCGAGAAATTAAGGTAGACAATTAATTTTAAAATCTATTCTCATTTGTATGTTTGAACGCACTAATCTCTCGAACTACCAGGCGGATTTGAAAAAGTATTTTTGCATATGATGGCCCAATTCTTGACGAAGGTTACAGGCTATTCGCATCAAGATATCATCCTATGAAGCCAAGAAAAAAGAAACAAAGTAAGAAAAAGTGGTTCCCCAGGATACCGGTACGCGCGCGAACAAAGTAGCTAGATCCAGCTGGTATGTTATAATATTCCATAGATCCATATCACAATTGACTAAATTACATCTCATGGGTATTATTTAACCGAACAAAAGCGGCCGAAAACAATTTCGGCGTCCAAGGCAAATGTCCTGCGACATGTTCGCCATAAATCAACAAAATATGATTTATACTTATATACAAGGGATCGCGTATTTAAAGCCGTATTTTGGATATTCCCTTTTTACCTTTGGGCAATCCTAAATGATAATAATCACAGACACGCAAAACGTTCTCGATTTCCCTTTGTTGTTGAGTGGAGCTGAAATAAAAAAGGCTTTCTTCGCAAATGCGTTCAATCCGGGATTAAGAGTTCGCATGGATTAAGAAATAAATATTTCATATGCTGTTTAATTTCAACTTTTTGTAAATATTTTGCTTCGCATATAGCGGCACACGTAAACGACATTTCGATAAAGTGTATATTTTCGAACATGTTTCTAGAATTTTGAATAAAGGCAGTGGACAATTACATGTTCGGTGTCACAGTGGTTAGTAACACAACTTTAACACCAGCGCTTATGAGTTTGATTCCCATCAGGACAAACATTTGTGTACATGAACATGTGTGTTTGTCTTGATCTTGGTATTTATAAGGGAGGTCGTATCATAGGAATTATTTCCCACCTCACAGAAAACCGCAGCTATACAATAACTCCCTAGAGGGTTGTTGTGTTTCTGCGAGTGAGTGCGGCCAGAAAGCTCCTAAGGAATACCTAGCTGTGTTAGCAGCAGAGGTGGTATCGCACATGAGCGTCCGTCTGCTTCAATGCCTCCCAACTTTGTATAAAAAAATATTCAGGTAGTAGACAAAAACAATAATTTACCGCTTCCCCTTCCACTCAAAATACTTCGTAACTTTAACATTTGAAAGTGTGAAACTTCCTTATCGTGCTCTTCTATGATTTCCTCAACACCGTAATTAATATGGCTCCAGTATAGAAGTTAGAACTTTCTAATAATAAAGTAGAGAATGGTGTTTTTATTCTAATACTAAAGTACACCATAGTGAGGTGAGTTTAGTAAGCAGTGGTAGCCCAGTGGCTAATTAACCGGCTAATTGTCCATATAAGCAGCCCGTCTCAGGAAGTACCTCAGCTTCACAGACAACAGACAGGCACCCACCCGCTACTGTTAGTAGATGCAACATGCCAACGCTGCCATGGCTGCTCCGGTAGTCTCTACCTCGGCTGCTGCGGTCGTCCGCTATCTGGAACAGAAACCGCACGCCCCCACCATCATCAGGCATCGTAGATGTTAATCGTAAGAATAACATGCTACAAGTAAGACTTGTTGTTGACTTGGAGCCGGCCGGCGCTAGGCATGAACTAATTGGTGGCGGAAGCACACAAAGCAGGTTAGATAAAATTGCATGTGTGTATGAATTTGTCGAAGACATTGAATGATACATGGGGCGACTGGCGTAAGACCTCCACAAACTAGAGGGAAAACTTTTAAAAAATCTTAGAATACGTGACACGTCGTTCGAAATATACTTTATTGAACGTGCGAATTCACTCATGATGTTTTCCATCTCCGTCGAGCAAGTGATAAGAACACGCCAGGATCCGAACCGGGGACCTGTTGCTCAATATTCCTTAAGTTCCTTATCCACTGGGCTATCACTGCTTTATCTGCCTCCTTCTACTCTGTAACAGTAATTTATCTTAGAAAATGTTAGGTCAACAATCGTGACTGTACAATAACTGCTTAACATACAACCCTTCGTCTACCCGGTCCAGAGATGGAAAGCCTAGTAATCTGTAATGCAAGTCTTTCAGTCAATTAATTGTAATGTCAAGTGTTATATTTTATGTGAGAGAAAAAACAAATAAATGAAAAACATGCCGGCCATTGTTACATCATACCTTTTTTACGTACTTATATTTGATGTTTGTAAAAATCAACGGGCACTCCGTTCGAACCATCTACCGTGCCCAGGAACTACTGGCTGTCTCCGCCAGTGCAGTTGTCCTAAAGTAAGCGAAGCTTGTACAGTGGGTACTAGATACTTGATAAACATACGTAAATCCCTTTTTTTTTGTAAATACATACTTATAATACATAGAAAACGCCCAAACCAAGACAAACAGACATGTTTAGGAACACATATATTTGCCTTGTGCGAACAAACCAGCGAACATTGGTGCTGAAGTAGCTCCTTCCTAGCCAGTCTACCGTCTAGATCGTCATATCATTTATTTTCTAATGTCTTGAAACAAACTTGGCTTATATAACTTAGGACAAAGATTTGACTGGCTTGTACATGGATTCATTCAAATTGAACAAGAAGAACTAAATTGTATAATATTGTACTGAACGGCACCGGAGTGCGCCATGAGCAAATCTAATAATGCAAAGCGTGGCGTGACGCGTTATTTCATGCAACAATACGGCATACAATGCTACGGAAATTAGGGGCAATTTCGATACAAGGGTGCTTTACACAGTCAAATTATATTGTGCGATAATAATTTATTGTTGTGTAATAAAAACGATCTGATGACATGATGTGTACAATGTAAAGTTTCAAATTACAGATTTTTTCACTTTGTAATATACTTTACAATTTGTAAAGTACATATTGCAATTACACATTGTATATAATAATGACGTACAGGGTAACGAAATACTGTTGAATAATTGAAAGTATCATTGTAAAAAAATTTGCTTTATGTAAAATTAAAGAAATGTCTAATGATAGGCCGTAGACATATTAATAAATATGCATTTATATTGTGTGAAAAACGAAGACTTAAGCAACCTACAATTAGTAGCAAATTTTATAGATTGATAGATAAAAAAATATTTTATTTAAATATTTTTATAATTAGCAAAATTAAGTTATTGATTTTTTCCAAAGTTAGTTGGTAATCGAATATTTGGAAAAAAATATGTCAAGAATAAAAGCTATCGAGATGAACTTACCTCCCTACTCATATTTTAGTAACAAAAGTCACCAGTAGCGCTTCATGAAAAACTTGTTTTTACGCCCTCAGTTTTTACAACAATAACTTTACAACCTTGGTCGACTTGTTTCCACACCCTTAGCCGACAGGATAGTGTGGTAATTACTCTCATTGTCCTATAATACGTCGGCACTTGACGAAACACAAAGCATTCAATTCTCGGAACTTCAACTATATACGCAAGTAACATTAATTCAACGTGTTGATAGTTCACAATGTGAGACGTTAAAGCAAACACAATAGCGATTATGTCATGAATGGCGCCTTAGTAGGTCGGTTCCTAGTCGTAGTTATTATTTACGAGGGTAAATTGCCACTAATAATGGAAGGACAGTTCTCAACAGCTTCTATATCTGTTAATAAGAACTTGCTACATTTATTGTCACATCGCGTTCTTTGCAAGTAGGTAGAGAACACACATCACCCTTACACTGTTCTAATTTCATGTTGTAAATCTGCGTCATCGATCTTTCGGCGTTCCTTTTTACATGTCTGAACCAACATAGCATGTCTCATTTTATTTTAACTCCGACACCCTTTTTAATACACATTCTTTATGTAAGTCAGTAAGATATATCGACTACGTCACGGATTTTCCGCAATCTCGCTCTCTCTGCCATATGCAGCTCTAGCTTTCGTAAGTTGGCGTTGGGATCACCACGCGTTGTATACAGCGATCTGGGCCTTCTATCATTGGTTCCGGCTGTCCAGAAGTTTTTTCTAATGTTTCATTCACAATTTTCCATACACTAAACCGGCTTTAGTGATAGTAAATTCTAATACTTCATCTTCGGGCGTAATCTTTGTATTGGATCCGATATCCTCTGTTTGAAATAATGCTATCCTATTATTTTGCATTTATCGTAAACTTTTCTTGTACAGCCATTTTAATTATCGTGACTAGAATTTGAAGTTAAGATTTGTTTCTGTTAATATTTTAGCGTAGTGTGCATAGAGCAAACTATTCACCTCTTGAGGGGTCATAGGTCTCCTGTTCGAAATGCAATATTTTTAGATCTTGCCTCAACTGCTGGGCCAACTCAAACACAACCCTTTTTGATATTGGTGTGATATCATCGTCATTTTTCTCTCAATTAGTTAATAATTCCCTTTTATTGATAAGCTATTGATTTTGTTTTTTTTGGATTTGGATTTGATTAATGGGTTACTGCCAAGAATGTCGAGAGATTAGGCAAACATTGTGATTGTTGTGAAATAGAATTTGTAAAGCAAATTTTAGTTAGTCCACAACAGCCCAGTCGAGCGAACAGTTGATTATATATTTATATCTTTTATTTATATTATAACATGCTCAGCGATGATGGAAAGAGTGTCATATCAATTAATTCGGGCAAGTTCAGGCATTGGTGTGAGTCAAGTAGACAAAGTCTTACACGACCATTTAGGAATCCGAAAGCTTTGTACTAGATAAATACCTCACAATTTGGCCATGAGACATCTACAACTCAGAGAGAAAACCTGACCTTTTCTTAGGGTAGGTGACACGTCTTTTTGAAATATAATGTATTGTATATGCGGGTTTCCTTTCTATGACTTCCTTCACTGCTGCGCAAGTGATAATTACAAACTAGACATTAATTCGACAACATGAATTTAGTGGTGCTTGCTATGCCAGGATTTGAAGTAGATACCATCGGATAATATGCTTGTTGTTTATCCATATACTGCACCTGCTCTTTCCCGTAGTAAGCATGTGGCACGAATCGAATCAAATTTATTTTATTTTTATAAACTATACATTAAAACTAGTATACTGGTAACAGAAAAGTAAGGTATTATTTTTGAAATTATAAATCTGTCTGGAATTTGATTTTCAGTTGACATTAAACGAAAATAACGCCATGCGTTCCATGTAGCTCCATCATGCCACAATTTTGAGTTAACTCAAAGAGCCGACGCAGTATTCTGCCCATGAGATTTTGTTGCGTTACATATGTTTATTTCGAAGAATTATCTGAACACAATCCACTTTACAATTTGCAAAATACGAAAAGAGCAAAGTTTCTCCTCAGATTTAAGTTCTTAATACCGGTACAGTTCCACTTGAGACTTGTATAACAAAAGTCTTAGCACCGAGCTGAAGTATTGTGAATAATTAAATGTCTAACTATCTCTTTGGAAACACGGGAAGCGACATTATTAAAAAGAAGTCAATATTAGGTTCATATTTATATGAAGATCTTTCAACTTTTACAAAAGATTATTTTTGATGTGCATTCTGAAGATATTGTCAATAGGGCAGAACAATTTTTTTATAGAATCGAATAATTTGAATTACAGCAATATACCAGAAATGCGAAACTTGTTTCTGGTTCTAAGATTGTTCGCTGAATTCTGAAAATATATGTATATATTTAGGAACGTTCATTGTTTTCATTGTGAATCCCTGGAGCCCATGTCATAAACAGAGCGGATGAATCTATTTTGTAAGAGAAAAATGTTTTAATATTAGCTGCTTTTCCCCACAAAAGTATGCCATATTGCAATTGATAGAAATAAATGCCCAGACTCGCAAACCGTAAAATATCTAAATCGCTTTGGCTGACAGTAGGTACATTATGACCTTAAAATTTCGGGGTGGGTGTTGGTATACCATTAATATTCACTAGGGGTTTTACATAATATTTATGTTAAGGTTAGCGTTAATTTGTTCGACCCTTACATCCACTGAGACTCTAGGGGCTGGTGGCCGTAGTTAAATGCCCAAAGGTAGTACAAAAATTAAAGAAAAATATTAGTTAATACATTTGATATGTGAGTGACTTAGAATAAAAATATTATCATTTATCTGCCATTTAGTTTACAGATGTGGTATGTTATAATGGTCAGATATAGTATTTTATACCTTCCTTATAGGAGATTACGTCATAGGGGTACTTTTTCAATAGAGCTGCCTGCCATGCCTACTGCCATGGATACGTGTCATCGGTGCTTCGTTACGGTTTGATCCTATGGGGAAGTCTGCAGACGTGGGAAAGTTCTTCAATGTTCAAAAAAGTGCATCCGCATTATATGCAATGCGTAGTTTGACGACAGCTGTAAACCTTTATTTCGAAATTTACATTAGAGATGTATGTATATTTGTGAATTCCCACCCACAGTACTGGAAAAAACAAAGTGAAATTGGTATTTGGCAAACAAGAGCAAAAATATGAACAAATTATATCAGCCTCCTTGCTAAAAACATATTTACGAAAGGAATGTTTAATACGTGTATCACGTTATATAAACATTTGCCTGGAGATATTAAATTGCTTACTGGTAATTGTTTTAAAATTAAGCTAACAAATTGAATTTTGGGCCATTGTTTTTACAATGTCTCAGAATATATGACAAGGAAATTTAAACGAAATATTTTGTTATTTAAAAAATGTTTAATCGCGTAAATATTTCATTTAATTTCTTTGATAAATATAATTAACGTGACATAAATAATTTGCTCGCCTGCATGCACGCTGAATACATTGTACCTTTCATATTTATAAGACCTTTTGTAACTGTATTCAGCAAATAAAAAAATTGGTGTTGTTCACTTTATATTGTAATGGAATGCAAAAATTTAAATACATGGAAATAGAAATTATGCAAGAAGAACTGTCAGCACATGGCACATAATCTCAAAATCGGAAATTATGTAATTATTTCATTTCTAAATTCGTAGCATATTTGTACATACTTATAGCAGTAGTAAATATATAAATTAAAATATATTTACTACCGACTCGTTCGTACTTCGCACGGGTAGATTGAAAGACAATTTAAAACAACCGGACAAGTGCATGTCGGGCCACGCACAGTGTAGGGTTCCGTATTTGCTCCGCTTTGCTAGCTTGTTAAAAAAAAGAAAGTTGCCTAAAATAATATTAAATCGAGCCTATTGGATTTTTTTTTTACCATTCATGACCAAGTTACTGAGCAGTATCAAATATTGTAAGGGTTATACAATCAAAATTCGAGCCGTGTTAGTAATAACTATTAAATGCTAGTATAACTATTTCATTATTTTTATTTATACTTCACTATTTCTAACTATACCTATTTAAATTATGTAATTAAATATCCAAAAGTACAATACAAAGTGGAATTAAATCTACCGCTATTTTTTCCGCCCATTAAAATATAGACCCACCCCGAGCGAGCGTTAGTCATTTTTTCCGAGGGGGGCACTCTCCTGCCATATGGGAGGGAATTGGTGAAATCTTCCATAAGAGTCCCGTTCGAAAGGCCGAAAAGGTTATATTAGATTTCTACTGACTAAAACACCATCTGGGACTACCTTAGCCGGGAGGCTTTTAAGGCTTCAACTGAAGCGATCTCCCCAGGGAATTATTAAAACACAACCAGTTGACTTTTATAAGATTGATGAAAATGAAACCGTAACGGGATGTAATTTAGGAGCAGCGACATTTAGTTTAAAACATCGGAACTAAAATTATGTATGAAATTCAACTGAACTATGAAAAACTATGAAATTGCCTATGTATCACTGGGAGGGTATTCCACTACTTGGCCGTTCAAATTAGAAACTAGGAAGGAAAACGCTTAGTGCAGATAAGTGCAATGTAATATTCTATGACATTTGTACGTTTTCTTAAAAAAATCATATTTTATAAGTTCCTCGACTATTATCTAACAACTCTCCGTGGGGTAGGCGCGAATAAAAAAAAACTCATCCCCACTTTACGTGTAGAAGAGTTACCATCAAAAACTTTTTTCAAAGATTTATTCTACTACACTGTCAGCATAGTTAATAACTATCTCTGTGGTGAGATGTCAAAACTATCTCTGTGGTGAGGTATAAAACGCATGATCCACAGCGTGAAGGTAATTTTATTATTTACATCGATCACGGTCTCTTCAACCTCCATAGACCACTTATTTGTGATACATAGAGATGATTTGGTCCCGCAGATGCGGTATCACGTTATTTGAGATACGTTTGTTATTTTTCCTTACAATTGGTCTTCTTCATCGCAATACGTCGTAAAACACGATACTTTTTTGCGTTACTAAATAAGCTAAAGTGCTATCAAACTCAACTAAAATGTATATATTTATGTATATCTTCACGCCAAGTCCCTTGCGGGGTAGGCAGAGAGAACCGAGCGCCATAAGACGCGGTCCTTACATACTTCACTCGCTTCTGTGACATTCATATCTCTTTTCATACACGCTCGCCGGTTCCTGTGGTTAAAATAAAATGTACATTATAAAAATACCCACAAGTATAACACCGTTCTGTTTATGCCTAGTATTTATTACTGACTGGAAATTACTAGTTTACCAAAATAACATAAATGGCTAGGGACTTAATACTGGCAAATTACAGAGCTGTAATAATTACCTAGACTTTGTAGCAAAGTGTGACATAATTGTTTCGATATTCCGACATGCAGCAGGAGTTGAGTACTCTGTGTTTATTATTGGAAAACAGGAAATAGCATTTAATTCTTGTGGCATATTATTTTTAAAGCAATAAACGTTATGCCATAATAACTATCAACAAAATATACCCTTTTATTTTGTGTTACCAAAGAACTCGTTTACATCGATAAATCTCTTCATCCTAGCGTTATCCCGTTTCATAATCCATTCGAATATGGGGTCCGGTACCTAAGCCTAAGGATTTGGCAAATATATGCATTTTTATATAGAGCGATTACCGTCAGACCTTCACAACTCAGAGGGAAAATCTGTAACTTCTTGGACATGTTCTCACGATTTTGTTCTTAACAGCTGAATGAGTAAGAATTACAAATATGAATCTGATATATCCGAAAACACGAATTTAGTGATAAATGCTTACATACATGCCCACAACAAAATTGCATGTGCCTTGAAATAAACGATGATTGGGAAAGTTTTACATACAAGTTCCGCTACTAAAATAGTCAAATTTTGCACCGTGCAGGACCGGAAAAACATCTACTACGAGAGTCTACTAAAGATGCTTGCTGCTATTATAAGAGTAGTAGACATTATTAGAAATAGAGACCAGTTAAGTGCATAGTGAATGTAAATGATTGAGATGTGTATTTGTTGGTTACCTCTGTCGTTCTCACTTCCACTGCCTATGAGATGAGTTCCTACGAAATCTAAACTATATGAAAATCTATACTAATGTATAAAACGGTGATATTCAGGCAGTGGTGATAGCTGGTAGCTACTATTACATAAAAGTAGCTAAATGTGCTGACAGATACGCTTAGTGTTGCTAATGAATCAGTTAATCTTGGATTACAATACGCATAATGCCAACAGCACCTAAATAAAAAATTAAATGCTAGTACCTGCTTTTCATCTTTATAGTGTGTGTGACACAAAGTGAACTTCATCTGAAAACATCACCTACAGGTTTTTAATACTACTGTAACCTATGAACACTCTTTCGTTCCCGACGCTGTAAAAACCTCTTCACGCCTTTCCTGAAGAGCCCCATGCTGTAGTCCCTAGGGAAAACCTCAGCAGGGAGCTCATTCCGTAACTTAAGAGTTCTCAGTTAAAAACCTCTCTGAAACCGCACAGTACGCGACGATCGCGGCTCCATTGTATGAGAATGAACTCTCAGGCATCGGCGAGCGGTACGATTACAAAATGAGGTTCTTGGCATCTTGTAGAATGACTCCTAGGAACACAACCCATTGTACAATCAGTAGAACACGCAAAGGATACCAAAATCTCTTCTTAAAGTCAAGAGCTCAATACAGCGTATGAGTTAAGGATCATCAATGAGCCTCACAGCTCATCGTTGCACCGAATCACAAGGTCACAAAGAAACAAAAGTGAAAGGTTCACTTTGACTATGAGACAGAGAACCTTGTTAATTAATAAACGCTAATTTACGTAATACATGACCTTAGTATTGTCTTAGGTTTCGCGATTGTAATACATTGAATTAAACAATTTTTAACGGAAGTATCGTGTGTTTTATTTATTTTGTTGAATCTGACGTTTCGAATGCTTTGCAGCGTCTTCCTGCGACCACGGACGGAAACGCCAGGTTCAACAAAATAAATAAAACACGTGATACTTCCGTTAAAAATTGTTTATTTCAATGTAGTATTTCAATCGGTTTTAGAAATTACTTTCACAGAATAGAAGGCCGTTCTAAAGAACTTGTAATGTTCTTTAGAAGTTGTTTTAGCTAATGTTCGTAAGTTTCAGTAACCACTTAACATCAGGCGGGACGTAATTTTGTATTACTACTACACTAACTCTAACTCCCGTGATACTGGCTCCCTTCAACCGAAGGGGTTTAGAGCATACTCCACCACGCTGCTCTACTGCGGATTGGCGGAAACCAGTGTTTTCAAGAAACCGCGCCCGAAGGCCACTTATTTTTTATATTACGTAGCGAGGCATACAAGCATACGGCCCATCTGATGTAAAGCGGGTGCCGTAGCCTATTAACGCTTGCGATATAATTAAGTATCATTCGCGC
The DNA here is from genome assembly GCA_947507595.1 of Pyralis farinalis. Taxonomy (NCBI): domain Eukaryota; kingdom Metazoa; phylum Arthropoda; class Insecta; order Lepidoptera; family Pyralidae; genus Pyralis; species Pyralis farinalis. Next base: position 34,757,827 of record OX382260.1, on the reverse strand, counting down.
GAAGCCTCCTCTGCTGCTCACATAGCAACTCCTTGGGAACTTACTGGTGACCTCACTCACACGCAGGAACACAACAATCCTTTAGGTAATTATTATTTGCCTGCGGTTTTCTGTAAGGTGGAGGTACTTCCCCAGAAGCTGGCTGTTTTGATGCGCCCTACCTCTCTTAATTTGACAACTGTCATCCATCGACAACAGCCGGGACCGAGCTCCGAAGCATGGAGAAACTCGAAATAGATAAACGCATCTATAGACTGGCTGCCGTCGACGTAGTTTAATCTGTGTGTTTGGTTAGAATATGTCATTCTAACCAAGCAACGACATCATCGACCTCTCGTAATTTTCTATATCTTCCGATATTGTAAAACATATTATTAGATAGATAGCGTAATCTGAAATAACTATAGTGATGTGTTTGTTCAGGCTCACTCGATAATTCGGACATCAATCGGTTCCGTTAATGCATTAGTGTTGTAAATCAGAGCACGTTGACCACAGCGCCATCTGCTTGCGGACACAGTAATTAGATTATAGCGACATGGATGCAGTAAACAAACACACAAAAAGCAGCCTTTTTCAGCTCATCTTTCTTTATCTGGTATCATGTGATGTGGAGGCATACGGGAATCTGGGGAGTCGGAGATGTGTCAAATTGGGGAACGCTTAACCTGATCGGGAATGGCAATCCAAATCACTCGACTCATCGATATCGAAGCCATAACAGTGATTTTTATTCTCTATTATACCTGAATCACCCCATAAAATACTGAACAAAATATTTTATTTTATGGTATATTATTATATGGTATGACTTTTATCCCCGTCAAAAATTTAAGTTACTCTTTCTCTCGGAGACTTTTGAGTTTCTGCTTAAAACATATAAAATAAGTTCGATGCGAGTACAGTCGCAACTACTAGCTAGTCCACAATAAGACAAAAGCCTTAAAATGAAACCTGTACAAGTTTCCTCAAACAATAATACGTATCTTAACGTACTAGGCGACATTTCGTCTTACTTACTTCGAGATCCAAGCATCCGTGGCTACAGCTATGTTTATACAGAACATGTTTAATGTTCGTAATTGTCGTGGATCAAGATGAATCGCTTTGTTACCAAATCTAGATTAAATGGGCTGAGACATTGACTCACTAAGTATTGTTCCATTGCAGAGCTCATTGTTAACACTAATCATGATTAAGGATTAAGATATTCCTGATGAAGCTAGGGTTGCGAGTTTGATATCCATTATTTACAAGCTTTTATTCATGGTATACTATTAATAACTGACACCGTGAAAAGGAGTGAATGTGAATGCAGCTAAGAATGAGTGAGATTACGAGTTGCGCCTGAGAAGTTGCTGCATTGGCAGTGGAATTCACGGGAGGGTTACTGCATGTGTTGCAACGATTCATAGTATAATGTACTCTGTTTCACATAAGGTATATTGTATACTTGTTTACCAAGCTGTATAGACAATAACACTTTTAGAACATTTACTAAAGTTCAATAACTACCCAAACAAATTGCATCCAAAATTGAAATTTATTGATTTTTTATAGTACTGAGGCCTTCAGAGTTGATTTAAACCATTTTCGAAAGCTTGGGTGTGTGTGAGTGCATAGGTGCACGCGCGATTACATGTGGACTTGTTTGCAGGAACGCGTCAGCCCGCGTGAGAAAAGAATGCGCTAGCAATGAATCACCAAAACAGAGAGAAATTGCCAACATTCCTCAGGAAGCGGTCATACAGTACCATGAGTAATACCAACCCCGGATGACGATATCGGAGACAGACTCAAGACGTCGCCACCCTGCATTAGAGATAAGACCTCTTAGTTGATAAGTGTAACTGTTTTTGTATAAAAGCGGCCTGCGAGCCATATTTTGTGTTCATTTGCATCCTAGCCATCCTTCTGTATTCACTATAAAAAAAAATATATTTTTTTCGCCTCTATTTGTTCAAAATAATTAACTGGCGCCCAAGTGAGGGGCTAAGTGTTATCCTGACTCCTGCATCAAGTGAAAGTACACTTCAGCCTTCGAACCTACCTACAAGACTTCTCCTGTAAGCGGCTCCTAACGTATCAACCGAACGAACAAGAGCACGCAGCAGTTTAGAAGCTCATCAAGATCAAGCGGACGTACGGCCTTCCAACTTTCTGCAAGCGCTGACTCCAAAGATACCTGATGAAAATCGAGGCGGTAATCATCGTAACCATCATACAGCTGTGAGTACATTTTGATTATCTTCTTTTGAGGTACAAACTGGCTACTACTCCATCAGGCAAACCTTTAATTTCAAAACCCAAAATGAACCCTGCCCCCAACGCGACTCCTAGCACCTCTACTAACCCGCACATAGAGACTCGACACATTCCTATACCTGTTTTCTGCGGTAATGGTAGTGAACGAGATTTAAATGGTTTTATTAGAGCGTGTGAGCGATATTTAGCGACTGTACAGGGAGACGAAGTTACTAAAGTAAACCTAGTGTTATCTAGACTATCAGGTGAGGCTGCTAATACTATATACCGCGGTAACCACGATTTCTCTTGGCAAAGCATTAAAGCTCTTTTATTGCAAAGATACGGTCGTTGGGCAGTAAAAATCGAAGATATCATTACGGAAATACAAAACGTACAACCATCATCGGATAGGATAGTACCTTTCATTCACGACTTGGACGAGATTGTGTCTGAAGGTGAAGCTCACATTAAAGGAGCTCAAATAATTTTAGAACCTTTGGCGAGGCAAACAATCTTAAAATATTTACCTCCCATATATGACGACTTGTGTAAAATGGATAGTTACACGGAAGTATGTAACAAAGCGCGACGATTAGACCGCGAAGGGTATAGAATCATTAAAAAACCGAAATTAAATCCAACAAATAAATCATTTAGTACACCATCTTACTCGCAGATGAAACCAGAAAATAAAAATCAACACTTTAACTATAAACCCATACAGACACCACAATTCGTACCTAAATGGCAAGCGCCGCAAAAACACGCGTATCCACCATCACCTTTTTCATTAAGGCAAAAACAAAATTCCTTTCCACCTAAACAGTACCAACAATACCAACAACTTAATTACCCCCAGCGCCCCCAACCTCAGACAAACGATGACGTAACCATGCGCACAGTTTCTGACAGGCCACCATTAAAGCGACCGCGTGAAACTATTTTTAACATCGAATCGAACGAGGAAATAGACGAGTACAATCATTTTATGAAATTTTGCGAAGAAATGTATCAACAACTTTATAACACTGAAACAAATGAAACCATTTCTGAAGAAAGCGAAGAAAATTTTCAATCGGAACCTCAACCAACGACACCCACATAAAATTTCACCACCAAGTAGGGTTTCAATTGCCTTACATAATAATACCTAATTTTAACGAAAAAATATTAATAGACACCGGTAGTGCAAGATCTTTTATTAATCCGCAAATAGCAAAAGAATATATTGAACAGGGATTCGCGACATATGTAAATGAAAATTTTACTGTACAAACCGCTCATCAGACAACAAGGCATCAGGGGAAAATAATCTTACCCCCAATGAAACAAATCTTTGGTCCTAGCAATATCCCTTTAGAATTCTATATCTTCAATTTCTCCGATAACTACGACTATCTATTAGGATGGGACGCTATGACTAAGCTACAACTTTCAATTACACCTGGTCAAAATTCTTTGAACACGGCCAATAAAATAATTCCTCTATTTTATACGGACAAACAAAAATCTTTGAACGAAATATTACAAGATAATCAGGAAATCTTTGCTGAAACGGCAGCGGAAACCTCCTTTAATAAAATAAAACACCGAATTATACTACTAAAAAACGAACCCATTTACCAACGCCCCTATAGACTCCCCGAAATACAAAGGCTAGAAGTAACACGTCAAATAAAAGAAATGCTAAAAAATAAAATAATCAGACCCTCGGATTCTCCTTGGTCGAGTCCTGCACATTTAGTTGAAAAACACGTAGAACCGGGACAGCAAAAAAAATGGAGATTAGTCATCGACTATCGCAAACTTAATGAGCAAACCCGCGATGACAAATTCCCTCTTCCTAATATAGAGGACATATTTTCGAAACTAAATGGTTCCAAATTCTTTTCAACATTAGATTTAACAGCTGGATACCACCAAATTATTATGGACGACGAATCAATACCTTTAACTGCGTTTTCTACACCAGACGGTCATTACGAATACACTCGTATGCCTTTTGGTCTCAAGACAGCGCCCGCCACATTTCAACGCATTATGAATAACGTATTACGACCACATTTAGAAGCAGGAATATGCTTAGTTTATCTTGATGATGTAATTATCTTTGCACCTAATGAACAGGAACATCATAAACGACTACAAGAGGTATTTAGTACGCTTAAAAAATATCAACTCCGTGTAAACCTCGAGAAATGTAGTTTTTTTCAAACCTCCGTAAAGTTCTTAGGACACAGACTTACAAGCGATGGCCTGAAGCCATGCCCTGAAAAAATATGGGCAATTAATAAATTTCCATTACCCAAAACCCTAAAAGAAATAAAATCATTCCTCGGCTTAGTGTCATACTACCGAAAATTCATTCCGAATTTGTCACAAATTGTAAAACCAATTACGGAATGCACAAAGAAAGGCAAAAAGATAGTGCACGATGAGTCATTTAAAAATGCATTCAACAGAGCGAAAGAGCTCATATCTAATCCACCTGTGTTATCTTACCCGAACTTTAGTAAAATATTCACGGTAACTACCGATGCTAGCGATAAAGCTCTAGGCGCGGTAATTTCACAAGCTAACCACCCCATAGCTTATGCGTCACGAACGTTAAATGACGCTGAACAAAAGTACAATACGACAGAACGAGAGTTGTTAGGAATATTATATGCACTGAGTCAGTTCAGACCCTACATCTACGGACGAAAATTTATCCTTGAAACCGATCATCAACCGCTTACTTGGATAGCAAAACTTAAAGAACCTAATGCAAAGCTAACTAGATGGCGATTAAAAATGCAAGAGTACGATTTTGAAATACGACATAAAAAGGGAGCTACAAACTACGTAGCTGACGCGCTATCACGTATTGAAATAAATTATAACGAATCAACAGCAGCCACGATACATAGTAATTATGACGACTCTACTACGGGATTCGTTATTAAACACGAGCATCCACCGCGTCGTATGAACCGTATTTATGTCACTAGCGGACCATACGCTGTTAAGCCCGAACTAAAACCTAATGGTACCTACGACTACCATTTAACCCTACAAGAACATGATGACTTTAAAAAATTCCTCATTGAATACTGCGGAAGCAAAAGATACGCCATCATCTGTGACACAGACTTAGGACAAAAGCTTTCGGAAGTCTACAGAAAAAACTTTAATGCCAATTCTTTGGAGATTGTGTGGTTTAAAAGCATACGAAAGGAAGTAACTCAAAGTGACGAAATTCAAAAAATAATTAGACAAACGCATGAGTACCTCCATAGGCACCTAGGAAACCCCGCATTGTGTAAAGAGATATCAAAAGAATATTATATTGAAAACTTGAAACAGCATACTAATAACTTCCTTAAATACTGCACCACTTGTAATCAAATAAAATACGATAGGAAACCAATAAAACCCCCTTTCGAAAAAACACCAACATTCGATAAACCAATGGAAAAATGGCAGCTAGATACGTTTATCTATGAAAGAAATAAATATCTAACAGGCATAGATTTATTCTCTAAATGGGCCTTTATGATACATCTAAGCGAGAATACAGGTTTGAAAATAATAGATGAGCTAACTAAATTATTTATGCTAGTAGGAAAACCGCGAATAATATCAACGGACAATGAAAGCATCTTTCAAAGTGAAGATGTTAAACAATTTTTTAATATGATGTGTGTCGAACAATATACCCCTACGCCCCAGCATCATACATCACATGCTGATATCGAGCGACTACATTCAACTATCATAGAAAGGTTACGCGCACAAAAAGAAACGACCAATAAAGTCGATATTCCTTTAGCACTTTTTGCTTACAACTCTACCATACATAGCACAACAGATAAAACTCCAAACGAATTACATTTCTTACGAGAAATCAATTTGCCCATTCAAAACACAATTACGTGCGATTATCTAAACGAAATAAAAAGCAGAATTCAAACAGTAAAAGACAAAACTCACGTTAGACAAAACAAAATGCGTCGACCTGAGATACCTGAATTAAAGGTTGGACTAAAATTCTATATTCAAAAACACGACAGAGGAAAAAATAAAAATGCCTTCAGAGGACCCTACATAGTTAAGCAAATCAAACCTAGAAATAAAGCTATATACTCCGCGTACAATAAAGATCGCCATATTCATATCAGTCAAATGAAAATTCCAGATGTCACGGACGTCTCACCCGCTTGAACGGACAGATAGTAAGCATCAAGCAAGACAAAGCTTGGATTCAAGAAGATGAGTGGACGTTAATACATCCTATTAACCTTCAACCTTTATATAACGAATATTATAAATTACAGGCAGTATATCAAAACTTCAATACTAACGCAAGTATGCAAAAACATCGTATTATGTATATTAACGACCAGTTGTTTAACTGTATTGATAGATTACAAGCACCCCAACGAAATAAAAGAGGTTTAATCGACGGACTAGGATCGATAGTGAAAGCAATCACTGGTAATCTTGATAACAATGACTTAGTAAATATAGAAAAAAAATTTAGCATAACTACGGATATTATGGAAAATATTAATAAAAGAATACAAAATGTATCGGAATACATTAATGTATTGATAAATCAGTATAATCAAAAGAACTCAAAAGAGACACTCGCAACCGAGTTATTATTTAGCTTTGAAAGCCTCAAAGATATGTGTTACAAAGTCACCGAAGCCTATGTATTCGCTCAACACGACATATTACATCCATCGATCATTGATCAATTACACTTAATGAATAGCTTAAAGCAAATACCTTCTTCAATCAATGTACTAAAAGATCCTTTAAAATTAGAGGCTCAGATCACTCCACACGTGACAATTGAATCTAATATTATGATATTTCAACTCCCTATACCTATCCTATCTAAAGACTTTTATTACCTAGAATACTTATTGCCTATTATAAATAAACGAAAGAACGATTGTTACATTCCTAACCTTACGCCTGGCCAATACCACATTAGAAATAATCAAGTGTATGAAGCTAGAGAGTGTAGACAGCAAATTTGTACGGTTACCACTACAAGAGACTGTGTCAAACAAAGCATCTTTAAACAGAAAAATGAATGTGAACAATTGCTTATCCTGTGTCCATTTACTTACTCGAAGAAAATAAGCGATAACTTGTTCTACCAATATAGAAATAATGAAGCATCTGTCGAAGACCGATGTACTTCGAAAAGAAATGCCCTGGTTGGATCTTACCTAGAGGACAATACCGAATGTTTCCAGCAAGATATCGAGACAGAATTACAAGTATATCAATCTGAAACAAAGGAAACGCTGAACGATTATCCTATATCGTTACCTACCACTAACAAAGAAGTCCAAGAACAAATTAAGCTCTTAAAAAGACAACAAAGAGTAGATGACAAGGTGAACACGTTATACGTAGGATCATATTTAACAATTGGATTAATTGTATTCCTACTTATCGTTCTCTGCGCTCTTCAAAACCGTATACGAAGATGCTCAACACTGGGGAAGGAGAGAAAAGAATGCGCTAGCAATGAATCACCAAAACAGAGAGAAATTGCCAACATTCCTCAGGAAGCGGTCATACAGTACCATGAGTAATACCAACCCCGGATGACGATATCGGAGACAGACTCAAGACGTCGCCACCCTGCATTAGAGATAAGACCTCTTAGTTGATAAGTGTAACTGTTTTTGTATAAAAGCGGCCTGCGAGCCATATTTTGTGTTCATTTGCATCCTAGCCATCCTTCTGTATTCACTATAAAAAAAAATATTTTTTTTTCGCCTCTATTTGTTCAAAATAATTAACTCGTGCGCGTGCATGTGCGTGTGAATAATTATGCTCATCTGCAAGTAGACTGCTGATTAGCAAATGTGTCTCGAACAAAAGGGAGGAAGTGTACAGCTATCTTTAATAGCGCAGCATAATAAAAACGGTTCTCCCTTGTTTCGCCGAACAACATTTTGTATATTTTTTTTAGTTTTAGTTCATGGATAATTTTGCAGATAGCATAATTATCCATGAACTAATTTTCATTTCGAATAATATTATTTGAACGCCTGTATTTCCTAATTGAACTATGATCAAACACATGTCGATTTTGATGGCCACAAGTCTAACTTAACCTAGCAAATCAGACTGCTTATAATACGTTAATTTAGTAGGTACTCTTATTGTTTACCCTATCAAATTGACTTTTAACATTGGTAAAAAAGAAGAATATGACAAATGAATGTTATAGGTATATGTTATAAGAGCATTAGGAAAAGGAATAGTTATGTAAAATGAAATGTTAGGTAAAATTAAATTAATGTATAATAAATTGAAAATTGTATAATTTTGAGCGTTATTGCAAGTAAAATTATATTATCTGTTATTATGGCATATATATGTATATACCATCTATATATATATATATATATATATATATATATAAAATACACTACCAATAAAAACAGCCCCACTAAGCAAGTACATCATTATAGTACAACTGCCAATTCTCTGTTAGTTTCTTGTGTTGTTACGAGCGACGAGCGATGGTCACCGGTAAGATAAGCAGTTTTAGTAAAAGCGAGCAATTCTCCTTTAATTACAAGCGTTTTCGTATTAGGTGGGTCGTATGAATGTTCCTATCGCATTTAATATAAAAAAACCGAGTACAATAATTTACCAAAATAGAAGAATCTTATTTCATTTGCACTCTCATAATTTTCAATTTACACCTTGCAACTCTGAAACTGCCAAAATTGTTATTTACAGGGGCATTAGGATTTCTCGTGGCGGCATATTATGTCGATCCATCATTCGCGTAGTGGGCACCATGTGCAAAGGAATTTATTGCGAAACAAACGTAAAGAGCATTGTACGTTATTGGATACTTATGCTGGAAAATCTTTGAGGAGCTTTGACTTTTTCTTCAATGTTGCCAGTATCAACATAAATATATTTGAAAAAAAATTTTGCGATTTTCATAAATAAATTGGTCATTTTGCTAAAACTTCCATATTACAAAAAATGTTAGGTCTCATATTATTAAAAATTATATAGGTACATTTTTTTTATCACAGGTTATTGTGTACAATTGATTGTGAATTCGAGTTTCTAAATCGTTTATGCTTATCTACTGGCACTTTCGAGGTGAGCCCTAAAAATTTTGATCAACAACATAACTTAATTTTCTTTTAATAATTCTCATTTAGTTTATTTATATTAGTTTCAATGCAAAAATATAATGATTTTGATGACTACGATATATACGAGTATTACAGTCATATTAAATCACTATTTTTTACTCAGAAGAGAGAGCTCTAAAATTATTCTTCTAGTGCCTGGGCGACCACACTCCGTTCCGCATTTTTATGTTTTTTATTGTGTGTAAAATCACGTCTATAGAAATTACATAGATAAATTAAAAAAAACAAAATTATTCCACATACAAAATTAGATCCAATTAGATAGAGCCATTTCCGTTTAAATTGCTCGTTCAAAATAATAGACAAAATGTTCAAAAAGACAGTGTAGTAGGATAATATAGACCGTACACCTGGTGCGACCAAATACGTAATAATAATAATGTCAAATAAGTAGTATATCTTGAGCGACCGTACTTCGCTCAGCGTATTTTATGTTTTTTGTCTAAAAGCGCAGATATTCAGGTAGAAATGACTGCTATACATGTCATGTAGATATACCCTTTTTATATATAGATACCAGTAATTCGTTGTTAGTACCTCTAAAATTTGATGATATAATATATAGGTTGTGAGATAATATCGTTTAAAAATTCTAAAAAAATAAAAAATTTGGTAAATGAAGTCGACAAATAATCAATCAAAATAATGAATAGGCACTTCGAAACTTTTAGAATTTTATTTATTTATTTTAAACAAAATTTATTAATATATACAATACATACAGCGACAGATCAAACTGTACACCCATGCAGCTTATGTCATAGCAGCAAAGGTGTAATCTGCACAATTTTAGCACTTTTGGGATTGGCTTGAAATGTCGTTGTGCGTGTTTGGCTTAATATAACCTTAAGGTGTTGCAGAGTACATCATTGAGATAGGTGGTCAAGAAAAAGAAATATTAGACAATAAAATATTTACTTGTAAAATACAAACTACTGTATTATACCCAAATATATTACATAAAAAATATTACAAAATTTAATAAATTTTACTTGTTTTGCCAGAGTTTTCGCTGCTAGTTGACTGGACCAACACATAAGGGTCATCTCTAATGTACCAAAATTACTGACAATATCCTTATACCCTTTCTCATAACTGTACATTCATGGTTATGACTGTCGCACAGTCCCTCAGTCGTCCATCATTCTAACATCCAGATATGAAATATTTCGCAGACAAAAACATCAGCGAACGCGTTCCGCCGCATATTTTTTATCACGATTCTGTTGGGCCAAGATTTTTTGCTTCAGCAAATCGCTCTCGGGAACAAAATGGTATATTTGTATTATTAACAGAAAGGTCACGTATAAAAATACTTGTACAAAATTTGTTAAACATAATTTTACATGGGAAGGCCTTGATCTTTCCACACCAGCCAGTTCTGGTCTTGAGGAGTATTGCGGTTTGCATAGTACTGATGGAGAGCGTAAAGACTCACTTTCAGGCCCATGAAGAAAAAAGGGAAGGGATCAATAAGATCATTAAGTGATGAAAGTGGTTACGTATCAGATATACAACGACGTTTTTTGACGAGCTTGGTGGCTCAGTCGTGAATGACGCGACTTTGACACCAACGCTCGTGGGTTCGATTCCCAAACAAGACAAACATTTGTGTGTAAGAACATGTCTGTTTGTCTTGGTCTGGGTGTTTTAAAAGAGGTAGGGCGCATCAAATCAGCCCGTCTGGGGAAGTACCTCCACCTCACAGAAAACCGCAGCCAAATAACAACTCCAAGAGGGTTGTTGTGTTCCTGCGTGTGAGTGAGGTCACCAGTAAGCTCCCAAGGAGTTGCTGTGTAAGCAGCAGAGGAGGCATCGCGCGGGTGATACTTAATATATCGCAAGCGTTAATAGGCGCTTTACATCAGGGGGGCCGTATGCTTGTATACCTCCCGTCGTAGTAAAAAAAATACAGTAAATAAATGGCTCTCCCGATTTTAAATAACTTTATTTTAATCGGAGCTTGTAACTATTTATGTATGGCATTCAAACAGATTCTATTTAGTAATTAGAATTCAAGTATTTTAATAGAAAATATCAAATAGAATATTGAATGATTATTTAAAAAAAAAATCGAAATTATGTACATATTTGTAATTATGACTTTGCTCGGTTGTGAAGAAAAAAAATTGGGAAGAAACGCGCAAATCCGGGAAATTATATTTCAAAAGATGTGTAACAAAGCTACTCGTAATAATCGTTTTGTTTTCCCTGTGAGTTATGATGGCTTGATGGCAGTGGCTTCAAGACAAAATAAGTATCTTCGTAAAATCCTTAGGCTTATGTAGCACATCCCGTCAATCCTAACTTAAAAAAGGAATAACGCAAAGAAGAAGAGGAAGAAGAATTATTAATGAAATGTCAATTGCGGAAAACTTTAGAATTATTGCTATCAAAGAAGCATATGATTTAACTGATTAGCAGTTCCCGAAGTTTATGGGTGTAAAGCTGATTGTAACAAGGCATTGGGTTAATTGAATTTGTCAAGTAATGTCTAAAGAACCTTAATAAATACATATTAAACTCGGGTTATTCTTAAATTAAACAAATTTTAACGGAAGTATCGCGTGTTTTATTTATTTTGTTGAACCTGACGTTTCGAATGCTTTGCAGCGTCCGTGGTTGCAGGAAGACTCTCAGGTTATTCTACACTGCGAAGGGTGATTCTCTTTATTTAACTCGGCCTTTTCTTATAGTATTTTAGTTTTATATTTTATTAAGTTAGAGTAATAAATTGGAATAAATAAATAAATTAAAGCCCACTAGCAGTGACTCTCACGATCTTTTAGAATTCATTGTAGTTTATCCTGAGTATCAATTTGATAGATATTTTGCTTAACATTGAAATCAGTGGAGAAAAAATGATTTTTTATCTGTCAAATAGTATGGTAGGAATTTGGGAGAATTATTGTGTGCATTGAGCAGTCAGAACCCGTTATATACGTTTTCTCATACATTTCGCGGTCGTATACGACCACCCGGGTTTCGAAGGGTTAAAAAAGCCCGACAGCTACTTTTTAAAACCGCACCGCTCGCTGACGGCGGGGGTTCAGCCTCACACGCTGGAACCGCAATGCTCGCGTACTCCAGAGAAGTTTTCTTCCGAGAACTCTCAAGCTGTGGAATGAGCTCCCAGCTGAGGTTTTTCCAAATGACTACAGCATGGAATTCTTCAAGAAAAGCGTGAAGAGGTTTTTAGAGGGTCGGCAACGTATGAGTGGCACTCCTGGTGCTAGTAATGTTTATAGGCTACTGTGACTGTTTACAATCAGCAGGCCGTATGCTTGATTGCCACCTTAGATATGATATAAAGCAAAAACAGTAACCTGATGTTTTTTTGCTCTATATTATCTCTGGTATATATTGCAACTATGCACATCCAAATAATGGTTGAGAACCCCATTAGTAATTAGAAATTATTAGTAATTATTTGAAAAAAATACCTATATTGGAAACTTTTTCCGGAATTTCCCTTTCGTAATGCGGGTAGACAAAAACAAAGGAATACTGTGGGAAATGAATTAGACAAGTCTAAAAATTTTTTAAACTTATTTTTAATATTTTTTTTTATACAACTAGAGTGGCAAACAAACATGCCTATTGGCGCTCGCAACACCACGTTAGTCGCGCGCTGCCAATCTTGTGACCTAAGGATATTTCGTCACAGTACCGAGTAATTTCTCTGCCATATCTTACACTTCGAACCGGAACACAGCTATATAGCTGCTTGGCGGTAGAAATAGGCGGAACAGACTAGAGGTACTCATGCAGATGACTTTTGTACAAAGTCTCCGTCTGGTAAATATCAATAAATATCGATACTATAATAAGAATAACCTAACACTAAACTAATAAAACTAACCTAACTGTTTACTGACTATACCGATAATTACATATATTAGTTATTGTTACTATATCACAGGTTTATCCCGGTCATTTGATAGACGTGCATGGAGATTGGCCTTTAGAAAAGACTGATGTAATGTATTATACCCACTGTGACCTGCTGTAGGAGATATCAATGGGAGGATATAGCCACGAACAGGCCACGGCAGGTATTGGGACTATTGCAAATGTGTTGGAAATAATTGAGCTATTGAAATGAGATCTGGGGGCATTATTAGTACTGGGCTATTACAAAAGAGAGACGGACACCTGCCATATTAGTTATTTATTATTATATATTATGGATTTGGTATTTGATTGATAACGAGGACCGTTTGCGAACTATGCGGCATTTTATTAGAATGAGGCGAATACGTGCAAAATGCTGACTAGACTAATGAATAGTGGTTTGCCCGTCGATACCAATCTGATGTAATAATGGAAAATTCACATATTAAAGCAAAAAATTCTTATACCATTAAATTCATTTGGGTATTTCAAGCATGGCTATTGTAACTTTTTGATTATTTTAATACCATTCGTGAACTAAGAATACACACCAATATAGAAAACTTTTCAGGGTGTTAATTAGACTATACGAGTATAACAGATGTTATAAGTTTCTATATTGTTATTTATATCAAATGGTACTTTCACATATACTCTTGTACTGGATCCTTTCCAGATGTCATTGTTAAATATTCATCATGGTAGGTAAATAGTAGGTAAGGCCAAGTCTTCCTGCTATTGTACAATTTCAAAAAAATTATGATTTTATATTTTTACGAGCATAGTCATTTTCCAGTATATTTATGAGCACATCGATTGTTTTCATAATATGTACTGGAAAATGACTAGAAATTATGAACCTATATAGATATTCCGAATTACAAAAAAACTATTTTTTTTTGTTTGTAGCTGTAGTAAATTGGGCTGGTGTCACTAGCACTAAAAGATCGAAAATACGAACGATATGAATACATCGACATGGACTGGCTGTGGTTGATCGATGATGTATTCGCGATATTACATGGTTTGTGTGTATATTGCATTAGCCGATGTATCCCCTTTTCATTTCCGAACTTGGCTGATACACTGCCATGTAATTGATTCAGGCGTTATTTTGCGAAAGTCAAATTTACATGCCATTCGATCTAACCTGCTTTGTTTGCTTCCGCCACCAATTAGTTCCTGCGGACTAGCGCCGGCCGGCACTCACCCATTGCATCTACTAACGGTAGTGGGCGGGTGCCGGCCGGCGCTAGTCCAAATGAACTATAATACGCAATATACAAACAAACCATTTAGATCTACATTCGATCCCCTCATAACTCATCAGTATTAGTAGATCTACATATCTGAAATCTTGTATATCTATCTCTTTTGTATCCTTGACCAACCAGAATTCAAAATTTTATTGATATCTCTATCTTTTACAGTACCCTAGTTATTGAGGTCTGAAGTATTACCACTTGCTCACTCATAAAATCGATCCCACTGCTAACTGCTTAGATACTTGAAATTTTATGTGAAGATTATCAAGCATATCTATACAAAGAAAAAAATTTAAGTAAAAAAATGTACATTAACCACATTAAAATACATTGACGCATCCAAAGCCAGATGACGTTAGTATTATGTATTAGGAAAAAAGGATATTTAACCTTTACATTACTTTAACTAACCAATAGATGACATTGAACTGAACTTAAATGGGACATATATAAATTGGCAATAACAAAGCTAGCGTTACATTACGCTATTTTAACCCTTCGAAACCCGGGTGGTCGTATACGACAGCGAAATGTATGGGAAAACGTATATAACGGGTTCTGACTGCTCAATAACGAAAAAAGGAAAGTATATATTTAGAATTGTTTAGTTAAACGTTAAAAACAAAATATACTGTAATTTAGTTTCGAAAAAAAAAAACAGAAATGTAATAAGACAAGTTTGGTAGAAACAACCTTTAGGATGTCAATGTCAGCGATTAAAGAGATGGGTTCTTGCTGCTCGTTTAAATATGACCCTGGAGGTATGAAATTTCCATTACTCCTGTTAAAAAGGTTTTTTTTTTTAATATTCTTAACTAATTTTGACTGTTGCTATTACTAAGAGTAATACCATCGCCAATATCTGGCCCACTGCACATCACGGCAAGCGCGCGAGCTGTTTCAGCGTAGTCATCATGACGTGGTTGAATTGCAGCTTATTCGCAGTGATCCTGTGAATGCAACGGTATTCTTACCCCAATTCCAACTCAAGTTTATAATACGTGTACGCTACTCTACGTATATTACGCTTCGTATTGTGTATTATAGCGTAGTATAATCATAGAAAAATCTTCATCAAAAGTGAAATAAATGATTTTAAATTTCTTTGTTCGAATTTTAAGAACTTACTTTATTTTTTATTTATGGCATTAAATCACAAAAAAATGTTTTTTTTTTTATATACTACGTCGGGATGTATACTACCCACCTGATGTAAAGTGGTTACTTTAGCTTATGAACGCTTGCAATACGTTAAGTACCACCCGCGTGATGCCACCCCTGCTGCTAATTCAGCAACTCCTTAGGAGCTTTCCTGGTAAATCAATCACACACAGGGACATCACAACGCTTCAGGGAGTTGTTGTTTAGCTGCGGTTTTCTGTGAGGTGGAGGTATTTCCCCGGGGCTACTTCGATGCGCCCTACGTCATGTTAAAAATATATATTTGTTAATAAATAATTTAGTTTTTATTTCGCAAATTTAGCTCCAATATTTTGGAAGCCATTGAGGTTTTTGTTACTGATCCGTTATGTTTGTGGCGCATTATATACTTTGTACTTTTGGTTGTAATGTAAAATTCGTGTGAAAATATGCCGGTACTTTCATTATTGAAAGTAATCGGATCTAGGAGCCGAGAAAGGCCAAGACTTGCCTACTATGACCCAATTGATCGTTTTTTATCAAAAGGTGATGTTGGAATATTAGAAGAGAATAAATGGAATGAAACAAATGAAATTTGTATACAGTTTGGTCTAAACTACTTTGTGTGCTTCCGCTACCGATTAGTTCATGAGATCTAATGCCGGCCGGTACCCACCCACTGCAGTTAGTAGACACGTGCCACCGCTGCCATAGCTGCTCCGATCACTGGCTCGGCTGCTGCGGTCCTCTATGTGAGTGTTTGCCATCTGAAATATGAACCGCACCCGCCACTGTTGCCGCCTTAGCTGATCCTGTCGTCGCAGCTACACGTGTTTTACCTTTCCACGATGTGCTATGAATGGTTATTCGTAGTATGTTATCGCATGCATCCACTAACGGTAGTGTAGGGATCAATTTGCCCATAAATTTGACTTTCGTAAAATAACACCTGAATCTATTTACTATAAAATTTAAAGAAGCTAGTGAGGTCTACTCACCCCGCAGGGGATTTGGCGTGAAGTTATAGTAGTAGTAGTAATGAGGCCTGTGAGAACCGAGTCACGTGGTACTCTTCGCCTAAACCACAAGGGATATGGCGTGAAGTTATATATATCGGCCAAATAATTGTCGTAACTCTCTGGAAGGATGATGCGAGTAAGGTCATGTAGTTGGGAACGTGTATTGAAAGAATTTATGCCTTGCATTTAGAATTTATGCATTTATGCATGATATCAAATGTATACACAGTGGCGAGTTTTACCATAGTGTTCTTACCATAGTTTCCGCTAGTTGTCCCGCTCAGCGCTTAATGTCGTGGCCATTCCGTTGTGCGTTCGGGGAAACAAATGTGGAATTCAATTTCGCTGTTTCACATCGAAATGGGTATTTTAAAAAGAGATCAATTTCTTGTCCGATTTGTAAGTTTTCTCGTAATATTAGACAGTGTTTTAAATGACGTGGTAGAAAACGAGCTATGATTAATTCAAATGAGTAAGTAAATAAATAAAGAAAGAAGAAAATATTTTAAGCAGAAATGAAAATAGAGTATTAATGACCTATTAGATCGTCTATCCAAATTACCTTCCTACGCTATCAAGCTACCGGAATAGTTTTGTTTGGAGTGGGTCTTTCGCTATCTCTAACTACCACTGTACCGGAGACCTTCTTCTTCCTAGCTATATTCCGTTTCTTAACCCTTCGAAGCCCGGGTGGTCTATACGACCGCGAAATGTATGGGAAAACGTATATAACGGGTTCTGACAGCTCAATTCATTAGGATCGGCGGAGCTCCACTGCCTAAGCAGGATTTGGCGAAGATATTGATTTTGATGCGGACTACAACTGCCAATGTAAGGATTACGGTAGATGATGAAGTGTTGGAACAAATGGATGAGTTTGTATATCTTGGATACGCTTTCAGCAGGGATGGAAGGTACACCGCAGATGTGGAAAGGCGAGTGAGTGCTGGGAATAGTGTGCTTGGAGCGTTGGGAAAACTTCTTGGCAGTACAAAACCTGAGCCAGAAGGCGCAGCTGGCTATACACAATGCAGTGCTGGTCCCAATGCTTACTTATGGAAGCGACAGCTGGGTATGGCAGAGAGAGCATGAAAGTAGGATAAACGCGGTTGAAATGCAAGCGTTGCGCAAAATTTGTGTCGTAACGCTTGTACATCGTATTCGCAATGATGAGGTTAGAAGCAGAGCTGGTCTGAAAGAGAGCGTCTGTGTTAAAATAAGAAGAGGCATGCTCCGTTGGTTCGGACATGTAGAAAGAATGCAGGATGATAGAATGACGAAGCAGATATACAATGCAAAATTAATATTAATATTGTCGGACAAATTACACAGCGCCACCTAGCCCCAAAGTAAGCGAAGCTTGTGTTATGGGTACTAGACAACTGATAAACATACGTAAATACATTTTTTTTTGTAAATACATACTTATTATATATAGAAAATACCCAATACAAACAGACATGTTCATGCACACAAATGTATGTACTGTGTGGGAATCGAACCCACGGGCGTTGGTGCCAAAGTAGCGTAACAGCGCGTTCCACCACTAAGCCACCGAGCTCGTCAAATTGGAAGAATGCAGAAACCGAGGAGGTCACGACTTACCTACCATGATTAAATTGGTTGTGTTCTATCAGAAGGTGATGCCAGGATCCCTAGAAACCGGCGAGCGTGCATGAGAAGAGCAATGAAAGCTATGTAAGGATCGAGTTACGTGGCGCTCGGTTCTCTCTGCCTACCCCGTAAGGGATTTGGCGTGAAGTTATAGATATAGATAGCAACTGCCATTGGACCTTCACAAAGCAGAGGGAAATTCAGACTATTCTTATTTGGTACTTAATTATGTAACATATTTATCATTTCTTTAAGATGCTGGTTTCCTCACGATGTTTTCCTTTACCGCCGAACAATTAATAATAATAATTATTATCCTTTATTGCACAAAAACACTATACAGATACAGATTTAAAGTATTTCGTTCGCAAAGGCGAGCTTATCTCTAGAAGATATCCCTTCCAGCCAACCTCCAAGAGTGGAATATATTTTTAAGTACGGAATAGCTGTAAGTGCCTGATAAATGTTATGTACACATATACTTAACATATATACATGTACACAAACATACACTCATACTCTTATTTCTGAATAGATAATTAATAATCTTTCAATTTATTTTTAAATGAGAATACTGATGGGCTTTCACGAATTCGAGTGGGTAATTTATTCCACAACTGGGCAGCACGGTAAGTAAAGGAGTTGTAAAAAAAAACCGTTTGCGCAGTTGGGAGCAGTAGCGTCTTGGTATGGCAGGGACGACGAGAATGGGTGGTAGGGGGGAAGTTGAATGAAGTTGAAGCAGCAGGGTTATGGATGATCTTATAAAGAAAATTAAGTATATGGACGTTGCAGTGGAAACGAATAGGGAGCCATTTTAACTCAGTAGTGTGAGGACGCACTCGTGGCATACGGTTCAATTTTTTACCAACCTTTAGACATAATTTTGACGAGCTCGGTGGCGCAGTCGTGAATGACGTGACTTTGACACCAATGCTCGTGGGTTCGATCCCCACACAAGACAAATATTTGTGTGCATGAACATGTATGTTGTCTTGGTCTGGATGTTTTAAGAGAGGTAGGGCGCATCGAAGCAGCTCGTCTGGGGATATACCAATATATCCTAAAGAGTTGCTATGTTAGCAGGAGGGCGGCATCGCGCGAGTGATACTTAATGTATTACAAGCGTTCATAGGCTACGGTAACCGATTTACATCAGGTGGGCAGTATGCTTGTATTACTCTCGACGTTGTATAAAAAAAAATAAGGTAACAATAGCAATAATGGAACATAACATTTATTCCAGCAATACCAACATTCAAGCATGCATCCATTTTTCTAAATCTAAACACAAAACAAAACGGTACTTGTAAAGCATATCGCAACACATCTGAAGTAGTTTCACAGATTCCCCTACAACATTACTATAAGCAATATTAAGCCCCGGAATGAAGGGGAGATATACCAACCACACATGACCTTTTTACACATTGATCTATACACAGACGCGAGTTCAAGCAATGATGGTTATTATGTAAAGAACCACATGCATAAGGCATGTCCCTTAGGGAACCAGGTTGATGTCATTTGGTATTATACCGTCCCATTTGATATGTGGTTGATCAGATTTGTCAGGACATAAATTTGATGTAATGTACACGTGTCGGATGAAGCGTGTCGGTGGCTCAGTTGTGCATGACGCGACTTTGACACCGACGCTTGTGGGTTCGATTCCCACACAAGACAAACATTTGTGTGCATAAACATGCCTGTTTGTATTGGTCTGGATGTTTTAAGAGAGGTAGGGCGTATCAAAATAATCTGTTTGGGAAAATGCGTCCACCTTACAGCAACCGCAGCCAAATAACAACTCCCTAGAGGGTTGTTGTGTTCCTGCGTTTGAGTGATATCACCAGTAAGCTCCTAAGGAGTTGCTATGTAAGCAGCAGAGGAGGTTGATCTGGATGTTTTAAGAGAGGTAGGGCCCATCATAGCAGCCCATTTGGGGAAGTGCCACCACCTCACAGAAAACCGCAGCCAAATAACAACTTCCTAGAGGCTTGTTGTGTTCCTGCGTGTGAGTGAGGTCATCAGTAAGCTCCTAAGGAGTTGCTGTGTAAGCAGCAGATCAGGCATGGCGCGAGTGATATTTAATATATTACAAGCGTTAATAGGTTACGGTATCCACTTTACATCAGGTGGGCCGTATGCTTGTATGCCTCCCGACGTTGTATATATAAATATATATATATACCACAAATGTGGCATATAAGCACAACAAGTCCAGTAGCAATTACAGTAGCTAAGCTGCTAGCTGCAAAAGCACCAGGTGTTGCACCAGGCCCTCACTATCGCACCGTTGACTTTTTACAACATCTGGAGGGTTACAAGCCTAAAACCCACCTGGTATTAAGTGGTTACCGTAGCCTATGGACGCTTGCAGCTTTACACTTGCTGGGAACTATCGTTTGCGTGTTGTTACCTACTGCTTATATCTACTGGAGCTTACTGGCTACCTCACTCATAGGTATACGACAGCCCTCTAAGGAGTTGTTATTTGACTGCGCTTTTCTGTGAGATGGAGGTACTTTCACCAACTCTATTCCTGATTTCCCCAAGGACATTTTCTAATCTGCAGAATGTACCACATTATACATATACAGGTAATGGCTATCTGTGACTCTAAAATTAAGGCTGAGCTTCACTTAAACTTCATAAGATGGGGACAACATTGAATTTCACTGTAAAATAGTTACTGGCAACCTAAATTATTTCTTTGGGTCTAACATGAAACCTTTACCTATTTCCTGAAAAGAACCTTTTTCAGCTCTTCGTTACACAGTGAATAAAGTGTACACAAAACATCGCCTAACTGATTTTTTTTTGTGCCTAATGTTTTTGCTTTCCGTGCTCAGTGAAAACCATCTGCGTAAAAATTGGCAAATCGCCCAGAAAACCTCAGGAATTGTACGTGCGATGTTAAAATTACAAATAACTGTTGCAAATATTATTTTTATGGTCGTTTGTAGCACCGGTGGCATTACTCGTGTGCTGGTGAACATGCGAAAACTTTTCTATGACTATTTTGAAGAACCCCATGCTATTATGTCTAGGAAAAACCTCGGAGAGGAGTTCATCATACTCATACATCAACTCCAACAACTGTGAAAAACAAAATCCTCCATCGATAGTAACTATTGTTTGCGGCTTCAGCAATATACATGTTGTTTCTCGAAAATTTATTAGTATCCTGGTAATATATCAGGATATGGGAATATTCTCAGAATCAAAATATGCCTAATTATTTGTGTGGAATAGCCGAAAAAGCTATCACTAAGTAAATATTATTAATATAATACATATCCATGAAACGCAAAATTTAAAGTTTTCATTGCAACTGGAAAGTCCATGTAGATAACATCTACATAAAACTGGGACGTTTTACTCATACAATAAAACGCTTTAGGTTAGTAGGCGAAAAGAGTACGCTTATAGCATACCATGCTTATCGGTACATCAATATGGTCTAAATTCTATGGAGGAAATGCACTCATTAAAATATAGTATTTATTATCCAAAAATGTGTGATAGAGTATTAGTAGATGTTTACTCATTAGAAATCTACAGACCGTTATTTAAGAAATATAAATTTAACAAGGTTAACTGGAATAAAAGCAAATCCAGTGAATTTTAGTTAGCGGTCTGTAAATCCGAAACTCAGAGCCAGGACCCAATACGTCTTCTCATACTAAACTGTAAGAGTGCAATATTTGTCAAGATCTGCTACTACATGATGATAAAAATATTTAATAGAATACCGAGAGATTTAAGCAAGTCAAATACTATTTTAGAAAAAAATAGCTAGTTATCTATTAAGTTAACGTTATTAACTAATCAAGTTTTTAACGTATCTTTATTATTCAAAACATTATAAATCATCAGGAGAAGGATGTACTACATTCAGTAGCGAAGAGAACATGAAATGAGGCGAGAGATGGGAACGGTTTATGAAACAGAAGAAACCAGAATCAATGTAAGTATTACAGTTGATGATGAAGTGTTGGAGGAAGTGGATGAGATACAATCTCATCCAATTTCTTTTATTTTGCATACTTTCAGCAGGAATGGACGGCACACCGCTGATGTGGAAAGACGAGTGAGTGCTGGGAATATTGTGAGAAAACTTTTTGGCAGTATAACCTTGAGCCAGAACGCACAATTCACTATAGGTAACGCAGTGCTGGTCCCAAATTATGGATGTGAGAATTGGATATAGCATAGAACTTGAAAGCAGGATAAACACTGTCGAAAGCTCTATACACCGCAATATGTGAACTTTGTCTCATTCTCATCTCCTAACTTCCGTGTTAATAAAGATGTTCACATGTTTTTTTTTCTGATAATGTTGAATATATATGTTTTTAAATAATGTATATCTTGCGATTAAAAGTTTATTTCTAAAAAAAATTAGGAATACAAAAATTGTAGAATTTGTAGACTTACCTTCTTATCTATGTTCTAAGATGTTTTTAAAGGAATAAAACAAGTAACTTTGTGAAATATCACAAAAACATAAAAATAAGAAATTATTCATCATCGAGATTTAGGTTCATCGAGAAATTCTAATTTTATTTTTGTTATAAGGTTTTCTCAATCTCGTAATATAGGGGGGGGGGGGGGGGGGAATCGGAGCTATACAAAAGTGTATGTAGAATGTCTTCATTCGTGGCTCATTGCGGAGAGATAATTAAGAAACTACTAGTTATCCCAAAAAACAAATGAAGATCTGTAATATTGCATACGCAAATGCGCTATTTTATACGTAATAATGATGGACGACGTGTGAAAAATGACTTGATAAAAAAGATAAAATAAAACGTGACAATTAGGCCAAATGCGTTTTATGAATGTCTTTGCTGAGAATCCCAAATAAAGAAAACTTTTAACATATTTACATACTTAATGAAATATATATTCTCACCTTGATATTCTAATAGATTTAAATATTACGCACTGATACTGAAAAAAGAAATTTGTTGCCGTCAAAGTACGAGTATATTATATTTACTAAGGAATAACATAAATAACAGAACTTCGTAAGCTTCGGCAACTGTCAGAACTCCTACTGAAAGTTGAAAAATAAAAATAATACATATAATGATATATGTCCCTGATTTATTTCATAATTTAACACAGTTGCATATTTTTTTTTAAAGTAAAGTACACATTCTAAGCTTTCTAAAGTGGTATCACACTTATACGACTTCTATTGTTATGATACTATAAAAATATAGCAAACAAATTTGAATTACATACCTATTTTTGTATTTGTTTCATTCCTTGACTTTAGATAGCCCTTTGCTATAAAATACGAACAGTCAAAGATTTGAATCATATCTAGAGCAATTCTTTAGCTACAATTTAAGGTACAATATATGTATCTCAGTTTGAAAAAGTATTTGTGAGATGCAGTGAACGAAAAAAACAGTGTATTTTTTGTTTACTGGCGAGATGAGTTTCTTAGGCGAGTTTCCAAAGTGCACCAGCGAGCGAGCATGAGAAGAGCTGTGAATATTAAAAGAATAAGAGAAGTGTGCAAGGACCGAGTCATGTGGCGCACGGTACTCTCTGCCTACCCCGCAAAGGGATTTAGTCTGAAGTTATAAATAGACGGTAGGCATGACGGTTGCGGGTAGACGTCGGCCGACGCTAGCTCTCGTGAACTAATTGCTGGCAAAAATACACAATACAGATTAGATTAAATTGAATATAAATTTCTTGCTGTCGCCAGGCAGTGAGATTTACTTGCTGCTTATTACGACATTTCGAACCTGCGTTACTCATTTTCGGAATCTCCGAAATTCCTTAATGCTTTCCAATAAACACATGCTGAAATATATAGCACAATACCCGAATTCAATAACCCTCGCGAGAATCGTTATTTCGCTGCGACCTTCGTAATGAGGTACTGGCGATGGCAATGATGCGATACCAAAAACAAACATCTTGTGTCGAAAATATTTTGAAAGTGCTTTAATCAGGGCAAAAATGTGCTTGATAGCCACTCGCCGCGGTAAAAAAGATACGTAAAAATAATGTGGGTAATTTAGAAAAGCGAGAAATTATCGAAGTCAGCAAGGCCTCCGAGGGTAACAGGGCATAGATAAGGAATTGAAAGGTGACTTTTATCTGGGGGTTTTTACGGTGTGTCAGAACGACATAACTCGACTTATCACCTTTTTATTACACATTGCCGGCTGAATGCAGGTAATTTTGTTATTGTGACTGTACTTAGTGTTTGATTAGCGAGCCGGGTTTTTAATGCGTACTCACAGGACAATAACTATTTAACTATAGAGGTAGAATTATATAGGAGAGGTAGACCACATCAAAGCAGCCCGTTTGGCGTAGGCGACACTCTTGCAGTGTGTCGGCTATGTCTCAGACATGAAGGCTACCGCGAATGCGGGAGTTGCTTACACAATCCTTTCGCGTCACTCCGCACATCCAGCGCAGTATTTTCATCTCCGTGACACACAGCTCTATTTAATGCGGGTATACAAAGGTTAGATTTAAAGTGTAAAAAAAAACAGAAAACTATTAAAATAATATTTGTGTAAAATTATTAAAACAATATTTGGATAAAAATCATGAGGTGTTGATACGAATTAAAATTTGATAACCACCCACGTTAAAATTGTGCTTTATCAAATAGTAATAACTATTTTCATCGCTTTCCTCATTGAATTTTTGGTTGATTGATGAACAGTTTGTGTGTGATCGCATCGAATCAGGTATCAAATCCCGGCGCAGTCACACTTTTTGTATATAAATACTTTTGCAGAGCCATAATAAAAGATAAACAACTTACGAAGTGTTCAGACTGTAACCTACATAAACAGTGCCTTCGAGGTAATCTCTTGATCTGGATGAAGTCGCACCTAAGGAATCGGTTGCAAGCTGTAGTATTAGGAGGTTATTACTCCAATTATATAGAAATCTCATCTAGAGTTCCTTACTTAGGTCTGATTTAATATGCATTTAACCTGCATGACATACACAAATGTTTTCGTCATGCTAAATTTGTTATAACGCGAGGCAACAAGCCTTAAGGACGCGGTACAATCTCAAAAAGGATGAAAAGACACAAGAAAACAATACCATTGTTGATGTAACAACGACCCTGGAATACGGGGGAGCTAATACGCTAATCTGCACATATTAAATAGGCTAAAAATCGCCCGTTGGTTATGTGTACATAGCGATGG
Organism: Pyralis farinalis; assembly: GCA_947507595.1. NCBI lineage: Eukaryota > Metazoa > Arthropoda > Insecta > Lepidoptera > Pyralidae > Pyralis > Pyralis farinalis. The sequence goes on along the minus strand of OX382260.1, from coordinate 34,732,247 downwards.
GTTTAAAATAAAAAAGAACCCCATAAATTTCACTATCAAATTCATAATACTAACATAAACAAAGAACGGCTTGTTAGAGATATATGTATATTATTAGCTGGTATATTTACATTCTTCGATCATATTGATTCAATAATAAATAAATGTTATAAAAGTTTGGGCTACATCTACTAATTCGAAAGTATTCATAAAGCATTAACTTGTAAAGCACTTGAATTATGGAAGACACAGATATTCTCAAATTTATAAAGATTCCTGCAGCTTTCATAAGCCTTGAAAATCGACATACTATGTTGGATATAGCCTTTCTTCGTAGCTTGAGTGCAGGATATATGGATTGTCCGTCTGTCACATAGAGTTCTGTACTTTAACACTCCACTTTCCAATTCGAACCAGACACACAAATTTGTTTGCAGTATCTTTTCCGTCAATAAACTATGCGCGTAGAATCAGTCGACTTCAAAAAGTATACAACAAAAAGACCTTTTGTTGTTTACTTTGTGAAGACGACAAACGAACCTTTAGTTAATCTCTACGGACATCTTTTATAACAATAAAGTGGCTTTCAATAATTTTTGAAAACACTAGATAGAAACTAAATGCTAAACTATGTTGTATACTGCTTCACTAACTGAATGCGCTCGAAGCACAATGTAAATATATAATAATACATAATTACACCGCGCTGTGGAAATAGACTAAAAATATTCTACAAGTTATAGAGTTATTCAAACAGACACTTGCCCCCATACATACACATGCTCTCACTCGCACAGTCACCTCTCACACTTCTCACATTCACATTTCACACACATGCACACATGACTTCTTATAGTCGAACCTTTATAATTGTAATAGTGCCTACATGTTTTGTTTTAAGACTTATGTTTATATGTTATGGCTATATAATGTATATCGATCATTGGCTGTAAGAACTGCTATGTAATACTTCAAGGGCTGTGGATTTTATAATAATAAATAAATAAATAATAAAATTATAACTAATTAATGTCTCTAGACAGGATATAATATTTAGGAGATATTAATATGAGGAATCATTGTAAGAACAATAGCAGTTCAAACGATTGCTTATTTAGAAGAAGTTTAGCACAAAAATAAAGTTCTGGATTAACACGGACTGCTTTTTATCCTAAATTTATTTAGGGTTCATGTGTAAAACTCGAGAAGCCAAACTCTACATAGATAAAGTCACGGGCAGTAGCTAATATCAGTATATATACCAGTGACGTGCGGAGAATCTCGGGTATCTAGATCGGTCACAGCTTATAAAAGTCCATAGGCCACGTTTATCTTTTACTTTTATTATGTGTCAAAAGTGACGTAGAGCGACTTATCGCGGTTTTATTAGCATCACATTACAGCCGTCCGTCTGTAGATAAAGCTAACCAACCATAAATTGTAATGGTTTCCCATCCCATTTATCAGCGAGATCGTTATTGAATCCTACTAGTTGAGGTATAGACGAGCGTCTTGTCGCTGCGATTATTCACTTCATACTTAATGTTTTTTTTAGCTTTGGGATGATGAATTGTAAATAGTGAATACATTGCGTGAATGCTGCTTGTGACTGTTTAACATGATGTATCTTTATAAGTATTAATGTATCAATTTGTTGCTTAAAGTGTTACTAATATCCAAAATTCCCTTGAATATAGTATATATATTTTTTTAATTTAGTCTATGGAAATCTATTTTTGATTATTTTAATATAAAATATCCAATAGTGGCAGTATCAGTGTATTTATTTTTCATCATTCATCTTTTTATAATTAGATGTTTAATATTTATTATTTTTAACCCAAATTCAAATGCATGAAGGCAAATGTAAAAAATAATAATTTAAGTGTAAATGTTTTTAGCTACTCTTTGTTGTCTGATGTTCAACATTATCACTTAATGAAACTGCAAATTACAAGTACATAATCATGCGACCTCAAAACCTTATAGAGTCGTAGAGAAAGTCGCTCGTCTGTAACTATGCAACATAATCTAACCGACGATACGACACTACAAGGGGCGCGGAGCGTCCGTAATCCGAGACAAGAGCTTATCATGAAATATAGCTTGACACAGCGATGGAATATGTCAGATTTGCAAGATACACGTCGGTTTTGTATTACTCGGCACAAGTCCATCAAGTTCTCATCATTATAGCATAATAAAATCGGGGACTCTAGAGCATAACCTGAATATTTATATATTCAGAAACATGTTTTTAAAGTTTTTGGTCCCGGTAATGGTATAAATTTTGGTGGTAGAGATTTTCAATGATGTTGTTGTATGAATTGGTCTAATCGAACACGGATGTTAAACAAAGTTGACCGATGCCTGTTTATCGAAGTATTCACTACATGTTAAGCCATTATGTGCAAGCTATCACTGATACGTGATATTCATCAAGTTAATTCAATATATATGTCGGAGAAACAGTATTTTCCGCAACATTTTCATCAGTAGTCACAGGTCTAGTGGGCGTCATTGGGGTTAAATGCGAGCACGAAAGAAAAAAAAAAGACACTGTTTTGTCTGATTTTAAATAAAGTTTAATTATGTTTTTGTTCACTCTCCAATATTATAATTATTATAAAACAAAAATACAATGTTTAAATTCGAGCAGCAGGTTCGAGGCACCGATCTGACTCTATCGAATAACGATTCGCTCCCGGATCCACCTCGATCCACCGATCGATCAACTCGAATGCCTCTCCAAAGCCGATCATTCCCGTGATCAACAAGATGGCGCCTCGACCCCACTCGAGGCCTGCCCTCTGCTCTGATTGGACGTGACGTGACATGTATTATTCGTGACTTTTATCACGTAAGGAAAACTTTAACTAATCAATAAAGTATAACATATCAATTTAACTTAAATTAAGATTTTACGCACTACTTAAAATGTAAACAATGACCAATATGCAACCAACAATCAACTCGACTCGTCACTTCCTCCGACATATATATATTCATATAATATGAGTACACACTTCTATATTCTAATATGAGTACATACTTGTGCCAATTTGCATTTGCAATTTGCTGGAGCATAACAAAATATGCTTAGAACTTCTTCGGTCAAAGAGAGCACATTCCAGCAGGTAAAGATTAAAGCTTGATGTAGTGATAAAATTGTCTTAAGCTTTGCCAATAATCGTATTGGAGCTCAATCGATAGAACTGAGTATATCAAACCTTGAATCGTCTTTTGTTTAGCGCATAGGGTTTATTATTTTGTAAACTCACTTTATATAGATCATCATGTTCAAACTCATTTATTGTCAGAGTTATCCATTGAGGATTTTCTATAGGTAACTCTGGCATCCATTATAACGACAGCATAATTTTACCACGTAAAAGAATTGTTATCACAACTAAATTTTGTCATCAAATTTTGTAAACAACAAATAGAAGTGCTTAAGATATCCATATTTTTGTCTGTATGGTGGAATCACATAAATATAAAGTTTGCCCACCGTCAGTAATCTGGTGTCAGTAATGGCATTATTATGATAGACAAAATGAAATAGGTTGACCTAACAAAAGCATGATAGGTGACGTCATACAAGTCTTTGTTTATAAAAATGAAACAAATGTACACAACAAGAATACAGTAGGGTTATATACAGTTCCGAATTTGTAAGCTGTATTGTGCAACACGCGTGTCTATATACAGAATACTACCTAGTGATTTCGCTATATCAAATTTGTCTGCGCGATGTGCATATTCAAAATATGCTTACTTTGCATTACGATTATTGGCATTGCAAAGTAAGCATAATTTGAACAGCACAAGCAATAATCATCAAATCAATCAAAAATACTCGGAATGCGACACCATTTTTTGAGCTATATGCTATGTATTCACACGATGTAATTGAAAATGAATGAAGCATGTGATTGTATGTTGCCGACAGTTGGAGCTTTACTGTTCTTCCTAGCGTTATCTCATTTTCTAATCTATTAGTATTGGCAGAATCCGCTACCCAAACCTAAGTATTTGGCGAAGATATTAATTTGTACATGAAGCGACTGCCGTGAGATTTCCGCAATCCAGAGAGAAACCAGACCTTTTTTAGGAATTGTTACGTCTTTCGAAATAAATTTCTTGGGCGTGAGGATTTTCTCATGATGTTTTCCTTCACCGCCGAGCTAGTGATAATTACAAATATTTACATAAATTCGAAAACACGAATTTAGTAGGACATGTCAGTATTGGAACCGGAAACCAGTTGGTCAATAGGGCGGTTCTTCATTCAATGGGCTATTACTGCTCAGTTGGAGCTTTACTATTAAGTATATTATAAATTTTATAAATATAAACTAGTTAACTTTAGTATCACATAGTTCAGTAAATTTGAAGTAAAAAAAAAAACAATTTCCCTGTAACGACTTTCTAAACAAATGTAAGAATCAAAAATATCTAAATGTAGTATTTTGTTCACCCAATTGCCATGCAAACCACGTATTGCGTGGAATAAAAAGTAATTAAGTAATTTCCCCTACATATTAGCTGACAGCATGAAAATAATTTGATGATGTATGTTTATTTGCGTGTTTGAGACAATTAAGCATAATCAAGGTATGTCTAAAGCAACTGTCATAGGCTATATATACTCATAGATGTTAAAGAACACTCAGCGTGAAAAAGTATAGCTTAATTTTATTTTTTAGTTCAGGCTTCTCATCTTCATTGGAATTGCACGTTACATACCCCAACGAGGATCGCTAATAACTAGTAAGTAATCAGGTTGTGAAACTACACCCCTTTATGGTGTAGTAATAGTGTAGTAACTAAAAACTACTTTTCGAGGCATATTAAGTTCCTGCGAGAACAAAAAAAAAGAAAAGGATTTTTCTATTACTCAGTTGGCGCTTTTGACTAGTGAAATTGTTGTTATGCTTGAAATTTTTACAATTCAATATAAAATTACATTAGTGTGACAATTTTGATAGTATTTTGTAACATAAGTGCTAGTGAACTTATACAGTAATGTGAAAACTCAAATATAGTTTATGTACTTTTTGGAAGACGTGAATAAGTTCATCATGAAAACCTTGTAAAAATGACTATCGTTTTACGGGTGGTATTTAAATTGGGTTGATTAGGTAGGTACCCTTCCCAAGTATTTTTTCAGCACAGTTCCAGATGCTGGAACATAGAATTAAGATTTTCAATGGTTCTAAACTAAAGACTTGGCTGTATGGGCTAGATCCCTTTGCCTTTCCCCTTGGGGATAAAAAGAACCAAAAAAAAAAAAAAAATATTGGACGAGCACCAGTCGGGCCTCCCGCTATTAGGAATGTGTTTCTCTCTTAGTTCTAACATTACACCAATCTGTGAAAGAAAAAGCAGTACTTACCAAATGTTACAGCTAACAAATTACAATATTCTTCTTATATATAAAATTCTCGTGTCACAATGTTAGTTACCATACTCCTCCGAAAGGGCTTGACCGATTTTGATGAAGTTTTATGTATATATTCAGTAGGTCTGAGAATCGGCTACTATCTATTTTTCATACCCCTAAGTGATAAGGGTGGTCCACCCCAATTTTTTTTTTATTTTTTGACAATTTTTTTTTTATGATGTGGCATTAAAAATACATACAACCCTAAATTTTTGCCCTTCTACCATTAACCCCTATTTTTATAATATTAAAACAATCCTAGGAATAATTTATATGGCAAAACAACGTTTGCCGGGTCAGCTAGTATACAATATAAATCGAAGTTTTTACTATTACCTGTATAAACAATAAATAATAATAGTAATATAATAGATGAATAGCGATAAGTAATAAAGAACCGGTCTATTGATCAACTGATCGAATGGCTGGTTCGAATCCTAACGTGGGTATGTACCGATGAATAAATTTTTGGATTATGTACATATTTGTAATTATTACTTACTCGTCGGTGCAGGAAAATATCGTGAGGAAATCCACATCTCCAAAGATGTGTGTTCTAATCTAAAAATGGTTTTCTCTCTGGGAGGTCTAAAGGCAGACGTTCCATATAAAAATTTGTAATTTCGTCAAATGCTTAGGCTTTAGTGACCCTGTAAATTCTAACGGATTAGTACTATATATTGTAGTCTGTAATATTGTGATTGAAAGTATATATAAAATTTAAAAAATTGTCAGTTTCGAAAGTTTTGTTTCATTCAATGTAAATTGACATCGATTTGTTGATGACGAATCATACTAAATAGGACCCGGCTTAGGTCGGACGCTCGTTGGTTGTATACGACCATGTACTTAAAATTATAATAAAATTACACATTTCCTTACCTTTATATATAGTACGTATAGTACATACGTATACATTGACAAAATAATCCTTTTGGCACGGAGATAGTTTAATACTCGAGGACGGACTTCGGCTACTTTTTATCACGATAACAAACTTCGCGCGTGCTAAGCCACGGTGAAAATGTATTATCTATAATATACAGGTAGGTACCAACTAACCAATAGATTTGGATAAAACATATCAATTTTTAAGTCTTTATTATGCGTTGGTTACAAACCTACTAGCGTCCCGGTAGGGCAAAACTACTTTACTGTTGCAATAAAAAATGTTGTGAAAGTATTACTTGCACCGCTCGTGTTACTAGTTATCATGAATGGCTCTAGATGCCGCTATAATTAAAACGATGGCTTTAATGTTATGTTTATAATTTTGTGTAAAATGTGTAGGAATATGCTTGAATTGATATAATTAGACATAAATAAGTGCATTAAAGTTTTTTATTGACAAAACAAGCATATATCAGAAGAGCCATTATGCTTGTATGCCTCTCGATGTTATATATAAAAAAAACGAGTGTGCTTTAGACCACACGACTGAAGTAAAACTTCTTTAGCTCCATAGTGTGATACAGACAATAGGCCTGTACTGTGTCTTAGATATACGAAACTTAACTCGCTATGAGAGAAAGAAAATATGTGCTCGCACCTCTCTCTCTTGCCCCTATAGTAATATACAAAACGTAACTCTCTCTCTTTCTATCTTCATTAAATTATATCTCCCTCTCAACTTCCGTTCGCCTCGCTCGATCACATTTTTCGTAACACTCTCGTTACGCATTCACCAGCTTACTCCTCAAGTCAAGCGGGCGTAAAGAAGTTTTACGCACAAAACTCTAAAAGATCAAAAGTAGCAATTCATCAAATACCGGATATTAAAATACCGTAATCTTCGACCGTGACGCTCGTCTGCAACTTTGAGACGTAATCTGACGCAACCGCTTGATGTCTGTAACACCACGGGGCGGAGTGCGTAATCCGAAACAAGGGGGTTATTTATCACGAAATGTACCGGCTCAACGCACCCTAATACGTCGGAATAGAAACCTAAGAGTCCGCAAATCTTAGGTTTCTATTCCGACGTATTTATTAGTTGGATAGTGAATTTGATGAATAAAAACGACACAAAAGACATAAATGTATTAAAATAAAACCTACATGGTTGGTTGAGTAATTATTACTTGCTCGGCAGTCGCGTCCAAGAAATTATATTTTGACAGAACTAGACTTACAAAGGTCTGGTTTTATATGTGGATTGTGGATGCCTGATCAAATCTTTAGGCTTAGGTAGTGAACACCACCACCCTTATTTCCAATCCTAATGGACTACGAATGGAATAATGCTAAGGAGACACGGTCCAACGGACCCCAATTCGCCAGAATAGAGACCCAAGTGACGCGGGGTGGAATAGTGTTCGATTCATAGATAACAGAAACATCTGTTATATATGGTTCGATTATATGGACAAAAAGGAAGTAGTTAGAGTAGGTACCGGTTACCTGATCACACTTCGTGTATTGTTATAGACACCTATCTAATCTCTCAGAAACGTAGGCATGGCTGCCTCTGGCATTAACTCAATTAATCCGTTTAGATCGATTGTCAGAAATAGACGAAGATATTGCATTTTTTTTATACTACGTCGGGAGGCATACAAGCATATGACCCACCTAATATAAAGCGGGTACTGTAGCCTATTTACGCTTTCGACATATTAAGTATCACTCGCGCGATGCCTCCTCTGCTGCTTACACAGCAACTCCTTGGGAGCTCACTGGTGACCTCACTCATACGCAGGAACACAACAACCCTCTAGAAGTTGTTGTTTAGCTGCGGTTTTATGTGAGGTAGAGGTACTTCCCCAGACGGGCTGCTTTGATGCGCCCTACCTCTCTTAAAACATCCAGACCAAGACAAACAGACATGTTCATGCACACAAATATTTGTCTTGTGTGGGAATCGAACCCACGAGCGTTGGCGTAAAAGTCACATCAACAATTTATTATATACACACAGCGTCACTTCAAGCGGGACTGTTTGACCTTTGCAACGTTCTTATTGAGCACGCAATAATAGTAAAAATGGTACTGCAAGGGACTAACATAACTTTTCGCTGCGTGTACGTAGTTGAAAAAAAAAGGTAGCTTAAAAAATTGAGTACTTTAAACTAGATCTTCAAATAATCTCCCATTTTTTTAGCTATTCTATGTTTTCAGATGCCACACAGCGAACCTTTGGTCGTGGTTACGCTACCAAAGTGGCGACGTTTCCTTACCGGGTCGCCAAGAAATTTAGCTAACGACACGTCACTACAGCGCCTAATGATACGCATAAAAGATACATGTGTTTGACTATATTTTTAAAAGCGCCCTGATTTAACCCTTTGCAATGTAAGACATACAGTGACTTTCAAACACGCGCATCGGTCGAACGCGGGACTACAACGCAATGCAGTGTATTAAATGCCATAAAAATAAGGGTTTGCATCGATTCAACAGCGCAATACAATCGTATTGATATTAGTTGCTTTTGTGATACAAACGTGCAGTTGCATCGTAGTGCTGTTGAACAAATGCGTACGCTACGTGCGTACGCATCTATTCAACAGCACTACATATCAATGCAAATGACTGTGGGTATCGTGATAATAGGTGCAGATGGAAGAAGGGGTAAGTAAAACATAATTAATATTAATAAAAAATAATTGTAAATTATCACTTGCTGGGTGATAAAAGAAAACATTGTCAGGAAACCCGTTCATCCGAAAAACTACATTTTGAAATACGTGTGACCTAAACTGGTTTTCCCTTAAGGTTGTGGAAGTCTGATGGTAGTCGCTCCAAGTGAAGTCAGTACCTCCGCCAAATTCTTAGGCTTATGTAGCGGACTCCGCCAATCCTAATGGATTAGGAAACTAAATTACGTTAGGAATAAGGTTAATACGAGTAATAACTAACAGAGAATAATATTGATCTATATTAATTATTTTGATACAAGTAATTATAGTGTCAGCGTTGTTTACACCGCAAAGGCGACATTCAAGCATACGATCTGCCTATTCACAAGCAGTTACCGTGCCCGTACATTTTGTTCTTCAGTACTAATATTCGAGCAATCGTGTATTTTTTATTAAGGGCGGTAAAGGTCGAATTACAAATCAGAGGCTGTTCATAAGCCGAAGCCGGGCGAAAATTTGTGTTTTTAATTTCTATACCGTCAATACCTATATTCTATATTTACAAGCGAAATTTTTCATCACACCTGAAATTATCTTGCCTATCTATTTCCATGTCATTTATCTGGTTTATCTTACCTTTTTTTAATGTATAATACGTCGTCGTTGGTTTTGCAACTCCACAAGAGATGTGACTATATCATCTTCATTTTTATCTGTCGAAAAATCTGTTAATCTGTTTTGTCTATCAAACTGCTTTGTTTGTAATTTGTCGTATAGGTAAGCTGTGATAAATTAAAATAAAAAGTGCTATTACGCCCGTGTGTGTAATGGAAACAATAGTACTAATGGCGCAGTAGCTATATCGTGCTTCTATTGATACTTTAAACATCGTACTTTTATTTACTAACACGGTAGTCGAGTGGCTGGCAATGGCTATTTTATTACAAAGTGTAGGGAGTTCAATTCCCGCACAAGGCAAACATTTGCGTCCAAGAATGCTAATATCTATTCTGGATCTGAGTGTTTTAAATGTATTAGAAAATTGTAAGTATGTATTTACAATACGTTGTTGTTTTAAGAACGTCGGGAGGCATACAGCCATATGGTCCAACTGATGCAAAGCGATTACCGGAACCTATGAACGTTTGCAATACATTACCCCTACTAACACAGGTTACTGGTGACCTCACTCACATGTAGGAACAGAACAACCCTCCAGAAAGTTGTTATTTGACTGCGGTTTTCTGTGAGGTGGAGGTACTTCCCCAGACGGACTGCTTTGAATCGTACGTATATACTGAATTTTCATCAAAACTTGTTTTACAATATCCTTAAAAAAATTGTTAATACAACGCTCTCCTCTCGTATATTTTTTTTACATAAAAACCGTTGTTTGAAATAAAAAGTAAACAATGTATCAAAATATTAAAAATCATCTTATTAGCTCTTAACTGAAATATAATCTGTGCTTTAAAATATACCTTACAGTTTTGCAAATATTTCATAATAAAAGATATTTAGGGTAAATAAGTGAAGCTTTATAATGAAAGTGTATTAATTACTGAAGAAAAGAGAGTAATTTAACATTTTTAGGGTTCGTACTACAAAAGGAAAACCGGAATCCTTATTAGAATTCGTTGACCGTCTGTTCGTCTGTCAAGACTTTTTTCTCATGATCTCGGTGAGGTATCAAGTTGAAAAAACATTTAGGTTGTGAAAGATCACTTTTCGATAATCAGTTTGCGAAATATTTGTACAAAAATGTAAATTTTTGTTAGACTCAAGTGTCCCTCCACCCCCATGACAGCGAAACTGTTGTATTTGAAAATGTAAAAAACTCATGGAAGTATAATATAGTGAATTTAAAAGGAAAACTATGACGGCTAAGCAGGCTTTACTGGTTAACGAGTAATTGTCGACGAACTTATAAAATGTATTTCTTTTATGATACGATAGGGATTACACGATACACATACGATAATGAGTACAGAAGCCTAGCCTACGTGATACCTAGGTAATTTCATAGTATTTTATAGTTCATCTGAATTTCCTGAGTATTAAGGATTAGAACCTTGTTTTAACTTATTAGTAAGCTAAGTTAAAGTGCCGAGCTGGTATATATTTTTTTAATTATCAAGAAAATATTTTTTATGCTTTGTATACAGAATGCAACTACAGTGTGATATAATAAAAAGACCTTGGGTATTATTTTGGCCTGAACAAAAATTGCTCTTTTCAATTTTTCTACTAATAAACACCACCACCTATTTTTTTTTTATTATTTTCTTTCTTCTTTACATATATATTCATATTATGTTCTATTTTGTCTAGCTACTTTCAATTTCATATATATATATATATTTGTTTTTTGACATTTATTACTTTTATATTTGTTATTAATTATTATAATGATCTGTTTCGTTTATATTGTACTACCACGCCACTCGCCTACCAAATTCCAATTAGACACTCAAAGGTTGACTGGAAGAGATTCCTTATAGGAATAAGTCCGCCTTTGTACATTTATTAATGTGTTGCATTTTAATTTATATTTTTCATTGTTATTTTATGTACAATAAAGATATTACAAACAAACAAACCTTTGTAGGTCACATGTCTATCAAAACATAATTTCTTACATAGACGGGTTTCTGGTATTGAGGTTTTAAAGGTGCATGCCCACATTATGGTTTAACCCAGAACCAATCGGTAACGCTCGATAACTCACTTTTAAATAAATTGAGTTTGTGACTCATCAAGTTACTTAAGTGACATTAACAAAGCTATTCACATACCACACATCATCAAAACTTGGATTCTACTTAAATTTTCTACACAGCTATGATGAACACAAGTTGCTGCTTGCTCAAGTTTCATGTAGGTATTATACTTAATAACTTGAAACTTCAAAGCTTCATGCACCAAGTTTCACTTAGAAAGAGAATATGTTGCTGTATGACTTAAATATTAGAAATGTTACTAAGAAAGGAAGCCAAGGAATAAATATAAATTTTGAAACCATGTTTAATCTTTCAGAAGGATGGTTGATGCATTTTTCTCGATGGTAAAGTCAAAGAAACATTGCGTTTTGAATAACAGAAAGAATCACTCGCACGTTGCCACAATGTCTGCCGTTAATTGCTATACAAGTAACTAGACTGATTACTTACTAACGATTACTTTTTCTCTCATTATTCACTCCGGTGCGGTGATAGCCTATTGGATAAAGAATTAGTATTTTCACCTATTGCTGCCCGATTTGAATCCTGTTATTGGCATGTTATGTGGCGGTGGGGGCTGCCACCCATCACACAGCGCCAATTCCGGTGGGTGCTACATAGGCACGTGGAATGTGATACGTGGTTTGAATGATAAGATGAACGAGCTGATGACGTAATGAATGAGCATAGATATTTTGTGTGTGATAGAGACTCAACGCAACCTGATGATCTTCCGGTCATAGGCTATGATCGGCGGAATGATAGCCCTGTGGTCTAAAGTGGGTCCTCAACTTCTTTAGGTTTTGCTTAAAACTGGGCATCATGCGACTATTTCTGGTTGCAGCATACGCTCTCGTAAGCTCAGGTGATTACTGAGTTAAATATTTGATATTAACTGCAATTTGATACCTCATTGTGATCATGAATAAACCAGTTGAGAATGCGCAAGCTTGCATTGTCAGAGGAACTCCTGGCTCATCAATTATATAACAATTCAATTTTTTTGATATTTTTAATTTGTCGGCCATTTTAACCATATTCCTTAAGAGATAGGAACGGTGTTCCTGAACATTCCTATTCTACTTTTTTATGCTGAATCCAAATCTGAAATCAAAATTCGAATATTAAAAAAAACGCACACACAGACAAACGCATACACAAACAAACGCACAGACAAACGCACACACAGACAAACATAGATTTCAAATAGGAACGGTGTTTCTGAAAACAGATTGTAAAACGCTTTAAGGACTCGCGTTGGTTGGATCTAACCGAAGTTTATAGAGGTGGCCGGCAGCACGCAGTCATGGTCCAGACGAAGATGTAGGTCGCCGGCTAAACTGGAACTCGCCAGCGAACCTCAGCCAGCGAGCAGGACCGTGAGGGCTCACGGACGTCGGAGGTCACTAGCGTATTTGATGTAGGAGTCGCTGGGGACCGCTTTTTCGCTTTTGATCCACCACCGCAGCGGTCAGAGGTGACGCCACCGAAGCTATTTAAAATTTATGATAAATTCATATTTCGTACCTACAAATAGTAAAAAGATCTTACATGTATGTTTGCAATGTTATAATAGCCGCGATTGCTACAGCGCGATGAGTGCTATTGAAGTAGAAATAATTTTAATTCCATTACACACACCGGTGTAATTTGCATTTAAATTTGACATAGCTTACCTATGCGGTAAGGTGCATTTTTTATTTAAATTTCACATATGAGGCAAATTACAAGTAAAATTATTTGATAGCAAAACAAAACTAATTAACAGATTTTTTTACAATTCAATGTCTTTTTTTGAGTGGTTTACTTAATAAAACATACAACAGTGAGGCAAAGTCTCTACTTCGTGTCTTTTTCACGTATCTGAACCGAATTTTTCGATGATGATCCAATTAATGATATAATTGTACAAAATTCCATTATACTTTCCTGTATCTGTATTCTAAATCTATATTTTAATATGTATTCTAAATCTATAAATTTCCATTATTACACATGAATTTATAAATAAATAAATTATATCGAGGGTGGAAAGGCTGGCTTCAAGCGACATTTTTGGAATTTTATAACAGAGCATTTTGAAAGTTTTCAAATTAAGTAATCGTAGTTATCGTATTTACATTGCAAATATACAATTTTCTTTTAAATTTAATTCTCTATCAGATGGTTTTATTTGAAGTCCAATAAAACAAAACGCTGCAGAAGTAAATGTTGATTGAAGCATCTCTTCGTCACGTATCTGAACCGAATTTTCCGATGATGATGCAATTAATGATATAATTCCACAAAAACCCATTATACTTTCCTGGTACCCACAGCATCACATGAAGCTGATGTCAAATGTACAAACGTACATTTAGAATTTTGACGAGCTCGGTGGCGTAGTGGTTGGTAACGTTACTTTGGCACCAATGATAGTGGGTTCGATTCCCGCACATAACAATCATTTGTATCTATGAACATATCTATTTGTCTTGGGCTGGGTGTTCTTAAAAGAGGTCGGGCGCATCAAAGCAGCCCGTCCGGAAAAGTACTTCTACCTTACAAAGCACCAGCATAACCATAACCAACTCCTTGGAGAATTATTGTATTCCTGCGTATGAGTGAAGCAACCAGTAATCTCTTAAGGAGTTGCTGTAGTAGCAACACAGGTGGCATCGTTCACAGGTTCACGGCAAGCGTTCACAGGTAACCGATTTACAGGTGGGCCATATGCTTGTATGCCTCTCGACGTGGCATATAAAAATATTTGAACACACATCTGATAATGTCTGATACAGATTGAGGCTTCAAGTCTGATACATGGCTGGTTGAGGAAATCCTTAAGACGCGCCATCGACTCTTAGCCCTTGTCTAATGACTCGTTGTTACCCCTTAAATCTGGCCAAAGAAACCCTATGTAGTCAGGTAATCAGTTGACAAAAACTTAAATTTCAAACTGCCTTCACGAACAACTCAAATCTAAGCTTACGCAGACTGCACCGACGTTAGGTCGGATGACTACCTGTCACGCAATAATCCTGTGCCTTGAAATAGGTCCTCATTGTAACCCACGAAACCGCTCGTTCCGCGTTTTTCGTTACACAAAAACATTTATCATTTCATGGCACGAACGTTTGGACACCTGGTCTTCGTATTTGAAGATATTAAACGTGAAATTTTGTGGAAAATACAGAAATATGGTTCCAAATATTATTGTGAAATGTTACGCCGTTGTTATTAATCAAAAGTTTTTTTTTATTACTGAGCTGCTGTTGTTGTGCAAAGTATGTGCGCAATACACTGATGTACCGCGAAAAGCTGTAAGTATTGTTAGAATGTTATGAAGATAACTATTGTGTGAGATGGTGAGACTTATGTAAGGGGTAGTGACAGCCCAGTGGATTAAAAATATAAAGATAACCGGCCTATTGACTAACTGGTTCCCGGTTCAAATCCTAGCCTGTGCCACCTAAGACGTTTTTATAGTTATAGATACATCGTACACGCTCTAGAATGGCAATACGAAAGTAAGGTCATTGCCCAACTCGCATTCAGTTGGCCACGCTCTCGCGTCGCGGCTATACGTACTTCGCCACAAAGCATATATCTCTTAAGATATATAATCATCTCTTTCTAACGACAGGTATGCCCTATCATTTGTCTCTTTGTTAGAGCAGTATCATAAAAAATAACTGTACCTACGTAGATATAGTATTACTTGCGCCATTTTAAAATACTATAATGGTGTATAACGTGTCTACCTTTTAATATTTCACCGAGTGCCACTAAATTTGTGTTTTCGGATTTATGTACAAATTTGTAATGGCTGTATGGCCAATGCCAATGGAGACCACTTCGAATAAGCTTTTTATATTTTAAATTGTTATATCCTTATGTATAACTAACACACTGTAAAAGTAATAAATGTTATTTGCAATAGAAACATTTTTTTTTATTGTTTCAGTATTTATGGCCAGACTAAAATATTTTTTTTAATTTTATTTTATATTAGTCCAGCATAGTGGCTCCTCTTTGCCTGATGGTAAGCGAAAGAGGAGCCCAAATCGCAACTGCAACTGACAACATACTATATACCGTATCCTGTCAGTTGACGCTGCCATGCTGACCCGCAAAATGCTTCTTCACGCTTCGTTTGAAGGATCCCATATTGTAGGATCGAGGGTAGGAAGAGGGAACACATGTGGAGGCAAGGCGTTCCACTTTTTAATGGTACGACAAAGATAGGAGTTGCCGAACTTTTTGGTACGCGAAGAGATATTGTCAACCGTGGAACTATGACATCGCAAGCCCGCACGTGTGGTTCTATGACGGAAGGGTGAGGGTGGGATAAGGGAAAACAGTTGTTCAGAGCACTCGCCATGGTAAAGGCGGTAAAATATGCTTAGAGAGCCTATTTCCCTACGGAGTTGAAGAGGTTCTAGGTTTTTGGTGACCTCTTCGTCGTCAATTATGCGGATAGCCCGTCGCTGCAACCTATCGAGAACCTCACGAAGATACTGTGCGGAGCCGTCCCAGAGATGCGAGCAATACTCCACGCAGGCCCGAACTTGTGTCTTATAAAACAGACAAAGTTGGTTCGGCGTGAAGAATCGGATATTACCAAGTGGCAGCATGTCATTGATATGTAGAAGAAAGAGGGTGGGCGATAGAACGGAGCCCTGTGGGACACCGGCATTCAATGACATGAACCGCGAAGCGCATCCATCTGCAAGGACGCGGATTCTACGCTCATGCAGGAAGCCAGCAATCCAATTACAAAGCTGGAGGGGCAGACCGTATGCCGGAAGTTTAGAGAGAAGTGCTTTGTGCCAGACCCAATCAAACGCCTTGGCGATATCTAGGCTGACTGCCATGGATTCGCCATATTTATCGATTGCCTCCCCCCACGTACGGTACGTCACATACCTATATATATATATATATATATAGAAGATCACCCGTTGATCGTTTCGGTCTAAAACCATACTGACGATCATTGATTATGGAGTGATCTTCTAGGTAACGGATCAATTGATTGTTAAGAATCCGTTCCATGACTTTGCACAATACTGAAGTTACGGCAATGGGGCGGTAATTTGATGGGTCAGAATGGTCTCTCTTTTTGGGGACCGGCTGCACATTGGCCTTTCTCCAAGTATCCGGAACACAACCGGTCGAGTACGAGAGGCAAAAGAGGCGCGTCAACACCGGAGACAACTCCGCTGCACATTTTTTAAGAACAATGGTGGTTGCGTGCTACCGTCATCGATCCGGGAGTTAGCCGTAAAGAGGCTGGCCATAAGATCGGCTTTCTCCTGCGGCTGATGCGCCAGTGAGCCATCAGGGCATCGCAGCGGTGGCAGCGAGGGCTGACAGCAGTTGACCTGCACTGCTTTGGCCAGTTGCCAGTAGCTACGCGATCCAGTAGGGTGCGCCACTAGTTCCGTGCCGACTCGTATAACTCTCTTGCAGATCTTGGTGGCAGTGTTGTAGGCTGATTTCAGTGAGTTAGTATTCGGATCTTTAAGGGCGCGACCCCTGATCCAAGCGCGATACGCCGCCTGTTTGTTACTAACCTAAAAAAAGTATATACCCTATGTCACTCCATACTTGCAAAAATCACTAGTTCTATGTTTGAAAACTAAGAACTATAATGAAATAGAAACAATTCTTTTATAATATACTTACTTATCCGACTGAAAATCATGTGCAAACATGTGTCTTTATGGGGTTGAATTGGACCAAGTTCATTCGCCGCCAGTCAGATAATTTTGACTATTAGTTGTTACCAGTCACATTTTGGTATCTATACAAAAGTTCAAAATCCTGACTGACTGGTATATCAACGCACAGCTTAAACCGCTGGTCCTAGAGAGTTTTGAGAGAGAAATTTGGGTGGGGTATTTTAGTGAAGTCCACACTTATCTATTAAGAAAGGGTTTCTCGAAATTCCACCCCTAAGATGATAAAAAGGGTTGTAAAAGTTTGTATGAAAAATGGTGTTCTTTGCGTGTTACTTGAAACTTAGAATTACTGTTCAAAACAAACAATGTAATAGCTATTTTAAGATTTTTCAAAACGCATTCCTTAAGGGGGTGAAATGGGGTATAAAATTTTTGAATGGAAAATCATATTCCCTGCGTGTATCAACTTGAAACTTGGTATAAATACTCTACAAGACAAATAATTAAATACATATTTCCATGCAGAAAAAAAATACACTTCAGGAACATTGTACGTGGCCTGCTCCAGAGTAATCTCACGGAGCAGCCTGGTGCTTCTAGCACCTGATGGAAAAACAAAAGGTATTGTTTACAAAGAAGCACTGCAGTAGGTATAATATTTCATGGTTTTCCAGTATATAATAATCAAGTATATAAAAATCAAAATTGTAAAAAACTTTTTGAAACTAGAAATTATTTTCATTTTAATTTTATTTCAAATATATAAACTCAGTATTTTTTTATTATGTACTACTTTTATGTACCTAGGAAGAGCAGAGATTCCTAACACAAGCAAATAGATAGCTTAAAAGGAGCCTTGATTCTAACCTAAAATGTCTAGTTGTCTTCCTTGATTTAATGATAACCTTCGACATGGTCTCTATACCTAAACTACTACTGAAACTCGAGGCTCTTGTTGTGAGAGGCACGCAACTAGACCTGTTTCGTGATTATCTCTTTAATAGAATTCAGCGTGTCAAAATCGGTCGCCATATAAGTACGGGTCGAACATGGAAGTTTGGTGTCCCTCAAGGTAATATCTTGGGCCCGAGCCTGTTCCTTACTTACATAAATGATCTCTGTAATTAGACACTGATAAATGGAAAAATTATATCCTTTGCCGATGATACCGCCCTAATATTCACAGGAACGAATTGGACCGCAGATTTTGAATCCGCACAACGTGGATTAAATCAAGTAGGAATATGGTTATAAGATAATATGCTTACTTTAAACACCACCAAAACCAACAACATGACTTTTGCAATAAGAATCTTAACGCTTCCGGATCCGAAGCTGCATCCCTTGATTGCTCACTCTCAATCATCTGTTATGTGTGACATAGATACGTGTGATTGCCCTAAGCTGAAGGCAATTGATAATCAATAAAATTAAATAAAAAACGATTCTAAAGTGCTTAAGGTAGCATATAGTTCTTTATGCCAATCGCGCTAATCCTCTACTGCATTACTTCATGGGGAGGTGCCGCAAAGTCGCATCTCATTGTCCTAGAAAGGGCACAAAGAGTGATACTAAAACTGTGCAATTTCAAGTCATTTAGATTCCCTACTGCCGAATTATATAGACTGTACAACGTGTTTACGGTGCGTCAACTCTTTATACTATATACCGTGCGTAATCAACACTCGCGAATGAGTTACAACCCGACAACTGACAGACTTCAACTACAGATTTCCATTCGTAATACGGTATTTGCCCAAAGATTCTCTAGCTTCCTCGGACCTTATCTTTACAAAAAAGATAACCCTAAATTGAAAATTTATGCCCTAAATAAATACAAATGTATGAAAGATATAACTACGTAGCTAAAATCCTTAACTTACCTTGAAACAGAAAACCTACTGAATCCTATTCCGTAAACCAATATCTTGTCCTATCTTGTTCTGCTCTCATATGATGTATACAAGTATGCCACTTATGAGTATGCCACTTTTCTACAGAGACACAAATTGTATCATACTCTGAGAGGATGCCGGATGACCTGTGATACAGGTTCTTCGGATGCCTAGTTCAGGCGCCAGGTCTCTACAACTTGGCACAAATGTACGAGATATAAATTGTCTATTAAGTATGTGATCCATGTACTCGTAATATAAGTACACCATTGTAATGTACAAAGTGTTCAAGACTGTGGAGACAAATAAATGAAATTTTTTTTTTTATTTATATATAATTGCTTGTATGAAATAGTAAACGATTTCAATTTAATCGCTTAGCAGACGACAATCGAATCGCCTCATAAATTAATTATAATTCATTCCTACGCCACAGAAATCTGTAATCCCACGGTTCTTGCCCATATCGATATATCAAGCTATGGACGGACAATAGGCTCTGTCGATATTTCACTCGTAAAGACGATCTTTTGTTCCCAATCGCCTTTGTAACGGAGGAATTAAGATGAAAGTTGAGGTGTATTAACACCTATAGCTACGTATTCACCATCGATAGGTATTTTACACTTAGATATAAACATGTCTTTTTACTAACATTGCTAATATACCTACATATATTAGCAATGTTAGTAAAGAAATATATATATATATATATATTTATATAACCAACCAACCCTATCTCATTCCACTGACGCGATTCCCTTCAACCAAAGGAGTTCAATCCAGCCAGCCGAAGACCACTGATTTAGCTTAACGACTGTCGTTTATCGACAACAGCCAGAACTGACGGCTTAACGTGTCTTCCACGGAGTAGCTCAAATAGATAAACACATGCATAAACAGGCTGCAGTCGACGTTGCTTAACCTATGTGTTCGCTTAGAAAGACATGCGCAATGACGCTATCGAGCTCTCGGGTCGTTATCTATTCATTTTACATCGTATCATTTGTATGTGAATAATATATAATCAATCTATCTACAACTTCACGCCAAATCCCTTGCGGGGTAGACAGTGAGAACCGAGCGCCACATGACTCGATCCTTACAAACCTCGCTCGCTTCTCTAACATTCATTGCTCTTCTTATACACGTTGGCCGGTTTCTAAGGCTCCTAAGGACATTACCTTCTGATAAACCATGATCAATTTGGTCATGGTAGGTAAGTCTTGGCCTTCCTCGGCTACTTGTACTTTCGCATTGTATATCTGTTTAGTAATTCCTTCTTGCCATTTGATCTAACCTGCATTGTGTGCTTCCGCTACCAATTAGTTCATGTGGCCTAGCGCCGGCCGGCATCCACCCACTACCGTTAGTAGATGCAACATGCCGTCTTATTGCGTAAGTACTTACAACTTTTTGCTTTTGGATTGGTTTCGTACTCAGGTCCTGTACACGCATACACATCGTAGCCTTTCTATACAAGCACTTCAATGTACCGATTGATGATGTACCGATGTACCGATAGTCAATTCGGTATCGCCGGAGAGACTGTAGCACCGCCCATGTCTCAACGGAATAAAATGCCTTTTCGGCACATACGCCAAACATAAGGGCAGATTATACTCCTCTGTCTTATGTATAATCTGACGGAGGGTATGTATGTGATCCACGGTGCTAAAGCCTTTTCGGAATCCGGCTTGTTCGGGAGGCTGAAATTCATCAAGTTTCCATGCGAGACGGTTTGTGATGACTCTCGACATACATAAACACGGCTCAAAAGCGATTTCGGCCTATAGTTCTTCAAAAAGGTTTTATCACCCTTTTTGAAGAACAATATGACCAGGCTTCTGCTCCACGCTTCCAGTGTTTCACCCGAATGTATGACGAAATTGAATAAGCTCTGTAGGACTACAAGTATCGGCTTACCGCCCACTTTCAGAAGCTCCGTCTTAATTCCGTCCTCACCCGGTTGTATTCCCATTTTTAAGCTGTTTGAGAGCCCTACGAATCTCGCACATACTGATGTCCGGTATATCGTCGGTATAGTGTCGGGTCAATTTAGCTCTTGGGTCATTATTAGCACTATTGCTCGATTGTAACGATGTGTACAGCTGTCCATAGAATTTCTCCATCTCACTCAGAATCTCAGTCTTCGTAGAAATAATGGCGCCAGTGTTGGTCTTCAGCTTCGTAATTTGACTTTGCGCAACAGACAGACCTTTGACGAAGACTTTGAAGCCTCATCTTGGAGGAGTATATGTAAAGTTAAAATGATTTATAGAGTAAGAAATAGTACGATACGAGATGATGACTATGTGGAATGAAAGATGATGTGACTAAAATTTAAAAGAGTGTCCTGGATGGTTTAGTCATTTAAAAAAAAAGATGACAAAAGAGTTACAAAAAAAGAATATCGAGCAAGAGTGAAACGAGATATCGATAGGGGCCGTCTAAAACGCACATATGTAAATTAAATTGGTGATGTCATGAAAAAACGCCAAATCAAAAGCACTCAAAACCGAAGATAGTCCATGAAGAGGTCAATGCGTGTAGAAGTACCGAGAGGTATGTTTTGGTCGATGCACCTAGCGTTCCATAGTCTCTGCTTACCCCAATGGGAGATAGGCATGATGACATGTATCTATGACATATACTTTGTGTATGTAAACTCATTATTCATTTCATTATATCAAGTTCAAATTAATGAAACAGCTCACAACACTAGTGAGGTTTCGAGTGAGAACTGCCTATACTTTACTAATATTAACCTTAAGATTAACTTTCACATTTCGTGTGTACAAATAGCCTTTATTATCCCACAAATAGCCCCAATCAAGTGTTGTAACTCCAATAATATAGTATAGTACGCACGTAAAACCTCCATTTATGTAGCGCCTTCACGTGAACTCTTTGGCAAAATTGCTAATTCCCAGCCATACTACATACGCTCCAGAATTGTTATTTGACTGCTGTCTACTGTATAACTCATATCCCCATAAAAATCTCAATATACGATGCTGCTACTATACGCTGGGCTATATATAACTACTTGCAGATGAATCTGTCGTTAAAGATGGTAATGCAATATATAGCATAAAGATGTCCAAAATTTAATTTAGGTTCATACATGTAAACATAACGTTAATTAAAAGCTTCTAAAATTATTGTTTGGAAACTCGAAAGACTATTTACTAAATTTATTGAAAAATTTAGATTAAATGCTTTATATTCTATATATAATGTTACTCAGTTTAGACATAACATAACAATATCACATTGTAGCTCTTACTTACGGTAAATTACTAAAAGATGATAATGGAAAGAAATAAAAAATTAAGTGATCACTGTGTTGGTAGCAAAAATACGTCACTCGCGTTATTACCTTATTTATATAATATATTTTCACGCCATGATATAACTTTATCTTCATTTATATTTAAATCAACTGCAGCCCGCGATTTTTTTCGCACGTATCCCGATATCCCGTGGGAACTGCATTTTCTAACTTTCTTTCGTTTTTCGCGACTTCTTCAAGAATTGGCCTATATTTTTTAATTACGACTGGTAGTTCCGGAGTTAGTTGGCTGCAGTTTTCTGTGAGGTGGAGCTGCCTCCCCAAACCGGCTACTTTAATGCGACATCTCTTAAAAACATCAAGACAATCAGACTTGTTCATATACACAAATGTTTGTCCTGTGTGGAAATCGAACCCACAGGCGCTAGTAACGCTACTTTGATAACATCTAAGTAGCTTTACTAACTAATGCACTTCCTAATCTTCTTGTCTTGAAATTGAATTTCTCATATAAGTGAATTTATGTACGAGTAAATTTTTATGGGAATAAATGTCTTAAACCTCATAATCGTCGATGAACATTTGCTATACCAGCGGTCTCTCTCTTGCATTGATGACTCAGAATAGGCTCTCTTTATGGGCTAACCTAATTTTTTCAAAAGCTTTTTGCGTTATCTAGTTGTATAAAGAAGAAGTATTCATTATGTTGTAAGTAAAATAGCAATTATCGGGTAGTGAAGCTATTAGAGATCAAACCTCGCCATATTCATTATGTTTCAGCACGTACCGTGAACAATTTCAGTCGTTAAATAGTTGCTGAACGAGAGAAATCTACCTATCTATCTATAACTGCCAAATCCCTTACGGGGTAGGCAAAAATCTAATAGCTAAAAACGTTGTTAGTAAGATAGTAATAATCGGACAGTGAAGCCATTTGATTTGAAATCTTGCTATGTTCATTTTGTTTCGAATTTCGATAGCATGAAAAAATTCAGTCTGAAATAAAAACGAGAAAAATCTAATAGCTTCACTATGCGATAATTACTATCTTACCTACAACATATGTAAGATAATAATTATCGGATAGTGAAACTATGGGATGTCAAATCATACAATAGGTATTCATTTTGTTTCGAGTTTCAGTACGTTGCATGAATAAACTCAGTCGCTAAACGAGTGAAGTGACATTTACATACCAAGATCCAAAGACAATATTTGAGTTTACGTCAGCTGACACATCTTTCCTCCTCGATCAATAATGTCGCTTTAATATGTACCTACCTGTAACATCACGTATATTAATTTTATATGGTTCTGTACCCAACGAATGGACACTCCATTCGTTGGATACGTTGGGTAAAGTAGTCAATTTTATACGACACGATATGTCCCAAATGAAAACAAAACTTTTACTGAAGTCAAACAGTGCGGCGTCGCAGTCGTCCGAAACATGTACGGAGTAGAGGTGTCTTATAAGGGTGTCTTAGATGTTTGTGCAGTATTTTCTTTTTGTGTGTCTGGTAGATTGATGTCTTAGCCGGTGTTGGTCAGTCAGTGCTAATTGCGGGTATAGCTTGCATTGTAGGTACCTCCGCTTCATTGATTTTTTTTATTTTATAAGCTACTGACTTTATTGTATTTATAAAGCAGGTATCTACAACTTTTCTACTTAATATTTTGGTTATTACGACAATAAACGTTACTTGAAGTATTAACAATAAATATTTTGACACTGACCACAGCTGACTACACTTCGTTGATATTGATTGGGTTTGTTGCGTTCCGTTTTAGTGCATTTATGCTTGGCAGATATTTTTTTGTAATTTGATTTATTAACTAAAGTACATACCTGAATGTGTTCGAATGTATTAATTTGTTTTTTAAGATTGTTTATTATAATTATATATAGCACTATTATTTTGTCTTAGTGAAACTTATGAATTTAATTTAAATAATGCATATCACGCAACTGTAAACTTAGCTATTAGCAAGCGCTTGATAGTGACTTGTGCCCTTGTATTACATAACATTATTATTTTAATTTTATTTTGTTTAGGAATATACTATTTTCAATTTTTTTGCCATTTGTAGTTATACTTTTTTAATGTTACTAAGCACCCACTTTGGGGATTCAGATTCAGTGTATTTTTCTGTATCTTTCTCTGACAATTCTCTTAATTTTGAAAGCGTTACTTCTGCTACATAACTCCCCTCTCTCAGATAAACTATTTGCCGCGTTCTTGCCTCAAGAAAAAAAATGTTGCCTATTTAAATGCTCAGAGCATAGCTGCTCATTACTCTGATAACCTTTGCAGCTAACTTTACATACAAGCCATTCTTATTGCAGATTTTTTTCTATAAACCAACCTTACATTCTTATGACCTTATATCATCTACCTGGTCTTCGACTCATACAGAATGACCATACGAGAGAAGTCGGTGGTTCAGACTGACGGGCGATCGCGCATTTACTTGCGTAGCGATATTCCGTGTCAAGCTATTTTCATGACCTCACCTGCATCCCAGACTCCTGAGCATTTATTTTTTGAACTTACTCTTCATTATTCAAAGGTGCTACTTGGCGTGTACTACCGGTTTCATGTGCCTGCTTTCTCAGGTTTTTGCATCCTTACGCAGGCATAGACTACGATTCTTTAGTGGCTGACTTTTCTACAACTGATTGAGATTAAACTGCTAATGATGTCAATTCGAAACTGGCTGCTTTCAATTCAATTCTTCTTTCAATTTATATTTATTAAACATGCTCCTGTTAAGCCAGTCCATGTCATACATTATTCTGCTCCTTGGTTGCTAACACTCGAAATAAGAAAACCTAATCCAGACTCCTTCACTCATTTTCGTACGATATCAATCCTCCCTATTCTCTCCAAAATTCTTGAATACCATGTCCATCAACACCTTCGACGCTTTCTCTATGAGAATAACATTCTCAGTCAGTATCAGTCTGATTTTCGCAATGGTCATAGCACAACATCGGTCAAAATTACGAACGATAACCGGCTCAACATTGACAATAAATAGTATTTCTTCTTGTACTACTAGATTTCACCAGCTTTACTTTCAATTCTATTGACTTCGATATTCTGTTAGAAGTCCTACAGTCTCTCAATATATCATCTACAGCATCACTATGGTTTTATTTCTAGCTTATGAACCGCTGGCAATTAAGGAAAATGGGAGATCACAGATCTGACTGGTGTAATCTGAGTACCGGCGTCCCACAAGGTGGCGTGTTGTCATCCATTCTCTTTTCGCTGTTCAATTAATAGCATTGTTTTTTCTCTCTCTTGTTCTTCCCATTTATATGCTGATGATTTACACATATATACAGGTGCTCCATTCCTTGATATTTCATGCAGTGCATGCTATCAATAATGATTTTGTTATTATTGCTGATTGATCCCATAGCTTCGGGCTTAAAGTCACAAGCAATCATTATAGGCAGCCCCCACTTCTATTTCTAAACTTCTACTTTATAAACTCCATGATACGGTTCTTCCTAATGTTCGGTTTGAAGATGACATAATCCCTTTTTCTTGTGTTATTTCTAATTTGGTAATTATTATTGACCAATCTCAGTCGTAGGCCTCACATATCATAGAAGTCAGCCGTAGGAACTTCACATCTCTCCACTCACTCCGACGACTGCATTTTTTTTCTGCTGTTGAAAACTAAGATATTGTTGGCTATTTCCCTCCTCCTTCCTTTGCTAGATTACGGTGATATTGCATATCTCGACCCTTCTGAAGAATCATTGGATAAGTTGGAAAGATTACAAAGCCTTTGTATTCGCTAATCTTTGGACTGCGCAAATACGATCACTCGGAGTATCGCAAACGTCTCAATTTTTCTTTAATCTATCGTCTCAATTTCATAAGATCTTTCACCCATGTAAATTATTCTATTAATAGCTCTAGGTTGGCTGAAAGAGATCTCTTTTAATATAGCCTCTGAAGGTTTGAAACACGTTTGAAACATTATGTACTCGTATCACACGTGTTATGCCACCTCTGATGCTTACACAGGAAATCCTTAATAGCTTACTGGTGACCTGGTGTAATGAATCGCCTTTACGACATTATCAAGGTATTCATGTAATCTGTACAATGGTTTGCATTAACAAGATATCATAGAATTAAACAATTTTTAACGGAAGTATCGCGTATTTTATTTATTTTGTTGACACTGGACCAGCCAAACCATTACATCCGGTTCGATAAACCACAAATCCTCGCCAAGGAGAATCGCTACATGCCGAGAATGTTGCGCGAGGCTATTGAAATAAGAAAACACCCCAATTTCAATAGAGAAGATGGTTGGCAAGTACCACCTGCTTGGGATCCAGTCCTAAAAATAATCAAGTCCCAAACCCAAAGATCTAAAAAATGTTCGGACACTGTGAGCGATTTTTGTGTGAATCGGAACATATACCTATAATTAATCCATCCATGTCGGTAGATGTAATAATTGAATAACTAATGTAAGACAAATACCACCTTAGTCTTCCTGCGAGCACGGACGCTGCAAAGCGTTCGAAACGTCAGGTTCAACAAAATAAATAAAATACGCGATACTTCCGTTAAAAATTGTTTAATTCAATGTGCAACAATCGCGAAAACCTAAGACAATACTAAGATATCATAGCTTTATCCTAGAGTATCAATTCTATTACTTCTAAAGATTCTAAATCACGTACGATATTACCAGTTGTAACTATACTCGTAGTTATATGTATGATTAGTTTACAACATCGTAATCTGAACTAAATGCTCTACCTCAGAGTGATTAGTCATTGACCAAATTAGACCAGCTTTGTGCATAGACAAGACGTATGTTAAGGACGTACACAAATCTGTCGCATATCTTGAGCATAGTATTGAATAGGCTGTAATCCGATTATGTATTATGCCTTTGAAGTAAAATAAGTTTTGTCTATTTGAAAAAATACGAAATAAGCGGATTTTGTATTATAAATAACAATATTTTTATGTACCTACTAAATAATAATAAGTATAGTTATAGTAAAGAAATTTGATACCAGGCTCACTAACATACTTTTTCGATATAATTACCTGCTATAACTATATATATATATATATAATTATATATATATATATAATAATATTGTAATTGGTAATTGTATATATATATATATATATATATACAATTACCTCTGACGAGGTTGGTGGCGCAGTGGTAAAACGCGTTGTTACATTACTTTGACACCAACACTCGTGGGTTCGATTCCCACACAGGACAAACAATACACAGAAACCTGCAGCCAAATAACAACTCCCAAGACGATTGTTGTGTTCCTGCGTGTGAGTGAGGCCACTAGTAAGCTCCTAAGAAGTTGCGATATATTAATTATCACTCGCGCGATTCAGGCTCTCAAGCATCAATGGCGTATACATCCCTAACTTTTGATTCGATATAGTACTTATGGCGAAATCTCTGGAGAAGGCTCAATAACTGAAATCGTATTTTCAACTAGGTAGGTTTCAAGATGGACATGTTTAAGACGAAGATCGTATCGAATGTCCATGTCACACTTATACTGCTGACCGTTGAGATCGATACTAAGCTCGATGTGGTTGACGAATATGTCTACCTAGGATAAGTTATTCATTTCGGTAAGTTCTACTTTGACCGAGAGGTCAACAGCTGAATTATCTTCACATCAACATCTTCTTGTCCAAAATACCTTAACGCCTGAAGACTTTAGTAATCCACTTCTTCATTCGCTTTAGCATTATATTGTCAAATGGCCAACGTGGCCTTGTACTGTGTGCCTTATCTGAAGGTCGCTGAGCGTGCTATGGAAAGGGGTATGCTCGATTTCGCCGTGTGATAGTATCGGAAATGAGAATAGCTGCAGTAGAACTAAAGTAACTAAATAAGTTCATAGGAAAAGCAAGCGGAAGTGGCGGTGGGCCGGCCACATTGCTCGTAGAAGTGACAATCACTGGGGGGAAAAGTTCTCTCGAATTGACGACCTGAAATGATCGGTATTGAGTCTGGATACAGGTGGGCTCAGGTTCGAGGATAGTATCTCTCTAAAGTTGAGATAGGGGGAGTATGTGGGGATACCAGCAGTGAACGAATGCAGGCTGAATGGTAATGATGTACTAAAAATTAAAATATGTATGCCCGTCAGCGAAAGTACCTCCATTTTACAGAAAACCGCAGCCAACAACTCTCTGGAGGTTTGTTATGTTCCTGCATGTAAGAGAGGTCACCTGTAAGCTCCTATACAGTAGCTGTGTTAGCAGCATCGCGCGGGTGATACTCAAGGTATTACAAGCATGAATAGGCTACCGTAACCGCTTTACATCAGCTGGGCCATATGCTTGTATACCTCCCGACCTTGTAAAAAAAATATATATAAAAACACCCAGGACAAGTCATGTTCATGTACACAATAGTTTGCCTTGCGCGAGAATCGTACGCCTTTTTGTTGTAATAATACATGATTATGCACGGGAGAGTAGCTAGTAGACAACACAGTGTGTGTTCACCTATGTACCAAAATATTTACAACCCACTGAAATAATATTGTCTTTGAGCTAGCAATCAAATGTTAATGAACGTTGGTGTTATCTCGATCTTCCAGTCGGAATGTATAGATATGTCGCATTGTACTTCGCTTCCTTGGGATTCTATCTACAAAGCTTAATATCTAGCATTACTTGCGGCAATATCCTCCTCTCTAATGGAAGTATAAATAAAAAATAAAGGTTAGAACTGAACCCGACTACGACAAAAATGGCCACTAAGAAAACAGAAAGTCTTGGTTGTAACTATTTAATGGACATTTTTATACGTAGATACATTTTTTGTTAAGCATATATGTATATAGGTATGTACCTTCACGCCGGCGACCGTGCGGGGTAAGCAGAGAGAACTAAGCGCTGTAAGACGCAGTTTTTAAACACCTCCCTTGCTTCTTTAACATTCGTATGTTCTTTTCATGCACGCTCGCTGGGCTGGTTCCAATTGCAACTGACTCCACCTTGTGATAAAATACGACTAATTTGGTTACGACAGGTGAGTTTTAGTCTTCCTCGATTCCTACATCTTTCCACTTTCGCATTGTATCTCTGTTTCGTCATATTTTTATCCTGCATTTTGGCCACATGCCCAAACCAACGGAGCATGCCTTTTCTTACCTTAGCACCACCACTCTCTTCCAGATCAACTCTTTTCATTACATCATCAGCGCGAACGCGGTAAGCAAGCGTAATGCCACAAATTTTGCACTATACTCGCATCTTGACTGATTTACTCCACTTTCATTCTCTCTCTGCCAATTTTCACTTTATGTAACATTTGGGATTTGCACAGCGTCGTGTACAGCCAGCAGTGGCATCTAGCTTAGATTTCAACTGCCTAAAAGTTACCCAACGCTCCATTCACGCTGTTAGCTACACTCACTCGTCTGTCAATATCAGCAGTGTATCTTCCAACCCTGCTAAAAGTGCTTCTAATATATACAATCTTATCCACTTGTTCCAACGCTACATTGTCAATCGTAATCCTCGTGTTCAGGTTGGTTTCCACTCTTTCAAATACCATTACCATAGTAACATTATATTCATTAAAAAACAACATTGCATTAACTAAAATATTTTTTTATCAAAGACATCACATATAGATCAAATGCGAAAGAAATTAAAACAATGACCCTAAAACTAAAAACCTTAAAAAATATAATATAATAACTTAAGTATATTATTAAAAAGGAGTCCCTTTAGGCAAGGTTCCGAAGATGCTGGCAGCGTTCCCCTTTTTTCCCCTAAAATAAAACTTACAGGTCATAATTAAAATGTATGTTTTGTACAGCCGTGTGACTACGACTATACAGAACCAACATTTATTGAATGTGATTCTTTTTGATTTGATGATTTGACATTGAATTCGTGTTTCTACATTTTGTTGACATATTTGTTGTAGCCGGATTTTATTTTGATTTCTTTTGACGTTTGTAATGCTGATGATGTATGAGGATTGGTTGAAGACACCTCGCCTGACGAAAACTTTTCAAAATAATGTTATTAGGAATACCTGGCGGTACTTTCATATTTGTGTTTTGTATTCATGTAAGAACATCTTAGGTCTTCTTCGCGTCCTCGTCCTAATCCATTAGGATGGATGTTTTCCTTCACCGCCGAGCAAGTGAGAAATATGTACATCAATCCAAAAACACGAATTTAATGGTATATGCCCTCGCCAGGTTTGAACCGGAGGCCTGTTGCTCAATAAGCCGGTTCCTTATCCACTGATCTATTACTGCTCACAGTAAGAACATCTTTGGTAACATACATACTTTCAAATTGTACCTACTCATTGAGACCCTTCGTTGAAAGCTATATGCTAAGTATTATTATTATCTTTCATTTTTTGTGTTACTTTATGTCCATCATTAGTTGTCATTTGTAATGACGTCATATAGTTTGTAACCGGCGGAATAACCTCCAATAAATGATATCACATTTGTAATATAGGAATAGCGTAAGATTTGGGTCCTGCTAAAATCACAACGCTCCTTTTGCAATCGCCGTAGTAGTATTTGGTATTTTATTCGCCTTACTTATATAATCGAACTTATCATAACGGTCTTCTTTTATACCACTAAGGCGGCAAACAAGCATATGCGGAGCCTGATAGTAAGCAGTTACCGTAGGAATTTGCAACACCACGGATGTCACACTTGCGTTGCCAAACCTGTAAAACCTCACACCGCCTTTCTTGAAGAAACCTACGAGTATAATGAGTCCCTTGGTCCCTAGTCTCTTGGAAAAACCTCTGCAAGGAGTTCATTCCACAACTTTCTCTTGCAGGAAGTTCTCGGAAGAAAACGTGGGCGTACAAAGGCTGTTAATGATATAAATAATAAATAAAAAATCTTATCGCCAGAAATGAACATTCCCGCTAAGACTCTATCGCATATAATAAAACAAGACCTGAAGTTGGGTGCTTGTCGTCAATACACAGGACATGCCCAGTGGATAGATCAAAAATGCCTTCTGTCCCGATACGCAGGTGAAAGACATAGAAATAATATCCTCTTTACTGATGCAAAAATTTTCACGATTGTGATTTGTCTAAATTTTAAATCTAAATTTGCACTACAACAAACAAAATGACGAAGTGTACGCACACAGTTCTAAAGAAGCCGCCCAAGTGGTCGGAAAGGTATAACGTGGTCATCATCCTGTGTCTGTAATGGTTAGGTGGGGGGGTCTTTTATCAAGAAGTAACAAGCTTCATTTTTGTGAAAAAGGAGTGAAGCCTTCAGCCAAAATGTACGAGTATCAAGAGATTGTCTTGGATCGTGTTGGGAAACCTCTCAGCAATATACTTTTTAAAAATGCACCGTGGACTTTCGGCAGTACTCTGCACCGACCAGGTCCAGTCCTGCTAGAGGTACAGTACTGCAGACAAGGCACGAACTACCCAAGTCTGGTTCGAAACCAATTTTCCGGGCTTCATAAGATCTAAGACTAGACCTTGTCTAGCCCAGATCTGTACCGCTTAGACTACAAATTATGGTCAGTTTTCGAGGAGATGCCGACATTGTCTCTTAAGAAAACTCTGGAGCAAACAGTGGCTAAATTTCCCATGGAAACAGAGCGTTAATCCATAGATTCGTGGTGTCTCGCCATTTAAGAGCCTGTAGGTATCAAAGCCAAAGGTAGCCTTTTGGAATATAAGTAAAATGTAAAGTAAATTGTAACAGAACTTATGGCCGGACTAGGTAGGTAGATATTTGTAGCCATCTAGAGATGGCTCGAATCCATACGCTTTGTTCAAGCGAAAATCACTGTAGCAGTGGTTGATATGCCAGCGTCATAAATTGTCGATTTGAATGCATACGAAGTAAGACCCTTGAATTCATAATTTGAAACTTTCACGGATATTTATATTACTATTGCAGGTATGGAACTTACCGAGATTTGTTTTTATACTGAGTCATCCTGTGACCATGGTATCTGCAACGTCGCCGAAACACCGACAAAATATAAAAACAATTCGCGGTAAGGACCTACAATAGTCCGCTGGGCTGTTTTAATATTCAGATTATCATTGACTGCTAGAAAGTTGCCCATGTTTTTTTGTTTATACAACATCGGGAGGCATTCCAGCATACAGTCCATCTGATGTAAAGTGATTACCGTAGCCTATGAGCGCTGGTAATACATTAAGTTATCACTTGCGCGCCACCTCTGCTGCTAACACAGCAACTCCTTAGGAGTTTACTGATGACTACAATCACACACAGGAACACAACAATCCACCAAGGAGTTGTTGGCTGCAGTTTTCTGTGAGGAGGAGGTACTTCCCCAGACGGGCTGCTTTGACTACTGCTCTTAAATGTAGTGCTGGGGACAATCATCGTATTTACTGACAATTTGTTCTAAACTACTTTGTACGCTTTCGCCGCCAATTAGTTGTTGTAAACTAGCGTTTCGCAAAGTGACGTCTTTTGACTTTTGTAAAGTGACGTCTACCTATTTAATCTTCTCTTTTTTCTGTGTGGAGCGCATAAAGCTAGCACGATACTGCGTCTACGCTATCATATAGCCACCAGAAACAAATTGTTTGAAATTGTACAAGAACCTAAGTGGACGTACGAATAAATTTCAGAAGCACGCACACCAAAAACATATTTTCGTATTGCCATTGCATCATAACGTAAACGTAACTTATACCCTTTATGCGGTATCGAGAAATTCGAAGGTTAGCTATCGAGAATATCAAATATTGATTATAAATATAGAAATTGTTGATAAGAGAAGTTGCTTTAGTACGTTTAATGAATATTTAGATCATTTTTTTATATTAGAGGGGAGCAAACGAGCATATCGGTCACCTGATGGTAAGTTTTACTTTGTACAAAAGTTGTCTGCATGGGTACCTACCTCACTATCTATCTCACCTATTTCCACCACCAAGCAGCTATATTTATATAGCTGTGTTCCGGTTTGAAGGGTGAGATATGGCAGATAAATTACTGGGTACTGTGACGAAACATCGTTAGGTCCTAAGATTGGCAGCGTGCTAGTGACATTCCTGTGATGTTGCGAGACTATGCATTTTTGACGATTGTATAAACTATAAGCGACATCCCTACGTATTTAGGTTATTATCGTTCGCTCGGGGCTCGAGTCGGCCTACTTATTTGATTTTACTATGACACCGCTGAGGGTAATTGATCCAACAATTTCATCAATGTTGAGTAAATTTCAACACTTTATACTTATATATGAGCTCAGTTGCGGAGTGGTTAGTAATGCTACTTTGACACTAGCGCTCGTCGGTTCGATTCCCACACATTACTAACATTTGAATTATTTAGCGTTTGAACATATGAATAAACATACTCGTATATTGTCTGTTTCTTTGAATTTAGTAATATTTATAGGTATGTTTAAGAGAGATAGAGCGCTTCAATGTGACTAAATCCACCATAGGTTTCTATTACATTAAATTTATGATAGTGTGTACATATAATGATGCCAAGTGGCATAATTAAAGATATTTTAATACATGCATACATATCATCACGCCTGTCTCCCATTGGGGTAGGCAGAGACTATAGAACGCCAGGTGCACCGATCTATACATAGCTCTCTCGCTTCTTCCACACTCATCAATCTCTTCATGCATGCTCTTCGGTTTTGAACACTTTTGATTTGGCCCTTTTTCAACACATCACCGATTTGATCTATACGTGTGACATCACCGTTCACTCTTGCCTGATACACTTCTAATTTTAATACATGTGTTTTCTTGACATCTCTGACAATCAGATATTCGTCGATTCTGTAATAAGGAGATGTTATTACCACCTGCACTTTGCATCCTTTGCGAACATTTTCTCTTATACCAAGTAACTCTTTTTCTTCGTGTACTATGATTTTTTTTAAGGAAAAATATTTCTGTTTCACAATCCGCAGCGCCATAAAAGTGTCAAGTAAGGCTTGCGAAGATAGCCGCCGGCTTTTAGCTGTATAGTTGTTTGTAAGAGTAAAAGTGAATTCGTTATTTGTTGCCCCACTTTTGTAAATGGGGCAGGTGAAGTTGTTTCGTTTATGACCTTCATCTGTGCGCTCGTTAAAAATATATTAAAGATTTTGTGAACTTTGTTTCGTTTTGTGAGCGATGGCGTCGTTGTGCGTCATTCTAACCGAACACGCAGGTTAAGCAAAATCGACCGCAGCATGTTTATGGATGGGTTTGTCTATCTCAGGTCTATCTCAGGTTCTCCGTGCTTCGAAGAACTCTTTATTCTTCTTTCTTCTCTTTAAGCGGTCGGTCCCGGCTATTGTCGATAGATGACGGTCGTTACGCTAAGCCAGTGGCCCTCGGGCGGCTTCAAAACACTGGCCTCCGCCAATCCGCATTTGAGTAACGTGGTGGAGTATGCTCTAAACCCCTTCGGTTGAAGGGAGACCCGTATCCTTGCAGTGGAATGAGTAAGGGCTGATGTGGCGGAACTTCGTTTGAGTGTCTTTCTTTTACGAAACATTGAAATAGCAGATCTGA
The DNA here is from genome assembly GCA_947507595.1 of Pyralis farinalis. Classification (NCBI taxonomy): domain Eukaryota; kingdom Metazoa; phylum Arthropoda; class Insecta; order Lepidoptera; family Pyralidae; genus Pyralis; species Pyralis farinalis. The sequence goes on along the minus strand of OX382260.1, from coordinate 34,697,098 downwards.
GAGAATGAGATTCAATTTACCCGGAGTTCGATTCCTTACAAGTTACATATAGACAACTTATTACAAAACAACTTAAAACCAGCTGCAGCAGCACCGGCTGCAGTTTATTTTTAATTAGTACGTGCAACTGAACAGGTATATATATATATATATAGCTTTTCTCTAAAATTCACCACCTGATAAAAAGCAGTTACCGTAGCCTACGATCGCTTGTAATACATTAAGTATCATTCGCGCGATGCCTCGTCTGCTGCTAGCACACGCAACTCCTTAGGAGCATACTGGTGACCTCACTCACACGGAGGAACAAAACAACCATCTAGGCAGTTGTTATTTGACTGCGGTTTTCTGTACTTCCCCAGACGGGCTGCTTTGTGCGCCCTACCTCTCATAAAAACATCCAGACCAAGACAAACAAACATGTTTATGCACACAAATGTTTGTTCCGTGTCGCGTCGGTGTCAACGTCGCGTCAATCACGACTGCGCCACCGAGCTCGTCAAAATAAAACCAGTTGAGAATGCGCAAGCTTGCATTGCCAGAGGAATACCTGGCTCGTCAATTATATAACAATTTTATTATTTTTTTTAAAACTTTGTCGGCCATTTTGACCATGTTCCTTAAGAGATTGGTTTTCTGACATTTCTATTCTACTTTTTTATGCTGAATCCGAAAATAATATTGTTCATAACTTCTTCATGGCATAATCTCGTTTCCTAATCGTTTAGAATTGCCGGAGTCCACTTCCAAGGCTTTATTTGAAGATACTAATTTTACCATGGAGCAATTGCAGTCAGACCTTTTTTTTTTTTTTGTACGTGGGGAAATGCATTTACGCACTTCGCCTCCCCCACCGCAGGGCAGCAGGGGACGGCTTCGTGTGGGACTCCCGGCCAGTAGCCGGACTACCCACTAAAACCCCACGGTGTTCCTCCTTCGCCTTAGCCGAGTCGCAGGATAGGCAAATGTATACTCACTGCGGCTCGGCAAGGGTCGCCCTCTCGCGGAAGGCCCGACTCAATATGGGGGGCAAACACCTGGCCCCCTCGACACCTCACGACGGCTCCCCCGAAACACGAAGGGAAGCCATTCGCCAATTAGTCCACACTAGGGCGGCAGGTCCCCCGACCCGCCGCCCGTGGACACTCTAATCAGGGACGCCAGCATACATGCGTCGCCGGCGCCCCCTCAATGTAGGCCGACGGGGCGTGCGCGCGCTACCGGCGCGCTCCTCGCACGACGTTGCTCCCCTGCGCACGACACCCGTACACAGGAGAACCGCCGCGCCGAGGGGTCCTCCCCTCAATCCACCGTCCGAGGACCGCTGTCCGAATGGACCATCATATAGGAGCCGAGCTCCTACCACCTCGTCCGATATTAGTCAACGGCAAACACGATCTCTCGAAAGGGAACTTATTTACCGTTGTCCACGGTGCACCAGCCCTCCCGCTTCCGTTCCCCCCCATACGAATATGAAAGGGACAAGAAACGGGAGCACCAACGTGGAGGTTTCGGACGCGCACCCCAATTGCAGTCAGACCTACCCAACCCATACGGAAAATTAGATCTTTCTTATATCAGACCGCACGTCATTCGAAATATCTTGGACCGGCTGGTCACCTCTAGATATTTTCTATTACCGCCGAGCAAGTGATAACTACAAATATGTACATGAATCTGGAAACACGAATGTAGTTACTAGTACATGTCGATACCAGGATTTGAACTAGACAGTTGTATGTATGTATGTATGTACATCTTTACGGCAGGTCCCTTGCGGGGTAGGCAAAGAGAACCGAACGCTATAAGACGCAGTCCTTACATACTTCACTCGCTTCTGTAACATTAACATTCTGTAACAATTAGACAGTTAAGCCAATATTATGTGTTTACACGTATTCGTGTGTAATCCTGCGTACGCTTGTATGTGTGAATGCATACATACATATGGAAATGTGTCTTCCTGTAAATTGTTTACCGACTACTTATGTGATTGTCATGCGTAATACTCCTAAATAGAACTCTTAAGAAAATATACGATGAAATACATTACTCACGCTGTTCCAGTCTATAGTTACTAACCATAGTTTAGGTATATATTTAGTAAGGTCAAGACCTCATCTACCATCACCAAATTGGTCGTGTTTTATCAGAAGGTGCTGTCAGAAGCCCTAGAAACCTGCGAGCTTGTATCAAAAGAGCTATGAATGTTAAAGAAACGAGTGAGATGTGTAAGTCAATTGATTATTTACTTTGTAATATGTAAGATTGCACGTTTCGTAAATACAATTAAATCTTTTTTTACCACGAAGTAAATTGTTTAAATCACGAAAAAAATGGTAGTTGTTAAATGCTAATACAATTTCAGAAAGATATGGTTTAACCTTACGATTGATTAAAATCGGCACTGTCCCCTGAAAATAGTTCACTTCACCTGAAAACATGTTATTCGAAACAATGAAAAAATGTTGTATAGATGTACTTCTTCACACCATGTCCCTTGTGGGGCAGGCAGAGAAAACCGAGCATCATATAGCGAAGCTTCTTTAACATTCATTACTCTTTTCATACACGCCAGGGCTACCGACATCACCTTCTTACAAAACACGACCGATTTGGTTATGGTAGGTGAGTATTGGTCTTTCAAGGTTCCTACATCTTTCTAATTTTGCATTGTATATCTCTTTAGTTATTCTTTCGTCGTATATTCTTTTTACATATCCGAACTAACGGAACATGCCCTATCTTATCTTATCACCGACACTCTCTTTTGGACCAACTCTCTTTCTTATATCATCATAGTCAAAGCGGTTAGCAAGCGTTATGACATAAATCTCTACTGCATTTATTCTACATTAACGCTCTCTCTGCCATACCCAGCTTTCACTTCCATAAGTTAGCGTGGGACACCGCATCGTGTATGCTGTCTGAATCAAATAAGTCTTGATTATATATATCCAAGGTTGCGTAGCTAAATTATTATTATTGACGAACTCGGTGGCTCAGTCGTTAATGACGCAACTTTGACACCAACGCTCGTGGGTTCCATTCCCACACAAGATAAACATTTGTGTGCATGAACATGTCTGTTTGTCTTGGTCTGGATGTTTGAAGAGAGGTAGGGCGCATCATAGCAGCCCGTCTGGGGAAGTACCTCCACCTCACAGAAAACCGCAGCCAAATAACAATTCCCTAGATGGTTGTTGTGTTCCTGCGTGTAAGTGAGGTCACCTGTAAGCTCCTAACCAGTTGCTGTGTAAGTAGCAGAGGAGGCATCGAGTGAGTGATACTTAATATATTACATGCGTTAATAGGCTACGGTAACTGCTTTATATCAGGTGGGTCGTATGCTTGTATGCCTCCAGACGTCGTATAAATAAAAAGTATCAAATAATTTTTAAACATAGATTTTTCAGTGTAGTGTCTAAATAATACGTACACACAACTCTGTGAAAACAGAGATCTTTTCTTTTTTCCACGTTCGTCATGATACTATGAAACAAATTAACTTGTAATTTCTTTGTTAGAGAAGGTAAATACGTTCTCTAACAAATATCTCTAAAGTATAACAAAATTATTATACTCAGTTTATTAAGCATAATCTTGTTTTCTTAGCTAATTAAGTAGGTACAACTGTTGACATTATACAGAGTTTTGTTGTTTTATAATTTGGTCCCCGAAATTAAGTTAAACGTTCAAAATAAAGTCAACGACGTTAATTGAAGTGACCTTTTGTTCCAAAACATCCTTCTTAGGGTTTCGTTTGTACGGGGTGCCAACGGACCTTATTACACCGTTTATCGGTCCGTATACTTCTCTGCGTCTCCCTAAACTGGTAACAAGCTGAATGTGTTGTAGTTAAGAGATTTAAGTGGGATTTTATGAAAGTGCATTGATATTTCGGCGACGTTGCAGATGCCATGCAACCGTCGCCGGCAATTTCATTCTTTAACCCGTAATATATACATATTTTAGAGCCCTTCGCCCAAACTTGGTTACCCAAAATAGAATTTAAAAATAAAAACAAACATATTGTTTTAAGTAGTTGGTTTAAGTAAATAAGTTCAATTCTTTCAATCTCCATTTTGCCACTTTAAGGAGCACCTTACATTACGAATTTCCAAAAGTCTTTCCTCACCCCTTGTCTACATCATAAAAGAAATCTCTGCAAATTTTGAGAGGTCTAACTTCAAAACTGACAGATTTTCACACAAATTTCAAACCCCTATTTAATCCGTCCTTAGGGGTTGAATTTTCAAAAATCCTTTCTTAGCGGATGCCTACGTAATAATAGTTATTGGTGTGCCAAATTTCTTCCCGATCCCTCCAGTGGTATGAGAGCGGTGCGTTGATAGATCAGTCAGTCATGTTTACCTTTTATATATACAGAAATAAATATTATAGATATAGCATTTATTTTTTTTATTTAGGTAGATATAGCATTTATTATTTTTCACCATGAATCAAAATATTATGCTTATAGCTTTAGTAGATCCGATTTTATGTTAAAGTTAAAAAAAATCCATCTTCATTTTGCCTCACTAAGGAGCATAAATCAAAAATTTGTCAAATACATGTTTGTTTATTCGCTTTGTAGAGCTTTTGTGCCAATTTTTAATATTAGTGTCTCATATGTGTCTCTATGTAAATATACATAGAAAAATTAATAGCCGTTGGCCTCGCAGAAACTCTCGAAAATGAGTTCACCATTCCTGTACTTAATAAAAATATTTTTTTGTTACTGCGTCTTTTAGTTATTATATTATTAAAAAAATATATATTTTGCTAAACATTTATTAACGTTTCTGGCAATTTACTATATATATATATATATATATATTTGCAGCATCCAGGCAGCCAGGAAGATTTCCTGCGACCACGGATGCTGCAAAGCAAACAAAATAAATAAAACACGCGATACTTCCGTTAAAAATTAATTAATTAAATGTAGGTAAAATAGTCATACTTTACATATTTCCTGTGTATAATTGCATGTTAATTAAGAGTTTACGGTTACGAGTGTGGTAAATATACTAATTAACCTTTTCTGCAATATTATGAGAGTAGACTCGTCTGTGCTATTTACGCAATAAATGATAACATAATGTAGGCGTAAATAAACACAAACATGCTAATTAATGTAATCTACTCGTGGGTTGTTATTTTTATCTCGAGCACGGCACAACATAAATTCGAGTGTTCAATTCTAAATTTGTTAGTGCGTTAGGTTTCCATAAATATGTATTAATTGATAATCCTAATAGATCGTATTCGTTTATAATTTCGAATATCACATATAATATTATTATAATTAGCTTGAGTTGGTCTGAAAGAGAGCGTCGGTGTTAAAATAAGAAGACTCATACTCCGTTAGTTCGTACATGTAGAAAGAATGGAAGATGAAAGAATGACGAAGCAGATGTACAATGCAAAAGTGGAAGGATGAAGGAGCCGAGGAAGGCGAAGACTTATCTACCATGATCAAATTGGTCGTGTTCTATCAGAAGGTGATGTCAGGAGCCCTAGAAACCGGCGAGTGTGCATGAAAAGAGCAATGATTGTCAAAGAAGTGAGTGATGTATGTAAGGTTCGAGTCACGTGGCGCTCGGTGCTCTCTGCCTACCCCGTAAGGGATTTGGCGTGAAGTTATAGATAGATAGATATACAATATTATCATATATAATGTTGATCGCGACATCGTTTCAATAGACAAACATACATGTAATATTCGTTATGTATTTTCAGTTTATTAGACACACATAAGTAACAATTGTTACGTAGGATAGTTATTATTCACGACAGTGTTCATTATATAAACTTACTTATGTAAACATAAATGTCTGCGATAATGTCAATAAGATAGGCATGTAGGTAACTATCTAAGATTGTTCGGGGCGATAATGTTTAGATAATAGTTAGTACATATGCACATAGGCAAGTAGATATGTAAATATAGAAGTTAGATACGTAATAGTTTTCACATTAAATATTCCATTGTATCTCATTGTCCCTTAGCTTGTAAGCAAATAGAACTAAGAATTGTATGGAAAAGTCTCAATTGTACGCAAAATAGTGTGAACTGATTGCAAAAATAAAGTGGTCACTATATGGTAATGCTTCCCAGAATGGCCAAAAATGTATTTGCCTGTGGGGACGTAGGTATGTATGTATGTATGTATGTATATCTTCACGCCAAGTCCCTTGCGGGGTAGGCAGAGAGAACCGAGCGCCATAAGACGCGGTCCTTGCATACTTCACTAAGGCCACTAGGGCCCTATTCGTAGGAGGCTGCATCCAGATGTGATTGATCCTCGGATCCATCCGCCTGTATGCAGCCAAAGTCGATCTTCCTTCTAAATTTGTCCAGCTTTGTCTCGTCCTAATGTGTGCTTTCACACATATTCTCCTTCATGTCCGAAGCGTCTATAGGTACCAGTAACCAGCCCAGTCAGTCAGACTTAAATCCCCAACTTCCACCTTCCACGCCCGCGTACTCGCGGATCAAATTACCAGCGAGCGGCCCGCACCCGGAGACTGCCCGGGTAATGAGCTCTCGCTCGAGGCCCATACGCACCTTTCGTGGGTGCACGTCCCTCTGACCGACTGACTGACTTCTCGCTCGCACTCGGCGGATATATGGCACAGCCCCGTCGATAGACTTGCTCAAGACATCGCCCTTTGGAAGCAATACATCGCTCTCTGGAAGCATTATCGCAGACCTCATATTAAAAGAAATCAAGCAAGCAATTTTTATTAGCCCGCACCTACAAGTCTCATCTACCTTCAAATCAAACGAAAATCTTGTACAGGTCAAACATCGAAGGGGCCCGTACAAATATTAATATTTCGTTTGTTTTTTGACTGGAGTAAAAGGTAAATAATTTGGTATTTGAGATTGTGCACATTCAACCAAATTGATGTTTCTTTTTTCATTCTTCGTTCATTGATGTTTTTGTTAAACTTTAGATTTACACTACTTCGGCAAGAAATCAGTTGTGACATATCATCTGCAAATGCAATATTCCTTTTTTATTTTCGACAGTTTATTAATGTAAACCAGACACTTGCCTGAAGGATTGACCAGTCCATTATTGCAATTTTCCACATAATAGTTTCAATTCTGTTCGATTTATAATTAATGTATATTAATGTATATAAATATATTTATAGACGACAAGAATAGTAGACTAGTGATAGCAGAGATCGCTCAGTGGATAAAGAACCGGTCAATTATCGGACGGTTAGGGTTTCGAATCACTCGCTAGGCGGTGAAGGAAAACATCGTCAGGACACCTACATGTCAAACAAAAACAAAAAATAATATTTCGAAAGACGTGTGGCTTAACCTTAGAAACGTCTAGTTTTCCCTGTGGGTTATGAAGGTCTAATGGTGTAACACTTATGTGTGTGTCGACAGAGCAGAGAGCGTAGGTTCGAGTAGTTTTGCAGGCCAAAAACCAGGAACGGTAATAATCTAGTTTGTCTCAAAGACAATAGATAAGAGAAAGAAAGAGCGCCACCTGATTTTAACCTAAACCTATCAGGAAGGTAAGATAAAATAATATACAAACTTATATAAAGAGAATGTGCTCATATATTTATACTTTACAGTCGCTTTCAGACACAATTAATAGGAAATATAGATTAACTTTCATATGTCCATATTACAAATAACATGGAAGTGTAGATTTACACTGTAACAATGGTAGTCGCTCTATGTAAAACTCAATATATTCATCAAATCCCTAGGCTTAGGTAGCGGACGCCACCAGTCCTAATGGCTTAGGAAACGGGATAACGCTGGGATAAAGAAGAGTGAATGTGCGAGTATGACTAAGTTCTAGCAATAGTTAAAGCGTCAACGCGCAAGCTATTTTATTAGAAGCGTTCATAGACCACCTGTTTTATTTGAAATTAGAAAAGCCGTATGTTACTTGCCACCCGAATCAGTGAAAAATGGCCGTTCTTAATTAATCATGCCGTAGGAGAACAAAATATTTTTAATCGCAAATTTCCTAATTGTGTATTTCAATACGTAGGGGCGGAAACATAAATAATCGTGAATAAATGAGTGGAATCCGACCCCGGACTAATGAAGGCTAAATGTAAACGTTTCAGAGTTGGCAAAGAGCTGTATCAAGGGTCTGTATGGGCTCCGAAATTCCAACCTTTATGGGGATCTAGTTAAACAAGTATCATGCCTGTAACATAACGTGACGGAGGTCAAAGTACAACTTAGAAAAGGTTTCAAGAATTCGTTAAAGAAATATAAGGGTGTTTGTAATGAAAATGTACTTGTACCTTGAGCTGCCTATAGTATAATTTTACATATAGGATAAGAAAATATTAATAACAAAGAAATTATCCGTGTAATTAATTAATTTGTTTTTGAAGATAAAATTCTTTAGACGCTATATGATGAGTAATTCAGATCTTTTTCGGATGGAAATAACGTTTTCATTAGGAAATTTGTTGAGTAAAAAATATATAGTTAGCTTACGGCAGTAATGTGACCAACGTGTACGGCGAGAGAACGACGCGTTACATTGTACCGCGCTTAATTAAGAAACTACCACCCGATTTAAATAAAAATCTTGTTATGAATAGTATAAAATATAAATTAAAAAAATACCTTTTGGACAATTTAAGTAGTCAAAACAATATAAGTTCACTTAAGAACTTGAAAACAAATTAATTATACTACATGATTATTGTTGTTACCAGCAATAAAATAAATTATAATTAATATTTACCTTATACTTAGTTGCTAACTTACAAAGTTGTTTATTGTATGTGTATGTATTATTTAACTTATATTCTAATATACTCGTATGTTTTTGAACGTACTTGCCCGGTCACCGATGAATCTTATTGTTGTAGTTAAGTACGCACTATTCTATACTATTCTATACTATTCTTATTTTACATTGTTGGTAATTATTACAAGACTGTGTCTTGATGTAGTGATCTCATTGCATTTGCGTCAAATCTCAGTAGTTTATAAAATGTTTTTACAAAATGTTTTTTGTAAAAACATTTTATAAACTACTACTAATTGGTCAAATTAAGAGCGCTCTTCCTCAGCTCTCTGTTACGTACTTCTGTCTCTTTACGACATCACTTGCACAGATTATAGGAAAGTCAGAGAAAAGATGTTACACATCAAGTTTAATAATAACAATAAACATTTATTTCTACTCACAAAGATTGTAACAAATTACACAAGGACTAAATACACATAGAAATTATAAGAAAACCTTGTGAGAGTCTGGAGTTCGTACTAGGTTTGGAACCTGTATTACAGATTCCCACACTGTCTCTCCCTCTCCCGATTAAATTGCTAGTCAGTCTGACAAATATTGTATTTAGTGCAAAATTGGTTCTTCATACTTAAGACTGCTTAAATTCCCGTATGTTTGGTGATATAGCTTAAAATTAAGCACATTCATGCTTATATATTCTATTGCTTACAAATGAGTTTAAAAAATGGTTCATACAATGTAATAATAATTTACAAGTTCCATATTTTAATACCAATTTGACATTTGACCTGAGGAGTAGGAAGACTTAATAATTATCTAAATGGAGTATTTTATTTGTTCGCAGATCAAATAGCTTCACTTATGTATTTTGAGTACTTTTGCTAGATCCATTTTCCCATAGGACTATTTAACGTTTTGTAGGTACTCATGATAGTACCACCTTTATTTTCTCGATCTCTCATTTCCATTTCGATATTAGTAGGTATTTATAATAATAATATAATAATATTGTCGGACAAATTACACAGCGCCATCTAGCCCCAAAGTAAGCGAAGCTTGTGTTATGGGTACTAGACAACTGATGAACATACGTAAATACATTTTCTTTTTGTAAATACATACTTATTATACATAGAAAATACCCAGACCAATACAAACAGACATGTTCATGCACACAAATGTTTGTACTGTGTGGGAATCGAACCCACGAGCGTTGGTGTCAAAGTAGCGTAACAGCGCGCTTCACCACTGCGCCACCGAGCTCGTCAAAGAATAGTTTAGAATAAAGTGCAAGTACATAGACATCCCGTAACGTACACAAACAAAATTATTTAAGCATTTAGATATTACTTATTTCATTGCTACAAATTCAAGATTGTGTTATGAAAAACAGCCAAAAACCTTTTCATTTTTTCGGCAAATCATTCAAAATACTCAAAGTACTCGTATACTACATACACACAATTTCATAAAAAATACAAATTTTGCTGATGAGTAGTGTTCGAAATGAATTTTTAAGGCTAGCATATTACCTGTTTAGTTTGACGCTATTGAATGAAACCGTCATAAATAGTCTTGTGCCAAATTATCTTGGTGGAAAAAAGGTTCTTGGCGCTATGTGCTGTATATATATCAAATTGCTTTTAAATTTTACTTTCTCTCTAATTTCAGTCATTATTAATGATCGTCTTTTTAAGTTTCGGTATACATTTTAACTGTCCCCAAAAAGTTCCTCATATTACCTTGTATTTACTCATTACATTCTAAACTAATTATGTTGAAAAACCCACTGCATCTATGTGCTGGTTTTCTTTTTAATGAAACTGTAAAGAAAGCTAGAAATCTCAGCAATAAATAGGGAGAGCGCAGACTTATTGATATGGTTTAGCATCCTTCGCATAAAACTCTAAAGAAGATAAAGATATAAAAGTGCAATAAAATACCTTCACGCCATAACAATATTTCCTGTCACGAATTATTAATTTCTACTTACCGCGTTATGAAATATGTCATCCAAAACGAGGGGTCGTTACTGTAATGGAGACAGCTCATTGTTTTATTGTCCGTGCATAATAAACGTACAATTTCGCGGTTAAAGACAGATGGCGGTTAGGTGACGCTCGTTATTCCTCATAACGTGCCATCAATGACTCTGCAGGATCTGTTGCTATTAATAAAGTTTCAAGGATTTTCACGGCTTCTTTCTCGAATTCATGGGCGATAAATGACGTTTTATTTGATAATGGCTGTTTTGTAAGCCACTAACTAATTTTTAACTATTTTTATATTGATTAATGTACATTTTATTTAATTAAGTTAATTAAAACCAATTGAGACTGTGCAAGCTTGCATTGCCAGAGGAACACCTGACTCGTTAATTATATAACAATTCAAAATTTGTTTTCTTTTTTTATCGTCGCCATTTTGACCATGTTCCTTGAGAGATAGGAACGATGTTCCTGAACATTTCTATTCTACTTTTTTATGCTGAATCCGAATCTGAAGTCAAAATTAGAATAGTCGAAAAAAACCGACGACAAACACACAGACAAACGCACAGACAAACATATAGATTTCATATAGGAACGTTGTTCCTGAAAACTTGCTCATAATGGTTACTATTCCTCTTATGACTCCTACATCAACTGTGCCTGTGATCTCCGACCTGAGCCCCTCACGGTCCTGTCGCTGGCGAGCTTCATCTCCGTCCGGACAGTGACTGGGTGCTGCCGGCCACCTCTGTGAACATTGGTTAGATTCAACCAACGCGAGTCTTTAAAGTCAGAACTAACCGAACTTTTAGAATCCGTCTTTTTTATAATTTTATTTGTATATATTAGTTTTAATAATTTGTTATTTCCTTTTGATACCCTTTGTAGGGTTCCGTACCCAAAGGGTAAAACGGACTCTATAATTGAGACTCCGCTGTCCGTCTGTCACCAGGCCGTATCTCATGAACCGTGATAGTTAGACAGCTGAAATTTTCACAAATGATGTATTTATGTCGCCGCCATAACAACAAATACTAAAAAACAGAATAAATTAATATTTAAGGGGGCTCCCATACAACAAACGTGATGTTTTGCCGTTTTTATAGATAATTGTACGGTACCCTTCGTGCGCGAGTTCGACTCGCACTTGGCCGGTTTTTTTAATCAGTAACATTAAAACATCTCTTCTTCATAGCGTTATCCGTTTCCTAATTCATTGGATTGGAGATGTCCGCTAGCTAAGACTAAGGATTTTGCAAAGATACTGATTTTTACATAGAGCGACTCCACAGTCCAGAGGGAAAGCTAGATCTATCTCAGACTAGGTTTCACGCTTCTTTCGAAATATAATTTCTTGGACGTGTGGATTTCCTCATGATGATCCATGATGATGATGATGACCTCATCGCCGAGCAGTAGTGGTATCTATATATCGAAACCTTGTGTGGATACACAAGGCTTTGACCCAGGGATTGTTGCATAATAGGTAAGGTTCTTTATCTACTGAGCCATCGCTAGTCAGAAACACCGTTCCTATATGAATTCTATATGTTTATCTGTGCGTTTATCTGTCGCTTTTTTTCGAATATTCGAATTCTGACTTCAGATTCGGATTCAGCATAAAAAGTAGAATAGGAATGTTCAGAAATACCATTCCTATCTCTTAAAGAACATAGTCAAAATGGCCTACAAATAAAAAAAAAAATGTATTGTTATATAATTGACGAGCCAGGTGTTCCTCTGGCAATGCAAGCTTGCGCATTCTCAACTGGTTACATCATGAAACATCTTTATGTAATTAAACGTTATGTATAACGTTATTGTGAGTATGCATGGAAATAGCTGCAAGTAAGGTTCGGCACTTCCATACATACCCTTGGCACATACATCACGCCTGTCTCCCATTGGGGTAGACAGTCAATAGAACGCCAGGTGCATCGATCCAAACATACACCTCTCGCTCCTTCCACACTCATCAACCTCTTCATGAGTGCTCTTCGGTTTTGGGTACTTTTGATTTGGCCCTTTCAGTCTACAAAATGATTTTAATACGTTAAATAATTTTAAGTATTCAGATTTGTTTTCATCTCATTCATTATCTAGGGGAGAAGTGGTGCTATGATAAGGGACGAATAGATATTTTAGCTAAGTTTTTTTATACAACGTAGGAAGGCATACTAGTATAGGGCCCACCTAATGTAAAGCGGTTAATGTAGCCTATGAACGCTTGTAATCTTTTACTGCTAACACAGCAACTCCTTAGAAGCTTACTGGTGAACTCACTCACACGCTGAAACACAACAACCCTCTAGGGAGTTATTATTTGGATGAGGTTTACTGCGAGGTGGAAGTATTTCCCCAGACAAGCTTATTTGATTTGCCCTACGTCTCTTAAAAACAGCCAGACCAAGACAAACAGACATGTTCGTGCACACAAATGTTTGTCTTGTGTGGGAATCGAACCCACGAGCGTTTGTGTCAAAGTCGCATCACGACTGCACCACCGAGGAGGTCATTCAAGTAGAAATTAGGGTTGAAAAAGGGGACGAACATGTGTATTATTCAATATTTTAATTTTAAACAAGTTATTCAATTTTCAGATATACATTCGTGTATTCGGGTATACACGTAATGCATATATACACAGAGAATAACGTATATACTCGTATATATATAGTCAACTAAGTATTGAATATTAAAAAAAGAAAAAAATAAAATAACTGTATAATAAATATGCTACTAAAATTTTATTCAAATACTGTCACAATTTTAGATAACCGTCTAACACTTCTCATGTTAACGTCCCGATGGCGGCTTATATTCGATTACGTATACACCCTTACCCTCTGTAGGGAATTTATCCTCAACATACAATGCTGATCTATTTCAAAAACTAGTTTCACATTAAACTTTCTCGGAAGAAAATTTATTGTGAGACACTACCCGCATATAGAATTCATTGCCGCCATACGCATTACGATCTTATGTTTATATCAGATCGATTTAAAAATTATTTTGAATAAAGAACTCAAACATCTATACAGATAAATAAAATTGGAGTGTCTGTTTGTAATATTAAAATAACCGCTTTTTACTAAATGCTATAGATGTATACACGGTACATATACCAAAATGAATATTTTTTTATTTTTGTCGGTCTGTCTGTTCGATCTGGCTAATCTCTGAAAAGGCTGGACCGATTTTAACAGGACTTTCAATGGCAGATAGTTGATGTAATAAGGATTTATTTTTGAAATTTTATTTATTTTTATTAATATAAATAAATAATATTCCTCGCGGACGAAGTCGCGGGCACAGCTAGTAGACAATAAATAAATAAATTAATAAATATTGTCGGACAAATTGAACAGCGCCATCTAGCCCCAAAGTAAGCGAAGCTTGTGTTATGGGTACTAGACAACTGATAAACATTCGTAAATACGAGTACATTATTTTTTTTGTAAATACATACATATTATACATAGAAAAAACCCAGACCAAGACATTCAGACATGTTCATGCACACAAATGTTTGTACTGTGTGGGAATCGAACCCACGAGCGTTGGTGTCAAAGTAACGTAACAGCGTGTTCCACCACTGCGCCACCGCGCTCGTCGAATTAAAAGTTTATTGATATTTTCTCATCTTAGAATTACAATAGAAGTTACAAAACGTACACTGTGTATGTACAATGATTAGTATTTCCGTCGTAGCTGCGTTATACCAAACATAAACCAGAGGGAGACTTTGTACAAAATTCGTCTGCGTGGGTACCTCCGTCTCACCTATTTCTACCGCCAAGCAGCTACATTTATATAGCTGTGTTCCGGTTTGAAGTGTGAGACATGGCAGAGAAATTACTGGGTACTGTGACGAAACAGCCTTAGGTCACAAGATTGGCAGCGCGCGAGTAACACCCCGTGGTATTGCGAGTGTCAACAGGCTGCGGGGACCGCTTACCTTCTAATGCGAGCCGCATGCTTGTTTGCCAATCTAGTTGCATAAAAAAAGTCACGAGTATTTAACTCCTCTTATATTGCGAGTGACTAATATACAACATCATCGTCATTAGCCTGTCCACTGATTCCCAATGATTTTTCCTAATGTTTTTAACGTATGCGATCCTCGGCTTTCTGCATTTAGGAACTTTCTTCCGCTCAGCGTCTATTTATCCCCGAGAAGAATCTCCAGTTAAACGTTACACGGCTGTATAACGTTTAACATTTAGACAAGTCCCATGGTGAGGTCAAGTCTCAACTCGTAGGTCGAAGCAGGGGGACGCACTTCACACATACTTTTATATTCAGGCATTGAGATATTTGCGTGGTAAAGATATTCCGAAATTTCCTAAATGCTCCCTCAATTCCCTCAGATGCACTGATCGATCTCTTCCTTGAAGTTTGTTTAACAACGTGAATTGTTTATTTAAGTAGATGTCTTTGTTTTTTTAAACAACATCGGGAGCGGTTACCATAGCCTATGAACGCTCGCAATACACTAAATACCACTTGCGCGATGCCACCTCTGCTGCTAGTACAGCAACTTCTTAGAAGCATACTGGTGACCTTCCTCACGCGCAATAACACAACTACCCTCCAGGAAGTTGTTATGTGGCTGCGGTTTTCTGTGAGGTGGAAGTACTTTCCCGGACAGGCTGCTTTGATGCGCCCTACCTCTCTTAAAACAGCCAGACCAAGACAAACAGACATGTTCATGCACACAAATGTTTGCCCCGTGTGAGAAACCTTCGAGCGTTGGTGTCGAATAACGTAACAGCGCGTTTGACCACTGCCACCGAGCTCGTCAAAATTATTCCTTATTCGTCAATGCCTCATGATTGAGAATCGATTTTTCATGATTGATTGATTGATCAAGACAATAACGATCTATTCGTTAGACCAATTTATTCCGAAATTCCTGATATTACGTTTTCTTGATGACCATTGGAATATCTCATTGCGTGGCTTCACTAGTGATGTTAGTCCAGCTGATAGGCGATTTTCCTCTGATTCTCTATCTTCCCTCATATCCTACCAATGTAAGTTTTTTTCTAATTGTGTAGCCCTATTCTGGCTACGTATTCGAATTCGAAGTACCTGAGGAACCTGTTCATGTATATGTATATTGTAGAGAGACATGTATTCATTTTTAACTCGGCTAGAATACACAACGTGCTTTACACGGTATCTTCGACATTTGTGTCATCTCGGAAGCATCTCTCCTTGACCTATTGCGTGCCTGGAATAAAGATTGTCAAATTAGAATTTGCTGCAGCATTATTATCGTTCTGTAAATAAGTTAGGCCACCAGAGCGTTTTCGAGGAGGTGATGCTTTTTTAATGAGGCTAGCAATATGTCTTATATTATTTATAATTTAGGGTCCCGCTTCATATTGCGCAAACCATTTGCCAAGTAAACCTCAAAATTCGTTGAGTCAACGATCAAATTTACCATGATAGCGTGCTAGAAGGATGAAAAAGATTTTATCCTCGATCTGCGGAAATGTCAAATGTCATCTACGATAATAACCATTTACTTAGTTTCTATCTTTTCGATCTAGCTTTTAGCAGTCAAGGCTATAAAGTAGATAGGTAATGTTCACAACAATGCAGTTACTTTTTATAGTCCCTGGGAGCAATAGGAAAAACAAGGCGTATCGGATATAAATATCATCTAATCTTCTCACAAATATGGCTCAACGTGGACATGACTATTCTCTATTGCCGTTTTGAGGGTTATTGGAATCATGTTTTGTTTGCTCAGTATAAGTATATTGTGTATTAAGAGTGGTAAGGAGGGAATTACAAATGTGAGGCTATTTAGAAGCCTGAGGCTGAAGGCACCATTGATTAGAGTTTGTTATTTCTGTACCGTGAATATATAATGTTTTACCATACATAAAACATTTGTTAGCATATTTAAGAGTAAATAAATAAACATCGTTCTGTAAATAAATTTGCATACCTTACATGATCTGTAAGAGCCAAGAGGCCGAGAAATGTAATAATAAAATTATAGTAAATAAATTGTATCTACCATATCACACCAAATGATACTCATTCCACTGCTAGGATACGAGTCTCTCTTCAAGCGAATGGGTTTTGAGCATACTCCCCCACGCTGCTCAACTTTGGATCAGCGGAGGCCTCTTACTAAGTTTAACGTCTATCATCTATCGACAACAGCTGGTACCTACAGCTCAACTTGCCATTCGAGAATGGAGAAGCTCGACATAGATAAACCAATTTGGGCTGGGTTTGACGTTGCTTAACCTGCGTGACACGTGAAACGATGTAATCGAGGTCGTCTCCTTTCAGAATTGTTGTTATAAAAAAGTAAAAAAAATACTAAGCTGTATTGAGAAAGGTTTCATCAAAAATAAATATGAAGGTTCATGTTTGATTTGTTGATGAGACCTTTTCTATGGGTACATCTGATCATGTAATTGCATTACGATCGGAACCACAGTCGGTTAACTAAGGTTGTTGTACTCCTGCGTGTGAGTGAGGTCACCAGTAAGCTTCCAATGAGTTGTGCAAGCAAGCAGCAGAGGAGGTATCGCCCGAGTGATACTTAATATATCGCAAGCATTAATAGGCTACAGTACCCGCTTTACACGAGGTTGGCCGTATGCTTGTGTGCCTCCCGACGTAGTATATAAAAAAGAAAGATAAACCAATTTGGGCTGCGTTTGACGTTGCTTAACCTGCGTGACACGCGATACGATGTAATCAAGCTTAAATTTCATATTCAAAACTGTTAGTATAAAAAAGTAAAGAAATACCAGGCTGTATTGAGAAAGGTTTCATCAAAAATCAAACATGAAGGTTTATATTTGATTTGTTGATGAGACCTTTTCTATGGGTACATCTGATGATGTAATTGCATTACGATCGGAACCACAGTCGGTTAACAAATTTCATGACGATACAACAATTAGATTTGTTTAAATAGGAAAATGCTGCATAAAATGTTCCGATTATTAGACTTTTCTCTTTTTCTGTGCTCACGGATATTATCCCGGTCATTTCATACGCGTACGCGGGGATGTAGATCTAACGCGTAGAGGTCCCTTTGAATAGGTAAAAGTACTCCTGGGACTATTGCGAATGGATGAGAAAATTGTAATGAGGATCTGGAGGTCTTATTGGTGCCAGGCTATTACAAAAGAGGAACGGACGCCTGTCATAACTATCATATCCGATTGTTACATTCTTAAGGCGGTAGCTTGCCACTCACTGGATGGAGTCCCGAAATGTCAGAGAAAGTCGGCCGAGGGCAACACCCGCGTGCGTGACTCAGGGCTGTCGGGAGGTGTGCTGCGCTTCCTCCATAGTAACTCGCTGGGTTATGCCCATTAACACTTCCACCCCTGAAGGTAATTGCTCTATCGACTCCTTACTGGACGGCCAATAGGAGTTATCCAGAGTTGAAAGACGAAGACCACTAATCGACTTTCTGGACTACTGAGGTTCCCGTGGTGTCGTTACTCACCAACAGCCCGCCGTAAGATGCCTTGTATTTTTTTATACGACGTCGGGAGGCATGCAGGCATACGACCCACCTGATGTTAAGCGATTACCGTAGCCTATAAACGCTTGCAACACATTAAGTATCACCCCTGCTGCTAACATAGCAACTCTTTAGGAGCTTACTGATAACCTCACTAACACGCAGGAACACGACAACCCTCTAGAGAGTTGTTATTTGACTGCGGTTTTGTGTGAGGTGGAGGTACTACCCCAGATGGGCTGCTTTAATGTGTCCTACCTCTATTAAAAAAGTATTTATTTTCAGGAGAATCAATTATTATACAGTTTATAATTGATTCTCCTAATAATAAATACTTTTTTCAAGAGAGGTAGGACACATTAAAGCAGCCCATCTGGGGTAGTACCTCCATCTCACACAAAACCGCAGTCTACTACCGTATAGATATTAGTATACGGTAGATTATATTTGATTCTCCTAATAATAAATACTTTTTTCAAGAGAGGTAGGACACATTAAAGCAGCCCATCTGGGGTAGTACCTCCATCTCACACAAAACCGCAGTCTACTACCGTATAGATATTAGTATACGGTAGTTTATAATTGATTCTCCTAATAATAAATACTTTTTTCAAGAGAGGTAGGACGCATTAAAGCAGCCATCTGGGGTAGTACCTCTTGTGGTAAGCAATTACCGTAGCCTGTGAACATTTGCAACACTAAGGGTGTCACGAGTGCATTGCCGACTCTGCAAAAATCTATTCACACTGTTTTGAAGAAACTTAGCTGTAAGCAAAACCTCTTCATAAAAGTAAAATGTAATAAAAACAAAATTGATTTTGTTGCGTTATTTTTATATCACCTAGGTGGCAAACATACATTCACTTGCTGGCAAGTCAATACTATTGTAGAAAGAATATCACTCCCGCTTTGCAGTAGATATATGGTTTTTTTCAACGCTTCGAGAGAAAGCATTTTGTTTTCTAAGAGTTAGCTATGACTTTTAAAAAAAATTGTACGACAGTGATAGTGACACCGCCATCTCCATGTCCAGTTGACATCTTTCCGCTACATAAGCCAATTTAAAATAGGAAGGATAAATGCCTGTCGAGCACAGAATTGTTTGCCATATGCCTTACGTAGACGGTAGTAGGGTTATTATATTTACATCAGTTGGGCTGCATGTTTATGTGCCTTCAGACGTTGTATAACTAATTAACAATTGCTTATACTATAGCAATACTGGCATAAACACATTTATCCAAAACCACAAGAGACCACAATGTTTATAAACCATTAATTTATTTGAACGTCTTCTAGTGTACCTACTTATAACATCCTGGCTAAATAAATTGGGGTATGAATTTAATTGCATAACAATTGCTTACACTGTAATTGCAATACTGGCATAAGCATATTTACCCAGAAAGTATACTAATAAGCTATGCCAGGACTTACATGACAGATATAAGAAAGATACATACCATAATATAAAATAGCTAATTCAATACAGAATATATGTTTTGATTCCGTTTATGGTTTCCGCCAGCGCCAAGCAAGCAATATGAACCTCGAGAAACATATTTGATTTTAGCCTCGAGTTATACTGTTGCGGGTAGCGAGTAAAAGACAAAGTTAGTAACTTTATAATCCTCTGGAAATTACTTATACACATAACATCAACAGTACACTAAAATAACAAAATATGTACGGACATGTATATATTTATACATTTAAATATATATATAAATCAATTCGCATTTTTTTTATACTACGTCGGGAGGCATACAAGCATTTTCTTATACCACTAAGGTGGTAAACAAGCGTACGGCCCGCCTGATGGTAAGCAGTTACCGTAGCCTATGGAAATTTGCAACACCAGGGGTGTCACTATTGCGTTGCCGACCCTGTAAGAACCTCTTCGCGTCTTTCTTACTGAAGAACCCCATACTGTAGTCCCTTGGGAAATCCTCGGCGGGGAGCTCTTACCACAACTTAATAAACTTCTCTGGAATCGCACAGTACGCGACCATTGCGGTTCCAGTGTATGAGGAGGAACTCCCAGCCGTCGGCGAGCTATGCGATTGTAAAATTCGACCCATTTGTTATAAAATGGTTATCGAAGACAAGGAACGCTTGCAAAACATTGCAATACATGCAACTCTCCAGGGAGTTGTTATTTGCATGTGATTTTCTGTGAACTGGATGTACTTCTCCAGAAGAGTTTCATTAATGCGCTCTACCTCTTTTAAAACACCCAAACTGTGTTTTTTTGTATTTCTTCTGTATGAGAATCGAACCCACGAGCATTGATGTCAAGGTAGTATCAAACCACTGCAACACCAAGCTCACCGCACAGTATGTAGATTGACGGAAGCTACACAAGCATACGGTGCACCTGATGTAATACAAATGTGATGTTTGCCGCAGTATATAATTGCTTGCAATACTTAAGTGCAGCATTATACCACATCCCAGCAACTCGTCAGGAGCGTGCAGGTAATCTCATTCACTTGCGGGAGTAGTTATTTGGCAGCAATTTTCTGTAAACACAATTACTACTATTTATTGCTTGCCTCCTGCTTAGGTAGATAAACCACAGGACATATCTTAAAAGAAATCAATATGCTACAATTGACAAAATATTTCGATTGAAATTAAAACTTGTCTATGGCGATGTCGCCAACCCTTTTGTCTGACATTCGAATTTGTTGGGTTTAAAAAGATTTAAAACCATAAATTTGGACATAAAGTTCGTTGGAAAATTCCTTTAGTATACTGTTTACCTATTGTAAACCCTACAGAAACAGAAAACTAGGTATAATTTGGAAATACCCACGTAAACACAAAGTCGCAGGAACTTTTAGTTTCTAATAAAATCCATCAAGATTTACTACAAACCTTCCTTATGCGCGAACCCAAAAACATTCCGACTTAGGTCCATTTTTATTCAACTACAACCCGTATTCCCTATTTATTAACAAAAAAAAAACTTGTCCCAAATTCCTATGCAAAATACAAAGTATTTAAACAGAAAACACTACAAAACAAAGCGCCATAAAAATGTTTGAAATAAGGGAGGGAGGGTAGATAAGAGCACCCTTATCAATGTCCGGCCCTTTATGTGTGACTCACAATACAATTCTAGATTGCACTAAACATTTTTCAAAGCGGATAGTTTTCTGTTGTTTACGTTATTTATAGCACTATGGTTTCTAGCAGTTCTGGGTAAACATGTTTATGCCAGTATTGCAATTACAGGGTAAGCAATTGTTATGCAGTTAAATTCATACCCTGATTTATATAAATATAGCCAGGATGTTATAAGTAGGTACACTAGAAGACGTCCAAACAAATTAATGATTTATAAACATTGTGGTCTCTTGTGGTTTTGGATAAATGTGTTTATGCCAGTATTGCCATAGTATAAGCAATTGTTGATTTGTTATACAACGTCTGAAGACACATAAACATGCAGCCCAACTGATGTAAATTTATTAACCCTACTACCGTCTACGTAAGGCATATGGCAAACAATTCTGTGCCCGACATACATTTATCCTTCCTATTTTAAATTGACTTATGTAGCGGAAAGATGTGAACTGGACATGGAGATGGCGGTGTCACTACCATTGCCGATATTTTTTTTTAAAAAACCATAGCTAACTCTTAAAAAAAATGCTTTCTCTCGAAGCGTTGAATAAAACCATATATCTACTGCAAAGCGGGAGTGACGTTCTTTCTACAATAGTATTGACTTGCCAGCAAGTGAACTGTATGTTTGCCACCTAGGTAATATAAAAATCGGCCAAGTGCGAGTCGGACTCGCGCACGAAGGGTTCCGTACCACTATCTATAAAAACGGCAAAAAAAATCACGTTTGTTGTATGGGAGCCCCCCTAAATATTTGTTTTATTTTAATTTAATTGTTTATTCTTAAAGTGAATATATAACTAAATATTCTGTGAATATTTCAAGCGTCTATCTGTTGCCGTTATCAATATCGAGCAAAAACGAGCAAAAAAATCACGTTTGTTGTATGGGAGCCCCCTTAAATATTTATGTTATTCTATTTTTTAGTATTTGTTGTTAGAGCAGCAACAGAAATACATCATCTGTGAAAATTTCAACTATCTAACTATCACGGTTCGTGAGATACAGCCTGGTGATAGACGGACGGACGGACAGCGAAGTCTCAGTAATAGGGTTCCGTTTTACCCTTTGGGTACGGAACCCTAAAAATAACGCAACAAAATCAGTTTTGTTTTTATTACATTTTACTTTTATGAAGAGGTTTTGCTTAGTGACTATAGCTAAGTTTCTTCAAAAGAGCGTGAATAGATTTTTGCAGAGTAGGCAATGCACTCGTGACACCCTTGGTGTTGCAAATGTCTACAGGCTACGGTAACTGCTTACCACAAGACAGCCGTATGCTTATTTGCCACCTTAGTAATATAAAAAAGTTAGTAACTAAGTACATAAATTGTGATCAACTTTAATTTCTCTTCATGTTCTGGATGCACTTTTAAAATCTCACAGTTAAGTCATGTTAAATTACATCGAAATCTCTTGTAGTCAAATATTCTGTACACAGTGCTACAGCTTAGGAAACGACGCCAAAAAGCAAGAAGCAATTATATTCAATTCTTTTAGGTTAGGAATAACCCTAGTTCATCGTTGTGTTACTGCGAGCGATTGAGTCCATAGACTGAGGAGATGCCTGAAGGCAGTAGGTGGGAAAGTACTAACTGTCCTTTTTAGGGTTCCGTAGTAAAATAGGAATCCTTATAGTTTCGCCGTGTCCGTCTGCCTGTCTGTCCGTCAGTCCGGGGCCTAGCTCAGAGATGCTTGATACTAAAATGCTGTAGTTTGGCATGTATATACATATTAACTATGCTGACAAAGTGGTAGAATAAAATCTTGAAACAAAATACCTACCTTAACCTAAGAAAGGTCTGATTTTCCCTCTGAGTTGTGA
The DNA here is from genome assembly GCA_947507595.1 of Pyralis farinalis. Lineage (NCBI taxonomy): Eukaryota > Metazoa > Arthropoda > Insecta > Lepidoptera > Pyralidae > Pyralis > Pyralis farinalis. Next base: position 34,673,875 of record OX382260.1, on the reverse strand, counting down.
AGGTCTGACGGCAGTCGCTCCATGTAATAATCAGTACCTTTGCCAAATCCTTAGGCTTAGGTAGCGGACCCCGCCAATCCTAATGGATTAGGAAACGGGATAATGCTAAGAAGAAGAATATTTATTTTTACATGAAACGACTGCTTGACCTCAACAATCCAGAGGGAAACCAGACCTTTCTTACATTTGTCACACGTCTTTTAAAATATAATTTCTTAGACTTGTGATATGACGTGGGTTTTCTCACGATGTTTCCTTCATCGACAAAAATAAATATGACCCTATGGATCTATGGCAATACTATAAAGTTTGTTTGAATTTGGAAGGTAATATCTGGTACTACTGTTTCTTTATGTCCATGCGTTTATAATAGAAAGCTACATTCCCGATTGTTATGGGTTATTTATTATTTAGGTTTCTAGTCTAAAACTTGAAAAAGCAAATATTCACGCCGGCGTTAAATATCTTGGTATTTTAAATAAAGAGTAACGAAAAAAAAAACATGAAATATATTAAAGTTCGTTTAATCAATGATTCTGGGAATTGCGAATGAGATTCAAAATTAATAATATTTATTAAAGTTTGTATTGACACTGAAGATTTTATTGTTTTATGTAACTAACAAAAGCATACTGTCTGTCTGTATAATGCTTATAAACATTTTTGATTACTTTCTGGTGGTCTGGTAATAGCGACATCGCCAACCAGCCTACCTAGCCAGCATTAGCTAAATATCAATCAATCAAAAGTGTCACTAGTAGAATAATCTTTACAGTCTTGGTGTCAGTTACAGTTTGGTGTACAGTGTGGTGCTTTCGTAGTATGGCATGTCATGTCATGTCCAGTGAATTTTCTATATCTTGCATTAATTCTATGGAAGACATTATTTAATTATTAAGCAAGATAAGACATTTTGAATTGAGTGACGAATAGAAAACAGGCATACCATTTTTCGAGAGGCATATATATCCCTTTACCTTAGAAGACTGAATATTGCCTATTAGTTTGGGAGTGATCCTGTGGAGACTGTGCATGTGTAGAGTATAAGTGTGAAGTGAGAACAAAGTGAGTGGGTGCGACGAGTTGTTGTGTTAGAAAACTTACCGTCTACCTTTAGCACGAAATTATGCTCGTCTGTCTTAGCGGTGACAGCAACACAGCAAAACAATTGGATTATGATCGTTTTCAAAGACTTCTTAGTTTGCTAGACTTCTTAGGTGTTGCGTGGGCAGGCGTTGATGTTGCACCTGCACTAAAGACATTCAATGCTGTCCTCCCCTGATCTGATATGCACTGCGATGCCCCCGTCTCGGCCTTCCCCTATACTGACATATATTGAGCCATTGCGTATCCAGCAAAACGTGACGCCATACTCCCTAGATTTATTATTTTTTATACTACGACGGGAGACATACAAGCATACGGCCCACCTGATCCTGAGCGGGTACCGTAGCCTATTAACGCTTTCGATATATTAAATATCACTCGCGCGATGCCTCCTCTGCTGCTTACTCAGCAACTCCTTGGGGGCTTACTCACACGCCCTTTTTTATTTATTTATTTAGCCCCGGGGTCTCTAAATAAAAGGCAGCTTTCACTGGTTAGACGTTCATTAAGAATAACTTTCTTGTCGAGACCGCTTCCGACTATATCAATGTCTACACTATTTAGAGAGCGACTGGACTTGGTCTTCTTCAAGAACTCTTCTTTTATGGCCGATCGAAAACAGCGATACCGTCAAACAACAGACACAGTGAGATAGCGTGATGAATCCCGTTCAGTTAACAAATATAATTTGACATAACCACTATTGCCGTATCACCTGACAGTCTTCAAGACTATCAGGTGATTCGGCAATAGTGGTTCTCCGATCCGAATCCGAGAACAGTGTAGGTGACATTTAAAGTTGTTTCTTTCAGGCAGCTGGGTGACAATAGCTGCAATAACCGTACAAAATCACACAGAAAGATTAGATCAAATTGCATGTAAATTTGACTCGCTAGAAATCATCCAAATCTATTGACGATTTACAGGAAATTAGATCTTAACAAATTGTGAGTTTTCGCTATTAGTTCTGATGAACTAGCCCCGGTCAGCACCCGCCCGCTATCGTTAATAGATGCGTGTCATTGCTGCCATGGCTGCTTCTTTCGTCTCTGCCTCGGCTGCTTCGCACTTATTAGAATAACGTGCTACGAATGACATATCCATCGCAGTGTCGTCCCTTATGAAGGAGGAGGTGGAAGGGAGGACACTGTGATGGAATTGTCATTCGTAGCATGTTATTCTAACGGCTGTAAATTTCACTTTTGCGAAACGCCTGATTCTGAGCTGTTATCTATTTAATTTCTGGAAAATTATTCTTGAGGAGTTAAAAAAGTGGCAGCGAAAGTAGCTAAAGATCGTATCGTTATCTATACTAAAATACAGAGCAGTAGAGTTTCTTTATTTATTTTTTTAATCGCTAGTCTCTGGAACTAGCAGTAGTATTAGAAAAAATCGTTTTGTAATTGTAACTCAATTCCTAAAAAGGGTTATAGCTATTCACGATACGATCCTTGAAGCCGAAAAAAGTAAGATAGTGGAAAAAGTGGTTCCCAGCGAATTCGCGCGTATTATGTCGCGGTTTGCTAGCTACACAAGGGCGAGACTGTGGCAGATTTTAGCGATACGCACAAACAAAGTTGAGCGGGATCCATTAGTCATAAATAAAAAGTTAAGGCTTGCATCGGTTTACTTTATGAGATTGTTATTGACTTCTGCAATTTCTATTTGTATTAGGTATTTCCATTATTTATTTTTAGTTTGTTTACATTCTGTCATTAAAAAGTTCGGCGAGTTCTATTTGTTGAAGTTTAATTGTATAAAAGCAGTATTTGTATATATTAAGATAAATCATTTGATATTTTTTTTTTATCAGGACAGGCCTACCGCTTCATTTGTTATATCAATCCAGGAGGAGCCGGATAGGGCAGTCGTTATGCATGTCAAGCAACATCAACCATAGCTTACCATTAGATTATTTTTTTATACGGCGTCGGGAGGCATTCAACCATATGGCCCACCTGATGTAAAGCGGGTACAATAACCTATGAACGCTTGTAACACATTAACTCACCCATAACAAGTCAAATAAACATATTCATGCACACAGTTGTTTGTCCTGTGTGGGAATCGTCGGTGACAAAGTCTCGTTATTAACCACTGCGTCACCGAGCTCGTCTAAACTTACCGAGTAAACCGAGCTTATCCTAACGTGACATTAATGGATAACGTAAATTCAATTTTGTAATTATGACATTAATCTATTTATATCTTCCTTTTCAGAGAGAATCAGGCGCCTCATGGTTCGGTTTCTCTACACCTCACTCGCTTCTTTCATAGCCTTTTTCACTTATGCTTGTAGGCTCCCTTCCCTTCGACGGTTAGCTCCTTTACCTTTTACCTACTTTTAAATCACGAGCTATGGTCAATTCAGTCGGGATAGGCGAGGTTTCACTTTTCTTGTCTCCTATATCTATATATCTGTATTCATGTTATATGTCCCTTCTTATCTTAACACCTATACTCTCTTTTAGACCAACTCTGTTCCTTACATCATCAGAGCCAACTGGATCTACGAGAATTATACCACAGATTTTCGTTAGGCTGTATAATTTCTCAATTAATTATTACATGATTTGGTATAGTGATAATACAATATCGGAATACTGTGCACTAGATAACTTTTTTCCCTTCTTTCGGTATGAACTTCGGAACATACGCGTTTGTGTACTGCAGAAGTTTACCTTTTACGATATTGTATTCGCTTCTTCTTCATTCTCACAACTTCAATCAAACAGTCTTGTACCCCGAGGGTTTCGTATCATTATTATAAAACTTAGGAACAATACATATACTACACTCGCGGGCAATAAAATTGAACAGCCTCGTATTTTTTGAAACAAAGTCCTTATTATTAAAACTTTCCTAGACAACGTCTTGAGAAATACTAAAGTATTTTTATTGTATGTAGAAGTACAATAAAAACTAGTTTAACATTCACTAAGTGAAGATATTGATTGACATAATCAAAAACTCAAATGTATTTTCCATCGATTTATATGTATACGTATATGTACATATATGTGTATATGTCTATGTATACCTAATCGGGCCATAAGTTAGCTACAAATGAATATGCATTTATTTTTTAAAGAAATAATGTAATTTTAATAAAACTTACAAATACATATTTACGGAAGTCTGGCCACGAATCTATGGATTTACGCACTGTTTCCATGGGAAATTTAGCAACTGCTTACGAAATCTACTATACTTTAAGAAATCTCTGAAGATTTCTTAAGAGACACAATATCGGCGTGTCGTTTCGAGAAGGCCATTTCCTCTTAAACTGACCATAATTTGTAATTTAAGGGGTTCAGATCTGGGCTAGACCAGTCATTAGCTCTTATAAAGCTTGAAACGTTGGTTTCGAGTCAGGCTTGAGTAGTTCATGCCTTGTGACCAGGTGCAGAGTCCTGCTGGAAAGTTCACGGTATATATTTAAAAAGTGTTTTGCTGAGAGGTTTTACAATACGGTCCACGAAATCTCTTGGTACACTTTCGTTGAAGTCTTCACTTCTTTTTCACAATAATGAAGCTTTGTGACTCCTTGATAAGGCACGCCCACCATATTATTACAAAAACTCGATGATGACCACGTTACACCTTTCCAACCGACATTGAACGTTATTTTGTTACAGTTGTAGTTCTCTTCAATCGTGAAAATTTTTTCATCAGTAAAGAGGATTTTTTTGTGCCTTTTCCTGCATATCGTACAGAAGGCGTATCGAATGATCCACTCTCTTCAATCGTAAGAATTGATTTAGGTGATGTCCTGTACCAAGATCTTGAATATAACCAACGGTTCCATACCCACTTTGTGCAAGGCAAACCATGGTAATACTATTTCCTTTAACACCCCATTCCATGTTGTAATTTGATAATAAACACGAAAAAAATATGTAAAACGGCGGGAAATCAAAAGAAGAAATTAACATAATAAATTCCAAAGCGTTAGCGTAAGCGTTCCAAATTCAAAGTAATTAAAGCGTTGAAAAAAGAAAAGTTTCTATGTATTCTATGTTTCTATGTATTATATAATATTTATATGTAAGTTTCTGTATGGCCAAACTAGTTATTCATATGTATATGCATGAGAAATTCAATAATTTTACGTTTTTTTTATACCACGTCGGGAGGCATACAAGCATACGGTCTACCTGATGTAAAGCGGGTACCGCAGCCTATTAACGATTGAGATATATTAGATATCGCGCGATGCCTCCTCAGCGGCATACACAGCAAAGCAAAAGTATTATGTAACCCGTCATTACAAAAATAAACCAGTATTTTACGATTACGATATTTAAGTAGTGATTCGAAGCAGATACTTCAGTGCAATGTAGAAACATTTAAAGTGTCATAATGTCAGATACGAGAGTTTCCATAAGAGCCACCAAAAAGTTAATCTCGGGTAAACATAAACGCAAATTTACAACTGTTACAACCATTAATTTACGTCGGCGAAAACCTAAATCCTCTGAACATTTGCCGATTCGACAAAAAGCTAACAATAGAATTCTAGTCCCATTCCTAAAAAGCAATGAGGATATCGTGTTAAATATATGTGGTTTTGATAAAAGTTCACGTTTCGTGTCGTCTCGAGTTAGAGTTGTTAGCTTACTAGAGAAAATTCATTAGAAGTTTGACAATATTTAAAGGTCATTATTACAAGAACTGCATATACACTGAGTCTCATATAATCGAAACGCCAAGAGCAATCGTATAGGAAATCAAATAATTATGACTAAGATATTAAAGAAAGAAGGAAGAGCAAGACTTACGTACCATGACTAAATTGATCGTGTTTTATCAGAAGGTGATGTTAGAAGCCCTAAAATCGGCGTGGGTACATGAGAAGTGCTCTGAATGATATAAAGAAACGAGTGATGTGAGAAAGGACCGAGTCATGTGGCGCACGGTTCTCTCTGCCTACCCCGCAAGGGATTTGGCGTGAAGTTATAGATAGATAGATACCCGCTTTAAAGAATTACGACTGATACAAAATAGGTCTACATCTAGTAGGTAATCATGTAGGAAGAAGGTCAACTCGCCATTTTTTTATACAACGCCAGGGGGCAGTTAAACATATGGCCCACCTGATGTAAAGCAGTTACCGTAGCCTATTAACGCTTGTAATATATTAAGTATCACTCGCGCGATGCCTTCTCTGCTGCTTAATGGCAACTCCTTAGGAGCTTACTGGTGACCTCACTCACACGCAGGAACACAACATCTTGGGAGTTGTTATTTGGCTGCGGTTTTCTGTGAGGTGGAGGTACTACCCCAGACGGGTTGCTTTGATACACCCTACCTCTCTTAAACTATCCAGAGACCAAGACAAACAGACATATTCATGCACACAAATGTTTGTTTTGTGTGGGAATCGAACCGAACAGTGTTAGTCCCAAAGTCGCGTCATTCACGACTGAACCACATACGCTAGAAGAATATTTTTCTTTGTTATTTCGGCTATATCACTTTTTTAAGCAAAGCAAAGCATACTCATGGTATATTTGTATATTTTTTTTTTTTTTTTTATTTGTCGGACAAATTGTGTTATGGGTACTAGACAACTGATAAACATACGTAAATACATTTTTTTTTTGTAAATACATACTTATTATACATAGAAAATACCCAGACCAACACAAACAGACATGTTCATGCACACAATTATATATAATCCTAATATAATATTATAAATGTGAATGTCCGTTTGTTTGTTACGCTTTCACGGGAAAACTACTCAACCGATCATCGTGAAACTTTGTACACATATTCTTGGAGGTATCAGAAGTAATAGGAGAACTTTTTATTACAAAAAAAATGCGAGCGAAGCCGCGGGTAAAAGCTAGTATTTATATAAATATGAATATTATAAAACCGTCCGATACCGACTTTATATACTCAAAAATGCGATATCTTTAAACCTAATATTTGCGAATTGCGAACAGTAGGAATAAAAGGGCCAGTGCAACTGTGTTATATCGCGATATGATGTTGTCTCCTTTGGGAAATTTAATGAAACAAGACAATTATCACTGCGCATGCGGAATGGAAGGCGCTCTCCATTGTCAGCGAAAACGTGATACCTCCACAAATCACAGCTTCGTTGCAATGGTATGTTTTTATTCAATAACATTATGAATGGTGCTTTATTTATGTAGTACAGTGTTGTTGAAAAACGTGTGTGTAGTGTGAATCGGCACACATTATCACGTCACACTGTTGATGAAAGAAATCCAATTCTGTGTGCATTACGAATGAAATTTTTAAAAAATGTTGAATCTCTTCCTCGCACAAAAAAACAAGTTCTAGTCAATTGCCGACGTTCCGGGAAATGCATGCATTTAAATAGTAAATATTGCAAATTATTATGTTGTTTACAGTGAAGAATTTATTTCTACTTATTTTTTCAAAGGGGGATCGAGATCTAAACGGCTATCTATTTCAACTTACGATACGAACTAAGAGCGTTGCATAAGTATGTGAGTTTCAATTTCCTACAGAGCATAGATTAACTACGATAACGTGGCATCTGCTCAACATTTTCGAACTTATTGAAATGCGCTTTTCTCAATTTATATTAAGTCTTTGTTTTATACAACGTCGAGATGTATACAAACATACGACCCGTGATGTAAGCGGTTACTGTAGCCTATAGTTACTCGTGCGATGCTATCTTTCCTGCTAACACAGCTCACCTCACTCACTCTCAGGACCATCACAAGCATCTAGGGAGTTGTCATTTGATCGCAGTTTTTCTGTAAGGTAGAGATACTTCACCAGATGGGCAGCTTTAATGCATCCTATCTCTCCTAAAAACAGCACATAAATGCACATAAATCCCTGTATACTAATTTAGTATATAACACACCAGGATTCAAACCAGAGACCGGTCGATTGACACTCTAGTTCTTTATCTGCTTTATTACTGTTCAGTCCTAATCATAAACACAAATCAAACATCATAGAAAATAATATTTTTGAACAAATTACAACATTTCTTGTAAATGTTGAAGTTGCGTTCATCAGTCACTGTTCGAATAATAAAGTTGATTTCTTTGTGGATTCATATTATGTCAAGTGATTTCGTACTAACTTAATTGCGAGTGTTTATATTCACAGTGAAAGTTTTTAGAATTCGCCAGTAAGAGAAATTGTCAACGAAAAATGTATTTAAATTTCGAATAAAGAACTATTTGGGATGACGTAGATGTACGTTGAATTTGTTTTTAAACGCGGCGGCAATTTAAAAATGCCTTTCGCCGGTTGCAATGAATTTGACAAACCCGGTGACTCAGTGATTAGTTACAGTGCTTTGTTACCAACGCTTGAAGGTTCTTTTACCACACAGGTCAAACATTTGTATGCATGAACATGTCTGTTTCTCTTGGTCTGGATGCCAAGAGAAGGTACGGAGCATCAAAGTAGCTCGAGTGTTCAAAAAGGTAAAAAGATAAAAATTCTTTATTTGCCATTGGGCCCTCGCGGGCACTTAGACTTAGACGTCTACAGTTTTTGAAATATAATATTATTGTATCTTATTCAATTCTCTTTTTAGTTTTTTCTTTTTAGGGTTCCGTACCCAAAGGGTAAAACGGAACCCTATTACTGAGGCTCCGCTGTCCGTCCGTCCGTCCGTCCGTCCGTCCGTCCGTCCGTCCGTCCGTCCGTCCGTCCGTCTGTCACCAGGCTGTATCTCATGAACCGTGATAGTTAGACAGTTGAAATTTTCACAAATGATGTATTTCTGTTGCCGCTATAACAACAAATACTAAAATATAGAATAAAATAAATATTTAAGGGGGCTCCCATACAACAAACGTGATTTTTTTTGCCGTTTTTATAGATAATGGTACGGAACCCTTCGTGCGCGAGTCCGACTCGCACTTGGCCGATTTTTTTTATCTACTAGCATTTCGGAAATGACCATTGGCTAAGAAGAAATGCCGAAAGAAACTTGCCAATATAGGTCTCTTTTAAAATTGACAATTAGATATTACAAAAACAAAAAATACATAAGCATATTGGTACAATAATAATATTAAATGGTAAAATAAAAAAAATGGGTGCGTGTACTTATGTACGCGCGTGAGAAGTTATACTTCTCTGGCATCATTAAATAAATATTTAACATATATAACTAAATAATATTTAGTATTAATTATATTAAATAATAATATTTTAATTTATAAGAAGGGTTATTGGAGTAAAATTAAAAAACGTCTATTAAGTAGTAGCGGCGATGTTTATGGAATGTATTACATACAAGTCAAATGTAAAATACAAATGATATACATTTTTAACTATAGCGCCATCTACCGGTAATACCGTGAAACATTTAGCAGTTTTAACCTATTGTACATTTTTAACTATAGCGCCATCTACCGGTAATATCATGAAACATTTAGCAGCTTCAACCTGTACTTTTGTGTTCGAGTACCACGCATTCACTCTCGCTCTGTCTCTTTCTATTCCCCCTCCATGGTAGCGTTGCACGTTTAACGTAACCTTGTTGAAAGTCGCATTAGAAGTATAAATTCAAAAATTATTAAGGACGGGTGGTATGTGCTTAATTATTTCCAGATATCTTTGTCAGACATACTCATCAATTCTATAATGAGCCCTTCTACAGAGAGTATTTTTAATGACAAAACATGTATACAACGCGAAAGTGAAAGGATGTAGTTGCCAAGGAAAATTAAGACTCACCTACTACGACCAAATTGGTAGTGTTTTATTAGAAAATTGTGTAAGGAACCGGTGAGCGTGTATGAACAGAACTGTGATAGTTAAAGACGCGGGTTAGATGTGTAAGAACCGGGGCACGTGACGCTTATTCGCCCCTACCTACCTTGCAAGGGACTGGACAAAAAGATATGAATTTTTACGAGCTCGGTGGCACAGTGGTGAAACTCACTGTTACGTTATTTTGACTTTGATTTGATACCAGGCTTCTCTTTTGCCAAAGCCTTCTTAGTTAGTGAATGCACATGCAGGTTTGACGAGCTCGGTGGCAGAGTGGCTAACAATGCTACTTTAACACCATCTCGTAAGTTCGATTCCCATACAGAATAGGCGTTTGTGTGCCTGCTTGCCTCACAAGGGACTATACAAGAGCTTGGGAGCTTCCTGGTGACCTCACTCACACGCAGGAACACAACAACCCTCTAGGGAGTTGTTATTTGGCTGCGGTTTTCTGTGAGGTGGAGGTACTTCTCCAGACGGGCTGTTTTGATGCGCCCTACCTCTCTTAAACCATCCAGACCAAGACAAACAGACATGTTCATGCACACAAATGTTTGCCTTGTGTGGGAATCGAACCCACGAGCGTTAGTGTCAAACGACTGAGCCACCGAACTTGTCAAAATAAAATAAAAAATATACATAAATATACATAATGAAGTCTAAAACAGTTCTCAAAATATCGTGTTTTTATACAACTTCCGGAGGCATATGTGGGCTGAGCGATACGTGGTTATGGTTGCCTATGAATACTTGTAATGTATGAAGTTTTGCTCGCGTATTACGTCGACTGCTACTACCTGCCAACACTAAAATTAATTCTGGTGTAAGCTCCTCTTGGTAACCCCACTCATCATCACAAAAAAATAACAACCCTCCAGAGAGTTGTTATTTTCGAGGTTTCCGAGACGAGCTGCTTTGATGAGCCTTACCTTTCTTAACACCCAAACCTAGAAAAACAGACATGGCCAGTGGGTTCGACTTTCACACAAGTCAGACATACACACATATGTCTGACTTGTGTGAAAGTCGAACCTCTTCACGCCTTTCTTGAAGAACCCCATGCTGTAGTTCCATGGGAAAACCTCGGCAGGGAGCTCATTCCACAAATTAATAGTACTCGGTAGAAAACTTCTCAGAACCGCACAGTACGTGACAATTACGGTTCCAGTGCACAAGGATGAACTCCCAGCCGTCGGCGAGTTGTGCGATTGTAAATCTGTTGGCATAATGTCGAACAACTCCTCAGAACACAACCCGTTATACAATCGGTAGAACACGCAGAGGGAGGAAAAATCTCTTCTCAAACTCAAGGGCTCAATACTGTGTGTGAGTTCAGGATCATCGACGATCCTCACAGCTCGTCCCTGCACCGAGTCACAAGGTCTGGTATGGCTGGTCTTAGCAGGTGCTCCCGCCCAAAGGTGGCTACAGTACTCCATATGCCATGTGCATATGTTGTGTTGTGTTAAATCATTCAAAAGAGGCTATTTCGAAGAAGTGAGCAGGAATTTACAAGCTTACTTTATTATGAATTAACACTCAATCCTCAAGAGTTTCGTTGCCCTCAATACGCATATCGGTTGTGTTTGTTTGCATTATCTTTCCATTGATTATTTATTATATAACTTTTTGTTGAATTGTGGCGCGCTTAACAATATTTATTAAGGCACAAATAATCGTTCTCTTTGAAAAACATGAGTATCGGTGAAATTTCTCGTCAATGCATATAATCGTAAGTATTTTAAATCATTTTTAAATTAACTTATGCAGCGATAATTTGAAATTTATTTTTAATTATTATTTTGTTGAAATGGACTGTTCGACTATGGGTCAGGCATTACGAAGACACAGGTTACGTGCAGTATTTAAGGCGTGCCTTCTAAAACTTCGGTTTTTTTTTTATATTAGTTCAGCATAGTGGCCCCTCTTGCCTGATGGTAAGCGAAAGAGGAGCCCAAATCAACTGCCCAACTGCAACTGACAACATACTACATACCGTATCCTGTCAGTTGACGCTGCCATGCTGACGCGTAAAATGCTTCTTCACGCTTCGTTTGAAGGATCCCATATTGTAGGAAGGAGGGAACACATATGCAGGCAAGGCGTTCCTCTTTTTAATGGTACGACAAAGATAGGAGTTGCCGAACTTTTTGGCCCGCGAAGAGATATTCTCAAGCGTGGAACTATGACATCGCAAGCCCGCACGTGTGGTTCTATGACGGAAGGGTGAGGGTGGGATAAGGGAAAACAGTTCTTCAAAGCACTCGCCATGGTAAAGGCGGTAAAATACGCTTAGAGAGTCTTTGTCCCTACGGAGTTGAAGAGGATTTAAATCCTATTGAAAATGTGAGAGGTCAAATGGTTCTCAACTGGGATTCCTCGACGGTCAAAACCAAAGAAAGCCTTTTGTCATTTGGTGAACACAACATGGACGTCATATCAGGTCACTGATTGGAACGTGGTAGCTGGAATGTATAATTGGTTACAAGAAGTTATCGATAAGGACGGCAGGCCACTACGTTATTAGTGTATACCTATAAATATATGTTTTAAATATTATTACTTTTATATTTTTTATTTATTTTTAAATGTATTTTTTTTATTAAACTTATATATTTAAAGAAAATTGATAAATTTACCTTTATTATTAAGTTTAGTGAGTACCTATTCAAAGTATAAGTGATCAATTAGATAATTTTTGTGTGACGTGACGTGACGTAAGTGAGAGTGACGTTATTGCTATAAAAGCTAGATTACCTAACTATATACCATGTTTATTCACTAATCTCATGATCAACTTAACCTACTTATCTTACGTAAATAAAATAGACTAACATAGATAATCTTTACAGTATCCACAAATTATTGTTTCTTGTATAAATGAAATGCATTCTGATATAAACTTCTAGCTTTGTAGTTTAATATTTATTTGTCATGTTTTTTATATAATAAACAAATGTCATTTGTGGCTTCTAATAAATATTCAAATTGATATTTATGAATAAAATCATTATTTATGAATTCTAATAAATATTAAAATTGACGTCTAAACTACATGAAGTAAAGAATTAAAAAAGGATGTGTCGTCAATTAATTAACCAAAAATCTCGATCTCGATCTCATGACTTATATGTAATAACAAATTGCGTATTACGTAATTGCGTCGCCTCTACACCATTGTTGTTACAAATAAAATAACGAAATTTGTATATATATTTGTATATATATATATATATACGTTGATTGCATGTTATATATATTTTTTTAAACCACCAGTATACATAAACATTATATATAAACCACAGACGTTTGACACAGATGCAATGAGATCACTATATCAAGACACATATATTACCTACAATATCTTTTTTTTATACTACGTCAGAATGCATACAAGCATACGGCCCACCTGATGTAAAGCGGGTACCATAGCCTATTAACGAATTATTAATTATTAATTAATTATTATCCTATTAACGACACGTGTAATAATTATTTACAATGTAATATAAGATTAGTATAGAATAGTGGTGCGTACTTAACTACAACAATAAGGTTAATAGGTGACCGGGCAAGTACGTTTGAAGACATATATTAGGATATAAGTGAGTAGTATAAATAATACATACATATATAACCAATGAACAGTTTCGTAAGTTAGCAACTAAGTATACGGTAAATAGTAATTATAATTTAATTAGGATTTATTTTATTGCAGGTAAATAACAGTAATCATGTCGTATAATTTTATCGTTTTAAAGTTCTTTATTTATAATGAATTTATATTGCTTTGAGTACTTAAATTGTCCAAAAAGTACTTTTTTCGTTTATATTTTATATTATTCATAATAAGATTTTTATTTAAATCGGGTGGTAGTGTATTATTTATTGCACCGATTAGGCCCAACGACATCCGATAGCTCACGATGACATTACCCGCGTACTATCATCGAGGTGGTATATTTTTTTTTGTGGCTTTATATACGTACCGTTTTCTAATTTTAGTAACAAAACAGTAAAAATATAAATATTCAACATTTAAGAGTTTATTTACTAAAATTGGGTCAGAGACGATTAGATTTGAGAAGAGAATTTGCATATTTTAATATCGTTAAGATATTACAGATACAGCGCGATTGCTATCGCACCGGATATTGGGGCTGTCAGGAATATGTAGCTATTCCATCGCTATTACTTGTATAAAATCTATTGTGTACCTGAATTCAAACCAGCAATTTATTATTCCTAAAACAAGTCAAAAGAAAACGCAGAATATTGAGATTTTTAGACAAGACGGCGGCGAGAATTCACAAAAAACCTAATTTGCCAGCTCAAATGTCTGGAATTATACATTCGTAGCACGTCTGTGACACAAATGCTACGCCGTAGTCGATTTACATACCTGTAATATTTGAAAACCTATCATAAAACCGAACTGCTGCATTTTTGGCACATGATGCCAATCTTCAGTATCATTTCGACGTCGACAGTCGACACTGGTTCCGTAGTATTTCCGTGGCCAGTTTATAAACTCCATATAGATTTCGCTGGCCACCCCTCGTACTAGCTCCGTCTCGTTCACACGACCATTTTAAGAGGCACCCCAGTGCGTTTTACTCCTCCGAGCGGTGAGGACGTTAGATTAGTCACGTTCTAAATGCAGCATGGGAGATCGCGATTATAATTTTTGAATTTCAAATGCAGTGACTTATTTATTTTAAGTAATGTTTTTTTATTTTTATTTTGGGATAGTATTGTAAGTGACTAAAAAGTTTGTTCTAAATTCTTAATCAGTGTTGGAATAGTGTAGTGTATTAAAAACAAAAAATATATCCCAATAATTAATATAAATATTGCATAATTAATAATTTACATAAAATTACAATTCATTGTGGAGACTTAATAATACTTATAGTGATTGATCATCAAGTGATTTATTTTTAGCAGGAATACGGAACTTTTTTGGTGATTGTTGAAAAGGTAATTGAATTTCGTTTTCCGATAACGATTTGTATTATTAATTAAAACATATTGCGATATTTTTAATTTATTATATTATGAAATAAACGAAAAGTAAGGTTAGCATGACAAATAAAAAAAAAATATAATGTAAAACAGCGCGGAAAAATAAATAACAACATGTTTTGTAAAACATGTTGTTATTTATTTTTCCGCGCAGAAAACCGCATCCATATTTTACATCATGTGGGCCGTATGCTTGTATGCCTCCCGACGTTGTATAAAACAAATAAGAAATTTAGAAGGCCGGAGACAAACAACTACTACTAAGTGGGTTATTGTATTCCTGCGACTGAGTCGGTTACCAGTAAGCTTATTAAAAGTTGCTGTCTTCTTTTTATGTACAGTGTCGGGTGGCGTACAAGCATACGGCCCATCTGATATAAAGTGGTTACCGTAGCCTATGAACGTTTGTAATACATTAAATATTACTGGCCCCATGCCTCCTCTGCTGCAAACAAAGCAACTCCATAGGACCTTACTGGTGATCTCTTTCACACGCAGGAGCACAACAACCGTACAGGGAGTTATTATTTGGCTACGGTTTTCTGTGAGGTAGAGGTACTTTTAAAGACGAGCATGTACCCTACTTCTCTTAAACGGCCCACCTGATGTAAAGCGGGTACCGTAGCCTATTAACGCTTGCGATATATTAAGTGTCACTCGCGCGATGCCTCCTCAGATGCTTACACAGTAACTCCTTGGGAGCTTACTGGTGACCTCACTCATACGCAGGAACACAACAACCCTCCAGGGAGTGGTTATTTGGCTGCGATTTTCTGTGAGGTGGAGGTACTTCCCCAGACGGGCTGCTTTGATGCCCCCTACCTCTATTAAATACCCTAAATCATGACAAACACATATTCATGCGCACAAATATTTGTCTTGTGGAAATCGAACCCACGAGCGTTGGTGTCAAAGTGAAAAATCGTGGCGCCGGTCGCTACTCGGATGCCAGGGTACACAGGAAGGAAAAAAAAACTATAAGGCTGTTTAGTTACAAAACCATTGCCTGGTATTGACTACGAGTATGATACTTTGCGTGGTGGCGAAGAGTCGTTAATGACGCTACTTTGACACCAACGCTCGTGGATTCGATTCCCACACAGGACAAAGTATTGGTCTGGGTGTTTTTAAGAAAGATAGGGCTCTCATCTCACAGAAAACCGCACCCACATAATAACTCCTAGTAGGTTATTGTGTTTCTGCGTGTGAGTGAGGTCACCAGGAAGCTCCTAAGGAATTGCTGTGTTTACAGCAGAGGTGGCCTCGTGCCAGTGATTCTTAACGTATTGGAAGCATTCAAGGCTACGGTAACCGCTTAACATCAGGTGGGTCGTGAGCTTTATACATCTCGACGTTGTATAAAAGAATAGATGAGACCTGTTTTATCGCCGCCGCTATCGATTCTAAACGGTACGGTAAACCCATAATCACGTCATCTGGCTTCAATACTAACGTGCACTTATTGCGGTGCTTTAATCTCTATAACAAATTAATCCTACCTATTTGATCGGTTATTGTAGTACCGTGTTTGTTAAACATACATATTTACAACTAAAATTCGTAGATAAATCTAAATATATTAATAATAAATTTATTTAAGTATTTAATACTCGTAGATTTATAAAAATAAATTGTTTTCAAAATAGTACCTATTGGTACATTTTAGTTTGAAATATTTCAAACACATACCTAAAAAAATTATCTATATTATTTAAAATGTCAATTTGTACAAAAGTTTTCAAATAAGCCTCTATCTAAACAAGATTCTAAACACAGTATGGGAATGCGTTGGTGCTGACCTAGTGACTTTTCTATCTTGGTAGCGACTTTCCTGCGAGTATATATTTTAGCAGTTGTTTACCATTCATTCGTTATTTATTGTATCATATTATACTTTCTTTTTTCAACATTCGGAGACAAACAATGGTATTTAAGAGAGGTAGGACGCATCAAGGCAGCCTCTCTGGGGAAGTACCTTCAAGCACAACCGCAGCCAATGCTGCCAAATAATGCTGTATGCCTGCCGACGTCGACACAGAAAAAAAATATACGTACTGACCATATGATGTAAAGTGGTTACTGCAGTCTATGAACGGTTACAATGCAAAAAGTATAGCTCGAGCACCATCTCTACTGCTAACATGAAAACTTCTTAGGAGTCTATTGCCAACCTCACTCACTCGTAGTAACACAACAGCACTTCAGGTAGTTGTTATTTGGCTGTGTGTTCTTGTGAGGTAGAGGTACTTCGCAAGTCGGCCTGTTTTGTTTCATTGTTTTTTAAGACTAAATTGCTGGTTTTTATCGAGAACTGAAACAAATAAGCATAAGCCTCACATTTAGTGATTATATATCGGCTTATTGGTTAAAATATTCTACCATTGGTCAGTACGCTAGAAATGCTGAGATATTTTTTTATACAATATCGGAAGACATACAAGCATACGGTTCACCAGATGTAAAGCGGTTCCCGTAGCCTATAAACGCTTGTAATACATTAAGTATCACTCGCGCGATGCCTCCTCTACTGCTAACACAGCAACTCCTTACGTGTTTACTGGTGACCTCACACACACGCAGGAACACAACAACCCTCTAGGGAGTTGTTGTTTGGCTGCGATTTTCTGTGAGGTGGAGGTATTTCCCCAGACGGGCTGCTTTCATGCGCCCTACCTCTCTTAAAACATCCAAACTAAGATAAACAGACATGTTCATGCACACAAATGTTTGCCTTGTGTGGGATCGAACCAACGGCCGTCGGTGTCAAAGTCGCGCCATTCACGACTTGTCAAAGACAATAATTTAGGCATTAAAACAACGTTTTCGTGAGCGGAGCGGTGCCTTCATGCGAAGTCGTTTCCAGGGTTTTACCGATCTTTTATACTACGCCGGGAGGCATACAAGCATACGGCCCACCTGATGTAAAGCGTGTATCGTAGCCTATTAACGCTTATGATATATTAAATATCACTCGCGCGATGCCTCCTCTTCTGCTTACACAGCAACTCTCTGGGAGCTTACTGGTGAACTCACTCACACTCAGGAATACAACAACCCTCTAGGGAGTTGTTGTTTGGCTGCGATTTTCTGTGAGGTGGAGGTACTTTCCCAGATGGGCTGCTTTGATGCGCCCTACCTCTCTTAAAACATCCAAACCAAGACAAACAGACATGTTCATGTTAGGCATTAAAACAACGTTTTCGTGAGCGGAGGGTGCCTTCATACGAAGTTGAGTGGTTTACCCGTTTGTGTTTCCATGGTTTGACCGATATCTAGGTTATATGAGCTGAATCTCGGAGTTTGCATACAGCATATGCGGCGTCGACTCCTATCGTGCCATGTGCACCACACCTTACGTTGTTTAATTATTTTCCACTGTCTGCGACTTGAAGAGCTCGTGTGGACTCTATTTTATATGCAGGAAGATGATAAAAGCGGAGAATAAAAATATGAGGATGCAGACTAACTTGGACTTTATTTAACCAATTTGACATTACTCCTTTTTACTATAGACATAAACTTATGAATATCATTAAAAACTAGGTTTTATTTGTATTGTAAATATCCACAATATCTGTTTGACGTCATTATGCGGCAATACACAGATACTTTTGCTACCATCTGAAGGCGCTTGTCAGTATTTTAGCATCACTCTTTATCGCGCTGTCAAGCTACTTCACCTACTTCGCCCTCCTTCAGGCAAACTTTGAGAGAGTGAACCCGCGGAAGGCAGATTGCTTTTTGCAACGTCAGGAAGCATGCAAGCATGCGCCGTACCTGATGTAAACTGATTAGCGTAGGATATGAAGACGTTGTTTATACAAGAAGTAACGCTCGTACATTGCGAGCCTTGCTGCTAACTCAGCAGCTCCGTAGCTCACTGGCTACCTTACTCGCTCTCCGGATACGCAATAACCCTTCAAAGAGATCTAATTTTACTGTGTTTTGCTATAAGTTGGAGGTACTTCCCTAATGTAGTTTTACTATGTAGGAATCGAACCCATTAGCTTCGGTGTTAAAATACCTCGAGCTGGGCCGGTCAAGCCATCAATTTCTCGGCGATGACGGTTAGCTGGAAAAATACACGAGTCCCGTCATCTCTCCGCTGAGCTGACGGCACCTTCATCGCTAACCAAGATTCTATCGCAGATCTACATCCTCAGGGCAGGAGCGCTAATCTTGTCCTCTGTGTTCTCTTCACTTTCGCTCCAGGAACACATGATCTCTCCCTTCAGTTTACTCAGTCACTTCTTGAAACATTCAAGACCCTGATAGTTGAGACGGGATGATTCGATTCAGACATGGGATGATGAGGAGGATGGAATAAGTGAAAATAGTTCTTCAGATCACTCATCTGAAGAACTATTTTCACTTATCCCATCCTCTCCCTTATGTCATAGAACCACACGTGCATTCTTGCGAAGTCATCATTCCACTGTTGAGGACATTTCATCTCGTACTAAAAAGTTCGGTAACTCCTTGGATGGATACCAATTTGCCCAAACGCTGAACAATAAGACACAAAACGAGGGCGTAGTTATCTACTACAAGTCGTCTCTTAATCCACAGATCGAAGAACCGCAAGTAATTGACGCAAACTGTCTCACTTTAAAATTAAATCCTGACACCTGTATCATTGGTATTTATCGTCCGCCAAGTCACAAAAACATAACTAATTTTATCTCATCTCTGAATATCTTGCTAAGCAGTTTGTCGTACTATAAAAACCTGATAGTAATGGGGGACATAAATATTGACATTTCAGCGACTTCTACAGATAATCGGCGTTATGAGTACTTAAATATACTTGCAGGTCATGGCATATTATCGGCCCACACGTTACTAACACATAACCATACATGCCTAGATCATGCTATGCTAAAAACTAAAAAGCAAGTATGCTGTTTTGTTGTAGAGGCCGATATAACCGATCACTACAGTGTAGCCATAAATATAGATCTAAATTCCTCTAAATCTAATTATACTACCGGTAACCGATATTTTATAAACCGGGAAGGCGTATCAAATTACCTAAAAAACTACGATTTTTCTCCTCTCTATCAGATGCATGATGCTAACCAAGCGACCGGATTTCTAGTCGGTGCATTGCAGTCTGCTGTCTCAAACAACACCAAACTAGTGGTAATTCCTAAGCGCAAAAGGACGGAGAAGCCATGGGTCACACCAGGTCTCCTACGTTGTTTGAGAAATCGCGATAGTCTCCACAAAAAAGTTAAAAATTCTCCATCAAACGATGTCTTGTTTTGTACCTACAAGAGATACAGAAACTTCTGTTCTGCTTTGCTAAAAAAACTAAAAAGAGATTATGAAAAATCACTTATAGAGGAAGCAGGGTCAGACAATAAAAAACTGTGGAAAGTCGTAAAAAATATTGCGTATATAAATAAGAACAAGGAAAATGTGTCTCACTGCTTGATCTCAGGAGATAATCCCAAATCGAGTGCTAATACGGTCAACGAATATTTTACTAGAATTGGACACAAACTGGCTGAGGACCTAATATCGAAACGTGGCACTCATATGGGTGATTCAGCTCGTACTACCCAGTGTGATACTAAACATGGCTCATTCTACCTTTCACCCACAGACAACGAGGAAATCGAAAGACTCTTAAAATCTCTTAAGGAAGACTGTGCCGCTGGTATCGATGGTATTCCACCATGGCTACTGCGACTAAATAGCGGCATTCTCACTCCCCCTATAACCTTTATATGTAATCTAGCTCTCAGTACTGGTACCTTCCCTAGAGCACTCAAAATTTCGAGTGTAATTCCCATACACAAGGAAGGCGATAAGAACTCTATTAATAATTACAGGCCCATTTCAATTTTACCGGCGCTCTCTAAAATTCTCGAGAAACTTATAAACATGAGACTGATCAATTTTCTTGAAAAGAATAGAATTATATCATCTACTCAATATGGCTTCCGATCTGGCCGATCTACTGAAGGTGCTGTGTTAAAGCTGGTCAATGCTCTTGTTGGTGGACTAGACAATAAAAAGAAGTGTCTCGTAATATTTCTAGATCTTGCGAAGGCTTTCGACACTGTCTATATTCCACTGTTGTTAAAAAAATTGGAAGCGGTGGGTGTTAGGGATTTACCACTAAAACTTTTTGCGGACTATCTTGCAAATCGTAGTCAGGTAGTCAAAATTGGTGAAACGGGGAGTGACGAACTTCCCATAACATATGGAGTGCCCCAGGGAAGCATCCTCGGCCCCACGTTGTTTCTGGTATACATAAACGAGCTATGCCAAATGCCAATACCTCAGGGTGACACTATTGCGTTTGCCGATGACACGGCTCTCTTGTTTACTGGAGACACGTGGGACGAAACTTTCAACTGCGCCCAAAAGGGTTTTAATATTGTTTGCTCATGGTTACAAAATAATATGCTCACCCTAAATGTCACAAAAACCAAATATGTAACATTCGCTATCAGTAAAAGAGGGTTACCCATGAGACAAACTATTCACGCCCACTACTGTGACATAACGCAAAATTCCAACTGTACCTGCCCAGCGTTGGAAAGAGTTAATAGTATTCGTTACTTGGGGATTGTTCTGGATTCTCTCCTTAGCTTCAAAATACATATTGACACCTTAGTTAGCAAACTTAGAAAATTAATATACGTCTTTAAATCCCTCAGACATATTGCTGATCGTAAGATAATCAGAACAATTTATATCGCATTGAGTCAATCAATCACAACATACTGTATTACAGCATGGGGTGGCACAGCAAAATCGCACTTGATTGAAGCAGAGAGAGCGCAGCGTGCTATTCTCAAGACTGCGGCTTGTCTTCCCTTTAGATATCCTACTACGGAATTATATAAATTATGGGATGTTCTGTCTGTCAGAAAACTGTTTATTCTTAGAACACTACTAACGAAACATTCAGAGCTAGCATATGATCCTAAACTAAACCATGATAAGAGGAGAAAGAACAAAGTTTGTCCTAATATACAAGTATCCACCTCACTAGCTCAAAGACAATATTACTTCTTGGGTAACTATATCTACAACAAAATTAATTCACTTTTGCCAATCTATCATCAGCCTAAATCTAAGTGTAAAAAAACAATATCAAACTGGCTTAAAACTTTAACATATGTATCTACCGAAAACCTGATCACAATTCCTGCTTAATCATTCAGCTATTCAAAAAGTAACTTTAAAACACAATCATACAATCACTTAACTTAAAATGTTAAAATGATAATTAAAATAAAATTCAATGATTGAAAATACAAAATGTTTAGCAAAACAAAAACTATATTATCACATTACTTATAGAAACATATTCTTAACAATAGGCTTTCTTACTTCTGGAAGCATTGGTGTAAGCTGTTATTGAAACCTTTACTCAATATTTTGTAATTCTCTGTTTGTTCTCTTTTTTATTTTTATTTTTTATTATTTGATGTTTTCCTGTTTTAAAATCCTTTACTGAAACAGAGTGATCTCAGTACTAAAAGTAACTATATCCAGCTGAACCTTCCCCGTGGGGGGGACCTGGTGACCTATAGTACAGGTATTGCATACCTTTTTTAGGCACCAGTTCCTCACACTTGAGGTTCATTTTTTGACAATGTTATGTTTGTTTACTCTGTATTTAACCTGTGTGTGATGGAAAAATAAATATATATTCTATTCTATTCTATTCCTATCTCGTCTATTAAAAATAGGAACGCCTTGCCTGCATACGTGTTTCCTCCTTTCTACAACATGGAATCCTTGAAACGAAGCGCGAAGAAGCACTTTGACTCAACTGACAGGACACTGTAGTCCTCGGTCAGTTGCCGCTGCAATTTTAGCTCTCTTACTCTACTCTCTTACCAACAGGCGAAGCGGAGCCACTATGCTGAGTCAATATAAAAAAAACCAGTGTGACCTGAATCTAATGTATTAGTATAGCCTAAATTACAAGGGAGATGAAATCCGTGTGTAATTCATCAATCTGCGAAGGACGTGCACTTGACAGCATGGCGGCAGGGTGCGGCAGCGGCGTGCCGGTGGTTAATCAGACTTAAAGCTTCCTAATTTTCAGGCCAACCTTGAGCTCTTAACTATATAACACAGTACTTACCAGCCATATACAACCAATTTTCATTTCATAGGAATTAGATGTATATGAATCACTATCATCTTTAGTACCAAAGCCAGAAACGTCATATGCTTCTGGTGCATACTGTTAATTATCATAGTTAATAGATTCAGGCTTTATTTTGCAAAAGTCAAATTTACATGCAATTTGATCTAAACGAAAGGTTACATCAAATTGTACGTTAAATAACAAACAAGGCTAGTTTAGTTAGAGAGGTACCTGCAAAAGATATTCGTTCGAAGTTACGTCCCGTAGAATAAACTGCAAATATATGAAAAAAAAGAATGAATAGTAGTCGTTAAGAAATAAACATATAACCATATATACACATATACATCTGTATATATATATATACACAATATACATGCATAATTACAGTGAATACTTCACGTATTTACAGTTGGATAGCGAAGAGAATAGTGACAGAACCAATAGAACTAAATTAATTGAGATAAAGATTTGTGGTTATGAAAAATAAAGGTTTGGCATTATATTATCCAATTACAAGCATAATTCTGCTTACATGGAGACTCCGGCTACGATAAATGTAAATAGTTTAAGTTACTGAATAAAGATTATTTATTATTATTATTATTTATTTATTATTTTAGTAACGTTTACGTTCTTCTTCTTATTCTTAGACTTACACCATTTCGTAACGTAATCCACTAGAATTATTGGAGTTTGATACCTAAACCTAAGTATAAATACTTAGGTTTAGGTAGCAAACTCCAATAATTACTGTCAGATGATGAGATGAGATGGAGCGACTGCCGTCAGAGCACTCCAAAGGGGGAAAACCTTATAATTTTCTTCTTTTCTCTTCTTCTTCTGTCTCAAATATTTTTTCTTATGTTAGGTCACATGTATTTCCAAATAGAATTTCTTAGATGTATAGGTTTATTCACGATATTTTCATCACCGCCGAGCAAGTGATAATTACAAATATGTACATAAATCCGAAAACACTAATTTAGTGGTATATGCCAGTATTCGAACCGGGGATCAGTTCGTCAATACGTAGCTTTCTTGTCCACTGGACCACTATCACTGCTTCATTATGCTGGGACGTTATGTTACACTAATAATATTCTGTTACACAAAGAATGTATGAGTTAGATTGGTCAACAAATAGTTTAGAACTTAAGAGAGGTAGGGCGCATCAACGCAGCCCATCTGCGGAAGTACCTTCACCTAACAGTATTGCAGCAGTATTTTCATCAGTGCTCACCTAGTCATGAACTGCACGGTAGGGAAAAAAATTGTGACGATTCCAAACAAATGTAGCCATTTTTACGGAATAAAAAGATTTTGACTTTGACTTTGACTTTGACTAACAGAAAACCACAGCCAAATAACTCACTGGAGAGTTGTTATATTCTTGCGTGTGAGTAAGGTCACCCTCTTTAGGAGCTTACCCTAAAGAGTTGCTGTGCTAACAGCAGAATTTGCATCGCGCGCGTGATCCTTTGCGTATTCCGTATGCTTGTATGCCTCCCGACATTGTAAAAACAAATAGAACTAAAGTAATGCTGCCGGAACCTTAGATCAACTAACTTTTTGGTTGAAAGGCCTAAGTCCAGAACGTATACAGTATACTATACCTACTTATTCCTATCCTACTTTTTGAAAACATAAACTGAATTCTAAAAAAGACAACCACACAAATTTCACTTCTGACACGTGTACACATCGACGTGCGCACTCTTTTTTTATTTCGAATTATTAAGGAGAGAGCATTCCAGAGCTGCTCAGTTCGAAAATGATTTCGTGTAATATTGGGAAATGTATTTACCTTTATGGTTTGCATTATTTATACAACGAATTTGATTATTTTAAGCTTTAAGCCCGCCAGAGACATAGCTCTATTAAATCTGCTGTCACTCTGTTAGTATGGAATGTGATAAAACAGGAAAAATATAGATTCACCATGTTTTATATACTCGTATTTAAAGCGAGAGAGCATGTTATCTAATGTTATATATTATAGTCACGTTTATGACGGGCTTAATGGGAGTCACACACTATGCAGATACGATACGATATCTGTATCTTAGCACATATCTTTCAATATCTACTAACACACATCCGGCAGATAATTTATATTTAATCATAAAGTATCTGTGAGTACCTACGTATATTAAACGATCATTACAATATTATCTGCTTACACAAATAAATCTACAGATCTAATCTGCAGATTTATTTGTGTAATGGCGTGGGATGTTTACCTGCAAATTAATACAGGATGGTCTGCGGTGAGATGGTAGAAGTGTTTTATTTATAGTAGAAATCTTATGTTTTTAGTTCATTGTAAGTCTACAGATTTTGTGTAAGTTTCGGGCAAATACAGTGAGGTTGTTCCACTCATTTTCAAACTTGAGTTCGTAATTTTCAATATTCTTCTCCTTCGCTCGACTATCTATTATCATTATGATTAAATAATTAATCATAATGTTTAATTATGCGTGTTTAATTTCTAAGTATAATAAATATCAGTAATATACGCCAATTCACTGTAGGTAGTAGCACTCTGTATAATCAATACGCACCAAAAAACAAGTCTAGTTAGTTGGAAGCTTTGCGAGTAAACGTATCATTTCGTATATTACAGTATCTGCGTAGTGTCTGACTCGCTTTAACGTTAACGCAACAACAAAAAATAGGTATGACGCATCAAGCAGCCAGATTAGGGAAGTACTTCCACTTTACGGCAAACAAATAGCAAAAAAACGCCATCAAATAGCAAATCTCTGGAAGGTTGTTACTTCGAGTGAATTGGGTTACTAGTACTTGATATGTTGCTACAGCAACGGATTACGTTACGTTCATGGGTTTCAGTACCCAGCTTATATCAGACGGGCCCTACGTATGTCTCCCGAGGACGTATTAACAAAAGTAATGATGTCTCCGAATTAATACTCTTCAAACCCCTAAAAGGAACGGTCGTGGACAAAAAAGAAATTATGTAGGAGTGACTGACAAGAAACAGAAAAGTATAACATGAAAATATTTTGCTATTATCCGACCCAAGTTAATTGGAAATGGTAAGGATGATATTGTGGGTAGAAGTGGAGAAAGAAAATACGAATACATTATGTTAACATCAATAATGGTAAAAGGATCTTTAAAACTGTAGGTAAAAGTATTAATGTATGTTTTATGAAATTCGGTACGCCGACAATTTATAATTTTTTCTCGGTTTTCGTTACTCGGAGAAAAATGGGTAAATTTGCTCAAATATTTGTTTAGTACTTTGGTGACAAAGATTCGCTCGACGTTTTTGTTTTTTTTTTGTGTAAAATAAAATAAAAGCTATAAAGACAAATCCAAAAAGCAAAATCCTAACTATATACTAATTTTAATCCAGATCGTTAATGCCGTTTCCTAAATACACGAAATATATATACTAATATATAAAGCTGAAGAGTCTATTTGATTATTTATATGTTTGTTTGAATGCGCTAATCTTTGGAACACACACCCAAGAACATATTTTTATTATACAAAGTCGGAAGGCAAACATGCATGCGACCTAAGCCCACTTGATGTAGCGGTTACCGTAGCTCATGAACGGTCGTAATACATTAAGTATCACTCGCGCGATGCCTCCTCTACGGCTAACACAGCAACTCATTAGGAGATTACTGGTGACCTCACTCACACGCAGGAACACAACAATCCTCTAGGATGTTGTTATTTGGCTGCGGTTTTCTGTGAAGTGGAGGTACTTCCCCAGATGGGCTGCTTTGATGCGCCAAATACAAAATAATTAAAAAAAAACTTTTTGTATTTAATTGCCAATCAGATGCGATAAAAAAACATCGCTGTACAATCCTTAGAAGCCGAGGAAAAAGAAAGAAAGAAGAAAAAGCGGTTCCAACGGGATATCGGAATACACGATTTATTAGTAAATAAAGCTACGATTAAATAAACGATTATTTAAATGAAAAACATTATATATGTTAGTATTACAGTCATTATAATGTAATGTACAGATGAATGAATGAATCTGACACCCAATAATCATTGCGACGGTATAAAATTAATAGTTACTTGGTAACAGATATATCACCCAAATACGAAAGTGAAATTACCTACGCTATAATATTCTACAAATTTATAATAATAAGGATTACTAAGTTAGTTTTATGAGTTAATGTACACTATTATAGGTTGTTATATTGCTACTTGTGCTGTCATACTTTAGCTGCGGTTCATGTTAAAGTTATTTTGTATTTTATTTTGTGTAAATAAATTTTCTACAATATGGTGGGTTTCGACGTTGGCACTCGCTTTTAGTAAGTGACAACAATATACACCTTATAAAGGAAATAACCTATGGAGGGCCAATGAGAGCGATATTACGTAATAACTTAATTCACCATTTCGGGTCGGGGGCTAAAGAAGAACGCGTAGCTCTTATTGGCTATTCCGTGGATCGCGCGACGCCATGTCTGGTGCTAACTCAGCAACTCCTCACTCAAGAGCTCACTGATGACCTCATTCACACGCAGGAACACAACAACGCTCCAAAGAGTTGTTATTTGGATGCGGTTTTCTGTGAGGTGCAAGTACTTCCCCAGACACCCTGATTTTATGCGCCCTACCTATCTTAAAAAAAACTCTGTTATAACGTAACGTAGCCTATTAACATTTGTAACACCATACGAATCATTTTGGTTAGTGATGAAAAAAAGTTTCATGCTGTAGTCCCCTGGGGCAACAGGGAGTTTACTCTACAAGTTAAGAGTTCTCAGAAGAAAACTTCTTTGTACTGGCACCACACGAAACCATTGTTACCTGTATATAAAACTTATTTCTATGTTTATTGTACTCAAGGCATTTTCATATTCATAGAACAAATTTTCTAAATAATATATATATATATATATAATTTTGCGATTAATTTAATTTAAGTACAATTTCTTTTTAAATATTTTTTAGTATAAGTTTAGGTAACTTTATTGAAGTTTTTGATTTTTCATAAATTCACTTTTTCATATAGTAACAAAAGGACAGGCTGTAATGTATTTCTTCTACAATTTATTAACTAAAATATTCTTCTTAGCGTTATCCTGTTTCTTAACCCATTGGGATTGGCGGGGTCCAATATCTAAGCCTAAGGACTTGACATTTGGTAACTACCTATTGCTTTAAGCAAATATCTCATTTTTCGTTTATCAAGTCAATGTATTGAGCTCTTGAATACATATTATTTACATAATATGTAAAATATTATTGCCTTCAGGTATAATCATAAATCAGTTATTACATATTATTTTAACATAAAAGGTAAAATATTATTGCCTTCAGGTATAATCATAAATCAGTTATTACATATTATTTTAACATAATATGTAAAATATTATGCCCGCTTTCAGGTTCAATGTAATGTATTATCCCTAATACATGACCTTACCGCGCAGTATTTTGAAAAATAATTGATTTATGATTATGTTATTTTGATGTTTTATAACTGAAAACTTCCAATAGCTTTTCAATTCTGTGACAAAAAATTCGAATTTATGACGATCGATCATACTTTTCTGTAGTAAAGTTTCAGTTTTTTAACCTAATTTTATTTATAACCAATGTAACGACACAAACGAATAAAACATATATACCAAACTCGTAGACCAATTATGTTTTAGTCTATTATTACCTTTAAACCAATCACTTTTATGAAATAAGTACTTTTAAATTATAACCCTGTTTCATGGAGAACACCAATTCGATTTTTTATTTTTTTTATTAATAATAGTGATGGTATGGATATTCGATATTGCTGATATTGATTGTATACTTTTAATGTATCCAGGGGATGGGAGGCTCTCTCATCTTTGAAGCCAAAGCCAATTCCATCTGTACGTGTTTATACCCTTTTTTATATTTTTTTTGTCGTCATGAGGCATCTAAGCATACGGCCTACCTGTTGTAAAGCGGTCGGAAACATTCATGGATGTAAAAAATTTATGTATATTAAAAGGAAAAATCGGCCAAGTGCGAGTGGGACTCGCGCACGAAGGGTTCCGTACCATATCTATAAAAAATGCAAAAATAAATCACGTTTGTAGTATGTGAGCCCCTTAAATATTTATTTTATTATATTTTTTAGTATTTGTTGTTATAGCGACAATAGAAATACATCATCTGTGAAAATTTCAACTGTCTAACTATCACGGTTCATGAGATACAGCCTGGTGACAGACGGACGGACGGACGGACGGACAGCGGAGCCTCAGTAATAGGGTTCCGTTTTACCGTTTGGGTACGGAACCCTAAAAAGCGAGGAAGGAGTGTCAGGACCGCGTCTTATGGCTCGCCGTTTTCTCTGCTCACCCCACAAGTGACCGGACGTGAAGATATAAATAGATAGAAAATTGTTGTTAAGTAATATTTTCGCTTGCACTACAACTTCCCTAGAGTGTTGTTGTGCTCCTGGCTGCGTGTGAGTGAGGTATAGTAGGTAGCTCCAGTAAGCTCATAAGGTGTTTAGTGAAACTTAATGTATTGCAAGCATATATATATATTAGGTGTTCCGTATGCTTGTATGCCACTGGACATTGTAAACAATAAAACATGCCTGAACCAACGGAGCATATCTTTTCTTGTCGGCGTTGCTATCTTTAACTGTTTTACAGTAAATATACAATTAAGTAACTCAATAAAATTTGTCTACATTAATTGTCTAATTATAACTGAGGTCTTTATTTATTCTGAAATCTGCCTAGCGAGTGTAGGCGGACATGTTACGCAATTAAGTACGAAAACGAATATACTAATTTTAGTAAATTGTATCAAATCAAATGACATTTGCAACACCAGGGGTGTCCTCCTGGAGGTGCAAATGTCCATAGGCTACGGTAACTGCTTATCATATGGCAAGCCGTATGCTTGTTTGTGATTTAGTGGTATAGAAAAATCAACAATTTTTTTCATGCAAGCACACAGCTCACCTGATGTAAAGCGGTTGCCGTAGCCTATATACGTTTGCTATACATTGAGTATCACTCGCGCGATGCCACTTCTGCTGCTAACACAGCAACTCCATAGGAGCTTGCTGGTGACCTCACTCACACGCAGGAACACAACAACCCTCCAAGGAGTTGTTATTTGGCTGCGTTTTCTGTGAGGTAGACGCACTTCCCCAGACGGGATGCTTTGATGCGCTCTACCTATCTTAAAACACCCAGACCAAGACAAACAGACATGTTCATGCACACAAATGTTTGCACCGTGTGGGAATCGAACCACGAGCGTTGGTGTCAAAATAATATAACAGCGCGTTTCGCCACTGCGCCACCCAGCTCGTCAATAATAAAAATGAATATTTTCTTGAACATTAAGTAACAGAATAGATAGATTAACCTTGTATGTTAAAAATAATACATATACCTATCTTCAAAATAATATTTTCTCAGACAACTTTAGAGATGATCAAGTTGATCGTGATCTATCAGAAGGTAATTTCAGGAGCCTTAGCACCCGACGAGCGTGCATGATAAGAGGAATGAATGTAAAGAAGCGAGTGAGGTTTGTTAGGATCGAGTCGCAGGGGATTTGGCGTGAAGTATAATGAAACTTTAGAGATAAAATTAATACGATACTGTGTGAAAATTTATTGAAAAGTTACATGTATGGAAATTGTATTGAACTGAAATTGTATTGTGCTTCACATTATTCTAAAAAATCACAAGTCTATTACCTGTTCTAGGAAAAAAATTACCAGCAGAAGGAACTATGCAGTGGCTCCGAAAATAGCTGTAAAATCAACATTCGCACAAAGACAGTTTGCTAGCAGATCATCGAGATTATATAATCTTATAAACAAAATGTTAAATATTTACAACTTAACCTAGTATGAGTGCAAGAAGACCTTGACCTTATGGTTGCTTTTGCAAGACTATGATAAAATTGAATCTCTCTTGACAGCGTCTTTAGAGTATAATTCGTGAAAAAAAAAAGTTGATTATTTCTCACTACAACTGCTTCTGATCCCAAGACATGGTCGCAAGGTTGACGCACACACATATATTTCTAAATTAATAAAAATACACATATTTTACAGGCACAACACTATCATTCTCATATCAGGCCGTATGCTTGATTGCCACCTTAGTGGTATATAAAAAAAAAAAACTCAACACACATATAAGACACACAAACACAACACTCTCAAACACAATCACTCCACACAACTACACTCATACTCCACGTCCTTTATAGCGTAACTAATGATTTGTTGTACAAAATGTAACTATAACTTTAAGGAAGAGTCCAATCTCCAATCACAAGCATAATTCTGCTTACATGGAGACTCCGGCTACGATAAATGTAAATAGTTTAAGTTACTGAATAAAGATTTATTTATTTATTATTATTTATTTACTGAACAAATATTCTGATGGAGCTCGATGGAGTCGATTCGCACGTTTAATCGAACAAGCACGTAAAGCAATTTTAATCGCAGCATGTCTATGAACGGCTTTACTCGTCTCGAGCTCTTAAGAGCTTCGGAGAAGCACAGTCTTTAAGCTTTTATGTTTTCAATAGAAGGTAGTCTTTAAACAAAAATTTGTAGGCCACAGCTCGATTCGGGAAGTAACTTCACCTCACAAAGTAATGATAAAGTCAAGGTCAGAGGTAGATAAACAACTCCGTGGAGGGTTGTTGTATTACTGCAAATGATTGAGGTTACCAGTAAGCTACTTAGGAGTCGCTGTTAGCAGGAGTGGCAACGGAACACCTACCAGTATTGCAGGTGAATCGTGTGCTTTTTCGCCTCCTGACCTTGTATAAAATAAAATCTAAAACGGATTGTGGTTGTGTCGTGGACACGGCCCTGAGTTATACGTGAATACGTCCTCATAACGGGTAAACGGAAGTAAGTTAAACGAAAATGAAATTGTATTGTACTTATATAATTTTAGCTATAATTTACTTCAATCTGATTTCATTATGAATTATTATTAATATTAAAAATTCTTAAGCTATCAAGAGGTGTAATTAAATTTCAGACGTAAACGATTTATGTGTAGTTACAACACCAAACTGTGTCCAACGATTTTGTTGTCATCATTTTTCTTAATTGCCTCCCACTGTGGAAGCAAATATAAAGACGTATTTACATCAAAAAGCTAGCATAAACGTTCTCCGTATGAACCTTCATGTTCGTACTTTTTTCCTTGTTTCTTTACGGAAGCAAACATTTTTATGCTTTCTCATCTCAATGGAAAACTCGAGTAAGTCGACAGCTATTTGACGGGATTTCAAAGTAAAGCAGCCGAAAGCGGGGGCTTTCTGAAACAGGCACATGTTTAATTTAATTTTATATAGTAGTGTAAAACCGTTTTATTTATCCCTTCTTCCATTCTGAAATTACTTTATATTTTCCCAGTTGTTTTTGTGCGCGTTATTCTAATTTATATGGAGAGTTTTTCTATTAATAGTCAGATTGTATTATTTTCATTGAGAAAACGATATTGTTTATTTCTAATTTATATTGCTTTTATCTTCTCTCTGAGCTCGGTGGCGCAGTGGTGAAACGCGCTGTTTCACTACTTTGACACCAACGCTCGTGGATTCGATTCCCACACAGTACAAACATTTGTGTGCATGAACATGTCTGTTTGTATTGGTCTGGGTATTTTCTATGTATAATAAGTATGTATTTACAAAAAAAAAAAATGTATTTACGTATGTTTATCAGTTGTTTAGTACCCATAACACAAGCTTCGCTTACTTTGGGGCTAGATGGCGCTGTGTAATTTGTCCGACAATATTTATTTATTTATCTTCAGTCTGTGATATGTATTCTGAACATGTGAGATTTTTGTATCTTTAACACAAAAGCATGTGGGTTTATATCTATTTAAGCAGCTTAATGTGCCATAACTCTTTTAAAAATACCCAGATTAAGACGAATACATGTTTGTGTACACAGGCGTTTGTCCTGTGTGGGAATTTAGCCCACGGAGCTTGGTATTAAAGTATCATTGATTCGTCTATAGAACGACGAAAAGATGTAAATCATTTAAATGAATATAAGGTTATTACG
This sequence comes from Pyralis farinalis, assembly GCA_947507595.1. Taxonomy (NCBI): domain Eukaryota; kingdom Metazoa; phylum Arthropoda; class Insecta; order Lepidoptera; family Pyralidae; genus Pyralis; species Pyralis farinalis. The sequence continues at coordinate 34,640,801 of OX382260.1, read as the reverse complement.
AGCTCGGTGGCTCAGTCGTGAATGACGCGGCTTTGACACCAACGCTCGTGGGCTCAATTCCCACACAAGGCAAACATTTGTGTGCATGAACATGTCTGTTTGTCTTGGTTCGGATATTTAGCGATAGGGCGCATCAAAGCAGCCCGTCTGGGGAAGTGCCTTCACCTCACAGAAAACCGCAGCCAAATAACAACTCCCTAGAGGGTTGTTGTGTTCCTGTGTGTGAATGAGGTCACCAGTAAGCTCCCAAGGAGTTGCTGTGTAAGCAGCAGAGGAGGCATCGCGTGAGTGATACTTAATATATCGCAAACGTTAATAGGCTACGGTACCCGCTTTACATCATGTGGGCCGTATGCTTGTATGCCTCCCGACGTAGTACAAAAAAAAGGTTCCTATTTAAACCTCATTAAGTATAATGGATATTAATATATTTTGTTACCTACTCGTATAAAATGAAATAAATTAATGACAACAAAGTTGCCACAAAAATTGGAAAATGTAAACTATAAGATGTATATTTGTATATGTTCTAATATAATTACTAAGTTCAATAAAAGAGAGCCTGTGGAATATTATTCTGTAATACATTTTTCAACAAAGGTTCTTATCTAGTTCACAGATGTACCATTGTACGCGTGTTTCGTTATAGAGGCCTGTTGCCTCGTATATATCTCAGGACTAAGGTGTGGTCACTGGAAACGGAATAATGCGTCAATGGGTCAATGCAATTTTGAATGTAGACCCAATCAAACATACATTATTTAAAAATTTCACCAAATCATTCTAACAGTCTAATGCAGGATTAAGGGGTATACAGACATCTATCTGTCTATAACTTCACGCCAAAACTATTGCGAAGTAGGCAGAGAGAACCGAGCGCTACGTGACTCGATCCATACCTCACTCCCTTCTTTAATATTAATTGTTCTAGACATGCACGCTCGCCGGTTTCTAAGGCTCCTTACATCACTTTCTGATAGAACATGACAAATATAACCATATACACATACGCATTAATTATATCTATACATAGAAATAAAATTGAAGTGCCTGTCTGTGATTTCAAAATAAAGCCTTTATCTTAAGCTCATATTATTATTTTCACATTACCAAAGCCTAAATACGCATTTTTAACTTTTTTGTCTGTCTGTTTGTTGTCACTGGTAGGTAGAGACTGTTCAGAGTAGAATACAGGGTACTTTTTATCCCTTCAACATTTAAGGCTTTGTCAAACAGCGAGCTTGGCGGTAGCGTGGCGCTGGCGCGACGCGAGGCTGGCGGGTCGCAAGCGCGGCGCGGTAGTCACACTGCAGGCAACACGCCACGCCGCGCTAGCGCCCCGCCAGCACCCCGTCGCGCCAACCAGGAAAGCGTGACTTTTTTTTATAATAAAGTGGAACCTTAATATAACGACTTCCTGGATTTGACAAATTCTTCGTAATCCCCTTGAATTGTCCATAAGAGTCAATGTAAAATATACCTTTACGTTGCGAACATTTTTTGTGAACAACCTCTTTATAACGAATTTTCAACTATCAACAAAAAGTGTAAATACCTCAAATTAACGAATTTGTTAACCCAAAACCTTTATATAACGTTCCCACCAATAATCCCATTGTATATGATTCATGTCGCGACAGGTTTTGATATCGACATTTATATCGTAAAACAATCATTGTTGTTTGATGGAAAGTAATGTAAACACTGCGGCTCGCAGTATTATTAAAGATTCCTCTTTATAACAAATTTTAGACCAATCTAACCTCAACACAACAAAACTCAGTTTAACGAATTAATTGATATAACGTATATATACTTGTTCAACCAATTTTTCAACGTCCATGTTCGTATTTGTATAAAAATCTGTAAAGTTTTACAACTAACACGTCACGCCGCGCTGGTCCACTCCGCGCCCAGCTCACGTCAAGCTGCGCGTGTGTCTACTGTCATAGAAACGCTAGCACTACAGCGCAGGCGCCGCGCCCCGTCCCTTCAAGCGATCACGTCGCGCCGCGCTCCCGCGCCGCAGCCGCAGTTTGCAATCGCGACAAGGGTTGGCGTGGCATGTCGCGCCCCGCCAAGCTCGTCGCGACGTGACGCTAGCGTGGCGTGTTTTGTGTGACGGCTTCCATATACTTTCATAGTAAGTTAGCACGCCAAGGACACGCCACGCTAGCGTCGAGCCCAGCCACGTTCGCTGTTTGCAAAGACTTTAGGGTTTCTGCGTAAAAAATGAAAAACTATTAAAATTAGGGAGAAATATCTTCCCCTTCGGGGGACTTTGCAATTTTATTTTTATTATTTTCATAGAATACGTATTTTTTGTCCCAAAAAATAACTACGCATTTTTTATGTAATATAAATAAAATACATATACGTTGCCTCCTGTAAAGGTCAATAGATGGCGCTGTACGAAAATTTAATCGCTCTATAGTTGCACCTACGACCCTGAACTTTGTTTTTTTTTTTTAAACAGAAACAATTTTACTTCTACAGAGAAATAAAGGTTACTGAAATCCCAAATCTCATGCGTGCAAAGCCGCGGGCTTTTGTATATAAATATTAAAACAATACAAATTTGTGCTCTACATTTTTGAGTTCGACATCTCATATTTCCCTTTCGTGAGTACCAAGTTTCCCCTTAATGAAGTTGATTAACGAACCAAATGTAACTTACTCGTACCTTTATAGGTTAGAAAGCAAATAGGAAGTTACAAGGGCGAGATCAAAGTCTGAGATTGTACCAACCATAATTAAATTAATGAGTACTTCATCCATTACTAGTAGTTACGGCGTAACTTCCCCTTAACTTCGTTAAAAATTACTTAGTGTTTGCTAAAACTTTCAGTAACCATTTAGATGTTTACCACATCAATCGATACCCGTTTGATTCGCAATGTTCTAGAGTTAATATCAATATCTACTTTTAAGACAATTAGTGTTGAACTAATTATTTTTTTGTATAATGTAAGAATTAGAAAACTGAAAGTAAAGAAAACAAAGCTAATGGTATTTGAAAGAGAAGAAACCAGAGCCAATGTAAGGATCATGATTAATGATCTAGTGTTGAAACTTGTGGACGTGACTGTATATTTTGAATGCGCTTTCAACAGTGCTGTAAGGTACGCCGCTGATGTGGAAAAACGTGTGAGAGGGAAATTTTTTTAGCAGTAAAGCTTGATTCATACATACAACTTGCTATACATAAACCGGTGTTGGTTCCAACATTTATTTATGGAGGTGAGAGATGCGTAAGGCAGTGAGAAAGTGTGAAAGTAGGATAAACGTGGTTAAAATGCAATAGTTGCGCAAAATTTGTGGTATAATGCTTGAAGACCGCGTTCGTAACGTGCAATACGAAAATGCCAAAGCCAAATATCAACTTACTGTAGACTGTGTTATTTTCTGCCAGTAAGAAAGGTTACCAGTAAGCTCGTAAGGAGTTGCTGTGTTTGCAGCACAGGTGGTTTCGTGGGAGCGATACTTTATGTATTGCTAGCGTCCATAGGCTACGTAACCATTTTACATCAGACAAGCCTTGTGCTTATTGGCCTCCCGACGTTATATAAACGAAGGTTGAGTTTTTATTTAAAAAGAATGTACAGCATATACCCGTAACTGATTTAACTGCAGATCGCAAAGAAATTTAAATCTCTTTCTTTGTTCATATTTTGCACATAAGCATAAGATTAAAAAAAAAACAACATGAAATCAAATTAAATAATTTTATTTGTTAGAATACACAGTAAAGGAGTTACCCTTGAATATGTTGGTCATGCATTCAGTCTGCGTACAGATATGCAAAAATTAGATATAAGGAAATTGTGGTACATATTACAATATACATACCACGAGTCAAAATCCCAATAAACTAATGACACCCCGTTGTAAATGCAGTGGTCTAAAATCCATTTCGTTAATTTAGCTTTGAATCTAGTTCCTTGTTACTTTTAAATTCCTCTGGCAGACGTGTGTGAAGAATGAATAAAATACAGTAAGATATTATTTACAAAAATGAAAATTTTAGGGTCGGCAACGCATGAGTGACATCCCTGGTGTTGCTACGGTGACTGTTTACCGTCAGGTAAGCGGTATGCTTGATTGCTGCCTTAGTGGTATAAAAGATGTAAGAAGTGTCAAAAGTGCCCATTAGGATCCATTGGCAAATTATCATTTTTTATTTTTCATCTTTTAATTTTATAGTGTTTACATCCCGTGCAATTATATCCACCATAGTAATAATATTAAATAAATAATAGTTTCCAATCTGCTCACTACAAGTTAGTACCGAGACAAGTCTTAATACAATTTATCAGATCCAAACTTCACCTGCAAAAGCTATTGATTCTGTCCAAACAGAGCTTTGTAGTTTCAACGCGTGAAGTTTATCCTGTTGGGTAGTTGTGCTCCGTGTCTCATACTATTGTGTCATGTATTTATGTCTTTAACAATGTTCAATTGGTATATAAGCCAAGTTTTACTGTTGGTCGCTCTATTGATATATGTAATTTTTTGTATGTAATATTTCTATCTATCTATCTATAACTTCACTCCAAATCCCTTGCGGGGTAGGCAGAGAGAACCGAGCGCCACGTGACTCGATCCTTACATATCTCACTCGCTTCTTTAACATTCATTGCTCTTCTCATGCACGCTCGCCGGTTTCTAGGGCTCCTGACATCACCTTCTGATAGAACACGACTAATTTGGCTATGGAAGGTAAGTCTTGGCCTTCCTCGGCTCCTACATCCTTATACTTTCGCATTGTATATCTGTTTCGTAGGATGTGTAGTCCTTCCACTTTTGCATTGTATGTAATATTTGTATTTTTAAACGAGGTAAGGTGCATCAAAGCAGCCCGTCTGGTGAAGTACCTCCACCTCACAGAAAACCGTAGCCAAATAACAACTCCTTAGAGGGTTGGTGTGTTCCTGCGTGTGAGTGAGGTCTCCAGTAAGCTCCTAAGGAGTTGCTGTGTTAGCAGCAGAGGAGGCATCGCGCGAGTTTCACTTAATGTATTACAAGCGTTGATAGGCTACCCGCTTTACATCAGGTGGGCCGTATGCTTCTATGCCTTCCGACGTTGTATAAAAAAAAATATGTCACACTGACTGACCTATAAAAATAACCCTTCTTCTTTTTAACTTTAAGGCGTTTATCCATTGGGATAGGCGGCATCCGCTACCTGAGCCTAAGGATTTGGCTAAAATACGGATTTTGACATGAAGCGGCAGCAGTCAGACCTCCACAACCCAGAGGGGAAAACCAACCATTTTTTAGGTTAAATCACACGTCTTGCGAAGTATAATTTCTTGCAAGTTGCCGGCCACTACTGTGGATGGGTGCCGGCGCTAGGCCGCATGAACTAATTGGTGGCGGAAGCATACAAATCAGGACAAATTGCATGTAAATTTGACTTTCGCAAAATAACGCCTGAATCTATTGACTATATAATTTCTTGTACGGTGAAGTTGGATAATTACTGCGTATTTGGTCCCGCCGTCTGTCTGGTACGGTCATACCCCCCATTTCGAATCCCATTAACAAAAATCTCTTTTTTGCAATTTTATGCCCACCTTAATCGAGCCTTTCTTATACATATACCTATATGTAGAAAGGATGCAGGAAGAAAGAATGATGTGAAAATGGAAGGCTGTAGGAGCCGAGGAAGATTTAGTCTTACCTACTGAAACTGAAGATTTTGACTTACCTACTATGACCAAATTGATCGTATTTTGTCAGAAAGTGATGTCAGGAGCCCTAGAAACCTAGAACTATGAACGTTATACAAGCGAGTGAGGTGTATACAGACGGCGTCTTATAGCGCTCGGTTCTCTTTGCCTACCCCGCAAAGGACCTGCCGTGAAGATACACATAATTTTTAAGTCTATCTATCTATCTATAACTTCACGCCAAATCCCTTGCGGGGTAGGCAGAGAGAACCGAGCGCTACGTGACTCGATCCTTGCATATCTCACTCGCTTCTTTAACATTCATTGCTCTTCTCATGCACACTCGCCGGTTTCTAGGGCTCCTGACATCACCTTCTGATAGAACACGACCAATTTGATTAACTTTTAAGTAACAAATATATACTAGGTATAACATATACTAATATACATAGGTATAAATATATATATATATATATATACTACTACACTTTATTAATACAATATTTTGAGTGGCGAGCCACCGCCTGCTGGAAGTAACGATCAGAAGGGATAGGTTATGGCTGGTGTCCGTCACTCATCTGTAATAACTAATAACCCAATATCAGTAATACTCCCGCTCTCATATTAAGCCATTTTTTTATACACTGTCGGGAAAAGTACAAGTACACGGCCAACCCAATGTAAAGTGGTTCCCGTAGCCCATGAATACTTGTATCCGCACTAATTTGCAGGAATGCAACGACCCTCCAGGGATTATTACATACATACAGACCTTACACTTCATAAGAAAAGCATCCAGGCACAAATGTTTGTTTTCTCAGCACAGACAGACAAACGTTTCATGCGCACAAATATTTGTTCCGTATAGGAATCGTTAAAATAGCTATTGCCAATCACACGTCTGTATATAGAGTTTTTGTAGTTCGTTATCAATTTCGTGGTACATTTTGCAGTAAATCCAATAGCTGCCAAGACCGGCTCAAGGACATTATCGTTCCATTGATACCCTGGATGGAATCAATACAGTGTATAACATTATATCAACTTTCTTGAAAGCGCCATTTCGTATTCAATCTATATTCTCTCGCTAGTCTATCACATGAACGGATTTTATATGTAATTTTATGAGAGCCAGAAGTTAATATATCGCAAGCGTTAATAAGCTACGGTACCCACTTTACATCAGGTGGGCCGTATGCTTGTATGACTCCCGACATAGTATATAAAAAAAACGGGTTACACTCCGGGATTGCCGGCAGAAGTGAAAACTTGAACATTAACGTTGTGCATTTTTGAATATTTTGGAATGGTTAGGAAATAATTTCGCACAAATTGCTTTATTTATCAGTATAAAAGTACTATCATGTATGTGGTAAAATATAATATTCATTTATTGCGCTATCGTACACAAACATGACAATTTATATTACATTAAAAATTTAACACTTCAGAACTATTACATATATATTACATTAAAAAGTTTATCTCTCTTTCATCCGTAGTTTTAACGACTCTTTCTCACCATCATCATTACCAGCATCATCATCTCCAATCTCTAAAACTCAAACACACACGCACACTCGCGCAAGCGCCATGCGCCGCTTAAACCAAACAGCGATGTTGATAAACTACGTCGAACGAAACGCGCAAACGCCAAGAATTTCATGGCGCTTACAACGTTTTGGTCGCGAGAAAATAATGCCCTATGAACGATCTAGCGCTTCATGTTTTAATTGTTTAATTACAGATAACGAATGTTTCAGCGCTGCAGCGAACTTAAGTTCCTCACCAAAATCTTATGGTCAGGGGCACATGTCCTGACGCGAGTTTAACATTTTTTACTCACCTCAAAAAGTGCACAACGCCGCTAAAGAAGTTTTCACTTCATAAAAAGTTAGAAATTTCTACTTCCTAACATTTACCCGATTCCAAATCCCCTTTGATTGGTAGTGTCCGCTACCAAAGACTAAGAATAGGGAGCATGCATGAAATTTATATTTCGTTTTAAATCACACAATTATTATATAAAATTAAAACAAAAAACCTATTTTTGTAGTTTTTTTTTTTGGTTTAGTTTACGTTTTAAAAGTCGTAAAATATATCAAACAGTTTCTATAACAAAAAAAATGGTTGTCTGTAAAGTCGGTTTACGGACGATAATTTTACGCGATAACGTCATAAGAAAACATTCAACAGTTAACAAAACGTTCACATGTAGGTTGTGTGCTGCCGCTGTCTCTCTTCTACTCGGACGCATCGGCCGATGGAGTGGAAGAGAGAAAGCTGCGTCACAAGCCGAACGCTTAGAACGATCGTGCATCTCTATCGCTTGTTTCACGCTCTCGCTTGCACGCTCGGCTCAGGCGGAACGTGACAATGAGTCATGCTTTTTCGTGCGTGCAGCCGGCGTTCATCGATTTATAAGACGTTATCATGCCAAAAATACTTCATAATTTGTATCACTGTCATTTTTTGAACATGTTTTACTATGACAGTAGCAATGTGAATGCTTGAATTGCGGAAATACAGCTAATATTTAGATGAAATCCGTACATTTCTTCATAGTTTTCAGAGTTTGTGACGTCATCTACCGCGGCCTCTTAGCATGAAGCGTTTTCTGGTCACGTGATTAAATGCCACTTTATCTCGCAAACTATTTAGTAGAAAAAACTTTGAGATACAGAAATTAGCATCTTTGATGCCACAAAATCATAAATCGGCATCGCTATTTTTCGGATGTACCTTAATAACCGAATTAATGCCCTCTCCATGTCACTGTTGTTTGACAGTCCATGCGTCACTGATCTCTAACTCGTAAACGAAATGGGTTCCTGACCTGATTTTCTTTAATATTGAATGAAGAGTGTTGACCCAATTTTTTCGACGAGCTCGGTGGCTCAGTCGTGAATGACGCGAGTTTGACTCGTGGGTTCGATTCCCACACAAGGCAAACATTTGTGTGCATGAATATGGCTGTTTGTCTTGGTCTGGATGTTTTAAGAGAGGTAGGGAGATTTTAAGGGAGGTGCTTCCCCAGGCGGGTTCAAAGCAACCCGCCTGGGGAAGCACCTCCACCTCACAGAAAACCGCAGCCAAATAACAACTCCCTAGAGGGTTGTTGTGTTCCTGCGTGTGAGTGAGATCACCAGTAAGCTCCCAAGGAGTTGCTGTGTAAGCAGCAGAGGATATTAATATATTGCAAGCGTTAATAGGCTACGGTATCCGTTTTGCATCAGGTGGGCCGTACTTGTATGCCTCCCGACGTAGTATAAAAACAAAACAGATTTTGTTATTTATAACCTAATGGATATTTTTACGCGTATTATTTCGTCGTATCCAGTAATACACACATTATTTGTTTTTTTTTTTAATAAAAAAATGGTATATTGATATTCACGGTAACCACGTACTAAAATGTTAACGCGATATGGAGGTGGGTCTAATGCGAATATTGTATCGAACAATCAATCAGGCAGAAATTTATTGCCAAATCGAGTATCGAATTTTGATGCGTTGCGTGTATATTTTATTACACAGCGAGTTGTTTGGTTGTGGCATTGGGAATGTGGGACGAAGGTTTATAAATACAAATGTAAAAATAATACACCTGCTCTAAAAATATATAAATTTAAATTGTTGCCTTGAAGTTTTTTTTTTTGAATTTATTTGTGTCAACAAACAGTTATAATAATAATAATAATAATAAACCCCGCAGGGCAGCTTGTGGCGAGCTGTTGGTGCGTAACGACACCACGGGTACCCGAGTGCTCCAGAGAGTCGATCAGGGCCTTCGTCTCCGACGTGTCTTCGTCGGTCGGAGTGAAAAGTCAAGAAGGCCCGCAGGACTCTCAGCTCTGGCTTGCCTTCATTGGCCGTCCAGAGAGGAGTCGATAGAGTATATTGCTTTAGCAGGTGATATGCTCCAGGGGTGGAAGTGTTAAAGGGCATAACGCCGCGAGTAACTTCGGAGAAAGCGCAGCACACCTCTCAACACCCCTGAGTCACTCACACCGGTGTTGCCCCCGGCCGACTATCTCTGGCATTTCGGGGGTCCATCTAGTGAGTGGTGAGCCACCGCCTGCCAAAAGTAACAGTCAGATATGATAGTTATGGCAGGTGTCTGTCCCTCTTCTGCAATAGCCCGGTTCTAATAATACCTCCAAATCTCACTTTAATAGCCCACTTTTTCCCGACATATTTCCAATAGTCCCAATACCTGCCGTGGCCTGTTCATTGATATCCCCTGGAGCGGATCACGGCAGGTGTACAACATTACATACAATCTTTTCTAAGGGGCCTCTACGCGTTGGATTTTTATCCCCGCGCAAGCCTATCAAATGACCGGGATTAATACCCGTGAGTAGAAAGAAAAATAAATAATAATAAATAACACCCCTGAGTCACTCACACCGGTGTTGTCCCCGGCCGAATTTCTCTGGCATTTCGGGGGTCCATCCAGTGAGTGGTGAGCCACCGCCTGCCGGATGTAACGTCAGATATGATAGTTATGGCAGGTATCCGTCCCTCTTCTGTAATAGCCCAGTACTAATAATCCCTCCAGACCTCATTTTAATAGCCCAATAATTTCCAGCACATTTGCAATAGTCCCAATACCTGCCGTGACCTGGTTCATGGGTATATTGTCACATAGATATCCCCTGGACAAGGTCACGGTGGCTATACAACATTACATCAAGCTTCTCAAAGGGGCCTCTACGCGTTGGATCCTTATCCCCGCGCAAGCCTATCAAATGACCGGGATAGTACCCGTGAATTAAAATAAAATAATAATAATAAATGCTTTATTTTTGCTACCATGACATATGAATTACAGGTTTCCATGTGACCCTGAGGCCTGTGGTAGTTATGTATTACGATATTCGATTATAAATATACGATATTAACATCATTGTGCTACCAACACAACCGCTAGTTACTCGAAAACTAGAGAAATAGTGGCATAAAAAATCTCAAGTGTATCAATGGATAAATAACATAACTTTAATGTGATACATATATGAAATTTAAAAATGCCTGAATGGAGTTCTATGTATAACTGCACGCCAAATCCCTTGCGGGGTAGGCAGAGAGAACCAAGCGCCATATGACTCGATTCTTATAAACCTCACTCGGTTCTTTAGCATTCATTGCTCTTTGTATGCACGCTCGCCGGTTTCTAAGGCGCCTGACGTCACCGTCTGATACAACCTGATCAATTTGGTCATGGTAGGTAAGTTTTGGCTTTCCTTGGCTCCTACATCCTTATACTTTAGCATTGTATATCTGTTTCTTAATTTCTTTTGAGTTATGGTTTCAATTCTAGCATAAGACAAACGTCTGTATGTGTTTAAAGTTCTTTTTGGCACAAATTATTTGAATCTATCTATCTATCTATAACTTCACGCCAAATCCCTTACGGGGTAGGCAGAGAGAACCGAGCGCCACGCGACTCGATCCTTACATACCTCACTCGCTTCTTTCACATTCATTGCTCTTTTCATGCACGCTCGCCGGTTTCTAGGGCTCCTGACATCACCTTCTGATAGAACACGACCAATCTGATCATGATAGGTAAGTCTTGGCCTTCCTCGGCTCCTACATCCTTCCACTTTTGCATTGTATATCTGCTTCGTCATTCTTTCATCCTGCATTCTTTCTACATGTCCGAACCAACGGAGCATGCCTCTTCTTATTTTAACACCGACGCTCTCTTTCAGACCAACTCTGCTTCTAACCTCATCATTGCGGATACATGCGGATAAATTATTTGAAAATTTGTAAATACTTTGAAAATGGAAAAGTTTACCTCTGCTGACTTCCCACATACTCGATTTTTGGTCTATTGCTCTCCCAACTGATGATGGATGGTCGTAACTTTTTTAATTCTATACCTCGCTGTAAAGCCGTGGTATAGTGTCATTTCTATTAGCTATACAATGTACTCGTATGTACTAGTGTGGAAAAAGTCGCCACTACTACAGAATCCTCCTTATAGCTCAGTTCGAAGACCACTCGTAGTTCAGATACGGAACACTATTTTTTATCGTATTTCATTACAAGACAATTTTCTATATTCATTGCGTGAGGTTTAAGCGGCCTACTCAGTTTGGATACTTCGCACGTATCCCTGTATCCCGGCTTTTTCTTACTTTCTTTATTTTTCTCCGCTTCTAAGGATCGTATCCTAATATTGTATAAGAATTTTAAGAGAGGAAGGGTGCATCAAAGCAGCCCGTCTGGGGAAGTACCTCCACCTCACAGAAAACCGCAGCCAAACAACAACTCCCTAGAGGGTTGTTGTGTTCCTGCTTGTGAGTGAGGTTACCAGTAAGCTCCCAAGGAGTTGCTGTGTAAGCAGCAGAGGAGGTATCTCGCGAGTGATACTTAATATATCGCAAGCGTTAATAGGCTATGGTACCCGCTTTACATCAGGTGGGCCGTATGCTTGTATACCTCCCGACGTAGCATAAAAAAATAAATTGAATTGCTTGCAACTTTCTTCAAGAACTTTTGTATTAAATGCAAGAAATTTTATGAATTTTTCAACCCGACTAGTAATTCCAGATTAGCGAGTTCAAAGAAACAAACTAACTCCTCAGCTTTATATATTGGTAGAGATGAACACGTGAGAAATTTCGTATTATAAATGGTTTTAGTGATTTATCTTAAAATTGAAATTTCAGGCTCGGAAAAGGAAACGCCCTACAAAAGTTTCCTTAATTCTATGAAAACCAACGTTTACATTACGCCACCAAAGCTTACATAAGCTTTGGGTTACGTATCAGTTACACAGCCTTAATTTCCCCTGTCTTGTTTACGCTTTAACGCTTGGCCCGTCCGTAATATGCTGTTCTGCCCAATTTAAGTCATTATGAGTTACATTTGGAAGCTTGAATTATATATGTTTTGTTTGTAATTTGATAGCATTACTTATGATTATCTAAAGTATATCTAAAGAAATATTAGTTAAGGTAGTATAAAAGTGATTATAATTAGAACCAGAATTGCCAAGATTTTTAAAACATTACACGAGTGTAAGCATACCTAATTTTGTATAGTGCCAAATATTTTTTTTTGATATCTACTTATAACTTTACTAGGTGTAGGCCGTGAATTCGTTCGGGCGTATCTGGAAACGTATTTACTTACTACATTTTCCTGAATTTCTGAGGATCGTATCGTATATAATCTTCCTCGAGAATTGGGCTGTCAAATACAAAAAGATTTTATCAAAGTTTCAGAGATTAGCGCTTTCAAAAATATACAAACTCTTCCGCTTTATAATTATATTGGTATAAATATAGCGACCTAAATAATATCAACAATGAGACGCCCTACAAGTCGTTTTTCCTTCCTTTGTATAATCACGGCTCGTGGATTGAGAATATCTGGCGATATCAAATTATCCTCTCAATGTTGTCAATCACTCACTCAATAATACATCATATCATCACTCAACCAAGATAATACAATTAGTGAGAGAATGTGACATGCAAGAAAGTTTGGATGTTCGCTAGACAGGTACCGGTTTTGCCACAATTTTCGCGATAAATTCAAATATGCAAGATTTATGAATGATTTGACTGGTTAGAGGGTTGAATTCCCACATCACATTTCATCATTCTTGAATTCTTTCATTGTCGCGCGAACTAGCTCTACAATCAACGCTCTACAAGCGTTTATTCTACTTTCGTCCTCTTTATGCCAAACTCAGTTCACGCTTCCATACATTAGCGTCATGAGATACGTTGTGTATGACGAGCTGTGTATTTTAGTTCAAGTTTTTACTGCCAAGAAGTTTTTCCAAAGCTCTATTCACACAGTTCCCTGCCCCACTCGTCTCTCCACATCAGCGGTGCACCTTCCATAACTGCGTAATGTGCATCTAAGATAAACATTTTTTTTATACAACGTCGGGAGACATGCTAGCATACGGCTCACCTGGTGTTAAGCTGTTACCGTAGCCTGTGAACATTAAGTATGACTCGCGCGATGCTACGTCTGCTGCTAACATAGCAACTCTATAGGTGCTTACTAGTGACCTTACTGGTGACCAGACATGCAGGAACACAACAAACATCCAGATAGTTTTTATTTGGCTGTTTTCTGTGAGATGGAGGTACTGCCCCAGATGGGCTGCTTTGATGCGCCCTCGAATACACCCAGACAACTGTTCAATACAAACACATGTTCATGCACACAAATGTTTGTCTTGTGTGGGATTCGAACCCACGAGCGTCAGTGACAAAGTCGCGCTTGTCGCAGGAGTTAGTTCCCCTGGAGTAAGAAGGACCGGTATGTGCTGACGTCGAATACCCGTATGGGTGAACCCTGTAACGCTCATGTCCAGTGTTTCAGTTACAGACACAGCCTTGCCTCCCGATTGCCTTCCCGCCTTCTTCTAAAAGCTAAGCATCTAAGAAGCCAGTTAGTAATCGAAGCGAGGCAATCGAGAGAAAGAAGAAGGTAGAAAGGTAGATAGGCAGACAGACAGACAGCATAAAATAGCTCAGAATAATATAAAATATTAATAAAATTGGATTAGTTCTGGTAGTCGCTTAAAAAGCTTAAATTTAAAATAAGAAAAAATAAATATTTAAAAAATTACGCTCCTTGGTGAGGCCAAGTCGGTTAAGTGACAATGAATATTTTTGCATGGTTATAATTACTACTTATATCGAAATAAATATAAAACCTAACACCACATCGCTGGTTGGAAACGGTTAACTTAATAATTATGGTTCTACCAGTATTCGTAGTTAAAATCGAATTGAAGATCCGTTATCCAAGTAATATTAATAAAAATTATGTAGGTAAGCAACAAGTACAAAGAATACACATATTACAAAGCAATCTTCGCAATGAATTCGTATCGTAGACGGTAAATACTTAAATAGCATAAAATGTAACACAGAAGAAAATGTAAAGAAACAAAGATTAGTTTTATGCTGGTAAGCTCAGAATCAGATACATACCCAATATGTTGATATTGAGGTTTTATATCTAAATCACTGCACTGAGATAGCACTCGTACCACTTATAAAATTAAATGGATAGTTGTACTGAGAATTATACCAGACTAGTTCTTCCCTATTTTATACAATGCCTAGATTAGATTTATTGCAGTCAGCTGACCAGCATTAGCTAAATCCGAGAAGCACATGTGTTTGAATTATTCGAACGAAGTTGACTGAATCTGAGTAACAGACCGAGTGATAGAAAAGTCGAGATTTGAAAATTGTAAACGAACCGATTTTCTAGAAGCTCTGCAGTCGTAAAATCTAATTTGAGAATTTTATATCAGAATATTAGGATTACTTATTCATTTTTTAAGTAATTTGATGAATTTTAATTATTAAAAAGTAATAGATTTAACTCGTCGTATTATGACTGCTGTGGTCAGATAGCACCGATTTGTAATAAATAGTGTCCATTTTGTAACATTTTAAGATAAGATTAGAATGAATTTACTTTGTTTACGTTTATTTATCAATTATTTAGATTAGAACAATTTTTAATTTAGGGAACTGGGATTTTTATGCAGCTTGTAACGGATAAACCGTTACATGCGCTGTATATCGCAGCCCCACTGCATCAACCGTAATTCTTGCGTTCAGTCTGGCCCTTTCAAGAGTTCACCATCACATACCTACTCAAAGGTCGGTCAAGCCGTTGAGGCTTTTATTAGACTTTATTTAGGAAGGCAGAACGAAAAAGACATACATGCACTCAAAAATATTACCCTCCGTCAATCGCTTCAAAATGTACGCCTTTTGTAATGCTTGCGAATAAAATATTTATTTAGGCACTTTTGTACTCTGAATGTTGACAAACGGCAGCTATTTGCTGATTCAGACTGCCCTTCTGACATTTTTACTCATGGCCAACTGTACAATGTATTTTGTTTTACGACGATAAATCCTTATTCATATGAATAGCGCTTGTTACTATTTTTATTTGAATGTGTCTGATAAATGGAAATTACTAAACAAAATAGTTTCACATTGGCGTACTTCATATTTCCTCAGTTAATAAGAACTTAAAAAAATCCTTTTCCTTTTGCTTTAGGTACATTTCCGTTACGATCTTCGTCTGTTTGTTTTTCATACAATATTGGGAGGCATACAAGTATACGGCCCACCTAATGTAAAGCGGTTAATATGAATATTTGCAACACATTAAGTATCACTAGCCCGATGCCACATCTGTTGCTAACACAGCACTCCTTAGGAATTTAACCTCACTCCCTCGCAGAAATACGAAAATCCTCCAGGGAGTTGTTATTTTTGCTGCGGTTTTCTATGAGGCGGAAGTACTACCACAGAAGGGTTCTTTGATGCGCCCTACGTATCTTAAAATCACCCCGACCGAGACAAACATACATGTCCATGCACACAAATGTTTGTCCTGTGCAGCAATAGAACCCACGAGCGGTGGTGTCAAAGTAGCTTTACTAACTACTGCACCACCAAGCCCGTCTAGTTTCTGTCTAGATACCGTTCTGTACGTTACCAAGATGATCGTTCTTACTGTGTTTACTATTTCTGTTAAAACGTCTGAAAGCTTCTCAGGAGGTTCTGCATAGGCAACTAGACTGAGAATAGTATGCATATGCTAAGGTTGCTTGCCTCTTTACAGTAGGTAAGGAAAGTGCTTTTTTGCATTAAATAGAACAGTGTAAACACAGAAAATAATAATAAACCACTCAGCGTTATCTAGTCACAAATTAACAATAATTATAAACAACAATAAACATAAAATAAACAACAATAATAATAACATTAGTTAACGTACCTGATGAAAAGGAGTCCATCTAAATATTATATTCCTTTAGGGACATTCATTCTTTAAGTTCTTCGTATATTTATCATAGAATACCCACATGCATAGCATACTTCACGATGTCCAATTACAGGCATAGATATTACTTGACTGTGTGAAGCAGTGTTACGGCAATGTAGAACATTCATAACACAAAATTGTTTCAGGAGAGGAAAAATTGTTAATGTACATGTATGGTATTGTGTTTACAATTAACTGTATTCCGACAGGGTAAGGTATCATTTCTATAGAGATGCAGCTTACCACATCAACCCTTACTCATCCCAATGCAGGGATACGGGTCTCCCTTCAACCGAAGGGGTTTAGAGCATACTCCGCATCGCCGCTCAAATGCGGATTGGCGGAGGCTAGTGTTTTCAAGCCGTCCGAGGGCCACTGGGCCACTGAATTAGCTTAACGACTGTCATTTATCGACAACAGCCGGGACCGACGGCTTAACGTGCCCTCCGGATAAACCCATCCATAGACAGACTGCGGTCAACGTTACTTAACCTGCGTGTTCTGTTAGATAATACTTTTTTTTTTTCGATGTATTGTATCGGAATCAAGTATAAAAAAAAACCATTTACCTCCGTAGGCGAAATCCAAAAACGTAAAATACTGAGTACATTATAAACACCAGATTCTTGAAGCGTATGTGCTCTTAAGTTGTGTACCAACAACAGTGAACTGTCAATCAACGACGACGCAGGTTTTGTCCACGTGCAGCCATGACACGCCTGACACAAAAGTTCCCCAAAACAGTCTATGACAAATACACTAAACAGTGAATGCAGAGGAATGACAGCTTAACTCAATGCTACAGAAAGAAATTCGATGTCCATTTAATATTAATCAATGGTAGAGTGTTATGATAATGATCAGACGCAATCAGACAGAGGGGCCATCCGATCCGGGCGAACGAACGAGACAGCCGCAGACGCCGTTTCGTTCAGAAATAATACGAAACGATAAGTATTTTTATTCTCAGTCATAGATGTTGGTTATTGGTAGTTTAGTAGATAGTGAATTCATTTCTAACTTCAAATAAATGACTCAAAGAAATCACAAATCATTTAGAATTCATACTGAATTGTTGATATTAGTTTTACAATATTTTAGTTGTAAGTTTTTCAACATGAACACTGTTGAATTTCTGAACGGCAACGATAATGGCGACTGATTTGAATTTGAGTAATAAAAATGTTGATAATTTCCTTTTCAATGTTTTCTTGGTTACAAAAAACGCTTCAGTTATGTACTCATTTGTAATAAATCATTTAAAAATTTTACATACTATTTCGTAGTAGATATAATCAGGGGTTCAAAAGACCCAAAGTTATTTAATCTCCTTTGACACATGATGGCATGGAGAGCGTCATGTCAACTTCCGTTGTGTTATACGGTTCGATTTTACTGCCAAGGCGCGCCCATAGATGTTTCACATCAAAAGCAACCCTCTACGGAAATGTTATTTCAGTGCAGTTTTCTGTGAGGTGGCGGCGGCATTACCCAACTCGGGCTTTGATACAGCCTACCTAGAATTATAAATTAAAATACAAAGGTAATATTTTGTATTTTAATTGCTTTAATAGTTTTGTGTATTGATTATTTAATTCATCTGAGTATAATTATCGTATATTGTCTACTTTTCCGTTTATAGATTATTGATTGGACGATTCCGTTTAATTTACTGTTTATATATTATATGTCCTTCTTTTAAATTTGCTTGTAAAAGTTCAGGAGAGAAAGGGCGCATCATATCAGTCTGTCTGGGGAAGTAACTCCACCTCACAGAAAACTGACAACTTCCTTGAGGGTTGTTGAGTTCCTCCGTTGCATGAGGTCACCAGTAACCTCTTAAGGAGTTGCTGTATTAGCAGCTGAGATATAATACTTAATGTATTATGGGCGTTCATAGTTCATAGCTAACCACTGGTATGCTTGTATGCCTCCCGACGTTGCATAAAACACAACTGCGGACGTACATCAAATAAGAGTGAGCGAGCTTATCAGTAAGCTTATGAAGAGTTGCTGCGTTAGTATAGGAGGTGGTATCGGACTACCGATATTTCTTGAATTGCAAGAGTTCGTGGTCTACGGTAACTACTTCCCCCTTAAACCCCTTATTCTCGTTATGATGCGATTACACTACATTATTTTCCACTACGGCGTATCCGAAAGGGGCAAGCCTTGTTCAGGTACGGGATTTGGAGTAAATAAACTGATCACAAAGAAGCCTATGAATTTATACGAAAGCCAGTGTTTTCAACTTCGCCTTTACACTAGCAGCTAACCTGAACTCCATCTTCTTCTTTTTCCTAGCGTTATCCCGTTTCCTAATCCATGAGTATAGATAAGGCCTTATCATAAGCCTAAGGATTTTGCGAAGATACTAATTTTTATAGGGAACGACTGAAGTCATACAATCCAGAGGTGAAACCAGACCTTTCTTAAGTTAGGTCACAAGTCTTTCGAAATATATTTTTTAGACGTGAGAACTATTAAAAGATAACTGTTGCAGATACACAACGCAAAAGTGGAAGGATGTAGGAGCCGAGGAAAGCCAAGACTTATCTATCATGACTAAATTGGTCGTGTTCTATCAGAAGGTGATGTCAGGAGCCTTAGAAACCGGCGAGCGTGCATGAGAAGAGCAATGAATGTTACAGAAGCGAGTGAGGTTTGTAAGAATCGAGTCACGTGGCTCTGCTTAATGAGTTACAAATTACATTACCTCACATGCCAGTAAAACCCGTATTTATTTTTAGAAAACAGTGACGTACTAATGCTGAGAAGAAAATCTTTGATAAGTTGTCCGTATTGCTCTTTGAGCACGGGAACTATACATCGTAGTTACTTATCCGTTATATTATACACAATATCATAAATTATCATAGCGAAACGTAATTAAAATTTTGCTTCGGAAATAAGTAAATTACCCGTAACGACCGCAATTTTTAACGCTCCAATCCTTCCCTGGATTTTGACAAAATCAGGGCTGCAACGATAAACATAATGTTTTGTAAAATCAAAAAAAAAGTCAAGTTTACAGGCAATCGATTTTAAATTATCTACATAAGTTGGCAATGCTACTTTAGTACCAAGGCCCGTTGATTCGATTCCCATATAGGACAAATTACTGTGTGCACGAACATGTGTTTTTCTCTTGGGCTGATTTGTTTTTGAGAGAAGTAGAGCGCATCTATACAGCCCGATTAGGAAAGTACCTACTCATCACGGAAAACCGCAGCTAAATAACGGCTCTCTGAAGGGCTATTGCTGCGAGTGAGTGGGGTTACCAGTAAGCTACTGAGGAGTTTCTGTGTTAACAACGGATGTATCAACGCACGAGCGATACTTCATGAAGGTATATATAGCAAGCGTTTGTATTGTAACGTAATGCGTTTATATCACAGCTGAGATGATCAAATTAGGTGGCACTTACGTCCGGGACGCCTTCTGGTACCTATGCAACCTATGCTGAAGAACTGCAAGGGTCCCAATGGACTGGAGACGTGCAGTCATCGTGCCCTTGTATAAAGGCAAGGGATCACGCATGGACTGCGCCAACTATAGGGCCATCAGTTTGATCAGCTTAGCAGCAAAAGTATATGGAAAGGTGATTGAAAGGAGAATGAGGGTGAAATCCGATGAAATGCTGTAGGACGCACAAGGAGGTTTCCGAAATGGAAGGGGATGTACGGATCAAGTTTTCTCGCTCCGCAATATCGTAGAGAAGCATCTGGCCATAGAACGGAAGGTTTTCTGCGGTTTTGTGGATCTTGAGAAAGCCTTTGATAGGGTTGTGCGAAAGGAACTGTGGGACATATTGCCGAGATATGGGATTGACGGTTCACTGCTCCGTGCTGTGCAGGCCACTTACAAGGATTGCTCAGCATGTGTGCGGATAGACGGTTGCATGTCACCCTGGTTTGATGTCAAAATTGGTGTCAAACAGGGTTGCATGCTATCTGCTAGGCTGTTTATCCTGTATCTCGATAGTTGTCTGCAGAGAATAAGGTCAACGAATGTGGGATTGCGCATGGGTGACCAAGTGGTGAACTGTCTGCTGTATGCAGACGATGCCGTGCTATTAGCAGATACACCATCTAAACTGCAAACACTGGTCACAACTATGAAAGACGAATGTATGGAGAAAGGCTTACTACTGAATGCGAAGAAAACAAAGATAATGGTATTTGAAAGAGAAGAATCCAGAACTAATGTAAGGATTACGATTGATGATGAAGTGTTGGAACAAGTGGATGAGTTTGTATATCTTGGATGCGCTTTCAGCAGGGATGGAAGGTACACCGCAGATGTGGAAAGACGAGTGAGTGCTGGGAATATTGTGAATGGAGCGTTGGGAAAACTTCTTGGCAGTAAAATCCTGAGCCAGAAGGAACAACTCGCTATACAATAAATAAATAAATATTGTGGGACAAATTACACAGCGCCACCTAGCCCCAAAGTAAGCGAAGCTTGTGTTATGGGTACTAGACAACTGATAAACATACGTAAATACATTTTTTTTGTGAATACATACTTATTATACATAGAAAATACCCAGACCCATACAAACAGACATGTTCATGCACACAAATGTTTGTACTGTGTGGGAATCGAACCCACGAGCATTGGTATCAAAGTAGCGTAACAGCGCGTTCCACCACTGCGCCACCGAGCTCGTCATACACAATGCAGTGTTGGTCCCAACGCTAACTTATGGAAGCGAGAGTTGGGTATGGCAGAAAGAGCATGAAAGTAGAATAAACGCGGTTGAAATGCGAGCGCTGCGCAAAATTTGTGGCGTAAGGCTTGTAGACCGTATTCGCAATAATGATGTTAGAAATAGAGTTGGTCTGAAAGAGAGCGTCGGTGTTAAAATAAGAAGAGGCATGCTCCGATGGTTCGGGCATGTAGAAAGAATGCAAGATGAAAGAATGACGAAGCAGATATACAATGCAAAAGTGGAAGGATGTAGAAGCCGGGGAAGGCCAAGACTTACCTATCATGACCAATTTGGTCATGTTCTATCAGAAGGTGATGTCAGGAGCCCTAGAAACCGGCGTGCGTGTATGAGAAGAGCAATGAATGTTAAAGAAGCGAGTGAGATATGTAAGGATCGAGTCACGTGGCGCTCGGTTCTCTCTGCCTACCCCGCAAGAGATTTGGCGTGAAGTTATAGATAGATAGATAGAGTAATGCGTTTACTATAACCGTTTTACAAGCGGGTGTCATACTTGTTTCCCTCCCGATGTTATATAAAAAAAAGGATCAAGTCCCTCTTGGTATAGCGTAGTCACACATCTATGGTCTATTGAAGTCACATGGAATATCCTGAGCACACAAAAGCTGCATTACTGGATTGGATATAGGCAACTTTTTTTTCTATAGGGTAGGTATAAGAATACACTCAGAAATATTTTCTACAAAGTCGAGAGGCAAGCAATTATGCGTCTCACCTGATATAAATCAGTTAACATGGCCTATGGATGCTGCAATAGCACGTCCCTGCACACACATCATCTCCTTAGGAGTTCATTGATAACCTCACTCGCAAAAATGCAACAACCCTTCAGGAAGTTGTTATTTGACTACAGTTTTCTGTAAGGTGGACGCTGTTCCCCAGTCGGCTGCTTAAAACCGTTCTTCCACACTTGCAAACATGAAAATTAAATTAATAAAACAACATGTGATATTTGACAACCCTACAAGTTTGCTTAAAAAAATGTTATGGCAACCCGATAAAAATAATAAACGGCTATCCACCCGAACACTCGAACTGAAGCGTAGTTGTACAATCACGGATCAGTGAACTCCAATTTTTTTCAATTTATATACGCACTCAATTTTAACTTTTTCGCTTTTGTATTTAACGTTGCGAATATATTTCGGTGTTACTATTTATATTGCGGCATTTTTTATCCTGAATTGTTACCTATGTGTATTTACGAGTTGTAAAGCATGAAGCTTTAAATTGGTAATAAGCCAGTCACCGAACTTTTTCACGAATGTAGATTTGATCAAAGGGATTACTCCATTATTTCAAACAACGGTGATTTGATAAAATCTTTGTAAAGGTTTCATCAAATATTGGATAAAGGAGCAGTGATAGCCTAGTGGACAAATAACTGACTGGTTCCCGGTTCGAAACCATGAGAATTACTAAATTTGTGTTTTCGGGTTTATGTATATTTTTGTGCATATCGCTTGCTCGGCGGTGAAGGAAAATATTTCGAGTTCAGTATCTTCCACTAATACTTAGACTAAAGTAGCGGACCCCGCAAATCCTAATGCATTGGAAACAGAATAACGCTAGGTAGAAGAATAAAAAGAAGATAAAAAGAAGATATTGGATATTTACCATACCACCCCTATATATTAAGAGCTTTGCCACATTTACTCCAAGTTATCAAAGTAGTCATTATATATACGTCTTCGTTGAAGGCAAGCGCTTAACGTTGCTTGTGGATGCTTGTAGCATAATGCGTATGGTTCGCGGGTTGCCAAACTTAGCTACTCCTCTAAGATTATAGAATGGTATATATTTTTTTAACAGTGTGTATTTTAATTCAATTACGACATTTCAACTATTGTATATTTTTAATGACATGTCAATTTTTGTACGTCATCCCTAATCGGGAGAACCATTTGCACGCATGTTATCTATAATGATGTCAACCCTGCACTTCTTGGGTCTCCCCTTTCTATGGGGACCCGGCGGGCGTAGGTGGCATGGCTAGACATTTCTTCCCCGCGTACCTAAGCTGCCAGTTTTTGTAAGAAGTGGCCGTGCCAGCGCAGGCGACACTCTTGCGTATGCGGGAGTTCCTTACCCGATCCTTTGGCGTCATTCCGCACAACCAGCGAAGCATATTCAACTCCGTGATATGCAGTTCTTGCTTTTGATGCTCAAATACAGGTCATGCTTCGCTGCCATATAAACGGACAGGTCTAATGATGGATTTATAAACCTGTCTCTTTAGCTTAACCGGCTATTATAAGGTCACAAATAACACCAACCATCTCACATGATATGCTTACCTTAAAGCCGCAATTTATGTCTCCGTCACGCGCGGAGGACAGATCCCAAACCAAAAATCAATAAACCACTTGGCAGCTCATTAACCCTCCCACCTCCCTACTCACCGAAACATAGTGTTTTAGCGCCTAAATATCTAAGCAATTCGAGCCTACTGACCAATGGGAATATGTTTTAACCATTAACCCGATCACTTTTCACTCGTGTACTAGTTAATAAGAGCTAAACTGCTTTACCCTCCGACCCGTAGCGGTCAGGCTTTTTACTACGCAAAACCATGTTATTGCATATGTATGTATACTTTCACGCCAAGTCCCTTGCGGGGTAGGCAGAGAGAACCGAGCGCCATAAGACGCGGTCCTTACATACTTCACTCGCTTCTGTGACATTCATAGCTCTTTTCATGCACGCTCTCCGGTTTCTGGGGAGCCTGACATTGTTTTTGTGTTATTGTTGTGCTCCATAGATTATTTTATTCATGGGACCAACAGATCGGAAAGTAAAGTAAATAAAACCTGCTAAAGACATATTTTCTATCGAACACGTTCTACTTGTAGAAAATGACAAATTGTCAATCCTGCTATTAAAAATCCCATGCTTTTAATGACACGAGAAAACATCTCCAGAGAATTGTTATTAAATCATGCAAAATAAGCGTTCAAGCAACTTTGTTATCACTTTACTATAACTTAATTCCATGCAAAATACTTTCTTATGGAAAATACATTGTTTTCCGAAGTTGTTCAGAGGAACTTCATAATCGTGTTATGGACGCTTGAACGGGATTCCAATTCATAGACCCTGTTCTTATATGCCATGAATTCAAATGAAATGGATCCAATTGTTACAAACTCGCATCGAACTTTTCTTTGATAATAAAACTTTAGAGAATAGGAATAGAGAATAAATGTTACATGTTATAATTGTTAAAATATGTGAAAGTACTTCTCTTGTTGTACAACCCTCAAGAATATCAGGCCTGTTGTTAGTAGGAACTATGCCCAAAGAAAACATCAAAAAAGCAAATGTTGTGAAAATGTGTGGCGTATAAATAAATATTGAGTATTGTCGGACACATTACAAATCACCATCTAGTCAGCGCATCGAAACAGCCCGTTTGAGAAAATGACTCCACCTCACAGAAAACCGCAGCCAAATGACAACTCCCGAGAGGGTTGTTGTGTTTCTGCGTGTGAGTGAGGTTACTGGTGACCTCAGACCTAGCAGCAGAGGAGGCATCGCGCGAGGAATACTTAACGTATTACAAGCGTTTATAGACTACGGTAATCGCTTTACATCGGTGGGTCGTAGGCTTACAAGCCTATATATAGGTATATATTATACATTCCGACGTGGTACTAGATAACTGATAAACACAAATAATGAATTTCTGTAATAACGATTGACGAATATAATATTTAATTTAGAGAAAATATTCACTTTCAATATAGATCCATAGACGTAATAACAAGTCAGACGGAATCTCGCTGAGAAACAACTGAAGCACCACAATGGCGGCATGTAACTATGTGTGATGGTTCTTTTTATCCCCGAGGGGAAAGGCAAAGGGATCTAGCCCATACAGCCAAGTCATCAGTTTAGAACCATTTGAAAATCTTAATTCTATGTTCCAGCTTCAGGAACTGTGCTGAAAAAATACTTGGGAAGGGTACCTAGACCCAATCAACCCAATTTAAATACCACCCGTAAAACGACAGTGATTTTTACAAGGTTTTCTTGAACTTATTCACGTCTTCCAAAAAGTGCATAAACGTGTCATATTTGAGTTTTTTCATTACTGTATAATTTCACTAGCACTTATGTTACAATATACTATCGAAATTGTCACACAAAACTAATTTTATACTGAATTGTAAAAATTTCAAGTAAAACAACAATGTCACTCGTCAAAAGCGCGGGAAAAAGTCCTACCATAACTATGTGTGAGTGTCAAGTGGGTTGCCAGATGGAAGAAAATTTCCCATTTCTTTAACTAAAAAGAAATAAAAAATGATTCGTTACTCTCTTCGGAACTCAAATTTTATGGACCGTTGATTTGTAACTTGTGTTGTTTAAAATAGGTATTGATGAATCCAGATATGAATGATCCAGATATGCTTGCCATATCAAACAGACATTTATACCTCTAGGATGTGTGATATACCTTGGCATTAGCGGCTAGAACGTGAATGTCGAGTTATTGACGTATAGCTCGGCTACCCGAACTGCCGTAGCGGCTGGGCTGTGGGGACTAAGCAGAATACTGCGGCAACTGCGGCTAGGACATCAATGTTGATACGTAATCGGCGGCTTTGCCGGTGGAACATGCTACCGGAGAGTGTAAATAAAAGAATGTAAAATAATTAAATTTATAACTTTTTAATTAGTTTTCTACAGTCAGAAAATGTATTTCTTGGTAATTACTCATTTGTTTGCTGTCAAGCTCTGACCAACATGTACACACCCCATCCAGTGGTACGCAGTCCTACTTGCAAGAATATTATACTAAATGACGTTAGTCTTGGTCTTCCTCGGCTCCTATATCCTTCCACTTTCGCATTGTATATCTGTCTCATCATTCTTTCGTCCAGCATTCTTTCTACATGTCCGAACCAACGGAGCATGCCTTTTCTTTTAATCTATCATGACCAAATCGGTCGTGTTTTATCAGAAGGCGATGTTAGTAAACCTAGAAACCGGTGAACTTGCATGAAAAGAGCTATGAATGTTAAAAAAGCAAGTAAGGTGTGTAAGGACCGCGTCTTATGGCGCTCGGTTCTCTATCCCTACTCCGCAGGGGGCCTGGCGTGAAGATATACATACAAACTAAATGAATATAATCGTATTCTAAGAATATAAAAAAAATAAAGTATTAAAAAAAATGTATAACAATGTGACTTAGGGTGAAAATATAGTAGTAGTAAAAAATAAACTGAATTACTAATTGGTGTTTTCAGATTTGTAGCAGAAATTCAATACCTATGTGGCTACAAATTGTTAACGAGTTTAGTTTCTGAGTTTCCTCCTGTAATAAAATGGTTAAAAGTTCCTTTATCAGTTTTGAGTACAAATAATAATAAACATATTTGTACTCTACTGTATGAATCATGACACCGTGACACATGTTTTATTTTCGGAAAACGAAAATAATAGATTTTAGGTAATCTCCAACGTCTCTACACAATATAACTGTATTTCCGGTGTTTTTTTTTTTTCATATTTTTTCACAGATAACTGCAGCCAAATAATAACTCTCAAGATGGTTGCTGTGTTCCTACGTGGGAGTCAGGTCACCAATAAGCTCCTAAGGAGTTACTGTGTTAGCAGCAGAGGTGGCATCGCCCAAGTAACACTTGATGTACTACCTGCATTCATAGGCTACGGATACCATTTTACATAAGGTGGGCCGTGTGCTTGTATACCTCCCGGCGTTATATAAAAAAAAAAACAAAATGTTTATCCTGTGTGGGAATTCAACCACCGAGCTTTTTTATAATGTATAGCGTTATAAACCTGTGATTTACGATGGACAGACAGATTGACCGTATGCTTTTTAGGTACGGAACCCTAAAAATATTTCAACTCATTTCGGCTTTCTGGCGTAGACGGCGGGGAGAAATACAGCGACATAAAACAAGCCACGTAAATATGAATGTGTCTCAGGAGATTGCATGTTTTAGCCGTTTGGTGCAGAGTATTTTGATCCCCTTCGGCACAGGATTTTCTCTCAGAATTCTCTTCGAAGCTGGTCACTGTCTCTAGAGATAAGGCTTCTTTGTTCAATAGGATCAGCAGTACAATGGTGAAAGAAAATGGAGACAGTTTGCCTTTTTTGTCGGATTTAGTCAATAAATCTGTACAAAGCCTAAGTGACTTATTATTATGTTTTATGTCAATAGCCTCACGTGTACGTGACGTACCCTGCCCGCTAGTAAACATAGCTTTGATGAAGAAGAAGAGTATAATAATAAACAGACTAGGTATATACATTTACTGTACTATAGACATGCACATAAATAACTACAGAGTAAATAGATTGAAGCGTTATTTTGCGAAAGTCATGTTTATGCAATTTGATCTAACCTGCTTTGTGTGCGTTTTCGTGGCGGAAGCACACAAAGCAGGTTAGATTAAATTGCATGTAAACTACAGAGCCATTGTGTTTCTACTAGTAAGGGTTCTACTAAGCTATTAATTTGAATTGAAGATAGGTAGGGCGCATCGAAGCTTACCGTCTGGGGAACCTGCTTACAGAAAAACCGCAGACGGGTTGTTGTATTTCTGCGTGTGAGTGAAGTCACCTGTAAGCTCCTAAGCAGTTGATGTGTTAGCAGCAGAGGTGGCAACGCGCGAGTGATACTTAACGAATTACAACGGGCTACGATAACCGCTTTCCATCAGGTGGGTTGTATGCTTGTGTGCCTCCTGACATTGTATAAAAAGAAATAAAATGTTTATGCTCTTATTATAAATAATGGCAGACGTAGTTTATAATTTCCCAATAAATTGACCTATTTATTTTCATTAGCAATACCGTATTAGAGTGATCGTTGCTTGGTATACACGACGCATCAAGCAACGGTGCAGCGCACGGTATGACATTAATTCGTATACACAACCATGCATTCCAACGCCGACGTATGGGAAGCCTTATTCAGCACAGATTAATATTTTACAGTAACCAGAGCAACGCTTGGTATAACTATAAAAAAAACCGGCCAAGTGCGAGTCGGACTCGCGCACGAAGGGTTCCGTACCATTATCTATAAAAACGGCAAAAAAATCACGTTTGTTGTGTGGGAGCCCCCCTTAAATATTTATTTATTCTATTTTTTTAGTACTTGTTGTTATAACGGCAACAGAAATACATCATCTGTGAAAATTTCAACTGTCTAACTATCACGGTTCAGGAGATACAACCTGGTGACAGACGGACGGACGATCAGCGGAGTCTCAGTAATAGGATCCGTTTTACCCTTTGGGTACGGAACCCTAAAAAGATAAAACATTTACGTCACTTGAAACGGATTATCTTGTGACTAACCAATAAGTAAAAACCACGCCCAGTTGCACTTTTATTTGGCTAGGACTTGAAGCAATCTAAAAGTTACGTGCCGAAGTATCGAGTGTCGAATACAAGGATATCAAAGTCGGTTCGTAAATTGGTTTTGTTTAATGAACAGGGTAAACCGAGAGCGATATTCCTTATATTACAAGCGTCACATTTACTGCTTTGTATCAGGTTGACTATTTGCTTGTTCACCACTTAAATATAAAAAAATCTATAAATGAATTGGATGAAGAACATAAATTTTAAAAACTAATGACGAAAAATTGGGATGAAAAAAAATTCCAAAAATTTCAAAAAACCTATGTCATTAAAGCGTAGTATCCTACTAATGTTGTAAATGCGAAAGTTTGTATGTATGGATGGATGTTTGTTGCTCTTTCACCCTTAAACGGCTGAACGGATTTGAATGAAATTTGGCACGTAGATAGATTATGATCTGGATTAACACATAGGCTACGTTATTGACTCAACGCGGGCGGAGCCGCGGGCAGCAGCTAGTGATTAATAAAAAAATAAGTACAAATAAAATGTATGATCATGATCAAATGTTGTCACTCACACACATATATTCACTAACTCATAAATCACCCACACACGTCATCGTATAAATGACGGTAAATTACTTTTATATCCTTGAAAGTCAAAATGTCAACGATAATATTAGAATTCCAACTTTTCGTGCAATTTAAAAAGCACCTAAATTAGGAAGTTTAAAAATGTATGGCAACACTGCCTCCATTTTGGCACATCAATTTACCTTGTTACTTTCTACTTTTACTTAACAGTTATTAACCAAACTATTAATTTTAATGCCGCTGACAGCCACCGTGGAAAGGCACAATCATAATTAAAGTTGGTACGTGTATATCACGTTATTATTAATAGCTTATAGTTCGCGGCATAATTAATTAACTCTCAAATTAACGGTTTGATGATGAAGTTTGGTTTAATGACATATCAGTAACTCTGTGTTCATCAACATACATGTGTAAAGACATTTCGCATAACTATAAATATATGCGGTGGCTATTAAAGAAAAAGAAAGTAAATACCTAGATATATTTACCGTTGGTGTGGAAAGACGAGTGAGTGTTGGGAATGGGAGCGTTGGGAAACTTATGGAAACGAGAGCCATGGTAATATAAACGCAGTCGAAATGCGAGCGTTGCGCATAATTTGTGGCGTGACGCTTGTAGATCGTATTTGCAGTTATGGTTGTGCCATTGTTAGAATAAGAATAGTTGGTTCAGAAATGTAGAAATAATGCAGGAAGAAAGATTTACAGAATAGACATATAACGCGAAAGTAGAAGGATGTAGGACCGAAGACGGCCAAGACTTACCTATCACGACCATATTGATCGTGTTTTATCAGATGGTGATATCAGGAGCCTTAGAAATCTGCGAGCGTTCATGAGAAGATCTATGAAAGTTAAAGAAGCGAGTGAGGTATATAAGGACCGAGTTATGTGGCGATCGGTTCTCCCTGCCTACTCCGCATGGGATTTAACATGTTATAGATAGATATTATATATAATATATATTATATAATTATTGTAGGCAGGTGGAGGTTAGCCATATCAATATTGACTGTCTTTTCGTTCCAATTATGGATTTACTTCCAGATTCTCCAATGCCACTAAAGTAAGAATATAATTAGTCACTAAAAAACAATAAGAAATAAGATAAAATGGAAAAACAGTCATGCAATTATTTGAGCGTATTATATAGTAGGTGCCTGAGGATAATATTCAGCGCTGTACAATTTTTATAACCTCACGAAAGGTTTTGAAAATAAAATTACCAAGAGCGGCTGTTTTAGCATAATTCGTTTTGAAAACTACAATTCTTTTCTTTCAATAGGTTTATGCGTTATAAAAAAATATAAGGGTTGTCGGACAATTCATTGTATATTTAGCGAATTTTTAACTTTTTATCGAAGTGGAGCGTGTGGATCTGTAGGGAGATGCTTAATCTCAATCTAAATTGATTTTCAGTCACTCACAGCCATCTGAATGTTTATCGCTTTACGTGTTTGTTTGAGAATAATAATATGGATTGACAAAATCAATTATTTGTAATGAGTGACGTCCAAACGACCAAAGAAACGCAAACGTTCTGTAAATATTATTCCTTTTCGGCTCAGCTTCTTAAAGCTACTGATATGTCGCGTGAGTCGAATCAACGTATCATCCCTAGCAGCTGCCATTGCTTTACGGAATCAAAAAAGCTAAAGTCACTTATTGACAACCCAACACGCTCGTTCTCTCTCGCTCGTGCTCGTCGTGATCTCTGTCAAGTTACAGATTACAACTTTTGTTGCAAATGCTGTTGCATGGACGTGCGGACTGAGGCGTCACACAGAAGTAGACTGATCCATTCCAACGGTGCAAAATATAGTTCATGTGGCGAAAGAGCCACCCTTTGTCGCCACGTGGAATGTTAGAGGTAAATTGAAAGATAAAATGAAGCTGATAGACCTAATGAATAAGAGACGCTTTGTGTCTATGCGTAGAAGAGGGGCCACATCGATGATCTTCGCATTGACTGTCTAGGGTGGATCAGGATGATCATGCCGGTGTATAGGTATTGCATCTAGATCAGCTAGCTACCACATTGTATCAACTTGCAATTAAAGGTGTTTCTCTGCGACTATTACGCTACCCAAAAACAGTCTCTTGCTCACAAGCTAAGGTGTCCGATAGTACTTATTGCTTGCCTGGAGAGGATATCGCAACACCACTAGTCGGCAATGATCTGTATCTAACACAGAGCGGCATAGATAAGTGGGGCTAATCAATTACTTCGAAGTTTCCACACAGTCAATCAACATACCCATTACTAATAATATAATGGAAAAGTCGGTGAAGGTTTTGATATTAATAGCTTTGTATACCTTCCACCTTGCCTCAAGAAAGCCTAAGTAATCTCAAGTTAATAAACTTAATTTTAAAGTTTACGTTTGCAACACCAACTTGATAATTGTGTTCGAATTTATATTTAGAATTTGTCCCTTGTACTTTAAATTTGATTAAAAATGTAATATTGAGGATGTATACAATATGTTGGACAACTACTAAGCCTGTTAGTCGAGGGGTTAAGCTCTAAGATTCCGGCACAAAAAAAGACCGGCCAAATGCAAGTCGAGAAAATATTTTCTGGCTGAACTCTCTGTCAATCCATTAGGGCGGTGGCGCGAGGATATACGAACGGTCGATTTTTTGAACGAGGACAGTAACAAACGACGAAAACAACACAGATGGACGATTTTTGACGATGACAACTATTAGATTTTGTTTCTAGGGAATCCCTGGGATATTATCCCTAGAGATCCCTATCTCTGAACGACATACACCACAACAAACGAGACAACAATTCTGCGCATGAACATGTTTGTTTGTCTAGGTCTAGGTGCTTTTACCTTACAGAAAACCGCTGCCAATAACAACTCCCTGGAGGGTTGTTGTGTTCCTACTAGTGAATGAGGTCACCAGTAAGCTCCGCAAGGAGTTGCTGTGTTAGCAGTAGAGGTAGCATCTCACAGCTACGGGATATCGGGATACGCGCGGCGAAGTCGTGGGGTGCAGTTTGCTGTATAATGGCTGCATATACTAGGACTACGAGATGTCAGGCATATTTAAATAACCGTATCCGTTATAGGCACATTTGAGTAGTATGTAAGGATTATCTAAGTTTTGTAATTGTCAAGTGAAGGAGACGCCAGTCATGCCTAGATTTTTTTTTATAAAACGTCATGAGCATGCAAACAAACAGCCTACCTGATGTAAAACGCTTCAAATTCAGATAGTTATTTTGCAAAAACATAAGTACAAAAATAAAGGTCTTATTTCCGAGAACGTTTCCATTATATAACTGTTCTGTATGTATTGACAAATTTCAAGCATAGCCATTTGATTAATATTAAATACAAAATTACACGTTAAATTTACTTATAAATTATATTACATTTTATCAGTTATATAAAGCATTGTGCACACCTCGGAACATGTCACGACAAGAATAGATAAAGTGCAACTTCATGAGTGGTGTGCACGTCGTAATCATTATTAGGTACATACATTGCACTAATAATTAACCATAATAATTGTCCTCACAGAAAACCGCAGTTGTATAAACTGAAGCCAATTTCTTAAAGATTCTAGAAATCTATTGTTGTTATTATATATGCTCCTACAAAACTCAGAAAATAACTACATGGTTTATACAGATTAAGGCGGTTTGTGACATATCTCACAATCGTTTTATCACTTTGTGTTGTACTAAATGTTAAAAACTTTATGTGTGTGAATAAATAAATATATAATAATAATAAAGCCCGCAGGGCAGCTTGTGGCGAGCTGTTGGTGCGTAACGACACCACGGGTACCCGAGTGCTCCAGTGAGTCGATCAGGGCCTTCGTCTCTGGCGTGTCTTCGTCGGTCGGAGTGTAAATCAAGAAGGCCCGCAGGACTCTCAGCTCTGGCTTGCCTTCATTGGCCGTCCAGAGAGGAGTCGATAGAGCATATTGCTTTATCAGGTGATATGCTCCAGGGATGGAAGTGTTAAAGGGCATAACGCCGCGAGTAACTTCGGAGAAAGCGCAGCTCACCTCTCGACACCCCTGAGTCACTCACACCGGTGTTGCCCCCGGCCGAATTTCTCTGGCATTTCGGGGGTCCATCCAGTGAGTGGCAAGCCACCGCCTGCCGGAAGTAACATCAGATATGATAGTTGTGGCAGGCGTCCGTCCCTCTTCTGTAATAGCCCAGTACTAATAATCCCTCCAGATATCATTTTAATAGCCCAATATTTTCCAACACATTTGCAATAGTCCCAATATCTGCCGTGACCTGGTTCATGGATATATTGTCACATTGATATCCCCTGGAGAAGGTCACGGCAGCTATACAACATTATATCAAACTTCTCAAAGGGGCCTCTACGCGTTGGATCCAAATCCCCGCGCACGCCTATCAAATGACCGGGATATACCCGTGATATAGGATCGATAATAATAATAAATATACTTTATTGCACCAACATAAAATTTACAAAGTATATTAAACTTATGAACTAAAGCACAACAGGCGGTCTTATCGCTAAGCGATCTCTTCCAGACAACCTATATCTGAGAGAGAAAAATAAAAAAAATGATAAAAACAGGTAGGTGGCGCTGAGTAAATTTTATAACATAAATGTAGAATAATATATATATATTGAATTTACATAATATAGATACTGTAGTTGCATGCATAATAATAGAAAAAGAAAAAAGAAAGAAATAGAGGTTAGCGAAAGGTGACGATTAGGTTGAGTTTAGGGAAAGGTAGTACGTTTTGACTAGAGATTTGAAGGAGGAAAGAGTTTGAGCACTTCGAATATTAAACGGCAGAGCATTCCAGAGGCGCACTGCTTGAACTGAAAAGGATTTCGCGTAGAATTGAGAGGAGTGTAGTGGTGTTCTGAGACGAAGAAGAAGGGATTGACGTAACTCTCGACCCTGACTGTCACTGTAAAATGTAAAACGGTCTTTGAGGTAACAAGGAGTGGTAGGATTGAAAAAAATAGTATAGAGCAAAGACAGTAAGTAAGTACTTACTAGAGCAATGATATCCCAGCGGATATGTGTTAGTCAATAGGCAGATGCCAGGAAGTGGCATCGGCCTATTGACTAACACATATCCGGTTGGGATCGTGGTAAATAACCACTAAATTCGTGTTCTCCGTTATGTAAATATTTGTACACTTGTTCGGCGGTAAATGAAAAACATCGTGTGGAAACTTGCACTAAAAATATGTTTCGAAAGACGTGACCTTACTTAAGAAATATCTGCTTTTCTCTCTGGGTTGTGGAGGTCTGACAGCAGGTCTATGTAAAAATAAATATCTTCGCCAAATCCTCATGTTTAGGTACCGGACCCCGCCAATCCTAATGGATTAGGAAACGGAAAAACGTTAAGAAGAAGAAGATGACTATTACGTCATCTATCAGGTGGCTTAAAAATATTGGTATCCCCCGAATACAGCAATACGCAAATACAGCAACATCAGCAGGTTCAAGTGATTCAATTCAATTTCTTTCGGTTGATCTATAAACTGATTCACTGCATTAGGATGACGAGAGATTGATGCAAATACATCATTGGATTCTTTTAATATTATAAATGTGAAAATTTTCGACGATACATGTATATTTTTCATGAATGAATTTTTAAAAATAAGTCTCAATGCATCTAAAAAGAAAATAGCGTAGTAAAAAATAGCGCATGTTCTGTCCATGTAACATATAAGTTATTTTTTATACACGTAAGTGATACAATGCCTACTGATTTTACACAATACAAAACTCTTTATTGCACCAATAAAATATACAAATATACATAGTCTATACAAGAAAGTACAAGAAAGCGGCCTTATCGCGAATGCAATTTCTTCCAGGCAACCTTAACTTAAAGGAGAATTGATACTCGTATAAATAAAGGTAGGTGGCGCATAATGACATAAAGTAAAAGAACCTTATACAATTACACAATTTATGTTAATAATATAGATGCAATATAAAAGTATGCAGTTATGTCCGGCAATAAAAGAAAGACTGAACAGGATTGAAGCATATATAAGTTCAGAGGGTTAAATTGAAAGGTAGCTTTTCACGAGCTGTGTAAAGATTTTTTCCAATTATTAAGGCCCTATTGCAAGTGGTCATGGTAACTACTGCATATTCGGTGGGCCGTATGCTTGTATGTCTCCAGACGATGGATAAAAAATATAATAAATTTACTGGAAGTTTAAAAAGGATGAATATTTTTATATCCTTTTAGATTTTCTATATAGACCGTTCATCAGGATTTGTAATTAACAAAAATGTAAAAGTTTTACGGATGATATCACGTAAAAAATGTTTTCAAAGAATTTTGTTAAAATCTGGTAGAAAGTAAAGTTCAATTTAACTAAAACACACTCGCCCCCAGAGTATGAAGCTCGTTTGATCCGGAAAGGTTGTTAAGTGAAAGTTGACGTATGGTACAAAACACAGCGATGGAAAGCGACTTTGGCATATTATAAAAGTGTCTAGGGATCAACATATATTTTTGCAATAACTTTTCTCCTGATTGATATTAATTAAAATTTTCTTTAAGGATTCATCAAATAAAGTGTTTTCGTTTGTCTACAGTAACGATAAACCAAGTCACCTTTGCATTAATAAAGAAATTTGCCATTTTCATAATAAAGGGATTTTTGACATTTGAACCACTAACATTAAAGTTCGAAAAAAAGACTGAAATAACAGTTTTCTTTAAAATTTTATTGGGTAACTTAAACAATTAATAATCCGTGTTTCTACCGCGAACACTAACAACACAAGAACATCGGTTTGGCATACTCAAAATGAGTTCATCCAAATCACGCTGTGGAATGGCCGCCCATGTTCGTTGCAACAACAAAAAAAAGTCTTCTTGCGACTGGATACCCTCCATATTCGGCAGAGCTCTTCTCTGTAGCATATCCCATGCATGCTCAATCGGGTTAAAGTCTGGCGACTGAGCAGGCCAGGGCATGACATTGATGTTAGCTGCGGCGAGAGTCTGTCTTACAACTCTTGCGGTGTGCGGTCGTGCATTATCATGCATTAACTGAAATAAGGGACCGATTTGCACTTGTAGAGGAACGATGACGTCTGATACAATCGTCTCAGCATAAATTTGAGCGTTGAGGTTGCCTCTGATCCAAATCAACTCAGTTCTTCCGCCGATCCAAATACCCGCCCATACCATGATGGTTCCACCACTATAAGGATGGACTTCCTGGCAGGATTTTAATCGCTGTTGGCGTCCAGGGGTTCTCCAGTGTCATATACGTCTTGTATCCGGTCTCATACCAAAACGAGACTCATCAGAAAAGCACACGAAAAGCCATTGTTCATCTCAAGAAATCCGCATAAAAATGCTTAATCCCTAGACACTTTTGATGTGTGTATATACCACAAAGTGCGTATTGTTCACCTGGCTTCAAGTGGTTTGGTTGCTGAGGTCTTGAACATTTAAGAATTTATTATTTGGTAATTACTAGAATTTTTGAAGCTTGTGACCGCTTTTAAGCTTTTCGAAGAACCATGTACAGTTTGCTATGCGAATAATATGGAGGTGTACTATATTTTCGACGTCAAACCGATATGGTAGACCTCCTTGAGCATAAGGAACTCTATTTCATGTCGTAGGATTATACCGCCTCATACCGTAATACTCAGTCAACCAAATTAGTCTGTTTCGCGGATGCAGAGATCTTTCGTTACGTTCTTCAGTTTTTCTCCATAGTCTAATACATAGATCGTCATTTGATAACTAAATTTTACAGTCATCTGTAAATTGCACTGAAGCCCAGTTCTGATCACTCCAATCCTGATGTTGATGTTGTCATCGTATCTTCATAATGTCGGTTACGTATGATATGGTCACATGAGTTAGCTCGCCGTATCCTATTTTATGTGCTTCTTGTGTTCGCTCGACGTCCGCTCTCTTCGTGCTGTTAAATAGATATATTGGTCCTCTCGATCTGTTGCAGCGCAATTTTTTTCGGAGCCACGACGTCTAATGACACTACCAGTCTCCTGCTACCGGTTTCAAACATTTTGAAATCCTCATCGCAAAACTCCCAACATTTGACTGCTCGTGGAACAAGATTACGACTTTGGTGGCTGTAATCAGGTCTATATGTCTCCAAACCTGGAACATAATGCAAATTAAAAAGTGCTTTAAACCATTAACATGACAAATCCGGAAAATACTGATTGAAGATTATGACTTTTAACATTCTCATACGATACATGTCAAGTGCCTTCAAAATAACTCATAAAAACAAATTTGTCAATACGAGTAGAAATGATACACACATTTATGAACCCATAACGCAACATTAGGAAGTTATTGAAGATATTTAACAATAGTATGTTTATTAATAGTAAGAAATTATAGACGGTTCTTGTTTGTTTTGAGCAGTATAGTTAAGTCAATAAGTGGAAGTGAAAGATAGGTATGGTAAAGCGAGTATGAAAGAAGAATAGATATGGCGGCAATATGCGAACATTGGGAATAATTTGTGGCGTAATGCTTACTGACTACGCTCGCAATAATGATGTAAGAAAGAGAGTTAACCTGAAAGAGTGTTACAGTGTTAAGACAAGAAAAAACATCCTCCGTTGGTGCTGGAATGTAGAAAGAATGTATGATGAAAGAATGGCAAAATAGACATACAATGCGAAAGTAGAAGAATATAAGACCAAAGGAAAGCTAAGACTGAGCTACCATGACGAAATTGGTCGTGTTTTATCTGAAGATGATATCAGGAGTCTAGGAGTGATACACGTAAGGACTGCGTCTTACAAGATATACATAAATAAATCAGTATCTTTATTGTAACTCTTTGTAAGAAAAGATTTAAATTATATTTTATTCTCTACGTTTGTTACTTGGACCACAATAATTTTGTTTTCAGGTTGCGTAGGTATCTTGCGACGATGGAGTCGTCACTGTACCTGTAGAAATAAAATGTTATTTAGATCTCTGAATATTCTTCTACTAAACAATGTTTTCAAAATGTTTTTTTTTGTACTATGTGGTGTAGCACGCAAGTAAGTACACGGAACGCCTGATATGATGCGGGTTACGTTAGAATGTTATTGCTTGTAATATAAGGAGTATCTCTTGCGCGTTTCTCCCCCTCAGCAACTTCTAGAAAGCTTACTAATGATTGAACTCGTAGAAATAAAACAACCCTCAAGGCGTTTATTATTTGTGGTCTCAATAACATTAGACATTTCTTTGTTTTCTTCCGCTTTTTTTATAAAGTTTTTCTTTCATTATCTTTAATTACCATATTAATTATTAGAGCTGGGTATGGCAGAGAGAGCATGAAAGTAGAATAAATGCGGTCGAGATGAGAGCATTGCGCAAAATTTGTGGCATAACGCTTGCTGACCGCGTTCGTAATGAAGATGTGAGAGAAAGAGTTGGTCTGAAAGAGAGTGTCGGTGTTAAGATAAGAAAAGGCATGCTTCGTTGGTTCGGACATGTAGAAAGAATGCGGGACGAAAGAATGTCGTAACAGATATACAATGCAAAAGTGGAAGAATGTAGGAGCCGAGGAAGACCGAGACTAACCTGTCATGAACAAATTGGTCGTGTTTTATCATAAAGTGATGTCAGAAGCCCCAGGAACCGGCAAGCGTGCATGAAAAGAGCTATGAATGTCACAGAAGCGAGTCAAGTATGTAAGGACCGCGTCTTATGGCGCTCGGTACTCTCTGCCTACCCCGCAAAGGATTTAGCGTAAAGATATACACACATGCATACGTACCATATTAATCTTTTGAAAGACTACGTATGTTACAACGAAACGTTCAGCACTTACCACTTAGATACAATAGACAGATATGACCTCAAATAGAGATAACCTCAAATGTAATATGACCAATTTTAGTTGAATAAAGTCTTAGAATGAAAATTACTATAAGGCGTTGCAACTTTTCCTGTCCGCAACCCAAATTAACCTACCATCCATAACTTGCCAGAGGTGACTTAATGAGGGAATGGGAGGATCTTAACTTAATGACAACGTCCAGTAGTGTATAATTATAAGATAACTATCCATCTATCTATAACTTCACGCCAAATCCCTGGCGGGGTAGGCAGAGAGAAACGAGCACCACGTGACTCGATCCTTACATACCTCACTCGCTTCTTTAACATTCATTGCTCTTTTTATGCACACTCGCATAAGATAACTATTGAGCAAAACGAATGATATCCGAATAGCAGCCAAAAAAAAAAAAAGAATAAACATCAGGAAATATAGCTTCGGTCGTAATACTATTCGTTACATCAAACTTTCAACTTGAGGATGCGAACCTACATGCGACTATTTCTAAAGTAAAAACTGTTGAATAAAAAAGCGACTCAATCTAGAATTGTATCACTTTTTATTTAAACTTTTTTAATCAAAAGAAAGGATTCCAAAGAAATGTTCTCTTGCGAACTATTGCGTTGTAAAATGTAAAATTAGCTTACCGAGCTTTTCCCAGAAGAAGCATGTGGTTTCCCAAATAGTCCGTAAAGATATATTTACGACTAGCTGTGCCCGCGACTTCTAAATTATTAGAAGTCGCGGGCACAGCTAGGCTATTAAGCCTAAGTTACTCCTTATCACATCAGCCATCTGCCAGTGAAAGTCCCGTCAAAATCGGCCCAGCCGTTTCTGAGATTAGCCGGAATAAACAGACAGACAGACAGACAAAAATTGTAAAAATATTCATTTTGGTATATGTACCCTGTATACATCCATATGCATTTAGTAAAAAGCGGTTATTCTAATATTACAAACAGACACTCCAGTTTTATTTATCTGTATAGATGACAACGCAAAGGTAAAATAATATAGCAATATAAAGTTAATGTTTGCCTCAAGTGCATGCAATAACGTATACTTACGCTCAGAGAAATACAATAGTAACTTTGAAACATTGGAATATTGATTGATTTCTAGAAACTTGGGAGTTAATTCCACCGAACTTTGGTAATAACTTTCTCGATAGGGGAATTGGGACCTAAGTCATAAATGTGTGTGTCAAAACGAAGGTGTGTTCCATCAAATATGACGTATTGGAAACTTTGATAGATGGGAAATATGTCAGTGAGAGTAACGTGTATCATCAATTTAAAAATGTTTTTAATACGTATGCCATTCTATTTACATTTGTATATTGAATCAGAATGGTTAGAAGCTTTTTTAAAGATTTATAACTATATAAAAAAGAGGAGCCCTATTGCTATTATTTTGCTTATTGTCAATTGTTGTGCACGTTTCTAGATTGTAAACCACAAAACTTGCACTCAAACCACTGCAGATTGTATCCGCAGTGGTTTGAAGGCGAGTTTTCCAAACACTTACATTACTTTTTTATTTTTTTATACAACGGCGGAAGGCATACAAGCATACTGCCTACCTGATGTAAAGCAGTTACCGTAACCTATTAATGCTTGTAATATATTAAGTTTCACTAAGCCTCGTCTGCTGCTTACACAGCAACTTCTTAGGAGCTTACTGGTGACCTCACTCACACACAGGAACCCAACAACCCTCTAAGGAGTTGTTATTTGGCTGCCGTTTTCTGTGACGCTGAGGTACTTCCCCAGACGGGATGCTTTGATGCGCCCTACCTCTCTTAAAAAATCCAGACCAAGACAAACAGACATGTTCATGCACAAAAATGTTTGTCTTGTATGGGAATATTATTTATTCAACCGCGGAAGACCAATACACACATACCATGACCAAATTGGTCGCGTTTTATCAGAAGGTGATTGATGTCAGGAGCCCTAGAAACCGTTAAGCGTGCATGACAAGAGCTATGAAGGTTAAAGGAGCGAGTGAGGTGTTCAAGGACCGCAAAGGACCTGCCGTGAAGATATTATAGATATTATAGATCGGTATACTTTGCGGACCTTGTGTCGTCGGCGGTGAACTTCGCTGCCCTACGCGTGTTCTAGCTAGCAACAACGCGCGAAATTGATAAGGGCGTCATGTGAATTCTGCACCAAAAGGTAAAGAGAGTATTAGTAGACATTATGACTTGGGGCTAAATAACTTCTAAGTTGCCAAGCGTTCCCCAGGGCCGACCGAGCCTCAAAGCAGCATGTGTCTTGCGCAATTTCCGCTATTCAGCTCATATGACCGTGAGGTCAGTGGAGCCATGGGTTGGAAGTGGATTATCTCTTCTCACTCTTACAAAGGTACAAGTAATAATTGGAAAATGTTATCTAAGCTGTCAGTGTTGGCGAAAAGAGAAAGATATCTAAGATAAAGAGAATGACATATCTAAATAATTTCTTAGTTTTAGTTTTTATCTCTAGAAGTAGCAAACAAGCTAAACTAATGATAAATAGTTACTTACAGACACTAGTTTGTAAAACTAGTTACATTATGCGTTCCCAGACCTCAGTCAGAGCGAAACATGCGTAGTGTAAAGATAAAGTAGAAAAAAAATTGAGGAGCTCGGTGGCTCAGTCGTGAATGACGCGACTTTGACACCAACGCCGGATTCGATTCTCACATAAGACAAACATTTGTGTGCATGAAGATGTCTGTTTGTATTGGTCTGGATGTTTTAGAGGTAGGGCGCATCAAAGCAGCCCGTCTGGGGAAGTACCTCCGCCTCACAGAAAACCGCAGCCAAATAACAACTAGATATACTAGATACACTCACACACAGGAACACAACAACCCTAGGGGGTTGTTGTGTTCCTGTGTCTGAGTGACGTCACCAGTAAGCTCCTAAGGAGTTGCTGTGTAAGCAGCAGAGGCGGCATCGTGTGAGTGATACTTAATATATTACAAGCATTAATACTACGGTAACTGCTTTACATCGGTAGGCCGTATGCTTGCATGCCTCCCAACGTTGTATAAAAAAAAGTATTAAGAAAACCCCTAAATAGAAACACGATGGATATTCCTTTCAGAGTATAAAGCTTATGCCCTTTAGATCTTGCCATAATGCATTGCATTCAAAAGGGCCTTCTTCTTACTAGCATTATCTCCTGTCTTAAACCATTGGGATTGACGGAGTCCACTATCTAAACTTAAGGATTTAGCGAAGGTGCTGATTCTGACATTCAATGACTGCTGTCAGGGTACCACAACCCAGAGGGGAAACCAAGCCTTTCTTAGCTTAGGTAACGCTCACACATATTTCTAAATACAATTTCTTTAACAAGTGGGTTCGATTCCCACACAAGGCAAACATTTGTGTGCATGAACATGTCTGTTTGTCTTGGTCTGGATGTTAGAGAGGTAGGGCGCATCAAAGCAGTCCGTCTGGAGAAGTACCTTCACCTCACAGAAAACCGCAGCCAAATAACAACTCCCTAGAGGGTTGTTGTGTTCCTGCGTGTGAGTGAGGTCACCAGTAAGCTCCCAAGGAGTTGCTGTGCAAGCAGCAGAGGAGGCATCGCGCAAGTGATCATTAATATATCGCAAGCATTAATAGGCTACGGTACCCGCTTTACATCAGGTGGGCCGTACGCTTGTATGCCTCCCGACGTAGTATAAAAAAAACCATTGCGAAGGTGTTTCCTTCATAATTTTATAGCAAGGGATTACGATTAAAACGCTTTTGGTATTAAACTTCTCTTTCAATCCTGAAGGAATATCTCTTTCGCGTTGCTGCCTCTGCTGCTAATAACTCATCATAATGTATTTGATACTGGAGGTGAGTAAGGAATTCTTATTTGGCTGCAGGGAGTTCTTATTTGGCTGCAGTCTTCTGTAAGGTGGAGGTATTTCCCTAAGCGAATTTCCAAATAAGTTTGTAATTTATTTTCTCCTCGAGACTTGTATTAGATTTGCCTGTTTAAGTAAAGGCCCTTGCATCCCTTTAATCTTCACCTTTTCGTTTATATAGAAATATAACTCAAGAACTGGCTCTATTAACTGCACTGACCTGATTCCAGGGGATTATACAGGTGCCCATTTTCTACAATACATGGCAGGCGACTGGAGAGTTAATGAAACCGCTTCGAAGCCCTATTCTATTCGGTAAACGGCTTACCTGCGCCCGTCTCTTTCTAACACGGCTAGTCTGGCTGAAACCTGTGCTGATATTCTCAGTAGGAACGTTCAAATATCGATAAATATGTAGTCGATGATTTACTTACTGATATTAAAATATAAGTGAATTAAAATATTGTAAATAAACTCAAGTATTTGAATTGGGAAAGCCAAATAACTATCCATTAGTTACAGTTGGTCAGTGGTCAGAGTGACGTGGTGGTTTTTTTTTATAAAACGTTGGGAGGTATACAAGCATACGGCCCACCTGATGTAAAGGGGTTACCGCCGTCTACAAGCGCTTGCAATATATTAAGTATTACTTGCCACCTCTGCTACTAACGCAGCAACTCCTTAGGAGGTTATTGAAGACCTCACTTACACGCAGCAATAGCAGGGAACACAACAACCCTCTAGGGAATAATATTACTGTATGTACACCTTTGTAATTGTAATTATCACTTGTAATTATCGGCGGTGAAGGAAAATATGGTGAAGATACCGACATGTCCAAAATAATTATATTTCGAAAGATGCGTGACCTAACCTAATAAAGGTCTGGTTTCCCCTCTGGGTTGTAGAGATCTGACGGCAGTCGCTCTATGTCAAAATCTGTATCTTCGCCAAATCCTTAAGACGCCAACTCTGTTAATCATAAAGGTTTAGAATACGGGATAAAGCTAAGAAGAAGAAGAGTAATGTTCATAATTATGATGACGAGCTCGGTGGCTCTGTCGTGAATGACGCGACTTTAACTCCAATGCTCGTGGGTTCTATTCCCACACAAGGCAAACATTTGTGTGC
Source organism: Pyralis farinalis (assembly GCA_947507595.1). Lineage (NCBI taxonomy): Eukaryota > Metazoa > Arthropoda > Insecta > Lepidoptera > Pyralidae > Pyralis > Pyralis farinalis. The sequence continues at coordinate 34,596,787 of OX382260.1, read as the reverse complement.
ATGAACATGTATGTTTGTCTTGGTCTGGATATTTTAAGAGAGGTAGGGCGCAGCAGCCCGTCTGGGGAAGTACCTCCACCTTACAGAAAACCGAAGCCAAATAACAACTCCCTAGAGGGTTCTTGTGTTCCTGTGTGTGAGTGAGGTCACCAGTAAGCTCCCAAAGAGTTGCTGTGTAAGCAGCAGAGGAGGTATCGCGCGAGTGATACTTAATATATCGCAAGCGTTAAGAGGCAACGGTACCCGCTTTACTTTAGGTGGGTCGTATGCTTGAATGTCTCCCGAAGTAGTATAAATAGAAAAAAAATAATAGTTAATCAAATTTAGTTCTACAAGTGAGGACCTGTAATTGGCTCTAAAATCACTATTACAAAACACTTCCAAACAAAATTATGTTTTCCTTAGAATCGACTAGGTAATTTTAGGAAACAATGCGCTTTGCGCGATACACAGTGGCTAATTAATCAGTACGTCGCGGCAGCGGCGCGCCGTCAACGGTGTCAGATTTGCTAAAATAAACACTACATACAGATTCTTGTCTTGAAAAATTCATTTTGAATGCATTTGTGTAGTTTGGTCACTCCCATGTTTACCTTAGCATCATACATACATATACAAGTATAACTATATTATATAGTAAATTCGTAAGTCTTCCTGCGACCACGGACGCTGCAAAGCTTCGAAATGTTCAACGTACAACGTATGTTAACTTATGAAAAGTTCAACAAAATAAATAAAACACGCGATACTTCCGTTAAAAATTGTTTAATTCAATGTATAACAATCGCGAAAACCTAAGACAATACTAAATTCGTAAGGTTATCAAAATTCTACATCTACACTATAATATTATAAAGAGGAAAGATTTGTATTTTTGTATGTTTGTAACGAATAAACTCAAGAACTACGGGACCGATTTGACAAATTCGTTCACCAATAGAATGCTACATTATCCCTGAGTAACATAGGATAGTTTTTAACTCAAAAATCATCCATTAAGGGGATGAAAAGGGAGGTAAAAGTTTGTATGGGGAATCAATAACCGCTAAAGCGATTTAGATGAAATTCGATATGGAGATAGATTGAGTTATGGGATATATAATATATAATAGTTTTATCCCCGAAATCATCTCTTTAGGGTGTAAAAAGGAGGGTGGAAATAAGCTACCCAAATTACTAATTCCACGCAAACGTAGTCGCGGGCAAAAGCTAGTGGAATATATTTTTAATCACATAAGTTGACATGCTCTAGGACAATTCCAAAACTTCCTACTCCTACAAATTTCTTCAGATTAAATTCGTTGTGAGTTCCAAGGCAGCTGTAGTTTTAACCCCCGGGGCAGCAATGAACTTCACTGTTCATTGCCTTTTTGGTGGTCGCCGCTGTTAATTCTGGCTACACAGGAGACACAGTGGTGGGAATGAGTGGTGGGCCTGTCTCCATGCTCTAGGACGAGGATATATTAGATTGCAGGTCTGCACACGAAAGAGCAGGCGGGAGAAGGAAGAAGCGATTAATTTCACTACATTTCAACTACGAGTAGTATGTCAACCAAATAGTTGCCGAGCATAGTGACGTCCGCGTGGGTATGAGTAAACAGCATCATTATGTAGACATGCTTGCTTTGCCCTTTGCCCATCCATGAGGAACACAAGCATGCGGCCCGCATTAGATGTTAAGCGGTCACCGCAACCTATTGACTCTCGCAATACTCGGGGATGTTACTCGCGCGCCAGTAACATCTTCGTGCCAATCTGAGTGACCTAAGGCTGTTTCGTCACAGTACCCAGTAATTTCTCTGTCATATCTCACCCTTCAAACTGGAACACAGCTACATAAATATAGCTGCTTGGCGGTAGAAATAGTTGAGACGGAGGTACCCACGCAGAGGAATTTTGTACAAAGTCTCCCTCTAGTTAAATTTGATTGTACGAGTGAGACATCACAAGACATGAACTGGTGTATAATGACTAAAACAGTAAACTCATAGGCCTTCGGGTTTCAGTTAAACAAAACAAATCTACCTGTTTACAACCATCACTCAGAAACATACTCTATCTCTGTAGTACAGAGTCCAGAAAAGCGCCAATACCGACTGTCCTGGAGGTCATTCAGAAATCTTGATTGCAGACCAATCAATACTGGTTGCCTTTATATGTACCCAGTGCCTCAGGCAGATGTTACCTAAACTAACGCGATTTCAAAAGGGATTTTCTTAATACTAAAGTTGTATTAAGGTTGTTTCTTTTATTGGGGTGTGTGGCGTATGTACGTAGGTCACACTATAAGTTTTGCGTAACTTAAAAAAAACAACATGTTATAACCAAAATATTATGTTTATTGCTTTTCAAAATACTCTCCTTTACATTTTAAACATTTTTTCATGCGATCGAACCATTTTTTAAAACAGGAGGACTACAGATCTGAAGGCATGTTTTCTACGTGCTGATTGAACGCTATCACTGCCTCTTCGGAGTTGGTAAAAGTGAAACCTCTCATCAAATCTTTGATTTTGGGGAAATACAGAAATCACAGGGTGCTAGGTCGGGGCTATGCGCAGGATGGGTAACGAGTTGTACTTTTTCGGAAGTTAAAAATGAATTTGTTTTGTTGGCCGTGTGTGAAGAAGCGTTGTCATGATGTAGGAGAACGCGGCTTTTTTATCGTCTTTCGCGAACTTTTTCTAACACCCTGGGTAAACAAATGGTAGATTACCACTCGGCATTAACACTCTATTCATCTTCAAGTGGAATTGTGCAGATGGGACCCGTAGCTGAGAAAAAAAACGCGATCATTTTTTTACCAACGTTTCTCGCCGTCCTCACTTTTGTTGGCCTGTTCTCATTTTCAAACACCCATTTACAAGATTGCTGTATTTTTTCGGGTTCAAAACAATAAATCCACGTTTCGTCTCCTGTGACAATGTCATAAACAGCATTAGAATGTCCGTGGTCGTACTTCAGTAGCATCTGTGAGCACCATTCCACGTGAGCCCGCTTCTGCTCCGCTGTCAGTTCATGAGGGATCCAACGAAAACAAAGTTTCCGAACTTTCAATTCTTCGTGTAAATTTTTCTGAATTTGGCTCATATCAATCCCCAATAGTTCTCGAATTGTCTCATAGGTGATCTGCGGGTTTTCTTCAATTAGCCGCTTAACAGTAGCCACATTATTTACGTTGACGGCAGTTGAAGGCCGCCCTTCACGAAATTCGTCATGTAAAGAAACTCGACCTCTCTCAAATTCAGCAAACCATCGCCTCACGGTGCTCAAAGAAGGTGCTTCTCTCCCAAAAGCATTTTAAAGACGAGCAGCACAGTCTTGCGGAGAGAGAGAACTTTTAAAATCATAAAAAATCATCGCTCTAAAATCTTTTCGACTCAATTCCATTTTAGTTGCGTACGTAGAACTTTGATGTGTGATAAAAAACATTTGACAAATGATTTCCCGCCAATTGTTTTTTTTTATTACTAAGTAGGTTGCAACGTTTCAAAAAATATAACATTCGAAATTCAAATAGTTCCGATTAGCTAGAAGTGCAAAACTTTTAGTGTGCCCCTAGTATTTATGCCCCAATGTTACGGAGTGTGGTGGGCGTTGAATGATAAATATAGTTCTTGTATAAAAGTAGTTTATTGATTGAACACAGTACACGATAGAGAAGGTTGTAGAGAGAAGTGAACGAGGCGGGTGTCGCGCGGTGACTGGCGCTTCATACATGCATCCAGTCCCAGTTGCGAATTGATGATTCGATAGTATAGAATAGGGTCGCTACACTTTCTTTTATGTCATGTACTAAATAAAAATAGATTAAGGCCTGAAATAAAATATATTTTTAAAATTATTCTTCTATTAGCTCTTCGTTAGGGGAAATATGATGAGACAGAATGTTACGACACCGCCATCTAATATCGACACCACGAAGTAATGTGACACGTAAATGTCTTTCAAGATTAATTGTTCGTGACTATGTTGAAGGTATACTTATTTATTACCTACAACACGTGTTATATCAGTACAGAGAAATTCTATAAATATATATAAATATATGTGTGTGTATGTTGAAATTATATACTGAATGATGTGTATTGATAATTTATTATATTATCGTTTTGTTTTATTACGCAAAAAGAAGTATGACTTCTTACGTGCGTACATAAGTAGATACACACTTTTTTTTAATATCACTAGTCGTAAATTAGGCTGTTTGGGTCTGCGACTCCTCCTACGTGAAATAATTCAGGGAGGCGGTTCTGATATATAATACTTAATGAAAATATTGCCTCTTCAACTTTCTTAAAATGGTGATATTTCTATAACATTGCCCTGTTATGTGCTATAAAAAGTGTTCTATCTCAGCTATTCTCGAGATACCCTCCTCACTATTAGTTCCCGGAAGTACAATGTAGAAATTGCCTGGGGCTGTAGTAAGCGGATCAACCAGCATCACACGTTTTAGTGATATGGCCAATCGTGACTCAAGGGCTATAGTGTTATAACAAGTGTTAGAATTACAGTATTATGCTCATATGTTTTTTTTTATTTATACAACGACGGGAGGCATTCAAGCATACGGCCCACCTGATGTAAAGCAGTTACGGTAGCCTATTAACGCTTGCAATATATTTAGTATCACTCGCGCGATGCCTCCTCTGCTGCTTACACAGCAAAAAATGTTTATTTTATTTATACGATTATATTTCATTATTGTGAAGGCAGAGGCTTTTGCATACCAAATTTTATATTCAGTCTTCTTTTCTTGGCGTTAACCGGTTTCTAAACAATTAGCATTGGCGGTCTCCGTTACCTAAGCCTAAGGATTTAGCGACGATACTAATTTTTGCATAGAGCGATTACCAGATCTTTCTGAAATCAAGTCACGTATATTTCCACATATATTCTTTGGAACGTGTAGGTTTCCTCACGATGTTTTACTTCACTTTCACTTTTACTCTGTTAGTCATCACTATCTTGGCTGTGAAGTCCGAAAACATGAATTTAGTGGTACTCGTACATGTCTACACCAGGATTCTAACCAAAGGCGACCAATCGGTTAACAGGCTGGTAAAAAGATAAAAAATATTTATTTGCCTTTAGACCCTCACGGGCACTTAGATACGTCTTACATTTTCAATATTATACGAGTATCTTATCATTTTTTTTTTAAGATTTTCTCTTTTTTTAATCTACCAGCATTTCAAATGACCATTGGCGAAGAAGAAACTTGCCAATATGGTATTTTTTTCCAAATCATCTTATACATATTACAATAAATATAATGATATGAGTGTACATATAGTGATATCAAGTGGTACAATTATAGTTATATTAATTCATGTGCTGAATCATTTCCATACATCTCTGTCAGTTAGATATTCATCGATTCTATAATAACCCTTCTTACACAGAGTATTTTTGATGTGTCTTTTGAACATATTGTCAGGCAAGGACAGAACTGTTTCAGGTAATTTATTATAGAATCGAATACAATTTACCACAAAAGATCTATTAGTCTTAGCAAGCCGATATACTGGTTCATTACTACTATTCACTACGCTATTACTGTTCTCAAAAAGCAGTTTTTATATTCAGTCATCGGCTGGAATTCCTATGTATATATCAGGTTAACGTAGATGATGCCCCTGTTATCTGTATAAAAACTGTTGATATTTTTGAAATAGTAGAACAGTAACACAAATTTAGTAAGAGCCTCTTTCGACTTTGGTTCTAGAAATAACAGTTTTTTTATACAACATCGGAAGGCATACAAGCTTACCACCTGATGTAAAGCGTTTACCGTAGCCTATAAACGCTTGTAATACTTTAAGTATCTCGCGTGACGCCTCCGCTGCTGCTAACACAGCAACTCCTTAGAAGCTTGCTGGTGACCTCACTCACACGCAGGAACACAACAACCCTCTCTAGAAAGTTGTTATTTGGCTGCGGTTTTCTGTAAGGTGGAGGTACTTCCCCAGTCGGGCTGCTTTGATGCGCCCTACCTCCCTTAAAAAGGTAGCCACATTCACCCCTAATACAATCTCTTTCATTTGATTCTGATGTAATAATAGCACTTTCCGCACTCGATAAAATAAAATCGCATAACGATTCAAATCTTTTTACAATGACAAATATAACTGAATGGAAAATTCAAGATAGTATTAAATCTGCTATCCCACAAAACGGTGGGGGAGCTTACAAACTGGAGGCGGAACAAGAAATTCTTGCATCAATGAATTTAAAAATTGAATTGGAAACGAACGTTATATAAATCTTATAGTTTTGTCAGCGAATTGCTGAAGCGACCTATTCTAGTTTTCCGCTGCATAGCCCCAGCGTGGCCTGACATTTCCAGATCCGAGAACTCTCGAATTAGTGGTATCGATCGCTACGAAAGAAATGGACAGACGGTTTTTCTTCTATCTGACTATATCTTTACACGAAGTCTCTCGCGGTGTAGGTAGAGAGAACCGAATTCTCATAATTATGTCCTTACACACAACGCTCGCTTGTTTAACTTTTATAGTTTACTAGCTTTTACCCGCGGCTTCGCACACATTGATAAAATTTTTTTTGTTTTTTTAATAAAAAGTATCCTATTTTGTTTCTGATACCTCCAAGAATATGTGTACAAAGTTTCATGATGATCGGTTCAGTTGTTTTCGCGTGAAAGCATAACAAACAAACGGACATTCACATTTATAATATTAGTAGGATTAGTAGGATTCATACACGCTCTCCGGTTTCTGAGGTTTTGACATTACCTGATAAAACTTAACCAATTAGACGATGTGTACGTTTTGACCTCTTTCTATCTATATATGTTTCGACATTTTTTTCTATCTGCTTTCGTTCCAGTTGAGGAAGGTAGTTTTACTTTCACCTAAAAGTAACAATTACGGTACCCAAAGAGGCGAAGACAAATCATAAAATCTGTTAAACATATGAGCGTCAAATTAGAAAAACATGCTGATGTATAATTATATACATAATATATTTTTTTTAAGATGTTGACGATATTTTCAATAAAAAAAAATCAAATAGTATAAAAATAAATGTTAACACGTACATTCATATGTTTGCCTCAGATTTTCAATAACGATTATCATCATATTTCGGCAATTAGGGCGACCACTAGGTCAATAAAAATGACGGGATAGAAATTATAGAAATACTTAACTAAAAAATAGTGTCAGCATATTCAATGCAGTATTTTTCTAGAATGGATGAATTTTTATAAAGTTGAACTCTATTTCTAAATCAATAGCAAAAGCTATATACTAAAAATTGATTTAGCAATAGAGTTCGAACTTTACAGGCATTTGTTGAAAAAGTTGTTTGTCCAAAGTCTATTGAAGACTTTAGACAAACAAGTTTTTCAACAAATGCCTGAATATCTGCTTGTTCAAGTTACCTGGTAAGTCATCTGGGACGGATGCCACCTGTTCAAGAGTTCGAAAGTTCTCAATCGTAAGCTTTAAGAGTTCTTCTACAATGGAATGGCTGTATGTGAAAATATAATAAGGGAAATGGTCGTTGAAATTCTGGTACGATGTAGTAGTTACGTTAGACATTGTCGTAGATTTTTCTTCTTCCTAGCATTATCTTAGTCGTTACCTAAGCCAAACCATTAGGCGGAGATACTATTTTTTGACTGCTGTCAGACTTCCACAACTAAGAGGGAAAACCTTACCTTTTTTAGGTTAGGTCACACATCTGTCAAAATATAATTTATTATTTTAAAAGACTTTGTAATTTTTCCTTAAAATATAATCTTAAAAAAATAATTCCGAAGAGTGGCAAGTTTAAAAACCAAAGATAATTATAATTTTGAATAATATTTTGTTTGCCACCAATTTATGGTTATATCATAATTACAAAATGGCAATCTGCAGATGATTCCCTGTTCTTATATCATAGCAAGCGAAATTTCACTATCTCAGGTCAATTTTAATTTGTAATTTCTTTGAAAACTGACAGGGAGTCAGACAAACATCAGAGCAAAACAAATTAATTTTTTGAATATTTTTTTTTTAATTAAACGTCAGGGGCATACAAGCATACGGTCCATCTGATGTAAAGCGGTTACCGTAACCTATAAACGCTTGCAATACATTAAGTATCACTCGCGCGATCCCTCCTCTATTGCTAATACAGCAACTCCAGCTTACTGGTGCTTACTGGTGACCTCACTCACACACAGGAATACAACAATCCTCTAGGGAGTTGTTATTTGGCTGCGGTTTTCTCGGACGTGGAGGTACTTCCCAGACTGGCTGCTTTAATGCGCCCTACCTCTCTTAAAAATACTCAGACGACGATAAACACACATGTTCATGCACACAAATGTTTGTCCTGTATGGTAATCGAACCCACGAGTGTCAAAGTAACCGAACAGCGCGTTTCACCACTGCGCCACCGAGTTCGTCAAAATTTTCCTATTTTATTAGGATATTTTCCTATATTCGTGCTATAAAATCTTGTTGCCAAACTTTATAATGTTAGGACAATTATAAATAGTATTGTCTTAGGTGTTCGCGATTGTTATACATTGAATTAAACAATTATAAATACCCTATACGTCGTAATTTCGAATTACTCGACTCACAGCCTGACGACTATAAGTGATCATATACGATTTTTTTTATGTCTTCGTTCGATTCGGAACCCTAAAAATATCGAAGCACTGAAATATTCAAAATCAGTGTGAAATAGGTGTTCATGAATTATTTATGCTCCCTGTGAATATGTACACACTGGAATAGAAAAATGGATTTCGTTGAATTCAGCTGCAGAATTAATATTTTATGCCGTTTACGTACGACGTACGTTTGTGGCAAAATTCGTCTATTAATTCATCTATATCTTATATGTTTTATTGTTTTCGCTTTTTAGCATGGTATTTATTAGCAGCTTAAAATAATTTGCTATGGCAACATTGCAACTTTAGGTATTAGTAAAATCAGAGACGTTATTTGAGAAAGCCACGTCGAAGAACGTTAAATATGTGTGTGTTTTTTGCAGCTTCCCTGATAGTTATATCCAGTGAAGTTCACACACATTTCGAACATCCCAAAACGTCAGTCTAACCTAATGTGAACAACATTAGGTCAGACTGACGTTTTGGGACTACTGGAACGATACATATGTTGAATGCATATTAGCGGATGTAATACTCTTTATATTAAACCTAAAATTATTGGTCTACGTCAGACGTCATAAATTTGACGAGCTCGGTAGCATAGCGGTTAATAAAGCGACTTTTACACCAACGCTCGTCGGTTCGATTCGCATACAGGACAAACATCTATGAACATGTATGTTTGTATTGGTCTGGGTGTTATAAGAGTGTTACAGCAATAGCCACTATCGAAACTGCAGCTATGCACCTGCCATATACACATTATGAAACACCACAATGGACTACGTGGCCGATAACACTGACGCTGCTGTGACAAAGGGCAGCGATTAACCTAATTCGTATTTTCGTGATTTCAAATGTTAATTAAATTAACCATTCTGATTCTAGTTTCGGTCGAAATTAAATTTTAAGTTTAATTGTATTTTTTAACGAATAAATACCTTAAATAATTTTAGTTTTTTTTGGTTCTCCGGCTGAGATTTCTATATCTGGCGCAGTCGTATTGGTAGGATTTATATTTCTCATATCGAATACCGCGGTCACTCGCGGAAATTCCGGTCCGAGAAAAAGTCACGAAATCGACCCTAAAGGTACCAAAAGTATATCTATCTAAGTACATTAATATTTCTGCGTTGCTTTCATTTTCTTTAGTAGGTAATTTATTAGCAATCATAATTTTTCACCCTAGACAAACTACCCCTAGAGGGCCTGCTAGTAATAGATAAGCACGTAGGCTCGAATTAGATTCTAATAGAGACATAATTGATATAAGTGTAGATTTAAATAGCGCTGCCGAGAGCTCTTATACATCAGAAAACTTTGAGCGCAGTACAATGGCTGATGTAGATGGAATTTTTAAGGCCCTGCGCCTTGTCCCGAAATTTGATGGAAATCCCCACATATTAACCCCGATTTATAAATATATGAGACCAAATTGTAACAAGGGCGTTTAATGGTAACTCTAACGGTATAACTGAAAATTGGGATTGCATTAAAACCGCCTAAAACGCTTTGTACAATGATCTCATGTTAGCAACAGGGAATAGTTCTCCTCAAGAATTCTATGATAGGTGTGTTAAATTATTTAGTACTATCATGATAGTACTAAATGCGGATAAAAACGCTCAGTTGCACAAACTAATTAATTTGAAACGTCTCAAATAAAGTTGTACGCCAATTTCCACCACCATGTGGTCCATATGGTCTCGTTTTTTGTACGGAATAAAGCCATGTCTTAGCCATATTACATAGTTTCTGTATCGCTTGAAATTTGATAACTCGGCCATACCACCCAAAATCACGAGCATTTGCTTCGACGACATTTATCCACATGTATATATCGTCAACTAATGAATCAAACTGTGGCACAACTGATGATAGAATTGTATTATGACTCACGATGGATGGTGACCTCTTTATCCCTTTTCCTTTTTTTCGCTTGGAACTGTCAGAGCTATTGCTGGACAAAGATGAACTACTACTACTACTTGATGTCGAAGGAGATCGCTGGCGCTTCCTGGGCTCCGTGCTGTGTTTATTATTTTCAAGCCTACAAATACGACGCTCGACACATTTTATTATAGTAACTGGGTACTATTGATACAATATAACTCTAGTAATGAACCATTACTTGTATAGCTAATATAATTGAATTTAATACAATAACTCCTTTAATTTTAAGTGCGCATCAAAGCAGCCCGTCTCGGGAAGTACCTTCACCTCACAGAAAACCGCAGCAAAATATGAGGATGAGGAGATGCTGTGTAAGCAGTAGAGGAGGCATCGCGCGAGTGATACTTAATATATTGCAAGCGTTAATAGACTACGGTACCCGCTTTACATCAGGTGGGCCGTATGCTTGTATGCCCCCCGACGTAGTATATAAAAAGAAATTGTGAATGATTAAATTTTTATTATTATTTACACAGTACAAAATCAATTGAATAATTAGTGCCGAGTACAGCCGAGACGTATTTACCTGTCGAGAGCTGAGAATAGAATGCCTGCCTCGACTTTCGGTCGGTCGTCGCTTCTGAGTCGCCATATTGCCACCCTACCATATCCGCTGAAACCGGTAGTGACGTAGGCGACAACATAACCTCCATTCTACATTTTCTGCTTTTCCTAAGGCTCTGGATCTCGTACACATTAATGTACAGAGTATTATTAGCCATTACTCTGATTTCTTGGCTACATTCGACGATGGCGTGGTCCAGTGCATCTTTATAACCATGATTAAAACCATCACTCTCTTCAACTCTGTGCTCTCTTCCCGGCTACCGGTTTTTTCGTAACGACCAATTCGTGGCAGCATCCCTTGCACAATTTTTGCTCAATCACCTAGAAACAATTCTAGATCCATTGAATATCTTTTCCTAGAAGCTATGCTACATCATACAAAGATTCTACTTGGTGTTGTGTATAGCCCTAAAAATTCATCATTTCGAAACTATCCTTGAAAATCTTTGCCTCTGTTCTAACCATGTTGTGGTTATGGGCGATCTCAATACCTGTCTCCTCAAGGATGTTTTAAATCTCGGTCTCGTAGTGCCATAGTCTCTTCACTAAATTTAAACATGGTACCACTTTCAGCCACTTATCACTCTCCAAACTATAGACCTTTGTTACTTGATGTAATTATATCTAACAAATCTGAACTTGTCAATATTCACGGGCTGCTCCATTCTCATACCATGACCTCCATTTCTTATCAACATTATAATAAGGCGAGCAAGCGCATGCACCATTCTTTTCACTCTCTTAGACGTCTCCAGAACTTTCTCCTCCTTGCCACTAAAGTCATGCTAAGCAATACCCTTCTACTTCCTCTTCTCGACTACGCCGATTTATATTATCTGGATGCGAGTGAGAGGCTTTTGGATAAGCTGGAACAGGTACAAAGTTTTGCCATTACGTTTATTTTCATCAACTATGGGTCTGGCACCGGGGTCTTCTATCGAAGTGAACATAACGTCGGTAGGCATACAAGCATACGGCCCACCTGATGTAAATTGGTTACCATAGCCTAAAAATGCTTGCAATACATTAAGTATCACTCGTGTGAGTTGTCACTTGGTTGTGATTTTCTTTAAGGTGGAGGTACTTCCCCGTGGGTTGATTTGATGCGCCCTACCTCTCTCAACATCACATGAACCAAGACAAACAGACATGTTCATGCAAACAAATGTTTGTACTGTATGGGAATCGAACCCAGCTCATCTAACTCGATTAGTCTGAACAACAAACAAACAGTATTAATAACATTAATATCAATGTTATCTTTTAATAACATTAAATTTAATGTTATTAATTTGTGTGTTCTTTTTTAGAAAAGCATGATCTCATTTCCAATAACCTCATCATCATGTCACAACTAAATTGGATAATAACTTGAAATGTATGGGAGTATTTTTGGACCTAGCAAAAGCGTTTGACACTGTTGCGATTCCCGTGCTGTTAAAAAAACTTGAGCATTTTGGTATTAGAGGAATATCCCTGCATTGGTTTGAAAGCTATTTAACAAATAGAAACCAACGTGTAAAACTTGGGGATTACATTAGTAGCCATCAGGCTGTCGAGTTTGGTGTGCCTCAGGGTAGTGTACTTGGTCCAACTCTATTCTTGATGTACATGAACGATGTCCACTGTTTGTCGTTACCGATGTCCCAAATTATCTGCTATGCAGATGATACTATAGTCTTGTTTCATGGCAATTCTTGGGAGTTAGTATTTAAATTTGCTGAACTCGGCTTAAGACAACTCATACAATGGCTTCAGTGGAATTTTCTTTCTATCAACACCGCCAAAACCACCTACATATGTTTTTACAAAACAATGGCGTCGGCACCAACACAAACGTTGAATCTAAGGACCCACTCTCTCCACTCTCCGCCGCCTGTGCATGCAAGACCCTTCAAAGAGTTGATAATATAAAATACCTTGGTATCGTACTAGATAGTAAACTCTCTTTCAAACTCCATATTACCTTGATTGCTAAAAGAATTAGGAAAATTATATATACAATGAAAACGTTACGTAATGGTGCTAGCATCAAAATACTACGCATGGTGTGTGTGGCTTTATGTGAGTCAGTGCTTGCCTACTGTATAACTGTCTGAGGAGGAGTTGGACGTACTAAAATGGCAGAAATAGAAAAAGCCCAACGTTCGTTGTTAAAGGTAATGCTAAGAAGACCCTTTCGATACCCTACCATTAAACGTTATGCCGAGGCTGCCGTCCTGAATATAAGACAGCTATACGTCTTAGAAAACCACTCTCACACAACATGCAATTATGCTATCGTCAATAGCTTACCAAACGGCAATAAAACGTCGTGTTTTCAGAACCCACATATTTGAAGTGAATACAGCATTTGCCCAAAATATGCAGACGTTTAAGTTACATTTTATTTATAATAGAATTGTTAAAATTTGCGACATCAGGACACTCACGTTGAGTAAGGCTAAGTACATTTTGCGTAATTATTTATTAACGCAATCCTACGATGAAACAGAAAAACTTGTTAAAATAATATTGTAAAGAAGTGTCAGTTCAAATCTTTTCATTGCTATCTTTTTATTGTAGTAACTTTATCATTGTTTGTTATATTTGATCGTGTCACATATTTAATGTAATCACCATTATGGCCTCTACGAGACAGGCTCGCCCTAGTGTAGAGACCACTAGAAAAACCAAGAACTATAGTATTGGTACAAAAGTTTTCTGAAAAAAAATAAAAAATATACCCTTGGCTTACTTGGTGTGCTCAACAGAGCAAAGCGGTACTTCAGTGTGGGGCAAAGACTTATGTTATATAAGTCTCAAGTCCGACCGCACATGGAGTACTGCAGTCACCTTTGGGCGGGATCATCTGGACACCAGCTTGGACCGTGTGACTCCGTTCAGAAACGAGCTGTGAGAATTGTAGACGATCCTAAGCTTACACACGGTAGTGAGCCCTTAAGTTTAGGGAAAGATTTTGCCTCCCTTTGTGTGTTCTACCGATTGTACAAAGGGTTGTGTTCTGAAGAATTGTTTGATATGATTCCGACAGCTACTTTTTATAACCCTCACATGCTGGAACCTCAATGGTCGCGTACTGTTCGGTTCCAGAGAAGTTTTCTTCCGAGAAGTCTCAAGTTGTGGAATGAGCTTCCAGCCGAGGTTTTCCCAAGGGACTACAGCATGGGGCTCTTCAAGCAAGGCGCGAAGAGGTTTTTAGAGGGTCGGCAACGCATGAGTGACCCCTGGTGTTGCAAATGTCCATAAGCTACGGTGACTGCTAACCATCAGGCAGGCCGTATGCTTGTTTGCCACCTTGGTGGTATAACAAAACCCTCAGAACATAGATATGAACTTTAATAGAAAGGTGCCGATGTTAGAAAACAATATCTCTGCAAAAATCTATTCAAAACATAACCTTTTGCTGAACAAACATAACTTATGGGTATTTCAGAAATGCAAATTGGATTCCCAAGTGGAATTTTAATTGCTATCATTCCAATTTTCAGACCAGTGGTACTTTAAATGGGGGACATCCGAATAAATCATTTGAGGAAGGAAAATTAAATATTTTAAAGCTTTTGTCTATATTTAATCGAATGAAATGGTTAATACAACTTACATATGTGCTAATAGCACCTTTATTTGATTTTAGGGTAAATTGGATGCTGGTCAGGAACACCGTTCCTATATGAAATCTATATGTTTGTCTATGCGTTTGCCTGTGCGCGTTTTTTTTTAATATTCGAATTTTGACTTCAGATTCGGATTCATCATAAAAAAGTAGAATAGGAATATTCAGGAACACCGTTCCTATCTCTTAAGGAACATGGTCAAATAGGCCGTCAAAAAAAAAAGTAAAATTTTGAATTGTTATATAATTGACGAGTCAGGTGTTCCTCTGGCAGTGCAAGCTTGCGCATTCTCAACTGGTTTTGAATCTAAATATGCCATTTTGGCTACTGTTTTTTTTATGCATGAGACCCACCTGATGTAAAGTGGCTACCGTAGCCTATGAACGCTTGTAATACATTAAATATCACTCGCGCAATGCCACCTCTGCTGCTAATACAGCAACTCCTTAGGAGCTTACTGGTGACCTCACTCACACGCAGGAACACATCAACCCGTCAGAGAGTTCTTATTTGACTGCTGTTTTCTGTGAGGTGGAAGTACTTCCCCAGACGGGCTGCCTTGATGCGCCCTACCTCTCTTAAAAACACCCAGGCCAAGACAAACAGACATGTTCATGTAAACAAATGTTTGTTCTGTGTGGGAATCGAACCCACGAGCGTCGATGACAAAGTCGCGTTATTAACCGCTGCGCCACCGAGCTCGTCAAAAACACCTGTATATTTATATGTCGTATTCGTATGATTTTTTGGTCTATCCGATATTATACGGGCGTATGGTGGGCAGTTGCGCAATGAGAAATCGAAAGCAATTCGTAACACACTATAATTTTAAATCAACACTTGTAATCAATGTTCAGGAAAATACGAAACGAGAGGACAGCCCCAAGACGTCGTCAATTGCCACCGTTTGCTAACTCTCCATTTCTCCCAGTGTCGACCTCTTGATTCTGCCAAAGTGCGCCACCGTTCGCGCGCTTTCGTTTCGTGTTAAAACATCGATACTCATCACCGGATGCGACATATATTATATATATTAATTATCGTGCGTTAATCTCGCAAAAATTTGCGGGATCGATTTGAATATGTTTGTTCATAACCAAAATGAAATTAACTTAAACAATTAGAAAGAAAAAGTGTACGAAGTCGCGGGAATCAAATAGTAATGGTATAAAAAAAATCGGCCAAGTGCGAGTCGGACTCGCGCACGAAGGGTTCCGTACCATTATCTATAAAAACGGCAAAAAAATCACGTTTGTTGTATGAGAGCCCCCCTTAAATATTTGTTTTATTTTCATTTAATTATTTATTCTTAAAGTGAATATATAACTAAATATTCTGTGAATATTTCAAGCGTCTACCTGTTGCCGTTATCAATATCGAGCAAAAACGAGCAAAAAAAATCAGGTTTGTTGTATGGGAGCCCCCTTAAATATTTATTTTATTCTATTTTTTAGTATTTATTGTTATAGCGGCAACAGAAATACATCATCTGTGAAAATTTCAACTGTCTAACTATCACGGTTCATGAGATACAGCCTGGTGACAGACGGACGGACGGACGGACGGACAGCGGAGTATCAGTAATAGGGTTCCGTTTGACCCTTGGGTACGGAACCCTAAAAAATAAAATAAAAAATTGTATATAACTCACCAATTACTTCAAATACTGTTCCCAATTGATCTTCCTAAATATCGATGAAATACGGCGATTTATTTCTAAAAGTTGTCAATTGGATAAATTTCGTTGCAACTAAAAAATCTACCTACAATCAGAAAAGTTCCCTTGCTAGAGAATTACAATCAATGTAAGGAAATCTGAAAGTCTGCATATTTTCCTCTCTCGTTCAATTTATTATGTCCATTTCCTCCTTTGCTGAATTAAGGCTCGGGTTTCGCTTGGCTACACATTTTGTTTTAAGAAATTGATGTTGCCATGATAAAATATGTACAGGCTTAATAAAATTGGTTATTTTGTGTGTTCAACGTATTTTGTGTTTGGGATAAGTTTATATATTTATATTTGTGTAGATTCCTACAAGAAACTAAATAAAGAATCGTTTCAGTAGTTATCATATTATGTAACAGATATTTAAAATATTCATTTAGACAAATAAAGTATTCCAGATTACTTTATACAATGTCGGGTGTAATACGGGTTACCTATAAACATATATTTTTTTATACTACGTCGGGAGGCATACAAGCATACGGTCCACCTGATGTAAAGCGGGTACCGTAGCCTATTAATGCTTGCGATATACTAAGGATCCTTCGCGCGATGCCTCATCTGCTGCTTAAACAGCACTCTCAGCAACTCCTTGGGATTATGTTGATGCTGTTGATTGTTGGCGCTTGGTGGAATTTTGAAGACATCGCGTTAATGTTAATACTTGCCCTTGTACAGATACCACTTCACAATTTTATTTAATAATTATTTTTACCGACCGGTTTCGCCTTTACGGCATTATCAAGATATTTTATACAACATATGCGCATATGTTGTATAAAATACCTTCACTCATGCGTTGCCGACGCTATAACCTACCTACTTAATCCTACGTAATCATCGAGATTACATTATTATGAATCAATTAATTTTAAGAGGGGTACGGTACAATAAAGGAACCCTGTAGGGTTGTCGCGTTCCTGCGTATGAGCGAGTTCACCAGTAAGCTCCAAGAGACGGCATGGCGCGAGTGATACTTAACGTCTTGCAAGCGTTTAAATGCTACGGTAACCGCTTTACATTAGGTGATTCATATGGTCCTATGCCTCCCGACGTTGCATATAAAAACATACCCGTGAAAGTCTACTAACTTTAGTGGTTATAATCAGATTGTAAGACCGATTACAAGCAACAAACATAGAACATCTAATATCATATCCAATCACTATGGAAGTATATGTGTACACTTTCTGAATATCATATTTCACGTATTCATATAATCCTTCTTGCGAGCCACACAAGAGTCGTACCACGCACGAAATGGTACATATTGCCCTGTATTTCCTCATCTTACCAACGGATATGAATAATACATGATGTTTCGCTTTGACTCGATATTTTTACAGGGCGATGTTTCGTTGATACTAGTTTTTATGATTTTTTTATTTATTTATTAACTTGTAGGTTATCCTACAATTTCTTTAACGTCCATCCCGGTTACATATGGGGATTTTAGAAAATCGTTTACAATCACAAAAGCGGAAACGGCCCAGAAACATCTACAGAAATGAATACAGTTGAAGTGTTTATGATTGTGTTGACCAAACTACTCGTAGGTGGTATCTACGTTCTGGATGCCTTCGGGTTTTTGAGCAATTTTTGCTGGAAAACCAGAAAGGTTTCGACCGATTGTAGACGCGTATTTATAGTACCCTTGTATAAATGCAAGGGATTACGAATGGACTACGCCAACTATGTGGTCATCAGTTTGATCAGCTTAGCAGCTAAAGCGTAGGTACGGGAAAATTATTAAAAGGAGAATGGGGGTGAAATCCGATGGAACGCTTCGGGAAGCACAGGGTGGATTTCGAATCGGCAGAGGGTGTACGTATCAAATTTTTTCACTCTAATATCGTAGAAAAGCTAGGCTGTGAACCAGAAGGTCTTCTGTGGTTTTGTGCATCTTGAGAAATCATTAGTTTTTTATATAACTAGATTAGCAAACAAGCAAGCGGCCCGCATTAGATGGTAAGCGGTCACCGCAGCCTATTGGCGCTCGCAACACCACGGGGATGTTAATCGCGCGCTGCCAATCTTGTGACCTAAGGCTGTTTCGACACAGTACCCAGTAATTTCTCTGCCATATCTCACCCTTCAAACCGGAACACAGCTATATATATATATAGCTGCTTGGTGGTAGAAATAGGTGAGACAGAGAGAGAGTAACCACGTAGACAACTTTTGCACAAAGTCTCCCTCTGTTATAGTAGTGCTAAAGAATTTCTGGTGCATTTAACCCTGATATCGGATTGATGTTGATCTGCTTCGTGCTGTGCAAACCACTTATAAGGAATGTACTGCATGTGTGAGAGTGAACGGCAGTCTGTCGCCCTGGTTTGACATCAATATCGGTGTCAGCGAACACGAGGATTACGGTTGATGATGAAGTGCTGGAACAAGTGGATGAAATTGTATATCTTGGAAGTGCTTATTACAGGGATGGAAGGTAAACTGCTGATCTGGAGAGACGTGTACGGGTAGGGAACAACGTGAAAGGAGGATTGGGTTAACTTCTTGATAGCTGAAATCTAAGTCAGAAGGCACTCTTGGCTGTAGGTACTACACAACGTGATGCTAATCCTAACGCTAACTTATAGAACTAAAAGCTGGGTAAGGCAGAAAGAGCATGAAAGTAGAATAAAAGCGGTCGAGGTGCGACAATGCGCAAAATTTGTGACGTAATACTTACTGGCTAGCTTTCGCATGATGATGTAAGGAAGAGAATTAGTTTGAAAGAGAATGTCGGTGTTAAGATGTATGCATCTGGCATGTTCCATTTGTTCAGACATGTAGAACGAATGTCGCATGAAAGAATGACGAAACATAACTACGATGCGAAAGAGGAAAGATGTAGGAGCCGAAGCAGACCAATGACCTACCTATTGTGACCAAGTTGGTCGTATTTTATCAGAAGGTGATGTCAGGTGCGCTAGGGACCGGTCTTACATTAAAGAGCTATGTTTAAGGAGCGGGCGAGAGTATCATAACTGATCCATCGTCATCTGTGGAGCCAAAGCCAATTTCACCTGCGTATAGTTCACCGTATCGATTAACAAACGAGGCTATGACTAAATTAATGTTTGCGTACATATATAATAAATACTAAAGTCGTACCAGAGTAGATTTTGATATATATTTAATAGTGATGCAGCGGTACTCTAATATCAAGAAAGCTAGACAGCGTTTTTTAATTTTTGTTTGTACGTTTGTTCTTACTTACTAACTCCCTCGCAGGAACACAACAACCATCGAAAGACTTATTATTTAGCTGTGGTTTTCTGTCAAGTCGAGGTTCTTTACCAGGCAGGCTGTTTTAATGCGCTACCTCTCTTATAAACCACCCAGACCAAGACAAACAGACATGTTCTTTGTGAAAATCGAACCCAAAAGCCATGGCGTTAAAATAGCATTATTAACCACTCGGCAAAGAACTCGTCAATGGTTTCGCATGAGATGACAACGGTGATCTTTAAGTTTACTTATTTAGTGAAATTTATCATAGCACAAGATGAACAACCCCGTCGAAACAAAAAGAAACTGTATTACCAAGGGTACAGAATTCCTATTACAATGCAATAATATCCTACAGTGAAATCCAGATTAAAATTGTACGTATTTCCGTTTTCCGTTGAAGCGAAATGATGGAAAATGTATTTTTCTCTATCAAGCCGTGTCTGTTCTCCCCAGGGAGTGGCTCAGAGAGTCATTGAAAAATCAATCGGATGGATGAAATATTAATGACAATACAGCATTGTGTTATTGTTATTTTTGCCAGTTTGAATATGTTTTTCCTATTTTACTTTATATTGGCAAAATGGCACGTTACGAGAACTATGTGGAATTAATGATGATATAGTCCCAAAAAAAATATTTTCGCAAATTATTGTTGGTTTTTTTTTGTTTATAATGTAACAACAAATTTAGGGTTTTCAAATTTTATCCTTTTCATGTGCTTGTCATTGCTTCTTACCAAAATTTCAAGATTCTAGGTCAATGGGAAGTACTCTAATATAGGTTTTGATTCTCTTGCTAGCATTAAAATACGCATAAACAACTCATAAACAGCCGTATCTTTAGATTGCGTTCACTTAGAAGTTACAGTTTTTCACTGTTCGAATGGATTGCAGACCTGAGTATTTGCTATTAATTTCAGCTTGGTAGGTCCACACATACCTGAGAGAAAGGGTTTTGACACAATGACATATGGCCAGACAGACATACGGACAGATAGATGGACAACAAAATGATCCTTTTTAGGGTTCCGTACCCAAAGGGTAAAACGGACCCTATTACTGAGACTCCGCTGTCCGTCCGTCCATCCGTCTATCACCAGGCTGTATCTCATGAACCGTGATAGTTAGACAGTTGAAATTTTCACAGATGATGTATTTCTGTTGTCGCTATAACAACAAATACTAGAAAACAGAATAAAATAAATATAGGGGGCTCCCATACAACAAACGTGATTTTTTTGCCGTTTTTATAGACAATGGTACGAAACCCTTCGTGCACGAGTCCGACTCGCACTTGGCCGGTTTTTCCTTTTGAGGTATGGAACCCTAAAAATGAAAAGGATATGCTGAGATGGCTTGGTTATTTAGAAAGAACGAATGTCATAAGAGTTAAGAAAGAAGTGTATCAGACAATAGTGAATATCGGAGAGGCCGCCCTAAACCCACACATATAGATCACTTTAATGATGGGTTGAAAAAGGTCCAAATCAAAAGCACCCAAAAACGAAGATCATGCATAAAGAGGTTGATGTTTGAATCAGTGCATCTGGCGTTCCATAGTCTCTGCTTACCCCAATGGATGACAGGCGTGATGATATTTAGGTATTTATGGTGAAATATGCTATAAACAAAAACTTCAAAATTTGCAGACTTTCCATAACTCGCTGTTGGTCTTCGGAAATATTCCGTCAGTGGCGAAATGATGGTTAGTAGGTTCCTTGGAACAATTAGCCAGTATGTCTTGTATGTATTTATTTATTCACGGGTATAGTGAGTGTTATGTACTCGTAACAGGGTAAGTAATATAAGATACTAGCTGCTGCCCGCGGCTCCGCCCGCGTGGAGTCAAATAACGTAGCCTATGTGTTAATCCAGATCATAATCTATCTACGTGCCAAATTTCATTCAAATCCGTTCAGCCGTTTAAGCGTGAAAGAGAAACAAACATCCATACATACAAACTTTCGCATTTATAATATTAGTAGGATAACAATAAAATTTATATTTTTTAAAATAAATACCAACGAAATTTATAATTTCGGTTGGTGTAATTATTAATTAAGATAAAAATCGTAAAACATACTTTTTTTTTATACTACGTCCGGAGGTATACAAGCATACGACCCATCTGATGTAAAGCGGGTACCGTAGCCTATTACGGCTGCGATATATTAAGTATCACTCGCGCGATGCCTCCTCTGCTGCTTACACAGCAACTCCTTGGGAGTTTACTGGTGACCTCACTCACACGCAGGAACACCCTAGGGAGTTGTTATTTGGCTTTTTTGGTGGTTTTCTGTGAGGTGGAGGTACTTGACAGACGGGCTGCTTTGATGCGCCCTACCTCTCATAAAAGTTGTCTAGTGCGCGCATTTTATATGTGTAACCAAATTTTTTCGCACATATTTTCTCTTGTGCGTAATAAATATCTCCCTATGCAATTTGATCTAACCTGCTTTGCGTGCTTCCGCCACCAATTAGTTCATGCGGCCTAGCGCCGGCCGGCACCCACCCACTACTGTTAGTACTTGGTACATGCCGACGCTGCCATGGCTGCTCCGGTAGTCTCTGCCTCGGCTGCTGCGGTCGTCCGTCATCTGGAACAGAATCCGCATGCCCCCACCACCACCGTCGCTGCCACGACTGGCCTGGTCGTCGCTGCGACACGTGTTTCGCCTCTCCACGAGGCATCATCAGGCGTTGTAGACGTTAATCGTAAGAATAACATGCTACAAGTGACAAATCCATCGCAGTGCCGTCCCTTATATTGAATTGAGGGTGGGGGTGGATGGTGTGAGCGAAAAGATATTTAATAGTGGGGAATGGTTTACGTCAGTCTGTTTGTTCATGAGAGTAATTTTAGAATTTTTATGTTTATTAATTTCTAATTGTTCCCTAATATTTAGTTTTAAACCTTTGTCTATGGTGTGTAAAATTTGATATGTATTAGTGGGGGATAAGTTATGTCCTTTGTCTATAAGATGCTCGGCGAAGTGTGACCTTTCTGGGCGATTGTTTTTGTACGCCGATACGTGTTCGTGAAATCGTGTTATAACGTTACGACCAGTTTGCCCGATATAAACGTGTTCACATTCATCGCAGAACAGCTTATAGACGCCGGATTTTTTATTGGGCGGGATTTTATCTTTAGTGTTACAAAGTGACCTGAGTGAATTATGGGATTTGAGAGCAACATGTATGTTATTTTTTCTAAATATGTGAACTATTTTGTCAGTGATTTTACCCAGGTATGACAAACTCGCAGTGTATTTATTTGTCGAAATATATGGAACCGCGTACAATAGTCTGTTAACGATACTACTCGTCTTTTTACGCAATAATTTATCGATGGTAGATTTGGAATAACCGTTTGACTTCGCGATCTGATATATTACATCAAGTTCTTTGTTGTAATTATCCTTACTTAATGGAACGCTCATCAAACGGTGTATCATAGTTTTATACGCTGCGAGCTTGTGTTGCCAAGGATGGCTGGATGACGCGGGAATCGTGGTATCGGTATGAGTTGGTTTACGATATATCGAAAATTGATGGAGGGATTGATTTTTAGTTATGGTTAAATCTAAAAAGTGAAGTGAACTATTTTGTTCTATTTCTAAAGTGAATTTAATTTTAGGGTGGATTTTATTTAATTTGGAAACAAAGAGATCCAATTGACGATTGGTACCTGTCCAGCATATGAGAATATCGTCGACATATCTATAGTAATAGAATATGTGTGGTTTACCGATTATGTGTTCGCGTTCGTAATTATCCATAAATAAGTCGGCCATCAATGGACTAAGAGGGGACCCCATTGCTAACCCTTCTTTTTGAAAATAGTATTTATTATCAAACTGAAAATAATTTTGAGACATGCAAAGTCTTGTCAGTCGTAATATGTCATCTGTCTCGCCAGGATGAATGAATTTACTTTCTAAAGAGGACTTGAGGATTTTTAGACAATCCTCGTAAGGTACGTTAGTAAATAAACTTTCAACATCGAGTGAAATTAATTTGGAAGAAGGGGGTAGTGTTAAGTTTTTTTTTTTTTTTTTTTTTGACAGTATAAATTTAATTTAATTGATAGTATAAAAAACTTAACACTACCCCCTTCTTCCAAATTAATTTCACTCGATGTTGAAAGTTTATTTACTAACGTACCTTACGAGGATTGTCTAAAAATCCTCAAGTCCTCTTTAGAAAGTAAATTCATTCATCCTGGCGAGACAGATGACATATTACGACTGACAAGACTTTGCATGTCTCAAAATTATTTTCAGTTTGATAATAAATACTATTTTCAAAAAGAAGGGTTAGCAATGGGGTCCCCTCTTAGTCCATTGATGGCCGACTTATTTATGGATAATTACGAACGCGAACACATAATCGGTAAACCACACATATTCTATTACTATAGATATGTCGACGATATTCTCATATGCTGGACAGGTACCAATCGTCAATTGGATCTCTTTGTTTCCAAATTAAATAAAATCCACCCTAAAATTAAATTCACTTTAGAAATAGAACAAAATAGTTCACTTCACTTTTTAGATTTAACCATAACTAAAAATCAATCCCTCCATCAATTTTCGATATATCGTAAACCAACTCATACCGATACCACGATTCCCGCGTCATCCAGCCATCCTTGGCAACACAAGCTCGCAGCGTATAAAACTATGATACACCGTTTGATGAGCGTTCCATTAAGTAAGGATAATTACAACAAAGAACTTGATGTAATATATCAGATCGCGAAGTCAAACGGTTATTCCAAATCTACCATCGATAAATTATTGCGTAAAAAGACGAGTAGTATCGTTAACAGACTATGTTATGTTACTTATTGGGGAAAAGAGTGTACAAAAAGGGTTACAAATTTATTAGGGCTATTTTTACAAAATATAAAAAAAAAGGTTCACTTTAAGTTCGGCTAAATAAGGTCTTTAAGAACTCGCGTTATCTTTGTCTAACCGGAATATCACTGTTATGTTCACTGGAATGTGGCACTGAGTGGCCGCCGGCTATAGTGGCCGACGACTGTAGACAGCTGGTTAGCGTGCTAGCCAGCACGCAGATCCAGATGTAGAAGTTGTTGGTGGACCGCCTTACGGACCAACACCACAGCGGTAACTCCGTCAGCCGCCGTGGTCCACAACAGAGGCTGCAGGTATTATAATTTTTAGATTAGTTAGATGTCCGGAGATTATCGAGTTTGGAAAAGGTAGTAATATCCCGAGGGTTCACCACGTAGCCCTCAGCAGGAGGCTGGTGGTCTCAGACGTGGTGCACTGAATCTCTCTACTACTCGAAAGCTTCCTCCAGACTGACTTGTTTTCTGTTTTCCGACACTAAAATGTAATATTTTAAAATTTTGAATTACAAATAAATATTTTTGACAAACATCATTCGGTTCACAGAGACAATGTAGTGTATATCTCTACAAAGGTTTTATAAAATATATTATTCAAAAAGGTTATTACATTAGATATTTTAAACATTACATATTATTCCCCCCCACAAGAAAAAAATTTTTACAAAAATTTTGAAAGGTTTTATAGTAATTAGTAATTACCATTCCTATCATAATTCTATCATGCTTCTCTATCATACCTCTCGCATACAAAAGTAGGGGTAGGGTTCACATTCAATGACCTCTACTCCAATGGTAATACTAGTAATGTAACAATTCGGCTTGTTTAAGTGGAGTTGTCATCCGCTCCATTTTAATATGACAAGTAGGCTTATTTTTTTTTAACTGGAGTTGTCAGCCGCTCCATCTCAAGACCCATGAGAATGAAATGAGAGAGTGTACAAGTGTAGTGATAATATATATATATATATATGAGTAATGAGGGGATCTAAGATCTAGTAAAGAATAATATTAAGAGTTTATTAAACCCCATGACCAAAGAAAGGTCAAAGTAAGGGCCTTTATTACCCTGGTGACCAGAGGAAGGTCAACCAAGAGGGTTCATAATGCCCATTGACCAAAGAAAGGTCAAAGTAAAAGCTTATATTACCCTGGTGACCAGAGAAAGGTCAACCAAGAGGGCACATAAGACCACACAAGGATAGTGTAGATGATATACTCATCTTCTTAGTGCAAGAAGAGTAATAATGAAGGAGATTATCTCCTTAAAAAAAATGAAAGCTTCGATTCACACAGCCAAAATAAATCGAAGTGAAAGATGAATATATACAAATGAGGTTATTGAAATAATATATATATAGTTAAGAGAATAATCAGCAATTTGTTTGAAGGGAAAATATTCAAAATAATATTTTTTAGTTAAAGTACAGAGTAGGTCCTTTCACATGAACTAGTACTTCAGATTGAAGTTCAGCTTTTCTAGGTTCATAAGAAATAGGTCAGCTATTATTAAAGAATATTAAAATAAGATAAATAAAAAAAATATAAGAATTATTAAGTTACTAATATGATTTAGCAATATATTTACTTTTCTATAAATTAATAATGGGTCCAAAAAAAAATGGTTATTTAAAAGATTTAAAAAAAATATGAAATCGCAGAGTTCTTAAAAATGTAGCCGGAGAAAAGAATATATATATGAATTTTATTTATTAAGAGAAAAATTAAAATAGCCCTTGATATGTGGTTGATGAACAATAGTGGAGAAATTTAAAGAAAGTAGGTCTCTTGAGTCCGCCCGCCCAGGCTAGTCGAGTAGGATACTCTGCTGGTTAGGAAGACTACAAGAGTGTCGAAGAGGAGTACTGTATATTGTACAGCAACATCCCAGAATGTCCAGTCAAAGACTTATACTAGTTGGATGCTATTGACTGGTTTGAGTAGTTGTATGTAGGTATGTATGTGTGTAACTAACTACTGATTGAGTACCTACACTG
This sequence comes from Pyralis farinalis, assembly GCA_947507595.1. Lineage (NCBI taxonomy): Eukaryota > Metazoa > Arthropoda > Insecta > Lepidoptera > Pyralidae > Pyralis > Pyralis farinalis. The sequence goes on along the minus strand of OX382260.1, from coordinate 34,570,177 downwards.
AAAGAAATATTAATGAAAGATGTAACCGAAAAGAAACCGAAAGAGAGAAACTGATACACTTGAGGAAGTGGGTTTTAGAATTTAGAGAAAACTAATGTCAGGGTCGAGGTCAGGTCTGTTAGGCGCCAAATTGTTATGTTACTTATTGAGGAAAAGAGTGTACAAAAAGGGTTACAAATTTATTAGGGCTATTTTTACAAAATATAAAAAAAAAAGGTTCACTTTAAGTTCGGCTAAATAAGGTCTTTAAGAACTCGCGTTATCTTTGTCTAACCGGAATATCACTGTTATGTTCACTGGAATGTGGCACTGAGTGGCCGCCGGCTATAGTGGCCGACGACTGTAGACAGCTGGTTAGCGTGCTAGCCAGCACGCAGATCCAGATGTAGAAGTTGTTGGTGGACCGCCTTACGGACCAACACCACAGCGGTAACTCCGTCAGCCGCCGTGGTCCACAACAGAGGCTGCAGGTATTATAATTTTTAGATTAGTTAGATGTCCGGAGATTATCGAGTTTGGAAAAGGTAGTAATATCCCGAGGGTTCACCACGTAGCCCTCAGCAGGAGGCTGGTGGTCTCAGACGTGGTGCACTGAATCTCTCTACTACTCGAAAGCTTCCTCCAGACTGACTTGTTTTCTGTTTTCCGACACTAAAATGTAATATTTTAAAATTTTGAATTACAAATAAATATTTTTGACAAACATCATTCGGTTCACAGAGACAATGTAGTGTATATCTCTACAAAGGTTTTATAAAATATATTATTCAAAAAGGTTATTACATTAGATATTTTAAACATTACAACTATTGTACGCGGTTCCATATATTTCGACAAATAAATACACTGCGAGTTTGTCATACCTGGGTAAAATCACTGACAAAATAGTTCACATATTTAGAAAAAATAACATACATGTTGCTCTCAAATCCCATAATTCACTCAGGTCACTTTGTAACACTAAAGATAAAATCCCGCCCAATAAAAAATCCGGCGTCTAGAAGCTGTTCTGCGATGAATGTGAACACGTTTATATCGGGCAAACTGGTCGTAACTTTATATTCACTTTAGATTTCACGAACACGTATCGGCGTATAAAAACAATCGCCCAGAAAGGTCACACTTCGCCGAGCATCTTATAGACAAAGGACATAACTTATCCCCCACTAATACATATCAAATTTTACACACCATAGACAAAGGTTTAAAACTAAATATTAGGGAACAATTAGAAATTAATAAACATAAAAATTCTAAAATTACTCTCATGAACAAACAGACTGACGTAAACCATTCCCCACTATTAAATATCTTTTCGCTCACACCATCCACCCCCACCCTCAATTCAATATAAGGGACGGCACTGCGATGGATTTGTCACTTGTAGCATGTTATTCTTACGATTAACGTCTACAACGCCTGATGATGCCTCGTGGAGAGGCGAAACACGTGTCGCAGCGACGACCAGGCCAGTCGTGGCAGCGACGGTGGTGGTGGGGGCATGCGGATTCTGTTCCAGATGACGGACGACCGCAGCAGCCGAGGCAGAGACTACCGGAGCAGCCATGGCAGGGTCGGCATGTACCAAGTACTAACAGTAGAGGGTGGGTGCCGGCCGGCGCTAGGCCGCATGAACTAATAGGTGGCGGCAGCACGCAAAGCAGGTTAGATCAAATTGCATATAGATTTGACTTTCGCAAAATAACGCCTGAATCTATTAAATATCTCCCTGTCTAACTTTTTACACGGTATATTCTTCAGTTACATATCTTTTAAACAATATATATTTTGACAGGTATATATCTTGATTGATATGTCTTTTTTAATGGTAATAATACTATTTGACGTGTATACTGCGCAAGTTGTATAGCAGGTGATAGTTCACATAAACATTGTATAAATGAATTTTTGCTTTTATAAATGAAAATTATAGTAATATAATAGATATTAAAAATGATGACCGTAACTATTATGTCAAATCAATATTATATTCTTGTGAACATTATTGAAATGAAAATATATTAAATGTTATCATATCAAACAATACGCACCCTGTCAGTTTAAAAGATGTAGGGCAAATCTATATATTAAACACTTTGTATAACTATGACAATTCTTACATATAACTGAATACCACAGCCAAATAAGAACCACATGGAAAATTGTTATATTCTAAATTCTGCGGTAACTGGGTACATGGTAACGCGTAATCGATACTCCTTGTATAGCAAGCTAAATGTAGCCTGTTACTCATAAAGCAAGCTCAAATAGCATTGCTATGAAAAGTCTATACATTATACCTAATATATAAATATATAGTAACAAAATATCCAAAACACAATCCGGCCGGTCAACTAACAGTAGTGGGTGGGTGCCGGCCGGCTCTAGACCGTATGAACTAATTGGTGGCGGAAGCACACAAAGCAGGTTAGATCAAATTGCATGTAAATTTGACTTTGGCAAAATAACGCCTGAATCTATTAACTAAGAGTATATTTTGCATCGTGTTCAAAATTACGCTTTTTCATTCAAGAAAAGTAAAGACAGTTGTGCAACTAGTTACTACTACTAACTAACTAGTAGAGTTGTTCTTTCCTTAGCTTGGCTTTCGTTCCGAAGGAATTCTTCTTCTTAGCGTTAATTTGTTTCTAATTCCTTAGGTTTTTAACCTAAACCTAAGGATTAGGCGAGGATACAGATTTTTAAATGGAATGACTGCCGTCAGACCACCTCAAGCCAGATGGAAAACCTAACCTTTCTTAGGTTAGATCACACATGAGAAAGCTATATGTACTTTTTTCTACTACCTGAATGTTAGATGCAGTACTCAAAAGCAAAATAAGTACATATATGAAGAAAAATCGCCATATTTTCAATGTTTTCTAGCCAAATCTAACATTTTTCTACAGTTACGCGAAATGACCGGTATCATTCTGATAGTGCGCGCCTGTCTGTCGGCCGCCGCTAACGACTGGCCACTTTTCATTCTTCGTACTAAAAACTGTTATGCGAAATAATTTCGTGTATCTAGGACAAACTTACCTTAAAAATAATAAAATTTCTACTAATATTTCGTATTGACCTGAGAGTCATTTCGCGTAGGTGTCTGTAGTATGAAAGTTTTTCTTCAAGGTAGTAGAAAAAGTTGTTTTGCTTCATTTTTAGAGCTATTTTTGTCGTCCAAGATCGTCATAAATAAAATTTTCATAAGAAATGTATAGGAGAAGGAAAACTGAAAATGCATCGAGCATGATGAAATGACATGATTAATTTTTCCTGTGAAATTAGTATTATATAACATATAAGAGGCGTTTTCATCACATATATATCGAGTGAGTACCCTTTTAATCATCAACATGTGGGCGAAAATCGGATATATATATCTATTTTTGATTAGATCCATCCAGGTCGGAGGGAGCTTTCTTCGACAGTAGTGTGTTAAAAATTGCTCTGAATGTTATAACTGTAAATAACGAATCCAACTGAAATAGACTGTTTATTTCAGTTGAATTCGTTATTTACCATTAGCGAAAATTGTGAAAGATCTTGTCGTCCAAAATTCCTGAATTTCTCATAGTAAAAGACTTCAATCAGTATGCTGCTAGTGATGACTAATGGCACAGAAACGTAGTCTTTAACTATGGAGCTCATACAAAAGCTCAAGATTGTTCAGAAATGTAAAAGAATAATCGTAGTAGAATAAAGACTCATCGACTGTTAGGATCAGCGATCTTAAGTGGTACTGCCTGGTCACTGCCACTTCGAAGAAACAATTTCCTTGAATGACGAACCGGAAAACGGATGGGATAGTTCTTGTCATTGCTCTCAGTATGCCAAAAGTCTCACTTTTTCAGCCATGGTGTAAGGCCGAGGTTCAGGTCGTAGGCTGCGTTGTTCTATTGTCGTGTTTTAAAAATCGCCCTAAATTTATAATAAATCTATTAATTTAATTAACGAATTCAACTGAGGACAGCGTTTAGAAACTTGCGAAATATTTTCACGGCCAAAATTCCTATTTCAACACGAAATACTTTGATCAGTGTGTTATCAGTGGTGACTTACAGTTCATAGACGTGTGTTTCTAACTATGGACCTCAGACAAAATTTCAAATCTACACAGCGTGCGAAGGACTAAATCACACCCTGTATTTTCCGCGATACGTGACAGATTGAGGAATAAATATATCCGTAGTAGAGTCATCGATGTGACACTGGGGATTAGCAAGCTGAAATGACACTAAACAGATCGTAGCTCAAGGAACCAATGTCAGATGGGACCGAAAGGTTCTCGAATGTCGACCACGAACCGAAAACGCAACTTGGTATAACTCCCCATATCGACCGACAGACCGACGGTATATTGAGTCAATGGATGCATAGAACCGATTGTTGTTAAGTGTAAGAGGTCTAACCCTCACACTTCAACAACAATGGGTACAGTCATATATAATAATGATGATGATTGTATTTACAATTAAATAGTATTTTCTAATAGTATTTTCTATGTATAATAAGTATGTATTTACAAAAAAAAATGTATTTACGTATGTTTATCAGTTGTCTACTACCCATAATACAAGCTTCGCTTACTTTGGGGCTAGATGGCGCTGTGTAATTTGTCCGACAATATTTATTTATTTATTTATTTATATGCAATTTGAACTAACATGCTTTGTGTGCTTCCGCCACCAATAAAACAAATTTGCCTTTCACAAAATGACGCCTGAATCTGTTAACTTTTTTTAAATCACTAAGGTGACCAACAAGCATACGGCCTGCTTGATGGTAAGCAGTTACCATAGACTATGGACATTAGCAACACCAGGGGTGATACTCTTTGGTTGCCTACCCTGTAAGAACCTCCTCACGCTTTTCTTGAAGAACCCCATGTTGTAGAGCCTAGGAAAAATGTTGGTAGGGACCTCATTTCATAACTTTATAGTTCTTGGTAGAACACTTGAGACGAGAGCGAGAGGTGCGATTGTTAAATGAGGCTGTTGGCATCATGTTGTACAACTCCTCGGAACACAACCCATTATATAATTGGATGAACACGCAAAGGGAGGCAAAATCTCTACTTAAACTCAAGAACTCAATAAAGTGTGTGAGTTTAAAATCATCAACGATCCTCACAGCTCGTCTTTGCACCGAGTCATAAGGTCCTAGCTAGCCCAGGCCGTACTAGTTAGTTATACAATAAACTATCACATAATGGCTAGACCAGCTTTGACCTGAATACCGAAATACGATCTAAATCGATTGAAGATACTAAGTTAAAATCTAAATATATAAGCAATCAATACTTCAAATGAAGAATTCAATGTCGTTTACTGTATATTTTCACTAAGGATACAATTAAGCGAAAACTACATGGCAAGCATACAACTCATATGATGTAAAGTGCTTACCATAGTTTATCATTGTACCTCAAGGAATATTGCCCATGTATAGACTCTCTCGCTACTAATACAGCCTCGTTACTAATAATGCCTCGGGGGTTTACTGGTCACTCACACAAATAACAAAACAACGCTTGCAAAGCCAGATCCTATATCGTTCATCGCCGACCCTATCAAAACCCTGTTCTTTGAAGAATGTAAACTAGTTAAAGAGAGGTAGGTGAAGATATAAATAGTTCTACTGGGGAAATACCTCCACCTCACAGAAGACCGTAGACAAGTAACAACTTTTTGCGGAATGCCGTGTTTCCACGAATCAGTGAGAATACCAATAAGTTTCTTAAGTGTTGTGTTAACAGCGAGGGTGGAAAAGCGCGAGTGGTATTATTTATATTCTAAGTATGTATAGCTACGATAAAGATTTTATATCGTGAAAGCCGTATGCTTAATCTCTTCCCTAAGATAACTCTGCTGGTTACACAGCAACTCCTTAGAAGCTTACTAGTGGCCTCACTCACACACAGGACCACAACAACCCTCTAGGGAGTTGTTACTTAGCTGCGGTTTTCTGTGAGGTGGAGGTACTTCCCCAGCCGGGCTGCTTTGATGCGTCCTACCTGTCTTTAACATCCAGACCAAGATAAACGGACATGTTCATGCACACAAATGTTTGCCTCGTGTGAAAATTGAACCCACGAGCGTTAGTGTTTAAGTCGCGTCATTCAAGACTGAGCCACCTAGCTGGTTATATCCTTTAACTGGTTATATCCTTTAAAATAGTAGACGAGATTGCATATATGTTTTGTTTTGAACGGACCTCGTCAGGTCACCACTACAGTGGAGAGATAAAGACGGGATAACTAGCGCAGTTGTGCCTTTTTTTATATAATTCCATAAGCCCGCGTTCGTCTGCAGAAATGGAAAAGACCCGGTGAACTATCACAGTCTTATAGCTTACAGAGAAAACGTGCCGACTAAGTGGCTGATGCAAATTAAGAATACATTTTTCTACCTCTCTTTCCAAGTATTATACTGTTTTACTAATCCATAATTGATTCGTGAGGTTCGCTACCCAAACCTAAGCATTTAGCGAAGATTCTAATTTGACATGAAGTAACATACAGTTTAGCCCCCACAACCTAGAGAACAGGTAGACCTTTCTTAGCTTAGGTCACACATCATAATGAATGCCTGGATGCTGTAAAATGATTATAAAATTTATTAAAATATTCTAATAGCTTATAATCCTTTTGTTCATATTACAATTAATTTTAGTTTTGAGCAAAAAATGATGCCGTGAATTTATTATACAAACATTGTACATGGATCAAAATTTTTGACTTATTATTATTATTGTGTTTGTGACAGAAAATGCAATATATACAATACATCTCGTTAGAATTAACATTTGCACTTGTACAGAGACTGCCTTTATGGCATTATCAAGGTATTTTTACAATAATCAATTGTTTATCGGTCGGTATAAATAAAATTGTGAAGTGTAATCTGTACAAGTGCAAGTGTTAACATTAACGAGATATCTTCAAAATTCAAAGTGCCTACAATCAACAGTATCAACATAATAAATACTTATTATTATTATTATTACACTTCGTTGCATGAAATAAAACAAATATACATGAAGTAAGCATTGAAACATAAAAGGCGGTCTTATCGCAAAGCTATCTGAAAAGTACGCCCGATAATGAGGTTCTGAAAACCACGTATATTCGTTACAGAAAATTTTGCAACAACCTATTAAAAAAACTGAAAACTCAATACGAAAAAATACAATTATTTAAAGCTGGCACCGACACAAAAAGAACGTGGAAAATAATTAATAATGTGACCCATCGAAAAAGTAAACAAACTCAACCTAGGGAACTTCTAAGTAAAACTCCAGAACAATCTGTCTCAGACGTAAATAAATATTTCGCAAGTGTTGGGTCAAATCTTGCTAAACTAATACATAGGAGATCGAATTCTCCTAAATTTACGAAATTGTTATCTCCTCAATTAAATTATAATTCCTTCGTTTTGCTTGATACTGATGAGGATGAAGTGCGTCGACGAATAATGGATCTCCGTGATGACTGTGCTACAGGATGGGATGGCATTTCATCATCATTCTTGAAGCAGTACCTTCACCTCATCTCTGGTCCACTGACGCACATTTGCAAACTAAGTTTGGCTACTGGAACGTTTCCGAGAGCATTTAAAAAATCTGTAATTCGACCTATATTCAAGAGTGGGGCTAGGGACTGTGTCAGTAATTATCGTCCAATCTCCATCCTGCCGGCGATGTCCAAGATACTGGAACGCATAATAAACAACCGTTTAGTTAAGTATCTCGAAGACTATGGACTACTCTCCCCCAACCAATTTGGTTTCCGCCGGAAAATGTCAACAGCAGATGCCGTCCATGAGGTTGTCGATTCTATTGCTAGTAGTTTGGATACAGGGAAGAAATGTTTAACCATTTTTCTCGATTTGGCGAGGGCTTTTGACACGGTCTCTCTCCCAACCTTAGTGAGAGTCTTAGAAAACATGGGCATTAGAGGTAAGCAACTGGAACTATTCAAAGACTATCTGACTGACCGCCGACAATGTGTTCTGATCGATAACATTGTTAGTGAAGATGAACCAGTCACTTTTGGTATCCCACAGGGGAGTATAACAGGTCCGACGCTTTTTTTGTGCTACATCAACGAGCTAACGCAACTACTACTCCATAAAGGGAAAATAGTATCTTTTGCAGACGATACTGCCCTGTGCTTTACCGGAGACACTTGGAACGACGTATTCCAAGCGGCGCAAGAGGGATTAGACACGGTGGCGTGCTGGTTAAACCTTAATACCCTATCCCTTAATACACAAAAAACTAAGTACATAACTTTCTCAATCCGCAATAAGAATCAACCCCCACCATCCTTGTCTTTAATTGCTCACTCATGTGATTACACGCCAAGTAGCCACTGCCAGTGTACACCACTAGAAAGGACTAACTCGAACAGATACCTGGGAGTAATTATAGATCAAAATCTAAACTTCACAGAACACATACAGAATCTAACTGGTAGAGTGCGCAAGTTGATATATATCTTTAAAAATCTCCGACACATTGGGAGCATGAGACACTTAAAAATTGTATACTGCGCACTTTGCCAGTCACTTCTTCAGTACTGTATCACTGTTTGGGGTGGTACGAACAAAATGACCATGCTTCAACTAGAAAGAGCAGTTAGAGCTGTACTGAAAGTATCTCTCTTTCTACCAATACGCACTCCCACGACTACAGTATACGAATCTTTTAAAGTTCTCACTGTGCGTCAATTGTATATTCTGAAAACAATACTTAAAAAACACTCCCAGGTACCTGTTAATCCTAGCATCGATAGGCGTAGAAACCATACAATCTGCCAAACACAAAAAATCTCGACTAGGTTTATGAAAAAATTTTATCCTTACAATGGCGGCTTCTTATATAATAAAATAAATAAAGCATTAGCAATACATCCCCTGTCAAAACACCTGTCCAAAACAAAAATGACAGAATGGCTCCAAAAGCTCACCTATGAGGAGACTGAAAAGATTTTGCTCGGTATTTACGAATAGTTAATACAATAATTGTCTTTGCGAATGTAGGGTTTATGTGGGGTTTTTATTGATATTGTTACAAAATTATGTTAATATGATTTATTATTTATATATTATTATTATTATTTTTTATTTTTTTTTACATTATCTTTGTTAATTTGCTTTTGTATAGTATTTTCTGTTGTTCACAACACTTCCGCAACTATAGTTATTGTGTGCAACCCAGGAAGGCAAGTGTCATCTGAGATACAGTATTTCTAAAATACTAGTTCAGATGTCACACACCCATGTGCTACTACATGATCTTTTTTTCTTCCATCTTGTATAAGAAAGTTTGTGTACATACTTAAGATTGTGATTGCTTGAATAAATTTATTATTATTATTATTATATCTCCTCCAGAGAACCTAACCTAAATAAACTGCTTTAACAGCACTTCATACATACAAGATATTTTCATGTTATGGTTATTAAAATAACTTTTTTTTCTTCTTTTCAGAATGTGTCTTCACCGAAGTCGGACATTATCTCCCGAACATCCAAGATAGCATATGTTTCAAAAATTAAGACGTACTAACAAAAATGACTATAAACTTGAGTGAGTCACGTCTAAAAAATATAATACAAATGTGACGTTACAACTAGTAGTGCCAAAACAATGTTTTGCTGTAAAGAACTAAAATTACTCTACGCCACCGTTGTTCTTTTACTTGAAGCTGAATTGCTAGTGAACACAGGAGCTATGGATTCGAAAAGGTCTTCCATATTAGTTGCACAGAACGCGGATGATTTAAAATCTTTAGATCTGTGCACTTCGAGAAACCAGCAAAGGTTAGGCAATGTATTTGGGAATTTCACACGGCATCATAAAAAAGGTGAGCATGTTAGCTTTATCTAGAGTTAATGATTATTAACTCAAGATCCAAGAAAGTTGATGTTACAAGTTCAAAACAATTTTCTTTGTGTGTATCTGTTTTTTCTGAATTCTAAAAGAAGCTTATAGTGGCTAGTTTCTTTCGGCATTTCTTCTTCGCCGATGGTCATTTCCGAAATACTAGCAGATTAAAAAAGAAAATAAGAGATAGAGAGAGAGAGAGTAATATAAGAGAATTGAATAAGTAATTCAATAAGAGTATATTTCAAAAATGTACGACGTGTCTAAGTGTCCGCGAGGGCTCAATGGCAAATAAAGATTTTTTATCTTTATCTTTAAAAAGGAATTACTCTGACTGAAAGTATCTTAAAATATGACATAATATATATATATATATTAAAGACGTACTAACAAAAATGACTATAAACTTGACTGAGTCACGTCTAATATATAGCAATGTTTGCCTATTTTTGTATCCGCCACATTGTCATAACGAAACTCCTGAAATGATCGAAGATAATTGTTTGATAACAATGCACACTGTGTTAGAAACCCCAATTTTGTTTCACGTAATTTTTTTTTCAATAATACGATAGTTAAGATCATTTCAAATATCAGACTAAAACTAACGCATCGATACGACTTCTAGATTAAAAAAATAAATGTCAAAGTTCGCCTATATCCGGGTCAGAAATTCATAAAAAACGGTTTTAAAAAAACTAGACTTGTTGATTAAATTTTGATTATTATAAATGAATATACATTTTGTAACATATCATGGATTCACTGTGATTAGTTAAGGAGATATAAATATTTTTGACATTTTTGGTTTTTAATTTTTATTTCAATATAATGCCAAAAAAAGTGATACATAATATTGAAAAAAATCCGTAAATATGTCTTTACCACCAGTATTAAAACTACAATCTAACTCCGCGTTAATCAGAAGTCATAAACAAAATATAATTTTTGCTCAGTGTTGTCAGTTGTATGCAAAAAAATATTTTTATCCGGGTACAAAAAAAATAAAAAAACTTATCGTTTATGGTTTTAGTCTAGTTTCCATTGGATAAGATAAGATTAATCTAAAATTTAATATAATCTTGCGTCTTATATATTTAAATTAATAAGGTGTTACGCATTACGAGCCTTTGTGTCCCATATAAATACGTATGGCGTCGTCGCCGGCCGCAAATATTAGGAGTGCCGCGCGGGCGGCGGGCGCACAGACCTGCTAGGCAAGGCGCCGTGGACACGCGCGCTGCGAACTCTGAACCATATAGCGGAGAAAATAGATTTGTTTTCCTGTTCTCTGATCGAATTTAATAAGATAGCATTTTTCGTAATATGTTATGAACAAAGGTAATCTTCACTATTGTATTAGGTTGAAATCTGTAAAAATAGCTGTAAAAGTGGTAAATAAATAAATAATAAAAAATCCAAATTTTATCAAGAAGTCTAGTTCTTTTTGATACATTTTTTTGTGAATTTCATGAGCCGGATATAGGTGAACTTCAACATTTTTTAAATAATAATGACGTGAAACATTATTGGGGTTTCTAACACACTGTGCAATGGTGTTTTGGAAAAGAACTTGCGCTGATTAATATTACAATAATGTAATGAAGGCGGTCATCTAGTCGAAATTAAACCAGTGATCACAATAATAAAAGTGGAAGTATGTAGGAGCCGAGGGCGACCGAGACCATGACCAAATTGGTCGTGTTTTATCAGAAGGTGATGGATGTTAGGAGCCCCAGGAACCGGCGAGCGTGCACGAAAAGAGCTATGAATGTCACAGAAGTGAGTGAAGTATGTAAGGACCGCGTCTTATGGCACTAGGTTCTCTCTGTCTACCCCGCAAGGGACTTGGCGGGAAGATATACATACATACATCACAATAATAACATCGTCAATGATATTGTATCTATCAGAGATATTATGAAATATATTTTGTTTTTAGAAACCGCTTTTACAAGTTGACAGTTCTTTTTTACGGCAAATTATTAATCGTCTTAAATCCAAAATATTTTTTCTAATTAATTATTTTAAGTGTCATTTTATTTTCAATTTGCCCCAATGTTATTGGCCTGAATAACATAACATAATGTTTCTTGAATAGAAAAATTCAATGCTACATTATTACAGATATATAGAAAGTTAATTATGATTGTAAATAATCCATCCTTATATGAAATTATTTACAGGTCACAGGAGAAGAACTACTACAACTAGTACAACACAAACTACAATAATTTACACAACAGTAGAAGCTGAAGAAGATGCAACAGATACGTACAAAACAACAACAAATTATATTTTAACTACACATGCATATCCAAAACTACCAAAACCTTTAAAGTTGTCAGCAGCAGATTTAGATAATGATTATGATGATGCACATAACATAGATAATGTAATAGATGAAGAAATAGGTAAAGAAAGACATCATTTGAAACATGATAGATTAAATAATAATGAAGAATTAATTCAAGAATTGGATGAAACATCAATAGCTAAGTCTTTAAATAAGGTTAAGAAAATGTACAGAGATTCATCCGCATCTACTGTAAATAAGCTAAATGGTAAAGGAGGGAAGAATGGTATATTTTTGACTGAAAATTGTACAACAGTTGTAGCGCAAATAGGAACAACAGCTATACTCCACTGCGAAGTTAGCGATATTACTGAAAATACGGTAAGTAATTAACGTTATAAGTATAGACTATCTGTAGCACTATATTATTTGACTAGAAATGCATCTGTCAATCTTGCTTCTAAGAAGTTTCTTCGTATAAATGAGGTATGTTTTTTTTTGAATTAACACATAAGACATCAACCCTAACTCATCCCACTGCAGGGATACGGGTCTCCCTTCAACCGAAGGGGTTTAGAGCATGCTGCTCAAATGCGGATTGGCGGAGGCCAGTGTTTTCAAGCCGCTGAGGGCCACTGACTTAGCTTAACGACTGTCATTTATCGACCACAGCCGAGACCGATGGCTTTACGTGACCTCCGAAGCACGGAGAAACTCGAGATAGATAAACCCTTCCATAGGCGGGCTGCGATCGGTGTTGCTTAACCTGTGTGCTCCGTTAGTGAATGATACGCGCAACTTTTTAATGGCAACGATGCCATCGAGTTCTCATTAACACATAACGGTATTAAAAATCCAATCAAATGCAATTTAAAACTGTTTTCAAATGTTCACAATCACATCAGTGGACTTTTAAACAGTCAATTTTCTCGATTTGATAGATTTTTTTACACTATGTCGGGAGGCACACAAACATACGGCATTTGGCTGCGGTTTTGTGTGAGGTGGAGGTACTTCCCCAAACGGGCTGCTTTGATGCGCCCTACCTCTCTTAAAACACCCAGTCCAAGACAAACATACATGTTCATGCACACAAATGTTTGCCTTGTGTGGGAATCGAACCCACGAGAGTTCAAAGTCGCGTCATTCACGACTGAGCCACCGAACTCGTCAAATTTTATAGATTAAGTAAAGAGATTTAAAGAAGTTTTTCTTGAGCCAGAACAGTTAGTCTCGTATGTAAATTCGTTCTCATGGCTTATGTCCTCCTGTACTTATGCAATGAGACCTGGCTTATTACCAAATTTCATGATTAACTGTCAACTGTAAGTATATTATAGGTTATGATTTCTTAGCATATTGTTTGTACGGATAATACAGATGGAAAGTATAATGATCCTACTCTAAACAATAGTGACGTTATGAAACATTATGATTATGACATTATCTAGCCTATGGACTAATAGGGTTTTTATGTACTTTTCCGGTTGGAAAACTTGTGTATTAATAATGCTAAGCAGCTAACGTAACCTACTCCATGCGATGTTCTTTATGGTCTCCCTCTTTCTTAGGACCACATTGGTTATTCAAAGATTTGTTATTTGGCTATAAATTGGAGGTACTATCTCACTCTTTGTTGAGAACCAAAACAAAGGCGTCGATGCTCCTTTTTGTTAATGTTAGTCATATGGCTTTAGTCTCTCCCTATCCTCTTTAGAGCCAATAAAAGTCTTACCTGTATATGATGCACTATACTAATTAATAAATGAAATTTTCGCAAAGAAAGATAGGGCTCTATAAAATTTATTTGTACCATCGTGACAATCTCTGATCATCTTTTAATGTATTATCTATTAATTCACGCCAAATCCCTTGCGGGGTAGGCAGAGAGAACCGAGCGCCACGTGACTCGATCCTTACATATCTCACTCACTTCTTTAACATTCATTGCACTTCTCATACACGCTCGCCGGTTTCTAGGGCTCCTGATATCACCTTCTGATAGAACACGACCAATTTGATCATGGTAGGTAAGTCTTGGCCTTCCTCGGCTCCTAAATCCTCCACTTTTGCATTGTATGTCTGCTTCGTCATACTTTCATCCTGTATTCTTTCTACATATCCGAATCAACGGAGCATGCCTGTTCTTATTTTAACACCGACTTCTTATTTTAATGCAATATAATAGATATTTAAAAAAATACCTACTCTCTGCCTACCCTGTAAGGGATTTGGCGAGAAGTTATAGATAGATAGATGTTATTACGTTTATTAGGCAACTACTATAAATTTTGCTTATTCACGACCATATGGCGCTATGTATTTCAGGATAGTTAATTTGGTGTAGGTAGAAAAGTAAGCAACCGTAGTAATCTTTCTATGTTTTTTTAGGTTACGTGGATAAGAAAGAAAGACTACTCGCTTTTATCAGTCGGCCTTGTAACATACAGTGCAGACAGCAGATTCTTCTCAGCTCACGGGAGACATGTGAAGGTATGTTGAAAATATATTTATTAATTTCCTAGTTAACATCCACATTATAAGAATGTAGGTCTGTGGTATACTCCACAGTGAGATTTGATTATATTATATTTTTAGAGGGTCGGCAACGTACGAGTGACACGCCTGGTGTTGCAAACATCCATAGGCTACGGTGACTGTTTAGCATCAGGCAGACCGTATGCTTGATTGCCACCTTAGTGGTATAAAAAATATAAATACAGGTATTCCAGAGTTCAAGTAGCATTTATTTCGACCTCGCCCTTGTTCTGTGAGTAAAAGAAAAATTAAATATCACTTAAAATTCCATGTATTAAGCGCATTTTATAGCATTTCTAGAAGGAGTGGTGTCAGTGCTTTAAACGTGGTAGGCAGACATTTTAAGCTTAAGAGTGCGGTCATAAATGCTGGTATTTGGTACAGATGAATAAGTAGGGATCGATTGGTCCACGTCGCCAGATGAAAAGAAACAGGTGAGATATGCGACAGTGGTGTCAGGAGCTATAGGAAACGGCGAGCGTGCATGAAAACAGAGTTTTAAAGAAGCGAGTGGAACCTCGTGTGAACGTGTAGATAGACACTAGCATCACGTAAGTTCGCAACAGTTAAATGTATTTCATACACTTTTTTCGATGCAATTATTGATATAATAGGTTTGATAACCAAGTCAGACGTAGGCAAGCCGTATTCGACTATATATAGGCAGTTTTAGAATACTGGTCTGCTAACCAATGAATGGAGCCTTTTTTCAATTTGTATAGGCTAATTGTCGAACGCAGTTACGTATATCCCGACATTACGCATAAGTATTAAAAAAAATTATAAGGACCAAGATGACATGATTTATTACAAATCTAAACTGAATGAAAATTAAATACTGAAATATTGTTTTGAATATCATACAGCGGTCCTTAATTATTTATTTAAAATTATGGCACCTTCTCCAATCCATTAGTCATGAACTCCCTCCCTTTGTTCGCCCCTTGCAGTACAAAGACTGTGTGGCGAAAAATAGGAAAATAGGTACAGATGATAAAGTTTCAATCAATCAATCAATAATATTTATTTGCGCAAAAATGTAGGTACATAATAAGGTGACATTTGAACAGTTTCCCGTGTACATTTTGCCTTTTGTAAAGGCATGCAAATTATAAAAGAAACTAAATACTGCTATTAGTCTAAATTGTTGTCAAATATTAATACATTGTAATGTCCAATATATATCAAAGAATGTCATTTAAATAGTCATTAATTGAATAATAACATTTCTGCGATAAAATTAAATACAATTTTAGCGTAAATTCACGTATAGTCAATTCTTTGATATTTTTTGGTAGCTTATTATATATTTTAGGAGCCATTCCAAATACGCTCCCGCTGAACATAGTTGTGTTGTGCGACTTGTGTCGAATTTTGTGATTATTTGGTACGGAATTTATAAAATCGAATTTGTTTAAGTTTGACTTTACAAAAACAGATAATTCGTATATATACATTGCAGGAAATGTAAGAATATTTAAGCTCTTGAAATATGGTTCGCAAGATTCAGTATGCTGAAGCCTACACATTGCCCTGATGCATTTTTTTTTGCGCCTTGAACACTTTTTCTTTTCCTGTGGCGTTACCCCAAAATATAAGACCATATCGTAAAGTGGATGCAACGTATCCATGATATGCTGTAAGAACTGCAGTTCGATTAGCTACTTTCTCTAGCATATATAAAGCGTACGAGAATTGATTGATCTTTGTACAGATATGATTAATTTGTGATTGCCATGTCATGTTTTTGTCAATATGTATTCCAAGAAAATTCGTAACGTGTGTCTCATTAATTAAATGTCCTAAGTATTTGATGTCAATGGTGATTGCATTTTTGCGTGGTCTCTGTATAAAATTCATTGATTGCAGCTGATAAAGGATGATGACTTCGGTGTAACTTAGTCAGAACAAAGCGCATCGTTGATTGGTACCGTAAATGTTGAAAATTATTTTACAAAATTTGTGCTTTCGGATTTATGTACGTATTTATCACTCGCTCGGCGGTGAAGGAAAACATCGTGAGGAGACCCGCACTTCCAAGAAAATATATTTCAAAAGACGTGCGACCTTACCAAAGAACGATCAGGTTTTCCCTCTGGGCTGCGGAGGTCTGACAGCAGTCGCTCCGTGTAAAAATCAGTATCTTCGCCAAGTCCTTAGGGTAAGGTACCGGACCCCGTCAATTCTAGTGAATTAGAAAACGGGAAAACGCTAAGAAGATGACGAAGATTTTCCTTTTTTCCAAACATCGCATTGGTAATACACGTCGTCGCATTTACAACTATATGATCAATCCTTCACCGTCGAAGCTATTACGCAGAGGAATATTTTACCAGTGGTTATCAGATCAGCGAATTCTATTGCCATTTTCAAAAAACTAGCAAATAATCACCTTCTTTCTCTCCGATTTCAACTAGTTAAAAATCGTATGGTCGCGTTCTGTGCGGCTTCCGATAACGTTAGGTTTACCAAGAACTATTAATTTGTGGAATTCCCGAAAGACTACAGCATGGAGTTTTTCAAGAAAGGCGTGAAGAGGTTTTTACAGGGTCAGCAACGCAAGAGCGACACCCCTGGTGTTGCAAATGTCCATAGGCTACGGTAACTGCTTACCATTAAGCAGGTCGTATGCTGGTTTGCTACCTTAGTGGTATATGTATAAAAAAGAAGTTGTTTTGACCATATATTTGATCGTGGGCCGTGGCCAATGCATGTTTCGTCTAGTAACAAATAAAAATCTATATTATTTCATTTCATTTCATTTATTGCAACTACAATGTGTACATGATCTTATGAATACAATTTAAATATAATTACAGAAGCATTATAGACCCAGTCGGGCGCTGCAATCTTAAAGAGGAGGACATACTTTTGTTCTGATATATAAAAGAGTAAATAAAGTCAGATCAATTTATAATTAACTTAAATTATACATCTCAGATATTTTGTTTATGTTATATGCGTATGTCAAATTTAATTAAATTCTTATATGCATTAGTATACCCGTGTTTATGAAATTCGTTTTATGCTATATTTATTTTTTACGTACTTTATGTCATTACATATAACGTAAAAAATTTATTGGATAAGAAATAATGATATTAGATTATTGTAAGCGAAATAGTCATTAAATTAATTTATTTTGTTGTATACATTTTTACATAGGTCGATATGTTATTTTAAAAATACTAAAAATAAAAAAAAATGTCTGTTATAATTGATATTCATCTGGATTATGATTTGTATATGTTATTATCATTTAAATATTCGTTAACCGAATAATAACATTTATGAATTAATGTTTCTTTTAGTATTTTTATAAAGCGTTTGTCGTTCATTTCTTTCAAGAGAGTCGGTAATTTGTTATAAATTTTTATGGACATATTAAATGTGCTCGATGAGCGGGTTGCTAGCCGAGTAAACGGTGTTTGCAATTTTTTTCGGTCCCTTAATGAGTAGGCGGAAAGTATATCTTCGCGCTTTGTGTATAAATAAAGGTTTTTGCGTACAAATTTACATAATTCCAATATATAAATACACGGAAGCGAGAGTAAATTATATTTTTGGAAAAATGGTTTGCAGCTGTCAGTCTGGTCTATGTTGGATGACCGAATACGAATTAGTTTTTTTTGTTGAATAAAAAGGGTAGGCGCATCCGTACTGTTTCCCCATAGGATAACGCCATAATTCTTGTCAAATATTATTTTGTTTACGTACCAATATGAATGTTTCTTTCGTTGGGGTAGATTTAGATGGATAATTGTACCAGCATGATCGGAAAAACCCAATTTTTCTACGGTAGTTTGTAGATTATAATTATTAAAGTTCGTAAATATAAGACCTAAGCAAGTAGATACAGTCGGCGTCACGTGAGTCGGTTTTCTGATATGTTGAGTCAGTTTATATTCAGACATTAGATCTAGAAATTGGTATGTCTTTTTGTTATTCTGAAGAACGTTATATTAAAGTCGCCTCCCAATATAATATTATGTTTCTGATATTTATTATTTAAATAAATAAGGATATTTTTTAATTGGTTATAGAATACGTCCTCCTCCCTACCATTCCAATACATATCTAGTTACTAGTAAAATATTTTTTTCAGATAACTCTATTGCACAAATTTCTAAAACATACTCAATTGACATAGACATAATATCTCTTTTTTCTGTATACTGAATTTGTTCTTGCAATAAGATACAAACACCACCGCCGGTTCTAGACCTTCTACAAAACGATGATGTAACCAGTAAAATTTATTAAATTGATTTTTTCATCCGACAACCAGGATTCTGATATACATACTGCTTGGTAATTAGAATTTTGATTTAGTAAGGCTTCTAAGATATGCTGTTTATTATATAAGCTCTGCATATTTTGGAATAATATTTTAAATTGTAGGTTATTAGTTTCGAAAGGAATTATTTGTGCTATAATTAGAGGGGCGTCGGTGGCAAGACTCTACTCTTATATTTTCTTTTTCTTGATTTAGTGCTGTTGATATTCTTGATTCTCGAAATTTTTGATCCTTGTATAAACCTTGTTTTTTACTTACATTTCTACCGTCTACGTATAATTGATTGTTTTTTATCACTGCATACAGATCTTTTTTTCTGGCTGCTATCATCTCGTCTCTCATAACCTTTCTAGCTGCAAGTTCTGCCCAGTCTAAGTATTCAGTGATTGTTAAGCCACTTTTCTGGATATAATGTTTATTTTCTAAAATATATTTTATCATTCTTTTACTAATTAGTTCCACTACAAGGGGCCGATTGCTGTTGTATTTTTTCCTGCCGATTCTATGTGCATCCTCAATATATCCCATCAAGTCAACATTCTGCATTTCCATAAAAATATTAATTATTCTATTATGTAGGTCATGTTCTGATTCTGTGTCTGATATAAGTCAGAGCAACAACTTTGTAACTCAATTTATTGCTTCGTTGCCAAATATCCTGAGGGTTCTCAGAAACTTTGTCAATCAGCGTCTTGAATATTTTGAACTAGTATCAAATATGGATTTGTTTGGCCGAATAACCGTAGGCATTTAAGCGTAGTTTGGATGAGGAATCAACATTCAGTCAGGTAAGGGTTTTGACATTACACGGTTAGATCATAGGTCGTTTAATTTTAGTTTAACGTTTAAGAAATCTCATAGGAATATAGGTTGTAAAATCTCACAATCTTTTTTAGGGATTTCTTACCAAAAAATGTAAAAATAAACTTCTGATATATTATTTTTTTTATTAAAAAAATTACATATTGTACCCCATGGGGCGCAGATTTTTCTTTTTGAAGATTTACGTTTTTATAAACATGGCAGCGTTATAATAACCAAATTTTAAATATTTATAACATCAAAAGAATGTAATTTAAAGTTTTTGTTGTGCAGCTACTGCAACGAGATATATTTTAATCGCTATATCCGACCAAGGCTCCGCCAGAAGACATTGAGTTATAGCCTATATCCCACTTACTCAAATTCCCCTTGTTTATCAATAACTCACTTTCTATTTCTTTACGCACACATTCTACTAGCAAGTGATATACGTCTTCTATGGTTCCGTGTGTGTAACAATTATTAGTAAATTGTTAGCGAATCTGCTTTCTTCATTAAAAATGCAAACTTTGCCGATGGCATGCGTCTGGAAGTCTAAAAGCTATTTTAATAATCTGTCTTCTTAATTGTTTATCTACAAACCACGGCAAACTTAATGTAAATAACAGTAGGCATATGTTACCATGTGCGGAATGCTTGGTGATTATGAAATTTGCCAAGAGCAAAGATCTTGCTGGCAGAGGAAAAAGAGAATCGAACACCACTTGACTCCTTGCATATCACACTCGTTTCTTTACCATTTATAAATTCTTTTCATATAAGGTCGCCGTAAAATATTTTACTTCGTAAAGAAGATGGCGTAGGAAAAAATAGTATTAAATTATTTATTTCATATTACAACAATAAGTTAGCTAACTAGCTTTATGCGCATACCGGGCCGTCTATGTTTACATTACGCATGACAAGAGCTCTTAGAATTAAGGTTAAAATACAAAAAGTTATAATTGTATGTTATAAAGTTACCGGTGAGTTTTGTTTACATTATCTACAGAAGTACTAGTCTCATCAGATTCAAATATCAAAAAGATAGCACAATTTCTGAAAATATATTTTTGTGTTTATTTACTTATTCAGGGAAGTTACTGTCTTTTCCCCAAAAGTAGAAATTCAAATTTTATTAAAATATGATTTTACAACCACCTGAAATGCTCTGTTTTGTATACTTTTTTAAGTGCTAAGAGTTTCTGTCGTTTATATACCTGTGGTGTGGAAACACAACAAAACATTTTTCACGCACCCGTGAAGCAATTAAACTATTATTTACCAAAAAGTTTACCTTGACGTTACTTACGACATGACGATTTTGACACGATTATGGTTAGATTTTCAGCTTATGCAGCTCAGTAATGGTGATTAACCACAGATTTTTCGCCCTCGTTTAATTCAGTTTTTTCGATAAAAACTACATCCTCATAAAACTACACCATATGTCAGACTCAAATTATCGCTGAGCCAGTTCAAACAGGCTCAGCGATAATTCACATTATGATTGGACATAATAATTCCAGCGCTCTCTGTCTTAATAATCTGTAACTTTATTTGCACATTGACAAGATATCAAATGACATTTGACTTGCCTGTAGTTACAATCAATAAAAATGGCTACTACTTGAACAACGTTTTTAATTTAACTCCAAAAACCCTTCATCTTCCGAGCAATACATCATCGCCAAATGATCTATTTCATGAGATACATAATTGAGAAAAGATAATGAATAGACAGACAAAGTTACGCGGGTATATCTATTTGGACAAATACGAAATGAAAATACAAACGTAATGAAACAGAATAATTCTTTAATCTACCATTATCCACTTTAAACCCTCGACAACTTTAAATTTCCAATTTGGTTGAATGTATTCAATTCTTTTTCATGTAGCGGTAAAACGACGAGCATTTATGTAGAAAACAGTTTGCTTAAATTTTGTTTTTGATTGAAATTGGTATTCCAGTGGATCAATAAATACATGAAGTAACGCATTATCATCATTTCGCGAATTTCTAAATAGTGGTGAGTCGATGATGCACATCAGATTTTTTAAAATTAACAACCAAACGGTAAAAAATAAACACACTATATTATATATACTACTACTGTGCACTACCGCCATACCTGATACAGACCCATATAATTACCAAATCGTCAGGAAATATTTACATGTCCATTTTCTTTAAATTATAGAATAACAACACACACAGACGGAGAAGTGGAGTTGCCTTATAAGTCTATTTACATCTTTACAACAAACTTCCAAATAATATTTAGGGGATAGGCTGAGAGAGCTCAGAGAAACAAGCTTTACATACGCTTTTAGAGTTTTCATGCATAGCTATTTTCCTGAAAGCTCCTTAGACTTCCTATAAAACATAACTAATTTGGAGGAACTGGAAAGTTTCTTTTTCACCTTTCCTGGTCAAGAGCGAGTTTCATTTTGTACTATTGAATTTCTGTTGTACCTATCTATTCGTCCGTGGCTCCGTCTGAATGATATTTGATTTTTAGACCTTCACGTGGGAATTATATACATTTCAGAAATTCTAAGTACCCAGTAGCAATATATTCAAAATCCATGATTTTGGCGTGATACTGACACAGCCGTCACTTGGGCAGAATACACAAAAAAACGGCCATTTTGTGTTCTGTATAGATAATATTGTCCATTTTAAAACAATATTCTTTGTTCAAACACGACTCAGTTATTGTGCAATAAATGTAAACTACGATGGTGTATGTGTATCCTACGAAAGCTTAATAGTAAAGCCTTAGATTGCAACTGCGGCGATGTGATTATATTCTATGATACTTATATTAAAGTTTTAGTTCACTTTATTTTATAATTATAAATAATTTCTTAAGGATATAACTTTTGATCATAGTTTGCTGGATAAATGTAATATAATATGATAAATGTGAGATAATATGTAAAAGAGACCTTCATCTTTTTCGTTTCCTAATCCATTAGAATTGGCGGCCGCTACCCAAGACTAAGGATTTGTGGTAGATAGTGATTTTTACTTGAAGCGATTACCATCAGACTTCCATAACCCGGAGAGAAAACCAGGCCTTCTTTAGGTTAGTTCACACGTCTTTCGAATACAATTTCTTGCAGGTGTGAGTTTTCTCATGATGCTTTCCTTCACCACCGAGCAAGCCATAATTAAAAATATGTACATAAATCAGAAAATACAATTTTATTAGTACATGCCAGGGTTCGAACCGGAAATCACTTGGTCAATAGATAAGCAAAAAGATGAAAGATACCATTTTATATGTACGTATGTAGGCTATGACATCTCAAGTGATTAATAATATATATATATATATATATATTTTTAAATAAATATTGTTGGACAAATTACACAGCGCCACCTAGCCTTAATGTAAGCGAAGCTTGTGTTATGGGTACTAGACAACTGATAAACATACGTAAATACATTTTTTTATTGTAAATACATACTTATTATACATAGAAAATACCCAGACCAAGACAAACAGACATGTTCATGCACACAAATGTTTGTCTTGTGTGGGAAACGAACCCACGAGCGTTGGTGTCAAAGTCGCGTCTTTTACGACTGAGCCACCGAGCTCGTCAGATAATATATTTCTCTTCTTAATATATTTCTCTTTCTAGGAATTGGATATAAAAACTATGTCAATTGAAACCGCTTGCCTTTCAGATGATTCCTCGCACTGTTCCATTATATTTTACAGTTGTCTATCACATGTAGGTTACAATATTTTTTTTACATCATAAAGGTGACAAAGAAGGCAACGGACTGAATGATAGTAAGCAACTAAGTAACAGTTACCGTAGTCAATGTGGTCTGCCACACGTATGTTGCCGATTCTATAAAAATCTCTCAGATCTGTTTCGAATAATCTAATATCCTCTTACGAAAACTTCGCCAGAGGAGAGTTCATTCTACCCTACCAACTGAACCAGTGTACAGTTGATGGTTGCTTGTATTCCGAGTCATATATATAGTGTAGGTTGATTTTTGGACCAAAAATTTTTACGCTTCCTACTTATTCAAGGGTAAATATTAATCATAATTAATAAAAGCACTCCGTAAAGATTTTCTGGATAAAAAATAAAAAGTAAGAGAAAACTTAAAAGTCTCAACCCCATGCGGTCAGAGACGAGGGCATCTGCTGGTAAGAACTATCTATATCTATTATAACGTGACGCCAAGTCCCTTGCGGTATTGGCAGAGAGAACCGAGCGCCGCATGATTCAACGCCGCCGGTAAGAACTAATTCAGAAAACAAATAAAAATCGGTCAAGTGCGAGTCGGACTCGCGCACGAAGGGTTCCGTACCACTATCTATAAAAACGGCAAAAAAATTACGTTTGTTGTATGGTTTGTGGTATGCCCACCTTAAATATTTGTTTTATTTTATTTTAATTATTTATTCTTAAAGTGAATATATAACTAAATATTCTGTGAATATTTCAAGCGTCAACCTGTTGCCGTTATCAATATCGAGCAAAAAAATCACCTTTGTTGTATGGGAGCCCCCTTAAATATCTATGTAATTCTATTTTTTAGTATTTGTTGTTATAGCGGCAACATAAATACATCATCTGTGAAAATTTTAACTGTCTAACTATCACGGTTCGTGAGATACAGCCTGGTGACAGACGGACGGACGGACACCGGAGTCTCAGTAATAGGGTTCCGTTTTACCCTTTGGGTACGGAACCCTAAAAATGATGAATACTTCTTATTGATGAGTGCGAAATAATGGTTCCTCATGTTTCCTTACATAAAAACGTCAGGTCATTATGATATCTATAAATAGATATATAATAGATATAGAGAATAGATCCCTTGACAGATGAACAAACATTAAAGTGTCATCAATTGAATTCCCATTTTGCTTTCCTGGCATGGAACTACATAAAAAAGTTTTTTTAGTAGATTAGAAACATTAACAGAACGGATAATCCCTATATTATCCGTGCAAGTACCAGAAGTCTGAAAAAAATATTCAGTAACGAGGGTTTGTATTGAAAAGAGTCCTCTTTTTCTAAAATCGCTTTGTGTTACTATTGTGTTCAGAAAGTTGTAACAATGTCTTTCATCGTGCGTAATAAGGCTTTCTTGGGAATTGATTTTATCTGGTTTAGTAAATAGTGAGACAGTTGATTTTTCTGGCAAGTAGGTATTTAATTGGACTCAAACAATATCTTAGATTTTTCTCATCATTCTTTTTTTTAAGGATAAACACGGTGGGATATTTTCACATAATATCACGGCTATTGTAAAGACCAGAGTGGACGTGGCTAGTGCAGGAAAGAAAGACCGGAGACTCTTACTACTGTAGATTTTGTCTCCTACTACTGTAGGCTAAATAACTTCTTTTTTTAACCTCCACACTCTTCTACGATGAATCGGAATGTTTGAAAACACAGGGGTCCAACATTACTAACTCAAATGGGCAAAATTAAAAAATTTAGGAAATCAAACTGTAAGATGATGCATGAAAGAATACACCGCGGAATGCGAGAGTATGACGTATGAATGTGTTTTATTTTCTGTGTTTTAGTTATGTGAATGTGACAAATAAATATGTACTGTAATTAAAAGTGCCTTGCCCACGGCAGGGGTGTACAATAAAAAAAAAAAAAAAACATCACTAACTCAAACATCAACACCTCCAGGCTATTCAGCCCTTTAATTTGAAAGGGTCGTCTGTCGAAGTTATTAATACAATGCATGCATGGCAAATTTCATGACGACATAACAAAAAAGGATGAAATGCGGCTATGTACGATATAATACGAGTAGAAGCGTCTTAAATTTGACTAGATCAAATATAAAGCTTCGGATTTCTCAGACTCAGATCTTTGTGATTACAACGTCTTTGAATAGATCACGTTCTGTCAACATAGTGTATGCCAACATACATTGTATGCTTTGAACGTAGCTCGAAGTACGTAAACAGTATGTAATCCCATTTACTCTCTATATAATCCTTTCTACTTTGGAAACCACAGAACAAAGAGCTTCAAAGCCTGGGTTTATGCTTTATTCATAGCTCATTTTGATGCTCATATTATGCAGACAATAGCTCGGATAAAACATATTCTATTTTCACTTAAATTTTACTTAAGATACATGAAATAATAAAACTGTCTTCTACTACTAGACACAGATTAAGTAATAGTCACTACATAACAGATAACTCACTCTCTATAAAATTTTCAGTATCAATGGATTTACATGTCTACTAGCCCCCAACTGTTGTATTCGAAAACGTATCTAAAGCTCAGAGCTTAAAGTTGTTATCCTTTAGTGGCGCGTGCGCGACGTCGTTATCTTCACCACAACAACAAACAAGAAGTGAAAACAGGAGGCGAACGGGTGCGAGATTAAAAATAGACAAATTTCGAAAGAGCGAAGAATTTTAATTGTTACTATAAATGAGTAGCACATTAGGTTCTAATGAAATACATGGTTTTTGCCGAAAATTGTTTGGCCGATAATCATTTGCCAATCAACGTTTCATCTATTTTTCACTTTGACAACTAACGATTTCAAATTTTTTTATGACAACGTTTCATTTGGTAGAATTATTGTTAAGCTGATTATTATAATGACTCAAAACATTTTGGGCATTTATCATTTGTCAAATCTTTCAAACAAATAAAAATTTTGTAATAAGTATAGCAACAGAAATCTCAGTACGTTAGGTTAGAGTACGACAAACAACGCACGAGCCGAGCGAGCGAAGCGAGCGTGCCGCGGAACGGCCGGCGAAGTGCCAGACGAGAATAGCTTTTGCAAAAGGAATATTACGCTAATTAAAACATTCGCTACTTGAAAGTTGGCATTTTGAAAAGTGTCATTATATAAAGCAGACCAAACATACAGTTGGCACCTGTGAGGTTGGGAAATAAAAACAAAATTATACGAAAAGTTGGCAAATGATTATTCCGCTAAATAAAATTCTTCGAAACGTTGACATTGACAAGTGGTAATCGACCGAACAATTTTCAGCGAAAAGGCAGAGAACCGAAATACATAAATTGCATAGATATCATAAATACATTTCTAATAGGTAGCAAACGTAACACAACAGAAATCAGATACCACTTACTTTAGAAATAATTAGTGGTCAAAGAACCTTTCTTCACCGCCAGGTACTTAACAGAGGTAAAAGATCTCCTTTTTTACTAGACTACGTCCGTCAATTGTAATAATATATATAACTGGAATGTAATGAATGTATACTAGTAATGAATGACAAAAGAGTTACGAAAGAAGTATATCGAGCAAGAGAGAATGGAGGTATCAGCAGAAGCCGCTCTACGCGAACACATGTAAATCAAACTGGAAATGTTCTATAAAAGGGCCAAATCAAGCGCACCCAAAACCAAAGAATGAAGAAAGAATGCATATAGAGTTTCATGATTGTGGAAGAAGCGAGAGAGGTATGTTCGGATCGGTGCACCAGACGTTCCCTAGTTTTAGTCTGCCTCAACGGGTGACAGGCGTGATGATATGTATATAAGTACTGGAATATATGCCAACATGTAATGTGAAGTGTAATTCTGGAGTAAAACTCACTAACACAAACCAGCTGTCCGTTCGATCACAGATTCAGATCGAAGTGCCACTCGATGGATTCGTTCGGGTTTGATAGATGGTTGGCATTCACGTGCCTAAAACATACAGTTAAAGAGGACTATTCTAGTTTCCCTAAATAAAAGGTTGCCTAAGTAATAGTTATCGATCTTACAGAAGATCGTAGCTTCTTATTGTAGCTCCCTGAAATAGCGGAATTCCTGCTATATAATAAAGCGCAAGTAATATATTTTGACGAGCTCGATGGCTCAGTCGTGAATGACGCGACTTTGACACCAACGCTTCGATTCCCACACAAAACAAACAAACAATTGTGCACATGAAAATGTCTGTTTGTCTTGGTCTGGATGTTTTAAGAGAGGTAGGGCGTATCAAAGCAAGAAGTACCTCTGGTCTGGGGAAGTACCTCCACCTCACAGAAAACCGCAGCCAAATAACAACTCCCTAGAGGTATGTTGTGTTCCTGCGTGTGAGTGAGGTCACGAGTAAGCTCCCAAGGAGTTGCTGTGTAAGCGGCAGAGGAGGCATCGCGCGAGTGATACTTAATATATCGCAAGCGTTAATAGGCTACGGTACCCGCTTTACATCAGGTGGGCCGTATGCTTGTATACCTCCCGACATAGCATCAAATATATATATATATATATTATACAACTAGATTGGCAAACAAGCATGCGCCCCGCATCAGATAGCGGTCACCGCAGCCTATTGACGCTCGCAACACCACGGGGATGTTACTCGCGCACTGCCAATCTTGTGACCTAAGGATGTTTCGTCACAGTACCCGGTAATTTCTCTGCTATATCTCACCCTTCAAACCGGAACACAGCTATAAAAATATAGCTGCTTGGCGGTAGAAATAGGTGAGACAGAGGTACCCACGCAGACGACTTTTGTACTTGAACTGCAAGCTTTTACAGACTACTTGACATGTTTATTATTAGTAAAACAATTAGAATAATGGAAGGTGTAATTCTTGAAATGTACACGCAAATACGAGTAAAGCGTAAATTTTTTATTTTAAATCAGCTATGAATAGAAGCAATTTCGAAGGCCCAAATGACTTTAATTGTTATTATAAATGGTACACATTAGGTTCCAATCTGCGACGATAGCATAATTGAATTTTCATTTAGAGACGCGAACGTAACACGACAGAAATCAAATACCTACTTTTAGAAATAATTAATTATAATTCGTAGCTCGTCGGACGCCTGGGTGTTCATTCTCATAGTCGCGTACTATGCGATTCCATAGAAGTTTTCCACCGAGAACTCAGTTGTGGAATGACTTCCAGGCGAGATTTTCCCTAGGGACTACAGCTGGGGGTATTCAAGAAAGGCGTCAGCAGGTTTTACAGGGTCGGCAATGCAAGAATGTGACCCCTCGTGTTGCATATGTCCATAGGCTAACGTAACTGCTTACTACCGAGCTCGGTGGCGGAGTGGTGAAACGCTCTGTTACGCTACTTTGACACCAACGCTTGTGGGTTCGATTCCCACACAGTACAAATATTTGTGTGCATGAACATGTCTGTTTGTCTTGGTCTGGGTATTTTCTATGTATAATAAGTATGTATTTACAAAAAAAAATGTATTTACGTATGTTTATCAGTTGTCTAGTACCCATAACACAAGCTTCGCTTACTTTGAGGCTAGATGGCGCTGTGTAATTCGTCCGACAATATTTATTTATTATTATTTATTTACTATCAGGCGGGCGTATAAAACAAAAAGTGCCTTACGAATCTTTCTCTGACGGCAGGTACTTTTGGTATTTTCTTATACCGCGTCCTATGTAAAATAATTATAAGCAACCCGTCTGATGTGACGCAGTTACTATAAAGCCAAGTCCTGTGCATACATAAATATACTTCGGGTATCTCGTAAATCTAGAGCTGCAATAGCTCAGTGCATAAGGAACCGGCCTATTGGGGTATTTTTTATGGGGTTCTTCAAGAAAGGCGTGAAGAGGTTCTTACAAGGTCGGCAACGCAAGAGTGACACCCCTGGTGTTGCAAATGCCCATAGGCTACGGTAACTGCTTACCATCAGGCAGGCCGTACGCTTGTTTGCCACTTTAGTGGTATAAAAAAAAATATTGAGCAAGAGGTACCCGGATACTTCGAATCCTGGTATGTGCCACTAAATTCGTGTTTTCGGATTTATGTACATATTAGCAATTATCGCTCGCTCGGCGGTGATGAAAAACATCGTGAGGAAACTCGCACGTCCAAGAAATTATACTTTGATAGACGTGTCACCTAACCTAAAAAACGTCGAGTTTTCTCTATTGTTTGTGGAGATCTGACGGCAGTCGCTTCAACTCAAAATCGGTATCATCGCCAAATCTCTAAGCTTGGGTAGCGGATCCCGCCGATCCTAATGGTTTAAGAAACGGAATAACGCTAGGAAGAAGATGGGTATCTCGGAAATAGCTCCAAGGATTTGGAACATATTCTGTATTTGACATTTTGCTTTTTAAGTTTACTGACAGAAAAGGAACGTCGAACGAAGCTCGGCAAAACAATGACATGTTGACTCTCATTCTCTGTCTTCATTCAAATTAGTGATAGTTACAATTATAGAAAGAAGATGGGCCATAATATCATACGTCTTACAACCTATAGCGTAGAGGGTAGAAAATCCAAAGGTGAGGCTGAATTACTCAGATTAAATTACTCAATAATACGTATTAGCTTTCAGTCTTCGACAATCCACACAGCTGGACTCTGAAATATTTCGCATTGTCGCAAAGTTCAAGGTGTTATCTATGCAGGACCTCTCGCTCAAAAGCGCGAAGCGTTTTCCATAGGCGGCCACGATTATTCGTTTAGGGCAACGTCATCCCTTTGAACGGAATACTGTTTCGCTCCATTGGGTAAACAGCATTGAATGTTTCCGTACAATCAAATTCTGTTTTATTTTTGCTCACTGTTTCAATTATGAAAATTTTTAATATCAACAAATTCAATTACTTTGCGGTTTATACGGAATATTGAATCAAACTTGATATTGTTTTGTTTAATTTAATGATTTCGATCCAGCTCAGTGGCCTCTGATTGAAAATAGAAATTGTTTGAATTGGATTTGGTCAAATAAACGGAATTCTTGATATAAAATTAAAGTGATATTACGTCTTTCTGCGTGGGTTGAAACGGTATTTTGTATCCTAAAACTGGATTGAAAAAATTGGCATTTGCTGATTCCATATATATATATGTAAATGTGAATATGGAACAATTCTAGGTTAAGTGTTATCTTGTCTATTGGTATTTAATATTGTATTTAGTAACTGAAAACCTGTTGGTCTAGTAAGTTAAAGTTGTATTCAGAGTATGCTAAGATGCACTCACTACAGAGAAACTATTGATTTATAGCAATTTTTGTTTACGTACCTATTCACAGACGTACGTTCGTCGTATGTTATCTCAAAATGGAGTGTGACGACTCAGGAAGTGTTCTGACTATATATACGCAAACTTAAATAAATATTTGTTTAAAGAACTTGACATTTCTCTGACTAATTTCGGATGCAGAACTGAAGTTTTACGCGTTACTAACACTGACATGAGCGCTAGGCTTAAGGCAGATGGGTGACATGTAAGTCAAATGTGAGACATGGTCTTACTATCGGCATTGATGTTGTAAGTGATCTCTGGGACATTGTGGATTTCTTAAGGGAGCATTTTCTTGAGAAGTCACTCTTGCGACCGGCTGACGATATTCAGTGTTAAGATATATGTATTTACATCACCCTGATTAGGCCAAGGTTTGTTCAGGTCGAGAAAAATACAATCCAGTGAATTGATGTACAAAAATGAGTTTCTTAGAAAGTGAGGAAACATATAAATTATGAAACATTTGCCGAAACACTATCTCTGCTATTCTAAATGTTCAACACTAGCTACCGTATTTGTATTTATTTCATACTTTTCAACAATGTTATAAACAGATACCTATACAATGTGAAAGTAGAAAAATGTAAGAGCTAAAGAAAGCCAAGACTTATCTACCATGATCAAATTGATCGTGTTTTATCAGAAGGTGATTTGAAACCGGCGAGCGTGTATGAGAAGACCAATGAATGTTAAAGAAGCGAGTGAGGTGTGTAAGGATCGAGTTATGTGGCGCTCGGTCCTCTCTGTCTACCCTGCAAGGGATTTGACGTCCAGATATAGATAGATGGACATATAGATTATAAATAGGCTTTTAGTTTTAACAATAATACATGCATGTGTTTTACCGAAGGGGATTCATGCAATTTGATCTAACCTGCTTTGTGTGCTTCCGCCACCAATTAGTTCATGCGGCCTAGCGCCGGTCGGCACCCACCCACTACTGTTAGTGCGTGCTACATGCCGACGCTGCCATGGCTGCTCCGGTAGTCTCTGCCTCGGCTGCTGCGGTCGTCCGCTATCTGGAACAGAATCCGCATGCCCCCACCACCACCGTCGCTGCCACGACTGGCCTGGTCGAAGGGGATTCAACAATTGATTGTTTTAGATATCACCGTTGACTATCTGTGGAACAAGATTTCCAAGGATCTCGAGCATCTTGTCCGTGAACAAATTGACTGACTGACATTTTATCATCAATGCCAGTCAGGTTTGCATGGAGATTCCTTAGCAAGCGTAAACAACGTAAACAGGGTAATATCTTAAAATTAATAAAATCATATTTAAGTAACAGGCAGCAATACACAATCATAACTAAAATCAATTCAAAAACACAAACAGAAACAAATTACACATCAAAATGTAGAACAGTTTTATACGGAGTTCCCCAGGGTAGTATTTTGGGACCCTTATTGTTTATTATATATATAAACGATTTTCCAAATTCAATAAATCACTCTACGACATTGTTTGCTGATGACAGTACAGTCACATTTGTTGCAAATGACCTAAATAAACTTGAAACTGACATAAATAATACTCTAATTGACATTATTGACTGGATGAAATCGAATAACCTCACACTTAACATTGACAAAACAAAAATTATGACATTTACAAATAGAATTATTAATCGAACATGTTCTTTGAATATTCACTATGAAGATAAAAAAATTCAGGAGATTAAAGTAACTAAATTTCTCGGTTTACATATAGATTGCAATATAAATTGGAAGGCACATGTCGAGAATGTCTGTACAAAATTAAACAAATATTCATATGCCCTATATATGCTGGCAAGGGTGGTAAATCACGTAGCTGTACTTACATCTTACCATGCCTATGTTCATTCAACTTTGAAATATGGTATAATCTTTTGGGGTAATTCAAGTGACAGAGATAGAATATTTAAAGCCCAAAAGAAATGTGTGAGATCAATGTGCCATCTTAGTCGCCAAGACAGTTGCAAACCTTATTTCGCTAAATTGAAAATACTAACTGTTCCTTGTTTGTACATATTTAGTTGTATATTATTCGTTAAAAATAATGCTCATTTGTTTACAAATTTAAAAAGCAATCGCAACTGTCATAAGTTTTGTATTCCACCTTCAAGAACTGCCATGTACAATACTAGTGTATTTATCATGGCACCTAAATTATACAACAAAGTACCAAAAAATATACTTGACATTGATGATTCTCTGACCTTTAAGCGTAAAGTTAAAGACATACTAGTAGGCAAATCTTATTACACAGTTAAAGACTATTTAAATGATAAATTTGATATTTAACTGCGACTAATTAGTCATTAAATTACGTGACTTTAACATGTTGTGAATTGTAATTAATTATGTATTAATAATATTGACAAATAATAATGTAATAATTAATATTGTAATTTTAAATATGTATCTATTACTGTAACAATAGACTACTTACGTCATTGTATGCATTTGCACGTCTTAATGGTAGAATACGGAGTAGATCTTTTTACACGTTAACCAACTATTTGTCGTGTATTCATGCAAATAAACTTGATTGATTGATTGATTGAAAACATTCGTTCGTTATCAGACTCAAAAGTATACTGAATTGTTTTTCTGAAATCAACAAATTGTTTGTCTTGTAGTTTCCACGACCTATTTACAGACTTCAAGCAATACGTTAATTAAAACCTAACTTATAACGTGCAGTTCAGTTTCAAAGTTTCAACATCTGTTAATAATGGAACTTGCAATTTCACATACGACTTGGCAACTTTTGTTAATTATTGGTTAATATTTTGTTAACGGAGCAGATACTTTCTTTTATATATACATTTTAAGAATAAAGCTTAAAGGCTCAATACTCACGTGCTCAAACTCTTATAGTTTCATCAATGCGCATTCTTCTATACTATATTCACAAAATTCAGAGCAAAACCTACTGTAAAGTCGACAAGTTAAGAATTTTTATAATCCAAAATAATGGTTTCCTTATTATGTAGATTATTATATTTGTGTGTATGGACATGTCTGTTTATCTTGGTCTGGGTATTTTTAGGAGAGGTAGGGCATATTAAAGCAGCCCGTATGGGCAACTACCTCCACCTCACAGAAAACCGCACCCAAATAACAACTTTCTAGAGGGTTGTTGTGTTCCTGCATGTGAGCGAGGTCACCAGTAAGCTCCCATGGAGTTGCTATGTTAGCAGCAGAGGTGGCATCGCGCGAGTGAGACTTAGTATATTGCAAGCGTTTATAGGCGGTATACGGTAACCGCTTTATATCAGGGGTGCCGTATGCTTATATGCCTAGCGACGTTGTATAAAAAAGGTATTACTGAATATGTAACTAATAAAGATGTCTGGGAATGGTTCAGCTCAGCCA
This sequence comes from Pyralis farinalis, assembly GCA_947507595.1. Classification (NCBI taxonomy): domain Eukaryota; kingdom Metazoa; phylum Arthropoda; class Insecta; order Lepidoptera; family Pyralidae; genus Pyralis; species Pyralis farinalis. Next base: position 34,535,971 of record OX382260.1, on the reverse strand, counting down.
ACCTTTTTTTAATTATCTTTAACTAACTATTACCCACAGCTTCGCCCGCGTGCTCAAAGGTAAAAAAGACCTTTTTTCCATGAGCACGCGGGCGAAGCTGTTTGCCGCTGTAAAAAGTAGTTTATGGCACTGTTGGGCGCTCCATATAAAATAAATCTCCATACAAAAAAAAACATGAAATCGTCGCTCCGTTTTGATTTAAAAAAGGACAAACCGACAAATAAATACTCTTTTACATTCATAAACAAACCCCTTTTTTTTGGACTCTATGCCTCTATGAATTCTATGATACTGTACGCTCTAGATCTATTCCACAGGAGCATAACATTTGCCACTTTTATTCCGTGCATTCACCCGGAATAAAAGTGGAAAATGTTTTAACTAATCACTTTATGCATCACATAAACAATCTCTATACAAAAATAGCTATTCTAATAATTGCATCCCAATGATTGTCATCTTCCAGCAGATGTAGTGCCTTGCATGCAGCCCTAAATGTTACCTTTTCAGCCCCGTTCACTGTTTTCAGGATGCTAAAGCTGGTTGGGCCTTGCATTTGTTTGAGCAACATAGGCAAGTAGTAGCATTCGAAATTATTTACATAGACTGTATATATATATATATATATATGCGTCCAAATGCGTCGCCAGCCCTTACACCTGACCAGTTCTCCACATAAGTCCCTTGTAGACGGCGCTTCCTTTCTTGAAGCGTTCTACGTATAATAGCGGCTAATCTCTGGGTAAAACAGAGTCTTCGCAAAGAGGTCAAATAAAAGTAGCCTTTTTATTCCGGTAATGTATCCGGATAGTGTGGGACAGTAGTAGAGGAAAAGCCGCTGAAACGTAAAAGCGAAATAAAACATCCATATTTAGTAAGTTTCAAACATCTAAACATCCAAACTATCCTACCGGAACATATCACGGGGATAAAAATTAGCCCATGTGTTAATCCAGTACCTCGTCGATCTACCTACCAAATTTCATCCAAATTCGTTCAGCGGAACAAACATCTATCATCCATACTTTCACATTAATAATACTAGTAGGATTCTACCATTTGATATCATTATTATTGTACCAGTATGCTGGCATATTTATTTTAATATTTATTTGACGATTTGCAATTCTTCTGATATTTCTTCTTTAGCAATATTAATTTCCGAAATACTAGCGGATAAAAAAAATATGAAGATAATTTAATAATTAAAAAATGTAATACGTGATGCCCACAAGGGCCTAATGGCAAAAAAAATCTTTTTCTTATGGTATTTTGTTATGAAAGAAGGTCATTGAAATAATTTAAATGTACAATAGGGAGCCACGGTCGCTATTTTTATAACATGGGCTTCAGAGAATTTCTTGGCGAATTGTTCAGAGATATAATATCCCTATGGTTACCTCTGAGTATATTTATGACATTATATGCTAGTAAAATATACAGTATATTTCAAAATTCATGGATAATCTCAGAGGTAAGGATATGTTGCGTATTTCGTAACATCTGCTTGTTAGGAATTGGAATTTTTGTGAATTATTCTTTTGTTGTAAATAGTTATTTATGCAACTTCGCAAACTTAGTAACTTCGTTCTGATGTAAAGTGGTTACCGTAGCCTACGAACGCATATAATACAGGAAGTATCGTTCGCATATTACCACCACCCTGCTAACACAGCAAATTCTCAGGAGCTTAGGATTAGCAGATTCTGTACCTAAACCTAAGGATTTGGCAAAGACACTGATTTTACATGGAACGATTGCCGCCATACTTCTACAACCCAGACAGGAAACCAGAATTCTTAGTTAAGATCACACGTCTTTCGTAATATAATTTCTTTGACATATGGGTTTCCTCACGCTGTTTTGCCTTACCGCCAGGCAGGTAAACAGGATGAAGGTATTATTCGCCTACGACTGGCGAAACGACTTGGCGCAGAAGATATCGTAGCCTTATTTTTTTTATCGCAGTTGGTTTAAAAGTTGCGATTAAATTTCTAAATTCAATTCATCAAAATCAGTTCTGACAGTAGGCAAAAAAAGATTACCTCGTTTTAACACAGTCGGACAATCTACGTACTTTGACATAGTTCAAGTTGTGTTAATTTCTTTATATTCGTTTAGGTAATTAATTCCTTTATCGCATTCTAAAAAAAATGTTTATGTCATTTTTTAAGGTTAAAATTCGAAAATACTATCAATACATACATGGCTATATTTTATCGGAAACGATTCAGTCGTACTGAAATTTGCCCTAAACATCAACTCGTACAAGCCATGCGCCCCGCCATTTATTTATCCTGAACCTGAATTGAACACACCAGGATTATCTCGATAACTATGGGAGCAAATCAGGAAATAACTCATACCGACGAGGGCGATTTTACGTAGTAATTCAATTCACCGCTACGATTCGGGGTGTAAAGTAGAACGCCGAGCTCTTATTGGCTAGTTCTCGGATCAACATTGCGGCACTCATCGGCTTATTGGTTAAAATATTCTCCCATTGATCAGTAGGCTTGAATCGCTGAAATATTTAGGTGCTAAAACACAACGTTCATGCGCGCGAGGTTCCTTCATGCGCAGTCTATGTTTATTGGTTTGGGCATGCAATCTAACTCTCTAAAACGTGGTTAATGAAATTGCTATAGTTGGTTTACTTGTATGTATATATGTATCTTCACGCCAAGTCCCTTGCGGGGTAGACAGAGAGAATAAGAGCGCCATAAGTCGGGGTCCTAACATACCTCACTCGCTTCTGTGACATTCATAGCTCTTTTCATGCACGCTTGCCGGTTCCTGGGGCGCCTGATATCACCGTCTGATAAAACACGACCAATTTGGTCATGGTAAGTTAAGGTCCTCGGCTCCTAAATCCTTCCATTTTTGGTTTACTTATTTCCTTTATTTTAATGTATTTCAAAAATTAAATATTTTTACTTGCAGTTAATTTGCGTTCGAAACTTTTAGCTTGCGTCTGTTGGTACTTTAAAAATACGTTAAGGTTTTGCATACATTTTTTTCACCAGTAGGTACAAGTTGTTTATTAGTTTGTAGGAGCAACTAACTCGTATCAAAACAATGTTCATAAGATAACCTAGATGAAAATATGATTTTATTTTGTGAGGATTCATGTATCATACTTGAAGTATTCACAAAATACATAAAAAATATTGTTTTGACGTATAGTGTAGGTACACGGTGTATCAGCTAAATAGTGTTGCATACTTTATTTAAATTATCTTCTGATAAACATTTTTTTGGTATGTTATTTTCACATACATACAAAGCTTTTGGTCAGTGCACGCCGATAATGAACCACAGTAGCGTGATTTCGTCCTACTAGATGTAAACATTTTGAATTCAACACATGAGACTTATTTTTATTTATAAGTAACAAAGCCTATGTTACTGGAGGATAACGTACCTTTCTTATTATTTTTTTTATTGATTCAGTATCACAAACAAAAAATCATAAACTTGATTCAGTATATGATTTTTTGTTTGTGACTTTGTTACTTTGTGTTCAAACAAACAAAAAATATTTAGAAAATTACTAAACTAAAGTTCTTTATAATATTAATACACATAACAAGAATTGAATTAAATACTTAAATAATTCCATCGTACACATTTATATACGACGACTGTATGAATCCGGAACAGTCTTCATATTTCAAGTTGCAGATTTTGTACTACTGAATTGAAAATGGTTTCCGAGACGAAGTCCCGAAACGCCTGAAATTACTATCTTAACTTCGTAATACTTGTTAACAACATGTTGACTAAATTAATATATTTAATTAAATCCGAACTCATCGAAGCTTGGATAGTTCAGTGGTGTTACAAACTTTCGACATCTGTTGCTGACTGAATTGAAAATGGTAAATGCAAATAAATATTTGTTAAATTTATGTTTTTTTTTTCATCAAATGTTGTATTAAAACATTTACTCACAAAATATAATGACATAATGAGCAGTGGACAAGAAACTGGCCTATTGACCAACAGGTCTCGGTTGGAATCCCGGCATGTACCACTAAATTCGTGTTTCCGTATTTATTAAGTACATATTTGTAATTATCACTTGGTTGGGGCTGATGGAAAACATCGTGAGCAACCTCGCACGTCTAAGAATTTATATTTCTATATACTTAGCTAGATAGATAGATAGACAGATAAAAGCTTTATTTGTACACTGAGACACACAATATAAAATTACGGTAAATAAATATCATAATAAATATGATAACAAACAGAGGGAGATAACAATAACATCCCTTGTTGTATGTTAAAAATGTATGAAAATGTTGATATATCCAGCTGCCTGCTTTTCAGTTTACTTCCGCCATATAAATTTCATGCAGATGTCGTATACGACACTCCCGGGACAAAATGAATCTAACACCATTTCGCATTCCAAAATCAAGCTTAGGCTGAAGAATATTTCAATCAAGTGGATAATTTACTGTGTATGTAAGTCATACATCAAACATACTACACGATTTAGTGTATGCATTAATAAATAAATATTGTCGGACAAATAATACAGCGCCATCTAGCCCCAAAGTAAGCGAAGTTTGTGCCATGGGTACTAGACTACTGATAAACATACGTACATACATTTTTTTTTGTACATACATACATAAGTAGAAAGCTCCCAGACCAAGACCAACAGACGTGTTTATGCACAAAAATATTTGTCCTATGTTTGAATCGAACCTACGAGCATTATTGTCAAAGTAGCGTAACATCACGTTTCAGCACTGCATCACTGAGCTCGTCTTCTACATTGGATCTTCCGTTGATATTCTGACTGGCACCTGAAAATATTTCAGTCGAGTGGATAATTTTCTGTGTATGTGAGTACACACATCAAACATACTACACGTTTTACTGTATGCTTTGTTTCATTAGATCTTCCGTTGATATTCTCACTGGTATCTGAACAATATTTCAGTCCAACGGATAATTTTCTGTGTATATAAGTACATAATATACATCATACATACAACACGTTTAGTGTATGCTTTGTTTCATTAGACCTTCCGTTGTTATTCTGATTGGTACCTGAAAAATATTTCAGTCGAGCGAATAATTTTCTGTGTATGTGAGTACACACATCAAACATACTACACGTTTTACTGTATGCTTTGTTTCATTAGATCTTCCGTTGATATTCTGACTGATGCCTGAGAAATATTTCATTTGAGTGGATATTTTTTTCTGTATGTGAGTATATACATCAAACATACTTAGGAGCACATAACCACAAAATTTATGGCGTAACGCTTGCTGGCTGGTTCGTAATATTGACGTAAGAAAGAGTGTTGGTCTGAAAGAGAGTGTTAAGATAAGAAAAGGTATGCTCCATTGGTTTGGACACGTAGACAGTATGCAATATGAAGGAATGACGAAAAACAATACAATGCGAAAGACGAAGGGTGTAGGAGCCGAGGAAGACTAAAACTAACCTACCGAGACCAAATTGGTCGTGTTTTATTAGATGGTGATGTCAGGAGACCTAGAAACTGGCGTGCGTGTGTGAAAAGAGATATGAATGTTATAGAAGCGAGAGAAGTACGTACCTACGGTCTGCGTCTTATGGCGCTCGGTTCTCCCTGCCTACCTCGCAAGAGACCTGGCGTGAAGATATACTCGTACATACATACATGAAACATACTACACGTTTTAGTGTATGCTTTGTTTCATTAGATCTTCCGTTGATATTCTGACTGGTACCGTAACTGCAGTAATGAACCACGAATTTTTATGTAGCACATTTTTTACCCAAACGCTTCATATAAAACGCGGTTCGTCAGCATATTCTAGCCACATTGACAGAAAAATCTGGCGAATATATGACTATCTGAATGAAAAACCCTAGAAGAATAATTATTTTCATGCAAATATTAATCGCTAGCCGTTAACTTCTTCATAAAATGCTTTTAAAAACGAATTGATCATTGCAAATAAACTCTAATGTACCTAACATTTGATTTTTAAGAAGTTATTTTACTAATTCAACTTTTAAAAAATAAACTGGCATTATTATTTATTAAAAAAATCTACGACAGGAAATATGCGTGTAAATTTTTTGGGACAGATTTTAAAAGAGGAGATAGAGGAAGATATCTTAAAGTAAATTTTTTCTACGATAAATCAGTTTGCAAGATAATGCTATTTAAAAGTGGCATTTCATCATGTGACTTGAAAACGATTCATAATAAGAGGCCGCGGTAGATGACGTCACAAACTATGAAAACTATGAAGAAATGTATGGATTTCATCTAAATATTAGCTGTATTTCCGCAATTTCATTCAAGCATTCAAATTGATGCTGTCGTAATAAAACATGTTCAAAAATTATGTAGTAGTGTATGAAGTTTTTTGTTATAGAAACTGTTGGATATATTTTACGATTTTTAACACCAAACCTAAACTAAAAAAAATCTACAGAAAACTAAACTACAAAAAATATTTTTTGTTTTACTTTTTATACGATAATTGTGGGATTTATATATAAATAAATTTCATACATATTCCCTATTGCTGGTAGATTAAAAATTAAAACTACTAGTAGTAAATAAGATACAATAAGATTTTACTTAAACACGTCTACCTGCAAATGAGGATTTTTTATATTTTATGCTATTGTTATATACCTCTTAAATTACGAGTATTAAACCCGGTCATTTGATAGGCGTGCGCGGGAATATGTTGCCAACGCGTAGAGGCTTCTTTGAAAAGATTGATGTAATGTAGATTATACGTATGTATGTTGATGGTACACCCGCCGTGACCAGCTCCGGGGGATATCAATGGAACAATTATAGCCATGAGCGTATCTCGGTAGGTATTGGAACTATTTTGAATACTTGAGACCATGGAATGCCAGGTGCACCAATCCAAAGATACCTATATACATATTTTGATTATGTGGGAAATTGTTGGGCTATTTTAATGAGATTTGGAGGGATTGGTACTACAATACTGCAGGAGAAGAATAGACGCTTGCTTGCTCGCCTCATGTCTGTTTGTTACTTCCGGCACATGGTAGGTAACCATTCACTGGATGGACACCTGATATGCTAATGTCAGTCAGGGCCAATACTGGTGTGAGTGTTGTTGTTGTAATCTCTTTATTGCACAATATTTGTGCATAACATATACAGTTACAAATATTTAGTATGTACAAAGGTGGTCTTATCTCTGTGAGAGATCTCTTCCAGCCAACTGAGTGACTCAGGGGTAACAAGTGGTGTGCTTACTTCGGTTTTCTTAGGTTTCTCCGAAGTTACTCGGGGCGTGATGCTCTTTAATACTTCCACCTCTGACCAGAGCTGAGAGCTCCGCGGCCTTCTTGGGTTTCCATTCCGACCGACGAACATACTCTGAAGATGAAGGCTTATCTCAAATCTACTCGACCCAATCGACTCTAAAGCACTCAGTTACCAGCATTACCGTTACTCACCAGCTGTTCCCTACAAGCTACCCTACGGGGTTTATTATTATTGTATATTCACACCCAAGTCCCTTGGAGGGTAGGCAGGGAGAACCGAATGGCACATGACTCTATCCTTATACACCCCACTCGCTTTATTAACATTCATAGCTCTTCTTATACACGCTCGCCAACCTTCTGAAAAAATATTGCTAATTTAGTAACGGTAGATTAGCTAGGTAGATTGGTCTTCCTTGATTCCCAAGTCCTTCCACTTCCACAGTGCATACCTCTATATTTCGTGATTCTTTCTCGCAATTAACAACGTAACTGAGGAAACTTAATATCCCACATGATCACTAATAACCTCGAACTAAATAAACACATCCGTAGATATGCTATATACGACGTAACTTGTAAGAGAGGTAGGGCGCATAAAAGCATCCCTTCTGGGGAAGTATCTTCACCTCACTGAAAACTGTAGCCAAATAACAACTCCCTGGAGGGTTGTTGTATTCCTGTGTGTAAGTGAGGTCACCAGTAAGACTCCTAAGGAGTTTTGCTGTGCTAGCAGCTGGGGTGGCATCGCGCGAGTATTACTTACTGTATTGCAAGCATTTGTAAGCTACGGTAACCGCTTTACATCAGGTGGGCCATATCCTTGTATGCCTCCCGACGTTATATAAAAAAAAAAACTCGACTAACGTATTTAATTAAACTGATACAATGTCGCCCGCATCATCCAGTTTCTCTAAAGGATATGAAGGTTTTGTTTAATAACATATTTTTGTGAGGTCCTAAATTTCATACTTTTGTTGACAGGACTGGGCGCTCCACATACGATTCGCAACTTCTGCTGATGCAGGATACTACGAGTGTCAAGTGCCCACCCATCCTCCTACAAGTATCTTCTTCAAACTTATTCTTGTCGGTAAGTACATTTCAACTTTTATTTTTCATACATGTTTCACAGAAGTCTGTATAATTTCCCTGTATAAAGGGAGCTTTCCCATTGGTCAAAATTAAACAAAAATATTGCTATCACTAAGCTGGTAGATTCTTCTCGCCCTCCCTTCATATCGCGTGTTGAAAAATTAAGCGCCAAAATTCCATGAAAATGTTTAGGAAGCACGTGTCATTAAATTTGACATTCATATGAAGTGACAAACCTTATGTTTAACAGGTTAATAAATTAACAACTGAGGGAAGAACGTGAGAAATTACTATTTGGATTAACCAATATTTTCATTTTGTTTATATTTGCACCAGTATAGACTATCCCGGATAATGCTGAATACAGGATACCAGCTTTAAGTAAAATTCTTGAAGTAATTTAATAAGTAAAAGTAATAGTCAATTTCTCTGCTATTTTGCACGAGCTATTAAATCAACACGAGAGGCGTCGTTTAGCACCTTTGATATTATTCGTTAAATGATTACCTGCAGTATCAGATACTATAACTAATCTTATGAAGCAATATTAAAATACTGTTAATTATTAAGGCCACATAAGAATACTGTTAAACATATTAGCAGTTATAATATATACAAAATAGTTAAAACATGCATTTGTGTGTTTTGTTCCAAATATAATAACAAAAAATGAAGTTATCTATATGTAACAGGCAAAATTGACTGACTGATATACGCATGCACAGCTCAAACCGCTGGATGGATTGGGCTGAAATGTGGCACGCCGATAGCTATTATGACGTACGCATCCGCTAAGAGTTTAAGTAGTTTTAGAAAATTCTACTCCTAAGGGAGTAAAATAGGAGGATTGAAATTTGTATGAAAGTCTGTCAGTTTTGAAGTTAGACGGCTGAAATTTTTCACAGAGATTTCTTTTATTTTTTTAACGATCTTCATCCAGATCACGTGCACTTCACGGGTAATGTTCGAAAATACAACGCTTGTTTTCAGACGACCTCATTTGTTGGTAAAAAAGTAACAGCAAATGGTTTCTCATCGCCTTTTAAAGTTCAAGGACAGGTCTACCATTTAATTGGAAGTGTATTGGCTGAACCCGTACATGACGCGCAGTGCCTTCAAATATATTCTGTCCGTGAAGATGATCGAGAATTATTCAATGTTCTAAATTTCCTAACTTGAAACCCATTTTAATCAAATAACTGCAGGATATGTTACACCAAGTAGCCTCATAGTTCGGGAGCTCGCAGCAAAATTGGACAATAATTTTGCAGAGAATGGCGTTTTGATATAAGTTAGATTACTATAATTAGAACCGATTAAGGCTATTGGCCAGTTATAGTCTATTTAACTTTAATGAAAGTTTGAACTTGTCGATTTTTTTACTATAACAAAAGTGATCTTGCCGAGGATGGCGCTTGGTATATATGCAAATTATATTGTCCCCAATAAAATTCCTGACTGCCATCTCATTTAGAGGTTAGGTTTGATATTATGAATTTTTAAAAATGTCGGCCCGAGTAACTATGGCAAAGTGATGGTGCAGAGGATGGGGTTTGGTATACTGGCGATTTTGACCACCAAGAACCTAAATTCAGCTGCCCATCTCATATGGAGTTTAACTTCAGATTTTGGCGGCATTTCATTTTGACGATTTTTTGGGATGACCCAAGTGGAGTGGCGACGGTAGTAGTACACAGTTCTTATAAAAAACGTTTTAGAACGCTCAGTTGAGCTGAAATATCAATTTTTGAAATGAATAACCTCATTTCAAAAATTGATATTTCAGCTCATAGTTTTTCTTTTTTTTTTTCTAGGAATCCGTAATAGAACATTCAAATAAATTTGAGCTGCTTTTACGTCACAATGGCGATTGTTTGTTGGGTATCTAATAAATTTATGGAATAATTCAAATAAAAGATTGACACACGTTAATGTTGTACCTATGGGTTTTGGCACTGTAAGCTCAAGAGTGTAAATATTTACGGAAAGAAAAGTAGTTGAAACAGTTATTTGGGATATAAGCTAACAACAGCGTGAAAGTCGTCCAAATTCGTTCAGTAATGATCCGCACATAATGGAGGAATAACCCGACGACTACTGTTTCAACTTCTGTGTCATTAGTCGTGCCCGGCTGCATTACGCCAAGTCCATTGCGTTGTAGGTAGAGAAAACTCAGCGTAACTTTATGTGGTTCTTACAAATCTCACCCTTAATTTTTAATTAAATTATTTATTATCTTATTAGTCAAAAATATAACTTAATAAGATACTTTAACTAAACAATTTGCTCCTTCTGCTTAATTGCAGACACAACAGACTTAAATCCGCTTGATTTACTCTTTTCTATACTGCATCGAGTTTTTCGTGTTAGTTGTGAAAATACTAAATATTATTTACTTTTCACTACTAACGTCGCCTTAAGATGACCTCCCTATGTTCCTTAGGTATCGAAACTCCATTCTCTGACCTGTCTGTCAACGGCAGCTTGAAATCAATACCACTACCCGTCACGGAGTATTGGCGGTTTAAAAAAAAGGTGGCCATCACGGGACCCCTGGCAGATGTGAAACATATTAGTGGATATTCAAATTTAAAAAAAAAAAAAATAATCGAAAACCGTCGAATAGCTCATGCAGGAAGCAACGTAGTGTCTAATATGTCATTGTCCCCTATTTCCCTTTTTACCAAAGCTACGTTTATTAAATGACAGGGCACGTCACATACAGGCGATCTAGAGATTATAGTAAGTTACTTACGTACAAAACATGCTAACCACTTGTACACATATTTAAAAATCAATGCTTTTCTTTGTCTAACAGCGGCATATGCGGAGATAGTTGGAGAATCAGAAAAGATAATTCATGAAGGTTCGATGCTGAGATTAGTCTGCGTAGTGAAGCGGTCTACGGAACCACCGTCGTACGTCTTCTGGTACTTCGAGAATCGAATGATCAACTACGATTTGAGTGAGTATCATGTGACATTCTATGAACGTTAAAGAAACCATAACTTCGTCTTTAGTTTATATCTAGATATCGTTAAATTTCAGTCTAGTATCTTTAAATTTCAATAATTTTCGAAGAGATTGCAAAATAATATCTATGAATTTACATTTTATTTTTTAAATAAAACAGTAGTTTAGTTAGGGTTTAATATTTATTCTAATATCAGTAGATTTTCGTCTTTTGATTCTATATTGCTTTAATTTGATCAGTTCAGTTCTTCCTGTAGATAAACATTCGGCAAAGCGTGAGCATTTCCTAACTAGATTTTATGCCGCTTTATACCTATTTGACCTGAATAGGTATAGGTTTCTTTTATAATCGGTATTGTAGTTCAACTATATTTCTTACATTTCGTTTTGAAATTTTGTGATTTACACGTTAAATTATTATAAGTTTAATATAAATCTAAATGAACTGGCAATTTCACAGACTCATTAATGTATTCTACCAATTCTTATTCCTATATCTTCATAAAAATGTGCAATTGCCGTAGTTCTGACAGTTAATATGAGAATTGTTTATAATTTTAAGTTTATATACGGTATTAAACCCTAAGTTTATAGTGACTATTTACCTCCCTATCTATCTTCTATAGATTGTATAATAGGTTGTGCTCCGAATATTTGTTGGATATCATGTTACACAGCTTCCTTCTTTAACTGTTAGCGATCAGCAGGAAATTTACCCTCACCCAGTGGTACCACAATAGTCGCGTGCGATTTCAGAGAAGTTTTCTAATGAAAACCATTGGGTTGTTGATCTTCCGACCGATGAGCCAATGTAGTTTTCCAATAATCGTGTCAACACAGCGTCTATGTCTATGAAAAGGTTTCTAGTGAGTCGGCACAGAGATACCCCTGGTATTGCGAGTATAACTGCATACTATCAGACAGACCATAATCTTGTTTGCCACCATATAGGTACAAAAATGGTCAATAATAGAAAGATATTCATTTCAAAAATACGTTGTAAATGCACAGGTACAATAGTAATTCTACCCACGTCTCTCACGTCGTAACTGAAAGCAGAATGAATAAATTTCATTTCTAAAAGTAACCATTTCACACCACTGCTCCCAACTTTATTGTTTCAAATTGACACAATTCTATCGTGTCGACACAGCGTCTATTGTGTACACGGCAATGGAGTGTTATATGTCATTATTATTCCACTAAAACAGTTACGAATTCACTTTATTTACACTGTTTCAATGTAAAATAATATTTGTAACCACTAAACCGCAAATGTTTCTTGGTGTTATAGCTTTATGCTTTTTAGTACAAAGAATATTTCTGTTTTAAGATGGTTAGCTCACAAACTGTCGATTTTTGTTATTATTGAATACATGTAACCAATAAACTTATAACAACAGCTAATGTATCTTTTGTTATGCTCAAGAATTTAAGAGTAATTTTGGGTTTTAAGACGGCTAATTTACCAAATGACAATTTTTGCTTTTATTAAAAAGAAATCTAAAATGTTTCTAAGCATTATTTGACACAGACCTAGACTAGCAACCATTTAAATGTTTCTTTAACAATTTTATGCTCTTTAATTTGAAAATTATTCTGAATTTCAAGACGTCTAATTTACCAGGTGACTATTAAGTATTATTAGTCCTAGGTTGATAGAATAGTGAATCAATGATTCACCATTCTATACTATGGTACTCTACACTAAGGTAGTGGAAGTAATCAGGTGGACCATATGCATGTGTATACATCCATATGATCCACCTGTTATCTCCTGACGTTATATAAAAAAACGGGATATGATGATTAATCTTGGAGGGGGATAGTAGAACTCTTTAATGGTTACTAGTAAATCTATCGAATTTAGATGGTTTTCATTGCAACGAGTTATTGTTATAGTTAATGAAGATCTCATTATTTAATATGGGAGTAAATAAGAAACCCTTTCATGATTATTTATTATATTTATATTATTGATTTGAAGTACCCTAGTAAATATTCAATATTTTACAGTAACGAATCAATCGTAGTTCATATAATGCTACACTATGAGATTCCACGTAAGTCAAGGTGGGATAAGTGTTATATTAGTTCACGATAACAATATGTTTTTTTAGTTATTTAAACTATTATTATACATTTTTCATACAAAGTCATAAAAGCATACGGCTCACTTGATGCAAAGCGGTTGCCGTAACCTATGAACGCTTGCAACACATTAAGTGTCACTCGCGCGATGCCACCTTTGCTGTTGACACAGCAACTCTTAGAAGGTTACTGGTGACCTCACTCACACGCAGGAATAAAATAAACCTATAGGTAGTTGTCATTGGGTTGCAGTTTTCTGTGAGGTGTAGGTACTTCCCCAGAAAAACACCCACACCGAGATAAATAGACATGTTCATGCATCACAAAATGTTTTTTCTGTGTGAGAATCGAATACACGAGCGTTGGTGTCGTAGATGTAGTTACTGATAGCGATATATTATTATACACCTATTTACTAATAGCATTAAACAAAACAAAATAAAGTAGTTTGATGTGTCCATAACCTATTTTTATTGATATGATTAGATTCTTTTGTTCTCACTATTTTTTTTTTGTTTAAGATGAATAAAAACATTGCTGAATTAAACGAAAGATATTAAAATACATAATCGTAAAGAAATGCTCTTATAACATTCTTTATTTTTTACGCAAACAATAAGAAACTGAAAGAAAGACTGCTGAAAGATCCGTCTCTTGGAATTAGGTCGCATTCGCATCTCAAGTTTTTATTTATAGTTTTTTTCTCTTCCGTTAAGTCTGTTAAGATAACCAGCTGGTGTTTTACTCTCACAGCTTATTTATTATAATAACTTTGTTATAAAGCACTTACTTATATCGCTTTTCTTTACATTTTGTTATACTTTATAAAGAAAAAAGTTAGAAAGTAGTTTACCGCTCCTTCAAAGATAAAAAATAAATAAAAATCCTTTATTTGCCATTGGGCCCTCGCGGGCACTTAGACACATCTTACATTTTTTTAAATATAATCTTATTGTATCTTATTTAATTCTCTTATTTTTACTTTTGTACTACTTCATATATTTAATATCATTATTGTTTGTTTATTTTAGCATATGCAATAAGTACACTTTACAAAACTATCTATGAATACAATTAAATAAAATTGTCTGTTATTTTAATTAATAATAACTTCATGAAAGTCGGTGTCCCTCATTTTGTTTTTATTAACAACGCTGAATTTAAGAGTAATTCCAAAACAAAAAACTCCATAGTGTGATACAGACAATAGGCCTGCACTGCGTCTTAGATATGCGAAACTTAACTCGCTATGAGAGAAAGAAAATGTGTGCTCGCACCTCTCTCTCTTGCCCCTACAATAATATACGAAACGTAACTCTCTCTCTTTCTATCTTCACTAACTTACATCTCCCTCTCAACTGCCATTCGCCTCACCCGATCACACTTTTCGTAAGCTCTCGTCACGCATTCACCAGCTTATTCCCCAAGTCAAGCATGCGTAAAGAAGTTTTACTTCAAAAACGTTTAATACTGGTACTGTAGAACCGTATTTATGTTTTTTTCAGTCATATTGTGTATTTATTGTTTATGTACAATTAGTCATTATTGCTATAAGCGGCCACAATAAGCAATAGTTGTATAAAACAATCCGGTTACTTGTACATAGATAATAAATAAAAGATATGTTAAGAAAAAAACATAAATGTGGGTCTGTCATAAATATGGTCGATGTTAATAAAAACGAAATGAGGGCGCCACTTAGCTTTATACGCCCTCTTAACGCTTAACCATTCATAGACAGACTGAGGTCGACGTTGCTTAAGTTGCGTGTACGAATAAAAGGGCGCGCGCATCGTAGCTTTCATTAATTACTCACATTTTTGATTAAAAATACTAGTAAGCGTTTTATTTTTCTCATATTTTGGACAAAAACCAATGAGCTTATACATAATTTAATAAGTTCATGATTGTTTACGCTATTATTGTTGGTACGGGACTAAACGTAAATAGTTTTTATGTTTTCCCGACATTTTGGCGACGTTGCAGTCTCGTCAACAGCTCACGGGATGACTGAGTCAACGTCGCCGATACATCGAGAAAATATAAAAATAAACCACGTAAAGTCCCATACCTACAATAGTAATGAGACTATTTGATTTGAGGTACGAAGTGTATGCATGTTTTCTCGATATTTCGGCGACGTTGCAGTCGTTCCCGGGATGGCTGAATCAATGTCGCCGAAATATCGGAAAATATAAAAACAAAACACGTTAAGACCCGTACCTAGAAAAATAAAAATGAGGCCTCATGATTTGAGATATGCATTATTTTTTTGGCTTCCCGATATTTCGGCGACGTAGCAGACGAGATATCAAGTGAGTTAACGTCGCCGAATTATCGGGTAAATGTAAAAAAAAAATCGCGTTGAGTACCGTATCTTCAATAGTAATGATGTTATGTAATTTGAGGTTTAACGTGTATGCATTTTTTGTCATTTGGATAAGGTTCACTTTAGTTCTATTTATTTACTAATTTTACGTATCTGCTGTGGTTTGGATCTGCCTTTTAAGCATTTGAAAGCCTGTGTTAGGTGGATTCGTTCCTTCGAAATTTGTTGGTAAATAAACATTGCGTTTGTATATAGTAACCATATTTGTCAATAGATGGCGTAAATGTCCATAATGGGCGTCAGACCAGCGAGCTAGTGATCGGCAAAGCTGAGCCTAGACACGCTGGCAACTACACCTGCGTGCCTGCCAACGCCAAAGCTGCATCTGTTACTGTACACGTTGTCCAGAGTAAGTAACTTACAGATATTTTCTTTATACAACGTCGCGAGACATGGAAGCATACGACCCACCTGATGTAAAGTGGTTTCCGCAATGTATTACGAATCGCTTGCACGATACCACCTTGCCCATGGCAGGGGTGCACGAATATATAAAAAAAAATAAAAAAAAAAAGAAAAATCTAACCAGTGACCGTCCGTTAAAATGCTGGTTTTTTATCTACTTAGTTGTTACTGCTCAACTCTGAAGTTGACAGTTAATCATTATTATTAATGACCTCTTCCCGTAAACACAAAAGGAAATGAAAAAAGAAAAGATGAAGGGAAGGAATTTTTAAATTTGATTTCCTCTTTGGTAGTGTTAAAATCAGTGTGACGTAAAAGCTAATAACTCTTATTGTATTGTAAATTAAGGTTTTACATTGACAACAAAAATAGTGTTACTAAATAGTACACGGTTTAATCTCAATCAGAAGAAACATTTAACTAGTTTTTTATTTATGGCTAAGCTAACTTTAGACGAGTTTCGTGACGCAGTGGTGAATGACACGACTTTCACACCAACGCTAGTGGATTCGACATACCATAAACATTTGTGTGCATGAACATATCTGTTTATCTTGGTCTGCGTGTTTTTAAGCGAGGTCATCAAAGCATTAAAGCCGCCCGTCTAGAAAAGTACCTCTACCTAACAGAAAACTGCAGCCAAATAACAACTCTCTAGAGGGATTTCGTGTTCATGCGTGTGAGTGAGGTCACCAGTAAACTCCTAAAGACTTGCTGTGTTAGCAACAGAGGTGGCATCGCGCGAGTGATAATGTATTGCGAGCGTTCATAGGCTACGGTAACCGCTTTCCATCAGGTGGGCCGGAACAAAAAAAAGCTAGACTGCCATGGTTACCTTTGTAGTTGCAAAGTAACTTTATATAAATAGTTCACCATCATAGCAGACATGACGTATTGTTTTTGCACATTTCAATATTCCAATACAACATTTGTTCAAAATAAATTTATGCAATAAAGTTCAACAAACAAATGGCATTATAATATGTTTAAATGACAAGATAAGAATCTAATGTAAATGAGTGAAAAAAAATGGAAGAAAAATGTAGAAAGTTCTGGGTTATGTGTCAACAACAGTCTTTTTTTATTACACCCAATATTAGACTTTTTTTTTATACAACGTCGCGAGGCATACAAGCATACGGTCTACCTGTAAAGCAGTTACCGTAGCCTATTAACGCTTGTAACATTTATCACTCGCGCGATGCCTCCTCTGCTGCTTATACAGCAACTCCTTAGGAGCTTACTGGTGACCTCACTCACACGCAGGAACACAACAACCCTCTAGGGAGTTGTTATTTGGCTGCGGTTTTCTGTGAGGTGGAGGTACTGCCCCAGACGGGCTGCTTTGATGCGCCCTACATCTCTTAAAACATCCAGAGTAGTACAAACAGACATGTTCATGCACACAAATGTTTGTCTTGTGTGGGAATTGAATCCACGAGCGTTGGTGTCAAAGTCGCGTCTTTCACGACTGAGCCACCAAGCTCGTAGACTTCAGGTATAGTCTGTAAATAAATAATAGAAGGTGCAGAGTAGGGTAATCTACAATGAAAATGCTATTTCTCATGTTCATATATCCTACACTTTCTCAGATTGTCGAGTTTCCATAGTTGCCTATATTTCACCAACAACGAAAGTCGCATGTAGTCTATTAAGGATAGTATGAGGATGCCTACCTGGTGCTAATTCGTGGGGACATACTGCTAGTAGAAAGAAATTCGGATATTTAGAAAGAATGCAAGAGTAAGAATGACGAAACAAATATACAATGCGAAGTAAAAGTATATAGGAGCCAAAGAAGATGGTATCATTAACCCTAGGAGCGAGAAAGCGTACATGACAAAAACCCGTCATCATCATCAGAGCGTTAATCCCGGTACGTCCTACGCTTTCGCTTGAGTCCGCTTTCGGCTTTTACTCCTCCATTTCACGCGGCCACGACCTCAGGGTCTGCCTGTTCTACCCGGACCCGGCGAAGGTGGCATGGCTTGAACTGTGAAAGTAAAAGCAGCGGGTGAGGTATGTGAGAAACGAATCATGTGGCGCTCGGTTCTCTCTGCCTACCTCGCAAGGGAGTTGTCGTGAAGACTACTACTACTGTGACTATATCACAGTAGTCGATCAAATTTTGACGTCACTAAAATAACACGCACGTCAATAAATAATCATCCATTCACTAGACCAAAATAATCCTTGAGTATACCGCGAACAAGGTATTAAACCCAGAGATAATTATCTCTAATATTATATTCCATGAGCGTTTAGCTTTGTCTTCAGCAGGATATCCTGTAACAAGAGCCAAGCCTTTACAATCTAAATTAATGTCAATTTCCGTGGAAACTACACACCTGTCCAAATTTCTTACCACGTCGTTAATACTCAAGCTATTATTAAAGATTGATGCCGTTATTACTAAAATTACTTGTAGAGGTCACTTTATGGGTCTATTTTTGTAACGTACAAGGCTGAATTTTATCTAATTACTTGTACTTTGTTAAATTGTGAACGTAGTAAAATTGAATATGATTCGAATTTGGAATGTCTGTGATTTAACATGACATAAAAAACTCTAGTAGCTTAATCGACCGTCATAGCTTAGGGATTCAATGTTTTATATTGATGAAATAGCGGCATAATGAAACTTTAAATTGTTGAAGTAAAAAAATCGCTTTTATTATTATATATTGGACGAGCTCGGTAGCGCAGTGGTGGAATGCGCTGTTACGCTACTTTTACACCAACGCTCGTGGGTTCGATTCCCACACAGTACAAACATTTGTGTGCATGAACACGTCTGTTTGTCTTGGTCTATCTATACAAATCAAATTAGTGTATGCCCACACCAGGATTCGCACAGGGATCACTATCGCACAGTATTTAATAGCAATATGAAATCCTCATCTGTTTATACTCAAAATGTACGTTGAAAAATCATCGCAAATCTAACTATATAACTATCCTCGGATGGGAAGTATTTTCGTTTAGCGAGCATACTTACGAACATCCTAACTGTCTACGTTCAGAGGTTTATAGGAGATGTTTTAGAAACTTTATTTCCGAGTGGAAAACTTCAGATACTTTTCTTTAACAGTACAGTAGTATACAATTTATACTGATGCGGGATAGTGAATAAAATTGTAGTCTTTTATTTGCCGTAGTAGAAGACTACGTTTTACTGAGATAATTACACTAGTGTAATAAATACGAAAGTAAGCTGTATGTATCTGTAATAAAATCACACTAGTATAATAACTAGTACAATAAATAGAACACTACTAGTATTATAAATAAAATAGTATACTAAGTAACTTAACACAATTACACTAGTATAATAAATACGAAAGTAAGCTGTATGTATCTGTTTGTTAATTGCTGATAGACATGTATTAAGCTGTACAGAGCTAGTCTCGGACCTGGAGAAGGTCTAAACATATTTCTCTCGTTTCGTCCACACTCAACCTTCAAATCAACCTGTTCATGCATGCTCTTCGATTTTAGGTGCTTTTGATTTGGTCCTTTTTCAGCACATCAGCTATTTGATCTATATTTGTACATCAGGGGCGGCTCCTACCGATATCTCCATCCACTCTTGTTCGATGCACTTTTTTCGTAACGCTTTTAACATTCATTCTTTCTAAATATCCTGACTATAATCTTATTAATAATCTTGAGCAGTACATGATTATTATCACGACTAGGGAATTCCAAAGGCGTAGTGAAGTGCTGAAGCTAGTGCATATTAAACTTGTGTATATAAATCTTATATGATCTTTTAAGAGACTCTGAAACGTAGATTATTCATTAAACACAGATTGTATTGATTGTTAAGGGCTCGGTCAGATTTTCGAGTGAAACTTTTTTCACATGATGGCTTTTTTAGACCGTTGAGATTTTTCTTTTAAAAAATGAGCAACATTTGATTTTCGAATTTCAATTCTTTTTTTGTATTCAGTTTAGACGGGAAAGAGGGATACTTCGAAAATCCGAGTAATTTTTGAATACGAGTTCCGACGCGAAACTAATGCGGTAGAAACTACTCGCAATATCAATGCTGCGTTTGGAGACGAGACTGCTAATGAACGCACTGTACGTTTTTGGTTTAAACGCTTTCATAATAGAAACTTCGACTTGAAGAACGAACCAAGTGAATAACGCTGAATTGAAGGAGATGGTGGAAGTCCGAGCCAAACTACCCAGGAATTAGCGGCATGATTTCATTTACATCAAATAAGATAAAAAAATATAAAAAATGGGTGCCTCATGATTTGACTAATCTGCAGAAAGAAATACGTGTTGAAACTTGTATTGCCTTTTTGAATAGGTACACAAATGAAGGAATATTGGATCGCATTGTGACATGAACAGGTATATACAGAACTTACAGTGATATTCTTTTAATATTTCTCTATTGCATAGCTAAAGATTTATCAAAGGTTTGACTGAAATGTTGTAGCGATACGCTGCTTGCCTAAAAGAAAGTGTTAAGTTGGTCTAAAAGAAAGTGTCTGTCTTAAAATTAGGCATGTGTTAGTTAAAAATTTTTTCATTTCGAAGTTTGATTGATTCAAAGAAATAACGTAGAAGGAAAGAATGCGGAAATACACATACAACATGAAAGTGAATTAATGTAATTAGCTGAGAAAGACTATGGAGCGGTGGTGGCTCCGCGGTATAACCACACGCCTAACAAGCGTGAGGTTCCGCGTTCGAATCCTGGCGGTTGCCTACTAGGTCGGTAATTTACTTGCGTTCGCTTACCACTTGCTCCCGGTGAGGAAAAACACCATGAGGAAATCTGCACTTGCAGATCTTCTGGATGTGTAATCATGTCTTGCCTGGTTCGCGTTTAAGGGTGACGGAGGTCAGATGGCAATCGCTCCAATGTAATAATTGGACTCGCCACATCTTGGATCATGATCATAGCGAACCCCGGGCTCTGTTGTGGATGCAACCGGAACTTACCGCTTGATGAGTGAGAGTGAAGACTAAGACTAACCTACCACGATTAATGTCGAAGCAAAACATTGTATGCACGTTCAAGAAATTATATTTCAAATTACGGGTGTACTAACCTTAGGTTCAGACAGGAAGGTTCAGTTGTTCCCTTGGGTTGTGCCTGACGGCAGTCACTCCATGTAAAAATCATACCTTCGCCCGATCCTTAGGTTTAGGTAGCGGACCCCACTAATAAGGCGAATAAGGAAAAGGGGTAACGTTAAAGAGAAGTAATTATATTATTATTCTTAATGATTGCGTGCGAAGTAGATGCCTGTAAATAGTTTGAAAATTCTATAGGTCTGTAGACCTTTCATTCTTGAAGACCCTGGTAGAACTGACAAAGGAGTTCAACTTTATATCGCAAGGGTTAGAAGTCGTCTTTATAAATACCAATTTCTATATCTATAACCTGTTTAAGTCAGTTTTCGGTTGCGGGTTACATATAAATGCAGAAACTTGCTTCAGTGAGATAAGTTACTGAAATAAATCTTAAAGCGCACTACCATGCCAAATGACAAAGTTTTGAAGTTCTGGTATAAGTTGTGGTTATCAATAGGTACCAGTCAGTATTTTAGAGAAATTTTACATGAGAGGCTCTTGGCACTGCACTCGGCACAAATCACCATGTTTATGTACCTACTCTAAATTAACTAATTACTACACTCCAACATAGTTGTTAAGACCCAAATAACGAAATGTCACACATACAAAATTGAGATCTTAGTTAATAAACAGAAAAATCAATTTACTCGTATCTATCTATCGTAACTTCACGCCAAATCCCTTGCGAGGTAGGCAGAGAGAACCAAGCGCCACGTGACTCTGACCTTACACAATTCACTCGCTTCTGTATCATAAATAGCTCTTCTAATGCACGCTCGCCGGTTTCTAGGGTTCTAGAGCTGACATCACCTTCTGATAAAACACCAATTTGGTCATGGTAGGTAAGTCTTGATCTTCCTCGGCTCCTACATCCTTTCACTTTCGTATTGTAGATCTGTTTCATAAATTATTTCATCCTGCTTTCCTTCTATATGTCCAAACCCGTTGGTTCATGCCTTTTCTTTTGTTAACACTGTCAGATCAACTCACTTTCTCAACCACATTTATTCTTTTAGTACTTTCATACTCTCTCGGCCATACCCAGCTTTCACTTCCATAAGAAAGCGTTGGGATGAGCACTTTACAGTAAGCTGTGCCGTCTAATTTAGATTTCGACCGCCTGTAAGTTTAGCCAACGCTCTATTCACGGTGTTCCCTACACTCAATCGTCTCTCGACGTCAGCTGTGCATCTTCCATCCTTGCTAAATGTGTTTCCAGATATACAACCTCATCCACCTGTTCTACATCATCAACCATAACCGGTTTTTCTCTTTCAATTTTTTTTATAATACGTCAGGAAGCATACGGCCTACCTAAAGCAGTTACCGTAGCCTATAAATGCTTGTAACATATTAAGTATCACTCGCACGATGCCTCCTCTGCTGCTTACACAGCAACTCACTCACACAAAGGAACATAACAACCCTCTAGGGAGTAGTTATTTGGCTGCGGTTTTCTGTGAGGTGGAGGTACTTCCCCAGACGGGCTGCTTTGATGTGCCCTACCTCACTTAAAACATTCAGACCAAGACAAACACACATGTTCATGCTCACAAATGTTTGTTTTGTGTGGGAATCGAACCCACGAGCGTTGGTGTCAAAGTCGCGTCATTCACGACTGAGCCACCTAGCTCGTTAAAAGTATACCATACCAATATCTTGGTATTTATGATTCCAGTGAATTCTTCAGTGGTTCTATAAACATCGATTAAACTGTTTGAACTCCAGTACTGTCGACGAAGTGGTATTAGTTATCCTGAGCTTCAAGTAGGTCACCGCCTCACCGCTAATTAAAATCAACATTCACCGACCGCTTCTGAAATGTTTGATTAGAATTTGGAAGCGTACCTTCTAATATATATATATGTATATATATACATACATACCTCTACATATACGTACTTCCATATATTTATATCTACATATATCTATGTATAGACAACATGGCAAATTAACCCAACCTTTGTTTACTAACAAGGTAATATATTACCGCGACTATGGAATAGATGCTTGCAACATCAGAACTCTTACGCGTGTATGACCCCGCAATAATCTCTCTCATTTCAACATGCGCTTTTCGAAAAGTATTCTTCCTGTTAGGATTATCCGTTTGCTAATCCATTAGGATTGGCGAGATCTGCTATCTAAATAGTTATATTATTATTATTCGATGTTACATTATGATTTACGTATAATGTAAACCATAATATAATAGAACTGTATACTTACATTTCCGTTTTTTATTGTATTAATATAGGAATTATAATATTACAGGCTTTATATATAGCTACAGAGCACAGTCGTTGAATAATTTATTGTTAAACAACCATTTTAAATGCATTTTGTAGACACATTGGGTCGTAGCGAGCATTCCCATTTTGTTTTGTACCAATATCACGTTCACAAAATATTATAAATTCAATTCAAGTATATCGAATTTGAATGTGGTCCAGATGCTCAAAATTTTAACTGGTAACATACTGGTTACCCCACTCACCCGCAGGAATAACGCGACCCTCAAGGGAGTTGTTATTGTCTGCGGTTTTCAGTGAGGTGGAGATACCTCCTTAGAGATATGTATATATACATACATACATACATATCATCACGCCTGTCTCCCATTGGGGTAGGCAGAGACTATAGAACGCCAGGTGCACCGATCCAAACATACCGCTCTCGCTTCTTCTACACTCATCAACCTCTTCATGCTTGCTCTTCGGTTTTGGGTACTTTTGATGGCCCTTCTTCAATACATCACCAATTTGATCTATATGTGTGCGTCTTGGGCGGCCCCTCCCGACGTCACCATTCACTCTTGCTTGATACACTTCTTTTGTAACTCTTTTGTCATTCATTCTTTCTAAATGACCTAACCATGTATATATATATATATATATATATAAAAAAACTTTGATGCGCCCTATCTCTCTTAAAACAGATGTAAAACAAATATTTGTCCTATATAGAAATCGAGTGTCAAAGTAGCGTTTCTAACTACTCTGCCACGGAGTTTGCCGAAAAAAAAAGTTACATAGATTTCGTAGCTAATAATAGATATTCCGACCTCTTAAGAGGAAACATCGACGCAAGCAAGTTCACTGACAGTTACAAACGAGTGCGCCGTACCACCCAGACGATGTTAGTAAAAGATCCTCGGATAAAAATCCCCCAGATTACATAAAGGGATCGCGCTACATTTATAATTCAAGAGAGAGAAATATACGCTTATTTTGGCCAGAACTGTGTTGAGTCAGAAATTAAATTTGTGCCGGTTTTATATGACGGCGTAAACAGTGACATCTGACACAGGGTAACGTTCAATAAATGTATTATTAGAGGTATTTTTAGCTTGGTATGTTTGTTTGTTTCTGTAGGAAAATTGACTGTATTGAAGATTAAGTTAATAACACAAAAAAAAGAACTTCTATGTATGTATTTCTTCATGTTAGGTCCCTTGCGGGGTAGGCAGAGGCAACTGAATGCTGTAAGACGCGGTCCTTGCTAATCAAGGACTTGCACACTTCACTAGCTTCTTTAACATTCATAGGTCTTTTCATGAATGCTCACCGGTTTCTAGGACTCCTGACATTACGGTCATGGTATGGTCATGGTAGATAAGTCTTGGCTTCCCTCGGCTCCTACATCCTCTACTTTCGCCTTGTATACCTGTTTCTTAATTATATCTTCCTGCATTCTTTCTACATGTCCGAACCAACTATATTTTAACACCGAGACACTCTTCCATATCAACTCTGTTTCTAACTAATTCTGCGCAACGCTCGCGTTTCGAGCAGGTTTATCCTACTTTCAAGCTTTCTCTGCTTTACGCAGCTCTCGCTTTCTTAAGAAAATACTTAAGTATGCGTTAGGATCAGCACTGCATTGAAGCTTAAGATATTAACACAAAAAGGACTGAATTGTACAATGACGGACTTATTCCAATAAGGATCTATTCCAGTCAACCATATGTTTACGTTATTTTTTTATACTACTAATTTTTTAAAAACATTGGTGTAATGGGGAGATCATTTTTCGATATAGCGATCCGTTTGCGGAATATTTAAATTAGTAGTATTAAGCAATAAATATTTAAATTAGTAGTATTAAGCAATATAAATATGTAAAAGAAATATAAATATATAATTTTTTGTTACACTCGAGTATCCCCCCTCTTCTATGCCACCGAAGCTGTTGTATTTGGAAATGTAAAAAAAAAACATGGTAATTAGTCCATATAGTGAATTTAAAAAGATAACTTAATCTTAACGTTTCAAGTATTCTCATATCATTTTTACCTCCATAATCTTTGACTTACATTCTATTTATTATACACCAATGCCGTCGCCATGAATTTTGACGAACTCGGTGGGACAATGGATAGTAATGCTACTTTAAAACCAATGCTAGTGTATTCGATACCGATTATCGATATCGATAAACATTTGTGTGCATAAACATGTATTTTTGTCTTAATCTGGGTATTTAGGAGAGTTAGGACGCATCAATTTTGGGAAAGTATATCTATCTCACAGAAAACCGCAGATAAATAACAACTCCCTCGTGATTTTGTATTCCTGCGAGTGAGGGCACCAGTAAGCTCCTACATCACAAATGTGATACGTAATGTATTGCAAGTTTTCATAGGCCACGGTATCCGCTTTACATCAGGTGGACCGTATGCTTGTATGCCTTCCGATGTTATATAAAAAGAAACTTCGGACGAATACCAGCAAGTTCATTGACAGTTACAAATGAGTGGGTAGTCCCAGACGACGTTAGTAATCTTCTGATAAAAATTCCCGAGATTACCTACACGAAGGGATCTCCCTATATCTATAATACAGAATAGGGTAATGTTCACTTATTTTTGCCCAGGACTGTGTTGATCCCGAAATTAAATTCGTGCGGTTTTTTATTTGACACCGTAAACAGTTACAGCTGAGACAGGGTTATGTCCAATAAAAGTTTTATTTGAGGTCTTTTAGCTTGATGTGTTTGCGTTAGTTAACTGATAAAGGTGGAATAGTAAAACTAATTTTATACTTCCACTTTCGTAAGGGTGTTTTATTTACCAATCCATAACTTCACGCTAAAATCCCTTGTGGAGTAGGCAGAGGAGACCGAGCATCATATGACTCGATCCTCGCATACCGTTCTTGCTTCTTGAAGATTTATTAAAAGCTCTTGTCGTCACTTTGTGATAATATTTATTATGTATTTTATAATTTTGGCGAAAACGGTCAGGGAACTTATTTTTTTCTTTGCCCTTTGGCGGGGCCGGCTTTCTTTTTAATTTACTTTTTTAATAATAATCTGTTTGGAAATATAACTTGTCCATAGTTTTGCCTTGTATTTATCTATATTGCTTGCTGGGGTCCTCCTTGCAAGCTTTGCTTATATAATCCTGAACCTTATAAACCACGTGACGTAGACGCTGGGTTCGATTCCCATACAGAACAAATATTTGTGCGCATGGACATATCAGTTTGTCTTGGACTGGTTGGTTTTAAGAGAGATAAGGCGCATCAAAGCAAAAAAAGAAGGGAAGTACTTCCACCTCACAGAAAACCGCAGTAAAATAACAACTCTCTGGAGGGTAGTTGTGTTCCTAGGTGAGGTGAGTGAGGTCACCAGTAAGCTCCTAAGAAGTTGCTGTGTTAGCACTAGAGGTGCCATCTCGCGAGTGACACTTAATGTACTACAAGCGTTCATAGGCGACGGTAACTGCTTAACATCAGTTGGACCGTATGCTTGTACGCCTCCCGACATAGTACAAAAAAAAAGTCTGCGGAATGGTGGAGGCCAATGTTTCAACCCTAAAAATACTAACTTAGCTTAATGACTGTCATCTATCGACACCAGCTGAACAGCGGAACTGACTCAACGTGCCCTCGGAAGCACGTATAAGATCGAGACAGATAGATTCGTCCACAGATAGGCTACGGTCGTAATTATCTGATACGTGAAACGTAACCATCGAGATTCTCACCTAGCTTCCCGTAGTATAAATAACAATATTTATTTAAACCTTAATAAATTCTGGAAAGCAAAGATCTTACATCCTAATGTCCATTATTACATTGTGTGTTAAGCTTTCCAGCTTCGCAGTATAATGCTATTAATGCCGAATAACACTTCTCAGCCGACTAAACTACTCAAGAGACTAAATTGCTTTGTTAAACTAACTTTTCAGATTTTAGTGAGATCCGAAATGCATATGGAATGTTCCACTATATATATGGGTAATCGCAAAGGGTTTGACGGTACACCCCTTGCGATTACCATCCTATCTACAATTGTAATGAGCTCGGTGGCTCAGTTGTGAAGGACACGACTTTGACGCTCGTGGGTTCGATTCCCACACAATGCAAACATTTCTGTGCATAAACATGTCTGTTTGTCTTGGTCTGAATGTTATAAGAGAGATAGGGCGCATCAAGGCAGCCGTCTGGGGAAGTACCTCAACCTCACAGAAAACCGCAGCCTTATAACAACTCCCTAGAGCGTTGTTGTGTTCCTGCGTGTGAGTGAGGTCACCAGTAAGCTCCCAAGGAGCAGTGTAAGCAGCAGAGGAGACATCGCGCGAGTGATACTTAATATATCGCAAGCGTTAATAGGCTACGGTACCCGCTTTACATCAGGTGGGCCGTATGCTTGGATACTTTATGTATACCGACGAATAAAAAAAATAGTTCAATAGGTCCATTGCAAAAAATCTTTTTCATTTTAATCTCTTTTATCAATTGGTCAATCACGTAATTAGCTTAATTATCAAAAAGCTTATGTCTATTTACCGCTAAATATATAGGTCCTCCTAATACTTTATAATCATATTTGATACTCCATTTGTTGCATCCACTCAATTCCGGCTACTCGTTTTAGATCTAGGACTTCTAGCTCCCTTCTAGGAGACCAACTACTTTTTGACTCATACAAGGGCTTCTGTCTGCCACTTTCCTCCCGAATACTATCTCGGGAAATAGGTCTGCCCCACTGCCGTTTCAGATTACTCATTTTAGGGCCAGTGAATAAATACCAATTTTAAAAAAAAAATGTGCGGCACGCTAGCTCACGGCCCACCTGATACATCCATTATGGTAGCCCATAAACGCATGAAGTATCACTAGCTATTATTAGATTGTTTTAGATTTTATTCTGTAGAAAAACTTCCCTGCACAGGTCTCCCCATGCTCACTGCATCTACCACTTGCTCTTTAGCTAACAACTTGTGAACCAGTGGAACCGGCAGGGTTCATGTCTCGATACCGTAAGAACACTGGAAGAAAAAATTCGGCCTTTATGAACTGAGCAATTTGCGCCTTATCAAGTATTGAAGTAAAGTCCTTTATTTACTGAGCAGTTTGCGCCTTAACAAGTATTGAAGTAAAGTCCTTTATTTACTGAGCAATTTGCGCCTTATCAAGTATTGAAGTAAAGTTCTTTATTTACTGAGCAATTTGCGCCTTAACAAGTATTGAAGTAAAGTCCTTTATTTACTGAGCAATTTGCGCCTTATCAAGTATTGAAGTAAAGTCCTTTATTTACTGAGCAATTTGCGCCTTATCAAGTATTGAAGTAAAGTCCTTTATTTACTGAGCAATTTGCGCCTTAACGAGTATTGAAGTAAAGTCCTTTATTTACTGAGCAATTTGCGCCTTATCAAGTATTGAAGTAAAGTCCTTTATTTACTGAGCAATTTGCGCCTTGTCAAGTATTGAAGTAAAGTCCTTTATTTACTGAGCAATTTGCGCCTTATCAAGTATTAAAGTAAAGTCCTTTATTTATCTGTGTATGTATTGTATTTTTGGATGTGTTGTGAAAAAAATATTTCCCTATTATGGTTTATCTGTCTTCATCATCACACATAAGCTTTAAAATATTAGTAGTAGTAATAGTTTAGTTAAAAATATTTCAAAAGTAGGGAAAACATCCAGCATCTCTCATCAAAGGCTATATGGCCATTCTATGATCTATCTCGGTAGTTGGACCTTGGACCGAAATGTATGCGGACGTTACACTCTATAGTCCTGAACAACTTAATAAGTAACTTTGGTTCGGTACAGTTGCGTTTTTACCGGCATATAATTAATTATGTTTTTAAATATATAATGCTAGCTGACCCGACAGACGGTGCTCTGCCTAAAAATAAAACAGAACTATCTCGATAAAAACATAATGGACCGTTAATCATAAGTCAAATTGATTATTTTTAGGAAAGCATTCCATTTAGGATTGGGATTCAAACAAAAAGATTCAAATTACATTAATTTTCATTTCTAATTAATCCTCTAAGGACATTGCGATTGTAATCATCACAACGGTTATGATCCACTTAAAGCAAATTACCATTAGATTTATTTTTCGGAAAAGAACCCTACATCAGAATTATAATTATAAGTAGTAAGACAAATATATCAACTTAGCTACTATGAAGAGGGCAAGCATTAACAGACGCGCCTCTTAAATATCTCTTTTTTACTAGGGTTTCGAATGCTACTTAACAAATTCTCTTCGTTAAAGTGAGGTTATCCTTTGCAATATCGAAGGCAGAGGAGAATTTGATAAATACTCGAGGCCCTTCTTCTTCTTAGCGTAATCCCGTTTCCCAATCCATTGAGATTGGCGGAATCCGCTACCTAAGTCTAAGAATTTTGTGAATATACTGATTGTTGCACGGAGCGATATCTCTCAGACCTTCATAACCTAGAGTGAAAACCAGACCTTTTTTCGGTTCACTCTACCGTCTACCAAAATATAATTTCTTCAACTTACGTGTGCGTTTCTTCACGGTGTAGGTATTCCTTCTCCGCCGGGCAAGTGATAATTACAAATACGTACATAAATCTAACAACACGAATTTAGTGGTACATGCCACGATTTGAACCGGGAGCCAGTTGGTCTATAGGCCGATTCTTTATCCATTGGCCTGTCTTCTCAAAATGTAAACCTTTGCTCTAAAGAGGTTATACTCTGAATCTTACACCTTAACCTGAAAGACTAAATATAGCGGCTAGCATTTAAAATAGATGAGCCGACTCTACTCTACAGACGTTTCAACTTTAAATAGTTTCCATACTAAAAGTATGCACAAAGTTTTCAGGTTACAAAGATATCCTAATTGAGTTTTCCTTTACAAAAACTTTTTACATTTCGCGCTGACCTTTTCGAGCATATTTCCTCTACGTTTATGGTAATTTATTTATAGATTCACACTGCCCTAAGGTATTGTAATATTGCGCATAATGTTCACGCGTGGTATTTGGCCTCTTTGTCTTTTAAAGGCTAAAACTAAGGTTGTGAAAAAACATACGTATTCTAAACAACCATTTTGCGTTTACTATAGACTATGAACATTGACGAACGCAACTCTAGACTTACTAACTTGTAGGAACGCAACAACTCTCCAGTCAGTTATTTCACTTCGGTTATCTGTGAGATACTTCACCAGTTGGATTGGGTGCGCCCTAATTCTCTTAAAACAATGTTTTATTTTTGCAATGCCACAATAAATACCTATCGGAATATAAGTGATTGTCAAAAATATACATATCCAACAAATCTCTTTGATAACAATAAGTAAGCTACAGAGATATAATAAGTAGACTTAATTTCATACTTACTCGTACAACATGTAATAATATAAATAATTTAACTGGCATAGTGAGAGTCGAAAGACGTAGGAGCCGAGGAAGGTTGATACTCACCTATCACCATCAAATGTTTTATTAAAAGGTAGTGTCGGAGTCTCTATCAGCCGGCGAGCATGTACGAAAAGAGCTATGAACATTAAAGAAATGAACGAAGTGTATAAGAATCAAATCAACTCGCAGTTCGCTCTGCCTACCCCTCAAGGGACTTAGCGCGTGGTTATCTATAGTATTTAATTATAATAAGTAGAGTCTTAAAAAAATGGGAATTTCATTATTGATATATATTATAGGGCCATGAGCTATATTTGTACATAATAAAATTTTAATGTCATATACAGTAGCTACTTCATTATGGTTGAAAATCTTTCTTCTTCTTACCAATTATCCTGTATTCCTAATCCATTCACTCATATAATACACCACTTAGTTCAATATAAACGATTGTCCTGTTCTGGAATCGAATGCAAGAGCCTTTGTGGTAAAATAGTCGTTATTGCGACTCCACCATTGGAGTTATTTCAATTGACTGATTCATGAGGTCAGACAACAATATATTCGAACTAGACCAGACGTGCGACTCTTGCTCGGAATTCGAATGTACTCTGCTGGCTAACAATCAGGGCCATGTGTATGCTATAAACTATCGGTCGGCCTATCGGATAGAATATACTGTCTTTCGCAGTTGTAGCTTTGATCATGTTTCACTGGTTTCTAGCGTGCTAGAAAAAACATTGTGTATTATATATATATAGGAATCTATATTAAATATAATTGTATGTAAATTTAGTAATATATCAAACACAATGTAAATTGTTCCTGATAAATAAATAAATAAAAAATAAATAAATAAAAATTATAATATTTAATTTATTCTTTATTGCACATAAATATACAAAATAATCTTTGTTTCAAGTTTTGCGTACAAAGGTGAGTTTATCTCTTTAAGAGATTTCTGCCAGCCAATCCCAGTGAATGTGAAAACATTAGTACAGTACAGTAACATTAGGGCTGTAAACAAAATATATGTACCATCAAGCATCAATAAAAACAGTTACAATAAAATACAGTTAAAATACTTCTGTAAATATACATTTTAACCTCACCAAACATAACTTTTCTTATTTGTAGCTAGAATTAAAAAAGGCAACTAAGTACCACAAATTATCAATAAATGGTAAAATACATCACAATTTTAATCAGAAAGAATGTAATGAGATTTGACAACGTCAGAAATGGTGTGGCATTGCTATACAAATACCGCAATAGTCTTAACAGATAGGTACCCAAGTGAAGCTAGACTGTCACAGTGATTATAGGATTCAGCACAGACATACGTGTCTCCCGCCTAAGTTCCGTTGACTTTTTAACCGACTCCAAAAAAGGAGGAGGTTCCCAATTCGGCTGTATTTTTTTTAATGTTTGCTACTTCATAACTCCGTCATTTAAAAACCGATTTGAAAAAAACTTTTTTTTATTTCCAGATTGGCCCCATTTTTTTCATATTCTGACAGTGGAGTTCATGAAGATTTGAGAAAACTCCTCAAAATATAGGCACACATATAACGATTTCGGTATTTATAGCAAGTAAATTAATAAAAAATATCGAGAATTCGCATTCAGAAGTGTCATTTTTTTGTTAAATAGAGCTGATAAAGATGGCCTTCTAAACTTTTCAATGTTGAGCCGCAGATAGATTGCGTAGTTTTATCACATCCACTAATCTGTCATCTTGTAACCGATTCAATAATTTGTTGCCATGAGGAGTCAGGAGACGGTTTTTTTTTATATTATTCTAGCGTTACACAGCATCTTTGGTTAAAAATTATTAAAAAGTGAAAAATAAAAATTATATGCTTATATATTCTTTTTAATAAAAATTATAAATAATATATATCAAAAGTAGTTCCAGAGATGAGATAAGGAAACAATTTTCACATTGAGAGCAAGTTTTTTTTTTAATATATTTATTTACTTATCACGTCTAGTTTCAATTCGATTCCTTTATTCCGTTTCAGAAGCAAATTAATAAAAGCGTGTTAAAACAGGATTGCGCAAATACAATACTTTGAAAAGAAAAAGTATATGTAAGGACAAACACCAATCCGAAAATCCAAAAGAGAATCCCAAAGTACGCTATCGTTCTGTATGTTAATTTATTGGAATCTGTTTATTTTTCAATCAGTCGAAATTGGGCACTGCAGCTGTTGCTATGGGCGTGCTGATTCACTAATGACCTACGCGATGCTTTATAGCTGTAATCTTATACTGTTTCTATTTTCTTTTCTGTTTCTTTTCTTTCAGTAGAGGGATAAAATGAAGCATATGATAAAATTTATTATCTCTTTGCAACCGTGTTATTTTTCGCGTAGTAAGTCACTGGTGTAAATCTCGCTATTGCAAATTGCAACAAGAATATCATTGGTAAAGAACACAAAGAGGAGGTCTTACTGAAGATCGCAACTAAATCACTTTTTTTTATATAAAACATCGGGAGGCATACAAGCATACGGCCCGCCTGATGTAAAGCGGTTACCGTAGCCTATAAACGCTTGCTATACATTAAGTGTAACTCGCGCGATGCCACCTCTACTGCTAACACAACAACTTCTAAGGAGCTTACTGGAGACCTCACTCACAGGCAGGAACGCAACAACCCTCTAGGGAGTTTTTATGTGGCTAAGGTTTTCTGTGAGGTGGAGGTACTTCCCAAGTCAGGCTGCTGTGATGCGCCGTGCCTCTCTTAAAAACACACAGATCAAGACAAACAGACATGTTCATAGACACAAATGTTTGGAATCGAACCCACGAGCGTTGGTGTCAAAGTAACGTAACAGCGCGTTTCACTACTGCGCCACCGAGCTCGTCTAATCACATTAGAATTGTTATGTCCCTGCATTGTATACAGTACCATTAAGTCCGAGAAGAGCTGTTGCGTATATATATGGAGAAACGATGAGACCGATTTTACGTAGTAACGCTACGGATGTTTAAAAGAGGTAGGGCGCATCAAAGCAGCCCGTCTGGGGAAGTACCTGCACCTCACAGAAAACTGCAGCCAAATAACAGCTCCCTAGAGGGTTGTTGTGTTCCTGCGTGTGAGTGAGTAAGCTCCCAAGGAGTTGCTGTGTAAGCAGCAGAGGAGGCATCGCGCGAGTGATACTTAATATATCGCAAGCGTTATTAGGCTACGGTACCCGCTTTACATTTAATAAAATTTGTAAAAATAAAATTAAAAAAAAATGTAGAACGCGCTTATTGGCTAGTTCAGGGATTAACATGGCGACACTTAAATATTCTCCTATTGGTCAGTAGGCGCGATAAAAAAAGATAAAGATAAAAATTCTTTATTTGCCATTGGGCCCTCGCGGGCACTTAGACACGTCTTACATTTTTTTTAAATATAATCTTATTGTATTTTGTTTAATTCTCTTATTTTACATTTTTCCTTTTTTCTTAATCTACTAACATTTCGGAAATGACCATTGGCGAAGAAGAAATGCCGAAAGGAACTTGCCAATATAGGTCTCTTTTAAAATTGTCAATTAGATATTACAAAACAAAATTACATAAGCATATTGGTACAATAATGATATTAAATGGTAAAATTAAAGATTATTAAGGACAGATAGTCTGTACTGAATTATTTACATTGTCAGTTCATCAATTCTATAATAAGCCCTTCTACAGAGAGTATTTTTAATGTGTTTTTGAATACATTCTCAGGCAAGGACAGAACTGTTTCAGGCAATTTATTATAAAATCGAATACAATTTACAAAAAAAGATCTACCAGTCCTAGCAAGCCGATGTACCGGCATACACAACTTGGAAATTGCGATTCGCTGTACACCTATATTTAAGCTCTAAAATAGAACATTGTGTAACCACGGGGTGCCTTCATGTGCAGTTAAGTGGTTAATAGTCAGTGACATATCAAAAGATAGACACGTTATACACGAACA
Source organism: Pyralis farinalis (assembly GCA_947507595.1). Lineage (NCBI taxonomy): Eukaryota > Metazoa > Arthropoda > Insecta > Lepidoptera > Pyralidae > Pyralis > Pyralis farinalis. Next base: position 34,501,028 of record OX382260.1, on the reverse strand, counting down.
TTATTGTATTTTCAAATGGCGCAACTAGTACTATATCTACGTACAGTTATTTATTTTGACACTTTGTTGTAACAAAGAGACAAATGATAGGGGATACCCGTCGTTAAAAAGAGATGAATATATATCTTAGGACATTTATACTTTGTGGCGAAATACACACATCAAAAGTGTCTAGGGATCAACATATATTTTTGCAATAACTTTTCTCCTGATTGATATTAATTAAAATTTTCTTTAAGGATTCATCAAATAAAGTGTTTTCGTTTGTCTACAGTAACGATAAACCAAGTCACCTTTGCATTAATAAAGAAATTTGCCATTTTCATAATAAAGGGATTTTTGACATTTGAACCACTAACATTAAAGTTCGAAAAAAAGGCTGAAATAACAGTTTTCTTTAAAATTTTATTGGGTAACTTAAACAATTAATAATCCGTGTTTCTACCGCGAACACTAACAACACAAGAACATCGGTTTGGCATACTCAAAATGAGTTCATCCAAATCACGCTGTGGAATGGCCGCCCATGTTTGTTGCAACAACAAAAAAAGGTCTTCTTGCGACTGGATACCCTCCATATTCGGCAGAGCTCTTCTCTGTAGCATATCCCATGCATGCTCAATCGGGTTCAAGTCTGGCGACTGAGCAGGCCAGGGCATGACATTGATGTTAGCTGCGGCGAGAGTCTGTCTTACAACTCTTGCGGTGTGCGGTCGTGCATTATCATGCATTAACTGAAATAAGGGACCGATTTGCACTTGTAGAGGAACGATGACGTCTGATACAATCGTCTCAGCATAAATTTGAGCGTTGAGGTTGCCTCTGATCCAAATCAACTCTGTTCTTCCGCCGATCCAAATACCCGCCCATACCATGATGCTTCCACCACTATAAGGATGGACTTCCTGGCAGGATTTTAATCGCTGTTGGCGTCCAGGGGTTCTCCAGTGTCGTATACGTCTTGTATCCGGTCTCATACCAAAACGAGACTCATCAGAAAAGCACACGAAACGCCATTGTTCTTCTGCCCAATTTCTGTGTTCAAGAGCCCATTGATATCGAATCCTACGATTGTGCATTGCTATAGGTGGTACCCTTAGCGGTCTTCGGGAATGAAGGTTCACTTCATGCAAGCGGTTTCTGACTGTTTGGTCGCTAATTAAGTTCCCTGAAGAGTGATGAAGCGTCACGGCTAACATCATGGCGGTTATTGTTGGAGCTCTTCGAGTTGTGATTTGAATGTATAATGTTGAGCATGCATGGGATATGCTACAGAGAAGAGCTCTGCCGAATATGGAGGGTATCCAGTCGCAAGAAGACCTTTTTTTGTTGTTGCAACGAACATGGGCGGCCATTCCACAGCGTGATTTGGATGAACTCATTTTGAGTATGCCAAACCGATGTTCTTGTGTTGTTAGTGTTCGCGGTAGAAACACGGATTATTAATTGTTTAAGTTACCCAATAAAATTTTAAAGAAAACTGTTATTTCAGTCTTTTTTTCGATCTTTATTGTTAGTGGTTCAAATGTCAAAAATCCCTTTATTATGAAAATGGCAAATTTCTTTATTAATGCAAAGGTGACTTGGTTTATCGTTACTGTAGACAAACGAAAACACTTTATTTGATGAATCCTTAAAGAAAATTTTAATGAATATCAATCAGGAGAAAAGTTATTGCAAAAATATATGTTGATCCCTAGACACTTTTGATGTGTGTACGTATAGACGAGATGCAAGAGCATGCCAAACTGAATGCGAGTTGGCCAATTACCTTACTTTCGTATTGCCATTCTAGAGCGTATACGACGTATTTATAACTATAAAAACATCTTAGTTAATAGTAGTATAGCACTGCGGGACCGATACTCCTTGTTACGATTTATATCAGGAGATTGTATTCTCGACTAGCATCCAATCCACACTAGTAATAATCAGATCAATGTCTGTCCATGGAGAAAGCAAGTATGTTGATCCAAAACATAATTACTAAAATTCATTACTATCTGTCCGTCATTACACGTACCTACCAATTAAAAAGTGTCCTATCCTGTATCTGTATCTGGGCTACTTTTAACCTGTTAAAATTTAGAATTTCTGCGAAGAAGAAATTTTGCGCTGTCGTCGCCACGGGAAGCGGCTAATGTAAATTGCAATAATAAATCACAGTAAAATATAATTTCTGTTGTTTCAGGTGAAACTCCAGCAGCCATGCAGCACGGCAACAACTCATCAGCAACCATACAATACGTACACGTACTCATACATCTCCTAGTTGTTATTGTGTCGGTTAGAGTTTTAAGTCAAGATTATGAAGAGTTTGGATAACAGTATCCATTACAATGATAATTGTTACACCTAATTCTTTCATGTGCATAATCCTCATTCAAGAAATAAAACGGCACTTTAGCTTGAGTTGGTACTGTCGGTTCAGTAACGTGGAGTATCCAATATGAAGATAATATCTTGATTTTGGATTTGGATATTGGTTATAATGACAAGCTATACAATACAATCATATAATAAGTACCTTACATACATATAAAACATCGTACAACTATGAGACTCTTATTGTCTAATCGAAATAATGTATCCATTAATAATGTTTTATTTTATCCACGTAATGTATGGAGTTGTTTCACTGTCGCACCCTAATTATGAATGGCCCGAGGTCATCGTAGAGATATGTAATAGCAGGCTGACTAGCTGACTCAGCATTTTTTGATATAATCACCACAGTTGGCGTTAGCAGAGATGTAAGGCCATCTATGGTACTTTCTTACTAATTAAACACATATTTTTTACCAATTTACTAAAATAACACTCATAAATGTTAGTGTGTATTATGAATTGTGCAGCAGCAAGCTTGCTTGCTTTTTATTTATGTTTTATTTTTTTATACTACATCGGGAGGCATACAAGCATACGGCCCACTTGATGTTAAGCGGGTACCGTAGCCTATTAACGCTTGCGATATATTATCACTCGCGCGATGCCTCCTCTACTACTTACACAGCAACTCCTTGGGAGCTTACTGGTGGCCTCACTCACACACAGGAACACAACAACCCTCTAAGGAGTTGTTATTTGGCTGCGGTTTCCTGTGAGATGGAGGCACTTCCCCGGACGGGCTGCTTTGATATATACCTCTCTTAAAAACGTGCATTAATCTAAAAAAACCGAAACGCAGCAGCAAGGGTCGGTACCTTTCCTGCTCCGTTTCATTTCCGTGCTTTATTTGAGAATATGTTACTTTATTGAAAATTATATTTTTATGAATATTACATTTTATTGCGAAAACTACGAATACTAATATTAATCCATCCATCCACATCCACCCTTACTCATCCCACTGCAGGGATACGGATTCCCCTTCAACCGAAGGGGTTTAGAGCATACTCCACCACGCTGTTTTCAAACCGCCCGAGGGCCACTGACTTAGCTCAACGATTGTCGTCTATCGACAACACCCGGGACCGACGGCTTAACGTGCTCTCCGAAACACGGAGAAACTCGAGATAGATAAACCCATCCATAGATAGGTTGCGGTCGACGTTGCTCGAACGACGCCATCGAGCTCTTGATATTGTTAATAATAAATCCTATAATTAATGGTATAGAAACACAATATTAGTTATGTATGATAAAAATTGCAAAATCATTCGACTTATGAATCATGTAACTAAATGAAAAAATATAACTATTATTAAATTTTTCGCTTCATTTCCTATAAAAGTAATAAATGCGACATTTATTTTATATAATGGTAAAAAACTATAACTCCATTCAGCATTCAATTGGATAAAATGCGCTGAAATGGGCACGAATGGTGGATATCAGCTAAGTGCAGTGTAGTTACTGGGTAGTAATAACCATTCACGTAAGAACCTGCGCCGTTCTGGTCTAAAGTTAGTCGAAGTTATAAGCGGTCTACAGTTGTTTATCAATTTGTTTGGTGCAGTAATATGCGTGTATTGAATTAGCTTCAATTCTAGTCCATTAGAAATGATTGTAAATACTGTTTGTGATGAAACATTCTCAAGTACCATCTCAAGCAAATAGTGCCCGATATTTTTCACACTTGTTTGTCATATTTGGAAAATGATATAATAAAATTAAACGTATACCAAGCGAGAACAATAACGTTAAATGTAAATAAAATGTGAAATAATTTAACGTAAGTGGTGACTATTTAAGAACTGTAATTATCTGTCATTTGAAATTAAGAATAAATAACAGTTTTGAATTTAACGTGCCAAGTCATTTTGTTTTATTTCATTGTAATCAGCATGTCATTATCCATAGAATACCAGCGTAAAATGAAAATATAGTCAGTGTAACGAAGCGAGACTATATTGTGATGCCGTTCAAACTGATTGGTATAGAGAAATCATGCTAGTAGCCAATTCTACTAAAAACCTGCAGCTGCACGTTTACGCTTGTCATTTGTCGTGTCGTGCAAGAATAGTGCAGTGCCAATACGTGTATTCTATTAAACGTTTCCTGCACTGCAACTACGCTGGAACTGCGTGTATCCTGCACTACAACGGCACTGCAACTACGCTGCAAATGTGCGTATCCTACAAATGAACTACTAGTACTGTCATGTTACCGCATTTAAATCTAATAAATTGAATTTTTACTTAATGTTGACTCCTATAGTTTCACACCCGATTGCCCTTGGTTACCGGCATGGAGGTACGTCTAACTGAAAATAAGCTTTACTTAATAATATATTCCTACAAATTTTTCCCAAAACAAAACAAATATTTTGCAATATAAATCGCCCCTTCAGAATATTATTTTCTCTTCGCAAAAGTTGCTTTAAAACTTCTGTCATCGCTATACAAATGTCAAAACAATTGAACAGAATACGATTATATTGCAGGAAACGTGCAGCTGCAGTGTAGGTTTTTTAACAGAATAGCGAGTCATTTACTGTAGCGTTGCTGCAACGCCGCTGCTGTCAGATAGCTTAGCAGAATAACGAAACGTCAAAAGTCATTTTCAGACACACCGCGCAGCAGTGCAGTTGCAGTTATTTAGCAGAATTGGCCTACTGCTCAGGTTAGAGGTAATAATAACACAGATCGAGTGTCTGTTTCCATCCTGCAATAGCCCAGTATCAATAGACTCTTCAGTAGGCATATTCACATAGCCTCATAACACCATATTCAAATCGCAATCGAAAAGTTTTCACTCAAAATGTATGGATCTGAGCGAAAACTTTTTGATCCGTTTCGAATATGCCTTCGGAGGCAATATGAAAACGCCTACAGATGTCTTTAAAATAACCTAACAATTTTCTACACGTTCGAGATAGTCCCAATACCTGTACATACAAATACAATATAATCATGAGTAGGTTATACGCATGGTTATATTAATATTCCCTATTATGTTACGCATTGTTCCATTAATATTCCCCAGAGTGAGTCATGGCGGATTTACTACATTGTTAAATCTTGTCAAAGGGACCTCCACGTATTGGATGCATATCCCCGCGCATGCCTATCAAATGATCGGAGTGCCCGTGATTTGAATCAATAATAATACGGTAACGGGTAGAATTGATAGCTTTTATTATTTATCGGCAAAGAAAATTTTTGCTACGATTGTTAAGGTAATTGCTAGCTTTCATGGCAGTTTTCTACTGACAATATCAGACATGGACAACGGTGTGCCGTCTGAACGGAGTACGGAACGAAGGATCTCAAGATGATTAAACCTGCTCAATTATTCACTGCAGTTAACTTTGCTTAACTTATGTGTTCAATTAAGCAGAGACGCATAATAGGCCCATCACCAATAACATTTTTAACTAACTTCACGTAAGGTGTGCAGTGCACAATTCTCCGTTGCTTATTCAGTCACAAATGTTAGGACCTCATGACTCTGAGCATACTGTTTGGACAGAACAGTATAAAGCACAGATCAATAGCGCAACCCTAATCTGTCGTGCATAGAGATATGCTGTCACATATTTTATCACAAATAATATACATTGTATTACCAACAATGAGAGGTATGTATGATCAGCACCATGTAACGTTCAACTACGTAGAGTGAAATAAAAAAAAACATCTGTGCAATATTTTAAAGTGCATCAGCATTTCCTGCTATTACGCGACGTAAGACATCCCTGTAAGAATATTATTCTATTTGAGATACTCTAACTCATTTTATGTAATTCAAACTAAGGGATACCTATACAATAAGGAAATAAAGGTTTCATTTTGCCTGGTAAACCAGCTATATAGTTTATTGAGTATTATTTTATGACGCTTATATTGATCAGTATAAGCTTGCCCTTACATTCAGTACTCCGGTGATATGTTAAAGCGTTTATAACGTATAGAGTATTATAATATAAAATAAGCAATGATACTACATTTTCACGCCAAGTTTTTTTTATGCAACGTCGTACAAGTAAACGGCCCACCTGAAGTACAGCAAAACACCGTAGCCTATCAACGCTTGGAAAACATTAAGTAACACTCGCCCGATGCTATCTCTGCTGCTAACACAGGAATTCATTAGCAGTTTACTAGTGACCTCAGTCAATCACAGGAACAAAACAACTCTGCAGGGAGTTGTTATTTGGCCGCGGTTTTCTATGAGGTGGTGGTGGTTCTTTTGGCGAACTGCTTTGAAGCACCTTATCTCTCTAAAGACACCCAGATCAAGACAAGACACATTCATGCACACATGAACTTCCGGGGTAGGCAATGAGAACCTAGCGCCATAAGACGGGGTCATTCATTCACTGCTCTTTTCATGCGTACTCGTTAGTTACCGAAGCTCCCGATATCCTTCTGATAAAACATGACCAATTTGGTCGCGGTTGGCAAATCTAGGCGTTTCTCGGCTCCTACATGCCTCCACTTTCGCATTGTATATCTGTTTCGTTATTCTTTTTAAATTGAGACCAACTCTTTTTTAGGGTTCCGTACCCAAAGGGTAAAACGGAACCCTATTACTGAGGCTCCGCTGTCCGTCCGTCCGTCTGTCACCAGGCTGTATCTCTTGAACCGTGATAATTAGACAGTTGAAATTTTCACAGATGATGTATTTCTGTTGCCGCTATAACAACAAATACTAAAAAATAGAATAAAATAGTTATTTAAGGGGGCTCCGAAACAACAAACGTGATTTTTTTGCTCATTTTTGCTTGATATTGCCAACGGCAACAGGTAGACGCTTGAAATATTCACAGAATATTTAGTTATATATTCACTTTAAGAATAAATAATTAAATTAAAATAAAACAAATATTTAAGGGGGGCCCCCATACAACAAACGTGATTTTTTTGCCATTTTTATAAATAATGGTACGAAACCCTTAGTGCGCGAGTCCGACTCGCACTTGGCCGATTTTTTACATTATCGTTGCGAATGCAGTCAGTAAGTGTTACGCCACAAATTAGGTGCAATGTTTGCATCTTGACCGCGTTTATTCTTCTTTCATGCTCTCTTTGCCGTATCCAGGAGTCACTTTCATAGGTTAGCGTTGAAACTAGCACCATACAGCGAGCTATACCTTCTAGCTTAGCTAGTTTAGGTGGCAGAGAACAGCGTGAATTGGATAGGAGTGGACAGGTGTGTATGCAGATATGTGCTCTGACTATTAATACGGCATTGTCTGCATAAAGCAGATAATTTACTCCTATGTCACCCATTCGCAATCCCACATTCATAGATCATATTGTCTGTAGGTAACTGTCCAGATACAGATGAACAACCAAGCCGACAACACGAGGTAGTAGCTGATACCAATATTGATGCCAAAACAGGGCAACAAACCACCGTTCACCCGAACATATGCTGTATGTTCCTCAGAAATGGAATGCACTGCACGGAGCAGGTCACCATCAATACCATATCCGGGCGAAATGTACCAGAGATCTTTTCGCACAACCCTGTTATATGCTTTGCAGGAGCCTCAAAATCGTATAAAATCTTCTCCTCCACAGCCACCGTAGATCCTAACATTCGAAATTCAGTTTGTGCTTGCCAAAGCATTGTATCAGATTTCACCCTCATTATTCTTTCAATATAAATAAATAAATATTGTCGGACAAATTACACAGCGCCATCTAGCCCCAAAGTAAGCGAAGCTTGTGTTATGGGCACTAGACAACTGATAAACATACGTAAATACATTTTTTTTTTGTAAATACATACTTATTATACATAGAAAATACCCATGCCAAGACAAACAGACATGTTCATGCACACAAATGTTTTTACTGTGTGGGTATCGAACCCACGAGCGTTGGTGTCAAAGTAGCGTTACAACGCGTTTCACCACTGCGCCACCGAGCTCGTCATACATATATTTTACTATACTTCATCAAATGATCAAACCGGTCGCCCTATAGTTTTGCGCAGTGCATTCGTGATCCCTTGACTTTATGAAAGGGCTATACTTGCGTGAATTCCATTCTATTAAAACGAATGTACGACCGAGTTTGATCATAACTCATAAGCAGTAATAGCTCAGTAAATAAAGAGCTAGCTTATTAACTTGTGCATGTGCTTCTAAATTCGTATTTATTAGGACACGGGTTAACGCTAAGAAGAGAGTATATAATAATGTAAGTATACTATATATAAAATACGTACTTAGTTCCACAACTTATTTTAAGAACAATTCTTCTTGTATATTGTTTCTTGAATATAAATTGAATAAACCAAAAGTGGGTGAATTTTCCTCACTTATCAATCGAACAATAATGTAAGATGTTATCTGATTAGATTAGTTAGCTCATACGACCGCCATAAAATAAGACTGGTCTCTGGCTGATCCATACAATGTGATGTGCACACTTCTCTTGACTAGTCAGACTTACCCGCCATATAATAGAATAGCCCCATGTTCGTATTTAACACAGGTCAGACTGAGTGATATAAAATAGGAGCAGATCAAAAGTCTTCCACTAGTCCGTCCACTGACTGACGAAGAAGAAGAAGAAGAACCAAGTGTAATTCCTAGTCAACACTCTCAGTGCGTGCGTGCGTGCGTCTGTCAGTCCGTCGTCCGTCGTGTAAGTTTTACTTCAGTCGTGTGGTCTAAAGCACACTCGCTTTTTTTATTATTGTCTTATGTAGTGAGAGCAACATAAAACAGGACTAGATCAAACATCACTCGGTGATTTAATAGGAAATGAAGAGGCCTTACTCTACTATATGCAGCTAAACGGAATGAAACGGACGTGGGTCAACAATCACCCACTGATCAATCTGAATCTGAAAAAATATAGTACATAATTTCCATGTTCAAATTTTGAAACCAGATTGGCAAACAAGCATGCGGCCCACATTAGATGATAAGCGGTTACCGCAGCCTATTGACGCTCACCACCACCTAAGGCTGTTTCGTCACAGTACCCAGGTATTTCTCTGCCATATCTTCAAAACGAAATACAGCATTTATAAATATTGTCGAATTAATATAGAATAAAATTAATGAAATGTACCAATTTTGCCATTTTGTAATCAGGTTTAACTATATTAAAACACAACATTTTTTTAAATGTTGAATTATGACCCGCTTTACGACTATCTGTTCTTTTAGACAAAATTAAAAAATATACATATTTGCGTGTTATAATGGTTAAATCATACCTGAAAAGTACCTCTGATGAAGATTTATGACAAACACCGTAAAGTAATTGAGGTCTTATTAATAAACCGTCAATAAAATGATTGTTTTTACTCTATACTGCATTAAAGGAGCAGCTTATCTGTCAAAGGCAGCATTTTTTTTAACTCATGGCTACGTAATAATGTTTGAAAAATCAATCCACGGGGATGCTCCCTCTTAATAATAGCATCGTGATAATAATATACTTCATTTGAGACCATTTAATTGCGTAAATACTATTACAAAAATGGGTTTACCGTGGTTACCATGCATGAAAACCTGTATCGCAACAGGAATTATTTTAGGCAGGTTATATGCTTGTTAGCCACGTTTATAGTACAAAAAAAAACAAATTCACATTCAAATAGTCACATGTTAGAATTAATCTGCTTATATTCCTAGTTTAATAAATTTATCGCTAATATAGTTTACTAAATCATATTTCATATTCATATTTCATATTCATTTAATCACATAAGATTTGTTACATAATTCGAACACATTGCAGGTCACGTAAGGTGGTAGTATATTATGTTAACAAATCACCTTTACAAGGTATTCGTGATTTCAGATTCTAGATTCTGTCACAGTACAATAAATAATTATAGAATTGAAATTACATTAAATCTACGAATATAGCACTAAATTAACAATAAGAACATATAAAAATAAATGTCACAATAATAATAACCTATACAATTAATTGAAAGCCTGTAATCCTAATAAATTTAAAGTTTGTCACTAAAATATTCTTTGACATTGTAATAGGCTTTCTTTATTTTAAACGTTTACCTATCTTTAAATTTGCTACTATAGTGGGAAACAATTCAGAAAACTGATGTTAACAAAATAGTGCGATTCAGTTTGGTGTTATAGCTAATATATGAATTTAAAAATTTAATAACGCCTCTGCAAGTTGTCACTTAAAAATCAAGAACATCGTTATGTTGCTGCATCATATAAATTATTTCAGTACAAATTACTTCCGTTTATCCGTTACGAAAACGTATTCACGTAAAACTCACTCACTCACAAGTCCACTATACAGTTACACCCCGATTTTTTCGCGATACGGAATGGCATGCGCCGTTAGTTCGTACAACTAGAAAATGCAGAAAAGTAAAGAATAAAAAAACAAATATACGACGCAAAGGTAGAAGGTTGTAGGCACCAAGAAAAGTCAATTCTCACCAAATTGCTAGTGGTTTCTTAGAAGATGAAGTCGAACCCTAAGGGAACTGATAGCGTGTTTGATACCTATGAATATTGTTGAATGTTAGAGAATCGGGTAACGACCCGTTACGTGACGTTCATTTATCTCTGTTTATTTCACAGAGGATTTGGGATGAAGATAGATTCGTATATGTGGGATCGATAAAAATACTGCATGGCAAAAGTAAACCAGAATTTTTTTTTAATTAAGAAATAAACACAAATTCGTAACACACATCTTGTGTCGCGAACACCTCACAGCTCTACTTCAGTGTTGACACCAACTAAATTAAAAAGCAGCACCTTTAAAAAAATCAAAATATAATATTATTCCCACATATATATGTATATATATATGTATAGGTATGTATATATAGATTTACCCTATTAAATTAACTTTTGTAATTAATTACTGATATATTTGATAACATGACGAGCTCGGTAGCACAGAGGTTAGTAACGATACTTTGACATTAACGCTCGTGGGTTCGATTTAGACAAACGAAGACAAACATTTGTATGAATGAACATGTCTGTTTGTCTTAGTCTGGGTGTTTACAAGAGAGGAAAAACCCATTAAAGTAGACCGTCTGGGGTAGTACCTCCACTTTACAGGAAATTACACCTCGAGGATCGTTGTATTCCTGCGAATCAGTGAGGTCACCAGTAAGATCCTAAGGAGTTGCTGTATAGCAACAGAAGTGGCATCGCGAGAGTGATACATAATCTTTTACAATTGTTCATAGGCTACGGTAATCGCTTTATTTTAGGGTTATTTATAAAAACCTTAGCGTCACAGACAACCACAACCAAATAACGACTCACTGGAGGTTTGTTGTGTTTCTGCGAGTGAGTGAGGTCACCAGTAAGCTTCTTAGGAGTTGCTGTGTTAGCAGCAGAGGTGTCATCGCGTGAGTGAGATTTAATATTACAAGCGTTCATAGGCTGATGTAACCACTTTATATCAGGTGGGCCGTATGCTTATATGCCCCCCGAGGTTGTATAAAAATATTTAATAATAAATGAAGCTTGTAACTTTACGTTTTATTCATGTTCCACCCACTTGTGGGTTAATATCCATTTTCTGTAGACTATTGTATTAAACCAGCAAACGGAATACGTTTAGTAACAAGACCGTTCCTTTCAAATTCTAAGTGCTCTACACCTCATGAATGGACTTGGAAACAAAAGGGTGGACCTGGTAACCGCAGACCACTTCACTGAAACTCTGTACAAATAGAATAGAAATATCGATACTTATAAAAAAATTAACTTTATGTATTTTGCTGAACTAATTGAACACGCCATATAAGCATCGTCGACCGCAGCCTGGCTGTGGATGGGTTTAGTCGACTCGAGCTCGAAGATACGATCCATTCGAATCCGCGATACGAAGGGTTGTTAAGCATACAAGCTTGCGTCCTGCCTCATGTAAATTGATTACTGAAGCTTCCTCACTCTAGCGCTCTTAAAACACCCAGACCAAGACAAATATTTTCTTGCGCACAAATGTTTGTACTGCATGGGAATCAAACCCACGAGCGTTCGTATCAAAGTAGCGTTACAAACCACTGCGCCACCGAACTGATCAAAAAGTGGGTATTTTTCAGATAGGTGACAAACAGACATGTTCATGCAAAGAACTGTTTGCTTATGTGTAAATCAAACCCACATGCTTTGTTAATCCATCTCTGAGCATTTTACTACTGGGTTCGTCAGGTATCTTCAGAAAACCACCTCCGCCTTACAGAAAACCGCAGCCAAATAACAACTACCTTTTTAATACACCGCCGGGGATGTAAGATCCTTAGCATCTCATACACTAACCTCGTATAATCCGCTGCATTACTAGTGAACATACAAAACGACTAACCTCTACCGCGTCTAGAAAGTGAATGCCACTACCACTGGCGTGGCGGTGTACTTCAACCCTCCCTTGATTTATAAAATGAACTAGTCACACCCCACGTCATCGTCCGCACGTTATACTGATATCCCGTAGCAACCGCTTTTTCTACTTTCTTTTTTTACCTCTACTTCGAAGGAATGTATTGTGGTGTTGAATAGCCTATAAGCCCTTCCTCAAGGATTAGTAGAATTCTCGAGGAAGGTTCAAATGCGTAAAGAAATTTTGAAATCCGATCGGTAGTTCCAGAGAAACAAACAAACCAGCGTTCAAAAAACAAACAAATTATAATTATAAATATTAATATATAAAACCAATGTGTCGTATAGGCACATGGAATGTAAGAGGTGGTCTAAAAGATAAGATGAATGAGTTGATAGATATAATGAACGTGAGATGCCTAGATGCTTTGTGTGTGTCAGAGACCAAGCGAAAGGGAAGCGACACCGAAGATCTGCCCGGTGGCATGATGGCCCTGTGGTCCGGGGTGGACCAGGACGTTCATGCCAGCGCTGGCGTAGGTGTCGTGCTTTCATCTCGCTTGGCCGCGGGTGTGAAAGATTACGATTTAGTAGGTCCAAGACTTCTCTGGGTTAAGATAAAACTGGGGATTACGCGAGTGTTTTTAGTTGCAGCATATGCTCCTGTGAGCTCTGCTGATCCCCAGGAGCTCGAGAGGTTTTGGGAGACTGTAAGGGGCATTCTGGATTTGGCCGAAGCGAATGAACGGATAATTATGTGTGGTGATCTGAATGGATGGGTTGGGACCAAGCGAAGCAGTTATGAGGCTGTGCTTGGTCCATACGGAGATAAGAGAGTGAACGATGCTGGTAAGTTACTTTTAGACGTATGTATGGAACGAAACCTCCTTGTGTCGAACACGCTCTTCCATCACAAGGATATTCACACTTACACATGTAGACGGAATGAACAGAAAAGTGTGATTGATTTGATTTTGATAGATGGACGTCTCCGAAAGTCGTTAATGGATACAAGAGCCTTCAGAGGTCCCACTCTTGAAACGGACCACTATCTGGTGATAAGCCGATTTGTGGGCCTTTTCAAGAAGTGGAGGCACTGGCGAGTGCGTATTCCTTTCGGAGACCATGAAAGAATAAGAAGTGAAAAATTGGAAGATGAAAGTGTGAGGAGTACGTATGTACGTCTAGTCAGTGAAAGACTTGCGAACGCGAGTCTTTCCGACTCAGATGTAGACGAATGTTGGAAAGTTCTGAAAGAAAGTATGGTGGACAGTGCGAAAGAAGCATGTGGATGCGCAAAGAGACGTAGAACACTAAGAGGAGATGCCTGGTGGGATGCGGAGGTTCAATCCTCCGTGGAAAAAAAGAGGAAAGCGTGGCTGGATTACGTATCATCTTTGCACCAGAGTGATGGTATGAAAGAAATGAAGAAAGAAATATACCGTCGATGCAAGAATGACTCCAAAGCTTTAGTGAAAGAGAAGCGTGAAAGACTACATATGATTGAGGAAGAGAAGCTGACGAAGAACTTCGAGGCAAATATCAAACTCTTCTGGAGAGAGGTAAAGAAGTCTCGAAGTGGTTCGTCAGCATCCAGAATGGATAAGATAAGATGTAAAGCTGGTGGCATTCTTGCTAACACTCAGGAAGTGTTAGAACGGTGGAGTGAATATTTTAGAGAAATGTATGATTATGACCATGACGGCATTGTGAACAGAATACAATGCAAAAGTGGAAGGATGTAGGAGCCGAGGAAGGCCGAGACTAACCTACCATGACCAAATTGGTCGTGTTTTATCAGAAGGTGATGTCAGAAGCCCCAGGAACCGGCGAGCGTGCATGAAAAGAGCTATGAATGTCACAGAAGCGAAGTATGCAAGGACCGCGTCTTATGGCGCTCGGTTCTCTCTGCTTACCCCGCAAGGGACTTGGCGTGAAGATATACATACATACATATAAAAACAAATAAAGTGAAACAAAAGAATTCACTTTAATTATCAACTTCTTTTTGAACATAATGAGAAGTAGTTCCCCTTTTCCGTGCTGTATGCGTTTTCCCTTTCCTGTACCCATGCTATCCGAATAAAAACAATCGTCACACAGCCGGACAGACATACAATGTAGACAGACATGACGGTTCTATTTTTACAATTTTGATATGGAACCTTAATATAAAAGGCACTATGAGGGACTCATGTTTGTTTAAATGCAACTTTTTTCATTTTAGCCCCAATTATTGAGTCAGGTTATGGCAATTCAGCATCAAGATACAAATAAGAAGCTGAACAAAAAGAAAGATAGTGAGAAACAGCGAAGGCGCGGGCTGCTGCTAGTTAATAAAGAGTACAAAAAACACCTTTCCCAGGTAACCTTACTAATTCTGTATTTATTACATTTGGAGATCATAGTACATGAACATGGTACAAATCATATCATCATAGACGATAACAGTAAATCATCTGACTCATAGCTCTGCGGCCGCTCTACGTATACTGAACTAGTCATTCCACGTTCTGTAATTATTGTCAAGAGCAAATAGAGTAAGAAGTCAATTGTGTCGCCTTCTATTATTCATCGTCGAGACTTCACTCAAATCTTGACGCCATCCATAAACATCAAAAGTTAAACTAAACCATTTGACTGAGACACAGATATCCTCTCTAGCAGATATCTCGTACTTGCCCTACTATAGCTAAGCTAGACTAAACAGAGTAAGATAATAATGGTGTCATCTTTTTTATTCCTCGTCGAGATTTCACTCATATCTCAATGGCATCCATCACCGACACGAATAGTTAAACAAGACCATGTAACTGAAGCACAGATATACTCTCTTCCATGCCAGATTTCTCATCCATGCCCTATCAAGACTATGCTAGAGCAAACAGAGCAAGATAATAATTGTGAAACTTCCAATATTCCTCATCGAGATTTCACTAAAATCTCGATGCCATCCATCACCAACACTAATGCTTAAACTAGACCATTTCACGGAGACACAGATATCCTCTCTAGCAGATTTCTCGCACCTGCCGTTAGCCTGCTGCCAGGGTTAGGCAGCAAACAAAGTAAGATGATAATAGTGTCGCCCTCTATATTCCTCGTCGAGATTTCACTCTAATCTCAATATGTTGGTGGTGAATAACATCGAGATTTCACTCAAATCTCAACGCTATTCACCTCCAGCACCTATAGTTAAAGTAGACCATTTGACGGAGACAGATGTTCTCTGTAGCAAATATCTCGTACTGACTCCTCTTCTATTAACTGTAATACAAGTTATGATACGGTGTTTGCATCTATCTTAACACCGATTGTCACAAAATCTCACATAAGGTAGATGTGTGAACTCGATCTACAAAAGTTGCGCCACAGATTTTGTGCAACGCTCGCATCTCGTTTATTCTTCTTTCATGCTCTCTCTGCCATCTCTTCCATACGGTAGAATTGGAATCAGCACCGTGTTGTTTATATCGAGCTATGACTTCTGGTTCAGATTCTTACTGCCTAAATGTTTTTCCAACGCTCCATTCACACTATTTACTGTACTCACTTTTCTCCCCACATCAGCGGTGTAGCTTCCATTCCTGCTAAAATGTTCATAATGTTCTTGTATAATACGAAGGTAACATTCAGACATTATTATCACAGTTAATAAATTCAGGCGTTATTTTGCGAAAATCAAATTTACATGCAATTTGATCTAACCCACTAGCGCGGGCCGGCACCCACCCACTACCGTTAGTAGATGCAACATGCCGTCGCAGCTAAGGCTGCTCCGCTAGTCTCTGCTTCGGCTGCTGTGGTTGTTCTCGCGATTACCCACCATCTGGAATAAAAACCGCATGCTTCCGCCACCGTTGCTGCTAAGAGTACTCTGGTCGTAGCTGCGTCACGTGTTTCGCCTCTTCACGAGGCATCTTCAGACGCTGTAGATAATAGTAATCAGAATAACATGTTTCATTGCAGCAGCCGAGGCATAGGCTACATGTTGCATCTACTAACGGTAGTGGGTGGGTGCCGGTCAGCGCTAGTTCTGGGCCATTAATTGGTGGCGGAAGCACACAAAGCAGGTAGGATTAAATATGACTGCACTGTACAGCCTTAAATTGGTAATATAAAGGTATATTTTACGAGGGAACTAACTAATAATCATCATGTCAAGCAAAGCTGGATAATTTTGCTAGTATTGTATTGGAAATACTCAAATCCTAAGTGGACAAACGTGAGTTGAATAGAGAGGAAACAAAAGCCATTGAGTACCTGTCTGCCACAGACCACTTAGCGAATCTGACGATACCAAATATACTAACATATTGGCTGATAGAACAATATACTCGTAGCATATATTTGCAACTGTATCTTCACGTACGACCTAATTATGTATTAATGTAAGTATATTGTTACTATCTCAGTCAAATGATTGTAATTGCCTCAAAAATCTAAATTCACATTTTATAGATAATAATAATATGTTTTTTTATACAACTTCGGAAGGCGAAAGAATACGACTAGTCTAACGTAACATGGCTACCACATCATACACTGAACTGAAAGCTGTCACCCCTGCTACTAATACAGCATCCCCTTAGGAGCTTTCTGGTATCCTCACTTACTCTTAGGAACACAGCAACTCTCCAGGGAGTTGTTACTTGGCTGTGGTTTTCTACTTTGGGTGAAGAGTACTCCCCCATTTGGGCTGCTTTAACATCTCACCCTCCCAGAAGACCGTGCCTAGATTAGAAATTTCTGGATGTTTGTTGTATTTTTCCAAGGGAAATTAACAGTGAGCTCCTGAGGAGTTGCTTTCTTTGCAATTCTCGTGACAATGTGCGCGAGAGATTCTTGTATTGAATATATTTAACTTATAATTTATTTTAAAATTTGGAACAAATTTTGTGCTTTGAGTTGATCTATTTATGCTATTTTCTGGAATAATAAAATGCTTCTTCTTTACGTTATACCGTATCCTAATCCATTAGGATTGGCGGGGTCTGCTACCTAAGCTCAAGGATTTGGCAAAGATACTGATTGATGGAGCGACTGCCATCAGACCTTCACAACCCAGAGGGTAAACCAGACCTTTCTTTGGTAAGGTCACAAGTGTTTCCAAATATAATTTGCTGGACGTGCGTTTTCCTTATGATGTTTACCTTCAACGCCGAGCAAATATGTACATAAATCCGAAAATACGAATTTATTGGTATACGCTAGGATTCAAGCCGGTTCTTTATGCACTTTATCTACACTACGCTATCACTACTATTAAAAAACGGGTTTTTAATCAAGAAAGTAAAAACACGCCGTGCCAGGCTCGGTTGCCCAATTACTACAAATATATAAAAATACATTCTTCCGTATAAGAAATTCTATATAAAATAATCCAAATATCAGATATATACAGACCTCTTTACGTTTACGAGCTACTGACCCATGTCATTACGGACAGTAGACTGATAGCAATATTCTTCTCGTTTTGCTCATCAAATACGGAACTCAGAAACGTGGCGTATCCTACTGTAGTTTATCAAAGTACGTGCGCGTTATTACATTATGGAGAGCGTCCACAATGTTTGACAGGCGCTAATTAAGCCATATCACCAGCCATCAACCTCGGTAGTCGGTAATTACGATAGCTGTTATGACACCCATCTGTGCGGCAACTATCAGAATTTATTTTATGTCAAGTGAAATTTGTAATTTCAACCCTGTGGCGTAATATTACTGCTTTGTGTCTATTAAAAATACGAGTATATTGTTGGTAGCTGTTCATATATCGATGGACCAAGGCTTGAAAATTGAGTCAAAGAATCGTCATATATCAAACACATTGTTGTAAATTTGTATTTAAATTTATTAAAAATATTTCATAACAATATTTGGCCATTTATTGTCAATAAACGTAATAAAAAAAATAATAAAGGTTAATAAAATATTTCTTTTTTTCCCATTAATTAGAATGTCATGCAAATTTTTTTTATACAGCGTTGGGAGGCATATGCCCCACCTGATGTATGTGATACCGTACCGCACCTCTGCTGCTAACACAGCTACTCCTTAGGAGCTTACTGGAGACTTCACTCACACGCAGGAACACAACAACCCTCTAGGGAGTCGCTACAGCTTTCTATGAGGTGGAGGTACTTCGCCAGAGGGGCTTTGATGCGCCCTACCTTTCTTAAAAACACCCAGATAAACCCAAACAGACATTTCGCACACAAAATATTGGCCCTGTGAAGGAATCGAACACATGAGCGTTGTCAAACTCACGTTATTAAACGCTGCGCCACCGAGTTCGTCAAAAATATTTAGACATGGTAACCATAAAATAAGTCTTTATCATAGAATACCTTGTTCTTCAATTTCTCGGCGATTCTACCGTCTCACTTATCATTTTTAAACCTTTACAAATACAGTTTCTACCAAGAAATATTTGTAAGTTGAAAATAAAATATATTCTGGAACTATTGTTTCCTTTTTTAAATGTCAAATTTACTTATAAACCAGTTGAGAATGCGCAAGTTTGCATTGCCAGAGGGACACATGGCTCGTCAATTATATAACAATTCATTTTTTTTTTAATTTGTCGGCCATATTGACCTATTCTACTTTTTATGCTAAATCCGAATCTGAAGTCAAAATTCGAAAAAAAAATGCGACAGACAAACGCACCGACAAACATAGAATTCATATAGGAACGTTGTTCCTGAATATTGTTTCTTGACATGGCTTTAATTTAGATTCCTCGTTTTGATAAATTTACAGCAACGTCTCTGCACGAAGTTCTTTAACTCGGTTCATTAAACACTGGCCCCGTAATATGTAAAAAATCGGCCAAGTGCGAGTCGGACTCGCCCACGAAGGGTTCCGTACCACTATCTATAAAAACGGCAAAAAAAAACACGTTTGTTGTATGGGAGCCCCCTTAAATATTTGTTTTATTTTAATTTAATTTTTATTTTTAAAGTGAATATATAACTAAATATTCTGTGAATATTTCAAGCGTCTACCTGTTGCCGTTATCAATATCGAGCAAAAATGAGCAAAAATATCACGTTTGTTGTATGGGAGCTCCCTTAAATATTTATTTTATTCTATTTTTTAGTATTTGTTGTTATAGCGGCAACAGAAATACATCATCTGTGAAAATTTCAACTGTCTAACTATCACGGTTCATGAGATACAGC
Source organism: Pyralis farinalis (assembly GCA_947507595.1). Classification (NCBI taxonomy): domain Eukaryota; kingdom Metazoa; phylum Arthropoda; class Insecta; order Lepidoptera; family Pyralidae; genus Pyralis; species Pyralis farinalis. The sequence goes on along the minus strand of OX382260.1, from coordinate 34,481,099 downwards.
CTGGTGACAGACGGACGGACGGACGGACAGCGGAGCCTCAGTAATAGGGTTCCGTTTTACCCTTTGGGTACGGAACCCTAAAAACCAGTTCTTCACGGTTCTCGATAACGAAACCTTTCCATTGTTTACACAGCAAAGATATTGTTGAACCTAATTATTTTAAATGAACAAATTTGGGTTGTACACAGTAATATTTTACTGTAGTAATTTTACCAAAAACAAAAGTTAAGAAAACTAAAGCCCGGCTACGGAACAGTGGAAACGAAGCAAGTGATTCATTCATAGGTTTCTATCATAAATGCCACTGATAGCCCTCAGAGTTAAATTACTACTTATAGTCGAATTAATTTTTGTTGAAGTTATAAACAGTATTCATCCATAAATTTACGCCAAGTTCCTTACTAGACAGGCCGAGAGTACCCGATGCTACTTGACTTGGTTCTCATACGCCTCACATAATCCTTTTCAGGCCCGCTCGCCGGTTTTTAGGACACCACGTTGTGATAAAATACGAAAAAGTAAAGATAAAATGTAGTATCCTCCTACAATTTAACGAAAACTGAAATTCATCGTATTTTTATCTACCTTTTACGTGTCTCATACAAGTTTCAATTCACCTCGCTATTCTCGGAATTTCAAGTTGGAATTCCCAACAGCAAGGTAATATAACAAAATTGACTAAAATAAGAGGCGATGCTCTGATTCTATCGGGGTATTCGCATGTTCTTGTACTCTGTGACATTTAATCATAAAGTAAAGTCAGACAGGGTTATCGTGTTGACATGAAATGTCTTTAGATCATACAAAAATATATAGGTATCAAATTTGTAATTACTTGACCTCAATACTTCTAATGCTTCCATAAGGTTATAAAAGGTGTATTAGGAGCTTACAACAGATCTATAAGACTGTCGGGCGTTGCAATATATCATTTTATGACGAATAGTTATAATTTGTATTATTATACTCAAGAAATATTACAGGGTGTCCTATGGGCTATGGTACACGGAAGGAAAGTATCTTAAAATTTGCTAATAGAAAATTTTACTGAAAGAATACTTCATTTAGATTTTAAAAATAATTTGAATTGCATTCAAAGATTTTTAAATTAGCGTCTGTCAGAACTTGGAATGGAACTTGCCAAATGTGAAAAAAAAACACATTTATTTTATGATAATGATCGAATGGGAATTTAGGATTATTTTTTCTTAAGTAACATCGCATCTTAAATAATAGAAAGTCCATGAAATTAAACATTTTATTTAAAATGTTGTACAGGACAAATTTCAATGATTTGTGCCGTGGCTCTCACACAAATGGCATTATAGTTTGAAAGTATTATACAAATTCTTACATATAGTATCCACATAAGAAATACAAATTCATTCACAAACATAATGTTCAGACTTATTTAAAAATTATTGAACGCTGTTGAAATTATTTATAAAATCAAAATGAAATCTTCTGTCAGTAAAATTTTCTATATACATAAATGCATGGAGAGAATGTAGAATGGGACGAAATATCATTTTTTGTGTCTATGTATTTACGTTTGTACATGATTACTTTCGCACCCCATTACTAAACTTTTTTATGTTATATATATTTTATTAACAATAAAATCGGCTTCGTACCGTTTTGCTATCTATCTATATATTTCTGACATCACCTTCTGATAGAACACTTCATCATCAACCGTAATCCTTACATTGGTTCTGGTTTCTTCTCTTCCAAATACCATTCTTTGTTTTCTTCGCGTTCAATAGTAAGCCTTTCTCCATACAATCGTCATTCATCATTGTGACCAGTGCATGCGGTTCAGCTGATGTTTGATTTATAATATTTCTATTTATCTATCAATAGCTTCACATCAAATCCCTTGCTGGGTAGGTAAAGAAAACCAAGCGACATGACACGCTCTTTCACACCTTACTTGCTTCAGAAATTTCTTTGAATGATAATTAATTGCTCTTTTTGTACATGCTCACCGGTTCCTAGGGCTTACATTATTTTTGGGTTATATAGAAATATTTTTTGTAGTATTTTTTAATATTAATAATCATTCTGTTTCATATAAAACAACGCAATAAATGCCAATTTTATTACTATAGGTTGATCAAAATATTATAATATTATCGTAATAAAATTGACATTTATTGCATTGTTTTATATGAAAAAGAATGTTGATGTTTGTACGGATGTTTTTTGTACAAAACATCCGTACAAAAAACGCTTCAGTTATGTACTCATTTGTAATAAATCATTTAAGAATATTACGTACTATTTCATAGATGTATAATCAGGGGTTCAAAAGCTCCGAATTTAATGAATCTCCTTTGACGAATGATGGCATGAGAGACTTCCGTCATGCCAACTTCCATCACGGCATACGATTTTTACTGCCAAGGCCCGCCAATAGATGTTTCATATCAAACAGTATCTAACACTGACAACCTTAATGTGAAGAAATAAATAATAATTTCCTTTCATGGGTTTTCGATTTATAAAACAGAAATAAGTAACCGCACTCATACGTAAGAACATTATCAACCCTCCATGAAGTTGTTACTTGGCTGATATCTCCCGTGTAGTACAGGTGGTCTCCAGTCAAACTGCTTTGATATGCCCTACTTCTCTTACCCCGAAGCATTTTTTGTTAATTAGCAGGATACTGCACGTGCACCCTACAATTATTATATTATTTGTCCAAAAATCATTAATTTTATAGAAACAAATAAGAATTTACAAAACAAGAACAATAATAATGTTCGTAACCTTACATTTTTTTACATCTAAAATTAGTAAACAATTAAAAATAGTAATCGCCTAAGCGTAAAAGCAATGTAAATAATATTGGTACAATTTAACCAAATCTGGTATCTTGATTTTCCGAGCATGCCTTTCGTAGAATCGAAATGCCTGAACCTTTTGATGTCGACGACAATATTTGACATCAAACGTATTTGTTTAGAATACCATTCATTCATTTCAGTTTGAATTAAGATGAGAAGATAGTGTAAATGCTCATTGGTATAAACCCTTTATGTCATCTGGGGACCCTTATATCTACAATGGAATAAGAAGGTACGTGTAATACGGATGTCAAACAACACTACACTTGATTAATATATCCATGCTTAAAGAGAAATTTGTGACAATCACTGGTTTGAATCTTGATAGTACATACCACATAATTTGTGTTTTCGTATTTATGTACATATTTGTAATAGGTTTTCTTCACAAGCGGTAATTACAAATAAATCCGAAAATACGAATTTAGTGGTACGTACTCACTCAAGAATCTATTACATCATCATCTATATTAAATCATTCAGGGTGTATTAACGCCAACATTGATTTACGGCAGTGAAACATGGGTATGGCAGAAGAGGCATGAAAGTACGGTGAACGCAGTAGAAATGAGAGCGCCGAGGAATATGTGTGGAGTGACAATGATTGATAGAGTAAGAAATAGCACGATACGAGAACTTTGTGGAATGAAAGATGATGTATTAGTGACAAAAATTTAAAAGGATGTGACAAAAATTTAAAAGGGTATGCTGAAATGGCTTCGTCATTTAAACAGAATGAATGACAAAAGAGTTACGAAAGAAGTGTATCAGGCAAGAGTGAATGGAGATATCGGTAGGTGCCGCGCTAGACGCACACATATAGATCATATTGGTAATCTACTCGTAAGAAATGTCCTTAGGTTAGTTTTCACGTCTTTCGAGATATAGTTTCTCGGACTTACGGGTTTCCTCACGATGTTTTCCTTTACCGCCGAGCAAGTAATGATAATAATCATCGCCCCTCTTAAATATTTAATAAAATAAATAACATCTTCCCTCCCTAAGTAAGATTTGATCCCACAATTCTTGTTTAGTGGTAGAGTTTTTATCCAACTGAGATTTATGCACAATGCACAAACAATCCACGATCTTAAATTTATTTTAGTAAGTTGACCGAAATTTACCTGTTTTATAATAAAATTCATGTCTTCACCGTAATGGAACTCTCACAGTGTTAATCAAAACCGTCCAATTTCCGTACGTTATTAGATAAAGTCCTACACAAATACGATTTCATTTTACTACGCGGTTTAAGCCTGACCTATTTTAAGTTTGTTCCCTTGGGAATTGTTTGAGTTGTAGGATAAATATCAGTTTAATTCATCTAACTTTCGTATTAGTGAATTTCAGTTTACAGATGATGTTTATTTGTATTCGGTGAACTTAGAGAACTTGAAGAGGGTTATACACTTGAACGTGGGAAGAATCACGGTCTATTTAGTGTAAAACTAATGTATGTGTAATAATATAGTAACATTTTTTCTCAAATAGTGCAAATCCACATGTATTTCTTCGTCTATCATCTAAGGATATTACGTTTCTTATCCGTTAGGATTGGCAGAGCCCGCTACCTACGACTAAGGATTTGGTAAACATACTTTGACCTGTAGCGAATGTCGTCAGGCTTTCACAATCCAGAACAATAGCCAGATCTTTTTAAGGTTAGGTCACGTCTTTCGAAATATAACTTTTGGACGTGCGGATTTCCCACGATGCCTTCCTCCGCAAAGCACAATACTGTTTGTAATCACATACAAATATGTACATAAATCCGAAAACATCAATTTTTGATACGGCTCACAAACCGGCTTATCACCAGATAGTGGTCCGTTCCAAGAGTGAGACCTCTGAAGGCTCTTGTATCCATTAACGACTTTCGGAGACGTTCATCTATCAAAATCCAATCAATCACACTTTTCTGTTCATTCCGTCTCCATGTGTACGTAGGAGGTTTCGTTCCATGCATACGTTTAAAAGTAACTTATCACTCCTCTCCACCCTGTGGTCAGCAACAAATAATTGTACAATATTGTTTTGACTTTCTATTTGATTTGATTTGAAAACCACAGCAAAATAATAACTCCCTAGAGGGTTGTTATATTCCTGCGTGTGAGTGAGGTCACCAGTTAGCTCCTAAAAAGTTGCGTTAGCAGCAGAGGAAACATCTCGCGAGTGATACTTAATGTATTACAAGCGTTCATAGATTACGGTAACCGCTTTACATCAGGTGGGTCGTATGTTTGTATGCCTTCTGACGTAGTATAAAAAAATAATCTTATGTGGACCTCGCCACCAACAATAACACCAGTGAAGTCTCGTGAAAATTAATGTTGGATAATAATTATAATTTCAATACGTGAAACTTTCTTTTTTCACCCGTGACATATATATAAGTAAGTAGCCTAAGACTTTTAAATTTTATTTATTTTTATTAATATAAATAAATAATATTCCGCGCGGACGAAGTCGCGGGCACAGCTAGTAAATAATATAATTTCTCATGTAAGCAACATAGTTTTTTTTACGAAAAACGGTACAAATATTTTAAATCTATAAAAGAGCGTTATTTCGCCATTCACATTTTACGAATCATATTTTATTCATTCATCCAACAATGCCGGGATATATTCCAAATAATAAATCTCACTGAAATCCGTTCCTCTGTTTGGAAACTATATGCCACATCAAAGCCACTTCTAACTTACAACACCCCTCTTTTAAGTTAATACAGGAAATTAGAATCGAAAGTATCAATAATTCAGGCCTAATCCATAGCCATCGAAGACCAAAATAAAGTTTCACAAACGTGAGCAAACACAACCTTGTGTATAACACGCAACTTCGACATTATACTGTAACTAAGTTCAAAACAAACTTCTTTTTTTAGCAAAAATACACACTGGCAGGCGATTTTGACTTTTATTGCTATCGTATAAAGAATAGGTACAGTAAATTATCTTTTTGCGTTCTGGCAGTGAAAAGCAAAACTATTAACTGTTCCTTGTAATCAAAATGTACTTGAATAGCTTATAAACAGTTTAGGCTAATGGATCAAAGTTGTTTTTAGACCAAAAAGTTGTTTCAACCTATATTTAAAATGTTTTTGTTAAAACAAACTTGTGAACACATGTTATAAAAGATAAAAATGATTTGACATTGGGCCCTCGCGGGTACATAGACATGTTTTACATTTATAAAATCAAGTCTCATTGTATTTTATTAATTTCTCAAGTGTAGGTGTTAAGATAAGAAAAGGCATGCTCCGTTGGTAAATACCTAGATAGACAATGCGAAAAGGGAAGGATGTAGGAGCCGAGAGACGGCTAAAACTAATAACCGTACCTCCCACTACCAAATTGGTCGTGGTAGATAAGTTTATCAGAAGATAATGTTAGGAGCTCTAGAAACCTGTGAGTATGCACGACAAGAGCTATGTGTGTTAAAGCAGCGAGTAAGATTTTTCTGTGCTCGGTTTTCTTTGCCTAACCTTAATATCTATTACAATGACCGCTATAATCCTACTAATATTATAAATGCGAAAGTTTGTATGTATGGATGTTTGTTGCTCTTTCACGCTTAAACGGCTGAACGGATTTGAATGAAATTTGGCACGTATATAGATTATGATCTAGATTAACATATAGGCTACGTCATTTGACTCCACGCGGGCGGAGCCGCGGGCAGCAGCTAGTTTCAAATAATTTTGAAGAAAATTTAATACGTATTTATCTTAAATTTATTATTAGTCTTAAATTACATAGTAGGCGGGACTTCAGAAAACTAATGATAACAATATTGGGGGATAAAGTTTGGTGTTGTAGTAACATGTATATCGTTTACATTCAAAATTTAGTTACGCCACTTGATAGCTATAGAATCAAAGCATTCGGTACATTGAGCGACGATTGTGATGCATCGCACAAAGCGCCACCATTTTAAGGATATTTCGCATTATAAATTTTCCTTTCAATAGAAGTTACTTCTGTTTACTAATTCTAAAAACGTATTTACGTAAAACTCACGACAGTATCCACGGCACAGACATCTGCCAGTTTTTTCTTTTGTGTTGTTTCTACAGGCTGATAGAGATTCTTTTGATGAGCAGTGATAGCATAATGAATAAAGAACCATCCTTTTATCAAATATTCCCTGGTTCGGATCCTTATGTGGGCATGTGCTACTAATTCATGTTCTCGGATTTATGTACATATTTGCTCGGTGATGAAAGAAAGCAAGGATAAAAAAAAGCATTTATTTTCCATGACGAACTTACAGACATCTTATTTTTTTAAAATTAAATCGTATTGTATCTTATTAATATTTTATAGCTTTAATCTCTCTTTTCCGATCTAGCACGATTTCGAAAATGTTCATTGGCGAAGAAGAAATGACAAGAGAAACTTGGTAATATATGTGATTTTTTTTAAAGCATCAATATAATAGGAGTTAAAGTATGAAATTGCCGTGTTATAGTAATCGATACTTTGAATTAACATTAAACCTTCATGGTGTGAGATTTTCGACTAAAACTTTTTTCACATGATACCTATGAGGTTTATGAACATTTAATTTTTGAATTTTAATTGTTTTTTTTTATTCAGCTTAGACGGGAAAGATGGATACTTCGATAATCCGAGGAATATTTAGATAAGTGTTCCTAAAAGGCTTGCAATATCAATGCTGCGTTTGGAGAGGAGACTGCTAATAAACGCACCGCGCGTTTCTGTTTAAACGCTTTCGTAATGGAAAATTCCGACTTAAAAACGAACCACGTGAAAGACTGCCTACACAGGTGAATAACGCTGAATTGACTCATTTGCATCACATCGAAAAATAAAAATATATGAAAAATGGGTGCCTCGCGATTTGACTGCTATACAGAAAGAAATGTGTGTTGAAACTTGTGTTGCCTTTTTGAATCGGTACAGAAATGACGGAATATTGGATCGAATTGTGACATGTGACGAAAAGTGGCTGAACCCCGTTCAAACGCCGCTACAGTGCCTTAAAGTAAAACTTATCTATAAAAATCGGCCAAGTGCGAGTCGGACTCGCGCACGAAGGATTCCGTACCATTATCTATAAAAACAGCAAAAAAAAATCACGTTTGTTGTATGGGAGCCCCTTAAATATTTGTTTTATTTAATTATTTATACTTAAAGTGAATATATAACTAAATATTCTGTGAATATTTCAAGCGTCTACCTGTTGCCGTTATCAATATCAAGCAAAAATGACCAAATAGTCTCGTTTGTTGTATGGCTCCCATACAACAAACGAGACTATTTGGTCATTTTTAAGCCCTTAAATATTTATTTTATTCTATTTTTTAGTACTTGTTGTTATAGCGACAACAGAAATACTTCATCTGTGAAAATTTCAACTGTCTAACTATCACGGTTCAAGAGATACAGCCTGGTGACAGACGGATGGACGGACGGACAGCGTAGCCTCAGTAATAGGGTTCCGTTTTACTCTTTGGGTACGGAACCCTAAAAAGGTAATGGTACCTGTTTGGTGGTCTCTTCATGGGGTTATTCACTTTAGTTTTCTCAGGTATAGACAAGCAATAACAGTAGATGTTTACTGCGCCGAACTTCGAACAATGATGATGAAACTGGCAGTGTAACAGGGACTGTCACACTCAGGTCTGGACAAGCAATAACAGTAGATGTTTACTGTGCCGAACTTCGAACAATGATGATGAAACTGGCAGTGTAACAGGGACTGTCACACTCAGGTATGGACAAGCAATAACAGTAGATGTTTACTGCGCCGAACTTCGAACAATGATGATGAAACTGGCAGTGTAACAGGGACTGTCACACTCAGGTCTGGACAAGCAATAACAGTAGATGTTTACTGCGCCGAACTTCGAACAATGATGATGAAACTGGCAGTGTAACAGGGACTGTCAAACTCAGGTCTGGACAAGCAATAACAGTAGATGTTTACTGCGCCGAACTTCGAACAATGATGATGAAACTGGCAGTGTAACAGGGACTGTCACACTCAGGTCTGGACAAGCAATAACAGTAGATGTTTACTGTGCCGAACTTCGAACAATGATGATGAAACTGGCAGTGTAACAGGGACTGTCACACTCAGGTCTGGACAAGCAATAACAGTAGATGTTTACTGTGCCGAACTTCGAACAATGATGATGAAACTGGCAGTGTAACAGGGACTGTCACATTCAGGTCTGGACAATCAATAACAGTAGATGTTTACTGCGCCGAACTTCGAACAATGATGATGAAACTGGTAGTGTAACAGGGACTGTCACACTCAGGTCTGGACAAGCAATAACAGTAGATGTTTACTGCGCCGAACTTCGAACAATGATGATGAAACTGGCAGTGTAACAGGGACTGTCACACTCAGGTCTGGACAAGCAATAACAGTAGATGTTTACTGCGCCGAACTTCGAACAATGATGATGAAACTGGCAGTGTAACAGGGACTGTCACACTCAGGTCTGGACAAACAATAACAGTAGATGTTTACTGCGCCGAACTTCGAACAATGATGATGAAACTGGCAGTGTAACAGGGACTGTCACACTCAGGTCTGGACAAGCAATAACAGTAGATGTTTACTGCGCCGAACTTCGAACAATGATGATGAAACTGGCAGTGTAACAGGGACTGTCACACTCAGGTCTGGACAAGCAATAACAGTAGATGTTTACTGTGCCGAACTTCGAACAATGATGATGAAACTGGCAGTGTAACAGGGACTGTCACACTCAGGTCTGGACAAGCAATAACAGTAGATGTTTACTGTGCCGAACTTCGAACAATGATGATGAAACTGGCAGTGTAACAGGGACTGTCACATTCAGGTCTGGACAATCAATAACAGTAGATGTTTACTGCGCCGAACTTCGAACAATGATGATGAAACTGGTAGTGTAACAGGGACTGTCACACTCAGGTCTGGACAAGCAATAACAGTAGATGTTTACTGCGCCGAACTTCGAACAATGATGATGAAACTGGCAGTGTAACAGGGACTGTCACACTCAGGTCTGGACAAGCAATAACAGTAGATGTTTACTGCGCCGAACTTCGAACAATGATGATGAAACTGGCAGTGTAACAGGGACTGTCACACTCAGGTCTGGACAAGCAATAACAGTAGATGTTTACTGCGCCGAACTTCGAACAATGATGATGAAACTGGCAGTGTAACAGGGACTGTCACACTCAGGTCTGGACAAGCAATAACAGTAGATGTTTACTGCGCCGAACTTCGAACAATGATGATGAAACTGGCAGTGTAACAGGGACTGTCACACTCAGGTCTGGACAAGCAATAACAGTAGATGTTTACTGTGCCGAACTTCGAACAATGATGATGAAACTGGCAGTGTAACAGGGACTGTCACATTCAGGTCTGGACAATCAATAACAGTAGATGTTTACTGCGCCGAACTTCGAACAATGATGATGAAACTGGCAGTGTAACAGGGACTGTCACACTCAGGTCTGGACAAGCAATAACAGTAGATGTTTACTGTGCCGAACTTCGAACAATGATGATGAAACTGGCAGTGTAACAGGGACTGTCACACTCAGGTATGGACAAGCAATAACAGTAGATGTTTACTGCGCCGAACTTCGAACAATGATGATGAAACTGGCAGTGTAACAGGGACTGTCACACTCAGGTCTGGACAAGCAATAACAGTAGATGTTTACTGCGCCGAACTTCGAACAATGATGATGAAACTGGCAGTGTAACAGGGACTGTCACACTCAGGTCTGGACAAGCAATAACAGTAGATGTTTACTGCGCCGAACTTCGAACAATGATGATGAAACTGGCAGTGTAACAGGGACTGTCACACTCAGGTCTTGACAAGCAATAACAGTAGATGTTTACTGTGCCGAACTTCGAACAATGATGATGAAACTGGCAGTGTAACAGGGACTGTCACACTCAGGTCTGGACAAGCAATAACAGTAGATGTTTACTGTGCCGAACTTCGAACAATGATGATGAAACTGGCAGTGTAACAGGGACTGTCACATTCAGGTCTGGACAATCAATAACAGTAGATGTTTACTGCGCCGAACTTCGAACAATGATGATGAAACTGGTAGTGTAACAGGGACTGTCACACTCAGGTCTGGACAAGCAATAACAGTAGATGTTTACTGCGCCGAACTTCGAACAATGATGATGAAACTGGCAGTGTAACAGGGACTGTCACACTCAGGTCTGGACAAGCAATAACAGTAGATGTTTACTGCGCCGAACTTCGAACAATGAATGATGATGAAACTGGCAGTGTAACAGGGACTGTCACACACAGGTCTGGACAAGCAATAACAGTAGATGTTTACTGTGCCGAACTTCGAACAATGATGATGAAACTGGCAGTGTAACAGCCCTGAACGTGAATTGATCTTTACTATTACTGCTCTATGATAACGCAAGACCTCGAACTGCACAAGAAACCGTTGTAACTCTACAGGAGCTGCAGTTAGAAACCTCACGTCATCCTCCGTATTGCTCCAACTGACTACGAGTACCATTCTTTTTGTGATTTGGACGATTTTGTACGTGGTAAAAAATTTTCTTCCCAGGAGGCAGTACAAAATGCTTTCACACAGTTTGTCGAATTAAGATCTCCAGAATTCTATCGAAAAAGACTTAATAAACTACCGATTATATGGCAGCAATATATAGATAATGAGGGTAAACATTTTGATTAAATAAATATGTTAGATACATCTAAGAATAACAGAGTGTTAATTTTTCAGTACAAATCGGCAATTTCATATTTTAACCCCTACTATATTACAATAAATATACATAAGTGTACATACCTATAGTGATATCAAGTGGTGCAATTAAAGATATATTAATACATGTACTGAATTATTTCTAAACATCTCTGTCAGTTAGATATTCATCGTTTGACGTGCCTTTTGAACATATTGTAAGACCAGTACAGAACTGTTTCAGGTAATTTACCTGTACTGTAGAATCGAATACAATTTACAACAAAAGATCTACTAGTCTGAGAAATCCGATGTATCAGCATACGCTCGTCCAAGATTATTTCAAACCAATTTTCTCCCCGGGTTATGAAGGTCTGATGACAGTCGCTCCATGTCAAAATCAGTATCATTAAATATTTTTTTAAATCAGTAGCCTCAAATAAAATAAGGTTTAGTGAAGTTTTTTTTTTTTTTTTTTGGTAGCGAACCATGTCAATTCTAATGGACTAGGAAACGGGACAGCGCTTAGAAGAAGGGATGATACGGAATCTCCTGAGTTTGACTATCACTTGTCAAGTTTTATTCCAATTCAAAGATATCCTAAATTAAAATCATTAACTTAAATGAAAATTGAATTTTACTTTATTTCTTTAGATATGCAACGCGAAAGTAGAAGAATGTAGAAGCAGATGAAGGCCAAGACTTACCACTACCAAATTGAACATGTTGTATCAGAAGGTGATATCAGGAGCCTTAGAAACTAGCATGCGTGCACATGAAGAGCCATGAATGTTATAGAAGTGAGTGAGATGCTCGATTCTGTTTGCCTACCTCGCAAGGGTTTTGGCATGATGTTATATATTGATAGACTTTCTGCCCTCGTTACGATGATATTGTATATTATTTGACGTTTACTTACGCATTTAATTGTACAAAAAAATTACATAATTATATAATATCTAGGTATTTTTAAGGTTTAAAGCTTCTACTAATTTCTAAATTACATTTCTAGTAAATGTAACAAAATCAATCCTTGTACACCAGCGGTCTACAAAAACAGCAATAATCGAAGATGAAACCACTTTATTGGGCTGGCGTAATCCCATTAAACCAACCCTTTCACGAATCGCCAATTTTACGACTAAAGCATTAAAAAAGCCCAAATATGACTTAGATGATTTTATGTTTCGTTAATAAAACTGACAGCTATATAACGACGACATTAAATCATCAAATTTGTTTATTAACGTAGTGTTGATGACATTGTGCTCATACGTACTTCAGTTATACAATATATTTCCTATCAGGTATTCTATGGTTGACTGGAAGAGAACCCAGATGGGATAAGTCCGCCATTGTACAAACAATTATTTTCATATTTGTATTTTCTTATATTTAGTACAATAAATGTATTACAAACAAAGCATTTGGCTTAAACAACGGTTTATTTAAAATGTAAATGAAAAACGTGCCGTAGAAATCGGCGACCGTGCATAGGAAGAGATACGAATGTTAAAAAGCGAGTGACGTGTGTAAGGACCAAATCATGGATCTCGCTGCCTACCCACAAGGGATTTAGTGAAGTTTTTTTTTTTTTTTTTTTTATTTAAACTTTCTTTCCCACTTATATAGGGTATAAAGGCGGACTTAATGCTAATAGCATTCTCTACCAGACAACCTTATGGAAGAGAACATATACAGGAAATCGGTACACAAAGTAAGAAAGCAAATTATTTGAATATTCTTAATTAAAATTACTACATACAGTAAATATATATATAAACATTACATACATAATAACTGTTTAATATATGTATGCTTGTATGCATTCGGATGTTGAATAAAAAAAAATGATTTGTTATTTGGCCGTGGTTTTCTTTGACTTGGAGGTACTTCCACAGACGGGCTGCTTTTATGTGTCCTACCTCTCTTAAAACACCCAGACCAAGGCAAACAGACATGTTCATCCACACAAATGTTTGCCCTGTGTGAGAATCGAACTCACGAGCGTTGGCGCATAACGTAAGAGCGCATTTCGTCACTGCGCCACCGAGCTCGTCCAAATGTCAAAAACTTCGTATTTGATACTATTACATAGTGATATATATGTTTAATAAAAGCGTGTTAAAATTGGCCATTGACAAAATTATTATTTATTGAGATGGTTAGCATATACCCAATAAAGTATACTCCGATTTAAAACCAATAACATTTTGAACTGTAGATACTCTTACGTTTTTTCTAAATAAATCCGGGTTGCCATAAAAAGTTTCATCGTTTCACTCCGCCGCCTATAAAATCGTATCGCGAGCAGTCTTTAGCAATAAATTAGTTTCGAAACTAATAAAATAAATTACCCATATTACCAAAATAACACGGTTGGTCAGAATCGCTTGTGTTCAGGAAACTTTTTTAAGTGTATCGCTTATGGCTTGGATTATTAAGGCTGGCTGTAAACTGGGCGATTTTGCACGATTGCTTGATGCATGATAAATAAATTAATGCGGTTAAATATCACAGAGTCATTTCCATTTAAAGCGCGTTCAGGTAGTTTTGACGAACGATTAATAACGGAACTTTATTCCCGACGCTCTTTGGCATTGGTTCGATTCCCATGCAGCACGAATATATGCATGAATATGTTTGTTTGTCTTAGTCTGGGTATTTTTAAAAGAGGTAGGGCACATCAAATCAGCCGTTCTCGGGAAATACCTCCATCTCACAGGAAACCTCAAGCTTCTAAGGAGTTGCTGGGTTAGCGGTAGAGGTGGCATCGCTCGAGTGATCCTTAATCTTACATCAGGTGGGCAGATGCTTCTATGCCTGCCGACGTATAAAAGAAATGAAATAGTTTTATATTCCTATTTGAATTGTGAATGTAACAAAATAGGTACAATGACATGAATGTTCTAAAATGAGATTCTATATCAATCGTAGTATGGATGATGTTGTTTAGCGATATTAGTTTTGGAATAACAGACTATATATAAAATTCTCGATGAACTCGACTTTGACACCAACACTCATGGGTTCCTTTACCACACAGGACAAACATTTGTGTGCTTGGTCTGGGTGTTTTAAGAGAAGTAGGACGCATTAAAAACAGCCCGTCTGGGGAAATACCTCCATTTCACATCAAACGGCAACAAAATAACAACTCCCTGGAGGGTTGATGTGTTCCTGCGTGTGAGTGAGGTCACCAGTAAGCTCCTATGGAGTTGGTGTGTTAGCGGCAGAGGTGGCATTGTGTGAGTGATACCTACTTAATGTATAGAAGCGTTTGTTAGCTACGGTGACCGCTTTGCATCAGATGGGTCGTATACTTGTATGAAAGCTTAGAAAGCTATGAAAGTAGCGAGTGATATATGAAAGGACAGAGTCATGAGGCGCTTGATTCTCTCTGCCTACCCCGCAAGAAATTTGGGGTGAAGTTATAGATAGCAAATAGATTTTGTTTGATTTTGACTATGACTCTGGTCTAATTAATGTTCTAGCAACTAGAAACTAAATTATATTGAATAGTTACTAAATTGTATGAAAGTTTGAACGTTTAATAGCAATTTAAACGTTTCGGTCGATATTCTCTGATTTTGTTTTACAGCGTCGGTAGGCATACAAACATACGGCCCACCTGATGTAAAGTGGTTACCGTGGCCTATGAACGCTTGCATTATATAAGTATCGCTTACGACGTGCCACCCCACTGCTAACACAGCAACTCCTTACCCAACAACCCTCCTGGGAGTTGCTATTTGGGCGTGGTTTTTTGTTAGGTGGAGGTACTTTCCCAGACGAGCTGTTTTGATGCATTCCAGCGCTCTCAAAATACCCAGACCAATATAAACGGACATGTTAATGGATACTAATGTTTGTCCTGTGTGGAAATCGAACCCACAAGCATTGATAACGAAGTGGTGTTATTAACCACTTCGCCAACGAGCTGGTGAAACAAAAACTTGAACGAAAACGAAATCCAGTTCTCAATACTAAAAAAAGTTAATGTAATATATTTGAGAAGTTATATTAACCATTACTTGCCTTTCGAGTAAACCGGCTACATAATTAGAACATTAAAATCTTCGATTCGACAAATTTCGTTTGATATACGTAATCACCCACTTTTAACGCTAAGAGGAGTCCCCACAAAACTTACTGACTAGAGTATACATAATATAATAAATACAGTACAATATAGCTGGAGTTTTTTTTTGGCACAGGCTATGTAGTTGGCACCTGTGGGCCGTTACCGGATGGGATTTACTTTTTTTGTCACTGACTAGGTTTTTGGCCCATATGGGCCGTTACTACGTCACAGGAAGGGCTCTTTTTACTTTGCGTCCATTGAAATTATTTGAAAATTTAACTTACGCAATGTAATCAATAAATCTATCTATCTATCTATAACCTCACGCCAAATCCCTTGCGGGGTAGGCAGAGAGAACCGAGCGCCGCGTGACTCGCTCCTTACATATCTCAATCGCTTCTTTAACATTCATTGCTCTTTTCATGCACGTTCGCCGGTTTCTAGGGTTCCTGACATCACCTTCTTATAGAACATGACCAATTTGATAATGGTAGGTAAGTCTTGGCCTTCCTCGGCTCCTACATCCTTCAACTTTTGCATTATATATCTGCTTCGTCATTCTTTGATCCTGCATTCATTCTACATGTCCGAACCAATGGAGCATGCCTCTTCTTATTTTAACACCGACGCCCTCTTTCAAACCAACTCTGCTTCTAACAATAAATAAATGTCTATTTTTTCCGAACGATAGTGAACTCGGCGGTATTAACGAGAGAGGGCCCCCAAACGATGGACCGACGATCAGATGAAGACCGCAAGGAGCCGATGAGATGAAGGAGAATCCAAGCGACACAGGACCGATTGTCATGGATCGCGTTAATGTTAATACTTCCACTTGTACAGATTCCACTTCACAATTTTATTTAATAATTATTTTTACCGACCGGTTTCGCCTTTACGGCATTATCAAGGTATTTTATACAACATATGGCGGTACCGTGCAATCAGTGATAGTGGGTATTGTGGGTAATCCACAGAGGTTAGTACTGGGCAGTGTTGTCACTTTATAATTTTATATTGAGTTGTGGGATAATTTATGACAGTTGGGGAGATGGAGATGGAGATTGTCATGGAGGTCAAAGGGAGAAAAGAGACGAAATGGTCTGCGTGTGAAATAATGAACGAGAGAAGGGACCGTTTTAAAATTGCCACATGTCTACGACGCTAATCATCATTCTGAGAGCGAAAGACAGGTTACTAATTTCTGGGCTTGTTAACATGTTTGTTAATTAACAAAGTTTAGTTTAGTACCTGACAGGATACTATCAAACATGTCAATTATAATAAATTTTGATAGTATTATAATCACATTCATATAGCTCAGCGTATCAATCTAATTATAAACCAATACATGTCTCAGTAGAGGATTATAGAAAACGCTTCATCTGAGAAGCGTTTCCTAAGAGCTTGGTGGCTTAGTCGTGAATGACGCGATTGTGACACCAACACTCGTGGGTTCGATTCCTACACAAGGCATTTGTGTGCATGAACATGTCTGTTTGTCTTGGTCTGTATGTTTTAAGAGAGGTAGGGCGCATCAAAGCAACCAGTCTGGGGAAGTGCCTCCACCTCACAGAAAACTGCAGCCAAATAACAACTCCCTAGAGGGTTGTTGCGTTCCTGCGTGTGAGCGAGGTCACCAGTATGCTCCCAAGGAGTTGCTTTGTAAGCAGCAGAGGGGGCATCGAGCGATTGATACTTAATATATTACAAGCATTAATAGGCTACGGTAGCCGCTTTACATCAAGTAGGCCGTATGCTTGTATGCTTCCCGACGTAGTATAATAAAAAATAAAAAAAATAAAATGCAGTACTTCGATTCTGAACAGATCTCTGAAAGATTTAATCTTATTGTAACCTATGTCAATTGAAATGGCGATCGAGGATAACAGCCTCATTATGTTAGTCAGTTTATTTAAAAGGATCAAAAAGAACTATAATGTATTAAAAAGAGTCAGAGCACTTAAAAACAGCTCTATTGGGCAAGTACCACTTCAAAGAAAACTTCGACTAAATATCGACTCCCTGGAGGGTTGTTTTGTTGCTATGAGTGAGTGAGGTTGCCAGTAAACACCTAAAGAGTTACTTTATTAGCAGCAGAGGTGGATCGCGTAAGAGATAATTAATGTATTGCAAGCCTTCGCAGTTTAACCCCGCCTGATGTAAACTAACTTTACGTCAGGTGGGTGGTATGCTTGTACATATGTGTGTTGTAGGTTCTGTTATAGCATTCCTCCCCGCGTTCACATAACACCCTATTTAAATAACACGTTAACTCTCAACATGACATCCAGAAGAAATTTGCATCTTGCGTGTCTTTTATTCGATGTCCTTAAATACCAAAAACCCGAATACCTATTCTCTAAACTACACTATAGCCCATTCCATGAAAGATATAGCACGAGGCCGACACGATACCTTTTAGCAGGACACCCTCATAAAACGGTGGCATTCGAGGGTAGTTTTCGGTACCAAGCCACTAAGTGTTGGAATAATATTCCACCACCATTACGGCTATTGAAGTCCAAAGTTACATTTAAAAATGAGTACAAAAAGTTTTTATTGATTAAACAAAATCTAGGAATACCTGATATTTACAGGCTGGATCTGTTTGTTTCGTAGCTTGCTTTCTATGTCAGATCAGATGACATATATTTTATATGATTTCGTCATGACCACAAAATATCCTCGAGTTTTTATGGACACTGAGTATATAGTATATTATTATTATTTCATTTACATTTACATTATAATTTGCCTCGATTGTAACACTCCACATTCGACGATGTACCTATTCAATATATTACCGTAATTATGTATTATCTACTACAGTGGGCACATTACGACTTTAATGATTTATTTAATTCACGTATTCATTTACCCCCTATTTTTCGCGGTTGGTCTGCGGCTGTAGCAGAATAATCAGCGTTTTGTTCAACAGGACAAAACAAGTAGCTGAGTTACAGCCATTTTGTGTTACTGCGGCACACATATGATTTTTTTCCCCCTTTACAGTGAACATGTTTCTTTGTATTGCTTACATTTATAAGCATAATTGTAACAAATTGTTATGTGTGTGCTGGAGATACAAATAAAGAATCTATCTATCTATCTATCTATCTATCTACATCTCGACGTTGTATAAAAAAATCCTTTTATAAGCCTATCAGTACATAAAAGAATAGAAACTATATTATAATTACTACATCAGTATAATCTTCTGACGATCGACATCTCTCGCCAACTTTAATTTGTCTCTGTCAGGCTCCGAGCCATTGTTTCTGGAAAATAAAAGTGTCGGCGTCAAATTAATTGTTGTAATTGGTACCTTGAGCCAGTCCAACTTGATTAGGGGGTGCTTTGTTAGCGATAAAAAGGTCTAGATTTTTTGCTAACTCAAGGATATTGCGATATCGACATTCAATTTCCTTCGTTAACGACCGAATTATCTGAGCATTGCAGACGAGGTGGGATGACGATGGAAAGGGAAGAATTGTGCATAATGTATAATTAACGAAAAACCGTCTTTACCAATTTTGATAACATCACATAGTTCCTGGCTATAAGCTAAAATTAAAATTAGCATCAAATCGACATATTACTGATGTGATGCTCAATGGAAATAGTAATTATCTGACCATGTCTTCAAAAGGCACATACTTTGACGAGCTCGGTGGCTCAGTTGTGAATGACGCGACTTTGACACCAACACTCGTGGGTTCGATTCCCACACAAGGCAAACATTTGTGTGCATGAACATGTATGTCTTGGTCTGGATATTTTAAGAGTGGTAGGGCACATCAAAGCAGCCCGTCTGGGGAAGTACCTCCACCTCACAGATCACCGGCCAAATAACAACTCCTTGGAGGGTTGTTGTGTTCCTGCGTGTGAGTGAGGTCACCAGTAACCTCCCAAGGAGTTGCTGTGTAAGCAGAGAGGAGGCATCACGCGAATGATACTTAATATATCGAAAGCCTTAATAGGCTACGGTACCCGCTCTACATCAGGTGGGCCGTAAGCTTGTATGCCTCAGGTAGTACAAAAAATATGTACATAATTTTTAATTAGCACTTGCTTGAGGGAAAACATCGCGAGCAAATCCGCAAGTCGCAGATATTATATTTTGAAGACTTATGACCGAACCTAAGATTGGTTTGTTTTTCAGTCTGGGTTGTAGATGTCTGATAGCAGTCGACCTATGTAAAAATCAGTATCTTCGCTAAATCCTTAGATTTAGGTAGCGGACCACAACAACAATGGATTATGAAATGGGTTGATGCTAGAAAAAGGAAGAGAATTAGAAGAGAGATATTCTTACGATTGACGTCTACAACGCCTGATGATGCCTCGTGGAGAGGCGAAACACGTGTCGCAGCGATGACCAAGCCAGTCGTGGCAGCGACGGTGGTGGTGGGGGCATGGGGATTCTGTTCCAGATGGCGGACGACCGCAGCAGCCGAGGCAGAGACTACCGGAGCAGCCATGGCAGCGTCGGCATTTTGCACTTACTAACAGTAGTGGGTGGGTGCCGGCCGGCGCTAGGCCGCATGAACTAATTGGTGGCGGAAGCGCACAAAGCAGGTTAGATCAAATTGCAAAATATAAATACTATTTGTCAAAGGACTAATTTTAAAAGTGAAAAATATCGGACTGCAAAGATGTCTGGATACTCAGCATATTAATTAATGTTTATTCTTTACTTTATCACTTGGCATCATTGTTATTGTAACCACATTGGCAAGTTTCCTCCTAACCACATGGCATTACTTATTTGTTCTCAAAAGCTGGTGTATTGAAAAAAAACAAGAACTGTGAGAAATTAATAAAATAAAGTAAGATGTCATTTCGAAAAATGTAAGACGTATGGGCGAGGTCCCAATGACAAATATAGATCTTTTTTATCTTTATCACATTGATATTATAAACTATGATAAACCTTATCGTTCCAATACAATGGATATTGGAGTGAAAAAGTATTAGAGTTGCCGTCATTAATCGATTACGCTTAAGACCTTAAGTAAAAATAATTCATCTCCAGTAGTAGTCAATCAAATAAAGTACTTTAAATATATATACATAGTCCGTCCATAAGTTCTGTTACAAATGTATATGCATTTATTTTTTTTATGTTACGAGTAATATTTATTTTTTTATGTATATGTATGTGTAAATTTAATAAAACATATATGTACATATTTATGGAAGTCTCAGCAAAAACTAAAAAATGATTATATTCTAAATGGCCACCTTTGGCTTTGAAAAAGGCCTTTAATCTGTCTGGCCACGAATCTATGGATTTACGCAGTATTTCCATGGGAAATTTAGCCGCTACTTCCTCTAGATTTCTTAAGAGATACAATGTCGGCGTGTCGTTTCAAGCAGGCCATTTCCTCTTAAACTGACCATAATTTGTAGTCTAAGGGGTTCAGATCTGGGCTAGACGAGGTCCAGTCTTCAGCTCTTGTAAAGTCCGGAACATTAGGACATGTGATAAACACCGAATTTCAGGTCTCGTTTCATTATACACGAGAGAGTCCTAGAGGGAATCTTCACTTCTCTCGATAGGATATTTTGTTTTGTAATGGTGTTTCGGCAAATTCTGACTTTAACAGCATTAACAGACTTTATAGTTCTAACAGCACGCGGTCGCCCCGTTCTTTAATGATCTTCAACAGAGGAAGTGTTAGTAAATCTGTGGATAATACGATATATGAACATACAGTTGATACCAAGCTTTTAAAGTGTCTTGAATATGACCGACGGCTCCATACCTTGCATACTTTGTGCAAGGCAATCACTGCAATTCTATTTTATTTAACAAAAAATATATATATAAAGCGGCTGGAAATCTAAAGAAGTTTTTAACATAACTATATAAGTAGTCTATATTATATATACATACATATATTACTGACTTATACGCCATAAATGTCAAGCGAGATATATTTTATTCATAAAATTTCCTTTTATGATTTTACCTGAGCGCACCGCGGATTTGGGTTAACACGCAACAAGAGTAAGAAAATGACTGGCACATTATAGATTATTTTAGATTACAAAATATGAGCGCGTCGCTAACTGATGTGATAATCACTCCTAAACTTCTTATGATACTTTTTGATACATCGTTGTAAACTATTTGTTTATAAAGCCAATGGCTCATCGGATGTAAAGTATACCAGCGTTGTCTTTACTGCTGCTAATACGGCAACCGCACTCACTCACATAACAACCAACCACAGGCTTGTCATTTGGCTGCAATATTCTTAGCAGTGGAGATTCTCTCCTAATCGGGTTTCATGTGCCCTACGGTTCTGAGAAATTATTTTCTATGTTAATATATTCGAATTTTACGCAATGGTGCGTTGTACTCCGTGGTAATAATGGCGATAACATATCGATCAAAGCTCGCCTTGCTAATATTCATAGTGTATTAACGCCAACACTGATATACGGCAGGCGTGATGTTATATATGTGTTTTACTACTAAATGTAGATGTTAATGATATTAAGAAAATGTTTACCGCAAACCCCCTTGTTGGCCAAGAAATCTTCGGGTATCATTTGACGCGTTTTATATTAAAATAGCGGTACGTTTAATAGAAAATCTTAATGAATACAAATGTTTTTCCATCAGCCATTTAAATCATTAACTTTTAACACAAATTGGTTTCCTTAATTTTTCTTTTCATCGTATTGCAAATATTCCTATAATATAATTCCTGCGCTGCACCCACACAATTCCTTGTTAGGTTATTGTGTTCGTACTAGTGAGAGAAATCAGGAAACTCTTGAAAGGTACGGCTATCAGTGGGGGTTGTGATACGTCTTATAGTGCTAGCGTCATTGTACTGTACATTATACATACTTATCGTAAATGCAAATATTTGTTTGCCACCCGCCGTAGTTCACAAAAACGACGTAAAAAAAGCGTAAAATCAATCACTGGGAAATATAAAATACAAAACGATAAAATGGCATAAAATGGACGTTAAAATATACCAACATTATATCGTATTTCATAAAGGTTTGCGGCGAATGTGCGAAGTGGAGCGAAACTGGTGTGAGACCGCCAATATATCGACATGATTGAGGCATGTTAAACAATAGGACAACTTTAAACAAACGCACGAAGTTTTCGACCCACAATATTATGGGGCGGCAGCACATGTATGTCATCTCTAGCGATGCAGTGTTCATGGGCTGTACTATAAATGCTTGTTATTGAGCAGGTCGTATACTCGTATGCCACATTTGTTTTATAACAAAAAAAGAAATTCAGGTACATTAAAAAATAGGTATATTATTACTCAAATAAAAAAAAATGTATTATCTATAACTTCACTCTAATTCTCTTGCAAAGAACCGAGCGCTACATGTCTCAGTCTTCGCACAACTCGCTCGCTTCTTTAACATAGCTCTTTTCATGCACGCTCCACGGTTTAGGGCTCCAGACATCAACTTCGAATATATGAAAAATATATTATATCTATATTTACCATAATAAAATCGCTGAGAAGTAAGAAGCTTGGACTTGCTATATTCGCATTGTATATCTGTTTCGTCATTCTTTCCTTTTGCCTACTTTCGACATTTCCGAATCAGCGGAGTATGCATTTTCTCATCTACACGATATTCCAGATCAACTCTTTTTCTTAAATTTAGGTTGGAATTACGTTAGAAACTTACTAATCACATTAAAAGTTGAACATAAAAAACAATATTTATACATAATATAATAGTAATTAAAAATATATAAGAAAATGAACCGCTGTCCTGTAAATTTAGATAATATCTAAAAATATGATTCTAAGGAATTCCTGAAATGTAATGACTTCCTACATATGATATCCTATATGATATCATATGATTTGTTAGTCAGTATTAAAATGTAATACAATTAGTCCACTTATAATCACAATGTTGTACTTTTAAGAGATATCAGCACGTTCAGTCCTGTAACAATGTGATTTTAGTTAACTAAATTTGCATCAATCATAATTGCCATTTTTCTCAAAGAATTCTTAGTGTTCGCAGTTAATTCAGTAACTACTGGTGCTTTCTGTGGCGGCGCCTTGAAACCAGTTGTCACATTTATGTTCTGCGTGGCACACTGTTCACAGTCAGCAGAATTACAGAGTGATGCTTCCTTGGTTATAAACTGACATACTGCTTATATCCTCATATTTACTGTGGTATCATTGCCAAATATTATTTAATATGTGCGATACGTATTTATTACACAAACGACAAAGGCGTTTTGTATTTTATTGGGGTTGTAAATTGTTTATGAGATGTTTATAAAGCACATTTTATACCTCTCAGACGAAAAACAAGGAAAGTATGTGGAGGAAAACCGCGAATAACTTGTCCCTGACATTGAAAGTATTCTAATTATATCATACAATTTGGGTCAATAGAATAAATAAATAAATAAATGTTGTCGGACAAATTACACAGCGCCATCTAGCCCCAAAGTAAGCGAAGCTTGTGTTATGGGTACTAGACAACTGATAAACATACGTAAATACATTTTTTTTTTGTAAATACATACTTATTATACATAGAAAATACCCAGACCAATACAAACAGACATGTTCATGCCTGTTTGTATTACGGTTGTGATACGTCTTATAGTGCTGGCGTCATTGTACTGTACATTATACATACTTATCGTAAATGCAAATATTTGTTTGCCACCCGCCGTAGTTCACAAAAACGACGTAAAAAAAGCGTAAAATCAATCACTGGGAAATATAAAATACAAAACGATAAAATGGCATAAAATGGACGTTAAAATATACCAACATTATATCGTATTTCATAAAGGTTTGCGGCGAATGTGCGAAGTGGAGCGAAACTGGTGTGAGACCGCCAATATATCGACATGATTGAGGCATGTTAAACAGTAGGACAACTTTAAACAAACGCACGAAGTTTTCGACCCACAATATTATGGGGCGGCAGCACATGTATGTCATCTCTAGCGATGCAGTGTTCATGGGCTGTACTATAAATGCTTGTTATTGAGCAGGTCGTATACTCGTATGCCACATTTGTTTTATAACAAAAAAAGAAATTCAGGTACATTAAAAAATAGGTATATTATTACTCAAATAAAAAAAAATGTATTATCTATAACTTCACTCTAATTCTCTTGCAAAGAACCGAGCGCTACATGTCTCAGTCTTCGCACAACTCGCTCGCTTCTTTAACATAGCTCTTTTCATGCACGCTCCACGGTTTAGGGCTCCAGACATCAACTTCGAATATATGAAAAATATATTATATCTATATTTACCATAATAAAATCGCTGAGAAGTAAGAAGCTTGGACTTGCTATATTCGCATTGTATATCTGTTTCGTCATTCTTTCCTTTTGCCTACTTTCGACATTTCCGAATCAGCGGAGTATGCATTTTCTCATCTACACGATATTCCAGATCAACTCTTTTTCTTAAATTTAGGTTGGAATTACGTTAGAAACTTACTAATCACATTAAAAGTTGAACATAAAAAACAATATTTATACATAATATAATAATAATTAAAAATATATAAGAAAATGAACCGCTGTCCTGTAAATTTAGATAATATCTAAAAATATGATTCTAAGGAATTCCTG
This sequence comes from Pyralis farinalis, assembly GCA_947507595.1. Lineage (NCBI taxonomy): Eukaryota > Metazoa > Arthropoda > Insecta > Lepidoptera > Pyralidae > Pyralis > Pyralis farinalis. The sequence continues at coordinate 34,455,806 of OX382260.1, read as the reverse complement.
AAATGTAATGACTTCCTACATATGATATCCTATATGATATCATATGATTTGTTAGTCAGTATTAAAATGTAATACAATTAGTCCACTTATAATCACAATGTTGTACTTTTAAGAGATATCAGCACGTTCAGTCCTGTAACAATGTGATTTTAGTTAACTAAATTTGCATCAATCATAATTGCCATTTTTCTCAAAGAATTCTTAGTGTTCGCAGTTAATTCAGTAACTACTGGTGCTTTCTGTGGCGGCGCCTTGAAACCAGTTGTCACATTTATGTTCTGCGTGGCACACTGTTCACAGTCAGCAGAATTACAGAGTGATGCTTCCTTGGTTATAAACTGACATACTGCTTATATCCTCATATTTACTGTGGTATCATTGCCAAATATTATTTAATATGTGCGATACGTATTTATTACACAAACGACAAAGGCGTTTTGTATTTTATTGGGGTTGTAAATTGTTTATGAGATGTTTATAAAGCACATTTTATACCTCTCAGACGAAAAACAAGGAAAGTATGTGGAGGAAAACCGCGAATAACTTGTCCCTGACATTGAAAGTATTCTAATTATATCATACAATTTGGGTCAATAGAATAAATAAATAAATAAATGTTGTCGGACAAATTACACAGCGCCATCTAGCCCCAAAGTAAGCGAAGCTTGTGTTATGGGTACTAGACAACTGATAAACATACGTAAATACATTTTTTTTTTGTAAATACATACTTATTATACATAGAAAATACCCAGACCAATACAAACAGACATGTTCATGCCTGTTTGTATTGGTCTTTGTTTGTACTGTGTGGGAATCGAACCCACGAGCGTTGGTGTCAAAGTAGCGTAACAGCGCGTTTCACGACTGCGCCATCGAGCTCGTCTTTTGAAATTGGTTTATTTCAATTTCAATTAGAAACTTGTATAGAAAGTCTACGTATAAAACTAGAGAATCGAAATTCGATTGATTCATTAACTGTAGGCCGAAACTTTAACGTGAGCCTTCACCACGGGCTGTATGGGGAAGCTGAAGGTCGTTCAGCGTGCTATGGAAAGAGCGACACTTGGGAATAACATAGATATATATCCTACGAGAAATGAGGATATCCGCAGCAGAAGTAAGGTAACCGACATAGTCCAAAGAATAAGCATGCTGAAGCGGGCTGGGCTCATAGTTCATAGAATCGACAACCGTTGGGGAAGAAATGTTCTCGAATTGCATCCCTTACATGCAGCGTAGGATGACACTCCTCTAGATGGAGCGACGCCCACAAGAGGTTTGTAGGGAGTCGATGGAAGCAATTGGCAGAAGATTGAGGGGAATAGCTCCATAGAGGGGAAGCCTATATTCACCAGTAGACGAATATGGACTGAAATAATGATGTTGATGGTAATACCGAAAGAACTATTTTCTTTTACATCACTGACCGAAGAAAAGATCTGATCTTATTTGCCCATCGAATGTATCAATTGGCGATAAATAATGTATATTTGATATTAAGTATACATACAGGATGGTCCATTTATAGTGGTCCAAATTTTTTTTACTGTTACAAGACATTATGTCGACTTATTTAAGAATAACTTTAGTTCCGCGAAAATCGATAGTTTAGAAGTTATGATATTCTTGAACTTTTTTGAAATATATCTATTTTAGTCACAAAAACATCTCTAGTTTAATACCTGTTTCACTAAATCGAATGAAATTCAGTTCGATTATACAGAAGACACGTAGCTAGCATTTAACGCATAGTTTATAAGCTTTATTCCTACACTGTACTATTATACATAAATACTACTATAAATATTATACAATACAAAAATATTTATTTTAAAAAAAATCACTCAGAAAAAAGTGTATTACTGAAGACTGGCCAGTGGAATTAAAAACTACCTAAACATAATGAGATTATCCAGAAAAAAATTATAGCGGTTTAACAATTATTACGTATTCAGAAATCAACAATGTGTACAAAATCACTAAAATACTTGAATTTAAAAAAAAATCTTCTTCATTCTTATGTCGTATTCCCAAAAGCGGTTTATGTAGAATGTATGTGACTGGGAATCAAAAAGAAAGTCAATACCTATAATTAGTAATGTTTAATAAGAAGCACCTCATAAGTAATTTTTAGATCATTACAAGAAGTATCCAATTGTTCGATATGATGCCAAATGCTTCGTTTTGCAATCGCGCCGCTCGACGATGGCTGGAAGTTTATCCTCATACACAAAAACGATTTAGAAGATTGTTTGTTGATAATTGTTTTTTTAACGTGCGTTCCTCAAGGAGTGATGCAATTCACGCGAATTTAAAAAGTCGTATGTTACACTGATCTCTTATGTTAAGTGGTGCGAAAGACTATGCACTACTATTGCTTTGCATCTCACTTTATTGTCACCAATATCCAGTCTAGCAACATCTTAGATAGTTATCTTGTTTTAAATATATTCTTTAATTCATTATTGCAAAATATGGAAAGATTACGGCTCATGTGCTAATTCATAATAGTTGCTTGTTTATTTCAATCTATATATATAAAAGGAGAAGCTGACTGACTGACATATCAACGCAGGGCCTAAACTATAAGGGTTAGAAACTTGAAATTTTGCTCAGGGGTTCCTTTTATAACGTAGGGGAGCACTTAGAAAGGATTTTTGGAAATTCATCCCCTAAGGGGGTAAAACGGGGGTGCAAATTTAGTATGAAACTTTGGCGTTTTTGAAGATATTCGAATGAAATTCAGCATGAAGGTTCTTTACTGATAGGCATGAAACATGAGTAAAATATTTTTTTGTAAATTCATCCCTTAGGGGGTTAAACAGGGGCGCAAAGTTAGTATGAAACTTTGCCGTTTTTGAAGTTATTCGAATGAAATTCAGCATGAAGGTTCTTTATTGAAAGGCATGAAACACGAGTAAAATATTTTTCTCAACAATCATCTATATCTATATATATACTAGCAGAAGCCCGCGGCTTCGCACGCATGAGATTTGGGCTTTTTGTAGCCTTTATTTCTCTGTAGACATAAAATTGTTTATGTTTAAAAAAAAACAAAGTTCAGGGTCGTAGATGCAACCATAGAGCGATTCAATTTTCGAACAGCACCATCTATTGACCTTTAAAGGAGGCAACGTATATGTATTTTATTTATATTACATAAAAAATGCGTAGGTAGTTATTTTATGTTACAAAAAATAAGTATTCAATGAAAATAATAAAAATATAATTGCAAAATCCCCCGAAGGGGAAGATATTTCCCCTTAAACTTTGCATCCCCGTTTTACCGCCCTTGAGGGATGATTTTTGAGAAAAATATTTTACTTTTAAGGGTTAGAAACTTGAAATTTTGCATAGGGGTTCCTTTTATAACGTAGGGGAGCACTAAGAAAGGATTTTTGGAAATTCATCCCCTAAGGGGGTAAAACGGGGGTGCAAATTTAGTATGAAACTTTGGCGTTTTTGAAGTTATTCGAATGAAATCCAGCATGAAGGTTCTTTACTGATAGGCATGAAACATGAGTAAAATATTTTTTCAAAATTTATCCCTTAGGGGGTTAAACGGGGGCGCAAAGTTAGTATGAAACTTTGCCGTTTTTGAAGTTATTCGAATGAAATTCAGCATGAAGGTTCTTTATTGAAAGGCATGAAACACGAGTAAAATATTTTTCTCAAAAATCATCCCTTAAAATTCCACCCCAGGTGTAATGGAGGTCAAAAGTATTTCTTGAACTAAAAGTTGAATTATTAAGAAATTGTTATTTTTTAAAGTGAGCTGCTTTAGACTGTAAATATACTCTCAATCAAGACGTCAAATGAGTAATTTCAGCGTTTTTATAATTCCACATTTAGGGGCTGAAAGGAGGGTTGACAGTTTGTATGGAGCAGAAAACTTTTTGAAGTTAGTGACTTGAAACTTTGTATAGATACTCTCTATTAGAATCCAAAAAAAAATGTTTTCAACGTTTTCAAAAATTCCACCCTTAGCGAGGTGAGGTGAGGTGAAAAGGGGGTTGAAATTGTGTTTGAACGAGACGCTAATCTATATTAATAGAAATATGGATGGATTCCTGTCTAATTCACTGACTCAATGACCAATAGGTTCCTTTTGTAATGCATATGAGAGATAAGGAAGATTTTTTTGAATTTCAACCCAGGCAGATATTTTTTTTTAAGTGGCTTGAAACTTTTATGTTTTTAAAATAGGCAATGTTGAGAATAAAGAGGTGCTTTGAGTGTATACAGCCAGTATCAAATAGTTAATGAAAACCGAACAGGCCGTGACATATCTTTATTACTACACAAATAAGGATATTTGATACTTTTACTAACTATTTAATGCCGACTGTACTAAAAAATAAGAAGTAAAATAAAAATAAGTGAAACTGCTGAAATTCCAAAATCTACGCGTGCGAAGCCGCGGGCATAAGCTAGTATCTATATATATAAAAGGAGAAGCTGACTGAATGACTGACATATCAACGCAGGGTCTAAACTATAAGGGTTAGAAACTTGAAATTTTGCACAGGGGTTCCTTTTATAACGTAGGGGAGCACTAAGAAAGGATTTTTGGAAATTCATCCCCTAAGGGGACAAAACGGGGGTGCAAATTTGGTATGAAACTTTGCCGTTTTTGAAGTTATTTGAATGAAATTCAGCATGAAAGTTCCTTATTGAAAGGCATTAAACATGAGTAAAATATTTTTTTCAAAATTCATCCCTTAGCGGGTTAAACAGGGGCGCAAAGTTACTATGAAACTTTGCCGTTTTAGAAGTTATTCGAATGAAATTCAGCATGAAGGTTCTTTATTGAAAGGCATGAAACACGAGTAAAATATTTTTCTCAAAAGCGTGGTGACGTGAGGTGAAAAGGGGGTTGAAATTGTGTTTGGACGAGACGCAAATTTATAGTAATAGAAATGGACTTCCTGTCTAATTCACTAACTCACCAATAGGTTCCTTTTGTAATGCATATGAGAGATAAGAAAGATTTTTTTGAATTTCAACCCAGGCAGATATTTTTTCAAGGGGCTTGAAACTTTTATGTTTTTAAAATAGGCAATGTTGAGAATAAAGGGGTGCTTTGAGTGTATACAGCCAGTATCAAATAGTTAATGAAAACCGAACAGGCCGTGATATATCTTCATTACTACACAAATAAGGATATTTGATACTTTTACTATTTAATGCCGACTGTACTAAAAAATAAGAAGTAAAATAAAAGTAGGCGAAACTGCTGAAATTCCTAAATCTACGCGTGCGAAGCCGCGGGCATAAGTTAGTCGTCATATAAATGTATATTAATAACACAATAACACATACTATCTAACAGAATCAACATAACAACCTCTCTCCTGATTTCAAACTTATATATAATCACCGATTGTATGTCACTATTTATTTATAATGTGCGGATTTCGGGTGAAGTGCTCTTTATAATCTTTAGATTCAACGTTTGCCTAACATATGCGTGCACCCTACTATTTACAAACAAAGTTTAGGCAAAAGAGAATCAGGACCAACCATTCCGACTGCGAAAGTAGCACCTCCATCTCATAGAAACCTGGACACCAAACTGCAAGCAAGTCAACTGCATTTAGGGCTGTTACGTTCCTACGAATACCGACGGTGAGTCCATGCAGTTACCGAAGTCCGTAGACGTTTGCAATACTATACTTTTTCTACTGCAAGGAATCTAAGCTAAGGTTATTTTACATCAGAAGCTAGTTTGCCTATTGATATTTAAAAAATAAACCCTAGGAAAGTGGAAATCATCAACGATTATTCATATACATTGATATGTTGACGCTAAGTTCTTTGCGAGGTATGCAGACAGAACTAAGCACCACATCACTCGATCCTTACATACTTGAAGATTTTCTTGATCTCATCCATCAAAATTCAATGTGATTAAATAAATACATTAAAGTAATTATACCTCATGTGCTCACTGATGTTTGCACATGAGGTATAATTACTTTGACACCAACGCTCGTGGGTTCGATTCCCACATAGGCCAAACATTTGTGCGCGCGAACATGTCTGTTGGTCTTGGTCTGGATATTTTAAGAGAGGTAGGGCGCATCAAAGCAGCCCCTCTGGGAAGGTACCTCCACCTCGGAAAAAACTGCAGCCAATTAACAACTCCCTAAAGGGTTGTTGTGTTCCTACGTGTGAGTAAGGTCACCGGTAAGCTCCTAAGGAGTTGCTGTGTTAGCGGCTGAGGTGGCATCGCGCGAGTGTTACTTAATATATTACAAGCGTTAATAGGCGACGGTAACCGCTTTACATCAGGTGGACGGTATGCTTGCATGCCTCCCAAAGATGTATAAAAAATATCAAATAAATACACAAATTTGTTGCATCGATTGTGTCACAAATTGCGTTTTAATAAATTTAATTAATAGGACTCTATGAATGGACACAATCGTCTTCTCCTGCACACATATTTAGCTTATGAACAACTGAGCCAGAGTTGTCGTCACTTATCTAGTACTTACAACTACTCCATCTAGTTATATATAACTACACGCCAAATCCCTTGCCGTGTAGGTATCGAGAACCGAGCAACATGTGACTCAGTCCTTACACAGCTTTATACACTTTTATCCTACTTTCGTGCTCTCTCTGCCATATCCAACTATCGCTTCTATATGTAAGCGTTGGGACCAGTATTGCATTGTGTAAAGGGAGATGTGCCTACTAGCCTAAGTTGTTACTGCCATGAAGTTTTCCTAACGCTCTATTCATATTATTCCCAGCATTCATGCATCTTTCCACATCATCGGTGTACCTTCCGTCCCTGCTAAAAACGCATCCAATATATTCAATCTCATCTACTTGATCCAACACTTCGTCAACCGTAATTCTTACATTGGTTGTTTCTTATCTTTTATCATCTTTATCATTATCTCTGTCTTCTTCGCATTAAATAGTAAACCTTTCTCCATACAATCGTCTTAACTTATAATCTTATCTATTATATATTTACACACAATGAAACAATAATTTCGAGTTTAGATAGAATATCTCTACAAAGAGTCACATACAAACTTGCAAATATTACCTTCCAGCAATTGCACATAAAAGTCCGTAGTAGGGGCTAAATTCTCAAACCCCTCGTTATTGACAATTCGTTTCAGTGACATGGAAGAACCCGTTTTTTCAAGCTTATCTACCTGAGATTTTTATACAATTGGGCCTACCATTGAATTTAAGGCGCGTTTAACATAAGACAGTGATTCGAGTTCAAATAGAGCGTGAGATGGGTATGCATGCAAGAATTTGGGTGGAAGAAACAAAGGATTTATTACTGTTTCTCCACCGAAAGGGAAAGTATTTTCATTCTGAGCCTTTACAAATCACATATCTTTACAATAAACAGTGTAAAGTTTGTCTTCGTTTGGTATTTTGAGGTTTATCTTTCTGTTTGAAAAAACACGTGAAGTGATTGGAGTTGGAATGTTCAAGTACTGACTCTTTTGTACAACTAATGTAGCGGTTATTCTTATGTCACTGCTGTGCCACATTTCTGCCACAACTATCACAATCTGATGTTATTTTCGGCAGGCGGTAGCTCGCCACTCACTAGATGGACTCCCGAAATGCCACAGATAGTCGGACGGGGGCAACACCGGTGTGAGTGACTCAGGGGTGTCGAGAGGTGTGCTGCACTTTCTCCGAAGTTCCTCGCGGCGTTATACCCTTTAACACTTCCACCCCTGAAGCATTTCACCGGATAAAGCAATATGCTCTATCGACTCCTCTCTGGACGGCCAATGAAGGCAAGCCAGAGCTGAGAGTCTTGCCGGCCTTCTTGACTTTCCACTCCGACCGACGAAGACACGCCGCAGACGAAGGCCTGGAACGACTCTCTGGAGCACTTGGGGTACCCGTGGTGTCGTTACCCACCAACAGCTCACCACAAGCTGCCCTATGGGCTTATATATTATTAATGCAATTTATCACAATACAATGCAAAGAAATTTAGCATCGCAAAATAATATTTTAATACGATATAATTGCTTTTTATTAAAAACAAAATATCGACATATTTTTATTATAACTTAAATATTTTTTTATACCACTAAGGTGGAAAATAACCGTACGACGTGCCCGATGGTAAGCAGTTACCTTAGTCTATCGACATTTGCAACACAAGGGGTGCCTTGCGCCAGCGACCCTGTAAGAACCTCTTCACGCCTTTCTTGAAGAACGTAGTAGTGAAGTTGTGCCTTGGGAAAACCTCGGCAGGGAGTTCATTCCACAACTTAATAATTCTTGATTGAAAACTCCTCTGGAATCGCATAGTGCGCAACCATTGCGTTTCCAATGTATGAGGATGAATACCCAGCCGTGGGCGAGCTGTACCATTGTAAAACTATTACAACAGGCATTGATTTTTAAAAGATATAATACAGGTATATAATACAGGCCAACGCAGTGCAAACGATTTTTCTCACACACACATATAGGAGCCGAGGGAGGCCAAGACTTACCTTCCATAAACAATTTGGTAGTGTTTTATCAGAAGGTCCCTGATTTTATATTAGCGGCGAGCGTGCAAAAGAAAAGCAATGAATCTTAAAGACGCTAGTGAGGTTTGGAAGGATCGAGTCATGTGGCGCTCGGAACTCTCTGCCTACCCCGCAAGGTATTTGGCGTAAAGTTATAGATAGATACTTGTATTATCTGTAATTGTGCCTGTTGCCGTACTCAACGTATGGTTAAGTTAAGTAAAACTGAGGAAATTAGTGTCTGTAAAATACTTTAATCTCTTATTACACATATTTTTACCTAAGCAACTGCATCTCTAACAGTTAGGTTACTCTAATATAAATAATTGATAATTTAATATACATATCGTGCGGACATCATTATTTTTACTTTTAGCTTGTATTTTTTTATTTGTGACATTTAGAACGTTTATTGCTTTTACTTTATATAATATTTGCACACCTGTATCTAAAACAGGTAGAGTACATGTACAGGATTGTTATTTTATTAGCTTAAGAACTTAATGAACTTGTATTCTGGCAAATAAAGAATTTAATTTGATTTGATTTGATTAGGCAAGTAATAATTTCAAGTGAATCAACACGATACAAGTTGAAAGAAAATATTCCACTCTTAAAATACCGTCACTGTTTAAACTGTAGCAAACATAGTATACTGCAAGAATAATAAAGGACAAAAAGAAAAGCACTTTTGGAAACATACACATACCAATTTCAGGCGCCCACCTACAACAACGACCTACACAGGTTAGATGTGAAATAATAGGGAAAATAGAATTAAGGGGAAACGATTTGAGGGCGATGGCTTCAAAACGCTTTTGGGAGGAAAACGCCTTATGTAAATAACCTGAGACGTTAGTACGCGGAATTTATGTCCTCGGATTTGAAGTACTACTGGTAGAACAAATGATACAACCTTGTGTCTCTAAATTTATGCGTGGGCATGTTTTTCTGAATGACAACATTCGTAAAGGTCGGCGTTCAACTGTGACCGATCGAACCCTAAACGTCGAGTTGAAAAAAAATTGACTCATCATCTACCAGGTGATTCGAAGACATTCGGGGATCGGAATACGTCTACATTCTGAAGTTCAGAAACCTGGGTTGACGGTGGATTCACGATCTAAAACCCAGAAACGGAACGCCGTTGTGATGATATATGTATATCAACACGACCAATGTAAGAATTACGGTTGATGAAGTGTTGGATCAAGTAGATGAGATTGAATATATTGGATGCGCTTTCAGCAGGGACGGAAGGTACACCGATGATGTGGAAAGATGCATGAATGCTGAGAATAATATGAATAGAGCGTTGGGAAAACTTCATGGCAGTAACAACTTAGGCTAGTAGGCACATCTCCCTTTACACAATGCAATACTGCCATGCAATTCTCTAAGCGACTCGTAATGGCTGTGTGCGTCTCTGTGATCACAGATGTCACAGCTTTGACATTGTCTACTGCGATCACGGCTAAATTATTTGATATTCTATAAGGCTGTAAGCGTACGCGAGGCTGTTTGCCTTGTAGAATTCCAATTCCAAACGCAGCCTTGCGGCGCTAGTATCGCACAACCATGAAAAGCGACACCAAAGAATTGCAATTTTGTGTTCAAGGCTGTAACAGCCGATGTTTCCGAGGATGTAAGGACGTTTGCTCTTACAGAATTGCATGGCTGGTCCCAACGCTTACTTATGGAAGCGATAGTTGGATATGGAAGAGAGAGCACGAAAGTAGGATAAACGTGTATAAAGCTGTGTAAGGACTGAGTCACATGGTGCTCGGTTCTCGATACCTACACCGCAAGGGATTTGGCGTGTAGTTATATATAACTAGATGGAGTAGTTGTAAGTACTAGATAAGTGACGACAACTCTGGCTCAGTTGTTCATAAGCTAAATATGTGTGCAGGAGAAGACGATTGTGTCCATTCATAGAGTCCTATTAATTAAATTTATTAAAACGCAATTTGTGACACAATCGATGCAACAAATTTGTGTATTTATTTGATATTTTTTATACATCTTTGGGAGGCATGCAAGCATACCGTCCACCTGATGTAAAGCGGTTACCGTCGCCTATTAACGCTTGTAATATATTAAGTAACACTCGCGCGATGCCACCTCAGCCGCTAACACAGCAACTCCTTAGGAGCTTACCGGTGACCTTACTCACACGTAGGAACACAAGGTGAAGGTACCTTCCCAGAGGGGCTGCTTTGATGCGCCCTACCTCTCTTAAAATATCCAGATCAAGACCAACAGACATGATCATGCACACAAATGTTTGGCCTATGTGGGAATCGAACCCACGAGCGTTGGTGTCAAGGTCTTCACGTCACGCGTCATTCACGACTGCGCCACCGAGCTCGTCAAAAATCAATGAGCACATGATGTATAATTACTTTAATGAATTTATTTAATCACATCGAATTTTGATGGATGAGATCAAGAAAATCTTCAAGTGTGTAAGGATCGAGTGATGTGGTGCTTAGTTCTATCTGCATACCTCGCAAAGAACTTAGCGTCAACATATCAATGTATATGAATAATCGTTGATGATTTCCACTTTCCAAGGGGTATTTTTTTAAATATCAATAGGCAAACTATCGTTTGATGTAAAATAACCTTAGCTTAGATTGCTTGCAGTAGAAAAAGTATGGTATTGCAAACGTCTACGGCTTCGGTAACTGCATGGACTCACTGTCGGTACTCGCAGGAACGCAACAGCCCTAAATGCAGTTGACTTCCTTGCAGTTTGGTTTCCAGGTTTCTATGAGATGGAGGTGCTACTTCCGCAGTCGGAATGGTTTAGTACGCCCTGATTCTCTTTTGCCTAAACTTTGTTTGTAAATAGTAGGGTGCACGTGCATATGTTAGGTAAACGTTGAATCTAAAGATTATAAAGAGCACTTCACCCGAAATCCGCACATTATAAATAAATAGTGACATACAATCGGTGATTATATATAAGTTTGAAATCAGGGGTGAGGTTGTTATGTTGCTTCTGTTAGTGTGTGTTATTATGTTATTAATATACATTTATATGACGACTAGCTTATGCCCGCGGCTTCGCACGCGTAGATTTTGAAATTTCAGCAGTTTCACTTACTTTTATTTTACTTCTTATTTTTAGTACAGTCGGCATTAAATAGTTAGTAAAAGTATCAAATATCCTTATTTGTGTAGTAATGAAGATATATCACGGCCTGTTCGGTTTTCATTAACTATTTGATACTGGCTGTATACACTCAATGCAACTCTTTATTCTCAACATTGCCTATTTTAAAAACATAAAAGTTTCAAGCCACTTGAAAAAATATCTGCCTGGGTTGAAATTCAAAAAAATCTTTCTTATCTCTCATATGCATTACAAAAGGAACCTATTGGTGAGTTAGTGAATTAGAGAGGAACTCCATTTCTATTACTATAGATTAGCGTCTCGTCCAAACACAATTTCAACCCCCTTTTCACCTCACGTCACCTCGCTTTTGAGAAAAATATTTTACTCGTGTCTCATGCCTTTCAATAAAGAACCTTCATGCTGAATTTCATTCGAATAACTTCAAAAACGGCAAAGTTTCATACCAAATTTGCACCCCCGTTTTATCCCCTTAGGGGATGAATTTTCAAAAATCCTTTCTTAGTGCTCCCCTACGTTATAAAAGGAACCCCTGTGCAAAATTTCAAGTTTCTAACCCTTATAGTTTAGACCCTGCGTTGATATGTCAGTCATTCAGTCAGCTTCTCCTTTTATATATATGGATATTGAAATAAATAAGCAACTATTATGAATTAGCACATGAGCCGTAATCTTTCCATATTTTGCAATAATGAATTAAAGAATATATTTAAAACAAGATAACTAGGTATCTAAGATGTTGCTAGACTGGATATTGGTGACAATAAAGTGAGATGCAAAGCAATAGTAGTGCATAGTCTTTCGCACCACTTAACATAAGAGATCAGTGTAACATACGACTTTTTAAATTCGCGTGAATTGCATCACTCCTTGAGGAACGCACGTTAAAAAACCAATTATCAACAATCAATCTTCTAAATCGTTTTTGTGTATGAGGATGAACTTCCAGCCATCGTCGAGCGGCGCGATTGCAAAACGAAACATTTGGCATCATATCGAACAATTCCTTGGAACTCTTTAAACAAGTGTTACTATAGTACGAATAAGAAGAGGCATGTTAAAATAAGAAGGGGCGCGCTGCATTGGTTCGAACATGTTGAAAGAATACAGCATGAAAAAGTTACGAAACAGATATACAACGCAAAAATAGATGGATGTAGGAGCCGAGGAACGCTAAGACAAACTCACCATGATCAAATCGATCGTGTTCTATCAGAAGGCGATGTCAGGAGCCTAAGAAACCAGTGAGCATGCACGAGAAGAGCAATGAATGCTAAAGAAGCGAGTGGAGTGTGATCGAGTCACGTCGCGCTCGGTTCTCCCTTCCTACCCCGCAAGGGATCCGGCGTGAAGTTATAGATAGATAGATACCATAGTACATCCGAATTTTTAAATGATAATTATAATCATTGATATGCTGATTTCTATGTAAAGTAGATAAAATGTAATACAGTAATTTAATTTGATAGGTTAAAATCAATTTTCATATCTGATTCAGGCGAAATGTTGTGAAACTGATATTTATTAATAAGGTTATTGTACCAATATTTGAAGCAAATACATTTTATTTCTTTCAACTGATCCCGTTCTGCGATTGGTAGAATACACAAATGGAAGCAAAATCTCTCCTTAAACTCAAATGCTCAATACTTTGTGCGGGCTTAGGATCATCGACAATAGGGAATATGTGTGAAAATTTTTTAGGGCAGATTTAAAAAGAGGAGATAGAGATAGGAAGATATCTCAAAGTAAAGTCTTTCTACGATAATTAGTTTGTGAGATAATGCTGTTTAGTGGCAAAAGTGGCATTTCATCATATGACTTGAAAACGCTTCATTCATACTAAGAGACCGCGGTAGAAGAAATGTATGGATTTAAACTAAATATTCTGCTGTATTTCCGCAATTCAAGCATACACATTGATGCTGTCAAAGTAAAATATGTATATGTATGTATGTATGTATATCTTCACTAGGGTGGATCAAAAAATTTTTTTTTCGAATTTTGATTTGGAATAGTTACTAAAAGTTGACTATTACTGTTAATGTTTAGAATAAAAAATATAAAAAATATCAAACAACTGTAAAAGCCCCCGCCAAGACATCAAACATTTTAAAATAATGAATTTTTCAGCGATAATTTTGCAATCTACAAATGTCAATGAAAGTATTTTAAATATACTTTTTTAATCAAAAATATATGCAAATATTGTTTATTAGGCATTTCGTAACAATTACAGAAATATTTATCAGTATTTACGTGTTAACAAAGGCGGGTGCAGGGACTGCAGGGAGGGGTGGTTTGGCACGCGCACAAGCGCACTTTGGCGGATTTTGTTTAAATTAGTGACGTTTATTGTTTCTTGGTGAAAGGTCGCGTGTCATTTTGTCATTACTGCTACCTGTTTTACAATTATTAGTGTGATTATAAACATGACTTCTACTAGAGAAAAGTTAAAATGTCCGATATTTGGTGAAAGTGAAGAGTTAAAGGAAAACTTATTACTGACGCACGAAAATGTAATGAAGTTCTATGAAGGACTCGTCAAGACTTAAAGATTAGTTATAGGACTACAAAAAAAGCAATATTTAATGAGATTGCTGAAGTTGTTACCGCAAAAGTAGAAGCTTTATGGATAAAATCGCCTATTTCGATCGTGACTCAAAAACGAGTTTTACACTTACTAAAAAGTTATCATTCTAAATGTAATAAGAAAATTAAAAAGTAAAACTAGAAGAATTTAGAATACATAGTAGACTGCTGTTTGACATAGCTGCATGTTAATGTAAAACTATTCAGAGTTGTACTTGCTCGAAGGAAAAATAAGTGCCAAGGGAAGAACAAATGTTTTTAAATGACGAGCGTACGAACAGATTGATGGCTATAGGAAAAATAAATGTTATACAAAGTAAAAACTTAAAAAAACGAAGATTACGTGCTTTAAAACAAGAAACATCACATAGTATGAATGCCAAAATCGAAAAAACACTAACGACTTTGAATCGATCAAATAGAGTCTAAAAATGATAAAAAAATTGCCCTTTCTTCTTGCTCGTTGACCTTAGAAACTTTGCAGACCTGTGATTCAACTTCTCGGGAGAAATCAACTCTTCTTAAGCTTAAGGATGCAAGTCTTCATAGCTTAGCAACAGTATGCGATAGATACGGAGTCTCAGACCGAGCTGCAGCGGCTATTGTATCTTCTGTACTTTGTGATGCTAACTCTGAAACGCAATCGGTGAATATCGTGGATAGAATGAAACTGAGAAGAATAAGACAAGTAAAGTAAGCCTTCTCATGCGTGATGGTTAACTAGAGCAAATCATTTATTCCGTTTGTATATTTAAACGAAAGAACCATCACAAAATCTCGTACACTTGGTGAAGTTTATTGTGAAATCATATGCACCAGTTTGGTTTGCTTTCAAAGTTCATTCGTCCCGCAAAGATGGTTCAAGGCACCTATGGAAACTTAGTTCTAGCATCAGATATTTACCTGAAAAACTGCTCCAGATTATGGACCCTGTTATAGTCCGAAATAGTTACTTTGCTCATTCAGAAAATTTATTGTTGAGTATGATAACAGATCCTCAGAAACACAGCAGAGAACTCGCCGCAAGACGTATTAAGGCTCGTCAAGGAAATGAAAATATGATTTTACGAACATTTGAAGTGCCAAAAGTAAACTTAAATGCAAGCTCATATATCGACATGATTGACTGGCAACAACGATTTTATGAACCTCCAATATTTAAAAATATTTCTGATGAGCAATTTCAAGATTTAATTGAAACTGGAGGAGAGGCTGTTTCGGAGTTCATTAGATTACCTTTCCCACACGCCACACAGCAGTGGAACGCTCAGTTAAAGTGGTTACTGAAGCAGGTCTTAGAGTTTGCGGTAAAAATACTAGAGAGGGGTACATAAAGGCTAAATTAGCCTCCCGTAAGGTAATGCCAAAGTTCGAGTCAAAAAAGGATTTTTATGTTAAAAAGTGACTTTACCTTTCTGATGTTTTCATACATTCTATTTATTACTTTTCAATAAATAATTAGTAATTCATTTGTTTGTTCTATTCAGTACATATTTACAATTAAGAAGTACCATAATAATTAATTTTAAAACTCTGAAGACGCACACATAATATATATATATTTTTATATTTTTCTAAATTTCAGACCTCCGGCGGGGGCTCATACTGTCATGATAAAATTATCAAAAAAATAGGGATAATTCGTGATCATATAACGCAACTTTTTTGACCTATTCCAATTCGAAAAAAGAAAAAAAAATTTTTCCATACAATAGTGATCCACCCTAATCTTCACGCCAAATCCCTTGCGGGGTAGGCAGCGAGAACCGAGCGCCATAAGACGCGGTCCTTGCATACTTCACTCGCTTCTGTGACATTCATAGCCCTTTTCATGCACGCTCGCCGGTTCCTGGGGCTTCTAACATCACCTTCTGATAAAACACGACCAATTTGGTCATGGTAGCTTAGTCTCGGCCTTCCTCGGCTCCTACATATATACATGTATATCTGTTTCGTCATTCTTTCGTCCCGCATTCTTTCTACATGTTCGAACCAACGGAGCATGCCCTTTCTTATCTTAACACCGACACTCTCTTTTAGACCAACTCTTTCTCTCACGTCTTCATTACGAACGCGGTCAGCAAGCGTTATGCCACAAATTTTGCGCAATGCTCTCATCTCGACCGCATTTATTCTACTTTCATGCTCTCTCTGCCATACCCAGCTCTCACTTCCATAAGTTAGCGTTGGATTTAGCACCGCGTTGTGTACAGCGAGCTGTGCCTTCTGGCTTAGATTTCGGCTGCCTAGAAGTTTACCCAACGCTCTATTCACCCTATTCCCGGCACTCACTCGTCTCTCCACATCAGCGGTGTACCTCTCATTGCTGCTAAAAGCACTTCCAAGATACACAATCTCATTCACTTGCTCCAACACTACATCATCAACCATAATCTTAGTGTTCGTTCTGGTTGTCTTTCTTTCAAATACCATTAACTTGGTTTTCTTCGCATTCAATTGTAAGCCTTTCTTCATACAACCATCTTTCATTGTTGTAACTAGTGTTTGCAGTTCGGATGGTGATTCTGCTATTAATACCGCATCGTCTGCATAAAGCAGGCAGTTGACCACTGAGTCACCCATTCGTATTCCCACATTAATATTTCTTATTCTCTGAAGACAACTGTCCAGATACAGGATGAACAGCCGAGCCGACAGCACGCATCCCTGTCTGACACCAATGTTGACATCAAACCAGGGCGACAAGCTGCCGTCCACCCGCACACATGCTGTACAATCCTCATAAGTGGATTGCACAGTACGGAGTAGGTCACCGTCAACCTCATATCTGGGCAAAATGTTCCAGAGATTCTTTCGCACGACTCTATCAAATGCTTTCTCAAAGTCCACAAAACCGCAAAAAAACTTCTGGTCCAAAGCTAGATGCTTCTCTACGATGTTGCGGAGTGAAAACACTTGATCCGTACATCCTCTGCCGTCTGCTTGCCTTTATACAAGGGCACGATGACTGCGCGTCTCCAATCGCTCGGGACCCTTCCGGTTCTCCAGCATAATTTGCTCAAAAACCAGAAGGCGTCCCTATCGTAGGTACCACCTAGCTTGATCATCTCAGCTGTTACCATATCGATTCCCGCTGACTTTCCATCTTTCAAACTTCGTATCGACCATTCAATCTCATAGTAATGTCTTCATGGTACGCTGGTACTGCCGAGTCAATCACAGACTCATTCACAATGGACATGAACATAATCATACATTTCTCAAAAATATTCACTCCACCGTTCTAACACTTCCTGAGTGTTAGCAAGAATGCCACCAACTTTACATCTTATCTTGTCCATTCTTGATGCTGACGAACCACTTCGAGACTTTTTTACCTCTCTCCAGAAGAGTTTGGTATTTGCCTCGAAGTTCTTCGTCAGCTTCTCTTCCTCACTCATATGTAGTCTTTAACGCTTCTCTTTCACTAAAGCTTAGGAGTCATTCTTGCATCGACGATATATTTCTTTCTTCATTTCTTTCATACCATCACTTTGGTGCAAAGATGATACGTAATCCAGCCACGGTTTCCTCTTTTTTTCCACGGAGGATTGAACCTCCGCATCCCACCAGGCATCTCCTCTTAGTGTTCTACGTCTCTTTGCGCATCCACATGCTTCTTTCGTACACGTAAAATATGTTTAAAATAATGACAATGATACAAATTATAAAGTTCTTTTTGTTATAGAAACTATTTGATATATTCACGATTTCAAACACCTAAACTAAAACAAAAATAACTACAGAAAACTAAACTACAAACAATGTTTTTTGTTTCACTTTTTATATGCAAATTGTGTGAAACGAAAAATAAATTTCATATATATTCTCTATTCTCTCAGCCAATAGGTGAAATTATGAATAGATACATAAAACATAGATAGCAATATATAACTATTGTATTTCGAAATCAAACCTGACTACAGAATGGAGGCTTTGTGATACACTGCAAATATTATAGGTTGCCTTTCTTGAATGGGGCACTTTCCAGCCAAAAATGACTTCTTTTGTCGTGAGTAACAATGCATGATTTATCGTCTAACAGCGCAGTGCCGTGTCCTCTGCGGTATTAAAATAGGTCGATAGCGTTTGCCGTAAACCAAGAAATACCTCGATTCTATAGGTACATTAACCTTTCATTTTATTCATTACACTAACGATATAAATTTTCTATTTCCAGTTGTTATAATTTTCACTAGATATTTTTGACGGGCAATTATCATCGCGGGTTTGGCTGCGGTTTTTTTTTGAGGCGCATCAATGCACCTCAAAAAAAACCGCAGCCAAATAACTCTCTGTTGTGTTCCTGCGTGTGAGTGAGGTCACCAGTAAGCTCAATACGCTTTACGTCAGGTGGACTGCATGTTTGTATGCATCGCTACGTTGTATCCACGCGATGCCATCTCTGCTGTTAACACAGCCACTTCTTAGGAGCTTACTGATAACCTCACTCACTCGCAGTAATACAACAATTCGAAAGACAATTATTATTAGGCTGTGGTTTTCTGTGAGATGGAGGTACGTCCCCAGACGTGCTTTAAATACGCCACACCTTTCTTAAAAAAATTGATAATTGGAAAGAGTGTTGTACTTGTAATATTTGTGCAACAACTCTTGTTTATGATACGAGTATTTTTCTAATTAATTAATTAACAATATATCTATTTGTACCCCAATCACTTCTTTAGACCCTTGATTTATTATTATTACCTGACAGGATTCGCAAAATGTTGGTGAGGTTGAGTTAAGACTTCGTAGTCTAACATCGGTCAAGTTATGTCAGTTGTAACTTCAACATAGCTTTATAATAAAACCAGTTGAGAATGCGCAAGCTTGCATTGCCAGAGGAATCCCTGGCTCGTCAATTTTGACCATGTTCCTTATATAATATAGGAACGGTGTTCCTGAACATTCCTATTCTACTTTTTTATGCTGAATCTGAAGTCAAAATTCGAATATTCGAAGAAAACGCACACACAGACAAACGCACAGCCAAACATATAGATTTCATATAGGAACGGTGTTCCTGAACAGCAGATTCATTCAAAGGTATCTAATATAACTTGATTTATTGAAGTCAATTCCGCCGTTTTGAGGGCATAAATAATAAGATACAATTACAATAACTAATAATCTTAAATATTCACCTATACCTACGAGCCTACGATGTAAGAGCAGTGATAGTTCAGTAGATAAAGAACCGGCCTGTTGACCACCTGATGCTCTGTTCGAATCCAGGTATGTATCACTAAATTTGTGTTTTCGGAATTATGTGCATATATTGTTCAACGAGCTCGGTGGCGCAGTGGTGAAACGCGTTGTTACGCTACTTTGACACCAACGCTCGTGGGTTCGATTCCCATACAATACAAACATTTGTGTGCATGAACATGTCTGTTTGTCTTGGTCTGGGTATTTTCTATGTATAATAAGTATGTATTTACAAAAAAAAAAAATGTATTTACGTATGTTTATCAGTTGTCTAGCACCCATAACACAAGCTTCGCTTACTTTGGGGCTAGATGGCGCTGTATAATTTGTCCGACAATATTTATTTGTTTATTTATTGTAACTGTCAGTTGCACGGTGGTAAATTAAACAACGTGTGGAAACCTGCAAGTTCAAGAAATTATATCTTCAAAGACGTGTGACCTAACCTAAGAAAGGTTTAATTTTCCCTCTAAGTTATGAAGATCTGACCACAGTCGCTCCATGTAATAATTAGTATCTTCGTAAAATCATAGGCTTAGGTAGCGAATCCCGCACATTCTAATGGATTAGGGGATAACACTAAATAGAAAACTATGTTAAGCATTTTCTGTTTCTAGTTGTTATATTTCTCACTACCGTCCAGGGCGCGTTTTTTTTTCCTAAAAGTCAAATAAAAAATACCACGAATGCGTTATTATACTTAGTCTGGCCATAAATACTGTTACAATTAAAAATAAACAAAATATTCCATTTGAATTTGGAACCTGTCATTTTTATATGATTGTTCATTGAGTTTTCTCATTTTGGCGCCAATACATTGTACAATATTTTGCGATATTAAAATGGAGTGGGGTGATAAAGAGAACATAATCGCTGTGATTGCTCAAAGCTCTAAGGAAGCTTCCCAATTAGTCGACAGAGTGCAACGTGGGCACTATCCGACTTCAGTGATGGTTTGGTGGCGTATTTGCTATGAAGGAGTGACTGAGCCATACTTTTGTGAAAAAGGTATCAAAACATCGGCACAAGTGTGTCAAGATACCATTCTTGAGAAGGTAGTGAAGCCCCTTAACAACATTATGTTCAATAACCAAGAATGGTCCTTATGGCGCCGGGTCATAAAGCTCGGTCTACGCAGTCTTGGTTGGAAACAAACATTTCGGACTTCATCAGAGCTGAAGACTGGCCGTCGTCTAGTCCCGATCTTAATCCGCTGTATTATAATTTGTGGTCAGTTTTAGAGAGTTCGGCTTGCTCTAAACACCTTGATAATTTGGAGTCCCTAAAACAATCCGTACAGTGAAGAATTTTCCCATAGAAAGAGTGCGTGCTTCTATTGATAACTGGCCTCAACGTTTAAAGGACTGTATGGCAGCCAGTAGAGACCACTTCGAATAAGCTTTTTATATTTTAAATTGTTTTATATTTATGTATTAAACTAATACACTGTAAAAGTAATAAATGTTGTTAGCAATAGAAATTTCTTTTTTATTTGTTTCAATATTTATGGCAAGACTAGGTATACAAAATACTAAACTTATTCTAATTTCTATAATTGAATCTAAAGTGCAAAATAAAAAATGTCAATCTCGACAGTACCGACTTTTTTCCCCGCCAAAAACCCGACTTATCGAAAAATAAAAAAATAAACTGTTTTTCGAAACAGTAATATTAATATGCATCCTCAAAGTACGATAAATAACGATTATTTTCGTATACAATAATCCCAGAAATAAACAATAACCTCAAAAAATCCAAATAATTATAGCAGACCTTTCTCGGAACTGATTTTTTAGTCTGGGAACGCGCATTCCCGGGGCGTTTAAGTGGCGTATTGCAAAGATTTAGACATCGTTCAAATTATACTAGCGATAACTTCAACGTAACTGAAGTCTGTATAACAAAGTCAGGTTAGTTACACTATTTGTTGATTTTTTATGTTTTGTAGGATTTGTCTTCACCCCGAATAGCAGAATAACTATAAAACGGAAAAAAATAACGAAAAAAAATTACCGTTTCAATAAAAATTTTTTTTTGCGATAATATATTTTACGGAATCCTCGGTGCGCGAGTCGAACTCGCACTTAGCGGTTTTTTAAGAGAGATAGGGAGAATCAGTACAGCCAGACAGTGGACGTACGAGTACTTCCACGTCACAGAAAACCGCAGTTGTAGTGTTCCTGCGAGTAAGTAGAGTTACCAGTAAGCTCTTACTGAATTGCTATGTTAGCAGTAGGGGTGGTGAATAATACTTCCTGTATAGCTGCAGTAACCACTTTACGCCAGATAAAAGCATACGACCCACCTGATGTAAAGTTAAATCTATATAATATAAAAGGAGAAGCTGACTGACTGACTGACATATCAACGCAGGGCCTAAACTATAAGGGTTAGAAACGTGAAATTTTGCACAGGGGTTCCTTTTATAACGTAGGGGAGCACTAAGAAAAGTGTTTTGAAAATTCATCCCCTAAGGGGGTAAAACGGGGTTGCAAATTTAGTAATGAAATTCAGCACGAAGGTTCTTTACTGAAAGGCATGAAACATGAGTAAAATATTTTTTTCAAAATTCATCCCTTAGGGGATTAAACGGGGGCGCAAAGTTAGTATGAAACTTTGCCATTTTTAAGTTATTCGAATGAAATTCAGCATGAAGGTTCTATATTGAAAGGCATGACATACGAGTAAAATATTTTTCTCAAAAATAATCCTTTAAGGGTTGTAAAACGGGGATGCAAAGTTAGTATGAAACTTTGCCGTTTTTGAAGTTATTCGATTGAAATTCAGCATGAAGGTTCTTTATTGAAAGGTATGAAACACGAGTAAAATATTTTTCTCAAAAATCGTCTATCTATATATATATATATATATATATATATAAAAGGAGAAGCTGACTGACTGACTGACATATCAACGCAGGGTCTAAACTATAAGGGTTAGAAACTTGAAATTTTGTACAGGGGTTCCTTTTACAACGTTGGGGAGCACTAAGAAAGGATTTTTGGAAATTCATCGCCTAAGGGGGTAAAACGGGGGTGCAAATTTAGTATGAAACTTTGCCGTTTTTGAAGTTATTCGAATGAAATTCAGCATGAAGGTTCTTTACTGAAAGGCATGAAACATGAGTAAAATATTTTCAAAAATTTCACCCCGGGTGTAATGGAGGTCAAAAGTATTTCTTGAACTAAAAGTTGAATTATTCAGAAATTGTTATTTTTTAAAGGGAGCTGCTTTAGACTGTAAATATACTCTCAATCAAGACGTCAAATAAGTAATTCAGCGTTTTTCAAAATTCCACCTTTAAGGGCTGAAAAGGGGGTTGACAGTTTGTATGGAGCAGAGAACTTTTTGAAGTTAGTGACTTGAAACTTTGTATAGATACTCTCTATTAGAATCAAAAAAATTGGTTTCAACGTTTTCAAAAATTTCACCCTTAGCGAGGTGAGGTGAGGTGAAAAGGGGGTTGAAATTGTGTTTGAGCGAGACGCTAATCTATATTAATAGAAATGGAGTTCCTGTCTAATTCACTGACTCACCAATAGGTTCCTTTTGTAATGCATATGAGAGATAAGAAAGATTTTTTTTGAATTTCAACCCAGGCAGATATTTTTTTAAGTGGCTTGAAACTTTTATGTTTTTAAAATAGGCAATGTTGAGAATAAAGAGGTGCTTTGAGTGTATACAGCCAGTATCAAATAGTTAATGAAACCGAACAGGCCGTGACATATCTTTATTACTACACAAATAAGGATATTTGATACTTTTACTAACTATTTAATGCCGACTGTACTAAAAAATAAGAAGTAAAATAAAAAGAAGTAAAACTGCTGAAATTCCAAAATCTACGCGTGCGAAGCCGCGGGCATAAGCTCTTTGTATAAAAATAATCAACAAAATTAATTTTGTCCTTTTCGACGACCCTTAAGGGAGTTGATATTTGATTGCATTTCTTTGGAAAACTACTTTTCTAGACGGGCTTTTTTGGATGCACCCTACCTCTCTTAAAAACACCTAGACCAAGACAATCAGACATGTTCATGTACACAAAATGTTTATGTTGTGCGGTAATCGAATTCATGAGCGTTGGTATCAAAGAAGCGTAACTCCTGCGCCACCATGCTGCTCAAGATCGTGATTAAATTATTTTTCCATTAAAATATTATATATATAGTGATTACGTTATTTATCTATCTATTAAGATCCTACAATAAAACTAATATCATTGCTGCACGTGCGTGCCACTTCCGTACATATTAACTGCGATAAACTCCAAAGACGTTTTAGCCGCCTGACAAACATATTATAACGAAGATACACAAGATATTCAAACAAACACAGTGACCAAAAGCAGAGCCGAAAAGCTTTCAAGATAAAGGCAGGATTACGCCTGAAGCGATTCCCGAGACTACCTTTCATACTGGGTCGCTTGATGACAACGGAAAATGAAATAAAGAATTGGAATTTCCTTGACCTGACTGCAAACATTCACATTTGACCGACATTGTATTACAGTCGGGTTATGTTTTATCCACGTATCTGTACTTTTCACACTTCACGTGGCAAAGAAGCAAACGGCTAACCTGATGTGAAGTGGTCATTATACAGCTATTCTCATCAGATTCCTTGAACTTACTCATTAGCAAGAATTCACCCTTCCGAAAATTGTTATTAGGGAGATCTGTGATAGCCCGGTGGCTAAAGGATCGCCCTATTGACCAACTGGGCCGCGGTTCGAATTCTCGCATGTACCACTAAATTCGTGTATTTGTATTAAGTACATACTAGCCGTTACCCGCGGTTTCGCCCGCGTGGTTTAAGGTAGCCAAAGCGTGTTTTCCTGTGGTAGTAAGATATTTTGCAGCTGTAAAGAGTAGCTCACCAATTAAAATAAATCTCCATACAAAAAAACACATCAATTCGTCGCTCCGTTTTGATTTGAAAAAAGGACAAATAAATTCCGTTTTACATTCATAATAGTACGAACCCCTCTAAGGCATCGCAGTTGAAGTAGTATATAATGGAAAGTTAATGAGAATTAATATATTTCTTACACAAGAACGCGACCATAGCGCGATGTATGGGTATAATAACCTAATTCTATTGACAGTTTGTAGTTAACAAATTCAAATCACCTGTTCCTGTTGCATAATGTGGGATAGTAGTAGATGAAAAACCATTGAAACCATTGAGACGAGAGAAAGCGAAATAAAACATCCATATTTTGTACGTTTCAAACATCTAAACTTCCAAACTAAACCCACAGGAACATAATACCGAGATAAAAAGTAGCCTATATATTAATCCAGTACCTCATCTATCTACCTACCAAATCTCATCCAAATTCGTTCAGCCATTGAGGCGTGAAAACGGAACATATATCTAAACATCCAAATATTCATACTTATATTGCCATACAGTGTACTTTTTTAAGTTATTTTTTTATGGAATGTTTTTATAAATTTTCCCTCTATGTTTCTTTTAAGTAATAATAATAATAAATATTGTCGGACAAATGACACAGCGCCATCTAGCCCCAATGTAAGCGAAGCTTGTGTTATGGGTACTAGACAACTGATAAACATACGTAAATATTTTTTTTTTGTAAATACATACTTATTATACATAGAAAATACCCAGACCCAGACAAACAGACATGTTCATGCACACAAATGTTTGTACCGTGTGGGAATCGAACCCACGAGCGTTGGTGTAAAAGTAGCGTAACAACGCGTTTCACCACTCCGCCACCGAGCTCGTCAATCGTATACATGATATTGTGATTTGGCAATAAAAATATTTCAATTTCAATTTCATACTTTCACATTTATAATATTAGTAGGATTTGTGATAATCACTAGCTCGATGGTGAAGGAAAATATCGTGAGGAAACCCGCAAGTCCAAGAAATTATATTTCGAGAGACGTGTTACCGTACCCACGAAAGTACAATACGTCCCCATGGGGTATTGAGGTCTAACGGCAGTCGCTCCATGTAAAAATCAATGTCTTCGCCAAATCCTTAATCTTAAGTAGCCGTCGCCGCCAATCTTAATGGATTCAGAAACCAGATAACATCAAAAGAAGAAGGAACAGAGCTTGTCATTCGTTATTTTTTATGTTGTATTTATGTAATAATCAATGTTAATTGTTCGTCTGTTGACATATTTATTATTTCTTTTTTCTTTATTTTGACTGGCAAATTTTTGTCTACACTTTTTAAAAAATATTTAATGTTTGACTTGTTGGTGTGTTGGAGTTTATTGTACGGACTCTGTAAACTTGCATGGGATGAATAAATAATAAATAAATAAATGTGTATATACAAGGTATATAACATACAAGGTTATAAGGATACTCCAGGTAGGACAAATAGTCATAAGATACAGTAACTAGTAACCATCAGGCAGACCATACACTTTTTTACCACATTAGTTGTGGTAAATACACAATCAATCCAAATTTTTTAGACTTTCCCTTTGAGTACCTGCAGAATCATTAAAAAGTTGGAGTGGACGAAACGGCCGTGCATTAATATAATACAATATCATAAAGGTAAACGTTTAGTTCTGTAGAATGTAATCTAACGCGTTCTTTAGGGATACGAACACATTAAGCACAGGCCAAAATGAGTTATCAAGGACCGATATCTTTGTCTCTCTTGCTGCCCGACCACTTGCACGGAATTTTTGGAAGTCGAGTAGTCGTCAAATTTATGCAAAATACGACACGCTTTTAAACCGTATAACATTTCAATAGTATAACTTATTATCTACATTTACTAGGAGTATTATACTGTGTGATCTATTAAATGCAATCACTCTCGTTCGAGTTGATCAATATATTGCTGAGCATTCACTTTATCTAAACAGCGCTTGATGGGAAGTGCAGTTCCTAAAAGTATCGTTCTGCACGCGATTACATCACCATTTACGCTAATGATGTATACACTACTGAGTAATAACTTCTTTTCTCTAAATAATGATAATAAATTAAAGTAGGTAGGTGATGTAGTTTCAAAGGTACACGTAAACTTGGTATAACATATTTCGTTACAATTGGTTTTTACAAGCCACCCCCTACTGATAGAAATGTAAGACGTTTCACGTCAAAAGATAATATACTCAATATCAGAAACATAATCCGTTTGAATAACTACATTGTTCGATAATTTTTCATCGTTGATTGAGTACTAGTATTCCATTGCAATGAGTATCAATTTTTATCATAAAATGAAAATTATACTTTGTCATGCATAAAAATTCTGCGTTTGTTTATCCATGGTCATTACAAGGATGATAACATCACCTTCTTTTAAGAAACATAACTAATTTGGTCACGGTAGATGAGTCTTGATCCTCTTCGGCCCCTACATACTTCCACTTTCGCATTATGTATCTGGTTCATCATTCTTTCATCCTGCGTTTTACATTTCCAATTCTACATTTCCAAACCAACGGAACATGCCTTTTCTTATCTTAACATCGACAGTTTCTTTCAGACAAACTCTTTTTCTTACATCATCATTACGTACGTGGTCAGTAAGCGTAATGCTACTAATTTTGCCTAATGCCCGCATCTTGACCGCATTTAGTCTACTTTAATGCTCACTTTGCCATACCATGTTTACATAGCCATAAGTTAGCATTGGGAGTCGTCATCTGTGCCTTTTGGCTTAGGTTTAAGCATGTTGTGCGATCCTTCTAAGTGGATTGCACAGCAATGAGCAGATCACCGTCAATCCCATATCCGGGCAAAATGTTCCAGAGATCTACAAAAAGTCCACAGCCACTTCTCCACGATATTGCGAATCATACACTTAATTCGTACAGCCTCTGCCGTTTCGAAATCCACCCAGTGCTTCCCAAAACATTCCATCAGATTTCATCCTCATTCTCTTTTGACCAAGACATGCGTAATCCCATGCCTTTATACAACGCAGGAGATTACGTATGCCTTGAGTCATCAGTTTGATCGGCTTTGACATTATCGTGGAAATATAAAAATATAAATAACAAGCTGTAAATTTAACAGGAATCTGTGTTAATATCTCGAGAGATAGCAGCAATTCTGAGTTACCATTACCATCTACCATGTTTCACTACGGTTTACTTAATGTTAATCTTTAAGGACAAGAAAACAAATTAGACAACCGTACGTTCATATTTTATAATATTCGTCGGTAGTATAGAGTTTATGAAGTTTAGCGGCCTTCCTTGGTAAGCCTTAAATTACATTCCGCAACTTTGCCATGTAATATTTTTGAAAATTCTCTTGGGAGTTACACTGATTATTAACGTAATGAAACTCTAGATATTAAGCCATAATAAAAGTAACAATTGTGTATTATAATTTCAGGAAATAAGCCACTGGATTTGCTAATGAAAAAAAAAACATAATTTTTACAATATGTACGTATATGTATGGCATACAATTTTGTATAATACAAAATTGTATAAGCAAATGGATAATCACAAGGATTGCAAAAATAATGGTATTATTATGCCAAGGATTCTATTTGGATTCAAAATGGACAAGGAAAATTTTATTTTGCTTTTTTCTAATGTATGTTAAAGGTGCGCGGTAGCTCAATACCTAAAGCGCCATCGCACAGCGAGATATCCGGCGGGCGTTGCTATGTCTCGCCATTCATAAGTCGAGTATGACAGACAGCACACCTGCAATGATGCTGAAGCTGTGTGATAATGACTTGTTTTCTGTAATTCTGGTTAAATCCCGTATTCGCCGAAGTTTTCTAATTTGCAACTGGTGCCAACAAGGGGCATAAATCAGACGCATCGATAATGTCAACGGTCGAATGACTAGTGAAGTTCTTGTGTTTCTTACACACTGCTGGGCTTCAGCGATCGAAAGGACAATGGCTACCGGTCTACAGCGATAGCGTTCGATCTGATCTGGCATCGGAGTCTTCTATGCAACATGACACACGTTAAGAAAACCGTGTAATTATGATCTAATTCATCAACATCTGAACACGCCTCATCCCCAGCATTAGGATTCTTGAGTCAATATTTCCAATGGAATTCAGTTCCGAACCTGGAGAGGAATGTAACGCTAGTTTCCCAGAAAATTTATGTGTTTAACAGCAAGAGCAAAACAGTATTCAAGTCACACTGCACAGAGAATACATTTAAATGCCGGCTTTAATTTAACAAGGAATTCCTGTGTTAGCAGCAGAGGTGGCATCGCGCGTCTGAAACTACTAATTCTTAATTCTTAATGTATCACAAGCGGTAATAGTCTACGGTAACTGCTTTACATCAGGTGGACGATATGCTTGCCCGATATTGTATAAAAGAAAACATGTGTGAGAATTGCCGATGATCATAACCTTATGTTATAGCGTCCTTTGGAGGAATTGTTCGATATGATACTAGCGGATTCCTCATACAATCGCAGTGCTTGCCGTCAGCATGGTATTATTCATTCGTACTCTCATACTAAAAATGCAGCAGTGGCGTAATATGAGATGAGGTTCTAGGAAACATTTCTTATTTTCCAGAAAATCTATGGGCATTCCAGCTCTTCGAGAAAGGCACATGGGTCGGTAATACTCCCCAGGTGTTACAAGTAATAGAAAAAAACGCGGTGGAAGTCGCGAGTATCAGATAGTTTAAGAATAAAAGGCCGGCCAAGGTAATATCGAGGGGACACGTTAACAATGGTGACGGTTCAGTTTTTTTGAAAGCCGCACCACCTACCACCACCACCACGTCATTTCTAAAAATAGTATACCAAAAAAAATAATAGATCACGTTCTTAATATTTATTATTTTCTTTCAGAGCATGTGTGTATGTACGATATATAAATAATATGTGACTATGATTTTAAAGGGCCGTATTTCTATTTACAAAAAATGGCAATAGTCCGGCCAAATAGATAGGTCCATAGTATCGGTGCTTGAGAAAACAAACCCCAGAGTACTCCCAGTTATCCTAAAATCTAGAATAGTATGTATTACATTTTTTTCACATGTGTTTTTTATTGTGATTAAGAGAGGTACAGCAAGGTAACCCTACTCTGCTGTACCTCCCTTGTAGTTTTGTTCTTATTTTAAGTGGTAGCAAGCATCAAAGTAGCTTGGCTGTAGTAATACCTCCAGTGCAGCCTGTCTATGAATGGATTAATCTATGTCACCTGTGGGAGACTTTGTACAAAAGTCGTCTGCGTGGGTACCTCTGTCTCACCTATTTCTACCGCCAAGCAGTTATATTTATGTAGCTGTGTTCCGGTTTGAAGGGTGAGATATGGCAGAGAAATTACTGGGTAGGCTGCGGTGACCCCTTACAATCTGATGCGGGCCGCATGCTTGTTTGCCAGAGGAACACCTTAGTCAATTATATAACAATTCAATTATTTTTCAAATTTGTCGGCCATTTTGACCATGTTCCTTAAGAGATAGGAACGGTGTTCCTGAAAATATATGAAAAGAATTCCCGCTGGCGCAGAATATTTATCCGAGTCGCCGCGGAGGGGACAGACTAAGGAACCTCCGCACAATTCGTGCAGTTGCCACCTAAACACGCTTGCGGCCCGCAATGCGGGCTAATGCGGGCCGCAAGCTTGTTTTCCAGCCTAGTTTCATAAAAAAAATGTCGTGCACAAACCAATAAACAACTTGTTGATGCATAAACACGCACGCTTCACTCACCAAAATTTAGACTTTTAGTACTTAAATACCTCACCGATTCCAGTCTGAGATCTGTCAGCCTTTAATCAATAACTTGATAATGGACACGATGTTGATCCGTGCAAGGAACTGTGCGTGTACTTATAGATTGATTGATGACGATTAGTTGACTTGTGAACTAGAGACTAAGAGATTTGCGTTCTACTTCATTCTCAAGCCTCAAGCCCAAAGCCCCTTAAGTGACGTAGGGCGCATCAAAGCGGCCCATCTGGGGAAGTACCTTCACCTCTCAGAAAACCGTAGTAAAATAACAACTCCCTAGAGGGTTATTGTATTCCTGTGTGTGAGCGAGGTCACCAGTAAACTCCTAAGGAGTTGCTATGTAAGCAGCAGAGGAGGCATCGCGCGAGTGATACATAATGTACTACACGCGTTCATAGGCTACGGTTACCTCTTTACATCAGGTGGTATGCTTGTATGCCTTCCGACTTCCTTCCTTCTATACTACATAGAAAAAAAAAACGGTATTTAACAGAACTACGAAAACGCAAAATGTCAGTACAGAAAACAAGTTACTACCACACAGATTCAGCACTATTGCAGGTGTGCTGTCTATCATGCTCGACTTATGAACGGCGAGGCTTAACCGGATATCTCGCTGTGCCTCCCGAAGTAGTATAAAAAAACTCTGATCCGTACCGGTGAGTTGAGTTTCAGAGCAAACTCTTGCCATCGGTTATCTATTGGTTATTTCCTTCGTGTTCTCCAGCTTCTCCGTGCTGAAGGGTATATTAAGCCATTGATCTTAGCTGTCACCGATAGATGATTGCCAGTAGCCTTCGAGCAGCTTAATAACACTGGATCCTACCAATCCACAGTTGAGCGGCATGGCTCGGTATGTTCTAGTTGTCGCCGATAGATGACAGCCAATGGCCTTCAGGTAGCTTAAAAACACTGGCCTCTGCCAATCCACACAATACCTTCGCTTGAAGTGAGGACCCGTATCCCTGCAGGGGTCTCTGTAAGGGTTAATAAGGTGTTGCGATACCTGTACGGTAATACTTACAGAACAACCTTTTAAAATAAACCAGCAGTAAAATTAAGAACCGAAACAGAAAAATGCTTATAAATCAGCGGAGCTAAATCGTGCGAAACCCGTTCCTGTGATCATCGAACGCCATTACCGTAATCGAGTTCGGCTATGGAGATTATCTGCGCTTCGGTTGCTCTATGGTACAAATTTCAATGAATTGCCGGTATATTTATTATATTCAAAGTAGATTTAGCTGATTGCTGTTGCCAATGTAAAGGTTTGAGATGTTCTGATGTTAGCATAATTTTTGTACCAGTTTAATTTTATTTTATTTCTGTTGAAATTATGTTGAATAAACTTTTCTGTGTGTGAGCCATTGCATAAACGCTACCTACGCATAAATAATTGCAATGCTTCTGTTACATTTATTGACTCAAAGTTTGTTTTATATACAATTTTTTTATACCTCTGTCTGCAATGCCATCTCTGCCGCTAACACACCAACTCCTTAGGAGCTTACTGGAGACCTCACTCACATGCAGGAGTACAACAACACTCTAGGGAGTTGTTATTTGGCTACAGTTTTCCTGTGAGGATAAGGCACTTCACCAAACGGGCTGCTTTCATGCGCCCTACCTGTCTTAAATACTGTACAATAATAAAAAACAAGCATACGACCGGCTGGCTCATCTCTAAACTGAGTCAAGGTACCGAGTTTTTAGAATCTACTGTACAGGCTTGTTATTGATGGCTTAGATATTGTAGATGTAGTAATAGATGTAATAAAAAAATCATCAGAAGCATCAGCAATATACGAGTACCTTGGTATAACTTATGTTTCTTCATTTATTATCTCGAACTCTACGCATATTCGTAGAGATCGAGATAATAAATGAAGACATGTTTGAATCAACGGAGTTGCTTTATATTACATCCCAAGTATTTTGGATTTACTTATAGCCATTTTAATAAATTTATATTTAACCCCTTTTTTTGGATAATTGACAAAGGCTTCGAGAAAAATAGAGAGATCATAGAACATTTTAAACCGTCGTTATTCATCGTCTTTGCGGTGAAACCAGTCGCTAAAAATAATAATTAATAAATAAAATTGTGAAGTGGAAAAGTGCAAGAATTAACATTAACGAGATGTCTTCAAAATTCCACCAAGCGCCTACAATCAACAGCATCAACATAAGTCGTGAAATATCTTTTCTTGATCGAGTTCAACTAGAAACCTTCGTTTAATACAAGAAGGTATCGAGTCAAACTCGATCAAAAAACATCTTACCATGTGAGACTATACAAACAGTATTTAAACTATTCAATATTTTCTGGGCTGTAGTCTCATTTATATAATATATGAGTAGTTGATATTAGGTAGTTTTTTGTTAATTATATACCAAGGTTTGGCAGGTATCCCGATCGGGCAGGTTACAGTTCCGCTGTAGTTCTTACACTGATATGTAAATTAAGACTATGATTGAGGAGTGCTCCATTTGTTTCGATTTATAGTAATCAACTAATATATTCAAGTTGCCTGCGAGGATAATTTTCTTCTGTTAAGTTATGAAATAAAATGTTAAGCTTTTTAAAGAACTATTCTATATTTCATACCTTTGGCAGAGCAAGAGGATAATTGAAACATTACAATTTTACAGGAGAGATTTAAGTGATTTTTTCATTCTATATGATCTTGTCCTGTTAATATTTCTGTAAAATGTGTTCCTTTTATATAAAATAAATTATACCCTTTAATTATGTAATCGAGACATGCTCATTAAGTAAATTGAAAATGTATAGATTTCTTGTTTTTTCAAGGCAGGGGTAAAATTGTGCCTTGTTCAACTGACGGTGCTATTTGAATATGTTGGAATCCCATAAAGACATATTGTCATACGATAAAATGTCCGTGTTTTTATTCTACAACTTTTAAACACCGTCTCAGTAGATGCTTCTAAGCATACTGGGAGTGACTTGTACTTGTTCATGAAAGTTTTAGAAATACATATGATATCTAAAAAATGTGTGTTTAAATATTTTTTATTATCTCATAAAGAATAGAGTTCGCTTACATGAGATTAGGTATAAATGTATATAAATATGCTTAACGCTAGTGTATCGATATATTCTTGCTATATCTCTGCAGAACCAATGACAAAACTTAATAGTAATTGAAAAATTGTAGTGTTTTGCATTTTCGAATGTCATTTGGTAGTCTATTAAATAGTTGTGCTCCCTCGTATAGAATATTCTTCTTGCCGTAGTTTGTTCGAGGCGTTTGTAGTTGTAATGATTTTTCCAATATAAAAATACTAATTACAGCGTAATCGTTTGGAGTTGGTTTGTTTTATAACATGATTGTAATATAGGTACTACCTGTCCCCGCATTAGATTTCGTAATAAATGATATCTTGTAATTGTCATATTTTGTAAAAATATGATAATTATTTAACCGGTGAACGTGCATAAAAAGAGATATGGATGTTAAAGAAATGAACAAGGTGTATAAGTAATCCTCTCTGTCTACCCAGTAAGGTACCTAACGTGAAAATACACACAGAATGGGTTTTTTTATTACCATTCGGTTGTTTGTTATCCGAGTTCGGTGTGTAAGTATTTTCATTAATTTTAAATAATCTAAAGTTGTACGAGTTCTAGATCTTTTAAATAATATCACCAATACTTAGTGTAGTTTTCTTATATTAGTTTTTTTTATGTATTTCTTTTTCTATTATAATTATTTTCTGCTTGCCTTTGTTGATCTTATTGAGGTTGTGCTCTGTCTATGAATTAATGCTTGTTTTTGGTCGAATTCCTTTTTGAAAGCGCATACATCAAGATCTAAATCAACGATTTGATTATAAGCATTCTCTAGCTGAATCTTTAAAGTGCACTTATCGCTTCTAATAAATTTGGTACGTTTGTCACTAAATTATTAGTGTTGTTTTGACTAGTTGTTTCGGGTCATTTACGTTTTGTAACATTATAAATTATTATTTTCATTTTCTGATTCAAAAATGTTATATATCAGTCCTTCTCATTTATTACACGTCCTAATAATACTGGCGTTGTGTGTTGTTTTATCATTTTATTAAATTATTTTGATTATATCCCAGCAAAATTACAAAGACAAACCGAAAATGCAGTTGATGGGGATCGAACCACGAGTTATGAGTAAAATGTTAGATTAACAATGAGCGCACCATGGATAATTATATATTTAAGTTGACATTGGCAAGCTGTTCTGTTTGATTATTATTTCTTCGTGGAGATAATTTATGATAGTTTGGTTTAAAATACAATTAAAACAATATTATTCAATACAATTTTCCAAGTGTTATTATGCTTTTGCTTTTATATAAAACACTAATTATGCATTTATCTTTGTATTGTTTGTTAACAGTTGGTAGATTACTGTTTTTATTGAGGTTCACAGTGTTCAGTATCACTGGTCACAAAATCCGCATAATGAGTCTAGAGGAGTTAAGTCTAGATAACTTTTGTACACTAAACTTATGTGAAATCAAACAATTTAGCACACTTTTCATGCACAAAAATGTTTATTAATATTAGTTTAGAATTGTTTAAAAAACAATTGTTTTTATTTATTAGAATTTATATATATAATGAGTGGCTTTTTGCTTACACACTTCAACACTTCAATAGATATAATGAATAATCGCTGCGACTTTACCGAATAGATTGTAGCACGACAAGTTTAAGTTCAATCTGTTTATTGTCATTTTAGGACTTTTATCTTAATCATCACGATTGGTCAGCATGTTGGTGATAACAGTATAAAGCAGTTTGTTAGGTGATGCTACTGCCCTATATAATATTCTACTTTTTTCCAGCTGCTATGATCACACGGGAAGGGAGGGGGTGGTGCAATTATACTCCGGTAACCACACGATAAAAATATCTGAATGTACTTATGTAGTTCAATTTTGATAATATGTAGAAGTATTACTTTGAAATTCTGTGTTAACGTAATCAAAAAAGATGTAATAGTAAAATACTAATCTCTTATTATCTCTTAAGTTAGATAAACATTAATTTAATAAAATAAATTATAATTCTAATTATTAATCTATAAAGTATTATATATTTCCTAATACAGATTTCTCTAAGGAAAATTATTACATCCCTATATTAAGCGTAAGAATGAAGCCCTAAAATACAAAGTGCTCAATTAAACACAAAGGCCATTAAATCGCAAAAATATAGGCCAAAATATCCTATCGCAGCAAATGCTCCAACCCGCCTCGATCTACTAATTGATGTAAGGCAGAGACTTAGGCGATTTAACATATAAAGGCGAGTGATCAATACTCCGCCAAAGTTGGCATAACGTATCAAATGAAAGCAAATTCTAATAATAAAGGGCGATTAAAATTGACAATGTACTCGTATTAATGAATCAATCCTTAGGCTTTTTGAAATATTTTTGTATTTTGCTTTTAGTATTAGGGGTTAAAGTATGAAATTGCCGATTAGTACAGAAAAATGAAAACTCGTTTTTTTCTAACATGTAACATATTTACCCTCATTATCTATGCTATTTGCTACCATCTAATCGGAAGTTTATGTATGTCTTTGCGATAGAACTCTGAGGATGTAGATTCGACAAACTGTGTTAAAACATTTTGTACTGCCTCCTGGGAAAAAAAATTTTTACCACGTACAAAATTGTCCAAATCACGAAAAAAATGGTAGTCAGTTGGAGCAAGGTCTCGCGAGTATGGAGGATGACGTTTGGTTTCTAACTGCAGCTCCTGTAGAGTTACAATAGTGTCTCCTGCAATGTGAGGTCTTACGTCATCATGGAGCAATAATGGTGAAGATCGATTCGCGAGTAGGGGCTGTTTCACTGTCAGTTTCGCCTTCATTGTTCGAAGTTCGGCACAGTAAACATCCGCTGTTATAGCTTGACCAGACCTGAGAAAGTTATAGTGATTAACGCCATGAAGATACCCCAAAACAGTAACATTACCTTTTTATTGGTAAGTTTTGCTTTGGGACACTGTTGCGGCGTTTGACCTGGTTAGCCCTAATATTTATCGCTTACAGTCATCGTAATGAATCCACTTTTCATCACATGTCACAATTCGATCCAATATTCCTTCATTTCTGTACCGATTCAACAAGGCAACACAAGTTTCAACACGCGTTCTTTCTGTATATCAGTCAAATCATGAGGCACCCATTATTCATATATATTTAACTTATTGATTTGATGCAAATGAGTCAATATGGTAGGTAAGGTAACGTTAAACCATGCCGCTAATTCATGGGTAGTTTGTCTCATATCGACTTCCACCATCTCGTTCAATTATTTATTTATTCACCTGTCCGCACGCCTTCCACGTGATTCATTCTTCAAGTTGAAATTTCCATTACGAAAGCGTTTAAACCAAAAACGCATGGTGCGTTCGTTAGCAGTCACCTCTCCAAACGCACCATTAATATCGCGCCGTTTCTGCAGCGTTATTTCCGCGTCGGAACTCGTATTCAAAAATTACTCGGATTTTGGAAGTATCCATCTTTCCCGTCTAAGCTGAATAAAAAAACAATTGAAATTCAAAATCAAATGTTGCACATTTTTTTAAAGAAAAACCTCACACAGATCATGTGAAAAAAGATTCACTCGAAAATGTCACAACATGAAGGTTTTTCCAATTCCAATTGTAATCCTTTCCAAAACAATAAAAACCTGTTTCGCAGTTTTTGTTTTATGTCTTTATATTCTTTGTTATTGCTGTAAACAAAGAGTGTATGTTATTCATGAAATGTCATGACAACATTGTTTTGAAGAAATTATTATTGGAATATTTGAGGTGAGAGTCGCTATTTACATGTAAAAACATGTGATATATCATCATAGTTCATTTTTTATTTCATGGAACTTAAATCGTATCAATATAGTGACTTACAAAAACGCTTGTGCTTGTAGCTTGTCCATTTAATTTAGACACTACCTTTAAACTCAGTACATTAATCTCTGTTCAACTCAGATTTCCTAAAGTTAGGCAAATTTTCGACGTAAAATCGGTAACAATTTGCAAAATAACAACAAACCTCATAATTTTGACCTCACCTTTGCCTCTATTGTTACACTGTTACTGTGAATTTGCCTTGTTTATACAAATTTGTATTTATGTTACGACCCCGATTGACTTGTGTTTTCGTAAATTAAATTTGCAATTTATCGCGCTTGTGTTATTTGCTTTGCGGGTAAAATATGGCCTCAATTCGTGTAGAGGTTACAAGGGATGAATAAGTAAAGAAATGTTGAATGAAAGACGTGTTGAATACTTCTAAACAAGTAGCTTTTGTACTTTTAGTGGTATAAGTGACTAAGTATCACCTTCAGTGACAAAGCCAACTTCGCCTGCTCTTGGTGCATCCTACTAATTAACAACTAGATTCTTGTAACAGAGGTTGCGCGTATCAAAGCAGCTCGACTAGGGAAGTACCTACATCTCAGACAGTACTGCAGCGTAGTAACAATTTAAAGGAGCATATAATATACTTTTTTGAACTATTACAGTACAAAAACTGAAAACGTAATATGTTGTTTACAAAACTTCTACGCGACTTGATATTTCTATAAAGTGAAAACAGGCTAGGATTATGTATGTATTTTATTTTAGTTTATATACAGAAAAGATGTTTTACAGAGACTGCATTTGACTATATCCTAAATTAACATTTAAAAATATAATCTCATTAATATATAATGAATCTTCATTAATAACACAGCAGTATTATAATGTTAAAAAAGCGTAGAAGTCTAGTTCTGCTTCGAATCCTAGTTAAGTTAAGTACATATTTATAATTATCAATCGCTTAGCGTTGAAGGAAAATATAGTAGTAAATTTGTATGTCCAAGAAATTATATTTAGAAAGACATGTGACTAAGAAAGATCTGCAGTCGTTTTCAGTAAACGTCAGCAGATTAGCACAGAAATTCGAATCAAAAAGTTGTCACACAAAGTGAAGCGTAATGTGTTTATTTTTGCTTCTTTTTTCTTACTTTTGGTTTTAAGTCCACACAACACAAGTATTAAGATAACCGTATGAAAATTTTCTTAATTCTATATATCGCAGCTTTAAAATCTCTGAAGAAAAACTTTCGGGAAACAAACATGTTCATGCACACAAATGTTCGCCCTGTGTGGGAATCGAACCCACGAACTTTGGTGTTCAAGTAACGTAACAGCGTCACCGAGCTAGTCAAAAACTAGGGAATTCCCATAACTTTAGTACTATATTAGTTGGTAGTGACCAGCAGTCATAATTCCATAATAAGGACATAATTAGTTAATAGATTTAGGCGTTATTTTGCGAATGTCAAATTTACATGCAATTTGATCTAACCTGCTTTGTGTGCTTCCGCTACAAATTAGTTATATCCCCCACTAACACATATCAAATTTTACACACCATAGACAAAGGTTTAAAACTAAATATTAGGGAACAATTAGAAATTATTAAACATAAAAATTCTAAAATTACACTCATGAACAAACAGACTGACATAAACAATTCCCCTCTATTATATATCTTTTCACACGCACCATCCACCCCCACCCTCAGTTCAATATAAGAGACGGCACTGCGATGGATTTGTCACTTGTAGCATGTTGTTCTTACGATTAACATCTACAGCGCCTGATGATGCCTCGTGTAGAGGCGACCAGGCCAGTCGTGGCAGCGACGGTGGATGCGGATTCTGTTCCAGATGGCGGACGACCGCAGCAGCCAAGGCAGAGACTACCGGAGCAGCCATGGCAACGTCGGCATGTTGCACTTACTAACAGTAGTGGGTGGATGCCGGTCGGCGCTAGGCCGCATGAACTAATTGGTGGCGGAAGCACACAAAGCAGGTTAGATCAAATTACAAGGACATAAATGTCACAATAAGGTGAAACTTTTTTGTGAATCAAATAAATGGGTCAAATCAAAAAAATCAAATAACTATGCAATAGACAGAACCAATTGAACCAACTCAGCCATCTCCATATAGTTAATGTTCAGACAGAAGTAAACTTTCAGTTAGTAGTATAAATAGTACATATGTTTGGAGATGCAAATTAATTAAAATGCTCGTTGCGAGACTTTTATAAATAAACTTTCATTTAATAACATACGGAATAAGTAATAATATCAATAATCTCTAAAATTCATGTTTTTCCCAACAAATTTATTCATTTTCATATACCTAATACTTTCATATTAAATATGTGGAACAATACCTAAACAAAGTTATAACTTAGTGTTTATTTGTATCTTCTATGTTATTAATTTCCGCTCTTCCCGGGACCGCCTTGGCAGTAATCCAGCGATTTCTCATAAAACAAAATTATTGCTCACTTTTCTAGTACTTGCGAAATATATTATGAGATCGTATCGGTAATAACAAACATTCCACGTAATCTGTCAATATAAAAAAAGTTTCGCTTTGATATTATAACTTCTACTTTTCAGCTACTTACTAAGTACTCGTATATGAAATTGTATTCTTTGTCCAGAAAAGTTGTACGAAAATAACGAAAATAATACCTAAGAACTTTGAGAAAATAAAAGAAAATAGACGACAATAAAGGCAAAATTAGGTGCAGCAATTATGTTCTAGATAGTGATGACTTATCAGCGTGGTCTATATTCACCTTATTATACACGGGCTGCAATCCAACCTCAAGTCTCTTAGCTTAATTTCTTTAATATATGTATATATTTTTTTACTGTCATGGTTGTTTAAATTTTTATTTTAGGTACCAGACTTACTACAATTTGTGTTTATATTATATATATATATATATATATATCATCATAATCAGAAAGCTGCTAATATAATATTTCATTAGGACTACATTTTTTCCCACTTGAAAAATCTGGAGTTTATAAAATTGACTGCAGTTGTGTAAGCTCATACATTAGGCAAACTAAAAGGTCTGTGACTCAAAGGGCCAAGGAGCACAAAGTTGCAAAAATAGAGAAATTAAGCAATGCACCATAGTGTCTCACAACTGAATGAGTAGTCAGAGAAGCGATTGAAATAAAGAATCATTGTAATTTCATTCGAGAAGACGGTTTCAAGTTGTCGGGAACGTGGAATCCAGTGGTATGCAAACGTTATGTGCGGGCGGCAGGAATAGCAAACTCCAACAGACACTGTCAACAGACTGATATCTACTCGCTGTCTGTGGCCATGGCGTCTGCAATGTCGCCGAAATATCGGGCAAATATAAAACATTGTGATAATCTACAATAATAATAATGTACCATTTACTTTAATACAATCAAGTGCTCAAATATGCTGCAGAGCGTACGGAGAGTAAGTGTTTTCCGCACAAGTACTTTTGCTTACCCACCAATTTAGGATTCCGTACCAGAAGGGGAAAATAAGAAATTCCCTTGTCACGTCCCTATGTTATGGGTCTTGAGCTCACAAACGAATTAGGTGCAGGCTTGAAAATTTAATGCTTTATGTTAAATGTACCAAAACAGAATAAATTAACAACAAATTCAAATTATGAGAGTTAACAGTATTAGACTTTTATTTCTACGTAGTCTGAAATATGAAATAACTGTTTATGGTACATGGTAATATATTATTGCTTACTGCAGTACACTATACACCCCATATAGGTACTAAAAATGCCGATTTGTGTAGAACAAACAGAATATTAGTAAGTAAGTTCTCAAACGAACAAACATTATGTAATCGGGTTATTGAAATCTAGTTCTAAGTTTGATGAGTCATTTGATAGATTTGCCCCCTTTCAATTATCTTTTTTTTCAATTACGAGTACACTGAGAACTATTATTGAACTGTGTATGACAGACAGAGCATGAAAGTAAAATAAACGAAGTGAAGATGCGACCATTACGCAAAATCTGTGGTGCGCAAAATCTCAAAGAGAGTGTTGATGTTTAGATAAGAAAAAATATTCTCCTTGAGTTCGTGTATATGGAAAGAATGCGGTAATGAAATAATGATGAAACATACGTACAACGAAACTGGAAAGATATATGTGCCGAGGGAAAACAACATCACGATCAAATTGGTGGCCTTTTGATCAAAAGTCGAGCTCTAAAAATCGTCGAGAGTACATAAAAAGACCTGATTACGAATGATGAAGAAACAAGTGAGGTATGTAAAGACAACGTCATGATTCGCTCAGTTCTCTCTGCCTACACCACGAGGGCCCTGGAGTAGACATAATTATATATAGATTTAATACGACAGAACGAGATTCTTGTTCTAGTGATTAATAGATGAATAAACCCCCTGGGTGGGTAAGCAGGTTCATTTATATTATTACTGTCAACAAAAATTACTCGTTTGCAGTAACATGATAAATGTTCAACAAACAGTGCTGTTAGTGGTCTTTAAACTGGGAAACTTCAGTCTTGACCGTATAATACAGATCGTACATACGGTGGGACCGAATATGTAATAAACATAATTTCGAATAGCTGGTATTAGTGTTAAACACGATCTGCTGCTTTCATAGTTATTTTACACATAAACTTAAATTACAAAATTTTCTCTTAATACAAAATTTCATCCAAATCGTCTGAGCCATTTCTGAGATATATATACTAAATGAGTAACTTTTTAAGCCCGTACATAACGTTTGCGTTTTCGTTTGGAAAATGTGAGGCCGATATTGAAAGGAAACTGTAAAGCAGGCAACCGTATCAATGGTGCGTTGTACTTCGTGATAACAATTGATAAAATATCGAGCAAAGCTGACCTTGCTATCATTCAGGGTGTATTAATGTCTATATTGATGTACGGAATTGAAA
Organism: Pyralis farinalis; assembly: GCA_947507595.1. Lineage (NCBI taxonomy): Eukaryota > Metazoa > Arthropoda > Insecta > Lepidoptera > Pyralidae > Pyralis > Pyralis farinalis. The sequence goes on along the minus strand of OX382260.1, from coordinate 34,413,840 downwards.
CATGGGTATGCCAGAAGAAGCATGAAATTAGGATGAACATGGAGTGAGAATCATTGATAAAGTAAGAAATAGCACGATATGAGAACTATGTGGAATGAAAGATGATGTAGTGACAAATGTTGAAAAATGAATGCTGTGATGATTTGGTAATTTAAAAATAATTAATGATAAAAGAACATGTACGTTTGGATCAGTGCACCTGGCATTAACATATACATACAACACATAACATAATTGATAAAATTTTTCTTTCTACTCTTCTCTTTCACGTGAACTTCAACTATACCAAATCTCCCATTCCTCAGTATGCCCAATGTAGTAATAAAGGAGTATAAAGGCTTTCTTCACGTATTAATTTATAGATAATCGTAGTTACATATCCAAATACATATTACAATCTAGAATAATTTAGCTAAAATTATTCTGTTCACTGTGGTACGGTTATATTACGCACAATTTTCTTCACCTCCGATTTTTGTCGCAAATGTAATACGACAGTATGTTTCGAAACAAACAGCTTTTTTATTATGGGAAAATGATGAATGCTGATTGATATACGCGTAAACTTAATTAAGGAGAATAAACGTAATAGAAATTTTAATTATGTCAAATATACTCAATCATTTTTGGGTTGTAAGTGGCTTCTGCAGTCAAAGCCATCGTCTAAAAATCCTCAGGTCCCCTTTTAGTCCGTAGATGGCTTACTCGTATTTCTGGATAATTACGAACGCGAAAACATAATCAGTAAACCATGTTAATTGGGGAGCTTTGTTACAAAATTAAATGTAATCCACCACAAAATTAAATTCACTATAGTACAAACTAATTCACTTAGCTTTTTAGAATTAACTATATCTAGTAACAATCCATCCATCAATTTTCTATATATCACATATACACTCGTACCGCTACCACGATCCCTGCGTCGTTAAGCCATCCTTGGCAACACAAACTGTAAATCTATGGTAGATACTATATCTATGGTAGATCTATGACAGCCTATAAATCTATGGTACACAATTTGATGAGCGTTCCATTAAATACGGATAATTACAACAAAGAACTTGATCTAATATATCAGATCGCGAAATCAAACGGTTACACCAAATCTACCATAGACAAACTGTTACGTAAATAGGTGAGTAATATCGTAATAGACTACTATACGCGATTTCAAATATTTCAACAACACAATACACTGCGAGTTGGTTATACCTAGGAAAAAATACTGACAATATAGTTAACATATTTAGAAAAAAATATACATACACGTTGCACTCAAAAGATACAACTTTCTCAAATCTGTTTATAACAGTAAATATATAGCACTTCCAATGACGACTGCAGCAACCGAGGCAGAGACAAGGCGGCGGCATGCATCTAACGGTATTGGGTGGGTGCTGGCCGGCACAAGTTCGCATGAACTAGTCAGTAGCGAAAGCATACAAAGTAGTTTACATCAATTTTCCTAGAGAACCTTTCGCATAATTCTGTTTAATGTTTTCTTAAGATTACACTTGAGTAAGCAGTGATGGAAGGTACACTCCTGATGTGGAGACGCTACTTAGGGCAGGGAATAGTGTGGATTAAAACTGGGAAAACTGTTGGAAGCAAAGAAGGCACAGCTCACTATATGTAACGTGGTACTGATTGATCCCAATGCTTATGTGTAGGAGCGAGTGCTGGATTGGTCAAAGAGAGCATAATCAAGATCTAAGCGTTGCGCAAAACCTGCGATATTAGCAAGTGTCGGGTTCGCAATAAAGATGTAACGAAGAGAGCTGGTTTAAAACAGGTATTAAGATAAGAAGAGGCATGCTCCGCTGGTTCGAAAAAAAGAATGACGAAACATATATACAATGCGAAAGTAAAAGGATGCAGGAGCCGAGGAAGGCCAAGACTCATCTATCACGACCAAATTAGTCGTATGTCATCACCTTATGATGATCAAGAGGAGACCTTGGAGCCTGCGTAAAAAGCTTTGAACATTAAAGCGAGTGAGGTGTGTAAGGACGAGTCATGTGGCGCTCGGATCTCTCTGCTTTGCTTCTTGGTCCTTGACGTGAAGACGTAGTAGTATTTACTTCCTATATATCACAAATCGATAGTTATTAATATCGTCAATTTCCTTATTTATTGTCCTTTCCAATATATATCTTTTGCTTTTAGTAGTGAACTGCCAGCTTCCTTGTAATCCTTCTGACGAGTAATTATTTGACGAAAATATTTTACTAATATAAATTTTTAACGAGACTAACGAACGGCAATTGCTTTTTATATATGTAAGTTAGATAGATTAGTAATAGTCGACTAACATAAAGCGTAGTTCCAGTAGATATTCGACATTGTCTTTGTAATGTGTTGCCCACTGTTAGTATAAGTAACCACAGAAGGAAATATGGGCTGGATTACAAACAACTATTATAGTGCAAAAAAGTTTTCTATTATATAGCTTCATAGAAATTTTAGGCAAGGAAACTATAAACATATCTAAATAGTGAAATGTATATTTTATTTATTTTATATTTTTATACTACGTCGGGAGGCATACAAGCAGACGGCCCACCTGATGTAAAGCAGGTACCATAGCCTATTAACGCTTGCGATATATTAAGTATCACTCGAAACCCGGGTGGTCGAATACGACCGGGAAATGTATGGGAAAACGTAGATAGCGGGTTCTGACAGGTCACGTATCAGTCGCGCGATGCCTCCTCTGCTCCTTAGATAGCTTGCAAAGCTCCCAAGGAGCTTACTGGCGTCCTCCCTCACTCGCAGGATCACAACAACCCTCAAGGGAGTTGTTATTTGTCTGCTGTTTTCTGTGAGGTGGAGGTAGACAGGCTGCTTTGATGCGCCCTACCTCTCTTAAAACATCCAGACCAAGACAAACAGACATGTTCATGCACACAAAAGTTTGCCTTGTGTGGGAATCGAAGCCACGACCGTTGATGTCAAAGTCGCGTCATTCACGACTGAGCCACCGAGCTCGTCAATTAGTTATTTAGGTATAGGTATAATAATACGTTGAACGCTAGTCCGACCGGCATTTGTCCGATTTATCTATCTAAAGTTACTAACAGTAGTGGGTGGGTGTCGGCCGGCGCTAGGCCGCATGAACTAATTGGTGGCGGAAGCATACAAAGCAGGTTAGATCAAATTGCATATAATAAAACAGTTCTAATAATAGATGTAACTGCCCTTTCAACCTAATCAGCATTTTAGGGTCACATGTCACTGAATGCGTACAGAACAGGTATGTATTGGGCTACAAGTTCTACCGTGACTTCACCAGTAAGGACAAGTAAATGTAGTAGTAGTACAAGACCATTTGGTCTTCACCACATTCAGTTTCAGACCTCCGACCTGCGACACTGTACACGTAATCATAACTTATAGTTTTGATTTTTTTTTCAGTATGAAATATGCGGTCATACTAATAGCTACTGACTTATCTCAGAATAGCATCAATACGGTCAGAATAGCATCAATTACTAATGTTGGCACTAAGGAACACGGAAAGATCCGAAAAAGTCTACATTTTCTATATGCTGTACGAGGTGTGCTATTGGCTTTATTTTCCGACTGTTCTAAGAGGTTTCCAATAGTTAAAATAGCCGCGCTTTTTTTCTATTTATTGGGGTAGACAAAACAGTGACAAAATAAGAATAGACAAAGTAGAACTACGAATAAGAATAATAACAATTTTGACACCAACACCGTTTACCACACATTAAACAAGATATATTCGTTGAGAAATATTCGCAACTTAGCGTCTTTAAAGGCAGTGATTATTGTACAACTAAGTGCATATCAAGGTCGGCACCTAGACCAGCGCACAGTTCTTATGCTGTAAATAATAAGAGTTGCAATCGTAAAAGTATCGAATGTGATCTGCTCTCAACTACACCTATTAAAAATGTTTATTTACTTGAGTACAGAAAATGGGCGACCGAGCTCCGCTTGGCGTATTGTACATTATTAGAATACAAATTTACATTAAAATTCGTATAAAATTTAGCCGTTTTCAGGATTTACTAACTAAATACACACATCAAAAGTGTCTAGGGATCAAGCATTTTTATGCGGATTTCTTGAGATTGAGATGTGGCTTTGTAATAAATTTATGATTTTATAAATTTATATGGATCCTTTTTGGTGCATTTCATAATTTGAAACAGGAACTATCAATCAAATTCGAGTAAAAGATGAAAATCAGCTGTCAATATTTTCCCTATAAAAACATACAACGCATTGAAGACATTATTAGTGCTACTGTTTCCCTACTACTGATTAAAACCAACGTTATTATGGAGCGGCGACGTCATTTAAGCTGGGAAGAAATGCTCAGAGCCGTGGGAATGATAGAAGCTGGTTCCCGGCAACGTACTGTGGCTTTAGCTCTGAATACAAGTCAGAGTGTTATCAGTCGACTTTGGACACGTTACCGAAGCACTGGCACCGTGGCTGAGCGTCATGGAGGACGGTATCGCTGCACCACACGGAGACAAGATCGATACATTCAAATCACAACTCGAAGAGCTCCAACAATAACCGCCATGATGTTAGCCGTGACGCTTCATCACTCTTCAGGGAACTTAATTAGCGACCAAACAGTCAGAAACCGCTTGCATGAAGTGAACCTTCATTCCCGAAGACCGCTAAGGGTACCACCTATAGCAATGCACAATCGTAGGATTCGATATCAATGGGCTCTTGAACACAGAAATTGGGCAGAAGAACAATGGCGTTTCGTGTGCTTTTCTGATGAGTGTCGTTTTGGTATGAGACCAGATACAAGACGTATCATACAAAAATAAGATTGGAGAACCCCTGGACGCCAACAGCGATTAAAATCCTGCCAGGAAGTCCATCCTTATAGTGGTGGAACCATCATAGTATGGGCGGGTATTTGGATCGGCGGAAGAACTGAGTTGATTTGGATCAGAGGCAACCTCAACGCTCAAATTTATGCTGAGACGATTGTATCAGACGTCATCGTTCCTCTACAAGTGCAAATCGGTCCCTTATTTCAGTTAATGCATGATAATGCACGACCGCACACCGCAAGAGTTGTAAGACAGACTCTCGCCGCAGCTAACATCAATGTCATGCCCTGGCCTGCTCAGTCGGCAGACTTGAACCCGATTGAGCATGCATGGGATATGCTACAGAGAAGAGCTCTGCCGAATATGGAGGGTATCCAGTCGCAAGAAGACCTTTTTTTGTTGTTGCAACGAACATGGGCGGCCATTCCACAGCGTGATTTGGATGAACTCATTTTGAGTATGCCAAACCGATGTTCTTGTGTTGTTAGTGTTCGCGGTAGAAACACGGATTATTAATTGTTTAAGTTACCCAATAAAATTTTAAAGAAAACTGTTATTTCAGTCTTTTTTTCGAACTTTAATGTTAGTGGTTCAAATGTCAAAAATCCCTTTATTATGAAAATGGCAAATTTCTTTATTAATGCAAAGGTGACTTGGTTTATCGTTACTGTAGATAAACGAAAACACTTTATTTGATGAATCCTTAAAGAAAATTTTAATTAATATCAATCAGGAGAAAAGTTATTGCAAAAATATATGTTGATCCCTAGACACTTTTGATGTGTGTATATCCATATAAATGTACAGAAAATTGCTCGTTAAAAGTAATAGGGTAAGATGGACAAAATGATAGTATGAGTACAATTATTGGGATTCGAAATGGGATCATTAGTGGATGTGTAAAAACGATGCGACCAAATATGTAATAATCATAGTGTCGAATAGCTAACATTACTTAGACAACCGGCTTTATTTATGGTTTTATGTCAAATCACATTTTCTCTATTTTTTAGGAAGGACATATATATAGATGAACTTAAAAAGCTAAATGTCATCTTAATAGAAATAGAAAATTTGATCCAAATCGTCGTATACGTCGTCTACGGTATAGTGAGGAGTCAGCTGTGTGGTACGACGAAATAATATTATAAAAGTTTATTCATTATAATAATAGTATCGCAAACACAATGCGTATTGATGCGTTAGCATTACTAATTATATTGTATAAATACTTAGTTTTAAGACATTATTGCTTCTTGACAATACAGACAGCTATACTGGTAACAAGTTACTTTCGGAGTCCTACAAGGCAGTATATTGGGACAGACGCTGTTGCCATTATAATTCAGTAAAAAATATTTACTTTAGTAAATTAAACCCTTGTGATTTACGTATAAACGGATCATGTTGAAGTTTGCAAGTGACTCCGCAGGTGTTTACCACTACTTTTCTATTCATCCCACTTCGGTAGAACGAAGAATTGTGACAGCTTTGGAACTGTGGCATCAACTGCACCTGTTTCGGGGTATAGATCCAGGTTTATAATGGTTAGTTTGATCTTAACGAACCACTTGAAGAGCTAGGCAGGGAATTTATAACAGTGTTATAACAATTGTCTCGTAAGAGGTCGAAGCCAACCGCTGGTTTCATTTATTTGGTGGAATGATATAACCAAATTGCTGCAAGTTACAACAGAGGTCACACAATGCCTGTGGGAGAAATGTTACAGATTTTAGATGATAGCACAAGAGGAATTTCATGAGGTACCTCATTCTGATGTACAGACGGATGTTTATTCCGGTAGTATAGCTAAGTCAAGCAGAGGACTCAATTTGAATTCTTCTTGTAATGATTCAGTATATAATAGTCTACAATCTGCCTATTATTGGGAAGCACGCATGTTTTAAATACATTATTTGAATATTAAGTGTGATTCTTCTCCCGTACCGAGCTAATTTTTTAAGTGGGTGTATCTTAAAGTATAGTTATTTGACGAGAAGTAGTCTTTATTAGATATTTAATTACCTGATCAGAATGTGTTTTTATGTATATATTTATTTATATAATTCAGATAATACTTAAAAAAATACATTTTACTACTTGAATTAAACAAAAATAAACACAAAGACACGAAGACGGTCTTCCTGCGACCACGGACGCTGCAAAGCGTTCGAAACGTCAGGTTCAACAAAATAAATAAAACACGCGATACTTCCGTTAAAAATTGTTTAATTCAATGTGTAACAATCGCGAAAACCTAAGACAATACTATATTTTACTACTTTTATGTATCTTCGCACCAAACCAGTGGGGAATTGACAGAAAGAGAACCAAGTCATATCATTATTATCAAAATTTCATAATTACGTTCGTATACTCATCGCTGCAAAATAAAAGTGTAAGTTGCAGGATATTTTCATTATATGTGTGGGTTAATGTTATCGGAATGAACTGAATGGATTCTGAAAACTCTTTCAATATAAGATAGGTAACATAAAAGCTACATATTGTATCTCATTCCAGTATACACTACTTTTAAATACAGAAAATTGCCTACTTGCAAAAAAAAAATAAGCTACTTATGCGAAATATATACAAGCTACCTATCCGAAATCCACATGAGTAAATCCACGGGCAAAAGCTAGTAAAGATATAAGAGCATTCTAGATAATAAAATTTGATTATACCTTTTTGTTGATCGCTAACAGACTCAATTTTACTTGTAAATATTTGCAATCAAGATCTTATTTGCTTCATTGAATCCGAACGCGGATAATATCAAAGCCAGATTCGTTGATTCGAAATAAACATCTGAATATTAAATGACTTTTGACTGAAGTTCAATTGCAAGTTCTGTATTACAATGAGTATCATTAACTGGTGACGGTTGATTGTTCGCCACCGGAATCTAAATAAGCTTGTTTTGACTGGGGTTTGAAATGTTGGATACAATTAAACAAAGCGTTTTACGCATCCTTAAAAAATATAGGCGTATATACTGGCTCCTTATCATACTCATCCTATTTTTTGGATTTGGGTCACCCTACAATTATTGGGCTTCGTCAAGTTGCTTCACTGTTGCGTATTGACCGAGGTTAGTTTCTTCTAAGTTCACACTCATCGTTACGTATGGCTGCTGCCCATGGATTCGCCAACGTGAAGTGCAGTTATATTAGTTTTACACGTGATAGTTGTTCGAGTGATTCTCGTGTTGCGGGGTCATCGTAACGCTCCATGGAGTTTGGATTTCCAACTGTCCATATTTTAAGTGATCTGTGAATACTGTTCATTGCACTCGCAGTGGGGAGGATGCTGTACGTTGTTACACTCGCCAAGAATTTGTTAGACTGGATTGCCGTACAAAATGTAATTGTCTATATTGACAAGTTTCTTTTGGCATTTCTTATTCGCCAATGGTAATTTCCGCAATGCTAGCAGATTAAAAAAGAAAAAAGTAAAATAATAGCATTGAATAAGACTATATTTTAAAAAGTTAAAGACGTGTCACATGCCCGCGAGGGCGCAATGGAAAATAAAGAATTTTTATCTTTATCTTCGTCTCCGTCTTTACCTCTGAAGGATCCATTTTCATAAATTGGGATGAGTGCGGATTGACATGGAGTTTCAAACAAATATACGGCTAGCCTTAATTTAATAATTATTATTATTTATATACCCCTGTATTATTCATGTGGTATCGCCACAGTAGTTCATTGATTGTTCGCGACACGATATAATGTGTCATTCAGACGTTGTTGACTCGTAATATAGGCAACCGGGTTTGTTCAATGGCACGCGTAAAATATACAACATGATTCAAATAAGTTTAAAATAATTGTCTTTCAATAAAGTAAGTTTTACACGGATATGCCCGTGAAGAATTTTACAATGTTTGAACAGACCTAATTCATAGTCATGTAATTGTAATTTTATTTGTTGTGATTCAATTGTTTTCAATATTATTACTTGAAGAACATAAAGTTTGTTTAGATAAATAATGTAGCCATAGCTACGAAGTTCGTCACATGACTTCTGGTCAATGGATCCACCATTGACCAGATGTCATCTGATTGTAGAGAATTAATACTACCCGTGCGAAGTAAGGGCGGATCGCTAATTACATATAATCATCATTTTCAATCATCAGATCAGTTTGACGAGCTCGGTGGCTCAGTCATGAATGACGCGATTTGACACCAACGCGAGTTCGTGGGTTCGATTCCCACACAAGGCAAATATTTGTTTGCATGAACATGTCTGTTTGTCTTGGTCTGGATGTTTTAAGAGAGGTAGAGCGCATCAAAGCAGCCCATCTGGGGAAGTACCTCCACCTCACAGAAAACCGCAGCCAAATAACAACTCCCTAGAGGGTTGTTGTGTTCCTGCGTGTGAGTGAGATCACCAGTAAAAAGGAGTTGCTGTGTAAGCAGCAGAGGAGACATCGCGCGAGTGATACTTAATATAACGCAAGCGTTAATAGGTTACGGTACCCGTTTTACATCAGGTGGGCCGTATGCTTGTATGCCTCCCGACGTTGTTAAAAAAAAAATCTATGTCACGCCAGCTGACAGTGGGATAGAGACAACTGTACTTCATTAATATTGGACAAAATTATAATTAATGTAAATACGTTCAGTACTAATATATAGCTCTCAATATTTATTCAAACTTAATAGCTACAGTTCTACGAACTGATGTACAAAAGCCGACCTTAATTCAAACTCATTAAATAGCCGTTTAGTGAGAATGGGTCCTATTTCAATTCCCTAAATATATGTTGTATAATCGCTCAATTTCAAGGGGTGTTCCGTTAGTGATTCACTGGTACATACATTATAAATGTAGCCAATTGTTCCCTTTTGTATGGACTTAACCCGCGATAGCCGGGGTCGTTAATTGCTTTATTCCCGAAGTTATTTTTACATTTCAATTTTTGAATTTGTTTTTTCCTATTCTCATGTTAACACATCCATTGCCTTCAAATCTTTTTACGAAAAGACAGATTCATTTGAAATAAACATTAAGCACTAAGAAACTTGCTTTTAACCGTTAAAAAGCGTGCAAAACCATAGGAAAGTGTTAGGTAGAATAAATGTATGGTGTACTTTGAAAATGTAAAGTAAAATAACCATTGTAACCAATTTCTAGGAACATTACCGGCACTAGTCGTTCCGCACACCTGTTTCTGATTAAATTTTAGATTTAAGATTGTTATTTAGGTTTTCTTGAGTTGAATTCTTATCGCGCCGCGTATTTCTTTACGCGATGATTTATGCTGCTGTACAATAATTACAATTCTTGGCTTTTAAGCAATCTACAGGCTTATTGAACCAAACGAAATGGAAAACATAACCTTACCTAGAAAGACTTGGCAGATCTTTTCATTGTTTCATAATCAAACGCATACGCTGTGGAATGGTTCTGTGCTAAAGTTTTCACAAGGGACTACAGATTAATTGAGTTCTTAGAGAGATGTGAGTAGGTGATTTTTACAATGACAGCAATGCGCTATGTTTGTTTGTTACTGGTACAATATAATACTAATTACAATCCATGAAATAAACTCATCATCATTATTATCATCATCATATCCGCCTGTATTCCTCCACTACTGAACATAGGCCTCCCCTCTAGAGTGCTATTTGTGAGTAGTTAATAGATTCAGGCGTTATTTTGCGAAAGTCAAATTTACATGCAATTTGATCTAACCTGCTTTGTGTGCTTCCGCCACCAATTAGTTCATGCGGCCTAGCGCCGGCCGGCACCCACCCACTACTGTTAGTACGTGCTACATGCCGACGCTGCCATTGCTGCTCCGGTAGTTTCTGCCTCGGCTGCTGCGGTCGTGCGCCATTTGGAACAGTATCCGCATGCCCCCACCACCACCGTCGCTGCCACGACTGGCCTGGTCGTCGCTGCGATACGTGTTTCGCCTCTCCACGAGGCATCATCAGGCGTTGTAGACGTTAATCGTAAGAATAACATGTGACAAGCACAAGTGACAAATCCATCGCAGTGCAGTCACTTATATTGAATTGAGGGTGGGGGTGGATGGTGTGAGCGAAAAGATATTTAATAGTGGGGAATGGTTTACGTCAGTCCGTTTGTTCATGAGAGTAATTTTAGAATTTTTATGTTTATTAATTTCTAATTGTTCCCTAATATTTAGTTTTAAACCTTTGTCTATGGTGTGTAAAATTTGATATATATTAGTGGGGGATAAGTTATGTCCTTTGTCGTAAAAGTAAATAAATACCGGCCCTTCTTGCTCTAGAGTCACTAACCCCTGCGACAAAGTGCCGCCGATTTTATGCTTACAATAAATTATTACGCACGGTTGTGTTATTCTGATACTAGTTATAGGCGTTGTGAGATTAGTAACCTTATCGAACAGTTTTCTTCCGTCTAAGTCGACGAGTAATTTGTGAGGTGCCGGAGGAAATTAGCGCCAATTTTCGACGTGTATACGTCGGCTATGACGAATGTCTATTGTAATGGTCGTCGTAACCCCAAATTTAGAGTTAATGTTATATGAAGTATACATAATCATAATATATGTATATCTATTTCATACTTCATATACTTAGTCTGGCCATAAATACTGTTACAATTAAAAATAAACAAAATATTACATTTGAATTTGGAATCTGTCATTTTTATATGATTGTTCATTGAGTTTTCTCATTTTGGCGCCAATACATTGTACTATATTTTGCGATATTAAAATGGAGGGGGTTGATAAAGAGAACCAAATCGCTGTGATTTGCATTACACAAAGTAGGCATGGAGCCAAATACAATTTTTAAAACCTTCCATAGGCTTGTTATTAGTAAAATGTTTGTACCGGGCTATTTATGATAGAAAAAGATCTGGCCGTCCACGTAGTGTTCGTACGAAAAAGGTGGTCAAAGCAGTAAGGGAAAGAATTCGAAGAAATCCTGTCCGAAAGCAAAAGATTTTATCTCGGGAGATGAAGATAGCACTTAGAACCATGTCGCGTATTTTAAAAGATGACTTAAGACTTGCAGCATATAAGAGACTTACTGGTCATTTCTTGACTGATAATTTAAAAATGAATAGGGTGGTAAAATCGAAACAACTACTGAAGCGGTACGCAAAGGGAGGTCACAGAAAAATTTTGTTTACGGATGAGAAATTTTTAAAATTGAGCAACATTTTAACAAACAAAATTACCGTATTTATGCTCAAAGCTCTAAGGAAGCTTCCCAATTAGTCGACAGAGTGCAACGTGGGCACTATCCGCCTTCAGTGATGGTTTGGTGAGGTATTAGGTATGAAGGAGTGACTGAGCCGTACTTTTGTGAAAAAGGTATCAAAACATCGGAACAAGTGTATCAAGATACCATTCTTGAGAAGATAGCGTAGCCCCTTAACAACACCATGTTCAATAACCAAGAATGATCCTTCCAGCAAGACTCGGCGCCGGTTCACAAAGCTCGATCTACGCAGTCTTGGTTGTAAACGAACGCTTCGGACTTCATCAGAGCTGAAGACTGGCCGTCGTCTAGTCCCGATCTTAATCCGCTGGATTATGATTTATGGTCAGTTTTAGAGAGTACGGCTTGCTCTAAACGCCATGATAATTTGGAGTCCCTTAAACAATCCGTACGATTGGCAGTGAAGAATTTTCCCATGGAAAGAGTGCGAGCTTGTGTTGATAACTGGGCTCAACGTTTAAAGGATTATATGGCAGCCAATGGAGACCACTTCGAATAAGCTTTTTATATTTTAAATTATTTTATATTTATGTGGTGTTGCAAATGCACATAGGCTACGGTAACTGCTTACCATCAGGCAGGCCGTACGCTTGTTTGCCACCTTAGTAGTATAAAAAAATGTATTGATCTAACACACTGTAAAAGTAATAAATGTTATTTGCAATAGAAAATACAGGTGACAATGAAATGAATAAGTATTTTAAGTCGGCATTTAGATATTATCGTCAACATCAAATTGATCTTTGGTTGGTTGTAAGTAAGATGATCGTAGCCCACGATTGATAGAAAGATAACTCGTCCATTGCCAAGTTGTAATAGATAATTAGTGCAGCAAATTACACAAAAACATAGTATTAGCGCTGAATCCTATGAATCATACACGGTTGTCATTTAACTGGGGTTTTCTTTGAGGTGGATGTACTTCTCCAGTCAAAAATCTCAATCTCCCTTGGTGTGCTCTACATCACATGTCTGCCTTTATTTATTTTATTTATTTATTACACATTTTAGTTTAATTTAGTTTGCTATTCGGCAAGTTATACTATATAAAATGTAAGGGACATTGGTTTTACCTCTAAAGATGAAGGGAAGCCTCTTACAGCCCAAAGCTGATTGAATACACTAAGCTTTCCATTACGTTTGCCCTCCTTAATTAAGTTCACGTATGTATCAATCAACATTCATCATTTCACGTAATAATTAAAGCTGTGTATTTTGGGACATACCCCGTACGAATTACATTTGTGTGAAATATCTAATCGAATCACAGTGAACAGTGTAATTTCAACAGAATTATTTTGAATTATCAAACGCAAAAGCATTATTTGTACAACCAATTAAAATGCCTTAGCCTAAATATTGATTTTAATAATATAAATAATTACATGCAATTTGATGTAACCTGCTTTGTGTGCTTCCGCCACTAATTAGTTCATGCGACCTAGCGCCGGCTGGCACCCACCCACTACCGTTAGTAGATGCAACATGCCGACGCTGCCATGGCTACTCCGGTAATCTCTGCCTCAGCTGCAGCGGTCGTCCGCCATCTGGAACAGAATCCGCATGCCCACCACCACCGTCGCTGCCACGACTGGCCTGGTCGTCGCTGCGACACGTGTTTCGCTTCTCCAAGAGGCATCATCAGGCGCTGTAGACGTTAATCGTAAGAATAACATGCTACAAGTAACAAATCCATCGCAGTGCCTCTCGAGTCCACGGGACACTACTCGTATTTTGCTAATCTTAAGAAGTGTACTCTTTTTCAGAGAAACTTCATTTTTACACTTTTCACTACAGATTTCAGGTAATGCTAGCATCTCTGAGTTTCCTATAACTTTAATTTCATAACTTATATGCGGCCTGTTAATAGTTCATAGTGTTAAATAACTGAATCGAAAATAAATTCTAAATGATAAAATAAATACTAAATGATATAACTTCGTATACCGGGAAATAATGATTCCCGGTATTATACAAAGAGCTTTTTATTATGTGGGTAGATTACTTAAACATTTATTACTTCTGATACCATCTTATAATATACTCGTATTTCACAAGTGACAGATAAGTAAGCAATAATTTTGTTTTCTGGGAAAATGCCGAATTACTGTCAAGGCAATCACATGAATAGCAGAAATTAATAACATTCAGGACCCAAATAGATAATAAGTTATAGCTTTGTACTGATTTTATCCCACACATTGAATATAAAAGTAAGAGAACTTTTTAATAGTTTATTAGGTATTTGAAAAGAAGATAAAACGATATTCGTTACTTATTGTGGATGTCGTTAAATGAAACGTACTGACTTCTTTTTATTTAGGTATCGATAAACATGAAGAACAGCTATTACCAACCAATAGTCAGTTCAGTCCTGTCTGTTTCTTCATAGCGCTATTCCGTTTCATAATCCATTAGGATTGGCAGGGTCCACTACCAAATGGCCTCCTTCTGTGAGACGGTCATGTCCCAGAAGGAGGCCTCGGAGCAGGACAGGGAGGATGATCCCGAGGCTGTCCCGCTCCGGAGACGGCGGACGGGAGTGCGGCGTAGGCGCTACGCGCACCTATTGCCGCCTCCCTAACCTGTGGGACTAGAGGTCAGGATGGGAAGCTGGCCCCATAATGGTCCCGCCGCCGGAGGGGCTGTCCCAATTTGCCGGGACGGCCCCTAGAGAGAAGAAGTCCGGCCCCTTTTGAGGGGCTAGCCAGTCGCAGTGGTGCCCTGTTGCTGACAGATCCGGGGCACCACACCAACGCTGCCGATGGCATTTCGCGGGGTCGTTTAGTGGGTTTACCTTCGGACAGCCGACGGGGAGCCCCACACTACCACCGGAGGCACCCAGGTACCGGTGGTGTGCGTAACGTATTTTTCCCCGCGTCACAAAAAAAAGGGTCCACTACCAAAACCTAAGAATTTGACGAAGATACTGGTTTCTACATAGAGATATTGCCGTTAGATCTCCACAACTCAAAAGGAAAATTTCCTGATGGTATTTTTCTTCACCGCCGAGCAACTGATAATTATAAATATGTACATAAATCCGAAAATACGAATTTAGATAGATTAGATATTTAGTACATGCCCTCACCAGGACGTCGGAAAATAGGTCGGTGTAGGATATTTTAAGTTTAGTTTAATGAGTGCACTGAATTTCAAGGTCACCATTATTTTTTTAAAGGAAATGTTTTTGATTACAAAAAAATGCCGCAAATCGAAAAAAATCAATTAAAAATAATTTAAGGTCAAGTTAATTGTTTACCCCTTACATCGAATCTTTGCAGTCGCGTGTCAGACGCTCGTAACTCACTATTCGGATAAACGACGTACCACGACAGAGCATGTTGACGAGTTACTGAGTTTAAATCAATACAATACAATACTATACACATTGCACCAAATAAGAAGTAACCATTAAAGCACACAAGGCGGTCTTATTGCAAAGCGATCTCTCCAGACAACCTTGAGGTAGAGGAAACGATAATGACACGGAACAGGTAGGAGGCGCATAAACTACTTACATATACATATACACACATACATACATATATATACATACATAAATACATACATACACATGTATAAATATATAAAAGTATATTCGTAATCATAATCTAATAAAAGTTATCACGTAATCAGGCGTCATAACAGAAATGAATACAGAATGATTATAGACGGGTAAAGTTAAACAGAGTCAAGAGAGAGATAGTGAGCTTTTACAAGGTTTTTGAATGTCGATAAGGTTTGAGCACGTCGAATATATAATGGCAGAGCATTCCAGAGGCGTACAGCTTGTACCGTAAAAGACTTCGAGTAATAATTGGTGGAGTGTGATGGCGTGGACAGGCGGAGGGACAGTGTATATCGCAAGCTACGACCTTGTACTCCAGTGTGAAATGTGGAGCGCACCTTTAGATAGGTTGGAGTTTAAGGATTAAACAAGATGGAGTATAGAAGAGACAGGATGTGCCCGTTACGGCGAAGTATAATAGGAAGCCACTTGAGCTGGCAGCGAAATTGAGAAACATGGTCATATTTGCGAAGTCCAAATATGAACCGGATGCAAAGATTTTGGAGACGCTCAAGTTTATTCAATAGTTCTTCAGTAAGATCGAGGAACGAAGGATCGGCGTAATCAAGAATCGGAAGTAGCAATGAATGTGCTAACGCAACCTTCGTGTCGTTGTGTTCGTGTGTGTCAGTAGAAAGTATTGCAGTCTTCTTAGAAAGCCAACCGCAGAGAACATCTTACTACTAACTGAAGCAAGCTGCAGGTCAGCTTCAGGTCCAGGAAAAGGTTTTATCAAAAATCACACCAAGATTTTTGACAGTATCGCTATACTTAATAAGAGTCCCATTAAAAGTAATGGAGGGAAAATTAAGCCAGTCAATTTTCGATATCATTCGGGAACTACCTATGGCAATAGACTGTATCTTAGTTGGATTAACGATTAGTCCATACGATTTGCTCCATTCCGATATGAGTTTAAGATCTTCGTTCATACTTCGTATCAAAGTGTGTTTATGATACGGAGGGTAAAGCGTATTATGAACAGTTTAATGGAAAATATTAGTGCTTTAAAAACTTTAGGTTTTCCACTGCCACTGCCAGACACTGAAAGTATGTCCACTGCACTGTATCAATTTTAAATTAAGTAATATCTTTGTTTTCATTTAGTTTAAGTTTTAGCATTGCTCGACTATAGGTTAGAGTTAAGTTCCTCTAAGACGGGCGGTGTGTAGGATATTTTAAGTTTGGATATTATTATGTTAGTTTCCGAACGCACACCGATATGTCAAACTCGTGTGACGACACGTTGTTCTTCTCTCCCCTTCTAACTTTGCAAAGGGCGTGTGCCACGTGTAAACAACAATGGCGAACGTCCATACACGGTTTTAACTGAGTAGTTCCTGAAGCGTCCCTAAATGGAAAAATCAAAATAAATACAGCGTCAGTTCCAGAAACTGATACCACAAAGAATTCTTGTCAGAGAAGACCAGGGCTGTGCCTTCTTTCATTTTGAATCTCTATAGGTTATGTCACAGAATAAGTAATAGTAATTCGTAGTTTATATTTACTCTGTGTTTGTGATACCAGTTATACTGTGGTATTTATGTCAACTTCGGTCGATAAAATAGAGCTATCCACGCACTTCTAACTTAGGTACCTACTTCCACAGATGCAAGTGTTGCGACTTTGGGCGACATGATAAAATCAACTAAACAATCTGGAACAATCGATTTATATCGGGACTGGACAAAACATCTCGATTATTTTCCTTAAAATCGAATCCATAGTGAATCCGACTCAATTTTGTACCTACTGCGATTCTTTCGAATATTTATACATATCAGATTTTTATTGAATTTATTTAAAGGAATGTCGTATAGAAGAATAAATACCGATTGGGCAACACTTGACTGAAGTGTTTGTAGTAGAAGTAGTACTCAAATTAATTTTTAATTTAAATTGATTTCTTACTTGGCCTCAAAAAACACTAAATTGAATTTGAGTTATTTTGAAACTTAGGGATGCTCAAAGAGCAATAGCAAAATTTTAGCTCAAAAATTAGCTAAAATTTTGCTATTGCTCTTGAACGCTCTCGTGAATTTTAATAAATTATTAATTGATGAATGCTCTCCCAGTATATTTAGTAGGAGGAAATCTAGGGATATCCCGAGAAGAACCACGAGTACGACACTTAGGAATTTCAAGGTACGTGCTCTTCAATTTGCCGCGTCTAAAAATCGTATATTTTATATGCAGTCCACCAATCATCGAAGTTAGGTAAATACAGTCGGTATTTTATTCACTGGGCTATCACTACACTTGGCGTTTATATGCCACGTATAATCAATTTCGATCGGGTGGCAAGTAAGCTTGAATACTCCCGGCGATATTTATGAAAAGGGATAGTCGCCGTTCGTTTCGTAAATATATATTTTGTGCGTGTATGTTATTATTCGAACTGACAATTTATATTTAAATTTTCACCTTTTGGCTTGGCTATTAAAATCGAACATACTCGTAGTAATGCATTCTCGGAAACTTCCTAGTTTAAATGACAAAAAACTAGCTTTTAATAAAGTTCACTTAAAAAATTATCGCGGAGTTATCAGGTGAAGTTTAATATCGAAGTCACCTGACAATGGCCGACTGGCGTCCAAAAAACTTGGTGTTCTCAACAGTGCAAAGCAGTACTTCAGCGCGTGGCAAAGACTGCTGCAGTACTGTAGTCGGAGGTGACTGCAGTTGGAGTACTGCAGTCACCTTCGGGCGGAAGGGAGCAACTGGATACCAGGTTGGATCATATGATTCGATTCAGAGACGAGCAGTGAGAATTGTCAACTATCCTAAGCTTACACACGCATTAAAGACAAATTTTACCTGCCTTTGTGTGTTCTACTGATTGTACAACGGATTGTGCTCTGAAAAATTGTTTGATATGATGCCGGCAGCTTCTTTTTATGACCGCACCTCTCGCCGACGGAGGGGAGTTCACCTTCAGATGCTTGAACTGCAATGGTCGCGCATTGTGCGGTTCCAGAGAAGTTTTTTTCCGAGAACTCTCAAGTTGTGGAATGAGCTCCCAGCCCAGGCTTTTGTAAGGGACTACAGCATGAGGTTCTTCAAAAAAGGCGAGAATATATAATAGGTTTTTAGAGAGTCACTCATGAGTGACGCCCCTGGTGTCACAAATGTCCATAGGCTGCGATAACTGTTTACCATCAGGCAGGCCGTATGCTTATTTGCCACCTTAGTGGTATAACAAAAAATTGTAGCCGTCACGGGAGGCCTGGCAGATGTGAACCATTTTAGTGAATATTCAAAGAACTATAAGAAGTTTTATTGTCAGCAGTACTTTTATGTTCAAAAATGTTTACCTACCTATTGAATAGCGTAACGATGGTATACCATACGAATCAGTTGTTTTTTTATATGTTATCATCATCAAATTGTCATCAATCATCTAAACTATATACATTTCGGGATATTCCTCACTCACTCTGTGAGTTCTTCATATATTTATCATAGAATACTCATATGCATAGCATACTTCACGATGTCCAATTGCAGGCATACGTATTACTTGACTGTGTGAAGCAGTATGAAATAAAGTAAAACATTCATGACACAAAATTCTTCAGGAGATAGCTAACGGAGAAGAAAAAAAATATTAAAGTACATAGATGAAATTTTGTTTACAATGAACTCTTTCAAGAGGCCAAAGTATCAGCTCTGCAGTTCGATAATACTTATTTTATTTTAAGAATGGTATCGGAATCAAGTATAAAAAACCATTTACCTCCGTCGGCGAAATCCAGGAACATAAAATACTGAATACAATATCAGGTATACTTGAAGCGTATGCGCTCTCAAGTTGTGTGCTAATAGTGAACAGTCAATGCAACGACGACGCAGGTTTTGCCCACGTGCAGCCATGGCTCAAAAGTTCACAAAACAGTTTATTACAAATTCACTAAACAGTGAATGCAGAGGAACGACAGCTTAACTCAACGCTATAGGAAGAAATTCGATGTCAATTTAATATTAATTAACGGTAATGCGTTATGATAATTTATGATCAAACACAATCAGACATTCAGGCGCGCGAAAGAACGGGACAGCCGCAGACACCGTTTCGTTCAGAAATAATAAGAAACGATAAGTATTTTTATTCTTAATCATAGATGTTGTTTGGTGGTAGTTTGGTACACAGTGAATTCAATTCTCTCTTCATATAAATGATTCATAAATATCACAAATTTATAACTCATTTAGAATTATAACAGAATTGTTAATAATATTTTAGGTGTAAGTTTTTAAACATTTCTGAACAGAAGTGATAATGGCGACTGATTCGGATTTGAGTAATAAAAATGTCGATAATTTCCTTTTTTAAGTGATAATGTTGTCTTGGACACAAAAAAGCGCTTCAGTTATGTATGTACTCATTTGCAATAAGTTATTTAAGAATTTTACGTACTATTTTGTAGATGTACAATCAGGGGGTTCAAAAGCCTCAAAGTTAATCAATCTCCTTTGACGTATGACGGCACGAGAGAGCGTCGTGCCAACGGCATATGGTTCGATTTTACAGCCTAGGCGCGCCAATAGATGTTTCACATCAAAATGAAAAGTATATTATAATAAAATATACCTACCGCTACACATCAAAAAAGAGATCTGTATCTTTTTGTTTTAGGTTTAATTAAAAAGGTTTTCTCGGTTTGAAGACTTACATGACCTGATTACGACTTTCCCCACTCATTTATTTATCTGTCGCTACATATCAATTTATCGACACATTTTTACATTAGATTTTTGACTTTAAGGTAATGTGGACAACATTGGTAATTGCTAGATTTTCGTTCTATATATGAAAGATACAATTTTATATTTCAATACAATTAAACGGTACGGGGATGTTTTTTGAGGAGACAGTCTGATCATTTCTATTATAGAAAAGTGTTCAAAACTGAGCGCTTATATAACAACAAGAGGTTTGCTAAAGAAGGCGCTCGGTTCAATCTGCCTACCCTGCAAGGGATTTGGCGCGAAGTTATAGATAGATAGATAGATTGAGACTTCCATGCATGATGTATTATAAAAGATTGTAAAAATATAGCGTCGCATATATTATGAAATACCGTACCAATTTTGATTGAATAAACGAAACGGATTTTATATTCGGATCTTTGTTATGATTAATCCAAATCAAACTGAATTTCCTGTCAGGGTATCGGAAACTCGTTCGTTTCAAAGGACTTTGTTGATCAAATTGATAAAAAATACCACGTAATATTATAAAAGGTTTTTTAAATAGAACACTCGTATTGGTAAAAAAAAACAGTCAATAAAGCCAGATTGTCAAACAAGGGCCAAAGCCTTTTCGTTATTCTAAGAACGAAAAGTCAACTAGTCGATTTGTGACAAATTTGGGAGCGTAATAATGACGATGTTACTGAGGGAAGACAATCAAGGATATGAAGACTCACATGACCTGATTACGACTTTCCTGACTCATTTATTTATCTGTTGCTAAATTGATGTGACCAACACATTGTTAGATTAGATTTCTGACTTTAAAGCAATGTGGATAACATTGGTTATTACTAGATTCTCATTCTATGTTATATGCATTAGGCATATAGCCTTAAAGAACCCCCGTGCATAGTTATTCTCATCGGTTCATGTGCGATAGTCAAGTTGTGAACTAGCTGTATAGTCAGGTAACAACTTTCAACACAGAAGGTAATAGCGGAAAAGTTTTTTGGTCTGACTTCGAGTCTTCAAATTGTGTATAGTAAGGATACCTGTAAGAATATGCCGCCAAGTAAGAATCTAACACCTACCATGACCAAATTAGTCGTGTGTTATGGAGAAAGTGAAGAAGATGTCAGGAGCCCTAGCATGTATGAAGAAAGCTATAAGAAGGAAGCGAGGAATGTAAGGGCAAAGTCCTGTGGCGCTTCGTCCTCTCCGCCTATCCTGCAAGGGACTTGGCGTAAAGATAGTAGTAGCAGTATTTGTTTATTCCTATTGGCTGGGTACAATGATTTTTATGATGTTTTTACAAAAAAATAAAATATATGTTTGCTAAGAGACTAGTGAGAACTTAGGTAGAATTCAGAATATATTTATTATGATTGTGCAGTTTGGAACAAATTTCTAATCTAATCTAAATATCAAAACCACAAAACTAAAAAATGATTAAATATTAAATATTTAGGGGTTATAGTATGAAATTGCCGATTTGTACTAAAAAATTAAAACTCGTTTTTTTTTCTACGATATATTATATTTATTTATATTAATAAGAGGAACTCTTATTCAAAAATTACACGGATTTTCGAAGTATCCATTTATCCCGTCTAAGCTGAATTAAAAAAAAAATGAATCTCGACAATCACATTTTTTAAAAGAATACCTCTTAGGTATCCTGTGAAAAATGTTTCACTTGAAAATATCACACTAAGAAGGTTCAATGTCAACCAATTCAACCCCTATATCTTTGAGCAAGCAATCTGTATTTTGTACGTATTTTTTCAGTGTCTTTGTTAGATCATAATTTATACAGAAAAACTATCCGCTGGTATTCAGCCCTTAAGTTTAAGGCGAGATTTTGCCTCCCTTTGTGTGTTCTACCAATTGTACAACGAGTTGTGTTTTGAAAAATTGTTCGATATGATACCGACAGCTTCTTTTTACAACGGCACCGCTCGCCGATGGCGGGGAGTTCACCCTCACAATGGAACCTCAATGTTTGCGTGCATTTACAGTGCGGTTGCATCGAACTTTTCTTCCGAGAACGATCAAGTTGTGGAATGAACATCCAACCGAGGTTTTCCCAAGGGACTACAGCATGGCGATTTTCAAGAAATGCGTGAAGATGTTATTACAGGGTCGGCAACGCATGAGTGACACCCCTGGTGTTACAAATGTCCATAGGCTATGGGAACTGCTTAACATGAGGCAGACCGTACACTTGATTGCTACCTTAGTGGTGTATAAAAAAATATGTTCTACTCAATAGAATTAGCAGGTACCGTATACCTTACAGTATTACAAGCACAGAATATTTTCGTTATTCGACATGATTTGAAGGTTGTTCACTCACCGTGTATATATATTTATATACTTTAATGTACAATTTAATACATGTGGGTTAAATGATTCGGGGAGAAATAATATCTTATAGTCAAGGAGAATTCTCCTCTTGTTATGAAATAAGAAGCGATGTATTATAAATACATAGATATGTTCTCCAAATATAATCTATTCAAAGATGAAAACGCACAAAAGAAAGTATATTTCCTGTTAGCAAAAGCAGATGTTAGACGTTAATATTTTCGATAAACTACAGTTCAAGTTTCTCAAAGTAGAAAATATTTACAAAAGTATGACTGAAGTTGCAAATTTCAACTTTATGCTTTTGTGTTATGATACTTTTTAACATGAGTGTAAAGGTCAACCCTTTACCCAAATAATATTTGGATCGCGATGAAACCTCGGCTTTGGCGAACTTTACAGGTTTATTCTCACTTGTGCGTTTCTGGCAAGATATATTTTTGTAACTTGTAACTTATGGAAGCGAGAGCTGGGTATGGGAGAAAGAGCATGAAAGTAGAATAAACGCGGTCGAAATGCGAGCGCTGCGCAAAATTTGCGGCGTATGGCTTGTAGACCGTATTCGCAATGATGATGTTAGAAACAGAGTTGGTCTGAAAGAGAGCGTCGGTGTTAAAATAAGAAGAGGCATGCTCCGATGGTTCGGACATGTAGAATGAATGCAAGATGAAAGAATGACGAAGCAGATATACAATGCAAAAGTGGAAGGATGTGGGAGCCGGGGAAGGCCAAGACTTACCTACCATGACCAAATTGGTCGTGTTCTATCAGAAGATGATGTCAGGAGCCCTAGAAACCGGCGATCGTGCATGAGAAGAGCAATGAATGTTAAAGAAGCGAGTGAGATATGCAAGGATCGAGTCACGTGGCGCTCGGTTCTCTCTGCCTACCCCACGAGGGATTTGGCGTGAACTTATAGATAGATAGGTAGATATTTTTGTAACTCGTATGCTACGTGTAATATAATTAAGTGGAGTGAATTTGAATCGTATTGAGTGTTTCATAGGCTCCTTATATAATAAAGTTGATATTGTCAACAATTTTCAAAAACTATGCTAGTTAGAATCGTCGTATCATTGTTTCTTTACGTTTCATTTCCGGTGTGTCTATGCTCTCACAATGCATATTCTTTAATTCCTTCGGTGGCGTGGTGGGAGTAGTTGTTCAGTAAGCTTCTAAGCAGTTGTTGTGTTGGCAGCAGTAAAGGCAAAACGCGAGCGATACTGCCTATACTGCTAGTATTCATACGCCAGGGTAAGTTTTATACCAGATTGGTCATATACTTGTATACCCCCCGACGTTGCACAAAAAAAATGCAGGGCATGCTGCATATCAGGGTCACCGAGCTTGTTTTTTGGCAGTATTTTTATCAGTGCTCACCTAGTCATGAACTGCACGGTAGGGAAAAAAAAATATGGCGATTCCAAACAAATGTAGCCATTTTTACGGAATAAAAAGATTTACTATGTCGGGAGGCATACAAGCATACGGCCCACCTGATGTAATACGGGTACCATAGCCTATTAATGCTTGCGATATATTAAGTATCACTTGCGCGATACCTCCTCTGCTGCTTACACAGCAACTCCTTGGAGCTTACTGGTGACCTCACTCACACGCAGGAACACAACAACTCTCTAGGGAGTTGTTATTTTGGCCGCGGTTTTCAGTGAGGTGGAGGTACTTCCCTAGACGGGCTGCTTTGATGCGCCCTACCTCTCTTAAAACATCCAGACCAAGACAAACAGACATATTCATGCACACAAATGTCTGCCTTGTGTGGGAATCGAACCCACGAGCGTTGGTGTCAAAATCGCGTCATTCACGACTTAGCCACCGAGCTCGTCGTATATAGTTCACAAGCTCGATAGTATTTTAAATTTATTATATTATGTTGATTATAAGGTTAAAGGTCGTTAATTCTGTGTTATTAGATGATAAATATCCAGTGCCAAAAATTAATAATTTGCTTAAGTTAGTTTAGCAGTTATAAGTTATTTTCCAAATCCACTGCGGGATATGAAAGAGAACTGAACGTAACTTGAATATATAACATTTATAGATCTTCTCACGCTTTCTAAGGATCCTGATATCATCATCTAAAAACACGATCAATTTGGTAATGATAAGTGAGTTCTGACCTTTATCTGCTCCTACAACCTTTTAATTTCGGATATATTTGTTTCGTAATTCTTTCGTCCTGGTTTGTTTCTACATGTCCGCACCAACGGAGCATGGCTCTTTAGATTTCTCTCAAAATCTAGAAATTTGCCTTTATGCTTTTGAAGACGGATACTCGTCGTCAAAAGCATAAAGGCAAATTTGTATACCAGACGAATTTACAAAGCTGAATATTACGTAACGTGGAATATTTAAATATAAAAGCTTTACGGACTTCTAACCTGAAGATTTTTCAGCGTATCATGAAGGATTGAATCATATACTTACCAAGTATAAAATATTTTTGGATGACATTTGTACAAGTAGAAAAAAGGGAAGGGAAGCACATTAAATAATTGATATCTTTATTAGGATAATTAGCAACCCGCCCCGGCTTCGCACGGGTTCTTGATAGACAATATAAAATAGCCTATGGTACTCCGAGGAGATGTAACTTTCGGTAAAATTGTTTGAGTACTTTCTGAGTTAAATCGTAACAAACAAAAAATCAAATAGCTTTTACATTACCGCTTTATAATTTCCAATTTTTTAAGGTATTAAAATGGATATAGTATGTTATACTTAAGAGATAGACATATGCCACCGCGGACTTTTCTGTAGACCTATATAAGATACACAATTCCAGCATACATTACTTTGTTATATCTCAAAGGGTTTAGGCAGCGTTTTCGTGGTAAGCTCCCAGACGGCTTATTTTTTCCGATACCTCCAACAAATATCGTTAATGTATACAAAAACTTAACAAATTATATACTAAAACCTTCCTCGAGAACCACTCTATCCATTGGTGAAAACAGCATGAAAATCGGTGCAGCAGTTTTTGAGTTTATCGCGATCAGACAGACAGACAGACGCGGCGGAGGACTTTGTTTTATAATATGTAGTGATGATTATTTTGATTTTGCTATATCTCCTAAGGTATTCATTTAATTTGCATGGTGTAAAAGGAAAAAATAATCTTCATGAAATGCTCAACCTAACTAACGTATTTAAAATGATAAGGATTAATTCCGTATTAGTGTAAATAGCTTTCCAATTACCGCTTTATAATTGCCCGTTTTTTAAAGTATTAAAATGGATATAGTATGTTATACGTAAGAGATAGACATATGCCACCGCGGACTTTTCTGTAGACCTATATAAGATACACAATTCCACCATACATTATTTTGTTATATCTCAAAGGGTTTAGGCAGCGTTTTCGTGGTAAGCTCCCAGACGGCTTATTTTTTTTCGATACCTCTAACAAATATCGTTAATGTATACAAAAACTTAAAAAATATATACTAAAACCTTCCTCGAGAACCACTCTATCCATTGGTGAAAACAGCATGAAAATCGGTGCAGTAGTTTTTGAGTTTATCGCGATCAGACAGACAGACAGACGCGGCGGAGGACTTTGTTTTATAATATGTAGTGATGATTATTTTGATTTTGCTATATATCTCCTAAGGTATTCATTTAATTTGTATGTTGTAAAAGGAAAAAATAATCTTAATGAAATGCTCAACCCAACTAACGTATTTAAAATGATAAGGATTAATTCCGTATTAGTGTAAATAGCTTTCCAATTACCGCTTTATAGTTGCCCATTTTTTAAAGTATTAAAATGGATATAGTATGTTATACTTAAGAGATAGACATATGCCACCGCGGACTTTTCTGTAGACCTTTATAAGATACACAATTCCACCATACATTATTTTGTTACATCTCAAAGGGTTTAGGCAGCGTTTTCGTGGTAAGCTCCCAGACGGCTTATTTTTTTTTCGATACCTCTAACAAATATCGTTAATGTATACAAAAACTTAAAAAATATATACTAAAACCTTCCTCGAGAACCACTCTATCCATTGGTGAAAACAGCATGAAAATCGGTGCAGTAGTTTTTGAGTTTATCGCGATCAGACAGACAGACAGACGCGGCGGAGGACTTTGTTTTATAAT
The DNA here is from genome assembly GCA_947507595.1 of Pyralis farinalis. Lineage (NCBI taxonomy): Eukaryota > Metazoa > Arthropoda > Insecta > Lepidoptera > Pyralidae > Pyralis > Pyralis farinalis. Next base: position 34,387,012 of record OX382260.1, on the reverse strand, counting down.
ATGTAGTGATTAAAGAACAACAGGTATATATTTTTTCTTGCTGTGTGACTTTTTTGTGTAACGTAACACAATATACACTTGATGTCACGTTATTTTGATGAAGATTTGATAATTAAGTAAAAGATTTTAAATAAGAAAATAAAACCGACTTGAATGGACTTTGTGACAGTAAAGATTAAAACATCTATCGACGGCTGTTCATTTCAATTCGCTTTTCACTAAAAGAATAAAAATAAATCAAAATCTTTATTCACCATGAGGCCCTCGCGGCCACTTAGATACGTCTTACAATTTTTAAATAAAATCTTATTGTATCTTATTAATTTTTCATAGTTTTATTTTTTTAAACATTTATTTTTCTTTTTTAGGCTATCAATATTTTGAAAATTACCATTGACGAAGAATGAATGCCATAAAACTTGCCAGTAGGTAATTATCAAATCGTCAATTTCTATTGCAATTTATGTCAGTAAATATATAATAATGTTAAATAATGTAATGTATTAAAATTAACCACGTGTTAATATGTGCGCTCAATTATTTCCAGCCATATCTGTCAAAGAAATTTATGACATATTTTTTTCATGAGTTAATTAAATTCATATTTACTATCAGTAAATATGAATTTACAAATTATTTATATTATATATATTTTTTTTACAAATTATTATGATGTAACGAATAATTGAGGACATTTGAAATGTCAATACATTTTCATTTAAATAAAAAATCGGCCAAGTGCGAGTCGGACTCGCACACTAAGGGTTCCGTACCATTATCTATAAAAACGGCAAAAAAAATCACGTTTGTTGTATGGGAGCCCCCCTTAAATATTTGTTTTATTTTAATATAATTATTTATTCTTAAAGTGAATATATAACTAAATACTCTGTGAATATTTCAAGCGTCTACCTGTTGCCGTTATCAATATCGAGCAAAAATAAGCAAAAAAATCACGTTTGTTGTATGGGAGCCCCCTTAAATATTTACTTTATTCTATTTTTTAGTATTTGTTGTTATAGCGGCATCAGAAATACATCATCTTTGAAAATTTCAACTGTCTAACTATCACGGTTCATGAGATACAGCCTGGTGACAGACGGACGGACGGACTGACGGACGGACGGACGGACAGCGGAGCCTCAGTAATAGGGTTCCGTTTTACCCTTTGGGTACGGAACTCTAAAAAGATCATTTCTTTACCAGATCTATTAAAAAGTTGGCAGTATTATTAATATGATAAGGTAAATTAATATTTACTCATGACAATATTACGTGATGTAATTTAATGAATAACCGTTGACATGATTGTTTACCAAAACAACTATGTCAATATGTCGTATTCATTTAGTTGTGTTAATTGAAGTCAGATTCACTATTTATTAAAAAAAATAAAAAAAGATCTCATCATTTTTATCAGACGTATTAAAAGTTGGCAGCATATAATATTCTGTCATGTCATATGAGGATGAAGGTACTAATAACAGGGTGTTTCTGTAACGGTGCCGGCACACGGTTGCATACATACTAAAACAGAGCGGACTGTAATTCTATGCAAATTACAGGGTGTTCACCGCTCACCGCAGTCGCCACCTGTGTGCCTTTAAAATGCTAAACACCATATATTTTATGGAGAAGCCTTGACAAATGAGAGTTTAAAGTACTTTGAGATACCTTTTGTACGTCATCAGGTGGGCAAATTAACATATTGCTGGTAGTCTACTGAAACATGAAATATAAGGAGATGTGGGTTGTGAGTTGTGGGTTCGATTCCCATACAAGACAAACACTTGTGTGTAATGTTCATACACACAATTTTTTGTCTATTTAGAGCTCCTAAGGAGTTGCTGTATTAGCAGCAGAGAAGGCATCGCGTGAGTGATTTATGTATTACAAGCATTCATAGGCTACGGTAACCGCTTTACATCAGATGGGCCGCTTGTATGCCTACCGACGTTGTACCTATAAAAGTAAATATAACTAGAAGTTTGCGTGTTGCCTCCTTCACTGTTTAGTTGTGATCTTCTATGAGGTAGAGGTTAGAGCTGCTTTAATGCATCCTGTTATCTCAAAACCTTTTTTATTTTTAGTAATGGAAAGCTTTACAGTACTGTATGTATATTGAAAAAGCTATATTTTGCCAACATTTCCATTGTCCGATAGGCTTTTCACAATTTCAATATCTTGCTGACAACGTGGATTTATATTGATTTATTTCCATACCACAACGTCTGAATAGCGGTGGAGAACTTTGTCCTGAATATAAGCCAAAAATTCCCATTGCTATTGAGCCCAGTTCAATTTTTCAATTTTATTTGGTTTACGTTCAAAAATCGGAGTGCTATAAAAAAACTCATTCAAAGCCGACCCAGGCAGGAAAATGTCGGTATCATTGTAAAATTTGATAGTAAGTATCAACAAGTAAGCAAGATCAGGTGTAGGGCGCATTAAAGTAGTTCGACTGGGGAAATACCTTGGCCACACAGAAAACTGCATATAACAACTCCCTGGAGGGATGCTCTGGTCTTGCTTGAGATTCTAGTAACAGCAGGGTTGGGAACGCGCGAATGATGTTCGTGTATTGCAAGCGCTTTTAGCCTACAGTAACCACTACGGTCTGTTGGCTCCATGCTTGTATACGTCCTTACGTTGTCCTTACGCTGCATGCTTGTATACAACGTAAGGACGATACGTTCCACATCTGAACCAGTATTTAGTCTTCCTTTATGTACATTAAATACACGTATAACAGTTTTTCAGTATATAATGATGAAACTCTCTAAGTGCTTAGACTTGGCTCATGAGGATACCGCCATGTGCCATGTGGACTTAACGATTATTATTCCGATAGTCGGGACAGCAAACGGACTTATAGCGAAGAGCCTCGACCGTTTTCTTGTGAGGCTCTGCTCGGCAGTTGCGTCAAGAACCTGATACAGAAGGCGGTTCTTCTGGACACGGCTCGATTTTTTTTTATACAACGTTGGAAGGCATACAAGCATATGGCTCACCTGATGTAAAGCAGTTAAGGTAGCCTATTAATGCTTTGTAATGGACCGCAGCGCGACCCACCCTACCTATGTGGATGTAATGGACAGGAGCGTGTCTAGCCTACTCACAGATATGTCTATTGGCTCCTATCTAACTTAATGGACTGGAGCGTGTCCAGCCTATCTGCCTACTACTATTGCCTCTACCTACTATTTAACTACACCTACTGCTACTGATGAACCCTACCTAATACTATTGCTATTTTGTTATTATTATCTTACCTAACGAACTAAACGTTCCTGCCTTGCTAAGCCCTACAAATCTTCCCTACCTAATGTCCTAACTTCCCTACTTATGTGCCTAACCTATATTTCTTTTATGTACTTGTTCTAAGATCTACATATGTGTTTAATGTTACGTCCTACCTAGATAACTTACCTATTTGTCTTATGCCCTACGTATGTCTAATATAAGACCTACCCAGATAACCTAATCTAAGTTTTAAGCCCTACCTATGTGTTTCGTGATAAGACCTACCTATGTTACCTAATATCGTCTTATGTGTTCTATATTTACCTAAAACCCTATCTCCCAGCCCTATGTACAGTTGAATTAACAGTTCTACTTCGATTTGTTGATATATATATATCTATTGATGTAAGATATTTCGATGTCTTAATGCCTAGAGTCGTATATACGAGTTAATAATGGAAATCCGCCCATAAGCTCGGGATTAGTCGAACTTTTATTTGCATGTGTGTGGTTCGTATTATAGTATTTATATCGTGGCTTATTTACCCTGGCCGGGATTTCCAACACACAGCTAAGGTCTTTGGAGCTGGTTTCTTCGCAAAGAAACAATGTATTTATATAAACATGTATTTGTGTGCGTACGACTTTTATTTAATATTTTGTTGTTGCAACTAATAGCCACTTGCTCCAAGCCTTACTATTCCAAGTCCATTGGTATAATTTATATATTATAAGTTATATGTGCGCATTATTGATTGTGTAAGAGCTCTTAAACCCTGATCGGGTTTTACCAATTAATGGGACTGGATTGGAGTGAATTGAATACACTCGGCGGATTGCCTTAACATTTTAAAGACATGTTAATTACTTTCTCGCTATACGAACGAATTACAAGCTTATCGGAAATCAAAGTCTATTGACGCTTTTAGCGTTCTTTTGTTTATTCACGCGGGACGTTATCGCGCAAGTTATGCTCTCGTGTTTATGGTATTCCAACCTTACAGTACTTTAAAGAAACTTCATCATTTATTGTAAAGTGTACGGTACCCTTACCATATCAGTCGAGTGAATAACCGTCTGATATGTCTGATATGCGTGCTTTCAGACTGGTTACAGGCCCGACTAATCCGCCACTGATCGCCCACCAAAATTAATCAATGTTCAAAACCACGGGGCTAACACGGATTAATCTTTACCGCACACTATGATGTTACATTTACTGATATAAATATATCCTTTTTTTTTCCAAAATAAAATAAAATGAGAGCGTTATATATTCAAAATCGCGAGATCCTTATACTACACAAACCACCTTATTCATAAACATTCAAACTCATGCGAAACAAGCACTTATTTATAACTTAGTCGACAATGGATTCTATACGGAACCTTACAACTTAAATCCTCTAATCCTACTCCTAATTATCTAACAGAACCTATCGCGGATTTAAAGAAACAAGACCCGGGATATGACCTAACGCCCTAACGCGAGTGTGTCTAAGGACGTTGTGTATAGATAGTTGTGTTATAAAATATATATATGTGTATATAACTTGTGTAGACAACTGGCAGACGTGTGAGTCAATGGAAATCTAATCCCTACGGTCCACCAATTACGGAAATGTGGTCATTGCAGACTCACAATGGCCTACGCCAGCTTAACTGAGGAGTTAAACCAGCATACGAGATTATAGTCGCCTCGACATTCCGTGATGTATGTATACACTTCACTAACGCTTTATTTCGCGTTAGAGAGGTGATTCCCTAGTGTTCTGAGGAGAGATTTCAGTACAGCTTACCTATCTGTACTAAATCGTGTAATGCTTCTATACACTTCAAACTCCGCTCAGTTGTCACAGTCAGTTTACCACGGTGCTTGAAATGTGTCAATACTGCTTAATAACAAGCCACTTTAAACAAACTATCGCGATTTTAAAGAAACTATAAGAATTGGTTAACAAATCTTATAGCCAAATAGCCCAAACGAATACTGATTACTTAAGTTACAAAAATACAAAGGTTTTAAGAATTCCCGAAATACGTTCCGTCTCACAGTCAGTATTGGCTATTCTGTCCCGTCTTCTCCATACCCATGGCCTATATAGTCCTCGACAACCCCGCGCGCGCTTCAACCCCGTAAAACCGCCACGCCGATCTGTGTTTAGACGCAAGGTTCCGTACACATTATCCACTCCAGACTAGGTCTTACAACTAACTTAATTTACCGAATAATGCATAATTTACACATGCTAATTAACTGTGATTAGTACCCAAATTAGATCTTATTCTAAATACCCGAATAGACTCCAGACATAAGTCTAGGCCGCAACATCTAAGAGCTCTCTCTCAGGGGCAGGGATTGCGTCGATCCACTTGTAATCCAATTATTCTCAAACATCTATTTCGTTATAATTATTTCCAACAGATCGGTTCGATCTTGTATTCATTATCAATTTTGAATTTCACCAAAACATCCACATATCTTACGTGGTTTCTTTCTATACTTTTAAGTAACCCTAATTTGATTGCATAGACTCCACGAACTCGACGCCAACAGAACAAAAAAATAATGTGTTGCACATGTGCGCACAGCCACGTTGCATTCGACCATACACCAATCTTAAGGAATTTTAAACCATTTCAATTTTGAATAATATTACGCAATCTTATTATCGATAAGATGTGCTGGTACCATTACAGCTTGTATTATATTAAGTATCACTCGCGCGATACCTCCTCTGCTGCTTACACAGCAACTCCTTGAGAGCTTACTGGTGACCTCACTCACACGCAGGAACACAACAACTCTCTAGGGAGTTGTTATTTTGGCTGCGGTTGTCTGTGAGGTGGAGGTACTTCCCTAGACGGGCTGCTTTGATGCGCCCTACCTCTCTTAAAACATCCAGACCAAGACAAACAGACATATTCATGCACACAAATGTTTGCCTTGTGTGGGAATCGAACCCACGAGCGTTGGTGTCAAAATCGCGTCATTCACGACTAAGCCACCGAGCTCGTCGTATATAGTTCACAAGTTCGATAGTATTTTTAATTTATGACCTCACTCACACGCAGGAACACAACAATCTTCTAAGGAGTTGTTATTTTGCTGCGGTTTTCTGGCGGTACTGCCCCAGAGGGGCTGCTATGATGTGCCCTATCACTCTTAAAGGAAAAGGAAAGGTCTCTTAAAGCATTGTAAGGAGGTTCCTCCTGCTGGAACTGAAGCCCTAATCACCAGTAGTTTGAGCCTTCGCTCCGCTACCGGCAGGTGCCCCTATCATTTTATATTACAATACAATACAAAACTCTTTATTGCACCAATAAAATATACAAATATACATAGTCTATACAATAAAGAAGAATAGGCGGCCTTATCGGTAATGCAATTTTTTCCAGGCAACGTGTTTGAGATTGCCTGATTGTAAGAGGTAAGTCATTCCACAGACGGACGGCTTGAACAGAAAAGGATTTTTAAATATATTGTTGTATGTAGTATTACACATCATTTTTTTCTTACATTTTTAGAGTTCAATAGTACAAAAACGGAACCCTAATAGGATCAGTTTGTTGTTCTTCTGTCTTTAATAATTATTTTTTTAATTAAACATAACCTTGATGAAATTTCATTAGGCAACTCATCTACGTTACTTGAACTGCAGGTCGACATTTATTACGTGTCTCAGATTATAATGATCACTTGCTCGGTGATGAAAGAAATCATCGTGGATAACCCGAATAATGTTCAAGGTATTATAATTTGATAGAGTGTCTAGCCTAACCTAAGAAAGGTTTGGGTTTTCTTTTAGGTCGTGGAGGTGTGATGGCATTCTCTTTATGTAAAAATCTGTATATTCGCCAAATTCATAGTATCCGTAGTAGCAGCGGACCCTGCCAATACTAATGGATTAGATGGGATAGCGCTAGGAAAAAAAGAAGAAGGTAACCATTTCCATTCCACGAAATTTTCCTCGCGCCTATACACCTGTCAGTAACCTTATTAAGTGCCGGCCTTACAAAGAATTGGAGGTCTCCGTAATCTTTTGTGATACTATGTTGGGTACAAATAAGCATATACACTCCTGATGGCTACCCCGTCCACCTATAGACAAAACAAGAGGAATAACTGAACTCCAATGTATCATGTGTGTCATGTTTAAAAATAAGCAACGCTACTGAAGAATCCTCATCTTATGGATGGTAACACGTGAGGAATATTTATTTTGTTTCAAGTGTTCAGAAATGCTAAAATCGCTTCACATTATCCTGGCCATGCTTTCTTGCCATCATACGTATCTTTCTTTAAAACTGCTGCTACAGCTTGTGATGTATCACCAGTTTTAAAGCCTTGTATTGAAAAAAGCCTTGTAGCTTACCGACCATTTTAAATCTTTTGTGCATGCGCATTATGTGCAGATTAAGCAACGTTGATTATAGCCTGTCAATGGATAGGTTTATTTAACTCGAGCTTATCCGTGAAGAAGCTTCCTTTTCTCTTCGGAAGACACGTAAAGCCGTTAGTCTCTGTTGTTGTCGAAAGATAACAGTCGTTAAGCCAAGCCAGTGGATTTTTGACGATTTAAAAATATTGGCTGTTGACAATCTGGTGTTGAGCATGCTCGTACCCGTAATGCAGTGTACCCAAAGGGTAAAACGGAACCCTATTACTGAGGCTCCGCTGTCCGTCCGTCCGTCCGTTCGTCCGTCCGTCCGTCCGTCTGTCACCAGGCTGTATCTCATGAACCGTGATAGTTAGACAGTTGAAATTTTCACAGATGATGTATTTCTATTGCCGCTATAACAACAAATACTAAAAAATAGAATAAAATAAATATTTAAGGGGGCTCCAATACAACAAATGTGATTTTTTTTTAACGGCAGCAGGTAAACGCTTTAAATATTCACAGAATATTTAATTATATATTCACTTTAAGAATAAATAAATAAATTAAAATAAAACAAATATTTAAGGGGGGCTGCCATACAACAAACGTGATTTTTTTTATGCCGTTTTTATAAATAATGGTACGGAACCCTTCGTGTGCGAGTCCGACTCGCACTTGGCCGATTTTATTTTGCTCATTTTTGCTCGATATTGATAACGGCAACAGGTAGGCGCTTGAAACATTCACAAAATATTTAGTTATATACTTACTTTAAGAACAAATAATTAAATTAAAATAAAACAAATATTTAAGGGGCGCTCCCATACAATATGCGTGATTTTTTTGCCGTTTTTAGGGTTCCGTACCCAAAGGGTAAAACGGAACCCTATTACTGAGACTCCGCTGTCCGTCCGTCCGTCCGTCCGTCCGTCTGTCACCAGGCTGTATCTCATGAACCGTGATAGTTAGACAGTTGAAATTTTCACAGATGATGTATTTCTGTTGCCGCTATAACAACAAATACTAAAAAATAGAATAAAGTAAATATTTAAGGGGGCTCCCATACAACAAACGTGATTTTTAGGGTTCCGTACCCAAAGGGTAAAACGGAACCCTATTACTGAGGCTCCGCTGTTCGTCCGTCCGTCCGTTCGTCCGTCCGTCCGTCTGTCACCAGGCTGTATCTCATGAACCGTGATAGTTAGACAGTTGAAATTTTCACAGATGATGCATTTCTGTTGCCGCTATAACAACAAATACTAAAAAATAGAATAAAATAAATATTTAAGGGGGCTCCCATACAACAAACGTGATTTTTTTGCCGTTTTTATAGATAATGGTACGGAACCCTTCATGCGCGAGTCCGACTCGCACTTGGCCGATTTTTTTTTGCTTGTTTTTACTCGATATTGATAACGGCAACAGGTAGACGCTTGAAATATTCACAGAATATTTAGTTATATATTCACTTTAAGAATGAATAATTAAATTAAAATAAAACAAATATTTAAGGGGGGCTCCCATACAACAAACGTGATTATTTTGCCGTTTTTATAGATAATTGTACGGAACCCTTGGTGCGCGAGTCCGACTCGCACTTGGCCGATTTTTATAGATTATGGTACGGAACCCTTCATGTGCCAGTCCGACTCGCACTTGGCCGATTTTTTTTGTCTGTTAAAGTATCGCAAGAAAACTATTGAACGGATTTTGATGACAGTCGGTATAGTGATACCTGGGGTGTATATATATAGGATACGTTTTATTATGAGAAAATGTGTCTTTCCCACAAAAATAATGAATCGAGTACAAATCAATCAGAATTTTTATATATTGTAATCAAAGAAGGTCCGTAGTTGGTGTGAACCTGAGCACCAGTGGCTTTTCATATTGAACGACTCTCCCGCCCCTCTGCAAGCAATTTCAATACTATATATGTTAAGTTATATAAACAATGTTCCGCAGATCAAGCATTATTTATACATTTTATGAATTTTATGAATCCACAAGTACTAAGATAACAGAAACATGCATTTTGCATTTGAAGATCTCGGTGACGCATTGTCACCGAGCTCTTCAAATGCAGCTCGACAGCTCGTTGGCGTGTGAAGTGGCGAAGCGCGCTGTACCTAACACCAACGCTCATGGGTTCGATTCCCATATAGGATAAACATTTGTGTGCATGTGCATGAACATGTCTGTTTGTCTTGGTTTAAGTGTATTTAAGAGAGGTAGGGCGCATCACAGCAGCCCGTCTGGGGAAGTACCGCCACCTCACAGAAAACCGCAGCCGAATAACAACTCCCTTGAGGGTTGTTGTGTTCCTACGTTTTTTTTATGCCACTAAGGTGGCAGGTGGCAAACAATCATATGGCCTGCTTGATGATAAGCAGTTACCGTAGACAATGGACATTTGCAGGGGTGTGAGTGCGAGTTGAGTCTCCAGTACTCACTGCGTGCGAGTGAGGTCTCCAGTAAGGAGGTGTGTGTGTAACCAGCGGAGGTATCGTACGAGTGATACTTAATGTATTGCGAGCGTTAATGAGCTATGGTAACCGCTTTCTATCAGGTGGGCCGTATGCTTGTACGCCTCCCGACGTAGTATTAAAAAAAACATGTAGGAGATAATATTAAATATATGATAATTGTAGTGAGGACGTTACCATAGCGAAGAGTGCGATATTTTTATATAAAAGTTACGACTTGTCAAAAACCTCGGCGATGCCGAAGGCATCTGAGGTCAATACCGTCACTTACGGTTCATAAATAAATCCTCATATCTGGAGTACTGATGGGCAATTATGGATGTCTATGTAAATACGGTACAAATGTCAGATAATGATATTATGTTATTACATTTTATTATTATCTGATACATTTTTGTATACTACTGAAACTTATTAGCTTCATAATGATAGAGCAAACATTAAAATTCATTTATACCAAACTCTAATAATATCTTAGTAAACTTGGCGCACAAAGTGAGTGCTGCGAAGTTACCTGAAGTTTTTTCATTAGCTCATATAGAAGTTTGTCCTGGTATCAGAAGCGATATGATTTATAATAATTGGCTTGTATTGTTGGGCCAATATTCATTATTGCAATTATTCTTCTTTGATTTATTTATGAGCGAAACTTCGGTTGAGAATCTTTAAAAGGTTTTTGCTGTTCGGTGTCTTCAACTTTGGTTATTCTTTTACGTTTTTATTAAGTTATTTCAAGGATCTATATTTGAAGTGGATTGTTACAAAAGCTATGCAAACCATAAAGTAATACATGGAATTTGATCTAACCTCCTATGCGTGCCTACGTAACCATTAGTTCATGAGCACTAGCGCCGCTTGGCATCTATCTAAACCATATGTATCGGAAGCACACAAAGCAGGTTGATTCAAATTGTTAAATTTGACTTTCGCAAAATAACGCAAAAATCTATTAACGACGTTAAATGATCATCACGCAAACCAGTTCATAGAAATGTTTAAAGATATCGACCAATTTGTAAGACATATGACATTGAGATAAGCTTCTTCTTCTTCTTCTTAGCGTAGGTCCGCTACGTAGTCACATAGCACTAGGTTCCTTCTGCCTACCCCGCGAGGAAATTGGCGTGAAGTTATAGACAGATAGTTATACACCCGGCGTAACCCGTTGCGGAGGATTTTTAATGGAAATACAATATACCCTTCAGCAGTTCTCGGTAAATATTACGAATGTGTGAAATTATTGGGCTATTATAATCAATTCTGGAGAGATTATTGGTACTGGGCTACTACAGTAGAGGGATGGAGGGATGTTTGCCATAATTATCATATCTGCTTGCTGTATCCGGTAGGCTGTGGCTCGTCACTAACTACATGGACTTCCAAAATGCCTGAGATATTTGGCCAGCGGGAACACCGGTGTGAGTGACTCAGCGTCGTCAAGAAGTATACTGAGCTATTTCTGAATTTACTCGCGGCGTTAATGTCCCTTTAGCAGTTCCACCCCTAAAGCATAATGCTCTATTCATTGCTTTCTAGACGGCCATTGAACGCTATTCAGAGCCGTGAGTCCTGCCTTCTTTGGTTGCCACTCAAATATGATCCGAAGAATCAACGAAGTATTTGAATCCAACACGTAGGTACCTCTAGATAAAATTTGGATTATCTTTACACAACCTCCAGTCGTGACCCTCACCATAGGAAAACAAGTGAGAGCTAACCAAGGCCTCACCAGCAAGCTGTGGCCCCCGAAATGGTAGGAAAATTTGGCATAGGGTAAAGCCGTGACTCATGTATGGTGAGAGATTAGCTGCGTTTTCTCTAAATGTACACCTGAAGAAATCGGTTAAATTGCGAACTTTAGTATTTCGAACCCTTTAGCTTGTAGTTCTAACAAGTTCATTCTTCTGAATTGTCAATGAAGATAAGCCAGAGGTAAGTTCTACGGGGTTTTTTTTTGCTTCAACTCCGACCGATGAAGATACACTGAAGATGAAGGACCTAATGAGTTCCCTAGCACTCGTGTTGTTGCTTCTCACCAGCGAGTGCCATAAGTTGCACTGCGAGCTTATTATTATACTTCTTAAATGCGTGCCACACCAATTCACATTGGCTTTCTTAAACAGATTTCACTTTTTAAATCTATCGAAGTTTATTTAATAACTTTATTAATCGTATACAAATTTACAAATATTTCCTTTAGGAATTTAATTTTTGAAAATCAAATAATGATCACAATTGACAATTGTAGATTATTTTCTATATGTTTCATATACTAATTCTTAAACTATTTGTCATCAGTTTAGAAAAATAAAATCACGATTTAATAAATTTGTCAACAAAACAGGTAATAAATGTATACAACTTCATTTTGATTGCCAAAAAGGGCGATCCAGCTTTTTTATATGATTTTTGTGTAAAATTACAATTCAATTAAAATTACGATTTTTATAGGAAAGGACACTTACATTAACTTAAAGAGCAAAATCATATCTAATTACAAAATGTGTAATCGTTAGAGCGAATTCTGGGATATACGAAATGCATTTATGTGTACAAGAATTGCTCATTTAAAGTAATAGGATATATAATGGAAACAAAATGCTAACACGAGTTACTTTCAGAATATTCAGCAGCAAATTCAAGTAACATAAATTCTGTAATCAATAAAAAGGGCCAAAATTATTCAAACGTTCAAAATCTGCCTTAAACCCTTCAGGCATATTGTCCCTACCAAATAGGTAGGTACGCCATAAATTTCTTACCAAATTGAGCGTGCAATCCTCCAGATATACTTTCTTGAACAAATTTTTACGTAACACAAAATAGGCACTATTCTAAAAATAAAAGGGTCCTATACTCCGTAATGTAACAGACTATTATCCGTATTGAACATTTTTTAAATCCCTCTTCATTCTTTAGAAGGGTAAGAGCACGGTAAGACTGAACAATACTTAATGTTTATTTATATTGCTGTTATCTATAAAGGGAACTGAAAAAGGCTTATGGGATACTTATCATATTACATGCCATTAATAATATAATAAAACCCGTCGAATGGAATCAGGCTATGTATTTTTTTTTTAAATAAACTGTGAGTCAAAAAAACATGTACGTATATCTTCACGCCAGGTCTTTTGCGGGGTAACAAGGCAAAGAAAACCGAGCACCACAAGACACGGTCCTTACACACTTGAACCTCTTCTTTAACATTCATAGCTCTTTTCATGCACGCTCGTCGGTTCCTAGTACACCTGGAATCACGTCCTGATAAAATACGACCAATTTGGTCATGGTGAGTATTGGTCTTCCTCGGGTCCTACATCCTTCCACTTTCGCATTGTATATCTGTTTCGTCATTCTTTCATCCTGCATTTTTTCTAAATGTGAACGGAGCTTGCCTTCACACACAGCGACTCTTCAGTAGGTTACTGGTAACCTCACATATTTGCATTATCATGAGCTCTCGAAGTCGTTATTTGGTTGACAGCTTCCGTGAGCTGGACTTCTTCCAAATCCCAATCGGGTTGCTTCGTAGCGGCCTAACTCTCATTCCCTAGAATCACATTGGTTAATTACCAGAACGGACATATTTGTAAGTACTTACATATTATTCAGGTTTTGTTTATCTCTTGTTTTTTTTTTTATACAACATCCGGAGGCATACGAGTATGCGTCTCACTAGATGTAAAGACGTTACCGAAACTTGGTAACACCGCCTGATGCCACCTCTGTTCATTCATGCATGTACAGATGTACAACCCACATGCATTAAGACATTATCTTTTTTATTTTGATAACTACGTATGTTCACAAAAATCGGCCAAGTGCGAGTCGGACTCGCGCACGAAGGGTTCCGTACCATTATCTATAAAAACGGCAAAAAATCACGTTTGTTGTATGGGAGCCCCCTTAAATATTTATTTTATTCTATTTTTTAGTATTTGTTGTTATAGCGGCAACAGAAATACATCATCTGTGAAAATTTCAACTGTCTAACTATCACGGTTCATGAGATACAGCCTGGTGACAGACGGACGGACGGACGGACGGACGGACGGACAGCGGAGCCTCAGTAATAGGGTTCCGTTTTACCCTTTGGGTACGGAACCCTAAAAACGAACGCTGTGCTGGTAAAACAGGGTGAATGTTTATTTGCTTTCTGATGTTGAAGAAAAAATAACGTAATAATTTATCAATAACTTTAAAGTTATTTTGTACTATATGTGTGGTTTATACAGTGGTTAGGTACGGTCTGATAATTATGACGATTTGAAATGATTTATTGTTAAATGAATACCTAAGTTTAAATTTATGCGATATTTCCATGAAGCTTCCTGTTTCGCTATCTCTGACCTAAACTTTATTTATTACTTTATTTTTATATATTACTTTATTAGAAGCGTCTAATAGGAACGAAATTTTATTTCGCATTACTTGTCTAGTTTGTAAACACATATAAATATTTTCTCAGAGTATCTTTCTTCCCTTCCTTGATCTTTTTTTAGGCACAAAGCAATTGTAGCTTTATAGGAAACGTATACATGTTTATTTCCAACCATACGCAATGAAAAGCGTTCAGAAGTGAGTGAACGGCGAACTAACCTAAGGGCACTTAAGGACCTAGAAAATTTAGTTTACCCTGGCAAATGGGGAAGTTAGGAACATCGTACTTCAGGAAATTCTTCGATCAAGATTAATTGACTTGGTAGATAATTGAAATGTTCTTTAGGTTAGATGGCAAGATGTTATTTGGTGTTGTACTGACAAATAACTTCTAAATAAAAAACAAAAACCGGCTTTATAGTAGTCAAAAAAATATTGTACAGTTTTTTTTGCTTGTCATTTGTTTTTATTTTCCATTTCCTTCTCGCCCTGATAGTAAGCGATGATGAGACCTACGATGGAGCACACCTTTTTTTTTTTTTTGTGACGCGGGGAATAATGTGTTACGCACATCACCGGTGCCTGGGTGGCCTCCGGTGGTAGTGTGGGACTCCCCGTCGGCTGTCCGACGGTATACCCACTAAACAACCCCGCGAAATGCCATCGGCCGCGTTGGTGTGGTGCCCCGGATCTGTCAGCAACAGGGCACACGATGGAGCACACCTGCCCAGAATGTGGCCATTCACCACTAACATGAAGAGAGCCAGATTGTATTTTCATTATTATATTCAGGAAACACCGATGCGGGCAGCGCATTCCACTCCTTAGTTCGCATTATAAAAGAAGAAGCAAATCGCTTCGTGCGAATGTGTGTAATCTCAACGGTATATGGGTGGAACACAGGTGTCCGTCTTATATTCCGATAACGGAAGGGGGGAGATGGAATTAAATCAAAAAGCTCGTGTGCATACTCACCAAAGTGAAATCTGTAAAATACCAACAAGCAAACCACCCTGCGTTGGTGTTTCAGATATTGAAACTTAGCCTTTGTAAGTGTTTGTTTACCTATCAATCTCACCGCGCGCCGCTCTACAGAGTCGGGAGCAGCTAACTGATAGTTGGTAAATCCATGCAAGATCGAATTTGAGCTTCGTATAATTTGAGAGGCCAAGCAGATCAAGACTGTCGATTATTGGAACAGACACACCCTGAAAAGTAGGAGCCAGATGAAAGGGACTCCGATTTGGACTGAAAAGATACGCCTGGTTTTTGGACACATTGAACTTGACCATATCAGATTTACCCACTCCTATACGGCTTACAAAGTCAAGTTACACAATCAACCAACTTTTCTCTGAGGTACTGAGTTTCAACTTTGCAGTGGGTGGATCGGAGATATATCTCTCCACAACCGTACTATCATCCGCATAGCCAAATATACAGGGTCTTAGCAGGTCATTGATATGCAGCAAAAATTAAGATGCAGACAGAACAGATCCATGAGCTACACCGACATTAATAGCCAAAAGATTTGAAGTGCAACCATCAATGACCACTTGAATTGCTATGGGTCAGGAAATCTGAAATCCAATCGCACAGGCACTATAGGGTATTCCATAATTATGCTGGAAGCTTGCTGAGTAGGCCTGCGTGACAGACCCTATTGAAAGCCTTGGAGACGTCTAGTGAGACAGCGAGATCCTCACCATAATTCTCAATGGCTTCACCTCAGACATGAGTAGCAAACACTAGAAGATCGCCAGTCCATCGGCCTCGGCGGAAGCAGAAGATAATCAGTACGATGATTGCTGAGGAGATCATTATGTTCTAGGTAGGATCGAGAAGTTGGGCGTTCAATAGACTTTCCATAACTTTACAAACTATGGAGGTGATTGCAATCCGTCGATAATTCGTAGGGTCTACGCGATTCCCTTTCTTGGGCACTAGTTAGACATTAGTAAGTTTCCAGGACCTGGGAACCAAACCAGTCTTCAGAGAAAGACGTCACAGGCGTGTGAAGACAGGAGACAACCCGGGTGCACAGGTGCAGGGTGACTATCGGTGGTATACAATCAGGTCCACTGACTTTCTTCAAGTCCAGATAACGCAGCGTTTTGAGCACCTCTTTGGTAAATACGGATCTCCGGCATTACGGAATCGCAGTGAGGTGGCTTGAGTGGTGGCCAACTGCTTTTGCTGAGACGCGAGTCGCTCGCAGAAAGAGAAGCAAACCGATTTGCTTTCTCACTCGCTGCATAAGCCAGTAATCCATCCGGTTTGTCCAGTGGTGGTGGTAATGTACGCCAAAAAATCGTTTCGTTCGATTTGGCGAGAGACCAAAACGCTTTGCTTTCAGACGGGTATGAAGCAAGCTTGGACCTTTATGCGGCCAATGTGATCAAAATGAGCTTTTTTTATCACTTTTTTGCAGGATTTGGTGGCTTTATTAAAGGCCCACTTCTTAGCTTTAATATCCGATGCTTTGCAATCACTCGCATTGACCCATACCAAATAAGCCGATTGTTTGATTTCTTCGGCAATAGAGCATTCGCTGTTGTACCAGGGCCGAGAGTAACCGTCGATGTGGACGTCGGAATATGGGATGAAATACTTATGCCCTGACGTAGAACTCCAACTATGGCATCGGTCGTCAGATCATCAGAATAGAAGTAGTTTTGCTGCCACGGATAAGATGAAAAGAAATGACGCATCTCATCCCAATTTGCTGACTTGTATCGCCATAACTTCCGGATTCCCCTAGGGCTGGTATCAGACGGGAGTATGATGATACAGACTTCACCAGACAGAGGTCGGAACTCTTCCAGTAACCGAATATCTGTCTGGATCTGATGTCAGCAGAAGAACTAGGAAATTGGCAGTGTAGCCATCGACATCCGGCACCCGGATTTTATTGGTCAACAAGCTGAATTAGATCGAGGGATAGGGTAAATTTACGTGCCTCACGACTAGCGTGATGAGTGCACCGGTATGGGAATAGCCTCTCCTCGTAGTGGGCATTGAAATCTCCCAGTAATACGAGTTCCGCCGTCGAATACCGATTTTGAGCCTTGTCTGCCACTGCAAAACTCGGTTATTGGAACAATCGGGTTATCTCCTAATCACCAGAATGAGACCTGTACACAGCTTCATACATGATCTTCTCTAAACCCGTGTCCAACAACGTCTACAGCACGGAGAAAATGGGATCTTCAAGATTACGAAGACCTTTTGTACAGATGTCATCACGAACGTACACACGAACCTCGACGTGAGTCTTGACGCCGGGTAATTGAGGTACGACGTGTCAGGTGGACACCTGATTTGTGTCTCCGTAAGGAACAGCAAATGAGGTCTTTCATTCTCGAGGTAGTGGTAGACTGCAACGAGATTTGAATGCAGACCACGGATGTTGGAGTGGTGCACTTTAAGTGAGAGGGCGTGGATCCGCTGTTTAAACTTTCTAATCTTAGTGGACCTTGTCATGTTTGATATCGTCGGATGAATTCTTGCTTCAGTGCTCGAAGATATAAAATTTGGCATATATTTCAAAGTCTTCTACGTCGTTTTTTTACCTATTTTGAGAGGGTAGCTGCAGCTGAGGGCATGTAGTTTGTGCGAATGAAGAAATTTTGGGTGGAAAGTAATCTATTTTGTGTACATTGTAAGATCGACAGCTTCTGCAAGCTAATGTTAATACAAATTAAATATTTTTTATGTATTCATTAAATGTTACATAGGTATTAATGCAGTCATGGCCCTCAGGTTGCATGATCCAGATAAAAGTATTGCTCAGTACAGATCATCGGTGTTGACGTTTCTTTGATGTTATACGACATTTAACATGCATGCGCTTGTGAGTGCGTAATGTACGTATTTGTATATGAGTGCATACATATTACGCAAAACCTACGCGTAGAAACAAATAACAACTCCCTAGAGGGTTATTGTGTTCCTGCATATGGGTGAGGTCACCAGTAAGCTCCTATGGAGTTGCTGTGTTAGCAACAGAGGTGGCGCTGCGCGAGTGATACTTAATGCATTGCAAGCGTTTATAGGCTACGGCAATCACTTAACATCAGGTGGGCCGCATGCATGTATGTTTCCCAACGTTGTATAAAAAAAAGGACACCAGTTACTTTTTTTTTTATACAACGTTGGGAAACATACATGCATGCGGCATCAAAGTCAAAATCTTTTTATTCCGTAAAAATGGCTACATTTGTTTGTGCTGTCAAAAATATTGATTTTGTAATTTAAAATTTTGAATTACAATATCAATATTTTTGTCAGATCATAGAGCATGCTAAGAAAAGATTCTATATAAAGTATGTTGAATAAGGTTAACATTACAGTGTATCCTGCCCTAACGTTACTTGTTCCGGTTACAATTTCAGCTCAGACGATTCAGAAGTTTATTTAGCTGAAAAATTTTATTACCCTTAAAGTGCATAGTATTTATAAATGCCAATGGGCGAAATACCATGACGTCTAGTTTAGTTTTTTATATTACATAAAGTCAAAACTAAGCACTAAGCGGAAACTTCTCTAAGGATACTTTTAGTTAGTTACAAATTGTTGTTGTTGTTGTATTCTCTTTATTGTACAAATATACTTAACATAAACAGTTACAAATCTTTAGCATGTACAAAGGCGGACTTATCTCTGTAAGAGATCTCTTCCAGCCAACCTTTATAAGCTTTATACAGTAATAGTAGTCTCAAACTAAGAAAAGCATATACTATAATATTTATTAGTATGTATTTAAAACAGACATGCTCAAGCACAGAAGAACATCCAGAGTAGAGTAGAATCTCCAGCATCTTAAAGATTGGTAAAAATTTAAAGTCTAGTCAGCAGTACTTTACAAAACTGAGTAAATATTTTTTTTTTTTTTTTGAAACAAAGTAAGGCTCCTTGTAAGGCAAAGTTAAAAAACTGTCCTTAAAGATTACGATATAATAAAATACAAGAGCATAAATTGTCTGTTCAATTTTTTTTGACACCTAAAAGAAAAGCGAAGTATTCGACATCGCGAAGCCATTAAAACTACCGGAACTTGCAGCATCAATAATTGATGGTGCAACTTCGTCGAAGTTCGTCCATTATACGCCAGTGCCACTTGACAACTACTTTTGGTCGATATTAGCACACAGCCATTATGTCAAGAACTACGGAACTTTCCTCTACACATACCTGTATATATATCTTACTTAAGGCACTTTAATTAATAGATAATAATTAGTTTTTAGGGTTCCGTACCCAAAGGGTGAAACGGAACCCTATTACCGTCCGTCTGTCACCAGGCTGTATCTCATGAACCGTGATAGTTAGACAGTTGAAATTTTCACAGATGATGTATTTCTGTTGCCGCTATAACAACAAATACTAAAAAATAGAATAAAATAAATATTTAAGGGGGTTCCCATACAACAAACGTGATTTTTTTTGCTGTTTTTATAGATAATGGTACGGAACCCTTCGTGCGCGAGTCCGACTCGCACTTGGCCGATTTTTATTAAGTACAGTTCATGCGTAACCTTCTGAATACCTTGTAATTTTACGTTATTTTGGAAGTAAATATTACACACCATTGAATCTCCGGCATCTACTAAGTCAAAGTCAAAGTCAAAATCTTTTTATTCCGTAAAAATGGCTACATTTGTTTGGAATCGTAACAATTTTTTTCCTAGTACACCTTAACTAGCGCCGGCTGACACTCATTCAATGAAGTCCACTGTTTGTCGGTATTAAAACATTAGTCCTATTTGTGTCTTTGCCGCAATCTGGTAAATATACACGGGCACGCAGAAGTTATTGTTTTTATTAAATTTTTAGACTGATTGAATTTTGATGGTTGAGAAACCTCAATAGTGATTCTGAATTGTACCGACTTTGATAAAGATAACCTGACGTAACAAGTAAAATGCGTCATTTCCCGTACAAATATAATGCGTCGTTGTTCATTGATATGTTGTAGGCAAAATATCCTAAACCTAGTTTATGAATAATACGAAACATTGTATTTCGAAAAAGTAAATATTCATAAATAATATGTAATCACAAACTAAACATGGAAAGATTAACATTAGAGTGTGAAGATATAGATAGATACTCGTAGATAGGGCCGGCAACGCATGAGTGACACCCCTGGTGTTGCAAATATCCATAGACTACGGTGACTGTTGGTGGTATAAAAAAAAGATAGAATAATATGTATTTTAAAATGTAAATCTATATTTATTAAATACGCCGAAAAACATAAAGACCAGTGTTATTGTTTTTATTAAAAACAATAATAAGCAGTAAGGTTGCTATAGTAATACAACCATAATCATGCATAGTACATATGTAGAAAAATATTGGTGAGAATACTACAAAAGTATAATTTGAAAATAATCTATCTATCTATAACTTCACGCCAAATCCCTTACGGGGTAGGCAGAGAGAACCGAGCGCCACGTGACTCGATCGTTACATACCTCACTCGCTTCTTTAACATTCATTGCCCTTTTCATGCACGGTCGCCGGTTTCTAGAAAATAATATGAATTGATAATGTATTGTAATGTTTAAGTGACGGGCTAAATGCAATACTTGGCTGAAAATATATTGAATACTGAATATAAAAATCGTAGAGGACGGATAATTTCAGGCATTAGTCTATTGTTACTTGTTTTAGTCGCACGCCCACAAAATATATTGCGGAGCTATCACATGTAGCATGATGTAGCTGTTTTTAACGGACTAGTAATCCGTGTGAATGCGACAGCAATAGATTATGCGCGAGCGATGTATATAAGAAACGACGGCTCATTGACCGAAATTCTACGTATTTCGCAACTAAATATTCTCAATAACGCAACAGAGTCGTCCTTTTTCCAACAAGATATTTTGTATTCGTCTCCACATTGTGAAATCGTAAAATTGGGGTCGTCGTATAAATCAATGTTCTTAAACCAACATGTTTCAATTCTTAAATTGCTATTCTTGTATTGTTTTTTGTGTCATTTTAGATACCTATTTGGGTTTTTTGTTACAATTGTTTATGTTATAATATTCTATAACGGAGCAATTGTGCTTTTCAGGCTAGCTCTCACGATATGGAATAAATACTCAGCCGAGATTTTCCGTTGGATCATGGCATGGTTATACAAGAACTGCTCTAAGAATTTTTAAAAGTGTAACCTGGAGCGTTGTCTCTTCTTTTTTTTTTTAATGGTTTATGTCATATCAGAATTTATTTTACACTGGTTATGTATTCCAAACTACATAGTAGTTTATCGGCAATGTTTTATTCTCGCCGTATAACATTTTTTAATTAAGTATATTTCGACAAGACGCAATTTCTGAAGCAAACTATCCTAGAATTCCGTGGCTTACCATCAAGAAAGCTCTATTATTTGCCATAATAACAGTATCCAATAGTCGTAAATTATTCAAACCATGGCTCTTTATCTTTCATTTCATTCAAATCGCGGTTTGTGAAATACTTTTTCGAGAATCATTTTCAGCACGTCATTTTTCCCCACGCATGTCGATGAAGGAGATCGTCATTTCTCACGTGCTGATTTTTTACCTACGAAGTTATTCTTTCTAATATGTTCATCTTTAAAGTAATGGAGTTGTGTATTACTTAAAGATTGGAGTTCTCACGAGCTCGGTGGCGCAGTGGTTACTAACGCTAGTTTGACACCCACGCTCATGGGTTCGACTTCCACACTGGACAAACATTTTGTGTGCATGAACATGTCTGTTTGTCTTGGTCTGGAAGTTTTCTATGTAACATATTTTTTTTTATACAACGTCGCGAGGCATTCTAGCATACGGCCTACCTCATGTAAAGCGGGTACCGTAGCCTATTAACGCTTGTAATATACTAAGTATCACTCGCGCGATGCCTCCTCTGCTGCTTACACAGCAACTCTTTGTGAGCTTACTGGTGACTAGCGATGGGCGATTGCGAGAGGTTTTTTTCGATTGTCTCGATTGTTCGAACATCTCGATTGTTTTCGATTGTTTCGTCGAACATCTCGATTGTTGTTGTGTTCGTCTTTGGCGCGATTTCAACTCGAATTTGTGGTTGCGAATTGCGAGTATGCACGATGGCGAGAGGTTTCAGTCGATTGTTTTGAGTTATATTAGAACATCTCGATGGCCGGACTTGGCCTTGTCTTGTGATTGCGATTTGCGAGTTCAAACTAAGCATGCAAAGTAGCAAACTTACCCAACTTACGTACGTATTATAGGAGAAAGGAATCACGAAAATAAATTAGTTAATCGAAGTTTATAATCATCTATTGTCTTAGGTTTTCGCGATTGTTACACATTGAATTATACTATTTTTAACGGAGTCTTCCTGCGACCACGGACGCTGCAAAACGTTCGAAACGTCAGGTTCAACAAAATAAATAAAACACGCGATACTTCCGTTAAAAATTGTATAATTCAATGAATCATCTATTTTTAATGACTTAAATAAACTTGTGCAATGTAGGTATGCAACATAGTTTTTTAGTTTTAATACAAAAAATCACAGCGGCTCGATAAACAATCGTGACACATACACCTCGGCTCGATGCTTGTAAACAACTAGCAGCGAGTCGAGTCCGTCCGGCTAAACTAACCGGCGACCGATGAATGACTAACTGATGCAACAATCGAAACAATCGAAAAACCTCTCGATTGTTTTGTAAAACGGCGAGTCGATTGTTGACTCGATTGTAAATTTTGACGACTGCGATTCTTTCGATTGTTAAAACATCTCGGAATCGCCCATCGCTACTGGTGACCTCACTCACACGCAGTACACAACAACCCTCTAAGGAGTTGTTATTTGGCTATGGTTTTCTGTGAGGTGTAGGTAATTCCCCAGACAGTCTTTTAGATTTATCTAGTTGCCCATAACCCAAGCTTCGGTTACTTTGGGACTTGATGGCGCTGTGTAGTTTGTCAGAGACTATCTATTTATTATTATTATTTATTTATTATTTTAGGCAACTAAATTCATGTTTTCGGTACATATTTGTTATTTGAAATTAATTATCAATTATGTGGCAGTGAAGGTGAACATCTAGGGGAAACGCACACCTTAAAGAAATTATTTGTATTTTGAAAGACAAGTGGCATAACCTAAGCAAGATCTGGATTTTGGATTATGGAAATTGCGATAGTCGCTCCGTATCAAATCCCAACAAATACACATTGGATCAACAAGATAAAAAAAAGATAAGATAAAAATCATTTATTTGCCATTAGACCCTTACGGGCACTTAGACACGTCTTACATTATTTAAATGAAATCATATCGTATCTTAATAATTTTCCAGTTTCTTTTTTAGGGTTCCGTACCCAAAGGGTAAAACGGAACCCTATTACTGAGGCTCCGCTGTCCGTCCGTCCGTCCGTCCGTCTGTCACCAGGCTGTATCTCATGAACCGTGATAGTTAGACAGTTGAAATTTTCACAGATGATGTATTTCTGTTGCCGCTATAACAACAAATACTAAAAAATAGAATAAAATAAATATTTAAGGGGGCCCCCATACAACAAACGTGATTTTTTTTTTGCTGTTTTTATAGATAATGGTACGGAACCCTTCGTGCGCGACTCCGACTCGCACTTGGCCGATTTTTTTACTTTTAATCTCTCTTTTTTAATCTACCAGCATTTCGGAAATGACCATTGGCGAAGAAGAAATGCCAAAAGAAACTTGCCAATATGGGTCTTTTTTTCGTCGTTAAAATATATTACAATAAATATATGTGAGTGTACATATAGTGAAATCAAGTGGTACAATTAAAGATATATTAATACATGTGCTGAATCATTTCCAAACATACCAGCAGCAGGGCTTGTTATAACGTGCCGTCAATTACTGAAAAGTTTCAACATAAGCGAACAAGTTCTAAATTTTAAATCGGTTTCCTCGTGATCTCGGTAAATTTTTCGTTATTAACAATTCCATTTCCAATTGTACCTTTCAAATGCGATGCCCAAAATGTTGACAGTATTTTTCCGAGTCCAATAAAATGAAATGCGTTCGAGTTTTATGTTTGGAGAGGAAAGTTGCTCGAGAGAATAATAAAGATTGATTACTGAAATATCAGACATTTTAAATTAAAACTCTCCACGTTGTTGTTCTGCTTTTGTTTTTTAATTAGGTCGACGTATCAGAGCAGTGATAGCCCAGTTATCCACTGGGCTATCACAACTATTCCCTGGTTCGAATCCTGGTATGCGCCAGTAATTCGTGTTTATGTGCATAATTGTAATTACCACTTGCTCGGCGGTAAAGGAAAACATCGTGAGGAAACCCGATATCCTAGAAATTATATTTCGAAAGACGTATCTAAGAAGGATCTGGTTTTTCGTACGAGTTTTAGAGGTCTGATGTCAGTCGCTCGATATAAAAATCTTTGGCAAATCCTTATACAGTTAATTAATGGATTCAGGCGCTATTTTGCGAAAGTCAAATTTACATGCAATTTGATCTAACCTGATTTGTGTGCTTCCGTCATCAATTAGTTCATGCGGCCTAGCGCCGACCGGCACCCACCCACTAGCGTTAGTAGATGCAACATGCCGACGCTGCCATGCCTGCTCCGGTAGTCTCTGCCTCGGCTGCTGTGGTCATCCGCCATCTGGAACAAAAACCGCATACCCCCACCACTATCGCTGCCACGACTAGCCTGGTCGTCGTTGTGACACGCGTTTCGCCTCTCCACGAGGCATCAACAGGCGTTGTAGACGTTAGTCGTAAGAATAACATGCTACAAGCGACAAATCCATCGCAATGCCGTCCCTTATATTGAATCGAGGGTGGGGGTGGATGGTGTGAGCGAAAAGATATTTAATAGTGGGGAATTGTTTACGTCAGTCTGTTTGTTCATGAGAGTAAATTTCGAATTTTTATGTTTATTAATTTGTAATTGTTCCCTAATATTTAGTTTTAACCTCTGTCTATGGTGAGTAAAATTTGATATGTATTAGTGGGGGATAAATTATGTCCTTTGTCTATGAGATGCTCGGCGAAGTATGATCTTGCTGGGCATTTGTTTTTATCTTTCAAACACGATTTCACGAATACGTATCGGCGTATACAAAACGCGAGACGATATGTTAAATTCCTTGCATGTCATGTCCGGGTAGTATACTATTCTGATTTGGTGGCAACAAGGGGGAATTACCAGGCGTTTAGGCGGTTCTGCAATCTATATTATTGGAATCGACGTGGGAGGTAACAACTCACAATTTAGGTCCCAATAATTTAGATATTTGATAAACGGTGGACAATGTGCACAGCATTTGAGCTTCACTTGACTAGCCATCTCTTTGAGGTTTTTTAATGTCTTATTTGTCATATTGCTGTCTCTCACTTTACCAAGAGGAGTAGTCAATTCCAAAATTTCTTACTCCTACAAATTTCTTCTGAATAAATTCGTTGTGAGTTCCAAGGCAGCTATAGTTTCACTCCCGT
Organism: Pyralis farinalis; assembly: GCA_947507595.1. Lineage (NCBI taxonomy): Eukaryota > Metazoa > Arthropoda > Insecta > Lepidoptera > Pyralidae > Pyralis > Pyralis farinalis. Next base: position 34,361,040 of record OX382260.1, on the reverse strand, counting down.
GAAATCATTGAACTTCACTTTTCATTGCCTTTTTGGTGGTCGCCGCTGCTGGCTACACAGGAGACACAGTGGTGTGAAGGAGTGGTGGGCCTGTCCAATAAATAATACAAACCATCGTATATTCGGGTCTCAAAACACATTCAACTTAATCGGTTTCCCAAAAAAATTTGTCAGCATACGTCCTTAAAATTACAAACGAGATCGCAAATTGAATTGAGAATAATACCCAATTTCTCATTTAGTACGAGGACAACGGTGTAATCTGGTCTTGAGGGTGTGGCCAAAGAGTAACAGAAAGCTAACTCTGTAAACGGATGAGAACACGCGCATATAAAGATGAAAAATTAAAAATGTTTATTCCTTATCTAACAAAAATGTAGGTACGGAGACTCTATGTTACCAAATAAATAGTTAGGAGTCTTAAAAGCTAAGGCTTTTTTAACCCTTCGAAACCCGGGTGGTCGTATACGACCGCGAAATGTATGAGAAATCGTGTATAACGGGTTCTGACTGCTCAATTAAATTACGATGACATTTTAAGAATCATAATTTATTTACCTTACTAGTGTGTGTGTAGAAGGTGATGTCAGGAGGCTTAGAAGAGCAATAAATGCTAAAGAAACGTGTGAAGTTTGTAAGGATCGAGTCACGTGGCGTTCGGTTCTCCCTGCCAACTCCGCAAGTGATTTGGCGTGAAGTTATAGATAGATAGAAATAAAACAACATAACTTTAAACTTTTTAACTAAATGTGTATATAAAATATTACACAACTTCATGAGTATATAAAATATTACCTATCAAAAGTGTATAAAGAACAATTAATGCGATGAAACTCAGTGACTCTCCATAGAATGCCAAAATATACCTACAGACAAGTCGCTTATCTGTGTAATATTCTTTGCGTCGTGGCTTGATTAAGTTAGGTACATCGATGTAAATATTACGTACAGAAATTTAGGAAATTGGTTGAGTTCATGTGAGTTTTACGCAAAGGTAAGGCTTGAGCTATCGTTATTTCTAATTTGAGGTTAAATAATAAGTCAAGTAAATGACTTGAGAAATATATAAGAGCTTTGTTGTGTGACGTGTGTATACAGGAATACAGCATGTATATCCCAAATATCCCATTGTAGTTGTCTCGTAACTGATGGGATTTCTCAGAGGTTTAGTTCCACTTACTAAACTAATACTAATTATCTAATCATTCGTCTTGCTATAAGGTATATGCGCTCATAGACCCGAACTTCAACATCATCATCATTACAATATGGCCGAAGGTTAGATGTCCTATTTCTGTCTTTTTGTCCAAACTGTGTGCTACGGGAGTATTTAGGGGGAATCCAGCACCGTACATAGCTGGTGTCGGGGGCCCCTGGTACGAGTACTTCCCAGTAGTCACAGGTTTCTTTTGTCGGTGTGTATTCCGACGTGATTAAACCTCGTATTAATCCGTTTCCATACACTCAATACTTGGTTCGTTAGGTCGTTTGCCCTGCGCGTAAGCCAGGGACGTCACGTGGAGACGTACGCGCTGTACATATCTGGCTATGCAGAGCCATGTACGTTGCTATTGGCCTCAGGGTCCTATTTGCAGGAGGCTGCATTCAGACGCAATTAATCCTCGGATTCATTTGTCTGAATGTAGCCTAAAGTCGCTTCTCTTGTTTGTCCACCGAACTCGCCAAATTAATATCTTTGCCAAATTCATTTGCTTAGATAGCGGGTCATCCCAATGGATTAGGAAACGAAAAAAGAAGTTATATATTTAAACACAAACAATATTGAACAGTCAATAAAAATGTAACAAGTCCTCAATACATTGTTTCGCCTCATTTCACCACAAAAGTGAACACATTCAGCCCCGCTTCAGGTGTTTGATAAATGGCGTTACCACCATTCATATAAATCACGCTGTACCAAAAGCGGCCAGCACCTATTGTTCATATATTTTTCATAGTAAAACACCGGGGTTTGAATGGGGGGAAGTGGAGGTAAAAGAAATAACTGGAAGCGGTACGGAATCGAAAATAGTAATTTTTGTATTATTAAAAAGTTTTAGGCACTTAAGTGGCTACATCTGGTACAAAGTCAAGCTCACCTACTTGCCCACAAGAGAAGAGGATGAGTTCACTCGAGGTAGAAGCCATTGATATTTAATTAAGCCCAGCGCCAAAATGAGTAGGTACGTCTGACTTGCAGAAGATTGTATGTATTACCCGGAGGATTTTTGCATTCCTGCCAGGGAATCAGGAGCTCGTAGGGAGCAGCGAGAGATATTTCTGGATATGAAATAGATCAAAAAGTATAGTAACTGATTTCCCTTGCTTGTTTTGCTGCAGTCAGATCCTGTTAGTCTAATTCCACTGCAAGTATATCTCATAGATTAGCAAACATCTATCGGGTTAACAGTAATCTCCTAAAGAGTTACTGTGTTAGCAGCAAAGGTGGCATCAAGTGAGTGATAGTTTAATGTGTTGAAAGTGTTCATGGAATTTGACGAGCTCGGTGGCTCAGTCGTGAAAGACGCGTCTTTGACACCAACGCTTGTGGGTTCGATTCCCACACAAGACAAACATTTGGGTGCATGAAGATGTATGTTTGTCTTGGGCTGGGTGTTTCAAGAGAGGTAGGGCGTCTAGAGAAGTACCTCCACCTCATGAAAGCCGCAGTCAAATAACAACTCTGTAGAGGGTTGTTGTGTTCCTGCGTGTGAGTGAGGTCACCAATAAGCTCCTAAGCAGTTGCTGTGTAAGCAGCAGAGGAGGCATCGCGCGAATGGTATATGTTACAAGCGTTAATAGGTTACGGTAACTGCTTTACATCAGGTGGACCGTATGCTTGTATGCCTCCCAACGTTGTATATAAAAAATCTAATAGCGGAGAACTAAATGTGTCTAAAAGATAATTGAATTTGATATTTGTCGGTACATATGTCGGACGGGCGTTGAAACAGAATACTCCTGACGTGTCAATCACGGACCGTCGCACATGACTGACTTATATACACACACTGACACACATATACACACTGTTATGAAAATTGCGAAGAAAATAAATGTCGCTACTAGTACTACTTACATCAATCTTCTCCAAGGCGCCCAGTGAATTCATAACTTTATCATACCTGAGACCAATCAAAGACATAAATACGAAACAGGATTTTCAGTTTGAAAAACCCATTAAAAATTTCCCTAGTGAAGTTTTTAACTAAAGTATTTGGGGCCAATCTAGTTCTTACGAGCTTGTTAATAAAAAAAAAATGTTTCGTTTTACAATTGAAGAAAATACAACGTAATATATACACAAACACAAAATAAATAAAACTAAGTATATTCTCATTATTCAGTAATTAAGAGGGATCGGCGCATCAAAGCAACACGTCTGGGGAACTTTCACCTTACAGAAAATCGCAGCTAAATAGTAACTCCCTTGTTTCGTTTTGTATTGTTGTGTTCCTGCGTGTAATGATTACCTGTAAGCTCCTAAGGAGTTGCTGTGTTGGCAACAGAGGTGGTATCGCTCGAGTGATATTTAATGTATGGCAAACTACGAGTATCATAGGCCACGGTAATCGCTTTACATCTGATGCGCCGTATGTTTTTATACCTCCTGACGTTGTATAAATAAAAAATCTACTTTTTGAAGTCTGTTCAAATATGCACCTAAAAACAGAACCAAGAAATATTACATGGATATTAGCTTTGACCACAATGCAGATTAGCTATAGATACATAATCTAACATTCTAACAATTTATGCGGTGGAGCAGACTCTATAAAATTCCCAGCGTATTTGTCAAATCTTCCGAAATAAGAGAAAATATCTCATTCATTTTAAGATCTTATATTTCTCAATTATAATATTCAGTCATTTGCATTTTAGAGACGTCAAATCTAAAGGTACACACAAGTCGGCACTCGCCAATTTAGAAGGTTACCCTTTCGTCTGTCCCTTCAATTGCATTGTGCAAATTGAATATCTGATTAATTGAAAATTTAATATTATATTTGAAGGGGCAGACGAAAGATTTATCTTAGTTGACGAGCATAATGGAAATTTTGTCTCAAATTTACTTATATAATTGATTATACCGACCGAAATCGGTTAGTTCCTCTCATGAATATGTAAAACTTTTATAATGGTACTAATATCGAAATGGTGAAATAATTTTCATCTTGTTGACTCAGAAAATCATTTTTGTACAGTGAAAATTCTATACTATATCCCACCATTGACATTTAATTTAACTTATATAAACGCCCATACAAATAACATGTTATATGATGTTATATGATGCTTATTATACCAGATTTACAATTTAGCAAAACTAATAGTGTAAGCTTTATTATTTTTGATTTTATAGTAACCTGGTATTACGTACCGCTGTCAAATTTGGTATAAATATAGTGAGAATCCAAAAGTATTAATCATAATAAATAAAGTGTCAGTCAGTAAGAAGTTTTAATCGTTGTTAAATACTATTTGACATTATTGCAGATTATTATCGACTGAGACTAAAAGAGCCATTTACACGAAGCAAGTTTATTGCCTAATGCATATAAATGAATTGTAGCAATAAATATTTTTTCTGATCTAAATAACCCATTAAATTCATGTGCTACTGGATAAGTTTCTTCTCACAACTTTTCTAGGTATATGGCACACTATAGTTTTTCTTATGCAATTGTTATGTTTAATTAAATTATATTTATTATATTTATTTGAAAATATACATTGCCGTACAAAGACAAGGCAAATTTGTTCGTGCCATTCTAACCAAACACGCAGGTTAAGCAATGTCGACCGCAGCCTGTCTATGGATGGGTTTATCTCTCTCGAGTTTCTCCATGCTTAAGAGGGCACGTTAAGCCGCGTCGGTCTCGGCTGTTCTCGATAGATGACAGTCATTAAGCTAAGTCGGTGGCCCTCGGGCGGCTTGAAATCACACTGGCCTTCGCCAAATCCGCATTTGAGCATCGTGGTGGAGTACTCTAACCCTTCGGTTGAAGGGAGACCTGTATCCCTGCAGTGGAATGAGTAAGGGTTGATGTGGTATACATTGCCGTATCCAAAACAAGACAAATTTTAATCTGATAATACCGAAACTGTTTGTGTTCATTTTATAACGAACGCATAGAAAATCAAGTATCTCTTTAACAATGAAACTTAGTCTCAATGTCAACAAAGGAGGGATTACCTTACCTCAATAAAATTCTCTAAAAATTCGCCAACACAAATCTATGTGTGTGCCTGTGTTTAGGCAAGAATAATCTTCAAAACTTGAAAAGAATAATCTCCTAGACCTAATTGTGTTAGTCTAAGCAAGTACATTACAAATATTAATAATAATAATTTCTTAACATATTTAGCATTCTATTATCTTAATCTTTAGTAGGGGTTTTTTTTATAATCGTAAAACGCTTGTATTAGAAGACACCGCTCTTCCACAGCAACATAGAGTTATATATTCATGCATGCAACACCTTTATTTTACAATTTATCAATACAGAAAATATCACTAAATATACAATTTAGCAATAAATTATTATCTTATTAATATCTAAGCAATTAAATTATAAATTTATTCCAATACTACTACAATATACGAATAATTGAATTTTTTTTTGGTTCATTATTATTTACCAAGACTTGCATTTAATAATTGCATTAATGTATTTTTTTAACTATTTACGCGTGTAAACAGTTGCTTAGAAATTACCGACGAAAATCATTGTACTTTGTTTATTGCATTCAATAATTGCTCTTGTGTGTACAAGAAAATGTGTGTGTCGTCGTATCGTGTGAATATAACGATTTATTTACACGATTTGTACACATAATAAACAGGCCAAACAGGTCCTTAATACGTCAGCATCTTATAATGGTTAAACTAATATTATACAAACACAAAACTTTCTTTAAACAAGTAGGTGTTTAGGTAAACACCTACTTGTTTTTAGGAATGTCATATTATTAATACCAATTTATAATCACAGAAATTGTAGTATATATATATATATATATATATGGTGTTCTTAAAGTATATGCCCAAATTGAAATGGGAAATAGTATTATGTATGCTGATTATGATAGTAAATATATTTTATGCCCCACGTGTTACAAATTCTTTCATAGAAAAATAAAATCCGTCATAAAAAATAGCTTTCTGTTGTATGTACCAACCAGCTAGGAAAATACAAGCATGCCGTTACGGTACGCAGGTACAATACGCCTTCCCGCGCATGCGTCATTTACGCCACAAGGCGCACGCGCGGCGCGAGCGGCCATTGTTTCCCAGTGGCGCGCATTACATACACTAGTACGCGTGACCGTAATCATGCCTGGACGTCGTTATTCTAATCAGGAGTATCTCCAAATGGTACTTTGTTATCGCGAGTCTAATAACATCACTGCAGAAACGTACGTGTTTATATTTCCAGCACGATGGAGCACTAGCCCATTACGCCTTGTGTTCGCGAGTATCTGGTTACGTACGCCATGTGAGGTGGATAGGAACATTTGTATAGAACGCCAGGATGCGTGCAACAATTTTGTATTTAGTGTCGTGATTGAGATGTGTAAATAACTTGTAAATAAACTGATGAACTTTTAAACAAGCCCAGTTAATGTAACAAACGTTATCTGATAGCTTTTTATTTTTCAATATCAAAATATCCACGTCTATCTAGTCTTTAATGTTGTCGCAACAAACACTAAATACTCAAATTTAACGTTATTACATTAATTTGACAGTCCAAAGCCTGTGTGAAAGTGTGATGGAAAGTTTGTGACCTTTTTCAATAAAATTGGATCAGCTGTTATATCCGGTAAGTATTCTAAATTTCCATTTTTATTTAAATAGATGGGTAGCTATCAGCGTTACTCTACCGGCATAGTCATAGGTATTACTTTTTTGAATACAACGTTGGGAGGCGTACGGTCGACCTGATGTAAAGTGGTTATCGTAGCCTATAAACGCTGTGGTCGTCGCTGCGTAAATGGCGTGTTCGATTAGACCCGCGACCCGTGCATCGACCCCGTCAAACTGAATTATTAACAACTGATGATGATGATGATGATGACGGGGCAATCATTATGCACCATGAACCAAGTAGGCACTTTATTTATTTGATTTTTCAAACTTTTTGACGATGCCGGGACACGAAGTTTCTTGTCTATCGTAACAGATAAACGATATTCTTTCTCCCATTGAAGTTCGGGCATATAAAAAAAAAACACCTTATATAAACAAATTAAGGTTAAATAGTAGGGATTAATATGGGACTACTAATGGTATACTATAAAATTGCATTAGGTAACCAATGTATTGATTAATCTTCATTTTCTGCATATACTACTTGTTTATGCTAAACTCGTCACCCGTTATCGGCAACTATTGTGCATGTCTATTATATTAGAAATGTGTCAATATTTTTTAATGCATTGGACCCAATACTCAATGCATATTTGCAATACGGTTGGATGTACTATGATGAGAATCTTACCTTGCCGTAACACAGTCCTCGGACTAGCACGGGAGGTGAAGAAATTTTGTCTGTATATCGCCAGTTAGACATTATATCTGCTTTTAGTTAAATTGCATTAGTACGAGTACTTTGTAATAATTATGCTGTTAAGTTTACCTATAGTATATCACGATAATGTTTATTAGTTATGTTTTAAAGCAAGCTATTTGGTTAATTTAAACTACTGTGTAATATAGTGTAGATTGGTGTACTGTGTACTAAACTTATGGTATAAAATTATTCTTATCCTTATTTTATTCTGACAACATCGTAAATAAAGCATATGCGAATATGATCTCAATTAGAACAAAATAATACTTTTTCTCTATCCATCTATAACTTCACGCCAAATCCCTTACGAGGTAGGCAGAGAGAACCGAGCGCCACGCGACTCGATCCATACATACCTCACTCGCTTCTTTAACATTCATTGCTCTTTTCATGCACGCTCGCCGGTTTCTAGGGCTCCTGACATCACCTTCTGATAGAACACGACCAATTTGATCATGGTAGGTAAGTCTTGGCCTTCCTCGACTTCTACATCCTTCCACTTTTACATTGTATATCTGCTTCGTCATTTTTTCATCCTGCATTCTTTCTACATGTCCGAACCAAAGGAGCATGCACCTCTTCTTATTTTAACACCAACGCTCTCTTTCAGACCAACTCTGCTTCTAACCTCATCATTGCGAATACGGTTTATAAGCGATAAGCCACAAATTTTGCGCAACGCTCGCATTTAACCGCGTTTATCCTACTTTCATGCTCTCTCTGCCATACCTAGCTCTCGCTTCCATAAGTAAGCGTTGGGACCAGCACTGCATTGTATATAGCCAGCTGCGCCTTCTGGCTCAGGTTTTTACTGCCAAGAAGTTTTCCCAACGATCCATTCACACTATTCCCAGCACTCTCGCCTTTCCACATCTGCGGTGTACCTGCCATCCCTGCTGAAAGCGCATCCAAGAAATACAAACTCATCCACTTGTTCCAACACTTCATCATCTACCGTAATCCTTACATTGATTCTGGTTTCTTCTCTAAATACTACTTTTTCTCGAAATATAAATAGAAGAGAGAGGTAGGGCGCATCAAAGCAGCCCGTCTGTGGAAGTACCTCCACCTCACAGAAAACCGTAACCAAATACCAACTCCCTGGAGGTTCAATGTGTTTCCTAAGGAGTTGCTGTGTCAGCAGCAGAGGTGGCATCACCCAAGTGATACTAAGCGTTCATAGGTTACGGTAACCGCTTTACATCAAGTGGGTCGTATGTTTTGCCTGCAGTGCTCTCTAATGAGCCTATGATATAGTCTTTAAAATAAAATTTGCAACGAAAGCTGAATTTTATCAAAAAGCTCCTACAAAAATATCCACTGGGACTTTCCTTCCAGTAAGATTCATTCTATACTCATCGAAAATAATGAAGGTATTTGATATTAAGGTAAAACATCGCGCCAGGCACCGACAAATTATTTATTATCATGATAACCTTGAAAGTGTAATAAAGATATTGTACGAGAATAACTGAATTTCATAACTTGATTATGAAAACGGATGATTCGATTTGAAATAATTCTAGATAATTTCTACCATATAAGATACAAATCGATGGTATAATCGATAGTGCATATATTGCAAGTATCGTATGGAAAAGATTCAGAAGTTTCTTTGATTCTTCATCCCACTGCAGGGATACGGACCTCCCCTCAACCGAAAGGGTTAAGAGCATACTCCTCCATGCTGCTGAATTGAGAATCGCTGGAGGCTAGTGTTTTCAAGCCTCCCAAAGGCTAATCTTAGCGACTGTTATCTATTGATAATAGCCAAGACCGACGGATTATGTGCCCTCACACGGAGAAGCTCGAACACTTCAACTCCTCAGGAGCTTACTGACAATCTCGCACACTCATACAAATACAATAACCCTCCAGAGAGTTGTTATTTGGCAATGGAGCGGTCACGGAAGACCGCAGCTACTGTATGCATGTATATCTTCACGCCAGGTCCCTTGTGGGCAGAGAGAACCGAGCGCCATAAGACGCGGTCCATACATACTTCACTCGCTTCTGTAACATTCGTAGCTCTTTTCGTGCAAGCTCGCCGGCTCCTGTGGCACCTGACATCACCATCTGATAAAACACGACCAATTTGGTCATGGTAGGTTTCCTCTATCTACCTCTTTTCTTGCAGCTACTGGTGCGCTAAATTCCTTCTTTCAATGCCAAATGAGTCGCTAGTGGCACCATATAATTTTCGACGATTGTTAATACTATAATATTAACTGTCTTAACAGATTCCAATAAGGAAGAAACATTAATTAGATCTTTTATTGTCCTTCGCCAAGCTAAGCCACATTGTAATTTGGTGAAGGCGCCGGGTAATAATTAAAAGAAAGCAGTAGTAATATCATCCCCCGTGGCGTGCCGCCTGTAACGATTTACTGTTTATTCCGTTTTGATTTCTGCTTTATTTCTCCCAAAGATGATATACTCACATCATGATTTCATGTACTATATTTGTGAAAAGATGTAAGTACATGAGAAGACGAGCATGAATATAAATTTATCTTTAACAAAACTGATCACATTATTTTAGGCTATCAGGGTTGGAGTAGTCCTTGGATGGATTAATGATGAAACCGTTTTTCAGCAGTAATTTAGCTTAAAAATTATTTCGTTCTAAAGAAAACTTAATTGATATGCTATCAAGACGCTCATGTAAAGAAGTATCATATTCCCCACAATGATTCCGTACACCGATCGTACTCTATCGTTGGGACAAGTTGAATCTCTTTTTATAATTTTACCACCATGTATATTAATGATACAATTTTTTGTATATTAATATTCATGAACATCATCCATTTGTTTATTCGTTTTACGCGTTGTAAGCCATTTTTTTCAGAAGATAATACTCCAGGCAGATCAGAAGCAAATGGGCGAACGAAATGAACGTTGCGTCAAGTAACATGCAATCACACAAATGCCTAATGACTCTGATGACGCTAAAGAGCGAGATGTGATTATGTCAACAATTCAGCAAAGAATAAAAATCAGGTGAGTAGTCATAATTCTGCATATTTTAGAATATTTTCGTGCTAACTCTGGGGCAGATGTAACCTGTACGTGTATGGATTTATTAACAGTCTAATAATATTAAGTAATTAATACATAAAGCAAGCTGAAGTGGCAGTGGACAGGCCACATAGCTCGGAGAACCGATGGCCGGTGGAGCAGAAAGGTTTTCGACCGGCGACGACGAACCGGAAAACACAGCGTTGGACGGTCCCCCACACGATGGACAGACGATCTTGTGAAGATCGCAGGAAGCCATTGGATGCAAGCAGCACAAGTCCGATTACTGTGGAAGTCTAAGGGGGAGGCCTCTGTTCAGCAGTGGACGTCTTTCCGCTGATATGTTTATGATGATGATGATGAATAAATACATGCTTATTAATCCAGGATTCATGATAAGGACATGTATTATTGGTAATACTCGTAACTTCTTGTCAAAAATTATGCCGTGGTAAATAGTGCAGGAAACATTGTTATATTATTAAATCTACCTATCTATAACTTCACGCCAAATCCCTTACGGGGTAGGCAGAAAGAACCGAGCGCCTCGAGACTCGATCCTTACATACCTCACTCGCTTCTTTAACATTCATTGCTCTTTTCATGCTCGCTCGCCGGTTTCTAGGGCTCCTGACATCACCTTCTGATAGAACACGACCAATTTGATCATCCTTCCACTTTTACATGTATATCTGCTTCGTCATTCTTTCATCCTGCATTCTTTCTACATGTCCGAACCAACGGAGCATGCCTCTTCTTATTTTAACACCGACGCTCTCTTTCAGACCAACTCTGCTTCTAACCTCATCATTGCCAATACGGTCAACAAGCGTGACGCCGCAAATTTTGCGCAACGCTCGCATTTCAACCGCGTTTATCCTACTTTCATGCTCTCTATGCTATACCCAGCACTCGCTTCCATAAATAAGCGTTGGGACCAGTACTGCATTGTGTATAGCCAGCTATATGATTAAAAATGACTAATTATACCATTTGCATACTGATGATCGATGATGATGAATGTTATTTACTTTTTTCGTCAATAAAGTGATCTAACTTGCTTTGTGTTTTTCACCAACAATTAGTTCATGCAAACTAGTGCCATCCACCCAACTACTTCCGTTGGTAGATGCATGCCGTACCTGCTATGGCTGCCCCGGTTATCTCCAGTCGTCGATAGTGGATAAGTGTTGGTCAGCGCTAATTCGCATGAAAAAAGTTAGATCAAATTGTATGTAAATTTGACTTTCGCGAAATAACGCCTAAATCTATTTACTATTATTATGTAATTTGATGTGTTAGTTTGTATAAATAGTAACTGGCTTTCGCCGCTGCTTTTAGTGGGTTGTATTAATTTTGTTTGTTTATGCAGTTTAATACCAAATATACGAGTACATAATTGTACTAAATCTTCAGAAATATTTTAGTAACAATTTTTTATATATCAGATGCAGCCCACGCTGTATCTGATATTGTACATGATATGTTCTTATCGATTATATGACGTAATTTCTTAATTACTTGTTGAACACCTAATTTGCAGCCTGTCATGTCATGGTAGCATGGGAATACGCACGGAAGCTCTTTCTTCCGTGTGTATTCCCATGCTACCATGACATGGTGCATAATAGCAACTCGACCAAACCACAAACCACAGTCAAATAACAACTCCCTGGAAGGTCGTTGTACTCCTGCGAGAGAATGGGTTTATCAGCAAGCTCCTAACGAGCTGCTGTGTTAGCAGCGGGGGTGGCAACGCGCGAGTAATTCTTCCTGTATTACAAATGCATTTGTTGTATGTCTGTATACTAACAAGCTTGTTTACCACTTTAGTGGTATAAAAAACGAGGTGGGTATAAGATTACTGATACTAGTTTTCTCGTGAAATTGATGATTTCCAGGAAGGTTGTATAAAAAAATATTTTTATCTGTCTACAACTTCAAGCCAAATCCTGTTGATGCTATGCGAGTTATACTGAGCATAACATAACATAAGCATAACTGAGACTCCGGGAGTTTCTTTTTTATACCACTAAGGTGGCAATCAAGCGTACGGTTTGCATCATGGTACGCAGTTTCCGTAGCCTATGGACATTTGCAACACCAGGGGTGAAAAAAAAACTCACTCACTCAGAGTGAGTAGTGCTAAAAATTATTTTTTAGGACGCACTTTTTGACGTCATTATGCTTGGTAGGGGGAATCAAACATATATTTTTGTACTGTCGCCTAATGTATCTTTACAATGGTATAACAATCACTTTAGTAACTTTTAAACTTTAGTAGTTCAAAGTTCTCGAAGTACACGTTCTTGGTAATGCAATTTCTCTGAAATACCCACTGGGATCACGAAGAATATATTTATAGAGTTCACGTCAGACTACTATGTAACGTACAATTGTCTAATAGAAGTGTATTTGTAAAATGATTGCAGTTTAGACAAGTAATACATAATGTTATAGAAAGTATGTGGAAATAATTTAATGCATAATTTAATCGTAACCTAAACCTAACATTGTTCAAGATAAGTTTGTATTTTGTTCTCATTGTTGTAGATCTCCCCTAGATGGCGCAGTAGTGCATCGATTTTTTCACTGTACGTACAGGACAACGCATGCTTGGATTTATTCCCACGGTCCTCGTGTTCGAAAGGCGGAACTAACGCTTAGATCTTAAAACCTTCCACTCAAAGGATTCGATGCTTGCATGCTTTGATACGCGGCTTGGTAATTCTGCTACGATGGATTTGAATCCATATATCATTTTGATGGTATTATTTCGCATGAATGAATGTTCACTGTTAAATTGGTGTGTAAATTTGAAATGAGGTTTAAGGATATATATTTATAAACCAAATTCATATGTTGTTTTTTAGGTTTCTGTACTAACATATATGATAGGCTTCCTTATTTTTGTAGTTCGTTAAACAAAAAAGGAAATCAAAATAAAAAAAATCACGTCGATAAACTTTATATATATTTTTTTATACGACGTCGGGAGGCATACAAGCATACGACCCACCTGATGTAAAGCGGATACCGTAGCCTATTTACGCTTGTATATTAAGTATCACTCGCGCGATGCCTCCTCTGCTGCTTACACAGCAACTCCTTGCTAGCTTACTCACGCGCAGGAACACATCAACCCTCCATGGAATCTTTATTTGGCTGCGGTTTTCTGTGAGGTGGAGGTACTTCCCCATACGGGCAGCTTTGATGCGCCCTACCTCTCTTAAATATATCATAGGCTTCCCTATTTTTGTAGTTCTTTAAACAAAAAAAAAAAAGAAAAAATAATCACGTTGACAAACTTTATATATCTGATCATTTCATATGTAACGATAGTAATTTTTGACATTTAATATACCTATATGAATTACATGACAGTGAACCCTGTAATTGTTGATTGATTGTGACATCATTTTGAGGGGTAATATATATATATATATATATACATACGCGCAGATGCTAAAAACTTAAAGATTTTTGAAACAATGAAATATTAAAAAATAAATTTTATATATGTGTATATTCCTATGTGAATAAATTGTCGAACAAATTACACAGCGTCACCCAGCTCCAAAGTAAGCGAAGCTTGTGTCATGGGTACCTACTCGACGACCGATAAACATACGTAAATACATTTTTTTTTATAAATACATACTTATTATACATAGAAAATACCCAGACCAACACAAACAGACATGTACACAAATGTTTGTACTGTGTGGGAACGAACTACGAGCGTTGGTGTCAAAGTAGCGTAACAGCGCGTTTCACCACTGCGCCATCGTGCCGAATAACAACTGAACTGAATAAAATAGAAAAAACCAGTTGAGAATGCGCAAGCTTGCATTTCCAGAGGAACACCTGGCTCGTCAATTATATAACAATTCAATTTTTTTTTAATTTGTTGGCCGTTGTCCATGTTCCTTAAGAGATAGGAACGGTGTTCCTGAACATTCCTATTCTACTTTTTTATGCTGAATCCGAATCTGAAGTCAAAATTCTAATATTCGAAAAAAAAACGCACACACAGACAAACATATAGATTTCATATAGGAAAGGTGGTCCTGAAAACGCAACTTAACTTTTTTTATTAACACAGATTGAATGATTTACTCTTAATAATAGCGTTTCTACGAGTTAGTGAGGAAACCAGTAAACTAGTGAGAGTTTCTCAGTTGGCAGCGAGAGCGATCTATAGTTTACATTTACAATGACCGTTTCTGCTAACCGTTGTGGTATTAAATGATCATAACATTATAAATAAAAACCCTTATCGCCCCGTGAATTACCTATACACAACCTTAAGTGTCGGTCATAGCACGAGACCTAGTCGACAAACGTGAAATTTTAGGTACGATCCGTACCCAAAATGAGGACACGAAGGGGAGTCAGGAAATAAGGTTTGAATAAAATGTTCATTCGGGATTTAATTCCCCCTTCTCCTTCCAAAGGTTACACTATGTAAAATTTAAAAATTACGAAAATGAAAAGTAATCTAAAAAAACTATATTATGTTATACGCAAGTTTTAGGCCACACAACATTAAGTGAAGGCGAATAAATTATATAGGCAATAACGGTATTTCGTAGACGAGCCGCACACACCGCTCAAAGTAATATTTTTTCATAAAATTTATCACTCTTCTACCATAAATTAAGCTGTCAAACTAAATAGTTATAGCCTCAACAAAAACCACAGTAACCCTAAGTTTCTCAAGATTTATTAGAGTTATACCTTTAGTTATAGTTTCGATGGAATGACCATGGCTGTACTATATTAGCCTGTCTGATAAACTCAGGTATTGAATTATGTAACTAACTACCACGATCATGACTCCTTGGCACATGTAGTATGTAGTTTTTCATTCGCAATGTCTATATATGTACATGTTTTATCACCTATCGTTAAGAAATGGCATGTGAATAATTGCTTGGCTTACTATTTTGGACGAAAAGGGGATTGATAATGATGATCATCATTACCCGAGCGTTAATTCCGGTCACGTTCGAAGTTTTAGCCCTTGCGCCGGTACCCGGCGGAAGCAGCATAGCCAGCCGTTTGTTCCTCGCGTAACTTACTGGTTTCCGTAAGAAGTGATCGTACCAGCGTACCCTTATTGGCAACATTATTGTAATTTGTCTGTTATATCACGGACACCAAGGCTATTGCGAATGTTGGAGTTACTGATACGGTCTTTGGCGTCACTCACACTCACATCACATTCAGCGAATTGACTTGACGAGCTCGGTGGCGCAGTGGTGAAAATCGCTGTTACGCTACTTTGACACCAACGCTCGTGAGTTCGATTCCCACACAGTACAAACATTTGTGTGCATGAACATGTCTGTTTGTCTTGTTTTGGGTATTTTCCATGTATAATAAGTATGTATTTACAAAAAAAAATGTATTCACGTATGTTTATCAGTTGTCTAGTACCCATAACACAAGCTTCGCTTACTTTAGGGCTAGATGGCACTGTGTAATTTGTCCGACAATATTTATTTACAGCGAATCCAAAGTCAATTATCTACTCGAAAAGTTTCATGGTGTAGGATGTGACTGCCTTATTTCTGCACTAACCCCTTTTCTTAGAAAACTGAAGTGATGAGACTCCATTAAGCTCAGGATTTTCTAGTTACGAATATGCAGTTAACTCTCACTGCGACTCCCATTACTTTCTATGCTTTCTCCAACTCTATCGGCTCCGACATTCTTCCAATTCTACATAATATCCCCTGGAGAGTACTAAACCGTTTTAGGTCCTATGTCTCCCACTCCTATAGTTGATTAATTGTTTGGACTTGTTCCCAATATACGTGTTCATGATGGTCAGATCGGCACACGGGGATGGTATGCGTTAGTAGTATGACGGGGAGGAGGAGAGGATATCCTCTCGCTCCGTCATACTACTGCCGTATCCAGACCTATCATGAACATGCTCAAATTCCCCTTATGCCCCGTTAAGATCCCCTGTAGCATCTGAATACCACGATACCGATTTGATTCCGTAACGTTATCAGATATCACCAACCTGTGGTATTTAACTTTACTACTTTTTAAATTGAAACTATTTCAAGAGCACTAAAGCTATCCCATTCTCGCCATGAGGAACACCAGTACAGATCAGCTTATAACCACTCCTAGTGAGCTGGAATCTGTTTTTTCACCAAATCTCCTACAGTATAATGCTACGGACATCTTTTTCTGGCATGAAGAGCACGTCAGCTGACTCCGTCCAACATTTGGTCAGTGTGCTAGTGTTCGACGTGGCGTGATTAATTTTTCTTGTTGCTTGCATTTAAAGCCATGTCGGCCACAGCACAGCACGCACAAGTCCACACATCATTTGCTTTGACCATAAACACTATTGTCTTACAGGTTTTACGGGTATAACTGTTGTCCTAAACCCACCCCCAAAGGGAAAGGGTAAGGTTGGCTTGGCCTTCGAAGATGTTAGTGGACCTTATACACCCAAATAACTATATGGTGTGGAACCATTGTGGTATTACTGAGAGTGAATTAGGAAGACTTACCCAGACGCATCTAGACTACCCGCTGCTACTTTAGCGGCGAAGTCAACTCACGAACTAAATTCCTTGTATAGCAAGTGTTTATAGGAAACGGAAATGGCTTTATATCGGAAGCTCCGTATGCTTGTTAAAAATAAAAATATTAATATTCTTATTGAGTTTTAGGGTAATAACAAGTGGTACATTGTGGCACTTGACAACGATTGATTGAATTAAGGCACATTCACACGTCACGCTGTGCCACTTAGCCCCCAATTAATTTGTCAGGCATTCAATTACGGACGATCCCTGCAGCAATCTGTCACATTTTGTGTAATTTTCACTGATTACGACGATGTAATTTGTACTTACATCGATAATGGGTTCACGTGTTATTTTGCGGAAACCAAATTCAATTTAATGTATATTGGAGTTGACAATTATTTTATACAATTAATTTTATTTAATATTATTTTATGTTTATATACCTAAATATAAAATAATATTAAATAAAATTAATTACACACACTTATGCACTTGATGTTTTTGACGAGCTCGGTGGCGCAGTGGCGAATCGCGCTGTTAAGTTACTTTGACACCAACGCTCGCGGGCTCGATTCCGACACAAGACAAATATATTTGTGTGCATGAACATGTCTGCTTGTCTTAATCTGGATAGTTTTAAGAGAGGTAGGGCTCATCAAAGCAGCCCATCTGGTGAAGTTCCTCCACCTCACAGAAAACCGCAGTAAACCAAAAACCGACTCCGTAGAGGGTTGTTGTGTTCCTGCGTGTGAGTGAGGTCACCAGTAAGCTCCGAAGGAGTTGCTGTGTTAGCAGCAGAGATGATTTCGCCCGGATGATACCTATATTATAAGCTTCCATAGGCTACGGTAACCACTTTACATCAGGTGGAAATAAGATTATATTATGTGCCCGAAGTTGTACAAAACAAAAACTCCCCGAGAAACTGTCATTTAATTATAATGTAATCAATATTAATGTTTTTTAGGGTATTCAACTTAAAATTCAAACCTATCTAGGATCATTTACTTTTCACAATTCAAAGTTACTTTTAACCGCGGCAATGTGATGCAATGGCCCTAATTGCGAATAATTTATTATGTAGTTCTTAGATCACGGGTTTATCCCGGTCATTTGATAGGCGTGCGCGGGGATTTGGATCCAACACGTAGAGGCCCCTTTGAGAAGCTTGATGTAATGTTATATAGACGCCGTGACCTTCTCCAGGGGATATCAATGTGACAATATACCCATGAACCAGTTCACGGCAGGTATTGGGACTATTGCTGATGTGTTGGAAATTATTGGGCTATTAAAATGAGATCTGGAGGGATTATTAGTACTGGGCTATTACAGAAGAGGGACGGACGCCGGCGACAACTATCATATCTGATGTTAATTCCGGCAGGCGGTGGCTCGCCACTCACTGGACGGACTCCCGAAATGCCAGAGAAATTCAGCCGGGGGCAACATCGGTGTGAGTGACTCAGGGGTGTAGAGTGGTGTGCCGCGCTTTCTCCGAAGTTACTCGCTACGTTATGCCCTTTAACACTTCCACCCCAGCTGAGAGTCCTGCGGACCTTCTTGAGTTTCCACTCCGACCGACGAAGACACGCCGGAGACGAAAGCCCTGTTCGACTCTCTGGAGCACTCGGGTGCCCGTGTGTGTCGTGTCGTTACGCACCAACAGCTCGCCACAAGCTGCCCTGCGGGGAAATAATTTATTATTATTGTATAGGATTGAGTCATGAAATGTTAGTTAGATAATTACAGGTGATAGCATATTATCCATAGACATTCTGCGGTAAATCTTAATGTGAATATACACATAAATAAGTTTTTAGACAGTGGTTCGAGCTATAGAATCCTTAAAAAATCGGCCAAGTGCGAGTCGGACTCGCGCACTAAGGGTTCCGTACCATTATCTATAAAAACGGCAAAAAAATTACGTTTGTTGTATGAGAGCCCCCTTAAATATTTATTTTATTCCATTTATTAGTATTTGTTGTTATACCGGCAACAGAAATACATCATGTGTGAAAATTTCAACTGTCTAACTATCACGGTTCATGAGATACAGCCTGGTGACAGACGGACGGACGGACGGACGGACGGACAGCGGAGCCTCAGTAATAGGGTTCCGTTTTACCCTTTGGGTTCGGAACCCTAAAAAGAACACTAGTTAGCGAATATTATTTTAAGCTGTAGTGTTTTAGTACGAGTACTATAGTATTTTAAGTATTTTTTGTAGTATATTGAGATAGATAGGGCAAATCAAAGCACGGAGACAACGGAACTCGAGGTTTGATGTGATCCTGATCCTGCGAGTCAGTGAGATTACCAATAAGAGGCAAACCAATTCAATTGGATTGGATATGGTCAAAACTGTTGAACCAATGGTTTGTTGGGAATCATTATTTCTAGAAACAGCAATAGATTGAATGTTTGCAGAAGAAAGTGCGTTTTCTGACAATGATGTTGATTTATATTTATCAACAGATATGTATCAAAGAATCTGAATACGTTTCTGTAATACGAATACTGAGGAAACAGCTGTTGAAAACTACTAGTAATCTCTATATATTATTACTCAAAGGTGTTTTTATTTTGATGGTATGAATACCGTATCAAACTTAATATTTGATACGCCATTTTATAATTATATTTTTCTTTAATGACGAAAAATAATTTTATATAAGTTTCAGTTCATTTTCGTTACAAAATTGCGTTTTAAAATTTATCTCTATATATTATTCTGTGCAAGCAGGTTACGGTCAACTCCATATCTGAGCAAAATGTTTCAGAGATTATTTCGCATGACACTATCAAATGCTTTCTCAAAACCAAAAACCGCAGAAAACCTTCTGGTCCATAGCTTCTCTACGATGTTGCACGACGGAGTGAAAAGCTTGATACGTACATCGATCGTCTGCCGCTTCGATATCCACCCTGTGCTTCCTAGAACATTTCACCGGATTTCACCCTCATTCTCCTTTCAATGATTTTTCCATATACTTTGATCAGCTTAGTAGCTAAAGTGTATGGCACTTTAGCTACTAAACTGATGAAACTGATGGCCCTATAGTTGGCACAAGCCATACGTGAACCCTTGCCTTTATACAAAGGCACGATCCTTCCTTCCGGTTCTCCAGCAGAATTTGCTCAAAAATCAGAAGGCATCCCCAACGTAGGTGCCATCTAGTTTGATAATCTCAGCTGACTTTCCAATTTTCAAACTTCGAATCGACTATTCAATGTCGTCCGTGGTAATGTCTTCATGGTATGCTAGTACTGCCGAGTCAGTCACAGACTCATTCACAGTGTGTAAGTGTGAATATCCTTGTGATGGAAGAATGCGTTTGACACAAGGAGGTTTCGTTCCATAGATACGTCAAAAAGTAGCTTACCAGCATCCTTGACTCTCTTATCTGCGTATGGACCAAGCACAGCCTCATAACTGTTTCGCTTGGTGGGACCAACCCATCCATTTAGGTACCACGGATATACCTATATATCCATTAATTCGCATCAGCCAAATCTAGAACACCCCTTCCACTCCTGAAGACTAGTAGAACTTACAGTAGCATATGCTGCAACCAAAAAAACTCGCGTAATCCCTACTTTTATTTTAACCCAGAGAAGTCTTGGGCCAATTAAATCGTAATCTTTCACACCAGCGGCCAAGCGAAATAAAAGTAGGACAACTATGCCAGCGATGGCATGATCCTCCCGGTTTACACCGGACCACAGGGCTATCATGCCACCGGGCAAATCTTCGGTGTCGCTTCCTTTTCGTTTGATCTCTGACACACACAAACCATCTAGGCATCCCTCATTCTTTATATCTATCAAGTGATTCATCTTATCTTGTAAGCCACCTCTCATATTCTATGCGCCCATACGACACTCAGCTCTCCTCGACTCGAATAAAACAAATAAATGTAATTGCTTACGGTATACGTGATGATTTTTTTAAATTACTTAATCAAATAAAGTTATATCATTGAGGATTCATAAAAATCACAGCCAAATAATAACTAGCCGGAAGATTGATTTCTTCCTGCGAGGGAGAATGCTACTCCTCGTATTGCAGGCATTGATAGGCTACGGTAATCACTTTACATCCTCTTACCTTCATAGTACTCACTTCACCCCACACCACCACTACCCACTGTAATATACATTCCATTCACACTCAACACTTACAATACACAGCACACTCACTCATTCAATCATACACAACACTTACTTATCAAATCGTTAGATCTTTATTCTTAAATAAATTACCTAATCCGGCCAAAACTTTAAAATAAACCTTCACCTTAATTTCTTTGTAATAATAATTATTTGTATATTTACATATTTTTAAAATCGAATCGTGATAATAAGCAATCATTGTATCGCAATGTCAAGATGTCGCGAGAGGAGGAGTGGTCTACTGAGCTGGTGGCTTCGGCCTGTCTTTATCACCACTCTCTCTCGATCTTATTCTGTGCATGTGAACCTTAACCATCTTATGTAATAATTGTCTAGATTAAGAGAGAAGATAAATAAATAACTTTAACATCAAGTGGGCAGTATGCATATATATACCTCCCGTAGTTGAGTACAAAAAACAGCTAGTAATTTTGCTAGTAATTTTAAAAGTTCTTCCATTGAATAATACAATTTTGGTGTTAACTGTACAAAACTGCAGTACACATTACTGGAAATGTTCGTCGCAATGCGACTTAATAGGAAATTAAGATACTAGAGGTGTTTACACGTACAGTGAATATTGTCAACAATATTCTTTTAGTAGACTGTTAGTAACGCTGTAATAAAACTCACCGACACGGGTTATAAACTTCTAATACTTATTTAAGATGTGCTTTGAATTACAAAAGTACGTCTCAGTAGCTCCAAAGTCTCAAAGTCAAATTCAAATATTGTTTTACTACTAAATATACTAAAAGTCAACTAGCGTATTTTACCTATTACTAGTGTCACCCAGTGATCGAAATTCGCCCATAATCCATTTAATGATGGGTCGCTATCCATTTAATACTTGAAAGTTATTAAGATTCATTATTTAATACCAAGGATAGCCCATAATCAACTATTTTCACTAATGAAATGAAATATTTATGAGTTCTACAATCAAAGGTTGAAAAAAGAAATTAACCTTTAAAAATATATATTTTTTTTATATTCTAAGTACAATATGTGTTTATAGTTCGAAGTTGGGCGTAATAATGATATTACTAAATAGTGGGGAATATTCCATGTGCCGTCGATTGACGTTAATCCGCCTAGATTCTGACTCAAAGTCAAAGTCAAAGTCAAAATCTTTTTATTCCGTAAAAATGGCTACATTTGTTTGGAATCGTCACAATTTTTTTCCCTACCGTGCAGTTCATGACTAGGTGAGCACTGATAAAAATACTGCCAAAAAACTCAGGCATCCCTCTTTTGGTATCCAAACAAATTTACATAATTTATTAATTACATTATAATTGGATCGACTCAATCCCAGGCATTTTTATCATTAATATAGTCAGATACTTTATAATATGCCCTGCTACACAATTTGGCTTTAATAGTAATTTTAAACTTGTTTATTGACAATTCCCTTATATTGCTGGGAAGTTTGTTATAGAACCGTATACATTGCCCCATAAAAGAATCACTTATTTTGTGGAGACGGCTTGCATGTAACACAAGATTATGCTTATATCTAGTATTTATGTTATGAGTATCACTCTTTTTACAAAATGAGTCTATGTTTTTATGGACATACAAAAGATTTTCATAGATATATTACGATGCGACTGTTAGAATATTTATTTCTTTGAATTTTTCTCTAAGGCTCTCACGGGGACCAAGTTTGTAGATAGCTCTTATGGCTCTCTTTTGCAATAAAAAGATGGTGTTAATGTCCGCGGAGTTACCCCAAAGAAGAATTCCGTATGACATAATACTATGAAAGTAGCTGAAATAAACTATTCTAGCCGTATCAACATCAGTGAGCCGTCTAATAGTTTTCACTGCATAGGCTGCAGAACTTAGTTTTCCTGATAATTTTTCAATTTGTGGGCCCCATTGTAGTTTGGAGTCAATTGTTATACCCAAGAACACAGTTGTCTCCACAGGGGCTAAATTAGTTCCATTAACATGTACATTGGTAGTCACCTGTCTTACATTAGGTGTTGAGAACTTAATTACTTTAGTCTTTTTATCATTTAAAAGCAGATTATTAACATTAAACCAATGCATAACTTTAGAGAGAGCATCGTTAACTTCGTCATAATTACCTAACTGTCTATTAATTTTGAATGTCAAAGAGGTATCATCCGCAAACAATACAATCTCATGTTTATCCTTTACATAATAAGGTAAGTCATTTATATATACTAAAAATAAGAATGGACCTAGAATTGACCCCTGTGGTACTCCCATGACTACAGGGGACCCCGAAGATCTTTTACCATTAACATCGACCTTCTGTATCCTATTGCCCAGATAAGAAGACAGAAGTTCAAAGTTCGAGAGCCTTGTTCCTGATACCGTAGTGGTGTAATTTTCTGACAAGAGTGTCATGGTGCACGCAGTCAAACGCTTTAGACAGATCACAGAAAATTCCCAAGGCATCTTGCGAACCTTCCCATGCCGCGAATATACTTTTAAGCAAATGAATCCCTGCGTCTATAGTTGAACAACCTCTCGTAAATCCGAACTGTCTCCTATGAAGCAAATTATGTGTATTAAAATGTCTGAGCAACTGGCTAAGCATTAGTTTTTCAAAAATTTTACTGAGAATGGGCAGTATGGAAACAGGTCGAAAATTCGAAGGGTCCGAACTATCACCAGATTTAAATAATGGAATGATTTTACTATGTTTCATCAAGTCAGGAAATACACCAGATGCCACACAACAATTGAAAATTGTAGCTAAATGTGGAGCGATTGAAATAATAATAGAAGATATGGTTTTGACAGATAGACCCCACAGATCTTTAGTGTTTTTCATATTTATTGATTTAAAAGCGTTCAAAACATCTTTTGGGCTTACAGCTGAAAATTCAAATATTGTGTCGCATTCTACCACGCTCTGTTTGAGAACGAGTTCAGCAGCTACAGAAGAAGACCTAAGATTTCTCGTAGTAATAAGAGGAATGTTAG
Organism: Pyralis farinalis; assembly: GCA_947507595.1. Lineage (NCBI taxonomy): Eukaryota > Metazoa > Arthropoda > Insecta > Lepidoptera > Pyralidae > Pyralis > Pyralis farinalis. The sequence continues at coordinate 34,336,742 of OX382260.1, read as the reverse complement.
AAAAATATTTTTTAAACTCAGTCGCAATTTCTACATCATTTTTGATATCTATATCATTTATCTTTAACTGAAAGTCTCGACTACGTACTTTCGCTCTACCCGTCTCATTATTTATCATATTCCAAACAGATTTGATAATATTTGTTGAACCATTAATTTTATTTCTTAAATATATAGACTTAGCATTGGAACAGGCTCGTTTAAATATTTTAGCATAATTTTTTACAAGTTCTTGAAAAGTCGGATTGTGATTACAGTTCCTTTCTTCATAAAGTTCATACAATTTATTCCGACTTTTGTAAATACCAGGAGTTGCCCAATCACTGAATGTCATACGGTCACTTACAGACAGTTGTTTTGGAGTAAAGATTGCATTAAATTCACTAGTAATTAAGCTAAATAATGAATTGTACAAGTGGTCCGGAGTACCGTGATAGGGCAACAATACAATTTTTTCTGCTATATTAGACTTAAATCTTTCTAAGCGGCTTTTACTAAATGGTATATAATTTATTTGCTTTCTTTGTATTTTTGAAGAATTTGGAAATGAAACCAATTGACCTGAATGGTCTGACTGAACTTTATTAATTATAGATTTATATGAAGGTTTTACATTGCTAAATATATTGTCAATACATGTAGCACTTGTAGCAGTTACTCTTGTTGGCTCTGTAAAAATATGATGCAAATTGTTTGATTTAAATAAATTTAAAAATTTGTAGGTAACAGTATTTTTCTCCAAGATATTTATATTAAAGTCTCCACAAATTATAACAGTTTTATGGCTATTAGATAATTTATTTAACGCATCCTCCATGATATTTGAAAATGTTTCAAAGGGCGTGCTAGGAGGTTTATACAGGTTCATAACAATGAATCGTTCCAATTCAATGCATGAAATCTCTACAACTCGCTCAACAGAGAGGCTCACAATGTCACACCTTTCTTTAAATTTAAGCAACTTATTTAATAATATTAAGGAGCCACCATGTATACAGTTATATCTGATGAATGAGCTTGCAACCTGGTGGTTATTGAAGCTGAAAATGAATTGATGGGGTTTTAGCCAGTGCTCAGTTAGACATAAAATATCAATATTGCTACAATTCATAAACAACTCCAATTCTAACTCCTTTCCTATCATCCTTCAATTCCTTTATAATCTATCATCCTCCAACTCGATTCTGCACTCCGTGTCGCTGTGCTGTGTGCAATTACAATGTTATTGGGGACACTAGAAGCGATAATATTGGGCACGCAACAAGCGATGCGCTCTCCAAACGTAAACGTAATAAATAAAAACAAAATACTAAGCATGTAATGAATTTACAAATGTTTACAATATTTTTTTCAATTTACTTTTCAATGAAGATTCATTTGAATCGAGTTAAGTATATCATGCAATGATTTAAAATTTCGACATAAAGTCGGTAACATTCCTACTCTTCCGTGCGCTTAATGTGATTAAAAAGTGGTACAAAGTTTTAAATATCTAGAGATACATAATTATGATACTTTTTTGGTATGATTATCTAAAGCATAAGAAGCGAGGCAATTCGCAGAACGTTAAAAACGAATAGTCAATTTGATTTAAACTACTTTGCGTGCTTTCGCTATCAGTTAGTTCATGCGAACTATCATCTGACACCACCCACCCGTTAGTAGACCATGCCTGTACTCTATGCTCTGACTTAAAACCATCGTTTCGGAGCAGTCATAGCAGCTGACTTGAATAGGAACATCCCTCAAAATTTTGCAGGGTCATGCATCTCTTGAATTTGTATGTCGCCGGAGTATTGACGAGCTCGTTGGTACAGATGTGAATGATGCGACTTTGACATCATCGCTCGCGGTTTCGATTTCGACACTGGGCAAACATTTGTGTGCATGAACATGTCATTTGTCTTGGTCTGGACGTTTTTAAGAGAGGTAGAGCATATCGAAACAACCCGTCTGGGGAAGTACTTCCACCTCATAGAAAACCACAGCCACACAACAACTCCCTAGAGGGTTGTTGTATTCCTGCGTGTGAGTTACGTCACCAGTAAGCTCCTAAGGAGTTGCTGTGTTAGCAGCAGACGTGACATCGCGTGAGTGATATTTAATGTAACGCAAGCTTTTATTTATAACTAGCTATCCACCCCGGCTTCGCACGGGCGATCTGATCGCTACCAAACTTCACAGGATCACCCGCTGGATTAAAGAAGATTCCCTGACAATTTCATCAAAATCTGTTGTTAAAAATTTGACAAGTTAGTTAAAAGGCAGGAAACCCAGCAGTAATTACCGACTTACGTGCTAGCGCAGTAATTGACTTATTCTACTCGGAACTAGGTGACCATATATGCAAGCGTGCTCGTGTGCGCGCATATTAGATTTTTTACTTAACTATTCATATAATACCTACATAAGAAGTTATATGCAATGATAATCATGTATTTTTTTATACTACGTCGGGAGGCATACAAGTATACGGCCCACCTGATGTAAAGTGGGTACCGTAGCCTATTAACGCTTGAGTTATATTAAGTATCATTCGCGCGATGCCTCCTCTGGTGCTTACACAGTAACTCCATGGGAGCTTACTGGTGACCTCACTCACACGCAGGAACACAACAACCCTCTGGGGAGTTGTTATTTGGCTGCGGTTTTCTGTGAGGTGGAGGTACTTCCCCAGATGGGCTGCTTTGATGCGCCCTACCTCTTTTAAAACATCCAGACCAAGACAAACAAACATAAGGCAAACATTTGTGCCCATGAATGTTTGCCTTGTGTGGGAATCGAACCCACGAGCGTTGGTGTCAAAATCTCCGGGCTCGTCAAAAATTCTAGCTTAGATCATAAGATTTAGAGTAATGCCTTTACATTTTTATCAAATCATTATGTATGTACGAGTATGTATGTATATCTTCACGCCAGGTCCCTTGCGGGGTAGGCAGAGAGAACCGAGCGCCATAAGATGCGGTCCATACACACTTCACTCGCTTCTTTCACATTCATAGAATACATCATCATTATTATATTCTATTTATATTTCGCCAGAGGAGTGAATGAATAATTTTGTGTGGAAATATGAATGGATACCAAGCGAAACATTCCCGAGCCTTTAGATGGTGAAAAGGAGTTGCTCTAAGTGAAAACAGGTACAAAGGTTTTGAGGTACTTTGGAATTTTCAAGGGCTCTGTAAGAAAGGACAAAACGTGCGTTTCTGCGAAGGTAAATAGGAAGTTATTTCAATTTCGTTCGAAATTCAGAGATCTTTTAATAGAAATCTATATAGACGACATTAAATTTATTATATAAATAGTATATGTTTAGACAAGGCCAGCTCGGTGAAAGAGAAGAAACCAGAACCAATGTAAGGATTACGGTAGATGGTGAAGTGTTGGAGCAAGTAGATAAGATTGTATATCTTGGATGTGCTTTCAGCAGGGATTGAAGGTGCACCGCAGATGTGGAAAGATTAGTGAGTGTTGGGAATATTGTGAATGGAGCGTTGGGAAAACTTTTTGGCAGTAAAATCCTGAGCCAGAAGGCACAGCTGGCTATACACAATGCAGTGCTGGTCCTAACGCTTACTTATGGATGCGAGAGCTGGGTATGGCAGAAAGAGCATGAAAGTAGGATAAACGCACTTGAAATGTGAGCGTTGCACAAAATTTGTGGTGTAACGCTTGCAGACCGTATTCGCAATGATGAGTGTTAAAATAAGAACAGGCATGCTCCGTTGGTTCGGACATGTAGAAAGCAATGCAGGATGAAATAATGACGAAGCAGATAACCAATGCAAAAGTGGGAAGATGTAAGAGCCGAGGAAGGCCAAGACTTACCTACCATGATCAAATTGGTCTTGTACTATCAGAAGGTGATGTCAGGAGCCCTAGAAACCAGTGAGCGTTCATGAAATAGCAATTAATATTAAAGAAGCGAATGAGGTATGTAAGGATCGAGTCACTTGGCGCTCGGTTCTCTCTGCCTACCCTGTACGGGATTTGGCGTGAAGTTATAGATAGAGCTCGGTGAAGTTACTTTGACACCAAAGCTTTCATAACGCTTAGTAAATTTTACTATTTTTGGATACGAATGCTTGCCTACAATGTTATACTGTTGAAGCTGTATTTATTTTATTCCATTTTTTTTTTGTTTTATGAATCTGTTGTGAAAGTTGTGTTCGCCTGAAATTGGGTTGCATGCTGGCCCCAGATTGGAACAAATTATTTTGAATGTATCATGTAATCTGTTGGTGTACCTTAATAAATAATATTTATTAATTAATTAATAATAATTTGACGAGCTGGGTGGCGCAGTGGTGAAAGGCGTTGTAATGCTACTTTGACACCAGCGCTCGTGGGTTCGATTCCCACACAGTACAAACATTTGTGTGCATGAACATGTCTGTTTGTCTTGGTCTGGGGTATTTTCTAAGTATAATAAGTATGTATTTACAAAAAAAAATATGTATTTACGTATGTTTATCAGTTGTCTAGTACCCATAACACAAGGTTCGCTTACTTTGGGGCTTGATGGCGCTGTGTAATTTGTCCGACAATATTTATTATTATTTATTTATTATTTAATAATAAAAAAAGCTCGTGGGTTTGATTTCCACACAGGACAAACATTTTTGTGCATGAAAATGTCTCTTAGTCTTGGTCAGGATGTTTTTAACAGAGGTAGAGCGCATCAAAGCATCCCGTCTGGGGAAGTACGTCTATCTCACAGAAAACCGCGGCCAAATAACAAATCCCTAGAGGATTATTGTATTCCTGCGTATGAGTTAGGTCACCAGTAAGCTCCTTTGGAGTTGTTGTGTTATCAGCAGAGATGGCATCGTGCGAGTGATACTTATTACAAGCGTTCATAGGCTACAGTAACCGCTTTACATCAGGAGGGCTGTATGCTTGCATGACATTGACGTTGTATAAAAAGGTAAGGCGGTATTACTGTTAAAAGCGATTGTGACGTGCTCGGTAGCGCAGTCGTGAATGACGCGACTTTGAGACCAATGTTCACGGGTTCGATCAGTTCGAAAAAAAATTCACGATTGAAGAGCACTACAACAAGCATAATGACAAAGCGTACGCACACAGTACTAAAAAAGAGCCGTCCAAGTGATCGGAAAGGTACAATGTGGTCATCATCCTGTGTCTGTAATGGTTTGGTGGGGGGAGTCTTATCAAAGTATCATAAAGCTTCATTTTTGGGAAAAAGGAGTGAAAACTTTTGCTAATAGGTCTTGGATCGTGTTGTGAAACCTCTCAGCATTATACTTTTTTACAAGCTTTTATTTAACTTGCAATGTAAGTATGTATGTAAGTATGTTTCAGGTGAAATCTTGCAACTCAATTTTGAAGTAGATATAAATCGATTGAGCTGAAATTTTGTATACACGTTCAGTTTGGATGACAATGCATGGTTAACTATGTGGCGTCATTCTAAATCCTACATGGCGGAACACCCAAGACGACAAATATTTTTTTTCAATTCATTCCTACAATATGAGTATCAAATGAAAGGGCTTGCTGAGACAACCCAAGACTGTGCAATATCCAGCAAAACATAGTCACGGCACTGCAGAACGAAGAATGCTGCCAATTATATTACGAATATGTTGGGCTTGCACAGTACACAAAATGCAGGGTAGTACCGTCAACCATGCCGTTGTATACTAGGCTCAATGCTCTTCGTTGCTGGTCAAGCATACGTGGCCTTAAGTAGGGTAAAATCATAAGAAGGTCTTCTTATTGAATGGCTAGACTGTTCAAAATTAACCGGCAAACGACCATGCAACAATGATGCGTTGAATGAGATAAACAGACTGAGAAACGTGTCCAGCGATAACTAAAAAGTAAAATATAAATTAAAAGTATTTTTAAAAGTATTTTTAAAGATTTACTTGTGTAGATTAACAAGTAAATATAAATTATTTGATGTGAATAATATTATCTATTAAAGTTTTCAAACTAAGTAAATACGAATACTTAAATCTAGTTAATTAACGTCTACAACACCTGATGACCGGAGCAGCCATGGCAGCGTCGGCATGTAGCACGTATTAACAGTAGTGGGTGGGTGCCGGCCGGCGCTAGGCCGCATGAACTAATTGATGGCAGAAGCACACAAAGCAGGTTAGATCAAATTGCATGTAAATTTGACTTTCGCAAAATAACGCCTGAATCTATTAACTAGTAAAAGTTTTAGTATGAAAGTTTATTTTTTTTCTTTTTAGAGCATTTAAATAAAGCTTGTTTTTAAAAAGGATTTTTACTTTTAATTTATTTAAAATGTACCGTGTACTTTCCACCAGGACTTTCACCTAGTCACAACTACCCAAGCCTGGGTCGAAACTTTCCGGGCTTTATATGAGTGAAGACTGCCGCTCGTCTAGCCCATATCTGAATCTATTATATATTTAGACTACAAATTATGGCCAGTTTTAGAGGACATGGCCTGCTCTTAAGAAATCTCTGCACCAAGCTTGGTGCAGAGATTTCTTAAGAGCAGGCCATGTCCTCTAAAACTGGCCATAATTTGTAGTCTAAATATATAATAGATTCAGATATGGGCTAGACGAGCGGAGTGGTTAAATTTCCCATGGAAACAGTGCATAAATCCATATATTCAAGGCCATACAGTTTAAAGGTCTGTATCAAAGCCAAAGGTGACCATTTCGAATAAAATCGTTTATTTATTTTTTGCTGAGTCTTTCATAAATATGTACATACAAATTTTATTAAGATTACAATGCTTCATAAAAAAACAAATGCATTATTAATTTGTAACAGAACTTATGGCAGGACTAGGTACATAAAATATTACATTCAGTAAATAAAGGGTCAAAACCTAATATTGTGGGACAATCAGAAATTGTATGTACGTATATCTTCACACCAGGTCCGGTTACGGGGTAGGCAGTGAGAACAGAGCGACATAAGACGCGGTCCTTACACACCTCACTTGCATCAGAAAATAATATTGAATATACCAGAATGTACATAAGCAATATAAAGAGCTCCCCTCTATTAAAAAATCGTTTCGTTCACCATTTCCACCCTCACCTTAAACTCAATATAAGCGATGGTAGAGCGATAGGTTTGGTTGCGTCTTCCTGCAACCCCGCAGGTCCTAGAAACCCCTTCAGAAGAATGACTGAGCTGCGTAGCTTAGTCGTTTTAAAGATGTCGTAAAAAAATCAGCCAAGTACGAGTCGGACTCGCACACGAAGGGTTCCGTACCATTATTTATAAAAACGGCAAAAAAAACACGTTTGTTGTATGGGAGCCCCCTTTAAATATTTGTTTTATTTTAATTTAATTATTTAGTCTTAAAGTGAATATATAATATAAATATTCTGTGAATAATTCAAGCGTCTACTTGTTGCCGTTATCAATATCGAGCAAAAATGAGCAAAAAAATCACGTTTGTTGTATGGGTGCCCCCTTAAATATTTATTTTATTCTATTTTTTAATATTTTTTGTTATAGCGGCAACAGAAATACATCATCTGTGAAAATTTCAACGGTCTAACTATCACGGTTCATGAGATACAGCCTGGTGACAGACGGACGGACGGACAGACGGACAGCGGAGTCTCAGTAAAAAGGTTCCGTTTTACCCTTTGGGTACGGAACCCTAAAAACAAAAAAATTAATATGGGTTTATCATTCGTAGCATGTATTTGTAACTATTAACATTTACTATGCCTGAATATATAAAAGGCGGAAGACGTACCATAGAGACGATCAAAATTCATGCCATTGTATGCATCTTCTAACACAGGAGGATTTACGGTAATAATAGCTTAACGAGTCAAAATCATGTGCATCAAATTGCTTGAAAATGTTTACAAACGATTTTACCTAGTTCGCAATTGCTTCAACGTGAGAGTTAACTAACTGTATCGCGAAGTATATTTCAAACAGTGCAATATGTCGGTATATTTGCAACTTGTCCACTACATTTTATCCTACCAAAGGAACTCTACATAAAGCATAAACGTTAATAAAGATAATAAAATATTAAATACTAAACACATGTCGTTACGATGCCTTGTATTTCATGAAACGATTTAAAACACATTAGCCTTAATATATCATTGTATAGTTGTACATAGACTACCTTTGTCATGAACATTTATTCAGAATTTTCTCCAAAAGTTATAATATTAACATGCAGACATATTTTCATTTATTCTCCGTTGCATAAATTACAATGGTACCTATTCAAATCTTATGCCGATACGACGTATGTACAACCCTAGGTGATACTTTGGATGTAGTAGCAGGTTAAATTGATAGAAAGTTATGTACTCCCAGTCACATTCTTCAATATTCATGTCCACCTACCTATATGTTCACAAGTCTTTTGTGGAGTAGACAGAGAGCACTGAACGTCAATCCTTACACATCTCTTTCGCCTCTTTAACATTCACAGCGTGTTCGCCAATTTCTGGGGCTCCTGACACCACGTTCTGATAGAACATGACTTAGTCGTATTTTATGTGGTGAATTTGTTCTCCAGTCTAACTGCTTTGATGCGTCCTACCTCTCTTAAAAACACGTAAGTTGAGACAAGCAAATATGTTCACAATGCTTGATGTCAAAGTAAACTCTTTATTTTATACTGCATAGACATAACACGTGGAAAGAAAGGAAAAAATATGAAAAGAAATTTTTATGCCGGTGATATGATTAGGTACAGATTGAAAAAAAGAAGTGAAACAGATTAACTTCTTATAACAACAAGCAAGAAGTTATTCATTAATTTAATTTAAATTAAAATAAATGCCTCTGTAGATATGAATAACTAATTTACCCTCCTTAGGCAATGTCTCTTTACCCCGCTGGTTCGCTGGGCGAGTCATTAAAAAAGTAAGGATTTGACAAAGATGCTGATTTTTACATGGATCAACTGCTGTCAGATCTCCTCAATCCAAAGGGAAAACCAGACCTTTTCTAGGTTAGATCACACGTCTTCCGAAATATAATTCCCTGGACATGCAGGTTTCCTCACGATAAATTGACCGCCGTGCAAGTTATAATTGCAAATATATAGATAAATACGAAAACACGAATTTAGTGGTACATGCGAACTCCAAAAGATTCGAATCAGGTTCAAATTCGGTTAATAGGCTAATTATTTATCCACTAGGCTATCACGATAGGCGAGTAAAGATTGTTTAGTTTTAAGTCGGCTTCAATCCAAATTTCTTGTGAATTTAACGAAGTTTAAAGAAGTATAAATAAAATTTACATAACATTATCTATAGTTCAATCGCTCAAGTCAATTGAGTTAGTGGTTTAGACTCTAACGTTAAATATGGATGTAGAATTATCGAACAAGTGCCTGAAACCATAAATTTGAGAGTCCTAATGGATCTTCTGATGCGGCAAATAATTTGAGGTTACTTAATAACTTTCTCTTCAAATGTCTTTCTCAAAATTATATGTGACAACCATAATACTTTCTAAATTAAATTACTGTGAGGCTATTATCTGAATCAACTTGACATGAAACTCAGTTTGAGTAGCATATTATAAATTAAAAATTTTAAAACACAAAATAACCTATAAAAAGAACTATATAATCTTGCATAGTTATGTAGCATACATAGGTGTTCCAAATTTTAGGTCATACATATATTTGAAAGTAAAGTAAATACCTATTATGCTGTTAAGATCTCTAACCGTTAACTAATGTAACAAAAGAGCTGATTACCTTAAAACGTCTGAACCGATTTTGATAAAACATATTTAAGGACCACCGATAGAAAACCTGCCACAACGGTGCCACAGACAGACACATAGAAATACCCACAGACAGACAGACACACACACACACATCCCACACAAATAGCGGTCAAACCCTCCTTTTTTGCGTCGGGGGTTAATAAGAAAATTTATCACTGTAAACTAATATTCATTGAATATTGACCAGATTCATAGAAATGGACATTGGTTTTACGATTGATTTATCGGTTTTAGAATTGAATGTAATTGGTTTCACATTTCGAATGTACATTACTAGGAACGAATTATATAACTGCAGAAAGCTTCGCATTAATATTTTAAACTCGTATGTAGGGTGAAAAAAAGAGCGTATATGAAAAAAGCTATGAATGTTAAAGAAGCGACCAAGGTGTGTAAGGACCGAGTCTTGTAGCGTTGGGTTCTCTCCGCCTGCCCAGCAAGAGACTGACATGAAGATATGCATAGACAGATAGTATATAGGGTGAAATTAAGTACAAATAATAATAACGACGTAATGCATATTGCGTGGGTATTATTGACCAACTGGTTCGAATCCTGGCACGTACCGCTAAATTAGTATTTTCGGATTTATGTTCTTATCTATAAAGCTCGACGCTGAAGGAAAACATTGTAAAAAAATCTAAGAAAGTTTTGGGTGGGTTTTGGAGGTCTGATGGCTGTCGCTCCGTGTAAAAATCAGTATCTTCGCTAAATCCTTAAGATCAGGTAGCGAACCCCGCCGATCCTAATGGAATAGGAAACGGGATAATGCTAAGAAAAAGAAGAAACGTTTGGTGTAGACATTTTGTGCACTTGGTGTACAGTATCTGTCAATGAATAATATCTTCCTTCACCCAGTTTCTTTCCGAAAATCCTTAAAAATTTGGCAGAAATGTAAATGTAATCTTAAAATCCTGTATAAAAAGAGTTCTCTATATAATAATTTATCTTCACGCCAAGACCCGCGAACGTGCATTAAAAGAGCTGTGTATATTAAACAAGTGTATAAGAACCGCGTCTTGCGGTGCTCGCATCTCTTTGCTTACCCGCAAGGGACCTGACGTGAAAATGTAGATATAATAAGAGCTCATCAAATTGTATTTCAAATATTCGGAAAATATGAATCTTGAACACTAATTACAAAATTTCCATTAGAATATCAGCTACAATGGTTGAGGCTTGAGGCATTGTAGCGGACTCCCCCATGAGAATACTTGGATCTCTAAATGACACCGTTAGGTGCGTGCGTCAGTGCGTGCGTGAATTAGCAAGCAATGCGTTCACCAAAGCAACGCGCGCGAGCACAAAGACAGTTACTGTACACCAGCTCAAAAGTTGAATACAATTAGTAGGCACATACATACATTTTGGCGTGACTATAGGGTCCGGGTAGAATAGGCGATGATCTACCTGTTTCGGTCGACCTTGTAAACAGCCCATCGAGCCACTGCGCACGCGCAAGGGTTGATGGGGCGATTTTGTATTACTTATCAACACGAGGCGCTGACAGGCACCGACATACATGTCACGTCTGTCTCCCAATGGGCAGAGACTATGGAGACTATATATATATATATATATATATATATATATATATATATATATATATATATATATATATATATATATATATATATATATATAACGCCAGGTGCATTGATCCTAACATACACCTCTCGCTTATTCCACACTCATCAACCTGTTCATACATGCTTTTCGGTTTTGGGTGCTTTGGATTTGGCCCTTTTTCAAACAGCACTTTTTGATCTATATCTGTGCATCTAGGGTTCCCTGTCAACTTGTTTACCAGAGGGGAGACTTTGTACAAAAGTCGTCTGTGTGAATACATACGCTAAAACCCAACAACCCTCTAGGGGCGTTGTTATTTGGTTCCAGTTTTCTGTGAGGTGGAGGTACTTCACCAAACGGGCTGTTTAGATGCACCCTATATCTCTTAAAAAACCTCTAGACCTAGACAAATAGACATGTTCATGCACACAAATGTTGGTTCTGTGTGGCAATAGAACCCACGAGCATTGGTGTGTCAAAGTCGCGTTATTCACGACTGCGCCACCGAGTTCGTCAAGTGTTAAGGAATTATATATCGGCGTTGTATGCTGTTTTCGCATGTGCTGAATGTGTCATGCATGACGGTAGGATTGATCGTCAGATCAATCGTTAGATATATTAACGCTGCGTAGAGTTGACGCGCGATGAACGCGAGGAGCATGAGTCCTGCTTCCGATCGCGTCACGGCACCATCACGTGAGTCACGTGAGTCAGTCAGTCTACGGCAGCTTCTGCAGTAATACTTAGCTAGTAAGGATGCCGTCCAGGGGCATCTAATAAAGTGGTTCTGAGCCTTGGATAGTTACTGATTAAACCGACGGGATGAATAGATATTTCCTATGCCTATTCAAAAATATATACAAATTATATATTGTTGACGAGCTCGGTGGCGCCGCGGTTAATATCGCGCTCGTGTCATGTCTATTTGTCTGGGTCCATGTGTTTTTAAGAGAGGTAGCGCGCCTCATAGCAGCTCGACTGGGAAAGTACCTCCACCTCACAGAAAACCGCAGCCAAATAATAACTTCGTGTAGGGTAGTTGTGTTCCTGCGTGTGATTGAGGTCACCAGTAAGCTCCCAAGGACTTGCTGTTTTAGCAGCAGAGGTGACATCACGCGAGTAATGTATTACCAGCGTTTGTAGGCTATGGTAACCACTTTACATCAGGTGGACGTATGTTTGTATGAAAAAAATGCTTTTAGTGAAAGGCTGCAGACTAGTCTAGCAAAACGATAAGGTGACATTAGGTACTGAAGTACTCTCGCCAAAGGCATTTTTAAACCGCATTCGCGGGTTGATATATATGTCGTAATAACCTAAGGTAAGAGACTATTATATAATTAATTAGGCATAAATACAACGCGGCTAGGTTGCTTGTTTGCCTCTACGCTCAGGTCAACAATTGTAAGGTTATATGTTTGTATTTATTTGCTATTCTGAAATTGGTACTCAGCATAGGTTGGTTATTTAGATACATCTTATGCAAATTCGATTATAGGTTTAGTTGGGTGAATTGATGAACACTACAGCCTCATATAAATAATCCTTAGAAGAGAAATTTGCAATCCATAATTCTTTATTTATTAAAAAATATACCAAATAAAGTGCAAGTATCTATAGAGTACTTACAGTTGATGAAATTTTGTGGCTAGATGTGTAATAAATATAGCTTTCAAGTGATAATATGGATCCCCGCTGCTCCGCCGACTCGTTGGAACTTTATTTTTACGTATATTGATAATATGACCGTTTTATTTATCGGAATAATTCAGTGGCATGTTAAGTAGAATTACGTAATTTACGTATGCCGTTTCATTTTATTCCAACGCTTTTGTTTTACGAATTTTTGAAATGATTTTACTATCTTATCGTTGTGACTTATCATTAAAAACAGAAGCGGTCACGTGAAATTAAAAACGGCATACGTAAATTATGGAATTGTAATTAACATGCTACTGAATTATTTCGATAAACACCACCTCTCTATATTGCTACCGTGTTCCGTGATTTTGCATATCGTTACAATTGGTTGGGTGGACAGTATAAATTATATCAGATATTCCATTCCTAAAAAGAAAAGTAGTACTATAAAAAGGCAATACGACACAGAGTTGGCTATATTCTCCGTATCCAAAAGAATTAGACTAGTGAGTTTTTTAAGCTATCTTACCATGGTTTTAGTGTCAAATAGAGCGATTAACGTTGTAGGGCATGAGCATTTAGAGTAATATTCGATATAGGATCAGCTTATTAACACATTGGTCCCTGGTTTGAATCCTGATGTGAGCGTGTCCACTAAGTTCGTATTTACGGATTTATGTGTTTGTTTATTATCTTTTGGTAAGTGGCGAAGGAAAAAGTCGTGAAGAAACCCGCACGCTGTATATTTCAAAAGACGCGTGATCTAAGCTAAGAAAGGTATTTGAAAGAAAGGGACATGGAGGTCAGATGATAGTCTTAGGTAGGTAGGGACCCCGCCAACCCTAATAGATTAGGAATCGGTAACCATGGTTATATTCATGCCGTTTTCTTCCGGTTTGATACGAATTATTAAAAATAAATTATGTAGAGCAAACTTCGCGACTTTCTCGTAATATACTTTTTAAGACCGATCTATCATAATACTTATACGTAATGATTTAACCGAGAAAAATATGTTCAAAACCAAAACAAATTGTTCAATAATGGTTCAGAAATATTTTTGCTCGAAAGTTTATTATACCATTATATATATTATACCATTGAAAAGTCAGTTCTAGAGCACTGAAAAACTTTGTAGATGGATATTAAATTGAAATATTCTTTTAAAATATTATGTTTGAACAGATTTTTGACGATTTTAGCTTTAAAATTGAAGATAATCAAATAAAATAAGTAAATTTGAAAACAATGATGAATATAGAAGCTACAATAAGAGTTTGAAAAAGTGTTGAAGTATAAGTACCTCACTGCCAGCTTAAAAGCCAAAATCATTTTTGGTACACCCTGTTATTAAACCATCAAGTTTCTGATGAAAGAGAGTAGAATACCTACTCCTCAAAGGAAACCGCCGCCGGTTTTTACAAATTCGCTCTCATTTAACATTCATAGCTGTTCCCATGCATAATCGCAGATTTTAGGGCCTCTGACATCACCTTCTGATTTATACCTCAAAATTGACATGATTATCAGTGGTAAGTCCTGGCCTTTCTCGATTAGTTCGTCCATCTTCTTTCGCATTACATATCTGTTTCGTAAATTTTTCGTCAAGCATTCTTTCTACAGGTACCATACCAACGGAACATGTCTCTTCTTATTTTAATACCGATACCGATGTTAAGATGCTGATCTTCGTATCAATAATAAAAATGCCCACTTCGTTTAATTATTACTAATTTATTTATTCATTAAGAAGTACATTAAACATTTATCCAAGGAGAAACTTTTAATGGTTTTTAATGCTTTAAATATAGTCGCGGATTAGTTACATATTTAAGTAATTAGATTAATAAATGCTTTTAAACGCAGATTTGCCGCAGGTCCTTTACTGCAGTGATTATGTAGGTACCACCACATCAACCCTTACTCATCCCACTGCAGCGCCTCCCTTGAACCGAAGGGGTTTAGAGCATACTTCACCACGCTGCTCAAATGCGGATTGGCGGGGCCAGTGTTTTCAAACCGCCCGAGGCACACTGACTTAGCTTAACGACTGTCATCTATCGACAACAGCCGGGACCGACGGCTTAACGTGCCCTCCGAAGCACGGAGAAACTCGAGATAGAAAACCCATCCATAGATAGGCTGCGGTCGAAGTTGCTTAACCTGCGTGTTCGATTAGAATGCCATGCGCAACACCATCGAGAGCTCGATGGCGTCGTATACATGTGGGAGTACAAATCACGATTTGAGAATTTGATATATCAATTTTTATTCCTAGCGTAGCGTAGACCCTATATATACATATATATATATATATCTATCTATAACTTCACGCCAAATCCCTTGCGGGGTAGGCAAAGAGAACCGAGCGCCACGTGACTCGATCCTGACATATCTCACTCGCTTCTTCAACATTCATTGCTCTTCTCATGCACGCTCGCCGGTTTCTAGGGCTCCTGACATCACCTTCTGATAGAACACGACCAATTTGGTCATGGTAGGTAAGTCTTGGCCTTCCCCGGCTCCTACATCCTTCCACTTTTGCATTGTATATCTGCTTCGTCATTCTTTCATCTTGCATTCTTTCTACATGTCCGAACCATCGGAGCATGCCTCTTCTTATTTTAACACCGACGCTCTCTTTCAGACCAACTCTGTTTCTAACATCATCATTGCGAATACGGTCTACAAGCCTTACGCCACAAATTTTGCGCAGCGCTCGCATTTCGACCTCGTTTATTCTACTTACATGCTCTTTCTGCCATACCCAGCTCTCGCTTCCATAAGTTAGCGTTGGGACCAACACTGCATTGTGTATAGCGAGTTGTGCCTTCTGGCTCAGGATTTTACTGCCGAGAAGTTTTCCCAACGCTCCATTCACACTATTCCCAGCACTCACTCGTCTTTCCACATCTGCGGTGTACCTTCCATCCCTGCTGAAAGCGCATCCAAGATATACAATACAATACAATATACAATATATATATATATATATATATATATATATATATATATATATATATATATATATATATATGTGTGTGTGTGTATATATATATATATATATGTATATACATGAATCCAAAAACATGAATTTAGTAGTACACGCCCACATAATGATTATAACCAAGAATTATTTGTTAATAGGCTGCTTCATTATCTACTAGTTTACCACTGCTTTATATATAACCTCATTGCGGTGTGTCCATTTTTTTTTCAGGTACGATTAAAGTAAAGCTAAATATTTTCAGCCAAAATTGTCCGCCTATCACAATATTGCCGAAGCCACACAGCCGTTTTATTATGGCTCACTGACTTGTCACATCCGCTAGGGTTGTGTGGAAAAAAGATTAGGAGAAAAAGGAAGCTGACACGGTCAGCGTTTTCAGTAAAAAATACGAAACAGTTCGGACATGTGAAAAGAATGCGGGAGTCAGAATGACGAAACATTCATACAAAGAAAAGAAACTGAAATGCTAAAACTCATTTTATGTTCTATCAAAAGGTAATGTCAAGGAATTACAGAACCTGCGAATGCAATAAAAGAGCTGTGAATGTTACAGAAACCAGGGACGTTTGTAAGGAATTATATCACTGTGCCTACCAAATACTTTATTTTCTACAAAGCAAACTATAGTAACCTAATTTTATAAAGCTAGCCCAGATTTACTTGCCTTGAGAGTTCCGCAGGTATTTTATTTTTCTAGACAACCATAAAATCTGTTGAACCTTCAAACAAGTAGAAAATGTTTTTTATAGAAAAGGAAGGAATTGTAAGTTCTTACTACCGCGAGTTGAAAAAGTTAACTGCTCGCCTGATAATAGAGTAACTAATGGACGAATGCAACACATAGCTTGGATATTGCCATGTCGGTACTATTGTCGTGCCTTTTTTACATCTTCTAGACATGAGCATTTTTAAAAGAGGTATGTGCATTAAATCTCTTTATCTGGGGAAGTACATCCACGTTTTAGAAAACTGTAGCCAAATAACAACTCCCTAGAGGATATTGTATTCCTGCGTGTGATTGAGGTTTTGTAGATAACCAGTAAGCTCGTAAGGACTGTGTTAGCAGCAGGGGTTGCATTGCGCAAATGATACTTAATGTATTACAAGCATTCATAGGCTACAGTGACCGCTTTACTTTAGATGAGTCGTATGCTTATATGCCTGATATGAGATAATGTAAGAAAGGACAAGATACACTTAAATTAGGGGGCTTAAAAAAGAATAATCAATACGACTACATATTTGTTTTATGTATGCACATATTGTTGGTACACGCAGTGTGGGACGACTCCCACAAGATGGAGCAACGACCTCAAGAGGTTTGCAGGGAGTCGATGGATGCAGGTGGCACAGGATCGAGACGGGTGTCATTAGATTGCCACTGGTTTGGATTTTTAGAGGGGAGGCCTATGTTCAGCAGTGAACTAATACAGGCTACGATGATAATGATGATCATGATGATGATGACGTTATGCTACATGTTAAAAGAGATAGGGCACATATAAATAGCCCGTCTGGAGAAGTACTTCCACCTCACTAAAAACCGCAGTCAAATAACATGTAATTAAAAGATCCTGATATTTTTATATGTCAAGTATTTGTAGGCTACGATGACCGCTTTATATCAGGTGGTTCGTATACTTGCGTGCCTTCTGATTTTGCATAAAAAATATCACTGTAATTGTCAACCAGTTTGTAAATTTTTTGAAATTCTTTATTCTGTGATCGAACGAACGAAGATGGTGCTCTTTAAACATAGAGAGAAGCTTTTAGCGTTCAATTTGTACGAAATGAATCTATTGATGTTACCACATAATTGACGTTATATTAATATGCCATTTTCTACCACCATAGTTTAAGTTTAGAAGCGAGTGAGAAATGTAAGGATCGAGTCACGTGGCACTCGGTTCTCTGTCCCTACCCCGCAAGGGATTTGGCGTGAAGTTATAGATAGATAGTTTAAAGATTGGATTGACACAATAATGCAAAATTTTATACATATGATTCATCTGTTTATCGTTGTGCTATGCTCGAATGTATAATTGATAACAATACCGCAGATCCAAATGCAAGTTACGATTTTTAATTGGCAATTTGTTCAAATTAAACTTTAAATTCGTTGATTGTGTTATGGTTTTATTTGATTAAAACAAGAGATTGTTTGCGGCGTTGATTGAGGTGATTATTTACTGTTAATTCCGCAGTGTATTTGAATATGTTACGGTCAGTATGGTAAGTTGAGAATTATTAATAATTACCGGGCGCTTTGAACGTCCTATAATGTTACGTTATACGACAACCAACTCTTTAATATCCTATTACTACGATATTGAAGATACTATTCACCCGTATCCCAGAATCTCGTGGGAACAGCTTTCACTCACATTCTTTCTTTATCCTTGGCATCTAAGGGTGGTATCGTGATGTTAGATAGCCTATAACCTTCCTTGAGAATTTAACTATCAATTGCAAAAATATTTTTTAAATCCAACTGGTAGTTCTAGAGCTTAACGTGTTTTTTGACGAGCTCGGTGGCAGAGTCGTGAATGACGCGCCTTTGACACCAACGCTCGTGGGTTCGATTCCCACACAAGACAAACATTTGTGTGCATGAACATGTCTGTTTGTCTTGGTATGGTTGTTTTAAGAGAGGTAGGTCGCATCAAAGCAGTCCGTCTGGGGAAGTACCTCCACCTCACAGAAAACCGCAGCCAAATAACAACTCCCTAGAGGGTTGTTGTGTTCCTGTGTGTGAGTGAGGTCACCAGTAAACTCCTAAGGAGTTGCTGTGTAAGCAGCAGAGGAGGCATCGCGCGAGTGATACTTAATATATTATAAGCATTAATAGGCTACGGTAACTGCTTTACATTAGGTAGGCTGTATGCTTGTTTGCCTTCCGACGTTGTATAAAAAAAAAGCATGCAAACCAAGTTTCCCATCTGTCTCAATTTTGTTGACCTGTTCTCGTTTTAGATACATTTACAAGACTTGCTTTTTCTTTGGTACAAAATACTTCTCTTCTGTGACAATCTCGTAAATGTCATTGAAGTATTCGTGATCTTACTTTCTACACATCATCTTTTACGCGTTATCCTGTTTCCTAATCCGTTAGGAAAGGCGGGGTCTGCTACTTAAGCCTAAGGATTTGACGAAGACTCTGATTTTTACATGGAACCACTGCTGTCAGACCTCCACAACCCAGGGGGAAAACCAGATCTATCTTAGGTTAGGTCATACGTCTTTTCGAAATACAATTTCTTGGACATGTGGTTTCCTAACGATGTTATCCTGCACCGTCGAGCAAGTGATAAATATGTACATAAATCAGAAAAGACGAATTTAGTGGTACATGCCCTCGCCAGGATTCGAATCGGGGAGCGTTTGGCCAATAGGCCTGTTCCTTACCCACATCGCTTCACTGCTCAATCTACACATTATTATACCAGTCAATACGAGCCGCTCGCTCGTGATAAATACAAGGATAACAGAGTTTTGTAACTTTGAAATAGTACCTCCAGCTCACAGAAAACCGCAGACAAATAACAACCCCCTGGACGGTTGTTGACTGCGAGTGACTGAGGTCACCTGTAAGCTCCAAAGAATTTGCTATGTTAGCAACAGAGGTGGCATCGCGCGATACTTGATACGTTGCAAGCGTTTACAGGCTTCGCCGACAGCTTTTCATTAGGTGGGTCGTATGCTTGTAAACCTCCCGATGTTGTATAAAGAAAAACAATATATACTTAACTGTTAGGAACGGGTATTGGCCGGAGCCAAATCACATGAACTAGTGCCCGAAGCATACAAAGTAGTCTATCTATCTATCTATAACTTCACGCCAAATCTCTTACGGGATGGGCAGAGAGAACCGAGCGCTATGTGACTCGATCCTTACACACCTCCCTCGCTTCTTTAGTATTCATTGCTTTTCTCATGCACGCTCGCCAGTTTTTAAAGCTCCTGATATCACCTTCTGATAGAGCACGACCAATTTGGTCATGGTAAGTAAGTCTTGGCATTCCTCGGCTTCCTTCCACTTTTGCGTGGTATATCTGCTTCATCATTCTTTCCTCCTGCATTCTTTCTACATGTCCGAACCTACGGAGCATGTGTGTTCTTATTTTACAAAGTAGTTTACATGAAATAGTATGTAAGTAATGAATATGAATAGCATATGCACTAGTATTCCGTGACATGGATATGATATAACAGTGTTACTTCTCGTACTTCAATATCCAAATTCACATTACAATTTGCGATATAATGAAGGCTTTATAGTAGTGAGTCACGGCACCATTCTGTAAGCGGTCGACAACTGTTACTAGGTTTGCGTTATTACTGTTATACATACGGTTATGTAGTTCGGTGAGCAATTTTAATTAATATTGTATAATTATTTTGTTGTTTCAATTAGAGCTATTGTTAAAACCATGTTTGTTGACTTACGGTGACCAAACATATCATTGATAGTACTTTGTTTTGCTTTTTATATGTATACTTATCAATAGTGGACGTAAATAAAGTAGTTTACATAAACAATAGTAGTCTCAAAAAATATGATATACCTACAAGAACTGAATACTGAAATAGAGACAGTTACAAATTGGCTACAAATCTAATCAAAATATATATCAAAAAACTTTGGCAATTATCAAACCTAACGATATTGTAGTATACTAGCAACCCACCCCGGCTTCGCACGGGTTCTTTACAGAAAATATAACTCCGACTATTAATTCTGACTACCTAAAGACAACAAATACAAAACAAAAATGTGACCGTCCGTAATTATTTGCGATTACTCCTAAGATATTCATTTAAATTATATGATGTAAAAAGAGTTAAATAATGTGCATGAAATGCTTAAAGCCTCTAACTTATTTAAAATGATAAGGATTATTAATACCGTATTTGTGTAAATAGCTTTTACATTACCGCTTTATAATTGCCAATTTTTTAAAGTATTAAAACGGATACAGACAGTATGTTATCTTTAACATATAGACATATGCCATCGCGGACTTTTCTGTAGGCATATATAAGATACACAATTCCACCACATATTGATACACTACATATACTTTCGGACCCCACCGGCTCGGACGCGAGGCGCGGGGGCGCGGGGTCACGGGGCGCCCGCGCGGCCCGCTCTAATCATGGCGGCACGAAATTAATTTCGTTGCGCATTATTTTGATTTTGCTATATCTCCTAAGGTATTCATTTAATTTGCATGGTGTAAAGGGAAAAAATAATCTTCATGAAATGCTCAAGCCAACGAATGTATTTAAAATGATAAGGATTAATTCCCTATTTGTGTAAATAGCTTTCTAGTTACCGCTTTATAATTGCCCATTTTTTAAAGTATTGAAGTGGATATAGTATGTTATATGTGGATAAGTGGATATATATGATATAGACATATGCTATCACGGACTTTTCTGTAGACCTATATAAGATACACAATTCCACCATACATTATTTTGTTATAGCTCAAAGGGTTTAGGCAGCGTTTTCGGTGAAAGCTCCCAGACGGCTTATTTTTTTCCGACACCTCCAACAAATATTGTTAATGTATACAAATACTTAACAAATTATATACTAAAACCTTCCACGAGACCCACTCTATCCATTGGTGAAAACGGCATGAAAATCGGTGCAGTAGTTTTTGAGTTTATCGCAATCAGACAGACAGACGCGGCGGAGGACTAATATGTAGTGACGAAACGAAACAGTTGGAAAAAGTAAATGAAATCAAATTTCTTTGTTTCATGATTGACCAGTATTGCAACTGGAAACCATATATAAGGTATGTTTGCAGTAAATTTAATGAGTTTGCATTTGCATTGAAATATTCTAGCAAATTTCTACGCATAAACAGCTCTCACTGGATACCATGTTTATGTTACACCAGTGCTCTGATATGGGTGGTTATTTTGAGGAAACTCTACGTAACACAAAACTTTAATAATACAATAAAAATGCAAGGCGGGAATAGATTAATATACCCTCTAGTTTAATGAAGATCACTATTCTAAAAGTTAAATACATTAACAGTAACAAGTATGTATATATCTTCCAGACAGGTGATTTTGTAATGGAATATCATAATCTATTTCACAGGTTTAAAAGTCTATCTAATTCTAATTACTGATCCTATGAAAATCATCTATACATCTATACATATAAATAAAATTGAAGTGTCTGTCTGTGATTTCAAAATAAAGCCTTTATCTTAGGCTCATATTATTATTTTCACGTTACCGCATACGCATTTTTAACTTTTTTGTCTGTCTGTCTGTCTGTCTGTTTGTTTGTCCGGACTAATCTTTGAAATGGCTGAACCGATTTTAACGGGACTTTCACTGGTAGGTAGAGGACTGTTCAGAGCTATATTCTGCTCTTATCCCGTAAACTGGTACTTTTTATCCCGTAAATATTTAGAGTTCCTGCGTAAAAAATGAAAAACTGTTAAAATTAGGGGGAAATATCTTCCCCTTCGGGGGACTTTGCAATTTTATTTTCATAGAATACGTAATTTTTGTAACATAAAATAACTACACATTTTTTATGTAATATAAATAAAATACATATACGTTGCCTCCTGTAAAGGTCAATAGATGGCGCTCTCTACTACCTACGCTATCTCTATATCTACGACCCAACTTTGTTTTTTTTTTAAACAGAAACAATTTCATGTCTACAGAGAAATAAAGGCTACTAGAAGCCCAAATCTCATGCGTGCGAAGCCGCGGGCTTCTGTTAGTAACAAATAAATGTAAAAGTGTATTTATGTAACAAAAAACTGTCGTAATAAGCAATTACAAATATTAACAATATTTCTAAAAACATTGTTTTCTTTTAAATTCACTCAAAACATAACTTTTTAAGTGTCTAGCATATTTTTACAATTTTTAAATTTAATTAATATTGCAGCGATATTTAATTGTAAGTATTTTTAATCTTTAACTTATTGTAAAATTGCTTTAGTGAATTTGTTTATTTTAAGCATTTGCATAATAATATTACAATTTGACGAAGCATATGAATTTTTTTTTCAATGTGCCATGAGTGTAAAGAATAATTTAGTCAAATATTATTTCTTGAATTTCTGTATGTTTAAGACCGTTAGTACAATCCTGTTTCCTGCATATATGCTTCATCTGATATACAGTTTCCTCCTCCTCCTAGCGTTTTCAAATTTCCTAATTCGTTAGAATTGGCGGCGTCCGCTAACTATAATACAAATATTTTGTTGCCAACTGCATAAAGTTATTTTACATATTTGTTCAATTATAATTAAAAAGTATAACTCGATAGATATAATGAACGAGAGTTGCCTAAATGTTTTGTGTGTGTCAGAGACCAAGGTAAAGGGAAGAGACAGCGAAGATTTTCCCGGTAGCATGACGGTCCTGTGGTACGTGGTGAACCAGGACGATCATGCTTGGTGTAGGTGCTTTCATCTCGCTTGGCTGTCTATATGGAGAAAAGAGAGTAAACAACGCTGGTAAGTTACTTTTAAACGTATATATGGAACGAAACCTCCATATATCGAGCACATTCTTCTATTACAAGGATATTCACACTTATACATGTAGACGGAATGAACAAAAAGTGGGATTGATTTGATTTTGATAGATGGACGTCTTCGAAATTCGTTAATGGATGTAAGAGCCTTCAGAAGTCCCTCTTGAAACGGACCACGGACGGTGGCGAGCTGGTTTGTGGGCCGATTCAAGAAGTCGAGATACTGACGAGTGCATATTCCTTTCGGAGATCATGAAGGAATAAGGAGAGGAAAAGAAGATGAAAGTGGAAGGAGTACGTATGTACGTCTAGTCAGTGCGACATTTGCGAATGCGAGTCTTTGCGACTCAAATGTAGACGAATGTTGAAAAGTTCTGAAAGAACGTATGGTGGACAGTGCAAAAGAAGCATGTGGATGAGCAAAGAGACGTAGAACACTAAGAGCTAAATGCCTGGTAGGATGTGGAGGTTGAATCCTCCGTGGGAAAAAGAGAAATATCTTTGCGCCATAGTGATAGTATGAAACAAAAGAAGAAAAAAATGTACCGTCGATGCAAGATAGAAATGACAGTTTTAGTGAAAATCAATCATGAAAGAAATAGATTAATTGAGGAGGAGAGGGTAACGAAGAATTTCAAAGCGAATACCGAATTCTTTTGGAGAGCAGTAAAGAAGTGGTTCGTCAGCATGAAGAATAGATAAGATAAAATATAAAGCTGGTGGCATTCTTGTAAACACCCAGGAAGTATTAGAACGGTGAAGTGAATATTTTGGAGAAACGTATGAGGATGCTGGCACTGTGAATGAGTTAGTGATTGACTCGGTAGTGCCAGTGTCCCTACCATAAAGACATTACGATGGATGAGATTGAATAATCGATACGAAGTTTGAAAAATGGAAAGTTAGCGGAAATGGATATGGTTACAGCTGAGATGATCGAACTAGATAGCACCTACGTTAGGGGTATGAAAGGAGAATATTAGTGAAATCCGATGGAACGCTTTGGGAAGCACAGGGTGGATTTCAAAACGGCAGAGGATGAACGGATCAAGTTTTTTCACTACACAACTTCGTGGAGAAACGTCAGGCTATGGACCAGAAGGTTTTCTGTGGTTTTGTGAATTTTGAGAAAGCATTTGATAGGATCGTGCGAAAGTATCTCGGGAACATTTTGCCCAGATATCCGGTTAACGGTGACATGCTCCGTGCTATGCAATTCACTTGTGCAGCATGCGTGCGGGTAGATAGCAGCTCGTTCTGGTTTGATACCAATGCGACCACGACCTGTCGGCTCGGATGTTCATCCTTTATCACGGCACTTGTTTTCAGAGAATAAGAATAAAAAATATGAATGTGGGAATGCGAATGAATGACTCAATGATGAACTGCCTGCTTTATACCGAGTTTTTATTGCGTTCGTAATGATGATGGTAAAAAAGAGAGTTGGTCTGAATGAGAGTGTCGGTGTTAAGGAAAGGCATGCTCAGTTGGTTCGGACATGTAGAAAGAATTATGAAACAGATATACAATGATACCATCACTATAGTAGTGATGGTATCTTTCGCATTGTATATCATACCAAGACTCACCTACCATGACCAAATTGGTATTGTTTTATCAAAAGGTGATGATGTCAGGAACCCTAAAAACCGGCGAACGTGCATTAAAAGAGCTATAAATGTTAAAGAAGCGAGTGAGGTGTGTTAAGGACTTCGTCTTATAGCGCTTGGTTCTCTCTGCCTACCCGGCAAGGGACCTGACGTGAAGATGTACATGCATACAAATTTGTTTGATTATTGTCAGTAGTTAACCTGGACAGTTATGTAACAATATATATCATTAGCGTATTTATTAGAATGAAACTACAATCCTAGCTAGTAATTATGTCAAAGTATTCCCTCAAATTATAAATGACGACACTCAATAGGTATTTTTTTCAATTGGTAATTGAGCAGTCAGAACCCGTTATATACGTTTTCCCATACATTTCGCGGTCATATACGACCACCCGGGTTTCGAAGGGTTAATATGGTACCATCAATTTCTTTGATGACACTATGTAACTGATTAATTACCTTGACAATCATAACCAAGATGCTCCTTTAATTCATATAATTATATATATCGGGTAGAATCAAAACATATTTATATTTACATGCAATTTGATCTAACCTGCTTTGTGTGCTTCCGTCACCAATTAGTTCATGCGGCCTGGCGCCGGCCGGCATCCACCCACTACTGTTAGTAAATGCGACATGCCGACGCTGCCATGGCTGTTCCGGTAGTCTCTGCCTCGGCTGCTGCGGTCGTCCGCCATCTGGAACAGAATCCGCGTGCCACATCACCACCGTCGCTGCCATGACTGGCCTGGTCGTCGCTGACAGGCCAGTCGTCGACAAATTTGACTTTCGCAAAATAACGCCTGAATCTATTAATTAAATATTTATATTTATTTTTGTACTCCTCCTTTTTGTTAATCTATGGATTTGGCGAAGATACTGATTTTGACATGGAGCAACTGCCGGCGGACGTCCACAACCCAGAGGGAAAACCAGATCTTCTTATGTTATTTACACGTTATTTGAAATATAAGTACTTGGACGTCCGGGTTTTCTCACAATGTTTTATTTCACCGCCGAGTAAGTGGTAATTATAAATATGTTGATAAGTTCGAAAACCATGAGTTTAAGAGTGCATGTCAGGATTTGAACTAACGATTACCGATTTTATGAGTTTTGATTATAATTGAAAAATTAATTTCCAATGTTGAGTAAAATAAAATTGATTACGTTAAAGTAAAATACTTCTTTATTGTAATAACCACGATTAATTATATTATTATTATAATAACTTTGTTTGAAGGAATTGCGTACCTTAGTAGGTAAAAAGTCAGTATATATATATATATATTGTCTTACTTTTTCGCGATTGTTACACATTGAATTAAACAATTTTAACAGGAGTACGTATCGCGTGTTTTATTTATTTTGTTGAACCTGACGTTTCGAACGCTTTGCAGCGTCCGTGGTCGCTGGAAGACTATTCCGATTCACACAAAATTCAGTAACAAAACAAACAAATAACAGTAACAAAATAAATAAAACACGCGATACTTTCGTATATATATATATATAATATAATATATATAAGACGGTAAGTTCCCTTACACACAATCCGCTGGCCTTGGTAAGATTAGAAGTAGTCTTCAGCCCGCTCAGGTCATCTTCAGCCAATTTAGTTACTCTAGGTATACTGGAATTATCCTAGATTAGCATACTAGCACAAAAACATAACTTCAAAGTGGCCTATCAAGTGGTATGAGACTTTGCCTCTCGCCAAATTCCATCAACTAGAAGTACTGTATAAGTATTATATATATATATATATATATATATATATATATATATGTATATAAATTACAAATACTTATACATCATAGTATTGTCTTAGGTTTTCGCGATTGTTACACATTGAATTAAACAATTTTTAACGGAAGTATCGCGTGTTTTATTTATTTTCTTCCTGCGACCACGGACGCTGCAAAGCGTTCGAAACATCAGGTTCAACAAAATAAATGAAACACTTCCGTTAAAAATTGTTTAATTCAACTTATACATCATATAGAAAATAGTACGCAATTACATAATTACTTAATGTATTTCGAGCATTCATAAGCTGCAGTAACCGCTTTACATGAGATGGGCCGTACGCTTACATGCTTCCGGATGTTGTAAAATAAATAAATAAAACACTTTAAAAGGTTTATACGGAGTTGGCAAACGCACGTATACCTAACGCCCCTGATATTACAAGTATCCATAAGTTATTGTAATTGCTTACCGTCAGGTATGCTCGTTTCCAACTTTAATTGTATGAAAAAGTTTAACAGGCACGGCGGCAAGAGAACGTACATAACAGAAGTATATGCTCTTAAATCCTGTATTCCAAACTTAATGAATTGAAGCGTGGCTGATAATTAGGTCAATTAACAATTAGGTTGGCAGTTCCAGCAATCACCCATACGGTGGAAACGTGTTCTGCAGCATATTATTTCACTAGCCTATAAAGCACTAACTTCTGTCCGTGACTTTGCCTGCTTTGAAAACCCGTCGCGTTTGCAAATGACTTTCTTGAAATCTTATGCTGCCATTGTAAAAAAAATATTAGGGTTCATTCAGCAGTTTATTGGTATTTTTTGGTATATAAGGTACATTGGTATAAGGTATATAGTCACGTGGTGTTTGTTTCCCTCTACTTACCCGCAGGAGACTTGGTGTGAAGAAATAGATTCATAGATTACAAGTATCCGGTATCATAGATTACAAGTATCAGGTAGATGTTAGGCGTTTCTAGTTTATAATATAAGAATAGAGTGTAAAACGTTAACCTAGTAGAGAATAGTATGGAATCTATTAAGCTTATTCTAGAAAATCACTTAGTAATTAATAAAAAAATTGCTGTCTTAATAATTGAAAAATGTATGGCTTTGATACCAATCTTAGAGTTATGTATTTATAAATGATAATAATAGAAAACTTTTTCTTCTTAGCGTTATTCCGTTCCCTAAACTTCTAGAATCGGGGCCCGTTACCTAAGCCTAAGGATTTGGCTAAGAAACTGATTTTTACATAAAGCAACTGCCATCAGAACTCCGCAACCCAGCGGGAAAACCAGATCATTCTTAGGTAAGGTCACGTCATGCAAAATATAATTTCTTGGATGTGCAGGTTTCCTCAAGTAGTTTCCCTTCACCGCTGATCAAGTGATAATTACATATATGGATATAAGTCCGAAAACAAGAATTTAGTGGTATATGCCAGGATTCGAACCAGGGACCTGTCGTTCACTAGGTCGGTTCTTTATCTACCATGCTATCACTGCTCAAATTATATATATATATATATATATATATATATATATATAAACATCAACCCAAAATGAAAACGCTTACATAATACAGATAAGTCTGCCTTTGTACATATTAAACATTTGTAACTGTATATGTTATGTATATTTGTGCTATAAAGAGATTACAACAACAACTCTCTAACTGAGACATATAAATCTCTAAATGATAAATATAAACCCCAAATCCCCACTTCGCCAGATTGCCGGGGCTTGCATAAAAATTGAAATCGATGGGCATTTCAATAAATATTTACTTCACTTTATTCGGTAACTTAAAAGTTTGCACTAACGTGATTTGCCGTACTTAATTAAAGGGATCCCAATTGTGGAAGTATCTACCTCTTACAGAAAAATGACGAGCTCAGTGGTGAAAAGCGCTATTACGCTACTTTGACACCAACGCGCGTGGGTTCGATTCCCACACAGTACAAACATTTGTGTGCAAGAACATGTCTGTTTGCCTTGGTCTGGGTATTTACTGTGTATAATAAGTATGTATTTACAAAAAAAAATGTATTTACGTATGTTTATCAGTTGTCTAGCACCCATAACACAAGCTTCGCTTACTTTGGGGCTAGGTGGCGCTGTGTAATTTGTCCGAAAATATTTATTTATATTTATTTATTATCTTACAGAAAACTATTTTCTAAAGGGTTGTTGCATTGTTACGAGTGAGTAAAGTCATTAGCCAGCGCCTAAGGAGATGATAAGCATCTTGCGCGTAGGTACGTTACGTAATAATGTCTATGTTTGTTTCTCAGCCGACTTATAATAAAAATAAATTCTACGAGACACGCTAACGAAATTGTAGTCATATAATATTTTACAAAGACAACAACGCAATGGTAATCAATATAGAAAGCATACAATAAAATCTAGGACTAGACATAGCCCTCGCCAAAAAGTGAACAATCTTTCAGATTCAGTTCGTAGCAATTTGGAAATGAAACTTTTATAGTAGTGGGTCACGGAAAAACCATTCTGGAAGTAGCAAACAATTGTTACAACCGCGGTTTTATGCTTATTACTCACAGTCGAGAAGTTTAGTGAATATATTAATTACGGATTTTATTTCCTTCTGTTTTTTTTTCATTACAAGATTACATCTACAATGCGAAAATTGTCAGTGTATCTATTTTCTGCTAGGAGAGCAGTGGTCTGATGGGTGGTAGGACTTGGTTTTCCCCCTGGATTGTGGAGGTCTGGAGCTCCATGTAAAAATCAGTATCTCCAAATCCTTAGGCATAGGTAACGGACTTCGCCAATTCTAATGGATTTGGAAACGGGATAGAGCGAGGTAGATCTATTTTCTGCTGAATAATAAATTTCTACTAATGTCATTCGCTATATATAATATTTAATCCTGTTTATTTTGTTCAAAACTCTGCTGCTGATTTTAAACACACAGATATTCAATTTGGAACGAAATTTCAAGTAGGTAATTATTAATCCTTAAAGGTCATGAAGAGAGGTAGGGCGTACCAAAGCAGCCCGTCTGGAGAAGTACCACCTTACAGAAAATCGCAGCCAAATAACAACTTTATTGTTGTGTTTCTGCGTGTGAATGATGTCACCAGTAAGCGCCTAGAAATGGCTGTGATAGCAGCATAGGTGGTATTGTGAGCTTTCATGGGGTACGGTAACCGTTTTCCATCATTTTGACGTGCTCGTGACGTTACATTGATGTGCATGAACATATATGTTTGTCTTGGTCTGGATATTTTAAGAGAGATAGGGCGCATTAAAGCAGCCCGTCTGGGGAAGTATCTCCACCTCACAGAAAACCGCAGCCAAATAACAACTCTCCATAGGGTTGTTGTGTTCCTGCGTGTCACCAGTAAGCTCCTTATGAGTCGCTGTGTAAACAGCAAAGGAGGCATCGCTCGAGTCATACTTAATATATTACAAGCGTTAGTAGGCTACGGTGACGGTTTTTCATCAGGTGTGCCGTATGTTTGCATGTTTCCCGACGTCGTTTCAATTTTTGAGGATGGCATCACAGTAAAAAGAAATATTTAAAACTCTGTAAGGTTCTTAGTTGTAGCAAGTACATAGTATACGCAATTCATGATGTAATACGTCTACGTAGATCGTTTGACAAATTGCTGTACAAGCTACCTGATGCTGAATGAAAGTTTGGACCTATACGGTCTATTATATACCCTTACTCATCTCACTGCATGGATACGGGTCTCCCTTCAACCGAAGAGGTTCAGAGCATACTTCACCTCACCGCTCAACTGCGGATTGGCGGAGGCGAATATTTTCAAGCCTCCCGAAGGCTACTTAACGATTGTCATCTATCGACAACAGCCGGGCCGTCTCAACGTGCCTTACGAATGGAGAAGCTCGATTGATAAACCCATCCATGGACCGATTACGGTCGACGCTGCTTACCTGCACGTACTGTTACAATAGAAACGTGCAACGACGCCATCGAGTATATATAAGGCCACTTCATTAAATAGACGTGGGAATATTTCGTCATGACCGCGGAAGCGGCGACGTGGCGTTTTGACCTGACATCGCAGTGCGCTGGCGGATGTTACGGTGATTCTGTTTGACATGCCGCCAGTATGTGCAACGATAATAATGGCCCGTGATCGATCTGAGTTGGTACTAAGTGTGCTTATAGACGTGGAACATATCCTAACAGTGTATTGTATGCACTGTCACAATATGATAAGTGCTATTAAAGATAATCATATTCGTGAAACATGTTTTTATAGCTTTATACTCGTATTCGTATTTTATAATGAAATAATAAAAGATAATAAATTGACTTGCATTGGCATAGAAAACTTCACCAGTAAGCCCCTAAGGAGTTGCTGTGTAAGCAGCAGAGGAAGAATCGCGCGTGTGATACTTAATATATTACAAGTGTTAATAGGCTACGGTAACTGCTTTACATCAGGTGGGCCGTATGCTTGCATGCCTCCCAACGTTGTATAAAAAAAAACTTAAGTCATCAACGTGAAATCATCGAACAGTTTTACTTGCTTTAGTCACGGGAGAATTCGTTGGTTGGACCACTGTTCAGTAATTAAATCAGCAATTTGCCTGACTGATAATGCTGAAACCACAATCTGAAAAAAATATGAAGCCATAAAGTGTCTGGATTTAATTATATCTGGCGTGTAGAAGACACTTAATTATTGAAAATGTATGCCACAAGCGTTTCCCTTGATTGTTTTTCCTGATGAGATCACAAAGCATAGGAAGATTCTTTGGGAGCTTTTATCTACTAGGCGGAAGTTGATGTGAAGATTGTATTCAAATTTCATTTGGGATTGTTAAATGTAGGTATACTTGGTCGTAGTGTCTGAAGGACTAGCCGATGATATTCTCATGTAACGTGGACAAATGTGTAAATCGCACTATGGTTTCGTTATCGTGAATTGTATTATCACTATTAAGTTCGAGAAATATTGTTGTGTTCCCATGCGTGAGTGAGGTCACTAGTAGCTCGTTAGGTGTTGCTATGGTGGCAGCAGAGATGCCATCGCGCTACGATAACAGCTTTCCATCAGGTGGGTCGTATGCTTGCATACTCCCGACATTGTATATAAAATGAGACGAGCTTCAAAATATTTAGATAATCAATGATTTGGACGATGATATTTATATAAAAGAGAATGGCGGTGACAGCAAATAAGGTAGGCTATAGGTTGGCGAGCTGCAATCTGTAACACATTCAATACTTTTTATATAATATAACAATGCATTAAGGACGTTATGCGGTTGCCTTATTTTTAGTTACACCTTTGCATATTCACTGAAGCACGCGTGGATGTATTCCATGCCATAATGATGAGTCAGCAGTGGCAACTCATTTTGTGGTACATTGGCTTACATTCTGTGCTCCCATTTGCCAGAAATAAAGAAAATTCATAAATAAGCACAGATAAGAATTTACTCTTTAACAAATAGACTGTAGTTGTCATTCACTGAACATTCATAAATAAAACCAGTTGAGAATGCGCAAGCTTGCATTGCCAGAGGAACACCTGGCCCGTCAATTATATAACAATTTTTTTTTTTTTTAAGTTTGTCGGCTATTTTGACCATGTTACTTAAGAGATAGGAACGATGTTCCTGAATATTTCTATTCTACTTTTTTATGCTGATATGCCGAATCTGAAGTTAAAATTCGAATATTCGACAAAAAGCGACAGACACACGCACCCACAGACACACACACAGACAAACATATAGATTTCATATAGGAACGGTGTTCCTGAAAATATATACATTAATATAAAGTTAATACGCTAGTTGCGTGTAATAGAAGCATAGACTTACCTATATAAATATAAGCAAAAGGTTGAATAGGTTATGAAATTCATACGTCTTAGAAGTAATCATACTTAACAATAATTTAGATTTCGCAGCGTTTAGTTTAATATGAGACCTCAAAACTGCTACATATAACAAATACTAATATTCAATGATATATGAGACAGACTGCTATCTCAAATCTTGAGTAAAGTTATAATATTTGAAGTGATGAATGTAGGTAACCTGTGTAATTGCACGTCCTTTTGAAATATTATTATTTGCGAACTAATTTACAAATTGCTTTTGACATATATATTATGATATAATAATATACAATTTAAAGATATGGAGATAATGAGTAGGCATCTACTAATAAAATATTTTAAGAAATTTTAATGGGATACTGCGTAGACTGTAAAATAGATAGACATATAGAAAGAAAGCTGCTCAATTTATGCGTATAGGTATAGTATTTATCTATCTATAACTTCACTTGCGGAGTAAGCAGTGAGAACCGAGCTTTTTTAACATTCATTGCTTTTCTCATGCACGCTCGCTGGTTTTAAGCCTCCTGACATCACCTTCTGATAAAACATGAAGAAAACAATGTTGAAGAAACAAGTGACATGTACAAGGACCACGTCTTATGACGCTCTCTCAGTATACCCCGCAAGGGACCTGGCGTGTAGTATATATACTTATACCAGTTGAGAATGCGCAAGCTTGCATTGCCAGAAGAACACCTGGATCGTCAATTATATAACAATTCAAAATGTGTTTTTTTTTTAATTTGTCGGCTATTTTGAGTATGTTCCTTAAGAGATAGGAACGGTATTCCTGAACATTCCTATTCTACTTTTTATGCTGAATCCGAATCTGAAGTCAGAATTCGAATATTCGAAAAAAAGCGACAGACACACGCATACACAGACACACACACAGTCAAACATATGGATTTCATATAGGAACGGTGTTCCTGCAAAATAAAATAATACTCTTATTTGCGTATTGAGGTTATCAATACACGCCGAAGAAACTTAGTAAAACGTGACAACTAAAGGCAACATAACTTGATTATTAATTCTACTGAATACAAATTACGACAGCGGTGGTAAGATAAGAGAAGGCATGCTCCATGGGTTCTGCCATGTAGAAACAATGCATGATGAAAGAATAATGAAACAGATATACATTGCGAAAGTGGAAGGATGTAGGAGCCGAGGAAGACCAAGACTAACCTGCTAAGACCAAATTGGACGTGTTTTATCAGAAGGTGATATCAGGAGCCCCAGGAACCGGCGAGCGTGCATGAAAAGAGCTTTGAAGCAGCATAATGGTCAAGTTTTAATTTAGTTGTACCATTGAAAAGTACGATCGAATAAGAGAGTGTTACTATGGTAACCTCTCGCCTTTAGTTTCAGCAACAACATTGGCCACCAAGCATTATCGAAGGCGCTTGAAATGTCTAAGAAAATACCTACAACGTATTTACTATCCGAGAGTTCCACAATTTTGGTGCATCCACAAGTATGAACGTAGACCTGCCGATGGCAAAGCCGTATTGATGTTTATAAAATTGAGGCGGTGGCCCTCAACAAACGTGGCACAATTAAACGTTCAAGTAGTTTACCCAGCGATGATAGTAGGGTAATACGGCGATAAGACTTCGGATCGTCGGGTTGCTTATCACCGCTTTTTGGTATTATCTTTATAACACCACTGCGCAAAACTCTAGGAAATATACCTTCTACAATACACCGGTTAAATACCTTTAAAATATGTTTAGAAGCTACTTTACAAGTTTCTTTGATCATTTTGGTTTAGATTTTATCATCACCACAAGCTTTGTTGGTAATGTGTCAACAACATGTAGAAATTCGTCCATTGACACCACAGTTGATATTGGAGTGGCAGGGCATAGGTCTACCGCGGCCCGCACCTCGCGATGGTAGTCACTGTCATTATCAGGACAGTTATCCGGAATTAAAGCATACAGTAGTTAGCAAATTACCTTTAGCTTTTTCGACAGCAGCACGATAGTGAGATCTAGCAATACGGAAGTTACTCACAACTGTTTGATATCTCCATCGATGTTATGTTTTATTAATTTAGAAACCTTAATTTGAAAATTTAGACACAGCGGACACTCCTACGCAGCTTGACAAGTATATCATTCCACCAGTAACAGCGTCTCTTATTTACTATAGCTTTTCGGCCCAATATAACGTCAACGCAATATGTGAATGTATCAGACATAATTTGAATACTTTCTGTATTTATAAGTTCAGCACGAGTGAAATGCCTGGCACGAGAAGCGAAAAGGTAAGCAAAGCCTGCCCATACGATATTTTTAATTCTATATTGAAAGCCAGTATACTGTTGCGGTTGTAAGTTGTCAACAACCGGGGACAAGTCACAAACGATCAGACGGTGATCACTGCAAGAAGCCTCAGGTTAAACGTGCAACTTTGGTATTCAGATGCTTACACTAGAAAGTGTGACGTCAATAGAAGACACGCCCATTGGGCTGCTGAAAGTAGGTGATGCTTCTGGGGTATTGTGAATAAGAAGATTCAGTTCAGCAATGAACTCTTCAACAGCAAAGCGTCTGTCAGCATCGGTTGCTCTCAGCTTACCGTACCATAATGGCGATGATGCATACTAACTATTTTATACGACCAGAAAGCGCATGTAACGCAGATGGTGTAAATGAGGACCTACTGGGTCTGAATATTGAAAATAACAATTCACTACGAACACTCTTAGATAGGGGGATGTTACTTCAGATACCGCACAGTGCGTGGATATTAAGTTATTTATTGCTGTTATAGTTAAACCGTTTTTTGGAACATACATACTCACGCGTGACTTGTTACTGAGCTGTAGGAATTTACGGGTTAGTTGAGCTCGTTGGTATTGCTCCTGAACTAAAACTAGATCGAGCTTATAGTTTAAAGAACTAATCTAACTCTGTTGTTTAATCTTGTAATTTTATCGTTGTGAAGATTTATTTGAGCAGTCACGACGTTATCCATATGTGGTATTTAATATATTCTACTCCAACCTAGCCGCGTAAGTTGGACAAGATTCTGACCCGGTCTTTTGGTCAGACGCCTTCTTTAGCCGCCTACATGGTACGCATGTCGGTTTGAAGTCCTTTTAGGACTTCTTAGTACATTCCCGCGAGTCATGAGATTCAGCACAGTGAGCACAAGTTGGTTTCGTCTCTATTGTTAACATTTTAAACAACATATTACTTCAATGTCATCCACGAATCTATTGGCAAATTTGATTAATTATTTTTCTTTTGTTAAAATATGGGAGGTTGAGTGGCTCAATCTCACCTTTAGAGCCAAAGCCAACCCTCACCTGCACGTGGTGCACCCTACTTATCAACAGACGATGCTCTGGCGAAAGAGAGGTAGGGCACGATGTTAGACCGACTGGCGAAGTACCTCCACCTCACAGAAGACGGCAGCCAAATAACAACTCCCTGGAGGGTTGTTGTGTTCCTGCAAGTGAGTGAGGCCACCAGAAGAAGAGGAGTTGCTGTGTTAATAGCGGGGGTGGCAACACGCTAGTAACATTATTTTTGTTGCTAGCGTTCCGCCTTACATCTGGAAGACAGTATGCTTGTTTGCTATCCGTCGTAGTTGTATAACAAAAAAAGAAGGTGCTTGCGTATTTCCGGGGAAAGTTCGAAACCCATCCATTTTCTACCATAGGCTACAGGACGAAATGAAAAATTCATGAAAAAGCTATGAATGTTAAAGAAGCGAATGAGGTACATTCTGTGTACTAAGTATCGGGAATTTGTCAATAAAACAAAAAATACAAATTATTCATCTAAATTTATTTTATCGCCTTCAAAGTAGGCCCCATCGCTTGCAATACAACATCTCCACCGCTTCACCCAGTCTTCCATACATTTTTCATAGGCTATTTGCGGTATGGCCTTTAGCTCATTCAGCGAATTTTCTTTTATGGCTTCTATCGACTCAAAACGTTTTCCTCGAAGTGGTAATTTTAACTTGGGAAATAAAAAAAAGTCAGACGGAGCCATATCAGGTGAATACGGTGCTTGGTCGAGAACTTTTGTTGAATTTTTCGCTAAAAACTCTTTCACTATAATGGCTGTGTGTGATGGTGCATTATCATGGTGCAGCATCCATGAGTTGTGTTGCCACAAATCTGGACGTTTTCGGCGGATACTCTCACGCAAACGCTTCATGACGCCTAAATAATATTCTTTATTCACTGTTTCTCCCTCTGGAAGGAATTCGGAGTGAACCACACCACGGTAGTCAAAAAAAACTGTCAGCATCACCTTGATTTTGGAGCGACTTTGCCGCGGTTTTTTGGGTTTCGGCTCGTTTTCGAGACGCCATTCTGAAGACTGTTGGCTTGTTTGCATGTCGTACTCATAAACCCATGTCTCGTCGCCAGTTATTATACGTTTCATAAAGGTCGGATCCGTAGAAGCT
Source organism: Pyralis farinalis (assembly GCA_947507595.1). Lineage (NCBI taxonomy): Eukaryota > Metazoa > Arthropoda > Insecta > Lepidoptera > Pyralidae > Pyralis > Pyralis farinalis. Next base: position 34,299,574 of record OX382260.1, on the reverse strand, counting down.
CGGGAAACCATGTCTTCAGCGACATGCTTTCGCTGCGCTTTTTGAACAAAATTGAGCTCTTTTGGAACTAGTCGAGCGGCGACGCGTTTCATGCCTAAAATGTCAATGAGAATGTTGTGGACGGACTTAAAAGATATGTTCACCTCACTAGCCAACTCTCTCAGACTCATACGTCGATTTTCGAGCACTAGCTTCTTGATTCTGTCGATGTTTTCTCTGGTCGTAGCGGTTGAAGGTCTACCAGAACGAGGCAAGTCTACTACTACTTCTCGGCCTTCTTTAAAAGCCTTATACCATTCATAAGCCCTTGTTTTCGATATACACGATTCGCCGTAGGTATTTCGCAACATTTTTAGTGATTCACCACATGAAATATCATTTGAAACACAAAATTTAAGGCACACTCTTTGTTCAACAATATTTTCCATTGTAAAAATCGCCGAGGACTCAAAACTATGACCAACAAAAAGTGTAGTTTAAAACAAATTAAATGACAGATCCCGCTCAAATTTTGCGCGCTAAATCAGTACAGTGCTACCAACATGCAGTAAAAAAATTAGAACGACCTCTTTTACGCGGGTCTTTTTATTGACATATTCCCGATACTTTTTACACAGAGTAGTATGTAAGGACCGCGTGAAGATGTACATACGTACATACTATCTAGGAGACATACAAGCATACCGCCCACCTGATGTAATGCGGGTACGTTAAGAATCACTCTCGCGTCACCTCGGCTACTAACATACTAGCTCCTTAGAAGCTTAATAGCGACTTCAGTCATACGTAGGAACGCAACTACCCTCCAGAAATTTGTTATTTGGCTGCGATTTTCTATCAGCTGAAGGTACTATTCCAGGCTGCTTTGACGTGTACGCCCTACCTATCTTAAAAATACCCAGATCAAGACAAATAGTCATGTTCGTGCATACAAATGTTTGTCGTGTGTGGGAATCTAATCCACCAGTGTTGCTAAATACTCGTACGTTACTAATTCCTGCACCACTAAGCTTGTCAGATGTTTACTACAGATTCGACGCGCTTATATTTGAGTACCTTTCTTCGATTACTCGATTTAGTGAGTCAAACTATAGTCTGCTATTTAGTGATTACTTAAAAAGGTCATATAAACTCTTTCTTTACCAACCCCGACCGTCGACTCACTTCCATGTTGCCTTGTTTGGGGACAATGTTATAGTTTAATACGATTTTAATTAAATTTTTTTTTATACCTCTAAGGTGACAATCTAGCATACGGCCTGCCTGATGTTAAACAGTCACCGTAGCCTATGGACATTTGCAACACCAGGGGTGTAACTCATGCGTTGCCGACCCTCTAAAAACCTCTTCACGCATTTCTTGAAGAACTCCATGCTGTAGTCCCTTGGAAAATCCTCGCCTGGGAGATCATTCCACAGCTTGAGAGCTCTCGGAAGAAAACTTCTCTGGAACCGCACAGTACGCGACCATTGCGGTTCCAGCGTGTGATGGTGAACTCCCCGCCGTCGGCGAGCGGTGCGGTTATAAAAAGTAGCTGTCAGAATCATTTCGAACAACTCTTCAGAACACAAACCGTTGTACAATCGGTAGAACACACGAAGGGAGGCAAAATCTCTCCTTAAACTTAAGGGTTCAATACCGTGTGTAAGCTTAGGATTGTCGACAATTCTCACAGCTCGTCTCTGATGATGTATAGTCGCAACTTTACGAAAGGATATAAGAATTATAACATAATGAGAACACATTATGATTCTATAATATTAGTGAGGATTTGGAGATAAGAAAAACAAATACTTTTTAATGAAAACGAAACCCGACTCCCTACCATTGGTTTAACCCATACTGCTACCAAGTTCTGTGGTACGGTGCTATTAAATTTTATTTTATTTAAAAATGTTATATTTGAAAGTGTAACACTCAGAGAGACTTCATTTTATTTTGCTTATTTAAAGTTTGACAGGAAGTTTCATTATATTATTGCTATGTCCGTGATAACATCGAAATTATTCTCTCCATCCGTAGTACAATTATAATACCGTGAATAGTATTATTCTAACATATAGGCAAATTGTTTTATTACACAAATGTTAATGTTAGCTTTTGACTATCATTTCTTTCATATATAGCTTGTGGGAGGTATACAAACGGCCCACCTGATGTATAGCCGGTACCGTAGCCAATCAACGCTTGCGATATATTAAGTATCACTCGCGCGATTTTTAGATGGCGCGACTTCATCAAACCTCCGCAACCCAGACGAAATCTCCAAAACTAGATCTCTTATGAAGGTTTTTCTCTTATCAGGTTTCTTATAAATTCGAAAATATAAATTTAGTGGTACATGCCTGGATTCGAACTGGGGACTAGTTAGCCAATAGGTAGATACTTCATCCAATGGCCTATCACTTCACTTCACTTCACTTATGTCTACGTCACGTGATCTACGTCGCATATAACAAACCATTTTTGTTATGTAATTACAATGATAAAATTTTGCATATTTGTGTAAATTTGATGACAATATGCAGTTATATATTAATAATATATATCTACCTATATATTTACTTATTCATCCGAAAGATCTTATGGCGCTCCTATTTCTCTGCTTTGTCCGCAGGGCAATTAGCGTGAAGCCATACCATAATAACAGCCATAACATAATGTTTTGATGTAAACGAAATACTTATTTTTAAACTAAAATATTGTATATTAATATTAAACAAAACAAAGTACAAATATTTTTTTGCTTTTTTGGTTTTTTATACATCAATTGGATCCCAATTTAGTGAACCGGCTGTTAACGTAATAAAACACCCACATGCACATCTCGATAGAATGTTATCTCTAATTGAACAACAACAAAGAAAACAAATTGCCTTTCCCTTTCCAACATAACATTTCAAATGGGAAACAACAAAGGCAAAAAACAAACAATTCATCTAGAAACACAGATAGACATTAGATTGAAAGAAAAACATCTCATTCCATTGCGTTCGGAAATGTTAAATCTTTCGGTTCATTTGCCTGACGTAAGAGCAAGAGCGTCTCCATTAATACGTCGCAGAAACAATTTGGCAGTCGGGCTCAGTTCCTGGCGATTCGCAAATTTGCATTTGGCGTATCACCAAGTACTCGCGTGTCCTTAAACCAAGGGATTAGAGTTTGCATTCCATTATTATCATCAACTACAGCTTAAATGGGGCCAATGAGAGCTCTTACCACTTCTATCAGCATATTTACATGTGTGAGTTGTCGAGTCTATTTTGCTCTAATTACTGTTGAAACTGCTTTCTTAGTTTAACCGCACATTTCGGTTCGATGTTTACTAAGGATTTCGTAGTAGGAACACACGCCAAGTTCATTCTAAGGGCGAAGCTCATGAAATTCGATGAAATTTGTATTTTAGCATCATTTATTTAGGGTCTATTTTCTTGATTTCGTTCTTATCACTAAATTCATTCCCATAATATCTTTGACGGATGACGCCGGACCTTTGGGGAGTCGGAAAGGTCGCACTAGATAATAAATTAGGTTAACATTTACTTAATATTCTGGGAGAATAAAGGTTACATATGCATTAACCGTATTCATGAAGAAGAAATTGACTGACCCACTGATATAGGTACAAGGCATAGGCAAAAATACAATAAAGGATTGTTTGCCGTAATGATTTGTCCGTTGACACCTTAAATAATGAGTTAGTGAGTTAAATATACCTTATCGCCTTCACTTCCTTACCTTGCGGTGTTTTATGCTTTATTCTAAATAACCTCTCGTTTGTATAATATAAATAAAAAAATATATATATGTTTTATGTTTGTTAAATAACTTCACTTTTCATAAAATCTTGTTGCCGTAGGTAATCTCCTTTTAAGAAAAAATATGCTTGTGTTAGGAGGCTCCGTTATTTCTTAATTTTATTTAAACTAAATAAGCTATATTATGTAGTGTGTATATAACAATTTTAAGGGGGGGGGGGGGGGACAAAAATCATGTACCAAAGAGCTCGTGTGTGTACGTAATTCCTTCCCTAACTCGTAATTCCTCCTCCACACATCGAAAACTACTTATTTCTTATTATATTTATCACCTGAAACTTATATGGAGTTAATCCTTGTTTATATAGTAATGTATAGGTACGTGAAACTCGTGTTTTAGTCACTTCAGGGGTAAAAAGTTAATACAACTAAAACCTGAGCTTTATGCTTGTAGTCTCAATCACATTAACTTACGTAATTAAGCTTCGCATGAAGTTTGGCTATACAAAGTAATTAATTTTCGAATATTTCAATGGTGAAAGGAATTTTATGTGTTTGTGGTTTTGTTACATTTTCTCGATAAAACGTCTGTATGGATGGTAATGAAATGTTCTGCGACTTGAATAAAGGCGTAGGTTGTTTATGTACTTTCGCTATAACATAATTCATTATTATTCATTACTATTTCTAGTATAATCCTGTTAAATGCGCTGGACAATTCATATTATAAACTTTGATATGTTGTAAGTAACTTACTATCGTCTTTAAAGTCACGAATAAACAAAGGCGGCACAGGCGAAAGAGAGGTAGGGCATATCATAGCAGCCAGAATCTATCGATGCTCTACCTCACAGAAGACTGCAGTAATCATTTCCAGGTGTCTTTTTGTATTCCTGAGAGAGTGAGAAGACCAGTACGCTCATTGGAACAAAAAAAAATGTATAGTGTACCTACTCTGTATTCTCGGGGTTTGGCTATATTAGTCTCTGGCGGCCGTTATCTATATCATTTTCCATGCTCAGAACGGTAAGCAAAACTCATACCCCCGTATGAGTTTTGCTTACCGCGTGTTAATGTTTAGTCCAAACTTAAACATACTTACATACGTAAATACCACGTTTGTAAATAAATTACTTAAAACATATGGAGTCTCTCGGCGCCTTTAAACATAATCCTCAATATAAAGAATAAAAAGAAAGCATTTTAATATTAATGAATAAATGCTATTATACCATAAATGATTATTTGGTCGATAAATTGGTATGAATTCTCATAACTGACGTAGTATCATAAAATGTATTTACTATAAGAATTATTCGAATTGCTCATGACTAATATTGTTAAAATATTTGACGAAATGCCAAAATGTCTTCTGTTATACAGGTAGATTGGTATTTTAAATTATTTTACAATTTACACACACATAATATATTTGGTAGAATGTATATGGTTTACATTGTTTTTATATATGAACATATTATTACGTCATTTTTAATACCATAATAATAAGCACTATGATGCCTTTACCGATTTGAATAGTGGAACAACAAAATTTATGATATAGCGACATCAGATAATTGACAAGAAATGCATACCGAACGTATTGTACTATGTATTCAATACCGAAATTATAGGTAAAATTGAAATATGTCATTATGTTTATTATTCTCGAATATCATAGTAATATTTTGTACGAGTACAATACATGTCAGAAAACATAACTATTAACGCGCGAAAATTTTTGACAACTCGTCTCACGTGTTTTATACATTTGCATCTCGTGAGTTATTACTTGTTTATCCGTATGCGTATCATAGAAAGCGAATAGTTTTAATTGTTTTAAATCAAATGCTTGCCGAGAAAATATGAAAATTTCTAACACTGAAATCCATTGCATAAAAATGAATAATACAATGCTTGCCATTGCTTAAAAAATATACAAATTAAAAGTAGCTATGATAAGCTAATGATATAACTTAATAAAGGTTAGATTAGTATTATCTAAATTAAGCAGTAAATATTAATGAAGTGAGCTATTTAATGTCGAGTGTCTTGGCACATAACTTACTGAAATATTATATTGAACAGCCGTTATTTTGCTTCTGTTTAAACAAAACTTAATCTATCACTATTAAACTAATCAATGGGCAATTCGTTGGGATCCTTTGAGGATGTAAGTATTTCCACATATGTACCCAGATTCGAGCAAAATCTAACATGTCGTTTTATTTCATATCGTCGAGTAATAAAGTGCTATAGAATCTTCGCATTAAAAATCAGCTTTGATACAATGTACAATCGAAATTAATTAGGTTTTTCTTTTATCTGGCTCATTTGCAAATATTTATCTTAAAGTTTCAACGAATATCGTGTAAACCAAGAACTCAGATTTACAACAACTTACAAAGTTTCATTTTATAAGGAAACCTTTCTTTATGAGGATAGTTTACCGTACTCGAATATTTTTGAATGTTTCTAGCCAAAGACTGGTTCTGAAAACAGATCCGTTATGTATACTTGAATCCAACTGCTTGCACTAATGGCTCCCTGCCAGACAAGATCGTCGGTCCATCGTATGGGGGCTATCCTACGCTGCGTTGTCGGGTCGCCATACGAGAAAGTTTCTACCACAAAGGCCATCGATTCTCCGAGCTATGTGGCCTGTCCACTGCCACTTTAGCTTGCTGATCCTTACTGCCACGTCGGTAATTCCACTTCTGCTACGGATGTGATCATTTCTGAACCTATCGTGTAGAGAAACTCCGAGCATGGCTCTCTCCATTGCACGCTGTGCAACCTTGAGCTTTCGTGTATGAGACCCATAGTAAGGGAGCACGTTTCTGTGCCGTAAGTCATCACTGGTCATGACTCACTGATCGAAGACTTTCATCTTGAGATATTTTAAGCATTGTGTTCAAGTCCTCCAGCGATCCCGCCATGATTACTATATTATCGGCAAATCGAAGGTGAGTGATATACTCGCCGTTGATATTGATGCCGTATCCTTTCCAGTCCAGTAGCTAGAAAACATCTTGCAACGCAGCAGTAAACAGTTTCAGAGAAACAACGTCTCCCTGTATCACTCCTCTCTGCAATTGGATAAGTTTCGTAGTCTGGTCCTGTAGTCGAATCAACAGAGTCGCATTTTCATAATATACTCCTCAATACTACGATATACCTATACTAAATGCGGCACCGCTGGAAAGACTGGAGCATAGCCCAAGTCTCGATCGAATCGAAGGCATTCTCATAGTCCACAAACGCTAAGCATAGTGGCTGGTTATACACATGCTTTGCACTCGAGGATGACGGAATTGAAAAGCTTCTGAAGGCTGGAGGGAAGGAAAATACTGGTTTTCCATCCGCTTTCCGTTGCGGTGTCATGGGCCTGGGGCTTTGCTGTTCTTAATCTATTTCAGAGCCATCCTAGTCTCGTACAGGCTGATGTCCGGGATATTCTCGGTGTAGTGTCGAGCCAATTGGGCTCTTTGGTCTGATATTGAACCAGAAGTGGGTTCTGGTGACTTGGTGTATAACTGTTCATAGAAACTCTCAATGTCCCTAAATTTCTCTGGTTTGGACGAGATAATGTCGCCACAACAGGCAAATTTCTTGCAAACACTCTGGAGACTTTATTCTGCTTTATATCGCATCGCAAAAAGACCGACATCTGTCCTGTTTAGCTGTCTATACGAAGACGAATCCACTGAAGACTATAACCTCATTTCTCGTCGAATTTCCATTAGTCTGAAAGTTTGGATTGAAAGCTTCTGTGGTTTGTTTGTGCTGCGGGGCTTAAAGAACTTATTCCAACCGCATGGACAGTTTCTACCAGACCGCTATTTAGTTCGTCGACTGAGTCTTCAAAGCGATTTTGGAGTTCAAGCTGAAAGCTTTCAGGGTTTTGGATATGGGCGCTTAAAGGTCTTAGAGTAGACTTCATCATGCAGGACCTTTCCAATCTGACATTGATATTTAACACGCCTCTCACCACACGGTGGTCGCTATCAGTTTTCACTCTAGCGATCACGGAGACGTCATTGAATATCTGTTTACTGGTGGTCAAGATAAAGTCTATCTCATTCCTTGTGGAACCGTCAGGGCACATCCAGGTCCACTTCCTGGGTGGTGGATAAAGTTCCTCCTTCTCCAGTCTGTGTCCAAGTCGGCCAAGCTTTTTGATTTGAATACTACAAGGAATGTTTTAAAGTTCACGTCCATATGATAAATATTACTAGAAAATTAGAATGATGTCACTAACTACTACGAATATAAGACATTATTAAAAACACCCCCTAAAATAATTATAAATAATTACAGTTCATTATTTTTACAGGTTTATTATAAATGTTACTGGAGCAAGTAATGACTAGAAAAATAAAAAAATGCCTGTCATTTTGAAAAGTGTACTAAAAAGTAGATTGAATTACAAACGAATTTTTGCAACGTTTTAAGGCAATCCAAAAATAAATTAATAAAGCACCTAAGCGGCCTTAGTTTTCTTTAACCTATAGCCGTAGAAAGTTGCTTTGATCAAAGTTTTGAAGCAAAATATATGTGTGGTCGTCGACTTCGCATAGATATCAAATCTAAATGAAAAAATAAGAGTTAATTTTTATTTTAATTTGATATATATACTAAATAACATGAAAATACATTTTTATGATAAGTTAAGAGCCACTACGCATTTCACAAAAATGGTTAGAGCCAGGGGAGCAATGGTGGTGAGTGCATATGGTTCCTGTTCCAAGTAGTAAACAATCGCAAAGACGACCATAGAAGCCGAGGCAAAGACGTCCAGAGTAGTCGTGTAAGCGACAGTTACTAACAGTAGTGGGTGAAGGCCAGTGCTAGTTTGCATGAACAAATTGCTAGCGGAAACACAAAGCAGTTTAGATAAAATTGTCTGTAATTATGACATTGACTACTTACAACTTTGATTCTTACAATACTCGTAAATATATTACAGGTTTGTAATAGAACTTGTAAATGGTACATAAAAATAAAATAGTTGGGATAATACAATATCGTTCAAAATCAACTGTAGTCAAAACTCACAAGGAGCTATTATGGAAATGGTGATGGTGGTATCGTGAGAGCGATATTTCCCCGTCCGATTCATAGTAGTCACACTAGTGTGACTCCGGATGATTTTATTTACTCATTGTCACTCTGGTATGACAACGGATAAATGTTTTTACCAACAGTCGTACTTGAAGGAATGAATATTGTATTGCACGTTTTTATAAGCTACGGTAATCACTTTACATTAGACGGGCCGTATGGTTATTTGACTACTATCGTAGTATGAACAACTGTACCTCGCACAACTTTTAGTATAAGATAGAAGCCTGAGTGGCAAGGAAAGACTAAGTTAAGACCGTAGATAAAGTTTTTTTTATAAACGTCGGGATTAAATAAGCAACAACAAGAAAGAATATAATAGTGGACACGTTCATAGGCGACGGTGACCGCTTCACAAGTGGCGATCACTATATATATATTTGTTATAGTACCTATAAAAAAACATTCTAAACACTCCAACTATAAATAAGAAAATATTTGCAGTATGATTGATTAGCTAAACTGCAGCTCACCGCTTAAAGGAAACGTATCTATCTTTTTCCTCTTGACATCTTTGTTTCATGGAGTAAACAAGTGAAAAGTTTCCTTACATTGAAAAAGTTTCTTGTCTGAAAACTTTTTCGATGGTTAATTATTTACCCTACAAAGTTGTACACAAAGGTAAATCACAAAATATGAAATAAAACTGGAATTTTTTGATATTAAATTTGAAAAGGTTTTGGATATATTATCCGATTAAGGTATTAGAATTCGTATCATTTATTTATATATGGTCGAAAGGATAAGTAACGGGTATACAAAAAATATCGCTCGTGCGTTTCCCACCCCTGCTGCTAACACATCATCCTCATCATTATATCAGCCGAAGGACGTCTTCTGCTGAACATAGGCATCCCCCTTAGACTTCCACAGCAATCGGTCCTGTGCTGCTTGCATTCCAACGGCTCCCTGCGACACAAGATCGTCGGTCCCTCGTGTGGGGGGGCTGTCCTACGCTGCGTTTTCCGGTTCGTGGTCGCCATTCAAGAACCTTTCTGCCCTCAACGACCATCGTTTCTCCAAGCTATGTAGTCTGCCCACTACCACTTCAGCTTGCTGATCCTTAGAGCCACGTCGGTAACTCCAATTCAGCTACAGATGTGCTCATTTCTGAACCTATCTCGTATAGAAACTCCGAGCATAGTTCTCTCCATCGCACGCTGGGCAACCTTGAGCTTTCGCATGAGGCCCATAGTAAGGGATCACATTTCTGCGCCGTAAGTCATCATTGGAAACACACACTGGTCGAAGACTTTCGTGTTGAGACATTCAAGTATTTTGGACGAGAAAATCTTTCGCAATTTCCCAAATACTGTCCATCCGATCTCTTTGTCGAAGTTGGATCTACTTAACTAGACTGTTCGTCCTAGGTAGACATTGAGTATGTCAATAACTTCCAGTCCAGTAGCTTGAACACATCTTCCAATGCAACAGTGAACAGTTTCGGAGAAACAACGTCTCCCTGTCTCACTCCTCTCTGCAATTGGATAGGTCTCGTACTCTGGTCCTATAGTCGGATCGACATGGTCGCGATTTCATATATACACCTCAATACTTCGGTATACCTATAATCAAGTAAGAGAAGTGGGTTCTGGTAACTCGGTGTATAACTGTCCATGGAAACTCTCAATCTTTTTCAAGATCTCTGGTTTGGATGAGATAATGTCGCTACTCTTGATCTTCAGTTGTATTAACTGACTTTGACCAGCAGACAGATTTCTTGTAAACACTTTGTAGCCTTTATTCTGCTTAATCGTCTCTTTAATACTTTTAATATTGAAGAGACGAGTATCGCGTCGCAAAGAGACCGACATCTGCCCTGTTTAGCTGTATGTACGAGGACGCATCCCCTGAAGACTGCAACCTTATTCCTCGTCGAATTTCCATTAGTCTGAGGGTTTGGGTAGAAAGCTGAGCTGTGGTGTGTTTGTGCGGCGAGGGCTAACACAGCACTTCCTTATCAGCTTACTAGTAACCTCACTCACTCGCAAGAACATAACAATTTTCGTAAGGTGAAGTACTCCGATGCATCCTACCTCTCATGCAAGACAAAGATACATGTATATGGGCACAAATATTTGTCATGTGTGGAAATCGATCCCACAATTCTCGGTGCACATTGTTATTCATAAAGTACACATTGCCAGGCAGTCGACCACCGGGCTTGTCATATAGAAACTTGAAAATCGTTTAACTCAACCTACTCTTTGTTCTCGTAGATATCGCGTAATCGTGGCAAAAAATATATATTAGCTTCTTCATCAGTTATTAATTTCTTTATTTTCCACTATGTCGGCAGCAATCAAGCACGATATAAGGTGGTTATTGAAGCCTACGAATGCTTGCAATATAAGGACTACAGTTCCAACGTTGTCACCCCGCTGATAACTTAACTACATTACAAGAATTTAATGGTGGTCTTAGGTCCTCTTAAGGAACACTGCGATGAAACACACGCACACACAAAATTTGACTGTCATCTTTAAAGAGGTAAAGGTTCTGTGGTCGCGCTGCTTTGTTGCGTGTTGCTATTCTATCTATAACTTCACGCCAAATCCCTTGCGGGGTAGGCAGAGAGAACCGAGTGCCACGTGACTCGATCCTTATTCCACGTGCCTATGCGATACTCGGCTTCCCTCGTCCCACCGGAATTGGCGCTGCGTGGTCACCACCGCATGCAGCTATATTCGCACCGACGGAGGCGGATCGGTGCGCGTCGCCTCCGGGGGACGCCCTAATCCTCACGTCGGTGCGCTCTTGGTCCAGAATTGCAATCTAATTGATTGGCAGGGGTCGCGAACGAGCACGCTTCTGGCACATGACCCCCAAAATATGTTGCTATTCATGAACGAAATTACTAATGGACGACCATAAAACAATTTTACTTTGAAATTTAACTTACCACTGTGGGCCGGGGAGTAAAGTAGAACGCGCAGCTTATACTGGCTAGTTCACGGATCATCATCGCGTCAGTTATCACTTATCACTTGGTCAAAATATCCTTACATTGGACCGTAGACTTGAATGGCTGAGATGTTCAGGCGCTAAAGCACTACGTTTTGGTGAGTAAGGGGTGTCTTTATGTGCCGTCAAGTGGTTTAGTTTGGGGCGCTACCTCGCTTTCGCTAAAGCCTCGTTTATTAACTAGCAGTTGGATCACGTGGGTAGTTTGGCTTTCACAAAAAATTATTTCTTCAGGAAAATCAATCTTTGAAAGATTTATTTTCCTTTAATCTTTTAAATTTAAGTGCTATTTTTCACAAACCGCTTAAGAATATTATGATAATGATGCGAATATAGTGATAAAAAATATTCAGTGTCTTAAAAAAGTGTGCGCGTAGATACTTAATATAAATATGTACGCAAGTAAGAAGTCATACTTCTTTCGCCTAATAAACCAAAAATAACTACAAAAAATTGATAAGCGATAATAAATTATCAATAAATATCACTTACCATCTTATATATAAACATAACAATATATATATATATATATAACATGTGTTGTAAATTCATAAATAAGTTTTTTTGTTATATCTTTATTATACATAAAATAACAATGAAAAATGTAAATTAAAATGCAACACATTAATAAATGTACAAAGGCAGACTTATTCCTATAAAGAATCTTTTCCCGTCAACCTTTGAGTGTCTAATTGGAATTTGTTATTGGTGTTGTTTGTAGGCGAGTAGGTAGTTTGGTAACAAATAAGTAATTGAATACTGAAAACTACATTGAATATAAGAACAAAACAACCAACATTGTGGTGTCAATTTTAGATATCGATATTAGACTAACTTCTTGAAGCCGATTTTAGATGATAGGATAGATCGTTAAAATTAACTGTCTTTATGATATTCTTTTCCCTAACGTGCCGTTTCCTTCTTTACGGTAGTTTTTTAATATCCGATATAATTATCACTTGCTGTTTAAATTTGCTTTATTCGTAAAACAGTTTTTGTGAAGAAATGTCTTAGATCCAAGTTTAATTTATAATTTTATACTATACTCAAATATAAATGAAATTTAAAATAAACTCAAATCACCGGAATTGTTTCAACAGTACAAATTACTGGATTCCCGCCGATTGTCCAAAATTTATGTGTACCATCACCGCTAACTAATTTAAACTTTCCCCTTTGTGTACATTGAATCCTTTGTGTACATCATAAATTTTGGATTCAATGCCCTCCTGATGCGAGTTCTACTAAGATTTGCGATATTATTGCATTCGCGTCTACATCAAAGACTTTTATGTAGACAGAAGGTCGAACTAGCATTCAAGAAAGTTGGTGTGCTCGGCAGAGCGAAGCAGTATTTCAACTCGGGGTAAATACTTTCGTTGTACAAGTCTCAAGTCTGACCGCACAAGGAGTATTGTTGTCGCCTTTAGTGGGAGTCCCTAAATCCTCTAGTTTTGTTATCCATGATCCTAAGCTCATAATACGGTATATCGAAGTTTTAAGTCAAGGAGATACTTTTTGTTAATTTGTTTACTGTACAGATTGTACTGTAAATTGGGATTACTTAATGTAAAGTTTACAATTAGAAATCCAATTAATCTGAAAACGAATGGACGAGATGAAACTTTATCTAAGTTTCTATTAATTCCTAGGGGATTATTAAAGCATGTTATAAATAGAAATAGTAATAGAAAACAATAAATAGTAAACTAAAATGAAAAATAATGGAGTTGAATAACTTAAAGATAAAATAAATGATGAAATTCAAAAGTAAAAATGTTATTTATGAAACGAATAAATTTAAATGTTATGTAATTGATTAATAAATTGACATACATACTATATGTGCTGATTTCAGAGTGAATATGTGATATGTTGCAGTAATAGTTTAAATTACTAGATGAGTAGATCTAACAGAAATACAAATAAATATTTCATGTTCTACCAATCACGATAGTAGTTTACTTCTGTAAAATCCTTTAGTATTATTTATATATATAGAAGGTATGTATGGTAAGTAATTGTCTAGAAAGATATTTTTGATTTACTCTACTAGTCTATCTCTTTCCTATGGCATATTGGAGCAGTATTATTATTGAAATTATTTCTTGGATGGTTTGTGGTTAACAATCTAAAGGTCACTGCTCGAAAAACTAATGTCATGTTATTTAAATCAGCAGCAAAACATAATGATTCAATTGTGGCTAAATTCATAGACGAAACTATTCAACCAGGGAATGAATTTAAATTTCTCGGTGTATATATAGATTCGTGCCTGAAGTGGCAAAAAGAATTAGAGCAATTAGTTCAGCATGATATGCAATAAGGTCCTTGGGTGATGAAGTGACTATAGGACACCTTAAAACTGTGTATATTGAATCAAATTGCGTATAGTATCAAGTTACGCCAAAACAGCTACAATTATAACATCAAATCTGCTTTCGTAACATAGAAAATAGTAATACGTACCATGATAAGAGTTTCCCAGACACAATCGTGTAAGGACCATTTCGCAAAATTAAAAATACTAACAGTTCCATGTCTGTACATTTTGGTGACATTATGCAATTTAATTAAATATTTGGACCATATCGAAAGCAAAGATGAGAGAATAGATAGGGAAAAGTCATGGCAGATTTAAGAACCCAATCTGCACCAAAACTGAGTATAGTTGGTCACAGTACGGTGTATCAAGTAATAAGGCTGTTTAATAGATTACTTACTCTCTCAAAACTCACTCAAAACCATATATTACGTCCATATTTTTGACGAAACACGTGTCGCAGCGACGACCAGGCCAGTCGTGGCAGTGACGGTGGTGGTGGGGGCATGCGGATTCTGTTCCAGATAGCGGACGACCGCAGCAGCCAAGGCAGAGACTACCGGAGCAGCCATGGCAGCGTCGGCATGTTGCATCAACTAACAGTAGTGGGTGGGTGCCGGCCGGCGCTAGGCCGCATGAGCTAATTGGTAGCGGAAGCACACAAAGCAGGTTAGATCAAATTCCATGGAAACTTATTCAACTATTTGCAATGTCTTTTTGCCACACAAATGCAGGATCACGCTCTCCAATGTATAGAATTGTCCACTATTATAATATCTACTTTAACACCATAGAGATCTTCGCCACACGTGTAAGTATATTTAAGAAAAAAAAAATATAACAGATGTGATGCAAACACAATAACAAACGCCTTCCATCAGTCGTTTCAAAATTCATATGATGTTATCCTCATTGTGTTGAAAATATTAACTTGCGTTTTTTTACTTTTTCTCTCTTTTATTTATGCCACCATTTCTCAAGTTTTTAAGTAATTAGTGGTTAACGGTGTGGGTGGCACAATGATGTTGTATGTTTATAATGAAAGTTTATTGTAATACGTATTATGTTTTTTAATATACTGTTTATTATTCCAAATAAAAAAAAATATCACTAGCGCGATGCCACCTCTGCTAACACAGCAACACCTACTAGTGACCTCATTCACACGCAACAACACAACAACTCACCAGAGATTTGTTATTTGGCTGCGGTTTTCTGTGAGGTAGAGGTACTTCCTCAAATGGACTGCTTTGATGCGCCTCTCTTAAAAATATTTGGACAAAGACAAACAGACATGTTCATGCACACAAATATTTATCCTGTGTGGGAATCAAACCCATAAACGAAAGTAAAGTAACGCGACTTTGACACCGACGAATTGTCTTTGTCCAAATGTTATTAACATCTGGGGAAGAACCTCTACTTCCCAGAAAACCGAAGCCAAATAACAACTCTCTGGGTTGTTGTGTTCCTACGTGTGAGTGAGGTCACCAGTAAGTTCCTAAGGAGTTGCTGTGTTGGCAGCAGCAGAGGTGACATCGCGCGAGTGATTCTTAATATATTACAAGTGTTTATAGGCTACGGTAGCCGCTTTACATCAGGTGGGCCGTATGCTTGTATGCCTCCCGAGGTTGTATAAAAAAAAACAACCGCTGCACCACCGAGCCCCTCTAATTGAAACTCAGCTGAACGTGCTGCACTCCGTCGATATTATGTTACGACTATTTGGTTTCTTAGTCGGTGTTGGCGTTGGGGGCATTGTACACGCCAGTAGTGAAAATTTCTGAGGAGAACCTCAAGCTTTATGACCGCGTGTTACAGTTCAAAATCGTTCAGAAAACTATAAGGCGAACGATGTATCGTATCTAGATTTTATTGCCTACAGGCACGTAGAAAATAGTACGAGGACGGAAACAGAAATGGTTATTAGTATAATTAAGTTATTTCCGTCTGTTTTTTAGTTCACGTTCATAATCAACAGATGATTATATTTAGTACCTTTTTGCTACTAAACATAATCTATCTATCTGTAACTTCACGTCAAATCCCTTGCGGTGTAGGCAGAGATAATCTAATCAACAGTTTATTTGTAGATGTATATTATACCACTAAGGAGACTAATAAGTGTATAGCCTGCCTGATTGCCAGCAATTAGGAGAGTAGTTTTAAGAGAGAGTGCATCAAACAGCGCGTCTGATCAAATAATAATTCCGTGGAGGTTGTTGCGTTCCTGCGTGTGAGTGAGGTCACCAGTAAGATCCTAAGGAGTTGCTGTCTTAGCAGCAGATGGCATCGCGTGAGTGGTACTTACCACAAGCGTGCACAGGCTACGGTAACGGCTTTATATCAGATACCACTCGTGCGTGGCCGATTCTGTACAAACCTCTTCACTACTTTTTAGGGTTCCGTACCCAAAGGGTGAAACGGAACCCTATTACTGAGGCTCCGCTGTCCGTCCGTCCGTCCGTCCGTCTGTCACCAGGCTGTATCTCTTGAACCGTGATAGTTAGATAGTTGAAATTTTCACAGATGATGTATTTCTGTTGCCGCTATAACAACAAATACTAAAAAATATAATAAAAGAAATATTTAAGGGGGCTCCCATACAACAAACGTGTTTTTTTTTGCCGTTTTTATAGATAGTGGTACGGAACCCTTCGTGCGCGAGTCCGACTCGCACTTGGCCGATTTTTTAAAGATCCCATACTGTTGTCACTTGGTCGCATAAGCGAATTCATGCCCAACGAAAATGAGCTGGCATTTAACGTCTCGTTATAACCGAAACCAGACAATATTATTCGTTTAAAAAAGAGACCGACGTTTTTAGGGTTCAGTACCCAAAGGGTAAAACGGAACCCTATTACTGAGGCTCCGCTGTCCGTCCGTCCGTCCGTCTGTCACCAGGCTGTATCTCATGAACCGTGATAGTTAGACAGTTGAAATTTTCACAGATGATGTATTTCTGTTGCCGCTATAACAACAAATACTAAAAAATTGAATAAAATAAATATTTAAGGGGGCTCCCATACAACAAATGTGATTTTTTTGCTGTTTTTATAGATAATGGTACGGAACCCTTCGTTCGCGAGTCCGACTTGCACTTGGCCGATTTTTTTAATTTTTAGCACTATTCAAAGTGCAAGATTTGATTAAGATATACAAACTATTCTCTATCGTATCTATCATGGGGAATGTTCTGAGGAGCTTTTTGACCTCGTCCCTCCTTCTTTTTCTCCTCCGGAATACTCGCGCTGGACTGAAATCACATCCGTTTCTTTGTCGGACTATCAAAATGTGGAATTCGCTTCCGGCGCATGTGTTCCCCACTTCCTATAACCCCGGGTCGTTTGGACGTGGCGTGAAGAGGCACCTTAGCGAGCTGTCTAGGGGGGGGGGGGGGGGGACAGCCAGCACAGCGCTAATCACTGTGATGCCTGTTCTCGCATCTAGTTCTTATTAACGCTTTCCATCAGGCGCGATAGGGACATTTTGATAGGCTACATTAAAAAAAAACTTGGTAAATAAAAATATCTAATGGCATGGCCTTCGCTCCTGAAGATATTTATGAGAGAATATGATTAGATATTATGCGGCACGTAAATATTGTACGTGATGAAACGAAACGAATTAACTTCTGAGATCGTTCCGTTGCGGCGACCTAATGACTACATTGTATGTAGTAGTGTGTATACCATCCGTGCTGAAGACAGCAGCTGCTGTGCATATTTGAGACATAAGATGCGTACTTAAAACTCTTCATAAAGATGTTCACTGTTAGAATCATGTTCTATTGAGCAGTTAGAACCCGTTATATACGTTTTCCCATACATTTCGCGGTCGTATACGACCACCCGGGTTTCGAAGGGTTAAAGCATGACCGTCAATCTCCATTACAGTGTACCGAGTACTATAACTGTAAACCATATAGCAGTTCGGATGTTGCCACAATAGTAGCTACTTCCCCGCACAATATGCTACAGGCAGCAGTTACTGCGCCTACATATAAAATTTAATACAATTAGTTAGCCAAGGCCATAGATAAAAAATGGATTCATCAATTTAGTTCGATTTACGTCCCTCCAAAATATCTATATATATATAATATGGTTAAAGCTAACGTCCTTCAATAAAACTTACAAGACACTCTAGATGGCATAAGAAAATATGCGCGTATCAAGTTCTCGGTGGCGCAATGGTGAAACGCGCTGTTACGCTACTTTGGCACCAACGCTTGTGGGTTCGATTCCCACACAGTACAAACATTTGTGTGCATGAACATGTCTGTTTGTCTTGGTCTGGGTATTTTCTATGTATAATAAGTATGTATTTACAAAAAAAAATGTATTTACGTATGTTTATCAGTTGTCTAGTACCCATAACACAAGCTTCGCTTACTTTGGGGCTAGATGGTGCTGTGTAATTTGTCCGACAATATTTATTATTATTATTTATTATTCTTTCAAATAATTAGTTTTATGGAAAATCTGCCGCAGTTAGATAGTAATAGTAAATCTTCGTAAATCTAACGCCTAACATCTACAGCACCTGAGGATGCCTCGTGGAGAAGCGAAACACGCTAGTTTAGATCAAATTGCCTGTAAATTTGACTTTCGCAAAGTAACGCCATAATCTATTAATTATATAGTGTCTCTTTTTTTACAGACTAGATACAGATTTCCATTCTTGCACACAGCGTAGCTTGTTCTTCCTTTGCAGTGATCAAACAATGATGGTGTTGCATACATTTTACAGGTCTCTCAGGTGCATCATAAACTGCCCTTGGTCCTTGGCCCTAGGTCGAAGTTTTATCTCTCTAGCGTCATCTCTTGTTTGCTCGTGTAACTATTACTTCTGGACGAGATATTACTTTGAGACACTTATAATTATTAAAAATAAAAGAAAATAATAACTGTTGGTGCGTAACGACACCACGGGTACCCGAGTGCTCCAGAGAGTCGATCAGGGCCTTCGTCTCCGGCGTGTCTTCGTTCGTCGAAGTGGAAAGTCAAGAAGGCCCGCTGGACTCTCAGCTCTGGCTTGCCTTCATTGGCCGTCCAGAGAGGAGTCGATAGAATATATTGCAGTGCATATAATCTAGCAGGTGATATGATCCAGGGGTGGAAGTGTTAAAGGGCATAACGCCGCGAGTAACTTCGGAGAAAGCGCAGCACACCTCTCAACACCCCTGAGTCACTCACACCATCACCACCATCTCTGGCATTTCGGGGGTCCATCTAGTGAGTGGCGAGACACCGCCTGCCAAAAGTAACAGTCAGATATGATAGTTATGGCAGGTGTCCGTCCCTCTTCTGCAATAACCCAGTACCAATAATCCCTCCAGACATCATTACAATAGACTAATAATTTCCTACACATTCGCAATAGTCCCAATACCTGCCGTGACCTGCTCATAGATATATGGATCTAACGATATTTTTAGGAGCGGGTCTCGTCGGGTGTACAACATAACATGAATCTTCTCAAAAGGGCCTCTACGCGTTGGATCCATATCTCCGCGCATGCCTATCAAATGACCGGGATAATAGGTACCCGTGAAAAAAAAGTATAAAATAATATTATACGGTGAGATAATGCAATAACTTCCTGAATTGATTTTGAATAAAAGATGCATACAGATGCATTATACAGATTAAAAAAAATAGAAATTTAATACCACCATTTCACACCAGGGGAAGTTATTATATTATATCACCGTATAATATTATTTTATTATTATTTTGTTGTTTTAGTTTTTATATAGATTTAGTTCATATAAAGGAAGTGCTCCCATCTAGCTGCTCTATTTTAAACTTTTCTTCTGGAAGATTCTCAAATATTTATAATCTATATGCCATTGAACAGACGATATTCGAAATCTAAAGGTTGTTGTAGGTCTTTTTCCGATCCACCGGTCGGGGAATCAGCACCGTTTCACTGTTGTTCTTTATAAAAGAGTCACGTTCCGACTTGTTATTGGTGAGTAGTTTCGAACATCGGTATTCGGCTTACTCGCTTAGTTGAAATTGTTGTATAAGTGATTTCGTCATATTCTTTTCAGAATGTTGAAATTCCTTTCCTACCGATGAGTGAAGGTTGTTCGTGTGACCTGGGGAAGTTTCCACAATCGTGATCGAACTTTCTGCCGAGTGAGTACCATCGATCCTCAATTGGTTAGGTGATGTTTGAGGTCAACTCACCGCATTTTGATCTAAATACTGATAGAATCTGATGAATGAAGATATAGGGGCCGTACTAGCAGATTGCAACACGTCAGCAGCACGAAGCTTCGTACTACCCATCAAGCCATCAAATTGCATCAAACTCTTTTAACATACCTACACTCAAAGCAACGTTTATATTACGTTTATATATATGCCGTGGGCAGGGCACTTTTAATACACATATTTATTTGTCACATTTACATAAACTAAAAACACATAAAATAAAAACACATTCATACGTCATACTCTCGCATTCCCCAGCGTATTCTTTCATGCATCATCTTACAGTTTGATTACCTAAATTTTTTTTAATTTTGCCCATTTTTAAACGCCGGTGAAACTATTATATCTGTTTTCAAACTTCCCTCCCCATACTACGTCGGTCCATCCACGGGCGACAGAGAGCTTCACAGCTCCACCTAGCCACCGCGATCCCATCCGCTATACAGAGTATAGCCGAGGTATACAGCATTAGTCCTAGGCGTTTATATATATTATAATTTCAGTAGTGGACGTCTTTCGACTGATATGATGATGATGAATTTTGGTGTAAGTTTTTTTACGAATTCTCTTTATGAAAAATACTTTACGACCTATTTACCTATACCTTTATGACGAGCTCGGTGGCTTAGACGTGAATGACGCGATTTTGACACCAACGCTCGTGGGTTCGATTCCCACACAAGACAAACATTTGTGTGCATGAACATGTCAGTTTAATTTGGTCTGGATGTTTAAAGAGAGTTAGGGCGCATCATAGCAACCCGTCTGGGCAAGTACCTCCACCTCACAGAAAATCGCAGCCAAATAACAACTCCCTAGAGGTGTGTTGTGTTTCTGTGTGTGAATGAGGTCACCAGTAAGCTCCTAAGGAGTTGCTGTGTAAATAGCAGAGGAGGTATCGCGCGAGTGATACTCAATTATATTCAAGTGTTAATAGGCTACGGTGACTGCTTTACATCGGGTGGGCCGTATGTTTGAATGCCTCCCGACGTTGTTTAAAAAAAATACATCTAATCTAACAAATATACATAAAAAAATTCATAAAAATCGGTCGAACCGTTTCGGATGAGTAGGTACGACCACAAACACTGTAACACGAGATTTTTATATATAAGATGTAGATATTATGTAGGTATACCTCAGTTTAAACGAAAGGTAACCAGGAACATTATTTTACTTCACTAATAGAAATATTTATCAAAATGTATACACTCCTACTACTGTTGTTGGTACGGGACTTGCCGCGATTTGTCAAAATATGTACACTCCTACTACTACCTATACATACACGACTTACCGCGATTTGTTTTGGTATTTTCCCGATATTCAGCGACGGACTGACATGACTAGACAGTCATCCCGTGACCATGGCCTCTGCAACGTCGTCGAAATATCGGGAAAATATAAAACAAATCGCGGTAAGTATCCGTACCCACAATATTAACATAAACAAACGTAAAAGTTTTAAAACTGAACGCCTAGAACTGTACATAACTACATTAGCGTATTCACTATCATTATTATTTTACGTAGGTTATACACTGAAAAAAAAGATTAGTTGAATTTACCAAAGAAGCAAAGGTAGGCTACTTTACTAGTAAAATTTGTTAATTAATGCAAAAATTTGTAGTTAAGTTTACAAATATATTACGGTTGAACTTCATACAAAAGTATTTGTAGCTATCACTATTTTAAATGTATAATTTACCGCTAATTAATGGATTGTACATATAATATGGTACAGTTTATCATACTAAATAATAAATTTTATTATTTTTACTGGTACTTCATTAACCTTTTTTGATTGGTAAAATCAGCTTAAGTCAAAGGTAGGACCCAGTTCAACCGTCGACTTTGGTGAATTATATTAGGAATCTGGGAAATCCAACTAAACATTTTTTTCAGTGTAGTTCAGATGTGATACGTAGTCTAGAGATACTAGAATTACCTGAATATTAGTTGGATATGTATGTATGTAGCGACCTAATTACGACTAAGGTCACCAATTTATTCACCAAATTACTATAATCAGTATTCATCAACTGGTAGTGCCCAATTTACGAGTGCCCCGCGATTTGGTTCCATCCAAGTGGCTTTATACACGCGAATAGGGTGATTTTATGTAGACTAATGTAAAATGAATGGAAAGACGGGACTGCAGATGTATGTGATATTAATTTCAGCTTGATATCTCCACCCGTCCCTGAGAAAAAGGGTCTTGACAGGCGGACAACAAAGTGATCCTGTAAGGGTTCCGTTTTGCCTTTTGAAGTACGGAATCCTAAAAAATATAATTAAATAGATTTATTAAATAAGTCATGCTTGCAATTTGATCTAACCTGCGTTGAGTGCTTCCGCCACCAATTGCGGCGCGGCGGGCAATCGCAAGGTCGACCGCAGCAGCCGTGGCAAAGACTACCGAATTAGGCATGGCAGCGACCATGTTAGTTGCGCATGAAATATTTGGTTGCGGAAGCACACAAAGCAGGTTAGATCAAATTGCATGTAAATTTGACTTTCGCAAAATAACGAATTGTATCTATTTACTAAATAAGTTTTGGTCAGATATTTTGACGAGCTCGGTGTGCGGTGGTTTGTAACGCTACTTTGATATCAATGTTCATGGGTTCAATTCCCACACAGGACAAACATTTGAGTGCATATACATGTCTGTTTTTATTGACCGGGGTGTTTTTAAAACAGGTAGGGTGCATCAAAGTGGCCCATCTGGGGAAATACTTACACTTCACAGAAAACCGCAACTAAATAAGAACACCCTGGAGGGTTGTTGTGTTCCTGCGAGTGAGCGAGGTCACCAATAAGCTCCTAAGGTATTGCAGTGTTAGCAGCAGAGGTGACATCGCGCGAAGTGACACTTAATATATTGCAAGAAGTCATAGGCTAACGCTTCACATCAGATGAGCTGCTTGAATGCCTCCCGATGTTGTAGGTATAAAAAAAAATTACTCAGTTGTGATAGTTAACTTATTTTATTCAGTCTTTATTAACCAATGGTTTGTTTGTTTGTATAATCTTTATTGTACTACAAAGAAAAACAAAATACAGATAAAATATTGTTTGTACAATGGCGGACTTATCCCATCCGGGATCTCTTCCAGTCAACCATAGAATACCTGATAGGAAATGTCAATTTAATGAAGTAGGTATGAGCACAAAGTCATTCACACTATATTAATAAACAAACAAATCAATCTGTTACACATATAGATAAACGTAAACTTATATAAATATCATACATATAAATACTAACATATCCATCTTCGCATACATACACAAATACATGCAATACACATAAATACCAGTACATATACATATCAGATACTAGTAGACAATTAGCTCAAATTTTCAGGTGCATCAAACCAGAGATTAAACAATTTTAACTTAAAAGATTGGACAGACGGGGCCATTCTCACATCACCTGGAAGTGAATTCCAAAGACGCGCCGCCTGCACAGTAAAAGATTTCGCATAGGAATGACAATTGTATAATGGAATCTCCAATATCAGGTTTTTGCTAGGACGTAAGCGATCATCTCGTACACGGAACTCGAATCTCTCCGAGAGGTAATTTGGAGCTGAGGGATTAAATAGAACCTGAAAAAGCAACGTGAGAATGTGCATATTTCTGCGATGTCTGATAGGTAGTAAATTTAGTTTGTGACGAAATTCAGTTATGTGATCAAACTTTCGCAGACCGAAGACATATCTGATGCACATATTTTGAATGCGTTCTAATTTATTAAGGAGGTCTTCAGTAGGATCTAAATATGCAACATCCGCATAGTCAAGTATAGGAAGAAGTAGAGAGCGAACAAGCAAAGCTTTTGTGCCCAGAGGAAGAAAATACTGGAGGCGTTTTAATGAGTGGAGCGATGCAATAATTTTACGGCTGACTTCACCGATTTGAGGGGCCCAGGATATAGTTTGGTCAATGGTAATGCCCAAGTTCTTGACAGTGGGTGCCAAAGGAATGATGTTCCCATCAAGGACTATATTTGGGCATACCACGCTTTGCAGCTTTGATATGTAGTATGGACTGCCTACAACAATGGCCTGAGATTTTAACGCGTTTATATTCAACCCGTAATCATTGGTCCACTTACCAATGACGGATAGGTCATTATTGATATTATCAACAGCCGATTTAATATCATCAAGTGAAGCAGATGCGTAAATTTGAAGATCATCGGCATATAAGTGATAAGAAGAAGAAAGAGACGTTACAATGCCATTGATGAAGAAGGAGAACAGAATAGGTGAAAGCACTCCCCCCTGAGGAACACCAGCCTTGAGTTCACACCAGTCGGACTTAGAGTCTTTAGTTTTTGTTAACTGCTTTCGGTTAGTGAGGTAAGACTTGAACCATAAATAAGCAGTGGGTGATAGGTTAAGGGTGCGTAACATACCAAGCAATATATCGACGTCAACGGTATTAAAGGCATTCGTCAAATCAAGTAAAACAAGGATTGTTATTTTTTTGTTATCTATATTGCCTCTTATGTCATCAGTGATTTTCACCAGTGCTGATAAAGTACTGTGCCCAGCTCGAAATCCCGACTGATGCTCACTCAGTAGGTTATGCCTTCGCAGATAGTTAGACAGCCGCTGATACACAAAGTGCTCCAATACCTTGGACAAGACGGGTAGAATTGAGATAGGGCGGAAATCAGAAAAGGAAGACGGATTGGACTTCTTGGGGTGGGGTATTATATGAGCTTTCTTCCAAGCTAAAGGAAAAACTCCATCAGTAATCGAGCAATTTAGAATGTTTGCCAGATAAGGGGCAATTATATATTTTATAGGCTCTAGCATATCAATACTAATGTCATCATCTCCCACAGCCTTGGATTTGATGGTATCCAGTATTTTGAGCACTTCTGCAGGTGTTATCTCTCCAAGGTCAAAAGAATCTGCATTGAATGTTAGCAAATCATTAAGATGTGCCAGCATAGAAAGTTTATTAAGTGGGTCGAAACCAGCTGGCGGCGAACTGAAATGAGCATTTAGGTTGTTAATATCCACGGTACTACAGCAGCCATCAGTTTGTTGTTGCTTGCCAATACCTATTCCCTTTAAATACTTCCAGAGCTTATTGGGCGGACAGCTATCAATAGAGGAATGGATGTGCCTACGTTTGGCCTCTCTACACATTTTACTGCATCGGTTGCGCAAAGTGACGTATAATTCGCGGTTGGTCTCGTTAGGATTATGACGCATCTTAATCTTAGCCCTATCCCGCCTAGACATCATTTTTTTAATATCATCAGAGAGCCAGGGAGCAGGATAGTGCTTTATACGTACTGGTCGTAGAGGTGCATGTTCGTCGTATGCATTTAAAATTACTGTATTTAACGCTGCAACCTTTGCATCTACGTTACTAGCTGAGAGAATTGTTTCCCAGTTCGCATTGCGCAGATCATTCACTAGTTTTTCCCTGTCAATTGCTGCCATATTGCGCGCTAATATAACACGGTGCCTTCGTTTGGGTGGACGTAACTTGAAGGAACCATATATTAAATCATGGGCTGAGAAAGCCGGAGCGTTGTATTGACCACTTTTATGAAGCAGATCCGGTGAAGAGGTTATGATTAGGTCTAGGAGTGATGGTGGGCCATTATGTGGGAAATGAGTGGGGTTAAGTGGAACATGGTGAAGGTTAAGAGAATTAATAAGTTGAAGAAGGTTTCTTGCTCTCTCATCATTTTTCAAGAGGCATGTGTTAAAATCACCCATTATAATTATGTGATCAAATTGGGGATACAAATCTGTTAAAACTGTCTCAAGGGAATCAAAGTAATTGATGCGGAGGGAGGGACTATAGTATACACCTAAAAGTACTTTAGTGTGATGAAGAGTAATTTTCAGGAATAGGTGCTCAGGTGACTGCAATTCTGGTGTAGATTGCGATACAACTTCATGCACTATGTCACTACGTAAATATATTGCCACTCCACCGCCACCAACCATACGCATCCCACCGTCCTGTTCTCTTAGGCAGGTGCGATCGTTTCTAATTAATTTGTAGTTAGGGAGAGGGTAAAGAGTGGAAGGAAGGGTCGGTTTTAAGAAGGTCTCAGAAATAAGGATTGCATGTACGTTATTAGAAGTAAAAGTAGAGAGCAAATCTGAATAGTGTGCAGCTATGCTTTGCGCATTTATATGTACTACATTGAAATTTTTAGGTAATGATGAAAAGGTAAGATTCAGACTTTCCTCAAGGGAGGAAATGTCTGTCACACCACCAGAGCTATCCAAACTTTGATATGAAGATGACAAGGAATAGTATTCTAGATTCAAATCTTCATCTGACACATCCGACATCGAGCCAAAAGTTATATAGATATATAATAAAAATATATGAATATACAAAATAAATATATATATATATATATATATATATATATATATATATATATATATATGTGTACTATTATTAAGTTATATATAACAAATATAAGCAAATTGATATATCCCCAGGCACTCGCCGGCAGCTGAAAAGAACCCAACTAGTTCCGTCAGTCAGGTTTAAGAATGTGACCGTAGCGTTCAATTACTAGACTGGCGAAACCAGTTTACATCTGTGTGGATAAAAAATACAACAATCTATAATTCTAATTGCAAATATCTCAGATCGTGGGTACAATGCTTCCTCAACAGTAAAATCAAAATAAAAAAAAAAATATTTTGTACGAAAGAAAAGAAATTATGGCAACTCCAAAATATTTACTACATATATCAATTCTCAATGGTAGCAAACCGAACGAAACTGTGAAATGGAACGTGTTTATAATTTTAATGTACGAGTACGTTTCATTTCACGCACATGTCAGTTAAACCAAAGACTTATCACCTGTATATTATCTGTCACCATCATCTGCGACCATGTCAATGTCAGTAAATGATTCCATTTCAAACAATCACCAAATAGATATTATTAAATTTTATATATTTTACTACCTACAATAATTCAACAATACGATTTTAAATGTAATTTGGAGTGTACCTTCATTACATAATTTACACCGACTTTACAAAACAACAAATGTAAGTATGAAAAGAAGGAAGCCAATAGTTGCAATTAATGACTCATACTGCACACGCATTGCACCCATTTATCATTAGTTTAGTTTATATAAAAACACAAACGTCTAAAATAACAAGTTTGTTAGTTATTAAAAAGAGAAGATTACTTTGGCTTGTGCTGTAGTCGGGTGGCACGCAATGTCTTGCTGGGTGGCTTTACTGGGACCTCCACTGTTCTTGCAGTCTCAGATTGGCCTTCTGGTTGTCGTGGTGATTTTTGATTGCCTTTGGTGTCCACAATGTCTGACATGAGGGAGTGGAGTTCAGCCATAGATACAATTTTGCGCCTGCTACCATTTGGGCAAACAACAACTATGCGTCCATTGGTCGTCCAGCATCCCTTAACTCCCAGAATTTTTCTAGCTTCAACAAACACTGCATGACGGCTGGTGGTTAAAAACTCTGATAATGTCAAACCGCTCCCTTTTAGCAGCTTCTTAGCTTGCCATACCTGATCTCTAATATGCTGATTCTGAAACCGTAGGAGCATCGGCCGTGGTCTACTGGAGGTGCCATCTCTGCCCAATCGAACACATGTAGAAAACGGATGAGAAGGAATGTCTTTGATGTTCAATGTGTTACGACAGAGTTCAACTGCATACTTAATTGGTTCCTCCTCTGCGGCCTCAGGAACACCATGAAGAAGCAAAGTACCAGCCCGGGATCTCATTTCTATGCCATCAAGAGTGTTGTGTACTAACTCCAATTGAGTTTTAAGACCTGTGACTGCCTTCCATATTAAGGTCTTGAAGGTGTGGAAATCTTTTGCAAGGGTAGAAGCATCCTGTGCGTCCCCGTGACCGAGTGTCTCCTCAAATGTAGCCATTCTGGTTTCAAACAAAACTGCCATCTCATCCATGTTCTTTTTTAGTTGTGCAAGACTGTCCATTACTAATTGTATTTTTTATCCAATTTGTGAGAGTGAAAGTGATAATAACAGCTGACGGGTTAAGTGAAGGTTTACTATTGCATTTAAAGTGTCCAAAAGGTACTTATATTTGGATTAACTATTTTATTTTCAAAATTAAATCAGAGCAAGTGCTAATATGTGTGCTCTTATTCACTCCTACCCACCAAAAAAAAAAAATGGTTCTCTTTAGTTGTGTTAATAGAAGGCAATTTCATCTAAACTAAACAGAAAAAGACTCACGTTCAGTTAATACTTAAGGAGTTATTTTACGAAAGTCAAATTTACAGGCAACTTGAACTACTTTGTTTGCTTCCGCTAGCGATTAGTTCATGAGAACAAGTGCCGGCCGGGACCCACGTACTACCATTAATAAATGCATGCCGCTACTGCCATGACTACTCACGTCGTCTCTGACTTGGCTGCTACGGTCGTCTCTGCGAATGTCCGCCATCCGAACCATAAACCGCACCGTAAAGCGTGAATGCCTGCCGGCACTAGTTCTCATGAACTAATCGCTAGCGGAAGCAAACAAAGTTCAAGTTGCCTGTAAATTTGACTTTCGTAAAATAACTCCTTAAGTATTAACAGAACGCGAGTCTTTTTCGGTTAAAAGGGGGACACATTTCTTACGCGCCGCCCAAACCTTTTGACTTTCATCCAGTGACGTTATAAGTCTCCAACTGCCTACTGTAATTGTCTCACTCACACACATATACGTAGTCCGGCCATAAGTTCTGT
Organism: Pyralis farinalis; assembly: GCA_947507595.1. Taxonomy (NCBI): domain Eukaryota; kingdom Metazoa; phylum Arthropoda; class Insecta; order Lepidoptera; family Pyralidae; genus Pyralis; species Pyralis farinalis. The sequence goes on along the minus strand of OX382260.1, from coordinate 34,270,430 downwards.
TACAAATGAATATGCATTTGACATAATGTCGGCATATCGTTTCGACAGGCCATGCCCTCTAAAACTGACCATAATTTGTAGTCTAAGGGGCTCAGATCTGGGGTCCAGTCATCAGCTCTTATAAAGTCCGGAACGTTGATTTCGAGCCAGGCTTGAGTAGTTCATGCCTTGTGAGCAGAGTCCTGCTGGACGTCCACGGTACATTTGTAAAAAGTGTATTGCTAAGAGGCTGCACAACATGACCCAAGACAGTCTCTTGATACACTGGCTAAAGTCACCTTCACTCCTTTTTCACAAGAATGAAGCTTAGTGACACCTTGATAAGACACCCCCCACCAAACTATTACAGACACCTTGTACAATGTATATTTCCGACCACTTGGCCGGCTTCTTTAGAACTATGTGCATACACTTTGTCATTTTGCTTGTTGTAGTGCTCTTCAATCGTGAAAATTTATCATCAGTAAAGAGGATATTTCTGTACCACTAACCACTGCGCCACCGAGCTCGTCAAATTATAAATATTGTTCACTCTAATAGCGAGCTGTATTTGTTGTGAAGAGATGAAAGAAAGTAGGATAAACGTGGTCGAAATGCGAGAGTTGCACAAAGTTTTGTGGTGTAACGCTTTCAGAGCGGAATTTTTTGCTAGCAGCAGAGGTGGCATCACGCGAATGATGTACTCTAAGCGTTTATAGGCTAAGTTAACCGCTTTACATCAGGTGGCTTGTATGCCTCCCGAAGTTGTCAAAAAAAAAATCAGGAGTTTCCAAATGCAAAGCCTCTTTTATAAAAAATTATAGCCTCCACATGCAGAAACTTTTGTCGATACGCAAAACTTATTACAAGTAGTCACAATGCGAGTGACTGTAATATATCATTAGGCTTCAAATGTAGACTCGGCTTTAAGGTTTCAAAAGTATTTTCTTTTGTAACTACATCACTATTTAACCACGAGTTTCCAATAGCAAAGCTACTTTTTCTTTTCACTTTAATAGAAGCAGAATGACAAACGTTACACCTGCGAGTTGGCACAATGCCCGCGATCGCGTTGAGGGAGCGTTGTAATTATCTCAAGACATAGGGGTTTCTTTGTGTAAAACTTGCCAGCTCAACAGCTGATTGCCATTTCTAGTTTTGAATACTAAAGTAATCTTAAAAGCCTTGAACTACTGTAGAACCGATTTTGGCGCGAACATGCCTTTAAATTTGCTTCTGTAGTGGGAGACAGTTCAGAAAACAGATGATAACAGAACTTGATGGTCTGAACTCTGAACTTGAATGACTAATTGGTAAGAACATGTGAATTAAGTTTTCATACTTATAATTGGACAAATTTAGTTTGGATATGAAAACAAACTGCGTAACAGCGTGTGTGCGTGTCTCTGTATTACGCTACGGCCTAGTGTTTTTGAAACAGCGATCGTATCAAAAGGTAGACACGTTATACGCCAACGTTATTGCATATTAAAATGCACAATTAGTACTAGATTTACGTACAGTTATCTATTATGACACTTTGCTTTAACAAAGAGATAAATTATAGACTGTCGTTAGAAAGAGATGAATATATAATATATCTTAAGGCATTTATGATTTGTGTCGAAGACGTATAGTCGCGACGCCAGAGCGTGGCCAACTGAATGCGAGTTGGGAAATTACCTTACTTTCGTATTGCCATTCTAGAGCGTGTACGACGTATCTATAACTATAAAAACATCTTTGTTTTGAAGAGGAATTCCATCATCATACAAAAAGCTTTTTGTATTGCAAATATAGCAATTTTATAAATCAAATAGAGTGGGGTAGGCCTCCAGGCACTGTGTAAACTACTGTAAATGTGTGAACCAATATAAACAAAAACAATCATATGAAGTGCATAATGAATAACCCCAGGCGACTAAAGATAGAATATCTATACGCATAAACATATTTATGAAAAAATTATACATATTCTTAGAAATAAATTACAGTTTATCTATCTAAATTCCGTTTCCCGATACTGTAAAATTAATACTTATTCATATGTCGATCAGGCTTCTATTGAATCAGCTGTTAATGATGCCTTACCAACACATATGTATATATATTTTTTATATTTTTATTACTAATAATGGCTGTGATTTGCATAATTTTATTTTTAATTATTGACATTCATTTTTATCTCTTTTATTTCTTGACATTTTGTAATTTTAATTGTAATTTATGGAAAAACATTTGCATGTATAAAAATACTAAAAGTGTGATTCTTATAATTATTAATAATTCCACCGTATGTAACATTGTAACCACTTTTAACGCAAATAAATATTCTATTCTATTCTATTCTATTCTAACCTTCGTATACCCACGTCAAATAGTGTAACACATATACCGGCGAACGGTTTGTGAGACCGCTGCGCTCAGTTTAGTATGTATTTAAATAAAATCTATATATATAAAAATGAATGTTTGTCTGTATGTCTTCTATCGACTCAAAAACGGCTGGGCGGATTTTGATGAAATTTTTAGTGAATCTTCATGTTAGCCCAGCAGGTGATCCTGTGAAGTTTGGTAGCGATCATACGAGTATCACCCGGGGCGGATAGCTAGTATCATTATAAAATTAAGTTTACTGTTAGAAAAGAATCAGTATAAATATACTGAACAAAGTTTTACACAAAATACTTGTTTTTTTAGCGACTAGTCGTCTCTTATTACAGCCACTGGTAAAATACATTATTCTTATTAGCTACGAAACTTTGAACAAAAAGAAACTGTTTTTTTTGCACCGAACTAAAAATTCTAGAAAGTAATATTTCTAGTTACTATACCTTTTATAACCTAGACTAAATTTAGGCTGTGCATTTAGTACATCAATAAGTTTCATCTTAGATATTGTTCACGCCTGCCTGAGTTGAAGAAGCAAATCCCTAGGAATTACGTATTGCGGTGATTTCCAATAAGTGACAGTGCCGCGGGTGGATATTTTTCCTAGTTTTTATTGTTCACCTACATTTACTTCCTTACAATTTTTTCTATTACGACGAAAGTGTGTGCTCCTCATCTTTTTGCACAATTATGCTGTAAAACCTGCATTAAACCGAAAAATCGTTGTTGGAGTTTTCATTTTGAGGCCCTGGCCTCAACAGATATTTTGTACATATCTCTTTACTATGACTTGTCGACAGACTCGGCAGGCAGAAAGAACGGAGCGCCTCACTACTCGGTCCTTACACACCTCATTCGCTTCATTGACGAGCTTGATGGCGCAGTAGTGATAGATAGATAGATAAATGATTTATTTGTACTCACACTAACACACATGCTACAAAGAAACAACACACCAAAAAAAATCTACGTGCAAAGAAATAAAAAATGAACATTACACACACAGATAAGACAGTAGACATGCATGCGTGTCGCATTGGTACAAATAGGCTGCAGCTCAGTGAATCGATTGCTCATAGAGCAAGTCACTGGTTTTCAGCTACGACCTGAGATGGTACACGCGGGGCGAGAGCAATTAGTGCAAATAGTGAATAAGACTACTTTGACACCAAAGCTCGTGGGTGCGATTCCCACGCGGGATAAACATTTTTAAGTACATGCACTTTTACTGTTTATCGTGGTTTGGGCATTTTCTGTCTATCAAAAGTATGTATTTACAAAAGAAAAATGTATACCTGTGTTTATCAGTTGTCTAATACCCATAACATAAGCTTTGCTTACTTTGGGACTGGATGGTGCTGCGTAATTTGTCCCACAATATTTATTTATTTACAATTACATCTCTTCTCATATATATATGCTCGTTTCTAAGGCTCTTGACACATATTCATATAAATTACAAATTTACTGAAGGAGTTTAGCTACCGGGGTCGCTAGGGCTGATCCTAGCAGAGTTTGTCCTGACTGAATAAAGAAAAAACATAAAACCGTTCCCCATAAAAAAACCAATTTCCCAAATTTCGTGGTGACCGGCTATTATAAAAAATAACACTAAACCCCGTATAACACTATCACAAAAGCAACATTCTTTATGTCACCATTAAAATAATCGCAAAGATCTTTGCGTAAATTTCTCATAACGGTAAACGGTGTGACGGGGTAATATTAGAAAAACCACTAAATAACGAAGGTGACACTATCGGGGTCGGATCGCTGACGGGCGATGTAATAAATAATGAAAATTAAACCCAAATGATGATAAGGACTCCTTTACTAATGAAGCTTACATTGCAGGGTGGAACTATGGATGCGGTAAAAATTGTAATTTTTCGGATTAAGGTTAAAGAAATAATTTTACTAAATAACAGTGATATTCCGATGAATAAAGAACCAATCTCTTTATCGGCTGTCCCGGTCTTGAATCACCATCCAACATTGCACGCCTTTGCGCAAGTATACATGTTTCCCGTTTCTTACTCCATTAGGATTGACAGGTTTCGCTACTTAAGCCTAAGGATTTAACGTAGATACTGATTTTGACATATAGTAGATGATCATGGATTGATCGTGAAGGAAAGCAGAAATAGCCTAGTGGATAAAACCGGCCAATTACTAACTTGTCCCCGTTGTCCTGAATCCCGCAATTCTGGCATTTATCACTAAATTCGTGTTTTCCGCCTTCGTTCCGTTTCCGTCATCTAATCTATTAAAAAAATTATATTCAAAAAATGTGTGACCATACCTAACAAAGATATGATTTTCTGTGGGTTCTAAACTTCTGATGGCATTAGCTTCATATCAAAATCTGTCTTCTTCTTAATGTATCCCGTCATCTAATCCATTAATGATTCGATTGGCTGGGTCCGCTACCTAAGCCTAAGGATTTGGCGAAGATACTTACATGAAGGAACTACCGTAAGATGTACACAATCCACAGGAAAAAATCAGACATTTTTGAATAAGGTCACATATAAAATTCTTGTTCGATATTATTATGATTAACGAATATGTACTTGGGGCACACTAAAAGTTTTGCATTTCTAGCTAATCGGAACTATTTGAATTTCGAATGTTATATTTTTTGAAACGTTGCAACCTACTTAGTAATAAAAAAAAAAAAACAATTGGCGGGAAATCATTTGTCAATTGTTTTTTATCACACATCAAATTCTACGTACACAACGAAAATGGAATTGAGTCGAAAAGATTTTAGAGCGATGATTTTTTATGATTTTAAAAGTTCTTTCTCTCCGCAAGACTGTGCTGCTCGTCTTCAAAATGCTTTTGGGAGAGAAGCACCTTCTTTGAGCACCGTGAGGCGATGGTTTGCTGAATTTGAGAGAGGTCGAGTTTCTTTACATGACGAATTTCGTGAAGGGCGGCCTTCAACTGCCGTCAACGTAAATAATGTGGCTACTGTTAAGCGGCTAATTGAAGAAAACCCGCGGATTACCTATGAGACAATTCGAGAACTATTGGGGATTGGTATGAACCAAATTCAGAAAATCTTACACGAAGATATGAAAGTTCGGAAACTTTGTTGTCGTTGGATCCCTCATGAACTGACAGCGGAGCAGAAGTTGGCTCGCGTGGAATGGTGCTCACAGATGCTACTGAAGTACGACCATGGACATTCTAATGCTGTTTATGACATTGTCACAGGAGACGAAACGTGGATTTATTGTATTGAACCCGAAAAAAGACAGCAATCTTGTGAATGGGTGTTTGAAAATGAGAACAGGCCAACAAAAGTGAGGCGGGCGAGAAACGTTGGTAAAAAAATTATCGCGTTTTTTTTCTCAGCTACGGGTCCCATCTGCACAATTCCACTTGAAGATCAAAAGCGTGTTAATGCCGAGTGGTATTCTACCATATGTTTACCCAAGGTGTTAGAAAAAGTTCGCGAAAGACGACCAAAAAGCCGCGTTCTCCTACATCATGACAACGCTTCTTCACACACGGCCAACAAAACAAAGTCATTTTTAACTTCCGAAAAAGTACAACTCGTTACCCATCCTGCGCATAGCCCCGACCTAACACCCTGTGATTTCTGTATTTTCCCCAAACTTTTCACTTTTACCAACTCCGAAGAGGCAGTGATAGCGTTCAATCAGCACGTAGAAAACATGCCTTCAGATCTGTGGTCCTCCTGTTTTAAAAAATGGTTCGTTCGCAGAAAAAATGTTTAAAATGTAAAGTAGAGTATTTTGAAAAGCAATAAACATAATATTTTGGTTATAACATGTTGTTTTTTTAAGTTACGCAAAATTTATAGTGTGACCTACGTATATGACTGATGTACCATTAACTGTTTAAAATTGTAGTAATATAGATTTGTATTGTGTTATATTGGATTGGGTAGTAATAATTGCAAAGAACTGAATATTATGAATAGTTTGTTCACGAATGCCTTATTAATGTGATTCGTATATACTTATTACCCTGTAATGTGCTACTATACCTATGTATTGCAAATCTATGTGTTGAAATTAATGCGATTATGAGTTGAGTTTTACATTGCTAAAGTTCGATAGATTACTCGTATATTATAGCACGCAACATAACTTTTCACGCATAATTCTGTGTGTTTACGCATGATTACGCAAAATTGTATTCAGCGTAAGTGGTTTTCATTTATATTACGACGGGTGGTAAATAAGATATAGATGTAAGATAGCGGATGCCATAATCTATGTTCCTTTCAACAATGGCGCCACTGCCACTACATATACAGCAAATCTGGTTTCTATTGACCATACATCATTTTCACGAAAGCAATAACGCTCCAGAAATTTTGCTATTTGTTTGCTGTCTTGTGTAAGGCTGAGGTACTTCCTCAGTCGGGCTATTTATTACACATGTCGTAGGTAGATCATTGCATTGGCCATTTCATGAAGTGGCCAAGAAGGTCGTTAAATGTTGGTGTCGGTCGGTATGGAGAATATTCTTTTAGTTAAATTCATTACTGGCAATATGTACATTTGAGTCTTTTAAATCGCACACCTAGAAATAGGCATGTGCAGTAGAGCCTCGTCAACTTAATGTAATCATATGACTGATGACTTCTTTCCTGATTTAGTATCACACCCATGCTGTATGCCAAAATAATTTCATTATTTGTTGATCTACTCGGTCATTTCATGAAATGTTCAATTTTTAAAGTCTAGCGACGACATATATTAGGTTGGTGTTAGATGATGTACACCTTTACTTCAAAAAGTTATACGAAGGAAAGTAGAAGAAGGAAGAAATTTGTTGCTGGTTCTGGAGCCCATATCATTAGTAAATGCCGGTGGGGCGTGCGAGGCCGCAACTGCAAGGAATATTACTATAAAGTTCCCAGTCAAAGTATGTTCCCCTTTTCGATTTTAACAGACGAGGAATGAAAGCAGCGATACCACTACTGATTACACGTAAACTGTGGGCAAACTGTGCCCTTTATTAATAATTTAACAGTCCAGGATATTATATATCCTTACCGTGACGGTTGTAGTGGTATTTCTCAAATGCTGCGAAACGCAATCTGATGCATTTATTGATCTCCTTTCAAATATTACCCTACTCAAGCTGTGTCACTTGATGAGGGAGTCGAGACTAGTTAGAATTATATACTATTAACGCTTTCGATATATACACAACAATCCTCTAGGGAGTTGTTATTTGGCAGCGGTTTTCTGTGAGGTGGAGGTACTTCCCCAGACGGGCTGCTTTGATGCGCCCTACCTCTCTTAACCTGTGAGACCCCGTTATATACGTTTTCCCATACATTTCTTGACGGAAAAGCGGCCCGCGGGTAATGAGAGATTAAAACATTCAGCCCAAGACAAACAGTAATCTATTGGGTCTATTTTAATCACAGTGAGATGATCTCTCTATAGAAAACTCATATTCACAATATCAGAAAGCCTGTTCCCTATTCACTTTAGCAAATATTATATTCGAAGCAAATCACATTGACAATTATTGCACCCTAACAATAATAACGTTTATGTGATATATCGATATGAAACTAGATATTGACATATTTGATCGCAATTAAGCGAAAAGCTTTCGGAATAGCTAACTGAAATCACAGTGGATAGTAGTGATGTGAAATGAAAATTCATGGATTAAATCGAGTATTGAAGATAGCGTGTAATTACTGTTTCGGAAAATCGCTACTATTTCATTCAAAGTTGGTACCAATCATTCAAAATAATTGGGGGGTTTTTGTATTTTTCGGTAGGTTTTAGAACAATTGAAGATATAAGTGGAAGACGGTGATATGATACAAAAACATAATTTTGCTTAAATTAAACGTATTTATTAGTAGAAATGACAGTTTAAGATATATGATGCTAATAATAAACTTTTTCCCATAATAACATTGACGTTTTTCTTTTAAAAAATGTGCAACATTTGATTGTCGAATTTTAATTGTTTTTTTTTATTCAGCTTAGATGAGAAAGATTGTTACTTCGTAAATCAGAGTAATTTTTGAATACGAGTTCCGACACGGAACTAACGCGACAGAAACGGCTCGTAATATCAATGCTGCGTTTGGAGAGGAGACTGCTAATAGACGCACCGTGCGTTTTTTGTTTAACCGCTTTCATAATTGAAACTTCGACTTGAAGAACGAACCACGTGAAAGACCGCCCATACAAGTGAATAATGCTGAACTAAAGGAGATGATGGAAGCCAATCCGAGTCAAACTACTCAGAAATTAGCGGCATGGTTTACCTTACCTACAATATAACTCATTTGCATCAAATCAAAGATAAAAAATGGGTGCCTCATGATTTGACTGTTCTGCAGAAAGAAACGTGTGTTGAATCTTGTGTTGCCGTGATGAATCGGTACAGAAATGAAGGAATATTGGATCGAATTGTGACATGTGATGAAAAGTGGATTCTTAACGATAACCGTAAGCGAAAAATGCAATGGCTGACCCCAGTGCAAACGCCGCAACAGTGCCCACAAGCTTAGCTATAAGAAGGTAACTGATTGGTGGTCTCTTCGCGGCGTTATTCACTATAGCTTTATCAGATATGGTCAAGTAATAACAGCAGATGTTTACTGTGCCGACCTCGAACAATAATGGCGAAATTGGCAGTGAAACAGCCCTGACTCGTGAATCGGATCTTCACTAATATTGCTCCATGATAACGCAAGATATCACACTGCACGAGAAACCGATATAACTCTACAGGAGCTGCAGTTAGAAACCATACGTCATTCTCCGTACTCGTCAGGTCTTACTCCAAATGACTACAATTTTTTTTGAGATTTGGACAATTTTCTACGTGATGAAAACTTTCTTCCCAGGAGGCAGTACAAAATGTTTCCCACAATTTGTCGAATCTACATCCGCAGTTATATCGCAAAGTCATAAGTAAACTTCCGATTGAATTGCAGCTATGTACAGATAATGAGGGCAAATATTTTGATTTAATAAATATATTTTATATATTATATTAACACTCTGCATAGTAAAATTCGAACTAGGATTTTTTATAATTTGCTTCACCTGTTGCTCGATACAGCCAAACTATATATACGTACCTACATGATTGATGGCGCGGACAAGCGCCACGATTTATTTTATATTTATGTGATTTACCGTTTATAGTTTGTCTATGAAATCGTACACAAACTTTTTGGAAAATTGTCGGGTCTATTACTTTGACGTGTACATATTTGTAATTATCACTTGCTCGGGAGTGAAGGAAAACATCGTGAGGGAACCCGCCAAGAACTTATATTTCATCAGACGTGTGATCTCGCCTAAGAAAGATCTGATTTTCTCTCTGGGTTGCGGAGGTCTGACACTCGATCCATGTAAAAATCAGTATATTCGCTAAATCCTTAGGCTTACATAGCGGTCCTCGCCAAGCCTAGTGGATTAGGAAGCAGGATAACCCTAAGAATGCAAAATGTTTTATTTGTACTACATAATGTATTATTAGGTTCTATAATAAATTTGATATTACCTGTTTGTATATGATCTGTTCTTATTTAAAATAAGTGGTATTATGAAAATCTATGTTATTATTACCTAATTACGGTGAAACCAAATGGAGGAACATGATTTGAGTGTGACTTTTGACTCATTTATGTTTTTTGGTTTCTAGAAATATAATTTACGAATTGATGGTAGATTACAAGTATGAAAATAAAATATATGTTGTAAAATATATGTAATAGTTGATGTGCTGAAAAAGGGCCAAATCAAAAGCACCCGAAACCGAAGACCATCACGCATGCTCAGGTTAATGAGTGCGGAAGAGACGAGAGAGGTCTATTTGGATCGGTGTACTCGACGTTCCATGACCTCTGTTTACTCCAATGGAAAACAGGCGTGATGATATGTATTTATGTATGAATATATGGACCTATTACTTACTATTCCTGTATTACTATTACTTACTATTCCAATGTACACCGAACGAATATTACCGCTATTAATAAAGTCACTGATTCTTTAAACCTAAAATGATGCCAAACTCATCTCAACTTTCTAAAAGTCTGACTTTTAATAACTTACTTGTTCGCAAGTAGTATTTTTGAAACGATGCCAACTTCAAAATTTACTTACTCGGCATACTTCTATAAGCGAATGCTGTTATGAAAATAGGAATTTGTGATATTTCTGTTTTACCAATATGACAGTTTTTTTTTAAATAGGAATTTTAATGCGAGTTATGAAGTCATGTATATGTGAAGCCATGTTTTTGGCAATGAATGTAGAATGATTAGTATTTCGCGAAATTGTTATATGAAGAACAGAAACCAGACAATTGGTGGCAAGTAGTGGTCAGGTGGTGAACAAGCGTACGGCTAGTATTTCCCGAAATGGTTGTATGAAACACAGAAACCAGACAACTGGTGAGAAGTAGTGTAGTGTCAGTTGGTGAACAAGCGTATCTACCACTTACTTGAAAGTAGGCAGTTTTTCAAGTCAGATAGCGATTCCTATTTGGGAAAGTACCTCCACCTCACAGAAAACAACAACTCAATCTTTCCGGAGGATTGTTGTGATCCCGCTAGTGAGTGAGGTTACCGGTAAGACTTTAAAGAGTTGCTGTGTTATTAGCAGAGGTGGTGTCGATATTTAATGTATTTTAAGCGTTCAGGCTACGGTAACCATACATCAGGCGGGCCGTATGATTGTATGCGCCCCGATGTTGTATAAAAAATTTACGTAGCTTATGAACACTTGCTTTGACAGCAGAAACGTCATTCGTGCGTCGCCGATCCTGTAAAAAAACATGAATTGCCTTATTCTACTGTCCCTTTTAAAGGCTTTTCTATTGTTGTAGTAAAAATTTAAAAGGGTATTCCGAGATGATTCATTTGGAAATAATAGATAACGAAGAGTTACGAAAGAAATATATCGAGCAAAAATGAGTAGATATATCGGCAGGGCAGAAGGCAGGCCTTCAGACCCACACAAAGGGATCAAAGAGCTAATGTGCTAAAAAAGGACCAAATCAAAAACACTCGAAATCGAAGAGCATGCATGAAGAGGTTTTTACAGGACTTCAAAACAGGCATATACCTATTTTGATCAATCTCATGCTTGTTGTCCCTCACAAAGGGTTATTGTTGTTGTTGTAAAAATTAAAAAGGGTACGTCGAGACGATTTATTTGAAAAGATTTGATGACAAAAATGATACGAAAGAAATATTTCGAGCAAGAGTGAGTTGAGATATCGGCAGGGTCCGCCACGAAGGCACACATATACATCAAATGAGCTGAAAAAGGGCCAAATCAAAATCACTCGAAACCGAAGAGCATATTGATGAGTGTTGAAGAGGCGAGAGGGATAAACTGTTTGGATCGGTACACCGGGCGTTATATAGTTTCTGCCTACCATAGTGGGAGACAGGTGGGATGATATGTATGCATGGTTGTTGATTTGGCGCAAAGGTATTAAGTTGTTGGTCAAGATTTGTAATATTGTTTGCTTACAATTTTACCAATATTTGCAAAATATTCATTACACTAGTTTAGGAAATGAAGTAACGGAAATTTAGGATATCTTTTATCGTTGTTTCAATATTAGTCACTTTATTATGAATGTTTATTAACTTATTTATACTTTATTTACTACAATTCTAGTGTACAAAGGCGGACTTAATGCTATTTAAAAAAATTGTATGATCTGTATAAAAAATAAATAAACATGTGGTTACGCACCAAAACACGTTTTATTTCTTACGCATTTTAATTACGTTACTTTCACAAATTTACAACAACGTTAGAGTTAGTTAAAGTAAAGCCACGTCGCCTGTAAACCGCGTGTATAAATTAAGACACTTTTAATGATACTTCATTTGTCATAATACGCCAAATATGCTTTGGGTTATGAGAGAAGGTACTTATATACATACATACTCTGATTAAATTATATCCCTCCATTTGGTTTCGGTGTAATCTGGTAATAGTGATACAGATATTTAAAATACTGATTATGTGGTATAAGTATTATACATTCCTACCTAATAAATTAGCGAAGTCGAGCGATATTTAAATCAAAATTTTAGTGTTTGAAGAAAGGCTTACAGCTAAAACTAAACCAAGAAAAATGGTATTTGGAACCAGAGAGTAGACGAAACCAGAACGAGAACGAGGATTACTTTTAGCAGGTATGTGCAGAGACGGTGAGTAGACAAAAGGTACTACTTCAAGGCAGCCGAAAACTAAATAAAAGAAGTCACTGTTCGGTGTATACAATGCCTTATTAATTCCAACACTATCTTATGGAAGTGAAATATGGATATAGCAGAGTGTTCATGTTATAAAGAAGAAGAATAAATGCGGTCGAGATGTGAGTATTGCGCAAAATTTGGCGCCATCAGCAAGCGTTACAAAATTGCAAATGTTGATTATTGGTCGCGTTAGCAATGATGATATAAGAAAGAGAGAAGCGGTATTACGATAAAGGCATGCTCCGTTAGTTTGGGCATGTAGAGAGAATGCAAGATAAAAAAAAACTAATGAATAAACGTGCTAATAAATAGTGAAACCTAAGTTTTATAGCAATAACATCACTCACTTTATTAAAAAATATCCAATTGATCTTGAATAGGGACTCACCCAACTTAACCCCTGGCGCGTCGCGGTTCTAAAACGAAAATGTACCCGTAGCGTCCCATACATTTGGAAATTTGCCGTATTGGTTAGAAACATCCAATGTTCGAGTAGTTTTGATTAATTATGTGTGACGTATTATTATCGATAAATGTCCTACACACTACACTGTTCAAAAACTACTTATTTACTTGATAATTTCAATAAAGTAATTTTTTCCAAAAATGTTATTTTTTATAGTCTTGTTCATATTTACTTCAAAATTGCACTGAACATATAACACATTTCACTTACTTTCTCATAAAACTAAACAATTATCCCTCAATTTTACATATACACTATTATCAGAAAACAAATATATGTACACTTCATAATATTTATTTATACTCAAGTAAACAAAAGATGTCAGCAATGGTGGGGTAGGAGCCATTCGCGCGCGAACTACACGTCTTGACCTTGACGCGGCCCTGTGTAAGGTACATATGTCTCACTAAAGTGCGCAACAAAAGTTAACTGATAAAAGTGAGTTGAATATTGACGTTTTACGTTGTATTGATTTTTTTTCTTCAGATGAATAGAAAAAAAATAATGTTACAATATATCTACTAATAAAGTAACATTATTTGAGACTACTTTTTATGTAGTGGGCTATCAAATTCTCGCGTATTAGATTACAAACATAAGTTGCCAGCTTTTATGACTTATTATGGAAACGAAGTATATATCTATAATTATAACCATATGGAAAAAGAAGAATTTCGTTTTCGATTTTCGTTTTGTTGGTTCGGACATATAGAAAGAATGCAGAAAGATAAAAATACGAAACATAGAGATATACAACGCACAAGTAGAAGAGCATAAGTGCCGAGGAAGGTGAATACTTACCTACAATGACCAAATAGATTCTGTTTTATCAGAAGGTGATGTCAGTAGCCCTAGAAACCACCAAGTGTGTATGAGAAGAGAAATGAATGTTAAAGAAGCGACTGAGGTATGTACGGATCGAGTCATGTGGCGCTCAATTCTCTCTGCCTACCCCGCTATGGATTTAGCGTAAAGTTATAGATAGGTATACCATACCAACAGTAATAAATACCCCGACCGAACCATACGAGATGTAAATCTAAGGACATGTGAAAAAGAAACGTTTGGGAAAAACACATAGATTGCATACCTACATACTATTACGTAGCCATTATTTTCGAAACAGTGAATATGATTAGGAAAACACATTAGTAAGTATCTTCTTTTAGGCTTTGTGGTGTGCATAAAGAGCTAGGAAGATATCCAAGATAATTTTCATGATGTCGAAATCGTGATTAGAACGTGTTGGAACAAAATACAGAGTATTGTATTTTTATTAAAAATACATAAACGTACACGGAATCCTAAAGAGCAAAGCCACATTGATTACACGAGTAACACCACCGGTGTTGCAAGTGTCCATAACGGCTTACCATCAAAAAAGCTCACCTTAGTAATATACCATATGTACTCATCGGGAACTAAATATTTTTTGTTCTAAAAACTTATAACAGATGCGCAGCAAGCGTCATTTGAAATCGTGCTATATCTCTTGAGACATCGTACAATTATATCTTATACTAGCTGTGCCCGCGACTTCGTTCGCGCGGAATAGTTTTTTTTTTTTATTATTTATTTATATTAATAAAAATAAATAAAATTTCTAAAATGAAGGTAGCCTAATTTACTCCTTATTACATCAGCTATCTGCCAGTGAAAGTCCCATCAAAATCGGTCCAGCCGTTTCAGAGATTAGCCGGAACAAACAGACAGACGAACAGACAGACGAACAGACAGACGAACAGACAGACAGACAAACAGACAAAAATTGTAAAAATATTAATTTTGATATATGTATCGTGTATATATCCATATGCATTTAGTAAAAAGCGGTTATTTTAATATTACAAACAGACGCTCCAATTTTATTTATCTGTATAGAAGATTATTATTATATTATTACATATTATGTTATTATATAAAAAATGCGTAGTTATTTTATGTCACAAAAAATACGTATTCTGTGAAAATAATAAAAATAAAAGTGCAAAGTCCCCCGAAGGGAAGATATTTCCCCCTAATTTTAACAGTTTTTCATTTTTTACGCAGGAACCCTAAATATTTACGGGATAAAAAGTACCCTATATTGTGCTCTGAACAATCGTCTACCTACCAGTGAAAGTCCCGTCAAAATCGGTCCAGCCGTTTCAGAGCGCTTATTTTAATATTACAAACAGACACTCCAATTTTATTTATCTGTATAGAAAATAATAATAATAAAATATATATATAATTCATAGTCTTGGCAAATTTTAACTTATTTTTGTCAATTAAAAACTCTAATACGCTTACTTATGTTTATTTATATCAAATCAAGCACTTTTCTAACCATCTTACACAAAATTACAAACATAACCTTAAAGCCATAGATATAATTACAGCGGCATCTAGCGTGATTCATAATAACTAGTAAAAAATATCTGCGCACTAATGTACAATCCGCGCCACGAATAATCAACCTGCGCAGAACTCAAAAATCGGGCCTGACTTCTGCGTATTGTGGTCAACGAAACACTTGGAGTTGAGGATTGACTATCAATTCATACATATATATGTGTGTAAATTCCTGCTCATTTCGAATTAAACCATTTTTAACGGAAGTATCGCGTATTTTATTTATTTTATTGATGACAGCGTCCGTGGACGGACGCTGCAAAGCGTTCGAAACGTCAGGTTCAATAAAATAAAATACGCGATACTTCCGTTAAAAATTGTTTAATTCAATGTGTAACAATCGCGAAAACCTAAGACAATCCTGCTCATTTCTTCGAAATACCCTCTTTTGAATGACACACGAAATATGCATACGGTTGGACAAGGAATGATAATTATTATTCGGAGTCGTATATGGTCATCGCAAAGGCTGTAATTTGCAAATACTCGTAGTACCTATATAAAATTCAGAAAAATGGAAAAAATTGCGAATGTCTTGGGATTTGAACCAAGGATTTTATTAGCCAGAGCTGCTTCACGTAACTCAATTTCGATTAGGCTACGGGATACTATTACGTGTTTTTTTTTTAATTTATTATCAGTACCAGCAATATAAAAATGCGACTGTCAACGAGATAATTGGCGAGAAACAAGCATGTTAGTTCCATTGCGTATTTAAATTCGATTGCTGATCATTTAAGTGAAATGCAAATATAGCAACTTAGAACGTAATATGGATATTGTCGATTGTAACAGGTGATATACTTTTCTGTGTGGCGCAGTGAACAATTTTTTCCAATTTATCAAAAAATACAATAATTCATGGAACATGTCTGCGACATCAATCATGTATGTGTATATATGTTGCGAGCACTTGTTCGCAACAGGTGAAGCAAATAATGAAAGTTCCTAGCTCGTGTTTTATTGCATAGAATAGATACAAAATACGAGTATAATATATCGGTTACTTCTACTGTGAACGGAATGAGAATATACCTTGAAATGTGTTTCTATCTATCTATAACTTCACGCCAAATCCCTTGTGTGGTAGGCAGCACGAACCGAACGCAACAAGACAGTCCTTACAAACTTCCCTCGCTTCTTTAAGATTCTAACTCTCCTCCCTTTTCACGTCTGGTATCCACTTCTTATTACGTCTACCTCAGTATAAGACCATATCTGAATTTGACCTCTTCTAATTATGATCATTATGAAATTATCATAATCAGAAGCGTATGTAGTATGACTATTTTTCATCCTAGATGTGTCAGTTACAGGATGGGCTATTTTATGCACCCTAGCTCTCTTAAAATCACGCAGATTAATACAAACGTACATGTTCATACACAAAGATTTTTGTACTTTGTGGAAATCGAACCCACGAACGTTGTTGTAAAGTAGCGTAACTGAACATTTCGCCACCGAGCTCGTCAAAATATAGCAAAAAGCATAGGATACAGCGTAGCATAAAAACTGATATGGAGTTCCATATAAGGCCAGTATCATGGTATCCAGTGGTAGCAATTAACCACGAGAATGCAGAACTCGAGCAGCTTTGCTACTTTAAAATAATAACTTAAATAGTTCTAGATAGCCGCAAATGGTTTGTTTTGCAAACTTCCGAACGGAAACGTACCAAGATTTTTATTACGAAGTCGTAGCTTTTGAAAGTTTGTTTGGAATGGAAAATTTCTTTCGGAACTATTCCTCAGTACTGCAGTTCCTTTAGAATGGTAAACCACAGAGTAATTTAATTAACAGCGTAAATATATCACCGCGATTTATCTACACTGTTCGTTAATTACTCTCTGTATTTTTAAGTTAAGAGAGGAAGGACGTATTAAAGCAACTTAGATGGGAAAGTGCTTACACCTCCCAAAAAATCACAGTCAAGTAACAACTTCCTAGAGGGTCGTTGTTTTCCTGCGAGTAAGCGAGGTCACCAGTGAGCTTTAAGGAGTAACTGTGTTAGCAGCAGAGGTGGCATCGCGCAAGTGATACTTAATGTGATGCAAACGTTCATAGGCTACGGTAACTGCATCAGGTGGACCTTATGCTTATATGTCTCCCGACGTTGTAAAAAGCCGAATATTGTTTTGAAGATTCAATTAAAGTAATACATGGAACTCAGACATGTCAATTATCAATCTGACATGTGGTAATATATTTATAATTATCTTCTTGAAAATTAATTAGTTGACGTTTTTTACACTACTGGGCGTAAACCAGCGTATGGTCTGCCTGAGGGTAAATAACTACCGTAGCTTATAGCTACTTGCAACACCAGAGATATTACTCATGCATTGCCAACTCTGTAAAAACCACTTCACGTTTTCAAAGATCTTATGCTATAACAAGTGCGGGAGTTCGCGCTTCGCGCAAATCCCACCACTGCTTTTACAAAATGTACTTTTTTAAATACTTCCGGTTATCAAATTAACTCCATTTTGATACCATTAGAAAGATGCAATTTAGTTTGACTTTCTGGTGAAAACCGCATCTCAATCGCATTTATAGTTTTAATTCTAGAGACCAAAATGTCAGTGCAGAGAAATAGAGGGAGGAACTGTACTATTTTATGGGTTAGGGATAATATCACGCTTACCCACCATGACCAAATTGATCGTGTTTATGAGAAGGTGATATCAGGAGCCTTATAAAACCGGCGAGCGTGCATGAGAAGAGCAATGAATGTTAAAAAAGCGAGTGAAGTATGTAAGGATCAAATCATGCGGCGCTCGGTCCTTTCTGCCTACCCCGCAAGGTATTTGGCGTGAAGTTATAGATAGACAGTCATGCTGTAGTCCCTTGAGATAATTTCGGCATTGAGTTAATTCTAGAAATCAAATTAAATATATTTATTTAAATGGGCTTCACAAGCACTTTAAATCACCACTTATTTACCAGGCACTTATAGTTCGTACCGTTCTTAATTATACAGTACAACATGTCAGTTTCATGCATTCTTATCTTTCAAATAGTCTTTTACAGTATATAATATCCTTGATTTCTTAATATGATTTTTAAATTTATTTGTAGGAAGATTAAGAATATCTTCTGGAATCTTATTATTAACGCACACTGAGACCTAAATAGGAGTTTTTTACTTTGTATATCTTAGCGGTGGAGTTGCTATTTTGTTTTTGTTTCTAGTGTTTGTGCTATAAACCTCACATCTTTTTTTTAATAATGAATATTTTGATGCACATACATTATATTTGCAAGTATGTACTGCGATACGACAGTGAGGCGAATGGGCGGCTTTGATGCGCCCTACCTCTCTTAAAACATCCAAACCAAGACAAACAGATATGTTCATTAACACAAATGTCTTACACGGTTTGTAGAATTTTTCAAGAAGTGGAGACATTGGCTAGTGCATATCCTTTTCGGAGATCATAAAAGGGTAAGGAGCGAAAAATTGCAAGTCGAAAGTGTAAGGAGAACATATGTATATCTGGTAAGCGAAAGACAATATTGAAAGAAGATGCCTGGTTTGATCCGTTGAATCCTCCGAAGCAAGAAAGAGGAAAGCGTGGCTGGACTATGTATCATCATGAATTATGTATATCTTTTCCCTTAAATGAAAGTATGAGAGAGAAGAATCAAAAAATGTACCGTCTACGCAAGTAAATTGGTCAAAAGAAACAGCATGATTTCAGGCTAATAATTAGTTGGGCAGTTTCAGCCATGCGCCACACATAATAACAAGTATAAATTGCTATCGAATTAATCTCTTCGCTGCCACTTTGTTGACTTGCGCCGAACCTGAAATGCAAAATGTATATACAAATAACAAATGTATTCTAAAATTCCTTACCTTGAATATTTACAAAGAACAAATTGTTAAATTTATTTACCTTCCAATTTGAACGAAAAAACGTACATTTCGTACAAAGGAAAGGTAAATTTGATTTAATAAAATAAATAAGGCGCACGATGCGCTAAAGCCACAAAATATCTACTTTTATAACCATGAAGTGAAACAACCAAGGATAGGGTCCACCTAATAGAAAGTAGATATTAGAGCCATTTCACTCTTCTAAAACAATGCGCAGAACTTACACCACATACCAAGGTAATAAACTCGTTAGGAATATTTAGTAACCTCACTCACTCACTGTAACACAATAATCCTCAAAATAAATAAATTCGTTGTATTTATAAGCTACGGTAGGTACATCGCATCAAACAGGCCGTTTGCTTGCTTGCCACCTATAATAGGTACAATATAAAAAACATATGACTTTGGACTTCGTGTTACAAATGTGTGATACACCTTATGCTGACTTTATAACATTCTGAGGCAATTATTTGACGCAACGACTCGAATGATCCTGCTGGATAGCATTTAAACTGTGGTTTAATTTGCGCCCTGTCGCTGACCAAACTTCTTTTTTGGAGTCGTCATAATAAAGGGTTGGCCCAATTAGGGTAATGGACGACCCAAGTTTGGACTCAGTGGCATGATAAGACGTTTCAAGTTGTAAACTTACGGCGAATAATCAATGAGTTGGATTCTTATTTTATTAGATTTTTTTTTCAAATTCAAAAAAGAGGAGGTTTTGGATTTAACAGTTTGTTTTCTTGTGCATGTTACGATTTCTTGTGTCTTTGATAATTGTCATCTGATTTAAAAAGCTGATTTTCTATAGGAAATCTGTGCCATTAGCGACTCTGAAAACTACCAATATCAATTGTGATTTCAAGCATTACCGGCATATCCAAAAAAATCTATTTCGAAAGATATTGTGAGCGACGCGTTCTGGAATTGTAACTTA
Source organism: Pyralis farinalis (assembly GCA_947507595.1). Taxonomy (NCBI): domain Eukaryota; kingdom Metazoa; phylum Arthropoda; class Insecta; order Lepidoptera; family Pyralidae; genus Pyralis; species Pyralis farinalis. Next base: position 34,250,125 of record OX382260.1, on the reverse strand, counting down.
AAATTGTGGTAAATGGGGTTTTCTTCACGGTGAACGTGCAGACTTCTGTCTTGGCATGGTTGAAATTAAAAAGACTAAGTTCAATCGCCCCCAGTCAGATACTTTACACAAAGTACCCTCTACTTCAGACACAACACTAACGCGGCTTTCCTCCACAAAGAAATGAGGGATGCTAGTACGGCCCGTTATATGAATGACATTTATCATAACAATGAATGCTGTCGATTGACAACATGTCATTAATGTGCAGCAGAAACAGCGTCGGGGACAATACAGAGCCCTGTGGGACGCCAGCATTTATATCCATGCTATCGGAGCAACTACCGTCTACCACGGCTTTTATGCGTCTGCTGAATAAGAAGCTAGTAACCCATTTGCACAAAACCTTGAGCAGCCTGTATGATAGTAACTTCGATAGAAGACTCTGATGCCAGACTCGATCGAACGCGTTTGCCATGTCTAGGTTGACAGCCAATGCCTCACCTTGACTCTCAATCGCCGAAGCCCAGTAAGATACACTAGAAGGTCATAAGACGAACGACCGTGGCGAAAACCGTATTGGTCGCTGATCAAGTCGTGATCCTTTAGGTATGCCAGGAGTCGTATGTTTATCACACACTCCATCAGCTTGGAGGGAAGGGAGGTTATGTATGTGGTAATAGGCCTTATAATTTAACGGATCTGATCTATCGTCCTTTTTGGGCACCGGGTGCACATTGGCGGTCTTCCACGAAGACAGGACTTGGCCAGTGGAGTACGAAAGCACGAAAAGCCGCGTCAGCACGGAACACAACTCAGGATCATACAGCTTTAGCACCACTGCTGGTATGTCATCGAGCCCACGTGACTTATGAATGTCGAGGGAGGAAATTGCCAGCCGGACATCTCGCTGGGTAATTGAGATTTCCGGCATTGAGCTACTGCACCTCACGATGGCAAGTCGTACAGCTCCCCCGTCATTCAAAGTCCAGTTAGAGGCAAAGAGATTACGCAGTAAATCAGCTTTCTCCTTAGCACTATAGGCCAGACTGCCTTGCGATTTTTGCAATGGTAGCATGGACGACTGACAAAAGTTTCCCTCAACAGCAACAGGACAACACGTAGTAAACTTTTCTACTTATTTCATTATAGATAGGCAGAGAAGATCAAATTCTACACATTGAATATTTGAGGGAACGTAATTTAAATATTTCACAAGAAGTCACATTTTCAACTGAGAAAGTAAAAAAAAAACTGTTACTATATACGCATAAGCTCATAACTTAAAACTTTTATAGAAAGGTAATAATGTCTGACATGGCGGAACTGTCAGCAGCCTGTACCCACAGAAACGGGCTATTTCCAGTTTAATCACAACGATTGCGAATGATGCCGATGAGTCGAATTGTGGCAGTTTTGATCGATTTGCTTTAATTGGCAGTGTTCGAACTTTGTAACGGATGTCGGTAATAATTGTAATATTGACATGACCCTGTTGGCTTGGGGCCTAATTTCGTCGTTTTAAGTGTTAATCTGATTAACTCGTAACTTAAACAATGTTATTCTTCTCGTGGGTCTTATCTTGATGACTAATAAGCGATATGATGATATGAGTAACCCACTATAATTACTGCGTTCCTTAACATTTACTTGGACGTTGGCATACAGAATTACTTTACTCTAGTTCTTAATTACATTAGTTCATCACAATGGAATTTTCCTTATCATTTATCTCGTTAATGAGGCCTTTTAAGCCGTCTAATTGACCAAAACCGAAATATTCGTTGCTTAGTTAGATTTTTTTTTATTTATTTATCGTTTTAAAAAAAAAACTAATGTTATCCCCAATGGTCGATATTACACCTATACTTAATGTACACTACTGAAAAATTAAGGAAACCATGTACGTAACCATCTCCTTTTTTCTCCTCCTCCTACTTTCCATTTTTTATTATTGGTACTTTAATTTAAAACTCGTTCTATCTATAATCTATAACTTCACGCCAAATCCCTTGCGGGGTAGGCAGAGAAGACCGAGCGCCACGTGACTCGATCCTTACATATCTCACTCGCTTCTTTAACATTCATTGCTCTTCTCATGCACGCTCGCCGGTTTCTAGGGCTCCTGACATCACCTTCACCCCTCAAGGGATTTGGCGTGAAGTTATAGATAGAAAAAAGAGAAAAAGAAAATGATGTCATGTTTGCCTATTTATATAGGCATAGTGTGCAAAGCCGATTCATTAAAATACGAGTGCATGCAGATGGTTCTATATCATTTCTTAAATATTTGTTAAAAAAACGTTATTTTAAGAATAGAAAATTTACTTTTTTTATACAAATTCTAGAGGAATACATGTATACGGCCCATCTAATATCAAGTGTTTATTTAATAGAGCCTATGATTACTAGCAATGTAGGAAGTATTCGCGCGTTGTCACCCCTGCTGCTAAACACAGCAACACTTTTTTAAAAGATTACTGATCATTTTATTCACTCGTAAGAACACAACAACGCTCCGTTCTTATTTAGTTGCGGTTTTTTGTGAAGTACTACCCTAGTCCGTTTACTTTTATGCGTCCTGTGTCTCTTAGCAATACCGAGACAAACAACATGTTTATCCACACAAATATTTACCCTGTGTGGATATTGTACCCACGATTGTTGGTTTGTTACCCACGAGATTATTCCCACCCGGAGGATATACCCACGAGCATTGGTGTTACTGCAGCATTGTTAACCATCTGGCTCGTCAAATGACTTGTATCTTGTTCTTCTTAGCGCTATTCCGTTTCCAACTCCATTAGGATTGGCGCGACCTAAGCTTAAGGATTTGGCAAAGATTTTTACATGGGGCGACTGCGCTCATGCCTCCACAACCCAGAGGGAAAACCGGATCATTCTTAGGCAAGGTCACAGGTATTTTGAAATATATCTTCTTGGACGTGCGGATTTCATCACGATAGAGCTAGTGATATTAGAAATATATATATAAATCCGAACTACGAACTTAGTGGTACATGCCAGGATTCGAACCTGGGATCTGTTTGTCACTAGCCCGATTCTTTATCCAGTAGGCTATCACTGCTCCCTACCTCCCTACTTAATACTTGAATATGTACGGGTAAAAGGGTTAGACATGTTGGTGTTCACACTGTTCACTTCCCTGATACAAATTGACGAGCTCGGTGGCGCAGTGGTGGAATGCGCTGTTACGCTACTTTGACACCAACGCTCGTGGGTTCGATTCCCACACAGTACAAACATTTGTGTGCATGAACATGTCTGTTTGTCTTGGTCTGGGTATTTTCTATGTATAATAAGTATGTATTTACAAAAGAAAAAAAAATGTATTTACGTATGTTTATCAGTTGTCTAGTACCCATAACACAAGCTTCGCTTACTTTGGGGCTAGATGGCGCTGTGTAATTTGTCCGACAATAAAAAATAAAAAAAATTAACTTACGTGGATATCTATGTATCTGTTATTGGATATAAGATCAAACATATATCTATGAAATAGCATAGTGCTAGACAAACCATTTCAGTAGCGGTTAAGTTTAAAATAATCGATATTATGGACCTAATAGAAGAAGGCACGACCTAATGCTTGTGTGCAATGTCTTGTATATCTATTGCCATAGGATTGAGAGTCACGGATATAAGTGACTTTTTATTAGTATATCGTTGATGATATTCTATGTTTGTCGAAAATTATAACAGTAAGGTAGGCGAAATCGAAAACCCAAACTTAAATGAAAAATTCCCCCATCTCGCAAAATGTCACGTTTGTATTTAAATAGGATATATATGTATATCTTCACGCCAAGCTCCTTGCGACGTAGGCAGGGAGAACCGAGCGCCATTAGACACACAAAAGGTTCTGTGAGTTAAAACGGTTCATAAAGTAAATAACGTTCGTAGCCTTGAGTTTTAGTATATTTACTTGAGTATATTTACCTTCTTCTTCATAGCATTATCCCGTTTCCTAATCCATTAGTACTGTCAGGGTCCAGTACCTAAGCCTGAAGATTTGACGAAGATACTGATTTTTACATAGAACGACTGCCTTCAGATCTTCACAACTCAGAGGAACTATTAGATCTTCCTAAGTTTTGATCACACGTCTTTCTTAATATAATTTCTTGCGGAGCCGAGCAAATGATAAATTAAACCAGTTGAGAATGCGCAAGCTTGCATTGCCAGAGGAACACCTGGCTCGTCAGTTATATAAAAATTCGATTTTTTAACCATATTATATACCATATTTGTACGAGTACGATTAGTGAAGATTTGACGAGAAATCTCCTACGACCACGGACGCTGCAAAGCATTCGAATCGTCAGGTTCAACAAAATAAATAAAACACGCGATACTTCCGTTAAAATTGTTTAATTTAATATGTAACAATCGCGAAAACCTAAGACAATACTATAACTATTTGACGAGGAGTTATTTAGTAAGATATTTTGAAAATTAAAAATATTCGTTGTGTATTCTTCACGTCTTTGTTTTGTTTATGATCCGCTTCATGTTAATTCTCCATGAATATTGAATATACGTTTGTAATTTTGTTGCAGATTCTTGTGATACAGAAAAGAACATGAATATTGAAATGAGTATCTGGAATATTTTTAGATATTTTTATCATTTCGTGGCGTAAACAAGCCCCTAAAAATGTTTCAATTTTACAACGACATAAAAAATTGAGTTATTCATAGCACGGCATTTATAACACTTTGTTTACAAGTTTGATGTTATAAAATTTTTGTCAGCTCTTTCAATTTGCGTAGATGAAAAATCGATTTGTAAAGTGGGTGGATATTTTTATTTCTTTGCTATCTATTTATATTCTTCTAAAATCCCGCAGGTGTTGGTATGCTTTTGGCCGCCAAATAAATATATATTGCATTGAAAATAGTTTCGACGAATACCAATATACTACATATATGTATTATGTATTATACTTACATCTGTGAAAGTTGAGTGTATCGTAAATGAGGGAGACTAAGAAAGAAATATGTCGCCAATATAGAATGAAACTGAAGTATAAAAGAAGCGTGAAAGAATAACTTCGAATGAGTGAAAAACAAACACTCCGAGGTGAATACCAGAATCATTTGGAGGGAGGTGAACAAGTTGTTCATCGGCTTACAGAATGTATAAGATAAGGTCTAAACTTAGTGATATTCTGGAAGACATACTGGGTGTAATAATAGTAGAGTGAACATTTAGGAAAATAAATGATTATGTCTAATATGCTATCGCTCTAAGGGAGACTGTGATTTACTCCCCAGTAACGTCACATAAAGACATCGTCACAGATGAAATCGATGTGATGGTGAAACTCAATAAAGTTCTAATTTGAAAATGGAATTTCTTAGCTGGGATCAAATTAAGGGGCAGTTATATCCGAGGTTATTTTTAGTTCTCTAGTAATTTCTGCTGGAGTACCGTAAATATTTCAACAGATTGGGCGCTCAATGTACATTTTTAGGCAAGGAATCACGTACATTTTATTACATATAAAATTAACTACAGTCGTTATTGTGGTATTCTATTTTTTATATCGTAATCATATGCCTAGTGTATTCGATACTGATTTACCAGTTTTCCTTGTGTTTGATTTTTATTGACGATTCGTTGTGGCTTCCAAATGCAATTTCATATATAACAAACGAGTTTCATTATTTGCATAATATAGCTGTGCATATAACTGCCTATACTTGGGAAACTCAATACTAGAAATTACAGCAAGATGCATTGGGTATACTTGTTGTTGTTCTACATTATTGCATTGGATTCATTATAGTTATTTGATTATTTGTTTTATATTTAACAAGATAATAATTGTGTCCCTTACAACTATCACTAATATCATGAATTACAGACATCACTTAATCAATTATTCACATATTTCGCAATATATATAAAACTTGTACGTGTGTGTGTTTTATACATCGCAGGTACACAATAAATAGGCTTATTTTCTGACGTATTTCTCACAAAATTTAATGTTTAATTTGAGCATAATTACAGCTGTTGTTCTCTCAACGATGTATTTTTGCTATGTGGCGAGAGGAACGACGTACACAATACATTTCTTAATAAACATTTAATTAAAATTATTTCTATTCGACGTAATACGAGTAATTGTATCGAACAGTGCTCTATGGTTATTTACTACGAGTCGTCTGTATCGTTGTTTTACGAGTAGTAATAATCATGTACATCTATAGTTGTTATATTACAATAGGGTCAAATTTGAATATGTATCTTATTAGTCATAGTCAGTATTACTATATGTGAAGAGTGTAATTATTGTATTTGCTACACGTACAGAAATTCCGCTGCTGTCTAGTTTCTTTACTTTTTATACATACCTATAATGTATACTACTACTTTCAATGAAAAAAGTTAGGGATACCATAACTATTTATTATCAAAATATCAGGTGACTACGCACAAAAACCAGTATATTTCTGAGAAATCTTCTTCGAAATAATTATGATTATAATTGTAATTAATTAATAATCACCAAACTACGCTTCTTGATAATTTAAATATATGTAACTTAAATCAATATAATTCAATCTCTCCAATTTCAACAAAGTTCTCCAATTGCAGCAGGATTTACAAAGATTTGAGTCATATTATAAAAAAATGTTGATAAATATTACTTGTTTTATGAGAGGTAGGACGCATCAAAGCAGCCTATCTGAGGAAGTACCTCCACCTCACAGAAAACCGCAGCCAAATAACCACTCCCTAAAAGAGTTGCTGTGTAAGCAGCAGGGGAGGCATCGCGCGAGTGATAATTAATATATCTCAAGCGTTAACAGGCTACGGTACCCGCTTTACATCAGGTGGGCCGTATGCTTGTATGCTTCCCGACGTAGTATAAAAAATACGTAATTTTCGAGTGAATATATATAATATTCACTCGAAAACACAGACCAGTTCTAAATAATTATTATGTAAAACGTCTGAACTGAGCCGGGTCAACACCATCAAAGATGTAGGAGTTACTTTTGATACAAAATTACTCTTTGATAACCATGTCAATTTATTATAGCCAAGGCCTCAAAAGCTCTAGGTTTTATTACTAGATTGTCTTCCGAATTTAAGGAACTAAAAAGCTAAAAAATTGTTTATTTTGTTATTACATGCGGAAACTTGTAATTGACCTTTTCCTGTTGATTATTAGCCTAGTTTTTGTAACTAGTTGCAAGTTTCTCTAAGAAAATAAAATAAAGTATGTACTGTGTCAACTATCATCAGTTTGATCAGCTTGCTAACAAAAGTTAACAGAATAATATTTTCTAACTTATTGTATAAGTACTTTAACAAAATTAAGACCCGACTTGTACAAAATTGCCCACCTACTGAAAAGATAATAATACTTCAAAGTAGGCGTATTTTTAATTATAAAATTTAAAAAAATTAATAATAATAATATTGGACTACGTATATGTAGATTGTTAAAATATTATTAAAATATAAAGATAATTAAAATAGAGGTCTATTTTATCCAGCTTATTATGTTACTAAATATGTAATAATGTTATGTAAATATATCTTATTTAACCAGCCATAGGTAGATCATAAGATTTGTCGCTTTATTATACGGTTCAAATGAAATTTAATTAATCGGGTCGATAACAAAACTCTGTAAGTGTAAAGTATTTAGTCATTTAAAACACAATGACCAATTTTAGGGGTGTGACTCACCATTATCGCTGCTGCCAAAGATTTATTTATACCACCAAAATGCAAATCATGCGCCGGCCTGCCTGATGGTAAGCAATGTAGCCTATGGGCCATGTCCAGTTGCAATGGCAATAATTTCTGCATTGTATTTATCTGTTCATTCATAATTCACACGTGGTCCGCTCGAAAGAACGCCGAAGAGGAGGGCGGGCTCAAGTGCAGGTGGAATGAGAACAGAACGAGATAAATTATGTGAGATTAGTTATGATTGCTTACGAGCGCCTTCGGATGGTATGCTTTATATGCTTTAACGCCGCAGAAAGGGGTGAAAAACTAATCATAGATACTGTGGATAGAGAATGAAATAACTTGTAAGGTGTCTAGCTTTGCCCAAGGTATGATAACAGCCAATCAACAGTAAGTGTTGTATGCAACTCCCACGGCTCATATGATCGTGAGACCAGTGGAGCCATGGGAAGGTCGTGGAATAGTGTTAATACATAATGTTCAAAACGTAGAAGTTATTGCAATATATCCATTTCATGAGGATTCAATTGTGGCGTCACCACCAATAATATGTGTTTGTTCTTTCTGCCTGCCCCGTAGGGGACTTGGCGTAGATATGTATATACTTATCTTTAATATTGATAGTAATTTATAATAATAACGGCATACGCGGATAGCGTGATAAATTTTTATATGCACGGAACCCGACGGCTCCAGCTTGGCCCGGTCGGCCCGAGACGGCGCGGCCGCCCCGCCGCAGCGCAGGCGACGACGCCTCGCCGCTCGCGGCACCGTTGTTGGCTAACCAGTCAGTATTCATACTCGACGCGAAGCGCACGTTTGTTTAACCGCTTATCACGCTTTCCGCTATACCGACATCAGTTCTTCATTCTCTGTACTATTACTTTCACTCCTTCTTTCTATCATTGTTTCTTCTGTGCTTGTTAATTACATCGCTGTATTCCTTCACTTGCTATACAAAGCGTGCATAAACTGTGGAAGTGAATAAACCCGCCTGCATCCTAACCGGACTTTTATTCTGCTGCACACACCACGGATTCATGTACCAGCACAGCTACTTATATCAATAACACTTTATTTCTATGTATTTTCTAACTATATCTTCAAGTCAAGACCCTTACAAGATAAGCAGAGAGAACTGAGTGCCACATGACTCAGTACTTACACGTCTCACCAGTTTCTTTAACATTCATAGTAAATATAAATATAAACTGATTAACATACAATAATCTTTTATTTAACTCAGGTAAAACGTATCAAATTTAGTCTAAAAATGTGACTTTTGTTAGTCTATAAAATTCTCTTCTTCTTCTCTTCTCATTGACATAAATAAATTATTGACATAAATAAATTGAGATAATGATTAAAAATAATTAGAAAATTGACAGTCGTGACAACTGCACGTTAAGTCTATTTCAGGTTTTATTATACAACGTCGAGAGGTATACAAGCATACGGTCCACATGATGTAAAGCTGTTACCGTAGCCTATAAACGCTTGTAATACATTGAGTATCACTCTTGCGATGCCACCAATAGGCTACGGAAATCGCTTCACATCTGGTAAGCCGTGTACGGACAGATCGCGGACTTCCATTACTGCGGTTTTGTTATCCGAATACAGAACTCTAAAAATGCCGCCCTGTAGTACAGTTTTACTCTTTGCACCATTGTTACGTGTAATACAATTGATGTCACTTAAAATCGGACTCCAAACGTTCAAATGTTATATGCTTTTAGCTGTACAAACGCAATAGTAATTATTAATGAAAGAACCGCAAAAAAACAAGCGGTGTTCAAAACGTGCCTGCCTCGCTGTACGAAGTTTTATAATTCAGCCGAATTCGCTTTGCGACGTAAATTTCTTAGCAGGTAAGGGATATATGTTTGTTGTGTAGGTTTAGCGTGTCTGACATAAGGTACATTTATGGACGTAGGTCCTTTTAAGTCCTCTAATCGAGAAAAATAAGTACTAAGTTTACATGATAAACTTAGTACTTATTTTTCTCGAAAATATCGAAATATTTTTATTATTATTTGATGTTTTTTTTACATTTCTTTGTCACTGGCACGGTCGTTCTACGCTATTTTTAGAGAATTGTTTTATGAAACTTCTTTAAAGTACCGACAACCTACAGAAGTTTCACTTGCGTGTACAAATTGGTACAAACCCTCTTTATGTTATATGAAATTTTACATAGTTATTATCTCCTGAATTGTCGAAGCACATGTGCTGTTTTTTTATCGCAATCTGTATATCTTGTTATAACTTAATTCTAATTTTCTATTTTATATAGTAAAACGAGAAATAATTATTTTTAATATAACTTTGTCACAGAGCAGTTTGTTTAACCCTTCGAAACCCGGGTGGTCGTATACGACCGCGAAATGTATGGGAAAACGTATATAACGGGTTCTGACTGCTCAATTAGCAGCACGATCTACCGAGAAGACATTTTGTATAGAAGGTAGTGATGGTGGTGAGGATGATGATGACGTTTTGTATCAAATGATACTATTCTAAAGCAGATTCGTGTCTCTAGTACATATAACACTAAATTGGTGTTTTCGGATTTATGTACATATTTGTAATTATCACTTGCCTTCGGATCTCGGTGGTGAAGAAAAACATCGTGAGAAAACCCGCACATTCAAGAAATAATACGTAGAAAGACGTGTGACTTTACCTAAGTAAGATGTGGTTTCTCCACGGGGTTATGGAGGTCTGATGGCAATCACCGCAAAATAAATAGTATATACGCCAATTCCTTAGGCTTGGGTAGCGGACCCCGCCAATCCTACGGTATAACGCTAAGAAGAAGAAGTAGATAGTCATAATTACGTTGTCATTATTGAATTTTTAAAGATATCCAAAAGAAAAAATTCTATTAACATTTAAAAAGATAGGGTTGTTAATAATTTACATTTCAACTAAATTAAAAGTATTATTTGATCCAACCTGCTTTGTGCGCTTCCGCCACCAATTGGATCAAATTGCATGTAAGTTTGACTTTCGCAAAATAACGCCTGAATCTATTAACTATAAAAGTATTATTTTTAGACGTTTCTAGGTATTCTTCCTAAACTTAATTTTTTATATAACAAAACTTTGGAAATTCCAATTATGATTTCTAACAGGTAAATGAAAACGGGATAGCTAAGCAACTGATACTATAAAAACCAACGCCGCCGGTGGAGTCGTTGCTAAGATCCATCAAGCTAGCTTTTACCATCTAGTTTTTATTCGAATTTCCGCACAAAAATTCTGACCAAATTTATAGCCGTAAGTAAAGAAAACCCTTTTCACAAACTTCCCGAGTCCCTTGTGCCCTTTTTATGTTGGCAAACAATTCTACTACCCAACATTGTCACTCAACTTGGTCGTACACACAAACTGATTGATTCACCTAATGGACACAAGTGGGTCCGAAGGTCCAAGTTACCGTCTGATGTAAATAATTCAAGGGTAACGCAAAGGCAAAAGGCTAAAAGGTTAAATAAATATGAACGAGGCGGTTACGCAGGCCGAGTTCCCTAGTATTCTTTCAACCGTTGATAATAAGATTTCGAGAAACATTGGTATACAGTTTTTTCGAAATACACTTTATTGCAGATCGAGTCCGTAGCGACAGATAAAACGCCTTTATTATCAGAAATCTGTAAGGAGGTAGAAAAACTAATGCAACTCACATGAAACCCATGAGGTTGAGGTATCTACACAAGTGGCAATTGGCAAAAATAGAATCCGCATGCCCCCATCACCACCGTCGCTGCCACGACTGGCCTGGTCGTCGCTGCGACACGTGTTTCACTTCTCCACGAGGAATCATCAGGCGCTGTAGATGTTAATCGTAAGAATAACATGCTACAAGTGACAAATCCATCGCAGTGCCGTCCCTTATATTGAACTGAGGGTGGGAGTGGATAGTGTGAGTGAAGTGAAGGTGTGTTCCAGATGGCAGAGGACCGCAGCAGCCGAGGCCGTACCCACCCACTACTGTTAGTTGATGCAACATGCCGACGCTGCATAGCTGCTCCGGTAGTCTGAGCAGCTATGCAGCGTCGGCATGTTGCATCAACTAACAGTAGTGGGTGGGTACGGCCGGCGCTAGGCCGCATGAACTAATTGGTGGCGGAAGCACACAAAGCAGGTTAGATCAAATTGCACGTAAAGCAATAAGTCTTATAATTCGATCGCAGCGTCAACTACCGGGTCCAATTGTGAATCTGAACATTTCTCTAATTCACTTAAACACACAAACAATTCACCAAAATCGGTTTAACCGTTAAGAAGGAGTTCAGTGACATACATACGGAGTTATGTACAAAATAATTATATATATAAATATCTATGTATGTATGTATATCGTCACGCCAGGTCCCTCGCGGGGTAGGCAGAGAGAACCGAGCGCCATAAGACGCGGTCCTTACACACTTCGCTCGCTTCTTTCACATTCATAGCTCTTTTCATGCACGCTCGCCGGTTCCTAAGGCTCTTGACATCACATATATAAATATGCTACCGGCCAAACCCGATTTCAGACCAAACTAGTATACAAGATCAACCGGTATACAATAGCCGACTTCAGAGCATTTATTTATATACAACGTAGGGAGGCACATAAGTATACGGTGCAACCTGATGTAAGTAGATACCGGAGCCTATGAACGTTTGCAGTTTAAGATATTTTTTAAAAGCTTACTGGTAACATTACTCAGTCGCAAGAACACAACAACCCTTAATAGAGTTGTTATTTGGCTAAGGTTTTCTGAGGTGGAGGTACTTCCACACATGGACTTTGATGTGACCTATCATTCTAAAAAACCAAAAGCAAAGACAAATGGACATGTTCATGCTCACAAATATTTGCCCTGTATGGGAAACGAACCCACAAACCAAGGCGTTAAAATACCATAGCTAACTACTCCGCCACCGTGTTGTCAAATTAATTCAGAGTATCTCGGGGAACCGTGAATGTTAGTCTGTCGCTAACATTGCCCTACGAAACTGGAAAGCAAAAAAAATAGCAATCTGGCCTATAGCGCTAAAGTCGAAATTTATTGGGTAGTCTCTAATTTGACTTTGAATAACGGGAAAGCTCATTCCATTTGGGTTTGATGCACTATGGAAAGATCCTAACGGAAATCCCAATAGTATACCGAGATGACCCAGCAGGTGTTGTGCATCTTCCTCGTTCGTAAGTTGAGTGAGCACAGACGGCAGGCTCTCAGTGGTATGGAAGCTGATGCGCCTTTTTACCCCATCCTTTTTACCCATGGAATACCACTACTCAAATTCATTTTTGTTGTAGACATCAAATTTACCCTAAAAGAGCGCTAGATCGGTAGATGTTTTCAGAATTGCCAATAGATTCAAAAAGTTTGATTCCATAAATTTTGAGTGAAAACTTTTCGTTTTCGATTCGAAAACGGTGTTTCGCCTCGAAACACCGTATTCGCCTACAGATCCATCGTTACATGCTTATCATTATAATGGCATGATACTGGCATGACTTGATTACAGCTTAATATACTTATTTTTTGAGATTTCGTCAGTAGATCGTGGTTTATAAATAAATAAATATTGTAGGACAAATTACACAGCGCCACCTAGCTCCAAAGTAACCGAAGCTTGTGTTATGGGTACTAGACAACTGATAAACATACGTAAATTCATTTTTTTTTTGTAAATACATACTTATTATACATAGAAAATACCCAGACCAATACAAACAGACATGTTCATGCACACAAATGTTTGTACTGTGTGCGAATCGAACCCTCGTTGGTGTCAAAGTAGCGTAACAGCGCGTTTCACCACTGCGCCACCGAGCTCGTTTATGATTTTAAACTTTCACGATTGTTACACTAATAAGTAATAAGCAACACAGAAAACGGGTAGACAGATATGTCTGCCCTTAACGGCTTTATCTACTCTCCGGGCTCCTGTCATCCCGTGACCATGACGTCTGCAATGTTGCCGAAATATCGGAGAAATATGAAAACAAATCGCGGTAAGTCCCGTACCTACATTAATAGATCTTAGTTGTTCATATAACTGTATAACGCCAGCCCCTTTTTGACTTGATGCGTTTATATTTTATAAATTACTAGCTATCCGTCCCGGCTTCGCACGGGTGATATGGTCGCTACCAAACTTCAAACGATCACCTGCTGGGCTAACCTGAAGATTCACTGAAAATTTCATCAAAATCTGCCCAGCCGTTTTTGAGTTCGTAGAGGATAAACAGACAAACAGATATATTTATTCCCTTACCTAACGAACACGCGAACGTCGTTTCCGTATGTATAGTATGCATCTTTTCCTCGAAATAAAAAATAAAATACGGTACCAAAAGTAACCTAGAAACTAAATAGGAGTGCACTCAACGAGAAGTCACTTCATAAGTATTTCAGTTACGCAAAGTGCTGTAATTAGGGTTTTAATGCATTTGTAATAAGCACTGTAACGTACACCCGCTACACATTCTGACTGCTATGCCTTCTGTAATTGGGCATGATTAACAGCGGTACCCACCTAAGTGATACTTAATTGGGAAATTTAACCTAAGTGATTTACTATCACTTTGGAATCAAAGGAATTCTTATTAAACGCAGATTTTCATTTCAGATTTTCTCAATGTCTCAAGATGAAAGTCTTTGACCAGTATGTGTTGCCAGTTATAACTTACAGTACAGAAACATGGTTCCTTATATGGGCCTCACACGGAATCTCAAAGTTGCATAGCATGCTATGAAGAGAGCCATGCTCGGAGTTTCTCTTTTTTTAGGGTTCCGTACCCAAAGGGTAAAACGGAACCCTATTACTGAGACTTCGCTGTCCGTCCGTCCGTCCGTCCGTCTTTCACCAGGCTGTATCTCACGAACCGTGATAGTTAGCTCGAGTCCGACTCGCACTTGACCGATTTTTTCTACAACGTCGATAGGCTTACAAGCATACGACCCACCTGATGTAAAGTGACGGCCGTAGCCTATTAATGCTTGTAATATATTAAGTAACACTCGCGCGATGCCTCCTCTGGTGCTTACACAGCAACTTTTTAGGAGCTTACTGGTGACCTCTTTCAAACGCAGGAACACAACAACCCTCTAGGGGCTTGTTATTTGGCTGCGGTTTTTGTGAGGTGGAGGTACTTCCCCAGACGGGCTTTGATGCGCCCAACCTCTCTTAAACCATCCAGACCAAGACAAACAGACATGTCATCAGATAAATGTTTGTCTTTAGTGGAAATCGAACCCACGAGCGTCGGTGTTAAAGTCGCGTCATTCACGACTGGGCCACCGAGCTTGTCCTGCGAGAGAGAGTGTTCAGAAATGAACACATCCGTAGCAGAACTGGAGTTACCGGCGTGGCTCTAAGGATCAGCAAACTGAATTGGCTTTGATATCATAAGATAATTTAAAAGACAGACTTCATAGAGAAGCCTAAGAGACATCCAACATCCATTCTAGGACGTGACCTAAATATTACATGTATAATATGTTTATTTTATTATACAAATATGGATGTAAGGAACTTACATAGTGTTGACAAGTATGTGATGGATTTGTAGACTTTAGTTTTCGTAACGGTAGTTTAAGAACAAGTTTCTTGTAACAGTAAGGTTTTTTTATTTTTTTTTATACAACTATATTGGCAACCAAGCATGCGCCTCACATCAGATGGTAAGCGGTCACCGCAGCTTATTCACGCTCACAACACTACGGGGATGTTACTCGCGCGCTGCCAATCTTGTGACCTAAGGATGTTTCATCACAGTACCCGGTAATTTCTCTGCCATATCTCATCCATCAAACCGGAACACAGTTATATAAACATAGCTGCTTGGCAGTGAGAGAAAGGTACCCATGCAGACGCCTTTAGTACAAAGTCACCCTCTGGTAAAAGGTAATATCACTGGCCACGAAATTTCATCATTATCATCATTTTTTAATGCTGATACCTAATATCATTTTATGAGTGATCAAATTTTTATATTCATCTTCTTATAGTCGAAAATCAAATTAATATAAATATTTTTTTTTGTTTTTTAATTTTGGGCCATAGGAAATGAATCCCATTATTTCCTTTAATTACGTTTATTAATATAATAGTAGTTATATGAAAGTTAATAAAATAAATAAATGTATACGCAAATAACAGTGGAGCCCGATCGTGGGATGACTCCTGGGTTAAATTCCCTCAAAGGGCAAACATCATGTATGTATCAACATGTCTGTTTCTCTTGGTCTTGGTGTTTCCTATATGTTATAAGTAAGTATTTACTACAGATTCACGTATGTTTATCAGTTATGTAGTACCCACAGCACAAACTTTGCTTAGTTTGGGACTAGATGGACCTGATTTACCCGAGAATAATTAAAAACTGCTGATTACTTTGGTATTCTTATATGTAAGTATGTAAATCTTCACGCCAGGTCCCTTGCGGGGTAGGCAGAGAGAACCGAGTGCCATAAGACGCGGTCCTTGCATACTTCACTCGTTTCTCTAACGAAACTAAATAAAGAATGTTTATCTTTATCTTTTTAACATTCATAGCTTTTTTAATGCACGGTCGCCGGTTCCTGGAGCTTCTGACATCACCTTCTGATAAACGACGACTAATTTGGTCATGGTAGATTAGTCTCTGTCTTCCTCGGCTCCTTCCACTTTTGCATTGTATATCTATTTCGTCATTCTTTCATCCTGCATTCTTTTTACATGTCCGAACCAACGGATGTCGGTGTTAAGATAAGAAAAGGCATTCTTATCTTAACACCCACATTCTCATTCAGACCAACTCTCTCTCTTACATCGTCATTACGAACGCAGTCAGCAAGTGTTATGCCACAAATTTTGCGCAATGCTCTCATCTCAACCGCATTTATTCACCTTTCATGCTCTCTCTGCAATAACCAGTTTTCACTTCCATAAATTAGCATTGGTATCCTTATTGCTTCGAAATTTTTTTTCGCTTATAAACTTCGACGTAAGTTCGCGAAATGGTATATTTTGTAAGCATTATTAACATTCATATAAAGTTGTGCGAATTAGAACAGCATTTTGTTTTTCTGTAATATTCACGTAAATCCTTGTCACCCTAATTAATTCAAATTTTATTCTTCACAGACTTCGGATTTCAAGGAGACAGATTTACTTTTTTTGCTAGCGTATTGTCCGCCTAATGGTAAGAAGTTACCCTAGACTGTGGACATTTGCAATACCAGGGCTGTCAAGCGTGCATTGCTGACCCTGTAATAAACTCTCCTCTCCATAATTTCGTAATGCCCATGCCCTAAAACCTTTGGAAAAACTTACCAGGTAGGTCATTTTACGCAAAGTTATGAAGAACTTTTGAACTCTCTGGAACTATACAGTGCTTAACCATTGCGGATCAAGTATGTGAGGAATTGTATGGGAGAAATGAATTTCGAGCTGTCGGCGAGCGGTCCCTAAGGGCAAAATAAAAACTCAAATAAAGAAGTATTGAACCCTTAACCAAACGTAACGAAACAATTTTGTGTGTAATCTGTAATAAAGATCGTCATTAACCTTACAGTTAGCGGGATCAGGGGTAAAAATGGTGATTTTGGTAGATAGAAAGACGATGAGATTCGCATCCTTCCAAATTCCATTTTTAGTATTTTGCTACGAAACCCTAAATGGGGACAGCGTACGTACGTATTAATATATATAAATAGCGGGTAGTCATTTGCTAGAATTAGGGGAATTTTTATTAAGACGTAATTCTTGCTCTTTATACCTGGGGAGTTTTATTTTATTGTCGCATAATTTTCGCAATAAGTCTCCGGTTCTCCTTACAGCGGCGTATCTTTTACATTTTTTTGTGTTAAATCTATTAGCAAATAAGTATATTACTTACCTCATGCTAAATACAAGCAACTTCCTTGTAAATGTTCACTTAGGACAATGGTCCAGATAATTGTTATTTGGCCGCGGTTTGCTGATATATACCAACTTCATTGTAAAGTTACAGAAAAATAGAAAACGAACATTACCTTACAATAACTATTGAAAACTGTTTGTGATAGCAACTGTTAAGAAAGAATAAAATAATTAGACAAGCTTTGCTGTGGCATGTATATACGCGCTAGGTCCCCTGCGATGTAAGCAGTAAACAAGCACCATAAGACGCAGTTTTTACACACCGCGTATATTTTAAATTCATAGCTCTGTATATGCACGACCGCCGATTCATAGGGCTTCTGAAATCGCTTTCTGATGAAACACGACCAATTTGGTTGTGGTAAATGAGTCTTGACCTTCATTGGTTCCTAAATCCTTCCTCTTTCGCGTTGTATGTCTGTTTCGAGAGTCTGCCTTCCTACATTTTTTCTATATGCCCGAATTATCGTAGTAAGAGTCTTCTTATTTTAACATAAATACTCTCATTCAAACCAATTCTATGTCTTACATCATCATTACGAACTTTATTTGCAATCGTTACTTCAGCACCGTGCATGAAAAGAGCTATGAATGTCACAGAAGCGAGTGAAGTATGTAAGAACCGCGTCTTATGGCGGTCGGTTCTCTCTGCCTACCCCGCAAGGGACTTGGCGTGAAGATGTACATACATACTTCAGCAATCTGTCTCAATTTTTTATTTCTCATTATATGATTTATAATTTTATATATTATATTAGTGCCGTGTGGTTGTGCTTATGCTTCTGTACTTCCTAGCATTGTATATAAAAGAAAAATAGCACAATGTTCATATATTTTGAGAACCGATGAGGTGAGTTCTAGAGCGGAATCGCTATGTACAAAACTCTGCCCTAACATCGTAACATTTTTACGTTCCATCGATGAGTACAGTCTTTATAGTTGCGCAAGTGAGGAAAGGGCGATGGAACTCGTGATGTAAATTGATCATCGGGCTTCAATATCTGTAACATCTGTAATATCATTGCAACCTTGAATTTGGTGGTAGAGTCGTACATCGACTCTGGTAAAAATATATTTTGTGTCCACACCTATAAAGTCTAATAGGTGGATAGATGATTTTATAGGGAGTAACCTAGCCAATAAAATATTAATAGGTGGGTATTAAACATATTGTATGAAAATACGTATTGCTAAATCCGTACCATAGCAGATGGAAAATTCAACATGTACACAGAATTAGGATATACCTAGTAAAATTTAATAAGTAATCTGATAGGGGAAGTGTCGGCACCTCACAGAAGAAAAATAATAATTCACTAGAAAACTAATATGTTTGCCTCTACACATGCAGCAGGAGTAGCAACTCGTGACCGTTACTGCTTTACATCAGGCCATCTTGACGAGCTCGGTGACGCAGTGGTGAAACGCGTTGTTACGCTACTTTGACACCAACGCTCGTGGGTTCGATTCCCACACAGTACAAACATTTGTGTGCATGAGCATGTCTGTTTGTCTTGGTCTGGGTATTTTCTATGTATAATAAGTACGTATTTACAAAAAAAAAATGTATTTACGTATGTTTATCAGTTGTCTAGTACCCATAACACAAGCTTCGCTTACTTTGGGGCTAGATGGCGCTGTGTAATTTGTCCGACAATATTTATTATTTATTATTATTATTATCTGAGAAATAAGTTTTACTTGATACTCTATAAAGCCTCGGACCATAATAATAAAGGACAAGTTGTTGTAAGTAACGCCTAGTAACTACTTTCGGAGATCTGCCAGTCATCACAGCTACGATCAGTTGGCTACTTACTAGCTGCTGCATTGAGGTAAACGCGTAGCATATAGCTACGACACATGCTACGAACAACTACGCGAAGTACTAGTGGCGGCAAATGACGTAAATGGTAACTAATGTCAGCATGTTGTAAGTTATCGCGGCTATGAGCCAATTCTTAGTGAAAAGAATTACCGAGTGATTTAAATCTTTTAACAAAAAAGTTTAAGTTTTTTTAAAACGATAGAAACGGTAGCGCGGCGCAAAAAGCAGTCGCAAGGCCGCACGAGACTTGTTGCAACTAGAATGTACACAGCATGCGCTGCAGACCGCGGCCGCTGCCCGCCGTTGCTCTTTTAGTGGGAATTGACCCTGAGATCAACTGGTGACTGGTATATGCTACGGGTCTACGACGAAGAATCCGCTACGCTGGATCTACGACGGCCTGCAAGTAGTATCGGTGGTGCCCATCAACTCGTACTTATCTCGCTTCAGGGATACAGGTCTCCCTTTAATCGAAATTTGATATGAGTGTGTTATGACACGCAGTTTTATAGCAGATTGGCGAAGACTAGTGTATTTAACTGGTGCTACGAGTCTACGACTATGGATCCGCTACGCAGGGACTACGAAGGATTGCATGTAATATTGGTGGTGTTCATATTTTATCAATTCATGCTCATCTCGCTTCAGAGATACATGTCTTCCTTTAATCGAATTAAGTTAAGAGCGTGTTATTCCACGCAGTTCTATTGCGGATTATGCAGACTGGTGCATTTAAGTCACCCAAAAGCCTGACTGACTGACTGACTTAGCGTAACGATGGTCCTCAACCGAAAACCACAACACCGAAAAGGCACAGAAATATCCTATTTACTGATGAAAAAATATTCATGATTGAAGAGCACTACAACAAGCAAAATGACAATATGAATGCACACAGTTCTAAAGAAGCCACCCAAGTGTCAAAAGTCATCATTCTCCATCTGTAATGGTTTGGTGGGGGTGTCTTATCAAGGAGTCACAAAGCTTCATTTTTGTGAAAAAGGAGTGAAGACTTCATATCTTGAGACAGTCATGGATCGTGTTGCGAAATCTTTCAGCAATACACTTTTTAATAATGTACCTTGGATTTTCCACCAGGACTCTGCACCTGGTCACAAGGCATAAACTCAAGCCAGTCTCGAAACCAACTTCCCGGACTTTATAATAGTTGAAGACTGGCCGTCGTCTAGTCTAGATATGAATCCCTACAAATTATGGTCAGTTTTAGAGTACATGGCCTGTTCGAAACGACATGCCGACATTGTGTCACTTAAGAAATCTCTGGAGCAAGCATTAGCTAAGTTTCCAACGGAATCAGTGCGTAAATTCATAGATTCATGGCCAGACAGATTAAAGACCTGTATCAAAGCAACGGGTGGCCATTACGAAAATAATATTTTATTTCTTATTTTTTTCTGTGATTTCTATAAATATATAAAGTCGATACCCTCAATTAACCGACTACCTATATGACGTTTTGTTTCTGAGCGACTTAATGAAGCAACGACGTGAACAAATACTGAACAACTACGTAAACAAAGAAATTGATCCATAACTTATCAGCAATAAGGCGAATGAATAAGTAGCCAACAAATATGGAAAGTATTAAGGAAGTTTAAATTTTAAATATTAGCGTTATAATCGAATTTATCGACGACGAATCATGAGCACTTATTCAATACAAACTTGCCAAGATAATTAACCATCTCAATTTAAACATCTTGAACGTTACACGTAACATCGAAAACCAACCAAGTGTCAAATTTTGCAAATAAAACCACTTATTTAACGGTGCGATCAGAATTTATTTGAATGTCATAGGATTGTAAACTGAACATAACTAACAAAATGATTATTCATAAAAATAAGGTAACTTAGTTCACAAGTTCACAGTTGGTATCTATTTAAAAAGTAAATAATTTGAAAAAGATTTGAATAAGATTTACCTATTATTTACCTACTGCGTTTCTTTGCTCTCAATATTTATAGCAATAATATAAATGAGAAGTTTTATTAACATTACAATGCTTCATAAAAAAAATACATATTCATTTGTAACAGAACTTATGGCCGAACTCAGTACGAGTATGTATGTATGTACGTATATCTTCACGACAGTTCCCTTGCAGTGTAGACAGAGAGAACCGAGCGCCACATGAATAGGTCCTTACAAACCTCACGCGCTTTTTTAACATACATAGCTCTTTTCTAGCACGCTTACAGTTTCCGAGGGCTCCTGACATTACCTTCTGATAAAACACGACCTATTTGGTCATGGTAAGTGAGTCTTGGTCTTCCTCGTCTCCAAGATCCTTCCACTTTCGCATAGTATATATTGATGAAATAGTTTTATGATTATTTCATCAAGCGTTCTTTCTACATTGTCGAACCGACGGATTTTCTTATCTTAACATCGATGCTCTATTTCAGACCAACACTGTTTCTAACATCATCATTGCGAATACAATTTACAAGCTCTTATTCATCACTGCGATTTCGTTCTACTTTCATGTTCTCTTTGCCATACCCAACTTTCACTTCCATAAGTTAGCGTTAGGATTAGTACAACGTTGTGTACAGCTAGCTGTGGTGGCTTAGGTTTCCACTGCCAAGAAGTTTACTCAATGCTCCATTCACGCTGTTCCCAGCACTCACTTATCACATATACTTATCTTTACATCAGCGGTGTATCCCATCCCTGGTAAAAGCACTTCCTACATGTACAATCTCATTCACTTGCTCCAACACTATTTCATTAACCATGACATTCGTGTTTATCCTGGTTCCATTCATCTCCGTTTTGTTCACATTCAAATGTAATACTTTATAATATATCTATACTAAAATTAGGTATGAAGTGTGCAATTTCGTCAGTGAAATATCGTATGGATCTCAGATTTTACTCCCACGCTACGCCCTTGTCACGTCCATCCATATTCAGGACACTGTTTGAAACCTGATAGGATGATATATCAGTGAGAGGTACTTTTTAGGGTTCCGTACCCAAAGGGTAAAACGGAACCCTATTACTGAGGCTCCGCTGTCCGTCCGTCCGTCCGTCTGTTACCAGGCTGTATCTCATGAACCATGATAGTTAGACAGTTGAAATTTTCACAGATGATGTATTCTGTTGCCGCTATAACAACAAATACTAAAAAATAGAATATAATAAATATTTAAGGGGGCTCCCTTACAACAAACGTGATTTTGTTGCTCATTTTTGCTCGATATTAATAACGGCAACAGGTAGACGCTTGAAATATTCACAGAATATTTAGTTATATATTCACTTTAAGAATAAATAATTAAATTAAAATAAAACAAATATTTAAGGGGGCTCCCATACAACAAACGTGATCTTTTTGCTGTTTTTATAGGTACGGAACCCTTCGTGCGCGAATCCGACTCGCACTTGGCCGTTTTTTTTTTCTTTTTCTTTAAGCGAATTGATATTTTGCCATAAATATTTTTAACACATTCTCAGTTCCATTCATCATTCCATGTAATCATTTTAATAAGTCTATCTATTTATCTACAAAATCACGGCAAATACCTTGCGGGGTATGCATGGAGATCCGAGAGCCACACGCTCGATCCTTACATACCTCACTCGCAACTTTAATATTAATTGCTCTTCTCATGCATGCTCCCCGGTTTCTAGGGCTACTAACATCGCCTTCTGATATAACACTATCATTTTGGCCATGATAGGATAGTTCTGGCCTTCGTAATTAAGTGAGCAGCCCAGTGGACAAAGGACCGACCTAAAATCTGACAGTCTATAGTTCGAATCTCGAAGTGGGTATATATCACTGAATTCATATTTTCATATTTATCGCTCCACATTAACCCCTATTCATCACACTGCAGGGATACGAGGCCCCCTTCAACCGAAGTGGTTTAGAGCGTACTCCGCCACGCTGGTCAAATGCGGATTGGCAGAGGCCAGGGCCAGTATCTTCATGTCGCCCGAGGGCCGCTGACTTTATTCATTTATCGACAAAAGCCGAGGCCGACGGCTTAACGTGCCCTCCGTAACTCGAGATAGACAAACTCATCTATAGATAGGCGATCGATGTTGCTTAACCTACGTGTTCGGTTAGAATGACTCACAACGACGCCAAAGAGCTCCCAAATAATTTTTATCTGCAGAACAGTCAGTTTGTCTTGGTGCGGATGTTTTAAGAGATGTTGAGCACATCAAAGCAGTCCGTCTGGGGGACTACCTCCACCACACAGAAAACCGCAGCCAAATACCAAATCCCTACAGGGTTTCTGTGTTCCTGCGTGGGAGTGAGGTCACCACAGCTCGGAGCTGCTGTGTTAGCAGCAGAGGAGGTATCGCGCGAGTACTACTTATTGTATTACACGCGTTCATAGGCTACGGTAATATAAATACGCATTACATCAGGTGGGTTTGTTTGTATGCCTCCCGACATTGTATAACAACAAATAAAATATAACATAAACATATAAACATAAGTACATTAAGATTTAATCTAAACTATGAAATATATTTTATCAAAACATATCTATCAGACTAACCTACCATGACCAAATTGGTAGTGTTTTATCAGAAGGTGATGTCAGGAGCTCCAGGAACCGGCGAGCGTGCGTGAAAAGAACTATGAATGTCACAGAAGCGTGTGAAGTATGTAAGGACCGCGTCTTATGACGCTCGGTTCTCTCTGCCTACCCCGCAAGGCACTTGGCGTGAAGATATCTACTATTTAACCAACCTTAAAAAAACAACAAGCAAGCAGCAAACTCTGTAGCATGTAATGCACTATAGACAATCAGTGTCTATTTGCAAGAGCAAAGCTATGATAGTTATTATCCGATCAGTACATACAGGGATGGCAATATATGATATATTGTATGATTAATATCCCTTTCATTGTCAATCATGATAGATACGGCAACCGGTTCGCAGCAGGAAGGCCATATGTATAATTGGCATCCGACGTTGTATAATAAAAAAAGCTACATGTAATTATCTAACAAGAACATCTAAATAACATTTCTGATGGGTTTTTGACAAGGGTTTGACGTAGAGGATCGTCAGAACATAAAGGGAACTGCTACAAATTGGCAGTGTTACATAATTTATGTCTCTAGTGTGTTAGTGCCAATTATTGCAATTAGCAATATTGGACATGTTAAGTCGAGGTATATGACTGAACAATAAAGCACTGAACACACTATGGATTTATATAGTTAGGTATATTTATTCAGCATCGAACTCTATTCATATTCCTAACATTCCACTCTGCCAATTGACCGTAGAGTGAAAAATGGTACGTGGAAATTTACTATCACTTATACCGGTAAAAAGTTGATCAGGAAATAGTCCGATATTTGTTAGAATTTTTTAAAGGTATTTTATTCGCTTTAGCAGATTGTAAATATACCTGCAATAATAAATATATACAATTTTGTGGAAACAATAAATTTTACTTGCGTATTTTTAAAATAATTATCGCTTTGTAGTTCAAACTTTTTGCCCGATAATTTTTAAATATTGCTTGCAAATAATTTTATATAGTACACAATACATGCAATAATGATGTACGCCCGTTCGTATGACTATTATAACTATTGACTGCGGATCAGAACACTTTAATTATTATTTTCTAAAAATCAAATATAATTAAATATATTTGATTTCCGTTATTTGGGGCTACCATTGCCGAGTAATATTATCCGAATTTACATAAAAAGACGCCCAAAAATATAAGCAAAACAGCTGGTCATTTAAACTGAAATTACAAGCTCTACGGTTACATTTGTTTCTTAAATCTTAATAAAATATGTTCAAAATTGTGACACACCTAACACCAAACTTCTCCTATTCAATTAGATAACTAAAGACACAAATAGACACAAATCAAGATCAAAAACTAATTATTAGTCGTGAGGGTACAAATTATACAATACCTGAGCACACAAACCCTCGCGCCTAGCAACTACGGGGCGTCTATTGAGACGTCAATAAATCGCCCACCGAAATCCCAAGCAACGCTAACTACACTATTGAAATTACATAACCTTCATATCCGAACAAAGAACGTGGATGAATAGATGTGAAACTTCATACTTATTTCCTACTAGCGGATACCTGGCGTGTGCCACTACGTTAAAAATATATTGTCGCAAAGTATTTACGCAAAAAAATACATGTTATGATGTAACTAAAAATTTACGGCTTTCGAATTTTTTTCTTTACTTGTGCTATATTACATAGCATCTTGACAAATTTCATGATTCTAGGTCAACGGGAAGTACCCTGTAGGTTTTGATTCCCTTGCGAGTGTCAAAATATGCGGCATAATCGGTACATAAACGGCCGTATCTTTTGATTGCGTTAACATAGAAGTTTGATGTTTTCACTGCTCGAAGGGATTGCAGACCTAAGTATTTGATATTAATTGCTCCACCCGTCCCTGAGAGAAAAGGTCCTGACAGACGGACGGATGACTAAGTGATCCTATAAGGGGTCCGGTTTTACTTTTGAGGTACGGAACCCTAAAAAGAAGTGCATTTTGTCTATTTGTTTGAAAAAAAGGAAATTACATACATACATACATATCATCACGCCTGTCTCCTATTGGGGTATAGGGCAGAGACTATAGTACGCCAAGTGCACCGATCCAATCATACCGCTCTCGTGCATGCGCCAAACATGCATGATCTTCGGTTTTTTTTGATTAGGCCCTTTTTCAACACATCATTAATTTGATCTATAGGTATATGTGCATCTAGGGTGGCCCCTCCCGATATTATCATTCACTCTTGCTTGATACACTTCTTACGTAACTCTTTTAACATTCATTCTATCTAAATGACCAAACCATCTCAGCATACCCTTTTAAATTTTTGTCACTACATCAACTTTCATTCCACAAAGTTCTCGTATTGTGCTCTTTTTTACTCTATCAACCATTCTCACTCCACACATACTCCTCAGCACTTTCATTTCTACGGCGTTCACCCTGCTTTCATGCTTCTTCCGCCATACCCATGTTTCACTACCGTACATCAATGTTGGCGTTAATGCACCCTGAATAATAAGCAAGGTGAGCTTTGCTCGATATGTTATCGCTTGTTACCACGGAGTACAACGCACTATTGATACGGTTTCCTGCTTTCACTCTTCTTTCAATATCGCTCTCAAATTTTCCATCTCTCGTAAACATAGAACCTAAGTACACAAATTCATTCACTTGTTCCACTTTTACATCTTTGATCATTATCTGACAATCTCTAACACTTTCATTCCTTTCAAACACCATCGCTTTCTTCTTCATTACATTTATTTTCATCCCTTTCCTTTTAAAGGCCTCATTCATTACAGTAACCATTTGTTGTAGTTCTTCCGCCGAAGATGCAAGGAGATCCTGATCATCGGCGTACAACAGGGTTTTAAATATTGACTCATTCATTTTTATTCCACAGTCATACTCTTTCAAATCTGTCAAACGACTGTCCATGAATAAGTTGAACAGCCAAGGGGATGCTACACAGTTCTGCGTAACACCAATGAACGCGTAGAAAACCTTTTTGTGTTTTCACAGAACACCGCAGTCAAATAACGACTACCTGGAGGGTTGTCTTGTTCCAAAGGAGCTTACCAGAAAAGGCAGCACCAGTGATACTTAATATCGAGTCGAGCACGGTGGCTCAGTCGTGAAAGACGCGGCTTTGACATCAACGCTCGTGGGTTCGATTCCCACACAAGATCAAATATGCATCAAAGCAGCTTGCCTGGGGAAGTACCTCCACCTCACAGAAAATCGCAGTGAGGTCGCCAGTAAGCTCCTAAGGAGTTGCTGTGTAAACAGCAGAGGAGGCAACGCCCGAGTGATATATGTTATAAGCGTTAATAGGCTACGGTAACTACTTTACATAAGGTGGACTGTATGCTTGTATGCCTCCCGACGTGGTATAAATATATATATATATATAATGCAAGCGTTAATAGGCTACGGTAACCGCTTTACATCAGGTAGGCCGTTTGCTTGTATGCCTCCCGACGTTGTATATAATGCAAAATTACTAACATCGTTGTAAAGTTTACCTCATAAACAAATTTATAGAACTCTATTTAGATGAAGCATTGGCTAGCAATATGTATATATATATATATATATATATATATATATATAGGTATAGTATATATATGTAGTTAGCCAGGCTAGTTAGCTATGTATGTGTCAATGTATATCTTCACACCAGCTCCCTTGCGGGGATGGCAGAGAGAACCGAGAGTCATAAGACGTCCTTACATACTTCATTCGCATCTCTAACATTCATTGCTCTTCATGCATACTCGCCGATTCCTAAGGCTCCTGACATCACCTTCTGATAAAAGTTGGCTATAATTAATAATAACTATCTATAATATGATTACAAAAATACGTATCGTATCTATTAAATAAACATGCTATGTTTTATCAGACTGGAATAATTAAATTAGCGTCCGTTATAAATCAATTCTGTTTTGTATTCCACGACTGGTAGACACGAGATAGCAAACACAATCGTGCGTAATTCGCGCAAGATTTATTGACTTCACACTGGTAAGACCGTTGCTGTTATAAATTTGATTATTCTGTTCCAATGGCTTTAACGAAAAACATATCACCGTGTAAAAATTATGTTCCTATGACGGAAATAAATATGTCATTTTCTAAAGACCAATTTTTTTATGTAAATTTTGGGGTGGAGTGGTAGCTGTCATGCTTGGAGCCTTTGCCAAGTGCCAACAAGGTGAGGTTAACTTTGCCTCGGTTTAAGAGAGGTAGGATGCATCAAAGCAGCCCGTCCGAGGAAGTACCTCCACCTCACAGAAAACCGCAACCAAGTAACAACCCCCCAGAGGGTTGTTGTGTTTCTGTGTGTGAGTGAGGTCACCAGTAAGCTCCTAAGGAGTTGCTGTGTAAGCAGCAGAGGAGGCATCGCGCGAGTGACATATGTTGTAATTGCGTTAATAGGCTACGGTAACTGCTTTACATCAGGCGGACCGTATGCATGCATGACTCCCGACGTTGTATTAAAAAAAAACCCTCTAGAGGGGAGGCCAATGCTCAGCAGTGGACGAATACAGGCTGAGATGATGATGATGTTGTAGTGGATAGGTTACCAATAAGATTATAAGGAGCGTTAGTAACCAAAATGATAACGGTAACCGTTTCACATAATACTCGCCGTATGTTTGATTACTAACCGATGCTATAAAAAGGAGACAGTTATGCTAAGTGTAACGAAAACTGAATATAAAAATCAAATAAATGTCCTAATTCATTTAGAACTTAAGTAAAGCTTAAGTTAAATTCTGTCTTAAACTCCTAACTCACTTAATAATAGTTTGCTTAACGCAGATAACATAAAATAAGCCGTAATATCATTAAAGTAACGTTTGAAATAAGTCAAGCTCTACTAACTTAAGTATTTAAACTTAGTTCTTATCATTTTGTATGGAAAGACATTTATGTAATCGGATTATTTAAGTATTTTCTGTTATACGCACGTTGGTGCAATGGTTAGCAACGCTATTTTAATACCGAGGCTCACTGGTTCAATTTCCATACAGGTCAAATATTTATATGCATGAATACTGGAATACTTAAGAGAAGTAGGGTGCAATAAAGCAGACCATCTGGGGAAATACCTCACAGAAAATCGCGGTCAAATAACAACTCCCTAGAGGGTTGTTGTGTTCCTGTGTATGAACGAGGTCACCAGAAAGCTGCTAAGGAGTTGCTATATTAGCAGCAGAGGTAGCGTCGCGCAAGTGTTACTTAGCGTTCATAGACTTCGGTAACCACTTTACATCAGATGGGCCGTATGCTTGATTGCCTCCCGACGCTATACAAAAAAAAAATCTGTCTGTTTGATCAAAAGCCAAAACCCACAAGGGCGGGAAAAGCAGGAAAGTGACAGCGACCCGGGGCGGGATTTTGATAACATTCGTGATATGCAACCTGTCACACAAAAAGCGATCGCACCAGATCTTCCCTGCTTTTCCCGCTCATGTGAGTTTTGGCTTTTAGTCTGGGTCTTACAAACAAAGAGTGGTATGGCGCATCAAAACAGCTAGACTGGGAATATAACTCCTTGCGGAAAACCGCAGTCAGATAACACCTCTCTAAGGCGTTGTAGTCCAGTAAATTAACGAGGTTACACGTAAAAATACAACTCTGAGGTTGTCTATCTATAACCTTACTTCATGTATTGCAAAAGATCATAGAATATGGCAATCACTTACTGTGAGGTAGAGGTACTGCCCCCAATAGGGCTAATTTGATGCGCACTACTTCCCTTAATAGACAAATAATTCATGTTTGAATGCAAACCTGTCATATAAAAAGCTAGCGCGATCCAGCGCGGTACGATCGCTTTGTGTCTCACAGGTTGCATACAAACACGAGTGTTACAAAAAGTACCATCTCGGGTCGCTGTTGGTTTCTCGTTTTTCCCGCCCATATTGATTTTGTATAAAAGTATATTATATTATAAGAAACAAGAAGTTTCCTTGTTTACTTTTATACAAAATCAATATGGGCGGGTAATTATTTATATTTGTCTGAAAAATAGCTGTAATATATATAGATTATATAACAGTTACTACACGGACAAAATTTCGCAATACAAGTTTATAACACTAACAAAGTTATTAAGAAAAATATTGTTATAATAACAAACTAACACTAAGGGTTAGTAGCATATCATGCAGGATATAGTTTAAAAGGTTTTATTTAAATACTTTGGATTGTTTTATATACTTATGACGTAATGAAGAGTTACGAGCGATATCGACGCAAAATACAATACAATAAAAAAGGCCACTAAAAATTAAATAGCATTTTTGATATTATAACTGCTATATTAGACATTTAAAAATGAAAATGAAAAATATTTGTTATTACTACAACATAGACAATATAAATTACAAGCAGTGGGATAAATTATTACAGTTATTTCAGTGCTTGTAAGCTGACTTAATTTTTCAAATAAGGAATATCTATTGGTTATCTCACTAGGCAAGCCTGTACCGAGGCAACCTTTATGCTAACGTTTGCCTTAGATATAAAACTGTTTTACAAATCGACTAAATAATGTTATGTATAATGTCCCACCTGAACACAAACTCACTGTGCAGTCTTTAAAACATCCTCCGTATTTTCATACGTTAACGTTTTCAACAATTTCTGTATAATATGTTTCGCTTTACTGTGCTATTTGAAATGGAAACAGTATCGAGGGCCAGATCCAAAAAGACACAGATACAACATTATTTCTTATCTATATGATAATATTGTTGAGGTGAGCAGCACATTTCTTTATAATCTATGGGATGCATGAAAAATTATTTCAAAGGATGTTTTTAAATATGAACAGATATTGCTAGGTCCGTTTCATTATTTCCAATACAAGTGAGAATTTTATCTGCTATTTTTTTCCAACAGAGAAGCAGTTATTTCTTGATTCGATTGACAGTTTCCTACCTGTGGAATAACGAATTTTAAAGAAAACATATGACTAAGGAATAGGTAGCGTAGTGCAGTGTAGTATAGTGTAGTGTAGTATAGTATAGTATATCTTTGCGCTAGGTCCCTTGCGAGGTAGGCGGAGGGAACCGAGCGCAATAAGACGCGGGTCTTACACACTTCACTCACTTATTTCACATTCATAGCTCTTTTCATGTACGCTCGCCGGTACGCCGCTCCTGACATCACCTCCTGTTAAAACACGACCAATTTGGTCATGGTAGGTTAGTCTCGGTCTTGCTCGGCTCATACATCCTTCCACTTTCGCATTGTATATCTGTTTCGTCATTCTTTCATCTTGCATTCTTTCTACATGTCCGAATCAACTTAGCATGCCCATTCTTATCTTAACACCGACACTCTCGTTCAGACCAACTCTCTTTCGTACGTCGTCATTTCGAACTCGGTCAGCAAGCGTTATGCCACAAATTTTTCGCAGTGCTCGCATCTCGACCGCATTTATTCTACTTTCATGCTCTTTCTGCCATACCCAGCTCTCACTTTCATAAGTTAGCGTTGGGATTAGCACCGCGTTGTGTACAGCGAGCTGTGCCTTCTGGCTTAGATTTCGGCTGCCTAGCAGTTTACCCAACGCTCCATTCACGCTTTTCCCTGCACTCATTCGTCTCTCCACATCAGCGGTGCACCTTCCATCGTTGCTAAAAGCGCTTCCAAGATATACAAACTCATCCGCTTGCTCCAACACTACATCATTAACCTTAATCCTAGTGTTCGTTCTACTATAGTATAGTATATCTTCATGTCAGATCCCTCGCTAGTGCCATAAGACGTGGCCCTTACCTCGCTCCCACACACGTCGGGAGGCATACAAACATATGACTCTCCTGATGTAAAGCGGTTACCGTAGCCTATGAACACTTGTAATACATTAAGTATTAATAGCGCGATGGCACCTCAACTGCACGCAGTAACTCTTTAGGTGCTAACTGGTGACCTTACACACACAGGAACACAACAACCCTTTAGAGAGTTGTTATTTGGCTGCGGTTTTCTATGAGGTGGAGGTACTTTCATTCGCCTTACCTCTCTTAAAAATACCCAGCCTAATATGCATGTCCATACACACAAATTTTTGTCCTGTGTGGGAATTTACCCCACAAGTATTGGTGTTAAAGTAGCTATTGTTAACCATGATTTTTTTATACAACGTGGATAGCATACAAGCATATGGCCCTCCTGATGTAAAGTGGTTACCATAGCCTATAAACGCTTGCAATACATTAAGTGTCACTCCCGCGATGGCACCTCCGCTGCTAAGATAGCAACTCCACAGGAGCTTACTGGTGACCTCACTCACGCGCTGGAAGATAACAATCCTCTAGGGTGTTATTATTTGGCTGCGGTTTTCTGTGAGGTGGAGGTACTTCCCCTGACGGACTACTTTGATGCGTCCTACCTCCCTAGCAGTCAGAACCCGTTATATACGTTTTCCCATACATTTCACGGTCGTATACGACCACCCGGGTTTCGAAGGGTTAAAATATCCAGACCAAGACATAGTCATCCACACAAATTTTTGTCCTGTATAGGAATTGAATCCACGAGTGTTGGTATTCATAACGCTTTATCCGTAATTCAAACTATACTTGTCCTGGAAATAATTTTGAAGAAGTGTTAAGCCGAGAACAAGAGCGCACTAAACCGTGTCAATACAAAGGAATGACAGACAAGCAAATAGACCCATACATTTATAGTATGTAGGCGGAATTGTGTAAGGAATTGAAATGTCTACGGCAATTCGAGAATCTATTTTTAAATAATCCCGAAGAGAAGGAAACAAATCGGAGTTTGTCTACAAATTGTATTACGTGAATGCAATAGATTTGAATTTCTTCTTTAGCACATACAATGGGGCCAGTGATTTGATCATGTTCTTATGTTTCTACGAATAAAAGGGCCAGGTAAGGGTATCCACTCGAAATAAATTGAGTGAATGAAGAAAGCTTGGATCAAAATGAAATCAATGACGCGAGATGAACACACTGTGAACATAAAGAAATATTGGTCTCAACTCGGATGAATAAAAACATGGAGTTTAGATACATGAAAATACTGGTTTAGAAAAATCAAATATCTATAACTTCACGACGAGCTCGGTGGCGCAGTGGTGAAACGCGTTGGTACGCTACTTTGACACCAACGCTCGTGGGTTCGATTCTCACACAGTACAAACAATTGTGTGCAAGAACATGTCTGTTTATCTGGGTCTGGGTGTTTCCTATGTATAATAAGTATGTATTTACAAAAAAAATGTATTTACGTATGTTTATCAGTTGTCCAGTACCCATAACACAAGCTTCGCTTACTTTGGGGCTAGGTGGTGCTGTGTATATTGTGCGAATATATTTATTTATCTAATCTGTGTTATACCAATGTCACGCTAAGAGAAATTATAAAGAAAAACTTTTTTAAGGAAAGCAAGTAAACAAATATCCAACCTCCTTGCGCTCCGAGATTTTCGTATACATATAAATATATTTTACTGCATAAAAAATTTACTTACGAACATTGTACTACATTTTCTATAACTGCAATTATTTCTTGTTTTTGAGACTGTTGATAGACAGATAGACGAACAGGCAAATTGAAACGTATATTATGGATTTCCTTTATATCTTTTTAGGACGGAACCGAATACAGTAGAAACAACCCGTATTTGCGAAAATACTTTTAGAAATTTAGCAAAAAAACCCTAAGAATTTCAATTTGGATTTATATTGTTGTTATAATTTCTATTTATTTTTTATACCACTAAGTTGGCAAACATGCATACGGCCTGCCTGATGGTAAACAGTCACAGTAGCCTACGGACATTTGCAGCACCAGGGGTGTCACTCATGCGTTGCCGATTCTCTAAAAACTTTTTTTATACTACGTCAAGAGGCATACAAGCATACGGCCCACGTGATGTAAAGCGGGTACCGTAGCCTCGTAACGCTTGCGATATATTAAGTATCACTCGCGTGATCTCTCTTCTGCTGCATACACAGCAACTCCTTGGGAGTTTACTGGTGACTTCACTCACACGCAGGTACATAACAACCCTCTTGGAAGTTGTTATTTGGCTGCGGTTTTCTGTTAGGTGGAGGTACTTCACCAGACGGGCTGCTTTGATGCATCCTACCTCTCTTAACTGGACAAACTATTAACGCCATAAGCTCCTTTGTATAACGGTTATAAACACAATTGTAAATATAAGTCTGTACTTATATGTAAATCAGAAGAGTTCGTTTATTTGAACGCGGTAATCTTTGGAATCGCATTTGAACAAATAATTTTGCATTTGATAGCCAATCTCTTGAGGAAGGTTATTCCACATCATGGTACGACACTTATAAGCCTAGAAAATGAAACAAAGAAGAATAAACGATTTATATCGGATACCAGAATACTGCAGGTAATAAAATATTATAATTATCATATCTTAAAAAAGAACGTTCATACCTACAAATATGCGGAATATTGAATGTACGAACTATTTGTCTACGCCACGTAGTAAACATGGTAAAGGGGATATCGTAGATGCTTGCAGTACACAGATTTACTAGCATGAGAACTTCTTGAGATGGATAGCCATGCAAAATATCCTCGAAACAATGATTTTTGCACAACTGACGCATAGTTGTAAAACGGAAAACTTTCGAGAACGGAATGATTACTAAACTAGCACAATTTGTTGAACGGGCTTACATAAAACAATTCCCCTGTGGTATTCTCACTATACGAGTTCATCTCCCACTTAGCCTTATTCTCTGTGAGGGTTCTAAACGTGCTGACGGGACGTCCGCCGGTTGTGAAACATCTTAGTGAATATTCAGATTTTTTAATAAATAAAAATTAAAAACCAATAAAAAATAATAATTAGTAGAGTTTTGTTAAAATAAAAATCAATATATTTATATTATTTTTTTTATTCGCATGCACACACGCAAGGGAGTCGAGAGTGGTGGCGTAGAGCCCCCTCATGCCCCCATGAGAGAGCGCCATGCTATTTGCCGTCACGGCATACGGTTCGATTTTAGTGCCAAGGTGCGCCAATAGATGTATCACATCAAAAACTAATATTAAAAGCATGCTCCGTACCACGATCGTTTCTACTAGATTTTATTATACACATACGGTCCATCTAATACAAAGCGGTTACCGTAGCCTGTGAAGGTTTGCAATTCATTAAGTATTACTCGCTTGATGCCTCCTCTGCTGCTTACACAGCAACGCCTTAAGAGCTTACTGATGATCTCACTCACTCGCAGGAACACTATAACCCTCTAAGTAGTTGTTATTTGGCTGCGATTTACCTCTGCTACTAATACAGCAACTGCTTAGGAGCTTATTGGTGACCTTACTCACTCATAGGAACACAAGAACCCTCCGGGGTTTCGTTATTTTGCTGCGGTTTTCGTGGAGATAGAGGTACTTTCCCAGAAAAACTGTTTTGATGCGTCTTTCTTCTCTTTAAAACACCCAAACCAAGACAAACAGATATGGATATGCATGCAGATGTTTGCCATGTATGGGAATCGATCCCACAAGCATTGGGGTCAAAGTAGCGTTACTAACCTGTGTAGCCGAGCTCGTCAAAACGTCGGTCTTGCAATTCTCTTATAAAACCTGAGACCAACTCGCACCTGGTTACCTTGTACTTATTTATATTCTTTTAACGATCTCAGTGGCGCAGTGGTGAAACGCGTTGTCACGTTACTTTGACACGGATGCTCGTGGGTTCGATTCCCACACAGGACAAATATTTGTGTGCATGATCATGTCATGTAACATCTCCTAGAGTCCTAGAGAGTTGTTACGTTCCTGGATGGGAGCAAGCCCTTGTAGAGTTGCTGTATTATCAGCAGATGTTGCATCGCGCGAGTAATACTTAATGTATTGCAAGCATTTATCAGCCGTATGTACATATATCGTACTATCGACGAATATACCAACACTACCTCTAATGAAGACCATAAAAGATTGGAGCGACCGTGTGCTGTTAAAACTGTAGGGGCTGTTAATGCTGTTAAAGCCCGAATTTATCGGAATCTGATTAGGAAACAAAAAATCTTATAGTGAGAAATGAAGATTACCGCTAGGACTCTGTCGCGTATAATAAAATAAGACCTGAAGCTTGGCACTTATCGTCGATAAACAGGACATGATCTAAATAAATCTCTACAATTGAACAAAGTGGATCGATCAAAATGCCGATACGCAGATAAAAGGCACAGAAATATCCTCTTTAATGACGATAAGAATTTCACGATTGAAGAGCACTACAACAAGCAAAATAACAAAGTGTACGCATACAGTAGAAGTGTGCGTATACTTTGTTATTTTGCTTGGTATTAATAAGCCGCCTAAGTGGTCAGAAAGTTATAACGTGGTAATCGTCCTGCGTCTATAATGGTTTAGTGGGGCGTGTCTTATCGAGGAGTCACAAAGCTTAATTTTTGTGAAAATTTGTGAAAAAGGAGTAAAGACATCAGCCAAAGTGTATTAAGAGACTGTCTTAGATCGTGTTGTAAAACCGCTCAGTAATACTTTTTTTTAATGTACCGTGGATTTTTCAGCAGGAGGCTTTGCACCTAACCAAAATGGCAACTGTAAAATTAAAAATGGCAAAGTGACATATGACTAAATAACTGGTTTTTAAAATATATGATAATTTTTCAGCAATTTTACAGCCCTAAGCCATGAATTAATTACCTTATGTTTATTAATGTTTGAATAATGCATAAGTGTCCAGATAAACCAAGAAGCTGCTTTTGTGATACTTTTATGAATAAAATTGTATGTAACACTAATTTAATAACTAACGTGAATAAAACATGAAGTTCCATTTCACAAAATAAGGTGTATTTTTAAACCCTTTAACCGAAGGGGTTTATAGGACACTCTAACACGCTGCTTAATTGCAGATTGGCGGAGACCAATGATTTCATGCCGGCCGAAGACCACTGACTAAGCTGTCTTGGACAACAGCCAGGATCGACGACTAAACGTGCATTCAGAAGCGCGGAGAAACTTGGGCCACATAAACCTTCGTAGACTGACTGCGGTTGACATTGCTTAACCTGTTTTATTCAATTAGAATGACACGCGAACCGACGCCATCGAGCTCTCAGTTGGAAAATTTTAGAAACGAAACATTGAAACGAAGTTCAATATGTAAGTATAGTGACAATATTCGCTTAACAGTTGGTAATCGTAACTTACCACCGTGTAGAACCCAAATCAGAGCGGTCGTCCGTTGAATGACACAGACAAATTGTGCGGGCGACATATTAATGGTAGTGTACGTAGCTGTTGTTAGACTGTATGAGATGACAATCCATCGTTTACCTATCTACTTCATGAGTTTTGTCACTTTACTCACCATTTTTTACACCATCTACTCCTTATTCTAAAGATAGATAAAAAGATAAAAAATATTTATTTGCCATTGGCCCACGCGAACATACATAG
The DNA here is from genome assembly GCA_947507595.1 of Pyralis farinalis. Lineage (NCBI taxonomy): Eukaryota > Metazoa > Arthropoda > Insecta > Lepidoptera > Pyralidae > Pyralis > Pyralis farinalis. Next base: position 34,212,649 of record OX382260.1, on the reverse strand, counting down.
ACACGTCTTAGATTTTTGAAATATAATGTTATTTTATCTTATTCAATTCTCTTTTTTCTTTTTTTAATCTTTTAGAATTTCGGAAATGACCATTGGTGAAAAAAAAAATGCCGAAAGAAACTTGCCAATATAGGTGTCTTCTAAAATTGTCAATCAGATATTACAAAAAAATCATATAAGAATATTGAATTAAACAATTTTTAACGGGAGTATCGCGTGTTTTATTTATTTTGTTGAACCTGACGTTTCGAATGCTTTGCAATATCCGTAGTCGCAGGTCGCAAATAACAACTCCCTAGAGTCTAGGGAGTTGTTATTTGGCTGCGGTTTTCTGTGAGATGGAGATAGTTCCCCATAAGGACTGCTTTGATGCGCTCTACCTCTCATGTTCATGCACACAAATGTTTGCCCTGTGTGGCAATCAAATCCTCGAGCGTTGGTGACAAAGTAGCGTAACAGCGCGTTTCCGCACTGCGCCACCAATCTCGTCGCTATGTAGGGTGACAAACGAGCATATTTCCCTCGTGAGTTAAGGTTGCCTGTAAAACCTTGCGTAATAATTAAAAATTAGCAATTACACACACTGTTGCTCTCACAGAATCTTTTGAGGAGTTTCAGGGAACATATCATAGGAAAACTAAAACATACTATAATTTTCTATGAAGATAAGATACTATAGGCGGCCTTCTCTTATATCCTACTACTTTAACTGAGCAATTCTTAAATACATACATATATGTATATATATATATATTTCGTGTATCTTGGAAAAGTGTACTTTAACGATTTGAAGTCAATTTTTTATTTAAGTAAAGTTTTGCTTATTTAGCTTTTCTATATACGTATCTTTATTTTATCAGAGGGAGACTTTGTACAAAAGTCATCTGCATGGGTACCTCTGTCTCACCTATTTATACTGCCAAGCTGCTATATTTATATAGCTGTGTTCCGGTTTGAAGGGTAAGATGTAGCAGAGAAATTACTGGGTACAGTGACGAAACAGCCTTAGGTCACAAGATTGACAGTGCGCGAGTAACATCCCCGTGGTGTTGCGAGCTTCAATGGGCTGCAGTATATATAATGTAATAATATATAAAACGTTGAGGAAAGTCGCAAAAGGTACTGTATATACCTATATCCTCTCTTTAGTTAGAGCCTCGTTTGCAAATCGGCGGGTGCACAAAAACAGGAAAGGTGCATCACATCAGTCCACCCCCACGTCACAGAAAATTGCAGACAAATAACAACTCCCTGTAGGGTTGTTGTCCTGTGTGTGAGTGAGGCTAGCAGTAAGCTTCTATGGAGTTGCTGTATGAGTAGCAGAGGTGGTATCGCGTGAGTGATACTTAATGTATTGCAAGCGGTCAAGGCTGCGGCCTTTACTCATACATCAAGTTGACCCTATGCTTGTATTACTGTATATAAAAAAAAACACGCCAGCAAAATTTGCCACTCAAACAAGCTAAAGTACTGCTACATAAAGATGATTTTTAATATTGAATTAAACAATTTTTAACGGAAGTATCGCGTATTTTATTTATTTTGTTGAACCTGACGTTTCGAACGTTTCAACAAAATAAATAAAATACGCGATACTTCCGTTAAAAATTGTTTAATTCAATGTGTAACAATCGCGAAAACCTAAGACAATACTATGATTTTTAATAATTATCAACTAGAGCCTAAATTTTTCTTACTAACACCCGTAAATAAGACTGCGCAATAAAATTATGTCTCCAATTTAATACTTAGTAAAATCTCGGCACTAAATTTAATAAAAAAAATGGACAAGGGAGTGTCAATGCCTGCGAAGAATTCCGTACATATTCCATGTGTACAAGTGATCTACTGATTAAGTAAGGTCTGTTTTCCCCTCTGGGTTGTGGAGATCTGACTGCAGTCACTGCGTGTTGCAATCAGTAATATTTCGCATCTTCGCCAAATCCTTAGGATTAGGTAGCAAACTCCCCCAATCCTAATGGATCAGGAAATGGAATAAAGCTAAGATGTTCTCTACTGATTATACACTATACTGAGTATACTGTATTTTCGACTTAATCACAAAGATAAGATAGAAATCTTATTTTTTATACTACGTCGGGAGGCATACAAGCATACGGCCTACCTGACGTAAAGTGGTTACTGTAGCCTACTAGCTTACTTGAACACGCTAACACAGCAACTCCTTGGGATCTTGCTGATGATTTCAATCACTTGCAGGAACACTCCTGGCTGTTGTTATTTGACTGTGATTTTCTGTGAAGTGAAGCTACTTCCACAGATTCCTTTCATATTTCAAAGTTTTAATTTTAGTTCATTTTTCATTGATTTAATTTCAATTATTTCAATTATCAAATCTACCAGCATTTCGCAAAAGACTATTGGCGGTGAAGAAATATCGAAAGAAATGTGTCAATAAAAGCGTTTATTCATATTGTCAAATTGCATTATAATAAATTTATGTCAGTACCTATACATAATAATGCAATACACTAGCTACAGCCCGCGACTTTTCGTACTTGCTTTCTTTTTTATCCCAAGAAATATAATGACAAAAATAATATTTCAAATCCGATAGATAGTTCCAGGGATTGGTGCGATTAAACAACATTTTTTTTTCGCTTTAGATATTAGCATAGATGTGTTAATCCTCTATCTATATATCAGATATTCATCAATCCTGTAATAAGCCTTAACCGCCGAGTATAAATTTGTATTCTCACAGACACTCCAAGAGAATTGTAACATTAAACAGGAGCTACAGCTTCACCTAGACTCTCTCAACTCCTTGCCAACTTACAGCAATTCCGTATAAGCTCTCGGGATTGGTTTCAATTGACGCAAAGCCCTGCCGTGAAATGAAATACGATATGTGTTGAGAATCTCAGTTATTGTTATAGTACTAGGTAAAGCGTCTCATCCTCACATCCCATGTGGAAGCGACAGCATTCGAAGGGAAATTAATATTATATGTAAGGTATATTGCTGTAGTGAATATGATACTTCAGGTTTAGATAAGTAAGGTCATAGACGGTTAACGGAAATTTTGATTATTTGCAGATCGTTATTTTTACTGTCAGAGGTCATCGGTGGGAGTTTTGCCTACAGCCGGGAATCGCCGAGAAGACAGGCTCGTAGGCTGCCAAGAGCTGAGTGTTGCATGGTTATGCGCAGTAAGAAAGGTTAACAAGGATTTCTTAATACTTCGATTAATTATTAATACAAGCGAGTACCCCTAAATACCTAAGACCTAGACCACCGTCAATTAACGCCAGAGTAATTAACTTTAAAAATTATTATAAACAGAAAAAAAAGAGTAATTTTTAACCGTTATAAAAACAGCAGTGCTATGTGCATTTAATATTTCGCATTTCGTACCTTTATTTCTCTTTTTGTGTCTTCTTTTTAGCGTTACCCGTTTCTTAATCCATTAGGATTGGCGGGGTTTGCTACCTAAGCCTAAGGATTTGGTTAAGACACTGATTTTTAAATGGAACGACTGCCGTCAAAACCCCGCAACCCGTAGGGAAAACCAGATCATTCTTAGGTAAGGTCAAACATTATTCGAAAATATAATTTCTTGGACGTGTGGGTTTCCTCACAATATTTTCCTCCGCCATCGAGCAAGTGATAATTACAAACATGTACATAAATTGGAAAACAAGAATTTTCACTTTTACATACCAGAATTCGAACCTGTTGGTCACAAAACCGGTTCTTTATCCACAATGCTATCATTGCTCTTTGTTCCTCTTTTCATATATATATATATAGAGGCATGCTCCATTGGTTCGGACATGTAGAAAGAATGCAGGATGAAAGAATGACGAAGCAGATACACAATGCAAAAGTGGAAGGATGTAGGTGCCGAGGAAGGCCAAGACTTACCTATCATGATCAAATTGGTCGTGTTCTATCAGAAGGTGATGTCAGGAGCTCTAGAAACCGGCGAGCGTGCATGAAAAGAGCAATGAATGTTAAAGAAGCGTGTGAGGTATGTAAGGATCAAGTCACGTGGCGCTCGGTTCTCTCTGCCTACCCCGTAAGGGATTTGGCGTGAAGTTATAGATAGATAGATAGATCCCAAAACTTCCGTCAAAATCAAAACTCAAGTGATATCTTTTTCCATTTGTCTAGTAAAATCTCAATTAGATTTTCTTAATTTCTTTTATTTAGAATTCTATAGAAAAAATATGAGAATATATGTTGGTTTATTTGTGATTCAGACAAAAGAAAAAAATAGCCCAATCTGAACATAATTATTACGTGTCATCGAGATGCTATCCAGTGGTATGAAGTATGCAGTTTCATTTTATTAATTCAGTAGGACAGTCTATATCATCACGCCAAATCCCTTGCGGTGTAGGCAGAGAACCTCACTAATGTAGGACGCGCAGTTCTTAGTTGGCTAGTTCGCGTATTATTTACCATGCTTCATTTAGGGAACCCTAAGAAAATATCCTCTTATATTGAATAAGTACATCAGAATACTCGTCACTCGTCGTGTGAAACCCATTTGACGTAGACGTGTGTACATCGTTATTGTAATTTCATGGTAAATTCCGTAACAGTTGTTTTTCAATACTAGTTCATTAATTGTTGCACTATAAGTTCATTTTTATGTGCATTGTACTGTGTGGTCGCCGAATGCCGTGATCGTGTGTACTCTCTCGGATTACTCGCACCTCCTTGTCTGGCACCGCATCTCTGAGTTGCGTCGGCGGGGAATACCTACCTCACCTCCTGTGTGCCAAAGATATTGCGGTGACATAACAGACTAACGTATCACTTCACCTATCTTATAAAATGCCTCTCAGACATTCACCACCACCAGCACCGTCGACGAAACAGGTGAAGTACTCATCTAATCCTGATCTTACAAGAAGTAACGATAGGAGCAAACGTAAACAGCCTGAGAGTGAACCAAATCTAATCGCCGAACAAGTTGAAAGTAAAATTATTTCTCAACTTAATATTTGGAAGGAACAGTTTGAGCAAACCATCGCTGACACGATTAAAACATCTTTTGGTTCTCTCATCAAGCAAGAGATAGAGAAATTGTCAATGTCTTTAAATAGCTCACTTAAAGACCTCAGTAATAGATTGGATGTTATTGATAAATCCATATCATTTTCGATGGAGAGACAGGATGCCCTTGAAGATAGGCTGCAACGGGTTGAAAGTCAATTACAGTCCGCGACTCAAGTTACTTGTCAGGTCGCTGTGTTGCAGGAAAGGATGGACATGATGGAGCAACGGGCGCGTCAATGTAACATTGAGATTGCCAACTTGCCGGAACGCCGTGATGAGGATCTTACTAAACTGGTTGTTAAAATAGGCTCTGTTATTAAACATCCTATACATAATACCGACATTGTGGCTATACACAGAGTGCCACACTTTGATATTAAAAACTCACGGCCCAAAAATGTAATTGTGCGTTTCGCCACCAAAATCCTACGTGACAACTTCATCACGGCAGCGCGCGCGCGTAAAGGATTGAAGTCTGACCAGCTGTCTATATCGGGAGTGGTTCATAATGTATACATAAATGAACACCTTACGGTCAAACACAAACAATTATTTCGCATGTGTCGAGAAAAAGCGACCAAACTTAGCTATAAGTTTGTGTGGATTAAGCATGGTGTCATATTGGTGCGCCGATCTGAGACGTCGGCTATATTTCCTGTACGCAATGAACGGGACCTTGATAAAATCAAATCGTGAATTTCAGTTATTTCTTGTGAGGATGAGTACATGTATTAAGTCTGTAATCTATGTATATTTTTTTCTATGCGTGAGTAGGAGTGCGAGTGCGTATCTAGGTATTGTTTACATAAAATGTCGATATGTGTATTTGTTAGACAGTAACCTTAATTTAAAGTGTGTGGTGTCTGCGCTTTTAAAAAATATGTATCAGATGAATATCTTCTTAGTAAAGTACGAGAGAAGTGTATATCTTTTATATCCTAAATATTGTAACTTTTTATATAAACGTTTAATTACTATGGGAAGCGAAAATAATAACATATTATGCGGTTATGAGAACACGGCGATGAGGCTCTGTTTTAAATTTCTAAAAACAACTTACAGCAAAAATGCTAAATATTTCTGTCTGTACAAGGTATATTTTATATCATTTATTATTTTTAGTGTTCACAGTGGATAAGAAAATATCTATATATTATCAGAACTGCCGTGGTCTCCGAACCAAACTACATACTTTATACATAAATATACTTACACACACATATGATATTATTATATTAACGGAGGCGTGGTTGCTCGCGGACATCAACTGTAGCGAATTCATTGATGGTAGGTACATCGTTTATCGTGCCGACCGTGATCGTGCGGGCAGCGGCCGGCGCGACGGTGGCGGTGTGCTGATCGCTGTACGCCGCGCGCTCTACGCTGACTCGCGCGTAACCATATTACCCGACTCACTGCCGTCAGTGATCGATCATATTTGTATCGAGTTGCGTATCTCTAAGAAGTATTATTTTATAAGCGCGGTTTACATACCGCCTAAACAAAATCATGAAATGTTTTGTAATTATTTTGATATGATACAAAATAGGTTACTTAGCGAGAATGCCGACTCGACTAACTTTTTTATAGTGGGAGATTTTAACCTACCTAATTTAATATGGAATAATTGTGAACCATTTAAACAATGCGTTGGAGACAGTGACCTTAATCAAACCCATAGATTAATAAATAATTTCATGACATTAGTAAACTGCAATCAATTAAACAATATAAAAAATAAAAACGGACGTATATTGGACTTATTTTTCACGAATATTGCGGGTTGTACTATGGCGCCTGCTCCAACTGCGTTGGTACCTCCCGATGAATATCATCCACCTTTTTTTGTCTTGGCTCCTTCTTCCTTTGAAAGGGAATATATGCAAAGCAAATCTTTTACTAGGTATTGCTATAGACAAGCTGCTTATAGTACTATTAGACAAGAACTATCAGAAATTGACTGGGATACCCTTTTCTCGAATAAAAGTGCTGAGGAAATGGTTTCCTTATTCTATGAAAAAATATATGCCATTATAAGGAAAAACGTACCAACTAAAGTTATTAAGACGTCATCTTTCCCACTTTGGTTTAACTCTAAACTTATTAAATTATTTAAGATGAAGAATAAAGCTTGGGTGTCCATGAAAAAATACAATAATGAATCGAATTATACAATTTTCTCCTTATACAGAAAAACATTTAAACTCGAGTCTGAGAAATGTTATAAAAAATACATCGCGAGAGTGGAAAATGGTGTAAAAGATAATATAAAATATTTTTGGACTTACATCTCTAATCGTAAAAGATCTATGAATATCCCCAGTACTGTTCATTATAAAACATGCTCTGCCAACAATCCAGAGGATACGTGCAACTTATTTAATGAATTTTTTCGTTCGGTATTTCAACCATCCTCCTTAACAGACGATTTTAGCGATTGTAACGTATACCAAAATAACGATATCACTTCTAACTGCTTGATCGATCGTATTGTCTTAACTAAAACTGAAATATGTAAGGCTCTACTAGCTTTAGACGTTTCAAAAGGAGCAGGAGATGACGGTATACCACCTATTTTCTTAAAAGAAACAGCCGATGTCATTGACAAGCCCTTGTGTTATATATTTAATAAATGTTTGCATGAAGGAGTATATCCGCTCATTTGGAAATGTGCTAGAATTGTTCCAGTGCATAAAGATGGATCAAAGAGTAATATTGAAAATTACCGTCCAATATCCATATTACCCACTCTGTCAAAGGTCTTCGAAAGATTAGTCCATAACGTTATATACCCAATCTTACATGAAAATATACTTCAACAACAACACGGATTTGTAAAGCGACGTTCTACGGTAACTAATCTCTTAACATATACTACTGACTTATTTGATGCCATTGATAATAATAAACAAATTGATAGCGTGTATACTGATTTTCGTAGGGCATTTGACAGAGTGGACCATAGAATCTTACTTGAGAAGATTGCATATAATGGCATTCGAGGGAATCTCTGGCGGTGGTTCAGGTCATATATTTCTAACAGAACACAAAAAATAGTTATTAAAGGTTGTGAATCCTCTACTACTAGCGTTACCTCCGGCGTCCCACAGGGCTCAATTTTGGGACCCCTTTTATTTATAATATATATTAATGATATCAATGAATGTTTTAAGTATTGTAAATTTCTTTTGTATGCGGATGATTTAAAAATATACCGAATTATAAACAATAGTCAAGATCATATTGAATTTCAAGAAGATTTGAATCGTTTCAGTATGTATTGTAATAAGAACAAATTACAGTTAAGCTTAAATAAATGTAAAACAATCACATTTACTAAAAAAAAGATAATAAGTAATTACAAATACTCGCTATGCGGCACGGTCATTGATAAAGTTAACGCTATTAGGGATCTAGGGATTGCGCTAGATAGTAAATTACACTTAGATGTACATATTGAAAATATTATTTCCAAAGCTTATAAAATGTATGGATTTGTAATGCGTTCATCTACTGAATTTAAACAAGTATCTACAAATATATACCTATTTAAAGCATTAGTACGACCCCAGTTGGAATATGCTGTATCAATATGGAATCCACTTTATGAAAAATATCATAAAAGACTTGAGATGGTTCAAAAAAAATACTTACGGTGTACGCATTACAAATATCATCATAATAAAATATCATATTGCTCATTACTAAAAAAATACAAGCTTTTAGATTTAAAATCTAGACGCAATCAATTGGAAGGTATGTTACTTTACGATCTGTGTAATAACAAATATGACTGCATAAATCTTACTACTAAATTATACTATTCAGTGCCACCGCGACCTCAGATGCGCGCTGCCCGCCTCAACCCACTATTTGCCATTGCTACATCTCGTACTAATGCTGGAGTTCGATCTCCATTAAACCGCATGGCTAACACTTTTAATAAGAAGTTTAACGCGGTTGACATTTTCGCATGTAGTGTCGTATTATTTAGAAAACAAATACGAAATCTATTGATTAATATATAACCACTTTAACAAAATTAAAAAAAAAAGAAGTTTTAAGGGGTCGGCATTGCACGAGTAGATGTTGCTTTTGCAAGCGTTCATAGTCTACGGTAACTGATTTACATTGGGCGGTGCGTTTCCTCGCTCTTAACCTTAGAACATAATGATAATTTGCTAATATAAATAAACATAATACATATGTATGATTGTTGGAGCAGCGTGCAGCCATGTCTTCGTACTGTCTCTCGCACCATTCTCATTCGCGTACTACACTCACATACTCTCACACTACTTCATATCTCCCGTTGTATACTATTGTACCATGATATTTCACACGCATGACTCGACACATACCATAATAAGTGGATTTAACTTTAACTTACACGTGCATTGGGTTTCCCTTTATATACATATTAATTCAGCTGTCACCTCGATGTGGAGTTTGCAATAAGTAATTTGCAAGAAAGATGTGTAATTCAATTGTGTATTGTAAACTTGTTTGTGGTGTTAATAATAAATAAATAAAAAATAAAAAAAAAAATACGAATTTTCTTCAGCTTATAAAAGACGCCATGAAAATTTTATTAGCTTTGATCGGGTGCACAAATGGCGCGTAATTTTTTTTATTCCTTTATCACTTATTTGGTTTGACGTCGAAATTTACAGCGTACATTTGAAGGTAATAAAGAATTTATGAGCTTTCTTTAGACGTATTGAGCGGCAGTCTAAGAAATGGACTTCCTTAGTAATTCTCTATTTTTACTGACATGTTTATTTTATATCTTACGGGACTACCATTATTCTTCTTCTTGTTAGCGTTATCCCGTTTTCTAATCCATTAGGATTGACGGGATCCGTTACCTAAGCCTAAGGATTTCGCGAAGATAGTGATTTCTACATGGAGCATGGACTTGCGTTCCTTCACTCATATTGCGAGTTCATATAGTCATATGAGTATATATGCTATAAGTTCGACTGTGGACGAGTTCGGTGGCTCGGTGAATGACGCGACTTTGACACCAACGCTCGTGGGTTCGATTCCCACACAAGGCAAACATTTGTGTGCATGAACATGTCTGTTTGTCTTGGTCTGGATATTTTAAGATGTTTTATGGCGCATCAGAGCCGCCCGTCTGGGGAAATACCTCCACCTCACAGACAACCACAGCCAAATAACAACTCCCTAGAGGACTGTTATGTTTCTGCGTGTGAGTGAGGTCACCAGTAAGCTCTCAAGGACTTGCTCTGTAAGCAGCAGCAGGAGGCATCGCAGCGAATGATACTCAATATATTACCGCTTTACATCAAGTGGGCCGTATGCTTGTATACCTCCCGGCGTAGCATTAAAATATTCATATGCTACGTTAGTCACGTTACATCAGGTGAGCCCTATATATATGCTTCCCAAAATTGTATAAAAGAAACACCTTATATCACTCGGTTCTCTCTGCCTACCCCGCAAGGGATCTGGTGTGAAGATATACATGACAAATCCTGACAACTCAGGCTACTATTAGAACCTCCTTATGTTTAGCAAAGCTATACTTTTTTGTATTCTAGACGTATTCTATCGAATAGACATTTGTTTGTGGTCAGTGAAATTGTTTCATAGCAAAGTCTAAAATCACAATGCTTACATTTTTTTTTTTAATTTAGACCTGCCCGAAGTTGTAACACAAGAATCCTAAAACGCGATTGCAGCGCCACCTACCGGATCTAATTGTGAATCTAAACATTCCGGGGACCCACTCAAATGCACAAAAAAAATCATCGAAATCGGCCTAGCTGTTTAGGAGTTTAATGACTACGTACGTACAGATGAATTGAATATGTAATGGTACATTGTGGTACAAGTGTGTAATGTTGGTGATTACCGCTGAGGCGCTATTGAGACCCGAGCCGTTAGGTGAGGGTCTTAAGAGAGCCGAGGACGGTAATCATCAATACACCCGAGTTTATTTAGAGAAACAATTAGTAGGTAAATGTCCAGTTAGTAAAATTATAATTAACTGTTTTTGATGGCATAGCGGTCTCATCAGATAGATTATTTACTGAAATACTTTCATGTTCTATTGTTATTTGAGATGGTTCATTATTCGTGACATCGGTTCGTAGGTGAAATCCAATCATTGGATGTACTTGGTGTTTCGCCAGTAGGACGCGCCTCAGAATCAGCTCTAATTCTTTTTGTGAATTTTGCACAAAATTTCTTCTTATTTTGTATGGAATCTTCTACTTATGATTCTGCTACATTGCTAGAACGCCACCCACCATGACACAAAGTCATTAGATCAGCTCCTGAATTAGCCAGCAATGTAGCTGAAGTTCTTCTGTAACTATGTGTATGTTTAAAGTACGCCATGAACACATATTCTGAAAAAGAATGCGTATTCTTGTTGTTGTGCCATTGTATGAAATTTTGGTACGCTAATAGATATTTTTCCTTGGAGTTTTCAGGTAGTAAACTTTCCATAACGTTAAGGGCTTCACATCTTATATCGGGCGGCGTACAACATAAATCAATTTCTTCTTAGCTAGTACTTGTAGACATGTTGATTAATAAATAACTATAATTGCAACAGTGAAAATGAGTTGTGAAATATTTTTCGCAATGGCGGGAAAAACCATACGTAAATACATTTTTTTTGTAAATACATACTTATTATACATAGAAAATACTCAGACCAATACAAACACACATGTTCAGGCACACAAATGTTTGTAGTGTGTGGGAATCGAACCCACGAGCGTTGGTGTCAAAGTAGCGTAACAACGCGTTTCACCACTGCGCCACCGAGCTCGTCAAAATAAAAACATCATGAAAACTCGCAATCCAATAAATTACAATAGATGACTATGTGACCTAACTAAAAGGCTGGTTTTCCCTCTGAGTTTTGGAGGTCTGACGGCCGTCGCTCCATACAGAAATCAGTATCTTCGCCTAATCGCCTTATGTTTAGGTAGCGGACGCTGCCATTCCTAATAGATTGAGTAACGGCGTAATGCTAAGAAAAAGATATAGTTACTTGTAAATCAATTGGCTCCATTCTTCTGTAAGGTTCGAATGGATAGTTTTCAAAGTGCGTTGAAAGGTGCGTTGATAATTGATGTGTTTTTGATACAGTTGCTAAATGTTGCTATAAACTCTCCTAGAAATTTTGTTTAAGTTTCATAATCTTCTAATCCATACATCGAATTACGAGTGCCTAAGTCTCCGAAGTTATAATTACGTTTAGTAAAAGTTTGCGTAAACACGTTCACCAAAAATAGAATGAAGCTTGTAACTAACACAGGATTTTAATAATCAATTCAATTTTTTAAAGAGAAATAAGTCGCATCAGAGCAACCCGTCTGGGGAAGTACCTCCACCTCACAGAAAACCGCAGTCAAATAACAACTCCCCAGAGGGTTGTTGTGTTCCCTAGAGGGTTGCGTGTGAGTGAGGTCACCAGTAAACTCCCAAGGAGTTGCTGTGTAAGCAGCAGAGGACGCGTCGCGCGAGTGAGACTTAATATATTACAAGTGTTAATAGGCTACGGTAACTGCTTTACATCAGGTAAGCCGTATGCTTGAATGCCTCCCGACGTTGTATAAAAAAAACAACAAAATTTCTGTAGAATTGAACTTAGTTATGAATTCCCAGGAATATTCGTAACCATTAGGGTGCAAATGCAACATTTGGCAGACTTTTATGTTTTTAGGCTTGCATACGTGTGTGAGAATGAGAAAACACACATGTTGCATTATTGTGACGCGTTCGGTGGCGCAGTAGTGAAACGCGCTGTTACGCTACTTTTACACCAACGCTCGTGGGTTCGATTCCCACACAATACAAACATTAGTGTGCATGAACATGTCTGTTTGTCTTGGTCTGTGTATTTTCTATGTATAATAAGTATGTATTTACAAAAAAAAATGTATTTACCAGTGTTTATCAGTTGTCTAGTACCCATAACACAAGCTTCGCTTACATTGGGCCTAGATGGTGCTGTGTAATTTGTCCGACAATATTTATTATTATTTATTATACTTAAGAGGGTCAAGGCATATCAACGCTTCCCATCTGGGGAATTACCTCCACCTCAAAACCGGAGCAATATAATAATCCGCCTGAAGGGTTATTTAGCTTATATAATGTTACATCATTATTACCAGTATAGTGTGTAAGGACCTTTAGATATATATTGATGAAATTACGATATCCAAACAAATTACTGGACATCAATTTAAGACAAAATTTTTAAATATAAAAAATATAACAGCAAAGTTTTTACAACGGCCTTTTCAACTTTATAAGTCGAAAGTAACAGTATTTTAATCTAATAAAAATGTGACGGCATATCAATTTATGGTAGAAGCATTTGCGATCACCGAAACTTGGATATCGTATTTCCTTAACTTGGCAATTTTTAAGTTTGCCTGCCGGTACATCGGGGGGCGGTACACACTAGCGACTGCGTGAATAATTCATAAAATATACACGTTTTGTACTAATATGAAATTCATATTGCAAAGTAATATTGTTTATAAAGTGATTACCGTAGGCTACGTTCAAACAGCGTTTTCCGATATAAATAAATCTTCGGACAAATTCCTCAGCGCCATCTAGCCCAAAAGTAAGCGAAGCTTGTGGTAGGATTATTAAGCAAGAGACAAACGTCCGTAAATATATTTACGTACTTTTAATAATAATAAACCCGACACCACCTTGTGACAGATGGACGCCCTCCCGGTTGTAAAGCAAGTTGCCGGGTTTAAGGATCAGTGTGTCCTCCCCATGTCTACGGACTTCAGACAGCCCTATTATATCCTAATGCAACTGGCTTAGTTCCTCTTGCAGCTCCACTATCTTCCCGTCGGTCCTGTTTATACGCGTATTGTATGTTGCCACGGCTGTCCGTTGTGTTGGTAGCCGCGGCGTCAGAGCCGGGGATTCTTAGCACTCCCTGCCCCACCGATACTCTGACCGCTACCGGAGCCAAGATCAGCCGGTGACTGGACATATTTTTATTAAGAGTTCATAAGTAAGTAAGTACATATTTTACATCACGTGGGCCGCATGCTTGTTCGTCATACAAGTTGAATAAGGTACATAATACCTCAGTTTTCCGACTGGCAATTGAATCAGAAAAATTCAAATCTAAATCAAAAATAGGCCTGTGAGAACACCGTTAACCAACATGGTCTGGATCACACCACCAGTCCTCGATACTCTATGTTGCTCTACCAATCAATGATTTCAATATAAAAAACCACAACTGCACAAGATCACATTCACTACTTGGACAAGGCGCACGCGCGAAGACTATACACGCAACCAAATATTGTTGCATACAGCCTATATCACGGGTAGATATTCTTCTTCCCGGCTTTGTCCCGTTTTCTAATCCATTAGGATTGGCGGCGTCCTCTACCTACGCCTAAGGATTTGGCGAAGACATTAATTTTGACATGCGACTGTTGTAAGTGCTCTACAACCAAGAGAGAAAATCAAACCTTTCTTAGGTTAGGTCACACGTCTTTCGAAACATAATTTCTAGAACATGCGAATTTCCTCACGATGTTTTTCTTGACCGCCGAGCAAATGATAATTTACCAAATATGTACATACTCGTAAATCACAAAATATGAATTTTAGGATTCTAAGCCGTAGGTTCTTTATCCACTGCGCTATCGCAACTCTTTGTATGTTATTTTTTCTTTTTTCTAGTTCTAAATACTAAACGACGGTATATTCACGATGAATAGTACGATTGCCACAAAACTTGAACAAAAAACATTATCTGAAAAGGAAATTTCAGAGGAAACATGGTTTACTCCGTTTATCTTCCTTAATAAATATACTAGGTGCTACCCGTAGCTTCGCTCGTTTTGATTTCAAGTTTTACACAAGGACTGTAAATATTTTCCAGATAACGTGTTAATCCAGAAAATAGTCTTTGTGTGATAAGTTTAATCGAGAAAAAGTAACAGACGTCAATATATCCTCACAAACAGTAATATTTATAGTATATGTACGAAATCCAGTTCAGTTTAAATTCAGATTAGACCAGGCTCAGTTCGGTACCATAAATAGGTCCAGTTTTGGTATATGTGACTGGTGGATCTGACAGACGTTGTCCTGTCTAAAAATAAAAAAACCGAGACCTCGTTTGCAGTTGCATCTGCCGGATCCAATTGTGAATCTAAACCATCCAGAGACTAAATCAAATACATACAGAAAAATATCCAAATCGATCCAGCCACTTAGAAGGATATCAGCGCATTTAGAAGAATTATAATAAGTCGGGGAAAAGCTTTTCGCGTTTTGTAAGTAAAAAGTTGTAGTAAAATCTCTTTCGTTGTACTATTTGTGGCTGGCTGGTTCTGATGCTATTAAATAGATGACATTTAAAAAACAGCAAAACAGAAAGTTAAAACGTTTCCCGCTATATTTCTATTATTTTCCTGTCTGACAAAATGGGTGAGTCTAACAAAGAAATTCGATACATTTTGAAGTTTTATTTCAAAAATGGGAAAACTGCTACACAACCCGCAAAAAAATGTGACGATTTAACTCAGTGTCAATAAAAGCAGCATAGGGCAGGAATTTCATTTTCATTAATTTCAGTGCAGGAATTTTGATGTCAAAGATGAAGCTCGCTCTAGTCGACCTGATACTGATAAAATCGATGCTATTTTTGAAAAACATGGAGCAAGAGCATAGTTATGACGTATGCAAAAAAGCTCGATGTTTGACTGCCACACGAGTTCACTGAAAGAAACCTAATCGATAATGTATAATATACTTATTTACGATTCTCTATTGAAAAGTAATGAAACCAAACAGTTTTTTGCACAAGAACGCACGAAAATGATAACGGTAAAAGGGTAGTCAAGCTGCACAGACTATAGTGACACCTGGATTAACCCACAATAATGTGATGCTTCGTGTATGATGGCATTGGAAGAACATTGTTCATTATGAAATTTTACCGCCGGGAGAAACTATCGATTCGGATCTCTACATTGGCAACCGCTGAGTGTTGCTGGAGTCTCAACTCTAGCAAGAAATAGAAAAAAATGGCTGGAATTGATCAATAGAAAGGGTGTGGTTTTTCATCATGATAACACCAAACCACACACATCGTTAGCTAATCAGCAAATATTAATAGAGCTTGATTGGGAATTGTTAATACATCCACCACGGTTACCTTGCATCCACAAATATTGTTGATGCCGAGAATAGTTAGGCTATCATGTATCTGTAAAGGAGTGCTCTTAAGAGAGGGAAGAGGATATAATGGAGACCTTGGCACTAATTGCGCACGCCTTGGTTTCTAATTGCCAACAGAGTACCACAGCTGGAATCTCGTCGAGTCTACTAGCCTTTCGCATATTGAGTGATTGCAGCGCTGCGCGGATATTACGTTGCCTAATTTGTATGGCATCGTTGTCCTATGATCAGAAATTTTGGATGGTTGTGCACCACAATCATACGCGATAATCGATACGCGAATTGGTCGCGAAGAGATCAGGAGAGAAGATTGGCTTTCTCCTGCGTCTGGTAGGCGAGTGACTCGTCCGGATATCGTAATGGCAGCAGCGCAGAATGCCAGAAATTGGATTGCACGGATTTGGCCAGGCGCCACTAGCCACGTCTACCCGTAGGATGGGATACAAATTCCTGACCAATGCGCGCAGCCCGTTACGCATCCGCTTTTATGTAAGCCCTCTTCCACCCTTTGGTGGCTTTGTTATAGTTCACTTTGAGGGATTCCACGAGAGGGTCGCGACAAGTCCGAGCCCTGATCCAAGCGCGATACGCCGCTTGTTTCCTTTCGACAGCTTCCGCGCATTCACGATTGAACCAGGGCCGAGATCTACCTCCGCTGGTGACATTCGTAGTGGGTATGTAATATACCATACCCAACATAACCTCACCAGCTATCCAATCTACGATTTTTCCCGGTTTTTCCCTCAAAGCAACGCTGCCTCCATGGAACAGAAGCGAAATAGTCTCGCATCCCATCCCAGTCTGCCGAAGAGTAATTTTTTTTATACCACTAAGGTGGCAATCAAACATACGACCTGCCTGATGTTAAACAGTCACCGTAGCCTATGGACATTTGCAACACCAGGGGCGTCACTCATGCGTTACCAACCCTCTAAAAACCTCTTCACGCATTTCTTGAAGAACTCCATGTTGTAGTCCCTTGGAAAAACCTCGGCTGGGAGCTCATTCCACAGCTTGAGAGTTCTCGGAAGAAAACTTCTCTGGAACCGCACAGTACGCGACCATTGCGGTTCAAGCGTGTGAGGGTGAACTCCCCGTCGTCGGCGAGCGGTGCGGTTATAAAAAGTAGCTGTCGGCATCATTTCGAACAACTCTTCAGAACACAACCCGTTGTACAATCGGCAGAATACACAAAGGGAGGCAAAGTCTCTCCTTAAACTTAAGGGTTCAATACCGTGTGTAAGCTTAGGATTGTCGACAATTATTATAGCTCGTCTCTGAATCGAATCACTCGGTCCAAGTTGGTATCCAAGTGCTCCCGCCCAAAGGTGACTGCAGTACTCCAAGTGTGGTCTGACTTGAGACATATATATAATATAAGTCTTTGCCCCGCACTGAAGTACTGCTTAGCCCTGTTGAGCACACCAAGTTTTTTCGACGCCAGATTGACCTTCTCCTCCAGGTGATTTCGATATTGCACTTGACTGGAGATCTCGACGCCAAGCATATAATACTTTTGGTTACGGTAAGAGGCGTGTTCTGGAATTTTTAGGAACCACAGCAAATGGAGTTTTCTTAGCGGTGAACGCGCAAACTTGTGTCTTCTTGGGGTTGAATTCGACCAAGTTAAGCCGCCCCCAGTCAGATACTTTAGCCAGAGTACCATCCATTTCGGACACAAGTTTGTCGCGGCTTTCCTCCACAAGGGAACGAGGGATGTTTGCACGGCCTGTATAATAAGTGTCCCCGGTGCTGTCGTCCGCATAACAATGAATGCCATCAATTGACAACATATCATTGATATGCAGCAGAAACAGCGTCGGAGACAGTACAGTACCCTGAGGGACGCCAGCATTGATATCCATACTAGCGGAGCATCCACCGGCAACCACGGCTTTTATGCATCTGTCGGATAAAAAGCTGGTGACCCATTTGCACAAACCTCGGGCAGCCCGTATGATGATAACTTCGATAGAAGACTCCGGTGCCAGACCCGATCGAACGCCTTCGCCATATTCTAGGCTGACAGCCAATGCCTCACCTTAACTCTCTATCGCCAAAGCCCAACGGTGTGTAAGATACACTAGAAGATCACCAGTTGAGCGACAATGGCGAAAACCGCATTGACGGTCGCTAATCAAGTCGTGGTTCTCTAGGTATCCTAGGAGTCGTGTGTTTATCACACGCTCCATCACCTTGGAGAGAAGGGAGGTTATGGCGATAGGCCTTTAATTCGATGGATCTGATCTATCGCCCTTTTTGGGCACCGGGTGCACATTGGCGGTCTTCCATGAAGACGGGACTTGCCCAGTGGAGTAGGAAAGCACGAAAAGGCGCGTTAGTATAGAACACAACTCAGGGGCACACGGCTTCAGCACAACTGCCGGTATACCATCCGGCCCACTCGATTTATGAATGTCGAGAGAGAGTAAAGCCCGCCGGATATCTCGTTGGGTAATGGAGATTTCCGGCATTGAGCTACCGCACCACGGGATGGTAGGTGGCACTGCTCCCCCGTCATTCATATTCGAGTTAGATGCAAAGAGATTACCGAGTAAATCGGCTTTCTCCTTAGCGCTATGGGCCAAACTGCCATCCGGTTTTTGCAGTGGAGGCATGGACGATTGACAGAAATTTCCCTCGAAAGCTTTAGCGAGCGACCAGAAAGCATGGCTCCCAGAGGGAAAGCTCGCAAGTCGCTTGCAAAATCTGCCGACGAAATCGAATTTTGCTCTAGCAACCACCCTTTTACTGGACCTCGAGGCAGCATTCGGTTTGCGCTTCAAAACAGAGACTCTAGGATCCCCATTAGCATGCGCCGTGGTCTAAGCATTGTAAGCAGCCTGCTTAACAAGAATGGCTTCCTTACAATGCCGATTAAACCACGGCCGCTTTTGAACTCCCGCAATAGCTACAAGGCGATTTCCAGAGCCGTCTCTTCATTTCGGCTGATGGCGTCGGAACTGCTAGAGGAAATGTGGTACGAACTAAACAATGATCAGGTGATTCAAGTGGAGTACGCACCCGCACCTCATATGCGACCTGGTTACTCGTCAGTAGAAGGTCTAGTAACGAGGGCGCCTGACCAACAAAGAGTCGAGACGTCTCGATATCTCCAGAATGGGAACGATAAAGGCACATGTAAATTCGGTTCATAGAGCCGAGGTTTATGAACACTCAGAGGGTGGACAGAGAAGGGTCTTCAAAACAAGCATACACCGGCTTTGGTATGGAAAGATTCTTCCAGCACATAGCCGGCAGCAGTGTAAGTATGCTAGCTCAGCAGGGCGGCTTATTTGCGTCTCTGTACCGTGATTATGCCTGACCTGGTAGGGCAGCCTCTTGAATTGGTTAGACCCAAATGGGCCCTTGTACTATGCCACGGGCGGCCAACGGCACCACCGTTTCTACGGGTCTCCCTGGCCGGCGGATCAGCCCCTGCGGCCCGAACATGCCTCCGTTTAAACAACCACATGGTCCTACATTTGTTACGATGGTGATCTTTTCGGGCCCGTTGGTGTAGTGCTGACTCCCGAACGCGACTCGAACGGGGATGAGAACGAGTCACTATGGTGCGATTTTCAAATCTCGATGGTGGTAACTGTAACTGGATGACCCTTCTACAACATCTACCACCAAAAA
Source organism: Pyralis farinalis (assembly GCA_947507595.1). Taxonomy (NCBI): domain Eukaryota; kingdom Metazoa; phylum Arthropoda; class Insecta; order Lepidoptera; family Pyralidae; genus Pyralis; species Pyralis farinalis. The sequence goes on along the minus strand of OX382260.1, from coordinate 34,192,753 downwards.
ATATGCTACTCGATTAGCACCACCCAGGGGTCACGTGCAGGAAAACTAGGGTAAAGCCTGCGGACGTGAGTAACACCAACCCCCAATATTCTACTAGCTCGATTGTGTTTCTTGTTTTACGAGTTAAGTGACTATCGAAAAGTCTTAATAAGTTTTGTTAGAATATAATACGACATCAGCGAAAAAGGAACTTATGCTAGTGCTAATTGCTGTTAGACTTTACAACGAAAATTTTCCGATGAAAAATATGACAGAAAATCGTATACCGTATAGATCAAACTGCGTGTATGTAGAGCTCGCTCGAGAGACTCTGTGTTTGAATCTGAACTCTTGCCTTAACAAACCTATATGAAGATATTGTCTAAAAGTTAAATTAAACTTTTAAATTACATAAAAAATATCTGATTATAAAAATATGTTAATTAAATGACAGTTCATAATATTATACATTAACACTATAATATCGCTTAATATGGTTCATAAAAATATGTTTTTAAATATAAAAAAATGAAGCGGATTGAAATAAAATTATTCGTATTCGAAATATTCTTTTATCAATTATATGTTGCAAATGTCCATAGGCTACGGTAACTGCTTACCATCAGGCAAGCCGTAAGCTTGTTTCCACCTTAGTGGTATAAAAAATCGACCAAGTGCGAGTCGGACTCGCGCACAAAGTGTTCCGTACCATTATCTATAAAATGTATGTATGTATATCTTCACGCCAAGTCCCGTGCGGGGTAGGCAGAGAGAATTATTTATTATAAAATTTATCAAAATTGTTTTTGCCCCCCTTAAATATTTGTTTTATTTTAATTTTATTCTTAAAGTGAACATATAACTAAATATTCTGTGAATATTTCAAGCGTAGATAGACGCTTGAAATATTCACAGAATACACAGTTGCCGTTATCAATATCGAGCAAATATGAGCAAAAAAATCACGTTTGTTGTATGGGAGCCCCCTTATACATGTATTTTATTCTATTTTTTAGTATTTGTTGTTATAGCGGCAACAGAAATACATCATAGTGAAAATTTCAACTGTCTAGCTATCACGGTTCATGAGGTACAGCCTGGCGACAGACGGACGGACGGACGGACGGACGGACAGCGGAGCCTCAGTAATAGGGTTCCGTTTTACCCTTTGGGTACGGAACCCTAAAAACATACTTTTACCTTATTCTAAGCATACTTGGTTACAAGTTTTTTGTTTATCTAAAAACTATTTTTTGTTAACCACTGTTATTATTTTAGTACAAGGACTTATATATATACGGACGAGAAATAAAATATCCACGTACCACCCACGACAAATACCCAAATGTTTAATGGATAAGACTAAATTTTCACTGTCATCGATATCTGATATTGAATAATTAACCGATTATAATAGGCCCTCTACTTCTTTTGTGTGTACAAAACCTGTAATTATGTGGTCTGAGGACACCAGCACCATGTTAAACATTTCTACTTCGGGAATATTTTTTTCAGGAATGATTCCTTATATTAAGTACCGCCAGTATTTATTGCACCTGCCCTTTGTTCAGAAAACATCAAATTCTAGTATTGTAAACAAAACCAAACGTAATGTCATAGGCTCCCAGTGATATTATTTCACGTACGTATATGCCAGTGCTTTACAAAAACTGCCGATTTTATCTGGATCGATATGCAAGTTACTTGATAATAACAGAAATATCATCACCCTTTTATTAATGTTTAAAATTTAGAAGTCACACGACATCGATTTGAAATGGCGGTCGAGGGGTATTCCCGTCATTCGTGGTGCCTAAAGTGGGACGTGACTCCTTCCTTTGTCACGTGGAGCATTCCATCATTATCGTTGATAAAAAAAAACGATAAAATTTCCAATCCGAACGATAAAATATTATATATAAATATTATTACATGAAATAATAACCCTAGCTCCAAAAAAAAAGTATTATAAAAGTATATGTGGTTAAAATGGTATATGAATAAATATTCTTTCATATTATCGTCAGATAAAGTAATAAAAATAGAATCATTATCATAACAAATAATAGGTGTTAAAGTATGAAATTGCCGTTTCATAGTAATAGATACTTTGAAAAGACATTAAACCTTCATGGTGTGCGATTGACTGATCTGCAGAAAGAAATGCGTGTTGAAACTTGTGTTGACTTGTTACAGAATATTAGATCAAATTGTGACATGTGACGAAAAGTGAATTCTTTACGATAACGGTAAGCGAAAAATGCAATGGCTGACCCCAGGTCAAACGCGGCATCAGTGCCCTAATGCAAAGCTTACCAATAAAAACGTAATGGTAACTGTTTGGTGGTGTCTTCATGGTGACATTCGCTATAGCTTTCTCAGGTCTGGTCAAGCAATAACAGCAGATGTTTACGGTGCCGAACTTCGAACAATGGTTGCGAAACTGGCAGTGAAACAGCCCCGACTCGTCAATCGATGTTCACCATTATTGCTCCATGATAACGCAATACCTCACACACTGCACGAGAAACCATTGTAACTTTACAGAAGCTGCAATTAAAAACCATACGTCACCCTCAGTACTCGGCAGACCTGGCTCCAACTTCAATTTTTTTTTTCGTGATTTGGACAATTTTCTACGTGGTAAAAATTTTCTTCTGAGGAGCAGTACAAAATGCTTTCACACAGTTGTCGAATCTAGATCCCCAGAGTTCTATCGCAAAGGCATAAATAAACTTCTGATTAGATGACAGCAATGTTCAAATAATGAGTGTAAATACTTTGATTAAATAAATATGTTACATCTAAAAAAAACGAGTCTTTATTTTTCAATACAAATCGGCAATTTCATACTTTAACGCCTAATACATAACTACGGAATACATAACTACAGAAAGTATTTTTAGAAGCTTTTTTAATGCGTGACAATTTATATGTGTTATATAATAATAATATTATAATAATAACTAAATATTTAATTTATTTATGAACAACATATAGTTTATGGAACAAGATACCGTTTTAATACAGGATTAAGTATGAATATACTACAACAGAATATAGTTTCCACTTTTTAAAACTGTTGAACAGATGTGACTTCCACTAGCTTAATGTAATCGCTCGTCTGCACCGTTACTTATGAGAAGGGGGGTTACTCTCGTTTCATCGGGGTGGTCCAAATTTATTTTAGAAACTTACTAAAACAAAGATAAATTTGAATCGACTTCGTGAAGATTAATGTTCCAAGTTTTCGATGGGTCCCCATCAATGGAACGAATGTCGTGTCAATTTACTCAAATTTCTGATAAGTTCATGAAAGATCTGAATCTGACCTTGGAATTCATTACTAAAACGAGCCAAGGTGCGTAAAATTATAGAGTACATCGACAATTCGCAAACTTATTTAAGAAAATTACGCACAATGTGAAGATAATAAATAATGTAGCATGACGAATAAGAAACACAAAATAATATCGTACTCCAATGACGACGCTTTTGCATTCTTCTGGTGATAAAATTGAGGTGGCATTTATAATACTACTATATTAACTAGACAAGACTCAGTAAGTCACTAAAAGCAAGCAATTCTTCTTCCTAGCATTATCCCGTTATTCTAAACCATTAGCTAAGCCTAAGGATTTGGCGAAAATACTGGTTTTTATATGGACTGTCGCCAGATCTCCACTACCGAGACATTTCTCAGGTTTGGTCACACGTCTTCCGAAATATAATTTCTTGGACATGCGAGTTTCCTCACGATGTTTTCCTTTATCTTATTATCACATGCTCGGGGGGGCATGTGATAATTATAAATATATACATAAATTCGTAAACACGAATTTAGCGGTGCATGCCAACATTCGAACCTTGGTCCACTTGGTCAGTCAGGTCAAATGGTCACTATTTTTTGTTATATCACTAATATGACAAACAAGTATACGCGCTACCTGAAGGTAAGCAGTTACCGCAACATGTGGACAGTTTGCAACACCAGGGGTATTCCTCATGCGCTGCCGATCCTGTAAAATCCTATTCACACCCAATATGTATGTACTCCAAGCCTACTAATCGCTTCTTCTTGCAGAACTTCCTGCTGTAGTCTCTTGAGAACCCCTCGGATGAAGTTTATTACACAACTTGAAATTTCTTGGACGAAAATTTCTTTTTGTCTCCGCACAGTACGCAGACATTGCGCTTCCAGTGTGTGAGGGTGAACTCTTCGCCGTCGGCGAGCGGTGCAGTTATAAAATGAAGCTGTCGGCATCATATCGAGCAATTCTTCAGAACACAACCCGTTGTACAATCGATAGAATACATACGGAGGCACTATCTCTCCTTAATCATAAGACTTTCGACAAATCTGTTACATAATAAATAAATAAATTTTACAAAAAAAAAATCGCCGCCTTCAACAACATCTGCTATAAATAAATGTACTAAAAGGTACAATATAATTGCTTTATTTATAAATGACTATAACGACATTTATTTTTAAGAATTACTATATTATCACATTAACGTAACTTTACACATTACAATATCTACATACTTTGTAAATTTGAGGAAATTATCCATAAAATCTTAAAAGCTTGGCTTACATCGACGCCAAAAATAACAATAAATGTCGTAAGTCATTTAAAGAAATAAAGTAATTATTTTGCACCTTTTAGTGTATTTATTCATAGCGTAAGTTTTTGGAGTGGGTGTTCTTTTTTTTTGTAAAAATATTTTATATTTAACGTGTAACGTGCTTGTTATAGCAGTACAATGGCCACTACCACAAGCTTAAAATGACCTCTTTTAAGCTTATGGTAGTGGCCACTGCACTGCTATAACAAGCACGTTACAATATAATAGAATAAAACAAAATAGAATAGAAATTATGTAAAATTTATGTTGCCATATAAAAATAGAGATAATGAAGTAATAAGTAAGTCACTAAAAGCATGCAATATGCTATGAACATATGCCAATTCTTTGCCAACCCAAATGCTACATATACCCGACTTGATCCGTGGCCTGAATGCAAATTTTACAAAGATTTACATTATATTGCTACACAGCATTGACGTTTTTACGTCAAAGAAAAGTAAACGCTAGTATGTTAAATATGCAAATTTTAACCGTGTATGTAGTGGAATATTTATTAAGCTTAGATTTCTAAACTAATTTATTGACGAAACTCGAACATCGTAGTAACATAACTCTTTGTAAAACTCACACTTAGACTACTGACGATGCATACTTACTAGATATATAATATAGTGTTAGATAAAAGCTACTAAAGAGTCATATTTAAGATCCAAGCTAACCTAAACCTGAAAGTGGGAGATACTCCGATAGCCAAATCAGAAACTATAGAAAATATTGAATAAAAATCGAATAAATCACAGCGGATTAGGATTATTACACCAAAGGGTTCCAGGATATTATAGGCAATATAAAATATTTATATGTTAGTCATGAAATGCTATTACTTACCATCTAAAATTATAAATCTAGTGAACTAGTTCGCTTCGTCAATAAAAGATGTAATCCGCAATAGTACGAATATTTTTGTATAAAACTTTGCACGGAAAGGGCTTCAAAGCCGTAAACTTTTCACCCTTTAACCTTAGCGGCACTTATAGGAGTTTGTTTTTACTATATAACTTCAAACGTTAATAACATCAAAAGCCGTGCTTAATTTTACCGTTACAACTTGAATAGTCTATGAATGATTTTGCTGTAACATATTGATGAATGTACAGACAGTGTCGTGTCTGTCTGTACATTCATCTACGAATATATGTTACAGCTATTTCTATGGGTCTCTTTTTTCATAGAACATAGCTACGACACAAACAACAAGTGAACATACAGTTATTAAAAAATCGGCCAAGTGCGAGTTCGACTCGCGCACAAAGGGTTCCGTACCATTATCTATAAAAACGGCAAAAAAATCACGTTTGTTGTATGGGACCCCCCCTTAAATATTTGTTTTAATTTAATTTAATTATTTATTCTTAAAGTGAAGATATAACTAAATATTCTGTGAATATTTCAAGCATCTACCTGTTGCCGTTATCAATATCGAGCAAAATAAAAATCGGCCAAGTGTGAGTCGGGCTCGCGCACGAAGGGTTCCGTACCACTATCTATAAAAACGAAAAAAAAAACACACGTTTGTTGCATGGGAGCCCCCATAAATATTTGTTTTATTTTAATTTAATTATTTATTCTTAAAGTGAATATATAACTAAATATTCAGTGAATATTTCAAGCGTCTACCTGTTGCCGTTATCAATATCGAGCAAAAACGAGCAAAAAAATCACGTTTGTTGTATGGGAGCCCCCTTAAATATTTATGATATTCTATTTTTTAGTACTTGTTGTTATAGCGGCAACAGAAATACATCATCAGTGAAAATTTCAACTGTCTAACTATCACGGTTCGTGAGATACAGCCCGGTGACAGACGGACGGATGGACGAACAGCGAAGTCTCAGTAATAGGATTCCGTTTTACCCTTTGGGTACGGAACCCTAAAAAAAACACATTTGTTATATGGGAGCCCCCTTAAATATTCATTTTATTCTATTTTTTAGTACTTGTTGTTATAGCGGCAACAGAAATACATCATCTGTGAAAATTTCAACTGTCTTACTATCACGGTTCATGAGATACAGCCTGGTGACAGACGGACGGACGGACGGACGGAGTCTCAGTAATAGGGTTCCGGTTTCCGTTTTATTTTTTTTCCAGTTCCGTACCCAAAGGGTAAAACGGAACCCTATTACTGAGGCTCCGCTGTCCGTCCGTCCGTCTGTCACCAGGCTGTATCTCATGAACCGTGAAAGTTAGATAGTTGAAATTTTCGCAGATGATGTATTTCTGTTGCTGCTATAACAACTAATACTAAAAAATGGAATATAATAAATATTTAAGGGAGCTCCCATACAACAAACGTGATATTTTTTTGCAAATTTTCTCTCGATATTGATAACGGCAACAGGTAGACGCTTGAAATATTCACAGAATATTTAGTTATATATACAATTTAAAAATAAATAATTAAATTAAAATAAAACAAATATTTAAGGGGAGCTCCCATACAACAAACGTGATTTTTTGCCGTTTTTATAGATAATGGTACGGAACCCTTTCGTGTGCAAGTCCGACTCGCACTTGGCCGGTTCTTTATATTTGTGTACTGATCACCTACTACTAATTATTCAGATTGTGCTCAAATTTTCAACAGATATTTGAATTTAAAAACAAATACCTGAATGAAAATTTGGTATTCTACTTATATTTCTGGTATTTATAAACTCATACATTGTTCGCAAACCTTCAGTACAAGTAGTCGTAAGTAATAGGCAGAGAGAACTAGGACACCGCTTAGTTGGAGTACTAGGTATTTTTTTTCAAGACGAACCTAAATAGAATCTATTGCGTAACACTTTGGAGTATATTTTAGCAGAATGAAAAGTATGTAAGCAGGTTTTTTACTCGATTTGTATGTGTTTTTAATGTTCTACTTAAATTTCTGGTATTTATATTAAAGAGAACGTCGGTGTTAAAATAAGAAGAGGCATGCTCCGATAGTTCGGACATGTAGAAAGAATGCAAGATGAAAGAATGACGAAGCAGATATACAATGCAAAAGTGGAAGGATGTAGCAGCCGGGGAAGGCCAAGACTTACCTACCATGACCAAATTGGTCGTGTTCTATCAGAAGGTGATGTCAGGAGCCCTAGAAACTGGCGAGCGTGCATGAGAAGAGCAATGAATGATAAAGAAGCGAGTGAGATATGTAAGGATCGAGTCACGTGGCGCTCGGTTCTCTCTGCCTACCCCGCAAGGGATAGATAAACTCATACATTGTACCCAAACCTTCAGGACAAGTAGTAAAGTAAGTAATAGGCAGAGAGAACTAGTACACCGCTTAGTTGGAGTACTAGGTATTTTTTTTTCAAGACGAACCTAAATAGAATCTGACGCGTAACCCTTCGGAGTATGTTTTAGAAGAATGAAAAGTATGTAAGCAGGTTTTTTACTCGATTTGTATGTGGTTTTAATGTTCTACTTATATTTCTGGTATTTATAAACTCATACATTGTGTCCAAACCTTCAGAACAAATGGTAGTAATTAAAAGGTACAGGGAACTAAGACACCGCTTAGTTGGAGTACCTTTTTTTCAAGACGAACCTAAATAGAATCTAACGTGTAACACTTCGGAGTATGTTTTAGAAGAATGAAAAGTATGTAAGGAGGTTTTTTACTCGATTTGTATGTGTTTATAATAAAAAAATAAAAGCTTTTTTACTATTAAGCTCCTAATTTTTTAAATTGCGAACATCGGAATGTGATTAATAAGGACTCATAGGGATAAGGACTCAAAAAGAAAACATTCCATTTCTTGATGTGAATTAAAATTCCTAAAATTATGAGATACTAATGGAATTAAAGGGCACATCATAGTGTAAAATGTATATGGTAAGAGGAATTTATAAAAAGTTTCCTCACCAGCTGTTCATAACTCATTGTGAGCCCACACATGAGCACCCTTGAGAGAACTACGCAGACCTCCGGGAAAAATGCCCAGGAAGTCACTCCAAGTCATAAACGATAGCGGAAAATAACTCTTCCCCCTAGCGTTATTCCATTTCCTAATCCACTAGGATTCGTGGGATTTACTTAATATAGCCTAAGCATCGGGCGAAGATACTGATTAATACCTTCACAACCAGACTTTTATCACAAGCAGTGGGAAAACTGGACCTTTCTTAGAGTTGATCACACATCCTTCGAATTATAATAATATAATCTCTGGAACGTTTAGGTTTCTTCACGATGTTTTCCTTCACCGGTTTAGTGATAGTTTCAAATACACACATCAAAAGTGTCTAGGGATCAACATATATTTTTGCAATAACTTTTCTCCTGATTGATATTAATCAAAATTTTCTTTAAGGATTCATCAAATAAAGTGTTTTCGTTTGTCTACAGTAACGATAAACCAAGTCACCTTTGCATTAATAAAGAAATTTGCCATTTTCATAATAAAGGGATTTTTGACATTTGAACCACTAACATTAAAGTTCGAAAAAAAGACTGAAATAACAGTTTTCTTTAAAATTTTATTGGGTAACTTAAACAATTAATAATCCGTGTTTCTACCGCGAACACTAACAACACGTGGGAATGATAGAAGCTGGTTCCCGGCAACGTACTGTGGCTTTAGCTCTGAATACAAGTCAGAGTGTTATCAGTCGACTTTGGACACGTTACCGAAGCACTGGTACCGTGGCTGAGTGCCATGGAAGACGGTATCGCTGCACCACACGGAGACAAGACCGATACATTCAAATCACAACTCGAAGAGCTCCAACAATAACCGCCATGATGTTAGCCGTGACGCTTCATCACTCTTCAGGGAACTTAATTAGCGACCAAACAGTCAGAAACCGCTTGCATGAAGTGAACCTTCATTCCCGAAGACCGCTAAGGGTACCACCTATAGCAATGCACAATCGTAGGATTCGATATCAATGGGCTCTTGAACACAGAAATTGGGCAGAAGAACAATGGCGTTTCGTGTGCTTTTCTGATGAGTCTCGTTTTGGTATGAGACGGGATACAAGACGTATACGACACTGGAGAACCCCTGGACGCCAACAGCGATTAAAATCCTGCCAGGAAGTCCATCCTTATAGTGGTGGAACCATCATGGTATGGGCGGGTATTTGGATCGGCGGAAGAACTGAGTTGATTTGGATCAGAGGCAACCTCAACGCTCAAATTTATGCTGAGACGATTGTATCAGACGTCATCGTTCCTCTACAAGTGCAAATCGGTCCCTTATTTCAGTTAATGCATGATAAGGCACGACGGCACACCGCAAGAGTTGTAAGACAGACTCTCGCCGCAGCTAACATCAATGTCATGCCCTGGCCTGCTCAGTCGCCAGACTTGAACCCGATTGAGCATGCATGGGATATGCTACAGAGAAGAGCTCTGCCGAATATGGAGGGTATCCAGTCGCAAGAAGACCTTTTTTTGTTGTTGCAACGAACATGGGCGGCCATTCCACAGCGTGATTTGGATGAACTCATTTTGAGTATGCCAAACCGATGTTCTTGTGTTGTTAGTGTTCGCGGTAGAAACACGGATTATTAATTGTTTAAGTTACCCAATAAAATTTTATAGAAAACTGTTATTTCAGTCTTTTTTTCGAACTTTAATGTTAGTGGTTCAAATGTCAAAAATCCCTTTATTATGAAAATGGCAAATTTCTTTATTAATGCAAAGGTGACTTGGTTTATCGTTACTGTAGACAAACGAAAACACTTTATTTGATGAATCCTTAAAGAAAATTTTAATTAATATCAATCAGGAGAAAAGTTATTGCAAAAATATATGTTGATCCCTAGACACTTTTGATGTGTGTATATGCATAAATGCAAAAACACGAATTTAGTGGTATATGCCCCACAAGGATTCGAACACGGGACCACTAATTGAAAACTGATCGTGCTTCCGAGGGCCCGCTTAACACGTCAGTCTGTCAAGGAGCTGGCGGCAAGCAAAAGTCACCTAAATAGTTTTGTTGAAGACTACCACACAATACAATGCATTTTTTTATTTAATTTCTCATATCTCTTTACTTCACTTCATGTTACTTACATAGTAGGTATACTCGTACAGTGAATATAAATAGATAATCCAAGTACAAGATATAACAGAGTAAGAATTAAAAATTTTGAAAAATGAAGATGGATGTATACATGCTTGTGTTTATGTGAGCTTGCAACATATTAAGTACTTGTATATCGCCATAATGCGTATGAGGGTTGAAGTGAAATAATCTACAAACAATATTATTTAAGAAGAAACAATTGGACTTGAGAGTTACCTCGACTTTACCGCTATAGATAATAATTATATTGATACACTGTCCATAGTGATTATTCGTTCGTATCTCGGTAAATGTGCCTGAGGCGTTACAAATTAAAACCAACCTGTCATATTGTAAACAGAATGTATCTGCGGCTCGACTGTAGATTAGATTAAAATAATGAACTTATCTTGCTTACTACAGTGTGTAAATGAGCCAGCATATTGTAGGTAATCGCCTTAGCTGAGCATCTAGTTTTCAGCTACTTGAGGCGATTGTTAATGTAGTGTTCGAGATATTTAAATAACTGAACTCTTTTAAGATTAGTACCGCTAAGTTTGATGTTAGATATTGCTTTAGGATACTTGCATCCGGTGACCTCAAAGGTATTTATTGATTTTTCTTTATATATTAGGTCATACTTTTCATAATACTCATCGCAAATAAGAAGCAGCTCTCTAAGTGCCACAATTTACATATTCAGAAGAACCATATAACCAGCATAGCTAATGTTGTTCATGTTGACATCGTCCATACCATACGTAAGGTTCTAGCTGCTATTTTCCGCGTTGAGGGTGTTACCATACACATAATTACATTGAATCCGGGTAAAGTAAGTTCCCCCTGCCTAAGTTCACGTTCCAACCTTTACGTCTCTGAAATCGTATCAATCCATCATACTCATACACTATGGTTTTGTTAAGTTGCCAATATGATTTACAGCAGTTCAGATGATATTTTCACGCTTCGCCTGATGGTAAGTGAAAGAGGAGATCAAATCGCAGCGACAACTGACAAAAGACTACAGTGTCCTGCCTGTTGATGCTGCCATGCTGACCCGCAAGGTGCTTCTTCACGCTTCTTTTGAAGGAATTTCCATATTGTAGAAAAGAGGAAACACATGTGCAGGCAAGGCGTTCTACTTTTTAATAACATGACAGAGATAGGTGTTGCCGAACTTTTTAGCTTTTTAGAAGAAATTTTTTCAACTGTGGATATAGCTGCGTATAATACTAAGCCTTGCACTTCTATATCTATCTATAACTTCACGCCAAATCTCTTGCGGGGTAGGCAGAGAGAACCCAGCGCCACGTAAGTCGATCCTTACACACCTCACTAACCTCTTTAACATTCATTGCCCTTCTCATGCACGCTCACCGCTTTTTAGGGCTCCTAACATCACGTTCTGACAATTGTGGTAAGTCTTGGTCATGTACTTTATTACTGTAATCACTTCATGTCATGCGAGACTTGTTCGTTATGTTGTTACTGTTGTTAAAATAATAAAAATAGGGATAATTAACACTGTAATATCTTTCTTTTACAATATTTTGTCACAAATTATGATTCCGCTACTTTCTCATAACTTATTGTTAGGCCTGGCTTGTCCCATACCTCATAACTGGGTCACCTGCTACGTGTATAAATCATGACAGCCTCTGGCTACTGTCGATGGTGTCAAATGAAATAATAGCGTCCGTTACTGTATCCCATGTTGTAATAACTGCCATTAGTTAGGATGTAAGTGAATCGCTATCACTTTAGAGTCAAGAGCAGCCTCACTTGTGCTTAGTGAATTCCGCAAATTTTCAAATGACGATCAGGATAAAAGAGGTAACTAGCCATCGAAAACCGGCTAGTTATGTGGGGAGCAAATGTCTAGCCATGCCACCTCGCCCCGGTTCCGGTAGAGGGGGTAGACCCAATAAGTGCTGGCTTGGCGTCGTAAGGGATGACATGCGTGCCAGTGGTCGCATAGTAAGGAATGCCGAAGACCGCGCGAAGTGGAGAAGTAGAAGTTATATAACAAACCCTGGGGCTCCGAAACAAGAACTTGGGAGGCGACCGGGACTAAAGCTCTTTGATGATTATGATGATCCGGAGGAAAGAGGTACCAGCTCATCAGTTGCTAAGTTAATAGTGAGGAGTGGTTTCGCTTATGTTAATTCTTGTGTCGCAAGCGTTCAAATTCGACGTTAAGCTTGTTTCCATTTGCTTGTCTCCAGCACATTGTGTAAAAAAAAAGAATGACTATAGAGCTATACCACGTTGTTCAAAAGTGTTATGGTAAATTTCGGTATTTTTAAACTGCCCCAAAGAGTTACCTTAACGACGTCATCAATCCACAATAGCCGGGTTCGATGGCTTAACCCACAAAAAATAGGAAAACATCGCTTAGCTTCCGTTATAAATTATTTTTTTCCCATCTTTTTCTTTAACACGCCATGGGGAGGCACAGCTAGTGTAAAGTAGTTACCGTTACCTATGAATTCCTGCAATACATTAAGTATAGGTCGCGCAATGCTACATGCTCTGCTGCTAGAAACCGCACTCATTAGCAGGAACACGACAACCCTCCAGGTATGCAATTTGATCTAACCTGCTTTGCGTGCTTCCGCCACCAATTAGTTCATGTGGCCTAGCGCCGGCCGGCACCCACCAACTACTGTTAGTACTTGGTACATGCCGACGCTGCCATGGCTGCTCCGGTAATTTTTATGTTTATTAATTTCTAATTGTTCCATTAGAATAAACATAAAAATTCTAAAATTACTCTCATGAACAAACAGACTGACGTAAACCATTCCCCACTATTAAATATCGTTTCGCTCACACCATCCACCCCCACCCTCAATTCAATATAAGGGACGGCACTGCGATGGATTTGTCACTTGTAGTATGATATTTTTACGATTAACGTCTACAACGCCTGATGATGCCTCGTGGAGAGGCGAAACACGTGTCGCAGCGACGACCAGGCCAGTCGTGGCAGCGACGGTGGTGGTGGGGGCATGCGGATTCTGTTCCAGATGACGGACGACCGCAGCAGCCGAGGCAGAGACTACCGGAACAGCCATGGCAGCGTCGGCATGTACCAAGTACTAACAGTAGTGGGTGGGTGCCGGCCGGCGCTAGGCCGCATGAACTAATTGGTGGCGGAAGCACGCAAAGCAGGTTAGATCAAATTGCATATAGATTTGACTTTCGCAAAGTAACGCCTGAATCTATTAACAACCCTCCAAGTAGTTGTCAATTGGCCGCGGTTTTCTGTGAGATGATTCCGCAAGCTGCATTGATGCGCCTAGGATCTTTTAAAAATACCTAAATCGAGATAAACAGTCATGTTCACGCCCACAAAAGTTTGTACTGTGTCAAAGCAGTATTACTAACCGATCCGCCACCGAGATCGTCATTTTAATTTGACTGACAACCAACGAGCCTCATAATTACATTCACAGCAATCAAATTATTATAAATGATAAAAATATCCCTGTATATTTTAATGCACAAAGGAATCAACGCAATCAAATGATGTAAATAAGTTCAATTATTCGTTGCAATTTGTAACCGTTTTATTTAATGAATCATTCGAAAGTATAATTGGCTTTTATCATGAAATAGTTCAATTAACTCAGTAACTTTTATGGGCCTATTATCATGGCCTATTATCATAATATGTGTTTAATTTTCATGTAAAACTAGGTATATATATATTTCGTTTTTTAGGCAACATCTGGAGGCATACAGGCATGCGGCCCAACTGATGTATAGCAGTTACCGCAGCCTATGAACGCTTGTGATACGTTAAGTATCACTCGCGCGATGCCACCTCTGCTGCTAACACAGCAACTCCTTAGGAGCTTACTGGTGACCTCACCCACATGCAGAAACATAACAACCCGACATAGAGTTATTTTATATATATACACGCATACGAGTATACGGCCCACCTGATGAGGCCTATGAACGCTTATAATACGTTAAGTATCACTCGTGAGATGCCACCTCCTTAGAAGCGTACTGATGATCTCACTCACTCGCAGGAACACTATAACAATCTAGGTAGTTGTTATTTGGCCGCGGTTTTCTGTAAGGTAGAGGAGGTGTGTGGTGGGTACTTCCCCAAACGAGCAGCTTTGATGCGCCCTACCTCCATTAAAAAATGAATGCTTTTAATATATATTTTTTTAAACAATCGGTAAATCTTCACCGAATGTAAAATCTAAATAAATTGGTATCATAATTCTCTGAGTTATGAGTCCGTCGAATCACTTCCAATATATTGAATAACATATACAAAAATAACTTTTTTAAATATATTTGATATCGCGACCAACTATATCTTCACATCAAATCCAGCGGCGTTAGACAGGGTGAACCGAGCGTTAGTGAGTGTGACTCAGTCCTTACACACCTCAGTCACTAAGTTAATATTCATAGCTCTTTACCGTATCTTTACGAACTGTACAATGAAACAAATTTGTATCTTTCTTAACAGAACATAAGTTTAGTTATCTAAATCCTTTGAGCAGTCAGAACCCGTTATATACGTTTTCCCATACATTTCGCGGTCGTATACGACCACCCGGGTTACAAAATCTTTGCCGTGATATGAGTTAACATATTTATAACCTAAACAAAAACATACGCATCGTCAGAAACCTTATTCTTTAACAAAGTCGGTTAAAAAAATAGTGAGTACTGATTACCACTGTAAGTAAATGGGTAGTGGCTGTGGTGGACACAGCTGTGAGTTTTGCTTGAATACGTCTTCGCAACGGGGAAACGGAAGTAGTATAATAAAAGGAAATTATATGATGTGGCGAAAATATCTCAAAATGGCGGCGCTTTATTCCTCGCCGCACGCGACGTGTCACAGTCCTCACTCAACGTAACGAATTCATTAATTTTTAAGCTATCAAATGGTGAAATTAAATTTTGAATGTAAACGATATACATGTAGCTTCAAAACCAAACTGTATCCTCCGATTTTGTTATCATCAGTTTACTGAATTGTCTCCCACTATATAGCTTATTTAAAGACGCACGTCAAAAGGTTTAGAACATCCTCAGCCAGGCAAGACAATGCGGTCTGACGGAGGTCAGTGTTATTAAGCCGCCCGTTGGCAACTGACTTAGCTTAACAGCTGTCATCTATCGAATACAGTCGTGACCGGCGCCGGCGGCTTAACGTCTCCGAAGAAGGGACAAGGTTGCTTTATAGGTATAAACTTATCCACAGACAGAGTAAGACCGACGTTACATAACTTCCGTGTTAATTTAGAGTTATACGCATAATCAACTTGATATCACAATAATTATGTACACTCACATATATTTATTACAATAGAAATTGAGATATTGAAATATTATCTATATTGGCAAGTTTCTTTTGGCATTTCTTCTACGCCAGTGGTTATTTTCGAAATGCTGGTAGATTAAACAAGAGGAATTGAAAAATCAATAACATACAATATGATCTGATTTAAAGAATGTAAAACTTGTCCCGTGATGGCCTAATGACAAATAAATGTATTTTATCGCCTTCCTTTTGGCAACTTTTTTTGGAAGTTCTAAAGAAAATTTGTAACAATTTTACAATTCTTAAGTTTACAGTTTGAAACTACTTCTGTTACACATTAATTACTCCCACCTCTGCTGCCAACACAGCTACTTCTTAAGAGTTTACTGGTCACCTAACTCACTCGGTGGAACACACGAAGGAAGTAGTTATTTGGCTGCAGTTTTCTGTGAGGTGGAGCTACTTCCGCAGACGGGCTGCATTTATATGTCCTACCACTCTTAAAACACCCATGCCAAGACAAACAGACATACATACACGAATGTTTGTCCTGTGTGTGAATCGAACCCACGAGCATTGGTATCAAAGTAGCGTTACCAACCACTACGCCACCGATTTGGTCTATATCTTCACGCCAAGTTCCTTGCGTGTTAGATATAGGGAACTGAGCTAAAGCTAGTATTAAGGCTTAATAAATGTATATCCTTGCATTTACTTCTTTAGTCTGATTACTTTGATATGCTCTAAATCTTTTAGCCAGAGCTTAGTTTTTTTTTTATAATCAAGTTGCACAATGAAGAACAGTGATTTTATTTATTTATTGATTTACCACCATACATTGTTCCCTTCATTACCAAAAAAACCTTATAGGTAAATACATCATGCACCATAATTTATTAATATTACTTAACACAAATAATCCAAAACTTTAACACATTCTTGCTGTAAGTTTAGTAAAGAGTATTATTTAAATGAGAAGGCATTTGATAGGGCTGTGCGTAAGGAACTGTGGTGCATATTGTTAGTTCACTGCTCCGTGCTGTGCAGTCCACATATAAGGATTGCTCAGCATATGTACGAATAGATGGCAACATGTCACCCTGGTTTGATGTCAAAACTGGTGGTAAACAAGGTGGCATGTTGTCTGCTAGGCTGTTTATTCTATATCTCGGATAGTTGTTTACAGAGAATAAGATCGACGAATGTAGGATTACGCATGGGTGACCTAGTGATGAACTGTCTGCTGTATGCAGACGATGCCGTCCTATTAGTAGAAACACCATCTGAACTGCAAATACTAGTCACATTGATGAAAGACGAATGTACGAAGGAAGGCTTACTATTGTATGTAAATAAAACAAATATAATGGTATTTGAAAGAGAAGAAACCAGAACCAATGGAAGGATTACGGTAGATGATGAAGTGTTGGAACAAGTGGATGAGATTGTATATCTTGCGTTTTCAGCAGGGATGGAAGGTACACCGCAGACGTGGAAAGGCGAGTGAGTGCTGGGAATAGTGTGAATGGAGCGTTGGGAACCAAAAAAGCCTGAGAGCCAGAAGGCACCCAGCTGTTGTCGGGTTAGTTAAGTGATAGTGGATAAAGAGCCAGCCTATTATCAACTGGCCTCGGTTCGAATCCTAGCATGTACGACTAACTTCGTGTTTTCAATACAATTGTGTAACAAACTTCGTCATACAATTGTGTAACATTATGCAAGTAAGTTACCATCCTCTATATAGTAGGACGTTAATCGCGACTTCATAATCATTAAGTTAATTGCGGAAATTTAAAATAATTACTACGTAGCAAATGCTTTACACTAGATAATTTTACCTTTTGAGCATTTTAAAGCGATATTAAATCAAACTTGAAATTTAATGTCTGTAATATAACATTCCTTTTCACTAGATGCTTTTACCTTTTAACCATTTTAAAGGGATATTAAATCAAAGTTGACATTTAATTTCTGTAATATATCGTTAAAGTAATGTGATTTAGTAACAAATTGAAAACGTTTTTAAGTTACGCAAATAAAGTGGAATTGAAAGTTAATGCACCATGATATTATCATGTCTTGTACTGATTATTTGCATACGTAAGTACTTTCTATCAAGAGTAAATTGTGGAATCGTTAAAATTGTATAATTGAATCCGTTCGTTAAAATATATTATATTTACTGTAACAAATAATAAATATTGTCGAACAAATTACACACCGCTTAGCCTCCTTAAAGTAAGTGAGGCTTGTGTTAAGTGTGCTAGACCACTGATAAATACGTAAATACATTTTTTTTGGTAAATATATACTTATGGTACATAGAAATCACCCAGACTAAGACAAGCGAACATGTTCAGACGTACTAATGTTTGTCTTGTGTGGGAATCGAACCCATGAGCGTTGGTATCAAAGAATCGTACTAACCACTGCGCCAGCGAGCTCGTCTTATATATTATTTATTTATTGTCTTATTATACGGCTATACTATTTTTGTATACTATAGTATTTTATATTTGTATATTTTCTTGAAAAGTGTGACGCAACTGGACTCTATAGGAGATACATAAACCAAAACTTGATTGAGTATTCTACCAAACCGGTTTGTTGCCACATTTAAATAAAGGATTACATAATACAACTTCCCAGTTTTATTACGTAATCCCAGTTTGGACAAATGTCAATCTTAACATTTATCGTGGTTTCTGAAACAATTGTTGTCTATATACCGAACCAGATAAAATTTGTTTAGAATTTGTACCAGAGATGTATGTATGTATATCTTCACGCCAAGTCCCTTGCGGGGTAGGCAGAGAAAACCAAGCGCCATAAGACGCGGTCCTTACATACTTCACTCGCTTCTGTGACATTCATAGCTGTTTTCATGCACGCTCGCCGGTTCCTGGGGCTTCTGACATCACCTTCTGATAAAACACGACCAATTTGGTCATGGTAGGTTAGTCTCGGTTTCCCTCGGCTCCTACATCCTTCCACTTTTGCATTGTATATCTGTTTCGTAATTCTTTCGTCTCGCATTCTATTATTATTCTATTCTTTTCATTAATTCACCAGAAATGTAAGATAAATTTATTAAAATTTGCCGTAAATTCTTCTATTCTCAAATATTCATGTAACTTACAGAGTGCTGTTTTACTAACACTGACACACCAACGACAGCATCTGGATCCGTAGCAGCAGATGATGGAAAAGGCTCTACGGTAGAAGCAACAACAAAAAATACAGATACTACAACCACAATAATAGAAACGACGACTAGTAACGTTGATCCACTTGAAAGTTACGAATTTGACCCCAATCGTATGTCTATTTCTAAAAATACGTAGGAGAAAACTGCTTTTCAGCAACGTTCTTAGCTTTATACTTAAAAAACTACTTTTCGTTGAGGTATTATCGTCAGCATCATCATTATTTTAGCCGATAAAACTGCTGAATATAAGGCTCTCCTTACGCTTCCATAACGATCAATTCTGCGCTATTTGCATCCAGCGGCTGCGATTTTCACCAGATCGTCGGTTCATTATGAGGGAGTTTGTCCTACGCTGGGTTTTCAAGACCAAGAGGTATAACATATAGTAGGTTATACTCCTTGGTTTAGCGTTCGCGGACTATGAGACGGCCTTCGATTCGATCGAAACTGAACGCTCCAGTCTCGTCAGCAGTGCCGCTTTCATAGGTATATCTAAACATTGAGACATATATATATATATATATATATATATATATATGACGAACTCGGTGGCTCAGTCGTGAAAGACGCGACTTTGACACCAACGCTCGTGGGTTCGATTCCCACACAAGACAAACATTTGTGTTCATGAACATGACTGTTTGTCTTGGTCTGGGTGTTTTAAGAGAGGTAGGGCGCATCAAAGCAGTTAGTCAGTCAGTCACGTTTTCCTATTGCGTATATAGATGAATGTTTCAGTAAGAACTGGGAACCAACGTAGCTTATTGTCCGACTGGTGTGAGGGACAAAATGTTTTTCGAGCGTAGTGTTGAGAGACCGTAAGATGTCTCATTGTACCGGAGCATCATAACCTATATAGCATCCACATAATATGACGAACATCTCTTTGCTAGGTCAAGTCAAAGTCAAAATCTTTTTATTCCGTAAAAATGGCTACATTTGTTTGGAATCGTCACAATTTTTTTCCCTACCGTGCAGTTCATGACTAGGTGAGCACTGATAAAAATACTGCCAAAAAACTCAGGCATCCCTCTTTTGGTATCCAAACAAATTTACATATTTTATTAATTACATTATAATTGGATCGACACACTCCCAGGCATTTTTATTATTAATATAGTCAGATACTTTATAATATGCCCTGCTACACAATTTGGCTTTAACAGTAGTTTTAAATTTGTTTATTGACAATTCTCTTATATTGCTGGGAAGTTTGTTATAGAACCGTATACATTGCCCCTTAAAAGAATTACTTATTTTGTGGAGACGGCTTGCATGTAACACAAGATTATGCTTATATCTATTTATGCTATGAGTATCACTCTTTTTACAAAATGAGTCTATGTTTTTATGGACATACAAAAGATTTTCATAGATATATTGCGATGCGACTGTTAAAATATTTTAAGATTTAAGGTATTGTATATATATATATATGTTGGAAGGCATAGAAACACGCTGTCCATCTAGCCTAATAACACCTATAATACAGGAAGTATCACTCACACGTTGCCACCTCTGCTACTGACACAGCAACTTCTTAGGCATATAGCATCCACATAATATGACGAACATGCCAGTATTCTCTTTGCTAGGTATTGTATATATATATATATATGTTGGAAGGCATAGAAATACGCTGTCTATCTAGCCTAATAACACCTATAATACAGGAAGTATCACTCATACGTTGCCACCTCTGCTACTGACACAGCAACTTCTTAGGTACTTACTGGTAGCCACACTCACATATAGGTACACAACACCCCTGTAGAAATATAAATTAGTTTATTTGGACTGCGGTTTTCTGTGAGGTCGATATATTAAACTACAAACATTGGTGGTAAAGTGTCCATTGCCCCTACACCTAGTTCGTCAAAGTTCTTCAGATGTCTGTTACCTTTCAGCTACTGAACCACCGGCCGGAAGATATTGGGCAAAACTGAAGGACCGTTACAATTTGCTCCTACCATTCCAATTAGGTTCGGATGGGAAACCGGTTGACTTGGCCAAAATAAAGACATGTAGATGCCCTAGGGTGTACTATCCGGTATGTTCAAGAAATGGTACAACGTTCTTAAACGAGTGTTTATTGAACTGCATGAGAGCCAAAATGCATAGAAGAGGGCCTTGTATAAATTACAGACGCCGCGAAAATTCGAAGAATTTCAACTCTTTCTTTTATGCACCCAAGGATTGGGTTGAAGAAAAAATGGCCACTCCTGAATTTACTGCCAATAATGTCTCATTTTATAATATTTCTGTGGATTATTTTGATGAGTTTTGATTTATTTCTGTTATGATTTATTAGATTTTAATAATCTGTTATTAAATCAGCCTGTATGTAATTACGTAAAAGCACTACACGTCCTTAGATCACTAGCTTCTTTAACATTCATAGTTCTTTTCATGCACGCTCGCCGTTTCTTAGGGCTTCCTAATAATACACGATCAATTTGGTGTTGGTAGGTAAGTTTAATCTTCCTCGGCTACTACGTCTTTCAGCATAAATTTAAGCCTTATAAAAATGATAAATAAAAAAAATTAAAACATTGATAAATTAATAAAATACAATAAGATTTTATTAAAAAAATGCATAACCAAATCAATAAGCAAATTTTTAAGTTTTTATTAAATGACTAGCGAACCTGACAGACAGACCCGATCGCAGCGCCATCTACCAGGTCCTATTGGAAATCTAAACTGCCAAGGTTCTCACTCTAACGCACGCATAAAGTTTCATCTATGTTCAGCAGTGTAGGAGAAGTTCAGTGACGTACAAAAGAAGTATATATATATATATATATATATATATATATATTACTAGCGGCCCCGGTAGACATTCCTAAAATATAACACAATGCGTCCTTTAACCCGATCGCAGCGCCACCTTCTGAGTCCAATTGTGGATCTAAACCATTCTCGAATCCATTTAACACACAAAAATTACATCAAAATTGGTCCAACCGTTTCGGAGTTCCATGACATACAGACGGGCAGAAGATATGTATATGTAAAGACTAGCGGACCGACAGACGTTGCACTGTCCGGAAATAAAAACGCTAAGTGCTGTAACCTTATTGCAGTGCCACCTACCGGGTCCAATTGTGAACCAAACCAATTCTAGGATCCATTTAACACGTAAGAAATTTCATCTAAATCGGTGCAACCATTTAGGAGGAGTTCATGAATATACACACATTTAAAAGAATTATATATATATAAATAATAGACAGCACACACTTAACGTTTCTCCCCTGAATGTGATATGAATATTCTAGTAGATTGTTCAGACACTGTCATATCTGCATTTTATTAAACTTTCTAAGATTCAACGAAGCCAGGCTACTTTACGAGAACCTAAAATCTCAAGTAAGTCTTTAATGGTCTTGGAGAGTTTTATCTCTTTAAAATGTCGTTATAATGATTTAAGATGTGTTATATTTAAGAAAATACGCTTTTGCTAAAAGAAATATTAGAAAGGGTTAAAAAATAGAATTTATGCAAGTAAAACTTATGGTATAAAATAAACCTAATAGGATCACTTCGTTATAAACAAGTGCTTTATAATGGAGGTATTTCTCCATATATTATTAAAATATCCATGCTATATTTTAGACCAATATGTCCAGATGTTTGATATGATGCTGATATTATGTTTTTCTTATACAACTATCATTCTGTGAGCAACGTCGCTGAATATACAGGTTATGTGCACAGTTGACCTAGCATTGTGAAATTTAATCTCTAAATAAGATCTCATCCCCATAGCACACGTACAGTATCTACCTAATATCTGTCTGTATTTATGTTAAGAAATTACCAATCAAAACTTATAGGTTACTCGCAGTTGATCTGGGATCATGAAGTTGAGCCATGAACAAGGTCTCGCAGGCATTAGGTATAGCTATATGAAATAACAAATCAAAATCTATAGGGTACTTACCTAGTCATGTCATAAGTTCTGTCAAAAACTTTTGATGTAATTAATGATACACTTTTTGATAATTATGGAAAAGTTATATATGAAATGAAAGGTAATTAAATGTACAATAAAATTTTATTTACATTATTCGAAATGCCCTCCTCCATTTTGAACACATGCCCTTAATCGACGCGGCCAGTCATCGATCGCAGCACGCACCACATTCATATCTATTTCTGCCGCTGCTTTAACCAGAGATGCTCGAAGAGACTCCAAATTCTGATGAGGTTTAGCGCAGACTTCCTCCTCCAAATGTTGCCATATCTTGTAGTCCAGTGGGTTTAAATCTGGACTAGAAGAGGGCCAGTCTTCATGTCCGATGATGTCAATTCCACGGGCGGTCAACCAGTTTTGAGTACTTCGTGTCTTATGAGCTGGTGCAGGGTCCTGTTGGAATATCCAGTGTCTGTTTTTGAACATTATTTGAGAAAGAGGTTCTACTATGTTTGTTAGGACGGTATTTTGGTAAACCACGGCACTGGTTTTCACACCTTTTCCACAGAAAATCACTTCAGTTAAGCCTGAATTTAAGACTCCAAGCCAAACCATGATTGATGAAGGACAATGCCCTCGCTGGAGCCTTGGAATATGCGTGCTCGCTTCTTCACAACTGTGGGCATACACCTTATCATTTTGTTTGTTGTAACTTTCTTTGATGGTAAAAATTTCTCATCCGTAAACAAAATTTTTCTGTGACCTCCCTTTGCATACCGCTTCAGTAGTTGTTTCGATTTTACCACCCTATTCTTTTTTAAATTATCAGTTAAGAAATGACTAGTACGTCTCTTATAGGCTGCAAGTCCTAAGTCATCTTTTAAAATACGCGACATGGTTCTAGGTGCTATCTTCATCTCCCGAGATAAAATACTCGTATTTTGCTTTCGGACAGGATTTCTTCGAATTCTTTCCCTTACTGCTTTGACCACCTTTTTCGTACGAACACTACGTGGACGGCGAATCTTGTGATTGATAAACATAAGGTAACACTAATTTGAAATTTTTCGTAGTTCTTGTTGCTAGATTTAAGAAGTATTTACCTTGAATTTTAAAGTCTACTCTTCTGTGGAATTCAACGAATCACATTTAAATAAATCGTTTGATAAAAATTAACCTTCAAGTGGGTGCGCGGCGTCGAATCGACCGCCATCGATACTTTTTGATTCATAATGCTAATATTTTTTATCGCATGCATTGATTGCTCATTTCTAGTATTCGGTCATAATTTCACTATGCACGTAATAAACTATTTACTTCCCTTCCCAGAGAAACGGTACCTATGCACATGGGGTGGCGTGCGCATAGGTACCGTTTGTTTTAGTCACGGTGCAGACGCCGGAAGCGTTGTGCGTAACTTTGTCGACGACGGCAAAACAAAGTTACGCCCTACGCTAGACGTGAAATATCCTATTTTTGCAATATCATCCTATAATATATAAAAAAAGACCTAACCTAAGGAAGATCTGGTTTTCCCTCTAGGTTGTGGAGGTCGGACGGCAGTCGCTCTGTGTAAAAAATCAGTCTCTTCGGCAAATCTTTGGGTTTAGATAGCGGACCCCACCAATCCTTATGGCTTAGGAAACGGGATAACGAGAAGAAGACGAAGCTTACAATAGCGTCCCTTTAAAAAAAATGGCTTCACAAGGTTCAGAAGCTTCCGATCACCTTCTAGTTGACGATTCTAAATTATTGGATCTCATGCAGTCAACTGATTTATTTGTTTCTATTTTGTTTTACTTAGATAAAGCTAGTTACAGGTATATAAGAAATTGCCATCTTACCACATGTAGTAGTGTACCACATGTAATCCAAAGAAAATTTTGGATTTGTTATTTGATTTTATAATTTTGGTTTTATTTGTGTTATAAATCCCTGAAATACCTACAGGAACGGTTGCAGCTACCGTTAAAAATTACCACACGTCTACTTGAAGGTTAAATTAGTTAGTTCATTAATAATTAGTTTATTTTAAAGGGTTTTTAATTTTGCATAACGTGATTTCTGAAATTGATAATTTCTTTGACTTTGACTCTTGCGTATTTACAAGCACTAAAATATCGAATGAAAGAGATCCATTAAAGAGATTAGTCAGCCCTTACACTCTTTATAGCTGCCGTTTCTTAAGCTTTTATAATTTTTCAGAGTAAGATACTGCATACTTCCAATCTATATTTTATTTCTACTCATTGGATTACTTTATGAAATGAAATGATGCTTTCGAAATAGTAAATAAGATTACTTCAAATTCAGATATATCAGGGTATGAAGCCTCGGAGAAGAGGAGTGCGAAAGAAACTGCGGGACACATTGCCGAGATATGGGATTGACGGTTCACTGCTCAGTCCACTTACAAGGATTATTCAGCATGTGTGCGAATAGATTCATGTGACCCTAGTTAGATGTCAAAATTTGTGCCAATCTGGGTTGCATGCTACCTGCTAGGCTGATTATTCTGTATCTCGATGGTTGCTTGTAGAGAATAAGATCAACAAATATAGGATTGCGCATGGGTGACCTAGTAATAAAGTGTTTCATTTATGCAGACGATGCCGTGCTATTGGCAGAAACGCCTGCCGAAATGCGAACACTGGTCACTGTAATGAAAGACGATTGTATGGAGAAATGCATGATGATATTACTAATATTGATTTACTATTAAATGCGAAAAAGACAAAGATAGGGGTATTTCACAGAGAAGAAACCAGAACCAATGTAAGGATTACGGTTGATGATGAAGTGTTGGAACATGTGGGTGAGATTGTATATCTTGGATGCGCTTTCAGCAGGGATGGAAGGTATACCGTTGATGTGAAAAGACGAATGAGTGCTGGGAATAGTGTGAAACGTGCGTTAGGAAAACTGCTTGGCAGTAAATAAAAGCTTGAGCCAAAAGCCACAGCTCGCTATTCGCAATACAGTGCTGGTCTTAATGCTTACTAATGGAAGCAAAAGCTGGGTATCCCAGAGAGAGCATGAAAGTAGGATAAACGCAGTCGAAATGCGAGCGCTGCGCAATATTTGTGGCGTAAAGTTTGTAGAGCGTAATCGCAATGATGATGTTATAAACAGAATTAGTCTGAATGAAAGTGGCGGTATTAACGGTGCTCCGTTGGTTCGGATATGTAGAAAGAATGCAGGAAGAAAGAAATACGACACAGATATACAACGCGAAAGTAAAAGGATGTAGAAGCCACGCAATGCTAAGACTTACCTACATGACCAAATTGATCATGTTTTATCAGACAGATAGATATTTGTCTACAAACTACTTTCAATATTACATAAAAAAAACTGTCATTTACCGTCTTTTCTATCTGTTTATAACTTGGTGAGTTTTTTTTTATACAACTAGATTGGCAAAAAAACGTGCGGCCTGCATTAGATGGCAAGCGGTCACCGCAGCCTAATGTCGCTCGCAACACCACGGGGATGTTACAGTACCCAGTAATTTCACTGCCGTAACTCAACTTTCAAACCCAGCTATATAAATATAGCTGCTTGGCGGTAGAAATAGGTGAGACAGAGGCACCCACGCAGACGACTTTTGTGCAAAGTCTCCCTCTGGTAAAAGAGAGATGCGTGTTGCCAGCTGAATCTACAATCTTTTTAGTAAATATAAAGTAAGTGTAACACAATCTTTTAAGTAAGTATAACACGAAAGTCAACCATGGATTTAAGTTTCAGTCCAGTGCGAGTAAGGTCTAAATTTCAAATTAGTTAAAATAACCAGCATTAAAAAAACTTTCCGAAACGGCTGGACTGATTTTAATAGTAGTTTATAATGAGTAGGTATATTAGGTCACTTTTATTATGAAAGAGAATTAAGATGTATGTATGTATATCTTCACGCCAGGTCCCTTACGGAGTAGGCAGAGAAAGCCGAGCGCCATAAGACGCGGTTCTTACACACTTCACTCGCTTCTCTAATATTCATAGCACTTTTCATGCTCGCTCGCCGGTTCCTGGGGCTCCTGACATCACCTTACGATAAAACATGATCAATTTGGTAATGGTAAGATAGTCTTGGTCTTCCTCGGCTCCTACATCCTTCCATTTTCGTATTGTATATCTGTTTCGTCATTATTTCATGCTACATTCTTTCTACATGTCCGAATCAACGGAGCATGCCTTTTCTTATCTTAACACCGACACTCTCTTTCATACGAACTCTCTCTCTTACATCATCATTATGAACGCGGTCAGCAAATGTTGTGCCACAAATTTTGCACAATGCTCTCATCTCGACCGCAAATGCGGTCTAAAGAATAAATATTCTACTTTCATGCTTTCTCTGCCATACCCAGCTTTCACTTCCATGTGTTAACTTTGGGATTAGCACCGCGTTGTATACAGCGAGTTGTGCCTTCTCGCTTAGATTTCGGCTGCCTAGAATTTTATTTATTTAAGAATTAAAATCCCACGGGAAAATAAATAAATCCATGAAATTGTAAATAAATTCCACTTCCACGTGGATCAAGTCGCGGGAGGTCAATAATTGTTAATAAATCAATAATAATAAATAATATTATTATTATTAATTTATTTATTTCTACCACAATTCCATACAAAAATAGTATATTAACAATTACAGTACTTGTGGAAAACTGGTGCCTAAACTAGGCAGAAGCCTGTATTTCAGGTGACCAGGTCTTCACCCCACGGTCATATATCATAATAATCATAAACGTACCCGTGTACTATCTTTATCTCTCGAAGTGAAATTACTAGAATACAATAGTATTGTCTTAGGTTTTCGCGATTGTTATACATTGAATTAAACAATTTTTAACGAAAGTATCGCGTGTTTTATTTATTTTGTTGAACCTGACGTTTCGAATGCTTTTTTCATTAAAAATTGTTTAATTCAATACTAGAATACCTACAAATTATTAAATATTTTATGTTGAATTATTTGTTTTCTAAAAGATTATCGCTACTTTTATAAACATAAAAAAATATTTTTATGTTTACAAAAATAGTGATTATCTATTAATATAATGTCAATGAACTTATGGAAGTGATAGCGTCATACAGGGTTATATGTTACTGTGTTATTATGTGTTCTATGTGAACTGGTTAGGGAATGTATGTGCAGATATACTACTCTGTGTAAAAAGTATCGGGAATATGTCAATAAAAAGACCCGCGTAAAAGAGGTCGTTCTAATTTTTTTACTGCATGTTGGTAGCACTGTACTGATTTAGCGCGCAAAATTTGAGCGGGATCTGTCATTTAATTTGTTTTAAACTACACTTTTTGTTGGTCATAGTTTTGAGTCCTCGGCGATTTTTACAATGGAAAATATTGTTGAACAAAGAGTGTGCCTTAAATTTTGTGTTTCAAATGATATTTCATGTGGTGAATCACTAAAAATGTTGCGAAATACCTACGGCGAATCGTGTATATCGAAAACAAGGGCTTATGAATGGTATAAGGCT
The DNA here is from genome assembly GCA_947507595.1 of Pyralis farinalis. Lineage (NCBI taxonomy): Eukaryota > Metazoa > Arthropoda > Insecta > Lepidoptera > Pyralidae > Pyralis > Pyralis farinalis. The sequence continues at coordinate 34,164,183 of OX382260.1, read as the reverse complement.
TTTAAAGAAGGCCGAGAAGTAGTATTAGACTTGCCTCGTTCTGGTAGACCTTCAACCGCTACGACCAGAGAAAACATCGACAGAATCAAGAAGCTAGTGCTCGAAAATCGACGTATGAGTCTGAGAGAGTTGGCTAGTGAGGTGAACATATCTTTTAAGTCCGTCCACAACATTCTCATTGACATTTTAGGCATGAAACGCGTCGCCGCTCGACTAGTTCCAAAAGAGCTCAATTTTGTTCAAAAAGCGCAGCGAAAGCATGTCGCTGAAGACATGGTTTCCCGAGCTTCTACGGATCCGACCTTTATGAAACGTATAATAACTGGCGACGAGACATGGGTTTATGAGTACGACATGCAAACAAGCCAACAGTCTTCAGAATGGCGTCTCGAAAACGAGCCGAAACCCAAAAAACCGCGGCAAAGTCGCTCCAAAATCAAGGTGATGCTGACAGTTTTTTTTGACTACCGTGGTGTGGTTCACTCCGAATTCCTTCCAGAGGGAGAAACAGTGAATAAAGAATATTATTTAGGCGTCATGAAGCGTTTGCGTGAGAGTATCCGCCGAAAACGTCCAGATTTGTGGCAACACAACTCATGGATGCTGCACCATGATAATGCACCATCACACACAGCCATTATAGTGAAAGAGTTTTTAGCGAAAAATTCAACAAAAGTTCTCGACCAAGCACCGTATTCACCTGATATGGCTCCGTCTGACTTTTTTTTATTTCCCAAGTTAAAATTACCACTTCGAGGAAAACGTTTTGAGTCGATAGAAGCCATAAAAGAAAATTCGCTGAATGAGCTAAAGGCCATACCGCAAATAGCCTATGAAAAATGTATGGAAGACTGGGTGAAGCGGTGGAGATGTTGTATTGCAAGCGATGGGGCCTACTTTGAAGGCGATAAAATAAATTTAGATGAATAATTTGTATTTTTTGTTTTATTGACAAATTCCCGATACTTAGTACACAGAATGTAAATCGCAAAATGAAAGTCCAACTACACTTTATCTAGTTCTTCACAATAGGTAGGTAGGCTACATGCGGTCAGTTGTTGGGCTACAACGCGACTGCTGTTTAATTTCATTCGTACAATGTGCATCGCAAACCTGCTGACACTATGAACTGCATGTACTGTGTCCCTACAAACTTATTATGGCAAGTTTAAAAAAGCAATAAATTCTATATAAAATATGAAATCATTTTCAGACATAAACATAACTACTACTAAATCATTATTTATACTTCTTTCAACACTACATCATTAACTTCTTAACAAAAGGATTATTAATCCTTTTATTTGTTCTGGTTTCTCTTTTTCAAAGAAAATTGTATATGTTTTCTTCGTATTGAGTTGTAAGGCTTTGTCTATTCAATTGTCTTTCATTACTGAGACTTCTATTTGCATATCAGATGGTATTTCTGACAATAACACGGCATCGTCGGCTTAAAGCAGATAATTGGCCACTAGGTCCCCTATGCGTAATCCTATATTCGTAGACCTTATTCTCCGATCACACAATCGTATCTAGATCCAATATTGATGTCAAATCAATAGACTGTATAATCCTTATGTGGACTGCAAGTACAGAGCAAGGTACCGTCAATCCTTTCAATGTATCAGAGAGAATGTTTCGCAGGACACTATCACGTGATTTTTCAAGATATACTAAACTACAGCAAACAGTGTGATATAAAACGTGTCGACGACATTGCGAAGTGAGAAAGTGTGAAAACATTCTCTTCATTTCGTAATCCTCCCTCTATGTCCCTTTTTTTTTTTTTTTTTTTTTTTTGTGACGCGGGGAAAAATGCGTTACGCACACCACCGGTACCTGGGTGGCCTCCGGTGGTAGTGTGGGACTCCCCGTCGGCTGTCCGACGGTATACCCACTAAACGACCCCGCGAAATGCCATCAGCCGCGTTGGTGTGGTGCCCCGGATCTGTCAGCAACAGGGCACCACTGCGACTGGCCAGCCCCTCAAAAGGGGCCGGACTTCTCCTCTCTAGGGGCCGTCCCGGCAAATTGGGACAGCCCCTCCGGCGGCGGGACCATTATGGGGCCAGGTTCCCATCCTGACCCCTAGTCCCAACGATTAGGGAGGCGGCAGTAGGTGCGCGTAGCGCCTACGCCGCACTCCCGTCCGCCGTCTCCGGAGCGGGACAGCCAAGGGATCATCCTCCCTGTCCCGCTCCGCGGCCTCCTTCTGGGACATGACCGTCTCACAGAAGGAGGCCATCGCCTGCCAGGCACTGTCACTCCCGAGCATGAAGCGGACCACGCTCGGGAGCGAGAGGTCCGCGCTTCCTAGCGCGGACACCAGATCATGGCGCTGCTGAGACCATCTGGGACACTGCTCCAACGTGTGTTGAGCAGTGTCCTCGGCCGCGCCACAATCGTGGCAGCCTGGCCGCTCCTCCCGCCTCGCGACCCGGTGCAAGTACTCACCGAAGCACCCATGCCCGGTGAGCACCTGCACCATGCGGAAGGTGAGGGGTTTGCGCCTTCGGCGCATCCACGCCTCCAGGACCGGGCGCAGCGCATCCGCAACGCGGACTCCATACCGCGGCTGCGCCAGGTCCTCCCCCCACCTCCGCATCATCTCCACATGCCCTCGCTGGCGATACCGCCCCACCTCCACCGACGTGGGGCGCTCGCCGAGACTCCTCCTTTCAGCAACGAAGCTATACACCTCGGCGAGCACCTCCGCCACCAACTCCCAGGGCGGGTCGCCAGCGAGGGCGGTCGCGGCCGTCCAAGCCACCGTACGGTACCCCCTTATTGCCCTCTGCGCTATGACCCGCTGCGCTCTGCGCAGCTGAGTCCTGTTCCTAGCGCAGAGGGCGTCCGCCCATATGGGGGCACCGTACGTGGCCATACTCCGGCAGATGCCGGAGTACAGCCGCCTGCACGCGGCGCTGGGCCCGCCCAAATTAGGCAGGAGGCGACCCAGCGCCGCCGCAGCTCTGATGACCTTCGGTCCCAACCGCTCGAAGTGGGGGCCGAAGGTCCATCGTCCGTCAAGGGTGAGGCCCAGGTAGCTCATCTGGGCACTCACCCTTATCCTTTCTCCTCCTATTTGGAGGTGTGCTCCGGGGGGAGGGCCCCGTCTGCCGGTCCCGCGGAAGAGGAGGGCCTCGGTCTTGTCCAAACGGACCCGAAGCCCAAGCCTCTCTATACGGCTGACCACCAGTCCTACTCCGACTTCGGCCAGCCGCGCCGCCTCCACAAAGGTATTACCCCGGGACGCGACAAGGGTGTCATCTGCATAGCAGATGACACTCATCCCGGGGAGGAGACGGCCCCGCAGGACCCAGTCGTATGCGAGGTCCCATAGAATGGGGCCCAGAACGGACCCCTGCGGGACCCCGCACCCGACAGACCTCCTGACCATACGGCCCCTCGCATCCTCGAAGCACACCTCCCTGTCCTCCAAGTATGCCTTCAACAGTCTCCCCAAGTACGGAGGCACCTCAAAGTACTTGAGGGCCTCCAGTATGGTACTGTGGGGGAGGCTGTTGAAGGCATTGGCGATGTCAAGCGACACCGCCACCACCACCTTACCCTCGCGCTCCGCATCCTCCGTCACCGACCTTAGGCGCCTAATGGCGTCGACGGTCGACCGCCTGGCCCGGAACCCAAACTGGGCATCCGATAGGCCCGGTCCCGGGCCATCCTCCAAATGCTGAGCGAGGCGGGAAGCGACAACCCTTTCTAGGGCTTTCCCCGCCTCGTTCAGCAGAACGACTGGTCGAACCGCCGACCCCGAGTCCGGGGGCCGGTCTCCCTTCAACAGAAGGCAGAGCCGGCCCACCCTGAAGGGTCCCGGGCAGCCCCCCGACCGCAAGCAGCAGTCGAGGAGCTCCCGGAACCTGTCTCCGAGGTGCACGAGAGCCAACGCAAGCACCTTCCCGTGCACCCCGTCCGGACCCGGCGCCCTCTTCTTGCCTCGGAGGCGGTCCACGACCGCCTCCATCTCCTGGTCGGTGACGGGCGGCGGAGCGCCCTCCTCCTCTCCTCTGGAGTCCGACGATCGGGCCATTCTCGGGGGAGCGTACCCCCGTGGGGTGTCGGGGAAGAGTTCCCCGACAACCCTCTCCAACAGGGCTGGCTGGAGAGTCTCCGTCAGTGGGGCCGACTGAGCGCGGATCTTGTTCCGCGCTCCTCTGTACGGTCGGCCCCACGGGTCCCTGTCTAGGCCCTCCAGCAGCTCCTGCCACGCTCCCTCCTTGGCCCTACTTATGGCCATCTGCAAGGCCCTCTTCTTCTCCACGTAGATGCCGTGCAGATGGCCATCTCGTCCTTCGTCCCGGGGGCGGCGACGCCTGCTCCGGGTGTACGCTCTACGCGCCCCGTTGCAGGCGTCCCGAAGGTCGGCTATCTCCGCCGACCACCAGTAGACCGCCCGCCTTGGGGGCGGACGCCCAACACTGGGCATGGCCGCCCTGCACACCGCCGTGAAGGCGTCGCAGAGACGGCCAGCCCCTTGCTCCACCCCCAAATCCACCATCGGCGGGAGGCCCCAGCGGCCGACTATGGCCGCCTCCTCTGCCAGTTCCCGGTCGAGCTTTGTGAGTGCCCAACGCGGGAACCGGCTCCGCCACCGGGACGAAATCGCCGAACTCCCGGGGGCTCGAGACACCCCGAACCTGATGTACCTATGGTCCGAGAGTGTCTCTACCCCCGTTTCTACCCTCCAATCCTCCACTCGGCGCGCGGTGGACGCGGTGGCGAAGGACAGATCCACCACCGACCCTCCGTTCCACCGCACGCACGTGTGGACTGTCCCCCTATTCAAGAGGGACAGTCCCGCGGCCAGCGCCCACTCCTCCACCTTCCGCCCTTTGGCTCCCGTGGCCGGGTTCCCCCACGCCGTGGACTTGGCGTTGAAGTCCCCGGCCACGACAACCTGGGCGGGCGCTAGCCGCCTCACTGCCGACCCCAGAGCGTCGAGCAGCCGCTCCAAGGCCGGCAGGTCGCGGCTCGGGGAAAAGTACACACCGATGATTGCGTACTCTCCCCGAACCGCCGCCACGTATCCCGCCCCCCTCCCACTCACCACGAGTGGAGGGCTGGCGCCAGGCCTCGTGACGATGGCCACGGAACCGTCCAGATCCCCGGCCCAGTTAGGCCGGGAGGGCACGGAATATGGTTCCGCAACCACCGCCACGTCCACGTCCCACTCCGCCATGGTCTGCAGGAAAAGGTCCTGTGCCCCAGCGGAGTGGTTGACGTTGGCCTGCAGGAAGCGGGGATGTCCGGCCATTACTCGGACATCCCAGCCTCAGGCGCCTTCTGCCGCCCACTTCCGCGGGAGATGGGGGGCGTTCTCCCGCGGATGGATGGGGGGTTGCAGAGACGGCCCCCCATCACATGGCTGGCCTTCCGGCCGGCGTCTGCGCACACGGCACAGCGGGCCTGGGCCGAGCAGCCCGAGGCGATGTGCCCCGGCTGCCCGCACCTATAACATAACCGGCTGCGGTCCTCCTTGGAGGGGCACAGCTCAGCGGTGTGCCCCTTCCCCATGCACTTGAAACAGTGCATGGGGCGCGCCTCCAGCAAGTGGAGCTGCGCCCTGCTCCAGCCCACCCCGATACTGCCCAGCTCAAGCAGCTTCTTCGCTGCCGTGAGCGGGCAGCGCATCAGGGCGGAACTAGAGTTCCGCCAGTCCGGGCGGATTTCGCCCACCCGGACCTGCTCAGGGGTGCAGCCCCCCTCCCGCGCGACCGCAGCCTGGACCCGCTGTGCCGTAGCGGCGTCGTCCAGACCCGTGAGGCGGAACTCCGCACACTTCACGGGCCTGGACACCTCCACGACGCCAGACAAGGCGGCCGTTAACTTGGCCGCCAGGGCGTCAGCCTTTTCGTGACTGGAGGAGCCTGGTACCTCTATGAGCCTCGCTCCGGTCGCAGATTTCCGGATCCGAAGCGAGGCGATTCCGAGCTCCCCCAGATTCACCTCCCGCTCGGCTTTTAACAGGGCCGAGGCATATGATGCCCCCCCTTGGGCTGCCTCCGGCCGTAACTTTAATATTACGGCCGTGGAGCCGGGGAGCACCACCTTGGCCTTGCGGCCCTCCTCCTTGCCCGCGGGGGTAGAGGCTGACGCCTTGGCGGGCGCTGGCCCCGCAGGAGTCGCGAGGGCCGCGGTTTTCCGCGGCTTGCGGCGGACCACCTCGGTCCACGATGCCACCTTCGGGACCTCGGCGGTCCCTGCCGCCGCCGAGGGCGTCGCCGCGACCCTAGATGTGGACGGCCCGAAGCTCGTCCACGACTCCTCGCTGGCACCAGTACGGCGGGCGGGACCCACTTTTGCGGCCCGCCTCGCCCGAGGGCGCACATCCAGCTCGGCCGGCGAGCTCGCCTTCTGCGGAGCTGGAGCCGGTCGTCCCGCTCTCTCGATGGCCGCTCTTGCGGCCTTGGCCACCCCCGACTTGTCACCCGCCAATGGCGGACGGGTGACGGCGGGGGGAGGCAACCGAGACTCCAGCTCCGCGAGACGTCCGTCAACTAGGTTGCCGACGAGCCGGGCGATATTGCTCTCCAGAGCCTCGAGATCGACCGGGCCCGTCGGCCCCTGCGCCCTCCTCTCCTTCCGGAGCTCCTCGAACTCCCGGCGGTGTGCATGCACCTCTTCCCTGAGGGAGGCGACCTGCCTCTGCAGCCGTGCGTTATCGGCGCGGAGGCGGTGGGTCTCCTCCGCCTCCGTGCGCACCACCAGGGTCTCGAGGATCTCTCTGATCCCGCCCGCAGCCTTCGCTATTTTAGCGGCGTACCCCCCCTTGAGGCTCGCTGACTTGCCAGTCAGGTCGAGGATGACGCCCAGCATCTCCTCGCCCCTCACCATGAGCTCATCGGCTCCCCTCTCAGTTGGGTACCCCGCATTCCCCTCAGGGCATTTCCCTTCGGGGCTCTTCTTTTTCCCCGTCTCGGGGCTTCTCCCCTCGACGCTTCCGGCCGCCACTACCGCGTCCTTTTTTCCCGCCGCCCGCTTCTCCAGGAGCGCCTGAAAGGCCGCCTCCTTTGACTCCTCAGTGCGCTCCTTGAGCAGCCGACGGGCTCTGGCCAGACTCGGAGCGATGCCGCCCCGCTTCCCGCGTCTGGCCGTGGATACCTTCGCCCGCTCGTCGGGCGTCTCCGTCTCCGAGCCAGAGAAAAGGCGCTTCCGCCCCAGCTCCGACTCCGAGAGGGTGGGGACCGACATATCGGTCTCCTCTCCTCCGTCACGCCCCCGCTGCAATGCCACCGCCTGTGGCTCCTCCGGGAGGTCACTCTCCCCGGACCCCTCAGGCCCCGACATCATCCCCACACCCGGAAACCCCGGGACTCGGCTGTCCATATTCGTTCCCGAACCCTAGACAACACACACAACGACAAACACACAAGATACCAACAAAAATTAAGAATGGTTCCCGTGGGAAATCAAAATTTCCACGGGACACGCTCACACCACCAAAACAATCAACGAAAACGCCAAATACTCCTACTCTACTCAACCACCTCGCCCACAAGTATTGTTTTCTAGCTTTAGTCACCACTCACCGGCCACTGCGTTACCGCGCACCAGGTGAGATGGGTCCAGGGCAGACTACGTGGAAGCACTAGAAAACACTTGGGGCCTGCCCCTCCCTCTATGTCCCTTAACAATCCATCGAAATATATCATCATGCTTTTCTTAAATATTTTACCGTGCCCTATTGCTGCCAAATTAGCAGCAGTGATAAATACCAGCCTATTAATTTACCATGATACAAATTCTGGCATAAATTCATCTTTTCTGATTTTTGTACATATTTTGCTGGGCGATGAAGGAAAACAACGTAAGAAAACCCGAACGTACAAAAAACTATATTTCAAAAGATAACCTAACCAAACTTGAGAGAAGTCTGATTATACCTGTAGGTTGTGGAAATCTGATGGCAATCGCTCCTTGTCAAAATCAGTATCTTCGCCAAATCCTTAGCCTTATGTAGCGGATCCCTCCAATCCTAATGAATTAGGAAACGAAATAACGCTAGAAAGAGAAAAACACTATTGATGCTACTCTAATCAACGTTATATTCCTATTAGCTGATGAATCAGTATCCCCTTACCACAACAAAGGCATGATGAGTATGCGTCTCAAATCCATTCAGACTCTTTCGGTTTTCCAGCATAATAAATGTTATATGGACGTTGCCAGATGTTGCTAACTTATCTGCAGAACGCACGACATATAAACGACCTTTAAAAATTGTGTAAAACCACATTTTATTTTGGTAATATTTCTTTAGGAATATGAACGAAGCGTATATCTAGTCTCTCATTCATTAGTATATATTAAACCGCCTACCATTATTGTTGTCACAATGGAAATGCAATCAAGCACACAGTCCTCTTGATGTAAAGTGATTACATTAGTCTATGAATGCCTGTAATACAAAGAAATTCTCTCTCGCTGCTAACACATAAACTTCTCGGTATCCTCACTCACTCGCAGGAGCACAACATTAATCCAAAGTGTTACAATTTGGCTGTAATTTTTTGTGAGGTGGAAGTACCTCCACACTTTGTTGTCTTAATATACCCTTTATCCTCATACGCCTATCTTTTGCCATAGCCCCATTTATTAATTAGCAAAGTTCACCACGTGCAGGTGAAGTTGGTTTTGAATTTACAGATAGTGATACACTTACCAATACGGTGACTTTTGCAATAAGTAAGCCAGAATCTAGCCTAGGAGGCGTAAAAGAGAGATTTCTATAAGAAGCAATCTTACTAGGGAAGCAGTCTTCTTCCTCAAACAAAATTTCACTGAATGTGTGTATGTATAACTTCACGCCAAATCCCTTGCGGGGCAGGCAGAGACAAGACACGATCCTTACATACCTCACTCGCTTCTTTAACATTCATGGCTCTTCTCATCCATGCTACCCGGTTTCTAAGGCTCCTGACATCACCTTCTGATAGATTCACTGAATAGTTTTATTACGGTGTAAAACTACACTTCCACGTTATTTGCAAATGTCGGTACTGCCAGCGTCATCTGTTAAAAAGAAGATTAATTCATCATAGTGGCAATGCGTAGCCGTCAACTATTAGGTTTGGTTTGACAGATATAGATTCCGCCTTTTTGGCGTAGGATTCCATATAGAAGCATGTAAAGTTCTCTTTGAAAATAACTGTGTGTGTCAGAATTCTTTTTGAGTAATAAACTCGGCCATCCAAATACGACTTTGAACTAAAAAGTTAACACATTGTTAAATCCTGAAGATTAAATATATCAGGCTACGATCGGGGAGCATGGCGTCATCACGTCACCTACGAAATTAATTTTGACTTTGAATTCTCTATCCCGTGTAAGTATGCTTGAATAGTTTGCATCGGTGAAGAGGAGGATGTTTTCATTCCGGGTGATTTGATCAGATTCTCGATCTGACGGTTACTTTTTTTCCAATTGCAGACTAAGGTTCGGTCATAATTCACCGGCAATTCGTGCTGCAATATGTTCACGGACCGCTACCCGTGGCACGCAGTTCCTGGACGTCTACATATACATATATATATTAAATAATAGTATTGTATTGTCTTAGGTTTTCGCGATTGTTACACATTGAAATTAAACAATTTTTAACGGAAGTATCGCGTGTTTCATTTATTTTGTTGAAACCTGACGTTTCGAACGCTTTGCAGCGTCCGTGGTCGCAGAAAAGACTAAGGTGGTATTTGTCTTACATTAGTTATTCAATTATTACATCTGCCGACATGGATGGATTAATTATATATGTTCCGATTCACACAAAAATCGCTGTGTCCGAACATTTTTTAGTAAAAAAAAATGTTCGTATGTTTTTTAGTAAAAAAAAATGTTCGTACTCTGAAGAAAACTAAAAGAATGTCCGAACACTTTTTTAGGAAAAAAAAAATGTTGTTTAATTTCAATAATAGCATTAGAGGTGCAACGCTGGTTTCTTCTTGTCATAATACCCTAATCCCCGCTTGCAATCAGGTGATCGTTCTAATGTTTCGGAATTTTCTATAGATTGTTAACTTTTCTAAAAGATAAACGTCTTGACCCATTAATGCACTCAAAGAGTAATTAGATCTGTATAAATGTACACCTGCTTTATCGAGTATGCGACTTTATGCATAGGCCTAATGCAGTAGGTAAATTTGAACGTATGTGTAATCTAGCTTAAAGTATGATAATCTGAACTTGAAGAATTTCTAAATATATGTTGTCCATATGAAGGGAAATTTATTTACTCTTTAATTATATTTGAATATGCCATGTAGAATATGGACATGTGAAGATTAATTTGTGTTTTCTATAAATTGTGTCTGAAAGCTATTATAAAGTATAAATATATGAATATATTCTCTTTATAAATAAATAAATAAATATAAATATTGTCGGACAAATTACACAGCGCCATCTAGCCTCAAAGTAAGCGAAGCTTGTGTTATGGGTACTAGACAACTGATAAACATACGTGAATACATTTTTTTTTTGTAAATAAATACTTATTATACATAGAAAATACCCAGACCAAGACAAACAGACATGTTCATGCACACAAATGTTTGTCCTGTGTGAGAATCGAACCCACGAGCGTTGGTGTCAAAGTAGCGTAACAACGCGTTTCACCACTGCGCCACCGAGGTCGACAAATAAAGGAACCCTGAAAACGATAATTTTGCTTCTAATGTTATATTTTAGCAGATAAATCACAAACATTAGTAATATTCGCAGACAGTCATTAAGATAATCACAAAACCTGCCAACACAATACAAATATCAACTTTCAAAGCCATTCATCCTGGCTTTCAAATTACCAGACTTGACCCTTCATTCGTCGGAAAAAATCCATAGAAAATTATATTAGTTACGCAACATTTTTCACCAAATACGGAGTATGTTCCTGACTCATAAAACATCTAAGTTAAGGTTCAAAATTGATGTAATTTTTGCCTTAAGTACCTTTGGCGTTTCACACATACATAAATGATCCCCAATTTTTGAGAACGACCAGTTGGGTACGTTGTAGTAATGCGAGAGCATTATGTATTGACCCGCACGTAAAAGGTCGAAAAGGGTGAAGGAGAAAGGTCAAGAGAATTCCTGGCATACGGTGTGAATGTTACGTGCGAGGTTGTCTGTTACACCATAATGTAATTTGAGTTTAGGCCTATAAATTATAGTCATAGCTAGAGGTTACGTGCCGAAGGCGATTCGGTCGTTGTATACATAGAATCATCCATTACCTTCGGCGAGCTATGCCTGTCATCTTCGACCAGGGCAAATAACAGTATCACGGGAATGTGTTCGCAGATATCTATTCATTTGTCAGAATTCATTCTGTCCGTGTCCAGTCGGAATTCAGTACGGTATCTTAAAAAATGTAGTATGTTACCAACGCATTGAAACTATTCAGTCCACCACCACTTATCGAAGTGTCTTTGATATAGACTTCTATAACTAGATATTTGATGAGCTCGGTGGCTCAGTCGTGAATGACGTGATTTTGATACCAACGCTCGTAGATTCAAATCCCATACAAGACAAACATTTGTATGAAAATGTCTGTTTGTCTTGGTCTGGATATTTTAATAGAGGTAGAGCGCATCAATGCAGCCCGACTGGGGAAGTACCTTCACCTCACATACAACCGCAGCCAAATAACAACTCCCTAGAGGATTGTTGTGTTCCTGCCTGTAAGTGAGGTCACCAGTATGCTCCTAAGGAGTTGCTGTGTAAGCAGCAGGAGAGGCATCGCGCGAGTGATACTTAATATATTACAAGCGTTATCTGATTTACTTCAGGTGGGCCGTATGCTTGTATGTCTTTGATGTCGTATAAAAAAATTGGCTCCTTGGGTCGGCAAGCGGAGTAGAATTGTCGACCAAGTGTGCGTTATTATGAACATTTGCCATAGCCAGTGGACTTTGCATATTCTTGTTTCAAATTGTTCTGGCCCAGAGGGCTTGAAGGACTCGCGAGGATGGGTCTTACCAATGTTCAGAAGAATAGAACGGGTGCGGCAGGAGGCCCCGCAGGAGGAGGAGGATAAATTTCTGAACACAGCAGACGGTCCGGACGGACTTACAGGCCGTAGTGAAGTAGGACACCCTGCGACCGAACACTGCGATACTAAATTAAAAGGATTTCTACACAAATTAGTATATAATTCTTTATTGCACACATAAATACAAAAAGTTACAGTGTATAGTAAAGATAGTACAGAGGCGAGCTTATCTCTAAAAGAGATCTCTTCCAGCCAACCCTCAGCAGTGGGATATCTCGTTAGTTGCGGACAGCAGTACGTGCCTAAATAAATTTTAAATAAATACATACATACCGAATACACCCATATATACCATAAATGTATTTACATGAATACACATATAACATAAATACAGTACATTAGTACAAAACAGGAGAAAGAGGGCATTACTCGGGTTGTCGGCCTTAAAATTTCTAGCACGACTTTTTAAAAATAACATAATTCACAAGTCATCTAGTAGCAAAATATCTAATTTACTGCCGTAGTTACTAAATAGACGTGGTCAGTATGTTGTGTTCGTTTCACGGAGCATTGGAAACGTCATTGGAACTACAAGTTAATGAAATGATATAGATTTTTGACTTCTGCCTCCCTCTTTGACTCTTCTTATTTCTAGAAGTATTGTTGAAAATGGAACAGGTACTGGTTTTACAACACTATACAACAGTTTACCCCCCCACTTTCTTCCAATATTGCTCATAGAGGAACTTCTGTTAATTTAGCTACTTTTTCTCTTCATTTAGCGGGAATTTCCAATATTTTAGGAGATGTTAATCTGTTAATGTTTCTATCCACCATCAATCTTTTCATCCATTTTTCAAATCGAAGAGAGTATCGAGTTACATGAGTGGTCCTTACACACTTTTTAACATTTATAGCTATTTTGATGCCATATGTTCGGCGGTACCTACCCCGGCTTAGGACCCTATCGTCTTTTAAAACACAAACAAACGTGATCGGAAAGATTTGGCTTTCTTTGGCTCATACATCCTTCTAGTTTCGAGTTGCATTTCTGTTTCATCTTACATTCTACATGTTCGAAGTAACAGAGCACAATTCTGTTCAAATTAACGCCGATACTTTTTTCAAATCATATCTCTTTCAATCATCGTCGCATAAATTGTGCATGGGAGTTGCACAAAATATGCGGCATGACGTATGGCACGTAGGGTTATATGAGTGGATCAATGACACTTTAGAGCCAAAGCCAACCTCACATGCACGTGGTGCATCCTGCTTATCAACAGACGAGTCTCTGGCGAAAGAGAGGTAGGGCATAACGTTAGCCCAACTGGGGAAGTACCTCCTTCTAACAGACTACGGCAGCCAAATAACAATTCCCTGAAGGGTTGTTGTGTTTCTGCGAATGAGTGAAGTCACCAGAAAATAAGAAGTCGCCGTGTTGACAGCGGGGGTGGCAACGCGCTAGCGACATTCTTTTTGTTGCTAGCGTTAATAGGCTACGGCAACCGCTTTACATCAGCCGGACAGTATGCTTAGTTGCTATCCGTCGTAGAATAAAAAAATAAAAAACAATTACGACCGTGATTTTTGTATTTTCATCCCCATACTTTGGTATTGGAATCAGTAACGCGGGACATTTACAACCTAGAAGTTTTTCCAATGCAATTTACACTCTTTCGTATCACCTATCCATATCAGCGGCGTAATATCAGATTTCTGTTGAAAGTGCATTCATGGAACACAATTTTATCAACCTGTTCCAACACTACATCACGTCATCAATATTACTGGCTGCCTAATATTAAGCAGTTGTCGTACACAATAGAAGCTGGAAACGTAACTCCCGCATCAAACTCAGGAACTCCACCTGGCTTCTTCGTAATCTTACTTCCTCGCAGGAACACAACTAACGGCAATGAAGACGTGGAGGTACTTGCACAGTAAGTATCAACAATAATATCGCTATATCTGACCTCTCTTTTCTATAATTTCAAATCCTTATTTACTAAACAGCGGGGTAAACTATGTGCTCTAAAGTTGATGAAGAGTCAAGGTAACACAAACAGAAAAGTAGGAAATTTTCTTATTTCACTATATTGTATTTTCTTCCCAACTTATTAGCATGTTGACTCACTTGAAATGATTATCTGCCTAACCGTTAGAGAGGTATTTGCTTAAAGGCGATTGTGTACAGACAAAGTGTTTTACGTCCATCTTTTAGGAAAATATTTTATGACACTAATTCAAACTGTGAACCATATTTTACTTTAGAAAACACACAAAACAGATGTCGTTAATACGGAATAATTGTGATGTTACTTTGTTGCAGTGATATAAAATTAATTATCATGCCATCATAACGTGTATATGCAAAAGTGGAAGGCAAAATTTAGTAAACAACAAAGATCTTGGAATGTAAGCTGTTCAACTATCGAGGTTAAAGCCAAAGCAACTTGCACCTTTCCAATAAGCAAATGAAGCTCACCAGGAAACCACTGGGGAAGTATTTTTATTCAACATCAACGTCACGCCTGATAGAAAGTAATCACCGCCGACTATATATATTTGCAACATCAGGGTTAGCTGATGATGTTCCTCGGAGAGATGACGAATTTTTGCAGGATTAAAATTTAAAGCGTAGTTCGAGTAGTCGGTGCCAAGATGTTTATTTGAATGAATTTACGGACGTCAAATGTCAAGTACAAATTTTATACATTTTTATTTGGTAATTCCATGAGACATCCATCTATCTATAACTTCGCGTCAAATCTCTTGCGGGGTAGGCAGAGAGAACCGAGCGCCACGTGACTCAATCCTTACACACCTCACTCGCTTCTTTAACATTAATCTTCTTCTACTGGTCTTCTCATGCACGCTCGCCGATTTCTAAGGCACCTGACATCACTTTCTGATAGAACACGACCAATTTGGTCATGGTAGGTAAGTCTTGGCCTTCCTCAGCTCCTAGGAGTTCTATCGGAAGGCGACGTCAGGAGCCCTATAAACCGGCAGGCGTGCATGAAACGAGTTATGAATGTCACTCCCTTGGCGAGGTGTGGAAGGATCGATTCACATGGTGCTTGGGTCTCTCTGCCTACCCCGCAAGGGATTTGGCGTGAAGTTATAGACGCGGCGACGTGCTATGCAGTTAATAAGTGGGTAGTATCTCATTTGCAACATAAATTGCTGATTATAATATTGAAGTGCAAGCTTATCTTATTGTAAAGTATATGGTATAAATACCTATTTCTATTTTACATGTGTAAAAGATACTGGATGGAAACTGGTCTCCATTCAACCGAAGAGGTTCAAAGCAAACTCACGCTGCTCAACTATGCATTGGCGGAGTCCAGTTTATTCAAGCCGCCCTAATGCCACTGACTTAGCTTTACGACTTTCATCTATCGACAACAACCGGGACCGACGTTTTAAAGGGCCCTCCGAAAGGAGAAGCTCGAGATAGGTAAACCCATCCACAGGCAGGCTGCGGTCGACGTTACTTAATCTGCGTGTCCGGTTAGAATGACACGCGCCATCAAGCTCTCAATAAAACAATAATATGTTTGTTGTTCAAATTAAAGTTTTCTTACTCGTGTATATAAATCGCTTGTTTATATAACCTCGACGCGTTTAAATAAAATTCAAGATGGCTGCTAGAGCTGTAACGTTGTAATTAGAATTTGGAATAATTAAATTAACGAATGTTAAGGCACTTGTACACGTTAGGTCAACACACTTATTTTTTTTTTATTTATTTAAAACTTTATTGACCACTACATTTTGATACAATAGGCGGACTTAATGCTACTCGTAGTTGCATTCTCATTCTCTACCAGTCGACCTTTGGGAGTGCAGAGAATCACGATTGCGGCAAAACACTTGACTAATTAGGAAATCTTTGTTAGCTGATATGCACCATCCTAATATCAACTTAACAAATTATATGCTCCAAATAAATACACTTTTATAAGCTTTTATTATAAGACCCAATCAGTAAGTTAATGTTCACGGGCTCGGTGGTCGAGTGGTGAATGACGCGACTTTGACCCCAACACCCGTGGGTTCGAATCCCACAAAAAAAACATTTGAGGGCGTGAACATGTCTGTTTGACTTGGTCTGGAAGTTTTAAGAGGGGCAGGGCGCATCAAAGTAGCCCGTCTGGGGAAGTACCTCCACCTCAAAAACCGCAGCTAAATAACAACTCCCTAGAGTGTTGTTGTGTTCCTGGGTGTGAGTGAGGTCACCAGTATGCTCCTATGGAGTTGCTGTGTTGGCTGCAGAATAAGCATACCGCGAGTAATACTTAATGTATTACAAGCGTTCATAGGCTACGATAATCGCTTTACACCGATATACCAATCCGTGGGCCGTATGCTTGACATTATATAAAAAAAGCTACTTTGACACCAACGCTTGTGGGTGCGATTCCCACAAAGGGCAAACATTTGGGTGCATGAATATATCTATTTATCTTGGTCTGAATGTTTCTAAGAGAGGTAGGGCGCATCAAAGCAACCCTTTGGGTTATACTTTCACCACACAAAAACCGCAGCCAAATAAATACTCCCTGGGTGGTTGTTGTGTTGCCGCGCTTGAGTGAGGTCACTAGTAAATTCCTATGAAGTTGTTGTTTTAGCAGAATATAGTGTTAATACATTGCAAGCATTCAATGGCTACGGTAATCACTTTACATTAGGTAGGCCATAAGGTTGCATGTTTCCCAACGTTGTGTAATAAAAATATACAATTGGATATTAACACCTCACCCCTATTAAATTATTTTACCTTTTGACATTTATTTAATTATTCCGGATGTAATTTACTATTAGCATTTAATATATTTTATTATTTATTTAAATCATAATAGTTCGTGACACTGTAATTGATTACCTTACTTGCTGACACTAGACACTTTGATTATTATTTTTATTATTATTTTATTATAATTTTTATTTTATTCTTATTTTATTTCGATTACTTAAATTAATTTCATTTGAATTTCTATTATTACATTTCAAATACCAATGACTAGACCCAACTGTCATAAATTATCCCACAACTCAATATAAAATTATAAAGTGACAACACTGCCCAGTAGTAACCTCTGTGGATTACCCACAATACCCACTATCACTGATTGCACGGTACCGCCATATGTTGTATAAAATACCTTGATAATGTCGTAAAGGCGAAACCGGTCGGTAAAAAACATTATTAAATATTATTGTGAAGTGGAATCTGTACAAGTGCAAGTATTAACATTAACGAGATGTCTTCAAAATTCCACCAAGCGCCTACAATCAACAGTATCAACATAAAAATATCATCAATTCGCCCTGTATATCTCGCCCGTCATAGCATATGTACGAACGCTCTCACCAATTGAAGATATACGGAAATTTAGAGAAAGAAAAACAATACACACTTTCGGAGGATAAGTTGAGGAAATAGGGGGCGAATGGGTGCGAGAACTCATATGGATTAACAAGTGTGTCGCCTCATGATATTCGTACATTGTTACTTGCGCTGCTAATACAGCAACCCCACATTAGTATTTTATACCTACCATACCGTACCTTAACTAAAATCATTTTTTAAGGTTCCGTACCTCAAAAGAAAAAACGGTTCCCATATAGGATTACTTCGTTATTCGTCTGTCTGCATGTCAAGATACTTTTTCTCAGGAAACTGTGAAGGTATCAAGTTCAAATTAATATCAAATACTCTGCAGTCTCTTAGAGTAGTGTAAAAATCAAACTTCCGAGTTACCTCAATCAAAAGATACAGACTTTTATATTTTACTTCTATATTTTAACACCCGCATAGGAATCAAAACTTTTAGGGTACTTACCGTTGACTTAGAATCATGAAATTAGGCAAGAATCAATATCATGTAGCACAAGCAAAGGAATAATCCGAAAACCGTAAACATGTAGTTACGTCACAAAAAGTTTTTTTTTTTCCGATTACTCACTTGCAGTTGGTAAACTAACCGCGATCTATATCGATGAATGGGGATAACAGTTTTTCAACGGCAAAGTTAAGTTTCTCCCTTAATCCAGTTTATCTTTTCATGAGAACAGTGTTCACAGTTTTTATAGTTGACGGGAAACTTAAAAAGTAATAGGAAAAAAATGAAAAATCTTCGAAGTCGATTTCCATTATGGTCAAACTACTTACGTGCAAGTTTGTACGGAAACGGAAAGTTTTTAATAGTAACTATCACATTATCGAAAATAAACATGGGGTCAATCTATGTTAGCTCGCGGACATTGGTTTTATGTGAAATGGATATAACAGGGAGTCAATATATACATATAAAATAGAAACAAGATATGTTTTTTTTGATACAATGCCAGGAGGCATACAAGCATATGACCCACTTACACCCGTAGCCTAATAAAGCTAGCAATAGATTAAGTGCACCTCCGCTGCTAACATAGCAACTCATTAAGAGCTTACTGGTAACCTCACTCACTCGCAAGCACTCAATAGCCTCCAGGTAGTTGTTATTTAGCTGCAAGTAAAATCATAATGAAATATAGATGAACGCACATTTGAAGTACATATGGGGGTTCTCTTTTATCGTTATGGTACGGAATGCTAAAATCGTGTATCAGCGTAATATACTTGCGAAAAATAATAAACAATCATGACATCTACAAGTATGTTGGGTCTATTATGAATAGAATATAATGTTTCATATTACCAAACAAATCAAATTATTTTCGAAGAAAGAGTTATATGAAATACTAGCTTGTTAGGGTTTACATAGTTTGTGGCATAGTTTTGTTATATGTTTTCTTATTTTAAGTAAAGCCGTTAAAGTAGCCTATGAAAATTTCCAACAAATTAAGTGTCACTCACGCGATGTCACCTCTGCTGCTAACACAGCAACTCCTTAGGAGCTTACAGGTGATTCACTCGCAGGAACACAACAACAGTGTAAAGAGTTGTTATTAAACTGCGGTTTTGTATGAGGTGGTGGTTCTTCTTCAGACGGACTGCTTTGATGATGCCCTACCTCTCTTAAAAAATCCTAACGGTGTTTAATAAGAAATCGTGAGGAAACCTGCCAGTCCAAGAAATTATATTTCCAAACGCACATGTCCAAATCCAAGAATTAAGAACCGAAGAAAGTAATATGCGGACTAAATTCAATACATTTTATTGCATAAATCTATATATTCTATATACATCTCGTGTCACAGTGTTTGTGGTCGCACTCCTCCGAAACGGCTCTGCCGATTTTTATGAATTTTTATGTATATTTGATAGGTGTGAGGATCGTAAAGTATATTTCATAAAAAAAAAAAATTGAAAAAAAGTAATAAGATATAATTTATATGATAGAACAACTTTTTCGGATCAGCTAGTGCATTTATATAAAACTTTATGCTTTTTTAAATTTTAATAAAAAATTTTTGCTTATTTCGTCCTTAATACACACTATTACGCATTTAAATACACAACCAATGCATTAAAGTTTTACAATGTTTTACAAGATCAATCTTACAAATCTATGGACACTCATAATACTTCTAATCTTTAGGAAATCTTCAACACTGGTAGAGGTTAGATGGTACTGTACTAAACTTCCCGCTATCGGTACGGCGGGCAGAAGTACGTTGTTAACTGTTATAAATTACGACATATGTATGTATATCTTCATGCCAGGTCCCTTGCGGGGTAGGCAGAAAGAACCGAGCGCCATAAGACGCGGTCCTTGCACACTTCACTCGCTTCTTTCACATTCATAGCTCTTTTCATATATGCTCGCAGGTTCCTAAGGCTCCTGACCTCACTTTCTGATAAAACATGGCCAATTTTGTCATGGTGGTTAGTCTCGGTTTTCGTCGGCTTCTACATCCTTCCACTTTCACATCGTATATCTGTTTCGTCATTCTTTCATCTTGCATTCTTTCTATATGTCCGAACCAACGGACCCTTTCTTATCTTAACACGATACTCTCCTCCAGATCAACTCTCTTTTGTACGTCATGATTTCGAACGCGGTCAGCAAGCGATATGCCACAAATTTTTCGCAGTGCTCGCATCTCGACCGCATTTATTCTACGTTCATGCTCTCTCTACCATACCCAGCTATATAAAGATACGACATATGTGAGTACCAATATATCTTTTCGAACAAAAATTACGTCAGATAGCCGGTGTCCTAACCTAAGAAAGGTCTGATTTTCCTCTGGGTTGTGGAAGTCTAATCATAGTCGCTCCAAAGTCAGTATCTTCCTGGGTGTATGGACAATGAAGATTTATCCATACCATCCATTTATTTACCATCCGTTTTTCATAAAAAAAATGAATTAAAAAGCGTAACTTCGTTGGAACATGCCTATTCATAGTTTGTAACTTTTTGTGCCTTTAGTTAAAGTTTACGTTAAAGTTAAATGAAGGCTCGTTAAAAATGTTCATTGCCAATATAAACTGAATATACGTTAATTTACCGGTAATTACTAATCTCAGATTATGATTATGATCCATAAAAAAACTAATTAAAAATTTCAAGATAAGGATGTAAAAAAGTGATGTAACCTTAGGATTGCCTTTTTAATACTTGATGGTGTTCCACGTCTCCAGGACCTTTATTCATAGAAATATTCATATAATTGTTACACCAAAACGATGTTAAAGTCTTTACTTGGATTAGGTAAAGTATCAATAGAGTAATCTTGTGAAATGTTGCTGCATTTGCAAATAGAGTAGTAATATTTATGGTTCAAGTTGCTACAATATGGTACGATAAAAATATGTTTATACCTTGAAACAGAAGAAGGAAAGCATACTGAAATATTCAAACATAACATGTCCCTCCTTTAATATACTCGTATTTCTTTTATATCTTTCCCACGTTCTTATTACATATGCTAAAAATAACTATGTTTATCTTGCTGTACATTAACTTTCTGCGGCATAATTCCTAAAATGACTGTAATGAAATAAACTGTAAGTGGAATAGAATAGGAAATTAAGACAAAAAATATTACCATTGTAATGGTATGTATGTAAGTAATATCTTTATTGTGTTAAATAAAAGAGCTTATACAAAAACTTATTTTGAATGTATGAACGATATTTCACTTAAAGAAACGTCATACGAACGATGAAAATTAATATTTAATCAATAGTTCATATTATAAAGTATCTCACATAAAATATTATAAATAAATAATCGCAGTTTGCCACAAAAAAAGAAATTCACACATTCAATTATCTTTTTTTGGGTTTGAACGCTTCTGCTTTCCGGGCGTAGTGGTCAAATCAGCATTTGTTATTTATCGAACCCAGAGTTGCCAATGAATAGAATAAAATAACTAGTACTAAGGCGAACCCCTTTATCTCAGTAGTACATTTCTTCTAAGCAGCTTTTTAATATCTCATTACTTTAAACGTAGTTCTTGGAAACAGCTCTAACGATTTATATTCAGATAAGGTTTTACTTTTAATATTATTCTAGATAATCTTACCTGAAAGAACCATATTTTCCACGAAAAAATCTACGTCTAGGCACTAATAATTTACATAACTCTATCTCAATCTACAAACTCTAAATTATCTAAAAAATTGTGTACCTATTGTCACGAATTTTGACGAGATCGAGGGTGGCGAAGTTTTGAAACGTGCTGTTAGGCTACATTGACATCAACATGTCCGTTTGTCTTGGTCTGGGTGTTTTTGAGATAGATAGGGCGCATCAACGCAGCCCTACTGGAGAAGTTAACTATTTCTCACAGAAAACCGCTGCCAAATAACAAGTCTCTAGAGGGTTGTTGTGTTCCAGCGTGTGAGGTCTCCAGTAAGCTCATAAGGAGTTGCTGTATTAGCATCTGAGGTGGCATCGAGCGAGTAATACTCGTACTTAAAATATTTCAAGCGTTTATTCGTTACGACAACCGCTTTACATCAGGTGGGCCGTATGCTTGTATGTCCCGACGTAGTATGTATTTAAAAAAATGGCTGCTCAATTGTAAACCATCTGTTACTTTGCTTTCAGTTTTTATATACGTGATAGGCGAGGTAGCTCAAGCCCAACATCGAAAGGTCGAAAAGTTTCACGACTTCTTTGCACCGCTATCTGTAGATGTAATCGATTTGGACAAAATAAGATTTCGAAGGGATTGTACAGTGTGCCCAAAGATATACCTGCCTGTGTGTGGTTCTGACAATAAGACTTATACTAATGAATGTCGGTTAGCATGCCGCAACTACTTTAAGAGAAGGAGAAATTCATCGGCGTTGCTAACAAATATGGTGCGCACTGGTCCGTGTTATATTTTTGAAGAATAAAATTTTATAAATTTTGAGGAATATAATATGTAATTTTAATGTTTTTTTTTTTTATGCAAGTAAAATATATCCTTTATTGCATAACATTACACATAGAGTTTGTTACATCGAAAATGGTGTACAATGGTGACTCTTTAATACATTTCTTCCAGCGAACCGTAGCGCGTGTGAAGCTATTTTATTTTGGCTGGTAGTTAAAAAGTTATGCGAAATTAACTATACCACATACATAGATTCAAAACACTGATTTAGATGCAAAATACATTTGTACCTATGCATATAAAATACATACACATATTCACAATTAAAATATATTATACATAATCTTTAATAATATCCATATATAAATACATACACGTATAACAATCACCTATGTGAGTAAGATAGTACTCTCTCAACCTTTTCTTGAAAGTAGCTACAGTTCAATTGTCCCGTATAAACAGTTTCATCACTCATGTCGATGTTTGGTGTAACTCTTTTTTCTCCTCTCCTAGCATCGTGATATTATATATAGCCTATATGGATATGGTACTACATACTGGGTATCTACTTTACTGCTCTCACCGTTCACCGTTGTAAAATTTTATGCTTAACTCAATAGTGCTGTAGAAGCGATAGATAGGGTATTTCATACATTTGTTATTTTCGGTCTTCGTAAGTACGACCATGTTTCGGAGTTTCGTGTACAGTTGAAGTGGCTCCCTATTGGACTGCGCAGAAATGTGCACATACTATCCCTACTTTTCAAATTAATTACCAATCCCAATTCCCCTCAACACCACTGTTCTCGTTTTCCACTCCTTCCACCGCCAACTCGATACCAACGTTCCTGCCATATAAAAACTTTACATTTCCCTCTAGCTAACACGAAATTATTTTTTATAAAAGCATCGTTTAAACTATGGATTAGAATTGGCAGACTTACGGATGAAGGTAACACCAAAATGCCTTACGAGAGTTTGGAGTGAAGGAACGTTGATATTCAGCTTTCATATTGAAGCAAGATTACTAACCAAGGTCTTCGTACAGTGTGTGTTGCCAGACATTTAGAACTAAGACGTCGCTCGTCACTGCAGGCCGTAAGGAGAAGCTAAGGTGGCTCAGCGTGCTTTTTTTTTACGGGACAGGCCCACCACTCATACCCTCCACTGTGTCTCCTGTGTAGCCAGAATTAACAGCGGCGACCTCAAAAAAGGCAATGAACAGTGAAGTCCATTGCCGTCCCGGGGGTTAAACTACAGCTGCCTTAGAACTCACAAACGAATTTAATCAGAAGAAATTTGTAGGAGTAGGAAGTTTTGGAATTGACTTCCCCTCTTGGCAAAGTGAGAGACAGCAATATGACAAATAAGGCATTTAAAACCTCAAAGAGATGGCTAGTCAAGTGAAGCTCAACTGCCGTGCACCACGGATAATCAAATATCTAACACTATTGGGACCTAAACTGTGAGTTGTTACCTAACACATCAATTCCAATAATATAAATTGCAGAACCGCCTAAACGCCTGATAGCTCTCCCTTGTTGCCACCAAATCAGAATAGTATACTACCCCGGATGTGACTGTGGCTCAGCGTGCTATGGAAAGAATTATGCTCGGATTTTCTCTGCATGATACAATCCGAAAGGAGGATATACGCCGTAGAACTAAAATAACGAGCATTGCCTGAAGGATGAGGTTTTTGATGGGCATTTCCGTACCGTTACCCTCAGTGTGGAATAATCCCCCACAGATAGACTTGTAGGAAATCGATGGATGGAGATGGCTCAGAATCGAGGTGAGTGGTTCTCTAGTGGAGAAATACGTATATCTTTTAGAGGACACAGAAAGCAAATAGATTTTATTTATTTATTTATACACAATAATAATTATACATACAAAATTATATTTCAAGCATTAGCAAAAACCCGCTATGGTTTATCCGCTAAAGGAATTATGGTGGAACTACATGCTTGACACGATACAATGTTTTCTTTTTATGGATTAAGGTGGCTCTTTATGGCTTATTTAAAAAATATTGTTTATCTATTTTTCTATATTTTGCGTATGGATTTGCATTTGACCCGGAATGATCCATCGCCAAACTCAATATATTTGGCGGTAGATCATCAAAGTGTTCAGTAACATATATTCCCATGTCCTCGTTCCATACATATTTCTATAACAAGGTAGTACATACGTAGGAAGGCTTGCGATCTGACGCAAATTACTTGCACGATTTCTTCTTTCTAAGTATTGAATATTATCAAAATGTTCGTAAATCATTGCTTGTTTTACTTTATCTACAACGTTAACAACTTGGCAAAAGTTAAATAAACGTATATAGCTTTCTTCCCTATATTTCTTCCTAACATTCTTTGTTACAATGTTTTTCAAAATCCTCAATTGTAAGTCATAAATCTTATTCAAATGTGTTTTGAAAGTGTGTCCGTAACTGCTTATACCATAGTTGATTATTTAATCGGCAAGGGATAGATACAGCATGCTACGTGTGGTATATTATTATGGTAACGTTATTATGCTTCAAAATTGCAAGTTTTCCCATAACCGCTCTAAGTTTATTACAAACATTCAATATGCGGTTTCCGGATAAACTTATCATCAATTAACAACCCTAGATATGAATGTTGTGCAACTAGCTGCCAGTAGTTACATCAACAGCACCTGCTATTAAGGTGAAGACAGCCATGAGAATGGTATAAAATGGTTGGTGATTTTGTTGCTTTTAAATATGGCGAGTGGATATGTATTACTTTGGTTTTTTTGGGAATTAATAACTAGCCCTACATCGTGTGCACCTTTGCATAATAAGTTGTAATTATTTTGCTTTATCCGTTCCGCTACAGTTATACTTTCATTAGCAGCTAATCTGTTAGCTGCATGTCGTCAGCAAACAGGTAAACAAAACCACCCAGTAATATGTTACACAAATCATTGACGTACATGAGGTATTCAATCGGGCCGATTTTTTAATCTTGAGCCGTACCCCGCTCAGTGCTAGTCATATTACTAAGTTGTCCTATCTTAACTGTTGTTTATAGTAGATTTCGACTACCATGAGAAAAATTCATAAGTAAAACCGGAACAAAACTAGCAGTTGAGATAGGTGGCGACCAAACTGCTACGAAATGTATCTATCTCTCTTAAATGTATAGTATATCACCTGATGCAAGATATTATTTAAAAAAAACGGCCAAGTGCGAGTGGGACTCGCGCACGAAGGGTTCCGTACCATTATCTATAAAAACGGCAAAAAATCACGTTTGTTGTATGGGAGCCCCCTTAAATATTTATTTTGTTCTATTTTTTAGTATTTGTTGTTATAGCGGCAACAGAAATACATCATCTGTGAAAATTTCAACTGTCTAACTATCACGGTTCATGAGATACAGCCTGGTGACAGACGGACGGACGGACGGACGGACGGACGGACGGACGGACAGCGGAGCCTCAGTAATAGGGTTCCGTTTTACCCTTTGGGTACGGAACCCTAAAAAAGGCATAAAATCATTAAATATAAGTACTACGGGGGCACGTGAAGCCGTGGGTCGCTGTTAATGTCAATAGATGAGAGTGTAATGGTTTACCCATTACCATCTATTTTCGCACTCGTTCCGAAATGCTACAACTAGCGCAATCTGGTGGTTGTAAAACACACCTCGTATGTAACTATCGCATGGCGGTATAGTAGATACCACTACCAACCGCTAGGTGTCACTGTGTGAAAGCTGTTAATTTTCCAAATCTAAAATATACAATTCTAACATTCATTTTAATATAATTATTTAATGTTAATAATAATTTAATTTTAATATAATAATTTAAATAATTTAATATAATTATTCGAACCTTCTAGAATTACGGTTAGCTACGTTTTTCTTGAAATTGTTCTCGAACGATCTATGGTTCATTCACCGGTCACCAGTTCACTTTATATTATATATATAGGCTACGCCGTAGCTGAAACAGTTATCACTAAGTGCTAACAAATAATACCAGTGCTAGTGATCGAATTATAACCCTATTTCTACAATTTGGGTATGTATTTACTTCCATGTTTACCGGCATAATAAAACTAATTCTTATTCTTTACTGCTTCGCCTCTGAATTTGTTGTTAATTACCTTGTTACCGCTTTCGTTAAGTAATCATAGGAAAGTGTCCATTGATCTCTTGTAGATTTAACAATACCAACTATATTAATATATACCGAGTACTTACCTACATACATATTGTAATTTCAATTACGGTTTTTCTGACAGAATTGTTAACCAATCTAGTAGATAATTTTGTAAACTAATGGACCAGGCTGCACCAAGGAAGTGTGTGTTTCTTTACTTAAATAGTGATGCTTTGAAATAATTTAAAAAATTTCTATTCCGATAATTTATCCCTTATTTTCTTGTACCTTATTTCGGATGCCGTTTCAAATGCGGCTAGCATTGCAGACTGGATGGCAACCGGGAGTCAAGGCGGTACGCACTTATAACACACTGGAGGTGTGCGTTCCAGGGTTCCTCCGTATGGGTTGAATACGCCTGCCAGTGCTGCCAGCCTACGTACGACTGTCTCGCCGGAGCTGCTACTCCGCCACGCTGCACCATCGCACCTAGCCTCCGCTGCACCACGCCCACCTCCACCTACGGCGTTCCTGCTGCACTTTTGGGGAAAGCTCTTAAAGATCTTAGCTGGGAAGTGTCTTATAGGCAACTGTAGCGAAAACCACGGCCGTACTCGCGACCTTCAGATGTACCTACTCTTTTCTACTTTCTAAAAATAAACCTTTGTCGATATTTACCAATCTTAATTCTCATCTACTAGTAAATATCGGCCCTTCTTGCTCTTGGGGCACTAACCTCTGCGACAACAGTCGTAAGTTAGTGGCTCTTGGGTGCCTTGAATGCACTGGCCTTCGCCAATCCGGAGTTGAAGAGCATGGTGGAGTATGCGCAAAATCTATTCATTGAAGGGAGACCCGTAGGTGTCCCACGTATCCGTAGGTATAAAACTCATATATAAAAATAAATTGCATGAGACAAAAAAACACAAATTAACTATCATATTACGAATACCATAACGAATCCCAATTTGGCCATTGAACAATGACAAATGGTTGGTAATTTATTAATTTTACAATTGATAAATTATACGTTGCTGCAAAATGGTACACCAATACTAATCTCTACATTCAATTTTTCAATTAGAACGTCAGGTCAAACGATCGAACGATCGGGATATAAAAACGGAGTCAGTAAATAAGCGGAATATTCGTCAAACAATTGGTTAGACTACCATTCTTCTGAGTTCGAGGTGTGGTGACAATATGAGACACATTTTGACGCAACTTTGTTAACGCATATTGCATTTTGACCATTTGACACAAAAGATAGTTAAATGTAGTATGTCATTAGTTTGATAATCATAGCGCTGTTATCGCTCTTTAATTGAATGAGCTTACGTGTTGGTGGGCTAAAAATCTCACTGTATGACAGTTTCTGGGACGTTGATATTGTAAGTGAGTCAATGGCTGACTTCACCTCCGATGAAGACATAACTGTATACAGATGAGAAGGTAGATACGAATCCTGAAAAATGGAACGCCAGCGGGAATTAATACGATCTTAGCCGAGATAATTAAACTATTTGACATCCACGTCCGAGACGCTCCCTGGTTCTTAATCGATTTATGTCGGGAAACCGGAAGGGGCCTCATTGGATTAGAAATGCATAGCACTTCCTTGTATAAAGACATTAGGAGAAGGATGGGCTCCGCTAGCTGCAGCGACATCGTTTGATTAGCTTAGGAGCAAACTTGTATGGAAAAATAAATCAGAGAAGAATGAAGGTGGGCTCCCATGGAATGCTGTCCCACAGCGCGGGAAGGATTTCAAAATACTATGCTTAATATTGTGCATCTAAATAACCAGTACATGTTGTCAGCAGATACTAAAAGGATAATCAAATATTTTCAAGGAATGCCGATACCACGAGACAATAAGAAAATGCTAGCGACTGTACTTTGAAATAATCAACAACATGAATGTTACATAGTACCCTACTTTTTATATATAATCTCGGGAGGCATACATGAATACTGCGCACTTGATGTAAAGTTACCGTAGTACTACGAACGCTTGCAACACATTAGATATCACACGCGCAATGCACCTCTGCTGCTAATACAACTACTCCTTAGGAGCTTACTGGTGATTTCACTCACACAAAGGAACAGAACAACCCTTCAGGGAGTTATTTTGCTGCTGTTTGTTTGTGACGTGGAGGTACTTCCCCAGATGGGTTGCTTTGATGCGCCTTACCTTTCTTAGAAAACACCCAGACTAGTACAAACAGACATTTTCATGCCCACAAATGTTTGTCCTGTGTAGGAATCAACGTAACGTTAATAATAACTGCGACACCGAGCTCGTTATACAGATACAATAAAATGCGCATTCCAACAACGAGTTTAATGTTATGTTCCTTATATAACCATTAATTGCATCCCCGAAGCAAAATAATAAAGTATAAAGGTAATCTAAAGCACAAGAGAGATACAAGTAATATAACAACAAATCTCCTTAAATAGTCGACCGTTTCACTAAACGGGTCAAATAAATGGGGCGTTTCTTGCTATCGGCCATCTTTCTCTCCAACTATAGTCAATCAAGGCAATATTGGCGGCGACGATAACTTTTTACTGCAATAAAGCCTGCTAAAAATATTGATAGTCTAAGTATTGACTAGCGATATAAACAATATCGGGCGGCAAGTTTTCGAGGAGTTTTTTTTCAACAATTTTCATGTGTCAGATATGTCATTAGACAATTCTGATATACCCTTACATCTGTCCGTCTGTAAAAAAAAAGTAATTAGCAGGCGCATACGAACACGGAACATTCAGAATATATATACATATACATATATACATAAAGGTAATAATATATATAATATACGTGTGTAGGTCACTGAACACCTCCTAAACGGATGCATCGATTTTGACAAAATTTTGTGTTTTTATGCATGTATTGCATGGTTTAAATTTACTTTTGGACCTGGTAACCTAACTTAAACCCTGGATTTGAAGAAGACATTTTCTTGGCATGACCGCCGTCAGTGCACAATTCAGAGGCAAAACCAAATTTTTTTCAGTTAGGTCTTACGTTTTACGAAATATAATTTGTTGAAAATGTGAATTTCCTCACGATGTTTTTCTTCACTTACATAATAAAATGTAGATATAAATTCAGAAACACAAATTTCGTGGTACCCATACTACTTTTGCCATGTTTAGTTTAGTCGATAAACTTCACTTCACTGGGCTACCACTGAACTCTAAACTATTAATATACATACCTACATTAGAAAAAAATATGCTATCTACGTCATATGTAGACAGGCGGTGTCACCTCCACAAAATACTCGTATTTTAATAAAATTACCAAATGTGCCAAGAGATTCCGTCCGAACTATGCGAGTGAAATGTTTCAAGTCACGAAATTGTATTTCCTCCTATTGACTGGGGATATCTGGCGGCGTTTCACGACTTCCTGTAATATGTTAGGTATGTCGTAAGCTTGTGGGGCACCCGACAATCACTGTCACCCTTGTATTATTAAAAAGAAGAAGAATAGGGATTCAATGTAAGTGTAATAAAGAACAGAACTTTTTTGATATAACCGGTGTTGGTTAATTGATTTCAGTAACGTATAAACATAATAGTTTAAAGGAACTAAAACCTAACAGCAGTGTCCTGTTAGGTTTTAGTTCGTGTTTGTGTGTTACAGGTAAAGTAAAAAATACAAGCATACGGCCCACCTAATGTAAAGCGGTTACCGTAGCTATGAATGCTTACAGTATATTAAGTTTCGCTCGCACGATACCACTTCTGCTGCTAACACTGCAACTCCTTACTGGTGACCTCACTCACTAGCAGGAACCCAACAACCCTCCAGGGAGTTATTATTTGGCTGCGGTTTTCTGTGTGGTGGATGTTCTTCCCCAGATGGGCTGCTTGATTCGCCCTACCTCTCTTTAAAACACGCAGACCAAGATATGTTCATACACAAAAATTGGTTCTGTATAGAAATCGAACCCACGAGCGTTAATGCCAAAGTAGCATTACTAATCACTGCGCACCGAGCTCGTTGAATTGCTCGTTCATTGATAATCAATCTCAATATTGACGAGCTCGGTGGTGCCGCGGTTAATAACGCGACTTTGACACTAAGACTCGTGGGTTCGATTCCTACACGGGACAAACATTGTGTACATGGACACATCTGTTTGTCTTGACTTTGGTGTTTTTAAGAGACTTAGGGCGCATCAAAGCAGCCCATCCGGTGAAGTGCCTCCACCTCACAGAAGACTGGAGCCAAATAACAATTCTCTGGACGGTTGTTGTATTCCAGTGAGTATTTTTGTTGCTAGATATGTAATCTAACCTACGAAATATCAGATTTTCCCTCTGGGTTGTAGAGATCTCACGGCAGTCGCTCTATGTCAAAATCAGTATCTTCGCCAATTCCTTTGGCTTAGGTAGCGGACTCCACCAATCCTAGCGAATTAGGAGACAGCTAAGAAGACTGTTATACCTACTAAAGAAAATATTGTATACATGTGTTAAACTTGGGTTATTCACTATAAATCCTTAGTACTTCAGCTCATTAAATGTTAATTGAATTTTAAACGACCCGACTAACCTAATGGAGGCACTTAAACAATTTGCGTGACTCCATTTCAATTGCACGTGATATCGGAAAACATTGCCTAGGTTCAGTCGCAAAGGAAGTTTGCACTGGGTTTAAAATGTTATTATACTTGAGTAAGTGCTTATTATTTCCGGCAGCTAGAGTTGAGCAAACGTTTTACGGATAAAATTTTTATTAGCATTGCGAAATTGTTAGCAGCAGATGTGAAGCTTCCTTATAAATATATAATATATATATTTGCAGTCGTAATCTTAATATGCTTATATGGAACTGATAGATTACTAGAGGTGGCGAACTCGGTGGCGCAGTGGTCAAACGCGCTGTTACGCAACTTTGACACCAACGCTCGTGGGTTCGATTCCCACACAGTACAAACATTTGTGTGCATGAACATGTCTATTTGTCTTGTTCTAGGTATTTTCTATGTATAATAAGTATGTATATACAAAAAAAAATGTACTTACGTATGTTTATCAGTTGTCTAATACCCATAACACAAGCTCCGCTTACTTTGGGGCTAGGTGGCGCTGTGTAATTGTCCGACAATATTTATTATTTATTTATTAGATTACTAGAGGTATTCTATCGGATGGTATCTCAAGAGCCCTGGGAATCGACTAGGGCATTAGAAGAGTTATGAATGGAGAACGGCGTATGGGGTGTGTAACAATTGGCTCATTAGGGTGATCAGATCTCTCTGCCTTCCCCGCAAGGGTATATTGGTGTCAAGATATTGATAGATAGAAGTTTGTCTTAGGTTTTCGCGATTGTTACACATTGAATTAAACAATTTTCAACGGAAGTACGCAGGAAGACTTCTGCGACCACGGACGCTGCAAAGCGTCAGGTTCAACAAAATAAATAAAACACGCGATACTTCCGTTAAAAATTGTTTAATTCAAGATAGAAGTTTCACAACTAAAATGTAACTTTCATAAACAATGGTTTATAAACCCATAAAACAAAGTTTAGTGAAGTGGTAGAAGACAGAATATTAATAAACCACTTGTAAGAACACTATGTGAACTACGTCAGTAGAATTGTGATGGTGAGGTCACCTCGGTTGCTGAATAGATAAACAAATACATGACCTATGTATTCGTTTACATACACACATCAAAAGTGTCTAGGGATCAAGCATTTTTATGCGGATTTCTTGAGATTGAGATGTGGCTTTGTAATAAAAATATATATAAAATATATAAACGTATACGACACTGGAGAACCCCTGGACGCCAACAGCGATTAAAATCCTGCCAGGAAGTCCATCCTTATAGTGGTGGAACCATCATGGTATGGGCGGGTATTTGGATCGGCGGAAGAACTGAGTTGATTTGGATCAGAGGCAACCTCAACGTTCAAATTTATGCTGAGACGATTGTATCAGACGTCATCGTTCCTCTACAAGTGCAAATCGGCCCCTTATTTCAGTTAATGCATGATAATGCACGACCGCACACCGCAAGAGTTGTAAGACAGACTCTCGCCGCAGCTAACATCAATGTCATGCCCTGGCCTGCTCAGTCGCCAGACTTGAACCCGATTGAGCATGCATGGGATATGCTACAGAGAAGAGCTCTGCCGAATATGGAGGGTATCCAGTCGCAAGAAGACCTTTTTTGTTGTTGCAACGAACATGGGCGGCCATTCCACAGCGTGATTTGGATGAACTCATTTTGAGTATGCCAAACCGATGTTCTTGTGTTGTTAGTGTTCGCGGTAGAAACACGGATTATTAATTGTTTAAGTTACCCAATAAAATTTTAAAGAAAACTGTTATTTCAGTCTTTTTTTCGAACTTTAATGTTAGTGGTTCAAATGTCAAAAATCCCTTTATTATGAAAATGGCAAATTTCTTTATTAATGCAAAGGTGACTTGGTTTATCGTTACTGTAGACAAACGAAAACACTTTATTTGATGAATCCTTAAAGAAAATTTTAATCAATATCAATCAGGAGAAAAGTTATTGCAAAAATATATGTTGATCCCTAGACACTTTTGATGTGTGTATTTTACTTTATTTTTCCTTGCTAACGCTATCTTCTCATTAAGATTGCTTTTAAAATTTGCTTTTAACAATAACACTGACTTGTTGGATTGTATTTCTACTTGCTAGAATAATACTTATAAAAATATCTATCTATCACTTCACGCCAAATCCCTTGCGGGGTAGACAAAGTAGGGTAGGTAATATACATATATATATATATATATATATATATATATATATATATATATATATATATATATATATATATATATATACATTCTACAGAGATATATATATATGTATATCTGGAATGTGAAGGAGATATTGAAAGAAAGCTCGGTGGCTCAGTCGTGAACGACGCGACTTTGACACCAACGCTCGTGGGTTCGATTCCCACACAAGGCAAACATTTGTGTGCATGAACATGTACGTTTGTCTCGGTCTGGATGTTTAAAAGAGGTAGGGCGTATCAAAGCAGCCCGTCTGGGGAAGTACCTTCACCTCACATACAACCGCAGCCAAATAACAACTCTCTAGAGGGTTGTTGTGTTCCTGCGTGTGAGTGAGGTCACCAGTAAGCTCCCTAGGAGTTGCTGTGTCGCGCGAGTGATAATTGAGCAGTCAGAACCCGTTATATACGTTTTCCCATACATTTCGCGGTCGTATACGACCACCCGGGTTTCGAAGGGTTAATATACCGCAAGCGTTAATAGGCTACGGTACCCGCGTTACATCAGGTGGGCCGTATGCTTGTGTGCCTCCCGTCGTAGTATTAAGAAAAAAAAGAGTGTAAGCAGAAGAGCGTGTAATGGTGCGTTGTACTCGGTTCTGATGAGCGAAAATATATCAAGCAAAGCTCGCCTTGCTATTATTCAGTGTGTATTGACGCCAACATTAACGTACGGTAATGAATCAAGGGCATGGCAGATGGAGCGTGAAATTAGGGTCAATGCTGTTTAATGACACCGCTGAGGAGTACGTGTGGAGTTAGAATTATTGATAGAGCAAGATATAGCACGATACGAGAACAATGTGGTATGAAAGATGTTGCATTGACAAAAATTGAAAATGGAATGCTGAGATGGTTCGGACATTTGGAATGGATGACAAAAGAGTTACAAAAGTTGTATATCGAGCATGAATAAGTGGCGATATCGTAGGGCCCGGGCTAGACGCACTCATATGAATCAAATAGCTAATGTGCTGGAAAAGAGCCAAATCAGAAGCCCTCGAAACCGAAGGGCATGCGTGAATAGGTTGATGAGAGTGGAAGAGGCGAGAGAGGTATGTTTGGATTGGCGATACATAGAAGTGTTTTTAAAATAACATCTATATACATATAAAACAAAGTCGGGTTAGTTACACTATTTATACTCGAGAACGGCTGGACCGAATTTCATGATCTCCGTTTTGTAGGATTTGTCTCCGCCCCGAATAGCAGTATGTCGAGAGAAAATTAACGACAAAAAGTTATGAAGAAAAATTCATTTTCTCATTAATTTTATATGAAGAGCCTTTTTAATGTTATCTCAAGAACGAATTGACGAATTTCAATAAATATTTTTTGGTCATCTTGGCGAGCGAGCGTTACATTTTTAAGAGAGGCAGGGCGCATTAAAGCCGCCCGTCTGGGGAAGTACCTCCACCTCACAGAAAAACCGCAGCCAAATAACAACTCTCTAGGAAGTCATTCTGTTTCTGCGTGTGAGTGAGGTCACCAGTAAGCTCCTGAAGAGTTGCTGTGTAAGCAGCAGAGGAGGCATCGCTCGAGTGATAAATATTACAAGCGTTAATAGGCTACGATAACTGCTTTACATCAGATGGGCCGTATGCTTGTATGTCTCCCGACGTTGTATAAAAAAAGTATTAAAAAAAGTGAGTGACTGCTCTAAAAGATATTTCACATCAAAAAATTGTGGATTTCATAACTAACGCTTGTATTTTACTTCTAATAATACTTATTCTAAATTCTGTCTATCGCTTTGAATTTTGAACTCCATAACTTTTTATGGAGTTTACTACGTCTCACAAGACTAGTACATGTCTTAATAGCTAATAATCAAACTGTTCGTTCAATATGTTTTGACTCAGAAACCATAGGAACAAATAGTTTGGTTATTAGTTGTCAATGATGCATCTTGTCATCAGTTTGACTGAAACATACATTTGGACTTTCGAAAGGCTACTTATTTTAGCTTTTTTCCTGCCATAGCTTCGTTCAACTTCTGCTTTAACTGAATCCGGAATTAGTTTAATAATGAACTGATTCTCCATGAAGCTATGGATCGAGTGAGTCACACTAAACAGATTTATTTATGTTTCTTTTCAGCAATTCCAACAATAATTGCCGTATTACACAAAAATATTGGGATCAATGGCAGAGACGGAACGCCGCAAGAAATTCAAAATTGGTACTTTCCTAAAATAGTCGATACCTTACCGCTCTTGGAGACCATAACCAACTGCGACTGCCCTCGAATGTACATGCCCGTTTGCGGTAGAGACAATAAGACATATACAAATCTGTGCAGATTAAATTGCCTTAATAAAAAACGGGGGCATAACGTTGCAATAGCCTACGTTGGGATATGCCTTAACTATTTAGATGTATTCGATTATGATATTTATGCATAAATAAATTATGTCACTGTTTGTATTTTTTTTTTTTTTGAAGCGAAAACTTCTTTAGCGGTGTTGTGCACTTTTTGGGATGAGCAAAAAATGCTAAACTCGCGTCAGGTAGTCGGGACACGTGACGCTGACCGTAAGATTTTGGTGAGAATTAGAACTCAAGTTCGCTGCACCGCCTAAACATTATTTCCCTCTAATTAAATAATTAAAACATGAAGCGCTAGATCGTTCATAGGGCATTATTTTCTCGCGACCAAAACCTTGTAAGCGCCATGAAATTGTTGGTGTTTACGCGTTTGGTTCAACGTAGTTTATCAACATCGCTGTTTGGTTTAAGCGGCGCAGGGCGCTTGCGCGAGTGTGCATGTGTGTTTGAGTTTTAGAGATTTTACCACATACACGGTAGTACTTTTATACTGATAAATAATTTTATTTCAAAATATTCAAAAAAACACAACGTTAATGTTCAAGTTTTCACTTCTGCCGGCACTCCAGGAGTGCAATCCGTTTTAATTAATTACATTATAAGTAGCAAGGTCTATCTTTACGCCACTTACTATATAAAAATATCATCTATAGGTGCATCTTTGATATAATCCTTTAACCATTGTCTACTACGCCTCAAGAGAGGTAGGGCGCATCACAAGAGAAGTAGAGTGTATCAAAGCAGCCCGTCTGTGGAAGTACCTCAATGTCACAAAAAACCGCAGCCAAATAACAACTTCCTAGAAGGTTGTTGTTTGTTGTTGAAGACACCAGTAAGCTCCTAAGGAGTTGCTGTGTAAGCAGCAGAGGAGGCATCGCGCGAGTGATACTTAATATATTACAAGCGTTAATAGGGTACGGTAACTGCTTTACATCAGGATGGCGTATACCTGAATGCCTCCCGATGTTGTATAAAAAAAGTTGCGTATTATTTTTTTTCATACAACGTCGGAAGAGAGACAAGCACACGCACCTCACTGAAAATCACAGCCAAATAACAAGTACTTGGAGGGTTGCTATGTTCCTGCGTTTAAGAGGGCTCCAGTAAGGTCCTAAGGACTGTTACTGTGTTAGCCGCAGAGGTGGTACTTAATGTATTGCAATATGAACGCTTGCAATACCCGCCACGCTACGATAACCGCTTTATATCAAGTAGGCCGTATGCTTGTATGCCTCCTGACGTTGTATAGAAGTTTAGCTAGACTAGAATATTTAATTAAATAAATATTAAAATTTCAATAAATACAGGGGTCTTGGCACCGGCCACAACCATGTTGCTTTCGGAGCCCGTACCCTCGGCCCGTGGCGACGAGGCGCGCAGTCGCTTTTTGAAGAGTTAGCGAGACGTCTGATCGATGTTTGTCTTGTCTGAGCGTTCCAGCTCAACGTATTAGCATTACGATTCAATGCAGAAACGCTGCCAATATCACGCAAGGATCACACTATTCAGATTTATACTTAATACTTGGTGAATTTTAGTTCGTTACACAAACAGTAATATTTATTAAGGAAACTTAAATTATTAGTATCAATCAATCAAAAACATATGGATGTATACACAGTACATATACCAAAATGAATATTTTTACAATTTTTGTCTGTCCGTTTGTCTGTCCGTCTGTCTGTTTGTTCCGGCTAATCTCTGAAACGGCTGGACCTGATGATGATGCTGATGTAATAAGGTGTAACTTAGCCTACTTTATTTTAGAAATTGTATTTATTTTTATTAATATAAATAAATAATAAAAAAAAAACTATTCCGCGCGGACGAAGTCGCGGGCACAGCTAGTTTTAATATAAATTACAAAGTATTTTGTCGCTAAAAGTTTTTAACGACCTCGGTGGCGCCGTGGTCAGTAACGTCACTTTGAGACGAACGCTCGTGAATTCGGTTCCCATACAGGACGACCATTTGTGTGACATTTATGGACATATTTTTAGATCTCAGTGTTTTAAGAGAGGTAGGGCGCATCAAAACCCACACATCACAGAAAACCAGTAATCAGTAAGCTCCTAAGGAGTTAATGTGTTATGAGCAGAGGTGGGATCACGCAAGTGATACTTAATATATTGCAATCACTTTACATTAGGTGGGCCGTATGCTTGTATGCCTATCGACGTTGTATAAAAAAAATCTAAACCAAGTATATCATGTTCACAATATTGTCATGCTCAGTTTTGTATTACCTACTAAGTATTTATGAAGACTGCGACTAACAAAAGCCAGCTATTTTTAGGTTTCAGAAACTTTTGTTGTGAAGAGAATAAAGATGTAAAATTTTAAATCATGAATTTAACTTTTCATGTTTTCTTCAATCCATTCATTACGCGAACAAATATCTTTCGGCATAAATTAAAGCCCCGAATCGTTTACTAATTAGAAGATAATCTGTATATTTGATATGCCTGTCTGCGTATAAATAGCTACAATTTTTATGTAATTTCGTATAATATAAATTACTAATATTTGTTTCGCTGATATTATTAGAGGTATGAAATTGGTAAAAATTAAAACTCGTTTTTTTACGGAACCCTATTACTGAGGCTCCGCTGTCCGTCCGTCCGTCCGTCCGTTCGTCTGTCACCAGGCTGTATCTCATGAACCGTGATAGTTAGATAGTTGAAATTTTCACAGGTGATGTATTTGTGTTGCCGCTATAACAACAAATACTAAAAAATAGAATAAATTAAATATTTAAGGGGGCTCCCATACAACAAACGTGATTTTTTTGCTCATTTTTGCTCGATATTGATAACGGCAACAGGTAGACGCTTGAAATATTCACAGAATATTTAGTTATATATTCACTTTAAGAATAAATAATTAAATTAAAATAAAACAAATATTTAAGGGGGGCTCCCATACAACAAACGTGTTATTTTTGCCGTTTTTATAGATAATGGTACGGAACCCTTCGTGCGCGACTCCGACTCGCACTTGGCCGATTTTTCTAATATGCGGCAGAGCAGAGGGCGTGGGAGACTCTAGGCAAGCTGATTAGTGGCTAGGCTGTGTGCATGGCGTAGGTTCGAGTAGTTTTGCAGGAGAAAAAATAACCAGGAAAGTCAATAATTTGTTGGCTTTAAAGAGAGCAAATAAAAAAAAGAAAGGAGCGCCACCTGATTTAACCAAAACCTATCAGGAAGGTACCATAAAGTAATGTACGAACTTATATAAAGAGATACAGATAAGCAAGTTAAAGTAAATAAACATAAATTAACTTTTATATGTCTATATCCTACATGGCATATTTAAATGTAATTAAAAAATAATTTCCTCTCGTATGGACAACATATATTTATATATTCATCTAGTTTAAATTACCATGCTTTAAGCTAGATTACACGTTCACTTAAATTTACCTACTGCATTAGTCATATGCAAATGCATAAAATCGCATACTTTATAAAACAGGTGTCCATTTGTACATATGTAATTATCTTTTGAGTGCATTATCGGGTTAAGGCGTTCATCTTTTAGAATTAATAATTAACATTTTATAGAAAAGTGCTAAACATTTAAACAATCACCTGATTGTGAGTGGAGCTTCGGGTATGATGACAAGAAAATCAGCGTTGCACCCCTCATCCAAAACTGGGCGTAGAGAATCTATTATAAGTATCTATAACTATAACATGGAAATTTTATACTTTAAATTTGGGGCATCGCAACTATAAGGAGGCCAACGTTTTGCTCATATGAAATAGTTTTCTCAAATTCTCTAGTCATTGAACAATTTGTTTTGTTTTTTACTTAATTACTATGGATAAACTTCTTCGTAGCGTTTCCTAATAATTGGCGAGGTCCGCTACCTAAGTGTAAGGATTTGGCGAAGATACTACGAGTAATTTTAACATAGAGCGACTGCCATCAGACCTTGACATGCAACTCTAAGGGTAAATTAAACCTTTCTTAGGTCTTGCGGGTTTTCCCACGATGTTTTCCATCACCACGGCATGCTAATTACAGATAGGTATCTAAATCCGAGTACACGAAAGTAGTGGTATAGGCCCACGCCAGTTTGTCTATGGTGGATTTAGTATAATCGTTTGATTTCGCAATCTGGCATATTACATCAAGTTTCTTGATGCGAGTTTATGTTGCCAAGGATGGATTGATGACGCAGGGATTATGGTATCGGTATGAGTGGGTTTGCGACGTATACGTATACGTAGAAAATTGATGGATGGATTGATTTATATTTTGAATCCGAAAAGTTAAGTGAATTAGTTTGTTCTATTTCTATAGTAAATTTAATTTTGGGGTGGATTTATTTAATTTGGAAACAAAGAGATCCAATTGACGCTTGGTACCTGTCCAACATATAAGAAAGTCCAGAGAAGACCGGAGCTGCCAGGGCAGCAACGGTAGTGGGTGCATGCAGTTCACATTTCAAATGGCGAACACTAGCAAAGACGATCGCAGCACGCAAGGCAGAGACGACTGCAGCAGCCATGACAGCGGCGGCATGCATCTACTAACGGTAGTGTGTGGGTGCCGGCCGGCAGTAGTTCGCATGAACTAATCGGGAGCGAAAGTACACAAAATAGTTTATATCAAATTACCTGACCCCTTTTCCATTATTTTCCTTGACAATCATTAATAATTTTAATAATAATTTAAGAATATTGCTTCCTAGTATGGCAATAATTCTATGCTATTCACTCTAAATACATCGAAACATTCTAAGTAAATTCCTTAGTCCTGGATGGGCTAAGCAATTTACTTAGAATGCTTTCGACAGAACGTAACCCATATTCTTATTATGAAAGACTTGCCAGATTTAGGATGACTGATCACAGCCATCAATATGACTTGATTATGTTGTTCAAATTACTCCATTCCATAATAGATTCTTCATCACTATATCGAATGTCGATATGCAAATGTAAAATCACTTGCAAATTGACATTTGATATAATTCTAAATGTACTCTCCACCTTCGCACTTCTAATAACGTATTCTCGATACCTAGAATCTCTCGGAAGTATACCGAGCTTTCTTATAACAATGATCTTGTTTTATTCTGTAACCATTTTCATTGACTGAAAAAATATATTTAAATATCCTTCGCTTT
The DNA here is from genome assembly GCA_947507595.1 of Pyralis farinalis. Lineage (NCBI taxonomy): Eukaryota > Metazoa > Arthropoda > Insecta > Lepidoptera > Pyralidae > Pyralis > Pyralis farinalis. The sequence goes on along the minus strand of OX382260.1, from coordinate 34,123,473 downwards.
AACTTCTGCTCTTCTTGCTGCATTTTATCTTGTTCTTAGTGTTATCCCATTTATATTTTTAGTCTTAGATAGCAGATCCCGACAATCCTAACAGGTCGGGCAACCAGATGACGCTTCGAAGAAGATACCAGTTCATCCAAACGGAGACCCGTTACTTCCCAAGCGTAGGAATCACGGAACTTTTTATTGAAATCTTTAAATTGAGGTCATAATACATAAAGAAAAATTATGTAAAATAATTAAAAAATATATATCCCTTGTTGGAAAATAGTGTTCAAATACAATTTTTGTTAGAAACAATAGAAAAAATATATTAACTGGCGAAAAAAGAAATTCAAATGTATTGTCCTAAAAATAAGACAGCAGGGAGGAATGGGTAATGAGGACTAGAAGCGCGTAATGTGTGCTTAGCTTTATATCTCACTAAATGTAACTTTTGTTCTTATTTTACGTCCAATTGAAAATATTTTAGCAATACAAACACACCATGTACTTTGTGGTACATGTGATTATAGACTACAGGAAAGTAATAGAGCTTAATTACATTTTTATGAACATTGTGTATGCTATAAAATGTCACGTTTTAGTATATTTTATGTACGGACTCCTAAAGATTTGATTACCTATTTAATTGGATCTCCAAACCTTGCTGACTTTTATTAGAATATTTCTGTACTGAAAGCTTGTAAGCATTGGACAATAAAGATTATTCTGATATTATTACCGGACTAAAAATCAATACTAAAATGCAAAAGTATTGTAAGTATTCGGAAATTCAATTTTAAATTTATTTAAATCCTTTTTTTTATTCATTTTTACATGTCAATTTATTTATTTATTCTAGTCAAAAAGTCCGCCCCGAATCGTACCTGAAATAAATTGAAAATTAGGAGTTTATGTTAAAAGATCTGAAGATAAAGAAGAATTTTCTAATCACCACCTTTTTTTTCATCCTCAGATCATTGTCTTGCATTATCACCAAACTTACACGTGTATCACCAAACTTACACGTGTATCACCAAACTTGCAAGTGTGTAAGGACCGCGTCTTATGGCACTGGACCTGGCATGAAGATGATGTGTATCATCTTCACGCCAGATCCCTTGCGGGGTGGGCTCAGAGAGAACCGAGCCATAAGACGCGGTCCGTACACACTTCACTCGTTTCATGCACGCTCGTCAGTTCCTAGGGCTCCTGACATCACCTTCTGATAAAACACGACCAATTTGGTATATACATGCATACGTTCACGTGTGTGCTAAATTTCACCTACAGTGATGAAAATTATGATAGTACCTGGGCGATCGAGCTTCGCCCAATGATTGCAAAAAAAGCTCTAGTTGAAGTTAATCAATAATCCATATAAAACTTTGTGTGCATCATAGTAAAGCAGTAGTACTTCAGCGCGAAGCAACGACTTATGTTATACGAATATAAGTCTCAAGTCAGACCGCACTTGGAGTACTGCAGTCACCTTTGGGTAGGAGCACTTAGATACCAGCTTGGATCATGTGATTGGATTCAGAGACGAGCTGTGAGAATTGTAGACAATCCTAAGCTCATACTCGATATTAAACCCTTAAGTTCAAGGAGAGATTTTTTCGCCCTTTGTGTGTTCTACCGATTGTACATCGGGTTGTATTCTGAAGAATTGTTCGAAATGATGCCGACGGCCACTTTTCATAAACGCACCACTCGCCGACGGTGGAGAGTTCACCATCACACGCTGGAACCGCAATGGTCGCTGTACTGCGGTGCCAGAGAAGCTTTCTTCCGAGAACTCTCAAGCTATGGAATGAGTTCCCAGCCGAGATTTTTTCAAGGGCTGCATGCAAGGAAGGCATGGAATTCTTCACGAAATGCGTGAAGAGGTTTTCAGAGGGTCGGTAACGCATGAGTCCCCGTCAACACCCCCGGTGTTGCAAATGTCCATAGGCTACGGTGACTATTTACCATTAGGCAGACCGTATGCTTGATTACCCACTTTAGTGGTATAAGTAAATAATGATAATCAAAACGATTTGTCATGATTCGATTCTTATTAACTTCTTTCCCAAACTTCGAACTGGGTAACAATATAAAGTTAGTATTGTCTTAGGTTTTCGCGATTGTTACACATTGAATTAAACAATTTTTAACGGAAGTATCGCGTGTTTTATTTATTTTGTTAAACCTGACGTTTCGAACGCTTTGCAGCATATTCCTGCGACCACGGACGCTGCAAAGCGTTCGAAACGTCAGGTTCAACAAAATAAATAAAACACGCAATACTTGCGTTAAAAATTGTTTAATTCAAAATATAAAGTTAAGCGAAATATACATACTGTAATAGGTAGTTAAGGTGTTTTGCGAATTTAATAAGCTTTCATAAACAATACTTGGTACAGAAATTAAATTAGTACTTATTTTTATCTCACAAAGCTAAGCCCCTTGGAATACGTCAGAGGAAATTCTATCTTTTGTTGTATTTGTTACCTCATCTTCTATATGGGGATGGTTAGAAGTTAGTGGAAAATTTTGCTTGTTCGGAATGAATATCAGATTGTGTTTGTGAGTCTGAAATATGGTATTAGTGATCATGAGATGTGATAAGTATGCGAGAGATAGAATCAGTGATCAAGTTATAACAATTACATTGAGCGGAATATTGTACAATTAAATGCACGATAAGTATTACACTTTGGATTTGGTATAAACCGTTATTTTGCTGTATGTAATAATAGTTACAATCGTAGTTCGGTTAGCTGTACAAGCGACTGATGAATATATAGACGGATTTACATTTTGATATGACTTAAAAATTTTGTCGCGCCATTTCAACCAAATAATCTATCTATCTATCTATAACTTCACGCCAAATCCCTTGCGGGGTAGGCAGAGAGAACCGAGCGCCACGTGACTCGATCCTTACATATCTCACTCGCTTCTTTAACATTCATTGCTCTTCTCATGCACGCTCGCCGGTTTCTAGGGCTCCTGACATCACCTTCTGATAGAACACGACCAATTTGGTCATGGTAGGTAAGTCTTGGCCTTCCCCGGCTCCTACATCCTTCCACTTTTGCATTGTATATCTGCTTCGTCATTCTTTCATCTTGCATTCTTTCTACATGTCCGAACCATCGGAGCATGACTCTTCTTATTTTAACACCGACGCTCTCTTTCAGACCAACTCTGTTTCTAACATCATCATTGCGAATACGGTCTACAAGCCTTATGCCACAAATTTTGCGCAGCGCTCGCATTTCGACCGCGTTTATTCTACTTTCATGTTCTTTCTGCCAACAAAGTAAAATGGCTGAATAGAACAGAAAGAACATAAAGAAGACAACTTTACTCTGGCAAATAAACATATTTATTCATTCGTCTCCGTGTAGACTATGGAACAAACCCATTTTGCCTCTTCTAATTCTACTTGTATTTATTTTTCAGCTTTCACCTTATACATTATTCTTGCCGTAGCGCCGCTTGCAGACAGTCAATTCTGGTGTATATTTGGTTTTTGCAGTGTTGAAACTACTACCAGGATTTTCAATGATTATCTGCCTCCGATGGGCAAGGTTGTCAACTGTAGCGATTGCCCCAATGTGTATTTACCCGTGTGCGCGACAAATAACATGACATATATGAATCTTTGTTTATTTAACTGCTTAAAAACACAATTCAAAGTTTACAGAAGAGGTGTATGCATATATTATTAAACAATATGAAGTTAACAAAGCGTTGTAAAAGGTTTACGTATAATTCCGAAGAAGGGTAGTAGTACCTACTCATTAAAAATATTTATAAGTTATACGAATAGCAATATACGAGACGTGTATATGTGCAAGCAAGGGGCTATTGGCCAAAAGATATTTATGTTATTTTTAGCTTTTAACTTATTTTTAACTTCAATAAAAATTTCAACTTAGCCATACAAAACATATCGACTGAGCTAACGATTTATATCGGTACTGCTTTTGATATTTAGAAAAGTCTCTACATTTTTAATTTTGCTTCTTATAGCTCTAAACTTCTGGTAACTCAGTCGTGAATGACGCGACTTTGACGCGTCATTCACGACTGAGTTACCGAGCCCGTCTAAATGATTGATGTTATATAGTAATTTACAAATTTCTTGCTTAATTTAATTCGTACTAAAATATTGACTTTAAAAATTTATAACTTTTTTTATACAACTAGATTGGCAAACAAGCATGCGGCCCGCATTAGATGGTAAGCAGTCACCGCAGCCTATTGACGCTCGCAACACCACGGGGATGTTACTCGCACGTTGCCAATCTTGTGTCCTAAGGCTGTTTCGTCACAATACCCAGTAATTTCTCTGCCATATCTCACCCTTCAAGCTATATAGATATAGCTGCTTGGCGGTAGAAATATGTGAGACAGAGGTACCCACACAGACAACTTTTGTACAAAGTCTCCCTCTGGTAAAAATTCATCTTGTATTTTCAATAAAACTCAGTCTCAGTTCTAGCAATAAAAAAACCTTTAACGAAGATTTTTTTATGTAAAAGTATGACATGAGTCATATGTAACAGGAGTTGATACTAACACACTTGGTTTTCAAACCAATCTTTGCACTTAACATTATAATGAGAAAATATTGATTTTATTTATAACTAGCAGAAGCCCGCGGCTTCGCACGCATGAGATTTGGGCTTTTAGTAGCCTTTATTTCTCTGTAGACATGAAATTGTTTCTGTTTAAAAAAAAAACAAAGTTCAGGGTCGTAGATGCAACCACACAGCGATTCAAGTTTCGTACAGCGCCATCTATTGACCTTTACAGGAGGCAACGTATATGTATATTATTTATATTACATAAAAAATGCGTAGTTATTTTATGTTACAAAAAATATGTATTCTATGAAAATAATAAAAATGAAATTGCCCCGAAGGGGAAGATATTTCCCCCTAATTTTAACAGTTTTTCATTTTTTACGCAGGAACCCTAAATATTTACGGGATAAAAAGTACCCTATATTCTGCTCTGAACAGTCCTCTACCTACCAGTGAAAGTCCCGTTAAAATCGGTTCAGCCATTTCGATGATTAGCCCGGACAAACAAACAGACAGACAAAAAAGTTAAAAATGCAAGCTTTGGTAACGTGAAAATAACAATATGAGCTTAAGTTAAAGGCTTTATTTTGAAATCACAGACAGACACTTCAATTTTATTTATATATATAGATGGATGAACTCAAAAATTACTTAACCGATTTTATAAATTCTTGCACATGTAGAAAGCTCCATTATCAGCGAGTAACATACGCTGTATTTTAACGAAAAAAAATTGAGATCCCAACGAAAGTTATAATAATGTAACCTGTGGTATCAAAAATTTGACTGCGAAAGTCATTATTTGATGTGCGTCGCGAAAATTATTGATAATACATAAAATTAAGTACTACATGTTTATAGAAATTATCATTACCCATAAAAAAGTCTGCGTGGCTATAATGTCTAACAATTGTAGTTAAATCACAATGACTGTTTTTTGTTCAAATTTGTCAATAAAATCACAGGTAGAATTAATATATGATGGGATTCATATCATGATACTCCTTACCCAACTAAATAGTTTCAAAAGGAGTTGTTGTTATGGTCTGTTTGTGAAATATTAAATTATCTTTCTGACTATCTACCCGCGCGAAGTCTATATTTCTATTACTTTATTTACTACTAGCTGAAGCCCACGGCTTCGCACGCATGAGATTTGGGCTTTTAGTAGCCTTTATTTCTCAATAGACCTTAAATCCTTTCTGTTTAAAAAAACAAAGTTCAGGGTCGTAGATGCAACCATAGAGCGATTCAATTTTCATACAGCGCCATCTATTGACCTTTACGGGAGGCAACGTATATTTATTTTATTAGTGTTACATAAAAAATGCGTAGTTATTTAAGTATTCTGTGAAGATAATAAAAATAAAATCGCAAAGTTACCGATATTTTCCCCTAATTTTAACAGTTTTTAATGTTTTACGCAGGAACCTTAAATATTTACGGGATAAAAAGTAGCCTATATTCTGCTCTGAACAGTCCTCTACCTACCAGTGAAAATCGGTTCCCGTCCCGTCAAAATCGGTTCAGCCATTTCCAAGATTAGCCCGGACAAACGAACAGACAGACAGACAGACAAAAAAGTTAAAAATGCATGTTTAAGCTTTGGTAACGTGAAAATAACAATATGAGCTTAAGATAAAGGCTTTATTTTGAAATCACAGACAGACACTTCAATTTTATTTATATGTATAGATGCAGGAGCCTTAAAGACAAATAAATAGTCGATGCAACTTTAATGTAAACCTGTGCCTATTACGAGTCCCCAACGATATGTACGCAGCATATTTATCATCATAATCTGAATAGTTCCTGTTCATCCACTTTGACGAGCTCGGTGGCGCAGTGGTGAAACGCGCTGTTACGCTACTTTGACACCAACGCTCGTGGGTTCGATTCCCACAGAGTACAAACATTTGTGTGCATGAACATGTCTGTTTGTCTTGGTCGGGGTAGTTTCTATGTACAATAAGTATGTATTTACAGAAAAAAAATGTATTTACGTATGTCAAAGTCAAAATCTTTTTATTCCGTAAAAATGGCTACATTTGTTTGGAATCGTCACAATCTTTTTTCCTACCGTGCAGTTCATGACTAGGTGAGCACTGATAAAAATACTGCCAGAAAACTCAGGCATCCCTCTTTTGATATCCAAACAAATTTACATAATTTATTAATTACATGGTGAATGAGGTGATGTCAAGAGCCCTAGAAACTGGCGAGCGTGCATGAGAAGAGCAATGAATGTTAAAGAAGCGAGTGAGATATGTAAGGATCGAGTCACGTGGCGCTCAGTTCTCTCTGCCTACCCCACAAGGAATTTGGCGTGAAGTTATAGTAGTATTAATTACATTATAATTGGATCGACTCACTCCCAGGCATTTTTATCATTAATATAATCAGATACTTTACTATGTTTATCAGTTGTCTAGTACCCATAACACAAGCTTCGTATACTTTGGGGCTAGATGGCGCTGTGTAATTTGTCCGACAATATTTAATTAATTATTATATCCACTGCTGAACAACCCTTTAGAGAGGCACGCGTTTCGATTGATAGATCGTTTCGTAACGTATCATTGAAATTGTTTTACTGTATTATATACGTCTATACTGTGAGAATTCTAAACAAAGTTAGCTATAATATGCCATAGTGAATCCTTCGAAACAAATGGCTACTTTGTAGCACGATTCGTAACCTTAAAAAGCATTCTACGTATGTTAAATTGACGAGCTCGGTGGCGCAGTGGTGAAAGGCGTTGTTACTTTACTTTTACCCCAACGCTCGTGGGTTCGATTCCCATACAGTACAAACATTTGTGTGCATGAACATGTCTGTTTGTCTTGGTCTGGGTATTTTCTATGTATGATAAGTATGTATTTACAAAAAAAAATAAACGTATTTACGTATGTTTATCAGTTGTCTAGTACCCATAACACAAGCTTCGCTTACTTTGGGGCTAGATGGCGCTGTGTAATTTGTCCGACAATATTTATTTATTTATTTAAATACAGCGTAAGTGCATTAGTTATTCTACAGTTGTATCAGTCTACTGTATCAAAACTTGAATTATGAAAGTGGAGATTTTATATACTTGTAACTAGTTACTTTATATATGTGGTAAACACTAATACTAGAGGATTTTACCCGTTGATCTCTGCTTATTGTAGTGACGTAACTCTCAACCGCTTAAACAGTTTGGTGCAAGTCATTAGCTTTCATTAGAGTCCTATAGTTGGAAGTAAAATGGTACTGTTGCTACTAAGCTTTCGTGGTACCTATATGATTTGAAAACCGCAGCCAAATAATCGCAGCAGGTGTTAAAAGCACCCCACTTGCCTGTCGTAGAAAATAGTACGTGATGCTCAACGAGAAATATTATATTTTACAATATCATCCAATTAAACTTATTTTTATTTCATAAAAATTACTCGACGATTGCTGAATAATAGTGAAATATGTGCAATACTTGATCGTAACTGATGACTTGCGTGCCAATCGTCTCATCGTCCTTTAGGACGCCGAAGACGGCGCGAAGTGGAGGGATAGACTTGGAAAGCGGACCCCGGGCTCCGAAGCGAAAGTGCACATACAAGGTGTCCTAGCGCAGAGACGATGTGTTTGAATGCAATAAAACAATAAGTAATTAGTATCAATAATTAATTAGTATATAATTTAAGTTAAATGTTTAAACCCCTGAAATACATCATAGATATTTAATGTTACGCGCGCCTGCCGACGTTAGAAATGACTGCGCGCCCACTAGATGATTAGTTTGCTAATAGCAATCGCTACTTCTTATGAATAGGACCATAGACCATCTGCGACGAGTCACCCCGTGGATTTGCTTTATTATAATTCCAGAATTGCGTTCGTGTTGGGATGTAATTAAATGTGTCCCGATTCTGCCTCGGAAACGGATTATGATATATTAAACAAAGTATCCATAGCATAGTTTCACGTTCTTTAATGATATAATTATTGTGTACCGCACGAAATAGAATATTACAAATACATAATAACGACAGAAAGATTAAATGAATATGTTGTGGATATGCGACACTCCGCGAAAGGATCGCGTAAAGAACTCCCGCATTTGCGGTAGCTTTCATGTACGTGATATACCAAACAAACTGCAAGGGCGTCGCCAACGCGGACATGTTTCACGAAAACAGGTTAGTTACGTGGGGAACAAATGCCTAGCCTTGTCACCACCACCGGATCCGGGGTAGGAAAGGTAGGCCAAAGAAGTGGCTGCTGGCTGGGTGATCGTAACAGATGACTTGCGTGCCAATCGTCTCATCGTCCTTTTGGACGCGAAAGCAGCCCCCGGCACCGAAGCGAAAGTGTATGTATCACTAAAATGTAATGTTTCCGTAAGTAGGTCACCTGAGGTCGGCAACATTAACACGCGTCGTGGTGCACAGAATGCATCCGTATGCAACCGGGTTCTCGCAAGGACTAGTGCGATGAGCAGGGCATCATACAAATGGAAAGGAAGAAGAAGAAGCCCTCCAACCGCAACTACTGCGGCACCGCACAGACCGGACCGTCACAACGGCGCGTGGAAATACCAGCGACGCCGTTGTACGTTTCCAGATTACACTGGTCTACAAAGGTCGAGGAGGTTGTAGACTATGTGAAGAAGACAAACTTCACCTTGAGGGTCGAGCGACTGGAATCTCGCCACAAGGTAAACTTTAGTTCCTTTGTGGTGAGGGCTCCAACTCATCATCTGCCGACCTTCATGAATGAAGAATTCTAGCAGAAGGGAATCGTGTTTCGGAAGTTCCGAGGACGGTTGCCTAACGACACGCGCTACACGTCGCTGACTCTACGTGGAATTAGCAATTAGTTTACGAGTATATTGTCGTATATATTTTAATTTAAGGTATTTATCTATGGAGCCGTGTTGTAAAACCTGTAGTCTGAAATAAATGATTATTATTGCTTTCTTATTTCACGGGCCGTAATCCCGGTCATTTGATAGGCGTGCACTTTATTATTATTGTTATTTATTATTATTATTTAATTGTTGTGGAAAGTTATTGGTAACTTCTTTCGGGTTGAGAGGTTTCTTTACATTACTTAAGCATTAAATCACGTTTTTGATTATAAAATTTGGGAAATTGTGTGCAACAAAGTTTAAACAAAATTGTAATATTTTTCTCATATGTAATGTTGTAATCATTATATCTTTACTACATATTTCTACAATACACTTCCTCACAGTACGCAGATAACTACTAATGACACTGCTCGTTAAAACTTCGACCGAACTCTTTGTGAAGGAACTAAGAAGAAAGTTTGAGCAGTAGTCCAGCCTGTGATTTTGTTCTATAAAAACCTCTTGAAGGGGATCGTGGGGAGGTAAACTTAATACTAAGACTTACTTTTATTATTAAATATTTGGTTATGAAAACGTTTCTTTCGCATGAAGATCGATGGCGTTGTTGCATTTGTCTATTCGGATATTCAAGTTAAGCCGTTGCTTGTCTATGGGTGGGTTTATTTAATTGTAGCTCTAGGTTAGTTCATCCTCGGAGGCCAGGTTAAGTACCAGGTCTCGAATGTTTATGACTGATAACATTTGTTAAGCTGAGTCTGTGGCCTTCAGGCGGCTTGCAAACACTGGCTTCCAATTGACCAGGGCGGCAGTCATTATTCTAAACTCCTAAAGTTATACGTATAGATACCCGTATTGAAGCAGTGGTATGAGTATGGATTAATATGGTTGTGTTTCTCTTTCATAAAATGGTAGAGAATTTTAATGTAACTCAGCTGGAAAATATGTATAGAGCCCGTCTAATTTGTAACTACTACTGCCATGCAATTCTCTAAGCGACTCGTAATGGCTGTGTGCATTGCTGTGATCACAGATGTCTCAGCTTTGACATCGTCTACTGCGATCACGGCTTTTTATTTGGTATTCTATAAGGCTGTAAGCATACGCGAGGCTGTTTGCCTTGTAGAATTCCAATTTCAAACGCAGCATTGCGGTGCCAGTGTCGCACAGCCATGAAAAGCGACACTAGGGAATTGCAATTTTGTGTTCAAGGCTATAACAGCCGATGTTTCCGAGGATGTAAGGATGTTTGCTCTTACAGAATTGCATGGCTGTACCCGTTTACAAATATTACATAATCGTATAGCTCGCACAAAATCTCACCCTCTGTACTGCACCACCTCCTCAGGAGTATTCTGTAGATTTCGTTCACTCGCTAGAATACATTCTCTAGGACAGCAGAGAAACACGAGCAGCAAAAAGGAAATGAAGATGCTCGGAATGGTTAGCAATGTTACTTCAACACCTGGAGATCGATTTCTACATAGGACAAAATTTGTGAACGTAAACTTAGCTGTTCGTCTTGATCTGGGTGTTTTTAAGAGAAGTGTGGCGCATCTAGGCAGCGCTGGGGAAGTTCCTAAACCTCACAGTAAACCGCCGCCAAAAAAACAAATACCCGACGGCTTGTTGTGTTCCTGTCTGTACGTTACGAGTAAGCTCCTAAGAAGCTGCTGCGTTAGTAGCAGTATGGCAATGCGTAAGCGATACTTTCTGTATTGCAAGCGTTCACAACCACTTTACATCAGGTGGGCCGTATGCTTGTATGTCCCCCGACGTTGTATAAAATAAGAATCATTCCAAATCGTTTTTACACGTTTTTGTTTGAGCAAGGTTATCAGTAAGCTCATAAGGAGTCGCGGTGTTAACAGTAGAGGTGGCTTCGCCTGAATGACACTTGAAGAATTGAAAGTTTTGACAGGCTACGGTGATCACTTTATATCAGGTGTGCGGTCTTGCTTCTCCGATATAGTATAAAAAATACTCATTTGTCTGGATGACAAATATAGATAACCGATTTTCGTAATACTTTCGAATAATGCAGTGTGCATTAATAATGTGTTAAGTAAATGAAAAAAAACTCAACTGTGTTATTTAGCTATGGTCCTCTGTAATGTCATAGATGTCCTCCACAGTTGGGTTACTCCTAGACATAAACGGATACACATATGCGGCTTAAGAAAAAATACCATACACCACCGACGTTATAAATATGCGTAAGTAACGTACATATACGGCGATGGCGTACGTATGTCGATATATCAGTTTGTGGTAGTAAAAGGGTAAATATCATGAAAGAAATGACCCATGAAGAAACGATGAGACCGTAATAAGTCAATCATCATCGGTCGGGAATAAAGTAGAACACACGGCACTTATCGGATTATTGGTTTGTGGCAAACATGGTCCTGCCCTCTTCGACAGACCTTGAACGGTATATGTACATAGACAAAAAAATGTAGACAATGTAATTATGTTGCCACTTACAACAACATAATACTTGTGTCTGCTACATTTATTACACACTAGACGACATATACTTTCTCTCCAGAAATATATTTAAAAATGTATACCAATGTGGCGCTCTATGCATTTCCACGAAACATTTGAAAAGTCATATTTGATTGATTTTTCAAGGTAAGCAGGCTGGCTGATTGACAAAGCTGAAACAAAATGGTTGTAGTTCTTTTTTTTTATATTTGGTGAAAATATTTTGCTCTACTATGAATTTCCATCACTAAAATAGTGGCAATGAAGTCTCTCGGGCCGATTAGTGTATAAATTCTGCAAGCCATGCTATTTTTTTTTATACAACGTCGGGACGCATACAAGCATACAGCCTACCTGATGTAAAGCTTTTACCACAGCCTATAAACACTTACAATATTATTATTACTATAAACATTAAGTATCACCTCTACTGCTGATACAGCAACACTTTAGGAGCTTACCTCACTCACATCCAGGAACACAACAACCCTCCAGAGAGTTGTTATTTGGCGGCGATTTTCTGTAAGGTACATTTCATTCTGCACTTCCCCAAACGGGCTGCTTTGATGCACCCTACCTCTCTTAAAAAACCCAGACCAAGATAAAAAGACATGTTCATGCACACAAATGTTTGTCCTCTGTGGGAATCGAACCCGTTAGAGTTAAAGTCGCGTAATTAACCGCTGCGGCACCGAATTCGTCAAAAGTTTGTTTATGGTTTAAGGATGAATTGGAGATCGGACAGACGCGTGACGAAAGCAAAGAGAATTTGTCTTCTAGAAATATGAAAATTCGCTTCTGAGGATAGATTCTGTAGTTCTATAGTACTTCACTACAATATGTAGGACCAGAGTCAACCTCTCCAATACATGATGCACTCTGCCAACCATCAAACGAAGCTCTGACAAAAAGATATATCGGGTATTCTTTAAGAAGCCCGACCGTGGATGTAATGCTGTCAGATACCAAATTTCCGAGACCGTTATTGTAATTCTGCGAATAGGTATGAGGTTACCAGTAAGCTATTGAAGAGAGAGAGAGAGAGAGAGAAGAGAAAATGGTTTATTTGTTGCCTCACATGTAATCACTAACATTTAAAACCTACAGCCAGTAAATTATATTGAAGACTCGTTTCGTTAGAAGTAGCATGGCAGCTACACTAACTACCACTCTATATATTTCTATATTATATAATTATAATAAAAGAAGATATAAGAGAAATGATAAAAGTGGACGTCTTTGAGGGGCCTTTCGTAACCCAACTACTAAGCGAGAACCTCTTAAGATCGTAGTTCTCCGCCATAAACATGTTTGTTGTCACGATTATCACAAATATTATTAATAGCTTGCTCAATATTGTCGGCGAACTAATCTTAGTAACACAATTATTATGTTCCTACTTTTTCATGTCCATCCAAATGCATCATATAATGGTTGTCAACTTATGAAAGGTATTAGTGTTTTTTTTTTACTAACATATTTCTTATATCTCAAAATTATATTACCTTACTACTAAAATTAATCCATAGTCTAAGTACATAGGTTTTAGTTGGCAACACATTTTTTTACACTGTGTGAAGGCGAATGAGTGACGACACTCTATATCACGCTGACATCGCTGTGATGTAAGTACACCGCTTTTATTTACTAACGCTCCGTCTTTACTTTTTTCTTCGCCTGAGCTTGCCCCATATAATTTATTACCGTTTTTTACTGACAGTAACCTAAAAACTTTAAAAGAGTATTTAATTGAGCATAAAATAATCAAATAGGTATTTTATTTTGGCAATTGAAACAAACATCTGTTTATCTTTCTCTTCTTCTTCCTAGCGTTTTGTTTTTTCCTAAATTATGAGGATTCCGCTACATAAGGCAAGGGATTTGGCGAATATACAGATTTTAAACCCACCCTGATTTTGAACACAACGATTTTCTCACAATGTTTTCCTTCACCGCCGAGCAACTGATAATTACAATGATATATATAAATGTGAAACATTAATTTAGTGGTACATGCCTTTATTCGAACTAGGGACTAGCCTGTTATTAGACCGTTTCTTTATCCAATGAGCTATCACTGCTCTTAATTTCTAATATATCTATGGATATCTTCACACCAAGTCCCTAAAACAAACATCTTTTTTCCAATATCCAGATCAAGGAAAACAGTACTCTAATAATTAACAAAAGCTTTTAAAACTCAAACGAACTCGTGGAGCGAAACAAAAAAATCAATCCGGTCGCTGTAAGATAGCCATTATTTATTTAACTAATTTGTCTCACTAATTGCCCCTCAAAGTCGCCTTCGCCAGTTCGCTCGAATTAATACTGTTAGCTCGAAGCCTGGAATTTAAGTGAATTTTCTTTACTTAAGTAAGGAAATGATAGAATTTAATATATTTTAAATATTACAATTATTGTAAAAGTTATAAAGTATTTTTTTTTAATAAAAGAGTAGAATCCATCTGATCCAACCTGCTTTGTGTGCTTCCGCCACCAATTAGTTCATGCGGCCTAGCGCCGGCCGGCACCCACCCACTACTGTTAGTACGTGGTACATGCCGACGCTGCCATGGCTGCTCCGGTAGTCTCTGCCTCGGCTGCTGCGGTCGTCCGCCATCTGGAACAGAATCCGCATGCCCCCACCACCACCGTCGCTGCCACGACTGGCCTGGTCGTCGCTGCGACACGTGTTTCGCCTCTCCACGAGGCATCATCAGGCGTTGTAGACGTTAATCGTAAGAATAACATGCTACAAGTGACAAATCCATTGCAGTGCCGTCCCTTATATTGAATTGAGGGTGGGGGTGGATGGTGTGAGCGAAAAGATATTTAATAGTGGGGAATGGTTTACGTCAGTCTGTTTGTTCATGAGAGTAATTTTAACTGAATCTATTAACTAGAATCCATCTCTCGGTTTCGCTTTTTTTATTTTAAAACAATTTGTGATATTGCCAACAATGTTTACAAATCAGTTTCCAGTCAGATTATGTACGTTCTGCAGAGGGTAAACGCAAGTTTTTAACTCATATTTATTTATACAACTTAGGTCTCCGCAAAGAATATGGTTCATCTAATGTGAAGTGATAGGTAGCCTTTACTAGTTTTATCAGACAAAGAGTATTGCTCTCGTTGCCTGCTACGCTGCTGACGTGAACATTGCTCACTTCCGGCGAGTTATTGAATAGAATGAGAGACAGATGAAGAACACACAAAATAGTAGATCGCACTTGATATGATATGAACTAATCACATAAATTTAAATATATATAGGTGCGTGACTTTCGTACGTTTATTTAAAACAATTGGCATCTATTCACAATAGTAGATGAAAATTAATCTGGGTACCTCAGGGTTCTGTTTTGATTCCTTTTTATTCATTAATACCTTGCCTTACCTACATGGTGAAGAAAACGGCGAACATAGTACTATTTGCTGATGATACCTGGTTACCTTGTAATATTGCTATCCCGTGGGAAAATACTACAAAATAAATAGTGTTCTGTCTGCCATGCTAAACTAGTTTAGCAAATTCATATCCAAACATCTTTTCATAAAGTTAACTGAAAGCGATTGTATTAAAATGTATTTTATGTATTCAAAATAGAAGTCTCATAGACAATAATAAAAAAAAATCGTTAGTGATACTTTATATATCTTGCTTGCTTACTTTATATTTCTAATATCTAATCTAATACAGTAGCTTCCAAATTGCAATGAGGTTCCCACAAAAATAAACATGTAAGTAAGCTCAGCTCCTTGGCATGTGCCGTTAGGAGAATCAAACAATTTTTTTTAACATGGCTACTGTACACTTAGTGTAGTTTAGCTACTTTCACAGCATTCGTATACTGCTGTGAAAAGTGACTGATATTAGTACACATAAAAAATTCCTTCTTATAATGTGGACTCCAGGGAATGCTTAGAAAACTATTCAAAAAAATACATATCCTCACTGTTACCTCTCAGTACATTAAGGAAAACGTAATGTAATCTCGCAAAAATTAGAAGTCTTTTTACCAAGTTCAGTAAATACCTTAGAAGAAGAAATAATTTCTGTCACCGGTCAGCTAAGATTGATAGATCTTTTGTTACCAATTGTATTTGCTTCAGTAGTAAATTACTTAAACCAGTTCTGTCTTATCCTGACAATGTCTTCAAAAGGCTCATCGAAATACTCTTTGGAAACCAACTTATCATATAATTGATGCATATCTGATTAACAAAGTTGTCTGGAAATGATCCAGCGTATGGATTAATATTTATTATATTTTATATTACCATTCGACATCATTATTGTACCATTATGCGGACATAAATGTATTATAATATCAACTGACTATTTGAAATGAGATCTACATGCACACATTAGCAAGTGTCTTTTGGCATTTCTTTCCCGTCAATGGACATTTACGAAATGATGGCAAAACAAAAAAAATCGGCCAAGTGCGAGTCGGACTCGCGCACGAAGGGTTCCGTTCCGAAAAAATCACGTTTGTTGTATGGGAGCCCACTTAAATATTTATTTTATTCCATTTTTTAGTATTTGTTGTTATAGCGGCAACAGAAATACATCATCTGTGAAAATTTCAACTGTCTAACTATCACGGTTCAAGAGATACAGCCTGGTGACAGACGGACGGACGGACGGACAGCGGAGCCTCAGTAATAGGGTTCCGTTTTACCCTTTGGGTACGGAACCCTAAAAATGTAAGTCATGACTAAGTGAGGGCACAATGACAAATAAAGAATTTATATCTTTTATCTTTAAATAAAAATAAGGAAAAGCAAAAACTCTTTATTGTAACAACAAAGTATTTTCCAAGGTCTTATTTGCAAACTAGCGTGAGCTGGATATTGGGATTCGGTTCCTTCGCAGAAAAGATAAAACAAAATGGTTAGTAGTGTTTAACACGGTACTTACATAGTAAAATATATTTTTAAGCGTATAAAAAAATATATTTATATAAAAAACAGTTAAATTGTAAGAACACCGAACTAATTATTAACACCTAACAAGCAAAATAAATGCTTAAATACTTGAGTAAATTATTTAGTTATGATCTACAAATAAGGTACGTAATATAAACAGTAAAATAAACAGTAAATTCGTGAAAATCAAATTCGCTGTGGGTCTATGATCGCGAGTGATACTTTATGACATAAATAACTTCCACAGTACAATCGAACTATAACATAAATAACAGAAAAAATTCCCAAGAGATCTGGATGTCATGTTTAGGTTTCTTCCCGATGTCTCCGGTCAGACGTTTATTGACATGCCAACATATTATGTAGTGAGTAGTTTCCATCTTTGTAACATATTTTTTTATTATCCTATGCGTATATTATTTGATCGAGATATAATGCGTTACTCGTTAACGAAAAAAAAAGGTTGTGTATATTTCTTTGCATCCAGACTGATGCATCTATTTTAAATAGGCAAAAACAAAACAATTCAGTACCTTTTCTCTCCTCTTTGGCAAATTATGTGCTTGTTTTTTTATTAGTCATTAACGAACTGTGTAAGTAAAAGTTGGAAACAGTAGAAATAGAGTTGAAGGACGAAAATTTAAATGTATATATTTTCAACTTTCCAATAATTAATATTGTCGAGTCTATATAGCGATATAGAACCGACGATTTAGTTATAAACAGTGCCTACAGCACGTAACCCTGCAAGCCGCTATTGCTATACAACCCTCATAAGTGGACTGTACAGCCCGTAGTAGGGCATCATCAATTCCATATCCCGGAGATCCTTTCGCACAACTCTGTCAAATGCCTTCGCAATATCCACGGAACCTTCCACCTTCTGATCTAACGTCGAATTCTTCTCCACGATATTGCGGAACGAGAAAAGTTGGTCCGTACATCCTATTCCATTCTGGAATCCCCCCGTACCAATCCGATGAAATGCTATGGGAAGCATTCCATCGGATTTCACTATCATTCTCCTTTCAATTATTTTTCCATACACTTTTACTGCTAAGTTCATCAAACTGATGGATGTAGTATATGGCTGGCGTGATCCTTTACCTTTATACAACTAGACTTCTCCAATGCATTGGGTCCTTTTCGATTCTCCAACATAAATTGCACAGGAACTAAGAACAGTCCCGAATCTAAGTGCCACCATGTTTGATCATCTCAGCTGCTACCACATTTATTCCTGATGACTTAACATTTTTCAGTCTTCTTAGCGCGTTCAATAAAAATAAACAGATTTCGCATAATTTCACACTCTTCTCTTAATCGATCATGTATGTGGCATGAGCTTTATATCTGTAATATTCAAGTTTACAAATACAAAAATAAAGACATTCTTTCTTTATTCGAGCCATTAAAAAAAAAGTTAAGCTAAGTTTTCCATTGATCAATTAAAAAGAAACTCAAGTTTTGCGAAATGAAAAATCTTACAACTTCAAAGTAATTATTCAAAATATTTATGTATAGCTGTCTCTTGCTTTAAGGTGATATTTCTAGTCTCTGGATTCTATTATTTAAGTAGAAAAGCCTTTATATTTTCGATGGCATTGCATTATTAAACATTGCCATAATATTCACTGTCGCGGGAATTCTAGATCTATTATGTTAATTTTATTTTGTATTTGAATTGTATTTGAAATGTATACTATGATGATCTGATAATTATCTTAGTCTTTGTATGTATCATTCTTTATGTATGTCAATGAATTGCTTCTAAACGAGTGATACGCCCCACCTCTCTTAAAAACTCGCATACCGATACAAACAGACATGTTCTTACAAGCAAAATGATTGTCCTGTGCGGTAATCGAACGCTCGAGCCCGCTATTAAAGTACCATTGCTAACTTGTCAATAATTTTTTTTTGTTTTTTTGTTTGTTTTTTTTTTCTTTTACTTGCACCCCTGCCATGGGCAAGGCTCTTTTTACAACATTATCATTTATTATTACAAAAAAAAAATTACACGTATAACTTGTCAATATTTGAACTTTGACACCAATAGTAGGTACCATTCTCACACAGGACAAACATTTGTGTACTTGCTTTTTTATACTACGTCGGGAGGCATACAAGCACACAGCCCACCTTATGTAAAGTGGCTGCGGTAATACGCTTGTAATATATTAAGTATCACTCGCGCGATGTCTCCTCTGCTGCTTACACAGCAACTGCTTGAGAGCATACTGATGACCTCACTCACACGCATAAACACAACATCCCTCTAGGAAGTTGTTATTTCGCTGCGGTTTTCTGTGAGGTGGAGGTACTTCCCCAGATGGGCTGATTTGATGCGCCCTACCTCTCTTAAAACATTCAGACCAATACAAACAGACATGTTCATGCACACAAGTGTTTGTCTTGTGTGAGAATCGAACCCACGAGCGTTGGTGTCAAAGTCGCGTCATTCACGACTGAGCCACTGAGCTCGAAAATGAAAGCTTGTTTATCGTCGTCTGGGTGTTTTTAAGATAAGTAGGACGCATCAAAGCAAAAGCCCGTCTAGGAAAGTACCTCCACCTCTCACAAAACTGCAGTCAAATAACAACTCCATGGAGGGTTGTTGTATTCCTGTGTGTGTACGAGGTTAGATTGCCGCTCTACATCAGGCGCAGGGCCGCATGCTTGTATGAGTCTCGAAGTTGTATAAAAACATCTCCGCGCTGGTGAACCTACGGGTAGGAGGTAGCAAATACTAAATAATGAAGCTGATTAAAAATTTTGCTTTGCTGATTTTGCTTTAAACATGCACTGAAGGCGTTGTGAAAGTATCACAACGTAAGATTAGCTACTGCACAATTAATTACCATTAATATTCTAGAGTTTTCGCCAGACCAAAAAACCGCCCGTTTGCGGTAACATAGCCATTAATTTGAAAGCAAGAAGTGCTTGAATTAGGTACGTAATTAATTGTTTTCAATTATTTTAAAGAAGTGCAAAGTTTTCTCGCCAGCTTTTTTAAACAACGTTTCTTTTTTTTTAGTAATTTTTCATTATACACAGTTGGTGACTTTTTCTTTCTTCTATCTATCTATAACTTTACGCCAAATCGCTTGCCGGGTAGACAGAGAGAACAGAGTGCCACATGACTCACTATCAAATCTGTACAAATCTTGCGCAACACTCGCATTTCGTCTGCGTTTATCTTACTTTCATACTGTCTCTGCCACACCTATCTCTCGCTTCCATAGGTAAGCGTTGGGACCAGCACTAAACTGTGCCTTCTCGCTCGAAGCTTTTACTGCCAAGAAGTTTTCCGAACGCTCTATTCTCACTATTCCCAGCATTCACTCGTCTATCCACATCAGCGGTGTACCTTCCATACCTGCTGAAAGCACATCCAAGATCTACAATCTCACTCACTTGTTCCAACACTTCGTCATCAACCATAATCCTTACATTGGTTCTGGTTTTTTCTTTGTCATAGTAAATGAAATTGCCGCTATGGATGGGGGGTAAACTAAAACGAGTAACTCATATTGGCTAGGTCACCGATCAGCATCGCGTTACTTACGGCTTATTGGTTAAAATATCCTCCCATTGGTCAGTACGCTCAAACCACTGAGATATTTAGGTGCCAAAACCTATGTTTTGGTGAGTGAGGGCAGCCTTTGTGCACAGTCGTTTGTTAGTTTGTACTTTTAGCCCACTTAAAGTATCAGGTAGAACGTATGCTAGTTAAATAGTTATAATAGATTTAGGCGTTATTATGCGAAAGTCAAAGTACTTATTAACTCTCAACAAATACATGCATCAGTGATAATGACTAAACATCTTCTTCTTTCTAGTGTTATCCCGTTTCCTAGCCCTTTAGGATTGCCGGATTCCGCTACCTAACCCTGAAGATTTAGCGAAGACACTAATTTTAAAATGTCTCTATTCCGTCACCGCCGAAAAAAGGATAATTACTAATCTGTACTATGCAAATATATAGAGCAGAAGAGTTCATTTGATTGTTTGTTCGAACCCTCTCCGGACTTCCAGTCGAATTTGATAAAATATTTTTATATTTGGTAGCCTAATTCTTGAGGAAGGTTCAAAGCTACTTGTCAGCACGATACTCCTAGAAGACGACTCCTAGAAGCTGCGGAAAAAGGAAGAAAGTTGTATAAAAGCGGCATATCGACATACGCGCGGGTGAAGACACGGATTGCAGCTTGTCTGTACATAAATCAGAAGTCTTCCAATCGCAACTACTGAGACACTGGACAGTCTAAACTTTTTTTTTTTTTTTCATTTATTTTTTACTTATGATAGGTACATATTTTCATAATAGAGTATTATGCCAAACTGTAAAACAGTTTGTTGGCATGGTATGCGCTCTTCACATTGGTTTATTTATACCTACCAAGCATACTTTACATATTTACACTTACAAAATGTTTTTGTGTTGCAGGCACCGTTGTAGAAACATATACCTGCAACACCGGCGCTGTCTCGCCAAAAAGAGACATTTTAACCAACAATTAAAATAATAAAATAATAATAATAATAATCCCCGCAGGGCAGCTTGTGGCGAGCTGTTGGTGCGTAACGACACCACGGGTACCCGAGTGCTCCAGAAAGTACACTATGAAAGTCTCGGTGGGTGTACAACATAACATGAATCTTCTTAAAAGGGCCTCTACGCGTTGGATCCATATCCCCGCGCACGCCTATCAAATGACCGGGATAATACCCGCGAATAAAAATAAAATAATAATAAAAACAAAAAATAAACTATACTAACCCACCACGGTCAAATTAGTCGCGTTTTATCAGAGGGTGATATTACCCTAAGAAATTGGCAAGAGTACATGTAAAGAGCTATGAATGTTAAAGAAGCGTGCGAGGATCGCGTCACATGGCGCTCGGTACCCTCCGCCTATCCCGCAAGGGACCCGGCGTGAAGATATACATACATACACAATAAATAAAAGAAAAACTTACCCATTCCTAACATAGTTGAAAACATAATAATATTGTTAAGTATCAAGCAAAATTTTTTTCAACTTTGCTTTTAACATACCATGACTGAGATTGGAGTTCTGTTTCACATCATGTAACTTATTGTATATTTTAGGTACTAGATATTCAGTGGTCCTCTCTCCAAAGTAATTACGAGCTCCCGGTTCCACTAATTTACCTTGTCTCGCACTTCTCGTGTTATATATATTTGTAACTTTAGTTTTGTAGTTTTCCGTATAGTAATGTTCGAGAGCCAATAAGTACTTTACCTTACTATGAACTGGCAATATTTTACATATAATATACATATACTGCAAGTGGGAATAACATGGACCATAGACGTTGTACTCGTACGTTTCCAGACTACACTAGTCTACAAAGGTCGAGGAGGTTGTAGACTATGTGAAGAAGAAGACCAACTTCACCTTGAGGGTCGAGCGACTAGAATCTCGCAACGTTAATTTTAGTTCCTTGGTGACCATGGTTCCGACTCATCATCTGTCGACCTTCATGAAGGAAGGAACCTGACCGGAGGGAGTCGTGTTTCAGAAGTTTGGATGACGGTTATCTAACGAAACGCGGTACACGTCGCCGACTCTTCGTGGAATTAGTTGAAGTTACGTTTATATAATACTAGCAACCCGCCCCGGCTTCGCACGGGTTCTTGATAGAAAATATAAAATAGCCTATGGTACTCCGAGGAGATGTAACTTTCGGTAAAATTGTTTGAGTACTTTCTGAGTTAAATCGTAACAAACAAAAAATCAAATAGCTTTTACATTACCGCTTTATAATTTTCAATTTTTTAAAGTATTAAAATGGATATAGTATGTTATACTTAAGAGATAGACATATGCCACCGCGGCCTTTTCTGTAGACCTATATAAGATACACAATTCCACCATACATTATTTTCTTATATCTCAAAGGGTTTAGGCAGCGTTTTCGTGGAAAGCTCCCAGACGGCTTATTTTTTTCCGATACCTCCAACAAATATCGTTAATGTATACAAAAACTTAACAAATTATATACTAAAACCTTCCTCGAGAACCACTCTATCCATTGTTGAAAATAGCATGAAAATCGGTGCAGTAGTTTTTGAGTTTATCGCGATCAGACAGACAGACAGACAGACGCGGCGGAGGACTTTGTTTTATAATATGTAGTGACCAGCTGACCCGGCGAACTTCGTACCGCCTCAGAATCAATAAATGGTGTGTAAACTTATGTCTGTGTGTTTTTTATTAAGACAAAATGAGTAATCAAAATTAATTAAGTATAATAAATGTTCAAAAATATAAATGAGAAGTATTTTAAATATATTATAACTAACGTTGTTCTATATATATATATATATATTAAATATATTATAACTAATATATTATAACTTACGTTGGGGGTCATGTGCCAGAAGCGTGCTCGTTCGCGACCCCTGCCAATAGATTAGATTGCAATTCTGGCCCGAAAACGCACCGATGTGCGGATTGGGGCGTCCCCCGGAGGCGACGCGCACCGATCCGCCCCCGTCGGTGTGAAAATAGGTGCATGCGGCGGTGGGGGCGCCACCCACCACACAGCGCCAATTCCGGCGGGTCGAAGAGAGCCGAGTGCTGCATAGGCACGTGGAATGTGAGAGGTGGACTGAGTGATAAGTAGAATGAGCTGATGGACCTAATGAATGAGAGACGCTTAGATGCTTTGTGTGTGACAGAGACTAAGCGCAAGGGGAGCAACACCGATGATCTGCCCGGTGGGATGATAGCCATATGGTCTGGTGTAGACCGGGACGATCATGCCAGTGCTGGTGAAGGTGTCATACTCTCCTCTCGCTTAGCTCCTGGTGTAAAAGATTACTGTTTGGTAGGGCCTAGACTTCTCTGGGTTCGTATAAAACTGGGCATCACGCGAGTATTTCTGGTTGCAGCATACGCTCCCGTAAGCTCAGCGTGTGCCCAAGAACTAGAGAAGTTTTCGGAGTCTGTGAGGGATGTTCTGGATTTAGCTGAAGGGAATAAAAGAGTGATTATGTGTGGAGATTTGAATGGATGGGTTGGGACCAAACGAGACAGCTATGAAGCTGCTCTTGGTCCCTATGGAGATAAGAGAGTGAACGAAGCAGGTAAGTCGATTCTAGATTTATGTATGGAACGAAACCTCCTCGTGTCGAATACTTTATTTCGTCACAAGGATATTCACACGTATACATGGAGACGGAATGACCAAAAAAGTGTGATTGATTTGATTATAATTGATAGACGTCTCCGAAATACTATAATGGATACAAGAGCCTTTCCCACTCTTGAGACGGACCACTACCTGGTGGTAAGCCGGTTTGTGGGACTTTTCAAGAAGTGGAGGCACTGGCGAGTGCGTATCCCTTTCGGAGATCATGAAAGGATAAGGAGTGAAAAATTGCAAGATGAAAGTGTAAGGAGAATGTATGTACATCTGGTAAGCGAAAGACTTGCAAATGCAAGTATTTCCGACACAGATGTGGATGATTGCTGGAAAGTTCTGAAAGAAAGTATGGTGGATAGTGCAAAAGAAGCACGTGGATGCGCAAAGAGGCATAAAACATTGAATGGGGATGCCTGGTGGGATGCGGAGGTTGAATCTTCCGTAGCAAGAAAGAGGAAAGGCTGGATTATGTATCATCTTTGCTCTTAAATGAAAGTATGAGAGAGAAGAAGAAAGAAATGTACCGTCTATGCAAGAATGAAACCAAGGCTTTAGTGAAAGAGAAGCGTGAAAGACAAATTATGAATGAGGAAGAGAGGCTGACGAGAAACTTCGAGGCAAATACCAAACTCTTTTGGAGAGAGGTAAAGAAGTCTCGGGGTAGTTCGTCGGCATCCAGTATGAACAAGATTAAGTCTAAAGTATCATTCTTGCAAACACTGAGGAAGTGTTAGAACGGTGGAGTGAATATTTTGAAGAAATGTATGAATATGCCTTAGACGCTGACAATGAGAGTGAGTCTGATGCTCACTCCACGTTGACGATGTCCGATGAAGGTATAACTATGGATAATAATAACTATGGATGAGATAGAATGGTCGATAAGAAGTTTGAAAAATGGAAAGTCTGCGGGAATTGATATGATCACAGCTGAGATGTTCAAACTAGGTGGCACTAACGTCCGGGACGCCTTCTGGTACTTATGCAACCTATGCTGGAAAACTGGAAGGGTCCCAATGGACTGGGGATGCGCAGTCATCGTACCCTTGTATAAAAGCAAGGGATCAAGCATGGACTGCGCCAACTATAGGGCCATCAGTTTGATCAGTTTAGCAGCAAAAGTATATGGAAAGACAATTGAAAGGAGAATGAAGGTGAAATCTGACGAAATGCTGTGGGAGGCACAAGGAGGATTCCGAAATGGAAGGGGATGTACGGACCAAGTTTTCTCGCTCCGCAATATCGTAGAAAAGCATCTGGCCACAGACCAGAAGATTTTCTGCGGTTTTGTGGATCTTGAGAAGGCATTTGATAGGGTTGTGCCAAAGGAACTGTGGTGCATATTGCCGAGATATGGGATTGACGGCTCACTGCTGTGTGCTGTGCAGTCCACCTACAAGGATTGCTCAGCATGTGTGCGAATAGATGGCAACATGTCACCCTGGTTTGATGTCAAAATTGGTGTCAAACAGGGTTGCATGTTGTCTGCTAGGCTGTTTATTCTGTATCTCGATAGTTGTCTACAGAGAATAAGATCGACGAATGTAGGATTACGCATGGGTGACCTAGTGGTGAACTGTCTGCTGTATGCAGACGATGCCGTCCTGTTAGCAGAAACACCATCTGAGCTTCAAACACTAGTTACAATGATGAAAGACGAATGTATGAAGGAAGGCTTACTATTGAATGCGAAGAAAACAAAGATAATGATATTTGAAAGAGAAGAAACCAGAACCAATGTAAGAATTACGGTAGATGATGAAGTGTTGGAACAAGTGGATGAGTTTGTATATCTTGGATGCGCTTTCAGCAGGGATGGAAGGTACACCGCAGATGTGGAAAGGGGAGTGAGTGCTGGGAATAGTGTGTATGGAGCGTTGGGAAAACTTCTTGGCAGTAAAAACCTGAGCCAGAAGGCGCAGCTGGCTATACACAATGCAGTGCTGGTCCCAACGCTTACTTATGGAAGCGAGAGCTGGGTATAGCAGAGAGAGCATGAAAGTAGGATAAACACAGTTAAAATGTGAGCGTTGCGCAAAATCTGTGGTGTAACGCTTGCAGACCGTATCCGCAATGATGACGTTAGAAGCAGAGTTGGTCTGAAAGAGAGCGTCGGTGTTAAAATAAAAAGAGGCATGCTCCGTTGGTTCGGACTTATAGAAAGAATGCAGGATGAAAGAATGACGAAGCAGATATACAATGCAAAAGTGGAAGGATGTAGGAGCCGAGGAAGGCCAAGACTTACTTATCATGATCAAATTGGTCGTGTTATATCAGAAGGTGATGTCAGGAGCCCTAGCGAGCGTGCATGAAAAGAGCAATGAATGTGAAAGAAGCGAGTGAGGTATGTAAGGATCGAGTCGCGTGGTTCTCTCTGCCTACCCCGTAAGGGATTTGGTGTGAAGTTATAGATAGATATAACTAACGTAATTCACATGGCGGCAAAGCATTAGCGTTAAATAAGCGAACGAAAATATTCGCGTACCATTGTTGTACTACTTTATATTAAGCTGTTAGTTGGATGGGTTGCATTCGAGTCGATTTCCTTCGTTGAATTGACTGCCGTAGCTCGGCAGTCAGTTCAACGAAGGAAATCGACTCGAACCTTCAGTTGTAAATTGTGCGGTGGCAAGTCTGGCTATCCAATGAGTTTAAATATTCAGTTGTTTGCTTCGTCTTGGTTTGTTTCATAGTCTGTAGTTTTGTAGGAATGCAGTAGACCAACGATTTAATTTTTAATTCTGAAGTTTAAATAGTCTACATTTTTGTTCTTTGCTGCAAGCTCGTTCACTCAACCAATTTTGACTTTCGTGTTGATCAAAGATACTCGGTAACACTTTGTTGATGAGCTTCGTTGAGAAGAAATTGCAAAATTCGGTGGAAACAAACTCAATTCGTTAGATTAGTCGACAGGAATGCGACCATTACCGACAGTCAGTAATTGATTGAAGAAACCTGCAACAGATGGATCGTTTAGCAATGCAACTCGCATGTTCGCTGTCAGCTGAAGTTTCATCTCATAGCGCCGCCGAGACGATGATTTAAGGCAAGCGTTTATTTCAACGGCAGCGGTCGATCTAGAAATGGCTGTTAGTATTTAGCGGAAATCGCCAGACAGTAGAATCATTGCGCCTGCAAAACATCTCGACTCATTGCCCATATCGTTAGATACGCTTTCAATACGCGTTTAGGCGTCATTGTGTATTTATGCTGATTTTACTTTTTACGAAAACTTTGGTCCTTGCTTGTGTTTTGCAATGTTGGATGACGGTTTTTCAGTCGTTTGAAGGTTTAACGATAATTTCAACACTATATGAGACGTTGTGCGTTTTTTTTAGTAACATGACCGCTATCCCAGAAGAAGCAACTGCAGTTTCGGACATCTTGCGAAAAGTGGGCAAAGTGGACAAATTAAATGCCTGTCTGCGTAGTTCCACCGAGCGCATCGAGGAAAATTGTAATGGTTTAACTAAGGTAGGTTAGGTAACTGGACCGGCCAAACCATTACATGCGCTTCGATAAACCACAAATCCTCGCCAAGGAGAACTGCTACATGCCTAGAGTGCTCCCCGAGGCTATTGAAATAAGAAAACACCCCAATTTCAATAGAGAAGATGGTTGGTAAGTACCACCTGCTTGGGATCCAGTTTTAAAAATAATCAAGTCACAAACCCAGAGATCTACTCAAAAATGTTCGGACACCGTGGGCGATTTTTGTGTGAATCGGAACATGTATAAATAATTAATCCATCCATGTCGGTAGGTGTAATAATTAAATAACCAATGTAAGACAAATGTCACTTTAGTCTTCCTGCGACCACGGATGCTGCAAAGCATTCGAAACGTCAGGTTAAACAAAATAAATAAAACACGCGATATAAAATTGTTTAATCCAATATACATAATATATTTTTTTTGTACCACAGTTCATGTGGTTTCCATGGGAAGCACTTTAAAATATAGCATCGGCTTCAACTATTTTCATGTCCCAATGAGTATCGTTTTCAAGCAAATTGAGCAGTTGACATGAACCATGAAATATTGGGCACACACATTGACATCAGTTTGAAGTGATTCAAATGGTGTGGGCCGACGAACGTTCACCAGCAACTGCCAACTTGCTTGTGGTGCTTGCTAACCGTAAGCAGAAGCATTCGTCACTCTTTGAATAAACTGTGTAAATACGACCAAAAACATCAACAGCAGAACGTACATGATCAGAAACCATATAGCCTTGCTCCTCACGTTGAAGTATCTGAGATGAGCGTTCCAAGTGTAATAACGTGGCATATCAGAGGCAACTTTCGTTTAAATATAGATATGCCAATTCGTTCTTGATATATCATTAAAAAAGTTTCATATTAAAATGTATGAAAAATAGAAATTTTTAATACTTATTATCCTTCTTTATTCCGGACGAAGACAAATCCAAAGACACAAAAATCATAAAAATCGGTCCGGCCGTTCTTGAGTTATAAATGGTGTAACTAACACGACTTTCTTTTATATATATAGATTATAATATATTTTAAGTAAAGGTATATTTCTATGGACCTGTATTTGTAAACCGGTAGTCTGAAATAAATAATTTGATTAAATAAATCCGAAAACACAAATTTAGTGCTATACCAGGATTCGACCCTGTTGGTTTTTTATCAACTGGGTTATCACTGTTCATGTGATAATAACTAAAAGTAATCGAATGAAACGCCTTATTATGCAGTACAAAGAAAATATACTCTCGTATTCTCCGCTTCATTTCCCTCCATAAAGTTGCCTCAAAACCTCCTAACTAGTTTTGAGGCTCTAAAAACTATTTCTGTGTTTAACGTCTTCTGCGATAGCTACGTTAAGCGCTATTAAAAGGAAATTAAATCGTCATAGTATAAAGATTATACCAGTAATAACAGTTCAAACTTTCTAACTACCTCTAATATCGTTTACCAACGTAGTTTAAATTTAGTCGAAATGCAGTCAGTTTCCCTATAAAGTGCGTTCAGGTAGCCGAGATAAAGAATATGAAAACTATCTTCCTCCTAGACTATCACTACTCTTTCATTTAGTGTAGGTAACTTATTATATATTTTCATTAATAAATGATGAAGGTATAACTATGGATAAGATCGAATGGTCGATACGAAGCTTAAAAATGGAAAGTCACCGGGAATTGTTATGATCACAGATAATCAAACTAGGTGACATTTACGTACGGGACGCCTGCTGGTACGAGTACTTAAGCAATCTATACTGGAGAACTGGAAGGGTTCCAATGGAATGGAGATGCGCAGTCATCGTGCCCTTATATAAAGGCAAGGGGCCACAAATAGACTGCGCCAGCTATAGGACCATCAGTTTGATCAGCTTGGCAGCTAAAGTATATGGAAAAGTAATTGAAAGGAGAATGCGGGTGAAATCCGATGGAATGCTATAGGAGGCACAGGGAGGATTTCATAATGTACGGATCAAGATTTCTCGCTCCACAATATCGTGGAGAAGCAGCTGTCCATAGACCAAAAGGTTTTCTGCGGTTTACCGCGTCTTATGACGCACGGTGCTTTATCATCTATCTATCATCTATAATTGAATTGCAATGTGTTAATATTTCTGTACTTGTTCCACCAGGCCATTATAAATGACGAGGGTTGATAGACGTCATTCCATTGTCCGTATCTCGATTTCAGTATTGTCACGGCTAATTTTTTCATATATTCATCAGCAATAATGTAAATGTTTTTGTTCTTAACTATGTTCAAGTTGGCACTAACGGCGCCGTCTGTTGGTATTTTTGGTGAATTATCAATAATTTGTTCAGATGGATTGTCGATTCCTGCAATTTGCGTCGGCAATACTGTAGTGATCTAGTAGTCTTATGCATAATATGTTAAGTTGTGATTCCTCTAGTTCCTATTTTATTCTAGTATAGTCTAGCCTTTTGTTTGGTGTGCTACTGCGATTTATTTTAGGAGTTGATTTGCAAATTTGGAAGAGCTTATTGACCCTTAACTCATAATCAGAAATACGCTTGGATTGGTTATGGTAACTAGGTTTGAAATTTCGTTTATTTGCAATCTCAAGCTTTTCTTCTAATTTTATAATTTCCTGTTTCAATTCATCAATATAGGCTCAGTTTGAATGTAATTCAGAGTAACTTCTGTTTACTTTTCCAGTTGGTGTTGATTCAACCCACGAGAGTTCGTCAATCTTATTGAATAGTTCTTCAAAATAATTTTATGTTGATACGTTTATATTGTTTTTGTTACGATGGATAACTTGTTTTTTTTATGATTAGAGTTATTTGTCGATGCGCCTTTCGAGAAGATAAACGCGGTCGAGTGAATACATTTGCTAAGCAATTTCATTTTATCGGTTCTCCATTGGTTGGTTTCCTCAGGTTACGACATATACTTATTTAGCACATTATCTGTATAAAAAAACTGATATCTTAATACAAAAATGAGGTGATCTAGAATTCAATTGACTTTGAATTATTTAAATTTGACGAGTTCGGTGCGCAGTGATTAGTAACGCTTCTTTGGCACCGCTCGTGGATTCGATTCCCATACAGAAAAATAATTTGTGCATGTATATTTGGCTTAGTCTGGGTGTTTTTAAGAGAGGTAGAGTACTTCAAAGCAGCCCGACTGTAGAAGTACTTCCATCGCACAGAAAACCGCAACAAAATAACAACTCCCTTGAGGGTTGTTATGTCCCTGCATGTGAGTGAGGTTACCGGTAAGCTACCATGGAGTTGCTGTGTTAATGAGTGGTGGCACCGTCAGGGCCGGATTAACAGTCTGTGGGGCTCTAAGCAGTGAACGGTATGGTGCCCCCTATGTTTTTGTTATTTAACTTTTTTTTTAATAATTTTTTTGCTCATGTATGAGTGACACAGAAAATTTTGTTTTATGTTGTTTTGTTTGAAAATTTCTTATTAAAACTTAAAAAAAAAATTACACGCCTGATCTTGGTGGCCCCAATTTTTCGGGGGCCCTAAGCAGCTGCTTAGTTTGCTTATGGGTTAATCCGGCCCTGGGCACCGTTTATACCGCGATTTCATGAACCAAGCAAGCAACCTGCTTGATAGTAAGCAATTACAGCTGGCTGAAGATGCATGCAATACTGATCGATACCGATAAATCATTCGCACATTGCAAATCATAACATACAATATGTAGCTACTGAAACATCTATATACTATGATACATGGTTGATTCTTTACGTCTCATTTAACGTACGGTCCGGTGCATTTTATGTACTTTCTAGCACTTAATTGACTGAACTTGTTTTAATGGCACTTTCATAAAATAAAATGTCCACTATTGGTATTTTTTTTATACAACGTCGGGAGGCATACAAGATTGCAATACATTAAGTATCACTCGCGCGTTGCCACCTCTGCTGCTACCACAGCAACTCCTTAGGAGCTTAGTGGTGACCTCATTCACACGCAGGAATATAACAACCCTCCAGAAAGTTATTATTTGGCTGCGGTTTTCTGTGAGGTGGAGGTAATTCCCCAGACGGCCTGCTTTAACGTACCCTACCTCTCCTAAAAACACCCAGACCAAGATAAACCAACATGTTCATACACACAAAAGTTTGAACTGTGTGGAAATCGAACTCACGTGCGTCGGTGTAAATGTGGCGTTATTAACCGCTGCGCCACCGGGGTCGTCAGTTATATGCAAGTTGCATTTTGCTGACATGAGGAACTCGATGGCGTCGATATGCATGCACCAAGGATTGTGGGTTCGATTCCCAAATAGGACAAACATTTGTATGCGTGAATATGTATGTTTATATTGGTCTGGATATTTTATAGAGAGGTAGGGCGCATCAAAGCATCTCGTCTGAAGAAGTACCTCCCCTCCGTCTCGTAGAAAACCGCAGCCAAATAGCAACTCCATGTAGGGTTGTTACGTTCACGTGAGTGAGTGGAGATACCAGCAAACTCCTAAGGAGTAGCTGTGACAGAAGCAAGAATGACAACGCAATACTTCCCGTAATGAAAGCGTTCATAAACTACGATAATAATTACATCAGGCGGGCCGTATGGTTGTATGCCTCCCGACGTTATATAGAAGAAAAGTTGTAACCATTACCATATTATTAAACATGATTAGCCATAGCAGTAGAAACTTGATTCCATACATTTCGATAATTAACGTTACCTCGAAATATTTACATGAAAATGCCTCGTAGTAGATTCATTAGGTAGTACCCAGAAACTAGTACCCAGAAATAGATACATATGCAAATAAATTAATCTAAATGTGAATCTAGGAGCACTGCGAAACAGGGTTCCCTCATTTTGATTTTGATCATTCGTGGTAGCTTGTTTCGTAATTGAGTATCATACGGGTCAACCTAATAAAAGCATGCAATTGCTCAATGATGTTGACGTGTGTCAGTTGAATCGAACACGCAAGTTAAGTAGTCCCGACCGCAGCCTGTCCACGGATGGGTTTAGTCTTTTCATGTTTCAGCATTCTACGGAGGGCAAGTTAAATTGCCACAGTAGCGTACAACCCGACTGAGTATCTCCACCTCAGCCTGTGTTGTTGTTCTCCTGTCCTGTGGGTGAATGAGGTTACCAGTAGGTAAGTTTCTAAGGAGTTCCTTTTATTCTTGTACTCAGGTTGTGTTTCTGTGAGTGAGTGAGGTTACCAGTAAGCTCCTAAGGTTACTGTGTCAGCAGCTGGAAAGGCGCGGGGGGTAGGTTATTTTTTCACATCAGTTGTGTTGTATCCTTACAACACACATTTCGATCTATACCTTCTTACTTTAAAAACAAATGTTGCAAAGAAACATCATCAGAGCGGTGACAGTGGATATAGAACCGGCATATTGAGCAACAGCTGCGGCTCGAATGCTGGCGTGTACCACTGAATTCGTATTTTCGAATTTATGTACATATTTGTAACTATCACTTGCTCGGCGGTGATGGAAAACATCGGGAGGTAATCCGTACGTACAAAAAATCATGTTTCGATAGACCTGTGACCTAACCTAAGAAAGGTCTGGTTTTCCCTCTAAGATATGGAGGTCTGACGGCAGTTGCTTCAAAATCAGTATCTTTGCTAAATCTTTAGACTAAGGTAGTGGACCCTGCCGATCCTAATAGATTGCGAAACCGGATAACGCCAGAAAGAATAAGTCGTAAAGAAACATCTTTATTTATTTCAAATTGGTGTTATTAATACGGTATACAGTTTCCGTGATAGACGACAGTGGCTTCTTTGCCTTCCTCATCGCATTTCATTTTGCAAACATTGTAATAAGATTTATTATTAGAAGCACATACGGGAGCGTACACTTCGGTGCAATTATCACAATTGGGCGAAATAGTAGTGGATTCTTCCGCCAGGACCGCCTCCCTGAAATGTTTATATGAAGAGTTTTATTTATATATATGAGCTTTATTTACCATAAATTTCAAAGCTATATAGACAAACTTCAGTATTTTTTACGGGACAGGGCCAACACTCATACCCACCACTGTGTATCCTGTGCAGCCTGTGCTTACTTTGAAACCCACACGCAGAAATAGGGGTCCGCTCAACAGGGTTCCGTCAACTTAGCTTTAGTTTTTAGTTTATATTTCAGAGTAATTAGTTTGGCTCAAAATATTCTGTGTTGGTCTACAATCGCCTTCCATGGAAAGCATATAAATATCTATACACGTATATTGAGTTCGCTTTGCATACTCGTAAATATATTACGAAAAGGAGAAGTCCTACGGGGTGATATTCATGGTCAATAGTTATGTGGTTTATAAACAAGTTCAAAAAATATTAGGATTCAAGCCATTGGTGGATTGTATTTCTACTACCGAGTATCGTCATGACGTGAAGCGTTAATATTTAAGGTACGAGTAGCTTGGCTAGGTACTTTTTATGTAGCGTCCATTGTCCGATGGTTACGGTCATTGCTAACACCATTAGCGACGCAAGCAACCCACTTTTGTCTCTGTAAAACTTGGTTATCGATATCGTTGAAATGTTATACTCGTATATCTAACAAATACTAGGTATGTGTAGTGTTCTACTTGCCAGACAATTCATGAATATTTCCGCAGTAGAAAAAAATCGAACCTATGAACTCTGAACTGGATTGCCAATTGAGTGCTCTTCCAAGTGTTTGAACAGGGAACGTGATGATGGGGAATGGGGAATCTATCGCTGTAATGTTGCGGTATAGCATCATTTACCTACTGAATAATGCACTAAGTGAGCATGATCATTATCAGTGGGCATAATCAACCAGGAATCGATAGATTGTGGGTTCGAACCCGATCTAGGCGGAGGAGGTGATATTTTCCATCGTCAAAATAATTACAGTAAATAAATTGAATAAATATCTACGGACAAAAGCGCCATCTAGTATCAAAGTAAGCAAAGCTTTTGTTATGTACGGGTACTAGGCATCTGATAAACTTACGTAAATACATTTTTTTGTAAATACATACTTATAATACATTGAAAATACCCAGACCAAGACAAACAAACATGTTTATACACACAAATGTTTGTCTTGTATGGATATCAAACCCACAACCCTTAGTGTTAAAGTATCCATGGTAAACCACTCTACTACCAAACTCCTCAAAAGCCTATTTTATTTATTTATTTATTCATTGCAATACATGTATACATTGTGATACTAACTATATAATACACAGCACAAAGATACACAGGAACCTTTTTAGGCCAGCAATATGGAAGAGAGAGAGGCAGACATTTTATAGCATTCTATCTTCTAAGTAGATTATGGAATATTGTTTTTGCAGCGGTGAATTTAGTTTATTTATAGTATTATAAATAAACTAAATTCACCGCGGCAAAAAAAAATATTCCATTCTTAACTACTGATTCTGTTGCTAACTGTACACGAGACGTAAACCGTTTAAATAGGGAAAGGAGTATTAACCCTCGTCTTCTTACGAGCCGTCTGGTTCTTTGAGAAGGCGTGACGTTTTGTGATTGTGACAGTACGTTCAATTTCATTTGTGAAACACTAGTATGATTTATATAACTATTTTACTATTGCAAAGGTAATTTGAATGCCTGTATTCTAAAACATCCACATTACTTTAAATGGGCAATTCTTGTATGTATATTTTTAGTGATACTCGGAAGCGGCTCGAATGATTTGAATTTGGAACAAAAGTTGAATTTCTTAGGGTTTTGCTATTAACGTGTTTAAATTGCATTCAAATAAACAAACTATTCCGTTTTATACATATGTAGAGTATAGGTTCCTAGAGATAGATGTTTGAATGGCCTAACATATCAGACTGATATATGAAACCAAACGGAATTGCGAACGGTGACCGAGAGGTACAGGGAATTTAAAAAATGACCACTTGTTTCGTAGCAATATTTACGACTAGATTGCCCGCAAATTGCAGTAAAGATGGTGTAGTAGCAAGTATCTGCGTGAGTATTACGATAGTGAATGTTTTATTGAAGTTATTGCTTCTTCATTCCACATAGCCTTTCGGCATTAATTGAGGCACTCAAATACGAG
Source organism: Pyralis farinalis (assembly GCA_947507595.1). NCBI lineage: Eukaryota > Metazoa > Arthropoda > Insecta > Lepidoptera > Pyralidae > Pyralis > Pyralis farinalis. Next base: position 34,087,934 of record OX382260.1, on the reverse strand, counting down.
TAGTACTCTCGTTGGAGATGTTAATTATCTTCCCAGACTTTGGGGAACACTATAACTATATTGGTTGGTTAACTATCTATAATTTCAAGCTAAATATCTTGCGGCGTAGGCAGATAGAACCGAGTATCTCATGACTCGGTCCATACATCTCACTCACTCGCTCACCTGTTGCTAGGGCTCCAGAGATAAGGTCTCATGCCAAAAGAGCGCTCGTTCGCGATTTCGATTCGCCAATCAATCAGATTGCAATTTTGACCCAAATACATACCGAGGTGCGGATTAGGGTGGGTCTGGAGGAGGCACGCTCTGGTTCCCCACCACGCTGCGCCAATACCGGTGGATCAGGAGAGTCAAGTGCTGCATAGGCACGTGGAATGTGAAAGAATGAATTACAAGATGAACGAGCTGATGGACACAATGAATGAGAGAAGCTTAGATGTTTTGTATGTGACAGAGACAAGGAGCTAATGGACATAATGAATGAGAGAAGCTTAGGTGTTTTGTATGTGACAGAGACAAGGAGCTAATGGACATAATGAATGAGAGAAGCTTAGGTGTTTTGTATGTGACAGACACAAGGAGCTAATGGACATAATGAATTATGATCTTCCTGATGAAATGATGACACTATGGTCTAGGTTTTGGTGAACAATGCTCTATTACCCATCTCTCAAAGATTTTAAACGATCCCAGGCGCTGCCTTGTACATTATGATATTGGTTGTTCCAAGCTTCTGTAGCAATTTGTGACATGTCATTTAAAAGGTACGGTAACATAACTGGAAAAAAGAAATAGGAGTATAAGTTTTTCATAAACTGTCAGAAAGCATGCGAGCATACGGCTCACCAGATGTACAGTGGTTCTCGTAGCCTATAAATGATTTTAATAGAGGATCACGCGTTGCCCTGCTGCTAACACAGTAACTCCTCAGAATCTGGAAACTGATAACGTCACTCACTCATTGGAACACAACAACCATCTAGGGAGTTGTTATTTGTCTGTGGTAAAAGGTAGAGATGGTTCCCCAACGGGGTTGCTTTGATGCGCCCTACCTGTCTTATACACAGACATGTTCATGCAACGAATTGCTGGTCGTGTGTGGCAATCGAAATCCACATATTACTGACTTCACCCACAAGAACAATGGCAATTTTAGGGTAGTACCACAATATTAGAAATGTGAATTTTCTCAACGGCAGGGATTTAGAGCATACTCCGCCACGTTGCTTAATTGCAGATGTGCAAAGATCAGTATTACTAATTGATCAGTGACACAGTGTTCATACTGTCCATAGGCTAATCACTCAACTGTAATCTATTCGAAAACCTTTCGAATAATATGTTAAGACTTCGTTTAACATGTACTCCAAAATGTTAAAGAGCTTGAGATAAAGATACCCATCCATAGGCAGACAATTGTCATGGCTAGAGCAATAAAAAAATTGTAGGCAATTTGGTCATGAAGAAACGGATGTTAGAAGCATATAAAGCCATACGCTTCTGGCACCACTGACACCGGTTAGTTCATATAAATTAGCACCAGCCGGCACCCATTCATTGCCAATGACAACCATCTTCTTCCTAGGGTTATTCCGTTTCCTAATCCATTAAGATTGCCGGGATCCGTAACCTGAGCCCATACATTTAGTGAATATACTGGATTTGGTGAAGATACTTGATCTGAAGAAATCGTATCGTATCGTAAACCAAGCTTTTCTTAGGTTAGTTCAGTTCAATCTTTCGAAATATAATTACATGCTAAGATGTTTTTATAGTTATAGATAGGTCGTACACGCTCTAGAATGGCAATACGAAAGTAAGGTAATTGCCCAACTCGCATTCAGTTGGCCACGCTCGCCTCGCACGCACGTCGCGTCGCGGCTATACGCACTACGCCACAAAGCATAAATATCTTAAGATATATATTCATCTCTTTCTAACGACAGGTATTCCCTATCATTTGTCTCTTTGTTAGAGCAAAATGTCTTTATAAATAATTGTACGTGGATATATATACCTCTCTTACTTTAATTTAGTAATATATGCCCATACCAGGATTTGAACCAGGAACCAATTGGTTCTTGGTTTTTTTTAAGAGAGGTAGGGCGCATTAAATCAGTCCGTCTGGGGAAGTACCTCCACCTCACAGAAAACCGCAGCCAATTAACAACTCGCTAGAGGGTTGTTGTGTTCCTGCGTGTGAGTGAGGTCACCGGTAAGCTCCCAAGGAGTTGCTGTGTAAGCAGCAGAGGAGGAATCGCGCGAGTGATAATTAATATATCGCAAGCGTTAATAGGCTACGGTACCCGCTATACATCAGGTGGGCCGTATGCTTATATGACTTCCGACATAGTATAAAAAAAAACGGTTAAGGCTGGTTCGTTATCCACTAGCCTATCACTGTTTTTAATTCATGACCAATGATCTCATGCCGATACCATATCTGCAGCTGCTGTGATCGTACTGCCAAAGTTGCTGCAAGCGTTTGCAAGCCACGTGTAACAGAGGATGCAATCGAAATGATCGATGCTTTTTTTTATACAACGTCGGGAGGCATACAAACATACGGCCCACCTGTTGTAAAGCGGTTATCAATGTATCACAGGCGTGGGGACACATGTACGTCATAAGGTTGCGCGTCAGCGTTTTATATGTAAGAATTGAATGTGTGACGCGTGGTCGCCAGTTACTGCGCACTGGTTGACTTAGGTAGTCGTATTAAGAAATTGCTAAATAAAATCAAGTTTCATTTTTATAATTAATTTTTTATAATTGACGACCAGTACTCCCAGTAGTCAGGACCCTCACACTAGCACATGGATAGTTAGTTAATTAAATAGGTACTCAATCTATTATATAGAATACGCACTAACTGCGATAGTATAAACTTTACCTATACAGATTGGGTATACCTATACAGGTCTTATAGATAAATAATTAGGTATGTGTACTACGAGTATAGAGCAAGAAGTACTCGTATCTTGGGTAAGGCTCCAGGGGAAGAGCTGTTCTGCGTATTTGTACCACTATATGCGGTGTGCAAGATAATGTTATGCGTGATAGATACACGTTAGTGAAATAAGTATGCCTTGTAGACGTGAGGAAAGTATTGTGCCGTGCCGTGTGCTTCGCAGTGGGCCAAATGTCAGTATGAAAATACTGCTGTACCGAGGTACAGACGACATTTGAAGTTGTCTTCTTCGCAGGTTCAACGACGCAGAAATAATAATAAAAAATAATAATAGGTTTGGCCGTCCAGAGAGGAGTCGATAGAGCATATTGCTTTATCAGGTGATATGCTCCAGGGGTGGAAGTGTTAAAGGGCATAACGCCGCGAGTAACTTCGGAGAAAGCGCAGCACACCTCTCGACACCCCTGAGTCACTCACACCGGTGTTGCCCCCGGCCGAATTTCTCTGGCATTTCGGGGGTCCATCCAGTGAGTGGCAAGCCACCGCCTGCCGGAAGTAACATCAGATATGATAGTTGTGGCAGGCGTCCGTCCCTCTTCTGTAATAGCCCAGTACTAATAATCCCTCCAGATATCATTTTAATAGCCCAATATTTTCCAACACATTTGCAATAGTCCCAATATCTGCCGTGACCTGGTTCATGGGTATATTGTCACATTGATATCCCCTGGAGAAGGTCACGGCAGCTATACAACATTACATCAAACTTCTCAAAGGGGCCTCTACGCGTTGGTTCCAATCCCCGCGCACGCCTATAAAATGACCGGGATATACCCGTGATATAGGATATATAAAGGTTTATTTCTCAATCACAAAAGGTACCTAAAACTTAGGTATTACAGACACATTGCTAATAAATGTGACCTGTTTTGTGTGAGACTGACGCCTGAAATAGGTTTCGGGAGAAGCCTGTGATACCGGTCGCCAGAGCCCCCACTCCACGGGCTACGCGCGAGAAAAAAAAAACAAATAACATATATTTTTTTTTTTATTTATTCACATCATATTAGCATACACATTACATATATTGCCTTGTCACGAAAGCCCGCAGGGGTTATCTGTGACACGGCGAGTCGCAGTTACATGAAATGAAAAAATCTATAAACTAACCATATCACCTAGCAGTAACATTGTGTGTTTGTTTGGAAATATAATGTTTTTTTAACTTAACTACATACCTTCCGTTTTTAATGTACATATTATGTAGTTCGTCTGGTAGCTCGTTTAGGTATGTAGGAATTAAGTTGTTACAGAGTCTATATCCATATAAATTATTTGTTTTTGGAAGAACATATCTCTTCAAGTGTATGTTTTGCCTTAAGTTACCTGGGCGTATTTTAGTTACCAAGGTTTTATACATATTAGGTACTTCTGTTAATATTGAAAATTTAATTTTGTCATGAACGTTCATCACATTACAATATCTGAACAGAGCTTCATCATCATTTTGGAATTTTTCTTTAATATTTTTAGGAACAATCGTTTTCAATATTCTTCTTTGTAGTTTGTAAATATCTTCCATATAGGACCTATATGTTACACCATAACTACTCAGACCATAACCGATAACAGAGTCAGCTAGAGCCATGTAAAACATTAGCGTTTTATATGGTAGGATAGAACGTATCCGCCAACAGCTCGAGGGACTCCCTGTGATCCAACGGCCTCTCGCCCTCCTGGAGGAGTACATCCTCCTTGCGCCCGGTTGCCCTCCCAATGACCCGATAGATACCTTCCCAGACGCCTTCTCTGTCTTGCCTCCCGCAAAATTTCTTCCAGCTGTCAGTCTGGGCATCCCGCACTGCGGCCTCGTATTTGCCCTTCTGTTCGAGGTACGAACTGACCACCATTTGTCTCCGGTCCGGCGCTGCGTTTCGGATTCTGCGTCGCTTGGTGTTGGTTTGCCTCTTCAACTCCTCGAGTTCCTCCGACCACCACGGCAATCTAAATGAAACCCCGCCTTTGATTTTGGGCATCGCTGCCTGGCAGGCCTCGGTTATGGCTCGGGTGTACCCGTCCACGATTACCTCCAGGTCCTCCCACACCTGGACCGTCTCAACGCTCTCCACGTTCAGGCGGTCCCTCCGCATGATTGCTGCCAGTTTCTCACGAAACTGACACCAATCCGCTTTCCTGGTGTTGAAGATCCTGGTGGTCCTCGCCACGGATACCCCTTTCGCCCGTGCCAAGTTGATTTCAAATAGAATGCCGTTGTGGTCAGAGGACGTTAGGGCCTCGGAGACGCGCCAGCCATCCACCAGGCTCAGCATATCCTCAGAGCAGGCCGTCACGTCGACATGGCTGCTGTACCTCTTCCCGCCTCGAACGGTATCGAATGTCGGGACGTCCCCCGAATTAAGTATCTGGAGGCCCAGCTCCCCTAAGGCTCCAACCATCATCTCCCCCCTGGAGTCCTCTTGGGAGCTGCCCCACCAGAAACTCTTCGCGTTGGCGTCCCCGCCTATGACCAACCTTCCAGGTCCGGTTTCACGCTTAACCTGTCTAAGCTGCTCCAGGTATGGCTCCATGGGTTTGTCAGGTTCGAAGTAGTAGGAGACCAGTGTAATCCTCCAGGCACTAGTCCGGATCCCCTTGATATGTCGAGATTCATGTCTCCCATGATATAGTAATTATTTTTACAAGTGTAGTTTGAAATTACATGTCCGAGTTCCTTTATAAAACCGTCCTTGCTTGTGTTTGGTGGCCTATACACAGCACAGAAGCCAATCTTATGTTGGTTATTTATCTGTATTTCGCCAGACAAACATTCGAAGTTATTTGCACAACAGTCAATTTTAGCAAAGACAATTGATTTATGTACATACAATAATATTCCCCCTCCCCTTTTACTTGATCTTAGCTCTGTATATAAATTATAGCTAGGTAGTGAATACATACTTGTGCAATCTATTTTTATATTTGCTTCGGTTATTAAAATGATATGTATAATGTTTTTTGAATTTGATATTATATCTTCTAAACGGGCGAAATTCTTGTGAATTGAACGGATATTAACATGGAATGACAGCAATGTTCCATTAGTTAATGGGATTTTGTTCACAAAGTCGTTCCATGTCGTACTGTCGAACTCAACAATATTTGAATTTGTTGGGTCCATAGTAAAGATAAGTTTTTTAATATTTGTGTGACTACTTTCAATGAGGGAAAAAATACATAAAAGATTACTCACGTGAATTTTCGCCTGTAATTTTTTCTAGTTCTAGAAGAGAACGTACATTAATTATTTTATCTTTATCGTTCTTACGCAGTAAAATTGCACCATTTTTACACCATATATATTTGTACTGTTCTTTTAGTTCCTGTTTAGTCTTCCATAGAAGATAAGACATTGCCGGTGTGAGAGTTTCACGAAGGTACACTTTCCTATGGGATTCCTTTCTGGCCACGTCACTATGGGTGATCGTGGTAGTTTTCGCCGCCTCCAGCCAGGCGTCACGGGCCCCCTCACGAAGCACCACGGTGATGACAGGTGGCGTGTCCCGATTGGCTGTGCTTCGGTTCTTTCTTTTCCTATATGTTTTTAGTACGTCATCAGGATTTTGATGTATTATTTTTGCTACATGCTCTGCAATCAAGCCTGTTTGCTCCTTTGGTTCCTCCTCCACACCACATATTTCAAGTTGATTTGCTAACTGGTATTGTTCCATCTGATTGAGTTTATTCTCTAAGGTTTAATATTTAAGATTGATATTTTTTACGTGGTTTTTTAGATCAGTGTATTGATTGTCCAGAACCTTCATATTTTTGTCGAATGTCTTCATCTTTGCGTCGTATTCATCAAGTTTGTCCGAATAGAACTGCAATGACCGTTGCAACTCCTCTCTAATTATGTTTCGTACTTCCAGTCGAATTTCCTGCAGTATTTGACGTGTTGTGGAAAGTTCTGTATTTAAGTTGGAAATTTCCCCGTCTGAGTTTTCCTCTGCATCATCATCCGGTATAATGCACGATACTCTTTTTTGTTTGGCATTTCCTGTACACGGTCTGCATTTCCAGTCGACGGAATCCGTAGCATATAGTAAGTTAAGTTGTTCGGCAGTGACAGTTGCACACGCTGCATGAAACCACTTACTACACTTTCCACACTGAAATCCTGGTGAATTTTTATTAACTAGTTTTGTACATTTTGCACACTTAGGCATTTTTAATTTCTGAGGGTATTTATTTTTTATGATGAATAACGGATAGCGAACGCACGCGCATACAGTTTCGCTGACCGCGAGCGACTGAATATATAGTTCTAGTGAGAGTAATTACAGTAACAAGTTGGGTATAAATTAGACTAATTCGATTGACAGATACTAGTAGTTGTTAGGAAGTGTGTATGAAAGTAAAAAATTGGTAAAATTATAAATTTTGTGCGTGTGTGAAAGTTGCCGTGTAAAATGTATGATGTTTACAGTGAAGAGACTGCAAGTTATGGTTGAAATGCTGAGTGCGTGCGAAATGTTATAAACAGAAATGAAAAACATTGGGGTGATGATCACTAAGGATTCAAATTGCGCAATTGAATGTTGAAAATTGACATTTTGGGAATTGAATATGGAAATTGGGGATAGGTAATGATGATAAAATAAGTGTAGATTTAGGCAATTTAATTTATATTTCGGGAATCAAAAGATTTTCAGTTTCTCTATAATCCAATGTTTTGAGCCAGTTAGATAATGTTTTTTTACATTCATATCTGGTTAACGGGTATACAAAAATTATACTATTAATCTTGTTATATAAGAAGGGCCCTTGAAGACTTTTACGAAAAGTTTGAGTTTTGCAGACGGAACCCTTTCTGCGTTTATTTAATATTAATGCTGGGTCATTATGCCAGTTGGGAATGCATTTTAAGGGTAACATTGAGTATGAACGATTGTGTAATCGTTAGGACATTCCAATTCTGGTAGAGATCAGCAATAGGGTATCATCGGTAGGGAAGACCAGCTCCAACCTTAAGGATGGCTCTTTGAGCTCTCTCGAGTTGGATCATGTGTGTCATGGCGGCACCCCCCCATGATGTTATACAGTAGTCTATAGTGGACTGACAGAGAGCATAATATACCATAAGGATCGTTTTAGTATCGGCCACGTGCTTTAGTGTTTTAAAGATATAGATAATTTTTCGGATTCTGGACACCAAACTGTCGATATGTAGTTTTAAAGTGAGCAGAAGAAACAGTGGTTATACGGTTACCGCAGCTTATGAATGCTTGCAATGCTATAAGCATCACTTGCTCGAAGCCACATTTGCTGCTAACGCAACAACTCCTTAAGAGCTTACTGGTGGCCTCACTCGCACCCAGGAATGCAAGAACCCTCCATGGAGTTATTTGGCTGCGGTTTTTTGTGATGTAGAGATACTTTCACAGACGTGCTGCTTTGTTGCGCCCCACTTGTGTTCGTACCCAAGGTACCCAGATCAAGATAAATAGAGATGTTCATGCACATAAATTGTCCTTTGTTGGAATCGGTTTGTACTTTGTTGGTGTCAAAGCAGCGTTACTAAAAACTACGGTACCGAGCTCGTCGAATGTGTGCCTTATGTCCAATGGTAGTATAAAAAGTCACTCACAAATAAACAAATGTCGTACAAACATTGTAATCTTCGTTCGTCGTACTACAGTATCGAATTGAAATATTGCAAACTGTCAATACGAAGATAATCAATTTTCTTCAATTTTGCGGTGAATTTGATAAGACATTTAATACTGATTGAATGTTTACTAGTTGTTTACCCCGGCTTCATTGCTAGATTTATATCTTGTTAATGAAAACACTTGTACAGATTCGACTTCACAATATTATTTGTTACTTATATTTATTTTTACTTGAACCAAAAAAGGCTTTTGTTTGTAACAAGCACCTGCCGTAAAGGCAAAACCGGTCGGTAAAAATAAAATTATGAAATTTTCAGCTAGTTTGTGGAAGTATCCCTCACCCCTATAGGTAACCGCAGCGAAATAATAACTCCCTAGAGTGTTGTTGTGTTTCAGCGTGTGATCACCAGTAAGCTCCTAAGGAGTTGCTGTATTAGCAGCAGAGAGGGAACGCGTGAGTGATACTTAATGTAGTAGAACGCGCTGCTCTTTTTGGCTGGTTCACGGATGATCAACATCGTGTCGCTTATCGGCTTATTGGTTAAAATATCCTCTCCTTGAACCGCAGGCTTTATTTTTGACGAGCCCGGTGGCGCAGTGGTGAAACGCGCTGTTACGCTACTTTAACACCAACGCTCGTGGGTTCGATTCCCACACAGTACACATTTGTGTGCATGAACATGTCTATTTGTATTGGTCTGGGTATTTTCTATGTATTATAAGTATGTATTTACAAAAAAAAAATGTATTTACGTATGTTTATCAGTTGTCTAGTACCCATAACACAAGCTTCACTTACTTTGGGGCTAGGTGGCGCTGTGGAATTTGTCCGACAATATTTAATTATTTATTTTTTATCGAGGAAATATTTAGGCGCTAGAACACTATGTTTTTGTGAGTGATAGGTACCTAAGTTAAGTGGTCTTTGGCCTCAAACTACTGCTTTACAATAACTATGTATGTGTGTAGATTTCTATGCCAGGTCCCTTGCGGGGTAGGCAGAGAGAACCGAGTGCCATAAGACGCGGTCCTTACACACGTCAGCCCGCTTCTTTAACATTCGTAGCTGATTTCGTGCACGCCTGCCGGTTTCTAGGGCTCCTGACATCGCCTTCTGATAAAACACGACTAATTTGCTCATGGTAGTTTAGTCTTGGTCTTCCTCGGCTCCTACATTCTTCCTCTTTCGTATTATATGACGAAATTGCTCTGATAGTAGCAGATATTGGAAGCATTTATAGGCTACTCGGGAGGGATTCAAGCATCAGGTAGGTCGAATATTTGTATACCTCCCGACATACACCACAAGGACAGTAATGAAATTCATAATACTAAACCGCTCTCTCATTACATTAACCATTAGGAGGCAATAAACCAATATAAATTTAAATTATGCTGTTGCAGTTCACACTGCTTACAATTGAGAGCTCGGTGGCAAAGTTGCGTATGGCATGTTGACCGAACAAGCATGTTAAGCAACGTCGGCCACAGCCGGCATGGAAAACTATTTCGAGCTTAATCGTTCTTCGGAGGGCACGTTAAGCCGTCGGTCCCGGCTGCTTTTCCATCTCTAAAGCAAGTGTTATGGGTACTAGATAACTGATAAACATACGTAAATACATTTTTTTGTTAATATGTACTTATAATACATAGAAAACTAGTTGTCGATAAATGACAGTCGTTGAGCTAAGTCAGTGGCGTTCTGACGGCTTGAAAACACTGGCCTCCGCCAAATTCACAATTGAGCAGCGTGGTGGAGTATGCAGTGGGATGAGGTAGGGTTGGTATAGTAGACTGCATAAAAATTATATGAAACTTGTAACTGATGAATATTATTAAAATAAACATAAATTTACTAAAAACCCCTTTCATCGATACTACAGCACAAGATTTTTTATATACCGTGTCGGGAGCAATACGGCTCACCTGATGTAAAGCCTCTGCTGCTCACACAGCAACTCCTTAGTAGTTTACTGGTAACCTCGCTCACACGCAGAAACATAATAACCCTCCAGGTAGTTGTTATTTGGCTGCGGGTATCTGTAAGGCGCTTTGATGAGCAATACACATTTTAAAACACTCAAGCCAAGGCAAAGAGACATGCACATAAATGTTTGTTCTGTGTGGGAATGGAACCCAAGAGCGTTGAAGTATCATTAAAGTCAGAGCGTCAAAGTATCGTTACAAACTACTGCGCCACCGAGCTTGTCTTGCAATCTTTTATTTGGGAGCACTAATAAAAAAGTTTAGATAGTTAATAGATTCAGGCGTTATTTTGCGAAAGTCAAATTTACATGCATGCAATTTGATCTAACCTGCTTTGTGTGCTTCCGCCACCAATTAGTTCATGCGGCCTAGCGCCGGCCGGCACCCACCCACTACTGTTAGTGCGTGCTACATGCCGACGCTGCCATGGCTGCTCCGGTAGTCTCTGCCTCGGCTGTCAGTTGTAGCAAGTTGTAGCATGTTATTCTAACGATTAACATTTACAGAACACGAAAACAGGCGAAACACGTGTCATTCACACGATACGACAGCCAGAGCAGCAACGATGGCGTGTGCATGCATGCGGTTCATGTTTTAGATGGTGGACATTCGCAGAGACGACCGCAGCAGCCCTTAAGATTAAGGCGAGATTTTGCCTCCCTTTGTGTGTTCTACCGATAGTAGGGTTGTGTTCAGAAGAATCGTTCGATATGATGTCGACAGCTTCTTTTTACAGCATCGCACCGCTCGCCGACGGCGGGGAGTTCACCCTCACACACTGGAACCGCAATGGTAGCGTACTGTGCGGTTCCAGCGAAATTTTCTTCCGAGAACTCTCAAGTTGTGGAATGAACTCCCAGCCGAAGGGACTACAGAATGGGGTTCTTCAAGAAATGCGTAAAGAGGTTTTTACAGGGTCGGCGACGCATGAGTGACACCCCTGGTGTTGCAAATGTCCATAAGCTACAACTATTTACCATCAAGCAGACGGTACGCTTAAAAAGCAATCGAGGCAAAGACGATGGAAGTAGCCATAACAGCAACGGCATGCATCTACTAACGGTAGTAGAATGGTGCCGGCCGGCACTAATTTGCATATAGATTATGGTAATTGCCCTAGAATTACATTTGACCAAAGTTACATCAAATATAAGCTTTCTAACTCAGAGAGGCTGCGAGTAAGATGGCTGTGATTCACAGATCAAAGTACACATAGGCAGATATTACGAAACCATTGCCTACGGAACCTTAAAAAAACATACGTGGCGAACAACCCTCCTAGTAGACTGTTAAATCAACAAAGGTCTCACTCATCTTATGAGAACCGTCAGAGTGCTGAGATTTTTGGTTGAGTAGCCTCATATATCAATTGTGGTTCAGGTTTCTGTAGGTAGAATTTGTCTCAGGTGACGTCACAGAGAGCCGGCGTCCTATAACAAAGGTAATTTTATCACAGGTCTAGTCTAGTACTCCAAACTTGTAGCTTACCTAAAATTATTTTGGTGAGAAAACAAATGTATTTTTCCTTTTTAGGTTTCCGTACCTCACAAGGAAAAACGGAACCCTTATAGGATTTGTTGTCCGTGTGTCAGTATGTCTGTCTGTCCGTTAAGATCTTTTTTCTCAGTGACGTCATCAAGCTGAAATTAATACCAAATACTCAGGTCTGTAATCCCTTCGAACCGTAAAAAGAAACAAACTTGTAAGTCAACGCAATCAAAAGATACGGCCATTTATGTCCCCTTTATGAGCATATTTTGACACTCACAAGGGAATCGAAAGCTATAGTGTACTTCCCGTTGACCTAGAATCATAAAAATTTGGTAAGAAGCTAGGTCACGTAGCAGAAGTAAAGGGGAAAATCTGAAAATCGTAAATTTGTTGTATCACAAACAAAATGTGGATTTTTTTTTGTACAGAACCCTCGGTGCGCGCACTTGACGGTTTTTTTTAAACATCGGAGTAAATATTTGAATACGACGGCGAAATGATGAGTTCGGTGGTGCAGTGGTGAATGACGCGACTTTGACGCCAACGCTCGTAAGTTCGATGACAAACATTTGTGTGTATGAACATGTCTGTTTGTACTGGTCTGGGTGTTTTTTAAGTTTTTAGAGGTAGGGGCATAAAGGCGGCAAGTCTGTGGTAGTACTTCCACCTTACAGAAACCCGCGGCCAAATAACAATTCCCTAGGGTTGTTGTGTTCCTGCGTGTGAGTTAGGTCACCAGTAAACTCCTAAGGACTCGCTGTATTAGCACCAGAAGTGGCATCGCGCGAGTGATACTTACTGTATTAAAAATTCGTAGGCTACGTTAACCGCTTTACATCAGCTAGGCTGTATACTTGTATGCCTTCCGACGTTATATAAGAATTGAATCTTCATTGCTAGGGATTTTTGGCACGACATAGCACCATATATCCAACCGATATGGTTTTTCTCATATGTTCCGCGTAAATATGTAGCTACTCCCATTCAAATGTGACTACAGACTCCAAGTGCGGTTTATATAGTATTTGTTGTATTTCCAGTTGGCGATTCTTTTTAGTAGCTACATACAATGAGGTGAAATTTTCGACATAGTGCTACATGACATTGCTTGTTACCAAATTTCACGATTCTAGGGGAAGTACCCTAGAGGTTTTGATTCCCCGTATCTTTTGATTGCGTCGACTTAGAAGTTCGATTTTTTCACTGCTCGAAGGAATTCAGACCTAAGTATTTGATATTAATTTCAGCTTGATCGCTTCACCTGTTCCAAAAGTTTTTTCCTGAGAATTTGGTCTTGACTGACAGACGGCCCACAAAGGGATCCTATAACCGTTTCCGTTTTTCCTGTTGATGTAGGGAAACCTAAAAAGAATAACACTAATTCTATAAATTCAAATAATACTCTTTGACATTTAAACTAAATATTCCATTATGAACCGAAGTGCAATATTGCAGCGCCCAAGCATAAATCTCATTATAAAATGTTTCCTTCACAATGAACTATCAAACATCTTCTATGATATAAAACTCTTTAGATCCACTCACTATATCATGCATTGAAGAATGAATAAAGTACCCTACATTTATCTCAATCCATTGAGTTGAGAACATCTCTAGAAGCTTGATCGATCGAGAAATGAGAGAGGGACGATTTATAATAAAAACGAACGGGCCTTTGGTAACAGAGTGGTGACACATTGTCGTAACGGTTGGCAAACTTTGTCATTGTATATAGATGTCATTTTATAATTACGATGTAAGTGCCTGACGATCATTATTCCTAAAGGTAACTTCATGTAACTATAGTGTTATTTACAAACGAGATTCATAAAAAATAGGGGAGGGAAACAGTACTTGTATACGCGGGAAAGACTTCTATTGTACAAGTTCCAAGTCAGATCGCACATGAAGTAGTTCTGTTATATTTAGGCGTAACGCTCCTATCAGTTAAAACTTCATGATTCGGTCAAAGAAATGCTGTGAGAATTATCGATGATCCTCATTAATCATTTTGTATTCTTTTATTTGAGGTCTCAAGTGAGTTCCTAAGGAGTACTTGTGTTAGCAGCAGCGGTGGCATCGTACGTGTGATGCTTAACCTGTCAGACCCCGTTATATAATAATAATAATAAATATAATAATAAATATTGCTGGACAAATTACACAGCGCCATCTAGCCCCAAAGTAAGCGAAGCTTGTGTTATGGGTACTAGATAACTGATAAACATACGTAAATACATTTTTTTTTGTAAATACATACTTATTATACATAGAAAATACCCAGACCAATACAAACAGACATGTTCATGCACACAAATGTTTGTACTGTGTGGGAATCGAACCCACGAGCGTTGGTGTCAAAGTAGCGTAACAGCGCGTTTCACCACTGCGCTACCGAGCTCGATATACGTATTCCCATACATTTCTTGGCGGAAAAGCGGTCCGCGGGTAATGAGAGAATAATGTGTTGCAAGCATCCATAGCCTAATACTAAACGCTTTGCATCAGGTGCACCGTATGGGTATTTGCCTCCTGATGTTATAAAAAAAGTCTGTCGATAGTGTTCCAAGCTATATTGTATATATGCCAACAGTTTTTTTCTATCCTTACGGCTTACCGTATTCGGGTAGTTTATCCTCACATTCTGAAACCACAATGGTCGCTTACTGTTCCAGAGAAGTTTTCTTTCGAGAATGCTTATGTTATATAATGAGCTCCCCACCGCGCCATATACTCGTGTACCTACCACTTCGATGGTTTAAAAGAGTAACAGTAATGGAATGATGTCCACAATAAATGCATGTCCTTAATGAAGAAACAAATTTTTTTTTTTTCATTTACGCGTAAAACTTGAAAGGTATTCTTCAATTACATATTGAAATTGCATATACGAGTATTAGAACGTAGAAATGCAATAAATAATTTTGAAATTAAATTTGATAATAAGTTGTCATTACACTATCATATAGGCTTTATAAACAATATAATTACAAGGTTTACAGGGAGTTTCACGACCTAGGTAAAACAGTTTTTTTACTTACGAAGGTTTAAAAACCCTTGAAACTGACTTATTTATAGTTATAATTTCACCAAATTTATACGAACCCAACTAAAACTTTATTAATACAACGAGGGTTTGGAAAGTCAATTTTCAATTGACGAATATATCGTGAAACATAAACACAAATATCACGTGTCAATAACTTTTAAGTTATATCACTCAGGTTGTCTAACGAGCCCGAAAGCAGTGTGGTTAATAACGATAATTTTATTATAAGGCTCGTAGTTTCGTAGTGTGCATGAAGATATCTGTTTGTCTTGGTCCGAGTATTTTTAAGAGAGGTTGAGCGCATCAAGGCAGTTCGACTGGGGAAGATCCACTTCACATAAAACCGCCGCCAAATAACAAATGCCAGGAGGATTGTTGTGATCCTGCAAGTGAGACAGGTTAAAAAAATCTTTAAGTTTTTTAAGAGAGTGTCTCATTAAGATAACTTGGATATTTCCAGTTACCAATATACTTTCCACAACCAGTCCGTTCATTATTTGCATTATGTGCATACATAATAGTTAGTAATAATTTTCAACACATTTTCGCATCAACTAAAAAGTTTTAATATGGACGTGAACTCTCACCTCATACCAAGACCTCCAAATCTCGTACTTAAACATGAAGCCTCTATTTTTATCTGGTGAACTCACTCACTTGTAGGAACATAAAAATTATCCAGGTGGTTGTTATTTATCAGCGGTTTTTCTGTGAAGAGGATGTACTTTTCCAGACGGCCTACTTGATACCTCATATGAATTGCAACAATGAATACGACCTCTGTAAATAGTTTGTCCTCATTTCTGTATCAGTGCGCCGACTTTCAACGTTTCTTTGAAGCCTCTAAACTGTATGTATATAAAATGTCCGGCATTGTTTTAGCTAGCTTACTACATGCCCACTAGTGCAAAAACTTAATAATTCGTGAAATATACAATTCAGTTGAAAGATTAATTGCACTATTTCATTACAATAAAACAAATGTAAGAACTTTAGTACTGTAAAGTTCTTGGAACAAAAAGTGTCAGAAACCGCTAAATTGTAGTTTTTGAATAGATAAGTGTTCGCTGTGTTTTCAGCACTTATCTATTCAAAAACTACAATTTACCATATTTAATTGGCTTTATGTACTAAGATATTTACAACTAAAGATATCTCAGGACTTAGCAAAAAGTCCTGTAATTTATTTTAACGTTGTATCAATAGCATGTTTAATGAATACGTAACTTTACCCGGGAGGTAGGTCCACTAGCACTAATAGGGAGTATCTTAAATTATATAGCGATGTTTGCAGGTTTTGACGACAGTGTGTCTCGAATATTTGTAAAAATATAAAGGTAAAATGAACAGGGCATCGGTCGATGCAAACGATATTTTTTATAGCTAAAACGTATATTACTTCCTTATTTTTTTACGAGTATCTTTTAAAATTTCACAAGGAAGGAAAGAAATACCTAGTAGTAAAATTAATAATGTTAATATACATCTGATAACTGTAATATAAATAACTACATGCCATAATGTTACCGTCATTTTCTACAAATTTCTATTCCTATCTTGTACATTTATGTAAATTTTGTTGCTATGAGGCTTTTTCATTATGTGGTTTTGTTGTAGTTTTTACAATAATAAATCATCACTAAGACAATAGTAGAGATTTATTATTGTTTTTTCTTTCTCTTTCTTTCTCTCTGTCTCTCATAATTTGATCGTCAACTTAATCCATCATATACAAGACAAGATTACAAAAATATATTAAAATCTTCACTATATATTTCCTATTATTAAACGATTAACAAAACAAATTTGTTAATTGGATAAATAAATTCCGGCATAAAAATTTTGTTTATATCCACACACACAGTTATTCTCCCAATATACACATCTACCTCAATCACCCATTATATTAAATTGCATACACTCTCGCACCATCTACACCCCACAACCCAATACATGTCATGTGTATTATATATTTCGGCCACATAATGCGAAGTGGAGATGGCAACCCTGAAAAACTGGTCATTGTCGCCAAAACGCTGTTCTGACCAAGTGAAAGAAACCACCTTCTCTTCAGACCGGGACCGATGGAGGCAGATTGCATGTTTGAGGGGTTCCAGTGATAACGATCCTAATTAATGAGGGACCAATTGAAGAAGAAAAATTAAGAATTAATTGTTCGATATGACGCCAACAGCCCAGTTTTACAATCACACAGCTGGCAGACGGCTGGGAATTCATCCTAACATACTAGACCCGGTCTCATACTGTGCGGTTCCAGGTAAGTTTTCTACCGAGATGTCTGAAGTTACGGAATGAAATCCGTGCCGAGGTTTTCCCTAGGGACTACAGCATGAGGTTAGCGGTTCTACCTTCTTGTTGGTTACGGAGCAGCACAAATGAGATGTATATATATATATATAAATATATATATATATATATATATATATATATATATAATATAGACAAGCGCAGGTAGGAGGAAAATATTGTGTGTAGAGAAAAAAAGATGAAACAGATGATAAGTAAAAAATTTACTTGAGGCGATGCCTCTAGATAAAAGTCAATAAATGAGATATCGACTCAAAATGCTTAGACAATAATCAACTAAAAATCATGCAAGGAAATACGAAACAAAAGCTCCTGTTTACATAAATCTGAGGAGACTACCAATTTTTCTTCTTAGCGTTGCCCCGTATTCCTAATTCATTAGTACTGGCGGGGTCAGCTACCTAAGCCTAAAGATTTAGCAAAGACACTGATTTTTACATGGAGCGACTGCCGCCTGACCTCCGAAACCCAGAGGGAAAACCAGATCAAGTTAAAGTCACAAGTCATTCGAAATATAATTTCTAGAAAGTGCGGGTTTCCTCATGATGTTTTCCTACACGGTACCTACATCCCGGGATTTGAACCGGAGGCCAGTTGGTTACAAGACCGGTGGAGGAGACTAACATTTAAAATAAGTCCGTAGTGTATTTTTAATTTATTTACAGAGGTGTATATAATAAATTAGACACGTAATTACCTTCGACCATTTGGGACGTGATTAGGAAACACGCCCTGCTACATTAACATAAATTAAATCGTATCGGCATATTTGTTTGCTGTTTATTGCACGTACCATTTAAAGGTGATTCCACACCTTTCATAAAGGTGAGCCCAAAAGGTTCTTCAAAAAGGATACAAGAGATTTTTACCGGGTCGCCAATGCACCAGTGACACCCTCCGTATCACAAGTGTCCATATGCTACGTTACTGTTCACCGTCGGGCATGCATTATATTTATTTTCCACCATTTTTTAATCGTATAAAGGGGGTCAGTACAAGAAGCGTGCACGTCGCGATCCTGCCAGTCTACAAACCAGTGGATTGCAATTCTTAACCAATCCTGTTCCGGCTCGTAGGCTACGTCCCCCGTAGGCGACACACATCGATCCGCCCTCGTCGGCATGAAATTTGAAATCTCTCCGCCTACCCCGCAAGGGACCTGGCGTGAAGATATACGTACATATATAAAGGTATAAAAAATAATATGTACATAATTGTGTAAACTAAAACCAATCTATTATATTATATCATTATGAAAGACCGAATATGGTACACTTTACACCTCAACGAAGATCTTGTCACTTTTATCTACTAAGATTAACAATGAAATTTTTCATTGTATGTTAATTTTTAAATAGGATTCCTGTTGTTTCAACAGATGTTGTAAATCAGGAAAGATTTTGGAAATCCCTGACAACTTAAACTACACACTTTGTCCGCATTATGGCATCCCACACAGAATTAGCCCAGGCTAAACAAAAAGCACCCGGCGAGGCAGACTAATAATGATTAACTGGGTTGACTTGATAAGAAAAATGTGTTGCGTTTTGTTCGGACAGTTTTCGGCCCCTGAGTAATGTGGCTGGCAATTAAATGGCAATCTCTGTTGACCCTTGTATACATACTTTTTATACCGCGTCTGGTGGCAAAGAAGTATACCCCCGTATAAGTATATACCCGTATAACGGTTAGCGAACTCTAAAGAACGAACCTTGTCATATGCTTTTATCACATGCATTAATTCTATTTTTGATGTAAACCATCTATTGGCGTGCCTTGGCAATAAAATCGAACCGTATGCCGTGACAAATCGCATGACGCTCTCTACGCCGCCAGACTCGACTCCCTTGCGTTTGTGTGCCGTTGCTTCTCTGCATGAGCTATATACTATATCTAACCGATGGGTTTGATTTTGATTCATTAAAAAGTTTGAATATTGACTATAATGTTTCACATTTGCCGGGCGTTCAGTGACGGCCATCATTTTTTTCTTCCATCTCCAGCATTTTTTCAAAGCCTTAAGAAATAGTGTCTGAATTTGCCAATGTAGGTATTTTTCGAAAGTTGTTAACTAAATTAATTAATTACCAATTCTGAAGTTCGTTTTGGTTTCCTTTGTATTTATTAAATGTTATCATTTTTTTTCAGGTAATTTGATCTAAACTATTTTGTGCGCTTCCGCTACTCATAAGTTCTTGCGAACTAGCGCCGGCCGTCTCCCACCTACTAAGACCACCTTCAAGCTCTTGGACTGGACAGGATACGATATAAACATCAATGGTGAATACATCACTCACCTTCGATTTGCCGACGATATAGTTCTCTTGGCGAAATCACTGCAGGAACTTAGCGCTACGCTCAATGCCCTCAATAGTGTTTCAAACCAGGTAGGTCTCAAGATGAATATGGACAAAACTAAGATCATGTCGATAAGATCACGAATATGTCTACCAAGGGCAGGTTATCCAGTTAGGTAAGTCCATCTTCGACCAAGAGGTCAACAGACGGATCCAACTCGACTTTGAAGTGTTCGGGAAACTGCGACACATCTTCTCATTCAAAATCATCGCCTAAAGAGCAAGGTGTTCGAACAGTGTATGTTGCCAGTGATGACATACGGAACTGAGTCGTGGATGCAATGGAAAGAGCTACGCTGGTATAGAAAGATAACCGAAATAGCCCAAAAGAATAAGCAAGTTAAAATGACAGTGGATCGGCCACATAGTCCGTATAACCGACAACCGCTGAGGAAGAAAGGTTCTCGAATGGCGACCCCGTACTGGTGCACGCAGTGTGGGATGATGCCCCACTAGATCGAGTGACGACCTCAAGAGATTTATAGGGACTCGATAGATCCACGTGGCACAGGATCGAGGCGAATGGCACTCTAGAGGGAAGGCCTATGTTCAGCAGTGAACGAATACGGGCTGAGATGATGATGCTGATGACACATTGAGGGCTTCATCTTATTCTTAGTATTATTAGTGTTATCCCGTTTCCTAATCCGTTAGGATCGGCAGGATCTGCTACCTAAACCTGAGGATTTGCTTAAGATAGTAATTTTTAAATACTTACGGGTGGATATCCGTTAAACTATAAATTGATCGACGTATTCGAGCATCCATAAACATAGTTCACAGGTCAGGTAGGTACCGTAAAAACAGGAAAAAACAGTAACCTATTTAATGTCTAATTTAAACCTTAAATGATATCGGGTTACTGTAACCCCTTAAATCCCTTAACAACAAAAGGGTAGTTTTGTAACAAGACGGAAACTAACGAAATTCAGTTTGTAAACTAGACTAATACGAAAGAACAGTTTCAATAATAAAACAAGCCCCAAACTGGAAGCGGGCACTCGGAAATTTACTGATAACTACTTAAAAATATATTCACAAAATGGCCTTATTCTGGGGCGGTTGCTGCATGTCAACATATTTTTTAAACAAAGAGTCTAAAATTACTATATAGTTAAACATCGACATTGTACATATATACATAAGCAATAGATAGTGCCAGTGGACGTGATACATAGAGATAATCGTAAAGTATATTATATTCACAACATGTTGAGAGGCAAGGGCGGAAAATAAAAGTTGAGTATTAACAAAAGTAATATAATGAGGATGGAGGTCGAGCGAAGCGAGCGAGTCATGCTCACAAAAGAATTCAAACGGTCTGCGGAAACGGTCCTTAGATATGGAAATGTCTGCCTCACGCGTCAACTCGCGTACGGGTGCTGCTCGGAGGGACGGATATGCGCACTTCACAAATCACATTTACATAATGTAATAAAAAAACTATGCTGCTACTACAGTTTTAAGATTTAGCACTTGCATGGGTTAACAGAAGGTATCAAGAAAAATAACACTGTTAAGAATTATAAAGATAAAAATAAGTCCATAGCTACAAAAATAAAGCTCGAAAGCGTCGCACTCGCAGATTCGCTTGGCAAATATAAATTTTGCGGTGAAATCCCGATCTATAATTGAACGAGTGACACGTTTTACACTCTGTACATCGCGTCACGTTCACTAAACGTAACGACAATATCGAGAGTATTGGTGATTATACTAAAACTGTATCGTGGGAAACATCGTCAGCAGCAGGATTAAACTAAACACGTTGCTGACAAGACGACCGACGGGACGGAACTTCGATCTACATATCACATAGTTTCTAATATTGAGAGAAGTAGGGAATGATTTGTAAACAAATTTGTACCACTAATAATATATTTATTGAGGAGAAATTACTACAAAGACTATGGATAATTGAAGGTGTCTAAAATTTGTATATGCCATTTTGTTCCAAATCGCCGATGAAACAAAACAAAGAGACGGAATTGTAATTTAGATTTAAAGAGCTAGGCCCAACAGCAGTCATAACACTATAGCTAATATTTGTGCAAACTAATTTTAAATGGTCTAAAATTTAACTTAGGAAAAAGTATATAACATTTCGTATAGAGATTGCATGCTTTGCAATTTTTGTCTGATCAATTTTTATGATAAAACTGACCGTTTGAATGAAAAAAGTGAAAACCCTATTTTCACGACCATTGACCTTGAATAACTTTTTTTGCAGGTGTGGGAGCGATGGAGACTTTTTTGTAATGGTATTCCCAATATTCGCACCAATTTTCTATACGAATTATAGTAACCTTATACCTATTTTTTAAGCTATCTTGCCCGGGCTATATTTAGTAATGATAAAAAGTAACACAATGTCTGAGAAAAAAATCTTGCCGTCCAGAATAGGTCAGTAACAATCTCGAAGTTGCCGAAAGTGTGTCGGTCCGGGTATTTCGTATTCTTTTTAGCTGAAAACATCTGGAGTGTCGCCAGGCTGCCGCAACTATGCTCGATATTAGACTCGGGGACAGGATTTCGTTTTTATATCTAAAATTGGAGGGTATGTTGTACTATGTTTATGGTCAACGCAATGGATATAGCGAGAAATGCAAATTTTTCTTATTGTCCCAATATTTCTACTGGAGAAATATTAAAAGACTTTTTTTTACACAACGTCGGGAATCTAGGGAGGCATACAAGGATACGGCCGAACTGATGTAAAGCGGTTACTGTAACCTATGCACGCATGTAATACTTTAAGTATCACTGGCACAATGCCACCTCCGCTGCTAATACAGCAACTCCTTAGGAGCTTACTGGTGACCTCACTCCCACGCAGGAACATATCAACCCCCCAGTGAGTTGTTATTTGGCTATGGTTTTTCTGTGAGGTGGAGGTACTTCCCCTCACGGACTACTTTGATGCGCATTACTTCTCTTTAAAACACCCAGGCCAAGACAAACAGACATGTTCATGCACACAAATGTTTGTTCTGTGTGGGAGTCGAACTCACGAACATTGGTGTTAAAGTCGCGTCATTCACCACTCAGCCACCGAGCTAAACGAATATGAAAGTTTGAGGCAATGACCGTATATAAAGTATTTGAATGTTCTTGATTTATTCAAGAACTAGCGATCAGCCTCAACTTCGCACGGGTTGATAGCTAGAGAGCTTAATTAGTACATTTCAAATAGAACATGTGACGACCCCCCACTAGATGGAGCGACAACCTCAAGAGGTTTGCAGGGAGTCGATGGATGCAGGTGGCACAGGATCCAGACGAGTAGCGCTCTAAAGGGGAGGCCTATGTTCAGCAGTGGACGAGTGCAGGCTGAGATAATGAAATAGGACATAACAAATTTGAATCTGAAACTATTTAGTTGGATAAGCATTAATAGCATGATTATGAATATCACTATCCTGTGATTCTACTCGTGCCTTGACTGAATAATTTGATCAAAAATGGTTATTGTGACTTTACTATAATAAGCAGATAAAAGTAAAATTGTAAATGTAGTACGTCGTGTTAGGTATCAATAGCTTTCGCCACTGTTAAGTTAGAAAGGAATATACAAAAAAAAAAAATATTTTCCCTTTACTATATTGGTTTAGACAAATGACGAATGAAATTTGGTTTACACAAGTAACGTTTCTGGATATCATGGATTAAAAGGTTGTGAGTTGGTGAGGTTACCAGTAAGCTCTTGAGTTGCTGTTTTAGCAGCAGAGGTTGGATTGCGCGAGCAAAACTTTAGGAATTGCAAGTGTGCGTAGGCTACAGTATCCAATTTACGTCAGGTAGGCCGTAACGTAATATGCCTCCGAACGTCGTTTAAAAAAAAAATTACTCCCAATATAATTAGTTCACCGTTATCTTTAGAGCCAGGCCAAGTGTTTTTATGCTGCATTGATAGCAGGTACAACAATCATCATCATGATTATCTCAGCGTGTATTCGTCCACTGCTGAACATAGGACTCCCCTCTAGAGAGGGAGGTTTTGCCATAGTTGCCACGCTTGGCAGGCTGGTTGACCGCAGTAAATTATTAAAGTACTCACGGGACGCTGCTGCCCGTCTACAACAACAAACAAGGTATCTATCAAAAGAGAAGTAGAGTACTATCATATTACTTATAAAATATACTGTTACAATACTAAAACTGGAGTACCACAAAAAATACCCACTAAAAATCTATGAACAATACCTCAATACAAGTTCTATTTTTATTATTATCAATGAGTATCCTTACAGTTTTTTAACCGGTGGGTTTTGAAAAAATATTTTCGTATTTGATAGCCAAATTCATGAGGAAGCTTATGTGCTATTTATCATTACGCTTAGGGGCGGATAACATTGCTGGGGACAACAAATTAAAATATACATTAGCGAATGTTCCAATAGGGCCGGCAGCGCATGAATGGTGACCCTGGTGTTGAAAATGTCCATAGACTAGCAACTTGTTTACCACCTTAGACACGTAATAGGAATCTCTTTTAGTCTACCATAAAATGCTTGAAAAAGAATTCGCCTCATTTCGTTTGTTTGCTGCTATTTGCGAATAATGTACAATTCACATTCAATCCTAAATATATGTAAAATGCTAAATATGTGTGTTCTAAAGATGGCGCAAAGTCGCCACCCTATTGGAAGATGCCAGTTTTCTAGAAGTGGCGGCATATGTCAGTTCTTCTTTGTTATTTGTGAAGTAAACTGATACAAAATACAGGTTGACAAGTGAATTGAAAAGAAATAAATTTCTATTCTCCTAAAGAACGCGCAATAATTATTTAGATTTTTTGCGTAATAATCTTCCACGCTGTAATAATAGAAAATCTTTATTTTGTTGCCAGACATGGGACCGCCGCTGTTCCCAACGTAGTTTTTAAAGGTACTATAATAATACCTTTCTCCTCCGTTACTAATTTGGGAATAGTCATGGACCAAAGTTAGTCCTGGACTCCTCAGATTGATGAAATCAGTCGAAAGGTGTTTGCATCACTGCATTCGTTAAAACGACACCAGATTTTTTTACCGGTATCCACTAAAACGATGTT
The DNA here is from genome assembly GCA_947507595.1 of Pyralis farinalis. Classification (NCBI taxonomy): domain Eukaryota; kingdom Metazoa; phylum Arthropoda; class Insecta; order Lepidoptera; family Pyralidae; genus Pyralis; species Pyralis farinalis. Next base: position 34,063,090 of record OX382260.1, on the reverse strand, counting down.
AGCTTGCTCGCTTCTACTCCCATTAATGGACAATAGTGATATTGCCTTCTTGGACCCAACTGAGGAGTTGCTAGAGAAATTGCAGCACCTACAAAATTTATGCATAAGGTATGTGTATGGCCTGAAAAAAAGCTAAGCATTGGAACTCTTTACAACTGGACATAAAAATATCACCTACCTTGGGATCGTTCACGTCGGCGTTAAAAACATTCTTTGATAATACTTCGAACTATTAGCACATTAAGAAGTGGTTTTCAGACAATACATTGTTGACCTTGCATTGTGTATCTAACTTTAACTGGTTCTTTTGACTGTAATTATTTTATTCCACCCTCGCATATTTACAATCCTCTCGAATACTTTAAGGTTAGCTGGAAGAGATCCCTTAGAGGGATAAGCCCGCCTTTGAAATATTAGTTATATCTTTCATTTTTATTTGTGTAAACTTTGTCATTTTGTGCAATAAATAATTACATATATACGTACATAAAATAGAATCGTATTAAAATTAAATGATATGTTAACAAATTATGTCGGACTGTTATTAGTTTTACAATAATTTTAGTTGTAAGTTTTAAACATGAATACTGTTGCATTTCTGAAATTTCATAATGGTGACCGATTTGGATTTGAGTAATAAAAATGTCGACAAATTCCTTTTTATGTGATAATGTTTTCTTGCGTACAAAAAACTATCGGTACATATGGGTACATAAAAATATTTGTAATAAATCATTTAAGAATTTTACATACTATTACGTAGATGTACAATCTGGGGTTCAAAAGCCCCAAATTTAATCAATCTCCTTTGACGCATGACGGCATGAGAGACTTCCGTCATGCCAACTTCCGTCACGGCATACGGTTCGATTTTACTGCCAAGGCGCGCTAATAGATTTTCGCGCAAGAGAATTACATATCAAAAAAAGTCCGACAAGAATGCGTGAACCTATTGCGGGAAGTTCTGGCAAGAGTGATGAAAAGCGCCATAACGCGGACCAGTAGGTCATCGATTCTGGCGGCAGCCACCTGGCCGATAACACTTTTCGACTTAATGGACGTAAAAAGATTTTAAAAGACCACAATCCGAAAACAGAACGAAAGTTAGTCATTCATAAAAAAGTACAGCAGTTTTTTTATTTATTTAGCTAATAAAATTTAATAAAACATATTTATTTCTATTTTTACTTTGTCATTTTGTTGTGTTTTACCTACTTCATTAGATTAACATTACCTATCAAGTATTCTATGGTTGACTGAAAGAGATCCCAGATTGGCTAAGTCCGCCATCGTACAAACAATTATGTTCATATACCTATGTATTTTTCTTATCGCAAGAAAACGATTTTACAAACAAAGCAGCGTACTGTGCGGTTTCAGAGAAGTTTTCTTCCGAGAACTCTCAAGTTGTGAAATGAGCTCCCAGCCGAGGTTTTCCCAAGGGACTACAGCATGGAGTTCTTTAAGAAATGCGTGAAGAGGTTTTTAGAGGGCGGAATCGCATGAGTGACACCCCTGGTGTTGCAAATGTCCATAGGCTACGGTGACTGTTTAACATCAGGCTGGCCGTATGCTTGATTGCCACCTTGGTAGTATAAAAAAAATTTGGCTAGTTTCACATTTGCGGTACCTACGTAAATTATCAAATATATATAATAGAATACTAAGAAAGTACCTAAATATGAGGAGTTTGATGAAGTTGATGCGCCTGTCAGTCAAAGCGAACACGTAAGTTAAGCAGCGTCGAATGTAGTCCATCAATGGATGGGGTTTTAGATTTCGAGTTCTTTCGTCATTAAGCCGTTAGTCCTGGCCGTTTTCTATAGATGACAGTCGTCAAAGAGAGGTAGAGCACAGCCCGACTGAGGAAGTACCTCTAACTCACAGAAAAACGCAATCAAATATGGAGCGTTGTCATTTTACTGCGAGTAAGTAATGTTAGTTGATGAAGTAGGCTGGAACCATTAGTGGGTGCCAGCCGGCGCTAGTCTGCATGAACTAATTGGTGGCTGAAGCACCCAAAGCCGGTTAAATCAAATCGCATGTAAATTCAACTTTCGTAAAATAACGCCTGAATCTATTAACTAGTTACCAGTAAGCACCTGAGTGACAATGCGCAAGCTACATTTCCCATATTACAAGCGTCCCAAGATAGTATTCTTGTACACCTTACGACCTTTCGTTCGCCGTAAAAGAAACCAAATCAAAAATTGTATGAAAATAATCCAAGTAACAATTCTCTAGAACGTATGGCAACAACGTGCTATTATCCAGTTATTCCGAGTGCCGTGACATCGCAGCGACATTTATTACATGTATCATGAGTATGAGATAACATGACTAAAGTAATAAATAATGAAGGTTTGATGTCTGGGACGAAACGTACGTGATACCGTTTTTAGGCACAATTTAATGGCCATCATGTGTATAACCGTGTTATCAAAGTCATACAATTCCCTGGAGGATTGTTGTGTTCATGCGAGTGTGACGTTATCACCTCACGGAAAACTGCAGCCAAATAACAATTCCCTGGACGGTTGTTGTGAGGTAGTAAATAATTGTAAAAGCTGCAGCCAAATAACAATTCGCTGGACGGTTGTTGTGTTCAGGCGAGTGAGTGACGTTACCATCTCACAGGCAACTGCAGCCAAATAACAATTCCCTGGACGGTTGTTGTGAGGTAGTAAATAATTGTAGAAACTGCAGCCAAATAACAATTCGCTGGACAGATGTTACGTTCATGCGAGTGAGTGACGTTACTACCTCACGAAAAATATGCTCAAAACTGCAGCCGAATAACAATTCCCTGGAGGATTGTTGTGTTCATGCAAGTGAGTGACGTTATCACCTCACGGAAAACTGCAGCCAAATAACAATTCCCTGGACGGTTGTTGTGAGGTAGTAAATAATTGTAAAAACTGCAGCCAAATAACAATTCGCTGGACGGTTGTTGTGTTCAGGCGAGTGAGTGAGGTTACCATCTCACAGGCAACTGCAGCCAAATAACAATTCCCTGGACGGTTATTGTGAGGTAGTAAATAATTGTAGAAACTGCAGCCAAATAACAATTCGCTGGACAGATGTTACGTTCATGCGAGTGAGTGACGTTACTACCTCACGAAAACTATGCTCAAAACTGCAGCCGAATAACAATTCCCTGGAGGATTGTTGTGTTCATGCGAGTGAGTGACGTTACCACCTCACAGGCAACTGCAGCCAAATAACAATTTCCTGGACGGTTGTTGTGTTCAGGCGAGTGAGTGACGTTACCACCTCACAGGCAACTGCAGCCAAATAACATTCCAACAATTTGTTTTAAATATGAATAAACAAAGTGCATTTATTAATGAAGAAAGTGATGAAAAAATAATTATAATTGCATAAGCTGATAAAAAAAAAATGCTATGCAATAGCTTTACCGCGGTAGTCCCCGAGTGCCACACGTTATTTTTTAAAATAAAAATAACACGAGGTCGGTGGCGCAGTGGAAAAACGGATTACTTTGACACGAACGCTCGTTGGTTCGATTCACACACAGGGCAAACATTTGTGAGCATGAACATGTATATTTGTAAATTACAGTTTTACTTTTATTTTATGTAGTTAGATTTTTTTTAACAATTGTAAGTTTGATTCGATACTCACGTTTATCGTGACTTAATTAAACGTCATAAAAATTACAGTCAATCTGGCTAACTTTGGCCCAGTTTGCACATAAAAAGTTAGACCAATGTTTAAAATAATACGTTACTCAAAAAGATACACTTGTTATGGTGGCTTTATGTAGCCTACTTCCAAAAAATTTACTCATTTACCAATAATCTCTAGGAAAATAGTTTCAAAAAATCCATTTAACCACTGGGCCAATGTTAGATTGCGAGTTGGGCTTGGATTGGCCCAGGTCCCAATTTTAGGTTGTTTTTGCTTATTTTATTTTATTTAAAGCATTTTGCTAACATTGGCCTGCATATTTACCATAAAAACTACAGCTGAGGGCCATAGACAATAATTATGTATACATTCGGTTTCCTTTATTAGTACTAAAATGGGTAAATAAATTATTGCCATAGGAAAATCAACACAGTTTATATTCAATCTTATTTTTTTGGTGAACAATGCGTTTTTAACTTATTTACTGACTTACCATATAGCTAAGACAATGAAAAAAGTATCAAAATAATTAAAATTTTATTTAATCCCAAATCTACATCTACATCATGGGGTTAAACTTTGAAAAAATTCCATTCCATTCCATGGCCAGGAAGTCGTCTTATATGATAAAATACCTTTCTTTCTTTGAATATTAGTGTCATTCAGCATTTGTATGATATTTGTATCATTCATTATGCAAAACTGAGCCACGGCCTTTATCACATTATCACTAATCATCTGAAGTTCCAGTCTACCGTCATGTACTTCGTATGTCTCTATAGAAAAAAAATCCTCCTGTGCTATATCCAAACCACATTCTTCTTCATGTGTTATGTCTCCTTCCTCTGCCCTTTCGTCACACTTATCGAATATATCTCCTCCCAATATTTTGAGAATTTTGAACTTTGGCCCGGGCTCAAGTTACCCTTATTCACCGGTAATAATTTACCTGTTCAATATTTATGGCAATATCTTGGGAATTAGCTAATTAACTCTCGTAATTTTTGAAAGAAATAATAGATAGACACATATGAGACACTTTAAAATAACACTTGCCTCCTTAAGTATTCAAATGACAACACAGCAGACAACTTTTTGGCGCTTTCGTAACAAACCGCTCTATTCACACCACAGAAAAAAGCAACTGACGTCTCATCAATGATAGATGTCAATTATTTGGCAGAATCTGAGCATTTACGAAGATATATTAGAATCGATGTTTACAAATCTAGTTTGAAATACATAAAATCATAGCAAAAAAAAATCTATAATATGCATTTGAAATTTTGGGCCAATTTTATATTGAAGGCTTAAGTTACCCTGATCGACTGTACGTTTATTTATTTCTGACTTTTGTAAATATAAAACAGTAGATTTTTGTATAAATACGGAACCATCGGTTTGAAAGATTGTGTTGATTTAATGGCTTTATTCCTATTTCAGTGTTTTGCAATCAGTTTCAGATAATGAAAAAATTAGTACCCGGTCTCCTAGCCTATTGAATGTTGCGGTCGTTAACATAATGCTACGTATCTTGAGAGTGATTTGTGTATCGCTTTTAGGAAATACCTCTGAAACACGGTACTTGTGTTTCGATGCCAAAGATTTTCAGAAATATTTGCATTATTAAAACAATACTTTTATCATACCCATAATTCGTGAATGGGAAATTGGAATATTGAAACGACTTATGAAAAATGACGAGCTCCGTGGCTTAGTCATGAATGACGCGACACAACGCTCATGGGTTCGATTCCCACACAAGGCAAACATTTGTGTACATGAACATGTCTGTTTGTCTTGGTCTGGATGTTTTAAGAGAGGTAGGGCGCATCAAAGCAGCCCGTCTGGGGAAGTACCCCCATCTCACAGAAAACCGCAGACAAATACCAACTCTCTAGAGGGTTGTTGTGTTCCTGCGTGTGAGTGAGGTCACCAGTAAGCTGCCAAGGAGTTGCTATATAAGCAGCAGAGGAACCATCGCGCGAGTGACACTTAATATATTACAAGCAATTTGATTTAACCTGCTTTGTGTGCTTCTGCCACCAACCCGGGACTAACATAGTAGCCAAAACAAAGTTGAGACTGATTGATAAGGTAGATATTACAGAAATTTTATGTTAATTTTTGGAGAGATGTAGTGAAAAATAATGAGAGAATTTTTAATATTAATCTATATTAAAACTGTGCAGAATTTGAAACCATTAATGAGCTTTCTACTTTAAGCTGTTTAGTATTTACAACATTTATTGAAATCGTAGCAGCTTCCAGTGATACAACGGAACTCTATTATCGACATAAAAGACAAAACGTTCAGTAGCTTTTATGTGATACGTACGCAACAGATCGATAAACGTACAGACAGACATAAAGGTAGACTAATAATTTTATTAACAAATGTCGCAAAAACTCCGGAGAGGATATTGATGAAGTTTTACACGGACTTGCTTTACTTATTACATATTTCTTGGGTCCGTGGCTAGTTACTTATCCATAGGCTACAACTAGATTGTCGTAGTTACAGCTTGTATAACGAAATCCTAATGTTCCTCTTTTCTAGTAGAATTATATTTTGCTCGATACAATTCAACCATATACGAGTTGTAAATAATCATTTGCAACAATCTGGGGAAAATAAGATTTCCGGGTCTCTCCCAGTTCGTCCCAGCAAAAACTCCTTGCGAGGTAATCCCTTAAGTTATTGGGGTGATAAATTGTTTCAAGCGTCGTTTTACAGACAATTCGGTAATTTACAAAAGCGGATAAATGGATGCCGCGAGCTAAGGCAAAATCGCAGTTTGATGGAAAAATATTTAGGAAGTTTTGGTGTTATGAATATTTTGTTTTTTTTTAATTACTCTATGCATATTAAACTATGGCTACATAGTTAGTTATAGCACTATCACATTGTTATTATAAACCATTTATATGTCTGTACGTTTGTCACTACTAAGCCGCGAAATAGATCGCATTGAACCTACGAAAATTTGATACAGCGTTTATTAAATTTGATAAATGTATATTATAAACTTCGATTCTTTAATATAACCAAATATTATGAATAGAAAAGTCACTCTCTGTGTTCAAATATATTTCTTTATTATCAAGTTTATGTTAGCGGGACGCGTATTACCATGGACCGTAGAAAAAATCATTGTAACCACATAATACGCGTACATTTTGTATCTAATATGTGAGGTGGATTCGATAGCAGACGATGCGGTTTTTGTGGCAGTTGTCGTAGCCTAAGGACCATACAGTAACAACGGGAGGCGTTTTACAGAGACAACAATGCATCGACCTGTAATACATTTTTGCCCTCTCGTGAAGAACCCCATACTGCAGTCTCTTGACAAAGCCTCATAAACGACTACGACGAAGATACAATAAAGGTTAAAATTATGTGTAGTAATTCACAATACATTTTTTTAATGTATAAATATTATACATGAATAAGAGAGATTAATAGTATAATCATCCTTCCATTTAAAAAATACTTTTTAAATAAGCCATAAAGGGCCACCTTAATACATAAAAAAAAACATTATTTCGTGTCGAGCATGTGATCCCACCACGATTCCTTTAGCGGATAAACCATTGCGGGTTTTTGCTAATGGTCGAAATTTGTATGTATTGTTATTATTGTGTATAAATATATTTCAAAAAAAAATTTAAAAACATAAGAATGTATTTTTTTGTACAACGTCAGGTGGCTTACAAGCATATGGTCCACGTGATATAACGTGGGTACTCGCGCTATGCCACCTCTGCTGCTAACACAACAACTCCTTGGGAGCTTACTGGTGACCTCACACGCAGGAACACAACAACCATCCAGGAAATTTGTTACAAAAAAGGATCATTGGAGTATGTTAGCCCTGGAACGCCATCAAAGCAGCATTCAGATTTTTTCCACAGTAGCAATACGTATACTAACCCGATAGTCTTGATGTATATTTTTTTACATATTATTATATTGTTTCGTTTTAATTACTTGTTTTCGTTTGTTGATTTCTGTATTATGTCAAATTCGTTCTGGTTGGCATTTTATTGAAAAAGAAAAGATAAGGTCGAAATTAAGGTTATGTAGCTCTAAGTACCAGTCAGTTATAGTATTATTAATGTCATCGTTAAAACTTGTATGTATCATTTGTTTCAAAACAATAATTTGCAAATAAATTGCAGTCATGATTTATTTTTATACTCCACCTTACAGAAGATCGCAGCTAAATAGCAACTCCGGGAGGATTGTTTGTTCCTGTGCATGAGTTAGGTCGCCAGTTGTTTTTCGGGTCAAATGTTGCAACTGAATTTTCAAGCAGTTATCCTTAAACGATTGAGATAAAATTTTGCATACACGTTTAGTTTGGATGACAATGCATGGTTAGCTGAGTGATGTCATTATCAATTCAATATGGCGGACGGCCCAAGATGGCGGACTAGTTATTTTTTTGTGCACTCCTCTGATATGGGTATCAAATGGTTTGCTGAGAAGAATACGAAAAAAAACTACTTTACTCTAAATCTAATATTAAAGATTATTAATTATGTGCATGATATAAGTATCAAATGAAAGAGTTTTGTTGCGAGCGTCAATAGGCTGCGGTGACCGCTTACCATCTGATGCGGGCCGCATGTTTGTTTGCCAATCTAGTTGTATATAAAAAAAATCTGAAACAATAAGTTGATTGCATATACAGTAGTTATAAATTAACTATTAAGTAAATGAAATTTTAACGTTACTAAGGCATTTTAACTTTAAAATTAAGCGCTCATAAAACTTTATTTTTCTTTCTCTTTTGATCAATTTGGATTTTCCACACGTCGAAGGAAAGTTTATTTTATTAAGGATAACTATTTTAATTTTCAAAAAAAACTGAAGTACCTGTAATGTGTGTTCATTATAGAAAAATTTGCACCATACCTGCCACGGAAGATTAGTTGTGTTTTCTTCTTTTGTGCTAACTAAATTATAACTAAGCCATGTATATTAAATACGTGGGATATGCTGAAAGTTTCTGGAGCTGGAAAAACTCAATCGGCAGATGACCGATCGGTCCTTCTTTTTGACGATTTAGTAATGAGAGTAAGGAAAAAGTAAATCATAACAAAATTGTTGTAGACTACAGATTCTTCTGGTTATACTTGCTTCACTAATGTCGTAGATTTTTTTTATATACCACTAAGGTGACAAACAAGCATATGGCCTGCCTGATGGTAAGCAGTTACCGTAGCCTATAGGCATTTGCAACACCAGGGGTGTCACTCTTGCGTTGTCGACCCTTTAAGAACCTCTTCACGCCTTTCTTGAAGAACCCCATACTGTATGTAATTGTCAATAAACAAATTTAAAACTACTATTAAAGCCAAATTGTGTAGCAGGGCATATTATAAAGTATCTGACTATATTAATGATAAAAATGCCTGGGATTGAGTCGATCCAATTGTAATGTAATTAATAAATTATGTAAATTTGTTTGGATACCAAAAGAGGGATGCCTGAGTTTTTTGGCAGTATTTTTATCAGTGCTCACCTAGTCATGAACTGCACGGTAGGGAAAAAAATTGTGACGATTCCAAACAAATGTAGCCATTTTTACGGAATAAAAAGATTTTGACTTTGACTTGACTTTGACTTTGTAGTCCCTTGGGAAAACATCGCCAGGGAGCTCATTCCACAACTTAATAGTTCCCGGTAGAAAACTTCTCGTGAACCGCACAGTGCGCGACCATTGCGGTTCCAGTGTGTGCGGATGAACTCCCAGCCATCGTTCGCGACACGCCATCTCGAAACAATGTCCTTTGAGTGTAGCTAGTTCATATGAACTAACTGGTGGCGGATGGACTCAAAGTAAATCTAATTATTCAGTATTAGTATAGCGATATGGTTCAAAGAGTGTTAGCACTAAATAAATACCTTTAAATAAAGCTAAACCTCGTTGCAATGCTGTGGGTATTAATATAGAATAGCGCCGAGTTTAGAAAAGCAGTGATACACCAACCAACGCACGTACTTATAATCAAATCTATAGGTCGCATCGTGCAAGAAGCGAGTTACGTTCAGTAAACACGTCGATATATGTTTTTGTCGATCTATAACTTCACGCCAAATCCCTTGCGGGGTAGGCAGACAGAACCGAGCACCACGTGACTCGACATTCATTACTTTTCTCATGCACGCTCGCTGATTTCTAGGGCTCCTGACATCGACACTAAAACTCGCAAAATATTATTATGTTTTTCCCCCTATTTCTTGCGCCTCTATCAGAATAAAAACGAAATAAGAATATTTATCTTCTTTATTTGTCAATGTCTCCCAAGAGATTTGGTATGAAGATATAGATAGATAGAAAGATAAAAGAACATTTATTAAAAAAACAGAAAGAGATAGTAATTTAGCACGTGACAAGCCCGAAAGCTCCTATTTCAGAGAAAACTTAGAAACATTATCTCTTTCATGAACGTTCATTACTGATAATTTCAAAGAAAGCCTGTGAAAAATTGTACCCATTACGCACAAGAAAATTTCCAGTTTCCCCGCAACAAATTTCTCCTTTGATCCCCCGATTACCACCAAAAATCCACTCATTTAAAATGTTCAGTCATTATCAGGTTTTTTGGCGATTATGTTTAATGCACACCGCTCTTGTGCGCAAACTTAATAATGGAAGTTCATGAATTCGGGCATTTTATGTTAATAAAATATTTGCTTCTTGCAAATGTGTTGTTAGTTCGACTTTTATAATCTATGTGATAGAACTTTACGCATCAAATTTCACCCACTTTTACTGTCGAATCATCAAGAAATTTGTCAATAGATAAGATAAATATATCACTGATAATATTCTACAAGTCGATATTTCGAAAACGCTTGAACCCTGTATTGAATACATACATGCTCTCTAAACGGTAGGTTATGTTACATTTATTTTCAATTGACTACCTTTATTCAGTCGAGTACTTTATTTACCTTTGAGTAATGGCAATAATTTTATTTAAATGGTGAATGGTAACTTGTAAGTTACGCTATGACATCAAAGTATTTTTATTTTGGTAACTTATTCTCCGGAGAAATTGTGGCTTAATTTTTCGAGAGATGTACTGTCTAAAACACATTATTTGAATTCATATAGCTACACACTACGGATTTCTAGTTTCTGATATCAGAGTCAGACCAGAGAGCCTACTGCTTAAGGTCTAGACGATTCCAAATTACCGAACTAAAACGATAAAGTAGGTTAGAATAGACTATAAACATTCCTCAATAGTTAACAATGATCTAAGCCAGGTTGATTTTTGGACATATAATCTTTACACAGTTTTTAATCAAATTCAATAATAGAAGATCAAGTGTCTGTTTTAGGCACGAATATATTGGAATTGACAAATTTAAATAATTTATGCTGTGTTTTATCAGTTAAAAAATTATTAAAAATCTTTCAAAAACCATTGTTTTATATTTATGTTCTCTACCTGATCATATTTTGAAGCTTCTGTCGTTATTGATGTCCTTTTAATAATTCGATGAAATTTGGGTAATAGTGTAATGAAGATACTATGAACATTTGCTGATATATTACAAAGTTTTAGGTAAAATAGTAATAAAATAAAAAAGACGTTCAGGTTTCCTCACGATTTCCTTTCATTACCGAACAATTGATAATTACAATCATGTACACAAGCTTGAAAACACGAACTTAGTGGTACATGCCCATACTACGAGTAGGATTGAAATTAAAGACCAATCGGTTATTAGACGGATTCATTATCCACTTGGCTATAACTGCTTCATAATTGAAAAAAAAAGTAATATATTGATTTACTATTAAGATGATAATCAGCATTGTATCCATTTGTACCACAGAAATGGCAATCAAGCAATTCCAGAACACGCACTCTACGCTGCAGATATTGAGAAAATCTTCGTGGAAGGTTCATTCCCAATTAAAAATAAAACCCTCTTTTCAACTGCACGGCAATTCTTAGTTGATGAGGCACGCTATTATTGTACAAGGAGGTTACATCAGTATATTAAACAATCAAATTGAACTCATTTTCATTGTATGACCCAATTCCTTGGATCAGTACACTATTCTCTGGTGGTACCGCCGGCTTCTTCCATAGTGCAACGTTTTGGCATCCTTTTAAAACTCTTCACATCTTATTGAAGTGGGGTTACTTCAAAAAGATGTGTGTGTGTACTTTAGTCTTTTACAAAAACCTTGTTGGCTAGATTAGTATCTAATCTGAACATAGTAGTGTGTGTGATAGGAAATCACTATTGATTCCACACATTACAAGGTTTCAGTTCTAATCTGTAAGGACGATTTCCATGCAGATAGCGAGCAGAACAATTATAGACGATGCCATGATTAAAGCAACCTCTCAGAATACGGCCCATCATATAATCACACATCGTAGTATACACATATGGCAATACTAGGTCACTGCAGCCATAGACTATGTTACAGATATTGTCATTGCTTATTATATATCCACACTAGAATTACAATAAATAGGCACGGATATATAATTTTGACCATTCAACTGACTTTACAGTTTTCTTGGTCTAAGCATTATACCAAAAAATACTGAGATATTCCCTAATGCTTAGAAAAAAAATCTTGATTATTTTGTAAGGGAACCTAACTAAGCATTGATAAAAATAAACACACAAATACACTGTTTATAGACTGACTCAATGAAGTCGAAGCTTTATGAAAAACATTAAGCTTTACGAGAAAGAAACTTTAAAAAATATATTAAACGAGCAATATACTATAGATGTGTTGCTTATTTAAAGTAATTACATAAATATATGTATATAAATATATTTTATGTCTCCCAAAATCGACTCTAAGGATTTGGATAAAGTTTTGCTTTTTAAGTTTATATAGATGTGACTTTATACGAAAATATATAAGCTGTGGATCATATTAACCAATAGTACAAGCTATTCGACATTATAATTATTAAGTATTTGGTCCTACCGTATGAATGGTCTATTATATACAGTCCCAAAGACCCCCCGGCACGAAGTCAACTAACAGAAATGTGTTTTTGCAAATTATTTCGTATTAATTAAAACGAACAAGTGATAAATTATAAATCTGTACATAAGACCGAAAACACGAATGCAGTGGTACATGCCCTCAAACCATACCTTTTACTAAAAAAGAGTTATGAAGTAACAAACATTAAAAAATAAATACAGCCGAATTGATACGAACTGAGAACCTTCTCCTTTTTTGGAGTTGGTTAAAAAATAAACAGAATAGTTTATTTTTGCCACTGATTTTATTAGTTATACACCTCGAAAATTTTTGCAGGAACCGTCTGAATGCATTCGGAACATTTTCTAGGAATTTGACGCCGCAAATCTCTTAGTTTAGATTCCAATTGCGGATTAGTTACTATTTCGCTAAACATCCGTCGAATAACTCGACACTAATCGACAAATCCAATGAGTATTGGAGTAATTCTGTTCAAAACGTTTTCTAATTTCAATTCGAGACCTTTTCTTTAAACCACAAGAAAAGAAACAAAAATTGTGAGCTATAATTTAATATCTTTTTTTTCACTTTATATCACTTGCTGAAACAAGGTAGACTTTTGTCCTATGCTAGCATGCTATTATAAAGACCACAACTCTTGTAGTATATTATTCTGATGACAAACATCTACAGCGCCTGAGGATGTCTCGTGGAGAGGCGAACCGGAATCAGGAGGCGTACAAGTGTTACGGTACCGTAGCCTATGAACGCTTGCAATAATACATTAAGTATCACTAGCGCGATGCCACCCCTGCTGCTAAAACAGCAACTCCTTAAGAGCTTACTGGTGTCCTCACTCACATACAGGAACACAACAACCCTCCAGCGAGTTACTTTTTGTATTGCAACCCTGCATAGGCTGCGATAACCATTTTACATCAGGTGTACCGTATGCTTGTAAGCCTCTCGACGTTCTATAAAAGAAGTACTATACTATAAAGAAGTAAGATATATACTGGTATACAGTGGCGTGCACAGAGATTTTTGACAGGGTAGGCAGAATTTTTTTAAAGCTAATTAACTTACCAAAAAATACAGAATGTTTATTTTGGTTACCTAGTCTTGTGGAAATAATGATGTATGTGATCACTTGTTTTTTTTCACCGAACACCACACACACCACATGAACAACTTTCGCAGTGAATATCATCCATATTTATCAACTTTAAAACTTTAAAATCTTATTTCGTCTGCTACCAGTCAATCGATTCAAAACAAAAACAATGGCGGCCGTTTTAAAATCAAAATAAAATTTAACATCAATTTTATACGAAAAAAAGAAATGGCAATATCTTTCACTATAATTATATGCAGCAAACTACTTTTTAAAATAGTTACGTAGCAATGCTCGCGACACTTCGGTAATTTACGTTATAGTTCAGCTGAAAAGACATTGTCTATACTATGCGAGTGTGTGCGTTATTTGTGTTATTGTGGGCAATGTAATTACAGGAATGCACACTACAGTATTTGTATTAACAACACGGCACACATACGTAAATTTAGACAGAAATAGTTAGTGTCTATGCCGTTAAAAGCTGCCAATGCGGCGCTAGTGTAGTGTAGCGCCTAGCTGCGATTTGAATATGACTAGCGTTGATTTTAATAACTTACCGATACCGATAGATGGAGCTGTTTTTATTTTTTTTGTTTTTGATACGAAATATTAGTTAAAAACTATGTTTAAGAATGAAACATCGGATGGTATTTATCAAATTGATAGGGTAGGGTAGATCTTACATAAAAAAAAAACATAAAATCTTCGAAAAAAGCTCGGTTGTCAGAATCTATACTTCTTATAAAGTGTCGCAGCAGGCTTAGTGACATAAACATTGTTCTTTGATGCTCATCTTTAAACGACGTTTTTACAAGAGCGAAATTTCTTTGGTCGGTTGGTTTAATTCAATTAATTTTGTCGATATTAAATGCTTTGCTATCTCAACCGGATTAGAGACGTAATCATTATTTGAGCTTTGTTCTCGTAATAGATTTTTTTCTATACGCTTATTCGAGTTTTTTCCTAAAAAACGCTGTGTCCCAGTTCTCTTTTGGCCATAGAGTCCTTAACTTATTGATCATCTGATGAGAGGTTTGCTTTGAAGATGTTGGTGCGTCAGTTTTATCTCTATGTTTTGCAGACTTCGCCGATTTGGTGAGAAATTACATATAAAAATTCACGTTGGTATTTGGTGTCTTAACTTTAAGTTCATATTCTGGGGAGTTGTTAAGTAAACTTGAAAAATTGACGAGAAATCTATCTTTTTTTATAGGTATACAACGTTGGGAGGCATACACGCATATGGCCCAGCTTATCTAAAGTGTTTACCGTACCCTATGAAAACTTTAATTACAGATGGCATTGGCACGTCACCTCTACTGCTAGTACAGTAACTCATTAGGAGCTTACTGGTAATATCACTTGTAGATCACATGAACCTTCCAGGAAACTGATATTTTGCTGCGATTTTTTGCGACATTGAGGTAGAGCCAGACGAGCATCGTCCTACCACGATTAGCTAATTTGATATTATCTTTCGTTATCAAAAATGTGACATAAATTATTCCGAAAATAAATACACAGATTTCAGATGATAAATAATAAATAACCGATATCTTTGCCTATTCATTTCGTCCAGTTTCCTGACGAAAAGGTTCTGGAAAAGATAAGCCCGCCCTGTCCTTAAACATACAAGTAACTCCTTTGCAAGTATTCATAGCCTTCTGGAATTGGCATTATCTCCCACTATCTAAAAAGTGACGTAGAAGCTATTTACGTGTTTCTACAACATCTATGAAGTATATCTTTTTCGGTTCTGTCTGCCTACCCCGCAAGCACCTGGCGTGTAGATATACATAAAAATATACATTATCTTCCCAAGCTCAATGTAACATTATCATTCAAAGATTAATTTCAATAAAATTCCTATATATACTATATCATCTGTAATAAAATTGTGTACCGGAAGTAACTTGGTTGTAATAATCAACAACAACATAATATATTTCATGAATACAGCTACACTAAATTTGTTTGAAGATTGTATGTCTCAATAGTTTAGAAGGAAAATTTTATTTCACTATTAAAGTATACATATATATTTTTTTAATTTTAATTGCCAGATTTGCATAATCTTGCAATTAAAATTAAATCATGGTCCATGAGTAGCATAGATATCATATGCAGTTCTCAACGCTAGCGCTCAGTAATCTTCAACGAATAAATACAATTCAATTCTATTGATCTCAATACACTTCTCGTACTAGTTCTCAATTCCTGTAATTTTTCATCATTATTTCTTAGCAGATTCTTCTTTATAAATTTCTATTAAAAAGTTACATAAAGCCCAAATATCTGTCGTTTGTTTCCAAACAATTTGTTATATTATATTTTTACGATGACTTTATGAATTGGAAACATTTTCTAACTTCTAATTCTTTGTAAGAGTTCTTTTTAGCTTGTTCAGTGTTATACAATGAAAGTTCAGGTAAGATTTTCAGTGTCTATTATTTGAAATAATTTTGTAAATGCACCAGTCTTTACGTCCGATAAGGTTGGCTTTGACTATAAAGGATAGTAACACTTAATTAGTCGATTGTGTCTTTAATATACTGAAGTTTGTGATGCGTAATGTACTGTGCCGCAAGATGTAAATACACCGAAGCGCATTTGCGATTGCGCATTTCGGTGCATATTAGTATGCTGAATTTCCGCGACTTACTTTACATAAGACGATATTAGTTAATGCTATGGCAATTTAAATAAACAAAATAAAATCGAAATTAATTTCATTGATGTGTACGCTTATTTACATAATGCTTTGCTGACATCGATTTCGAAGAAACTGATTCTATAATTTTATTTAAAAGTGTTCACTTCTCGTTTAATAGTCGACAAATGTTAGTCACTCTTCAAATCGTATTTTTACCATAGTTACATAGATCATAAAAGAAAATCAACAACATGAAGAAAACAAACACAAAAGAAAGTCTGTTCTCGAAAATCATTTTCAAATAAATTTTTAGCCATGGTATATCTTAGCCTAACTGTTCACATGCTAAATGGTATTATATGTTCTATTCATTTTACGTCCCTCCAAAAAAATTACATTGACTGAATTAGAGCTAAAATGAAGACCTTCTGTGAACTTGGTGAAAATCATAGAAATAAATTAACAAGTTTAATCATCCCTGGCCTTTAGTGTCCGTCGTACTTTAAACTATTTTAGACTGTCAATTTAAGGGATAAGTCGTTTGCGAAAGAATGGAATACTTCGTTGTTTCACATAGGAACTAGAGATATTTTAAGATCGTCTGTAAGAGTCCTCAGTGCTGTTGTACATAGAAATGAATGGCATCAGTTAACAACATATAATTGATATGTAGTAGAAATATCATCGGCATTCAGAGTGTTGCTAGACAACTGGTGGTGGTATAAACAACAGCTTTGTTATGCATCAAGGTACCGACTGGCAATTTAATTGGGGAAATCCACGGGCAGCTCGTACAATAACAACTTCATTAAAACACTCTGATGTTAAACTCCATCCAACGCCTTTGCTATATTAGGCTAACAGCCATTGTCACATTTAATGTCAATTGTGAAATTTTGGCTTTCATAATTAAGAAGATATACTAGAAGATCACCAGTTGAACAACCGTAGCAAAAGTAGTATGGTCGGTAGGAAGTACAAGCTTATCGCCTATTTCTCCACTAAGATTTACTAAGATATCAATTTCCTCCTAATGCTCGATTTATTCCTGTACAAATCTCACAAAAAGCCTCACATCTGTACACTCAAACGGCAATCCGGCATCGTGAGGTACAATAAATCCTTTCACCCACCGCAATGCGGAAGCTGTCTTCGCGATTTGTAAGTATTAAATTGAATCTAGCTCTTAGCAACTATAAGTACCTTGTAACATTGAATTCGTTGTTCTCCGCCCAAGATACCTTGATTAATTCCATGGATTTAATATTGTGAGGAAGTTTATCCTGCCACTCGCCTGCGGAAGTTATTTCCGACTTTGCACACGGGTAAGACTTCGCTAAAGTATTTATGATTTCTGCGATGGAAAGACTTATGCTCCGTTTGTACCAACTTTATAAGTTACCGCTGCTAGTACGTGATGTGTAAGGAATTTATTCATTTCAAAACTTGGCGTTTGGAATATATATAATTATTTTCTAAACCTATACCTTCCAAAGATGTGAATTATGCAAATAAATATGTAATGAAATAGTACAATAATTTTTGGAGACCTTAGGTTGCATCAGAGCATTATGTTTGATAGCTTATGTTTGAAATTTTGAATAGAAAAAGAAATACGCGAGGTGATATTTACTTATTGATAATAATTGATTGCATACAAATATCAGTATCTTTTGAACTACGAATAAACTATTATCCATCTATTTATAACTTTACTCCAAATTCTTTGCGGGGTAGGCAGAGAGAACCGAGCGCCACATAACTCGGTCCTTACACACCTGACTCGCTTCTGTAATAGTAGAACATCCGAATATCAGAATTTGTTCAATAGATGAAATGTATTTTACATGAAATTTAATATGTTAAAAAATATATTGCGAGTGGGTTGGCTATAAAATCTTGGCCTAACTATAATTAATAAAAAAAAATCAATTGAAACATTACAATCATTCGCTTATTAAACAAATTACATACCACTCGCAAGTATGAAGCCTATAGAATATATAAACGTCAATTTGTCTATTTTTCCCCCGGCTTAACTATGGGGTTGGTAGTACAAGTACTTAAGTAGTGCTTTGTAGTATTTGTACTTATCGGTTAAATAAATAAAACTTATATCAAAATAAAGAGCTTTATAGTTTATCACTGTCCTTCTCAAAATCACGAACATTTTTTTTTAATTAAAGTAATTTTGTAAAACTATTTAAATATAGTCTGGCCTGGATTTTTTTTACCAACCACTCGTAATATATTTTTCAATATACCAAATTTCGTATAAAATACTTTTCATCTATTAAACAGATGGGTGATGGTCATTTCTTATTTGGTCAGATCTTAAGACTATAACATTCATAGCTCATCTCATACACGCTCGCCGGTTTCTAGTGCTTCTAAAATCATCTTTTGATAAAGACGATCACTTTAGTCATGATAGGTAAGGCTGCAAGGCGAGCGAGGTGTGTAAGGACCGAGTCATGTGGTTTTCTCTGCCTACCCCGCAAGAAATTTGGCGTGAAGTCATTTTAGATAGGTATTGGCCTTTTTACTTTCGCGTTGTATATTTCGTAATTCTTTCATCCTGCATTCTTTCTACATGTCCGAACCAACGGAGCATGCCTCTTCTTATTTTATTATCGATACTCTCTTTCAAAGCTTTTCTCACATTATGTTGATACTGTTGATTGTAGGCGCTTGGTGGAATTTTGAAGACATCTTGTTAATGTTAATTCTTGCACTTGTACAGATTCCACTTCACAATTTTATTTTATTATCAAGGTATTTTATACAACATATGACAGTACCGTGCAATCAGTTAAACTGACTGATTGCACGGTACCGTCATATGTTATACCGACCGGTTTCGCCTTTATAGCATTATCAAGGTATTTTATATCAGTCAATCAGTCAGTTTGACTGATTGCACGGTACTGTCATATATTGTATAAATGCCTTGATAATGCCGTAAAGGCGAAACCGGTCGGTAAAAATAATAAATAAATAAAATTGTGAAGTGGAATCTGTACAAGTGCAAGAATAAAATTAACGAGATCTTTTCTTACATCATCATGGCGAAGCGGTCTACAAGCGCTATACCACTAATTTAGCGCAAAGCTCGCATTTTGACCATGTCCTATTCCTACTTTCATGCTCTCTCTCTGCCATACCCAGTTTCCTTAAGTTAATGTTAGGACAGCACTGCATTGTCTATAGTATAGTGCCTTCTGGCTCAAGTTTTTACTGCCAAGAAGTATTCTATTAAAATGTATAGGATTTCACACATTACAAAAACACAAGGCGACGTAGGACAAGACGTTGAACATATACATTATATCGACTTTGAGCTGCATTCAGGCGGATTAATCCGGAGATTAATCACGTCTGAATGCAGCCACCTACAAACCTACGGCCATTGGGGACGTTCGTGGCATTGCACCGCCGAATACATAGAGCACCTACATTTGTACGTGACGTCCCTGGCTCATTCACGGTTCGACCTAACGAGCCCAATATGGGGTGCATAGAGACGGCTTGAATCTTAGCATTAATTACTTCTAAATATTCAAGAGGATCCTATGACTTTTGGGAACATCTGAGGTTACTCGAAATAGCAAGTATTCCCTAATAACAACCCCAATACACAGAGTTGACAATAAAGTACAAGAATACATATCTGCACTACTGCCAATCTTCGCTCGGCAGATGTGTAGTATGTGTTTGTGAAGAAATATACCCGTAGGTAAATGTATTGTAACCAATTGACGTTTTTTTTTATACATTTCTTAACGTACTTTCGATACCAGTTTTTTTTTTATCTCTATTATTAATGAAATATTTTTATACAATGTCCGGAGGTGCACAAGGGCTACCTTTGCTGTTAACACAGCAACTTCTTAGGAGCTCACTGGTAGCTTCGCTCACTCGCGGGAACACAACAAATGAACGGGAACTATTTTCTGTGAGGTGAAGGTACTTCCCGAGACAGGTTGTTTTGTTACGTCCTACCTTTCTTATAAATACCAAGACAAACAGACATGATCATATACACAAATGTTTGTCAAACCTACGAGCGTCAGTGTCAAAGAAGCGTTAATAACCCTTGCTAAAAAGTAGAAATAAAAGGCTTTCGACGAGCAAAGTGTCGCTCGTCAAAAGCCTTTTATTTCTACTTTTTAGCCTTATCCCTTTCTTAACCCATTAGGATTGGTGAAATTCTCTATCTAAGCCTAAGAATTTTGCGAAGTATGGATTAAAGGCGTAAAAAGTTTGAAATTGTTATAATTCATAACAAAATTGAACAATTAATGTTAACTTCGCTAGGAATTGTTTAGATTCTGTTTTTTTTATATGTTTATTACACACATTAAAAGTCATGTATAGAAAGTCAAAGAAAGAAAAAACATGATAAATGATACACATAATGTTAAGGAAGTGAATGATGACCTATTGTAGATCATTCAATATGACGTGAGACAAAGTGTAAACAAACATAGGTTTTCGAACTTACAATTCGGTAAACTGAGGCAAAATCACACTAGATACCATAATATAATGTGTTAAGTACCTACATGGGATAGAGGTTCGCTTGGCGATTTTCATGTTTTTGTATAATATCGCGTGTTCTCGATAAATCTGTATGTATTTATATAAACTTAAGAAGCAAAGCCTCATCTACCCTATCTATATAAAAAAAAACATCCAATCGTTAGAGCGGTTTCCGAGATACTAAATATGTATTTATAACCAAGATTCGGCGTTTAAATGTATAAGATAATGATAAAAAATAAAAAATATTTATTTGCCATTATTCTTCCGGACACTTAGACACGTCTCACATTGTCATTAATTAAGATAAGACATTATATAAGATAAGATAGTAATATACTCATATTTTAAATATAAACCATATAAAAATGTATATATATTTGAGTCAGGATCCGTGCGACATTTTAGTACCATCAATTATCGTTTGCCTTTACTCTCTCGCTCTCTGAAAACTAAACAAACTAACTTGTGACCCTAAATGTATGTTTTTCATTAGCGCGAAGTCATCTTTAAGCCCGGTGATTTAGCGGGCAGCTCACAAGCCGGATGCGGGCGACCTTCCACTATCCCGCTATTTGTACCCATCCCGCAGGATTTTAGTTAGACGATGTAAATACATTGCTGATACATCAGAAATACAGTAGAATATACACAGTAAGATAACTTCGAACGAACATTTGAGAGTGCGGTGTGAGTGGCTCGCTATTACGTTCTATTTATTATGTTATGTTATGTTATGTTATGTTTATGTTATTATAATAATTATAATTATGTTTATTATGTTATGTTCGATCTCACCGGCACGTGGCGCACGCTCCAAATCAACGTATCTCTACTAAAATTATTATAAACAACAATCAGACTGACGTAACCAACTCTAAAATAGATACATAATAGACATTAATTATCATTTCACTCACCCCTCTAACTATATAAGGGACAGAAATACTATGGATTTGTCATTCGTAGCATATTATTGTGAAGACTAATATCTATAGCGTCCGAAGATGCCTCGTGGAAAGGCGAAACACGTGTCGCAGAGACAGCCAGGGCAGCAACGGTTGTGGGTGCATGCGATACATGTTTAATATTGGGCAGACGACCGGAACAGCCGAGGCAGAGCTCGCATTCTTCTTGGGGTATTTTATAGCTCTTCACCAACATCTAATTATTTCTCCGCTTTGGAAAAACTCCTTGAAAACTCAATGCCCCATTTTCAATCACACTGAAGTTATAGGTGACTTCAATACATGCCCCTTTAAAAGTGACTATCGCTCTATTGCACTAAAAGCCCTTACTCATGCTTGTAATTTAACCATTTTACCTCTCGATGGCACACATTTTTTTCCCAGTTGTCAGCCTTCACTTTTGGTTTTAATCTTATCGTGCGAAGCACAGGCAATGCCCTGCCGAAGCATTTTCATTCCACGGCCTCATATTCTTAACCTATAAATTGCGCTCTCCTAAACCTAAACCCAAAATCCTCCTGCAGTATAATTTTAGTAACATGGACATTAATCGTTTGCGCGAGGATGCACTCAATGTCGTGTAGTCAGCCATGATTTGGCCGCTACAATTGATGATGAAGTGGAAATGTTCAACGCATCATTGTTAAATCTTTTTCAGCATCACGTTCCTATTCGGCCTGTCGGGGTGACACATCTCCCTGCGCCTTGGTTGACTGATAAAATTAAAAGTTTTATTGCAAAGAAAAATAGGGCCACAGCTAAATACAAATCTGATCTGGAAAAATATAGAGATTGTTATATTCGAGCGCGAAACGTCTGCAGCAGAATGTGTACAGATGCTCAAAGACACGACATTCATAAGTCTGTCGAAAATAAAAATCCTGCGAAAGTATGGAAATTTCCAAAATCATTCAGAGTTCGGAAGCAGCCGAATAGTAATCCCATCAGTATTGACTTAAATAACCTTAACAGGTATTTAGCTACTTCTGCTGTATTGAATAGCAGCATTAAATCCAATATAACAGCATTATAACCAATACTCTTAATAATCTGTCATCGCTCCCAACTCCTGATTTTCCGCCATTTATCTTTAATCAATTTACTGATTGTGATGTGGAGAAGAAAATACGCTCTGTGGCTTCGAATGCTGTGAGTGATGACAGCATTAGTCGTTCTATGATCTTGCCCATCCTTGACATTATTCTTCCTACTGTCACTTCCATTCTTAACAATTCCATAGCTTCCGATATTTTTCCATCTGCGTGGAAAAATGCCTTTGTTATTCCTCTACCTAAAAATTCCTATCCGCGTTCATTCTCTGACTATCGACTCAATTACATCCTTCCTTTTCTTTCAAAAGTCCTTGAACGCTTAGTTTAACAACAACTAAGTACTTTCCTTCATAATACCAATATTCTTAATCCTATACAATCTGGTTTCCGTCCCGGTCATAGCACGACAACTGCTCTTTTGAAAGTCTCAGATGACATGCGTTTTGCCATGGAGCATTCGCATCTAACGGCAGTTGATTTTGATATATTGCTAAAGCAACTGCGTTCTCTCAACATATCTCCAACTGTAACTGAGTGATTTCATTTTTACTTGTTCAGGCGTCGGCAGCGTGTGCGTATTGACGATTCATACTTCTATTGGAGTGCGCTAATCCTCCTACATAAATATATACGCATGGTCCGTTAGCATTAATCTCAGACGTCATTTCTATAGTTAATGATCTTTCTCATATATTGGAATGGAATAATTATCATGGTATTGTTGTAAATCCAACCAAGATGTAGGCGATCGTAATCGGAAGTCCTCGCTAAATTACTAAAATTGACTGTAGGCCGATTCTACTAAAAAACTGCAACTGCACTGCAGCGCGGCGTGTGTCAAAATGCGTACATTTTGACGATTCGTTAAATGTCGCTGCTGTCAGATCGCTTAACGAAACGTCAAAATATACGCATTTTGACACACGCTGCGCTGCAGTGCAGTTGCAGTTTTTTTGTAGAATCGGCCTACAGGTCTAATTTGTAGCTAGTAAACTTTAATGGTACCGATATACGTTTTTCGGAAACTATAAAAATGTTGGGATTATCTTTGATAAAACTTCATCTTGGTCGTATCAAATGGCAAGTGTTAGTAGGAAGCTGTTTGCTTCTGTTGGTTCTCTCAGAAGACTGCAAATTTTTCTTCTAATTGATACGAAAATTACGCTCGCACAATCCTTGCTCCTTCCCATTCTCGATTACGGTGACTTCTGTTATCTTAATATTACCGAAGAACAATTAGACAAGCTTGAGCGTCTCAAAAATGTTTGTATTCGGTTCATATTTGGATTCCGCAAATATAGCCATGTGTCTGAATTGCGCTCTCATCTCAAGTGGCTTCCCATTAGACTTTACCGTAATCTACACGTTCTATGTCTGATATTAAATATTGTTCGATGATCCGGAACGTTTCGTGTTTAACTTAACCGCTTTACCTAGTGGATATATTAGGGATTAAAGTATGAAATTACCGATTTGTTGCGTCAGAACTCGTATTCAAAAATTACTCGGATTTTCGAAGTATCTATTTTTCCCGTCCAAGTTCGGACATGTAGAAAGAATGCAGGATAAAGATTTACGAAACAGATATATAAAGCAAAAGTAGAAGGATGTAGCAGCCGAGGAAGGCCAAGATTTACCTACATGACCAAATTGATTGTGTTTTATCAGAAAGAGATGTTAGGAGCCCTAGAAAATGGCGATCGTGCATGAAAGGAGCTATGAATGTTAAAAAACGAGTAAGGTATATAAGGACCAAGATATGTACCACACGGTTCTCTCTGCCTACCCTGCAAACAGATAGACAGATTATTATATGTATTTACTCGTAGGGTAGCAGCTTTTTTGGCGCAAAAATAGTTTTTGAATATAATTCAAATACAAATCTGTTACATGACCTTATGTTTCTGGAATACAGATCCATGGCAGTTTTCAACAAGTTCTTATGTTGACTTATAAATTTGTAAAGTTCCAGTATCTTGCTTGAAATAAATTAAGTGCCTCTCGCGCGACACCATCTCTGCTGCTAACACAGCAACTGCTTAGGAGCTTACTCGTAACCTCGCTCAGTTAGTTAGTTATTATTTGGCTACGATTTTCTGTAAGGTGGAGATGCTTTCCTAAAGGAGCTGTTTTGATGCGCCCTATCTATCATAAAAACAGACAAGCGAAACAATCATGTTCATGCACACAAATGTTTATCCTGTGTGGGAATCGAACCCACTCCGCCGCCGAGTTCGTCAAAATTTACAGTTACAGGGCTTTTCCTCTCCAATACCTTAAATAGTCCTAACAGACGGCCGGTTCGAATGAAATTACAAGGGTCCGGGTAGTTTGCCCACACTAACTTAAATAAGGTCAACTTTTATAGAGTGAAAACGTAGTAAAACCCGATAAATTTTGACCCGGCTAGGGTCCGGCATTTGTCATTCCTCATAATTACCTCCTGGAGAATATGGCCCTCAGATTCTGTATAAGAATGCAATATTAAAAAAATATTACCACATTATCTTTATATATATCTTGTCGTCAGATTGTAGGAATAGGCTATTTCATGAAATGGCCGGATAGATCGTTTAATATCGAGAATATTTTAGCATACACAGCCTGGATGTAATACTCAGGTACAAAAGACGCCATCACTTATATATACCTAATAAGTATACTATATATATATAACACTTGTGTATAACTCACTAGCAAAGGAAAGCTTAACTTGCATTTGGAATTTGGATCTTGGAACTAATTGAACGCTTCCATGTTAATTTATATTGTAGAGTAGAGTATCTACTTAGGGTTGTCGAAATTAGAAACAAATTAGAAATTAAAGGCTATAACAGACGATACTATTTTTTCAGTAGTCGTAATACTACGCTGTTCACAACTCAACGTTTACAGGCTGCTCAAAGGCAATAAGCAATAGCTTGTCTTAGCGACTGTTACCTAACAATGATATTCAGATCAACAGTTAGCTGTCGTAATTTCCTTGTTACGGATTTTTTTTGATGAATCCCTATATCGATATAGTAAGATCGAGCTGCTTGACACACGTATGAGCACAAACCAAAAACCACTTGACTACGCATGATGGCACCTGTGCTAAATATCCCAGCGATTCGAGTCTAGTGACCAATGAGAGTATATTTTATCCAATATGCCGATAACTGACGCGATGTTAGAGCTACGCGTTCTATATTCCACCCGAACCGTAACGGTGAATTTAGTTACTACGTAAAATTGCTCTTATCGGTTCTCAATGACTTATTTCCTTCGTACGTGTGAATTCTTGGTGGTATCTAGCTTCTCCAGATATTTTTCTGTATGATCAAATTACTTATTTTTATCAACATGTTCAAAAACACTTGTTTCATTATTCATCATTTAAATATACCTAATATAATATTATTATATATTATGTGTAATGCAGGAAGAAAAAAATACGAAACAGATATACAACGCGATAGTAGAAAGATGTAGAAGTCGAGAAAGGCCAAGACTTACCTACCATGACCAACTTGATCGTGTTTTATGAGAAGGTGATGTCAGAAGCCTTAGAAACCGGCGAGCGTGCATAAGAAGAACAAATATTTTTAAAGAAGCGAGTGAGATTTGTGAGGATTGGGTCATGTGGCGCTCGTTTCTCTCTGCCTACCCAGAAAGGGATTTGGCGTGAAGTTATAGAGAGATATATAGATTTTAGTATACTCGTATAAGAGGTAGGGCCATTAGCCCTACCGGTGAATTACTTTTACCTCACAGAAATCTGCAGTCAAATATCAACTTTGTGTTTATGCGAGTGAGTGAGACTATCAATTAGCTCCTAAGGAGTTCTTGTATGAGCATCAGGGGAGGCATAGTTCGAGCAATACGATTTCTGTATTGTACGTATTATAAAAATATACATTAAGTATCACTCGCGCGATGCCACATCTACTGTTAAACAGCGACTCCTTAGGAGCTTACTGGTGACCTCAATGACACGCCGGAATACAACAATCCTCTATGGAGTTGTTATTTTGTTATTTGGCTGCGACTTTCTGTGAGGTGAAGGTGCTGCCCCAGACTGGGCTGCTTTGATGCGCCCTACCTTTCTTGAAAACACCCAAACCAAGACGAACAGACATGTTTATGCACAAACATGGTTGTTCTGTGTAGGAATCGTACCCGCGCGCGTTGGTGTCAAAATAATGAACAGTACGTTTCACCACTGCGCAACCGAACTCGACAAAAACCCCTCTGCAAGCATACATATCGCAAATATTTTGGTTTCGGTGTGTGAGGCGAATCCCATGGTCAGCAGTGCGGCTATCGAAGGAAGATGTGGGCATCACATAGAAAATATACCAAAAGAGGTAACATTGACCTCATATAAAATAAATCGATTCGATATTGTAAGGATCAAAATTCATTTACCCATTTAGACATAGATATACTTATTAGCTAGTCGAAAAACAACGCTCTTGCAGTTGAGTAAAAATAGATATCGTTGATTCATGAGAGCAAAAAGAATATCGAGAAAATGGCACGTTCTCGCCCGCACAGAAATGACGACGTCTGTTTATATCTTAAACTTTGCTCTTAGTAATTATGATAATTAATATAAAATAATATTATTGCATTTCAATATTATTAAGTAAGATATGTCGATTTAAATTCATTCAGTCAATTAAAATTGTCATAACATTTAGAATGCACAGTACAAGATGAAAGAATGACGAAGCAAATATACAATGCGAAAGTGGAAGGATATAGGAGCCGAAGAAGGTCAAGACTTGCCTACCATGATCATTTGCTCGTGTTCTATCAGAAGGTGATATCAGGAGCCCTAAAAACCGGCGAGCGTGCATGAAAAGAGCAATGAATGTTAAAGAAGCTAGTTGAGGTATGTAAGGATCGAGTAACGTGACGCTCAGTTATCTGTGCCTACCCCGCAAGGAATTTGGTGTGAAGTTATACATAGATAGATATATAATATACCTGAAAAATAAAGATTTTTATCTTAAAATCTGTTGCATGCAATGCATTCTTTAGAAACTAATGTATCATTTGTTTTGAACAGATTTGTTTTAATTATAGTTTTTGTAATCATATTTCATTAAATTACTCGTACTATCAATTTTTAAAATATTTCAGAAGAAGAATAGTTTTGATGTTAACAATATACCAATACAATTTGATCAAACCTACTTTGTACGCTTACGCCACTCACGCACTATCGTTAGTTGATTCATGTTATGGCTGCTCCGGTCATATCTGTCTCTGCTGCTGCGATGTATATCTTCACGCAATATCACGTAAAGAATAGCGGGTTACCTATGCAGAGAGAACTGACTGCCAACATCGAAAAGAAAGCAAAAGTTTAAACTAGTTACCGCATTCACTAAACATCTCTGGTGCAATAAATTTTGTATTGTATTTTTTAATATGTATTTTTCTGCATAATCCGCAGTACATAACTTTAGAAGGTACATGATCACTGAACTGCTTCATAAAACTCCAAACGTCAAGTTATGAACTGAATAAATTCCTTTTACATCACGTACACGCAGCGGCAACTTATAATGTTGGAACAAACGGGGTATAAGTCTTTCCTTCACAGAAATCATAAATACTTTAGCGAAGTCTCACCCGTGTGCAAAGTCGGAAATAACTTTCGCATGCAAGTGGCAGGATAAACTTCCTCACAATATTAAATCCTTGGAATTAATCAAGGTATCTTGGACGGAGAACAAAGAATTTAGTGTTGCGAGGTACTTATAGTTGCTAAGAGCCAGATTCAACTTAATACTTACAAATCGTGAAGACAGCTTCAGCGCTGGGAAAAAAGGGTTTATTGTATTTCAAGTTCCCGGAAGTTCATAAATATGTAGCATCAGATGTCTTTGAGAAATTTTTATCGGAATAGATTAAAAATTATGAGGAAAAGGATATGTCAGTAAGTTTTATTGTTGAAGTGAGTTATTACCGCTAGCATTTTGATATACTTGGAAAATCACGAGGTTATCAGTCATTACGTGAGCTATGTTTAACAATCCTCTCTTGATGTCAAACTAACACTACCTAAAGACAACTGAAGAGATCGAAATTGGTGAAAATCTGATTACGGTTGTTTTTTCGTAATTTCTTGCTTGAGTCTCATCAGCTTTTGGTACTGGGACCTGATTCGATTCATATAGGTGGCCGACGACAGAACCTCATAATGAGCACTGCCTTTCCAATCCCACCATACACACAGCATCACCTATTTCGATCCGGTTTTCACTATAGTCTGTGGAGCTTGTAATTAAACTTCAAAATATAGCGAATTTCTTTATTAGATTCACTAATTTTGGTGGACAGGAAAACAATAGGAAAATGGCGGGAAATAGTTTTTACTTTTTATTTTTCCATTTTCTAAATGTCATCTGTTCAATAATATCAAGGAACTTCTTCCCGCGCTTTTGACTAGTGACATTGTTGTTATATTTGAAATGTTTACAATTCAGTATAAAATTAGTTTTATGTGACAATTTCGATAGTATTTTGTAACATAAGTGCTACTGTCTGTTCACAGTTATTTTACCTCTGACAGATGTAAGTATGTAATTCCGTTCGGTTGTCGTTACTGGAAATTACGTATGTTAGAACTCCTCGTATTTTTCTGTCTTAGCAGTGGTAATTCTTCTTGCATCATGCCAAAAAGTATTCAAAGTAGTGGTATAAAGATTGTGTTATCAGTGCGTGAATTTTGTGAAAAGGAAAAAGACAATAAAGGTTCTTTAATTCCATTTGAAAATGTTGGACAAGGAGTTGCCGCATAACAGGTATGTAAATAGGGTTACCAGTGTCCAACATTTTACCCGAACGTAATGAA
Source organism: Pyralis farinalis (assembly GCA_947507595.1). Taxonomy (NCBI): domain Eukaryota; kingdom Metazoa; phylum Arthropoda; class Insecta; order Lepidoptera; family Pyralidae; genus Pyralis; species Pyralis farinalis. The sequence continues at coordinate 34,033,264 of OX382260.1, read as the reverse complement.
AAATAAAATAATATAATAAGTATGAAGGCAGGCGGTACTATTGAATATTTTTGAGTTTTGCCGAGTATGCTTAGTATTTTAAGGGATGATTATATCGATAGTATTATCGAAAACTTTTTGATTTGAAAGCCATTTATTTTTTATTTCAATAATATAACACACCAATTATCTAGCACTAAACTAAGCTCGAAGCTTGTACTATGGGTTGCTAGATTACGGATAAAATGTTCTTATTTAGATAAATATATAGATATTTTTAATTATAAACATAATAAACATCAAAAGCAAAGTTTAACGTTTGTTTTTATTGTTTCAGGCATATCTGAAAAAAACTGTCTGCACTATTACTAAAGAAGGCAAAGCTACTGCTTCCACGTCTCAAAAGGTTACTACACCCAGAAAAAAACGTGATCAAAAGAAGAAAAATGTGTTAGATGATTTTGATTCGTGTGCAATCAGAAACAAAATATATGAAACATTAGTTTCCAGGGCGGTCGTACCACATTGTGGAAAATTATACGTAAAATCGGGTTTAGATTTAAAAAATGTGGGTCTAAGAGGAAAGTATTCATGGAAAATCATGACATTATAGCCTGGAGGGAGATATAGATATCTCAATATTTTACGACAAAGTCGTAATGAAGGAAGACCTGTCGTTTTTCTTGATAAAATTTATATTCACGCTTCATATGGTGGCAAGAAGTGCTGGCAATCTGAAAATGAAGAAGGTGTCATGCCTAGCGATTCCGTTGGTGCACGATGGATAATTGTTCATGCAGGTGGTGAGATGGCCTTTATACCAGATGCGCGATGAACAAAACAAATTTCATATGGCTTCAGGATAAACTTATACCATATTTACCGCCCAATTGTTTTGTAGTTATGGATAAGGCCCCATATCACACTGTAAAGGTAAATAAAGCGCCGACATTGAATTCCACCAAATCAGATATGCAAAACTGGATTATAAATAAGGGGTTATCTTATCTGCCTAACATGGTTAAAGCCCAATTTTATGAAATAATAAGATAACATAAAGAAGTACCAATATATGAAGCTGACCAACTACTCGAAGCTCATTGTCACAAAGTAGCTATCACTACGACTTGAACGCCATTGAATTTATGTGGAGCCTTGTGAAAAGGCGAGTAGCGAGCCAGAATGTTGACAAGACGCGACCAACTTTGTTAAATTGACCCAAGAAGCTTCCCAGTCGGTCACTACTGAAGAGTGGCAAAAACAATGTGAACATGTGCGCCACATTGAAGACAGGTTGTCTGAAAGAGATGGATGTATGGATGCTGAACTAGACAAGTTCATAATATAATTAAAGAATGAATCTTATACAGAATCTGACAGCGTTTCCGAAGATTCAAGTTCAGCGGATAGTGATTGTGCGTCGTCGGCAATCTCCTTGGAACATTCATATTGAAAATAAATAATAGCATTACATCTTAGATTTTTATTTTATCTCACAGGTTCTGTTAAAACAATGTATAAGAAACTAATAACTGCAATCCCTACAGCGCGCTGGTTTGACAGTTGAAGTATGGGCGTGTTAAAAGTCAATTTCGGACTGAAGGTAAGACTGAATTTCGGGTAATGTACTAGGCATTTCAATGTAATAATATTTAAGATAAATCGCCAGTATTGCTGTATGTATATGTTATGGCTTCCGTATGTATTACATACCTATGCCATAACATACATTATAATGATCTGCCGTTGCCACAGTCAATAATATGATCAGAATACATTTATGGTGAATATTAATTTGTTAGATTCGTCCCGCAGTTTCACATTTGCACTATTAATGTGCTGCCGATGTTAATAAAATCATGAAAGCAAACCCTTGTCCTCACGATATTTTGAGCTAAGACTATGTAAATTTCTTTAAAATCGATTTAACCATTTTGTCGCGAAAGGTAACAATCCGACTAACTACAAATATTTTTTAATAATGATTTAAGAGGGCTTTATTATATTATATTATTTTGATTAAATATAAAAAAATCTACAATTTTAATGTTTAAGTGGGAATCTTAGAAGTTGAATATGGTAACACAGCTCTCAATTTAGCCAACATAACAACCAGAGGTAAAATAACTGTGAACGGTCTGTAGTGAAATTATACAGTAATGAAAAAAACTCAAATATAACACGTTTATGCACTTTTTGGAAGTCGTGAATCAGTTCATCAAGAAAACCTTGTAAAAATCACTATTGTTTTACGGGTGGTATTTAAACTGGGTTGATTGGGCCTAGGTACCCTTCCCAAGTATTTTTTCAGCACAGTACTTGAAGCTGGAACATATAATTAAGATTTTCAAATTAATGGTTCTAAACTGAAGACGTGGCTGTATGGGCTAGATCCCTTTGCCTTTCACCTCGGGGATAAAACGAACCGAACCGAAAAAAATTTAATGATATCAAAATCAGCCAGATACAAACAGTACAACCAAAGATTCTACTGTAACTTTTTTCTTATAAAAACGTACATTTTCATGTCCTATGCGATATGCCCTTACGTCTATGGGTATTTACCCGTAGACGTAAGGGCATATCGCATGTAGACAGGTAGTGTACGGAGATTCCTGTTGATTATATGACCGAAGTACGCGATGAATAATTATAATTTGTTCGAAAAGTGCTTTCAAGAACTGAATTTCTTTTTGGATTCTTTGTGATCTAATGTTAATTTTTCTTTTATAAGCATAGTCTTAGACAGAATGCTTTTGGAATGAAAAAATATGAAATAAAATTGAGAACCTACCTTTATTGAAATCGATGGCTACTGCCATCGATTTCAATAAAGGTATCTCGCACCATGTTCAATCTCAATGAAGCGTCAACATCTATGAAGTCGGTTACCCTTTTTTGTTTAGCTTAACATTTGTAAATTATGTGATCGACATTCAACGCCCCAATTTATTCGGCATATTTGATTCTTGCGACATATTATGCCGAAATTATGGTTCCTTATTTACGAGATACTGTTTACGATTGCACTAATGTGTCGAAGTCGAGCGTTCAAGCATAGTGTACGAAATTTTCAAACAAATTTTGTAATTAGTCATTACTGAAATTACATACTGCAAATTTTAATAGATTTACATATACGAGCGACTAACTACGTGGTCAAAGTGTTATTTATTGTAGACCCAAAGTCAACTAAAGGCACATCACGCACCATGACAGTTAAAAAATATTTACAATTATACAAAGCAAAAATTTTAGCCGAACTTTCATCGTACAACACTGAACAAGCAAAAAAGAAATGTTACAAAGAATTAGTAGTTACAAAATATTTCCATTTCTAATTCAAGTTACCATAAAAATACAATAAAATAAATTGTTTGAAAATAAACTCTAAATACTGGGCTATTCCCGGGTTCTCAATTCTCGTAACTTTTAATTGATAATTCTTTAGAGATTCCCTTTTAGAGAAACATCAATGGAAAGTTACAAGAACTAAGAAATGAGAGAATCATTGAGATCGAATAAATTGAGTTTTAAACATTTGTTCGAAGAACATAATCCCCGGCCGTTAGGCGCCGAGTACATCATATAATATCTATACTACACATAGTATAACCACGTCGTAAACTTACAACTGCATTAGAAAGTATGTGTATGTCGTATTCGTATGATTTTTCGGTCTATCCGATATTATGCGGGCGTATGGTGGGTAGTTGTGAAATGATAAATACAATGCAATTCGTATCACACTATAATTTTAAATCAACACTTGTAATCAATTTACAGGAAAATACGAAACGAGAGGTCAGTCCCAAGACGTCGCCACTTGCGCCGTTTGCACTCTGAGTGTCGACCTCTTGATTCTGCCAAAGCTCGCCACCGTTCGCGTGCTTTCGTTTCGTCTTGAACATCCGTACTCATGACCGGATGCGACATGTATATTTTAATGATTGAGAAGAAATTGGTTTCGCCGCCATTGAAATATACATCTTATTTTTGACGAGCTCAGTAGGTCAATCGTGAATGACGCGACTTTTACCAACGCTCGTGGGTTAGATTCCCAAACAAGACAAACACTTGTATCTATGAATATGTCTGTTTGCCTTGGTTTGTATGTTTTAAGAGAGGTAGGTCGCATCAAAGCAACCCGTCTGTGGAAATACCTCCACCTTACAGAAAACCGCACCCAATAACAACTCCCTAGAGGGTTGTTGTATTCCTGCGTGTGAGTGAGGTCAGTAAGCTCCTAAGGAGTTGCTGTGTAAGCAGCAGAGGAAGCATCGCGCGAGTAATACTTAGTATTTTACAAGCGTTAATAGGCTACCGTAACCGACGTTGTGTAAAAAAAATCATATTGTACAGATTCTGTGCAGTTGCATTCATTGACCGATGTATGAATTATATACTAATTTTATGGCTATATTACCTATGTTCCGTTCTGTACAACCAGTTTTGCTGGAGGTTTTATCCAAATCACTTCCGGTGTAAGGCATAGGTCATACAGTATACTATAAGGAATGTTATCAAAGTATCGCATGAATCTTAGAATGAATACATTTCATCCAACTATTTTTATACAACGTCAGAAAGCATACAAATATACGGCCTGCCTAATGTAAAGCGGTTACCGCTTTACATTAGGCAGGCCGTATGAACACGATTGGCCCTATGAACGCTTGCAATACATTAAGTATCACACAAATTCTTAGGAGCTTACTGGCGACCTTACTCATATGCAGGAAAACAAGAACCATCCATAGTTTAGCTACAGTTTTCTGTGAGCCCTACCTCTCTTAAAAACATCCAAACCCACCTTTGTGGGAATCAAACCCTTGATGTTAAAGTAGCTTTTTACTAATTACTGCGTCAGCGAGCTCATCAAAGTTAATCTACAATCTGAATATATAGACATATCCTTTCTGCGAAGGCAGAATTTTTTTAATTCAAACTACCTACTGTTTATACATCGCCTTTAGTTTCTCTTCCATGAATAGTCACGTGGAAACTGTTTATTCTTAAATATCTCTCTAATCACGAGTATTTATCTCGGTTAAAGGAGGGTTGGTGTTAAAATGACATTACTAACGAATGCGTCAACGCGCTCGTCAAAATAAACATCAGACGAGCTAATAAACTAATCTAATCTAGATATTGTAGGAACGTGTAAATAGCCTCTACGCTATACAATTCGGATGACACTGTACGCAAGTTGTTGAGGCAAAATATATTCCTGTTTTTGATCGTTGTAAAATTCAAATTTAAATATTCATACCTTGTTCAACAGCCTTTTCAATCAGACGTCACGTCAACTCACCAAACTTTAAAGTCAAGTCAGTCTTGTTGAGTAAACATACCTACGACTTACCGCTTCCAAGATTCTTTTTCCGGAACAAACTGTGGGTGACAGCGGCAGTCGAATGTTGCTTCGGTTATTTATTATTTATCACCGGTAAATATGAATCTGCGGAATTTATTCTTGGAATTGCCTATTATTTTTTTACGTCATATTTTTGCAAAACAAGAGCAAACGATATTTGTCTTCTCAATTCTGCGCATTGTGGAACACTTTACAACGCCTCAGATTCCAGAGAAAATAAACTTTACCCCTCAATATCCAACGAGAAAGTTTTATGTGCAATTTTTCACCAATCGCGCGATATTTGCAACAGAAACAAATATGAAGATTTTTTTTATACAACGTCGAAAGGCATACAAACATGCGGTTCACCAGATGTAATGCGGTTACCGTAGCCTATGAACGCTAGTAGCAGATTAAGTATCACTCGTGCAATGCCTTCTCTGCTGCTAATAAAGTAACTTCTTAGGAGCTTACTGGTGACCTGACTCACACGCAGGAAAAAACCCTCTAGGAAGTTATTATTTGGCTGCGGTTTTCTGTGAAGTGGAGGTACTTCCCCAGTCGGGCTGCTTTGATGCGCCCTACCCCTCTTAAAGCTGTCTTATTAATACTTTAGAGAGCATGTATTAAGTGATGGATAAGTTAAAAACAGTCTAGCGAAAGAGAGCTAGGACCCAGCGTTGATTGATAAGAAACAGGCCGATTAAAAATTTCGAGAAATCTATCTTGTGGAAAACTCGTTAAAGGATGTACATAACATGTAATGTATTTGGTCATAATCATTGTGTAAACGATTATGACCAAATATATTACATGTCAACAGCTAAAACAATAGGTAATCTATGGCTACTAATGGCTAATTGGAGGACAATAATCGAAACGTAATACTAGTGTGTTTCGAAATTTACTGACTTACACAACAGTTGTTTCCGGTTACAGCATACAAGCATACGGCCCACCTGATGTAAAGCGGGCACCGTAGCCTATTACCGCTTTCGATATATTATATATCACTCGCGTGATGCCTCCTCTGCTGATTACACAGCAACTCCTTGGGTGCTTACTGGTGACCTCACTTACACGCAGGAACACAACAACCCTCTACAAAGTTGTTATATTGGCTGCGGTTTTTGGGAGGTGGAGATACTTCCCCAGACTGGCTGCTTTGATGCCCTACCTCTCTTAAAACATCCAGACCAACACAGACAGACAAGACAAACAGACAGTTTCATGTACACAAATGTTTGCCTTGAGAATCGAACCCACGAGCGTTGGTGTCAAAGTCGCGTCATTCACGACTGAGCCACCGAGCTCGTCTTGTGAAGAAATACTTACCCAGGGTGCTTTGATGCTCTTTAAGCCCCTTTTGCTAGAGATTCATTAGTTAATTAACAGTATGTAATATGTACAAGTGAGTCGAACTTCGAACTCAAGAGATTCAAACTGCAAAAAATAATGTGAGCCACTTACACCCCTAAAAGTGAGCTCTTATAATTTTGAATAATAGAAATATTACATGCAATCTTCTATGATGATAAATAATTACTTATCGCATACTCATACGCAAAATTGTGTAACTTTACCACGTCATAAATAAATAAATGGCAAATTCATATGGGCATCATTAATAAATAATAAGCTGAATACAGCTCTGCAAACAGCGCTGCCTGTAGGCAGAAATCGGCGAGAATACATGATGAATTACTAACGCAAACGACGATAGGAACTCGTGGGTAATTATATTAGTCTACTATTTATGTAAGCTGTGGCAAGGCAAAGCAAAGCTAAACTTGCATTTGGCATTTGGATCCGGGAACTAATTGAACGCTTCAATGTTAATTTATCTTGGAAAGTATCTACTAAGAGCCCGCGCACACAGGCAGCGGTCAGGAGTTCCGAGTTCCGAGTTCCACGTTCGGCGTTCATTAGAATGTACCGAGTCTATAACAACAACGCACACAGCGGGCTGTCTGACCGCGGCGGTCAAAGCGGAACGTCGCGTTCCAAGAGTTCTTTTCCCGCCGAGACAGAGAACGCCGGAACGCCGGGATGTCTGAGTTAGCAAACACGGAAAAGTTGATTGAATTGGTTAGGGAAAGGAGTTTATTATACGATTTAAGTAATAAAAACTATAAAGTAAAACATCACTTGTAATAATTATATTTCAATCATTGATGTCAGTCTAATATTGACAACTGATATATATACACCTACCTATTGATTAAAATAAGCGATATATTCGTCCCGAATTGCATACGCATACTATTAATCGACATTCGAAAATAAATATAGAATCGTTGTTCATCTTTAAGTAAATCCTGAAAAATATTACTGAATTCGCCTTGTTCTTCTCGCGTTGTGTTAATTGGGTGCACCCAATACTTCCTTTTCTTTTTAGAAGCTGCTAAGCTCCACAAGAGCTCCACAATAATTCTTCATCGGATAACGAACTTTCTACAAAAGACTTTCTTACAAAAGAGAGCCATCCGCTCTATTTATAACATGGGCGCCAGGGAATCTCTTAGAGAACTATTTAAAGAAATAAATATCCTCACGGTTACCTCTCAGTATATTTATGAGAATATAATGTATGCTCGTAAAAATATAGAGTCATTTTCTAAATTTAGTGAAAATCTTAGAAGTAAGAATAGATTGCGTATGCCTGTACATCGACTTGCTAAGACTAGTAGATCTTTTATTGTAAATTGTATTCGATTCTATAATAAATTACCTGAAACAGTTCTGTCCTTGCCTGAGAATATGTTCAAAAGGTACATCAAAAATACTCTGTGCAGGAAGGGTTATTATAGAATCGATGAATATCTAACTGATAGAGATGCTTGGAAATGATTCAGCACATGTATTAATATATCTTTAATTGTACCACTTGATTTCACTATATGTACACTCACATATATTTATTGTAATATATTTTAACGATGGAAAAAAAAGACCCATATTGGCAAGTTTCTTTTGGCATTTCTTCTTCGCCAATGGTCATTTCCGAAATGCTGGTAGATTAAAAAAGAGAGATTAAAAGTAAAAAAAAAAAAAAAAAATGGAAAATTATTAAGATACAATATGATTTAATTTAAAGAATGTAAGACGTGTCTAAGTGCCCGTAAGGGTCTAATGGAAAATAAATGATTTTTATCTTTATCTTTTATCTAGTGGCATGTTGCATGTGCAAAGACCCAAACGAAACTATGTAGAACGCGAGAATTTGCACGCCACTTGTGTGCGTTGGAACTCTTGGGCGGTCAACGGTCACTAGAACGCAGAACTCTGACCGCTCTCTGTGTGCGCAGGCTCAGGGTTGCCGAAATTAGAAACATTAAGGGCTATAAAAGTCGATGCTATTTTTTGAGTATAATGTACGAGGTTTAAGGCGTAATACTATGCTGTTCACTGCTCAAAGTTTACAGGCTGCTCAAAGGCAATAGCAATAGCTTGCCTTAGCGACTGTTACCTAATAATGATATTTGGAACGATTTTTTTTTATATTTATGTTACACCACTAAGGTGGAAATGAAGCATACGGCCTGTCTGATGGTAAACAGTCACCGTAGCCTATGGACATTTGCAACACCAGGGGTGTCACTGATGCGTTGCCGACCCTCTAAAAACCTCTTCACGCATTTCTTGAAGAACTCCATGCTGTAGTCCCTTGGGAAAACCTCGGCCTGGAACTCATTCCACAACTTGAGAGTTCTCGGAAGAAAATTTCTCTGGAACCACACAGTACGCGACCATTGCAGTTCCAGCCTGTGAGGGTGAACTCCCCGCCGTCGGCGTCTTAGCTGTCGTAATTTTCTTTATTACAGAATTCTTGATGAAATAGTCTATCGATATAGTAAGATCGAGCTGCTTGGCATACGTGTGAGCACAAACCAAAAAACCACTTGACTGCGCATGATGGCACCTGTGCTAAATATTCCAGCGATTCGTGACCAATGGGAGAATATTTTAACCAATACGGTGATAAGTGACGCGATGTTCCTCCTCAAAGTTTTTTTTTTCATACTACGTCGGGAGCTATACAAGTATACGGCCCACCTGATGTAAAGCGTGTTCCGTAGCCTATTAACGCTTGCGATATATTAAGTACTACTTGCGCAATACCTCCTCTGCTGCTTACACTGCAACTCCTTGGGAGCTTACAGTTGACCTTACTCACACGCAGGAACACAACAACCATCTAGGGAGTTGTTATTTGGCTGCGGTTTTCTGTGAGGTACTTCCCCAGACGGGCTGCTTTGATGCGCCCTACTCTCTCTCTTAATCAAAAACCTAGTCAATACGCTACGTACGCTACGCGTTCTATTTAACCCCCGGACCCATACCGATGAACTAGATTACTACGTATAATCGCTCTCATCGGTTCTCAAGTCAATTCGTTCATGCGTGTCATCAATTTTTGCCGGATATTTTTCTGTGCAATCATATCACTTACATTTTATCAACATGTGTTTTAGTATACATCATTTCAATGTAATATAATATTATTACATATTTTAATATATTTTAAAAGATGTAGGGTCATCAGCCCTACTGGCGAATTAGTTCTTGGAAGATTGTTGTATTCCTGCGAGTGGGTGTAATTGTCAGTTAGCTCCTAAGGAGTTTTTGTAATTGCAGCAGGCGTTACAACGCTCGAGTGATACTTTCTGTATTGCAAGTGTTCATAGGCTACGTGAGTTACTTTATGCCTCCTGATAAAAAACGGGGTGTGGCCAGGTCGTGGACACGGCCGTGAGTTTTACGAGTATTCACGTATCGCTTTTTGTTATACAACGTTAGGGGGCATATAAGCATACGGATCACCCGGTGTAAAGCAGTTACTGTAGCCAATGAACATATTTGCATTTGCAATACATTAAGTATCACACGCCTGTCACCTCTGCTGCTAACACAGCAACTTCTTAGGAGCTTCGTGGTGACCCCACTCACACACAGGAACACAACAATCCTCTAAGGAGTTGTTTTTTGGCTGCGGTTTTCTATGAGCTAAAGGTACTTCCTCAGACGGGAAGCTTGGATGCGCCCTACATCTATTAAAACACCCAGGTCAAGACATACAGACAAGTTCATGCATACAAATGTTTGTTCTGTGTGGGAATCGAACCTACGAGCGTTGGTGTCAAAGTAATGTAACAGTGCATTTCACCACTGCACCACCGAGCTCGATAACAACCTGACAGTTTTCGATAATCCCATGGTGAACAGTGCAGTTATCGAAGAAAGATGTGGAAATCATATAAAAAATCATATAGGTACATAACCAATTATGGTAGAACATATGAACAGAATTCAATATTATAAAAAAATAAGAAAAATATATCGATTCGATATTGTAAGAATCAAAATCCTTTTAGCCATTTAGATATACTTATTAGGTACGCGAAAAGCAACGCTCTTTGAATATTCTATAGAATATACCAAGAGAGTTCAATGTTATAAAAATAATATATATATATATCAATTCGATATTTTAAGAATCAAAATCCATTCACCCATTTAGATATAGATACTTATTAGCTAGCCAAAAAACAACGCTCTTGCAGTTGAGTAAAAATAGATACCGTTGATGCATGAGAGCAAAAAGAATATCGAGAAAATGGCACGTTCTCGCCCGCACAGAAATGACGACGTCTGTTCATATCTTAAACGTTGCTCAGTGTAATTATGAAAATGAATAAAAGATAATATTATTTAAGGATTTACATATATTGCTTTCAATATTATTAAGCAAGATATGTTGGTTTACAATTAAAATTGTCATAACATTGTTATTAATTTTTGGGTATTGTTAAGATAAGCAAGAATTATGTAAAGGCTATTGAAATATACTGTATGCAGAACATTTTATTCTAACCATAGAATTGTACCATTAACGAGAGCTATTTCGACATATTTTGAGCGGTATATAGTTTTACAAAAATATTATATAAAATAAATATTATATTATACCTAATATTAAAAATAAAAATAAGAAAAATAAAGGTTTTTGTTTTCAAATCTGTTAGTAACTGCGTTCTCTAGATATTAATCAATATTTTGAGCAGATTTGATTTGATTATAATTTTATAAAATCATATTTCATTAAACTACTATAAATTATTGAAATCTTTTAGAAGTATGGTTTGTTATTAACAATATACCACTGCAATTTGATCTAACTTTTAAAGGTTCCCGAACCCGGGTAATACTTAATCTCCGCTCCGGGAGGCTGAACCGCCAGTCTATGTAAAGTTCCTGTTGCAGTCGTCGTGTCAGAGACGGAGAACGGGGTGGACCTTTCCACCCGCGCGCCTGCAAACCACATAACCCGCACTGTACTATGGTGAAAGACACCGCGCTTTTGTCCTTCACTCTGTTCGTTCATCGATTTCTCATTTTTTTTTACCTCATTGCAAATTAATGGCAAAACGGAAAATGAAAAATAGTTCCACAGCGGCCAGGTCGTATGCTTGATTACCAACTGGGTATAAATAAAATAAACTACTTTGTATGCTTCCGCAACCCATGTACTACCGTTAGTGCATCCATGCTATGGCTGCTCCGGTCATGTCTGCCTCTGCTGCTGCGATCTTCGCTCCATATCACGTGAAGAATAGCAGGGTATGTAAAGAGAACTGACTGCCAACATGGAAAAGAAAGCAAAAGTTCACACTGGTTACTGCATTCACTAAACATCTCTGGTGTAATAAATAATGTATTGTATTGTTTCAATTGTATTTTTTTGTATTTTGTGTGTAAAATCCCCAGTCCACAACCTTGGAAGATATACGATCACTGAAATATCATGATCATAATACTCCATACGTCAAGTTTTCGACTGAATAAATTCCTTTTACATCACGTACTCGCAACGGCAACTTATAAAGTTGGTACAAACGGAGCATAAGTCTTTCCTTCGCAGAAATCATAAATACTTTAGCGAAGTCTCACCCGTGTGCAAAGTCGGAAATAACTTTCGCAGGCGAGTGGCAGAATAAACTTCCTCATAATATTAAATCCATGGAATTAATCAAGGTATCTTGGGCGGAGAACAAAGAATTTAGTGTTGTGAGGTACTTATAGTTGATAACAGCTAGATTCAACTTAATACGTACTTACCACTTGTGAATTTAGCTTCCGCATTGCGAAAAGGAAAGAAAAGGATTTATTGTATTTCAAGTTCCTCGATTGCCGTTAGCACGTATATGTATGGCATCACATTTTGTCAAATTTCTATCGGAATACATCAAAAGTTATAAGGAAAAGGATATGTTAGTAAGTCTTAGTGTTGAAGTGCGTTATTACTACTGATAGTTTGACGTACCTAGAAAACAGGAAGTGATTGATCAGTGATTACGTTCGCTTTGCGTTGACATTCGTCTCTTCATGTTAACCTAACATTACCAAAAGTATATTGAAGAAATCGAAATAGGTGAAAGTCTGAGTTCCGGCCATTTTTTTTTCTTAATTTCTTGCTTGAGTCTCATCAGCTGCTGGCAGTAGCGACCCGAATCGAGGGTTTTGGCCGACGCCAAGAGCTTATAATAAACAATGTCCTTCCAATCCCAGTGTCACCTTATTGCGAGTTAATCTGGGTATCGCTCTAGTCTGCGGAGCTTGTAATAAAAAATGAAAAAATGCAACGAACTTTTTGTAATAAAAGTTAAAAATATATGGAATTTCTTCATTTAATTCACTCGTTGAACCGAAAAACAATATAAAAATGACGGGAAACCGTTTTCACTTCTTACTTTTCTGTTTTTGAAATGCCATGTTTAATATTTATCATTTTTTGAAAGTGCTTTCAAGAACTGATTTTTTTTTTTGTCTTGTTTATGATTCGATGTTAATTTTCCTTTTATAAGCATAATCTTAAAATTAATATTTTCATTACAAACGTATTCCGTCAAACGGAATACGTTTGTAATTATTAAAATGTTTGTAAATATTAAAATAAAATTGTGGAATTATATTCATTGAAATGCACCATGTACGACCTCAGTGAAGCATCAACATCAATGAAGTCTATTTGACTTTTCAGGAACACCGTTCCTATATGAAATCTATATGTATGTCTGTCCGTTTGTCAGTGTGTGCATTTTTTTCGTATATTCGAATTTTGACTTCAGATTCGGATTCAGCATAAATATATATATATAATAATAATATATATACAGCATAAATAGGAATGTCAAAATGGCCGAAAAATTAAAATAAAAAAAATTGAATTGTTATATAATTGACGAACCAGGTGTTCCTCTGGCAATGCAAGCTTGCACATGGTTACTTTTGAATTCAGACGGTCGCGTGTGACATATACCCAAATATATAAGACTTGAATCTTTTATTTATAGGTTATATAATTATCACTTGGATAAAGAACATGTATCTTTTACGTTATCTATTTGCTTGTAAGAACACAGTAACCTTTAAAAAGGTTATAATTTGACTTCAGTTATGCGGTAAGACGTGAATACATTTATATTTGCTTATTAAGTTATATTACTTTAGGCCCATTTGGCATAGTACACTACGTATAATTAACTAAAGATTTTTTACTTCACGTTTAATTATCTTGCCACAGAGCTCCAGCAGCTTTGAGTTCAGACGTTACTTGCCCGAAAATAATTTGAATTATTTCTACAAAGGCTTTCGAAATATTTATTATTGTTAATGCCTGAAATGCTTCATCGAATTCACTTGAAACTTCGTAAATTTAACAAAGTTATCTACGGGCCTTCGAGAATCTTCAATGCTTCCAACTTGTGCGAACAATATACAGTTTGCAAGTATTGAAAAGATTCAATAATTAAGCTTGGAAGCTCTTCTATTCAACTTGAAAACAAAACAATAATATTGTAAACATCGTATCCTTTTAATTTTATCGATAACGATAATCGTGTAAGAAAACAAGAATACACCCCAATTTCAATAGAGAAGATGGTTGGCAAGTACCACCTGCTTGGGATCCAGTCCTAAAAATAATCAAGTCACAAACTCAGAGATCTACTAAAAAACGTTCCGTATATACGTTCCGATTCACACAAAAATCGCTTACAGTGGTAAGCGATTTTTGTGTGAATCGGAACGTATATAATTAATCCATCCATCTCGGTAGATGTAATAATTGAATAACTAATGTAAGACAAATAACGCCTTAGTCTTCCTGCGACCACGGACGCTACAAAGCGTTCGAAACGTCAGATTCAACAAAATAAATAAAACACGCGATACTTCCGTTCAAAATTGTTTAATTCAAAGATAATGATGTAACTATAGTGCAGGGATTGTGGGATACAATTAAAATACTTGTAATTTTTTTACGAATTAATTTGTTTGTTTTATGGGCAGTATCGGAAATTACGCAAGCTCACCCGGATTTGCGAGGGCTAGCACATACTTGCATGGACCCTATTACTGTCAATAGACATTTCCGGATATAATCTGGAGCGATTTCAGTTCTTGTCTTGTCTTGTATCATCTCGCCTGACTGGTGGAAATTCATTCTAAATATATATGAAACTATTTACATAAGTAAAGGGCCTTTCGAGAATTTGTTATAATCTTTCTATAATCATTTGCGAATTCAATCACTAGTACTTTGGTTTTACTAGAGTTCTTATCATCTATTTCGATGAGTCCAATAGCGGAGTGGTAATCAATGTTACTGTAAGACCAAGGCTTGTTGGTTCGATTCATACACGGCATGAACATTATGAACGTGTGTGTTTGTTTTGGTGTTTTCAAAAAAGTCGTCGTTGCATCAAATCAACCTAATAACAACCTCCTGGAGAACTATTGTGTTCCTGCTAGTAAGTGAGATTACCTGCAGGGATGGCAACGCAAGTATGTAACTCCTGTATTGCAATTATTCATAGACTATGGTAACCATTTTACATCAGACGGTAGGCTTGTATGCCTCCCGATGTTGCATAAAACTACGGGCGGCGAAATAAATAAATATGTATCGGTAGTGAATTTATATATATATTTAATAGCTCGGTGAGATTATTTAATATATACTTGTATAATTAAAAGTCAAACCCCACAGGGGCCGGGAAAGCGAAACGCATCCGGTACGGCATTTTTTGTATAATTCGTGTTTGTATGCTACTTGACACATAAAAAGTGGGCGCTATCCAACACAGTGTAATTACTTCTAGTGTGGTATACATGGAGTACTGTACCGGCGCTGGATACCCGCTAGGAACGTGTGATTCGGTTCAGAAACGACCTGTGAGAATAGTTTCATACGGCGTTAAGCCATATGTAACTATTACTATCAATAGTTTAAGTAATGCAAGATTAACTTTAATGCAAGATTTTGCCTCTCTTTGTGTTTTCTACCGATTGTGCAATGGGTTGTGTTGTGAGGTATTGTTCGATATGATGCCGACAGCTTCTTTTTACAACTGCACTGCTCGCTGATGGCGAAGAACACCCTCCCTCACTCACTGGAACCGCAATGGTTACATACTGTACGGTTCCAGTGAGTGAGTGAGGTCACCAGAAGATGAGGAGTTGCTGTGTCGATAGCAGAGGTGGCAACGCGCTAGCGACTTTCTTTTTATTGCTAACGTTTATAGGCTACGGTAGCCGCTTTAAATCAGGCGGACTGTATGCTTGTTTGCTATCCGTCGTAGTATATAAAAAAATTGAATTAAACAATTTTTAACGGAAGTATCGCGTGTTTTATTTATTTTGTTGAACCTGACGTTTCGAACGCTTTGCAGCGTCCGTGGTCGCAGGAAGACTAAGGTGGTATTTGTCTTACATTAGTTATTCAATTATTACATCTACCAACATGGATGGATTAATTATATATGTTCCGATTCACACAAAAATCGCTAACAGTGTCCGAACATTTTTTAGTAGATCTTTGGGTTTGTGACTTGATTATTTTTAGGACTGGATCCCAAGCAGGTGGTACTTGCCAACCATCTTCTCTATTGAAATTGGGGTGTTTTCTTATTTCAATAGCCTCGCGCAACATTCTCGGCATGTAGCGATTCTCCTTGGCGAGGATTTGTGGTTTATCGAACCGGATGTAATGGTTTGGCTGGTCCAGTGTATGTTCACATACTGCAGAGTTCTTATCGCGCCTATTCTTTATGTCAGCAATGTGTTCTTTCACACGAGTACCTACGCTTCTCTTTGTTTGCCCTATGTATGATAAACCACATTCGCAGTCTAATTTGTATACTCCTTCATCAAATTAGAATGCGAATTCAATGTGTAACAATCGTGAAAATCTAAGACAATACTATATAAAAAAATGTCATTTCATTCGGAGAACTCCAAAATTGTGGAATTAACTCCAAGCCGAAGTTTTCCCAAGGGAATTGTCAATAAACAAATTTAAAACTATTAAAGCCAAATTGTGTAGCAGGGCATATTATAAAGTATCTGACTATATTAATGATAAAAATGCCTGGGAGTGAGTCGATCCAATTATAATGTAATTAATAATTTATGTAAATTTGTTTGGATACCAAAAGAGGGATGCCTGAGTTTTTTGGCAGTATTTTTATCAGTGTTCATCTAGTCATAAACTGCACGGTAGGGGAAAAAATTGTGACGATTCCAAACAAATGTAGCCATTTTTACGGAATAAAAAGATTTTGACTTTGACATTACCCACAATAAAGGTTGCGAGCCAAGATGCTGACATTCATATAATGTCATTAAATGTTATCCAACTAACTAGTTTCATAATCAAGGATGATTATGTACATGTAAATTTCTCTTCAAATTATTCGAATTCAACTTTTCTTTTAGAAGTGAGACAGGTTAAAAAGTGCTAAAAGAAAGACAATGTATGCCGCGGTGTGATCGGCATACATTGTCATTACATTCTTTCTACAACTAAAAGAGTGCTTTATACTAGATATAAGACCATTCTGTGGGGTGGAGGGTTGACAACCTGAGATACAGGATTTATCCTAGTTCAGGTGCCAACCCACCATAGTATCATACTGTATCACACAATCCATGTATATATTTAGTCATCCTGATTTATGGTGAGAAATAAAAGATTATTATTATTATACAAAATCGCACAATTTATAACCTCACAAAAACAATTTCGCAAGTAAATGACTACAAAACAAGACTTATGAATGTAACATAAGACATTTTTTTATGTATGTATGTATGTATATCTTCACGTCAGGTCCCTTGCCTTGCCTTGGGTAGGCAGAGAGAATCGAGATTTTTTTTTTATTTACACGCAAACTCATTTGTCTGTCTATATATTATGTATGTTCGGTATGTTCAAATATGACACATGAATGTCGCAAAAAATAATTTTCGTTCTGCTTCCATGATTCACATATGAGTCATAAAATAATATACTCAAAATAAATGATAATATACATCAAATTTTTATACACATTATATTGTTTAGTTTATGTGAATTTCTAAAATTTAGGTTACCAGAAAAACATGGGCATAGCAAATTCATAATATGCGTAACATAAAAAGCTTATTACAGTAAAAGTAATTTTAGTCTCAGACAATCCGAATTAAAATAATAAAATATTTTGTAAGCCTAAATACGCGAGACTAATTAAAAGTACAAACCAATATATGAACGTTTTTTATGTCACAGCTAACGCTTTAAAAGTTATTTGTTCTTGAAACAAATCGTGGTAATTATCTTACATATTATACAAAATGAATCTCGTTGGCTCTGGCACGTTATAATTATAGTTTGAAACAATGTCACCTATTTAGGGGTGCAGTTAGGACCATTTCACGACACTCGTGCAACTTTACCAATAAAGTGCGCGTAATGGGAACTGAATGGTACATTACAGTCTACCATAGTTTCTCGAATTGAATGACAAAGACAAAGTAATTTGCTGTCTCGACAAAACGTAAGTAATTAAAAGAATTATAACAAGCGTTAACATCAAATTAAAAACGCAATTCCTGAATAAGACAAAGAAAAAATATATATATTTCGAAAGACGAATAGCTTAACCTAAGAAAAGTTTGGTTTTCTTTATTTGTCAAACTCAGAATATCTTAGCAAATATTGCCTTAGGCTTAAGCAGCGAATCCCACCAAGTCTAATGGATTAGAAATCGATAACGAACGGATAACGTTAGGAAGAATTCCTAAGCCCGTGAACGCGTCGCTTACGGTTGTTGTCCGGTGATAAGATGACAGTCGTTAAGTCATGGCACTGGCCTACGGGTGGCCTGCCAATCCATAATTAAGCAACGCAGCGTAGAAAAAGAGTAACGATAAACTCCTTTGGTCAGAAGACATCCCATATTCCAACCAACCCATATTCCAAGTTGATTTAAAGTCAGGAAATTTCTTTAATAGGGAAATTTTTAATTTCTCTTCTGATAGCTATTGACTCTGTATCAATTATTCAACGAATATTTAGCTGAATAATCGATATAATAATATTGGCTTCATATAACTATGTGTACACCTTCATTATGACGTAATTAAATCTTTTAAAAACTATTTTTGAATCAACTTTCCATGATCATCATCGTTAAAGAAAGTCTGAGCTTGCCTAGTGATAGCTGCACGTGCTTATATTCGTGTTTGGTCAGCAAATCTACAACAGTAGTTTTACCCAAAATTCAGTTGGTTCGATACCTCGCTTATATACGTAGGTCACACTATAAGTTTTGCGTAACTTAAAAAAAACAACATGTTATAACCAAAATATTATGTTTATTGCTTTTCAAAATACTCTCCTTTACATTTTAAATATTTTTTCATGCGATCGAACCATTTTTTAAAACAGGAGGACCACAGATTTGAAGGCATGTTTTCTACGTGCTGATTGAACGCTATCACTGTATCTTCGGAGTTGGTAAAAGTGAAACCTCTCATCAAATCTTTGATTTTGGGGAAAATACAGAAATCACAGGGCGCTAGGTCGGGGCTATGCGTAGGATGGGTAACGAGTTGTACTTTTTCGGAAGTTAAAAATGACTTTGTTTTGTTGGCCGTGTGTGAAGAAGCGTTGTCATGATGTAGAAAAACGCGGCTTTTTGGTCGTCTTTCCCGAACTTTTTCTAACACCCTGGGTAAACAAATGGTAGAATACCACTCGGCATTAACACTCTTTTGATCTTCAAGTGGAATTGTGCAGATCGGACCCGTAGCTGAGAAAAAAAACGCGATCATTTTTTTACCAACGTTTCTCGTCTGCCTCACTTTTGTTGGCCTGTTCTCATTTTCAAACACCCATTCACAAGATTGCTGTTTTTTCTCGGGTTCAAAACAATAAATCCACGTTTCCTCTCCTGTGACAATGTCATAAACAGTATTAGAATGTCCGTGGTCGTACTTCAGTAGCATCTGTGAGCACCATTCCACGCGAGCCTGCTCCGCTGTCAGTTCACGAGGGATCCAACGACAACAAAGTTTCCGAACTTTCAATTCTTCGTGTAAAATTTTCTGAATTTGGCTCATACCAATCCCCAATAGTTCTCGAATTGTCTCCTAGGTAATCCGCGGGTTTTCTTCAATTAGCCGCTTAACAGTAGCCACATTATTTACGTTGACGGCAGTTGAAGGTCGCCCATCACGAAATTCGTCATGTAAAGAAACTCGACCTCTCTCAAATTCAGCAAACCATCGCCTCACGGTGCTCAAAGAAGGTGCTTCTCTCCCAAAAGCATTTTGAAGACGAGCAGCACAGTCTTGCGGAGAGAGAGAACACTTAAAATCATAAAAAATCATCGCTCTAAAATCTTTTCGACTCAATTCCATTTTCGTTGCGTACGTAGAACTTTGATGTGTGATAAAAAACAATTGACAAATGATTTCCCGCCAATTGTTTTTTTTTTATTACTAAGTAGGTTGCAACGTTTCAAAAAATATAACATTCGAAATTCAAATAGTTCCGATTAGCTAGAAGTGCAAAACTTTTAGTGTGCCCCATGTATATGTCGCATCTGGTCATAAGTATGGATGTTTAAAACGATACGAAAGCACGCGAACAAGATGAAATGGAGAGTTAGTGCAAACGGCGGCAAGTGACGACGTCTTGGGACTGCCCTCTCGTTTCGTATTTTTCTGAACATTAATTACAAGTATCGATTTAAAATTATAGTGTGTTACGAATTGCATTGGATTTCTCATTGCGCAACTAACGGCCGTACGCTCGCATAATGTCAGATAGACCGAAAAATCATACGAATACGACATACCTATATATTCGGGGATAATTTTGCACAAAATACAAAACTTATTCCCGAGCTGTAATTTTGCCATAATCTTTAGAGGCATGAAGATTATTACCCGCACTCAAACATTATAACCTGAATTGTACACAGTATGTCAATTAAAGAACGTCACTATGAACGTGGCTTGAACGAGAGAAGAGATATTTTTAATAAATTACCTCAGCACGAGTAACTCAACGTTACAGGATAATGCAGCTAATAACAATTATGTGGAGGGTAGTTTTCTTCCTTTAAATATGTAAGGCTACCAAGAAACAGCTTAGACTCTGCTTTAGCTGCTGTAGTAGCATATGTTAATATTTTAAATGTAGACAATGTACGAAAACAAAATTAGATCAGTAGATGGAGCCTCGCGGTCGGAGGAGGGTAATGACGATTATTTGATCAAATCGAATGAGTCACTTTCGAGTACAAATAGTTGTGAAAGCTAGTCGTACCTCATTCTAGTACGAAACCATTAAACTGTCGTTGTCCATGCTCACTTGACCAAATTCGTTTTCTATTGGTTTAGATTCTTGTTATGATAAACCAAGTTGCTTGAGTTATGTGGTCGAGGTGAAGTGACCTTTGTCTGAAAAATTATTATGCTTATATATTATGGTGCACACATGATGGACTTTAATGTGTTCAGGAATTAATTCCATTTATTAATTTCAATAGCATATCTAGTCGTCTCTCTTGAGGAACTCGATAGATTCCTTGCGCATATAACTTTAATCGAACACGCAGGTGAAGTTTAGTCGGCAAGCTTAGTGTTCAAGTTTCGAGGTCTTCAAAGTAGCTCATCTGGAGTAGTACCTCCACTTCACAGAAAACCACAGCTAAATGACAACTCTCTGGAGGGTGTATTCTTGCGAGTGAGTGAATGATGCCACCTCTGCTGCTAACACAGCAAGCTGTAGGAGCTTACTGGTAACCTCACACACTTGCAGAAATACAACAAATCTCCAGTTGTTATTTGGCTGCGATTTTCTCTGAAATGGAGGTACATTCACAGATGAGCTGTTTGGATGCTACCTCTTTTAAAAATAAACGGGCCAAGACAACAGACATGTTCAAGCACACAAAGGTTTGTCCTATGTGGAAATCAAACCTACAAGCGTTGGTGTCGAAGTAGCGTTACTTACCATTGCGCCACCGAGTTCGTCAAATTTTTCGCAAAATTACGCCAGAATGTATTAACTATCTATTTTTAATGTATCCATAGATACATCTGTGCTATCTACATTCCAGTTCATTGGAAGAATAAATGTTTCTCTTCCTTCATCACCATTTATCACGTAATAGATACCCAACGCCTACGATCAAAACATAATAAAGCTACTATTCACCTAAAATCTATAACGAACCCTTTTACATCAGGACCAAAAATGTGCCCTCAAAGAACGCAATCACTCAGAAGCGTGGTTTCCTAAAACGATTCACTGTATATAATACCTAGTGTGTATAAACCTTTTTCATTTGCCCGTGCAGAGCTCGGAATTTTCCAATTACTTACGCAGCCGGGACATCGATGACCGTGCAGAAAAAAAACTGTCAAGGGTTAGTATTGTGATCTACTGTAAACCAATTTTCAATAACACAGGAGTGAGCATAAAGTGATTTTGTGCTAAAAATGTAGTGTAGGAAAGCACGTCACTGTGCCGATAATCTGCTCAAAGAGTGTAGGCGACTTAGATGCAAACAAGAAACAGCCAATTATAGTGTAATTGTTTGAAGTGCTAGTGGGTCATCTTCGGTTTTAGACCAAGTTATTTATTTCATACATTTTTGACAGTCAACCATCTATTTGTAATTTCACGCCAAATCCCTTGCGGGGTAGGCAGAGCCAACCGAGCGTCACATGATACGATCCTTACAAACCTCACTCGCTTCTTTAGCTGTTACTTCAACACTTGTCGAATATTATCTTCATTCAAGGCCACAGCATAGCTGAAATTATATGCTCTATAAACGTTAGAGATTTTTTTAGATAACAATAGTCCATCTATTATGCCGTGAGATAAAGTGTAAACAAAGAAAACCTAAGTTTTCAAACTTACGAATCGGTGCACTGCGGATAATAGAAAATTTGTGTACGATAAATATATAAACCATACCTTACCTATAAAGAAAATATCTTCATTTTAGTGAAAAATGATACACTAAGTATTTAATAAGTTAGACAAAATATATTTAGGTCCGTATAAAGTTGTGAAGGAGATACCACCAAATGTAGAAATAGTTAATAATAATGGTAAAAAGGACATTGTTCATAAGAATCGTACTCAACTATGCTGTAGGTACCTAGATTTTAGAATAGCTATTATTCGCTTTTATGTTGCAAAAAAACCAGCCAAGTGCGATTCGGACTCGCGCACGAAGGGTTCTGTACCATTATCGATAAAAACGGCAAAAAAATCATGTCTGTTGTATGGGAGTCCCACTTAAATATTTATTTATTCTGTTTTTTAATATTTGTTGTTATAGTGGCAACAGAAATACATCATCTTTTAAAATTCAACTGTCTAACTATCAGGGTTCATTATATACAGCCTGGTGACTGACGGACGGTCGGACGGACAGTGGAGTCTCAGTAATAGGGTCCGTTTTACCCTTTGGGTACGGAACCCTAAAAATGTAACTGTATTTTTTTTCAATAAGTGCGGTGATCTAAGTGTTATATTAAGTATCTACCTATTGTAAGTTCTATGTTGCTACTCTATTACTCTTTGTATTACCACCCAATGTTCAGTGAATACCGTAGTCTATAAACGCTTGCAATACATTAAGTATCGCTATATACAGGTTACCAGTAGCCTCATACACACGCAGGAATACTCACTCCATCGTAACTCCCTGGGAGTTGTTATTTGGCTGCGATTTTCTCTGAGGTCGAGGTACTTCTCCAGACGAGCTGCTGTGATGAAAACACAATACTGGCCTCCGTACATATGCAATTAAACAATGTGGCGGAGTAGCTCTAAACCCTTCAGTTCAAGCACTATGCTTGCAATAGGTTGACATAAGTGTCTGTGGATGAAATGATGCAGCATTTCGTATACCACCAGGTTTAAAAGCACATTATCATCAGCGGGGTTGATAACGCTCGTCGTTCACTTACAAAACACGAACGCTACATTTGGGTATTAACAAGGTTGGTAATACCTAGCTGGGTAATCGACTAAAATACTTAGACTTGGTACTCTATATATATATTTAGGTAGATTACAATTTTGGTATTAATATTATTACAAATAGCTACCGTGAATCGCGGACGACAATATAGACCTTAGATTTATCGACGATATAGTTCTGATGGCGAACTCGCTGGAGGAACTTAGCGCTATGACCTCAATAGTGTTTCCAACCAAGGGCTCAAGATGAACATGGACAGCGTTCGAGAAACTTAGACATATCTTCTTATCCAAAATACCTCAACGCCTAAAGAGCAAGGTCTTTGACTAGTGTGTTGCCAGTGATGACATAAGGAACTGAGACGTGGGTCTTCACTGCGGGCCGTGTGGGAAAGCTCAAGGTCACACAGCGAGCTATGGAAAGAGCTCTTCGGGGTTTCTCTGCGTGATAGAATCAGAAATGAGGATACCCGCAGTAGAACTAAAGTGAGCGACATAGTCCAAAAGATAAGTAAGCTGAAGTGACCGTGGGCCGGCGATATAGTCCGTAGAACCGATAACCGCTGGGGAAGAACACCTCAAGAATCCTTCTGATGACGAGATGAGTTCGAGTACTATATCGAACAGCATCGGGGATAGCGCATCTCCATGTTTGAGATCAGTTACAACCTCATTTTTTCCCGTTAAGTTCAAGCCTACTATTACAGATAAATTATAGTTGTATAATAAATATGTATGTGTGCGAATGTATGAGTATTTAAATTACTTACGATAGTGAATGATATCTATTGATAATTTATTATATTATGTCGGGAAAAAGATTTTTCGTATTTTCTATTTAAATTCAATTTTATCATTGTTTATTTACGTTCAATTATAATATATACGTGCCAATTTGTTCGATAACTTGTTGCCATTTTACAGATAGTAACATAACTCCATTGACATTTAAAAATTTAGGGCTCCTGATCAAAAAAATGAGATAAGTAGTTTTGACAGTCCTTCCTAGGTGTCAACCTGTCACTAGCTCAAGAATTCTGAAGAGATCAAAACAGGGGACAGGATTTAGTCGGTGATGAGCGTTGAGTTGCTCATCACAGTGGTTGAACCCAGGAGACATCGTGTCATACAGGATCCATTTTTTATCACAATACGATTCAAAATTCCCTCGTTATTGTGGCGATTGAGTAATAACGCAGCACTCAATGCGTGTTTGTTGGTGTGCTTCACTCAATTCATGCGGTATCCATTTCTCGAGCTTTTTTACTTTTCCAAATTGTTTCAAGTGAATTAAAACTGTTTTGTCACTCACACCAAAGCCTGCCGCTAACTCTGACATGGTTTGCGATGGATCTCCTTCCACGATCACCTTTAATTTTTCGTTATCAACTAGGGTCTCTGGCCGTCCCCGGAATTTGTTACGTGGATCAAAATTTTTCAGAACGAAAACGTTGAAACCAAAATGTACCATGTTTTCTTTAACAGTAGATTCCCCATACACATCATAAATTCTTCGAGCTGTTTCTGCAGCGTTGGTGCCACGGTGAAACTCGTATTAATAAATAACGCATATTTTAAGTTTTCTATATTGTGAACAGACCGATTTCAAAGAAAAATCAAATGACGTAAGAACAAATGAGTCACTTAATTCGAAATACAAACACTCAAGCCTAATTTTGAAATAAATTTGGATTTGGAATTCCTAACCAAACACCAGAGATTTGAGATCAACGTCAGTTTCACAAAACGCCAATTTAATATGTAAGGACCTAATATCATCGTTGTTTTAGAATTATTTTTGTTTTGTTACTCGAAAGAAATATAACTTCTTGCGTGCGTACATAAGTACAGACAAACTTTTTTTTATGCAACGTAACGTAACGTAACGTAAGGCTTACAAGCATACGACCCACCTGACACCATAGACAATGAACGCTTGCGGCTTAAACTCCTTATGAGCTTACTGGTAACCTCACTCACTCGCGGTAACAAAACAACTCTCAAAGGAGTTGTTATTTGGCTGCGATTTTCTGTGGGATGGAGGTACTTCCACAGTCAGGCTACTTTGATGCACCCTACCTGTCTTAATCGAAAGAGGGCAATAAAACTCCATGGCACGCAAAGAATAGCAAGCAAGACGGAGTTAGTAGCTATTGGTTAATGTGCCGAATCTGTGACGAAGTATAAAATAGGCAGCAATCTTTCAATCTTCATAATCATCGCATCAATCAGAGCTGTCATCGCAAGTGATGGCGACCCTGTCACCACAAGCCCCGTTGAGCCCCGTTAATCCAGGGCAGAGGGTAAAAGATTTCAAGGCACCGACACGGGGCCGTGACACTGACCCGGTTATTTTTGTCTACATTTTAAGTTCACAAATATGTTAGTTTATTAATTTAAGACCGTAATAAGCAAATAAAATTAATTATCGGTGTTGATTTTTTGGTTCCTTTTATAGGGGAAAGGCAAAGGGATCTAGCCCATACAGCCAAGTCTTCAGTTCAGAACCCTTTCAAAATCTTAATTCTAGATGTTCCAGCTTCAAGAACTGTGCTGAAAAAATACTTGAGAAGGGTACCCAGACCCAATCCTGCAGGTAAATACCACCCGTAAAACGATAGTGATTTTTACAAGGCTTTCTTCATGAACTTAATCATGTCTTCCAAAAAGTGAATGAACGTGTTATATTTAAGTTTATTAATTACAGTATAATTTCACTAGCACTTATGTTACAAAATAGTATCAAAATTGTCACATAAAACTAATTTTATACTGAATTGTAAAAATTTCAAGTTTAACAACAATGGCACTAATCAAAAGCGCGGGAAGAAATTCTATCGGTGTTGAAGTTTTAGCTGTCATAATAGTGTTTATTACTAAATGTGTTAATACACAGATACAATAGCAATCACATATGATAGTTGGTAGGAGTCCGTCAATCTTCTGTAAGCCCAATACCTATAATTCCTCCAGTTGGGATATTCACATTGCCTTGAAACACTATTTTCGAAACTGATTCGAAAAGTTTTACCCAGATTCCATATATTTTAAATAAAAACTTTTCGATTCTGATTCGAGCCCATAAATTTCCTACACGTTGCAATAGTCCTAATGCCTACTCATGGGTAAGTATATTGTTACATTGTTATCTCCGAGAGCTGGTCGTAGCAGGTGTACTACACTGCATTAATTTACTCAAAAGGGTGACTACACATTGAATCCATATCCCCGTGAATTCCAAAAATATATAGAATTCCTCACAAGTGCGAAATACTACGGACGAATCTACGAGTAGTATATAATAAAATCGTTAAAGTGCTAATCGAGATTCCTCCGTCACTATACTAGGGGAGCTGCGGTTTTTGGGGCGATAACATCACTTATTGATATCCTTTATTGAGCTAATCGAAATTTAATCTATTTTAGGGGAATCTACAATACTTAAGGTACATTCACGTCGAACAATCAGCTCTCTAGCTTCAAAACTGAAGGAACTCAATTTTCTCGGTTATATACGAGTAGCTTCGCTGGCTAACGCAGCTCTGCAATTAAATTCGAATTCAAATTATTTATTGCATATCATGTTGTACAAAATTCTTATTTATCAAAATTAGTCACAAACATGAACCCTGCGTAGGGCACAGCAACTCGAAGTTATAAAGTTTAAAATAATTTTATATATTTCGTTTATATACTATCTAATACAAATACATGATTTAACTGAATAAGTACTTTATATCAAATACAGGATGTTTTACATTAATATATTCGATCATCTTAATTTAAAGAATTTAAAGAAATTATTATTATACAAATGTTACTATAACGTTTCAGAATTTCTTAATGACAAAGTCTAATATTTTTATTTATGATTATAATTTTATTTTTTCTAATTAAAACAAGTAATTATGTATAGGTATGTTTTTTCATGTATCTCGAGGACGGCACTGATGATTGTTTTTTTGGGTTTGTGTATGTGTCTTTCCTGCAGAATCGAGATTTTTGTGATATTAATAACTTGCATGTTCTTTTTAAATTGAATTTTTATCGGCATGTGCATCTACTCAACTTTTGTATGCCTCAGTGGCCAAACATGTAGAACTAATTTAATTATGTAACACCAGTATCCATTGTAATCACTCATGTTTGACAAAATAAAAAATCTGAATCTGAATCGGAATCTGAATCATTAAAAAAAAGGTTCCGTGATGCCCTTTTCCAACTCATATCTTAAATTGCTACAACCCGTCAACGAAAAACGCAGAGAAGTGAGTGAGTGGATAAAAACCGGCCTGTTAACGGCTAGGTTCGTATCCTAGTGTGAGCATGAACCAATAAATTCGTTTTTTCGGATTTATGTACATATTTGTAATTACCCCTTGCTCGCTGGTCAAGGAAAACATCGTGAAGAAACTCCCACGTCCAAGAAATTATATTTTGAAAGTCGTGTGACCTTACGAAAGAAAGGTTTGGTCTTTTTCCTGGGTTGTAGAGATCTGACGATAGTTGCTGTATGTAAAAATACGTATTCTCGCCAAATCCTTAGGCTTGACTAGCGGAACCCGTTAATCTTAATGGATTAGAAAGCCGAATATCGCTAAGAAGTCGACGAATCCGTTTACGTTCTGAAAATATTAAAATATACTCATTATTGTAGATAAAAATAACAAAATCTTATTAGTTCATGCGGCCTAGCGCCGGCCGGCACCCACCTACTACCGTTAGTGGATAGATAGCTCCGGTAGTCTCTGCCTCGGCTGCTGCAGTCGTCCGCCATCTGGAACAGGCGCTGTACTGCAGCGCCTGAGGATGCCTCGTGGTAAGGCGAAACACGTGTCGCAGCCACGACTGGCCTGGTCGTTGCGGTTTCTGTTCCAGATGACGGACGACTGCAGCAGCCAAGGCAGATACTGCCGGACTGCCAGCCATAGCAGCGTGGGCACGATAGTGGGTGGGTGCCGGCCGGCGCTAGACCGCATAAACTAATTGGTGGCGGATGCACACAAAGCAGCTTAGATCAAATTGCATGTAAAATGAGTTCGTTCGTATTTCTGTAAAGATTATACACAAACGTTGTAACGGACCACAATGAAATAACATTGTTGCCGTCACAAATAAAAATAACCTTGCAATCATATGGATATATGTAGCCGAATTATGTATAAAATAACGCCTAGGAATGTAGGTACATCGTTCGCTACTTTATTTAATAGGTCATTGTCGTTCATACTTGGTTTGAAAGACGCTTCACATAGTGCTCGATTCTCGCTGCCTGCCTCGCGGGCGAGCGGGCGTGATAATATGTTATTGAAGGTATCACGGCGGTATGCTTAGGAAAAATGTTAACTTGTAAGAGGGTAGACGTATACCAGACGAAGTGGCGTGATATTCTTGAACTACCAATCAGCGCGCGGTTACGAGGCTGAGATAAAAGGTGTGTGGTGATTCATAACCAGTATAAACTACTTAAATGGAACGAAATAGATTCGAATATTGAATGACGAGTTGCTATAGAACATTCTAGAATATTTTGGGAAGAGAGACAGAGATACGCAGAGAGGGGTGAAGAGGCTTGATGGTAGGTGGATGATATAAAAACGGGTGGTGCGTTAGTTCATGGCTTTTTTAGTGTGAAATTTTAAGGTAATAAGACGTATTCGATAATTGTTCGTGAAGGGCCTTTTTGTCGGTGTGAATCTCTGGGGTGATAGGCGTATCACTGATAAATCGCGGAACGTTTCTTTTTATTATTTATTTTAATTTCTTTGTGTTAATATTGTGTTGAGAACGGCATTGATTCCTTGCCTTTGAGCTGCGTAGCGAGATATGGGACAATTAAGTTGTCTAATTGATCGTAACGTTAGGCTTGGGTATGGAATCAATGTAATTGTAGTTAACTTAATATTGAATAATCCGGTGTTTAATATTTCGCTAAAATTCAGGTTGATTGTTCAAATTGTGTGCAGCGTGGCCGAACATTGGGTGCTCAGGCTCCGATGGTGGTAGCGTGGCGCATGTTGAGCAATCAAAATGGCGCGGTTTTGTGATATGCAAATTCTAGGAATTGAAACGTAGCATTATTCGTCCGCGAAGGGGGTTTCTTTTATGGAATTTAACTTCTCGTGTTAATTTTGTTTAAGTATAGCGTTGATTCTTTATCTTGAGCATTGTGCATGGAATTGGCGGTACATCTGCCGATCTTTGTGACGCTGCGCTGGGATGTTGATTCAATGTGATCGCGTTTAAGTAATTAGGTCATAAATCGGGTTCTAACATTTCATCGGATTTAGTGTTGGTTATTTGACTGTGTTGTACGAAGTGGCCAGAATTCCAAGGGTCACAGACCTTTGAGTATGGCGGCGGTACCTAGTTAACTAACCAACATTGTCAGGCGAGTTCTAACATCGACAAATTGGTTTAATAGGGTTTGTGGTTATTTCACACTGAAGAATTGTTAGCTAATTAGGGCCTAGCTTCGTTTAAATATGAGTTTGATACCTCACGGAGACTACGAAGACTCATATAGCTTAGGCGTAGGGAGCTGGTTATGCCTTGAGACGGGCCAGCGACTGATTTTGCCCGTAAGGGATCAGTTACGTCTCCCAGGTGCTTGGGTTCGCGAGCTTTCAAAGTGGTAGGAGCTCGTCGAAGTGAATTCCGTCCAGCGTATGCGGGCCATGGAGATTGATCGCAACCCAACCATACTGGTCTCATTTATTTATATATGTATATATACACACACATTTATTTCCTCTGTTAGGAGTCATGGTTCGTGTCCCAATTAGGTTAGGACCATGACGTACACACAGTTATAGGCAATAGACAAAGTCGAGGCTAACTACCTTGCATACCCTAGTTTCAATTAGCAAATCAACATTGCACATCGTTGATTTGGGCTTAGCCACCTTATACATCACACGTTTAACGTAATACAAACTCAAGAAGTCATTTTACACGAGTATCTTAGATTAGATATTGTAGGTACACATTTTATTAAGATCTAGTTAGGAGATAGGTAGGTAGTCGCGATGAATATACGCGTTAGTTAACATACAGCGTGGTAGGCGTGTCAGACGACATTTATAGGGACAGTAGGTACAATTACTGATTAGTTCTTAAGCTAATCGCGACGTGCGTGATAAGTAGCAAGCGGTTACGCTAAGCGGTCGAATCAAGGGTTTCGTTCAGTAAAACGTCCGGGTGATCATATTATCCTACGGCGTGATGTTAGTACCTTTGCGGTGGGAATAAAGGAGTACGAGGGTAGGCGCGTCGCGAGAATAGGCTAACATTTTAGTGGTTGTAGAGTCACGGTGGTGGGCAATAAATAATGGGCTGCAGGTGTCTAGATAAAGCATAGTCTTGGGGCCTGCAACTTAATTATAACATAGATATGCAGGTAGCCTGATTCTATGCTCATTGCATACTTAAAATTATTAAATTACCTTTTGACTGTGGTTACGAGTCGAAAAACATTTGGCGTAGAGATAAATAGTTGAATCTTTTGTGGGTTACATGTTCAGAGCTCGAGGGGTGCTTTATTCTGGTCAGCCGATAATTTATACGCGACTGCTAAATTAAAGTAGTACATTCGCCAGAATCTAACTCCCCCGAGTCTCCAGGATTAGTAAACTCTTCCAGGGGTTTTCATTAACGCTTCTCTAGTGAATCTATGTAGTTCCTTGAGAATTTGCATCCCCGCGCCCGAAAGGGGGTCTCTGTCTTCGGACGAGCGCCGATTGAAACAGGTAATGCTGTCTTTCGGATTCCCGCGGTACGGCAAGGGATTTTCACATCTTAGAAGCCTTATTAGCCTCGTAGGGATAGCCTCGCAGTCGTTTAAGACAACCAAATGTTGGACGGTTCGGGCACGGTCGGAGTATTTAATTGTTAATATACAAAACCAGCTAAATGCTTACCATTCAATAATAAAGTAGTGCAAACATTTAAGTGAATTCAATAATTCAACCAAGCCTACCTAATCGAACACAATGTAGATATGTAACTATTAACTTGCTTCTTGGCAGCTCATGCGAACTGAAGGACGTTTGGCGTAAAGAAAATAGTCGAATAGTTTTGTGCGTTACATGTTCAGAGCTCAAAGGGTGCTTTATTCTGGTCAGCCGACGAGTTTTATTCGCGTTTGTTAATCTGAAGTAATTTATTCGCCAGAATTTAACACTCTCACCCATGCGTCGTTGTCGAGCGGCGATGGGTTAACACAACCCGAGTCTCCAGGACTGGTAACCACCCAGCGGCTTCTATTAACGGTTTTGTGTAGTGTTATGTAGTTCCTCTGGAATTTGCAATAACTGCGCGGATAAGAAGGGTTTCTAGGCGTTTCTAAAGAGCGCTGAATGTAACAGGAATGGGCTGACATTCTAGAACCTTGACATGCGATCCAAGTTGCTACATCAGAAACATTATAAGCCTCGTAGGGACCACTTTGAAGTCCATTAAGACAACCAAAGGTCAGACAGAACAATTGAGCTGTTTCAAGACTTAACCTTAATACTCATAATAGATTACACTAGTCTGGCGGTTTTGCGTTCGGTCGAATTTAGCCTAAATGTTTAGGGCGATATCCCGAAGTAGTACACTGCAAATACCGTTACCAAACTTAACGTCTCTCAAGTGAGGAGACTTTTCTACTGCCGGTTGAGCAGAAAACTTTACTTGATTAATTGTTGCCTATATTGTTTGGAAGTCTGGACAATAGACCCCGTGTGACAGTGGTGACTGAGAAAAGCGCCCTAGCTGTTACATTACAAGACTGACAAATGTATAGATGACGCTCAGAGTACATTTTATTATAAACAAATACGTTATCTGCGGGCGCAACTGAGGGATTTGCCTTATTTATAATAATTGATAGCGGTGGCATAGTGGCGATTTGACCGATTGCAATTCAGTTAGATTGTGCTCAAATAACCTTATACAATCGTTGGGTTCGGTTATCGGGCGAGAATTATGGGATTTGTGCTCTTATAACTGATACTTACCTTGAAATTGAGAATTCAAATTAGAAATAGGCGAAATGCCAAAATTTGACTTAGTGATTATTGTCTAAAGTAAATGGTAACTTTGCCAACATAAGAGTCGATTACTTGATAGTAAACCTAAATTGGGAGCTTCCTTCAAAGCTCCGTTAATGCTAGTGATGAATTGTGAAATACTTGTAAATTGTAATCAAACGTAAATTTAAAATTTCATACTATGAGGTTTATAACTTGCAACATATGAATAAAGTATAGTAAACTTATTGAAATATGTAAAGCGTGTGTAGGCATTCAAAAGAGCCGTTATCACGCCAGTCATTAATATATTGTAAACTTAAACGAGGGTGGCTAATCTTCAATTGGCCATTCAGCCTCGCAAGGAGACGTCTTTGGCTTGGTAGCTTGTCTCGCGAGGAGGAAGCGATGTAAAGTGGATGATCGCTACTGCTCTCGCGTTTGGATGGGGCGTATGCCACTGCCCCGCGAGGCTAGCGCGAGCCAGAGCGTTCTCTATCTTATATTTGAGCTCTAAATTGAATATAGGTTGCTTACTAACCTTCCTCTTTCATATCATTTAATATAGAATATATGCCACTGCCCGAGGGGCTAGCGCAAGCAAGAGTGTTCTCTGTCTTATAATTGATTTCTAAATAGAATCCTGGTGGTGGGAACTAACATTATCTCACTACCGAAAATAACTATAGCTTGCCTTGTCATCGCCTTACGGAACCGTTAACTTGAACTGAACATCGAAATAGTAACAACATTCATTCACACTACAAAGTGACTCCATAGGTTATTTCGCCACGGCATTGTGAGTCCGATAGGAGCTGTGGTGTAAACAATCTAATCTTATACTTAATTCTGATTCGAATGTTGATGAGGAGTATAAATGCCTACTACATCGATAGCTAAACTATAGCTAAATCTAGGAGACTTACGTTCTAATTCTGAGAGTTCTCTTAAGATTCTAAAGTCCCTGCCTAGTAATAGGATATCATTAAATCAATTACAGTGTTATATGAATATGCATAGACATTAGTTATAATCCAATCAACGTCTAACTACGAGGGTCATCTGATTCTTCAGAATCTCCTTTGGTACGCGCGTCCATCTGTCAGAATGCTGGTCCTAAGCAATAAAGAACCAATCAAAATCCGATAGGGTACGGTACAATTCTAACAGTCCGATTGAGACAGAGGGGTAAAGAAAAGCACACATTAAATCTTTGATATTTTATAATTTCCCCAAGCTAAGTAACCTAAACGTGGAGCGGACGATTGGATCTTCACATATATATAAACATATTGAGTAGAGACAGGAAGATAACCTTAGGGAATAGTTACTCTTTAAAGTACTGCGGTGCTACGTTATTTAGGAAGCTTAACTGGTAGGGTTCTCGAATTGCTTAGCCATCTCAGCCACGAAAAGGACTCTGGGTTGCTGCTCACAATGTAGTTGCCACTAAAACGATCACTGCCAATAATTTAACTTGAGGGTCGGCGTGACACATCCGAGACACCTAATTAATAAGTTTAGTTAAGTAGATTGATTTTAGGTCAAGAAGTAGTGACAATTAAAATCAGGAATTCTAGTATATATATCGTCAATACACTAGTGGTAGTTCAGGTACAGATTAGATACAGGAGTAGTTATGTGCGGGGTAAGGAGGTAGATAAACAAATAACTATGTTCAATACAGGAAAAGTTCTTAGTAGACTTATTTCTATAAGAGTGGGGTTCACATAAGTAGTACCATTATATATATCTAAGTTAATAAACCAATAAAACAGGAGGGGGAGACATATAAAGGTAGAGTATAATATTATATAGAGTAGCTCTGTACATAACATAAGTAGAGACATAAAGTAGGTGGGGTGGTAACGAGGAAATGAGTTAAGTAGATGAAATCAGAAGGCGGGGTTTAGTTGTACACAGGTACCTAGTCAGTTATATATTCAAGCTATTCATATATATATGTAGTAATTAGAGTCTCCCCTCTGTAGCGCATACATAAATAAATAACTAAAAAAATACATAAATAAAACAAAAATAATATAATAAATAGAAAAGAAAAGGAAGAAAGGGGGGGGGGGGGGGAAGTTACAACGTCATGTTAGTGATTCAGAGCAGTAATAGCACAGTGGATAAGAAACCGGGTTATTGACCAAAAGATCTCCTGTTCTGATCCTGGCTTGTATCACTTATAATTTTGTGTTTTCGGATTTATGAAAACCTGTCAAATAAAAAATATTTCGAAAGTTCAGTTGCCTAACCTAAGAAAGATCTGGGTTTCCCCCTAGGCTGTGGAGGTCTGATGGGGCAGTCGCCCCATATAAAAATCTGTATCTTCGACAAATTTTTAGGTTTAGGTAGCGAATCCCCCGCCGATCCGCCGATTAGAAAACTAGGTAATGCTAAGAAGAAAAAGTGATTTTGTTTACAAGTTAATGGGACATACTGATGACCAGAGAGCATAGTGACTTCTCGGTGCCCAAGAAGGTATGTACTGAGAGTTCAGCTGCAGATACAAATACTGTGGTGAAAAATCTACATAACTACCAGCACCACAGCACCACCTGTGCTAACTCTGGTAACAAGTATCTGTTAATATCTTCACGCTAAGACTCTGGCGGTACCCACAACAGAGAGAACCGAGCGCCACGTGATTCGGTCATTCGCTTCTTTAATATTTATTGACCTTCTTATGTTCGCTCGCGTGTTTCTATTTCTTGACCTTCCTCTACCTTTTAAAATCGCTCACTTTCGCAATGTATATCTGTTTCATGATACTTTCCTCCTGGTTTTTTTACATATCAAATAAACACAGCATCTCCGAACATACTAAATGAAAGGCTTGCACTGATAACCTCTCTTAACCGCAAGAACACAACAACTCATAAGAAAGTTATTATTTTCTGCTGTCTTCTGTAATGTGTAGTTGGACTTTTTAATTGATATAGGTGTATGATACAAACCTTTTTTCAGAGCCTGATTTGCTAGTTGTAATGATGCGCGGCGTGCAGGTGATGATGGCTTTCACTGTAAAGATGATACTACGTCTTACTCCCGAAATATAGTTGTAAAAACAAGTATCATCAGGCGCATTTCCTTACATTATTAAATTCTCTTAAAAACCCTAAGATCCACCTCACATGACTTGCTATATCTAAAAACGTACAGTCGGTGCCTTATTCAAGTGTACAGGTCTAATAATTTACCGTATATTATTGCACAACTTCGAAGCGGGTGTCTGGAATAATATACGGTAAATTATAGGCGCAGGGCTTGTAGATCGATAACTGGATTCAAGCCTATTAATATACAACGCAAAAGTAGAAGACTGTAGGGGATGAGAAGTTCCAGATTGATCTACCATGGCCATATTTATAGTGTGTTATCAGAATGTTGTGTAAGGAGCCCTAGGAATTGGCGAACGCGCATAAAAAAGATCTTTTCACAAAAATTACGCTCTGTGACTACTTGGTAAGACACCCCAAACAAATCATTATAGACGCAGGATGATGGCCACGTTGTACCGTTTCGACCACTTGGGCATCGTCTTTAGAACTGTGTGCGTACATTTCTTCATTTTGCTTGTTGTAGGCTGAAGCTGTTATGCCATTTAGTAACATAAACATACATCGAAACTTAACACTAATCATTCTCGTTCCTGGAACTATTATTTCCACTTACCTTCCGCTATTACAGTAACAAAGACGAGAATGTTAATGTAGGTACGTATATTGTAACTTACATAAGATTTCTATTGACTTTCGTGAAGCTCATAAACTTTGCTTGACAAGGAAGTTCAAGGACGCTGAATACTCGACGCAGAGAAGTCGTTCATTGAACCTGGAACACGTTCCCTTTGATATCGCTCAAAGGGAGTCGAATACAAATTGGATTTAAGTTTTGTCTCCTTACATCAAACAACAAGGAATAATTGTTTAAAACAGATATGTATATGTCAATTTTTCGGGAGTGTATATTTGCTTCTTACATCATAGTTCACGCTGCTTCGGAATATACATAACCTCAAGAAAAGAAATATATCTGGAACTGCAAAGTATACTACTATTTAGGAATATATTATGTATCTGGAAATATATCTGGAATTGCAAAGTATACTACAATTTAGGATTCCTAAAAACTGCATATTTTTTTTTATACTACCTGATGTAAAGCGGGCACCGTAGCCTATTTTTCGGGAGTGTATATTTGGGTAAATTTTTTTTATATATTTGAGTTTATTCTGAAAACTTTGTATGGTATTCGGGGACTAATAATTGGTTTAGTTAGGTCTGAGAGCGCAATTCTTGTGAATTTAATGAATGGGTAAAAAAAGTTATGTCGTATATCAAGTCAGACTAATGTTCTACGTTTTTAAAGGATACAATAAAAAGCACCATTGAAATCGACGCAGCCGTTTTTCGTGATCCGTGTTTGAACAAGACATACTATTATAGAATCGTAATGTCCCTTCAAGAAAGGTTACTAGTAACCTTTTAAGTAGATTGTATATTAGCAGAGGTGCGCAGTGGCAGCATAGGGGGTAGCGAAATTCGTGCGATAGTTTTTGTGTTGCGGACGTCTTGTGTTCATAAACAATGGTAGTTGCTTTACATCAGACTAGTTGTTTGCTTGTTTGGCATCTGGCGTAGTACAAAAAAGACAAACGAACGAACCGAATCCTCAAAAATCATGTTTTATTTCAGACGTCTCCCCAGCTCTGTCATTATCTAATATATTCGAAAAATATTACAGATCTAAAATTTTTAAGTATTGAATCTTGACCCGAAACTGATTATTTAATTAGATTCTACGTATAATATGAGAATTTGATCATATTATAGGTGCCCCCTCAATACATCTTCCTAGCTTCTTACATCATAGTTCACGCTGCTTCGGAACCTAAATAGTAGTAAACTTTGCAGTTCCAGATGGATTTCCTTCCCTGAGTTTGAGGAATGCACTCCTTGCCGAGATTAAATAAAATATTACGTCACAGGGATCAATCAGCGAAAAGGCGCAGAGAGAGTTTTATATAGTCAGCAAATGCGTGAGTGATTCTCCTGTTATTTATAGCATTCTTAGATAATCAGGAAGGCCGTATATTTGTAATCATATATTCGTTAGTGATATATAATAGCTTTTTTATTCAATTCAATAACCTTAACATATATATGATATTATAAACTCGACTAATTTATGTAACGCTTGCTGACCGCGTTCACAATGATGATGTCAGAAAGAGAGTTAATCTAAAAGAATGTCGGTGTTAAGATAAGGCATGCTCCGTTGGTTCGGATATGTAGAAATAATGCAAAATGGAAGAATGATGAAACTGATATACAATGCGAAAGTAGAAGAATGTAGGAGGAAGTCCAAGGCTGACCTACCATGACCGATTTGGTCGGCTACGAATGTTGAAAACGCGATTGAGGTGTAATGACCGCGTCCTATGGCGCTCGGTTCTCTCTGCCTACCCCGCAATGTATCTGGCGTGAAGATAGACATTCATACAAATTTATATGATGTGTGGCTAGTAGATTGGTCTTGAGACTGGGCCAAAATATTTATTTATATTCTACAAAATACAAACATCCATTTGTGATGTTTGTATTTTGTTAAAAGATAAAAATCAAACCGTCGCTACGTGCTTGGCTTTGTTCCGATTCTTTGAAACGAATGTACTCTGAGTAGTGGAAGAATGTACTGAAAATGTCCTCCAATTCGGAACAAAACAACTTGAACTACAATACGGGTTATTTTGTTATCTCAGTGGAAATCGTGATTCATGTCTTCTTGCCTCATTTTATCTCCGAAATTTGCAAGGAGATAAATCTGAAATACGTAAAAAAGGTTTCTATAAATATACATATATATATATAGAGGTGTAACGCTGGTTTCTTCTTGTCAAAATACCCGAAGCCCCGCTTACAATCAGGTGATAGTTCTGAATGTTTCGGAATTTTCTGTAAAGTGTTAATTTTTCTAAAGGACAAATATTTTGACCCAATAATGCACTCAAAAAGTAATTAGATCTGTACAAATGTACACATATTCTATAAAGTAGGCGACTTTATTCATTTACATAGGCCTAACGCAGTAGGCTAGTAGTAGCAGTAGGGTGTAATACATACTACATGAAAATTAAAATGAAAAATGTTTTATTTCTTTCACAATTTACATATTAGATTGTGGAGGGTGGGCTCCTTCTTTTAAGTGTGAAACACCTGTATCAGAAGGAGTCACTCTTCCATAACAAATGGTTTTACATAAATTAATATTAATAACCAGCAGAATACATATTTATTTATTTAGATATCTACATTATATTGTAATGAAAATATAAGGAATCCAATGTTGATTTTAATTTTATAGTCTATGGCGTATATAATGTCGTATGTGTATGTGTGTGTGTGTGTGAGTATGTGTGAATGCACGTTTGTGTGTGTGTGTGTGTGTGTGAATGTACGTGTGTGTGTGTTTGTGTGTGAAAGTACGTGTGTATGTTTGTGTTTAAGTGCATGCGTAAGTGTGATATAAGTATATATAGGTAGATTTATGTAAACTGATTTGTGATAGATAGCGATCAATTTGGTCATAGTAGGTAATTCTTGACCTTGACCCATACGTCTTTCTATTTCAAGTTGTATATCTGTTTCATAATGCAGAAGTTCCTTTCCTTCCATGTAATTTCCCAAGTCCAGCGAAGCATATTCATTTCCTTAACACGCAGCTCCTGCTTGTGTCACTCAAGATGAATCCTATACTTTCAACTTAATTGGCATTTTAGTCACAAATGACACCAGCCATTTCGCCACACTTGGCCCAAGACGCTAAAATACTCGTATGTATTTTCACGTCGTAATCGATATCACCAAACGTATGTAGGACATAGTCCGAATTTATCCATGTTTATTCACTATAATTAGTAACATTTACACTCAAGAGTGGCTTCAGGATAACGTTAAAATGCTACTAAATTACCTTTACATGCAATTTGATCTAACCTGCTTTGTGCGCTTCCGCCACCAATTAGTTCATGCAGCCTAGCGCCGGCCGGCACCCACCCACTACCGTTAGTAGATGCAACATGCCGACGCTCCCATGGCTGCTCCGGTAGTCTCTGCCTCGGCTGCTGCGGTCGTCCACCATCTAGAACAGAAACCGCATGCCACCACCACCGTCGCTGCCACGACTGGCCTGGTCGTCGCTGCGACACGTGTTTCGTCCTCAGACGCTGTAAACGTTACTCGCTAGAAACAAGTAAATCTTGTAGCATGTTATTCTCGACCAGGCCAGTCGAGGCAGCGACGGTCGTGGGGACATGCGGTTTCAAATTACATGTAGGTAAATTTGGCTTTGGCAAAATAACGCCTGAATTTATTAACTAAATTACCTTTTCGAGGTATTTTTTCTACAATGTAATCCAATATACATAACATACATTACAAGAGAATTAAATTCATATTAAATTCACACGTCGTAATATTAATTATGCAAAATTATTTGAAGTGTACGTATAATCCAATAAGTATTAGATATCAGAATGTAAATAATTCAAAGCAATGTCAAAACAACTAATTAATATCAATGTCAAGATAACATCTTATCTTGACATTGATATTAATCTTCAAGTCAATCCAAAGAACATCAATAAAATTATATAAATTTTAGGCAGCTATATGGTATTTTGTCTTTAAAATATTCTAGTATGCTATAATAAGCTTTATTAACATACAGCTTGTTTAATACTTTTTTTAACAAATGTATTGCAATGTATTGCTTTTTTTAACAATGCTTGCTTGTTTGTTTTATAAATACCTTGGAAAGTTTACACACAATACGCAATACAAACGCAGAACACAAAATAACAATAATAGAGATAGGGTGCATCACAACAGCCCTTCTGGGGAAGTACCTCCACCTAACAGAAAAGCACAGCCAAATAACAACTTTGTTGTTGTGTTACTGCGTGTGAGTGATGTCACCAGTAAGCTCCTAAGGAGTTGCCTGAGATGGCATCGCACGAATGATACTTAATGTAATGTTCATAGGCTACGGTAGCCGCTTTACAACAGATGGGCCGTATGTTTGTATATCTCCCGACGTTGTATAAAAAAGAAAAAAGTAGCACCGGTCCGTGCGCTCGATCGTGTCTTCGCCAATACAGACGGGTGTAGCACCTGTGGTATTACAGACCAAGTACTCGGTCTTCACCACAATCAGTTTCCGTTCTCAAACAACCTTCTCCAATAATTCCTGTGGTATTACAGACCAAGTACTCGGTCTTCACCACAATCAGTTTCCGTTCTCAAACAACCTTCTCCAATAATTCCTGTGGTATTACAGACCAAGTACTCGGTCTTCACCACAATCAGTTTCCGTTCTCAAACAACCTTCTCCAATAATTCCTGTGGTATTACAGACCAAGTACTCGGTCTTCACCACAATCAGTTTCCGTTCTCAAACAACCTTCTCCAATAATTCCTGTGGTATTACAGACCAAGTACTCGGTCTTCACCACAATCAGTTTCGGTTCTCAAACAACCTTCTCCAATAATTCCTGTGGTATTACAGACCAAGTACTCGGTCTTCACCACAATCAGTTTCCGTTCTCAAACAACCTTCTCCAATAATTCCTGTGGTATTACAGACCAAGTACTCGGTCTTCACCACAATCAGTTTCGGTTCTCAAACAACCTTCTCCAATAATTCCTGTGGTATTACAGACCAAGTACTCGGTCTTCACCACAATCAGTTTCCGTTCTAAAACAACCTTCTCCAATAATTCCTGTGGTATTACAGACCAAGTACTCGGTCTTCACCACAATCAGTTTCGGTTCTCAAACAACCTTCTCCAATAATTCCTGTGGTATTACAGACCAAGTACTCGGTCTTCACCACAATCAGTTTCCGTTCTCAAACAACCTTCTCCAATAATTCCTGTGGTATTACAGACCAAGTACTCGGTCTTCACCACAATCAGTTTCCGTTCTCAAACAACCTTCTCCAATAATTCCTGTGGTATTACAGACCAAGTACTCGGTCTTCACCACAATCAGTTTCCGTTCTCAAACAACCTTCTCCAATAATTACTGTGGTATTACAGACCAAGTACTCGGTCTTCACCACAATCAGTTTCCGTTCTCAAACAACCTTCTCCAATAATTCCTGTGGTATTACAGACCAAGTACTCGGTCTTCACCACAATCAGTTTCCGTTCTCAAACAACCTTCTCCAATAATTCCTGTGGTATTACAGACCAAGTACTCGGTCTTCACCACAATCAGTTTCCGTTCTCAAACAACCTTCTCCAATAATTCCTGTGGTATTACAGACCAAGTACTCGGTCTTCACCACAATCAGTTTCCGTTCTCAAACAACCTTCTCCAATAATTCCTGTGGTATTACAGACCAAGTACTCGGTCTTCACCACAATCAGTTTCCGTTCTCAAACAACCTTCTCCAATAATTCCTGTGGTATTACAGACCAAGTACTCGGTCTTCACCACAATCAGTTTCGGTTCTCAAACAACCTTCTCCAATAATTCCTGTGGTATTACAGACCAAGTACTCGGTCTTCACCACAATCAGTTTCCGTTCTCAAACAACCTTCTCCAATAATTCCTGTGGTATTACAGACCAAGTACTCGGTCTTCACCACAATCAGTTTCGGTTCTCAAACAACCTTCTCCAATAATTCCTGTGGTATTACAGACCAAGTACTCGGTCTTCACCACAATCAGTTTCCGTTCTCAAACAACCTTCTCCAATAATTCCTGTGGTATTACAGACCAAGTACTCGGTCTTCACCACAATCAGTTTCGGTTCTCAAACAACCTTCTCCAATAATTCCTGTGGTATTACAGACCAAGTACTCGGTCTTCACCACAATCAGTTTCCGTTCTCAAACAACCTTCTCCAATAATTCCTGTGGTATTACAGACCAAGTACTCGGTCTTCACCACAATCAGTTTCCGTTCTCAAACAACCTTCTCCAATAATTCCTGTGGTATTACAGACCAAGTACTCGGTCTTCACCACAATCAGTTTCCGTTCTCAAACAACCTTCTCCAATAATTACTGTGGTATTACAGACCAAGTACTCGGTCTTCACCACAATCAGTTTCCGTTCTCAAACAACCTTCTCCAATAATTCCTGTGGTATTACAGACCAAGTACTCGGTCTTCACCACAATCAGTTTCCGTTCTCAAACAACCTTCTCCAATAATTCCTGTGGTATTACAGACCAAGTACTCGGTCTTCACCACAATCAGTTTCCGTTCTCAAACAACCTTCTCCAATAATTCCTGTGGTATTACAGACCAAGTACTCGGTCTTCACCACAATCAGTTTCCGTTCTCAAACAACCTTCTCCAATAATTCCTGTGGTATTACAGACCAAGTACTCGGTCTTCACCACAATCAGTTTCCGTTCTCAAACAACCTTCTCCAATAATTCCTGTGGTATTACAGACCAAGTACTCGGTCTTCACCACAATCAGTTTCCGTTCTCAAACAACCTTCTCCAATAATTCACGCATCGCACCAGACATACCCTGTCCACGTCCGCCAGCGCAACTTCGACAACATGCATGAGCAACCAGTTTAAATAAGTTTAAAAGAGGTAGGGACAAAGTATCCCGTCTGGAAAGTACCTCCACCTCACAGAAAACCGCAGGAAAATAACAACTGGCTAGAAGGTTGTTGTGTTCCTATTGTGTTGAGTTGCTATGTTAGCAGCAGCGGAGGCATCGCGGAAGTGATACTTAACAAGCGTTCATAGGCTTTACATCAGGTGGGACGTATGCTTGTATGCCTTCCGACGTTGAGTAAAAAAAAACACAAGTCGTAAAAAATAGCAAGGTATTCCAAAAGTTGTATTTGCCTGTGCGATCGGTGTTAACTAAAAAAAAAAATAAGGACAAATAAGTCAACTAATTCTAAGACCAGAACCGTACGGTCAATAATGCACAGTCCAATAATATACAGTTCACATGTATGGCTTTCAATTATGGGCGAGCTTTATTGGCCGTGTGTAATGTTGGGTCAATCTATAACCAACAATGCATGACTCGATAATTAGTGACTACCAACTGTCAATGTCAAGATGCCTCGCGGATTGTTTAGTTAGACAGTGTATTTGTCTGAATAGTTGTTATTCAGTTAATGATGTAGCACCGTTAGGAAATGTTTGAGAATGAAGATTAAAAATTGTCCAGTGCACATATAGTCGCCGTTTCATATAATAATCTATTAATTTGTGACTTGATATGGACGGAGGTAGATTACGTTTCGCATAGTTTTTTCGAGAATTATACTAATGGCTGCTAGAAATTCTTAGGAAATGAGAAAGAAGAAAGGCCAATAATTTTCTGCTGGAGCACTGACTGATATATATATTCAGGAACACCGTTTCTATATGAAATCTATGTTTGTCTGTGCTTTCGTCTGTGTGTGCGTTTTTTTCGAATATTCGAATTTTGACTTCAGATTCGGATTCAGCATAAAAAAGTAAAATGGGAATGTTCAGGAACACCGTTTCTATCACAACAATGTCAAAACGGCCGTCAAATTAAAAAAAAATGTTGACATGTTATATAATTGACGAGCCGGGTGTTCCTCTGGCAATGCTAGCTTGCGCATTCTCAATTGGTTTTTTATTTCTATGAATATTTATTCAGCAATATTTGATTTTTTGTCGCCATTCGTACACATTATGTTGTGTTAAAAATATCCGTAATTCTTTTTCAGTGGGCGGTGCTGGATTTATTTAATATTGTCTTTCTTTTCATGTG
Organism: Pyralis farinalis; assembly: GCA_947507595.1. Lineage (NCBI taxonomy): Eukaryota > Metazoa > Arthropoda > Insecta > Lepidoptera > Pyralidae > Pyralis > Pyralis farinalis. Next base: position 33,988,779 of record OX382260.1, on the reverse strand, counting down.
TCGGAGTTATTCTATATTTTTATATTAATAATCTAAGAAATCAAATTCACATTTATCTAAATTTATTGTTACTTAATAGTGAAAGTACTGTGGCTCTAAAAATATTTTTTTTTATTTTTTTTATTCAAGATTTTATTCTACTACTTTGTCAGCATAGTTAATATGTATATACATGGCAAACTACAGCTTTCTAGTATCAAACATCTCCGAGCTAGGCCGCGGATAGACAGACGGACGGACGAACAGACAGACGAACATGGCGAAACTATAAGGGTTCCTTGTTTACTACGGAACCCTAAAAAATATTCTATTCTAAATTGTCACATTTGGCCTTTTATCCCGGCCTCTTAAGAAATCTCTGGAGCAGTGTAGCCACTGCTTGCTTCAAAGATTTCTTAAGAGCGACAATGTCGGCGTATCATTTCGGGCAGTCTAACACTGATTATAATTTGTAGTTTATGGGGTTCAGCTCTGGTCAGCCAGGCTAGTCTTCAACTTTTATAATGTCCGGAACATTGGTTTCAAGCTAGGCTTAGGTACTTCGTGCCTTGTGATCAGGTGCATTTTTTAATAGGGTATTGCTGAGAGGTTTCACAACACGATCCAAGACAGTCTCTTGATACACTTTGGATGAAGTTTTAACCCCTTTTTATCAAAAATGATGTTTCGTGACTCCTTGATAAGACATCCCCCATCAAACCATTACAGACACAGGGTGATAACCACGTTGTAATTTTACGATTACTTGGGCGGCTTCTTTAGAAGGGTATGCGTACAATTTTAAAATTTCACGGTTGTTTACACTATTAAATGTGTGCGTACACTTTGTCATTTTGTTTGCTGTAGTACTCTTCAATAGTGAACATTTTTTCGTCAGTAAAGAGGATATATCTGTGTCTTTCACATGCGTATCGGGACAGAAAGCATTTTGATCGATCCACTCTCTTCAACTATAAAGATTGATTTAGGGCATGTCTTTTATATCGACGATAAGCACCGAGCTTCGTGTCTTGTTTTATTATACGCGACAGATTCCTAGCGGGAATCTTCATTTCTCGCGTTCGGCGAACCCTGGCTTTAACAGCATTAACAGCCTTAGTAATTCTAAAAACAAGCGGTTGCCCCGATTTTTATGGTCTTCAACAGAGGAAATGTTGGTATATCTGTAGTACGATGTACGAACACACGGCTGATACCAAGCTTTTGAAGTGTCTTGATTATGACCGATAGCTATATTCCCACTTTGTGCAAGGCAATCACTGCAATCCTATTTTCTTTAACACCCCATTCCATATTATAATTTGATTATTAACGAAAAAAATATGTAAAACGTTTTCAAACATATTCCAAATTCAAAATAAGTAAATAGTTAAAAAAAAGAATCGTTTCTAGGTAAAAGTATTTTTGGCCAGACTAGTTATAGTGTAGGCCAAATGCAGATATCTAAATAAAGAATCCATAATATATACGTACATATATATTATGCATTCTATAAAAAAATATTATTAAAATAATAAAATTACTTTAATAATATTTTTTTATATGTAAAAATTAATACATATATTTTATGGCTCTTGTATGCACAGCTTATACAGTTGTTATAATATCTTTATTGTATGGTACATTAAAAATAAATTACAATGAAAATATAGCTAGTATTACAAATGTCAAAAAAAAAACAAAGGTGGATTTGTCCCTAAAAGATATCTCTTCAAACCAACCTCGAGCATTTGATATATTATATGGACGAAAGAACACGCCAATATAATACAATACACGTATACCAATTTACTGCAACAACATTATAGATTTAGTAAAAGTAACGAACATCAAGTTTACCTAATACGTATAACGATTTGATTATTTATTAAACAAAACAATACATGAAAATGAAAAAGAAACAAAAATAAGTACATTCATTAACTATAAAATCGAAAAATAAACAAACATAAGATACATTCTAAGGTATGCAATATATCCATAAATGCTCATATATGACTCGGAGTTTGAAGGAATCTATAGCCACTCTTACATCTATGCGAAGTGCATTTCAAAGACTAATGGACTTTGCAGAAAACGTACAAATTTGTTTTCTGACTTGGAATTTAGAGAAGAAGTTTACCACAGGAACGCAAGCAATTGTCCACATTACGAAGATGAACTGTCTCTTTTAGTTAGGAAGGTGCAGACGGATTAAATAAGCATTGAAAAGTAATCTGAGAATGTGCACCTTCCTACGATCTGTGATCTTTAGCTAATTGTGACGTTTGCGGCAGTCCGAGATGTGATCGTATTTGTGCAGTCCAAAGATGAAGCAAATACAAAAGTTTTGTAGTCTTTCCAACTTATTAGTTATAAATTAGAAATAAGTTGTGTATGCCGGTACATCGGCTTGCTAGGACTGGTAGATCTTTTCTTGTAAATTGTATTCGATTTTATAATAAGTTGCCTGAAACAGTTCTGTCCTTTCCGGGCAATGTATTCCAAAAACACATTAAAAATACTCTCTGAAAATGCTTATTATAGAATTGACGAATGTGTAACTGACAAAGATGTTGAGGCAAGTTTCTTTCAGGATTTCTTCTTCACCAATGGTCATTTCCGAAATGTTATTTGTATAAATGATATTTCATAAGTATAAGACGTGTCTAAGTGCCCGCGAGGGCCCAAAGGCAAATAAAGATTTTTTATCTCTTTGTTTTATCTTTATTCAATAATTCTTAGGGAGGTTCCAGATACGCGACATAACCGTAATCTAGCTAAAGAAGGACTAGCCAATAACATCTTGGCTTCCAACGGCAGAAAAAATTGCAGTCGTCGGAGTGTGGGGCAGATGCGAAAATCTGCTGACTTCATTAATATGCGGGGTCTAGGACAGAGATTGGTCAATAATAATTGCTAAATCAGAAACAGTACAAGAAAAAGATATTAAGTCCCATTCAAACTGAAATTTAGGAAGCATCATAGCCTGGAGTTTTTGGATAATGATTACTTATGATTTGGCTGCATTGACTTTAAGCCCAAAGCTATGGAACCTATCAGCAATAAAATCAAGATCATCATTGATAGCATGCACTGCTAAAAAAAATAAGAATCGGAGCAGCTGTACATATCTCTAAATCATCAACATATAGGTGATAAGAACAAGACAAAGATGAAACAATACTTAATGATAATGAACAGCAAAAAGAGAATGGGTGACAACACGCTACCTTGTGGGACGCCAGCACTCAGATCACACCAGTCAGTTCGGCGATCTCCTATTTTCACTAATTGTTTGCAGCCCATATTGTAGGAATGAAATCATGCTGATGCTGTAAACATACTGCTGTAGATAGTATGTATGTTTTGGGTAAATGTTTGTATAAAAATCTTGGCGTGACCGTGTACACTGATAATTGGTACAGATGTAATATAAATCCTGCAGGTTTTCGTGACATACTATGTACTATGCGTGCTAATATCGAGGTTTTATCACCCAGAGTGGGTGATAGAGTCTGAAATGACGATATTTGCAGTAGAAATAGCCCACAAGATAAGCAAGTTTAAGTGACAGTATGCCAGCCATATAGTTCTTAGAATCGACAATCGCTGGGAAAGAAAGGCTCTCGAATGGCATCCCACGAGTGGTACATAAAGTGTGGGACAACCCCGCATTAAATGGAGCGACGACCTCAAGAGGAGATTGTAAGGAGTCAAGCATCAGGACGTATACAGGTATTATTTTCTCACATTTATAGACGCAATATAGTAGTACACACACACTCACATACCATCATCACACCCTCAAGCTCACAGATACTTCACATTCTCTTTTTCGTTTGAGAGTTTAAAAAATACATATATATAATCTGGGGATAAATACTGTTACGTAGTAACTTTTATTTTTTCAACTCTAATTTTAAAAAAAAATCTCTTAAAATTTGTTTCGATTTCCTGCCGTTTTACATATTTTTTCGTGATTATTATCAAATTACAATATGAAATGGGGTGTTGAAGAGAATTGCAGTGTTTGCCTTGCACAAAGTGGGTATGGAGCCGTCGGTCATATTCAAGACACTCCAAAAGTTTGGTGTCAGCCATATGTTCATATATCGTACTATCGATAGATATACTAACACTTCCTCTGTTGATGACCATAAAAGATCGGGGTGACCGCGTGCTTTTAGAACTACAAAGGCTGTTAATGCTGTTAAAGCCAGAATTCGCCGAAACCCCATTAGGGAATAAAAATCCAAAGCCTGGCTCGAAACCAACTTTATAAGAGCTGAAGACTGGCCCTCGTCTAGCCCAGATCTGAATCCCTTAGACTACAAATTATGGTCAGTTTTAGAGGACATGGCTTGCTCGCAGTGCCTAAATTTCCCATGGAAACAGTGCGTAAATCTATAGATTTGTGACCAGACAGATTAAAGGCCTGTATCAAAGCGAAAGGTGGCCATTTCGAATAGAATCAGTTATTTTTTTATTTTGTGCTGATACTTACAATATGTACATATAGGTTTTATTAAGATTATATTACTTCATAAAAAAATAATGCATATTCGAATTAGGTACACAATAAATTGCGAATATAACGAAATATTACTATCCCAAAATATCTGAAGTACTGACCAAGTGTTTCATCTCGCTGAATTTGAACGAATTAATCGTTTGTACCATTTTTACATATGTTGGAAACGAGTTACACATACTAAAAGATTTGGTACAATTGTAGCTGTTGAAGATAGAAACATACAGGAGAGGATTGTTGCAAGACAGCAGACGATCATCTATAGAGCGAACATTGTATAAGAAAAAGAGAAAGTCCTCCTTTAAAACCGTAACAAACCATAATCCATATAATTATAGGTACAGCCATAGTCAAATATTGTAATAAAATATTGTAGGCAAACAGAAAAAGAATAATTTTACTCATTGATAAACAAATAAAGTTAAAAAGACGTACGTAAAATCATGAATAATAATTTTCATTAGCATATATTTTTACTAATCATACAATTACAATATTTGGAGCCTTATCTCAATGCGACACACAAATTTAATATAATATTATAAATATTTTCTGAGGCGAAATTTTTTATTACTTTTTCGACGTTGAAAATTGATATTAATACTAATTTTAGCCTGTTTCACATTTATCATTTCACTAATATAAATATTCACCCTCGTCAACTTCAATTTCTATTTAATTAAAATTAAAATTATTATTTTTTAAAGACGATGGAGACATTAAATAAATTTAAATGTGATATCTTTTTATCCATATTTTCACGCCTAGTTCCTTGCGGGATAGCCGGAGTGAGCGCCACGTGACTCAGTTCTTACACACCTCACGCACTTTATTAACATTCGTAGCTCTTCTCATGGACGCTCACCAGTTTCTAGGGCTTCTGTCATCACTTTCTGATGAAAGTCGACCAATTTGATAATAGTAGGTGAGCCATGGCCTTTCTTAGCTCCTACAACCTTTCACATTGGCGTGGTATATCTGTTTCGTGATTGTTAGTAATACATTATTGCTGCACGTGTGAACGAACGTATCACGCTTCTTCTTATTTGAAAATAGACAGTCTTTTTAAAACCATTTCAGTTTCTAACATCATCATTACGATCGCTGTATAAGCGTTATGCCACAAATTCAGCGCATCGCTTGCATTTCGCCTGTGTTTATTCTACTTTAATTCTCTCTCTGTCATACCTGAGGTAGGTATGACAGAGAGAGAATTAAAGTAGCTTCCATAAGTTAGCATTGGCACATTAAATTTAATATCTGCTATTTTAAATCGCTAAATGTTTGAGCATCGCTCTAAAAACTGAAACCCATAGGTCAGGTAGCGATCTGGGGCGGCATTTTTCGTAACATTTGTGTTTGTGTGCAACCTGTCACACAAAAAGCGATAGCATCACGCCGGAATACGGATGTATTCTGTGTGACAGATAGACACGACATCGAAGAGAGGTAAGACGCATCGAAGCAGCCCATCTGGAGAAGTACCTATACCTCAACGAAAACCGCAGCCAAATAATGCGTGTGAGTAAGGTCACCAGTAAGCTCCCAAGGAGTTGCTGTGTTAGCAGCAGAGGTGGCATCGCGCGAGTGATGCTTAATGTATTGCGAGCGTTCATAGGCTACGGTATCTCCGAAGCTCCGCTTTGCCTGATGGTAAGCGAAAGAGGAGCCCAAATCGCAACTGCAGCTTAAAGACTACAAAGTGTTCTATCGGTTGACGCTGCCATGCTGACCCGCAAGATGCTACACGCTTCGTTTGAAGGATCCCATCTTGTAGGAAGGAGGGAACACATGTGCAGGCAAGGCGTTCCACTTTTTAATGGTACGACAAAGACATGAGTTGTCGAAATTTTTGGTACGCAAAGAAATGTTCTCAACAGTGGAACAATGACATCGCAAGCCTGCGCGTGTGGTTCTATGACGGAAGGGAGAGGGTGGTATAAGGGAAAACAGTTCTTTAGAGCACTGTAGTGTAGTGGTTTCCCCTTTCCTTCTGCACCAGTCATTTTTGAAGTTATTTATACCTGCAGATATCTGTGGCCTCTTATAACCGATCGCCCGGCTGGGTGTATGGTTATATCGCCATTCCTCGGTCGCCAGAGCCTCGTCCGTTATATAGCAGGGAGCATCATGGCGACGTTGATGTCACCGCCGCTTGCTATTTCTATGAACTGCTAGCGCGTGCATGTAAGGTTGACAACAGGGTCGAAAAAGATGTTATATCCGTTTTCCCCTTACTCCTTAACCTAAGAACAGTCTGATATTTCCTCTGGATTGCGGAGGACTAATGAATCAATATCTTCCCTAAACCCTTAGGCATTGGTATTCGATCTCCGCCAGTCTTAATGGATTAGGAAACGGAGTAACGCTAGGAAGAAGCAAAGCTCCTTTGTGTTCTATAACCTAACATAGTAGGTGGAATACGGTTTGTCTGATGGTAATCAGTCGCTGTGACAAATGGTTGTTTGCAAAGCACTGCGTTGTGGATTACTCGCGCATTGTAGACCATAAGCTAGCAAATTAACCCTTAAATGTTATGTGTAATGTCTATTTATGTATGCAAGTCTATCTCGAGTATAGCAATTAAGAACATATCTTGATCTATTGTTAAGTTAATTGAATATTGTATAATTCTGCGCATATAGGTATTCCGTAATTTCCAATCTGATGTAATTATTGATGTGATCTCATATAATTGAAATTGACCCCAATAGTTACTATATAGTGGGTATAGTGTTCTTCTGATAACATACAAATTTTAGATTATAATCAAATAGTTAACAGATTCAGGCGTTACTTTGCGAAAGTCAAATCTACAGGCAATTTGATCCAAACATTTTCATTTCGTAGCATGTTATTCTAACGACTAACATCTACAGCGCCTGAGGATGCCTCGTGGAGAGGCGAAACACGTGTCGCGGAGACGACCGGAGCAGCCAGGGCAACAACGGTGGCGGGTGCATGCGGTTCACATTTCAGATGGCGAACACTCGCAGAGACGACCGGAGCAGCCATGGCAGCGGCGGCATGCATCTACTAACGGTAGTGGGTGGGTGCCGGCCGGCAGTAATTCGCATGAACTAATCGGGAGCGGAAGCACACAAAGTAGTTTGGATCAAATTGCCTGTAGATTATAATCATCGAATCTGTACAAATAGCATAAATACAAAGGAGCGCAACAGCCTCTAGAACAAGGAAGGAGAGAGAGAATGACGAGTTCGGTGGCGCAGTGGTGAATAATGCGACTTTGACACCAACGCTTGTGGGTTCGATTCCCACACAGGACAAACATTTGTGTGCATGAACATGTCTGTTTGTCTTAGTCTGTGTATTTTAAGAGGTAGGGCGTATCAAAGCACAAAGTCTGGGGAAGTTCACTACCACGTCACAGCAAGCGGCAGCCAAATAACAACTCCCTAGAAAGTTGTGGTGTTCCAGCGTGTGACTGAGGTCACCAGTAAACTCCTAAGTAGTTCGCTGTGGTAATAGCAGAGGAAGAATCGCGCGAGTGAATCTTAACGCATTACAAGCGTTCACAGCCTACGGTAACCACTTTACATCAGTTGGCCCTTTGCTTGTATGCCTCCCGACGTTGTATAAAAAAAAAATATCATTAACTCATCTGCACATAGGCTACGGTCGACGTAATATAACTTGCGTGTAGGCTTAGAGCGATGCGCAAGATTTCGCGATATAAAAGTAACAGCAGATACTTAATATTAAATTCGATGTGAGTCTATATGTTCCCTATGGACTCCAAAAGGGTTGACTCTTTACAATTCCCTTGAGCTTGAGGTTGAACCGATTTTGATGGAATTTTCCATGAATCTTCAGATTAGCCCTATGGGTAATCCTGTGAAGTTTGGTAGCGATGGGATCACACATGCGAGATCTTCCGTTCAAAGCTGGGGCGTGTAGCTACTATAGAATAGATTTTGACTTGAATAACATTTTGATGAGAACGGTGATGGAGTGGTTAGCAATGTTACTTTCACGCCAACGCGTCGTGGTTCGATTCCCACACATAACATTTATGTCAATGAACGTGTCTATTCGTCTTGGTCTGGATATTTTAAGAGCGGTAGGGTACCTACATCAAAATATCCTGACTGAGGAAGTACCTCTACCTAACTGAAAACAACAACTTTTTGCAGAGTTGTTCTTGCGAATGACGCGTAAGCGATATTTCCTACATTGCAAACGTTCATAAGCTATGATAACCACTTTCATTAGGCGGGTTGTACGTTTGTATGTTTCCCGACGTCACATAAAAAAACAGTATTTTTTTCATGTACAATAATGTTTAAATGCTTTTTGTTCTCTAATACATAGCTTTCATTGTTTAAATCCACTGTCATAAATAATTTTACTTCCTTCATTTCTTACTACTCCTATCGTTAAAAGAAAGGAATAGTAAGATAATTATGAAGCTATAACAGATGGGTTGTTCAACGCGGTTCGCCGGGAGGCATACATGCATACGGTCCACCTAACGTAAAGCAGTTACCGTAGCCTATTAACGCTTGTAACATATATCACTCGCGCGATGCCTCCTCAGCTGCTTACACAGCAACTCTTTAAGAGCTTACTGGTGACCTCACTCACACGCAGGAACACAACAACCCTCTAGGAAGTTGTTATTTGGGTGCGGTTTTCTGTGAGGTGGAGGTACTTCCCCAGGCGGGCTGCTTTGATGCGCCCTACCTCTCTTAAAACATCCAGACCAAGACAAACAGACATGTTCATGCACACAGTTCATGCACAGCACACCAATGTTTGTCTTGTGTGGGAATCGAACAAACGAGCGTTGGTATCAAAGTCGCATCTTTCACGACTGAGCCACCGAGCTCGTTAGAATATCGTATTATTGCCGATAGCGAAGATGCTACAAACAGCGTTCACAGATTGTCGAATTTTTTTTAATTTGTGGTAAAATTCAACAGACTATTTCGAAAAAACAGCCTTTATTATTTTACGGGAATTAATGAATACAACGAAAAATGTCACCGTAAAACACTACATAGGTACTACTACACTACACTATATAGGTACATATCATCATATCTATCTCGCTTCTTCCACACAAATCAACCTCTTCATGCATGCTCTTGGGTTATGGGCGCTTTTGATTTGGCCCTTTTTCAACACACCATCAATTTGATCTATATGTGTGCGTGTAGGGCGGGTAAAACATTAATAGTAAAACACTCTGTCTACGTTTAATAAAGTGGTACAAATCAGGGCAGGTGGTTTTCAGCACAGAATATCCTCATTGAAAAATGTCGTAGCGTAAAACAGCATGGCAGAAAAACATCCTGAATTTAAAAGTTACTGCATTGAAAATGAAATATGTGTTTGTTATAAAACTAATGCAATTTGGAAACAAAGGTTCATCATTTCTGAATTGAAAATCTTTCGAGAAATACCGCTTTTTTTTCTTGTTTTGCGTGAAGTTACGCTGAGTTACAAGATGAACGTTAGGTTAAGATCTAGATGGCGTCATTCTGCATGTTACTTTAGCCGAATACTCTGGTTAAGCAACGTTATCAGTAGCCTGTCTATAAGTTTATCTATACCAATATTCTCCATGCCTAGGATTTTAACCTACTTTAAGCTATCAGTGGCTATCGGACGACTTGAAACACTGGTCATGCCAATCCGCAGCATGGCAAGTACAAGTGCTTCGTCAACTATAGAACCAGCATAGTTCATTCATTATATATATATTCTTATAAACAATGAAGGCGGAGTGCGTACTAAACCCCTTTGTATATATTGTCTATAGTGGAATGAGTGAAAGTAGCGGGTTGTATGATACAACGCGAATGTTGAAGGATATAGGCGCTGACGTAATCCATGGCTTATCAAATTCAAACATCATTCAAAATGCAAGAAAATTGTAGTAGAGAAACAAATTGTTTGCATTTTGTAACAAATACTAGTGAGGTATCTAAGTACCGAGTCATAAGACGATTCTGTCAGCTTACCCCGCAAGGAACTTGGCACGAATATATATATATAAATAATCTAATGTTCATATATTCAATCATCAAAATTTATGTATACAAAGACCTGAGTCCAAATTTATAAGGGATTGCGTAATTTATTATAAGGGTTTGTTTACATTAATTTGATTCATTGCGTACCTTTCTCGGTTAAAACTGTCCTGATCAAACCGGTATATCAAAGGGTGCCAGATTGATAGAACGTGGGCATGCTTTGAGATGGAAAATTACGATCAAATTTACGTTCTATCTGTCTATAACGTCACTCCAACTCCCTTGCAGGGTAGGCAGAGAGAACCGAACGACACATAAATCGTATCATATACACCTCACTAGCTTCTTCTGACGTCATGATAAAACACGATTGATTTGGTCATAAAATAAATAAATATTGTCGGGCAAATTACACAGCGCCATCTAGCCCCAAAGTAAGCAAAGTGTTATGGGTACTAGACAACTGATAAACGTACGTAATTTTTTTTTTGTAAATACATACTTGTTATACATAGAAAATACCCAGACCAATACAAACAGACATGTTCACTCACACAAATGTTTGTACTGTGTGGGAATCGAACCCACGAGCATTGGTGTCAAAGTAGCGGTTGGAGGTTGGAGATGTAGAAAGAATACAGGATGATGGAATAATGATGAAACAGATACATAGATGAGCCGATGAAGACCTAGGCTATACCTATCTATACCTATCATGACCAAATCGGTCGAGTTTTATCTGAAGGTGATGTCAGGAGCCCTAGGGACCGGCGTTAAAAGCGAGTTAGATATGTAAGGACCGCGTTTTATGGCGCTTGTTTATCTCTGCCTACCCCGGTATCACTCATCCGGCTACCTCGGATGAGTAATACCATCGCTTCAAATACAAGATAGATAGATAGATAGACACGATAGATTTAAGAGAGGTTGAGAGCACATCAAGCCAACCCGTCTGGGGAAGTACCTTCGTCTCATAGAAATAAAGATAAAGAGTTGCTGTGTTAGCAGCAGAGGTGGCATCGCGCGAGTGTTACTTAATGTGTTGAATGGGTTCATAGGCTACGCTAACAGTTTACAGAGTCGGGAACGCGTGAGTGATACCCCTGGTGTTGTAAATGCCCATAGGCTACGGTGACTGTTTACCATCAGGCAGGCTGTATGCTTGTTTGACACCTTAGTGGTATAAAAAAGCTTAACATCAGATGGGCCGTATGCTTGTATGTCTCACGACGTTGTATAAAAAAAAGATTATCGGATCTTAAACCCTCTAAAAACATATTGTTTTTCATCCCTCCTGTTTGGCAAGTAAGCATTTTATTATTTATTTAGCAGATAGAAAATCGCTTTTCCCACCCCAGGGATATTTTTATTTATTATTACATTCGGCATCAGAACCACCCACGGTCACGGTTTGTGATTATTGTATAAAAACAAGCTCGATGGCATGGCGGAGTGAATCATAATGCTAATTTAAGGCCCAATGCCCGTGAGTTTGATTCCCACAAAAAATAAACATTTGTATGCATACAAATGTCTGTTTTGTCTTGATCAGGTGTTTTCCGGAGCGGTAGGGCGCATCAAAGTAGCCTTACTGGAGAAGTACCTTCACCTCACAGGAAACTGTAGCCAAATAACAACTCCTTGGAGGGTTGTTGTATTCCTGCAAGTGCGTGAGATTACCAGCAAGCTGCTGCCGAGGAGTTGTTGCGTTAACAGCAGAGGTTGCAACGTGCGGGTAATAAATACTTCATGTACTGCAAGCGATCACACTGTTGTCTGTGCCGCTTTAAATCAGGTGGATCGTATACTTTCATGCCTGCCTACGTTGTATTAAAAAAAACAATTTTTGTAGCTCAACAATAGAGAATCTTTCCAAATATTACAAATGGAAACCCATTTTACGTCGGCGCCATGTTTATTATCAGTACACATCTGGCGGCAAAATATAAGACTAATAAATTAGTTCAGCGAAAGTAAATTAATTTCATATTCAGAAGTATACACAAAATAACATGAATAGTTAAACAATAAATGTTATTTGTTATTCTGTTTACTGTAATATACTCAGAAGAAACAATTTAATAGTTATACATATTGTTATTATTCTAATATCTTTATTGTAGGTACATTTGAAATAAATTACCAAGAAATTAAAGCTAGTTTTACAAATACATCACAAAGCGGGGGCGTTTAGGTTTAAAGGTGGTAGTTCGCACCGAGCTGCCAACAGCAACTGCCGGCAGCACTTGCAGTTGCAGCATGCAGCCGGAACGATTGAGAGTGGCGACAAATGCAGCGATTGCACAACCAACACCTGTAGCACAACTAGCACCTTTATGATGTTTTGAAAATTTATAGATTTTTTGCATTAGTATTGTCTTAAGTTTTCGCGATTGTTACACATTGAATTAAACAATTTTCAACGAAAGTATCGCGTGTTTTATTCATTTTGTTGAACCTGACGTTTCGAACGCTTTGCAACGTCAGGTTCAACAAAATAAATAAAACGCGATACTTCCGTTAAAAATTGTTTAATTCATTTTTTGTATTGTTTTATAATAGTGAAAGTAACATACACTACAATAATCATAACAATACAGAATATAAGAAGAACATTTCATAAAATGTCCGAAATGTTGTTGTTATTTCCAAAACTTGGAACAAAAGAGCAGCTAAATTTACTATACATTTTGTTTACTGCAATACATCAGTAAAGTCGTCATTAAAAATACTCTCTGTAAAAGGGCTTATTGTAGAATTGACGAATATGTAACTGAAAAAGATGTCTGGAAATAATTCAGCACAGATGACCTGTCCTTAATAATCTTTAATTTTACCATTTGATATCATTATTGTACCAATATGCTTATGTGATTTTTTTTTGTAATATCTAAATATCAATTTTAAAAGAGACCTGTACTGGGGAGTTTCTTTCGGCATTTCTTCTTCGCCAATGGTCATTTCCGAAATGCTAGTAGGTTAAAAAAAAGGAAAAAGTAAAATAAAAGAATTGAATAAGACACAATAAGATTATATTTCAAAAAATTTAAGACGTGTCTAAGTGCCCGCGAGGGCCCAATGGCAAATAATGAATTTTTATCTTTATCTAGAAATTTGGAAAGGGTTTATTTTTTGCGTAGCTTTTCAACGTTATTTTTGATCCCGGGTACAAATGGAGAAAAATACGTGTGTGCTTGAGACCGCACGACTGAACTAAAACTTCTTTAGCTCCATAGTGTGATACAGACAATAGGCCTGCACTGTGTCTTATATATACGAAACTTAACTCGCTATGAGAGAAAGAGAGAAAGAAACTGTGTGCTCGCACCTCTCTCTGTTGCCCCTACAGTAATATACGAAACGTAACTCTCTCTTTCTATCTTCACTAACTTATATCTCCCTCTCAACTTCCGTTCGCCTCGCCCGATCACACTTTTCGTAACGCTCTCGTCACGCATTCTCCAGCATACTTCCCAAGTCAAGCGTGCGTAAAGAAGATTTACTCCAATAATGATATTATTTCTTGTTCTAATCCAATTGGGTAATCCGAATTACTAAAGCAGTGATAGTAGCACAATAGTAGTGTCGAACTGGGCTCACGTGATCAGTCGCACCCTCCAATGTAAGTAGAAATATCAGGTGCAAATGCTCCCTTTTGTTTTTTGGCTAGTCACGTGTGGCAAAATGGCTCAATATCACGTTTAGAGCCAAAGCCAACTGCACTAGGAGCATCCTGCTTATCAACAGACGAGGTTCTAGCCATAGACGGTCAAGTGCCAGAAGCGTGCTCGTTCGCGACCCCTGCCAATAGATTAGATTGCAGCTGATGGACGTAATGAATGAGAGACGCTGTACGACGTGTGTAACAGAGACTAAGCGCAAGGCGAGCGACACCGATGATCTGCCCGGTGAGATGATGGCCCTATGGTCTGGGGTAGACCGGGACGATCATGACAATGCTGGTGTAGGTGTCGTACTCTCGCTTAGCCTCTGGTGTGAAAGATTACCGTTTGTTAGGGCCTAGACTTCTCTGGGTTCTCAGGTTGGAAACTGGGCATCACACGAGTATTTCTGGTTGCAGCATACGCTCCCGTAAGCTCAGCGTGTGCTCAAGAACTAGAGAAGTTTTGGGAGTCTGTGAGGGATGTTCGGGATTTAGCTGAAGGGGATAAAAGAGTGATTATGTGTGGACATTTGAATGGATGGGTTGAGACCAAACGAGACGGCTATGAAGCTGCTCTTGGTCCCTATGTAGATAAGAGAGTGAACGAAGCAGGTAAATCTATTCTAGATTTATGTATGGAACGAAACCTCCTCGAGTCGAACACTTTATTTCGTCACAAGGATATTCACACGTATACATGGAGACGGAATGACCAAAAAAGTGTGATTGATCTGATTATAATTGATAGACGTCTCCGAAGTACTGTAATGGATACAAGAGCCTTTAGAGGTCCCACTCTTGAAACGGACCACTACCTGGTGGTAAGCCGGTTTGTGGGACTTTTCAAGAAGCGGAGGCATTGGCGAGTGCGTATCCCTTTCGGAGATCATGAAAGGATAAGGAGTGAAAAATTGCAAGATGAAAGTGTAAGGAGAATGTATGTACATCTGGTAAGCGAAAGACTCGCAAATGCAAGTCTTTCCGACACAGATGTAGATGATTGCTGGAAAGTTCTGAAAGAAAGTATGGTGGATAGTGCATAAGAAGCATGTGGATGCGCAAAGAGGCATAAAACATTGAAAGGCGATGCCTGGTGGGATGCGGAGGTTAAATCCTCCGTAGCAAGAAAGAGGAAAGCGTGGCTGGATTATGTATCATCTTTGCCCTTAAATGAAAGTAGAGCGAGAAGAAGAAAGAAATGTACCGTCTATGCAAGAATTAAACCAAGGCTTTAGTGAAAGAGAAGCGTGAAAGACAAATTATGAATGAGGAAGAGAGGCTGACGAAAAGCTTCGAGGCAAATACCAAACTCTTTTGAAGAGAGGTAAAGAAGTCTCCTGATGGAAAGCGTTTACCGTAGCCTATACATTAACATACGCGCGATGCCACCTCTGCTGTTAACACAGGAACTCCTCTAAGGAGCTCACTGGTGACCTCACACCTTCCAGGGAGTAGTTACTTGGCTGCGGTTCTCTGTGAGGTGGAGTTACTTTCCCTAGCGGGAATCTCTTTCAACGTTTGCTCGACGATTTACTATTCTTATCTCGATGTATCTGTAGTACACAGTACGGGTATGTAGGTAGTGGTTCCACAAATTACGTACTAATAAATAATGAGCTTTATCCCCATGTTACTTTCACTACGGAGTACTGCGGTTTTACGACGTCCGTGAATAATATATCACTGACACCGCGAAACCCATCTTTGAGATACACACAGCCATGTAATTGGATCCAACAAATCGATGTACGTGTATCGATTTGTTGAATCCAATTACATATGTATATAGATATACATATGTAATTGGATTATCAGTATAGTAACCTAATAGATCAAACCGTACAAATAGATACAGTTGAAGTGGCTATTGTTAGCAATGCTAGTTAACACCAAGGGTTAAATGGGTTTATATGGATTCGATATCTTTTTTTATTTTATACTAGCTGTTGCCCGCGGCTCCGCCCGCGTGGAGTCAAATAACGTAGCCTATGTGTTAATCTAGATCATAATCTATCTACGTGTCAAATTTCATTCAAATCCGTTCAGCCGTTTAAGCGTGAAAGAGCAACAAATATCCATCCATACATATAAACTTTCGCATTAATAATATTAGTAGGGATATCGGGAGGTATACTAGCACACGGTCCACGTGATGTAAAGTAGTTACCGTCGCCTATTAACGCTTGTAACATATATCACTCGCGCGATGCCTCCTCTGCTGCTTACACAGCAACTCCTTAGGAACTTACTGGTGATCTCACTCACACGCAGGAATTTAACAACCTTGCGGTTTTCGGAGAGGTGGAGTTACTTACGCAGATGGGCTGCTTTGATGCGTCCTACCTCTCTTAAAACATCTAGACCAAGACAAACACACATGCATGGTCTTGTATGGGAATCGAACCCACAGCGTTGGTGTCAAAGTCGCGTCTTTCACGACTGAGCCACCGAGCTCGTCAAATCCACATAAGAAAAATATTTGTGCGCATGAGCATTTCTGTTTGTCTCGGTCAGCATGCCTTCAAGAGAGGAAAGGCGCATGCCCAACTTGGGAAATATCTCAATCTCACAAATAACTGTAGTACAACAAGTAACATCTCCTTTGAGGGTTGTTGTGTTCCTGTGTACGATTGAGTAAGGTTATAAGGCCCCTAAGGAGTTGTTGCGATATCAGCAAGAGTGATACGCGCAAGTGGCACTTCATGTGTTGCAAGCAATCATAGACTACGGTAGCCGCTTTACATTAGTTGAACCATATGTTTACATGCCTCCAGATGTAGTATAAAAAAAAAAAATCTCCATCAATAAAGACTCTTTCCACAAATTACAAATGGAATACCATTTTGTGTTGGCGCCATGTTTATTATCATTAGACATTTAGCGCCAAGATATATGTAAGACTATAAAATTCGTTTTTTGAAAGTAATTTCATATTTAGAAGTATAAACAAAATAATATAAATAGTTAAACATTAAAATATAGCCAGAACAAATATATTTTTTTTTATTTAGCTTATTAAAATATCAATAATATATCACTGAATAAATTTCGAAAGACATGTAAACTATCCTAAGGTCTGGTTTTCCCTATGGCCCGTCAGACCTCCATATCTGACGGCAGCCAGTCTATGTAAAAATCTGTATTTTCGCCAAATCCTTAGACTTAGGTAGCGGAGCCCGCCAATCCTAATGGACTAGGAAATGTGATAATGCTAAGAAGAAGGTGGATTCATGTGATTTGTTGTTTAGTAAACCGTTTTAAATTAACATATTAGTATAAAATATTGCAGTGATATATATTATATATATATATATATATATATATATATATATATATATATATATATATGTATATATATATATATATATATATATCCTTCATGTGGGAGACTGACTCACAGAGCACCATTTTATTTTTAATAAAGAAGATATATAAAGATAATTTAATTTCGCGCGGCATGTATCTCTACTTCATTTAGAATATTTAAGTTACATAACACATGTTCATACTGTAGCGGTGTACTCCTTATGGATCGAGACACCAAAACTAGACTCCGCAGTAGCAACCCTCACAATTTCAAATATCGTATCACTTTCTTTTTAACATTACATTAGGGGCCAGATATCACTAGTACATACTCGTAGATATAAATTACATCAAAAAGTCTTATTAATATCTCACACATACAACACAAATTGAAAACATAACTTTCATTTTCATACCTCATATTTAATGAAAGTGCGACTTTTCCGGTACACACACCTCTGTATCTCTCAATCCATATGCTGAAGGAGACATCGGAAGTTCACAAATAAAACATAAGGCTGCACCGACAGCTGTATAAAATATTCATAAGGTACGGGAATATGAAATAGGAGTATTGGCAACGTCGCAGATAATCTAGGTATAGAAATTCAAAATAATATTCTGAGCACGGAGTTGTTATTTGACTGCATTTTTTTGTGAGCTGGAGGTACTCCACTACTCCACTACGGAGTTATAAATATCTCTATTTGCTTAACGATTGTTGTCTAAAACAGCAACAGGATAGATTAGTTGACCTGCCCTCCGAGCACGGAGAAATTCGAGATTACTAAATCTATCCACAGATTGCGGCTAATACTGCTCAACTTGCGTTTTCCACTACAATGACACGCGCGTCAATACCAGATTAGATTAATTTATTTGCATGAACAAGGTACATATATATTGATGTCATTAACAGTTATAAGTAGTCCGTTCTTATTCTACCACTACAAGCAGCGTGAAAATGTTACATTGACTATAAACGAAGAAACAATTACAGTTACTTTGCATATCGCACTAACGTCAAAGCTTAAAGTAGATAATAAATGTTCGTAATTCAATTATTACATTTACCGACATGGATGGATTAATTATATATGTTCTGATTCACTCAAAAATCGCTCACGGTGTCCGAACGTTTTTGAGTAGATCTCTGGGTTTGTGACTTGATTATTTTTAGAACTAGATCGCAATATTTTTAGAACTAAATTGAAATTATTAATAAGAAAACACCCCAATTTCAATAAATTTTCGTAAATCATAGATTGTTTGTTAGAATATAAATAGTATTATATGAATGAATGAAATATGTAAAATAGAAACAAATTAAGATTAATAAGTGAGTACAATATTTTGTGGTTAAAATTATAAAGTTATTAAAATAAATTTTAATACTTTATCGTTCATGAATTCATCCACTGAATAATGAATAACATTTGTCCAGTAGTAGCTGGAAGAGGAAGAGGAGAAAAGTTTTTGGATCCATTCATTCCTGGATGGAGTCGTCGGACCATTCTGGTAACACATCCAGCGCCCGCTGCAGCCGTCTCGCTAGGGTACCGTAAAAAACTCGGCAAGGAGCTCATTCCACAACTTTAGAGTTCTCGGTAGAAAACTTCTCTGGAACCGCACAGTACGTGACCATTGCGACTCCAGTGTATGATGATGAGTTTCAAGCCGTCGGCGAGAGGTTCGATTGTAAAATTCGCTGTTGTGTCATATGGGAACCCAACCTACGAATAAATAATTATTTATTCGTAGAACACAACCCATTGTACAATGGGTAGAACACGCATAGGGAAGCAAAATCCCATATGTCTACTTAGTTTTATTTTTTGAATACACTAATGGACCAAAATCGGCTGCTTTAATGATCTCCCATTAATTTTATTCAGATAAAAATACTGAAATAAATACATAATTAATACCGCATCGTTTTAAGAGAGGTAGGGCGCATCAAGGTCTGGGGAAGTATCTCCAAATCACAGGAAAACCGCAGCCGGTTGTTGTGTCCTGCATGTGAGTGAGGTCACCAGTGAGCTCCTAAGTAGTTGATGTATTAGCAGCAGAGGTGGCATCGCGCGAGTGATAAAAATATTGATTCCAAATCAGTGTGATATGGTGCCGCCGTCCACCCGCAAACATGCTGTACATTCCTCATACGTGGATTAAACAACACGGAACAGGGTCACCATCAACTCAATATTCGGGCTTCATGTCCCAGAGATCCTTTCTCATGACCCTATTAATTTATTTTTCAAGGCCCACAAAACCGCAGAAAACCTCTATTTGGACAAACATGATCAATAATCGGCTACTTTGATACTGCCATTAATTTTATGCAAATGAAAATGCTGAAATAAATCATCGCATAATAACTTAATTAAGTATAAATACGTCAGGCTTCGAGAATGCAAAAATTACTTCAATTGAAATTGGAAATAAATATTTATTTCGAATTTTAATAAAGTAATTCCGGCATATTGCACTTCAAATTTCATGACTGTAACTCGTGTACAAATCAGAGTCCTGAGACGTACTGATGGACAGCGTAGTGTAATTAACGGAATTCTCGTTTTCCCTTAAGGTACGAAACCCTAAACGTATGAAATAAGAAAAAGATTTTCTTTGCGTCGCCCCGTTTCCTCTGGGGGCGATCGCCTCAAATGAAGCCTTAAAAGCCTTCCAGGCACATCAATAACAGATATAGAATATATCTGTTTCTTCATCTTTCATCCTGCATTCTTTCTATATGTCCGAAGCAACGGATCATGCCTTTCCTTATTTTATCACCGACAGTCTTTCAGACCAACTCTCTTTCATACATCATTACGAACGCGGTCAGCAAGCGTTACGCCACAATTTTTCCATAATGCTCGCATCTGGACCGCATTTATTGTACTTTCATGATCACTCTCCCATACGCAGCATTCACTTATTTAAGTTGGCGTTCAGAATAGAACTGCGTTGTGTACAGCGAACTGTGCCTTCTGACTTCATTCACGCTGTTCCCTATACCTACTCACTCGTCTCTCTACATCAGCGGTGTACCTTGTAATAATAATAATTAATAATAATAATTATTCCCTTCCATTCAATTGTTCTAACGCTACATCATCAACCGTAAACCTCATGTTCGTTCTGATTTTCTCTCTTTCAAATATCTGTAAATCTTGGTTTTCTTCGTATTCATTTATAAAACTTTCTACATATAATCATCATTGTTGTGAGTAGTGTTTGCAGTTTCGATGGTACTCGTAATTCTGTTACTAAAATCGGATCGCCTGCATAAACCAGACAGTTCATCACGAAATTACCCATTCACAGTCCCACATTTACAAGTCTTATTCTCTGAAGACAACTGCAGATACAAGATGAATAGTCGAGCTGACATCACACAGCCCTGTCTGATACCAATATTGATACTAAACTACCGTATCAAGCCACTAGCCGTACATATGCAGTACATTTCTCGTAAGTGGATTGCACAACACGGAACAGGTCATTATCA
Organism: Pyralis farinalis; assembly: GCA_947507595.1. Lineage (NCBI taxonomy): Eukaryota > Metazoa > Arthropoda > Insecta > Lepidoptera > Pyralidae > Pyralis > Pyralis farinalis. The sequence continues at coordinate 33,967,786 of OX382260.1, read as the reverse complement.
AACCCATATAGCAAAATGAAAATGAAATTTCCCAGAGATGTTTTCTTCCAAGCCGCAGAAAAGCTTTTCGTCTATAGCCAGATGCTTCTCCACGATATTGCGAAGTGAAAATACCTCATTCGCACATTATCTGCCTTTCCGAAATCCAATCCTGTGTTTTCCAAAGTATTCAGTCGGATCGGAGATTGATTGTGATCCCAATGACTACAGAAATGCTGCCGAAAGATTATGTGAGCACCTTTAAAAATTAGTGAGGTGATTGAAAATATCCATGAATGTTAAACAAGCGATGCGATGCGATGTAAGGGCTATCTTGTACCGCTCAGCTATCTTTCAATACATCTCAAAGAACTTGTCGGAAAAATATAGATAGAAAAGCGTGCCTTTCTATGGACGGACTATAAAATGAAGAAATTTTAAATAATATACTCGTACTAATTAAATAAATCACTAAGGGTACTTCTGAATCCACCACATTGAGCGCAAGTTATACTCACAACAATTGTAATTTTTATTCTAAAGTTTCTATTTAAAGGAGCAACTTTTAAGCTGAATGCATTAATAATAGCGCCACCCACGATTTAAGTACCATGAATAGGTAACATCTACCTTAAAATTTTCCAACGTTTAGATAGAACACAAAGGTTCTTTTAAGGAAATTGCGGTAATGGAGAAATATTTTTTACATTATTGAAGTAATAGCTTAATTAGCAGCTTTTTAGTGTGTCTACTCGCATAATGAAGTGATGAAAAATTCAGTAGCGGAGTGGTTAGTAACGCTACTTAAACACTAACGCTCGTGGGTTCAATTACCATAGAGAATAGACATTTGTGTGCTTGAATATGTCTGTTTGTCTGAATGCTTTCATGAGAGGTAGAGCACATCAAAGCAGCCTAACTGGGGAAGTACCTGCACCTCACAAAAAACCGCAGCCAAATAACAACTGCCTGTAGGGTTGTTGTATTCCTGCGAGTGAGTGAGGTTAATGGTGATAACCTCCTATGAAGTCGCTGTGTCATCAGCGGGGGTCGCAACGCGCGTGTTATAATACTTCAGTTCGAGTAGTAGTACAGGCGTTTATAGGCTACGTTAACCACTTTAAATCAGGTTTTTCTTGCACGGGAGGCATGCATGCAAAAAAACGACGTTGCATAAAAAATAGGGCATGATTACACTTGGTTGTTTGTCCAACTCCGATCCAGTCAGAAACAAGTACCCAATATTATATTTGTTAATTAGTAAATACATATTTAAATGTCGAAATGAAATATGAATGTTAAAGAACCGAGTGAATTAGAAATGAGAAGCCTCTATAAGAACCGAGTCATGTGGCGCTCAGTTTTTAGAAGGTATCGATAGATAGATAATCAAATGGGTTACTATGATTGCAATAAACAGAAAAAACATCAGCAAAATAAGTTAGTCAGTTCATGAAAAGCATAGAAAGATTTATGTTAAGATCCAGTGTACAATTCTAAACTAATCAAATTGCATGTAAATTTGACTTTCGCAAAATAACGCCTGAATCTATTAGCCAAGTCTTTACTCATTATCACTGATTCATGTCGTTAAGTCACTACACACCTACAGGATGACGATTATTGATGATAGATATTTTGACGAGCTCGCTGGCTCAGAAGTGAATGACGCGTCTTTGACTCCAACGCTTGTGGGTTCGATTCCCACACAAGACAAATATTTGTGTGCATGAACATGTCTGTTCGTCATGGTGTTTTAAGAGAAGTAGGGCGCGTCAAAGCAGCCCTCTTGGGGATGTACCTCTACCTCACTGAAAATCGCAGCCAAATAACAGTTTCCAGGGTTGTTGTTTTATTTTTTATACAACTAGATTGACAAACAAGCATGCGCCCCCGCATTTGAAGGTAAGCAGTAACCGCAGCCTATTGACGCTCGCAACATCATGGGGATGTTACTCGCGCGCTGCTAATCTTGTGACCTAAGGATGTTTCGTCACAGTACCCAGTAATTTATCTGCCACATCTCACCCTACAAACCAGAACACAGCTATATAAATATAGCTGCTTGGCGGTAGAAATAGGTGAGACAAGAGTTTTCCAAAAAAATACGTTGAAAAAATATACAATATTGGGTGTTAAAGTATGAAATTGTCGTTATATAGGAATAGATGCTTTGAATTGACATTAAACCTTCATAGTGTGAGATTTTCGAGTGAAACTTTTTCACATGGTACCAATGAGCTTTTTCTTTTAAAAAATGTGCAACATTAGATTTTCAAACGCTTAGACGAAATACGAAGCTTAGGCGGGAAAAAAGGATACTTCGAAGATCCGAGTAATTTTTGACCACAAGTTCCGACGCGAAACTAACGCAGCAGAAACGGCTCGCAATATCAATGCTGCGTTTGGAGAGGAGACTGCAAATGAACTCAGCGTGCGTTAACGCAAGACCTCACACTGTACGAGAAACCGTTGTAACTCTACAGGAGTTGCAGTTAGAAACCATAGGTAATCCTCCGTACTCGCCAGACCTTGCTCCAATTGGCTACCATTTTTTTTTGTGGTTTGGTCAATTTTTTACGTGGTAAAAACTTTTCTCCCCAAGACGCAGTACACAGTTGCTTTCACACAGTTTGTCGAATCTAGATTCCCAGAGTTCTATCGCAAAAACATAAATAAACTTCCAATTAGGTGGCAGCAATGTATAGATAATGAGGGAAATATTTCGATTAAATAAATATGTTACATCTTACAAAAAAACGAGTTTTAATTTTTCAGTACAAATCGGCAATTTCATACTTTAACCCGTAATATTTATGGATTTTGATTCCATTTGTTACTATATTTGATACTATTTAAAAGCCTATTTCATAAACATGTCATGTATCAAAATACACATCAGAGAATATCTCGTTCTTTAAATATAATCAATGATTTTACAATATGCTAAGTTTTTTTTTTCTGCAGGGCTGTTAGTACTTACGATATTCAATTTAATATAACGACCATCAGCGTCACTAAAAACCGTAACCAGAGATAGCCCATGGGAACTTCACCAATTAAGATAGCGCCTAAATAGGGGTCTAAATCAAGTCGCAAAAAGAAAGGTTCAAGTAATAAATATGGTAGAAAGATGGGCGGTGCTTCTCAGGGGTAAATGGGAGAAAAATAGGCAATGTTGCCACTTATCGCTGATCTTTGCTTGCGTATATTACGGTCGCTTGACTGTTTGTTACACCGTTGCGTTGGAGGTCTTCTGTAATATTTTTTCTTTTTTATGCTACATTGGGAGGCATACAAGCATACGGCCCGCCTGATCTACAATGGTTACCGAAGACTCTGCCGCTAACACAGCAACTTCTATAGACGGTCTGTTTTGATGTGCAAATATCACAACAAAAGAAGTTAATATCAGGCAGGCCAGGGAGGATGCAATGTCAGCCACTTTTTCCTATATCTAGTGTATATATTACATGACTTACTGTTGTGAGTACATAGCATACTGATTTATTCATGAACCTATTACTTATATTAAATACGGGTATGACGTGTCATATCATTATTTTTAATTGAATGAATTGATTTAATATATTTGTTAGAATTTTTTTTTATTGGATATTTTATTTAAAACTGGGTAACTAATTGTCCAACATATGACAAAATTACTCTTAATATAAGTACATCCATGAGAGATAAAGAAGTTTCATATTCTTCTATCTATCTGTCTATAATATCACGCCAAATCCCTTGCGGGGTAGGCGGAGAGGGACCGAACGCCACGTGACCCGATCTGAACACTTGGTTTTTTCACAACACTTTAATTTGGTCATGGTAGGTAAGTCTTGGCCTTCCTCGGCTCCTACGTCCTTCCACTTTTGTGTTATATATCCGCTTCGTCATTATTTCATCCAGCATTCTTTCTACATGTCCTAACCAACGGAGCAAGCCTCTTCTTATTTTAACACCGACGCTCTCTTTCAGACCAACTCTGTTTCTAACATCATCATTGCTGATTCGGTCAACAACACTTGTTGCAACACTTCATCATTAACTGTAATCCTTACATTGTTCCTGGTTTCTTCACTTTCAAATACCATTGTCTTTGTTTTCTTCGCATTCAATAGCAAGCCTTTCTCCATACAATCGCATTTCATCATTGTGACCAGAGTTTGCAGTTCAGATGGTGTTTCTGCTAATATCACGGCATCGTCTGCATACAGCAGACAGTTCACCACTAGGTCACCCATGCGCAATACTGCATTCGATGATTTTATTTTCTGCAGACAACTATCGAGATCAGAATAAACAGCCTAGCAAATAGCATGTAACCCTGCATGACACCTATTTTGACATCAAACCTGGGTGACATGCTACCATCTATTCGCACACACGCTGAGCAATCCTTGTAAGTGGACTGCACAGCACGTAGCAGTGAAACGTCAATCCCATATCCCGGCAATATATCCCACAGTGTCTTTCGCACAACCCTATCTATCCATTCACCGCACCGTTCTAACACTACCTGAGTGTTGGCAAGAATGACTTTATATTATCCATTCTCGACGCCGACATATTATACAAAATATAGAAGCATATAAAAACATGCTAAACTACGAGTAAATTACTGTCAATATTCGCGCAGACAAACGCACCGTGAATTTTATATTGGTAATGAGCCGGGCGAGACAACGGAGAGGTCAGTCGGGAAACTTATTCAGAAGCAGAGACCGACTAGTGTACTGCTAACAACTTTTAAGCGTGCACGCGTCACTTGTCATAACAAAAACTACAGTTATACAATTACGTTAAGGATAAGTCAAGCACACATTATTTATGTACCGCATAGCTATAATATTTTTTGACTTATCCTATTTATGCTCATTTGCATGCTATCTTTCATTGTAATACTGCCACTAGCAAAACATTTAGAAATAAATCGGTCATAGTGCTTGCTTATCTATCGCAATGCTACAGCCGCTAGGAAAATCTTAATTACTCTCGCATATGCCAAGCTTTCTTGCGTCTCGGTTGCTAGTGGTAGTTGACTTCTCGGCTGGATCGTAATACTGTAGTAGGATTTACAGGAACACCTTTGGGGATCAAATACTGAGCTTGCCAATCATCCAGCTCGCCACCGACGGCGAACCTCTGCACCTTGAACCTGTGCCGTAGCAGCTGTCAAAGGAGGACAAAGGAGAGTCCGGTAGTTCTCAATAATAGTGTACAGATTCGATCACTAAATTAAAACAAACCCACGACCTGTCTATTTTTTCTTCGCTTAGCTTCAATTAAGAAACATCTTATTTTGCTGTTCTCGTTTGTTTAATTTACCCTCCATGCTAGGACACCTTGTATTAACATGGCACAAGACTAACCTGCCATGACCAAATTGATCGTGTTTTATCAGAAGGTGATCCCAGGAGTCTTAGAAACCGGCGAACGTGCATGAAAATTGTTATGAATCTTATAGAAGCGAATGAAGTGTCTTAAGACGCTCGGTTCTCTCTACCTACCCTAAGGGACCTGGCGTGATAGACATACACACTACATAGGTACGGAACCCTAAAATGTCAGTTTTATTTGTAACATCTCAATTTTCACGTAGCTACTGCACGCATCGGTGTAATTGTAGTCCCGTACATATCACATTCCTATCAGGAGTCGAGGTATGCGATGGAATCGAGAGGTATTGATTTTTGGGGTCTTTGCGTCTAAAATGTTCTACATAGACATTATTCGTTAAGCGACATAGGCCGTCTTTTTCTTCTCCTCCTTCCCTTCGCATGTGTGGTATGGTTTATATACTACGTCGGGAGGCATACGAGCATACGGCCCACCTAATACCGTATTCTATTAACGCTTGCGATAGATTAATTAATAATTTATTGTCCTTGGAAACATCCATAATCAGTTGCAAGTGCATAGAAATGACACGTCTTTAAAGAGAGGTGGGTGCGTCTAAGCAGCCCGTCTGCGGAAGTAGCTCCACCTCATAGAAAATTGCAGCCAAATTACAACTGTCTGAAGGGTTGTTGTGTTCCTACGTGTGAGTGAGGTTCCAATGACCTCCTAAACAGTTGCTGGGTTAGCAGCAGAGGTAACATTGCGTGAGTTGCAGAGATGGCGTGCGAGTGATACTTAAGACGGCGGCGTACCATAGTACAAGTAACCAAAATTTTAATTATTGCTTATTGTGGCCACTTATAGCAATAATCAAAATTATAACTAATTGTAGATAAATAATAAATACAGAAAATGTGTCAAAAAATATAAATATGGTTTTACAGTGCCTATATTAAGCGTATTTTTGGAATTGGTCTTATATATTCAGCGTTGTTAATAAAAACAAAATGAGGGTGCTACTTAACTTTACACGCCCTCTTAATGTATCACATGCGTTCATATATTACGGTAACCACTTTACATCAGGTGGCTGTACGCTTGTATGCCCTCCTACATTGTATAAAACAAAACGTCTTTTTAACCTATGATTTTAGCACAATATGATTGTTCCGTTCGCATCAAACCTCTTGGTGAATACGCATTGCCAGCCACTCAACCGCCATCCTCATCAGATATGCCTCAAACATGCATGGTCAATGACACCTTGTGGTAAGATTTAGGATGAAATCTCTGTAGGTCAACTCTACTAAAAAACTGCAACTCCACCGCTGCGCGGCGTATGTCAAAATGCGTATATTTTGACTTTTCGTTATTCTGTTAAGCGATCTGAAAGCAGCGACATTGCAGCAACGCTTCAGGTAATGACACGTTATTCTGTTAAAAACCTGCACTGCACCTGCAAGTTTCCTGCAATATAATCGTATTCTGATAAATTGGTTTGACATTTGCATAGCGGTGACAGAAGTTTTGAAGGAGTTTATCTGCAGTTTTGCTAAGGTTAGTGTCAAGCAATTTCTGCGAAGTGAAATTAATATACTGAAGCAGTGACTTACATTACAAAATATTTGTTTTGTTTTAGGTGATGTTTGTGGGAATATATGATTAAGTAAAGCTTCTTTTCAGTTAGAAATACCTCCATGCCGGCAACCAAGGGCAATGGGGTTTGAAACTATAGGAGTCAACATTAAGCAAAAATTCAATTTATTAGATTGAAAAATATGGTAGGTGTCAAGTAGTTCATTTGCGATACACCCAGTTACAGTGTAGTTTCAGTGCCGTTGCAGTGCAGGCAATTTTAATAGAATACACGTATTGACACTGCACTATTCCTGCACGACTCAAATGATAAGCGTGCAGATGCAGGTTTTTAGTAGAATAGCCTACGGGGCACGCTCCTGACGTAAGTAGTCAACGAGTGCAATAAGGTCTTTTTGTGCGTAATTTTTGACGAGCTCAGTGAAACGCGCTGGTACGCGACTTTGACACCAACGCTCGTGGGTTTCGATTCCCACACAGGAGAACATTTGTGTGCATGAACATGTCTGTTTGTCTTGATCAGGGTGTTGTGATAGAGGTAGGCGCATCCAAGCAGCCCGTCGCGGGAAGTACTCAAAGAAAACCGCAGCCAAGTAAGTAAGTTGCCCTTGTTGTTGTGTTCTTGCGTGTGTGTGAGGTCTTCAGCTCCTAAGAAGTTGCTGTGTTAGTAGCAGAGGTGGCATGGCGCGAGTCATACTTAATGTATTGCAAGCATTTATAGGCTTCGGCAACCGCTTTACATCAGGTGGGCGGTATGCTTGTATGCCTCCCGATGTTGTATAAAAAAAAAACATAATTACCAACATTTACATTAGAGAGTTAGGGTCGTCATCCCCGAGAACAGTTAGCAGCGTACTATTAAGCCACCGCTCCCTCTGTTCCCATAATATCCCGCTAAAAACATTCCCATGTGAACTGATTTGGGAATGTGCAAAAATAAATTGTTGTATATTCCCAAAATTTCCAAACTTAATTCCCCATCCGGGATATTATGCAATAACAAATTAATATTTTATGGACGATTCGCAAAACATCCCGTGATTTATTTTGAAGCAGGTACATTTGGTACATTTAATCAAACTGTATAGTCTTGTGAATCAAGAGTGGTATATTTTGGGGAATAGTCAATTAAATAAAATATTCTAATCCCATTATATCCCGAATGGGAAATTACGGAGGGAGATTTCGGGAACATATAACAATTTATTCTACGCTTTCCCAAAACAGCCCACATGGGATGTTTTTAGCGGGACATTATGGGAACAGAGAACCAGTCCGGATAAATTCGACTGCGAACATCAGTTGGAAATATTTGTTAGCGTGATGATATGTATGTTTCGTGAAGTTGATCAACTCCTTTATTATCTCTTTTCTATATCACAGGGATGATTCATTGATAATGAGAGTGGAAGTAGCACTTTACACGTGTGGTATTTATAATTACATCTTTTCTTCCCAGAGTTATCCCGTTTTCTAATCGATTAGGATTGGTTGGGTCCGTTACCTAAGCCTAATGATTTGGGGAAGATACAATGTTTTACATAGAGCGTACCTCCAAAACCCAGAGGAAAACTAGACTTTTTAGGGTAGGTCACACACACACACATTTTCGAAATGTAATTTCTTGGGCGTGCGGATTTTCCTCATGATGTTTTCCTACACCGCCAAGCAAGTGATAATTACAAATATGTACCTACATAAATCTGAAAATACGAATTTAGTGGTGAATGCCCACACCAGGATTGGAACCCGGGCCCGTCTGATAATGGGTCGGTTCTTTATCCACTGAGCTATCACAGCTCTACTGATATTATAATGATACAAGTTACTCGACCCAGCTTCGCACGGGTGATCCAACCGTTACCAAACTTCACAGGATCACCTGCTGGGCTAACCTGAAGATTCGCTGAAAATTTCGTCAAAATCTGTTCAGCCGTTTTTGAGTCCATAGAGGACATACAGACAAACATTCATTTTTATATATTAGTAAAGAAGATTGTCGGCATTAATATGGCATGTAACCTGTTTTTATTGTCAGACAAATTACACAGCGCCATCTTTTTTTTATATACTACGTCGGGAGGCATACAACCATACGGGCCACCTGATGTAAAACGGGTACTGTAACGCTAACGATACTAAACGCTTACGATATATTAAGTATCACTCGCACGATGCCTCCTCTGCTGCTTACACAGTAACTCCTTGGAAGCTTACTGTTGACCTCACTCACAAGCAGGAACACAACAACCCTCTAGGGAGTTGTTATTTGGCTGCGGTTTTCTGTGAGGTAGAGATACTTCCCCAGACGGGCTAATTTAATGCGCCCTACCCCTCTTAAAACTCTACATGCAGGTCCAAAGTAAGCGCAGCTTGTGTTATGCGTACTAGACAACGGATAAACATACATAAATAATTTTTTTTTTGCAAATGTGTAAAAATTATAAATGGAAAATACCCCGACTAAGACAAACAGATATGTTCATGCATACAAATATTTGTCCTGTGTGGGAGGGAATCCAACCCACGAGCGTTGGTCAGAGGTCACTATGTCATACAGTCTAATGTAGAGGGTTCTTATTCCAAATACATGGTCATCATTCGTATTCAATTTCAATAGAAATTGAACAACGTTCGACTGATGCTTGTGTCACCGGTATATGCCTACTCATCATTTCAATTACTACAGCGAAGTGATGAAAATGCAATTTGCGAGTGTCTGTCAATTTCTTAGCTAACTTGCCCTTACTTGACGCAGATTTCACAAACGATTTTTTCCGTAATATATTGATGACAAGACATAAGTATGAGAAGCTTTTGCTGAAGTTCTTTAATTCCAGAACTTGTCCTGTACAATTGATGTTACGGTTCTTCATATAAAGATATACAACGAAGTAAATTCCGCAGAAACCCAAAGCAGAAAGTCAAACTGGCACCCAAAAACCCTGGCGTGTTAAACAAAGTAAAAGAATACTTCTACGGGGAAATCTCAGATCAGACCGCATATGGAGCACTGAACTTTACACGGATCCACCTGGGTTAATCTGAGACATACACTCATACAACCCACCAGATGCAAAGTCACCGTAGCCGATGCACGCTTCCAATACAAGGAAGTATCATTCGTGTCTTGTCACCCATATTACTTACTCAGGAACTGCTCAGGAGCTTACTTAGTCACCTCACTTCGTCGCAGGACAACTACAATCCAGGGAGTTGTTATTTAACTGCAGTTTTCTACGAGGAATACTTCCCCAGTGGGAATGCTTTCACGCGCCCTATCTTTCTTAAAATTTTCAACCCCATCCGCACTCGATTTTGACGAGCCCGGTAGCGCAATCGTAAATGACGCGACTTTCACACCAACCCCACGAGGGTTGGTTTAGTTGGTAAGATTCCCACACAAGACAAACACTCCTGTGCCTGAATATACCTGTTTGTCTTGGTCTGGATGCTTTAAGAGAAGTACAGTGCCGAAACCGCAGCCAAATAACAACTCGATAGAGGGTTGTTGTGCTCCTGCGTGCGAGTGAGGTTACCAGTAAGCTCCTAAGGAGTTGCTGTGTCAGCAGCAGGAGGCATCACGCGAGTGATACTTAATGTATTACAAGCGTTTATAGGCTACGGTAACCGCTTTTCATCATCGTTGCATATAAAAAACCGCACCGCACTATTTCATACATAGATACAGATTTAACCTATGTTCGTAGGTAGATAACTTTGATTTCAGCGACTATTATTTACAAATAAAGTTATCTACTTTCACATAAGTTATTGGCAAGAAATTAATACTGAAAGGCAAAAGTATTTTCGACAAATTACAAGCAATTTGTTATCTTTGGCAGTAAATTACCGACATCGACAATCTCAAATAAACTATACAAAACTTGGAATAAATGCGTAGCTGCTGAGTTAGGACATAAGTAATTCGATTTGAAGTATGGACATTTGATAATAAACTATTGAGATTGAGATCACACACTGTATGAGCTAGTGGATAAAGAACTAGACTATAAACCAACTGGTTCGAATCCTGATGTAAGATTAGTGTTGTCGGATTTATGTACATATTTGAAATAATCACTTATTTAGAGGTATGACGAGCTCGGTGGCTCAGTCGTGAATAACGCGACTTTGCCACCAACGCTCGTGGGTTTGATTCCTACACAAGGCAAACATTTGTGTGCATGAACATGTCTGTTTGTCTTGGTCTGGATGTTTTAAGAGAGGTAGGGCGCATCAAAGTAGCCCCGTCTGGGGAAGTCCCTCCACCTCACAGAAAAACCGCAGCCAAATAATAACTCCCTAGAGGGTTGTTGTGTTCCTGCGTGTGAGTGAGGTCACCAGTAAACTCCTAAGGAGTTGCTGTGTAAGCAGCAGAAACGTAATCGTGCGAGTGATACTTAATATATCGCAAGCGTTAATAGGCTATGGTACCCGCTTTACATCAGGTGGGCCGTATGCTTGTATGCCTCCCGACGTAGTATATATATATATATAAAAAAAGGAAACTGCAGTCAAATGACAACTCGCTGGAGTGTAGTCGTCCTGCGAGGAAGTGAGATTACTAAGTAAGCTCCTCAGTAGTTCCTGTGTAAGTAATAGGGGTGGGCATCAGGTGGGCCGTATGCTTGTATGCCTCCCGACGTAGTATAAAAAAATGGTATAATGGCAGTCGCTCTATGTCAAAATCACTATATTCGTTAAAACCCTTGACTTTGGGTAACGGCCACGCCTATTCTAATGGATTAAGAAACGGGACGCCTAGGGGTGCCTAGGCCGCACTCGTCATGACTATACGAATACGGTCGGGTAATTGCGAAGTATGTAGCCAAATATTCGTGAATAATTCGGCACTTCGTGCGAAGTCGCAAGACCCTCTGTCGGTAAACTATGGCACATCAAGACGATTTATCACGATGAAATTCGCTCGTGCGTTCACACTTCAGTCGGCCCACAGATATCGTGCGTACCGGACATATTTGAGTAAATTAAGGGTTGCGACGTATTTTCAACAGGGATTACAAAAAGATTTCACAATTTAATAGTAATTACGAGTCTGAGCCGATATATGATGCTTGGGTGATGTCATACATGATTCAAAAAAAGCGACCGCGGTGGCCATTTTGTTTAACAGTTTGTTTATCGCGATAAACTTTACAACTCTGCTGTATACCATGAATTATCACTATAGATCGAAGGCATATTATGATGAATGTGGCCTTTACATTAAAACAAAGAGAAAGTTACACATAACTGACACAACAAACCTTGACGGCGCATATCCAGATGGCGGACATTCAACAAGGACAAGGGCATGAATAGGTTTTACAGCAATGGAAACCTCTGGTGTTTTAAGTGTCAATAGCCTACGGTAACTGCTGCCTATTAGGCAGGCCGTATGCTTGTTTGCTACCTTAGTTGTGAAGTGAAGTGTGTGTAGAAAAACGTCTTGTTTCTTCACACCATGTATGTCTAACTCAGATATATCTCTCTTCTTATTCCTTTTTGGGGTTCCGTGTCCAGAAAGCAAAATAGAACCCTTATAGGATCACTTTATTGACCGTTTGTCTGTCAAGACACTTTTTCTCAGGGACGGGTGGAGCTATCAAACTGGTTTTTACATAAAGCGACCGCCGTCTGATATACACGACCCAGAGGGAAAACCAGACCTTTCTTAGGTTAGCTCACACGTGTTTTATAATTTCTTAGACGTTAGGTATGGGATACAGCATATTAATGTATTCGTACCTTTAGAATAAGTATGTATCCTCCTTTGTAGGAATACGTGAGTAAAATAACAGATGTAGTAAATTAAAATATAGCAAGTATACGGAAATTATAAGCACCAAACATCACGTTGAGATGTCCAGATCAATATCCCTTTGTTATAGTAATATTTCTTTGTTGTGTTAACTAGTAAATAACAGCAAGCTGTGTAGGCAGAGCTGATATTTTTTAAATTTAAAAAATATTTAAATATTTTATTTTTAATTTTTTAATTTTTTAAAAATATATGGAACCCTGTACGACATCTAGCGACGAGTGCTGTTACTTTTTCTGTTGATGGGAATGTATTGCAGACTCTGCACTGCAGAGTGGCCGGCCATACGTTTTCCCATATGTTTTTTTTTCTAATTGGAACGATTTTGGACCGTTCTTCCTCACCAACGAACATTTAAATTTCAAATTAAACGATACAAAACTACAATATGTTAGCTATTAGTGTGTCGATTTTGGAGTTTCTCACTATTACCGTCTAAACGCTAGCTGGATGACATCAGTCTACCCCAAACGGCAATTTTGAGGGTAATGTGGCTCCGCTGGCTATCGCAGCTCTGCCAAATATATATATATAGACTATTTATTATTATGTAAGTTAGTCAGTCCATAGACGACAGAATATATATACGTTCCTAAAAACACTGGTCTTATTCCAAACCCGCAACATTAGGCTTTCCTCATGATGTCTCTCTTCACCAAGCAAATGAAAAATGTACATAATCCCGAAAGTACGAATTTAGTGGTGCTTGCCAAGCTAGGATTCGAACCGGGGACCAGATAAAGTGTCGAGGTCGGCGATTATATTAGCGAAACCGTAGACATCACTTACGGCGTTCCTCAAGGGAGTGTACTGGGGCCGACACTGTTCCTTATATATATTAATAATATCTGTAATATTGATATATGTGAGGGAAGGGTCTTCTCGTATGCCGATGACAACGCCTTCTCTGGATCTGCATGGGACTCTGTGCGAGTGGGCCTGAGAAGGGCCTTGCTAGGATGGCTAACTGTTTAAACAACACTTTTCTAACATTAAACACAAGCAAAACCAACTATATCTGCTTTACTATCTATAACAAGACTTAACCTCTTAAAGATAATCAAATAAAAATCCATAAATGTGATAACTTCGATAGTCCAAATTGCTCCTGTGACGTAATTTTTAGAGTGGGTGAAATAAAATATCTTGGGGTATTGGTTGACAAGCGACTTACCTGGCACCCACACAGCACTCCTACTACAAGTACTGTTATGTACTTAAAAAGAGTTTCTATCACCATTATGTTAATGTTAAAATGATACTGAATAAATACTTTTTCATTTATTCATTTACATTCATAAATTGCATTAGGTTCAAGTTTATTGTCCCCATTCTTGTTAATCTTCGAAGACATATCTTCCCACCACCATAGACTGAGAATTTTCTAAACAAATCATTCATTCGAGTCTGGGGAAGTACCTCCACCTCACAGAAAATCCCAGCGAAATCAAGAGCTTCGTGGAGGGTTGTTGTGCTCCTGCGAGTGAGTTAGGTCACCAGTAAGCTCCTAAGGATTAGTTGTATTAGCAAAAGATGTGGCGTCACGCGAGTGATATTTAATGCGTTGTAAGCATTTATACACTCCGGTAAAATACCGGAAGCGCGGAGCAGAAGCCTGGTGGTCATGTTGTTTTCCAAAAAGAGCAATAAAGCCCTTTTGAGGAACTATAGGCCGGAATCGCTTCTGAGTCGCGTTTATGTACTGTTTTCGAGAGTCATCACAAACTGTCTTGCACGCAGACTTGATGAATTCTAGCCTCCCGAACAAACCGAATTTCGAAAAAGCTTTCGCATCACAGATCACATACATACCCTCCTCCAAATTATACAGAAGACTGAGGAGTATAATCTGCCCTTATGTTTGGCGTACCTATGTGGAGTACGAAAAGATCTTTGATTCCTTTGAGACATGGGCCGTGCTACAGTCTCTCCAGCGATGCCGAATTGACTATCGGCATATCGAAGCGTTGAAGTACTTGTACAGTAAGGTTACTATGTGTATCCGAGTACAGGATCAGAGTACGAAACCGATCGAAGTGCAAAAAGTTGTAAGACAGGGTGATGTTATATCCCTGTAACTCTTCACCACAGCATTGGAAGATGTCTTCAAACTCTTGAACTGGAAACGATACGGTACAAACATCAATGGCGAATACATCACTCACCTTTGATTTGCCAACGATATAGTTCTAATGGCGAAACCTCTGGAGGAACTTAGCGCTATGCACAATGACCTCAATAGTGTTTTCAACCAGGTAGGTCTCATGATAAATATGGACAAGACAAATCATGTCGAATGTCCAAGCTACACCTATGCCGGTCACGGTTGGAAGCACTAAGCTTTAAGTTGTTGACGAATATGAGTAGGTATTAGAATATGTTTAATGAGACTATGGCATGTGAACTAGTCGGACTGAAGGACACTCCCTTGGCATCATTGGACTACTGTAACGACTACACCTCTACCGTTGGACAGACTTTGGCTAACAAAATACTAAATGAAGTGAATGAGACTGAAGAGGCTCTTGCCGCACGCTCAAGCCAAACATGCATTAGCACTGGCCCAGCTGAGTCCTGCATCCAGCTTACCCCGATAGATGCCGAAGAGGTGTTGTCTCGGATTCAAAAACTAAAAATTGATAGCGCGCTTGGTATCGATGGTATAACAAATAGGATCATCAGACTTATCGGGAAGACAATTGCCCCTTGCACATATTTTTAATGTCAGCCTTACAACAAGCAGATTTCCAGATATCTGGAAAACTGCCGCTGTATCCCCGATTCACAAAAAAGACTATCCGGCAAACTATAGGCCTATCTCTCTTATCAGTTCGGTATCAAAACTTCTTGAAAGTCTGGAAAATGCAAGATTTATTTAATTCTTAAAAAACATAATCTCATATCAGAGTCACAATATGGTTTTAGAAGAAATTAATCTATCGAGGACGCAGTTTCTCTTTTAGTAAAGGATGTGGCTGCAAATCTCGACACAGTGCGGGCTTATGTCGGCGTCTTACTTGATTTAGCGAAGGCGCTCGACACAGTGTCTGTCCCAATTCTTTGGAGAAAGTTGGAAACAATGGGTGTAAAGAATGGGTTTTAAAGAAAGGTGGACTGTATGTAATAGATAGGTAAAAGACCAGATATCAGAGTATTTTCTATTTATTTAGGAGATGGGAGTTACAATAATAATGCTTACCAAAGACGAACGATGAAAAAAATGTGACAGCAGAAACCAAAGAATGAATAATACCAGAGTGTAAAAACATACGAGGTATAGCCTTGAATTGGTTCAAAAGATACCTAAAGGATAGATTCCAATGCATAAAAGTGGGAACACACGTTAGTGGACCAAAACCAGTACGCTTTGGAGTACCCCAAGGGAGCATACTGGGGCCCACCCTGTTCCTAGTCTACATCAATGACTTACCCTCTCTAGCATCGTCAAAATGTTCCATTATATGCTATGCGGATGACACAGCCATAATTTTTTCTGTCGAAAACTGGGAAAAGTATTTTTGTGAAGTTGATAAAGGCTTAGCCCTGGTGTCAGAGTGTCTAAGTGCTAATATCCTAACCCTCAATGTTAAAAAAACAAAATTCATGTGAAATCCCGGCAATCAAACATCATAAATGCGCGAATGGGCACCAACAGTGCTCTGACTCAAAATGTGAGGAGGTTAGGAGATCGCAGTCAGTTCCGTACTTGGGAGTTATCCATGACGAAAGGCTTACCTTTGAAGAACATATAGGCGTTACATGCGCCAGAGTGCGTAAGATCATTCATATTTGAAGTTGTCAGTTGATCGTCAGTTGTTAAAATGCGTCTACATGGCACTTTGCCAGTCGATCATAACATACTGCATCGTGGTTTGGGGCAGTGTAACAGTCACCTATTTAATTAAGCTCGAGCGTGCTCAAAGAGCCATGCTAAAAGTTATGCTACGGAAGCCATTTCGTCATCTCACCTTGCTATATGAAGAAGCACAAATTCTAAGTGTTCGGAAACTTTACATTCTTTAGGTAGCTCTGGACAAACACAAACAAATATTGAGACTACCTAATTACAATGACATGCTTAAGAAACGAATCTTTAAACTTAAAACTGTATTTGTCAATAGAAAGTTTGAACAGCGAGTTGAGCCTCTTATATCAATTTTTATATAGAATAAAATAGTACGATTCTGTAATATTAGAATGCAAGTCCTGGAAAAAGTAAGCACCTAGGCAGGTTCCTCTTGATGAAATGGGATTGGGACGTGTATACCGAGCAGTTTTTACAAATTGTTAAATAGGTATTTCGTTTTAAAATTGCTTTCTAATTTTAAGAATAAAAGAGACTGGAAAGCATCTTTCAAGTCTTGAGGAACTCAACAACTGTAAATAAATATTAGCTTGTAATAGATAGATCACATTCTTAATTTGTTTTCTTTTCTTTCTTATAAAATGTATTTAATATTTTTTCCTATAAATTGTAGTTGGATAGCTTTGTATAGTGTAAATAATTACATATTTCATTAATTAAGTCTTGTTGCCGGTAATGTTAGATAAAACTTGTATCTGAGAGCTGGCTACCACAGGACAAACATGTTGCTTAGTACATTTCATTTCAGGTTATTCAGTTAGGTAAGTCCAATTTCGACCGAGAGGTCTATAGACGGATCCAACTCGGCTGGGCAGCGTTCAGGAAACTTCGACACATCTTCTCATCCAAACAGTTCGAACAGTGTGTATAGCCAGTGATGACATATGGAACTGAGACGTGGCCTTCACCGCGGACCGTATGGGGAAGCTCAAGATCTATCAGCGTGCTATGGAAATAGCTATGCTCGGGGTGTTTCTGCGTGATAGAATCAGAAATGAGGATATCCGCAGCAGAACTAAGGTAACCGACCTAGCCCACAGGATAAGCAAGCTGAAGTGGCAGTGTTAGTTCGTAGAACCAACTTCACGTCTCTTTCTAAAGTTGTTATTTGGCTGCAGTTCTTGTGAGGTGGAGGTAATTCTCTAGCAGGTTTGATGTATCCTACCTCTCTTAGGTAAGACAATGAGTACCCCGTTTTGTAAATTTTGGTATGGGGCATTATAATCGTGAATTAAACAAAAATTGAGGTGCGTATATGTACTTATTTTCATAAAAATACTTAATATATAACTTTAAAGTAACTTAACTAAATAATATCACATATCACCAGCGACAATTCACAGAAAGATTATTAAAAAACATATTTGGCAAGCAGTATACATTCATCACAGATAAGCAAATATTAGATTACATGTTCCTAGATAGGCAATTTTGAACTAACAAGATACAATATTGCTGTCTCCGGAGAGATTTTTAGTTAAGTTATATAGTCAACATCATTAATTTATGTTTTAATAAAGTACTGGTTATTGAATCATTTTTTCTTCAGATGCAAGTTTGAGGGTATTGCTGTACCAAATGTTCGATGCTCTCGATCGATAGTAGAATAAGATGCATCAACGACGATTGATATGGCAACACTCAAATAGCCAGTATTAATAAACTAAAAATCTATAAAGATTGTCTATCCTGGACGAAATTCGTAATGACTTGAAGCCAGTATTGCTGTATGCATATTTTTTATTCTTAACTTTTTTAGAACAGGGTGCTATTTTTGAATTTTGATTTATAGTCAATAATAAATGTACACCTAAAATGAATTAAATTTCACATTATATTAGACCGCAGCCACAAACTGTGGCAAATGGTAATATTTAAGTGTAAATATATAATTTATCAGCTGTAACTTAACAGCGAAATTTGAAGTTTTACATTGTTACTAAAGTATATAAATCATTATTTTATGTTATTAACACACATAATCGTAAGTACTATTCAATATATAAAATCCTGAATGAACCGTTTTCTGAACATGGTACTAATATTAACAGATAGATACCGTCAATATATTAATATCTTATATACATGTAAGAATAAACATAAATCATCCGGTAACGTTAGTTAAATGTAAAGTAAACAAATTACAGGGGATCAAGAAAATCTAAATTAAACAAAGTATAAATTAAACGTACTAATATAATTAGTAATAAATTTAAATCGTATTATATTTTCATAAGAAAACGGCTCACGTAAGATAAACGAATCTACAACAACTTCATTGCGATCCCATTCAAAAGGTATACAATATTTACTTTCCAATTTGCTGTAAATTTTAAATAGAAGATATATTAAATATCTTCTATAAAGAACGACTGTAGGAACTGTAAATTTAACAAAAATGCAAAGTTGTGTCCAGTGTACATTTATTTTTTGTTTTTCATTCATATCAGTAGTCTCTCGATACCTTATATATTTTGGCAACATACATTAGTAGAATGAGAAGTTATGAGACTTATGTATAAGTTTAATGACCAAATAGTGCATACCTAAATAATTAAAACTGAAATTGAATCTACTGAACTATAACGATGACATAAGTACCCTTTTTACAAATCTTAACTGACAATCTGACGATTTAATCTCTGTACTATAATAAAATAATAATAATTTAATTGCATTTACAAATTAAAGTTATCTGCCAACATTGAATTTTAAAATCCAAAAACTAGATACAGCTATAATACTGGGAATATAACTCAATTGATTACCAGATGAAGTGTGATTGCCAACAAGAACTGGCCACCACTGAGAAATCGAAATAAAACTGTCATCCTTTGGTTTTTCAGTTGTTGCATGTTCTAACATATTATCTGGTATATAACTTCCACACGTTGGAAAGTCTCTAGGTATAGGAGCCATGTCTTTATGCTCTCCTACTTTAAACACTAAAGCCATGCCAATTTCAACATGAAATTCTATGTGACAATGGAACAGCCAGTAACCAGGATTGTCTGCTTTGAATCTTATGACAGTGTAGCCTCCATCTGGTACTGTTACTGTATCTTTAATAGGAGGATTCTTTAGATTTCTCTTTAGAAGTCCTTTTTCATCAAATGCCTTTACCTCTTCAATGGTGGTTACGTTATTTAGCCTTCTTAATCCTACAACTCTAAAACTATGACCATGTAAGTGGAAAGGATGATTAGCATCAAATGTCACACCTTCGTCTAAGATAATTACTTCTACCACTGAGTTTAACTTAACCGATAATATGTGAGAACATTCGCAATATCCCTCTCTGCAGGTTTCATTGATACTTGAAGAATTGCAGAAATTGTCTGGTGAAGGTCTTGTAAGCATAAGCGGACTCGAAGGCATTTTCATGCTGATGTGATTGAGTTGAGGTGTTGTGAGACGATTGAGTGTATTTGGAACTGGAAACAGTCAATATAAGATGATAAATAATTAGACTTTTATTCTCTTATATCTCAAAACTTGGCCATAACTTTAAAATTTTTAACATCCTGGCCTTCTGTGGATTGTATCAATGAAGGTCAGGATTCAGTTTCAAATATGCATACCTTGGTAAAATCCATAGTAAGGAGATTTGTGGAAATGAGAGTTGTTCTTCAAGTAGAAGTCGTAGGCTACGAAGAACTGATAGTCAGGTACCTCCTTGAGACTCTCATCATAACCTGCCAAAGATCTCATTTCAGCTACGCTGATAGTGTCATTTTCCTCTTCTCCTTTGTTTAAGGCATTTAATTGCTGTAAAGAAAAAAACATTTTCTATAATAGTCACAATAATGTTATCAGTAAGATGTAAAATACATGAGACGTAAAATTAATTCTACGTAATTGTTTCATGTTGAACATGACTGAAGGTACGTAGTATCGTATCAAATATGTATCCATTTTGTTAAACATTAATACTTTAATACTTTATCTCATCCCCACCCAATTATATGTATATAGGAATTACAAGGAATTTGTATGGATGAATGTATCTTCAAGCCACGTCCCTTGCGAGTAGGCAGAGATAACCGAGCGCCATAAGACGCGGTTCTTACACACTTCACTTCTTTAACATTCATAGCTCTTCATACAAGGAATTTAACACGAGAAAATATTCGCACAAATTATCTAATAAATTTAGAAATAATCAATTTTACATTGGACGTAGATATTAACATGTACCTAATTACTGGAACAACTAAGAGAATAAACGAGAATATACTGTTCTACATGCAACATTATATTTTAGTTAACTGTCATCAAATGGATCAACATAGTATAATATATTAGCTATATAAGTATAAATATATATTAGTCTATAACTGTACGCGCTTATATATACACGCTTGCCTGTTTCTTGTACTAACAGTAGTTTTTAGGGTTATTACTTCACGCCATATCCATTGCAGGGTAGGTAAAGAGAACTGAGCGTCACATGACTCGGTTCCTTATTACCATTCCTATTCTACTTTACTCTTCCCATGCACGCTCGCCGGTTTCTAAGAGTCCTAACATCACCTTCTTATAAAACACGATCAATTTGGTCATGGTAGGTAAATCTTGGCCTTCCTCGACTCTGATATCTCTATCGATATCTGTTTCGTAATTATTTCTTCCAAACCAACGGAGCACGCATCTTCTTATTTTAAAACTGTTTAAATGTCGAATTTAAATATAATTAATTCAAATATTATGAGAGTTTTACTCTATATGCAGCTGTAGGAATTAACTGAAGGTTCATAATATGTGTATCTGGCTCGGTGCCAGCAGCTATCAGCTTTGCGCTGTGATTACAATGGGCTATAACATAATGCTGTAAAACAAGTCATGCAGATGTAATTGAATTAAAAATTAAAATTATTTTTAAAAACTTGAATATACTTGACAATAAATATTTGTCACTATATGGTCATGGAGTAAAGACAAAGAAACCTCCCTTGAGAACAACCAGTCCAAAACAAACAGACATGTTGATGCACACAAATGTTTGTTCTGTGTGGGAATCGAACCCACGAACGTTGTTGTGAAAGTAACGTAATACGCGCGTTTCACCACTGCCCACCGAGCTCGTCTCAGTTGTATTTTGGAATCCACGAGCTTTGGTGGCTTTGACAGTAGCGTAACTACTCTATCACCGAGATTTTTTTTTATATTGTCAGACAAACTACACAGCGCCACCTAGCCCCAAAGTAAGAGAAGCTTGTGTTATGGGTACTAGACAACTGATAAACATACGTAAATACATTTTTTTTGTAAATACATACTTATTATACATAGAAAATACCCAGACCAAGACAAGCAGACATGTTCATGCACACAAACGTTTGTCCTGTGTGGGAACCAAACCCACGAGCGTCGGTGTCAAAGTAGCGTAACAGCGCATTTTACCACAACGCCACCGAGCTCGTCGAATCGAATTAAACAGGATGTTTTGGTTCTTTTTCTTCCTAGCATTATCCCGTTTCCTAATCCATTAAGATTCGCGGGATCCACTATCTAGACCTTAGGATTTGGCGAAGATCTTGATTTTTATATAGAACGACTGCCGTCAGACCTCAACAACCCAGAGGGAAAACCAGATCGTTGTTAGGTTAGGTCGCACGTTTTTCGAAATAGAAATTCTTGAACACGCGGATTTCCTCACGATGTTTTCCTTCACCACCAAGTGAGTGATAATTAGAAATATGTACATAAATACGAAAACACGAATTTAGTGGTGCATGCTAAAATTCGAACCGGTGACCAATTGGTGAACAGATACCTTATCCCCTTAGCTATCACTTCTCGACTTTCATGCCTTATTATATTACAAATTATTAAGTTACAAATTTGCTTGCAATTTTAATTACTAGATTATAGTGGGAAATAGCCGCTGCCGTAAAGATATCTGCGTCGGACTAATTAGTTAAACCATTTTAGAACAAAGACATTTATTTATCTCCAACGACCAACATGGTCGGACTTGCATATTTTATGAGACAGAAGATAACAGTCAACTTGTAGCCAGTAATTGAGCAAGAATTTATAAAAAAAGAGCATTATTTATCAAATCTAAAATAAGTATAAGTATAGAACGTCGGGAGGCATACAAGCATACGGTCCGCCTGATGTAAAATGGTTACCGTAACCTATAAACACTTGCAATACATTAAGTATTACTCGTGCGATGCTCTGCTGCTAGCACAGCAACTCCTTAGGAGCGTACTGGAGATCTCACTCACATGCAGGACCACGAAACAACCCTCTAGGGATTTGTTATATGTTTAATAATTCTTTCTTCCTACATTCTTTCTACATGTCCGGCGCAACGGAGCATGTCTTGAGGAAAAGAAGATCTTTTTGTGAACGCTTTGCATCAGGTAGGCCGTATGCTTGTATGCCTTCCGACGTTGTATAAAAAAGAAAAAAAAACATCGTTGGAGATGATTTGATGAGAGACTATAAACGAATGGAGAATGGTGACGTAAATAATAGTGTAGCTTGATGGAGGGCAATATTGAGACAAGTGACGAAACCCTTTTCAGTCAAAGCAGTACATGCTTTGAACCGAAAAGAAAAAGCCAAACGGCAGTATGGAACTTTTCTTTTGAAGATTTGTCAACCAAATTTGGGAAAGGTAGGTATTATACCAATAATACCTTTCCCAAATTTGGTTGACAAATCTTCAAAAGAAAAGTTGCTTATTTTTTCGGTAAAATCTCTTCTTTTTTAAATTCGTTATATGCATTTAATCTTTTAATAATATACCTATTATAATATATAATATAGATAACAATAAGAAAAGTAATAAGGAACCGCAATGATTGCGTGCTATATGGTTCCAGCGAAGTTTTCTGTCGAGAACTCTCAAGTTGTGGAATGAACTTCCAGCCGAGGTTTTGTCAAGGAACCCCAGCATGTGGTTCTTTAAGAAAAGCGTGAAGAGGTTTTTACAGGGTCAGCAACGCTTATGTGGCACCTCTAGTGTTGCAAATGTCTATAGACTACTGCTTACCATCACCCAGGCGGTACGCTTGATTGTCACCTTAGTGGTATAAAAATAATAGGAAAGCACGATGGCGGCGATGCGTGTGTCATTCTAACCAAACACGCAAGTTAAGCAACTGCAACCGCAGCCTGTCTGTGGATGGCTTTATATATCTCGAGCTTCTCCGTCGGACGGCACGTTCAGCCGTAGATTCCGGCTGTTGTCGATAGATGAAAGCCGTTAAGCTAAGTCAGTGACCTTCGGGCAGCTAGAAAACACTGGCCTCCGCCAATTCGCAATTGAGCAGCGTGTTGGATGTTCTAAACCCCCGTCGGTCATAATAAACCCAAAATCCCTGCAGTGTGATGAGTTAGGGTTGATATAGTAGACACAAATCATCATACACACAACAAATATGACCACCATAATTATAAACCAGTCTGTCTTATAAACCGTTAGATATTTAGACAAGCATTGAATTACTTATAGTAAAAATACCACAATTCTTTTACTTGACTACCCACAATTCTATTTTCAAAAAGCAATAAAAGCTAGAATGTTTCAATACCGCTCAATAGTGGAGTCGCTCGACCCCAAACCTATTTCTAATAATAATCACGTTTGGCACTTGAGTGCAACACTGAAATGTTAAAAATGAAATAAGACCGATCAAGTGCGAGACGGACTACCGCACTAATGTTCCGTACATTCCTTGGACCGAGTAACTGAATTTAGTGTTTATTTACTTAATAGAATAGGTACGCTAAGAGAATATCGATTAATGATCTAGTAAGGGACACAGAGACGGACAGGACACGTGCTAAGATATGCCATTGATAGACACTCTGAAAATTAATATAATACAATCAAAGTTAGATGCATTAAATATTTATATATGAGTAAAAATAATGCTTGAAGATCTCGACAAAGCATCTCAACGAGTGGGCCTTAAAATGAGCATGGATAAAATGCGAAGTGCAAAATATTTCTCTGCTTAAAAATGAGCACATGTGCAGCAGAACTGGAGTCACCAACGTGGCTCTAAGGATCAGCAAGCTGAAGTGGCAGTGAGCAGGCCACATAGCTCGGAGAAACGATGGCCCTTGGGGCAAAAGGTTCTCGAATGGGGACCACGAACTGGAAAACGCAGCGTAGGATGTCCCCCACACGATAGACCGACGATCTTGTGAAGCGGGGAGCTGTTGTTTGTAAGCAGCACAGGACTTATTGCTGTAGAAGTCTAAGGGGGAGGCCTACGTTCAGTAGTAAACATCCTTCGGCTGATATGATGATGAAAAAATAATCCATCTCGGATTCTGTCCTGGTTAACCACATATAATGTAGTATAATTGCTTAGCCGTCAATTCTTAGCTCGCATACGGTATCGAGCGAAGGAAAGCAAATCCTCTACCGAAGCTCAATGGTTTTGCTTCTCTTTGTATATTGTACTGGTTGTACAACATGATGATCACACCTTCTACAAACGAACTGCTCGTCGCTGGTGGGAATTCATTATATCACACTAGACTCGCAATAGTAGCGAAATGTGCTGTTCCAGTGAAGAAAATCCGAAATCAAATGTTACTTTGTATAAAATACTTAATAAAAAAAAAATTATGTATATACATATATTGAATCCAATCATATAACCTGTTGGTGTTATAGATAAATAAATAAATATCGATGTTTTGGGAAAAACAAATATTGTTTTTTTATTACATATCATATGTACGAATCCCTAAATTCCTAAGAGAGAAATAAGACTGAAAGTAAAATCTTTTTGGGTACTCGTAATGCCGAACGACTTAATGAAACAATTTAGGCTTTTCAGTCCTAGATCACTCCGGGCTCTACAAACAAGCGCCACGTCGACCTTATTCACTTCAGTCTAATATTTACATTTGTGTAGAGTACCTACTAAAGTTCTATTTAGAAGTATTATTACGTTTTTCTCGCCACGAAACTTGGTTACAAGAATACATAATGTGGCATTTGTAACATATCTTCATGGCAAATATCTTGCGGGGTAGGCAGAGAAAACGCAGCGGCTCATGACTGTGACCTTATACACCTCACCCGGATCGTTACACATTGGCAGACATAAAAAGTAGTATCCATCCAATTGCCAAATCCAAAATCTATTTTGTTGAGCTCGGCAGTGCAGTGGTTAGAAACGTTACTTTAATACCAACGCCTTATGTTCGATTTCTACACAGGACAAACCTTTTGTGTGCATGAACGCGTCTGTTTGTCTTGGTCTGGGTGTTTTCACCAAACTGAAACGGTTGGTTTCAACGTATGATACATAGAACTTATGATATTCTATGTATCCTAAGTTTTGACGAACTCGGTGGCGCAGTCGTGACTGGTGTGACTTTAACACTAACGCTCATGGGTTCGATTCCCAAACAAGACAAACATTGTGTGTCTAGAAATTTTAAGAGGGGTAGGGCATCAAAGCAGCCCGTCTGGGGGAGTACCTCCACCTCACAGCAAACCGCAGCCAAATAACAACTCCCTAGAGGGTTGCGGTGTTAGTGAGGAGGCATCACGCGACTGATACTTCATGTATTATAAGCGTAATCACTTTACATCTGGTGGGCCGTATGTTTGTATGCCTCCCGATGATGTATAAAAAATCATAAGTATGTACTTACAAAAAAGAAGACATTTACGTATATTTATCGTAGGTTTACCCATAACACAAGCTTCGCTTGCTTTGATGTTACGTGGCGCCATTTTTCAGAAACTACTTATATATTATTGCCTTGTTATTTTCAACAACATTCGAAAAGCAAAATGTTATACAAATTCTATACAGTTATAGTGCTATAAACATATTGATGCCCGCGCCTCGTTTATGGCCATATCGACTACACATAATCCGAAAAGAGGCTTATCACTGCCAGCAGATAAGCTAACATCGATGTATTTTTACGATCCTCAGGGGTATACTAAGGGAACGCACTAACACTGCGAATCTACCAATATGTTTTTATGGTGCTAGGGAATGACTCGCGATATACTGTCCTTTCACTCAAAATAATAAAAGTACATTAGATTAGGCATTGCTAAACTATCTATCTCAGCGATGTATCAAAAGGTAGACAGACACAAAGTTATACACCAACATTATTGTATTTTAAAATGGCGCAATTAGTACTCTATCTACGTACAGTTATTTATTATGACACTTTGCTCTAACAAAGAGACAAATGATACCGGTCGTTAGAAAGAGATGAATATATATCTTAAAGCATTTATGCTTTGTAGCTAAATACGTACACCCGCGACGCGAGAGCGTGCCCAACTGAATGCGAGTTGGGCAATTACCTTAATTTCGTAGTGCCATTCTAGAGCGTCTACAACCGATCTATACATATGATAACATCTTAGATCTATCTATATATTTTTCACGTCTCTTGCGGGTCGGGGTAGGTATACGAGTGCGTGTGTGCTGCCTAGAGTGTTTTCATGCCCATTATTACGAAAAACTTGCCATTTTAATTTAAGAAGCTGCAAATCCCTTAAAATTTACTTTTAAAATGATGATCAACATATCCTTGGGACAAACTTTAAGGGTCAATTCCCACAGAAAGAGCAGCGGCCGTGAGCTGTCGCGCGATATCACCATTGACTAGTCGCTACCAGGCTCCTGCCTCTTTTATCGCATCAAATAAAATTGAACATTTTTTTTAGTCAATAAGATTCAATATACTCGGCCATTTTTGGCAAGAACAGTCACCAGGTTGGTTGTTCACGTGTTTCAAGTGGACAAAACTTGCACGTGCTGACGGAAAATGGTATTTTTTATAAGGTCGCAATCAAGCATACGGCCTGCCTGATGTTAAACAGTCACCGTAGCCTATTGACATTTGCAACACCAGGAGTGTCACTCATGCGTTGCCGACCCTAAATATAATGATAAGTGATAAGTCATTTAATGTTGCATGCAGAACGGTATTGGAATAAATAAATAAAAAGCGTTCAGAAAGGCGTTTATTTGTTTACTTTAAACGTTTAGTATTTTAGTCTCTAATTATAATACTATATTAGGACTTAGGATACTTTATATCCTAAGTCTAAAGTATATATATATCTAGTTAGAAGTAAGAAAAGAAGTAGTTCATGTAGAAAACATGACAGTATTAATAACAATTTGCACGTACTATCATGTTCTACGATCGACCCAAAGGTTATAATAAGAAACTATGTTATACTCACTAATCCTTCGTTGTGCAGTTCCTCCCAGGTGGGGTCGCCGGCGGGTTCCGTCTCCATCGCACCCTCGTAATGAAGCACGGCCACTTGTTTCGCTTTTGTGAATCTGTATCCATACATGTTGCTGTTAGATTGGGATTATACGGTGTGAATCTTCATAATGTGCACATATTGAAATGACGTAAAAAGGTCCAATTTTATGGACGAAAAAAATATTTATTTATTATTTTATAAAGACGAGTGAGTGCTGGGAATAGTGTGAATGGAGCGTTGGGAAAACTTCTTGGCAGTAAAATCCTGAGCCAGAAGGCACAACTCGCTATACACAATGCAGTGTTGGTCCCAACGCTAACTTATGGAAGCGAGAGTTGGGTATGGCAGAAAGAGCATGAAAGTTTCTACTTTAACTATAATAGAATAAACGCGGTTGAAATGCGAGCGCTGCGCAAAATTTGTGGCGTAAGGCTTGTAGACCGTATTCGCAATGATGATGTTAGAAATAGAGTTGGTCTGAAAGAGAGCGTCGGTGTTAAAATAAGAAGAGGCATGCTCCGATGGTTCGGGCATGTAGAAAGAATGCAAGATGAAAGAATGACGAAACAGATATACAATGCAAAAGTGGAAGGATGTAGGAGCCGGGGAAGGCCAAGACTTACCTATCATGACCAAATTGGTCATGTTCTATCAGAAGGTGATGTCAGGAGCCCTAGAAACCGGCGTGCGTGCATGAGAAGAGCAATGAATGTTAAAGAAGCGAGTGAGATATGTAAGGATCGAGTCACGTGGCGCTCGGTTCTCTCTGCCTACCCCGCAAGGGATTTGGCGTGAAGTTATAGATAGATAGAAAAAAATATTTAAAAAATTCTAAAACTTTAATTTCATTTTTTATTGACTTTTTATAATTTTTGTTTGCATCTTTAACCCTCATATTGATAAAAAGGCATAACTTTTAAACTATGTATGTATATTTATTGTATGAAATGTAGAGATTGTGTCAATAACTGAGGTGATTACATACGCTCGCACATAGACACACTACAATAAACTTTCCAACAAACCAATAGCAAGTAGCTCAGTGGATAAAGAACGGGCCTAATGATTGCCCCCGGTTTGAATCCTGGCATGTACCACTAAATTCGTGTTTTCTGATTATTGAACATATTTGTAATTAACACTCGCTCAACCAAGAAATTATTTTTCCAATTTCCTCGGTCGTGGAGGTCTAACGGCAGTCGCTCCATGTATAAATCAGTATCTTCGTCAAATCATTAGGCTCAGGTAGCGGATCCCGCCAATGCTAATGGGTTACGAAACGGGATAACGCTAAGAGGAAATAGGCACAATTGATTAAAAAAAATATTACGCTGTTGATGTATGTATGCTTGTATATCTTCACGCCATGTCCTTGCAGGGTAGGGAGAGAGAACCGGTGTGCGACAAGACGCGGTCATACACACCTCGCTCACTTAACATTTAACAGCTCTTTTCATGCACGTTCACCGGTTTCTAGGGTTCCGTTACACTTTTGATAAACCCGTATATTTTTCTTAGCAGTCAAAAATATAACGAAATTTACTAAATTATTCATGACATGAAAAGCAATTGAAATGGCTATTTCTGAAAATTACTGATTTAAAAACTTTAAGTTTTCTTTTAATTATTACTCACTTTCATTTCTCATTAGTTACCTACTTTAGTTTTCATTATATTCAGTTATATAAAAACTAAAGCGATCTAAATGAAATTAGGTAAATTAATATTTTATAGGCCTAAGTGGACTTGTAGGAAGGCCCCTTAATTAAGAAATATCCTCCCTTTGAATAAAGCTAAACCTATTTAGAACATTCTTGATTTTCTTATTTTACAATTTAGGTGAAATTGCTGTTTTACGTAGAAAAAAATAACATCTAAATGATGTTTTTTTTTTAATAAAAGGTAGAGAAGAAATAGCTCAATGAATTGAAAACCAAATTAGCCGATAAGGAACCAACGGTCCGTGGTCTGAATCTTGGCGAGGACAAGTACCACTTTTTTTTAATCTCAATCTTTTTTTTTTTATAAATATTGCAGGACAAATTACACAGCGCCACCTAGCCCCAAAGTAAGCGAAGCTTGTGTTATGGGTACTAGACAACTGATAAACATACGTAAATACATTTTTTTTTGTAAATATATACTTATTATACATAGAAAATACCCAGACCAATACAAACGGACATGTTCATGCACACAAATGTTTGTACTGTGTGGGAATCGAACCCACGAGCGTTGGTGTCAAAGTAGCGTAACAGCGCATTTCACCACTGCGCCACCGAGCTCGTCATTAAAATTGAGTTTTCAGATGTATGTACACATTTGTAATTATCACTTGCTCGATGGTGAAGGTGTATACGTTGTGAAGAAACCCGCGCGTACAACAATTTACATTTACAATTTACACACAATACACACACAAAAGACGTGGGACCTAATCTAAGAATGGTCTCTGGATTGTCGAGGTCTGACGGCGTTCGCCTCATGTCAAAATTAATTTGCCAAATCCTTAGACTAGACGAAGATACTAATTTTGACATTTAGTTCCGCTACCTAAGCCTATTCTGTATTTTCTCTTATTTCACGGGTTTTAATCCCGGTCATTTGATAGGCGTGCGCGGGTATATAAATCCAACGCGTAGAGGCCCCTTCGAAAAGAATGATGTAATGTATTATACCAGCTGTGACTGTATTTATTATTATAGAATAGGAAACGATATAACACTAGAAATAATGAGATTATTTATATGTATATGTTTAACTAATTAATGTATTATTACCATTATTATAGTCTATTATTATTATATCTATAGTCTCTGCCTACCCCAATGGGAGACAGGCGTGATGATATGTATGTATGTACCATTATTATCACATTATCGTGCGCTTTTCTCGTTTCATTCGAAGTTGATTCACTATTCTGCTATAGATATCCTGGGGATGGGAATCGATGAACGGTTTGGAGGCGTTTTTACTACCTCATTGGATATGAAATTGTTTACTTGTCCAGTCCAGACAGTTATCCAAATTCCAAAAACAATAGAAAACCAGTTTATACAAGGTTTGGCGAGTACACAAACCCACTTGATTGCACATAAAGACACCCCGCGCTCACAAAAAACTTGCGTTTTCGAGCTTAAATGTCTCAGCGAATCAAGCCTACTGACTACGTGATGTTGATTCGTGGATTAGCCAATAAGAGCTATGCGTTCTTCTTTACTCCGTGACAATAACGGTGAATTAAATTACTGCGTACAATCGGTATTGCCGTTTCCCCATAGGTTATCAGGTACACCGTTCCGTGTTTTTTTTATACCACTAAGGTGGCAATCAAGCATACGGTCTGCCTGACGTTAAACAGTACCGTAGCCTACGGACATTTGCAACACCAGGAGTGTCACTCACGCGTTGCCGACCATCTAAAAACCTCTTCACGCATTTGTTGAAGAACTCCATGCTGTAGTCTTTTGGAAAACCTCGGCTGGGAGCTCATTCCACAGCTTGAGAGTTCTCGGAAGAAAACTTTTCTGGAACCGCACAGTACACGACCATTGCGGTTCAAGCGTGTGAGGGTGAACTCCCCGCCGTCGGCGAGCGGTGCGGTTATAAAAAGTAGCTGTCGGCATAATTTCGAACAACTCTTCAGAACACAACCCGTTGTACAATCGGTAGAATGTTTGTCTGTGTGTGCGTTTGTCTGTGCGTTTTTTTCGAATATTCGAATTTTGACTTCAGATTCGGATGCAGCATAAAAAAGTAGAACAGGAATGTTCAGGAACACCGTTCCTATCTCTTAAGGAACATGGTCAAAATGGCCGACAAATTTTAAAAAAAAAATGTTGTTATATAATTGAATTGTTATATAATTGACGAGCCAGGTGTTCCTCTGGCAATGCAAGCTTGCGCATTCTCAACTGGTTTTCTATAGTCATCATGTTGTACCGAATGGATGAGATAGGATATTAATAGGTCTCGATTGTTTGACAGATTCACTTCTACATTGTTTATAGTACATAGCTGGGATAATTATTTTGCAAGGTCCCAAGAAGCTGTAATGAACATTTCCGGTACAGGCCCATCATACACTCTCAAGCAGCATTGTAACTATTTGTATTCGGGATATAGTTTAGCTACCAATCTATCCAGTACGATGGATGTTTTATATTGTGATATAGGATTTATATTGTCATAGGTATAATCTAGAAGACCAAAACTAACCTACCATGACCAAATTGCTCGTGTTTTACCAGAAGGTGATGTCAGGAGACTTAGGAACCGGCGAGCGTGCATGAAAAGAGCTATGAATGTTAAAGAAGCGAGTGAGGTGTGTAAGGACCGCCTGTTGTGGCGCTCGGTTCTCTCTGCCTACCCCGCAAGGAATCTGGCGTGAAGATATACAATACAATACATACAATAGGATTTATACAACGTCGGGAGGCATACGAGAATACGATCCACTTGAAGTATAGTCGTTATCTATGAATATTTACAATACAAATTGCTGCCAACACAGAAACTCCTTGGGTCGCTACTGGTAACCCCATTCACTTGCGAGACTACAACAACGCTCCAGGGAGGTGATACCAGAGGGATACTTTGTACGAAAGTCGTCTGCATAGGTACCTCTACCTCACCTATTTCTACCGCCAAGCAGCTATATTTTTATAGCTGTATTCCGGTATGAAGGGTGAGATATGGCAGAGAAATTACTGGGTACTGTGACGACACAGCCTTAAGTCACAAGATTGGCAGAGCACGAGTAACATCCCTGTGGTGTTGCGAGCGTCAATAGGCTGCGATGACCGCTTACCATCTAATGCGAGCCGCATGCTTGTTTGCCAATCTAGTTGTATGAACAAAATATTTAATTGGCTGCTGTTTTCTGTGAGATGGAAATATTTTTCCAGTCGGGCTATCTCTTTTAATTCACTTTTCATTACAATTGGCAAGCCAATTCGGTCTCCACTCGATCTTGCCATAAATGTAACAACATCAAAGCAGCCCATCTAAAGAAGAACGTCCACTTCACGCAGCCAAATAAAAACTATCTGGAGGGTTGTATTCCTGCGAAAATGAAGTTATCAGTAAGCTCTTATGAAGTTGCTGTGTTAGTAGTGAGGATGGCAATGCACGAGCGATACGCTTATTATCTACTTTACATTAGGTGGACCGTATGCTTGTAGACCTCTTGACCATGCATTGAAAAAAAAGATCCGATGACGTCGGTGTAAGTACAAAGTGGCAGCATTTACACTAATAACAATGTTAAAATAACAATTATAAACTGAAATAAAAGTTGAAGGAACTTCATTTTACCGGCGAAAAAAATAAAATCTCCTTTCCGACTCTGAATAAACTTCACTTTCTTTGCCGTGTCTCAATTTGAACAGTCTTCTAATTAAATTTCCGAGGTAATTATTAATGATCACTTCTCTTTGCTTGTAAATAATTAATTAATTTACACAATATGAACAGACGGTAATGATTGTAATTTGGAATAAAAAGAATCAATTACAGTTGTAAAATCGGAACAACGGAGAAATATAATTGAAGTAGACATTATGAAAATTCCGAGTTGTGTGTTACGATATTTTCAGGAACACCGTTCCTATATGAAATCTATGTTTGTCTGTGTGTTTGTCTGTCGCTTTTTTTCGAATATTCGAATTTCTACTTTAGATTCGGATTTAGCATAAAAGAGTAGAATAGGAATGTTCAGGAACACCGTTCCTATCTCTTAAAGAATATGGTCAAAATGGCCGACAAATTGAAAAAAATAATTTAATTGTTATATAATTGACGAGCCAGGTGTTCCTCTGGTAATGCAAGCTTGCGCATTTTCAACTGGTTTATTATACGACAGCGGGAGGCAAACATGCATACGACCTACCACAGGCATACAAGTAAAGCGGTTGTCGTAGCCTATTAACGCTTGCAATACATTAAGTATCACTCGCGCGATGCCACCTCTGCTTCCAATACCGCAACATCTTAGGAGCTTACTGGTGACCTCACTCATACACAGGAACAGAACAACCCTCTACGGAGTTATTTAGAGCGATTTTCTGTCAGGTGGAAGTACTTCACCAGATGATCTGCTTTGATGCACCATGCCTCTCTTAAACATACCCACACCAAGACAAACAGACATGTTAATGTACACAAATGTTTGTCCTGTGTGGGACTAGAACCTACGAGCGTACCGCTGGGTCGGGGCGAGTTGATTGCTGTGTAATATATATGTGGAATATGAGAGAGATGAAAGAATGACGAAACAGATATACAATGCGAAAGTGGAAGGATGTAGGAGCCGAGGAAGTCCAAGACTAATCTACCATAACCAAATTGGTCGTGTTTTATCAGAAGGTGATATCAGGAGCCTTAGGAACCAGCGAGCGTGCATGAAAAGAGCTAGGAATGTGAAAGAAGCGAGTGAAGTGTCTAAGGACAGACAGCGTCTTATGGCGCTCAGTTCTCTCTGCTTACCCCGCGAGGGAGAGGTCAATTGTAATGTATAATGAATGATGCAATAGATGCAATGAATTAGAGATGCCAAGTTGGTATATTCCTACATTTTTTTTAGATGCATTTTTTTTAATATTCATTTAAATTCAATCTAATTCAGTTCAAATTACTTCAGTTCAGTGCAACACAATTAAAATTAGTTCAGTTCAATTCAATCAATTCATGTCAATTTAATTCAGTTCGATTTATTTCTCCGATCGATTTCACAAAGTTACGCATAAAATACGAGAATTTTAGTTAGTTATTTAGTTTAGTTATTGCAATGGAATGGGAGACTGGTACCTTCTTTTTTTTATTCTACGTCGGGATGCATACAAGCATACGGCCCACCTGATGTAAAGCGGGTACCGTAGGCTATTAGCGCTTGCGATATATTATCACTCGCGCGATGCCTCCTCTGCTATTCACACAGCAACTCCTTGGGAGCTTACGGGTAACCTCACTCACATGCAGGAACACAACAATCCTCTAGGGAGTTGTTATTTGTCTGAGGTTTTCTGTGAGGTTAAGGTACTTCCCCAGATGGGCTGCTTTGATGCTCCCTAGCTCTACCTAAACTACGTAAAGCCTTCAGGCAGCTGTATTTCAGGCCACCACGTCTAAGAGGACGTGTAAGGAGTGTGGCACTGATGACCTTTCCATGTCAAAGTAGCGTCATTAATCACTGCGCCACCGAGTCAACGACGATATAGACGAGAATTATATCTACGAGTAGTGTGTAGGTGTTTATATACATAATAAATACTCACAGATCGATCATATCTGGCATATAGACAAATAACTTCATAATATTCGTTAATTAATCATGCCGACGCGTATCTTCTATACATATACAGATAAATAAAATGGGAGTGTCTGTTTGTAATATTAAAATAACCGCTTTTTACTCGTACTGAATGTATATGGATGTATATACGGTACATATATCAAAATGAATATTTTTACAATTTTTGTCTGTCTGTCTGTCTGTTTGTTCCGGCTAATCTATAAAACGGCTGGACCGATTTTGACGGGACTTTCACTGGCAGATAACTGATAGAATAAGGAGTAACTTAGGATACTTCTATTTTAGAATTCTTTATTATAAATTAATAATAATATGATCAAATTGGTCGTGTTCTATCAGAAGGTGATGTCAGGAGCCCGTTAGCCCATATCGTTATTGTCATTTGGATTATTTCTAAGTAATCTTCAAGTATGTTTCGTAGTTTACACTGAGCCACCTCTATGCTTGGGATCCGCTATCCAAGCAGTAGGCGTAGATGCCGTAGATTCTGATATGAACCTCCACAACCTACATCAACCAAAAACCCTGACATTTTTTGGGTTAAGTAACACGTCTTTTTAAATACAATTTACGTGTTACTTATCCCAAATTATATTTAAAAAGACGTGCTACTTAACCCAAATTATATATAAAAAGAGGTGTTACTTAACCCAAATTATACTTAAAAAGACGTGTTACTTAATCCAAATTATAAATAAAAAGACGTGTTACTTAACACAAATTATACTTAAAAAGACGTGTTACTTAACAATTATATTTAAAAAGTCGTGTTACTTAACCCATATTATACTTGAAAAGATGTGTTACTTAACAATTATATTTAAAAAGACGCGTTACTTGATCCAAATTATATTTAAAAAGATGTGTTACTTAATCCAAATTATATTTAAAAAGACGTATTACTTAATCCAAATTATTTATAAAAAGACGTGTTACTTAACAATTATATTTAAAAAGATGTGTTACTTAATCCAAATTATATTTAAAAAGACGTGTTACTTAATCCAAATTATACTTAAAAAGACGTGCTACTTAACAATTATATAAAAAGACGCATTACTTAACCCAAATTATGTTTAAAGAGATGTGTTATTTAATCCAAAATATATTTACAAAGATGTGTTATTTAATACAAATTATATTTAAAAAGACGTGTTACTTAATTCAAATTATATTTAAAAAGATGTGTTACTTAAGGCAAGAAGTGTCAGGTTTTCTGATTGATCTAGTTTGTGTTGATTCTTGGACATGAGGGTCTCCTCACGATGTTTTCCTTCATCACCGAGCGAGTAAAGTTACAAATATGTACACGTAAATTCGAAAACACTAATTTAGTGCATGCTTTTATCAGGATTCGAACTAAAGATCAGTCGGTTAATAGCCTGGTACTCGTATTTTATCTACTAGGCTACTATTATCGTAATGAGCTCGGTGACGCAATGGTTAATAAAGATACTTTGTATCAGGGTTCAATTCCCACACAGAACAAATACTTGTGTGCTTGAACATGTATGTCTTTCTCTTTGGCCCGTGCCTTTTTTTGTTTGTCACGTTTTGTTAGTTTAATTTATTGTTCGCTCCGCAAGTGCTTACAATAAGTGCTTATGTTAATTAATGTTAGTTTTGCGTGCTTTTTTCTTCTACAGGTTTAAAGCTTGTCTTACAATTGTTAACTGAAGTGACGGATGCGGGCAGACCAGTCCCTCCGTTTGTATCTAGTTTGTAACACTTAAGTATGTTGACCCATGACAGTAAACTCACTCTTATTTCAGAGGCCACTTTTTTCTTGATTTATACCACTAAGGTGGCAATCAAGCATACGGCCTGCCTGATGTTACACAGTCACCGTAGCCTATGGACATTTGCAACATCAGGGTGTCACTCATGCGATGCCGCCCTCTAAAAACTTCTTCACGCATTTCTTGAAGAACTCCATGCTGTAGTCCCTTGGGAAACATAACACTCTAGTTATAAGATATGATATTTTTAAACACGATATCGTTATCTAATGCCACAAACCATAAATCACTTAACGGCGCATAAAGGCCCCCTCATTCACCAAAACGAAGTGTTTTATTACCTAAATATTTCAGCGATTTGAACCTACTGACTAGTCAGGGGAACTTTTAACCAATAAGCCGATAGGGTGACGCGATGTTGATCCTTGAAATTTCCAATAGGATCTGCTCGTTCTACTTTAACCTCTGACCCGTAGCTTCAAGTTACTATGCAAAATCGTCTCATCGGTTCTCCATACATTATTTCCTATTCACGTTTATACAACACAAAACAATCTTTATTGTACCAATAGAAATGCAAATAACATAACAGTTCTACAAGGGACGTAACCGCTTTACATCAGATAGGCCGTATGCTTGTATGCCTTCTGAATCACCCGGTTAGCTAAATTTCAATTCATTAATAAGTTATTAGGTTATTAGAGATTAACGGACTCGCGACGCACAGGACCCCTGAAACTCGTACCCCGGAATAAAAGTTGTAGATTCGTCACCAATTCATGTGCCCATTGGTACCCTGATAGACCATTCAATATTCATTAATTTTTAAGGTACCCATTCGTCCCTTAATATAAATCTATATATGTCAAAGAAAGTCGTGTTAGTTACACCATTTATAACTCAAGAACGGCTGGACCGATTTTTATGATTTTTGTGTCTTTGGATTTGTCTTCGTCCGGAATAGGATAAATAGTATTTAAACATGGAAAAAATAACAAAAAAAAAAATATAAAGTAAATTCCATTTCTCATACATTTTATATGTAACTTTTTTTTATGATATCTCAAGAACGAATTAGTATATATCTATATTATATATATAATTCTACTGTACGTGTGTATGTGACTGAACTCCTCCTAAACGACTGGACCGATTTTGATGAAATTTTTTGTGTGTGTTCAAGGGGATTCGAGAATGGTTTAGATTCACAATTGGACCCAATAGGTGGTACTGCAGTCGGGTTCTGGGAAACTTTATATTATGGGACAGGACAACGTCTGTCGGGTCCGCTAGTTATAGATAAAAAGTGTTGAGATAGTACAGTCATAAATAGAATTGTGTGCCTGTTTTTTCATAGTAATAATTAATTAAAACCATATGATTTGCGAAGATCGCGCTGATGCCGCTCTTAGACCCGAGTGAGTTGATTATTTGATGATTTAAATTAATGTGGGATTTATAAACATTATTTCAAGACTGATTTTTATATCGTAATTAGCTGTGACTTAAACGTGATATTTATACAGTTTTATGAATTTTATTTTTACCTTTAAGCACGCGAGACGATTGAAGACTGATTGTACTCTGCGGTAGGAGACGAGTAGGCGCCTAAAATATTACAGGGGTCGAGTGGGCACAGGGTGCGAGTTTCAGGGGTCCATTGGGCACGTCCCCGAAAAGTCAACAGAGCTCGGTGGAGCAGTGTTTAGTAACGCTGCTTTGAGACCTCAGTTCGTGGGTTCGATTCCAACATAGGATAATCGTTTGCGTGCGTGAATACATATGTTTATTTTTAAGAGAAGTGGCCTACTTTTCTTAAAAATAAACATACCTATTCACGCATCCGCTACGGTCGGGGGGGTAAAGTGCGCAACTCTAATTGGCTAATTCAAGGATAATTGGTTAAAATATTCTCCCACTGGTCAGTTGGTTCGAATCGCTAAGATATTTATGCTCTAAAACACAACGTTTTTGTGAGCGCGGGGTGGTTTATGCGCGGTCAAGTCGTTTATGGGTTTGTGAATTTTCTTTTCTTTTTGGAATTTTGACGAGCTCGGTGGCGCAGTGGTCAAACACTCTGTTACGCTACTTTGACATCAACGCTCGTGGGTTCGATTCCCACACAGTACAAACATTTGTGTGCATGAACTGTTTGTATTGGTCTGGGTATTTTCTATGTATAATAAGTATGTATTTACAAAAAAAAAATGTATTTACTTATGTTTATCAGTTGTCACATAACACAAGCTTCGCTTACTTTGGAGCTACATGGCGCTGTGTAATTTGTCCGACAATATTTATTTATTTATTAATTTGGATAACTGTCAACGAGTAAACAATTTCATATCGAACGAAGTAATAAAAACGCCTACAAAGCATTCATCGATTCTCGTCCCCAGGACATCTATAATGATAAAGAAGAAAATGAAAAATGTTACAAACATTTTTACTATTTTGTAAACTATGGTCTATTATTTACTCTAATAAATATATGGTACCAACATAGAGTAATACGTATGGTAGAAGACTATTGGATAATTTATTACGTAGCTTCATCAATGAGCTTCTAGATAATTTGCAAGGGATGTATAAACAAAAAGAAATATTCAAATATGTTTAAACGTTACTATAATTACTTAGGATTTGTAGAGAGTTACTGTATCAGTAGCGAAACCATTACCCGGTTAAACCTTTTAGTGCTAAGAAATTATATCATAATAAGTTCCATTGCGTAATTTAAACAATATAGTATGAAAAAAAAAACTAAATTTGAGTGACGAAATTCAAGAATATGAAATCAAAACTAGTCTAAAATATGTTATTTATTTATTTATTATTCGGCTTACATAATTTCTAACAGCTTAATATACATAGGTA
Organism: Pyralis farinalis; assembly: GCA_947507595.1. NCBI lineage: Eukaryota > Metazoa > Arthropoda > Insecta > Lepidoptera > Pyralidae > Pyralis > Pyralis farinalis. The sequence continues at coordinate 33,928,015 of OX382260.1, read as the reverse complement.
TTGTAAAATGTGTAGCCTTATTGCTATTTACAAAACTCCACTATTGTGTAGTCAAGTAGTTAATTTATCTATATAGTAGTTAGTTATTAATTAGTTAATTTATGTTATCGCTTTAAGTTTATTTATGTTCCGGTACCGGTAGGTCAACGCATGCTAAGAAAAGCACAGAGGTGAAAACTCGATCGTACGCTGGCAATTTAGATTTTTCAACCTTAATTAACTTAACGCTAATATAATTTAGGCTCCAGCCTTCTTCTTAGCGTAATACAGTCTCCTAATCCATTTAAAAAGGTGGGGTTCGTTACCCAAACCTAGGGATTTGGCGAAAATACTGATTTCTATATTGTACGTTTTTTTTATGCAACATTGGGAGGCATACAAGCATACGGCCCACCTAATGTAAAGCGGGTACCGTAGCCTATTAACTCTAGCGATATATTAAGTATCACTCGCGCGATGCCTCCTCTGCTGCTCACACAGCAACTCCTTGGGACCTCACTGGTGACCTAACTCACACGCAGGAATACAACAACCCTCGAGGGAGTTGTTATTAGGCTGCGGTTTTCTATGAGGTGGAGGTACTTCCCCAGACGGGCAGCTTTGATGCGCCCTACCTCTCTTAAAACATCCAGACCAAGACAAACAGACATGTTCATGCACACAAATGTTTACCTTGTGTGGTAATCGAATCCACGAGCGTTGGTGTCAGAATCGCATCATTCACGACTGAGCCACCGAGCTCGTTAAACTCTCGCCGCAATTGAGTAAAAAGAGACGTTAATTCAAGGGCTTTTCTAAGAAAATGGTTGCCAGTAGTCCATTGGGAGTTCAACCTGCCCGAGGCGGTACATTTACATGGCTAATGCCCCTTTGTAAATTTACATACAAAATAATGCATGACTAGTAGATGCACGCGGCGTCGGTCGCTAGCATGTCTAAATTTTATATCATCTATTGAAATTAAATAAATTTTAACGGAAGTATCGCATGTTTTATTTGTTTTGTTAGTCTTCCTGCGACCACGGACGCTGCAAAGCGTTCCAAACGTCAGGTTCAACAAAATAAATAAAAAACGCGATACTTCCGTTAAAAATTGTTTAATTTCAATGTGTAACAATCGCGAAAACCTAAGACAATACTTTATATCATCTACTTCCTAGCGTTAACGCGTTTCTCAATCCATTATATTATCCATAATCCACATAGACGAGCTCGGTGGCGCAGTGGTGAAACGCGTTGTTACGCTACTTTGACACCAACGCTCGTGGGTTCGATTCCCACACAGGACAAACATTTGTGTGCATGAACATGTCTGTTTGTCTTGGTCTGGGTATTTTCTATGTATAATAAGTATGTATTTACAAAAAAAAAAATATTTACGTATGTTTATCAGTTGTCTAGTACACATAACACAAGCTTCGCTTACTTTGGGGCTAAATGGCGCTGTGTAATTTGTCCGCCAATATTTATTTATTTATTTATTAGGATCGACGGGGCCCGCTACTTAAGCCTAAGTATTTGTCGAAGATACTGACTTTTACATGGAGTGACGGCCGTCACACGTCTTTCGAAATATAGATTCTTAGACTTTTGGGTTTCCTCACGATGTTTTCTTTCACCACCGAGCTAAAAAATACGAATTAAGTATCACACGCCGGGATTCAAACAGGGAACCAGTCGATCAATGGGCAGGTGATTTATCCACTGTGCTATCACTGCTCATTGTGAACACCACAAATCAGTTAAAAATATTTTCGAAGTGATAACGTCTTATAAATCGATGAACGCCGGCTGCACGCACGAAAAAGTGTCGCGTTCCGCCTGAGCCCAGCGTGCAAGCGAGGGCGCTAACAAGCGAAAGAAAGGCACGATCGGTCTAAGCGTTCGGCTCGTGACGCATCTATCTCTCTTCCACTCCATCGGCCGATGTGTCCGAGTAGAAGGAGACAGCGGCAGCACACAACCTACACGTGAACTGTTTTGTCAACTGTTGAATGTTTTCTTATGACGTTATCACGTAAAATTATCGTCCGTAAACAGACTTTACAGACAACCATTTTTCTTTTATTGGCAACTTTGTATGATAATTGTATTGAAATCTCACGTCTGACGTCACTGAAACCGCTCACTCATCTGTACTTTGTTGTGTTTCATTGTTTGAAAGTTCGTAATTATTCGAATGGAAATTTAGTACATTTCCACACGTGTTGCGGTAGACACTCGTTACAATAAAGCATAATAGCGTTAATATACAAATGAGACATAGAAATATATTGTTTTATATTAAACGTCGGAAGACATACTAGCCCACCTTTACTAGTAACCTCACTCGCTCGCAAGAACACAAGAACCCTGTTTTGACATTGTCAAGTATTTACATTTTGACATAATATATTGTGCTCATTTTATTTTGTACATTTTAAATAAATATCATGTTTTGACGCGTAAAATTAAAATGAATTTGATTGTATTGAATATTATGTATAATGGATTGTATTGTAAATATATTGACGAATGCATAGAAAAGGTAATTGAGTAGAATTTTAACATTAACCTGAAACCGCTGTTATGTACTAAACGTTACCAATTATAGAGCTATCTATAAATTTGGTCCCCGGGAGAGCCTTAGAGAAAAATTCAAAGAAATAAATATTTTAACAGTAGTATCGCAATATACTATGAAAATCTTTTGTATGTCCATAAAAACATAGACTCATTTTGTAAAAAGAGTGATACTCATAACATAAATACTAGATATAAGCATAATCTTGTGTTACATCCAAGCCGTCTCCACAAAATAAGTAATTCTTTTATGGGGCAATGTATACGGTTCTATAACAAACTTTCCAGCAATATAAGAGAATTGTCAACAAATTTAAAACTACTCGTACTATTAAAGCCGAATAGTGTAGCAGGGCATATTATAAAGTATCTGACTATATTAATGATAAAAATGCCTGGGATTGAGTCGATCCATTTATAATGTAATTAATAAATTATGTAAATTTGTTTGGATACCAAAAGAGGGATGCCTGAGTTTTTTGGCAGTATTTTTATCAGTGCTCACCTAGTCATAAACTGCACGGTAGGGAAAAAAAATGTGACGATTCCAAACAAATGTAGCCATTTTTACGGAATAAAAAGATTTTGACTTTGACTTAGAAAATAAAAGAATGTGAATACACATATATACATACAAGTTGTATGATAAAATATAACTTGTATGTATGTAAGAAGCTGATGAGATTCCCTTTTGATCCATTGACCAAAAGAGCGAGATACCAATGAAGGCATTATACCTGAAGAAGAGAGTGACTAAGAAGATATTTGCCCTATACGTGAGATGTCGATGGACTAATATCCTTGAAATGCAAAATTGGGTAAGAAGCATTTTGCATAAAGAGGATACCTAAAAAACAAAAAATGTTTAAGCGATTAAATACTTAAATGTTGTAATGTTCTTAAAACTAACCTAGGCCATGATCCGTCGAACCCCCCGGTAATCCTGAAGTGTCTATTTTGCCATTAATCAGGGGGCACGGCAGTGCCCCCGCCAAGTCGAGCGCGAAGCAAACACTGCCGTACCATCCTTTACTGGAACCATTTCGCCGCATTTTCAGGCCCCTATTTGAGAACCTCTGGATAAGACCAGGACGCAGAAATTTTCGTCATCCAGTAAGCTATAATCACATACTTAAAATCCAAAATTTCAAGTCTGTAGGTCATTTAGTTCCGAAGTTAAGCGAAAGCAAAGTTTCGCATTTATGACACTCACTCATGATCATCAAAATAGAACTAGTACTTCCCATAAACTCCGAGAGCTGAAATTTGGTACAGAGTTAGGCTTTAATGGCCACATAAAGGGAAAACTATAAAAACTAGGATAATCGAAGATCTGGAGTACCTGGTGACCCTGATTAGAAAACACAAGAGCCCAACCAAACTATTAGAGATCGACATACCGCCTTTACAAAAAATGTTCAACTTGGTGAGCCGCTTCATTTGATGTCAAAAATCGAAGGTCTGAAGTATCTGATGAAGAACCCTCAGCTGGTCTCAGCTGTATTAGAGATATGGTAATGCCCCTTTCTACTATGAGAAAAAAACTGTGTCAAATAAGAAAATCTAATAAAATAAATCAATATGTCCACGTTTCTACAAAAAGAAGTGAAATCCCACCAAAAACATTCTGTAAAAAACTAGCCAAGTCTCGACGGAGCTGCTTGTTTATCTCTAAAAAGTAATGAAATCTAGACAAAGTCGTGCCAAGTCTAAGGTTCCTTACTGCGATTTCTTTATTATTATAGTTAATGTTGTGTGACTTGGCCGTTGAAAATTCTTTATACGTTAGTGGGTACAAGTCAATTTTGTTTACACGTAATGTTATATCTGTTGTAACTAATCAACGTTTTCCAAGTGGCAATTTTCCATCGTCAATGGGTAGCGGTTCTGGCGACAGATTGGTGCAATGGTGTCATGGAGCAGCTGGTTTTGTACCCTTGTGTACCCTTCAACGGCCAAGTCACACAACATTAACTATAATAATAAAGAAATCGCAGTAAGGAACCTTAGACTTGGCACGACTTTGTCTAGATTTCATTACTTTTTAGAGATAAACAAGCAGCTCCGTCGAGACTTGGCTAGTTTTTTACAGAATGTTTTTGGTGGGATTAATTTATACAGGAACACTATATCGCGAGTAATTCCTCTAAGTTCGACTGAAGTCTTTATAAACCAGTTCAGAATGTGCAAGCTTGCATTGCCAGAGGAACACCTGGCTCGTCAATTGTATAACAATTCAAAATTAATATTTTTTTAATTTGTCGGACATTTTGACCATGTTTCTTATAAAATAGGAACTGTGTTCCTGAACATTCCTATTCTACTTTTTTATACTGAATCCGAATCTTAAGTCAAAATTCGAATATTCGAAAAAAAGCGATAGACAAACGCACAGACAAAGATATAGAATTCATATAGGAACGTTGTTCCTGAATACGACAGCTTGAAAATTTTAAATATAGAACACAATAGGCGCACAGAATATAATATCAATGCCCATTTATATACCATATTACTCGTATTACCTGTCGAAGACAGTACAAATAAACAATGCTTAAATACCTTTCATCGCAATCCATGAGGCCGCGGTATCGAATCCAGTAGTTGTCAATCTCATTATTTGCATCCAACACGAAGTCATAACGCTCCCCGGCGTACGTTACAAGTGATGTTGCTGTAACAAAGAAAATAAAAAAATATTACTAAAGTTTAGAAGAACCTGTACGCCGATTCTACTAAAAATTTGTTCAAGGAAACGTCAAAATGTACGCATTTCGACACACGCCGCGCTGCAGTGTAGTTGCAGTTTTTTTAGTAGAATCAGCCTACTGAATGCGCAGGGAACTAATGGGCTCAAAAAATACCACAAGTCAAACGAGACCAAACCAGATAGAGCAGCCATGATCCTTATGAAATTATGGCAATGAAGAGGAACGCAACGTGAAGAAGGCCATTCAAACGGGATCCTCACGAGAGCGAAGACACGGTCAGAAGTTAGTTAACGTAATAAATTGAGAAACGTCACGGTCCGACATTATTGAGCGATAAATAACTCCCTACCTTTTTTTCCTGCAGAAAAGAACTAGGTTCGTGGCAAAGGCGAAGTTTTTATTATTCATAAGCCCAACAGAAAGTTGTACACATATTCAATTTTGTAACAAAAACTACGGCGCTCTATTTGGAAGGGATGAAGCCGGTTTTTGCCGACCGTATAAAGGCATATCTCGTAGATCAAATGTTTTTGCTGACTTTACCAACTGTACATATTCATATTGTAGAATTAATTACATTAAATTTTAGAGATAGAATTAGAGACATGATAATGAACTGAGGGCTCTTCGAATTTTGACGAGCTCGGTGGCTCAGTCGTGAATGACGCGACTTTGACACCAACGCTCGTGGGTTCGATTCCCAAACAAGGCAAACATTTGTGTACATAAACATGTATATTTGCATTGGTCTGGTTGCTGCGTAAGCAGCAGAGGAGGCATCGCGCGATTGATACTTAATATACTCGTATTACAAGCGCTATTATGCTACAGTAACCGCTTTACATCAGGCGGGCCATATGCTTGTGTGTAAAAAAATGAGATTTTTCAGACGAAATGTGTACCTTTGTATCCTTTCTTAAACGATCCCTAGAGTACTCTCAAGATTCTCAATGCCCATTGATTCAGACAGTGCTTTATCTAACTGTAAATCAAGTCAAACTTCAATTTATTGATACAATGTACAATAGATATGAATATGAGATCTTATTCGTCAAACATGATAGCATCATATAAACGCTTTGAGTAAGTCTATTGTCTAATTATTACAACTATAAATTATTAACCAATCAAACTGTAAATAGCCCTATACCCTACAAAATCACGTTGGCCCCGAAGTCAGAACTGAATGGCCGGGAAGCAATTAATTACCAAATAGATCGGGTTTTAATTGGGTTAATAAAAAGTTGTTGACACTGTTTCCCCAATCAACGGGGACCTAATGAAGCCCACTTCGAGACCCTTAAAAACTTTGTTATCCTTCAAAGGCTTCATCCAGATAATTTCCAATGATTCATGGTAAATGGTGGATTGAGGAGTTTATTTTACGGGGACGCAGATGGTTGGTCTTTTCGAGAGATATAAAACGAGAGATATACTATGTGCCAAACAAGCACGCGGTTTTGACGAGCTCGGTGGTGAAGACACAGGCCAAATATTTGTGTGCATGAATATGTCGGTGGTGTATTTTTAAGAGAGGTAGGGCACATCAAAGCCCGTCTGGGGAAAGAGGTACCTCACAGAAAAGCACAGCCAAAAAACAAATGCCCAGAGGGTTGTTGTGTTCCTACGTGTGAGTGAGGTCATCAGTAAGCTCATAAGGAGTTGCTGTGTTAGCAGTAAAGGTGGCACCGCGCGAGTGATACTTAATGTATTGCAAGCGTTTATAGGCTATGGTAACCGCTTTACATCACGTGGCCCGTATGCTGGAATGCCTCCCAACGTTGTATAAAAAAAACACGGATATCTTTTTTTTTTTTATATTAGTTCAGCATAGTGGCTCCTCTTTGCCTGATGGTAAAGGAAAGAGGAGCCCAAATCGCAACTGCAACTGACAACATACTACATACCGTATCCTGTCAGTTGACGCTGCCATGCTGACCCGCATAATGCTTCTTCACACTTCGTTTGAAGGATCCCATATTGTAGGAAGGAGGGAACACATGTGCAGGCAAGGTGTTCCACTTTATAATGGTACGACAAAGATAGGAGTTGCCGAACTTTTTTGTACGCGAAGAGATATTCTCAACCGTGGAACTATGACATCGCAAGCCCGCACGTGTGGTTCTATGACGGAAGGGTGAGGGTGGGATAAGAGAAAACAGTTCTTCAGAGCACTCGCCATGGTAAAGGCGGTAAAATACGCTTAGAGAGCCTATGTCCCTACGGAGTTGAAGAGGTTCTAGGATTTTGGTGACCTCTTCGTCGTCAATTATGCGGATAGCCCGTCGCTGCAACCTATCGAGAGCCTCAAGAAGATACTGTGCGGAGCCGTCCCAGAGATGCGAGCAATACTCCACGCAGGCCCTGAACTTGTGTCTTATACAGCAGACAAAGTTGGTCCGGCGTGAAGAGCCGGCGCACCCTGTTCAGGACTCCGAGCTTTCTTGAAGCTGTTGAGATGAGGCTCTCAATGTAATAACGCTGGTTAAAGTCGCAATGAATACCCATACCCAGCATATTCAGGCTATCTCGCATAGTGAGGGAAGCACCTATGCTATGCCTATCTTTGCTATTGATTACAATAGCAAAGATAGGCAGTTTTTCTAGTTTAGTTTTTTAGGGTTGTGCTTTGATAATTATTTTGGTATAATTCAGTGTTCTTTAACCGCACCGCTTCTTATCGACACCTTCACAGATTGAAACTATAACAGTCGCGCTCTGTGCGATCCCAGATCATTCTTCCACGATTAGGCGGTGTAGTTAATTCCTTGCTTATCACAAGAGACTGTACGAGTAGCATGGAATCTACAAAAAGAGAGTTAAGAGTTTTTATACAAGCTCTACAGTTCGTGATGGCCTTGGCGCTGTAAATGATCTGTATGCTGCTATAACTGCTTACCATAAACCACGTCGTATGCTTTATTGTCACCTAAGTGGTCTATTGAAATACATAATCTCTCAGCAATCAATGCTGCATAGCCGACATAACAACACGTAATAAAAATAAAACAAAGTTAAAAGTTAAATTCTCTATGTGTGCGAGTACGACTCGCAAATAGTTGTATTTCTTGATTGCTAGAAGTCATTTATAATCGCCCCAACAGGTGTTGACTGGCAATTCAATCCTCTATCTTTAAGCCGATAAGGTCAAATGCGGAACAAACGGACCATAAGACATTGCAATGAACTGGTTAATGACATATTTTCCTGCCTAATAATAGTCACCGTAGCCTACGGACATTTCGGCAACACCGGGGGTTTCAATCGTATAAAAACTTCACACCTTTCTTGAAGAACCCTATGCTGCAGTACCTTGTGAAAACCTCGGCTTCGAGTTCATTCCACAACTTTAGAGTTCTTGGAACAAAAATTCTCTGGAACCGTACAGTACGCTAGGGTTCCAGTGTGTAAGGGTGAACTCCTCGCCGTTGGCAAGCGGTGCGATTGTAAAAAGAAGCTATCGGTATTATTTCGAACAACTCTTCAGAACACAACCTGTTGTACAATCGGTTGAATACAAAAAAGAGGCATAATCTCTCCTCAAACTTAAAGGCTCAGTACCGTGTGTAAGCTTTGAATTAAAAGTCTCTAAGGGTTCTTCAAAACGGTATGACGAGGTTTTACAAGATTGACAAGCATGCACTGCCGATCCCAACGCTTACTTATGGAGCTGGGTATGGTAGAGAGAGCAGGAAAGTAGGACAAACGCGGTCGAAATGCGAGCGTTGCGCAAAAATTGTGGCGTAACGCTTTTAGACCGTATTCGCAATGATGATGTTAGAAATAGTGTTGGTCTGAAAGAGAGCGCCGGTGTTAACATCAGAAGAGACATGCTCCGTTGGTTCGGACATATAGAAAGAATGATGAAGCAGATATACAACGCAAAATTGGAAGGATGTAGAAGCCGAGGAAGGCCAAGACTTACCGACTATGACCAAATGTGTATTCTATCAGAAGGTGATGTCAAGAGCCTTAGAAACTGGCGAGCGTGCTTGAGCAGAGCATTGATTGTTAAAGAAGCGAGTGACGTGTGTAAGGATCGAGTCGGTACTCTCTGCCTAACCCGCAAAGGGATACCGGAGGGAGACTTTGTACAAAAGTCGTCTGCGTGGCTACTTCTGTCCCACCTATTTCTACCGCCAAGCAGCTATATTTATACAGCTGTGTTCCAGTTTGAAGGGTGAGAGATGGCAGAGAAATTACTGAGTACTGTGATAAAACATCCGTAGGACACACGATTGGCAGCGCGCGAGTAATGTCTCCGTGGTATTACGAGCGTCAATAGGCTGTGGTCACCGCTTACCATCTAATGCGGGCCGTAGCTTGTTTCCCAATCTAGTGTCATAAAAAAAATTGGCGTAAAATTATAGATAGATAGATAGACAAACGGAAGTAATACTTCTAGCATTGATCCACAGGCTACGTCAATCAAACCATACTCCTGTTCACTACGCTAGTGGCGGAAAACATGTTGCCTAGAATAATGGCACTGATATTAAAAATCTCATTTTTCAAATCCTACGCAAATGAAAAATTCAATTTTCTCTCAACTTACGTAGGAAATAAATCGGTTTCACATATCAAACGTTTCAACTGAGAGATTTCAAGTGTGCTTCGTATTTCAGCATTGGGGAGCAAACAACAATATCTCTATTGCGGAATTTTAGAAAAATATTCGTAGCCAAACTCACTTGATATCTTTAGAGAAATGGCTGGTATTTACTCGCACAATACTGATTCTTTCACAGGTCTGATTTCACTTTCAACAAATACATTTGAATTGATCAGTAGAAGAAAAATATAGATGTTAAGTGCGAGTCCCATTCGCGCACCGAGGGTTACGTAAAAAAATATTTATGCACAAAAAAAATTGTAATGTAACTGCAAATTTACGGTTTTCGGATTTTTTCCTTTACCTGTACTACATGATATTACTGCTTACCAATTTCATGATCAAACCTGACCTGACCTGAGGGCAGGCCAATAGAGGATGGACTCACGACGGAGGAGGCGTCGTGGATGCAAATGGTCTAGCAATGCTCAACACAACTATGCAAATGAAGCAGAATTAAAGTGGCTCTGCTTCACAACCACTATTCTGTGTAGAAAGGGACTCCCCTATGGAGTCAAAGTTTCTACAACAGCGTGGGAGAGGTGAACACCTCATTTGCATGTAGGCAACATAGCAAGCCGATTTCAGCATGTATGGGCTTCCACAGACATACGCTCAAGAGCGGGACAACTGTGACCTGAGGGCAGGCCAATAGAGGACTGACTACGGAAAGTACCCTACATATATATAGGTATTTTGATTCCCTTGCGGGTGTCAAAATCTGCGCATAAACAGCCGTATCTTTTGAATGTTTGATTTTTTCACTGCTCGAAGAGATTGCAGACCTGAGTATTTGATAATAATTTTAGCTTGATATATCCGTCCCTGAGAAACAGGATCAACAAGGGTTGACTGAAGAACGGACAGATCGATAGACGGACAACAAACTGATCCTATAAGGGTTCCGTTTTTTACTTTTGAAGTACGGAATCCCAAATACGATGATCTTGTTTTCACGTCTTTTTATAAACAATAACTATAGCTTATGAAGACAAGAAATATCGCTCGTGAGTTACCTCCCCTACTGTCAACACAGCAACACTTACGGAGTTATTTTCGCCATTATTTGGCTGTGAGACGAAGATAGGAAGACGTTTTCACCAGAGCCTCATTTGTTTATTAGCGGAGTGCACCATTTGCGATGAGTTGATTGGCTTAGAGTCTTAAGATGATAGTAAGCTTCTTACACCCTGAGAGGCAGTTACTTTAACATTAACTTTATATTAAGCCCAGTTCACCAACAAACTAAGCTGACCTAATAATGTATTTTATTCTTAGTGCTTCTAAGGCGGACTTTCAATTGGGATATTTTTTTCATCAATATAGACAGAAAGACATCAATAAAGATAAACTTAAATGCAAAAACTAATCTAAATGCAAAACTTTAAACTAACCGTCAAAACCGTTTCCGAAACACACTAAATATTTTATATAAATATATATATACACACCTACACATGATTTTATGGGATTTTTTTCATCAGTATAGGTAGAGAGACACCAATAAAGATAAACTTAAAGGCAAAAACTAATCTAAATACAAAACTTAAAACTAATCGTCAAAACCGTTTCCAAAACACAGTAAATATATTTATATAGGCAAAAACTTATCTAAATACACAAAGTTTTAAACTGATCGTCAAAATCATTTCCGTAATATATATATATATACCTATATATACACTGTATACACGTACGAGAAATGCCCATTTAAAGTAACGCGATGAGTATTGACCAAAAAAGCATGAGATTAAATTACAAAGAAAAATTTGGAAGATTATAATTACTTATTAATTATAGCAAAAATATAGTTATAGAAATGTTTGCTTTCGTTAAAATTCGTAGCCAAACTGCTCTTCGTCAGTAGCTTTCCCTCCGAATTCGCGGAGTTTTTGCATTAATTATACATACGTAACGTGCATCATTAAAATAACGTACATACATTATTTTAATGATGTAAAAACATTATCAGAAACTTTTTAACCAATTTCAGAAAAGTAATAATCTATGTTTGTTGCGTATGTATTTTATAATAGATACGAATTTAATTCCATGTAAATTTTTGCGAGGATCTGATAATTAAGTATTTAAAAATGTTTAAAAAGACTGAAAAATATTCTTGATATGTTTGCTTGAATATGGTTTTCTTGATATCTGTAGTGAACAACACGATAGCTGGTTTAGAACTGCTTTATTGTACGAAACAAGTAGGTACACAGATTTAACATTAGCCGGGTAGGCCGGCTACCTACGTTACAATTACAAATATATCAGTACAATATCTTTGTTTCGAATTTCTTTGGCAATTAATTAAAAAGATACGATCAAAAACTTTAAAATAAAAAAAATAAACCGATTTTGCCTTTGAAGTCGACGGCAGTAAATGTTAAAAAAAATAAACAACTATGAAAAATACGTGATCATTTTTACGAAAGCTTTTTACATCATCGATTCAACAGCATATGATCCATATATGATAAAAAAAAAATGATTATGAGCCATCCTTCCTAACATGTAATGCAAGACTCATTCATTTGATCATTCGATGTAAAGAACTACATAATATTTAACACTAAAAGTTAATTTGGGTGGATATAAGAAACATAGTTCCGAATTGCGAAAATAGTGTTTATAAATGCTGTCAGCTCTTCTAAAATCATACTGATATGATATGCCACGCGCTGAAAATAGCTTTATAATCTCTAACTCGTAAGTGCCGATGTAATGCATAATTTTGAATATACATTTGAGAATACAATGCCTCAGAAAAAAAAAGAGTTTTCATTTTCAAATATCTTCAACATCAATAACTTTACAATATAATGACAAACCCCACCACCAACCCGGTCATCAAAACTGAAATGTGAGAGATGCTTGTCTTAATTGATGCTCTCACCCCCTTCAGGGGCAGTAACTTCCACATCAACGCCTTCGCTGTCATCTGTAGGCGCTCTCCCTTTGATTTTCTGGATATATAGACATGTACATGTTTATATATATATATATATATACTAGGGGTTAAATTATGAAATTGCCGATTTGTACTGAAGAATTAAAATAATCGATCCAATATTTCTTTATTTCTGTACCGCTTAAACAAGGCAACACAAGTTTCAACACGCGTTTCTTTCTGCATATCTGTCAAATCACGAGGCACCCATTTTTCATATTTTTCAATTTCATTTATCAAAGTGTCAAAAGATTTTCCAAAGCGTTGCCGTTTCATTAAATATTTATAGTTCATAGTTACATTAAAGTTTTAACTTTCGACGTGCGCGATGGCGCAGTGGTGAATGACGCGACTTTGACATCAACGCTCGTGGGTTCGATTCTCACACAGGACAAACATTTGTGTGCATGAACATATCTGTTTGTCTTGGTGTATTTTTAAGATAGATAGAGCGCATTAAAGTAGCATGTCTGGGGAAGTACCTCCACCTCACTGAATCCCGACGTTGTATAAAAAAATCTGACGAAAACTTTCTAGAAAGAACACTCGGTCAGCAAACGACCGTTCTTCAAATCAAATTTCGAACGAAGACTGCTTAATTCAATAATAACAATAATTCACATATGTACTATAGAGTTTAGACAACAGTATACTATGTCAACAATGCAAAGTTAAACTACTATAAAGAAATTATTTTTTTTACATACTTCAGGCATTCTAAATCACTACATATTATAAAACAAAGTCCTCCGCCGCGTCTGTCTGTCTATCTGATCGCGATAAACTCAAAAACTACTGCACCGATTTGGATGCTGTTTTCACCAATGAATAGATTGGTTCTCGAGGAAGGTTTTAGTATATAATTTGTTAGGTTTTTGTATACATTAACGACATTTGTTGGAGGTATCGGAAAAAAATAAGCCGTCTGGGAGCTTTCCATGAAAACGCTGCCTAAACCCTTTGAGATATAACAAAATAATGTATGGTGGAATTGTGTATCTTATATAGGTCTACAGAAAAGGCCGCGGTGGCATATGTCTATCTCTTAAGTATAACATACTATATCCATTTTAATACTTTAAAAAATTGGAAATTATAAAGCGGTAATGTAAAAGCTATTTGATTTTTTGTTTGTTACGATTTAACTCAGAAAGTACTCAAACAATTTTACCGAAAGTTACATCTCCTCGGAGTACCATAGGCTATTTTATATTTTCTGTCAAGAACCCGTGCGAAGCCGGGGCGGGTTGCTAGTATCTTATAAGATATACATTCTCCACGGGATACCGAGATGCACACAAGATGCACATGCATGAAAACGCGAGGAATACCTAGCAGTTATTTAATACATTGTCGAGCCTCGTGAATAATGTGTATCGTGGCTAATTTAACACCAAGGTTCGTGGATTCGAGTTCCACACATGAAAAACATTTGTGAACATGAACGTGTATATTTGATTTGTTGTTTTAAGAGAGACACTGCCCATTAAAGCAACTTGACTAGGGAATTACCTGTACCTTTTTTTTATATATATTACGTCGGGAGGCATACAAGCATACGGTCCACCTGATGTATAGCAGTTACCGTAGCCTATTAACACTTTATAACATATATCACTCGCGCGATGCCTCCTCTGCTGCTTACACAACAACTCCTTAGAAGGTTACTGGTGACTTCACTCACACGCAGGAACACAACAACCCTCCAGAGAGTTATTAGGCTTCGGTTTTCTGTGAGGTGGAGGTACTTCCCCAGACGGGCTGCTTTGTTGCGCCCTACCTCTCTTAAAACATCCATGTTATATATTTGGCTTGATTGGTTTTTTGAGAGAGACACAGCCCATTATAGACGTGAAACCTTCAAAATGTGAACTTAATAATCACGACAATATTCTGCTTTCGTTTTCGGCTTACTTGAAAAATGATTTTATTAAAAGAATGAATTATTTGTGTACACCGCGGTTGTAATGACGCCTTATCCCAAGCGTCGTAATACGCAGGCACGCAGGCACGTACACATCTACTACAACTACACACACTACAATGCTCGGACTCTGTAATAAACACTGTATAATGCCTTCAATCTCATTCTCTTGCACGTTAAATCCTATACTTGTATGTGGTTGCCTCTTTTTCACACTTTTTTACAACGAAGACATATAAAGAAGTTTTCACTTCAAAATAATCATTAAAGTTAAACAGTTAACAACACAACTATTTCTAAGATACTCATTTGTCTATCGCAAACAGAACTATATTCATCCTAGGAGGCTAATTTCGTACTTGCGACAATATTGCAATGTAAATAACAACGAACAGTAATAATATTTTACTAACTTCCGTCCTCAAATAAATATTGTGGACCTTATTTCGTTCCACGAGAGGTCCAAATGTAAGAAGCTTTGGTACAGGCAAACTTAATTCGGGTAATTCCAATTAGTTTTATAACTTCTTGGAGAGCTTAGTTAGCCATTTTCATGAGTGATGGGTTTGTATGTTAATTAGATGAAATTAAACAGGAATTTCATCACTTTGTACTTTCATGATTCAATTATGACGAGACAAAATACCGATAATTTTGGTGGCGGAGTGGTAGCAATGCTATAACACGAAAGCTCGTAAGTTCGATTCCTATACGTGAGAAAAATACGGGTATTTGCGCGCACGAACATGTATGTTTGTCTTGGCGGGGATGTTTTAAAAGAGGTAGGGCGCATCATCGCAACCTGTAACTCCTCCGGGCAGAAAACCGCAACCAAATAACAATTGTCTATAGGGTTGTAGTTTACCTGCGAGTGAATGAGGTTGCCAGTAAGCCGCTAAAGAATTGCTGTTTTTAACAGAGGTTCATAGGTATTGCAAGAATTCATAGGCTACGGTAACCACATTACATTAGGTGAGCCTTATGCTTGTATACTTCCCGTTACCTGCCGTCCCGTATTATTACTGTATACTTCACAATCTTCATGTACCTATATATTAACGCTTGCTCTGCTGTGAAGGAAAACATCGTAAGCAAACTCCCACGTTCAGGAAATTATATTTCAAAAGACCTAACATAACCTAAGAATGGTCCGTTTTTCCCTCTGGGATGTGTTTCAATTATACGTTGAAAATAAATTTTAATTTATTAGCTATGTGAACTAATTTAGTCCACATACTTTTTACTCCGGCCCACAGCATCTCACCCAAGCCCTTAGGTGAGATTCTTTAATGATACAAAGTTTTTAGAGGGTCGGCAACGCATGAGTGTCGCCCCTGGTGTTGCAAATGGCCATAGGCTACGGTGACTGTTTACCTTCAGGGAGGCCGTATGCTTGATTGCCACCGTAGTGGTACAAAAAGTTTACTGTCAATTTTGTCTAAACTTGTGTGCTTCAGCCACTAATTGTTTCATGCGAACTAACGCCAGTAGGCACACACCCACTACTGTTGGTATATGCATGCTGTTACTGGTATGGCTGTCTCCGGTCTTCAGCGATTCCACGCCATCTTAGCAGTCGGTGGACAATACATATACATCAGGTAACAAACAAGCGTTTACATGGCGACGTAGTAAGTATTTATAAAAAACATATTTTAAAAAGCATTTCATCTTATAGTATAAATCAAATGCAAAAGAGTGTTTAAATTAATTTAGAGCACAGAGTTGAGTTCCGCACTGAAACTGAGCAAACGGCCGACACTCTCGAGTAATTCATTAGTTACCGTGATTCATGAAAACATGGGCAATGGCTGACTAGCCGACTGCGCAAGAAGCGGGTAATGTACTGTGAATGGTAAATGATATGAAGAATTGAGGATATTATTAAATTTATGAAAATATTGGGAAGATGTGTAGAGTCACAAAGTATGAGGTGTGGCAGATAGAGTAATGCAAATGGATCAGATCTATCTATTAATAACTTCACGCCATATACCTTGCGGGGTAGCTTAGGTAGGTACTTTACTTTATAAACGTAGCGCGAAACCACAATCACCACTTTCGAGCTCTCACTGAACTATGTACCTATATGTGTAGTAGATATGTTCTATATTATACTGTTTTTTAAAAACGTACGTGCCCCAGGGCGTCGCATCATGTTGCGGTATAAACTGACCTTCAAGAATTTATAGATCACATATTTAGTCCCAGAAAATTATTTGACGAGCTCGGTGGCGCAGTGGTAAGTAACTTTGACACCAGCGCTCGTGAGTTCGATTTTCACACAAGACAAACATTTGTGTCTGGGTGTTATCAGCCTGTCTTGGAAGTGCCTCATATCTCACAGAAAACCGCGACCAAATAACAACGCCCAAGGAGGATTTTTGTGTTACTAAATACAAATAGAAAATATTTATTTCAGTTAACATGATTCACTTATTATTACAGTGTTCAGAGTTACCAGGTAAGTGTAAGCTACTTGTTTTTGGCAAACTCCTACTGCTGTAGACTGTACACATATTAAGTACAATTAATCCCATCAAAAACAATACTTGTCAAAAAAACCAAGTCTCGCAACTCAGTTGTTCTGCGGTAAAAAGTTGTGAGATCCATGTAATACCAAGTCGGTTATTAATTTATTCAGTCTCTACTTAAGCGACTTTCTGTCTTAATACGTCCAGTCTCTAAGACCACGATCGTGGTCCATAACAATTGAAAATCAATTGTGTCTGGAATCTCCGTACTCGAAGCATTAAGTTGTTACGTAATAATTAACAGCATCTTATAGTGACGCATATCAATATTAAAATTCTTTAATGTTTTATATAAATATATTGAGACTTGGCCATCGCACTAAATAATTGAATTTACATGTGTTTTCAGGCGATGGCCAAGTCTCAATATATTTATATAAAACATTAAAGAATTTTAATATTGATATGCGTTAATATGGGGGCACGGCCGTGCCCCCAGATTAATAACTAAGTTATTAATTAATGCCATTCTGCAACAGAGGTTACACACGACGGCTATTGATAACTATAATATACTATAGCTTCACGCAAGATCTAATACGGGGTAGGGTAGGGTAGGTATTAATAATATTCTATAAAATAGTTATATGGTAGTATAATTGACTTTTTTGATTTCATTGATAAGAATTATATTCATCTGTTTTCAGAGAAATATATTTTATACTATGATTTCGTTAGGGCTTTTTCGTCGGACATTTGAAATTATTATAAATTTTATTTGTACTTAGTTTTTTTATTAATCATGCTCGTATTACCTTCTATTTTGATTATTATTTTGTATTTGAAGTTTTTCATGTCAAATTTTCCATCTTAGGTTTTTAAAATTTGTGTTTTATTCATATGAGGAATTTGTAAAACATCTATACAGATAAATAAAATTGGAGTGTCTGTTTGTAATATTGAAATAACCGCTTTTTACTAAATACATATGAATGTATACACGGTACATATACCAAAATGAATATTTTTACAATTTTTGTCTGTCTGTCTGTTCCGGCTAATCTCAGAAACGGCTGGACCGATTTTGATGAGACTTTCACTAGCAGATAGCTGATGTAATAAGGAGTAACTTAAGCTACTTTTATTTTGGAATTTGCATTTATTTTTATTAATATGAATAAATAATATTCCACGCGGACGAAGTCGCGGGCACAGCTAGTTAAGATATATAATTTTCATCCGCGCGTATCCCAGTACCCCCTAAGTTTTGCTTTTCCTACTTTTTTTCTCGGCTTCTAAATGTTGTATCGTGATGTTAAAATGCCTACAACCTTACTCAAGAATGATTAGCCTATTAAATGTGAAAATATTTTTTCAAATCTTATTGGTAGTTCCAGGGATTAGCGCGTTCAAACGAACAAACTCTTCCGATTTATATAAGGTATATGTATACACATATATAAGTGTAGAGAATATATTATATTCAGGAACACCGTTCCTATATGAAATCTATATAATATGTTTGTCTGTGCGTTTGTCTGTCGCTTTTTTTTCGAATATTCGAATTTTGACTTCAGATCCGGATTCAGCATAAAAAAGTAGAATAGGAATGTTCAGGAACACCGTTTCTATCTCTTAAGGAACATGGTCAAAATGGCCGACAAATTAAAAAAAAAATTGAATTGTCATATAATTGACGAGCCAGGTGTTCCTTTGGCAATGCAAGCTTGCGCATTCTCAACTGGTTTTTTTATGCAACGTCGGAAGACATAGAAGCATACGGCTCACGCCTATGAATGTTTGTAATACATTAAGTATCACTCGCGCGTTGCCTCCTCTGCTGCTAATACAGCAACGCCTCAGGAGCTTATTGGTGACCTCACTCACACGCAGGAACCCAACAACCCTCTAGGGAGTTGTCATTTGGCTGCGGTTTTCTGTGAGGTGGAGGTACTACCCCAGATGGGCTTTGATTCGCCGTACCTCTCTTAAAGCATCCAGACCAAGACAAACAGACATGTTCACGTACACAAATGTTTGTATTGTGTGGAAATCGAACCCGCGAGCATCGGTGTCAAAGTGGCGCCATTCAAGACTAAGCCACCGAGCTCGTCAAAATTATATTATTTATAGAGGTTACATTATACTCTTTGACAAAAGAACCTTAAGAACGAGAAATTCAAAGATTGAAGAATTTTGGCCCTACTTCGACCACTGAGTGACTCCTAGTATTTATTATTCAAACTCACAACTCTCCTTTCCCAAAGCCTTGTTTACAATTTGGTAGGTGAACCAAGAGCACAAGACATTGGCTTTGTATTTGAATAGGTACCAATATATTCCAGACGGAATTCAGACATAGTCTGCTCCTAAATACTAAACCGACGACTTTAATTAAAGTAATCGAACAGAGATCCGTCAACTGTTAAGGAATTTGTTCGAAGAAGACGCATTGTACATTTCGAAGGTAAATTAAATTTTATACGACTAAAGATCACTAATCAAGTGTGATCCGTTCTGATGGTAGGCAATTACTATGGTAAGACAGGGAGGACGTATAGAAGCTCGCCTGTGGAAGTACCTCCACCTCACAGAAAACCGCAACCAGATAATAACAACAACAACCGGGGGAGTGATACTTAATATATTGCATGCGTTCATAGGCTTCGTTAACGGCTTCACATCAGGTGGACTGGATGTTTGTAATCCTACCAGCGTTGTATACAAAAAGAATAAAACCCTTAACTATGAACCCTTATAACACTACAGCGCGCTTTACTGACCCTTAAAAAGCATCTTCGGGCTTTTGTTTGAAAATCTGTCTATTTATAACTACACGCCAAGTACCTTACAGGGTAGGCAGAGAAGACCTAGGGTCATATGACTGGTTCCATACACATATCACTCACTTCTTTAACATCCATAGCTCTTTTCTAGCACGCTCGCCAGTTCCTATGGCTGCTAACACGACCAACGGATAACACATAATTGGTCATGGGTGAGTGAGTCAAGAATAATCTACCTTTTAGTAGAACAGCTGTCAGTCGTAAGTAATGTTTACTACCAAATTAACCTAATATACGAGTATAAGCTACCAAAAATATACATATTTTATATCTAACTCCTGCCCGCGGCTTCGCTCGCATGCCCTACATATCCTACGACGATTTGAAGACCATGAAATACCTACCTACTGCAGTATTTCTTTATATCTCGTTATCCATAACCATAAAAAAATGGGTTTGGTTGAGTTTGCATGGTATAAGAGCGTACTCTCAGGGATGGAATTACAAAAAAGCCTTTCTTAGTGAATACCTACACTTCACAAAGTACACAGCCTCCAAATTTCAGTGGTTTAGGCAGTGCGTTGATGTATCAGTCAGTCAGAACTTTGAATTTTATATGTATAGATTACAAATATCTACGATTTTGAACATATATGCGTTAACATTCCACAATTTTGCCTTAAAAGTAAATTAAGGCATGTTTCTTCTTTTGTATGGTAGGTAATTCTTGGCCTTCCTCGGCTCCTACATCTTTCTACTTTCGCGTTGTATATCTGTTTCGTAATTCTTTATTCCTGCATTCTACCTAAATATCCAAACCAACGGAGCATGACTCTTCTTGTTGTAATACCGACACTCTCTTTCAGACCAGCTCTGTTTCTAACATCATCATTGCGAACACGGTCTTCAAGGGTTACACCACAAATTTTGCGTAACTACCATTTTGACCGCGTTTATTTTACTTTCATGCTCTCTCTGCCATACCCAGCTCTCGCTTCCATAAGTAAGTGTTGGGACCAGCATTGCATTGTGTATAGCGAGCTGTGCCTTCTGGCTCAAGCTAATAAAAAATGATAAAAATAAAAGTAAATGATAACAATAACGATGAAAATAAAGTATCAAATACATGTAATGAGGACCGAGCGTGTGCACGGTGGCCAACTACTCATTCTAAATTTACATATTCAAATCCGGCCAGGATCAAAGAGGGCGATCCGCCAGCCAGACGTTTGCTAAAAACGTTAGCTGCTAGTTGAACTTGAAAAACATTTTCCTGGGAAATTCGTAGCTATGTCGAATTTTCTGTGTAGCAGACGATTTGCAAGCGATTTGCATATATTCAGGCATGTGACATACTGTTCATGTTAATTGAAGAATGATAAATTAAGACACAGAATTGCGTCTAAAATGAGAGATAAGATTATAAAAGTTTTAAGAGAGAAATTAAAGACAGGCGTCCCTTGGTTAATATATGCGAAAAGAACGCGGTATGAAAGAATGACGAAGCAGATGTACAAGGCAAAAGTGAAAAGATGTAGAAGCCAAAGCCGAGACGGCCACAAAAAAATTGATCGTGTATTATAAGAAGGTACCCTAAGAACCGGCGGGCGTGTATGAATGTGGTCTTAATAAGCGAATGAGGTATGTAAGAACGAATTATAGAGCAACACTACATACTATAGTAGTGAAAATAGCTAATCGCCTTACAAGACAAAGCTGACCTCACCTGCACGTGATATATTCTGCTAATTATCAAACGAAAATTGTGATTAAGATAAATAGCTAGCAAGAAACATAGAAGTAACGAGGAAGAACATTTAGACACGTGTCCCATGTAACTAGTCTGGCTATACATACTGTTACATGGAAACTTTCTTTTTTTTCAACTCTTTTTTTCAACTTTTATTTTGAATGTAGAACGCGTTTATTATGTTAAAAACTTACTCGTAATAATTATTAACCCTTCGAAACCCGGGTGGTCGTATACGACCGCGAAATGTATGGGAAAACGTATATAACGGGTTCTGACTGCTCAATAATACGAATATTAATAACACGAAAAAATTATTATTATTAATATTTTTTTATGTTCATTATCAAATAAACGTGTTAAAGAAAATAGGATATATATAATAAAACAAGACCGGAAACTCGGCGCTTATTGTCGATATACAGGACATGCCCTAAATCAATCCCTACAGTTGAAGAAAGTAGATCGATCACAATGCCTTCTGTCCCGATACCTAGGTGAAAGGCACAAAAATATCCTCTTGACTGATGAGAGTTTTCACGAATGAAAAACACTACAACAAGCAAAATGACAAAGTATACGCACACAGTTCTAAAGAAGCCGCCTAAGTGGTAGGAAAGGTACAACATGGTCACCATCCTGCGACTGTAATGGTTCGGTGGGGGGTGTCTATTCAAGGAGTTACAAAGTGTATCAAGAGACTGCCTTGGATCGTGTTGTGAAAGCTCTTAGAAATACACTTTATAAAAATGTGGAGCAGGACACTGTACCTGGTCACAAGGCACGAGCTACCCAAGCCTGGCTTGAAACCAATGTTCTAGACTTTATAAGAGCTGAAGACTGGCCCTCGTCTAGCCCCGATCTGAAATCTTTATCCTTATCCTACAAATTATGATCAGTTTTAGAGGACATGGCCTGCTCGAAACGACACGCCGACATTGTGTCTCTTAAGAAATCTCTGGAGCTAGCAGTGGCCAATTTCCCATGGAAATAGTGCGTAAATTCTTAGGTCCGCGGCCAGACAGATTAAAGGCATCTATCAACGCCAAAAATGGCCATTACGAATAGAATCACTTTTTTTTGCTGCGACTTCCACAAATATGTACACATAAGTTGTAACAAGATTCTATTACTTCATAAAAAAATAAATGCATACTCATTTGTAACAGAACTTATCGCCGGACTAGGTATTTTTAGATTTTGAGAATCAAAGTTAAACCAAACGTTAGTTAACTGTGATACTTAACCGAATGAACGTATTGGTATAAACTCAAATTGAATCTTTAACAAAAATCATCTTTTTTCGTCAACTTTACAGCAACGATTACGTATATATTCTTTGCCTGTAACTACTACTTACTACAGCAACCATAACGCATCCCACTGCAGGTATATAGGTTTCCCTTTAACCTAAGGGGTTTAGCGCATACTCCACCACGCTGTTCAACTGCAGATTGGCGGAGGCCAGTATTTTCAAGCCGCCCGAAGGCCACCGACTTAACGACTGTCGTCTATCGACAAGAGCCGGAACCGATGGCTTAATGAGCCCTCCGAAACACGGAGAAGTTCGAGATAGATTGACCCATACATAGACAGGGTGTATTCGACGTTGTTTAACATGCGTGTTGGGCTGGAATAACACGCGCAACGACGCCATTACGGGTTGGGAAAGAATACAAGATATATATTTATTTTTACAACTTGACATCGTTATTATCTCTGACATACGTGCTCATTGTAGTATCCAACTGACAATTTAACAAATATATATATCTCTATATAGATAGATAATCCTATCAGCATTTCTTCATCGTCAATGGTCATTTCTGAAAATGCTGGTACAAAAAGAAGAAAGAAATCCACATTAATCGAATAATATTCAATTAGATTTTATATTTAACTGATTCAGGCGTTCATTTGCGAAAGTAAAATTTACAGGAAATTGACACAAACTACTTTGTTACAATGATCGCCAGTGGTGACAATTTGATTTATACTATCTACTTTATGTGCTTACACAAAGTAGATAATGTAGATGAAATTGCTAATAAGATTCAAGAAAGTAAGACGATGCCCAATTAAGAAATGTTGTAATTTTCATTTACATAATTGATTTACAGTATACTAACCTAATCTGAGAGAAGGAAAATAAATTACAATTTAGGACATTGAAGGAAGTAACCTATGTAGAGCCGATGACACCCATATTACGTAATAACCCAAATCTCTGCTACGGGTCGGTGGGCTCTTATTGGCTAGTTCGCGGGTCCTATCGTGTAACGTATCGGCTTATTGGTTAAAATATTCTCCCATTGGTAAGCTCGGATCGGTGAGATATTTAAGCGCTAAACCACAACGTTTTTATTACCTTCATGCGAAATCATTTCTTGGCTTGTGATGTAAGACAATATCCAATATAAGAAAAGAATATCTTATGCCTAAAGAAAGAAAGATATGATAAAATGATATGTACTCATTATATCTACATGTAGAAAGATTGCAGGATGAAAGAATGACGAAGCAGATATACAATGCAAAAGTGGAAGGATGTAGGAGCTGAGGAAGGCCAAGACTAACCTACCATGATCAAATTGGTCATGTTCTATCAGAAGGTGATGTTAGGAGCCCTAGTAAACCGGTGAGCGTGCACGAAAAGAGCAATGAATGTTAAAGAAGCGAGTGAGGTATGTAAGGATCGAGTCACGTGGCACTCGGTTCTCTCTGCCTACCCCGTAAGGGATTTGGCGTGAAGTTTTAGATATCTTGTACCTAATCAGAAATAAGGAATACTAATTATAATTTATGGCAGACACCAATATTCAAATAGATTCTCACATCAAACTTCCAATATTTAGACAATATAAATAATGAGTTGTATGTATACTTAGAGGGTGTTCAGAAGGCTTCGCTGTTCAATCCCTCAAATTTACATATTCAAATGTGCTGGAAGGATCAAAGACGACGATACGCTAGCCAGACGTTTGCTGAAAACGTTACTTCAAACTCGATAAAAATGTTTACTGGGAAATTCTTAACGGCTATTCAGATTAAGAGCTAAGACTTTTCAAGGTTCTTTAGTAAAAGGAAAGTTCTTCTGCGTCTTAAAGGTGGAATTTTCTTAGGGGGTATTTAACTTCACAAGGAAATATAGACAGATGTATATGTTTGCTTTAAGACTTTAAGTGTTAAAGTAATATACCGATAAGTATATGCAATTGAGTTCAAATAACATACTGATCTCACATATCATAACATACCACACCACATCAACCCTTACTCCTCCCACTTCAGGGATACGAGCTTAACGAGCCCTCCGAAGCACGAAACTTATATATTATAATCAAATGTAAATAAACTTTCGTAACATGTATATTATATATATTATTTTTCTTCGTAAGCGTTATTCCGGTTCCTAATCCATTAGGACTGCCAGGGTTCGCTACCTAAGCCTAAGGATTTGGCGAAGATACTGATTTTGACATGCTGTTCACGATTTGACATTTTGTATAAGTCACACGTCTTTCGAATAATAATTTCTTGACACGTTTCCTCACGATGTTTTCTTTCACCGGCGATCAAGTATTAATTACAAATATATATCCGAAAACAATGAATTTAGTGGTACAGGTCCGCATCAGGATTTGAACCAATGACTGTCGGATAATAGGTGATTCTTTACCCAGTAGACTATGGCAGAGTCGACCGCAGCAGTCGAGGCAGAGACAATCAGAGCAACATGGCAGCGACGGCTTGTATCTACTATGACAACGGCAATGAGTGCAGTCGGTCTATTTCAAATGAACTAATTGAAGACTGATACACATAAAGCAATTTGGGTAAAAACATACTTTCCTTAAATGTATTTAAGTATTTTAGTTACTTCTTTTATATTGTAAATAAATAACTGTGTATGAAATTTAGCTGGGCAGTGTATTTGTATGCCCCATGAAGTTGTATGGAAAATAATGCTGTAGTCTGCCTGAATTGGAGGTGTCATTGTTTAGAGCTAGTTTAGTAGAGTTTAATATAGATTATCAAAAATTGAAAACTGAAGCTGAAGCTGTCACTTTTGGACCATTTTTGTTACGGGGTCCACCTTGACAACTAAATTAGCTAAAAATATAAAATTTCTGTATACCATGCTCCAAATATGGTTTTTAATAACAAATACTGAAAACGGCAATTCATAGTGTATTTTTTTATACTAACCTATTTAAAAAGCATGTAGTCATATTTTTATATATACAGACGACATGACAGACGAAGTTGTAATTTCTATAGTTGTATTTAAAACATGATTATTTGAACTTCAATGCTCACGAAAATAAGGTCGAAAAAGTTTTTTCGCAGTTTATGTACAAATTCAAGATATTTTTTATCATACTTTATTTAAATTTGATTATAATATATAAGTACCGTTTCATTCGATAACTTGTTGCCATTTTGTAGGTAGTGACATAATCCTATTCTTGTTGACTTCTGATCAAAATATTGCGATAAGTGGTTTTCACAGTTCTCTCTTGATGTAACCTAACACTATCTCATTCTAAGTGTACACTATCTAATTTAAATGCCTTAATTTTGCAATGCCCTCACAGGGCTCATGTTATGGCTACCATCACCTTAATCTTAAGAACTAAATGTACCACATGAAAGCAATAAATGAATTTGAATTTGAAGAATCGCAAAGAGTATACGATTCATTAGGTTTCATTCAGTAAGCTCGTATGGTACCCAAATATCGAACTTCTTTGTGTATCCAGACTTTTTCAAATAGATCACAACTGTTTTGTGGTCAACCCCAAGATCTTCAGCTACGTCATAGCTACACATTTGACATCATAGTTTCCGGACTGAAAACGCTTAAACCAATTTTGTGCTACTTTTATCGACACTGCGTTAAGTCCATAAATATTGAGTCGCATAAGTCCCTTTTTTGTAATAAAACTTCAAAATGTATCGTATTTCTCCGTTAGATTCACTTATTTTGGCAGATAGAAAACATTACAAAAATACCATTTTTACTTTTTATTGTTTTGTTTTTAAAATATCATCTATTTAATAGTATCAAAACCTTTTAAATACAAACAGTGCAACCAAAGAGATTTTACTGCAACTTATTACATAAAAAATAAGAAACATTTTTTTCCCAACATTCTTTTTTTTATTTTTATTTACTAATACTACTGCAGTGTATTATTTTATTCAAAACTAGCGGACCCGATAGACGTTATCTTACCGAAAATAATACATTATTTTTACATAAAAAAAACTCCTTCAAAAAACATCCAGGAACTAAAAAGAGAAAAATAATTGGTCATAATTACGAGCATATTTTGATAATAATTGGTCATAATTACTTACGATTTTTAGCAAAAATCATAAGTAATGACAAATTATTTTTCGCTTTTTAGTTCCTGGGTATTTTACGAAGGCGGGTTGTTTTTTACTTATAAATAATTTATTTTTTGCTTTTTAGTGGTGTAATTAAAAAGAAACAGAGATTGAACGTCCTCATCAAAACCCTTTTGCTGAAGGGAACCACAAACCAAAACGTTATTTGTGTAGGTATATATTTTTGTTTTTGTGTGGTGACCTTGCATCATTCGCAAGGTACATTTGCAATGCGCCTTTCTTGAATTTCCTTCCATTAAATATCCATTTAAAAGCATTTTAGCTCGAAAAAAGAAAGCTTTAATTAGCGTGCGCAACACAATAAGAGACCCGCAATAGAAAATAGTGGACTGTTTTATATTTTTTTAATTATTCGTGAACGCTGACTGGTTTTTAGGGTTTCGTAAGGGGTAAAAAAGGAACCCATGTGGAGCCGCTCGGTTCATCCATACGTCTTCCAAAGGTAAATTTATTTGTTAATTATATTTAGGAATAAATGTCTTATGCAGTTCAATAAATAATAATCTATTGTACTAACAAAAGTTATCAGTTATCGTTGTCTAATTGTACAGAATGCACTGCAATCTATCGATTATTATCTGAAAAATTGGACTCATGTGAACGTTGACAAAGGCATTTCTTTGAGTGTCGCTGCCACACAATGGGGATACAACGTTACTGACCGAGACATTGTGAGCTGAGAATAATTAATTTAAGGAAGCAAAGAATTGCCCACGGCACGAAAGACGTAGAGCAGCAAGTGCGTGCATATCCTAGACCAGTGGTCGGCAAAGTGCGGCTCCAGAGCCGCATGTGGCTCTTTAGCTCCTTTAGTGCGGCTCTGGCACAAATATCCACGGAACGCGCAATAATATTTTCATTTAAAAAAACTTGGTAAGAAAAGAAATACATCTTATTTTGATAAATTAAAATTCCTATATAAATCGAGAATATGTATAATTTTTTTGTTTAAGTTAAAAAATAGATAAGTAATTAAGATTTTAAAAATTAAAACAATATACAAACCTGACTTACTCAAACTTTCCAAGGAGATGCAAGCACATTGTTCGCATTAATAAATATTTATTAAGTATGAAATTTAGTTTTATTTAGTGTACTACTTATTTAGTGTAATAAAAGTTTACTAAACAACCAGATTTGGCTCCCAATTTTTTTTTAAATTGTTGTAATGTTCATATTTGGCTCTTTCTCTCTCTTTTTGGCTAATAAGTTTGCCGAACACTGTCCTAGACGATTCGCCTCATATGACTGAGAGGTTGGTAGAATCCATGGGAATATAATGAGAATATGGGAGTAGTGGTACAATGCAAACCCTAAATAATTTTCAAGTTTAATCTGATTTGAAAATGAAAGTAAACAATTCAAGCATAACCCAACTAAATATATCAAGAGACGTCCTACTGAAAATTTGCAATTTTATGAAAATAGTTTTATCCCGGAATTTCATGAGTTCATGCAAATGAAACATGAGACTCGAAATGTGTAGCTTCAGACGACGTCTCCCCAACTTTCACGATATGCTCCAACAGATTTTAATCTACTTTGGAAAATGAATTTTAGTTTTGTTACAGTACATTATTTTAGATGAAAGTTTTTACAGTATCTAAATGGTTATCTCCGACGTTATTGTCATAAAACAACGGCAATCATCTTGGAAAATTGATTTTACTACGTTTAAAATATTGTAAATTCTATTTCGCGCATTTTTTCGTAGTTATTTAGAATATACATCCCAAATACATAGCTGCGAGTGAGTGAAGTTACGAGTAGGGAATCCTAAGGAATAGGCTGTGTTAGTAAAGGTGGCGAAGCGCAAGTGATGTCCTTCCTTGAATAAAAAAAATGCAATACCCATTACGCAGTATATAAAAAGAGGGTTGAAAACATTCAAAAATTATTATTCTTGCTATATTTGATGTTTGTCAGAAAAAGGTCAAAAATTAACTATTAACTCGGAAGTAAGTTTCTTATGTTTCATCGCTACTTGTATATTATTTTAATCAAAGAGAATTATTTAAATTAAAATCTCTTGATGTCATCTATCATTATCAACACCATTACCAGCCCGTATTAGTCCATTGCAGGACATAGGACCCGGCAAGTTTAAGTTGTAACCTCTCTAGACAGCCAACCATCCAACGATTCCCTACAGATCTTTTAAAGTCATCGCTCCATCTTTCGGGGAGTCACACTTCGTGTATAAGTTGGCAGCCTAGGGTCACTTCATTTTGCTTATTCTTTGGGCTATGGCAGCGAGGGACCTTGAACTTCCCCATACGGCCCGCAATAAAGGGCTACCTCCGAATATCGGTGTAGACTATATTAATACTTACTCATGACACTCATTGTAACATAAGAGATATTTAATACATTAATTTCCGATTTGAAGTTCCAATAAAATTTTGTTAATTGAATTACAGAGAATGTTAAATGTACAACCTTATTTCAATTTATTATAGTGATAATGAACTGTTATAAATTTATCCATTTAATATTCTCAATATATTTAAATGGCGATTTACTATCATAATCAAAGACTGCTTATTTATTTAAATATGTGAAACGTGCAGAATGTGTTCGTGTAAAGTCGATATGAGACTTCGTAATTGGTATGGATAACTCAGACAGAATAGCTAATAGACAGCCAGAATACATGACACGATTTAAGGTCGAGCTATAAGCCAATTCAGATAAAGAATTTCCGCTGCAGTACTGTGGGACGTGTGTCAAAATGTGTATTACGTCACAGCGATGACGTTGAATATTGGAGTATTCACTTACAGTTACTGCTCACTGTAAGTGAATACCCCCAATATTCTGTTTAAAAAATGTTGAATGAAGTTGCACGTTCACTGCAAAACAATCACGTTGTGATGATTTTTTTGACATTTGCATTAACAGAAGCTTTAATGACGTTTATTTGCAAACTCGATTATGTAATAACTAGCGATAAGTACTTTAGCACCAAGCCTCGTGGGTTCGATTCCGCACATGGTAAATGTTTGTGTGCATGAACATGTATGTTTGTCTTGTTCTGGGTGTTTTTATGTATTATAAATATGTATAAGATGTCCGGGAATAGTGTTAATGGAGTATTTGAAAATATCTAGGCGGTAAATGCTTGATGCAGATAACACAGCTCGGTATATACAATGCGGTACTGGTTCATACGTTATCTTATGGTAGAGAGAGTTGAGTGTGAGAGAGAATTAATGTAGAATAAACGCGGACGAAATTCGAACCTTGAGTAAAATCTGTGGCAAAACGTTCGTAGATTACGTTTGCAATGATTATGTAACAGAAAGAGTTAGTTGGAACGGAGTTTCGGTGTTAAGAAAAGAAGTAGGTATGCTCCGTTCGTTCAAACATCTAAAATTTATGCAGTAGGACAGAATGTCAAAGCAGAGCAATCGCAAAAGAAGAAGGATGTAGGAGTCGAGGAAGGTCAAAACTCACCGACTAAATTGATAGTGTTTCGTCAGAAGTGTTGTCAGGAGCCCTGGGAAACGGCGAGCGTGCATAAACATTGATTTATACACCGCCATTTCGTCTGTATTTGTTCGCAACAACGCTCCATAATTTACTATTTAGTATTTTATCCCAATGCAGTAGAGTTTCAATAAAATGTATTCTCTTCGTTAGCAAGTCGCACGTTTGTTTTACTTTTTCGGAATTCGCCAATGTAAATTTTGTTCTGTGTGGTTAAGGTGTTACAAGACGAGCGGAATATAAACCATTTCTTTTCATTATATTTTTTTCAAGAGAACACAATTTAATTTATTATTGATGCCTTAAAATCTAACCACATTTTACAGTCGCGCCTCTCGCCGATGGCTGGGAGTTCATCATCATACACTGGAGTCGTAATGGTCACGTACTGTACGGTTCCAGAAAAGTTTAGTACTAAAATGTACAATTTAAGAAACGCGTGATGAGCATTTTTAAATAAAAAAAATACCATTATTAACTGATCACTATTTGCTCTTTTATACGATTTACTCTATGGTGAACGGTGCTGATGGCACCACATGACGGCACCATGACAGGTGCAATATATTTTTGGGTTACTCTCAATAAGTGCATAGAACCCTCTAAACTGTCTACGGTGTACGGCCCACCTGATGTAAAGCGGTTACCATAGCCTATGAACGCTTGCAATACATTAAGTATCACTCGCGGGATGCCACCTCTGCTGCTAACACAGCAACTTCTTAGAAGGTTACTCGTAACCTCACTCGCACAGGGACATTGAACTCTCCAGGGAGTTGTTATTCAGTTGCGGTTTTCTATAAGGTGGAGGTACTTCCCCAGCCGTGCTGCTTTGATACGTTCTACTACTCTTACGAGAATTGAATGACGAGCGCATACAATACTCAAACGCTGCTCTGTCATAGTCATACAATCTCATAGGCTACGGAACGTATGCTTATTTGTCATCTGACGTAGCATAAACATATTGACGAAGTATGTTATATACTTTATTATATTTTTATGTTTTACCAATTTTCGTACCGTTAGTGCTGATCCTGTGAGAATAGGTACAAATTTTGCACGTTATTGTACAGTTTGGTTTCTTTACAGGTTAATACTTAAGTGGTGTGGCACCGCCGTCATGGGTACATAGAAAGGTTGTGGTAAGTTCAATGTAGGGGCCAAGGAACACAAGAAATCGGAGAATGTTCCTGAAAAGAGCTATTAAAATTAATGAAACGATCGAGGCGTGTAAGGACCGAGTACTCATGCGCTCAATTCTCTTTGCGATAAGAAACTCGATGTGAAAATTTAAATAGATAGACTGGTAATTTGGTCGAAATAAACTATTACATAATAATGTAAAATCCGGTCTCGCTTAGGAATACTCTCAATTGAAACTAAACAGCTCGAAGTTGTTGACGAATTATGTCTATCTAGGACAGGTTACTTATTTAGGTAAGCGCAAACTGTAACCGAGAGGTCAATGCAACTCGGCTGGACAGCGTTCGAGAAACTTTGTCAGTCTCGTCCAAAATACCTCAACGCCTGAAGACTAAAGTCTTCGAACAATGTGCGAGGCCAGTGATGACACAAGGAACGGAGACGAGACCCTTCACTGCGGACAGTATCGGAAAGCTTAAGATTGCTCAGCGTGTTATAGAAAGGGCTATACTCGGAATTTCCCTGCATGATAGAATCACGAATGAGGATATCCGAAGTAAAACTAAAGTAACTGACATAGTCCAAAGGATACTCAAGTAAGGTAAAGTTGCAGTGGTACCGCCACATTGTCCGTAAAACCGACAACCGATGGGGGAAAAAGGTTCTCCAATGGCGTCTCTGTACACGCAGTGTGGGACGTGATCACAAAGAGATTTCTTAAGTTAGATCACACGTCCTTTGAAATAGCTATGCTCGGGGTTTTGTTGCATGATATAATCAGAAATGAGGATATCCGGAGTAGTACAAAAGTAACTGACATAGTCCAAACGATAAACAAGCTGAAGTGCAGAGGGCCGGCCACATAGCTCTTAGAACCGATAACCGCTGGAGAAGATAGGTTCTCGTATGGCTCTTCGTCTTGGAACACGCAGTGTGATACACCTACTAGATGGAGCGTCGATTCAAAAGGTCTGTATGCGTCGATGGATATAGATGGCTCAGGATCGAGGCGAGTGGATCTCTAGAGCGGAGGCCTATGTACAGCAGTGGACGAATACAGGATTAAATGATGATGATGAATCTCGCAATATTTACATGAAAAATTACATTGTTTACTGCAATTTTTATACATTACACAAAAAAATCTCCAGGAACACTAGTGTCGTGTGATGAACTCCTTAGTTAAACGAACTTAATTGCTGTATTCTTTTATTTCTCTTTGCATAATGACTGTCAGTTATTGAAAACGAAACCGACGGCTTAAAATGTCCTCCGACGTGTAAAGAGGATGTTTGTCTTGTACAAACATTTGTTTGCATGAACATGTCTGTTTGTCTCACCTCACGGAAAACCGCAGCAAAATATCTACTCCCGGAGGGTTAGTGTGTTCCTATTTGTTAGTGAGGTCACCAGTAAACCATTAAAAATATAATAATGTTTGATAATCAAACAAAAGAAATGTTTATCTCCATTGAATCATAGATAATACAGTGACACTTACAGTGACAGTACTTATATATTATATGATAGACTTGCGCAGGGATATAGAACTAACATGTAGACGCTCATTGGGGAAGATTGATGATGATGATTGAGTATGTATACTCGCCACGACTGCTCCAAAGATTTTCAATGTATTGGGTCTTTGAAATAATAGTTAAAATCCGTCAAAGCCCGTTATATACTATTTTCCATACATTTCGAGCCTCCTTTGAGGCCCTTGGGGCCTGACGGAGAGAGGTAGAGCGCATCACAGCAGTTCAACACGGTTACATAAGATCTTATTAGGTATTACAGTTCTCAAATTTCATCATAGCGTATTGGAATGCAAATTTAAATTGTAATAAAAATTTAAATAAAAAATATATTGAAAATGATTATTAAAATTTCAAATTTATTGAAGCGAGGTATGCCAATGAGATGGCTGTTTCTTAGTACGAAAGAAAACAAGTTTGCTGTCTGGTACACCATAAAAAAACAATCACCATCGACGTTTCAGAACGACATCAACAAGTTTTTATCCCTGGAGAGAATGATGTGAAAACGTTTTCGAGGATTCATGATCACCCGATTTTCTTTACACCATTTATTAACACTATTCAAGACCTCTCGTAAATCTTTTACGTTCAGTACGCACAGAAGTTACGATTTTGGTGACCTTCATTTCATTCGCAAATAATGAACATTCAATGTATTCAATAGAAAAAAACTATATCTACACTAATATATAAAGCGGAAGAATTTATTTCATTGTTTGAACGCGCTAATCTCTGAAACTATCAGTTTATTAAGAGAGGTAGGGCGCATCAAAGCAGCCCGCCTGGGGAAGTACTCCGACGTGTAAGGAGGATGTTCGTCCTGTACAAACATTTGTTTGCATGAACATGTCTGTTGGTCTCACCTCACAGAAAACCGCAGCCAAATAACAACTCCCTAGAGGGTTGTTCTGTTCCTGCGTGTGAGTAAGGTCACCAGTAAGCTCCCAAGGAGTTGCTGTGTAAGCAGCATAGGAGGCATCGAGCGAGTGATAATTAATATATCGCAAGAGTTAATAGGCTACGGTACCCGCTTTACATCAGGTGGGCCGTATGCCAGTATGCCTCCCGACGTAATATAAACAAAAATTGGATTAAAAAAAAAATTGCATTTGATAGCCTATTTTTTAACCTAAGACTATTCAACATCACGATACGACCATTAGCCGAGAAAAAAGAAGAAGCCGCGCGGACGAAGTTGCGGGTTTCAGCTAGTCAATGATATAAGTAATAGGATTGGGCTAATATCGAAACCTTGGGGTCTTCTCGAGTTGCCACAGTGAATAGCGAAGACACGCCGAAGACCTATGCTCTGATAGACTATCTAAAGCATTAACCATGGTCTGAAGAACAGCTCACATATTAGGTTATCATAATACACAATGTTATTTTTCCGATTTTCCTAGTTTGAGCTGCAACATATAGTCCGCTCTTTTGTAAGTAAAAATAATGTTACAATGTTATATATGAAGCGATATTTAGCCCCACACGGGTAGTAACGTAAACTTGCCGCGATATTAAACATTTCGCTATCATACGGTATTTTAAGATACTATCAAGAAGCTTCTAGAAATTATATCTATTTATCTACTTTACAGGCACAACAATATCATTCTCAACACACATATAAGACACACAAACACAACACTCTCAAGCACTACACTCTCAAACACAATCACTCCACACAACTACACTCATACTCCACGTCCTTTATAGCGTAACTAATGACTTGTTATACAAAATGTAACTATATCTTTAAGGAAGAGCGGTGCCTCCAATTACAAGCATAATTCTGCTTACATGGAGACTCCGGCTACGATAAATGTAAATAGTTTAAGTTACTGAATAAAGATTTATTTATTATTATTATCTATACCTTCACGACAAATCCCTTTTAGGGTAGGCAGAGACGACCGAGTGCCATTAGACGCGGTCCTTACACACTTCACTCGCTTCTTTTACATTCATAACTCTTTTCATGCACGCTCACCGGTTTCTAGGACTCTTGGCATCACCTTCTGATAAAACACGACCAATTTGGTCGTATCAATTCAATTTCCTTCTACTTTTGCACTGTATATCTGTTTCGTAATTCTTTCATCCTGCATTCTTTCTACATTCCCGACCCAACGGAGCATGCCTTTTCTTACTTTAACACCGACACTCTCTTTCAGGCCAACTCTCTTTCTCACGTCATCAATATTTACTTCTAGAAATTCTGAGGTGAAAATTCTTTTTTAAGTTTCCTGATTTTTTTTTTCTTTTTTATACCACTAAGGTGGCAAACAAGCATACGGCCTGCCTGATGGTAAGCAGTTACCGTAGCCTATGGGCATTTGCAACACCAGGGGTGTCACTCTTGCGTTGCCGACCCTGTAAGAACCTCTTCACGCCTTTTTTGAAGAACCCCATACTGTAGTCCTTTGGAAAAACCTCGGCAGGGAGCTTATTCCACAACATAATAGTTCTCGGTAGAAAACTTCTCGTGAAGCGCACAGTGCGCGACCATTGCGGTTCCAGTGTGTGCGGATGAACTCCCAGCCGCCGGCGAGCTGTGCGATTGTAAGTTAGAGTACCTTTTCAATATTTTCATCAGGAAATTAAAAAAATTTTAATGTGCTAAGATTTTTGTCCATCCCAATATCTGTGTGTTTTTGACGAGCTCGATGGCGCAGTGGTTAATAACGCTACACACGGTCATGTCACAAGTCGGGATGTTTATAAGAGAAGGTAGGCTGCATCAAAGTTGTCCGTCTGGGGAAGTACCTCCACCTCGTAGAAATTATTTCGAAGACGAGATTTTTCCGAAGGACTTCATGAGACTTTGAGAAAGGGCGTGAAGAGGTTTTTGCGCAGGATTTTGCACGGGAGACAACACACGGGTGACACCTCTGGTGTTGCAAGTGTCTATAGGCTACAATAACTGCTTACCATCAGGCAGGTCGTATACTTGTATGTCACCGTAGTGATATAAAAATAGTCGGAATTTACCCTTGTTCTAATTGCTTAACAACTGTCGTCTATCGAAAACAGCCGGGATCGACGGCTTAACGTGCCCTTCGAAGCACGGAAGAACTCAAGACGACTAAACCAATCCATAGACAGGCTGCAATCAACGCTATTTAACTTGCGTGATCGATTACACTGACACACGCGTCGTCACCAACGAGTTCTTCTCTAATTCTCTAACAGTCGTCTCTGAGACGAGTCAGAGGTACAAACTAGTACTCGGGTGCACCCAAAGGAGGAAACAATACTCCATGAATGGTCAGACTTGAGATTTGAATAGCAAAAGCCTTTTCACCAAGCTGAGCTTGGCTTTATTGAGCGTACATGTGTTTTTCTTGACGCCAGGTTACGCTTCAGCATCAGTACCTTACCTATAAAGAGTTCCAATGCTTTTGCCAAAGCGTTGAAGGTTTTCTTACGCTTAAAATCATTACAATCCATTTCATCATATTAGTTAGATATAGAACACAGAAAGATAACGAGTATTTTAATTTAAATATCTATAAAGATTCTAATCGAAACAAAATTTTTGAAAAGAGTGTTGCCCGGCTTTTTACGGGGTACTTATTTATGAAACAAAAATATATTAAAACTGTAAAATGTCTTCAAGTACTATAGAAGCTCATAAAATAACATACAAAAGGCATTTTATCCAAAAAGTCACCGTAAAAAATACAGTAAAATATAATAATAAAAAAAAAAAGAAACGTGGGTAGTTAATGAGGAAAAAACCTACTTACCTCAGAGAAACTGAACAAAGGGATTCAAAGATTTGAATATAAATGGACATGGAAATGAAAATATCTAAGTGGGTGGGAAGACTTGAGTATAAAATATAGGAGGTGATATTCCCTTCTCCTAAGCGGTCAAATTTGGAGTTATGGCGGTTTTATTTATAACATTTTCGTCAGTATTTATAGACATTAGTAAGTACAATATTATTGGTCTGCTACAGTGCGGAACCTCATTGAATAAATATTTATAAACGAGAGAAAAGCTAAAAATACAGTCTACTACGACTAAAAACAGGCGAATGAATACATTTATGAAGATGTAAAGAATTATTCTTAAAACTAATAAATAGAGATTTCTACTGAGACAGCCTCCCAATCAATTACATAGTTACATTATGGGCAGTGTTCAAGTGCAATCTATGAATGAGGATTCTGTTTTAATAATCCAAATTTCGATCACATAAAAAAAAACTTAAACTTAGAACGAAATCTCTTCTATGAAAAAGCTATAATAACTTTGTTATCTTGATAATATAGAATAAATAATAAATAGATATTGTCGGACAAATTACACAGCGCTATCTAGCCCCAAAGTAAGCGAAGCTTGTGTCATGGGTACTAGACAACTGATAAACAAACGTAAATACATTTTTTTTTTTGTAAATACATACTTATCATACATAGAAAATACCCAGGCCAAGACAAACAGACATGTTCATGCACACAAATGTTTGTACTGTGTGGGAATCGAACCCACGAGCGTTGGTGTCAAAGTAGTAACAACGCGTTTCACCACTGCGCCACCGAGCTCGTTGCCGAAATGCAATTTCAACTTTGATGTGTCTTAATTTTATTCGATGTAATAACTACATCTTATATTGTTGAAAAACCCGGGTTGCCGCCTCCATTCCAAATATTGCAAGTCAAATAGCATCAAGCACTGTTGGAAGTTTAAGCGTTATATAAATCTTTAATTCCAACTCATCTCCCCGCTTTACCTTGTTCCCAACATTCCTGCCTCTTTGTTTTATAAATATCACTTCTTTTACTTACCGCCACTTTGTCTTGATAATTTAATTTTTTATGATTATACGCTTTCCTTTGGTAAGATTTTTTACCCGACGAGATAGCAAGGAGGGTAATGACTATAGTATGTCTCTAAATTCATTCCTTTGCGACTCTTCAGAATCGAAACGTATTTTCCAAATTCTATTATTTTTGTAAGAATTAATTAGTCATAATCCCACGATTGCGATAGCTTTATTATTTGTAACTGTTTCGTTAGTATTTATTAACATTGTTAACAATAAAAGTGTTGGTCTATTATTGTGTGTCCTTTAAATAATAGTTAAGCGTATATATACAATAATTGTATACACGAAATATATATTTAGTGTAACTCAGAAATAGTTCTAATCATTAGGGTTTACTAAATATCAAATTGTATTGTTTCCTCGTACATAATGTATTGCTTTCTAAGTTTATCTATATGACTATGTTTTCTGCAGAAACGTGATTTTAATTAAAAAACAGTATATAAAAAGCGCAGAGCGAAGTTCGCTCGCCCAGGTGCCTACTAAAGTAACATACGGATCCAACAGACGTCTATCCGGGAAAAAAAAAAGATTCCTAGAAGCCGATTGTAACGGTATCCTATCCAATTGTGAATCTAAACAATCCAGGAACTCTCTCAAATATACACAAAAATAAATATAAAAATCATTCGTTCGTTTTTAGAATGAGATAAGTAACTTACACACGAATAAAATAATTAAGTACCGTATCCATCCTAACGTTCGCACCCACCCAATTATTGGCATCTTTACATTTATAGATAAATAACAAAATTTCAATACATTGGATAAAATGTGCCAGTAAGTGGGTCTGGGGCTTGTATGATATCTTAAATCTTTTTTTTTTATAATAACTAAGTATTACTATTTAAGTATTATAAGACTGAAAGTAATATATTGATAAAAAGTTTGGGAGTTATCCCATTCATTATAAGTAATGAATAATATTAGATTCCATTTCATATTAAATATTTCTAATTATTTCGAGATTGCTTCTTAAGGTGCCAATAATTGGGTGGATTTACATACATATATGTTTGTTGACAGGTCTAAGTATATATGTAATGATAATAGAACGACAACGATGGCATGAATATACTAATGGTACAGACTTATCGCGGGTCGACGTTACTTCTTTTTTTAAAATACAATGACAGAAGGCATACAAGCTTACGGCCCACCTGATGTAAAGCGGTTACCGTAGCCTATGAACGCTTGTAATATATTAAGTATCACTCGCGCGATGCATCCTCTGCTGCTAACACAGCAACTCCTTAGGAGCTTGCTGGCAACCTCAGTCACACGCAGGAACACAACAACCCTCTAGGGAGTTATTATTAGGCTACGATTTTCTGTGAGGTGTACTTTCTCAGAGTCAAATAGCATCAAGCACTGTTGGAAGTTTAAGCGTTATATAAATCTTTAATTCCAACTCATCTCCCCGCTTTACCTTGTTCCCAACATTCCTGCCTCTTTGTTTAAATAAGAAGAGGCATGCTCCGATGGTTCGGGCATGTAGAAAGAATGCAAGATGAAAGAATGACGAAGCAGATATACAATGCAAAAGTGGACGGATGTAGGAGCCGGGGAAGGCCAAGACTTACCTACCATGACCAAATTGGTCGTGTTCTATCAGAAGGTGATGTCAGGAGCCCTAGAAACCGGCGAGCGTGCATGAGAAGAGCAATGAATGTTAAAGAAGCGAGTGAGATATGTAAGGATCGAGTCACGTGGCGCTCGGTTCTCTCTGCCTACCCCGCAAGGGATTTGGCGTGAAGTTATAGATAGATAGATAGATACTTTCTCAGACGGGGTTCTTTGATGCGCGCTACCTCCCCTAAGAACATCCAGATCAAGATAAATAGACATGTTTATGCACACAAATGTTTGTCCTGTGTGGGAATCGAAGGACATGTAAAAAAAAACAATAAGTGACGTGATTTGATCCGTGAGGTAGCCGATCGGAACTGCGCGTTCTACTTTATCCCCCGACCCTTAGCTGTGAATTGAGTTACTACTGCAAAATAGGCCAATTGATTCTCCATATCCTAATGTACTTACCAGTAATAGGCTCCAGGTCATATCCATCGGAGGCTATGACAGTGATGTTGTGGCCATCTACTGACAG
Organism: Pyralis farinalis; assembly: GCA_947507595.1. Classification (NCBI taxonomy): domain Eukaryota; kingdom Metazoa; phylum Arthropoda; class Insecta; order Lepidoptera; family Pyralidae; genus Pyralis; species Pyralis farinalis. Next base: position 33,887,717 of record OX382260.1, on the reverse strand, counting down.
TTCGATCGGGCAGTTCAGGAACTCAGCGTTGATCACACGGAAACGGTACTTGTAGCCCTGGAAATAAACGCACACATTAAATAAATTCAAGTTTTGTTTTTAAGGCTAATAAATTCTAAACCGTTTTTAAGAAGATGGGTGTGGGTATTTGCGTTGTATATCTGCTTCGTCATTCTTTCATCCTGCATTATTTCTACATGTCCGAACCAACGGGGCACGCCCCTTCTTATTTTAACACCGACGCTCTCTTTCAGAACAACTCTGTTTCTAACATCATCATTGCAAATACAGTCTACAAACGTTAACGTTACGTTACTAGACTTCATATGACTTTAATTATTGCAGTATGATATAATATAATTAAAATATAAAGTATGATATAACATAATTAATTAATTATTATTGGCGTGAAGTTATAGATAGATAATTAATTAAAATTAATTATATTATATCATACTGCAATAATTAAAGTCATGTTACAATTTCATTGCGTTAATCGATTATCATGTGTTCTACGCAATAAACGTAAAGCCCTGACAGATGCACAGCACCTGGGAGACAATTTTTGTGTACTTACACATTCTTACGGTACGCATCGACTCTCCAAATGGTGAATGTACTCTAAGTTATTCAACACTTCCTGTTCACGTGGTCACCATTAAAATTGCAACAGCGTATTTGCTATTCGTAACTACCAGGCGTTAGATAGAAAGAGTCTTGCGTGAATTCGGAATGTATATTTAAGTTAATCTTTTTTTAGGGTTCCGTACCTAAAAGGTAAAACGGACCCTATTACTGAGGCTCCGCTGTCCGTCCGTCCGTCCCTCCGTCTGTTACCAGGCTGTGTCTCATGAACCGCGATAGTTAGACAGTTGAAATTTTCACAGATGATGTATTTCTGTTGCCGCTATAGCAACAAATACTAAAAAATAGAATAAAATAAATATTTAAGGGGGCTCCCATACAACAAACGTGTTTTATTTCCTTGTTTTTGCCGCTTCTTTTTTCGCGCTCTTTTGACGCTTGAAATATTCACAGAATATTTAGTTATATATTCACTTTCAAAATAAATAATTAAATTAAAATAAAACAAATATTTAAGGGGGCTCCCATACGACAAACGTGATTTTTTTGCCATTTTTATAGATAATGGTACGGAACGCTTCGTGCGCGAGTCCGACTCGCACTTGGCCGGTTCTTTTTTATACAAGCCATATGGCCCACCTTTATGATGAACTCCGTGGAGTTGTTAGTAACGCTACTTTGACAACAACGCTCGTGTGTTCGATTCCCAAACACGGCAAAAATTTGTGTGTATGAACATGTCTGTTTATCTTGTATATAAATATAGCTGCTTAGCGGTAGAAATAGGTGAGATAGAGGTACCCACGCAGACGACTTTTGTACAAAGTCTCACTCATATAAACCAAGATGAAAACCAAGGGTACACCAAGTGCAGTTGCAGATGGCTTTGGCTCCAAAGATGATAAAAGCTGACCAAAGAAGTTAAAAGTTACTAAAAGGAATAGAGTCAGTGTTGGTGATATTTTCATAAAAGAAACCTTTATGTATGAAAGTAAATTAACCTAGTCAGAATCGCCATTAAGCCTAGGAAACTTGAATTATCAAATAAAAACAAGTCTAAATAGACCCAGACAATATCACCTTACTTTCAGAGATAATCCTATATATTTTTTATAGATTCCACCCCAACTCTTACTCATCCCACCGCATCGAGACTAGTCTCCAATCAACCGATTAGGTGAATGCCGGTGTTTTTTTACCGACCGAAGACTGACTTTGCATATTAACTGTTATCTATCGACAACAGCCGGGATTAACGTGTCTCCCGAAGCTCGAGATAGATAAACTCATTCGTAGACAGGCTGTGGTCGACTTTGCGTAACCTGCGTGTGTGATTATAGGGACACGTAAAGGTTTTATCTTGGAGCGATACACATCTTATTGCCCCAAGATAAGACCTTCAATTTTAATTAAGCCTGAAGGCAGGCATGCAAGTATTTCCTACATATCTCATATCACAAACTACTGTCTATCTAGATTGAGAAAGAATTAATACAAACTGTCACTAAAAATGTCATCGTCCAAGCGTTAATCCCGGTAGCGTTCTAAGCTTTCGCTTCGAAGGCCAATTCCAATTTCCGGCTTTTACTGCTCCATTTCGTGCGGTCTTCGGAATTCTTTATTGTGGGACCATTGGCACGCATCTCATTTCTCACGACATCATGCACACACAAAAGCGGCAGAGGTTGCAGGGCTAGACATTTATTCTCCACGAAACTTGTCAGTTTTCGTAAATTTACGTATATATATATATATCTAGAAAAAATCTGAATACATTCACATTTTTACTGCCTCCAAGATATGAAATAGTGTATTGCTTCATGTTCAATTTCCACTCTTTATTTTGTCACTCACGGTAATATCATAAATAAAGTGTCATATGAATAAGATCAAACAAAAAATTGCCCCTTGCAAGGGCCATTAGTACGGAAAGTGAACAAAGACTGAAATGGCTTTGTTCGCTCCATAATAGCTTCAAGTTAATATAAATGTTATGCCGAGATAATATATTTTTCCCCTGTTTTCATTTATTCAGAAAAACGTATTAAGATGTTTGGAAAATGCAAACTTATGAACAAGGAAATTATAAACAAGAGTTTGTAGACGTGTACGAGTATATAGACATTGAGATAAAACGATTCTCTGTGTCTAAATATTATCCAATCAATGATGATGTTTAGAGTTTCGTACCTAAATCGGTAAAAACACGGAACTTTTATAAGATCACTTCCTTAACTGTACATTTCTCCCTGCCTATCTGACTATCAAAAGCCTTTTTGCCAGGAACGAATGAAGATGTAATGTTGAAAATAAGCGTTTATAAATATCCAACATAATTTGGAACTTTAAACAATCAAGCTTTTGAGAATGAAGATAAGGAAAAGCATGCTCAATTGGCCCGGGATTGTAGAAAGAACGCAGGATGAAAGAATGACGAAACAGATATACAATGCGAATGTGAAAGGATTTAAGAGCCGAGGAAACCCAAGACGTACCTAAAGCTAGCGCAAACATAAGGATTGCAGATGATGATGATATAGTGTTTAAACAGCAAAATTTGTTTAATAACATTGTGTACGTTGAATGTGCTTTAAGCACGATAAGATAAGATAAAAAGATTCTTTATTTGCCATTGAGCCCTCGCGGGCACTTAGACACCTCTTACATTTTTTAAATATAATTTTATTGTACCTCATTCAATTCTCTAATTTTCCTTTTTTAATCGACTAGCATTTCGGAAATGACCAATAGTCATTTCCGAAATGCTAGTCGATTAAAAAAGGAAAATTGGTCGTTTTTTATCAGAAGGTGATGTCAGGAGCCTCAGTAACCGGCAAGCGTGCATGAAAAAATCTATGTATGTCACAGAAGCGAGTGAAGTATGTAAGGACCGCGTCTTATGGCGCTCGGTTCTCTCTGCCTACCCCGCAAGGGACTTGGCGTGAAGATATACATACATACATAGGTATAAAGGGAGTCACATACTTTATTTTTGTGTTAAAATTTATCCAAATCCGTACAATGTAGCAAACATTCGCAAACGAAACCCTCTTATACGGGCAGTGTATAGCGCGTCGGGTACCTAATTATTATCTATTATAAGTAGCTCATTTAATATCTTGCAAGCTAGCTTATTTTCCTCTTATTCATATGCATGGCGCCATACGCTGAACACAGTTAGCATGCATAACAGTCAAATACGGGGAAAATTTCGAGCACTGTAGTACATCAGATTAATAGACTCTATTGACTGTTTCGCACCCTTTCGTGTATGAGAGTGAGACATACATTCTAACTTAACCACTTATTTTCAAGAAGAACATGAAACCACTTAACCACTTACTTTCAAGAAAGTGTAAAATAACTAGGTAAGTTATACAAAAACTAAGTTGTATTTTAACTTTTTTTCAACTCAACTCTCTAGAGAGTTACTATTTAGCTGCGGTTTTCTGTGAGGTGGAGGTACTTCTCCAAAAGGGCTGCTTTGATGCGCCCTACTTCTCTTGTAAATACTCAGTCCAAGACAAACAGACATGTTCATGCACAAAAATGTTTGCCCTGTGTGGGAATTAGATCCACGAGCGTTAGTGTCAAAGTAACGTAACAGCGCGTTTTGCCACTGCCCAACCGAGCGTCAACTATCTAGCCACTTAGCTAGCTAACACCGAGCATCAGCTATCTAACTATCTAGCTACCGCTATCAGCTATCAATAATTTAACCACAGGTTACAAAATGTAATCCGCTGTACTATCAAAATTAATATATATGTTTTATTCTGTCAAAAACATTGTTTCCATACGAGTTACTTCCTTTATGTTATTTAATGCTTCTTATGTGCCTTTACTTATATTCTGTGAATACAAACAATAGCTAAATAATGGAAAAGCTGGCTATCTAACTAGCTTCTTCTTTTTAGCGTTATCCCGTTTCCTAATCTATAAGTATTGGCGGAGTTCGGTTCGGTACCCTAAAGATTGGCGAAGGTATTGATTTCGACATATCGACTGCCGTCAGATCTCCACAAACTTGAGTGAAAACTAGACATTTCTTTGTCACACATTTTTCAGAATACAATTTCTTAGGCGTGTCTTATGAGGAAACCCCTCACGATGTTTTCCTTCACCGTCGAGCAAGGGATAATTATAAGTACATAAATCCGAAAACATGAATTTAGTGGTACATACCCACATCAGAAATGAAGTAGAAAATAGGATGAAATAACGAATTACGAAATAGATATAACGCGAGAGTAAAAGGATGGAAGCCGGGGAAGGCTAAGATTTACCTACCATGACCAAATTATTTTATCAAAAGGTGATGTCAGGAGCGCTCGAAACCGGCGAGCGTGCATAACATGAACTATGAATGTTAAATAAGTGAGTGTGTAAGGACAGAGTCATGTGGCGGTTTTCTCCGACCTACCCCGCAAGGGACTTGGCGTGAAGTTATATATAAATAAGGTTACAGGTACACACCAGAAACCAATGGATAATACGTCAGTTCTGTTTTCACTACTCTAATGGCTATCTGCCTAGCTATTCCACTTCAAACAGTCGGTTAGTGAATTTATTTATATATCGGCTAGTTATCTCTGCATTTCTATCAAATCAACAGAATCGTATAGTGACTATCGGGTCTCATATCTTTGTGTGTGCATCGATTTCTGAATGATGATGAACTGTTTTAACTGTTTGAACAGTGATAGCCCAGTGGATAACGAATCAACCTATTTACCCACTTAGCCACGGTTTGAATCCTGGCATGTGGCACTAAATTCGTGTTTTTGGATTCATGCACATATTTGTAATTATCACTTGCTTGGCGGTAAAGGAAAACCTCGTGAGGAAACTCGCACGTTCCAGAATTTATATTTCGACAGACGTTCGACCTAACCTAATAATGATCTGATTTTCCCTCAGGGGTGTGGTGGACTGATGGCAGATTAGGAAATGGGAACGCCAAGAAGAAGAATATATCCCTAGGTCAAGTGTGAACTTTCATTTTATTAGGTAACTGCAACGTAACATATCAAGGCTTAATAAAACACAGACCACGCCAAAATATTAAGGACTGAAATCGCTTTCAAATGGGTAGCTCGTGGAAATACGAGATGAGATGTTAATTCCGCTACGTTATTTTACTTTGTACAATCATGTTATATTTTATTGCATAATTAAGATTTAATGAGGTTTTACCCAATTTGATTAATGTATTTTCTTGTGCTAAAAAACGTGTAAGCACGTTGTTTTCTTTATACAGTGTCTGGAAGCTTACAAACATACGATCTTGATGTAAAGTGGTTGTCATAGCCTCTGAACGCTTACAGTACAGGAAGTATAGCTTGCTCGTTGCCACTCTTGCAGCTAACACAACTACTCCAAAGCTAACTGGTAAGCTCACTCACTCGCAGGAACACAAAAACTCTCTAGGGAGTTATGGGGTGGAAAAAGACTAACAGACATGTTCATGCACACGAATGTTTATCCTGTGTGGGAATCGAACCCTCGAGCCTTGGTTATAGTAGTCATTGCTAACCTCTCTTTAAATTACAGAACATACGTTTGCATCTTGCACATACACATGTTGCAATAAATCCTTAAAGGATTGTTATGTTCTGCCAACAGAGTAAGGCCACCAGGCGGGCATGCGAGATCTATAGTTATGGAAACCCCGTTAGATCAAGAGACTGTTTGACGGACTGATTGAGGAGTAAATAGCAGTACAACTTTAATACCAAGGGTGTGAACACACATGATAAATATTTGTGGGCATGAATATGCCTTTTCTGCATTAGTGAGATTGATCCCATCAATTATTGACCCATTACTCTGAAAAAATAAGTGTTATCTGTCAAAATGTATGGATTCCGAATTAAAACTTTTCGAATATGGCTTTTTGAGGCTATGTGAATAATCCCACTGACTTTGTTTATCAGAATTCAGATAACTTCATTGTCATATATATATTCATGACTTAAATATGTCGACAGAAAGAGATACGTTTGCATTCGCAATATTAGCGTAGACGTCAAATTCAATCGAAATTCTATAATGGATACAAGGGCCTACGGAAATTCCATTTTTGAACCGAACCTTTCGTCGACTAGACTGTGTCATTGTGGCCTTCAAGTCACAGAGAAGTCAATGACATTGAAACTTGCATGACTTGTGTATTCGTTATGACAATACACAAGTCAGGCCAAGTTCCTTCTACTTTCCTTTAATAAACTATGAGAATGGCTCAGTATCCTCTGCAGAGCCGAAGCTGAACTTACCTTCACGACCCCTCCAATTATCAAACAAGACTCTGCTGAAAGAATAGTGCTAGCTACCATTAAATGGAAGCAACCTAATCGGGAAGTGGAGACGCACTTTCATTGTACAGCAGACCGCAGTTAAATAAGAATTCCCTGGAAGGTTTTTGTGTTTTTTTTATACAAAGGTGAGAGGCATACAACCATATGGCCCACCTGATGGAAAGCGATTACCGTAGCCTATGAACGCTTACAATACATTAAGTTTCACACTCACGGTGTAACCTCTGCTGCTAACACAGCAACTCCTTAGGAGTTTACTGGTGTGACCTCACTCACACGCAGGAACGCAACAACCCTCTAGGGAGTTGATATTTGACTGCGTTTGTTATGAGGTGGAGGTACTTCCCCAGACTGGTTGTCTGCCTCTCTTAAAAACACCCAGACCAAGACAGACAGACCTGTTCATGCACACAAGTGTTTGTCCTGTGTATGAATCGAACCCACGAGCATTGTTGTCAAAGTAATGTAACAGTCGGTTTCACCACTGCGCCACCGAGCTCATCACCGAGTGCATCGTTTGACGACTAATTAAGCTTTTCAGATGTACCTATTATAAATGTTCAGAGGTAAGAATAATGGCTGTTATCATGAAAAAGCTAACTGCTGTGTTTCTACGAGTGACTAAGGTCAGCTAGCGAAAAGTTTGCGCATAGTGAAGAATTTGTCAATCCGTAAGAAATTCTCTTTGCATCGCAAGCATCCATTCAGCTGATGCAAAAGCTTGTTAACCTTGTTTACCGCCCGCTAAAGTATAAATATAAACCTACTTGTTCCACGTTGAAACTGGCAGCTTTCATGTAAAAGGGCCTGGTAGAATTGAAGATCTTAAACCTCCCCAAGCCGTTGACAAGCAGCGTCGGTGGCTTGTTATCACCGCTGGAGTGGTGGTGATCGGTGAACATGGTCACAGAAAGCTCGTGGATCCAGTCTGTTACTATCATCACGTGCTCTGACCTGGAAGGGAAAATAATTTATCAATTGACGGCCGACGTAATAAGGAATCTCCTACTTCCACTGTGTTTTCAGGTTGAAGTCTCGTTCAAGACATACATAATGCTACTTTCTACTTCAGCTGTACTAATGGCTTCAATTCCCACACAAGGTAAACACAATTACAGAACACCTCCTACTTCAACTGTACCAGTGTGACAACTAATGTCCCACACAAGACATACATGAGCACCTTTTACTTCAGCTGTAGTCAGTAAGATCGATTCCCACACAAGACAAACGTAATGATTGAGCTTTTCGCTTTACACTTCTATACTTCCTACTTCAGATGTGCTCGCGGCTTTGAGTCCAACATAAGCCCAACATAATGATAGGGCCTCTCCTACTTCAGTTATGCTCGTTTAGAGTCTCACACAGGACAAACTTAAAGGCAAAATAAATCAATGAAATCAAAAAAGGGATTAAATGGAAACCAGAGAATATTAAAGAACAAAAAACAGAGTGGCAATGCTGTATTTCAAAAGTTTATTTATTATATTGTTTCATTATTATTATCTACCTGGATACCAGCTTGGACCGTATGATTCGATTCAGAGATGAGCTGTGAGAATTGTCGACAATTCGAAGCTTACACACGGTATTGAACCCTTAAGTTTAAGGAGAGATTTTGCCTCCCTTTTTGTGTTCTACCGATTGTACAACGGATTGTGGAGAAGAATTATTCGAAATGATGCTGACAGCTACTTTTTATAACCGCACCGCTCGCCGACGGGGTGTTCACTCTCCCACGCTAGAACCGCAATGGTTAAGAACTCTCAAGCTGTGGAATGAGCTCCCAGCCGAGGTTTTTCGAAGGGACTACAGCATGGAGTTCTTCAAGAAATGCGTGAAGAGGTTTTTAGAGGTTCGGCAACGCATGAGTGACATCCCTGGTGTTGCAAATGTCCATAGGCTACGGTAACTGTTTAACATCAGACAGGCCGTATGCTTGATTGCCACCTTAGTGATATAAAAAAAATCTACCTAAAACATTTTTTTCGTTATTCAGAAAAAATATTTAAAGTTTCGGCGTGGGTTTTGCTCGACTTTTATATGTTCCCGTGGGAATTACACATTTTCTCTCAATAAAAAGTACCATATATGTCACTCCCGAGCATCAGCTATCACTATACCAATTTTCATCAAAATCTGTTCAGTGGTTACGCACGATGCGATAACTGACAGACAAAAAGACAGGGAAACGTCGTGAGGAATATTATACCTACTTCAAATAATAAAATATGTTTCGAAAGACGTGTAATAATAAATAATAAAATAATAATAACCTAATAAAGGTCTGATTTTCCTTCCAAGTCTGGGGAAGTCCAGACGTGATGGCCGGGGACGTTATGTGTGAACGTGGAGCGATTGTCATCAGATCTTAACATCGCCGAGTGAAAATCAGATATTTCTAAGGTTACATTAGGTCAAACATCTTTCAAAATGTAAATTTTTGAATTCGCGGATTTCCTCACGATGTTTTCCTTCACCGCTAAACATGTGGTAAACTATACATATAATAAAACTGTAACTGAGCAGAATCTGTACATTCGCAATATTAGCGTAGACGTCAAATTCAATCGAAATTCTATAATGGATACAAGGGCCTACGGAAATTCCATTTTTGAACCGAACCTTTCGTCGACTAGACTGTGTCATTGTGGCCTTCAAGTCACAGAGAAGTAAGTAAGTAGACCGCCTTTGTAACATAAAATTAATTTCATTGTAATATGTATATTTTTAAATTTATTGTACAATAAAGATATTACAACAACAACAACAAAACCCAATATGTTTTTTGTCTGTCTTTCTGTATGTCTGTCATTCCAAAATACAAAAATCCTTGAACTGATTTTGACGAAATTTGGTATGTTGTTAAACTGGTCATCTGCGGCAACATATTGGATACTTTTCATTGTGAGAAAAATTAAAAATCACGCCACAATATTTTTTTTTTTCATAATATGGAAAAAAAACATATTTTTGGCAAACAATATCAATGAAACATAATAATAAAACAGTTTTAAAATAAAACGTTATCACGTGTTTTTCTTTAATATTTTTTTGATGTTAGATGGCGCTGTGTTATTGTTTTGTTTTATTTTATACTAATATATACTTTATATGATACAAACTACTTGCTCCAGTTACGATACACGAAAAACGGGTAGCAATTTTCTATAATCGAATGATTAAATTCGAAAATATCGCAGTACTTATTTATGTATGATAAATATACTCCCATACATATTTCCAACAACTAATTCCAATCTTAAAATGTAAAACTTCAAAAACTCTGAAACATGTGCCTAGTGGAAAAATAGCTTACACAGTGTTTAAAGTTCCAGGAGCAGTGATAGGCTAGTGGATAAAGAACCGCTCTTATGACCCCGATGAACCCCGGTTCGAATCCTAGCAAGTACCTAGTCACTTGCTCGGCGGTGAAGGAAAACATCGTGAGGAAACCCGCACGTCCAAGAAATTATATTTTGAAAGTGTAATCTTACCTAAGATAGATCTAGTTTTCCGTTTGGGTTATTGAGATCTGACGGCAGTCTCCCCATGTAAAAATCAGTATCTTAAAACCTTAGGCTTAGGTAGCGGACCCCGCCAATCCTAATGGATTAGGAAACGGGGTAACGCTAAGAAGAAGAATGTTTAAAGTTCAAATTTATTTGGAATGCCCTACTGAAAACCTTTATGTGACATTTCTAGAGACATTGACAAAGCTAATGGTATTAATAATTTGTAACCTAACACATGCGGACAGACGATCGGTCCCCCACACGATGGACAGACGATCTTGTAAAAAATCGCCGGGAGCCGTTGGATGCAAGCAACACAACACCGATTGCTGTGGAAGTCCAAGGGGGAGGCCTATGTTCAGCAGAGGACGTCTTTCGGCTGATATGAATCTAACACAAATGCATTTGCTGCTGAAAATTAGTCGTAATAACACAATTTATGTTATACTCGTACAATTGAAAAATTTCATGTTTTCTTTATATGGTAATCCAAGAGAAATGTTATATCAAGAATGGCTTTACAAAAAAGTATTCTTACACCGTGAAGTGAATATATACGAGTATGTGGAAGTAAAAACTAAAATATCCCTCACCTTGGACATTTATCTATAAATATTCAATTACTTCTGCGGGTATGGAGATCGTTCTCATGGTACAGCAGAAAACGACCAATTATCCTACAGAGTTTTTTAATAATTTAAGCACATCTGGCTTCCACTTTAAACTTTCGAAATTTAACTCCACCAATATTATTCAACGAAATAGGGTTAAGCGAGACAAATTTACAGCAAAGCGTAAAAGAATCTGACATTTTGACAGGCTATGGTGCAAGTAATAGTAACGTAATGACGAGCTCGCGGCAGCGGTTAATAATGCGACTTTGTCACCGAAGCTCGTGGGTTCGATTCCCACACAGGACAAATACTTGTGTGCAAGAACATGTCTGTGTGTCCTGGTCTGGGTGTTTTTAAGAGAGGCAGGGCGTATCAAAGCAGCCCGTCTGGGTAAGTGCCTCACAGAAATTCGCAGCTAAAATAACAACTTTCTAGAGGGTTGTTGTATTCCTGTATGTATGTGAGGTTTCCAGTAAGCTCCTAAGAAGTTGCTGTGTTAGCAGCGAAGGTAGCATCGCGCGATTAATACTTAATGAATTGCAAGCGTTTATAGGATACGGTAACCGCTTTACATCAGGTGGGCCGTATGCTTGTATGCCTCACGACATTGTAATAAAACAAATCCCCTAGAATCATACCACCATCGCAAACAATTTTTCTTTCCGCTTTGAGCGTCTATAATTCCCCAAAAAAATGTGCAGCGCAATAACAATGAACAGAGTCCAAGGACAAACTATGCACTGGCTGGCGTGAACTTGAGTACCGCGTCAGCAAAGACTGTAACATAATTTCCTTATATGCTTGACAGTTCTGCAGGAAACACTGCACAGAACAGTTTGTGAACAATGCCTTGTAACCACGCGGACGAAATCGCAGCTAGTTACAAATATGTACATAACCAGAAAACTCGTTTTTTTTTTCGCGATACCCAGAAAATTTGTGATACATGTCCACACCGAGATTCGAACCACCACCAGCCGGTTATTAGGCTGGTTCTTAATCTATTAGACTATCGCTGCTCAACCCATGACATCATTATAAATATGTAACTCTCGCAAATATTATCACCGGAGGTGACAATGCGTGTTAATTTTCTAAAGCGTTAAAGCCACGCTCCTAATTAATATTCCAGTCACGGCACCTTTTATACATGTAGACCCTTACTTCCCACATCACTTCTGTACGAAGTTTCGGGCCAAGAAACTGCGGACAATTCAATCAACAAGTTTCCTACCTAACTAAGATCTTTCGCAAACGAATACTGCATAAATAAAATGAGTTCGATTCCAACGCTTTGCAATGCAAAACCTCTTTGAGCTCTCAATACTTACGGACCCACTTTTAACTTTCATAGGTTCATGTACGTATAGTAGTATTCATTCTTGACATTTGATATATATTTACTTTTTTTTTCGGGAGGCATACAAGCATACGGCCCACCTGATGTAAAGCGGGTACTGTAGCCTACTAACGCTTGCGATATGTTAATTATCACTCGCGCGATGCCTCCACTGCTGCTTACACAGCAACTCCTTGGGAGCTTACTGGTGACCTCACTCACACGCAGGAGCACAACAACCCTCTAGGGAGTTGTTATTTGGCTGCAGTTTTCTGTGAGGTGGGGGTATTTCCCCAGACGGGCTGCTTTGATGCGCCCTACCTCTCTTTAAATCGTCTCTAATATATAAAGCGGAAGAGTTTATTTGTTTGAATGCACTAATGAAACTAATAGTGGGATTTGAAAAATATTTTCGTATTTGATAGTTCAATTCTTGACAAAGGTTATAGGCTATTAAACATCACGATACGGCTCCTAGAAGCTGAGAAAAAAGAACAAAAGCAAAGCAGTTCCAACGGGATACCGGGATAAGCGCGAACGATGCCGCTGGGTACAGCTAGTTATACAGGTTCTTACATTAAGAACTGCTTTAATAGCAAATTGGTAAGAGAGGTAGGGCGCATCAAAGCAGCCCGTCTGGGGAAGTACGTCCACCTCACAGAAAACCGCAGCCAAATAACTCACTAGAGGATCGTTGTGTTCCTGTCACCAGTAAACTCCTAAGGAGTTGCCTTGTTAGCAACAGAGGTGGCATCGCGTGAGTAGTTCTTAATGTATTGCAAGCGTTGATAGGCTACGGTATCTGCTTTACATCGGGTGGGCCGTATGCTCGTATGCCTCCCAAGGTAGTACAAAAAAATGTGTGTTCTTTTATATGATAAAATAATTGTCACCAAAGTATCTCCCTACAAATGCTTTCATGTATCTATCTATTTATAACTTCCCGCCAAATCCATGAAAATATAGGTACATGAAAAATGGCGCCACAAATATTTTCGTAAGTCTTAGAATCCAAAATAAGGTGTGTCAAAGTGGACCAAAAATCTACGCTAAGCAAAATAGTGATAACTGCGTAATTAAAACGTCTTTTGTATAATAAACAATAACATTTTATTAATTAAAAGGAAAATATTATGTTTTTTTTTATTTATTTTAATTAAATTAAAGAACAACATCCGCCTGAACATCAATTAGAATGTACGAAATTGACTAGGAGGTTTTCTTAAATTCTGACTGCAAACGTTTTTTTAGTAAATAAAGAAATTTTAGATGGTCATCTGGCTGGCTACAATACTTGATAATTGGTACTATAATAAATTTCAATTTTCATTTTTAAGGCCTTTGCGGGAGAGAGCAGAGCGCCACATGACTCTTCTTACACTTCACTCACTTCTTGAACATTCATAGCCCTTCTCGTGCACGTTCACCAATTTTGAGGGCTTCTAATATTACCTTCCGATAAGCATGACCAATTTAGTTGTGGTTGGCAAGTCTTAACTTTTCTCTATTCCTACATCCTTCAACTTTCATGTTGTATATCTGTTTCGGAAACTTTTTTACTTTGATTTCTTTTAACTTTGATTTCTCTTTCAGATCGACTTTCCTTTTTAGGGTTCCATACCCAAAGGGTAAAACGGAACCCTATTACTGACGCTCCGCTGTCCGTCCGTCCGTCCGTCCGTCCGTCTGTCACCAGGCTGTATCTCATGAACGGTGATAGTTAGACAGTTGAAATTTTCACAGATGATGTATTTCTGTTGCCGCTATAACAACAAATACTAAAAAATAGAACCGATTTGAATATGTTTTTTTTTTATTTGAAAGCATATTTTCTAATATATTTCTTAGATATGTTTTATTAAAGTTTCAAGGTCAGCAGCTCTTTTGCTAGGTGCGGTAGGGATTTTAGACGCATAATAGGTTTACTTGCTATATAATAGGTTTATTTACTTTACTTTCAAACATTGTGTGACTTAAAATTTGAAATACCCTACTACATAACTATGCAAGATTATGTAATTCTTGATCTGATGCTTCAGCCAGAATATCCAGTACACTAGTACAGTCTGGAAAAAATAATAGCAGATATGTCGTGTTTGGATTCGTTTTTGATGAGTATTTTTGACGATTCTACGTGGCAACACTTAGATCGGGGTTTTTTTTTTAATTTTGGTTTAATTTTATGCTTCATCTGCAGCCATGATTGGAAAATTTATATCATGGTTTAAACACTAACATATAAAAAGGGTTTCCAAATGATAGTTGCGAAAGAAAATATGGAAGCCGATCGAAGCACATTCAACTGAAAAACACAATAAACAGGACACTTCGCTCGCCCATCGCAGTGTCGGGATTTACGACTCGCCTGAATCCCGAAAAGTGCAATGAATATTGATAAGAGTGATAATTAATCATTCAATCCAAAGTTAACCTTCTTCTTTCTGGCATTTGTTTCCTAATCCGTTAGGATTGGCGGCTACCTAGATATTTGGCAAAGATAGTGATTTTGACATGAAGCGACTGTCAGACCTACACAAACCAGAATAAAAATCAGACCTTTCCTAGATTAGGTCATACGTCCATCATATAATTTCATGGCCGTGCGGGTTTCCTCACGATGTTTTGTATCAACGCCGAGCAAGTGATAATTACAAATTAATCTAGTGTTATCATCTCGCATTAATCAAATTAAAACCAACCGTCATAGTGATAACTAAAGTCCAAAAGACCATACATCATACCCATCACCTTTCGTATACATACCTATCATAATCGTATAAAGCCCCATGCGGATCCTGAGACTTGGGTTTTCTGACAATGAAGGCACCTGCTGCACCATCTGCCCTTTGCATGCCAGAATGTGAATGCCAGAAATGAGTGCCAGCGTGAGTCGCATTGAACTGGTATCTGCAACAAACAAAGCAAACATATTTTAATTTTTTTAGGCAAATGACAAAAGGACAATATCGCAAATATCTTAAGGCAAGCAAGCAAAGTTGCACGAACACCTTACCCGCATCTTTAACATTCATTGCTCTTCTCATACGCGCTCGCCGGTGTCTAAGGTAAACAGATGAGAAACAGAGTTGGTCTGAAAGGGAGTATCGGTGTTAAAATAAGAAGAGGCATGCTCCGCTGGTTCGGACATGTAGAAAGAATGCAAGAAGAAATAATCACGGAACAACGCGTATACAACGCGAAATTAGAAGGATGCAGGAGCGGAGAAAGGCCAAGACTTGCCGCGACCAAATTGCAAGAATACATTTTCAAAAATTTAACGGACTACTAGTTCAAACTAAAAAAAGTTCAAATATGTAGTTGATATAATCCAAATACATTGTCTAAACGCTATCTACAATAAGGTAACCTATATTTTTTATGAAACTTCGGATGGAAAAATGTAAAATGAGCACGTTGCCACCGCTGCTGCTAGTACAGCAATTACTCCGAAGTTTACTGGCAAGCTCGCTCGCAGGAACACAATAAACCTCCAGGGAGTTGTTATTTGGCTGAGGTCTTGTATGAGCTCGCTGACGCATTGCTAGTAACGCTACTTTGACACCAACGCTCGTGGGTTCAATTCCCAAACAGAACAAGCATTTTTGTGTGCATGAACATGCCTGTTTGTCTTGGTCTGATTATTTTTAGAGAAGTAGTGCGCATAAAGGCAGCCCGTCGTGAGACTTACCTCCACCTCATAGTAAATAAAAATTCCCTGTAAGGTTGTTGTGTTCATGCGTGTGAGTGAGGTCGCCAGTAAGCTCCAAAGGCACGGCAATGTTAGCAGCAAAAGTGACATCGCGCGAGTGATACTTAAATTAAGTAATATTTTTAATTAAGTATTGCAAACTTTCATAGGTCATGGTAACCACTTTACATCAGGTGGGCCGTATGCTTGTATATTTCCTAACCACTTCTACTCCCGACTTATTACAAAGAAGTAGGACCCATAAGAATGTCGTGCTCGAGAAAGGCGAGAGATCAAAGATTCTCCATAAGGACCAGGTACGGTATGAGGTTCTTCAAATAAAGCGTGAAGATGTTTCTATAGGGTCACCAACGCACTAACAAACATTCAAACGCAACGGTAATTGCTTACCCTCAGGCAGGTCATATGCTTGTTTGCAACTTAGCAGTACAATAAAATCACAGTATCCGACAGTGACTTTTTATACCGCATTGATGCAAAGTACCTCTTTTCTAGCAAGTTCAAACCCCTCGAATAAGCTTAAGTACCTCTCAATAAGAGCAGATAGCCCGGTGGATACGGAACCGGCGTATTGACCAACCGGTCCCCGATTCGAATCCTGGCATATACCAATAATATTCGTGTTTTCGAATTTATGTACATATTTGTAATTGTCACTTGCTCGGCAGTGAAGGAAAACATCGTATTCGCATGTATAAGAAATTATATTTCGAAAGTCGTGTGAACTAACCTTCGAAAGGTCTAAGAAAGGTTTTCCCTCTAGTTTGGGGAGGTCTGAGGTCAGTCGCTCATTGTAAAAAATCTGTATCTTTGCCAAATCCATAGCCTTAGGTAGCGGACCCCGCCAAACCTAATGGATTAGGAAACGAGATAGCTCTAGGAAGTAGAGAGATCTCTCAATATTAAGAATTTGTTTTATAACATTATGTCCAGAAATTTATGCTGAACAAAGATCTAAGGTCAATAAAGGCTGAAGATCAATAAGGGATTAATCTATTAACGGTGTGTAAGCGACAAGCTCAAGTACAAAGTCTGGCCAAAGTTTACCTCTCAGCACATAATCCGTCTAGCTAAGATAAACAAACCTTTGAGCGCGTAAGTTGTTTAAAGCGATAACACTTCGTTGCAATAAAGGCATGCACATATTAAGGGAGATTAGTTACGCGAATAGTGCTGCCTTCGAAAATCAAATGATAGAAAGTTGATAAAAAAAGGAAAAAAACCCGTCGAAGAATATCAAAAAAAAATTGTTTTGCTTCGTGAAAATACTAAAAGTCAAAACACACAGGGACGGGGATAAGTGGAGAAAGCGTCAGCAATCCGGAACGGACGCAAAAAGCGATCACAGCCCGCCCCGGATAGCGCCCGCTTTTTATGTCACAGATGGTATACAAATACGATAATTACAAATACGAGTAATCTCGTCCCGGATCGCTGTATGCTGTCCACCTGATGTGTGATTACCGAAGCCTATGAACGCTGGTAATAGATTAAATATCACCCACCTCTGCTGCTAATACAGTAACTCCTTAGGAGTTTACTGGTTACCTCAATCACAGACATGAATACAACAACACTCCAGTTAGGTGGTTACACAGTTACAGTAGCCTATGGGCATTTGCAAAACCAGGGATGTCACTCATGCGTTGCCGACCATGAAGATATAATTGTTAATTGCCTGCGGTTTTCTGTGTGGTAGAGGTACTTATCCAAACGGGGTGCTCTTAAAAACACCCAGACCAAGACAAACAAATATGTACATATACACAAATGTTTGTCCTGTGTGAGAATCGAACCCACCAGTGTTGGTATCGAGGCGCGTTATTAACCGCGGCGCCACTGAGCTCGTCAAGTCACCCTTTTACTGAATTAATGCGGGATTAAAGAAGTACAAAACAGATATATAATGCAGATTGGACGGATGTAGAAGCCGAGGAAGACCAACACTCACCTACCGCGACCAAATTGATCAAGAAGGTGACGTCAAGAGCGAAATTTTCTTATTTGGAGAATATCCAATTCTCCCTTACTTTAAAGGGAATATCACACTGTCGAACCCAGCTAATTTCGATGGATAACAGTCGTTAAGCTAAGATATGTAGGGCGCATCAAAGCAGCCCGTGAGGAAATGTACCTCCCATATAGCCCGTGAACATTTGCAATACATTAGGTATCGCTCACGCGATACCACCCCTATCGCCAACATAGCAACTCCTTACGAACTTACTGGTCACTCAACGCGGTAACACGGCAACCCTCAGGAAGTTCTCCAAACTGGCAGCGTTCATGTGCTTCTTTTAAAAAATGAATATATAAGTTTACAAAAAAATGGTGTTTACGTACGTACAAATTTTCATCTAGATGGCGCTGTGTAATTTGTACTAAAATAGAATTGTTTCACCTTTTATTTTTAAATTCAAATCGATTTTAATTTAATTATTGCAATTAAATGCGACTGTACAAACAATCTTGCTAACATGGTATGTACTAGTCTGTAAGCACCTTAATATTTATCAGATTACTTGGGTCGTCAGTTACTTGTAATTATTTCTAAACAATGTTTCATTTTGGATCACTTGTAAGTCACTTGACTTTAACAAGCTTTTGTAAACGTAAAGATACCTACATATAATTAACGTAATATATGCCACTCGACAAGTGGGTTAAGATTGTAATGGACGCGTACTGTGCGGTACCAAAAGGTTTTTGATCAATGTAACCTCTTTTGACGAGCTCGGTGGCGCAGTGGTTAATAACGCGACTTTGTCACCGACGCTCGTGAGTTCGGCGATTGAGTTTCCAGATGAGACACTGACAGTAAGCTTAAATATTCATCTTAGTGGTATAAAAAAAAAGAAAGAGAGAGGTTATTGTACGGTCTAGAGGAGTCATTGCGCTAGCAAAGAGATTAGCAATGCGCATTAATACTGCTCATGATACAATCAATCGTTGGCTATAAAAACCACATCACATGAGGTGGGTCGCATTTTTTTGTTTGTAGGTAGGTATAGTAATATATGTATTATATGCGAAATGGAGGGATATAGGAGCCGAGGCAGACAAAGACTATCCTACCATTACGAAATTGGTCGTGTTTTATCTGAACGCGATGTCAGGAGCCTTAGGAACCGGCGAGTGTGCATGTAAAGTATGTAAGGACCGCGTCTTATGGCGCTCGGTCCTCTCGGCCTACCCCGCAAGGGACCTGGCGTTAAGATATACATACATGCATATACTAATATAAAAATCGGAAGAGTTTGTTTGTTCATTTGAACGTGCTAATCTCTGGAATTACTAGTAAAATTTAAAAATCTTGTGTTTAATAGCCCAGTTCTTGACGAAGGTTATAAGCTATTCAGGACCACGACACAACCCTTAGAAACCGAGAAAACTGAAAACAAGTAAGGAAAAGCAGACGATATTGCGGTCTGCAGCAAATTTTATAAAAAAAATAAAAAGAAAAAAAAAACGAAAATTTTGGAGAGCTTTATTAAATCTCTCCAAAGGTTCGAGGTTGAAATACAGTAATTTGATCCCTCGTGTCCTCCTCATTAGACCGAAAATAGCACGGGTTTAACGAGTCCTTCATCAGGGCAACTAAATGAAGAGGAAACCCTTTTGAATTCACATTCGGTGTTGCAGGTTTCCTGCATAGAATACACAAGCGAGGTTTATATGTTTACGTAACGGAGGTTTAAAAAACGTAAAAATTGACTCCCGATTTGTGCGGGTACCAAAAAATGCTCATATTAAAAACGTTTAAAAAATTCCGTTTACAATTAGCATGACAGATAAAAGATAAAAAAACATTTATTTACGATTAGGCCCTAACGGGCACTTAGACACATCTTACAGTCTTATCATATTGAATCTTGTTAATTTTTCGCAGCTTTAATCTCTCTTTTTAATCGACCCGCATTTCGATCATTCGAAAATGACCATTGGCGTAGAAGAAATGCCAAAAGAACTTGCCAATATAGGTCTTTTTTTTAAATTATCAATTTATATTACAATAAATATATGTGAGTGAATAAGTGACATCAAATGGTACTAACAAATATATATGAACACATATGCTGGATCATTTCCAAATACCTTTTGTCAGTGAGATATTCATCGATTCTGTAATAACCCTTCTAGATAGAGTATATATGATGTGCCATTTGAACATATTGTCAGCAAGGAAAAACTGATTCTGGTAATTTATTATAGAATCGAATACAATTTACAACAAAAGATCTATAAGTCTTAGCAAGCCTATGTACCGGCATACGCAAACTATTCCTGCTTCTAACATTTTCACATTTTTCATAATTTCACTATATTTTTACCAGCATACATTATGTTTTCATAAATATACCGAGAGGTAACCGTGAGAAGAATTAGACAATTGACGGATGTGGCTACTGCACTCATAGTCTATTTCAGCTACTTTCACAGCTTTATCTCTGTTAAAGTAGCTGAAATAGACTATGCGTGCAGTAGCCACATCCGTCAATTGTCTAATTCTTCTAACGGGATATGCAGTGAAGCTGAGCTTTCTCGCCAATTTATTTAATTGGGGTCGGGGCACTGCAATTTAGAGTCTATTGTAATTCCAAATACAGTGTCATTAATAAATTCTAGTACATTATTATAAATGAGATAAAAAGTTGTTATTTGTCTGAAGTCTCATGTAAGGTACTCCCCCAGACGTATATAACGATCATTAATCATGGTTGTGACCTAACCCTCTTTAGCGAGAGCCTTCTCTTCTAGGGCAGGGTGCACCACGTGTACATGAGGTGGGCTTTGGTTCTGAAGAGACTATGCTTCAAGAAGCAATCTATTCATCTATAACTTCGCGCCAAATTGCTTGCGGGGTAAGTAGAGAGAACCAAGCGCCACATGACTCGATCCTTACACGCCTCACTCGCTTCGTTAACATTCATTGCTCTTCTCATGCACGCTCGCCGGTTTCTAATGCTGACATCACCTTCTGATAAAACATGATCAATTTGGTCATGGTAGGTAAGTGTTGGCCTTCATCGGCTCCTACATCCTTCTACTTTCGCGTTGAATATCTGATATCGTAATTTTCCTAATTCAAGAAGCTTTGACCTTTAAAATTGTATATACAGAAGAAAAATACAATCGCATTGAGAAATTACTCAGTTTTTGTAATGGGTTTAAAGTTTCAGTGAAGTCAACTCACCTGAAGGTCGTTTCAGGCAAAATAGGACACTGGGTGACATAAGGCGTCCCATCCATGTATGGGGTTCCTCTTTGGTGCTGACCATGCCAATGGACTGTGGTACCCTCTGTCATCAGGTCGTTCTCCACGTCTACAATGACACGATCATGTTGACAAATCTGTAATAGAAAACGTGTTATTATTTTTTTGTTTGGTTACCGTGTAGTGTGGCCACTCAGAAAGTATTGCGAAATAAAGTTTATATGTACGAGAGACTGGCTAGTTATTATATATATTTTGAAAATATGATTATTTATAAGTAAAAATAGATACGTTCCAATTCCTAAATTTCCCTCCACATTTTTTGCGAGCTAATTTAAATTATCGTGTTTCATTGAAAAATGCATCTGCGCTTGGAACATTTTCGCGCTACAATTTTTTACGATTTCAAGTGTCGCCTGAAACCGGGCGAATCGTACAATAGACTGGCATTCATGGATGAAGGCCCTTCCAAGGCCGGTTGCCTTGTATCGTTGGTATAACGAATTCAAGTGCTGTCGACTAACTTTGGGGGATGAAGAAAGAAGTGGTCGCCCTTTGACGGCTGTTATGGAAAAAAACGTGCCAGCAGCGAAAAACTAAATCCAAGATAATAGGTGAGATACGTATCAGGAAATTCAGCATATACTACAGATTGGACCGAAATTCTACACTTGCATCTTTGCGTGAGGAGGATAGTTTCACGCTGGGTGCCGCACAACCTCACCGTTGTTCAGAAGCAGGCCCGGGCGGTGCCGTGATATGATAAACAAATTTGAAGCAGGCTCTTCTCGACGTGTTTACGACATCATTCCTGTCCTGGATTTATCGATACGATCCAGAAACGAAGCGCCAGTCGACGGTTTGGGTGTTTGAAAGCGAATCAACACCTATCAAAGTGAAGCTGAAGTTATCTAGAAAAGGGGGGAAGATTTTGATCGCGAGCTTTTTCAATTTGACTGGTTACCTGGTGTCAATTCCTTCACAGAACCAAAGAAGCATCAACGGCGAATGGTATGTTGTGAGCAACAAGTGACCAAACACAGGGCTCTGCGCACACCGCGCTTAAAACGAGGTACTTCCTGGACAGCACGCCGGTCAAACTGCTGGGTCACCCTCCTTACAGCTCTGACCTAGCACCGTGTGACTTCTTTTTATTCCGGAAAATAAAAAATCAGCTCAAAGGGATATAATTTTCGACGTCGGAAGACGCGCTGTCAGCGTTCGAGCAGGCTGTAAATGAGGTGTCTGCGGCGGACTGGAAAAAGTGTTTCGAAAACTGGTTCAGACGCATGAAACTTTGTACAGAAGCTGATGGGGAGTACATTGAAAAGATTTAATAAAAAAATATTTACCTGTAGAATATTTTTTTTATTTTCGCATAACTTTCTGAGTGTACCACATATTTAAAGAAGCGCGTGAGATGAGTAAGGTTCGCGTCGTGTAGTGCACGTTTGTTTTTGCATGCTCCGCAAGAGACCAGGTGTAAAGACATTGACAGATAATAACAGTATGTTCTGGTATTCGATATTAGAGAATACCAACCAACCACGCAAAGGACCTGGTGTGAAAACATAGATTATACAAATGCTACTGAGGGAGAGTACTGGTGCACTGTGATACAAGCTTGCTTTCTACATGCACCTGTCTCTCTCAATCTAGCATGCTAGGTTAGTTGTAATTGTTTAGGATACCGCTTCAATTGTAGATTCTTATGAGTTATGAATTATGCAAATAAATATAAACTAACTAGCTTAGGCTCAAAGCGTGATAGTTTTACGGCACTTTCACCCCGCCAATTAAATAGCAATCAAGGTTAGCAAAAGGATGATTCTTGCGTAAATGAAGGAGGGCGTCAGGGAGCTGGTAAGAATTTGCTGCTTTACGAAGGAGGATGGATCCGTGGATGGTTCTTGCCTATCCAAGGCAAGAACCATCCACGGATCAACTCGAGATTGATAAACCAATGTTAACGTTGCCTAATCTTCATGACCATGCCCTTCAGCTCTTCAGATAAATACATTATTATATATCTTCTTCTTCTTTTTAGCGTTATCCCGTTTCCTAATCTATTAGGATTGCCTGGGCCCGCTACCTAAACATAGGAACTTAGCGAAGATACTGATTATTACATAGAGCGACTGCCGGCGAACCTCCTCGACCCAAAGGGTAAGCCAGACCTTTCTTAGGTTAGGTCACACGTCGTTCGAAATATAACTTCTTAGACGTGTCGGTTTCCTCACGATGATTTTCTTTCATCGCCGAGCAAGTGATAATTACAAATATATACATAAATCTGAAAACACGAATTTTGTGGTACATGCTAGGATTCGAACCGGGGACTAATTGGTCACTAGGTCGGTATATATATTATTATATATACACACATACTTATACATAAATAAGTGTATGTGTGTATAATAATAGTATTAATTAATAATATACATAAAACACACTAGGCAATATTTTACAATATACTTTCGAAGCAGAGATTAACCAAAGTTTCCAAAATGTTTCCTTACAATATTTAAATAAGTCGACGTGTAAACACAAGGGTTGTTTGCAAAATACTTCAAATTACTCTACATGTGCCACAAAAGTTAAACAGAAAGCTGAAAGCATTTCACCGTTTCCATGAAAACTTATAGTAAATTCGATTCCGATAAAATATGGCATGAATATTGTTATTTCGTGGAAAAGCATTGATAGGGTAGTGGATAAAGAACCAGCCTGTGGTCTGAGTGAGTGCCACTAAATACGTGTTTCGGATTTATATACATGTTTGTAACTATCACTTGCTCAGCGGTAAAGGAAAACATCGTGAGGATACCGCTTGATTATATTTCCCATCCAATTAATTACATTTTGAAAGATCTGTGATCAGGTCGAAGAAAGCTATGATTTTTCTCTATTGGTTGTGGAAGTCTAACGGCAATCGCTCGATATCAAAACCAAATCCTTGGACTAAGATTGTTGAACCCGGCAATCCGAAAGGATGAAGAAACGATATATCTAAAATGCATATGTATTTACCAGAGGGAGATTTCCCAGGAGTTCCCAGGAGTGAAATTGATTTAAATTGAGAAGAATTCTGAGGACCTGTAGTGTTAAAAGCGAAAGCGACAACGGTCTTATAATATTTCTTATGTTACAAGCTTGAATAGGCTTCGGTGATTGATTCAACTAGTTATCAAGAGTACGGTTTGCCATTCGAAGTATTACAAAAACCTTAGTAGTAGTAAAAGTAACGTCTTCAATTGTTATGTAATTACGTAGAAAATTTTATTTTATGTATATTTTTGTTACTATTTCCATTACGTTTAAAGACACTGACGCGTTCAAAATATATATGCAATATTTTCAATGCAAAATGGTCGATAAAAAATATTTGCATTGTAAAAAGCCGAAAACTTCATAAACTGTGGTAAAAACTCGTTTGAAATTCTCACTTTGAACTAAACAAAAATTTTAAAAGGTTCATAAATACTACATGAAAACTGGCCGCTTTTATTTTTAATAACACGGTGCGGATGAAAAGTTTAAATACTGAAAATTGTTATACCAAAAATTCGTAAAACTCACCTCTACCGGCGGCCCTGGCATTCTTCTATTAATTACGTTCAAGGGTCTGTTCATCCCGTCGGCTGGGATGCAGTCCAGCCTAAAACAATCTGAAACGTTGTATGGGCAATCATAGCATGCTTTGCTCATCGTTTGATACCACTCCAAGTGAAAACTGTAATAGCAAATCATTGGTTCTTCGCCTTCCTTACATTCTCTGTTGCAAGGATGCGTACCATCAGCTATTTCATCAGTCATTCGTTCAAATTGTGGATTGACTTTTGCTCTTTTATTTGGTTTAATTTTATTTTCATCCGTAGGCTTGACTATTGTTCGATCTGGTTGTTTACTTACATCACTTTTATTATTTATTTCATTATTAAATATATTTGATATATTTCTAAAATTTATGGGCATAATAACTCTTGAAGCACTTTCGGGCGGTTTATATGCCGTTTCTGCATTTATTACTTTAACATTATTAATTTCAAGTGGGTTAGAGTCTACAATATCCATTGTAATATCATCTAGGCTTCCATTGTCACTCCTAGCTCGTCTGCTGATGTAATTGTGTGTGGAATTTTGTTCAACCGCTGCCAATAAATCGTTTGTCGTTGTAGTCGTAGGTTCAGTGATTTCTGTTGTTGTTGCTATAGAATTTGTTGTAGTTATTTCCTTATGTTCTCTTACGATAGCAGTCATTTGAGTTTGTGAGATAGTTCCAGGAATACCTGTAACAAGTAAAGATAATATTATAACCCCAACGTTTTAGTTTAAATTTGCTTATACCTCGTCAAACATACTGCGAAATACGAGCTCGATGGCTCAGTCGTGAATGATGCGACTTTGACACCAATGCTGGTGGGTTTGATTCCCACACAAGGCAAATTTTTATGTGCATGAACATGTATGTTTGTCTTGGTCTGGATGTTTTAAGGGAGGTAGGGCGCATCAAAGCAGCCCGTCTGGGGAAGTACCTCCACCTCACAGAAAACCGCAGCCAAATAACAACTCCCTAGAGGGTTGTTGTGTTCCTGCGTGTTAGTGAGGTCACCAGTAAGCTCCCAAGGAGTTGCTGTGTAAGCAGCAGAGGAGGCATCGCACGAGTGATACTTAACATATTACAAGCGTTAATAGGCTACGGTACCCGCTTTACATCAGGTCGGCCGTATGCTTGTAAGTCTCCTGACGTAATATTTAAAAAAATCACTTGCTCCTAAATAGTCAGTACGACGCAACTCAAAAGTTACATGACTATTGATGTTCCGAGAAGTAAAAGACAGACAAATTAATGTATAATTTACTATACAGCTTGTTATGCTCACGTTTAGGTTGTAGTTCAATGCTTACATAGGGATAATTAAATATGAAATTATTCGTTATTCTATTGTCTATGAGATATCAATCATAGAAATCTATCTAGACCTTATTCTAAGATTATTATAATATTAGTATCAGTTAGCGAGGTGACCGTGTCCCTTTAATTGTTACATTTTTAGACCCATATTTTGTAATTCTGAGAAACTTGATGTGATCGAAAAGTTATTAGTATTTACGTAGATAAGGTTTGATTTTAAAGTTTATATTATAGGTACTATTCTTAACATCTTACAGGCGATTTTATACAAAAAGAAACTGGGTATCATGTTAAAAACGAATACTAGCTTTTCGACGATGATTATTACGTATTTGGCCCCCTCTAATGTGCAGTCTAACTTAAACAGGCACAAAGCTTCCCGGTTCGATTCCCACTAACAGCACTGTCATTTCGCATATTGTTTCCTATTACTATAAACAAACAATTCTTGTATATAAATAATCAGTGTTTATGCATGTAGGTTTATTTCCATACACATGATTTAATGTACAAAAACGCCGAGCAAAGCTCGATCACCAAGGTAATTCATGTTTCAACCCTAATAGCAAGGCGTTGCGATGATCGCGTAATCGCGCTTTATAGGAACAGTGGCTAAGAGTTCAACGTACGATGGTGATGTACAACTATGATTGACAGACATGAGACTAAATACTGCTAAAGTATGTCAAGAAAATTAAAACCAAATTTTTTGCTCACAAATTTATGAAAACGTTATTGGTACGTCCAAATTGATTTGATGTTCCCGCTCGACATAAGGTCA
Organism: Pyralis farinalis; assembly: GCA_947507595.1. Taxonomy (NCBI): domain Eukaryota; kingdom Metazoa; phylum Arthropoda; class Insecta; order Lepidoptera; family Pyralidae; genus Pyralis; species Pyralis farinalis. The sequence goes on along the minus strand of OX382260.1, from coordinate 33,860,727 downwards.
AGTCGTGGTCGTAGGTACTTGGAAATGTCAGCGACCGTTCGTAATCATGTGACATGTACACTTTATTATATCAACATACGATACATCCTCCCCTGCTCTCCTCTGAGCTAAAGTGAAAGTTGGATTCTACTTCTACACATGACAAACATTTGTGTCTTGTTCATTTGTTTACTTTATGATCAGTTTCAGAGAGGACCTGTAAGAATTTCAACGATCTTAAGCTTAGAGACGGTATTAAGCCCTTAAGGTCAATGAGAGATTTTGCATCCCTTAGTATGTTCTTTTAATGGTACAGGCCAACCACTCATTCCCACCACTGTGTCTCCTGTGTAGCCAGAATTAACAGCGGCGACCACCAAAAAGGTATTTCCCCAAATGGGCTGCTTTGATGCGCCCTACCTCTCTTAGTACGCCTATTTTCTTACGTCAGACCCTCGTTTGTCAATTAGCAGAATACAGCGCATGTAGGCGAGATTGCTTTTGAATCTAAAGACGACAGGAAGCCACATATATCCCAATAATTCCAAATACTATCTCAAGATATTAATACGTGACCTAATTGAAATAGAAACCCACACTTTTATATTAATGTTAGTCTAGATCTAATTAACATCAAAGGCAACTAATAAAAGCTCTGAAATTGCATTAATTAATTAATTATTAATTTAAGGGGGAGATTAACACCCAATGCTAAAATACGGCTTTCCTTTCAAGTGACTATTGACTTTGATTTGCATATTATGTGGTTCATTTTCATTTTAATATCACGAAGAAGTGGACGAGAGTGTAATAGAATTTTGGAGAGAGGTATATCAAAATAGAGCTTGTATATGGAAGGTATACCGCTGATGGGGAGAAACGAGTGAGTGTAGGGAACGAACTAATTAACTAAAAGTATACATCGATGACTAAAAGACTGCGTTTTTGAAGTGAAAACTTCTTTAGAGGCGTTGTGCACTTTTTGGGATGAGTAAAAAATTTTAAACTTGCGTCAGGACACGTGACCTTGACCGTAAAATTTTGGTGAGAATTAGAATTTAGTTAAGTTCGCTGCAGCGCTAAAACATTAGTTACCTCGACTTATTATTTATTCGTAGGTTACCTCTAATTAAACAATTTAAACATGAAGCGCTAGATCGTTCATAGGGCATTATTTTCTCGCGACCAAAACGTTGTAAGCGCCATGAAATTCTTGGCGCTTACGCGTTTCGTTCAATATAGTTTATCAACATCACTGTTTGGTTTAAGCGGCGCAGGGCGCTTGCGCGAGTGTGCGTGTGTGTTTGTTAGACATGGGTAACTCAGCAAAAATTCGTGCAAAATTATTCCCTAACCATTCCAAAATATTCAAAAATGCACAACGTTAATGTTCAAGTTTTCACTTCTGCCGGCACTCCAGGAGTGCAACCCGTTTTTTTTTATACCACTAAGGTGGCAATGAAGCACACGATCTGCCGGTGAGCAGTTATCGTAGCCTATTGACATTTGCAACACCAGGGGTGCCACTCATGCGTTGCCGAACCTATTCTAATATCATTATTGGGAATATGGTCTACAAGCGTTATGCCACAAATTTTGCGCAACGCTCGAATTTCGATCGCGTTTATCCTACTTTCATGCTCTCTCTGCCATGCCCAGCTCTGGCTTCCATAAGTAAGCGTTCGGACCAGCACTGCACTGTGTATAGCGAGATGTGCCTTCTGGCTCAAATTTTACTGCCATGAAGTATTCCCAACGCTACGTCGTACAAAGTATACTCAAACCAAGAAAAACAGTGGTCTGAGTTAATACAGAGGTCATTTTGTTTAGCCATTGTCACACGTCATCACTAAATATATCACGTATTTAATTTAGTCGGGCATGGATCATTGGATGTGTAGTTTCTATAAAAAGATTAATTGATTGTCTTCGACCAAGTGAATCTTTTTCTTCATAGCGTCACCCCGTTTTCCTAATCCATTAGGATTGGCTGGGTCCGCTAACTTAGCCAAAGGACTTGGCGAAGATACTGATTTTTCCATGGAGCGACTGCCGCCAGACCTCTACAACCTAGAGGGAAAATTAGACCTTTCTTAAGTAAGGTCACGCTTCTTTCGAAATAGAATTTCTTAGAAATTTCCTTCACCGCTGAGCAAGTGATAATTAAATAACGTACATAATTCAGTAAACACGAATTTAGTGATAATTGCTCAACCCAGTATTCGAACGGGTTCCGTCTGATGACGGGTTGTTTCTTTATCCGCTGAACTATCACTGTTGCCTCGACAACGTGAACATTCCTGCTAAATGCTACGAATTAATAAAAGATTAAAAAAAAAATTGGCCAAGTGCGAGTCGGACTCGCACACGAAGGGTTCCGTACCGTTACATTATTTATAAAAACGGCAAAAAAAAAATCACGTTTGTTGTATGGGAGCTCCCCTTAAACATTTGTTTTATTTTAATTAAATTATTTATTCTTAAAGTGAATATATAACTATAATATAATAACTAATATTCTGTGAATATTTCATGCGTCTACCTGTTGCCGTTATCAATATCGAGCAAAAATGAGCAAAAAATCACGTTTGTTGTATGGAAGCCCCCTTAAATATTTATTTTATTCTATTTTTACGGCAACAGAAATACATCATCTGTGAAAATTTCAACTATCTAACTATCACGGTTCATGAGATACAGCCTGGTGACAGACGGACGGACAGCGGAGCCTCAGTAATAGGGTTCCGTTTTACCCTTTGGGTACGGAACCCTAAAAAAAATGTGGCATAACGCTTGCTGACCGCGTTTGAAATGATGACGTACGAAAGTGAGTTGGTCTGAGAGTGTCGGTGTTAAGATAAGAAAGGGCATGCTCCGTTGGTTCGGACATGTAGAAAGTATGCAAGATGAAAGAATGACGAAACAGATATACAACGCGAAAGTGGAAGGATGTAGGAGCCGAGAAAGACCAACAGTAACCTACCATGACCAAATTGGTCGTGTTTTATAAGAAGATGATGTCAGGAGCCTTAGGAACCGGCGAGCGTGCATGAAAAGAGCTATGAATGTGAAAGAAGAAAGAAGTCTTATGGCGCTCGGTTCTCTCTGCCTAAGCCGCAAGGGACTTGACGTGAAGATATACATACATACATAATTTGTAGTCTAAGGGGTTCAGAACTGGTCTAGACGAGGGTCAGTCTTCAGTTATTATAAAGTCCGGAACGATGGTTTTGAGCCAGGCTTGGGTAGCTCGTACCTTGTGACCAGGTGCAGAGTTCTGCTGGAGAGTCCACGGCACATTTTTAAAATGTGCAGTGTGTGAGAGGTTTCACAACATGGTCCAAGACAGTCTCTAGATACACTTCGCTGAAGTCTTCACTCCTTTTTCACAAAAAACTTTTTTTGACAAGCTCGGTAGCTCAGTCGTGAATGACACCAACGCTCGTGGGTTCGATTCTCACACAAGGCAAACATTTGTGTGCTCTGTGTGAGAATCGTATGAACATGTCTCTTTGTCTTGGTCTGGATGTTTTAAGAGAGGTAGGGCGCATCAAAGCAGCCCGTCTGGGGGAAGTACCTCCACCTCACAGAAAACCGCAGCCAAATAACAACTACCTAGAGGGTTGTTGTGTTGAGCTCGGTGGTGCAGTGGCGAAACGCGGTGTTCCGTTACTTTGACGCTCATGGGTTCGATTCCCACGCAGGACAAACATGTCTGTTTGTCTTGGTCTGGGTATTTTAAGAGAGGTACGGCACATTAAAGAAGCCCGTTTGGGGAAGTACCTCCACCTCACAGAAAACCGCAGCCAAATAACAACTACCTAGAGGGTTGTTGTGTTCCTGCGTGTGAGTGAGGTCACCAGTAAGCTCCCAAGGAGTTGCTGTGTAAGCACCAGAGGAGGCGCGCGAGTGATACTTATTATATCGCAAGCGCGCTTCAGATCTGGTGGGCCGTATGCTTGTATGCCTCCCGACGTAGTATAGAAAAAAAGCCTACGCCGACGGTCCAATGCTAGGATATATCATTTAATAAGCCGAAATGTGATACGAAGTTGATCCGTGAACTAACCAATTAGAGCTACGTGTTCTACTTTACCCCCCAACCCCTAGCGATGTGTTAAATTGTAAAACTATATCGTATCAGGTGGGCCGTATGTTTGTATGCCTCCCAACGTAGTATAAAAAAAAATAAAAAATAGAGCTATGTGACTCCTTAATAAGACACCGCACACTAAACCATTATAGACGCAGGACGATGACCACGTTGTACCTTTTCGACAATGATATTGTATTTAAAGATGACGAATATTCATACTGCGCGTCGTTTTGTTATTGTTCCACTACGACATTATAGTACTTACTTACTTAAGAAGGGGATAGATAATACGGAACGCATGATATACAGAGAGATAGCTATCTGTCAAGAGTTGCGCTTGAAATACGTCAGCGCATCATAGAATAGCGCATATTAGACCAATTGGGTTAATTTCATTGCCTCAGTTTTTGCGCGCTAGTACGACATCTACCTCTTTTTAATACAATATCATTGCTTTCCGACCACTTGCCAGCTTCTTTAGAACTGTGTGCGTACACTTTGTCATTTTACTTGTTGTAATGCTCTTCATTTGCGAAATTTTTTTCATCAGTGAAGAGGATATTTCTGTGCTTTCACCCGCGTATCGGGATAGAAGGCGTTATAACTGTTCCACTCTCTTCCACTGTAGGGATTGATTTAGAGCATGTTCGGGAACCTTCATTTCTCGCTATATCACTTTTTGTTTCCTAATGGAGTTTTGGCGAATTATGGCTTTAACAGCGTTAACAGTCTTTGTAGTTCGAACAGCGCGGTCGCCCCGATCTTTTGTGGTCTTCAATAGGGGAAGAGTTGGCATATTTGTCGATAGTACGATCTACGAACATACCGCTGATACCAACCTTTTGAAGCGTCATGAATATGACCGACGGCTCCATACTCACTTTGTGTGTGGCAATCAGTGCAATCCTATTTTCTTTAACACCCCATTCCATATTGTAATTTGATAATATACACGAAAAAAATATGTAAGACGGCGGGAAATCGAAAGAAGTTTTTAACATTTAGGTTCAGCAACGTATGAGTGACACCCCTGGTGTTGCAAATGTCCTTAGGCTACGGTGACTGTTTAACATCAGGCATGCCGTATGCTTGTTTGTTGTTTGGTGGTATAAAAAAAAAACATAATACTAAAGAGTTGAAAATCAGAAAAAAATCTATGTAACAGTATTTATGGCCTAGACTATATCTATCCTATATTTCACTATTCGACATTTTTTCATGCTTTTATTTTATAACAATATTAATGCTGTACCTACAATCCCACACATACCCAGAACAGCACAGCAATAAATACCTTATTATACGGTATTGCTGTACATTTCAAACGGAAGATTTATTTAAACCTTTTATACAACCATTACTAATTATGTAAAATTGTTGAAGTTGTATTTGCCGTCTAGATAGCAATATTCTAACACTCCGCCATCGAGATTTCGGCTTACTATAAAATTTGGTAACATTGTATTGATTAAAATAAACATACATTCAGAGGCATATTCGAGGTAAATAGGTTTTGGCTGGCAACACATTATTTTACACTGTGTGAACACAAATGAGTGTACAACAAACATATGTTTTTCCTGTGTTTGAATCGAACCCACGAGCGTTGTTGTTAATATTATTAACCACTGCGCCACCGAACTCGTCAAAAATATATTACATATACCCTAAATATATTTATATATACAAGAATTAACAGAAAAATACACCTGGTGAACAACAAGTACCCGGTTCGAATCCTGACATGTACTACTTCATGTTTTCGGATTTATGTACATATTTACAATTATCACTAGCTCGGCGGCGAAGGAAAACATCGTGAGGAAACCCACACGTTCAAGAATTTACATTTCGAAAGACGTGTGACCTAACCCAAGAAAGGTCAGGTTTTTTTCTTCTTTCTCAAAGGTTTTGTTTGGCACTCACAACAATCATCAGTTCCTCATACAGCAAATAAATTACAATGTATATGTATGTATGTATATCTTCATGCCAGGTCCCTTACAGGGTAGGCAGAGAGAACGCCTTGAAGTTCTTCGTCAGACTCTCTTCATTCATAAGGAGTCTTTCACGCTTCTCTGATACCAAAGCTTTGGATTAATTCTTGTATTGTATATTTCTTTCTTCGTGTCTTTCATACTATCACTCTGGTGCAAAGATGACACATAATCCAGCGAATCTTTCCTCTTTTTTTCCACGGAGAATTCAACTTCCGCTTCCCACCAGGCATCTATCTCCTCTCAATGTTCTACGCCTTTTTGCGCGTATGTAAAAGTATGGTGGACAATACATGAAATTGTGTAAGAAGCTTGTGGATCATGCTTCTTTTGTATTTAATTGTCCACCATACTTTTTTTCAGAACTTTCCAACATTCGTCTACATCAGAGTCGGATAGACTCGCGTTCGCAAGTCTTTCACTGACTAACATACGTACTCCTTACGCCTATATCTTCGTGAGTCTGTTATAATTGACACATAAATAATTAAGCAATATGTAAAATATTTTGATTTCTAATTAAATTCCTAATGAATATTTACACAATTACATGAAATACAACACATCAAACAATAATATAAACAAAGGTTAAATTTTATTATGAATTCTGTACTGTTAATTGTAAAATTCGCGCTCAGTTTCGCAGATGTAATAAATCCTTGATTAAGTTAGATTAATTAGCGCAGGATTCAACGTGCTAATTAAACAGGCTGAAGAGTTACTCGGTGCTCTTTGCGTTGTGAATACGCGTTTGTACGTCGTGCCATAGCCTTTACGAGTTCCGCACCAAATTGCTAAAAAGGAGGCGCAAGAAAAATTCAGTGGGCGTATGCACATCGCCTCGAAATACTATTTTCGAAACGAAAACGAAAAGTTATCTATCAAAATGTATGGAATCTGAGTGAAAACTTTTCTAATCCGTTACAAATAGAGTACCCACAGATCGAATTTAATAGGATGATGTTGGAGATATTTATACGCATCGCATGAGAGCTCGATGGCAGAACGCAACTCATTCTAACCGAATACGCAGGTTAAACAAGAACGATGGCAGCCTGTCCATGGATAGGTTTATCTATTTCGACATTCTCCGTGCTTCGGAGAGCACGTTAAGCTGTCGGTCCCGGCTGTTGTCGATAAACGATAGTCGTTAAAGTAAGTCAGTGACTCTGAAAACACAGGCCTTCGCCAGTCCACGTTTGAGCAGCGTGGTGGAGTATGCTCTAAACCCCTTTGGTTAAAAAAGGAGACTCGTAACCCTGAACTGGTATAATGCAGTATACGCATCGGATGGTACGTAATATTATATGGCTTATTGAAATAAATGGACATAGACTCTGACTTTTAACACTTTGAATTTGAGTGACAAGATGCAAATCTATTAAACCTGTAATTTTGAGTTTTAATGAAACGATATACATATTGAGATCTTTTAACAGTATCAATCATAGTCGTCATCTTGAAAGACTATCGAAAAATGAATGGCTTATGAACAATAATTAAAATAAAACTTATCAAGCAATGAAATTTTGAAGGAGTCAAAACTTCAAAGCAAATGAATATATTATTTATTTATCGATTTAAATATATATATTTACTTACTTGGATGTGCACAAGACATTTTTTTTTAAGTTCCCTTCCCTTTGACATTTTCACAGGCAAGAGACATTTTATAAATTGATCAAAGTCGTGATAAAAATATACATGTGTACGTGCGAGAGGGAGACTTAGCTGTGGAATGACACAGTCCAGTGAAAGATTAGAGCGAAGAAAGACCTCTTTAAAAGGTGGCAATCGATCAGATCTTCTGAAGACCGTAACGCATATAGGACCGCGGAGCAGAAAGAGAACTACATCCAGGGCCAGACGAGACCATTTACAACCTATGTACGATAAATTGAAATCGTCTGAGGCGTCAAAGCGGTACATGATATATCCAAGTGCCGCTGTATAAGAGACCGCCGCGGTAACATATTATGCGAGGACCTCGCGGTGAAGAATGGATGGCGGTCATATTTTCTGAGTTGCTGAACAAGCAGCATAAAGAGCAGCAAAAAGAGCTACCAGCTACAATCAGGAACTAGTTCCACTTATAAAGCCTGAAGAAGTCCAAGGGGCTCTTCGTCGCATGAAGAATCGGAAGACGGTCGGAACCGATGGAATCCCCATAGAAGCCTGGAAGGCCTGGAAGGCATCGGATGGGGTCTCGTGGTTTTTATTTTATATCACCAAGATGGCAAACAAACATACGGCCTACCTTGTGGTAAACAGTCACCGTAGCCTATGGACATTCGCAACACTAGGGGTGTCACTCATGCGTTGCCGACCATTTAGACCGACCTATGTAACCGCATACTCCTTACCGGAAAAATCCCGGACCAATGGAGATTGAGTGTCATCACCCCAGTTTTCAAAGGAACCGCGGTACAAACGTCATGTCCATGAAGCTCTTTCAGTGGATAATTGACTACCGGATACGGCAGGAGTGTCTCGGAGTGTCAGTATGGCTTCCGACCTGGTCGTCGGACCGTGGACCCCGTTTCTGCTCTTAGGGGTGTTCATGGAAAAACTCAGGACGAAGAACACACCTCTGCATATTCTGTTTTTAGACATGGAGAAGGTCATCGGCTGTGTTCCTCGAGCGATGAACTGGTGGGCACTGAGATGCAAAAGGGGTGACTGAGGCCTATAGACCCTTGATTCCGATTCCATAGTTAGGACTGCTGGTGGTGACACATTACCCTTCCCGATTACCGTTGGAGTCCACCAGGTATATGTCATTAGTCCGTTTCTGTTCTGCGTAATATTAAAAGCAGTGTCAGACAGCATTAGAGATGCACTTGAGCAGCCTCCGTAGTTACTCATCTACTTGCCGGCCGGTCGGAACTTTTTTTATATTAAAGGGGGGCAAACACCTGATGGTAAGTGGTCACCACCGCCCATAGACAACAAAAACACTAAAGGGTCACTGATCCGTTGCCAGCCTTTTTAGGGAAACATAGTCATTTTTCTTGAACGAAACCATTTTGTATTTGTTCAGGAACACCGCTGAGGGTAATTTATTCCACAATTTTACCGTACGTGATAGAAAATGCCTCAAGAAGCGTACTGTAGTGGAGTGCTGTCATCAAGATGGTGAGGGTGAAATTTAAGTGTATAGCGAGTGGTACGATGGTGGTAGCGATACGTCTTGTGCTGCACAAGCAGGAACTGCATGTCACGGACATGATTATGCTGCGCTAGATGTGCTGAAGGATCTCGTAAGGAACTCCCGTATTCGCGGTAACCTTCATGTCCGTGATATATCAGAAAAACTGCAAGAGCTGATACGGCCACTTCTTACGAAAACCGGAAAGTTACGTGGGGAACAAAATGTCTGGCCATGCCACCTCCGCCAGGTTTCGGTAGAAGGGGTAGGCCCAAGAAGTGCTAATGACCAGAAGACCCGGGACTAACGCTCGGATGATGATGATGAAAAATAATTCTTCCTCCTCTCCCATCCAGGATGCTCATCTTGTGAGCATCCAGGAGAAAAAAAAACGAGTGTGGTTTAGACCATAGTGTGATATAGACAAGCATTTGTTCAGACCGCCTGATGTGAAACTTGTACACAGTCTATTGAAACTTTAATACTCCGCCGGGTGACAAAGAAGTGTTCAGCCCGCCTGATGTGAAACTGTTACACAGCCCATGGACACTTCTTAGTACTCATTCGGGTGACAAACAAGTGTTCAGCCCGCCTGATGTGAAACTGTTACCCAGCCCATGGCACTTCTTAGTACTCATTCGGGTGAAAAACAAGTGTTCAGCCCGCCTGATGAGAAACTGTTACGGCGGCCTATGGACACTTTAATACTCCGCCGGGTGACAAACAAGTGTTCAGTCCGCCTGATGTGAAATTGTTACGGCGGACTATGGACACTTTATATACTCTGTCCGATACCATAATAAACTTGATTCCAAGGAGTACCATGTTGCCTCTCTGCGACTACTCCGAGGCATGCTGATCACCTTACATACTTGCAAAAACACAGCAGCCCACCGGGGAGTTGTCATTTTATCTGACATGGAGGTACTTCCCCAATCGAGCTGCATTGATGTGCCCTGCCTCTCTTTGCCCTGGCTCCTATATTAATTAGCAGAGAGCAAGTGTAAGGTTTTAGAAGTAAAACTTCTTTACGCACGCGAGCGTTACGAAAAGTGTGATCGGGTGAGGCGAACGGAAGTTGAGAGGGAGATATAAGTTAGTGAAGATAGAAAGAGAGAGAGTTACGTTACGTATATCACTGTAGGGGCAAGAGAGAGAGGTGCGAGCACACATTTTCTTTCTCTCATAGCGAGTTAAGTTTCGTATATCTAAGACACAGTGCAGGCCTATTGTCTGTATCACACTATAGAGCTAAAGAAGTTTTACTTCAGTCGTGTGGTCTAAAGCACACTCGTTTTTTTAAGAGAGGAAGGGCATGCCAAAGCATCCTGTCTGGGAAAGTACCTCTACCTCATAGAAAACTGCAGCCAAATAACAACTCTCTGGAAGGTTGTTCCTGCGAGTGAGTGAGATCACCAGTAAGGTGGGTGGTGGTGTTGTTAGCAATGCTACTTTAACAGCAAGACTCGTGGGTTCGATTCCCACACAGGACAAACATTTATGTGTATGAACATGTCTGTCTCGGGCTGGTTGCCTTTATGAGAGTTACGGCGCATCAATACAAGCCGAATGGGAAAATACTTCCTCCTCACAGAAACCAGCAGCTAAATAAATAATTCTAGAGGATTATTGCGCTCCTGCGAGTGAGTGCGAGGCTACCAGTGGGCTTCTTAAGGAGATGTTATGTTAGCAGTACGGGAGGCAACGCGCTATTGATACTTTCTGTATGGCAAGAGGCCATAGTCTACGTTACGGCCATAGTTTACATCGGGTGGGCCGGATGCTTGTATATCGAATGTTATGTAAATAAAATGCCGTGATTAATCGAATTAAGAATTCATATTTGAAATGAATCATTTTAATGACATATTTGATATGTCAAATGTCATATAAATTACAGTAATTATCAATTTAAAATTAAAATATATGATAATTAAATTTATATTGGTAAATATTTTGCAATTACGTCTCATTTACATAATCTAATGTATACAAAATACAGTCACATAAACTAACATATATGTATGTATAACTTCAAGCCAAATCCCTTGCGGGGTAGGCAGAGAGAACCGAGCGCCACGTGACTCGATCCTTACATGCCTCACTCGCTTCTTTAACATTCATTGCTCTTCTCATGCACGCTCGCCGATTTCTCTCAAGGCTCCTGACATCACCGGCGAGCGTGCATGGAAAGAGTGCTATGAATTTTAGAGAAGCGAGTGTAGTGTGTACGGACTGTGTCTTAAGGTGCTTGGTTCTCTCTGCCTAGCCTGCAAGGGACATGGTGTGAAGATTTTGCTTATGGAAGCGAGAGCTGGGTGTGGCAGAGAGTGCATGAAAGTAGGGAATGCTTGTAGACCGTATTGAAAGTAGGTAACACTTGTAGGCCGTATTGAAAGTACGTAACACTTGTAGACCGTATTGAAAGTAGGTAACACTTGTAGACCGTATTGAAAGTAGGTAACACTTGTAGACCGTATTGAAAGTAGGTAACACTTGTAGACCGTATTGAAAGTAGGTAACACTTGTAGACCGTATTGAAAGTAGGTAACACTTGTAGACCGTATTGAAAGTAGACAACACTTGTAGACCGTATTGCGCTACGCGATGTCGATTTTAGAGAGAAAGATTTTTATTTACAGAGCAATGATAGTCCAGTGGATAAGGAAGCGGCCTATTGACTGACTGGTCCCCGGTTCGAATCCGAAATACCGCTATACTCGTGTTTTCGGTTTTATGTACATATTCATCACTTGCTCCGCGATGAGTGAAAACATCGTGAGGAAACCCACTAACCTAAACTGGAGAAGAACTGATTTTCCCGACTGGGTTGTGGAGGCCTGACAGCAGTCGCTCCATGTAAATATCAGTATCGTCGCCAAATCCGTAGGCTTAGGTATCGGACCCCGCCAATCCTAATTCATTAGAAAACGGGATAATGCGAAGAAGAGGACTGTTTTTACATACAGAGAAGTGCCTAAATCGAATGGACTTATTGAACAACTGGTCTCCGGTTTGTATTCTGGCACGTGCCACTAAATTCGTGTTTAATTATTTATGTACAAATTTGTAATTATCACTTGCTCGGCGGTGAAGGAAAACATCGTGAGGAAACCCACACGTCCCGGAAATTATATTCCGAAAGACCACACGTCTTTCGGAAAAAAACATTCGCTTACCGTTCATTAGCACTTACACTGCATAACTACGCACATACACACCGCTCTACCATGCAATTCTCTAAGCGACTCGTAATGGTTGTGTGCGTCGCTGTGATCACAGATGTCACAGCTTTGACATCGTCTACTGCGATCACGGCTAAATTATTTGGTATTCTATAAGGCTGTAAGCGTACGCGAGGCTGTTTGCCTTGTAGAATTCCAATTCCAAACGCATCCTTGCGGCGCTAGTGTCGCACAACCATGAAAAGCGACACCAAAGAATTGCAATTTTGTGTTCAAGGCTGTAACAGCCGATGTTTCCGAGGATGTAAGAATGTTTGCTCTTACAGAATTGCATGGCTGTACAATCACTGTACTATTTTCAACAATGGTGAACTTCTGCATATTTTTTACATATCAAGTATAATCTCAATTTTAATTAGGTGTCAAAGTTTATTTTACGTTCTATTTTCTCTTACATCAACATGATTTCTTATCTTGAAACTGTTTTGATGTACTGTTTGACTATACTGGGGCGGGTGACCTGTGTCTCAGACTTTTTCGAAAGCCTACTTCAGGTGCCAGCGCCTTTAATCACTGTGGTATATTACCTTCTTGTCAAGTCATAGAGTAAATTATAATCTCATCAAGTTGTCAATAATGGTATTCAATCTCTACTTGTCAATTATATATTACTTATAATTTTAGACGTGCGGGTGCGGGACCCAACTTAATAAAGGTCTAGTATTTATATCTATCGGCTTCATGCACTGTTACATGGTTATTGATTTGTGGTATGTGGAATCCCAATTTTGTTGGCTCAATTTTCATGCCCAAGCGAATGACGCGACTTTGACACCAACACTCGTTTGTTCGATTCCCACACAAGGCAAACATTTGTCACATGTCTGTTTGTCTTGGTCTGATGTTTTAAGAGAGGTAGGGCGCATCAAAGCAGTCCGTCTGGGGAAGTATCTCCACCTCACAGAAAACCGCAGCCAAATAACAACTCCCCAGAGGGTTGCTGTGTTCCTGCGTGAGTGAGGTCACCAGTAAGCTCCAAGGAGTTGCTGTTTAAGCAGTTGAGGAGGCACCGCGCGAGTCAATATATCACAAGCGTTGATAGGCTACGGTAACCGCTTTACATCTGGTGGGCCGTATGCTTGTATGCCTCCCGACGTAGTATAAAAAAAAGAAAAAACTGCTTCGCGGTTCATGTCAGTGAATGCCGGCGTCCCTTAGGGCTCCGTTCTTATCAATGGCATGCTGCTACTTGGTAGATAATATTCATTGCTATGCAGATGACAGTACGGTCCATGGGCGATATTTATGTGTCGGTACCGTTACTCCATATATGTATCGTAAGCGAGTGCTTATCTATCTATAACTTCACGCCAAATCCCTTGCGGGGTAGGCAGAGAGAACCGAGCGCCACGTGACTCGATCCTTACATATCTCACTCGCCTCTTTAACATTCATTATTCTTCTCATGCACGCACGCCGGTTTCTAGGGCTCCTGACATCACCTTCTGATAGAACATAACCAATTTGGTCATGATAGGTAAGTCTTGGCCTTCCACGGCTCCTACATCCTTCCACTTTTGCATTGTATATCTGCTTCGTCATTCTTTCATCTTGCATTCTTTCTACATGCCCGAACCATCGGAGCATGCCTCTTCTTATTTTAACACCGACGCTCTCTTTCAGACCAACTCTATTTCTAACATCATCATTGCGAATACGGTCTACAAGCCTTACGCCACAAATTTTGCGCAGCGCTCGCATTTCAACCGCGTTTATTCTACTTTCATGCTCTTTCTGCCATACCCAACTCTCGCTTCCATAAGTTAGCGTTGGGACCAACACTGCATTGTGTATAGCGAGTTGTGCCTTCTGGCTCAGGATTTTACTGCCAAGAAGTTTTCCCAACGCTCCATTCACACTATTCCCAGCACTCACTCGTCTTTCCACATCTGCGGTGTACCTTCCATCCCTGCTGAAAGCGCATCCAAGATATACAAACTCATCCACTTGTTCCAACACTTCATCATCAATTGTAATCCTTACGTTAGTTCTGGATTCTTCTCTTTCAAATACCATTATCTTTGTTTTCTTCGCGTTCAGTAGTAAGCCTTTCTCCATACATTCGTCTTTCATCGTTGTGACCAGTGTTTGCAGTTTAGATGGTGTATCTGCTAATAGCACTGCATCGTCTGCATACAGCAGACAGTTCACCACTTGGTCACCCATGCGCAATCCCACATTCGTTGACCTTATTCTCTGCAGACAACTATCGAGATACAGGATAAACAGCCTAGCAAATAGCATGCAACCCTGTTTGACACCAATTTTGACATCAAACCAGGGTGACATGCCACCGTCTATCCGCACACATGCTGAGCAATCCTTGTAAGTGGACTGCACAGCACGGAGCAGTGAACCGTCAATCCCATATCTCGGCAATATGTCCCACAGTTCCTTTCGCACAACCCTATCAAAGGCTTTCTCAAGATCCACAAAACCGCAGAAAACCTTCCGGTCTATGGCCAGATGCTTCTCTACGATATTACGGAGCGAGAAAACTTGATCCGTACATCCCCTTCCATTTCGGAAACCTTCTTGTGCGTCCCACAGCATTTCATCGGATTTCACCCTCATTCTCCTTTCAATCACCTTTCCATATACTTTTGCTGCTAAGCTGATGAAACTGATGGCCCTATAGTTGGCGCAGTCCATGCATGATCCCTTGCCTTTATACAAGGGCACGATGACTGCGCGTCTCCAGTCCATTGGGACCCTTCCAGTTCTCCAGCATAGGTTGCATAGGTACCAGAAGGCGTCCCGGACGTAAGTGCCACCTAATTTGATCATCTCAGCTGTGATCAGATCAATTCCCGCTGATTTTCCCTTATTCAAGCTTCGTATCGACCATTCGATCTCATCCCTAGTTTTGCCTTCGTCGGACTCCGTCAACGTGGGGTAAGCATCCGACTCACTCTCATTGCCAGCGTCCGAGGCATACTCATACATTTCCTCAAAATATTCACTCCACCGTTCTAACACTTCCTGAGTGTTCGCAAGAATGATACCAGCTTTAGACTTTATCTTATCCATTCTGGATGCCGACGAACCACTCCGAGACTTCTTTACCTCTCTCCAAAAGAGTTTGGTATTTGCCTCGAAGTTTTTCGTCAGCGTCTCTTCCTCATTCATAATTTGTCTTTCACCTCTTTCACTAAAGCCTTAGTTTCATTCTTGCATAGACGGTACATTCCTTTCTTCTTTTCTCTCATATTTTCATTTAAAGGCAAAGATGATACGTAATCCAGCCACGCTTTCCTCTTTCTTGCTACGGAGGATTCAACCTCCGCATCCCACCAGGCATCTCCTTTCACTGTTTTATGTCTCTTTGCGCATCCACAAGCTTCTTTTGCACTATCCACCATACTTTCTTTCAAAACTTTCCAACAATCATCCACATCTGAGTCGGAGAGGCTTGCATTTGCAAGTCTCTCACTTACCAGATGCACATACATTCTCCTTACACTTTCATCTTGCAATTTTTCGCTCATTATCCTTTCATGGTCTCCGAAAGGGATACGCACTCGCCAGTGCCTCCACTTCCTAAAAAGGCCCACAAACCGGCTTACCACCAGGTAGTGGTCCGTCTCAAGAGTGGGGCCTCTAAAGGCTCTTGTATCCATTAAAACATTTCGGAGACGTCTATCTATTAAAATCAAATCAATCACACTTTTTTGATCAAGTGTGAATATCCTTATGATGAAATAAAGTATTCGACACGAGGAGGCCTCGTTCCATACATAAATCTAGTATTGACTTACCTGCTTCGTTCACTCTCTTATCTCCATACGGACCAAGAACAGCTTCATAGCTGTATCGCTTGGTCCCAAACCATCCATTCAAATCTCCACACATAATCACTCTTTCATTCCCTTCAGCTAAGTCCAGAACATCCCTCACAGACTCCCAAAACTTCTCCAGTTCTTGAGCACACGCTGAGCTTACGGGAGCGTATGCTGCAACCAAAAATATATATATATATATATATAAACGAACCCAGAGAAGTCTAGGCCCTACCAAACAGTAATCTCGAAAGATCCCCTCTGACTCTAACCGTATTAATTACATCTCATTGCGCAACGAATGTAACAAGCGATGTAGGCAGGCAAGGAGGAAATTTATTCACAGCTCCATCGAAAACTGCTCTCCTGATAAATTATGGAAGTTCTTGCATAAAATTGGCGTAGGCAAATCCAGTACAAATGAGGCACACACATTGGATGTGGATGCTCTTAACAAGCACTTCTGTGCAACTTTATCTAGTTTGTCTGCTCAGACTAAATTAAACACACTAAATCATTTGAGCACTTCCGGTAGAGTGGTTGGTGATCCCTTTGAGCTGGGTTTAATTACGGCAGATGAGGTGGAGAAATATATTAAATGCATGAAGTCTAAGGCTGTAGGTAGTGACAACATATGTCTATCTATGGTCGAGCCAATCACTGATATTATAGCTCCCATAGTGGCTGACATTTTAAATTGTTCTCTTTCCTCCGGTACATTCCCAGCACTGTGGAAGCGAGGCCATGTGATACCTCTTCCAAAAAAATCCTATCCTTCCTCCTTCAGTGATTTCCGACCTATTACTATCCTACCGTTTCTTTCTAAAGTCTTGGAACACTTTGTGCACCAACGACTGACTAGATACCTTGCAGTAAATAATCTTTTGAGTCAGCATCAATCTGGATTTCGTACCAGTCATAGCACTGTCACGGCACTTATTAATATTACCGAGGATATTAGAGAAAATATTGATAACAAACTCCTTACTCTTCTCATCTTACTTGATTTCTCTAATGCCTTCAACATGGTGGATCATGATATCTTGTTGGCGGTACTTCATCAACTAAATTTATCAGTTACTTCTCTCTCTTGGTTTCAATCATTTCTCTCTAATCGACATCAATTGGTAATGTTTAATGAGTGCAGGTCTGACTGGTGCGAGGTCAAAGTTGGAGTCCCGCAGGGTAGTGTGCTTTCACCCGTCCTATTCTCTATCTTCATTAATGGCATTACGTCATCTTTAACCTCCTCGTTTCAGTTGTATGCTGATGACCTACAAATATATGCTGCTGCCACGCTCCAAGACTTCACAAATACTATTCAAGGTATTAATTCTGACCTTAGTGCAATTGGCGAGTGGGCTGAGAATTTCGGCTTAAAAATTAATGCAGCAAAATCTCAAAGTATTGTGATAGGCAGTCCCTACTTTATTTCATTGTTCCAAACTGGTTCATTTCCGAGTGTTATTTATAATGGTACAGTAATACCTTATTGCTCTTCGGTAAGGAACCTAGGAATTGTCATGGACCAGACACTGTCATGGGGGCCTCAAATCAATGAAATAAGTCGCAAAACTTTCGCCTCGCTTCATTCTTTAAGGCGTCTTCAAAACTTCCTCCCTGTGGAGACCAAAGCGATGCTGGCTCATTCCCTTCTTCTACCCCTTCTTGACTATGCTGACGTAGCTTTTCTGGATCCTTCAGAAGAATTACTCGACAAGCTAGACAGGCTGCAAAATCAAGCAATCCGATACGTTTTTGGTCTTCGAAAGTATGACCATGTCTCTCAGTTTCGTCAGCAGCTTAACTGGCTACCTATAAGGCAGCGTCGCATAATTCACATTCTCACCTCTCTATACAATGTCCTTTTCAACCCTTCTTATCCAAACTACCTCCGGGAGAAGTTTCACTTTCGGCAAGTGGACGAACGTCTTCGGCGTAGCGAAAATCCTATTCTGAAGGTCCCAAGCTCTCTTACAAATACTTTCTGGAACTCATTCACCGTACAAGCAGCACGCCTATGGAATGCGCTTCCTGTGAAAATTAGGGAGTCTCAGACTATAGGCTCCTTTAAAAAGCGACTATACGGTTTCTATGGTACTCCCGCCTTAAGTTGAGCTTACGTATGTTTTTATTATGTATTTAATATGTATGTACTAGTATTTATATAACGTGTGTATTTATTAGCGATTTCGTTATTAATCACATAAGTTGTCCTGATTTTTCCGTTTCTACTTTATCTTCTATCTCTTCGATCTTTTTTTTTTATTATTATTATTATTTTCCCCACCGCCATTCATTGCTCCATTCAAGTACTCAAAAGAAATGGTCGGCTGGAAGAGATTCCTTGAAGGAATAAGTCCGCCTTTGTAAATCATATAAGTTGTATACTTTGTAATTATGGATAATGCAATAAAGTTATAAAGTAATCTCTTACACCAGTGGCTAAGCGAGAGGAGAGTACGATACCTACACCAGCACTGGCATGATCGTCCCGGTCTACCCCAGACCATAGGGCCATCATACCACCGGGCAGATCATCGGTGTCGCTCCCCTTGCGCTTAGTCTCTGTCACACATAAAGCATCCAAACGTCTATCATTCATTACGTCTATCAGTTCATTCCTCTTATCATTCAATCCACCTCACATTCCACGTGCCTATGCGGCACTCGGCTCCCCTCGTCCCGCCGGAATTGGCGCTGCGTGGTGGGTGGCGGCCCCCACCGCCGCATGCAGCTATATTCGCACCGACGGGGGCGGATCGGTGCGCGTCGCCTACGGGGGACGCCCTAATCCGCACGTCGGTGCGCTCATGGTCCAGAATTGCAATCGACTGATTGGCAGGGGTCGCGAACGAGCACGCTTCTGGCACATGACCCCCAAAGTGCTTATATTATATATATGTATATATATATATATATATATCGCAGCCGAGTGCTTATATTATATATATATATGGCTGTCGGGACTCGACGGGTTAAAAGCGTGAGAGTCTTGTCTTGGAGTCCCAATAACCTGGTTAAGTTTGTTTTTTATACAACGTCGGGAGACATACAAGCATACGGTCTACCTGATGTAAAGCAGTTACCGTAGCCTATTAACGCTTATAACATATATCACTTGCGCGATGCCTCCTCTGCTGCTTACACAACAACTCCTTAAGAGGTTACTGGTAACCTCACTCACACGCAGGACCACAACAACCCTCCAGGGAGTTGTTCTTTGACTGCGGTTATCTGTGAGGTGGAGGTACTTCCCCAGGCGGACTGCTTTGATACGCCCTACCTCTCTTAAAACGTTTCATGCCGAGTAATAATTGACATTAGCCCAGTGGGTGATCCTGTGAAGTTTGGATGCGATCAAATCACCCTTTCGAGATCCCTCGTGTGAAGTCGCGGCAAGCCGTTAATTCTTTATATTTTTAATTCACTTACATCTGGTACTTTAAAAAGGTAACTTAGTGTTCACGTTTGCAATTCCCCCTATTATGTATGTATGTACATTTACACGCCAGGTCCCTTGTGGAGTACGCAGAGGAAACCGAGCGCTATAAGACTTGGTCCTTGCAGATCACAATCGCTTCTTTAACATTGCGCTTGCTGGCTCCTAGGGTTCCCGACATGACGATAAAAAACGACCAATTTGGTAGTGGCAGGTGAGTTTCGTCTTCCCCGGCTCCTACATCTTTCCACATTTGCATTGTTTATCTGTTACCCCCTTTTATTCCGGTAATTAATAATAACCACCATGTATGTTTACTGTTACAATACACTATGAGATTATTAACTTGTCGCCATTTGGTAAGGTTTGAAGTCCTTAGTCGAACTAATTTTTTATTATTTTACTTTAAATTATTTTATTTTACTTCGTGTCATTCTAATCAAACACGCAGGTTAAGCAATTTCGACCGCAGCCTATCTATTTATGGGTTTATCTATCTCGAATCTCGGAGATCACGTTTAGCCGTGGGTCCAGGCTGTTGTTGATAGATGACAGTCGTTATGAACGCGATCCACAAGCGTTGCGCCACAAATACGAAAGAGCTGAATACAACAAGAGAGCTGGATATGGCAGAGAGAGAAGGAAAGTAGGATAAAGGCGGCCGAAACGCGAGCGTTCCGCAAAATTTGTGACGCAACGCTTGTAAACCGCGTTCACAATGATGAAGTTATGATGAACACAGAATTGGTACGAAAGAGAGTATCGGTGTTAAAATAAGACAAGACAAGCTTCGTAGCGGTCATATAGAAGGAAGAAAGAATTACGAAACAGATATACAACGCGAAAGTAGAAGGATTTAGGAGTAGACTAAGGCTTAGTCTTACCTACAATGAGCAAATTGATCGTGTTTTGTCTGAAGATGATCTCTGGAGCTCTAGAAACCGGCGAGCGTGCATGGCAAAACTTATGAATAGTAAAGATGCGAGTAGAGTGTGGAAGGACCGAGTTATGTGACAGTTCTCGCTGCCTACACCGCAACGGTTTTGGTGTGAAGTTATAGATAGATAGACCTAGGCGTATCCACATTGCCTCGAAACACTATGTCGGAATCGCAATCGAAAAGTTATCTGTCAAAATAAATGGAATCTAAGTGAAAACTTTTCAAATTCGTTTCGAATATGGCTTTCCAATGTGAATAAACTGAACTGACGAAAGATACTACATTCAATTAGATTTTTGAACTTTGACTGTAAATTTGTATCTAAGTAAATAAATAACTTTATTAGTTGTATAACATATATTGTCGGATAAATTACACAGCCCCAAAGTAAGCAAAACTTATGTTATGGGAACTAGACAACTGATAAACATACGTAAATACATTTTCTTTTTGTAAATACATACTTATTATACATAGAAAATACCCAGACCAAGACAAACAGACCTGTTCACACATACACATAAATATTTGTCCTGTGAGTGAATCAAACCTACGAGCGTTGGTGTCAAAGTAGCGTAACATTATCAATGAGAGTTACTACATTATAGATCGATGAAAGCGGTCTTGTTTTCTTTTGCAGAAGGATACAAACTGGGTTTCTACAAGGCTAGAGTAAGCAAACGAGGCGCAACCTTAATCTTAAATGATAGGAAGACTGAGGATCGGGCTATTTGTCATAAACTTTATAAGTCTGAACGTTTTGAAATTTGTGGTTTGCATGATATAGACACAAACCTTAATATTTTTTGTTTATCTAGCAATCCAGATATATGAAAATCTTGATACCTTTTTAGTAGTTTTGAAAAATTATTGGAATATTGTTTTGACAAGAAATGTGTTATTTGTGGCGATTTCAATATCAATGTATTGAGTGATGATGCTAAATGTAAAGATTTCTTATCTCTCCTAAATAGTTACAACTTCAGGGCATCTTGTTGAAATGTCAACTTTTAAACGAAACGATCTCGATTCATGCATAGATAATATTCTGACGAATCTCAGATGAGAAATAGGATTGTAGATCACAATGGTTCAGGTGATTAGGTGAAAAAAATATAAAAGATTACTATATGGCGGAACGAAGAATTTTCAATAATAAAAACAAAAACAAATTTAAGCAATTATTATGAATACAACACTTCAATGATATGGGAATAAATAGTTTTTTAAATACCTCTAAATCTATATTTGACACCTGTTATAAAAACCAAAAAATCAGGTTTCTGACGGGCTAATTCAAAGCTTAAGTGGGGTGTCTCCTGGTATAAAAATTTCAAGTAGAATGAAAAGATTTCTCTGTACATTGAATTCGGAAAACTGTCATGAATCTCTATTGATGTATAAGCACACATTATATCAAAATTTATAGAAGTCTTGAGAAACGCGTGAAAAATTGCAGTTAGTCGAGAAATTGATGATGCTAAGGATTCTACGAAAGCTTAATGGAAAATAGTGAATAAAAGCATAAATAAACAAGGCATGACTTTTAAAGATAAAATACAGTTAAAAATCTAAAATAAAATGATACATGACGTACAAGAAGTAGTGGACATTTCCTCGGAAAGCTTTAAGATTGAAAATATTTTTCGAGCTAATAATAATGACGTTACAATCAAGATGTTGACTGATAATTCAAAAAGAGTAATTGACAGTATGACTTAGAGTGCTGTTGCGCATGAAATCATTAACATAGTTAACGGTATGGAATCTAAAAGATGATATACTTCTAACGATAATTAAAGATAACATAAAATTGTTAGCAGAACCAGTAAGTATTTTTTTTATTGTTGTCAATATGTAACAGAGAGCTCTGAGGGCTCGATGGCGTCGTTGCGCGTGTCATTCTAACCGCATACGCAGATAAGCTAATTCTAAAAAAGCTTAATCTATCTCGAGATTGCCTGTGCAATTCACGTTAAGATGTCGGTCCCGGCAGTTGTCCATAGATGACAATCGTTAAGTTAGACAGTGGCCCTCGGGCGACTTGAAGACACTGGCCTCCGCCAATCTGCATTTGAGCAACGTGGTGAAGTATGCTCTAAACCACTTCGGTTGAAGATGGACCCGTATCCCTGCTGTGGGATGAATAAGGGTTGATGAGATGGTGGGGATGTAATATTTAAGATGAGGTAGGGCGCATCAAGGCAACCCGTGGGGATGTACCTCCACCCTAGGGGATTGTCGTATTCCTGCGGTGAGTGAGGTCTCCAGTAATCTCCTAAGGAGTTTCTGTGTTAGCAGCAGAGGTGGCACGCCTCCTGCCGTTGTATAAAAAAATGTAGAACTGCACTCACGACCGACTTTTTTTGACATCATAAACTTTAGTATTGTCTTAGGTTTTCGTGATTGTTACACATAGAAGAGAAGTCATAAGAAGGAGGAAGTCTTCCTGCGACCACGGACGCTGCAAAGTGTTCGAAACGTCAGGTTCAACAAAATAAATCAAACACGCGATACTTCCGTTAAAAATTGTTTAATTCAATCATAAACTTTCATTTTAAGGTAGCTGCAGAGTTAAACGTAGCTGGAGATCACAATTTAGAGGATTTCAATTAATCAAGTGTGAGTCGTGAAATTGTGGAGACCGAGTGAACAGACCTCACAGCGGTGAACGCACAGTCATGTGTCTAAATCGAGCTGAATTCGGAGAAGCTCAATCGCGCCCAATCAAATATTCTAGTCAGAAAACAATCTCAATTTCAGACGCAAGTCGGTCGTCGTGCCGCCACGAGTGACGAATATTAATACATATTGTTTAATTGATGTCTCCTATGATATTATTCGCATTGCAATATATATCAACGATAGAGAGAATCACAGACCCTTGCGGAATACCAACATATAACGTAGTAGTTGCTATTGAGAATGGATTTAACGTTTTTAATGAATAAACATCCTTCGCCATCTCTACTGGAATGAGAGTTTTCGACGAGCTCAGTGGCGCAGAGTTAAGTAATGCTACATCGACACCGAAGCTCTGGATTTGATTCCTACACGAGACAAATATTTGTGTGCATGAACATGCCTGTTTGTCTTTGTTTGGTTGTTTTTATGGAGGTAGGGCGCATAAAGCGCCTGTCTGGAGAAGTACCTCCGATAACAGAACCCGCAGACAATAACAACTTACTAGAGTCGTTTGTTGTGTTCCTACGTGGGGTACTTCCTGCTTAATTATTCAGCCATTCAAGTAACTACCAAACATAACATACAAGCACTTAACTTATAATGTAACAATTTAATAATTAATTTACCCAAAACTAAAATAATGAATTTTTGTCAAAGACGTAATATTCAGAACTTTAACATAAATTATAACGGTTATGAGTTGACCAAAGTAAAAATAACAAAATTCCTTGGACTGAAAATTGACAGCCAACTTAATTGGAAATCGCAATCAGAGGATATATGTAATAATTTAAGTAAATCAGCCTATGTTTTATATAACCTCACAAAAAAAGTTAACCGAGAAACTGTTTTAATAGCATATCATGCCACTGTGAATTCTATTCTAAGATATGGTCTAATTTTTTGGGGTAACTCAATTGAAAGAGAACGCATTTTTAGAGCTCAAAAAAGGTGTGTTAGATCTTTGTGTGTTGATTGATTGATTGAATGTTAAAATGATAATTGAAATATAATTCAATGATTGAAAATATAAAGATCTTAGCAAAAAAAAAAACTAAATTATCAAATTTACTTACAAAAACATATCCCTAGCAATTGGCTCTCTTGCTTCTGGAAGCATTGACGTAAGCTGTTATTGAAACCTTTACTCAAAAGTCTGTAACTTTTTATATTTGTTTTCTTTTTTATTAATTATATTTTTTCGTTTTAAAATCCTTCACTAAAACTGAGTGATCTCAATATTAAAAGTAACTATATACAGCTGACCCTTCCCTGTGGGGAGGACACCAGGTCCTCCCCACAGGGAAGGGTCAGCTGTCTGACCTATAGTACAGGTATTGCATACCTTTTTTAGGCACCAGTTCCTCACACTTAAGGTTTTTTTTTTGTTCTTTATGTACTTAACCTCTGTGTTCTGTGTTCTATAATTGACACAGTTTTTGTTGTTCCGCGTACGCATCTTATACCTATGTAGAATTATTTACTATTGACAATATCTATCTCCCCCTGCGACAAGTGTCCCCAACCAGCGGCTTTTTAATGATGAATGATTTTATAATAACGCTGGATTGGATGCTGGATTGATTGGATAGGCCACTGAGAAATCGATTCTCAGGGGACATTTCTAAAGTAAACTTACCATTTGTTAATTTTGATTATAAAAGAGTTTGAGTTAGACATAAATTTGATTAATTCAAATCCAACTAAATTTATATTACTCTCACTCTCTCGCTCATTTGCTTCCTATGCCTCATCCGCACCCTTTTTCTTACAAATATATCCTCCTCCTCCCCACATCCTCCACCTTTATGACAGAAGCTTCCTCTTCCTTGTAACCACTTCCTGCTCATTTCTACTATAAAATACCCAAGAAAAAAATTTTTAAAGTTTTAAAGCGTAAGTATAGCTTTCTTATCCATGAAATTATGGCAGTGATGAATATTATCCACTTTTAATTAAGGTTTGCAATTTTTTATAACATTTACGAATATAAAAATATGCTGCAATACATTAATATAGGCGAGTAAAATGTTTATGCACCCTACCTCTGATCATTTAGCAAAAACCCCACTTTCAATGTCGCAAATAGGTTCTTACCTGGAGAATATATAATATATAGAACAGTATTTATACAAAAAAAAAATGCTAAAATCACAGTCTGGTGGCTGTCAGCTCTTGGCCTATGCAGCTTGTGAGTGAAAATTATGGGCTAGTTAGTATATTCATTGTTTTACTAAAAAGTTCATTAAGATTGAACCTATTCAGTAAACCTAATAGATTCAATATAATTGAAGACGTTGAAATATAAAAGTCAAAGTTTGATGAAATCTAAAAATATTTAATCATTCATTTCCTTCCGGACTAGCCCTACCCTTTTCTTGTCATCTGTTTCGTTACCTTAAGGTTGCCTTGAAAATATTGCTTTTAGCAATAAGGCCGCCTTGCTGCATAGTACATTTCTATAATTGTAAGAATCTTTTGAATGTATTTCCTTAAATTCTGTGTTATGCAAATAAAGTGTATCATATCTATCTACGAGTATCTACCTATCCAAAGGTTGTCTGAAAAGATCTCCTAGCGATAAGACCGAAAATTGTATAACACGTGTAAATTCTACTTTGGTGCAATAAAGAATGTGTGTATTGTATTGTATATATCTGGTTGCACCGACTAATCGCAACATTCATCTCAGCGTCCATAGGAGGACGGTATCGTCTTGATAGTTGTTTAAATTGATTTAACATTTTGGATTAAACTTTAAAGAAAAAGTGATGCCGACTTCATTGAAATCAACGCCAGCACATATATACATAGCAACTATATAAATAGATGTCGATTTCAATAAACTATATTCCACTTTTTTCAATAAAACATTTTATTTCATATCTTTTCAAACAGTTATTAACATCTTCGTCGTATCTACATCAAATTTTCACTACAAAGAATCACGAATATCGGTTCTTGACGAAGATATCACGTGAAAAGTCGGTTAATGTGTATATCATATAATTATCAATATCGGTCTACAATCGGTAAATATCGCGTAACATACATAAAAAAGGAGTTCAGTTCTCACGCTGAAGTGAAACCTTAAAAAATGTGAACATAATCACGACCATATTCTACATTCATTTTCGACATACTTCAAAAATGTTTTTATTAAAATAATGAAATATTTATGTATACCGTGGTGTATTGTACACGTGTATTGTTTAAATACACCTGTACAATACACCACGGACGATGACGCCTTATCCCAAGCTTGGTAATACGCAAGCGCGGACATACAAGTACCACACTCGAACCCTGTAATATGTATGTATATCTTCACGCCAGGTCCCTTGCGGGATAGGCAGAGAGAACCGAGCGCCATAAGACGCGGTCCTTACACACTTCACTCGCTTCTTTCACATTCATAGCTCTTTTCATGCACGCTCGCCGGTTCCTAAGGCTCCTGACATCACCTTCTGATAAAACACGACCAATTTGGTCATGGTAGGTTAGTCTTGGTCTTCCTCGGCTCCTACATCCTTTCACTTTCGCATTGTATATCTGTTTCGTCATTCTTTCATCTTGCATTCTTTCTACATGTGCGAACCAACGGAGCGTGCCCTTTCTTATCTTAACACCGACACTCTCTCTTTCATACGTCATCATTTCGAACGTGGTCAGCAAGCGTTATGCCACAATTTTTTCGCAGTGCTCGCATCTCGACCGTATTTATTCTACTTTGATGCTCTCTCTGCCATACCCAGCTCTCACTTCCATAACTTAGCGTTGGGATTAACACCGCGTTGTGTACAGCGAGCTGTGCCTTCTGGCTTAGATTTCGGCTGCCAAACAGTTTACCTAACGCTCCATTCACGCTATTCCCTACACTCACTCGTCTCTCCACATAAGCGGTGTACCTTCCATCGCTTCTAAAAGCGCTTCCAAGATATACAAACTCATCCACTTGCTCCAACACTACATCATCAACCGTAATCCTAGTGTTCGTTCTGTTCTGGTAACCCTGTAATAAACACTGTATAATGCCTTCTATCTCATTCTCACGTTAAATCCCATAGATGTAAGTGGTTGTCTCTTTTTCACCCAAGCCAAACTCATTAAGGCACAGCGACGTCACTCCCTGTATGTGTTAAAAGTATTAAGAAACCGGATAATTCCAGTTTTAGGTCCCACTGTGGTCATTACATGTGTTATATTATATATGAAGTAGTAACACTGCTGAATTCTTCTACAAATTCGTCTGTATGTCTATCTATGTATACGTTACGCATTGTACAAAAATGACACAGGTAAAGCTTTTAATACTGAGTCAATATTTAGGCTGCAATAACTTCATGGATAAAGTCCACGGCAAGCAGTTAGGATACGATAAAGTATCAAGATTGTATAATCTTCAACTATCTTAATCACATAACACTACCGGAGTGAGCTTCAGCGATATACAAGATGACACCTAAGCATCTACGTGCTATTATCTCGCTACAGTGTATATAGGTAGGTAAGTGCCATGAAGGGAATTACCTATAGAGATCAAATAACATTATATCGCGTAATTCTTTTTAAGAGAAGTAAGTTTAAGTTTAGTACTTTAACATCTGAAAAACCACCTCCACCTCGCAGAGACACAGTATTTGGCTGTTACAATTAGCTGGAGGGTTGTTGTGTTCCTGCGAATGAGTGAGGTCACCAGAAAGCTCATAAGGAGTAGTTGTGTTAGCAGCAAAGGTATCCGAGTACAGATATAGATGATGATACTGGTCCAAGTGTAAGGCAGGGCGACGTTATATCCCTGAAACTCTTTATTATTGGAAGATGTCTTTAAGTTCTTGGACTCTAAAGGATACGACATAAATATCAATGGTGAATATGTCTCTCACCTTCGATTTGCTGACGACATATTTTTTAATATTGTGATATTGTCGGACAAATTACACAGCGCCAGCTAGCCCCAAAGTAAGCAACGCTTATGTTATGGGTACTAGACAACTGATAAACATACGTTTTTTTTTGTAAATGCATACTTATTAATTTATACATAGAAAATACCCAGACCAAGACAAACAGACATGTTCATGCACAAAAATGTTTGTACTGTGTGGGAATCGAACCCACAAGCGCTGGTGTCAAAGTAGCGTAACAGCGTGTTTCACCACTGCGCCACCGAGCTCGACGACATAGTTCATATAGCGAAACGCTGGAGGACCTTAGCACTATGTTCAATGTTCTTAACAATGTTTCCAACCAGGTAAGTCTTAAGACCAACATGGACAAGACTTAGATCATGTCGAATGTCCATGCCACACCAATGCCGGTCATGGTTGGTAGCACTAAGCATGAAGTTGTTGACGAATATGTCTAGGACATAGGACCTAGGACAGGCTATTCAGTTAAGTAAGTCCAACTCCTAGAGGTCAACAAACGAATCCAGCTCGAATAAATTTTCTTATCTTAACACCGACACTCTTTCAGAGCCATATTAAGTAAGATAAATTCTTCCCTTTGAATTCCGCTTCTGAATCAGTCATCTTAAACGAGTAAGAGAATGGATGAAACTATCTATATATCTATATTCACGCCAATACCCTTGCGGGGTAGACAGAGAAATCCGAGCACCACATGACTCGCTTCTTACACACCTCACACCATCGATGAATACATCGATGCCTCACACGATTCTTTTCCATGACGAAACTAGTCAGTTAATTTTAGATGAGTATGTATGGAATGAAACCGTGTGTCCGCATGCTTTACTCCATCATATACATGAAGAAGGAATGACAAAAAAATGTTTGATGCCGTGATTAAAAGATTCCGAGACAAAAACCTCACCTGCGCAGTCGAAACTTCTTCTAAACCCTTTTTTTAACAAAAACTTAGATATAAACTTCCACAAATAGGTATTTGAAGTTTAACAAGTTTTCCTCGTTATGCTAGGTTCACAGTTAAGTTTCGAAGTCAAGTGGGGTTACCCACTCAACTGTACTCTTCGATGAAACTGACCTTATTTCTCAAGAGTTTTATACCATTTTCGTAAAAATGAGAATATGTTTTTGTAGATGAGCAGAGTAAAATATTGTTTCAGGAAAAGAAATTAAAATTATATAATACACCAAATAAATAATAGATAAATAGTATAAGAGAATGTATACAACACATACCTTTGACATCCTACTATGTTTTATAGTTATGATTATAAAACAGAGGCAGAACAAAAGCCTAGCGCTCACAAGTAAATTATCTACCTGTAGCCCCAAAAAGTTCTAACGATTTACGCGAACTATTTAGCTTATAACTGTCCCACACGCGTTTCTGGGTGTGAACTTAATTGTGATAAATACTATTGCAATTTTTGACGAGCTCGGTCCAACCACTACGTCTGATTAGTAGTGCTACTTTCACACCAATTGGAATGAACACACAATGACTGGATTCCCAGTCAACACACACATTTGTGTGCATGAACATATCTGTTTGCCTTGATCTGGAGGTTTTAAGAGAGGTACATATCTACAAGTTTGTATGGAACCCTCGGTGCGCCGATCCGACTCGCGTTTGGCCATTTTTTTTATTCTATTTATGGTTAATAGATACAGGTGTTATTTTGCGAAAGTCAAATTTACATGCAATTTGATCTAACCTGCTTTGTGTTCTCCCCCACCAATAAGTTCATACAAACTAGCGCTGGCCGGCACCCACCCACTATCGTTAGTAAATGTAATATTCCGTCGCTGCCATGGCAGCTTCGATAGTCTCTGCATCATCGGCTGCTGCTGGAACGTTGCCGAGTGCATGCGGTTTCTGTTCCAGATGGCAAATCAATGGCGAGGACGACCACAGCAGCCGAGGCAGAGACTACCGAAGCAGGTATGGCAGCGACGGCATGTCTACTAATGGTAGTAGGTGGGTGCTGGCCGGCACTAGTTTTCATGAAGTAATTGGTGGCGGAAGCACACAAAGTAGGTTAAATTAAATTGCATATAATATTTATGTATAGCCTTAATTTGATCTATAGCAGTGATAGCCTACTGACCAACTGGTCCCTGATTCGATTCCCGGCGGGAGCATGTACCACTGAATTAGTGCTTTCGGATTTATGTACATATTTGTAATTATCACTTGCTCGGCGGTGAAGGAAAACATCGTGAGGAGACCCACACGTTCAAGAAATTATATTTCGAAAGACGGGTGCCCTAACCTAAGAAAGGTCTGGTTTTCCCTGTGGGTTGTGGAGGTTTTACTGCAGTCGCTCCATGTAAAAATCAAGATGGCCATGAATATCATTGAAAATATTCATGCCTGTCACTACTCTGATCCCAATGCATATATACTGATCCCTACAGATATTGTATTACGTAATATGTGATACGGTATCATAAATACGATTTTACATATTACGTTAATACCAATTTGGGCCAATGCGATTACTATAAATATTTTATGTGGGCTGATTCCAGCCAATCAGGAGACTACATCGAATTCATTAATATACTAGCTCCCGTCAGAGGCTTCGTCCACGTGAAAATTCCATTATTGTGAAATAAGTAGTTTATGTCCACTATGCTGTGCACTGTGCATATCTATGACTGTTTTTTGAAGTGAATACTTCTTTAGAGGCGTTGTGCACTTTTTGGGATGAGTAAAAAATGTTAAACTCGCTTCAGGGCACGTGACCCTGACCGTAAGATTTTGGTGAGAAGTAGAACTGAAGTTCGCTGCAGCGCTAAATCATTAGTTACCTCTAATTAAACAATTAAAACATGAAGCGCTAGATCGTTCATAGGGCATTATTTTCTCGACCAAAACGTTGTAAGCGCCATGAAATTCTTGGCGCGTACGCGTTTCGTTCAACGTAGTTTATCAACATCGCTGTTTGGTTAAAGCGGCGCCGGGCGCTTGCGCGAGTGTGCGTGTGTGTTTGAGTTTTAGAGATTGGCGATGATGATGGTAGTAATGATTATGGTGAAAGAGTCGTTGAAATTATGGATGAAAGTTGATTCTGAGAGATAAACTTTTCAATGTAAAATAATTGTAATAGTTCGGAAGTGTTAAATTTTTAATGTAATATAAATTGTCACGTTTGTGTACGATTAGCGCAAGGGAGTCAGAACCTATCTCGTTGACCTAGAATCATTAAATTGGGTAAGAAGCAAGGTCTTCATCTAGCAAAAGTTAAGGAAAAATCTGAAAACCGCAAATTTTTAGTTAGTAGTTAATGTTCGTTGCGAAAATATTTTCATTACGGAACCCTCGGAGAGCGTGTCGGACTCGCACTTTTTTTTTATTGTACGTAGTACGTGTAATTAATGATGTACTAATTCTAATTAATATTTGCATCATTGAACTCTACCGTAAACTGTCAACACGATTGATTTACATATATTTATTTGAAAAATACAGAAATAAAATAAATTAAGTTATGCAATAGTCTTTGTTAAATTCATACAAAGTTCAGTTGCCAAATGGAACATGCAAATAAAACAGTATTTATATACTACTTGATAATAAAATTTCCTTTTATACTACTAAGGTAATGTAACATACAGCGACACCTCAAGCTAGACTAATTGATATTTGTACAATTCTTATGTCTCACGCAATAGGAGTAAAAATGGTGGTACATGTGTCTAACATGACTTGTAGCTGTGTGTACGAAGGACACCGCGCATGTCGCGATATCGTCGTACTTGCGTCAAGGTGCCGCAATGATTTTACTTCTGTTGCAACTTTTAAGTTGCCGCGCGCTGCTGTGTTTGCGCCCTTATGTCCTCATTTTTTTTTGTTTAAATTATATTTTTCAGTTTTTTTTTATACGTCGGGAGACATACAAGCATACGGCCCACATGATGTAAAGGGGGTACCGTAGCCTATTAATGCTTGCGATATATTAAGTATCACTCGCGCGATGCATCCTCCGCTGCTTACACAGCAACTCCTTGGGAACTTACTGGTACCTCACACGCAGGAATACAACAACCATCTAGGGAGTTCTCTAGAGGATCTTGGTCTAGATGTTATAAGAGAGGTAAGATCTAAGCAGCCCGTCTGGGAAAGTACCTCCATCTCACAGAAAAGCATAGTCAAAGTAACAAATTCCTAGAGGGTTGTTGTATTCCTGCGTGTGAGCGAAGTCCCCAGTAAGCTCTTAAGGAGTTGCTATGTTAGCAGCAGAGGTGGCATCGCGCGAGTGTTACTTAATTTATTACGAGCGTACATACGCTACGGTAACCCTTCACATAGGGTGGGCCGTAAGCTTGTAGGCCTTCCGACCTTGTATTAAAAAACATAACAGAAAGGACCTATCTGAAATGCCAGAAATTGGTGTATGGCGAAAGTACTAATGTTACTTTACTACGGAACCACAAAAACAATTTAATTCTGTAAACTGTGTACTTACCTATAAATAAAACCAAGAAGGTCGCGTGGACAATGTGAGTGGCTCTGTCTGTATACATCATGACAAATCTGAAACAATAAAAAAAAATGCAATAAATATTTGCGATGGAATTTCGAACGTACGTATCATATAAAGAGAGCTCAATGTCGTCGTTGCGCCTATCATTCTAACCGAATACACAGGTTAAACGACATCGACCGCAGCATGTCTTGTGATGGGTTTACCTATCTTGAGCTTCTTCACGGAGGGCACGTTAAGCCATCGGCCCTGGCTGTTGTCGATAGAAGACAGTCGTTAAGCTAAGTCAGTGGCCCTCGGGTGGCTTAAAAACTCTGGCCTTCCCCAATCCGCATTTGAGCAACGTGGTGGAGTATGCTCTAAACCCCTTCGGTTGAAGGAAGACCCGTATCCCAGCAGTGTGATGAATAAGGGTTGGCTATCATATAATCCTATGAGACGTCTTATCCTGGGAGCATGACATATAAATTAATTTTTACATTGACGTTTTAACATACATATTGACGAGCACCGTGGCGTAGTGAGTAGTAACGTTACTTTGGTACCAACGCTCGTGGGTTCGATTTCCACACAAAACGAACATATTTTGTGCACGAACATGTCTCTTTGACTTGGTCAAATCAGTCCGTCTGGGGAAGTACCTCTACTTCACAGAGATCACCGCGCGGTGATTTCGTGCTCTGTGGTATTAATGCATGCGAGTAAGTTGGCTAGTAAACTCCTAAGGAGTTGCTGTGTTTACAGCAGAGGTGGCATCGTGGGAGTGATAGTTAATGTATTGCAAGCATTCTTGGCTATGGTAACCACTTTACATCAGGTGGGCCCTAAGTTTGTATGACTCCCGACGTTGTATAAAAAGAATCTATCATTAGAGTCATAAGCATGACCAAGCTCTCCTGCACGTGGAGCACCCTGCCAATTAACAAACTAGGCTATGGTGAGAAGTAGGTAGGGCGCATCGCAGTAGATTTACTAGGGATGTACCTTCACTTCACGGAAGACCGCAACCGAAGAACAGCTCATTCGTGGGTTGTTGTGCTCCTGCGAATGCGTGATGTTACCGTTAAACTCCAAAGGAGTTGCTGTGTTAGCAGTGGCGGTGGCAACACATGATTATCACTTCTTGTATTTCAAGTGCTAATAAGCCACGGCGATTACGTAACTGATCTGAATCTGAGTTGCTGGTTACCAGTGTGCTTTACCAGAGAGAGACTTTGTACATAAGTCGCCTGCATGGGTACCTCTGTCTCCCCTATTTCTACCGCCATCAGCTATATTTATATAGCTGTGTTCCGATTTGAAGGGTGAGATATGGCAGAGAAATAACTGGGTACTGTGACGAAACATCCGTAGGTCACAAGATTGGCAGCGCGCGAGTAACATCCCCGTGGTGTTGCGAGCGTCAATACGCTGCGGTGACCGCTTACCATCTAATGCGGGCAGCGTGCTTGATTTGCCAATCTAGTTACATAAAAGAAACTTTTTAGTCCTTGTGTTAGCAGTGGGGGTGGCAACGTGCTAGCGTTACTACTTGTATTTCAAGCATAGGTTATAGTTATCTCTTTACGTTAGGTAGGTCTTATGTACAAAGGAAATAACCTATGGAGATCCAATGAGACCGATTTTACGTAGTAACTCAATTCACTACTAAGGATCGATCGGAGGGTAAATTTTAATGTGTCCCATTCCCATTGGTTAGTTCGCATATCAATATCGCGCCGCTTATAGGCTTATTGATTAAAATATTCTCCTATCTCCAAGATAGGCAGACGGCTCTCTCTGCCTACCCCGCAAGGGACCTGGCGTGAAGATATACATACATTTGACGAGCTCGGTGGCTAAGTCGTCAATGACGCGACTTTGACACCGACGCTCGTGGGTTTGATTCCCACTCAAAACAAACATTTGTGTGCATGAACATGTCTGTTTTTCTCAATCTGGATGTTGCAAGAGAGGTAGGGCGCATCAAAGCAGCCCATCTGGGGAAGTACCTCCACCTCACAGAAAACCGCAGCCAAATAACAACTCCCTTGAGGGTTGTTGTGTTCCGGCGTATGAGTGAGGTCACCAGTAAGCTCCCAAGGAGTTGCTGTGTAAGCAGCAGAGGAGGCGTCGCGCGAGTTATACTTAATATATTGCAAGCGTTAATAGACTACGGTACGTGCTTTACATCAGGTGGGCCATATGCTTGCATGCCTCCCGACGTAGAATAAAAAAAATACATACATACATCTCCAAGATATTTAGACGCTAAAACACAACGTTTTTGTGAGCGCCGTGGCTGTGCCTTTTTCTTTATGTACAACGTCGGGAAGCATACGGCCCACCTGATGTGAAGCGGTTACCTACCATAGCCTATGAACACTTGCAATACATTAAGCATCACTAGCGCGATACCACCTCTACTGCAACCACAGCGACTCCTTATGAGCTTACTGGCTATTTCACTCACTCGCAGGAACACAACAACCCTGCAGTGAGTTGTTATTTGACTGCGATTTTCTTTGTGGTGGAGGTACTTCCCCTGACGAGCTGCTTTGATGCGCCCTACCGCTCTCCGGTAGCAGCTCGTCAGGGGAAGTACCTCCATTCCTCCATTCATGCGCCTTCATGCGCAGTCAAGTGGTTTATTGGTTAAAGGTCCATACACATCACTTGTAACTTAACTGTAACTTTATTTTCCACAACGAATCGATTGCAATGCAATTTGCATTATGGTCGCTTATTATAAGTGGACATTATGCTAATTGCATTTTCTACCAACCATTAGTATACCATTACTAACATAATATTATACTATTTTAGAAATCATATTAGGCATACATATATACAGATGTAGAGTGGATACAGTAGCCTATTAAAGCTCGTAATCTCGTAAACATCCGGTTCAAGACAAACAGACATGTTGATACACACAAATGTTTGTTCTGG
This sequence comes from Pyralis farinalis, assembly GCA_947507595.1. Taxonomy (NCBI): domain Eukaryota; kingdom Metazoa; phylum Arthropoda; class Insecta; order Lepidoptera; family Pyralidae; genus Pyralis; species Pyralis farinalis. Next base: position 33,825,064 of record OX382260.1, on the reverse strand, counting down.
GTGGGAATCCAACCCACGAACCTTAATGTTAAAGTAGCATTACTAACCACTCCACCACCGCCGCCACGCCACACGCCAAATCCCTTGCGGGGAAGGTAGAGAGAACCAAGCGCCACATGACTCGATCCTTACACCTCACTCGCTTCTTTGACATTCATAGCTGTTCTCATGCTCGCTCGCCGGTATCTAAGGCTCCTGACGCAACCTTCTGATAAAACACGATCCATTTGGTCATGATGGGTAAGTCGATCAATTTGGTCATGGTACGGATTTTGTTCTTTAGTTTCGGGCAGAACAACGTCCATCAGGTCCGCCGGTATATACTCGTATGCACATAAATAAAAACCAATTGCCGCATGTATGTAAAAATCATCAGAAGACTGCGGCCTAATATTAAATTCCTAAAGGTGATGCAGCATAGTGCTGCAAAGTACGAGCAGTATTCACAGGTATACTATAACTTCAAATCAGGCAGACCGTAAGCTTAGACGTGGTATAAAAATTACCACTTCTCCGAAAACGTATAATAACCTAGTCTTAAAAAGACATCTCATCATATCCGTATAACATCATTATATAAAATGTCAGCCCCATAGAAAAAAATAACATAAACAAGTTTATTAATATTTTCAACGAGTTTACCTCAATTATCGACAACGTATTATCCATTCGCGAAATCCCAAAATGTAAAACCACAGCCATATCCATTACAATCAAAATAATTAATGTCCAAAATACTAACAAAGCCATAAATACAATAAGTAAATTCAACAGCACCTATATCAATTTCAAGTGACTCGTAACGCCCGTCGTACAGGCAACCCTACCTATGAAGTTAAATTTTCCGTAATCCTGACCTACAATTTTTATACGTTATATGCATTACCGCCACCGCTGCTAACACAGCAAATCCTTAGGGGCTTACTGGTAACCTCACAACACTTGAAGAAGTTGTTATTTGGTTGCAGTCTTTCAGTAGTTGTCTCTCCTGCTGCTAATATAGCAACTTCTCGCCACAACAGACTCTGTAAAAACTCCTACCTGATCTTTTTAAGAGCTTAGTGCTTCTCTCAGCAAAACCAGTCCATAGGTAAATGTTTCTTACTTCCAATTCTCTACTAGTCGACTTTACACTATCCTTTCTAAGAATGGGTCTAATTCTATCGACCTCGTCAATAGATAACAGTTAGGTTTAAGATATTTATTATATTTATATCTCATAAAAATGTACCGATTATTCACTTACAGTTCATAAGCAAACATAGAAGAAAGTTGATAAGCAAAAGTGATTTTTGGCCCTCGTGAAAACACCGGACTCTGCATTGTAGAGCATTGTGGTAAAGTAAATTCTAAAAATCTTCGATTAAGACACATTTTTTGTACAATATCGGAAGGCATACAAGCACCTACTTGATGTAAAGTTTACCATAAACAATGAACGCTTGCAAGATATAATGTATCGCTTTCTTCTCCAAACATAGCAACTTCTCAGGTAACCTTCCTAGGTTTTCCAAAAATCAGGTTGCTTCTCTCTTAGAAAACTCATAAAACCTATTCAGCATAGTAATATGCTCTTTGCTATTCATAAGAAGTTGTCCTACTGTTTAATACCCATCACATTCATATATTGTGAACTTATTCATGATGGGTATAGCACTATCGTCACGCGTAGTGGCACTTAATTGAATGACCTTTGCACATATTCTGAAGGATAGGACATTATATTTTTAATGTTGCAATAAGTTAATGATGATTTGAAGTTATATTAAATAATGAACGCGACTCGATAACAAAGACCGCTCTTTTAACTAACTGACCTACCATGAAGGTTAATGTACAGATCAAACTATACATCTTATGACGCAGTAGTAAAGGTGAGATTTCCATGGTTTTTGCAAAGCTTGCGTTATCGTTGTGTATCTAGATGTTAGATACATGATTTTGACGAGCTCGCTGGCGCAGTGGTGAAACACCACTGCGCCAGCACCGACTTGATGACTTTGACACCGACGCTCGTTGGTTTGATTCCCACGCAGGACAAACATTTGTGTGCATGAACATGTCTGTTTGTCTTGGACTGGGTGTTTTTAAGAGAAGTAGGGCGCGTCTTGGGAAGTTCCTCTACCTCACAGAAAACCGCAGCTAAATAACAACTCTCTGGTAATAACTCAACTAAAGTGCTCCTGCTTGTGAGTGCCGTCACCAATAAACTCCCAAGGAGTTGCTACGTTAGCAGCAGAGGTGGCATCGCACAAATGATACTTAATATATTGCAATCATTCATGTGCTACGGTAACCGCTTTACATCGGATGGGCCGTGTGGCTGTGTGCTTTCCGACGTTGTATAAAATAAAAAAAAAATGTTTATTCTCCAAGAAAAAAAAATTAACACCACAACTGACCAGACTCTTTTCGATTCCCACACAAGGCACACGTGCGCACGAACATGACTGCTACTTTGCTATCCTAGTGGTAAAAAACAGTAACATCGCAGTGACCTCGAGTAATGATCGCAGACAAAATACGTAATACGTAACTGTGGCTGCTTAACATCAAAGTGTATGTATGTCAATGGCGACCCGCCATCACGGTTTGAATGATCCGTCAGCTGATGGAAAGTGAATCATCAATGACACTGAGTTACGATGATGTGACGCTTTGTTGTATTCGTGTCTATCAGTTCGTGAGTATGTTTACTTCTACGTTCATGTATCTATGTATATTTTCCCGTCACTGATATATTTTCAGGAACACCGTTCCTGTATGAAATCTATATGCTTGTCTGTGTGTTTGTCTGCCGCTTTTTATCGAATATTCGAATTTTGACTTCATATTAGGATTCAGCATAAAAAAGTAGAATAGGAATGTTCAGGAACACCGTTCCTATCTCTTAAGGAACATGGTCTAAATGGCCGACAAATAAAAGAAAATGAATTGTTATATAATTGAAGAGCCAGGTGTTTGCAATGCAAGCTTGCGCATTCTCAACTGTTTTTTTTTATACTACATCGGGAGGCATACAAGCATACGGCCCACCTGATGTAAAGCGGGTACCGTAGCCTATTAACGCTTGCGATATATTAAGTACCACTCGCGCGATGCCTCCTCTGCTGCTTACACAGCAACTCCTTGGGAGTTTACTGGTGACCTCACTCACGCACAGGAACACAACAATCCTCTAGTAAGTTGTTATTTTGCTGCGGTTTTCTGTGAGGTGGAGGTACTTCCCCAGACGGGCTGCTTTGATGATGTATAAAACAGTTGAGTTTGTTTGTTTGTTTGAATGCGCTAATCTCTAGATCTACCAGTTGAATTTGAAAAAATCTTTTTGCCCAATACTTGAGGAAGGTATTCAATATCATGCTACGAAAAATAAAGAAGCTAAGGAAAAATAGAGAAAGAAAGAAATGGCTGTTCTCACAGGATACTGGCATACATGCGGACGAAGCGGGATACAGCTAGTTTTCTATATATCTATCTATCTTCACGCCAGGTTTCTTGCAAGCAAGGCATAATAATAAATAATAAATATTGTCGGACAAATTACACAGCGCCATCTAGCCCCAAAGTAAGCGAAGCTTGTGTTATGGGTACTACACAACTGATAAACATACGTAAATACATTATTTTTTGTAAATATACTTATTATACATAGAAAATACCCAGACCAAGACAAACAGACATGTTCATGCACACAAATGTTTGTACTGTGTGGGAATCGAACCCACGAGCGTTGGTGTCAAAGTAGCGTAACAGCGTGTTCCAGCGTGTTTAAAGAAATGTATGCATTTCATAGGTATCTACATTTTACTCTTCTAAGTCGTAAGTATAATATGAGACTGTGGAAATCCAATTGTGGCTAAATGTGAATGAAAATCAGTCGACATTCACACTGCAAAAAATTCTAATTATTTATACCTTCATAAAGATCTACCTATATTACTATTACAACAGATCGGTAGGATACTACCTATAACAACAGACAATTTAATAAGAAATAGACAGGGAAGTACCTTCGATTTACAGAAGCTGCTAATCACTTAGCTAGAATAAAAATAATTGTTTCAATTAGCTGTTTCCTTTTGTGCCTTACAATTCTGTCTTTGTCCACTAATAATTTAATTATACTAATTTAATTTTGAATAAAAATCAATAAAAAATTTGTACGCTTTTTTTTAATATGCTAAAAAAATTGGGAAAATTGACTTCTATATTTATAACCAATATTTAAAAACTAATCTCCGTAACTCTATCAAATTTATATGACTTTTATCACTTGATAGATCTCATTTTAGGTTTTAAAAGTAGATATTTGCAGTTGTAACTCATATTACTCGTTTCTTTCATAGTCAATAAAAACATACATATGCAGAGTACATTAGAAGAATTCAACTCATTCTGCTTCCCATACAATAGTTACTAATTCCTCTTTGAAGATATTAAAAATTTGAAGAGAAAACTTATTTATGCATGTTGGGCGATTTTAAGTAGTGGTTATTATCAGCTTTATGTTAACATTATATATATGTTTAGTGTTAACAGGGTCGTATCGCAATGTTGGCTAGCCTACCTTCCTTAAAAATTGCAAAAAGGATTTTTCTCAAATCTGACTCGTAGTTCCATAAATTAGTGCGTTCAAACAAACTAACAAGCCACCAGCTATATATAGTAATTGGTAATTTCGAAATTTGCTTCCATAGTAAAAGTATGAACAGAAAATTAACCTTTTTCAGCTAGATATACTCTGCCAGCTTAAAATACAATGACAAATCATCATAATAACAAAGCCTTATCCTCTCAAGTTTCGTAATAAACTATATCAAAACTCTCGCGTTCTTTAACCTTCGTTGTTTTCCTATACAATTGACTCTGACGTGCGACATGGTTGGTTCTACAAACAAATATAAATAGCTTTTCTTCAACCTTGGATGACTAACCAACCTTCGCAAGTCTCTACACAAAAATACTCTTCGTCTGACAATCGGTCGATGTCCTCGTTGAGAATGTCAGTGGGACGCTCAAGTTAATCAACGTCATTACAACTTGCCATTAGATTTCTTCACACAATGTCGCGAGTCATACAAGCACTATGACGAGCTCGGTGGCGCAGTCGTGAAAGGCGCGACTTTGACACCAACTCTGGGTTCGACTCTCACACAGGACAAACATAGAGAATTATTTAAAAAAATTAATGATTGTGTATTCAGGCAGTAGACGAGACCCAAATGGACTTATATTAGATGACATTCCTAGACTGACAAAATACAGTAAAAGCTGTGTGGCCATGTGCGTTAAAATACGAGTATCTAATGCTATACCGAGTTCTCTAAAAATGCTACATGTACACTCGTTTAAAAAGAAATTGCATGAATGGTTGACTACAAACAATTTCTATGATCTCAAAGACATTTTAGATAATAAGTAATTAAGCATATATTTCGTTCTTTTATATTTGCATGTCTCCATTTGTTGGCTAAACATGATTGTTCTTTGTCAAATGTAACGCCTATTTATACCATGTTTTTTGAGCAAATAAATATTATTATTATAAATATTTGTGTGTATCAACATGCCTCTTTGCTATGGTCTGAGTGTTTTAAGAGAGATAGGTCATTAAAGCAGCCCGTCTGGGGAAGTACCTCCACCTCACAGAAAACCGCAGCTAAATAACAACTCCCTAGAGGGTTGTTGTGTGTAAGTGAGGTCACCACTAAGCTCCAATGGAGTTGCTGTGTTAGCAGCAGAGGTGGCATCGCGCAAGTGATACTTAATGTATTGCAAGCGTTAATAGACTACGGTAACCGCTTTACATCAGGAGGTCCAAATCCTTGTAACTTCCGACGTTATATAAAAAAAGCCGTCAAGTGCGAGTCCGACTCGCGCATTGAGGGTTGCGTAAAAAAACTATTTTCGCATATTAATTACGTTTTCTTTTTGTGATGTAACAACAAATTTATGGTTTTCGGATTTTTTCCTTTACCTGTGCTACATGACATTGCTTGTTACCAAATTTCAGGTTCTATGTCAACGGAAGGTACTATATAGGTTTTGATTCCCTTAAGAGTGTCAAAATATGCGCATAAACGAGACATAAACAGCCGTATCTTGTGATGACATTGACTGAGAAGTTTGATTTTTTCACTGCTCGAAGGAACTGCAGACCTGAGTGTTTTATATTAATTTCAGCTTGATAGCTCCACCCGTCCTCGAGAAAAAGGATCTTGACAGACGGTCAACAAAGTGATCATTTAAGGGTTTCACATTTCCTTTTGAGGTACGGAACCCCAAAAAAGGCATTTGACCAAAAACCAATTAACCACGTGTCGACGCGTAAAGGGAACCCTTTCGCACCAAAACGTAGTGTTTTGGCGTCTAAATATCACAGGGATTTTAGCCTTGACAAGTTCGGTGGCTCAGTCGTGAATGACGCGACTTGGACACCAACGCTCGTGGGTTCGATTCCCACATGAACATGTCTGTTTGTCTTAGTCTGGATGTTTTAAGAGAGGTAGTCGCATCAAAGCAGCCCGTCTGGGGAAGTACCTCCACCTCACAAAAACCGCAGCCAAATAACAACTCCCTAGAGGGTTGTTGTGTTCCTGCGTGTGAGTGAGGTCACCAGTAAGCTCCCAAGGAGTTGCTGTGTAAGCTGCAGAGGAGGCATCGCGCGAGTGATACTTAATATATCGCAAGCGTTAATAGGCTACGGTAACCGCTTTACATCAGGTGGGCCGTATGCTTGTATGCCTCCCGACGTAGTATAAAAAAAAGGCTACCCCGTCGGTCCAATGCTAGGATATTTCAATTAATAAACAGAAATGTGATACGAAGTTGATCCGTGAACTAGCCAATTAGAGCTACGTGTTCTACTTTACCCCCCGACCCGTAGCGATGTGTTAAGTTATACAACAATATCGTTTCAGCGGTCCTCCGTTGGTTATTGATGAAAAAAAAATACTTTACTTCTCTTTGAGCCCTCGCGGGCATTTAGACACGTCTCACATTTTCAGGAACACCGTTCCTATATGAAATCTATATGTTTCACTGTGTGCGTTTGTCTGTGTGTGCGTTTTTTCCCAATATTCGAATTCTGACTTCAGATTCGGATTCAGCATAAAAAAGTAGAGTAGGAATGTACAGGAACACCGTTCCTATCTCTTAAGGAACATGGTCAAAATGGCCCACAAATTAAAAAAAAAATGAATTGTTATATAATTGACGAGCCAGGTGTTCCTCTGGCAATGCAAGCTTGCGCATTCTCAACTGGTTTAAATATAATCTTGATCAGTTCTCTTACGTTATTATATTTCTTTTTTAATTCGCTATTTCCTTCATGCAAACTACTCACATGATGTAAAGTGGGTACCGTCGTAGCTTTTAAGCGGGTAAAACAAAGCCGATAGATCGAAAACGTTACGTAATAACCTACTCGTTCTGGGCTTAGTTTAATAATAATATAACGTGAACTATCTTTCGTCTTAGAACTACATTGTAAGCGAACATTTGGTTCTAAATTGTGCAGTGGCCCTGACGATAGCGAAAGGCGATTGTATGAGTCCATGGGCATCTAACAAATCAATCCATGACAATGTATTTATTATACGAAAGAATAAATAAATAGTTACAATTTAATACTTTATAATAAATATTCTGATATAAAAAATCTATGTTTAGTATTTGTATATAAATATTTTTATAGTTTAAGTTATAAATTTTAAAAAATAATCACAGTATATTTAATTAAAACAAATGTTATTTAAAAAAAAATTAAGACAAGTAACAAAATTCTTATTATTAATTTAATATGACTTACCTACTCATATTTAACACCCCACAAATCTTTATATATTTCATTTAAAGTATTTAATATTAGTTAATAGATTCAGCCGTTACTTTGCGAAAGTCAAATTTACAGGCAATTTGATCTAAACTACTTTGTGTGCTTCCGCTCCCGATTAGTTCATGCGAACTACTGCCGGCCGGCACCCACAACTACCGTTAGTAGATGCATGCCGCCGCTGCCATGGCTGCTCCGGTCGTCTCTGCGAGTGTTCGCCATCTGAAATGTGAAGCGCATGCACCCGCCACCGTTGTTGCCCTGGCTGCTCCGGTCGTCTCCGCGACTCCACGAGGCATCCTCAGGCGCTGTAAATGTTAGTCGTTAGAATAACATACTACGAATGAGTCATCCATCGCATTGCCGTCCTTTATATAGAAAAAGTGGAGGGGGTGGAGGGGTTGGAGGGGGTGGAAGGGGTGGAACGGGTAAGCGAAAAGATATTTAATAGAGGGGAGCTGTTTACGTCAGTCTGTTTGTTCATAAGAGGGATATTAGAATTTTTATGCTTAACTATTTCCAACTGTTCTCTAATATTCAATTTTAGTCCTTTATCTATTGTATGTAAGATTTTACGAGTAAATGTGTTAGTAGCGGATAAATGATGTCCTTTGTCTACAAGATGTTCGGCGAAGTGTGACCTTTCTGGGCGATTGTTTTTATATGCAGATATGTGTTCCTGAAATCGTTTTTAAAAACTACGACCAGTTTGACCGATATAAACATGATCACATTCATCACAAAACAACTTGTAGACGCCGGATTTTTTATTCGGCGGAATTTTGTCTTTACTGTTACAAAGCGATTTGAGAGTGTTATGTGTTTTGAGTGCAACATTTATGTTATTTTTTCTAAATATGTTAACTATTTTTTCAGTAATTTTTCCTAGGTATGACAAACTCGTAGTGTATTTTGTTGTTGGAACATTGGAAACTGCGTATAGTAGTTTATTGACGATATTCGTCTTTTTTCGCAACACACCTTTCTTGATGAACCTCGTGTTGTAATCCCTAGAGAAAACTTGGGTACAAGAAGACTTCTCTGGAACCGCACAGTGCGCAACCAGTTCCAGTGTGTAAGTATGAATTCTCAGTTGTCGTCGAGCTGTGCGATTGTAAAACGAGGCTGTTGGCATCATATCGAACAACTCCTCGGAATACAACCGGAAGTACAATCGGTGGAATACACAAAAGGGGGTAAAATCGGGGTAAATCGGAAGAAAAAGACGAGCTCTGTGGCGCAACTGTTAATAACGCAACTTTGCCACCGACGTTCGTGGGTTCGATTCCCACACAGAACAAAGGTCTGGGTGTTTTAAGAGAGGTAGGGCGCATCAACACACTTCCTCTTCACAAGTAACCGCAGCCTAATAACAGTTTTCTGTAGGGTTAGAGGTATTAGCAGCAGAGGTGGTATCGCGCAAGTGATCCTTATTTTATTTTTATACCTAGTAGTGGCAGACTGCATGTTTGATTGTCACCTTAGTAGGTGACAATCAAACGTGCAGTCTGCTTGATATTAAACAGTCGCCGTAGCCTATGGACATTTGCAACACCAGGGGTGTCACTCATGCGTTGCCGACCCTCCAAAAACCTCTTCACGCATTTACTTAATGTATTACGAGCGTCCATACGCTACGATAACCGCTTTACATCAGGTGGACTGTCACAGTATGGATGCATGTATGCCTCCCGATATAGTAAAAAAAATCTGCCCTTATATTCAAGGGCTCAATATCGTTTGTGCGTTAGGTATCATAGACAATTATCACGGCTTGTCTTTGCACCGGTCACATGGTGCTTCCGTCCATAGGTGACTAAGGTACTCCACGTGCAGGCTGACTTGAAACTTGTAAAAAAGGTGGTTTCCTGATGATCTCACCCAGTCGAAAGATGTAAATAAGATTTGCCCGCGGTTTTCTATAAAGTGGCGGTACTTCCCCAGTGCGGGCCACTCCTAAATCCAACTAAATGTCGTTGAACCCTACATTTTTTTTTTACCAGATCGTCCAAGAAGCATGAAGTAAAATTATACTCCACTGTTTCCTGATATATATATATATACCTAGTCTTGCCATAAAAACAAATTAAAAGAAAATTTCTATTGCAAATAACATTTATTACTTTTACTTAACATTTATTACTGTATTAGTTTAATACATAAATATAAAACAATTTAAAATATAAAAAGCTTATTCGAAGTGGTCTCCATTGGCTGCCATACAGTCCTTTAAACGTTGAGGCCAGTTATCAATAGAAGCACGCACTCTTTCCATGGGAAAATTCTTCACTGCCAATCGTACGGATTGTTTTAGGTACTCCAAATTATCATGGCGTTTAGAGCAAGCCGTACTCTCTAAAACTGACCATAAATCATAATCCAGCGGATTAAGATCGGGACTAGACGGCCAGTCTTCAGCTCTGATGAAGTCCGAAACGTTCGTTTCCAACCAAGACTGCGTAGACCGAGCTTTATGACCCGGCGCCGAGTCTTGCTGGAAGGACCATTCTTGGTTATTGAACATGGTAAATCTTGATACACTTGTGCCGATGTTTTGATACCTTTTTCACAAAAGTATGGCTCAGTCACTCCTTCATAGCTAATACCCCACCAAAACATCACTGAAGTCGGATAGTGCCCACGTTGCACTCTGTTGACTAATTGGGAAGCTTCCTTAGAGCTTTGAGCATAAATACGGTCATTTTGTTTGTTAAAATGTTGCTCAATTGTAAAAATTTTCTCATCCGTAAACAATTTTTTTCTGTGACCTCCCTTTGCGTACCGCTTCAGTAGTCGTTTCGATTTTACCACCCTATTATATATTCTTTTTAAAATTATCAATTACTAAATAACCAGTACGTCTCTTATAGGCTGCAAGCCCTAAGTCATCTTTTAAAATACGCGACATGGTTCTAGGTGCTATCTTCATCTCCCGAGATAAAATCTTTTGCTTTCGGACAGGATTTCTTCGAATTCTTTCCCTTACTGCTTTGACCACCTTTTTCGTACGAAAACTACGTGGACGGCCAGATCTTTTTCTGTCACAAATAGAGGAGGTCTCATTGTACCTATTAATAACCAGGTACACAATGGAGAGTTTTAAAAATTGCATTTGGCTCCATACCTACTTTGTGTAATGCAATCACAGCGATTCGGTTCTCTTTATCACCCCACTCCATTTTAATATCGCAAAATATTGTACAATGTATTGGCGCCAAAATGAGAAAACTCAATGAACAATCATATAAAAATGACAGATACCAAATTCAAATGTGTATATTTTGTTTATTTTTAATTGTAACAGTATTTATGGCCAGACTAAGTATATATATTTATATATATATATATCTGTACCTATATCTTAAATAAATAAAAACATATTTTTTTTTTGGACGGCGTCATCTAGTCGCAAATTAAGCGTAATATATGCTATGAGTACACATGACCTAGCGTGAATACATACTTACAGTGTTTGTCGAGTGTGGGAATCGAATCCACAAGCTCATTACGAGGAATTATAATAGCCATTTCTAACCACTAGGCCACCGTTTTCGTCAAACCGAAGGCTATATATACGAGGAAAAAGGTGGAAAATAGGTTTAATTGAATATGTCCTTCTTATCAAGCCGAACAGACAATGAAGTCATTTCATTTCACGCGCCATCGCGCCATCCAATGCCGAGGCGCGGCTACGCTAATTTCGGATTTCCTTTGTTTTCCTATACTTTTGGGATTCCGTACCCACGCAGCAAGTAGACAAGTTAGTTCCGAAGTCCTAAACAAACAAGAAACCATCAAAACTAGCTTCCTCCACGTGTGATTCGTGTAAACTATCCCACGGAAACCTCACCACTATGAAAGCATTATGGTGTGTATTGAGGGGCCGGTGGTCAAGTGGTTAGTGGACAAACATGTGTGTGTATTAACATGTCTGTCTTGGTCTGATTGTTTTAAGAGAGGTAGGTCACATTAAAGTAGAGCTACTGGGGGAATACCTCTCACAGAAAACTGCAGCTAAATAACCCTGGAGGGTTGGTGTGTTCCTGGGAGGGTGAGGCTACGAGGAAGCACCTAAGGAGTTTCTGTGTTAGAATCAACGGTGGCAACGCACGTACGATACTCTCAATATTGCAAGCTTCATTTCTTGAACGGTAATCACATCAGGTGGGCCGTATGCTTGTAGGCCTCCCGACGTTGTATAAATAAAATGAAGTTAAATAATAAAAGTGAAACCGACTTCATTGAAGTTGACGACCGACTATTGCTCTAGCTACGCGGCAGTGTGCCAACCAAGTTCGACAAGCGACGCATTGACAGTGTGTACATTTACAAGAACCATTTCGAGCTATTAACAGCTCACTAGGAAATAAATAGGTAAAGACAGAAAAAGTATGTTACATGTGCTCCTTTGAATTAGTCAAAAGATTTTGTTTTTTGGTTTAGCGGCTATTGATGACCTATAAATGTTGTCAATAAAAAAAATGTATGCAGTTCACACGCGATAAAATAGAAACCTTAAAAAACTTAATAATCACCTCAATATTCTGCATTCGTTGCGGTATACTTGAAAAATGATTTTATTAAAATAATGAAATACTTATTTATATACACGTGTATATTATACCACACCACAGTTGTTATGACGCCTTATCCCAAGCTTCGTAATACGCAGGCGCGTGTATTTGCACACGCGTACTAACACACGTACAACGCTCAGACCATGTAATAAATACTGTACTTATAATGTATTCTATCTCATTCTCTCGCAGGTTAAATCCTATCGATAATTCTACCTCATTCTCTCGCATGTTAAATCCTATAGATGTACATGGTTGTATCTTTTTAATACTTCTATCTCATTTTCTCGAACGTTAAATTCTATAGATACTCGTATATGTGGTTGTATCTTTTTACTTTCGCTTTTCGTTTCATCGAGTTTCAAATCAAAACAATGCTAAAGAAGTTTACACTTCAAAAAAAATGTAAACAGGAAAATTAAACATGCAAAGTCGTATGATTTCCTCAAATTAAAAAAAAGTATTCTCTTGTTGTTGTTATAATCTCTTGATTGTACAAATCTACATAATAGTAACAGTAACAAAATTATAGTATGTACAAAGGCGGACTTATCTCTGTAATAGATCTCTTCCAGCCTTTATAGGCTTGGTAGGAATCTATACATATAAATAAAATTGAAGTGTCTGTCTGTGATTTTAAAATAAAGCCTTTATCTTGAGCTCATATTATTATTTTCACGTTACCAAAGCCTAAATACTTATTTTTAACTGACTTTCGCAAAATAACGCCTGAATCTACGGCAAACATTAATAAAAAATTTAGTTACTTGTGCAATTGGTTTTAAACCAGGTGGTATTCAGGTGCTCCCGCCCATAAGTGACTACAATAGCCCATGTGTGGTCTGACCTGACTTGACCTGATTGGTTCGGGCTTCTTTAATACGTCTTACGTCTCTTAGACCAGCAGGTAAGGTCAGTATTGTCTCGAAAATTGATAGAGATCAATTACTCCCCATTGTAACTTAATTTACTTGCTGGTACCACACAAGTGGTGTCGTGATCACAAATTGGTTCCATTTTTTTATACACGATCGGGAGGCATACAAGCCGTATGCTCACCTGACGTAAAGCGGTTACCGTAGCCTATAAACGCTTGCAATACATTAGGTATCGCTCGCGGGATGTCATCTTTGCTGTTAACACAGCAACTTCTAAGGCGCTTACTGGAGATCTCACTCACACGCAGGAACACAACAACGCTCCAGCAGTTATTATTTGGCTGTGGTTTTCTGAGAGGTGGAGGTACTCCCCTACCTCTCTTAAAAACACCCAGACCAAGACAAACAGACATGTTCATGCACACAAATGTTTGTTCTGTGTGGGAATCGAACCCGCGAGCGTTGGTGTCAAACTCGCATTATTAACCGCTGCGCCACCGAGAAACTTCTTCGTGAAACTTCTTGAACATTCATATCTCTTTCCATGCACGCCTACCGGATCCTAAGGCTCCTGACATCACAATCTTATACCAACACGACTAATTTGGTCATGGCAGGTTAGTCTTGGACTTCCTGGACTCCTACATCACATACGTACATACATTATATACATTTTTTGATGAGCTCTGTGGTTCGGTCGTGAATGACGCGATTTTGATACCAACGCTCGTGGGTTCGATTCCCACACAAGATAATCATTTGTGTGCATGAACATGTCTGTTTGTCTTGGTCTACATGTTTTAAGAGAGGTAGGGCGCATCAAAGCAGCCCGTCAGGGGAAGTACCTCCACCTCACAGAAAACCGCAGCCAAAATAACAAATCATCAGGTCACCAGTAAGCTCCTGAGGAGTTGCTGTGTAAGCAGTAGACGAGGCATCGCGCGAGTGATACTTAATATATTACAAGCGTTAATAGGTAACGGTAACTGCTTTACATCAGGTGAGCTGTATGCTTGTATGCCTTACGACGTTGTATAAAAAATCATTAGTTCTATATAGAGGTCAAAGACACTCAGAAAACTCATACATCACTATATTAGTTCTAATACGCATAATAATGTTTATTTACTTCTCACAAATTTTTACCAATTACTTAAGTAAATGTACGCACTTCATGGGTATATTCACTGTACCAAATCATTGAATGATGAGGCTATGCAGTGTTGAATGACAATCAATTGACATTCACGCTACAGTTTTTGTTTAAACTATCTCTTCTTCCTGTAGTTGTCCCGTTTCCCAATCCATTAGCATGGGCCGACTTTGTTAACTAAGCCTAATTTAGTGAAGACTAGCTAAAGCCCGCGGCTTCGCACGCATGAGATTCGGACTTTTAGTAGCCTTTATTTCTCTCTACACCTGCGCGGTGTGTGTCTGGAGTGTTGGGGTTGGAGGGGGAGAGGTAGGGGGCGTTCGCAACAGTAATGCGATCATCGGGATCAAAGAGTGAATTCCGCGGTCTGCGCCGGAATCCCCGGGCGTCGATCCGCGGGGTGTAATTGACAGCCCGGGCTATCAATGGGTTGGGGTGTTGAGAGGCAGTTTCGAAGTAGCGTCTAGACGCTTTCTTCATGAAACTAATGATGGAAGGGAGTTCAAGGTCGAGATGGAGATCTGCGACCCTGAGATAGTGAGGGCTCTCTCTACACCTCAAATTCTTTCTGTTTAAAAAAAAAAAAAAAAACAAAGTTCAGGGTCGTAGATGCAACCATAGAGCGATTCAATTTTCGTACAGCGCCATCTATTGACCTTTACGGGAGGCAACGTATATTTATTTTATTTTTATTACATAAAAAATGCGTAGTTATTTTATGTCACAAAAAAAAAAAAAAAAAAAAAAAAAAAAAATACGTATTGTATGAAAATAATAAAAATAAAATTGCAAAGTCCCCCGAAGGGGACGATATTTCCCCCTAATTTTAGCAGTTTTTCATTTTTTACGCAGGAACCCTAAATATTTACGGGATAAAAAGTACCCTATATTCTGCTCTGAATAGTCCTCTACCTACCAGTGAAAGTCCCGTCAAAATCGGTTCAGCCATTTCGAAGATTAGCCCGGACAAACAAACAGACAGACAGACAGACAAAAAGTTAAAAATGCGTATTTAGGCTTTGGTAACGTGAAAATAATAATATGAGCTTAAGATAAAGGCTTTATTTGAAATCACAGACAGACACTTCAATTTTATTTATATGTATAGATAGATGTATAGATACTCATTTTCATATAGAGCGACTCCCCTCAGACCTTCACAACACAGAGGGAAAATCAGACCCTTTTTTATACCATTATATATAATCAAGACCTTCCTGACAGTAACCAGTCAGCGTAGCCTATTTGCAACACTCATTCGTTGCCCACCCTGCTAGACTTTCTTAGGTTAAGCCACAAGCCTTAAGAAAAATAATTTCTTAGGCGTGCAGAAAGGAAACATCGGCTCCTTTACCGCTAAGCTGGCCAACAAGCAACGTTTCCTAAACCATTAGGATTGGCGAGGTCCGCTACCTAAGCCTAAGGATTTGGCGAAGATACTGATTTTTACATAGAGTGACTGCCAACTACCTCCAAAATCCAGAGGAAAAACTGATCCTTCTTAGGTTAGGTCACACGTTTTTTCGACGTGTGGGTTTCCGCACGGTTTTTTCCTTACAACCGAGCAATTAGTGATTAATATGTACATAATCTCGAAAACACAAATTTTGTGCGAACCGGGGCGAATACAGGTAGAGCGTTTAAATTTTTACTAAGTATGTATTACTATGACTGCTATAACAACAAGTAATGTAAAATATAAAAATATAATAATTTGATGAGCCTGGTGGTGCAGTGCTGAAACACGCTGTTACGCTACTTTGACACCAACGCTCGCGGGTTCGATTTCCACACAGGACAAACATTTGTGTGCACGAACACGTCTGTTTGTCTTGGTCTGGGTATTTTCTATGTATAATAAGTATGTATTTACAAAAAGAAAATGTATTTACGTATGTTTATCAGTTGTCTAGTTCCCATAACATAAGTTTCGCTTACTTTGGGGCTAGATTGCGCTGTGTAACGTGTCCGACAATATTTATTATTTATTTATTTACTAATAAAAATAAAATAAAGTAAAGAATTTAAGTTGATTACAAGTACAAAAAAGAAAAGCAGGATAATACATTTTTGTGTACGGGAATCGGGACAGGTCCACAGACTCACACAGTGACGGGAATGAGTGGTGGGCTTGTCCCGATTCCCGTACAAAAAAAAGGTATTTATTTGCTATTCTTATACACATACTCGTAAGTAATCCTTACTTTGCATGATCTACTCACACTCGTTATGAATTATTTCTTGGTTAAAGCTTATTTGACTGGACTAATAATATTATTTTCATTACTTATGCTCACCCAGTAAGTTGGATTCAACTTTGGATAAATATACGGAATTCCCAATTGTGAATGGAATACGCCCTTGATTTTATAAGGGGATGTAGACTCCATTACACAAAAAATAATGGAGGCGACATAATAAATATCCGTGGCTATAAAGAGGAAAATTTCACGCACTAAGTAAAAAAGAAAGAGTAAATAAATTTTAGATATCATGGAAAAATAGATGTACGGTTAGCAAGTAAATCTTTAAAAATCGATTTTAGCCAAAACTAAGCAAGGAAAGACTTTAGAATTTATGTAAACATAATAGTTATTTAGATAAGGTTTTATGTTATATTATTATGACAAGATAAAATTTTATGTTCTATACGGCAATATTTCAGAAATAAAAATGTTAAAATTCGAATACCATTTTGAGATTAAGCGCTGAGAATGAGGGTTTGTCAGATGATGCTCCATCAACTGCGAGGACGTCAAAACTTACCTAAGATAATGTTCACAGTGGGATTAGAAAAAGATCGTCCTTTTCTTTTGCCAACCGTACGTAGTTAAAATAAAATAAGGAAAAGCGTACACCGTTTGCCTCAAGACAAAAATGGAGTTTTAGAATTAATTATACTAATATCCATCAACAGGCTTTGTGAAATATTTAAACTAAATGGAGATGTATAATAGACAATAAAATGGTGTGAAAGACTACTTTCTTCTGTGGGAAACTTCTCTCCTGCATATTATGTAACATTTTTTTATACAACTAGATTAGTAAACAAGCATTAGATGGAAAGCGGTCATCGCAGCCTATTGATGCCTTCGCCAACTTCCTAGTGATGTCACATAGTCGCAAGATCGTCACAACTCTCCAGAAAATAATAATTGACTGAGGTCTGTTTAAGGTGGAGACACTTCACCTTATTAATTTCACCTTAAGAGTCAACATCATCTTTAGAGGTCAACCACGCCTGTACGCAGTGCATCCCGCTAATTAATAAACGAGACACATCTAATCACCGCGACAGGGTAAGTACATTAACCTCACAGACATTTACATTAACTTCTTGTTGTTGGGTTCTTACGAGTGAGTGATGTTGCCAGTAAGCTCCTATGGGGCTATTATTAGAAACGGGAGGGGCAATGAGCAATTATTCCTTACAAGCGTTCATAAGCTATGGTTACTTCACCACCTCAGGTGCCGATGTTGTACAAAAAACCTACTTTAAATTAAGTGTGTGTGTGTGTGCTCCTGTGCTCCTAACATGTTTCTCGCCTAAGACTAAACTCGTAAGGGGTTACTGTGATAGAAGCAGGGGTGGCAACACGCAAGCATACTTCTTGTATTGCATAGACTATTCATAAGCTAGATAAACCAGTTTTTCATAAGGTGGACCGTACGCTAGTATAATGTCTATTGACATTGTATTAAAAAAGTCTGACTTTGTATTAAAAAAACTGGCTTTGGTTAGATTATAGAAAGCCATTACACTCCATTCTATACAAAACCGTAAAAGTTAATGCCTCTTCTTTTTTTAGTGGTATTTTTCTGTGCGTAATTAAGGGGAGGAATAAAATTAGGGGTTATACCGTCCAGCGAAGGCACCAAAGCGATCCTTTGTAGTCCCTTCATAGTCGTTGAGGGTCAACAGAGGGCGTGTCTTAAGACCGCAGAATGGGATCCTAATGGACAATCTGGCCCGAACCTACCTTTGTAACGACGATATATGCCGAACATGGGGTCTACAATAGGATAACTAAGGTTGACAACCCTATTTTGTTACAAAATAGGGTTATCAAATTAAATGTATTCTTATAATAATTACGAAAATTTGAATTATTTTTTGAATTATCCCTCATCCAACACAACCTTTTCTTTCGCTCTTTCACTGTTAATAATGCCGCACAACTGTGGAACAAATTACCGCTGCAAATACGGGACAGTTGCAATGTTGTTACTTTCACGAAAAGGTTGAGAGAGTACTATCTTACTCACAATAAGTGATATATATACATATATATACACATATATATGTATAATACTTACATGTTATATGCAAAAGTGGAAGGATGGAGGAGCCGAGGAAGGCCGAGACTTACCTAGCATGACCAAATTGGTCGTGTTTTATCAGAAGGTGATGTCAGGAGTCCTAAAAACCAGCGAGCGTGCATGAGAAGAGCAATGCATGTTAAAGAAGCAAGTGAGATATGTAAGGATCGAGTCACATGGCTCTCGGTTCTCTCTGCCTACACCGCAAGGGATTTGGCGTGAAGTTATAGATAGATAGATAGATTATTTATACATTTATATTATTAAAAATTATGTGTGTATTTCTTATATATACACGTATATGTATTTTTGCATATAAATTAGTGTATAGAATTTATGTATATGGTAGCTATGTTTAATTCCGCATAAGTTTTTAACTCCCGGCCAAAATGAAATTACTGGACACACACTACGGTTAACTGGAAGAAATCGCTTAAAGAGATAAGCTCGCCATTGTACACCATTTTCGATGTAACAAACACTGTGTGTGCAATGAAGGATATGTAAAAAATTGTGTTCTGGAATAAAACATTAAAACTGTGCTATCAAAAAGGTAAATATAAACCAGTTGAGAATGCGCAAGCTTGCATTGCCAGAGGAATACCTGGCTCGTCAATTATATAACAATTCATTTTTTTTTTAATTTGTTGGCCATTTTTGTCGGCCATTTTGACCATGTTCCTTAAGAGATAGGAACGGTGTTCCTGAACATTCCTATTCTACTTTTTTATGCTGAATCCGAATCTGAAGTCAAAATTCGAATATTCGAAAAAAACGCACACACAGACAAACATATAGATTTCATATAGGAACGTTCCTGAATATTAACCAACCAAGTGCGAATTGAAAACAAGGGAGGGTTACGTATGTTTCTTGAACCGCAACTATATTCGGTCAAGAAGCGTTTTTAAAGCTATCCTAAGAAAGGCCTGTTTTTCCTTCTTATTCAGCTACATATCAAAAGGTAGACACGTTATACACCAACATTATTGTTTTTTAAAATGGCGCAACTAGTACTATATCTACGTGCAGTTATTTATTACAACACTTTGCTCTAACAACGAGACAAATGATAGGGCTTACCTGTCGTTAGAAAGAGATGAATATATATCTTAAGACATTTATGATTTGTGGCGAAGTACGCGTAGGCGCTACACGAGAGCGTGGCCAACTGAATGCGAGTTGGGCAATTACCTTACTTTCGTAATGCCATTCTAGACCATGTACGACGTATCTATAACTATAAAAACATCTTAGTTGTAATTATTATTTCTTCTTTGTGGCGTACTTGGTGTTCTCGCCAATGACAACGCTTTTATTATTTTAACTCAGCGTGTTACAAAAGAGACTTCTATGTTAAGGAACTCATCGTATAATAATCAAACAATATGCAATATATGTTTAACATTTCATTTTGATGCAATTTGATCTAACCTGCTTTGTGTGCTTCCGCCACCAATGTAAATTTGACTTTCGCAAAATAAAGCCTAAAATTTTGAGTTGAAACAGAAATAAATACTTCGTTACACTTGCCAATAAAAATTAAGCAAAGGAATTGAACGCGTCTCGACGTATTTGTGACTGGCCTTCAGATATTCTAAACTAGTATAAGTAATTACAAACCATTAAATTTGCAAAATTTATGGTGTCATTCCAAATTTATTGATAACCGCGAAGAAACCAAATAATTTGCAAACAAAAGCCAAGATCACAGCGAGAAACAATTAATTTTTATACAGTGACGAATTTATATTGTATTTTTTATACTACGTCGGGATGCATACAAGCATACGGCCCACGTGATGTAAAGCGATTACCGTAGCCTATGAACGCTTTGTAATACATTAAGTATCACTCGCTGCTAACACAGCAACCCCTTAGGAGCTTACTGTAGACCTCATTCACACGCAGGAATACAACATCCCTATAGAGTGTTGTTATTTGGCTGCGGTTTTCTGTGAGGTGTAGGTACTTCTCCAGGCGCCCTACTTTGATGCGCCCTACCTCTCTTAAAAACACCCAGACCAAGACAACATTTATGTGCATGAACATGTCTATTTGTCTTGGTCTGGGTTTTGGTATCAAAGTAATAACACGTTTCACCACTGCGCCACCGAGATCGTCGAAATTTCTTGTCAAAGATACTAGTTTTGTACGTATCGACATCTAACGTAAGATTTTCATACAAATCTACGCGTAAGAGAACATGCAAACTGAGCAGTTTAGTCACAAGCCACGAATTTAGTCGTACATGACTCGAATCGGGAACCAGTTGTACAATAGGCCTGTACTTTATCCACTAGGCTATCGCTGCTACTCTGCCTACCACCACCACCACATCAACACTAACTCATCTCACTGCAGGTCTACGACCCACTGCAGGGCTACGAGTCACCTTCAGCCGAAGGGGTTCAGAGCATACTCCACCACGCTGCTCAATTGCCAATTGGCGAAGGCCAGTACTTTCAAACCGGCCGAAGGCAACTGAGTTAGCTGAACGGCTGTATATATCGACAACAGCCGAGACCGACGACTTTACGTATCTGCACGGACAAGCTTGAGATAGATAAACGCATCCATAGACAGGCAATTCATAATATTATATATATATTGAAAATTACTATCTGCCTCCTGCGACTTCAACCACATAATAGCTCGGTGGAGCAATGGTTAGTAACGCTTTGACACCAATGCTCGTGGGTTCGATTTCCACACAGGATCAACATTCGTTTGCATTAACGTATCTGTATGTCATAGTCTGAGTGTTTTTTTTTTTTGACTGGGTAAGAACCTCCACCTCACAAAGAACCTAAGCCAGTGAGGGAATTGTTCGATATTAATTATCATACTGAATGCTGCTATAAAATACTGGAGGTTAGCATTAGATATGTATTTTCTTTATTGTATTAATTTGGGTACAATGAGTTTATTTAATTGAATATTTAATTGAATATTATTCATATATGTATGTATATCTTCACGCCAGGGCCCTATTTCATAAAGATTACAATTGTCAGCGACAGGTGACAGGCGAAAAGTCGACAATTCGGCAATTGTACGTTTCATAAAACATTTGGTCTGACATATTTTGTAATCGGAAAAGCCGACATATTTGTCAATTTGTCGCGACAATTCGACAATTTAGCGTTTCATAAAAATTTACAAGCGACAATGAAAATTCGACAAATTGTCGAGGATTTTCTGACAATTGTCGTTTATGAAACGCATAATTGTCAATACGCAATTACAAACTTGTCGAATTGTCGCACATTTTTGATAGGCACCCTTGGCCTGTGATCCCTTGCGGGGTAGGTAGAGAGAACCGAGCGCCATAAGACGCGGTCTTACACACTTCACACGCTTGTCTAACATTGATAGCTTTTTTCATGCACGCTCGCCGGTTCCTGCGGCTCCTGACATCACATTCTGACAAAACACTTCTTCGACGGTCTCGGTGGTCGAGTGGTACACTCCAACTAACTCTAACCCTAACTTTAACCCCAAGGCTAATGGGTTCGACTCCCACACCGGCAAAAAATTAGTGCATGAACATATTTGTTTCTCTTGGCCTGGGTGTTAAGAGAGGTACGGCGCATCAACCCAGCCCGTCTGAACAAGTACCCTTACCTCTCAGTAAACCACAAGAGTTACTTCCCCAGACGGGCTGCTTTGATGCACCCTACCTCTAATAAAAACCCCAAACCAAGACAAACAGACATGTTCATGGACACAAATTTTTGTCCTGTATGGGAATCGAACCCACGAGCGTTGGTGTCAAAGACGCGCTGTTAAACGCTACGCTACTGCGCTCGCTTATTTAATTTAGATAAAATCGATATTAAAGAATAAGTTAATAAGGTAGTTATCTGAGTAGAAGTAATGTAGTTATCTGATATCTGTATTAATAATGCCCACTTATAAACCTAATTTAGGGAAAATCTATATTAGAAAACCGAATTTTATATTAAATCAATAACATTGTTAATCTGTGAAATTCAGTATTAAAAAATTGTGTTTTTAATTAAATCAATAAATTTAGTAAAATATAAAACATATTTACATTTAATTAATTTCTTAATAAGAATATTACAATAGATAATAAATTTTATTTTTTATTTTATTTAAAACCTTTAAATTCAAAAACATAATTTCTTATTATTGTTATTGAGTAAATTGAAATGTGATGACATTAAAAACACCGTTACGTACTACGTGGGCGTAACGACGACTGAATGACTCGCTTGGCATCATGTTATGGGGCTGTTTACATGCGAATGTGATGGAAAAGTTATTGTGATTGGTTTACTTTATTTTAACTGCCATTATATACATATTCTACTATTATTGGAAGCGTTCACAGGGTCCGGTAAACACTTTGCATCCGTATGCTAAGTATGCGTTACTAAAAAATACTGCATAACACAACATTACAAAAAAAAAAATGTTAAGGCGGGATTTCAACTATAATACGAGTAATAGACCGGTTGCTATCGACAAGCAATTCTTTCTCACAACTTGGAACGCGTACTGCCTTGTTGTGGAGATATCTTCTCGCCAACTTTTAGGTTGTGTTAAAAATATATAAAAACGTTAAAATAAGAAGAGGCATGCTCCGTTGGTTCGGAAATGTAGAAAGAATGCAAGATGAAAGAATGACGAAGCAGATATACAATGCAAAAGTGGAAGGATGTAGGAGCCGGGGAAGGCGAAGACTTACCTTCCATGACCAAATTGGTCGTGTTCTATCAGAAGGTGACGTCAGGAGCCCTAGAACGTGCATGAGAAGAGCAATGAATGTTAAAGAAGCGAGTGAGATGTGAGGATCGAGTCACCTGGCGCTCGGTTCTCTCTGCCTATCCCGCAAGGGATTTGGCATGAAGTTATAGATAGATAGATAGAACTTTTAGGTTGTGGAATGAACTCTCTCGAGTCTTGCCCTGGGGCCTACAACATGAGGCTCTCTGTAAAGCCGTATCAGGTTTATATAGGGTCGGCAACGCATGTCTAACTAGTATTTTTTCCGCTAGTATTTTTTCTTGGTATGATCTGATATATTTTTTTGACGTTACCAAAGGTTTATTCATCTGCTGTAATTTGAATTCCTTTTTATAGTAGTCAAGTCAAGTCAAAATCTTTTTATTCCGTAAAAATGGCTACATTTGTTTGGAATCGTCACAATTTTTACCCCTACCGTGCAGTTCATGACTAGGTGAGAACTGATAAAAATACTCCCAAAAAAACTCAGGCATCCCTCTTTTGGTATCCAAACAAATTTACATAATTTATTAATTACATTATAATTGGATCGACTCAATCCCAGGCATTTTTATCATTAATATAGTCAGATACTTTATAATATGCCCTGCTGTAGTATGCCCGTATATTGCAAAATTGGGTTTTAGCTTTTCCCAAACTCAAATATTCCTAAATACTTTATTTTGCAAGAATACATTTTTGTCATATGATTCCATCATATTTAATACCTACAGTTATTGTACTATACTACTACTACTATAACTTCACGCCAAATCCCTTACGGGGTAGGGTAGGGTGACTCGATCCTTATATATCTCACTCGCTTCTTTAACATTCATTGCTCTTCTCATGCACGCTCGCCGGTTTCTAGGGCTCCTGACATCACCTTCTGTTAGAACACGACCAATTTGGTCATGGTAGGTAAGTCTTGGCGTTCCCCGACTCCTACATCCTTCCACTTTTGCATTGTATATCTGCTTCGTCATTCTTTCATCCTGCATTCTTTCTACATGTCCGAACCAACGGAGCATGCCTCTTCTTATTTTAACACCGACGCTCTTTTTCAGACCAACTCTGTTTCTAACATCATCATTGCGAATACGGTCTACAAGTCTTACGCCACAAATTATGCGCACCGCTCGCATTTCGACCGCGTTTATTCTACTTTCATGCTCTTTCTGCCATACCCAGCTCTCGCTTCCATAAGTTAGCGTTGGGACCAACACTGCATTGTGTATAGCGAGTTGTGCCTTCTGGCTCAGGTTTTTACTGCCAAGAAGTTTTCCCAACGCTCCATTCACACTATTCCTAGCACTCACTCGTCTTTCCATATCAGTGGTGTACCTTCCATCCCTGCTGAAAGCACATTCAAGATATACAATCTCATCCACTTGTTCCAACACTTCATCATCAACCGTAATCCTTACATTAGTTCTTGGATTGTTCTCTTTCAAATACCATTATCTTTGTTTTCTTCGCATTCAGTAGTAAGCCTTTCTCCATACATTCGTCTTTCATCGTTGTGACCAGTGTTTGCAGTTCAGATGGTGTATCTACTAATAGTACGGCACCATCTGCATACAGCAGATAGTTCACCACTAGGTCACCCATGCGCAATATTGTACTTCCGGAATTTTAAACAGCAAAAATGGCACTTTAAATTTAGGCTTCCTGTCCATTGATGCGGTGCACGGGAGCGGAGCCAAGCGAGGGAGCAATGCAGAGCGGGGCGAGAGAGAAATGCGGAGCGAAGTTGCAGACTAGGTTTGTCAATTGACGCGGAGCGAGAAAACGGAGCGGAACGAGGCAATATATGGAGAGGAGTAAGAGAGTATGCGAGCGGAGTAAGTGGAACACTGACCTGGCCACAGGGGCGCCCTCCTTCTCCGCATGTGGCGGCATCTCACAGCCATTTTTGCTTCCCTTCCCCGCATTACGTTAATAATGTACATATTTTTATTCTAGTTCCCAAACCAAACTCTACTGAAGCGTAGTAGAGCGAAATTCCAGAAGACAGGCAGCCTTATCCGTGGTACTATTCGATGAAGGCATTTTTATTGTATTTCATCTATATATATAATATATATCCTGTTCGTATTTGTCATGTGTCCTTCTATGATGTTTTGTTCCAACTACCTGCCCTGACTGACTAGGTCACAGAATTGCTGGAAGCTTTAGCTTGTATTGCAAGTGTAATCTATAACTTCACGCCAGATCCCTTGCGGGATAGGCCGAGGATACCGAGAGTATATAGACACTCTCGGTTCTCTCTGATGATAACTCGTATGCCTCTCGACGTAGGTAGTATAAAAAAAAAGGTGAGTAGACTTGCTAAGCAATTTTGTTTCATATGCTCTCCATTGCTTATTTACTTCACGTTATTAAAATTCACTTTTTTTTATATATATGGCAATAGTGTTGCTACTTTATGCCAATATCAAAGTCTTCAGTTTAGAACCATTTGAAAATCTTAATTCTATGTTCCAGCTTCAGGAACTGTGCTGAAAAAATACTTGGGAAGGGTACCTAGACCCAATCAACCCAATTTAAATACCACCCGTAAAACGACAGTGATTTTTACAAGGTTTTCTTGATCAACTTATTCACGTCTTCCAAAAAGTGCATAAACGTGTTATATTTGAGTTTTTTCATTACTGTATAACTTAACTTGCACTTATGTTACAAAATACTATCTAAATTGTCACACAAAACTAATTTTATACTGAATTGTAAAAATTTCAAGTAAAACAACAATGCTACTCGTCAAAAGCGCGGGAAGAAGTCCAAAATTTACTTTATTACCTTTCTAACATTTCATTTTTAATTAAAGTACAAATGAATAGAAAAGTCTGTTAATTACGAATTTAAATATTGGTAATTGGACCTGATATACGAAGAAAAATGTTTGATCTAAGGGAGAACGTTTCCTCTTAATATAACACATTTAACATGAAATTTCCCTGATTTTTCCTTGTACCGTTTTTTTTTTAATTTATGCTTCAACGAAAGACTTTTATTATTCATGGCAGAGGAAATTCAAGAGTTCGCATACCAGAAATTAATTACATAATGCTATATCCAGTGTTCCATCAAAGCTGTCCTATATTGCATCTAATCTAACTAATTCCTTTCACATATTTTTATACAACGTCGGGAGTCAAACAAGCATACGGCCCACCCGATGTAAAGCAGTTACCGTAGCCTATGAATGCTCGTAACTCATCTCATTAAGTACGTATCACTAACGCGATGCCACCTCAACTGCTAACGCAATTACTCCATAGGACCTTACTGGTGACCTAACTCACTCGCAGAAACACCACAACCCTGCAGGGAGTTGTTATTTGGCTGCGGTTTTCTGTGAGTTGGAGGTACTTCCCGGGCTGATTTGTTGCGCCCTACCTGTCTTAAAATCACCCAGCCCAATAGATACAAACATGTTCATGTACACAAATGTTTGTCCTATGCGTGAATCGAACCCACGACCATCAGTGTCAAAGTAGCTTTGCTTTGCTAACGACTACGCCACGAGTAAGCTCGTTGAAACCCTTCGTATTGTGTTACCACCTCATATACAATATTTTACATTCGTTCATAATTTTGAGCTTTGTAGTGTATGTATGTATGTATATCTTCACGCCAAGTCCCTTGCCGGGGGGCAGAGAGGACCGAGCGCCATAATACGCGGTCCTTACATACTTCACTCGCTTCTGTGACATTCATAGCTCTTTTACTTATGGATGATGACATTGAAGTAAAAAGATGAAAGAAGAATTATCCCAAAAATTTAAATTCAAAGAAATTAAAAGAATGGATATAGAAAATATTAAAAATGGAAGATATGTCAAACAAAACAAATAGACAAAATAGTAGAGAAATTTAATATGAATGAATGCAATGGAACAAAAACAGTGTAAAGTGTACAGAACAAAAAACTGTAAGTACAGAATGTGCACATCCACCGATTCTCACCGTTTAGCTATTCGCTGTAGCCTATGATGAACAACTAAAATACAAGCAGTATCACTCGCGTTACCCCACCTCGGACGCTTACTGGTAACCTCACTCGCTACCTAGAATACTCACGACGGAGTTATTATTTGGCTGCGTTTTTCTGTGAAGTGTGAGTCACTTTCTCAGTCGGGAGTTATGTTAGTTAATCAGCAGCGTGCACCACGTGCCCTACCTCTCCTACCCGTTGAGGCCCGCGTGGCTGAATTCCGCCATGCGCGCTACGGCGCCAAGTATATAATGGGCCTCAAGGCGTCAAAGCATCTAGATCAAGACAACAAACATGCATACAAATATTTGTCCAGTGTGGGAATCGAACTCTCGATCCCCGAAGTCGTATATCACATAAAATAATGTCATCATGTTATAACGAATGACGAGCTCGATGTCGCTGTTACGCTACTTTGATGCCAACGCTCGTGGGTTCGATTCCCACACAGGACAAACATTAATGTGTATGAACATGTCTGTTTGTCTTGGTCTGGGTGTTTTTAAGAGAGGTAGGGCGCATCAAAGCGCCCAGTTTGGTGAAGTATCTCCACCTCACAGAAAACCGCAACCAAATAACAACTCCCTAGAGGGTTGTTGTGTTCCTGCGTGTAAGTGAGGGATCCAGTAAGCTGCTAAGGAGGTGCTGTGTTAGCAGCAGAGGTGGCATCGCGTGAGTGATACGTACTTAATGTATTGCAAGCGTTTATAGGCTACGGTAACCGCTTTACTACAGGTAGACCGTATTCTTGTAAGCAAACTTATTTATATATATATTATTTCTTCATACCAGATCCCTTGCGGGGGTAGGTAGGTAGGTAACCCGAGCATTAATCTTAACCCGTAACGTGTCGTGGTACTAAAGACGAAAATGTACCCGCAGCGTCCCATACATTTGAAAATTTCCCGTTTTGGTTAGAAATATCCAATTTTCGAGTTGTTTTGAATAATTATATGTGACGTATTACATATCATAATTATTGTCGATAAATGACCGACACACTACACTGTACACAAACTAGATAATTTCAATAAAGTAGTTTTTCCAAAAATGAACGAAACAGTCAGTAGACTGATATGGGATATGGGACGTTGTGAGAACATTTTTCTTATAGCCGCCTCAGTCTACAGGACCCGTCATGGTTTAAACATTACTACCTGCAGCCTGCGTCTACTATTCTACGTATAAGTTTTATTAAGATTACATTCATAAAAAACCAGTTGCGAATGCGCAAGCTTGCATTGCCAGAGGAACACCTGGCTCGTCAATTATATAACAATTCAAATTTTTTTTTTAACTTATCGGCCATTTTGACCATGTTCCTGAACATTCCTATTCTACTTTTTTATGCTGAATCCGAATCAAAATTCGAATATTCGAAAAAAAGCGACAGACAAACGCACAGACAAATGCACGGACAAACGCACAGACAAACATATAGAATTCATATAGGAACGGTGTTCCTGATAAATGCATATACATTTGTAACAGAACTTATGGCAGGACGAGGTATATATATCTTGTCTTTATATTTTTGTTTAAAAATTAGGTGAGGTGGTAAAAATTCGATAGTATAGGTACCCTTTACGACGAAAGAAGTAAATAAAGATCTAAAATGGTTTTCCCTCTGGGTTTCCTTAGGTCAGGTCACACGTCTATCGAAATATAATTTCTTGAACGTGCTCACGATGTTTTCCATCACCGCCGTACAATTGGCAATTACAAATCCTACTAATATTATAAATGTGAATGTCCGTTTGTTTGTACGCTTTCACGCGAAAACTACTTAACCGATCATCGTGAAACTTTGTACACATATTCTTGGAGATATCAGAAGTAACATAGGATACTTTCTATTAAAAAAAAAAAATATCAATGCGAGCGAAACCGCGGGTAAAAGCTAGTACATAAATCCGAAAACACGAATTTAGTGGTACATGCCAGGATTCGAACCGGGTACACGTTGCTCAATAGGCCGGTTCCTTATCCACTGGGCTGTCACTGCTCCTGTCCTCCTGCTATGGTCAACGTTAACCCGAGCGAGAATCCTGGCCGCGTCCTTCGCTTTCAATTCTGAACCCAGGGACCGCTTTCTGGCTTTTAATTCTACACCTTGGTATGTCGTTTTCGGGATCCATCTTAGTAAGACCATTAATAATAAATCCTACTAATATTATAAATGCGAAAGTTTGTATGTATGGATAGATATTTGTTGCTCTTTCACGCTTAAACGGCTGAACGGATTTGAATGAAATTTGGCACGTAGATAGATTATGATCTAGATTAATACATAGGCTACGTTATTTTACTCCACGCGGGCGGTGCCGCGGGCAGCAGTTAGTAAATAAATAAATATTGTCGGACAAATTACACAGCGCCATCTAGCCCCAAAGTAAGCGAAGCTTGTGTTATGGGTACTAGACAACTGATAAACATACGTAAATACATTTTTTTTTGTAAATATAGGTATACTTATTATACATAAAAAATACCCAGACCAAGACAAACAGACATGTTCATGCACACAAATATTTGTACTGTGTGGGAATCGAACCCACGAGCGTTGGCGTCAAAGTAGCGTAACAGCGCGTTCCACCACTGCGCCACCGAGCTCGTCAATTGGCACCCATGTCATGCTTCACGACGTCAAGTTAGCACTTCTTGGGCTTAACCCTTCTACTAGGCGAAGGTAGCACAGCCAGACATTTGTTCCCCGCGTAATTAGTAGGCGACACTCTTGCAGTTTGCCTGCTATGTCACGGACATGAAAGTTATTGCGAATGCAGAAGTTATTTACTCGAACCTTCCGCGTCACTCCGAATTATCTAGCGTAGTATATTCATCGCAGCTCCTGCTGGTGCCGCTCACGCTTCGTTGCCATATAAAACTCAAGTAGTTTATCATATTTTATTTAAACCCTATGCGAATAACCTTTTTCTACACGGTAGCGTTGTGATTAGTAACGCTACTTTGACACCAACACTTGTGATTTGTTTCTCACACAGGACAAACATTTGTTGGCATAGGCATGGGTGTTTTTATCTTGGTCTAGATGTTTTTAAAAGAAGTAGGGCATAATAAATCAGCCCGTCTGAGGAAGTAACTCACAGAAAATCACAGCCAATGATTCGATAATAACAATTCCCTGAAGGGTTGTTGCGTTCAAAGCTTGCCACCAGTAAGATCGTAAGGAGCGGCTGTGTTAGCAGCAGAAGTGGTATCGCGTGAGGGATACTTAATGTATTGCAATCGTACATAGGCCTCCTGACGTTTGGTAAAAAAACCTAGTTACCTATAGTAGTAACCTCTAAAAGACACCGCAAAATAGAACCAGTTGAGAATGCGCAAGCTTGCATTGCCAGACACCTGGCTCGTCAATTATATAACAATTTTTTTTTTTAATTGTCGTCCGTTTTGACCATGTTCCGTGTTGACCATGTGTTTTGAGATAGGAACGGAGTTCCTGAACATTCCTATTCTACTTTTTTATGCTGTATCCGAATCTGAACACAACAGACAAACGCACAGACAAACATATAGATATACATTCATATAGGAACGGTGTTCCTGAAAACATGTGTAGTTTTGTTATTTAAAAAACGCTAATTCCCATTTTGTCATTCACGGCCGAAGAAGGCCCAGGTGATCAGAAAGGCAGTGTGTTTGTAAGTTCAGGAAAAGAAGTGGTACAGGTCTCTCCCCCAGTTATGTGGAAGCGGTTTGACCAAGAGGGAGCGTGCCGCGCGCGTGCCGCAGCGATGCGCGCGTGATACGAAACAAATTTGTGAAAATTACCGAATCACGTGTGATTTTGAGGGCTTGTCATTTCATATTCAACTAATGAATAGGGGTCAAATTAAAAAAAAAACCGTCAAGTGCGAGTCCGACTCGCGTACCGAGGGTTCCGTACAAACTTGTAGGTATGTAAATAGTTCGTTCACTACGGGAGTCGAGTCGCAAAGACAATCTCAAATAAAACAATTTTTTTTTGTCAAAGAAAAAATTCGGAAAACAGTAAATTTTTAGTTAATTTACTGTTTTCCGAATTTTTTCTTTACTTGTGATACGTGACTGTTACCAAATTTCATGAGTCTAGATCAACGGGAAGTAGTCTATAGGTTTAGATTACCTACCTTATTTATTTTTGACATTTGCGGTCAAAAATATGCGTCATAAACGGGGCACAAACGGCCGTATCTTTTGATTGCGTTGACCTAGATTTTTCAGCTTGATAACTTCACTTGTCCCTGAGAAAAGGACTCTTGACAGACGGACATATAGACAGATGGACAACAAAGTGATACTAAAAGGGTTCTGCGTTTCTTTTTAGGTACAGGACCCTAAAAAACTGACTGTTTCATAATTAGGTATATTTTATTGAAAAAATATTTATGTTTAATTTTTTCGCTCATCGATGTAAGGCTACTAGGAGTCTTCTTCTTCTTACGTCAGCTTTTATTAAACTGATAAAACCAAATCGTTATCATCAAGTTTAACAACGGACATCGCTGCAACTTGACGTGCCGCGAATGCATTGCATTTCTCTCAACACAATACATGTGATTGGTATGCAAGGCAGTTCACCCGGGACCGATGTAACTGTGAGCAACTGGCGTAGTAAAATACAAACAGCAGTATCTCAACTTCATACATTTTTTTTTGTACTACGTCCGAAGGTATACAAGCATACGGCCCGCCTGATGTAAAGCGGGTACCGCAGCCTATTAACGCTTGCGATATATTAAGTGTCACTCGCGCGATGCCTCCTCTGCTGCTTACACAACAACTCCTTGGGAACTTACTGGTGATCTCACTCACACGCAGGAACACAACAACCCTCTAGGGAGTTGTTATTTAACTGCGGTTTTCTGTGAGCTAGTGATACTTCCCCAGTCGGGCTATGTTGGTGTGTCCTACTTCTTTTGGCTACTTTAGCACCCAAGATAAACTTGATCTGGTTCTCTTCTATGTATCATTTGCATTTACAAAAACAGTATTCGCGTATATTTATCAGTTTGTATAGTACCTATAACAAAAGTTTCTTTTAATTGGGGCTAGACAGCGCTGTGCTTTGCCGGAGATACCTATTTTATATTATTTATTTATGCACCAGAAGTTACAACTCGCTATACACAACGCAGTGCCGTACCCGGCGCCAACTTATGGCGAGAGCTGGATATGGCAGTGAGAACATGAAGGTAGGATAAACGCGGTCGAAATGCGTAATAACGTAAGCGGTCGAAGTGCGTAAAGTTTGTGGCGTAACGCTTGGAAATTGCATTTGCAACGACAATGTTAGAAACATAGTTAATCTGAAAGAGAGTGCACTGCGGGTCATATGGGGAAGCTCAGGGTCTCCCAGCGTGCTACGGAAAGAGCTATGCTCAGGGTTTCTCTGCATGATAGAATCAGAAATGAGGATATCCGCAGTAGAACTAAGGTAACCGACATAGCCCATACGATAAGCAAGCTGAAGTGGCATTAGCCTGCACATAGTTCGTAGAACCGACAACTGCTGGGGAATAAAGGTTCTCGTACTGATACACGCAGTGTGGGACGACCCCACTAGATGAAGCGACGACCTCAAGAGGTTCGTAGGAACTCGATGGATGGATGATGCAAGTGGCACAGGATCGAGATGAGTGGCACTCTAGAAGGGAGGCCTATATTTAGCAGTGGACGAATGCAGGCTGAAATGATGATGAAGAGAGTGACGGTATTAAAGTAAAAAGAGGCGTGCTCCGTTGGGTCGGGCATGTAGAAAGAATGCAGAAAGAAAGAGTTACGAAACAGATGTTATACAACGCGATCGTAGAAGGACCTAGGAGCCGAGGAAAGCCAAGACTTACATACCATGAACTAAATTGATCGTGTTTTATCAGAAGGTGATGTCAGGAGCTCTAAAAACGGGCGAGCGTGCGTGAGAAGAGCTATGAATTTTAAAGAAGTCATGTGGCGCTCGATTCTATTTACCTACCCCGCAATGGATTTGGCGTAACGTTATGCAGATAGATTTATGTCGCATTTTCTGAAAATGAAAAGAAAATGTGACACAAATCTATTAAAGGTTTTATATTAATTAAAGGTTATTTATAGGTTTTTTTACATTCAGTCTGGCTCAGTCAAGTCCAACAAATATAACATTCGTTTTTAAGCGAATATCTTGAAAATCTATTTTTTTATTATTATTGCATGCAACAAAAAAAAAACAAATTTTTATGTGACTATTTAGTTCCTTTGTTAAAACTAACCTGCAAAATGGCTAAACCAATTTTAACAGCACTTAGTTCTCAAATAGAAAACTCCTAGACGAAGATGTACGCTACGTATATCGTATAAGTATTTAGGGCTCCTCAATAATAAAATTTAAAACTGTTTGTGTAATTTGTTATAAATAATACATACCGATTAAATTTAATGTTTCTTGTAAACAATTTAGTTAAAAAGAAGTTAAAAAGTAACATTTTGAAGTGAAAATTTCTTTAGGCACGTTAGGCACTTTTGAGATGGGAAAAAAGTACAAAACTCACCCGTCCGTCACACTCTTTGTTAACAACCCAAAAATAATGTTTACAAGTTTGTGAAGCTAAGAAATTTACACTTCTGACGTGCAGCCCTACTCCTGATGCTCTTTTTTATTATTAATTACGAGTATCAGCAGCTGAAATTCGGCTTTTGAAGTTTTACTACTGAAACCCTAAATATTTTCAGGATTAAAAACAGCCTACGTATTAATTCAGAACATACTCTATCTCTGTTCTAACCTTCATCTTAATCCGTTTTATATATAATAATATAATACATAATAGTAAAATAATAATTATTTTGACCCCTATGGCTGACTCCTATTACTGTTATAAAGATATATAACATTAAATTTGACGCATTTTCTATTAATACCTATAAGCTGACTTATCTATATATATATATATATATATATATATATATATCTATATATATATATATATATATATATATATATATATATATATATATATAGATAAGTCAGCTTATATATACGATAAGTCAGCTTATAGGTATTAATAGAAAATGCGTCAAATTTATATATATAAAGATATATAACATTAAATTTGACGTAATGCGTCAAATTTAATGTTAGACCGCTGGCAATGCAAATGTGAAAACCGTATCCAATTAGCCTGAGCACTGTATAATAAAAGTCAGTGACCGATTTGACTTGTAAGATGAGACCAAAAGATACTTTGAAGTGCTCTTTCAAATCTAAATCATGTTTCATATATCTACATACAAACTCTATATCTATATATATCAGATATATTAATTAATTAATTAATATATCTGATATATATAGATATCTAATTAATTTTCTAATTCGAATAACCAACTAAAGGGAACGCACAATCACCACATCGTGAATTCAACCGGTATAGATATGTACAAAAATCATTTTTATAGCGTTTAGATGCTGTTTGAATATTTAAATGGAGCTTACGAGCGCATGTACTTATGTAGAAAAGGGTAAAAAATCTCAACATTAGCACAGTCTACTGACTAGTAACGGGTTACGCGGTAGGGTGCTAATAAGGAGAGATAATTAAAAGAATATTATAGCAATTATTTCACACTTGAGTTATCAAAAACGATTTGAAAGAAAATAGCACAGTTATATAACATTAAGCGTATATGCTTGAGCTTAATTGGTACATAACACGAGATGATCCGTTCTTTATTACTTTATTACAGAAGATATTCGCACAAAGCAGGTACCTATCACTAACTTCGTATTTTCTGATTTATGTACATACTTAGAGCATGCTCGGCGGTGAATTAAAACATCGTCAGGAAAGTCCAAGAAATGATATTTCGAAAGACCTACCCCAAGAAAGGTCTGGCATTCCGTGCAGGTTGTGGAGGTATGTCGGTCGGTTCATGTAAAAATCAGTATTCTCTAAATCCTTAGGCTCATGTTTCGAACTCCGTGTATTCTAATGGATTAGGAAACGGGCTAACGCGAAGAAGAAGATTCGCACAAAAAAGGAAACGACGTACGTACTTTGTGAAAGTATGTTGGAACCTCACTCACTCGCAGGAACACAATAACAATCTAACGAGTAGTTATTAGCAGCGGTTATCTGAGAGGTGAAGGTACTCTCTTAAAAACACTTATACTAAGCGATATTTGCATGCACACAAATGTTTGTTGTGGGAATCAAACCCACGAGCCCCGGTGTCAAAGAACGTTACTAAACATTCCCCTACCAATTTCGCCAATTTACTTCAATAGATAGATATATATATATATACACACAAATACATATACCTTGAACAGCTGATGTGGTCGTACAAGCATACGGCCCACCTGATGTAAAGCGGTTACCATAGCCTATTGACGCTTGTAATACCTTGAGTATCACCCGTGCGATGCCACCTCTGCTGCTAATACAGCAACTCCTTAGGACCTCACTCGCTGGAACACAATAGCCCTCCAGAGATTTGTTATTTGGCTGCGGTTTTCTGTGAGGTGGAGTTATTTCCGAGACGAGCTGCTTTGATGCGCCCTGCCTCTCTTAAAAATACTCCAACAAAGACAAACAGACATGTTCATGCACACAAATGTTTGTCCTGTGCGGGAATCGAACCCACGAGAGTTGGTGTCTAAGTCGCGTTATTAACCGCAGCGCCACCGATCTCGTCAAAATAATAATGAGCAATTAACAGATTTTCTAAGTACTCTGAAAACCAATTTGTTTCAAGTTTCAACTCAATATCATGTTTACTATTTAGTAAACATGATATTCAGTTAAAACTTGAAACATATTTAATATCTTTTTCAAGCATATTTAATATCTTTTACAAATCGAAGTCAACAACAAAGTGAATAAGTAAACTAGTTAACTATTTCAAAGCTTTATCTGAGAATCTCAAGATTTATCTCAATTTCATTAGATATCAAATGATTTTGTTAAATTATTATGATTATTTTTATATAATTTGATATTGATATTGCAACAATTACCTTAACGCTATGACCCTACACCTACATCACATACAGTTTATTTTTTTTAAAAGAGCTATGAATATTTAAGAAGCGAGTGAGGTGTGTAAGGCCCGCGGAGGCAGAGAGGACCGCGTCTAATGACGCTCGGACCGATGGATACTAGGCAACTGACAAACAAACATCAATACATTTTTTTTTGTAAATACATGCTGATGATACGTAGAAAACACCTAGGACAATATATACAGACATGCTTATGCACAAAAATGTTTGTCCTGTGTGGC
This sequence comes from Pyralis farinalis, assembly GCA_947507595.1. Classification (NCBI taxonomy): domain Eukaryota; kingdom Metazoa; phylum Arthropoda; class Insecta; order Lepidoptera; family Pyralidae; genus Pyralis; species Pyralis farinalis. The sequence continues at coordinate 33,788,280 of OX382260.1, read as the reverse complement.
AATCGACCACTGCGCCACCGAGCTTATCAAATATTATTGCATTATAATATTTTACGTCATTGCGTCATTGCGCGTATAGAAAAACAAGAGTAAACTCGTGCTAGGATTGTATATTTGTACATAACATATAGACACAGTTTAGTATAAACTTATCTTTAGTATGTTCATAAAATTACAAAGTCTAGGCCAAGTCCCTCGTCGATTCTGTCAAACTTGCAAAAGTTCTGAAGCGGCACCTGTCCATAAATATGTTACCTTTCATCTTAATATTAAAAAAAAGTCGCTCGGACCGAGCGTCACAAGACCCGGTCCTCTCTACCTACCTCGCAAGGGACCTGGCGTGAAGATATATACCATAGATACCAGAAACAACGGGAGATGTGACATACTACGTGAGTTTACACCGGGACGGTTGTCGCCTAGTTTCACACTACCATTCTACGCACACAAGTACAACGACAATCTTTTTAGGGTTCCGTACCCAAAGGGTAAAACGGAACCCTATTACTGAGGCTCCGCTGTCCGTCCGTCCGTCCGTCTGTCACCAGGCTGTATCTCATGAACGGTGATAGTTAGACAGTTGAAATTTTCACAGATGATGTATTTCTGTTGCCGCTATAACAACAAATACTAAAAAATAGAATAAAATAAATATTTAAGGGGGCTCCCATACAACAAACGTGATTTTTTTCGCCGTTTTTATAGATAATGGTACGGAACCCTTCGTGCGCGAGTCCGACTTGCACTTGGCCGATTTTTTTAAGACGCTGTCATTGGACGTTTACTCATACAACACCCAAGTAAGCACGCACTACTACAAACACTGATAAAGCGACTTTGCTGGGACACGCGGGTCGATATGACTTTGTCGATATTGACAACGTTATATCGATCTATGATCTATCAAGAAGTGTAATGTTTGTAATAAAATATTTATGGGGTGTAAGTGGATCAATGTCAACTTAGAGCCAAAGCCAACCCCACTATACTATATAACAATTCCCTGGAGGATGATTGATTTCATGCGAGTTAGTGAGGTCACAAGAAGTTGAGTTGCTGGATTGGCAGCGGGGGTGACGATGAAAATATTGATGAAATAATAACTACAGTAAAGACTTATAATTTTTATCTAATACTAGCAGTCTATTGATACTTCGTATCGATAAGTGAAGTCAAAGCGCACCCCTAACCGACGGCAGAAACAAGCGGCCGTATCTCGAAACTGCACACACAGTGAACGAATAATATCACTCGCTTTACATTGCGTAACGAGCGGCGATGACTGCGTAATAGTAGAAAAGCAATGTATGATTTAAGAATGAGATGTTGATTATTTCAAATTTGCATCGTGGTAAGGTTCGGGTAGAAATGGCGTCGGAGAATTTTTGAAATTAATTTTGTATTTATGCTTATAAAACGTAATATTATTTGTACTTACAGGTGATAAGTGATTCCATTTGGTTTAAAGTTAACCACTGCACTTCTATTTTTGCAAATTGCAACAGCACAACTTGGCATTTTGCTAAAACAAGGAGCAACGTATCTCAATCGAACTTGATTGCAACTAACTAACTGTTCTTGGCAATGTTCTCGTTTTGAGCATATTGCGGCGATACCAACCACGCCCCCTCGTCACATCTCCCGTTGTTTCTGTTATCTATGATATATACCTATATATATATACACATAGTTCAAATTTTATACTAAAATAATTTATTTTGTACAATTTGTATTGATTATAATATGGATCTAAGAATTTTATACTTCCCATCACGTCCTAAACTAAGCAAAGCTCACAGTCAACGAAAAAGTGATTGATACCCCTGGTGTTCTTAGAACATAGTCTACGATAAATGCTTACCATCTGCCTGATTACAAACTTTTTTATACAACGTCAGGAGGTTTTGTGTGAGGAGGTGGTATTTCCAGCCTGCTTAGATGTGCCCTACCTCTTTTTAAAACATTGAAACCGAGACAAACAGATATATTCATGCACATTTTTTTTTATACAACGTCGGAAGGCCTACAAGCATACGGCCCACCTGATGTAAAGCGGTTACCGTAGCCTATCAACGCTTGTTTACATTAAGTGTCACTGCTGATAATACAGCAACTCCTTAGGAGCTTACTGGTGACCTCACTCACACGCAGGAACACAACAACCCTCTAGGGGGTTGTTATTTGGCTGCGGTTTTCTGTGAGGTGGAGGAACTTGCCCAGACTGGCTGCTTTGATGCGCCTTACCCCTCTTAAAATATCCAGACCAAGACAAACAGATATGTTCATGCACACAAATGTTTGTCTTGTGTGGGAATCGAACCCACGAGCGTTGGTGTCAAAGTCGCGTCATTCACGACTGAGCCAGCGAGCTCGTCAAACATTCTGAGTGAGGTCACCAGTAAGCTCCTTCCTAGCTGTATAAGCAGCAGAGGTGGCACCACGCTAGTGATACTTGATATAAGCTACGGTAACTGCTTTCCATCAGGTGGGCCGTATGCTTGTAAGCCTCCTGACATTGTATAAAAAAAGCATAAGTGTTTGTTCTATGTGGGAAACGAACCCACGAGCGCTGGTATCAAAGAAGCGGTACCAACCAATTTTATTCTTTGTTCAATAATAAGATATTTTTAGAGAGGTAGGGTGCATCAAAGCAGCCTGTCTGGGGAAGGACCTCCACCTCACAGCTCCACCTCAGAGCAGCCAAATAACAACTCCCTGGAGGATTTTTTTCATTCCTGGGTGTGAGTGAGATCACCAGTAAGCCTCTAAGGAGTTGCTGTGCTAGCAGCATAGGGGGCATCGCGCGAGTGATACTTAATGTATTGCGAGCGTTCTTAGGCTACGGTAACTGCTTACCATCAGGTGGGTCATATGATTGTGTGTCTCCCGTTGTTGCATAAAAAAATAATCGTATGATACGAACATATCGGACGCCAGTGTTATGGCCGGGTTATGAGGAAAATGGACGGTGGTGTCGCAACCTGGCCGGCACTGTCCGCCAGTGTACTGCAGACATCTATCTATACAGATAAATAAAATTGGAGTGTCTGTTTGTAATATTAAAATAACCGCTTTTTACTAAATGCATATGGATATATACACGGTACATATACCAAAATGAATATTTTTACAATTTTTGTCTGTCTGTCTGTTTGATTTCAGTTCAGAGATTAGCCGGATAATCTCTGAAACGACTGGACCGATTTTGACGGGACTTTCACTGATAGGTAGACGACTGTTCAGAGCACAATATAGGGTACTTTTTATCCCGTAAATATTTAGGGTTCCTGCGTAAAATATGAAAAACTGTTAAAATTAGGGGGAAATATCTTCCCCTTCGAGGGTGCGATTAAAAAAAAAAATAGATGAATTTCATTAAAATTAGCATCGATATTTCTATACGCGAAATACAAAATTAATGAGTTATAGAAAACTCTGCGAATTGAACAATAACTTTTTTGTTAAAATCCACGCGGACGAAGTCGCGGGCACAGCTAGTGTGAAATAATCGCGAAGTTGTGTAATGTTAGCCTTCTTCTGTTTTTCCTGTGAGAATGTTTTTTTTTTATTATACTACGTCGAGAGGCATACAAGCATACTTCCCACCTGATGTAAGGCGGGCCGTGTAGCCTATTAACGCTTGCGATATATTAAGTATCACTCGTACGATGCCTCCTCTGCTGCTTATACAGCAACTCCTTGGGAGCTTATTCTGATTTGATCTGAGTGTTTTAAGAAGCGTATCTAAACAGCCTGTCCAGGCATATACCGCCACGTTACAGCATACCGCAGCCAAAAAACAACTCCGTAAGCTCTTAAGAAGTTGCTATATTAGCAACAGAGGCGGCATTGCACGAATAATACTTAACGTGCTTCAATCGTTCATGGGCTACGATAACCGCTTTACATCAGGTGGGCTTGTATTCCTCTCGACTTTGTATAAAAAAAATATATTTGGCTGCAGTTTTCTACTAGTACCTACCTTTTTCCCACTCAAGCCTCTCATTCGTTAGAACCTCATTCGCCAAAAGGGTGCATATGTGTACATGAGTTTGGCGTTTGTTTGTTTGTAGAACTGTATTGCATAAATATTAAATAAATATTGTCGGACAAATTACACAGCGCCATCTAGCCCCAAAGTAAGCGAAGCTTGTGTTATGGGTACTAGACAACTGATAAACATACGTAAATACATTTCTTTTTTTGTGAATACATACTGATCATACATAGAAAATACCCAGACCAAAACAAACAGACATGTTCATGCACACAAATATTTGTACTGTGTGGGAATCGAACCCACGAGCGTTGGTGTCAAAGTAGTGTAACAATTTTTATTATATTTTTATTTTATTTATTATATAATTTTTATTTTATTGTTTACATTCGTAAAATACAAGAATTTGATTTGCAAAGTTGGGCTTATTCCTTCGAGGAATCTCTTCGAGCCAACGAAAAAAAGTATATTTTATTATTAAAATTAGCGTTAATTCATAAAAAGGGCTAAGTGACAACCTCACAAACGTCTTTAAAATTACAATACTGCATATAAAAGCCCCATAGAAACAGTATTCATTCAGTCACTTAGCAATGCATGAATGATTATTAAACAAGGTGAACTTAATAAAATATTCACCAAGGTCATCGGCGTCATACAGAGTTGATCCGTTGGGAAAACACGTTCTAGTGGGATTTTTTACATAGTGTACAGTAAAGGATGTCCGCTTTAACAACACAATGATGTAGAATCGATTAAAAAAACAATACATTGGTAAATAAAAAAACATATATCGAAGTGTTTGTGTACTTATGAAACATTGCAAGTTTTTAATAGTTAAACAAACTCAGTTCAAGGTAATTTGATCTTTGCCACTTAACATTTAGTTGGTACTTGTTGCATTTAGCATCATTTTTTACTTGTCTGTATATTATTTGTCGTTATATTTGGTGCTATGTACCTAGTGTGTTCTTGAAAGTATCGTCAGCAACGAAAGTCGTTGTTTATTTGTTTGGGTCGGGGAAAAAGCTTTTTAATATTTTATTAACAAATTCAAAGTATTTTTGACGTGATAACGTCTTATAAATCGATGAACGCCGGGTGCACGCACGAAAAAGTGTCGCGTTCCGCCTGTGCAAGCGAGAGCGCGGAACAAGCGATGGACGCATCTATCTCTCTTCCACTCCATCGGCCGATGCGTCCGAATAGAAAAGAGACAGTGGCAGCACACAACCTACACGTGAATTGTTTTAAAGTGAAGTGAAAAGTTAATGTGGTTTCCATTGTTTATTACAACAACAAATAATGATAATTCAGTGATAATAATTCAATTCATAAAAGTATGCAATTTTTCATCAATGTTTTCTTATGACGTTATCACGTAAAATTAGCGTCCGTAAACCGACTTTACAGACAACCAATTTTTTATCATAGTTTAATTATATTTAATTATAATAGGTAGTAACATTATAGGTAGCAACATAATCCCGTTGCAGTAGAAATTTTAGGAAACCGAAACAGGCGACATTTTGAGGGTGTAAGGTCAGTGCTATACGGTGGCTGCATTAACTGGTGGTGATTTTTTTTTATATTTAGATTTTTTTAATAAAGGTAGGGTGTATCAAATCAGCTCGTCTGGGTACATCCACCTCACAATAAACCGCAGTCACATTAAACTATTTGGGGGGTTGTTGTGCTCCTGCGTGTGAATGAGGTGACAAGTAAGGTCCTAAAGCGTTAGGCATTAAGTGACAGAAGCGGCGTCGTGATACTTAATGTAGTTATTACAATCGTTCATATGCTAAAAGACGCGACTAAAAGAAAAGAACACTTCTCAACCACAGCTCTCTCAACAATTGCTGAGTGGCTGAAGATGTATGTAGTCTGGCGTTATCGTGATGCAGAACGTTCTGTAGAATAATTCCGACCATTTTTTTGTAAAAGCTTATAATAAACGATGCCCTTTAGGTTTCTTATCACTCTTAGATGTTAATTTACTGTAACTAAAATGTAGGAGCCGAAGAAGACCAAGACTAAGCCACCATGTGATGTCAAGAGACATAGGAACCGGCGAACGTGCATGAAAAGAGCTAAGTATATTAAAGAAGCGAGTGAAGTGTGTAAGGACCACGTCTTATGGTGCTCGGTTCTCTGTGGCTACCCCGCATGGGACCTGGCGTGATATACTTACATACAACTAAAAAGACCGCCTTTTTTAAACGGATATAGGTATTTTATAATGAATGACGTTCATACTTAGTATTACTAAACGAATAGGTTTACCCGGTTTGTTGTTTTGGTATTTTTAATACCGACGGGGATTTTCTTCAACGGAAAATTATTATGGCTAACAACAACAAATTTACTGATGATTGGATTCACCACATGCATTCATATATATTTTATTTTATCACTTGACGCCATCATTATTATTATTATATTAATATCAATTGAAAAGAGAGGAATATTGGCAAGATGGATTGGATTTATGACGAGCTCGGTGGCTCAGTCGTGAATGACGCGACTTTGACACCAACACTGGTGGGTTCGATTCCCACACAAGGCAAACATTTGTGTGCATAAACATATCTTGGTTTGGATGTTTTAAGAGAGGTAGGGTGCATCAAAGCAGCCCGTCTGGGGAACTACCTCCACCTCACAAAAAACCACAGCCAAATCACCTTAGAGGGTTGTTGTGTTCCTGCGTGTGAGAGAGGTCACCTAAGCTCCTAAGGAGTTGCTGTCTAAACAGCAGAAGAGGCATCGCGCAAGTGATACTTAACATATAATTACAAGCGTTAATAGGCTACGATAACTGCTTTACATCAGGTGGGCCGCATGCCTCCCGACGTTGTATAAAAAATTTTTTGGTCTATAACCATTTTAGAAATGTTGGTAAATTACAAAAAGAAAAACGAAAACTGTGCCAAACTAATTAAATAAGATAAGATTTCAAATAAATAATTTAAAACGTGCCTGCAAGGGCCCAATGGCTAATGAAGAATTTGTATTTTTTTATCTTTATATACAATACATATAATCATAGAGATTAGGTACAGCAATAAATATGTCAGGAACAGCGCATTTAGAGAGTATAGTCGGTTTACTACAAGTAACTCAAATAAAATCGTCAATAATTTCAAATACCGAAGTACTTCCATAAACATAATACTGATTGTTTAATAATTATGTGAAATGTGCAAAGTACGTCTCACATAAGGTCGTTATGCGAATTCGTAATTGGAATAGAATATTGATGTATCTCATATCAGGTACGATGTATGTGGAATTATCTACATGTGAATTTTACATTCATGTGATTAAAAAAGAGAGTAATAAGAAATCTGATATGGGAGTTAGCAGCTAATATATATGCCCTGGTTTGATGTGCGTTATCTTACTATTTAGAAACGCTTCTCATTTTAAAGAATTTAAAAAATATCTATATATCTATATCTTTATACCAAGTTCCTTGCGAGGCAGGCAGAGAGAAGCGAACGCCATATGAGTCGGTCCTTACACACTTCCCTCGCTTCCCTGGGCTCCTGACACCAACTTCTGATAACTTGCAACAAATTAAATACTAAAAAACTCGTATCAAAAATATGATTTTTTAGTATCCAAATTAAAATTGTAGAAATACACCTAGACTTTCTTGATGTCTCTTCAAAGTACATTAGTAATATATAAAATGCTTATTTTACGTGGCAACACTAATGTGCAGCAATTTAGATAAAATTTAAGAAGAGCGAGCGGTCAAGGAGATTTAGCTTAGAGTGTAGTAATCGCAAACCGGATTACTTGAGTAAAGAGCCGTGTACAATGAGTAATGAAACAGGATGGATACGGCAATATATTACACCTTGAACTGTGCCTCTGCCCGGCACACAAAGCGCTGTAGAGATGAAATGGGGATTTTATCTTAATAATATCCTTGATATATATAAAATGATGATAATGATAAAAACATTTTGACGAACCCGGTGGCTGGAGTAGTTAGAAATGCTTATTTAAACCAAGGCTCATGGAATCAATTCCCATACAGGCCAAACTTTTGTGTGCATTGATTTGGTCGGGGAGTTTTAAGAGAGGTATGTGCATCAAAGCAGCCCGACTGAGGAAGTACCTCACAGTAAACTTCGGTTAAATAACAACTATCTGGAGGGTTCTTGTGAGTGTTCCTGTGAGTGAGAGAGTGAGTTTAAATGTAAACGTTCACAGGCTCCGTAAACACATTACATCAGGTGGGCCACATGAATGTATTCTTCCCTACGTTGTATAAAGACACGACCATAAACCAATCTTATGCTTTTTTACCTTTATTATTTTTCCTACTAGTATTTCGGAAGTAGCCATTGGCAAAGGAGAAATAAGGAAAGGAAAATTAAGGAAATCACAGTTGAAGGTATTGTGATTACCTCTAAATTTAAAATTTGAATTTTATGGCATAATTATTATTAAGTTTTAAGACAGTAAACTAAGCTTTACATTAAATTTTTCCCGAAACTGCTTACATGTCCTGAAATATGAAGTCTGCAACTTTCCAATAGGCACAATACGTCTGCTCCTAGTATGAAATAGTGGTTCAACTCAGCTCTACTCTGGATACCAAAGCCAAAACAGGATGTTCAAAAAATTTTGTCTGGTTAGCCCTCTATTTACCACACTATTAAAAGGTTTATAATTAAAATGACTGCATATCAAAATGTAAAATTAAGGCATTTGGAAAATTTATCATTCTACGGTCCATGCATTTAAACAACAGTCGAACGTTACGCTTGTTTGCCACCCGGGTGTTAAAATATATATTTTCATAATTGTTTTCAACACAACTTAACACAGTTAATATTATAGTAAATATGTAAAAAATATGGTAATAAATACCATATCTACCAATTATTCGTTCAAAGCTCTCGAGTGTGAGGTGTCCTGTTTTGCGTACGCGCAATGCATGCAACGATATTTTACTGGGCACGTAGTATTTGGCAATGAAGTTATGGATTATTTTTTATTGCGTCTATTGACAAATTACCCACCAAACATATTCTCATAGTTTACCAAGTGTCATCATATTCTTAACACATGGAGTAGCAAAGTATTTTAAAACCATTAATAATAGCATATATAGTATACCTAATTAACGCGAGTAAGGTGTGTAAGGACAGAGTCATGTAGCGGTGGGTTCTCTCTGCCTACCTCGAAAGAGACTTGGCTTGATAATTTCTTCTTCATCTTTGCGTTATCTAGTTTCCTAATTCATTGAGATCGACTACCTAAATCTAAGGATGTAGGGAAGATACTGATTGATGGAACGACTGCCGTCAGACCTCTTCGACCCAAAGAAAAAACCGAACGTTTCTTAGGTAAGGGCACACGTCTTTCGAAATATAATTTCTTGGACGTGCGTCGTGATTGGTGGTGAAGGAAAACATCGTGAGAAAACTCGCACGTTTTCTCACGATGTTTTCCTTCACCACCAGTCTAATGCTAATTACAAATATGTACATAAATCCGAAATCACGAATTTACATGTCAGGATTCGAACCGGTAACCGGTTGGTCAATAGTTGGTTCTTTATCCACTGGGCTATCACTGCTCCTAGACTTGGCGTGAAAATGTAAAAATATATACTATTTCAGCCTCAACAAATCCCCTTTTGGTTTGGGCCAAAAAACAGGTCGTTTCTGACATTTTCGCCTTACTGAACGTTCACTGCTTAATATATAAAAAAAATATATAAATAAATAATATTTACATGCAATTTGATTTAACGTGCTTTGTGTGCTTCCGCCACCAATTAGTACCAACCAAACTAGGGCCGGCCGACACCCACCCATTACCGTTAGTAGATGATTATTCTCCTCTTCCATTTCCCTTACTCGAAATTCGAAGTGGCAATAATTTAGTTCGTTAGAACTTATTACATACAACTGTTTTAGTGAGTGAGTGAGATTTTAAATGAATTACTAAGGCTTAGCTGCGTTAACAGCAGGGATGGTATCGCGCGAATGATGCTTATTAACAATTAAAATGAATACTAGATGTTAAAATAAGAAGAGACATGCTCCGTTGGTTCGGGCATGTAGAAAGAATGCAGGATGAAAGAATGACGAAGTAGATATTGACGAGCTCGGTGGCGCAGTGGTGAAACGCGCTGTTACGCTACTTTGACACCAACGCTCGTGGGTTCGATTCCCACACAGTACAAACATTTGTGTGTATGAATATGTCTGTTTGTCTTGGTCTGGGTATTTTCTATGTATATTAAGTATGTATTTACAAAAAAAAAGTATTTACGTATGTTTATCAGTTATCTAGTACCCATAACACAAGCTTCGCTTACTTTGGGGCTAGATGGCGCTGTGTAATTTGTCCGACAATATTTATTTATTTATTTATATACAACGCAAAAGTACCATAACCAAATTGTGGTCATGTTCTATTAGAAGGTGATGTCAGGAGCCTTAGAAACCGGCGAGCGTGCATGAGAAGAGAAATGAATGTTAAAGAAGCGAGTGAGGTGTGTAAGGATCGACATGGCGCTCGGTTCTCTCTGCCTATTCCGCAAGGGATTTTGCGCGAAGTTTTAGATAGATAAATAGAATTAAATTAGAATTATAAATATTTAAGAAATTATTAACATCAAAGAAATTATCCGTGTAATTAATTTATTTATTTTTGAAGTTAAAATGCTTTAGACGCGATATGACTAGTAATTCAGAACCTTTTCGTACGGAAATAACGTTCACTATAAAATTAAAATAAACCGTTTACGGCGGTACTGTGACTAAATACATATTTAGCTATAAATTGAGAATTCAAGTAAACAAAATAAAAAACGCATTTATTTGACTAATACTTTACACATGCAACAAAGTATTAGTTTCTTAGTCTTGTTAGTTCTTAGTAATTATTGACATCTTTAGTCAAACAATCAATCGACAAATTTTGACATCTTTTGTCAATCATTCAGTCAAATTATTATAATAATTGATTTAACTTTGTAATAAGTTACATAAATGTGGTTTTTATTACTCCTACTGCAAATTTATTATCAATGGTATCAACCTTTCGGAAAATGGGTTTGTACCATTTGATGGCCAACGCGCGCGCGCCACCCCGCAACGCTCGCATTTAAATATTTCGCATTTTACCACACTAGTAACCTAAATTCAAAATAGTTACGAGAAAGACTAAGCAATGAAGTTCATATTTATTTTTATGCAACGCCGTCGGGAGACATACAAGCATACGGTCCACCTGCTGTAAAGCGGTTACCGTAACCTATGAACGCTTGCAATACATTAAGTATCACTCGCGTGGTACACCTCTGCTGCTAACACAGCAACTCCTTAGGAGCTTACTGATAACTACACTCTGACGCGCAAAAAATAATAATCCTCTAGGGAGTTTGTTATTCGCCTGCGGTTATCTAGTGGTACTTCATTAGGCAGACTACTTTAATACTAATATATATATATACTTTAATAATATGTCTCATCCAAGACAAACTGACATGTTCATGCACACAAATGTTTGTCCTGCGTGTTGTCGTTGGGCGTTGGCGTCTAAGTAACGTAAAAGCGCATTTCACCACTGCGCCACAGTTCGTCAAATACAGAATTAGTCCATTGTACTTAACACGTACAGACAACACGTAAGTAAGTAACATATACAACCCTCCAGAGAGTTGTTACATGGCCGCGATTTTCTGTGAGGTGGAGGTACTTCCCCAGGAGGGCTGCTTTGCTGCGCCCTACCTCTCGTAAAACAGACCAAGGCAAACAGATGCGTTCATGCACACAAATATTTGCCTTGTGTGGGGATCCCACGAGCGTTGGTGTCAAAGTTGTGTTATTCACGACTGAGTTGCCGAGCTCGTCATAACTCCGCTACCTCTTTGTCGCCAGAGCTCGGTTTGTGAATCAGCAAGCAGCACGCTGTGTCACAGCAGTGGTCGACCAAGCGCGGGTGAGGATGTCTTTATTTTTAAGTATAATGGTGTCTTACATCACAATAAGTGCCAATCGCACTTTACCACCTCCGCTACCAAAGAGTCACTAAGAAACAAATGCACTTAAAAATCATCAAATTAACTTAGATAAAATAACTCTACCACTTACAATTAAGATTTGTTTTTAATAAATTAATAAGAATAAATGCGGTCGAGATAAGAGCATTGTGCAAAATTTGTGGTATAACGCTTGCTGACCACGTTCGTAATGTAAACGTGAGAGAAAGAGTTGACCTGATAGAGAGTGTTGGTGTTAAGATAAGACAGGGCATGCATCGTTGGTTCGGACATATAGAAAGAATGCGGGACGAAAGAATAACGAAACAGATATACAATGCAAAAGTGGAAGGATCTAGGAGCCGAGGAAGACCGAGACTAACCTATCATGACCAAATTGGTCGTGTTTTATCAGAAGGTGATGTCAGGAGCCCCAGGAACCGGCGAGCGTGCATAAAAAGAGTTATGAATGTCACCGAAGGGGAGTGAAGTATGTAAGGACCGCGTCTTATGGCGCTCGGTTCTCTCTGCCTACTTTATATTATTATATATTTATTTTTATTTCCATGAACATAATTTCATTTTTACATATTAGCAGACTGGACAAACAGTTGAAACAGTTGGAACCAATATTTTCAAACGTTTTAACTTACACCTCGTAAGTAGCTCGTAGTTATCTTCAGAACTAGAATCAACCTTAACTGCACTGCATCCGTCGTCTTTACAAAAATGAGAGGGCAGTTCCAATTTACAGAAGATCGCAGCGAAAAAACTACAGCGAAATGAATATTTAATAACGAAATTACCGAACTGAATAACAACTTGTTAATAAGTATTGCCAGTAAATTAATTCAAAATTGAATAAAGAAAGTGGTTAGCCAACAAATGTTTGTAAACTGTCCAAGATTATTTGCATATTAGAAATAGGCTCTGATTGTGGCTAAGACATGTTTATTGCTACATTAATTATATTATTTAATGATGTATGCTTGTTTTGTGACATTTTTTTCGATAACTTACTTAATATCCTTATATTAATTTGAAAAAATACATATCAAATATTTTATTTGAAATTTAAAACGACAGAATGTCTGATAATGAATAGCATTTATAATAAATTAATTTAATTCCTCTCTAAATGACAATTCTCCGCAGGGTTCTAGTTTTTCTGAAAGCGAGTGGCCAAGAAACTAAGGAGGTTAGTGCATTAACAACAGAGTTGTCAAAGCTAAGCCCGAGTAGTACATACTTATTTTATTGTAATCATCCATGTATGCAATGTACAGTGCAATATAATCATCTTCTTCCTAGAGTTATCTCGTTTCCTAATCTATTAGGATTGACGGGGTCTGCTACCTAAGCGTAAAGATTTTGCGAAGATACTAATTTTGACATGGAGCGACTGACGTCAGACTCCACATCCCAGAGGGAATACCAGACCTTTTCAGGAACACCGTTCCGTATATGAAATCTATATGTTTGTCTGTGTGTGCGTTTTTTTCGAATATTCGATTCGATTTTGACTTCAGATTCGGATTCAGCATAAAAAAGTAGAATAGGAATGTTCAGGAACACTGTTTTCATCTCTCTGGAACATGGACAAAATTGCCAACAAATTAAAAAAAAAAATTGTATTGTTATATAATTGACGAGCCAGGTGGTTCTCTGGCAATGCAAGCTTCCGCATTCTCAACTGGTTTAGTTTAGGTTACACAAATATATTTTTTTAGACGTGCGGGTTTCCTTACTTCACATCAGCGGCGAGCAAGTGATAGTTACAAATATGTACATAAATTCGAAAACACGAATTTACTGGTACATGCCAGGATTCGAACCGGGTACACGTTGCTCAATACGCTGGTTTCTTATTTACTAAGCTATCACTGTTCAATGCAATGCAATCATATCACATATCAAAGGCACAATTACAAAATAGTTAATACGAAACAAACTTAAATGCAAGTTAATAATGAAAATTATACGTATACGCATCATCTCATGCAATGATGTTTTATAACGGCATACCTAATGCATAAGTTCGAACTTCACGCATCGCAGATTCTATCCCGTATTTGACGTACACTTGCTGCATAGACAATCAGACATGTGAAGTGCATATTATAGAGATATAAAGCAGTAGGTATAGTTCAGCAAAATAGTCGAAATAGTCGCACATGTACCGCCATCCGTCACTACACGAGTCAAAGAAAAAATTTGCTCTAAAATAGGTCGAGATTGGTCTTTTATGGCATACCCATAATAACCAATGTTCGGGTTTGTATTATGTTTTGGCTTTCAGAAATAAACTTTTTTTTAAAAGACAATGCGCTTCTGAAATAGTTTTGTGAATTGGAGCCGGCTAAAGTTGAGATTAACGTTTGTATTTTTATCGTAATGCTTGCCGTTGAATTCAAAACCAGATAATTAAATAATATTTTAGAGTCCCTAATAGGGGTACATAAGATAAATAGATAGAGAGATAACATTAAATAACACATTATACTCTAAATATCCCGAATTCATGGTTCAATTTTGAAAACAATATCTTTAAGTTTTGTATGAGAGCGCCCGTAATATAGAGGATATTTTTTCAAATGAAAAACACCTAAATTGACGCTGGTTGTACTCGTACCTAAAATTTATGCGAACCCTGATACTTGATAATTTTAATTTTGGAACTTGGACTTCGCATTCCAAATGTGTCAGTCAGTAGATATTTTTACTGTAAATATAGTTGTAGTAAGTATACTAGTAACAAACAATTTAAAATTTTGACACAAGGATAGCTTTATTCATAGAGACAACTGGGCTGTGGTCAACTTAAGAGTTATTACAAACATTGACGGGTATTTTTATAATCTCATTGTGTGTGAGTGCAAGATTGTATTGTAAATAAATATGATACAATGTGTGTATACGCAGCATGTGCATATTTTGAATCCTTTTATTTATAAAAATCAAATCACGTTTCTATGTATTGAAGCCCTTAATTTTGAAGAAAAAGTTCTAGATAAAAATTCTAGATATTTAGATTATGTAGCTACGCCCCAAGTTTTATCAATATCATTAGTTTAGCTAGAATCGTTGAAAACAGAATGACGCAAAGGCATACATATTTATTGAGCTTGACTCATTAACTCTTATGAATTAATTTTCATCAAAATCTCGAACGAAATAAATCACGATCACATTATCTTCTTCGAAATTTAAAATCAATAGAAAGTGAAACTATTCCATAAACAAAGCAGATCCTGCCAAATACAAGGGACGTAAAAAATGTAGGCACCTATTACGCATGTTTACTTATATTAGGCATAGTATGTTGTATGAAATAACATTACTGCTAATACAATATTAGATACTTTTATAAACTTCGGGACTGCTTCGTACAGTATTGAATTTAGTGCCATACCAATCATGATTTGACATCTGTCATTATTATCTATACATGATAAAAATCAGTCACCGTGCGTTATACCGATTTGATTTTTTTTATTTTTTGAAATGTTCAACACAGTCATTATCGGGAAGGTTAAGAAAGAAAATAAAACGCAGATGAAGTCTCGGGTATCAGATAGTACTTGATATAATTCATAAATGATACTTGCAAAATGGATTCTTAAATAATGATGTACTTGCACAACATACAGGATACCTTATGAAATAAATGCAGTAATATCGGATATAATCGGAACAACATTTAATTAAAAAAGTAAATCTGACTTTATTGAAATCGATGCAACGCCAACATCAAACATTAAGCTTCACAAATAAGGTTTCACTTCTTGGTTTCAAATTCTCATTTCCTAACTTTTTATTTTATCAAAAGCTTCATAATTTTTTCTCTAACCAATGTAAGAGAGTGCTCATAAAAAGAAATAACTAAATCATAATTGGACATTTCTTTAGTTATTTTTTATTAACTTATTAAATTATCAATAAATCTTCAACAAAATTATCTCGGGATCTACCTTAGTGCAATGCAGAATAAACTATATCGTAAGTGAATTATTTCTTCTCCATCAAATCAAAAAATTGTATATTCTAAGTAAATAAAACAACAAAAATCTTTCCTTCTTTGAATTTGATTAAAAAATAATTACTTATTACTATATGAAGAGATATACTAACTACACTTATTCAAATAATTACGTTTACGTATTAATTATTTACTCACTTACTCAATTTTTCTTATTAATTATTTACTTTTATTTATATTTGTTTAATAATTATTTCACGGGATTGGGAATTATTTCTTTATTAAAGACACATCAAAGTATAAAAATAATTGTGAAAAACTCATTCCAGAGTATGATACTATATTCATACCTATTAAACTTCAAAAATTATAAGTTACTTTAAATAAAACGTCTCACCTTTCTAAAACAGTGAAGCGCAATTTTTCTCTAAAGGCATCACTTTAAAACACTTTTCAACAAATAATAACGCTCAAAACAAAACACCATAAACAAACGAAAAAATAAAACTTTTTAAATATCGAACACCGGCGCGTTTCGTTTCAAATAGCGTTCAACCGCGGTCACGGCGCGGTTTACATGCGGCAAATGACCATAGCCTCACCTGCTAGATACGAACGCATCTAAGGTAATGAATGAAGTAATATTATGACTGTCCGTATGTGCGTAATTTTAAAGTACTCGTAAATTTACGCACATACGGACTTTGTAATTGTAATTTGGAGAAAACATTTTCATGTTATATTTTATTACCCGTTTTTAACTTTTAATAATTTAAGGATAATAATATTTTAATGAGTATGATGGTCCAGTAGCAGTGTGTAGTTTAACAATAGGAATCGCGTCCCGAGTTCGATACCCGTACAACGCAAATATTTGTGCGCATTAACAAATATGCGTCTCTTGGTCCGCTAGTTTTACATGTATACAAATAAAACAACATATTTTGCATATTACTGGGACTTCGTAAAAGAAATGGTTAGACTAATAGTATCATTTTTTCTCATCAATTTTTATTTATAATTTTTCAAATGCTTCTGCTACTCTTCCTGCGCAAATAAAATATTCTTACATGGCATATAAAATAAATAACGAAAGGGGAGAGTCGCTTTAATTATTATTTTAACTGTATTTTATTTTTATTGTTTATTATTTTAACGAATATAGTAATACACACTCCGTATAAATACCGTACCCTTGGACAAATATCGTCTTACGAAGTCATAGATTTACTTAGAACTTTGCTTTTAAAATACTATATAACTCCTATTGACACTGATTTATGATCTTGTTTATAGTCTACCTTGAATAATTCATTGCGATTAATACTAATTTTACAGACAAACCCACGATCCGAAGCTAGTTTTTAAAACAGAGCGCACAGCCGAGTGCAGACAGACTGTACGACCTTGCAGCAAGAGCGTATGGTTTTGGCGCCAACCATATACATTTAAAACGAAAGTAATGCATTTACATTTTTATGGTTCCATACATAACGATAAAACAGTCACTCTGGTGCTGTCTGTCTGCCTGCTATGAGATTAGCAGATAGACAGACAGCCAGTCAAAACTAAATATTTAATTAAAAAATGAATTTTGTTGTTCATAAGGACGCAATAATTTTACATAGGATATATAAAAAAATATTGTTTATTATTTTTGCGAAAACTATTGTTTACACACAGGATAAACTTTCTATGTCTGTGGTTTTGCACCATAACAGAAAAAATATTGTTTGCACAGAAACGAAAAAGTATTGTTTACTTCCAACTTACGCATGTAAGCTAAGGTTATGAAAAACAATTTCTTACTTCTATATATGTGTTGCCAAAGTAAAATTAAACACGTCAAGTGTGGATCAGACTCGCAAATGGACTTTTTCGTATGGTGCTTCTGGTTCCTGGGGAATATTAATTTTTAAAAATAATGTACTAATGTGTGATATAAAACATCCTGACTTACGCCCAATCTTGATTCAAACCTAAAGACCTGAGATCACAAACCTCAAGGACAAGAACGAGACGGACTCAGGCAATTTTTGTCTGTCTGTCTGTAGGTCTGTTTGTTCCGGCTAATCTCTGAAACGGCTGGACCGATGTTGACGGGACTTTCACTGGCAGATAGCTGACGTAATAAGGAGTAACTTAGGCTATTTTTATTTTAGACATTTTATTTCTTTTTATTAATTCCTTTACGGTAGATAATGCATGATGGGTAAAACAAGAATAAAACGGTTAAACAATGACGGGTAAATCCGAAAACACGTATTTAGTAGTACATGGTTCCGCCAGGATTCGAACCGAAGACCAGTTGGTCAATAGGCCGGTTCCTTAGGTTCTCTTGGTCTCCAAGTTCTTTTTATGTATTTTTTATCGTTATTTTCGTCTACAGTTTCAATCTAATGTATTAATTATATTTATATCTATTATATTATAAGCTAGCTGTGCCCGCGACTTCGTCCGCGTGGAATATTATTTATTTATTGATTCCGGGTGTACCGTTAATCCATATATATGTCGTAAGCGAGTGGTCGGATACCACCGGATCACGCGGGATTCGACGGGATAACCCGTGGAGAATCGACGAGACCGATATTACGTAGTAACTCAATTCACATATCGATGTATTAGTTAAAATATTCTCCCAGGAGCTATATAACACAACAGGATACAGGATAACACAACGTTTTTGTTAGAGCGGAGTGCCTTCATATGCGGATAATATTTTATTGGATTGTGTGCGGTACCCTAAAAATAATGGAACACTGTCGATAGCCACTTAGTGGTTTCCGTTCATACTAAAGATATCGTAAAATGCAATTGTAAAAAACAAAGTAACTTTGTCAACATTGTAAGAAATACAATAAGTATAGTTTTTATTACCATTTAGGCAGGTACCACTTGCTCGGTGGTGAAGGAAAACATCGTGAGAAAAAGCACGTCCAAGAAATTATATTTCGAAAGACGTGTGACCTAACCTAAAAGATAAAAATCATTTATTTGCCATTAGGCCCTCTCGAGCACTTAGACACGTCTTAGATTCTTTAAATCAAATCATATTGTATCTTATTCATTTTTCATAGCTTTAATCTCTCTTTTTTTAATCTTTTTGCATTTCGAAAATGACCATTGACGAATAAGAAATGCCGAAAGAAACTTGCCAATATAAGTCTTATTTAAATCATCAATTTATATTACAATAAATATATTATATGAATGGTCTTGTTTATCGCTCTGTGTTGCAGAGGTCTGACGGCAATCGCTCCATGTCAGTATCATCGCCAAATTGTCAGGCTTAAGTAGCGGGCCATGCCAATACCAATGGATTAAGAAACGGTATAACGCTAGGACGAAGAAGAGCTTCCAAACCAACAGCCTATATGCCGAATATGGCCAACTATTTATGAGAAATATTCTCGATTTTACGAAAAGAGGAATATCAAGTGTAACTCCCACACCGACAGTAGAAAGGCAGACTTGTATGATAAAAGACAGTTTATAAGTCCTTCTGCTTATATTTAAAATAATATCAAAAAAATCTCAATCTTTATCTTACACGCTCTTACACCTGCAAAACTAGAAAATAGGCTAAACTTGACGATTGTTTCTATGGCAATAAATGTCTATCTATCCATAACTTCATTATTCCCAGTTCAGACGAAAGACAAAAAAAAAAAAACATATAATATATTGTAGGTACTATATGTTTACCTGCTCATCATTATCCACACTTTTTGTGGATAATGATGAGCAGGTAGTTATCTAACTAGTATAGTTGCGTCTCAATAACCGTTTTTTGTACAAATTAGTCAATCAAAACACGGGTAGAATTAAAAGATGATGACATTCATACCATGAGATTAATACTTATCCATGTATAAATAGTTTCATATGTATGTATATCTTCACGCCAGGTCCCTTGCGAGGTAGGCAGAGAGAACCGAGCGCCATAAGACGCGGTCCTTACATACTTCACTCGCTTCTTTCACATTCATAGCTCTTTACATGCACGCTCGCCGGTTCCTAAGGCTCCTGACATCACCTTCTGATAAAACACGACCAATTTGGTCATGGTAGGTTAGTCTTGGTCTTCCTCGGCTCCTTCCACTTTCGCATTGTATATCTGTTTCGTCATTCTTTCATCTTACATTCTTTCTACATGTCCGAACCAACGGATCATGCCGTTTCTTATCTTAACACCGACACTCTCTTTCGTACGTCATCATTTCGAACGCGGTCAGCAAGCGTTATGCCACATTTTTTTCGCAGTGCTCGCATCTCGACCGCATTTATTCTACTTTCATGCTCTCTCTGCCATACCCATCTCTCACTTCCATAAGTTAGCGTTTGGATTAGCACCGCGTTGTGTACAGCGAGCTGTGCCTCCTGGCTTAGATTTCGGCTGCCAAATAGTTTACCCAACGGTCCATTCACCATATTCCCTGCACTCACTCGTCTCTCCACATCAGCGGTGTACCTTCCATCGCTGCTAAAAGCGCTTCCAAGATATACAAACTCATCTACTTGCTCCAACACTACATCATCAACCATAATCCTAGTGTTCGTTCTGGTTGTCTCTCTTTCAAATACCATTTTTTTGGTTTTCTTCGCATTCAATTGTAAGCCTTTCTTCATACCATAGTTTCATAAAGGTTGACAAATAAAATACTTATTATCTATAAATAAATATCGTGTTATATTTATTTATCTACCTGACTATCGGGTCGCTAGTTCACTAATATACAAAAGTATTTTCAACAGATTTCAAATGGTCAAGGTTCTGTATACCACATACCACATCAACCCTTACTCATCCCACTGCATGGATACGGGTCTCCCTTCAACCGAAAGGGTTTAGAGCATACTCCACCACGCTACTCAAATGTGGATTGGCGAAGGCCAGTGTTTTCAAGCCGCCCGAGGGCCACTGACTTAGCTTAACGACTGTCATCTATCGACAACGGCCGAAACCGACGGCCTAACGTGCCCTACGAATCACGGAATCTTCTGTATGGATCGGAAGGTTCTTTATAGATGATCTGAAAATCTCTTCTCATATGTTACCACCGACACTCTGTCGGTGGTAACATATGAGAAATCATGCTCTGTTAGTTCGGGCATGTAATAAAAACGCAGAATAAAAGAATGACGAAACAAATATATAATGCTAAAGTGGAAGAGTGTAAGTGCCTAGGTGGTCCTGGACTCACCTTCCACCAAATTGGTTGTGATTGAAGGTGTGTCAAGAGCCATGGAAATCGGTGCGCGTGCATGAAGAGTTATAAATGTTAAAGAAGCGAGGGCATCGTGTAAGGGCACTCGGTCCTCTCTGCCTACCCCGCAAAGGACCTGGCGTGAAGATATACATACGAGGTTCTATATATTTCCATACAATTTTCATTTCATTTAATTTTGTTACAAAGGACGTCGCATTTTTTTTATATATTCGCTGATCCCTCGAAAAAATATTACTTGATATCTTGTTTTACAAGACAATGCCCATTACGCTTGGCATGGCCAAGAATCACCGCATAAAAAATTAAACTATGCTTTCGCTTCCATACAGTCGATTAAAAAATCTAATTGCCTGAGTGTAAATTACACACAAAAATAAAAAGGAGATACAAGGAAAATGCCTTGTTAGTTTCTTTTCCTTGTCGGCGAGCCCAGAATCATTTCAAAACCGGTCAATAATTATTCTATTGTAATAAATGTTCCTGTATCATTCTTAATAAAAAGAATAAATCATAGCCCGTTAAGGTTTTGTAAGAACAGGTTTCTAATCGTTGCCAAAACAATTGAGTTCTATAATGATTGTTTAACATCCTAATGGATAAAAACAAGCCTTTAACAGACTGGTCCCTCGTCTGAATCCTTTTTTTTTTTTTTTTTTTTTGTGACGCGGGGAAAAATGCGTTACGCACACCACCGGTGCCTGGGTGGCCTCCGGTGGTAGTGTGGGACTCCCCGTCGGCTGGCCGACGGTATACCCACTAAACAACCCCGCGAAATGCCATCGGCCGCGTTGGTGTGGTGCCCCGGATCTGTCAGCAACAGGGCACCACTGCGACTGGCCAGCCCCTCAAAAGGGGCCGGACTTCTTCTCTCTAGGGGCCATCCCGGCAAATTGGGACAGCCCCTCCGGCGGCGGGACCATTATGGGGCCAGGTTCCCAGCCTGACCCCTAGTCCCACAGGTTAGGGAGGCGGCAGTAGGTGCGCGTAGCGCCTACGCCGCACTCCCGTCCGCCGTCTCCGGAGCGGGGCAGCCTGAGGATCGTCCTCCCTGTCCCGCTCCGCGGCCTCCTTCTGGGACATGACGGTCTCACAGAAGGAGGCAATCGCCTGCCAGGCACTGTCACTCCCGAGCATGGAGCGGACCACGCTCGGGAGCGAGAGGTCCGCGCTACCTAGCGCGGACACCAGATCGTGGCGCTGCCGAGACCATCTGGGACACTGCTCTAGAGTATGCTGAGCAGTGTCCTCGGCCGCGCCACAATCGTGGCAGCCTGGCCGCTCCTCCCGCCTCGCGACCCGGTGCAGGTACTCACCGAAGCATCCATGTCCGGTGAGCACCTGCACCATGCGGAAAGTGAGGGGTTTGCGCCTACGACGCATCCACGCCTCCAGGACCGGGCGCAGCGCCTCCGCAACGCGGACTCCGTACCGCGGCTGCGCCAGGTCCTCCCCCCACCTCCGCATCATCTCCACATGCCCTCGCTGGCGATACCGCCCCACCTCCACCGACGTGGGGCGCTCGCCGAGAATCCTCCTATCCGAGACAAACCCGTATACCTCGGCGAGCACCTCCGCCTCCAACTCCCAGGGCGGGTCGCCAGCAAGGGCGGTCGCGGCCGTCCACGCCACCGTCCGGTACCCCCTTATCGCCCTCTGCGCTATGACCCGCTGCGCTCTGCGCAGCTGAGCCCTATTCCGAGCGCAGAGGGCTTCCGCCCATATGGGGGCACCGTACGTGGCCATACTCCGGCAGATGCCGGAGTACAGCCGCCTGCACGCGGCGCTAGGCCCGCCCACATTGGGCAGGAGGCGACCCAGCGCCGCCGCAGCTCTGATGACCCTCGGCCCCAACCGCTCGAAGTGGGGGCCGAAGGTCCATCTCCCGTCCAGGGTGAGGCCCAGATAGCTAATCTGGGCACTCACCCTAATCCTTTCTCCTCCTATTTGGAGGTGCGCTCCCGAGGGGGGGCCCCGCCTACCGGTCCCGCGGAAGAGGAGGGCCTCGGTTTTATCCAAGCGGACCCGAAGCCCAAGCCTCTCTATGCGGCTGACCACCAGTCCTACACCGACTTCGGCCAGCCGCGCCGCCTCCACGAAGGTCTTACCCCGGGATGTGACGAGGGTGTCATCTGCATAGCAGATGACGCCCATCCCGGGGAGGAGACGGCCCCGCAGGACCCAGTCGTATGCGAGGTCCCACAGAATGGGGCCCAGAACGGACCCCTGTGGGACACCGCACACGACGTGTCTTCTCACCATCTGGCCCCTCGCGTCCTCGTAGCGCACCTCCCTGTCCTCCAAGTACGCCTTCAACAGTCCAAGTACGGAGGCACCCCAAAGTATTTGAGGGCCTCCAGTATGGTACTGTGGGGGAGGCTGTTGAAGGCGTTGGCGATGTCTAACGACACCGCCACCACCACATCTCCGCTGCGCTCCGCATCCTCCGTCACCGACCTTAGGCGCCTAATGGCGTCGACGGTCGACCGTCTGGCCCGGAACCCGAACTGGGCATCCGATAGGCCCGGTCCCGGGCCATCCTCCAAGTGCTGAGCGAGGCGGGAAGCGACAACCCTTTCTAGGGCTTTCCCCGCCTCGTTCAGCAGAACGACTGGTCGAACCGCCGACCCCGAGTCCGGGGGCCGGTCTCCCTTCAACAGAAGGCAGAGCCGGCCCACCCTGAAGGGTCCCGGGCAGCACCCCGACCGCAAGCAGCAGTCGAGGAGCTCCCGGAACCTGTCTCCGAGGTGCACGAGAGCCAACGCTAGCACCTTCCCGTGCACCCCGTCCGGACCCGGCGCCCTCTTTTTGCCTCGGAGGCGGTCAACGACCGCCTCCATCTCCTGGTCGGTGACGGGCGGCGGAGCGCCCTCCTCCTCTCCTCTGGAGTCCGACTGTAGGGCCATCCTCGGGGGAGCGTAGCCCCGTGGGTTGTCGGGGAAGAGTTCCCCGACAATCCTCTCCAACACGGCCGGCTGGAGGGTCTCTGTCAGTGGGGCCGACTGAGCGCGGATTTTGTTCCGCGCTCCCCTATACGGTCGGCCCCACGGGTCCCTGTCTAGGCCCTCCAGCAGCTCCTTCCACGCTCCCTCCTTGGCCCTACTTATGGCCATCTGCAAGGCTCTCTTCTTCTCCACGTATATGCCATGCAGATGGCCATCTCTCCCTTCGTCCCGGGGGCGGCGACGCCTGCTCCGAGTATACGCCCTACGCGCCCCGTTGCAGGCGTCCCGGAGGCCGGCTATCTCAGCCGACCACCAGTAGACCGCCCGCCTCGGAGGCGGACGCCCAACGCTGGGCATGGCCGCTCTGCACACCGCCGTGAAGGCGTCGCAGAGACGACCAGCCCCCTCCTCGGCGTCCAGATCCTCCATTGGCGGGAGGCCCCAGCGGCCGACAATGGCCGCCTCCTCTGCCAGTTCCCGGTCGAGTCTGGTGAGCGCCCAACGCGGGAACCGGCTCCGCCACCGGGACGAAGTCGTCGGACTCCCGGGGGCTGGAGACACCTCGAACCTGATATAACGATGGTCCGAGAGTGTCTCCACCCCCGTCTCCACCCTCCAGCCCTCCACTCGGCGTGCGGTGGACGCGGTGGCGAAGGACAGATCCACCACCGACCCTCCGTTCCACCGCACGCACGTGTGGACTGTCCCCCTATTTAAGAGGGACAGTCCCGCGGCCAGCGCCCACTCCTCCACCATCCGCCCTTTGGCTTCCGTGGCCGGGTTCCCCCACGCCGTGGACTTGGCGTTGAAGTCACCGGCCACGACAACCTGGGCGGGCGCTAGCCGCCTCACAGCCGACCCCAGAGCGTCGAGCAGCCGCTCCAGGGCCGGCAGGTCGCGGTTCGGGGAGAAGTACACACCGATGATTGCGTACTCTCCCCGAACCGCCGCCACGTAACCCGCTCCCCTCCCCCACACCACGAGTGGGGGGCTGGCGCCAGGCCTCGCGACGATGGCCACGGAACCGTCCAGATCCCCGGCCCAGTTAGGCCGGGAGGGCACGAAATATGGTTCCGCAACCACCGCCACGTCCACGTCCCACTCCGCCATGGTCTGCAGGAAAAGGTCCTGAGCCCCGGCGGAGTGGTTGACGTTGGCCTGCAGGAAGCGAGGATGTCCGGCCATTACTCGGACATCCTAGCCTCCGGCGCCGTCTGCCGCCCACTCCCGCGAGAGATGGGGGGCGTTCTCCCGCGGACGGATGGGGGGTTGCAAAGACGGCCCCCCATCACGTGCGTCGCCTTCCGCCCAGCGTCTGCGCATACGGCACAGCGGGCCTGGGCCGAGCAGCCCGAGGCGATGTGCCCCGGCTGCCCGCACCGGTAACAAAGCCGGCTGCGGTCCTCCTTGGAGGGGCACAGCTCGGCTGTGTGCCCCTTCCCCATGCACTTATAACAATGCATGGGGCGCGCCTCCAGCAGGTGGAGCTGCACCCGGCTCCAGCCCACCCCGATACTGCCCAGCTCGAGCAGCTTCTTCGCTGCCGTCACCGGGCAGCGCATCAGGGCGGAGCTGGAACTCCGCCAGTCCGGGCGGATTTCGCCCACCCGGACCTGCTCGGGGGTGCAGCCCCCCTCGCGCGCGACCGCAGCCTTGACCCGCTCCGCCGTAGCGGCGTCGTCCAGACCCGTGAGGCGGAACTCCGCACACTTCACGGGCCTGGACACCTCAGCAACGCTGGACAGGGCAGCCGACAACCTGGCCGCCAAGGCGTCAGCCTTCTCGTGACTGGACGAGCCGGGGACTTCGATAAGCCTCGCTCCGGTCGCAGACTTACGAATCCGGAGCGAGCCGATTCCCAGCTCGCCCAGGTTTACCTCCCGCTCGGCCTTAAGCAGGGCCGAGGCATACGATGCCCCCCCTTGGGCTGCCTCCGGCCGTAATTTGAGAATTACGGCCGTGGAGCCGGGGAGCACCACCTTGGGCTTTCGGCCCTCCTCCCTGCCTGCGGGAGCATTGGCTGACGCCTTGGCGGGCGCCGGCGCCGCAGGAGTCGCGGGGGCCGCGGTCTTTCGCGGCCTGCGGCGGACCACGTCGGTCCACGCCTCCTTAGGGACCTCGGTGGCCCCCGCCGCTGGCGACGGCGTCACCGCGGCCGGCTTCGTCCTTGATGTGGACGGGCCGAAGCTCGTCCACGTCTCCTGCGGGGCCCCACTGCGGGCGGGACCCGTTCCGGTGGCCTGTCTTGCCCGAGGACGTACCTCGAGCTCGGCCGGCGCAATTACCTTCTTCGGCTTAGTCGCCGGCCGACCTGCATTCTCGATGGCCGCCCTCGCGGCCCTCGCCACCGGTGAGCTGTCGCCCGCCAATGGGGGACGGGCGACACTCGGAGGAGGCAGGCGCGACTCAATCGCGGCGAGCCGGCCGTCCACTAGGTTGCCGACGAGCCGGGCGATGTTTGACTCCAGGGTCTGGAGATCCACCGGGCCCGTCGACCCCTGCGCCTTCCTCTCGCTCCGGAGCTCCTGGAACTCCCGGCGGTGCGCCTTGACCTCCTCCCTCAAGGAGGCCACCTCCCGTTGGAGACGGGCGTTGTCAGCTCGGAGGCGGTGGGTCTCCTCCACCTCCGTGCGCACCACCAGGGCCCCCAGGATCTCCCGGATCCCGCTCGCAGCCCTTGCAATTTTTGCGGAGTAGCCCCCCTTGAGGCTCGCCGATTTCCCCGTGAGGTCGAGGATGACTTCAACATCCCCTCGCCCCTCACCATGAGGTCCTCGGCGCCCCTCTCGAGTGGGCTCGCCGCATCCCCCTCAGGGCTTCTCCCTTCGGGGCTTTCCTTCTCCGCCTCGGGGCTCACCCCCTCGGCGCTTCCTGCCGCTACATTTGGGCTCATCCTCGTCCTAAGGGCCCGCTTCTCAAGGAGCGCATTAAATGCCGCCTCCTTGGCCTCCTCCTTTCGCTCCCTTATTTGTTGGCGGGCCCTAGCCAAACTGGGGGCGATACCGCCCCTCTTGCCGCGCCTGGCGGTGGGCACCTTCGCCCGCTCGTCGGGGGTCTCCGTCTCCGACCCCGAGAACAGGCGCTTGCGACACAGCTCAGATTCGGAGAGGGTGGTGACCATAGAGTCGGTCTCCACCCACCCCTCGCCCTCGCTATCCACCTCTTCCCTTCGTGGGCCCTCCGGGACGTCACCCCCCCCGGAACCTTTAGGCCCCAACGTACCCCCCCCCCACGCGGCATCACCGGAACTCGGCTGTCCAGGCTCGTGACCGAGAACTAGACAGCCCACACAACACGAAAACGAACGACAAACACAAAAACCAAACAAGTGACAAAACCAAACACCAACAAAAACCGCCTATGTTCGTCACCGAACCCAACTACAAACACAAAAAACAAAAACCAACGCAACAAAAACACACGACACCACCAACCACACGGACACGCTCCACACCACCAAGACAATCAACGAAAACGTCAATCGCTCCAACTCCACTCAACCTCCTCGCCCACAAGTATAGTTTTCTAGTTTTAGTCACCACTCACCGGCCACTGCGTTACCGCGCACCAGGTGAGTGGGTCCAGGGCAGACTACGTGGAAGCACTAGAAAACACTTGGGGCCTGCCCCCCCTCGTCTGAATCCTGCTGTGGGCATGTACGACTAAATTCATGTTTTCGACTTTACGTAGGTACCTACATATTAATAATTATTACTTTTTGATCTAACCTGCTTTGTGTGCTTCCGCCACCAATTAGTTCATGCGGCCTAGCGCCGGCCGGCACCCACCCACTACTGTTAGTAAATGCAACATGCCGACGCTGCCATGGCTGCTCGGGTAGTCTCTGCCTCGGCTGCTGCGGTCGTTCGCCATCTGGAACAGAATCCGCATGCCCCCACCACCACCGTCGCTGCCACGACTGGCCTGGCCACGTGTTTCGCCTCTCCACGAGGCATCATCAGGCGTTGTAGACGTTAATCGTAAGAATAACATACTACAAGTCTTGTATATCTAGTGTATCCAGATGGCGGACGACCGCAGCAGCCGAGGCAGAGACTACCCGAGCAGCCATGGCAGCGTCGGCATGTTGCATTTACTAACAGTAGTGGGTGGGTGCCGGCCGGCGCTAGGCCGCATGAACTAATTGGTGGCGGAAGCACACAAAGCAGGTAGTATGTAAATTTGACTTTCGCAAAATAACGCCTGAATCTATTAATTATTACTTGCTCCACAGTACAGGAAAATCATCGTGATGAACCCGCATGTGCCAGAAATTATATTTCCGAAGTGTGACCTAATCTAAAAAAGGTCTGGTTTTCCCTCTGATCTGTTGAGGTCTGACGGCAGTCCCTCCATGTCAAATCCATTATCTTCACCATATCCTTAGGCTTGGGTAGCGGACCCGGATAATGGTAGCAAGAAGATTCAACTACCTTCAGCAAATCTAAGATTCGATTACAAAAAACCAAGCCAAGATCATGTTACCAAGGTGATCACGTCTTTGTGTAAATAGTATATCTTAGTTCTCTTTACAAAAAGGCGTAAAGATGCTTTTCTCAGTACTTATGAGCCCCCAGCTATAAGCTCTTATTCAGTTTTATATAATAATCATATCAATTTCACTCATAGAACTACACAGCATTTACTAAAATTTGTTCATATTAATATCCAGCAATCTGCAAGGCCAACATTACAATGAACATGCCGTGTACAGATTTCAACCTTATTAGTTTCGAAATAAACGTTATAGCGGAAGCATATTGATAGCTGCGCTGTCTACTCCTCTGGGAGCATTGCAAAGTGGACCAACGTTGTTCGTATATTGTCCAGAATTAATCCCGTGGAGATATAATACCAAATACTCGCAGGCAATTTCGGTTGTAACTATCAAACTATCGAAAATAATTTTACCTATTACTGGAGCTTATGTTACTTTATGAACAGTCATCAGAAAGACTTTTATATTTGAGTCATAATAGAACATTCTAGAAAGGTAAATTAAAAAAAAAACTGGAATTGTGGGGATCGGTTTACTTAGTTTAAGTGTTGTACGCACCAAGCGACAAGCTCGGTGGCGTTCGATTCCCACACGGGACAAATATTTGGATATTTTTAAGAGACGCGGGGTGCATCAAAGCAGTCTGTATGTGAAAGTACCTCTACTTCACAGAAAAACGCAGCCAAATAACAACTCCTTGGAGGGTTGTTGTATTGAGTGAGGTCACCAGTAGGCTCCTAAGGATTTGCTGTGTTTGCGGCAGAGGTAACAACAACGCTCGAGTGATATTTAATGTAATACAAGCGTTTTTAGGCTACGGTAACCGAGAGCGGCGTGCTATCACCACTACTGTTCTCGGTATTCATAAACAAAATTACTAGTCATTTATTCCTCCCACCACCACCATGCACATTTACCCGTATGCATTTATTTATTGAAAGTTTGGAACTCGATAAATGGGAGTGTGTCGGAAACGGACAAGATTCGGAGAGTCTTTCACGAATTGGTGAAGTCTAATCCGGACATTGATAATGTGGATTCCGATGGTCTACTGAACCACGTGAAATATATTTGCACCAGACTATCTTTATTTTGGAAGGAGGCTAAAATTGAATCCCATTGAATCCCAAAAAGAAGTATTAAGTACGATCTCTCCAATTTCTAGTGACGATTTTTTAGGTAAATGGGGTTTTGATGGTAGCACGGGCCACAGTGAATATAAACAATTTTTTTCGGAATCAAGTATCGAGGATGAAAGTTTATTTGTTACTTCATATGCTTCTCTCCAGTTAGTTTGTAAATCAAACACCTAAGACCCTGATCGCATAATATGGAAAGATCCTCGCCCTTCATCAACTAGATTTTGTAGACCCATTCGATTCCAATTTGCCAAAGAAACTAGGGAGCTTTCAGTGCAAGAAAAAGCTTACATTACAAACCAAATCAGCAAACTGCAATCAATGCCATTTTTTTCGATAACCGTGAAATAAGAGTACAGCATGCTCTGCAACTGACCATGGTTGATGGTAAAGTATGTTGTGCCATTAGTGGAACATCTTCTATGAAGTGTTAAATCTGTGGAACAACACCTAAGCAGATGTACGACATTCACAATTCTTTGAATAGAACCGGTGATTCCTCTATATTACAGTTTGGCTTATCTCCACTTCATTCATACATAAGATTTTTCGAATATTTCATACACCTCTCGTATAAACTTGACATTAAAAAATGGCAGGCGTGTTCCGATGAAGACGAGGCTCCTGTTGCACAGAAAAAGCAACTTGTTCAACAGTAATTCCGGGATCGATTGGGTTTAATAGTTAACAAACCGCGTAGTGGAGGAAGTAGCACCTCTAATGATGGTAATATAGCGCGAAAGTTTTTCCAGAATTCAGCTATTTCCGCGGATATTACAGGGATATATAAGGAACTGATCCAAAAGATATTGTCACTTGCTTCGTTGTCTTTCATCAGTTTACAAATTAATACGAAATAAATATAAATAATACGCTTTACAAACTCCTGAAAAGCGTATCCTTGGTATAACTTACCAGCTTCTGTGCATAAAGTTTTGATTCACGGGTCTGAGGTGATTGACTATGCCCTGTTATCAATAGGTGAGTTCTCTGAAGAAGCTGCAGAGTCCTCAAATAAGAATAGATATATATTTAGAGAGAGAGAATACTCGTAAAATATCACGAGTTTTGACGAACATGGACCTTTTGCACAGACTTCTATTAAATTCTGTCCCTTTTATATCAAGTTTGCGAAAAAAAAAACCGCGCAAAAAAAACTTTGTTATCTAGAGAGGTGTTGGATATGTTAGATATACAAGTTAAAATAAATAAATAAAATCTATAAGTTAAAATTTAGTAGTAACTTTTTCATCGTTTTACATTTTTATCTTCATATTTTTTTTATACTAATAAATATCTATTTATAAAAAATATACCGTATTTTAGTTGTAGATTACCTCAACTATCACTAGAATACATTTTTATTTACGTTAGCACACAAGTATCAACGGTAATTCTTAGATTGACTTCCTATGGCCGCCTTTCTTAGAGCGCGGGACCACTATGCACTGGGGCTGACAGTGAGCCTGCTCACTATCAGCGGCGGACAATACGTTTGGTGTGGACGATGCCTAAAAAATAGGTTATAACCGATAAGAGAGGACGTAGAAAATAGGGATGAGACGGGATAAGGAGGTAGAATGAGGAACAAAAGTGGGTCTAAGGTTGGTGGAAGGAAAAAAAAGAGGATAATGTAGAAAAGTAGAGAAGAACGTCAAATATAAAAAGGTATAACTTTTTTATATTTGTTTTTTATATTACGCTTATAGCCCGGTGGAGTAAGTCTCGCGGCCTTATTGTTAATCCGGCCAAAACACAATGTATTATAATAGGTAGCCCTCGTTTAATATCTAAAATTAACTGGAGTTGTTTAAACAATGTAGTATTCGATGGGATTATAATACAATATAGTGAGAAAGTAAAAAGTCTCGGTGTGTACTTGGATCGAACTTTATCTTGGTCTGCACACATTACAGATATTAAGCAGAAGATTGTTGGCTGCCAATTGCTCTCTTATAAGACTGCGCAACTTCCTACCGAAGGACACCAAAATTGTGCATGCACAATCCGCGTTCTCCTTCCTATTTTTGATTATGCTGATTCCTGCTACCTTGACCTCACTGTACACCAATTAAATAAACTTGAGCGTCTTCAAAACCTTTGTATTCGATTCATATTTGGACTCCGCAAATATGGCCATGTCTCCGAATTTCGTACTCAGCTCAAGTGGCTCCCTATCTCACCGCCGCAACTTACATTTGCTATCGCTTCTCTATTCTATTATCTTCAATCCCGCTTCTCCTAGTTACCTCAAAGTTCGATTTATATTTTATAGCGACGTACAGGGTCGTGAATTACGTCAAAACTTTCTTCTTCGACTTAAAACTCCATTTCACTCCTCTCAATTCTATTCCAAATCATTTTCAGTTCAAGCAGTACGTCTCTGAAATGCTCTACCACTTAATATTCGTTGTGCTCAAACACTTTCCTCTTTTAAATCTCTTGTCAAAGAACACTACCTTTCCTGTGACTCTATTTAATCGTTCTCTTTCTCTTTCTTGATCATCACTGAGTCACTGACATTATTGTAACTACAATAACTTTTAATACTTTTTCATGTATGTTATAACTTTGTTTTAATTTGTATGATTTGCTCTGCACCATCTACCTGTATTATTACAAGGTAATAGTTTTCTCTTATCTTAAAATTGTCTCGAAGAGATTGCTTATCGATATGTATGTATGTATGTATGTATGTATGTATGTATGTATGTATTGCCTATTGTAGTATAGTTTCTAAGTATCTTTTGTTTACAATTTTAATTTGGTGCAATAAAGAATATTTGTATTGTATTGTATTGTATAACTGAATATATTTCGCATATAAAGTACTTAGTAGGCGTAGCAAACCGTACCACTACGAGAGTAGCCTTTTTATACTACGTTGAGAGCAAACAAGCATGCGGCCCAAATTATATAAAGTACGAGTAGTTACCGTAACCTAATAATTACGCATTGCCATGCCAGCAACAATCGCAGCAACTCCTCAGAAACTTACAATAATCTTGATGAGCTCGGTGGCGGGTTCGATTCCCACACAGGACAAACGTTTATCTGCATGAACATATCTGTTCGTCATGGTCTGGGTGGCTTTAAGAGAGGCACATCAAAACAGCCCGTCTAGAGAAATACCTCATGTAACGCCATATAACAAGTCCCTGGTGGGTTGTTGTGTTCCTGCGAGTGAGTGAGGTTACCAGTAAGCTCCTAAAGAGTTGTATGCCTCACGGCTAACCATTCACGATAAAATTTTCGATTGATCGTGTATTATAACCAACTTCTGATAAAACCAGACTTCCAGACGCTCCTAGAATCCTAGAAACCGGCGAGCGTGCATAAAAAGAGATATGCATGTCAAACAAAACGAGTAACGCATTTTTGTGGAGCTAGGTTATCCATACCTATCTCACAAGGGGCCTTGCATGAAGATAAAGCTAGATAGATAAATGTATTTCTCTATTACCTTCCCTTACTGTACAGAGTCCAATGCACGTGAGACACTAACATCAAAATTAAATTACGAGGGAATCCTTTTAATGAATTCTTTGACATTTGACTCGAAGCAACCAGTTTTGACGTGACGATTATAAAAGATGTCATATCACCAGCGACGTATCAAAACATCCTAGCATATCACAGACGTAACTGTACTGATGTAAAATGTTAAGACTGCGTTCATCCTAAGGCTCAATTCACACTGATTGTAGAGTCGAAGCGAAGGGTCATTATAAATTTTAATATAGTATGTTCTTCTTAGCGTCATACCGTTTTCTACATTAGGATTGGCAGCGTCCGCTGCCTGACCTAAGGATTTGCCGAAGATACTCATTTTTACATGAACCGACTGCCATTAAACCCCAACACCACAGAGAGGAAACCAGACCTTTATTAGGCAAGTTCGCACTTTCGAAATATAATTTCACACACCCAGTGTGGGTTTCTTCACGATGTTTTCCTTCAACTCACAGCCAGGACCAGTTGGACAATAGGCCAGTTCTCTCCACTCCGCCACTAGCCTATCACTGCTTATGAATTTTAATATTGTATATTGACCTCTATCGCTTAATGACAATTTTTTTACCGAGATAAAAGTAGATGCACGCATTCGCGCGAATTAAAGCGATCTGCATATTAGTCTCGGTAGAAAATAATGTATTATTTTGACGAGCACGGTGGCGCAGTGGTGAAACGCGCTGTTACGCTACTTTGACACCAACGCTCGTGGGTTCGATTCCCACACAGGACAAACATTTGTGTGCATGAACATGTCTGTTTGTCTTAGTCTGGGTATTTTCTATGTATAATAAGTATGTATTTACAAAAAAAAATGTATTGACGTATATTTATCAGTTGTCTAGTATCCCATAACACAAGCTTCGCTTACTTTGGGGCTAGATGGCGCTGTGTAATTTGTCCAACAATATATATATATATATATATACTATATATGTAGAGATAGAATTCAATATACTATATAAATTTATATTGACGATTTGCTTCGCTTCAGTTGTTCATCTGTGGGAATTGAGCGAAAACGTAACCGCAGACTGTGAGTAGTCTCAGACCGTGATTCTTTTTTGTGAATGAAAATAATATAATCATTTCTATACAACACCAGTGTGACTAAACGTTTAGTGTGAATGCAACCTTTTTTTATACAATTTCTGGAGACATACAAAAGTACGGTACAACACTTGATGTAAACTGGTTACCGTAACCTATCAACGCTGTAATACAGGAAACTCGCGTGTCACCCCCAACTGTTAACACAGCGATGCCTTAGCTTACTGGTAATCTCACTCACTCGTAGAAACGTAATAACGCTCCGTAACAATGGCTATGGTAATACCCAAACCAAGACAAATAGACATGTTCATGCACAAATTTTGTAGTGTATGGTAATCGAACTCACGAACCATAGTGTTAAAGTAACACAGTTTGCCACTCCACCGACCCCGTTAAAATTAATTCTTGTCCATACCAGCCCTTGTTTACGACTGTGTTTCGTGTTCTGTAATAATTGCCTAATTGCTTAGCACAACATATAGTTGTGGGTTCGAATCTGGTATTCGACACTGGAGTGGACACAGAAAAATACAAATAAGCGTAAACCTCCGTAATTGTAAGAAGATTAAACAAAAACTACAAAGGAAAATTAATATCATCATACTTATATGTAATAAAGACATTAAAAAGCAACAATACATCAAATATTGAGGAAAATCCGGGATAATAAAATTGCATTATTAGTGTATCTTAACCTCGCCTAAACTACTCAGTCATTGATTAATATCATTAGGCATATTATTTACACCTATAAGCGCAAGTTCCTTGTCATATGTATCGTTTATTATTATTATGCTATATTTTTATTCATCTCCATCTTTTACGATTTGTAAACATTAATAGATTAAATAAAATGAAAATACATTAAAAACAAAATACATTAAATAAATACTTAGTCTGCCCATAAATTAAAACAATTAAAAGTAAACAAAATATTACATTTGAATTTGGCATCTGTCATTTTTATATGATTGTTCATTGGGTTTTCTCATTTTGACGCCAATACATTGTACAATATTTTGCGATATTAAAATGGAATGGGGTGATAAAGAGACCCGAATCGCTGTGATTGCATTTACACAAAGTAGGTATGGAGCCAAATGCAATTTTTAAAACTCTCCATACGCTTGGTATTAGTAAAATGTTTGTGTACCGGGCAATTAACAGGTACAATGAGACCTCCTGTATTTGTGACAGAAAAAGATCTGGCCGTCCACGTAGTGCTCGTACGAAAAAGGTGGTCAAAACAGTAAGGGAAAGAATTCGATGAAATCCTGTCCGAAAGCAAAAGATTTTATCTCGGGAGATGAAGATAGCCTAGAACCATGACGCGTATTTTAAAAGATGACTTAGGACTTTGCAGCCCATAAGAGATGTACTAGTCATTTTTTAACTGATAATTTAAAAAAGAATAGGGTGGTAAAATCGAAACAACTACTGAAGCGGTACACAAAGGGAGGTCACAGAAATATTTTGTTTACGGATGAGAAATTTTTTACAATTGAGCAACATTTTAACAAACAAAATGACCTTATTTATGCTCAAAGCTCTATAGAAGTTTTCCAATTAGTCGACAGAGTGCAACGTGGGCATTATCCGATTTCAGTGATGGTTTGGTGGGGTATTAGCTATGAAGGATGTGACTGAGCCATACTGTTGTGAAAAAGGTATCAAAACATCGGCACTAGTGTATCAAGATATGGTATCTTGATACACTTGTGCCGATGTTTTGATTAGCACCCAGGCTCTTCCATACATCCCTGCGGGATATATAGAAGAGCCTGGGTGCTAAGCAGTGCTGGTTTGCGCCAATTCTCGCTTGCCAAGGATGGCGGTGTAAGGCCCTTATCGGCTGCTGTAACTATTTTTTCTATTATACCATGAAGATGGCAAACAAGCTTACGGTCTGCGTGGCAGCAGCAGTTACCGTAGCCTATGGATATTTCCCTGTCTGTTATACCCAGAGACTCTGGTATACCAAGGTACTTATAAGTTTCTACTTCAGGGAGGGACCTGAAGAACATCGCTTCTGAGAGTTGCAAACTACTAGGGTTTACAACTCTACCATTACAGATATGAACATAAATCCGAAAATATTAATGGTGGTACATGCCCACGCCAGAATTCGAACCAGATATGGTGGGTTAGGTCCACTGGTGTATTACTGCACTTTAAATAAATCAAGTTTAAGGACAAAATTAAGTCGCACAACGATGCCAAAATGTAGACTTTAAAAGTATGTTTTATATTCGGCTTATGAGTTTACACCGAGTGGCGCCAACCACTTACGAAACTTATGCAACCATTTGCAAGTATAAATCTCGGCGGAACTTTAATTTCTGGCATTTTTGGGCCGTAAGATAAAGATATAACTTGTGTTGACCTGCTCATTAAGGGAGAGTTTACATTTGTCGACATGAAATCGACGAATTCTCGTTTCACAGCTTATAGACAAAGACAAAGACAAAGATATTTATTTGCCAGAATACGTTTTACATGATGTTGAGTAGATAATTGTTAAGTAACAGTATTCAATCTGCATGCAGATGTGCAAATATTACCAGATATAATATGGAGTAGGTACATATTATTAGAATAAGCTAATTAACACAATTTTTCTTCGTATGGTTCATATAATCCTTTACACTATAAAAACAGTTTTGTAGTAACCATGAATTCAATTTATGTTTAAATAAATTCACATTTAGTGCTTTTATCTCATTTGGCAATACATTATAAATTTTGATGCACATATTAAAAACATTTCTGCAACCAATATCAGTGGGACAGGGAGGTCGATATAATAAGTTAGTGTACTGTGCTCTTTGTTTATTGTAAGTTTTGTCGTCACGCTTTTCAAAATAGTTTAAGTGTGTTTTTACAAATATACACACGGTCTTAATGTACATACAAGGCAGAGGTAGCACCTTATATTTTTTAAATAAAGGTATACAGCTGTCGAGAATCCACGCTTTGTCAATCGCCCGTATACACTTTTTCTGCAATTTGAAAGCTCTGTCTATGTCCACTGAGTTACCCCACAATAGAAGCCCGTAATTTAGTACAGAGCTCACACAGCCGTGATATGCCGTTAAAGCGGCTTCGGGAGATACAGTTTGCCTGACTCTCCTCAAGGCATAAACAAAACTATTAAGTCTTCTACACGTTTGTGCAACGTGCTTTTTCCAATTTAAGTGTTTATCGATGTTTAAACCCAAAAACTGTATATCGTCTACCTCTTCTATGCGTTCATTGTTATAAAATATGTCTAAAAGTCTTTGTCTAGAATTATATGGCTGAAATTGCATTAATTTAGTTTTATTAATGTTGATTTGTAGGTTGTTCTGCTTCATCCATATGATAACATCTTTTATAGCCTTATTTACAGTATGTTCTAATGTAGTCAAATCCTTACCCCCAGCGATGAGCGTGGTATCATCTGCAAATAGTATGCAATGCTCTGTTGTAGCCTTAGGAAGATCATTTATATACAACAGAAACAATAACGGTCCCAAAACGCTTCCTTGAGGAACGCCAGTTTTGTTTAGCAATAATTCGGACCGATATGTTTCCTTGGCATATATATTGTTTATTTTACAGATTTTTGATACTTCAGTGCATTGCTGTCTGTCTGACAAAAAACTATGTAACCAATCACATGCTTTCCCTCGAATTCCATAGTTCTCCAGCTTGTGTAACAATTTGGAGTGTTCAACATAGTCGAATGCTTTACTCATATCCATGAATACGCCCATAACTGGAAGTTTATTGTTTAAACCATCAATTGCAATGCGTATTAAGTTAAAGCAAGCCAGTGCAGTAGAGCGTCCCTGCCGAAACCCATACTGATTTGGAATCAATAGGTTATGCTTAGTGAGAAAGATGTTTAATCTATTGTACATTACCCTTTCTAAGATTTTAGATAAAATAGAGACGTTGGTTATGGGTCTGTAATTACTTGGATCTGTTTTGTCACCCTTTTTAAATACTGGTCTTACAATTGACGGCTTAAGTTCTTTTGGAAAGATACCCTCAAGGAGTGATAGATTAGTTAAGTGTGCAAGTGGGCGGCTCAGATAAATGACGCATGATTTTATGATTTTTGTAGCTATATTGTCATGTCCAGTGGCTTTGCTGTTTTTTAAAGACATTATTATTTTTTGGATTTCGTGTTCATCAGTCGGCTTTAGGTATGTGGATTCCTTGGTAAATCATTAGATTTTGTCGGGGTAATTTGTCCCGGTTGTGTATGAGAGGTATTTGTCAAATTTATGAAGAAATTATTTAAAATATCACAAATGTCCTTAGGGTCAGAATATGTTTTATTATTATAATTTATACTTTCTATATTATTATTAATTGGATTATCATTAGGATTAGTTGAAATTAGTTTCCAAGTTGCCTTGCATTTATTATTATTATTATAAATATATTTGTTGCTATAATTTTTTTGTGATTTTTCTATACACTTTTTCAGAAGTTTCTTGTATGCTACGAAATATTTCTTATTTGCAGTCCTGTACGTATTACTTGACTTATACTTTATGTAAAGATATCGTTTAGTTTTGCTGGATATTTGCAAGCCTTTTGTGAGCCATTTTAGTTTAAATGGCCTGTTATTTATTTTAACTTTTATTATCGGGAAACATAAGTTATAGAACAAACATAAGTCCGCATAAAAAGTATCAAAAGCATACTTTAGTGAATCTGATGCAAGAACATCTGAAAAAGTTAAAGAAGACATACACTGACAGAACTTTTTGATGTTTTCAGCGGCATAGTCCCGCTTATACTCAAACCAAGCCGAGAATACTCGGTGTTTTTTTGTTTTAAATGTAATACTTTGGGCAGTCTCATGATCCGAGAGCCCAATTGTGTGTATTTCAGCCTCAACCAATTCAACGTTGCTAGCAATTTGATCCAGACAGGAATTTAGACGAGTTGGACCTTGGATATGAATTTTAAGATTGTAATTTTGTAGAGTACTTATTAAGTCATCAGAGTGAGTGCCTTGCTTGAGTATGTTAATATTCCAGTCACCACAGATTACGATGCTTTTTCGTTTAAACTTTTCTGTCAAGAATTGAATTAAAATATCAAGCTTGTGTAAAAATATACCGACATGAGCTTTATTATTCTGAGGAACCCTGTAGATACAGCACACTACAAGATTCAGACCAACGATTTCTACACCACAGCTTTCAAAATAAAATGTATTAGACAGTTCTGATATGAATTTTATTGGCCTAGTATCCAAAAATTTCTTTACTAAGATACAAGTCCCCCCTCTGCCCTTCTCACGACAAAAACACGATAACTTGTAATTATTAAGTCGTATATTAGCTTCTGTATTCTGCTTAACATTCGTCTCACTAAAGCATAAAATATCGAACTCTCTATCCTTTTGAGCCATTTCATTTAAAGTTAATTCTAATAAATCAATTTTACTGCATAATCCTGCAATGTTCTGGTGAAGAATTCTAATTACATTTTTTTGTTCTGCATTATAAGATTTACCTTTAGATTGAGAGTTACTTTCCTGCATGGTAGCGAAAAAAATTATCATTATTTTGATTGTCATAATGTAATTGGGTAAGTATGTTCGTCATTAAATATGATAAGTCTTCAAAAATTACAGAGAGACCTCGTCCGTTTATCATTCCATAATGTCGTGAAAACATAATTTTTGAGTATTGAAGATTTAAATTTGAGTCTAAAATATAAGCATATTCATGTATCAAATTGTCATGGTATAACAAATTATTAAATATTTCAATTCTCGTATTGTACAAATTTGTATAATTATTTATTCTAAAAGTTGGTAAGCAAATTATTACATTTGTGTGCCGCAAGTTTTGTAATTGCTGCCTTATAAACACTACTAATTTTGAATAGTCACTCGTTGATTCAAAGTTATTTGAACCTATTAACACAATACAAAAGTCAAGCATAGTAAAATTCTGTGTTTTCAGGTGGATATCTCCAAAAAGTTGTTGAATTCCACCATCCGGTATAAGGTAGTGACACATTTTAGCATTGTCAAATGATCGCTCTGCTACTCGTAATAAGTTATTCGTGTTGCTGCTAATGAGACAAATCCTAGATGAAAATGGAGTTTTCTTCTCCGATAAAAGAGAGTCCTCTGCTTCCTGTGGCGATATTTGTACTTCCTTTGCATTTGGTGTAGATGTATTTTCCAATGTTTTTTTCTTTTTTTTCGATAAAGATTTATTTGTTTTTTCAGTAGGTACCTTATAGGGCGTAACTACAGGCGTGCAAATGGTTTTAAATCTACTGACTTTCAGCTCATATTCCTGAATTGTCTTCTTCAATTGCTCATTCTCAGATAACAGCAACTCAATTTCATTCTCTGCTGAATCGTATTTCTGTTGTAGCGTAGAAAGTTTTTTTTCCAATATATCTATATCACACTGTGTTTTAATTTTTATTAGCTCAGGGCAACTTCTATTTAGACCCTGGCTGTCCGAACCGACTATGTTACAGTGATCTTCATCTTCCGAGTCCTCCATTTCAGATGACAATGATCTGTAAGAATTGCTAGTCGAGACATTTATTACAGTTTTTTTCCGATGAGTAACATTTGATATTTGCTGATCCTTGGTCGTAGATGTTAGCTTCATCTGTGCGTGTTCTTCTTTTCCTTTTTCTGTCCAACATGAGCGGCATTTCCAATCGGTTTTGTGTTGTGTTGTCATTATTGCAAATCTTTTGAATTCAACATCAGCGCAAGAAAGGTGATAGCTTTCCGCACAGTCTGTACATTTAAGAAATTGACGATTAATTATTGTCCGATTGCATTTTTTACATTTTAGAACCCCTTTACGACCAGCACTGGAACTTTCTTGTGGTGTGGTAGACATGACTTGATCTTATTTGTTATTAATTAAAATATTTTTATTAATAAATTTACTTGTAGTGTATCACTGCTGGGTTTAATCCCTAACACAATATTGGATTGTCATAAAATTTATAAAAACAGCAAAAAAAATTTTTTTCCACTAATTGGATTTGATCCCAGATAACATTGTTAGTAGCATGATATATTTCCTGACAGTTCTACCACATACACCACTAACGTACGACAAGATATTGATGAAATTAGCATATACATAAGTTTAAGTTCAGCGGTTTAAATTTGTATTTATTGATTGGTGGGTGTTTGATAGTTTTGTCAATTTTCAATTTTATTAATCACTTAAATATCACTATTTCTACACAGTTTGATTAGAAGGTCGTTTATATTAGTTCACTTTCACAAAGAATGGAAATAATTTAGTTTTTAAATGTTATTTAGCACTGTTGACACTTTTTTACTAGGCGACACTTTATTTCGATTTTAATGTTTTTATAGTCACATAATTTCAGAAGGTGTTTGATTCGCATGTTTTTGGACACTCTGTCGAAAATATTTTCACATTTATAATATTCAAGTTCACTATTAACTATTTTTAATTTTTATTAGACTACGGAGCAATCACAATTCAATGTTTACGATGTAGCGCCATCTACCGGACCCGGACCGGATATACTCTACCTTGAAGGAATAAGTTTGTTGCAGAGGTATATTTTCCACCACACTGCTCAATTGCTAATTATTGTAAGTGACCTGATCAATCCAGGACGCTATGAGTA
Organism: Pyralis farinalis; assembly: GCA_947507595.1. Lineage (NCBI taxonomy): Eukaryota > Metazoa > Arthropoda > Insecta > Lepidoptera > Pyralidae > Pyralis > Pyralis farinalis. The sequence continues at coordinate 33,746,261 of OX382260.1, read as the reverse complement.
TGGTCGAACGCTCATCATTTTGTTACTTTCCAGTGATCAAAGCTGTAATGAAAACACTCATTGATCTGGTGACCGTAATTTTATGGTGTAAATGAATGAGTAGTAGTAATTCTAACCTAATTATCCCAGTGCGCTATGTGTGTGGTCAAACTCTCATAATTTTGGTACTTTCCAGTGATAAAAGTTCAATGAAATCTTCATTGATATAATGATCGTGAAATTTCTAATGAAAGCCTAATACATGGCGCTATGAGCGTGGTCAAACGCTCACAATTTTGGTACTAATCAAATTTCTAATGAAATCTTCATTGATCTAGGATCATAACTTTTTTAGCGTAAGTGGATAAATAGTCGTCAGAATGACCTAATTAATCCAGAACCAGAGCACTATGAGTGTAGTCAAGCGCTCATAATTTTGTTACTTTTCTATGTTCAAAGTTCATAATAATTCTGCGATTCTAGTAATAGTATTTTTTCAAATTTAAGATTTTAATAGGCAGAATCAGGTATAGGCTCAGCAGATGCTCAGAATCGCTAGTAGAGTTCCAAAAACTCATTGAATCATTTCTCTGTTCGTCCATTGTTATTCCAGCTAATCAAAAGATCAATTCTTGACTAAATTGGGTAAGTAAAAACATTCTGTAAATATCTCTAATATCTATATGGTAGTATTAGGAGCTCTGGAAATCGACGGAGTGCTCGAAAAGAAGTTAAAGAAGAGAGTGAGGTGTATGACAACGGAGTTATATGACACTCAGTTCCTTTCGCCTCATCCACAAGGGACTTGACGTTAATATATGTATATATTTGTATAGATTTCTTGAATCTAGAATGTATTTGCCGGATGTTTACTCCCTCAATAATATCAAGGTATTTGAACTAAGTTTTTGTATTGCATTAAATAAATGTATGAAATATTTATATACGTAAACTGTGACAGACCAGTAGATAAAGAACCAGCCTCTAAACCTACAGTGCCAGGTTCAAATAGGGATGTACCACTAAATCGTCATTTCGGATTTATGTATATATTTGTAATTGCCCGGCAGTGAAGGAAAACAACAAAAACCCATACGTCAAATAAAATATGTTTCATAAAGACGATGACGTATGACTTAACCTAAAGCATCTATCTGTTACGGTTTAAAAGATGCACACCGACAGACAGTGGAGTCAGTAATAGGGTTCCGTAGTTGCCCTTTTTTATACCGAACCCTAAAAACTAAGCCCAATTTTGTACTGTTGTCGTAATGCAGACTTCTGCTCGAGAACTTCGAAGTCAATCAAACTTGAAATCAAAGTAGATAAGGTTACTCACAAGTTACTCTTCCAATTTAAAAAAGTATTTTTTTAATATTTAAACTTATTATACTATTACTATTTGAAGTAAATCGACTAGTGTGTGTTCTCCCTAACTCTTAATTATATTTATTGTTTTCGATTGCATTATTTTACAAGCTCGCGTTATTATAAACGTGAAGCTATTGGTCAGGGTTGATATTTGGAAACTAACATCATTTATTCTTTATTACACATAAGTAGATTACTTGAAGTGGTTACTTCAAAAATGTTAAAGGTGAGCTTATTTCTGCCAGAAATCTCTTTTCGTAGTGACTGTTTTCGCCATGAAGGAAATAATCTATGGAGAACCGGTGAGATCCATTTTACGAAGTAAATAAATTCACTGCTAGATTAACTGTTAGTGTCAAAGTCGCGTCATTCAGGACTGCGCCACCGAGCTCGTCGTGTACCACTAAATTTGTATTTATGTACATATTTGTAATTATCACTTGCTCGGTTGTGATGGAAAACATCGTGAGGAAACCCGCGCGTCCAAGGAATTATATTTCGATAGACGTGTGACCTAACCTAAGAAAGATCCTCCGAGTTGGAGAGGTCTGACGGGCAGTCGCTCTATGTAAAAAATCAGCATCTTCGACAAATCCTTAAGTTCAGGTAGCGGGCCCCGCCGATCCTAATTATTAGGAGGAGGATTAGGAAACGGGATAACGTGAAGACGAAGAAGACAAATTGACAGTACGATAGAAATTGTGAATAAGTAAGTGCTTATTCACATCTTATCACCTATATTATAAACTCGTCGTATATATATAAACTCGTTTGGGGGGGGTCATGTGCCAGAAGCGTGCTCGTTCGCGACCCTTGCCAATCGATTAGATTGCAATTCTGGCTCGAAAGCGCACCGATGTGCGGGTTAGGGCGTCCCCCGGAGGCGACGCGCACCGATCCGCCCGCCGCCTCGGTGCGAAAATAGGTGCATGCGGCGGTGGGGGAGCGACACCCACCACGCAGCGCTAATTCCGGCAGATCAAGGAGAGTCGAGTGCTGCATAGACACGTGTAATGGGAGAGGTGGATTGAGTGATAAGATGAACGAGCAGATGAACGTAATGAATGAGAGACGCTTAGATGCTTTGTGTGTGACAGAGACTAAGCGCAAGGGGAGCGACACCGATGATCTGCCCGGTGGGATGATGGCCCTATGGTCTGGTGTAGACCGGGACGATCATGCCAGTGCTGATGTAGGTGTCATACTCTCCTCTCGCTTAGCCTCTGATGTGAAAGATTACTGTTTGGTAGGGCCTAGATTTCTCTGAGGTCGTATAAAACTGGGCATCACGCGAGTATTTCTGGTTGCAGCATACGCTCCCGTAAGCTCAGCGTGTGCCCAAGAACTAGAGAAGTTTTGGGAGTCTGTGAGGGATGTTCTGGATTTGCAAGACTCGCGACTACAACGGAACTGAAAAGTGACTTTCACAGTTACTCACTACAATATATACTTCATGACTTATATACACTCATATCTTAACACACTCCACGGACAATACTAATTCATGTGAAATACGCAATAATGTATATAAAAATTACACGGCCAATTCTGTGCTCCGTTCAAAGGGCCCTGGTGATCTGTGAAACCTACATAAGGCACCAGTCTCTCACAAGGAAGGACCTACCTAGGCTATAATGTAACATATACTATAGATAGAAAATAAATTATTTGTTACTATTATAAAGACGAAAAGAATAAAGAAGGGAAAAAGGGACGTATTGATTACGGCGAAATTTAATTAGAAGCTACTTGAGAAGAGTGCCAAATTAAGAGAGGATCATATTTACGAAGGCCAAATATGTATCGAATACAGTGATTCTGTAGACGCTCAAGCTTATCTAATTGCTCTTCAGTAATATTAAGATAATAGGGATCAGTGTAATCGTGAAGATGCAAAATTTATACTTTAAATTTATACTAAATAGCACGCACAATCCTTGCTCCTAAGAAGGAAATAATAAGGTCTAATGGAAACAAACAGATTCCTACTAATACTTGCGTGTCCGGAAAAGTTAACCGGATGCAAGTTAGGCCGGTTAATTTTAGTAATTTGGCGAGGACCACCAATTAAAATCGCCTGCTACTAGATTTTATTTATAACAAGACCAAGAGACCCGACAATCTGATATGAGAGAAACATCATGATTATGTATGCAAATGGCATCTGGAATTTGAGCTACTGAACCATGTGTGTAGATTTGTAAGTCTGCATACATGGTAAGAGATAAGAAGATTTGCGGCACACCAGCTTTTATCCACCGAGAGGAGTAGCATTCCAATAGACATTTGTTGCTAACATGAATTAAACCACACTATTACTTACAGATATATTGACACACTGCCTCGACTATATGTTAAAATCAAAATTGCAGAAAGCATTGCTGCAATTTAGCAGAACCAACTGAACCAACCGTCAGAATTAATTTAAAGATTAATGTAAAGATTTAATTATAAAGAAAAATAGAGCTAAAGTAAAATATAAAACAGACATGTATCAGTTTATTCTACGGCTAAAGTCAAAGATTTTCAAACTGTGAAGGTATTATATCTCGAACAAAATGTTGAAATGTGCGAGCTGTTCTAATGAAGCCAGAGATGTGGCCCAATGTGGTGTATGTACACGTTGCTTTGATTTCAACTGTGCAAGCATTACCGAAACGGGTTACCGTAAACTTGGCGACAGAAGATCAAATTGAAAGTGCCCGGGTTGCAAAACAGGATCAAACACCGTCTCACCACCCATAACCTAGGGATTGGAGTTTGAACTCATACATAGTGACATCATGCGATTGACACTACAGATTACCATTCTGAGTATATTGTCGGAGGATATCAAGTCTATTAAATCGGAAATTCGAGAGTTAAAATCATCTGTGGAGTTCGCACACGATACAATGACCAAATTTACGGACTTAGATAACAAAATAAAAACCCTTAAAAGTGAGCGGTCTAGCTTTTGTCAACGCGTTGAATACTATGTTAACAATAAAAACTATGAACAATGCTCCAGATCAAATAATTTGGAAATGAAAGAAGTTCCCCAAACACAAGATGTCGTCACTTACCGCCGTTTGCACTAACTCTCCATTTCTCCCAGTGTCCACCTCTTGATTCTGCCACAGCGCCCCACTTTTCGCATTTTCGTTTCGTTTTAAACTCATGACCGGATGCGACATGTATATCAGTGGGGTTATTATCAGCTAAGAGTGCCACCAAATGTTTTGAAATTGCTACAAATACCGTGATGTTTTGTGCACGATGTAATAATAAATATACCGTCTAGGATTTCTATTGTTGTCATATCTTTATGACCAATTTTATTTATTACGAATGCGTTACAGTTATTATATTGACGTTTTATGCTATAGACGATATATATACTTAAACGATGTGCGTATAACAGCCTTTTAAAGTGGATAGAAAATAGTAATCTAAATGAATCGAACTTACCAAGGGTAATAAATTATGTATGTAGACATAATTTATTAACCTTGGTAAAAAATGTTATTTATTGTAACTTAATAACAATAAATAATAATTTTATACTACGAATGCATTCAACGCGTATACTTCACTTCGTATACTTTATGCTTATTTCTTTCTCATATTATGTGAAATCATACTTAATAAAATTAATTTTAAATATATTTTTTGACGGGCATAATATAAAAGTTGATTTTGATTGCACTTATAACTATATTTCACTGGCACTGGCCCGGAAATATCACGTTTGTTACGCTTATATGCGGTTGCGTTTTAACATATTTAATGTTACAATGGTAATAATAAAAGACGGACAAATATCACCAACACTTACCTTGTACAGAATATTACTGATAGCAACTTTGTCACTACAACATTACGGTAGCATAAATATGAACTTTTACTAGATTATGTATGTATGTATATATTCCCGCCGGGTCCCTTGCGAGGTAGGCAGAGATTTACTATTGTTTATACTGGCTATTATTATTCATGTGTGGCTGCTACTTTGGTATATTTATACTGCATCCGCGAGATGTATAGCATTTGTTTGATTTTACTTATTTGTTATTAAATATATGTATATGGCCTTCATGTAGAACAAATGTTTACTATATTTATTGTTAATACTATAATGCTATATCCTGGCTTGCAGATGCATACAAGCTATTCATATCAGCTATTCATGACATCATCCTCATGGATCCATTAACTATCTACTTATTATCAAAATGTTAGGTAAATGCGTACAAAAACAAACACAGTTGACTGAGACGTGGCTTATTTGACGGTGTGAACGACTTGGAGTTGTTTGTTGACGTGGTATGGAGAAGAGACAGGGTCTACTCGCAAACAGGTCAAGCGCTTGGTGGTGGAGTCCTCATAGCTGTGAAGAGAAGTCTAGTATCGGAATGCTGCCATGATTGGGCTACATCGGCCGAAGATATCTGGGTGTCGATATATTTGTCTGATTCACTTACATATTGGTATAATAACAATGATGTCAGATGAAACTGTTGCCTTTACTGAATTATTTCCAGATACCTTTGTAATACATTCCTTATACCCTAAAACATTTGTTTTATAACGCGGGAGGCGTACAAGCATACGCATCACCGGATTTAAAGTGGTTACCATAGTCTATGAACGCTTGCAATACATTGTCACTCGCGCGATGCCACCTCTGTTGCTAACACGACTACTTCTTCTTGCCTACTGGTAACTTCACTCACACGCAGGAACACAACAACCCTCGAGGGAGTTGTTATTTGGCTGTGGTATTATATACGAGTATATAGCTTAAATTCACCTCCAAAACAAACAGACTTCTTTGCGCACAAAAAAGTTTTCCTGTGTGGGAACCGAACCCACGAGCTCTGCTCAAGCAACGTCACTGAACTCGTCAAATTTAAACTTAAAAAAGCGCTTTACAGTCCAAGCCGCGGGGAAGGGTAGTCCTAATCAGTATTGCGAGCCACGTACTACCGTCATAAATATGTTACAGAGAAAAAGCGTAATCACCTCGAATTTTTGGAAGTAATTACCGCCTTCCCCGTTTAGAAAAAAGGAAGTTATTACAATGAAGCATTTAATGCATTACGCTATTTCTCTTTTAAATAACACCTAGTCTTAACCCTGTATGCGACATCAAATACGGGTTATTGAAGAATATTTTCATGTCATGTTGTTCACTTGTTTAGTCCTGTCGTAAACTCAAGTTTATTGTCCATATAATATGTTAGTACCAGTAATAAAATATACTGCACCGTGTAGATAATGTAGGATCTTATGTTTGCCTCATTTGATATGTGGAAATTTCATATATCTACTATAGTAGATGAAATTTCTACCTATATAGAGCAGTTACAGCTTAGTGGATAAAGAATCAGCCTTTTATCTGACGCTCCCAGATTGGAATCCTGGTGTGGGCATGTGCCACTAAATTCGTGTTTAGAAATATAGGTATTTTAAAGTTTCCTTTTGGCTGTTTCGTCGGACATGCGAAATTATTATGATTTTTATTTGTAATTAGTTTTTTATTAATATATTTATATATATACAATGTCGGATGGTATACAAGCATACGGCCCACCTGATGTAAAGCAGTTACCGTATGATGTTTGTTATATATTAAGTATCACTCGCGCGATGCCGCCTCTGCTGCTTACGCAGCAACTCCTTAGAAGCTTACTCTGGTGACCTCACGTGGTGAATGTTTTCTTATGACATTATCACGTAAAATTATCATCCGTAAACCGACTTTACAGACAACCAATTTTTTTTTATTGGTCAGCATAGTGACTCCACTTCGCCTGTTGGTAAGCGAAAAGAGGAATAGTTAAATACAAACCGTAAATTGTTATATACCGAACAGGGCTCAGACAGGTCCGATGGTTGACTCTACCAACTTCGACGTCTTTTGCATCAATTAAATGGAGATGAAAGATCTCTACTTTAACATTGCGTGTACAATTGTCGACTCCCTGCAAATTATTTAACCACCTTACTGGTATAAAAAAAGGAAATACTTTATTTTCTTAGAGGTCCCTACGAATATTTTTACGAGTTCGGTGGCTCAGTCGCAAATGACGCGACTTTGACACCAACCCACAAGGTTCGATTCCCACACGAGACAAACATTTGTGTGCATGAACACGTCTGTTTGTCTTGGTCGGGATGATTTAAAAGAGGTAGGGCACATCAAAGCAGCCCGTCTGGGGAAGTACCTCCACCTCACAGAAAACCGCCGCCAAATAACAACTCTTAAGGAGTTGCTGTGTAAGCAGCAGAGGAGGCATCGCGTGTGTGATACTTAACATATTATAAGCGGTAATAGGCTACGGTAACTGCTTTACATCAGGTGGGTCGTATGGTTTTGTGTCCTCCGACGTTATATAAAAAAAAATGCAATTTGGGTTACATTACCCAAAGTATCAAAATATTTGCCTGCAAAACTCATTAATTGGCATGCGCTGAGAAAACGAATGATGGTATATAAAATAATATACAATAAGTTAATAGTACCTATCATTAATTTAAGAAATTAAATATTCTTACTGTCACATCTTTATATATTTTAGAAATAGGTATATTCGTAAAAAAACACCCTTATTTGTTTGAAAAATTCGGTGATAACAGTAGGTACACCCAGCGAGACCCCGAGAAATTAAGAATGCCAATATCTCGCAGCAGTCTATACCAAGAAACTGCTTGATTAGTACTGTTAGAATTTATAATAGGATACATCAAGGGATTAGAGAAATGCGATTGATGCATTCAAGCGATTTAAGACTGAACTTAAAAAGTGGCTTGTCATGAACAGCTTTTATTCTTTGAGAGAATTTGGTTGCTAACTATTTTGACTAATAATAATAATAATGCGGAAATATTGATGTGTAATGTAATAATAAAGTATTTTTTTTTCTCTCATGACATAAATAAATAATTTTATTAACTGATTATATTGATTGCAAAAAAAAACTGTTATTAGATATGCGACGAATTTTAAAGTGAAATAATTTGACATTGTCATTAAAAATATTTGCATGCCTTTAGAATATAAGGTGAACATACTGTACCAGCCTACCTGTAACATCTTTGTAAACTGTTGTATGTTCTGGCAAATAAAAGATATTCTATTCTATTAACCACAAAAAAGTCAGCGAGGCTATATGTTTATCATAATTAAGTAACAATAACTGTTTTTTCGAGGGAGCTCGATGGCGTCGTTGGGTGTGTCATTCTAACCGAACATGCAGGTTAAGTAACTTCGACCGCAGTCTGTCTATGGATGGGTTTACCTATCTCCAGTAACATATAACATGTTGACCGAAGTATCGTACCGTCGGTCGTCTTGTCAGCAACGTGCTTAGTTTACTCCTGCTGCTGAAGGTGTTTCCTAAAAGAGGAGGGTAGGAGCTGAGGAAGCTCCTACATCCTACTACTTTCGCGTTGTATATCTGTTTCGTGATTCTTTCTTCCTGCATTCTTTCTACACGTCCGAATTAAGGGAGCATCCGTTTTATTATTTTAATAACGACACTGTCTTTCAGACCGGCACTGTTTCTTACATCGTCATTGCGAACACGCAACAACAAGCGTTACGCTACAATTTTTGCACAACGCTCGTACTTCGACTGCGTTTATCCTACTTTTCAAGCTCTGTCTGGCACACCCATCTCTTGATTCCAGAAGTTAGCTCCATAAGGTCCATAATTTACAATTAATTAAAAATATTAATTAACGCCTGAGAGATTATTGTAAGCAAAAGCTAGGAACATGATCCCGTGATTTGATATCATTTTTTAAGATTTTATATGGGATAGTCGCACTGGGAAAGTTCCTCCACTTTTTTATTGAACATTGGGAGGTATACAAGCATACGGCTCACCTGATGTTAAGTGGCAGCCTGTGAACGCTTGCAATACTTTAAGTATTGCTCGCGCGATGCTACCCGCTGCTGCTGCTAGCACAGCAACTCCTGAGGAGCATACTGGTAACCGCACGCACTCGCAGGAACACGACAACCCTCCAGGGAGTTGTTATTTGTCTGCAGTTTTCTGTGAGGTAGAGGTTTCTCTTGACAAGCTTTGATATGCCCAAACTCTACCAAAAACACCAAACTAAAAAGTCCAAGACAAATAGATATGTTCATGCACACAAATGTTTGACTTGTGTGGGAATCGAACTAACCAGCTCTGGTCTCAAACCAGCGTTCATTACCTTACAGAATATTTTTTATATATACATCGTCGGGAGGTATACAAGCCATCGGCCCATCTGATGTAGAGGGGTTGCCGTAGCATATAAACGCTTACAAAACGTTAAGTATCACTAGCGCGATGTCACCTCCGCTGCTGACACAGCAACTCCATAGGAGCATACTAGAGAAGTGTTTATTCTGCGAATTGGTGAAGAATTGTTCAGTAAAAGACTGCAGCGAGCACAAGGCACCTGGTGCACGATTGACATTCCTTGCATTGCACGTGGACAAAGCTCGTTGACCATCCGGCGTAGTACAGATTTAACGAGCTCGTTGGGGCAGTGGCGAAACGCGCTCTTACGTTACATTGACACTAACGATCGTAGGTTCGATTCCCACACAGGACAAACATCCAACACGTCTGCTAGTCTCAGTCTGGGTGTTTTTAACAGCGGTAGGGCGCATCGTAGCAGCCCGTCTGGGAAACTATCTCTACCTCACGGAAAACCGCAGTCAAATTACAACTCCCTAGACGATTGGTGTGTTCCTTACTGGTGACCTCACTCACACAGTGAGGTCACCAGTAAGCCCCTATGGAGTTGCTGTGTTGCAGCAGCGGTGGCATCGCGCGAGTGATACTTAATGTATTGCAAGCGTTTATAGGCTACGGCGACCGCTTTACATCAGGTGGGCCATATGCTTGTATGCCTCCCGATGTTGTATATAAAAAAATATGAATAGAGCACAGGGAAAACATCTAGGCAATAAAAGCTTGAGCATGAGTGAAGTCTTCAGTGAGCTCCTGTGGAGTTGCTGTTTTAGCAGCGGAGGTGACATCGCGCGAATGATATTCAAAGTATTACAAGTTATAGGCTACGGTAACAGCTTTAAAACAGGTGGGTCGTGTGCTTGAAAAAAAAGTGGGAAGGATCTCAGCAGTACACGCTGTTGATGAATATTTAAATTTCTGAATGTGAAAAAGTGTAGTTAAAATTATTTTTAAAATTTAAAACTTCCCTTTAACCATGCAGATGCGGGCGTGATTTAAAAGTCAAATTATTCACGTGCACCTTGTGTGACAGTGTAGTGTGTCTACACCTTTATAGGTGACTTTTATTGTAATTTTGTAGCTATATCTTGTGTTCATTTATTATGGCTAAGTGTGATCATGAATATTGAACAGTTAAGGATGGCCTGGAGAGCTCTATGACGTCACTGTTAAGAATCTATACATATAAATAAAATTGAAGTGTCTGTCTGTGATTTCAAAATAAAGCCTTTATCTTAAGCTCATATTATTATTTTCACGTTACCAAAGCCTAAATAAGCATTTTTAACTTTTTTGTCTGTATGTCTGTTCGTTTGTCCGGGCTTATCTTCGAAATGGCTGAACCGATTTTAACGGGACTTTCACTGGCACAGAGGACTGAACAGAACATAGGCTACTTTTTATCCCGTAAATATTTAGGGTTCCTGCGTAAAATATGAAAAACTGTAAAAATTAAGAGGAAATATCTTCCCCTTCGGGGGACTTTGCAATGTTGTTTTTATGATTTTCATAGAATATATAGTAGTTTAGTTAATAGTATTTTTTGTACCATAAAATAACTACGCATTTTTATGTAATAAAAATAAAATAATTATACGTTGCCTCCCGTAAAGGTCAATAGATGGCGCTGTATGAAAATTGAATCGCTCTACCGTTGCATCTAACACCCTGAACTTTGTTTTTTTTTTAAACAGAAACAATTTCAGCTCTACAGAGAAATAAAGGCTACTAAAAGCCCAAATCTCATGTGTGCGAAGCCGCGGGCTTCTGCTTGTTATAAATATAACACAAAGTACAGGCGAACAAAGCCCATAGAGACAGATAGCTTCAAATATAAAGCTCCTAATCGTCGCACTCGCAGATTCGCTTGGCAAATATAACTTTCCGGTGAAATCCCGATCTATAATGGAACAAGTGACCACGTTTTACACTCTGTACATCGCGTCACGTTCACTAAACGTAACGACAATATCGAGAGTATTGTCAAAGTCAAAGTCAAAATCTTTTTATTCCGTAAAAATGTGCTACATTTGTTTGGAATCGTCACAATTTTTTTTCCCTACCGTGCAGTTCATGACTAGGTGAGCACTGATAAAAATACTGCCAAAAAACTCAGGCATCCCTCTTTTGGTATCCAAACAAATTTACATAATTTATTAATTACATTATAATTGGATCGACTCAATCCCAGGCATTTTTATCATTAATATAGTCAGATACTTTATAATATGCCCTGCTACACAATTTGGCTTTAATAGTAGTTTTAAATTTGTTTATTGACAATTCTCTTATATTGCTGGGAAGTTTGTTATAGAACCGTATGCATTGCCCCATAAAAGAATTACTTATTTTGTGGAGATGGCTTGCATGTAACACAAGATTATGCTTATATCTAGTATTTATATTATGAGTATCACTCTTTTTACAAAATGAGTCTATGTTTTTATGGACATACAAAAGATTTTCATAGATATATTACGATGCGACTGTTAGAATATTTATTTCTTTGAATTCTTCTCTAAGGCTCTCCCGGGGACCAATTTTGTAGATAGCTCTTATGGCTCTCTTTTGCAATAAAAAGATGGTGTTAATATCCGCGGAGTTACCCCAAAGAAGAATTCCGTATGACATATTGTTGATTATAGTGGGAAACATCTTCAGCAACAGGAGTAAACTAAGCACGTTGCTGACAACACGACCGGCGGGAAGAAACTTCGATCTACATATCACATAGCTTCTAATATTGAGGGAAGTAGAGACTGATCTGTAAACAAATTTCGGCAAGACTTACCTACAAATAAAAATAGAAACCGGCAAGTGTGCATGAGAAGAGCTATGAATGTTAAAGAAGCGAGTGATGTATGTAAGAACTTAGTCATGTGGCGCTTGGCGCCTGTAAAGAGATTTGGCGAGAAGTTACAGATAGATACATATATTTGTGTAATTTTTTTAATATTTCCGCAAGAAAATCCTATCACGTTATATCGCAATTAAACCTACGTTCCTAACGTGTTTTTCTTATATTCGTTAGAAATTCAACTATTTTGATTCCCAATAAATCTACATATATATAATTTATATATATAGAATATATACATTTACGCTAATAGTCATATATAGAATATATATGAATAAAAGCGAAATATCTCACTAACTAATCGCTAAATATCAAAAAATATTTGAAGAAACTGAAATTACGCAAGTAGGTTGACTACAGAACTGGTTTATTAAATAAAAGGCAGTAAATATTTATTTAACTTGTTAAGATTTTTTTTATGGTAGGAAATACGGCTGTGAAATTTAATTCCGATGACAACTTATGAATATATGAAGAAAAAATATTTGGAAATCTATCCTTTAAGAGGGTAAACGATGAGAGAGGGGTTACTAGGTTGTGCAGGCAATTAGCAACTCGTTACTGTCTATTTGATCTAACGTGCTTAGTGTGCTTCCGCGACCAAATACACAAAGCAGTTAGATCAAATTGCGTGTCAATTAGACTTACTCAAAATAATGCCTGAATCTATTAAGAGTCTGACAATTGCAGTCATTTGCATAAATACAATATTCCTCCAAATAGTTTTTATTCGGCGGTGGTCTTTAATGAAACGAAGACACTTATTCAATCACGTTGCCTATTAAACATCGCTTTGCCCTACCGCCATTTTGCCCGGCACTCCTAATCTAATTGGCACGGTGCATCGCGTGAAAATTTGTTAGGTTTCGGCTCTGAAGTAGTCAGTCACCGCAAAATACATCTTTACGAATCTTTATGAATGTAGCGGTCACTTAAAGTCTATTTAATTTTGTACTAGCAAATCAATTCTCATTGAAAAAACAAAAAAAATACCGAGTATTTCGAATATTATTAAGTGAAGAAAAAAAATAATTTTACATTAATCTCTCATTACCCGCGGGCCGCTTTTCCGCCAAGAAATGCATGGGAAAACGTATATAACGGGGTCTCACAGGTTAAGTAGCAATAGATAGAACAGATGGCGCCGCAGCGGCGTAAGTTACATAAATCAATATCACTGAATTCGCTATTACATGCGTTGGTCGAAATATAAGTAAATGAGTTACGAGTGTAGTTTTCCGTAATCGTGGAGAGACGAACAGAGGCAGTTTCCGTGAGGAGCGCACAGGCAAACGGACACGAGTAATGAAATTAACGTCACTTAACAGCGATGGGGAGTCTATTAAGTTGTTGATGATTTCGAAGAGAAATACTAAATCGAACATTTTACGCCTGTTACAAAGGGATAAGAGATCGTACTTACGTAATGCGTCATTATATGACACGTCTATTACATTATTACTATAATTGAGAGACTTTATGAATTTCCTTTGTACTTTTTCTGTTCCATCTATATGTATGAGAAAATTCTTTGAGGATCCGCAAATTTCAATAATTCTTTTTAACAGCTACTCTTAGAATATTGTAGTCCTGTTTGGAATCTCTCGTACGCAATCCAAATTAAATGACTGGAAACACTTCAAAAACAGTTTTTGTATCATTTATCATACGCAAACCACCTTTGCCGCAGATTAACAACCTATGATTCTCGACTAGCACATTTCAAAATGATTCCACTCACACTTAGACGAACTACCGCCGCTATCGTGATCTTGCATAAACTAATGAATGGTGAAATAGGTAACCCGGAATAATTAACAAAATTAGCACTAAGAATACCTAGACCAAGCCGTCTTCCAAATAGAAAGACGTTCATCCTACCGGTTTGTCGTACAACTTATTATCAGCATTCTCCGATTAATCGCATGTGCTTATCGTACAACAATATCTGCCCACATTCAGACTTATTACTATTGTATTTTTCCTTATCTATCAATTCGGGATTTACTTAATTTATAATTTTACGTTAATTACTTTTATTCGTGAGCATGTTGTATTCACATCGAGAAGGTCGTACACTCGAACATGTATTTTGAGGCTTAATTGTATGTAATGCATTTGGGTAACGTCCAGTTTTGTGAACCAAATAAAAACAAAAAAAAATGGACTCCACACTACACAGGAACTATCGAGAATTGATCTAACGAATGAGATATAAAATTTTCAATGTGTGAGTGTTGAGCTTGCAGCTTATTATAGTCATCGACATTTTTTATTTTTTTATAAAGCTTAGTGTCATCAGCATAAAGCAAATGGTGACTATGCTCAAGAGCGTTGCCTATATCGTTTATATATAGGGAGAAAAGCAAGGGGCCGATATGTGAACCCTGTGGGACTCCCGATGGCATGGGCAGAAATTTCTAAGAATACCCTTTTAGATAGACTGCTTGACTACGGTTGCTGATGTAAGATTTCACCCATTTAAGAAAGCTGCCGTGCACGCCGGCCTTCCCAAATTTCTGAATAAGTATGTCGTGATTCAGTTTATCAAAGGCCCTGGAAAAGTCAGCGTACACAACATCCACCTGCATGCCATTATCCATAGCGCGTGAGAGTTACTCCGTAAATGATACCATATTAGTTTCTATACTACGACGTTAAAAAAAAACCATGTTGCCGTTCGGATACATAATGATGGAGCAATTGTAAAAAAGAATTTTTCCTAGAGAGCATAATTTAGACATCGGCCTGTACTCGGTAACATCTCCTCATTTATTATTTTTTGGAATAGATGTCACTAGATATTCTTCCACCTACTAGGAAATATACCAATTTTAATAGAGGTATGGTAAATTAAAGTAAGCGGTATCGCCAGCTCTGTTGTGCATTGGAAGAGTAAGAATGGGGTGGATACCATCAGAGCCCGCATCCTTATAAATATTCACCTTTTGTAATTCCCCAAGAACGGTTTTATAGTCAACATTGACCGAACCAATGTACACGACCGAACAAGAGTCCTCAACAGGAGTATCGGGAGTGGTGGTTAGATCATTTGGAGGCACAAATACCGAGTTAAAATAATGATTACATGCTTCACATATCTCATTATCATTAGAAAGTGCTTTACCTAGATAATTCATTTTTTTTTTTCTGAGATATCACTAGATGCTTTTTTAGATTTAATAAAATAATAAGACCAGAATGACTTAGGATTCACCTTTATATTGTCTTCTGAAACCTTTATAAACTTGTTGTAGCAAGAACTTTCCATCTTTTTAAAACGAGTCGTAGTAGTTTAAAGGTATTGTAGTCGGACAGGTTACAATACCGTTTCCATTTTTTGTGAAATTTCGCATTTTTAATGAGCGACGCGGTATACCACGGTTGATATCTATTCCTGTCCTTGTAGTTATGCGTCGGTACATATTTATCTATTAGGCTGTCGAGAACATCATAGAGGTAATTTGTCATCGATTCCACATCCGACACCGGACCGATCTCCATCGAAAACCGTCATCCAATTTATAAATCCAAGTTCGGACTTCAGCGACTCATAATCCGCTTTAAAGAATTGTTTTCTAAAGGTATGCAGCTTTCAACGCAGGTGAAATAAATAGTTATATGGTAATTTCCAACGACTTACGGTGACCGTCCTCCGTCACTAGTAGACTATCAGATGATCTAATATTATTGATATTATTACTAAATACCAAATCTAACCGCTTACCGTTCACGTTAAAACAATTGTTATATTGAGATACAGAAGAGGGGGGCTCGAAGTCGGCAATGAGACTAGTAAGTTTACCACTATTACTTTGTATATTCATACAATCATTAGTTGAGTTAAAGTACCAGAGTGCATTTGTGACATTGAAGTCACCGAGTATAAGAAAAATATCACTAGAATTTAATATTATAAATTCACTTACCCTGTCACAAAACGACGATAATAATGATTCATGATTGCTCCCATGCGGAATATAAGTATTAATAACATGTAGAAATCTAGGAGATACACCAGATCGGGCGAGACCAGTGCGAACACTGCTCAACGGCATCGTTACCCTACCTATACCTCTTCAGCCGTCGGTGGCTCCCGCACGTCGAAGTGGCGCGATAAACACACCACCTCCCCGCTCACAACCACTCATCTTAGACTCGCGGTCATATCGGTACACGTCATATCTATTATCAAAGTATTCAGCGTCATAAAAAACATCCTTAAGCCATGTTTCGGTGAGGCAGATGACATTAAAATTACTACACATTATACCCCTAAGAAACTCGAGTGATTATGCGCGCAAACCCCTCACGTTTTGGTAATAAATAGATAATTTGGTGCTATACATTTATAAATATTAATATGTTTTTTATTTTGATAATAAAAGATAGTTCCACCAACAATACTCACAAATATGATATAAAGAGAACGATATAAGGGACACCAGTCAGTATGTATGTGCGCATACGCGCCGGGGTGCATGCATCCCTAATGACATAATTTAGATAAAAAAAACGCAGTGAAATATGTAAACAAAGCACAAATCAAAATATAAATTATGTAAAATAGTCATTTAAGTGCGTGGCAGTAAGGATCGAATCAGAATAAACGCAGTGATCTCCAAGTTTTGTAGACTATTCAATTGGCGACATTCTCTTAAGATCAAAGGAGTGTAATTTCTGTGCGCCAATGTATCTATTCTGTGGTGTTAAATAATATTCTAGATTATATTGACGATTTATCTACGGTAAAATCTCCCTATATAGACAATTATGTAACAAATAGTACTAGCGTACCAAAGGTACAGAATTAATCTTAGTAACTGAGGTATTACTTTAAGTTTAACACAATCTATACAGATAAATAAAATCAAAAACATATTTTATTTTATTATTAATAACGAGCTCCGGTGGCTCAGTCGTGAATGACGCGACTTTGACATTTGGTGTCAAAGTCGCGTCATGCTCGTGCGTTCGATTCCCGCACAAGGCAGACATTTGTGTGCATGAACATGTCTGTTTGTCTTTGTCTGGATGTTTTAAGAGAGGTAGGGTGCATCAAAGCAGCCTCCACCTTGCAGAAAACCGCGGCCAAATAGCAACTCCCTAGAGGGTTGTTGTGTTCCTGCGTGTGAGTGAGGTCACCAGTAAGCTCCCAAGGAGTTGCTGTGTAAGCCGCAGAGGAGGCATCACGCGAGTAATACTTAATATATCGCAAGCGTTAATAGGCTACGGTGCCCGCTTTACAACAGGTGGGTCTTGGCGTCGTGGCGTCTTAAAATTTCACTCTCATAATTTTTTCATAACGCGCCTAAATAAGTATAACTTCAAAAAAACAACATTCTAACGTTACGCACTCAACACCACATATATGGTTAAGTTTCGGTATAAGCCACATAGTAGGGTGATAGAAAGAAAACTAGTATAGATATATACATATATATTTAAATCGCAGACGTGATCTTGCGATTTATAATATGATGAGTGTAATTTAAATATAATTAGATTTGACGAGCTCGGTGGCGCAGTGGTGAAACGCGTTGTTACGCTACTTTGACACCAACGCTCGTGGGTTCGATTCCCACACAGTACCAACATTTGTGGCATGAACATGTCTGTTTGTCTTGGTCTGGGTGTTTTCTATGTATAATAAGTATGTATTTACAAAAAAAAAATGTATTTACGTTTGTTTATCAGTTGTCTAGTACCCATAACACAAGCTTCGCTTACTTTGGGGCTAGATGGCGCTGTGTAATTTGTCCGACAATATTTATTATTATTTATTTTATTATTATACATACATATATTTAAATATATATGTATATATATCTAGGTCGTCCCTTGCGGGGTTGGCAGAGAGAACCGAGCGCCATAAGACGCGGTCCTTACACATTTCACTCGCTTCTTTCACATTCATAGTTCTTTTCATGCACGCTCGCCGGTTCCTAATGCTTCTGACATCACCTTCTCATAAAACACGTCCAATTTGGTCATGGCAGGTTAGTATAAATATTTAGGATTTGACAAAGATACTGGTTATTACATGGAGCGACTGGCCGTTACATCTTTACAACGCAAAGGGAAATCTAGATCATTCTTAGGTATGGTCATACGTCTTTCGAAATGTAAATTTCTTGGATGTGCGGGTTTCCTCACTATGTTTTCTGATACCACCAAGCAATTGATAATTTTATAACAAACATGTGTTAGCAACTCTTATTTTAGTGGTAAATATTAGAATTAATTTATTGAAGACTAGCTAAAGCTCGCGGCTTCGCACGCATGAGATTTGGGCTTTTAGTAGCCTTTATTTCTCTATAGACTTCAAATTCTTTCTGTTTAAAAAAAACAAAGTTCAGGGTGGTAGCCATAGAGCAATTCAATTTTCATACAGCGCCATCTATTGACCTTTACGGGAGGCAACGTATATTTATTTTATTTTTATTACATAAAAAATGCGTAGTTATTTTATGTCACAAAAAATACGTATTCTATGAAAATAATAAAAATAAAATTGCAAAGTCCCCAGAAGGGGAAGATATTTCCTCCTAATTTAAACAGTTTTTCATGTTTTACGCAGGAACCCTAAATATTTACGGGATAAAAAGTAGCCTATATTCTGCTCTGAACAGTGCTCTACCTACCAGTGAAAGTCCCGTCAAAATCGGTTCAGCCATTTCGAAGATTAGCCCGGACAAACAAACAGACAGACAGACAAAAAAGTTAAAAATGCATGTTTAGGCTTTGGTAACGTAAAAATAACAATATGAGCTTACTTTAATATTAAGCCCTTATTGTTATAAAACTTGCTTTAATAACAAGTACAGTGTCTGTCTGTAATTTCAAAATAAAGCTAAGGGCTTTAAAAACACAGACAGACACTTCAATTTTATTTATATGTATAGATACGACGATTATAAAGTAATTAGAAGACTAGCATGCATTCACAAACTAATGTATAATAAAAGACACTGTATTGACTAACCAGAGACAATATAAAGAGTACGCGCGAATTCTGATGTCAGTCGATCGATGAGTTACGTTGTGAGCACTACTGGTACGAGTATAAAGTACAGGTTGGTGTTTCATTTGCAAGTTTAAGTCCTACACATGTACATAAATCTGAAAACACGAGTTTAGTAATACACACAAGTATTTAAACTGAGGACTAATTAGTCAATAGGCCGGTACCTTATCCACTGAGCTATACCTTCTCTTATATATAAGAACATATATTATATATAACAATTGCTTGTTTAAATAAGATACACGGTACCTATTAATTCAAAACTTGCCGTTGTATCCACCATGTTAGATACCATCTGTACTGTTCGAGAGAAAAGTTCTAACGATTCAAGTTCAGAAGTTTGTAGGCGTCAACCCTCATTTTGTACCGCGACGACCGGGGGCAGCCTGGGGCTTCAAATTGCCCTTTTAATACTATTAGTTTCATGCAAATGTTGCTTAATTTTCACGTTCACTTCCGCCTTTATCCCACAGCTGGAAGCAGGTCTATATTCAACCTTCAATTCAATTTTGAAATTATTAATAATAAATAAGTATTGGCGGACAAATTACACAGCGCCATTTAGCCCCAAAGTAAGCGAAGCTTGTGTTATGGGTACTAGACAACTGATAAACATACGTATTTTTTTTTTTTTTGTAAATACATACTTATTATACATAGAAAATACCCAGACCAAGACAAACAGACATGTTCATGCACACAAATGTTTGTACTGTGTGGGAATCGCGCCCAGCGTTGGTGCGTAGCGTATAGCGTTGGTGTCAAAGTAGCGTAACAACGCGTTTCACCACTGCGCCACCGAGCTCGTCTCTATTATTCTATATAATTATTCCTACACTTCCGTAGCGATGTTCCCGTATAAATACGATATGGGTGCCTTCAAGAAAAGAGTCTATATATGCCTAAATAGGCTGGACGGATCAGTGACCCTTTGGTGTTACTTATGTCTATGGGTTAGTATTGTCTTAGGTTTACGCTATTGTAGCGATTCTCCTTGGCAAATAGCACCTTAGTCTTCCTGCGACCACGGACGCTGCAAAGCGTTCGAAACGTCAGGTTCAACAAAATAAATAAAATACGCGATATTTCCTTAAAAAATTGTTTAATTCAATGTCTATGGGTTGTGGTGACCACTTACCATTAGGTGACCCACATGCTCGTTTGCGCCCCTCTAATATAAAATAAAAGTATATATGTAGAGCTAGGTGGCGTCGATGCACGTATTATTCTAATCGATCACGCAAGTTAAGCAGCATCAGTCGCAGCCAGTCTATGGTTCGGTTTAGTCATCTCGTTTTCGGAGGGCACGTTATGCAATCGACCCTCACTGTTGTCGACTGATGGCAGTCGTTACAGTTAGGAGAGGTAGATCCAAGCAGCCCGACTTGACAAGTAGTTCTACTGCACAGAAAGTCGCAGCCAAATAACAACTACCTTGACTGTTGCTGTGAATAAGAGAAGTTACTAGACTTGCTATGGTAGCAGCGCCGGTGGTAACGCGTGAACAATACACATTGCATTGCAAGCGTGCGTAGACTACGTTATCCACGTTACATCAGATGGGCCGTATGCTTGTATGCCATCCGACGTTGTATGATAAGACAAATAATAACTGTGTTCCTGTGAGTGAGTGAGGTTACCAGTACAGCCTGAGAGATTGCTGTGTTAGCAGCGGGGGTGGCAACGAGCCGTTGATAGGTATTATATTGCAAACGTTCATTGACTACGGTAATCATGTTACATCTGAACATATGAGCATACGGCTTCTAGAGTGTGCTTTAGACCACACGACTGAAGAAAACTTCTTTAGCTCCATAGTGTGATACAGACAATAGGCCTGCGCTGTGTCTTAGATATGCGAAACTTAACTCGCTATGAGAGGAAGAGAGAAGGAAAATGTGTGCTCGCACCTGTCTCTCTTGCCCCTACAGTAATATACGAAACGTAACTCTCTCTCTTTCTATCTTCACTAACTTACATCTCCCTCTCAACTTCCGTTCGCCTCGCCCGATCACACTTTTCGCAACGCTCTCGTTACGCATTCACAAGCTTTCTCCCCAAGTCAAACGTGCGTAAAAAAGTTTTACTTCAAAAACTAAAGCGGTGTAAAGCATATACCTACACCGTTACGGTGTCCAATTCCGTATTGGGAAAGGCTAGCGTTTTCATGGCGCCCGAATTTAATTCAAGACTTGGTTTTATATTTATACTTCTATCATCTATTTCGCTATACCACCACATCAACCCTTACTCATCTCGCAAGAATACGGACGTCCCTTCAACCGAAGGGGTTTAGAGCATACTCCACCACGCTGCTCAAATGCGGATTGGCGGAGGCCAGTGTTTTCAAGCCGCCCGAGGGCCACTGACTTAAACTGTCATCTATGGACAACAGCCGGGACCGACGGCTTACCGTGCCCTCCGAAGCTCGGAGAAACTCCTGATAGATAAACCCATCCATAGACAGGCTGCGGTAGACATTGCTTAACCTGCGTGTCTGGTTAGAATGACACGCACAACGACGCTATCGAACTCTTTTCGCTATACACTGGTAACAAAAAGTAAGTATTTAAGGTTACTTTTTTTTATACTACGTCGGGAGGCATACAAGCATACGTATCACCTAATGTAAATCGGTTGCCGTGGTCTATGAACGATTGCAATACATTAAGTATCACTCGCACGATGCCACCGCTGTTGCCAACACTTTAGGAGCTTACTGGAGATCTCACTCACACGCAGGAACACAACAAGCCTATAGGGAGTTGTTACTTAGCTGGGGTTATTTTTCCCACACGGGCTGCTTTGATGCACCCTACCTCTCTTAAAAAAGTATTTTTAGTTTATTTCATTAAAACAAGTGAATATATTAAGAGTTGTTAGTATGCTTACTACCGGTTCAATTAAAATATTTTTCTTGTATTTATTGTGTTTCATGTAAGACGAGCTCGGTGGCTCAGTCGTGAATGACGCGACTTTGACACCAACGTTCGTCGGTTCGATTCCCACACAAGGCAAACATTTGTGTGCATGAACATTTTTGTTTTCTTGGTCTGGATGTTTTAAGAGAGGTAGGAGAAGTACCTCCACCTCACAGAAAACCTCAGCCAAATAACAACTCCCTAGAGGGTTGTTGTTTTCCTGCGTGTGAGTGAGGTCACAAGTAAGCTCCCAAGGAGTTGCTGTGTAAACAGCAGAGGAGGCATCGCGCGAGTGATAATTAATATATCTCAAGCGTTAACGGCCCACCTGATGTAAAGCGGATACCGTAGCCTACTACGGTATTCACTTTACATCAGGTGGGCCGTATGCTTATATGCCTCCCGACGTAATATAAAAAAAAATGCGAGTATTACCAGGAAATCCTAATAGAGTTTTGTGTGAAATTGGAAGGTAATTTGTGTCGAGATTTGGCGACAATACATTTTAAGCGTGTCATAGTGCTGTCATCTAAATAGAGATGGGAGGTACCTGGACATCACTATTCAAATAATATAAAACTCCTCGACTTATCCACTTCGTATTTAGTAATTAAACATTTGTTGACTAGTGACCGCGAGGGATAAAATGGCAAATGAAGATTTTTTTTTATCTTTTTTAGTCTGGTGACTGTTCGACTGCAGCAATTAACATTGTCGGAACTGCATTTTGACGATTTTTATTTTAATGCACTACAAGTCTTAAAATATTAATATCTACGAAAACTTCCTACTTTTTTCAGTATGAAAAATAGATATGGAGTCTAGTTTAAGATATGAAACTTTGCGAGCGCATAGATATTGATATTTTGATTGATATTTTAAGACTTGTAGTGCATTAAAATAAAAATCGTCAAAATGCCGTTCCGACAATGTTAATTGCTGCAGTCGTGTTGTGCAAGGCATCATGACGAGCTCGGTAGCGCAGTCGTAACACCTTCACATCTGGTGGGCCGTATGCTTGTATACATCCTGACGTTGCATAAAAAATGCCTACCTTCTACTATTAAGTCTCGTTGCAGAATATATAAATTATTTTTCGTGTCTTGTAGAACTTAGACGTCGACAGGGGGGCGGTAAAAAGCACAGAAAAAATGTAAAGGTGCTGAACCGGTTCAAGGGGGGCTGCCTAATTTGTGTTTTTGAAGTGATAACATCTTATGGGAGGGTAAACCGCTTCGTTACGTAACGCGTTACGGCGCCAGTCCGCCTGGCTTCCCTTTCTCTCACGCATACGACAGCGAATTAGTTTAAGTTATCACTTCTGTCGGGCGTCTCGAGACGCTTTTTTCTAATTCTAATTAAAATGTAGTAATAAGTAGAACTTTTCTATATTATTAGCAATATTGTTGTTGAAGAACAATGACTTACTTATTTATTTAAGTTTAATATTTGAAGGGCCGACTCCCTCTCGGTCACTCGACAGTAATTTTAATAAACAACTTGAAAACATTTTAAGCCCGCAATGTAAGACTTACACATTGCGAAGATGATTGTTATAGTGTGCTAAAGTTAAAATATTTAGGAGTCGCTAGAAAATAATCGATTCTCAAAGTGGGCGATAGACATGACGACCTCTTATTTATATAAACTTTTTCACGAGAAAGTCGTAAAGTTAACCGGATTTTCTCCAACTATAATCTATATATACAATATGTACTCACGTACTTTTTATCTTAGTATCCAGAACAAACAAAACATAGAGCAGAAAGGGACCGTCGACGGACAACAAAAATCTCTCTGTAATCTCGAACTCTCGGTATTTTTCTCGTTTTGAGTTGAGGGCTAGACTTCCCGTTCACGTTTTGTATTTGTATTACAAATCCCAAACCATTTGTTTATTGTTTGTATTACGAAATGTACTTCTACAATTTATCTTAACACACTGGTTCTCATAATTGCATTCTCCGTATAAACAAATATTATAACAACATATCAATTTTTTTTCTCTATGAATGACGATCTTAAAAACGTGACGCATATCTTTAAATGCGCCAATCGGACGTGGCAATTACCATTGACTACTACACTTGTTAGCCAAATTAACTAACTAACTACAATACAATTATCTAACCGGGAACTAATTTAGCTAAACATAATATTTATGTTCAACGTGCAGCCGTCGGTTCACGGAAATTTACATTTTAGGTACTAAGTAAAAAAAATAATGGTCTTTTCATTTTCCTTTGAAAATGTACATAAATTTTATACACCAAATAATTCACCGAATATATTTAAGATTAGGGATGTGTTGTTTATATCACAATCGATAAACGAGCCTATTAATAGTCTAGTCCTGTCCGACAAGTCCTGGTTCGAATCATATGTGCCATGTACCACTACATTCGTGTTTTCAGATTTATGAACTTATTTGTAATTATCAATTGCTCGGCAGTGAGGGAAATACATCGTGAGCGTGTCCAAGCAATTATACCCGGCCACTCAGAAAGTACTGCGAAAAAAGTTTTTATGTATGAGAGACTGGCCAGTTATAATCTATTTAAAAATATGCTTATTTATAAGTAAAGCTAGGTATGTTCAAATTTCAAAATATCCCTCCACATGTTTTGCGAGCTTATTTAAATTATCGTGTCGCAATGAAAAATGGATCTGCACCGGGAACATTTTCGCACTATGATTTTTTACGATTTCAATTGTCGCCTGAAAACGGACGAATCGTACGATAGACTTCAAATGGCATTCATGGATGAAGGCCCTTGCAATGCCCGGGTGGAATACTGTCGTGATATGATAAACAAATTTGAAGCTGGATCGTCTCGGCGTATTTACGATATCATTACAGGTGATGAGTCCTGGATTGGAGCTTTTTCAATTTGACTGGCTACCTGAAAGGCCAGTCAAATTGAAAAAGCTCGCGATCAAAATCTTCCCCCCGCTTCTAGATCGTTTCACTTTTGTAGGCCCAAACCGTCGACCGGTGCTTTGTTTCTGGATATTGCGAATATAGGATAGTGCGAAAATGTTCCCGGTGCAGATCCATTTTTCATTCCGACACGATAATTTAAATAAGCTCGCAAAAAATGTGGAGGGATATTTTGAAATTTGAACATACCTAGCTTAGCAGTACGCCGGTCAAACTCGGCACAAACAAACGGCATGCATTGTGAGGTTTCTCACTCTGACCACCGGTAGCTTAGGCCTCCGCTCCGCTAACTGTGGGTGCCCGTTTTATATATTTTTAAATGTATTATTGTTTATATTAGTGTATTTAAAAATGTAAATCGAGTTGAAAAATTTATTCAGAAAAAGTCTTAAGAATAGAGTACATAGTTGCATCCGTACCTGAACTAGGCTTAGCGCCTGTATCTCAAGTAAAAGCGCTCCTTCGTCTGAGTCGATATAAAAATAATATTTTACAACAAGCTGTGCCCGCGACTTCGTTCGCGCGGAATAGTTATTTTTTTATTATTTATTTATATTAAAAATAAATACAATTTTTTAAATAAAAGTACCATAAGTTACTCCTTATTACATCAGCTATCTGCCAGTGAAAGTCCCGTCAAAATCGGTCCAGCCGTTTCAGAGATTAGCCGGAACAAACAGACAGACAGACAAAAATTGTAAAAAAATATATTTTGGTATATGTACCGTGTATACATCCATATGCATTTAGTAAAAAGCGGTTATTTTAATATTACAAACAGACACTCCAATTTTATTTATCTGTATAGATAAGTGTGCCAGATACATAAGTGATTATACCATACATATAAAAACTAATAAATAGTGGTGTGTTATGGGGGTGTGCCTCTCTGTGAGTATGGTGTAGGTGCAGTAATGACTTACGGTACAGAAACGTGGTCCCTTAATGTGGGCCTCATACGAAAGCTCAAGGTTGCACAGCGTGCGATGGAGAGAGCCATAATCGGAACTATGAGCACATCCGTAGCAGAACTGGAGTTACCGACGTGGCCCTAAGGATCAGCAAGCTCAAGTGGCAGTGGGCTGGCCACATAGCTCGGAGAACCGAAGGCCGCTGGTTCTCGAATGCCGACCACAAACCGGAAAACATAGCGTAGGACAGCCCCCACACGATGGACCGACGATCTTGTGAAGATCGCAGGTAGCCGTTGGATACAAGCAGCACAGGACCGATCGCTGTGGAAGTCTTAGGTAGGGGGAGGCCTATGTTCAGCAGAGAACCTCCTTCTGCTGATATGATGATGCTGATGATTTAGTTCGAACCTTGCATGTGCCACTAAATTCGTGTTTTCTGATTTATGTATATATTTGCACCAAGAAATTTTACCTCAAAAGACAGGTGACCTAACCTAATAAAGGTGTGGTTTTTGTCCTGGGTTGAGTAGGTCTGACGGCAGTCGCTCCCTATAAAAATCAATATCTCCGCCAAATCCTAAGCCTCATTTCAGGCAGGTACCTCTATTGACGAGGTCGGTGGTGCAGTGGTGAAACGCGCTGTTGCTTTACTTTGACACCAATGTTCGTGGGTTCGATTTCCGCACAGGATACACATTTGTGTGTATGAACATTACCACCCTAAAGTCACTTGCACGTTGTCCCCGCCCTAGTTAAAAACAAAAATTCGGCGAAAGCTATTAATACTAAGCTTATGCGCATAGTTGAGGATATACGCAGACAAGTTGCTATGTATTTAGCTATTACCAGTATGGCCTTGACCTAAGGTCTTCGGAAGAGATGAATTAGCCATCTAACACTGTACTATCAATTCTCCCGTACGTACCACGTAGGTGTCTGGCATTGTCATCCAATCACTGCTGACCAATTGCCCTATTATGTGCTACCTACAGACGTCAGACAGGTCGGACGTATTATTGCTTCATTCAGATTCAAAAATAAACGCCTTATTCTTTAACACATAACATTCAATTCATGATGTTCGAAGGTTTACCAATGACAAATGTAACTTGGTGCACAAAGTTATTTGTTTATTGGCACAGGGAACTAAGCCACTTTATTACAAGGTGGTAAAGTTTAAATTCCTCTTACAATCAAATACAAGGTGTTGATACGACACGTGTCAAGAACTGCTTGAATGAAGGTGAGTCAAGAGAAGTATAGGAATTTGCACGTGCAGTCTAAGAATAAAACTGGATCAAATCACGTGATCCTTTGGATATTTGACTCTAAGGAAGAGTTCGCTGACCCCATGGTAATAGAACTATTCATTCAAAAATATAAACCCATATCTAACTCGTTGTGAATGACGCGACTTTGACACCAACGCTCGTGGGTTCGATGTCCACACAAGACAAATATTTGTGTGCATGAATCTGTCTGTTTGTCTTAGTCTGGACGTTTTAAGAGAGGTAGGGCTGAGTTCTGAGGTCTAAGAAAGTACCTCCACCTCACGGAAAACCGCAGCCAAATAACAATTCCCTAGAAACCCTCTTGTATATTATGTTCCTGCGTGTGAGTGAAGTCACCAGTAAGCTCTTAAGGAGTAACTGTGCTAAGCAGCAGGGGAGGCATCACGCGAGTGATACTTAATATATTACGAGCGTTAATAGGCTACAGTAATCGCATTTCATCAGGTGGGCCGTATGCTTCCATGCCTTCCGACGTAGTATATAATAAAAGTCCACTACCTAAGCTTAAGGATTTGGCGAAGGTACTGATTTTTACAGTTACTTAAGCAGTAAACAGTGAGCGTAAATAATCACTAGCAACACCCAAGTTCGTTGCCGACCCTGTACAAGCCCCTTCACGCCGTTTTTGAAGAAATAAGTACAACTACCAAACTTTAAGAGCTTTATTCCTAAACATAATGGCATAGACGGATGCGTCCAGATGCAAAATACCTTTAATTGAATAAATTTTGATAGAGTATGTAACGTATACTTAACGTAACTAAACGTTAACGTACTACGGGCACGGCACCATGTTTTAAATTCATTTTAACCCAGTCAGATTTTTTACCTTTAATTTTACAAATTAAAGTTCTCTAAATGTTTTATCATAAAAAAGTTGAGTGAAGAGGCGATATGTCTACTGAATTTGTATCTAATTTAGTAGAAAGATGTATTTATTATGTACGGCATTACATATTTAAAAATGTTTGCAGAGAAGCAAAGTCTATGTACTATATAAAAAACAAAATTAAGCAATCATCAAATAAAATTAAGGCTGTATGGGATATTGTTACATTACTAACAACATCCCAACCGGTAAATATAAGCCAGAGGATAATGAGTGTTCTATAATATATGACAATCGAAATAATACAGACGTTAAATAAATAGCAGATCTATTTCAAGACTACTTCATCAATATCCCTTACTTTACCACTAATTACTCTATCCCTTACTTTACCACTAACTCTCAATTCATCTCCAGATGGTGCTGCTGAGTTATTAAAAGAAAATGTACAACCTAGTGTAGAACTTTTTCAATTTACACATATTGAACGCACTAAAATTACTAAAACTTTTAAACAGTTGAACATTTAAAACTCAGAGGAACACTGGGGAAAGTCCATTAAAGTTTTTTGTTGTATTATAGAGGCAATAGATCCACACTTGTCACTTATTTTTAATATGACTTGATGAAATTCAGTAAACTTATTCCTTTATTCAAGTCAGGGAAAACGAGCGAGCTGGGAAATTACAGACCAATATCTATATTACCAGTTTTGAGTAAAGTATTCGAAAGGATAAGGCTTGATCAATTGCAACTCTTTTTTAAGCCCAATGAAATTTTTCATGATGCACAATACGGTTTTACAGCTGGTAAATCTACTACGGATGCAGGAGTGGCATTGGTTAGGCATATCTTTAACGCATGGGAGAGATCACAGGATGCTATTGGGGTTTTCTGTGATCTCTCTAAAGCTTTTGATTGTGTAGATCATCAGATATTGTTACTGAAACTGAACTATTATGGAGTCAGAGGTAAAGCCCAGAACTTGATTGCATCTTATTTAAACAACAGAGTGCAGACAGTTGACATAAATGGGGTTAAATCTAAAGACAATAATGTTAATATCGGGGTGCCCCAGGGTTCTATTTTGGGTCCATTTTTATTTTTAGTATATGCAAAAGATAGTGCCTACATAGTGCAGAAAACGGCGGATATAGTACTATTTGCTGATGATATCTCTCCAATTTTTAATGTGGCCGTTGTGAAAATATTGACAAGGTAAAATGTTGTGTCTGCTATTTTAAACTGGTTCACATGTAATAATCTGTTGCTAAACTCAACTAAAACCAAATGCATCAAATTTAGTCTTCCAATGACAATGTGAGTTCTGCCATTACAGAAGTTCTCATTGGGAATAATAAATTAGAATTTGTTAATAACACTTTGTTTCTTGGAATTACAGTAGACTCCAAATTACAATGGGGCCCCCACATAAATAAACTAGCCGGTAAGCTCAGCTCTGCTGCATGTGCAGTTAGGAGAATCAGGCAATTGACGGATGTGGCTACTGCGCGCTTAGTCTATTTCAGCTACTTTCACAGCATTATGTCGTATGGTATACTGTTGTGGCGAATGGCGGCTGACATTGAGTCAATTTTTATCTTACAAGAAAGAGCCATACGCTCTATTTATAACATGGGCTCCAGAGAATCCCTCAGGGAACTGTTCAAAGAAATAAATATCCTCACTGTTACTTCTCAATATATGTATGCCGGTACATAGGTTTGCTAGAACTGGTAGATCTTTTCTTGTAAATTGTATTCGATTTTATAATAAATTGCCTGAAACAGTTCTGTCCTTTCCTGACAATGTATTCAAAAAGCACATTAAAAATACTCTCTGTAGAAGGGCTTATTACAGAATTGATGAATATTTTACTAACAAAGATATCTGGAAATAATTCAGCACAGACTATCTGTCCTTAATAATCTTTAATTTTACCATTTGATATCATTATTGTACCAATATGTGTATGTAAATTATTTTTCGTAATATCTAATTGTCAATTTTAAAAGAGACCTATATTGGAAAGTTTTTTTCGGCATTTCTTCTTCGCCAATAGTCATTTCCGAAATGCTAGTACATTAAAAAAAAGGAAAAAGTAAAATTAGAGAATTAAATAAGATACAATAAGATTATATTTAAAAAATGTAAGACGTGTCTAAGTGCCCGCTAGGGCCCAATGACAAATAAAGAATTTTTATCTTTTTTTACGATACGTGGAAATGGAAAAATTCGCCACCATTACAAGCCTTCCTAGCAGCTCTAGAAAGAGCACTAAACCGGTAATCGAGAGATCGTTGGTTCGCTGGCAAGTTGTGTCATAAACTGCTATGGTATCGTATACACATTTTGATTATTTTAGGAAAGCAAATTGTAGTGTTGTTATTTCATCTCTTGGACGTACCATCGCAATCCCGTTCGCTCACTGAAAGTATGTGACTAATCCACGTTCATAACTATCAAAAAGTTACAAAAGTGGAAAAATAATTTCTTTCTCACAACTAGTTACCAAACAGCCGAAGAAAAATCTTCTCTTGTAACTGGTTACGTAAGTTTAGTTACCAAAGTGGACGAGCCCGTCTCATTTGGCCCCCAGTTTTATGCAATATAGGTACTTTTAATGTTAATAAGTAATATGACTGTTTTGACGAGCTCGGTGGCGCAGTGGCGAAACGCGCTGTTACGTTACTTTGACACCAACGCTCGTGGTTTCGATTCCCACATAGGACAAACATTTGTGTGCATGAACATGTTTGTTCGTCTTGGTCTGGGTATTTTTAAGAAAGGTAGGGCGCATCAAAGCAGCCCGTCTAGGGAAGTATCTCTACCTCACAGGAAATCGCAGTCAAATAACAGCTCCCTAGATGATTGGTGTGTTCCTTACTGGTGACCTCACTCACACAGTGAGGTCACCAGTAAGCCCCTATGGAGTTGCTGTGTTGCAGCAGCGGTGGCATCACGCGAGTGATACTTAATGTATTGCAAGCGTTTATAGGCTACGGCGACCGCTTTACATCAGGTGGGCCATATGCTTGTATGCCTCCCGATGTTGTATATAAAAAAAATATGAATGGAGCACAGGGAAAATATCTAGGCAATAAAAGCTTGAGCCAGAAGGCACAACTCGCCCGCTATTGGTGCAACTTACAACTTGGTGCTGCCATGCAATTCTCTAAGCGACTCGTAGTGGTTGTGTGCGTCGCTGTGATCACAGATGTCACAGCTTTGACATCGTCTACTGCGATCACGGCTTTTTATTTGGTATTATATAAGGCTGTAAGCGTACGCGAGGCTGTTTGCCTTGTAGAATTCCAATTCCAAACGCAGCCTTGCGGCGCTAGTGTCGCACAACCATGAAAAGCGACACTAAGGAATTGCAATTTTGTATTCAAGGCTATAACAGCCGATGTTTCCGAGGATGTAAGGATATTTGCTCTTACAGAATTGCATGGCTGGTCTTAACGTTAAGTTATGTACGCGATGGCAACGTTAAGTTATGGAAGCTGAGCATGGCAGAGAGAACACGAAAGTTGAATAAACCCGTTCAAAATGTCAGCGTTGCGCAAAATTTGTGATGCAACGTGAGTAGACCGCGTTTGCAATCATGTAGGAAACAGAGTTGATCTGAAAGAAAGTATTCGTATCAACACAAGCATAGGGAATCTCTGTTGGTTTAGGCATGTAGAAAGAATGCAAGAGAAAGAATGACGATACAGATATACAACACGTTGTTTGTTGTTGTTGAACAAACGTTGGAGCCGTCGAAGGCCGAGTCTCACATCCACCATATCAACCCTTACTCAAATGCGGATTGGCGGAGGCCAGTGTTTTCAAGCCGCCCGAGGACCACTGACATAGCTTAACGACTGTCATCTAAGTATAACAGCCGGGACCGACGGCTTAACGTGGCCTCCGCGCTCGGAGAAACTCAAATTGAAAACCCATCTATAGACAGGCTTCGGTCGCGTTGCTTAACCTGCGTGGTCGGTTAGAATGACTCGCGCCACGACGAGCTCTCAACGAGACTCACATACCACTACTAAATTAGTTGTGGTTTATCAGAAAGTGATATCTAATTAGTATGGCCATGAATACTGTTATATAGAAACTTATCTTTTTTTTCAACTCTTTAATTGTTTTGAATTTGGAACGCGTTAATTATGTTAAAAACTTCCTTCAATTTCCCGCCGTTTTACATATTTTTTTCCACCAACATCTTCAGTGTTGCTAGTGATTATTTACGCTCACTGTTTACTGCTTAAGTAACTGTAAAAATCAGTATCTTCGCCAAATCCTTAAGCTTAGGTAGTGGACTTTTTTTATATACTACGTCTGAAGAAATGGAAGCATACGGCCCACCTGATGTAATGCGGTTACCGTAGCCTATTAAGGCTTGTAATATATTAAGTATCACTCGCGCGATACCTCCCCTGCTGCTTAGCATAGCAACTCCTTAAGAACATAGTATCAAATAAGAATATGGAATAGGGTGTTAAAGAAAATAGGATTGCAGTGTTTGCCTTGCACAAAGTGGGTATGGAGCCGTTGGTCATATTCAAGACACTTCAAAAGCTTGGTATCAGCCGTATCTTCGTATATCGTACTATCGACAGATACCAACACACAACAACGGAGGAACTGTTGAAGACCATAAAAGATCGGGGCGACCGCGTGCTGTTAGGCTGTTAATGTTGTTAAACTTAGAATTCGCCGAAACCCCATTAGGAAACAACATACTTTAACTCATAATATCGTTTTTCAGAACAGTTTCCTTCATAACAGACAATGTTCGGTTCTGGCGCTTCGCCGCAGCGCGCAGCCGCGGCACGCTTACTTCGCTCGCTCGACTCGCGCGCTGTAGGGTCGCAGTTCTACCTAACACTCCTCCTCGCTTCGCTCGCCGTCGTACCTATTATTTTACTACTACCTTTTATTTTTTTTTCCATTGCAATCTAATGCGGATAAATAACACCTTATGATTAAGAAATATTTGAAAACAAAATTAGTATAAACCAGTGTTTATACTGTATTATTAGTTATATTATTAATTCTGATGATTATGAGTTTCGATTATTAGTATTAAATATTTTTATGAAGAGTGATCATTATGATGTAAAATGTTATGGGAAATATTTTCGGACTTCCGATAATAGGACTTAAAAGTTATGTGAAAACCAGTTGAGAATGCGCAAGCTTCCATTGCCAGAGGAACACCTGGCTCGTCAATTATATAACAATTCTTTTTTTTTTTTTATTTGTCGGTCATTTTGACCATGTTCCTTAAAAGATAGGAACGGTGTTCCTGAACATTCCTATTCTACTTTTTTATGCTGAATCCGAATCTGAGACCGAGTCAAAAAAGTCAAAATTCGAATATTCGAAAAAAAGCAACAGACAAACGCACGGACAAACATATAGAATTCATATAGGAATGGTGTTACTGAAAAGCGCACCCGAAATTTCTACATACGTTTGAAAAACATTACTCTCCGGAAGTCGGGTAAAAAAGAGCTATCGAATTCATTCATTCATCTTCATTAAATTCTTTCTATAGCAATCTCATATAACTACGTCCGCGCAGTTTCAGGTATCAGCGCTTTATCTTACTTTCTTTCTTTTTGATCGGCTTCTAATAATCGTATCGTGATGTTAAAGAGCCTTCCCCAAGAATTTGGCTATCAAATGTAAAAAAAATATTTCAATTCCGACTGGTTTTCAAACCAGCGAAATTCTTGCGCTTTATTATGTTAGTATAGATTAAAATACATTTAAAATAAGGGGTCATGTGCCAGAAGCGTGCTCGTTCGCGACCCCTGCCAATCAGTTAGATTGCAATTCTGGCTCGAAAGCACTGATGTGCGGGTTAGGGCGTACCCTGAAGGCGATGCGCACCGATCTGCATGCGACGGTGGAGGCTGCCACCCACCACGCAGCGCCAATTCCGGCGGGTCGGTGGATTGAGAGGTGGTTTGATTGATAAGATGAATGAGTTGATAAGAAGAGCAATTAATGTGAAAAAAATCGGCCAAGTGCGAGTCGGACTCGCGCATCAAGGGTTTCGTACCACTATCTATAAAAACAAGCAAAAAAATCACGTTTGTTGTATGAGAGCCTCCTTAAATTTTTATGTTATTCTATTTTTTAGTATTTGTTGTTATAGCGGCAATAGAAATACATCATCTGTAAAAATGTCAACTGTCTAACTATCACGGTTCGTGAGATACAGCCTGGTGACAGACGGACCGACGGACGGACGGACGGACGGACGCACGGACGGACGGACAGCGAAGTCTCAGTAACAGGGTTCCGTTTTACCCTTTGGGTACGGAACCCTAAAAACGAGTGAGGTTTATAAGGATCGAGTCATGTGGCACTCTCCGCAAGGGATTTGGCGTAAAGTTATAGAATACACTTAAAATAAAGATCCATGAAGAAATATTTTCGATAAATTTTAGTGGACGAAGGGCCTTACGTTAGGTGATTGATAGAAGAATATTACACATACCATGTAAAGGTATGTAAACAAGTGTTATCACACAAGTGTGTACGAAACGCTTCAAGAAAGGTTTCCTTATGGCCACAACGTGGACTATCACGGCCATGCACAGCATTGATTCTATGAGTCACGTTTCATTGCCCCAACAGCATTGTTATTGACATAATGATTCCCTTTTTAGGGTTCAGTACCTATTGGTAAAACGGAATGCTTACGATGCTCTATTAGGCCACCTGTCTGTCATACATGCCAACTTAAACTCTAGGGATACCATCATTATCTCGAAATAGAAGTCGAAATTTAATCTAATTACCTAATGTTAACCTTGGATGCTAACCAAAGCTATCATTGTGTAAAATTCCGCCAAAATATTCGCTTAGCAGTTTCTGGTTTATAGTCAATAGGTAGAGACACACGAACAAATACTTTAAAAAGGTTTGGCTTTTATATCGACATTTCTTTTTTTTTAAATAATAAAACAGCTAATTTACGCTGTATTATTTTAAAAAAATATTCCATGTTCTAACTCGATCCCCGTTCAATGTTCTTCTTCTTTTTCCTAGCGTTTAAGCGTTTAAGCCTAGCCTAATCTATTAAGATTGGCGGGGTCCGTTACCAAAAATTTTGTTGTAATAAAAAATGATAATGTTTTAAAAAAGAGCCTTGCCAATGGCAGGGGTGCAAGTAAAAAAAAAAAAAAAAGACCTTTCTTAGGTCAGGTCAATCGTCTTTCGAAATATAATTTCTTGGACGTACGGATTTCCTCATGTTTTCCTTCACCGCCAAGCGAGTGATAATGTACAAATATGAACATAAAGCGCTTTTAGCAGCGATGGAAGGTACACCGCTGATGTGGAGAGACGAGTGAGTGCAGGGAATAGCGTGAATGGAGCGTTAAGTAAACTGCTAGGCAGCCGAAATCTAAGCGAGAAGGCACAGCTCGCTGTACACAACGCGGTGCTAATCCCAACGCTAACTTATGAAAGTGAGACCTGGGTATGGCAGAAAGAGCATGAAAGTAGAATAAATGCGGTCGAGATGCGAGCACTGCGAACAATTTGTGGCATAACGCTTGCTGACCCATGTAGTAACAAATATTGAAAAGGGAATGCTGAGATGGATTGGACATTTGGAATGAATGGATAACAAAAGACTTACGAAAGAAGTGTATCGAGCAAAAGTTAGGGGAGATATCAGTAGGGGCGGCCGTAGACGCACGCATATGGAACAAATAGTCGATTATTGCGTTGGATAGAATGGGAGATAGGCGTAATGATATGTATGTATCAATACAACAACAACAACTTGAACATGCGGACCAAACAGCGATGTTGATAAACTATGTTAAACGAAACGCGTAAGCGCCAAAAATTTCATCGCGCTTGCAACGTTTTGGTCGCGAGAAAATAATGCCCTATGAACGATCTAGCGCTTCATGTTTCAATTGTTCAGGTAGGTAACTAATGTTTTAGCGCTGCAGCGAACTTAAGTTCTAATTCTCGCCAAAATCTTACGGTCAGGGTCACGTGTCCTGACGCGAGTTTAACATTTTTACTCATCCCAAAAAGTGCACAACGCCGCTAAAGAAGTTTTCACTTCAAAAACCTTTTACATATGGAACCCTAAAACGCGAAGTAAGTACCTAATGCTTATGAACAGATGAATCAACCAGTCTCAGTCGGTATTAATAAAGATAAGTTAAAAGCAATTAACTTTCGTCTTTCATGAATACTGAGAGAAGTTCTTTGCCAATGGCTCGGTGGCGGGAGATCTGACTCCAGATTGGACATCCTTAATTGCAGTTAATGGACAATGCTCGAAGAATCTATTATTTTCAGGAACACCATACCTATATGAATTCTATATGTTTGTCCGTGCGTTTGTCTGTGTGTGCGTTTTTTTCCGAATATTCGAATTTTGACTTCAGATTCGGATTCAGCATAAAAAAGTAGAATAGGAATGTTCAGGAACACCGTTCCTTTCTCTTAAGGAACATGGTCAAAATGGCCGACAAATAAAAAAAAAATGAATTGTTATATAATTGACGAGCCAGGTGTTCCTCTGGCAATGCAAGCTTGCGCATTCTCAACTGGTTTATATATGTATATATACAATGTAAGCAGGCGAATTTGAATTACAGAAGACATCGCTTGCGCACGCTCGCTAGTAGGAACACAACAACCCTCCAGGGATTTGTATTTTACTCCGTTTTTCTTAGAGTTTTTAAGAGAGGATGGTTTTAGGAGAAGTAGGGCACATCAAAGCAGGCCCGTCTGGTGAAGTACCTCCACTTAGACGAAAACCGCAGCCAAATAACAACCCCCTGGAAGGTTGTTGTATCCTGCGTGTGATAACAGCATGTGGCATTGCAAAAGGAATACTTAATGTATGATAATTCAAAGGCTATGGTAACCGCTTTACATCAGGTAGGCCGCAGGCTTGTATGCCTTCCGACGTAAAAAAATCTTGATTTTGTATGCAAAATACGAAAATATTTTTTCAACCTACATAGTACAATAAACTTGGCGTGAAGATGAATAACATCTTATTATTTAATAGAACCTTTAATTTCCAAAAAAAACTATTTAAATATTTCCTTTTATTGAAAAAAAACATATTTTATTTTATTATTAATAACGAGCTCCGGTGGCTCAGTCATAAATGACGCTACTTTGACACCAACGCTCGTGGGTTCAATTCACACACAATGCAAACGTTTGGGTACATGAACATGCCTGTTTGTCTTGGTCTGGATGTTTTAAGAGAGGTAGGGCGCATCAAAGCAACCCGTCTGGGGAAGTACCTCCACCTCACTGAAAACCGCAGCCAAATAACAACTCCCTGGAGGGTTGTTGTGATCCTGCGTGTGAGTGAGGTCACCAGTATGCTCCCAAGGAGTTGCTGTGTAAACAGCAGAGGGGGCGTTATTACAAGCGTTAATAGGCTACGGTAGCCACTTTACATCAGGTGGCCGTATGCTTGTATGCCTCCCGATGTAGCATAAAAAAATAAACTACTAATCCTTATAAATGGAAAATCTAGACATAGCTAAATTACGTCAATGTATATTTAATATAAAAAACCGTCAAGAGCGAGTCTGACTCGCGCACCGAGGGTCCGTAAAAAATATTTTCGCATTTTTTTTGTGATTTAACTACAGATTCACGATTTTCGGATTTTCCCTTTACTTGTCCTACATGACCTTGCTTCTTATTAAATTTCATGATTCTAGGTCAGCGGGAAGTACCCTATAGGTTTCGATTCCCTTACGAGTGTCAAAATATGCGCATAGACGAGGCATAAACCGCCGTATCTTTTGATTGCGTCGACTTAGAAAATTGATTTTTTCATTTCTCACAGGGATTGCACACCTGAGCATACATTGAGCATATCATATTAATTTCAGCTCGATAGCTTGACTCGTCCCTGAGAAAAAGGTCTTGACAGACGGACAGACGGGCAACAAAGTGATTCTGTAAAGTTTCCGTTTTTCCGTTTGAGGTACGGAACTCTAAAAATAGCTCAATTGCTTCAGCAGTGTAGCAGTAGTCTGGGATAAATTTGAGTGCTAACGTGTTATTGGCAAAATGCATTGGCCAAATACGTTGGACCAAGGCATTGACCTAACGGGCACTGGTTCATTGCCTTTTTTTAAATACAAGACGTTTCAAGACTCTTGAATAATCTTGTATCTGTAGTAACTTATTCATGACGACAAAGATATAAAATGTGAATGAACTCCCAGCCGAATTTTTCAACAGAATTGCTATTTTTTTATATTGGATGTACATGTAAACTGTAATTTGGATGTACATGTATCTTGATACCCTGGGCAACGCCAATGAGCGTGCATGAAAAAAGCTACGAATGTTAATGTAGCGAGCGTGATGTGTAAGGATCAAGGTTCAAAGTTCTTTATTTGTCCTTAAATATGGTGGTACATTGAATATCTGGTGTTATACATGGATATCGTTGCTTAAGCCTATTTAGTCACACAAGGTAGCATACAAATGTAATTGAAAATAACAAAGATAGTTTATATTATTATGATATTGAGTGAACAATTATATTAAATACTATTTATGTCAATAAATATTAAAGATTAGTAAATTAAGCACTTTCAAAATAGTTTTAATTAATCCGTTCATGGATCACTCAAATCCACATAGTTAATTCAGCGCAGATGAGTAGGTATAATCACTACTTTAGGAAGTCGTCAATAGTATAAAACAGCTTCTCCAATAACCAGCGACGCAGCGTAACCTTAAAAGTGTTAAGTGGCAATTGTTTCATACTGCTCGGCACTTTAAAGATAGTGTAACACATGGCAAGACAATTTGTTTGAAAACGTTTAGTTTTTGAGATTGTACTGAGTATCAATGTATCCTGATTCCTATTATTCCTTTTTAAAACGTCTTTGGCATGTGGGAACAAGTGATTGTTTTTTTTTTTCACAAATCGATACATGTGGCGCTTAGTTCTCTCTGTCTATCCGCAAGGGGCATTGTGTGAAGATATAAATGAGTGCATGGAACGTAAATTTAACAACAACATTGAGAAATTACTGTTCTATCGATAGGGAGTAGTAAGTATTTATCAGATACATATTCATCAATTCTATAACAAGCCTTTTTATGGAGAGTATTTATGATGTGCTTAATAGAAATTCTTATGAAATGTATGGAAGCGAGTGCTGCGTTTGGCAGATAGAGCATGAAAATAGATGGACGAACGCCGTCAAGATACGAGTTTTGCGCAAAATCTGCGGTGTAATGCTTGTAGAAGTTGTAAGCCTGTAAGAGAGTATGCGTGTTAAAAAGATGCAGGCTCCGTTGGTTCGGACATGTTGAAAGAATGCAAGAGGAAAGAATGACGAAACAGATATACTACGCGTAATTTGACGGATGTAGGAGCCGAGGAAGGCCAAGGCTTATCACGACATATCAGGAGCTCTAGGAATGGACGAGCGTGCATGTAAAGAGCTATAAATGTTAAAGAAGTGAGTGAGATGTGTAAGGACCGAGTCATGTGGCGTTCGGTTCTCTCCGCCTACCCTACAAGAAACTTGACGTGAACATGTATGTATAAGAATAACAAGAATAAATTTATTTGTTCTAAACAATTTATCTCATACAAAACAACTTGTAGCGCTTTTTGACACATTAAGGATCAAAATTCAATAGTTGTAGAGTCGATACTGACACCTATTGTTGGATATACCCGTGGCGCAGGTGTCAGTGCTCAGTCCTAGTGGAATTTGGGCCTTATGTACACATATTATAACCCTTACATTATAGTCTACAGGTGCGTTGGATTATTTTACAAACATATACAGTCCTAGATAAAATACGGTTTGAGTAAACCGAATATCGTGATCCATGTACAGAAGAAAATAAGAATATCATATGTACATGCATATGTGAGTTTTGTATTTATATAAATTTATGACGTACAAACAACGATACTACCCAGTTGACTTTGTAATCTGCAGCAGATCTTCGGTTTGCTCATATGACGAAAATAATAAAAAAAATCGAGATAGTTTTCTTGCAACTAAATTGTACCATGTGACTAATTTGGAGTGATTCAATTTGTTATATAGGTGTCCCAGGAAACAGCAAAGTCTTTGTGCAAATGATGTTTTAAAACCATGGTTGCGATGTTCTTTGATAATGACAATGACAGGCACAGTAGACTTTAGCTTCAGGGAGTATATACTTTGCTTATAAGTCTACTGTGTGACGGGTGTAATTTGACGCTGATTCAGGGTGGTGTACAAAATAAAAAGTTTAAGAAGCATATATGACTCAAAAAGCAGGCAGTAGGTATATACCTATATATAAGTTTTATGTACTTACTTACCTTCACATTTTTACATCACTATAATTAAAACCACTCTATAATATAACTGATAACACTTTGTCTAGTCTATTTACAGTTTATTAAGATAAGTATGTACGTAAACAGACATGTGATATGTTTCAGCTCCAGATAATATTTTATATCTAAGTCTTCTTACATAAGTGCAGCAACTACAGATAGAAAGAAGATTCTTTAAGGATCCCAGTACACGTTACGCCAATGCTTTGGGTTAACGTAATGGATCAATACCTTGGTACCTAATGTAATTAAATTCAAATATAACGGGGATGTAGCGGAATTATTTTAACACTGTAACATATTAAAATGTGTATGATAAATTTAGAATAAACATAATTATTGATAATATCTTCATAGTCGTAAATTTAAAGCTGAAAATTAGACCTCAAAAGTTACGCTCAATGAATTATACGACAATGTTTGAAACACCTGTATACATTTCTATGGAGAAAGAACTACAATCTATATTTTACTAAATGCCATGAATAGTTTTGATAAAGACCTTTTATGCAAAATGTGAAAAACCCCGCAAAAGCTAGGCACGCTTTAAAAAAACATATTTTATGTAAATGAAATGTAAAAAGGAATTGTTATCCAGTATTCATAAACTGTTAGAGGTTTTTTACTTGGATATATGTTGTAAAAATATACTATGTATTTCTGGCTGTAATTATTAATAAATGAACAAATTAAAAAACCTAAATATTGACCTAATGTATTGGCCCAATGTATTAAGCCAATGTAAAAATGCAAAAGCACACATAACGCGGATTGTGTATATGTACGAGTACATGTACCTAATCCAGCCCTAAATGAATATTCATAGCATTTTTTTTTAATGAAGTAATGTAATTCTAATAAAACGTATATGTACATATTTATGGAAATTTTAGCAAAAAATAAAAAGAATGATTCTATTTGAAATGGCCTCCTTTGCCTTTGATACAGGCCTTTAATCTGTCTGGCCATGAATCTATGGATTTACGCAAACAGACATGTTTCCATGAGAAATTTAGCCACTGCTTGCGCCAGAGATTTGCTGAGAAAGAGACGCAATGTCGGCGCGTCGTTTCGAGCAGGCCATGTCCTATAAAACTGACCATAATTTGTAGTCTATGCGGTTCAGATCCGGGCTAGACGTGGGCCAATCTTCAGCTCAGAACGTTGAACGAGCCCGGCTTGGGTAATTCGTGCCTTGTGACCAGGTGCGGAGTCCTGCTAGAAGCTCCACGGTACATTTTTAAAAAGTGTATTGCTTAGAGGTTTTAACAACACGATCCAAGACAGTCTCTTAATACACTTTGCCTAAAGTCTTCACTCTTTCTTCACAAAAATGGAGCCTTTGTAACTCCTTGATAAGACATCCCCCGCCAAGCCATTACAAACGCAGGATGATGACCACGTTGTACTTTTCCGACCACTTGGGCGGCTTCTTTAGAACTGTGTGCGTACACTTTGTCATTTTGTTTGTTGTAGTGAAACCTCCTAGAAAGTTCAACCGTGAACATTTTTTCATCAATAAAGAGGATATTTCTTTGCCTGTATATGTGACGATAAGCACCGCGCTTCAGGTCTTGTTTTATTATACGCGACAGAGTCCTACCGGGAATCTTCATTTCTCCCGATCAGATTTTTTATTTCCTAATGGCGTTTCGGCGAATTCTGGCTTTAACAGCATTAACAGCCTTTGTAGTTCTAGCAGCACGCGGTCGCCCCGATCTTTTTTGGTC
This sequence comes from Pyralis farinalis, assembly GCA_947507595.1. Lineage (NCBI taxonomy): Eukaryota > Metazoa > Arthropoda > Insecta > Lepidoptera > Pyralidae > Pyralis > Pyralis farinalis. The sequence goes on along the minus strand of OX382260.1, from coordinate 33,703,787 downwards.
TTTAACAGAGGAAGTGTTGGTATATCTGTCGATAGTACGATGTATGGACATACGGCTGACACCAAGCTTTGGAAGTGTCTTGAATATGACCGACGGCTCCATACTCATTTTGTGCAAGGCAATCACTGCAATCCTATTCTTTAACACCCCATTCCATATCGTAATTTGATAATAAACACGAAAAAAATATGTAAAACGGCGGGAATTTGAAAGAAGTTTTAAACATAATAACCGCGTTCCAAATTCAAAATAATTAAAGAGTTGAAAAAGAAGAAAAGTTTCTATGTAACAGTGTTTATGGGCAAACTGGTTTTTTAATTTTAAATATAATTGAAGTGATAATTACAAATATGTACATAAATCTAAAATTACGAAAAATTACGAATTTAGTGATACATATACCCACACCAAGATTCGAACCAGAAACCAATGGGTTAAAAGGATCGTTCGATATCAATATAAATATTACAGGAAAAATGGAATGATTTCTAGCACATTTCTTTATGAACGATTTTTCTTCACAAACAAACTTATTTATGCAGTTCTAGGAATGAACACAGTGAGTCTAACTCAATCTTCACATTTAGGCTTAGGTTAGGTTTGAGTCTGGTTTCAGTCTGGTTTGGGTTCGATTTTTATAAAGATGAAGAAACACTGAATAATGTTTCTAACTAGCACATTTTTATGAAATAATAAAAAAATCGATCATTAACAAAGTTATGTAGAACGAACGCAACCTTCGATGCATGATTCCATTCTGTAATCTCTTGGGAAAACGTCAGCATATATTCAAAATAAAAAGATGGATAATTTATAGAACAACAGCTGTTCTTTCCGGAAAAGTGCATTCATTACAAGTTGATTTCTGAAATTACCTAAGTACTTTTAACACTGTTATCTAAAACTGTCGAGTTAAATGTACGTAAGCAGAAACATACACCAGCACTATGGCGTGCTATAAGCCAACGTGCAAAAGTGTCATTATGGTGGTATATCGGGCATTGGCATAATGCATTGTCCGGACGTGAGCACTAGGCTCTATACCATGGCTGGTTAAGAGAGCGTTATCTTGATAGATTAAATGGACAATTATATAATAGAACATGTTGTTATTACTCGTATTATTAGCTAATCAATAAAAAATCTAAATTATAAAGTTAAAAAATCCTAAATTAGTTAGTAAAAAATCTCTTACCTTTGAATGCAAAAATAATGTAAACACTCCGCTGTCGCTGCTGATATGTGAGATTTTAATAACTTTCAAATAAATACCGTTACAACAATAAAAATTAACAGTCAAATTCATACATAGCTGGAGGCTATTGAGAAACGCATTTTTTTCTTGAAAATTTTCATCTTTCTCTTTACGAAAGGATCCACTGTGAAAAACTTTATTGTGTACGAATTTAACGTCTTTTTTACCACTTGCTAACCGACCTTTTTTATTGCCAAATTGCTGGCTGAATATTCAACGACCGCTCCGACCATCAAAAAAGCCATTTGGTTTATGAGGAAAAGAAAACTTTCGCGGGGAAATTCGAGAATAGAACACTCCACGTCACAGTGCAGGAAGATGGCGGACAATCCGTAAGCAAAGTGGTCACTATTTTGACCGGTCCTATGTCGTATTATTTATTTTTATTGGAAAATTAGCCAATAAAAGATCCTAACGACTCTAGAGGATCTGAGCCCACGCGATCTCAGTACGCGACTACGCGACTGAACTCGAGCAATCCTGTCTTCAAATTCTGTTTAATAATTTAAGAGGATTGTATACACATAGGATTCTGTATATACATTCCGTATCTGGTGTCACTTTGTATATTTTGTGACGCAGCGACGTGACATCGAGATGATAATACCACTTTGAATCTTTCAGTGTAATTTATATGCTTAAGAAACTGTGTCTGGAATGTTTTATAAGAGTAATTTTGATCTTCTTCTTCCTAGCATTATCCCGTTTCCTAATTCATTGGCATGGCGGGGTCCGTTCCTTAATACTAAGGATTTGGCGAAGATACTGATTTTTACATGGAGCGACTGTCATCACACCTCCACAACCCAGAGGGTTAAACCAGACCGTTCTTAGGTTAGGTAGCACGTTTTTTGACATTCATTTCTAAGACGTGCGGGTTTCCTCATGATGTTTTTTTTTCACCGAAGAAAAATGATAATTACAAATATGTATATAAATTCGAAAAGACGAATTTAAGGGTACATGACCGGATTCGAACCCGGGACCGTAGGTTGATAGGCTGGTCCACTAAGCTATCACTGCTCAAAAACTTCTCTTAATATATTCGTAATTAAGAGAATATTTTTTGAACAACATATTTGAACAATTTAAAAAAATATATGCTTATACTTATATATTAATTTTCTGTCATAATATGTAATATGGATTAGCATAATGCATTTAATATCCTTCAGTATTTTTCTTCCCCATTTAGATGTAAGTTATCGTAATTGCCTCAAAAATTGAATACCAAGTTTTGTTGATAAGACCACATTTCAAGGCTACCTGAGTTATTCTAATTTATTTTCGAGACGGCGGTGGTTTTTGTATTCGTACGTGATATTTATAATATATAAAGCCAAGTAGGGTGGCGCCTACTTGGCATCAAAAATAAATAAATATTTTCGGACAAATAATACATCGTCAACGAGTTCAGTATTACCCAAACCTCATACTATGAGAACTTATTAACTGATGAACATAGTGAATACATTTTTTTGTAAATACATGCTGACCAAGACAAACATATTGATGCTTACAAATGTTTGTCATGTGCGGAAATCAAACTCACTACCCCTAGAACTAAAGTAGCTTCTACATATAACTAGATTACTGAGCTCGTCTAGAAATATCTTTCACAGAGACACGTGTCGTCCGAAATGACTGTTGGAAATTGCAATATTCTTATTAATGAAGTCCTTGCAAATTTCCAAATAGGTTGGAAATGCTAACTGAAGATCAAATGCAAGAAAATTCCTAGGAAAAGAGATTTTTGATTGATGATGATTGGAATTATGAAGGATCGCTTATCCTGAAATTTACTATGCTTGTTGCTCGAGAGTTGAATAAACACATCGTACATAAAGAAAATTATTGCTAAGGATGACGTTAACGTCGTGATTCAACCACAAATAATTAGTTGAGGTTAATACGAAAGAATGAACTTCCGTAACTGACAAACTGACTAAAGGATAAACATCACATTACTTGATTATGATATGAAGATGAAGGTACAGAAATCATACTATAGAACAAAAGAGGAAAGCAAATGTGTGCCTCTAATTTTGTCTTTATTTCACGAGATTTTGGGCTGTACGGCGGATACATCACAAATTTTACATCTGAAGCTTTGAAATACCCTTAAGTTATCTTAGCAGAATGTACGAAGACACTCTACGCGCAATCATTTCTTTTCTTCCATCAAGCTTCCCAAGCTGCAATGTGCCATTTTATAATTTTGATAGGAGTCTACCTCATCGCTTCATAGTGGTAATGCAGAAACATGTACATACAACCTTCCAACTAGAACATTAGTACATCACTAATTTCAATATACTTTAATACCACGATACTACGATACGATCAAAATGATTCGTACCGTACATAATAATAGATATTTTAGTTCAGCGCGTTAGTATCAGAAATGATTCGTACCTAATAAACTATGGTGTAGGGTAGTATTGGAGTAAACAAACAGAGCACTATATTTGTCTCATTCTACTTACAACTTTTACATGAGATATTAATGCAGCAAAAAGGGCTGAGACTTTCGCCCCCGCATCCGCAGTAACTGCGCGATCGCTCAATTCTGATACTCGTACAATCTGATACTGATCCCAACGTGTTGATATTAGATTCGGTAGCCGCAGCCACTGATGGATCTTCACGCGCATCCTCATGGATACACTTACATACACAGAGCCACTAGCTACCAGCTAGTTGGCTAGTTCCACGTGCTACATTATAAATGATATTTTTTCTGTATTTATTAAAATACAGCCAAATTTTCAACAATTCGTTCATCATTTGGGGTGTAAACTACTCTTTATCATTATTGAATACATGTGGTGCCATGTAATTAAGTATGGGATTTTTGTAAAAGCAGCTAATTTGGGGCACCCATCTCCACCTTGTAAGGTGCAAGATCTCTGAAAGTAACGATTATGTGACCATTGTGTTTCGAAAAGTTAGTTGATTGCCATTACGTTGGTAAGTTTTTGCGGTAACAACCGGTACAGTAACGTGCGATTGATACTCCATATTACAACCACTCATAAGCATCATTTAAATAACTTGGTATAAACAATTTAGTATAAAAAATTCAAGGCCATCAACTGAGTCAAAAATAATTTTATTTTGTTCACAGCTCTATATACTTATAGTGTAACGTTACGATTCAATAATTTTATTGTGCACTTAGACAGTGGGCCGACCTACCTACTAGTCTTTGTCTTACTGGCTGTACTATAGACGGTATAGTCAGCAAAATAAACTATGAAAATGTAACACAATGTACTATTGTAATTCGAAAGTCGTTATTGCCTCCTTAATGTTTCCTATTACTACCTCCGTATAGGTACTTACTCCGTATAGGTATATGTTTCATGACTAAAGCCAAATTCCTGTATTGCAATGTTCATAGATTATGGTAACAGCTTCACATTTGGCCTGTTTAACTCGCGATGTAGCATAAAAAAATATTTATGTCAAATTAAGAAATTATGAGATAAAAACTTTTGTACAAAATATAACGACTTCATTGAACTCGACGTGAGTATTTTTTTTATACTACGTCGGGAGGCATACAAGTATATGACCCACCTGATGTAAAATGGGTACCATAGCTTATTAACGCTTGCGAAATATTAATTATCACTCTCGCTATGCCTCCTCTGCTGCCTACACAGCAACTCCTTAGGAGTTTACTGGTGACCTCATTCACACACAGGAACACAACAACCCTCTAGGGAGTTTTCACTTGGCTGCGGTTTTCTGTGAGGTGGAGGTACTTCCCCAGACGGGCTGCTTTGATGCGTCCTACCTGCGCCTTGCCTTGTGTGGGAATCGAACCCACGAGCGTTGGGGTCAAAGTCGCGTCATTCGAAACTGAGCCACCGAGCTCGTCAAAATTGGCCACCATTGTCAAATCGGGGGAAAAAATGGAATTGTTGATTTATTATTCCCGTTTTTATTTAATTCAATAGTTTATCTACATAAAATATGAGTAAAGTACAGTTATTTATTAAATTTTAGGTCCAACATTTCTGTTGTTTTAATAGGCTTGCAAAAGTTTTGTGATACTCGTGTTTTTAATGGTTTGTGACGCAGACCGCAGTGGGAAGAGTTGGTTTGTAGTAGTAGACGCAAATCGGGGTTCAGTGTGACAACAAAGAGTAGTTTCCAGGCCACAGTAAACCGAACTATCCGCGACGTGCGATGTGCTGCACTTTAGCGCGACTTTGTGAGCCTCCGAGTGGCATCTTGAAGACTTTAGCTTCTTTAAGGCCCCGAGATCGATCTGTCAACAACATCATACAGTCGAAGGTTGGGCATTTTAAGATTAATGTTTGTACTTCACAAACATGAAGGAAATAACCTATGGAGAGCCGATAAGACCGATTTTTCGTAGGAAATTTAATTCACCGCTACGGGTCGGAGGGTAAAGTAGAACGCGTAGCTCTTATTGGCTAGTTCATAAATCAACATGACGGCATTTATCGGCTTATTGGTTAAAATATTCTACCATTGGTCAGTAGGCTCGAATGGCTGAGATATGCGTTAAAACACAATGGTGTCCTCATGCACAGGCTTATTGGTTTGTTTTTACAAATATATTACTTTGTTGGACTGGAATATAGTTATTATTTTTGTTCAATTAGAGGATATGACCAAAAATTTAAAGATTTTGAGAAGTTCATGCCAAAAAGAAGCGAATTGAGGTAGGGCAAAAATACCAAGACAAGCATTAAGAGAAGCAGCCTGTCTGGGGAAGGACCTCCATCTCACAGAAAACCGCAGCCAAATAACAACTTCCTGGAGGGTTATGTTCCTACGAGTGAGTGAGGTCACCAGTAAGCCCTAAAAAGTAGCAGCGGAGGTAGCATCGAATGTGTGACACTTAATGTGTTGCAAACTTTCATAGTCTACGTACCCGCTTTACATCAAGTGGGCCGTATGCTTGTATGCCTCCCGATGTTGTAAATGTTACTTAACTTTGTCGTATATCTGAGATAATTTCGTAACTTGAGTAACTTTATTGATCTGAAATTGATATCCAATATGAAAGTCTCCTAGTCCCACAAAAAAAATTGTAGGTCTATTAATAAGTCAACCCGACGAACGAGACGGATTCAGACCATGGAGGAAAGAGCCTATGGAGAACCGATGAGATGGACAATACGTAGTAATTCAATTCACCGCTACGGGTAGACGGCAAAGTGCAACGCGTAGCTCTTATTGCCTAGTTTGCGTATCAACATCGCGGACCTTATCGGCTTTTGGTTAGAATATTCTCCCATTGGTTAGTAGGTTTAAATCTCTACGATATTTAGGCACTAAAACACAACGTTTTTGTGAGCGCGGGTACCTTCATGCGCGATTAAGTGGTTTATGGATTGTGATTCAGACCGACGACGGACAGGACGTGAGCAAGTATTCAACAGACGCACAAGAAACATGCAAGAGACATAGCTTCCCGTTGATATCTATATGGAACGCTAAAAATGTTGTTCAAACACGCACAAGGAGTCAAGATCTGACTTCATAAACACGAAGTCATCAGAAACTTGAGGATATCTCGAAAAAGGCATCACGCGTACGCAAATGTTGATATCGGAGGGAGGTACTCGTACGATCGAGATAAGAGACGTTTCCCGGTGCACCGACGAACTGAAGTGTATATCGGGAACCCTCGCTGGAGAACACGGTACATCTATACATATGTCAACGAGCTCGGCGGCGCAGTAGTTAGTAACGCTACTTTGACTTCAACGCTCGTGTGTTCGATACCCACACAGGTCAAATATTCGTATACAGGAACGTTTGTCTTGGTCTGGGTGTCATTAAGAGAGGTAGGGTACATCAAAGCTGCCCATCTGGGGAAGTACCTCCACCGCACAAAAAACCGCAGCCAAATAACAACTCCCTGGATGATGTTGTGTTCTTGCGTGACCTCACTCAGCAGTAAGCTCCAAAGGAGTTGCTGTGCTAGCAGCAGAGGTGGCTTCGTGCGACTGATGCTTAATTAATTGCAGGCGTTCATAGGCTATAACGGCTTTACATCAAGCGGGTCGTATTGTTGTATGCCCCCCAATGTTGTATAAAAAAGAACGTATAAAATTAGAGAGAATACATAGCGGTTTTGACACCTCTAAGTTCGGAAAAGTAGGTACGATCCGCCTCTCGAATGTAACTAGTCTGGCCATAAATACTGTTACATAGAAACTTATTTTTTTTTTTTAATATTTAAATATTTTGAATTTGGATCGTCTTTATTATATTAAAAACTTCTTACGATATTACATATTTTTCCATGTTTATTATCAAATTATAATATGGAATGGATGGTTAAAGAAAAAGGATTGCAGTGATTGCCTTGTACAAAGTGGGTATGGAGCCGTCGGTCATATTCAAAACACTTCAAAAGCTTGGTATCAGCCGTATATTCGTACATCGTACTATCGACAGATCAACAATTCCTCTGTTAAAGAACATAAAAGATCGGGGTGACCGCGTGCTGTTAGAACTACAAAGGCTGCTAATACTGTTAAAGCCAGAATTCGCCGAAACCCCATCAGGACACAAAAAATCTTATCGGGAGAGATGATGATTCTCGCTAGGACTCTGTCTCGTATAATAAAACAAGACCTGAAGCTCGGCGCTTATCGTCCATATACAGGATACGTTCTAAATCAATCTCTACAGTTGAAGAGATTGGATCGTGGACCTTTTAAAGACCCTCATGCTAGCCAGGAAAATCTCGACAGAGCGCATGATGCACTGATAATATCCTTGAATCTTTGGAAGGCACATTAATCCAGGTTGTTGTTGTAAGATAACATAATTATCTTATGACCAATCACGATGTTCTGTAATGATGTTAATACGGTTGTTTATTGTAGTGGGAAGCGTACTTTTTACTTTCTTTTTACTAAGATTGGATGATGATAAGGTACTGCACTTACAGATATAAACATTATTTTATCTGTTACTGTTATGTTTATATTGAAAAAAAAAGAAATAATAAAATGTTTAATAAATAGATTTTGATTTAATTTTTAAAAAGAACCCCATCGTTTTGTAAGGTAAAGGTTGTAATACGTTTTCTTTTATGAGTCGCTACGAAATTATTTAAAGCCGTGTCACGTCTGGGTTGGGGGCAGACCCCATACAATTTTGCCCATGGTCCTTTCCTATGGAAACAGTGCGTAAATCCATTGATTCGTGACCAGATAGATTAAAGGCGTTCTAAAGACGAATGTACTCGTACATGTTCAAGATCAATGGCGTACTATAATATCTACGTACCCCAAAGGGTGATGTATGATTGGATTTCCGTATTTCATTATTTACATTTTCGTCTTTCATCAGGTGGGTGGACCATCTTTAACTCGTATTCTTTAATTCCATACAACTCGTAGGAAGTCATACAAGCATACGTAAACTTGTAATACAATAAATATCGCTCGTTGTCACCCCTGCTGCAAACATATAATTGCAATACTTAGGAGCTTATTTTTTTACATAACGTCGGCGTGTTGTCACCCCTGCTGCAAACATATAATTGCAATACTTAGGAGCTTATTTTTTTACATAACGTCGGGAGTATTACAAACATACGGCCCACCTGATGTAAAGCCGTTACCGTAGCCAATGAACGCTACCAATATATTAGGTATCACTCGCGCGATGCCACCTCTGCTGGTAACACAGCAACTTCTTAGTAGCTTACTGGTGACCTCTCTCACACGCAGGAACACCAGACGGGCTGCTTTTATGCGTCCAACCTCTCTTAAAACACCCAGACCAAGACAAACAGACATGCACACAAGTGTTTGTCCTGTGTGGGAATCGAACCCACGAGCGTTGGTGTCCAAGTAACGTAACAACGCGTTTCACCACTGTGCCACCGAGCTCGTCATTAGTAACCTCACTCAATTTTAGTAATAAACCGCAATAAGTAGACTACAGTAAATGACTCGCTATTCTGTTAGAACACCCTGACTGCAGCCCGAATGTTGTTACGTCACACTCACAAGCAAAGCCCGCGTTTTTTATTTTATTTATAGAATTCAAGGTTATAATTACAGTTAACAATTATTTTATTTTTCGCCAAGCTGCAAGGCGTGTCGGCGACAATTAAGCAACCCAACCTTACAAACAAGTCTTATTGAAATAATAAATACATACAAATAGAAGAAGAAACAGATATTTATTGTTGCGCACTCTTCACCTCGCTGTCCTTCGTCATACCATTTATGCCTACCAATGTTACATTAAATATGTACATGTTTATGCAGGTTCTCGCCAGGACCAGTACGATCAGATCATAAAAGTGGAAAGAAAAAAGAGGAAGAAACCCTCCAATCGCAAATTACACAGCGGCATCCAACCCCAAAGCGAAGCTTGTGTTATGAGTACTAGATAACTGATAAACATACGTAAATACATTTTTTTTTTGTAAATACATACTTATGATGCATAGAAAACGCCCAGACCAATATAAACAGACATGTTCAGGCACACAAATGTTTGTCCTGCGTGGGAATCGAACCCACAAGCGCTGAGGTCAAAATACCGTTACTAACCACTGCGCCACCGAGCTCGTCAAATATAATATAAAGCCATCAATGGGTTCTCACAAATAGAGAATGCTTGTTTTGATGCAAATATGTAGGTACTTAAATAACAATTATAAGTTGTATTAATGTTTATGAATAACTAATTTACAAGTGCTTATGTATTTCTTTATGACTAACGTATTTATGAATAGGGATCTACTGCAGTACTTCAAACGCATCATTAACCTTGATGACATGATGAATAACAGTTTTAACCAACTACGCTAAAGGAGCAATTCTCTATTCTCGAAAGGAGTATTCGGCCATTGTATTTTACGCTAACGTAAGAAAGTAAAATATATTTAATTTTATCATTAGTACCTGTGCGATTGAGCTTCATTCGGCGTGTTTATGGTTTCCTATGTAAAATCCCTTTTTTTTTCAGGAAATAACCCTACATAGTTATATTTAAAACGCAAAACCTTACCTAAATACAAAATTTAATCCCAATCGATAGAGCCTTATTTATTAATTAAAAAAAACTTTATCAACCACAACGTTTTGGGTACAATAGGTGGATTTAATGATAATTGCATTCTCTACCAGTCAACCTTTGGGAGTGCAGAGAATCGCGATCGTAACTTTAATATTACGTAAGATAATAAATATTAAAATACACATAAATACTTATTATATATACATAATAATAATTCAATATATACACACGTAATAGACATAAATATTACATAACAATATATATTTACATAAATAGAAATATATACATAATGAATGATGTACGTAAGGTACTTTATTTTTGAAGAACAATTTGCTGTAAGATTTCTTGATAGATTCCGGTAGTGGATTAACAATCCATAAAACTCAATCTATAAAAAATGCACTACCAGAACCTATCAAGAAATCTTACAGCAAATTGGTCTTCAAAAATAAAGTATCTTACGTACATCATTATGTATATGTTTCTATGTATGTGAAGGAGTTGGACATGAAGCTCAAGCGTAAAAGTGAGATAGAGAGTATTAGAGAATTGTTAGAACGCAATGGGAGGTTATGAGTGTTACAGAGATACTGAAACTTGCATTTGAAGTACTCTGGAGAATGAGAATTGGTAAGAATAGAGTAGAGAGTACAAAGTACTCTCAGGTTTCGACGCTGACGGATGGGCATTCAAGCTTAGATAGGCTGAAATGTGGTCAAATTTCCGAAGACAAAATATAAATCGGATAGCGTTATTATTATATTAGCCGGTCCAGCTTATCAAACAGATCTGCATTGAGATCAGGATAACATACATCACTATAATCGATTACAAGCAGGATAAGGGATTGCACAAGAGTAATTTTCGTAGCAACATGAGGAAATCTGTTTAAAAGTCGTAGTTCGGATAATACTTAACAACTAATTTCAACTAGTTGACTAGTCCAACTAAACTGAAGGGAATAATTGAGTTATCAAGTATAATAGCAGATATCAAATTGATGCACCGTCTTGCAATTTTATGTGAACCTACTATATTGCTTGTCACTTTTCACGGGTATTCCGTAGCTGTTGGGCCAAGCATTAATTCTACTGAGATCTGCATTTATATAACAAGTGAGACATGTGGAAATGTGCTTGTCAAAAAGGAGAGGTTGATAAGATGTTCCAAGTTCCAATGGGAAAAATAGTTTCCAAGATGGCAAGAATCGCGTCTCTGCTCACGTTATCTCAGCCGACCGCTTTGGATTTAATGGATACAATTATTTTGCGTAGCTCATCCTCTGTAGTTGGAGAAAAAGAGAACGAATGCCACTGTAAGTTTAAACTATGGGTGACTTTAATTTATATTGAAGAAAAATTAAGTTATGCTTTTAAAAGCCAGGGGCACTTAGCCATGTTTCAAAAGTTATGATACCATATGAAGCAATATTAAATCACGCCATGTGTCACTGGAAGTTGCGTTATGATGTAACGCCTCTGTAGGCAAAATTGATACGAGTATATTGACTGACTGTGTATATATATAAATAATTTACATTTCTGTGTGTATATCCATATATATATTTTTTATTTTATGCAAACGGTACGTGTAGGCCGGGATTTTTCGGACTGGAATGATCTCGCAACTGGCGTTCCCCAGGGTGGTATTCTGTCTCCTCTGATGCTCTCATCAAAGTCAGTGTAATAAGAAGGAATACTTTGGGCATTTATGTGACAGACGTTAAAGCAAAGAGGCGTTGTAACAATAGCAGATTCTGTCAAGTTTTACAGCGTTTCTGGTTCATCGAACGTGTCTAACCTGCAGTAAGACTAAAGTCAAAAGGATAGTGAAAAGAGCCATCGTCAGACATGTATAAAAACAATATAAAGTAAATAAATATATATATATAAGGCGACGTGGAGATCTGACGGGAGTCGCTCCATGTCAAAATCAAATGGGTATCAGGTGTGAACGGCATGCTTACATACACGATCTTCCAACGAGCATTCACGAAGTAGTTGATGAATTTAGGAGCGAAAGAGATATGTTTGAAGATATACTCGGAACATTTGACACAATTGGAATGACTGCCGTCAAATTTACACGACCCATGGGGAAAACCAGACCTTCCTTAATTTAGGCCACACGTCTTTTGAAACATAATTTCTTGGATGTGCGGGTTTCCTCAAGAAGTTTTGTTCTTTTCAGCGAACAAATGTTAATTACAAATATTTACATAAATCCGAATATAGGAATTCGGTGGTAGGTACATGCTCTCACCAGGATTCAAACCAGGGATCCGCTGGTTAATATGCTGATTCTTGAACATAATATAACATGAACCATTACTCAAAAATTTTGTAATTCTTTAAGTACCACCAGCGGCCCCGGTGATTAAAAACGAAATTTACATAACATGGTCGCAAACAGTGTTGTGTATCCCACACTTTCCGGTTCATTTCCAACCAACAAGTATTGGCTCTGAAAATAGCTCTCATTAAGAATGGTTTATAAACTACCAATATGTGTGGAATGCCATTTTATAGCCCTTTGTCACGTGTGACTAGTTGACAAGTTATTGTATCTTAATTATTCTTTTATATAATCTATACCGTAGATCGGTCGATATAAATATACATACTACTCTGTGTAAAAAGTATCGGGAATATGTCAATAAAAAGACCCGCGTAAAAGAGGTCGTTCTAATTTTTTTACTGCATGTTGGTAGCACTGTACTGATTTAGCGCGCAAAATTTGAGCGGGATCTGTCATTTAATTTGTTTTAAACTACACTTTTTGTTGGTCATAGTTTTGAGTCCTCGGCGATTTTTACAATGGAAAATATTGTTGAACAAAGAGTGTGCCTTAAATTTTGTGTTTCAAATGATATTTCATGTGGTGAATCACTAAAAATGTTGCGAAATACCTACGGCGAATCGTGTATATCGAAAACAAGGGCTTATGAATGGTATAAGGCTTTTAAAGAAGGCCGAGAAGTAGTAGTAGACTTGCCTCGTTCTGGTAGACCTTCAACCGCTACGACCAGAGAAAACATCGACAGAATCAAGAAGCTAGTGCTCGAAAATCGACGTATGAGTCTGAGAGAGTTGGCTAGTGAGGTGAACATATCTTTTAAGTCCGTCCACAACATTCTCATTGACATTTTAGGCATGAAACGCGTCGCCGCTCGACTAGTTCCAAAAGAGCTCAATTTTGTTCAAAAAGCGCAGCGAAAGCATGTCGCTGAAGACATGGTTTCCCGAGCTTCTACGGATCCGACCTTTATGAAACGTATAATAACTGGCGACGAGACATGGGTTTATGAGTACGACATGCAAACAAGCCAACAGTCTTCAGAATGGCGTCTCGAAAACGAGCCGAAACCCAAAAAACCGCGGCAAAGTCGCTCCAAAATCAAGGTGATGCTGACAGTTTTTTTTGACTACCGTGGTGTGGTTCACTCCGAATTCCTTCCAGAGGGAGAAACAGTGAATAAAGAATATTATTTAGGCGTCATGAAGCGTTTGCGTGAGAGTATCCGCCGAAAACGTCCAGATTTGTGGCAACACAACTCATGGATGCTGCACCATGATAATGCACCATCACACACAGCCATTATAGTGAAAGAGTTTTTAGCGAAAAATTCAACAAAAGTTCTCGACCAAGCACCGTATTCACCTGATATGGCTCCGTCTGACTTTTTTTTATTTCCCAAGTTAAAATTACCACTTCGAGGAAAACGTTTTGAGTCGATAGAAGCCATAAAAGAAAATTCGCTGAATGAGCTAAAGGCCATACCGCAAATAGCCTATGAAAAATGTATGGAAGACTGGGTGAAGCGGTGGAGATGTTGTATTGCAAGCGATGGGGCCTACTTTGAAGGCGATAAAATAAATTTAGATGAATAATTTGTATTTTTTGTTTTATTGACAAATTCCCGATACTTAGTACACAGAATGTATATACAACACAATAAAAAATAAGAATATATATTATTCGAAATTCAAACACGTACTTGTCATACCTGGCATACCTACTTGAATTTCGTATAATACTTATATTAAGAAATAACAAAATCGTGTTTATTGCTTATATTAAAAATTGGCGAGATTCCGTTTATCAATATCAACTTTACCATACCTTTCGTTCGTATATCATACCTTAATGTTCATCTTCGGTAGTGAAAACGAAATTAACGAATAAAGAGTTCAGGGATATGTTGATATTAATACCTACTTACTGCTTTTTTGGCAAGTTTGTTTTGTTGGTCTTCAAAAATGCTTTTGAGAGGAAACATCTCATCTGAGTACCGCAAGACGTTAGTGCGCGGAAATTAAGCTTGTACGTGTTTTTCTGTATGACATTCGTGAAGACCGATCTTGAACTGCGATCACCAAGAAAAACGTGGTTACTGTTAAGCGTTTAATTGAAAAAAAAGCTGATGACGTACGTGATAATAAGCCAAGTTAAAAACAATACGTAGAATAATTAGTCCAAAAACTCTTTTTGTCTTGGATTTTTACAAAACTAACGCCAGACAAAAATGGGCTCGTATTGAATAGTGCACAACGATGTTGCTAAAATATGACTGCGGTCATTCCGGTTGTTTGCGACGTTGGCACAGGAGACGAAACGTGGATTTATTGTTTTGAAATAGGCAAAAACAAGTCTTGTTAAAGGCTGCTCGAATACGAGATTCCAATAAAATTGAGTGAAGTGGGAAACTTGAATAAACAAGCGTTTTTTTTTCTCACGTTTGCATAACCTAACTTGAAGATCAGAGATATATTAATACTCACTGGCACACCACCATTTATTTATCCATTTAGCTGAAACTTACGAGAAACTTAGCCGAGGAGCTGCATCCTCTGGTACAATGACTCTGTACTTTCCTCATATTTTGTATAATGGTTCGACCCAAAGGAAAAATGTTTAAGAAATAAAGGAAAATATTTTGTAAAACAATAAATATATTAAATTTCTCTTAACTTCATTTACTGATGAATTATGCAAAACTTCCCGTACTTGCTACATGTATGAACCATGTTTGACAATTATATATTGGGTAGGTATGGTAGCTAACTTAGTTGCATGCAATTATTATCAAAAAAATAATTTTGTTTGGTTATTACATTTTCACGAGCCCTGTGGTGGAGTGGTTAAAACGCTACTTTAACAACAAGTCTCGTGTTTGATTCCCACATAGGACGAACATTTGCTTAAACTAAACATAAACTTGTCTGTTTGTCTTAGTCTGTTTGTTGTTTTGTTTTTAAGAGAAGTTAGGCACATTGAAGCAGCCCGTCTGGGGAAGTGGAGGAGGAGGTGGTGGTCACCGCCTCGGTCTAAATGTTTTAAGTAGTCCGTGGGGGAGTACTTCCACCTCACAGAAAACCGCAGCCAAATAATAACTTCCTGGAGGGTACTTGTACTCCTGCGAGTGAGTGTGGTTATACCACTAAGCTCACAGCAAGCAGGGATGGCAATAACACATGTACACTGTATTACACTGGTTCATAGGATACGGTAACCACTATACATCATGTTGGCCGTATGCTTGTATGCCTTCTGGCTTTGTATAAAAAACATTCAAGTAAGAGAAACTTTACGACCGCCTTAAAAAATTAAAAATCCATACCTGACTCTTGTATTAGCCCTACATCAACTTGATCCCGCACTCAGCACTTCACACAGTATACTGAAGGAGTGATATACAGATTATACTATTATAATGCGATGATATGATATCTGTCATATCTAATCGCATCTCAGTTCGACATGTTGATTTTTATCAACGAAAACTGTAGGAAGCCTGAAGCAATTTGGTGTCTTTTTATTGTGAATCATATTGAAAGTCGTAACAGTTATGTCGTAATTTAGATTAGGAAGAATAAAGAAGACACTTCAAATCGGAATCTTGTTTTTTATTGTTAATAATTTAACTCTATATGCTTTGCTCGCCGATACCTTTTGTTATATATAATTCTTAAAAATGCTAGTTTTACGTTTAGTTGATCCGCACAAGTGCTTCGTCTTGTAAAACTATAGAACCAGCATAGTACTCTTATTATATTATGTAGTTAAGATTCGAGAGGTGCGCGCAGACCAGTTCAATCGGCACGGTGGCTCAGTCGTGAATGACGCGACTTTGACACTAACGCTCGTGGGTTCGATTCCTGGATGTTTTAAGAGAGGTAGGGCGCATCAAAGCAACCCGTCTGGGGAAGTACCTCCACCTCACAGAAAACCGCAGCCAAACAACAACTCCCTAGAGGGTAGTGTTCGTGCGTGTGAGTGAGGTCACCAGTAAGCTCCCAAGGAATTGCTGTATAAGCAGCAGAGGAGCGCATCACGCGAGTGATAATTAATATATCGCAAGCGTTAATAGGCTACGGTATGCACTTTACATCAGGTGGGCCATATGCTTGTATTCCTCCCGACGTAGTATAAAAAAAAATCGGTAGTTCATTCATGTATAATTGTACTTTTTTATATCACTAAGGTAGCAAAACATTCAATAACAACAATATTTACGTCAACGTTTCAAATTAAATAAGAACCTCATACTGCAGTTTCTTAAGAGCTCGATGGCGATGTTTCGCGTGTTTAACCGAACACGCAGGTTAAGCAACCTCGGCCGCAGCATGTCTATGGATGGGTTTATCTATCTCGAGTTTCTCCGTGCTTCGAAGGACACGTTAAGCCGTCGGTCTTTAGTTGTCGATAGATAACAGTTGTTAACCTAAGTCAGTGGCCATCGGGCGACTGAAAACACTGGCCTCCGCCAATCCGGATTTGAGCAGCGTGGTGGAGTATGCTCTAAACCCCATCGGTTGAAGGGAGACCCGTATCCCTGCAGTGGGATGAGTAAGGGTTGATGGGATGACTGCAGTCTCTTGAGAATTTCTTGTACAACGATATATTTTGGCTAGATTTGCTCTAGGGTTTGACGGGACCGTCGGAGAAGGGAGTGAAATTGCAAGTAGTCAAATGATTCAGGTGTTACACTGTAGAAGTCAAATCAAGGCAATTTGATTTAAACAACTTATCTCCTACCGGTACCAGTTACTTCCATCTATCTATCTATAACTACACGCCAAATCACTTGCGAGGTAGAATGAGAAAATCGAGAGCTACACGACTCCCAACTCAGTCGATTCTTTAACATTCATAGCTCTTTTCTTGCACTCTCACCGATTTCGTATGGGCTATCCTACGAAAGCTATGTTATTTTTAGATTTATACAATCATACAGGGCAGAAACATAAACTTAAATAAAAAAGTTTTACCTTCCTACTAGAATATCGATAATTTTGCATATTATTGATTATTCATCGGTTATTTCAATGAATTTTAAAATATAAACTAAATGAAATTACAAATCAACCATCGCTCCCCTAAACCACGCCAACGCCCCCCATTTTTTCTTGGCCTCTTATCCTCTAGAGGCCTTCAGCGTCCACAAGGGGGCGTTATTGCCCACTTTTAGAAAGACTGCTAAAAGTTCCTGCGAGTGAGTGAGGTTACCAGTAAGCTCCTAAGAAGTTGCTGTGTCATCAGCAGAGGCTGTATATACAGTGGTAATACTTCGTGTATTGCAAGCGTTCATAAGATACGGTAACCACTTTACATCAAGTGGGTCGTATGCTTATATGCTCTCGTTGTATAAAAAAAAGTCAGTCGATAGTATCGATATCTATAGAAAAATCGATAGATCGATTCCGTACCTGTTGACTGTAAAAATTTTTGAACATACCGATTAAAATAAACCCCAGGATTTGTCCGTAAAGCCTCGAATCCGAAGCTTCCAAAGTACGTTTGAGTATCAAATATTTAAACAATTTAGCATTTTAGAAGGCATGATATCCTCGTAACGAATTTGCCGAATGTACAAACGAGCTCTTAGCGGCAAACTGATCGCAGATAAGGCGGCTCTTTGGAGTTCAACGAGTTAGGATAGAATTTAGGGCGTGAGGTTTACTAAATGGAACGTTTCCCCTAGTATCTTTATTGGAAAATATATTTATGGATACAAAAATAAATATTTTTTTAATGAAAAAATCTCGCTTGGAATTGCAATTTTAAGGAGTGTATCAATATAGTCTAGATACTACTAAAATGTAACGCTCAGTTATCACAGTCCACAATATTATAGACTAGAGGAAACAATTAGCGCAAAATTATATTTAAATCAAGAAAATTGGCATACACGCATGTAATAAGAGAACTGAATAAGATACAATAAGCTTATATCATAGACGTAATAAAAAAAACTATTTTATTAAAACCATGACTTATATTTTTAAAATGTAATGTGTCTCTTAGTGCCCGCGAGGATCCAATGACAAATAAAGATTTTTGTCTTTATCATTAAAAAAATAATGAAATTAGAACTATGTAGAACTTCCCTTTTGTAAATAGATAAAAATCTTTTCTACCTATGTACCTATCTTTATTTCATGCCAAGTCCATTGCGGGGTAAGCAGAGTAAAGCCTTGATATATGTTTTGACTCCAAGCTAATTTGCTTCCTTTGAATGACATCTAAGAGTTAGTCACTGGTTCTTTCGAAGCTAAATTTAATAGGTTCAGTTTATTTATTACTAACATACATTTTTCCATTGGAATGGCTTTATGTTTAGCACGTCATATAATTTGGTCCATATCCGATCAATAGTTGTCAATGCGTGCAAGAAGCAGTGATAGCCTAGTGGATTAGGAACCGGCCGATTGAGTAACTGGTCCGCGGTTCATATCCTGGCATGTAACACGTATTTTCGGATTTATTGATACTATGCATATTTGTAATTAACACTTGCTCGGCGGTGACGGAAAAGATCATGGGGAAACCCGCACGTCCAAGAAATTTATTTCAAAAGACATGTGACCTAACCTAGGAAAGATTTGGTTTGCCTTCTGGGTCCTGGAGGTCAGACGGCAGTCGCTCCATGTCAAAATCTTCGTTTATCACCAAATCCTTAGGTTTGGGTAGCAGGGGACCCCGCCAATCCTAATTAATTAGGGAACGCTAAGAAGAAGAGGTTTCAAATGATGCGTCAGACAGATAGACAAGATTTTCAAGAGTCGTGGCTACTACAAACAAACTCTTCCGTTTTACATATTAGTATAGATTAGACAGATTATTGTTAGGTAGATGCCTACGTACCATGGTAACTAATGAAGCTACACTTCTAATACTTTATTCCATAAAAAAAGTTAATGGGCTTCTCGTTAAATTGAGT
Organism: Pyralis farinalis; assembly: GCA_947507595.1. Classification (NCBI taxonomy): domain Eukaryota; kingdom Metazoa; phylum Arthropoda; class Insecta; order Lepidoptera; family Pyralidae; genus Pyralis; species Pyralis farinalis. The sequence continues at coordinate 33,684,273 of OX382260.1, read as the reverse complement.
GTGCTCTCTAAACTAGAAGCAATTAGTGTCCCGAGATAAAGCAACGAAATCGCCTTTTGTGCGGGGAGAACAATGAGCTATATACAAATACTTTCCTGTCTAATTGAATGAACCAAGTAAATATATTTCCCCAAAGTACAGTGGAGAGAGAGACTAACCTACCATGACCAAATTGGTCGTGTTTTATCAGAAGGTGATGTCAGCCCCAGGAACCGGCGAGCGTGCATGAAATAAGCTATGAATGTCACAGAAGCGTGTGAAGTATGTAAGGACCGCGTCTTATGGCACTCGGTTCTCTCTGCCTACCTCGCAAGAGACCTGGCGTGAAGATATATATACATACTGACATACAAGTACAGTGAAGTATTCCTTAACGTAACTTTCACTGAAGCTTTGGTTTCAATCCTTTTTATTTCTCTTACTTAAGTCCAAATCCATAATCCAATCACGCTTTCCTTTATCTAGCTACTGAGGAGTCAACCTCAGGCTATACTCATTGCCACCCCTGATGAGTTTACTGATAATCTCACTCACTCGCAGGTAAATAACATCTCTCTAGATAATTATTCTTTGGATAAATGTGCCATTTGATAATTAATTATAGTGAAAGCAATAACCATATTTTTTTTACTGCTATGTAAGGGTAAAAACAATAAAATCGTCTAAGTGCCAGTCGGACTTGTACACAAATGGTTCCATATCACCGTGTAAAAAAATACGTTTCTTGTATGGGAACTCATTACTTTACTATTTTCATTTGTTATTTACATCCTGTAGATACAGTATCTTAAAAAAGTATTATGGGTATCGCACTACTGAACCCTAGAAGTACGAGGCCTGACTCAGACTTAATCAATTTTATTTATTGTACAATTAACAATATAACATAAATTCTTGCTAAGCTCCGTTTATATCCTTCCAATAGATTGAGCCAGGCAAGCAGCCCTCTTCCCTTTATGAACTCGATTAAAAATCTGAAAAAGAAACAAGCAAAAAGTATATCGACATAGCGAAAAGACGCATTATATTAAATACCACGTTGCGTGTCGAAATTCATCAAGAGGAGTAGGCGCCGCCACGCGGCATTCAATGAAATATGGGTACCTATGTAATTTTTAATACCATAGATTAGCGCATGCGACATTTTTAATTGTCTATGTTTATGTATTATTGCTTCAAGGTCTTGTGAGATTGCACAATGTAGATATTAATATGATGGAATATTTTTATATTTAACTAGCCGCAAAACCACACCTTTGGTTTAAAGAACTTAATTACAATATTTCTAGCCACCCGGCAGTGTGTCAGCCAAGATCGTTAAAAAAGGCGATACAGCTGCCAGCGTGCATTATTACCTGAAACATTTTTAATTTGACGAACTCGGTGGCTCAGTTGTGAATGACGCGACTTTGACAACAACGCTCGTGGGTTCGATTCCCACACAAGGCAAACATTGGTGTGCATGAACATGTATGTGTGTCTTGGTCTGGATGTTTTAAGAGAGGTAGGGAGCATCAAAGCAGCCCGTCTGGGGAAGTACCTCCACCTCACAGAAAACCACACCCAAATAAACTCACTAGAGGATTGTTGTGTTCCTGCGTGTGAATGAGATCACCAGTAAGCTCCTAAGGAGTTGCTGTGTAAGCAACAGAAGAGGCATCGCGCGAGTGATACTTAATATATCGCAAGCGTTAATAGGCTACGGTACCCGCTTTACATCAGGTGGGCCGTATGCTTGTATGCCTCCGGCGTAGTATAAAAAATAACTACTTTTGAGGCTCCAGTTACTCAAAAACTATCAGAGATATATATTGAACATTTTGTATGTCTAATTACGCTCATTGGACTTCTAGAAGTCCAAATTTTTAGCACTAACTTACTCATCAAAAACCTAGAAGACAACTTACCTAAGTTAAACTTAACTAAGTGATACTATTATAGATTTAGATTATTTGATATTGAAGTAAATCATTAAGCAAATACAGAGAAAAACAATTTTAAACTTCAAAAATCTACATTATTATCGTGTATAAATCAAATAATACTCAAAGCATCACACTGTACACCAACACCAATAGATCGCGTTGTATCGAATTTAGATCGTGCTAGCGATCCAAGGGCAGTAAAAAATGTTTTTTTCATCCACTAGGATAGCCAACAAGCATACGATCTGCCTGATGGTAAGCAATTATTGTAGCCAATGGACAGTTACAGAACACCAAGGGTGTCATTTGTGCGTTGCCGACCCTCAACTGTTGACAGTTAAATAGAAAATATTTAAATTATAATAAAATGAACCAGTGCAGCGTATAAATGATTCCTTCAATTAGAAATTAACTACTATATCTTGCCTTTAATTTTAGTAACGAGAATGAGGGTGAAATCTGATGGAATGCTTTGGGAAGCACAGGGTGGATTTTGATGCGGCAGAAGATGTACAGATCAAGTTTTTTCACTCCTCAACATCGTAGAGAAGCATCTGACTTTGGACCAGAAGGTTTTCTACGGTTTTGTGGACTTTGAAAAAGCATTTGATAGGGTCGTGCGAAAGAATCTCTGGAACACTTTGCCCAAATATGACGTTGACGGTGACCAGCACCGCGCTGTGCAATCCACTTATGAGCATTGTATAGCATGTGTACGGGTGGACGGCAGCTTGTCGCCCTAGTTTGATATCAACATTGGTGTCAAACAGGGATGCGTGCTGTCGGCTCGGCTATTCATCCTGTATCTGTAGGCCGAATCTACTAAATAACTGCAACTGCACTGCAGCGCGGCGTATGTCAAAATGTGTACAATTTGACGTTTCGTTAAGCGATCTGACAGCAGCGACGTTTAACGAAACGTCAAAATGTACGCATTTTAAGCGATCTGACAGGAGCGACGTTTAATAAAACGTCAAAATGTACGTATTTTGACACACGCCGCGCTGCAGTGCAGTTGCAGTTTTTTAGTAGAATCGGCCTACTGGTCAGTTGTCTTCAGAGAATAAGAAATATGAATTTGGGAATGCGAATGGGTGACTTAGTGGTTGCCTGCCTGCTATATGCAGACGATGCGGTATTAATAGCAGAATCACTGAAAGAGAGTGTTGGTGTTAAGATAAGAAAAGGCATGCTCCGTTGGTTCGGATATGACAAAGAATGCTGGACGAAAGAATGACAAAACAGATATACAATGCAAAAGTGGAAGGATGTAGGAGCCGAGGAAGACCGAGACTAGCCTACCATGACCAAGTTGGTCGTGTTTTACCAGATGTCAGGAGCCCCAGGAACCGGCGAGCGTGCATGAAAAGAGCTATGAATGTCACAGAAGCGAGTGAAGTATGTAAGGACCGCGTCTATATGGCGCTCGGTTCTCTCTGCTCCCCTAGGGACCTGGCGTGAAGATATACATACATACATAATTTTACTTACTACATAACAGAAGTTTATGTTTGGTAGAGTCTAAATTCCTGAATGTAATTTATTGACAATTATAATTTGCCAAGTTAGAAATTTAATATCAAAGATAATAAACAACATGTTTTTTAAATGAATCAAAGATCTAACAAGTACCAAGTTCCATAGTAATTCCCTTAATCACAGCTGTATATTCTTACATCTGTAATTAGAAGCACTAATTGGCACCCGTTAGATAACTCTTTTATCGGTCACACCGATTATTCCGAAAGTTAATTCTACCGAACTTAGCTCACTTTTCATATTTATTTCGTATCCAAAGAGTGTCAACTTAACCCTAAGACCCCGCTGTCTGTCTGTCAGTCCATCTGTCACAGGGCTATTGAACTATAATATTATGTAGACACTTGAAATTTTCAAAGAGTGTGTATAACTTCAGTCGCTGTAATAACAAATAATAAAAATAACGTTAATAATTAAAAAGAACCCCACTTTACCAACTAAACCTAACTAACCACACTGGAAACGTGTAGTTTCGCCTATGTTTATTATCCTTTTAAATACTGTACAGTAGTTGTACGGAACCCTTAGGCTGGCTCGTACCTACTCGACCGGTTTAATTTGCAATGTTGCCAGAAACTTATGCCTAAAACGACTACATGACACTGACGTATGTACCGTCACTGATACATACATCCCTGTCACTGATATTAACTACCATATCTACCTATCTCATTCCTCCCTCAGTGTTGCAATCCCACGTACACACTTTTTATATATATCTATATGGCAATAGTGTTGCTACTTTATGCCAGTGTAAAAGGTAGAGAAACTCGACCCAATCAACCCAGGTTAAATACCACCCGTAAAACGATAGTGATTTTTACAAGGTTTTCTTGATGAACTTATTCACGTCTTCCAAAACGCGCATAAACGTGTTATATTTGAGTTTTTTCATTAGTGTATAATTTCACTAGCACTTATGTTACAAAATACTATCAAAATTGTCACATGAAACTAATTTTATACTGAATTTTAAAACATTCAAGTAAAACAATGTCAATCATCAAAACGTACACACTTATTACTTGTTACACACAAAAATAAAGAAATGGCAATCAGTCAAAAGTGTCAATTTTAGATCTTTTAGTTACGGGGCCTATCTCTAAACTATTTTGGAATTTAAAATCCCTTTATATCGCATACTATATTTATACGAAATTGCTCGTATTTTATCAGAATAAAAATAATGTCAGGAATCCTAGAAATCGTCCAGCGTGCAAGAAGTGAGCCAGGCGTGCAAGGAGAGAGGTCATGTAACTGTCACTCAGATCTTTTGCCCATTACAAGGAACTTATCGTTAAGATATACATGGATATGCTGTGTTTAATCATCAAATAGTGATCATGCCGTCATATACTTAGTCGGCTGTGATATTAAAATAACATCAACATTTAAGGTTGTAGCCGAAGACAACCAGAGGTAATCTAACGATCAAAAGAGAAACAGAAGCCTAACAAACGGTGGAACGGTAAGTACCGAATATTATTAGCGAGTTAAGTTATATATTCCCTAGGCTAACCATTCCGTACGGTAACCGTTCTGTATGGTAACCATTCCGTACGATAACCGGAACGGTAGGTACGGAATATTGATGAATTTTATTTCTAGATTACATTACGCGACGTAAATTAAGAACATTTTTTTTTATATATAATATAATTGACTAGACATTCTCATCGTTACCATTCTGTATACAGGAAGTTTGTAACGCTAAAGTTTGCACTTATATAGTGGCGATTTGGTTATGCAGCTGCGAGCAACGAACCTCGGCTGCATAAATGCAAAATATACGAGTACAATAACAAATTACGAGTAAAACTTATTTAGGTATTTCCAGTAATATATTCGCAGACTGTTTATAGACACACTTTGGTTAATTGCAATGGAATGATTATAATTATAATTATATGTATGTCGACTTTTTTGAGTGACGTAGTCATATATGAACCGATGAAGAGAATAATATATGGAGACCCAATGACTTAATTTTACTCAGTAAATAAAATCACTGCCACGGGTCGGGGGTAAAATAGAAAGCGTAGCTCTAATTGGCTAGTTCATAGATAACATTGCGTCACTTATCAGCTTATTTATTAAAATATCCTCCCGTAAGTCAGTAGACTCGAATCGCTGAGATATTTGTGCGCTAAAACACGATGATTTAATTGAGGCGGCTCTTGGCAAGTCAATAGTCAAGAGGTTTATTGACTTGTGGATTAGCACATATGACTGTTATGATACAGATATCTTTTCAACCGGTGTAAGGCAGTCCCCACCGACTCCTACATCATCTGTGCATGTGACCTTCTGTGCACGGTCCGGACCATGACCGGATGTTGCCGGCCACCTCTGTTCGGGACCTCAGTGAACTTTGGTTAGATCCAACCAACGCGAGTCCTTAAAGCCAGAACTAGCCGAACTTTTAGAATCCGTTTTTTTATAATCTTATTTGTAAATATTAAGTTTTAAATAAATTAGTTATTTCCTTTTGGTCGGCCCTTTTTTAATTAGTAACCTTACGCGGGACCAATCATAAAATACCAAATGTACGGAGGATCTCGATTAGAACAGTGATAGCCCAGTGGATAAGGTACCGGCTTATTGACAACCTGTACCCCGGCATGAATCCTAGCCGGAGCATGTACCACTAAATTCGTATTTCAGATTTATGTACATATTTAACTATTGCTCGGCGGCGAAGGAAATCCACACGTCCAAGAAATTACATTTCGAAGGACGTGTGACCACTTTGTCAGCTTAGTTATATATGCCAAACTACAGCTTTCTACTATCAAGTGACTTTGAGCTATGGCATGCCCGTCTGTCCGCAAACTGTATAGCATAGCTGCTATGCTATATAGCCCGCGGACAGACGGGCATACAAACAGACGGATATGGCGAAACTATAAGGATTCCCTGTTTACTACGGAATCAGTAGTCAAAAAAAGGTCTAAACAGTGCGGAGACATGCCTTATTAAGCCGCTGCAGGCAGTTGAGTATTTCATTGGAGTAAGAATTCTATATTGGCATATGAAGTGAGGTACATGACCGCTCTCGTTCCATGCGAAAGTCAAAATAGGACGCTCCATGTAACGACCAAGATCGCTGAGGATCAGATGTGCGTCATCAATTCCTTCGAGAATTGTAATTCGATTGGTCTGCGTTATACAACGCAAGTGGACGGCGTCACATCCAAGCATTAAGAGGCACTTGGTGTATCTTGATGTTGGAATGCAATACTGATTGGTCGAGTCAGAAATTGTCTGTAAGCTTTGATTACATAACTCGCAAATACTTAGTCTGGCCATAAATACTGTTACAATTAAAAATTCACAAAATATTACATTTGAATTTAGAATCTGTCATTTTTATATGATTGTTCATTGAGTTTTCTCATTTTGGCGCCAATACATTGTACAATATTTTGCGATATTAAAATGGAGTGGGGTAATAAAGAGAACCGAATCGCTGTGATTGCATTACACAAAGTAGGTATGGAGCCAAATGCAATTTTTAAAACTCTCCATACGCTTGGTATTAGTAAAATGTTTGTGTACCGGGCTATTAATATGTACAATGAGACCTCCTCTGTTTGTGACAGAAAAAGATCTAGCCGTCCACGTAGTATTCGTACGAAAAAGGTGGTCAAAGCAGTAAGGGAACGAATTCTAAGAAATCCTGTCCGAAAGCAAAAGATTTTATCTCGGGAGATGAAGATAGCACCTAGAACCATGTCGCGTATTTTAAAAGATGACTTAGGACTTGCAGCCTATAAGAGACGTACTGGTCATTTCTTAACTGATAATTTAAAATAGATTAGGGTGGTAAAATCGAAACAACTACTGAAGCGGTACGCAAAGGGAGGTCACAGAAAAATTTTGTTTACGGATGAGAAAATTTTTACCATCGAAGAAAGTTACAACAAACAAAATGATAAGGTGTATGCCCACAGTTGTGAAGAAGCGAGCGCGCTTATTCCGAGGGTCCAGCGAGGGCATTATCCTTCATCAATCATGATTTGACTTGGAGTTTCATTTTCAGGCTTAACTGAGGTGTTTTTCTGTGAAAAAGGTGTGAAAACCAGTGCCGTGGTTTACCAAAATACGGTTCTAACAAACATAGTAGAACTACTTTCTCAAACAATGTTCAAAAACAGACACTGGATATTCCAACAGGACTCTGCACCAGCTCATAAGGCACGAAGCACTCAAAACTGGTTGACCGCCTGTGGAATTGACTTCATCGGACATGAAACATCTTCGTCTTCTAGTCCAGATTTAAACCCACTGGACTACAAGATATGGCAACATTTGGAAGAGAAAGTCTGCGCTAAACCTCATCAGAATTTGGAGTCTCTCCGAGCATCTCTGGTTAAAGCAGCGGCAGAAATAGATATAAATGTAGTGCGTGCTGCGATCCATGACTGGCCGCGTCGATTAAGGGCATGTATTCAAAATGGAGGAGGGCATTTCGAATAATGTAAATAAAATTTTATTGTACATTTAATTACCTTTCATTTCATAACTTTTACATAATTATCAAAAAGTGTATTATTAATTAAATCAAAAGTTTTTCACAGAACTTATGACCTGACTAGGTATAAATCAATCTATTTCCGCTTATAAATTTAAAATGAAAATATTTATTTTCAGGTGAGTGATTGAAATTGATCGATCGTATTAATCAATTCAATTAACTTACATGTTTTTGTTTAAGGAGTTTATTTTAGTATCGACTCCTATTTTGAAAAGAGCTCTGCATTACATCTCTTTACACAAGCCAAAGTTGTTTTTATACTACGTCGGGAGTCATACAAGCATACGGTCCGCCCGATGGAAAGCGATAACGGTAGCCAGTGAACGCTCGCGATACATTAAGTATCACTCGCGCGATGCTCCCTCTGCTGCTACCACAGCAGCTCCTTTTAAAGGCTTACTGGTGGCCTAACTCACACGCAACACAGCAACCCTCCAGGTAGTTGTTAGTTAGCTGCAGTTTTGTGTGAGGTGGAGGTACTTCCCCCGACGGGCTGCTTTGATGCGCCCTACCTCTCTTAAAGTAGCACGAACGCGAAACGTAGACATAAAAAAAATACTTCACTTATATATTTTAAGTAGGTGTTTTCTATTTCGATTCTCAAATGTCCTCGAATCAATTGTAATGGTACTTACCTAGTATAAATATATTTAATCCGTGTTTATAACTAAATTCATTCGTATCCGATCTATCGTGTTTGATTGATCTCTCTAGAATTCGCCGTAGATGGCGACCCTGCTCGCGTTACATTCGGCGCATTCTGTTCCATAAGTGCAATGTAACAGTGTCTCTACGTAATATAACAATGGAAAAATTTCATTATTCCAACATAAACTCGGACTCGACTTGTTGTGTTTGCACCCAAATATATCTACACAAGTATCTCAGTGTATCAAAATGGGTTATTCAAAAGCAAAACGTGAAGAAGTTATAATAACAGAAAGTGCAGCGGGGAGTGGTACCAACGAGACTACTTTGACGCCAAAGCAGATGACCTTTCATTTGGGGGCAACTAATATTATTTTGTCAATTATACTACTGTTTGGGATTGGCATAACGGGTTCTGACTGCAGCAGTCAGAACCCGTTATATACGTTTTCCCATACATTTCGCGGTCGTATACGGCCACCCGGGTTTCGAAGGGTTAATAACATGCTAACATGGCATCTACTGTACATATAAGCGGTGCTTAACAAAGAAGATTCATCGAGAGGTGGTGCACCATGCACTGCATCGCAGGTCCTAGAGAAGGAGTAGCAGTGGAAAGAAAGGCAAACCAAGTGCAGTATTGTAGTGCAGTGATAAAGTACGGTAAAAAGGTATTATACTCATAAATTTGCTAACAACCGCGTCTACGGTAACAATGCATTTATAATTGTATACACATTGTTTTTTATTTCTATGCATATTATACACTATATTAGCATAATTATTTACATATGTTTATTTACATTTAATCTTTATTACTTAGTATTAACAATGGTATAGCCCTAAATGAATTGAAGAACATATATGATAAAATAAAATGCGTAAAGGTATATTTAATAAAAATAGGCCCTGCATACCGTAATGAGAAAGAAAGAAATCTAAAAGTTTAGAAGCTAAGTTTTATATAGTAAATTTTATTGTATTATCGAATCAGTAGAAAATCAAATAAAAATAAGGAAATTGAAGTAGAGGATGTTGATCATATTAGTAATATATATTTTGAAGTGTATTTGGTAATTTGGTCATCAAAGTGTATATATATATATATATATATATATATATATATATATATATATATATATATATATATGTATATACTTTGATGACCAAATTACTTTGTTCAATAGTACACGAGAAGAAATGAATGAAGAATGTCACTTTTGCCTCGATGTCAGTCAATCCACTATATTCATTCTGATTTAGTCAGTGAACTAATTAAATAATCCCTTCAGCAGATTGTTAAAATTCAGATTATGTATCGAAGAGTATGAGTCTTGAACTAATCAACCACTGGACGCGAAACCCAATCGCAAATCTATAAAACCACGTTCAACCGATTGTCGCGGGGGGCGAGGGACGCACACTCGACTAAGATTTATTAGAATATTCACACTGCAGTGTTTATTTTGTACGTACATCATGGATTGACTCTGTGTGAGTTGTTGTTGCGCTATTTACGCGTAAAGCACTATCTCTGTTACTCTTACTACTACTGACTCAGCTATCAATACACACAAATAAAGATTTTTACGTCAACCGCTAGTGGTTCCAAAATTTAACTAATTATGAATGAATGAAAGAGAACACTAAACATCCGTCGGATTTTCAAACAGCATTGATTCAATGATCATCATCATCTGCCCGTATCGGCCGACTGCTGAACTCGGCCTATTCATATAAGCCAGTGAAGGTTGCTTGATCCATTCCCGGGTTATTTTTGTTTTATTTTTTATTGATATATCTATTATATAAAGATGCTTGCTTTTTTCTTTCTGATTCTGATGTCGACTCCAGTTGACACAAAAACTGATTTTTGTTTTCTTTTATACTATGTCGGGTGAAAAACAAGCATACGGTACGCCTGATGTAAAACGCTTACTGTAACCTATGAATTCTTGCAACAAAAATAGTGTTAGTCCCACTTTACTACCTCTACTGCCGACTGATAACCTCACTCGCTAGCAGAAATACAATAATCCTCCAAAGAATTATTAATTGGCTGCAGTTTTCTATGAAGTTGGGGTACTTCCACAGTGGAGCTATCGCTGTGACCTACCTCTTTTTCGCCAGAGTCTGTTTGTTAATAAGCAGGGTGCACCATGTGCAGGTGCGATTAGTTTTTTCTCTTAAGGTGATATTGAGCAACTTACACCTACTGATTAAAGCAACTGTAGGGGGAGAATATAAACTCTGTATCTCTAAACAATGGCCTACACTCCCGCTATTGATAAATGGCGGCCTACACAGTGCCAATAAAGTTGGATTACATTCGGTATAAATGAATAAGTGTGCACTCAAAATTACATTTAATAAAACAGTAAAGTTACAATTTTTCAGTTAGGTTAGTTTAGGTTTATATGATAGGTTAGACTGATGAGTGATGATAAACACAACATCACCACCATCTCTTCCCCAATACCCTGCTAGAATTAGTAATAGTATTATCTATGACAAACTATAAATCTATTGGCTTTTATTATGAATAAGTTTTTTAAATATGCGCTTATTAGAAATTTTTAAATTTAGGTTTTTTTCTTAAAAATGTGATCCTTGTATCTAAATAATTCTCAGCAACGGCTTTTGCTAATTCTGTCACGTGATTTACGTAGTCGTTTTCGTAGCTATGAAAATGTATATCCTCCATGCCTGCTCTCTACAAACTGCTTCCACCCATTTCTTCTTTGTTAGTGGGTCAGTTGGGAACCTGAGAAGAATAAATAGTGTGCAATCGTGAAATATTTAAAAGTGCGTATTCGAATTTTCACGGGCATGTACATTATATGGGGAAATGTGCAAGTCATTTACTATCATAATCAAATAGGTTTAGAATTGCGATCGCTGACAACTTCACCACCTAGGTGCCACTCAATTTTTGAAAAACAATGGTGAACTCCCATAAATCTTTTCATTTGAAATAAAAATATGCTAAGATCAAAATGTTATTACCTAGAGTAACACAATTTCATTTCCTGGAACTACAACGTAAGAATGAAAAAGAAAAAGTGGTTGATTAGTTCAAGGTATGAGTACAAGATAGAGTATGTGAAACGAGTTAATAATGTGGCTGCAGGCGCATTATCTCGCATAGTTGTAACGTCAGACGAGTTGAAAGAAATGAGTAAGCATGTGATGAATGTTATACTACTACTATATAACTAGGAATATTAAAAACAGCAAGAGAAGGAGAAAGAGTGTGATGTGTCGGCCAATAATATATCTGCTAACGATTGAACTGATCACCGAAAGTTGTAGAGATACTAAAAAGGCCGGGATATTGTACTGAGTTATTTGTGAAAAAGTATGAATTTAAGAGAAAAAATAATAATGACATTACTAATGTAGGCTCATTAATTTACGTACCTACAGAGGAAAAGTATATGCTGATCCGATATCTCTATCAGGTTCTGCGCGAGACGCGTTCGTGAGAGAATTGGAACTATTCTGTAAGAAAATAAACGTCGAAGAAATACATATAATAAAAAATAAAGATAGCGCTAATATAATACTCGTATAAATATTAAAAGAAAAAAAAATGTTGTACTCCGGCAGAAGTGAAAACTTGAACATTAACGTTGTGCATTTTTGAATTTTTTGGAATGGTTAGGGAATAATTTCGCACGAATCGCTTTATTTATCAGTGTAAAAGTACTGCACTTTGATCAATTTCCATAATTTAAACACTTTATATACACGAATTTTACAAGTATACAGACGGTCGAGCCATCAGGAGTCACCATCCGTGGATACACGTAGCAAGTTGAGTACAAACACACACGCACATTCGCGCAAGCGCCCTGCGCCGCTTAAACCAAACAGCGATGTTGATAAACTACGTTGAACGAAACGCGTAAGCGCCAAGAATTTTATGGCGCTTATAACGTTTTGGTCGCGAGAAAATAATGCTCTATGAACGATGTAGCGCTTCATGTTTTAATTGTCTAATTAGAGGTAACTAATGTTTTGCGCTGCAGTGAACTTAAGCTCTCCCTCCGTCTTACAAATTTTCGATCAGGGCCACGTGTCCTGACGTGAGTTTAACATATTTTACTCATCCCCAAAACTGCACAACGCCGCTAAAGAAGTTTTCACTTCAATAAAAGACTATTTAACGTGGTCCGGGCCGCATATTTGCATAATAAAAGATGTAATAAAGATAGAAAATGACGATGATAAAAGAGTAATTATTAATGTTAAACCACTTGTTACCCACCAGTGGTCATGCTGGAACAAGGCGAATGATAAATAATATAAAAAGACGTCATTTTAGGACAAATATGGAAAGCGATGTCAAAAAAAATTGTACAGAAATGCGATAAATGTCAAAAACAAAAATATTCATTGCCAACTAAATAACCAATGCAAATAACGACAACAGCTAAATCGGTCTTTGATAAAGTATTATTATATTTTTTCTTATATTTTAACTAACCACTGAAATAAAAGATACCATAAGCGTAGCAAAGGCTTTCGTGAAATTTTTTATTCTCAGTTATGGTTTTCCTCGTGAGATAGCAACTGACCCAGGAACTGAGTTCATCTCGAATACAATGTCTGAAGTATGTAAACTGTTACATATTAACCAAATTTCTTGCCTTACTACCTCGTAACGCATTTCTTAGAATACAAACTGATAATAATCCAAGAATGTGGAGTACATGGATAGAGTTTTGGTGTTATTCGTTCAAAACAAAAATTCATAGCGAAACAAAATATTCACGTTTGAATTGGTATTGGGTAAAATATATATAATGTAATACCAAGTATAGTAATATTTATAATATTTTAAAACTTAAAGATCGTTTACAGAAATCTCAATGTGATGCTCGTTGTAATTTAATCAAAAGTAAAACAGATAGAAAAACGAACTATGATACTTGCTTAAAATCTATAACATATAAGAAAGTAGATAAGTTGTTAATAAAAAAATAAAATGCTGATAAATTTTCTAGTGTATATATCCATTTGTAGTAGTAGATGATTTAGATCCCAATGTCATTATTTTATAGAACATCCCAATTTTATAAATTAATTCTGGGAAAACCAGAATTAATTTATAAAAATCGGATGAAAATGTATTATCCTTAATTAGTTACGTTTATATGTTAATCTTGTCCTTTATTATGATGAAATTATATTATTCTAATTTACTTATACATAAACAATAAATATCTTTAATGTAACGTTATCGTATTAATTCATGCGCATGTGATATGATAGAAAATTTTAATATAAAATATGTGGCAAAAACGTTTAATCATTTTTTTCTCACTCCGACGTGCGTGTAGTGGTACTTACTTACCTAGTATAAGCATATTTAATCCATGTTTATAAATAATATAATTCATTCGTATCCGATCTATCGTGTTTGATTCATATCTCTAGAGTTCGCTCCGTAGAGGTTTACTTCAATTACCCGGTTAATAGTATCTATATTTTCCTCGATGATCGCAATTAAAGGCTTCAGGAATTTCGTCACTCACATGGTATCAATATGTCACGGCACGTAGATGTGATGCTTCTCTAGCATAAGCAGACGAACAAAGCTGTTTTATAACGAAGGAGCACTTATATTATATATTAAAATATATATATATTTTAGGGGTCAATACCTTAAAAAGAAAAAGCGGAACCATTATAGGATCACTTTGTTGTCCGTCTGTCTGTCAAGGGCCTTTTTCTCAGGGACGGTTGGAGCTATCAAGCTGAAGTTATATCATATACTTAGGCCGCCAGTCTCTTCGAGCAATGAAAAAAAATAAAACTTCTAAGTCAATGCAATCAATAGATACGGCAGTTTATGTCCCGATTATGCGCATATTTTGTCACTCCCAAGGGAATCAAAACCTATAGGGTAGTTCCCGTTGATCTAGAATCATTAGCTATATGATTAGCTGGGTGCATTACATGTATTCAAGGTTGAAGACACAGGGACTTAATAGCGGTCACTTTCAACACCATGGGTAATATATAAAAACCCTCAGCCTCAACCCTCAACACAACATGAGATAAAAAAATTGCGAAAATAACTTGCGGAAATATTTTTTTACGGAACCCTCGATGCGCAAATCGGACTCGCACTTGACGGCTTTTTTCTTGTTAGTTTCATTTTAACTACCTATTTCATTAATCTGGGGAAAAATATAAAACGTATACGTAATTTTAATAGTTAAACGGCCCCGAATTGTACTATAAAAACCTACTAACAGTGCCTTGATAACGAAAACGTTCGTTCGTGTTATTAATTATAACGTAATTTGTACGGTTCATTCGTACAACTTCTTGTAAGTAACACGAAAACGACGTTTCACACCATTGACAAATCCTACTAATTTGATTGTCCGCTTAAACAATATCCATCTTAAATACTAGTCTGTTTATGAAAAACATCGACCGGGGAAATACCTCGGGGTGATTGTGTTCCTACAAGTGAGTAAGGTTACTAGTTCTGTAGCTGGGTTAGAACCGGGTTTGGTAATACTTCTTGTATTGTAAGCGTTTATAGCTTACAGTCACCACTCAACATTTTATAAAAAATACCTACATAAAAGCAATTAAAGGAATGTCAAAAATCAGTACCTACCTAACTTATGATTTGATCGAACCTCCACATTCTTTTTAGAACTCTCTCACTCTCCAAAGAAATTTTATGCTCAGTTAACATGGTTTAACAAAATAAAAATCTTGCTATTTGGTTGTATGCTAAACTGTCTTTGCCAGGTGATTTACAATAGAAAAAGTATGAAATGTCAAAAAAAAGTGACGTTGACGTGCGTGCATGAAAATTGCATTGCTTTCGTTTTTCACTATGACCGATAATTTTCCAGATATTTTAAAATTAATAAATCGTATGTGTAATGTCTTTATTCGATAACGCAGTCTTTAACACTACCTTGTACGAAGCTCTGTATCTTCAGATCGGGGATACTTTGGGTTTCGCAAGGGATTTCATCGAATCGTGCGTGTCGTCGTTGCCGATCGAAAATTTGCCGAAATCTATTGTGAATTTATCGGAACTATCGTTTTATGAAGATATTGTTGACGTTTTTTACTTCAATGAGTTCCAGTTCTTGCTTCTGAAAACTTTTTCCTTGATTCTATTGTTTACTATACTGTTAATTTTTGTATCTTGGCGTGTTTACGGTAAACGTATTACTGAACGGTTTATGAAGCCAGGTGAGTAATATTTGCTAATTGCATTCTCCAAAGTTTTGCACTACATTAGAATCACGTTCAAAACTTACAATTGTTCAAGCTGATTCACTATTTCACAATGATGATGTTAGAAAACGAGTTGGTCTAAAAGATAGTGTCAATATCAAGATAATATGATGCCGACTTTGGTTTAGACACGTAAAAAGAATGCGGGAAGAAAAAATGACGAAACAAGTATGATGTTAGGAAACACCAGCGATTTTTAATCACAATTAAAGTAGTTCGGAATGTAATTAAGCAAATGAGACAAAAGCTTTTAGCAAAAAGCCATACTACATTAAGGGCTATAACATGCAGCCATTGCTCATAAAGGTGTCTTGGATTTGCCTACAGCCCATTTGCTAATGGAGACAGCTCAGACAACACTAGAGTTGTTCTGTTTCTACAGAACAGTAGAAAAAAGGTTCTGATCAAAAATATTTTTGAAGTGAAAACTTCTTTAGTGGCGTTGTGCACTTTTTGGGATGAGTAAAAAATGTTAAACTCGTGTCAGGACACGTGACCCTCACCGTAAGATCTTGGTGAGAATTAGAACATAAGTTCGCTGCAGCAAAACATTAGTTACCTCTAATTAAACAATTAAAACATGAGACGCTAGATCGTTCATAGGGCATTATTTTCTTGCAACCAAAACGTTGTAAGCACCATGAAGTTCTTGGCGCTTACGCGTTTCATTCAACGTAAAATATCAACATCGCTGTTTGGTTTAAGTGGCGCAGGGCGCTAGCGCGAGTGTATGTATGTGTTTGAGTTTTAGAGATCGGTGATAATGATGCTGGTAATGAAATCGTTGAAATTATGGATGAAAGTTGATTTTTCTGAGAGATAAACTTTTTAATGTAAAATAGTTCTGAAGTGTTAAATTTTTTATGTAATATAAATTGTCATGTTTGTGTATGATAGTGCAATAAATTAAATAGTGTATTTTACAACATACATGATAGTACTTTTACTGATAAATAAAGCAATTTGTGCAAAATTATTCCCTAACCGTTCCAAAATATTCAAAAATGCACAATGTTAATGTTCAAGTTTTCACTTCTGCCGCCACTCCCGGAGTGCAAACTGTTATTTTTTTATACTATGTCAGGAGGCATACAAGCATACGGCCCACCTAAAGCGGGTATCGAAGCCTATTAACGCTTGAGATATATTAAGTATCACTTGTGCGATGCTTCCTCTGCTGCTTACACAGCAACTCCTTGGGAGCTTACTGGTGACCTCAATCACACGCAGGAACACAACAACTCTCCATAGAGTTGTTATTTAGTTTTCTGTGAGGTAGAGGTAGTTCCCCAGACGGGCTGCTTTGTTGAGCCCTACCTCTCTTAAAAACAAGTACATGTGAGCATTTCAAACAGGCATCATGTCTGGCTATCCATACATGGAAAGTGTGCGACAGACTCTCAAAGAAATCTCCATTAACCCAATCGAGTGAGACATTGACATGCATGGGCCATACAGTAAGGCATATCTGATGTAGAATATGCATACTAATAAATAATAAAAAAATACTAAAATCTATACAGATAAATAAAATAGGATCTATACAGATAAATAAAATTGGTGTCTGTTTGTAATATTAAAATAACCGCTTTTTACTAAATACTTATGGATATATACATGGTACATGTACCAAAATGAATATTTTTACAATTTTTGTCTATCTGTCTGTCTGTCTGTTTGTTCCGGCTAATCTCTGAAACGGCTGGACCGATTTTAACGGGACTTTCACTGGCAGATAGCTGATGTAATAAGGAGTAACTTAGGCTACCTTTATTTTAGAAATGTTATTTATTTTTATTAATGTAAATAAATAATAAAAAAAAACTATTCCGCGCGGACGAAGTCGCGGGCGCAGCTAGTAATGAATAAAAAAAAAAATTACAAATGCTTGAAGGTAAGATTTTGTAAAAATCTCAATAAAATATAAAAATTGACATAACTCCCAAACTATTATTATAAACTTTAGTTAAGGAAAGTAAGGTCCAATAATTAACAAATGACCTCCTCTATAAGCAAATTTGCTATGGTGGGTTCAGGTTCAGTCATCCGGTATATTATGCAATACAGGAATGGTATACAAACAGAACACACACAGGTGTAGTGAACTCTTATTACAAATCGAACAAGCATATTTGCCTTTCATACAATGTTGATCGGAAACTACATAAGAAATCCTCCTTATGTTAAATGATTTCAATAGATCATGAATGTTTAGACAAAGAGTGTCACTGGTGTGTTGCCACCCTCATATTAACACAGCAACTTCTCAAGAGTTTATGAGCAACCACACTTGCTTGCAAGACCAGAACAACTGTCCATGAAGTTTTTATTTATTTGCAATATTTCCAAGTAGGAGAAATGTCCTCCATTAGGCATGCACTTTGATGTGCTGTTTCGTCATAGTCTCGTTTGTTGATTAGCTGGGTGTATCACATGTTATCAAGGTTGATTTTGACATGGGAACTTAATAGCAGTCAGTTTCAACACCAATGGTAATATACAAAAACCCTCTGCCTCAAACTCGAGGGTTTCTGTAGGACGGATGAGATAAAACAGAGCATGAGATAATTTTAGATTCAATGTGGGAAGTCCACCCACACTTGACACTGGTTGCTGACATTATGTATATAAATAAACTTGCCAAAATTTAAGCCAATAAACTTTAAATTTACGAACTCCTACACACTACTGGTTTGTAACAAAATGCAATAATAGTTCTGTAGTTGCATCTTAACTATAGTCTATGAGATGACTGTACAAAATATTACCATTCAGAACAAATGAGATTGTGTATATAATGTAAATAAAGGTAGCAATGTTGATAGTTTATAACAATTGAATATTGCCAAGTATAACAAAGTTACAAAAAGTTTCCATTTTGAATTTTATTGATATGACAGTGTTGTAGGTCAAGTGATTTGTATATACCATTTTTACATGGCTGCTCCAAAAAGGAGTGAAACAAGTCATTGAAAAATTAAAAGGTTCATGTATTGTAAGTTTTTTTATTGCACCTTATAACTAAACACTCACTGATTCTGATGTTGATGACTTGTTTGAGTTGTCTTCATATAACATTTTTTATGAGATAGATATACAATTTTTAAGAGAGGTAGGGCGCATCAACGCAGTCTATCTGGGAAAGTACCTCCACCTCACAGAAAAACTGCAGCCAAGTAACAACTCCCTAGAGGGTTAATTATGTATGTTCTTCCCTGTTGTATTAATCAGTGGAAAGTTGTAATTAGCACAGGTTTATATATTAGAAAAGACACATTGATTGTTTATTTCCCTATAAGGTTCCCGAATAATAAATTAAGATATCAAATACTAAAAAATTATCATGCTATACCTAGGTACAGAATAAGTAGTAAAATTCTAGGAACATACCTGTATATATAAGTGTAGGTAGATGTAGATCATTTCAAATCATGAAATATATATACATTAGGATGCAAGTATCCTTAGGCTCAGGTAATTTGCCTACTATCTGGATTACTGTATGTTTATTTACTAAAGTGATAATAAAAACATAACCTATTAAAATTCTGTTTACATATTTAATCAATTTGTCATATTGATACCTTATCTCTTATCTTACAGCTACTTCAGCTACAATAGAACAACTAAGGGAGAGTGTATCAAAATTGAAATTACCTAAAGAGCACACACCGAGAATATAAAAGAAAAATGGCGGATAAGATAAAAAAGTTTTTTCAAAAGAAAAAAGTTGACGCTAAGTTCAAGTTAGCAGGCCCTGGACATAAATTAAGTGATTCTACGTTGACTAGTCAAAGTTCTAATTCTTCACGGAGAGATTTAGGTACTGTCAAAAGGTATGATATTACAATGCATAGAAAAACATTTTGTCTGTTTATTCACTTACTTTATTTTTGTCCAATGTCAGGAGACATGCAAACAGAAAAATAAGCCCACCTGATGTAAAGTGGTTACTGTAGACTATGAATCCTTGCAATACAGAAAGTTTCGCTCGCACTATGTCACCCCTGCTTCTCACACAGCAACTCAACATCAACAACAGCCTTTTTGACTGGCTCGGTTGCACAGTGGTGGAATGTGGTATTACGTTACTTTGACACTGACATTTGTGAGTTCGATTCCCACACCGGACAAACATTTGTTTGCTTGAGCATGTTTGTTATTCTTGGTCTGGGTCTTTTCAAGAGAGGTAGGGCGCATTCAAGCAGCTCATTTGGAGAAGTACCTCCACCTTACAGAAAATTGCAGCTAAATAACAACTCCCTAGAGACTTGTTGTGTTTCTGCGTGTGAGTGAGGTCACCAGTAAGCTTCTAAGGAGTTGCTGTGTTAGCAGCAGAAGTGGCATCGCGGGAGTGATACTTAATGTATTACAAGCGCTCATAGGCTATGGTAACCATGGATTTTGATGAATTCGGTGGAGCAGTGCTGAAACGCGCTATTACGCTACTTTGATATCAACGCTAGTGGGTTTGATTCCCACACAGGACAAACATTTTTGTGCATGAACATGTTTGTCTTGATCTGGATATTTTAACAGAGGTAGGGCGTATCAAAGCAGCCCCTCTGGGGAAGTACCTCCACCTCACACAAAACCGCAGCCAAATAACAACTCCCTAGAGGGTTCCTGCGTGTGAGTGAGGTCTCCACTAAGCTCCTAACGAGTTGCTGCTAAAAGCAGTAGAGATAGCATCGCGCGAGTAATACCTATGTATTGCAAGGTGGGCCGTATGCTTTTATGCCTACCGACGTTGTATAGAAAAATGCCTCCCAATGTTGTATGATAAAAAAACACAAATGAAAATTCCAGGAACACAACAACCCTCTAGGGAGTCGTTGCAGTTTTCTGTGAGGTGGAGGTACTTCCTCAGACGGACTGCATTGATGCGCCCTACCTCTGTTAACACACCCAGAACAAGACAAACAGACATGTTCATGCACACAAATGTCTTGTGTGGGATTCGAACCTGATCTCGTCAAAGTTTATCGTTATAATCACACAGTAATAATATTTTTATCTTTCTCTTAAGGTCAGGACTGTCACAAGAGAGTAAAGTTGCAGCGGATGCAGCGTTGGCCAGGCTACAGCAGAAGAGGGAAAATCCAGCTTTTAATACATCACTTGCTGCTATCCAGGTGCTGTATATATAACAACAACAAAGGCATACAAGCATACGGTCCACATGATGTCATGTAGTTACCGGAGCCTATGAACGCTTGCAATGGAGGAAGTATCACTCGCGCTTTGTCACCCCTGCTGCTAACACAACAACACCTTAGGAGCTTGCTGGCAATCTCATACACCTGCACCAACACAACTACCCTCCAGGGAATTCTTATTCAGCTGCGGCTTTCTGTGAGGTGGAATTACTTATGTTATATAAATACATATTAATACTATGAAGTTCCATTGGGTCTGTCTTTATATTTCTATCTATCCATAACTTCACGCGAAATCCCTTGCAGGGTAGGCAGAGAGAACCGAGCAATACGTGACTCGATCTTTACTGTATATTTAACATCCATCTTCTTTTTTCTCCAATGTTTTAACTAACTTAAATACTAGAAGTTTTATGTACATCCTGTGTGATTAAATTTTGGTTTAAGAGAACAGTACTTAATTTCAGTCATCTAATGAAGAATAATTATTAATTCAATTAATAAAGTTTTTAATAATTGAATTAATAATTCTTTCTTTCAATGACAATAGGTATAAAACAATGTTTAGCTCTACAAATTGCTGAACATTGTCCAAAAAAAATCCATGTATGTCTTCACACCAGGTCCCTTACAGGGTAGGTAGAGGGAAACGAGCGCCATAAGAGACGGTCCTCACTCACCTCACTCGCTTCTTTAACATTCATATCTCTTTTCATACACGCTCGCCGGTTCCTAGCGAACCTGACATCACCTACTGTTAAAACTTGAGCAATTTGGCCATGGTTTGCCTTATTCTCTGAAGACAACTGTTCAGATACATGATGAATAACCGAGCCGACAGCACAAATCCTTGTCTGACACCAATGCAGGTGTCAAACCAGAGCGACAAGCTGCCGTCGGGTGTACGGCAGCTTGTCGTATAATCCTCATAAGTGGATTGTACAGCACGGAGCAGGTCATCGTCAACCCCATTTCCGTGCAAAATGTTCCAGACATCATTTCACACGATCCTATCAAATGCTTTCTCAAGGTCCACAAAACCGCAGAAATTGGTCATGGTTATGGACTTTCTAGTCCATAACCAGATGCTTCTCCACGATATTGCGAAGTGAAAAAATCTCATCATCATCTCATCAACATCCTCTGCCATTTTGAAATCCACCCTGTGCTTCCCAAAGCATTTCATCGTATTTTTTTTATTAAAATATTTTTTCCATACACTTTACTTGCTAAGCTGAACAATCCGATGGTTAATCCATATATAATATGGATTAGTCTTTCATGGTTCTTTTTCACTAAAGCTTTGGTTTCATTCCTGCATCGACGGTACATTTTTTCTCTCTCTCATACTAATTAGGGGCAAAAATGATACATAATCCAGCCACACTTTCCTCTATCTTACTACTGAGGATTCTGCATTCAACGTGTATACCATACCTCTTTTGTGTTGATATACATGCTTCTTTTGTGCTTTCCAGATTGTTTTGTTTCAGAATCAAAGTCAGAAATTCTTTCAATAACTAGACATTTTTACATACTCCTCACACTTTCATCTTGTAATTTTTCGCTTCTTATACTTTCATGATCTCCGAAAGTATCTCCTAGAGTTGGCGAATGCGTACGCAACACACTCGCAACAATTTTACTTCTTGAAACCCTTACCACCATATAGTGGTGGCTCAAGAGTGACTCACTTGCTCGTCGATGATGAATAGCATCGTGAGGATACACGCCTAAGAAATTATATTTCGAAAGACGTGTGAAGAAAGGTTTAAAATGTAATTTGGGTTGTGTAGGGCAGACGGCAGTCGCTCCATGTCAAAATCAGTATCCAAATCCTTAGACTTATGTAGTGGATCAAGCCAATCCTAATGGATTGGGAAACAGAATAACGTTAGATTGAAGTATAGTATTATTGATTCGTCTTGTAATGTACACATTTAATTTTAAAGGCGCAAGTTAAAAAAGAAGTGGAGAGTGAAAACGCTTCCACATCCGTGGCAAAGCCTAGTTCAGAAATAGAGAGAAAGGGTTCGTCTGAACTTGATTTGCCGAAGAATTTTGCTGCTAGTGGTGTCTTCTTTAAGTAAGTAACTACCTAGTGATGTAGCTTTAAATATATGTTATTTCGTATTTTACACAAACTTGAAAAAATGTGGCGGGTACGATATGTATTCTCAAAATATTACGACTAGAACACGCTTGTATTCTAGTCGTAATATTTACAAGAATACAAGTATATTTAGTTCCATTTTTTTCGCATTAGAAAGAAAGTTTCTCTGTAGTAAGTTCATAATAAATATTACAAAAACCAGTTAGCCTGTTGTTAACTTGCTATTGTAAAAGCAAAAAAATTGTATTTATATCTCGCAATGTGCGATGAAGAACTAATAGAAGAAGATGAACTGTGTTCCTATTTCAAAAAAAAAAAAACATACATTCTGGATGCGTATTTATATCAGATGCGACTTTTTTATTTTAAGAAATGTGTAGATATGTATTTATTCGGCTCGATACACTGTTTTATTTTTGGTTTTGAAGATATCGAAACGCGTCGTGAACTTCTAATCATTCAAAGTCTCCTAATTCATCTTAGAAAATGCGCCTTGTGAGCATTATTCAACTCAATAGAAGTTTTTGAGGAGCTCCATGGTATTGTTTAACGTATCACTCTAATAGAACACGCAACGTAACAAGGCATTTTTACAGGGTCAAGACAATTTTTTTTTTCGAAGGGATATCTGGGTATAGAAATTAGATGGACTAAATGCATAGACTTGTTTGGAGACTATGTATATAAATTATTTTTGTATCTATAATCACCATGTTTAATATTCATTATCATTGCTGGATCACCCCTCATAGTTATCTATGGACGTGGAGTCATGTACATGTTTTTTTTGTTTTTAGATGTCCTATAATCAGTAACGACATATTACCGCGTGACGAATGGAAAACGAACATCAAATCGTTTCTATATGAGCAGCTGGAGGAAGAGAGGGGGCTCACGGCTTGTCTCATCATACAGTCCTGTAATAATAATAGAGAGAAGGTAGGTTTTTTGAGGCATTATCTGTCACTAAGGGTAAAGTTATAGAATCAACTTCACTGAACAGATCCCAAACAAATACGTTATGTAGACCCTTTAAGAAAACAGTATGTCCCCCTTAAAAGACTGGCAAGGATCGGTAATCCTCGAGTGTTTATGATGTCAATGATCAACCGCCATTATGCGGTTAATCAGATACCATCGGTAAGGCACATGCTCGTTTGTCCCACCCACCCATTGAAAAGATATAGAAATTTCTTCAGTATTTTTTTATTATAATTGATATATTTACATCCGTTGACGCTCCGCTCCTATTCGTGACAACGGTTATTTTGTGTAGTTTTAATGCATACAACGAATATTTTATCCTAGCAAAGTTAGTCGAGTTAAGACCCTATGTATAATTATGATTTTACAAAATGTTTTTTATAGTAACAGACGATTAATCTTTGTCTACAGATTGACACCTGCGTGGAAACACTGTGCAAGTATTTAGAGAATATAGTCACGTATCCTGAAGAAGAGAAATACCAGAAAATTAGAATGTCTAACAGGTAAATGCAAAACGAATGTGATGTAAAATTACTTTTGTTGTAAATTGTGCCTGA
The DNA here is from genome assembly GCA_947507595.1 of Pyralis farinalis. NCBI lineage: Eukaryota > Metazoa > Arthropoda > Insecta > Lepidoptera > Pyralidae > Pyralis > Pyralis farinalis. Next base: position 33,659,530 of record OX382260.1, on the reverse strand, counting down.
AATAGTTATTTCCTTTAAAGTCAAAGTCAAAATCTTTTTATTCCGTAAAAATGGCTACATTTGTTTGGAATCGTCACAATTTTTTTCCCTACCGTGCAGTTTATGACTAGGTGAGCACTGATAAAAATACTGCCAAATAACTCAGGCATCCCTCTTTTGGTATCCAAACAAATTTACATATTTTATTAATTACATTATAATTGGATCGACTCACTCCCAGACATTTTTATCATTAATATAGTCAGATACTTTATAATATGCCCTGCTACACAATTTGGCTTTAATAGTAGTTTTAAATTTGTTTATTGACAATTATCTTATATTGCAGGGAAGTTTGTTATAGAACCGTATACATTGCCCCATAAAAGAATTACTTATTTTGTGGAGACGGCTTGCATGTAACACAAGATTATGCTTATATCTAGTACTTATGCTATGAGTATCACTCTTTTTACAAAATGAGTCTATGTTTTTATGGACATACAAAAGATTTTCATAGATATATTGCGATGCAACTGTTAAAATATTTATTTCTTTGAATTTTTCTCTAAGGCTCTCCCGGGGACCAAGTTTGTAGATAGCTCTTATGGCTCTCTTTTGCAATAAAAAGATGGTGTTAATGTCTGCGGAGTTACCCCAAAGAAGAATTCCATATGACATAATACTATGAAAGTAGCTGAAATAAACTATTCTAGCTGTATCAATATCAGTGAGCCGTCTTATAGTTTTCACTGCATAGGCTGCAGAACTTAGTTTTCCTGATAATTTTTCAATTTGTGGGCCCCATTGTAGTCTGGAGTCAATTGTTATACCCAAGAACACAGTTGTCTCCACAGGGGCTAAATTAGTTCCATTAACATGTACATTGGTAGCCACCTGTCTTACATTAGGTGTTGAGAACTTAATTACTTTAGTCTTTTTATCATTTAAAAGCAGATTATTAACACTAAACCAATGAATAACTTTAGAGAGAGCATCGTTAACTTCGTCATAATTACCTAACTGTCTATTAATTTTGAATGTCAAAGAGGTATCATCCGTAAACAATACAATCTCATGTTTATCCCTTACATAATAAGGTAAGTCATTTATATATACTAAAAATAAGAATGGACCTAGAATTGACCCCTGTGGGACTCCCATAACTACAGAGGACCCCGAAGATCTTTTACCATTAACATCGACCTTCTGTATCCTATTGCCCAGATAAGAAGACAGAAGTTCGAGAGCCTTGTTCCTGATACCGTAGTGGTGTTATTTTTCTGTCAAGAGTGTCATGGTGCACGCAGTCAAACGCTTTAGATAGATCACAGAAAATTCCCAAGGCATCTTGCGAACCCTCCCATGCCGCGAATATACTTTTAAGCAAATGAATCCCTGCGTCTATAGTTGAACAACCAGTATAGTTTACAAACAACATCTTCAAAAGGCACCTCAAAAATACTCTTAAGAAAAAAGCTCATTGCAGGATTGATGAATATATGACTGACAAAGATGTCTGGAATAATACCGGCACTCTCAGACCAACTCTTTCTCACATCGTTGCGAACGTCCTATAGCGATTTTAATAACAAATTAAACTTTTAAGAGCCTTCCATGATCGAGTTGAACCCATAGAGGGTGCGCTGGATCTGCTTATGGCCGCTGGATTCACTCAAAAGAAGCTGACTAACCCGGATGGTGCAGAGGAAGACTACTTGGTCTTCAGCGCGGAGAACGTGCCTTCAGTTGAGAGTTTGACCGTGAGTGTACATTTTTTTATATAGCTTTTGTTTATCGCGTTTCCTAAGGCATTACAATTGGCGGGGTGCGTTACCTAAGCCAGGAATTTGGCGATGATACTGATTTCGACTGTTGACACAGCAACTCCCTTGGAGCTTACTGGCAACCTCACTCACAAGCAGGAACATAACAACCCTCCAGGGAGATATTTGGCTGCGGTTTTCTGTGAGGTGGAGGTACTTCCCCAGACGGGCTGCTTAGATGCGCCCTACCTCTCTTAAAAACACCGAGACCAAGACAAACAGACATGTTCATGCACACAAATGTTTGTCCTGTGTGGGAATCGAACCCACGAGCGTTGGTGTCAAAGTTATTAACCGCTGCGCCACCGAGCTCGACTAGACTAGAGACTTACTACTCCAGGAGTATCAGTCGCAAGTTGCTAACATTGTCAAGGACTATATGGTAACCATAATCACACATAGAGACAACCCTAAAGGAAATTTTTGTTTCGATGAGGTCATCATCCCATCTTCAGAGCCTCACGTACACGTGGTATAACTCGTCTATTAACAAACGAGGCTCCGGCTATAGAGAAATGTATGTTATTTGATCAGGACCAGCGCAACTGGAGAAGTACCTCGTAGCACCTTATGAAATAGCCAAATATAATATCTTTGGATGGTTGTATTTCTGAGTAAAGTTCCTCTTCTTGGCGTTATCCCGTTTCCTAATCAGTTGGGATTAGCAGGGTCCGCTACATAAGCCTAGGGATTTGGCGAAGACACTGATTTTTACATGGAGCGATTGCAGACCTCTACAATACAAAAGGGAAACCAGACCATCCTTAGGATAGGTCACACGTCTTTCGAAATATAATTTCATGTACTGGTGGGTTTTCACACGATGTTTTCCTTCACCGCCGAGCAAGTGAACATGTACATAAATCGGAATACAAATTTGGTGGTACATGCCAGGATTTGAACCGGGTACCTGTTAATCAATAGGCCGCTTTTTTATCCACTGCGCTATCACTGCTTTTCTTAGTAAAGTTCAAATGAAGCAAATTAGCAGATGAAGTTTGTGCAATAGTCTCAACACTAAAATATGTACACTTGTCTAAAAAGTTGTCGGTATCGATTTATACAACGTCGGGGGTGCTCTACATTAGGTAGGCCGTATGCTTGAATGCCTCCCGACGATGTATAAAATATATATATATTTACAGAGTTTAATAGATGCCCTCCGCTCCGCCGAGCCCATACAACTAGAACTGGACAGGAACCTCCAGGTGTTGCTGCCCTCGCAGGCAGCGACGAAAGTCCAACTACCGCCCTCCTTCTATGCACTCACTCCTGAAGAGCTGAAACGGGAACATCAGTTGAGGTATATAATAAATAAATAAATGTTGTCGGACAAATTACACAGTGCCACCTAGCCCCAAAGTAAGCTAAGCTTGTGTTATGGGTACTAGACACTGATAAACATACGTAATTTTTTTTTTGTAAATACATATTATACATAGAAAATACCCAGTACAAGACAAACAGGCGTGTTCATGCACACAAATGTTTGCACTGTGTGGGAATCGCACCCACGAGCGTTGGTGTCAAAGTAACGTAACAGCGCGTTTCACCACTGCGCCACATAGCTCGTCACTATATATATATATATATGATCACTAATTTTATATAAAGTGAATCTGACTAACTTACAATGACCAAGTTGTTATATGTTATTACAAGATGATGTCAGGAGCCCAAGGAACCGGCAAGCGTGGATGAAAACAGCTATGAATGTTAAAAAAGCGAACGAGGTATGTAAGGACCGTGTTTTGTGACGCTCGCTTATCTCTACCTACCTCGCAAGGGACCTGGGAAGATGATATAGATCGAAACGGTACGCAGAGTTGCTTTAACTTTGCGGGCGTCATTTTGATTGAAGTTGGTTTCACTATTATATTTACAAGTTTTTATATCGTAACTATCTATTTATATTTTTTCCTAGTCCTTTGCGGGATAGGCAGAGAACCGAAATTCACATGACTCGGTGTTCACCTCAGTCGCTTCTTTAACATTCATAGTTATAACGCTCGCCGGTTTCTAGGGCTCCTGTTCCACGATCGTGCTCCTGGTCTTGAAAACACGACCAGTTTGAACATGGTCGATGAGCTTTACTTGGCTTCTTCATCCTTCCACTTTAGCCTTGTATATCTGATCGTACATTCTTTCTACATGACCCTATTTCATAACTTTTTTATGCTACGTCGGGAGGCATACAAGCATACAGCCCACCTGATGTAAAGCGGGTACCGTAGCCTACTAACGCTTGTATCACTCGCGCTATGCCTCCTCTGCTGCTTACACAGCAACTCCTTGGGAGCTTACTGGTGACCTCACTCACACGCAGAAACCCAATAACCCACTAGGGAGTTGTTATTTGGCTGCGTTTTTCTGTGTGGTGGAGGTACTTCCCCAGACGGACTGCTTTGATGCGCCCTACGTCTCTTAAATAAAAACTTTTTAGTTTATCGTAAATTTTTCACTAAAATTACATCAAACTTCAGTCGTAAAAGAATACCCACGATCAAACCGTATTTAGCAAAAAGGAAATACCACTAAGTGGCCAACCTTTGGATGCCTGTAACCCAAGAGGAATAACTCATATATAGCTAATGCTATAAAAATTCTTCTCGTCTTTTTTGAAGAACCTCCTGCTGTATTTCCTTGGAAAAACCTCGGCAGACAGTTCATTCTACAAATTAAGGATTCGGGGAAGTAACTCTTTTCGGAAAACACAAGCTTTAGGCCGTGTACTTAATGTAAAATGGTGGCCTAATGTAAAGTGGCTTGTCTATGAACGTTTGCAGTATATTAAGTAGCGCGTATACAGTGCAGTAAAGAGAGGTCGCTTCAAAAAACTCAATTCAAAAAAATAGACATGTTTATGCACATAAAAGTTGTTCAAGAATCGAATCCAAAACTCGCTGTTAAAGTGGCATTGCCAACCACTTCGCCACCGGACTCGTCATATCACAAAATTTATACTATATCAAAATATAAGTCAGACATGGTCCTTCGAGCCAGCGAGTTTAAGTGTAAAGATTGACAATTTGATTTGAAGGTGATTTGACGAGTCCATGACACAGTGGTTAGTAACGTTACTTTTACACCAACATTCATGAGTTCGATTCCCACACAGGACAAACATTTGTGTGTATGAACATGTCTGTCATGCGTCAGTGTCAAATAAAATAACAGCGCGTTTCACCACTGCGCCACCGAGCTCGTCGAAATATATATATTTATATTTCAGGACAGAGGCGATAGAGAGGAGTCAAATGCTTCGCACGAAGGCGATGCGTGAAAAGGACGAATTGAGAGAAATGAGGAAGTACAAGTTCGCCATCATCAGAATACGGTTTCCGGACGGTATTCTACTGCAAGTAAGTGTCGAAAAGGTACTAGCTTGTACCGTACCGTGTTGGCGGGGGGCTTGTAGGCGTATTCCCATTTTCTCGAAATATCATGTTCAAATCGGAATCGAAAAATTTCACTCATAGTGTACGGAATCTGAATGAAAACTTTTCAAATTCGTTCCGTTTCGAATATGGTGATTCGAGACAATGTCTGATGTCCCAATTTTTTTCCGGGTGGAAAACAAGCATACGGCCTACCTGATGTGAAGCGGTTACCGTAGCCTTTTAACGCCAGCTACACAAGTGTCGCTCGCGCGGCGCCACCTCCGCTGCCAACGCAGCAACTCCTTCTTGCTGGTGACCTCACTCGCAGGAACACAACAACTCTCCAGGGAGTTGTTATTTGGCTGCGATTTTCTGTGAGGTGGCGGTACTTCCCCAGCCGGGCTATTGCTGTGCGCTACCTCTCTTCCGCCAGAGCCTCATTTGTGCAGGTGAGGTTGGCTTTAGCTCCAAAGGTCTTGTTGAGTCACTTACACCCCGAAATTATAATTATATAATTATAGCCATGTTAAGTAGTCTTTGACCATTTTTTGTCCATTTTCATTACGACCCATTCATAGGTTTCATCGTAAGGTATCAAATACCCAAAGTAAGGAAGAAAGGAATACATAATAACTCCTTGGGAACTTACTGTTAAGTGTTAACCCCACTCACTCGCAAGAACACTGCAACCCTTTAGGGAGTTCTCACTTGTGGTTGTTGCGTTGCAATTTTCTGTAAAATGGAGCTACTTCCCCAATTGAGCTGCTTTGAGGCGCCTTAGCTCTCTTGATAACGCACAAACCATGATAAACAGACATATAAATTTTATTTGACGTGGTGTAAACAATGTGAAGGCTGGCTTGACTGGTAAGCCGCTAGTACTTCAACATGTGAAGTTCATAGCAACTTCACTTTTTAGCTTCTCGTTTTAGTTTTCGCAAATGTCCCAAAAGTCTATATTCAAAATTTATTGTATATTTACGTTCCAAATCCCAGGCAATAATGATCAGTAACGTATTCATTGTTGCTGTATTTTTTGTGTCAGTGACGCATTTATTGTTACTGTATTCTTTGTGACAGTGACACATTTATTGTTACTGTATTCTTTGTGACAGTGACACATTTATTGTTACTGTATTCTTTGTGACAATGACACATTTATTGTTACTGTATTCTTTGTGACATTGACGCATTTATTATTACTGTATTCTTTGTGACAGTGACGCATTGTTACTGTATTCTGCGAGTCAGAGACGTATTCACTGTTACTGTACGTATTCTTTGTGTCAGTGGCGTATTTATTGTTTCTGTATTTCCAGGGAACGTTTTCTGTATACGAAAGCTACAACGAGATATACGAGTTTGTTCAAGAAAACCTCGAACATGGCGGTCTTCCATTTGTCTTGAACACACCTACTGGACACAAACTCATTCCGGAGGAAGACGCGAATAAAACCCTTATCGACCTAAGATTAGTGCCAGCGACAGTGCTGACTTTCGCCTGGCACTCGTCCATAGCCGAGGAAATTCAAAATAGTCCAAATAGTAGCGTTTTCTTGAAGCCTGAAGTCATGTTATTAGTACAAGAGGTATAAATTGTTTTGTTAAGTATTGTAAACATATACGAATCGACGTTTGTAGACAGTCATTGATTTTTTATAATAAATAATAATAATAATATATATTGTCAAAAGAGTTGGAAGAAAAGGCATGCTCCGTTAGTTCGGACATGTAGAAAAAATGACGAGACAGATATACAATGCAAAAGTGGAAGGATGTAAGAGCCGAGGAAGACCGACACTAACCTACCATGACCAAATTGGTCGTGTTTTATCAGGTGATGTCAGGAGCCCAGGAACCGGCGAGCGTGCATGAAAAGTGCTATGAATGTTACAGAAGCGAGTGAAGTATGTGAGGACCGCGTGTTATGGCGCTCGGTTCTCGCTGCCTACCTCGCAAGGGACCTGGCGTGAAGATAATCATACATACATATATATTGTCGAACACAGCCCCATCTAGCCACAAAGTAATCATAGCTTGTGTAATGGGTACTGGACAACTGATAAAACATACTAAAACATTTTTTTTAATACATTTTTATGGTACATAGAAAACACCCAGACTAAGATAAACAAACATGTTCATGCACATAAATGTTTGTACAGTGTGGGAATCGAACCAACGAGCATTAAACCACGAGAACGAGACGTCCGGCGTGCGAGTCCGCGGCAGAATGCTCATTGCAACAAAAATTAGGTAATGTGATAGCTATTTCAATAGCACGCTAAGTTATTTTCCCGCGACTTCGCCCATTTTGAGAACCCGGTATCGGGATAATAAGTACCCTTTTTACTTTGTAAACATTTTTTGCCTCAAATGTAAAGTAAAACCTTAGGAAACGGCGAGCGTGCGTGAAAAGAGCTATGAATATTAAACAAGCGAGTGAAGTGTAAAAGGACCGCGTCTTATGATGCTCTCTTCTGTCTGCCTATCCCACAAAGGACCTGGCGTGTCTGGTTCGAATCCTGTCATGTACAACAAAATACGTGTTTTCGTATTTTTGTACATATTTTTAATTATCACTAGCTCGGCGGTGAAGGAAAACATCGTGAGGTAACCCGCACGTCCAAGAAAATATATTTCGTTAAACGTGTAACGTAACCTAAGAAACGTCTGGTTTCCCTCTAGGTTGTGAAGGTCTGACGGCGGTCGCTCCATGTCAAAATCAATATCTTCGCCAAATCATAAGGCTTAGGTAGCGGACCCCGCTAATCCTAATGGGTTAGGAAACGGTATAACGCTAGGAAAAAGAATTTAATGTAATAAAATTAAAAATGAAACTGAAAATTCCATAGTATTTATTAGCAGTTTTTCTTGTTCGGTGTCATGCAAAATGTGGGTACATGATCTAAAGAGAAGCGACAAAACGTTTTTATTCGAGCCAAGCTACGTCAGTGTTGCCGAAAGACGAACCAGCTGACTTGTAAGTCGACTTTATTGTACAAGATATAGTGCCGAGAACAATATGTCGATTCGTATATGTACACCTTACGAATAAACGCACTTTGTTCTTAATGATATATAGGGTATATTGCAAATAATAAAGTCCTTGCAGAATATATATCTAGTTGTCTTGTAAGTTATGTTTGCTTGTCAGAAATAAGGAATGTTGTAGACTTGACTCACATTGTATAATCGTAAATACAGGGTCAACCCATAGACAAAAATGTATAGAGGGACAACCCGTAGACAAAAATGCATGGTCCTAAAACATGCAATGAAGACAGTTCGGCCGAATACTACTATATAGATAAAATGCCTATGATTAATCGCTCCTTTAAAAAAATACATGTCGGACAAGCGATTTCATGTTTTAATTAGTTTTTTTATACAACAATAGATTGCCAAACAAGCACGCGCTCCGCATTAGATGGTAAGCGCTCACCGCAGCCTATTGACGGTCGCAACACCTAAGGCTGTTTCGTCACAGTACCTAGTAATTTCTCTCCCATATCCTTTCAAACCGGAACACAACTATATAAATATAGCTGCTTGGCGGTAGAAATAGGTGAGACAAAGGTATCCCACGAGATAAGTTTACCAGAGGGAGACTTTGTACAAAAGTCGTCTACTGTTGTACAAAGTCCCCCTCTGGTAAACGTTTCATTGTATTTTTCAAGCGAAACTTCTTTAGGCGCGTCATCAGAGGGAAAAAAAGGATTGGCGTTACGATTTTGTAACTGGTTTGATCAAACCACCCGAACTACACCCGGTTTTAAATCATAAATCGAATTTCATGTAAAATGCCGATAACCTACAGAAGTTTCGCTTCTTGCGCGTGTACACATTGATACACGCAATCTTTTTTTCAAGGGATTGTCACAGAGACAGTCTTGTTAAAATAAAAATTTAGAGGGATTGCATATGGATATTGTACGAGACCGTACCATAAGACATACTATGACATTTTTTTTTTTATACAACGTCGAGAGGCAAATAAACATATGGTCTATCTGATGTGTAAAATGGTTATGTTAGGTTAATAGCAACTTCTAAGAGGCTTATCTTTTACTTAGACTGTACCACACACGGTCATTTTTAACACATTTCGTTTTTCTAACCCTACAATTTAGTAAATTTCATGTTTGATAAATCCTATAATTTTTAATGAATTTATGTAATACATTTTATTAATGGATTAAGTAAACTCAAGTATTTTTTACTTGCGTGATGCTAGTATATCTGTAGGAAGCCTCTAATTGGTTATCTACGATCTGATATCATCATTTATGCTGCGTCCATTTTATGACGCTACTTTTGACAGATCGTTCTATCTCTTTCGGATTTGAGAGATACCCAACACTTGATAGTTTCCCGTCTCTTTCTGACTCGTTAAAATGATTACCTGTCAAAAGTTTAATTATTAAATGGACCGTGTATAAGCTGTGTTATATCTTAAAAAATACAATCTTACGTTACAGTTAATAATGAATTAAGATGTTTAATAAATGTCATGAAGTTCATATTTTATTACCGAGTTGTTTGCTGTTGTACTGCTATCAATGTCTAATGAACTGATGTAAAGGATAATATTAGAAATAACGCGTTTTATGTTATGAAATAAGCGCTACAAAACACCCGTAAACTAAATTCGCGATTCATTTAATTATTACTTACTATTATTATAATGTTAAATTGTTAACTTGTTTAGTAAGTTAAGAAAGGTCGAATGCGGTCTGTGGATGCGTTTATTCATCTCACTTTCTCCTCCTTCGAAAGCAATTAACCAGTCAGATTTGTCTATTGACAACTGTCGTTAAGTCCAAAAGCTGGCCAATCAACAATTGAACAGCGTGGCGGAGTATATTCTCTAAATCAACTGATCCTGAGTAAATGAAATTGTTTAATTTTTAGAATGTTTATTCAATTGTTTTAGTAATTATTCACATTTAAAAGTATGTAATAGAAATGAGGGCCTCGCTTGCTTCACCATACGTAAGTGGCATTAGCTTTGGCTGAATAATGATGGGTAACCAACGCCCCACTTCACATCTACTAAACTAAAATGATTATGTATGTTTAGTAGTTCATATCTGCACACATACACCGGAAATATGTGTAATTAATCGAACCCCGTAAGGTTCAAAAGTGATAATCTATTTCCTTTATGCTGTACACTTTATTTCTGTATATTTTATGTCAGCTCGTCTTATATTCGACCCCTGGTAGCGTGTAATTAATTTATTACAAAGATGTTTATGTATATTGTGGTGTTTACACTTATTGGTCGAATATATTTAAAACAACGTTCTTGTGTGTTTTATTTTATTATAAATTTTAACAATTGCAAAATTAATTTGCTTACTCAATTTGTATAGAGTTCGTCATACTGGATCTGACCAGTATTTTATTTTCAATTTTTTTAAAATAATCCGAATTAAAAGCGAGCAACGGTTATCGCACACGAGAAGGGGATATTAATTTGCTGAAGAAATTGAATGAAATTTTTACACTTTGTCGACGCCAATTGATCGACGTACCTACGTTATCGATAGTACGATCTAACTCATCTTTTTTATACATCGTCAGGAGGCATGCAAGAATACGGTCTACCTGATGTAAAGCGGTTACATCAGGTAAGCCGTATTCTTGCATGCCTCCTGACGAACTATGAACGCGTGCCCCGTCTACTGCTAACACTGCTACTCAGAGGAGCTTACTTGTGACCTCACTCACTCGCAGAAACAAAACGCCCATCTAGCGAGTTGTTATTTGCTGCTTGATACTATTGATAGTACGATCTATCTCATCGATTGAAGTCTTCAATAATATTAACGCAGTAGAACTTCGGTCGATGTCAACTTATCTAATGTTATAGTATCATTGTCGCCGAAAAAGATATTGTCTATAGATGACAGTTCTTCGGGCAGTAGCTATGGACGACTACAATCACTCCACTTAACCGGATCAGCAAAGGATGCTAAGACGAAATCGAGATAGGATCTGTAACAATATTTATTTATGAGAAGCTGCTCCTTAGAGAAAATACCGCTCGGCCTGCGCTGAAAGATATAAAAAAAGGAAAAATGTAATACAAGAGCTGTCGACGGTGGCGTACCCATCCCATCGACACGTCCTACCAGGAGCTACTCTTCCTGTAACGGGAAAAGTAGGAGAGGTTATCCCCGGTAGCCGCAGTGCGTGACATGGAGGGAAACTCAAATCAAGGATCCGTCGCCCCGCTATGAAGGTACATACTGAGTATAGAATAAAATTGTTCTTAAAACTAAATGAACTTTGACTTGAAATTTTGGATGTATTAAATATTTTTTATTTAATACATGTAAATTTTTTACGCTATTCGAAATATCGACTATACTAAGATTTTCGATATTTTGATAGAAAAATAGTTGAAAACTTTAGTAGTACCTATTATAAGCTGAAACGTGATTAGAACTGTATAATACAAATATCGACCATTTTGTACCAACTACGCTAAGGTTTTTTTTTGTGGTTACTTGCTTGTATGAAACCTTAAATTGTTATAATCTCTGGAAATAGGTCGGATTTGAAACTTTCTGTTTTTCATTTGATAGCCCAATACTTTTTTTTTTTTTGGCCCGAACTTGAGGCTTACAAAATTAACTTTTTTTGGACGACCTGCGTCACCTGTCTGCCAAATATCTACTTGACGCTCTCGATAGAATGCAGCGCCGCGCTATACGCATCATAGATAGCGCTGAGATCACTCACTCCCTTGAACCTCTTCAGCTGCGTAGGGATAGGTAACTTGAGTGTTCTCTACCGTATCTATCATGGGGAATGTACTGAGGAGCTTTTTGACCTCGTCCGTCCTCTTTCCCTCCTCCGGAATACTCGCGCTGGACTGAGATCACATCCACATAGAGTTGGGTTGTCGGACTATCAAAATGTGGAAATGTTGGGTCTTTGTCGGACTATCAAAATGGAATTTGCATTCCGGCGCATGTGTTCCCCACTTCCTATAATCCCAGGTCGTTTAGACGAGGTGTGAAGAGGTACTTTAGCGGGCCGTCAGCATATTTTTCTGATGCACTTGACTTTAAAAGGTAAAAAACGACTAGCTGTCTGTTAACGGCATTATAGCTTGTGGACGGCAGCGTGGGACACCGGCATTCACTGACATGAACCGCGAAGCGCATCCATCTGCAAGGACGCGGATTCTGCGCTCATGCAGGAAGCCAAGCTGGAGGGGTAGACCGTATACCGGAAGTTTGGAGAGAAGTGTTTTATGCCAAATACCTTGCTATATCTAGGCTGACTGCCATAGATTCGCCATGTTTATCAATTGCCTCCCCCCAGAGGTGCGTATCATACGCTAGATCACCCGTCGATCGTTTCGGTCTAAAGCCATATTGATGATCATTGATTAAGGAGTGTTCTCCAGGTAACGGATCAATTGATTGTTAAGGATCCGTTCCATGACTTTGCACAACACTGAAGTTACGGCAATGAGGCGGTAATTTGATGGGTCCGAACGGTCTCCCTTTTTTTCCACGTGCACGATGTCCGTTGCGTGTTGCCGTACGGTTTCGCTCACTAAAGCAACGAACAGGCAGCAGTGCATAGCAGCAACGAGCGACACGTTGTATTATGGCGAAATAACCCCGCGTACCATGGAGGTAAATATGATCATTATAATGAAACAAAATATAAATTGAAAACATTTAATGATTGGGAGATAACCCATTGACATTCTTTGTTGTCTTACGTACCTACCCTTGTACATTAACATAAAAAATAAATTGAACTCTATTGCTAAAAACTTAAACCATAATATCATTTGCATTTGGTTCCGGCACCTTATTCTCAATGGTAACAGATTTAGTACAGTCTTCCGTTTTGTAAATCCCTACTAAACGATTTGAAACTTCAAACATGTTGTATCGAAGCGATATTATGATGAATTGAGCGTTTTTGGTTCTTTCCTGTAAAAATAAAAAAAAGTTTATGTTAAAAATGTGGTTGGTATCACAGTACCTAATATGATACCAACTACTACAAACCAAAAAGTTGTAGTTAAAAAGGAAGTGATGCCAACGTTATCAATAGCTATTGAGTGTCCTCCTGTGTCTGCAATTTGGCTGAAATGATAGTGGAATAGAAATGGCTCAATATCTGGCAGGTTGAAGCCAATCTCATCTATAATGATTCCAACTTGACCGCTTTGTATGCTTCCGCCATCAACTGGTGGCGGAAGCAGGTTAGATCAAATTGCAATATCCTGAATGCAGCGCAGGATTCCTCCGTCCATGCGCCTGTATCTGCTAACTCTTGCCTCACGGTCAATCCTGGCACAACGTATAGTTATTACAAATAATATCAAACGCCAAATTCAAGACCCTATAGTACTCCCGCCCAAACTCCTACAGTGTTACAGCGTGATCTGGTCAAACCTTACCGAAGACCGCAACCAAATAATTCTCTGGAGGGCTTTTGAGCTCTTGCAGGTGACTAAGTTACCAAGGCATAGCAAGGCAAGGGTATATATACCTCCGTCACGCTGCTCAATTCCATATGAAAGGAGGTCAGGGTTTTCAAGGTACTCGAATGTTACTTATTCAGTTTCAATAATTGTCGTCTATAGGCAACAGACCTGTAGATTTAACATACCCTCCGAAGTAAGCAGTTTGATATAAATATATGGACACGCTGCCGTTAATCAAAGGGTTTACGAGACATATATGACCGAAAATCTCTGGGTTAGGCCATTGAGTTCATCTTATACAAACATAATTATAACAATACTTGTAGATTCCAACTTCTGTTTCGTTAAATCAGTATCTTCGCAAAATCCTTAGGCTTAAGTGATCGCGCCAATCTAATGGATTATGAAACGGGATAACGCAAGGGAGAAGATGTCAAGTATTTTCTGAGCTTCGTATTTAGTCGGTGAATGGTCACTTTCTTCATCAGGAAACTTTGTTTACCTTAATATATAGTTAATAGATTCAGGCGTTATTTTGCGAAAGACAAATTAACATGCAATTTGATCTAACCTCCTTTGTGTGCTTCCGCCACTAATTAGTTAATGCAACCTAGCGCCGGCACCCACCCACTACCGTTAGTAGATGCAACATGCCGACGTTGCCATGGCTGCTCCGGTAGTCTCTGCCTCGGCTGCCGCGGTCGCCCGCCATCTGGAACAGAAACCGCATGCCCCCACCACCACCGCTGCCACGACTGGCCTGGTCGTCGCTGCGTCACGTGTTTCGCCTCTCCACGAGGCATCCTCAGGCGTTGTAGACGTTACTTGTTAGAATAACATGCTACAAGTGACGAATCCATTGTACCTACCTTAATATAATTAGCGACAATGGAGACATTCTTGAAATCTAAAGCGGCGTCTATCTCGTCCATGACATAGAGCGGGGTCGGCTTGTAGTAATGCAGAGCGAACACCAGCGCCAGGGACGAGAGGGTCTTCTCGCCCCCCGACAGGTTCGAAATGTTCTTCCACGACTTGTTTGGAGGACGAACACTGCAAGTAAAAGAAATGTTTGAGAGTAGTGAACACATGTGCGTCTCGGGACGCCCGACAGAAGTGATAACTTAAACTAATCTGCTGCCGTATGCGTAAGAGAAAGGGAAGCCAGACAGACTGGCGCCATAACGCATTACGTAGCGAAGCGGTTTACCCTCCCATAAAAAGTTATCACTTCAAAACAGTCATTCATAGCATGTTATTCGAACGACTAACAGCGCATGAGGATGCTTCGTGGAGAGGCGAAAAACACGTCGCAGAGACGACCAAAGCAGCCAGTAGACTGATTCTACTAAAAACTGCACTGCGGCGCGGCGTGTGTCAAAATGTGCACATTTTGACGTTTCGTTATTCTGTTAAGCGATCTGACAGTAGTGACGTGGCAGGAACGCTGCAGTAAATGACTCGCTATTCTGTTAAAACGTAAACTGATAAATTGTTTTGACATTTGTATACCGGTGACAGAAGTTTTGAAGGAGTTTACTTGAGCAACTTTTGCGAAGTGAAATTAATATTCAGAAGCGGTGATTTATTTTACAAAACATTTGTTTTGTTTTGGGAGATGTTTGTGGAAATATATGATTAAGTAAATCTTCAAAAATCTAATTAATTAGATTGAAATATAGGAACACGACAGGCGGTAAGTAGCTCCTTTGCAGGATACGCACAGATGCAGTGCCGTTACAGTGCAGGAAATGTTAGTAGAATACACGTATTGGCACTGCACTACTCCTGTAAACGTGCATTTGCATTTATTTAGCAGAATTGGCCTACAGGGCAGCAACAGTGGCGAGTTCATGCGGTTCGTGTTTTAAATGGGGGACTTTCGACCGCAACAGCCATGGCAGCGACGGCCGGCACTAGTTCGCATAAACGAATCGGTAGTTGAAGCACATAAAGTAATTTAGATCAAATTGCCAGCAATGCTCTTTGTGTTGCTAATGTTTGGCAACGTAAGATTGATACAAGTTATATTTCAAACGTTTAGTAGGTAGTGTAGCAATATGCGAGTTGTACGCTAATATATTTTATATATATATATATATATGGCAATAGTGTTGGTACTTTATGCCAGTGTCAAAGTCTTCAGTTTAGAACTATTTGAAAATCTTAATTCTATGTTCCAGCTTCAGGAACTGTGCTGAAAAAATACTTGGGAAGGGTACCTAGACCCAATCAACCCAGTTTAAATACCACCCGTAAAACGACAGTGATTTTTACAAGGTTTTCTTGATGAACTTATTCTCGTCTTCCAAAAAGTGCATAAACGTGTTATATTTGAGTTTTTTCATCACTGTATAATTTCACTAGCACTTATGTCACAAAATACTATCGAAATTGTTCCATAAAACTAACTTTATACTGAATTGTAAAAATTTCAAGTATAACAACAATGTCACTAGTCAAAAGCGCGGGAAGAAGATACGCTAATATTCTTCATATTGCAAGCGTTTGACAGGGTGTGTGCAAACGTGCGACTGAAATTCCTTGTATTTCAAACGTGTAGCAGAATCCGGCAACGAGTGAGTGATATATACATACTCCTTGTGCTGAAAATGCTTGATTAGTGGATGTTGTTAACTGACCTGAATATAATTCCTTCTGTGAACGGATCCAAAGAGTCGACAAGTTCTAGTTCAGCGTCGCCTCCCAGAGTTATCATTTGATACATCTCCTTCAGTTTCGCAGTTATCGTGTTAAAACCTGAAATATATTGTAGCATAGAATAATACGCACATTTTAATATATCTCATTCAGAAAGTACTAAAAGCTATGAACGTTAACGAAGCGAGAGAAATTTGAAGAACGTGTCGTGCGATGCTCGGGACACCCTGTCAACCGCACGATGTAGTTGGGGTTCACCCGACTTGTCTCAGTAGTATGGTGTGTACAGCTGGTGCCGTCGCTGTAATAAACTAACTTTGTACTACAATGGTTATAACCTTTTTTTTTTTTGTACAACGTAGGGAGGCTCACCTGATGTAAATCGACTACCGTAGCCTATGAACGCTTGTGATGCTATAAATATGCCGACCAACGTTGTATTAAAAAAAAATCATCTCAGCCCATATTTGCCTACTGCTGATACTACATAGGCATCCCCTCTAGAGTGGCATTCGCCTCGAGATCGTCACTCCATCCGCTCCATCTCTAGTGGGGGGTCGTCCCACACTGCGAGTACGGGGACACCATTCGAGAGCACTTCTTCACCTGCGGTTTTATATTTACATATATATATATATATATATATATATATATATATATATATATATGGCAATAGTGTTATACTTTATGCCAGTGTCAAAGTTAGGGAAACTCGACCCAATCAACCCAGGTTAAATACCACCCGTAAAACGATAGTGATTTTTACAAGGTGTTCTTGATGAACTTATTCACGTCTTCCAAAAAGTGCATAAACGTGTTATAGTTGAGTTTTTTCATTACTGTATTGTTTCACTAATTTCTAAATTGTCACACAAAACTAATTTTATACTGAATTGTAAAAATTTCAAGTATAACAACAATGTCACTCGTCAAAAGCGCGGGAAGAAGTCTATATAATTATATATTTGAAATTGTAAATAATAAGATAATAGAAGTAATAAATGTAATAATAAATCAATGTACCGGACAAGAAATCGGTGGTTCGTTTTTTCTTGAGCTGATCGTAAACGGCTCGCATCTCGTTCCTCTTGGTGGTGATTTCGTCTAGCTCAGCGGCGCGCTTCAAGTACACCTCCTCTTTAGTTTTGTAGTCCTGGTAAACAAGGAGAAAGTGATGACAAGCTCGGTAGCGGAGTGGTAAGTAATGCTACTTTGACGCCGAGGCTCGTGGGTTTGATTCCCGCACATAGGACGTCGACATCTCGTCTGACACCTTACAGAACACATCACAGAAAACCGCGCCGAAATAACAACTCTTTGCAGGGTTGCTGTGCCCCAGCGACTGAGTGAAGTAACCAGTGAGCTCCTAGGGAGATGGTGTGCTAGCAGCCGAGGTGGCTATGCGCGAGCGATACTTAATGCATTGCAAGCGTTCATAGGCTGCGGTAACCACTTTACATCAGGTGGACTGCACACTTATATGCTTCCCGATAAAAAAAATATAGTCATTAACTTTTGCTGCTTGGGTCTTATTTTCAATATTTAGATATTTTTTATACTGTTGCATAATAAACTTTTAAGGTAATTTTAACCGATTTTAAAAAAGGAGAAGGTTATCAAGTCGCTACCAGCGCATGTGTTGTGCATGTTCGTATTAACGTAACATTAAATTTATTTTGTAAATCTAAGAGAATTTCTAAAAAAATCTTAAATGCTTGGCACCGACTCCAAAAACAACAATAAATGTGTATTATTGTTCTAATACATTGATTGTATTCTAAGTAGTCTAAAAATATATTTTTAATTTCCGTTTAAGTACAAATAGACACTATAATATTTATTTATACTCATTAAAAAAAATAAAGCAATTAATTTAAACCTTTTAGTGCATTTTTTCAATAGCAGATGTATTTTAAGTCGGTATTTTTTTTGTAAATTTTTTTTTACACACAATATCTCACATGATTTTTACTTCGTGTGTAATTAATTTTGTTCCATTGTGCTCCTGTTAGTTACATCTAATTTTTGTGTCATGCGTAAATTTTAATTTGATACGGAAGGCACAATGCGTCCGAGCTGACAAGCATAATTAACTGTATCACTTACCTGTATGGCTTGAATATTTGGCTTGGCGTCCCCCAGCCTGGTCTTTTGAGCTGACAGCCTATTCCTCAACTCTTCAACGGAAGCTTCCTCCAACTCCTCGGGGGTATGCTTGTCCAGCGGAGCTGGCCTCTCCACGCCAGGGATTCCGTCGAGGCCAGGGTCTTCTAGTTTTAGAGTTTTCAACTGGAAAATAAAGATTTTCTTACTAACCTATAAGTGACTACCAACTTAGTGTTCTCCATAAAAGGCTTGAAGTGCTTTTAAATAGTCGGCAGCGTTCATGTGATACTCGTGATAATACAAGCCTTTGTGTGTCACGGCTCTGGAATATACTGACAGACTCTCAGAGGTATTTCGAACAAGTTCAGTTTTAGGATGAAAATCCATGCCTACTTACTGGACAATTTGGTAAAATCATAATTATTGGTATGTATTTAATTATATAGTTCTTTTTGTAACGTTTGCGTGTGTATAGTTACTGTGTGCTGTAAGTATAATATATACGAGTATATATATATATATAAAGAAAACAAATATATATATTGGTTTTCTTTCTTACTTTGTATACAGATTTCCTGTATAATTACTCTTCAAAAAGGTTGTTTGGTAGAGATTTTTTTTATAAATCGTTAGGAGGTATACAAGCATACGGCCCACTTGATGTAAAGCAGTTACCGTAGCCTATTAACGCTTGTAATAAATTAAGTTTTACTCGCGCGATGCTTCCTCTGCTGCTAACACATCGACTCCTTAGGAGCTTACTGGTAACCTCACTCACACGCAGGAACACAACAACCCTCTAGGGAATTGTTATTTGTATGCGGTTTTCTGTACGTTGGAGTTACTTCCCCAGACGGGCTGCTTTGATGCGCCCTGCCTCGCTTAGAATGCGTTTAGCCTTATGTCTACCTTTGTACCCAGATAGATATAATAATAAATAATGTTTAAGTATTCATTATTATATCTTTTCACTCACGGGTATTAATCCCGGTCATTTGATAATCGTGCGCGGGGATAAGGATCCAACGCGTGGAGGCCCCTTCGAAAAGCCTATGTAATGTTGTACACCCGCCGTGACCCACTCCAGGGGATATCAATGGGACAATATACCAATGAACAGGTTACGGCAGGTAATGGGACTATTGGAAAAATGTCGGAAAAAAGTGGGCTATTAAAATGAGATTAGGAGGTATTATTAGAATTGGGCTATTGCAGAAGAGGGACGAAATTATAACTTTTTTTTTCTTTAATCACGGGTGTTAACCCCGGTCTTTTGATAAAGAACCGGCCTTGTGAACAACAGGACCCCCGTTCGAATCCTGGCATTTACCACTAAATTCTGTTTTCGGATTTATGTACATATTTGGCGGTGAATAAAAACATCGTGAGGAAAGCCGCACGTTCAAGAAATTATATGTCGAAACACGTGTGACCTTAAGAGTGATCTGGTTTTCCCTGTGGGTTGCAGAGATCTGACCATGTAAAAATCTGTATATACGCCAAATCCTTAGGCTTAACTAGCGGACACCGCCAATCCTAATGGATTAGGAAACGGGGTAACGCTAGGATGAAGTAGAATATTCGTACCTCTTTCTCCCACATAGGAGTCTTGCTCAAGCAATCCTGTATGGACTTCTCCATTTTGGTGACAGCATTGTTCGCCTCCAGCCGTTCGCTCTTCATTTTATTCTCCTTGCCCTGAAGCTTAGCTATCTCTTGCTTGAGTTCGGCGAACTCGCCGGTGCCTTCGCTGATCTGCTCTTCTAGCTGAAAAATAATGGTTATGTTAAAATTTAGATGCTCTTGACTACCGCCTTGACGCGACCAAATATTAAAAAAAAAAGATACCTATGGTGTTCTGTCCATTTTCAATCATCAAATAAAATCTACCTTTTTCTGTACAAAGTGGGTAGGCATACAAGAATACTATTCACCTAATATAAAAAGTATCTACATCGACCTTGGGGTCGATTGCAACAAGTAAGGGGTCTAATTCAAACGGGTAAGATTCAAACATTAGTTAGACATGGGGTCTACTGAGAGTAGAAAATACATAAACAAGGAATCTACGGGACAAAAATGGTTGGAAATCTCTGGTGTAGGGTACGAACGTTTGTACTCACTGACTCGTTTGATGCTCCCTTAAGAGATGTTATGAGTAAAACGGTGACACAACGGATCATTAGGGACAGAGATATTTACGTGTCTGGTCTGATGAAAATTAAGAGTTCGTACGTACACACGCACACACACACACACCGGTTATCTTTAACTATTCATCTATATTGGTCCATTGCACCTTCAAGGCCCAGAGGCTTGATCAAGCCAGCAAAAACAATTGCAATCAGCAATTGTGTCTTGTCTAGCTACGGAATAGTCCTCTAATACATGCTTAAAAGAGGATTCCATTGCATTTTAATCTAAATTGTATCTAAAGCAAAATGTAAAAAGAAATAAACATTTTCGTATTTGTATTTTTGTACAAAGCGGCGCGTTTTATTCGTCTGGTAGAGTCAGATAAACGACAGTATTTACATCAAAATGTTAACAATTCGTTATACTTAACGAAAATACAACGAGTCCTCTGAACACAACCCATTGTAAAAAGCAAGGATCTGTCCTTAAACTTAAGGGTTCAATACCGCTTAGGATCATCGACATGTGTGAATTATCCTCCTTGCACTGAACCACAAGGTTCTAGCTGGATGCTAACATATGTTGTCGATTACACAATACTCTATACAATACTCACCTCTTCTAATTCCTTTTGATACTGCGAACTGTCTAGAGTGAGTTGTTTCTTTTGATTGCTCAAATTCTCCAAGTTCTTCTCAGTTTCCTTAAGGTCAGTTTCCATTTGATTTATTTTATCCTTTGATTTCTTTGCGTTTCTGCGAAGAAATACTTAATTAATACTATAATAAGAAAATAAAATAAAGAGAGGCAGGGTGCATCAAAGCAGTCCTACTGGGAAATACCTCTACCTCACAAAATACCGCAGCCTAAACACAAGTACCTAGAGGGTTGTTGTGTTCCTGCGAGTGAGTGAGGTCACCTGTAAGCTACTAAGGAGTTGCTGTGTTAGCATCAGAGGTGGCATCGCGCGAGTGATGAATGTATTGCAAGCGTTTATAGGCTACGGTGACCGCTTTACATCAGACATGCCTCCCTCCTTGATTCGAATGCTGGTGTGGTTATGCACCACTAACGTGTTACTTACGAACATATTCGTTATTATCACTTGTTCGACGGTGAAGGTAAACATCGTGAGGAAACCCGCACGTTCAATAAATTATGTTACGAAAGACGAGTGACCTAACATAAGAAAATGGTTGGTTTTCTCACTGGTACATTTAGGTCCGACGGCACTCGCTCCGTGTAATCATTATCTTCGCCAAATGCATAGGCTAAGGTAGCGGACGTCGCCAATCAAAGGGGATTACTAAATAGGGATCACTAAGATAGCCAAGAAGAAGATGCTAGGATTCAATTCCAATGGATATTTATTAAACAACTGTTTTTACTATACGGACGATTTATTCATTGCACGTAATACTTTTCTATTAAATAATAATCTGACATAAATAGTTAATAGGTTGTGTAATTTAAAGTTTATTTTAAAGTTTAGGTTTCTTGATTATCGAGTAGGTATAATATCCGCATCTTATTAATATTTTACTTAAATTTGTTTGTAAATTATCAACCGGTAGCCTTAGGTAGGCGGACCTCGCTAATCCTAATGGATAGGAAACGAGATAACGTTAGGAAGAGATGAAGACAATAATAAACTTTAGTTCGCCGAGCAACGTATCCTGGTGAATAGGAACACACCATGGGATCCAATGCTCCAGAGATTCGGCCAGGGCCTTCGTCTCCGGTGTGTCTTCGTCGGAGGGAGTGGGACTTTTTTTGTAATACTTAGGTGGATAAATGTTATGGTAATTTTTTTGCTTCGTAAAAAAATCTCTTCACCTTTTAAATAACCTTTTTTTTTGGTTGCCTTCATTGGTCGTCCAGAGAGATCGAAAGAGACGTGAGAGTTATATACCCCAGGGTGTAACTAACGGAGCATGCTTAACACCAATACATTCATTCAAATAAACTCTCTTTCTTGCATCATTATTTGAGACTCGATCTGCCATGCAATTCTGTAAGAGCAAACATACTTACATCCTCGGAAACATCGGCTGTTACAGCCTTGAACACAAAATTGAAATTCTTTGGTGTCGCTTTTTATGGTTGTGCGACACTAGCGCCGCAAGGCTGCGTTTGGAATTGGAATTCTACAAGGCAAACAGCCTCGCGTACGCTTACAGCCTTATAGAATACCAAATAATTTAGCCTTGATCGCAGTAGACGATGTCAAAGCTGTGACATCTGTGATCACAGCGACGCACACAGCCATTACGAGTCCCTTAGAGAATTGCATGGCTGTAAGTGTTACGTCACAGATTTTGCGCAATGTTCGCATTCCGACTACATTTATGCCACTTTCATGCTACCTCTCTGCCATATCCAGATGTCGCTTCCATCGTAAGTATTAAGATCAACAACAGCCAATTTATTTTTTAACCAATTTGTATCTACATATCTATCTTTAACTTCACGCCAAATTCCTTACGGGGTAGGCACAGTGAACCGAGCGGCACGTGACTCGATCCTTACACACCTCACTCATGCACGCTCGCCGTTTTTTAAGGCTTCTGACATCACCTGATAAAACACGACCAATTTGGTCATGGTAGGTAAGTCTTGGTCTTCCTCGGCTCCTACATCCTTCCACTTTGGTTCGGACATGTAGAAAGAATGCAGGATGAAATAATGACGAAGCAGATATACAACGCAAAAGTGGAAGGTTTAACCAAATTAATAATACCCAAACACGAAGCTCGCCAGATGTGATGCGGACGCTTGAACACTTGTAACATTCCGCTGTTACTATGAAAAAAAGGGAAAATACCTCCACTTCATAGAAAACCGCAGCCAACTGACAAATTCTTTGAAGGTTGTTGAGTTCTTACGAGTGAGTGAGGTAACAAATAATCTCCTAAGGAGTTGCTGTATTAACTTATTAAATTGTTTTCATGAGCTACGGTAACCACACACGGGATTCAAACCATGGTCCATTCGTTCGTGGGTTAGTTATCCTCTAGGCTATTACTGCTACAGCAACTTTATAGTCTGAGGAAAACAATATCACGTGTTTGACATACCTTACACTGGTGTTGATGGCAACTTTCAATTTGGTGATCTCCGTGGATACCTTGTTTATCTTCTTGGTGAGCTCATCCACATTCTTCTGCAGGTCTTTAACTTTGCCTCCAGCCACGGCTGAGATCTGAGCGTCTACGCCAGCGACTTCTTTCTCAACCTGTACAGAATTTCTATTTATACAATGTCCGGAGGCATACAAGCATACGGTCCACCTGCCGCCAATGTGCAAATGATACTTCCAATATTGTAAGCGTAGATAAGCTACGGTAATCACTTGGCATCAGATGGAAAGTATGCTTGTATGTCTCCAGACGTTGTATAAAAAACCGGCAAAGTGCGAGTCGGACTCGCGCACGAAGGGTTCCGTACCATTATCTATAAAAAGGGCAAAATAATCCCGTTTGTTGTATGGGAGCCCCCCTTAAATATTTATTTTATTTTAATTTAATTATTTTTAAAGTGAATATATAACTAAATATTCTGTGAATATTTCAAGCGTTTACCTGTTGCCGTTATTAATATCGAGCAAAACGAGCAAAAAAGTCACGTTTGTTGTATGGGAGCCCCCTTAAATATCTATTTTATTCTGTTTTATAGTATTTGTTGTTATAGCGGCAACAGAAATACATCTGTGAAAATTTCAACTGTCTAACTATCACGGTTCATGAGATACAGCCTGGTGACAGACGGACGGACAACGGAGTCTCAGTAATAGGGTTCCATATTACCCTTGGGGTACGGAACCCTAAAAAAAGAGTTTGAGGTGTCTAAGGACAGAGGCATGTGACGTTCAGTTCTGTCTGTTTATTACCAAAGAACTTGGATATAGATATTAGAGATAGTTTATCTAAAGAACCTCTCTTCTATCCTTACCTCTCCTGCATCACGCTTGGCTTTATCCAAATTTATCTCAGCCGATTTCATCGCTTCCTCAAGTTTGGCCCTTTGTCGTTCGTCCACCTTACTCGACGATGCTTTAGCTTCCTGTTGTTTTATTTGACTCTGAAAAGATAAACAAACGAAATGGATAGAAATTTTCGCGATTTCAGACTTTTTCTAGTACTGCAACTTCAGTCACTTTCACAAATAGTTAATTGTGGTATGTTATAAAATGGAATGGTGCATTTTTCTTGTCAAGTGTACAATTTTTTAATGATATGATTTTTTTTGTAATGATAATAATTTCTAATTTAAAATGACTGACGTAAATATACATATTTTTAAACAACTAGTCTCCTTTACAGTTACTACAACGGTTAAGATATGAATAGTTTTATAGTTGTTTTTGGCACAACTTGAAAAATATGAAAATACTTATATTATCACTTGGGCTTGAGACAAAATTTAGACAAACCATAAAAAAAAGGTTATTTTAAGTGTCGCCTGTTATAAGGAAATAAATTTTCATTAAACACAATAACATTTAGTGAAAAGATTAAAATTACTTGCATAAAATTTATATTTCGTTCCGTCATTCCGTCACTTTTACGCAATATAATAATTTGAATACCACGAAAAATATTTTTTTATGAAAATTTCATAATTGTTGGTGTTTAAAAGAATTTTAAAATGTGGGGAACATTGAAGTAGGAAGTTTAAAAGACTGTAAAATGTGGGGAACACAATTAGGAACACATTATAATAGTTCCCAATAAACATAAACCGTTAAAATGTACGATGTATGAAGAATTTACAACTTTGCATTTATTTATCCAGCCTATATCTGCCATTCTTACTTTTGACAATATGTTGGACTCTGTTGTTTACTTTCGCCGATTATTTTTGCTGTTTCTTATTTTTTTTTGCAGTTAAAGTTGTCTCTATCTATAACTTCACGCCAAATCCCGTACGGGGTTGGTAGAGAGAACCGAGCGCCACGTGACTCGATCCTTACATACGTCACTTGCTTCTTTAACATTCATTGCTCTTTTCATGCACGCTCGCAGGTTTCTAGGGCTCCTGACATCACCTTCTATTACACCACCAATTTGATCATGGTAGTAGTAAGTCTTGGCCTTCCTCGGCTCCTACATCCTTCCACTTTTGCATTGTATATCTGCTTCGTTATTCTTTCATCCTGCATTCTTTCTACATGTCCGAACCAACGGAGCATGCCTCTCCTTATTTTAACACCGACGCCCTCTTTCAGACCAACTCTGCTTCTAACATCATCATTGCGAATACGGTCTACAAGCGTTACGCCACAAATTTTGCGCAACGCTCTCATTTCAACCGCGTTTATCCTACTTTCATGTTCTCTCTGCCATACCCAGCTCTCGCTTCGATAAGTAAGCGTTGTTTTTGTTAAATTTTATAGTAGTGTTACGTATTTCACATTTCGCTATTGTTGAGTTTCTGGCTGAAAAAGAGTGAACCTGGACCGAGCAGTGGCCCTCATATTACTTTTGTCCTATTTAAAGCGTTCCAAGCATACTCCTATCCGTTTCTCGAACAAGGAGACTATTATTAACATATTAAGGCACGCAGAAGAAACTTGTCTTCAGTATAGCGATTCGTAAGTTTGAAAACCTATGTTTTCTTTGTTTACACTTTATCTCATCGTATAATGAATGAACTATAAGGCTTAAGTCACCCTTGTTGCCCTCTTCCAAATTACCATCCGGTATATTTAAAGAGTGGTTAGTTATCTTGACTTGAATATAAGAAAATATTTTTTTAATAACGTGTATCTTGTGTACCTAAAAAATAACTAATTTTTTCCCTCAAGTTGTGGGAGGTCTGACGGCAGTCGCTCCCTGTGAAAATCAGTATGTTCACCAAATCCTTAGGCTTAGGTAGCGGAAACCGCCAATCCTAATGGATTGACGCCTTGAGGCCCGTTATATACTTGTTGCCGTAACGGGCATGGCGGAATTCAGCCACCTGGGCCTCAACGGGATAGAAGAGATGTATAATGATGCATAGTTACCTTCAAAACGGGAACTTGTTCGGTCAAGCTCTTCAATTCAATGTTGAGTTTGTTCAACGTAGTTTTCCCTTCGCGAGCACTCCTTTGCAGTGACGTCATCGAGTCTTCCAATGTTACTTGTTCGCCGCGTAGTTCATTCAATCTGAATAATATTTAGAAATTGAAAGACTGAAGTCTACTGAAGATGAATGTTGCATAAATTAACACTTTACTGTAGCTTCACCGAATTCATAGGCTTTAGTAGCGGACCCCGCCTGTCTTGATGGATTACGAAATAGAAGAAACATATTCCAAGCATTTGTTATTCGGATTCTATTTATTCAGTTCTATCAGGGTATATGCTCCCATAGTCCATTTCTCCATTACGAAAACCGGCAAGTGACGTGGGGAAATGCCGTGTCACCTCCGCCGAGTAGAAATTGTAGACCCAAGAAATGGTTTGAAGTTATAAGGGATGACATGGGTGTCAATGGAGACCGTATACCACAGTAATGGCAAAGACGGCGCAAAGTAGAGAAGTAGAAATACGAAAGCGGACCTACGCTCCAAAGCTTTGACGAGCTCGGTGGCGCAGTGGTGAAACGCGTTGTTACGCTACTTTGACACCAACGCTCGTGGGTTCGGTTCCCACACAGTACAAACATTTGTGTGTATAAACATGTCTGTTTGTCTTGATCTGGGTATTTTATATCTATAATAAGTATGTATTTACAAAAAAAAATGTATTTACGTATGTTTATCAGTTATCTAGTACCCATAACACAAGCTTCGCTTACTTTGGAGCTAGGTGGCGCTGTGTAATTTGTCCAATAATATTTATTTATTTAAAGCGAAAGCTTAGCACTCGACCTGGATGCTAACGCCTGAATGATGATGTTTCTCCCATTCCTTTGTCGTAACCCTCAACTTGAACAGCGTTATAAACCCCCATAGTGACTATATTTCAACATACCTGTGCTCCAATGTCTCCAATTTCCTCTCGTTCGCCTGTAATACCCTCGGGTCCTGTTCGCTCGTGTCCTGTTGCACCGAGCTCGACATTCGCCCGCGCATCGTTGTCTTGCCGCCCCCAGACATTGTTCCTGGAAAGGTGGAATGTAAGAATTTATATATTTTTTTATACTACGTCGGAAGGCATACGGCCCACCTGACGTAAAGCGGGTACCGTACCGAGCTTACTGGTGACCTTACTCACACACAACAACCCTCTAGGGAGTTGTTATTTGGCTGCGATTTTCTGTGAGGTGGAGGTACTTCCCCTTCTGCTTTGATGCGTATCAAGTAAAAGTCTGAACAATTTGCGTTTAAAAAAATTCAAAACAGCATTCTTAAGTCGCCTGATAATTTATTATATATTTTTTTTTCGTATTGCGCGCGTTCATTCGCTGTGGATGCAACTTTACATCAGGTGGACCGGTTACTTGTATGCCAACCGACGTTGTATAAGAAAACCACTTGACTTTATTATTATTGTACCGCTATCTATCTTCATTTTTGTACCGTTTCCGACTGACAGGATCCGCTACCTAAGACTAAAGATTTAGCGAAGACACTGATTTTTACATGGAATGACTGCCGTCAGACCTCCACGACCAGAGGGAGCCCCACACTTTTCTTAGGTTAGGTCACACGTCTTTGATATATAATTTCTAGGACGTGGGAGTTTCCTCACTGTGTTTCACTTCTTCGCCGAGCAAGTGATAATTGCAAATATGTACATAAATCCCAAAAAACTAATTTAGTGGTACATACCCACCCATATATAGTTACAAAAACTCTACTCACCTGTACTTACAAAAACTCTAAAATGGCCAGATCGATTTGATTAATTCTTTTTTTGGTACAAACGTAATACATTACCGTCAAGGTTGACGATGTGTGTTATGGAATGAGCTCCCTGCCGAGATTTTCCCAAGGGACTACACTATGGGGTTCTTCAAGAAAGGCGTGAAGATGTTCTTACAGGGTCGGCAACGCAAGAGTGACACCCCTGGTGTTGCAAATGTCCATATGCTACGATAACTGCTTACCATCAGGCATACCGTACGCTTGTTTGCCACGTTAGTGGTATAAAAAAAGGAACAAAAAACCAACAAAGTCACGGGTATCGGCTAGTATACTCATATTTTTTTTATAATATCATAAAATGTCGATTCGAAAAATATTTTCAATTTGTACCTCCTATTCGCCAATAGTTATTTCAGAAATGCTGGCAGATAAGACACTCTTACTCTAGTACATTTAAAAAATATAAGACATATATAAGTGCCCATGAGGGCTAAATGGCAATATATTTTTTATGAAGCAGTATTAAGCCAGTATGACGGCAACAGTAAACCGATGTAAATCCCAGGGAAGGCATATTTTATCCATCCCTCCATCTAGCAGGGATTGGGATATTGAAACCACTTATCCTTACCGGCTATCTCAATGACGTCTCCTTTCAATGTGACCACCCTGTATCTGGTGTGGCCGTACGCGATCCTCGAAGCCTGCTCCAGGTCGGTCGCAACCAGAGTGTCTCTTAACGCGTAGTAGAACGCAGGCAACACTCGATCATCTTTCACCTTCACCAGGTCGAAGAGGCGTGGTGCGTTTTCTGGACTAAAACAAACACATAATTTAAATATCACCGGTTTACTATTGACTACTTGCAACTACTATCGATAGAGCCCGGATAGTCGCTACGATATTGACTCTATCGATACTATTGCCCTTCATATACAGACTACTATCGACAGAATCGATAGTACTATATCAAGCGGCATCACTATCCGTCGGTTGACGTGAGAGCGATAACATCGCGGCACGTGTCTTTTAATGGAGACAAGGCATAACGTGTTGACGATCTGGGTGGCGCAGTGGTGAAACGCGGTGTTACGCTATGTGACACTTACGCTCGTGTTCGATTCCCACACAGGACAAACGTTTGTGTGCATAAACATTTTTGAGAGGTAGGGCGCGTCAAAGCAGCCCGTCTGGGGAAGTACATCCACCTCACAGAAAACTGCAGCCAAATAATAACTCCCTAGAGAGTTGTTGTGTTCCTGCGTGTGAGTGAGGTCACCAGTAAGCTCCCAAGAAGTTGCTGTGTAAGCAGCAGAAGAGGCATCGCGCGAGTGATACTTAATATATTACAAGCGTTAACAGGCTACGGTACCCGCTTTACATCAGGTGGGCCGTATGCGTCCCGACGTAGTATAAAAAAAATGACATTGAGCCATTTGCCCCCCACATCAAAGATCAAAGTTCCTTATAACTTACTATGTCATCCGTCTCTCCATGCTGTGAACCAAATGCTGTTGTTTATCAAGCGCTATGAAGGTAGCTCTTCCTATATCATGCCGCTTCAGAAATTCTACGCATGTCTGCGCAGTTTCCACCGTATCACATACTATATTGTCCAACGCCCCGCAGCATGTTGATATGGCAACATCGTATTTGGCATCTATACCGCCTAAATCACCCTGGAAAAAAAAATACACGACATTAAATATTAACGAATTCTAGCAACATCGGACCAAATCACGAGCTCCGTGGCGCTGTGGTCAAAAAACGCTACTTTGAAACCGACGCTCGTAGGTTCGATTCTCACACAGGACAAACATTTGTGTACATAAACACGTCTGTTTGTCTTGGTCTGGGTGTTTTAAATGAGGTGGTGTGCATCAAAGCAGTTCGTATGGGAAAATACCTCCACCTTATAGCAAACCTCAGCTTTATAACAACTCTCTGGAGGGTTATTGTGTTCCTGCAAGTGAGTGAGGTCACCAGTAAGCTTCTAAGTAGTTGCTGTATTAGCAGCAGAGGTGGCATTGCGCGAGTGTTATGTAATATATTGCAAGTTTTCATAGGCTTGTATGCCTCCGACTTTATATAAAAATACAAAATACCGTCAAGTTACTAGCGCATCGAGATTCCGTAAGTAAGTCCGTTTTTTTATGATGTAACTACAAAATTACTGTTTTCGGATTTTTTTCCATTACTTGTGCTACATGACATTGTTTCTTACCAAATTTCATGATTCTAAGTCAACGGGAAGTACCCTATAGGTTTTGATTCCCTTGCGAGTGTCAAAATATGCGCGTAAACGAGACATAAATCGCCGTATCTTTTGATTGCGTTGTCTTCAAAGGTTAATTTTTCCACTGCTCGAAGGGATTGCAGACCTGAGTATTTGATATTAATTTCAGCTTGATAGTTTCACCCGTCCCTGATAAAAAAGATCTTGATAGACGGGCGGCAGCCAGACAGACAGACAGGCGGCCAACAAAGTGATCCTATAAGCGTTCCGTTTTTCCTTTTGAGGTACGGAACCTTAAAATGTGTCGGGACTTCGAGCAATACTACTTGAGCGGCACATCGTATAATGCAAGCTTCCATTGGCTAGGTAACCGCTTTAAATCAGATGGGCGTATAATACGTAAATATTATCGGACTAATTATACAGCGTCATCTAGTCCAAAACTAAGCGAAACTTGTGATATGGGTACTAGACAACTTTTAAACATACCATTTTCTTTGTAAATACATACTTATAGTACAGACAAAACAGGCAGAATGAGACGAACAGACATGTTCATGTACACAAATATTTGCCTTAAGTGGGAATCGAACCCACGAGTCTTGATGCTAAAGAAGCCATCCACTTCCGAGCTCGTCATTGTATTTCTTCCGACCTTATATAAAAAACATATTTACCAGTCTACCGAAGATACCAGGCAGTCTCCCGCTCTGTTTCTCCTTCATGAGAGCATCGAGGACCCTTCCACGTGACCTGTTTGCACTCATCGCCTGTCTTGATTCCTCAAGTTGAGCTCTACAACAGAAATTAAAATGTTATAATAAAATTTAATAATAAAGATTTCTATTCGACCGGGCAATATCTATATAATAGGGGTTAAAGTATGAAATTGCCGTTTTATAGTAATAGATACTTTGAATTGACATTAAACTTTCATGGTGTAAGATTTTCGAGTAAAACGCTAGAACAATCCTTCAAAGTCAAAGTCAAAATGTTTTTACTCCGTAAAAATGGCTACATTTGTTTGGAATCGTCACAATTTTTTTCCCTACCGTGCAGTTTATGACTAGGTGAGCACTGATAAAAATACTGCCAAAAAACTCAGGCATCCCTCTTTTGGTATCCAAACAAATTTACATATTTTATTAATTACATTATAATTGGATCGACTCACTCCCAGGCATTTTTATCATTAATATAGTCAGATACTTTATAATATGCCCTGCTACACAATTTGGCTTTAATAGTAGTTTTAAATTTGTTTATTGACAATTCTCTTATATTGCTGGGAAGTTTGTTATAGAACCGTATACATTGCCCCATAAAAGAATTACTTATTTTGTGGAGTCGGCTTGCATGTAACACAAGATTATGCTTATATCTAGTATTTATGCTATGAGTATCACTCTTTTTACAAAATGAGTCTATGTTTTTATGGACATACAAAAGATTTTCATAGATATATTGCGATGCCTTACACACCTCGCTCGCTTGTTCCATCTTGATATGCCTTTACATGCACACTCACCGGTACCTGACTCCTGACATCACATTCTGATTTATTTTATTTGGTACACAATACAGATCATAGTTAAATATAAAGTACATTAAATATTATGTTATGATTTATCTGAACCATAATCCAATGATATTTGTACGCATCACGATGAAAAATTTTAAGGCACATATGAAATGGTAAATTATTTACATAGCACTGTCTTAAATATCACTTTGTATATTTTTGTAAGGCATATTTAAATAGTTACTCTCTTAAATATCACTTTGATAAATTTTTGTAAGGCATATTTAAAAAGTACCCTCTTAAATATCACTTTGAATATATTTATAAGGCATATTTAAATAGCACTCTCTTAAATATCCCTTTGATAATTTTTTGTAAGGCTTATATAAATAGCACTCTCATATCATTTTGCATATTTTTGTATGGCATATTTAAATAGCACTCTCTTAAATATCACTTTGTATATATTTGTAAGGCATATTTAAATAGCATTCTCTTAAATATCCCTTCTTATATAATTATTGTAAGGTATATTGTTAGGTATATATATAAATAGCACTCTCTTAAATATCATTTTGCATATTTTTGTAAGGCATATTTAAATAGCAATCTCTTGAATATCACTTTGTATATATTTGTAAAGCAAATGTGTGAGGATAAAACTCGACCATTTTGGTGAGCAATTTTTATCTCGAGTATATTCTATTGTATGGCGTAATTTTTAATGTTGAAATTATCTGTACTTTTCAAGGTCACTCACTGTACAAAAATGGTGTATGTAACCTATGTATGTATTTGTGATTGCTAGCTGCATTTTGTCTAAAATAAAATTCTAGAACTATAATATAAACGGCAACAAGTACCTGATGTAATGTGGTTATACTAGCCTATGAATGCTTGCGTTGCTTCCTGTAACAAACGCAGTAGCTTCTTAGGGGCTTACAGGTTTTGATATTGCAATAATACGTGCAATGATGTGGAAGATTTGGCTAATATATAATGTAGTTATTTGCTTTCTTATATAACATTGGGAAGTATACAAGCTTACGGTCCACCTGATATAAAGTGGTTACCGTAGCCTATGAATGCTTTCAATACATTAAGTATCGCTTGCGCCATGCCACCCCAGCTGCTGACTATATATTTCCGTCCGTCTGCAGTAAATATTTAAGTATATGAATACGCACTGAAAACCTATATATACATGGTTTTTCTAGTGTGTTAATGAATAAGCGTATATTATGTTATTAACCTAAGGAAGGAAGATCTTCTAAACCTTTACCTTAAAGTCCTCGCTTCTTTGGAGACTGTTGATTCTTCGGTCTTCAAGACTTGCAATTTTGTATGGACTTCTTTTAATTCCTTCTCGTGCGTCGGTACTGTCGATGACAATTCATTTTGCAAGCTATAAATAAAGAAATAAGCATTAGGGAGTCCATTGCGGTCATTGAAAAAAAAGAAGCAGTCAAGTGTAAGATGCACTTAATTTCGTCCAGTTCTTAGATATAACCAGTTAAGAATGCGCAAGCTTGCATTGCCAGAGGAACACCTGGCTCGTCAATTATATAAAAATTCAATTTTTTATTTATTTATTAGTTTGACTATCGATTGCCATCCACTTACACTGAAAAATCTGTGAGCATTAGTGAATGGCGTTATAAAAAACGTATCAGATTTACTTACGATATCTTCTCTTCCAAGTCGCTGGACGCTTTCTCATACGCTTCTCTCATCTTCTCCAACTTCTCCGTCTCCTTCTGTTCTGTGCTCAAGTATATTTTGAGCTCTGACTCAGCCAGCTTGTACTGGTTGTTCGCTTCGTCCACAATCCTCTTGAGTTCCATTAGCTTCGCTTGTAATTTATCTTTAGTTTCTTGTAGCCCCTGGGTTTTAGACCTATTGGAAAGAGAGAACAAAGAGTTTTACATTCACTGTATTTTTTTTTTTATAAGGTAGCAAACAAGCATACGGCCTGCCTGATGGTAAACCGTCACCGTAGTCTATGGAACATTTCCAGGGGTGTCACTCATGTGTTGCCGGCCCTCTAAAAAACCTCTTCGCTTGAAGAACCCCATGCTGTAGTCCCTTGGAAAAAACTCGCCTGGAAGTTCATTCCACAACTTGAGAGTTCTCGGAAGAAAACTTCTCTGGAACCAAACAGTACGCGACCATTGCGGTTCCAGCATGTGAGGGTGAACTTCCCGTCGTCGAGGAGCGGTGCGGTTATAAAATGTAGTTGTCGGCATCATATCAAACAATTCTTCAGAACACAACCTGTTGTACTATCGGTAGAACACACAAAGGGAGGCAAAATCTTTCCTTACAACTAATGGTTCAATACCGTGTGTAAGCTTAGGATCGTCTACATCTCTCACAGCTCGTCTCTGAACGGAGTCACCCGGCCTAGAATACAGACAAATTACTAAATTTTATACAAAATCATGAGGTATATAAGCATACGGATCACCTTGATTTAAAGTGGCTACCGTAGCCTAAGAACGCTTACAATACAGGAAATATAGCTCGCGCGAGGACATCTCTGCTGCTAACACAGCAACTTCTCAGGAGCTCACTAGTAACCATACTCGTAGGAACACAACAACCCAGGTTTAGGTTTCTTAAAAATATACCCAGACCAAGACGAACATACATGTTCAATATGTTCATGGACAGAATTGTTTATCCTGGAATCGAACCCACAAGCTTTAGTGTTAAAGTAGTGTTTCAAACCTCTCCACCAACGGCCTCGCAAATATTGATAGAGTCTACTTTAAAACAATTTGCTTCTCAATCAAGCACACTTGTAGATCTTATGTTCTCATATGACAACCACTAAATAGGACCACCGGTCGGAAACAGTTTTCATTTTATTTATGTTGTTCAGTTTTCCCATAACAGATCTTACTGAACAACATAGAGTGGCGGTGAAGCTACTAGCTAGGCAACAATGTAAACTCTATATTATTATGCGTATACCATCTGATGTAAAACCGTTACCGTAGCCTATTAACGCTTGTAATATATTAAGTATCACTCGCGCGATGCCTCCTCTGCTGCTTACACAGCAACTCCTTGGGAGCCTACTGGTGATCTCACTCACACGCAGGAACACTATATCCCTCTAAGGAGTTGTTATTTTGGCTACGTAATGAGAAATATAAATCGCATTACGAAGTATGAACCGCTTAATTAGCCTTACGAGCATTATAACGAACAAAAAGAGTTGAGTTTACATTGCTATTAAAATTATCACTTCTTCGTCAGTCAGTCTGAATCCCTTTTAGATCAGAACTTTAATATACTGCCCTTGAGTCTAGCCCGATTGTTCGAACATTCATTACTGAGATTTCTTCCCTTGTAGAAGTTGACCATCTTCTACAAAGAATGAAATCACCCAGAAAGAAGGCAAAACTCGCATTACACTGAAACTGAATTGAACTAAGAACTGGACCTCTACTCGAGGGATACGGGTCAGCCTTCAACCGAATCGGTTTATAGCATACTAGCTGCTGCTCGCGGCTCCGTCCGCGTGGAGTCAAATAACGTAGCCTATGTGTTAATCCAGATCATAATCTATCTACGTGCCAAATTTCATTCAAGTCCGTTCAGCCGTTTAAGCGTGAAAGAGCAACAAACATCCATCCATACATATAAACTTTCGCATTTATAATATTAGTAGGATTAATATAATATTAGTAGGATTAACCCTTTTACAATATGTTTCCACGTTGATTACGGTTGGCTGGAAGAAATCTCTTGGAGAGATAAGCTCCCCTTTGTACACTATATGTGACACTTATTATTTTGTTTTATTTGTGTGCAATAAAGAATATATATAATATAATATTAGAAGGATTACGCTACGCTACTGAACTATGGATTGGCGGAGGCCAGTGTTTTCTAACCGACGAAAGACCACTGGCTGAGACTAATGACTACCATCGACAACGGCCGGGGACGACGGCTTAACGTGCCCTCCAAACATCGGGGAAGATCGACATAGATAAACCCTCGAAAGCGTCGTTGCGCGTATCAGTCTAATGATGGGTTCATCTAACTCGACCTTCTCCGTGTCTCCGTTATTTGTGACCAAATTTTGTGTATTGTAATTACCTGACGCCAGCCATCACAGTCTGAAGTTCTTCCTCAGCTTGTTTTTTATTCTCCTTGTGTTTAGTTAGTAATTTCTCGCAATCTTCAATCTCCCTTTTGTTTTTATCAGGAATCTACAACAAAAAAGTTCCGTATATGTATCCTTTTAGGGGATCAGTCATGGATTTCGGCAGCTACAGGGCCATCAGTTTGATCAACATAGCGGCAAAAGTGCATGGAAAAATAATTGAGACGATAATGAATGTGAAATCCGACGGATGCTGTGGGGATTCCGGTATGAAAGAGGATGTACGGACCAAGTTTTCTCACTTCGCAGTATCGTAGAGATGCATTTGGCGCTAGACCAAAAGGGTTTTTGCGGTTTGGATTTTGAGAAAGCATTCGACATGGTTGTGCGAAAGGATCAAAGTCAAAGTCAAAGTCAAAATCTTTTTATTCCGTAAAAATGGCTACATTTGTTTGGAATCGTCACAATTTTTTTCCCTACCGTGCAGTTTATGACTAGGTGAGCACTGATAAAAATACTGCCAAAAAACTCAGGCATCCCTCTTTTGGTATCCAAACAAATTTACATATTTTATTAATTACATTATAATTGGATCGACTCACTCCCAGGCATTTTTATCATTAATATAGTCAGATACTTTATAATATGCCCTGCTACACAATTTGGCTTTAATAGTAGTTTTAAATTTGTTAATTGACAATTCT
This sequence comes from Pyralis farinalis, assembly GCA_947507595.1. Classification (NCBI taxonomy): domain Eukaryota; kingdom Metazoa; phylum Arthropoda; class Insecta; order Lepidoptera; family Pyralidae; genus Pyralis; species Pyralis farinalis. The sequence goes on along the minus strand of OX382260.1, from coordinate 33,622,598 downwards.
CTTATATTGCTGGGAAGTTTGTTATAGAACCGTATACATTGCCCCATAAAAGAATTACTTATTTTGTGGAGACGGCTTGCATGTAAGACAAGATTATGCTTATATCTAGTATTTATGCTATGAGTATCACTCTTTTTACAAAATGAGTCTATGTTTTTGTGGACAAACAAAAGATTTTCATAGATATATTGCGATGCGACTGTTAAAATATTTATTTCTTTGAATTTTTCTCTAAGGCTCTCACGGGGACCAAGTTTGTAGATAGCTCTTATGGCTCTCTTTTGCAATAAAAAGATGGTGTTAATGTCCGCGGAGTTACCCCAGAGAAGAATTCCATATGACATAATACTATGAAAGTAGCTGAAATAAACTATTCTAGCCGTATCAATATCAGTGAGCCGTCTAATAGTTTTCACTGCATAGGCTGCAGCACTTAGTTTTCCTGATAATTTTTCAATTTGTGGGCCCCATTGTAGTTTGGAGTCAATTGTTATACCCAAGAACACAGTTGTCTCCACAGGGGCTAAATTAGTTCCATTAACATGTACATTGGTAGCCACCTGTCTTACATTAGGTGTTGAGAACTTAATTACTTTAGTCTTTTTATCATTTAAAAGCAGATTATTAACACTAAACCAATGAATAACTTTAGAGAGAGCATCGTTAACTTCGTCATAATTACCTAACCGTCTATTAATTTTGAATGTCAAAGAGGTATCATCCGCAAACAACACAATCTCATGTTTATCCCTTACATAATAAGGTAAGTCATTTATATACACCAAAAACAAGAATGGACCCAGAATTGACCCCTGTGGGACTCCCATAACTACAGGGGACCCCGAAGATCTTTTACCATTAACATCGACCTTCTGTATCCTATTGCCCAGATAAGAAGACAGAAGTTCGAGAGCCTTGTTCCTGATACCGTAGTGGTGTAATTTTCTGACAAGAGTGTCATGGTGCACGCAGTCAAACGCTTTAGACAGATCACAAAAAATTCCCAAGGCATCTTGCGAACCCTCCCATGCCGCGAATATACTTTTAAGCAAATGAATCCCTACGTCTATAGTTGAACAACCTCTCGTAAATCCGAACTGTTTCCTATGAAGCAAATTATGTGTATTGAAATGTCTGAGCAACTGGCTAAGCATTAGTTTTTCAAAAATTTTACTGAGAATGGGCAGTATGGAAACAGGTCGAAAATTTGAAGGGTCCGAACTATCACCAGATTTAAATAATGGAATGATTTTACTATGTTTCATCAAGTCAGGAAATACACCAGATGCCACACAACAATTGAAAATTGTAGCTAAATGTGGAGCGATTGAAATAATAATAGAAGAAATGGTTTTGACAGATAGACCCCACAGATCTTTAGTGTTTTTCATATTTATTGATTTAAAAGCGTTCAAAACATCTTTTGGGCTTACAGCTGAAAATTCAAATATTGTGTCGCATTCTACCACGCTCTGTTTGAGAACCTGTTCAGCAGATATAGAAGAAGACATAAGATTTCTCGTAGTAATAAGAGGAATGTTAGAAAAATATTTTTCAAACTCAGTCGCAATTTCTACATCATTTTTGATATCTATATCATTTATCTTTAACTGAAAGTCTCGAGTACGTACTTTCGCTCTACCCGTCTCATTATTTATCATATCCCAAACAGATTTAATAATATTTGTTGAAACATTAATTTTATTTCTTAAATATATAGACTTAGCATTGGAACAGGCTCGTTTAAATACACACATCAAAAGTGTCTAGGGATCAACATATATTTTTGCAATAACTTTTCTCCTGATTGATATTAATTAAAATTTTCTTTAAGGATTCATCAAATAAAGTGTTTTCGTTTGTCTACAGTAACGATAAACCAAGTCACCTTTGCATTAATAAAGAAATTTGCCATTTTCATAATAAAGGGATTTTTGACATTTGAACCACTAACATTAAAGTTCGAAAAAAAGACTGAAATAACAGTTTTCTTTAAAATTTTATTGGGTAACTTAAACAATTAATAATCCGTGTTTCTACCGCGAACACTAACAACACAAGAACATCGGTTTGGCATACTCAAAATGAGTTCATCCAAATCACGCTGTGGAATGGCCGCCCATGTTCGTTGCAACAACAAAAAAAGGTCTTCTTGCGACTGGATACCCTCCATATTCGGCAGAGCTCTTCTCTGTAGCATATCCCATGCATGCTCAATCGGGTTCAAGTCTGGCGACTGAGCAGGCCAGGGCATGACATTGATGTTAGCTGCGGCGAGAGTCTGTCTTACAACTCTTGCGGTGTGCGGTCGTGCATTATCATGCATTAACTGAAATAAGGGACCGATTTGCACTTGTAGAGGAACGATGACGTCTGATACAATCGTCTCAGCATAAATTTGAGCGTTGAGGTTGCCTCTGATCCAAATCAACTCAGTTCTTCCGCCGATCCAAATACCCGCCCATACCATGATGGTTCCACCACTATAAGGATGGACTTCCTGGCAGGATTTTAATCGCTGTTGGCGTCCAGGGGTTCTCCAGTGTCGTATACGTCTTGTATCCGGTCTCATACCAAAACGAGACTCATCAGAAAAGCACACGAAACGCCATTGTTCTTCTGCCCAATTTCTGTGTTCAAGAGCCCATTGATATCGAATCCTACGATTGTGCATTGCTATAGGTGGTACCCTTAGCGGTCTTCGGGAATGAAGGTTCACTTCATGCAAGCGGTTTCTGACTGTTTGGTCGCTAATTAAGTTCCCTGAAGAGTGATGAAGCGTCACGGCTAACATCATGGCGGTTATTGTTGGAGCTCTTCGAGTTGTGATTTGAATGTATCGGTCTTGTCTCCGTGTGGTGCAGTGATACCGTCCTCCATGGCGCTCAGCCACGGTACCAGTGCTTCGGTAACGTGTCCAAAGACCTTTTTTTGTTGTTGCAACGAACATGGGCGGCCATTCCACAGCGTGATTTGGATGAACTCATTTTGAGTATGCCAAACCGATGTTCTTGTGTTGTTAGTGTTCGCGGTAGAAACACGGATTATTAATTGTTTAAGTTACCCAATAAAATTTTAAAGAAAACTGTTATTTCAGTCTTTTTTTCGAACTTTAATGTTAGTGGTTCAAATGTCAAAAATCCCTTTATTATGAAAATGGCAAATTTCTTTATTAATGCAAAGGTGACTTGGTTTATCGTTACTGTAGACAAACGAAAACACTTTATTTGATGAATCCTTAAAGAAAATTTTAATTAATATCAATCAGGAGAAAAGTTATTGCAAAAATATATGTTGATCCCTAGACACTTTTGATGTGTGTATTTTGGCATAATTTTTTACAAGTTCTTGAAAAGTCGGATTGTGATTACAGGTCCTTTCTTCATAAAGTTCATACAATTTATTCCGACTTTTGTAAATACCAGGAGTTGCCCAATCACTGAATGTCATACGGTCACTTACAAACAGTTGTTTTGGAGTAAAGATTGTATTAAATTCACTAGTGATTAAGTTAAATAATGAACTGTACAAGTGGTCCGGAGTACCGTGACAGGGCAACAATACAATTTTTTCTGCTATATTAGACTTAAATCTTTCTAAGCGGCTTTTACTCAAAGGTAGAGGTAGATCTCAGGGACATATTGCCGGGATATGGAATTGACGACACCCTACTGCGTGCTATTCAGTCCACTTCTCAGGATTGTGCAGCATGTGTGCGAGTAGGTGGATTGCTTGTTTTCGTGGTTTGACATTAATATAGCTGACAAGCACGGCTGCATGCAGTCTTCGCGGCTGTTTTATTCTATATCCTGATAATTGTCTACAGAGAATAAGATCTACGAATGTAGAATTGCGTATTGGTGACCTAATAGTGAATTGTCTACTTTATGCAGACGAAGCCGTGCTTATAGTAGACACACAATCTAAACTGCAAATACTATATTAATACTATACTAATGATGAAAGAGGGTTGTATGGAGAAAGGCTTACAACTGAATGGGAAGAAAACAAAGACAATGAAAATTTGAAAGAGTCTTCTCTTTCAAATTATCATTGTCTTACCAGAACGAACGCAAGAATAACGGTTGATGATGTAGTGTTGGCACAGTGAATGAATTTATATATCTAGGATACATTTTTCAGTGATGGTAGGTATAGCGACCTTAAGAATACATACGCGACGCGCCTGTAGGAAGTGTATTAACATTGCTAATTTTGCAATATTCAATCACGCACGTATATCAGAACACGTATTCCTAACTCAGCATCCTTCCCCCACTATTGCACATGTATATAATTATTTTTAGTATATAAGTTAGTGTAATCTAAAATAAACACATTTCCATATATTATACCGGTAACTATGGTTTAACTAAATCGACATAGTACCCGACGTGATCGCCACACAACATATATGAAGATCGTCATAGTAGGTACACCTCTGATGTGGAGAGGCAAGTGAATACAGGAAAAAACTACGTCTCTTATCTTTACTGTATGTACGAGTAAGTTATTTTCTTTTGAAATACCAACATATTTCAATTAGGTAATGCATTTAGTTTCTGGAGTTTATCATTCACACAGATGATATTTCATCTTTACAATTTCGATTTCAATTTCATTAAATAAAAAAGAAAATAATAAAGGACCTTGAATAAAGCCAGGCGGAAGGAAGGCGGGAGAGCTCGGCCACATGGACTCACACATCAATATGAAGCCTTGTAGCTACGTATTAAATGGCAATACCGAAACGATTTTACGGGAAAGCCGGTCTGTTATGATATCGTCATGGCATAACATGAGGTACCGTGGACGTGCATGACGTAACGATACATTTGACGGAAATTAAAGTGTGACGTGGACGTTCACGGTAATATCGTCACAACAAAATAACCCTCAGGAGTTTTGTTGTGTTCCTGCGAGTAAATGGGGTTGCCAATAACCTCCTAAGCGGTTGTTGTGTTAGCAGCAAAGAACAATTTTAAGAGGGCGTATCAAAGCAGCCCATCTGGGGAAGTACCTCCACCTCACAGAAAATCGCAGTCAAATAACGATTCCAAGAGTTTTTGTGTTCCTGCGTGTGAGTGAGGTCACCAATAAGCTCCTAAGGAGATGCTGTGTTAGCAGCAGAGACGCGAGTGATACTTAATAACGTTCAAAGACTACGGTTACCACTTTACATCAGATGGAGTGATTGTATGCCTACGAACATTGTATAAAAAAACATACTTTGTAGGTTAAGGTGATGTGACCTCCGGAGGATCAGTAGAGGCGGCAACGAACGAGCAATACTACCTATACTAAAAGACTACTTAGGTTACGGTGACTACTTCACGTCAGGTGGACTGAATGTTGTTATGCTCACGGACGTTGTATAAACAGAAACACGTAAAAAGTACGTACCAGCTCCAAGTCAATGAGCTTTCCTTTCTCCTGCTCTAGAAGCTGCTCCAAGTTCTTCTTTTTCTTGTTCGACTGTGTAGTATCCGCAACAACAGCAACCGTTCTCTTTTTACAACTCTGCAACTTTTCCGCTATTTCTTCTTTTTGTTTCTGCATTTTGTCGTACTTTCTGTCAATTTTTTTTTTAATTTCAATTAATTTGTTTTACATTGCACTGATTGATAGCTCAGTGAATAAAGAACCGGCCTGTTGGCCAACCGGTCACCGGTTCGAATCCTGGCATGTACTACTAAATTCGTGTTTCCGGATTTATGTACATACATATTTCACGGTGAAGGAAAACATCGTGGTGCAAATTATGTTTTGAAATACGTGTAACTAACCTAAGTAACGTCTGGTTTTCCCTCTGGGTTGCTAGGTCTGACGGCAGCCGCTCCACGTCAAAATCAGTATCTTTGCCAAAACCTTGGGTATTTTTTTTTACACTGCGTCGGAAGGCGTACAAGCATACGGCTTACCTGATGTAAAGCGGGTACCGTAGCCTATTAACGCTTGCGATATATTAAATATCACCCGCGCGATGTCTCCTCTGCTGCTTACACAGCAACTCCTTGGGAGTTTACTGGTGACCTCACTCACACGCAGGAACACAACAACCCTCCAGGGGAGTTGTTATTTTGCTGCGTTTTTCTGTGAGGTGGAGGTACTTCCCCAGACGGGCTGCTTTGATGCGCCCTGCCTCTCTTCTCTCTCTCTCTCTTTCCGCGGTAATTACCAGCCGTTGAAAATGGTCCCGTATATGAATGAAAGGGAACATGCTCGATGAACTTGGTCTAATAAAATTTATATTTGTTTTTTTTAAGTCAGTTATTGCAGTGAAAACTTCTTTAGCATCGTTGTGATTTCAAACGCGATGAACGAAAAAGCGGCACTAAAAAGAGACAACCACATACATCTATAGGATTTAACGTGCCAGAGAATGAGATAGAAGGCATTATACAGAGTTTATTACAGGGTTCAAACATTGTACATGTGTGTGCGCGCCTGGGTATTACGAAGCTTGATAAGGCGTCTTAAGCACATATTTTTAAGGTTTCAATTCTATCGCGTGTGAACTGCACACAAACTTTTTCAGGAACACCGTTCCTATATGAAATCTATGTGTTTGTCAGTTTGTGCGTTTATTTCGAATATTCGAATTTTGACTTCAGATTCGGATTCAGCATATACCAGTTGAGAATGCGCAAACTTGCATTGCCAGAGGAACACCAGGCTCGTCAATTATATAACAATTCAATTTTTTTTTTACTTGTCGGCCATTTTGACCGTTTTCCTTAAGAGATAGGAACGGTGTTCCTGAACATTCCTATTCTACTTTTTTATGCTCCGAAATCGAGTCAAAATTTGAATAATCGAAAAAATGCGACAGACAAACACACAGACAAATGCACAGACAAACATATAGATTTCATATATTCCTATCTCCTAAGGAACATGGTCCAAATGGCCAACAAATAAAAAAAAAATGAATTGTTATATAATTGACTAGCCAGGTGTTCCTCTGGCGATGGAAGCTTGCGCATTCTCAACTGGTTATTTTTCAATTCACACATTCATCGTCATTTCAATGGATGGATGTCAACTGGACATTGTTTTTAAAGTAAAAGAGGTACATTCAATTGTGTATCATCTATTTTAAAAGCCGCAATACTCACTGAGTGCCAGCCTTGAGGACGGATGTCTTCTCTTGCAACTCTTCTTTGATTTTGTCAAGTTTCTCATCTATATTCTTCAAATTCTCATTTAATTCTTCCTTCTCTTTTTGCTTGCTCCCAATTATTTTGTTTGTTTCGTGGCTGAAATATGATAAACATTACAATAAAACATAAGGAATTAGGTACGCATTTCAATATACTTAATTCATCATCTTCAGACACTGGAACTGAAATGGTCGCGAACATGTTTTCCGCGTTAGTAGCGGAGGTGGCAACGATTAAGATTATACTTTTTTTTACATATAACATCGGAAGGCATACAGCCCACCTAATGTAAAGCGGTTACCGTAGCCTGTGAACGCTTATAATACAAATAAGTATCACTCACGCGATACCACTTGCTGCTAACAAAGCAACTACTTAGGACCTTACTGGTGACCTCACTCACGCGCGGAAAGACAACAACCGTCTATGGAGTTCGTTATTTGGTGCGATTTTCTGTGAGGTGGAGGTACTTCCCCTAACGGGCAGCCTTGATACACTCTACTCTGTCTTGATCCGAGTGATTTTAAGAGAGGCTCGTGGGTTCGATCCCCACACAGGACAAATATATGCCCACAAATATTTGTCATGCGTTGGAATCGAACCCGTTACTACCCACTGCGCCACCGAGCTCGTCACTACTGGTGTTGCCAGTGTTCAGGGGTCCAATCATTTACTATTTTACATCAGGTGGGTATGGGCGGTGGGCTGCTAGTATGAATGACATCTAGTCTGACGTAGTATACAAAAATATTCTTATTGAAATTTTCTATTATACAGCAAACATTCGTGATTTCAAATTTGATACATACACATAAAAACATCAATTGATCCTGCATCAAAAACTTCCTATAAAGGAAAGAGTATACCTATATTTTATGTATGTATATCTTCACACCAGGCCCCTTACGGCGTATGCAGAGACAACCGAGCGCCACAAGATGCGGTCCTTACACACCTCGCTTGTTTCTTCAACATTCATAGCTCTTTTCAAACACGCTCGCCGGTTTCTAGGGTTCCTGACATCACTTTCTGATAAATCAAAACTAATTTGGTAACGATAGGTAAGTACTGTACTTCTACTGTAAAGTACTGGTCTACCTCAGCTCCTTCCTTCCTCACTTGGACATCCTTTCGCTTATGTTGTTTCGTCACTCTTTCATCTTGCATTCTACATGTCCGAACCAACAGAGCATGCCTTTTCTTATCTTAACTAACACACTTTACCAGATCAACTCTCTTTCTTACATCATAGTTGCATACCTATATTGCGCATACGTTTCTAGTTTAAGTACTTACATATACTTCTGCAGCAACATGTTCCTAGTTCTCAGGGTCGTATTGGTTAAGTTCATCTGTTCCACTGCCTCCCTCATCGGCTGTTCCAACTTCTGTTTCTCCTGTTCCACCAGCCGCACTCGATTCAACTTCTCCTTCCTCATTTCTGTGAATTCTTCCACTTTCACTGATAACTTATCTATGGGCTCCTAAAAACAACGAATAACCAGTTGAGAACGCGCAAGCTTGCATTGCCAGAGGAACACCTGGCTCGTCAATTATATAACAATTCAATTTTTTTTTAATTTGTCGGCCATTTTAACCATGTCCCTTAAGAGATAGGAACGGTGAACATTCCTATTCTACTTTTTTATACTGAATACGAATCTGAAGTCAAAATTCGAATATTCGAAAAAAGCGACAGACACACGCACACACAGACAGACAAATAGATTTCATATAGGAACGGTGTTCCTGAAAAGTTGCACAGTGATAAAGCATGTAATAATATGAAACAATTTTAATAGGTTTCATTTGTGTACACTACTTTTCGATAAGCGGGGCATAAAAGTATCAATGTCCTTCCTTTATTTACCATTGGGCCGACGCGGGCACTTAAACACCTCTTACATGTTTTTAAATATAATCATATTGTCTTATTTAATTCTCTTAATCTTCTTCAGAAATTTACTAATATTTCAGAAATGTCCCTTGGTGAAATGTGGAAAAAGGTGCACTTTTTTCAAACCGTTAATTCGATAATTCAGCATATTGGCAATAACAGATCATTATAAAAAAATTATTGTGCTGAATTATTTGGAGACATCTTTGGTAGTTATATTCATCCATTCAAATAATAAATTTAATTATTTTTATTTTATTATAATCATTCCATAATAAGCTATTTTTAAAAAGAGTACTTTGCCTGTGCACTCTGATCATACTATCAGGGAGGGGCAGAACAGATTCAGTCAATTTATTATAGAATCGAATAAAATTTAGAAGAAAAGATCCTCCAGCCTAATAAAATACCATTTTATTGACGAGATCCGTAGCGCAGTGGTTAGTTACGCGACTTTAAGAGGGGCATAAAGCTAAGAGGCGACCTCATTTTGTTTTTATTAATAATGTTAAATTTAAGACTGATTAAAAAAAATCTCAATACTGACTCTGCAGAACCATATTTAAGTTTTTTGAGACATATTCTGTATTTATTAATCATGTACAATTAGTCGTAATTTTGATTATTGCTATAAGTGGCCACAATAAGCAATAATGAAAACTTTGGTTACTTGTACATAGATAATAAATACAAGATATGTTTCCAAAAAACATAAATAAGGTTTTTCAGTGTAGCGTTTTTTTTTGTAATTGGTCTCAAATTCAGCGTTATTAATAAAAACAAAATAAAGGCGCCACTTAGCTCTATGCGCCCTCTTAAAACTCGCTCCGCTTAATCATTCCTACTCGCGGTCGAAACATAGATCTATTGCCTATTTGTTTATTAGCATGACGTAATAATACCTTGTATTCATAACAACTACCTCATATAATTTAATGTATGGAAATCAAGGAAATATGGTCAAGGTACAAGGGCTAAGTAGTCACGATCTAATAATATAGAAATACATATTAATGAGGGCCTTCCACTGGCGTCAATATAGTATAATTTTGGGCAAATATGTAAAAGGAAAGTCAGTCTAAATACTGCTCCTTTGGTAAAAAATATACAAATAACTGACATTTGCAGTTGCTGTTGCTCACGGAATAGAGCACGAAAGACCAGCACAACAGCTACAAACAAGAAAATATAAATATTATGCCTTGTTGTTTGTCCATAGATAAGAATTATCCATTTATTGAAGTCACTCCTAACGGCGACAGCGATGATATACTGGTTGAAATCAAGTGCCCTTTAAATGCTGCAACAAAAAGAGCTAACAAATGCAATGCAGCAAAACAAAATACAAATATTAAAATACGATAAAAACACTTGCACCAGCACATTAAATAAAAAATCAAAGAATCGAATTGGTTCTATCAAACACACTGGCAGTTTCACGTCACTGAAAGAAGACTCGCGTCTGCTCGGAATCTGGAATGGAGAAAATGAACCTTACCTTACCTTATTTACGAGTACAAAACGCATGGAAAGAGACGATGATTTCTGGAAAACGCAAATGGAGCCAAAGTTGGTCAAATTTTACATGAAATGTATAATGCTAGAAATTGTAGACAGTAGGACACGCACGTGGAACGCCAATAAGAACGTTGTCCTTACAAAACGACAAAGAAAATGTAAATTCTGTAGAATCAATAGCCTCATTATCTCCTGAGCCACAATCAAATTTGCAACGGGGTACACGAAAAATTAATTTTGGAGAATTTTGAGATAGAAGACTATGTACTTTTATTAATATTGTCAGGCGTCAATTTACAATCACCCATTTTTTAAAAGAAGTTTCGAGAACATACGTGACAAAATAAGTCAACTAATGATAAACAAATTACCTCATTCGAAGTCATTAGAAAGAGACAGCGCATAATCAAATAAATAGATACGATGACCTTGTATAAATAACAGAATCTCATGGAGGAACGGGAGCCTCCTATGGTATACCGATGGATCGAAGACTGATCATGACGTAGGCCGCTCTACATAAATTCCACATTATGTAGAGCGGCCTGAGTTCAAAGTCAGCCTACTAAGCACTCTTGGTCTAAATAACAAGGTGATTCTACGCTGGATCCCAGGGCACAGCGGGCTCGCTGGAAATGAGTTAGCATATGAACTCAAGCGTGCAGGGGTGATAGGGAAGCAAGAGTGGTGCTGACACTTCGGCCTTTTTTTTTATACAACATCGGAAGGCATAAGCATACGGCCCATCCGATGAAAGCGGTTACCGTAGTCTATGAACGCTTGTAATACATTAAGTATCACTCGCGCGATGCCCCGTCTGCTGCTAACACCCCAACTCCTTAAGAGCTTACTGGTGACCTCACTCACGCGCAGGAACACAACAACCCTCTAAGGACTTGTAATTTGGACGCGGTTTTCTGTGAGGTGGAGGTGATTTGATGCGAAAATCAAATCATGTTTAACCCTGAGAAACATATAAAGAAAAAATAATCAGGCGATAGCACATGGTGGGCTTAAAACACTCTAAAGCGTTTATCAAAGCCTTCAACAAGAAGTTGACAAAGGAGGCACTAGCGCTGACAAGAGTGCCGACAGGACACTGATGTCTCAACAAGCAACTTTCCACCATGAGTCAGCTCTTGCAGATTTTGTCATGATGCAAATGAAACACCATTATATCTAATCTGGGAATGTGGCGCCCTGATACACAAACGTCACAATATCCTGGGCAGGCATCTCTTGCAACTTGGGGATGTTAAGAATACTCCCACCAAAAAGATACTGCAATTTATAAAAATTACAGGACTACGTACAGAGCTTTAGTGCCTGGCGATCACAACAGTCCTACAGTGGACGCAGTGATACTAAGACTCATGTAGACCGGAATAGACACTCGAGGAATAATAATGATCTTGTAAATGTAAACATGTATATATTTGATCTCGATCTTGGATTCTTCTGGAATATGGCCCATTTATTAAGAATGTATCTGAACTATCTGGTATCAATGCAAACTTCTCGAATTCGACTCGTATTGTTCTAACGATAATGGAAAGATCTAGAAAATGCATCAAGAATATACTCGAACCTTGGATTTATGATTCATCACACATATACATATATGCGTTGACTTCTTCCCGCGCTTTTGACGAGTGACATTGTTGTTTTACTTGAAAATTTTACAATTCAGTATAACTCAGTTCAGTTCTTCAGTATATTTGTGTGACAATTTAGATAGTATTTTGTAACATAAGTGCTAGTGAAATTATACAGTAATGAAAATACTCAAATATAACACGTTTATGCATTTTTTGGAAGACGTGAATAAGTTCATCAAGAAAACCTCGTAAAATCACTATCGTTTTACGGGTGGTATTTAGCTGGAACATAGAATTAAGATTTTCAAATGGTTCTAAACTGAAGACTTTGACACTGGCATAAAGTAGCAACACTATTGCCATATATATATAAATATAAATATAATACATATATGCGAGATAAACTACGACTGAAGTCATTGATGTGGTATTGGATTAGCGACACAGCGATACAATACACTTCAGAGCGAAACAAGAGATTACTTACAAGATATCAATGAGAATATAGTGCGATTATTCGAGAGTCCGTCTGGGGAAGTGCAGCCAAATAACAACTCCCTAGAGTGTTGTTGTGTTCCTGCGATTGAAAGAGATCACCAGTAAGTTTATTTTATACCACTAAGGTGGCAAACAAGCATACGACCTGCTTGATGGTAAACAGTCACCGCAGCCTACTGACATTTGCAACACCAGGGGTGTCACTCATGCGTAGGCAACCCTCTAAAAACCTCTTTTACGCCTTTCTTGAAGAGCCCCATGCTAATAAGTGATACTAAGTTGTTGATAGTTAAGTTGCTGTGTTAGCAGCGGAAGTATACAGTTTGACCTGCTTGAATCACGTTATTCATATCCACACGTGCAAGCGATATGCACGGACATTAGTACTTAATCAATAGATTAGATCCACTACATTATTGCAATGCAGTAAATGTCATTAAAAGTATGATATATTTTTCAAACTGACAGGGTATCTATCTATAACTTCACGCCAAATCTCTTGCGGGGTAAGTAGAGAGAACCGAGCGCTACGTGAGTCGATCCTTACATACCTCACTCGCTTCTTTAACATTCATTGCCATTCTCATGCACGCTCGCCGGTTTCTAGGGCTCCTGACATCACCTTCTGACAGGGTATAATACATATATTTTTAAGAGAGTTAGGGCGCATTAAAGCAGCCCGTCTGGGGAAGTAACTCCACCTCACAGAAAAACGCAGCCAAAATAACAACTCCCTAGAGGGTTGTTGTGTTCCTGCGTGTGAGTGAGGTCACCAGTATGCTCCCAAGGAGTTGCTGTGTAAGCAGCAGAGAAGGCATCGCGCGAGTTATACCTAATATAATACAAGCGTAAATAGGCTACGGTAGCCGCTTTACATCAGGTGGGCCGTATGCCTCCCGATGTAGTATAAAAAATATATATATTCTATTTCTTTCCATAAGGAGTATTGATCTGTTGCTACCGGAGTGGTATAAACAAACATCTTGTTCTCATTTGCATTAAATGACAATTATGATAACCGCGTAACATAATTGTCATTCAAGGCAATAAGATGTTTGTTTATACCACACCGGTAGCAACAGAGCAATACTCCTGTACGTTTTCTATCAAATAACATTTTTTTTTTTTCACGAGAGACGCCTAACCCCGCATTGAAAAAAGCTTGTGTTATTGGTACTAGCACTAGACAACTGTAAAAATAAACATACGTAAATATATATATATTTTTTGTAAATTCATACATATGACAGATCGAGGGTTGTTGTGTTCCTGCGTGTGAGTGAGGTCTCCAGCAAGCTCCTAAGAAGTTGCTATGTTAACATCAGAGGTGGCATCGCGCGTGTAATACTTAATGCATTGCAAGCGTTTATAGGCTACGCTAACCGTTTTACATCAGGGCGTATGGTCGTATGCCTCCCGGCGCCGCTTAAAGAAAATATTAAAAACACCCAACCAAGATAAACGATGTGTGGGAATCAAACCCACGAGCGTTGGTGTCAAAGTAGCGTTAATAGCCATTGCGCCACCGAACTCGAAGGAGCACTATCTAGATAGAATATCGTCTAGCAAGAAAGATTAAAGTAAAAGGCTGTAGGAGCCCAGTAGGCCGATTCTACTAAAAAACTGCAACTGCACTGCAGCGCGGCGTGTCAAAATGCGTACATTTTGACGTTTCGTTAAACGTCGCTGCTGTTAGATCGCTTAACGAAACGTCAAAATGTACGCATTTTGACACACGCCGCGCTGCAGTGCAGTTGAAGTTTTTTAGTAGAATCGCCCTACAGGAAGCCCAAGACTTACCTACCATGAGCAAACTGGTCGTGTTTTATCAGAAGGTAATGTCAGGAGTCTTAGAAATGAAACATTTTCTTTCGTGTTTATTACTAGTAGGTTTATTATTTTATTTTGAAGGAAATAATTCAACGGTAACTTAAAGAAACGCAATGAAAATTTGACGGCAAAAGAAGTTGAAAAAAAGACCAAAATAGTATTAATTAAGTGAATGTACAGTATGTAGAATTACATACTGTACATTCACTTATGTGCGTTATTATATATTATGTTCGTTTGCGATGTTTTCAAGAAAAATATTCATAATTAAGGAATCATCGTGGTATCTAAGTCAACTTTATTATTTGTTTGAATAAGTTAATAATGTGATTGGTTAAAATGTTGTTACGCAAACCTATTATTGAAATTTATGGTTGAAAATATTGTTTTCCTATTACGAATTGAATAAATAAGCATACTTAATGTAGGTAATGAACACTTAATTACTTCAATCCTATATATGTATATAAGAATACACTGGATAATGGTATGAAATTATGAATTGTATAAATTAACTTGATATTATTATCTTATATATATTAACCAATAGACGTTGTCTCGTCCGAAAATAATAATGTAAATTCCTGAAACCAGATTGCAGAGCCACCTACCGGGCCCCATTGTGAATCTAAACTATTCCCGAATTCACTTGAACACACACAAAAAAAAACATCGAAATCGGTACTACCGTTTAGGAGTTCAGTGTAATTCACACGTACAGACTTATACAGATATAAAGATGTTGGAAATTTAACAGAGGTAAATTATGATGCAGGAACTAACACTCTACTGGACTAAGCACTCTACTCTTTCTAGACGAAAAGTACTCTATCTTTCGGGACGCGATCAGGAAGAAACGAGGGCCGAGTACCTACTCGGTTCGGTTCGGTAAAGATCTATCTATAACTTCACGCCAAATCCCTTACGGGGTAGGCAGAGAGAACCGAGCGCCACGTGACTCGATCCTTACATACCTCACTCGCCTCTTTAACATCGGTAAAGATAACCCCGAATAATACTAACGTACTCGATAAATTGTATACTCCCTGCATCTGTAATGATAGTGAACATTTTACATCCTGTTTCGAACTTTCATTTGGTGTTGTTATTCCACTAATAAATAAACGAAAGACGAAATGCTGTCGAGATGCGAGCATTGCGCAAAATTTGTGGCATAACGCCGTCTTGATGACCGCGTTCGCAATGATGATGTAAGACAGGTAGTTGGTCTGAAACTGAGTGTCGGTGTTAAGATAAGAAAAATAATGCTCCGTTGGTTCGGACATGTAGGAAGAATGAAGGATGAAAGAATGACGAAACAGATATATACAATGCGAAATTGGAAGGAGCCGAGGAAGACCAACACTCACCCTACTAACCTACTATTATCACCCTAGAAAGAGGCGAGCGTGCATGAAGAGAGCTATGAATGTTAATGAAGCGAGTGACGTGTGTAAAGACCGCGTCTTATGGCGCTCTGTTCTCCCTGTCTACCCCGCAAAAAACCTGGCGAGAAGATATACATACATCCATTTGAAACATACATTTAGAAAAAAAAGTTTTCAGATGTAGGTGCAATTAAATTTGTACTTTTTGGGATTACACGAAGTGTGTAATTGAATATATCTAGGCCGGCCATAAGTTGTGTTACAAATGCATTTATTTTTTTATGAAGTAATGTAATCTTAATAATACATGTTTATGGAAGTCTCAGCAAAAAATTAAAAAATGGATCTATTCGAAATGACTTTGATACAGGCCTTTTATCTGTCTGGCCACGAATCTATGGATTTACGCAATGTTTCCATTGGAAATTTAGTCACTGCTTGCTCCAGAGATTTCTTAAGAGATACAATATCGGCGTGTCGTTTCGAGCAGGCCATGTCCTCTAAAACTGACCATAATTACATTTTTAAAAACAAGATCCAAGACAGCCTATTGATACACTTTGGTTGAAGTCTTCACTCCTTTTTCAAAAATATTAAGCTTTGTGAGTTCTTGATAAGACACCCCCCACCAAACCATTACAGACGCAGGATGATGACCATGTTGTACCTTTCCGACTTGGGCGGCATCCTTACAACTGTGTGCGTACACTTAAGTCATTTTGCTTGTTGTAGTGCTCTTTAATCGTGAAAATGTTTTCATCAATAAAGAGGATATTACTGCGCCTTTCACCTGCGTATCGGGACAGAAGGCATTTTGATCGATCCACTCTCTTCAACTGTAGGGATTGATTTAGCAGGGCATGTCCTGTATATCGACGATAAGCGCCGAGCTTCAGGTCTTGTTTTATTATACGAGACAGAGTCCTAGCGGTAATCTTCATTTCTCGCGATAAGATTTTTTGTTTCCTAATGAGGTCACCCCGATCTTTTATGGTCTTCAACAGGGGAAGTGTTGTTATATCTGTCGATAGTACGATATACGTACATAAGGCTGATACCAAGCTTTGAAGTGTCTTGAATATGAGCGACGGTTCCATCCCCACTTTGTGCAAGGCAATCACTGCAATCCAATTTTCTTTGACACCTCATGTCATATTATAAGTTGATTGATAATAAACACAAGAAAAATATGTAAAACGGCGGGAAATCGAAAGAAGTTATTAACGTAATAAACGCATTCCAAATTGAAAGTAATTGAAGTGTTGAAAAAAGGAAAAGTTTCCATGTATGGCCAGACTAGGTATTTCTTAAAAAAATACTTATCTAATAATTACCTTGTATCTTGAAGTCCCTATAATATCCTCCAAGTATTCAAGCATGCCAGACTCGTGTTCTGTCTGAGCTTTAGGCTTCATCATAGCAATTTGTTCAACTTCACCCTGAAAACAACATATTGTAAAAAAAAAATTGAAACAAAAATATTTATTTATTTGTCATTAGACACTCACGCGCACTTAGATAGGTCTTACACTTTTTAAATCAAATCTTGTTGTATCATTTTATATACCTATATAACGTCGGGATGCTTACGGCCCACCTGATGTAAACTAATACCGTAGCCAATGATAGCACGTTATAGTTCACCCCCTAACTGATAAGATCGTTCTATCGGTTCTCCATTTGGTTATTCCATTACCTCCCTTTGTATATTCTATCGATCGTACAAGGTATAGTATTCAGCGGAGTTGCTCTACATGATACCTGCAATCTCCTTCTACAGTTCCATCAGCCGGTTATCCAATAAGCCGGTGAACTAGCCAATAACAGCTGCGCGTTCTAATTTACCCCCGGCCCGTAATTGTAAGCAGAGCAGAGCAGATACTAAGCAAAATTGTTTTATCGGTTCTCCATATGTTATTTGATTCATTTTTTACCCAAGGAACTACAGCAAGGAAGAGGTCTTTGTTTGTTTGAATAGCAAAATGCCCTCTGAGATTTTTACTATGTTAAAAGTTATTAGGCAGGCCGAAAGCTTGTTTGTTACCGCATAAAAAAATAAGTCTGTCAATTACCCCGAGAGGTACAGCAAAGTCGTTTTACCTGTAATATAAGAAACCGATTATGATCCAAATCAATTCCATGCGACCTCAACATTTTGGCAACTTCTTTGAATTGAACTCTTCTATTGTTGAGGGTATAATGTGAGGAGTTGTCTTTGAATGCTGTTCTGGAGACCACGATCTCGCTGTTGGGGACCACTGTGAACTCTTCGCCTTCCTGTAACAAAGATATATAAAATTAACTGGAATACACATTAAAATCAAAGACCGTTTTGGTATAAGGTACAATCGATTAATGGAGACTCCCTTTAGAAAGTTACCATTGTTTTTTTACAACGCCAGGAGGTAGACTAACTGCCCACCTAATAAGAAAGAAAAATCGTCACGTTGTTGTTCTATTAGACAAAAACTGTTAAACTTAACTGCTTAAAATAATGTCGATTTATAGTTATAAAATTTGCAGTTCGATGGTAGTAGGTATAGGTAGTTCAAACTAAAATTATAACTTCCAGATTCCTTGTTGTTTATTCGCATGAGTCCGATATGACACTTAAAATAATCTATCTATCCATAACTTCCCGCGAAATCACTTGCAGGGTAGGCAGAGAGAAACGACATAACATTCATTGCTTCTCTCATCATGCACGCTCGCCGGTTTAAAAGGTTCCTGACACCACCTTCTGATAGAACACGATTAATTTGGCCATGACAGGTAAGTCTTGGCCTTCCTCGGCTACTTCCTCCTTCCACTTTTACGTTATATATTTCTTTCGTGATTCTTTGGTGCTGCATTCTTGCTTCTTTCTTCTTCTAATTTATACTTCAAATAATTATTTGATCATTGACATTAAACAGCTTTGAACGTTGAGCAAGCGCCTCTGTAGCTCTCAGTTCTCTCCAATTAAATAAATATAAACAGATTGTTTGTTATACGAGGGTCATTTGAAAAGTTCTTAGCCTAACATACTTAATGAAACCACACGATTTTGAGTTTATTTTTATTTTTCAACATACTCTCCTCCGAGCTCAAAACACTTTTTCCATCGACCCGGTAAGGCTTCGATACCCGTTTTAAAAAAATCTTCGTCTAACTCCTCAAAATAAGCGTCCACGGCGGCTATGACCTCTTCATTTGTAAAAAAATGTTTACCACCTAAAAATTTTTTCAGCTTTGCGAACAGATAAAAGTCGGACGGTGCTAAATCCGGTGAACATGGGGGATGAGGTAACAACTCATCCCCCATGTTCACCGGATTCTTCTCAATAAACCTGGACGTTTTTCTTTGATTTCTTCTCTCAAACGACGCAACAGGTTGCAATAGTAATCGGAGTTTATTGTTTCACCCTTTTTTAAATAATCCACGAGAATTACACCCTTTGCATCTCAAAACGGATGCCATGACTTTGCCCGCCGATAAAACCACCTTTGCCTTCTTTGGGGTGGGCGATCCTGCTCTTTTCCATTGTTTCGACTGTTCTTTTGTCTCGGGTGTATTGTGGTGAAGCCAGGTTTCATCCACGGTTATAAATCTTTCAACAAATTCTATTGGGTCAGCTTCATATAACTCTAAACAGTCGCGAGAAGTTGTGAGTCGGTTGCGTTTTTGTTCCACTGAAAGCAGTCGCGGTACCCACCGCGCAGACACCTTAGAGAATCCAAGTTCAGTAGTAATTATATGATGTGTTCGCTCAGATGAGATGCCTACAGTCTTAGCTATCTCCTCGACAGTCAATCTTCGATCAGATAAAATTAAATCACAGATTTTTTCTTTGTTTTCATCAGTGGAAGCAGTCGAAGGCCGGCCACTACGGGGCTCATCTTGAATGGTCTCACGACCACGTTTAAACTCTGCCACCCAGTTTTTAACAGTCGCATACGAAGGAGCGGACTCACCCAAAGTAGCAGACATGTCTTCATGTATAGCTTTTGGAGTTAAACCTTTCAAATTCAGGTATTTTATCACTGCACGATGTTCAATTTTATCCATTTGCAAAAATAGCTCTGACTTGATTTACGGTATCACGTGTAAACGAACAATGAGTTACTGTGAATAAACTAAACTGTGCATACTTGTTGCTAAATAATGAAACTACAAAATGAGGGTAGTTATAAAAAAACCAATGACTTTAACCATGTTAGGCTAAGAACTTTTCAAATGACCCTCGTATGTAATTTTAACCTTATTTATTAACGTTTTACAAAAATTACGATGTCTAGTATACGTTAGCTTTAAGTTTTCGTTATTAGGGGATTATTTGTATTTTTTGTATAAAATATCTCTAATTTTGATACATTTCAATATTCCTATGGTGATCCAGGGCTTTGCAGTTCTTTTACGATTTGGAATCTTGTATTCTCTTGTATTCGAATTTATTAATTGTTGAAGAAATTACACAAAACCATCGGCAGAATCATTGGCACTCGTACATTCAAAAATGAAATTAAAGTAAAAAGTATTTTCTAATTTCATATTTTCACAGTTGATTTTTTTAGGTTTTATTTATTATTTTTTTTTTTATTATTGGATGCAAACCAAGCATTACTTGATGATACATTACAGTTGAGTTGAAAACAATTGTAGTAGCTGGCACAATAGATCTCAATACAACATGATCAAGACAGGCGTCTAACCTGCCATGCAATTCTGTAAGAGCAAACGTCCTTACATCCTCGGAAACATCGGCTGTTAGAGCCTTGAACACAAAATTGCAATTCTTTGGTGTCGCTTTTCATGGTTGTGCGACACTAGCGCCGCAAGGCTGCGTTTGGAATTGGAATTCTACAAGGCAAACAGCCTCGCGTACGCTTACAGCCTTATAGAATATCAAATAATTTAGCCGTGATCGCAGTAGACAATGTTAAAGCTGTGACATCTGTGATCACAGCGACGCACACAGCCATTACGAGTCGCTTAGAGAATTGCATGGCTGGTCGGCATGTTATGTACTGGGAGGAGACCGTGAAACGCATTTAGATTTAGGTATTCCGATGCTCTAGTATCAGTTGAATTATCTATTATGTTAATGTCCACATCTCCCATAACGGTGATATTTCTGTATGTTGATAATGACGTAAGTACATTGTTCAATGACTGTAGAAAGAGAACAGTGTTATAAAAGCACGGTGGTCGATATATTGAAACTACAGCTGCATCGGGCTGTTTGATTATTATGCAGTTAGATTCTTCAAACGTTGTGTCAATAATGGTGATATTTAATTCGTTTTTGTAGTAAATAACAATGCCATCGTTTGGGTTGAATGATTTTGTAGACCTGTAGTGAGTATAGCCACCTATATTCGGAATAACGGTATTACGAAACCAGTACTCAGTTAAAATAAATATATCACACTGAATTTTAATCTGCTAAATTAAAATAAGAAAATTGTCAAAATTCCGACAAATGCTACGAATATTTTGTTGCATAATAATTAATTTTTTATTTTGATTTATATTTAATGCGTGCTAGTTTTTAGCATCACACCGTATTGTATAGGAGACTACTACATTGTCAACATTTCCACTTAATGTACGAGTATCTATGTTATTTAATTTTAAAACTCACGGAACTGGATTGCTTTATACTCGTATAATATAACAATTTTTAAAAAACGTATGAGTTCAGTATCAGAGATGTTTGTAAATATAAAATTGGTACGATATTTGAGTTGGGTATAGTAGGTATGTTTATTTTGTAAGTTATTATATGATTTAGCATGCATATATGTTAATAATTCTATATGATAAGATAAGACAAAAAGATAAAGATAAAAATACTTTATTTGCCATTAGGCCCTCGCGGGCACTTAGACACGTCTTACATTTTTTGAAATATATTCTTATTGTATCTTATTAAATTCTCTAATTTTACTTTTTTCTTTTTTAATTTGGTAGCATTTCGGAAATGACTATTGGCTAAGAAGAAATGACGAAAAAGACTTGCCAATATAGGTCTCTTTTAAAATTGTAAATTAGATATAATACAAAAAAATCACATAAGCATATTGGTACAATAATGATATCAAATGGTAGAATTAAAGATTATTAAGGACAGGTTCGTCTGTGCTGAATCTAATAAGGTACTTATAATTATTTGCATCAAATGCAAAATCGATTATTTTGAAGTTATTCATAATTTCCATGGAAATCACACGTTAATTCAATGGTTTACTTAATTTCCATATAATTGTATTTGTCGCAGATGGTGACCTGTGAAATATGAGTAGAATAAAAGCCGAGTTAAGTTATATACCTAGCACTAACAAACAATTCATCACAATGAAGGCTATTATTGCTATTGTGTTGGGTGAGTAAAAATATTACTACATATTACGAAAATTAAGCATATAGTTTGTTTGACGAAAGAGGACGACTGCC
Source organism: Pyralis farinalis (assembly GCA_947507595.1). NCBI lineage: Eukaryota > Metazoa > Arthropoda > Insecta > Lepidoptera > Pyralidae > Pyralis > Pyralis farinalis. Next base: position 33,600,270 of record OX382260.1, on the reverse strand, counting down.
GTGTGTAGGTGCTAACAACATAAGAAGTATAAGCTTGCAGGATGCCATACACCTCGTGTGGTTATAGTTGGTACAGATATTTGAATGCCAAGGTGCCTGTAATAAAAGTGGAATTGTTACAGTGTGATAATTGGTTACAAAAACGACGAATAACAAAATTGACAAGTTTTTTTTTATACTACGTCGGGAGGCATACAAGCATACAGCCCACCTGATGTAAAGCGGGTACCGTAGCCTATTAACGCTTGCGATATATTAAGTATCATTCGCGCGATGCCTCCTCTGCTGCTTACACAGCAACTCCTCGGGAGCTTACTGGTGACCTCACTCACACGCAGTAACACAAGAACCCAAGGGAGTTTATATTTGGCTGCGGTTTTCTGCGAGGTGGAGGTACTTCCCCAGATTTTACTTTACTTACTTGCTTTGATGCGCCCTACCTCTCTTAAAACATCCAGACCAAGACAAACAGACATGTTCATGCACACAAATGTTTGCCTTGTGTGGGAATCGAACCCACGAGCGTTGGTGTCAAAGTCGCGTCATTCACGACATGAGCCACCGAGCTCGTCAAAAATGGCAAGTGTATGTATATCGAATTTACAAGAAAATAGATAGATATTATTCCCACATCTTGCAATATTGGAAATATAACTCTTACAGACATCGCATCTTCTTAGTGTTACTAATGTAACTATATATACTAGGTACTAACGATTTGGTAAAGATACTGATTTTTACATGAAGTGACTGCTACAAAGGCTATCTTAGGTTACACGATAAAAGATAAAAAAAAATCTGAATATGCCATTGGGCCCTCGCGGGCATTTAGACGCGTCTTAAATTTTTTGAAATATAATCTTATTGTATCTTATTTAATTCTCTTATTTTACAATTAGATATTACAAAAAAAAAAAAAACATAAGCATATTGGTACAATAATGATATCAAATGGTAAAATTAAAGATTATTAAGGACAGATAGTGTGTGCTGAATTATTTCAGCACACACTATCTGTCCTTAATAATCTTGTCAGTGTGACATCTTTGTCAGTTTCATTTTCATTCATCAATATTCACGTCCTTCGAAATATGATTTCTTGGACTTGGCGGGTTTTCTCGCGATGATTTCGTGCACCGCTGAGCAAGTGATAATTATAAATCTATACAGATAAATAAAATTAGTGTCTGTTTGTAATATTGAAACTGAATTTGTTTGTGGTCCTTAATAAATAAATAAATAAAAAAACAAAAAAAAGGAATGAATATTTTTACAATTTTTGTCTGTCTGTCTAACTGTTTGTTTCGGCTAATCTCTGAAACGGCTGGACCGATTTAGACGAGACTTTCACTGGCAGATAGCTGTTACAACTTAGGCTACTTTTATTTAAGAAATTGTATTTATTTTTATTATTAATATAAATAAATAATATTCCACGCGGACAAAGTCGCGGGCACAGCTACGAGACTAAAAACTTACTGGGATGGCACGATGGATCGTGTGAAGATTTCTTGGAATCCAAAAGCACATTGTGTACATCGAATTGAGCTGGTTCAGTTGGGAAAGGATTATATATATATATATATATATATATATATACTATATATTATTATTATATATATATACTATATATTATTATTATATATATATATATAATATACTTGACACTTTCTTTTGCACAAGCTCTGGATAAATTAATTGTGCAAAATTACTAGCTTATTTACATATTAGAATACCGTACTGAAAATTCCGCAAATAAATTACCCTGTTTTATCATTCTCTAGATTTCCTGTTCTGAATGCTGCTTTCGTGGTCTCAAGAATTTTTAAACTGTTTATAACCCCCGACGCAATAGAGGGGTGTTATAAGTTTGACATGTGTATCTGTCTGTGGCATCGTAGCTTCGAAATGGATGAACCGATTTTGATATTGTTTTTTTTTTGTTTAAAATGGGACTTAATCGAGTGTTTTTGTGTATATCTGTTCGCGCCACTTTGAAAGCGCCGCTTTTTGTTTGTTTTTTGAAAACTCCCTGGCGCATGCAGTGATTTCATTGGCGCGCCCGCGAACCTTACCAATCCTATTTCCTTCCCTTTCATTCACACAGCATTGAGATAAGAGAAAGGGAGAGAGAAGATTTGACCGCCCGCTTGAAGATGGCGCCACTGAGAGAATTTTTAAAATAGAAAAGAAGGTAGAAAAAACGCTTCGAACTGAACGGACGGCATGGTCTGTTCTTCCGCTAAAACTTTGTATAATTTACTTAATTGTTGGTGAAAATAGTGTTTACCGCTGACGTAGTTACCTGTGCACAGGGGTGAGGTGTTAACACTAAAATAATAAGAACATTTCGCAAACCGTCGCTTGGAGTCCCGCGCTCAGCCACCTGGGAACTGCCGAAACTCTTCAAAGGAAGAATATTGGTAAGTGCTGTGTCCACCACTAATCCAGTACCGCATCCTATTTTCACTACCGCCAATACGCTCCCGCTATCCCATTTTGGGCCGCATTTCTACCGCCATAACCTTCTGGTTTCCGACCGGATCCCCGCTTCCTCAATTAAACCCCCGCATCTACATTTGTTGGTCCATACGAGCCGAGATATATTCTGGCATCTTACCGCAATAACCGTATATAAACAAACTCGCCACTAGCTCGTTGGGTTTGTTCTCTCAATAACTTTCATTGTCCTATATATATTCTATAAAACGTGTTCATACGTCATTACGCTTAAATAATCCCACATTGTCATTTTCTCACAATGGAGGCAAATGTGTCTAGATTGAAAGTATTAGTAGCCAAAAATAGTGCTATATTTGAACGCATGACTAAATTATATAACTTTGGTAAAGAGTTGTCGCCGGCGAGTACTGACTTGCGCACAGGCGAATCTTTCTTGTCGGACAGTGAAATAATCGAGACGCACCGCACAGAATTCATTCAATCGTTGGATGAAATTAACGGGATTAATATGCAATTAAACTCTAAATATGAACCTGATTATAAGACGCTTAACGCCTTTGACGACCTTTTCACTCGCATCTAAAGGTACCGTGCGAATTTAACCCAAGATAAGGGTTCCATATCTCGTTCTGTAACGCAATCGCCAAATAAGGCTTCAATAAAACTAGCCCCACTTAATATTCCCCGCTTTGATGGCAAAATAGATAATTGGTCAGTATTCTACGAATCTTTTAAAACAAACATTCACGATAATATTGATTTAACTGATGCACATCGTATTCAATACTTGGTAGGTAGCCTTTCGGGAAATGCTTTGAACGTACTCGCAGGCATAATTCCGTCTGGCGAAAGTTATTTATCTATTTGGCAAAACCTTACAAAAAGGTACCAAGATAACAGGGCATTAGGTTCACATTACATCTCTATATTAATGAACATTAAAAACGCGACAAATAATTCCGCTTCGTTAAGTAATTTCATCGAGTCTTTCGATGCCGCTGCCGCTGCACTCAAGCAATTAAATATTAAAAATCTATGTGATTTCATTCTGTTAAATTTGGCCTTACGCAAAACGGATGCGCATACGGCTCAGGCCTTTGAGATGGCCTTTAGAGACCAGGATATTCCCAGTTACACAGATTTCGTCAAATTTATTAAAAGTCAAGTAAAAATATTAGAAAGAACATCCGCTAATAACAGTACAAATAATTTATTAAACCGCTCCGCTAATAATAACTGTAATTCATTTACCCGCAATTCTCGTAATAATAATTCGAATTCTAGTAATTCAACCCGCCCAAATACAGTCCACACCTTCATAACTCATAATAATAATTCAAACAACCGCTCGTCATGTACTTTGTGTAATGCATCTGATCATTTTCAACTTTATCATTGTCCCGCATTTAAATCGATGCAATCAAAGCCGCGTTTTGATTTTATTAAATTCAAACGAGGTTGTATAAACTGCCTTAGTTTATCTCACTCCGCATTAAATTGTCAATCTAAATATACATGTAAACGGTGTAGTAAAGGTCACCACACATTGTTGCATTTCGATTCCGAAAATAAAATGACAACGCCGTCATTACATATCGGGGAACGAACCCCGACCGCCGCGTCGAGCGGCCGCGCGCAAGCAACCAGCGAGCCTACGGGGCATTGCGTCGACTCCACGCCCGCTACCACGATCCGCGCGCCCGTATCGCTGTGTGCTCGCGTTCCTGTCGCGTCAAATGTATCGACCGGTACCACGAAACTTAGTGAAGTAATTTTATCTACCGCGCGTGTTCACGTTCATAATAACGATAAAAATATAAAACAAACAGTTCGTTGCTTAATTGATAATGCTTCACAAAACCATTTAATAACCATAGATTGTTGTAAAAAACTTAATTTAGACATTATTCCGCTTTCGAACTCAACTTTAAAGGGAGTTGGTTTGACGTCTCGTCCCATTATAGGATATGTGAATTTAACTATTTCCGCTAAAAATAATAAACATAATTTTAGTCTAACCGCGTTAGTAATCGACACCATTACTGATCGTTTACCAGTGGATTATGTTGACACTTCCATAATCAGCCATCTGGTAGACCTACCGCTGGCCGACCCACTCTGGCACATGCCAGGTGAGGTTGAGCTCGTTCTTGGGGCAAAATTGTTTCCATTTATACTTCTAAGTGGTAAAGTCATAGCTCCCCCCGCACCGCCCGCATTAGAAACCGTGTTTGGTTATATTTTCATGGGTGACACCGCCGTTAATTCCGCTACCGCTACCGTTTGTGAGCAAGCCATATGCTCGTCTACCGCTTCATTCTTCACTGGTGTGGAGAATAATATTGACGCTTCTCTCTCCAAATTTTGGGAGCTAGAGGAGATCCCCGCAATAAAACATTTAAGTAAGCCCGAGGAGGAATGTGAGCACATATACGCGTCCAGCGTCTCTCGCGACTCCTCTGGTCGATATTGTACCGCTTTACCCTTTTCTCAGGATCCCAGTTGTTTGGGTAATTCCTACGCTACCGCTCATCGCCGCTTCTTATCGCTGGAGCGCAAATTCGCCGATAAAGATTTGCGTGACAGTTATGACGCAGTAATTAAAGACTATATCGATAATAATTATTTATCTCCCGTTTCATCATCTGATGACTGCAACGGAGGTTACCTGATTCCTCATCACCCCGTGATCAGACAGGACAAACAGACTACGAAGGTTAGGGTTGTTCTAGACGCAAGTGCTCAATGCCATAATGGCGTATCTCTAAATGATATTTTACATACTGGACCTAATCTTCAAAGCGATTTATTTTTGATTTTACTTAATTTCCGCCTTTTTCCAGTTGCCATAACCGCGGACATAAAACAAATGTATCTTCAGATATTAGTAACCGATGAGCATCAGAAATATCAAAAAATTCTTTACCGCTTTAATACTGCAGAGCCTATTCAAACTTTTAAATTCAACCGCGTAGCTTTTGGTCTCAAATCAAGCCCATATGTTGCTATGCGCACCGTGCGACAGCTCTGTAACGACGAACGTGATAACTACCCAGTATCCGCTGCCATAGGTGAAAAGGATCTGTACATGGATGATCTAGCTAGTTCTATTATGAATGAATCTGATGCTGTTGAGGCCTCCTCTCAATTAATTAAAATGTTTAAATCTGGGGGTTTCGACTTAGTTAAATGGTCCAGTAATTCTAAGCAGGTACTCCATAGCATTCCGCAACCATTGAGGCTTACTCAACAAGTCGAATTTGATAAAACTCAATCTCTAAAAATATTAGGTCTGGAATGGCAACCCGCTAATGATGTGTTTGTCTTTAAGGTCAAGAATGACGACCGCTTATGCACAAAAAGGTCAATCCTTTCTGTCATTGCCCGCTTGTGGGACGTTTTAGGTTTCGCGGCACCCGTGATCCTATACGCAAAACTTCTTATAAAAGAACTCTGGCTCCAAAAGGTTGGGTGGGATGATGAGCCCCCGACACACATCACCGCTGCGTCTCTAAATTCAGAGAGCAATTACCGCTTCTCGCTAACTTAAAAATACCGCGGCACGTATCCGTAACACAAGGTTGTACGGTGAATATTGTTGCATTTGCCGACACAAGTATGAAAGCGTTCGGCAGTGTAGTTTTCTTACATGTGTCTGATCCCACAGGGATGATCCATGTGCGCCTTGTCTGTGCGAAGTCAAAGGTCGCCCCAATCAAAGTAGTTTCCCTCGCTCGCTTAGAGCTTTGCGCCGCCGTATTGATGGCAAAATTGACTAAATTAGTACATGACACTTATTCCTCTCGCACGCCTATACAGAAGGTTTACGCCTTTTCAGATTCAAAAATCGCTCTCTCCTGGATTCATTCGTCTCCACATCGATGGAACATATTTGTTAGCAACCGCGTAGCCAAGTGTCACGAAAATTTAGATCCTAAAGCTTTTTACCATGTTGCCGGTGTACAGAATCCTTCTGATTGCTTGTCCAGAGGACTGCTGCCCGAGCAATTATTGACGCAGGAATTATGGTGGAAGGGTCCCTGCTGGCTGAATACGCCAGTCAACGAGTGGCCTATAAAGTCCTTTGAACCTGAAAAGTGTGAAGATTTACCCGAACTTAATAGTAAAACGTTCGTGGTAACCGCTTCTTCTCCTGTTGTGGAATCCTCTCCGCTTAACATGCTTGGACGCCGTGTCTCGTCTTGGAATAAATTATTACGCATAATCGTTTACGTCTTACGTTTCTTACGAATACTCACCCGCTCTAAATATATTGAAACCGCGCATTTACTTACCGCTGAAACGTATATACTTCGTTCCGTGCAAGTTACGCACTTTCCGCATATAATTGAGAATATTAATAAAAATAATAACTCAATTCCCGCACCGCTAAATAAATTAGATTTATTCATTTCAGAGGACGGACTTATAAGAGTAGGCGGCAGGTTGTCCAATGCAAACCTACCTTTTGATGCGAAGCATCCTATCTTGCTGCCTAAGCACGACAACGTAACTTATATCATAATTAAACATTATCACCGCATTAATTGCCACACAGGAGCCGCTCTTCTCAGTTCACTATTACGCCAAAAATATTGGATTTTGTCCGCTAGATCAATTATACGACAACTCATATATAAAGGTAATTTTTGTTTTAAAAACACACCTTCGCATTCAAGTCCTAAAATGGCTAATCTTCCCGCATGCCGAGTTCAAGAGACGAAAGCCTTCGTACATACTGGGGTAGACTACGCTGGACCTCTAAATATAACGCTGTGTAGACGCCGTGGTCAGCGCAGCCAGAAGGCATATATCTGTCTCTTTATATGCTTAGTCACGAAAGCCGTTCACGTTGAACTCGCCTCTGACTTATCGTCTGAGACGTTTCTTTCCGCATTCAAAAGGTTTATCTCGCGTAGAGGTCCAGTTTCCTGCCTCTATTCCGACAACGGAACGAATTTCGTTGGCGCTAAATCTCAGTTGCAAGAACTTTATAGTCTGGTGAATTCCGCAGAATATAAGGACAAGCTCTCGGACGAGCTCGTCTCTCGCCGTATTGAATGGCATATGATTCCCCCCCGTGCACCGCATTTCGGAGGGATATGGGAATCTAATATTAAAAGTTTAAAAACTCATTTATACCGCGTTATCGGCAGCCAACTTCTCACTTACGAGGAGCTTCTGACTGTCTTGCTTCAAGTAGAGACTATTATGAATTCACGCCCGCTTTGTGTTCTACAAGAGGACCCATACCCCGAGCCTTTAACTCCTGCGCATTTCATTATGGCCTCGCCTTTACAGTACTTGCCGCTCGCGCCAATTTCTTCCACTCCGCTTTATACGCGTAAAAATCTTCTAGATCAAATGATTCATTCTTATTGGAGAAAATGGCATTTAGAATACTTAAATAACTTACAAGTTCGCCAAAAATGGTTCAAGAACGTGGAAAATATTAAAGTAGGTACTGTCGTGTTGATACACGAGGACAACATTCCGCCGCTGCGTTGGCCAATGGGAGTTATTGAGCGGACATATCCCGGTTCGGATGGTGTAGTCCGCGTAGCATTAGTTAAGACGCGGAATGGTCTCCTAAAAAGGCCAATGGTAAAATTAAGCCCGCTTCCATCACAATAACAATACCGCATAATGTCGAATCATATTCTAGTTTCTAATATACTTTAAGTCCGCATTTATATTTCTAATATACTTTAAATCCGCGTTTGTATTTCTAATATACTATAAATCCGCATTTTTATTTTTTTTGCATCCGCATTTGTATTTGATATACATTTATCCGCACTCGCATTCCTTTGAGAAACACAGTTTCTCAAGGCGCCGGAGGATGTTCGCGCCACTTTGAAAGCGCCGCTTTTTGTTTGTTTTTTGAAAACTCCCTGGCGCATGCAGTGATTTCATTGGCGCGCCCGCGAACCTTACCAATCCTATTTCCTTCCCTTTCATTCACACAGCATTGAGATAAGAGAAAGGGAGAGAGAAGATTTGACCGCCCGCTTGAAGATGGCGCCACTGAGAGAATTTTTAAAATAGAAAAGAAGGTAGAAAAAAGACGGCATGGTCTGTTCTTCCGCTAAAACTTTGTATAATTTACTTAATTGTTGGTGAAAATAGTGTTTACCGCTGACGTAGTTACCTGTGCACAGGGGTGAGGTGTTAACACTAAAATAATAAGAACATTTCGCAAACCGTCGCTTGGAGTCCCGCGCTCAGCCACCTGGGAACTGCCGAAACTCTTCAAAGGAAGAATATTGGTAAGTGCTGTGTCCACCACTAATCCAGTACCGCATCCTATTTTCACTACCGCCAATACGCTCCCGCTATCCCATTTTGGGCCGCATTTCTACCGCCATAACCTTCTGGTTTCCGACCGGATCCCCGCTTCCTCAATTAAACCCCCGCATCTACAATATCATATAGGTTATTTTTGCGTCGGGGGTTTTCTAATTAAGAGGGTGCACAAAGCTAAGTGGCGCCCTCATTTTGTTTTTATTAATAACGCTGTATTTAAGACCAACTCCAAAAAAAACGCTCTATAGTGCACTGAAGAACCATATTTATGTTTTTTTTTAAACATATCTTGTATTTATTATCTATGACAAGTAACCAAAATTTTCATTATTGCTTATTATGGCCACTTATAGCAATAATCAAAAGTATGACTAATTCTACATAAATAATAAAAACAGAATATTTCTCAAAAAACGTAAATATGGTTCTTTAGTGCACTAAAGAGCGTTTTTTTTTTAAATAGGTCTTAATTGCCGCGTTATTAACAAAAACAAAATGAGGGCGCCACTTAGCTTTGTGCACCCTCTTAAATTTTATTGTAATCGGTTTCGTAGGCAGATTGATCCAAATTTTTGCAAAGCTCTTGTTTAACACTTTATCCGTTCATTTTTATTTTTCGAACTTGAAGACATATTTTATGGTGCGAGTACTTAATGAATGTTCTTTCTGTACCTATATTATTAGCTGAGCATCAAATCTGTTATAGGACGTAAATTGTAAATAAAAATCGCGAATTTAATAAATAAATGTTGGTAAGTCGATAAAATAAATATTTCACATAAGACAGCCTATTCTTGTATCTTTATTGCACATTTATATATTTATATGTGCAATAAAGATAGAAAACTAGGTATATTTTTTACTAAAATCGTCTTAACCTTCAGATCACAATTTTGTTTCTCCCGTTTTTGAGAAAAAATAGATTTTTGATTTTACCTATATGGGAGCACTCCTATTAAGTTAGACACAAAGAATACGAAATAACTAAAATATTGTTCAGTTGAGATTATGACTGACCGACATGTGAGTTTTTCTATTAGAGGGAAAAACTGTTTTAAAAACATGAAGGAAATTTCACCTGACAATAACCTAATTAATTACACTTATTATAATATATATATATATATATATATATATATATATATATAATTAACAACAGATGGTGCTGTCGCTTGTAAATCGCTTTAATACCTTCTCAAAGAAACATTTGTAAATTATGTAGAAATACAGCGACATCGTGGACGGTGTCTTGGGAAACGTATCGCTGTAAGTTAGTACATCTTATTTTAGGGTCGGCAACCCTTGATACTCCTGGTGTTGCAAATGTCCATATGCTACGGTGACTGTTTACCATCATACAGACCGTATGGTTGTTTGCCACCTTGGTGGATAAAAAAAAAGAATAAAGCATCTACGATCAACACGGGTATCTATTCACATTGCACAGAAACTTCTCATTCCCCCTGCTTTTCCTAGCAGTCATATAATTTGGGGTACACAAAAGTATGACGATGACTCTTACTCATTTGTGGCAGGTTTAGGGCAGTCATTTGGCAATGCTGCGTATTTTTGTAACTCAATGTTTTTTTTTTTTTCAGCAATTGCGATGGTTGTGGCATCTAAACTAGTGACTATACAGAGCGAATGTACGTGCCCTCCGAGCATAGGGATATATATATGTGGCAACAACGGTGTTACTTACCCCAGTACATGTGCTCTTAAGTGTGCATCTCAATTTATTGTTGGACTGACAAAAGCACATGAAGGGAAATGTGCAACATACCCAACCACAATTGAGTCAGAGTAACAATATCGATTGTGTTAACAGAACATCATTGTTATACGCCGCATAATTACACCACAAGAGCAATAAACGTGCTAAATTTCTCATATCAACAGTTACTAGTGTAAAGAATGTTTTGATTATAAGACCTCCCGAAACGAAGTAAGTTTGGTAAGCTAGCTCAGTTTGGTAAGGCGGCTCAGTTTGGTAAGCTGGCTCAGTTTGGTAAGCTGGCTCAGTGCGTAAATATGACTCACTATTATCGAGTGTAAGAATGTACGTGTACTAATACATTGGTGAGTCACTAACGTATTCGTGCACGAAGTCCAATGGGATGCTATTACTTAACTGAACTACTAGTTTCGTGTACGGTTTGCATTACAACATCTGATTAAGAACCATGACGATCTGCAGTTGATAAGATACTAAATTAATAGTATTGTCTTAGGTTTTCGCCATTGTTATACATAAAGAAAACACCTCAATTTCAATAGAGAAGATGGTTGGCAAGTACCACCTGCTTGGGATCCAGTTCTAAAAATAATCGAGTCAGACCCAGAGATCTACTCAAAAACATTCGGCCACCGTGAGCCATTTTTGTGTGAATTGGAACATATATAATTAATCCATCCATGTCGGTAGATGTAATAATTGAATAACCAATGTAAGACAAATGTCACCTTAGTCTTCCTGCGACCACGGACGCTGCAAAGCATTCGAAACGTCAGGTTCAACAAAAATAAATAAAACACACGATATGTACTTCCGTTAAAAATTGTAAAATTCAATACTAAATTAATCATTACAATAATAATAATACGCAGCTTATTGCTCTTGTTAGGGGGCTGTTATTGTGATAAAGCCTTTATCAGTGGAATAAATAAAAATAATAAAAATACAATTTCGTATATATTTCTTTGTCCTCATATACCTTAATGTCTAGTTAGGTATCGAAATAGTAACGCATCAAAGCAGCCCGTCTGGGTAAGTACCTCTACCGCACAGAAAACCGCAGCCAAATAACAACTCCCTAGAGGGTTGTTGTGTTCCTGCGTGTGAGTGAGGTCACCAGCTCCAAAGGAGTTGCTGTGTAAGCAGCAGAGGAGGCATCGCGCGAGTGATACTTAACATATCGCAAGCGTTAATAGGCTACGGTACCAGCTTTACATCAGGTGGGCCGTATGCTTGTATCCCTCCCGACGTAGTATAAAAAAAAGTTATGGAGCCCCTGGAGTTAATCAAGAAAAACTTGTTTTGTAAAACCTACCCTACCTTAGTACACACATTGTGGATATTTTGATATATTTGTTTGCAATCCATAAGATACCAAATATGTCTTTAGGATAATGTTATCTATCTATCTATAACTTCACGCCAAATCCCTTATGGGGTAGGCAGAGAGAACCGAGCGCCACGTGAATCGATGTTATAATGTTATCATGGACATTATAGCTTTACTCCTAGACATAAACGGTACAAGCAAGAAACTTCAAATGGCAGTAACAACTTAGTTTACTTATATGCAATTGATAATACAATAGGTTAATGAGATTACACTATTTATTTTCTAAGTTGTACAGTGTGCGATAGAAATCACAACAAAAATATAAATGTGAAAACGAGGCCAAGTTGGATAAAAACACAAACTAAGGGTGCCATGAAATGCACATGAAGTTAATCTACTATATATATAATACCTCTTGTGCATTAAGGCACCCCTCACTCACCAAAACGTAGTCTGGTTGCGCTTATATATCTCACCGATTCAAGCCTTCAGTGAGAGAATGATTTTGCGCAGCGAATGTTCTCGAATAACTGTTAAAATAGATCTAAAACATGCCTTATTGTTCGGCAAAATGGTGTGGCTGTAAGCCTCCCGACGTTGTATAAAAAAATATCGATAAATAAGGATGTTGTACGCTATGACTTCTTAGATTTAGAAGAACGAACTTTAAGTTCGTTCGTTATTCGTATTTCATAGTTGCGCCATAATACCATCCATGTCAGAGTGCATGTCAGGTATACATAAAGATAGTTTTTTTTTTAAACAAACATCGGAAGGCATACAAGCATAAAGCGGTTATCGTAGCCTATGAACACTTGGAATACTTCAATCGTTCACTGTACTTCAAGTATCAATCGCGTGATGCCACCTCTGCTCCTAACATAGCAACTCCTTGAGAACCTACTGGTTGACGCCACTCACACGCTTTTCTACACTACGGTTTTCTGTGAGGTGGTGGTACTTCCTCAGACGGGCTGCTTTGCTGCAGCAAAAGTGTGTGAAAAAATCATTGAAAGGAGAATGAGGGTGAAATCCGATGGAAAGCACAGAGTGGATTTCGACGAGGCAGAGGATGTACGGATCAAGTTTTTTCACTCCGCAACATCGTAGAGAAACCTCTGGCTATCGCCCAGAGGGTTTTCTGCGGTTTTGTGGACCTTGAGAAACTATTTGATAGGGTCGTGCGATAGAATCTCTGGAACATTTTGCCCGCATATAGGGTTGAGATGACCATCATCAATCTAAGTATGAAGATTGTACAGCATGAGTGCGGGTGCCGCAGCTTGTCGACATGGTTCGATACCAACATTGGTGTCAGACAGGGATGCGTGTTGTCGTCTCGGCAATTCACCTGTATATGGACAGTTGTCATCAGAGAATAATAAAAATTACTGTGGGATAGCGAATGGATGGCTCAGTGGTCAACCGGCTGCTTTATGCAATCGGCGCGGTATTAATAGCAGAATCACCATCTGAACTGTAAACACTAGTTACAACAATGAAAGATGATTGTATGAAGAAAGGCTTACAATTGAATGCGAAGAAAACCAAGATAATGGTATTTGAAAGAGAGATAACCTAAACGAACACTAGAATTATGGTTGATGATGTAGTGTTGGGGCAAATGGATGAGATTGTATATCTTGGAAGCCCTTTAAGCAGCGATGGAAGGTACACCGCTGATGTGGAGAGACGAGTGAGTGCAGCGAACAGCGTGAATGGAGCATTGGGTAAACTTCTAGGCAGACGAAATCTAAGCCAGAAGGCACAGCTCGCTTAACACAACACGGTGCTAATCCAAACGCTAATTTAAAGAAGTGAAAGCTGGGCAAGGCAGAGAGAGTATGAAAGTAGAATAAATGATGTCGAGATGAGAGCATTGCGCAAAATTTGTGGCATAAAGCTTGCTGACCGCGTTCCTAATGATAACGTAAGAGTGATAGTTGGTCTGAAAGAGAGTGTCGGTGTTAACATAAGAAAGGGCATGCTCCGTTGGTTCAGACATGTAGAAAGAATACAGGATAAAAGAATGACGAAACAGATATACAATGCAACAGTGGAAGGATCTAGGAGCTGAGGAAGACCGAAACTAACCTACCATGACCAAAAAAAATCATGTTTTATCAGAAGTCAACAGAAGTTAAAAGTTATGTCAACAGTCCTAAAATCGGTGAGCGTGCATGAAAAGTGTTACGAATGTTAAAGAAGCGAGTGAAGTGTGTAAGCACCGCGTCTTATGGTGCTCGGTTCTCTTTGCTGCAAGGAATTTGGCGTGGAAGTGTGTAAGTACCGCGTCTTATGGTGCTCGGTTCTCTTTGCTGCAAGGAATTTGGCGTGAAGTTAAATAGATAGATAAAAAAGAAATATACACAATGTCCTGTATCATATACCCGTGCCCTATCAGAATTCGTTAATATGTTAAATGTCTCAAAGTATTGCCATAATAGAGTGTATAATACTTGTATTTCTTATGTCTGTGATTCATTCCATCGTGTCTAGAATGTGAAGGACTCATTTAATTTTAATCCAACAAAACTTCATCCATCCCTCCGAGCAATAATACTCTTCGAAAAACAAGTCCTAAATATGAGGTAAATTTTATTGATCTGTCTTCACGCCCTGTCGCTACCAGGGTACTCGCAGAGAAGTGAACGCGACATAACCCAGTTCTTAAACACCTCGCCTTGCTTGCTTTATATTATTGTCGACGAGCTCGGTGGCGTAGTGGCAACACGCGCTGTTACGTTGTTTTGACACCAATTCTTGTAGGTTCGATTCCCACATAAGACAAACATTTGTGTGCACGAAGATGTGTGTTTGTCTTGGTCTGACAGTTTTTAAGAGTGGTAGGGCGCATCAAAGCAGCCCGTCTGGGGAAGTACCTCCACCTCGCAGAAAACCGCAGCCAAATATAAACTCCCTTGAGGGTTGTTGTGTTCCTGTGAGTGAGTGAGGTCACCAGTAAGCTCCTAAGGAGTAGCTGTGTAAGCAGTAGAGGAGGCATCGCACGAGTGATACTTAATGTGTTGCGAACGTTAATACGGTAACCGCTTTACATCAGGTGGGTCGTATGCTTGTATGCCTCCCGACGATAAATATCAGAACTGGGCCGTATCAATGCATGTCCGAGCGCATTATGAAACTGGTAATACGACTCTTATCATATTAATTTTCCGTGAGGTCTTAGTTTGAGCTTATTCAGAATTTTCATTAGTAATAAAATCAATCAGCGTTTTAATTCCGGTTTAGGACATATATCCAATTCAATTTGTCGCGGATATTGAAATATGCTATATTGGCAGAATAAAAGCCGTATATCATGATTTATTCAGCTTTATTTTACGACTGCACGTCCACAATGAAGGCTATTATTGCAATTGTCTTGGGTGAGTAGTAATATTCTTATTATACATTCATGACGGAACTTATTAGGACATATTGTGCCTCGTGTGCACAAGGCCTTAGATCTAAAATCAAACTGATCACACTATCTTGACAAGAAGCAAACAACGATCGGGGAAAAGGAAGGTGGGACGTCATGATATTCAATAAGGAGCTCAACTGAAACGAAAATATACAGAAGTCTGCAGCCAAATAACAAGGCTAGGTCCAGTTCTTGATTAAAGTTATTAGACAAGTAAGGTTGTCCTCGCTCCAGCCTTAGCAGCGGGGGTGGCAACGAGCGAAGTGTATCCTTCGCTCGTTTGCACAATACAAGCGTTCATATGCTACGTAATCCCTAAAAAAAATCCTACATCATTCGCGAAAGAGATCGGAATCGAAAAGTTGTCTGTCAAAATGTTTGAAATCTGAGTAAAAACTTTTCAAAATCCGTTTAAATGTCCTTTTGGCAGGCAATTTGATGACGTCATGATCTCCGTAGATGAGGAAAGATAGTACAGAAAGTCCTTCTATGTCCGAAGATGGTCCAGTGGATTCACATTTATTTTTGTACCTTTTAAATACTCGCATCCGTTTTGGACATTTTCACACTTCTTTCAAAAGGTCTTCCGAGTGTTTGTGGCCAGACCCTCCAACGACTTCGCTACCACCGATCATCGATGAGAAATTTCGGAGACCATTAATGTTCATATCGCATCCTTTTGAGTCCGCCTACACAGTTCCTACCAAGCTGTTATTTAGCTCGTTGACGAAGATAATTATCTGCCTGGGAGAATTCGGGGTCGTAAGATAGACTTCATTAGACAGTACGTTTCCAGTTTGACGTTGATATTCAAAATACCTCTAACCACACTGAGATCGCTACCGGTTTCCATCCTAGCTATCATGGATATGACATTGAATATCTGTCTTCTGATTATCGAGATAAGGTAGACTTCATCGATATTAGATAGATATCATTCCTGGTAAAACCGTCTGGGCTCATCGAGATCCATTTCCTGTGTGCTGGCTTCCTAAAGTTAGAGTTCATCACAAAATCTCCTCCTTAATGATGTCAGCATACACTCATCCCTTTCGGTTATGCTGCCTTATTCCAAATGCCCCACTGTCTGCTCTGACCCGTTGCTCCTCTGGCACGGGTAGGCCAGAGTAACTGGTCACATTTGAAATTACCCTTAACAACCGTGTAGAAGTCCTACAGACATTTAGGCTTGAAAATTCTCATACATTTCTTTTATGAGGACATCGGGATGCGTTAAGGTCGGCGCGTAGACTTGCAATACATTAAGCGAAATATCCCTTGGTGATTTTAAGTACAAGACACGTTACCCTGGATGACACTGTCTCGATCACAATGATGTTGTTACGAAGAGAACTCGGACGATAAAGCCAACACCACATTGGGACTGTTGATCGCCTTCCCATGTCTTTCCCCTGTCTTCGAACATGTGACAATCTAATGATATCGCAGTACAACTTGCCCATTTCTTCTTCCAACTCACTAATTTTCTCGTCAGACACTTGGGAGGTCCAGTCGCCGTTGATTTCAGTAGTAGTATGTCTTAAAAAAACTAGATCAAAGAAACAAATATTGAAGAACAAATAAAGAGTACAGTAACAGAAATGCTCGCGGATGCGATGATTTTTCTTCGGACAAGCACCTAAGTTGTGAACTTCCTGACAAAGTTTTCCCAAGGGACTACAGCATATACAGCAATTCTTCAATATAGACGTAAATCTATTTTTACAGAATCAGCAACGTACTTACCAGACCTTGCTCCAATCAAATCAATCGATCGGTTTTTTTGAAAAAAAAAATCGAATCCGAGGTGGCGGTTTAATGTTTTCTTAGTTCTATTTTTATTTGTATGCATATTTATTTCTATAGCTGGAGCATCATTGACCTACCATTAGCATAAGAAATGTGCAACAATAATACAATTATGATTTAATGGAATGGCAATTACATATGTAAGGACGAACTAGTGTTTCGCTTTTTTGTTGATGAGTGAGTGCGTGGTTAATATTTTAATTATTATTTTCAGGAACACCGCTCCTATATGAAATCTATATGTTTGTCTGTGAATTTGTCTGTCGCTTTTTTTCGAATATTCGAATGTTGATTTCAGATTCGGATTTAGCATAAAGAAGTAGAATAGGAATGTTCAGGAACACCGTTCCTATCTCTTAAGGAACATGGTCAAAATGGCCGACAAATTTAAAAAATAAATAATTTTCAATTGTTATATAATTGACGAGCCAGGTGTTCCTCTGGCAATGCAAGCTTGCGCATTCTCAACTGGTTTTAATTTGATTACAGAATGGTCATTACATATGAAAGGACGAAATAGTGTTTCACTTTTTTAATCTTTACATGTTTTTCTTTCAGTACCCGCGATTGTGGTCGCATCTAATCCTGGGTTTACAGGTTACACACAGCCATGTATGTGCGCTCCAGGGCCAGATGTTTGTGGCAGCGACGGTGTCACCTACCAGGGTGACTGCAACCTTAATTGTGCTGCTATTAACAAAGTACCAGGCCTGCATAAATTATATGATGGACCGTGTAAAGGTTTCTTATGTGAGTGTGCTCCGGGGCCAGATGTTTGTGGCAGCGACGGTGTTACCTACGCTGGTGATTGTAACCTTAATTGTGCAACTAACTGGAATCCAAGCCTGTATAAAGCATATGATGGCAAGTGTACAGCATATCAATGTTCGTGCCCCCGGGGACCCGCTGTTTGCGGCAGTGACGGTAATACCTACAGCGGTGATTGTCACCTTCTGTGTGTAGCTTATAGTACACCTAGCCTATTCAAAGTACACGATGGACATTGTGCATTAGCGCCCCTATGTGGATGCAAACCGGATAAAGATGTCTGTGGCTGCGACGCTAAAACCTATACTAGTGACTGTGCGCTTAATTGTGCAAAGTTCCGGAATCCTAAGCTGTATAAACTGTATGATGGAAAATGTTTGCCAAACCAACCTGTGTTGTACTAAGGTGACCGATTGATTCCACAATAGGGCCCCTGATTCCTCTTAAACATTACTCGAAAAATCACACAGCCAATTCATTTTCGCATGTCCTCATTAATGTACTGAAATATGGGATTAGATACTACAAGTTGGACGTGTAGAAAACTATAATTCACCAATGTATTTTTACATGAAATTCAGTGGACCTCACAACTGAATTGTGGCACATACGACCAGTCCAGTGTCCATTATAGTAGCTGGTTAGAAAACCAGATGATCTGCTGTTGAGGTGACCCAGAAATATAACAGTAAGACTGCTTAAGACCGTTGTCAGATGACTGATCCTCAAATTCTTCAATTTCCGACAATAAATAAATGTTCAATTTCATATTTGTTTGTTTGTCCTATAATACCTTACTTACATTAATATTGAGCAGTGATACTCATATATTGTGGATTGGCCCTATTGACCACCTGGTCCCCGGTTCAAATCCTGGCGGGGGCATGTACCACTAAATTCGTGTTTTCGGATGTACGTACATATTAGTAATTATCACTTGCTCGGCGGTGAAGGAAAACATCATGAGGAAATCTACACAACCGAGAAATTATATTTCGAAAGACGTGTGACTTAACCTAAGAAAAATCTGATTTTCCCTCAGGGTTGTGGTGGTCTGACGGCAATTTCTCTATGTAAAAATCAGTGGCTTCGCCAAATCCTTAGTCTTAGGTCGCTACCTAAGACTGAGCTAAGGATTTGGCGAAGAAACACCGCCAATCGTTATGTATTAGAAAACTGGATATCGCGAAGATAGTACGATTAAGTACGACGCGGCCACTTCATGCACATGCATCGTGGTTTTTTTTTTAATACTACGTCGGGACCCATACAAGCAAACGGCCCACCTAATGTAAAGCGGGTATCGTAGCCTATTAAAGCTTGCAATATATTAAGTATCAAGCGCGCGATGCCTCCGCTGCTGCTTACACAGCAACTCCTTGGGAACTTACTGGTGACCTCACTCACACGCAGGAACACAACAACCCTCTAGGGAGTTGTTATTTGGCTGCGGTTTTCTGTGAGGTGGAGGTACTTCCCCACACGGGCTGCTATGATGCGTCCTATCTCTTTTAAAACATCCAGACCAAGACAAGCAGACATGTTCATGAACACAAATGTTTGCCTTGTTTATAAATTATGTAGGTACCTATTAGGTTCAAAACTGTCATTTTCAAATGACGATATCGGTATCTGCTATCAAGGGTACGTAATGAATTTATGGATTGTCGTGACGACATTATCTTGATGGATAATATGAGACTGATAGCAAGCTGATGAAATTATGTGGCTGAATGTTTGTCTGGAAAAATGCAATAGCCAAAACACACGGGGGACGGAAAAAGCCGCTTTGCCGCTTTTTCTGCCCCAAAAAAGGAACCCTTACAAGCCCTTGGAACTGTAACATTCAATTTTCAAGTCTACTCAATCAACAACGATTTAGGCCCAATAACTCTATATATCATCGTAATTAAATTGACTTAGAATCATGAAGTTTGACAATAAACAAGGTCTTGCAGCACGAATAAAGGAAAAACCGTAAATCAATAATCTGTAATTAGATTTATTAAAAAAAGCAGTTAAGTGCGAGTCCAATTCGCGCACCGAGGGTTTCGTAAAACATATTTACGCAAATAATTTTTGTAAAAAAATATTTTTTTTGCGATGTAACTACAAATTGACGATTTCCTTGTACTACATGACACTGTTTCTTGTCAAATTTCATGATTCTAGGTCAACGAGGAGTATCCTATAGGTTTTGATTCCCTTGCCAGTGTCAAAATATGCGCAAAAGCGAGGCATAAACGTCCATATCTTTTGATTGCTTTTGATTGTGTTGACTTGGTTAGAAGTTTGATTTCTTCACTGCTGCAAGGGAATGCAGACCTTAGTTTTTGATATTAATTTCAGCCATCCCTGTGAAAAAGGGTCTTGACAGACGGACAACAAAGTGATCATATAAGAGTTTTGAAGTACGGAACCCTAAAAATACTATAAATATATATTTGCCGTTTAAGCTTCGACTGAAGAATGGTAGAACATTTTTTTCAACTGCAATGTCGTATACAACATACACAGGTAGGTACGGAACTTTATGCGATCGTGACGCATGACCGATTTATTTATTTATAATTCAATATTATATGCGTAGTTCTCATTAACAATATCAAATTTGAATTTGTTGATTATTCTGTACTCTGGGAATTACAGTAAATTCCAGCGGAGCAACCAGATAAGTAAGCTTGCCAGTGAACTTAGCTCTGCCGCATATTCAGTTCGGAGATTCAGGCGATTGATGGACTTTACTACTATATGACTATTCTATTTCAGCTACTTTCATAGAAATATGTCGTATCGTATAGATACCGTTGTGGGAAAAGATAGCTGACCAATGCCTACTACGTACCAATGAAGATAAAAATTGTTTCCATGAACAATTTGATCCAAGCAATGACATGATGGTATTGTGTTTGTAATTTTCAAGCAAGAGCGTGCATGAAAAGGGGCTATGAATGTTAAAGAAGCGATTGAGGTATGTAAGGACCGTGTCGTATGACTGTTCGAAGCTGTCTCTAAATTGAATACGTATATAAATTCAGGTTTAAATGCAATTAATATCTAATAGATAAAAAACCACATCTCTGTTATATTTACTTATGTACTCTATTTTAAGACGTATCGACCAGACAAACATATATAAAGCCGCGCAGACTTAATGAGTTCACAGTCGACCCCGAAGCATCAACATGAAGATTACCATCGCTCTCCTCATTTGTAAGTACAAGAAGAACTATAATAGCATATTTTATTGCTATAGGTACTTAAGGCCAATAACGCCGTGTATCATAATTCAATTAAAAAATACACTGCAACATTTCAAAATTTAGAACTGTGGGAGTATCTATATATCTATAACTTCACGCTAAATCCCTTACGAGGTAGGCAGAGAGAACTGAGCGCCACGTGACTCGATCCTTATATAACTCACTCGCTTCTTTAATATTCATTGCTCTTTTCACACACGCTCGCCGGTTTTTAGGGCTCCTGACATCACTTTCTGATAGAACACGACCAATTATATTTAATTACTGTGGTACTGAGTATCATTTGTTCGGTGGCTCAGTCGTGAATGACGCGACTTTGACACCAACGCTCGTGGGTTCGATTCCCACACAAGACAAACATTTGTGTGCATGAACATGTCTGTTTGTCTTGGTCTGGGTATTTTCTATGTATAATAAGTATGTATTTACAAAAAAAAAATGTATTTACGTATGTTTATCAGTTGTCTAGTACCCATAACACAAGCTTCGCTAACTTGGGCTAGATGGCGCTGTGTAATTTGTCCGACAATATTTATTATTATTATTTGTACAAGCCAATTAAAAAACATGCCTGCCATTATTTACATACTGCACATATTGCGTAAGATCACCTTTCAAAAGCCTTTATTTTGATAACCTACCCGATAGGTTTGTAAGATTGGGTCCAGAAGCAATGAGAGACGGATAGATGCGAGAGTGATATTCCATTTTTACCATTCAAGACATATAAACTAAACCCATACTATCACTTGCTCGGCGGTGAAGAAAAACATCATGAGGAAAATAAAGGAAGTCTGGGAAAGTATCTCCACCTCACAGAACACGGCAGTCAAATAGCAACTCGCTAGGCGGTTGTTGTGTTCCTGCGTGTGAGTGAGGTTACCAGTAAGCTCCTACGGAGTAGGTAGTTACTGTGTTAGCAGCAGAGAAGGCATTGCGCGAGTGATTCTTAACGTATTACAAGCGTTCATAGGCTACGGTAACCGCTTCACATCATGTGGGCCGTATGCTTCTATGCCTTTCGCCGTTGTATAAAAAAAAAAGTGTGCGTCTCGGGACGCCCGACAGAAGTGACAACTTAAACTAATCCGCTGCCGTATGCATGAGAGAAAGGGAAGCCAGACAGACTGGCGCTGTAACGCGTTGCATAACAAAGCGGTTTACCCTCCCATAAGAAGGTATCA
Source organism: Pyralis farinalis (assembly GCA_947507595.1). Classification (NCBI taxonomy): domain Eukaryota; kingdom Metazoa; phylum Arthropoda; class Insecta; order Lepidoptera; family Pyralidae; genus Pyralis; species Pyralis farinalis. The sequence goes on along the minus strand of OX382260.1, from coordinate 33,577,985 downwards.
CCTCAAAATTTTAGATAAATTTTGCTTCAACCTATTTTTTTTCTTTTCAGTTTCCGTGCTGGCTCTGTCAGCGGCGACGGAACTCATTCCAAAATGTGGATGTCCACCGGCTGAAGACATTTGTGCAAGCAATGGAGTGACTTACAATGGAGTGTGTGCAATGGGCTGTGATCGCAAATACGAAAATCTTCACAAAGTACATGATGGCCCTTGTAAATGAAAATGGTCTATAAAATTTACTAATAGTATATTCCGTATACGTTTTTTTTCTGTTTTGAACAATCTCAACTCCGGCGATAGTATTAAAATTAAAAAATAAACCACTAAACTACTGAAAAAGCGTGTAATTTTCATTTTGTTTTACTATTATATTTATTGTATAAAAAATAATGTATTACCCATTTTTTATTTTGCAACAATACCCCAACTGAAGTCACTAAAATTATTTACTTCCATGAAGTTTGGATGATAGGTAAGCGCATACTACGAAGAGATTGTATGAAATTCGTCGTTGAGGTAGTAGTAATAAGAAGAATGCAAAATGTAAGAGAATTCGGCGTAAAATTCACGCAAATTACATTTGGTAATTAGTGTTTAAGTTGTAAAGTACACAGAAATGTTTTATGATTTAAAATGATTTTTAAATGGGGTAACATAGCGGATAAAAGTTTGTATGGAGATTCCGCAACTTATGTAGTTTTACTGCTATTTACATGTAACTTTTTGGTAAATGAATTAAGACTGATTTATTTCAACGTTAACGGAAAATCTTCCGTTTAATGGTGCTTATAGGGGCTGAAGGTTTGCATAGGGGATTTGTTACTTTTAACTGTCAGGTTTTTAAAGTTAAGACCTACTAACTGAACAGCAGTGAATGCGTCAGTCGGCACTTATTCACATGAAGTAACTGTTGGCCAAATCATAGTAGCAAAGTATAGATCAAATTGCCTGTAATAAATAGGTAGTTCTTAATCATTAGGCAAATACGATATAAATATTATACTATGTTACGTTCGCGCATGTCCCGTGGGACTCGCTTTTTCTTGCTGTCTTTTTTTTCTCAGCTTCCAAGGATCGTATAAATATGTTGAATAGCATATAATCTTCCTCAAAAATTGGGCAATCAAATGCAAAAAGAAATTTTCAAACTAGTATGTATATCTTCACGCCAGGTCCCTGACTGGTAGGCAGAGAGAATCGACCGCCATAAGACTCGGTCCTTATACACTTCAGTTGCTTCTTTCAACATTCATAGCTCTTTTCGTGCACGTCACCTTCTGATAAAACACGATCAATTTGGTAGATTAGTCTTGGTCTTCCTCGGCTCCTACATCCTTCCACTTTCCATTGTGTATCTGTTTCGTCATTCCTTCATCCTGCATTCTTTCTACATGTCCGAACCACCGGAGCATGCCTTCTCTTATCTTAACACCGAATCTTTCAGACCAACTCTCCTACGTCATCAGTACGAACGTGGTCAGCAAGCCTTATGCCACAAATTTTGCACAATACTCACATTCGACCGCATTTAGTAGTTGTGACGCGTAGTTACAGAAATTAGCGCATTCAAACAAACATACAAACACTAAAACTCTTCCGCTTTATACATATATTTGTATAGATGTACAGATAGAATATTAAAGAAGCATGTGAGGTGTAAAAGGACCGCGTGTTACGGCGCTCGGTTCTCTCTGCCTACCCCGCCAGGGACCTGTCTTGAAAATATAATATCTAATAGTAGTAGTACAAACACAATAGGTATATAAACTAGAAGACTGAACTATAAGTTTTTATCTATATAAAATGTATATCGTTTGGCAATGACAGATTACATACACACAAACGGGCACAAAGGTGATAGGTCAGAATTACTAAAAAAACAACATTTTCTCGATCTTTTTATCTATTATTTCCTAACTTTAATACGAACTAAATAGTAAATAAACAACACATCATATATATTTTTTAATTCAATTAATATTTTCTAAAATTTTGTAAGGAATACCTAACTTGCATTTGTACGTCTGCATAGGCTACCTTGTAAACAGTTGTAGCATGAGGTTGTTTGATGTAAATTACTTTCGATTGCCTGAAAAGGAACTGTTTCCTTTCTTTTCGTTCGTTCTTTTTCTTTCTTTCTCGATAACATCTTTTTTATACAATATCTGAAGGCATACAAGCGTACGGTCTATCTGATGTAAAGCGGGACCCTCCGTTGGAGTTGCTGTGTCTGCTGCAGAGGTGGAGACGGAAAAAAAAAATCAAATTCGTCTATAAAACATATATACTATTTCAACATGGGAAATATTGTAAGCAATGTAAGTGAAATAAATAATTGTGTACCAACGTTGACAAAAAAATGCGGTATTAATATGATGGCTGGAACAAAATTACATTTAACGACCACTGAATACGTGTATATTGATCAAATTTTGAATGCAACTAACCAAACGTGGCCTTTATAGCCAAGACGTTGCTGAAAATACGTAAAAAATAGTTAAGTCTTCGTTACAAGAAGCTCGAAATCTTGGCTGTATGCCGCTAAGTATTTACTTGGCAATGTATTAAAGACAACGAATCATCAATCTTTAAAGCTGTTGCACTGCAAACACTGGTCACAATGACGAAAGTCGTTTGTATGGAGTAAGGATAACTACTGAATGCGTAGAAAACAAAGATAATGGTATTTGAAAGAGAGTAAACCAGAATCAATGTAAGGACTATGGTTAATGATACAGTGTTGGAACAAGTGGATGAGATTATATATCTTGAATGGAAGCGCATCCAAGATAGCAGGGTTTAAAGGTACACCGCTGATGTGGGTGATGAGTGAGTGCTGTGAATCGAGCTAGAGAAAGCTTCTTAGCAGTAAAAGCTTGAGAGAGATGGCACAGCTCCCTATAAACAACGCAGTGCTGGTCCTAACGATAACTTATGGAAGTGAGAGCTGGGTATGGCAGAGAGAGCATGAAAGTAGGAAAACGGTGAAGGTTTATTTTTTATTTGTGACATTTAGAACGTTTATTGCTATTACTTTTATATAATATTTGCATACCTGTATCTAAAACAGGTAGAGTACATGTACAAGATTGTTATTTTATTAGCTTAACAACTTAATGAACTTGTATTCTGGCAAATAAAGAATTTGATTGATTGATTGACGAAATGCAAACATTGCGCAAAATTTATAGCGTAACGCTTACAGACCATGTTCACAATGATGATGTTAGAAACAGAGTTGGTCTGAAAGATTGTGTCGGATTTAAGAAAGGACGAAGTATACTTCGTTGGTTTGGGCATGTAGAAAGAATGCATGATGAAAATCACGGATATACAACGTGAAAGCAAAAGGATGTTAAAACCGAGGAAGGCCTTAACATGACCAAATTGGTCGTGTTTCAAGAGAGGTAGGGCGCATCAAAGCAGTCCGTCTGGGGAAGTACCTCTACCTCACAGAAAACCGCAGCCAAATAACAACTCCCTAGAGGATTGTTGTGTTCCTGCGTGTGAGTGAGGACCAATATGCTCCCAAGGAGTTGCTGTGTAAGCAGCAGAGGAGGCATCACGCGAGTGATACTTAATGTATTACAAGCGTTAATAGGCTACGGTAGCCGCTATACATCAGGTGGGCCGTATGCTTGTATGCCTCCCGACGTAGTACAAAAAAAAGAAAAAGGTGATGTCAAGAGACCGTGCATGAGAATAGCTATAAATGTTAAAGAAGCGAGTTAGGTGTGTAAGGACCGAGTCATGTGGCGTTCGGTTCTCTCTGCCTACACCACAAGTGATTTCACGTGAAGGTGCAGATGGACACAATATTATGCTACTTTGACACCAAGGCCCGTGGGTTCTATCTATACATATAAATAAAATTGGGAGTGTCTGTTTGTAATATTAAAATAACCCCTTTTTACTAAATGCATATGGATGTATACACGGTACATATATCAAAATGAATATTTTTACCATTTTTGTCCGTCTGTCTGTTTGTTCCGGCTAATCTTTGAAACGGCTGGACCGAGTTTGACGGGACGTTCACTGGCAGATAGCTTATATAGTAACATATGCTACTTTTATTTTAGAAATTTTATTTAATTTTATTTTATTATATTCATATTAGAATAAATAATAAAAAAATAACTATTTTTTGGCGCGGACGAAGTATTATATAAGAAGATTATTTTGCTGTTCGCTATTTTACTCTGCTTCTTTAGGTACTTATAATGAAATCAAATAAATAAAAATATAACTGAACAATAACTTTTTTGTTAAATTCCGCGCGGACGAAGTCGCGGGCACAGCTAGTTTCCACATAAGATAAACATTTACGTACAATAATATTCTGTTTGTTTGTATTGGTATTGCTTTTTAGAGAGGTAGGGCGCGTCAAAGCAGCCCGTCTGGGGAAGTACCTCCACCTCACAGAAAATCGCAGCAAAATAACAACTCCCTTGAGGAATGTTGTGCCCCTGCACCCGCAGGGTAAGGGTAAGTGGGGTATCAGTTAGTTCCTAAGGAGTTGCTGTGTTAGCAGCACGGATGGCATCACACGCGCAATACCTCCTGTATTGCAAACATAGGCTACGGTAACCAGTTGTACATCAGGTGGACCGTTTTTTGATCATTAGGTGGCCTCCACATATTGTACAAAAATGGTTTTCCTTAACCATTATTTTACAACCATCTGAAAGCAGCTCGCAGCTTTAAAGATACAGATATTCAGAAATAATTCCTAATCATCAATTTACATAATTCCATTTTAATGATCAAATTACATAATAATGTATGTATGTATATTTTCACGCCAAGTCCCTTGCGGGGTAGGCAGAGAGAACCGAGCGCCATAAGAACCGATCCTTACATCATTCGCTCTGTGACATTCATAGATCTTTTCATGCACGCTCGCCGGTTCCTGGGGCTCCTGACATCACCTTCTGATAGAACACGACCTATTTGGTCATGGTAGGTTAGTCTCGGTCTTCCTCGGTTCTTACATCCTTCCACTTGTGCATTGTATATCTGTTTCGTCATTCTTTCGTCCCGCATTCTTTCTACATGTCCAAACCAATAATACTATTTTAATTATTAAAACATTTTATTTGTCATTTCATTATCTGAAACAACTAATAATGAACGTGTTACCATAACTGCCTAGTAAATTAATTTAATGGGAAGTCTTTCTTGTTATTAATGAATAAGTAATTATTTAATGTATGTATGTATGTATGTATATCTTCACGCCAAGTCCCTTGCGGGGTAGGCAGAGAGAACCGAGCGCCATAAGACGCGGTCCTTGCATATTTCACTCGCTTCTGTGACATTCATAGCTCTTTTCATGCACGCTCGCCGGTTCCTGGGGCTTCTGACGTCACCTTCTGATAAAACACGACCAATTTGGTCATGGTAGGTTAGTCTCGGTTAGTTTTAATTATTTAATAACGCCAAATATATTTGAGCGTTATTAACGCCATCGACTATTCTTAGATCACGACAACAATATTGTTAACACAAAACCAAGGAACTACTCGACTGCGCATGAAGCATCCTGCGCTCACATGAACATTGTTTCGTTTGTGAGGAGCTCGGTGGCGCAGTGGTGAAACGCGCTGTTACGCTTCTTTGACACCAACGCTCGTGGGTTCGTCTCCCACACAGGACAAACATTTGTGTGCATGAACATGTCTGTCTTGGCCTGGGTATTTTCTATAGTATGCTTTACAAAAAAAAAAGTATTAACGTATGTTTATCGGTATCCATAACAACTTTGAGGCTAACTAGCGCTGTGTAATTTGTCCGATTGTTCAAAATATGTTTCAGTGCCTATACAGCGATTTAAGCCTACTCACCAATGAAATGAAAATTCCTTTATTTAAAATAATGTGTCTTAAACTAAACATGGCCAGGGTTTCCTTTTAAGTAAAAAAATATACTTGTGGAGGAAACCCTGCTGTTCCTTATTTACTTTTTAATTGTAACAGTATTTATGGCCAGACTAAGTATAGGCCTGCAGGAACTGGAGGTCTTTTGTTGTAAATATTCTATCTATCTATCTATAACTTCACGCCAAATCCCTTGGGGGGTAGGCAGAGATGCTTACACACCACACTCGCTTCACATTCATTGCTCTTCTCATGCAGGCTCGCCGGTTTCTAGGGCTCCTGACATCACCTTCTAATAGAACACGACCAATTTGGTCATGGTAGGAAAGTGTTGGCGTTCCTAAGCTCCTTCTACTTTTGCGTTGTATATCTGCTTCGTCATTCTTTCATCCTGCATTCTTTCTACATGTCCGAACCAACGGAGCATGCCTCTTCCTATTTTAATATCGACGCTCTCTTTCAGACCAACTCTGTTTCTAACATCACCACTGCGAATACGGTCAACAAGCGTTATGCCACAAATTTTGCACAACGTTCGCATTTCGACCACGTTTATCCTACTTTCATGATCTCTCTCTGCCATACCCACTTCGCTTCCATATGTAAGCGTTGGGACCAAGCAGCACTACATTGTGTATAACATTAGCTTAGAAGTTGGAATAAGTTGTGTATGCCGGTACATCGGCTTGCTAGGACTGGTAGATCTTTTCTTATAAATTATATTCGATTTTACAATAAATTGCCTGTAACAGTTCTGTCCTTTCCTCACAATGTATTCAAAAAGCACATTAAAAATACTCTCTGTAGAAGGGCTTATTATAGAATTGATGAATATTTAACTAACAAAGATGTCTGGAAATAATTCAGCACAGACTATCTGTCCTTAACAATCTTTAATTTTACCATTTGATAACATTATTGTACCAATATGCTGATGTGAATTTATTGTAATATCTAATTGACAATTTTAAAAGAGGCAGAGACCTATATTGGCAAGTTTCTTTCGGCATTTCTTCTTCACCAATAGTCATTTTCGAAATGCTAGTAGATTAAAAAAAAGGAAAAAAGTAAAATAAGAGAATTAAATAAGATACAATACGATTATATTTCAAAAAATGTAAGACGTGTCTAAGTGCCCGCGAGGGCCCAATGGCAAATAAAGAATTTTTATCTTTATCTTTTTTTATCTTTTAACGAGTTGTGCCTTCTGGCTCAAGTTTTTACTGCCAAGAAATTTTCCCAACGCTCCATTCCCACTATACCCAACATTCACTCGTCTTTCTACATCAGCGGTGTACCTTCCATCCCTGCTGAAAGCGCATCCAAGATATACAATCTCATCCACTTGTTCCAACACTTCATCATCAACCGTATTAAATATTGATTCTATAATAAGCAACATTAATAGTCTAATGGATATAGAACCAGCCTATCGTGTTCTAGCATTTATGTGCATATTTGTAATTATCATTTGCTCGGTGATTAAGGTAATCATCGTAAGGAAACCAATAGGTACGTCCAAGAAATTATACTTCGGAAGACGTGTGACCCCTAACCTTAGAAAAGTCTGGTGTTCCGTCTGAGTTGTGGAGGTCTAACGGCAGTCGCTCCATGTCAAAATCGATATCTTCGCCTAATCCTCAGGCAGCGTACCCGGTCACTCCTAATAGATTAGGAAACGGGATAACATTAGGACTAAGAAGAAGATTCATTCAATACATTTTTTATACGTCGAGATGAAGACAAGCATGCGACCCAACTGATGTAAAGTGGTTCCCGAAGTCCATGAACCCTTCAATACGTAAGCGTTGGGACCAGCATTGCATTGTGTATAGCGAGTTGTGCCTTCTGGCTCAAGTTTTTACTGCCAAGAAGTTTTCCCAACGCTCCATTCTCACTATTCCCAGCATTCATTCCAACTCGTCTTTCTACATCAGCGGTGTACCTTCCATCCCTACTGAAAGCACATCCAAGACAGTGGCGTGCACTCCATATAGGCAAAAAGACATTGCCTACCCTATCAATTTGATAAATACCATCCGATGTTTCATTCTTAAACATAGTTTTTAACTAATATTTCGTATCAAAAACAAAAAATTAAAAGCTCCATCTATCGGTATCGGTAAGTTATTAAAGTCATCGCTAGTCATATTCAAATCGCAGCTAGGCGCTACGCTACACTAGCGCCGCATTGGCAGCTTTTTACGGCAGAGACACTAACTATATCTGTCTAAATTTACGTATGTGTGCCGTGTTGTTTATACAAATACTGTAGTGTGCATTCCTATAATTACATTGCCCACAATAACACAAATAACGCACACAATCGCAAAGTATAGACAATGTCTTTTCAGCTGAACTATAACGTAAATCACCGAAGTGTCGCGAGCATTGCTACGTAACTATTTTAAAAAGTAGTTTGCTGCATATAATTATAGTGAAAGATATTGCCATTTCTTTTTTTCGTATAAAATTGATGTTCAATTTTATTTTGATTTTAAAACGGCCGCCATTGTTTTTGTTTTGAATCGATTGACTGGTAGCAGACGAAATAAGATTTTAAAGTTTTAAAGTTGATAAATATGATGATATTCACTGCGAAAGTTGTTCATGTGGTGTGTGTAGGGAAAATAAATGTTTTCAAAACTATCTTTCGGTGAAAAAAAACAAGTGATCACATACATCATTATTTCCACAAGATTGGGTAACCAAAATCAACATTCTGTATTTTTTGGTAAGTTAATAGCTTTAAAAAAATTCTGCCTACCCTGTCAAAAATCTCTGTGCACGCCACTGATCCAAGATATACAATCTCATCCACTTGTTCCAACACGTCATCATCGACCGTATTAAATATTGATTCTATAATAAGCAGCATTAATAGTCTATAGGATTCTTTATCCATACCAGCCTATCGTGTTCTAGCATTTATGTGCTTATTTATAAGTATCATTTGCTCGGTGATAAAGGTAAGCATCGTATGAAAACCAATAGGTACGTCCAAGAAAGTACACTTCGGAAGACGTGGGACCCCTAACCTAAGAAAAGTCTTGCTTTCCGTCTGAGTTGTGGAGGTCTAACGGCAGTCGCTCCATGTCAAAATGGATATCTTCACCAAATCCTCAGGCAGTGTACCCGGTCACTCCTAATAGATTAGGAAACGGGATAACATTAGGACGAAGAAAAAGATTCATTCAATACATTTTTTATACGTCGAGATGAAGACAAGCATGCGACCCAACTGATGTAAAGTGGTTACCGAAGTCCATGAACCCTTACAAGGAGGATCGCTCGCACGCTTATATGTAGATACATATATTACTTAATATGTGAAATAGTTTACAATTACATTTCATGTTCACATGTAGTTTATAATTAATAATATCCATTTATTATGCATCAAAACAAAAATTATACAAAACGTTAAATTTAATCAAATTATGTCATTAAATAGTGTAACCCGCAAGCACTGATGTCAAAGTAGTGTTACTAAACACTGTGCCACAGAGCTCATCAAATAAAATCGCAATTTAAAAGTGTTTAAACACACCTTCAATATACATCAACATGATACAGATCAAAAATGATTCAAATGTTGATGTGGAAACTTCAAAAATTTCCTATTGTGTACAAAAAAACTTAGCCACATCCTTGATATTATATTTACTTACTGTATTATCAGATGCAGCGAACAGACTCACACAAACATATATAAAGCCGCGCAGACTAAATGAGTTCACAGTCGATCCCAAGACAGCAACATGAAGATTACCATCGCTCTACTCATTCGTAAGTACTTACAGAAAGGAATAATCATATTTTACTTCTATATTTAATGTGTATGGTAGAAATATAGTTTTATATAGAAAAAGTACCCTGGAACCTTATAAAAGGTTTATTTGAAAGTGGAACAGTGGTAGTCTGTGGTTCGAATACTGGTGTGGGCATCTACCACTAAACTTGTGTTTTCGGTTTTATGTACATATTCGTAATTATCACTTGGTCGGCGGTGAAGGAAAATGTCGTGAGGAAATCTGCACGTCCAATAAAATATATTTCAAAAGACATCCTTAGGATATCAAGATATGTTATATAATTTATTAAGATCTGTATAAGTTTTTAAGATAGGTAGGGCGCATTAAAGCACCCCGTCAGAGGAAGTACCTCCACCTCACAGAAAATGGCAGCAAAATAACAACTACCTAGAGGGCTGTTGTACCTGCGTGTGAGTGAGGTCACCTACACGCTCCTAAGGAGTTGCGTGGCATTTGGCCCCTCAAAAGCGTTAAAGCTCTCTTGCACTATATTTACCTATCATCATTGTATAACGATCCCATTCTCCAATCGCAGTATCTCTGCAGCTTTCGCAACGGTCAACTTCAACCAAATAGCGCCAACGTTTCATGTCCAAATGCTTTACACGCATCACAATACTGGAATTAGTTACCCGAACCCTATAGTACTCCCAACGCAAATATGCGTTTAAAAACAAATTACCTACCTTCTAGAGAACCTGTTCAAGCAATAGTCCAAACCGCACCATTAGTAATTTAATTAAATTACAAATAAACATTAAGCCTTGACAGTTGTATGTATATATGTCACAATGTTAAGTCTATCTAGTTAGGTTACGTCTTAGTAACATTTTATCTATTTTATTATAACAAACCCCAATCATATTTTCTCCACTGCATATGGTAGATTAGCAGAAAATGCAATCAGCATTATTATTATGTTTTATTGTATCAATATAGTATTTTCTAAACAATATGAGATTGGTCAACATTTAAAAATTATCACCATAAAAACTGCCGACGAATGTATATTTTTTAATAAATAAACCTTTAAATGACCCAAAAATATATTTAAAGATTATTTATTAAAAAAATGGCGGAACGCGTTATGCCAACTGTAAGTAAACAAACTACTAGGCGTAAAAACTATTATTTATTGCAATTGATTAACTAATAACAAACAAAATAAGTTACTAACAAGTTAGTTAAATGCTACAAACTTTCAAACAGCTTTAATAACATGAATAAAATAATTGTTACTACGGTTTGTAGTTTGATTACGTACAAATGACATCACGTATTGTTTACGTGCATTGCATTGTTTACGTACATTTTTAAATAAATAATCTTTATACATAATCTTGTCTAGTCACTCCCATTTTCATACATAAAAAGAAGAACTTTACTTATCAGACCCCTCTCAGTGCTTTAGAAATGGCTTCATAGACTTTACTTTCAACTTTGTTTTTTTTTCAGTCTCCGTGGTGGCTCTAACAAGGGCTGCGGAACCAGAACCTATTGCATTATGTGGGTGTCCCCCCGCTGAAGATATCTGCGCAAGCAATGGAGTCACGTACAATGGAGTGTGCGAGATGGGCTGTGACCACAAATTCAAAAATCTGGAGAAAGTACATGACGGTCCTTGCAAATGAAAATAGTATAAAGTATTACCTTATCTAGTACTACATTGTGAGGTAGACATTTTCTTTTAATTTTAATAATCTGCGAGATTCTTAAAATTAAAAAAAACTATCGGCTACTACGAAAGCGTTCTATATTTTCTGCTACATTTCCACTACACTGCATTTTCATAAAACTATACTACCAAAGCACTATCTTTTATTTTATAACATAACACAATACCTTCTGAGTGAGTATTGCATTTTTTTATAAAACGTGGGGAGGCATATAAACTTACTGTCAAACTGATGTAAAACGGTTATCGTAGCCTATGAACGTCTGCAACACATAAGTATCAAACGCGCTTGGTGGCACGCCACATGCTTGTATGCTTAATTTATAAAAAATAAGAACGGTTTACTTGGAGAATGACCTCCCTGCCGAGATTTTCCCTAGCGACTACAGCATGAAGTTCCTAAAAAAAGACGGGAAGACGTTTCTATTATTTAAGTTATATTAATGCCAACATGGGTATGGCAGAAGAAGCATGAATTCAGGGTGAACGCTGTTGAAATGAAAGCGCTGAGGAGTATGTATGGAGTAAAAATGATGATAGAGTAACAAATGGCACAATACCAGAACAATAAGAGAAATCAATGATGTAGTGACAAAAATTAAAAAGGGTATGCTGAGATGGTTCGGACATTCGGACAAAAAAAAAAATTATTATTATTATTTAAAAATAATCGATGACATAAGAGTTACGAAAGAAGTATACCGAGCAATAGTGAGTGGAGATATCGGCAGGGGCCGCCCTAGATGCACACATATGGATCAAATAACGGATGTGCTGAAAAAGGGCCAAAACAAAAGCACCCAAGATGAGCGTGGAAGAGGCGAGAAAGATGTTTAATAATCCTTAATTTTTTTATTCCATTGTAAAATATTTAGAGAATTTCCGGCAAGTTTGTAACATAAATAACTATAAAATAATACATACATATTTACTTCGCCGTTATAAAAAAATACTGAATCCCATCAATCCGATGGGTTGTTATGACCACTATAAGTAGTAGATAACCTAGTAGCTAGATGGCACTAGCACGATTTTACTATATATATGAATGTAGGAAGGCTTACAGGATCGATGAATTTGACCGACTGAGATGTCTGGAAATGAGACAGCACATGTACTATATACATATTAATATATCTGCAATGTTACCACTTGACATGCACTGACATGACTTGATATGCACTGACATGAATTTATTAAAGATGAAGATAAAAGTTTTATTGCCATTGGGCCCTCGCGGCTATATAGACACATCTTACGAGTTTTTGAAATGTAATCTTATTGCATTTTATTGAATTCTCTTACGTTACTCTTTTTCTTTTTTAATCTGCTAGCATTTTGAAATTGACATTGACAACGAAAAAGAAATGCCGAAAGAAACTTGCCAATATAGATTTCTTTTAAAATTGTCAATTAGATATTACAATAAATTCACATTAGCATACAAGTACAATAATGATATTAAATGGTAGAATTAAATATTAACAAGAACAGGTCGTCTTGTAAAAAAAATTGACGATTTGAAAAAAGACTTAGGTATATTGGCAAGTTTTTTTAACGTTTTCGAAATGGTTAAAAAGTCAAATTAAAACTATGAAATATGAATAATAGTTACCAACGAGGGTCTATGGATCAGCAAACTGAAGTGGTAGTAAGCAGGCCACATAGCTCGAAGAACCTCACTAGCAATACTAGTAAGTTCCTGACTTGTCTTACAGCATATGAGCTGTTTTGCCACCCCTGTTGCTAACACATATGAGATACTTCCTGTATTGCGAGCGTTTACAGGCCGCGGTAACCACCTTACTTCAGCGGTCTGAAAAACAGTCTGTTGCAGCGCCTACAGTAACTTTAATAGCCACAACTCACACGTCGAATTCACTGCTACATATTTTGTTGTGATTTTGCCCCAACTGCCCCGAAAAGAAGTATATGTGTTTTAAATTAATATATGCAGCACTGCTCTGGAATAAACTGCCAATGCATATAAGAGATTGTACATCAGTTACAATTTAAATAAATGTTTAAGAAAACACTATTTTTCTCAGACAGTGTAATAAATATGTATCTATGTAGTGTATGTATTTATATATATTATAGTACATTGAAATATTAATAGGCTATGAATCAAATTTTTAAATACCAAGTATAATATAGTTATTTTTATTTTTTGCACCTGTTATTTTTTATGTATGTTTGTTTGCCACCTGACGTAGTCTGTATATTTATACATTTTCATAGTACTTTATTGTTTCGCCGTAATAAATTAAAATAGCGCGAAAGCAACACTGAGGGAACAGTACCGCCACGCAATAGAGATTGGGCGGATTAGCCTGCAAATTAGCGGGTAGGGGAGGGATGACGCCGCTCTGCCCTGCACCGCACGGCACAGTTGCTCTGTCTAGACGGCTGAGCTGTTCCACTATTATTAATTATCACACTATGGTATAATGGTCTTCTTCAGTTAAGGTGGTCCTGATTACTGTGCCCTACAGCCCTCTACAGGTAAAAGTCAGAGCTTTTTTTGGTTGGGAATAGGCATCATATGAAGATGACAGTTGCTATAACTTCTAGCCAAATCCCTTGGGGTGTAGGCAGAGTGAACCGAGCGCCCCACGTGACTCGATCCATACATACCTCACTCGCTTCTTTAACATTCATTGTCACTCTTCTCATGCACGTTAGCCGGTTTCTAGGGCTCCTGATATCACCTTCTGATAGAACACAAACAATTTGCTCATGATAGGTAAGTCTCGGCCCTCCTCGGCTCCTACATCCTTTCATTTTTACATAGTGTATCCACTTCGTCATTCTTTCATCCTACATTCTTTCTACATGTACGAACCAACGGAGCATGCCTCTTCTTATTTCAACACAGACGCTCTCTTTCAAACCATCTCTGTTTCTAATATCATCATTGCGAATACGGTCAACAAGCGTTACACCACAAATTTTGCGCAAAGCTCGCATTTCGACCGCGTTTATCCTACTTTCATGCTCTCTCTGCTATACCCAGCTCTCGTTTCCATAAGTAAGCGTTGCGACCAGCACTGCATTGTGTATAGCGAGTTGTGCCTTCTGGCTCAAGTTTTGACTGCCAAGAAGTTTTCCCAACGCTCCATTTACAGTATTCCCAGCATTCACTCCAACTCGTCTTTCTACATCAGCGGTGTAGCTTCCATCCCTGTTCAAAGCGCATCCAAGATATACAATCTCATCCACTTGTTCCAAGACTTCATCATCAACCGTATTAAATATTGATTCTATAATAAGCAGCATTGATAGTCTAATGGATAAAGAACCAGCCTATCGTGTTCTAGCATTTATGTGAATATTTGTAATTATCATTTGCTCGGTGATAATGGTAATCATCGTGAGGAAACCAATAGGTACGTCCAAGAAATTATACTTCGGAAGACGCGGGACCCCTAACATAAGAAAAGTCTGGCTTTCCGTCTGAGTTGTGGAGGTCTAACGGCAGTCGCTCCATGTCAAAATGGATATCATCGCCAAATCCTCAGGCAGCGTAGCCGGTCACTCCTAATAGATTAGGAAAAGGGATAACATTAGGACGAAGAAGAAGATTCATTCAATACATTTTTGATACGTCGAGATGGAGACAAGCATGCGACCCAACTGATGTAAAGTGGTTACCGAAGTCCATGAACCCTTACAAGGAGGATCGCTCGCACGCTTATACATTGATTAATATGTAAAATAGTTTACAATTACATTGAAAGTGATAGGATGTAGAAACCGAGGAAGACCAAGACTAACCTACCATGACCAAATTGGTCGTGTTTTATCAGATGGTGATGTCAAGAGTCCTAGAAACCGGCGAGCGTGCGCGAAAAGCAGTTATGAATGTTAAAGAAGGGAGTGAAGTGTGTAAGGACCGCGTCTTATGGCGCTCGGTTCTCTCTGCCTACCCCACAAGGGATTTGGCGTGAAGTTATAGACAGATAGATAGATATATTACATGTTATGTTCACATGTAGTTTTTAATTAATAATATATATGTATTATGCATCAAAACAAAAATTATACAAAACGTCAAATTTAATCAAATTATGTCAGTGAATGTATTGCATAGTATAACCCACAAGCACTGATGCCAAAGTAGTGTTACTAAACACTGTGCCACCAAGCTCGTCAAATAAAATCGGCATTTAAAAATGTGTATAAACAAACCTTCAATATTAAAAAACAGCTTTTTAGAGTTATCCCACAGGATAGTGTCGCCTAATAAAAAAAAACAAACCTACTGTCTGCAAGGGGAGGTGCTCTTAATTGTTTGTTATACCTTTTTAGTTTATAACATTGTTGGTATTAACCCCATCTATAACCATTCCAAATTTTGCCATTCTACAGCAGATACTCTGATGCATGTCAACATGATACAGATCAAAAATGATTCATAAGTAGATGTGATAACTTCAAAACTTTCCTATCGTGTGCATATAAATGCTTCAGAGTGTAATTAGTAGTTTCTTCAAGACATCAAATTGTTTCCTTGAAGTTAAAAATAGGTAAAAAAATTTAACCACATCATTGATATTATATTTACTTACTGTACTATCAGAAGCGGCGAACAGCTCACACAAACATATATAAAGCCGCGCGGACTAAATGAGTTCATAGTCGATCCCAAGACAGCAACATGAAGATTACCATCGCTCTACTCATTCGTAAGTACTTACAGAAAGGAATAATCATATTTTACTTCTATATTTAATGTGTATGGTAGTAACGAGTATGCACTCAAGGACAACAATAGCGTTTTATATAGAAAAAGTACCCTGGAACCTTCTAAAAGGATTCATTTGAAAGGGGAACAGTGATAGTGGATAAAGAACCGCAACCTTAACCGACCGGTATGCGGTTCGAGCGTTCATAAGCTACAGTAACCGCTTTCCATCAGGTGGGCCATATACTTGTATGCCTCCCAACGTTGTATAAAAAGAAAGTTAAGATATGTGACGTTATACCTTGCAAAACAAAAGTAACCCTATTCTACAGTGTTGGCCCCTCAAAAGCGCTATAGCTCTCTGACACTATATTTACCTATCTTCATTATATAACGATCCCATTCTCCCGTCGCAGTATCTCTGCAGCTTTCGCAATGGTCATCTTCAACCAAATAGTGCCAACATTTCATGTCCAAATGCTTTACAAGCGTCACAATACTGGAATTCGTTACCCGAACCCATTAGTACTCCCCACGCAAATTTGCCTTTAAAAACAAATTACCTATCTTCGAGAGAACCAGTTCAAGTAATATCATCGAAACCGCATCATTAGTATATTAAGCATTGACAGTTATGTATATATATTACAATGTTAAGTCCATCTAGTTAGATTATGTCTTAGTAACAGTTTTTATCTAATTTATTATAAAAAACCTAAAACATGTTTTCTCCACTGCATATGGTAGATTGGCAGAAAATGCAATCAGCATTATTATTATGTTTTATTGCATCAATATAGTATTTTTTAAACAATATTAGATTGGACAACATTTAAAAAAGTGATTCAAATCAATCATAATGGATATTTATCACCATAAAAAGTGCCGACGAATCTATATTTTTTAATAAATAAACCTTTAAATGACTCAAAACTATGTGTAAAGATTATTTATTATGCCAACTGTAAGTAAACAAACTACTAGGCGTAAAAGCTATTACTTATTGCAATTAATTGACTAATAACAAACAAAATAAGTTACTAACAAGATAGTTAAGTGCTACAAACTTTCAAATAGTTTTAATAACAGGAATAAAATAATTGTTGTAGTTTGATTACGTACAACGTCGTCGTACGTCACATGTTGTTTACGTGGCATTTTTAAATAAACTAGTCTTGGGTCAGTTAAAGATTTATTTATTTAAAATGATATTTTGTATGGTGATAAATATTCATGGATTAATTTGACTAACTTTTTGAAAATGTGATTCTCTATTGCATAAAAAAATGGTGGCTACATTCTCTACCAATCTCCCGTAAGCAGTAGAGAAAATATAATTGTGATTTTTTTACAATAAAATAGATAAAATATTACCGAGACATAACCTTAAGATACATTGAACATTAAAATATATATAAATAACTGTTAATGCTTAGTAATACTAATGATACGGTTTGGATGATTATTGCTTGAACAGGTTCTAATCTGACTATTCCCTAAAAATGTCATCAAAATCGGCCCAGCCATTTTTGACCCCATACAGAACATACTAACACACATCCCTTTTCATATATGAGCTACACGCCCCGGCTTCGCACAGGTGATCCTATCGCTACAAAACTACACAAGATTACCCACTGAGTTAATCTGGAGATTCCCTGAATATTGGATCACAGTCGGTCCTGCCGTTTTCGAGTCCATGCCGAACATAAATGTTCACGCGATCCCGGGGCTCCGAAGCAAATGCGTGTTACGCGACTTGGGATTAACGTTAGCATGATGAAGATGATGATGACTGAACATACATACACACACCCATTCTTATACATAAAAAGAAGAAAATTACTTATCATAACGCTCTCTATGGTTTAGAAATTTATTCACAGACTTTACTTTCAACTTTGTTTTCTTTTTTCAGTGTCTGTGGTGGCTCTAACAAGGGCTGCAGAACCAGAGGCACCTATTGCATTATGTGGGTGTCCCCCGGCTGAAGATATCTGCGCAAGCAATGGAGTCACGTACAATGGAGTGTGCGACATGGGCTGTGACCACAAATTCAAAAATCTGAAGAAAGTACATGACGGTCCTTGCAAATGAAAATAGTATAAAGTATAACGTTATCTAGTAGAACCTTTTGAGGCATTCATTTTCTTTTAATTTTAATAATCCCGGAGATTATTCAAATTAAATAAATCTATCGGCTACTGAGAAAGCGTCCTATATTTCCTGTTATATTTTCACTACACTGCATTTTTATAAAAATATACTACCCAAGCACCTATCTTTTATTTCATTACATTACACAATAGCTTGTGAATGAGTATTGCATTTTTTTATACAACGTCGGAAAGCATATAAACTTACGGTCAACCTGATGTAAAGCGGATATCGTAGCCTATGAACTTTTACATGAACACAAAAGTACCAATCGAGCTTGGACCACATGCTTGCATGTCTTGTTTATAAAAAATAAGAACGGTTTAGTTGGGGAATGACCTCGCAGCCGAGATTTTCCCTAGGGACTACAGCATGAAGTTCTTAAAAAAATTCGTGAAGAAGTTTCTATTATTCATGGTATATTAAAGACAACATGGTTATGGCAGAAGAAGCTTGAATTCAGTGTGAATGCTGTTAAAATGAGAGCGCTGAGGAGTATGTATGGAGTAAAAATGATGATAGAGTAACAAATGGCACGATACCAGAACAATAAGAGAAATCAAAGATAATGTAGTTACAAAAATTGAAAAGAGTAGGCTGAGATGGTTCGGACATTTGAAAAGTATCGATGACAAAACAGTTACGAAAAAGTATATCGAGCAATAGTGAGTGGATATGTCGGCTGAGGCCGCCCTAGATGCACACATATGGATCAAATAGCTGATGTGCTTGAAAAAGTTCAAAACAAAAGCACCCAAGATGAGCGTGGAAGAGGCGAGAAAGATGTTAAACAATCCTTAAATCTTTTATTCCATTGTAAAATATTTAGAGAATTTCCGGCAAGTTTGTACCATAAATAACAATAAAATCATACATACATAATTACTTCGGCGTTATAAAAAAATACAATCCCTTCAGTCCGATGGGTTGTTATGACCACTATAAGTAGTAGATAACCTAGTAGGTAGATGGCACTAACACGATTTTACTATATATATGAATACTCTATGTAGGAAAGCTTATTACAGGATCGATGAATCTGACTGACAGAGATGTCTGGAAATGATCATGTATTATATACATATTAATATATCTTCAATTTTGCCACTTGACAGCATTATATATGCACTGACATGAATTTATTAAAGATAAAGATAAAAGTACTATTTGCCATTGGGCCCTCGCGGCTATATAGACACGTATTAGACTTTTTTAAATATAATCTTATTATATCTTATTCAATTCTCTTATGTTACTCTTTTTCTTTTTTAATATGCTAGCATTTTGAAATTGACCATTGGCGAAAAAGAAATGCGCAAAGAAACTTGCCAATATAGATCTCTTTTAAAATTGACAATTAGATATTACAATAAATTCATATTAGCATACAAGTACAATAATGATATCAAATGGTAGAATTAAAGATTAAAAAGAACAAGCAGTCTTGTAAAAAAATTGACGATTTGAAAAAATACTTATATTGACAAGTCTTTTTAACATTTTCGAAATAATGGTAGATTAAAAAAATCGGCCAAATCGGACTCGCGCACGAAGGGTTCCGTACCATTATCTATAAAAACGGCAAAAATCACGTTTGTTGTATGGGAGACCCCTTAAATATTTGTTTTATTATGATTTAATTATTTATTCTTAAAGTGAATATATAACTAAACATTCTGTGAATATTTCAAGCGTCTACCTGTTGCCGTTATCAATATCGGGCAAAAATGAGCAAAAAAATCACGTTTGTTGTATGGGAGTCCCCTTAAATATTTATTTTATTCTATTTTTTAGTATTTGTTGTTATAGCGGCAACAGAAATACATCAGTCTAACTATCACCGTTCATGAGATACAGCCTGGTGACAGACAGACGGACGGACAGCGGAGCCTCAGTAATAGGGTTCCGTTTTACCCTTTGGGTACGGAACCCTAAAAAGTCAAATTAAACTATGAAATATGAATAATAGTTACCAACGAGGGTCTATGGATCAGCAAACTGAAGTGGTAGTAAGCAGGCCACATAGCTCGAAGAACCTCACTAGCAATACTAGTAAGTTCCTGACTTGTCTTACAGCATATGAGCTGTTTTGCCACCCCTGTTGCTAACACATATACTTCCTGTGTTGCGAGCGTTTATAGGCCGCGGTAACCACCTTACTTCAGCGGTCTGAAAACAATCTGTTGCAGCGCCTACCGTAACTTTAATAGCCACAAGTCACACGTCGAATTCACTGCTACATATTTTGTTGTGATTTTGCACCAACTGCCCCGAAAAGAAGTAAATGTATTTTAAATTAATATATGCAGCGCTGTTCTGGAACAAACTGCCAATGCATATAAGAGTAACTGATGTACATAGAGATTATACATCAGTTACAATTTAAATAAAAGTTTAAGACAACACTATTTTTCTCAGACAGTGTAATAAATATGTATCTATGTAGTGTATGTATTTATATATATTATAGTACATTGAAATATTAATAGGCTATGAATCAAATTTCTAAATACTAAGTATAATATAGTTGTTTTTATTTTTTGCACCTGTTATTTTTTATGTATGTTTGTTATTCACCCGGCGTAGTATAATATGTATATTTATACATTTTCATTACTTTATTGTTTCGCCGTAACAAATTAAAGTAGCGCGAGAGCAACACTAAGGGAACAAGTACCGCCACGCAATAGAGATCGGGCGGATTAACCTGCAAATCAGCGGGGCGGGGAGGGATGACGCCGCTCTGCCCTGCACCGCACGGTACAGTTGCTCTGTCTAGACGGCTGAGTTGCCCCACTATTAGTAATTATCACACTATGGTATAATAGTCTTCTTCAGTTAAGGTGGTCCTGATTACTGTGCCCTACAGCCGTCTACAGGTAAAAGTCAGAGCTTTTTTTGGTAATTGGCGATAGGCATCATATGAAGATGCCAGTTGCTATAACTTCTAGCCAAATCCCTTGCGGTGTAGGCAGAGAGAACCGAGCGCCCCACGTGACTCGATCCATACATACCTCACTCGCTTCTTTAACATTCATTGCTCTTCTCATGCACGTTAGCCGGTTTCTCGGGCTCCTGACATCACCTTCTGATAGAACACAACAAATTTGCTCATGATAGGTAAGTCTCGGCCCTCCTCGGCTCCTACATCCTTCCACTTCTGCATTGTATATCCACTTCGTCATTCTTTCATCCTGCATTCTTTCTACATGTCCCAACCAACGGAGCATGCCTCTTCTTATTTTAACACAGACGCTCTCTTTCAGGCCAACTCTGTTTCTAACGTCATCATTGCGAATGCGGTCAACCAGCGTTACACCACAAATTATGCGCAACGCTTGCATTTCGACCGAGTTTATCCTACCTTCATGCTCTCTCTGCTATACCCAGCTCTCGCTTCAATACGTAAGCGTTGGGACCAGCACTGCATTGTGTATAGCGAGTTGTGCCTTCTGGCTCAAGTTTTTATTGCCAAAAAGTTTTCCCAACGCTCCATTCACACTATTCCCAGCATTCATTCCAACTCGTCTTTCTACATCAGTGGTGTACCTTCCATCCCTACTGAAAGCACATTCAAGATATACAATCTCATCCACTTGTTCCAACACGTCATCATCAACCGTATTAAATATTGATTCTATACAGAGTCCGTCACTCGAAGTGTTACCAACTTCATGCTGCTTCTATTTTCAAAATAATAATGACAGCGCGCCCAATATTGGTGAAACGTCAGTTTGTTTCATTGTTTTAAAGTGGGCAAAAATAGCGGGAACTAAGTTGAATTTTAAAATAAATTTTCGCAATGGATATTAAACGTAGCTATGTGATCGCTTTGCACTTGGCTGGAAAATCACAACCAGCTATTGTTAGAGAGCTCCGACAACTACGTGTGAACAAAATGTTTGTGTATCGGACCATTAAGCGTTATAACGAAACTGGGAGCATTGCTAAACGACATGGAGGTGGTCATCCGAAAACCGCAACATCACGTAATATGATTCGAAAGGTGAAGGCTCGAATTCAAAGAAATCCTCGTCAGAGTGCAGGTGAATTGGCGAAAAGTCTGAAAGTATCCGACTCAAGCATTCGCCGTATACTAAAAAAAGAACTCCAACTGAAGCCCTACAAGATCCAAAAAGTACAACATCTTACTTCAACTCAGAAGATAGTCCGGCTACAAAGAGCTCGAGCACTGAAAGCCTTACACGAACGTGGCGAGTTGGAAAACATTGTTTTTTCTGATGAAAAAATTTTCACCGTCCAGCAGTACGTCAACAAGCAAAATGATCGTGTTTGGCTACAGGGCAAGTCAAACGATAATTTGGATGACAGAATTGCCGTTCGTAAGCAAGCGCCTGCTTCGGTTATGGTCTGGGCCGCAGTGACCTCAAATGGTCGGTCGCCACTCGTGTTTATCGAGAAGGGCGTCAAAGTCAACCAGCAAGTGTACCAGCAAAAAGTGCTAAATGATGCTCTCATACCGTGGACACGTAAGCAATTCGGTACAAACAGCTGGACATTTCAACAAGACTCAGCACCGTCCCACAAAGCTCGCATGACACAAATTTTTTTAGAGAACCACGTTCCTCGGTTCATTTCCTCACAACAGTGGCCTCCTTACTCGCCAGACTTGAATCCAATGGACTTCTCGGTGTGGTCTATTTTGGAGGCTGCTGTGTCAACAAAAAGGTATGAAAGTGTGGACACGCTCAAGGCAGCGCTTCGTCGGGAATGGAAAAGAATACCGCAAACCCATCTTCGTGCGGCCTGCGATGCATTCGTTGGAAGACTCGAGGCCGTAATCCGTGCCAAAGGAGGTCATATCGAACAATAATGATGATTTTCATAAAATTTAATGTTTTTTTTACAATTTTCTTTCAATTTTTAATAAATCTTACTTTGAATAACTAAATAACATCATTTAAAATTGGTAACACTTCGAGTGACGGACCCTGTAATAAGCAACATTAATAGTCTAATGGATATAGAACCAGCCTATCGTGTTCTAGCATTTATGTGCATATTTGTAATTATCATTTGCTCGGTGATTAAGGTAATCATCGTAAGGAAACCAATAGGTACGTCCAAGAAATTATACTTCGGAAGACGTGTGACCCCTAACCTCAGAAAAGTCTGGTGTTCCGTCTGAGTTGTGGAGGTCTAACGGCAGTCGCTCCATGTCAAAATCGATATCTTCGCCTAATCCTGAGGCAGCGTACCCGCTCACTCCTAATAGATTAGGAAAAGGGATAACATTAGGACGAAGAAGAAGATTCATTCAATACATTTTTTATACGTCGAGATGGAGACAAGCATGCGACCTAACTGATGTAAAGTGGTTACCGAAGTCTATGAACCCTTACAAGGAGGATCGCTCGCATGCTTATATATTGATTAATTTGTAAAATAGTTTACAATTACATTGAAAGTGGAAGGATGTAGAAACCGAGGAAGACCAAGACTAACTTACCATGACCAAATTGGTCGTGTTTTATCAGAAGGTGAAGTCAAGAGTCCTAGAAACCGGCGGGCGTGGACGAAAAGAGTTATGAATATTAAAGAAGCGAGTGAAGTGTGTAAGGACCGCGTCTTATGGCGCTCGGTTCTCTCTGCCTACCCCGCAAGGGATTTGGCTTGAAGTTATAGATAGATATATAGATATATTACAGTTTATGTTCACATGTAGTTTATAATTAATAATATATATTTATTATGCATCAAAACAAAAATTATACATAACGTCAAATTTAATCAAATTATGTCAGTGAATGTATCTCTCTATCTATAACTCTGCAAGGGGAGGTGCTCATAATTGTTTGTTATACCTTTTTAGTTAATAACTTTGTTGGTGTCAAGCCCATCTATAACCATTCCACATTTTGGCATTCCACAGCCGATACTCTGATACATATCAACATGAGACAGATCAAAAATGATTCAAAAGTGGATGTGATAACTTCAAAACTTTCCTATCGTGTGCATATAAATGCTTCACAGTGCAATTAGTAGTTTCTTCAAGACATCAAATTGTTTCCTTGAAATTAAAAAATGGGTAATAAAATTTAACCACATAATTGATATTATATTTACTTACTGTACTATCAGATGCGGCGAACAGACACATAAACATATATAAAGCCGCGCGGACTAAATGAGTTCACAGTCGATCCCAAGACAGCAACATGAAGATTACCATCGCTCTACTCATTTGTAAGTACTTACAGAAAGGAATAATCATATTTTACATCTATATTTAATGTGTATGGTAATAACGAGTATACAGTCAAGTAAAACAATAGTGTTTTACATAGAACCAGTTGAGAATGCGCAAGCTTGCATTGCCAGAGGAATATCTGGCTCGTCAATTATATAACAATTCAAAATTATTTATTTTTTAAATTTGTCGGCCATTTTGACCATGTTCCTTAAGAGATAGGAACGGTGTTCATGAACATTCCTATTCTACTTTTTTAGGCTGAATCCGAATCTGAAATCAAAATTCGAATATTTGAAAAAAACGCACACTCATTCACACATATAGATTTCATATAGGAACGGTGTTCCTGAAAAGTGCCCTGAAAACTTATAAAAGGTTCATTTGAAAGTGGAACAGTGACAGTGGATAAAGAACGGCCCACTCTGTGGTTCGAATCCTGGTGTGGGCATCGCCCACTAGACTCGTGTTTTCAGGTGTATGTAGGTACATATTTGTAATTATCACTCGGTGATGAAGGAAATTATCGTGACGAAACCCGCACTTCCAACAATATATATATTTCAAAAGACATCCTTAGGATATCAAGATGTGTTACCTATATAATTTATTAATTAAGATCTGTTTAAGTTTTTACCGCAGCAAAATAACAACTCCCTAGAGGGCTGTTATGCCTGCGTGTGAGTGAGGTCACCTACAAGCTCCTAAGGAATTGCTTTGCTAGCAGCGGAAGTGGCATCGCGCGAGTGATACATAATGTATTGCGAGCGTTCATAAGCTACAGTAACCGCTTTCCATCAGGTGGGCCGTATACTTGTATGCCTCCCAACGTTGTATAAAAAGAAAGTTAAGATATGTGACGTTATACCTTGCAAAACAAAAGTAACCCTATTCTACAGTTTTGGCCCCTCAAAAGCGCTATAGCTCTCTGACACTATATTTACCTATCTTCATTATATAACGATCCCATTCTCCCGTCGCAGTATCCCGCAGCTTTCGCAATGATCATCTTCAACCAAATAGCGCCAACGTTTCATGTCCAAATGCTTTACAAGCGTCACAATACTGGAATTCGTTACCCGAACCCATTAGTACTCCCCACGCAAATTTGCCTTTAAAAACAAATTAGATAGACAGATAGAATAAGCTTTATTTACATAATAATTGTTACAGGAAATTTCTTAATAAATAGTAAAACATGTATACTTATTATGCAACAAGGCGGCCTTATTGCTAAAAGCAATCTTTTCAAGGCAACCTTAAGGTAACGAATCGGCGTACAGAGAAGGTAGGGTTAGCAAGGAAGGAAAATTTATTCTTATTACTATAGTTACTTATCTAGGTGTAAATATATACATAGGGATACATTTGTGTACAAATACTAAATAACAATACAAATATAATAATAAATAAAGATAACACATATAATATATAAAATACATACACAAAATATACAAACATAAATATTTACTAATTTTTTGAACACAGCGACAGATTTTGCTGTTCTTATGACTATAGGTAAAGTATTCCATAGCCTAATAGCCTGAACTGTAAATGATTGGTCGAAGAATTTGGAGGAATGAGACGGAACTGAAAGAATAAGATTTTCACAGGAGCGAAGTTGTAAGTTGCGAGAGGAAGAACAAAATTTGAACCAAATTTTGAGGTAGGAAGGAGGTTTAGGATTAAAGAGTATGAAGTAGAGAAAGGAAAGAATATGCATATTTCTGCGCTGACGGATAGAAAGCCACTTCAATTGTTGACGGTATTCAGATACATGATCATATTTTCGGAGACAAAAATAAACCTAATGCAGAGATTTTGTAGTCTTTCTAATTTATTAATTAAATCTACTTTAAGGTCTGGATAAGAAATCAGCGTAATCAAGGATAGGAAGCAAAAGGGATTGTGCAAGAACAGCTTTAGTGGCAGTGGGTAGAATGCGTGTTACACGACTAGGGATTAACGTTTGCATGATGAAAATGATGATGATGATGACCGAACATACATACACACACCCATTTTTATACATAAAAAGAAGAAAATTACTTATCAGACCCCTCTCTATGCTTTAGAAATCCATTCACAGACTTTACTTTCAACTTTGTTTTTTTTTCAGTGTCCGTGGTGGCTCTAACAAGGGCTGCAGAACCAGAGGCACCTATTGCATTATGTGGGTGTCCCCCGGCTGAAGATATCTGCGCAAGCAATGGAGTCACGTACAATGGAGTGTGCGACATGGGCTGTGACCACAAATTCAAAAATCTGAAGAAAGTACATGACGGTCCTTGCAAATGAAAATAGTATAAAGTATAACGTTATCTAGTAGAACCTTTTGAGGCATTCATTTTCTTTTAATTTTAATAATCCCGGAGATTATTCAAATTAAATAAATCTATCGGCTACTGAGAAAGCGTCCTATATTTCCTGTTATATTTTCACTACACTGCATTTTTATAAAAATATACTACCCAAGCACCTATCTTTTATTTCATTACATTACACAATAGCTTGTGAATGAGTATTGCACATATAGTATACACATTACTATATACACAATAGCTTGTGAATGAGTATTGCACATATATAGTAAAAATGATGATAGAGTAACAAATGGCACGATACCAGAACAATAAGAGAAATCAAAGATGATGTAGTTACAAAAATTGAAAAGAGTAGGCTGAGATGGTTCGGACATTTGAAAAGTATCGATGACAAAACAGTTACGAAAAAGTATATCAAGCAATAGTGAGTGGAGATATCGGCTGAGGCCGCCCTAGATGCACACATATGGATCAAATAGCTGATGTGCTTGAAAAAGTCCAAAACAAAAGCACCCAAGATGGGTGTGAAAGAGGCGAAAAATATGTTTAACAATCCTTAAATCTTTTATTCCATTGTAAAATATTTAGAGACTTTCCGGCAAGTTTGTACCATAAATAACAATAAAATCATACATACATCATTACTTCGGCGTTATAAAAAAATAATGAATCCCTTCAGTCCGATGGGTTGTTATGACCACTATAAGTAGTAGATAACCTAGTAGGTAGATGGCACTAGCACGATTTTACTATACATATGAATACTCTATGTAGGAAAGCTTATTACAGGATCGATGAATCTGACCGACAGAGATGTCTGGAAATGGTCATGTATTATATACACATTAATATATCTTCAATTTTGCCACTTGACAGCATTATATATGCACTGACATGAATTTATTAAAGATAAAGATAAAAGTTCTATTTGCCATTGGGCCCTCGCGGCTATATAGACACGTCTTAGATTTTTTGAAATATAATCTTATTGTATCTTATTCAATTCTCTTATGTTACTCTTTTTTTTTTTAATATGCTAGCATTTTGAAATTGACCATTGGCGAAAAAGAAATGCGCAAAGAAACTTGCCAATATAGATCTCTTTTAAAATTGACAATTAGATATTACAATAAATTCATATTAGCATACAAGTACAATAATGATATCAAATAGTAGAATTAAAGATTAAAAAGAACAAGTAGTCTTGTAAAAAAATTGACGATTTGAAAAAATACTTATATTGACAAGTCTTTCTAACATTTTCGAAATAATGGAAGGAGTAGATTAAAAAAAGTCATGAAATATGAATAATAGTTACCAACGAGGGTATATGGATCAGCAAACTGTAGTGGTAGTAAGCAGGCCACATAGCTCGAAGAACCGCACTAGCAATACTAGTAAGTTCCTGACTTGTCTTACAGCATATGAGCTGTTTTGCCACCCCTGTTGCTAACACATATGAGATACTTCCTGTATTGCGAGCGTTTATAGGCTGCGGTAACCATCAGGTGGGGCGTATGCTAGTAGTATGTCTTCCCACGTAGTATTAAAAAACCATTAAAGAAACGCAGCTGTCTCAAACACAGTCTGTGTTGCAGCGCCTACCATAACTTTAATTGTTTGTAAATTTGACGAGCTCGGTGGCGCAGTGGTGAAACGCGTTGTTACGTTACTTTGACACCAACGCTCGTGGGTTCGATTCCCACACAGGACAAACATTTGTGTGCATGAACATGTCTGTTTGTCTTGGTATGGGTATTTTCTATGTATAATAAGTATGTATTTACAAAAAAAAAAATGTATTTACGTATGTTTATCAGTGGTCTAGTACCCATAACACAAGCTTCGCTTACTTTGGGGCTAGACGGCGCTGTGTAATTTGTCCGACAATATTTATTTATTTATTTCATATCCACAACTCACACGTCGAATTCACTGCTACATATTTTGTTGTGATTTTGCCCCAACTGCCCCGAAAACAAAGTATATGTGTTTTAAATTGAATAGACCATAGATTGTTGTTGGACAAACTGTTGCGTGTCGGTGTGCGGGGCAACCTACTCAGGTGGTTTGAGTCGTATATAGACAATCATATCCAAGTTGTAGCTATCAATAATTGTGTTTCTAAATGGTTGCAAATACCCAGTGATGTCCCACAGGCTCTTTGCCAGGTCCTTTGTTGTTCAACATTTTTGTGAGTGACATCGACCTGTGTCTTGAATCATCCCATAATTATGTTTTGCGGATGACATGAAAATTTTTATGCAGATATCTGAAATTGATGCTCATCTTTTACAATCTGATCTCTCGAGGCTGGTGTTTTACTGCTATGATAATCATCTAGACTTGAACCCGGCGAAATGTGCTGATGTCACCTTCACCCGCAGATATAACAGTTTACTTTATAGTTATACACTAAAAGGTCAGCAACTAGCAAGGAACTCGTGGGTTAGTTCTACATGGGGTAGATTCTAAATTGATCTTCATCTGCCACATTGACAATATTATCTCGAAGCCATCAAAAGCACTGGGCTTCCTGATAAGTGTATATATATATATATATATATACACTTATCGGCTATGAATCAAATTTCTAAATACTAAGTATAATATAGTTATTTGTATTTTTTGCACCTGTTATTTTTATGTATGTTTGTTTGCCACCCGACTAGTATAATCTGTATATTTATACATTTTCATAGTACTTTATTGTTTCGCCGTAATAATTTAAAGTAGCGAGAACAACACTGAGGGAACAGTACCGCCACGCAACAGAGATCGGGCGGATTAGCCTGCAAATTAGCGGCGGGGGGATGCCGCTCTAGCCTGCACCGCACAGCACAGATCTCCTGTCTAGATGGCTAAGTTGCTCCACTATTAGTAATTATCCCACTATGGTAATGGTCTTCTTTTCTCAGTTAAGGTGGTCCTGATTACCGTGCCCTACAGCCCTCGACAGGTAAAAGTTAGAGCTTTTTTGCTAATTGGCAAGAGGCACCATATGAAGATGACAATGATTCTCACAATCCTAAATTATTTCAAAATTCGGTACTTACCCCATTTATAATTTCACGAAAATTTACAGTAACACTCCCTTGTATTGGTAACACTGAATATTTAAATATTTTCAAATACTGAGTAATTCGAAAAAAAAAACAAATTTTTAAAGCCCTATTTATTTATGGATTTATTAAAGATGGATTTGTTCCTTGTTCTTTTATAATACCTAATCACATTAGTGTAACAGGACCATTGTTTCGATATTAACTGTAACTTTTTTATCAAACCATTAGTGCAAGTGCAACTCCATCTATCTTTGATCAGCGAAAAAAAATCTGCTGACTGACATGGAACTGGCTTCAGCTATCTTCATTTATACATAAAAGTCAAAGAACTCAGGTACAAACTAGTATCTAAAAATCAGAGTCAACATTTGAAGGAGTGTATAGCAGACATCACGCACTAGCAAGAATACAGATCCCTCTTGGAATTAACTGCAGTCATTGATTACACGCTTCCATAGCCAAACTGCTCTTTAGATTTTAACTGTACCCTACCCTTGTTTCGTCAGGGCCTTGTTTACAGCGATAAATACCAAGTACTGTTGTTCTGTACACTCTTAAATTACTTTAATTATAAGTCTCACTTACCCCGTCTATAATTTGACAGAAATGGACAGCGACACTCGCATTGGTAATGTTAGGGAACTTGCTGGACGAGTGAATGAGTACCGATATCTTCTTAGATCGAATCTTGGTTGCTCGGTATCCAAAAACAAAGAGCATGGAGTCAATCACATTGCTCTTACCACTGCCGTTGGGTCCAATTATAGCAGTGAAGCTCTGAAAATATAATAATGTTAAGTAGAAAGCTACTTAACTTCATAGTTCTATCTAGTTAAGAAACTTCATGCTATCATTGCACTTAAACAAACATATTCATCCATGTATAAAGAAATATACAAATAATGTTTGATGTACAAATTAATTGCCTTGTTAATTTTGCTACATATATGTTTGTTTTGCTATTTGTGAGCCTCATTTATGTCCTTTTGTTATGTCAATCTTTTATTGCCCTGCATATACTAACTATATTAATCTATATTTGCCTAGGACCGGTATTATCTATATAGTTGTATTGCTCTCGGTGGCCACTCACTATTTGCCACCAATGAATAGTCATATTAACCGGAATGTCGCTTTCTCAAACTCAACATTGACAAAATCATTATTAATAATCAACAATGAAGCCAGATTGTTAAAAATAAAATAGAAATGAAATAGTTTTTTTTATATTGAGATCCTACATTCTTGTGTAGAGATGTTCAGCTGTCAGTACTAGCTGTTGTTAATAGATGACAATTATGAAAATCTATAGACTTCGAGCAGCTAGAATATTTTAAGAGATGTGGGGCGCATGAAATCAACCCAAGGGAAGTACCTCCACCATAAAGAAATTTGCCACCAAATAATAACTGGGTTGTTCTGTTCCTGCGTATGAGTGAGGTTACGAGTAAGGTTGTAAAGAGTTACTGTGGTAGCAGCAAAGGTAGCATCACACGAGCGATACTTGCCGTATTGCAAACATTCATAGGCTATGGTTATCGCTTTGCATCCGGTGGGTCATATGCTTGTATGCCTTCCAATGTTATTAAAAAAATAAATAAAATAAAAAACCACTGGCATATAACAACTCTCAGTCTCGTAGCTAAATAACAGAGTGTGCCTTTTTCTATTGCATCAGAAATATTTGCAGCCACTGTTCATGGTACATTCACTGCCGTCAAGTAAAAATACATGACAATATTACTCAATAAGTAATTACGATTTGCTCATATTTTTTTTTATAATTCTCCTAAGGCTAAGCCCTAAGAAGCTTTAATTAAAATATAGATTATAAATATGGTTCAGTTTACTATTATTTGTTAAAAGAATATGTTTATTTTTCCCCACAATTTGTTTTACTCTACGTAATATATTCATAAATATGTTTTTTTTTTAATTGACCTTAATAAAATAACATATTTATAAATGTTTTTTACTCAGAGTCAAACAAATTGTGAGGAAAAATAAACATATTCTTTTACTCACTACGAGCAGTGACAGCCCAGTGGATAAAGATCCAGTTCGTGTTTCGGATTCATGTGTACATATTTGTAATTATCACTTGCTCGGCTATGAAGAAATACATTCATCATTCAAATTAAACAAACGGGTACCCTGCACGTCCAAGAAATTATATTTCGAAAGACGTGTGACCGAACCTAAGGAAGATCTGTTTTTCCTCTGAGTCGTGGAGGTCTGATGCCAGTCACTCTATGTAAAAATCAATGTTTTTCGCCAATTCCTTAGGCTTAGGTAGCGGACCCTGCCAATCCTAATTGTGATGAAATGGGATGATGCAAAGAAGATTCTTTTTCTCATAATTTGCTTGACTTTTTGGATCCTTTAGTTAAGAGGGTAATTTGATGTAATATAGATATTTAATTTTGAATATTTCAGTGAATGAATGACTGGGTTTGTAAAAAGTAATTTTTAATTTTATGTTTATGGAAATTGCATAATACATTCTTGTTGGTTTATGTAGGTCTGAACTGTGATCGCCAGAAACTGAGCAACCAAAGCAACTGAGACTGCCTAGTGTTGCCTTTGGGCTGCATTCGTTGAACTTCTGTTTTTTACAAAACTACCAATGAACAAAACAATTAATAATAGTCTCACTGCCACTTCTACTGCTAACAGAGTAGGTCCTTTGGAACTGGTGATCTTACTCACATGCAGAAACACAACAACCTTTCAGGGAGTTGTTATTTGGCTGCAGTTTTGCCCTGACAGACTGCTTTGATGCATCCTACTTCTCTTAAAAACTCCTAGACAAACAGACATGTTCTTGCAGACAAACGTTTTTCCTGCGTTGGTATCAAACTTGCGTTACTAACTACTGTGCCAACGAACTTGTCAAGAATAATGTCATTAATTAAACGAATACAGTTTGTGTTATTGAACTTTAAAAATACTTACTTACTAGCTACAAGCTACAGACATAATGCATTTCATGAAATTAAAATAAGTTTAATAGTTTGTTCACAATGCAATTGAATAATGCTAAATTACAATTTTAATTTCCTATATGATAAACATTGTGAGGATATGCCTCTCTTATTTCGATATTTCAAAGAGGTTAAAAGGATTTAATTCTAAGAGTTTTACCATAGTCTTTAAACTTTTAATAGAATTTAATCAATAGATAGTGGGCCACTCATACTCGAAAGCAATTGCGTAGAGATTTCTATGAGAAATAGTATACCTTGTGAAAAGGCCCCAAAGTCTGAACCCCAGCATAACTCTTGAAGTTCTCGTTAACAATGTGAGTTATCAATAACCTTGGGCCTGTGGCATCAAATGTAAGGGCCGGTTTTGGCGCCGGAGGTATATAAATATCTCCTATTCGAACTCCACCTTCCTCATCGTCTGATATATGGTCAATTTCACCATTCATTAAGTCATTTTCATCGGAATTTTGGCTACCACCGTTTTGTATTTGGAGTGGTACTTCATCAACCTCCATTGGTTCTTCACCTCCCTTTTTCTTTTTCGTCTTTTGCATTCTGTACAATTTAGAAATGCGAAATAACACTTACAATACCAACGATACTAACTTAATTCAGATTTAAATAACAAGCAAAGTAAATTTATAAAATGTTTATAGGGCGACCGTTTACATACAAAAATTACAACTACGCGCCTTATTTGTTTGATTCGTTGACGGAGAGTTTGGTTATATTAACTTGACATTGGCAGGTCTTAATCTGTCATTTTAAGTTTGTTTTCGCGCGCGAGTTAGAATACATACCTTTTCTTTCAGTCAATAGATTTCCAATTGAAAAACACTTAGACCGTTTTGTTGAAAGGTCTAAGGAAAAACATGTCTGCATATCAAGGGCGATAGCCGTTAGCTCGTTGCTTCACTGTTTAGCATACAGGGTTGAGGTAAAAATCTCATTTCATCGAGGTTTTCAGCTCAAATTTGTTAGATTGTTGGCGCCAAAATAAAAGAGGACTGCCATACTGGATGCAGACACGCCACTGTGTGAACAAAATCTTTCTATCAGTAATGTAATAATTCGCTGCTTCCACCCCAAAATATCAATTATCTCATATGGTAGTTGTGCGTGGGACTTTGTAGGATTTGGTT
Organism: Pyralis farinalis; assembly: GCA_947507595.1. NCBI lineage: Eukaryota > Metazoa > Arthropoda > Insecta > Lepidoptera > Pyralidae > Pyralis > Pyralis farinalis. Next base: position 33,544,040 of record OX382260.1, on the reverse strand, counting down.
GAGTACATCTCCACACTTCTTGAGTGCGGACTTTTAATCAAGTCATGCGATTAAATATCAAAAAATGGTCATCAGGTAAGAAAGAATGAAAAAAAGATTTGGCGTTGTAGCGGCCCCCGGTAACCGAAAGTGCAGCATAAGCGAATTCGTGGAATAATACAGTCCGTGCGAGGGCAAAGTCAGTCCTTTCCGAGAGCCGTAACGTCAAGTCCGCAGCTAGTTATAACATCAGCATATACTGTAAAACTAAGTATATATGTGCCTGTTGGCTTAGACTGGACTTTGGGTTTTATTTATGAACGCGCATATAACACCATTCAAGAACCCTTCAAGATAGTGCAAACACTAAAGCGTCATCAGGTAGACCGTATGATTATTTGTCACCTTAGTAGTGTGAAAAAGAAAGTTACACAAGATTTGTGTTTAACAAACTCTAACATACCTGTAGTCCCAATCTCAATCCCTTTCCCCTAACACTAAAGCATTAATAATTATTACTATCCTGCAAATATTTATCCACCTAGGCAAGCCCATAAGAAAACCATAATTTCTTTTTCAAACCACAGTGCTCCCACTGTACTGTATGTATAGCTATGAATCGCATAAGTTCGTCACAGGAACTCTTAAATCTGTAAAGCCCAACTGATGTGCCTTACCAGATAACCCTACTTTTTCTACAACTCTAAATGATAACCTGATAGAGCTTTTATTTTGCTCGCACTTAAATATTATTTTGAAATTTAGTGATGCCCTACCGACCAATTAGTACAAATGGAACAAACCCTTCCACAGAGAAACTGTAGAAGTAACAGACTTAAAACACACGCAATTATTAACTTTTTGAACCACCTGAAACGGTTAAAATTGTATTCTCGTAGTCGAGTTTCAGGTTAATAATGTCTCCAGGATGATAAGGCCGACAGATGTGCTGGACTGGATGTTCTCTTTTTATATCCAATTACTCTACTTTACCCAAGGTCCTCATTGCTGCCCACGGCTCAGTTGCCACAAGTTTATAGGCATTTCTCTATATATATATGCTAGTTTCACATCCTTCTCTGAAGTTATCCGAAATAAAATGTATTTTTTCTAGGCGTGCCAATCCAATATTTATGTTAGCAGACTTTAATTGCTGAAACACTCGTTGCTCTAGATCTAGTGATTCCGAATAACAATTTTGCTTAGATTTTGAAAGATTTGCTGGATACACATAATCTATGTGCATTAAGTGGTGACTTTGCCACATGTAGAGTGCCTCTATCCCAATACCTACGTACCCCTGACCGCTAGCTTTCGCCTCTTTATTCTCCATTTTTCTTTGGGCTGCTCTCCCTAATTTTTATTGTGATCTCTATCCAAAGTTTTACACCAACCCATAGTTATGACCCTTCATTTGTGTCCATGAACATGTCTGTTTGTATTGGTCTGTGTATTTTCTATGTATAATAAGTATGTATTTACAAAAAAATGTATTTACGTATGTTTATCAGTTGTCTAGTACCCATAACACAAGCTTCGCTTACTTTGGGGCTGGGTGGCGCAGTGTAATTTGTCTGACAATATTTATTATTATTTGACAGTATAAAAGTGACAAAAGCGGGCGTTAAGTTTTACGTATCACATCCGAATAACAATGTGAAAAAACTTAGCTCTTAAAAAAACCTGCGCACGCACAACGTGACATCTAGCAAAGAAAATATACATAGGTAGGATAGCATAAGTGCAAAACCTTATCTCTTCGATCCTGTTCGTTTAAAAATAAGCATTGTAATGACTCTTCCCCGTGCTGCCGTGCCAAGGCAACACACTGTAACTTTCAAAAACCACTTTTGAGATATTTAACAAAACGTGTTTTTGATGATTATCTGCCTATTTTAAACGTAATTGGTCAATATTATATAATTTTATGCATTCAATAGTTAGAGGGTCATCTCTAGTATATAGCCAAGTAGCATTTTTGGAATAATTTTAGTAAATAAGAAAGATATTGCCACTAACTTGTATTGACAAGGTAATTATAAAAATTCAATATATTCTTAACGAGGTAAAACACTGTAAAACAGAGTACAGTGTTTAGCCTTTTGTGAACTCATTAGCCGTAGCACTGTAACCGAGGATACAGTTTTTTAAAAAGATAGATGAGGCGTATTAGCAATCTATTTGTGTAATTTGTAAATAAAATCCATTATATGATGGCAAAATAAACTTTAATGAAAATTTTAATTATCTTACACATAATTATTAGAATTGTCAAAGAAACATAATAAAGTCCTTCTAATATTTTTGGAAGCTCACACATAATAACGGAAACTTCTTTGGGTTTCTTGAGATTAATCGCTTAGAAAAAAAAACAATAAAATATGAAATCTGTGGTTACAACCAACTAACTAACGTAAATACTCCAATATATTTTAAAAAATGTAACAAAACATGAACTTTTAAAATTATCTGAACTTAATCACATAAAGGAACAAAAAATATCTTATGAAACATAACCCTTTTTATATTTCTATAAGTAAAAAAACATGTAACATCTTTTCTTCTCTGACATATTATAATAATATATTTAATGAAAAAAAAAATCTAATTTTGTACTCAATTATAAATCAGAATCAATATTTGTTTCGAGATCAGGTGCATCTGATTCCTCAAGGGCTTCATAAAAACTTCGCCGCGAGGCAGGCATAGATTTTGTAAGTGTTAGCAATTCTTTTTTTTTAACTTCGCTCACACCTCTTGGCTTACTTTCTGTTTCTATCATATCTATAAGATCTAGTCCATCGTCTATTTTCTTTCTTAAATCTCCTTCAACCTTTTTCTTTAAAAAGTGGACTTCTTTAAACTCCCCATTATAATCATTTTTGGCAAAAAGAGAAAGTTTGCCTCTTTGGAACTCAATAATTTTTAAATTTTGAATATTCCAATCTTTTGGAAAAGCTATTTTACAATCGTTTTTAAAAATCAACATGTCATTATGTTTAAGTACGTCGATATCTAGATTTTTTCTTGACTGTTTGATTTGGGTCACGAAATCCTCCAGATCATAAACTTCCCCTGCTGCTTTCAGTTTTTTTGTTATAGCAGCGTGTACTGCATCCGCAGCCATAAATGTATGACCTGGTTCAAAATATTCTAATTTCAAGCTTTGAATATTAGTTTTATCATCGTTTATAACTCTGACTAATGCAGAAAAAAGAATTTTATTTTTGTTTTGAGCATTGCAGTTGTCCAAAAAAAAGTTTAAATGGTGTAGGTCCCGGCAGTATTTTCGTATAAAATAAATGTATGTGGTAGCTATATTGTAAGCTTTTCTTCCGCTTTCGCCTTCATGCCATAGAATACATACAGCATTTTTATTTTTACCTGGCGGCACAAACGACTCATTAAAGAGAACTAGTTTTCTTGAAAAGTAATACTCATTTGTTGCGAGAAGTGGCATGCACATAGCTTTTTGCATATCGACTGTGAAAACAGCTTCCTTTCCCTCAGATTTGTCACAATTATCTTCTGCTAATTTTAGATCTCTTCGTGAATTACGTTTATTTTCCAAGTGCTTTCCTATGATTATACAATCTTCACAATTGCAAGGAAGAGGTAGTTTTTCATGGGCTATTTTATGATTTTTACACTTAGTGCAAATATCTTGAGATAATTCAGCAGTTGATAGATTCAATTTCTTTATAACAGTATGAAAATGAGTCCAACCACAAGTTGATAGACTGTTTTCTTGGCAAAACTGTATAAAATTCTTATATATAGTGGAGAAATTAATGCCTACTGGCAAATATTTTCTATTTGGTGCATGGTTAATATTATAATGTGATGAAATAGGGTTGTATTTTAATATAAATTCTTCTAAACGGTGTTCATACTCCTGTGAAAACTTGTTAGCTGGTTCAAATCGACGTCCTCGAAGATCAAGTGTAGCGCTCAATTTTGGATTTTTATTGCACTCTAAATAGTTATTTTTCAAGACAGACTGTACGGCTTCATCATTTGTATAACCCAAGGTTCTTAGAAAAAAAACTTTACATACTTTAATTCCATTGAGAGACCATATTAAAGTGTTATGTCTTCGAGATTCACCTTTTGTTTTTGTGCATGTGGTAGATAACTTATCAACACTTCTCGATAAAAAGTCGCGGCGCCGTTGTCGATCTAAATTCCAGAATTGTGTCCATATAGACTGTCTGTCAGTCTCAGGGATATTTTGTATGCACTGTTTTTTACATGAACAAGGTAACAATAATGGATGTTTCAATCTTTGTTTCTCTAATATAGTTCCTGGGTCTCTATTGCGTTTAGGTTTCTTTGATGTTTGACAATTATTATCTTTAACAGTTGGTTTATGTGCGGCAGTAGATTCGTCAAATATGATACGTCTTTTCTCGCTTGTCGGTGTTTTTTGTTCGGTATTATGTGCAATAAGACTTACAGGAGCCATAGAAGTCGAAGGTTTTGATGAAGCTGAAGGTGGTGAAGAATGTAGGAAACCATTAGCTGATGGTTGGATCTCAGGTGATTCAGTTGAAAATGTAGTCTGTATAAGATTAGGATTAGTTAGCAAAGTATTATCTTCATTTCCATTTAAATTATGTTTAGAACTAGCATCCATAATAGGTTCTTGGTTTTTTATTAATTGAATTTTAGGCAGGTTTGTTTTGGAGGTAAAATCTTCAGGTTGCTCAAAATATGAAGTAGACAGTACACTATCAGGAGGAAGATGCGAAGGGGTACTGGGTTGCTGAATATCTTCAGAAGAAATATTTGAGACGGTTAAAGTCTTGTCACAAATCAATGCAGGTATCAGTTGAGTGTAAACTCCTTCTCCTAATTCTTCTGAAAGGCATTCATCAATCTGAGATTCACTGAATGGAACGATAGGACTTATAAAGTTTCTTGACTCCAAATTATCATGAAAGTAGTATTCGTACTCATTGTGGTTATTGCAGTCTATATTTTCTTTTTCTACACAATCACTTATCACACTGGACACAACAGTAACTGAGTCTGTGTTATTATAATGTTGCAAATTTTGTTTTGATAGTCTGACCAACATTTTACTACGATTCGTGCTCATTGTCACTCACCGTTAATGCTAAATATCTCTAATTAAACCAAATAAAATAAAACACGCAATCATCTAATCAAAACAAAAAACATGGCGATATCAGTGCGCGGCACACGACTAACCTAAACCGAACCGTCTTCAACGTGAAGACAAGGAAGAGGGAGTGGATAATGGCGCAGAAAAGAGCGAGATAGCAATACTAGTGTCGACTCAACTTACGCTGGTTGGATATCATCAACGCGCGAGCACATGGCACTTCAATACACTGTATAAGTAGCAATGCGCGAACTTTGTTTCGATAAAACACTGTATAATTCGTTACAGTTTTTCTGCATGTTCATACCTTATTTTAAACGTTATACAGTGATTTTTTGCTTGCTCTATCTTGCAAAGTAACCGTTGAAATGAAAAAAGAATCGGTCAGGGTAGTAAACAGACTTAAAGAAATTGATTGGGCCTTGTTAAGCAAAAACACTGTAAGTCGACTTACAGTCTTTTGGATTGGCACGGCAGCGTGGTCAGACGATTTTACTAATAAATTAGCACTGCCTCTCCATATGTCTCTAACTTAGATTGCTTCCTTCCTCGTCCAACAACAAAATATAACACGCATGACCCCTTTAAAATATCGAAATTTGAAAGATTCTTGCATTAATGGTATCTCATACTTCTATATTTTTAAAACCTGAAAAGTATTTTAAGTAAGTAAGATGAATAATGTTTCAAATGGTTGGCCTGTTCAAAAATTTAAATTCTGCTTTAAAACATACACCATAATTTCCGAACAGTGATTGATCCATTATTTGTCTTCTTGTTATTCCCATTTCCATCGGAAGCTTCAAAAGGATCCTTCGAACCTTTGCTTTTATATGCACAGCACATAGCTTTTCGATCAATCCTGGTTATGATTTTAAAGCATCTAGAAATCAGACTGTAGTAATATTGAAAATAGAGAATTCCTATGTGGAAGTCAGTATGGACTCAGACGTGGTATGGAAACAAATGTCAGCTTGAGTATATCGGCGTCCATGTTAATGGATCTCTTTTACCGCCCAGACATGTTCACCTCAATAAAACTCATCATTAAATATACAACGTAGTATTCATTCTCATTCTTTATTTTTTCCGATTCCTGTCTTCTTCTTAGCACTATGCCTGTTGGCAACCACCAGCGTAAGTAAACCTTTTCGGCCATCAATTTTAAATTCTCAGTTCTTATTCTTTTTTATATTCCAAATCATTGTCAAAAAACAATAGTCTCTCAAATAAATCGTACCAACAACACGTATTGATAATAATTTTCCTCATTTTCCTTTGCCATCCTCAACATTGTGGTGTCAGAAGTAATTTGGTAAAAAAAATGCCTATGCAAACTAGAGCTCGTTCATTAGAAATCAAAAGGAAAAGGAATATTTGCGAGTTACCACCAAATACAGTGCCTTGTGATAGTGCTCTACATCAAGATAGCGCCTCTATTTCTGGTGCTCAAGTACCTGCGTTGTCTAGCATACCTCACACCATTGCACCGAATTTGCCTCTCGCCTCAAACGTGTTGTCGGATAAAGTAGACCAAAACAGAACAGCTGCGCATACAAATGTGACGAGATCATTCACGAAATCAAGCGCATGCTCAAGAAGTACGGTAAAAGCTCGAGAATTGGCTGCCAGAGTTGAGCATGCTCGACTACTGGTAAATATTGAAAAACTAGCGCTAGAGAAAGAAAAGGCGCTCGCAGATCTACAACTCGAAGCTGAGCTAGCAGCTATTGCCTGCAGCTCCTCAGGGACCTCTAAAATGGATAGCATTGACAATTGGTTAGTTACTTCTCATGATAATAATGTAGAGTCAGAACACTTTAATCCAGTACATCCCTTTGACAGGGCTACAAGAATTAATGCGAACCCTGGCGACGCATGCCAGATACCCGCGACAGCGTTGCGTTTTCCGCCTCAAGATTCTGCATTTGCTATTCCGGAGGCCAGAGGCGTCACCGTGCCCAAAGCCGGAGATGTCGCCACGGCACAAGTGTCAGATCCATATTGTGGCGGTGAACTACAAAACACTACTTTACATGCACCAGGGTTAGGTACACAATACTATAATGAGAATTCTAATTTATACAGAAATAAAAGTCATGAGCAAACTGTAGGTACACAAGATAACTTTATTTTACTCGCCAACGCCATCGCGGACCTGAGTAAGAAGAATACAAGGGTAAGTGATCTTCCTAAGTTTGACGGCAGCATTCTGAACTGGCTTCCCTTCAAGAAAGCCTATGATCACTCCAATGGGAATTTCTCTCCGAGTGACAACATGGCAAGGATCGCCACCGCCCTTCAGGGCCCGGCGAGGGAGGCAGTCGCGATGCTTCTTATATCCGCCGCAGACCCAAAGCATGTCATCCAGGCTCTTGAAACCAGGTTCGCTCAACCCGAGTATATTGTGCTCCAGCAATTAGCACTTGTACGCAGTCTTCCGAGGCTCGCTGCATATGAGGCCCCGCGGGAGCTCAATGTTTTTGCTTGCCGCATTCGTAATTGCGTAGAAGTAATTCGACTTCTTAACCTACCAGAATATCTTGCAGCCCCTGAACTAGTCAATACAATAATTGGCAAATTAACACCACTTCTCAGGTCTAAGTGGGCTGACTTTGCTGCAACAAGAATCGGTTCTGGTAAATTTAAGTTGGAAATTTTGTCCGAGTTTCTTGAATACGAGGCAAATTTACAAATTAAATTCGGTTTTATTTTGTCAGAGTCGACATATTTACATGTCAATAAAAATCAACAAAGTCAATCTGTCAAACCGACCAAAGATAAAATTTATGCAACCACATCCTCTTCAGATTCGCCTGCTAAACAAAAAAGTTCTAATGTATGCAAATACTGTAATTTAGGCAAACATGAAATAAGCGATTGCAAAAATTTTCAATCTCTCTCTTTGGACGACCGTTGGCAGTGGGCTATAGACAACAAAGTTTGCCGTAAATGTTTAAAGAAAGGTTTGCATCAGTATAAAACCTGCAAGAATAGGTGTGGAGTGGTAGGATGTGTTGCAGATAGGCAGCACCATACACTTTTACATAGAGATCAGTCTACGATTATTTCTCACGTTGAGGTACACCAAGCCTCATCGATTTCATCCGAGACCAACGAACACTCGGAAACGGAAATTTGTAACAATACGAAACAGAGTACGTCTTCGGAACAACGTTCTGCCACGGTTGCCCATAACTCCGCTCCCATGAATCTATCAAGTTTAAAGCCATTTCTGAAGGTGATAGCGGTTACTGTAAGCGGGCCCCTAGGAAGCATAAACACTTACGCTCTTTTTGATGACGGGAGTTCCGTAACACTTTTAGATCAGTCGGTAGCAGACTTGATAGGAGCCAAAGGTCCGAAATGCACATTAAATATTGATTGCGTTAATGGCCTACAAAGACAGACTGAAGTGAGTTATGTCGATATAAAAGTAAAGGGTCGTCATAGTGATGAAACCTTCGATATTAGAGCGCGATCTATTTCTAGTTTAGGAATAAATAGTCAATCGGCACGTTTAGATGATATTGCCCAATATAAATATTTGTCGGATTTAGCGAACGTCTTATGTTACGACAACGCGAAGCCCATGCTATTGATAGGAGCTGATAATTGGCAAGTTATGCTTCCTAAAATAGTTCGTCATGGCACTCGTACACAACCTGCCGCCGTTCACACAGCGCTAGGCTGGGTCCTTTTCGGATACGTGTCACATGCTCGTAGATCAAATTTTGATTCGATTAATCATATTTCAACGGCCGATGATACAAACGGTTGTTCTTTAGATACGTTGATTAAAGATTATTTCAAACTGGACTCTATAGGGATAGTGAAGGTAGATCACCGTAGCGCTAGCGAGGAGCGTGCCCTAAAAATTCTAGAGGAGACTACCAAACGTTTAGATTCGGGGAGATACGAAACGGGCCTGTTGTGGCGTGATAATATTATCTTTGTACCGGAGAGCCGCGAGTTAGCTTTAGCCAGATTTTCTAGCCTTGAGCGCAAAATGTCCAAAGATAAGTCATATGCCGATGTCTACAAAAATAATATTCACGGTATGATTAATAAGGAATACGCTGAGTTATGCACCGGGCCTCCCACGGGACAGATTCCATGGTATCTACCTCACTTTGGTGTTATTCATCCTAATAAGAAAAAAATGCGAGTTGTTCATGATGCAGCAGCGAAATGCGCTGGAGTTAGTCTCAATTCTTTGCTTCTGATTGGACCTGATCTTCTTCAGCCACTGCTCAGTATCGTGATGCGATTTAGGGAAGGCCCAGTTGCCTTAACTGGGGATATCAGAGAGATGTTCCCACAAGTTAAAATCAGACCTGAGGACAGAGACTCCCAACGTTTCTTGTGGAGAGACAGCCCTGACTTACCGCTACAAGAATTTCGTATGTCCTCGATGATATTTGGGGCAGCTTCCAGTCCATGTACTGCTTTATGGATTAAAAATGTAAATGCTAACCAATTTCAGCTGCAATATCCGGAAGCTGTAAAATCTATCATCGAAGACCATTATATGGACGATTTTTTAGGTAGTTTTAACAGTATAAAAGAGGCTGCTCAGCGAGCATCTGAAATAGTTTCCATTCATAAAGCTGCTTCTTTCGAGATGCGGTCTTGGGTCTCGAACCATAAAGAAGCTTTGACTCTGATTCCTGCCGAATTACATGCGACGGATACCAACGAAGTTAGTTTAGGCCCGACTTCTCCTTCGCAAATTCGTGTCTTAGGTCTCACCTGGAATGTCAGTGAGGATAAACTTCACTTCGTCAAATCTCTTCCGAAAACACCAGCTAAATTTACTAAGCGATCTGTTTTATCATTATTAATGTCCATATATGATCCGTTAGGGTTATTGACGCCTATTATTATGAAAGGTCGTGTATTATTTCAAAGAACTTGGAAGTTAGGTATTGACTGGGATCATGATTTACCCAGTACTCTAATTAATAATTGGAAAGATTGGTTCCTTGAAATACAAAGCTTATATAATAGTGCTATTCCTCGATGCTACATAAATAGCACCGGTATAATAAATAATATTCAACTTCATATCTTCGCCGACGCGAGTGAACGAGCCTATGCCTGTGTAGCATACTGGCGTTTCACTTACGTCGATGGTAGCATTAACTTATCTCTGATTGGAGGAAAAGGTCGGCTTGCACCTTTGAAACCTGTTTCTATCCCTAGATTAGAACTACAAGCCGCCCTTATCGCCTCTCGTTTTGGCACATATATAATCGATGCGCACAGACGAAAACCCAATCAAACCTTTTACTGGACTGATTCTCTAACCGTACTAAAATGGCTTCGTAGTGATGCCTGTTCGTTTAAAGCTTTCGTTTCTTTTCGTGTAGGCGAAATAGCTGAAACAACCAATACCCAAAATTGGAAGTACGTTCCTACAACTTTAAATATCGCAGACGACGCTACTCGAAATTGCCATAACTTCACGATTTCATCACGATGGTTCACTGGCCCATCATTTCTTTTATCGCCTCAATCAGAGTGGCCACGTGAACCAACGTGCAACGTACCTTTGATAACTGAAGAGCTTAAACGAGATTCAGAATCAGTGGGACACGTTACAGCAACACCGCATCAACTTCCTTCACCGGTAGTTGCGGACCACCAACGATTTAGTACGTGGTTACGTTTGCTTCGCGCTACAGCTCGAATACATCAATGTATGAGAGTCTTTTTGTCTATATTACGTCCAAATTCAAAATTTCCTTATAATTCTCTTCGCGATAATAGTAATTTACTTTTGCTCACTATTCAAGATCTCAACGTTGCAGAGATCAGCTTATTTCAAAAGGTACAGTTAGATTCGTTTTCCGATGAATTGATTCGCGTTCAAGCAGCACGTCCTGTTTCAAATGATAGTAGGCTGAGAAACGTTTCTCTTTTATATAGCAAAGACAACCTACTTCGACTTTCTGGACGAACTGCCGCCGCTGAAGGCATAGAATCCAATCCAATTATACTAGATGGGAAACATCGGATTACCAATTTGTTAATATATTCCTACCACATCAAATTCGCTCATGGTAATAATGAGTTGGTAGTCAACGAATTACGCCAGAAGTATTTCATACTCAGTCTGAGACCAACCGTAAGAGGAATATCACAGAGATGTCAATTTTGCCGGAATCGTAAAGTTAAACCTGCAACACCACCATTAGGAGATCTTCCTCACGCAAGATTGGCGCATCATCAGCGTCCCTTTAGTCACGTGGGTCTCGACTACTTCGGGCCACTAAATGTTTCTATTTTCAGACGCACCGCCAAAAGATGGATAGCCCTGTTTACTTGCATGACTGTGAGGGCGGTACATCTTGAAATAGTTGAGAACCTTTCTTCAGATTCTGCCATGATGGCTATTAGACGTTTTATTGCGAGACGAGGTTGCCCAACACATATTTATTCCGATAATGGGACTTCTTTCGTTGGTGCAGCAAAAATGTTACCACAGCTGTTTGACTTCTGTGCTAATACAAAGATTGAGTGGAAGTTTATACCACCTTCAGCGCCGTTCTTCGGAGGTTGCTGGGAACGACTAGTCCGCTCTATAAAGTCTGCTCTCTCCATAACCTTAAAGGACCGAACGCCGAAGGAAGAGGTGCTACATACGCTGCTCCTTGAGGCTGAATGTGTGATCAATTCCAGACCTCTTACTCATGTCTCGGTAGATATTGATTGTGAGTACGCTATTACCCCGTTCTCCTTTTTAATCGGAATTTCGAGCAATGAGCCGGCTATGAAAGAATTTGACGACAGCGATCTGCACAGACGAGTAGACTGGAGGAAAGCGCAGCGACTTGCCGACCATTTTTGGCAACGTTTTGTAAAGGAGTACTTGCCAACTCTAACCCCGCGCAAAAAGATTCCTCAAAAGGATCGGTTCAAAGTTGGTGACGTAGTTTTTATCGCCGATGGAACACTACCAAGATCATGCTGGCCTCGTGGGCGAATAGTGGCAGTATATCCAGGCAAGGACGGCATAGTTCGTGTAGTAGACGTCTCTACAAAAGGGGGCGTGCTGCGTCGACCTACTCGTAAGGTGGCGCTGCTGGTTGCCGGCCAATAATATTGGGTGCTTCTCACCGTCGGGGGCCATGTTGGCAACCACCAGCGTAAGTAAACCTTTTCGGCCATCAATTTTAAATTCTCAGTTCTTATTCTTTTTTATATTCCAAATCATTGTCAAAAAACAATAGTCTCTCAAATAAATCGTACCAACAACACGTATTGATAATAATTTTCCTCATTTTCCTTTGCCATCCTCAACAATGCCGTTGCGTAATTCATTATAATTGACGGGATCTGATGCCGATTTTTACATGAAGCGACTGCCGTCAGTCAGACCTTCATGGCCTAGATGGAAAATCAGACCTTTTACTTTTTGTTTTTCGCCCAAGAAATTTGAAGACCCACACAAGAAGGACTAACCCACACCCGGGTGTGCATTAGTCATTCTTCCGTGAGGGGCACCCTCCAAACGGGAGGGAGGAGGTGAAATCTTTCAAAGATACCATTTCGTGCGAACGAACTGGTTATGTCAGATTTCCACTGACTAAAACACCCCCTGGGACTGCCTTTAGCCGGGAAAACTAAATAAACACTTCATCTGAAGCGATCACCCAAACCAGACCTTTCTTAGGTGAGGTTATTGTTGAAGCAAAGACGTTGCTTCATAAAGTAATCTCACCATAGACTTTTGTTCTAAAAAGAAAGTTACTTATGTCAACGTGTCAATAGAAACAAAACAGTTTTTTTATAAATGAATTTGTATTTATTATATCTAATAAATATTAGGTCTGGTTATCAGCATTCTAATTATCTCTCATGTATGCAAGCTCTTCTAAGGTGGATTTCCATCAGGTTATGGTCAGCGCGTGAGTAAAATTTTTATTAAATATGGCAGATAAAGAAATCGAAAAACATGAAAATGAGAGAGTTAGTAGTAGTTTGAGCTTGCTGAGCATAGAGAAGCTTGATGGCAGCTCGAACTACAATACGTGGAAATTTCTCATGGAATTATATCTAATCCATGACGATTTATGGGAATGTACGGAACGGGTACCAGATAGTAATGATACTGTAGCCAAGAAGAGAGACCATAAAACTAGAGCAAAAATATGTCTAATGGTTAAGCCCCATTGTCTAGTACACGTGCAGAGAGCCACGTCAGCGAAAGCAGCATGGGATGCTCTGAAGACAGCTTTTGAGGATAGAGGTAGTAAGCTTGAAGTTGGAGAACTATGAAAGCGTACGAGAATATGTCACAGATCTACTAACAATTGCACAACAACTTAGCGACTTAGGTAAGGAGATCGACGACGAATTACTAGCTGCACTAATGCTTCAAGGTCTATCAGAAAAATTCCAACCAATGAAATTGGCTATAGAAAATTCGAATATTACCCTCACAACTGATTATGTTAAGAAATGGAAGACACACATTCAGCTGGCACAAGCACAGAGCAAAGAAGTAAAGCATTATTTCTAAAGAATAATAAGAAGAAAGGTCAGAAAAACAAAGCCAAGCAAATCAAATGCTTTATTTGTGAAGGACCACACAAAGCAAATGTTTGTCCAGTTAACCCCAAAAAGAGGCGAATCGAAGACAGCATATGCTATGTCAGTGGCTACGACAAATGATGAAGAGTGGATTATTGACTCTGGTGCTTCGAATCATATGTCAAATAACAAGGAATGGATGCGGGATTTGAAAGGGATTCCTAAAAGAGATATTTCTTGTGCGAATGGAGAGAGAGTATTTGCAGAAACAGTAGGAACTGTGAGTAGCGAGAAGCTTGGTCTTACAATAAGAAACGTAATGTATGTACCGAAATTATCTAATAATTTAATTAGTGTTAGCGAGGTAGCTAAGTCAGGACATACAATTATATTTACTGATAAAGGTTGTGATGCGTATAAGGATAAGGAATGTAGAGTAGAAGGTAGACCGGTAGGGAAAGATATCTTAGAGAGAGGTATTTATAAGTTTAAACATTCATTACAGGGGACTGCTCTAAATACTGCTACATTAGATGAGTTAACATTATGGCATCGGAGGATGGCTCATCTTGGAGTACGTAATTTAACCCTACTTAGAGATAAGATGGCATTAGGGGTAAGCTTTCCTAACCCTAATTTAAAAAAATTGGAATGTGTCGAATGTTTGTTAGGTAAACAAACAAAGCAACCTTTCAATAATAAAGGGGCGACACGAGCCAACGAGGTACTAGAGTTAGTACATACAGATTTATGTGGACCTATGTCCGAAAATTCTTTTGGAGGTTCTAGATATTATATAACGTTTATTGACGATAAAACTCGTAAGACATTTGTATATTTTTTAAAACAAAAGAGTGAAGTTTTAGAAACATTTAAAGATTTTAAAACTTTAGCAGTGAAACAAACTGGAAGGAAGTTAAAGGCAATTCGGTCGGATAATGGATGTGAATATGTCAACAGAGAAATGGACGATTTTCTTAGAAAACATGGAATTTGTCATCAACTGTCAGTCGAATACACCCCGGAGCAAAATGGAGTCGCAGAGAGAGCCAACAGGACAATAACAGAGAAAGCGAGGACAATGCTACAAGAAGCTGGTTTAGGCAAAAAGTTTTGGGCTGAGGCAGTGCTCACAGCGGTATATCTAAAAAATAGATCACCAACAGTAGCTGTACGCAACAAGACGCCTGAAGAAGCATGGTCTGGAAAGAGAGCCGACTTGAGCAAAATAAAAGTTTTTGGATGCATAGCATATATGCACATACCAGATCAAAAGAGAACAAAGTGGGATCCTAAAAGCAAAGAAATGTTATTTATTAGCTACTGTGAAGATTCCAAGGCGTATCGATTGATGGACATCAAAACAAATAACATCTACAAAGCACGAGATGTTATATTTTTTGAGAACAAAAAATTACATTCAGTGGAAAGACCCGTTATAAACCTCGACTCGTCGCAAGAGGATTTAGTTAACACAGAGGCGTGGACTATTTCGAAACATTTTCGCCTGTAGTCAGACACAGATCACTAAGAGTTTTAATTGCTTTAGCTGCCAGGTTAGATTTAAAAATAGACCACTTAGATGTAAAGACGGCGTTCTTAAATGGAGATTTGGACGAGGTGGTCTACATGAAACAACCCGAAGGATTCGAGACCAAGGGCAAAGAGGATTACGTTTGACTATTACAGAAGTCACTATATGGTCTAAAGCAGGCTCCACGAGCGTGGAATACAAAGCTGCATGTAGAATTAATCTCGCTGAAGTTCAAAAAGTCAGAGAATGAGCCATGCGTCTACACCCGATCACACAATGTTAAAGTGATAATCATTGCTGTTTACGTTGACGATATTCTGATCTTTTGGAACAATAAGCAAGAAATGCTTAAGGTCAAAGAAGATTTAAAATCCAGATTTGAGATGAAGGATTTGGGCAAAGCTGAACTTATGTTAAGAATCCATATTGTTCAGGATAGTAATGGGATTAAGCTGCATCAAGAGAATTATGTGAAGAAACTCTTGAAAGCTTTTAACATGGAGGACTGCAAACCTGTTGTTACACCAGCAACTCCAGGCCAAAGGCTAGAAAAACCTTCTCATGGTGAGAAGCCTAATGATAAGTTTCCTTATCGAGAATTGATAGGTTCTTTGATGTACTTGGCGGTCTGCACACGGCCCGATATAGCTCATGTGGTAAATAGCTTGAGCCAATTTAATGAATGTTACGAGGAACAACATTGGGTGGCGGCTAAAAGAGTACTAAGGTATCTCAAGGGTACCCAGAATCTCGGTCTGCAATATTCAGTGGAGCAATGCGAAGAAATTATTGAAGGCTTCGCTGATGCCGACTTTGCAGGAGATAGTGATAGACGTTCCTACTCCGGTTCAGTGTTCCTTATTCAAGGAGGAGCTGTTTCATGGCAGAGCACTAAACAGCGTACCGTTTCATTAAGCACTGCTGAGTCAGAGTACGTTTCTTTATCTGAAGCAGCCAAAGAAGCCATATTTCTTCGCTGATTTATTGGAGATATTACTGGCCAAGAGGATCCGAAAGCCATAAATTTGTTTTCGGATAATCAGTCGGCAATTGCCATCGCATCTAATCCGGTACATCATCAGCGTACGAAACATGTTGATGTTAGATATCACTTTGTACGCAATGCTGTTGAGTCAGAAATCATCAAATTGAAGTATCGTGAGACTGAAAGAATGGTTGCTGACGCTCTAACAAAACCCGTGCCAAAGAGTAAGTTTGAGTGGTGTGTGAGTCAAATGGGTTTATGTAATGAGTGACCACAGGTGTGTATGTATGAGTAATGTATGGATGAGATTAAGGAGGAGTGTTGAAGCAAAGAGGTTGCTTCATAAAGTAATCTCACCATAGACTTTTGTTCTAAAAAGAAAGTTACTTATGTCAACGTGTCAATAGAAACAAAATGAATTTGTATTTATTATATCTAATAAATATTAGGTCTGGTTATCAGCATTCTAATTATCTCTCATGTATGCAAGCTCTGCTAAGGTGGATTTCCATCAGTTATAAGCCTTTCGGAATATAATTTCTAAGACATGCGGGTTTCCTAATGATGTTTGCTTCACGGGCAAGTAAGTGATATAGTCAGGATTCGAACCGGGGACCTAGATGGTATATCTAGAATTAAGATTTTAAAATGTTTCAAAAACTGAAGACTGGTGCTTTATGGGCTGTACCCCTACGCTTATACCGTTGCGGGATAAAAAAAAAATACATCTATGTCAGAAAGAAATTGTCAACCTGTGATATTAAAACAAAAATTGGGTATAAATACAAAAAAAAAATGGCGAACCGCACTGTAAAAGACGCAAAATCTATTCGCGGCACAAATCCTCAATATTTAGTCGAAAAGATCATTAGATCGCGAATTTACGATTCGAAATATTGGAAAGAAGAATGTTTTGCTTTAACAGCAGAGTTACTCGTGGACAAAGCTATGGAATTACGCTATGTCGGCGGCGTTCATGGCGGTTTCATATACCCTACTCCGTTCCTATGTCTTGTGTTAAAAATGCTACAGATACAACCTGAAAAGGATATTGTTGTGGAATTTATAAAAAATGAGGAGTTTAAGTATGTGCGTGCGTTGGGCGCCTTTTATATGAGACTGACGGGAACCTCTGTTGATTGTTACAAGTATCTTGAACCACTTTATAATGATAATCGCAAACTGAGACGACAAGATCGTGACGGTCAGTATAAGTTAATGCACATGGATGAGTTTATTGACGAATTATTACGAGAAGAGAGGTTATGTGATGTAATTCTACCTAGAATTCAGAAGCGATACGTGCTGGAAGAGAATAATGAGTTGGAGCTAAAAGTGTCGGCTTTAGATGATGATTTAGATGAAGATATGCCTTCCGATGAAGACAATGCTGAACCAGATGCTAAAGAAAACAGAAGGGATAAAGATAGAAGGGACAAAGACAGGAGGAGAGAGAGGTTTGTATATGTTACTGATAAATTGTCTAAATGTACTACAAACTAGCATAGGCAAGAGTATCACTCTATCTACTTTACCTATTGGCCAGCTTTCTGAATATGCTCTAGAGGGAAGGCATATTCGAGAACAGTATACTTGGGAAACATCAATTATGCATACTAATCATGATTTAATTACAATCGTGTTGAGTGATATTGACAATCAGTTCAAAAAATAAATATAAAAAAGTTATTTTAGACCCAATTTTAAGATGGTATTTGGTATTAGAGTAAATAATTTTGTATTAATATTTAGAAAAAAGAATGAATTTTCCTAAAATTGAAACTTACGAGTTTTTGCCTTACATAAAGATTCCATATGAGACTATTTCTTAGGAGGGTTATACTTGTTGGTATCTTGTGAGTTAGTGATGTCAAGAAGGACAGCATTACTCCGTTGGCAGTGGAGATAATATCTATACGCTATGGTAACCGCTTCACTTGAGGCTGGACTTATTCTTGTTGGCAACTGACGTAACAATATTCATTTTTAATTCTTTTAGCTTCCAGTTTATGACTGTATATTTAAAATAAATTTTTCGTAGTAATTAAAAATATTGTAAATATATAGTATTTAAGAATTTCATTATTATTCCATGTTCATTTAAGAATATTTTTCTTTTCTTCACTTGAAAGCAAATACATTCAAAATGTTTTGACAAGATCCGAGAGTAGCTTGTAGTTTATTAATCTCTCATTACCTGCGGACCGCTTTTTCGCCAAGAAATGTATGGGAAAATGTATATAACGGGGTCTGACAGGTTAAACCTCTATGCTCAGTCCATTTATCGATCAAAAGTGGTTTCTTGCTAAACCTGAAAAAATATCAATATTCAGTATATATGTCATAAGCGAGTGGTCTGATTACCCGGAACCCGTTGGATTAAGTCACTTGTTGATAACCCCACATGTTATGTTTACGGATGACACTTAATAATAATGCTCACAAAGTAGTGTTTATAAATTCGCTATTTAATTGTTCAATACCAAAAAAAGATGTGTATTTATGTGTTAATATAATCGAGATAGCTTGACTTGATTGATTGACTATAAATATGCATTAAAATTAATAATTGATTGAATAAATAGAACACCCATCATTAAATTATAAGATTTTAGCGACTTACTAGTGATATTTATGTTGGGTTGTATGCGTTCCCAACAGCTTTTACAAACAATTATATGTGACTTTAAATTTTTGCATTGCATAATTACATAAATTCATACATGGTTTGAGGCGGCATCCAATTTGTGGCACAAGATCTTTGTCTACTTTTCATTGCAATTTTTCTTCAGAGAAATGAGAATAGAAATGCTGCCGAACCAGGTCCACATATTTTTCTCACTGATTTTAACAGAAATTGTTTGATTTTATACATATTGTGACATTTTCACAGTCTGTTATTCTTGAACAGAATATCAAAATCTGACATGTGTACAACACCGAACAAAAATTACAGCTTCAACAAAACATCTAAGAATTATTGAAAATAATCAGCAACATAAATAAATTGTGTCAACATCAGTGTCAAAAGTAAAAATGGCTAATATAACAATTCTGGTAGTAATTTTATAATATTTATTTACATGCTAGTAACTGTAAACTTTTTACAAAATTGAATTTGTTTAACGAAAGTTTATTTCCTGATAAACGATGTATGTAAAAAAGACACCTCTAATATTAATATTTCTTAGGGTTTGTTTACATTTTGTCTTACAATATTTTTTGTTGGTTAACTTTTTCTTTGTTTGCTTCAGGTTTATAGCTATATAATTAATATGCATATCTTCATCGTTTTTTCTTCAAATTGATAGATGGCGTTTCCATTTTAGTAGCACTTTAGAAAATATCTGGAATTCAAAAAGCAATTTTTTTTGTAAATAGTTAATTATCCTCTACAAAGCTTAATTTACAGTGTGACTTTGGCTCACATTTACCATCATTCATTCACATCGCCTTTATAAAATAAATAAAATTGATAAATCTTTTTCAGGTCTAGGGATCGTGATCGAAGAGAAAAAGACCGCAAGAGAGAGCGTTCCAGAAGCAGAGACCGTGAGCGTCGCCGAGAAAGAGAGCGAGAGAGGGAGAGGGAGAAAGAACGGGAAAGGGAAAAAGATAGGGACAGAGAAAGAGTTAGGGAACAAAGAGAGAGGGAGAGAGAAAAAGAGAGAAGGGAGAGGGATAGATACGAAATTGACAGGAGAAGAGATAGAGGTGGTAGATATTAAGTGTAATTTAGGATAATATATTGTTATAAGATAGATTTTTGGTTTTTCTTTAACTAAACCATAGGCACCTGTTGCATTGTTTTGATTTTTACTGAGGCCAAGAGGTCTTTACAGGATCTGCAAGGTGTGATATTTTCGGTTTTGCAAGCATTCATAGGATACGGTAACTGCTTACTGTATCCTATGAATATGATATAAACAGACATGTTCATGCACAAAAATCAAGTGTGGGCGTCTAACCCACGAATCTTGATGTCCAGAAGTAGTATTGCTAAACACTCCAGCACCGAGCTCATCAAAATTGAATCGCATGTAAAAATATATTTATAAAGCAATAAGCCACTAGGTCTATAAGAACACCATGGCTTAGAATGGCGTTTGATGACTCTTAGTGCCTGAGGTTCTATTAGAGAGATAAAGTTTGTTAGCAATGTCTATTTTGATATCAAGTTTCTTACATTAGATTCCCATACAAGATAAACATTCATGTGCATGAACATGCCTGTTTCTTCTGATATGGGAGTTGTTAAGGTAATGAGCATCAATGTAGCCCGACTGGGGAAGTATCTCATAGAAAAACGCAGCGAAATAACAACTACTGAGAGGATTGTTGTGTTCATGTGTGTAAGGTCACCAGTAGCCTCAAGGAGTTGCTGTTAACAGCGGCAGTGAAAAAGCGCGAGCGATACTTTTTGTATTGCAATCGTTCATAGGCTACTGTGACATGTAAATGTTATGTCAGATCAACTGTATTTCTGTATATCTCCCGATGTATCGGTTTATCCGTTACAAGGTACATGAAGGTGTTCTAATGCGTACTTAAACGAATCTATTGGATTGGCTATGTACCTATTTGTGAGCCTATCTGTATAAAATTAATACTGTTTCTTTACACCTTTCTTGCCAAGGTTTTGTATTTAACTAGTTACCTTCCACAGAAGGTACTCATTGTGATACACTTTAATAAAATTTTGTAAATTTAATTCTTGTAATAGGATAACGGTTCTCAAACCGATTTTTATTACACATACTAATAGTAACAACTCTCAAATCAGGACCCCTCAAACAAGCGACAAAATAACAAAATGCAAAAAACATTATTGTCCGAAGTCGTCAAATATTTTTAATGTTTTACATTTTTGTGGATGCACGCAGACTATGAGCGACGGTGTCAGAGACATTAGTTTAGGAAACCTGGTGTATAGAATATACCACAAAAGGCCATATTTCCCGTGGCGCAATGTATCTAGAAGGGCATGCGAAGTCTTAGTTGTTGATGCAACGTTTTGTACCCAATTATTGGCTTAAAACGAGTAGCTGTATCACACCAACGCTTACTCGTCCCACTGCAGGGATACATGTCTCCATTTAACAGAAGTTTACACTCCGCTACACTGCAACTTTAATTTTGAAGAAACTACGTAATGGAATCTTAGATTAAAAGTCCATTTTTATACCACAATGGTGGTTATAAACACTGTTTATAAGTCCATTTTTTATACCACAATGGTGGCAAATAACCGTATGGCCTGCCTGATGGTAAGCAGTCACTGTAGCCTATGGAAATGTGCGATTTGTAACTGATGCGATGCCGAACCTGTAGAAAGCTCTTCAGGCCTTTCTTGAAGATGCTGTACTCCCTTGGGAAATTCTCGGCCGGAAGTTCATTCCACAACTTGGAGTGTTCTCGGAAGAAAACTGGAGCGCACGGTACGCAATCATTGGGCAAAATTATTTGACAGTATATTAAAACAAATACGTAACTGTCAATTAAAAAAGTAAAGGAAATATAATAAAGATTTAACAAACTCCATTCAGGAATTATATACAGATTTAAGTTTTTTTTAGTGTTATCCCGTTTCCTAATGCATTAGGCTTGGCAGGGTCCGCTATCTAAGACTAAGGATTTAACGAATATAAAATTTTAAATTGAGCGACTGCTCTCAGATAGACCTCCACAACCGAGAGGGAAACCCAGACCTTTCTTAGGTTAGATACACATTTTTCGAAATATAATTTCATAGAAGTGCGGGTTTCCTCAAGATTTATGAGAAAGGTACCAGATAATATCATTGTCAACCTGGCAGAGAAAGTACGAAAGAAGAATAAAGACCCTGCTGTAAAGACAAATAGATAAGTCGTCAAAACAAAACAAAACAGTTTATTATAAAAGTTTATTGCTATTGCGAACAACGGTTTAATAAAATATTTTAATCAGATTCTCTATACATGGAACAAATTCTAACTACTCAATGATTCACATCATTTACAATATATACAAAATGACGATATCCTTTGTAATAACATATTTTTTCTCGCTTATTCATAATTACAATCCTTTATTGCAAGTAATAATTTATAGGGGAAAAGCATACAAGGTTGAGCTTATCTCTATGCAAGCTATATGTTATACCATCTTTTTGTAAACCTGTGTATGCGTTTTTCTGCAATAAAGGATTATAAGCGTACAATGTTTAAGACAGTTAATTTAATTAATATAATAGCGCAAGACTTTAGTATGTAGTCAGCATATGAACTGCCTCTAGTTATTGGCCGTGATCATATGTGTATAAATAAACTTTTAAACATATGCACTTGTATGCATATATCTATATAAAGGCCACATTGACCGATCAGTTTGTATATGGGATCATTTTTCATTTATATCCATGCCCATATATTCAGCTATATGGGCCGAGCAAGCATTCTGAGCTTACCAATTTCTGAATAATCCCCTAGATTGGCCCTTCTATTCCTCTTTAGAGCTTTTTAGCAATATACCATACAGTATCTTGTCAATTCAAACACTTGTACACATTCCATTTCACAATGTTATTTATTACTTACTTTTACCGACCTGTTTCGCCTTTACGGTGTTATAACTATTAATTATAACCAAAAACCTTGTTCTAGTGTAAATATTATTGTAATGTGGAATCTGTACAAGTGTTTGCATTAACAGATATCTTCAAAATTCCACCAAGAGCTAACAATCGACAGTATCAACATACAGTAGCTGCACCACGCGACTTCATCAACGCATTTGCCCGCTATTCCGTAGGAACAGCATTTTCTACTTTCTTTTTTCTCTAGTTCTAAGGGTCGTATCGTGATTTTGAATAGCCTTCCTCAAGTATAAAAAGATTTTTTCAAATCCGACAGGTAGTTCCAGAGATTAGCGCGTTCAAACCAACAAAAAAACAAACTCTTCCGCTTTATATATTAGTATAGATAAAGTATTTCTCTATTGAAATAACTTAGAATAATTGAGAATAATTATTTTACGAGGAGCTATTTAAATTGGGATTTGCCGAATAGAATATAGAAAGGTGTCGTGAAAAGTTTACGGCTCCTATATTTCGGAAAATGCAAGCCAACATGGTGGTAAGAATGGCGCCGAAAAAAACTATTTTTAGCACACTCGCTGTATATAACTAGAAAACAATCATTTATAATCTGCCATGATAAAATTTATTTCATACATGAACTACGTAGGTCACACTATAAGTTTTGCGTTACTTAAAAAAACAACATGTTATAACCAAAATATTATGTTTATTGCTTTTCAAAATACTCTCCTTTACATTTTAAACATTTTTTCATGCGATCGAACCATTTTTTAAAACAGGAGGACCACAGATCTGAAGGCACGTTTTCTACGTGCTGATTGAACGCTACCACTGCCTCTTCGGAGTTGGTAAAAGTGAAACCTCTCATCAAATCTTTGATTTTGGTGAAAATACAGAAATCACAGGGTGCTAGGTCGGGGCTATGCGCAGGATGGGTAACGAGTTGTACTTTTTCGCAAGTTAAAAATGACTTTGTTTTGTTGGCCGTGTGTGAAGAAGCGTTGTCATGATGTAGGAGAACGCGGCTTTTTGGTTGTCTTTCGCGAACTTTTTCTAACACCCTGGGTAAACAAATGGTAGAATACCACTCGGCATTAACACTCTTTTGATCTTCAAGTGGAATTGTGCAGATGGGACCCGTAGCTGAGAAAAAAAACGCGATCATTTTTTTACCAACGTTTCTCGCCTGCCTCACTTTTGTTGGCCTGTTCTCATTTTCAAACACCTATTCACAAGATTGCTGTTTTTTTTCGGGTTCAAAACAATAAATCCACGTTTCGTCTCCTGTGACAATGTCATAAACAACATTAGAATGTCCGTGGTCGTACTTCAGTAGCATCTGTGAGCACCATTCCAGGCGAGCCCGTTTCTGCTCCGCTGTCAGTTCATGAGGGATCCAACGACAACAAAGTTTCCGAACTTTCAATTCTTCGTGTAAAATTTTCTGAATTTGGCTCATACCAATCCCCAATAGTTCTCGAATTGTCTCATAAGTAATCCGCGGGTTTTCTTCAATTAGCCGCTTAACAGTAGCCACATTATTTACGTTGACGGCAGTTGAAGGCCGCCCTTCACGAAATTCGTCATGTAAAGAAACTCGACCTCTCTCAAATTCAGCAAACCATCGCCTCACGGTGCTCAAAGAAGATGCTTCTCTCCCAAAAGCATTTTGAAGACGAGCAGCACAGTCTTGCGGAGAGAGAGAACTTTTAGAATCATAAAAAATCATCGCTCTAAAATCTTTTCGACTCAATTCCATTTTCGTTGCGTACGTAGAACTTTGATGTGTGATAAAAAACAATTGACAAATGATTTCCCGCCAATTGTTTTTTTTTTATTACTAAGTAGGTTGCAACGTTTCAAAAAATATAACATTCGAAATTCAAATACTTCCGATTAGCTAGTTAGGTGTTACCATTGCCTTAGTGGGGCTCGTTTTTAACATACCTACTGTAAATTTTATAGGCGGTATTGAACAATTTAACAACAATTAATGTAAATTGGTTAACGAATAGATGGATTACGATCAGGTTGCCCTGTCAGTTTGGACATATTTTTTTTTTGTACGCTTATATAAAATTTTTATGCAAAATTTGCACTCGTATAAAAACAATACGAATTTGATTCTTTTATGAAATTATCATACTTCTATTCTTTTTAGGTTTTCATTCTAGTGATGAGTTATGCTGAAAATAATCATATACCTAATGGATAATATTAGTAGAGTAAAATATGCGAAGTGTTGCCTCTAGTGTTGCTTGAAGGAATCGTCCAAAATAGCAATGCGTAGTGCTTATCGAGTTACTTCCAGAAATTTACGAATCCTATGTTACCCGTATTACTGTTAGGAGGTGTACCTAATGCTGAGATACACATATATATTAAGCTCTACTTTGAAAAACTAATTTCCAAGGTCATTAAAATATGAAATAGCAGAATAGTCAACGATATTATATTAATAATAACATTGCGGGTTAGTAAATAATTACATATATATTATTTTCTTTGTTCAGAGGCAAAATTAAAAGCAGCGTTTAACTCTGGTGAAAGGGATCAATTGTACCTCACGCGCACATAGGTGCAATTGCGTCATGGTTAACAATCTACTATTTCTATACAAATGATTATATAATAACGCTAAATGTTACGGATGTTACCAGGTCCGAACTAACTTTGATCAATTAGTCTTTAAAAGAGGGCGTCTAGACAGATCACATGATTTCACACGTTATATTGAGACTTGAATCATATCGCGGCAGGCTTCGGCATTTTCGCCACAACGTGGCAAGCTTAAGTAGTCATATTTGTTTCTGTTTCCTTTATAGCGTTTTTCTGTTTTATAGCGCGGCATATTTCAACACATCATGGGGTACTTTGGCACTCCGAAGCATCCTATACTGTATTCACTTGGGCGAGAGACAAAATGTAAAGAAACATTTAAAAAAGGTTATTTTAAGTGTCATTTTTATCACGAAATAAACTTCCATCAAACAATATATTTAGCCTAATGTTTAAAGTTACTTGCATGTAAGTATATTTTAAAATTGCTATAGTAATTTCCATGGTTTCTGCACACAATACTTTGAATATCTCGTTATATTATAGAATTTTTCTATAAATGTTGTAAATTTCAAATGTTGAACGCATGATTATAGTCTCCAAAGGTAATGAACAACGACTTGTTTAGTATTTATCCGGATTATATCAGCCATTTTTACTTATGACACAGAACTTGACGCGAGGTTATCTGTCGTCGATTATTTTCATTATTTCTTAATGTTGTTATTTTTTTAAGTTGTCTATATTATCCACACACGTAATGTAATAAGCACGGTTAACACTATCATAGGTAAACGTATTTATCTGTACAGTTTCTATGAATATAAATGCTGATGAATTCCTATATTATTTACATAAATATCATTTCCCTAACTCTAAATATCAGGTACTGAATATTTACCCTACTTCAAATAGCTTTATTTTTAAGTTTATGGTCATCGCAGGAACCATTTTGACTACGAACTAACAAGAAGTATGTAGAATAATGTATTAGTTTCATTCATTCTTCATTTCATTTGCATGTTTGTTTTTTAACAAAAGAAAAACAAGAAATACAATGTATTATGATACAAGACAACAAGTTATTTTAAAAATACCGATAGACTATTACGCGACTTACTTATTAGACCAGCTCGGTGGCGCAGTGGTTAGTAACGCTACTTAGATATCAATGCTCACGGGTTCGATTCCCACACTGGACTAACATTTATGTGCAAGAGGTAGGGCGCATCAAATCACCCCGTCTGGGAAAGTATCTCCATCTTACAGAAAGCCGCAGCCAAATCACAACTCCCTGGAGGGTTGTTGTGTTACTGCGAGTGTGTGCGTGGCAATTTGGCCGATACTTAATATATTGCAAGGGTTCATAGGCTATGGTAGCCACTTACATCAGGTGAGTCGTATGTTTGTACGTCTCCCGACGTTGTATAACAAAATACTGGCGTACGCAACAGCTTATTTTCAGCATAGTGCGAATAAAAAATGCAAACCTGCTTAAATTACGGCAGAAATACGTTTAATGTGCACCTAGCCTTAGAGATTGTAGTAGAACAACAATACTTATTTATACATGAAAATATATTACTATATTTTACGTTAAGCTCTCAAGAGAGGCAGGGCGCATCAAAACAGGCCGCCTGAGGAAGTACCTCCACCTCACAGAAAACCGCAGCTAAATAACAACTCCCTAGAGGGTCGTTGTGTCGCGTGTGAGTGAGGTCACCAGTAAGCTCCTAAGGGCTGCTGTGTTACCAGCAGAGTTGGCATCACGCGAGTGATGCTAAATGTGTTGCGAGGGTTTATAGGCTACGGTAACCGCTTTACATCAGATGGGCCGTATGCTTATATGTCTCCCGACGTTGTATAAAAAAGGTTAGTCGGTTAAGTTTCTTGATTCTCTGGCGGAATTAATAGGAAATGTCCGTAGTGTTCAATAAAATATGCAATGATGTCATCTAGCGGTATTGTGGCGATACTTTATAGATTTAAAGACGTGTCTAAGTGCCCGCGAGAACCTAATGACAAATAATGTGATATATGTGGATCACCTTTAAAGCCACAATACATTTTACCTGCACGTGGTGCACAGAGAAAATATTATTTTCTGTTATACAACATCCGGAGGCATTCACGCATATGCCCCCCTATTGATGTAATGTCGTAGCCTATCAACGACTGTAATATCGTTCACCTCTGCTGCAACTCCTTGGAAGCTTACCGTTAACCTCACCGATGGCTAGAAAGTAGTTATTCTTCAAGTTATCTCACAAGTGCGCTTTTTCCAGCAAGCACCATACAATGTGATGCATTAGCAGCAGAAGTAACAAGGCGCATGCAATATTTACGATAACTGCTTTGCATTAGACAAGCGGTAGGAAAATGCGTACCATAATCACAGTCATTTTTTTTTTATACTACGTCGGGAGGCATACAAGCATACGACGCATCTGATGTAAAGCGGGTACCGTAGCCTATTAACGCTTGCGATATATTAAGTATAACTCGCGCGATGCCTCATCTGCTGCTTACACAGCAACTTCTTGGGAGCTTACTGATGACCTCACTCACACGCAGGAACACAACAAACCTCCAGGGAGTTGTTATTTGGCTGCGGTTTTCTGCGAGGTGGAGGTACTTCCCCAGACGGGCTGCTTTGATGCGCACTACCTCTCTTCAAATCTTTTTCCGGATAAACTGGACAAAACGCAATGTCCCAAAAATATTGTATTCTACAGTGACAAAAATGAAGCTAGTTCTTCGCGCAACTTTCCGCAATTATAATCTTTAATACTATTTACATAAAGTATAAAAATAAGTCGTACGCAGGATTTCAGGGACCGCAACACTCGCTAACAAAATTTAGGCTAAAAGCCGAAGTTTCTAATTGCGACGGTTTAAACCTAATGAATACTATAATACACTGAACTTCAGCCGAACGCTAGAGTCCTTATTGTCGATGTTCGGCATCTGCCGAAATTCGGTACAGAAACCTACTTGCTCGGCCAAATCTCATCGGACGGTCATGAAAATACAATTCAGAAGTTGCTTCGGCCTCCCCAAACTTCGGCCGAATACCATTTAATCCCCACGACCCATAGAGTTCTTTATAATGCCAGCTAACGTCGGCATGGCCCTCGGCTAGAAGGTCGGCGCGTTCATAATAAAGATTCTGTGTTCTTCCTTCTTGATCCAATGTATGAGACGATCCACTGCTCGGATTGCCTGGTCTTTCTCCATTAGGGGATCGAATGTTACGTAGAGTTCAAAACCATTGGTCACCTGGAATATAGAATTAAGATTTCTGAAGCTGAAAATCTATTGAGGAAAGAGTTATAAATGTTTAAGAAGCGAGTAAGGGGATGTAAGGTCTACGTCTTGTGGTGCTCGGATCTTTGTACCTACACCGCAAAGGATGTGGTGTTCCCACAATGGAATACATATATATATATATATATATGAAGAGATACGTGAAACAGCTTCAATTAATCTTGCCTTAAATTGAATAATTACTTTATTTGGAGTGCATTAAGATATATTCAGGACACTTATTTTTTATTGAGAGTTAATAAAATATATACTGACCCACGCTAATACGGTATCATGTGAATTTGACCTAAAAATCAGCTTCGCCGGTGTTGATGTACAATGTATTTGGTGGCAGAACTTTCTATAATTACGTACGTAATCTATATCTGACAATTTCTCTATCTTTTTCACAGTTATATCTCCTCCTTCCCTATGTCTTATCCTATAGTCCTGGAGCCTGTCGAGACTTATAGGATCTGATGTGAATAACTGTGCAGTGCTTTTAGATTTGTACATAAAATGCCTTATTTCTGATATTCCTATATGTTTTAATGGATTCGTTGTAGGTAGTTCCTCGCTTCTTTTCAGTGCATCATTGATGGCAACTAGGCAATTTGATCGTCTTAGTTTTTCGGCTATTGCGTGCTTAGCGTGAGAGAGTGAGAAGAAAGCATCTCTTTGTACTGTTAGAAGTAGTAAACATGCTTGACAGTCTTCTGAGATGTAAGAGACGTGGCTGTGGAGAAAGCCTCTGCAATAAAAAAAGAAAATAAAGTATAGTAAGAAATACTGTATTTTTATCCAACGTCGGGATGCACACTAGCATTTTTTTTATACTACGTCGGGAGGGATACAAGCATACGGCCCACCTGATGTAAAGCGGATACCGTAGCCTATTAACGCTTGCGATATATTAATTATCACTCGCGCGATGCCTCCTCTGCTGCTTACACAGCAACTCCTTGGGAGCTTACTGGTGACCTCACTCACACGCAGGTACACAACAACCCTCTAGGGAGTTGTTATTTGGCTGCGGTTTTCTGTGAGGTGGAGGTACTTCCCCAGACGGGCTGCTTTGATGCGCCCTACCTCTCTTAAACATCCAGACCAAGACACATACAAACATGTTCATGCACACAAATGTTTGCCTTGTGTGGGAATCGAACCCACGAGCGTTGGTGTCAAAGTCGCGTCATTCACGACTGAGCCACCGAACTCGTCAAAGCATACGGTCTATCTGATGTAAAGTGGATACCGTAGCCTTTCTTTTTATTAAGTATCACTCGCGCGATGCCACGTCTGCTGCTAACACCGCAACACTCTAAGAGCTGACTGACGACATCACTCACACGCAGTAACATAACAATTCTCCAGGGAGTTGTTATTTCATTGCGGTTTTAATTCGGCCTTATGACCAGAGAGACAGATCTCGACAACAATGTATAATACAAAAACATAGCAAATAACGATACAAAAATATTGAAGGGACGATCAAATAGAATAAAGGCTTCAAAGTATTCGCAAGGAATAAAGGACGAAGCCAGTTGACGCAACTTACGACCAATAGTGGGACATTCTTATATCTGAACCAGAGATCTTGAAAGAGATTGAGTTTCTATGGACATGATATACTGTGTGTATAACAGTCACCAGAACCGTGATAGAATAAGGCAGAATAAGCGTGGTATTGTTTTTTAAGACGGCTGACGTAGCTTTCTCTCTCTCTCTTCTGAGCCATGTCTATAAGCTGTTTTCAAGAGTTATCGAATGGTCTTGCACGCAGGTTTGATGACTTCCAGCCTCCCGTCCACGCCGGTTTCCGAAAAGGCTTCTTAACCATATACATACGCTGCAGCAGGTTATACATGGACTATGAGAAGGCATTCGAAGCGATCCGAGTCCTGGGCTGTGCCTCACTCTTTTAAGAAGTGCTGCATTGATTATAGGTATATTGAAGTGTTGAGGAACGGAAATACTCGTACCACCATGTCGATCCGACTACAGGACCAAGATATGAAATCTATCTAATTGCAGAAAGATGATAGACAGGGAGACGTTATTTCTCCAAAGATGTTTTCAAGCTTCTGGACTGGAAATCATCAACGGCGCGTATATCACTCACCTTTGTTTTGCCAATGATATGCCAGTATGCTCCTAAGGAGTTGCTGTGTTAGCAGCAGAGGAGGCATTGCGCGAGTGATACTTAATGTATTTACAAGCGTTCATAGGCTACGGAAACCGCTTTATATCAGGTGGGCCGAATGCTTGTATGACTCCCGACGTTGTATAAAAAAAAAGATATAGTGATCATGGCGGAATCGTCGGAAGATCTGTGTACAATACTCGAAGATCTCAATAGAGCATTACAACGAGTGGGTCTTAAAGATATAAATAAATAAATATTGTCGGACAAATTCATCGATGGACAAATTACACAGCGACAGACAACTGATAAACATACGTAAATACATTTTGTTTTTGTAAATACATACTTATTATACATAGATAATACCCAGACCAAGACAAACAGACATGTTCCTACGCACAAATGTTTGTGCTGTGTGGGAATCGAACCCACGAGCGTTGGTGTCAAAGTAGCGTAACAGCGCGTTTCACCACTGCGTCAAAGATGAATATAGACAAAACGAAAATTATGTATTCTGTTATGTTTTGCAAACGTTCATAGGCTACAGTAATCAATTTACATCAAGCAGGCCGTATATTGTCTAGAAAATAAATAAACTTACGTAGCATCGAACTTAGGTAGACAAATCGGCGTCCAGCTCTCAGCAGTCTTGAACGACTCCGTACTCCTCACCAAATTGAACAGAAGGTGTATATCAGAGGGATGCAATGTGTATTTCTTCATCCTGACCAGCGTTATTAGTTGGTTTCCCGCTATCAGTATAGCAAACACGAGATCTCTGATCTTGTTGCATGTGGATATTATTGCATTTGTTATGTTCTCTCTTGCCTTTTCTGGCAGAGGTAAACATCTGACTGCACCTAGAAATATATAATGTCAAATTAATGAATTAATATTTCATTTTTTTTTACACATTTTTCCATCATTTGGCATAACCGGAGCTAGTAACTAATTTGAAGAAAGGTAATATGGGTACTTAATATTTATATAGTGATATTTTATAGGCTACAATAATTGCATCACACCGCGTAGGTGCTCACAACAATTTAAATTTCGAATATATATTCGTATTCGTATTTTTATTAGAAACCAGCGGAATTATATTCCTAAGGTTCGACTGTCTATCCATCTGTCACTTGAAATTTTCTCAGAATATGCATTTCTATGGCCGGTATATAACAATAAATAGTAAAAATGAAATTGAGTTAAAAATTAAAGTTCCCATTCAAGAAACCTGGTTATTCCGCGTTTTTTACACAACGATATGGAACCCTTCGTGTCAGAGCCCGTACCGCACTTGAACAGAGTTTTAAACATAAAATCGCTGTCGTTTTTGTAACAAATGGGATATTGCACACCAACGAGGAAATTTTCGGGATTTTATGAATTTTATTATTTTAAAAGTGTACTTTCCCCACAATATTTATCTGTTAACCCCAATACCCCACAAATTGAACTACTATGAGATCTTACAAAGTAGAATTTGAGTGTGGAGTGAAGTATGTACGCAAAAGCGGCACTCTTCGTTCGAATTTATTAAATATTTTCTTTATTATTAATATTACATTGCTGTTTACAAAATTTGACAATTGCCAAACAATAAGGGAATTTCTTTCACCTCTTATTATATAGTATTATAGTACTTATTATATATAGTATCTACGGAGTTTTGAGGTTATTCAATTAACTCCATAATCTATTATCGTTAAAATAGTCTAGGATTTTTAGAATCCTTTACAATTCTTGCTACAGTACCTCGTTAGTTAAATGACAGGTTAACTGATAATATGTACTGATATATATTATATTGTCTACTCATGATCTGTTCTTGCAATGTTCACAAGCTTTACGTAAGTTTAGTATGGGCAAGCTCGGTGGCGCAATGGTCAAACGCGCTGTTACGTTACTTTGGCTCCAAAGCTCGTGGGTTCGATTCCCATACAGGACAGACAATTGTGTGCATGAACATGTCTGTCTTGATTTGGGTGTTTTTAAGTGAGGTATAGCGCATCAAAGCAGCCCGTCTGGGGAAGTACCTCGATCTCACAAAAATGCAGACAAACAACAACTCCTTGGAGGGTTGTTGGGTACCTGCATGTGAGTGAGGTCATTAGTAAGGGGTTGCTGTGTTAGCAACAGAGGTGGCAACGCGCGAGTGATAATGTATTACAAGGCTATGGTTATAGCTTTATATCCGATAGACCGTATGCTTGTATTCCTCCCGAGACGTTACCTTATTAAGTACTTAATAACTTGGATGTAATCATGAATCGAGGACATACTCTAATACATTGTGCAAACGTGTATGTTACCTAGTAAAAATGCTGGATCCTTTTCCATAAATACCATCAAATTATCAATCAACCTCTCAGCGCCTGAAAGCAGTCTTCGTAAATCGTAGTTTCTCCTCTGTTCGAATATTCTATTGAGCTGTGTCAAAGTTAACACTGACACTATTTGATTGAAAGCATATCTGAAAATAATAATAATTTAACAATACATAATGCAGCACATAATAAATACTTAGGTAGAGGACGAGCTCGGTGCCGCAGTGGTGAATGACGCGACTTTGACACACGCTCGTGGGTTTGATTTCCACACAGGACAAACTCGTGTGCATGAACATGTCTGTTTGCCTTGGCATGGGTGTTTTTAAGAGAGGTAGGACGCATTAAAGCAGTCCTCCTGGAGAAGTACCTCCATCTCACAGCAAACCGAAGACAAATAACATCTCCCTAGAGGGTTGTTGTTTTCCTGCGTGTGAAACCGTCACTAGTAAGCTCCTAAGGAGTTGCTGTGTTAGTAGCAGAGGTGACATCACACGAGTCGAATCCACGAGTGTTGGTGTCAAAGTAACGTAACAGGGCGTTTCACCACTGCGCCACCGAGCTCGTCTAAAACCTATCGTTCAATCTCCCAGATGCGATTGACGATGTGATGCAGATATAATTTATCCATGACTTACGTGAGCTGGAGAACCAATTGTGTTTCACTCTCATTGGACTTAGAAACGGCGACCAGTATCAACGGGCCCTTGACAAGGAACACAGCCTTGCAATCCTTTGTGTTTATACATCTCAGAATATCCTGGTTCTGTTCTTCCACAACGCTAACTAGAGCTTGTATGACTCCACACAGACCTGCTAATTTGTCTTCATTGCCATACCTAGAACAAAAACATGATAATTTCTATATTATATCGCGGTATCATATTGTATATGCAAGTAATCGTACTTTTTTATATAACATCAGGTGGCATGCAATCATATGGTCCACTCGATGTAAAGCGGTTACCGTAGTCTATCAACGCTTGCAATACAAGTGAAAGTATCACTCGCGCGTTGCCAACTCTGCTGATAACAACACATCAACTCCTTAGGAGTTTACTGGTAACCTCACTCACTTGCAAGAACAAAACAACCTTCCATGGAGTTGTTATATGGCTGCGGGTTTCTGTGAGGTGCAGGTACTTCCCTAGTCAGACTGTTTTGATGCGTCCTACCTTTGCAGGCGGCACAGGATCGAGACGAGTGGCGCTCTAAAGGGGAGGCCTATGTTCAGCAGTGGACGAGTGCAGGCTGATATGATGATGACCAGGATATTTTATCTCGTGTTAAAAATCTAATTGATGAGTCTGAGACAGCCACGTCTGATTTAGTATTAGTAGATAAAATCGTAGGTGATATTCATTTAGCATTTAACAGTATAAAAGAGTTAGTTTCTTCAGAAAAGAAGCCTAATGTCTATGATTCGAGCTCAGAGTATCAAAATCGGAATAATTCGGAATCTACAATGGCTTCAACCTTCGACATAACAGCGATAGCTTTGCTACCCGTTATGACGGGGCAAGAGCAAGTAACACTACATCTTATTGATGCAATTACGAGTATGTTATACAGCAAAATGTTCAGTGATTCTTTGAAGCCTGCACTTATTGAGTTTGTAATAAAAAGCAGGTTATCTCCCAGTGCCAAACTTCACCTTCAATTATCTTATGATTCAGTAGCTTAATTCGCGACATTATTTATACAAAAAAACGTGTGCGTCTCGGGACGCCTGACAGAAGTGATAACTCAAACTAATCTACATATAATTAAAGCTGCCGTATGCGTGAGAGAAAGGGAAGCCAGACAGACTGGCGCCGTATCGCGTTACATAGCGGTTTACCCTCCCATAAGAAGTTATCACTTCAAAAAGTAGCTGTATCGATGCAGACACAAATTCTTCGTTTTAGGCACGGTAATAGGTCAATAGAAAGCTTCGGTTCGGGACTGGAATAGTTGTTTGTAAATTTAACTTACCGCAGGCAAGTGGAGACGAAAGCAAATAAAAAGATCTTCGTCCCATTAACGAAAAACTCGCCATTAAACGTTAAGTTAACGTTGCCTACTGTACTGTACAAATCCTGAGATACTAGATTCATTGCCGGGCAATATTTATTTTTCAAATTAGACTTATCACAGAGTTATTACCAACTTAATTTAGATGAAAATTCCCGGAGATATATAGCGTTAAAATTGGATAAAATGTATCAACTATCTTTAGACAAAGAATCGAAAAAATCCACGGCTTTAACACATAAATATAAACAGACAAAACAGATAAAAATGATTTGAACTATTATATCAACCGTGAAACAATGTACGTACGCACCTCAGGAGTCAGCGATTTTTCTAGCCTCTCTATTATTATCTATCCCAGAGCTATTAGTGAGAGATCTAGAACCCTTGTGCTTTAAATTAAATATAGCTGAGTTGCTTATAATAAAAAATAAGCAAAATGAAAAATATATAGAGAAACTGGCAAGTTTTAATTAAAATTGGTTGTGCCGCGTTTATTGATAACGAAAGAGTTAATTAGTGTTTCAGATAGCGACGAAACGTGAGTAATCTTAAATGACTTCCATCTGTTACCCACTAGCGGTAATGCTGGAATTAATAAAATGCTGAATAACATTAAGAAACATTATTTTTGGTCAGGCCAATATATCTAATGACGGTGTCTAATATGTACGAAAATGTAAACAATGCCAAATACCAAAAACACACAAATAGGTACATAAAAGAACCTATGAATAAACCATAAAGTAACAGTAGCTAGAACGGTGGTAAATAACTGGATAATGAGATACGGTGTACTCAAAAAAAATATTACAGATAGGTGCAGAGAATTTATATCTTCCCTCGTGTCCTAAATATGTAAGTTACTTGGCATCGAAAAATT
Organism: Pyralis farinalis; assembly: GCA_947507595.1. NCBI lineage: Eukaryota > Metazoa > Arthropoda > Insecta > Lepidoptera > Pyralidae > Pyralis > Pyralis farinalis. Next base: position 33,508,065 of record OX382260.1, on the reverse strand, counting down.
AAGCTTTACTTCTTATCATCATGAAACTGTGGGCGCGTTAGAAAATACGCACAAAAATCATGTGAGCAAAATAAAACCACTTGGTGTTTTTGTTTCAACGCTACTGTGCATACGGAGACAAAATATTCGCCCTACGAATTAGTGAATCGGTACTTTTTTGTGTGAGTTGTAATATGCTGTTATTCATAGTTGTACGGTAACATAATGATTAAATATTTCCTACAAAAAGAAATTGCAACGTTAGTGTATTTGAAGGAATTTCATCACAACTTTGTATATAATTTTTGTATCAATCCTTTATTCGACATGTGTTGGCTATAGAATAAACATCTATTTGGGAAGTCTACTCTTTTAATCAGTACCAACATATTCCACCACTAAGGTGACAAACAAGCGTATAATCTTTAAAAACTATAATTTTATTCTAACTATATAGCGTCATTTTGCGAAGGAGACATTGTGCTATTGCGATCTTTTGCAAAAGAGACGCTATGCGAACGGTAGTCATTATGTAAAGTGGACGTTCTGCGCCGGAGCTTTTTAGTCTATCTATAACTTCACGCCAACTCCCTTGCGGGGTAGGTAGAGAGAACCGAGCGCCACGTGATTCGATCTTTACATACCTCACTCGCTTCTTTAACATTAATTGCTCTTTTCATGCACGCTCGCCGGTTTCTAGGGCTCCTGACATCACCTTCTGATAGAACACGATCAATTTGATCATGGTAGGTAAGTCTAGGCCTTCCTCGGCTTCTACATCCTTTGTGAGATCGATAAAATAGATAGATCCACCCAACGTTTATCGATTGATCCCATCCCAGTATATGTCAACTACATTGCATATTGTCAATATTTTCGTTACGCATATAACTTGAATGGTTGATAACGTGACCTACTTTAGAGAATTCATCAGATACAAATACTTCTGCCTCTCTCACTTCACAGTTAGGTTGGTACGCGGTCTACAACGTGGCGACTATCCTTGGGGAACGCATGTGCAATGATGGCAATGAGGCAGTCTTATCTGCCTGTCGTGCCCCTGAGTGTGTTTTTAGGGTGCCATACTTAACAAAAAATCCGTATAGCCACGTTCGTTCGTCCGTCTGTATGTCCGTTTAGGGTACCTTCTCTACACATAAACGTAACCTAGGGATACTTATTTTTTTCTGCAGTATTCAAATTAATATGTAATGCAGGCTATTAATCTTTATTACAACCACTTGCCTCTACATGTAGTGGTACTTAAATAGATAATATTTTTTCTAACTTCACTTGTGAAGTCCGATTTTATAACTACTTAACTTACCATCCTCCTATGTGGGCCCGTTTTTAGATATTATGAGTTAAGGTGTTAAGGTTTTACTGTAGTTTCCTATGATTAAAGATCATGATGAACGCTTGCAATATAGGAAGTATCCGCTCACGCATTGCGGCCCTTGTCACTAGCACAGCAACTCCTTAGGAGCTTACTGGTAACCTCACATACGTACAGGAATACAACAACCCTCCAGGAACCCTCCAGTGGTTTTTTGTGAGGTTGAAGTGCTTTTGCAGCCAAACTGCTTTGATGCGCGCCACCTATTTTAAAAACACTAAGCGAAAACAGACAGACATGTTCATGCACACAAATGTTTCCCCTATGCGGGAATCGAACCTTTGGTGTCAAAGGAGCCATAGCTCCTCGACCACCTGCCTGTGTGTCCTTTATGTGTTGCATCACAGCATCGCTGCGACAGCTGCCTAACGCCCAAATGTTCCACACTTATGCAATTATTTAACGTGTCGAGACCCGCGTGGCCTGATCAAGCCACACGCGTTACAGCAAACAGTATATAACGGGCCTCGACGCGTTAATTAGTGACATTACCTGGAATATATAGGTTTCCCAGCTGAGCTCAGTATGAACACATGTTTCTCTTTATTAACCAGTTTTGGCGATTGGAGATATTCATCTTTGTCATTCTCATCATCACCATTTTCTTCAATCAAATTGGAGCTACTAGCCGATTCAGACATTGAATCCTGAAAATAGATAGGATTTAATCTGAGTAAATAGATTATAAATATAATTATTCTGCCGTTACATCCGTTTCACCTGTGGGGTATATGGTTTATGAGTTTGATGAAATATCTGTACAACAAAACCACTACATATTCTCTTTATACATCAATATATTACATTAATTTGACAATAAATAAACATTAAAAAAATATTTTTCCTATGGTTTACAATTACAACTTATTGATTTGGCAGGTGTGTCTTGAACACAAAAAGTTTGTGCCACACCAGTCAAGTTTTTCACTTCACTTTTGCACCCTTCTTACGCTGCACCTATTAAGAGTTACAATTGCAATTTGAGTGCCAAGAGTAATCTGTTCTTATCTGTAGGTACCTATTTCTAAACACATATAAATGTTTCATGATATGCTATTGTTACATTTACAGATTTGTAAACATGATAATAGCATATGTAGTCACGTCTTAAGATGGCATAACTCCCTTTAACCCGTCAGATCCTGCAGTTACCGTTATTCGGTATATATGTCGTAAGCGAGTGGCATATTATTCCAGTTAGGATCTCGCCGGGTTAATAGAATTAAGCTGTATGTATGTACTGTGTGGAATTGAATTGTTTCTATACTTTCCTATGATTAAATATCATGATGAAAGTATATTCATATATACATAAGATAGAGTGATCATCAATTTTTAAATATTAATGAATTTCAAAAAACTCAATTAAAAATGTTGTGTCTGTGCATCCTCAATAATTTGTTACATAGAATCATTCACAACCAACAATTGATTCTAGAAGAAATTTTCCATATAGTTTTATTTTCTAAATATATTAACGAGTTTTATTTAGGACTTTTGTCTAAGTTGAATTAAATATTTATATTTAGAGGCTTCCATATCTCTAAATATAAAATTCTGATAAAATAAATGCAATTATACTAATGATTCACTTAATGTTTTAGTAAAATAAATGCAATAAATAAATACTTATCAATTTATCTGTAACTTCACGCCAAATCCCTTGCGGTGTAGGCAGAGAGAACCAAGCGCCACGTGACTCGATCCTTACATATCTCACTCATATACTTATCAATATGTCCTTAAAATTTAGATATGTTTAACCATAGAGGTTTGAGCCGTTCTGCTGCACCTATTGACTGGCATTATATTTGATTTTATTTTGTCCTATAACTAGATCAAGAATGGTCTGCTAAAAAAGGTGTGACAGACAGGCACCTACCTTGCTCTACTCAATTTATTTGTATTGTATGGACCATTACAATGCCTAATAAAAAAATAAAATTTGTGCGTTTTTGAACTTACTAATATATTTATTGAAAATAACTAATTGTACTAAACTAATAAAAAGCTAGTTGCTTGCCTGTAGTGCAAGGAGTACCACTAGCTTGTTGTCAAACCATCACACAATAATTTTAGTTTTCTAGTAGCATTATTTACCTACTTAGAGAATCCTTCAATGACAAACACAGTTCAACAATGCTAGTTAAAGTTATCCCTTGGAGCCATAACTTACGATAACATTTACATTAACACACGTAATGTAAGGAATTCCAATGAGTGTATTGCTTAGAGTACCTACATTTTTTGTAGACATTATTTTCGGTCTTTTGGCGTACGAGATAGAGTAAGAGTTTATAAGTGGCGACGTGTATACTGCTTAGAGATTATAAAAATAAAAAAACTACTTACATTTTTACTTTGCAAATCGTCATTGGACTTTGCATTTTTCATTTGTTGACGTTCCTTAGAACCTTCACCAATTTCACTTTGAATTTCACTTATTGTGCTGATTTTCCCAGACAGTGATTTATTCCTCTCCTGCAAGCTTGAAATCATCTCTGATGCGAACTCCTCGAAGGAGTCTGTAGGATTTAAAATACTTTCAGGGCACGCCCCCGGTCCTAGGTCATCTGCTCCGGTGTTTTGGACATCACTCGAATAAGTGGCATTATCTTTGGATGTAGATGCCATTAAGATGATTTCGAAGTAATTTGATAGCGAATTTTAATAAATAATTGCAAAAATGCATAGATTGTGTAAAAAAAATGTTGAAGAAAAAGCAAACTGTTGTGTCAGTGTCACAAGTGTCATGGTTCTTCGTCTTAGTTTAGTTTATTGCCACCGGGCGTTCTGATCGAAGTGAAGCTATTTCTGCCGTAATCACGTTTATAAACATGTTAATGTTGTATTTGTAGTAGATAATCCGAATAAGAAACGACCTTCACTCGTCAAATGGATAAAAAGTATTTTAAATGATATATAATATGAATATTATTTTGAAAAATATATTCCAAGAGGGTTGGCTAAAAAATTCCTAACTAGATTATATGTTATAAAAAATTGAAAACTGACTTTATAGACATTGTAATCATTCCTTATTATATATACCAATCGAAAATATGAATCGTATAGAAGGGGATTTCCAAAGAGGTCGATATTGACCCCTTGGGGTTAACCAGGAGTCGACATAAACGAAAACTGATTTTGGAAGTCGACGAGGGCTAAAAATTGACCTCTATAAATAATTTCTTATTTATTATTCAAGTTCTTATTTGAAATTTTCAAGAGACTGTATAAGTTGTGTTACGTGTACTAACTTGTTATAAGAATGACTAATATTTTAGTAGGAAGTAACATTACTGCACTTTAAAAAAAAATAGAGATAGGATTTTTAAAGTAATTTGGCTAGGGGGTATGAGGTATCAGTTCATTTTGGAGTAGGAGTCTCTTGCCCAAAATAGTATGGGAATCCTTGGTATAGGATATGCAAACGTTAGGTTGTCTATTATTTTTCCGGCCTAACGGGTTGGCAGGTTGCCATAAACCAATAAGTAGAACTAGTAAAAAGGAAATAGTAGTAGAAAGTAGGAAGGAATATAAATGATGATGCGAATGTGAAACGTAATTGTGAAAATATTTACTGGACCTTGGCTTTACTTCGCCAACGTCAAGTAAATATTTGTCATAGAGAGGAAAAAAAACTGTCAATATAACATTACTATTAGAAGAGGTAATGTGATAAAGAGAATGAAAATGGGTAAAGCTGTGGCATTTGATAAGATGTCTGCCGAAATGCTCAAAGCGGGTGGAGGAGTCACGGCAAGCCTACTGTACCTTTTATTTAACCTATGCTGGTATTCCGGCCTTGTACGACGACAGACGACAGGCCGTGATTGTGCTGCTGTACAAAGTTAAAGGTTCATAGCAGGAACGCAAAAAAATCGTAGTATAAACCTGCTGAGTGTAGTGTGATATCTGTAACAGAACCGAAAACCTGGGATGTGCGAGCAGAGTTTCGGAAGGTGATGGGGTGCGTGGATCAAGTCCCTTCCTTGAAATGTATTGCAGAGAAAGCTTTAACATAACATAAGAAGGTTTTCTGCGCTTTTGTTGACTTAGAAAAGGCTTTTGACAGAGTGGCGAGGTACGAACTTTAGTTTACACAATCCAGGTATGTATGGAGTGGACAGTATTTTGAAACGGGCTCTGGAGTCCAAATTTTTTTGTACAACGTCGGAAGGCATATCGCCTGATGTAAAGCGGTAATCGTAGCCTATTAACGCTTGTAATATATTGAGTATCACTCGCGCGATGCTTCCTCTGCTGCTTACACAACAACTCCTTAGGAGCTTACTGGTGATCTCATTCGCACGCAGGAATACAACAACCCTCTAGGGAGTTGTTATTTGGCTGCGGTTTTTCTGTGTGGTGGAGGTACGTCCCCAGATGGCATGCTTTAATGCGCCCTACCTCTCTTAAAACATTCAGACCAAGACAAATAGAGTCATGCACACAAATGTTTTTCTTGTGTGGGAATCGAACCTACGAACTCTGACATATATATTCACGGAATCTACTTATATATATGCACTACTTTTAAACGCGGCCCGCGAACGTATTTGCGTTGACTATAAAAACATCTTAGATTTGCATGCTAAAGTTTGGCCCACAACATGTCAAAGGTTGCCCATACTCGTAAATAGAGTGCACTTCGTTACGCTGTTCTATCGTAGAATAGCAGGATAGGTTTTTACTCCGCTTAATCGCTACTGATTAAGTGACAGTCATCTATCATTGTAGCATACACTAACTTTTCGACCCAATATAATAACATAATATCCATCTTGTCTTGATGCGCACATTTCTGGACAGGAATGTCAAATGACATTCATTACTTAGATAGTACAAACTCCTTCCGTGTCCCTCAAATAGCTGCTATTACCGGGTTTACCGGTTATATCTGGCGATCTTTCCGTCCACTGAGCTGGACTCATTACATTACACTATTCCTACCCACTTTCGCATGATAACTCGCCGCTGACTTTTATCTTATAAAGTACAGTCGTGTACAGAAATATTGCCTCACTACCTGATGCCCGCGATTCCGCTCGCGTGCTGTTTGGTTCGTTGGTCGAGTTTTAAGGAATCTCATCATTCCGGGTCAACTATTATATTAATCACATTCCTTATTGGAGAGAGTCCCATTTTGAAGGAATTGTTCCTGGCAGACTCAAAATGCAAAAATACCAAAGTACCGGAAGATCAAAGTAACTTATCGCCCAATAGCATTTCTTTCATTTCTAAGATAACGTTTAACGGGGCTTGCAGCATGCAAGTATATACAAGAGATATTGCAAGTGTTTATTAACAAACAGCAGCCTGTTGGGTACTTGTTGGATATGAGCAAAGCCTTGGGTTTCAAATCCAGTTTTACTCAGCAACTTGTAAAGGCCAGAGACTTGTGGATATAACATTCTATTACTTGAAAATGCATTTATTGCAAACATTAGATCTGGAAAAAAAATATCTTTCACAATTAGTCTCCTAGATGTTTATTATTCTTTATATAGGTACATAATTGATTTGACAAACGAAGTGAACAACCAGTCTCAAAACTCTTTGTCAATTCCAGTCAACTTCTAACTTCGAATCAGAAAATACTGAGCGACAGCATTACAATCTGAAACTAAATTTCAAAAAGACTCCTACAATTCCGACCATATCAAAAGCGTCCCTTGGACATACTCTACTCACATAATAATGTTACATTAGAATCTGTCAATTTACACAGCATTTAGGTATAAATATAGATCCAAGTTAAATTGAGAAGTTCACGTGGAGAATATGGACAGTTTCACTTTCACTTATGGCCGTATCGAACTAAAATAAACTACAGATCAACTAATGCATACTATGCTTACGCTCATTCCTGGCTCCGCTGCGTATTATCATTCGGGGAAACTGCTCAGATGTTCATAAAATATCTGTTTTATAAATGAAATAAAAATATCTAGAATCAAGTACCAGTTGCTGAAATTACTTTATTAAATACAATATTCTTAGTTTAACCCCGCTGTATATAAATAAAGTATGCATACTAGTCAAAAAAATATCCATTTGTTCCTTTTATACTCGTACTTCCGCCCGGAAACTTAATGACCTAAAAAACGGCTTGCACCGTTAACGTCAAAACTCCACATAGGTAAACTCTGGCCCTCATTCTGTGGCAATAAACATGTATAACGAAATACCCCAAAACATAAAAGAAATTGACAGTATGAAAATATTCAATTTGTCTATTGAAAATATATTGCAGAAGTCTTTTAAAACTAAAAATAAATGTAAGTATTATTATAATGAAAATGGCAACTCGATTAGATCTATTTTAACAGTTTTGTGGCTATCATTATGTTTTTATAACATTAAATGTACATTTATTTCTTCATATTAGCACCCTGCTTACTTTCACATGCATTTGGTAAAAAGCTGTTACACACATCAAAAGTGTCTAGGGATCAACATATATTTTTGCAATAACTTTTCTCCTGATTGATATTAATTAAAATTTTCTTTAAGGATTCATCAAATAAAGTGTTTTCGTTTGTCTACAGTAACGATAAACCAAGTCACCTTTGCATTAATAAAGAAATTTGCCATTTTCATAATAAAGGGATTTTTGACATTTGAACCACTAACATTAAAGTTCGAAAAAAAGACTGAAATAACAGTTTTCTTTAAAATTTTATTGGGTAACTTAAACAATTAATAATCCGTGTTTCTACCGCGAACACTAACAACACAAGAACATCGGTTTGGCATACTCAAAATGAGTTCATCCAAATCACGCTGTGGAATGGCCGTCCATGTTCGTTGCAACAACAAAAAAAGGTCTTCTTGCGACTGGATACCCTCCATATTCGGCAGAGCTCTTCTCTGTAGCATATCCCATGCATGCTCAATCGGGTTCAAGTCTGGCGACTGAGCAGGCCAGGGCATGACATTGATGTTAGCTGCGGCGAGAGTCTGTCTTACAACTCTTGCGGTGTGCGGTCGTGCATTATCATGCATTAACTGAAATTAGGGACCGATTTGCACTTGTAGAGGAACGATGACGTCTGATACAATCGTCTCAGCATAAATTTGAGCGTTGAGGTTGCCTCTGATCCAAATCAACTCAGTTCTTCCGCCGATCCAAATACCCGCCCATACCATGATGGTTCCACCACTATAAAGATGGACTTCCTGGCAGGATTTTAATCGCTGTTGGCGTCCAGGGGTTCTCCAGTGTCGTATACGTCTTGTCTCCGGTCTCATACCAAAACGAGACTCATCAGAAAAGCACACGAAACGCCATTGTTCTTCTGCCCAATTTCTGTGTTCAAGAGCCCATTGATATCGAATCCTACGATTGTGCATTGCTATAGGTGGTACCCTTAGCGGTCTTCGGGAATGAAGGTTCACTTCATGCAAGCGGTTTCTGACTGTTTGGTCGCTAATTAAGTTCCCTGAAGAGTGATGAAGCGTCACGGCTAACATCATGGCGGTTATTGTTGGAGCTCTTCGAGTTGTGATTTGAATGTATCGGTCTTGTCTCCGTGTGGTGCAGCGATACCGTCCTCCATGGCGCTCAGCCACGGTACCAGTGCTTCGGTAACGTGTCCAAAGTCGACTGATAACACTCTGACTTGTATTCAGAGCTAAAGCCACAGTACGTTGCCGGGAACCAGCTTCTATCATCGTTAGTCTTCGCGGTAGAAACACGGATTATTAATTGTTTAAGTTACCCAATAAAATTTTAAAGAAAACTGTTATTTCAGTCTTTTTTTCGAACTTTAATGTTAGTGGTTCAAATGTCAAAAATCCCTTTATTATGAAAATGGCAAATTTCTTTATTAATGCAAAGGTGACTTGGTTTATCGTTACTGTAGACAAACGAAAACACTTTATTTGATGAATCCTTAAAGAAAATTTTAATTAATATCAATCAGGAGAAAAGTTATTGCAAAAATATATGTTGATCCCTAGACACTTTTGATGTGTGTAGTTTGAAATTAGGTTAGTTAGGAGAGTTAGGACTTCTGCGCGATACGCCAGGTACCGAGTTGCTATCACTAGCTTCGTCCCGCGTTGAATTCATACTGCGTGTAATAAAATTAAGAAAATCACCTAAAATTCTCTATCATTGTCATGAAGGAAGAACCTATGGAAACTTATGGAGAACCAATTATACTTACTGACATTAAGTAGTAAAAAAGCGGTGAATTGAGACCGCTACGGGTCGGGTGGCACTTATCGGCAAAGTCGGTCAAGTGGTTTATTGGTTTGTGGGCGTTATATTTTCAGAATGGACCTACTGAGAAGAATTGCTGATTATTTATTTGTGGCCGTAACGTGTTTTCATTTCACGTCAAAGCATGAATAGAATAGTGACACCTTAAGAATTTCCCATAAATCATAGGTACTGATCAATGAAGGACGAAATGGTGCTGAAATTGGCAATAGGGTCTTATTATACGATGTCAGTCCAAAAACCAATTTTCGCGGTTTCATACTAAACATAAAAGCCAATTTTATGAAAAGGGTCCTTGGTCATTAAATGCTGAAAGGTACTTTTTTAAGCGGGATTTTTTACGGATTCTTTGTAAGCAGGGATGGGAATTTTTGTGTTTAATATTGATACTTACGATGGATTCAATTCGAGACGCTACGGCAAGAGCCGTAATGGAGAAATATTCAGTTTACACGCTAAAGAAACAATTAGTTTGCTGGCAAATAATAGTTTTTAGGGTTCCCTACTTCAAAGAGTAAAAGAAACCTGTTTTTTGTTATTTGTCTGTCTGTCTGTCAGTATACCCGGAAATCAAAAGTGAAAATCTATTGGATTTTTTTCAGATCACGAAATTTGTTTGGCAGTTTTTCAAAAACTCACAAATCGAAAGGTAATATACAGGCTTATTGTAGGCAGTTATAGCTGACGTTACAGCAGAATTATATAATAAAATCGCCATTTTGCAGTTATATATGTCTATCGGTTTCTTTTCACATAATCACAAATCAAAGGATGTGAATTTAGGATACTTGACCCAGTTACATGAAAATTACAAAAGTAAGGAAAAATTTAAAATTGCCATGTTATAAAATTGCCATATGTCTTTTTTCCAAGAAATCTTAAATCGAAACCAACAACTCCAGTTGACCTAGAAACATGCAACTTGGCACGAAGTGAGGTCTCAGCATTAGTACAAGGAAATCACTAAAGTTGTTATATTATAGATAACTATACTTTAGATATAAATCTAAACGTTTTTAAGAGAAATCACCAATACACTTATAGAATAGTCATTGTTGACTTAACATCGTAAAATTAGCAATAAATGAAAAACGAGCTGTGATGTTGTTCTATTCCATCACTAGCTTTTGTCCACGTCTTCATCCCTTCTTTGACAAGCTGGGAGGCGCAGTGGAGGAACGCGCTTTTACGCTACTTTGATACTAAAGCTCGTTGGTTCGATTCCCACACAGTACAAACATTTGTGTGGATGAACATGTCTGTTTGTCTTAGTCTGGGTATTGTCTATATATAATAAGTATGTATTTGCAATAAAAAAAATGTATTTACGTATATTTATCAGTTGTCTAGTACCCATAACACTTGATGATACTTGGACCTGAACCATGAATATCATGGTTTTATATCATACCATATGTACGGCGAAAAAATCAATTGAATACCTTTTTTTATTACTATACAATACTAAAATACGAGTATTTTCCCTTTTTTACCCTTTCAGTTCTGTAAGTTGATATCACGACATTCTTTCATGAAGTTAAAATAAAGAACTAAACGAAAGCTGTACCTATGGGAATATAAATGGGACCAGTGTAATTAACTGAACTTGTGTCGTCGGTGGCGAACTTCGCGGTTTTATGTACGATTGTCGACGAAGGGCATACACGTAGGAACGCCAAGGAATAGCAGGAAGGGACAGGCGGATGAGCGCATACAGGCGGGGGCGAAAGCGTCAGTGTAAACGTCGTTACTCTCGAAGGGAGAGAAGGCGTAATCTGTGAATAAGGGGACATAATTAGATAATTTGTAGGGAGCGTAGCAAAGGATTTCCCATGGTACAAAAGAGCCTCAAAGCATAGTGCTAAACTCATATGATTCAGATCATGACGGTGGAGAGTTGTTACTTGTCTTAGCTTTTCTTCAAGATACAGGTAAACGAACCGCTTCTTACTGAAGATGTTTCTTTCACCGTAGCCTTGACCGCTAATTGATAGCATGCGTCATGTGTTGTTGAAGTTGGCATAAATTATAAAGTTGATGAAGAGCCACTTACCCCGAAATTCTTCAAAATATTATATTTTTTTCTATACCACTAAGGTGACAAACAAGCATACGGCCTGCCTGATGGCAAGGACTTACCGTAGCCTACGGGTATTTGCAACATCAGGGTTGTCACTCTTGCGTTGTCGACCTTGCAAAAACCTCCTCACGCCTTCCTTTAAGAACCCCATGTTGTAGCCACTAGGAAATACCTCGGCAGGGAGCCGCACACAACTTTAGAGTTCCCGATAGAAAACTTCTCTGGAACCGCTCAGTACGTGGCCTTTGCGACTCCAGTGTATTTGGGTGAACTCCCAGCCATCAGCGAGAGGTTCGATTATAAAATGATGCTGTTGTCGAACAACTCGGAACACAACCCATTGTACAATCGGTAGAACACGCAAAGGGAGGCAATATCTCTCCTTAAACTCAAGGGCTCAATACCGTGTGTCAGTTTAGGATCATCAACGAACGACTTATCTTTCAATGGATTGAAAGATAAGATGAACGAGTTGATAGACGTAATGTATAAGAGACGTTTAGATGCTTTTGTGTGTGACAGAGACTAGGCGCAAGGGGAACGACACCGATGATCTGTCCGGTGGAATGATGGCCCGATGGTCTGAGGACCGAGACAATCATGCCGATGTTGATGTAGGTGTCGTACTCTCATTTTAAGCGAAAGAGCCACAGGTGTACGACATTACTGTTTGGTAGGGCCTCTCTGGGTTCGTATAAAACTGGACATCACGCGAGTATTTCTGGTTGCACCATACGCTCCCGTAAGCTCGGCGTGTTCTCAAGAACTAGTGAAGCCATGGGAGTCTGTAAGGGATGCTGGATTTAGCTGAAGGGAATGAAAGACTGATTATGTGTGGAGATTTAAATGGATGGATTGGGACCAAAACGAGACAGCTATGAAGCTCTTCTTGATCCCTATAAGAGAGTGAACGAAGCAGGTAAGTTAATTCTAGATTTGTGTATAGAACGAGACCTCGGCGTGTCGAATACTTTATTTCATCATAAAGATATTCACATGTATACATGGAGACGGATTAACAAAAACTGTGACTGATTTGATTTTAATAGATAGATGTCTCAAAATACTGTAATAGATACAAGAGCTTGTAGACGTCCCACTCTTGAAACGGGCTACTACCGGGTGGTAAGCCGGTTTGTGGGACTATTCAAGAAGTGGAGGTACTGGCGAGTGCGTATCCCTTTCGCAGGTCATGAAAGGATAAGGAGCGAAATTTTCAAGATGAAAGTATAAGGAGAGAGAACGTATGTCCATCTAGTAAGCGAAAAACTTGCGAATGTAAGTCTTTCCGACTTAGATGTGGATGAATGCTGGAAAGTTCTGAAAGAAAGTATTGTGCAAAAGAAGCATGTGGATGCGCCAAGAGGCATAAAAATTTAAAGGAGATGCCTGGTGGAATGCAGAAGTTGAATTTCCCGTAGCAAGAAAGAGGAACGCGTGGCTGGATTATGTATAATCTTTGCCCCTAAATGAAAATATGAGAGTGAAGAAGAAAGAACTGTACCGTCAGTGCAAGAATGAAACCAAGGCTTTAGTGAAAGAGAAGTGTGAAAGACAAATTATGAATGAGGAAAAGAGGCTGACGAAAAACTTTGCGGCGAATAAGTAGAATGAGGGTGCAATCCGATGGAATGCTGTGGGAGGCACAGAGAGGATTTCGTAATAGAACTGGGTACTGATCAAGTTTTCTCCGCAATATCGTGGAGATGCAGTTGGCCATAGACCAGAAGGTTTTTTGCGGTTTTGTGGATCTTGAGAAAGCATTTGATGAATTGTGCGAAAGAAACTGCTGAAACGTATTGCTGGGATTGACTGTTTATTGCTCCGTGCTGTGCAGTCCACTTGCAAGGTTTGCTCAGCATGTGTGCGGATAGACGGTAGCATGTCACCCTGGTCTGACGTCAAAATTGATGTCAAACAGGGTTGCATGCTATCTTTTTATATATATATTTATTCTGTATCTTGATAGTTGGTTGCAGAGTATAAGGTCGACGAATGTAGGGTTGCGCGTGAGAGACCTACTGGTAAACTTTCTGCTGTATGCAGACGATGCTCTGATATTAGCGGAACACCATCTGAACTGCAAACACTGGTCACAATAATGAAAGACGATTGTATGGAGAATGCCTTATTATTGAATGCGAAGAGAACAAAATTCCAATAACGGTATTTGAAAGAAAAGAAACCAGAACCAATGATGACGGTTGATGATCAAGTGTTGTAACAAGTGGATGAGATTGTATATCTTGGATGCGCTTTCAGCAGAGATGGAAGGTACAACGCTGATATAAAAGACGATTGAGTGCTGGAAATAATGTGAATATAGCTTTGGGAAAAGTTCTTGGCAGTAAAAACTTGAGCCAGAAGGCACAGCTCGCTATACACAATGCAGTGCTGGTCCCAACGCTTTCTTATGGAAGCGAGAGCTGGATATGGCAGAGCGAGTATAAAAGTAGGATAACGGCGGTCGAAATGTGAGCGCTGCGTAATATTTGTGGCGAAACGCTTGTAGACCGTATTCGCAATGATTATGTTAGAAACAGAGTTGGCATGAAAGAGAGGGTCGGTGTTAAAATAAGAAGAGGCATGCTCCGTCGGATCGGATATATAGAAAGAATGCAGGGTGAAAGAATGACGAAGCAGATATACGATGCAAAAGTACGATGTAGGAGCCGAGGAAGGTCATGACGTTCTTACCATGACCAAATTGGTCGTGTTCTATCAGAAGGTGATGTCAGGAGCCTTAGAAACCGGTGAGAGTGCATGAGAAGAGCAATGAAGAATAATAAAAGCAATTAGAATCGAGTCACGTGGCGCTTGGTTCTCTCTGCCTACCCCGCAAGGGATTTCGCGTGAAGTTATAGTAGTAGAATAGTACCATATTAAATGAAAAATGACCATATGTTCGTAACGTAACCTACATGGAAACTGAAAATTGTCTGTAACGTAACGCAAATGGAATCCGAACATTTGTTTATATTCTATGCATGAATCCCCTACGACAGTCACGTTGACCAGCACTGAGAATTAGGATAAATGTGGGAAAGAAATGCCTAAAAAGGTAAGGATGAAGGTACCTATTGAGTTGTGTGCGTTCGGCTAACAAAATGTCGCATTTCATGTATCTTACGCCAGGTTCCTTGCGGGGTAGGCTTAGAGAACCGAGCGCCACAAGACCGGTCCTTATACACCTCACTCGCTGCATAAACATGTATAGCTCCTTTCATGCACGCTTGCCGGTTTCTGGGGTTCCTGACCTCATCTTCTGATAGAACAAGACCAATTTGGTCATAGTCAGTGAGTTTGGTTTGTCTATGGCTCCTACATCCTTCCACTTTTGCGCTGTATTTCTGCTTCGTCATTTTTTCATCTTGCATTCTTATAAATCAACCATGCTTACCACTTTTTTTGCTACAGAGTCCGCAAACCGGCTTACCGCCAAATCGTGGTCGTTTTCAAGAGTACGACCTCTGAAGGCTCTTTTTTCAATTTACGAATTTAGGAGATGATCATCTGTCAGAATCAAATCAATCATATTGTTCTGGTTATTCCGTCTCCAAGTATGTGTGTATATAAGTCGATCGACACTAGGAGGTTTCGTTCCATAAATACGTCTAAAAGTAACTTACCAGCATCGTTCACTCTCTTATCTCCGTATGGACTAAGCACAGAATCGTAACTGTTTCTCTTGGTTCCAATTCATCGATTCAGATCTCCACCCCTAATTATCCATTAATTCCATTCAGCCAAATGTAGAATATCCCTTACGGTCTCCTAAAACTTTTCGAGTTCCTGGGAATTGGTGAGTACATTAGTGAGTTCATGGAAGCTTAGCAGTAGAAATAAATTGTGTATGCCAGTACATCGGCTTGCTAGGACTGGCAGATCTTTTCTTGTAAATTGTATTCGATTTTATTATAAGTTGCCTGAAACAGTCCTGTTCTTTCCTGACAATGTATTCAAAAAGCACATTAAAAATACTCTCTGTAAATGAGTTTATTATAGAAACTCGCTTGTTCAAGAAATTATATTTAGAAGGACATGTGACCTAACCTAAGAAAGGTCTGGTTTTCCCTCTAGGTTGTGGAGGTTAAACGGAAGTCGGTTTATGCGAAAAATATTATGTTCACCAAATCGCCTGTCGGATTAGAAAATGAGAGAATGCTAGGAAGAGAACATTTTTAATTACCCGATGATACAATGTCGATAACATTAATGTCGATAAGGAATGTCTCATCTCTAAATCAGAAAATAATGGAGAGACCCTGTGATTGATTTATATTTGTTTGGCCATAGAAATCTGGTGTTCTATTGCTTTTTCCATAAACTGTATTTTGTAAAGGTAATTTACGAGCGTTTTCTGGGGTATTCGCTTGTGAGCGATGGAAAGTTTATATTAAAATACCTATGCGGTCCGCCGAGTAGCGTCAAGGAATGCTAAGTGAGGACAAGGGTTGCGTCCTTTAACTAATTTAAATTGCCTCGTGACTTATTTGGCAGTTCGGACTTCAGATTCTTCAATACGTGAAATGACTAGCTGTTTTCTATGAGTTTGTTTGTTTTGTTTCTTTTCTCTGATAGCGACTACCTCTTATCAGATAAATTGACGATATTGTGTGTCGAGTCACCATGAGAGGTCGCGGGTTTGATTTTCGTAAATGACGAATATTTGTGTTATTGACAATATTTCTTAATTATTATTCTGAATGTTCGTATATCCTGCTGTCGACAGATATACCAACACTTTCTCTGTTGAAGACAATAAAAGGTCGGGGCGACCGCGTGCTGTTAGGACTACAAAGGCTGTTAATGCTGTTAAAGCTAGAATTCGCCAAAACCCCTTTAGGAAATAAAAAATCCGGGTGGGACTCTGTCGCGTATAATAAAACAAGACCTGAAGCTCGGCGCTTATCGTTGATTTAGAGAACATGCTCTAAACCAATCCCTACAGTTAAAGAGAGTAGATCGATCAAAACGCCTTCTGTCCCGATACGCAGTGAAAGGCACAGAAATATCCTATTTACTGATGAAAAAATTTTCATAATTGAAGAGCGCTACAACAAGCAAAATGACGAAGTGTACGTACTCAAGGAGACGAGGTGCTCCGATGTGCCCTACCTCGCTAAAAACATCCAGACCAAGACAAACAGACCTGTTCATGCACATAAATGTTTGCCTTTTGTGGGAATCGAATCACGAGCGTTGGTGTCAAGGTCGCGTCATTCACGACTGTGCCATCGAGCTCGTCATAAGAAATCTCTGGAGCAAGCAGTGGCTAAATTTCCCATGGAAGCAGCGCCTAAATCCATTGAATCGTAGCCAGACAGATTAAAGACCTGTGTCAAAGTCAAAGGTGTGCCATTTCTAATAGAATTTTTATATTTTATTTTTTGTTGCGACTTCCATAAATATGTACATATAAGTTTTATTAAGATTACATTACTTCATAAAAACTTATAGCCAGGTTAAATAGGATTTATAAATTGTGTTGCGCCTCGTACCTATATTGTATTCTACCCTAAGGTTGTGTGGAAGACATCGCTACGCGAGAAGACCGCCTATTGCACATTAATTTCAAGTTATTATTTTAGTATTATTACTGTTTTATGTAGTGCATCATCATCATCATTTCAGCTGATCGACGTCCACTGCTGATTATAGGTCTTCTTCTTAGAATTTCATTATATTCCATGCACAATACCAACTGTTGGGGGACCGTCCTGCTTTGCATTTTGCGGTTTGAGCTCACTATTTTTAGAACCTTGCTTCCCAGCAGCCATCGGTTCTTCGAGCTATGTGGCCTGCCCACAATTCAACTTGCTAATCTTAAGAACCACATCGGTGACTCTAGTTCTAAAAGATAAATTATATGGTTCCGAGTATAGGAGCAGAGTTTTTACTGAACTATTCCTTAGCCTAGGGGATAAAAAACGGCGGCTCCGGTTCGAATCTTGGCATGTACTACTAAATTAGTGTTTTCGGATTTATGCACCTACATATTTGTAATTGTGTTGATTCTGCGCGGTTCGTGACTGTACGTGACAGATACTACATAAGGTCTCACAGAATACCAGCGCCTGGCTTGCGCCATGGCTCGTGCTGAGTGAGGTCTTTTTATATTGGCCGCTGCGACACACCTGACATTGTTGAATGCTATTGTATTAAAAGTGTTGCAATATTGTTAACTGATGTTTTGATGAACTGTAATGTTTCTAGTGTTGTAGTGCGCTATGTAATAAAGTTTCTTTCTTTCTTTCTTTCTAATTATCACTATCTCGGCGGTGAAGGAAAACATCGCGAGGAAACCCGCACGTCCAAGAAATTATATTTCGAATGACGTGTGATCTTACCTAAGAATGATCTATTGATATTAATATATGAGTATTTTCTATGTATAATAAGTATGTATTTACAAAAAAAAAATATTTACGTATGTTTATCAGTTGTCTAGTACCCATAACACAAGCTTCGCTTACTTTGGGACTAAATGGCGCTGTGTAATTTGTCCGCCAATATTTATTTATTTATTTATTTATCTGGTTTACCCTCTTGGTTGTGGAGGTAGCGGACCCCGGCAGAATATTGTGAAGGGTACTAACCTTACTTAAAAATGATCTGGTTGTCCCAATTGGTTGTGGAGGTATGTAAAAATAAGTATCGTCGCCAAATCCTTAGGCATAGGTAGTGGATTAGGAAACGTGATAAGGCAAAGAAGAAGATTACGAATAATGTAAAGTGTGGAGACGTCACACAAGGCTGTGCACTTTGTATTTTAAAAATAAGACGTGATAACAGATACAGAACTCTATCCGAATTCCAACTTACAATTGACTGTTTTAAAAACGAATTCGGCGTTCCGTTTTAATAAAAATTTAGGCGCGTTTAAACAACGCAATTCATATTCATGGATGGCAATTCTTCACTGGAGAGAGAATAAATTACACGGTGCCCGCAAAAGATATATTTTTGGAAGGAAATTCACTTGCAACTCACGTACCTATTATGATGGAATTGTTACAAATAAGGCGTTTACTTACGAGGGTGGGGGGCTGGCTCCCTTGTGACGTATGTTTATTCTATTCACCAGTGTTTGCGAGGAGTTCATCAATTTGTTCTTGTTATTATAAGGTACGAGCTTCCGTTCGCAGCTGCGCTCATGTTCGCAAGAATACAAAACATAATCTTTGTGTTAATCCCAGATTACAGAACTGTGGGGTTATTACGTAATCTTTTCAATCGATCCACTTTGTTTGTTTTTGTTATTTATAAGCAAATTCCCATTTTTATTCACAGAGTTATTCGATTTGATTTATAGCCAATTCATTTGTAAAAGAAATAGAAATATGTTCTGAAATGAAATGATGTGCATATGTTTTTCATACCATTTCTTTCGATTTTTGATCAGCTTTGTTTACTAATGTTTAATAATTTTCGACGAGCTCGGTAGCGCAGTCGTGAATGACGCGACTTTGCCACCGACGCTTGTGGGTTGGATTCCCACACAAGGCAAACATTTGTGAGCATGAACATGTCTGTTTGTATTCAATTTGATCTAACCTGCTTTGAGTGCTTCCGCCACCAATTAGTTCACGCCTCAATCTATTAACTATTTAATGTCTGTTTGTCTTGATCTGGATGTTTTAAGAGAGGTAGAGCGCATCAAAGCAGTTCGTTTGGGGAAGTGCCGCCACCCCACAGAAAACCGCAGACAAGTAACAACTTCCTAGAGGGTTGTTGTGTCCCTGCGTGTGAGTGAGGTCACTAGTAAGCTCCTAAGAAAACACTGTGTAAGCGGCAGAAGAGGTATAGCGCGTTTGATACTTAATATATTACAAGCGTTAATAGGCTACAATGACCACTTTACATCAGGTGGGTTGTATGCTTGTATGCCTCCTGATGTTGTACATAAAAAAAATAAAACAAAACCCAGCGAAAACGTTACGTAATAACCCACTTGAAGATGTGTATTTAAATCTTTTCTTAATTCGCGCAAGGTGACAAATCGTCGCTTCATGTGCTCGTTTGGATTTCACATTCACTCATTTACATTCTATAGGTATTACTGAATCAGCCTTTTTGCATTTTCTTTAAGGTGACAAACAAGCGTACGGCCTGTCTGAAGGGAATCAGTTACTGTAGCATACGGAATACTTATGCATTGCCAACACTAAAAGCCTCTTCGCGCAGAATCCCATGCTGTAGTTTCTAAAAAACCTCGAATTCTCGGAAGAACACTTCTCTGGAACTATACTGCTGCATTACTTAGTATTACTATACTAGTGTACAGTTCCAGAGAAGTGTTGACAAGTACGCAACCATTGCGGTCTCAGTCTGCGAGGGTAACACCCTGCCGTCGGCGAGCGATACACTTATAAAAACATGTCAGCATCATATCGAACAATGCTTTAGAGCACAAACCGTTGTACAATCGGCAGAACATACAAACAGATTCAAAATTTCTTCTTAAACTTAAAGGCTCAATACCGTGTGTAAGTTTGGAATCGTTGCCAATTCTCACAGCTCGTCTCTGAACCGAATCACATGGTTGTAACCAGGTATCGAGGTGCTATAGTACTCCATGTGCGGTCTGACTTGAAATTTGTATAACATAAGCTCCGCGTTCAAGTACTGCTTTGCCTTGTTACGCACACCAAGTTTCTTGGATGCCAGCTTGACCTCCTCCTCCAGATGACTTTCGTAGATCATTACAGATCTCGACACCGAGAATCTCAATGTTTTTTGCGATGTTTAGAGGTATATTCTGGAATTAAGCAACCACAGCAAATGGGGCTCTCGTCTCGGTGAATGCAATCAATGCAATGAAATGAAAATCTTAGCGGTGAATGCGCAAACATGTATCTTCAATGGGTTAAATTGGTCTAAGCTTAGCAACATCCAGTCAAATACTTTAGTACCTTCAATTTTAGCCACAAGTTTATCACGAATTTCCTGCACAAGGGAACGGGGACGTTAGCTCGGCTTGCATGATAAGTATCGCCGGAGCTGTCATCCACATAATATTGAATCCCATCAATTGACAATATGCCATTGATATGCATCAGAAACGACGTAGGGTAACTACCGTCTACCACGGTCTTTATGCTTCTGCTGGATAAGAAGCTGGCAACATGCATGGACGTAGATAATATACATTTTAGATTTACAGAATCCATAAAATCATTCTAACTGCCGAATGATGATAAAACTTAGCATTTAGTGCAGTTTAGATGACTTTTTTAGTATCATCATTTCATGGAAACAGTGAAAGAGCAGTAAATAAAGAACGAGCCTATTAACCTATTGGCCCCTGGTTCGATTCCCTGTGCGGACATGTACAACTAAATTCGTGTTTTCATGTTATGTACATATTTGTAATCATTATTTCTTCGGTGGTGAAGGAAAACGTCGTAAGGAAATACGCATGTCAAACAAATTATATTTCCTAAGACGAAAACCTAGAACAGATCTGGTTGTCCTCTGAGATGCTGGAGGTCTGGCGGCAGTCGCTCCGTGCTAAAACCAGTATTTTCGGCTAATCCTTAGACTTAGGTAGCGGACACCGCCAATCGTAATGGGTCTGGTAACGTCATAATGAGGAAAAAAATAGAGGTAAACAAGCATACTGCCCAATAAATGTAAATTGATTATGAACTCTGCAATACATGGAGTATTACTTGCGTGTTGTTATCGTATTGTAGTGTTTCTGAAGGCGTACTACAACGCTTATAATAATATAATATAATATAATATAATATAATATAATATAATATAATATAATATAATATAATATAATATAATATAATATAATATAATATAATATAATATAATATAATATAATATAATATAATATAATATAATATAATATAATATAATATAATATAATATAATATAATATAATATAATATAATATAATATAATATAATATAATATAATATAATATAATATAATATAATATAATATAATATAATATAATATAATATAATATAATATAATATAATATAATATAATATAATATAATATAATATAATATAATATAATATAATATAATATAATATAATATAATATAATATAATATAATATAATATAATATAATATAATATAATATAATATAATCACTACATATTATAAAACAAAGTCCTCCGCCGCGTCTGTCTGTCTGTCTGATCGCGATAAACTCAAAAACTACTGCACCGATTTTCATGCCATTTTCACCAATGGATAGAGTGGTTCTCGAGGAAGGTTTTAGTATATAATTTGTTAGGTTTTTGTATACATTAACGATATTTGTTGGAGGTATCGGAAAAAAATAAGCCGTTTGGGAGCTTTCCACGAAAACGCTGCCTAAACCCTTTGAGATATAACAAAATAATGTATGGTGGAATTGTGTATCTTATATAGGTCTACAGAAAAGTCCGCGGTGGCATATGTCTATCTCTAAGTATAACATACTATATCCATTTTAATACTTTAAAAAATGGGCAATTATAAAGCGGTAATTGGAAAGCTACGAGTATTTACACTAATACGGAATTAATCCTTATCATTTTAAATACGTTAGTTAGGTTGAGCATTTCATGAAGATTATTTTTTCCTTTTACACCATGCAAATTAAATGAATACCTTAGGAGATATAGCAAAATCAAAATAATCATCACTACATATTATAAAACAAAGTCCTCCGCCGCGTCTGTCTGTCTGTCTGATCGCGATAAACTCAAAAACATCTGCACCGATTTTCATGCTGTTTTCACCAATGGATTGAGTGGTTCTCGAGGAAGGTTTTAGTATATAATTTGTTAAGTTTTTCTATACATTAACGATATTTGTTGAAGGTATCAAAAAAAAATAAGCCGTCTGGGAGCTTACCACGAAAACGCTGCCTAAACCCTTTGAGATATAACAAAATAATGTATGGTGGAATTGTGTATCTTATATAGGTCTACAGAAAAGTCCGCGGTGGCATATGTCTATCTCTTAAGTATAACATACTATATCCATTTTAATACTTTAAAAAATGGGCAATTATAAAGCGGTAATTGGAAAGCTATTTACACTAATACGGAATTAATCCTAATTAATCCTTATCATTTTAAATACGTTAGTTAGGTTGAGCATTTCATGAAGATTATTTTTTCCTTTTACACCATGCAAATTAAATGAATACCTTAGGAGATATAGCAAAATCAAAATAATCATCACTACATATTATAAAACAAAGTCCTCCGCCGCGTCTGTCTGTCTGTCTGATCGCGATAAACTCAAAAACTGCTGTACCGATTTTCATGCTGTTTTCACCAATGGATTGAGTGGTTCTCGAGGAAGGTTTTAGTATATAATTTGTTAAGTTTTTGTATACATTAACGATATTTGTTGAAGGTATCAAAAAAAAAAAGCCGTCTGGGAGCTTACCACGAAAACGCTGCCTAAACGCTTTGAGATATAACAAAGTAATGTATGGTGGAATTGTGTATCTTATATAGGTCTACAGAAAAGTCCGCGGTGGCATATGTCTATCTCTTACGTATAACATACTATATCCATTTTAATACTTTAAAAAATGGGCAACTATAAAGCGGTATTTGGAAAGCTATTTACACTAATACGAAATTAATCCTTATCATTTTAAATACGTTAGTTAGGTTGAGCATTTCATGAAGATATTTTTTTCCTTTTACACCATGCAAATTAAATGAATACCTTAGGAGATATAGCAAAATCAAAATAATCATCACTACATATTATAAAACAAAGTCCTCCGCCGCGTCTGTCTGTCTGTCTGTCTGATCGCGATTAACTCAAAAACTTCTGCACCGATTTTCATGCTGTTTTCACCAATGGATAGAGTGGTTCTCGAGGAAGGTTTTAGTATATAATTTGTTATGTTTTTGTATACATTAACGATATTTGTTGGAGGTATCGGAAAAAAATAAGCCGTCTGGGAGCTTTCCACGAAAACGCTGCCTAAACTCTTGAGATATAACAAAATAATGTGTGGTGGAATTGTGTATCTTATATAGGTCTACAGAAAAGTCCGTGGTGGCATATGTCTATCTCTTAAGTATAACATACTATATCCATTTTAATACTTTAAAAAATTGGAAATTATAAAGCGGTAATGTAAAGCAAAAAAAAAGCTATTTGATTTTTTGTTTGTTACGATTTAACTCAGAAAGTACCTACTCAAACAATGTTACCGAAAGTTACATCTCCTCGGAGTACCATAGGCTATTTTATATTTTCTGTCAAGAACCCGTGCGAAGCCGGGGCGGGTTGCTAGTATAATATAATATAATATAATATAATATAATATAAAATAATATAATATAATATAATATAATATAATATAATATAATATAATATAATATAATATAATATAATATAATATAATATAATATAATATAATATAATATAATATAATATAATATAATATAATATAATATAATATAATATAATATAATATAATATAATATAATATAATATAATATAATATAATATAATATAATATAATATAATATAATATAATATAATATAATATAATATAATATAATATAATTAATATCGGGGAAAATTTAATCTATAGATACGAGTATGTAGAACCCTAAAAATAAAAGATTTTTATTCATTTAATAAACATGTCTTAAATAATTACAGCGCGTAGTTTTATTCATACATAGGAAACTAAGTTATGAGCAATGCTCGCATGAATGCAAATAAGTAATAATATAAAATCTCCTATAAAATAAAATTGAAAAATTTGTAATAGATGAGAAAATGTTAAGGACAGCTATTGAAAGAGGTGATATAGACAGGGAGATATCTCAAAGTAAATTTATTTTTACGATAATTAGTTTGCGAGATAATGCTGTTTGAAAGTGGCATTTCATCACGTGACCTGAAAACGCTTTATACTAAAAGGCCGCGGCAGATGACGTCACAAGCCGTGTGGCTATGAAGAAATGTATGGATTTCGTCTAAATATTAGCTGTATTTCCGTAATTTAAACATTCACATTGATGCTGTTAAAGTAAAACATGTTCAAAATATGACAATGATTCAAATTATGAAGTTGTTTTTATTACAGAAGCTGAACTGTTTTGTTTTGTTCTGTTTATATGATTGTTGGCAACCACCAGCGTAAGTAAACCTTTTCGGCCATCAATTTTAAATTCTCAGATCTTATTCTTTTTTATATTCCAAATCATTGTCAAAAACATGAGTCTCTCAAATAAATCGTAGCAACAACACGTACATATTCATAATAATTTTCCTCATTTTCCTTTGCCATTCTCAACAATGATAATTGTGTGATTTAAAACGAAAAACAAATTTCATGTAAATTCCCCACCTGCCCACTTCTAACTAAGGTTAGTACACCTAGTACAAGGTCGGTTTAATTTGTGTATTGATTTGTTTATCATCTTTGTATAACACTATAACATTGTCAGTTAAAATACGTTATTATAAGAATGTGCGTTTATAAATCGCAGCATTAGGCGAGGTTTTTTATATTGTCACCGTCATAGTGTTCGATTTCTTGCGGCTTTTATTATACTAAATCAGAAGGAGGAACCTCCTAAGGCTAACACAGCAACTCCTTAGGAGCATACTGGTGACCCCACTCACACGCATGAACACAGCGACCTGCTTATTTTCTTGTGAAGAAGAGGTACTTTCCCGGAAAGGCTGCTTTGATGCGCTCTACCCGTTTTAAAAAAGCACCTTCGTAAATTTTCGCACCATCAAATTATTGTCACTACTGGAATTCTTGGACACACAGCAAATCACTGAATAAAAAAACCGGCCAAGTGCGAGTCGGACTCGCGCACGAACGGTTCCGTACCATTATCTATAAAAACGGCAAAAAAATCACGTTTTTTGTATGGGAGCCCCCTTAAATATTTATTTTATTTTATTTTTTAGTATTTGTTGTTATAGCGGCAACAGAAATACATCATCTGTGAAAATTTCAACTGTCTAACTATCATGGTTCATGAGATACAGCCTGGCGACAGACGGACGGACGGACGGACGGATGGACGGACAGCGGAGTCTCAGTAATAGGGTTCCGTTTTACCCTTTGGGTACGGAACGCTAAAAACACATTTCTACGTGTCAAAACCAACGGAGCTAGCCTCTTATTATATTAACACCCATACTCTTTCATTCGAGTGCGAACTTTGTTTTCCACGTCAGTATTACGAGCTCCATCTACAAGCGTTACGCGGCAGAGTTTGCGCAACGCTCACATCTTATTCTATGATCATGCTATCTCTGCTATATATGATATAGGGACGGGTCAGCATCAAGTTATGTAACGCCAGTCGTGCCTTGTGGCTTAAGGTTTTTACAGCCAAGAAGAATTCCTAACGCTCCATTCACACTATTCCCTGCCCTCACACGCCTCTCAACGTTACCTTCCATCCCTGCTAAATGTTCATTACACAATCTCATTCTTTTGTTCCAACACAACATCATCAACCGCAATTGTTGCGTTCATTCTAGTTTTAATTTCTTTCAAATACCATTAAATTAATCGTCTTTGTCGTCTTTCGTGATTGTGACTAGTGCTCGCAGTCCAGTATTTAGTCACTGGTAATAATAAAAGGTTAAATTAATATTTTGACAATTTCCGATGCCACCGCATTTATCTCAAACAGACTTTTAAATTAATATTTTATATTGAATCAATGGACACAACAGCCCGACAGATTCACATTGCACAGATAATGTAAATGTTTTATTTAATAGCGAGAACAAGGGAGGATCGACATGCAGACAAATAATATTTATATAGTTTGTACATACTTTATAAATAATTGTAAGGTACAGGCGATATGATCTAAACTACGTTGCATGCTCCCTTGCTTCCGTGCTAACGATTATCTGAAGCACACAAAGTATTTTAGATCAAATAGTCTGTAGTTTACAAACATTCAATAATTATAGTAATTATATATATTATTCAATAAATATATATATTAAGAGAGGTAGGGCGCATCAAAGCAGCCCGTCTGGGGATGTACCTCCACCTCACAGAAAACCGCAGCCAAATAACAACTCCCTAGAGGGTTGTTGTGTTCCTGCGTGTGAGTGAGGTCACCAGTAAGCTCCCAAGGAGTTGTTGTGTAAGGAGCAGAGGAGGCATCACGCCAGTGATACTTAATATATCTCAAGCGTTAATAGGCTACGGTACCCGCATATATAAAAAAAGTATATAAAACAAAATATTATTTGACTGTATATCGCACTTCACAAAATAATCCAATATTAAGCTTAAATTTCGCAAAATAAACAGTACATTATTTTCAGAAACAACGCTAGCGTCTATTAACGTTTGTATATCGTAAATTATTTCAAGTATAATATGTATCTATGTATGTTATACCGAGCGCCATAAGGCGCGGTCACGTCACTCGCTTCTTTAACATTCATAGGTCTTTTCATGCACGCTCGCCGGTTCCTAGTGCACCTGACATTACCTTCTGAAAAAACACGATCAATTTGGTCATGGTAAGTGAGCCTTGGTATTCCTCGACTCCTCCATCATTTTGCTTTCGCATTGTACGAGTATATCAGTTTCGTCATTCTATCATCTTGCATTTTTTCTACATGCAACCTAATAGAGCATGCTTTTCAGGAACACCGTTCCTATATGAAATCTATATGTTTGTCCTTGTGTGCGTTTGTCTGTGTGTGCGTTTTTTTCGAATATTCGAATTTTGATTTCAGATTCGGATTCAGCATAAAAAAGTAGGATAGGAGTGTTCAGGAACAC
Source organism: Pyralis farinalis (assembly GCA_947507595.1). Lineage (NCBI taxonomy): Eukaryota > Metazoa > Arthropoda > Insecta > Lepidoptera > Pyralidae > Pyralis > Pyralis farinalis. Next base: position 33,480,602 of record OX382260.1, on the reverse strand, counting down.
CGTTCCTATCTGTTAAGGAACACGGTCTAAATGGCCGACAAATTAAAAATTGAATTGTCATAAAATTGACGAGTCAGGTGTTCCTCTGGCAATGCAAGCTTGCGCATTCCCAACTGGTTTCTACGTGTAACCTAACTAACAGAGCATGCTTTTTTTTTATCTCAACACACTCTCTTTCACTAAGATGTTATTTGGGTGCATGAGACCCCATGAACATCTTCGGGGTTCAAGACAACCTTACCTGCAAGTGGACGAACCTACTAATCGACAGACATTTTTCTGGTGCGGGCTTTCCCTTCGGAGTTGGGAGGTCGAACAGCAGCCGCTCCTGTAAATCTTCAAAATTGGAAAGAAGGGGAAAATCTAGTGGCACGAATAGGGCGCCACTGCAAAACAGCACGCAGGAGCCTCGTCCGACCCCTGTGATAAGAGGAAACGAGCTACCGTACAGTGGACGAGCATGGTTAAACGATGATAAGAGATGAAGATGGTGGTAAGCAATTACCGTGGCCCATGGACGGTTGTAACTATTGTAGCTGTGTTCCCTGGGGAAAACTTCGACAGGGAGCTCATTCCACAATTTAATAGTTCTCGGTAGAAAACTTCTCTGGAACCGCACAGTACGCGACCATTACGGCTCCTCTATACGGGAATTCGTCAATGTATTGCAAGCGATCATACGCGGCTACGGTAACCACTTTACATCAGGCGGGTCGTATGCATGTGTCCCTCGCGATCTTGTTTACAAAATATCTTCTATGTTTCTAACCCAGCATTGGAAATATTGCCGAAAAGTCATCCATCCATCCATTATGAATCCACAAGTATTATAAATATAAATAAATATTGTCGGACAAATTACACAGCGCCACCTAGCCCCAAAGTAAGCGAAGCTTGTGTTATGGGTACTAGACAACTAATAAACATACGTAAGTACATTTTTTTTTGTAAATACATACTTATTATACATAGAAAATACCCAGACCAAGACAAACAGACATATTCATGCACACATATGTTTGTACTGTGTGGGAATCGAACCCACGATCGTTGGTGTCGAAGTAGCGTAACAGCGCGTTTCACCATTGCGCCACCGAGGTCGTCAAATTATAAATTGTCAATACACTTACGGATTCATAATATTTTACTTACAAAACGGACCTGCAATATGCAGTAAGATATAAATAACAAATAGACCTGGCAGCGGGTGGGTGAGTCAATGCCATGTGTCTCGGAGCCGTTCGAGCGGAATGGGGCGATAACGAACACTTGGGACTCTACACTTGTCCCGACTCCATGAGGTGTGTTAAATAGCTGCAATCACAGTTATTGATGTCCAGAAGGTGTCGCCGTCTCCGACACTGGCTGAGATGTACCAATACCAGTACACTATAATGATATGAAATATTTATTTGAATATCGAATGTTAACCTTATGAACCTAAAGGATGCAAAATAAAATTAGGACTAATAATTTTAAGCGAGTCAATAGACATCCGATATTCACACTGAAAGTCGTAAATGTGAAAATTGGAATGCCATTTTTCAGGCAAATAACACGTTAGGTGTCTAATTTTTCATCCTTATGGAAATCGAAAGAATAAAACCGGCGAGTCGGACTCGCGCACGAAGGGTTCCGTACCATTATCTATAAAAACGGCAAGAAAATCACGTTTGTCGTATGGGAGCCGAGAGTCGATAGATGACAGTCGTTAAGCTAAGTCAGTAGCCAATCCGCACTTGAGCAGCGTGGTGAAGTATGCCCTAAACCCCTTCGGTTGAAGGGAGACCCGTATCCTTGCAGCGGGATGAGTAAGGGTTGATGTAGTATGGTGAAAGTTTTATTAATATTTTAAATAATAGGCCAGATAATAGTAGATCTTATAGGCAGACCTCAAAAATTATATTATCCATTATACTTAACAGGTTAGCTACGATCCGTGTTTTTGGTTACGCGTATCACGGTGTCCCGTGGAATCGCTTTTTCTTAGATTCTTTCTTTTTTCCCGGCTTCCAAGGTCCAAGGGTCGTATCATGATGTTGAATAGCTTTTTCAAGAATTGGGCTATCAAGTGCAAAAAGAGTTTTCATATCCCACTGGTAGTTTCAGAGATTAGTAGTTTCAAATAAACAAACAAACTCTTTCGCTTTATGTATAAGTATAGATATACAAAGGTTATACTTAAGACTTACACTTAATAAGTTTTGACGAGAACCACTATTGCCATATAATAATAAAAATTAAAAAAGTTTTGACGAGCAATGTGGCGGAGTGGTAAGAGTTCTACTTTAACACCAAAGCTAGTGGCTTCGATTTCCACACAAGCCAAACATTTGTGTGCATGATCATGTTTGTTTGCCTTGGTTTGGGTGTTTTTAAGAGACGTAAGGCGCATCAAAGCAGATGGGCTTCTTTGATGCGCCATACTTCACAAATGTTTCTCCTGTGTGGGAATCGAACCCACGAGCGTCGGTGTCAAAGTAACCAACAGCGCGTTTCGCCACTGCGTCACCGAGTTCGTAAAAAATTGTCTTGTCTTGTGCGGAAATCAAACCCGCAAGCGTTTGTGATATTCCACCACCGGGCCCGTTAAAAGATATAAAATCTTATGAATAGTTATGTACGTTTGTAAATAGATATAAAAGTGCATAAATAGATATAAAAATGTATAAATAGATATACAAGTGTATAAATAGATATAATAAAGCTAATATATTACTTACGTTGTCATTACGTACCGGTGAATATTATTTTATGGCGAAAGAAAAAAGTAAGCAATATGAAATTCATTCTCTGTAATTCCGTCTACCATATGTTCATATATACGTGCATGTAATATCCTGGTGAATCTCTCGAAATTGTCATATTCACGCCGCTGCTGCCCGAGGGGGTCTTAGAAAAAGGTAGCTGGATCTATTGTCATGGTAAATACTCCGAGGAGTCACAACGATGTAATAAAGCCAGATGACAGATATAGTAATTGAGTTTTTATTACACTTATTGTAATATATATATTTTACAGTACGTTGGAAGGCACACAAGCATATGCCCCACCTGATGGAAAGCGGGTACCGTAGCCTATGGGCGTTCATAGGCAAAACATTAAGTATCACTCGTGTGATACCATCTCTGCTGCTAGCACTCCTTGGGAGCATATTAGTAAACTCTCTTATACGTAGGAACAAAACAACCCTCCAGGTAGATGTTTGGATGTGGTTTTCTGTGAGGTGGAGGTACTTCGCAAGAAGGGCTCTCATGTATATCACGCCAGGTCCCATGCGGGGTAGGCAGCATTAACATTCATAGCTCATTTGTGCACGCTCTTCGGTTCACAGGACTCCTGACATAACCTTGAATTGTAATGTCAATCAAGTCAATATTGACCTATACTGGCAAGTTGCTTTAAAGAAGTGATAACCCAGTGGATATGGAATGTGCATATTAACAAATGAATATGAAAACTACGAGTAATTAATAAAATAAAGATGGGAAATAAACAAATTTATCTTTATCTTTGTAGAATTTCATCCATTTCGGTGACGTATAAACTTGATTCTGACTTTTAGTATAGATATACTAATGGATACCTACATATATTTTTGTTTGGATCTATTATCGTTTGATTTTGACATTGTATTGTATTTATTAGTTTATATATTTATATTTATAAAGCTGCCAAGTTTTGAGTGTAGTTTAGCTGATAATGCTGAAATCGAGCCGAGAGCCTAGCGTCTAAAGTGAAGTTGATAAAAATGAATTTTAAAAATCCAAATGTCGCACTTTTATCTAGAAAAAAGGAGAAGTGTGACACTCTTTTTCTATTCAGTTAGTATAGTAGGGCCCCTTTTGCCTTACTTGAAGACGATCGCAAAACAGAAGTTAGCTTTTCGATATTAAAAAATCTGACTTTGTCGATAAAATCTAAGGCTTCCCGTTAAACCTTGATAAGAAACGCACGCCGCGACTTATACAAGCTAACCCTGTAATTTGTTACTACTCGTATTAGAATGTAAAAAATAAAGTTGTCGGGACTTATGTTGCAGGCACGCTCTAAAGCGTTATTAAAAACTAAGTGGCATGTGAACAGGGCGAGGATCTAGGCGAGACTGATCTCTTTATTTCGTTCAATGTATTTATATAATCGTAAAAGTATTTATCTTAAGGACACAGTGGTAATAGGAAGTGATAAACATTCAATGAGTCCCATCACTTCTATTTGTTGTTGTTGTATGCGCTCAATGCGGTCTGCATTGAGCGCATACTACGCGGATTTGCCCGGTATCTCTCTTTTAAATTTAAAGCATGTGATCGCGCAGCTGAGTACTCTGAAAGACTCGAGCATTTTAAAATGTCCTCCTTGCAGCATCGTCGAAATATGTTGGATCTTTTAACATTACACAAAGTTGTTAATGGTACTCTGATGATTTTTGATCTGTTGGAAGCCGAGGATATCGCTGTTCCCCGGCGTCCTGGTGAAAGAATGGCTAAAAGAAAAAAAAATATTTGCTCCAAAAACATCAACTACTAATTTATATAAATATTCACCTCTTAATAGAATGGTCACCCTGTGCAACGATTTTTACGCAAGCAATCCTAGCATTGATATATTTTTCAACTCACAGATGCAATTTAGGCGTTTCATTGAACAAGTTTAGTTTAGACAGTGTAAGCGTAGATGTTCGGTTTTTGTATTTCAAACAAATATTTTTCTGTAAAAGATGTGTATACCTATAATTGATGTATTCTAAGGCTTATTACTGTACCTATGTATTATTTTCACTTTTATGAGTGTAATATGAATGCGTCGTCGGTGTACCTTTATAAATAAATAAATAAATCACTTCCACTTCCATTTGTTTATTACTTGCAAGGGTGGTTGTAAGAGTTGTCCTGACTTTTGTGAGGCTTCTTGAAGATTCTTGTGTGTAGATTGTGATTGCGCCGATCTGAGTTTCCACCAGTAGTGATACGGTTTTTATAAAACAACTACAATATAAAACAATGAACTTCTTTGAGCGAAGTTAGTAAGTTACAAGTATAAGGATTCTTGGGAGTAAACAGAGTTTTATGTTTACCCCTCAAGCATTGCCGATGCTAGTCGCACAATTTTAGGTGAGTTCGCTTCGACCGCCGTCACTGCTGCCTGGTGCACTTGTTGTCGCCCACTGTTTTTTTTATTAAGCGCGGTGCGGTAAATCTTAAGATTTTCACCGTTAATTCAGACGCGATCCTAACGACTGCGCTACTTATGTTGCGGGCACGCCCTATAGCTTTTTTAAAAACGTGAGTGAGATGTGAACAGAGCGAGAATCTAGGCGAGACTGATCTCTTTATTTCGTTCAATATATTTCTACAAACGTAAAAGTACTTATTTAAAGGAAGGACACAGTGGTAATAGGAAGTTATAAACATTCAAAGTGGCTCTTATGGAGCGATAAGTGTATGTGAAATCTATAGGTTAAAAATTAGAGGTTAAAACTCGGGTGCATAAATGTTTTTTGACATGTGTGTATGATGAGTCAGCAGGTTGTATCGGAAATTATGTGTTTTCCTATTCCCTTCGATCTCGTGCTGATTCATGTCACCCAGACCATAATATTCATAGACTGCAAAAATGATAACATTACCTTTTTTGGCTTTGCTTTAGTTGGGCAAGAACAAGAACAGCATATATATTTTGTTTCTATGGATTATATTTCTTCTTATTTGATACGCCATCCGATATCCTAGAATACTCTGAATAATTTTACCATAGTAAATAATTGATATCATATACTACGACAGAATTTCGTATTTAATTTATTATTTTTCAAAGGCATTACCACAGAAAAATGTTTATCAGAAACTTTATTCAAATTAATTGTGCAAAAACTACAGTACCTAATGTAGTTTATATCCACACGACTGCTTTCTGAATGCTTTACTTTGAATGTTTGAAATTAGGAAGGGGTTGTATAGTAATTCATAGTAATTCTTAGAGATACCCACAAAATTAGTATAACATTACTAGAAGTACCCCTACATCTGTTTGTAATATTTTTTAATTCTATCCACTGTTTTGATTTTTCTGCCTTCTTAATAAAAATATGTCAAAAATATCTCGATTATATTTCGTTTTGATGGCATATCCAAAATTTATGATTCCTTATCTTTTTCTACGTATCTCAAAGTTACCAGGATAAAGGTCGTAAGCTTGGCAGAGACGTCCGATCTTTTGATGTACAACCATTTTGTAGTTAAGGTGAAACTATACCTAAATCATAAGGAAGATCTTAGATACTATGAAAAACCTGTACGGTGGCTTCGTCCGAAAAGTATATCCTTGTTGTTGAACGTGTATGTGTCTGTTGGTCTTGAGTAAGTTATTTGAGCTACAAATAATGAATATACAGAAATGTTGAAAAATCTTCCCAAAAAAAAAGGCGCTATACTCGGGCCGAAGATGTGGAACATTCCATGGATGATCTGCTGAGTCTGCAGTCTCTCCGGAAGGAGGTTAACATGGTAGTGCACGCTGATTATGTCACTGTCGTGATTGAAGCTAATACACGAGCAGCTGTTAAACGCATAGCTAACGAAGAACTATGCTCAGTCTGCGCATGCCCATAGCCGGAATAGCCTGAGCTTCTGTCCTTCGAAATCGGCGACGATGACGATGAAAGGGAGGCTTCAATGACCTCCGGCTCGCTATAGAGCTCGCTGAGGCCTCAATGATGTGGACATTTCACAGGTAGCTGTCCTAGGTGGTACAAAAAAGGACTTACTACTAGGACCACACTCGATAAATGTTATGATCTCGGAATATAAACGGTAAATTTTAAGCGTACAGCGTGTGCTAGACAAGTGACTAGACAACAAATGAGATGCATTTGGAAAACTGAAGTAGCAGATGCGGTGTTTATTATCGTGCATTGCGGAAAAACTGTGGTGGTTTCAGACCGCGTATGCAACGACGATGTAAGAAAGAGAGGATTTATGTTATTGTTGAGATAAGAAGAGGTATGGTAGGTAGTGTTGCATCGGCATTTCTTAAATCACGCAACACGAATAGGAGAGCGCGATTCGGCGTGTTTTGGTAAGATTTTGGTTATCCTTGGCAACACAAGCTCGTAGCGTATAAAACTATGATACACCGTTTGATGAGCGTTCCATCAAGTAAGGATAATTACAACAAAGAACTTGATGTAATATATCAGATCGCGAAGTCAAACGGTTATTCCAAATCTACCATCGATAAATTATTGCGTAAAAAGACGAGTAGTACCTATCGTTAACAGACTATTGTACGCGGTTCCATATATTTCGACAAATAAATACACTGCGAGTTTGTCATACCTGGGTAAAATCACTGACAAAATAGTTCACATATTTAGAAAAAATAACATACATGTTGCTCTCAAATCCCATAATTCACTCAGGTCACTTTGTAACACTAAAGATAAAATCCCGCCCAATAAAAAATCCGGCATCTATAAGCTGTTCTGCGATGAATGTGAACACGTTTATATCGGGCAAACTGGTCGTAACTTTATAACACGATTTCACGAACACGTATCGGCTTATAAAAACAATCGCCCAGAAAGGTCACACTTCGCTGAGCATCTTATAGACAAAGGACATAACTTATCCCCCACTAATACATATCAAATTTTACACACCATAGACAAAAGTTTAAAACTAAATATTAGGGAACAATTAGAAATTAATAAACATAAAAATTCTAAAATTACTCTCATGAACAAACAGACTGACGTAAACCATTCCCCACTATTAAATATCTTTGCGCTCACACCATCCACCCCCACCCTCAATTCAATATAAGGGACGGCACTGCGATGGATTTGTCACTTGTAGCATGTTATTCTTACGATTAACGTCTACAACGCTTGATGATGCCTCGTGGAGAGGCAAAACACGTGTCGCAGCGACGACCAGGCCAGTCGTGGCAGCGACGGTGGTGGTTGGGGCATGCGGATTCTGTTCCAGATGACGGACGACCGCAGCAGCCTAGGCAGAGACTACCGGAGCAGCCATGGCAGCGTCGGCATGTACCACGTACTAACAGTAGTGGGTGGGTGCCGGCCGGCGCTAGGCCGCATGAACTAATTGGTGGCGGAAGCACGCAAAGCAGGTTAGATCAAATTGCATAAACAGCTTTGTTAATGCCATAAGAAAATTAGTTATAATCACCAATATAGAAACTGAAATGATAGTATATTATGGTTATTAGTCAGTAATACACACATATCACAATCAGTGATACGCTATGAAATAATTTTCTTAGGGAACTCCACAAAGGCAAAAAAAAAAATGCATTCTAGCCAAGATTGACATTAAACCAAGGGATAGTTGCAGACCCTTCGAAAAATATAAACTACCGACAATACCCCTAATATATATCCTAGAATGCTCACTGTTTGTCAAAAAATATCACTGTAGATTTAAGTCATGAGATTGTTCCTTTGCCTTGCGTTGCAAAAACAAACTTGCATTGCTAAAATGTACGTTATACAGGAACAGTATACAATTCATCGCTGTATAGATGGACAATAAACTACTCGACAGGCTTACAAAAATATCGAATTAAAAAAAACAGTTACAGGTTAAAAAATAAGTGCTATTATGACATCAAAGACTATTTACATGACAAATATTTTCTATAATAAAAATATGTCATAAAAATTAAAATTTAACTGCACTATTGTGAATATTGTTTTTAGAAATACATAAATAATATTACTTACTTATCATACAATTAATAAGTTACTTGATATAAATTAATCTGAATAATGCTGTATTGTTAAATAATGTAAGTACTTACAGAGGGTGTAGAAAGCTGCAAGTGTGGTAAAACCTATTAATATTTGTACGTTCTGCTTACAGAGCAAGAAGTGGTTTGTGCTAATTTACTGTTTATTCTAAACCTATTATATACCTACTTCTACAAATAAACGCTTTGATTTGATTTGAACAAAACATGAGTGATATTAGCAATGGCCTCTATAACACCAAGACTCATGGATTCGATTCACACCCATGACAAATATTTGTCAGGAACATGTTTGTTTGACTTTGTTTACTTTTAAGAGAGGCAGGATGAGTCAAAACCAGACTGGAGAAGTAGCTTCATTTCACAGAAAAATCCCGTTATATACCAACTCACTGGAAGGTTGTTGTGTTTCTGCGCGTGAGTGAGGTAACCAGTAAGTTTTTGAAGAGTCGCTGTGTTAGCCACAGGAGTAGTAACGCACAAGTGACACTTCATGTATTGAATGCGTTCACAGACTAAGCATCACGACGTCGTATAAAAGAAACAGGGATTGATATCTATTCATTTAATAGTTCACACAAGTATGAGGATCTAATACGTAGAGGCTTAATACTTAGTAAATTAAGAGAGGTAGAGCGCATATAAAACAAATATGGGTGGAAGAATTACTGAACTGGACATACAAGGTTCAGAGAATTATTTGAATACCATAAGCTAGTGTTCGGATTGTGTATGTGTGTCTGAATGGGTATGTGTATGTGCGTGCATTCACGCGTATGCGTGTAGCATGTGTGTGTACGTATTTATTTAGTTTTTTTTGTTTTTATACTACATAATATTATTTATTAAATCTAACGTAGTTAAAATTATTCTACACTTTAAAATTTAAATTAAAAAAAATGTAGCTCTTTGTTTAGACAGATAATTTAAGTATCCAAAACTATCTTGGCAACATAGTCTATGTAATAAGAATTCCACAGGACAGGCTTCGCCTAGTGTGGAAATTTTAGATAAGAAATAACTTGTTGTAAATCAGTTCTGCCAATAAAGAATTATTATTATTGTTAAAGCAGCCCGTCAGTGGAAGTGCCTCCACCTTACAGAAAACCGCAGCTAAAAAGCAACTCCCTAGAGCGTTGTTGTGTTCTTGCGTGTGAGTGAGGCCACCAGGAAGCTCCTAAGGAGTTGCTGTGTTAGCAGCAAAGGAGGCATCGCGCAAGTGATACTTATTATATTACAAGCGTTCATAGGCTACCGTAACTGGTTTACATCAGGTGGGCCGTATACTTGTATGCCTTCCAAAGTTGTATACAATAAAAGAGAACCTTTCGAAACGATTTTTATAAAGTAGTACACTCGCCAGTCAAGGGGATATCAATGGAACAATATACTCTCTCTCTCTAGATGATAGAAAAAAAGGTATCTAAAAACGCAACAACCATCAAGAGACAGGTGTATATCTATACATATAGATATCTATTTATCTATCTCTGAATGGTTATTGTTTACCGCCTTTACCATGGCGAGTGCTCTGAAGAACTGTTTTCCCTTATCCCACCCTCACCCTTCCGTCATAGAACCACACGTGCGGGCTTGCGATGTCATAGTTCCACGGTTGAGAATATCTCTTCGCGTACCAAAAAGTTCGGCAACTCCTATCTTTGTCGTACCATCAAAAAGTGGAACGCCTTGCCTGCACATTTGTTCCCTCCTTCCTACAATATGGGATCCTTCAAACGAAGCGTGAAGAAGCATTTTGCGGGTCAGCATGGCAGCGTCAACTGACAGGATGCGGGATGTAGTATGCTGTCAGTTGCAGTTGCGATTTGGGCTCCTCTTTCGCTTACCATCAGGCAAAGAGGGGCCACTATGCTGAACTAATATTAAAAAAAAAAAAAAAAAATGTGTTCCGAAGAACCAGTGAGATTCCCACTAATTTCTGTGTTAGCAGTAAGGGTAGACACGCGAGCGATGTCTACCCCATATAATGCAAGCGTTCATACTTCCCACGTCCGTGTGATGTCTTTATTAAATTGCGCTACATGGCAACACTGGTTTACGAATAGCCCGACATCTGTGTGAAGTCTTATCATGAAATTACATTTCAAGTTTGAGAAATTTAGAGCCTTTAGCACAGCATTCTCGTGTAATAGGGGTTGATGTTTGTCGCACCCCACTTAATCACTAAGACGTCACCGCGTCGCACCAAGACAGATGTCTAACTCCGCGCGAACTCTTCAAAAGTCGCTCACTAGCACATAACTTGACTCACCACGGCGACCCTACTATGATCTATGCTATGGAATATGCCTTTTGAAGACACCTTTGATGCGTTAGGGGAATAAAGAGTGAATTTTAAGACACCGACATCTAAAATCAATACTACGAAGTTGTTTGACGAGCTCGGTGGCTCAGTCGCGAATGACGCGACTTTGACACCAACGCTCGTGGGTTCGACTCCCACACAAGGCAAACATTTGTGGGCGTGAATATGTCTGTTTGCCTTGGTCTGGATATTTTAAGAGAGGTAGAGCGCGTCAAAACACTGTCTGTCTGTCAAGTCTGGGGAAGTACTTCCACCTCACAGAAAACCGCAGCCAGATAACTCCCTATAGAGGGTTGTTGTGTTCCTGCGTGTGAGTGAGGTCACCAGTAAGCTCCCAAGGAGTGGCTGTGTAAGCAGCAGAGAAGGTATTACGCGAATGATAATTAATATATCGCAAGCGTTAATAGGCTACGCTTTATATCAGGTAGGCCGTATACTTGTATGCCTTCCAACGTAGTATATAAAAAAAATTTATATCTTCAGATCGTTTACTAACTTCACTTTGAGGTTCGAGCGACTGGAATCTCGCCATAAGGTAAATTAGTTCCTTTGTGGTGAGGGTTCCAACTCATCATCTACCGACCTTCATGAAGGAATAATTCTGACCGGAGGGAATCTTGTTTCAGAAGTTCCGAGGAAGGTTTCCTAACGGACGTGGAATTAGTTAAAATTAAGTTTATAATATATATATATATTAAAAGTTGTCTGTCAGTCAGTCAATCTGAAAATAAAAGTATTAAAAAAGGCACACTTTAGTCAACAAAACGTAGTGTTCTTGCGTCTAAATATCTCACCGATTCGAGCCTACTGTTCCATGCGAGTATATTTGACAAAAACATGTTTTACTTCACTCTCTAACCCGCAGTGACGAGCTAAGTTTCAAAGCTATATAGTTCTACCGGCTCGTAACAACACTAGTCTTCCCCATATTTCGGTACGCTTCAGAGACGTGGACATTGCAGGAAGCGGAAAAGAAGAAGATTAATGAGAATTGGAGATGTGGTGCTGTTTCCATACTTCAGGAACTCGGTATCAAGAGGCGTCTATCTACCATAGTACAATCTCGCATTTTTAAGTTTCTCGGTCATATCTCGAGACGCAAATGTGACTTATCGAACGCCTGGTAGTCCTCTTGGACTAAGATAGCATATGGGATAAGAAGATAGAGTCGAAGGTACAAGATCGCGAGACAGGTCACCTATGCGATGGACTAGATAAAGTCTGCTGTAGGCGTGCTAATGCATGAATGCACCAGAAGTACCTTAAATCGGACATTGTGAGACGAGCAACTACTGCCTCTAACCCCCTTAAGAAGAACAATAGTTCCATCGGTTATCTATTCGGTTATTTCGTTCCTGTTTTTCACTCGTGTTATATTTTAAAACCCTCGTAGTAGGGGCAGCGCGTGCCAGGATCACGAACCGAAACTTCACTCTCACAAGTCGCGAACTCTTACAAATGCTTGTTTTATTACCCGCACTTTTTATACGGAACCGTCTAAACTTGCCGCGAGACAAATTTTCCTTACGTGATGCGCTTCCTTTATTAAGGTAACAGCTCGGTGTATGATGAGACCGTGAACTGCGATATGTTTCCTTTTAAATTGGAGACCATTTTTTATGAAAGCCATGAATGATGGAAAAGCTCATTTAAAGTAACAAGATTTACGCCAGTATGTGTATATTTATATATAAATATAACGATATATTTGTGTCGATGTCGAATGGCAAAGTTAAAAATAAATTAATAGACGTGCTGGATCATTTCTAGATATCTTTTTTATATACAACATCGGGTTGCATACAAGAAGACGGCTCACCTGATGTAAAGCAGTTACCGTAGCTTATGAATCGATGCCATCTTGGCTGCTAACGCAAGAGTTAGAAATCTGTTTGCTATTAAAATTGTATTAAGCATGTGCGATTCACTATTGTACCCGGCAAATTCACGTCTTCTGCAGAATAGATCTAGAGCGGAGAGAATCATAGAGTCTTAGAGTCGAAATGTCTTAGAGGGGTTCGTAAGCCTTCAGAACCCGTTATATACCTTTTCCCATACATTTCGCGGTCATATATGACCACACGGGTTTCGAATAGGTAAACGTGTATTTATTTGTCGGTTTATCTTTTTTAAAATCAAACCTTAGCGATTGATTGATGTGTTTTTTTTGCATGGAGATTTATTTTTGGCTTATTTTTTTTACCGCGGAAAATATCTTACTCCCATAGGGAAACGCGCTGTGTTTCTCTTTGACCGCGGGTAACACCCAGTATTATATATTTTTATACCACATAAAATAGATTGTACATCGGGTTGTGTTCTAAAGAATTGTTCGATACGATGCCGATAGCATTTTTTATAACCGCATCGAGGGCGGGGAGTTCACCCGCACACGCTGGAACCTCAATAGTCGCGTACCGCGTGGTTCCATAGAAGTTTTCTTCCGGGAACTCTCAAGTTGTGGATGGACTCCCAGCCGAGGATTTCCCAAGGATTTTTTGAGGAGTTGCCAACGCATGAGTAACACTCATGGTGTTGCAAATGTCCGTAGGCTACGGTGACTGTTTACCATCAGGAAGGCCACATGATTGTTAATTGTTGTTGACACCTTATTGGTATACAAAAAGAAATCATTTTTGTATCATATTAACAGAGTAAATGTTCTATTTTAAACTCAAGGTATACGCCGAGGCTTTTGTGACATAAGTGTTTCACTCTTATATGAGTATTTGGAGTACGTTATCACGTCATCCAGCTATTTAACAAACAAGGCTCTGGCAAGACAGAGGCAAATCGCATCATAACAGTCCGACTGGGGAAGTACCTCCACCAAGATTTGTTTTTATACTACGTCGGGAGGCATACAAGCATACGGCCCACCTGATATAAAGCGGGTACCGGAACCTATTAACGTTTGCGATATATTAAGTATCACTCGCGCGATGCCTTCTCTGCTGCTTACACAGCAGCTCCTTGGGAGCTTACTGGTGACCTCACTCACACGCAGGAATACTACAACCCTCTAGGGAGTTGTTATTTGGCTGCTGTTTTCTGTGAGGTGGAGGTACTTCCGCAGACGGGAGGCTTTGATGCGCCCTGCCTCTCTTAAAACATCCAGACCAAGACAAACAGACAAGCACACAAATGTTTGCGTTGTGTGGGAATCGAACCCACGAGCGTCGGTGTCAAAGTCGCGTCATTCACGACTGAGCCAACGAGCTCGTCAAAAGGCTGCAGCAAAATAACTCTTTGATTGATGATTTCATTTATTGTATTTTTACATAGCTACGCAGGGATACATAGGGATTGTTACGCGCTGGCGATACTTTATGTACTGCTAACATACCTATCCGATGGTAAGTTGTTATAGTAGCCTTTGTAATGTCAGGGGTGCCAGTCGTGCATTGCCGAGCCTGTAAAAATATAGTTGCAGGCAATTTGATCTAAACTACCTCGTCTGTGCTTCCGGTACCGAACTGTAGCTTAGAATAAATTGCCTATTAATGCGACTTTCGAATTTTTTTTTATCAAGAATCTCATGCTATCGTGCCTAGAGAAAACTTCAGCATTGACTTCATTCTACTACTAGAGAATTCGCGGAAGATTCTTCTCTGGAACCGCAAAGTACTATAATAATAATTTATTTACATAAAATAGCGTTACATTTAGATCATGTTAGATAATTTCAGCCAAATAACAACTCCCTAGCGGGTTTTTGTGTTTCTGCGTGTGAGTGAGGTCACCAGTAAGCTCCAAGGCGTTGTTGCGTAAGCAGCAGAGGAGGAATCGCACGAGTGATAATTAATATATCGCAAGAGTTTCTAGTCTACGACACCCGCTTTACATCAGATAGCCCTTATGCTTGTATGCCTCCCGACGTAGTATAAAAAAAAATTAGTCCGCATATTTTGCCACAGGTTTATGACGTGAGAATATACGTTCACAATATAATTACAAATTAGATTCAATAATGACAATTTTCATTACTTTGAAATCCAAATTGTGTTACTTATAAAATTCCGAAAAATTAAATAAATGCATTGTTATTTTTTAACGTTACATATATTTTCATTAAGACATACATTTATTTTATTTATGATATATTTTTTTATTATTTAGTCATTTTTAATATTTATTTGTCATGAGTTCTGTAATATTATAAAAATATGAATTTACTAGCCACTTAAGTTTAGTCTTAATTTTTTAATAGGTTATATTCTAATATCTTTAAGAATTGTGTTAAATATTTTTATAGTCATTACATAACATTTTTTTTTATATAAGCTGCTACTGTAAGCTGGTAATATCAGTCTAGATGGATTCCTGTTCTTAACTTTGGATTTTTCCATATCATTGTAACTATTGAATAATCCAGGATATTACTTTACAAAAAAATCCAACTTGAAAAATATATGTACTGGTTAACGTCAAACATTTAATTTATTAAATAATGGTCTTCAAGACTTCTTTTGGACAATGAAAGCTCTAATAATATCTGTGGAACTTCCCCACAATAAAAGACCATACCTAAGGACAGATAGGACATATCTATGACACGCAGAAAGTGCTACTTTGGAGTCGATATTTGTTGTCTTTTGATTGCAAATACAAATTGATTTAATTTATTACATATGTACTCGTAGTAAATGTGTGATTTCCAGTTGCAATGTTCGTCGATTACTAAACCTAAAAATTTAATGACGTTTACTTGTTTAATTTTATTACCTTGGCATGTCAAATTATATTTCCTAATATTATGGGCACTATAATTACAAAACGCGATGTACTTCCAAAATTGGGTTTTCCAAAGATTGGCACATAACTTATTATTACTCAACCAGCATAATACTAACTCAACAGTTGTTGCTAAAGTTTTTTCTAATTCTTTTTCATTTTGCTTTTTAGAAACTACGACGACATATCATCAGCAAATAAGATGCGTAGGTGCATCCAGAAAGTCGTTGATGTATAGACAAGAAAAGTAATGATCCCAGAATGCTACCTTGGGGAAATCCAGTGTTGTTGACTTTATGATTTGATGTACATGACGTTATTTCCTCTAAGTGGTTAAAGTTTTTAATTTCGACATTTTGTTCCCGGTCTTCTAAATAACTTCTCACCCAATTCTCACTAGTGAAGGTTCTCTAATGAAAAAGAAAAGTATTTTGTGGTCGACACAAACAAATGCCCTCGATATGACGTCGAGAGTATATATACTGATGTAGGAATACGTTTATCAATATTTTCATAACATTCTTTATTAACTTGTATGCAGCTAGAGTTGTCGACTTGTTTTTTGGAAACCATTTCGATATTCCTTTATAATTTTGACGAGATTTAGGAAACTCTTGACTTGATAATACTGGTTTTCTCAAATATTTTTGCAAATATAGGAATTTATGTGATTGGTCTATAATTACTCGAACCTTATATTTTTTAAAGATATATCATTCATTATCTTTAAAACATTTGCATTGTTATATAGTCCTTTTCTTTCAACACATCTAACCATGTAAGTCTACAAGAGAGTCGTTGAAATTTTCGACACTATAACACAACTCGACTTTAACTCAACCTTATTGTAATTGCGCTTTTTAATAGTGCTAGCTGCATTTCGTTTTGTACTGCTTTAACTTCCTGTGCATATTTTTTTCAGGTGATATTTTGTTTTGGCTGCTTTATATTTATTTTTCTAATGCTATATATTTTAAAGATAATTCTTCTATTTCATGATTTACACTAGCTAAGATCATTTTAAGATTTTTTATTTTTTCTTAAATTTGTGCAGTTCACTAAATTCTGCTGATAAGTAAACTTCTGGCTCTCGTATCCGACTGCATGGACAAAAATGAGTGGTTCACTGATTCTTCAGAAAATTTAGGTTTGTAATTGCGTAAAGTAATATTGGCATTGTCCATTGTTGTTATTGTTTTTATATTATATATTTTCAGAATGTCATTCGATAATAAGTAGTTATTTTTATTGTAAAAACAATTCAATTTCACTTAATTAAATAATCACAGAGCTTCTGACTTTGAACAAGTGAGAGTGAAGGCGGCAGAGTGTAGGGATACTGGCCACTGGCTACAAGCCCCTCAGGCTGGCTATCTGTCTACGGCTGGGAGTCCTGATATATGTACTCCACACAAGTGTCCCTGCGGCAGTGATTTTGATCAGTTTGGACACCACGGAATTTTTTGTAAAAAAATATAAACTAGGGGAGCTGGGCCTGCGGCGCATTGGCAGAGCTGCTTTTGCACAATAAGTAAATAACAGCAAGCTGCGTAAGCAGAGCTGCTAACCTTAACCCTAACCCTTGTGTCAATAAATATTTTGACAATTAATTTGACCCGGAATATAAATTTGCAAAACTTGAAATGAACTCGCCATACGCGCTCCAATAGACTTTGTATTGGAACGGTTTTTCGGGCGATAACATCACTTATCGATAACCTTTATTGAGCTAATCGAAATTTAATCTATTTTAGGGGAATCTACAATACTTAAGGTACATTCACGACGAACAATCACCTTTCTAGCTTCTAAACTGAAGGAGTACTACGTGTAAAAGTCGAAAACCGCAAAACGGCAAAAAAGACAATTTTCTCGGTTATAAAGCTTCGCTGGCTAACGCAGCTCTGCAAATATAAAATTTGTTTCTCCCGTCATGCATCAACGATATTATCCGTCGGGCCCTCTACTACTAGTCTAGGACTAGTCAGGGACACCGGACTAGTAAGCGACCCGACGGGATGTCATTGATTCCATGGAAGATGAGAAACCTTCCACGGTTTTAGTGTGGGGTACTTGCGTTGACACACTGGCTTCTTCTCATCTCCATCGCACTACCATCAAGGTAGGCGGAGCGGCTGAGGCGGCCGAATATCTAAAAATAAATAAATACAGGGGTCATGGCTCCGAATACAACTTTGTTCCTTTCGGAGTAGAGACGCTTGGTCCGTGTGGTCCAAACGCGTAGTCGTTTTTCAAGAGCGAGATGTCTGATCGACGTCACTGGCGACCAAATTCCAAAGATAAATGAAATAAAAAGGAAAATAATTAAATGAATTGAATACTTACAAATCTAAATTAAGACATAAAATAATACATAGACGGCATCACTAGCCAAAAACAAGTTCCTTATGGGATGTCCTAGCGTGATTCCGTTTCCTAAACCATTGTTATTGACAGGATCTCCTTCCTAAGTTTTAAGATTTGGTAAAAATACAACCCAGAGAAAAAATCAGACGTGTCTTAGGTTAGATCATACATCTTTTGAATTTTTTTGGACGTGCCATAGATTTAGGATACGATTGCCTTCAGTACTCCACAACCCAGAGAGAAAATCAGACGTGTCTTAGGTTAGATCATACATCTTTTGATTTTTTTGGACGTGCTATAGATTTAGGATACGATTGCCTTCAGTACTCAACAACCCAGAGAGAAAATCAGACGTGTCTTAGGTTAGATCACACATCTTTCGATTTTTTTTGGACGTGCCATAGATTTAGGATAATGCTACTTTACTCATTTGAATATCCATATCATTCATTATTTTACCTTTTTTTTTATACAACGTCGGGAGGCTTACAAGCGTACGGTCCACCTGATGTAACGCAGTTACCGTAGCCTATTAACGCTTGTAACATAATTATATCACTCGCGCGATGCATCCTCTGCTGCTTACACAGCAACTCCTTAGGAGCTTACTGGTGACCTCACTCACACGCAGGAACACAACAACCCTCTAGGGAGTTGTTATTTGGCTGCTGTTTTCTGTGAGGTGGAGCTACTTCCCCAGGCGGGCTGCTTTGATGCGCCCTACCTCTCTTAAACATCCAGACCAAGACAAACAGACATGTTCATGCACACAAATGTTTGTCTTGTGTGGGAATAGAACCCACGAGCGTTGGTGTCAAAGTCGTGTCTTTCACGACTGAGCCACCGGGCTCGAAATTAGAAATACAATACAAAAATAAAACATTTTTTATAAAATAGTGTAAAATTTATTTGTGGAACGTAGATAGTACATTATTAATGTGTATTTTGAAATATTAATTAGATAGATAGATAGATATAATTTTTATTTGCATCTTCATTCACATACATAAAATGCTTACATTAAAATTATTTTTATTACAATGTGTGTGTGTGTGTGTGTGTACAAGCACATCATGTATGTGCCAAAGTATGACAAAAGGCTGCAGCTCAGTGTCAGTATTGCTCAAGAGCAAAACACTGGTTTTCAGCTGTAACCTAGGGTCAACTACAAGATATACACGCAACAGTTTTACTATTGTTAATGCTATATTTCCACATACTAAATTTGCACTGGAATTTCTAGTTTTATTTTCATGACAAGACAAAGCAACAAATCACACAAATAAAGGCAGCTACCAGAATTACGTCCTGAATATACCATGATGGTAAATCGAGACGTTGTTCATCTAATATAAACAATCTATATTTATGTTTGAAGCTTTTTTTACTATTGAGAAGTCGCAGTGGCGGAGGTATGTTGTTCCAACATTTGGTGGCTTGATACCGAAAACTGACGTTAAAAGCAACAGTTTTATGGGAATATCCGAGCAGCATAAAACGTCTAGTTCTGGCGCTGTAGAGCTTATTTGATCGAACAAAGTTCAGCTTGTTGTACAGATATTCTGGTTGTTTAAATTTTATAAGGTCGAACAGGAAGCAAGCGAGATGTAATTTTCTGCGCGATGACATTTTTAAGGTGGAAGCATTATTTAAATATGGTGTTATATGTGTACGCGGCGGAATATTGTAACAAAAGCGAGCACAAGCATTTTGTACACGCTGCACCATGCGTTGTGCTCCAGAGTACAACCGAGGCCCATACACAAGGTCGCCATAATTCAATTTGGATAGAATTAGGGATTCACATATCCTTACACGTACGTCTTCCTTCAGCAGATTACGTATTTTATAATAGTTTTCAACCTTTAGAAACAATCACGCATTAAATTTTTCATCAAAATTAACAGAATGGTGATAGCTGGATAAACACGTTCGTAAGTATATAAATTAGCTGAACAACATGTATCTCCACAACGCTGAATTCCAGGTGCAAGTGGCTGGAGTGCATAACCCTTATAATTACATAATACATTTTGACATTATGACATAATGCAAAGTAATGCTGCATATGATACAAAAAGTGCAAAAACAAAGTAAAATATACATTAGCGAATGAAAAAGTATGTAGCCTATATAAACAATAATTACTTGCGCTTGTAGGAAACGATACCACAGTCCAAGTGGCAGATGAAAAAATATTTCATAGTTTATGGTACCATAGCAACAATTAGATAAATTAGCACATAATATTGTAATACAAAAGAAAGCAGTCCCTTTCATGCTGTAAAACTGGTTATTGCAAAGTATTGGTAATTATGTTACTATAAAAATATATATGCAGTCTATAGTACAATTATTAATTGGCTGAAAACAAAGCACTGTGTATTGTACATCACCACTACTGTTCTGCTGGTGAGCAAACAAACGGAACACCAAAAACTCGTTCGAGGTCAGCTTGTGAGCGCAACCGATGGCGGGGGACGTCGTATCCCTGTTGCTGGCGAGCAAAAATTTTTCCACCTTCTGAAACAGCAGGCGGTTCGTTCGTGTCAATCGCTCGTTGACATAAAAGGGACGCGGCGAACCAGGGAGGCCAGAGCCTTCCGTTGTGACTCCCCGACGCACTCTTGCCGCTTGCAGCAATTCACCCCGTACCACTTGCCGCGATAAACGGACTGCAATCAGACGAGGTCGGCGAAAACCACCTTCCTCCACAGACTCAGACTCCCGGCCCACACGCATCGCGCTCACCACATCATGCTCCGTCAATGTGACGCCTAGTTTGTTGGCAAGCGTCTTTACAATATGAGACGTTGATTCACCTTTTTGTCCAGGAATGCCCGCTAATTCCAGGTCATTCATTAGGAGATTCTGTCCCGCTCGTTCACGTCACTGGCACGTTCAGTTCGATCCTTAGCTGAGCAATTGTATCCACACCAGGTCTGCTTTGTTGTGAAACCGAGTTCTCATTCATTCGACACTCTATACTGTCCATACGAGCACTCAGTTCATTAATACGTTCGTCGCAAACTTCCACTCTAGATATGGCATCAAAACTAGTGCCGTGAGCTCCACCAGTTGCTGCCGAAACGCACGGAGTTCCTCTCTAAAGCTGCGTATTTACATCGTCAGCTCTGATTCTGCTACGTCTCCCTTCGGGTTTTCAGTTTTGGAGGCAGTCTTTCGTGATTTTGAAAGTGTTTTTCGTTGCTTAGACGACATTCTGTTTTTGTTTTATTATTTATTTAGAAATGCGGGTGATCTATGTCTAACTAACGCAAGAGTGAGAAACTCCGATTCAGGAGCACACAAGTCCGAGCAGGACAGCACGCACACACCTTTGATTACGTATCGATTTTTACAAACGCGACGTGTTACACTTAGGTTTAATTAAAAACACATCGATTATGTCCATATTAAACGCAGAATCCATATATTTATTACATCGTTGGAAAGTTCGTGACATGCACTTTTTGTAACAATAGAGTATAGCTCTAAAGGACGGCAATATACACGACTGTGATCATTTTAAAGTAAGAGTAAATAAAAATGATGCTAACCGTACAAGCAGTTGCAACTGACCTAATTACTAGCGACTGGCCCGACAGCACACGGGCAGTAGAGCATATTATGCCAACCTATTTTGATGAAATTTTGTGCGTGGATAGTTTAGATTCACAATTGTGCCCGGTAGATGGCGCTGTAATCTAGGAAAAAGTAGCAGGCAAGCCAACGGGAATGTTTAGGCAGCATACTGTCGTTCAGGTCTATCATTTAAGTAATATGATGTAAAGGATTATCATAATGTAATGTAATTTGATCTAACCTGCTTTGTGTGCTTCCGCCACCAATTAGTACATGAGGCCTATTTTTTTAATTAGCTGAGAGAGAAATAGCAGGGTTAATTAATACGTCATTAATCTTAAACAAAAAACCGCAAAGCAACGTCAGACACGACTAAATGTCGATCGCATTCAACATACATTCAATAGAATGTTATCAAGTTCGAAACTTATTTTTTCCACCTTCTTCTTTGTATTTTCTTAAAAATTAAAGGTGGTTAAATACATGAAAATTTTTTGCCCTCTGAATTATATGATAGCAGTTATAAGACATAATATGTGTGATCCTTTTTGAAAATACGAAATACCTGCCCTTAATCATGTAGAGACGTTGTTTATGAATTAAAGTCCACGCGGATTAAGTTGCGAGCAACAACTATATAAGAATATAATTAAAATAACAAAACACCCAGACTTAGAACACTCCGGATCATTACCACACCACAGTGTCTCCCATAGAAGACCTCTCCTGTTAGTAAACGTAACCTATTTTTATTCCGAATACAATACGTGCGAAGTCGCGGGCATAGCTAGTATATAAATATAGTTCGTGAATGTCGAAAACGGGTCTAATAATTTATAACAATATTTGTATTTAGATAAAGTTTTGCTTTCAAAGTTTATCTATATTTTAGAATAAAATTACATGAAAAAGAATAAAAAATACCTACGCTCAGTCGCTCCAGCATTTTACTGTAATAGAAAATTACGATTTGAAAATATACATGTATTGGTAAGTTTCTTATGACATTTTTTCATTTTTCCCGTTAATCAAAAAACAAAATGGATGAAACGTTGATCAGATCCAAACACGTATTGAGATACCGGCTTTGGAGAAAACCCAATAGCTTCTTGAGTTTTTAAGAAATCATATATTTATAAGTCTTGTACGTAATAATATAAAATATAATATAATATATAACATTAATAAAAAAGTTGTTTTAAAGTATATTTCTTTCTCAGAAATTGTATCAAGGTCTATTTCTTTCTCAGTAGTTGTTTCAAAGTCTATTTCTTCTATACTTAGAGTTGCAATGCTATACGTAGGCTTAGTTTCATCTAAATTAGTATTTCTTTTTAAAGCCACGTTGACTGCTTTCAATAAGGGGTAATCGCCATCTCCGCAAGCTCCATGGAAATCATCAGTTTCTATACTCCATACCATAACACCGCCTAAATTATGTTTCTGACCATATTCTACCTTCTTGATGACGGATTCTCTATCATCATATGATACCCAGTCATTGTTGCGAACTGCGTAAGGCACTCTGGCAAGGCTGTCGTATTTCATGTTCCAAGAGTCTGCCGCAAATATGTAGCAAAGCTGAAATTTTTTGTACTAAGTATTAAAAGTATATTTAAGTCTTATATGCAGTGGCGGCTATACCTTAAGTGCGCTCGTGCGCTGAACCACCAATTCAAAAGATTTAAAAATTACAACTTCATCTTTAAATTACCATATTAATATTTATTTTTGAAACATACAAAAACAAAATATAACAAATAAAAGACAAAACAATTTAAGCGCTTTGCTAAACTAAAAACTAACTTTGAGAACCCGATGTTTGACGAAATTTGAAATTTGAGTTCGACGGCGGCCATGATGGACCTCTCCTTATCAGTATAGTTTCGCTGTATCTGTGACGCGTTAATTTTTGTTTCTTTATATTAAGTAATTGTTTTTTTTTTTAATTTACATCTTTTATGTAAATTGTTGATTTGTTGCAATTTCTAATATTAATACTTGGTGAGCAAGTAAAGTGCACCACCAGTTTGATAACCCACCAGCCGCCACTGCTTATTATGTCCTTATATATTATATGTTCTATCTGGCTACCCACCCGCAAGGGACCTGACGTGAAGTATAAATAAAGTCTTATATAGTAAGTACAGCTCAAATTAACGCTTTGGAGAGCAGTGTTAGCCCAGTGGATAAGAAAGCGGCCTTTTGACCATATACACCACTAAATTTGTGTTTCCTGATTTATGTACATATTTATCACTTGCTTAGCGGTGTAGGAAAACGTCGTGAGGAAACCCACACGTCCAAGAAATTATATTTCGAAAGACGTGTGACCTAATCAAAGCAAGATCTGGTTTTCCTTCTGGGCTGCGGCGGTCTGCGGGAGTAGCTTTATCTAAAAATTAGTATCTTCGCCAAATCTTTAAGTTTAGGTAGCGGACTTTGCCAATCCTAATGGATTCGGAAACGGGATAACGCGAAGAAGAAGATGTTCAAATTACCGCTTCATTCAATGACTATATGCTAACGTGACGAAGCTGTCAATGTCGTAAAATATTGTGATTACAGATTGTGTAAATTGATGTTATCAGATGTGGGAAAGACGAGTGAGTGCTGGGAATAGTGTGAATGGAGCGTTGGGAAAACTTCTTGGCAGTAAAAACCGGAGCCAGAAGGCACAACTCGCTATACACAATGCAGTGGTGGTCCCAACGCTAACTTATGGAAGCCAGAGCTGGGTTATGGCAGAAAGAGCATGAAAGTAGAATAAACGCGGTCGAAATGCGAGCGCTGCGCAAAATTTGTGGCGTAAGGCTTGTAGAGCGTATTCATATATATATATGTTAGAAACAGAGTTGGTCTAAAAGAGCGCGTCGGTGTTAAAATAAGAAGAGGCATGCTCCGTTGGTTCGGATATGTAGAAAGAATGCAGGATGAGAGAATGACGAAGCAGATATACAATGCAAAAGTGGAAGGATGTAGGAGCCGGGGAAGGCCAAGACTTACCTACCATGATCAAATTGGTCGTATTTTATCAGAAGGTGATATCAGGAGCCCTAGAAATCGGCGAGCGTGCATGAGAAGAGCAATTAAAGTTAAAGAAGCGAGTGAGATATGTAAGAATCGAGTCACGTGGCGCTCGGTACAGTCCGCCTACCCCGCAAGGAATTGTGGCGTGAAGTTATAAATAGATAGGTAGATGTTATCAGAAAGCAGAAAATCTTAACTAATCTTTTATAAAGGATTTATACATTTAGATAATAGTCTTTCATCTTAGCGTTAAACTAGATCTTTCTTAGGTCACACGTCTTTCGAAGTAGAATTGTTTGAATGCTTGGGTTTCCTCACGATGTTTTTCCTTCACCGTCGAGCAAGTGATGATTACTAATACGTAAAAAAATCGAAAATACGAATTTAGTGGCACATGCCAGGATTCGAACAGGTGACCTGTTGGTCACAAGGCCGGTTCTTTACCGACTAGGTAGAGTAGTATTTTTGAAACTAGGAATAGTTTTTAAACATGCATAATTTACGTAAAAGCTATATAATATTTTGCAAAAATTTGCAACGATTCTATTGCTAACCATCTACAAAAAAAATTAAGAGATTAAAATTTAGATCTAAAGCAAACGGAATGCTGGCATCAATCTCACCTCATTATATCCCAGTAAGCCATTAGTGGCCGTGTATGGGCCAGCAACTCCAGCACCACCGGAGGGTGATCTCACACCGTAAACGTTTGGGTTTGTCAGTGTAAAACTGCGTCCATAAAGAGGTATACCTACAACTAACTTCTCTGGTGGACATCCTGAAAAATAAAACATATTGTTCTCTCTTCCATATGTATGCAATTTTTTAAATTATTAATTCATAGATCTCATCCAAAGAACATTTCGGGGTAGTAATCAATCATTCATTCAGAATGCGCACTACCCCGAATTTAACACTAATGATTAGACTTTTTTGTAATCTTCATCTTTACAGTTCCTTATTATACTTATACATAATTTAAAGCTCTGCTATTTAAATTATAAAAGATTGAATTAAAAATAATGATTCAATGGATATAATGATTAATTTGAAATACCTTCATTTAGCCAGAACTCTACTGCAACATCAACTGTGTACAGATTCTCTTTGGGTATATTTCCGTCTCCTTCTCCTTTATGTAGAGGAGAATTGTGGCCAGTGACAGAATCCCAAGGTCCAGATAAATCATATGCCATAAGACTTATGATGTGCAAATATCTGCATGAATAAAACCTATACTTGTAGAACTTCTAATAAAATATACAGTACATTTATTTATATGTACATTTGTTACATATATTTTTCCGAAACATGTTTTACATTATAAATAAATAAACGGCGTATAATGAGTATGGTAACCCGTACAATACGAATTTACTTACAAATAATAAAATTGCTATGAATCAACATAATACTGATTTATGTTTATTGAACACGGTTCATTGTAGGTACAGTTATTGAAAATACTTATTAAATTGGGTCATCTTTATATGTATGTAATGTATTATGAAATTGATAATAATAAAAACATAAAATTTACTTTTCCTTTCAAAATTTTGGAAAATTTTAGAACGTCTGTTTTATGAGTAAAAACATAACCTAAAATTCGACATTGACAACAATTATGTTTGACTAAACACTGTACTAACCAAGACTTTATAAACAAATGCTCTTAAAGATCTTCGTCATTCATTATATATAGCTTTACTATATAAATACTACTTACTTTGAAATATTAGGAATATCATACGAGAGCAGAGCCATATCTTTTACAGGTGCAACTGCTGCCGTTACAAGAAGTTCATACTTGTCGAATTCCTCTCTCAAGTCCATCAGTAACTGAACGAAGTTAGCTACATCTGCTTTACCGTGAACACTGTCACGACGATTTGGATACTCCCAGTCTACATCCAAGCCATCAAAATCGTGATCCAGAATAATTTTTAGAGCGCTTTGAATAAAATTCTGTCGAAAGTTTGGATCAGCAGCCATCTAGAAAATGAGAGCGCATATGACAATGCGTGGAATGTAGGCCGTTTCTTAAACCCTCACTTGATGCTCCTTGTTGGTTGTAGATATAATTGACAGAAAGATACAGATAATTTTGTTGATATAGTTTGATACAGTGTACACCAAATAATGTTCTCAAACGAGTTATCACTTACAATAGAATATTTAGCAGACCCTTCGTTCCATCCTCCAACGGCCAGAATTGTTTTGAGATTGGGATTATTAAGTTTAAGTGAAGTGAATTTTCTGAAGTTGTCTGAAATTTGAAATAGAGAATGTTAAATCAATATTTTCATGAATTCTAGAAAACTGAGTGACAGTACGGTCGAAACTTACTTCTTCCATAGTTTTCCGCTAAATCCAGATAGGGATCAAGGGATATAACAGTACCCTGACTGTCTATACCGGCGAATGTGTACATGATATGTGTACATAAATTGGTATTTATGTGTTCCACATCAAATTTGCCAAGTCCGCCTCTGTACGTCGCCCAAGTGCCGTAGTAACATACAACAATTTCTGCAAAGGAAAGCTATTTTAAAAAATAAAAAATACTTAGCCAATATCATACACACATACATACCATCACTTCCATTGGCCATTTTAAGACTTATAGCTTAAATATTCGTTCCCAAACGAGGAAGTGATTGAAGCTAAACCTCAAATCAATAACAATTTTGAGACGGTGAAGTAATAAAAGACAATAAAAATATCTTTCCAATGTAAGAAAAAAGCATTAGTAGGTATAACGACATTCACATACAAAGTAGTAAATAAATATATCCCACTTACGCTAATTTTTGTCATACAATAAAATCACTTAATTACGCTAATAGAAAATGTTTAGATGTAAATATTATAGCTATCCCAGTCTCTGCTAATAACCTGTATAATCGTCCTTTTGGTCGATTATATCTTGCAAGCGCGAACCCATGGAGTTTATTAAATTCTCACATAAATTGGAACCCCGTATAGAATCCCATACCTGTACGCAGTGAGTACCCAGTGCTTCCTTAGTTCGTTCGTTCCTATTATCTCACCTTTGAAGCAAAATGCCTAATAAATTTTCAATCGCAAGACCCGGTCTCAACTAACACTAGCGCCATCTATGGCATCTAAACCAAACCAATAAATCAATCGATACAACTGTATCACTACTGAAATATCAATGCAGAATTGGCCGCGTGTGTGCTTGATCTTATCATATCGGAACAATTATATTGATTGATTTATTAAATTCTACCGAAAACGTAGATAGTGTTTTTATTCTTTTCTACAACCAATGAGCGTCACAGACACTCCACATTATCTTCCACATCCTTTCTTTTCTTTTCCACTTCTGCATTCCTCCAAGTTTCCACGCATATATGCTTCTAAGTGCATTTTTTACGCAACGCAAATAACAGTTTGTAATCGCTGTCTCCTATTTTTTAGTAGATGTGTTATATATATTTTTGACGAACTCGATGGACAAAAAACTCATGGGTTCGATTCTTATAAAGAACAAACATTTATGCATGAACATGCCTATGAGTCTTGGTCCGGATGTCGTTAACAGAGATAGGATGCATCAGAGCAGCCCGACTGGGGAAGTACCTCCACTTCACAGAAATTCGCAGCCAAATAACAACTTCCTAGAAGGTTGTTGTTATCTTACCTTCTTTTCTTTATCTTTAAGTTACATCCGTGACGAGAAAATAAATGATTTATTATTATTGTTATGTTCCTGTGAGTTAAGGTTACCCGTAAGCTCCTAAGGAGTTACTGTGTTAGCAGCAGGGGTGGCAACACGCAAGTGACATTTCCTGTATTGCAATCGTTCATAGGCTACTTACTACTGTTTACTTTACATTTGGAACCGTATGCTTGTATACGTCCTGACGTTGTATAAAAAAATATTTCTAAAATAAGCATATACAGTTTGCTAAAAATTGAGGTATGTCATAATTGAATAAATTTAAATATATACATATTGTTGAATCTTACTCCTAGATCGTTAGATTTTAATTTGCTTTCTCATAGAAAAAAATCTATATACTACAATAAACTTCTCTATCTAAAATTCTCAATAAATTCAAATGGTCGTTATGAAACTTCGTAATTGGAATCGAGTATAAATTATATTACCAATTAGATACATTGAGAGAGAGAGACTTTTGAAAGAAAGAATCAGTGTTATTATTATTTTTTTATATTAGAGGGGTGCAAACGAGTTTGTGGGTCACCTGATGGTTAGTGGTCACCTCCGTTCATAGACATCAAAGGGTCCCTGATCCACTGCGAGCCTTTTTAGGGAATAGGCTCTTTACGGCTCCTTTTAGGCATAGGCTCTTTTCTTGAAGGCACCCATATCTTATTTGTACGGGAACACTAGTAGTAGGGTAGTAATAATTTCAAAATTGAATTGAAGGTTGAATGTAGACTCGCTTCCCAGCTTTTATTAGCTTAGGAGGGTAGTTATATACACAATTTTACCGTACGTGGCAGAAACTGCCCCAGTAAGCGGATTGTCACTCATCAAGATGGTGAGGGTGATTTTAGTTTGTGGCGAGTGGTACAATACTGCACTCAACGGCTGGTATTAAGTTGAACAGCTCCTCGGAACACTCCCCAAGATACAATTTGCACAGTACATAAAGAGAAACAACGTCTATTCGTGTACAAAGTGCGTCCAGCCGAACGGAGATAACTGCTCACCGACGATTCGAACTACTCTCCAAAAATATGCGATTCAAAGGAGTAAGCAAATATTGTGTCGGGCCGGCCCAAAGATGTGGACAGTATTACACGTGAGGCCGGACCTGAGCCTTATAAAGTAAAGATAAAAAACGTGATCAGTTGGTTCGGTCATAAAGAAAGAATGCAAGAGGAAATAATAGGGAAATAGATACTCAATGCGAAAGTAGACGGACGAGGAGCCGAGAAAGGCCAAATCACCTCACCTATCGGGATAAAATTGATCATGTGTAATAAGAAAGTAGCATCAGAACCGACAGAACTATAAATGTTTAAGAAGCGAATATAATGATAATATGAAGATAAACGTAGATAGGTAAATTGGTTATTATAATAACTGTGTCAGCCGTAATTAAAATTCACAAATCAGTCTGTGTACACAAGTGTGAAAATTTATTCAGAATAGCCGGTCACACGTAAAATATTAAAGATTCTACTTACTTTCTCTAAGCACAGCACAGTTCACACAAAAAATACAGAGTATCACTGAAACAACTAGGATTTTCATTTTTGGAGAAATAAAAGTAAATGCTTCTGTTCGAGAACCAATAAGTTTGAAAAACAATTGAATCAAATGATAATAATCACGTTATTTATAAGAATTGGTTATCTACAATATACATATTCAGACAAATAATTAGTTCAGATAAGGAGTAAGTTTGCAATATACTCGTACATATTTTTTCGTAATAGATTAGGCTTTGTAGAGGTTGACATTTTGCTAAAGCAGCTGCGTTCTCTCAACATTCATTTATTATTTAAATACACTCAAATACAATTAAAATACATTCGCATATATTTCGTACTACCTACTCGTAAGACTCTCGGCATATTCTACAGCGGTTCTGTGAAACTGTACTTTAGTACAACTGAACAAGTCGACCGCCGGGTATTTTAATGCCAATGCATTAAGCAATCGCAGCGCTCGATTAATTGGAGCGTAAGCTGCTGCAGTTGTTCTGGTGGTCTGGAGCGTGAGTAGTTTTTGATATCGCTCCCGATTGTAATTATCTGGTACATACAGAGATAGTAACTCCAACACCGCCGGAACATGCATGTATCCCCTAAGCAGACTGAATACAACTTCATCATTGAGACCCTACGTCTCAATTCCAGAGTATCTAGTCATCTATACTCTATACTGATAAATAAAATTAGAGTGTCTGTTTGTAATATTAAAATAACCGCTTTTTACTAAATACATATGGATGTATACGCGGTACATACACCAAAATGAATAGTTTTACAATTTTTGTCTGTCTGTCTGTCTGTTTGTTCCAGCTAATCTCTGAAACGGCTGGACCGAATTTGACAGGACGTTCACTGGCAGATAGTTGATGTAATAAGGAGTAACTTAGGCTACTTTAATTTTAGAATTTTTTAATAATATAAATAAATATTTAAAAAAATAACTATGTATTCCGCGCGGACTAAGTTCATAATACATATCTATTATTGTTTTGCTGTTCGCTATTTTACTCTTATTTAGGTACTTAAAATCAAATAAATAAAATTTTAATTGAACAATAACTTTTTTGTTAAATTCCGCGCGGACGAAGTATATAAGTATATCGAAATCACCTGGAGGAGAAGGTCAAGTTAGCGTCCAAAAAACTTGGTGTGCTTAACAGGGCTAAGCAGTACTTCAGTGCGGGGCAAAGACTTATATTATATAAGTCTCAAGTCAGACCGCACTTGGAGTACTGCAGTCATCTTTGGGTGGGAGCACCTGGATACCAGCTTGGACAGTGTGAGAATTATCGACAATCCTAAGCTTACACACGGTATTGAACCCTTAAGTTTAAGGAGAGATTTCGCCTCCCTTTGTGTGTTCTACCGATTGTACAACGTGGTGTGTTCTGAATAGTTGTTCGAAATGATGCCGACAGCTACTTTTTATAACCGCACCGCTCGCCGACGGCGGGGAGTTCACCCTCACACGCTTGAACCACAATGGTCGCGTACTGTGCGGTTCCAGAGAAGTTTTCTTCCGATAACTCTCAAGCTGTGGAATGAGCTCCCAGCCGAGGTTTTTCCAACCCAGCATACACTAACTCACAACCGGTTTCCGCATTGAATCCGACTTCGATACGGCGCAATTCATAAGCGGGAGTGGCGAACAACGCAACACCACCTCCGCGTCTCGGTCCTAGTCTGTCAGATCTCAGTACTGTGAATCCAGGTGGAACAACTTCAGCGTCACAGATACCCTCCTGCCGCCAGGTTTCGGTAATGAAAAATATCTGACACGCAGACGACGTCAATGAAGAAGAAAATTGTTGGCGCTTGGTACGAAGTCCTCGAACATTATGATAATAGATTTGAAGAAATCTATTATGCCTGCGATGTACTTCCTCCTTCATTAATACTTGGGTTCCTTCTTTGGTAAACTCTTTTCCGAAACCACTCATTGAACTCTGTGTTCGGAGACCAATTACTAGAAGTCATAAAGAACTCGAATGCGGTTTCTGGTACTGTCACAACAAACGACGCATAATTTTGATGTCTTAGTTCTAACTTTTCTACGTTGTACGGTGCAAATTCAGGTTTCTTCTTAGGCATATATAACTACACTTTCTCAGCTTTAACATTGTTCCTAAGTGATCACAAGTGATTTTTTTGCGCTTTTCGACTCCTGTCAACTCATCATCTACCTCTTCTGTGTGTCTCACATATCTCCAATAGTAATTGATTGGTTTTATTCATACTTGTTGTGTTAGATAAAGTATTTCATTTAATACTAGCTGAGTTATCTATCTCTTCCAAAACATTTAAATTAGCCATTTTGAGAAAAATAACAGTGAGCACATGCGACGCAGATCGTCATGTGATCTGATAGGAATCGCAGGGCTATTTGTTTGTTTGCGAGTGAAGATCGAGCCATTTTTTAACTCAACTTATAATCAGCCTCTTTGGCATAATTTCTGGCTTCTGGAAATGAGATCCTTTTTTCGCGGGTTAGACGCTCGTTGTCCGTCCTCGACAATGTCTTTGCCATTTATGCTTCTATGAGATCATCCAGCTTATAGAAATTTGTCACGTGATGCGTTACGAGTAAAGCGAATGATAAGCGGTCGCGTTCCCTCCGATTTATTATTATATACTCTGTTGTTACTGCGATGGCTTCGTCCAGCCCGGCGATGTTATCCAAGTCAGTCACTGCAATATCTTTTCCTATTTTTGCTATGGTAAGTGCCAAATGAAAAGGGTTCTCGTTGTCTATCTCGGGTTTCGGCCGCAACTGGTCTTAAATTTGTAGTTTTAGCTCTGTGATTGTGGCAGCGCAAAGATTCAAATTTTCATCAATCTGTTTGACCCTAAAATCAGAAGCGTGCAGTCTTGATGTGACCGCATCGAGTTGGTTCTGGCAGCGGTTAGAAATGTCACTGGACTTTCAAAGTCCGCATTAAACCATTGAACTCTTTGACGCAGCAGACGAATTTCTTGAGTCAACTAATGAACGTTACTAGTGTCGGTCAGTATTTCTTGGATTTTAGTTATCGAAATGGCATTAGGGCTATGTTGGTTGCTGGGTTTTTTGCGTTTGGTAACAGTATCGCTCTGTATAGTGGTTCGTAGAGTTGCCACTTCCTTTCTTTGTTGCTGAAAATCTAAGATGTTTTCTGGTTTACAGGAGATATAATACGCAGATACATAATGCGTGAAATCATTTTTCACATTTTTTGACGTGCAGTCTACGTAGTCTTTGTTTTTGATTAGCAATGGACATGCAGAACATTCAGTATTTGTTGACATTCTCGTCAGGTATTATGAGAATAGAATGATACTTGAGCGATACTAATAGCAGTTCCTTGGGGGTAGTGGTCGCCAGCACGCGATATCATGCATAGGCCTACATATATATACGTGTTGATCATTGTAAACGTTATTGTATTGATCGTCTTATTTTTCTGTAATACATTCAATTTTGTTTAGAGTTTATTTATTTACTATGGAGTAAACTCACTGTCGGCCGGGAATTCATCCCCACACACTGGAATAGTCGCGTATCTCTTCGTTGAGAAATGAACTCTTCGCTGCGTATTTTCCTAGGGGCAGCATGATGTTCTTCAAAAAAGGCGTGAAGAGGCTTTTATAAGGTCAGTAATTTATGACTGCTGTCCCTGGTATCGCAAGTGCCCTTGCTCTTAGTTAGTCAGGTAACTGCTTATCAGGTAGGTCGTACGCTTTTTTGAAATCATAGTGGTAAAAAAGGTTAAAGGCGCACTTCATGTAAAAAATATGGTCTACGCTCAACTAATTGTGTTTACTACACTTACTTCTGATGAGACTGTAGTCTCTCTGTATGTAGCCGATTACTACTTACGGTATGTGAATATATCAATTATCCGTTCTGCCGATGGCCCCGATACCTAATCTCAGTCGACATGCGTCTTATGGGCCTTCGGGCGGCTTGAAAGTGTTTTCATGTCCGAGTTGACCTACACAGATCAGAAGCCGCGTGGATGTTAAACCTTTGGATTCGATTTGAAAGGGAGGACAATATTGATGATAGATAGTCTATAAAATCAAAAGCACACAGTAAGTGTTATATAGAACTACAAGCAAGACGCCGAGAGTAACCATAAAGGAAATTAGATGTTATATTTCCTTATATTTAGTGCTCTTATTTGTAGTTTGACTTGCCGGTGAACTCTTTGGGCGAACAGCGCGTTACTTTGACAATTATCTTCTTCCTAGTGTTTCTAAATCCATTAGGATTAGCGGGATCCTCTACCTAAGCCTATGGATTTGGTGACGTGGCAATGATTTTTACATAGAGCGACTGCCGTCAGATCTCCACGACTCAGAGGAAATATAAAACCTTTCTTAGGTATTCCAAATATGTTATGAATAAAGTTACTTAATAATATATAACACGACACGCATTGTGAGGAGGTTTTTCACTCTGAAGCCCTGACCACCGGTAGCTTGGACCACCGCTCCGTTACCTGTGGGTGGCCGTTTATATAGTTTTAAATGTATTTTATAATTATATTAGTATATTTCAAAAGGAAAAATGAGATGAATAATAAACAAATGAGAATAATAATACTACTTCTGATATTTGAAATTGCATTTATTTTTTAACGCATATGTATATGTGCTGTGTATTTAGGCATTGTATACTGAGCGTGAAGTTTGTATTGTACACGTAAATTGCACAAAATCGATGAAATCAGATGAATTACTTTTCACGCATTTAATGGTCGACTGGAAGAGATCCCTATTGGGATAAGTCCGCCTGTGTGTAATTTAGATTTTGTGTATTGTGTTATTATTATTATGTATTTTTAATGTTAAATTATACAATAAAGTTTTATAAACAAATAAGTTTGTGGCGAGCTGTTGGTGCGTAACGACACCACGAGGACCGGAGTGCTCCAGAGAGTCGATTATGGTCTTTGTCAACGGCGTGTCTTCATTGATGGGAGTGGAAAGTCAAGAAGGTTCGCAGGAGTCTCAACTCTGGCTTCCATAGGCCGTCTAGAGAGGAGTCGATAGGGGTTATTGCTTTATCAGGTGATATATTCCAGGGGTGGAAGTGTTAAAGGGTATATATAACGCGGCGAGTAACTTCGGAGAAAGCGCAGCACGCCTCAAGACACCCCTGAGTCACTCACACTGGTGTGCCCCCGCCCGTCTTGCTCTGGCATTTCGGGGGTCCATCTAGTGAGTGGCGAGCCACCGCCTGCCGAAAGTAATATCAGATTATCATAGTTATGGCAAGCGTCCTTCTCTTTTCTGCAATAGCCCAGTTCTAATAATACCTGCAGATCTCATTTTAATAGCCCACTTGTTATATGTGTGGAGCGCCAGAGCAGAGGGCGTAGGAGACTCTAGGCAAGGTGATTAGTGGCTAGGCTGTGTGCAAGGTAGGCGTAGGTTCGAGTAGTTTGACAGACTAAAAACCAGCAAAGTAGATAATTTGTCTGCTTCAAAGAGAATAGATAAAAGAAAGAGAACGAGCGCCACCTGATTTAACCAAAACCTGTTTTTTATACCACTAAGGTGGCAATCAAGCATACGGCGTGCCTGATGGTAAACAGTCACCGTAGCCTATGGACATTGCAACACTAGGGGTATCACCCAAGCTGGTATCCAGCAATAATAACCTATCAGGAAGGTACGATAAAGTAATGTATGAACTTATATAAAGAGATACAGATTAGCAAGTTACATGTATTAATTTTTTACAGGCGCTTTCAGACACAATTAATAGGAAACATAAATTAGCTTTCATATGTCTATATCCTACATGGTGTATTTAAATGTAATTAAAGAGGAAATAAATTTCTTTTCATATGGACAACATATATATTCATCTAGATTAAATTACCATGTTTTAAGCTAGATTACACATACACTTAAATTTACCTGTTGCATTAGGCCTATGCAAATGCATAAAGTCACATGCACTTTATAAAACAGGTGTCCATTTGTACAGATCCAATTACTTTTTGAGTGCATTATCGGGTCAAGACGTTCATATTTTAGAACAAGTAAGTAAACATTTAATAAACAATCACAATTTGACGAGCGTCGTAAAAGACGCGACTTTGACACCAATGCTCGTGGGTTCGATTCCCACACAAGACAAACATTTGTGTGCATGAACATGTCTGTTTGTCTTGGTCTGGATGTTTTAAGAGAGGTAGGGCGCATCAAAGTATAAAAAAAATCACCTGATTGTGAGTGGAGCTTCGGATATAATGACAAGAAAACCAGTATAGCGCAAGTGTATTTGTGGAAAACAAAAAAAAATAAAAAAACATTGAGAACGCAGAACTTTAGAACTGCTGTAACAAACAAGAAAAATTAAATTAATGAAAAGCAAAGGTACCTGTATGAAGAGCGCTAGTTATCTCAGCTATACTCGACTAGAGGGCGGCACTTAGCGAGGCTGAAAGCGATCGATTAATGTATTTACGGGTTGACAGATGGCGCTGGTAGTACCGAAATCTGGATTAACGGAAAAAAGTGTGTTACGGTGCATTTAACCCCGTCATTTGATTGGCGTGCGCGGGGATAATGAATCCAACGCGTAAAGGCCAAGAAAATGATGTAATGTATTATACCCGCTGTGACCTGCTCCAGGGGACATGAATGGGACAATATACCCATGAACAGGTCAGGGCAGGTATTTGGACTATTGGAAATATGTCGGAAAAATGTGTGTACGGTGCAAATGTACACTATGCAAGTGTACATTTGCCCTGACATGACATTTGCGTTGGATTCATATCGGGGGCGCACGCCAATCAAATGGCTCGTGACCTTAGAGAAATAGAATAATAATAAATATTTTTTTGCTTTAACATTCAAGTTTTTCTTCAGCTATATGCGGAGTCTCCATCTAAACATACGAATGCCTGTGTCAGAAGACACCGCTCTTCTTCATCTTATATGTTAGTATGTTACTATCATATTTACAATTTTGTTGTTGTTGTTGTAATCTCTTTATTGTACAAATATACTTAACATATACAGTTACAAATCTTTAGCATGTACAAAGGCGGACTTATCTCTGTAAGAGATCTCTTCCAGCCAACCTTTATAAGCTTAACAGGAATAAGTAATACATATATAGGCAGAGAAACTATCTGTACCTTCTTTAACACAAATAACATGGACTAATAACATGAGTCATTGCAACAGTAAAAACATATACATAAATATAACACAAAGAAAATAATAATAAAAAAAAAAAGTAAAAGAAAAATCATACATAATATAAGTACCTAAGCAAAAACAGATTCAACCTAGGGGCGAATGTAGTGGAACCGAGTACATTGCTCTAGAAAAACATTATTCTATAGCGTCCGTGTCTATACTGAAGAATCCAAGGCAACGAGATTTGAATAACTCATAAGAGGGCGTCAATCTTATATTCAATGGGAGTGAATTCCACAGTTTTGCCGATTTGACAGTAAAGGAGTTGGAGTAAGTTTTCGACATATGGGTTTGTATGTTAAGGATTGGAACACTACTCGAACGCAGACGGTCGTCACCATGTCGAAATTGCATTCGTTCACAAAGGTAATTAGGAGCATATTTGCAGTACAAGATATTATATAGTTGTGAGAGTAAGTGGACGTTCCTGCGAACTCTAATCGGTGGCCACTCAAGACGCTGGCGATACTCTGATATATGGTCGAATTTACGGAGCCCGTAGACAAATCTGACACATTGGTTCTGCAGACGTTCCATCTTATCGAGTAACTCCTCAGTGAGATCAAGGTATACAACATCTGAATAATCCAATAATGGGAGCAGCAAAGAGCGAGCTAGCATTATCTTAGTTGATAAAGGAAGGAAATATTGCAGACGCTTCAGAGAATGTAGTGAAGCGAAAATCTTTCGACTAACTGCATTAACTTGTGGAGCCCACGAAAGTGTCTGATCGATGACGATGCCCAAATCCTTAACAGTAGAAGAGAAAGGAATGATATTACCATCAAACATGATATTGGGCTGCACATAGTTCTGAAGTTTAGATATAAAATGTGGGCTTCCAACAATAATAGATTGAGATTTAGCTGCATTAATTTTTAGCCCGAAATTATGAGACCATTCTGCGATAGCCGCAAGGTCTTTATTGATGACACCGATAGCGTGAGAAATATTGGAAAGTGGAGCAGCTGTATAAATCTGTAAGTCGTCTGCATATAGGTGATAGCATGAGGAAAGAGAATGTACAATATTATTAATGAATAATGAGAATAGAATTGGGGACAGCACTCCCCCTTGAGGCACCCCTGCATGGAGCTGGCACCATTCCGATCGAGACCCATCCACCTTTATCAGTTGCTGACGCCCGGTGACATAAGACCTAAACCAGGTGAGTGCTGATGGCGATAAGTTAAGGGACCCCAGAACTCCAAGCAAAATATCGAAATCTACTGTGTTAAACGCATTAGTAAAATCGAGTAGGACTAAGACGGTTAACAACTTATTCTCAACATTCCAACGGATGTCATCAGTAATTTTGATCAGAGCTGTAGTGGTACTGTGACCATTTCGAAAACCAGACTGATGCTGGCATAGAAGATTGTGCTCCACCAGGTAATCGGACAAGCGTTGATGCACAAAATATTCTAATACTTTCGAAAGCAAAGGAAGAATTGATATAGGACGAAAATGGGAAGGATCAGATGGATTAGATTTCTTGGGCAGGGGAATCACAAGAGCGTCTTTCCACAATGAAGGGAAAATACCAGACGAAAGGGAACAATTCAGAATATCTGAAATAATAGGAGCAATTAGGTTTAAAATTGGAGTAATCATAGGTAGACAAATATCATCAGCTCCTGCTGCTCGCGACTTTATTCTGCGCACAATCCTTACTACCTCATCTGCCGATATCAACCCGAGATCCAAAGCAGAGCCCTGATGAGTAGACTTTAAAAGATGGGATAAAGTAGCCTGTTTAATCTTTGGATTCATTGTCACCGGTGACGTACAAAAGTATCTATTGAGTTCATTTAGATCTAGATCACATGAGTTACTTAGTCTACTCCTACCAACACCCATTCCATTGAGATACTTCCACAATTTAGTAGGTGGACAATGTTCCACAGAAGTGTGGATATATTGCCGTCTGGCGTCCCTACACATCCGATTACATTTGTTGCGCAGAGCGACATACTCAAGGCGGTTGCTACCAGATGGATCGTGTCTAAGTCTGACTTTGGCCTGATCTCTTTTAGTCATGAGCTTTTTGATGTCGGGCGTTAGCCAAGGTGCAGGGTAATGTTTAACTCGTATTGGCCTAAGAGGAGCATGTGTATCATACAATGCAAGAAGAATCGAATTAAAGGCGGCAACTTTAGAGTCGACATCATTTATGGAAAGTACAGGTTGCCAGTCAATCTTAGAGAAATCATCACGCAGAGCATCTAAATCTATTGAGTCATAGTTACGCAATGACACTACTCTATGTCTACGCTTTGGTGGTCGTATCTTGAATGATGCAAAAATCAGATCATGCGCAGAAAAAGCCGTAGCATTGTGTTGGCCCACAGTTGACACCAAATCAGGTGACGAAGTAATAATCAGATCCAGTAGTGATGGAGAACCATTATGGGGAAAATGTGTTGGGCCTGCAGAGAGACAGTCTAAGTTTAAAGATTGTAAGAGACTCCTCAGTCTTTCGGATCGATGGTCGTTTTTAATTAGGCAAGTGTTGAAATCACCCATAATAATAGTATGATCAAACTGGGGTTGTATTTCATTCAATAGAACTTCAAATGATTGAAAATAGTCTACGCGCAAGGAAGGACTGTAATAGACGCCTAACAGTACTTTCGAGTGATGAAGTGTGACTGCTAAAAAGAGGTACTCAGGAGCATTGAATTCCGGAGATGATTGAGAAACTACTTGACATGGTATGTCACTACGCAGATAAATAGCGACACCTCCATATCCCACCATTCTGTTAACCCCGTCTTGAGTTCTTAAACAAGTACGATCGTTACGAATCAATCTAAATCCCGGCAATGGATACAAAGTGGAAGGTAGACTCGGCTTTAAAAAACTTTCCGAAATTAAAATCGCATGAATATTACTGTCCTCAAACGCGAAAAGCAAGTCTGCATAGTGGGCAGCTATACTTTGGGCATTAATATGTACAACGTTAAAATTTTTAAAATGAGGTATAAACGTAGCCCTAAGATTATCGCGCAGAGAAGACTCCTCAGCAAGACTTACAAAACTACTATCCGAAGAACATGACAAGTATTCATTACCCGAATCATGCATCGATTCCACTGACATAACGCATAAACATAGATAATGCAAATTATAAAAATGATTTCTCAGGTACCTCAAAACACTCAACTAGTCAATAAAGTACTAGTTGTTTGTATATTCACAAGTTACTTACTACTACTACTACTACCCGCACCAGCTATTCACAAAAAAAAAAAGATAATAATAATTTTTATGACAAACAATAAAAGCGTGAAAACAAATAAAAGTAATTGGTTGTTGCAAAGAACCTTCATAGAATTACAGAAGATTTACTTCACAGTAATGTGCCAAATCATGCAGATCTCATTAGAAGCTTCAGCATTATAAAGTTTAAAACAAAATTTGTTATTGAATGTAATAAAAATAAAAATAATATAGAAAAATGGTAATAATTTTAGTAAATTGGCTCCATTATAGAAATGTTAAGACTAAATAAAATATTTTTGATTTTATACGCAAGGCAACACGGCTGTATGATCACAAAGCCTTTGCTAAAATTTACACGGCAGTACTACAATAACATTTATATTCAGAAATTGACAGCTGCTATCCATCACATGTCATAACACAAAATTATATACTAACCTACCCAATCCAATTGCATTTAAAAAATTAATACGAGGAAAGCTTTTTAAAATTACCTGCTATACAGCTATAAAACAGCGAAAAGTGAATTTTGTACTACCGCATATGTAATATGGAGACTAACACTAATAAGCTACAAAGTATAAAAAGTGATAATGATCTGCTCAAACATGAAAATCTGCAAGTAATGGAAATAATACGAAACCCTTAAACTCGGCGTTGTTGTTTGGCCTGGAGCTTTGCAACACGCGGCTTGTTGAGGTGGTGAATCGGCTGTTCGGTCGACCCTGGGGCCATCGCCACGACTTCACTCGTTGAAGGAGCAGACAAAGCTTCTTTACCTTTAGTTAGTTTCTGATCCGACATGAACGCCTTTAAATCCGCCATAGACACAATTCTACGTCGGTCACCAGTTGCACCAACTACTACTATTTTGCCATCTCCATTGGTCCAGCATCCCCTGACACCCAGAGCTTTACGAGCCTCCAAGAATACAGTATGTCTGCTACTGGTCAGGAATTCGGAGATCGTCATGCCAGTATCTTTTAATAACTTCTTTGCTGCCCAAACTTGATTGCGTATTTTATGCTCAGAAAATCGAACTAGTAATGGTCGGGGCTTATTAGAAATATTCTTTCCAAGTCGCATACAAACGCTGATGGCATGCTTTGTGATATTGGGTAAATGCAGTTTCTTCTCACAGAGATTTACAAAGTCATTTACTGGCATTTCATCCACTTTTTCCGCCACACCATGCAGCAGAATGGCATCATTCCGAGACTTCATTTCAAGCATATCAAGAGTATCCAGTACCATTTCCATTTGGAGCTTTAGACCCGAGACAGCTTTCAAGATGAAGGATTTGAAGTTATAAAATTCATTGGCCAGTGCCTGGACTTCAATGGGCTGGCCCCGGCCAAGAGATTCTTCAAAGGATGTCATCTTAGATGTGAACAGCTCTGTCATATCGTCCATATTCTTCTTAAGTTGTGACAGTTTATCCATAATGGTGTGTTTGTCAAAATAGAAGTTAGAGAGAAATGTGAATTAGCGGGCTAGGTAGTGCACTGAACTGTTAATGCATGGACTCAATAATAAAGGTAATTATTTAATGTGTACTATTTTTAATAATTAAATAAAGCGGAGAACAAATTAATATATGTGTTAGAAGTTTAACGCCTACCCACCAAAAAACTTATTAATTAAACAATTTTATATATACTGTATGTTTTTTTAAAGGTACTTTTCGATAGACAATATATTTAATAAGATATTTGAATTGCAATTTCACTTCCATCAGCTCCAAAAACGATAAATTTGCAAGTTTAAACTCCCTTTAGGTTACGTTGGGCTTCATAGGATTGATGAAATTAAACCATGTCCGAATTTTAGCCAGACTATATTATAACGATAGTTTTCCTTTTTCAACTTATTGTAGAATACAAAATACAATTACAGCAATGTCTTATCGTCTCGACTCCAAGAAACCATCTGCCCGCCAAACCAAAACTCCGCGCCAAGTTATCCAATATGGCGGGAAAAATATACTGCCCTCCAATTGGTCAGTCATCAACCAATCAGCAAAATCGAAATCGCGTTTCCGGTATATTAAATTTGTTAAATTTAGACTTTTAATATTTATCAACTATTATTTGCTAAAATATCTTAAAATATTAAATAAAATTACGAACCCTAACAATCGACCGTCCTGACAACGTGTGCGTCCCCGAACACGTCGCCAGGGGCACCCTAACAATCAGAGTCTCGGCTAGTTTCAAATGATTTCTTGTACAATATTCTAAATCTATCTACATTTACGAATATAAGTAAAGATTATCATTAATATAAAATACATTGGCATTAGTCATTTTGCCATAACAAATAAAAACAAATAATTAAATGAATGCACAATATTTGTAAACTTGATAATAAACAAAAATAATTCTTTCAATTAAAGCGACATATGTATATATTATGTAACATGTAAATTCTATAACAGAAAAACTTAAATAATTAATCGATAAGGTTTCAAATAACGAAGGGTCACAAAAGGGGAAAGCAATCCCAGCATCGAATCATACTTCTTGCCGATCGAATACAAAAAGCATGTGAATGAGGCCCGAACGATCGATTAATCGGGTGACTCAATATCGAATAAAAATTATCTCTCCGACCGATCGATTATCGGAGAGTAATTGCGAATGCTGACAAGCCGATCGAATACTTGTAACAGCATCAGGAAGCTCAGTGCATCAAGACACGAACCGATCGATTCTCGTGCTTGATCTGTAACAATATAAAACACAATTCTGTAGTCGATTGCCTCTATCATATTTTGTCATATAATCTATAATATATGCTCCATAAGCAAACTTAATCTTTGTCCTCACCATCACTTGTATCCATATCGTCATTTACCTCTAAGGCGGCGATATGAATCCATGGCATCATGCGGTTTGCAGCAACAGTCGTCGGGCGCTTGTTCCGCGTGCTATTCACACCAGGTACAGCAGCTACTATATATCTGTCTCTGCCCAATGTCTTAATAACCCGATATGGTCCTACATAAGACGGCATAAGCTTTTTGCTTTGCCCATCATTGTTAAAACAAGTCTTAGTGATCTTAACGAGCTCGCCTTGTTTGTATACCCGTGCTGTTTTCCTACCCTTATCATAATTCTGTTTTTGTTTAACTTGTTCCCTATCTATTCTATTTTTGACTTCTTGGCGAATGTTTGAGATATCAACATCAGGTCGAGTGTCACCAATCTCATTAAGAATAGGATTCAATTCTACATTCATGCAAGGACCAAACAGTACTTCCGATGGGGTCCTGCCAATGGTCTTTTGTATTGTATTATTAATACCCCATTGAATCTTACCTAAGTGGTTATCCCATTCTTTTTCACCATGCTTTATGTTCAGCGTTTTTAAGGAACCTAAAATAGTACGATTGTACCGTTCAACTTGGCCGTTCGACCTAGGACTGGCCACGGCATTTAAAACATGTTTTATGCCTTTATCCAGACAGAACTTTTTAAACGTATGGGACGTAAAACAGCTACCTCTGTCGCTTATAAGACGATTAGGAATTCTAAATGTTGTGAAAATATCTTCGAGCGACCGAATCACGTTTTGAGTGTTAGTATTTCTGACAGGTTTAATAAAACAAAATTTTGTAAATGAATCCACGACAATAAGTA
This sequence comes from Pyralis farinalis, assembly GCA_947507595.1. Classification (NCBI taxonomy): domain Eukaryota; kingdom Metazoa; phylum Arthropoda; class Insecta; order Lepidoptera; family Pyralidae; genus Pyralis; species Pyralis farinalis. The sequence continues at coordinate 33,436,504 of OX382260.1, read as the reverse complement.
GGTGCGTAAAACCTTTGTTTGACTTTACGAAGGGCCCGAGGTGGTCCAAATGCAGTGTATGAAACGGCACCTCAACTTTTACAATAGGATGGAGCAAACCCTCGCGCGTAGTATTGTTATTTTTAGCATATGCACATTCAATACAAGCATGTACATATTTTTTTACGAATCTCTTCATTTTGGGAAACCAATACTTATTTTTAATACGCTCGATTGTCTTCTCTACTCCGAAATGTCCTATGTCGTCATGATTCATACGACACAATTGCCACCTTGCACCCTTTGGCACCACCCATCGACAATTATCTTTATCACCGCCTAAAATACGAAACAATTTATTATCTTTCAAGATGTAGTTATCATGAATATATTGAAGACCCTTTTCATCAAGACCGCTAATTAAAATATCCCGGATCCTGTTCAACTCTGAATCGCCTAATTGGAGCGTTTGTAACCAATCTTCACCACTAATGGTCATTACAGCTGGATACTGATTGTCGGAAGTCCCTACGTGTTCGGTAACAGGATTGCGCGACAATGCGTCAACGTGACCCATTTTCGAGCCAGCCCTATATTCCACCGAGCAGTCGAATTCCTGCAAAGTCAGCCACCAGCGTGCTACCCTAGGGATAAGATCGCGTTTGCAAAATGTGGATCGAAGGGCGCTGCAATCTGTGACAATCTTAAATTCCATTCCTAACAAATAGACTCTAAATTTTCGCAATGAGGAAACTACTGCAAGCGTTTCCAACTCGTAAGAGTGAAAATTTTTTTCCTCGGGGGAGGTTTGCCGGCTATAGTATGCTACAGGTTGAAAATCGACTTTCCCGGCCGAGCGTTGAAGGAGTATAGCCCCGACGCCTAACCTACTCGCATCAGTATGAAGTTCTGTTTCGGCGGTAGGATCATATATAGCCAGAATGGGCCTATCGATCAACCTAGCTTTGAGATTCTCAAAAGCTCGTTCCTGTCTATCTTCCCACTCCCATGCTTCATCCTTTTTCAGTAATTTACTGAGGGGAAAAGAGATATGAGCAAAATCTTTGACAAACTTGCGAAAATAGCTAGCTAATCCAAGGAATTGGCGTACATTATGTACGTTTTGTGGTCGAGGGAAATTCTGAACGCTTAAAATCTTCTTTTCGCAAGGTCTAATTCCCGCAGCACTAATTTCGTATCCAAGATATTCGATACTGTCACGCAAAAAATGACACTTCTTCAAATTAAGAGTAAGGCTTGCTTTTTCTAATAACTGAAGTACCTCTTCAAGACGCTGCAAACATTCTGTTGGATCTTTGCCAAAAATTAAAACATCGTCTAAATAAGCAGTTGCTTTGCTGAAACGAGCAGATCCGAGAATGGTATTTATCATTCTCTGAAATACGGCTGGAGCATTTGCCAAGCCGAACGGCATACGGTTAAACTCGTATTGCCCGTCCGGTGTAACAAAGGATGTAAGATGTTTGCTGTGGTCAGCAATTGGCACTTGGTAGTAGCCTGACGCGAGATCGAGCGTATTGAAACATGCTTGACCACTAAGGCGCGCAATTTCATCTTCGATTATAGGCATCGGATATCTCTCCTTTACCGTCACTGAATTTAACATGCGGTAATCTATACACATACGTAATGTCCCATCCTTCTTACGAACAAGTATAATCGGGCTAGCATACTCAGACACTGATTCCTTAACGATTCCCGCATCTAACATATCATCTATCATAGACCGCACCTTTTCTCGTTCATGATGAGACAACCTGTAGGGGCGATATACAATAGGACGTTTGCTATTTAATTCTATGTTCATTTTAGTTACATTAGTACACCCCAAATCTTTAAGCGAAGTGGCAAAACAATGTTTATATTTTCTGAGCATCTCTAGTAACCTACGCTTATCTTCTTCAGATGCTCCCTGTCCTATATGAATATGACTATCATCGAGATTAATGTTATCTGTAACAGGTATTTCCGGTGACTCTACTATGACCACATTAACAAAATCAACTCTTTCCGCTCGACACAGAACTGAATTCTCTATGACGCGAGAGAGACCGGAACAAGGGATCACTGTTACATTGATACGACCATTAACTGATTGATACAGACCTCCACATATCAAGTACTGCCCGTTTGGTTTGCCAGCAATCGTATTTTTTAATAAAATATTTCCATTAAATAAGTAATCAGTATAAGCTCTCAAGGAAACCGGACCAAGAAAACACACTGTGCCTCTCGACTTGATTTTAATTAACCGATCATCATCGGTAATTACGTCTGAATGCGGCAACTCATTCCCGATATTATAGAATTGTAACGTCGATGAACTTTTATACACAATTATATGTGATTGTTCCGTATATGACTGGCCAATCAGTATAGGTAACTCCAATAAATTATCACTCACAACCTTAAATAAGACTTTAGCCTTCACTTCATCGACGCTTAAGTCAATGTATAGTTCTCCTAGCGATTGGACTATTCCATTACCGAAACCCTTTAATAACGACGGAATATTATCATGAGAGACCCCTAACTCATTTGCATCTGATTCCCTTAATAAACTTACCTCACTCCCAAAATCTACAAATGCTCTGAACAGTTTACCATTTACTTTCACTTCTTTCAGATATTTCGAATTTGGATTGATATTTTGTTTGTCTATTGAATCAATGCACATTGTCTTTTTTACTGCTGTATTATTCGCATGAGATGGTTTATCAATTGTCTTAGTGAAACATTTATCAGAGGTGTGCCCGACCTTGTTACAATGCGTGCATTTTATTAAAGGCTTTGGACAATATAAAAAACTATGCCCTTGTTCCTTACAATTGTAACAACCTGTCAATTGACTCGACCTAGCACTCGACTTCTGGTTTGGATGCTTATTAAAAGAGCTTGTAGCATACGTATCGTTGTTCTTGTTTCTAAAAGAACTACGATCTGTTAAAGAATGATTCGATTCTTTGTTACTAATTAAATATTGTAGAAGTTGATCAGGATGAGAACATCGCAACGCAAGAGCACCCGACCTTAGAGTTCTATCACTGATACCATGGATTATACACTCTACCGCCCGTTTCCCTTCGATATCGCACTGATTGAGCAATGTTAATTTGTCATAAAAATACACTTCGACAGGCTCATTGAATTTGCTTCTTCTTTTAAGCATATCTTCGAGGGCCTGGCCATAGTTTTGTTCGAAGGGGAATGCGTTAATTAATTTGTATTGCCATTCACTCCAAGTAAAAAGTATAGAATTCAACCCCTCGTACCATGTTTTGGCCAGACCCTGAAGCTTTTGCATTGCAAAGTGAGTGGTGGTCCTATCATCCCATCCATATACCGAAGCGCACTCATTCACCTTTTTTAGCCAAATATCTACGCGTTGATTTTTAGTTGAAGGATCGAAGTTGGGTAATATATTTTTATGATCTATTTTTCGTACTGGCTGTGCGCTTTCGGCGGATAGATGTGAAGTAAACCCATCTCGTAAACACTTAAGAATGTCAACAAATTCTTGCTTAGATAAAGAAGGGCTACATGACCTTTCATCTCGTCCTGTGTGGTCTCGCCGCTGTGCACGTCGCTCTGCATCACGGTGTTTACTACGGCTGCAGCTGTCATCGCGGCGATCACGGCTCACTCGCTGTGTAGACGTACGGTGGTGGTCCTCAGCTTGTAGAAGTAGCTCACGTTCGCGCTGCAGCTCCTTTTCCAATAGCTTGACCCGCTCACGGCCGTGCTCCACTGATGGGCTCCGAATACCTCTCCGACTACGACTCCGAGAGGCAGTCCGAGTATCCTTAGCATATGGTGTCTCAAGTCTCCTGTGAAGTGAGTCACGACTCCGGCGGCTAGATGGTTCATTCATAGTCTTCAAACGTAGGTTGCTTGTCACTTCTGAACTTTAAACTCCCTTTAGGTTACGTTGGGCTTCATAGGATTGATGAAATTAAACCATGTCCGAATTTTAGCCAGACTATATTATAACGATAGTTTTCCTTTTTCAACTTATTGTAGAATACAAAATACAATTACAGCAATGTCTTATCGTCTCGACTCCAAGAAACCATCTGCCCGCCAAACCAAAACTCCGCGCCAAGTTATCCAATATGGCGGGAAAAATATACTGCCCTCCAATTGGTCAGTCATCAACCAATCAGCAAAATCGAAATCGCGTTTCCGGTATATTAAATTTGTTAAATTTAGACTTTTAATATTTATCTCCCAACTATTATTTGCTAAAATATCTTAAAATATTAAATAAAATTACGAACCCTAACACAAGAAAAAAAAATCAAAACAGCCCGTCCGGGAAAGTATCTCCATCTCACAGAAAACCGCAGCCTAATAACAGCGGGGGGAAGTGAGGTTCATTTGTAAGGTTCAAGGTTCATAATCTTCTTTTTACTAAATCAAGAGTACTTGAGTATTATAAGCAGTCCCACATTGCTGGGTTAGGTTAGGTTAGACTGGCAACCATCAAGCCGAGCGAGCGAGTCTCGACATGCTTTTGATCATAGTTCAATTAGAAAATACAGGCTCAAATAATATTATTCGAAATGAAATTAGTTAAAATATGTTTACATCAAATGAATATTTACGTCAAATGGTTATAAAGTAAATGAATATTAGGTTTCATGAATAATTATGCTAATTGACTTTATAGGAAGCGACGTTATACATACAAAAAATATATTAGCTGTTTGGCGAATAAGGGAGGACTAGGATATCATACCCTATGAACTCAAGGTCTCTACTTTCAAAGGAAAAATTAAAATAAGAAACTGAAATATTTTATTTCAAAGATTTACAATTACGGTTGATTATTTAAAAAAATCAAAATTAACAATTCAGATCCTATAAAATTTCGTATACATTTCAAATATTACATTCTACTAAGTAATTGTAGTTACAAGACTGATTGTATTGATCCCAGTATAAGTTTGCTGGACATTTGAATTTCTTCGATACCAAAGTCCCGTCAACATCTTGTATGCACATATAGAATGATGTACAGGCTTCAGGATCTACAGCGAAACCTTCTGCCGTGCAAATGGGGTTACTGGGAACTGAGGAAGAAACAATATTGATGATGAGACAATAATTTATAGCGCTTGTAAAAAATGAAAAGTAGGCAAATAAGCATGTATCCTGATGTCAAGTGGTTACTATATCCATCGATGTTTGGACAAATACTGCACACGAGTTGCCAGTACCGCTGCTAAACTATTACGAAATCTGGAGTTTCATAGTGGTTACTCGCAGGAAGAGTAAATTCCTCTAAGAATTTATTACTGGGTGCAGTCTTCTCAAAATTGAATATAGATAATTCAAGAGGCTTATGCGTTGCTACTAGAGCCGTGTTTGATAATTGGTAGCATGTAAGGCTTATTACGAATTTATCCGTTTAGGGAAGTACCTCCACCTCATAGACAATCGCAGCCAAATAACACCTTCCTGGAGGACTGTTGTTTTCCTGCGAGTAAGTGAGGTTACCAGTAAACTTCCAAGGAGTTCCTGTATGGCTATGACAACCACTTTACATCAGGTAGACGTCTAAAAAGTATATCTGGAAATGATTTAGTACGTGTATTAATATATTTTTAATTTTGCCATTGGACGTCGATATACATATATCGATACATGTAAACATAAATACTTATTGTTATTTTAAATGAGCAATTCTTGTATATGTGTACATATTTACAAATACAAGTACATATGTATGTAAGTTTTATGTATGAGAGACTGGCCAGTTATACTCTATTTTGAAAATAAGTAAAAATAGGTACGTTCCAATTTCAAAATTTCCCTCCACATTTTTTGCGGGCTAATTTAAATTATCGTGTCTCGTTGAAAAGTGGATCTGTGGCGGAAATATTTTCGCACTATATTTTTTACGATTCCAAATGTCGCCTGAAACCGGACGGTTCGTACGATAGACTTCAAATGGCATTTATAGATGAAGGCCCTTCCAAAGTAACCGTGTTTTGTTGGTATAACGAATTCAAGCGCTGTCGACCAACTTTGGCGATGAAGAAACAAGTTGTCGCCCTTTGACGGTTGTTACGGAAGAAAACGTGCCAGTAGTGAAAAATTAATCCAAGGCAATAGGCGCATTACATATTAGGAGATTTGGCACATACTGCAAATTCGATCGGGAAGCCTGCACGAGATTATACACTTGCATATTCGCGTGAGGAGGATAATTTCACGCTGGGTGCCGCACAACCTCACCATTGCTCAGAAACAGGTCCCGGCGGAATGGTGCCGTGATATGATAAACAAATTTGTAGCCAGTTCGTCTCGCATGTATACGACATCATCACAAGTTATGAGTACTGGATTTATCGATACGATCCAGAAACGAACCGCCAGTCGACGGTTTGGGTGTTTCAAAACAAATCAACGCCTACCAAAGTGAAGCGATCTGTCAGCGGGGTGAAGATTTTGATCGCAAGCTTTTTGAATTTAGCTACCCCGTGCCAATTCCTTTATTTTTTTACAGAACCAAATAGGCATCAACGCCGAACGGTATACTACCAAATGCTTAGCAGATTTTTTTTTGTGATGTGAGAACAAGCGACCAAACACAGGGCTATTACTCCACAACGACAACGCGTCTGCGCACACCTCGCTTATAACGAGGGACTTCCTGGACAGCACGCCAGTCAAACTCCTGGGTCACCCTCCTTACAGCCCTGACCTAGCACCGTGTGACTTCTTTTTATTCCCGAAAATAAAAAATCGGCTCAAGCGGATGCAATTTTCGTCGCCGGAAGATGCGCTATCAGCGTTCGAGCAGGCTGTAAATGAGGTGTCTGCGGCGGACTGGAAAAAGTGTTTCGAAAACTGGTTCAGACGCATGAAACTTTGTATAGAAGCTGGTGCAGAGTACCTATTTTGAAAAGGTTTAATAAAAAAATATTTATTAATACCTATAGAACACTTTTTGTTTATTTTTGCAAAACTTTCCGAGTGTCGTCGTTCGTTGTCGTTGTCGTTCGAGTTCGTGAATGTCGGAAACGAGTCTAATAATTTCGAACAATATTTATATTTAGATCAAGATTTTTGTCAAAGTTTATCTATAGTTTACAAAAAAAATATATGAAATAAAATAAAAAATAAACTAAAAATACGCCCAGTCGCTGCGGCACTTTACTGTAATTGGAAACGACGATTTGAAAAATCCAAATATTGGCAAATTTCTTTTGATATTTCTTCATTTTGCCGATTCATTAAAATTTAAAAATGGCTTGTTGTTAATCAGATCCAAACACGCATTGTACTGGCTTTGGAGAAAACCCAATAACATCTTGAATTTTTAAGAAATCATACACTTAGATAACTCTGTACTTAATACACTATTCATAAGTCTTATACATAATAATAAATTAAACAGTGATTTTTACCTTCAGGAAACCAAGGTACCTCTGTGGCTTCAGTTTCAACATCTAAACGCTCAGTAGTTGTTTCAAAGTATATTTCTTCTGTACTTAGAGCTGCACTGCTATAAGTAGGCTTAGTTTCACTTAAATTAGTAGTTCTGTTTAAAGCCACATTGACTGCTTTCAATAACGGGTAATCGCCATCTCCGCAAACTCCATGGAAATCATCAGTTTCTATACTCCATACCATAGCACCGCCTAAATTATATTTCTGACCATATTCTACCTTTTTGATGACTGATTCTCTATCATCAAATGATACCCAATCATTGTTGCGAACTGCGTAAGGCACTAGAGCGAGGGTATCATATTTCATATTCCAAGATTCTGTCCGGAATTTGTAGCAGAGCTGAAATTTTTGTTACTAAGTATTAAAAGTATATTCAAGTCTTATACGGTAGAGAGATGTCTTATGTCTTATATGTTCTCCCTGCCTACCACGCAAAGGGCCCGGCGTGAAGATATACATACATACATACGAAGTCTTACATAATAAATACAGTTCAAATTAATGCTTTGGAGAGCAGTGCTAGCCCAGTGGATAAGAAACCGGCCTATGGAGCATGTACACCAAAATTTGTGTTTTTGGATTTATTTGCATATTTTATCACATGCTCAGCGGTGAAGGAAAACATCGTGAGGAAACCCACACGTCCAAGAAATTCTACTTCGAAAGACGTGTGACCTAATCAAAGAAAGATCTAGTTTTCCTTCTGGGCTGTGGAGGTCTTCGGGAACCGCTTTATGTAAAAATCAATGTCTTTGCCAAATCTTAAGGCTTAGGTAGTGGACTGCGCCAATCCTAATGGATTAGGAAACCCGAAGAAGAAGAAATCTAAATTAACGCTTCATTCAATGACTTTATGCTAAAATGACGAGTCTGTCAATGTTTTAAAAATTATTGTCATTACAGATTATGTAAATCAATAAATAATATGTAAATCGATGTCATCAGAAAGCAGAAAATCTAAACAAATCTTTTAAGAATTCATAAATTTTGAGAATAGTAAGGAATAATAGTTATATATATATTTATGGAATTCGGGAAAAGTGTTTAAATATGTTTAATTAACTTGACTTTATTAAAATATTTAATTTTAGACGAGCTTGGTGGCACAGTGGTTAGAACTCTACTTTGACACCAACGCTCGTGGGTGCGATTCCCATAAGGACAAACCTTTGTGAGCATGCATGGACATGTCTGTTGTCTTGGTCTGGGTGTTTTCTATGTATCATCATAAGTATGTATTTACAAAAAAAAATGTATTTACGTATGATTATCAGTTGTCTAGTAACCATGACACAAACTTCGCTTTCTTTGGGACTAATTGGTGCTGTGTAATTTGTCCGACAATATATTTATTTATATTTACTTAACAGCTACGTCATTTTTTGCAAAAATTAGTAATGCTTCTCTTGCAAACCGTCTATTAAAAGGATTTAAGAGATTACAATTTAGATATATTATAAAGAAAACGGAATGCTGACATCAATCTCACCTCGTTATATCCCAGTAAGCCATTCGTGGCCGTGTATGGGCCAGCCAGTCCAGCACCACTGGAGGGCGATCTCACACCGTTAACGTTTGGGTTTGTCAGAGCAAAACTGCGCCCATAAAGAGGTATACCTACAACTAACTTCTCTGGTGGACATCCTGAAAAATAAAACATATTCATCTCTTTTCCATACTTATGCATTTAATAAAATATTCATTCATTGATCTCGTCCAAAGAATATTTCGGGGTAGTATTCATTCTGTCATTCAGAATGCGTACTACCCTGAATTTAAAACTAATGACTAGACTTTTTTTGTAATCTTTATCTTTACAGTTCCTTGTTATACTTCTACAAAATTTAAAGCTCTGTAAATTTAAATAAACTCTAAAAGATTGATTTAAAAATAATGGTTCAATGAATATACGATATTTAATTTAAAATACCTTCATTTAGCCAGAACTCTACTGCAACATCAACTGTGTACAGATTCTCTTTGGGTACATTTCCGTATCCTTCTCCTTTATGTAGAGGCGAATTGTGGCCAGTGACAGAATCCCAAGGTCCAGATAAATCGTATGTCATAAGACTTATGATGTGCAAGTATCTACATAAATAAAACGTATATTATTAGAACTTCCAATAAAATGTACAGTAGATTTATTAATATATACTAGCTGACCCTGCGAACTTCGTGCCGCCTCATAATTAATAAATGTTATGTTAACTTATTAGCTGAATTAAATTAAGTTTTTTATTATGACAAAATGAATAGTCAAAATGGATTAAGTTATAATAAGTGTTCAAAAATATAAATGAGAAGTATTTTAATTGTATTAAAACAAATGTAATTCACATGGCAGCAGTGCATTTGCTTTTTAAGAGCGAATGAAATAATTCGCTTACCGTTGTTTTAGTACTTTATAACAAGCTATTTGCTAGATGGGTTGCTTTCGAATCGATTCCCTTCATTGAATTAACTGCGGAGCTAACCTTGAGTTGTAAATTGTATGGGGGCAAGTCAGGCTGATCCAATGAGTTTAAACATTCAGTTGTATAAGGTGGTTGCTTTGTCTGGGTTTGTTACATAGTCGGTAGATTTGAAGGAATCCAGTAGACCAACGACTTAATTATGCATCGTGACGTTTAAGTGTTCTACAGTTTTATTTACCGCAAGAATTACTCGTTCACTCAACCAATTGTGATTTTTGTGGTTATCAAAGATGCTAGAGAAGAAATTCCAAAATTCAGCGGAAACGAAATCAATCCGTTACATTCCTCGACAGGAATACGACCATTACCGATAGTCAGTAATTGCTTGGAAAAACCTGCGGCAGATGGATCATTTAGCAAGCAACTCGTATGTTTGCCGTCAGCTGAAGTTTCGTCTTTTAGCGGCACAGAGTCGCTGATTTGAGGCAAGCGTCTATTTCACCGGCAGCGGTAGATCTTGAAGTGGATAGTAGTATTTGGCGGAAATCGTCAGACAGTAGAATCATTACGCCTCTGAAACATCGCGAGTCATTGCCCAGATGTTAATCGCAAACTTCCTCCTGTTGGGGGTTCAACAGTGATATTCGCTACAACTGATTGGTTCAATGCATTTCGAACATATTCACATTCCAATTCTCGACTAAAAGAGTCGTTCATTCCACGATTTGGCAGTAGCAGTCTTAACTTCACTAACAAACTACCTCATGTGCCACATGTCTTCGATTAAAAGTAAAGCCTGGTTATGTATTTTTTCATTCACCTCGAGATTGGGATTCTCTGAACTGACACGTAGTCGATGTAAAATGTCTTTTGACATACATATATGTTTTTTTCCACAGTTCATGTGGTTTCCGTGGCAAGCAGTTGTAAATATAGAGTTATATTGTATTATAGGCAGTTACTATATTTACAACCGCCGTAAATATAGTAACTGCTTCAGCAATTGTCATATCCCAATGAGTATCGTTTTCAAGCAAATTGAGTTGTGACATGAACCATGAAATATCAGGCACTCCCCGCCATTGGATAGTTCGAAGGGATGCAAATGATGTCGGCCGACGAATATTCACCAGCAACAACCGCAAGGCATCCGTCACTCTTTGAGTAAACTATGTACATACTGTCGAAAACATTAGCAGAACGCACCTCCGAATGATCAGAAACTATATTGCCCCGCTTCCAATTTGAAGTATCTGGGATGAGCGTTCCAAGTAGAATAATGTGGCATATCAGAGGCAACGTTTGTTTAAATGAATCATCTTGGCAAATCGAAAAGATACTAGTCATTGTTTTGTTTTTTCCTCCTTCGGTCTCCTAGCAAGGTCCAAACGGGTTCTCCAGCGCATACAAAATGATTCTGTTTGGGAGTACTACCAAGAACATGTTTGTCCATATTTAAACGCTGCTAATATGATTAATATGAAATCTAGGTACGATTTGTACTTTACAACCTAACTTTTCGATATTGTAAACAGTACAATACCAAAATAACTCTAAGCCAAACTGACATGGGCTCACTTAAAATCGATTTACAACACGCGGGGCGCACCTTGGAAGCTTACGAGTACCTTACATTGCCCCAAAACCACTGCTTTCCGAGGTAGTTTTAAATATTTAGCTACTAAATGTTGGACTTAAGCTTCTGTTTAGTTTCACATTACTTAGCTTCATATGGATGTCAACAAAACTAAACAGAAGCTTAAGTCCAACATTTAGTTATTGCAGCAGAAATAAACTATTCCTTTTTATTCAAAAAATGTTGTCGTTGGAGGTGTTTCAGCACTCGCCAAGACGAACAAAAAAATATTCATTGAAATTTGTCAACTCGTTCTTGAGATATAAAAAGGCGTTTCATGTAAAATGTATGAGAAAATTTTCTTCATATTTTTTTTTTCGTTAATCTTTACCACGTTTTTATAGTTATTTTGCTATCATAAAAATAGGTCAGCCGTTCTCGAATTATAAATAGTGTAACTAACCGACTTTGGTTTATATATGTAGATAAACATTTTTGTTATAACATTTTTTAGACTATATATAAATAAAGGGCCTTCAAGGAGACGAGATAAAACTCGTAAACACCCGGGCCTTTACCGAGTTCAGTTTCAAATCAAGCAATAAATATACCCGTCCTTTTCGCTCGCAAGCAGGAACGGCGACGTAACTGCCGCTAAGTGTCTTTAAATTTTGATACTGAAATCATGTCTGTATATAAATTCGTCACATTTGGCAGGTCAAGTAATATTTACGTGGTTGAGATGACAATAAATTAAATTTTAATGGAAACTAATAAAGCAACAAATGAATAATGATATAATGAATGATACAATGATGAATAAGAGCACGTTTCAATAAGATACATAACATTATTACATACGTAGTAGTGACGTGTAGCCACAGCCGTTAACAAAACTAATTACAATTTGCTCACATAAGTATCCAATTATATATATTTTTATTATTTATTAATTTACATAAAAAATATGGCTACATTGAAGCATTGTTTAGATCTTTTCAGTAGGCAGGCAATTTTTCTACTACCGGCTAGTTTTAGTTTTTAACTTCAACTTGGTTATAGTAAATACAAAATACGTTACACTTAGTAAAAGAGTCGAAATAGCCTAGAGGTGGTAACATAATTAACACGAGATTAAAAAATATATATTCTGTACACCTGAATGTTTGTTTACTTTCCTTATGTCGGATACCTTGCACTTAGTTATATATTCGATCACGTCTCCTGATATGAAAATAATATACTAACATACTTATAAATAATAAAATTGTTATTAATCATGATAATACTGATTCATGTTTATTGAACACGGTTCAATGTACTGATATTAAAAATTGGGTTATCGTTATATAAATGATAGTATATAGTGTATTATGAAATTGATAATAATAAAAACATTAATTTTATTTTTCAATCTTTTGGAACATTTCTTAGAACGTCGGTTTTATGAATAAATACCTTAAATTCGACATTGATAACGACTGTGTTCGGATAAACACCGTGCTAAGCAAGACTGTATAAACAAATGCTCCGAAAGATATCCGTGATTCATTATCATATCTATACCTGTACTATATAATTACTACTTACTTTGAAATATTAGGAATATCGTACGAGAGCAGAGCCATATCTTTTACAGGTGCAACTGCTGCCGTTACAAGAAGTCCATACTTGTCGAATTCCTCCCTCAATTCTTTCAGTAACTGAACGAAGTTAGCTACATCTGCTTTACCGTGAACAGTGTCACGTTGATTTGGATACTCCCAGTCCACATCGAAGCCATCAAAACCGTAATCCAGAACCATTTTTAGAGCACTTTGAATAAAATTCCGTCGAAGGTTTGGATTAGCAGCCATCTAGAAAATGAGAGCGCATATTTTAATGAGTGGAATGATTACCATTTCTTAAATCCTCATTAGATGCTCCTTATTGGTTGCAGATGTAATTGAATTAAAGATTTTGATATATATAATTTTGTACGGGCCCCTTCGATACGACCCGTACACTTTCGTAGTTGAATATAAAAATAATAGAATGTAGGCACTGGCGGGCTTCGTTCTTCGACCTCCGGTTGTAAGTCGCAGGTCTGTGGGTTGGTGCAGAATGAAACGCCTGTTGCTGTCTTCAGAAGTATGGAGCCGTAGGTACTTGCTGCTAGGTCTGGATTGGCTTGGCTTTGGAGTGACTTGGCTGGCTATTTCACTGTAGTGTGAGCGCTGAGTGTAGCGGACGACTGGTACCGATCGACGATGTATGGCCCATATTTATACCCCCGCTGTGCGAGCGAGAGACACATGTGTGGGAAAGAGATAGCAATAGCCAAAATCGCCCAGACCTAGAGGCAATACCTGATCGTGCTCGCTTTATTTGTGTCTAAAATGTTTGTAAGTTGTACTATTATTTCATACATTTGACCCTTTTTCATATAAAACCATAAAAACTTTTGCTAAAGTTATTGTCAAAACTTATGGGTCAGTGAAGTTTTACATAAAAATGTTTTCATTATAAACTTAAAATTACGTTAATAGGTACATCTATGCACTATTGAGCTGTTGCAGCCACTAATCAGACGTTTATAACTTTATTATATAGTCTGGCTTGCAACAGCTCGTACCTATACTAAAAACATGTAAAACTTATCTCTAACAAAGTATGTATGAAAACTGTGTAAACCTATTCTAATCCTTACATAAACAACTAATACAAACTATACATAAACAACTATAACTATATAAAATGTGCATCACTTATACTACGCGCGACGGTTATCTAATCATGTACATAGTTGTCGCGAACATATACTCCCGCCGCAGCTATCTCAGCTGGAGATATTTTTCGTGTTCGCGCCGTCGACCGTCGCTGTAGGCAGGATCACCAGCTTCTTGGTGGGCCTTCGCAGCACGCCCTTGTTGGTCCGCACGTCCACCGCTCGTGTCTCTCCGTCCGGTCCGGGGTAGGTAGCGACGACTACACCTCGTGGCCACAAGTTACGAGGTAGAGTGCCATCTGCTATCAGTACGAGGTCATTGACCCGGATAGCGCCGTGTGAAGCGCGTGGGTCCCGCCGGTGTTGGAGTTCTGGCAGGTACTCCTTCACCCAGCGACTCCAGAAATGGTTGGCGAGCTGTTGACTCGCACGCCACTCCCGTCGCCCTGTTGCGTCGGCGTCGGTGAATGACCCCGGCAGTGGCACTCGTGATGGCCCTCCCATCAAAAAATGGTTAGGTGTGAGTGCGTCGTCGTCGTCGGCCTCCGTTGACACGTGAGTGAGTGGTCGGCTGTTGAGTGTATGTTCGACCTCGATGAGCAGAGTGGTGAGAACTTCTTCCTTCGGGGCTCGTTCATGCAGTGTGGCAGCCAGTGCGGTCTTCACGCTCCGTACAAGGCGCTCCCAAGCGCCGCCCATGAATGGAGCGCTCGGCGGGATATAACGCCATTGTATGAAGCGCACCGAAGATTCCTCCTTCATGGCTTCCTCCGCAGCTCTGCGCAGCTCCACGTCTGCGCCCTTCAGGTTGGTACCCTGGTCTGACCACAGCTCAGTTGGACATCCACGACGGCCGATGAAGCGTCGCAATGCCATCACTGCTGAGTCGGTGCTGAGAGTGCCGGCGACTTCTAAGTGTACTGCTCGCGTTGTTAGACACGTAAACAGTACGCCGTATCTCTTCTGATGAGCACGTCCAACAGTGACTGTCATCGGGCCGAAGTAGTCGAGGCCGGTGTAGGTGAAAGGGCGCTGATGATGCGCCAGTCTGCTCCGTGGATGGTCACCCGTAGACGGTTGAGCGGGCACGGCCCGCCTGATGCGACACTGTTGACATCTTTTCAACACACTTCTAACTGTATTGCGCAGTCGTAGTACCCATAAGTGTTGTCGAACTTCGTTGGTCGTGGTCTCGAAGCCCCCGTGATGGAGTCTTCGATGTACCCATGAGATGTACAGTTGCACATATGTATGTTTGCCATCCATAATCGGCGGAGCTTTTTGTTCGTCCGTGATGTCGACAGCGGCTGCTATTCGTGACCGTAGCCGTATGACGTCATCGCTGTCTATAATGACGGACAGCTGACTTAGTCGGCTATTAGCAGGCAACTGTTTTTTACACTTTAAAGCTGCGACATCTTCACTAAACGCATCATCTTGCACTGAGCGTATCCACAGCTGTTGGGCACGATGTAAGTGATGTGTTTCAAGTTGAATGAAACAGCTGTTTTCACTTTCACACGTAGCACTGATTTTCTTGTTTTTTCCCTTCGCTGCTTTCTTTATTTTCGTCCAAGTAGCGTCGTCAACTTCGTTTTTCTTATTGCGTTTGTAGGCCGCGTTGCACAGTTGTTTCTTGATGCGCAGAAGTTCGATGAATTGTAATACACGCGCCGTCGTACGCACTAACTTTAACCAACTTGAAAAACGAGTTGCGTCGGGCAGTGCTTCCTTTGGTGATGTAGTGTTTCGAACAAAGTTGACTCTTTCCTCGCCGGTCAGACCCATATGGTCGGGTTCATTGACCTCTCGCGGCCAGTTTGTTTCCGACTCGCGTAGAAACGCGGGCCCGTGGAACCACCGGTGTTGGGAGTTGAAGTCGTGTGGAGTGTCGCGCGTTGCGTCGTCTGCAACATTTTCCTTGGTAGGCACCCATCTCCACTCGCTGGTCTTCGTCTCCTCGGCGATCTCCGCGATCCGGTGGGCCACAAACGGCTTGTACGCTCGCGGGCCAGTGCGTAGCCACGAGAGTACCGTGCGTGAATCCGACCAATATACTCGGCGGGTCGGCTTTATGTCGTGTTCGTCTATGGCTGTGCGCGCAAGACGACACCCAAGTACAGCTGACTGGAGTTCGAGTCTCGGTATTGACGTCACTTTGTTCAACGGTGCAACTTTGCCTTTTGCAGCTATCAATGACACATGTATATTCCCGCATGCATCCTGTGCCCTCCAATACACAGCGCAGGCGTATTGCGACGAACTTGCATCGACGAAAGTATGTATCTCGTTCGTATGTGCGGTCGATACGCCGGGATAGCACCTTGGTATAGCTAGGCTCGGTAGTCTTCTCACGTGAGAGAGCCAGTATGACCAACTTTCGGCTTCACTGTCTTGCAACTTGACATCCCAGTCGATTCCAGTACGCCAAGTATCTTGTAAAATCTTCTTCGCTTGTATTGTAACAGGTGTAACTAAGCCCAGCGGGTCGAACAAAGACATCACTGTACGTAGGGCTTCTCGCTTCGTCGGTGTTTTCATGCCTTCCAATATTGAAGGCGGAAGCTTGTGTTGATTGATGTTGAAGCCCAGATAGTCTTCATTCGGGTCCCACACCATGCCCAATATCTTCTCTGCATCGAGTTGCACTAAATTCCCCTTAGGTGTAGTGGAGAATTCGGCGCGCACCTTGTTTGAGTTCGATGCCCAGCGTTGAAGATGATAATTCGCTCGTTTGTGTATATTAGCGACTTGTGTTGATACTTGTATGGCGACCTCCTCCGTGTCAAAGCTGGCAAGATAGTCGTCGACGTAGTGGTTTGCTATCACTGCCTGCGCTGCCTCGGGAAACTGTTCTTTGAATTCCTCGGCGTTTTTGTTTTTGATGTATATCGCCGTGCATGGTGACGACGTGGCGCCGAAGATCACGCTTCTCATGCGGTACTCTGTGGGTGGACCGATTCTTCTGTCTTCTCTCCACAGGAACCTCTGCATGTCTCGGTCTTCCTCCCGTATGTTGATGCGCATGAACATGTCCTTGATATCGGCTGCGACCGCTACTGGGCGTTGACGGAACCTCATCAGCACTCCGGGTAGAGACTGTATGAGGTCGGGCCCAGACAGCAGCATGTCGTTGAGGCTGATACCACGGGTCCTGGCTGCCGCGTCGTGCACGATGCGTAGTTTCTCGGGCTTTTGCGGGTTGATAACTGCAAAATGTGGCAGATACCAAGTTCTGTCGCTTTTCACTGCTGGAGCCTTCTCTGCATAGCCGCTCTGTATCAGAGTGTTCATTTGTGTCTCGTAGCGCCGCTTCAATTCAACATTTTTGTCGAGTTTCTTCTCGACTAACTCGAGGCGACGCATCGCTGTGTTGTAGTTATCCGGCGGTACAAAATCGCTTTGTTTGAATAGCAATCCTGTTTCAAACCCTCCCGCCGGTAATCGACGCGTCTTCTCCTCGAGTGTGCGCAGCGCGTGGAGCTCGTCGTTGGTGTGTGAATGTTTAGGCTGAACACCCAGAGACTCGAGGGCGAAGTGCTCCTTCATGAGGTCATCCATTGTCTGTTCCTCCGTTAGTGTTACTGTAGTCAGATGGCTAACTCGATGGACTTGCTGCTTCTTCTTATTTCCCGTCGCGCCGTGCAATACCCATCCCAAGTCGGTTAATGAAGCGACTGGTTGGGCTGTGGTCCCTCTTCGCACGTCGTGTGTGAGCAGCAACGACCAATTATCTTGACCCAGCAACACGGTTGGATGGCCTTCCTCATAAATCAGCTGATCTTCGATGTCTTCCAAATGACGACAGTGTTTCACGACACTACGTGGCACACCTTGAGTCGTCAACATCAGCTTGTCCATTGTACGCGCCGACACATCGTGCTTCACTGAGTTTCTTCCTTGTATAGTGAAGTGTACACGTTCCGATGTATCGGCCGTTATACGTGCGCCGGCCACACCCTCTATGTAAAAAGGCGCGGGCGGCCCGTGTACGCCGATCTTGTTCGCCACTGCCGACTCGATGAGTGTGCACGTAGAGCCGTCGTCCAAAAGGGCGTAAGTGTCGTATGTACCCTTCGGACCGGTCACTTGTACAGGCAGAATCTTGAGATAGGCAGCAGTGAAGTTTTCCCTTGTCGACGTAACTATGGCTGTTGAATTTTCAACTTCATTTTCTTTCCTTTTCGTGTCGTGTAGAAGAGGGTGGTGCGTGTATTTGCATCCGTCGACTTCACACTGCTTTGGCTTGCAGTTATGCCGAAATTTGCGGACTCGCAAACAACGGAAGCATAGCCTGTGAGTTCTGGCTAGCTCCCATCTCGCAAATTGGTCGGCTTTCTTGAACACGTTGCAGTCGTACGGATGGTGACCCTCTTTCTTGCAAACTTGACACTTTAGTTGCACCGCAGTAGACTTCTGATCTTGAGTGTGGTAAGCACGTAGTCCTTTTCGTACGGCAGGCTCCCGCCGGTCTTCAACCGCAGTGAGCTCGGCCGGTGCGTAGCTTCCACATCGATCGGCGGTGACTTCCAGAAACTTGGACAGCGTGAGAAGGTCTGGATGATCTTCCGGCTGTTCGGCGGCGAAGTCGTAATACCTGTAGCGCAGCGCTGGCGGCAGTTTTTCAATGACGCTGCGTACCACTTCGGCGTTGTGTAGATAGTGATGCTTCTTCAGTGCTTTAACTGTGGCTGTGACGTTAAGCACCTTTGAAGCGAAGATGCAGATGTCTCTTGGGTTCTCGGCCAGTCGTGGTAGCGCACGGAGCTTGTTCAGTTCGGTCATTGCCAGTGCATCTGGACGACCGAACCTCGCGGCTAACATCTTCATAACTTCTTCTGAAGTCGTTGACCCGACGAAGAGACATAGTGTTGCATCTCTGGCGGCTCCCTTCAGGCTGTGACGTAACTTGGACAGCCTTTCTTGTTCGGAGAGGTGACTTGCAGCTTCATCATAGGCGGCCTTGAATGGCAGCCACTCGTTCGATGACCCGTGAAAAGACGGTAACTCGACGGTCCTCGGTGCAATGGCGGGTTGAACGGCTCTCGCTGCAAGTGTGATGGCAGTTGCTAGCTGATTGTAGTCAAACTCCCGTTGCGGTCGTCTCTCTTCACAATAGCGTGCTGGCTCTATATCTTCTCTCACTGGAACCGGTACTTGTTGCTCGGCGTGCCGCGTGACCTCGCTGTGGCCCCGATGAAGTGCGTCGCTGCACGTCTGCGGCGGCGGCGCTGCTATAACCTCCTCTTCATCGGTCCTGCGATGGTCCGGGCCTGGGACGTCGGGCTTCGGTACGTAGGGCTCCATTGTGAGTGCCAGCGTGCTTCTGTTGACCCAGTCGGTTGTTCGCTCGTTCCTAGTTGCCAAGTCCTCGTCTGCTTCGATTTCGTCTTCGGAGTCCGCCTCCAACGCGGCGACACGTGCAGCTGCCAGCTCCACTTCCTTCTGTAGAAGGAATTCTCGCGCCTTGGCCAGCGCTCTCCGCTTGATTGTCGACGTAGTGCGGGGCGCGCTGGGCGGGCGGCGAGAGGCCTCCTTCTGTGGGCTGGCTGTCCGGTGTGTGGCTGCAGTCTTGCCGGTTGTCGTCTCGCCAGTTGCCGTTGTCTCACCGGTCGTTGTAGTGGCCGTAGTGTTCGTCGTCGTCGATGTTTCGGCTGTAGACGTCTCTGGCGTCGCTACGGCGGGTGCGGCGGCGGTGGCGGCGGCGGCGGGCGTCACTGTGGCGGCGGCGGCGGGCGTCACTGTGGCGGTGGCGGCGGCTCCGTCGACTTGAGCAGGCGTTGTCCTCCTTTCCGACTCCATACTTCTTGTAACAGGCATTTTTCTTCGTCGTCTGAAGAACTATTCCCAGTATCCGGCTGCTGAAGGACCAAAATGTACGGGCCCCTTCGATACGACCCGTACACTTTCGTAAATGAATATAAAAATAATAGAATGTAGGCACTGGCGGGCTTCGTTCTTCGACCTCCGGTTGTAAGTCGCAGGTCTGTGGGTTGGTGCAGAATGAAACGCCTGTTGCTGTCTTCAGAAGTATGGAGCCGTAGGTACTTGCTGCTAGGTCTGGATTGGCTTGGCTTTGGAGTGACTTGGCTGGCTATTTCACTGTAGTGTGAGCGCTGAGTGTAGCGGACGACTGGTACCGATCGACGATGTATGGCCCATATTTATACCCCCGCTGTGCGAGCGAGAGACACATGTGTGGGAAAGAGATAGCAATAGCCAAAATCGCCCAGACCTAGAGGCAATACCTGATCGTGCTCGCTTTATTTGTGTCTAAAATGTTTGTAAGTTGTACTATTATTTCATACATTTGACCCTTTTTCATATAAAACCATAAAAACTTTTGCTAAAGTTATTGTCAAAACTTATGGGTCAGTGAAGTTTTACATAAAAATGTTTTCATTATAAACTTAAAATTACGTTAATAGGTACATCTATGCACTATTGAGCTGTTGCAGCCACTAATCAGACGTTTATAACTTTATTATATAGTCTGGCTTGCAACAGCTCGTACCTATACTAAAAACATGTAAAACTTATCTCTAACAAAGTATGTATGAAAACTGTGTAAACCTATTCTAATCCTTACATAAACAACTAATACAAACTATACATAAACAACTATAACTATATAAAATGTGCATCACTTATACTACGCGCGACGGTTATCTAATCATGTACATAGTTGTCGCGAACAAATTTTGCTAGAAATACAGTGCATACCAAATAATGTTCTCAAACGAGTTATCACTTACAATAGAATATTTAGCAGACCCTTCATTCCATCCCCCAACGGCCAGAATAGTTTTGAGATTGGGATTATTCAGTTTTAGTGCAGTGAATTTTCTGAAATTGTCTGAAATTTAACATAGAGAATATTAACTTAATATTTTGATGAATTACAATAGTCTAAGTGACAATACGGCCGAAACTTACTTCTTCCATAGTTCTCCGCTAAATCCAGATAGGGATCAAGGGACATAACAGTACCCTGACTGTCTATACCGACGAATGTGTACATGATATGTGTACATAAATTTGTATTTATGTTCTCCACGTCAAATTTGCCAAGTCCGCCTCTGTACGTCGCCCAAGTGCCGTAGTAACATACTACGATTTCTGAAAAGAAAATAAAAAATACTTAATCAAAATCTACTTTACATATTAGCAGATAACATTATGTGGCATATAAGGAGATGAGTCCTCATAGATATTGATGATCGCATTACTATTACGAACGATCGATACAATTTCGATTTCAACACTGCCGAGACCACAAACAAAGACCTAGCATTTTTATGCGATATACCAGCTATCACTTGGTTTTTATACGCTTCTCTCCATAGATTCTTCAGGCATGGTACTCACATGTCCCAATTATTTAGTCAAAGGCACAACGTAAGTCAACGTTAGACCCTTCTCGGGGTCCATAGGCTCGTCGATTTTATTTTATTTGCAGCGTTTTAGAGCCGTCTCTTCTATCCATTAACACAGTAACAGTTTGCAATATCCAATTGCATGGAAAGATAAAAGGGACTAATTAAATAGTGAATTTGAGGACACAGAAAATCAAAGTAAGTATTGATATGATGATTTAACTAAATCCTTAATACCGGAAATTGGCAATTGAAGCCACATTGGTGTACTGCTATCTTAATATGATAAAAAGTTTAATAATAATAATTTAAAATTGTTGTTGATAAACATAATATATAGAGTATTTGAGACATATATATATATAGTACTAATTTAATACTTACATACCTTGGTCTTATCATATTGGAACATTTATATCGATAGATTAAATATTCCTTGTCATTAAATTCTACTGAAAACATAGATAGTAAGAAACAGATTTTCTTGAATTTGGTTTTTCCTGTATAACGTAGGGCGGCATGCAAGTATACGGACCACCTAATGTAAAGCGGTTACCGTAGCCTATGAACGCGCGCAATATATTTAGAATCACTCGCGTGACGTCACTTCTACTGCTAACACAGCAACTTCTTAGGAGTAACCTTACTCACTCGCAGGAACAGGGAGTTGTTATCTCTTAAAAATAGACAGACCAATACAAAAAGTATAACATACACACAAATAATTGTTCGTGTCTAAATAGCATGTGGGTCACTTGATGGTAAGTGGCAACCATCATCCAGACATCAGCAACGCCAAGGGATCACCAATCCGTTGCCAGCCTTTTTTTATGTTTTGTGATAAGCCTCGCGTTACATTTTTAATAACAGAAAAATTATTTATTAATAGTTACATAGCAGCTCTAGTAGATAAAGATTTACTAGCCAATTTTTTTTTATCTTCTTCTGCAGCTAAGGAAATTCACAGACACGCCACATTATCTTCCACATCCCCTTTCTTTTCGACTTCTGCATTTGTTCAATTTTCCACGCACATATTTTTTTTTTATTTCGGAAGGGGGCAAACGAGCATGTGCGACACCTGATGGTAAGTGGTCACCACCGCCCATAGACACCAGCAACACCAAAGAGTCACTGATCCTTTGCCAGCCTTTTTAGGGAAACTAAGGCTCTTTTCTTGAAGGCACCCATATCGTATTTGTTCGGAAACACCGGTGAGGTGAGGGTAGTTGAAGCCCGTCCTTTCAATAACTTTTCGCCCCAGCAGCGTACCATGCTGGAATATTTTAGCCACAACGTGTGTCGCTACAGCGTCATTTGAAACTATGTATGGGTACTAATGTATGGGTCCGGTCCATACATTCTAAATGCATTATTTGACGCAACGTGGGCATGAAAATAAACATACGGTCTACCACATTGTAATATGAGGAGTACCGCTCACGCGTTGTCACCTTCGCTGCCAACGTAACAACTATTAGGAGCTTCTTACTTATTAGTGTATTACTTATAAAATGCAGTTATCAGTAAATCTACCTATTGTCATCATTATATTAGCAATTTGTCATTTATCTAAATCTAAAAAAATCACAACTATATATTACGCCACATGGGATGGGATGGGACTAGTAAGAGTTGATGTGGTAATGATGTGGATCATTACCACATCAACCCTTACTCATCCCACTGCAGGGGTACGGGTCTCCCTTCAACCGAAGGGGTTTAGAGCATACTCCACCACGCTGCTCAAATGAGGATTGGTGGAGGCCAGTGGTTTCAAGCCGTCAAGCTTAATGACCGTCATTTAACGACAGCAGCCGGGACCGACGGCTTCACGTGCCCTCCGAGCACAGAGAAACTCGAGATAGATAAAGCCATCCATAGACAGGCTGCGGTCGACGTTGCTTAACCTACGTGTTCGGTTAGATTGACACGCACAACAACGCCATCGAGCTCTCATTACGCCACATACTTTAACAGATTATATATATATATATATATATATATATATATATATATATATATAGTAGTATATCAACAAAAGTACGAGTAATATATAGTTTACTAGCTGACCCGCAAACGTTGTTTTGCCATATAAATTATTTCTAGGGAATTTCTAGTATAGAAAAAAAATAACTAACTTATTGTATACATGAATATTTACTAAAATGACTATTAAAAAATAGGGGTTGGTGATAGAAGGGTGAAAAGTTTGAGTTGTATGTATTTTTAATGCCACATTAAAAAAAAATTGTCCAAAAATAAAAAATAAATGTTAGGGGTGGACAATCCTTATCACTTAGGGGTATAAAAAATAGATATCGATATGTCTTCTTATCTGGGCAATAGGATACAGAAGGTCGATGTTAATGGTAAAAGATCTTCGGGGTCCCCTGTAGTTATGGGAGTCCTACAGGGGTCAATTCTAGGTCCATTCTTATTTTTAGTATATATAAATGACTTACCTTATTATGTAAGGGATAAACATGAGATTGTATTGTTTGCGGATGATACCTCTTTGACATTCAAAATTAATAGACGGTTAGGTAATTATGACGAAGTTAACGATGCTCTCTCTAAAGTTATTCATTGGTTTAGTGCTAATAATCTGCTTTTAAATGATAAAAAGACTAAAGTAATTAAGTTCTCAACACCTAATGTAAGACAGGTGACTACCAATGTACATGTTAATGGAACTAATTTAGCCCCTGTGGAGACACTGTGTTCTTGGGTATAACAATTGACTCCAGACTACAATGGGCCCACAAATTGAAAAATTATCAGGAAAACTAAGTTCTGCAGCCTATGCAGTGAAAACTATTAGACGGCTCACTGATATTGATACGGCTAGAATAGTTTATTTCAGCTACTTTCATAGTATTATGTCATATGGAATTCTTCTTTGGAGTAACTCCGCGGACATTAACACCATCTTTTTATTGCAAAAGAGAGCCATAAGAGCTATCTACAAACTTGGTCCCCGGGAGAGCCTTAGAGAAAAATTCAAAGAAATAAATATTGTGACCAGTCAGAACCCGTTATATACGTTTTCCCATACATTTCGCGGTCATATACGACCACCCGGATTTCGAAGGGCAGTCGCATCGCAATATATCTATGAAAATCTTTTGTATGTCCATAAAAACATAGACTCATTTTGTAAAAAGAGTGATACTCATAGTATAAATACTAGATATAAGCATAATCTTGTGTTACATGCAAGCCGTCTCCACAAAATAAGTAATTCTTTTATGGGGCAATGTATACGGGTCTATAACAAACTTCCCAGCAATATAAGAGAATTGTCAATAAACAAATTTAAAACCAAATTGTGTAGCAGGGCATATTATAAAGTATCTGACTATATTAATGATAAAAATGCCTGGGAGTGAGTCGATCCAATTATAATGTAATTATTAAAATATGTAAATTTATTTGGATACCAAAAGAGGGATGCCTGAGTTTTTTGGCAGTATTTTTATCAGTGCTCACCTAGTCATAAACTGCACGGTAGGGAAAAAAATTGTGACGATTCCAAACAAATGTAGCCATTTTTAAGGAATAAAAAGATTTTGACTTTGACTTTGATAGTAGCCGATTCTCAGACCTACTGAATATGCATATAAAATTTCATCAAAATCGGTCAAGCCGTTTCGGAGGAGTATGGTAACTAACATTGTGACACGAGAATTTTATATATAAGATAATCGCTGCCTCATCCTTTTTAGTAGACATATACTAATATTATAAATGTGAATGTCCGTTTGTTTGTTACGCTTTCACGCGAAAACTGCTCAACCGATCATCATGAAACTTTGTACACATATTCTTGGAGGTACGAATATCAGAAGTAAAATAGGATACTTTTTATTAAAAAAAAAAAAAAATTATCAATACGAGCGAAGCCGCGGGTAAAAGCTAGTAATATATATTTTTGACAAGCCCAATGGACAAATAGGTTAATAACGCTACTGTAAGACCAAGGCCCGTGGGAGAACAACGTTTGTATGTTCTGTTTCTGTTTGTCTCGATATGGATATTGTAAAGAGATGTAGGTAGTATCAAAGCTGCCCGTCTGGAAAGTACCTTCACCTCACAGAAAACTGCAGCCAACAACTTCCTTGAGGGCTGTTGTGTTCCTGTGAGTAATTGAGATACCAGTAAGCTCCTATGGAGTTACTGAGTTAGCAGCAGGGGTAGCAACGCGCGTGTGATATTTCTCAAATAACAAGCGTTCATAGGCTATATAGTAACCACTTTACACTTGGGATCGTATGCTAGTTAGGCGTCATGACGTTGTATAAAAAATATTTCGAAGATAAATGGATACAGTTTGACAAATATTCACGAATGTCATAATTTATTAAATTTAAATATAGCCATACATAAATAATAAATATTAAATAAATAAATATTGTCGAACAAATTACACAGCGCCATCTAGTCCCAAAGTAAGCGAAGCTTGTGTTATGGGTACTAGACAACTGATAAACATACGTAAATAAATTTTTTTTTTGTAAATACATACTTATTATACATAGAGAATACCCAGACCAAGACAAACAGACATGCTCATGCACACAATTGTTTGTACTGTGTGGGAATCGAACCCACGAGCGTTGGTGTCAAAGTAGCGTAACAACGCGTTTCACCACTGCGCCGCCGAGCTCGTCAAAAGACATGACATATTGCTAAATCTTACTTTTAGATCGTTAGAGTTGGTTTAATCTGATTTATCATAGAAAAATTTCGATGTAGGTACTACAATAGACTAATCCATTTAAAATTCTCAATAAATTCAAATGGTGATTTACTACCATAAACTAATGCTTTATTTATTTATATATGCGAAACGTGCAGCGTATATTACGAGTAGAGAGTTGTTATGGAACTTTGTAATTGGAATGGAGTATACATTATATTACAGATCAGATCAATTGAGAAATGAGAAATCTGAAAGAGAGTATCACTGTTAAGACAAAAAAAGACATGATCAGTTGGTTCGGACACGAAGAAAGAATGCAAGAGGTAAGAGTATACAACCCGAAAGTAGACAGATATAGGAACCGAGGAAGGCCAAGTCTCACCGCCATCAATTGGAAGGTGGCGTCAGGAGCCCTAAGAGCCGACATGAAAAGAGCTATACATGTTAAAGAAGCGAATGAGGTTCGTAAAACACCAAGACGTGTGGCGCTTGGTTCTCACTGTCTACACCGCAAGGGACATAGAGAGATAAATTGATGATTATAATAACTGTGTTTGTCGCAATGAAAGTACCCAAATCAGTCTGGGTACACAAGTTTGAATATTTTTTCAGAACAGCAGGTCATATGACGAGCTCGGTGGCGCAGTGGTGAAACGCGTTGTTACACTACTTTGACACCAACGCTCGTGGGTTCGATTCCCACACAGTACAAACATTTGTGTGCATGAACATGTCTGTTTGTCTTGGTCTGGGTATTTTCTATGTATGATAAGTATGTATTTACAAAAAAAAATGTATTTACGTATGTTTATCAGTTGTCTAGTACCCATAACATAAGCTTCGCTTACTTTGGGGCTAGGTGGCGCTGTGTAATTTGTCTGACAATATTTATTTTAAAAAGAAAAATAAAAAGATACGTAAAATACTAAAGGTTTTACTTACTTTCCCCAAATACAGCACAATTCACACAAAAAATACACAATAACACAGAAATTATCCGGAAACTCATTTTTGGAGAAATAAAAGCCAATGCTTCTCTGTTCGAAAGCCGATAAGTTCGAAAAACAATTGAATCAAATGATAATAATCACGTTATTTATAAGGGTTTGTTATCTTTGCAACATCTCGAAACTAATAAATAGTACAGATAAGGAGTAAGTTTGCAAAATGTCTTTTGTAATAGATGAGGCGCAAAATCAGCTTCAGACCAACGATATAAAACACTTTTGTATAGTTTATTAGCAGTTTTTATTTCAGTTATTTTTAGTTTAGTTTGCTTTTGCTTTGTTTCATTATGTCGAAGGTTATAAAAAAAAATTGTATTTATATTGGTTTAAAATCAAATCAAATTATTTATTTGCCGGAATACAATATTTTTAAGCTCGGAAAATCTAGTATATTTCTGGTATGGGTGTTTACTATATGTCATAAGTATGTATTTACAAATAAAAATGCATTTACGTATGTATATTAGTTATCTAGTACCAATAACACAAGTTTCGCTTAGTTTGGCGCTGTATAATTTGTCAGAGACTATTTATTTATTTATTATTTTGTTTTCATTACTACGCAATATATTATAAAAAAAATGTTTTTGTAAGTTGAGTGGGTTATATTTCCTCGTTTGTCTTTAAAGTTATATTAATTTTGTTACTTACTTTATTTTTACTAGGGCTGTTGATTTTAGAAATATAGTTAAATTGTATATTGTAGTAGTTAACATAATTGTCCTGATAATTTCTATAATATATTCAATTGTATTCAGACTTCGTTTCTTTACTATGGTCTTTCTTTACTTTTGCGTAAACTCACTGTTGGTCGAGAATTCATCCCCACGTACTGAAATAGTCGCGTATCTCTTTAGTTATGAAATGATCTCTCTGCTACGTATTTCCTAGGAGCCGCATGGTGTTCTTCAGAGAGCAGTGATAGCCTAGTGAAGAAAGAACCGGCCTAGGGACCAAGAGATCCGCAGTTCGAATCATGCCATGTACCCTTAAACTCGTGTTTTTGGATTTGTGCACATATTTGTAACTAGCTGCTGCCCGCGGCTCCGCCCGCGTGGAGTCAAATAACGTAGCAAAATGACTTAATACAGATCATAATCTATCTACGTGCCAAATTTCATTCAAATCCGTTCAGCCGTTTAAGCGTGAAAGAGCAACAAA
Organism: Pyralis farinalis; assembly: GCA_947507595.1. NCBI lineage: Eukaryota > Metazoa > Arthropoda > Insecta > Lepidoptera > Pyralidae > Pyralis > Pyralis farinalis. Next base: position 33,408,094 of record OX382260.1, on the reverse strand, counting down.
CATCCATCCTTACATACAAACTTTCGCATTTATAATATTAGTAGGATTTTCACTTCTTCAGCGGTGAAGGAAAACATCGTGAAGAAACCCGCACGTTCAAGAAGTTACATTTCGTATGACGTATTTACCTAAGAATGATCTGGTTTTTCCTCTGTGGAGGTCTGACGGCAGTCGATCCATGTAAAAATCAGTATCTTCGCCAAATCCTTAGGCTTAGGTAGCGGTCCCCGTTAATCTTAATGGGTTAGGAAACGCTACGAATCAAAATCATGATGTTCTTCAAAAAAGGCGTGATGATGCCTTTACAAGGTCAGCAATTTACGACTGCTGTCCCTGGTATTGCAAGTGGCCATACTCTTATTTAGTCAGGTATCTGCTTATCAGGCAGGTCGTACGCTTGTTTGTCATCATAGTGGTAAAAAAGCGTACTTCATGTTCTCATTTCAATTCTATGCAAGGTTACTAATCAAAATATCTAATAAAAAAACGATCTACTAATAACTTTTAGTATACGTTACACGTTAGTATACGTTAAACCCCCGGATTTGATTATCTCTAGAGAAACTCCGAGCATGGCTCTCTCCATCGCACGCTGTGCAACCTTGAGCTTCCGCATGAGGCCAATAGTAACCACCACCACAGGGACCACGTTTGTGACGCAAGTCATCACTGGCTCTAAGAACCAGCAAGCTGAAGTGGCAGTAGGTAGGCCACATAGCTGGGAAAACCGATGGCTGTTGGGGCAAATAAGTTCTCGAATGCTTCTTCCCGCGCTTTTGACGAGTGACATTGTTGTTATACTTGAAATTTTTACAATTCAGTATAAAATTAGTTTTGTGTGACAATTTCGATAGTATTTTGTAACATAAGTGCTAGTGAAATTATACAGTAATGAAAAAACTCAAATATAACACGTTTATGTACTTTTTGGAAGACGTGAATAAGTTCATCAAGAACACCTTGTAAAAATCACTATCGTTTTACGGGTGGTATTTAAACTGGGTTGATTGGGTCTAGGTACCCTTCCCAAGTATTTTTTAGCACAGTTCCTGAAGCTGGAACATAGAATTAAGATTTTCAAATGGTCCTATACTGAAGACTTTGACACTGGCACTGGGAAAATCGCATGGAGTCTACGGATGCAAGCAGCACAGGACTGATTGCTGTGGAAGTCTAAGAGGCGAGGCCTTTGTTCAGCAGTAGACGTCCTTCAGCTGATATGATGGTGATGATGATTTCTAGTTTGACTTGGTAAACTCTTTGTGGTTATAGCACGTTATTTTGTAATCTATCTTCTTCTTGCGTTATCCTGTTTTTAAATCCATTAGGTTTACCGGTATCCGCTACCTAAGCCTAAGGATTTTGCGAAGACTTTTACATAGAGCGACTGCCGTCTAGAGGATAATTAAAATTAATTGATTATATTTCTACACACTGAATAATAATAATAACAAAATTTATTTGCTTTAACATGCAAGTTTTTCTTAAGCTCCTTTTATTTATGCATACTAATGCCTGCGTTAGAAGACACCGCCCTTCTTCATCTTATATGTTAGTATGTTACCATCATATTTACAATTTTATAAATAAAAAAATATTGTCGGACAAATTACACAGCGCCATCTAGCCCCGAAGTAAGCGAAGCTTGTGTTATGGGTACTAGACAATTGATAAACATACGTAAATACATTTTTTTTTATAAATACTTACTTATACATAGAAAATACCAAGACAAAGAGACATGTTTATGCACACAAATGTTTGTACTGTGTGGGAATCGAACCCACGAGCGTTGGTGTTAAAGTAGCGTAACGGTGTTATTATTCTAAGAGCGTAACAGCGCGTTTCACCACTGCGCCACCGAGCTCGTCAATATGTATGTATTTATGTATACTATATATTAATTTAGGGGTACTTTTTGATATAATAGACGCATGGGAGCGTGTGTGTGCGCGTAACTTAATATGTATCTTAAAATAACTTAAACTGAATAAAAATGAAAAGTAAACTAAAATTAAATATTAAACTGCCACCGTGGCGGTATTCATTTTGGCGGTTCATATTCTATAGTCTATCTTCAGATCAGTAATATCTTCAGTTTTACAACGATTTACTAATAATTATAAATAAATAGGACGAACGAGCGGCGTCGAGGTTTTTGTCGTTTCAATAGAAAAGGTACCGTATTAACATGGATACACTTAAATTAGAGGGTTGTTGTGTTCCTGCGTGTGAGTGAGGTCACCAGTAAGCTCCCAAGGAGTTGCTGTGTAAGCAGCAGAGGAGGCATCGCGCGAGTGATACTTAATATATCGCAATCGTTGATAGGCTACGGTACCCGCTTTACATCAGGTGGGCCGTATGCTTGTATGCCTCCCTATAGTATAAAAAAAAACTTATCTAAATACAAAATTTGGTCGAAATCGTTAGAGACGTTTCCGGGATCCACGAAATATACTCGTATTTGTACCAGTTGTACCCAGAGACTTCATACGCGCGTTTGCCAGCTATCCCGTGGGCACTGTTTTTCCTACTGTCTTTCTTTTTCACCGGTCTCTAAGAGTCGTATTGTGATGTTCAATAGCTTATAACCCTCCTCAAGAATTGTACTATTAAATGTAAAGGGTTGTTCCAGAAATTAGCACGTTCAAACAATACCAGTTGAGAATGCACAAGCTTGCATTGCCATAGGAACACCTGGCTCGTCAATTATATAACAATTCAATTATTTTTTTTTATTTGTCGGTCATTTATGACCATGTTCCTTAAGAGATAGGAGCGGTGTTCCTGAATTCCTATTCTACTTTTTTTTATGCTGAATCCGAATCTGAAGTCAAAATTCGAATATTGAAAAAAAGCGACAGACAAACACACAGACAAACGCATAGGCAAACATATAGATTTCATATAGGAACGGTGTTCCTGAATATACAAGAACAGCTCGGTAAAGTACTCGTATTAATTAAGATATGTGTCGTTGTAATCGTGAATAATTCAAATACCAGGAAAATAAATGGAACCCATTACGATGACAAAACTTTGAATAACCGTGATTAATATGCACTATTGGTCAACAATAACTACAATAGATACAACATAGGTACTTGCTCATCCCTAATCAGTTAGATAAGAATATTAAGTACAAGAAATCTTATCATTATACTTATATTGTGCATTAATTTTTAATGTGTTGACAAACTAAACCATCGCCCCACTTTCACATAGCATATCTGTTTCGTTATTATTTCTTTCTGCATTCTTTCTACGTGTTCGAACCAACGGAGCATGCCTTTTCTTATCTCAACACCGATACTCTCTTTCAAACCAACTTCCTTTCTCACATCATCATTGCGAACGCGGTCAGCTAGCGTTATGCCACAAAATACTCGCATCGCGACCGTATTTATTCTACTTTCATGCTTTCTCTGCCATACCTAGCTTCTTTCGAAATATACAATCTCATCCACCTGCTCCAACACTATGGAGTCAATCATAATCCTCGTGTCATGTTCTGATTGTCTCTCTTTCAAATATCATTAAGGGGCCATTCAAAAACTACGTCTCACAAAGTTCACGATTTTTGACCTTTTACTGAAAAGGTCAAATGAAATTTGTGAGACGTAATTTTTACATTTATTTATAAAGAGACCAAACCAACCACCGGACCAAACAGCGATATTGATAAACTACGTTGAACGAAACGCGTAAGCGCCAAGAATTTCATTGCGCTTACAACGTTTTGGTCGCGAGAAAATAATGCCCTATGAACGATCTAGCGCTTCATGTTTTAATTGTTTAATTAGAGGTAACTAATGTTTTAGCACTGCAGCGAACTAAAGTTCTAATTCTCACCAAAATCTTATATCAGGGTCACGTGTCCTGACGCGAGTTTAACATTTTTTACTCATTCCAAAAAGTGCACAACGCCGCTAAAGAAGTTTTCACTTCAAAAACCTCTAACGTTTTGTAAAAAATGCGAAAAATCTCTATGCAGTGACTGTTTTATACCTTACCATACGAAATAAGCTTATATAATAGTGACGGAGAAGTTCGAGATAGATAAACATTATCAAAGGACAAAGTGCGGTTGACATTGCTTAACCTGCATGTTCGGTTATAACGACACGTGCAACCACACCATCTAACTCTCCGATTACATGCAACTGTTTCAAAAATTTCGCTTTCCAAACTCCAGAAAGGGAGGATACATTACCCGCAAACACGTTTTTAAGTCAAACGTAAGATATAATACAAAACAGATTTAATTACACAAACAATGATTGTCGATTCTCATTATGAGTGTGTACTGAAAATTCGCAGTAATACGGGTGAAATATTCGAAAAGTTATCTGCTTAACGGCGTACGCATCAACGAATCGATTGCGCGAATACCACCAAGTCGAATACTGCGAATGGCGAACGAAAATTGAATTTTTAAACCCAGACACTGGCTTTTATGTCCAGAGTGTGTTCTAGTTTTTTTTCCGTAAACATTTTGGTAATAATTTAGCTAGCCGGACGGCGGGCCGTTCAAATAAAAGTCAAAAAAATGTCTACTCGCCACATGCGCTTTCCCGGCCTACGTAGGTACGGCCTGCAAATACAGTTAATATGTAACCCGATATTTATAACGAGCTCGGTGGCGCAGTGGTGAAACGCGTTGTTACGCTACTTTGACACCAACGCACGAGGTTCTATTCCCACACAGTACAAACATTTGTGTGCATGAACATGTCTGTTTGTCTTCGTCTGGGTATTTTCTATGTATAATAAGTATTGTTATAGTTATGTCATGTATTTACAAAAAAAAAATGATTTACGTATGTTTATCAGTTATCTAATACCCATAACACAAGCTTCGCATACTTTGGGGCTAGATGGCGCTGTGTAATTTGTACGACAATATTTATTATTATTTATGTTACAAGGCTTTTGTAGCTGGAGACAAAAGAAAAACAAACTGAGCAACTAGTCTCCGGTTCTAATCCTGGCATGTACAACTAAATTCGTGTTTTCGGATTTATGTACATATTTGTAATTATCACGTGCGGGTTTTCTATCACCACCGCGGTGATAGAAAACCCGCACGTCCAAAAATTATATTTCGAAAGACCTGTGACCTGGTCTGACGACAGTCGCTCCATGTGAAAATCAGTATTTTCGGCAAATCCTTAGACATATATATTGATTAATGGATAGATGATTGAGTGATATATGGTGTATAAAATACCTTAATAATGCCGTAAAGGCGAAACCGGTCGGTAAAAATAATTATTAAATAAAATTGTGAAGTGGAATCTGTACAAGTGCAAGTATTAACATTAACGCGATGTCTTCAAAATTCCACCAAGCGCCTACAATCAACAGTATCAACATAACCTTAGACTTAGGTAGCGGACCCCGCCAATCTTAACGGATTAGGACACGGGGTAACTTTAAGAAGAAGAGGAGGAAGACAAAAGAAAAGCATTTTTTTTTGTATATGTATATATGTATATTGTAATAACAGTTAACAGGTCTTTGTTTATACATCTTTCGAATAAATTAATTGGTTGCTCGGAAATTTGAAAAATCGCGTAAATTGGCGTTTGCTTTGAATATTAATGAGTTCGATGCTGTAGAAAAAAATTAGCTTAATGCTTTGTTTCAAATACAGAAGCATAATTCTGATGTTTAAATGTTGCTTAGGGAGTCCTAAGACGTTATCTAAACTGGGAAAGATGCTCCGATGATGGTAGTTTCTAACTACGTCTTCTCCTTGCGGGGATCTCGTCCCCGTGATACTAATAAGATGCCTAAAATCTTGTAAATAAATTCATGAAAATGCTTGAAAATTCTCGCCACTGCTTGTTGAGAAGTATTTGATAAATTTTTTTATCTACTACGTCGGGCGGCTTACAAGCATACGGCCCACTTGATGCAAAGCGGGTACCGTAGCCTATTAACGCTAGCGATATATTAAGTATCACTTGCGCGATGCTTCCTCTGATGCTTACACAGCAACTCCTTGGGAGCTTACTGGTGACCTTACTCACACGCAGGAACGCAACAACCTTCTAGGGAGTTGTTTTTTGGCTGCGGTTTTCTGTGAGGTGGAGGTACTTCCCAAGACGGGCTGCTTTGATGCGCCCTACCTCTCTTAAAACATCCAGACTAAGGCAAACAGACATGTTCATGCACACAAATGTTTGCATTGTGTGGAAATCGAACCCACAAGCGTTGGTGTCAAAGTCGTGTCATTCACGACTGAGCCACCGAGCTCGTCATAATATTATTTATTCGCCATCATTTAGCGAATGTGGTATGTACGACCGAATCAAGTGACACTTGGTTGCCTTTGCCTACTTGACATGAAGTATACATTTTGTATGGTAGAAGAAATTAGGACGATTTTTAACTGTATCAGTGATTTTTCTTGTACATAACGTATACAGGCTGTTTAGTAACTTTTTGACGCCGCAACTGTACGTCACTATAGCACTGGTATTCTTCTCTTAGCGTCACTTTCAGCTTTACTTATTCATGTGTTGCATGGGTTCACAGATAGCTGCTGCCGCCTTCGTGACGTGTTAGCGATAATACATCGTGCAAGCCCTCTTAACATAAAATTAACTTAATGTTTCCATCCCTGTGAATTAAATTGAATATTTAAAAAAAAACGGTATGTCATCCCGAGTTTAATCACCTCTCAAATGAAAATAGCATCGAATTCGGTCTGTTCATTTGAGAACCAGGATGTACAGGCAGACATATACAAAAGCTTTAAATATATAACACTCTTTTTTTATATACAACGTCGGGAGGCATACAAGCATACGGGCCACCTGATGTAAAGCAGTTACCGTAGCCCATTAACGCTTGTAATATATTAAGTATCACTCGCGCGATGTCTCCTCTGCTGCTTACACAGCAACTCCTTAGCAGCTTACTGGTGACCTCACTCACACGCAGGTACACAACAACCCTCTAGGGAGTAGTTATTTAGCTGCGGTTTTTCTGTGAAGTGGAGGTACTTCGCCAGACGAGCTGCTTTGAAGCGCCCTACATCTCTTAAAACATCCAGACCAAGACACTCCTCTCCATTCTTGACTATGCCGACTCTTGCTACCTTAACCTCGCTGAAGACCAATTAAACAAACTTGAGCGCCTTCAAAATCTTTGTATACGATTCATATTTGGGCTTCGCAAATATGATCATGTTTCCGAATTTCGCTCACAGCTCAAGTGGCTCCCTATCAGGCTACGTCGCAACTTGCACATACTCTCTCTACTTTATTCTATTCTTTTCAATCCTACTTCTCCCAGTTACTTGAAAGAACGTTTCATATATCTCAGTGAGGTACGGGATCGTTGTGATCGCAATACACGTAGTTACTCTTTCCCTTCGTCTGATTACGCCATCTCACTCTTCACAATACTACTCTAAATCGTTCTCGGTACGGGCTGTGCAACTGTGGAATGCTTTACCACTTTCTATTCGCTGTGCACAATCATTAATGGCCTTCAAAAACCGTGTAAAATCTCACTATCTGTCTATCTAACTATGGTAGAATGTGTATGTGTATATGTATATTATGTATATGTGGGTGTATATGTACATGTATATATTTGGTATTGCTATATGTACGTACATTGTTGTCTCTTGTTGTCCTGTCACTTATCTGCTCATTACACTCATCTTAATTTTTTTTATTTTATTTTTATTTTTTCGATTATATAGTATGCTGAGTGTAAGTATATGTCTCTATGTGTAGAAATAGGTATAGTCATTAATGAGCCACTACCTACTTATATTTTTAATGATTGTTTATCTTCCTATGATATGGTTGTCTGGAAGAGATCGCTTTAGCGATAAGACCGCCCATTGTACTCTTACAATAATATGTTACTTAAATGTATTAATTTTGGTGCAATAAAGTGTATTCTATTCTATTCTATTCTATGTTCACGCATACAAATGTTTGTCTTGTGCGGGAATCGAACCCACGAGCGTTGGTGTCTTATCATCTAAATGAACACTACAGGTGTATTAACTATCTTACTTTATGTAGATATCATCATTTGACTCATTTTGATCGGCGACATGAGCTAGCGGATCTTAATTTCTTACTTAAAATCGCTTGCAATTCAATAGACTATCCCAGTCTGTTGTTGCAAATTAACATCCGAGAGATAAGATCGTGTAGAATCAAGAGAATCCATATTCCATTCGCTATTCTACAAATCTTCCACATTTTTAATACGCGCTATTTGCGCTTATAAAGATATAATAAACATCTAATAATAACTTCTGTTGACTGGTTAGAGAATTAATGGATCTACGCATGTTCAATAATAAAGATAACATAGCAAAGCGTCAAGTCGCATTTTTTTAATAACAAGACTTGAACGTGGTTGTTTGTTTGAGTTTAATAAGGAAATTTTATTAGAGTTATTGATATCAAATGGAATCTATCTATAACTTCTTCACGCTAATTCGCTTAGGTAGGTAGAAATAACCGAGCGCCACATGATACCATCCTTACACACCTCACTCGCTTCTTTAACATTCATTGCTTTTCTTATGCACGCTCGCCGGTTTCTAAGGCTCTTGACATGATAAAACACGATCAATTTGGTCATGGTAGGTAAGTCTTGGAGTTCCTCGGTTCCTACATCCATCTACTATCGCGTTACATACGTATATGTTTCGTAATTCTTACATCCTGCATTATTTCTACATGTCCGAATCAACAGAGTATGCCTCTTCTTATTTTAACACCAACACTCTCTTTGAGACCAGGTCTGTTTCTAACATCATCAATGCGAATACGGTCTTCAATTTTGCGTAACGAACAGCACGGAGCAGTGCACCGTCAAACCCACATCTCGGCAATATGCCCAACAGTTCCTTTCCGCACAACCCTATCAAAAGCTCTCTCATGATACATAAAACCGCAGACAACCTTCTGGTCTATGGCCTGATGCTTCTTCATATTATTGTGGAACGAGAAAACTTGATCCCACACATCCCCTTCCATTTCGGAATCTGTGCCTTCCACAGCATTTCATCAGATTTCACCCATATTCTCTTTTCAATTACCTTTCCGTATACTTTTGCTGTTAAGCTGATTAAACTGATGGCCCTATAGCTGAGGCAGTCCATGCGTGACGCCTTGCAATTATACAAGGGCACGATGACTGCGCGTATCCAGTCCGCCGGGACCTTTCTATTTCTCTAGCATAGATTGCTTAAGTACCAGAAGGCGTCCCGGACGTAAGTGTCCGGTTTGATCCTAGTTTGATCATCTCAGCTGTGATCGTATCTATTCCCGCAGATTTTCCATTTTTCAAGCTTCGTATCGACCATTAAATCTCATCCATACCTTCATCGGATGCCGTCAACGTGGAGTGAGCATCAGACTCACTCTTATTGCTAGCGTTCGAGGCATATTGTAAAGTCTCTATCCTAAACCTTTTATAAATTTATTGTAAATTAACCGAATTGGATCGAATTGTGACATGTGACGAAAAGTGGATTCTTTACGATAAACGTAAATGCAATGGCTGACCCCAGGTCAAACGCCGCAATAGTGCGCTAAAAGGCAAAGCTTACCAATAAAAAGGTAATGGTAACTATTTGGTGGCGTTCATGGCGTTATTCACTGTAGCTTTCTCAGGTCTGGTCAAGCAATAACAGCAGATGTTTACTGTGCCCATAACTGGCAGTGAAACAGCCCCGACTCGTGAATCGATCATCACCATTATTGCTTCATGATGACGCAAATGCATGTCATCCTCTGTACTCGCCAGACCTTGCTTCAACTGACTACAATTTTTTTTCGTGATTTAGACAATTTTCTACGCGATAAAAATTTTCTTCCTAGGAGGCAGTATAAAATGCTTTCACACAGTTTGTCGAATCTAGATCCCCAGAGTTATATCACAAGGCATAATAAACTTCCGATTAGATGGCAGCAATGTATAGATAATGAGGGTAAATATTTTGTATAAATACATATGTTACATCTTAGAAAAAAAACAAGTTTTAATTTTTTGTACAAATCGGCAATTTCATACTTTAACCCCTAATATTTTGTCCATTCTGGATGCCGACGAACCACCCTGAGACGATTCTTTACCTCTTTCCAAAAGAGTTTGGTATTTTATCTATAAATGTAAAGATGCCAATAAATGAGTGGGTGCCAACATTTGGACGGATTACGATATTTGCTCTGTGCTGCTGTCAATTTAGTTATCGTATGTGATGTTATCAGTGCCTATAATTGGCACCTGCTACGTTAATATTTTATCTATGTTATGTTAGATGATAGATAGATATCTATGTTAGATGTTGGTTTTCCATAAATAAATAAATTTGATGGTTAAAATCAATTTTGGCTGCGCTTTGTACACATATTTTTTAATAATCTGCTTTTATTCGTTGCCGGGTTATACCTGACAGCAAATGGACACAAATGTAAAACAACAGGATTTTTTTAATTTTGTTCGATCAGTGTGAGCAACAGAGAGAAAACCGTGAGGCAATTTATTGAAAAAAATTATTACCCATATACCTATTGGACTGTATCACATACTGTACTTTTTTCTTATTTTCTATGCTATCGGTAGTCATGTGTTTGCGGCTGATATTTTTTTCTCATCTAGGATGTGGTAACTGCCAAATGGATTTCGTGCGGCCGCCCAAGTTCTGTGTAGGAATTACATACAAGTTTTAAGATTTTTATTGGAATTTAATACAGTTTAACACTAAGCCGGTACAATTTGGAAGTCTATTTTCGACAGCCCTTGTTTAATAATAAATATTTTTATTGTGATAGTAGCTAAGCCGACGGAATATATATATATATATATATATTTACTCATGACACTTTAATCATTTTAATATAGCTCGCTGGTGTGAAAATACTGGCAAGGTGTTCTGTCGGCCGTTCTAAGCTGGTTCACATGCAATAGTCTTTTATTAAAATCTATTTAAACTAAATGTATCAAATTTATTTCTTCTTCCAATTTTTTTTTATACCACTAAGGTGGCAATCAGGCATACGGCCTGCCTGGGTAAACAGTCACCGTAGCCTATGGACATTTGCAACACCAGGGGTGTCACTCATGCGTTGCCGATCCTCTAAAAACCTCACGCATTTCTTGACGAACGCCATGCTGCCCTTGCCCTTGGAAAAACCTCGGCTCGGAGCTCATTCCACAGCTTGTGTGTTCTCGGAAGAAATCTTCTCTGGAACCGCACAGTACGCGACCATTGTGGTTCAAGCGTGTGAGGGTGAACTCCTCGCCGTCGGCGAGCGGTGCGGTTATAAAAAGTAGCTGTCGGCATCATTTCGAACAACTCTTCAGAACACAACCCGTTGTACAATCGGTAGAACACACAAAGGGAGGCAAAATCTCTCCTTAAACTTAATGGTTCAATACCGTGTGTAAGCTTAGGATCGTTGACAATTCTCACAGCTCGTCTCTGAACGGAGTCGTACGGACCAATCTGGTATCCAGGTGCTCCCGTTCAAAGGTGACTGCCGTACTCCATGTGCGGTCTGACTTGAGACTTATGTAACATAAGTCCTTGTCCCGCGCTGACGTACTGCTTTGCTCTGTTAAGCAAGTTTTTTGGAGGCCAGGTTGACTTTTTCCTCCAGATGACTTCTATATTGAATGAGGTTTTCTTAGCGGTGAATGCATAAACTTGTGTCTTCATGGGGTTGAATTCGACCAAGTTAGGCCGCCCCCAGTCAAATACTTTAGCTAAAGTCCCTCTAGTTCAGACACAAGTTTATCGCGGCTTTCCTCCACAAGGGAACGAGGGATGTTTGCACGGCCTGTATAACTAGTATCCCCGGTGCTGTCGTCCGCATAACAATGAATGCCATCAATTGACAACATGCCATTGACATGCAGCAGAAACAGCGTCGAAGTGTCCCGAGGATTGAAATCCATACTATCGGAGCATCCACCATCAACCACGGGTTTTAAGCATCTGTTGGATTAAAAGCTGGCAACCCATTTGCACAAACCTTCGGGCAGCCCGTATGATGGCAACTTCGATGGAAGGCCCTTCGATCGAACGCCTTCGTCATATGTCATGACTCTCAATCGCCGTCTGAGGAAGTACCTACACCTCACAGAAAACCGCAGTCAAATAACGACTCCCTAGAGGGTTGTTGTGTTTCTGCGTGTGAGTGAGGACACCAGTAAGCTCCTAAGGAGTTGCTGTGTTAACAGCAGAGGTGGCATCGCGCGAGTGATACTTAACGTATTACAAGCGTTCATAGGCTACGATTACCGCTTTACATCAAGTGGGCTGTATGCCTCTCAAAGTTCCATAAAAAGTCGTATTTAAAATTCAGTGAATGTTATAGAAGTAGGAATAAGTTGGGTACGGTTGTATATAAGGTTGACTGGTACAAGTTTTGTTGTAAATTGGATTGGATTTTGTCTGTCCTTTCCCGACAATATCTTTCAAATGCACAAAGAAATACTCTTCGCCTCTGCACAGCTTATCACAGAATTGATGTATATATGACTGACAAATATGTCTGGAACGAAAAGGAAAAAATGTATTTAATTTTACGGCTGTCAGTCTGTACTGTTATATGTATACATTGGCAAGTTTCTTTCGACATTTCTTCTTTGCCAATGGTAGAAAAAAAATACAGCTTCGATTAAGAGACAATAAGATTTTATTAAAAGAAAGTGAGTGTTTTTTATTTTTTTATACTACGTCGGGAGACATACAAGCATACGGCCCACCTGATGTAAAGCGAGTACCATAGCCTATTAACCCTTGCGATATATTAGGTATCACTCGCGCGATGCCTCCTCTCCTGTTTACACAGCAACTCCTTGGGAGCTTACTGGTGACCTCACTCACACACAGGAGCACAACAACCCTCTAGGGATTTGTTATTTGGCTGTTTGTCTGTGAGGTGGAGGTACTTTCCCAGACGGGCTGCTTTGATGCGCCCTACCTCTCTTAGTATGTGCCTGTGAGAGCCCAGTGGCTTATAAATATTTTTTATCTTATCGTTCGTGTTTTTTACTGCTAATAACTTTGGACTACTTTCATTACAACAGTCGGGGATTTACTAGAATCATTCCTAGAAATGTAAACTACTAGTACCTAATATTTAGGTAGACTTCTTGACCTAAATATCGTTCGGTAAAAAACCTGTGCAGTTAAGATAACGAAACACATAATATATGTACAATAAATCCGTAAATATTTATGGATATCGAAATTTAGTCATCGATGTTGTCATTGTGCATGTCGGTCTAATGACGCAGGTACACTGTGACATTTTCCATAAATAGTTAAGAGCCTTGTAAGCAATTTAATTGATATATGTAACTAAATAGTTTATTTAACGAAACACATAATATATGTACAATAAATCCGTAAATATTTATGGATATCGAAATTTAGTCATCGATGTTGTCATTGTGCATGTCGGTCGTCGTCGGTATGTTAGTATTAATAGACACAAATCAAATAATATTTGCGTGCCATCTAATATGGTTAAATAGGTTAAGCCACATAAAAATTTCAACACCAACATCACATGTATCTACCCTATTTATGTGCAAATAAAGAACTTTACTTACAAGTTAAGCAAGCCCGACCGCAGTCTGCGTCGGGAGGCATACAAGAAACGACGCATCTGATGTAAAGTGGTTACTGTAGCCTATTAACGCTTGTAATATATTAAGTATCAAGGGGGTTGTCATTTGGCTGCGGTTTTCTGTGAGGTGGAGGCACTACGCAAGACGGGCTGCTTTGATGAGCCCTACCTCTCTTAACATCCAGACCAAGACAAACAGTGTGTTTCATGCGCACAAATGTTTGTCCTGTGTGGGAATCGAAGCTACGAGCGTCGGTGTCAAAGTCGCGTCATTGACCACTGAGCCAACGAGCTCGTCAATGTCTATGGATGGGTGGCGCTGGTTCATATGAAGCAGATTATAACAAATTGCCTGAATTTAATAACTATTCATAGACGAACTCGGGCGCAGTGGTTAGTATTTATACTTTGACACCAAAGCTTGCAGGGTTCGATTTCCACCAAGGACAAACATTTGTGTGCATAGACATCTCTGTTTGTCTTGGCCTGGTTGTTTTATATTTATCATAAGTATGCATTTACAAAAAAAAAATGTATTTAAGTACGTATGTTTATCACTTGTTTAGTGTCTCTAACACAAGCTTTGGGACTAGATGGCGCTGTATAATTTGTCAGACAATATTTTTTATTATTATGTAATCGTTATATAAAATCATATCTTTTTAGTTTATTATCAAATCTACTTATATTAATATTATACTAGGTGTCACCCGTGGCTTCATCCGCGTGGTCAAAGGGAAACAGAACGTGTTTTTTCATGGGACTGAGTCATTTGATTGTGATAGAAAGTAACCCATAACACTCTCGGCCCCTCCCGCTATATACAAAGAATCACATCATTCCGTTCCTCCGTTTTGATGTGAAAGAAGAACAAACAAACACTTTCACATTTCTGATATAGGATGGAGTACAGAATTATTGCTTCTTTTCATGTCATGATCTCTCATAAAAATATTTTCAATGAATATCTAAATAAATAGATTGGTTATTGAGTCAAAACTTAACATAAAATATCAATAATTCAGGTCTGTTCAACGAGCGGACAGCAAAGTGACAGCAATAGTATTTCCGTTTCGCCCTTCGGCCGAAGAACCCCAATATCAATAAGTTAAACGGAAGCTTTGCCGTAAACTTGGGAAAATGAGATTCTTTCCTAAATATTCAATTTAATTAACCGACTACGAAATAGGAGGAGCTCATGATATTTTTTTCATGAATTTCACTGCTATCTTGATAATGAAATTTAAATGGAAAGAAGAAAGAAAGAAATATTTATTGGCATAACTATTGATAACACACACACAATAAAAAGGAAACAAAGAAAAATTGGTAAAAATATACAAAAATATGTGTATCGTAATGGCTGCCAACAAGGAGCCTTCTCAGCATAATGTTGGAGTACACGGGTGACCGTGTACCAAATTTTTCATCAGGCCCTTAGTGACGCCGGATTCCGGACAGCAGACAATTAATCATTCACCACCTTAAAAACAACAAATGTACTCGTATATATTCCGACGTATACTAAAATGGATTTGCCTATTGACCAACCGATCCCGGTTCGAATCCTGGCATACATGCCATTTTAGTGGTACAACACTAAAATGCGTGCTTTCGAATTTATGAACATATTTGTAATTATCACTTGCTCGGCCGTGATGGAAAACATCGTGAGGAAATCCGCACGTTAAAGAAATTATATTGATGTGTGACCTAACCTAAGAATGGTCTCGTTGTGGAGATCTGTGGCAGTCGCTTCATGTCAAAATCAGTATCTTAGCCTAAGATGTTTTTATAAATATAGATACGTCGTACACGCACTAGAATGGCAATACGAAAGTAAGGTAATTGCCCAACTCGCATTCAGTTGGGCGCGCTCTCGCGTTGCGTCTATACGTATTTCGCCACAAAGCATAAATGTCGTAACATGTATATCATCTCTTTCTAACGACAGGCATACCTTATCATTTGTCTCTTTGTTAGAGCAAAGTGTCACAATAAATAACTGTACGTATATAGTACTAGTTGTGCCATTTTAAAGTACAATAATGTTGGTGTATAACGTCTACCTTTTGATACGTCGCTGATCCTAGCCAAATCTTTACGCTTAGGAAGCGGTTTCCGCCAATGCTAATGAATTAGGAAACAGGATAACGCTAGTAAGAAGATAAAGTTCCCAATCGATAACCTGCATATAAGCACTTCACTCTAGGTGAGTCTTAACCACAAATTAACTAACCTCTTGACTGCGCAATAATGCCCCCTTCGCTCACCAAACTTAGACTTTTAGCGCCTATTTAGTTACCGCTTCGAACCTATGTTTCAGTGAGACGATGACTTTGCGCTGCGAATGGTCTCCTCGAATAACTGTTACGAGTATAATAGATATAAAACATGTTTTACTGTTCGGTAACATGCGCCAGCGCCATCCATACACACCTCGATCGCTTTTTTAACATTCACAGGTATTTTCATGCTCGCTCGCCGCTCACGTTATGGTTTCATTATCCTACTTCCTACTATATTCTACTAATATTATAAACTAGCTGCTGCTCGCGGCTCCACCCGCGTGGAGTCAAATAACGTAGCCTATGTGTTAATCCAGATCATAATCTATCTACGTACCAAATTTCATTGAAATCCGTTCAGCCGTTTAAGCGTGAAAGAGCAACAAACATCCATACATACAAACTTTCGCATTTATAATATTAGTAGGATGCGAAAGTTTGTATGTATGGATGGATGTTTGTTGCTCTTTCACGCTTAAACGGCTGAACGGATATGAATTTTTTATCATAATATACTTAATATTATGATAAAAAAATGGTAATATGGCAACGATCGACAACCTCAGTTATGTCGTCAATTAATATATAACATATAATTGATCTGAGAAAGAGAGTTGATCTTAAAGTGAGTGTCGGTTAAGATAAGAAAAGGCACGCCCCGTTGGCTCGGACCTATAGAAATAATGTAGAAAGTATGTCGAAACAGATATACAATACGAAAGCGGAAAGATATACTCGTAGGAGCTGAGGAGGGCCAGATTGCGAACAAATTAATCGCATTATTTTAGAAGGAGACGTCAGGAGCCCTAGAAACTGGCGAGCGTTCATGAAAAGAGTTATGAATGTTAAAGAAGCTAGCGAGGTATGTATGAACATCTTATGGCGCTTTGTTCTCTCCACCTACACCACAGAAGGGACTTGACGTGAAGTGTCATACAACAATGTGGATATGAACACAGTCATAAAGAATTTGCTACCAATATAATATAATATTATTGTGCCTCAAGTAGGTACTCAAATATGTCTGCTACCTCTTAAGGCGTTTACAGACAAGCGACATTTCAACGATTGCCAGCGATTACTATCGACGACATTCACCTGCTGTCGTCATCTTAAATCGATTATCTTCGCTGCCTCCGTCAAGAGCCGCAAGGACACGTATTGCATTTTTGCTTGCGATGGCCACGGAGACGGTATATGCGTTTGAGGTAAGAGGTGTTTTTGCGTGCGTCTGTTAGATTTTTTCTTGAAAATAGTTAAGCCGATTTTGAAACGTTTTCCTGCATTGTACCTATAAGTCTTATTCCTGAGCACGTTTTTAAGTTAATGTTACAGACGCCAGGGGGCTTTTAAGTATTTTTTTATTATAAATCGTCGTATTCCGTTTCATAATTAAGTAAGAAAAAGACTATACTTATTAATATACCTATGCGAGTAGCTTAGTTATTAATTAATGTGTATCCTACAACACAGTGTATATATACGACGGCTATTAATAATATTCTGTACAATAATCATATTACGCTTTAAACTCGTGGATTTCTTTTTTATTTGTAGATTTTTTCATGTTACAATAATACGTCGTGGGTTTTAAATTTTAGTTTATGTTTTATATTTGACGTAATTAGCGCGTTAATGGCGTACCGCATTTTAGAAACAGGTGGTAGTAGTACTTACTATATGCTATTAAACGCAATAAAGTAAGTGCATGGTACTCGTCGGTGTATGCAGCGACATATCTCGACCACGGGACAAAGAACCTTGACGCCTGTCTGCGGATATCATCCGCAATATCGCCGACAGTCGTCGCCTGCACTCGATTACAGCCATCGTCGTCGAGAGTCATCCACTGTTGTCTCTAGCAGTTATAAAAATCTAGTGGTGTTAGCACCCTAAAGCGCGCGGTTGCTTTTTGCGGCATACGCTGCGGAAGACGCGCGCGGCAAAAGCAACCGGTTTGCCGCGTCAGCGTCACGAAGAGACGACATTCTTTTTAGCGTTCGTTATACGCTGCCAGAAGCGTATTGAATTATTTTTGGCATTAAATCTATATGAAGCCACCTTGTTTCATGCGGACAACACTGCGCTACGCGTGTGCGTTTGAAATGTGCGCCGCGCCGCCGCTGGGCTGCCACTGCGATCATACAGAATGTAAACCGGTAGTGTCTTTCGTGCAGATCAACGTGTTTACAGCGCATAAATGTATTCCAAGAAAAGAAAACTATCATCAATCTTGTAAAAGCAAGAAAGTAAAACAACAAGAAGAAGAGGGATGTTATTTGTTAGCAAATTGAACTCGCAGTGAGATTGACCCTATACATAAAACTAGAGAAGTAGAAGGAACACGAACGTTTTAATGACTTGGTCATAATCAAGTCCTATTTAAATATATAACTTACAAATAACATGCACAATACAGTGATTGCATATTTTTAATTCAAAATTCAAATGCATTGTGCGAAAGCGTCTACCGTAAGAATTGAACGGCAACGGTTCGCGCAACAAACAAGGATACTTCATACGAATGCGTGAAGGTAAATTATTTTTTATTGAGCGATTAACGCATTCCGTCTCACGCTGCGATTGCCGCTGCGTCAAACGTGAAAATCAATGCACGGTAACTACTTCACATGCTATAAAATAGTGCGCGTCAATCGCAATGCGTCTTCCACACCGTATGGCGCAAAAAGCAAACGTATGCTTTAGTTTGTAACATCAACACATTCAATTTAAGTGTTAGTTTTTTTTATATAACGTCGGAAGGCATACAAGCATCGCGCCACTTGATGTAAAGCGGCGGATGTTTTTAATATATTAAGTATTACTCGCGCGATGCCTCCTCTGCTGCTTACACAGCAACTCCTTTGGAGCTTACTGGTGACCTCACTCACACGCAGGAACACAATAACCCTCTAGTAAGTTGTTATTCGGCTGCGGTTTTCTGTGAGGTGGAAGTACTTCTCCAGATGGGCTGCTTTGATGCGCCTTACCTCTCTTAAAACATCCTGACCAAGACAAACAGATATGTTAATGCACACAAAAGTTTGTCTTGTGTGGGAACCGAACCCACGAGCGTTGGTGTCAAAGTCGCGTCATTCACGACGGAGCCACCGAGCTCGTCACAGATTATAGGAATATGTATAAGTACATATTTAATGTTTTTCCATAATTAGTTTATTTCAGAGTCTTTATATGTATATAGAGGTACAAGTAGCTCACTAGGGAGGTACTTTCACTTCACAGACGCGTTCAAATAATGACTACCTGAAGGGTTGCTGGGTTAGCAGTGGGGATAGCAACGCGCAACGATACGTATTTGCATTGCAAGCGATATCAACGGAATAATGTACCCAAAAACAGGTTTCGGTTCGTTAAGAGAATGTGTCGTAATATAATGGGCCCAATGGAATGAGATCTGAAGGGATTAATGGTACTGGGCTATTATAGAAATTATTCATTACAAAAAATATTGATCTCCTGTATAATATATTCTTGCATTCATACACTTAAAAATTGTTTGTTGTTTGTAAAAAACCTTTGAAATTCAAGATTCTGAGAACAGTAACAAGTATAAATATCATGATAGTGCTGTTGGATTTGCAATGAATGCTTGCAATATAGTAAGTATTGCTGCTGCGGTGCCACCCCTGCCGCTGCTGCGGTGCCACCCCTGCCACAACACCGCAACTCATACTTAACTTGGAGTTGCTGTGTTACTGGTAACCTCACTTACTCGCAGGAACACATCAACCCTCTAGGGAGCTGTTATTTCGTTGCGGTTTTCTGTGAGGTGGAGGTACCCCAGACGAGCTACTTCAATGTGCCCTACCTTTCATAAGTTTAAACTTTCATGCTCAAATTTATGAGAGGTAGCTCCATTTAACTTTAAGAATGCTACTAACTTATTACAAAACGTTAAAAATGTAAAAAGGGAGACAATACACAAAAGGGTTGAGACGAGGTACGCGGTGCTTCCTTTTTGAATACAAATTGCACATTAACCTAGGAAAATTGTAACACACTATATTATTAACAGCATAATAGTGAGGTTTCCATGAACTTAGTGGTGCATTGGTAGGTACTACTCGTACTTTGACACCAACGCTTCGATTCTCATACAGGACCAACATTTGTGTGCATGAACATGTCTGTTTGTCATGGACTGCATATTTTTGAGAGAGGCAGACCGCATCAAAGCAGTCAGTCTGCAGAAGTACCTCCACCTCACAGAAAACCGCTGCCAAATAACAACTTCTTAGAGGGTTATTGCGTTCCTGCTTGTGAGTTAGATCACCAGTAAGCTCCTAAGTAATTGTTGCATAAGGGGCAGAGTACTTAATATATTGCAAGCACTCATAAGTTACGGTAACTGCTTGACATCAGGTGGCTTTTTCCGCTCTGGCTTCATGTCCAGCTCCTTCTCTCGGAAGTCTATTCAACTCTGGAATACGTTACCAGTATCTATTAAGAAATCGTGCAGCAAATTTCTCTTTAAAAAGAAGGTACACCAATATCTTTTTGAAAGCTCGACAAGGCAGTAAGACCGTCATCATTATTTACATATTTCTATTTGTTTTAATATAAGTTGTAACAGTTATGTATGTCTAATACGTTTGTATGTATCGTATAATTTATATGTATGTACGTATATATATATGTATTGTAAGTATATATTTATTTAATGTATATATATGTATAGCCGCAAT
Source organism: Pyralis farinalis (assembly GCA_947507595.1). Lineage (NCBI taxonomy): Eukaryota > Metazoa > Arthropoda > Insecta > Lepidoptera > Pyralidae > Pyralis > Pyralis farinalis. The sequence continues at coordinate 33,387,472 of OX382260.1, read as the reverse complement.
CGCGCAATTCTCTGCACTCCCAAAGGTCGACTGGTAGAGAAAGCAACTAACATTAAGTCCGCCTATTGTACCAAAATGTAGAGAAAGTTTTAAATAAATAAATGTGCAATCTACATATAAATGTGTCAGCTTGCAGCTTTATCGTTTGTAATAAAGGGCTGCATACTGCCTAAATCACTGGTAGCCATATAATCCCCAGGCGGGTAGTCATTCAGTCAGACGAGCTGGTGTTAAGTCCTTTGAGATTTATGCTTCCTCGGACGTCTTGATCTCACGAGGATACAGGGAGATGTTTTGGTCACTGTTACTTTAAAATGCTAGTAAGTAATGATACCGTTACAAACATAAATAAATTAGAACTTGATTAAAAAATTGGCTTCCTGTATAGCCATTTTTATGCAACTTCGGTAGTGATACAAGCATACGGTCTTACTGATGTAGAGCGGTTACCGTAGCTTATGAATGCTTGCAATACATTAAGTCTCCTAAGTAATCAGGTGAATTAGGCAATTGACGGATGTGGCGCTGGGCGCTCAGTCTATTTCAGCTACTGTCACAGCATTATGTCGTATAGTAGTACACTGTTGTGGGGAAAGGCGGCTGATATTGAAACTATTTTTAAATTACAGAAGAGAGCCAACCGCTCTATTTATAACATGGGATCCAGGGAATCGCTTAGAGAACTATTCAAAGAAATAAATATCCTCACGGTTACCTCTCAGTATATTTATGAGAACATTTATGCTGGCAAAAATATAGATCATAATTTAGGGAAAATCTTAGAAGTAAGAATAGATTGCGTATGTACATCGGCTTGTTAAGACTAATCTTTTGTTGTAAATTGTATTTGAATCTATAATAAATTACCTGCAACATCTTTGTCTTCATCATCCGAACATGGACATAATCTACGACCTGATCACGCTGAATCAAATGGGCAAATCTCGCTTCATAAATAGCTATTAAACAATAAAAAAAAACCGGCAAGCGCGAGTCCGACTCGTGCTCCGAGGGTTCAGTAAAAAAATATTTTCGTAAATTATATTAAATATTTCTTACTTTAATGTAACTACAAATTTACTTGTGCTAAATGATATTGCTTCTTACCAAATTTCATGATACTAGGTCAACGGGAAGTACCCCGTCTTTCTGTCAAGATCCTTTTTCTCGAGGAGGGGTGGAGCTATCAAGCTGAAATTAATGTGGAATACTCAGGTCTGTAATCTCTTCGAACAGTGAAAAAATCAAAATTTTAAGTCAACGCAATCAAAAGATACGGCTGTTTATGCCTCGGTTATGCGTATATTTTGACACTCGCAAGGGAATTAAAACCTATAGGGTACTTCCTGTTGACCTAGAATCGTGAAATTTGGTAAGAAGCAATGTCATGTAGCACATGTAAAGGAAAAAATCTGAAAACAGTAAATTTTTGGTTATATCGAAAAAAAAATTGTTTTTTTTTCCAAAAATAATTTGAGAAAATATTTTTTTTACGGGATCGTCGGTCCGCGAGTCCGAAGGGTGTTTCTTTTATTGGTGACACTAAAGTTCGTCAATAGCTACTAAACAAAAAAGATATAATCGATTATTGTATGTATGACACTTATTGCGATTTGTTTATACATTTTCCCGACATTTTTGCACCGTCTCCGAAATATCGGGGAAAAATAACAAACAAATCGCGGTAAGACCCGTATCTACAATAGTGACATAAACAACCGTGAAAGTTTAAAATTGTACATAAAAAGCAAATACTAAAATGTTTAGTATTTTCCTATATATAAATAGAGATATTGAATGAATATTAATCGGTATGCTACCTAACTTAATCGTCTTTTCATAGAGGATTCATGATGGATTTAATTGGGAACTTCGCTTAGAAGTCTGTACAGACATACATCTGTGTGTGTGTGTGTGTGATAAAGGCATACCCATTTCTATGAAGTTACCTTACTGCTTCTACCTCATGCATAATAATATAATACCTGTGTGGTTCCAGAGAAGTTTTCTTCCGAGAACTCTCAAGTTGAGGAATGAGCTCCCTGCCGTTTTTCCAAGGGACTACAGCATGGGGTTCTTCAAGAGAGGCGTGAAGAGGTTTTTAAAGGGTCGACAACGCATGAGTGACACCCCTGGTGTTGCAAATGTTCGTAGGCTACGGTGACTGTTTACCATCAGGCAGGCCATATAGCTGTTTGCCACTTTAGTGGTATAAAAAAATGGAATCTCGGCCAGGGCGATGACCCCAGCCACACTGAAAATTGATTTAATACAAAACAACAAAAAAAAAAAAATCGGCCAAGTGCGAGTCAGACTCGCGCACTAAGGGTTCCGTTCCACTATCTATAAAAACGGCAAAAAAATTACCCCCTGGGAGCCCCCCTTAAATATTTGTTTTATTTTAATTTAATTATTTATTCTTGAAGTGAATATATAACTAAATATTCTGTGAATATTTCAAGCGTCTACCTGCTGCCGTTATCAATATCGAGCAAAAATGAGCAAAAAAATCACGTTTGTTGTATGGGAGCCCCCTTAAATATTTATGTTATTCTATTTTTTAGTATTTGTTGTTATAGCGGCAACAGAAATACATCATCTGTGAAAATTTCAACTGTCTAACTATCACGGTTCGTGAGATACAGCCTGGTGACAGACGGACGGACGGACGGACGGACGGACGGACAGCGAAGTCTCAGTAATAGGGTTCCGTTTTACCCTTTGGGTACGGAACCCTAAAAACGGTCGACAATTAGAGGCGAAAAATGTACTAAACTTTAATTTTTTATACGAAGCCGGGAAGCATACAAGTATCCCTTCTGATATAAAGCGGTTACCATAGCCTATGAACGCTTGAAATACTTTAACTATCACGTGTTGCCACCTCTGCTGCTAACACAGCGCCTCGTTAACGGTTTACTGGTGTGGTGTTTACTGGTTACCCATTAGGGAGTTGTTATTTAGCTACGGTTTTCTGTGAGGTGGAGGGAGATTTCTCTAAACGGACGCCGGTGATATGCCGCACCTCTCAAAAACACCCAGACCAATACATACAGACATATTCATGCACACAAATGTTTGTTCTGTGTGGGAATTGTGGGAACGTACAAGCATTATAAAGTCGCGTTACTAACCATTGAACTCGTTTAATTAAAAACTGTTTGATCTTTTTCTATTATTGTATAGAGATCTACCTATACCGGCCATAACTTCTGTCACAAATGAATATGAATTATTTTTTTACGAAGTAATGGAATCATAATAAAACTTGCATGTAATATTTATGGAAGTCTCAGCAAAAAATAAAATAAATGATTCTATGTAATTTGATCTAACCTGCTTTGTGTGCTTCCGCCAAAAATTTGTTCATACGGACTAACCCCGGCTGGCATCCACATGATAGCATAGTGTATCACTACTATACCATACCGTGCCACTATGTAAATGCAACATGCCGACGCTACCATGGTTGCACTTTCGCAAAATAACGCCTGAATCTTTTAACCATTTAAATGATTCTATTCGCAATGGCCACCTATAGCTTTGATACAGGCCTTTAATCTGTCTGGCCACGAATCAATGGATTTACGCACTGTTTCCATGAGAAATTTAGCCACTGCTTGCTCCGGAGATTTCTTGAGACACAATGGCGGCGTGTCGTTTCGAGCAGGCCATGTCCTCTAAAACTGACCGTAATTTGTAGTCTAAGGGGGTCAGATCTGGGCTAGACGAGGGATAGTCTTCAGCTTTTATAAAGTGCGGAACGTTGGTTTCCTTTTATTTGGTTGGTTACCTCATATGAGTAATAACGAATTCTCGGCTAGGGCGATGACTCCAGCCACGCTGAAATATGATTTAATAGTGGAAAAATAATATTAAAAGTGATTCACAGTAAATCCTATCTGATTTATGATAAGACTCAAAGACAATACCTTAGCCTTCATAAATTACTAAGAACTCGGTTTATTTTTGTTAAATAATATTTTTACTCGCGAAGGCCATGCGTTACCCCAAGGTAAGAGTTGTTTCTGTGTGCGTCTGTTAGCATTTTTCTCGGAAACGGCTAGGACGATTATGAATTATTATTAATTTCAACCTGATAGCTCTACCCGTTCCTGAGAAAAAGTTTCTTGACCGACAGACAGACGGACAACAAAGTGATCCTATAAGGGTACCGTTTTTAGGGTTCCGTACCCAAAGGATAAAAGGGAACCCTATTACTGAGGCTCCGCTGTCCGTCCGTCCGTCCGTCCGTCCGTCTGTCACCAGGCTGTATCTCGTGAACCGTGATAGTTAGACAGTTGACATTTTTACAGATGATGTATTTCTATTGCCGCTATAACAACAAATACTAAAAAATAGAATAAAATAAATATTTAAGGGAGCTCCCATACAACAAACGTGATTTTTAGGGTTCCGTACCCAAAGCGTAAAACGGAACCCTATTACTGAGGCTCCGCTGTCCGTCCGTCCGTCCGTCCGTCTGTCACCAGGCTGTATCTCATGAACCGTGATAGTTAGACAGTTGAAATTTTCACAGATGATGTATTTCTGTTGCTGCTATAACAACAAATACTAAAAAATAGAAATAAATAAATATTTAAGGGGGCTCCCATACAACAAACGTGATTTATTTGCTCATTTTTGCTCGATATTGATAACGGCCACAGGTAGACGCTTGAAATATTCACAGAATATTTAGTTATATATTCACTTTAAGAATAAATAATTAAATTAAAATAAAACAAATATTTAAGGGGGCTCCCATACAACAAACGTGATTTTTTTGCCGTTTTTAGGGTTCCGTACCCAAAGGGTAAAACGGAACCCTATTACTGAGGCTCCGCTGTCCGTCCGTCCGTCCGTCCGTCCGTCCGTCCGTCCGTCCGTCCGTCTGTCACCAGGCTGTATCTAGTGAACCGTGATAGTTAGACAGTTGAAATTTTCACAGATGATGTATTTCTATTGCCGCTATAACAACAAATACTAAAAAATAGAATAAAGTAAATATTTAAGGGGGCTCCCATACAACAAACGTGATTTTTTTATAGATAATGGTACGGAACCCTTCGTGCGCGAGTCCGACTCGCACTTGGCCGATTTTTATAGATACGGAACCCTTCGTGCGCGAGTCCCACTCGCACTTGGCCGATTTTTTATACAACGGCGGTAGGTATGCAAGCATATGATCCACCTGATATGTGACTATGAACTAAAGTGATAACTGTATCCTATGAACGCAGGTAATACATTAAGTATAACTCGCGCGATGCCATCTCTGGTACTAGCAACTCCTTAGGAGCTTACTGGTGACCTCGCTCACACGCAGGTATGTAAATTTAAAAACCGCATGACAGAAAACTGTGTCGGGAGAAAGTACGTCATATAAAAAAAATTAAAAACTGTGTACAAATTCTTATTAATGTAGGCAATAAAAATATAAATAATTACTCTTTTTTTTATACTACATCGGGAGGCATACAAGCATACGGCCCACCTGATGTAAAGCGGGTACCGTAGCCTATTAACGCTTGCGATATATTAAGTATCACTCGCGCGATGCCTCCTCTGCTGCTTACACAGCAACTCCTTGGGAGCTTACTGGTGACCTCACTCACAACCCTCTAGGGAGTTGTTATTTGGCTGCGGTTTTCTGTGAGGTGGAGGTACTTCCCCAGACGGGCTGCTTTCATGCGCCATACCTCTCTTACACTACATATCACAATAACTATTATAATAGAATATTTTTAACAGCCGCCGTACGTAACGTACGTTTACGTGAATGAATATAAAACCTTCATGTTTCTGGCTACACTCTGTATAAAGCTAAGCAATCGAATCTCATGAAGATAGTGTCTACAAATCTTGATCTTCAGTGGCAGCCCAGTTGACAAAGAACCGGCCTATGGACCAAATGGCCCCATTTTTTCCACTAAGGTGGCAATCAAGCATACAGCCTGCCTGATGGTAAACAGTCACCGTAGCCTATGGACATTTGCAACACCAGGGGTGTCACTCATGCGTTGCCGACCCTCTAAAAATCTCTTCACGCATTTCTTGAAGAATTCCATGCTGTAGTCCCTTGCAAAAACCTCGGTAGGGAGCTCATACATGGTATTCCAATACATGTACAACTAAATTCGTGTTTTCAGATTTAATGTACATATTCGTTATTAATACATACTCGGCGGTGAAGAAAATCATCGTGGGGAAACGCTCACGTCCAAGAAAGTATATTTTGAAAGAAGTGTGACCTTTCGTAAAGGTCTGATTAGCGCTCCTGGTTTGTGGAGATCTGACTGACGGCAGTCGCACTATGTAAAAACCAGTATCCTCGCCAAATCCTTAAGCTTAGCTAGCAATCCTAATGAATGTTAATGAACCCACCAATGGATTAGAAAATGGGATAACATTGATAAGAAAAGTGTATAAAAACATAAAATTATAAAACATATAATTATACAACTTGTCAGTGGCTTGTAAGAATTATAAAGACGTGTAATGTAAAATTAGATCGATCGATCTGTTCCCCCAGCAGCCACAACTTGTTTTATTAGAAACAGTTATAGTATGTGCGTTAAACTATTTAATTTACTTCCGAATCACATTCAAAATTTACAATTTAATGTTTTTAAAAGAATTATTCTTGGAATTTTAATTGACAACTGCTTTTACGAAGTGAATGAATTTATAAATTACTGCCGTGACGGTCACATAAAACGAATTGTAATTGAATTTTGACATGTTGAGTTGAGTTACCAAAAATATCATTCAAATTGATTATTCATAATTATTTAAGTCGACATTATGACCATACATGTATATATTTTTAATACTCAAATAATAGCATGACGACGAAATGTTTGCACATCGATAGAACGATAAAACATGCATGTTCACCAATTAAATACATAAGATCTGAAAATGTACCTACCATGTTTTATGCAAATAAATTATTATTATTATATCTCTTTTTTCACGGGTTTAATCCCGGTCATTTGATAGGCGTGCACGGGGATATGAATCCAACGCGTAGAGGCCCCTTCTAAAAGAATGATGTAATGTATTATACCAGCTGTGACCTGCTCTGAGCGATATCAATGGGAGGATATACCAACGAACAGGTCACATCAGTATTGAGATTATTGCATATGTGTCGGAAATAATTGAGCTATTATTATTATTAGATCTTTCTTATTTCACGGGCATTAATCCCGGTCATTTGATAGGCGTGCACGGGGATATGAATCCAACGCGTAGAGGCCCCTTCGAAAAGAATGATGTAATGTTTTATACCAGCTGTGACCTGCTCTAAGGGATATCAATGGGAGGATATACCCCCGAACAGGTCACGGCAGGTATTGGAACTATTGCAATTATTATTATTATTATTAGTATGAAAATGCGTGGAAGAAATTATTACTGCCCGTTTTTTTTAATTGAATGTGTCTCTGAAGTGCTCGTTTTCACTAAAATTTCCACACAGTCGCTTCAATTATTTTGCACACACTATCTGAATTCCTTTTCGGTGTTCAAGTATATTTTATCAGAGCTATTTATAGAAGTAGACTTGTTTCCTGTTTGTTGTTTAAATTATTGCAATTGATAATTTGACTCACAGTGCCACTATCTAATACACGATTTTGTTTATACGTCGGGAGGCTTACAAGCATACGGTCCACTTGATGTAAAGCGGTTACCGTAGCTTGTAAAGGTTTGCAATACATTAAGTATAACTCGCGCGATGCCACCTCTGCTGCTAACAGATCAAATCGTTAGGAGCTTACTGGTGACGTCACTCACACGAAGGAACACGGTTGCGGTTTTCTGTGAGGTGGAGGTATTTCCGCAGACTTTACAGTGCTTTAATGCGCCCAAAGTCTCTTAAAAATACCCAGACCGAGGCAAACAGACATGTTCATGCACACAAACGTTTGTCCTGTGTGGGAATCAAACCCCTTGGGGTCAAAGTAACGTAACAGCGCGTTTCGCCACTGCGCCACCGAGCTCGTCAAAGCTTTTGTCGAAGTGGGTGTGTCTCTGAAGTGCTTATTTTCACTAACATTTACACACAGTCGCTTCAATTATTTCGCACATTCTATTTAAATCCCTATTCGATGTTAAAGTATATTTCATCAGAGCTATTTATAGAAGTAGACTTGTTTCCTGTTTGTTGTTTAAATTATTGCAATTAATAATTTGACTCATAGTGCCACTATCTAATACACGATTTTTTTATACAACGCCGGGAGGCTTACAAGTATATGGCCCACCGGATGTAAATCGGTTACCGTAGCCTGTAATGGTTTGCAATACATTAAGTATAACTTGCGCGATGCCACCTCTGCTGCTAACACAGCAACTTTTAGAATATATTATATTCTAAAAAAATATGTAATACTGAATAATTATAATATATACTTACACATTAGCAGGCTTAGATCAGATCGCCACTAGATAAACGTAATACTGTTGGGTAGGTTCATAACTTAGCTTCTGACCACGATAAAGGTCTACACATACTACTGACACCAACCCTTACTTATCTCACTGCTGGGATGTTATCTCCCTTGATAGTCGTAGAGCTGAATTTTGGAAACGTGGTGTAGGCAAGTTGTAATATCGAAAAATATTCATTTTTTATTTTTAGCATATGTACCTATAGTCCAGATATAAAAACTCCAGACTAGATTATGAATTAATATTGAAAATATGTGATTTTTTAATAACTTCTTTATTAATTAATATTGAAAGCACATATCTTCAATATTATAAACTTTATAAATTAATATTTTGGTATAAGTACATTCATATGTATACACGGTATTACACCAAAATAAAACAGATCTTATTTTAACAAACACACATTTGAAATTTATTTATACTCATACATACGAGTATATGTAAATAGATTATGACAAAACGGAATGTCAGGAACAGAATAATAATAATAATAAGTGAACCCTGCCGATAACCATTTTGTTAGTAGGTAGGGTGCTATTGATCCGGACAAATCACGAAATTAAATAGAAGACTACAGCTAAATAACAGTTCCATGAAGGCTTGTTGTGTTTTATTTCATGAGGGGTAGCTGTATTAGCAGCGGGCATGACATCACACAAGAAATATTTCTGATATTACAAGTCTTCGTAGATCACTTTACATTTGTTGAGTTTGAGTTCGAGTTGACGTTCCGATGTAATTTAGAAAAGGCATTATTGTATGATTATATCCTTGATTGCTCTCTATAAATAGCATAATAAAAGAAGGCCTTAATCTTTTTCAGCGAAATGAAAATACTTGGATTATTAAGAGTCTTGTTTAAGCTTAGAGCTTAAACAAGACTCTTGTTATGCGATATCAACAAATGATTGCTTTCAGTTGACACATGTATTGTCAGTGTCAGGTTCGTTAGCACCAAACGTTACGATAATCCCCACAGTTTCGTCAGACCCTTTGTGTGTTCTACGAATTGTATAATACGGGAGCAAATAACATTTTAAAAAGTGATTCAAATGAATCATAACGGAATATCCATTACGATTCATTTGAATAACTTTTTATCATTATAAAAAATGGTGACAAATTTATTTTTTAAATAAAAATAATACATTTTTAAATTTCGTGAATGGCGCATTGATCTCGGAACACGTGACTTCATTTGTAAGTAAAAAGAACTACGAGCTGTAAAAGTTATTATTGCCATTGATTAAATAGTAAAAAAACAAATAAATTACAATCAAGTTAGTTAAGTGCCATAAACTTTCAAATAGGAATAAAATAATAGCTTTTACGGGTTTTAATTTAATTGTATTAAAAAGACGTCGCGTACTTTTTACTCGAGATTTTTAAATAAGTAATCTTTACTCCTAGTTTTGCTTCATTTAAAGGGCATGTATTTAAAATGATATTATTTTAACATAAATATACATTATGAATAATTTGACCATAATTTACATTGACTAGAACTATTTTGTGTGGTTCCACTACCGATTGGTTCATCGCAGGAACTGTAAAACACTTGTGAAAACATCTTCACACCTTTCTTGAAGAACCCCATACTGCAGTCTCTTGGGAAAACCTCGGCAGGGAGATCATTCCACAATTTGAGATTTCTCAAAAGAAAACTTCTTTATTATTATTATTATCCTTTATTGCACAAAACACTATATAGATACAGAGTAAAGTATTTCATTCGCAAAGGCGAGCTTATCTCTAGAAGAGATCTCTTCCAGCCAACCTCCAACAGTGGGATATATTGTTAGGTACGGAATAGCTGTAAGTGCCTGATAAATGTTACGTACACAGATATTTAACATACATACATATACACAAACACATATATACATATAAACATATAGATACACATACATACACTTATTTCTGAATAGATAAATAATAATCTTTCAATTTATTTTTAAATGAGAATACAGATGGGCTTTCACGAATTCGAGTGGGTAATTTATTCCACAGCTGGGCAGCACGGTAAGTAAAGGAGTTATAAAAAAAGACCGTTTGCGCAGCTGGGAGCAGTAGCGTCTTGGTATGGCAGGGACGACGAGAACGGGTGGTAGGGGGTAGGAGGTTGAATCGGCGGCGGAGGTACGTGGGAGCAGCAGGATTATGGAGGATCTTATAAAGAAAAGTAAGGATATGGACGTTGCGGCGGAAACGAATAGGGAGCCATTTTAATCGGTTGCGGTACTCAGTAATGTGGTCACATTTCTTAAGTCCGAAGATAAACCTAATTGCAAGATTTTGCAAACGTTCCAGTTTATTTAGAAGTGTCTCACTTGCATCCAAATAGCATACATCGGCGTAGTCGAGAAGAGGTAGAAGAAGAGCATTGCTAAGCATGACTTTAGTTAAAAAGGGGAGAAAGTTCTGGAGCCGCCTAAGGGAGTGAAACGAAAAGTGTATTCGTTTGCTAACCTCATTGACTTGAGCAGACCAAGATAAATTACTGTCCAGGATAAGGCCCAAGTTTTTCGATTTAGGAGTGTACGGTATCTCAGTGCCACTGTAAACAATCTTTGGCAATAAACCCAGTTTAGGCATTATCCTGCTGCTGCCGATAATCATTGATTGCGATTTTTGAGGGTTAACCAGTAGACCAAACGATGCAGCCCAGTCCTTAACAGCATCAAGATCCGAATTCAAAGATTGGACTGCTAAGCACATATCTGATGGTACAAAATGGCGGTATATTTGTAGGTCATCTGCATACAGGTGGTAGGAAGAAGAAATAGCATGAGTAATTTGATTAATAAAAATCGAGAAAAGAAGTGGAGATAATACGCCGCCCTGTGGTACACCGACTTTTAAGGTGGACCAACTTGAACAGTTGTCATCAATTTTGATGCACTGTTGTCGATCTCGGAGATAGGAGTCAAACCATGAGATTGCGGTAGGAGAAACGTTAAGTGCACGAAGAGTGCCAAGTAACATATCAAAATCCACTGAATTGAAAGCACTGCTAAAGTCAAGTAATACAATAACAGTAAGTTCTTGCCTATCCATTGCATTACGTATATCTTCTGTAACATGAAGCAAGGCACTGACAGTGCTGTGCGATGGACGAAACCCCGATTGAAACGGGCTGAGTAGATCGTTTGCAGCTAAATATGAATGAAGTTGCTTGTGGACAGCGTCTTCTAAAACTTTAGAGAGAATAGGAAGAATTGATATAGGACGATACTCTGAAAGAGAAGAAGGGTTGGTAACTTTAGGATATGGAATAACGTAAGCCTTTTTCCATGCCGTCGGATAGATATTTGATGCCAGGGAGAAGTTAAGTATGTGCGTAATAACCGGCAAAATATCGTCCAAGACAAGCAATAGCATATCAAGACTCACGTTATCGCTGCCCACAGCTTTTGTTGATATCGACATTATGGTTTTCTTAACATCCTCCTCCGCAATGCTATGAAAAGAGAATGGAGTACAATTAGGTCGCAGCGTATTGGACAGTGCACGGAGGGATGACCCTTTAGTGGTGTCATCTAGAACTATAGGAGGTTTAGAGAAGTGACAGTTCAAGGCATCCAAATCATGAATTATCTTAGTCGAATTAGAGTTATTGCCCACGCCAATTGACCTCAAAAATTTCCAAACTTGTGAGGTTGATTTATTACGAAGACTTGTGTGAATATGACGACGTTTTTCATCCCTACACAACCTGTTGCAAATGTTACGTAGTTTTTTATAGTTAGTGAGGTTGTCATCGGTGGGTTTTCTTTTGTATGCAGTCTTAGCTCTGTCTCTCCTCTTCATCATTTTCTTAATAGTAGGCGTGAGCCAGGGTGCCGGAAAGTGTTTTAGTCGTACGGCTTTAACAGGAGCATGAGTATCATAGATATTAGTAAGCCATCGTGTGAAGATCTCAAGTTTTGTATCTACATTATCACAAGTCCAAACCTGCGCCCAGTCTACGCGGCGCACGTCCTCCCTCAAGCGTTCCAGATCAATATTTTTAAAGTCACGCTGAAAAATAAGTTTACGTTTATGTTTTATAGAACGTATTTTATACGATAGAAAAAGAAGGTCATGATATGAAAAAGGAGCAGTTAGTTGTCCGTGAACGTTGACAAGTTCCGGCTTATTGGAAATTATTACGTCAAGTAGAGAAGGTCTTGAATTAGGAGCGTGATGAGTAGCAGAAAGAGATAATATGCTTAAATTTAGCGAAGATACTATAGCATTAAGAGACCGTGATCTAAAATCATCCTTCAGGAGACAAGTATTGAGATCACCCATTACAATAACATGATCATAATTGGGAGAAAGACTTTCAAGGACAGTTTCAAAGTGATTAAAGTAATTAACCGTGTTGTTAGGACTGTACGCGACCCCAAGAAGAACTCTTGTGTGGTGTAACACAGCTTCGATGAAAAGATATTCAATAGACCCAGAGTAGTCACTAGGTGATTGGGAAACAATTGTGCAGGGAATGCTGCCACGAATGTATATAGATACACCACCACCTCTAGCCCCAACACGGTCATTACGAAAAAGTTTATAGCCAGGAAGAGAACAAAGTGTGGAAGGAAGTGTTGGTTTTAACCATGATTCAGAGATAAGGATGCAGTCGACTACGCCATCTTCAAATGTTGCCAAGAAATCGGAGTAATGACTAATAATGCTCTGCGCATTGAAGTGTACAATATTGAAAGCTTTAGGAAAAGCAGAAAAAACAGAATGCAAGTTATCGTTAAGAGTAGAATTGTCAATACTCCGATCCGAAATGCCATCGCTCGTGTCATCACCAAAAGCACTACCGTAACTGTTTGACCCAGAGCATGATAGATAATCGTCATCACTATCGAAAGACATATATATATATATATACAATAAATACTTAATAGATATATAATACTTAATAAATATGAATATATGATATACAGGCCAAGCAAGAATGCTCAAATAACTAAATATCCAATAATACCCGACTCTCATTGGCATTGGTTGAAAGAATTAAACAGTATAAAACAGTGCACAACCCGGTTTTACAAAACCACAATAAGAATGATTTCACTTAACGTTAGTCAACGTTTACAGTCTTAAAACAAATGAATCCATTACATAGACATAAGAACAAAAAAAAAAATAGAAATAAAGACTATGCAATAGTAATTAAATAAAAACAAAACAAAAATAGAACGAGTGCCACAATAAAGAACATTAAAGTAATAATTTGACATCTGTGAGCATTACACGCATACATAATCTGCGCAAATTGGAACATATTTTTCTAGTTGACGTTAGCTGCCAAATGAACCTGACATGACAAATCTGTCAGTTTACAATAATTTAAGTGACTTTAAAAAATTTAATTATACTTATCTACATTTACAAAAGTATATTGTGGCACAGCACAGTATTAAAACAAAATGCAGGTATTTGATAGCAAAGTTTCGGTTAGTAGCAAAAAACAAAAGTAGTCAGTGAGTTATAATGAAAGTAAGCAGGTACCTACATACTAGTTACCTACAAAATACCTGCGACATTGATTGAAAAATGGATTTCGTGAACTTAAACAGATACTACCTAGATGGAAATCAGTTTCACTGGGATGGCGCAACCGGCGGAAATTGTACCATCAGTTGCTGCAGTTCGGCTGTTGCAACAACTTTTCGTCGACTTTTGTCAGGAAGCTGTACCACGATCACACCATCAGAGGACCAGCACTGCTTAATCCCAAAGTGCTTTCTGGCCGCCACAAACACCTGCTGCCTGGACTTAGTAAGGAACTCAGTCACCACAATACCGGATCCCTTGAGGGATGTTTTTGCAGACCACACAGCAGTTCGATGCCGCAAGGAAGCAAAGCGGACGAGAATAGGTCTAGGCTTGTCCTTCTTAATCCCGAGACGATGGCAGGCCTCTATATCGCACTCTGCAATCGATACCTTCATGGGTTGTTTAAAATATTTCTGTATTTTGCTCACCAAGTCCTCCGTGTTGTCTTCTCTTACACCGTGGATGAGCAGCACCTTACGCCGGCAGTGATTCTCTTGACGGTCCAACCCTTCCATCAGAAGCTCCATTTGTGACTTGATCATACTAATGGCTCTCCACATAAATGCCTTGAAAGTATGGTAATCGGAAGCAAGTGTCTTTAATGTATGGGCAGCGCCTGTCAATGTGGTACCTGGTTGCTGAGTTAAACTCTTCTCAAAGTCGTCCATTCGTGTAGTGAACAGTGCCACAAGCTCAGTCATATTTTTGTTCAACATGTCCGCCACATCCTTGTTGTTCATGTTTTAATTGTGTGAGTGATGATGTTCAAAGAAATTATGCCAATATGAGCAGGTTAGTCCATTTAATGGAAATACATAAGATTTATAATTAAAATTATACTTTATATAATAAAACTTTTAAAATAATACTGGAGCAAAATTTTGTGTTCTTCACTCTACAACTACCCACGCAGAAAAAAAGGCAGGGGTGTTAGACGGAGTCAGAAAGAAGTTGTTGTGTCATATCGAAGCATACATCAATCTATACCTATAATTTCACACCAAATCCCTTGTGGGGTAGGCAGACAGAACCGAGCGCCACATGACTCGATACTCACAAACCTTGTTCTCGCTTCTTTAACATTGCTTTTCTTATGCTTTCTAAGGCTCCTGACACCAGCTTCTGATAAAACGCGATCAATTTGCTCATGGTAGATCATCGAAGAATATATTGTAATTACAATTGTAGTAGACAACTAAATATTTAAGTCTGGTTGTTTTCTAGATAGAACTTATAATATTTACATAGGAAACACCCAGATTACTATGACTATGTACATGAATACAATATGTTTGCCTTGCGTTGGAATCGAACCCACCACCTCTATTCTTAATATAGCCAAGTGACACTCAGTCTCTATAGCCGCAGAGATCGCGGTGGCTAGGTGGAGCTGTGAAGCTCTCTGTCGCCCGTGGCTGGACTGATGCAGTATGGGGAGGGAAGTTTGAAAACAGCCACTATCGAAAGATGATGAATGGAAGAATGAATTGCGGAATGAAAGAGAGTATGATGTATGAATGTGTATTTATTATACTTTAATGATTTTTAAAAAAATGTGTGTATAACATACATATTGCTGCTTAAATCGCCTTGCCCACGGCAGGGGTGTACGTATATGTAAAAAAAAAAAAAAAGTGACACTCAGTCTCTTCAAAATTATTAAATAGTTTTTGCCTGTGACTGAACTTTGGTCTCGCATTTGTTCCAAGTGTTTGCATAAACTCCATCTTGATAGCATAATAACCGCACTGTACAATTCGAACCTCGTTATAAACATTCTTAGCAAATACTCGCGAACAAATTAATGAACGCGACGAAGGGTTGAAAAACAATTATTAATTCATTACGAATGAGACGTGTGAGGGTGTTTCCAGACAAATCGTGAGAAGATTTGTTTAGGAGCCCCACGCACGTTCCGACATTGTCTAGGTTTTGACGAGCGAGGCAGTGGAGTGGTTAGCAAGGCTACTATAGCACCAAAGCTCGTGGCTTCGATTCCCGTACAAGTCGAACATTTGTGTGCATGAACCTATGAACGCTCGCAATACATGAAGTATCATTCGGGCGATGCTACCTCTGCTGCTAGCACAGCAACTCCTTAGGAGTTTACTGGTGGTCTCACTCACCTGCAGGAGCACAATAACCTTCTAGGGAGATGTTATTTGGCTGCAGTTTTCGGTTAGGTGGAGACGGTCTACTTTGATGCGCCGTACCTCTCTTAATATGTCTGATTGCCGTGGCCTGGATGTTTTTAAAAGTTGTCCGACGTACAGTGGTGAGCGCGAGGGTATAGAGGTAGGGCATATCAAAGCAGCCCGACTGGGGAAGTAACTCTTTTTTTATACTACGTCAGGAGTCATACAACCCTACGGTCTACCTGATGTAGCCTATTAGCGCTGGAAAAATATTAAGTAATATTCGCGCGATGCCTCCTCTACTGCTTACACAGCAACTCCTTATGAACTTACTGGTGATCTCACTCATACGCAGGAACACAACAACCCTCTAGGGAGTTGTTATTTGGCTGCGGTTTTCTGTGAGGTGAAGGTACTTCCCCAGACGGGCTGCTTTGATGCGCCCTACCTCTCTTAAAACATCCAGACCAAGACAAACAGACATGTTCATGCACACAAATGTTTGTCATATGTGGAAATCGAACCCACGAGCGTTGATGTCAAAGTCGCGTCTTTTACGACTGAGCCTCCGAGCTCGTCAAAAACCATACCATACCTCATAGCAAACCTTACCAAAATTAACAACTATTTGGAGGTTTGTTGTATTCCTACAAGTGAGGTTACCAACATGCTGCTAAGGAGTTGCTGTGATAGCAGCATAGGTAGTAACGTGCAATAACTGTATTGGAAGTATTTATAGGCTTGTAACCACTTGACATCAGGTGGTCCGTGTGCTTGTTCACCTCCCAATGTTGTATGAAAAGATACCCCAGATTAAATCGATGTTTAAGTTTAGTTGCCAAGTTTTCAATATATTTTAACAGTATGAAAACAAGGTATCTATTTATTAATATCTAGAAAATTACTTCCGGACCAATTTTGTGAGTTTCCATCTTGTATGTCACTCTTCTCCGTGGCGTGATCACGTTTCTTAATCCATTAGGATTGGCGGAGTCTAAGCTAAGCTTAAGACTTTGGCTTAAGGATTTTTACATAGATCGACTGCCATCAGACAAGAGAAAAAACCAGACACTTTCTTAGACCTTTTTCCTCACATCGAGTTTCCTCACGACGATGATTTCGAAATGTTTCCTTCACCGTCGAGCAATTGACCGTAAATCTATATAAATATCGATACTAACTTAAGAAAGGTAGGGCGCATCAAAGCAGCCCGACTGGGGAAGTACCTCCACCTCACAGAAAACCGCAGCCAAATAACAACTCCCTAGAGGGTTGATGTGCTCCTGCTACCAGTAAGCTCCCATGGAATTGCTATTTTAGCAGCAGAGGTGGCATCACGCGAGTGATACTTAATTAAACCAGCGTTCATATGCTACCATAACCACTTTACATCAGGCAGAGCGTATGCTTGTATGCCTCCCGACGTTGTATCAAAAAGAAAAACTAATATATAAAGGCGAAAAATTAGTTTGTTTGTTTGAACGCGCTAATCTCTGGAATATCCATTCGGATTTCAAAAATCTTTTTTGCATTTGATATCACGATACGTGCCTTGGAAGCTAAAGAAATTAGAAAAGCGATTCCTACATAGGTATCGGGGTACACGCGAATGAAGACGCGCGGTAAAGTTAGTATGCTCCACGAAAACACGAATTAGTGGTACACGCCCACATGTATGCTATTATTTTAAAAGTGAAAAAAAGAAAAAATACATATCGTTAAAGATTTTCTGCTAAAAATGTAGGATAGATTTTTGCAGGCCAAAATAAAACAAACGGACGAGAGGAATTCCACAAATTCTAGTCTCGCGTTTTGTAGATTAATGTTCATGCAGAAAATGGGCGTGTTATTTGTCGCGACATCAGTGGCCCGCCTTTTTGTGCTTGCAAACAAGAATGTTTGCTAAAGAAAATAAACATCTCAAAATTGAATGCCTCGTAATGAGGACTGCCTACCGTAATGTTTCATTATATAATGCTGTTTATACAACAATGGCCTTTGTTCAGTAAATCAATTCAAGCCCAGTTGCCTGCGGCGGCTCAGATTTGTATTGAAATGTGTTGAAATAATATTGTTATAAATTATTTATTAGACCTTTTGGTAACTTCGTGATCATTAGAATTGCGAATAGGTAGTAATTCCTTTAATGTAGTTCAATTTTAACGTTTTATTCTTTCTTTATTATCGGTCAGATGTTCGTAATGATGTTAGTATATTTTGGCTTTTATCTGGGGTTAATGAATTATAATGTTAGTGGAGTATCAAATTAGTACACATAATCAGTGGGTTATTATGTAACTAGTCCATGATTTTATTATTTATGAACGCATTTTTTAGAATATTTCTTTGTTTTGGTCCTCATTTTATTTATGTATGAAAGAAACAGAATTTAGTTTCTTTTTAGGGTTCCGTACCCAAAGGGTAAAACGGAACCCTATTACTGAGGCTCCGCTGTCCGTCCATCTGTCACCAGGCTGTATCTCATGAACCGTGATAGTTAGACAGTTGAAATTTTCACAGATGATGTATTTCTATTGCCGCTATAACAACAAATACTAAAAAATATAATAAAATAAATATTAGAGGGGGCTCCCATACAACAAACATGTTTTTTGCCGTTTTTATAGATAATGGTACGGAACCCTTCGTGTGCGAGTCCGACTCGCACTTGACCGATTTTTTTAATAAGCATACGCCCATGCATGCATGATGTAAAGCGGTTACCGTAGCCTATAAATGCTTGCAATACTTTAAGTATTACATGCGCGATGCCCGCTCCGCTGCTAACACAGAAACTCCTTAGGAGCTTACTGGAGACATCACTTAGGAACACAACAACCCTCTAGGGAGTGGTTATTTGGCTGCGGTTTTCTGTGAGGTGGAGATACTTTCCCAATCGGGCTGCTTTGATGCGTCCTATATAACGGTATACAAAATAACTCTGTGACTATTTTGACAGATATTAAATAATATGTGACACTCTTAGGCCTATATTGCTAAGCGATATAGTGCAGCTATCGGGTATCGATATTGTAAACAAGTACATATTTTTATCTCTGCCTACCCCGCAAGGGACTTGGCGTGAAGATATACATACATACATACATACATATTTTTCTCAAGTGAAGCTCAACTGCCGTGCACCACGGTTTATCAGATATCTAACACTATTGGAACCTAAATTGTGAGTTGTTACCTAACACATCGATTCCTATAATATAGATTGTAGAACCGCCTGAACGCCTGGTAATTCTCCCCTGTTGCCACTAAATCAGAATAGTATACTACGCCGGATGTGACAAGGCAAGGAATTTAACAAATCGTCGCAGGAACACAACAACCCTCCATTGTATTGTTATTTGACTACGGTGTTCTGGGGGGTGGAGTATCTTTGTTGCGCACGATCTCTCTTAAAATACCCAGACCAAGACAAACAGACATGTTCATGCACACAAATGTTTGTCCTATGTGGGAATCGAACCCATAAAGTCAAAGTCGCGTTGTTAAACACTACGCCACCGAACTTGTCAAGTACAACGGTATAGCTTGTCAAATATGCTACAGTAAGCACATTATAACAGGTCAGCCGTATGCTTATATGCCTCTCGACTTTGTATAAAAATATATACTTGTTTACACTATCGATAGCTGCACTATACAGCTTAGCAATATAGGTAGTATTCATACCTTAAGAGTGACACATATTATCTAATATATGTCGAAATAGCCACACTGTTATTTTGTATACGCCCCCCCTGACATAAATTCTCATAGTATTTGTTCGTGGAACATGGAATTACACCAATAAATATCCTTTACGTCTCCAACATTCCCCGATACAGTTCATTCCCCGATACAGTTTCGGGGAGCATTTTAAAATGGTACCTAGTACATTTGCATGAAAAATGCGACCGATACTCGGGAGATTGCGAGCACGCACGCCTATCAAAGTATCGTGATTGGCTCGTTATGTACTCGAAATTGTGGGACCAGTGATGTCTGTATACTAGAAATGACTCTGGAAAGGTCGATATACAAATACAACAAATACAAATATATTTATTTACCAAAAAGTTTTCTTACACAAATTACAGCATGACATTCGTTTTTTTTTAAGAAACGAATCGTCAATTACCGATTGTATGTACCTTGTCCGTTATCAATCGAGCCCGCACTAGGCGTAGCCTGTATCGCGGGGACCAAAACAACTTGGGATTACCTGCGACATATATGACAATACGATACAACATCCCAAAGCCAAAAATTTAAGACTAAAATTTAAAAAAATAATATTACTACAAAAATGGGGATTTAAACAATTCAAACAACTTAGAATCTACAAAAACAGCAACTACAATAGAATTCTGAGGAACTATTCAGTCTCTGCATAGTCCCAAGTCATTAAAAATGGGATAAGAATTTGTTTTGCCTTGCGAGTGGTGTGCTGGCTTATGTCCATTTTCTTCATCATTTAAAGGAATACGCAATAATTACTAGTGAAGGGAAATATGTATGCGTTCGTCCATCAAATCTAAAACATTCTATTCTAATATACATAAAACATTCTTAATAAACAAATCTAGAATGATCTGCTAAAAAAATTATTGGATGCCGGGATCTTGTTTTAATTTAGGTACGAGTAGAATGTGTTTCTATATTATAAAAGTATAGAATCAAAATTTTACTAAAATAAGAGTTAAGGGAAGTTGAGGGAGAAATGAAAAAAAAACATGTTGCATTCGTCTTATACTACGACTAGCAAGCTAGCAAGCAGACATTTTCAATACAAGGAGTATTCGCTTGTTGCCATCGTCACAGCTAATGGAAACACAAAAAATGAATTACACGATTGTATACTTTAGATTCAGATTTTTTTCACTAGGTTATAAAGATTATACGCGTGGAGTGAGACCTCTTAAGCAGGTGCACGGTGCGAGAAAAAAAGAGAATGAATTAAGTAGTAGGTTTATCTAAACGGTCCGTCTTATAATTAGCTTTGTCTAGCTTGTAGTAATAACAAAAGAGTTAACAATGAAATGTTAATCATTGCTTTATCTTTTATTAGTTTTCAAATAGATAATACATGTCTTGACAAAAATTGAAAAGGGTATTCTGAGATGGTTTGGTCATTTAAAAAGAATGAATGACAAAAGAGTTACAAAAGAAGTGTAGCGGGCAAGAGTAAATTGAGATATCGGTAGGGGCCGCCCTAGGCGTACAAATATGCTCGTAGATCAAATAGGTGATGTGTAGAAAAAGGGACAAATCAAAAACACCCAAAACCGAAGAGCATGCATGAAGAGGTTGATTAGCACCTGGCGCTCCATACTCTCTGCCTACCCCGATGGGTATGTATCATCATCATCATCAGCCTGTATCTACCCACTGCTGGATATAGGCCTTCCACAATGCCTTCCACCATATGCGATCCTCCGCTTTCCGCATCCAGCCGCTTCCGGCCGCTTTTTTATGTCATCGGTCCATCTAGAGCGGGGGCGTCCAACGCCTCGTCGTGCCATGCGCGGTATGTAGGTATGTAGTTTGCAAATACGGTATTACAAACCTAAACTATGTAACCTACTCTATTTATATATTTATGCTATTAAATAGATAAGGTATCACAGTTAATAGATGCAGCGAGCAGGCTAAGGAACAACAAACACGGAGCATGCCTTTTATAACGCTCTTGTCGCTGCGCCGGGGCGCGCGGAGTAGTGGCGTTGAAGTATAATGATAAGGGTCTCTACGCCATTTAAAATGCATATATAATAAATAGCAGTGACAGCCTAGTGGATAAAGAACCATCATAGTGACCAACGGGTCCCAGGCTCGAATCCTTGCATGTACAACTAAATTCGTGTTTTGGAATTTATGTAAATATTTTTGTGTTTGCCACTTACTCGGCGGTGACGGAAATCATCGTGAGGAAACCCGCACGTCCATGAAATTATATTTCGAAAGACATGTGGCTTAACCTGACAAAGATCTAGTTTACCCTCTGGTTGTGGAAGTCTGACGGCAGTCGCTCCGTGTAAAAATCTGTATCTACGCCAAATCCTTAGGCTTAGGTAGCGAACCCCGCCAATCCTAATGGATAAGGAAACGGAATAACGCTAAGAAGACGACGCACCCGTAAGAAATAATAAACAAGTGTTGGTGCCAAGCAAGCCCACGTGACTTGCTTGACTTGCGTCACCCCGTTCTCTGGGGTGATCGCTTCAGATGAAACCTTTGACGCCTTCCCGGCTAAAGGCAGTCCCAGGGGGTGTTTTAGTCAGTAGAAATCTGACATCATCAGTTCCTTCGTACGAAATTGTATCTTTGGAAGATCTCACCTCCTCCCTTCTATTTTCCGGAGGGTGCCCCTCACGGAAGAATGACTAATGCACATCCGCGTGTGTGGGTTAGTCCTTCTTTTGTGGGTCTACAATTTTCTTGGGCTGAACACAAAAAAAAAATCTTGCTTGACTTGTTGAGACGCCGCGCCGTGCCGCATGCATCGACGACACGGTGTTACAGGATCAGCATACTGGCCATTCGCTCATCAATCATTATTCTTCTGTTGCCCGTATGTTGTCCTTGTGTTGTCGCCCTTAGGTAACATTTCCTTCATTGTATTTGAAGTGGTATCTGCGTTTATAGATTACTTATACCGTCAACTTACCTACACAAGGTTAAGGAATTCAGGGCAGGCAGTCTCAACAGATATACGAGTAGCATTATTATTAAATAGTCAACGTTGCTAATTTTCCGAGTCCAAAAACTGCTTTGAAAATTGCGCAAAGCTGTTTGTGCACGGAACTTTTGCATTTGAAAAGAGTTTTTGCATTTGAAGAAACATAAATGCAAAGAAATAAGTCTCGCGTAAAGACGGAACGAAGTTAACGTTTTTCGTTTTTTTTTGATTCACAGTCTTTAGTTTTTTTGAAGGGTTGTTGTTTTCGCGAGTGAGTGAGATTACTATAGGCAATTTTTTTATATACAATATCGGGAAGCATACCAGCATACGCCCCACCTGATGTAAAGCAGTTACATTACATATATATACATCAAGTATCACTCGCGCGATACCACCTCAGCTGGTAACGCTCACTCACACGCAGGAATACACCAACTTTCTAGAGAGCTGTTATTTGGCTGCAGACATATATATATATATATATATATATATATATATATATACATGTTCATGTTTGTCCTATATGGGATTCGAATCCAAGAGGGTTATTCACGGCTGCGCCATCGAGCTCGTCAAGACGACGAAACTCCCGGCCTAGTATAAAATAAAAACTTTTGTATATATTATACAACGTCAGGAGGTATACATGCAGGCATGCGGTCCACCTGATGTAAAGCGGTTACTCTAGCCTCCTTAGGAACTTACCGGTAATCTCATTCTCACGCAGGAACACAACAACTTCCGGTAGTTGTCATTTTGCTACGGCTTTCTGTGAGGTGGATGTACCTCTCTTACAAACACTCAAATTAAGACAAACAGATATGTTCATGTACACATATGTTTGTCATATGTGGAATTCGAACCCACGAGCCTTAATGTCAATGCAGCGTTACTAACCACTGCACCACCGAGTATAGTAGTTAAAACACAAGATGTCTTTGTTGAAGCTGCTTGCCGGATTTAGGTATCTAGAATACTTGATATAAATCATTTTACATTAAATTTCCTTTTAGAATCGGTAAAGTAAAACAGAAAACTAAATAAAATTCTTACAAAAGAATACTGAATTGAGGTTAATGTGGAAATCTGGTCTCCCTGGACATAGCAATTGCAGGTAATTATTCTGGAGAAATAATTGGGCGGTACGGAAATGAGGGACCCTTTGGCAGGTCAAAGGATGTCGTTGCATTTTGGGATTGGTTTTATAATAATATATTTTAAGAAATATAGACGTCAGTCTCGCTCACAAATTTCCATTAAAAAATCCGTCAAGTGCGAGTGCGATTTGCGCACTGAGGGGAACCCTACTAAAAAACTATTAAAAAACTATTTTCGCAAATTATTGTATGTACGAGTATGTACGTATATCTTCAGGCCAGGTCCTTTGCGGGGTATGCAGAGAGAACCGAGCGCCATAAGACGCGGTCCTTACATACTTCACTTTCTTCTCTAACAGACCAGTTCATGTACACAAATGTTTGCACGCAAATTATTTTACCAAAAAAATTTTTTTTTCGTGAAATAACAACAAATTTACGGTTTTCGAATTTTTCTCCTTTAGTTGTGCTACATGATATTGTTTCTTACCAAATATCATGATTCACAAACGAGTCACAAACAGCCGAGTCACAATCTTTTGATTACGTTGACTTAGAAGTTTGATTTTTTCACAGCTAGAAGGGACTGCAGATCTGAGTATTTGATATTAATTTCAGCTTGAGCCGTCCGTGAGAAAAAGGGTCTTGACAGACAAACAAACTGACTTGAGAGACGGGCAAAAAAGTGATTCTATAAGGGTGCCGTTTTTTCTTTTGAGGTACGGAACCCTAAAAATGAGGATTATCTACAATAAACTCACATAAATTTTCTAATTTAAAATTCTTAATAAATTTACCTGGTGACTACTAAATATAAATACAGAGAAGTTTAATAAAAACGGTTTATTTATTGCAGAGTATGTCGTGAGTCGTTGTGGGACTTCGTAATTGTAATGGACAATATGTAGTGCGTAAGTCATTGTCGTTCATCTTTAGAGCCAAAGCCAATCTGATATGCACGTGACATACTTACTGAACGGTTAGCAAACGAGACTCTGACCAATAATAATATATTAAGACATGTAGGGCGCATCAAAGCAGTCCGTCTGGGTAAGTACCACCACCTCACAGAAAACCGCAGCCTAATAACAACTCCCTAGAGGGTTGTTGTGTTCCTGCGTGTGAGTGGGGTCACCAGTAAGCCCCCAAGGAGTTGCTGTGTTAGCAGCAGAGGAGGAATCGCGCGAGTGATAATTAATATATCGCAAGCGTTAACAGGCTACAGTACCCGCTTTACATCAGGTGGGCTGTATGCTTGTATGCCTCCCGACGTACTATAAAAGAAATTATTTTTTATTTAATAAAAGTTACAAACTGGTTATAGAGTGTGGTCGAAAATCGAGCATCGTCCTAAGCATTAAGAATACGGTATCTACAAGTAATTTATCACCTTTGCTCGCCTATAGATTTTTTGTCGTTTCCAGTAATTACTCCAAAGACTTTATATCAAAAGGGCGATTTACTGCAATAAAATTGGAGTGAGATCGTTGGAGGGGTGAACATTTGAGTGGCAAACCGTTCCTGTATTAGATTCTCATTAATTTAAATGGAGGTTGTAAGTCCCCGATCGAAACGTTTTTCTGCAGCGTCGAATTCTCTTATTTTAGTGACTAGATGTGTCTGTCATGTATACATATTTCTTTTATATTAGTGGGGTTGAACCAGCGACGTATCAAAAGGTAGATATATATCTACGTACAGTTATTTATTATGACACTGTGCTCTAACAAAGAGACAAATGATAGGGCATACCTGTCGTTTGAAAGAAATGAAATATCTTAATACATTTATGCCTTGTGACGAAGTACTTATAGCCACGACGCGAGAGCGCGGCCAACTGAATGCGAGTTGGGCAATTACCTTGCTTTCGTATTCTAGATGTTTCTATTATATATTCTAGTGTACGACGTATCTATAACTATAAAAATTAAATTAATTAGGGTTGAACAGGAAACGTGCGATAACTGATGGTAAATGATCACTACTGACAGTAAAACGTTTATAATCTTTAGTTTCTGTCACACTATTGCATATATTCCATATATTACTGTCACACTATTACATATATTACATATATCTCTGTCACACTATTAAATTACAATACAGTACAAAACTATTACAATGATTAAACATTTATAACAAAGTATGAGCTATTATTTTATTACTGTTGTTTTTTTTATACAACGTCGAGAGGCGTACAAGCATACGGACCGCCGGATGTAAAGCGGGTACCGTAGCCTATCAACGCTTGTAATACATTAAGTATCACTCGCGCGATGCCTCCTCTGCTGCTTACACAGCAACTCCTTGGGAGCTTACTGGTAACCTCACTCACATGCATGAACACAACAACCCTTTAGGTAGTTGTTATTTAGTTGCGGTTTTTTGTGAGGTGGAGGTACTTCCCCAGACGGGATGCTTTGATGCGCCGTACCTCTCTTAAACTGAAATTAAAGCTACTTGAAAGTTTGTGGCAATTGGTTCACTTATTTGTAACTGACGGCGGGAAGTTCAGCCTCACACGCTGGAATCGCAATGGTCGCGTACTGTCCGGTTCCAGAGAAGTTTTCTTCCGAGAACTCTTAAGTTGTGGAATTAACTTCCAGCCGCAACAGAGGTTTTCCCAAGGGACTAAAGCATGGGGCTCTTCAAGAAAGGCGCGAAGAGGTTTTCAGAGGGTCGGCAACGCATGAGTGACACCGCTGGTGTTGGTCCATAGGCTACGGTGACTGTTTACCATTAGGCAGGCCGTATGCTTGTTTGATACCTTGACAAAAACACTTATTTGTTTGTAGTCAATCAGTTGCGATCATAGATTTTACAGTTGGTAGTTTGTTTACTTACATACGAGTATGACGTCACGCATTCCGAAATCAATACGCCATATTTAAACAAATAATCGTTAAATAATGGTTTTGGGTCATAAAGGCTCCTATATCCTATTACGAAAGTAGGATGATGTAGGAGCCGAGGAAGGCCAAGATTTATAAGTACCCAGTCATGTAGCGTGATGATATAGATAGATATGTATACCTAGTCGGGTCATAAGTTCTGTAAAATCCGTATTATTTTAATTGTAGAATACTGGCCAAAAATACTTTGACTAATTTAAATAATTGAACGTTCCCGCTTGCCAAAAATAAAAAAATAAATTCATTTTCATTCATTTTCAAATATGCAGTGGTCGAAGAAGGAAGATAGATTCGCGGTTATCGCGTTGCACCGCTGTGGTTACGCGCCAAAAGAGATTTTCAACATTCTACAAAAATTGTAAATAATACTACGGTTTATTTATTGCACTATCAAACGATATACTAAAGATTCAAGCTTCAAAGGTCATAAGAGGAGCGGCCGACCTCGTACAGTTAGAACACCAGCGGTCATCAAAGCAGTGAAGGCGCGAATCCAAAGAAATCCCGTGCGTAAATAAAAAATCTTAGCTCATCAGATGCGATTAAGCAGAACCATTGTCAAAAGAATGTTAAATGAAGACCTGGGACTACGAGCTTATCGTAAAAAACCGGACATTTTTTGAAAGAGCGTTTGTAAAAAAATAGGATGGAAAGATTCCACACATTGTTATACCGGTACGCGGGGAAAAAATACCGCGATATTTTGTTTCGGATGAAAAAGTGTTTACCATCGAAGAAAGTTACAACAAACAAAATGATAAGGTCTATGCCCACAGTTGTGAAAAAGCGAGCGCGCGTATTTTGAGGGTCCAGAGAGGGCATTATCCTTCATCAATCATGGTTTGGCTTGGAGTCTCATATTCAAGCTTAACTGAAGTGTTTTTCTGTGAAAAAGGTGTGAAAACAAGTGCCGGGGTTTACCAAAATACCGTCCTAACAAACATAGTAGAACCTCTTTCTCAAACAATGTTCAAAAACAGACACCGGATATTCCAACAGGACTCTACAGCAGTTCATAAGGCACGAAGCACTCGAAACTGGTTGACCGCCCGTTGAATTGACTTTGTCGGGCATGAAGACTGGCCCTCTTCTAGTCCAGATTTAAACCCACTGGACTACAAGATATGTCAACATTTGGAGGAGAAAGTCTGCGCTAAATCTCATCAGAATTTGGAATCTCTCCGAGCATCACTGGTTAAAGCAGCGGCAGAAATAGATATAAATGTGGTGCGTGCTGCAATTGATGATTGGCCGCGTCGATTAAGGACATGTATTCAAAATGGAGGAGGGCGTTTCGAATAATGTAAATACAATTTTTTGTACATTTAATTACCTTTCATTTCATATATAACTTTTACATAATTATCAAAAAGTGTATCATTAATTACATCAAAAGTTTTTGACAGAACTTATGACGAGTATATATATCATGAGCCGAGATGCCTAGTTCTGAGGGACACACATTATTTTTTCTTTCAGAAATGTAAGGCTAGCATTACA
This sequence comes from Pyralis farinalis, assembly GCA_947507595.1. Taxonomy (NCBI): domain Eukaryota; kingdom Metazoa; phylum Arthropoda; class Insecta; order Lepidoptera; family Pyralidae; genus Pyralis; species Pyralis farinalis. Next base: position 33,359,130 of record OX382260.1, on the reverse strand, counting down.
GCAAATCCTAGAGTGTATACGAAAAATAACATTTTATCGAACGCCTCCGCCAGTTCTATAGGCTCGCCATACGAAACCTTCTTATCAGCCTCCATCTCTTCGATGTTACTGTTTCTCGGAGTTATGATGACACCAGAATCCTCATCTTCATCTTGACTCGTGTAAGCTTGATTTAACGAGCTATAGTTTTTGCTTACCTGTGGAAAAAAAATGTTTGAAGTTGTAATCAGTGTCTTTTTCATACGACGGCGGGGGGCCCACTTGATGTAAAGCGGTTACCGTAGCCTATGAACGCTTGCAATGCACCCTACCTCTCTTAAAACATCCAGACCAAGACAAACAGACATGTTCATGCACACAAATGTTTGTCTTGTGTGGGAATCGAACCCACAAGCGTTGATGTCAAAGTCGCGTCATTCACAACTGAGCCACCGAGCTCGTCAAACTTCATTATCAACCGTAATCCTTACATTAGTTCCTATCCTACTGACCAATGGGAGAATATTTTAACCAATAAGCCGATAAGTGCCGCGATGTTCATCCGCCAACTAGCCAATAAGAGCTCCGCGTTCTATTTTACCCCCCGACCCGTAGCGGTGAATTGAGTCACTACGTAAGAATGGTCTCATCGGTTCTCCATAGGTTATTTCCTGGTCATTATGCTTACTGCTGTCATTGGAGGTAAAAAGAATGCCGTCCTGAAGTAGGTGGAGGTGAGCAGTGTCTGCATCGGTTGAGTAGCACAGAGGGTCGTCATCAACGGCATCATGAGGATTATTTGGAGCACTAAGGCGAATAGTGCACCACCAAGAACAGCGATGTACAGAACCACTGAAAAGAAAAATAAAATCAATCATTTTTTCAAAAATAAAAGCACCAGCGATTGCAGAATATATGCGATTCTCGAACGGTCGGTAAGCGTGCGCGCGGCCTTTTAGCTCACTGATTTTAAAAAGATAAAAATACTTTATTTGCTATTGGGCCCTCGCGGAGACTTAGACACGTCTTACAATTTTTGAAATATAATCTATTGTATGTGTGTATGTATATCTTCACGCTAGGTCCCTTGCGGGGTAGGCAGAGAGAAGCGAGCGCCATAAAATGCGGTCCTTGCATACTTCACTCGCTTCTCTAACATTCATAACTCTTTTCATGCACGCTCGCCGGTTCCTGGGGATCCTGACATCACTTTCAGATAAAACACGACCAATTTGGTCATGGTAGGTTTTCTCGGTCTCGGTCTTCCTCTTCCTTGAAAAGTAGAGTAAGTAGAGAGTAAGAGAATTGAATAAGATACAATAAGATTATTGTATCTTATTCAATTCTCTTACTCTACTTTTCTCTTACATTACTTTTTTTCTTTTTTTAATCTACTAGCATTTCGGTAATGACCATTAGCAAAGAAGAAATGCCGAAAGAATCTTGCCAATATAGGTCTGTTTCAAAATTGTCAATTATAAAAAAATATTACAAAAAAATGACATAAGCATATTGGTGGTTATAGCCGATTATGATATAAGAGGTCTCACCCACAGTGTAAGTGGCTCATTATCACATAAGTGCCAAAGCCAACCTCAACTGTACGTGGTGCACCCTACTAATTAACAAACGAGGCTGCCGTAGGGAGACTTCGTACAAAAGTCTTCTGCATGGGTACCTCTGTCTCACCTATTTCTACCGCCAAGCAGCTATATTTATATAGCTATGCTCTGGTTTGAAGGGTGAGATATGGCAGATAAATTACTGGGTACTGTGGCGAAACATCCTTAGGTCACAAGATTGGCACCGCGCGAGTAACATCCCCGTAGTGTTGCGTCAATAGGCTGCAGTGACCGCTTACCATCTGATGCGGGCCACATGGTTGTTTGCCAATCTAGTTGTATAAAAAAAAATAGGCTCTGACAAAAGAGAGGTAGGGCACGACGATGTAAAGCACTTGACCGGCAACTCTTCGGATAACATACAATTTGAGGCACCATTTGTGTGTTGTGTTCTGAAAAGTTGTCTCTCTCCTTTAACTTAGGGTTGCTTATTAGGGCAGCGCACTACATGTTCACGAGCTTATATACCGTTAAAGTGGCAAGTGGCAAGCACCTGACGGCAATTTACCGTATTCTATGAACGTTTACAATTATGCTTTGCCGACCATGCAAAAATATCTTCCCACTATTGTTTGTCACGTTATTCCGTTTCAATAGGTTTGGCGGACCCGGCTAAGCCAAAGGAATTGAGTAGATACTGAGTTTTATATTGAGCGAGCTGTCAGACCTTCAAAGGGAAAACGAAAACATGTATTCTTGTGTTAAGGTCACACGTCTTTCGAAATATAATTTCCTGGATGTGTAGGTTTCCTCTCGATGTTTTCTTTCAACGTCGAACAAGTAATTATTACAAATATGTACCTATATAAGTCCGAAAACACGAACTTAGCGTTTCATGTCCACACCAGGGGTTGAACCAACGACCAGTATCTTAATAGGTTTGATTATCTAATAGGTCTTGAAAAATTTCATGTAATACTTTGGGAAAACCTCAGCACGGAGTTCAAACCACGATTTGAGAACTATTTTAATACTCACACAGCGAAGGCACATTATGGCAAGGCATCAAATAGTCGATGTAACACAGTCCCGTGCAAATAATCATGGCGCATCCAGTATAGAACCAGACGCGAGACATCTGCAACGGCTCACTCCAGAATGACATGAGAAGGAATATCACCAGAACTGTAAATTTTAAATATTATATGGCACTTTTTTATATAACGTCGGAAATTAAACAACCATACGACCACCAGATTTGACGCTTTTACCGTAGTAGGGAAACGCTTGCAATAAATACAAATGTAGTAAGCCCCGCGTGTTCCACCGCAGTATATATATATATATATATAGCAGTTTTCATTAAAACAACCAGAAAGGGTACCTCTGGAGTACCCCCACTTCACAGATGCCAAGTAACAATTAGCTGGAGGACTGTGGTCTTGCGAGTAAGTTACTAGTAATCTCTGGAGATTCTTAGTACTTTACTAATTTGGCTGCGGTCAGTCTTCTATTTGTAGTCGCTATTTCAATAATTGATAGTGGCAACTAGCTCCATATTCCCTACATATCCCACTACAATTACTGTAATGATGACTGCCAGTGTTGACTGGATGTGTCTAGTTCTTCACATTGGCTCTAACTGAGCTAAAATTTCGTATTAAGACTATTACGGAGAAGTGATAAATGCGCGCCGCGTCATGCGATAATTTCAAACATTTTAAGGGGACGAAGACAGCATTCATGTGGAATTTATGCATTATTGCTAGAGACCGAGGAGTCCGATGACATCGTTGTCCGTCTCAGTCTAATCGAAAACGCAGGTTAAAAATGTCGGCCGCAATCTATCTATGGATAGGGTTATCTATCTCGAGTTTCTAAGAGCTCGCTCCTGACTATTGTAGATAGATGACAGTCGTAAAGCTAAGTCAGTGGCCTTCAAGCAGCTTGAAAACCCTGGCCTCCGGCAATCCGCAGTTGAGCAGTGTGCCGAAGTATGCTGTAAATCCCTTCGATTGTAGGGAGACTAATATCCCTGCAGTGGGATGAGAAAGTGTTGGTGGTTTGTGACCAAAGTCCAAAGATCAAAGTCCCTGCATTCTCAGCGGCATGTCAGGGTAGATTTGGTGTAAAGGCAGACATTGCCATGCGCCTCGCGCTGCGTAATTCTTCTTCGAGGAGGTTATGGTATTACGGAAGATGTTGAAAATACAGCCGCTAAGACATGCACGTAGTATGTTTTAGCGGCTATCACAGCATGCGTATTTGGCAACGTCAGACCACTTCTCCATCAAGAATATTGAACCGTGCACCGCAACCCACCATGTCCTTCTTAGGAGGAAGACAGGGGAAAGTTGGTCAGTGTCTAAACTAAAAGGCTTTCCCTAGTCTGGCTGGCAAGCATAATTATTCGGACAAAGGTGGGGACCAATTCGAGTAGCAACAATTTACCAGCTACATTTTATATTCAATACAATGCAATGCAAAGGCAACGCAACGCAATGTCGTGCAGTGTAGTACGTATAGTACAGTACAATAAAATGTACAGTGCAAAAAGACCGCCTTTTGTAGTTTAATTATACAATATAAAGCGGTCTTTTTGCATAGCAATCTCTTTCAGACAACCTTAGGGTAGGGGAAAATGGAAATGTGTATATTTATATGTACTTACCAACCAGAGGCGTATAAAAGGCAATGTTATAAGACACTGCCCGTCTTTGCAGGCTGAGATATACTAATATTCTGTCGCTCCGGTTGGTATCGTTGTTCGAATTCGGGTATATGTGTTTCCAACTCTCTGGTTTGATCACGCGTGTATCCCATTTGACTTCCCATTCGTTCTTCACTATGTCATCTATATCTGTAAACTGAAGTGGTTGGAATTGATGAATTTGTGGAGTTAACTTTCCCAACGATGTAACAGTCGAATATGAAATAGGGGTAGTCAAGAAAAGTTTGCCATAAAAGACGGTGACCTTTTAGTGACGCTTGATAGTGCAAATGCTATGGACGTTTCTGATCACTTACAATCAGGTAACCAAAAACAATTTTCACTTTACTGCCGGGATACGGATCTCAATTCAATTGAAGAGATTTGCAGAAACATCACCGCATGGGGATTGGTGGAAGTAAATATTTTTAAAAGGCCCGAATGCCATAGCTTAAGCACTGTCGTCTAAGATTTAGGTCTACGGAAGCTAGAAGTTCAAGATAGACAAACCCATTCACGGACGATTAGAGCTCCTCAATTTTTACATATTACTATACAATTTGTACTTATCTAGTATCTATCTATACATATCTAACATCAAGCAACGCAAGAGTGACGCTATGGTCTTGCAAATCAGTGGGCCGATTCTACTAAAAACTGCAACTGCACTGCAGCGCGGCGTGTGTCAAAATGCGTATATTTTGACGTTTCGGTATTCTGTTAAACGATCTGACAGCAGCGACGTTGCAGGAATGTTGCAGTAAATGAATCGCTATTCTGTTAAAAAACCTGCACTGCAACTGCACGTTTCCTGCAATATAATCGTATTCTGATAAATTGTTTTGACATTTGTATACCGGTGACAGCAGTTTTGAAGTAGTTTACTTGCAGTTTTGTTAACGTTACTCTTGAGCAACTTTTGCGAAGTGAAATTAATATTCTGAGGCGGTGAATTATATTTGCTTTGTTTTGGGAGATGTTTGTGGATAAATATAATTAAGTAAAGCTTCTTTTCGGTTAGAAATACCTCCACTCCGGCAACCAAGGTCAATAGTGAAACTATAGGAGTCAACATTAAATAAAAATTCAGTTTTATTAGATTGAAATATGGCAACATTTTAGGTTTTAAGTAGTTTACTTGCAGGATACGCACAGTTGCAGGGTAGTTGCAGTGCCGTTGCAGTGCAGCATACGCGCAGTTCCAGCGCAGTTGCAGTGCAGGAAATTTTAGTAGAATACACCTATCGGCACTGCACTATTCCTGCACGACTCAAGTGACAGGCGTAAACGTGCAGTTGCAGTTATTTAGCAGAATTGGCCCACAGGCAAGCTGTACGTTTGTTTGCCTTTTTAGTACCTATCTATGTGTTTCCAGGGTTATCTTGTTTCTTATGGGGTACTTAAGTAAAAGTAAGATTACATGTCTCGAGCATCTCCATGCTTTGGAGGCTACGTTAAGGCGTCGGTTTAGGCTGTTGTCAACAGATGATGATCGTTAAGCTTAGGTAGTAGCCTTCGGGCAGCCTGAAGACTCTGGTCTTCACGAAAAAGGCAGCAGCAAGGCAGGATTTAATGCTTACTCCGCCAGACTCCACCTTCAGGGAGACCCTTTAGTGGTAAAGTGGAGATTCTGTGGAGAGCGATGTGAAGGTTGGTTGTGTATCGCACTTAGACGTTTGTTAAACAATTACAAGTGATATCACACTAGATATTTTAAATGACATTGTTGTCACAAACGGTCACACAGCCGTGACCAGTTGTTTCGAAGTGCCATACGCGACTGCCTTATTAAACTTACACGAAGCTCTATGAACGCTTGCAACACACTAATGCAGCCCGTCTGAAGAAGTGCCTCCATCTCACAGAAAACTGTCCCAAGTTACAACTCCATGAAAGATTATTGTATGAGTTGCTGTACGAGTGAGTGAAATTTCCAGTGAGCTCGTAAGGAGTTCCTGTGTTAGCAGCAGTACGGTAACAGCTTAACATTAGGTGGGCACATGGATTTTACGCCTCCTTCGTTTTATAAAAAAAAAAATTAAGTATCACTCACGCGATGCTACGTCTGTTGCTAACACAGCAACTCCTTAGGTCCTTAGGAGTATACTGGTGACCTTACTCACTCGCAGGAACACAATAATCCTCCAGAGAGCTGTTATTTGGCTGCGGTTTTCTGTGAGGTGGAGGCACTCACCCAGAAGAGCTGCTTTGATGCGCTACCTCTCTTTAAAAATGTTGATTTACTACTATAAAATTGCATACTGAGAATTGGTATGGGACTACGTAATTCGAATTAATTGCAGTGGAGAACAAGCTACGCGTGCGATGATTTTCGACATTGTTTTGAAGTTATTATACTGTATACTCGTGTCTACTGTGGTAACCATAGGCGGTATACCTGTTTGCCTCCCGACATAGTGTAAGAAAGGTGACCAGAATTCGAAGAACCAGTTAATGAACAAATCCACTTACTATTTTCATCTTTTCATCATTGGGGTTCAGGAGCTCAGTAGTTATCACTTCATGTGCCTCCCATGGTTGTATCACGATGGTGCATAAGTAGTCATCAAGTGGCCATCTAAAAATGCATCGATTCATCATCGTACTATATTTATATATTTAGATAAACCTTATGTATAAAACGGGTGACCTTACCTAAGAATATGATATGGTTTCCCCCCTGTTCAGTCGTTCTATATAAAAATCAGTATCTTTGCTAAATCCTTATGCTTAGGCAGCGGACTTAATCCTAATGAATTAGGAAACGGTATAATGCTAATAAGAAGAAGAGACACTTTACGTGCTACCTATTATTTTGTACATACTTACTTGTTCAGACTTGTCTCATATGAAACACACCATGATTCCACCGTGGCTCTGAAGTGGAAGGTGGCTTCTCCACTGTTCTCCATCGAGATTAAACCAGCATTATTTGCGTCCAGTTGATTCATAGTGTTGGAGCTGCAATGCAAATTTCAATATCATGATCCTTAAAAGGTTTCTATAAGGAAATAATCAAGGATAGAATTCTTTTTGAAATACTAATCAATGATGATCGGTGATATTTCCCGAAAATCCTAGAGAGGAGGCAACCTATGAAACTTTCAGATGGTCTGATGCGACATTGCGTGCGGCCGGAAGTAGTTCGATGTAGAATGCGGTGTTTAAATTTCGTGGGCAGCATTAAAGTTTCAATTAACAGTGATATCCTAGTGGATAAAGCACCAGCTTATAAACCTACTAGTACCTGTATAGAATCCCGGTGCGTGCACCCTTAGACCCAGAAATGTTGTCTTAGTGGTTTGCTTACACATATTTTCAGATTTATGTGCATAACTCATCATCCAAATATACCTCTCTCGCTTCTTCCACACTCATCAACCTCTTCATGGATGCTCAAATCAAATCAAAAGCACCCAAAACCGATGGGCGATTTTGATTTGGCCTTATTTGAATACATCACGAATTTCATCTATATGTGTGTGTCTAGGGCGGCCCCTACCGATATCCCCACTCACTCTTGCCTAATACACTTCTATCGTAACTATTTTATCATTCATTCTTTCTATATAATCAAATCATCTCAGCATACTCTTTTCAATTTTTGTCACTACATGATCTTTCATTCCACATAGTTCTCATATCGTGCTATATCTTACTCTATCAATCATTCTCACTCCACACATACTCCGATATTTACGAGGAGTGGCTAATAGATCTATCTTGTAATATGAAAATCAAGCTCCCTAGAAACCGGCGAGCGTGCATGAGAAGAGTAATGAATGTTAAAGAAGCGAGTGAGATAGGTAAGGATCGAGTCACGTGGCACTCGGTTCTCTCTGCCTACCCCGCAAGGGATTTCGCGAGAAGTTATAGATAGATAGAAGCTGTCTGTTATGTATACATAGGTATTTACTTGTAGACAAGGAACGTTGGTCGCCAAATTTGTGATTGATAATAGTTTACTTTTGTTATGCCGCCAAATTTATCCGGATTCCATGCCATGCTTCTGTCTGTCCAGCTCTGCAATCAAAAGTAAGGCTATGGTAAATAATAATTATAGTATGAATTCTAAAAATGACCACGTAATTTTAACTTACAGTTACAAACGCCAATCCAGCGATGACCTTGGATTCGAAGGCATCATACCTCACACTGGTGACCACTACCCCCATTTGAACTGTCATATTGGCTTCGGGCGCGAAGGTGGAAGAGTGACCCATCATCATGGTCTTCTTCAGTTGGTCAGATGGCGATAACTTAGGTTCTATCTCTTTTGAATTCTTTGCTGTTACCGCTAGAATAACATCTTCGATCAAAGAGTGATCTCGGTTACGAAGTGTGCTCGTAAAACGTGGGCCTTTACTGTCGGAACGATACATTGATTTATGGTTTAAGTAATATATTTTTTTATACAACGTCAGAAGGTATACAAGCATGTAAACGAATGTAAAAGAATGTAAACAATGTAAACGAAAAGACTATGCACTGACAAGAGCTTCTATGAATCTCTTGAATCCTCACAGAAATCCCTTGCACGCTAAAAAAAGGCCCAGAAGGTGTAGCAGGTGCATTCTTACGAGTTTTCCGAGGTGTTGCCCCGGTATTTGCAGAATTTTATGTTCTACCTTCCTCTTCTTCTTCCTCCTCGTCAAGGAAGATTGACTCTCGGAAGAAAAACCAATCTGGAAGTCCCCAAGGCCAAACACCAAGGAGGTCAGAAAAGGTCTAGTCGCTGCACCATAGTTCAAAGAGTCGGAAGCTACTGCAGACCACTAGACGAATGCACTCTGAGTGTACGTAGCAATCTTGAAATTCAACAAGAGATAAATTAATTTGACGACCATACAGTGGTATTATAAAATATACGAATATAATGCTGGAAAACGCAATTTTTGGACAATGGTAATACCGACGGAACGGACGGTAAACGGAGACCCAGGCTGTGCAAACGACGTAGGTGATAAACTTTCGAAGCGGATATCGTCACCACCGCAACCAATGCAGCAGCAAATGAATTCAGGTAAAAGCTGGAACCCAAAGTGGGGCCCGACGAGTACGCGCTATGACGTCGTTGTTAGTCAACTGCATAAGAGTAAATAAGGGTTTCAAAAGACTGACAATCGATGAGGCCCTGATGAACCACGTCGGAGCTGTAATAAGGCTAACAGGCTCTAGATACCTTCTGCTGATAAGCGACCTGAACCAACTTCTACACATCCACCGGGATAACATTTTTAATATGCGATATATCACACCAAATGCCATTATAACCATCGACCAAGTGCTTCTCTGCACTCACAGATATCCCATGGCCATTACATATGCCCTGAACGAGATCTAAAGTTGTACGAAGTCCAAAGCTACCATTCATTGTTTCGCATTCATTCACTGAAAGATCAAAAATACACTCTTTATCTGGTTCACAGCCAAGCTGAGAAGGAATCCCTGATAGAGAAAGATATAAAACAGCTTGATCCTGCGCCTATACCACTCATAAATCACAGGAAACAACTAGTGCCAAAGTGGTTATTGTGAGATCAGAGAAGAAAAAGTCGATGTTGTACGGAGGTGTATCTCACGTTATCGTAGCGATTTCGCGTCACACCGACAGCTGTACTGTACTGACAATCTCCGGATGGTGATTCGTGGTCACGTCTCAGCAATAATAAGTATACGCGCTATTAGACGGTAAGCGCCAGTGAGCGCAAGTCGTCGAATTAATCGTAAAGTCACGACATGCTGAGAGGTGAGGGGGAGAAAATAATAACTAATGAATACGGTAAATACTATCACTAGTAACATAATGAGAATGGTGTCAAGAGGCGCTTGAGTCATGCTTACAAAAGTGTCCAAAGGGGCAACAGCGTCGTGTGGCGGGTTATCCTGTTTCACGTGTTCTACGCCTTCGAGCTTCATGGTTAGCTCAAATTAGCTAAAATACAACAGTATGTTTTACTTTTCAAAGTAAGATAATTGAGTCACTTACTCTTATTGCTTTCCTTCCCAGGCGCAGGACAATCGTAAAGAAATTTAGCATCTACCCCATTCCACGATGCAAAGCTAAAGTATTTGATATCAAGGGGATCCACATCGTAAAAATGTATGATTGGCAGGGCCTCACCTTCCTTACCGAATTCTATCACTCCACCTACAACAAACAAAATATATTTTCGAATACTACATAGAGAATCATTTTAAAGCATTTGTGTTTTGAAACTGTAGCTAAAACAAATCAAAACGATCCGTAAAATGTCCGAGTATAATAATGATGCTAAAACGACGTGATTTAGTCCAGTCATATTAAGGGGTTCACCTTGGAATGAGAGATGATCAGCTATAAACTTGTATAAACCTATCTACCAATAAGTTTACAACAAATCCCTTGCCGGGTAGGCAAAGACAAAAATTCATTGCTTTTTTCATGCACAATTACTGATTTCTAAGGTTCCTGATATCACTTTCTGATAGAACACGATTAATTTGATCATGGTAGGTAAGTCTTGACCTTCGTCGGCTCTTACATCCATCCATTTTTGCGTTGTATATTTGTTTCGTAGTTCTTTCCTTCCGCATTATTTTCACACGTCCGAACCAACGGAGCATGCCTATTCTTATTTTAACAGCGATACTCTCTTTCAGACCAACTCTGTCCCATTACAAATACGATGCACAAGCGTTACGCCATAAATTTTACGTAACGCTCGCATTTCTCCCGCGTTTATTCTACTTTAGCTCTCTCTGATATACCTAGTTCTCGCTTCCATAAGTAAGCGTTGGGACCAGCACTGCATTGTGTAAAGCGAGCTGTGCCTTCTGGCTCAAGTTTTTACTGCCAAGAAGTATCTCGTATACAATCCTGTTTGACACCGATTTTGACATCAAACCAGGGTGACATGTTACTATCTATCCGCACACATGCTGAGCAATCTTTATAAGCGGACTGCAGAACACGGAGCAATGAACCATCAATCCCATATCTCGGCAATATGTCCCATAGTTCCATTTCGGAATTCTCCCTCTGCCTCCCACAGCATTCCATCGGATTTCACCCTCATTCTCCTTTCAATTACCTTTATATAGTATACTTTTGCTGTTAAGCTGATCGAACTGATGGCCATATAGCTGGGGGCACCTTTATACAAGGGCACAATGACTGCGCATCTCTAGTCTATTGGGACCATTCAGTTCTTCAGCATAGATTGCTTAAGTGCCAGAAGGCGTCCTTGACGAAAGTGACACATAGTTTCATTATCTCAGCTGTGACCATATCAATTCCCGCTGACTTTCTATTCAAACTTCGTGTCGACCATTTGATCTCATCTATAGTAATAGTTTCGCCGGACGCCGTTGATGTGGAGTAAGCATTAAACTCTCTCTCATTGCCAGCGTCCGAAGCATAGTCATACATTTCTTCAAAATATTCACTCCACCTCCTGAGTGCTCGCAAGAATGACACCAGCTTCATTCAGCCTTTATCTCGGCCATTATGGATGCCGGCGAACCACTCATAGACACAATATATTCACGCTTTCCTCTTTCTTGTTACAGAGTATTTAAAAAAATATTTGAGATAATAGTTGCAGATAATATTATTCTGTACAATTTTTACAATAAATGCAAATGGCGTTGAAACCATAAGAAACGAAATATTTACAAAAAGAAAGATTTTTGAGACCTTTGGCCATGAATATCATGAGACGCGGACACAAGATTTTATGAGACTTTTGAGATAATTTTTAGAATGCCAAAATAAAGGTTTATACAAGTTTATAGCTGATTATCTCTCATTCCGAGTTTGACCTTCTTTGCATTAAGCGACTGAATTATACAGTATTTTTTTGTACATATTATGTAGAATACATGATACCCTATTGTACTGCTGGGCAGCAGCGATCAGCTTAGCAATTAGTTATCCTCTAGTTAGCTGTTTTTGTGAAGTTTTTAGTTGAAGTTTTTATTCCATGTTTAACGAATGTTTTCTATATCGGTTATGAATTGATTGGGTTTGTCATATAATCGTACTTTCAAATTTTTTTGGCATGTTTTAGTGATTATTTTTCATTTTTGAACAAGCTGAAGCTATTATGCTTTTTAGGGTTCCGTACCCAAAGGGTAAAACGGAACCCTATTACTGAGGCTCCGCTGTCCGTCCGTCCGTCTGTCACCAGGCTGTATCTCATGAACCGTGATAGACAGTTTTACACAGATGATGTATTTCTGTTGCCGCTATAACAACAAATACTAAAAAATAGAATAATGTAAATAGTTAAGGGGACTCCCATACAACAAACCTGATTTTTTTGCTCATTTTTGCTCGATATTGATAACGGCAACAAGTAGACGCTTGAAATATTCACAGAATATTTAGTTATATATTCACTTTAAGAATAAATAATTAAATTAAAATAAAACAAATATTTAATGGGGACTCCCATACAACAAACGTGATTTTTTTGCCGTTTTTATCGATAATGGTACGGAACCCTTCGTGTGCGAGTCCGACTCGCACTTGGCCGATTTTTTTTCTAAATTGTCTTCTCATTCTTTAAATATAGATTTTCACCAGGACTTTTTAAGTGTTAGTTAAGAAAGTGATTCAATATTGTCTTCGCCCTGTATCGGTAACCTAGCGTTATCACGTTTCCTTATTGATTAGGATTTGCGAGTCTGCTACCTAAGCTAAAAATTTGGCGAAGATACTGATTTTGACACGGAACAATATATATTATTATATATATATTTTAAACTGGAGAAATTTAAAAATTTTCTTAGGTTACGTTACATATCTTTCGAAACATATTTTTTTGGACGTGCGGGTTTCTTCATTAAATTTTCCTACAGGATTAGTGACATTTACAAACTTAGGAGTACATGTCACTTGCCGAAAACACAAATTTACGTTCTAACGAATAACGTTCTAATGAATAAGCGTCAGGCATGGAACCCTGAGATTTACTTTACCTTTGGATATCTTGATGTAGAATCCTTGAATTTTATATACGGAGAGTATTCCCACGGTCCTGGAAGAGGCTTTTGCGTTCTTTCTTAAATTGCGACGAATTTCAGTAAATGTGTTGCCACCTCCACCGACAACTAAAAGTATAAAATTTTATTGGATCAAGATGATAATATAATATGCAATACCTGTACTCTTAAAATATCTAGGTCTATGCCCCAAATCCTTTGCGGGTAAATACAGAGAACTAAATGTTTCATGACTTAATGCGTAAGATATTAGTTTTTTTTAACATTTACAACTCATTTCGTACCCGTTTACCAGTTCCTAGGACTCCTGACATCCTTTTGATAAAACACTACCAATTTGATCATGATAGGTAAAATGTCTATCGGTTTTACCTTTTTTTGTCATACCGGATTCTTCTTACATGTCCAAACCAAATGTGTATTTCTTCTTATCTAAACACTCATATTCTCTTTCAGGCCAACTCCTATTATCGTTATGAACATGGTCTGGAAGAATTATGTCGCAGATTTTTCATAATGCTCGCATTTCATTTTCTTTTACTTCCATTCACCTTACCCACTTCTTAGTACTCACTTTGATACATTTGTTAGCGAGTCGAGCACTCCGGCATAATTTTCTTGGCTTCCAAATATGTGCCCATATCCATACAATCATCTTTCATTTCTGCTACAAGAGTTTGCAGCCCAGATAGTATTTCTGCCATTTGGCATCTGTATAAAGCCGGTACTTGGCCTGTCAATTATTTGGTTTATGCAGATAGTGTTGTGCTATTACCAAAAATAACATCTGAATTGCAATGGTTGAGATATTAGACTTGCAATACTATATTCATTGATCATCTATGTACAGAATTTTACAGATTGAGAATGAGCCATCTCATACCGACGTACATACCGAGACATATTTTACATAACCCTGTAAAAAAATGTTAATATCCATAAACTGCACATAATCTTTCAGACGTTTCTTTACGACGATACAGAGTAAAATTATAACTAGTCTGGCCATTAATACTGGTCCATAGAAACTCATTTTTTTCAACTCTTTAAATATTTTGAATTTGTAACGCGATTATTATATTAAAAACTTCTTTCGATTTCCCGTCGTTTTAATTTTTTAATTTTCATGTATATTATCAAATTACAATACGGAATAGGGTTTAAAAGAAAATAGGATTGCAGTGATTGCCTTGCCCAAAGTGGGTATGGAGCCGTCGGTCACATTCAAGATATTTCAAAAGCTTGGTATAAGCCGTATGTTCGTTTATCGTACTATCGACAGATATACCATCATTTCTTCTGGTGAAGACCATCGAGTCGGATCGGGATGACCGCGTGCTATCAGAACTACAAAGGCTATTAATGCTGTTAAAGCCAGAATTCGCCGAAACCCCATTAGGAAACAAAAAGCCGTATCGCGAGAAATGAAGATTCCCGCTAAGACTCTGTCGCGTGTAATAGACCTGAATCGTCGATATACAGGATATGCCCTAAATCAATTCCTACAGTTGAAGAGAGTAGATCCATTGAGACGCCTTCTGTCCGGATACGCAGGTGAAAGGCACAGATATATCCTCTTTACAGATGAAACAAAATTCACGATTGAAGAGCACTGCAACAAGCAAAATGACAAAGTGTTCGCATAAAGTTCTAAAGAAGCCATCCAAGTGGTACAACGTGGTCATCATCCTTCACTGTAATGGTTTGGTGTGAGAAAGGAGTGAAGACTTCAGCCAAAGTGTGGTACACTTGAGAGAGACAATATTGGATCGTGTTGTGAAACCTCTTAGCATTACACTTTTTAAAAATGTACCATGGACTTTACAGCAGAACCACCTGGTCACAAGGCA
Source organism: Pyralis farinalis (assembly GCA_947507595.1). Taxonomy (NCBI): domain Eukaryota; kingdom Metazoa; phylum Arthropoda; class Insecta; order Lepidoptera; family Pyralidae; genus Pyralis; species Pyralis farinalis. The sequence goes on along the minus strand of OX382260.1, from coordinate 33,344,041 downwards.
CGAACTACCCAAGCCTGGCGCTGAAACCAACGTTCCGAACTTCATAAGAGGGAAGACTGGCCCTCGTTTAGCCCAGAACTGAACGCTTTTAATCTAGAAATTATGGTCAGTTTTAGAGTACATGGCCTGCTCGAAACGACCCGCTGATGTTGTGTCTCTAAAGAAAACTCTGGAGGAAGAAGTGATTAAATTTCCCATAGAAACAGTGCGTAAATCCATAGATTCGTGGCCAGACAGATTAAAGGCCTGTATCAAACCCAAAGGTGGCCATTTGAAATACAATCTTTTTTTTTATGTCTTGATGTGACTTCCATAAATATGTACATATAAATTTTATTAAGATTACATTACTTCACAAAAAAATAAATGCATATTAATTTGTAACAGTACTTATTTCGGGACTAGGTATACTTGAATAAATATATTGAACTGAAATAAAACGCCTCAAAGTTTTCAACTCTATCTTCATAATCGTTTTCAGCGTCTAGATGATTGCATATCATCGGATAATATCAAAAGCAAGCTTGTGGAAACTGTCTATACTGTGGGATCTGTAATGCTACAGCCTCGTTCAACAGAAACCAAAAGCTCTCAATTCACACACAGAGTCCAATGCAGGTCAGAATGTGGTTGCTGTCTTCAGCTCACACACTAGAATATAGACAATTGCATTGGTAGATCTCTAAACGCAAACGGCGAGGCATGACTCATTTGATACCATTCGTATTAAAGAGGCGATAAAGCGGAACCATGGCTCCAACGTCTTCGGCAAATATCTGTCTATTGGGCAAATTCGACTAACAAAGCTGAAGGCCATTATTTCTATAAAAACTGAGATTCTGAGTGAGATAGAGAAGTTCTATTGACAGTTGTATACGTCATTGCTAGAGCCAAGCAACAGTCGTAGAATCGATTTGAGCTAAACTGACTCGACACTATAACGAAGATGTCCCGAACATCAGTCTGTATGAGATTCGTACGTACGATATAAGCAACCTGAAGTGGGCCCTACGTAGTTCGGAAAACCGACAACTGCAGGGGAAGAAAGGTTCTAAAATGGCGCCCCCGTACATACACAGAGCGGGACGACCCTCCACTAGATGCAATGACTACCTCAAGCGGTTCAAAGGGAGTCGATGGATGCAGGTGGCACAGGATGGAGACCAATGGCACTCTAAACGGAAGGCCTATGTTCTGTGGTGGACGAATACGGGCTGAGATGATGATGATGAAACTAAAATTGATTACTTTGAGAAATATTTTAGTGTACTTAAAGATGTGTACAATAAACCTGCACATCGAATTAAGCATGGTTAAATAAACCTAAGGTTTATTTAATTCCATTAGGCATACTATACTTTATTAGTAAAATCCGGTGATAATTTTCGGATATCATCATCACCATCTCCATGGGATTATAATATGCAGTACTTCCCTTAAAAATATACGAATATACCATCGCGATCAAGGCAACGGTGCATAAGAAGAAGAAAATAAAATCCTAAATGTTCGTTGCTAAATCTTCAGACATACTTTGATCTTTGCCAAATATTGACGTTCTGAAGTTAAGTATTACTGCAATATTAAGTTTATGATAAACCGCATTGGGATATCCAAAATTACTCACTAACCTATTTCATACACTGGGTCTAAGGCAGTAGGTCGCAGTACGGGAGAAAGTAGGATATGGCCATTGCTCGCTGCTTGTATACCAATGTGCATTTCGAACGCGACTGTGTCAGGCTCGGAAGGCGATCTCACTGAATCAGCTATCATGTAATACGTATCGTAGACATATCCCATTCGACAGACGTGTTCTTTGCACTGTGCTGCCACTGCAACAAATAGGCACATGTTAATGAAAAAAGTAGGAAAATGGAAAGCCTTTCACTTCTTAGCGAAAAGAAGGAACGCAATACTCCTACAAGGAGTTGTTATTTGACTGGGGTCTTGTGTGAGGGAAAGTTACTCCCGCCGTCGCTCGGGCTGCTTTGATGAGACCAATCTTTATAAATATAAATACTGTCGGGCAAATTACACAGCGCCATCTAGCCCCAAAGTAAGCGAAGCTTGTGTTATGGGTACTAGACAACTGATAAACATACGTAAATACATTTTTTTTGTAAATACATACTTATTATACATAGAAAATACCCACACCAAGACAAACAGACATGTTCATGCACACAAATGTTTGTCCTGTGTGGGAATCGAACCCACTAGCGTTGATATCAAAGTAGCGTAACAGCGCGTTTCACCACTGCGCCACCGAGCTCGTCAATCTTTTTTTTTTTCTATTTTTTTAATTAGCTGTGCTTACACGTAATGTAGGTGATATGGCTTTGAGATGTGAGCCGAAGTTGGCTTTGAGATCTAAACAGCATAGTGTGATCAACTTTTTGTATTCTATGACCAATGACGTAGGGTAGCAAACAAGTGAGTAGCGTAGTAAACAAGACTACTCTGTAGTGACTACCTTACCTTACCTATGGACGCTTGCAAATCAAAGTTATTGAGCGTTGTTATTCCTGCTGCTACTCCTCAGCAACTGCTTCTTCGTCTTTTTCTTACTGTGGTTCCATTTCCTAATCCATTAGGGGTCCGTTGCCTAAGCCCAAGGCTCTGTCGAAGATATAGATTTGTACCTGCCCCTCACCAACTATCTGGGGACCTTATTCATTAGCGGGACGACGTTATTTTACTTTAACTCTTCAGTAAATTGTTTGTGATTGGGTGGGTTCTTCTTTATGGTATAGCTTCTAATTAAATATAGTAATCCCATACTATTTCCCCAAATCCTCGTTTCCTAAACGATAATATACACCAGGTGGAGATAACATTGATTTTCATTTCAAACATAACACATACACCCGAAGTCTCAAACAACTAAGTCACATACACCCGTAGTCTTACATCTTAAGCAAAAAAATACTCACTCTGATTGGTATAGACAAATGTAGAATTATCAGCACATATCCCAATACATTTGTAAATAAATATTGCGACCATAAATAATTTCATTTTCGACTGAAACTTATTTTAGTTTATTAAATCAACGCCTTTGACCGTCGTTATAAATGTATTACAATTTCCAAACAATGTTATTCATATGCCAGTTCCGCACACATACTGAAGTTTATCAATTCTGTAATATTGTAATATGTGGTATTTGATGGTTACACCACAATTACAATTTCTATTAAATAAATAACAGTTACATATGTCTGTCTATCTGTATATACACGCCAAATCCTTTGCGGAGTAGGCAGAGAGAAATTGCAGTTATGTTTTTTTATCCTACGACGGATATCAAACAAGTATACGGTCCTTATGAAGTAAAGCGGTTACCGTAGCATATGAACGCTAGCAACAAAAAGAATGTCGCTAGCGCGTTGCCACCCCCGCTGTCAACACAATAACCCCTCACCTTCTGGTGACCTCACTCACTCGGCTGCCTTCTTCTGTGAGGTGGTGGTACTTCCCCAGTCGGGCTAACGTCATGCCCTACCTCTCTTAAAATGTTTGTATAACTTCACGCCTAATCCCTTGCGGGGTAGACAGAGAGTAACGAGTGCCACATGACTCGATCCTCTAGTTATATATGTATTATTCATTTTGTTTTCATTTTAATAAATACAATGAATGTTATCAGTTTTTCGGTTTCTGTATTAAAATAGACTTCAGTGGTATCGTATCAAAGCTCTCTGCTAGAAACCCGTTTGTTATCACGATTCTTCCTCTTAGCATTATCCCGTTCACTAATTCATTAGGATTAGCAAGTTCTGCTACTTAAGCTTAATGATTTGGTGGAGACGAAGACAGGTTACGGTCCACAGCACTGAAAATAACGAAGTGAGCATAAAAAATACACAACCGGAATGATATACGGATGGAAATAAATATTACTAACCACACCATACAACTGCTGTTTTAATTTAAATAAATAGGGTGTATCTGGGTAAGGACCGGGTTACGTAACGCTCGGTTCTTGGGTCCTGGCATGGAATTGTCATAGTAGCATTATATTTTGGCTTTTTGTATAATCGGAAGCGACAAGTATTTTTATACCTTATCCATTTCCGTTTACCTGACGATTTTTATACCTAACCTTTATGGATCTTTACGGATCATTCATTGTTTTTATGCTATTGTATTGGAGGCCTTGCTTACCACATACTACTATATTGATCATTAATAAAATACATTAGGGACGGAACGTACCTACTACTGTTTTAATTTATGTAAATCGAGTATATTATTTGAGTTTATTTAAAACCTAACGAATTGAAAATTCTTCTTTGATTCTTTCAGCGAAGACTCGATCGGATGTACGTTGGTTCATTTTTCGTGGACTGCAATCCAAATATAAAAATCAATTTTGTAATTAGATGTATCAATCCATCAATCTACTTTATTTACAAACCATTTCCGATTACGATCATTGATTTTGATCACAAATCGTAATTGAAATTATCATGATAAAGTACTGACATGCCAATCTAAGACAGGTAGGGCGCATCAAAGCAGCCTCGTCTGGGGAAGTACCTACACCTCACAGAAAACCTCAGCCAAATAACAATTCCCTAGAGGGTTGTTGTGTTACTGCGTGTGAGTGAGGTCACCAGTAAGCTCCCAAGGAGTTGCTGTGTAAGCAACAGAGGAGGCATCGCGCGAGTGATACTTAATATATAGCAAGCGTTAATAGGCTACGGTATCCGCTTTACATCAGGTGGGCCGTATGCTTGTATGACTCCCGTCGTAGTACAAAAAAAAAATATGTTGCTTCGTATTATCGTACATTTATAGCTATGTACAAAGAGTACTTTAAATTGTATCTAATATTCATACCGATTGCTGACCTAATACGCTTGTACAGCTAAGAGTAAATCACGCTTGACGCTTAAAGCTTGTAGCTCATATTACGTACGGAATGACCAAAGACTATGCGCTTGACTGTACGTACTAGATAAATTGTAAATTTTCTATTTTTTATAGTGTTTGTCGCAAATAATGAAACATCAATCAATTTCAAAATATAATAAAGAAACCTTTATGGTGCTAACTCATGTGGAGTTATATAAGGCTAACATAAGGGTTCCGTAAGTGGTCTGTTTCTTTGTCACAATATCATTTCCCTTTTAAATCAGATAAACCAAATATGTGTTTTATGACTTCCACAGATTTTTGGGAATTATAAAAAATCTTTCACAATCAAACTTAGAATTGCGATTCAAGGAATACACTATACGGAACATTGAATACGGTATTGTTGATACTATACGACTGGTCAGTCACGAAAAGCTATAATAAATTGAAGATAATTAAATATAATATTGAATATTGGTCATGCCGGCGAAACTGGCACAGGAAGGGCCAGAGAGATATCCAAACGGACGGAGATAAACGACGACTGTTTCACACATTATGCTATTTATGTAATATGTTTATCCTGCGGTTTTTAATTCTATTCAAAACCAGTTGGGAATGCGCAAGCTTGCATTGCCAGAGGAACACCTGGCTCGTCAATTATATAACAATCCAATTTTTTTTTTAATTTATCGGCCATTTTGACCATGTTCCTTAAGAGATACGGTGTTCCTGAATATTCCTATTCTACTTTTTTATGCTGAATCCGAATCTGTGGTCAAAATTCGAATATTCGAAAATAAGCGACAAACACACACATACAACCGCACATACAAACATATAGATTTCATATAGGAACGGTGTTCCTGAAAAGCCGTCAAGTGCCAGTCCGACTCGCGCGCTGAGACATCTGTAAAAAATTTTTTTCGCAAATTATTGATGCAAAAAAAGTTTTTTTTATTGGCACTACAAATTTACGGTTTTCGGATTTTTTTTCTTTACTTGTGCTACATATCATTGCTTCTTACCAAATTTCATGATTCTAGGTCAACGGGAAGTACACTATAGGTTTTGTATTCCTTGGGAGTGTCAAAATATTCGCAGAAACGAGGCATAAACAGCCTTTTAATTTTTTCACTACTCGAAGGCATTACAGACTTGAGCATTTAAAATTAATATCAAGTTGATATCTCCACCCGTTCCTGAGAAAGAGGCTCTTGACGGATAGACAGACGGACAACAAGTGATCCTCTAAGGGTTCCGCTTTTCCTTTTAATGTACGGAACCATAAAAGCTAGCTGCTGACAGTAACTTATCTGGTTCTGTGGTTTTTGGGATTTCGTACCCAAAGGGTGCCAACAGAACGATATTACTAAGTCTTCGCTGTCCGTCAGGCTGTATCTCATGAACTGTAATAGGAAGATGGTTGAAATGGTGGTTGGTTGGAAATTTTCACAGACTGTATACTGCTATTGAGATATAATAATAAATAGTAAAATTTTAAAACTAAAGTAAGTAAGTAAAGTAAACTGTTGATGACCTACTGTGTCCCTCAATAGAAGAAGAACATTTCAGACACCTAGATATAATTTTGGAACGCCTACACAAACACGGAGTAACAATCAATTTAGATAAATGCGAATTCAACAAACAAGACTTTGATTTCCTAGGTTATCACATAACGAGCCAGGGAATAAAAATGTTGTGTGCAGAGAGTGTAATGGACGGCCGATCAAGTAACTTAATACGCACCGTTGTGTGGTGCAGATAAGCGCAGGTACAATTCTTAGAATTTAATGCACAATAGATTAGTATAAACAATGAATTACCTTTACAATGTATCAAAACATTAATAGCAATTAGTTAATGTCTGTATTAAAATGTTTACTTCTTATTGTTTAATATTTTGACGAACACTTCTTTTCAGGAAGACCGTTCCTATATGAAATCTATATGTTTGTCCGTGTGTGGGTTTGTCTGTGTGGTTGTCTCTGTGTGCGTTTTTTTTTTTCGAATATTCCAATTTTGACTTCAGCATAAAAAGTAGAATAGATGTTCAGGAACACTGTTCCTATCTCTTAAGGAACATGGTCATAATGGCAATAACATTACTTGTGCTTTAGATTTAACTCCATTTATGTCTGTCTGCATTCCATTCTGGGCTTCACCTCTAACTCAATAATAGTTCAGCTTGACGCCATATTGCCAGGTTAGCGCAGCGCAGGCTCTTATGAAGGATTCTCAGTGTAATGTAAAAATAATAGCTTTTTACTAAATGATCATGAACGCATAAAGGGCGTTGTTTAGCCCGTTTGTTCCGGCTAATCTAAATCTCTGAAACGGCTTTACCGATATTGACGATTCGTTCTTTGGCAGATAGGTGATATTATAAGAAGTAAATTAACATATATTTGTTATAGAAAGAGGATTAGGGCTGTGTGGGGAAAAAATAAAACCCACGCTATTTTGAATAAATTTCAATTCCACGCGAACTAAGCCGCGCCAGAGAGGTAACAATTAAGATTATATTGAATTTTTTTTTTCTTAGCTCATTGTAATTCAAAATTGGTCCAAATCCAAAATGGATTACAATAAATTAAATATGTTGTATAATCAATACTTATTGATTAATTATAAAATACATATGAACTAAGGGTACATCGCCACATGGATTAATTCATTAACCATTACTCCCGATTTGACTACAACTACAACCGGAAATACACACGACCGGTACCGGTAGTATATTCCCGGAACTGATATTGCTCGTCCACGAATGCAACTCTCATGTTTTATTACGGGGCAGATACAAGCCAAACGTAAAGGTCGACCTTTGTAACTACATTAGGTAGGTTAGTATTACTGCGCGGCAGTGCTTGCGGGGGCACTGCAATGCTGATGCGACAAAACTGTATGCATGGATAGTTTAAGCCCATGTCCTTCCGCGCTCTAGCTACGAGTATAACGTGGACGCGTTTTAAGATGCCGTGCTTTGAAAAGTACGTTAAGCTGTTGGTCCCAGCTATTGTTGATAGATGACAGTTGGTAAGAGGGCACATAAAGCTAAGTGGCGCCCTCATTTTGTTGAGTTGCGTTTTTTTTGAAAAAAAAAACGCTCAATACAGGCATTGAAGAATCATATTTTTTTTATTTTTTTTTGAAACATATTTGAATTTATTATCTATGTACAAGTAACCAAAATTTTAATTATTGCTTATTGTGGCCACTTATAGCAATAATAAAAATTACGACTCAAAAAATATAAATATGGTTCTCCAGTGCCTGTATTGATCGTTTTTTTGGAATTGGTCTAAAATTCACCGTTATTAATAAAAAAAAATGAGATTTAGCTTTATGCCCCCTCTTAAGTTAAGTCGGTGGCCTTCGGACGCCTTGAAAACACTAGCCTCCGCCAATTTTTTGAACATCATAGTGTAGTATGCTATAAACCTCCGTTGGTTGAATGGAGACCTGTATCCCTATAGTGACATGAGAAGAAGTTGGTGTAGTAGTAGTCTTAAGACGGGAATGTAGAGATGAGAGTTTAGAATTACGAATTGTACACTCGGACTATAATGGCGGTGAGACAAAACTTCAAACAGAACTCTGAAAACAGTGATTATGTTATTTTAATCCTGTAAATAACTACGCATATAGCAATCTACGCTAGGAACAGCCTGGATGTCCTGGATGCCGTAACACAACCATAACGCACAGCAACTGGAAATATGTAGTTATGATAGCTTCACCGGCGTTCTAAAATGGGCCAAAAAGTATTTATGTATTAAAAGTATTTATGAAAATAAAACTGTAAGATGATGAATGGAAGTTGAATCGCGGAATGAAAGAGAGTGTGATGTATGAATGTGTTTCTTTATACGTGTAAAAATTTTCTTTTTTTGTTGTAATAAAAAACGATAATGTTATAAAAAGAGCCTTGCCCATGGCAGGGGTGCAAGTAATAGAAAAAAAAAAAAAAAAAAAAAAACATTACCCACAAAAACACGTCAGTTTCAGCCAGCTTCAGTCAGCAGTTTCAGTCAGCGTTTAGAGCGCGCCGAGGCGACGCGACGGTTGACTACAGTCGCAGTGGCTGTATAAAACTACACAAGACGTAAAAGCTCTTCACATCTTATATCCAACATCGTATGGAGTTCTGGAGAGACAGTAGGGACAAAAGTCAAAACTGTAGTCGTAAACGCAATGTCCCTGAATCAAACGTAAATAAAATATCGTAGCGGCTGTTGGAAGTGGGTGGGGCTACCTGTGAAACCAAAATTGATCTGGCAACTGCATCAATCTAACAATTCAGCCAATTGCTGTCCAAGGGCACCCGTGTGGTCTTTGTACTCAGGAGATCAGGATTAGGGGAGTATACGCAGATACGAAGCGGTCGCCTGAGCTAAAATATTGGCCCAACATTTAGAATTATTTATGCTTAATATAGTCGGTTTCATATTATATACAAGTATATTGGGCTTGAACACTCCCTTGCTCCTTCATGGTATTTATTAGTAAGGATAACGAACCAGTCTATTAATCGACAGGTCGCTGGTTCAAAACTTGTGGGCATACCACACTAAGTTCACAATTACGAATTTATGTACACATTTGAAACTATATTGCGCGAATGATGCGGTGAGGAAAACTGCCATATTTATATAAAAGTGTGGTTTTCCAGTTGTTGACAGTCGCTCCTACTTAAAATTAGTACTGATTATCCCGTTTTCACCGAAGCATTTGGTGAAAACTAAACAAAGAAGAAGAAGAAGAATCCAATGATTTTTATTTTCGGTCACGAATATTTTTCAATGGTTACTCTGATCGATCAAATGTGAGAGTTACAGCTATTCTTAAATCTTAACTACGACAATCAATTACTTGACGATGTGTAATAATTAATTCTGAACCCTTGTCCAAGGTATACGTACATCAATTAGATTACCATAATATTAGAAAGCGTAGACATGTCGCCGCTAAAATTACCATCAAATGGTAATATGACCGGTGTGGTTGCAGATCTCGAACTGATTTGAAATGATCTTAGCGAAATGTAAATTACGCGGTGGTAATGTGCTCTGGCTGGCATCGTCTTTAGACTTTGTTTATACGTCCAGATACCGCGCCGAGAGAAATTGTTTTTTTTTACTACTTCAGCTGACAAATGGATACATAGATTAATATTAGTAATTGAAGTTTGAAATTGCCGATTTGTACTGAAAAATTAAAACTTTTTAAAATATTTACCCTTATTATCTATATATTGCTGGGATCTAACCGGATCATTTATTTATGCCTTTGCGATAGAACTCTGGGGTATGAAAACATTTTGTACCTGATGGGAAGAAAATTTTTCATCACGTAAAAATTGTCCACATCACGAAAAAATGGTAGTCAGTTGGAGCAAGGTCTGGCGAGTACGGAGGATGACGTATGGTTTCTAACTGCAGCTTCTGTAGAGTTACAACGGTTTCTCGTGCAGTGTGAGGTCTTGCGTTATTATGGGGCATATTAAGAACTTTAGAAAGCAAATTAAGAATTGCGCATTCTACTTTTCCCCTCGACTGTGATTTTATTTATGCAAAATAGCGTCATTGGGTCTCGATAAGTTATTTACTTCATGATAGAAAACAAACGTCCTAGTGGAATGTCACATAGTCCCAAAAACAAAAATTATGCCCCAGAGATTTGTAATGAGACTGCAATTTTCTATAAGGTATATAGATATTTCTCCAGTAAATTCCTGCTAAAGTCAGTAACTTACACACCAAATCTGACGCTACATCGATACGGGGAGAGTGGTAGTTATGAGTTAAAACCTGAGAGACCCCGTTATATACGTTTTCCCATACAGTTCTTGGCGGAAAAGCGGCTCGCGGGGGAGCTAATGAGAGATTAATAGATACGCGTTTTGCCTCTCCACAAGACATCTTCAAACGCAGTCTGTAAGTTAAGTGTAAGTTGTAGATGTTAGTCGTTAAGGCACAAGCATGTTATTCTAACGACTAACATCTACAGCGCCTGAGGATGTCTAGGGCAGTCATGGCAGCAGCGGTGGCATGTACAACATGCGGTTTCTGTTCCAGATAGCGGGCAATCGCGAGTACGACCGCAGCAGCCGAGGCCGGGTACCATAGCAGCCACGGCATGTTGCGTCTACAAACGGTAGTAGGTGGGTACCGGCCGGCGCTAGTCCACATGAATTAATTGGTGGCGGAATAACACACAGCAGGTTAGATCAAATTGCGTGGTACTTATAACGCAAGCGTCTATGTTTCACGAAGACCGGTTCATCATCATACATTCCGATATTTGTCTCCCGAGATAGTTAAACAATGTTTGAATTGAACAGTGTAAACAGACCTGTGGACGGCAATTTGCGATTTAATCAGCTTTTTCTCAAACCGTCTTCGCCGCTGAAACGGTGTGTTGGATTCACTTTTTATTACTTAATACCTCTCCATCATTATGCACTTATATTCTCTTTAGCAACTTTATAAGACGACGTTCTAATGATTTTATTATATCTCTGAGTTGATTCTTTTTTATGTTTATTATCCGAAGAAAAGAAAATACTCTGTGTAACCTTGCAGGTATCCAAATACTAACTGCCGATTAGCAGGTTTGTTTGCCACGTGGTATTAAAACCTTCTTTATTTTTCTTATACAACGTCGACAGGCATACAATACGCCTACATATACATACACCTGATGTAAAGTGGTTACTGTAGCCTGTGAACGCTGAAATACATTAAGTATTGCCTTCGTGATGCCAACTCTGCCGCTAACACAGCAACTCCTTGGGAGCTTACTGGTGCCCTCACTCGTACGCGGGAACACAACAACCCTCTAGGGAGTTGCGTTTTCTCTGAGGCGGAGGTACTTCCCCAGTCGGACTGCTTTAATGCGCCCTACCCTTCTTATAAACACACAGACAAACACAAATAGGCATGTTCATACACACAAATGATTGTCTTGTGTAAAAAGCTGAACATATTTACTGATATAATGAAGACGACCTGCCATGCAATTCTCTAGTAGTAGTAGTAGTAGTAGTAGACGATGTCACAGCTTTGACATCGTCTACTGCGATCACGGCTTTTTATTGGTATAAGGCTGTAAGCGTACGCGAGGCAGTTTGCCTTGTAGATTTCCAATTCCAAACGCAGCCTTGCGGCGCTAGTGTCGCACAACCATAAAAAGCGACACTAAGGAATTGCAATTTTGTGTTCAAGGCTATAACAGCCGATGTTTCCGAGGATGTAAGGATGTTTGCACTTACAGAATTTGCATGGCTGATATCGATCCCATTACACACATATATGCAATTATACATATACCTACTCAACAAAAAACCTATTTTTTGATGTCGATTATAAATACAACATACCAATGTCGATGAGGAGATTTCATTTAAAAATGAAATGTAAAAATTTGTTTGTTGAATCAAACCGTATCAATGAGAGGATCGTATCGAACGTACCGCTTTTATTTCATTTATTTGATACACTTTGCAGCGATCTTGTAATGTCCAAATTGGATTCGAATCCTTTTCAGGATTCAGGATCAGGATCATACTGAAAATTTACATTTGTGTATTATTACCTTTAAATATAAATGAAAGCGACTTAATTGAAGTCACCACTTAAGAGACGCCAATCTTTTCTAGTTCGGTATCGAAAGGTTTTTGTATTTTTTTTTATACTACGTCGGGACGCATACAAGCATACGGTCCACCTGATGTAAAGCGGCTACCGTAGCCTATTAACGCTTGCGATATATTAATTATCACTCGCGCGATGCCTCCTCCGCTGGTTACACAGCAACTCCTTGGGTGGGTTGGGTGTTCCTGCGTGTGAGTGAGGTCACCAGTAGGTGACCTCACTTACACGCAGGAACACAACAACCCTCTAGGGAGTTGTTATTTGGCTGCGGTTTTCTGTGAGGTGGAGGTACTTCCCCAGACGGGCTGCTTTGATGCGCTCTACCTCTCTTAAAACATCCAGACCAAGACAAACAGACAAATGTTTGCCTTGTGTGGGAATCGAATCCACGAGCGTTGGTGTCAAAGTCGCGTCATTCACGACTGAGCCACCGTGTATCAAATAACACCCCCTTCTTCTTATTAGCGTTATCCCGTTTCCTAATCCATTAGGATTGGCGGGATCCGCTACCTAAACCTAAGAATTTGGCGAAGATGGAGATTTTGCCATGGAGCTTCTGCCGTTAGACCTCCAAAACTCAGAGGGAATTAAAACTTCCTGAGCCCTAACCTGTCACTTGTCTTTCAAAATATAATTTCTGGGATGTTCCTCACGATGTTTTCCGTCACCGCCGAGCAAGCGATAATTACAAATATACACATAAATCCTAGTAGTAGTAGTAGGCTCATAAATAGGCTGGTTCTTTATACATTGTGCTATCACAGCTATTTGTATCAAATTATACCTACTGACTGATTAGCCTTTGCCAAGTTATTTGCTAATTATTAAGATAAGGATAGTTATATCATCTTCAGATGATATTCCTTTAGTAAAGCTATATTGAGAAGATAATATTTTCTTATTTTCAATTACATAATTTGGAAGTCTAATATTTAGTATTTTTTTTAATACTATTGATAACGCCTATTTCTATACTTCCATGAAATAGGTTTGTAGCTTTATTATAAATGAAACTAAATCAGTTTATTGCGCATGAAGGGTCCCGTACTCACAAAAACGCTGTGCATTAGCGCCTTAATATCTCTGAAATTCGAACCTACAGAGAAATGAGAGGATATTTAAACTAAAAGTCGATAAGTGCCGCGAAGTTGATCTGCAAACTAGCCAATAAGAGCTCCGCGTTCTCCTTTACCCCCCGACCCGTAGCGGTGAATTGAGTCACTATGTATAATCAGTGTCTTTGGTTCTACATAGATTATTTCCGTCATGATATTAACAGATTTTTATTGGGATAATCAGTTTGATCAGCTTAGCAGTAAAAGTATATGGAAAGGTATTTGAAATAAGAATGAGGGTGAACTCTGATGAAATGCTGTTGGAGGCACAGGGAGGATTTCGACGTGAAAGGGGATGTACAGATCAAGACTTCTCGCTCCGCAATATCGTGGCGAAGCATCTGGCCATAGACCAGAAGGTTTTCGGCGGTTTTGTGGATCTTGAGGAGGCATTTGACATGGTTGTGCGAAAGGAACTGTGGTGCATATTGCCGGGATGTGGGATTGACGGTTCACTGCTCCGTGCTGTGAAGTCCACCTACAAGAATAGCTCAGCATGTGTGGGAATAGACGGCAACGCATGAGTGACGCCCCTGGTATTGCAAATGTCCATTTTCAACGGTGACTGTTTACCATCAGGCAGGCAGTATGCTTAATTTCCACCTTAGCGGTATAAAAAAAACCCCTAGTTAGATGTCAAAAAAAAATCAAAACTGGAAGGATGTAAGAGCCGAGGACGGCCAAGACTTATCCACCATGACCAAATTGGTCGTGTTCAGAAGGTGATGTCAGGAGCTCTAGAAACCGGCGAGCGTGCATGAAAAGAGCAATGAACGTGAAAGAAGCGAGTGAGGTATGTAAGGATCGAGTCACCGGCGCTCGGTGCTCTCTGCCTAAAGAAAAGAAAGAAAAATTTGTTTATTTGGTTACATTTCACATGCTTGTTAAATTACAACTAATTATACATCAATGCACCAAAACGGCCTCCGCTCAGCATAATGTCGTGGCCCGTGGTGTGAACCACAACGCTGGTCTTCCGCGGATACCAGTAAATTATTTAGAAAATAATTTCATAAATATCTATATAATACAAAAGAATAAAATTATAACAAATTGGATAAATTAGATGACTTACATTTCAGAATATATTATATTATTATTGTTATATTTAGCTGCGGGCACTAACATGTACATAACATAAAATTGAATTAAAATTGAGTGGAATATTATTGTAATTAACATTAGATTATGTAATATAAAAACAAAAAGGAAAAGTAAGCACACTTAGTCATACAATAAATGCTTATAATGCTGCAATCACTGTGTTTTTTGAATGCTCAAAATACGCCTACCCCGCAAGGAATTTGGCGTGAGTAATAATAGACTGTTTCAGTGCTGCTGTTTTAAAAATGCAGGCCAATAGTGTGGCGATAGGCATTGTTTCCGTTTTACAATTTTGAGGTATGAGGTGGATGTATTATCGTACCTCGGGCGCTGATAGTTCACTATTATGTCTTTGATTTCGTATGCAAGATACAAAACTGGGTTGGGTTAGGCAGTCTATTTAGTCAGTTAGGAACCTCCATTGATACTTATCTGCAATAATACTAGATTGCATGTCATTAGCAATCTGTGTTCGTATATGAATTGTTGACGATTTTAAGTTAAATCATCAACAATTCATATACTTAACAAAAAATTAGCTTCCATTGGTTGAAATAAACTATACTTAATTTATTTGAGACACGTTCATTAAATGAAACAAAAACATTTAGGGTTTTTTAAAATATCTTATGTTAAGATCAGACAACCGCAGCCAAATAACAACTCCCTAGAGAGTTGTTGTGTTCCGGTGTGTGAGTGAGGTCATCAGTAAGATCCCAAGGAGTTGCTCTGTCAGCAGCATAAGAGGCATCGCGCGAGTGATACTTAATATATCTCAAGTGTTAATAGGCTATGGTATCCGTTTTACATCAGGTGAGCCGTATGCTTGTATGCCTTCCGACGTAGTATAAAAAAAAATTAAGAGAGCGGTACAATTATGCCCGAAAGTACGATGTGTCTATTTGTTTGTTTGTTACATTTTAGCACTAAATCGCTGAACCGATCATAATACGAGTTGAGTACAGAGGATCTTGCTAAGAATATCATATCACATACTGTTCCTACCTAAAACTCGCTACCTTATCGTGCGTTGTGCCTATATCTGAATCATTTTGGGAACTGAATCTCAAATTACGGCTAACGCCAGTTTGGGATACGACGTTAACATGAAGATTAAATGGATGGTTATTTCAATAAATATTTACTTTACTTTCCTATATCAGAATCTCCACACGGGCGAAGCCACGAACTAGAGCTAGTAGTTTATAATAGCCATTCGATATATACGACGGGTATTTATTACCTAGTCTTAGTAATCGGTAGCCTAGCTGTACTCGAACTTTAAACGTAGTACAAGTACAAGAAGATTGAAACCGTGTATGAGATGTGATCTGAAGGCATTTTCTCATTGCCTTGAAACACTATTTTCGAATCGTAATCGAAATGTTTACTCAAAATGTATGGAATCTAATTTCTGTTCGAATCTGTTTCAGATCTGATCAAATAACTATAAATTTTAATTGGTTAGGAAAAGTTTTCGGTAAATCCAAACGCCGAATCTGACATTCTGAGATGACTCTTTTGTCTGTAATTTATTGGAGCATCATGAGATGACAAACTTGCGGTGTCAGTATTCATTTATTGAAATATTTGACAGAGTTGTGCGTAGGTAGTTGTTTATCGGTATATCGACTTATCGGTATTTTTAATAAGTATTTGTTGATGGTATCATTTCTGTAAATATTTTATGTTTCGATCTGTTTTAAACCCACCTGAAAGTGGAGTCAATTCTGTACTCTTATATCTTCCACCATACTTTTACTAATCCTGACTAAGGAAGTACATGTACCTTACAGAAGACGACAGTCAAGGTTTTCCCAAGGGACTACAGTATGGGATTATTCAAGAAAGGCGTGAAGAGGTTCTGACAGGGTCGGTAACGTAAGAGAGATACCTCTAGTGTTGCAAATGTCCATAGGCTGCGGTAACTGCTTACCATCAGGCAGGCCGTATGCTTGTTTGCCACCGTAGTGTCATAAAACAAAGTAAAATAACAATACCTCGAGGAGGGTTGTGGTATTTTTGCGAGAGAGTGAACGATTATTTTTGTGCTTATGGTTTTGTGTAGCAAGTGTGCATTAGCTACATACAGTATTCGCTTAAAGTCCCAAATTAAAACGGACCAAATTAAAGCTCGTCACCTAACGTTGTATTGGATAAAACGTAAGCAAATTTTGAATATTTATTTTTAATTCTGCATTCTACCTGCAAATAAATTTAGTTGAACGATACTTTTCACATAGCTCAGTTTATATACTAATTCTAGTTCAAATATCAAATTACGTTTTATCATTTTCATAAATAATAGCGGCTAGGCATTACATATTTAAAATAGTAAATTTTTTTTTGGTGCTGAATGTAGCTGTGTAACAGAAGGACAGAACGGACGAAGTAGCACAGTGAGAGTCCCATTTTGTTACACGAAATCCGTATGATAAGATAATATCAGTTTATAAAAAAAATACGAAATCGGTGGTGAAGTGGTTAGTAATGCTACTTCGACACCAAGGCTCGTGGGTTCTAATCCCCACAGGACAAGCATTTGTGTGCATGAACGCCTTTTTTGTTTGTTGTTTGTTGAGTCTGAGTATTTAGCATTTTTAAGGGAGGAAGGGCACATCACAACAGCCCGATTCGGACGTATACATCCACCTCTCAGGTTGAACGAAAATAACTCTCTGGGTTCTGTTCCTATTACAGAGTGAGGTTACCAGTAAACTCATACGGAGTTGCTGTATTCACAGCAGGAGTGGTAACGTTTGAGCGATACAGGAAGTCTGTATCCGTTGGCCAAAACATCGTATGGACTGTATACTTGTATGTCTTCCGACATTGTAAAAAAATCCTGTTCACAAATTTTATTGAAAAAGTAGTTCAAAGGTTCTAATTTCAAAACTAGTCCATGTGAAACTTAGCTGTGATTTCATATCAAATGAATACCAATCTTTACCAGTTGACAATACCAAAGTACAATTTACTCTTCAACAAGGACAGGCCATAAATTACGTCATTAAAAGCCGCGACATGGCTCCGGCGCCACCAATACGTGCTAACCGGCAATTAAATATCAATTTCGGGTACATTAATCATAGGATGAATTGTCAGAAGTACGAGTATATGCGATGTTGTGACACGCCGCTTAAACACATATGTATGACACATACGGACATTGCGTTCGGAGAACATTTGAATACGAGACTGACGACTAAATCAAGATTGATGACTATATCTTCTTAATCTTATTATTATTGCGCGTAATATAAGCGTAAAAAATAAATGACTAACAGCACAAGGGATCAAATAATGTACAGAATTCCCGTTGTAGTTTCATAACTCTAGGTTTATACTGACAGTTTGTATCTATCTGTACCATTATATAGCATTATAAAACTTGCGAATGAATAATATAAATTGGATCATAAATCAACAATCACGTGAGGAAGTTAGCCATCGGCCAGTCGGAACGTGAATTTATTAGCCTTTTAATAATTCGACAAGTCTTAACTAAATTCCATTGGAGTTTCGGATCTTGTATAAAAGAATACAGTTTAAAGTCTCTATATCCAGTAAGCCATTTCTAAGATCTCTGCATAAACTTAAATAAGTCTCATGTAACGAACATAAACATTCCACCGTTTTGAAGACGTATAAAACGTTATTAAAATGTTATGTATATGATATTTGTTATACATTTTTAGAAAGTAATTTGTGACTGTGAGTAATAAAGTGATTGAATAATTTGTATTGCTTTGTAATTTAATTCAGGTGGTATATAAACCTATAAATCACGAAAATTAAAACTTATTTCGTATACCGTATAAATGTTCTACTTACAAATACGACTATGTGTCACAAGCTTTATCCTTGAGATGCCTTGTTTTAAGTAGTAAGTAAAGTAGATTGATGATTGCCTAGTATTTAGCATGAACTAAATAATTGTAGATATTTCTAAAATATTTATGGGTTATTTGAATGATAACTTAGTATTTATTAGATGCGACTCTAGCGCGAATATCATTTTTTATTCCGACGTTCAGGCTTTACTCTTGAAATTCTTGTTTAAATGTGCGTATAATTTATACAAGAGTTCCAAACACGATGTTCTGAATTTGTCGTGTATTTTTAAATAAATTTACCGATTTATTTAAAAAACTTAAATTAAAAATTTATTGGCGACCAACTCGTCTTTTTTAAATTCTCATTCTTGGGAAAGTTATGTATTTGCAACAAATGCCTAAAATCAAATTTTGTTGACATGTTTACATTTCAAGATCTCCTAAGTAGTTCTAAACCATTTCTAATGGTCGATTTTAACTATGTGATTGATCATATGGTATAAACTGTTGTTTCTGATCCGATATATGTGACCCAGGCGGCCTTGAGTATTGATTTAAAGATTTAAATAAATGTTGTAATTAAAATAAAAAATATATTCAATGCACGTCAGGCACAACAATTATTGTGTATAGTTGTTATTAAACAATTAATTTCTCCGACTCGAATCCTTCCTTGCAGTTAAGCAACTATAGACCCATATCTATACTACCCTTCCTTTCAAAAATACTTGAGGCCGTCGCACCCAAACAAATGTCCGCATTTATTTACTCTAATTGCCTACTTTCTAAATTTCAATCTGGCTTTCGCCCCGGACACAGTACTACTACTGCGCTTCTTAAAGTCACTGAGGATATACGCAAGGTCATGGAGGATAAGTTGGTCACTATTGTCGTTCTCATAGATTTCTCTAATGTTTTTAATATGGTAGACCACGATATATTACTTGCTATACAGTAGATTAACAGTAAATTTACTTTTAAAGCTCGATATAAATCTTTTTTGTTGGAGAAACAGAAACAAGGTACTATTCCTCAAAACTTCGCTTGTCGCATATCTATATCTGCCTCATTATCTGTCTGATGGAGACAATGTGAAATGAAATTCAATATTTTTTTTCTCTATTTATTTAAATATCATTTTAAATTAAATCTAAAATTTAATAAATGTAAAATAATAATAATAATAACTTCAAATATTATTATTATTTCATTAATCTCAATATAGTCTTTTTCCCACGCTTACTTTTTATTTTCTATGACCGAGGTGTGGGAAGTGTAAGGTAAATTTGTAATGTTTACAGGCTTTCGTGCAATACGCGGTAGTTGTATGTGGCTGTTTGTCTTTTGTCTGACTACACTCGTCTTCGTCATTCTTATGGGTGATAGCTGAAAATCAGTGGTTGTTTCATTTAAGCAATGCTATACACTGAGCTATAGCCTATTTGCGCTACTGCGGCACACACACGCCCACAAACACCTGAATTAAAAACGTTCCCTGTAGTATAGCGAAACTATGTTTTAAGTTAACAGTGTAGTTAATAAATAAATATTAAATAAATATTGTCGGACAAATTACACAGCGCCATCTAGCCCCAAAGTAAGCGAAGCTTGTGTTATGGGTACTAGACAACTGATAAACATACGTAAATACATTTTTTTTTTTTGTAAATACATACTTATCATACATAGAAAATACCCAGACCAAGACAAACAGACATGTTCATGCACACAAATGTTTGTACTGTGTGGGAATCGAACCCACGAGCGTTGGTGTCAAAGTAGTGTAACAACGCGTTTCACCACTGCGCCACCGAGCTCGTCAGTTATATCGATGTACATTTTATTGATGTGTGTGCATGAAGTACGTAAATAAATGATTTATCTATCACCTATCTATCTATACTAAAACACCTGCAATTCTCATCCTCGACATTGGATTGATTCTCTTCGTGTCTTCGGGGGCGACAGCAAGCGGTCCGTGTAGGCCGAGAATTTTCGGATTGGAATGATCTATTGGCTGGCGTCCCCCAGGGTGGTATTTTGTCTCCTCTGATGTTCTCTTCTTTCATAAATTTGCAATCATTGTCGTTTAATTGCTCTTACCACTTTTACGCTGACGATTTGCAAATTTATGCTCAGACCTCTGTCGATACATTGAATACCGCTATAAGACAAATAAATACAGATCTCAGCAGAATTAATACCTGGTCCAAAAGTTATGGAATTCACGTGAATGCCACTAAGTGTCAAGCAATTATTATAGGCAGCTCACGTCAAATTGCAAGACTGGACGCTAATTCGTTATCTGCATTCATGCTTAACGAGTCGATTATCCCATTCAGCACCAGCGTTAAAAATCTTGGTCTTCATATAGACTGTACGTTTAGTTGGACTAATCAACTGGTTGAAATTAGTCGTAAAGTCATATCAGCATTACGATTTTTAAACCGATACACAAATTTTCTACCTATTGCTACTAAAGTTACCCTTGTGCAATCCCTTATTCTGCCCGTAATCGATTATGGTGATGTGTGCTATCCTGATCTCAATGCAGATCTGCTTGATAAGCTGGACCAGTTCATTAATAATGCCACCATTTCTTCCTACCGGTCGGTAAGTTTGGATGGCTACCTATTCGTCAGCGTCGAAATCTGAGGTTACTTTGTACTCTCTATTCTATTCTTTCCAACCTTCATTCTCCAGAATACTTGAAATGCAAGTTTCAGTATCTCTGTGACTCTCATAAACTCCCACTACGTTCCTACAATTCTCTCTTACTCTCTATCCCTCTTTTCCGCTCAGGCTTCATATCCAACTCCATCACTCGGCAATCAATTCAACTATGGAATGCGTTACCAGTATCTATTAAGAAATCGTGCAGCAAATTTGTCTTCAAAAAGAACACCAATATGTTTTTGAAAGCTCAACAAGGCAGTAAAACCGTCATCATTATTTATATATTTCTATTATTTTAATATAAGTTCTAAGAGTTGTGTATATCTAGTACGTTTGTATGTAACGTATAATTTATACGTATGTATATGTAATGTAAGTATATATGTATTTAATGTATGTATATATATATATATATGTTTAGCCGCGATCGTCATTCTCTGCACTCCCAAAGATCGACTGGTAGAGAATGAGAATGCAACTAGCATTAAGTCCGCCTGTTGTACCAAAATGTAAAGTGGTCAATAAAGTTTTAAATAAATAAATCCTGGCATGTACCACTAAATTCGTATACCTATCTATTACCTCGTGCCAAATCCCTTGCAGGGTAGACAGAGAGAACCGAGCGCCACGTAACTCGATCCTTACCTACCATATTTGTAATTATCACTTGCTTAGCGGTTATGCAAATGATCTTGAGGAAACCCGCACCAGCAAGAAATTATATTTCGCAAGGCGTGCGAAAGCAAAATCAGTATTTTCGCCAAATCCTTAGTCTTAGGTAGTGGACCACGCTAATCCTAATAGATTAGGAAACAGCATAACGCTAAGAAGAAGACGAAGACCGATACGTAAGTATAGAATTCTAGATTTAGCAACTTAATTGCCATGTACTGCGTCTACTTTACAGGCGTTACCGAAATTGGAACAGCGGTTTTAATGATTGACACTAATTACTGCGCTTCTTTATGTTGAGTCTTTAGTACTCCGTCAATAAAGCGACGCCTTTAAGCTTGATGATTGAACCGATACTTGGGCGTCAGCATTTTTTTATTTTTAGTTGAATACGACTGCAGTCCTAGGCAATAAATTTTTACATCTGTGATATTTATTATCAATTTCTCGTGAATTCT
Organism: Pyralis farinalis; assembly: GCA_947507595.1. Lineage (NCBI taxonomy): Eukaryota > Metazoa > Arthropoda > Insecta > Lepidoptera > Pyralidae > Pyralis > Pyralis farinalis. The sequence continues at coordinate 33,321,650 of OX382260.1, read as the reverse complement.
TGTTATTGTGCAATGCCAGTAGATTAAAAAACAAAAATTATAACGAAAGTGATTTGAATAAGATACGATCTATCTATCTATATCTTTATGCCAAATCCCTAGAGGGTAAAATATAATTGTATTTGGAAAATTTTAAACTAGGTACATAAGTGCCCGCTAGGACCCAATGGCAAAAAAAGAATTTTATCTTTATCTTTGAGAAGAGTAGCAAGCTAGGTGTCGCGGTGGCTAGTAACGCCACGACATCAGCACTCGTGGGTTCGATTCCCACACAGGACCAACTGCATCAAGATAAGGAAGAAGTATGTCTTCACACCAAGTTTCTTGTGTAGTAAATAGACAGGACCGACCGCTATATGATTCAGTCCTCAAAAACATTACTGGTTTTATAACATTCTTTTTTTGTGCAACATCCGGAGGCATACAAACATACGTCCCACCCAGATGTAAAGTGGATACTGTAGCCTAGAATGCTTGCAATACATTAGGTATCGTTCACAGGACGCCACGTCTGGGATTTGACATGCATGCTTACGGCATGTTACTCCTTCTCCCGTGACAAGCACGGGCGAACCATCAGAAAGCCGTGAAGGTCGTCGCTGACGACTCACACTCAGCATCGGTAGGGTACGTCGAACCCAATTCTGCCGCATGGTGTACAATCCCATGAATCATAACACAACGCAGATCAACGTACCTGGGACAGGACCACACTATGTGGTCTCTGTTCTCCTCACTTTTCCGCATTCACACATACTCGATACATGTCTACTTAATTCAACCAGTCTTTTTGGAAATATACCATGTCCCAGGAGCATTTGTGAAACACAGTGGTAGTCAGGCACGACCTAGGTAGCCCTGTGCAGGGCCGCCACTCACGAACCGCAGCGGCTCAAAGGTCGCGTCTCCGTCGGCTCAACTCCTCACCAACCGCAGTCTTTCACGCCGCGTCAAGGTGACCAGGTCTTCAGCTACAACGAATAAGGCAGTTATACTGGCGGATCTGCATGCCTTGGTCAGAAGAATTAGTGTGTCTTTGATTCATCAGTACGACACTGTGGCAAGCCTACCTTAGCTCATCGTAAGGTATGCTTGCCACTGTTCCCGCCCCACAATGCTTATGATGATTGATCGGTCGATAGACATCGGTAAAGTCACGAGTTCTATACAAATACTAATATTCTAGTCGTAATTAAGAGTATTGCTTAATCAAATTATAGAATTCTAGACTTACCAACGGAAAGCAGAAGAACGTGAGAATTAAAGAGATTCTGAAACGTACGTTCAAAATATACGATTCAGTATCTCTTTAATTCTCAGGGCATTTTAAAGAATTATTAAGAAAAGTGAAGTAGGTATTCAAAGTAACAGCTGTTGCCTGGAAGTAAGTTGCGAGTAAAACGAGGCACTTATCAAAGAGGGGTAGATCACAGTAGTATTTAGTCAGGACCCGTACGACTGGAAAATACCGCCAAATTACAAAAGGTAACCATCGAATAACAAATTCCTGGATGTTTGTTGTATTGTGTGACTGAGTAAAGTGGACAAGGAAAGTCCAAAGAATGATATAAGGATGACAGAAGTGGGTATAATAGCGCGAGTGATACTTCTTGTTTTGCCTTGTGTCACGGGGAATGCTTGCTTGGAGGCGACATGAAATAAAAAAAAGAGATTCGCAGCTTTCACAATTTTGTAAGACCCTGGATTTTTAGGGCAATTACTTTAACTTATACAAAATCTTAAGGCTATGTAGCAAAAAGCAATGGATAATGTGAGCACCAGTATTCATTATATACTACGTATAGCCTCCTTTTTCGTGCAGTGCTAATAGGCAGCTATCGACTTCTTGAACTTCACTCTGTTCTTGGTAAGGTAGAATACATTCTCAAATATTACGTTGCTTTGTATTTTTCGTTCTTTTCGTGCTGAAAAGCAGACATCAGTTTCGAAGAAGTTGATCGAATTTCCTGTTTTTCACGAGGTCTAACAGTTTAAATAGGTTGCTGATCCTTTTCTATTCCTAGATATATGGAGAGATATACAACAGAAGGCCGACTAGCGTAATTAGGTTTTCTTTTACATCATTACCAACACATACGTTAAAGCGAGCAGTAGTAGAACCGGTACTTCTCAAGGTCGCAAATAGTGTAACACTCGGCTTGAAGTGTCAGCCACTTTTGGCTTACCTGTCGACACAACTTCTTTACTTCTTTCTTTCTTTGTCTTTTTTAATTGGCTAATGGATTTTTAAATTTCTGTCTGTGCTTGATTAGTACAAACGGTCAGAACTGATGGCTTGTCCATTTTCTTATATTAATGAGGTACGTTATCATGCATTTTACCAAACTATAGCGATGAATTTTTCATATCAGCTTCTTGAACATTGTTCAGCTCTGGGCCAAGGCAGAATATTTCTGCTACTTTAACTATTCCAATTTATTCCTATTCCTTCTTCTTACAACCGTACTTTCTCCCAGATATTATGCCCATTACTAGCAAAGATTTTGCTTGTCGAAATATAGTATAAATTAATATCGCATTTCGTTTGTGTTTGTTCCCTGAGTCTACTTCAAATACGAAATGGAGTTTGAAGTTGTTTTCACTGTTATTAAGAGGAGACACACATTACGAAACTTTTTTGCTTTATGTGTACCGTGCAAAGTCGGGAGGTTACTAGTTATTTATAATTACAACCTCTTAAATATTACAATAGCAAAGAGCACCACAAGGTTTTATATTCGGTCCAGTTCAATATTTAATGTGTTTGTGGCACAGACTCCGTTGCTAAACTCTTGAATAAAATATGTAACCCAGGCTTTGTTACTAGACGTGAACGCTGTATTGCGCCGCGTAGCATAGGTGTATCAACAATTCTTTGCTTCCTTTGCTTTATAATATAGTACCTAGCTATAGCCTGAAGTTTTACCGGTGTAGCGTTCACATACCCGCATCAGGTTTTATATACACACACAATTCTTTTTTAGATTTTTCATCATGAATTTTGCTAATTATTGATAGCAATAATGTAAATATAATTTAAATATATGTATGATAGGGAATATGTAAATGAATAAAAAGAAATTAAGGTCGAAATATATAATTTGTCCAATGGGCTAGGATCGGACGACATGACAGTAAAGGTAATAAAAGCAATGAGTTGAGAAGAAAAAATAGAAACGGAAATAAGGAGCAATTTTTTTTTAAACTATGACTTTCTCGTCTATCACCTAGAATGAAATAAGGGAGAAATAATAATATTTTAATAATATTGTATATAAGAGAGAAGAGTAAGGGGAAAGGGAAATAATAGGAAAACAAGTTGGTCAGTAGAGTGAAGATTAAAAGAATGGGAATGCAAAAATAATGGGTGAAACTAAAGTATAATTAGAACTTTGTTTTGTAGATTAAGGTGGCAAAGAAAATGATACAAATTTGATGGAGAGAATATGTATGTATTGAATTGCAGAATATCTATGTAATACGATAATTATTCAGCACATGATTAAGACGGTATTGCAGCGCTTCTGAAATGTTCACTCAGGCAAAGGTTGACTCATTTAATGCCATTAAAGATAGAGAATAGCTTAATTTTTACTTATTAAATAGTCTTGGACAGCGGCTAGTGATGACCGTAACATTTAAATTTTGTATGCAAATCACGCATGTACCAATGTTACTTGACGAAAATTGTAACAATAATGTAATAGTGATGTTTTTTATGGCTCCTTGTTTATTACGTTATATCTATATATATAAAACAAAGTCGTGTTAGTTACACCATTTATAACTCAAGAACGGCTGGACTGATTTTTATGATTTTTGTGTTTTTGGATTTGTCTTCGTCCGGAACAGGATAATAAGTATTAAGAGAATTTATACCATCTAATAAGTTAACACACCATTTATTGATCCTGAGGCGGTACGAAGTTCGCCGGGTCAGCTAGTACTTTTATAGTTTCACCATGTCCGTCTGTCCGCGGCCTAACTCGGAGACACTGGATACTAGAAAGCTGTAGTTTGGCATATATAAGGTAACTATGCTGAAAAGATGGTAGAATAAAATCTTACAAAAAAATTTTTTGGTGGTATGTATACACGTAAAGTGGGGATGATTTTTTTTTTGCGCCCATCCCATGTCGTCGTTAGCCGTCGTCGAGGCTTTTCAGAAGGCTTTTTAAAAACATTGAGGGTGTGGGAAGATCATTTTTCGATATAGTGATCCGTTGGCGAAGTATTTATATTAAAAGTGTAAATTTTTGTTTGACTCAAGTGTCCCCCACCCCTATGTCGGCGAAACTGTTGTATTTGAAAAAGTAAATAAATCATCCCTAAAGTGAATTTAAAAGGAGAACTATCACGGCTAAGCAGGCTTTACAGGTTAACAAGTAATACCTAGTCGACGAACTTATAAAATGTATTATATATAGATAGTATAAATCTTTCATTAAAATGTACAAATGTTATGCAATTTCATAGTTAATTTGAATTCCAAACATAATTTTAGTTCCGATATCGCGCAATGGTTTCGTTTTCATCAATCTTAGAGAAGTCAACCGGTTGTGGCCTTAATATTCATGTGCCTATGCGTTTAATACGATCTGTCGTAGATCAGTAACATTGTTTTGAATTGAAGGAAACTTCGTGAGGAAACCAGCATCCCAGTCCCAGAAATTATATTCAACAGACGAGTTACTTTAGCTAAGAAAGGTCTGGTTTCCCCCCAGGGTTGTGGAGGTCGGATGGCAGTCACTCCATGTAAAATCAGTATTTTCGCCAAATCCTTAGGCCTAGGTAGCGGATCCCGCCAATCCTAATGAAAACGGGATAACGCTAAGATGAGTTTGCAGTATCGGGAAAATATAAAAACAAATCCCGGTAATTCCTGTATGTACGATAGTGATGAGATATACAGATAACCTTTAAAAGAAAAGACGGACGGTACCTTACTTTCTTTTGCCTTAGACTATAATTAAAATGAACCTTTAGTAATTGGCAAGTGCGACAGAGAAGGCATGAGCAAGATCTCCAAGCAGACGATTATCGAGTGCGTATCTTGACAGTTCCCTTAATAGGATTTGAGGAGGCGCCACTCAATTATCTACGAGGGTTATTACCAATATACTCGTAGCGGTGCCTTTGAGTAGGTTGCCCATCAATTGAACGTCTTGAGAGACAGAATTGTCCGAAAATCTAGGAGCCGTTTTTATGTGATTAGCTTAGTCATTTTGTCAGTCGAAATATACATCTGAGATTGTCTGGTTGCTAAAGACGGGCTCGTTTGTGGAATGAATAGTGATGACTGCTTTAGCACAAATGCTCGTGGGTTCGATTCCACACAAGCCTAGTAAGAGTATATGTGTGCATGAACAGGTGTATTTGTCATGGTTTGGGTGTTTTCTTTGTACTATAAGTATGTATTTACAAAAAAGGGTATTTGCGTATGTATATCCGTTATCTAGTACCCATGGCACAAGCTTTAGTTTGGGACTAGATGGCGCTGTGTGTTTTGTCCGACAATATGTATTTCATTTCGTTCGATGATTTATTTAAACATTTTATTTATTAAATAGTTACTTCAGTTTAGTTTAAATATTGAATTTCAGGTTGCAATGAAAATAAATATTTACTTATTTCATCAACATTTATTTATACTGATTCTTATGTATAATATATACATACTTATATATCTTAAGGATGTAGGAGCCGAGCAAGGCCGAGACTAACCTACCATGACCAAAGCAGCCCGTCTGTGGAAGTACCTCCACCTCACAGAAAACCGCAGCCAAATAACAACTCCCTAGAGGGTTGTTGTGTTCCTGCGTGTGAGTGAGGTCACCAGTAAGCTCCCAAGGAGTTGCTGTGTCAGCAGCAGAGGAGGCATCGCGCGAGTGATAATTAATATATCGCAAGCGTTGGTAGGCTACGGTACCCGCTTTACATCTGATGGGCCGTATGCTTGTATACCTCTTGACGTAGCATAAAATAAATCTTTATTTGCCATTGTGCTCTCGCGGACACTTAGACTTAGTACATTTTTAAAATATAGTTTTATTGTATCTTATTCTTTATACTACGTCGGGAGGTATACAAGCATACGGCCCACCTGACGTAAAGCCACCATAGCCTATTAACGCTTGCGACCCAACAACCCTCTAGGGAGTTGTTATTTGGCTGCAGTTTTCTGTGAGGTGGTGGTACTTCCCCAGATAGGCTGCTTTGATGCGCCCTACCTCTCTTGATTATTCAATTCTCTTATTTTACTTTTTCTTTTTTAATCTGGTAGCGTTTAAAACTTACCATTAGCGAAGAAGAAATGCCGAAAGAAACTTGCCAATAAAGTTCTCTTTTAAAATTGTCAATTAGATATTACAATAAATTTAATTAGCGTATTGGTACAATCATCATCATTATTTCAGCCTGAATTCGTCCACTGCTGAACATAGGCCTCCCCCCTAGAGTGTCACTCTTCCCGATCCTGTGCCACCTGCATCCATAGTCTCCTTACAAACCTCACTCCCTACTAACCTCACTCCCTACTAACCTCAAAAACAAAATTGGCACAATAATGATATCAAATTGTAGAATTAAAGACATTAAGGACAGTTTGTCTGTGCTGAAATATTTTCAGACATCTTTGACAGTTACATATTCATCAATTCTATAATAAGCTCTTTTATAGAGAGTATTTTTAATGTGATTTTTGAAAACATTGTCAGGAAAGGACAGAACTGTTTTCGGCAACTTATTATCGTTTTCCACTCCTTCCACCGCCAACTCGATCCCAACGTTCCTGCAATATAAAAACTTTACATTTCCCTCTAGCAAACACGAATTTTTTTTTTAATTCGTTCACTGTACGTGCTGCTAGACTTTGGAATAAATTACCACTAGAGATAAGAGAGAGTCCTTCTGTATTTAGCTTCAAGAGAAAACTAAAGAAACACTATCTAAATATGTCATCATCTAACGAGATACAATATGTAGGTATTTATATATATTTTTGTATATATGTATGTGGTTGTATGTCGTATGTATGTATGTATATTTTTATTGTGAGTTTCTGTTTTTATTTTGCTAGTTGGCACCTATATTTGTTTTAGGCCATGTACAATTTTGCTCCACATTCATTACGATTGGCTGGAAGAAATCTCTTGAAGAGATAAGCTCACCTTTGTACACTGTATTTGTGACTTATTATTGTGTACTATTTGTGTATGCAATAAAGAATATTATCATAAAATCGAATACACTTTACAAGAAAAGATCTACCAGTCCAGTCCAAAATAGAATCGTGGGTCACCCCGATATTAACATTAATGCCTTCAGATTTAACCTCATTTATGTCAACTGTCTGCACTCTGTTTTTCAATTGAGATGAAGATGCAATCAATTTCTGGGCTTTACCCCTAACTCCATAATAGTTCAGCCTCGGTAACAATGTCTGATGATCGGCACAATCAAAAGCTTTAGAGAAATCATAGAAAATCCCAATAGCATTCTGTGATCTCTTCCATGCGTTAAGGATATGCCTAACCAATGCAACCCCTACATCTGTAGATTTACCAGCTGTAAAACCGACAGGTCCGAGCAATACAAGCGTTCTTAGGCTACTGTAACCACTATAGATTAAGTAGACCGCGTGCACCCGACGTCGTATAAAAAATAGATTTGTGGTTTTCAAACCAATGATAGATAAGCAGGTACTGCATATTTTTTAACCGTAGTAGCAAATAATGTTCAATTTATTAAGTTCATTCTAAAGTCGGCTACGCGTAATTTTTCCAGTGTTTCTTTATGCCAATCCTGAAAGAATTAGGCCTTCAATATGGCCAGCTAATTTATTTATATATTTATAAATATATTTCCGGTGCGGACAGTAAAACTATTGTCACCCTAGTAGTATATCATCAGTTATTCGACGTGAGTAGAGTATAATGTTGCTACCAAATTGTAATGATCCTGTTTGAGACTACGTATACACAAACACTTGGGTTAGTGATCGGTGATAAGCCAATTTACATTTAACTTAATGTTTAGGAGATAGGAGATTTTGACAAGCTCGGTGGCGCTGTGGTTAATAACGCGGCTTTGACACCATTGCTTGTGGGTTCAATTCATACAGAGGACAAACATTCGTGTGCATGAACATGTCTGTTTGTCTTGGTCTGTGTCTTAAATAGGGTGCATCGAAGCCTATCTGGAGAAGTACCTCCACCTCATAGAAAACCGCAGCCAAATAATAATTATCGGAGGGTTGTTATATGAGGTCACCAGTAAGCTCCTAAGGTGTAGGCAGCAGAGGTGGCATCGTGCAAGTGGTACAGAGTATCATTCGCACGATGCCACCTCTGCTGTTAACACAGCAACTGCTTAGGAACTCATCGGTGCCCTCACTCACACGCAGGAATACTACAACTCTCCAATAAGCTGTTATTTGGCTGCGGTTTTCCGTGAGGTGGAGGTACTTATCCAGACGGGCTACTTTGATACTACCTCTAACAACCAGACCAATACAAACAGACATCATGCGCACAAATGTTTGTCCTGTGTGGGAATCGAACCCACGAGCGTTGGTGTCAAAGTCGCGTTACTAATCACAATGCCACCGTATAGTTATACAAGGTATAACATTTATCAAACTGGGCTTAAACACGGCGAAACACAGGTAGGCAATTGACGTAGCTTTCAATAACACTGATCTCGTCTCGGGCAATTTTACACCAGATATTTGCTGAAAGCCGACGTCCTCATACATTATTCGTCCAATTAGAACGCGCCCCTCTGATTGGTCAGTCGAGAATTGAGATTGAGAACGATCTGTGCCTACGTTGGTTTAGTGTGGATCGTCAGTTGTTTATTTTTTAATTTATTAAAAATACATGTATAGTTTTTATTAATTACTTTATATTATTCTACACAAATTTTCTTGTCATTTTAATGAGTAGCAGTATTAAAACGTTCGCAATGATAACGTAAGTAAGACAGTTGGTCTGAAAGAGAGTGTCGGTATTAAGATAAGAGAAAGCATGCCACAAAAGCACTTTGTTGTTCTTACTGGCGTTATCCCATTTTCTAATCATTTTAGGGTTGGCGAAGATACTGATTTTTACATCGAGTGACTGCCTTCAGACCTCATCAAGTTTTCCATGTGGATTGTGAAGGTGTAACTTTAGTAGCTCCATGACCCCGCTAATCCTAATGGATTAGGAAACGTAATAAAGCTAGGAAGAAAATGATTATTCTAAGTTTAAATATTTTTTTCAAATAGACAATGTCTCATAAAATGCAATTCTCTCTCATAAAATACTCTCAGTTTAAAACATGACAAAACATAAAAAAATCCTACACTACTGGTAAGTTTACTATAGATGTAAATGATGCTCTTATTCATGTGTTAAAAATTTGAGACGTTAATACTTTTTGTGCTATTACGAAAGCTTTTGATTGTGTCGATAATCAGATACTATGAATTAAACTTGATATAGTTCACGAAACAGTAAAGTAACCACAATCTTATTTAAATATCAGTTTGCAATATTTGATACCAGAATTATCAAATCTGAAGCTGAAGTACAGGTAAAAATTTGTGTGCCAACGCATCAATATTTAGTATATTTTTGTTTCTAAGATTTATAAATATTTAGAAATAATGATATTTGCTTATGGTACCTCTTTGATTTTGAACGATAATTAACGAAGTGGAAATATTGGTAATGTAAAGAATTCTCTCCGATATTTGGTTGGTCTCCTTATTACTTACCTTTTAAAGGTTAATATTATGTAATGTAAAATGTGCAAATATCAATCTTTCTTGATAATCGCGACAATTTTCTATCTACAGAATACCTCAACTCCCGTTTTATTAGAATTATAGTTCAAGATAGAAAATATTGTACCTACCTTGTGACCTAAGGCTGTTTTGTCACAGTACCCAGTAATTTCTCTGCCATATCTCACTCTTCAAACCGGAACACAGCTATATAAATATAGCTGCTTAGCGGTAGAAATAGGTGAGATAGAGATGGGTACCTCAGACGCAGACAACTTTTGTACAAAGTCTCCCTCTGGTGAATAAACTTGTAAACAGTCAGGAGAATTTACTATTCATGAAAGACTCTGCGATCTTACGATCTACTATTGCTGTTGATAAAGGATCATTTCTTATTATAAAAAAGAGCCATACTCTTTATTTATAGTTTGTACTCCAGAGAATCTCTGAGCAAACTTTTCATTGATTATATTTGTGAATATAATACTGGAAAAATAGTAATTTTTATAATTTTGCAATTATGTCCTGTAAACCCTGTTATGAATTGTCTCAGATTTTATTAAATTGCATGAAACAGACTTTTCGAAGTCCATTATTAAGTATGTAGGCTTGCTTGAAAACGCGCTCAAGTCAAGAGTCATATTAAAATGTCGACGATAATGGTGTATAAAAATGATTGAACACAGGAGCATATCTAAATGTGCCATAAATTATTATATCAACTGTTAAATAACGCAACAGATGTACTGTTGGATTAGTTAATTGAGTTTTTATAATTCCGGTAGTTAAAAGGCAAACTAATATACATATAATGTGAATATGTTTACAAAAATAATAGTCTATGTAGAAATTTCCATACAAAAAGCGATGACATTGCGACGGATTGCGACCACTTTTATGTGAACAGTTGCATACAAATACGAATATTACAAAAAGTCCCCTCCCGGATCGCTGCTGCTTTTCCCGCCCCTGTGGGTTTTGGCTTTTAACCTAAATTTTATATTGGTTGTATTAAATTTGTAATGTTATTGTGGGCTATGGAATTCTTAAGATAAGGCCTTAAGGAATATTACAAGCTATGTTTAAGGAGATGGTCGATATATCTATATGCTAACGAAAGAACTTTAAAAATATACGAAGATTTGATCAAACCAATGGACCCAAAGTTCAATCAAAAAGTTACAACCCAAACAGAACCGTGTATCTTACACTTCGCCCCTGTGGAATTTTTCTCAATTCAAACTTAGAACCTATTTCACTTCCTTAGGGAGCGAGTGGTGAACATTCCTTTTTAGTGCGTGTTTACGTTATAAGAATCTTCGTGGAAAGTTTCAAGTATAGCCCAAGGGATTGATGAGCAATACAAGATGTGACATTATTAACACAAACTGTTTAGAAGCAAGTTATTTGAAAGAACTCGAAACACGTTTATGATGGTTGTTTTGACAAATTATCGTAATAAGCCAGGCTGCCTTGTATATTTTGATGGTTAGAGGTATACATCTCGGACCCAGTGCGGTCTGGCTCCGTCTACTGCGAAAGGTAACAACAGGGCTTGATCAATGCTGATACAAAACAAAGCCACGTCTACTGCAATGGACTTTTTTGTACTACGACTGGAGGCAAACAAGCTTACGGCCCGTTTGATGTCAAATTGTAATCGTAGCTTTTGCAATACGGAAAGTATTTAACGACCTCGGTGGCGGAGTGGTTAGTAGCGCTACTTTAACTAGGGCATGTGGGTTCGATTCCCACGCAGATAAACCTGGGTATGCATGAACATGTATAAAACACTGCAGATGAGTTTGGCTTCGACTCTAAAAAATCATAATAAGCCTAAAGCTTGTTAAAATTTGCCTAAGACCGGCATATGACATTCTATATACAATGATATATCCTTTTCTACTTAAAGGTATACAAACTTCTTGTGACAACAGTATTTGTTTTTACTTACAAGTCGGTGACAACATGCTCTAAAATCGTGTGCATAAATTGAGACTTGATTTAGAAAAAAACTTGCTTTGGGTCATGTTAGGTTATTTTTGATTTCACGAAAACCCTATAATAGTCGTAACTTCTGATGGGGTATTATCATAACATATTTACTTGATTTTGCACCCCGATTTTAGATTACAAACTATTGAAGTAAAATTTCTTTACGCACGCTTAACTTAGGGGAAAGAGGGCGAATGCGTGACGAGAACGTTACGAAAAGTGTGATTAAGCGAGGTGAACGGAAGTGAGAGGGAGATATAAGTGAAGATAGAAAGAGAGAGTTACGTTTCGTATATTACTGTACGGGCAAGACAGAGAGGTGCGAGCACACTATTACTTTCTCTCTTTCTCTCGTAGCGAGTTAAGTTTCGTATATCTAAGACACAGTGCAGGCCTATTGACTGTATTGCACTATGGAGCTAAGGAAGTTTTACTTCAGTCGTGTGATCTAAAGCACACTCGTTTTTACTTTAGGGAATATTGGTGTTGAATCTAAAATGCGTAACAGAAGAAACAGTGGTCGGGCGTCGCCGGTTCGAGGCTGTATTATTTTTATAATTGTTAGAGAACCTATTTCCCATTTTAATCAATATTAATTTTGTAGATGTTCGCGCGTCGCCGCTCGGACGAGATGCTGTATGGAGTAAGGGCCTCTCCCCGTCCAAATTCCCCCACCCGTTTTAAAGTTCGAGGCGTACCTAGGTTTTACCGTTTGGAAAGAGGTCTTATCTTATTGAATCTAGCAATAATTAGCTTGGTGGCCGAAGATGTTTTTAAAGATACGTCGTACACGCTCTAGAATGGTAATACGAAAGTAAGGTAATTGCCCAACTCGCATTCAGTTGGCCACGCTCTCGCGTCTCGCCTGTACGTACGTCGCCACAATATATATAATGTCTTAAGATAGCGCTACGGTAGGCTACGGTACCCGCTTTACATCAGGTAGGCCGTATGCTTGTATGCCTCCCGACGTAGTATAAAAAAAAAATATATTCATCTCTTTCTAACGACAGGTACGCCCTATTATTTGTCTCTTTGTTAGAGCAAGTGTTATAATAAATAACTGTGCGTAGATATAGTACTACTTGCCATTTTAAAATACAATAATGTTGGTGTACAACATGTCTACCTTTTGATACGTCGCTGTTGGTGGCATTATTGTGTTAAATACCTTGTATTTCTGAATATTGTTAATTTAATGGCGACTTTGCTTTGCGCGCCTATTTATTTATTTATTCTTATTAGGAAGCTAGGACTTCCTAAAATTCCTTAGGATATTAAGTTGAAGACATAATCATTCCATTTACATATTTAAATTTCAATTCGGTTTTCAAATAAGGTATCTGCTTCACTTAGCAACGTTCTGACCATAAAGATCCACATTTATACGTTCGTAAAGTCACATCCACACTATCACATAGCATATTTGACCCATTACACACATTGGGTAATCTTACCGTGACAACCAATGCATTGTAATGTGACATTATTCGCTTCAGCAGTTTTATCTCCCAGTGTGAACAAGACCTAAGGGAAGGTGTGGTGAAATATTATTTTATACATAATTGCGCATATATTATTATATTTATATGGTTTCTATATAATCGGTGTTATAATTAGAAGAGGCATGCACCGTTGGTTCGGACATGTAGAAAGAATGACGAAGCAGATATACAATGCAAAAGTGACCATGATCAAATTGATCGTGTTCTATCAGAAGATGATGGAACACGATCAATTTAATTCAAAAGGAGCCCTAGAAACCGAGCGTGCATGAAAACAGCAATGAATGTTAAAGAAGCGAGTGAGGTATGTAAGGATCGAGTCGCGTGGCGCTCGGTTCTCTCTGCCTACCCTGTAAGGGATTTGGGGTAAAGTTATAGATAGATAGATATATGGTTTATTCTATTATACGATTTATATATTTTGACGAGCTCGTTGGCGTGTTGGTTAGTAATGTTACGTTAACACCAACGCTCGTGGGTTCGATTTCCACACGCGACAGTCAAATTGGTATCGTAGCTTGGGCAGTACAAGTATCTGACGAGGTCGGTGGCGGAGTGGTTAGTAGCGCTACTTTGATCAGGGCTCGTGGGTTCGATTCCCATGCAGGACAAACATTTGTGTGCATAAACATGTATTGGTGTGGACATTTTAAGGAGAGGTAAGACGCATTAAAGCAACCCGGCTGGTGAAGTAACTCCTCCTCACAGAAAACGGTAGCCAAACAATAACTGTCTGAAGGTTTTTTGTGTTTATACGAGTGAGTGATGTTATCTGTAACCTCCTAAATAGTTGCTGTGTTATCAGCAGGGGTGGCAACGCGCGAGTGGTTCGTATATTCGTGACTTCATGCGTTGTAACCATTCATAAAATACGGTGAGTTCTTTACATCAAGTGGGCCGATATTATATAATACTAGCTATCCGCCCCGGCTTCGCACGGGTGATATGATCGCTACCAAACTTCACAGGATCACCCGCTGGGCTAACCTGAAGATTCACTGAAAATTTCATCAAAATCTGCCCAGCCGTTTTTGAATCCATAGAGAACATACAGACAAACATTTATTTTTATATATATAGAAGATGACATATATATGGATGAACCTATGTTATTGTTGCTATAATGAATAGTGATATAAAAACACAAATCGTAATGATAATGTAAGAAAGAGAGTTTATGAAGATAGTATCTGTGTCTAGATAAGAATAGGCATGTACTGTTGGTTCGGGTATGTAGGAAAATGGTGGAGGAAAGAAGGTGTAGTTTTAATGAGGTTGGTGGCTCAGTCATGAATGATGCGACTTTGACACCAACGCTCGTGGGTTCGAGTCCCACACAAGGCAAACATTTGTGTGCATGAACATGTCTGTTTGTCTTGGTCTGGATGTTTTAAGAGAGGTAGGGCGCATCAAAGCAGCCTGTCTGGGGAAGTATCTCCACTTCACAGAAAACCACAGCCAAATAACAACTCCCTAGAGGGTTGTTGTGTTCCTGCGTGTGAGTGAGGTCACCAGTAAGCTCCCAAGGAGTTGCTGTGTAAGCAGCAGAACAGGCATCGCGCGAGTAATACTTAATATATCGCAAGCGTTATTGGCTACGCTACCCGCTTTACATCAGGTGGGCCGTATGCTTGTATTCCTCCCGACGTAGTATAAAAAAAAACACGAGGTATAGAATACGAGGAAGGAGTTTTGGTTAAAATAAGCAAGCGCTACTTATACACGTATATCGCCTCGTCTCGCTGTTGGAAAAACATCTTCCTTTCACATTTTTTTTATACAACGTCGGATGGCATACAAGGATACGGCCTGCCTGATGTAAACCGAGTACCGTAGCCTGTGAACGCTTGTAATACTAAGACGACAACTACTTAGGAGCATACTGGTGATCTCCCTAACACGGAGAAACACAATAACCCTCTAGAATCTAGGAAGTTGTTATTTAGCTGCGATTTTCTGTGAGGTGGAGGCTTCTTCACTAAGGGGCTGCTTTGATGCGCCCTACCTCTCTTAAAAGCATACAGACCAAGACAAACAGACACGTTCATGCACACAAATATCCTGTATAGGAATCGAATCCAGGTCTCATGTCGTTCGCGACTGCACCACCGAGCTGGTCAAAATCTCTGCAGATGCATAGGAGCTCTATCTACATTTTATGTACAAGAAATGCGTGAAGAGGTTTTTAGAGGGTTGGCAACGCATGAGTGACACCCTTGGTGTTGCAAATATCAATAGGCTACGGTGACTGTTTACCATCAGGCAGGCCGTATGCTTGATTGCCACCTTAGTAGTATAAAAAAAGTGTGCGTCTCGGGACGCCCGACAGAAGTGATAACTTAAACTAATCCGCTGCCGTATGCGTGAGAGAAAGGGAAGCCAGACAGACTGGCGCCGTAACGCGTTACGTAACGAAGCGGTTTACCCTCCCATAAATAGTTGATAGATTTATATAAATTTTGATTGACACTGTACAAATAATATGTATTCGTAAAAGTAACTGCGACTGCGCCTTGTGTACCTGTGCATGATCAGTGTTTAGTATATTTAAGTGCTGCTGTGTTTGTTTTGTACACTATTTCTATCTAACCTTTTATTGGCTTTCTATTGTCTATTGTGTCTTGTAATTTATTTTTTGTAAGCTGTTGGTTTTCCTTAAATACAAATAAATAAAAAATATCACTTCAAAAAAATGTACCTTGTATAAAAAATATTCCTACAAGAGAAATCCAACCAACCCTCGGACTACCTCGCAAGTATATAAGTCACGTATTTTTTGTTACAAATCCAATACCTGTCAATGTAACAATTAGTAGACATTCGTACATTGTGTAGGGAAGAATGCCGATCGCTCTCCCCCCATTTGTCACTGCGCCTTCCATATTGCCTTTGTTACTTTTGTATTTTTTACTTTTCTACGTCTTCGCGGTGGGTATTTTATTGCTCTGTAAATTTGGAATTGCTTGGACATTATCATGAACTTATTATTTCGCAATTAATGTCTGCCCTTATTTCTACAATAAAAAGTTGCCTGAGGTTTCGACCTCACCTACCCGTGGTACACCCTGCTAAATAACACATGAGAATCTGACGAAAGCGGGGAAGGGCGCATTAAACCAGCTCGACTGGAGACATACTTCTTTTCATGAAAACCGCAAAATTTTCATATGGGATATAAGCCACTCCCGGGAATTTCATCGCTATCTATAACTTCGCGCCAAATCCTTTGAGGGGTAGGCAGAGAGAACCGAGCGCCACGTGTCTCGATCCTTACATATCTCACTCGCTTCTTTAACATTTATTGCTCTTCTCATGCACGCTCGCAGATTTCTAGGGCTCCTGACATCACCGTCTGATAGAACACGACCAATTGTATCATGGTAGATAAGTCTTGGCCTTCCTCAGCTCCTACATCCTTTCACTTTTACATTGTATATCTGCTTCGTCATTCTTCCATGCTGCATTATTTCCTCCTGCATTTTTTCTACATGTCCAAACCAACGGAGCATGCCTCTTCTTATTTCAACACAGGTTTTTTTGAATTTCATCACAAGCGGCATTATGTGCACAATATACATGTTTTTACAAAAAGTTGCTGTCAGCAACCCTAGAAATTGGTGAGCGTACACGAAAATAGCTATTCTTGACAAAGATGCGAGTGAGATGATTATTATTTGTTATTTGAACAACTATTGCCTCAATTAGATTAACAAAAACAAAGGAAAGCTTTATGACATGAATTGTTTTTGCTTGCCTAATATTTTTTTATCGTCGGGAGGCATCAACGTCTAGACGAGCTCGGTGGCTCAGTCGTGAATGACTCGACTTTGTCACCAACGCTCGTCGGTTCGATTCCCACACAAGACTAACATTTGTATGCACGAACATGTCTAATTGTCTTAGTCTGGATGTTTTAACCCTTCGAAACCCGGGTGGTCGTATACGACCGCGAAATGTATGGGAAAACGTATATAACGGGTTCTGACTGCTCAAGAGAGGTAGGGCGCATCAAAGCAGCCCGTTTGGGGAAGTACCTCCACCTCACAGAAAACCGTAGCCAAATAATAACTCCCTAGCTAGAGGGTTGTTGTGTTCCTACGTGTGAGTGAGGTCACCAGTAAGCTAAGCTCCTAAGGAGTTGCTATGTAAGCAGCAGAGGAGGCATCGCGCGAGTGATACTTAATATATTACAAGCGGTAATAGGCTACGGTAAATGCTTTACATCAGGTGGGCCGTATGCTTGTGTGTCTCCCGATGTTGTATAAAAAAAAGGCTTAGAGCATACGAACGACGGTAAAATAGTAACCATAGATAACAGAAACAACGGGAGATGTGACATACTACGTGAGTTTACACCGGGACGGTTGTCGCCTAGTTTCACCCTACCATAAAACACTCACAGACTTAAATAAATAAAAGATGTCATTCTACTCACACAAGTACAACGACACACTTTTGTTAAGACGCTGTCATTGGACGTTTATTTAAACAACACCCAAGTAAGCACGCACTACTACAAACACTGATAAAGCGACTTTGCTGGGACACGCGGGTCGATATGACTTTGTCGATATTGACAACGTTATATCGATCTATGATCTATCAAGAAGTGTAATGTTTGTAATAAAATATTTATGGGGTGTAAGTGGATCAATGTCAACTTAGAGCCAAAGCCAACCCCACTATACTATATAACAATTCCCTGGAGGATGATTGATTTCATGCGAGTTAGTGAGGTCACAAGAAGTTGAGTTGCTGGATTGGCAGCGAGGGTGACGATGAAAATATAGATGAAATAATAACTACAGTAAAGACTTATAATTTTTATCTAATACTAGCAGTCTATTGACATTTCGTATCGATAAGTGAAGTCAAAGCGCACCCTTAACCGACGGCAGAAACAAGCAGCCGTATCTCGAAACTGCACACACAGTGAACGAATAATATCACTCGCTTTACATTGCGTGTTGGGAAACGAGCGGTGGCGACTGCGTAATGGTAGAAAAGCAATGTATGATTTAAGAATGACATGTTGATTATTTAAAATTTGCATCGTGGTAAGGTTCGGGTAGAAATGACGCCGGAGAATATTTGAAATTAATTTTGTATTTATGCTTATAAAACGTAATATTATTTGTACTTACAGGCGATAAGTGATTCCATTTCATTTAAAGTTAACCACTGCACTTCTATATTTACAAATTGCAACAGCACAACTGGGCATTTTACTAAAACAAGGAGCAACGTATCTCACTCGAACTTGATTGCAACTAACTAACTGTTCTTGGCAATGTTCTCGTTTTGAGCATATTGCGGCGACACCAACCACGCCCCCTCGTCACATCTCCCGTTGTTTCTGTTATCTATGGTAGTAACCGTAGCCTATGAATACCGGTAATACATTAAGTATCAATTCCACGATACCACCTCTATTGCTAACGCAGCAACTCCTTATGAGCTTACTGGTGATCATACTCACACGCAGGAACACAACAACCCTTTAGGGAATTTGTTATTTAGCTGCGGTTATCTTTGAGGTGGAGGGGCTCCCCTAGACTGATTTGATACGTCCTATCTGTCTCAAAAACACCCAGACCAAGGTAAACAGACATATTCATGTACACAAATGTTTGTCCAGTATGGGAATGGAACCCACGAGCGTTAGTAACAAAGTCGCGTTATTAACCGCGGCGCCACGGGAATCGTCTAACTAAATTATAATAATAACTAACTAATGTTTATTCTAACATAGAAACCTAGTGATTAGGTAGTAAAACCACATAATCAATCCTACAGCATTTAGCTGGCATCGCACACTGGCTGGTACTCGGCGCATTGATGCTTTTTTTATTTTATTTTTTATACCACTAATGTGACAATCAAGCATACAGCCTGCCTGATGTTCAACAGTCACCGTAGCCTATGGACATTTGCAACACCAGGGGTGTCACTCAGCGACCCTTTTTTATCTTTTTTTTATAATAATATATTTTTTTTATCCTATAATCTTTCAAAGGCTGTTACCTAATACCTTGTCGGCGTTTGCAGTGTTTGTTTATTTATTTAACAAATGATTAATCCTTATTTATAATATATGAGACTAAAGAATCTGAACCGATAGGACAAATGATTTTTATACTACGTCGGGAGGCATACAAGCATGCCTAGTGTAAAAAAAAACCGGTCATTTGATAGGCGTGCGAGGGGATTGTATCCAACGCGTAGAGGCCCGTTCGAAAAGAATGATGTAATGTATTATTATTACTATTTTTTATGCTACGTCGGGAGGCATACAATCATACGGCCCACCTGATGTAAAGCGGGTACCGTAGCCTATTAACGCTTGCGGTATATTAAGTATCACTCGCGCGATGCCTCCTCTGCTACTTACACAGCAACTCCAAATTTCAACTGTCTAACTATCACGGTTCGTGAGATACAGCCTGGTGACAGACGGACGGACGGACGGACGGACAGCGGAGTCTCAGTAATAGGGTTCCGTTTTTACCCTTTGGTTCGGAACCCTAAAAATAACACAACAACTCCTTAGGAGCTTACTGTTTTGTAGAAATCGAACCTTGGTGTAAAAAAGTAACTATACTTACTCCTACGCCGGTCTTGTCAAATTCTCATATAACATTCAAATTGAAAGTGACAGATAAATTGCAATTTTCACGGCAAACTTTTCACTTCAGCGCTGAGTGGCACTTGGAAATTGGAAAAGTTCTAGACCTTAGCCAATTTTATCACCTAGGTCAGTGGATTCTAAAAATAGGGAATGTACGAGGTGAGGAAGGAAACAGGTCACTGGGGAACTGCGAGACAATACGTTGCATCACTTTAATGTATTGCTCCAGTGTGGGGATGTAGACTCCGCTTGAAGTCGGCGTCGCTTCCGTCTGAAACATCGAGGTTGCTGTAACCCAATTTGAAAAGGTTCCTTTGAAATATTTTTGTCGAGCCCGGTGACGTAGTGGTTAGCATACCCTTTAACACTAATGCTTGTGGGTTCGATTTCCGCACAGGACAAAGATTTATTTGCATATACATGGTTGTTTTTCTCGGTCTGTATGTTTTTTAGAGAGGACGAATCAAAGCAGCTTGTCCGGTAGAGTGTATCTTATACATAACCGCTGACAAATAACAACTCTCTGCAGAGTTGTTGTGTTCCTGCGTGTGAGTTAGGTTACCAATACGTTCATAAGGAGTTGCTGTGTCTCTCTAGGGAGTTCTTATTTGGCTTCGGTTTTCTGTGAGGTGGAGGTACTTCCCAAGATGGGCTGCTTTGATGTCTTCTACCTCCCTTAAAAACCTCCAGACCAAGACAAACAGACATGTTCATGCACACAAATGTTTATCCTGTGTGGGAATCGAATCTTCGAGCGTTAGTGTTAAAGTAACGTAATACCGCGTTTCACCACTGCGCCACCGAGCTCATCAAAACTTCTACTGTAACATATCTCCCAGTAACATACCTTGGTTGTATTTTTTTTTAATAAATTTCTAATTATTGTACTTGGTGTCCTTTAAATCTACATTTATATACATCTCCGCAAATGAAGTGTCCAATAAAATGCCAACGTAACGGGACAGTAAACAGGTTATTACGCCCCTAAACGGTCCAAGATTATTTCCAATGACGGAAATGTGCTGCGTCAGTGTGCCTAATGAATTTATCTTCCGCTGGCCCGCTCCCTCTCATAACATCGTCTAAGTGGCTCCGTGCACATACCATAAAAGTTTTTAGTGTTCCGCACCGTAATTGGGAAAACGGTGAGGAATCACTTCGGCCATTGTCCAAGTTTAAGTACATTTTTTATACAACTAGATTGGCAAACAAGCATGCGGTCGCATCAGACGGTAAGCAGTCACCGCAGCCTATTGACGCTCGTCTTTTTTTGATTGACATCACAGTACCCAGTAATTTCTCTGCCATATCTCACACATCAAACCGGAGCATAGCAATATAAATATAGCTGCATGGCGGTAGAAATAGGCGAGACAGAGGTACTCATGCAGACGACTTTTGTTCACATCTCTCTCTTGTAAAGATACCTCATTGGTACACTGCTGCAGTTTTATCGCTTCTTCTTCTTCTTTTAGCGTTAACCCGTTTCCTCAGGAAGGACCCATGGAGAAACTGTGAGGTCGGTCTTACGTAGCAACTCAATTTACGGCTACGTAACGGTAGCCAAAGTGTCAGAAAATCCAGCTTTTTTTTTATATTATATATTAAGTATCACTCGCGCGATGCCTCCTCTGCTGCTTACACAGCAACTCCTTGGGAGCTTACCGGTGAGCTCACTCACACGCGGGAACACAACAACCCTATAGGGAGTTATTTGGCTGCGGTTTTCTGTGAGGTGGAGGTACTTCTCCAGACGGGCTCCTTTGATGCGCCCTACCTCTCTTAAAATTCTCTCTTCGCAGCTCTTATTGGCTGGTTCTCGGATCAACACTGCGTCACTTATCGTTTATTGGTTAAAATATTCTCTAGTAGCCTCCAATGGCTGTTTTTGTGTGTTTTTGTAAAAGGAGGGCGCCTTCATGCGCACTCTAGTCTATTGGTTTGTGAGTTTCTTAAGTCAGTGGGACTGTGAAGAGAGGTAGGGCTCATCAAAGCACCCCGTTTGAGAAAGTACCTCCATCTCACAGAAAATCGCAGCCAAATAACAACTCCCTAGAGGGTTGTTGTGTTTCTGTATGTGAGTGAGGTCACCTGTAAACTGCTAAGGAATTGCTGTGTAAGCAGTAGAGGAAGCATCGTGCGAGTGATACTTAATATGTTTCAAGCATTAATAGGCTACGGTAACTGCTTTACAACAGGCTGTATGCTTATGCCTCCCGACGTTGTATAAAAAAAATATAGGGGTCCGCTATCTAAGCCTAAGGATTTGGCGTATATACTCATTTTGACACGAAGAAACTGCCGTCAGACCACGACAAGCATGTAAAAATCAGACTTTTAGGTTAGGTCAGACAACTTTTGAAATATAATTTCTTCGACGTGAGGGTTTATTCACGATGTTCTACTTTACAGCTGAACAAGTAAACTCAAAACATGTTTTCAGTAGACTTGCTTACACCAGGATTCAAACCAGGGACTGTCGGTTAACAGGCTAGTCTACCACTGGGCTATTACTGCTACGTTTTATCTATGTATGCTTTACTTTTATCCACGAACAGAACTTGAAGTATTGGAGTAATTCGAAAAAGATGTACGTTTTTAGGGATTATAAGCTCAAATATAGCCTTAATTAATGCTACTTCGAAACAGCCTCTCGATACCCCAACCCATTGGTAGACCGGGCTGCTAATTACACCCCGCGGATCGACGCCCGGGGGTTCCGGTGCAGACCGCGAAATTCATTTGGTTGGTCGGACATGTAGAAAGAATGCAGGATGAAAGAATGACGAAGCAGATATACAATGCAAAAGTGGAAGGATGTAGGAGCCGAGGAAGGCCAAGACTTACCTATCATGATCAAATTGGTCGTGTTCTATCAGAAGGTGATGTCAGGAGCCCTAGAAACCGGCGAGCGTGCATGAAAAGAGCAATGAATGTTAAAGAAGCGAGTGAGGTATGTAAGGATCGAGTCGCGTGGCGCTCGGTTCTCTCTGCCTACCCCATAAGGGATTTGGCGTGAAGTTATAGAAATAAAAAAAAAACCAGTATCTTCGCCAAATCCTTAGGCTTAGGCAGCGGACCCCGCCAATCCTAATAGATTAGAAAATGGGATGACGCTAGGGAGAAGAAGAAGCTCGTTGGTTGCTTACACGTCTGTCTGTCTGTAGCTACTTTCTTCCAAGGCGGCTGGACAGTCTTAAATGCTGTTTTTGATATTTTGAACTATCGATATTTATTATCACTACCTATATTACATCTGAGCTTTAACTTGTGTTTTGATATAATTTTAGCATAATTGTAGATACTTACAGAACTCGAAGTGATTTATTTGCAATGCTTGTGATATATTTATTGAAGTATCGATTAATATTATCTTTTGATTTGGGATATAATATTATAAATTATTCCAATACAAAATTTGGATGAGCTCGGAGGCTTAGTCATTCACGACTGAGCCACTGAGCTCGTCAAAGGTTGCATTAAAGCAGCCCGTCTGAGGCAGATATTATTAGCAGCAGTGGTGGCGTCGCTGGATACTTAATGTATTATACGGTAATCAATTTACATTAGGTGGGCCAATGCTTTAATGGCACCCGACGTTGTATAAAAAAAATATATTTTGTCGTGCTGCTTACAAGCAGGTGAACTGCGTATCGGGTATAATTTTCTTACGAGTTCCACGAGGGCTATATATTTATTTAGCTATGTTCAGACGACATCATGTACGAATGAACGAATGATGAAAATAGGAACTCTAAATCTGTGTCACATACCCTTGTCTAACAATTTTAGGATTCCAGTGAACCTCAATAAGTGTCAGATATCTTGCAGGTATCTCATGACACGTTACTGAAATTGACACCAAATTCATGTCGCAAATGACATTTATTGACTCGGTTACTCCATTTAGCAGTACTGGCTAGTGATAAGCCGGTTTGTTGACCAGTTCAAGAGGCAGAGACAATTGTTTTTTATACAAAGCTGGAAGACATACAAGAATACGGCCCACGTGATGTAAAGCGGTTAAAGTCTATAAATGATTGTAATACATTAAGTAGCACTCGCGTGATGCCACCTCTGCTAATAACGTAGCAATTCCTTAGGGGCTTACTGTGACTGGTGACCTCATTCATACGCAGGAATTTGAACAGAACAGGGTAGCCATAGTACTCTTCTAGAAGTTGTAAAAGTCCTGGAGGTGAACCGCGTCAGTGACCGGCTTAAGACCATAAGACTTATCGATAGAGTCGAGACCCAGTTGATCACTACTTCATCGATAAGTCTTATGGTCAATAAAAGAAAGTCACTCAATCTATTCGTTATATTAAATGTATATTATATAATATACAATATATTAAATGTTACAAGTCACTTGTCAGGCGTTGTAGATGTTGGTCGTTCGAATAACATATTCGAACGATTAACATATACAGCGCCTGAGGTTGCCTCGAGGAGAGGCGAAACATGTGTTGCAGCAATGACCACGGTGTCATGTCAGCAACGGTGGCGGGTTCATATGATTTCTGTTCCAGATGGAGGGTAATCACGAGGACGGCTGCAGCAGCCGAGGCAGACTACTGGAGCAGCTATGGCAGTAATGTCGCATCTACGAATGGTAGTCAGTGGGTACCGGCCGGCGCTAGTTTTGCATCAACTCATTGTTGGCGGAAGCACACAAAGCAGGTTAGATCAAATTGCATGTAAAACAAGGTGTTTTATGAATTACTTTTGGGATGACTTCAAAGACTTGTTATGTTTTGACGAGCTCGGTGGCTCAGTCGTGAATGACGCGACTTTGACACCAACGCTCGTGGGTTCGATCCCACACAAGATAAATATTTGTGTGCACGAACATGTCTGTTTGTCTTGTTCTGGTTATTTTAAGAGAGGTAGGGCGCATCAAAGCAGCCCGTCTGGGCTTCCCCAGAACGGCTGCTTTGATGTCATGCCAGTACCTCCACTTCACAGAAAACCGCAGCCAAATAGCAACTCCCTAGAGGGTTGTTGTGTTCCTGCGTGTGAGTGAGGTCACCAGTATGCTCCCAAAGTGTTGCTGTGTAAGCAGCAGAGGAGGCATCGCGCGAGTGATACATAATATATTACACGCGTTAATAGGTTACGGTACCGGCTTTACATTAGGTGGGCCGTGTGCTTGAATGCCTCCCGACGTAATATAAAAAAAAAATGCGACAATCACATTCTTTGATAAATCATAATCTATTCGTTATATGTTAAATAGAATACTGTCAATACATTTATTAGTCGCGTAGATGCTAGCGATTCAAATAGTTTCCCAAAACAAGCTAGCTCCAAAGAATACGAGCAAAAGAAGTATTTGAGTAAAAACAAGGTGTCTTTATCGGCACACATCCAGATTCAAGTGGTGTTGATTTTGATAACTAGGGTAGGAAACCGTGGCGACAGACGTGCGCAAATCAAATCAATCGGCCCGAGAGGCAAACATTTTCCAATATTTCCACAGAATATATTGGCGCGCACCGCGTCGCAGGATTTCTGGATTGTAGATTACAGCTGGCTGTGGAGTAGTCACCATAAATACTTGTACATTTTATAACATAAAAACAATAATATAAACAACCATAAATTATTGTATATTTCATTCTCTTACTTTAAACCAGCAAGTCTTGTGTAAATATATTTCGACAGCAGTATACAAGTCACTCCAGAACTTCGTAATACGCAGGCATACACACATACATATAAACTTACGCACATTCAACGCTCGGACCAGAGGTAGTGAAATACAGTGTGACTACGAAGCATCGCACAAAGGCCCCGAGAATAGGGTACATTGTGTATTCCATCTCAGTCTCTCGCACGTTAAATCCTACCGATGTATAAGTTTGCCTCTTTCTAAGCGGACGAGCATTACGTGTTTACTTTTATTTAACACTTGATTTTACTCCTCATAATATTTCCATACCGGGCCTTATAACTCAAGCTCGTTTCTTAAGGAGTATATTCTAAAAAAACAACATTTTATATCAACACATATCAACAAAAGGTTGTCCAGGTACTAACAAATGAAACAATATTAGGATTTTACTTTCCAATTACAAAGTCTATTAACTCTCGACATGAACGTGCTGTACACGTTTCACGTGTATTTAATAGATTCAGGCGTTATCTAGCGAAAGTCAAATTTACATGCTATTTGATATAAACTCCTTTGCACACAAAGGAGTCCTCCACTAATTAGTTCGAGGCATCCTCAGGCGCTGTAGATGTTAGTTGTTAGAATAACATGCTACGAATGACAAATCCATCGCACTGCAATCTCTCATATTGAGTTGCAGGAGGGGGTGTGATTTTTATGTTTTATAATTTCTAATTAGTCGTGTACAAAGACACTTATCGCAAAGACATTCTGAGCAGCCAGAGCCGCAACGGTGGCGGGTGCATGGCCGCCAACTGTAACAGATTCCCGTCTGCGGACAATCACAGTGACGACCACTGCAGCCGAGGCAGCCATGGCTGTTACCTCCAAATCAGACGGATTGACTGTCTGCCTGTATGCATTATGTCGCCTATCTCCTATTTATCACTTCAGTTTAACACAGATCCTTAAAGCGCAATAGGGTAATTTCAAAGAAACGTTACAAATCGATGCATTCTTAGCGTATTTTCTTTCTTGACTCTTGATGGTGCTTAACGGCTGTAAGCACAGCTAGTTAGTAGCGTAGTGCAACCGACAGGGGAAGTACCTCCACACAGAAAACAACTCCCTGGAAAGGTTGTTGCGTTCTCGCGAGAGAGTAATTTATTGGTAAGTTCCTAAAGAGTTACTGTGTTAGGAGCAGGGGAAGCAACACGCTAGTGATGCTTCCGTATTTTCAAGTGTTCATAAGTAACGGTTATTAATATACTTCAAGTGGTCCATATGCTTGCATGCCTTCAGGCGTGGTATAATAATACAGCATAATCATTTAACTTTGTAATTAATATTTTGTTAATTATTCCTCTATGCTCATTAGTTTTTTAACAGTGATAGCCCAGTGGATAAAGAATTGGTTTATCATCCAACTGATCCCCGGTTCTAAACCTGGCATGTATTACAAATATTTACATTTATGTACATATTTGTAGTCATTACTTGCTCGGTGATGAAAGAAAATATCGTGAGGAAGCCAGCACATTTCAGAAATTATATTTCGAAAGTCGTGTGACCTTACCTAAGGAAGGTGTGATTTTCTCTCTGAAAAATTTGTATCTTCGCCAAATACTCGCCAAAGCTTAGGTCGCAGACCCCGCCAAGCCTATTGGATAATTAAATAGGGTAACGCTAAGAAGTAGACTCATTAGGTTTTGTAACATCGTATGTAATAGGGTTAAATAAACAGACTGGATTTATATACGTATTTTATGAACATGTTGGAAACGTATTTGTCAAATAAATGTATTGATTTGATTTGAACGTATTCGTGCAAAAATTTGCGAAGTTCGTTATAAAAGGCGCCACGGGTTGTTGGGCATTTGAACTGAAGCCAAGTACTAAAGCACTTTTTAAATGATAGCCTAAGTTTTGTTACTTTCATAGACATACAATTTTTATCTTAGTAAATTAAAATCTGAATATATTAGGCTTTTTCGTGGTTATTAAATTTTTAATTTTTATAATATATATTATATCTTTCTTTTGGGCTGTTCTTTCTTTTATTTGGAATCCTATCATTTTAAGCACCAAAGACAACACACATGCGCGTGGTGTACTCTGATAATCAACCATGAAGGAAATAACCAATGGAGCACCTACGAGATCGATTTTACTTAGTAAATCAGTTCACCGCTGCGGGTCGAGGGGTAAAGTATGAATCAACATCGACTTATTGGTTAATATATTCTGTCCTTGGTCAGTAGGCTCAAATCGCTGATATATTTAGGCGATAGCACAAAGCGTTTTTGTGAGCAAGCGCCTTCAGGCTCAGTCAAGTCCTTAATTCGTTTGTGTAATCAAATAACGAGTCTTTAGCGAATAGAAGTACGGCATCAAATCAATCCGACTATGAAAATACCTTTATTTTGCAGAAGATAGCGACTAAAGAACAACTCCCTGAAGGTTTCCATGTTCCTACCAGAGAATGAGACTAACAGTAAGACCTTAAGTTAGCAATGGAAGTGATAACGTGTGAGTTATATTACTATGTTTTTCTTTAATCACGGGTGTTAACCCCGGTCTTTTGATAGGCGTGTGCGGGGATATGGATACAACGCGTAGAGGCCCCTTAGAAAAGATTGATGTAATGTATTATACCCGCTGTGACCTGCTCTAAGGGATATCAATGGGAGAATATACCCACGAACATGTCACGGCAGGTATTGGGACTATTGCAAATGTGTCGGAAATAATTGAGCTATTGAAATGAGATCTGGAGGGATTATTAGTACTGGGCTATTACAGAAGAGAGACGGACACCTGCCATAACTATCATATCTGACTGTTACATTTGACATGCGGTGGCCACTCACTAGATTGACCCCCGAAATGCCAGAGAAAGTCGGTCGGGGGCAACACCGATGTGAGTGACTCAGGGGTGTCGAGAGGTGTGCTGCGCTTTCTCCGAAGTTACTCGCGGCGTTATGCCCTTTAACACTTCCACCCCTGGAGCATATCACCTGCTAGAGCAATATACTCTATTGACTCTTCTCTGGACGGCCAATAAAGGCAAGCCAGACTTGACTTTTTACTCCGACCGATGAAGACACGCCGGAGACGAAGGCCCTGATCGACTCTCTGGAGCACTCGGGTACCCGTGGTGTCGTTACGCACCAACAGCTCGCCACAAGCTGCCCTGCGGGGTATATTACTATTATTATTACATGTATGCAAGCGTTAATGATATACCCACTAGAATTTACACGTGAGCCGTATATTTGTTCGATTACCGACAATATTTTTTTTATAATAGTGGAACAGACTTTATTAACATCGACGCCAGAACATATACATCAACTATGTAAATACGCGTCGTCTTCAAAGAACTTGATTCCAATTATTTTATTTAAAAAGTTTTATTTCGTAACTTTTTACTTTATTATATCTTCATTCTATATACATATCTTCTCTAAGAAGAGTT
Organism: Pyralis farinalis; assembly: GCA_947507595.1. NCBI lineage: Eukaryota > Metazoa > Arthropoda > Insecta > Lepidoptera > Pyralidae > Pyralis > Pyralis farinalis. The sequence continues at coordinate 33,292,658 of OX382260.1, read as the reverse complement.
CGCAATTGACGAAAATATCAGATGATAAGTCATGTAATACAGATATGGGAATTTGAATTATAAAGAGTCTCTAAAAAACATTACACTCTACATCACTGAAACTTGTGTGAGATCTCTCTGCGGGTATGCCCTATATAATAAACATAATGATAATCAAAATCGGCGCACAATTGACAAAGATATTGTGTAACATACATACAAAAAAAAAATGACAAATTAAGACCCTCCTCCTTTATTTTAAGTGTGTTAAAAAAAGAAAAAATAGATAGTCATGGCATCTACCGGAAAGTGCTATCTTTATTGGATCACCTCAGTTTCACTTGAGACTATTATCTTCAACCATAAGTAGGCTGGATTATACACTACAAATTTAACATTGACATTAGAAATATTCAGAAAATGTTTCCCGGTAGAAGTCCATGCCCCACAAATATTGAATTGAATTGAATAAGCCATGACAGACCGTTAGGGGATTTCCCTTCACGACTGTATTGAAAAGATATCCGTTTGGTGACGCTATGAAAGCGAAATAGATGTTCTGCTTCTTTTGTAGCATTTCAATCAAGGTTTATTCTATGTAAGTGTAACTCAGTGTATTGTTGAGAATATAATGAACATTAAACCTCAGTAGTTAGCTCAGTGGATAAATAATCAGCCCGTTAACGACTCGTCCCTGGTTTGAATGCTGGGGTGGGCATGTACTACTAAATGGTATTGTCTTAGGTTTTTGCGATTATTACACATTGAATTTTTTGAAATTGATGTATAATCGATGGAATTAAACATTTTTTTCTAACGGAAGTATCGCGTGTTTTATTTATTTTGTTGAACCTGACGTTTCGATAGCTTTGCAGCATCCGTGGTCGCAGGAAGACTAAGGTGACATTTGTCTTACATTGGTTATTGAATTATTACATCTACCGACATGGATGGATTAATTATATATGTTCCGATTCACACAAAAGTCGCTCACATTGTCCGAACGTTTTTGAGTAGATCTCTAGGTTTGGGACTTGATTATTTTTAGAACTAGATCCCAAGCAAGTGGTACTTGCCAACCACCTTGTCTATTGAAATTGGGGTGTTTTCTTATTTCAATAGCCTCGCGTAGCATTTTCGGCATGTAGCGATTCTCCTTGGCGAGGATTTGTGGTTTGGCTGGTCCAGTGTATGTTCACATACTACTAAATGATTGTTTTTGGATTTGTGTACGTACCTGTAATTCTCCGTATACCCAAGAATTGAAATATGTGTGACTTAACATAGAAATGTCTTCCATCCACGTCAAAATCAGTATCTTTGCCACTTCCTTAGGCTTAGGTAGTGGATCTCACCGAACCTAGTGGATTAAGAAACCAGTTACCGCTAGGAAGGAGTGGTTTATATTGTTTTTTATTATTTTAAAATATTATAAACACTGTATATTATCATTTAAATGGCGTAATGGTAAACTTGATAAGATTTTGCATGTTGCAGAATTGTCAGTAATTCGCATGTACTTTATCACAGCACTCCTAGGAGGGTTATTAATGTCAAGTGTAGCGCACGTGATAACGTGAAGTGTGTGTGTGTGTGTGTATAAAGAAACCAAACTGGTATCATAAAGTACTTAACGCGGCGGGCGCCTTTATTATTTTGTGGTGTAATGGAACTCAGCGGCTGGTATTAAATCGATCAGCTCATCCATCATACGACGTGGTACACATATGGGGCATTGTAAATAGTTTTTTTTTTGTTTTGATAATATCTAATCGTCAGCTTTATTCCTGAAAGAGAGCGTCGGTGTTAAAATAAGAAGAGGCCGTTGGTTCGGGCATGTAGAAAGAATGCAAGATGAAAGAATGACGAAGCAGATATACAATGCAAAAGTGGAAGGATGTAGGAGCCGAGGAAGGCCAAGACTTACCTACCATGACCAAATTGGTCGTGTTCTATCAGAAGGTGATGTCAGGAGCCCTAGAAACCGGCGAGCGGGCATGAGAAGAGCAATGAATGTTAAAGAAGCGAGTGAGATATGTAAGGATCGAGTCACGCGGCGCTCGGTTCTCTCTGCCTACCCCGCAAGGGATTTGGCGTGAAGTTATAGCTTTATTCCTGTGTACGCCTAGTAATCTACCATAGTACCAAACTTCTAGGTCATCTAGAAGTGGTCAAGTATTTTGACGAGTTAGGCCGTGAGTGAGTGCAAAAAGTCCAACTTTTTTAGCCCCAATAATTAAAAAGTATTTTTTATGTTATTTCAAATACTTGATATTTACAACACTTACTCTCTCACACTGTTCTCCCGTACTCCATGATCTGCAAATTACCGCTTTTTATCCAGTTTTATCTGCTTCAATCCACTCTCGACTCCCTTCGTTTCGCAAGGCAATCATGCCTGCGTGGCGCGACACTCGTTATTTTTATTTCCACGCTTCTGTTTATTTTGTGGTACGGATGTCGAGACGATTTTTATAAGGTAAAGATCCCTTTTCAGATACATCTTTGATGGTAAAAAGGTACGATTAGAGTACATTAAGTTTTCATCTATTTGCCGTAATAGGATTTTACGCGTGTATTTTTGAATATTCAAATTATTCAGCATTTTAGTTTACATTTATAATATTTAAGGTTAGTGAGTCCGTCTTACTCATATTAAGTAATATTATATGTATAATCCATTAATATTATGTATGTATATTTGTATTTCTTGGTACATTACTACAGAAAAATAATATAAATATATATGTATATATTTTCGCATACCTAGATTTTTTATACAAGGTCGGGAGGCATACAAGCATACGGCCTACCTGATGTAAAGCAGTGACCGTGGCCTATGTACGCTTGTAATACATTAAGTAACACAGTAACTCCTAGGAGCTTACTGGAGACCTCACTGATACACAGGAACACAACAACTTTCTAGGGAGTTGTTATTTGACCGCGGTTTTCCGTGAAGTGGAGGTATTTACCAAGACGGGCTGCTTTGATGCACCCTACCTCTCTTAAATATTTAAGGTTAAGGCACTCTAGTAAATACAAATAAAAACGCTGCCACACATCATGTGCTACGTTCTATCTGTACTTCTGTCCTAATATATAAAGCGAAAGAGTTTATTTGTTTGAACGCGCAAATCTGTGCAACTACTAGAAGGATGTAAGTTTTTAAATTTTAACGATGCATAATTACATACATTTATATAATGCGGGACTTAAAAATATTAGGTACCTTTGTATTTCCCGACCCTGAGTTGCATCAGCCGTGGTCGCGGGCGGACTGGCGGCGGTGCGTGGCGATTTATCGTCGAATGCGCCCGTGGACATTGTTAGTGTCGTGTGTAGGGCCTATGACAAATACAAAGGCCAAGAGAGGGTAGTTGAAGAAAACACCTCCGAGTGCAGCCTCCTCGCCTCCTCGCACCAGCCAGTCCGCCTGTGACCACGGGAAATTCAAAGGTAATATTTTTACCTACATAACGCGTTAAGTCCCGCATTATATAAAATTTACTAGAAGGATATAAAAAAGTAAAAAATTGGTTGTGTTTTATCAGAAGGTGATGTCAGGAGCCTTAGGAACCGGCGAGCGTGCATGACAAGAGCTATGAATGTGAAAGAAGCGAGTGAATTGTGTAAGGACCGCGTCCTATGGCGCTCGGAGCTCTCTGCTTACCCCGCAAGGGACCTGGCGTGACGATATATATACATATAGAAAAGTCTATTTGAGTTTGATAGTCCAATTCTTGAGCAAGGTTATAGGCTATTCAACCTCATGATGACTTTTAGAAGCCGAGGAAAAAGAAGGAAAGTAAAAGCGGTTCCTTCGGAATACTGGGATAAGCGCGGATGTAGTCGCGGGATACTGCTAGATAAAATATAAAAAGGAATATTGTTAAAGCCAAATTTTAGATAAATTGTAGACAGACCTTTTATTTCTTGTACAAAATATTAAAAAAACTATCTATAACTTCACGCCAAATCACCTGCGGGGTAGGCAGGGAGAACCGAGCATCACATGACTCGATCCCTGCACATCTCACTTGCTTCTTTTGCATTCATTGCTCTTCTCATGCACGCTCGCCGATTTCTAAGGCTCCTGACATCACTTTCTGATAAAACAATTAGTCATGGTAGGTCAGGCTTGGCCTTCGTCGGCTCCTACATCCTTCTGCTTTTGCGTTGTGCGTCTGTTTCGTAATTCTTTTCCACTGCATTCTTTGTACATGTCCGAATCAAAAAAATTTTAATACCGACACTCTCTTTCAGACCAACTCTCTTTCTAACATTATTATTGCTAATACGGCTTACAAGCGTTACCTCACAAAGTATTGTCTTTGTTATACATTGTTTTATACAATTTTTAATGGAAGTATCGCGTGTTTTGTTTATTTTATTGAACCTGACGTTTCGAATCCTTTGCAGCATCCGTAGTCGCAGGAAGACTCAGAAACGCCAGGTTCAACAAAATAAATAAAACACGCGATACCTCCGTTAAAAATTGCTTAATTCAACGTTACCTCACAAATTTTGCGAAACGCTCGCGCGTCGACCGCGTTTATCCTACTTTCATGCTCTCTCTGCCATACCCAGCTCTCGCTTATTTTAACACCGACACTCTCCTTCAGACCAAAAAAGAAATATTTTGATAAAACCACTTTGTCTATTAAAAACACCAAACTTTAGTGAACGGAATCTCAAATGAAATACTTGTGTGCCAAAATCACAATTTGGAGATAAGCCCTTTGGCTTATCTTTCGGGATTAAGCCTAATCCGGTCTCTGTCGACGGCTTGTTATAAACTTTACACGAGTTTTTTTAACTGCCTTTGTACCTTTTACTGAGGATTACCACGATTAAGGACGTTTTTAATGTAGCCACTTTCAGCCAGTGTCCTCATCCTGACTGATGGAAGACGCAGATGTTCCGTTATGTCATTACGAACAACGAATGTTCTGTTAGAACCACCATCATAGTTTCTGTCCTAATAGCTCATTTAACAATTCTACGTTTAGAAGTTTTTCGTCTATGTCCTAATCCATCGCAAGGGCCTTTATGTTTTCATTTATGTGCATGAACATATCTGTTTGTCTTGGTCTGGGTATTTTATATAATAAGTATGTATTTACAAAAAAAAAATGTATTTACGTATGTTTATCAGTTGTCTAGTACCCGTAACACAAGCTTTGCTTACTTTGGGGCCAGATGGCGCTGTGTAATTTCTCCGACAATATTTATTTATTATCCTCAGGCTCAGATTGCGGACTCCGCCAATTCTAATGGATTAGGAAACGAGATAACGGTAGTAATAAGACTACGTAACCCGTTTCAGATAAATACCTATATTATCACCATTAAAGTAATAACTAACTTATGGAAGTGAGAGCTGGGTATGGCAGAGAGAGCATGAAAATAGAATAAATGCGGTCAAAATGAGAGCGCTGCGCCAAATTTGTGGCATAGCGCTTGCTGACCGCGTTCAAAAGAGAGTTGATCTGAAAGAGAGTGTAGGCGTTAAGATAAGAAAAGGCGTGCTCCTTTGGTTCGAACATGTAGAAGGAATGCAAGATGAAAGAATGACGAAACCGATATACAATGCAAAAGTGGAAGTATGTAGGAGCCGAGAAAGACCAAGAATAACCTACCATGACCAAATTTTTCGTGTTTTATCAGAAGGTGATGTCAGGAGCCTTAGGAACCGGCGAGCGTACAAGAAAGAGCTATGAATGTTAAGGAAGCGAGTGAAATGTGTAAGGACCGCGTCTTATGGCGCCCGATTCTCTCTGCCTACCCCGCAAGGGATCTGTCGTGAAGTAATGAAATATTTAGCCTCGCAAATATCATTGATACTTACATATGTTATCAATTTGTGTATAAAGTGTGGATTATTTCCTAACTAGATATAAAAACATTACAGATTCCTGGCACTCATCTTCATGATCTCAAAGATATTTAAAAAGGTAATAAAACCAAATATTAAATAGGTAATATGACAGGAGTAATAGCCCAGAGGATATACAATTTTGACGAGCCCGGTGGCGCAGTGGTGAAACGCGTTGTTACGCTACTTTGACACCAACGCTCGTGGGTTCGATTCCCACACAGTACAAACATTTGTGTGCATGAAAATGTCTGTTTATCTTGGTCTGGGTATTTTCTATGTATAATAAGTAAGTATTTACAAAAAAAAAAAAAATTACGTATGTTTATCAGTTGTCTAGTACCCATAACACAAGCTTCGCTTACTTTGGGGCTAGATGGCGCTGTGTAATTTGTCCGCCAATATTTATTATTATTAATCATATTAATTGACAGTCCCTGGTTGTAATCCTGGCGTGGGCATGTCATGTGACACTAAATTCGTGTTTTCGGCTTTATGTATGTATGTAATTATCAAATGCTTGGCGGTGAAGGAAAATGTCGTCAGAAATCACGTGACAAATGACGTGAGACCTAACCTAAGAAAACCAGTAAGGTAGCAATCAAGCATACGACCTGCCTGATGGTAAATAGTCACCGTAGCTTACGGACATTTGCAACACCAGGGGTGTCACTCATGCGCTGCCGACCCTCTAAAAGACTCTTCACGCAATTCTTGAAGAATTCCATGCTGTAGTCCCTTGGAAAACGGCCTCGGACCTCGGCTGGGCGTTCGTTCCACAGCTTGAGAGTTCTTGGAAGAAAAAATCTCTGGAACCGCACAGTACGCGACCATTGCAGTCCCAGAGTGTGAGGGTGAACTCCCTGCCGTCGGTGAGCGGTGCGGTTATAAATAGTAGCAGAATACAACCCGTTGTACAATCGGTAGAACACAAAAGGGAGGCAAACTCTCTCCTGAAACTTAAGGGTTCAATACTGTGTGTAAGCTTAGGGTTGTCGACAATTCTCATAGCTCGTGTCTGAATCGAATCACATAGACCAAGCTAACCAGGTGCTCCCGCCCAATGGTGACTGCAGTACTCCAAGTGCGGTCTGACTTGAGACTTATATAACATAAGTCTTTGCCCCGCACTGAAGTACTGCTTTGCCCTGTTGAGCACACCAAGTTTTTTGGACTTGGGTTGTAGTCGACTGACGACAGTCGCTCCATATCAAAATTAGTATCTTCGCCGAATTCTTAGGCTTAGCAAGTGGACCCCGCTAGTCCTAATGGATTAGGTAACAGGATAACGCTAGGTAGAAAATTAACAAGGCAATACGACAGGATATATCGTTATTTTGTCAGTAATATTCAAGCAGAAGCGCAACCTTTTGATCAGCCAGTAGCATTACTAACTTGACATCAACGTTCATGGGTTCGAATTCTACACAGGACAAGCATTTGAGTGCATGAACATGTCTGTTTGTATAGATCTGGCTGCTTTAAGAAAATTGCAGCCAAATAATAACTGCCTGGAGGGTTGAATTAAACAATTTTATTAACGGAAGTATCGCGTGTTTTATTTATTTTGTTGAGCCTGACATTTCGAATGCTTTGCAGCATCCGTGGTCACAGGAAGACTAAGGCATCTGCGACGCTGAGCATCTAGAGGAGGAACTCCAACATGTCAAACAAGTACTGCGGAACAATAGTCACAAGCTCCCTCGCATGCGTCACAGAAGCCGCCCAAAGCCACCTACAATTGAACGTCAACCTGCTATCTTACCATACTGAAAGGGAGTCATAGACAAAATTGGCAACATCTTACGGCGAGCTTCAATTAAAACTTATTTCAAGCCCCATAAGAAGATCAGTCAATTTCTAAGACCTATCAAGTGTAATATCCCCTTACAATATGCAAAAAGATGGAGTATACAAATTAAACTGCGAATGCGGTTTATCATACATAGGGCAAACAAGAGAAGAGCAAGAAGAACACATTGCTGACATGAAGAATATGCGTGGTAAAAACTCTCCTGCATGTGAACATACACTGGACCAGCCAAAGCATTACATGCAAAGCATTACAGAATGCTACGCGAGGCTATTGAAATAAGAAAACACCCCAATTTCAATAGAGAAGATGGTTGGCAAGCACTACCTGCTTGGGATCCAGTTCTAAAAATAATCAAGTCACAAACCCAGAGATCTTCTCAAAAACGTTCGGACACCGTGAGCTATTTTTGCGTGAATCAGAACATATATAATTAATCCATCCATCTCGGTAGATGTAATAATTGAATAACCAATGTAAAGCGAATGTCACCTTAGTCTTCCTGCGACCACGGACGCTGCAAAGCATTCTAAACGTCAGGCTCAACAAAATAAATAAAACACGCGATACTTCCTTTAAAAAAATTGTTTAATTCAATGTTTAACAATCGCGAAAACCTAAGACAATACTGCCTGGAAGGTTGTTGTGTTCCTACGTGTGAGCGAGGTAACCAGTAAGCTCTTGAAGAGTTGCTGTATTACCAGCGGAGGTGGCATCGCGCAAGTGATACTTAACGTATTAAAAGCGCACAAAGAAGCACCCGTGGTATCGTTATTCAACAACAGCTCGCGACAAGCAGCCCTTTGATAATAGTATTATTGTTATTTAGGTGGAAATTTGTTGTTTCCTATATAAAGCCATCTATTACTATTTTCGGCCAATAAACTATTTTATCTAACACTTAACTAATAAAGCGAACGTGCCCCATTCACGATTTGGGCGAGACGCGGGTCGACCCTTCGGCCGGTCGTCCTTTCAATAGCTCCGTATAATAAGCCCTGTGCCCTGAAAAAAGATGGCAGAAGGGTGATTTATCCGAAATCGTTTCAAATAGTCTCCATTTAGTAGAGATGTATTGTGAGATTCGCAGATGTCTTCATTGGTGAACATATACCATTTTGGCCTTTTTTTCTCATCACGACATTTTAGTACCTAGAATATTTGCTAATAAGGACGATTTGTCATTTACACTCGCGAGCAAAACTATAGTATCCGGACTAGTGATGTACTATGAGTGATTTTGGGAACTTAACGACTAACAAACTTTAATCAATGTATTTATGATGTTATTCGTTACAGAAATAATCATTTTTAAATATTTCAATTCAAATTTCAATTTAGGATTCAAAAAATCAAATTTCATTTCATTTAGATAGCTATACTGTAAACTTTAAATTATTAATAATAATAAATATTGTTGGTCAAATTACACAGTGCCATCTAGCCCTAAAGTAAGCGAAGCTTGTGTTACGGTTACTAGACAACTGATAAACATACGTAGGTACCGAAATACATTTTTTTTTAAATACATACTTATTATGCATAGAAAATACCCAGACCAAGACAAACAGATATGTTCATACACACAAATGTTTGTACTGTGTGGGAATCGAACCCATTAATACCTTATTCATTTTATTACACTTGTATTTCAGGATATTCCCTAGTTTAAGTTGGTAGGTTGGAGAAACAGATGCATTTGGACGAGTTCGGTGGCGCAGTGGCGAATCGTGTTATTACATCACTTTAACACCAACGCTCGTGGGTTCGATCCCCACACATAACAAACATTTGCGTGCATGAACATGTCTTTTTGACTTGTACTGTGTGTTTTTAAGAGAGGTAGGGCGCATCAAAGCAGCCCAACTCTGGAAGTACCTCACTTTACCGACAACTGTAGCCAAATAACAACTCCCTGGAGGCTCTTGCGTGTGGGTGAGGTCACCAGTAACCTTCCATGAATTTGCTGTGTTAGCAGCAGAGGCGGCATCACACCAGTGATACTCAATGTATTACCAGCGTTCATAGGCTACGGTAATAATTTTACATCAGGTGGACCGTATGCTTGTATGTCTCCCGACGTTGTATAAAAAAATCTGTACAATAAAGTTTAAATGAATATCATACTCTTCTTATTACATTCATGCAAAGAACCTTTCCTAGTTTAAGTGGTATTAGTGTAACTGCTTTAAAGAACTGGCAATTTGATCTTAATTACTTTGCGTAATTCCGCTATCAATTAGTTCATGCGAACTAGAGCCAGCCGGCACCCATCCAATACCGAGTAGATGCATGTCGTCACTGCCATGGCTACTCCGATTATCTCTGCCTCGATTGCTGCGGATGTCTCTGCGAATGCTCGTCGTCAGGAACATGAACCACATGCATATGCCACCATTGCTGCACTTGCCGGTCCTCTCATCATTGGGACAGGGTTTTTGCCTCTCCACGAGGTATTCTCAGGCGCTGTAGATGTTAATCGAATAACCTATTAACTTGTTAGGTAGGTAAGAAAAAACACATGTTTCAACTTCTCGATTCTTGTTGAATACCTAAGTGTCTAATAAAATCATATGATAGGGTATTCATTAGAATTCACCACCTTCCTCCCGTCGGAGGGGGCCCCTCTCAAAATAAGAAACCATTTCAGTAGCTTAGTCCTTCTTCTGTTGGTTGTCTTATAAGTTGAACGTATTAAAGAAGTCGGCCTCACTGACGACTTGTAGAGTAATTTTCTTAGTGCTGTTTAAAAAGTTAGTCAGTTAGCCTAGGATCCTATATGAATATGATATGATAGTCTTCTGGAGCATGTCGTTCTTTATGGAGGGTATATAAAGAATAGAAGTCTGTAATAACTTACTCCTGATGCACGGTAACACCCGTTGACACTAGTAGCTGAGTTGGGTGAAGTCGGTATCGTCTCATTCGATCAGCCAGCGCTAAACCCTGACTTAAATCCTTAAATTATTATATTTTAAATCATTTTTTTTTTCAAATAAATCCTTATATTATCTGTATTTGTATAGAATCCTACATTAATCATAGCTGGAAATGGACAAGCAAATCGCTGAACGTTGAATATACCCATCAATATAAGGACCAAATTATGACCTGCCATCATTTCACGAAACTGTTTCTTTTATGATATGATCAACACTGCGATATAATCAGTATTTATACATTGAATATATTAGGTGCAGGTGGTCGTCTCTATCAGGGCTCGCTGTCGCGGTGCAGCTAGAGGTGTTGCAAGCTGCAATATTGCCAGGCAACACTGTCAATATTTGGAATATTGCTAAGCATATTTGCTCAGAGTAGCAACGAAGAGGCCACACGACGTATCATTAGACGGACGGCAAAGAGGATTTACCCGTGATATGGTACACACACTCAACGTATGACTGACGATGCGTTGAACTAAATGGAACACACACTGCAGACCAGCGTAGTCAGATAGTACAATTTACGAACGGATCCACTATTTGTGTGTTAATAGCGTGTGATGTTGGATGTTTTGCTATTACCACGTTTTTATTAGCTTCATGTATGTAAATAAATCTTGGAAATTTTATTTAACTAACTTCTAATCATACCAGATCGTCTAATCGTATTCAGTGATGTTTGACATCGTGTCGATGTGAAACTTCATAAATGTATATAACATTGATGACAATAGACAGTCAAGTTGCTTTCATGCGACCTATCTTTAGTAGTCAGTATGCATTTGATAGATGACAGTTATGACACAACTGTCATCTATCATGGAATGTGGCATTCCTACATATTTCATGTATTTTTTCATATCATTATACGAGTATTAAATAGTATGAATATATTACATTCGCAAAGACTTAGAAATATCATATACAAATGTTCAGTTTTGTTTGACAGCTCCAATATTAAAAAAAAAAATCTGTAGTTAGATTAATAAATGAGTTTCTGTACCTAAATAACAATAACCCCATCAAGTGGCGAAATCACACATGGTAGACCATGATGACTTTTCTCAATATATATAAAAGAACCATTTACAACCTAGAAGAACACAGCGATATTTGCATCCACGTAACTCTAAAAACATAAGCTACATCTGATAAACCTATACATCATCAGCTAAGAATCGGGAGCCATTCGATATCTCCCGCCAGACATTCAATTCCTATTCCCGAATAGGTGTGCTATTTTTCACACAACATCCAATTTCTCGGAGCGAAAAGTCGAATTTATTACGTGATAGTAACACGTGAAATAATTTTGGAGGCAATACGAATGCTAAATAGGACACTTTGTAGTGAATTCCGTGGGGAATGTGAACTTTGGAAACACAATTTTGGGTAATGCCTGGTACTTGTACTGGTTTTTATATAAATTAATTTCGTAGAAAGTAGCTAAATATTCATCTTTTACGTATATGCCCGAGTATACGTATTAATTTATCCTGCATAGGCAATCGGTGCGTCATGTTTTGAAATGAAAATGTAGGCCCATAAAAGAAGGACTAACCACCCGAGTGTGCGTTAGTCATTCTTCCGTGAGGGGCACGTCCCAGGACCCGATGGGAGGGAGGCGGTGAACTCTCATGAGTACCCTTTCAGACGGCCGAACGAGTCTCCTACTAACTAAACACCGCCTAGTCAGTTTTAGACGGCTTGCTCGAAATACACGCCGACATTGTGACTCTTAAGAAATCTCCAGAGCAAACAGCGGCTAAATTTCCTATGGAAACAGTGCTTAAATCTATTTGTGGCCAAACAGATTAAAGGCCTATATCAAAGCCAAAGGTGGCCATTACGAATAAAATATTTTTTGTATTTTTTGCTGAGACTTCCATATATATGTACATATAAGTTCTATTAAGATTACATTACTTCATAAAAAATATTATTCATGCATTTTTTAACATAACTTATTTAGGGCGATGTATATAATGAAATACATATGTAAGAACACCAATTCGATAACATCAGTACATTCCTACAAATACATAGCTGTAAATCTTTTTGGGTATATTTAGGATTCGGCAAGGTCTATCACGTTTGTCGGTAATTGTGCGCTTGGAATGTTTGCCGAATACCAATCCTATATAGCGGATTGATGGATCCCTTTCAGGGTAGGAATTTAAGGGATGAAATGAAGGTCCTTTTCACGTATTATTTGAAGGTAGTTTTTCTGCAAACCGTCCGAAGGCATGTTAGCTAATTTTTAATACATGTGCCTCAAAAGTGGCACTTTTCCTAGGTGTAATTTGGGCGAAAGCGAGTGTTTTTGCACTTTGCTTTTTACTTTTGGACTTAATCCATCCGATAAAAGATAAAGATAAAAGACGGCTCTGTGACTGGCGAACAGACTGATATACGGACACACGGTAAGATACAACGGAGGTTTAGTAATAGGATTTTGTTAGTACATTTCGGGCACGTAATCCTGGAAACAAGGATGCAAGATTGAAGTATCAAATAGTCAGACATAGGCTCAGAGGTGCCATGAATTATTAGGCTGTGAACTTGACAGCCAATTCAGCGTGCCGCGGTCACTGTGAAAGATTTATTTATAGACTACCCACATCCTGATAACTTTTTGGTCTCTGATGACCTCAGCGTTCTAAGTTTTGCGTACCTTTTTGATCGACCGTTACTAGTAGTTTCGTATATGTATTAGATAAATTTTGCAAACAAGCTTACGATCCGCCAGATGGTAAGTAGTTAATCGTACATTGATGCTTGCAATGCCAGGGTCATCAGTTAAAACCTCGTCACAGCACCGCACAGTAAGTGAATATTTCAGCATCTTTTCGTCTGTAACTTTAATCAAACTAAAAAGTTAATAAACCGTGCTTATGGAAGCATGTTAAGCCATCTGTTCTGGCTTTTGTAGATAGGTGACAGCCGTTAAGCTTTGTTCGGGAAGCTTCAAAATGCTTACCAGCGCCAAAACTGCAGCAGAGCATGCTCAACCTTCTTTAGTTAAAGGGAGACCCGTATCCTTGCAGAGGAATTAGTAAGGGTTGGTATGTTAAAGTGAGGTCGAATATTCCGTCAATAAAGAGTGATATAATTGGAGAAGAACATGCACAAAATATGAAAGAATTGCGTGTCATTATACAATTAGCAAATAGGAAAGAGAAGCAAAGTCAGACCTTACTGTTCGAGATCATGTGTAAACCTATACCAATACTTATATACAGTTTTAGGTCTACTGGTGCTTATCTCATTTACGACCTCAAAATTAAAGCTTTTCATTCATATGCAATTTGATCAAACCTGCTTTGTGTGCTTCCGCCACCAATTAGTTCATGCGGCCTACCGCCGGCCGGCACCCACCCACTACTGTTAGTAAGTGCAACATGCCGACGCTGCCATGGCTGCTCCGGTAGTCTCTGCCTCGGCTGCTATGGTCGTCCGCCATCTGGAACAGAATCCGCATGCCCCCACCACCACCGTCGCTGCCACGACTGGCTTGGTCGTCGCTGCGACACGTGTTTCGCCTCTACACGAGGCATCATCAGGCGTTGTAGACGTTAATCGTATGAATAACATGCTGAATAACAGGCGGAAGCACACAAAGCAGGTTAGATCAAATTGCATGTAAATTTGACTTTCGCAAAATAACGCCTGAATCTATTAACTATTTTTATTCATAGTCCATATAACTTTCCTATAAATAAATCAATCTAATAGAACGTTATTTGAGATGGCATTTTGATTGTAGACGAAGTAGTGTAAAATGGGATACAGGATTTTTTATACAACAAGCATCCGGCTGACTTGATGTTACGTTACCGTAACTTACGAACGCTTGCAATACGTTAAGTATCGTTTGCGCGATGTTACCTCTGCTGCTGACACAACAACTTCTTAGGAGTTTACCTTCTTTACTCGCAAGAATACAACAACCCTCTCAGGAGTATTTTTTATACAACGTCTTGAGGCATACAAGCATACGGTCCACCTGATGTAAATCAGTTACCGTAGCCTATTAACGCATGTAACATATATCAATCGCGCGATGCCTCCTCTGCTGCTTACACAGCAACTACTTAGGAGCTTACTGGTGACCTCACTCACACGCAGGAACACAACAACCCTCTAGGGAGTTGTTATTTGGCTGCGGTTTTCTGTGAGGTGGAGGTACTTCCTCAGACAGGCTGCTTTGATGCGCCCTACCTCTCTTAAGTTGTTATTTGGCTGCTGAGTTTTCTGTGAGCTGGGGGCACCCAGATGGGCTGCTTTATGCGTCCTACCTCTGCTAGGTATTTACGAGTATATTTGTATCGTATATTTCTATGGAGCATACAATTGACGTCTTTTTCAACTTACTCTGCAATGCAGCTCTATTGGGAATTGCCAGAAGCCGGCATTTTGAAGTCATCTGAAAAATATCGACATAACTTTATGTCCTCCGATCTCGCAGGACACCCGATGACGCGACTTTGACACCGACGCGCGCGGGTTCTGTTCCCACACAAGAATCATCATATCCATATGCATTTAGTAAAAAAGCGGTTATTTTAATATTACAAACAGACGCCCCAATTTAATTTATCTGTATAGACGTATAGAAGAGTTACCATCACAGTTCGATGGTCAGAATAGTAGCAGATTTACTTAAGCTTGTCTCATATGCGAACTCAAAATTAAAGATTTATTTTATTTCTAATAAAAACTATATTACTTGCCCATAAATGATTATACATGTAGCGAAAATAGACACAGGATTTTTATATACAACACCCACCCACCTGATATCAAGTTATCGTAACCTATGATCGCTCGCAATACATTAAGTATCGCTCGCGCGATGCTACCCTCTGCTACTGACATTGCAATTCCTTAGGAGCTTACTGGTTTGTTATTTTTCTGTGAGGTAGAGTTACCCAGACGGCCTGCTTTGTTTGGCCCTACCTTTCATAAATGCTAACAAATACATACTTACAATAGTTACCTAAAGCCTTGTACAATCATACTAAATTTCAGACTCTAGAATTATTTATTCAGTTATTCTGTAGCAAACGGAGTTACTAAATATTATATTTGGCAAATTCCCAATAGGAAGCAAATTTCGGTCACCTTTAAGTTTGAAACAAGATGGAGAGCTAAACGTAAAAGAGAGGCCAAAGATGCCTATCCCAGTAATTATTCATGTAAATGTGGAAAGTTTGCGACAAATTTGTGAAACGGATCCCGGGCGGGAATGCGGGACTTTTTAATATTTTCGAAATAAGGACTCTGATGATTAAACGGGGTTAATCCTCAATTCAATGGTATTTTTTTATGTGTCGGATAGCAATGCCCCTTAAAAAGGCAAGGACACTTACTTTAGGATTAAAGGGAGTTAAGAAATGCCCACAGCATAGAATAAAGCCCCCAAAGCAGCAAATGCAGTGCTTTATCTCCCGCGTTTCGGTTCAAATGACCTCAAAGCTGGTGGTAAATTAATGAAGTAAAAAAGTATACAGGATTGATTAATAAAAAAACAAGTAATAATATAATTGATTACACACACACACAAAACAAAAACACGAAAGTACCTACCAGTAAAATGGTGGTCTCATAGTAATGCGATCTCTTCTAGACAACCGCAGGGTAGAGGAGAAAGGAAGAAATAAGGTAAGGTGGCGCAGAGCACAAAAGTAATTAAGTTCTCAACACCTAATGTAAGACAGGTGACTAGCAATGTACATGTTAATGGAACTAATTTAGCCCCTGTGGAGACAACAATTGACTCCAAACTACAATGGGGCCCACAAAATGAAAAATTATCAGGAAAACTAAGTTCTGCAGCCTATGCAGTGAAAACTATTAGACGGCTCACTGATGTTGATACGGCTAGAATAGTTTACTTCAGCTACTTTCATAGTATTATGTCATACGAAATTCTTCTCTGGGGTAACTCCGCGGACATTAACACCATCTTTTTATTGCAAAAGAGAGCCATAAGAGCTATCTACAAACTTGGTCCCCGGGAGACCGGAGAGAGGGCCTTAGAGAAAAATTCAAAGGAATAAATATTCTAACAGTCGCATCGCAATATATCTATGAAAATCTTTTGTATGTCCATAAAAACATGGACTCATTTTGTAAAAAGAGTGATACTCATAACATAACTAGATATAAGCATAATCTTGTGTTACATCCAAGCCGTCTCCACAAAATAAGTAATTCTTTTATGGGGCAATGTATACGGTTCTATAACAAACTTCCCAGCAATATAAGAGAATTGTCAATAAACAAATTTAAAACTACTATTAAAGCCAAATTGTATAGCAGGGCATATTATAAAGTATCTGACTATATTAATGATAAAAATGCCTGGGATTGAGTCGATCCATTTATAAAGTAATTAATAAATTATGTAAATTTGTTTGGATGCCAAAAGAGGGATGCCTGAGTTTTTTGGCAGTATTTTTATCAGTGCTCACCTAGTCATGAACTGCACGGTAGGGAAAAAAATTGTGACGATTCCAAACAAATGTAGCCATTTTGACGGAATAAAAAGATTTTGACTTTGACTTTTACTTTGACACATCTTAGAGAAGTCCAAGTAGTTACATGAATCACCATATATAAATACATATACATACATATGTAACATAATTACAATTAATTATATATTGTATGTATACATGGAATAATATACACATGGTAAATAAAACTAATGAGATTAAGGGGGAAAATTAAAAAAGAAGCTGATTACGTGATGTGAAGAGAAGTATATAGGTAGTTATTATGTTATATATTTTTGATAAAATCTTCCAAAATCCTTGATATCTCATTCGAAAGACTTGGTTTCTACGGTCAGCACAATGTGAAGTACATAATCCGCTGTTTTGTTTTTATTAAGACGTGACATGACCTTATGTTACCTGTGATTAGGTAAAATTTCTAACAATGCTTACAAATCTGAATCGGTTATGGCAATTCGTAGTTATAGTGGATTGAGTGTTGTGTAGTTTTCAAGAGCTCGGCAGCGCAGTGGTTAGTAACACTACTTTGACACCAGCACTAGTTCGATTCCAACACGGCACAAACCTTTGTGTACATGAACATTTCTGTTTGTCTTTGTTTTTAAGTTTTAAGATAGGTAGGGCGCATTAGAGCAGTCCATCTGGAAAAGAACCTCCACTTCAAGAAATTTTATATATTGCAAGCGCTCATAGGCTACGGTAACCACTTTATAGTAGGTAGGCACGTATATTACCGAACATTATATAAAAAAAAATGAGGCAACTCATATATGTACATTTATAACTCCTGAAACATAAAAAAATGAATACCTACATACTCGTAAGTATACAGCCTGCCGTATTTATGTCAATGCCCCCTACCTCTCTTAAAATCACTGAATACGACAAACAGACATATTCATGCACACAAATGTTTGCCCTGTGTGGGAATCGAATCAAATTGAATTAAACAATTTTTAACGGAAGTATAGCGTGTTTTATTTATTTTGTTGAACCTGACGTTTCGAATGCTTTGCAGCATGCGTGGTCGCATGAAGACTCAGGTTCAACAAAATAAAACACGCGATACTTCCGTTAATTTTTTTTTTAATTCAATGTTTAACAATCGCGAAAACCTAAGACAATATAATCGAATCAAATGTTTGTCACACAGGACAAACATTTGATTCGATTGTATTGTCCTGTGTGGATTTGGAGTTATGTGGTAATTACAGTTGAAATTCAAGTATAAAGTAAGTGCTACGTAGAAATTTGAAAATGACCAATTCAGTGACGTCGAGTATAAGTCTAGACCACATAAACCTGTCGCCAGAATATTATGAGCTCCATAATTCAGCAGAGAGAGGGCAGCCGCCGTGAGATACGATTATGAAAATTGATCGCTGCAGGTTAAACCAATGAGTTAACTGGCAATTCTGGCTGGTTTGCAGGTAATTTGTCGCTGAATGGGTTAATATTGTATGGTTAATGGCTGGAGTAAAGATTACAATTAGTTTTAGATAGCAGTTGTTACAGCAAGGAATATTAAAAAAAAATAACTTCTTGTTATTTCGTTACCTAATCGATTAGGATTTGGCGATGATACCTTTTTTGTTTATATACAGCGTCGGGAGGCATATAAGCATACGGTCCACCTGATGTAAAGCAGTTACCGCCGCCTATTAACGGTTGTAACATATATCACTCGCACAATGCCTCCTCTACTGCTTACACAGCAACTCCTTAAGAGCTTATTGGTGACATCACTCACACGCAGGACCACAACAACCCTCTAGGGAGTTGTTATTTGGCTGCGGTTTTCTGTGAGGTGGAGGTACTTCCCCAGACGGGCTGCTTTGATGCGCCCTACCTCTCTTAAAATACTGATTTTTACATGGAACGACTGCCATCAGATCTCCATAACCGAGAGGGAAAATAGCACCTTAGGTCTCACCTTAAGCTCTTACCTTAGGTCAAACGTCTTTCGAAATACAATTTCACAACGATTTCCTTCACCGCCGAGTTAGTGATAATCCTGCTTTGTGTGCTTCTGCCACCAATTAGTTCATGCGGCCTAGCGCCGGCCGGCACACACCCACTACCGTTAGTAGATGCAACATGCCGACGCTGCCATGGCTGCTCCGGTAGCCGTAAGACTGATCTTCTGCTGGCTCTGTCAGAAGCATATTGTTTCAACTTGAAGAGGAGCGCTTAGAAAGAGAGGCAACCAGGAACACTGAACTCGCAGGCATCAGGGCTGCCCTGCAGGAGCTGTATGGGCTTATACTAGATTATTTTAGGCTGGCAGCGACTGTGGTGGGGGCATGCGGTTTCTGTTCCAGATGGCGGACGACCGTAGCAGCCGAGGCAGAGACTACAGGAGCAGACATGCAGCGTCGGCATGTTGCATCTACTAATGGTAGTAGGTGGGTGCCGGGCGGCGCTAGGCCGCATGAACCAATTGGTGGCGGAAGCACACAAAGCAGGTTAGATCAAATTCCATGTAAATTTGACTATCGCGAAATAACGCCTGAATCTATTAACTATAATTATATACGTTATGTTCATAAATCCGAAAACACTAATATAACTATGGCAGGATTCGAACCAGTTAGTCAATAGGCCAGCTCCTTATCCATTTTGCTATCTCACTGCTCAATTAAAAACTGCTTATTAAATAAACTAGTATTTTTTTAATCTCTTGAATTAACTTCAGATGGCAGACAAAAATATATCTCGTCACATGAGAAGCAGTTACGGTAGCCTACAGATACTGGTAATCACGATTTGCAATCGTCGCTGTTCGCGCAGCGATTTCCTTGGTCATTTTATGTACTCGCAGTAATATAATTACAGTAAATTGGTGGATGCAGTTTTTGGATAGATAGTAATTCCCTAGTTGGGTTGCTCATAATTAATTATAGTCGTGGCCTAGAAACATTAGGAACTATAATAAATATATATTTTGCGTTTTCTTTTAACTCTATAAACTCCCCAAACTTTTTTAGAATTATATATAGTCGGTGATGAGAAGGTTTTTATGTTACTAAGGTGACAAACGAGCATACGGTCCGTCTAATGATAGTATATAGACATTTCTTTTACCATTGAAATCTCTCAAAAATGCGTAGCCGAACCTGTAAGAAGCTCTTCACGCTTTTTTTGATGAATCTTGGTTTGGAAGAATTAGCTTTTCTTCCTATATGTGTGTTTATTTTCACGCGGCTACCTAACTTGGAAGTGGAAATCTATGAATGTTAAAGAAGCAAGTGAGGTGTGTGAGTACCGAGTCATAAGGCGATTGGGTTTCTCTGCCTACTCTGCAAGATTATCCCACATACGATACCAAAATCACAAGAAATATGTATTATGAGGATGAAATATCCCGTGTTGACAGCGTAACTCCTGCAAAAACAGGCATATATTTCTAACAAAATGACATGTAAAAATCGCCCACAATACACAGCGTTCATACAATTGTAAGGAACGGGGCTATTTAAGCCTGCCTTAACATTCACACCGCACAATGGCTCACATAAAGATGGCGTCACAACATTTTTATTTCCTTGTAAATATCCCTCCGGCGCTTAATATTCGACTCATAAGAGACAAGAACGAGACGTGGTATTTGTGTAATGCGTCTTATATGGTTGCAGATTTAAAACCAATGGAAGAGACTGCGGTTGCTATGAGATTAATAATGCTTTTTCCGCTAAACGCCGTTAGAATAATTTAACACGTTCTCTATCTGTAAAGCAAAGTATTCAGTACTGCTGTATTTGTATAATGCGTCTTATGTGGTTGCAGATTTAAAACCAATGGAAGAGACTGCGGTTGCTATGAGATTAATAATACTTATTCTGCTAAATCCCGTCAGAATAATTAAAAGTGGAGATACTTCCCAAGTCTCTATTCCCTGTTTTGAACACACAAAACAAAACAACCAAACATGTTCATGCACATACTCGAAGGAATCGAAGCATTTGTGTTTAAGTTAAAGAAGCAGAAATTTGGTGTTAAAGAAGCATTCCTCCCCCATCGCGACTAATATTATAAAGTATTTATGAATATTATAAAATAATTTAATTAATTATCTTTTGATAATTTATTATTAAACAATTCTCATCAACATTTCTTACAAAGAGAGCGTCGGTGTTAAAATAAGAAGAGGCATGCTCCGTTGGTTCGGACATGTAGAAATAATGCAGGATGAAAGAACGCGCACCGACATAAACTCGCAGCGTATAAAACTAAGATGCACCGTTTGATGAGCGTTTCATTAAGTAAGGATAATTACAACAAAGAACTTGATGTAATATCAGATCCCGAAGTCAAACGGTTATTCCAAATCTACCATCGATAAATTATTGCGTAAAAAGACGAGTAGTGTCGTTAATAGGCTACTGTAGGTGTTTTGAATATTTCGACAAATAAAAAATCACTGACAAAATAGTTCACATATTTAGAAATAATAACGTACACGTTGCTCTCAAATCCCATAATTTACTCAAATCACTTTGTAACACTAAGACCCAGTTTCACCAATCTCTTAATAATCAGGCATTAGTTAATGAGACATTAAAATTAACATGAATGTTAATAAATAATACGTCCCATTAAACAAATTTAACAGGCCATTAGTAAACCAACCATCACTTGACCGACTCGCAAACCATTCACTCTTTTTGTAAACCGACCAGAATAAAATGTTTTTTTTCCTCATGCTATTGTTTCGACACGTGTGCCTATTTCTAATAGCAGCATAGCAGGGTTGAAGTTATACAATGCGACTAAAACTAAAGACACATTATCCGCATAGAATACAACGTAAGAAAGTGTGCTTTTCGTTTAGCTGCTTGAAACGTCAAACAATTGCGGGAATAGCTGATTTCTAGGTTGTTTTCTACCTGCTTGTTTTGCTTATGTGATTGTTCGTGTTAATTATTTTTGTGGTGTTTCGTTTTAGTTTACTGTGAAAGATGATGACTAAAAAAGTTCGAGTATATCGTGGACCAAATTTTCATATTCTTTTAATAAACGAAACCGTGTGCTAAAATTAACGTAATCGTAGGTAAACTTCAAAATTGCCTAGCCGAGTTTTGAAAATTCTGGGATAGTGTAATAAGTTGTCCCCATAAACCATATTTGCTAAAACATCTTCATCTTCAGAAATAATATTAGAAGCGGCTTCCATTTTGACAAGTATTAATCGTCTGTTAAGTGATTTAACGGACCTTTAGACCACTGATTAGGTTTAACGCTTCATTAGAGAAGATAACAGTCCGTTAGAGCTTGGTGGGACACTGAATAGGCTTAACAGTCTGTCAAAACAGTTAACTGTCTGTTAAAGTAACTAACAGAGTATGGTGAAATTGGGTCTAAAGATGATAATAAAAAATCCGGCGTCTATAAGCTGTTCTGTGATGAATGTGAACACGTTTATATCGGTCAAACTGGTAGTAATTTTCGATCACGTATCGGCGTATAAAAACAATCGCCCAGAAAGGTCGCACGTCGCCGAACATCTCATAGACAAAGAACATAATTTATCCCCTACTAATAAATATCAAATCTTACACACCATGGACAAAGGTTGAAAACTAATTAGGGAACAATTAGAAATTATTAAACACAAAAATTCTAAAATTACTCTCATAAACAAACAGACTGACCTTAACAACTCCTCTCTACTAAATATCTTTTCACTCACACCATCCACCCCCACCCTCAATTCAATATAAGGGACGGCACTACGATAGATTTGTCACTCAGCATATTATTCTAACGAGTAACGTCTACTGCGCCTGAGGATGCCTCGTGGAGAGGCGAAACACATGTCGCAGCGACGACCAGGCCAGTCGTGGCAGCGACGGTGGTTGGGGGCATGTGGTTTCTGTTCCAGGTAGCGGACGATCGCAGCAGTCGAGGTAGAGACTACCGAAGCAGGCATGGCAGCGTCGGCATGTTGCATCTACTACCTTAAGTAATTGGTGGCGGAAGTACACAAAGCAGGTTAGATCAAATTGCATTTATGCATTTGATAGCTCAATTCTTGTGGAAGGTTATAGGCTATTCAACATCACGATACTATTAGAAGCAGAAGAAAAAGAAAGAAAGTCAGAAAAGGCAGTTCGCACGGGATACCGGAATAAGCGCGGACTACAGCTAGTATCAATATAAATGTTCATTTGTTATCTATAACTCTATTACGTGTTACCAAAATGTAATTTTACTTTTTTTTGGTTCTATTTATCAAAGGAAGGCAGAGAAGGGAAAGGTAAAGGGATCTAGCTCATACAGCCAAGTCTTCAGTTTAGAACCATTTGAAAATCTTAATTCTATGTACCAGCTTCAGGAACTGTGCTGAAAAAATTCTTGGGAAGGGTACCTCGACCCAATCAACCCAATACCAATACAATACCACCCGTAAAACGATAGTGATTTTTACAAGGTTTTATTGATGAACTTGTCCACGTCTTCCAAAAAGTTCATAAACGTGTTATATTTGTGTTATTTCATTACTGTATAATTTCACTGCACTTGTGTTACAAAATACTATCGAAATTGTCACATATAACTAATTTTATACTGAATTGTAAAAATTTCAAATATAACAACAATGTCACTCGTCAAAAGCGCGGGTCTGTCATTTTACATTGTGAGGTGCAGAGAAGTTCAAACCTTCCCTCCTTAAAACACTGTCTATAGCTTCCCCCCATTCCGCTCAACTGTACAATTCTTTTCAGTTCAGCCGGTGCATCTCTGTCATGCACTATCGTTTAATATCCGGACAGGCCTGCTTAAAGGCCTTCAAATCTCGTTTTAAATCTTTTTATGTTTTTCTGAATACTTATGTAACTAACCATTTTACTGTGTACGATTTTATAGTACTGACTGAATGCTGGCTTGTACAAAACCCAATTGTTGGACAACTGAGTGGGTATACGTCTCATCACACAGTAAACAATCGCAACCAAAACGGGGGTGTAGTATATCTTCACGCCAAGTATGTATGTATGTATATCTTCACGCCAAGTATGTATGTATGTATATCTTCACGCCAAGTCCCTAGCGGGGTAGGCAGAGAGAACCGAGCGCCATAAGACGCGGTCACATTCATAGCTCTTTTCATGTAGTAGTATACACTAGAAATTGCTGGCAAGCGGCTATAGGAGAACCAAGTTTCAAGGACGGAGAAATTCTGGTAGTAAAAGTCTCTACGGAGTTGGCATTACTTACAATCTATAGAAGCCCTTCATTTAAACAAAAAGATGAATTTCTGTCTTCTTTAGATGAAGTTCTTAACACTTTAAATGGTTATTCGACAGTTATTGTCACTGGAGACATTAACATAAACATACTAGATAGATTTTTTTTATACCACTAAGGTGGCAATCAAGCATACGGCCTGCCTGATGTTAAACAGTCACCGTAGCTTATGGACATTTGCAACACCAGGGGCGTCACTCATGCGTTGCCGACCCTCTAAAAACCTCTGGCTCGGAGATAAATACGCGTTGAATTAAACAATTTTTAACGGAAGTATCGCGTGTTTTATTTATTTTGTTGAAGTCTTCCTGCGACCACGGAACGTCAGGTTCAACAAAATAAATAAAACACGCGATACTTCCGTTAAAAATTGTTTAATTCAATGTGTAACAATCGCGAAAACCTAAGATAAATACGCGCTCAGACTATCTTAACTTGATGGCTGAACATGGACTAAAGCCAGTAATAACGAAACCAACTAGAGGTGGCTCTTGCCTAGACCATATATTCCTAAAATATAGACATGATTGTACCGTTGGTATAGTTTGCGATAGTGACGTGACAGACCATCAATTTATTATAATGGGCGTCGATACTCACATTATTTCTGGTAAGAAAATTCATCGTTCAATAGCTACAATAGATCACACCGCAGTATCGAATAAACTAAGAAACGTGGACTGGTCAGATGTGATGAATGAATTCAATGTCAACATAGCTGTTGCAAAATTTGAAACGATAATCGCAACTTCCATTAAGACACATACCGAGGAGAGGAAAATCAGTCAATCAGTCAGTCAATCGAATCTTATAAGGTGTATGAATCGTCGAGACAAATTGCACGCAGAGTTAAAGAAACGTCCTAACGATACAGCTAAGAAACTGATTTACACGCAATATAGAAACTTCTTCACAAACTTAGTTCGTAAACTGAAACGCGAATATAACTATAAAAAACTATAAGATAATAAAAATAACACCAAAGATCTATGGCGGGCCATTAAAAATATTACAGAACAACCAACCAGGAACAATGATGGTTCAGAACTTCTTAAAATGAAGGATAATGTCTCTGTAAATAGCTGCAATGAATATTTTTCCACAGTGGGTAAAACACTCGCCAGTGAGCTGTTGAATGAATCAAAGGAAACTCTGGAATCCCTTATTTCTAAGGAAAATTTGGGCGAATCTGTGGGTTATAGTTTTTTCTTGCAACCCACTGATATTATGGAAGTCAATAAAATCATTTCAAAACATAAAAGCAATACTGCTCCTGGCGGAGATGGTATTGGAAGCGGACTATTAAAACGAATAAAAAACGAAATGTTACAGCCTCTCACGCACGTACTGAATCTCAGTCTAAGCACGGGGATATTTCCTGACGCTTGGAAGGAAGCTGTAGTTATCCCAATTTATAAATCCGGTTTTAGAGAAGATCCTATAAACTACAGGCCCATATCACTTCTAGCCGTATTTTCAAAAATTTTAGAGAAGGTTGTTAATAAACGACTAACTTCCTTTTTAGAAAAGCATGATCTCATTTCCAATAACCAATTTGGCTTCAGACCCGGTAAATCTACAGAAGATGCAGTAAGTCTACTCGTAAATCATGTCACAACTAAATTGGATAATAACTTGAAATGTATGGGAGTATTTTTGGATCTAGCAAAAGCGTTTGACACTGTTGCGATTCCCGTGCTGTTAAAAAAACTTGAGCATTATGGTATTAGAGGAATACCCCTGCATAGGTTTGAAAGCTATTTAACAAACAGAACCCAACGTGTAAAACTTGGGGATTACATTACTAGCCATCAGGCTATCGAGTTTGGTGTGCTTCAGAGTAATGTACTTGGTCCGACTCTATTCTTGATGTACATGTACGATGTCCACTATTTGTCGTTACCGATGTCCTAAATTATCTGCTATGCAGATGATACCATAGTCTTCTTTCATGGCAATTCTTGGAAGTCAGTATTTAAATCTGCTGAACTCGGCTTAAGACAACTCACACAATGGCTTCACTGGAATCTTTTTTCTATCAACACCGCCAAAACCAACTACATATGTTTTTACAAATCAATGGCGTCGGCACCAACACAAACGCTGAATCAGGGGACCCACTCTCTCCACTGTAATCTCTCCGCCTGTGCATGCAAGACCCTTCAAAGAGTTGATACTATTATATACCTTGGTATCGTACTAGATAGTAAACTCTCTTTCAAACCCCATATTGCCTTGATTGCTAAAAGAATTAGGAAAATTATATATACAATGAAAACGTTACGTGATGGTGCTAGCGTCCAAATACTACGCATGGTGTATGTGGCTTTATGTGAGTCAGTGCTTGCCTACTGTATAACTGTCTGGGGAGGAGTTGGACGTACTAAATGGCAGAAATAGAAAAAGTCCAACATTCGTTGTTAAAGGTAATGGCTAAGAAGACTCTTTCGATACCCTACCATTGAACTTTATGCCGAGGCTGCCGTCCTGAATGTAAGACAGCTATACATCTTAAAAATCACTCTCACACAACATGCAATTATGCTATCGTCAATAGCTTACCAAACGGCAATAAAACGTCATGTTTTCAGAACCCACATATTTAAAGGTCGGCAACGCAAGAGTGACACCCCTGGTGTTGCAAATGCCCATAGGCTACGGTAACTGCTTACCATCAGGCAGGCCGTACGCTTGTTTGTCACCTTAGTGGTATAAAAAAAAAAAAGTGAATACAGCATTTGCCCAAAATATGCAGAAGTTTAAGTTACATTTTATTTATAATAGAATTGTTAAAATTTGCGACATCAGGACACTCACGTTGAGCAAGGCTAAGTACTCGTACATTTTGCGTAATTATTTATTAACGCAATCAACTGAAACAGAAAAACTTTTTAAAATAATATTGTAGAGAAGTGTCAGTTCAAATCTTTTCATTGCTATCTTTTTATTGTAGTAACTTTATCATTGTTAGTTATATTTGATCGTATCACATGATTAATGTAATCACCATTATGGAATCTACGAGACAGGCTCGCCCTAGTGTAGAGACCACTAGAAAAACCAAGAACGATAGTATTGGTACAAAAGTTTTCTGAATAAATAAATTTTTGAATTTATGAATTTTTCCAGTCTGTCTTATTTCTATATTACAACTTAATCTTCGCAGTCCAGTGGATAAAGCATCAGCCTGTTGAACGACTGGTTTATGGTTCGGATCCTGTGTGAACATGCATCACTAAATTAGCCTTTGGGCTACATCACGATGAGCTATCTTAAGCTTCCCCATACGGGCCACAGTGAATATATAGTGTATATGTATGTATACATTTACGCCAGGTCTCTTGCGGAGTACGCAGAGTAACGAGGGGCATAAGACGCTCTCCTTACATACCTAACTCGCTTCTTTAAAATACATAGCTCTTTTCATGCATGCTCGCCGGTTCCTAGGGCTTCTGACATCACCTTCTGATACTATATATATTTTTTGTGTTTGATTGAGTCTCGAATTTCGAATTACAGGCCTATTGCTATAACCTCCCTTCTCTCCAAGGTGATGGAGCGTGTGATAAACACACGAGGCACACCTAGAGGATCACGACTTGGTCAGCGATCGTCAATACGGTTTCCGTCACAGTCGCTCGACTGGTGATCTTCTAGTGTATCTTACACACCGCTGGGCTTTGGCGATAGAGAGTCAAGGTGAGGCATTGGTAGTTAATCTAGATATGGCGAAGGCGTTCGATCGGGTCTGGCATCTTTGTCTTCTATCGAATTTACCATCTTACGTAGGCATACAAGCATACGGCCCATATGTTATAAAGTGGTTCCCGTAGCCTAAGTACTCTTGCAGCTTACAACTCAAGGAGTATCGCTTGTGGTTAAGTTCTCTGGAAGATGTTTCATAGTGATATGTGACATCTTCCAGACAACTTACTTACCGCATTCTCTACTTTTAATCTTATTGCAATTTTATCTAATAATACTTTATCACACCAACCCTGACTCATTCCACTGCATGGATACGAGTCTACCTTCAACCGAGCCGGCTTATAGCATACGGCATCACTCCGCTCTACTCGAATTGATTGTCTTCTATCGACGATAGCCGGGATCGACGGCTTAATGTGTCCTCCGAAGCAAGAAGCTTGAAATAGATAAACGATGCCACCTCTGCTGCTAACACAACTTTAGGGAGTTGATATTACGCTGCGGTTTTCTGTGAAGAGGAGGTGCTTCCCCACACGCACTACTTTGATGCGTCCTATCATTTGCTTGTTATCTATCCTATACCTAAAGAATAGTATCAAGATAAGAGTATACAGATTCAAATAAACGAAATGTCATCACGAAAAAACCTTGGGCTATTAGACAAAAATATGTAGACAGTTATTCTAAATAGATGTACTGTATTTGACAATTTTCCCTCAAGTTTGCGATTTACATATTATTGAAATGTAGCAGCACCCGTTGGTTTGTGTTAGCGCATTGTATACGAGCGAAGATATTCTCTTCGAAGATATTTTGAATCAGGATCCATCAATATTTGTTTACGGATAATGTATTGTTCTAAATATCTCTTGTGTCTATCCGTATAAGATGCTGGGATAATGTATATTGAATACTCGTGGCTTGTTCTATGTGCTTGAAACTTATTGTTGCTTGTTCCTTGCGAAGATAACAAAGATAAGATAATGCTATTTGAAAGAGAAGAAACTAGAACCAATGTAAGGATTATGGTCGATGATGAAGTGTTGGAACAAGTGAATGAGATTCTGTGTTGGTTTTTTTTTATACAACGTCGGGAGTCATACGAGCATACGGCCCACCGGTAAAGCGGTGGCCTATACCGTGGCCTATGAATGCTTGTAATACATTAAGTGCCACTCGCGCGATGCCTCCTCTGCTGTTTACACAGCACCTCCTAGTAACTTGCTAGTGACCCTCTATGGAGTTCTTATTTTACTGCGGTTTTCTGTGAGGTGGAGGTACTTCCCCAGACGGGCTGCTTTGATGCACCCTACTTCTCTTAAAACGTCTAGACCAAGACGAACAGGCACGGTCATGCACATAAATGTTTGTCTTGTTGTGTGGGAATCGAACCCACGAGCGTTGGTGTCAAAGTCGCGTCATTCACGACTGCGCCACCGAGCTCGTCAAAATTGGATATGCTTTCAGTAGGGATGGAAGGTACATCGCTGATGTGGAAAGACGAGTGAGTGCTGGGGGTGAATGGAGCGTTGGGAAAACTTCTTGGCAGTAAAAGCTTGAGCCAGAAGGCACAATTCGCTATACACAATGCAGTGCTGGTCCCAACGTTTACTTACTTTTTATGGAAGCGAGAGCTGGGTATGGCAGAGAGAGAGAGCATGAAAGTAGGATAAACGCGATTGAAATGTGCAAAATTTGTAGCGTAGGTAATGCTTGTAGACAGTATTCGCAATGATGATTCGTTCGGACATTTAGAAAGAATGCAAGAGGAAAGAATTACGAAACAGATATACAATGAGAAAGTACAAGTATGTAGTTGCCGCGAATGACCAAGACGTACCTACCATGACCAATTGATCGTGTCTTATCGGAAGGTGAGGTGATGTCAGGAGCCTCAGAAACCGGCGAGTGTGTTTGTGTGGCACTCGGTACTCTCTGCCTACCCCGCCAGGGAGTTGTCGTGAAGTTATAGATAGATAAATAGACTATAAAATAAAATATCTAGCTACTACGACTATTTAATTTTTTAAACAGAACTATATTCTTTTTTTCGTTTTTTTACCACTATAAAAAGTTTTAGTGCAATAAAGAATACAATACAATAATATTCGTATTTACTGCCCTAAAACAATAATTTTTTTTAATTATTACCAGAGGTAGACTTTGTACAAAAGTTGCCTGCGTGGGTACCTCTGTATCACCTATTTGTACCACCAAGCAGCTATATATAGCTGTGTTCCGATTTCAAGGGTGAGATATGACAGAGAATCTACTGGGTACTGTGACGAAACAGCCTTAGGTAACAAGATTGGCAGCGCGCGAGTAACAACCCCATGGTGTTGTGAGCGTCAACAGGCTGCGGTGACCGCTTACCATCTAATGCGGGCCGGATGCTTTGGTTGTATAAAAAATACACGAAATTAACTTATAATTAAAGTACAAAAGGCGGTCTTATCGCATAGCAATTTCAGACAAGAGTAGAAGAAATTAAAAAAAATCAATCAGAAAGTAACGCAGTATAAACTCTAAAACATACAAGAAGAAAAATTACTATATGTATTATTACCTAGACAATGTATTTTTAAGAGAGGTAGGGCGGTCATAGCTTCCCATCTTGGGAAGTACCTCCACCTCACAGAAAACCGTAGCCAAGTAACAACTTCCTAGAGGGTTGTTGTGTTCCTGCGTGTGAGTGAGGTCACCAGTAAGCGCCCATGGAGTTGCTGTGTTAGCAGCAGAGGTGGCGTCGCGCGAGTGACAATTAATGTATTGCAAGCTTTTCTAGGCTGCGGCAACCGCTTTACATCAGGTGGACCGCATGCTTGTAAGCCTCCTGACGTTGTATAAAAAAATATATATATTACCCGTCGCTTCCATTATTTTTACATCAATATGTAAAGACGTTGTAGGCAGAATATAAGACGGGGTTAATCGAAATCCTAATGACGTGTTCTTGTTATATAATACTCGTCCTTTGGCATCACCAGGAAAAGTATTATTTAGACTCCGGCATCAGTTTCCTGGCTAATAATAAATAAATAATATTATTATTAAGTACAGATTAGTGATCGCGACAACTAGATTCATTTTTGTACTCTGATAAACGATGTTCTGTTTGTTTGTTTGTTTGTAATATCTTTAATGTACAATAAGAAATACACAATAACAATAGGTACAAAAAGAGACAATGGTACATAGGCGGACTTATCCCATAAGGGATCTCTACCAGCCAACCTTATTGAGATTGATAGAAGATTTTACAGTGTCGTAAAAGCACATGTACATTACAGATTGTACCTACCTCAATAATTGAGGAGATTACATAATTAACAACATAACTACACCTATACATAAACTATGCAATAAAAAGAAAATAGTGTTATCACGAATAATAAAACAATATTACACATGAATATAGGAAAATGGTATCTAAGTTACGAATAGATTTAATAATAATAAACTAATTGATCGATAAAAATTGAGCTCAATTGTCGCCAGTGTAAAACTTCACAAGACGGGATTTAAAAGAGAAGATTGAAGGTGCCGTTTTGATCTCATGGAGAAGAGGATTTCAGAGCCTAATGAATGAACAGCTATAAGGTTTCTGTGCATTGAGACGGGATATCTAGTAACAGGTTTCCGCAAGAACGAAGCCGACTGTCTACGTCACGGAACTGGACTCTATCTTTTAGGTATTGAGGGGAAGATGGATTGAAGAGGATTGTATAATAAGCCTAATATATGAATATTCCTACGATCTCTTATTGGAAGCCAATTTAACTTTCTGCGATATTCCGAAATGTGATGAAATAAACGATGTTCTGTAGTTATAGATATTCAAAAGCACAGTGAGGTTTTTGCCTGAAGTTGGTCAAAGTACCCCCATTTTTTTTTATACTACGTCGGGAGACATACAGGCATACGGCCCACCTGATGTAAAACGGGTACTGTAGCCTATTAACGCTTGCGATATATTAATTATCACTCGCGCGATGCCTCCTCTGCTGCTTACTCAGCAAATTCTTGGGAGTTTATTGGTGACCTCACTCACACGCAGGAACACAACAACCCTCTAGGGAGTTGTTATTAGGCTGCGGTTTTCTGTGAGGTGGAGGTACTTCCCCAGACGGGCTTCTTCGATGCGCCCTACCTCTCTTCAAAAAGTCTTGTAAAAGGGCCAAATCATAAGCACCCAAAACCGAAGAGCATTTAGTTTTATTTATCGCGCTTAGAGAGTTTTGTTCATATGATCTGTGTTAGCACGATACTAACCGAATATATTTATTTACTTACCAAAAAAATTGTTTCATTAAAAGCCTTATATTTACTTACATCACCGCTGATTCCCCAACAATCAGCAAACGCATTATTATTATTCAATAAAGCGTACCGTAATTTAATCAATTGTCATCATAAACGCCTCGCAATTCAGCAGTTTCCACTTAACAGTCCATCTGGGACTCAAGTTTAGGGGATTTATCAACGTAAACACTAACGCAATCGTCCTCATCTCTAAAACAAGCCATTACCATTACACAAAGGCATTACCGACAACAAGCTACGATGGAGCTCTACGAATATATTCTAATTTGCAAAGGGAAAGCCACTAAATTAGCGATTTCAGTTCAGTCTACTGTAAGTCTACTCGTAAATTTAAAGTATTTTAAAATTATTGTTCTCATTTTGAGTGAAACCGATTTTCTTAGAGATCAATAATTCCTTTTTAAAAGCAAACTTCTGTTTATAATTAGGAATATTTGTCTCGGTGAGAACTGATTTCGATAATTGATTATGTTCACATCTGCGAATATTGGCTCGGTGTGAACTTCAAACAGGAGTCGGGTCACTTTAGCACACGTTGGGGGCCACTATATTGCAATGAAGTCACACAAATGATACCAGTCATTTAATTATACAGTACAGTTATAAAAATATAACAGAGCACCAAAATGTTTAGCAAGAATGCAAGCCAGAGTTCAAACTTAAAATTAGACACATATAATACTTGTAAATAGCGGACACGGAGAGTTAACCCAATAAAACAGACATGGATTTTGCAGTATCTCAATTAGATCGACTATTCTAGAAAAGAAAGAGTTGAATTCTCATATTCACATATCCGCAATTAACTTAATAACTCCTCACTTTTCTGGCGACCTAACACACAGTAACACAACCATCTCAACATAATATGGTGAATGACAGGGTAAAGCGATTGTATGTTGGCAATAAAAGAAGTTTTTTTTGTTTTATACTACGATCCAGCAAGTTGCTAGCATTTGTGTTTTCATTACCATAAGATTTTGAGCTGGTAACTTTACTCACGCGAAAACTCTGTCACTCTTTTGTAAGTAGTTATTTGACTGTAGTCTTGTTGCTTCATATTGAGTACTGAGAACCTCATTTGTTGAGTGGTAGGGTCCTGTGCGTGCAAGTTACTATTATTTCGACTTTTTTTTAAATCTGTTCATAGGGTTTTATTATTAGAGAAAGCCGATATCAATCGATGGTGCTCATCTACCGATTGATATCGGCTTCCGCCAATACATTCTATCCACAAACTAATAAACCGATTGACTGCGCACGAATGCAGCCCTTGCTTATAAAAATGATGTGTTTTAGTGCTTAAATAGCTCGGTGATTTGTATCTACTGACCAATGAGCGAACATTTTAACTAACATACAGATAAGTGGTGCGATGTTCATTCACGAACTAGGCAATAATTTTTTAATAATGCTTTATTTTGCGGGTAGGCAGAGCTTTGCAAATTGTGTAGCAATAAATAGGGACATTTGTGGAAGTGCAACGAGTCGACACTTGTATAATGGGAGTGCAGACGTGGGCGCGGTGTCGTGCACCGCTAATTGGCCGAAAAGGCGACTACATTTTAACATGACTCTCAAGTTAAAGTTTTAAGATTTTTCTTCATGGCTTCCCGAACGTCCATCTGATTTTATGGGAAAATATATTTTACTCAAAATTTCATCCCATCACTTACAGCAGCCTCTAAATCGAATAGCAGTGGACGACGCGCTGGACCAGTGGACGCAAGACGTCGAATTAATCGTAAAATATATATATAAAGTAAATTAAACTTGCTGCGTGATGATGCGCGTGCGATTGATTGGTCGGAAATCTGTTCATCTGATACTGTAGATAGGCAAACAGAATTATTTAATAACAAAATTACTGATCTTTATGACCATCATGCCCCTACTCGTCCAGTTAAAGTTAAGCATCTTCCTGCTCCATGGCTGACTGACGAAATTAAAGAACTAATTAAAAAGAAAAACAGAGTCAAGGCCAAATATAAAACTGACCCAGGCAGGTATCGTGATCAGTATATACGTACTCGCAACGTCTGCAATAGGATGTGCAGGGATGCCCAACGCCATCACATCCATAAATCTGTTCAAAACGGTGATCCAGCAAAGGTCTGGAAATTTTTGAGGTCACTTGGAGTTGGAAAAAATCGAGCTGACTGTCCTAATAATATTGACATCGATGATCTTAATCAGCAATTCTCTTCGTCAGCAACTTTAGATTGCAATATTAAAGACCAAACTCTTAACGAGATTTCATCACTTCCAACTCCAGACTATTCTCCTTTTTTCTTTAGTCAGTTCACTGAATGTGATGTTGAGAAGAACGTACTTTCGGTTGCTTCGAATGCGGTGGGGGACGATAACATCAGTCGTCATATGATATTACCTATCCTTGACATTATCCTTCCTGTAATCACCCTGATCCTCAACAAATCCATTACTTCTGGTGTTTTCCCCTCTGCTTGGAAGAATGCTTACATTATTCCCTTACCCAAAAAATCGAATCCTTCTTCTTACTCAGATTACCGTCCAATCTCAATTCTCCCTTTTCTTTCTAAAGTACTTGAACGCCTTGTTGAAAAACAACTTACCGACTTCCTTTCCAAAAACTATATCCTCAATCCATTCCAATCCGGTTTTCGACCAGGTCATAGTACGACTGGTGCTTTGGTTAAAATCGCGGATGATATCCGCTTCGCTATGGACTCGTCTCAACTAACAGTTTTATGTCTACTGGACTTCAGTAATGCGTTCAACACCGTCGATTCTGATATACTTTTGGAGCGACTGCGTTCTCTTAACATATCTCCTACAGTAATTGACTGGTTTCATTCGTACCTGCATGGGCGTTGGCAGCGTGTACGCCTCGATGATAAATTTTCCTCGTGGTGTCCTACAACTGCCGGTGTACCTCAGGGTGGCGCATTATCTCCTATTTTATTTTCTCTTTTCATTAATTCCATAACGTCAAATATTCGCTCCTTCTGCCATCTTTATGCTGACGATTTGCAGATTTATTCACATGACTCAGTAACGAATCTGCCTAATACGATCGCGAAAGTGAATGCAGACCTCGTACGCATATCTGAATGGAGTAGATCAAACGGCCTTGTAGTCAATCCTACAAAAACACAAGCCATTGTTATAGGTAGCTCGCGCTTTATCTCTAACATCGATTGGGAGGCTCTACCTCCAATAATATTTAATAGTGTTCATGTCCCTTACAGTGAGAGTGTCAAGAACCTTGGCGTTTACTTTGACAAAACCTTTTCTTGGTCGGTGCAGATAGCCAACGTTAGCAGGAAGTTGTTTGCAGCAACTGGCTCCCTTCGTCGTTTGCGTAATTTTCTCCCTATTAGCACCAAAATTTCACTTGCACAGTCCTTGCTCCTTCCCATTCTTGACTATGCCGACTCTTGCTACCTTAACCTCACTGAAGACCAATTAAACAAACTTGAGCGCCTTCAAAATCTTTGTATACGATTCATATTTGGGCTTCGCAAATATGATCATGTTTCCGAATTTCGCTCACAGCTCAAGTGGCTCCCTATCAGGTTACGTCGCAACTTGCACGTACTCTCTCTTCTTTATTCTATCCTTTTCAATCCTACTTCTCCCAGTTACTTGAAAGAACGTTTCATATATCTCAGTGAGGTACGGGATCGTTGTGATCGCAGTACACGTAGTACTCTTTTCCTTCGTCTGATTACGCCATCTCACTCTTCGCAATACTACTCTAAATCGTTCTCGGTACGGGCTGTGCAACTGTGGAATGCTTTACCACTCTCCATTCGCTGTGCACAATCTTTAATGTCCTTCAAAAACAGTGTAAAATCTCACTATCTGTCTATCTAACTATGGTAGAATATGTATGTGTGTATGTATATGTATATTATGTATATGTGGATGTGTATGTATGTTTGCATGTGTGTATTAGGTATTGCTGAACACAACTTGAACTGGTCTCGGGTTGCAAATTAAACCACTCTGTACTAGGTAGAAATATATTGCACAGGTAAGTGACAACTCTATCTTAACTCTACTCTATAATTATATGGAAGGTATACATATATGTAAATGTAAATCTCTATAGCGCGATATAATATTGCTACTAGCGACATCTAGTATCTTCGATATTAATTAATTGGACATACCGCCCACCAAGGACATATTTTCAGGTGTCCTTCCGTACCGCCCACCATGCAAAGATCCGGATGTGTAACCATGCGACAAAATCAAAAACTTAACATGTCGTACCATTGGTAAGGGTTTGCCCATTCACAAATTAATATAATAAAAATAATCATGTCTCTTATTTTCTAGATACATATATATTAACTAATTAGTCGCTTACTGGTAAAACACATATTTTACTAGTCGGGCGTTTAAATTGCCCGTCTTTTGTATTAATCGTGACTACGCGCGTGACTTCATCAGGACCCGGATGTTTTTGTACGACCTTACCCAATAACCACCTTCCAGGGGGCAAATTGTCCTCTTTAACTAAAACTACATCACCCTCGGCAGGTTCCGGATTTTTAACAGACCACTTGTGACGTTGTAAGAATTGGTGTAAATAGTCTTGTGACCAACGTCGCCAAAAATCCTGCAACATCCTCTGGGTGAGTTGCCATCGTCTTAACGTCTGAATGTTAGATTTCTCATAATTTGAATTCGGTACTAAGACGAGTGCTTCGCCAACCAGAAAATGTCCAGGCGTTAGGACAATCAGTTCATTTGGATTCTCTACGTATGACAATGGCCTTGAGTTAAGACATGCCTCAACTTGAGCCAACACTGTTGACATCTCTTCAAAAGTCAACGTAGAGTTTCCAATGACTCTTTTAAGATGATATTTAGTGGACTTTACTGCCGCCTCCCAAAGTCCTCCGAAATGTGGAGCATGAGGCGGAATAAAGTGCCACTGAGTTCCATTGTCCGCGAGATATTCGGCCACTTCTGGTATCATATTCGACTTTTCCTCGTCAAATAATTCCAGTAATTCGCGAGCAGCACCGACAAAATTTGAACCATTATCACTGTACATCTCAGCACAGCGACCGCGCCGAGATATAAATCTTTTGTAAGCAGCCAAAAATCCCTTAGTTGTGAGATCACTCACTACCTCCAAATGTATAGCGCGTGTAGACATGCAGATAAATAGGGCGATATAACCTTTATAAGATTTGTTTCCACGACCCTTTGAAACTCTAATATTTATCGGCCCCGCATATTCAACACCACTTCTCAGGAAAACTTTATTTGGAGTCACTCGAGGGCAAGGTAGTTGCCCCATTAATTGAGCCCTCGTTTTGGCAGAATATCTAATACATTTTACGCACCTTCTTACATGGGCCTTTACTAAGTACTTTGCTCCTAGGATCCAATATTTTGATCTTAAATAGTTTATCATCGCTTGTGGACCTCCATGTAAGGTCTTAGAATGCGCATCCGCAATAAGGAGTTTCGTCAAGAAAGACTCTTTTGGTATAAGGATGGGATGTTTTCTACAATAGTCGAGTTGTGACATTTCCAACCTCCCTCCAACCCGAATAAATCCCACTGAATCCAAAAATACATTCAATGATTTTATTTTCTTCCCTTCCTGTTCTAAATTTCCTAGAGATTTTAATTCATCTAATTCATTTGAAAAGCCTTCCTCTTGACATCTCCTAATACATATTTCCAACGCTTCATCTATTTCTTGCGGCTTTAGATAGTTAGTGGAATGTTTGACTGCTACTTTCTTTCGGAGATTCAAAAACCTTCTGCAATATGCAACAACTCGTAGAAGTTTAGAAAGCGAAGAAAATCGATTCCAAATGGTAACATCCAGGGAAGTCAAATGTACCTTAACTTCTTCTAAATTGGTAAGAAGTTTCTTCGGTTTTAATTCCACTACAGGTTGTCTTAGAAACTCAGGACCATCAAACCATATGGCAGTTTTCCACAGTTCTGAAGGGGATACACCTCGAGAGGCGCAATCTGCCGGATTATGCTTTGATGGAACGTGAGACCAGTGATGACTATCCAAGGTAAGTAAAATTTCAGATGGATGGCTTGGATGGCTGCTCAACCAAGCCAAAACCACTTCCGAATCTGTCCATGCATTCAAATCGGTCTTTTGTATTCCCATAACATCTGCTACCTCAGTGATCAATTTGGCTAGCAGAACCGCACCACAAAGTTCCAGCCTAGGGATCGACACTTGTTTTATAGGTGCAACTTTTGTTTTTGAAGAGACCAGAGAAATGTGAATATTACCAGTACTATCCTTTACTCTGATGTACACCACTGCCGCGTATGCCATCTTAGAGGCATCTGAGAAGCCATGTAATTCAGCCTTCACATTGTCAGAATCTGTACTCAACCATCGAGGAACTCTTACGTCTACCACTGATGCCAATTCTTTACGGTATGTAATCCACTCATCTAATAAATTGCTTGGAACTTCTTGATCCCAATCGATTCCTGCCAACCACAATTTTTGTATAAGTACCTTGGCCAATATTATACTTGGCGCTAACCATCCCAGTGGATCATATAGACGCGAAATATCAGATATAATTTTTCTTTTAGTTCCAGGTTCCAAGTCAAGCGGTGGTAGATCAAGAGAGTATTGAAAGACATCAGTGCGGGGATTCCAGGTAAGTCCAAGTACTTTCACTATATTATCCAATTTAATCTTTAGATCTTCCCCCTTACCCCTTGTTTCTTCTTTAAGTTTATTTAGTAAATCGTCACTATTGCTGACCCATTTTTGCAATTCAAAACCGCCCTTTTTTAATACAGCATTTATTTCTGCATATATTTTATAACCATCGTCTATGTTTTCAGCTCCAGTCATTAGGTCGTCCATATAAAAGTCGTTCAAGATTATGTTTGCAGCTGTTGGATGAATTTGACTTTCATCGTGGGCTAACTGTTGTAGCGCACGAACAGCTAAGTATGGTGCGGATGAAGTACCGAATGTCACTGTCACTAACTCATATTCTTCTATTTCCATTTCAGGGCTATCTCTCCAGAGAATACGTTGCAGGACAGTATCTCTCCTATCCACCCACACCTGCCGATACATCTTGATTACATCAGCTACCAAACATATCTTGTGTTTTCTCCAACGCATAATTATATGTCGGAGTTCCGCTTGCAAGGTCGGACCTACCATCAAATTATCATTCAACGACACATCATTTTTACCTTTACAGGAGGCATCAAATACAATTCGGACCTTTGTGGTATCTCTTTCCTCTCGGACGACTGCGTGGTGCGGTAAGTAAACCGCTTCTTTGTTATTTTCTTCGTGCTTTGGTACCTTTTCCTTATGTTTAAGTTCCGAATATTCGTGAATTACTTTAGTATATTCCGCCTTTAATTTAGTATCCTTTCTTAGTTTTACTTCCAAATTATGAAACCTTCTTAAGGCTATACCTCTCGATTCACCTCTTTTACAGTCAGGATCAGCATCACGTAAAGGAAGACGAACAATATATCGCCCATCCACGTCTCTTCTAGTTGTTTTTGTAAAGAACTCTTCACATGTTGCTTCTTCTGCTGTTAATATTTTATTTCTTCCAGGTGGATCCGCTTCCATTTCCCAGAATTTTTTTAGCATGTCATCTCCTTCAATCTAAGCATGCATCACAATGGTATGAGAACAGGTACTAGTAGAATGTGCAGTATTACCAACGCCCGAGAGAATCCATCCGAAAGCTGTCGCCTGCGCAATAAGAGCTCCTGCGATGTCTTTTTTGAAGCCTTCTTGGATAACTTCGCCTAAAATATCAGCACCTAGTAAAATATCAATTTTTCTAGGTCTGTGGTATTCAGGGTCAGCCAACTCATCTTTGTCCAAATTTATCCATTCAACTTCAGTTATCGTCATAGATGGGAGAAGAGACGTAATGGACTTTAGCACTAACGCATTTACCTTGACTTCAAAACTCGGCTGCATTCTAGAGCGTAACTTAAGAGTCACTATTGATTTTGATAAGACATTGCTTTCATTACCTACACCTGTTACAGTGTGCCTTGTAGAAATTTTCCTCAAACCTAAATACTGAGCCGTAGCTTCAGTTATAAAGGATCCTTGGGATCCTTGATCCAGCAAAGCCCTTATTACCCGAAATGTTCCGTCTTTCGACTCAGCCTTTACCAGAGCTGTTGGTAATAAAACTGTTCCCTTACAGTTTCCTGTCGAAAAGCACGAAACAAGTGGCTGAGTAGATCCCTCCGCTGCCGCGGTTACCTTGTGGACTGTATTACCTACCTTCGCTGACTCCTTACTTACCTCGGTCGACGAAGGTTCATAAATACCTATGCAATTACTACTGTCTGCAGACTCAGAAGTCTTGCCAGGATGCAACAGTGAGTGGTGGCGTCTTTTACATATTTGACACTTGAGAGTATTTTTATTACAGAAACGTGCCAAGTGATTATCCTTTAAACACATAAAACACAAATCCTTATCCCGAACGAAATCACGCCGCGTGTCACTTGATTCTTTCAAGAATTTTTTGCAACTTGTGAGAGCATGCCACGCGGCACAATAGAGACATTTTGTCTCCTTTTTATTGTTTGTTATATGAAAAGAATTAAATCCTTTTTGGATTCTGTCAGACCCTGCTTTATTATCTAAACCCTCTAGACCTCGGTAACGACTCGTTAAAAATTCTGAAAATTCCTTATATGTTGACAAGTTATCCGAGGATTCTGATGCTGCCTTTAACTCCCAAGCCTTTCGAGTTTCGCGGTCCAGTTTCCCGCTAATTATATGAATAATTAGTATGTCCCACGAGGAAACATCTACACCCAAATTTCTGACAGATTCCAAACAGTCAGAGGTTGTACTAATTAGTTTTTTAATATCATTTGCTGATTCAGAATTTAAGCTCTTTTGGTTCATAAGACGTTTTAAAATTCCATTTGCCAAAAACCTCTTATTATTATACACAGAGTCTAATTTTTCCCAACAAGTTTTGTAATTATCCGCAGTAACTTGAACATTTTTTAAAAGTAGCTCTGCTTCACCGGTTAAATGCCCTTTAAGGTAGTATAATCTTTGTGCATCATCCAGTGATTTGTTTTCATGAACCAGCCCTAGAAATAAATCTCTGAATGTTTGCCACTCTACGTATTTTCCGGAAAAATCTGGAATTTTTATTTCTGGCAATCGAACGTGAGCACGGCTGCTGCCCGAAGTTTCTATTCCCGAACCACTGGATTCTAAATTAGCAAATGAACTGCTTTGCATTTTAGCCTTAGTCAACATTTCTCTCAAGTCTGTTTTATATTCCATAAATAAATCTTCTACTTTATCATACACATTGTTTTTATGATAATTTGAGACTATTAAATCTGACCTTTTAATCTGACTAAGGATCTGAGTATGAGTTGACGTAAACAAAGACCATAGTTGTTCCAAATACTCTAAACGGGTTTCTATATATGATATAGTTAAACGATCCTTAGGAGATTTATTGAAGTTCACTTTCGCTTTGTTTATTTTAGCATGAATATCTTCCTGAATACTATCAAATGAATCCATTTTTAATCAACAACAATCTAACAATTATACTGAACTTCAAAAATATGCAATAAAATTACAGAATACGTGAAACTACTTGTAACTTCAATGCAAGCGTAACTATTAAACAACTGTTGAAAATCTTAAAATGACAAATAATATTAAAGTTTCAAACTATGCTCAATTTCTGTACGGCACAAAATTGTACTAAGACTCAATTGTACATTCATATAAGTAATATGCAGTTGCATATAAGTTGTTGACAATTTTTCAAGTAAATTATTCTAAGTCCCAATTGAAATCTTCGAAAATTTTCTAAGTGTTTGACTTATTTCTGACGGAAATCCGGCATGGATTCCCCGTCTCAACCACTTTGCACATTAAAATTTTACAAGTTCAAATTTACTTAGAATGTACTCACTGTTTGCCTTGTCGTCCACTCACTTCACTTACACTATGTTGTCGCCGCTCCCTCTGGCGGCGCTCCGGCACTCCGACCGGCTCCTCCAACCGCACGTAGCACCTCCGGTCCGGAGCTCACCCACTGGCTCCTGCGACTCTGACCGGCTCCTCCTCCCGTACGTCGCACCTCCGGTCCGGATCTGGTCTTCCGGCTCCCGGCGTCTCCACACTGCCGTGACGCGCGCCTTGCGTCTAGCGGGGACGTATCTGAGCAGCGATCCACTGCTCAGTATGACGTAGCGGGTGGTATTTCACACCACTAGCACTAACTGGTACTTGCCAAACATCCGACTCGATGGACCATGAACACAACTTGAACTGGTCTCGGGTTGCAAATTAAACCACTCTGTACTAGGTAGAAATATATTGCACAGGTAAGTGACAACTCTATCTTAACTCTACTCTATAATTATATGGAAGGTATACATATATGTAAATGTAAATCTCTATAGCGCGATATAATATTGCTACTAGCGACATCTAGTATCTTCGATATTAATTAATTGGACAATTGCTATATGTACGTACATTGTTGTCCTGTCACTTATCTGCTCATTACACTCATCTTAAATATTGTTATCATTATTATTATTTTCGATTATATAGTTTGTTGAGTTTAAGTGTATAAATCACACATAGATTTATACATAAATAGGTATTGTCATAAATGCGCCACTACCTACTTGTATTTTAATTATTGTTTCTCTTCCTTTGATATGGTTGTCTGGAAGAGATCGCTTTAGCGATAAGACCGCCCATTGTACTCTTTCAATAACATGCTACTTAAATGTATTAATTTTGGTGCAATAAAGTGTATTCTATTCTATTCTATTCTATTAAATACTAATACAAGTAATATAGTGTGGAAGGGGTCGAGATGCTCACAAGCGTCCAAAAATGCTGCTCGGTGGGACTGGTCTGCGCGGACCTCTCGAATCCCATCTACATAATATAATAAAAAAATCTGTGCTGTAACTGGAGTTTTAAGACATAGCACTTGTGCGGATCTACAAAATTAACATAATAAATTAAGAACTACGAATGTAACAAAAGGTATGGACGAGCAAAGCCAATAGTGTATAAATTACTAATAAAAAAAGCAGTTTTTGAAGCTATGTCGTCAATTGTCGCGTGTTTAATGGCCACAAACAGAGTTGCCTGTAGCCTCGCTCGCGGCAATCACGACTTGATACTTTCGGACGCCAACGTTGGCGTCAACTTTGGTAACTTCACAATGTTACTTGTGCCGTTAATTACTTGAAATGGTAACGACTGTATGCCATGATCTTTGTCAAAAGGAACTTTAGGAAGTATGTCATTATTTTGGAGATTTGGCTCGATATATCAGAACTGCGTGTGTAAATGGCTCATCATCATCTTTAGAATTAATGTCAACCTCGCATATGTACGCTTAATGTACTTCAATCTTTACAATTTGTTTGTTCTACCGTTCTTATGCCATATGTAATAAGATTTAAAATTGAACTTCGAATGTCAAGCGTGATCTGGTACACTGGGACACGTATAGATCAGTAGGCCGGTTCTACTAAAAAACTGCAACTGCACTGCAGCGCGGCGTGTGTCAAAATGCACACATTTTGACGTTTTGTTAAGTGATCTGACAGCAGCGACGTTGGACTTGGCTTTTTGGTTGAGTGCGTGACATACGTGTTACTGTTTATTTTTGATAAAATTGGAATTTGAGGCTGTTGATTTATCATAATTGTGTTGGTGGTGGTATAGTATCTGTCCGGTAAGTGTTTTTTGTTGGATTTGGTCGAGTGAGAATGGATGAGGAGCCGCATGACCCGGGCGGTGGGCCGAACGAACAACTCTGTTTGTCCCCTCCTTGTTTTTCTGTAACGTCCGAGGAAAATAGTTTAAATTCGGAACAAGATCCCAATGCTTCCTCCAATCGAAAAAGACAAGGTGATAATACTGATAGCTCGCAACCTCCAAAGAAATCGATTACTCACCCGACTCAATCATCCCCTTCTATGCAGGTTACATATGTGCACCCTGATTTTGTGAACAATAAAACCAATTATGACAATGATGATGTTGCCCCTTTTATTGTGCATGTCCATAAATTGGAAGATTTATCTCCCGGTATGACACTGAGACCTATCCAGTTCGGACACTTTTTATTTAGGCACCAAATTAAAAACATTGCGAAAGATGGAGTGAAACGAGTAGGTCGCAACCGCATATCAGTTGAATTCAGGTCTGCAGCAGATGCCAATGCGTTCCTCACACATCCTGCATTACTTCCATCCAAGTATGAGGCAGTTATACCATCTTATCACATTACAAGAATGGGCATTGTCAGAGCCGTACCTGTGGAGTGGTCACTTGAGGAATTTGTGTCAGCAATTGAGGTCCCCGCTGGCTGTGGTGCAGTTATAAAGGCGCG
Source organism: Pyralis farinalis (assembly GCA_947507595.1). Taxonomy (NCBI): domain Eukaryota; kingdom Metazoa; phylum Arthropoda; class Insecta; order Lepidoptera; family Pyralidae; genus Pyralis; species Pyralis farinalis. The sequence continues at coordinate 33,247,842 of OX382260.1, read as the reverse complement.
ACGACTGAACAGACGAATAGTTAGAGAAGGTAACACGGTCTGGATTCCCACCCAGACTGTGGTACTCACCTTCAGGGGTCAAAAACTTCCAGCTAATGTTTATTGTTTTTATACCTCAATGCCTGTGGAGACATATGTCCTACCTATAATTCAGTGTTATAAATGTTGCAGATTTGGACATGTGACTTCACAGTGCAGGTCAAGTCCTCGCTGCTTTGTATGTGCCCAGAACCAGGAAGGTATTTCTTGCTCAAAACAGACTCCTACATGCCTATTTTGTTCAGGAAATCATACTGCCAAGGATTCATCCTGCCCGGAACATTCAAGACAGAAAGCTATTAAAATGACAATGTCTCAAGAAAATCTGTCTTACTTGGAGGCATCTGCTAGATTCCCACAATCTAGGCGGTCCTTTGCGGATACTGCCAGAGTTTCCCCCTCTCCTATCCCTCCCCAATCTCCACATCCCTTACAACAGCTTACACAATTCAATACACAAATGTACTCTCCTCAGACTACTTCTTATAGAAAGACTGTTACCTCTCCTCGTCGTCCAATTTCTCAAGCTTCGGGCCCAGGATATGACAGACGTGCTCATGGGATGATTACGGAAACTCCAGTTTCTGTTCTCCCTAATGGGTGCGCTCTGAGTGAATCTCCAAATGACAACCTCTTCGAACTACTGATTTCCACTTTAATGAACTTGCTTACCCGCTTTAGTGACACCGAATTACCGGAAGGAATTCGTCGGAAACTTACTGAGCTGATTCATATATCATTAAACATTCCAAACAATTCTGCAATGGAATTGTCGGAGCGTCAGACATAAGAAAGCTGATCTGCTATACCTGATTACAAAATTTAATCCTGTTGTTTTTGCCGTCCAGGAGATGTGGCTCAGACCTGGTGCCCACTTTAGGGTCTCAGGCTATTCATGTCTCCGGGATGACAGAGATGATGGACATGCTGGCGCATCGATTCTTGTATCCAGATCAATAATTTTTTCACAAATTCCTCTTCCTACTCACACGGATGGTATTAATGCGATTGCTGTTCGTGCCATAAACATATCTTTCCTATCTGTGTATATTCCTAGTCCTAATTCTGCTATCCTGAAGGAACTGTCACATATCATTTCCTCTCTTCCCTCCCCTGTTGTCATTCTTGGAGATTTCAACATCCACCACACATCTTGGGGCTCGCATTTTTGTGATGCACTGTCTACACCTTTTCTAGTTTTAATGGACGACCATAACCTCTGCTTACTTAATGATGGCACCCCTACTCGCCGTGTTCATCCATTCCAAAATGTTAAAAGTGCCGTGGACCTAACACTTTGCTCTCCAGATTTATCATCCCAAGTCTTATGGGAAGTTCTGGATGACTCACATGGTAGTGACCACTATCCAATTTGTACTTCTATCCTCTCTCCTCATGGTACTCCGTTATCCCCTTCTAACGCTAGATTGAGATATAGTGTTGCAAGAGCAGACTGGAACAAATTTGCTGATGTGACTGATAAGTTAACCTCTCAACTTCCAAATGTAGACCAAACAAATGTTCACTCAACATATCTAAATTTTAAGAATACCCTTATGGAGGCTGCAGACCAGTCAATTCCTCTTAAAAAACCATACAAGAGGAAACCAGCACCTCCGCCATGGTGGGATCAGGAATGTTATTCGGCAGTTAAAGAAAGAAAATTAGCTGAACGAAAATATGCCACTAATATGTCCCTGGAGAACTATTTATATTATCAAAAAGTGGCAGCAAAAACTGTGAAAACATTATCAGAGAAGAAAAGATTAGGTTGGCGCAATTTTTGCGAGAGTTTATCTCCGAACACTCAACCCTCTATGGTGTGGAGAAATGTTAGGAGATTCCGTTGCTCAGTATCCGATGATCTTAACATTTCTTCAAACGACTTCTCAGTATGGTTAGAGAAATTTGCCCAATCAATAGCTCCTCCTTCAGCTCCTTCTTCTGAGGAAGTAAAGTCATATCACAATCTTGGTTCTTTTTCTCACTCTTTTGATGCTCCTTTTTCTAAAGAAGAATTTGATGTGGTCCTTGAAAGCTTGAAGGACTCCTCGCCGGGTGTAGACGGTGTCCCTTATTCATTCATTGTAAACAGTGGCCCAAATACTAAGAAATATTTCCTCCAAATCCTAAACCATTTCTTCATCTCTGGCTTTCCACCAGAAGAATGGAAAACTCAGATTGTCATCCCAGTATTAAAACCTGGTAAATGTAGCTCTGACCCTTCTGGGTATAGACCCATTGCTCTGTCATGCACCATGGCAAAGATCCTGGAGCATTTGATTAAGAATAGACTGGAGTGGCTCATGGAAAGCAAGGGTATATTGCCTAAGTCACAATATGGTTTCCGGAAGGGCTTTAGTACAATGGACAGTCTCAGTGTACTGGTTACTGATATTAGAGTGGCCTTTTCCAAACATGACTACTTGGTGGGTGTATTTCTGGATGTCTCGTCTGCATAATGTGCTGCTTCCTGTACTCAGGCAGAAGATGCTCAATCTGAGTATACCAGTGAGGTTAGTCAATTATATCTCTAACTATCTATCGGCTAGGTCGATTGTTATTAATTTTCAAAATTACTCTGTCCCTACAAGACATGTTTGGAAAGGGCTACCTCAGGGGTCGGTACTCAGCCCTATACTTTATAACATCTATACACATGATTTAGAGCTTGCAATTAATTCTTTCTGTGATATTCTCCAATATGCTGATGACTTGACTCTATATATCTCTTCAAAGAATGTCTCAGAAGCATCATCAAGGCTAAACGCGGCCATCTATTACCTACAGGAGTGGTTATTGGATCATGGCCTGTCCATTTCTATTCCCAAAAGTAGTGTAGTGATCTTTGCTCGACAAAGAAATATTCCAAATATTTCAATTGCCTATAACGGCCAAATCTTCCCAATAAAGGATAGTGTCAAGTTTCTTGGCGTAATTCTAGATGCTAAATTGTCAGTTACCCACCATATCAATCACATTATCAAAAAAACTGAAAAGAACGTCAATATCCTCCGTTCACTTTCAGGAGTTTGGTGGGGTTCTCATCCGTACACCCAAAAATTAATATATAATGCTCTGGTACGTAGTCACTTGGACTATGGATCTTTCCTTCTAGAACCATGCAATAAAACAGCTCTGTACTCTCTGGACAAGATCCAGTCCAAGTGTTTGCGTATAATTACTGGGGCCATGAAGTCCTCTCCAATTAATGCTCTTCAGGTTGAATGTGTTGATCCTCCACTATCGTTGCGCAGGCAGTATTTGTCGGATAGATTCCTACACAAAACTTTCCAGCTATCTAACCATCCACTGATAGCCAAACTGCATGAACTATCTGAGTATATCTCTGCGGGCAGTTACTGGACACACAAGGACTCTCCATGCTTATTTAATAGTTTTACATCTTTCCTATGTCTTCCATGTCCCATATTTCAGTGTAGTCTTAACCCTCTATTTGACACAAGATTTGAGGCCATTGTCTATGCCCCCAATGTAGTCCTGAATCTAAATATACAAAAGGATTGTCCATTGGCAGTAGTAAAATTAAATGCTGCCATTGATAGGTTTTGGAGTGACTGGCTGATCATGTACACAGATGCCTCCAAAACTTGTGAACAAAGTAACGTTGGAGCAGCGGTGTGGATACCTAAGTACAAAATTATTTTAAATTTTAAATGCCCATCAGTTTGCTCTATATTTACTGGCGAAGCCACTGCTATTCTGGAAGCTATCCTATTTGTTGAGGCACATAATATTGTCAAAGCAGTAATTTTCTCTGACTCCAAAAGCTGTTTGAAGGCAATTTCTTCGAATCAGTTCTACAATAGGTCTAGATCTCCGGTAATTTTGGCTATTAAACAGGCTTTATACAGGTGTCACCTTAGAGGTGGTCAGGTTCATCTTGTATGGATACCTGGTCACAGTGGTATACCGGGTAATGAAACAGCTGATAAGTGTGCTAGGAATGCGATTCATAGCGGATGTCTGTCTCCTCGATGTACTGCTTATACCCGGGACCTAGTTCCACTTGCCAGAGCTAAATTATTTGCCAGTTGGAATGGATTGTGGGAAAGGTCTAGTGCTCGAAAAGGCAGATATTATGCTTCTATCCAAACCTACATACCATCGAAACCATGGTTTTTTAAATACCAGGACGTGAGTAAACGGGCAACATCCGTCATCTGTCGTCTGCGAATTGGACATGCTTGCACTAATGTTTTCCTGGCAAAAATCCGGGTGAAGGACAGTTCGATATGTGAGTGTGGCCTGGACGAAGGGACTCCAGACCATATATTTTTCAATTGTTGTAGGAATACACCCTCCCTGTACGACCTCCTCCCCACTTCCATCCCCCGTCCTATCAATTTTACATCCCTTCTGTCAATTATCATGTCCACTCCTTGTGTATATATTTTATGTGATTATATTAACTCTAATAATATCAGACTTTAAGTTGTTTGTCCACTATAACCTACTAACCCTTTGTGCTGTACTATATGTTGTGTTTGTTCTTTGTTTTAGGTAGATCAGCAGCAACAGATCGTCAGTGGTCCCATATGTTGCTCTAAAGCTAAACTTTTGTACACTCACAAGGCCATTTTGTCGATGTTTTAACTACTAAGCATAGTCACTTACTTAGCATTCCACTTATATGTGCTATTTTTTGATATTACAAGCAATGTCATTGGCGAGAACAGCAAGAACGCCACAAAGAAGAGATTAGATTAGCAGCGACGTTTGACACACACCGCGCTGTAGTGCAGTTGCAGTTTTTTAGTAGAATCGGTCTAGTGATCTGTACGTGTCGCAGTGTACCAGTATATAGGTATAAATGTGGCCAGATATGGTCAGTGTTATATTCTCTAATACATCTGAATAGAGATCGATTGGAAGAGCGCGAGTGATTGTATAAATCAACGTACTAAACTCTTACCGCTGAATATATGTACTGCATTCAGAATCGTAACTTCCTGTTAATTTTATAAACACAAGCAGTATTGCTCGAACAGATGCCAATTGGATGAGAGCGAGTGATTTTATGAATGAATGTACTACTTCTGATCGTATGAATGAATGATGAATGAATGTACTCTTACCACTGAATATACGTACTTCAGTTAGGATCGAAGCTACCACACTCTGTCCCACTCATCTATATGTATTCACAGAGTCCAGACAAATCCAAAGGGCAACTTAATCGCCCCGAGAGATACGTTTCACATTTTGTGATTTAGGTACCTAATTGCAATTAGGCGTTAAATTGTTTCATTTCAAATTAACAAATTAATATTTTCCTCTCCCTCACGTTGCCACTTAATCACATAGCATAAATTAGTTTTATCAAAGGCAATCACATTTTGGGGTTATGAACAGCAATCGTCATCGAATTGTGAAATTATCTGTTAATATTTAATGTGTTTGACGTAAAGCTGCCATATTCTCTTACTGGAATTTAATGTCACAATAAATTTAATTTGGTGATATTTCAACGGATTTTGTATTAATTTTTCATTCAAAGGTTTAACTTGTAAATTGTGTTAAACACTAAAATGATTTTTCTCTTCAAATAAGTTATTTTGTCCTGAATCCATTAACCTACCTGTAATCTATCTTCTTCTTTAGCGGACTTTTGGCACTCCCCTCGTTTAGGGGAAATATAAAAAATGACATTACCAACTACTTCGTGTACGGATGTATGAGTTTTTAATTCCATTGTTAGCCCGACTGTACGTAAGGTATCACAGTCCGGCTAACGTGGTCGTGTCCTACCTCTCTTTCGCCAGAGCCCGGTTTGTTAATAACCAGAGTGCACCACGTGGAGTTGAGGTTGGCTTTGGCTCTTAAAGTGACCCCTTTAGAGCCAAAGCCAACCTCATTGCCAATTGAGTCACTTACACCTCAAGAATTAAGAACCAGAGTAACGCTAGAAAGAAGCAGGGTTTTAGTATTAAAATGAATTATACGACCCGCCTCATAAGAAAAGTGTGTATGGTTACCATGTACGTATGTAAACTGGGGCTCTGTGATCATCTCCGCGTTTGCAATTCTAATTACATTAAAGATAGACCCTTAAATTTATGACAAGAAAATATTGGAAAGCAGTTATAGCCTAGTGGATAAGGAACTAGCCTATTGAGCAACAGGGCCCGGTTCGAATCCTGGCATCGCTAAATTCGTGTTTTCGGACTTACGTACCACATCTATACCACATCAGCCCTTACTCATCCCACTGCCAGGATACGGGTCTTCCTTCAACCGAAGGGGTTTTGAGCTCAAATGCGGATTGGCGGAGGCCAATGTTTTCAAGCCGACCGAGGGCCACTGACTTAACTCAGCGACTGTCATCTATCGAAAACAGCCGGGACCGACGGCTTAACGCGCCCTCCGAGAACGAAGAAACTTGAGGTAAATAAACCCATCCGTAGACAGGCTGCGGCCAACGTTGCTTAACCTGCGTGTTCGATTAGAATGACACGCGCAACAACACCATAGAGCTCTCTGATTTACGTACATATTTATAATTAGCACTTGTTCGGCGGTGATGGAAAACATCGTGAGGAAACCCGCACGTCCAAGAAATTATATTTCGATAGACGTGTGACCTAACTTAAGAAAGGTTTGGTTTTCCCTCTGGGTTATGGAGATCTGACAACGGTTGCTCCATGCCAAAATAAGTATTTCCGCCAAATCTTTAGATTTAGGTAGCGGATCCCGTTAATCGTAATGGACTACTAAATGGGATAATGCTAGGAAAAAGAAAAAACTATAGGAACGCCAGTTTGAACGCATTATATGTTCATACTATAACTGACCTTAATATTTAATTACCTTACAACGATAAAGTAAACTAAGTTAAGAAGAAAAAACAATAAACTTATAATAAAGCTCACAGCCAAGAAATTGAAATAGTGCTTCCACTTAATACAAGTTGCGGACTGCGTGTCTAACTTTATTATTTAATACAACCCCCAAGTGACTAAGTTCATAAAATACCAGCTCACTACAAGTTGCTAGCTCACATTCTGCTAGATAACTCGCTCAGTTATAGTCGAGAATGTAAATTAATTGAAATATGTGTCTATAACGTTGAAAACGTAAATAAAAAAAAAACATGTGTTTAGATCAGCACTAGCCCTTGCGAGTGATGTGAATCGATACTTTTTTTATACAACGTCGATAGACCATACGGCTCACCTGATGTTAAGGACTTTCCGTAGCGTATAAACGCTTGCAATAAGTAAAGCATCATTCGCGCGAAGCCACCTCTGCTGCTAACACAGCAACTGCTTACGAGCTTACTGGTGACCTCACTCACACGTACAACTCACTAGAGAGTTTTTTTTTGACTGCAGTTTCCTGTGAGGTAGTATAATATAGTATATAAGTATTATGATCAACACTAAGACTTGGAGAGTGCCTGATGTGAATTGACTAACCAAGCCAAGGCTAACGCTTGAAGAGTACGCGAGTGCATCGACATGCAGGTGCAGCGAGTGTTTAGCTCAATACCACTTGTTCATTGCTTGAGGGAATCGACGTCCGGCACGGCGAGGCTGACACTAAGAGACTGGGTGAGGTAAATGGATGTGAGAGTGTGAGAGGCAAGTGCTTAGGCCAACACTCGAACACTCGCGTGATATGAATCAACTTGTCTTAGGTTTTCGCGATTGTTACACATTGAATTAAACAATTTTTAACGGAAGTATCGCGTGTTTTATTTATTTTGTTGAACCTCTAGCGTCCGTGGTCGCAGGACTGTCTGCGACCATGGACGCTGCAAAGCGTTCGAAACGTCAGGTTCAACAAAATAAATAAAACACGCGATACTTCCGTTAAAAATTGTTTAATTCAATGAATCAACTTTTAGCGTTGTTCCACGATTTCCCGTACATCGTGCTTGGATTGTCACCTTTTTCATTATCACGTTCACTAGTCTGCAGAGCATCCAGGTCAAGGTTGTTAAGAGGGCGTATAAAGCTAAGTGGCGCCCTTATTTTGTTTTTATTAACAACGTTGAAGTTAGGACCAATTCCAAAAAAAAAACAATCTATACCAGGGTTTCTCAAACTATGGGTCGCGACCCAGTGGTGGGTCGCGAGCGAACATTGAGTGGGCCCTGCCTGCAGAACGGCACACCACCCTACCGATCCAACCGCTGGGCAGCCTGCGACTGTCAGCCAGATTGTAAACGCGGGCGGCGCTTAAAAAAAACTTAAACTTTGTTATTTGAAAAGTCCTTTATTTAGGTATTTTAGTAACGGTTAAATTTCCTATAGGTGGGTCCCGAGTTTGGGAACTTGTATTAGATGAGTTGTAGCGCAGACAACTTTGAGAACCACTGATCTATACTGTCACTACAGAACCATATTTATGTTTTTTTGATATATATTCTGTATTTATCAGTCATGTGCAAATGGTTATAATTTAGATTAATGCGATTAGAGTGACCACAATAAGCAATAATTATAACTTTGGTTACTTGTACATAGATAATAAATACAAGATATGTTTCAAAAAACATAAATATGGTTCTGCAGTGCTAATATTAAGCGTTTATTTTGCAAATGGTTTTAAATTTAGCGTTGTCAATTATTTTCGTTTACTTTTTTTTGTTAATAAAAACCATTTAGCTTTATACGCCCCCTTAACAATAAAAGTTTAGACCGTAGTAATCTTTATTCAACAAAATATATACATAGTATCTTAATCACCAAAACCCGTAAATTCACAGAATAACTTAATCCAAACTCCAAAGTTGATGACAGAGTAACTACGGTTTGAACAAACGGAAAGCAAGTCGCCAAATAGACGTTGGAAGACAAACATCAAGGAATCGCTAATATCCTGAAACTTTCCAAAGCCATTACGCATTCACATTACATTACGTATTCAGATATTACCTTTAAATAGAAACAAATGTTTTATTATAAACTGAAAGCTACGTTTTTTAATAAAAATTAATAAAACGGGTCAAGTCTGACTCGGATTGTGTGCATACTTGGGCATAGTTTGTTTAGGATTTTTCATGATTTCTCAAACCTCTGCAGCTTTGAAAAATCATCTTCTTCGAAATCTTACATAAATGTGACCTACCTTTATTAAAACGTGACTTATCCCCGATTCGAAATTAATCCAGCTACATCAAGTAACACTTATGTTTCTGGGATATACGTCTCTATTCAACTAAAAGAAAAATGCGAAATTGCCTGTAGTGCGAATTGGTTAATTAGTGAAGAAGAAAGAATTACGAAACAGATATACAACGCAAAAGAGGATGGCTGTAGGAGCCAAGGAAGGCCAAGGCTATGACCAAATTAATCGTGTTCTGTCAGAAGGTGACGTCAGGAGCCTTAGAAATCAGCGAGCGTGCATGAGAAGAACAATAAATTTTAAAGAACCAAGTGAGGTGTGTAAGGATCGAGTCACCTGGTGCTCGATTCTCTCTGCCTACCCTGCAAGGGATTTGGCGTGATGTTATAGATAAATAGATTTTGATATCATTTATTACCATTTCCACGATTTCCCGTTTCCCATTTCCACGATTAGCCGAAGCTTGTCAAAGACAAGCTTCGGCTCATCCCGCTAGTTGACATAGAAGGTGCTGGCGAGAAAGACGGTTTTGACTAGCTTGGTAGCACAGAGGTCAGTAACGCTATTTTGACACCAACACTCGTGTATGTCTGTTTGTCTTGATCTGGGTGTTTTTAAGAGAGGTAGGGCCTATCAAAGCAGCGCGTCTAGGGAAGTACCGCACAGAAAAAAATACGAAATTTTATACCCTGGGATACGTTATAGCAATTTTCGTGAGGATCTCTTATTGCATGAAAATGTAGCCTATGTTCTCATTGATAAAATTTTCTATATGTGAAAGCATTTGTTAAAAAAACGTACAAACAATCAAATATTTTCTGTATGTATGTATATCACGCCAAGTCCCTTGCGGGGTAGGCAGAGAGAACCGAGCGCCATAAGACGCGGTCCTTACATACTTCACTCGCTTCTGTGACATTCATAGCTCTTTTCATGCACGCTCGCCGGTTCCTGGGGCTCCTGACTAGGGTTCCCACCTCTCCCGGAATTCCGGGAGTCTCCAGGAATTCAGGAATGAAAGGAGAATGACCAAAAGTGGGCCCACCTTGCGTCTTCACCATTTATACTCTAAAAAACCTTTTCCAAATTGAAAATGTTCACGTATTTTTTTCAGTCCTATTAGAACAGGGGTTTAAAAGTTGAGTATTAAAAGTTATTTGCATTTCCGCTTATGACTACAAATGGAGAATGACAGGTAAATCATGAATGAGTTTAGGGTTGCGATGATTATGTAATCGATCATTGATTATAAAATATACTAAATAATCGTTTGTAATTAAGAACCTTAATAATTCATTGGTTATAAAGTGAATATGAAAAGCTTCTATTCATTTTAATGGTTAGCCTTCATATAAAAATGTTTATAAACTATCATGATGCATGAATATCACCACTACTCGAAATATTTCTTTAACAAAAGTTGTTAATCATAACATAATCGATTTCACATATATTATTCGATTAAAGAAGCGAGTGAGGTGTGTCAGGACTGTAAGGATCGAGTCATGTGGCGCTTGGTTCTCTCTGCCTACCCCGCAAAGGATTTGGTGTGAAGTTATAGATAGACAGAGGAGTCCTGTTAGTCCCATTAGTAGTAAGATACAGGCCTATGTTTAAGCCCCGTTCATACTATGTCAAAGTGTTAGATTATTCGTAATTATTTAATCGGTCGTTTTTTTACTTTCAATTTATTAATAAGACGTAAGTATTACGTAGTTCTCAAAAGGTACATTATGTCATGTCATCACAAACAAATAACTTGCAACATTATTGTATTTACGTGAGATCAGAAGTAAAAGGTAAAGGGATAACGTTACATTCCATTTTATTTCGTGGTAGCACTGTATAGAAACAATAACACAGTAGGTATTGAGATCAATGCCAGATATAATGAAAAACTGTACTATTATTATGTTTTTTGATGCGTACAAATAATTGTATATTTCAATGCCGATTGAATCGATTTTCTTAACCCATTGAAATCGATCTTCAATCACATCCCTATACAGCGACGTGTCCATAGACCACAGTCAAATCTTTAATCTATTCTATTTCATTTTTCGTAATAAATATTATTTTGTTTAATTTCTGTACTTATGAAATCAAAGTGTGTAAATATTATAAGTATCCATCCATTGATCATACCAACAACTAGTACATTCCTTGGATGAACAACTCGTACATTCCTTGAATGGTGTTCAGTCCAGTAAGTGTTACGTTATTATTAAGTTCACATTATATATTGGTTACCTTTTATTAAGTATGAATAAAAGTATAGACCGCGCCTAGATAAGAATTGTGAACACATATCTACACTCGCCCATGTTAGAAGCTGCACCATTGATTGTTTATAAAATACAGCGGTATTATTATCTGGTATAGTAAGATTAAATACATGACTTATGTTTTTAGATTATTGTGTTTATCAGTTAAACAACAATTTTTAATTGTTACAGATCACAAGACGGTAGCATCTTATGCCGGGAATTATATACACATTAATATGAGCTTAAGTAATATTTGAAGTCAAACCTTCAAATGAATTTGGACATCAACAAATATGCCTTGAATGTGGGATGTTGACATAATGATAATAAGATCACAATTATACAGAGTTATCACCAGAATATCAGAAATGGAATGTTATAGTTAGATAGATTCCAGTTATATGGTACTTAATTACATAAACATATTTTTTTATGATGTTTCCCTATAATTATATATATTTTTTTATAATTTGTACATTGTTACTTTCACTAGCTAGGATCTTTATACTTCCATTCAAATCATTTTAATCATTCTGATACTCCTACGGTATACACATATTTAATTTTCTCCACTTAACATATATTCTATTCTATAATTCTAGGCATCAAGACTGGAAAGAGTTTGTCAGGTCTGTTGACGAGCAGCTGAGTAATACAAAGACAACAGTACCATGATAATAATTGATCACTGCTAGAGGAAATTAACTGGAAATTCATCGAGGCTGCACAGCAAAAGTTCCAGCAAAGCAGCTGCAAAGTTCCAGTGCCTTCATCATTTTTTTGTCAACCCACAAGATCTATAACTGCATGGATCTTAAATACATGTATCAACATGATGCACATGTTTTTGGCGTGACGAGAAACTGAATGGTTTAATGGTCCCAAAAATCATTAGAGATATATTATTAATGTACAACATATTATAATGTACCTAGCTGTGCTAGAATATGCTGTCATCAGTTATGCAATGGAAATTAGCATGAATTTACATTAAATATATGTATTATGTGCCCTTGGGATAGCAGTTTTACTTTGGAGAACATATTCCTAATGAACTGTATGCTGTGGAGATTAATTAAAAAGTAGAAAATGCTCCCCTTATATTAGGAAAAATAATTATCAGAGCACATATAAAGTGGAGGCACATCAGTTCAACAACACATTTGTTTAAATGTCTAGAGAGGTATTGGTCGGCTACTGCTGCAATTGCTTTGTAGGAAAATGAACAATACAGTGCGCACATAATGTTGGTAATTTGGTATTTAAGTTAGGGTAGATTTAATGATGTACAGGCTCCTACTCTATTTTTATTTAATGTATTTATTGACGATAAAAATTGTAATAAACAATTTAAAGAAATATTTTTTTTATATATAAGAACCTAATAAATATAAATAAAAGTGTCAATATACTAGGTGTTGTTCTTATTTATCTCCAATGAATATTCTGTCATTAAAAACAATGTAAGTAAGTAATAAGCATACAATCCACCTGATGTTAAATAGTTACCATAGCCTGCCAATGCTTACAACCAAGTAATAATGTAAATGGCACATTGCCACCTTGACTGCCAATGTAGGTGCTATATGGTTACCACACTCACCCGAGGGAACAACAATTCTCCAAATAATCTTTTGCTGCGTTCTTCCCCAGTCAAACTATTGTTCCATGAGTATCGTGGGGTGCACAATGTCCAGGTAAGGTTTGTTTCAGTCAAAAGTGATGTTAAAGGTGATGTTGAGCTACTTCGCCCCAAATGAAATGTATAATACATATATGAACATAAAAAGTTGAAAATAAATATCTACTACTTATCTGTGGTTTAATTATTTGAAGATGCATTTAACGTAGGTGTATAGTGCGCTTGATCTATGCACATAGCATCGTATTTACAAATCCATATAATTCTTACTAATTACCTTACTAAGCCTTTTGGGTGCGCTAGTACTTGCTAGTAGATACTATTCTATGGGACTATCTTTCAGATCTAATGTCTGGTTTTTCCTAGGCTAGATATTAAAAAAAAACTAGCCATAAAATATAACATGCCCTCTGTATAGGTACCTTGTAGTTTATTTATGTAGTTTTACACTCGCAAAACATAACCTCAAAATGCCTAATTTGATTTAAAAATACTCGATAACCCCTGTTCGTATTGAAATAATATTTCTTTTGAGTCATCTACAATATATTTCCTATGTTTTGCCGATGGTTTGGTCAAGACGCATGACTGACGCAAGTGGGCCGAACTCCCATACAAGTTTGGTCATTCTCCTTTAAATCTCCCGGCTCCCGGAAGGAAAATCAAATATACAAATTTCTCCCGGAATTTCAAATTTGCGCACGCTGATGGATTGATAGAGAGTACAAAAACCATACGAAGACGCGCGGCAGCGGTCTGCTGGTCAGTGCGTCGCAGTTGCTCGCGTCCACATTTTCAACCTCCCTCGCTCACCTCACCCCCCGCCGCCCGTCTCGCTCGGGAGGGACCAAAGAAAGAAACTGCTTAAATGAAGAACATGTCAAGGCAGAAATCCAAACGTTCTTCAATTTTAAAATGGACTGCAGAGTTTTTTTTTATTTGTTAGCACAGATATGGAGTCTGTACGTTCAAATGAAAAGTATAAGTTCAAAATAAAATAACAAGTTATGGAAAGTCGCTGGTTTTTTTCTCCCGGATTTAGACTAATCAGAGGTGGCAACCCTACTCCTGACATCACCTTCTGATAAAAGATTTGATTTTTTTGATTTGATCTGATTTTGTCTTCATAATATTAGTTTAGATTTGGTGTTGTACCGGGTAGACAGAGTGAAAAGAGCATCATAAGACGCAGTCCTTTCACACCTCAGTGGAGAATTGGACTGGAGGCAACGAATGCAGGATTCTTTCATTGTGCATTCCTTCCACATTTCCAAACTAACGGAGCATGCCTTTTCTTATCTTAAAACCAACATTCTCTTCCAAACCAACTCTCTTTCTTACATCATCATTGCGAACGCGGTCAGTAAGCGTTATGCCACAAATTTTGCGCAATTTCCAGCGCGTATATCCTACTTTCATGCTCTCTCTGCCATACCCAGCTTTCCCTTATAAGTTAGCATTGGAACCAGCACTGCATCGTGTATATTGAGTTACATATATACCTGATATATATACAACTATGCATATTTCTAGTATCTCGGAAATGGAACAGAAAATATTTATATATATATAACATTTGCTCATTTAATGTAAAGTGATTTATGTCTGTGTTCGGTACTAGCCACCAAAATGACAAAAAGAAAACAATGTAGAATAGCCATACCCCCATGACACATTTGGTAGAGTCTTGCGGTAACACGAGGAATGAACGATTTCCATTCTCTCATTCCGCTACCGCTTGAGATTGCACCGGATCTCTAGTAATGCGAAATAATTCTATCACCCCACACCCCTTTGCCGTTCCGTTCGTGATACGTATTAATTTGCTTTGTATATAACTTAATAATTATACATTAAGGGTTCCTTAATGACTGGCTCTTTGACAGCTAAAGTGGGATTAAAAAAAACGAGAATTTTATGTTTAAAGTTCTTTTGTTGTTAACACGCTATGTTGCATTTTGTAAGCATTGGAACGTTAGAAAATATGGAATACAGAGTTTGTTTGTAATGGATACATTCAAAAAATTCTAAACAAATTTTAAAAAATCCTTGTTTATAGAGAGAATATATATTTTATTTACAAAAACTTAGAGATCCCTACGAAAGTTGCGATAATATAGCACATTTCGTTAATCAAGAATATGCCTGTATTGTGATTATTTGGCGTGCGCTTGGTACGAGTAAATTATTGATGATACATAAAATAATGTACTACACGTTTATAGTACTTATCATTACACACACAATAAAGTCTGCGAGGCTATATCTAACTATTATAGTTAAGTCATTAGAAACCGTTTTTTGTTCAAACTATCAATCAACTAGTACCTTTAGCTTTTTTTTATACATTGACGCAATTTTGACGAGTTCGGTGGCGCTGTGATGAATGACGCGACTGTCACACCAACGGTCGTGGGTTCAATTACCACACAGGATAAACATTTGTGTGCATGAACATGTCTGTCTTTGTCTGGGTATTTTTAAGAGAGTCAGGGCGCATCAAAGTAGTAAATAACAACTACCTATCTAGAGGTTTGTTGTGCTCCTGCGTGGGAGTGAGGTCACCAGTAAGCTCCGAAGGATTTGCTGTGTTAGCAAAGGTGGAGAGTGAGTGATACTTAGCGTTCATAGGCTACGGTAACCACTTTACATCAGGTAGTCTGTATGCTTGTATGCTTGACGTTGTATATAAAAAAAACATTCGTATCATGACATAATTCGTTATACAACTAAATAGTTACGGAATATTTGTGAGTTTTATTTGTGAAGTACTAATTAATTTTACCTATTTACCTGTGCAATGCCGGGGCGGGATCGCTAAACTTATATGAAGATTAGTTGGAAAAATGTTTCCAATAATAAATGAGAGAAGAAAAATTATAACTAAACAAGTTACACCCCACGACTTAATTCGCGCGTATGCCCGCTGTCACGTAGGAGCAGCTATTTCTACTTCCTTTTTTTTCTCGGCTTTTTTTTATACTACGTTTGGAGGCATGCAAGCATACGGCCCACCTGATGTAAAGCGGGTACCGTAGCCTATTAACGCTTGAGATATATTAAGTATCACTCGCGCGATGCCTCCTCTGCTGCTTACACAGCAACTCCTTGGGAACTTACTGGTGACCTCACTAACTCGCAGGAACACAACCACCCTCAAGGGAGTTGTTATTTGGCTGTGGTTTGGAGGTGTGTACTTTCCCAGACGGGCTGTTTTGATGCTGCCCAGGCGCCCTACCTCTCTTAAAACATCCAGACTAAAACAAACAGACGTGTTCATGTACACAAATGTTTGCCTTGTGTGGGAATCGAATCCATGAGCGTTGGTGTCCAAGTCACGACTGAGCCACCGTAATTGGCAGAGCTGCGATAGCCAGCGGAGCCACATTACCCTCAAAATTGTCGTTTGGGGTAGACTGATGTCATCCAGCTAGCGTTTAGACGGTAATAGTGAGAAACTCCAAAATCGACACACTAATAGCTAACATATTGTAGTTTTGTATCCTTTAATTTGAAATTTAAATGTTCGTTGGTGAGGAAGAACGGTCCAAAATCGTTCCAATTAGAAAAAAAAACATATGGGAAAACGTATGGCCGGCCACTCTGCAGTGCAGAGTCTGCACTGCACTCCCATCAACAGAAAAAGTAACAGCACTCGTCGATAGATGTCGTACAGGGTTCCATATATTTTTAAAAATTTAAAAAATTAAAAATAAAATATTAAAATATTTTTTAAATTGAAAAAATATCAGCTCTGCCTACACAGCTTGCTGTTATTTACTAGTATTGAATAGCCTATAACCTTCCACAAGAATTGGGCTATCAAATACAAAAATAATTTTTAAAATGCGACTAGCAATTTAAGAGATTAGCGTGTTCAAACAAATATACGAACAAACTCGCCCGCTTTATTAATAGACAAACTGCACGGTCCCATCTGCCAAGATTACATTCTATTCATATGGTAAAGTATAAAAATAATTGGTCACTTAATACGATAAGATAGTCTATTATTTGTACTCGTTCGTACAAAGAGGATCTATTCTGTAATAATTCAGTGGAACTATATCTCTCGACCGTGCGTCGGAAATAGAATACTTGAGCGAGCATCTCATATATCTTGAATTGGTGCACACTACCTTATACATGAGCTAGTGCTTCATGTTCTGTGGTATATATTAATAATGTAGAGCTGTGATTTCTGTTTAGGAATCGATTTAATATTAACATTCATTGCGGACAAAATCCATTTCAGCGCTCTCAATCTTAATTTGCAACGTTTTAACCAACTGCCTGCTTTGCACTTTGACATGATGTTAAATGTCTCATATTGCTAAATAAAAATGTATAATCTTTGTACTTGACATCTGTCACGACGTCTATAGTCTTTGTACTTGACGTTTGTCTTGTCTGTGATACATTCCAATAAACATCATGGCCTTGAACGACGATTTTAATTTTAATCCAACAAAAATTCACCATCCGTTAAAGCAATACATCCATTGCCCACGTCGCTTTGTTTAAAAAAATACGTACTGGGTAATTAAATGCGTACATTTTACTAAATTTCATAACCGCTTTTTACAGAATTAACTTTCTTCTTAACGATATCTCATTTAAAATTAGGATTGACGGGGTCTGCTACCTAAGCCTAAGAATTTGGCAAAGAAACTGAGTTTGTTACATGGAGCTACTACTGTCAGACCTCCACAAGCTAGGGGGGAAACCAGACCACTTCTTAGGTTAACACATCTTTCGAAATATAAATTCTTGGATGTGCGAGTTACCTCACGATGTATTCGTTCATTGCTGAGCAAGTAATAATTACAAATATATTTATGAAAAACTAGCACAATATCCGCCTGATGTGTAGTAGTTGTCGCTTTTACCATATGAATATTGACGATAAAAAAGTATCGGTCACCCACCGCCATACCAGTTGCTAACACATCAACATCTTAGCCCTCTGGTAACCTCCCTCTGTTAAAAAGTATGGAATCTGAGTAAGAAAATGTCCAGTTCAGATCAGTTTTAGACTATAAAGTAACCTTACAATATAATTTACATACATACCTTACCTTACAAATTACACTCCAACTTACACTGGCCTATCTTCATAAAATAAACAAGTGATGAAACAAAACAACAAGTCTCCGTAGGTTCTGGTAACTATTTGCATTTAGGCAGCCTGTAGGCTTGTTTGTGATCTTAGTGGAATAAAAAATGTGTATAATTATTGGTCGAACTCCTGTACAAACTGGACAAGTTTGGACTGGAGTTTGTATACAAGTAGTATGAAACAAAATTTAATGAAATTACATTACCGGTCAAAGGCAACTTGGGAACCTATTGGGAACCTTTATATTTGCGTTCCGTGATCAGGAACACCGTTCCTATATGAAATCTATATGTTGTCTGTGTGTGCGTTTTTTTTTCGAATATTCGAATTTTGACTTCAGATTCGGATTTAGCATAAAAAAGTAGAATGGAAATGTTCAGGAACACCGTTCCTATTTCTTAAGGGACATGGTCAAAATGGCCTACAAAAAAAAAAAGAACTGGTTCTTTTTTGTCCTGGATCTTATATTGTAATTGTCTGTAAACAATTGTTTATTTTGGCCGCGGTTTATAAGACATTTAAGACGTTTTAAGATAAAACGGCCTAACTCAAATGTGATGTCGCTGCAAATGCCTCGGTCACAATTGCCACAGTCGCTCCTAACACAGCCACTCCTACACCATTTACTGATAACTTCACTTATAAGCAAGATTATTTTGATGAGCCCGGTAGAGAAGTGGTTAGCACTGCTATTGTTCTTGCTTAAACACCAAGACCCGTGGGTTCGATTCCCATACAAGACAAACATTTGTGTGCATGAACATGTAAGTTTGTTTTGGTCTGGGTGTTTTTAAGATAGGTAGGGCGAATCAAAGTAGTCCGACTGGGGGAGTACCTCTGACCTACCTGACACTAAATCGTAACAAAATAATAATTGCCTGGGGAGTTGTTGTGAGTAAGTGGAGTAATCTTAGTGATAACTCCACTTACTCGTTTCTAAGGAGTTGTTGAGTCAGTAGCAAGCGTGGCAAAAATTTTTGCAACAATTCGTAGTCTATGGAAACCAAATCAGATCAGGTGGGCCGTAGGCTTGTATACTTCCAGACGTTGTATAAAAAAACCTTTTAGTCCGCTCCCGACCCTCCTATATTTTGACCCCTAAAACAATATCAAGTTACATGTTTTCACTGGACCCTTAAATATAATTTCTACTCAACCCCTGAGGGTCCAGAGTATACTTAATTACTAATTAAGGCCAACAATATGTTATATCTAAATTGGCGGTAAGGTTATATCTTCCTGCCAGGTCACTTGTGGGGTAGGCACAGGGAACCTATTGTCTTAAGACGCGGTTCTTACACAACTTGCTAGCTTCTCTGACATTCATAACTCATTTCTTGCACGCTTGCTGGTTCCTAGCGCTCCTGATATCACTTAATTAGGTGAATTTTGGCCTTCTTCGGCTCCTACATCATTCCACTTTTGCATTGCAAATATGTTTCGTCATTATTTCATCCAGCATTCTTTCTACATGTGCGGCCAACGGAGCATCATTTTTCTTGTCTCGGCACTCTTTCAAACTAATTCTCTTTCTTACATCATCATTTCCAACGTTTAAGTCCGTAACGCGACTGGAAGTGTTACGGCAAAAACATAGAGCAAAAGACTAAATGAAAAAAAAAACCATATTCACTTTTGCAAGTTAACAAAAAATGTATTTTAATCGATTCTAAAATTCAAAATGTCCACGCAATACACCTGTGATCTACAAATGTTGAAACAAAATGCAGGCTCGCTGGAAGTCTCCAATTACGCGATGTTTAATAGATGACTTTGATGGGCGACCACTGCTGCAACGCCATTCAATATGAATGAACTGTCTATGTGTAAGATGGACACAATCCATCAAACGTTCAAATACAAAAAGAACTGGAATCAGTGCAGCTTGCTAATATTTTTGAATGGTGGGTAAATTTTATACAGAATAGTTCAATAGAGAATTTTTTAAGTTGACTATTTGACGTTAAACCATTTTCCGGACATGAAAAATGATAGACAAGGTAGCGAAATCTTAGAGATTCTTTATTGCAAACTTCAATACACTTCAGTGAAATTGGATTATGTAAATTTATGTAAACTTTTTTACGAGGTCTGTGGTGCAGTGGACAGTAACGCTGCTTTGACACCAGAGCTCGTGGGGTTGATTCCCATAAACATTTGAACATGTCTGTTTATAATTTGATCTAAACTACTTTATGGAAGCACATAGCTTCCGCTCCCGCTCCCGATTAGTTCATGCGAACTATTGCCGGTCGGCCCACCCACTACCGTTAGTACATGCATGCCGCCGCTGCCATGGCTACTCCGGTTGTATCTGCCTCGGCTGCTGCGCTCGTCTCTGTGAGTGTTCGCCATCTGAAATGTGCCTCGCATGCACCCGCCACCGTTGCTTGTAACGTTGTACGTACATTGTTCACTTATATATCTTACAATATATTAAATAAAATAAAAAAAAGAATTTAAAATAACTATTTACAAAACTAAAATCTACATAAATATATACAAATCTACATTAAAACTATTTGCGGTAATAAAATACAATACGAATTCATCAAACGGCAGCTAGCACATTTTAGCGCACACGAAATGCATCGTCTTAGCGCTCACGGAACGTTCTTTTGTTCGATGTTGAAGTAAACGGCGCACCCGATGCGACACGGCCATTGGTAATACAGAACGTTTGAGAGAATGCACGCCACATTATTTATTTTCTGTTATCGGTCTCTTACTACGTGAAATTCATTTAATACAATTAACGTCACCGATAAACAATTTTATGTTCTCATAATTCAATAGTTATAATTTTTAACTAGTATCTAAAGTGTTGCAGTGCATTTCAACCCCGATCGGGTGAGTAGTATTTTTTAAATATTATTTTGCATATGTATTATGTAGATTGCAATGTAGAATTGTGTACAGTGCTTTTATCATGATATATAGTCATAGTAATTATTAATAGTGATCATTAATGACGCTTTTCTATCCGTTGTATACAACTAAATTTAAATTTCATATTGTTGATTCGAGATACCCACCTTCATGATAAAAAAAATATATAATAGTTCTTAATACTCAGTTAATATAATTCTTAACAGTTAATTCTCATTTTCAAAATAAACTCATTTATTGCGAATTGTAATCTCCGCTTCTGATTGATCATCCACTGCATCGCTGCTACAATTAGGTACTTTCTTTCTTTCGTTGTTAGTATGCGTGGATGATCGCAAAATACTTTACCGAACCGCCGCCTTAACGTATTTTTTTAATGGCGCGTTCCAGGGTTCCATGATACGGGTTATAAAACCATACCCACGAGTCCAACAACACACCGAGGCTACTTCCCCACTGGGTCAGGACGCGGTTCCTGCTGTCGATGCCCGATAAGACGACCGGTCGCGACCACCGCGTACTCCACCTACGCACGAACCAGGAGAGTACCTGACCGAACGGACATAATAGGAACTGTGTGATTGCTCGATCCCAGCCCGCTATATTTATTTTGGGGTCATAATTAATTTTATTTAAATTTTTTTTAATATATATATTTGCTGCACGGTCCCTGTCTCTCATTTGTCTTCCCAAACCCCAAAGGGACTTTAACAGGGACAGGGCGGTAACCGCGACACTGGCGCCCACGTGTTTAAATTCACACAGGTCCTATATTTTCCTCGGTTTTGTAGTTAGTGTGTGCTTGTGGCTTATTTTTGTAAAACGTTTTTTGTTTTATTTTTATTTTTGGTTTTTACTGCTTCTAAAGTGTACTACACATTTTAAACTGTCTTATTAAGTAATAATAAAATCAACTTGTCAATTTTTGTTAACGCTTGGTATAATAAATAACATTATTTTAAATATTTAGGTTTTTTAAAATCGTGAATTGTATTTGATTTCATTTAATCTATTATCTATTAGTGTTTATTTGCTACTGAAAATTGTAACTGGAGTAAAAAAAGTACACATTAGTAGCAAATTTTTTATTTTTATTTGCTGCTTTTATTTTTATTTATACCTACAAAAGAAAAACCAAACGTTGATTTTAAACCAATTGTAACAGATCGGAGAATTTTTTATTGATTTATATATTTTTTTTTGTTTAATTACCACTTACCCAATTGGTCAAGTCATCAGACAATAATTATGTTACCTGTCAAATATCTCTCACTTCAAAAATCTGAGCTGGAATATGAAGTTCGGATTCGAGGAGCTGTTCCGCGTACTTCTGTTGATGAATTACGTAAACAGATTGTAAAATTATCCACAGATTTTCCAGCTGATTCCATTTTAGAGTCATATCTTGATATCCAACAGGAACTTAAAGGTTGTCTGGAAGTACTTAGTAAAATTCAAATGAATCTCGATGTACCCGAACCTAATGTAACTACCCTCATGAGAACACAAAATATGTTGAATCACCTTCATAATCGTGTAGCGAGAATAACGTGTAGTGACGAGTGTAAAAAAGAATATGACGAGGTTGTTAAAGCGTATGAATTATTTTCTGAGCGGCTTGCATCTTTTCAAGCGAAAAAACCTAATAGTAATTCACTTATATCAGGAGCTAGTTCTTCCAATACAGGCAGTTTGTCTACTGAGACTTCGACTTTGGTACCGGAAGTACAAAATTTAATTTCAGTTACATGCGATCGAAATGTAGCTGATTTGAATAAACTTAAATTGAATGGTAAAACTTGTGTGCGTTCATTTATACAGCACGTTGATGAATTCATAGTTGCACGTAATATTTCACCTATGAAAGTTTTAGCTTTTGCCACTGAAATTTTCCAAGACGATGCTCTTCATTGGCTTCGTTCGGTTAGAGACAAAATATCATCCTGGCCTGAGCTCGCGGCTAAATTGAAAGAAGATTTTGATCAATCGGATTATGATTACCGACTTATTTCGGAAATTCGTTCTCGCACTCAGGGGGAACGAGAGAATATTACCATTTATCTCTCAATCATGAGTGGAATGTTCTCTCGTCTTTCGAAGCCTCCTACCGAAGCGGATCAACTTGAAATACTTCTCCATAATATTAGACCGTGTTATGCCAGCACACTAGCAGCATCAGCTTCTCAAATTAACTCTATCGAAAATTTGCGCTCTTTATGTCGTAATTATGAAATTATTTAGTCTCGTCTTTCGCAATTTCAGGAGCCACCTAAAGTGACATCTGACACTGTTGCACCTGAATTTGCATATACTAAAGATTCAAGTAAAAATAGTAATAATAAATATAATACCAATGTATACAATAAACAAAATTTTACACACAATAATAATTACAATAAAGCACATTATTCAAAGAATCAAAACTATAATCAACAAAATCATAACTATAATCAGCAAAATCTAAACAAAAATCTACAACCGGTTTACAACAAAAATCAACATCAAAATTACATACATACAGTAGAGGTTAACAAGCCACAGCCATATTGCCCTAGGTGTCGTAATAACACACATCACATTCGTCAATGCAAAGCAAATCGTGACATCTTTTGTTTTAGGTGTGGCCTAAAGGATGTGAAAACACCTGATTGCCCTGTATGCATCAAAGGCCATTCAAATTCAAAAAACTGAATAAACAGAATTGTAGTAATTTTGATAGGCAAGATTGGGAAACTTGGCTATCGTTTATTAGAAAATTCTCTTCTTCATATAGAATTGCTACAATTCTGCACTCAAAACCTATTAACGATATTAGGCCTTACGTAAATATTAAAATCAACAATATTGACGCATGTGGTTTGCTAGATTCTGGTGCTGCAGTAACAATTTTAGGCAACAATTCCCATTGTCATTTAGTCGACTGCACTTTGCAACAGGATGACCACATTTCTATGGTAGCTGCTGGTGGTCAAAATTTGAAAAGTATTGGTTACATGAATTTACCCATTACTTTTGAAGGACAGTTTCATGTAATTAAGGCGTACGTTGTCCCTGAAGTAGACACATCTGTCATATTAGGCATTGACTTTTGGCGTGCGTTCCAAATTTGTCCCAAGTATTTAGGCAGTATAACGTTGTCGGACAGCCCTTTAGCCGAATTGAAAACTGATAATCCTGAAATGTTCATTAATTCTTACGATAACTTAATTGCGACTCAGAAATCCATAGCAGATAATGTTATAGCGCAATTTAAGTCTATATCTACAGAGGAGAAAGGTTTAGGCCGGACAAACTTAATTTCTCATAAAATAGATACTGGAGATGCTCAGCCCATAAGGCAGCGTTATTATAGGATGTCTCCAGAGAAACAGCGTGTCTTAATAGAGCAGGTAGATGAAATGATGGCACTCGACGTTATTGAGCCCTGTGAGAGTGCGTGGTCTTCGCCCGTTCTTATCGTGAACAAGAAGAATGGTCAGCCCAGGCTCTGTCTCGACAGTCGACGGCTCAACGCAGTGACTAAGCGTGACGCGTACAATTTGCCCTATGTCTCGGAAATCTTGGATAATCTTCGGGACGCGAAATATTTGTCGAGCATAGACCTCTCAAAAGCGTTTTGGCAGATCCCCATAGACCCCCAAGATCGCGATAAGACTGCTTTTTATGTGCCAGGCAGAGGCACTCTAAGATTTAAAACCACTGCTTTTGGTCTTACAAATGCACCCGCCACACAGCAACGTCTGGTAGATTTATTGTTTGGCGACATGGAATTTAAAACTTTTGCTTATTTAGACGATATAATCATCATAAGCTCATCTTTTGAGGAACATGTGTCTCGATTATTGCGAGTATTAGATAAATTGAAACGAGCAAATTTAACTATAAATTTTGAAAAATGTAAATTCTTTCGCAGCGAACTTAAATATTTAGGATATGTTGTGAATTCTCGTGGTTTGCGCACAGACCCAGAAAAGGTACAGGCAATTTTAAATTTTCCGGTTCCTTCAAGTAAAAAGGAATTGAAACGCTTTCTCGGTACTGCTACTTGGTACCGACGTTTCGTTCCCAATTTTAGCACTATAGCCGGCCCACTTAATAAATTAACATCCAATAGTAAAAAGTCACCGCCATTCCAATGGACACCAGAGGCTGATGCGGCGTTCAATGCTCTGAAAGATTGTTTAGTTTCTGCACCAGTTCTCTCTTGCCCGGTGTACACTAAGCCTTTTGAGGTCCATACGGACGCAAGTAATTACGGTATCGGTGCCATGTTAACGCAGACATTAGATGGTAAAGAGCATCCCATTGCCTACATGAGTAGATCTCTCACCAAGGCCGAGCAAAATTATAGCATCACAGAAAGAGAGACTCTCGCTGTGATAGCTGCCCTCGAGCACTGGCGATGTTACCTCGATAATGGGCAAACGTTTATAGTGTATACTGACCATTCCGCGCTGAAATGGTTCTTGTCGTTAGATAATCCAACAGGTAGACTAGCACGTTGGGGTATACGGTTATCATCATTTAATTTTGAAATTAGACATCGACGCGGTAAGGATAATGTTATACCTGATGCTCTCTCACGCGCTGTCCCGATCTCTGCTATTTCACTATCAAACGCCATTGATTCTACTAACGATGATTGGTATAAAAAAATTTATAACGGATGTCGTAATACACCGAGCAATTTTCCAAATTTCATAATTAAAAACAATTCATTATTTCGGCTTACTAAAAATAAATCACAACTTACCGCTGAGTTTGATTGGAAGGAAGTTGTTCCTATGGAATTTCGTGAACAAATTATAGCTGAGAACCATTCTGCACCAACAGCTGGACATCTAGGCATATTTAAAACCTACAATCGTTTAGCTTTATCTTATTACTGGCCTGGTATGCATCAAAGCGTTGTTCAGTTTGTCGGTTCTTGTTCCGTATGTTTAGCTTATAAGTTACGGAATCACACTACATTGGGAGAAATGGGACGTCCAAAGCAGTGCTCACGCCCCCATCAAATGATCTCAATTGATTTTATTGGTCCTCTACCTGTCACTCGAAAACAGAATAACTATATGCTTGTAGTAACTTGTTGTTTCTCAAAATATACTAACATTTTCCCTCTACGTCGCGCAACTGCGGACGCAGTTGTTAAAGTTTTAGAAGAGTCAATTTTCTTAGTTTACGGTGTACCTCAGACTATTTTTCTTGATAATGGTAGTCAGTTTATTAGTTCCACTACCGAAGCATTGTTTGCGAAATATAAGGTGCCTAATGTTTATTTTACTCCTAAGTATACACCACAAATAAACATGGTCGAGCGATACAATAAGACTATAATCACAAGTTTGTCGACTTTCGTTGATAACGATCACAGAACCTGGGACACTTTTATTCATAAGGTACAATTTGCGATTAATAACTCCGTAAATGAGGCTACTGGTTACACTCCCTCATTTTTAGTGTACGGTAGAGAATTAGTCCTATGTGGATCGCATTACACAGACTCAGACTTAGGTGACGAAGTTTTGTTCTTACCACGTGACATTTACGCCGAAAACCTAGGATGGCTTTCCTCAATATTCAATGATGTGCAAGCCTCATTATGGAATGCACATGTAAAGAATACCGCGCACTATAATTTACGCAGGAAACCAGCTGAATTTAATGTAGGCGATGTAGTCTTTAAGCGCACTTACTTTCTGAGCGATAAAGACAAGTATTACAGTAAAAAATTAGCACCTAAATACATCAAATGCCGTATTATAGAAAAACGTTCACCTCTTGTACATATATGTTTTAGAAGATATGTCCGGAAATAATATTGGAGTATGGCATATTAAAGATTTAAAACTTTCTGGAAGTAATAGTACGTAAATGTACCCTCATTAAAATCTTGTTTTTAACATGAGTCATTAGTTTTTCCATATGGCTTTTGCCTCGTTGTACTGCCAGGAAGCGTCAATAACGTGATTTTGTTGTTGTTGCACTTATATTTGGCTTTTTTCGAAAGGATGAATGAATGTTGATAGTATGAAAGAGTAAATGTTAGGAACAGTCTTTAGACGGGTTTTATTTAAGAATAAAACCCTTTCCCAGACGAGGGGGGTAAATGTAACGTTGTACGTACATTGTTCACTTATATATCTTACAATACATTAAATAAAATAAAAAAAAGAATTTAAAATAACTATTTACAAAACTAAAATCTACATAAATATATACAAATCTACATTAAAACTATTTGCGGTAATAAAATACAATACGAATTCATCAAACGGCAGCTAGCACATTTTAGCGCACACGAAATGCATCGTCTTAGCGCTCACGGAACGTTCTTTTGTTCGATGTTGAAGTAAACGGCGCACCCGATGCGACACGGCCATTGGTAATACAGAACGTTTGAGAGAATGCACGCCACATTATTTATTTTCTGTTATCGGTCTCTTACTACGTGAAATTGATTTAATACAATTAACGTCACCGATAAACAATTTTATGTTCTCATAATTCAATAGTTATAATTTTTAACTAGTATCTAAAGTGTTGCAGTGCATTTCAACCCCGATCGGGTGAGTGGTATTTTTTAAATATTATTTTGCATATGTATTATGTAGATTGCAATGTAGAATTGTGTACAGTGCTTTTATCATGATATATAGTCATAGTAATTATTAATAGTGATCATTAATGACGCTTTTCTATCCGTTGTATACAACTAAATTTAAATTTCATATTGTTGATTCGAGATACCCACCTTCATGATAAAAAAAATATATATTAGTTCTTAATACTCAGTTAATATAATTCTTAACAGTTAATTCTCATTTTCAAAATAAACTCATTTATTGCGAATTGTAATCTCCGCTTCTGATTGATCATCCACTGCATCGCTGCTACAATTAGGTACTTTCTTTCTTTCGTTGTTAGTATGCGTGGACCGCCGCCTTAACGTATTTTTTTAATGGCGCGTTCCAGGGTTCCATGATACGGGTTATAAAACCATACCCACGAGTCCAACAACACACCGAGGCTACTTCCCCACTGGGTCAGGACGCGGTTCCTGCTGTCGATGCCCGACAAGACGACCGGTCGCGACCACCGCGTACTCCACCTACGCACGAACCAGGAGAGTACCTGACCGAACGGACATAATAGGAACTGTGTGATTGCTCGATCCCAGCCCGCTATATTTATTTTGGGGTCATAATTAATTTTATTTAAATTTTTTTAATATATATATTTGCTGCACGGTCCCTGTCTCTCATTTGTCTTCCCAAACCCCAAAGGGACTTTAACAGGGACAGGGCGGTAACCGCGACATGCTGCCCTGGCTGCTGCGGTCGTCTCCGCGACACGTGTTTCGCTTCTCCACAAGACACGCTCAGGCGCTGTAGATGTTAGTCATTAGAATAACATATGCTACAATGAAAGATATTAATCCAAGTATTGGAGTAAGAATTCAACCGACAATTGTAGAGTTTGATGCTTGAAGAGGTAATGAAAAAGTAAAAAGACGAATGCTCCCGATTATATTTTGCTGGGTTGTGACAATACATAAACTACAAGGTACGATATTAGAGAAAGCTGCGGTGGAGTTTATTTTTTCAATAAAAGCCAAGCATACATCGCCTTAAGTCGAGTCAAGATACTAGAAGGCTTGGCCATCTGTGCATTTGATCCAATAGAAATTTTAAATAAACCACGTGATCACAAATATTTGTAGGTGT
This sequence comes from Pyralis farinalis, assembly GCA_947507595.1. Classification (NCBI taxonomy): domain Eukaryota; kingdom Metazoa; phylum Arthropoda; class Insecta; order Lepidoptera; family Pyralidae; genus Pyralis; species Pyralis farinalis. The sequence goes on along the minus strand of OX382260.1, from coordinate 33,219,066 downwards.
TAAATTGAATGTGAAGTTTTGCACCAGCAAACTCACTGTCACTTTCTTCCAATTAGTTTCATATTTATTTGGATACGAGTCCTGCTTGCTATTCTATATTATTCTTCAGAACATAATAATTTCGTGTTATGTATCTTCATATAATTTCTTAACAAATTTTTAACAAATTGTTTAGACACATATTTTCAGTAACATAAAGTACCCGGATCATTGTTAGATTATTCACTTGCTTCTTGCTTTTCTGTGTATAAATTCATTTTGAAACGTTTCTGTACCGTAGTCGAATTTTTTTTATTAGTTTTTATGTCCGAACTAATTCGGCGGCAAGCGGCGATGCGGTCATGCTGAGGCTACCAGCAAAATTTATTTACCCCATTGCAATTTGAAGCCTACTGTAATTCCAAGGAAAAGAGTATCATTAACAATTTCTTTATTATCCTCAGTGAGAACTATTATATTAGCAAAAATTAAATATTTAAAAACAAAATTGGATATATTTGAAAATACGTGAACCGATTTATAATGGCGGACAGAACACTAATTACCTTATCAACGTTTTCACACTGGCGACTAACATTTACAATAAATAGATGCCATCTGCAAATAGGTTTATCATAATTATTAATTACTGCATTAAATCACAGCGATTAATTATTCTTTATGCATACATCGAACATTTTCGTATAGTTTCTTTTTTTTTACTTTAATCGGGATAATAAACAATGGCATGATGTAAGTATATAAAAGATTTGAAATTGAGAAGAATAAAACTGTCGTGCCACCGGCACCGTTTACTGCGTAAATATTATAAAAAATAGCGAGTAGATTACAACAACAATAGCAGTAATTTACTTTTTGATATGACTTAGGCTTTTTAGTTAAGTTAGGTTACATTACAGATTAAAGTTATCATAATTTTACTTAGGAAAATAATAAATAAACGAGAGATGTTAAAACTTCAGTCATAATCATTTCAGAATGTTTATGTTATTTCCTTTTTTAAGCAACGGCGGGAGGCATACAGGCATATCGGATGCATTAAGGATTCCGTAAGGCACTTGCAATACATGAAGTATACTCGCGAGGTGCTGTTCTCTCTGCTGCAAGTACAGCATCATTTTAATCACTCGCAAGAACATAGCAACTCTCCAGGAGGTTATTGTTTGGCTGCGGTTTTCTGTGAGATGGGGGTAATTCCTCAGATGGGCTGCTTTGATGCCCCCTAAATGTTCATACACACAAATCTTAACCTCTGCTCTGTTTCCATATACAGCAAAGGTCAAACATTCGTTTACACAAACTCCCACTCAATTAGTATGTACGCGCCACAGGCCAGTTGTAATGAATCTGATAAGATGAGAGACGTTATGGAATCAACCAATCAAATACTCGGTTCAGTGTTTCGTGGTATCCCGTTGTCACAGCGTATCCTAATGGCCTTTTTTTTTCTTTTTTTTTTATAATTCGTACACTCCTGCCGTGGGCAAGGTGCTTTTTACAGCAATATATATGTATTACACACATTTTCAAAATCAATAAAATATAAATAAAAACACATTCATACATCATACTCTCTTTCAATCGTCAGTTTATTCTTTCATACATCATCTTTCAGTTTTATTGTCTAAATTTCTAATTTTGCCTATTTTTTGAACGCGGGTGAAATATCTTCATATGTTCCCAAACTTTCCTCCCCATACTGCGTCAGTCCAGCAACGGGCGACAGCGAGCTTCACAGCTCCACCTAGCCACCGCGATCCCATCGGCTATACAGGGTATAGCCGAGGTGGAGCTGCTCAGATTATTACGATATATGACAGCCGTGGTTAGATTGACGCAGTGATCTTAATGGTCACATGGGTGAGCCGTGACGGAGTTTCAGCATGTTCGTGCTTCTTCCGATGCATTGGATACGATAGTTGTAACGCGAATGGGGAGGATGTTCTACGGAGTGTGCAGATATCGATCTCGCCGTCGTGAATACCTACTTCAAAAATACACAAGATCATTTATCCTTTCCTATCCTTTTAGCTAACAATGAAGTATGGCCAGCACATGAGCGGCTCAAACAGGAGCTGCGTGTAACTTATGTGAATACGCTGCTCTGGATATACGGAATGACGCGAAAGGGTCGCGCTAAGAACTCCCACATTTGCGGTAACATTCATGCCCGTGATATAGCAGACAAATTACAAGACTGTCGCCTACGCGGGTACGGCTACGTCTTACGAAAACCGACGAGTTACGTGAGGAATAAATTTCTAGCTATGTCACATCTTCAGGGTCCCGATAGTATGCTCAAGATGACCTGGCTTGATGTCGTGACGGATGACATGTATGCCAATAGTCTCACAGTAAAGGGCATTAAGAGCGCGCCAAGTGAACTAGAATTAGGAAAGTGGGCCAAGGACTCCGAAGCGAAAACTTAGGACACGACTAGTGTTAACGCTACGATACTGATGTTTACTTTTAAATATCCGGCAAAATTATGTTTTGTCTCCACATGTCTATCACTTGTATAACATTCAGTGGAGAGTTATTTTTTTGTGAAATTGTATAAGTCTGGCAGCTTATTAAATATCGTTGTACTGTACCTTACTATTCTTCTTTCATTTGCTACATGACTGGCTCATGCAGGTCAGGTTAGTTTCAGCTCTGAAGATGGTTGAGAACCGCTTATATATTTTTATTTTACCGTTTATTATTAAGTAACGGTAATTTCTATAGATAACTATTCAATCTACGTGTTTTTAATAAAATAGACATACATTAATAGTAAAAACAAACGGTAAACGAGAATCCCGCCTTGTATACACGGAAACAATTCATGCTAGATACTTGTCGCAACATTTTTACTCTTATTGCGCACACCGTGAAAACGGTACAAAGATCAAACAGTCAGCTTTACGTGTCGCTGAATGTACATTGTTCCAACAATTTGAATTGTAACTTTTGTAAATGCTTTTATTGTGTTGCTTAGATTGTAACTATTAAGTTTCCTAACAAGGGTACTGCTTGCTTATTGTTGGCAGTTACCTACGACTATTTATATGTAATTATTTAGTTATATTCAAAAGTTTTACAGTAACCTTTTGAAATGCAGTAAGTAAAGTATCTTACTTTGTCCTAGGAATATTACTGTGTACAATACTAAAAATACGATAATATGTTTCTAATTTAAGTACATCTTATATTTTCGCAGTGCATCCGACGAAGTAATTAGAACGACAACTGCTAACTAAATGCGGGCAAAGCTTTTATGAGAAGTTTGATCTTTATTTCTATGACGAAGTAGTTTAAATTGCCTTAGCAAACGTAAGACGACGGAGACGACGCTGTTGGCTCCAGCGAGACAGCTTTCTTTTAATGGCAGCAAATGAAATAAACTGAAAGACAAAAATAAGTGGAGTCAAATTTTATATAACATTTTTGAAAAATGTGCCGTAGACTTTTCAGCAGGACTCTGCGCCTGATCACAAAGCACGAAATACCCTAGCCTGGGTACTGGGTGGGTCGAAACCAACGTTCCGGACTTTATAACAGCTGACGACTGGTCCTCGTCTAACCTAGATCTGTACCCATTAGACTACAAATTATGATCAGTTTCAGAGGACATGGCCTGCTCGAAACGACGCGCCGACATTGTGTGTCTTAAGAAATCTCTAGCAAGCAGTGGCTAAATTTCTCATGGAAACAGTGCGTAAATCCATAGATTCGTGACCAGACGGTTAAAGACCTGTATCGAAGCCAAAGGTGGCCGTTTCGAATAGAATCATTTTTTTTATTTTTTGCTGAGACTTCCAAAAATATGGACATATAAATTTTATTACGATTACATTACTTCATAAAAAATAAATGCATATTCATTTGTAAGAAAACTTGTGGCCCGACTAGGTATATGATAAATATTGATTAAGACTAAATTCTAACCAGTACTGTGTAAGGTATAAAATATTTAGTTACCTCATATCACTTCGTAATGACATGCGTGACTCAAGCATAAGCATTTTTATCCTCGGTATACATTTTATAAAGATTACGCGTAATAACGGATTTCGTCTCAACTGATAGCTAATTTCCGTGTCCTGCAGTGTATCGACATGTCCATTGCTTCCGTCGTCCGGATACCAGGTCCCCGATGTTTCCTTTCATACACAGGATGTTTCACCTCTAAAAACGTACAAACCCTTTGATGTGGAAAATGTGAAAACTCATTTTACAATACGAAACGTAATCCTTTCGAAATTTATAACGATTTTTTGGTTCACATCTTCTTGTTTCGAGATAAGTCATTTGGGTTGTCATATTTTGTACAATAAAATGGAAGTGAAAAAAACGAGTGATTTATGTGGTACCTTAATTTAATTTTGTGTAATGTTTGCGAACATATTTGTGTGCGTGGACATCTCCATTATATTGGTTTGGGTGATTTCTATGTATTGTAGGCAATAAAAAAATGTTATGTAGGGCTGTCAGTTAATGATCATAGGTTATTCAGATTCGCGAATAGAAATTATTAAATTGAAATGTCAACCGGCGTACGCAAAATTGTTTTTTTATTTTATTTTGTTATAGTTTAATAAATGTATATTGTCTTCACGTCAGGTCCATTGCGAGGTAGGCAGAGAGAACCGAACGCTATAAGACGCGGTCATTATATACCTTTGAACCTTTTCCAGTTTCCTAGGGCTGATAGTTTAATTATTTCGTTTTATTTATAGTATACAACCTGTGGTATAAAATTAGGTGTTTATTTGGGAATTGTTATATATTCTCAATCTGTTATTGTGTAATAATAGAATATTATTATTGGGAATTTTTCACCGGAGTGAAATTATAAATCCTAGTATATTGTATAATGGTTTGTTGAGGAGTTGTTCAATATGCTATCAACAGCTTCATTTTACAATCGCAATCGCTGAAGTCTGGACATTAAGCCTCCCACACTGGAATCGCAATGATCACGTGCTGTGCAGTTCCAGAGAAGATTCTATCGATAACTCTTAACATGCGTCATGCTTAAGAGGTTTTTTCATTCACGTTTTACAAAATCTTATTATGTATTTTGTTGTTGGTTTTATAAACCATAAAAAATGGCAATTCCATACCAACATTTTCAGTGCAATGTACGAACAGGCAGTTCTGTGACGTATAAAATATAATATTGTCGTATTGTCTCTTTTCCCTATAAAAAGCTTTGTTGGCAAATCAATCTTAAATGGAAATTGAAAGTAAAAATTCAAAATGGAAAAAGTTAAGTCCGCATTAATGTCGTCTCATATTATTATTATTTTTGTTAATATCTACAAAAAACGTATGTATATTACTCCTACATTATATAACATCACTCTCAAGTTTATAGATTGCTGAATGTTGCATAAAAATATGCTCCAGTCTTTAAATGTTTTCATTACAAATGTTAAGGTGAATATAAGCTAGCTCTGGTCTCCGAACCTTAGTTGAGTGGAATAGTAAGATGGTTTTATTCAATAACTATAATATAATGGTATCATTTATAGTTACTCACGTCGTAGATACCCGTCAAACACATTATAAGTCGGCCAAAATATACTCTGTTTGGTAGCTTGGAAACGAAACAGTTGACAAAATGCGCAAAGTTTTTGTATATAAACTTTTTGACTCGGCTCATCATGAACTCATTAATTAGACCAGAAATGGGAGTTGAAATTTTTGTAGGCCGTTTCCCGTGAAGAGGTACTTTTACGTTGTGTAAATTATGATACATATTTTGCTTCGTACTTGTACAACGAAGATTAATTTGGGTACTGTTATTATTGTACCGTCAGTACCGTCAATGACACATACCATTGGACGTAAACGAGAATTCTAACTATAATGTTAAGTTTGACGCATTTGTAGTGAAAGGACATACTCATCATTGTCTCCGTATATTATAATACATGAATGAGCCATTGACGAACTCGGTGGCTCAGTCGTGAACGACGCTACTTTGACACCAACGCTCGTAGGTTCGATTCCCACACAAGACAAAACATTTGTGTGCATGAACATGTCTGTTTGCCTTGGTCTGGATGTTTTAAGAGGGGTAGGGCGCATCAAAGCAGTGCGTCTGGGGAAGTACCTCCACCTCACAGAAAACCGCAGCCAAATAACAACTCCCTAGAGGGTTGTTGTGTTCCTGCGTGTGAGTGAGGTAATAGGCTACGGTAACTACATCAGGTGGGCCGTATGCTTGTATGCCTACCGACATTGTATAAAAAAAGCCAAATACTTAACGACAAGTACACTTATTCTTCTTGCTAGCGTTATACCGTTTGCTAATCTATTAAGATTGGCGGGGTCCGCTACCTAAGGCTAAGGATTTGGTGAAGGTACTGGGGCAATGCCTTCTAATGAGGCAACTGCCGTCAGACCCCCGCAACCCAGACGGAAAACGAAGCCTTCCTTGTTAGGAAGGACACCTGTATTTCGAAATATAGGTCTGGAATGTGTAGGTTTCCTCACGATGTTTTCCTTCACCGACCGAGCAAGTGATAGTTACATATATGGGCATGAATGTGAAAATATGAAATTAGTGGTACATTACTATGGCGATTCTTTATACAATGAGCTATTATTGCTCGTCTTTTCAGGTTAACTTATTTCATTTAATTTCCTTTTGTGTGTTCTACTTTACACCCCTTAAGATTATACAGGGGGCTGTGTTCCGGGAGTTCTTCGATATGATGCCAACATCCTCCTCCCGTTAGGTCCCAACGCTAACTTATGGAAGCTAGAGATGGGTGTGGCAGAGAGAGAGAGAGCATGAAAGTAGGGTAAACGAGGTCGAAATGCGAGCGCTGCACAAAATTTGTGGCGTAAGGCTTGTAGACCGCATTCGCAATGATGATGTTAGAAACAGAGTTGGTATGAAAGAGAGCGTCGGTGTTAAAATAAGAAGAGGCATGCTCCGTTGGTTCGGACATGTAAAAAGAATGCAGGATAAAAGAATGACGAAACAGATATACAATGCACAAGTGGAAGGATGTAGCAGCCGAGGAAGGCCAAGACTTACCTACCAAATTGGTCGTGTTCTATCATAAGGTGATGTCAGGAGCCCTAGAAACCGGCGTGCGTGCATGAGAAGAGCAATGAATGCTAAAAGAAGCGAGTGAGATATGTAAGGATCGAGTCACGTGGCGCTCGGTTCTCTCTGTCTACCCCGCAAGGGATTTAGCGTGACTATATAGATAGATAGATCCTCCTTCTACAACTGCACTGCTTGCCGTGTTCGGGGAATTCATTCGCACATACTGGAACTGTAATGGTCCCATGCTCAGTTCCCGTGAAGTTTTATTCCAGGAACTATTAAGTTGCACAATGAGTTCGCTGCCAAGGTACTGAAGGATGAGGATCTTCAAAAAAGGCCTATGAGATTTTTACAGGATTAACAACATACGACTGTTGACTCTGGTGTTGCAAATTCCTAGCGCAACTGTTTAGTCTCGTTTGTCACCTTATATATTGTCAAGGGAAGTTGATCTATAAAATTGTACTTTTTAAGATAATTATTTACGCGTGCAAATTATTTTATAGATCAACTTCCCTTGACAATATTTCCAAGCAAATACGTAATGGGGGTCTTCAAGAAGAGTTTGAGAGGCTATAGTTTGAATACTGTCTCATCTTTTTTTTTTTTTTCAAATTTAATTAATTATTTCTTCCACGCATAGGTATATTTTAAAGGAGCAAGTGAGGTTTGTAAGGATCGAGTCACGTGGCGCTCGGTTGTCTCTGCCTACCCCGTAAGGGATTTGGCGTGAAGATATAGATAGATAGATAGATAGATATATTTTAAACTTGAAAGTACTTTTTGAGGCAGTTTCTTTCACACAGCCTTTCGGCTGAATGGATGATGATGGACTTTTTTATTTATATACAACGTCGGAAGGCATACAGACATACAGTTCACCTATTTATAAAGCGGTTATCGTAGCCTACGAAAGCTTACAATACATTAAGTGTCACTCGCACGATGCCATCTTTGCTGCTAACACAGCAACTCCTTGGGAGCTTACCGGTGACCTCAATCACACGCAGGAACACGACAACCCTTCAGGGAGCTGTTATTTAGCTGCGGTTTTCTGTAACGTGGAGGTAGTTCCCCAAATGGGCGGCTCTGATGCGTGCTACTGCTCTTAAAAACCAAGAAAAACAGATATATCAACATGTCTGTTTTTCTTGCGCGCAAATGTTTGTACCGTGTGGAAATCGAACCCCCGAGTGTTGGTATCAAAGTGTTGTACCGGCGCGTTTCCCGAATTTTAATGAATTGTGAGTGGCAACTTCTGAAACACATCGTCATAATTTCATCAGAAAGACGTCCACTGGTGAACATAGGTCTCCCGCTTAGACTTCCACAGCGGTCATTCTTGTACTTGTATCCATCTGCTCCCTGCGTTCTTTACCATTCTTAAGCCAACAAAGGAGGCTGTCTTGCGGTGCGTTTTTAAATTTCTTGTCGCCTTTCCAGAAACTTTCCGTCCCAGTGTCCGTTGATTCTTAAAGCTATGTCGACGGCCCACTGCCGTCAGTTGGTAAAAATAAAATTGAAAATCTAGTGAAAATCAGCTTGCTGATTTTCACTAGCCATATCGGCTATCCTAGTTCTCCTAAGGACTTACTTATTACTGAATCTATCTCGCAGAGAAACTTCGAGCATAGCTGCAACTTTGACCTGCCACAGGAGGCTCACAGTTAGAGACAACGTGTCCTTGCCTTCATCATCACTTGCAATATACATATATACTGTCGAAGACTTTCGTCTGGAGATATTGAGTATTTTGGTCAAGACGATCTGCAGTATACAGTATAGTTCAGATGGTGCATGGTGATAACTCTTATTGCATGCTTCATAAGGACAGTACAAGGGTCAAAATTTTGGGTCAAAAATGCAATTAGCTGTGCTGTATATTACCATTATAGTATTGCAGGTGAATATATTATATAGTTCTAATGTGTTGATGTTATATATCGCGCGAGTGACAAAGTTCAATGGCAATGTGAGGAATGATGTGACAGCGTCTCAAATACGAACAAATAAATAAACAGGTCTTGGTTTTTACCTGCTAATGACACCCAATCTTATTAACCGTGACAGTTCTAAGCCTTATTCGGCACCTCGATCTTTATATTTTCGCATATCTGGTTCGACATTATTTATTAATCCCTTTGAACACTTGTTTGAATTTAAACATTCTATATTTTTTTAATAAAATCATTCTATTTTAAACATTCTATTATTTATTATTTTTTTATATATATCTTTCATTAGTTTACATGATATCTCAACAAATATGAAATACCATATTTTGTTTCGACCAACAGATATGATTTTCGTAAGTATTCGTAATATGTGCCTAGAAATAGAACACGTGCTTGGGGACTGTGCGTGATCAAATATAACGCTTTAAATATGGTATTCCGTTCAGATGCCATATTGGAACTAATATTTTGCGTGTGAAAAATATGTGTGTCATATTGTGTGAACAAATAGTTGCTTAATATCTCAGTGGATTCTTTTATTATATAACCCTCAGCTTGTAGAGAGCTGTTGGTGAGTAATGACGTCACGGGTACCCCAGAGCTCTAGAGAGCCGATCAAGGTCTTCATCTTTGATGTGACTACGAAATTTAAGAAAGCCTGCAGGATTCTTAGCTCTGGCTTGTTTCGTTGGACGTATAGAGAGGTGTTGATAGCGTAGTATGCTCTAGGGATGGAAGTTTTTAAGAACGTAACGCCGGCAGTAACTTTGGAAAAAGCGCAGTACATCTCTCAACACACATGAGCCACTCCATGGGTGTTGCCCCCCGGCCGACTTTCTCTGGCATTTCGCAGGTTCATCCAGTGAGTAGCGAGCCCTCGCCTGTTGGAAGTAACAATATGATAGTTATGGCAGGCGTTCGTCTATCTTCTACAAACGCCCACAGATCGCATTCCAATAGCCCATTAATTTCTGACATATTCATCGGGTCACGGCGGATATACTACATAACATCTTCTCCATGGGGGCTCTGCGCGTTGGATCCATATCCCTGTACACGCCTATCAAATAATTAGTGATTTTAGATATAGAGATGATAATAATATATCTTTGTTTTATTATATCATATAGAATAATATTAAAACAATACAATAATTGTTATAGCAAAATTTAGGTTACAATTAGCTTAACCTATGCGAGAGACAGTTGTCTGCACTAGGAGAACCTGTATGACAGATTACCAGCCTTTCCGTCACTGGACCAGGTGGATAAACGGTAAGTACAAATTACTTCTTAAATTAAGGTAAGTATGTATTCTGTATATGTGTGTGTACATTAAGTACGTTTATGTTATTAGATTTATACCTATTAAGGTTAATTTTTTTGACGGGCTCGGTGGCGCAGTGTTGAAACGCGTTGTTACGCTACTTTGACACCAACGCTCGTGGGTTCGATTCCCACACAGTACAAACATTTGTGTGCATGAACATGTCTGTTTGTCTTGGTCTGGGTATTTTCTATGTATAATAAGTATGTATTTACAAAAAAAAAAATGTATTTACGTATGTTTATCAGTTGTCTAGTACCCATAACACAAGCTTCGCTTACATTGGGGCTAGATGGCGCTGTGTAATTTGTCCGACAATATTTATAAAAAAAAAAAAAAAAAAAATTAAGAGGTAGTGGGAAGTAGTTTTTTGTTTCTTTACAATCGAGCGACTTTAGCCGTTTTGCAGTTATCCTCAGTTTCATTTTGTGAGAAGATAATGTCTTTTCATTAGTTTTATTATATAAATATTTTTCTAGAAAACTAAAGAATTGTGGTCCATGAAGCAGTAAACCGGCCAACTTTATGTTTTAAGCGCTTAGTTCATTGTAGGTTTAAAATTAAGTAAATGTTGTCTCAGTATGGTATTAAGGACAAAATTTGTCTTACATGGAGGATGTTCGACAGAGAGTATAGGGCTTTCGTATGATAGGTAAAAGGTAAAAAAATTACTATTATAATTACTCTTTGTGCTCTCTCGAGTTGTAACAGTTTAGTTTTAGGTGTACCTCCCCACACTATTCTGTAATAACTTATCACTGTCTATCATCAATTCACATACTTTGCGAGACAGGCAGAGAGAACCGAGAGCTACAAATAACTTTGTCCTTACACATAGCATAGCTCTACTTATACACGCTTGCCTGTTATTACTGACTGAGATGAAGCTGTGTACACCATTTTGATGGCGAATAAAGGACGGCACTACGATGGATTTTTCATTCGCAGTATGTAATTTGTGGAGGTATGAAAGAACCGCGTCTTATGGCACTCGGTTCTCTCTGTCTTCCCAGCGCAGCAAGGCGTGAAGTGACATACATGTTCTGTAATTTTTCTGTTATAACTGGTATATATATATATTTTATATAGCCTAACAAATATATATCTACAGTTCAGCGGCGCGCGAAAGAGGAAAGCCATCGAATGGACGTAATGTGAATGTCGTTGCCCAGTTAGGGGGAAAAAACATTACGACATTGTAGCTTTTTTTTATTCAACGTCGGGAGGCATACAAGCATACGGCTCACCTGATGTACAGCGGTTAGCGTAACCGATATACGCTTCCAATACATTAAGTATCACTCGGCCGATGCCACCTCTGCCGCTAACCCAGCAACTCCTTAGGAGCTTATTGGTGACCTCATTCAAGTTTTGACATACTTTGATGCGCTCTACCTCTCTTAAAAACACCACTTTTTTTTTATCACAAGTGTATGACCAGTATGCGAATCGAACGCATGAGCGTTGGTGTAAAAGTGACATAACTGCGCGTCAAACTACTGCGCCACCGAGCTCGTCATCATACTTATTTTATACTAGCTGTGCCCGCGACTTCGTCCGCGCGGAATAGTTTTTTTTTTATTATTTATTTATATTAATAAAAATAAATAAAATTTCTAAAATAAAGGTAGCCTAAGTTAGTCCGTATTACATCAGCTAGCTGTCAGTGAAAGTCCCGTCAAAATCGCTCCAGCCGTTTCAGAGATTAGCCGGAACAAACAGACAGACGGACAGACAGACAGACCGACAAAAATTGTAAAAATACTCATTTTGGTATATGTACCGTGTATATATCCATATGCATTTAGTAAAAAGCGGTTATTTTAATATTACAATATTAAAATACTATACACTCCAATTTTATTTATCTGTATAGATTTCTTCTGTTCTTTGTCAAACATAATGCTTGATACTTGACATACTTACCTAACTCATAAATTTGTTATGAGCTGACCTTTGGGTAGCGAACGGTATTTAAAATTTAGTTCAGAACAAGTATAATTATATTCTACAAGTGCAAAGGTTAAAGGATGTGTTTCTGGCGTTGCAAACGTCCATACACTGAGGTAGCTGCTTAACACCAGGCAGGCTGTATCCTTCATTGATATTTTCTTATAAAAAATGCAAAATCATCATCTTATGTAATATGTAGTATTATGTAATACGTCAGGTTTCAACAAAATAAATAAAACACGCGATACTTCCGTTAAAAATAGTTTAATTTCAATGTGTAACAATCGCGAAAACCTAAGACAATACTAATACGTAGTAATTGAGGAAATGGAAATGGTAATAATTTCCGTCCATGATAGATTACTAAGTTTACGTTGACTGGTCAGTCCATCCGTCAGTACATCTCTTCTAGCTTTAGAAACGATTTTCTTTAAACATTTTAAGTTAAGGTATAAAAAAGGATATATGTACTTATGTACGTACGTAAGATGTTACACTTCTTTTGCGTAACACCAAAAATAACTCCAAAAATTTTATCCCGGAAGCCAGTACGTTTGATAAACATAACTATAATTAATACTAATATAATTTAGCACCGTATACAATTTAATATATATATATATAAGCACATTTTATCTGTACTTATATAAAACATGTGTTGACACTTTGAATACAGTCACGAACAACCCTGAAAGTCATTTACAAACCAACTTCGTGGTGTCGATTTTAGATGGCTGTGTCGTAAAAATTCACTTTCATCATTTTTACTTAAATATATATTCGTGCCATAGGAAGGATCACTCTCGCATTGTCATCCCCTGCTAACATAGCGACTTCTCGGAGGATACTCGTACACCCTCCTGTGATAAAGACATAGAGCGCATTAAAGCTGTCCATCTGAGGAAGTTCTTCCACCTCACAGAGAACCGAAGCCAAGTAGCATTTCCCTGGAGAATTGTTGTGTTTCTGCGAGTGAGTGAGGTTACCAGTAAGCCCCTAGGGAATAGCCGTGTTAAAAGGTGGCATCACCTACTTACCTTCTTTCGGTGTCAAATACTGTCAAAATATCATACGCGTTTTATATCCGTAAATGTTCCTTGTACATGTTGAGTGCCGAATAAATAGGACCCTGACGGAAAAGACGAAGGTTGCAGAAATAAATAACAAGTATGACTGGGTAAGTACGTTCTCCTTACAAGATAGCAGCAAAGCAGTTGTTGTGTTACTGTCAGTAAGGTTACCAGATACTAAACAGCTGCCACCTATATAGCTAGATTGTATAGATTTTTATAAAGCGTGCTTTGCAATAATATATTTTAGTATGGGTTCCACTTATTTTTTGTTTACTAGATAAATATAATACTAATATATAAAACAGAAGTGTAAATTTGTTTGATTGTTTGTTTGAACTCGCTAATCTCAATATCTACCAGTCGGATTCGAAAAATTCTTTCTGCATTTGATAGTCCAATTTTTGAGAAAGATTATAAGTTATTCGACATCACAATATGTCCATCAGAAACTGAAATGAAGAAAGAAAGTTTTGAGACAATTTATACTTTTTCTTCCTTCATAGAAAACCCTAGCTGGCTGTTTATTGTTATAATCGCGTTTTTTTATGAAAGACCTTTATACTTAATACAAAAAACCTAAAATATGCACAAGTTAAAACGCCGAGATACTCCGAGATACGTGAAAAATATTTATACACTTGAAATATTCACGTGCTCGAGTGTCGGAATGGATAGCACAAAGGCTCGTTCGATGACGAGCTCGGTGGCGCAGTGGTGAAACGCGCTGTTACGCTACTTTGACACCAACGCTCGTGGTTCGATTCCCACACAGTACAAACATTTGTGTGCATGAACATGTCTGTTTGTCTTGGTCTGGGTATTTTCTATGTATAATAAGTAATAAAAAATGTATTTACGTATGTTTATCAGATGTCAAGTACCCATAACAGAAGCTTCGCTTACTTTGGGGCTAGATGGCGCTGTGTAATTTGTCCGACAATATTTATTTATTTTTAAATAATGTTAATATTTGTGTGCATGAATACGTCCGTTTGTTTTGGTCTGCGTGTGTTCTATGTATTAAGTATATAGTAGAGATGCGCCGAGTAAACAATTTGCTGGACCGAGTAGTCAGTCGAGTTACTCGGTTCAGTTTGGGTAGTGACTCGAGCGGACGAGTGGTATCTCGCCACCCTCGCCTCACGAACCTTATCGCGCCCTGAAGCCAGAGAGCTTAGTGTTCCTGTATTATAACTGGTTTCTGTTTCTCATTTTATACTACGCCAGGTGACCGGCGGCCTATGAACGCTGGCAGCAAAAAAGAATGTCGCTAGCGCGTCGTCGCCACACAGCCAACCCACCTACTTCTCGACCTGCGGCCTCACTCACTCGCAGGGACACAATAATCCTCTAGGAAACTGTTATTTGGATGTGGCCTTCTGTGAGGTGGATGTACTTCCCCATTCGGGCCATCGAAGTGCCCTATTTCTCTTTAAAAATTGTTTCTTGTTAAATTTTCAATATTATCTAATTTTCATTATTTATTTATATAATTCATAATATGTTCTAGGGTATTCTTATTTTTTTATATGATTAATTAATTACCTAAATGCTTATTTAAATTACATTAACCGAGTACTCGTCATTTAAAACGAGTTACTCGGCCGAGTACAGCTAAGAGCAGATCACGCTTAAGACTCGAAGTACGATTGTAACTCTTATTATGAACAGCATAAGAACGGTACAAAGGTCAAAGTGTAAAGCTTAAGCTGCACTTACCTAAACGAGCTGTAAGAATTGTCGACAATTTTAAGCTTACACGATATTGAACTCTTTAAGTTTAAGGAGAGATTTTGCCTCCCTTTGTGTGTTCTACCGATTGTACAACGGGTTGTGTTCTGAAGAATTGTTCGAAATGATGCCGACAGCTACTTTTTGTAACCGCACCAATCGCCGACGGCGGTGAGTTCACCCTCACACGCTGGAACCGCAATGGTCTCGTACTGTGCGGTTCTAGAGAAGTTTTCTTCTGAGAACTCTCAAGCTGTGGAATGAGCTCCCAGCCGAGGTTTATCCAAGGGACTACAGCATGGAGTTGTTCAAGAAATGCGTGAAGAGAGTTTTGGAGGGTCGGCAACGCATGCGTGACATCCTTGGTGTTGCAAATGTCCATAGGCTACGGCGACTATTTACCGCCAGGCAGGCCGTGTGCTTGATTGCCATCTTAGTGGTATAAAAAAAAGAACGGGTACTACAAAACGTGCCGAGTACCTACGTCGAGTGCCGAGTACGAGTATGGGTTTACAAAAAAAGGTATTGCCGTATGTTTGTCAGTTGTATCGTATCCATAGCATAATCTTTGCTTAGTTACGGACTAGATGGTGTTATGTAATTTGTACAACAATATTTATTTATTTAACATAAATACTTTTAAGAGAGGTAGGGCGAATCGAAGCAGTGACCTGGGGAAGCACCTCCATCTCCCAGAAAACCGCAGCCAAATAACTACTCCCTAGAGGGTTGTTGTGTTCCTGCGTGTGAGAGAAGTCACCAGTGAGCTCCAATGGAGTTGCTGAGTTAGTAGCATCGCGCGAGTGATACTCAATGTATTGCAAGCGTTATAGGCTACGGTAACCGCTTTACATCAGGTGGACCGTATGCTTGCATGCCTCCCGACGTTGTATAAAAAAAACATGTAGAAAAATTTAAAGTAAGAAGATGTCGCTGTGACTTGTCCCTCATTCCCAAGATCTTTGTGCCAGAGCACAGTCTCATAATCGGCGAGGTGCACACATGCACGTGAAGCATTAGGACTTACGATGATGACAATGAGTTACATTCCAAAATTACAAACTCAGCGCATAATTATTTGTAAATTGTATCCTATTTTGATAATACAATTTATGCGAATAAGTTTAAGAATGACAGAGAAGGCATGTCAAATTTATTGCCGTCTCTGTCGAGTTCAATTTCACGCACCGTTCCGTATATAAAATTACATACGCCGTGGAAATTGTACTAATTTAATTTAAAATATGTAATTTGAGCATTTTCTTACACGCGTGTGATTTAACACGATATGCGTTAGTAGACGGGGTTAAAATGTATGCGTATATCTTCACGCCAGGTCCTTTACAGGGTAGGCAAAGAGAGAGCGCCATAAGACGCGGTTTATATACCTACCTCTTTCGATTAATTAGCTCTTTTCATGCACCTTCGCCGATCCCTAGGGCTCCTGGCATCACTTTCTGATAAAACACGACTAAATTTGGTAGTCGTTGACGAATCTTGGTCTACCTCTACTCCCACTTCTACTTGTATGCTCTTTCTGCGGTACCCTGCTTGTACTTCCATATGTAAGCGTAGGGATTAGCACCGCATTGTGTACAGCGAGATGTGCCTTCTTGCTTAGTTTTCGACTGCCTAGAAATTTATATGATAATGATAAATGTTTATTTGCTCATGAATAAGGTACAATAGGTGTTAGGTAGATACAATACTTAGGTCAACTTATTCAGCTATGTTAATAGCATGCAAAACATATGTTTGTAGTTACATTGGGATGTCATTATAGATCCATTAACCATTATGTCAAATTAAATCTATGTCAGTTAAATATTCATTTACTGAGTAATATGCCTTTTGTAACAATACGTCAGTTAAACATTTTTGAAATTTCCTAAAAGGTAAATTTCTAATGCGTTCGGGTAACTTATTATTCACTTTGTTACACATGCTATAACTATTTCGCATATACATTTCTGTTCTTGCTATGTGATTATATACTAGTCTGCTGCCATTTCTTGTATTTCTTGCATATCCTTCCGCGGCTGGTGTGAACAGATTCATATTGTTTTTTACAAATTTATAAATTTCAAGATATCCCAAGTCCATATAAGTCCCAAGTCAGACTGCATATGGAGTACTGTAGCCACCTTTTGGCGGGAGCACCTGCATACCAGCTAGGACCTTGTGGCTCGGTACAGGGACTAGCTGTGAGGATCCTCGATGGTCCTGACCTCACATATATTGAGCCCTTGAGTTTGAGATTTTTCCTCCCTTTGCGTGTTCTACCGATTGTATAAAACGGGTTGTGTTCTGAGGTGCTGTTCAACATTATGCCAATTACCTCGTTTTACAATCGTACAGCTCGCCGACGGCCGGCAATGGTCACGTACTGTGCGGTTCCAGAAAAGTTTTCTACCGAGAAATAAGTTGTGGAATGAGCTCCCTGCCGAGGTTTTCCCAAGGAACTACAGTATGGGGTTCTTCAAGAAAGGCGTGAAGAGGTTCTTACAGGGTCGGCAACGCAAGAATGACACCACAGGTGTGTGCAAATGTGCATATGCTGCGGTAACTGCTTACCATCAGGCAGACCGTATGCTTGTTTGCCACATTAGTGGTATAAAAAAACGTTTACACAACGCTCCGCTCATACTATTCCCTGCACTCACTTCACACGCGCTTTTAAGATATCCAATCTCATCCACTTGTTGCATTACTACAGTTGTGTACATAGTTATGCACAGCGACTCTACCGCTAGTCATAACATGCGCCCGATATTATAGCTGAGTTAGCATGAACAGCCGATAAGTTTGCTACAGAGTAACAATGTAATTTTAGTTAGTTCGATCGGAGAATAAGGATACTTTTATTTTAGAATTCAAATAAATATTTAAAACGTCTCCCGGCCCACGTACTACTTGTTTACCTTGTTGGGCTTGAAATGGTATTCAGTTCTACAGCAAAAGATTACCTTGGTATTTATGATGATACTCACATCACGGTATTTATAAATAGTCTAATAATTTGATAACTGTAAAACAGCGGTTTATCGACAAAAAACCTGTATATAAGTATAAAGTCGATTTATTGTATACAAATTGTGCCCGCTGCTTCGTACGCGTGGTATTCGGAATAAGAAAAGGCTTTATTTACTAACAGGAGTAGATTGATAAAGGAAAATATTCGAAACTGACTTTTTTTAACTTTATATGAACTTTCAATTTAACAGACCACAATATATATTTAACCAATGTTCAATGTAACTGAACAGTTATTTAATAGTACTTTTATAGAGCGATTGTTCGACGTGGTTTTTTTAAATCGACATAACTTTTTTATTTATGATTGAAATAAAACAAACACTAAATTATAAGTGTAGCTTACCACAATACATTAGTACACAAAACCCGCATGAAAACCGCACCCAAATCGGTTAAGCTGTGTCTGAGATTAGCGCATACAAACGCACAGACAAACCGACAATCCAAAAATCATTGTTTCTTTTATTTGTTTGGATTCTATTACGTTGATAAAGTCCCCCAATTATAGTTTTTCTCATACATCTTCCATGTACAGACAGCGGTCAATTTCCTTTTTAATACTCGTATATAGGTATATAGATACACTGCACAGTGTAATAATATGTCTTTGGTTGTGGGTTGTGGGCAATGTATTTACTTGTAGTGTAAAATGACAATGGCGTAGGTGTGCATTCCTGCATTTTCCTAATGGAACCTACTTTGTTGTGAGTCAAATGCTCCCATTTTTCCGTTAAAATATGATAATATTTGCGGGTAATTTTTAATATTTTAAACTTGTTATTTCACAGGTTTTAATCTCTGTCATTTGATAGACGTGCGCGGTGATGTGGATCCAACTCGTAGATGCCCCTTTGAGAAGATTGATTAAATGTTGTACACCCACCGTGACCAGCTCCTGAGAATATCGATGGAATAATATATCCATGAGCAGGTCTCGGCATGTATTAGGATTATTGCGAATAAGTTTGTGGGATTTTTTTGGGCTATTGTTATGAGATCTGGAGGGATTACTAGTATTGGGCTATAACAGAAGAAGGACGTATTTTTCGTCGTGAGTCACACTCGCATACGGGCCACCTGATGTAAAGCGGTTCCGTCACATATGAACGTTAGTAATAATAGTATCATATGCGCGATGCCACCTCTGCTGCTAACATAGCAACTCCTTTGAAACTTACTGGTCGCCTCACTCACACGCAGAAGCACAACTATCCTCCAAGGAGTTATTATTTATATGCGGTTTTCTGTAAAGTGGAGCTACTTCCATAGACGGGTTACTTTGAAGCGCCCTACCTCTGTAAAAACGCACAGTCCGGTTCTATGCTAAACATCTTCATGCACGCGAATGTTTATCCTGTGTGGGAATCGAATCCACGAGCGTTGGTGTCAAAGTAGATTACTAACCATTACGCCACCGAGTTCGTTATTTACTAGAGACTTTACTCTTGTTTATTATTTCCTGGTTCCATCTACGATAACAAAACTTAAAAATCGTACGGGTCGTCAGAACATAGGAATGTCATATAAAGGTGATACGTACTAGAATATTCCAGAATGATTCGGTGTTAGAATAATATAAAAAATCTGTGCAGTACTTACCCAATATTATTTTTTTGATACAAAATGTAGCTTATTATGACTTGACACAATAGTGTTCGTTTTAGTATGTTGATCGAAGGCAAGTGCGCGTAAGCTGGTAGTCAAATGAATAGGAGAATGAAATACATGTGTTCGCTCCGCCTACCTACTCGGATTAACCATATAGAATTAATTTTAAGCGTGAGACAAGTTTGTTTGTTTCTTCAAATATTTGTAAGTTTTTAGGGTAAGCAGTAAACTAGAAACATATCACACAATTTGTAAATTGAAATTGTTTAAATTAGAATAAGTACCTAATAATTGTAGTTTTCTGTTTCATTATTACATTTATTTCATAGCGTCGAATGTACGAGTATCAATAGAATAAGTGATATTATTTAGAGTATTGGATATAATATTAATGTACTTAAGTTCATATTATAGATAATATCCCTAAATTTAACAGTCACACAGTGTGTCACGAAATAAGTGATATTATTTAGAGTATTGGGTATTATATTAATGTACTTAAGTTCATATTATAGGTAATATACCTAAATTTAACAGTCATATCAGCCTGAATATAGTCGGTTTCTTTGATATCATAAACGTATACGTTACAAAGGCGACGTATACTTGGCGAGTAGCGCAGAGCTTTGAGGCTAATTACACATCGGCATAGTTGACAGTACTACCCTACATTTCGAGTACTGTAGGCCAATTCTGGTAAATAACTGCAACAGCACGTTTGCACTTGTGACTTGAATCGTGCAGGAATAGTGCAGTGCAAATACGAGTATTCTATTAAAACAAATGAACTTCCTAACTCCTGTCATGTTACCATATTACAATCTAATAAATTGGATTTTTACTTAATGTTGACTCCTATAGTTTCACACCCGATTGCCCTTGGTTGCCGGCGTGGACGTATACCTATCTAACTGAAAAGAATCTACTTAATAATATTCCTTCAAACATTTCCCAAAACAAAACAAATATTTCGCATTATAAATCACCGCTTCAGAATATTAATTTCTCTCCGCAAAAGTTGCTTGAGACTAACATTAGCAAAACTGCAGATAAACTCCTTCACAACTTCTGTCATCGCTATACAAATGTCAAAACAATTTAACGGAATTAATAATATTGCAGGAAACGTGCAGGTGTAGTGCAGGTTTTTTTAAACAGAATAGCGAGTCATTTACTGGCAGCGTTGCTGCAACGTCGCTGCTGTCAGATCGCTTAACGGAATAACGAAACGTCAAAATGTACACATTTTGACACACGCCGCGTAGCAGTGCAGTTGCAGTTTTTTAGTAGAATCGGTCTACTGTACAAGCTCAGCATAATATAACTGGCAATATATATTTTTCCATTCCATTCCGCACGTGTGGTTAATAATGCAGTGCTGGAACACGGGGATGATATTGTATATGTTGGATGCGCTTCCAACAGAGATGGAAGGCACATTGCTGATGTGGAAAGACGAGTTAGTGCAGAAAAAAGTTGGATTGGAGCATGGGAAAATTCCTTGGTAGTAAAAGCTTTAGCGAGGAGGCACAGCTATATGCAATGCGTCCCAACGATATCTTTTGGAAGCGAGAGCCGAGTAAGAGTGCATGAAAGTAAAATAAACGCAGTCGAAATGCGATCATTGTGTAAAATTTGTACGTCTGTAGACCACGTTCGCAATGATTGTGTATGAAATAGTATTCTATTTCTAGTAAGCTACTGCTTTGACAATGATTATCGGTGTGAAAATAAAAAGAGGCATGCTCTGATGATTCGGACATGTAGAAAGTACCGGTGGCGCAGTGGTTAGTAACGTTATTTTGACACCAACGCTAGTAGGTTCGATTCCCACACGGGACAAACATTTGTGTGCACGAACATGCTTGTATGTCTTGGTTTGGATGTCTTCTATGTATCATAAGTATATTTACAAAAAGTTATTTACGTACGTTTATCAGTTGTTTAGTACCCATGACACAAGCTTCGCTTACTTTGGAGCTAACTGGCGCTGTGTTATTTGTCCGAAAATATTTATTTTTATTATTTATTAGATATACAAATGTTTGTCCTGTGTGGGTGTCACGGGCGTTGGTGTCAAAGACGCGTCATTCACGACTGCGCCTCCGAGCGCGTAAATTTTTTTTTCAATAAATACATCTATGTAGAACAACTTTAAAAAGCAAAACCTTATCCAAATACTAAATTTGATCCAAATCGTTAGACACGTTTTCGAGATGCACGAAATTTATTTATACTGTCTGGCCATAAATACTGTTACAATTAAAAATAAACAAAATATTATATTTGAATTTTGGAATCTGTCATTTTTTTATGATTGTTCATTAATACAACGGGTAAGTCGGAAGATATCGAAGCCGAGGAAGATCAAGGCTTATCTACCATGACGAAATTGGTCGTGTTTTATCAGAACGTGATGTCAGTAGCTGTAGATACTAAGGTGTATGAAAAGAGCTATGAATATTAATGAAGCGATTGAGGTGTGTAGCATTGAGTCATGTGGCGCTCGATTCTCTCTGCCTACTTGGCGAAGGTAAAGGAATAGCACAGCTGTATGTGTAAGTTGATGTATAAAATTAGATTGATACTAAGGGCATACAGGACCGTAATAGTAACTAAGTAAGTATCAACAAGGGATTCCGAATATGCAGTCCAGTTTATAATGCCGGTCGCTTTTATTTGCTAAACAGTCCCACTGACAAACATTTTATGAGGAAATTAACATAAGCGAGTGTATTCTGTAATTATCATGTACCCTTTATGTAATTTACCTCTCGTTATATGGATTAAACCGTGTCACCTATCACAAAGGACACGCTGCACTGTGGAAAATGGAGGTCAGTTGCGGATCAAAAATCTGTAACTTCATGAGTTTTAATTATATCATGATGAACTTTAGTACAGATATACAGTAATGTATAGCGAAACAAATGGTATAAAGATAAAGATAAAAAACATTTATTTGCCATTAGGCTCTTACGGGCACTTAGACACGTCTTACATTCTTTAAATTAAATCATATTGTATCTTAATAATTTTACAGTTTTTTTTTTACTTTTAATAATGACTCTATATTTTTACGAGCATAAATTATGTTCTCATAAATATACTGAGAGGTAACCGTGATATTTATTACTATAACTATTATAAATAGTTCTCTAAGAGTTCTAAGGTATATAAGTTATAGTGATTTCTTATATGTATATAATGTAATACAGCATGAAAAGAAAAAAACAACAGAAAAAAACCACGAAAAGTAAGTATTTATTTAAAGTGAAATAAAAGGTTATAATGACTAAAAAAAGTTAAAACTAAGTTAATTACAAATCATGCATGAGTTGAAAAAAAAAATGGATAAAAATATCATAAAATAAATATTGCTAGTATCTTCTACCTCCCTAATCACCTTATGTCGGTAAGTAGTCATTAAAAAGAGTAGACTGGAAAACAAATCGCCACCTACTGAGATTCTACACATATTAATTCAGGATCAGTTGTAAGTGACGCCACTTTTAGAAGACTTAGTGCCTTTTTTTTTTTTTATATTGGCTCAGCATAGTGGCTCCTCTTCGCCTGTTGGTAAGCGAAAAGGGGAGCCCAAATTGCAGCGGCAACTGACAAAGGACTACGGTGTCCTGTCAGTTGACGCTACCATGCTGGCCCGCAAGGTGCTTCTTCACGCTTCGTTTGAAGGATCCCATGTTGTAGGAAGGAGGAAACACATGTGCAAGCAAGGCGTTCCACTTTTTAATAGTTCGACAGAGATAGGAGTTGCCGAACTTTTTAGTACGAGAACAAATGTCCTCAACAGTGGAATGATGACATCGCAAGCCTGCACGTGTGGTTCTATGACGGAAGGGAGAGGGTGGGATAAGGGAAAATAGTTCTTCAGAGCACTCACCATGGTACAGGCGGTAAAATGTACTTAGGGAGCCTATGTCCCTACGAAGTTGCAGAGGTTCTAGGTATTTTGTGACCTCTTCGTCGTCGATTATGCGGATAGCCCGTCGCTGCAACCTATCGAGAGCCTCGAGAAGATACTGTGCGGAGCCGTCCCAGAGATGCGAGCCTCTTCATCTAGATCTTTTACATTTTTTTCTTAAATTTGTTATATATGGATCTGACGTGTACAATAGAGGTTTAAAGACATCTTCATTTGTAGCTATTCGCGAACATTTTCTGGTATGATGTAGTCGCATGTTCCTGTAGTCTTTGTTGCGCAACTCTTGTGCATCTTCCGACAGCTGTCCAATAGGAAGAACTGCGAAATATTTTATAATATTTTCCCCGTATATAAGTAGCTTGTGTACTGAAGATGGCATGTAATACCAATTATACTATGAATATGCAATGGAAACTGCAAGATTATATGTGAGTGACATATAATCTTGCAGTTTCCATTGCATATTCACAAAATTTTTCGGAATCGATCATCATTCCTGAAGAAAGAACTTGTAAAATAATGTAGAGGCGTTTGATCAATGTTTCATTAACACCTATAATTTTCGCAGAGCATGTGCTGTTATAGAAAAATCTTCGCGCGGTATTCCCATCGTTAGTGTTTCCACTAACTTGCCGAGGTTTATCTACTATCAATCCCAATTTCTCCCTGAAACGTTTTTGAAAAAGTTCTTTCTTTTCTTTCTTCAATCTCTTATTTTCTTCAATTGTAGCAGACCAAGATTTAAAAGAAAGATTGTAGGAAATGTGTAATACCATTTCCATACAGCGAATCCAGGCGTGTAAGGTGGACAGTCCATATTTGTAGGCACAATTATTTTCAGGTCTGATGATAACATTCGACAAATCATTCATAAGTCGCGGAGTAGCCCCACATATCGTGCAGGTGGAACTAGAAGGAGTATCTTTAGTACCTGAGCTACTTTTTCATGTATCATTGTTAGAAAGAGTTCATGCTTCACTTGAACTGCAACATTATCTTTATTTATCAGTAGGTAATGGTTGCAAAGCCTTTATTTGCTCAGTGATTTCATCTACAACAGCCATGGTCTTGTTGGGAGTCTCCTTACAAAACTCTATTGAAATGGGTCTACAAAAACGAACAGATGAAGGTACCGGATTTTTCCAAATAACGAAACCCGACTGCTCATCAATTAATCTAATAGGGATCATAGAAGTGATGAACAAATTGGCATCAGAAATCGTTTCTGACTCCTCTGGAAGTTTTTGCTTGTATTGGCTTGGCTTTGACCAGATGAACCATCACATCCCCATTTACTGTAGAGAATTAATGTTTTATATTGTCGTTGGAAAACTGAATCGAATTGTAAAATTCTACCAACAGTATGATCCAATAAATGTTGAATATTAATTACTTTAGCATAAGAATTCGTGATCATAATTGAAGAAGATGGTGGATATTTTTTTTATTTCTTGTATTTTGTAGTATGGAGGGAATATTCAACATTTGCGTTCGCTTATCAAGCTTCTCAAGTACATATATTGCGCTTTTGTTAAATCCCAATCTATAAAAACACTCAATGCTTCCGGGTCGGAAAGCATTTTTATCTGGTCTGAGTCATTCCAAATACTTGAAATGTAGAATTTTTTATCGTTGTTGGCGTTCCGCAATAATTCGACAAGATGTGCTTCTGCATTTTCACCCAGAGCCCGTAGTCCCTGCACGTAGGCGTTATTGATGTGCTCGAAGCCATATTCTTCTAGTAGAACAGTATTTTTCCTCTTCTTGGTAGATTCTGAAGAGTCTCCATAAGCTACGCACGGTCTTCCTCGTTGGCCAGAAGTTGATGGTGTAGGATTTTGATCGGAGTCCGGTAAATTCACCGAATTCCCCGAGTCCAACCAAGTCCTATTAATCTCTAAAATCGTTTTTTAATCCGAGATGCCATAGTCCAGTGCTTGTTAAACGTAGGCAGAATGTGTCTTTGTATGTCACTTACTATAAAACACAGGTTTGTTTCAGAAACGTTAAATTTTTCCACTAAAAGTTTGTCAAAGTCAAAGTCAAAGTCAAAATCTTTTTATTCCGTAAAAATGGCTACATTTGTTTGGAATCGTCACAATTTTTTTCCCTACCGTGCAGTTTATGACTAGGTGAGCACTGATAAAAATACTGCCAAAAAACTCAGGCATCCCTCTTTTGGTATCCAAACAAATTTACATATTTTATTAATTACATTATAATTGGATCGACTCACTCCCAGGCATTTTTATCATTAATATAGTCAGATACTTTATAATATGCCCTGCTACACAATTTGGCTTTAATAGTAGTTTTAAATTTGTTAATTGACAATTCTCTTATATTGCTGGGAAGTTTGTTATAGAACCGTATACATTGCCCCATAAAAGAATTACTTATTTTGTGGAGACGGCTTGCATGTAAGACAAGATTATGCTTATATCTAGTATTTATGCTATGAGTATCACTCTTTTTACAAAATGAGTCTATGTTTTTATGGACATACAAAAGATTTTCATAGATATATTGCGATGCGACTGTTAAAATATTTATTTCTTTGAATTTTTCTCTAAGGCTCTCCCGGGGACCAAGTTTGTAGATAGCTCTTATGGCTCTCTTTTGCAATAAAAAGATGGTGTTAATGTCCGCGGAGTTACCCCAGAGAAGAATTCCATATGACATAATACTATGAAAGTAGCTGAAATAAACTATTCTAGCCGTATCAATATCAGTGAGCCGTCTAATAGTTTTCACTGCATAGGCTGCAGAACTTAGTTTTCCTGATAATTTTTCAATTTGTGGGCCCCATTGTAGTCTGGAGTCAATTGTTATACCCAAGAACACAGTTGTCTCCACAGGGGCTAAATTAGTTCCATTAACATGTACATTGGTAGCCACCTGTCTTACATTAGGTGTTGAGAACTTAATTACTTTAGTCTTTTTATCATTTAAAAGCAGATTATTAACACTAAACCAATGAATAACTTTAGAGAGAGCATCGTTAACTTCGTCATAATTACCTAACCGTCTATTAATTTTGAATGTCAAAGAGGTATCATCCGCAAACAACACAATCTCATGTTTATCCCTTACATAATAAGGTAAGTCATTTATATACACCAAAAACAAGAATGGACCCAGAATTGACCCCTGTGGGACTCCCATAACTACAGGGGACCCCGAAGATCTTTTACCATTAACATCGACCTTCTGTATCCTATTGCCCAGATAAGAAGACAGAAGTTCGAGAGCCTTTGGACAATGATTCCACGGTTCTGCCTCCCTCGATATAAGGAAGTATGAATCCTCATTTGGTACAGCTGAAGGAAGATATTCTAGAACTTCACTATCTGTGGAAATTATAGGCGTGGATGTTAACTCACTTGATGTAACACTGATGTGAATTGCTGAAATAATTTTTACGTACCTTTATATACTATTTTACAATACTGAATTGGGTATCTACATCGTTATTATCTCTTATTTTCTTATGCAATATGAGTTCAAATTTGATAAAAAATCCACTGTTATCAATGAATTATAAAATAAATTATAAAATGTACATACTTGTTCATGGGAACCGTCTCTAAGGTAAACCATAAAAAATAACGAATTTCCTATTCGGACTTTTATCACATTAGTTCTCATATCTTCTGAAAGAGCAAAAACGAACAGCTGATTTATGCACAATATATATGAATAGTTACTATTAATTAGCATAAAAAGTAGCGCACAGGGAGACTTGGGTAAAAGTGAAAACCTTCAATGAAAAAAAATTTGTGAAAAATAAGTTATTTGAGTAACTTAAGTACTCACTGAAAAATTAAAAAATAATTTGAATATTAAATAGCTGTAGTATAAAATATATAAAATTTCCTTTCTAAAAATGTAATATACTGCATATCTGTACCGAATATTTTTTTCACAATATTGATTTGAAACATGTATATGCAAAGTCTTAAGTTGGGCACCCCCGTCATCAATAAATAAATAAATCCCCGTCATCAATGAACTTCTGACTATGAAAAATAACATTATTTTAAGTATTAGGTGACAAAACCCTATTGAATAACATAGTTTATCTAATGGAGTATCTAATAAAATCAAAATATTAGTTAAATTCTGATATTTGTATAAACCCATTTATGAGATGCTCTTGTTCTACCATATTCCATAGTGCGCTGGCGTGACAAAACTGTCGCTGATGTGACAATAAAATTTGCCTAAGTTTTACTCAACAGATAGGTCTGTCATAGACCATATTATTACCATATAAGTTTTATCGGTGTGGCAATCGAAGCCTTCCTATGTCATATTACGTAAGTACAGTAGATAACGGATAATATATAGTCTCGGCATGGATTTGTAAGGTTCTGTTAATAATGGAACGAGAATTTGTTATGTCGCCACGATTTTTTGTATTTTAGAGGCACTTTCTGAGCTTTAGAGCACCTTCTCTTTCGGCCGAGCCTAATTGATAAGGTGCAATGCCTATAATTGGGATCATATTTAACTATAAAGTAATAGTGAGTTACGTACACCGCATAACTATTTATTATATTGTAATTTTCCGGAAAATGACAAATCTACCTATTTGTCATATGTTAAAAATATTGCCAAAATACTTTTTCAGGTTCTATCATTCTGCATTTAGACCCCTCGGTTGTACAATAGCTAAAACTGTTAAAATAACAACATCTGTTTTTATCAGATGTCTAAATCTTCAAAGTATCCATCAAAAATGATACATAATTATAATTATTTATATTTATTTGTCAAATAAACAAGCAAATATTTAGTTAGACTAGAAAAGATAAAGACAAGACTTCAAAGTAGGCATATTTTTTATTATAAATTGATAAAAAATACAAATTATAATATTGGACTATCTATGAGCAGACAGCAGATCATAAAAATATAATACTTAATTTAACCGACTATAACAACAAAATCATGTGCAGCTAATAAATGAATAACCAAATCAAAAACAGACTTGAAAGTGAGATTAAGCGCCGATTAATTGGTTAAATAATAATACATCTTGAGGCACGTCCAGTTAAGAATACTTTTTGTACAAAATACTCAATGCATCCAGCATTTAATTTCCTTAAAGTTGCTAAATTAGTGTTTTATTTTGCTTTAATTGAATAACATACTTAAATGACTTAAATACATTACGTTACCTTATTTTCATAAAATTAGCAATCTCTCCGAGACTGGAAATTTAATCGAGCATCTTTTCTTGCGTTCGCGCTAATAAACATCTCCTTAGTAAATACCTGTCATAAGATATAACGATGTTTTTGTAGAACATACGCTGTCGAGATGCGGCCATGTTTACGGGAGATATGCACGAGAAAAAGGTTTCCTGAATAACAATTATATAAAGTTAATTAAAAATAATAATAATAAGGCGGTTCTTCTCGACACGGCATGCATTGTGAGGAGGTTTCTCACTTTGGAGCCCTGACTACTGATAGCTTGGGCCTCCGCTCCGTTATCTGTGGGTGCCCGTTTTTATATTTTTAAATGTATTTTATAATTATATTAGTATATTTAAAAATGAAAAAGGAGATAAGTAATAAATAAATGAGATAATAATCTAATATATTGTAAAACATTATTATTATGTAAAGTAGAGATATTTCTATAGTCAGGCTGCTCTGTCCCCTATACATCTTACTTTAGCTTTATGACTGTTATATATCAAAAACAGCCGAGACCAACGACTCTACAAAATCACTAAGGAACTCAAGATGACTAACAGTATCAATTGATAGGTACTATCGGTTAGGAGATGATTTTCTCATACAATGTCGGACGTATAATGAGCACACGGTACACCGCATCTAAAATAGCTTTCTTAATGTTATCCCATTTTTTGGACCACTAGGATTGACGTGGTCCGTTACCCAAGCTTAATAATTTGGTGAAGATACAAATTTTTACATGGATTGACTGCCGCAACCCAAAGGGAAATTAGACCTTTCATAAGGTCACACGACATATAATGTATAATTTCTTGGCCGTGCGTGTTTCCTCACGATATTTTCCTTCGCTGTTGAGCAAGTGATAATTATCGCTTAATAATACAAATATGTTCAAATGACGATCCTATGAATTTGGTCAATAGGCCGAATCTTTATCTACTGGGCTATCACTGCTCAAATCTAAAATGTTCGGAAAAGTGTTAAATTTACAGGAACACCGTTCTTATATGAAATCTATATTTTTGTCTGTGTGTGCTTGTGTCTGTCGCTTTTTTTTTCGAATATTCGAATTTTGACTCGAAAAAGTAGAGTAGGAATGTTCAGGAACACCGTTCCTATATCTTAAGGAACATGGTCAAAATGGCCGACAAAAAAAAATATATTGTTATATAATTGACGAGCCATGTGTTCCGCTGGCAATACAAGCTTGCGCATTCTCAACTGGTTTTTAGGGTTCCGTACCCAAAGGGTAAAACGGAACCCTATTACTGAGACTTCGCTGTCCGTCCGTCCGTCCGTCCGTCCGTCCGTCCGTCTGTCATCAGGCTGTATCTTACGAACCGTGATAGTTAGACAGTTGAAATTTTCAGAGATGATGTATTTCTGTTGCCGCTATAACAACAAATACTAAAAAATAGAATAACATAAATATTTAAGGGGGCTCCCATACAACAAACGTGTTTTTTTTTTTGCTTTTTTTTTATAGATAATGGTACGGGACCCTTCGTGCGCGAGTCCCACTCGCACTTGGCCGATTTTTTTTGTTCGTTTTTGCTCGATATTGATAATGGCAACAGGTAGACGCTTGAAATATTTACAGAATTTTTAGTTACATATTCATTTTAAGAATAAATAATTAAATTAAAATAAAACAAATATTTAAGGGGGGCTCCCATACAACAAACGTGATTTTTTTGCCGTTTTTATAGATAGTGGTACGGAACCCTTAGTGCGCGAGTCCGACTCGCACTTGGCCGGTTTTTTTTTTATATATACAAGTTCAGCGTAGTGGCTCCTTTTTGCCTGATAGTAAGCGAAAGAGGAGCCCAAATCATTAATTTTCCTTTATCATCTTCTAAAATAACTACACTAGTATATTACAACGCAAACGCTCATGACGTGTTTGTTACACAAAAATGTCTTTCCCGTATATTGCTATTACCACCCCTAGTAATACAATAACTTCTTATGAGATTCCTGGTGACTTTACTCATTGAATTAAACATTGACTTTACTCAGTTGCAGAATTACAACAATTTCCATTGAGTTTAAATGTCGCTGTGGTATCTCGTAAGGTGTAATAACTTATTTAATTGGGTTGTTCGTGACTAAACATGACAGACAACGATGCACTGTTGCCCTTCTTCTTCTTAGCGTTACCCCATTTCCTTATACATTAGGATTGGTTAGGTCCGCTACCTAAGCCTAAGGATTTGGCGAAGATACTGATTTTTACATGGAACGAATGCCCTCAGATCTCCACAAGATGAAAAACTGCACCATTCTTAGGTTAGGTCACACTTCACCATGTTTTCCTTCACCGCCGTGCAAGTGATAATTACAAATTTCAAATATGTACATAAATCCGAAAACACGAATTTAGTGGTACATGCCGGGATTTGAATAGGGAACCTGTTGGTCAATAGGTCAATTCTTTATCCACTAGGCTATTACTGCTTGTACTTGCACGAAGCTCTAAAGTACTAAAATGCAATACACGTGTTTACAAAAGTACTTCATACATACATATTCTCGAATGTTACCCAGCGCGATGTACATTAGTTCGAACGTACAGTATATCAACCGAGATATTCTCGATTGTTTTCCAGTGCAATGCACGGACGCTTAACCAACTTCTGCAAAACATTCGAGAATGTGCGGATCGATATGACATGCTTTCGCACATTGCTGCTTTAAATTGCTTTGTGCTTTAAAATGCTACGTTTACTACTTCAAAACTTTTTGAACTATTAATTTTCAAACTTCTTGGCAGTAAAAATCTGAGCCAGAAGGCGCAGCTGGCTATGCACAATGCAGTGCTGGTCCCAGCGCTTACTTATGGAAGCGAGAGCTGGGTATGGCAGAGAGAGCATTAAAGTAGGATAAACGCGGTTGAAATGTAATAGTAGCTTGTAGACCGTATTCGCAATGATGAGGTTAGAAGAAGAGTTGGTCTGAAATAGAGCGTCGGTGTTAAAATAAGAAGAGGTATGTTCCGTTGGTTCAGACATGTAGAAAGAATGCAGGATGAAAGAATGAAGAAGCAAAAGTGGAAGGATGTAGGAGCCGCGGAAGGCCAAGACTTACCTACCACGTCGTGTTCTATCAGAAGGTGATGTAAGGAGTCTTAGAAACCGGCGAGCGTGCATGAAAAGAGCAATGAATGTTAAAGAAGCGAGTGAGGTATGTAAGGATCGAGTCGCGTGGCGCTCGGTTCTCTCTGCCTACCCCGTAAGGGATTTGGCGTGATAGACAGATAATTTTTAAACTTCGAAATTCAATATTTCAACGGCTAACTGTGCTTTACCTTTGTTTCGATAGACACTTGTTTATTAAGCGTCATGAGCATCATGTGCAGATCTGGTTGTTAAAGGCCTTAAAGACGGTCTTTAACCACTTATAGTTCAATATAAATATAACTAAAATGATAATAGTGGTACAATTTGAATGCATTAAACGAATCCACAAAATGTTACGCCATAACTAGAGTTTCCTGGTCAAGACACCAAAAAGTGTTAACTGACAAAGTAATTTTTAACTAGTAATTAATTCCGCAGCAAGTTAACTTCAAAATAGTAAGGCGAAACAATGGTGCATAAATCTGGCAATACAGTAGCAATGGTTTAGTGTCCGTGCCAGGATAACATCACAAGATGCAATTTAAGCTTATTGTCCACTGGTATTCATTTGTTTTTATTAATTAGAGTAACAGAATTATCGTTTGTTCTTTGAAAATAGTTAAAAGGAGTACTTATCAGATCGTACTGAAATGAGAGAGAAGGTTGGCTTGAAATTCTTGTATCTTTAATAAAATAATCATTACAACGAGAACAGCAAAGATAACTTTATTCCTCGCCTAATTGCTGGCAGATTGGCTAGCTGTTGTACGATTAACACTGATTTAAATAAATTAGAAATATAAACGGTAAAGAATATAAACAAACATTCAAGTTCCCACAACAAAATTTTATTTCAAAAATTTTTATTTGCGCCTGGGCCCTCCCGGGCACTTAAACACTTTATACATTTTTTGAAATATAGTCTTATTATATCTTATTTAATTCTCTTATTTTACTTTTTGTTTTTTAATCTGTTCGCATTTCAGAAATGACGGCGAAGAATAAATGCCATAAGAAACTTATCAATATAAGCCTTTTTTTAAATTAAATAAAATAATAAATAAATATTGTCGGACAAATGACACAACGCCATCTAGCCCCAATGTAAGCGAAGCTTGTGTTATGGGTACTAGACAACTGATAAACATACGTAAATACATTTTTTTTTAATACATATTTATTATACATAGAAAATACCCAGACCAAGACAAACAGACATGTTCATGCACACAAATGTTTGTACCGTGTGGGAATCGAACCCACGAGCGTTGGTGCCAAAGTAGCGTAACAACGCGTTTCACCACTGCGCCACCGAGCTCGTCAATTGTCATTTAGATATTACAATAAATTCACATTAGCATATTGGTACAACAACAATGTCAAATTGTAGAATTAAAGATTATTAAGTATAGGCAGTCTATGCTGAATTATTTCCACATATCTTTGTCAGTCACATATTCATCAATTATACAATAAGCCCTTTTACAGAGAGTATTTTTATTATACTTTTTGAATACATTGTCAGGAAAGGACAGAACCGTTTCATGCAAATGATTATGAAATCGTATACACGTTTTACACTGAAGTTTGAAAAAAACTTAAATATATTATATACATACATTATATTTTCATATGAATTCTTATGACCTCGAACTAGAAATTTATGGACTAGAATACGTCCCGTCCCTATAAAAAGCTGTGAGCACTTACCAGTTTTTGAGTAATTTCAGGGATACCGGGATATGTTTATACGAGATATATTGACATACTTTGGTCATAATTTAGTACGCTCTCTATCTCTAAGCTACCATGTCTAGCCAGAGGAATGCTTGTTTGTTTAAATAAAGTTATACGTATTACTTTCTCCATAATTAACAACAAAGTATAAAAGTTAGATGATTTGCAAAGGTGGGCTTATTCCTTCAAGAAATCTCTTCCAGCCGACCATTGCTTTTGGGTACATGAATGGAGGAATGAATGGCGGTAGGAAAAATAGATCAAAGAGTTAGAAAATGAAATGGATAGTGAATAAACATAACAACATATGTGATCAATAACGAAACCGCTACTAAATACGCACATTATGCTCAATTCAACGCGGGAGTATCATAGGACCCATTTAGTCGCTTATTAAAGGAGCCTATAGTCTGCGAAGTGCTATGTATATTGTAGCTTAACTTCCGCATTCACGATGTCATGAAACTCAACCAATCGAAAAGATTTTTTCATTTAGAGATTTCAATTGAATCGATGGACATACACCTTTCGTGGATTATTTATTCCATTAACTGCTGCTCTGATGCAATAATATTTGCATTTGGTCGTTACTTTTGTTTTGTTATGTGTCTGCCAAGTGGTTTTGGCGTAATCCCCTTAATTTGCTAGTAACTCTATTGTGATGATATAATTTTTGAAGAAAATACATTCGTTGTTATTCCAAAGTACTTTTTTTATAAAAGGGTAAAACGATATTTTGTTGGTTCTTGTTTTCGGGTATAATTCTGAGTTTTTTTAATTTTCATTTGTCACTCATTGTTGTAAAGGTCATTGTTGTAAAGGTCAGGTCAAAAGTTATAATGGATTAAAAGGTACTTATCGTATCGTAAGGTGTGGAAGAATTGTCATTTTTCATGCTACGTGGTAAACAAACAATGATTCTGTTGTAAAGTGATTATATCATCAGGGAAATAACCTATATTTATAACTAGTCTGGTCATAAATACTGTTACATAGAAACTTTTCTATTTTCAACTCTTTAATTATTTTGAATTTGGAACGCGTTTATTATGTTAAAAACTTTTTTCGCTTTCCCGTCGTTTTACATATTTTTTCGTGTTCATTATCAAATTGTTATAATTATATCAATTGAATGGGGTGTTAAAGAAAACAGGATTGCAGTGATTACCTTACACAAAGCTTGCCTTCGGTCATATTCAAGATACTTCAAAAGTTTGGTATCAGTCGTATGTTCGTATATCATACTATCGACAGGTATAATAACACTTTCTATGTTGTAGACCATAAAAGATCGGGGTGACCACGTGCTGTTAGAACTACAAAAGCTATTAATGCTGTTAAAGCCAGAATTTGGCGAAACTCCCTTGGGAAACAAAAAATCTTATTGCGAGAAATGAAGATTCCCGCTAGGACCCTGTTGCGTATAATAAAAAAAGATCTGAAGCTCGGTGCTTATCGTCGATATACAGGACTTGCCCTAAATCAATCCCTACAGTTGAAGAGAGTGGATGCCTTCTGTCCCGATCGCAGATAAAAGACATAGAAATATCCTCTTTACTTATGAAAAAAAAATCACGATTGAAAAGCACTACAGTAAGTAAAATGACAAAGTGTATGCACACAGTTTTAAAGAAGTCCCCCAAGTGGTCGGAAAGGTACAACGTGGTCATCATCCTGCATCTGTAATGGTATGGTGGGAGTTGTCATATCAAGGAGTCACAAAGCTACATTTTTGTGAAAAAGGAGTGATGACTTCAGCCAAAGTGTATCTTGAGACTGTCTTGGATCGTATTGTGAAACCTCTCATATATATATATATATATATATGTAGATTATTATATATATACGCATCGAGTAACGCAATTCTCGAGTAGAACGAGCTATTATTGGCTAGTCCGTGGATCAACTTCGCGGCATTTAACTGGTTAACAACTTTGACAGCAACGCTCGTGAGTTCGATTCCCATATAGGACACACATTTGATATTTCATAGAGGTGGCATCGCGCTAGTCAATGTATTACAAGCGTCCATAGGCTATGGTAACCCCTTTACATCTGGTGGTCCGTATAGTTCTATGTATCCCGACGTTGTATAAAAAAATTTTCACCCATTCAATTTTCATATAATTCTATTCATTCAAAGGTTGGAATAGCTGAGATACTTAGGTGCTAAAACACAACACAACAAGGTTTTAGTGAGCGCAGTCAAGTAGTTTATTAGTTTGTATGTTACAGTAGTAGAAGGATGACTGGTCAAAGGAGGGGAGGACGCTAGAGCGTAAATTAAGGAGGCAAACAAACATATTGGGCCACCTGAAGGATGAAGGAATGCAACGTTTTTTTTGTACATACGTAGGTACGTAAAAAATAAAATAAATAAAATTTTCCTACTAAATAAAATCTGAAATAAAGTAATCACAAAATAAGCTTAAACGGCCTTTAGGCAAATTTGCATCACAATTGTAAGTCACTCTACAAAATAACTTCACAACTGTCATTAAATATTAAAGCTCAAAAAGCTGGAAGAAGGAGTGACGGTGGATTTAATCCAAAAGCTAATTTGATATGCGCATCTTAGAGTACAAGAGACCTTCTACAAAAAGCCCTGTCGTAAAAGGTGGACATAAACAAAATTCTTTTTCAAGTTTAGACATACGGCTCTGTAGGGCTACCAAAATAAAGCTTTTGTAAAATATAACTAACAACTAGAAAACAAAGGCAAACAATCCGCCGATGCTACGTGGGGCTACGTGTAAATATAACATAATATAAGTATTATTGGGAAGTTGTCAACATCGCTGCATCTTGCCTAGAGTTTAGTGATTACTTCTTCACTTGCAAGAACATGGCACCCCTCCTCAAAGGAATAGTTACTTTAATGCTGTTTCATGTTTTTGCTGTCAGTGGGGCCGCTAGTCAAATACCGCTGGTACTACTTACAATAATGTCTTTATCTAACAATAATACACGCTTTGTACAGGTTAAATTGCATTCAGGTAGCCGAGATAAAGAATGTAAACAAACTTTCAGGGGACGCAACTTAATTTTTATTAAAGCTACTATATGTAGTCTTCTTCCTCCGAGCATTACTACTATTAGGCCTATCTCTTTTATATAGCGTAATTTATTATCATCATCATATCAGCCGGTATTCGTCCACTGCTGAACATAGACCTCCTCTCTAGAGTGCTGTTCGTCTCGATCCTGCGCCACCGGCATACCTGAAGTAACTAAAACTAGTCGATAGTACAACAATTGTCCACCTACTGAAAAAATATAGACAAGACTTCAAAGTAGGCATATTTTTCATTATGCGTTATTATTCGAATAGATTGTAATTAAAATAAAGGTCGGTTTTGTCCAGGCGTAGTCACACGTCATTACTAAATAGTAATAGTAATGTGATGCATCTTATTTAAACAGGGATACATCATAGGATTTGTTGCTATATGATTAGTTTCCACTAAAATTTAAATCATTGTCGACTCAACCACGTAGATGTTACTTGAGGTGCCAAATGTGACGAATTCATGTACAGAGATGATTCCCGTACCAACATTTAAAAACAGTAACACGTAGCGACAGTTATGCCGCCATTCCTGCCTGCCGAGTGAAAAGGACGAGGATACTTATCGCTTGATTTGTAATGAAACACAATAAATGCCGACGTGTTTATCCTTTTTATTTCGTCTTGTTGACTTACCTACCATGACCAAATTGGTCATGTTCTATCAGAAGGTGATGTCAGGAGTCCTAGAATCCGGCGTGCGTGCATGAGAAGAGCAATGAATGTTAAAGAAGCGAGTGAGATATGTAAGGATCGAGTCACGTGGCGCTCGGTTCTCTCTGCCTACCCCGCAAGGGATTTGGCGTGAAGTTATAGATAGATAGATTGTTGAACGCCATTTAGGTTGATTTTGGCTCTAAAGATGATTTACGAAGTAAGTTATAATATAAGAAAATTATATAACGCAGCGAAATGACCTCAAAATGGCAGCGAAGCGTCAGACAGTCGTTGAGTTACTTTGAGAATTGTATACCTCATTTTGGCTTCCGTTCAGATGATGAACTCTTTAATCGGTGACACCACCAACCATGTCTATTGCATCTAATTTGACTTAGTTTTTCATATTTACGTCTTCATTGTAGTCAAGATTTTATACGGGGTCGTACCAATAATTGTATATTATTTGTTTACCATCTTAAACGGCGGTGTGTCTCTTCCACATCGCTCATAAAACACACGATCCAAATTCATCTCAGAACGTAATCGCATAAAATGTATTATCAAGAATGAGACCTACCCCCACCAATTCCATGATGTTAAGTGACCCTGTTTTATGATCTATAAAGCTTTCTTTTGAATACTTGGTATTATTCCCTTTTACTGAATATTGTATGAGTGCCTTATAACACTTTGTATGATTTGTAGAAATATTCTTTTCTATATTGTAACGGAAGTCTGAGCATACTATTGTGAACTAATATAATGGAAGATCTTATACTGTAGGTACGTTCTTAGTTATTTATGCAACTGTCGTAAATTGAGGGGTATCAAAACACGAATGTGGCTGTATCATACGTAGCCGATTACTAGAAGTAGTGTTGTAATAACTTTGCATTCATGGAAATATTAAATTACCGGATTATTACAAAATAAAATAGTTATTTATTGTAATATATTTTTCTTTTCCTAGGCCATTAGGAGCGGGGTCGGCTACCTAAGCCTAAGGATTTGGCGAAGGTACTGATTTTTACATGGAGCGACTGCCGTCAGACCT
This sequence comes from Pyralis farinalis, assembly GCA_947507595.1. Classification (NCBI taxonomy): domain Eukaryota; kingdom Metazoa; phylum Arthropoda; class Insecta; order Lepidoptera; family Pyralidae; genus Pyralis; species Pyralis farinalis. The sequence continues at coordinate 33,180,543 of OX382260.1, read as the reverse complement.
CCATTATCCTAAGGGAACACCAGACCTATCTTGGGTAAGTTTTTTAAAATATAATTTCTTGAAAGTGCTGGTTTCCTCATGCGGTTTTCTTTTATAACCAAGCATGTGATAATTACAAATATGTACATAAATTCGAAACCATGAATTTAGTGGTACATGCATTGTTCTCATCCGTCGATTTGATTATGAAGAAAAAATCAAACTTCACCCACATTTTATAATAAAAAATACATTTAAAAACGTTTGCCAAAGACCGCTAAGAAGATATTTGAGAAATTCAGCATTAGTTTTATTTTTTAAGGCAGTGGTAATTTCAGTTTCAATCAGGCAATTTGATCAGCTTAGCATATAAAGTGTATGGAAAAAAAACATTGAAAGGAGAATGGAGGTGAAATCTGATAAAATGCTTTGCGAAGCACTGGGTGGATTTCGAACCGTTGCTCAATGGAGCGTTAGATACACTTCTAGGCAACGGAAAATCGAAGAATGACGAAACAGATAACAATGTGAAACTGGAAGGCCAAGCATTCCCCGACTCCTACGTCCTAGCATGATCACAGTGGTCGTGTTTTATCTGAAGTTGTCACGAGCCGTACAAACCTGTGCGCGTGCATGAAAAGAGCTAGGAATGTGAAAGAAGCGAGTGAGGTATGCAAGAATCCTTTCTTATGGTGCCTTGTTCTCTCCGCCTACCGCGAAAGCGACGTGGCGTGAACATGTCAGTGATAATTTCAAGTAGTTGTAAATATACTAATTCTGTTTAGTAAAGTACTGTAAAAGGAAAAAGTTAGTTAACACAAAAATAACCTTATTTATTGTAACGAAAATTAATTACTAATTAAATAATTTAATCTTTTAGAGTAAATTGTTTAATTAGAATACGACGAGGGTGTGCTTAACAAAGTTTCGAGGGATGCCCCATCTGGATCACGACTGACCACGGCACAGTTGGAGGCTACGGCATGGCTGGCATGGCTTGAGGCTCCGATGAGATGGAAAAAGTAAGCGGAGGTCAAGTAAAGATGCAGAGGCACAGCGTTAGCACAGGCTTAGTAAGGGTTAGTGTAGAGAGTGGTGGCTTATATACCCTACCAGGCCCGTGACCTGGAAATTTTAAAAATGAAAACAATATTTTATTAAACGGTAAATATTATAATTTCAAAAATAACAGAAAATATCAGACACCGTAAGAGCCAAAAACGACTATCGCAAACGGGTTTTGCGATAGATACATTATATTTTGACATGAAAAATAAAAGATAAATTGCAATATGACAATGTAGAGAAATTGAAAATTTAAATTTTATTTGACGAATTTGTACAAAAAATAATAATAATTGAACCCCGCAGGGCAGCTGGTGGTAAGTTGTTAGTGCGTAACGGTATCACGGGTAACCGAGTGCTCCAGAGAGTCGATCAGAGCGTCTTCGTCGGTCGCAGTGGAAATCCAAGAAGGGTAGCAGGACTATCAACTCTGGCTTGCCTTCATTGGCCATCCAGAGAGGAGTCGATAGAGTATATTGCTCTAGCAGGTGATATGCTCCAGGGGTGGAAGTGTTTAAGGGCATAACGCCGCGAGTAACTTCGGAGAAAGCGCTGCACACCTCTCGATATCACTGAGTCACTCACATCGGTGTTGACCCCGGCTGACTTTCTCCTTAGTGAGTGGCGAGCCACCGCCTGCCGAAAGTAACATCAGATATGATAGTTATGGCAGGCGTCCGTCCCTCTTCTGCAATAGCCCGGTTCTAATAATACATCCAAATCTCATTTTTATATTTCACTTTTTTCCGACATATTTACAATAGTACCAATACCTGCCGTGACCTGTTCATTGGTGCCATTGATAGGTATCCCCTGGAGCGGGTCACGGCGGGCCTACAACATTACATACAGTCTTTTCGAAGGGACCTCTACGCGTTGGATCCTTAGCCCGCGCACGCCTATCAAATGACCGGGATTAATACCCGTGAGTGGAAAGAAGTATAATGAACAAAAAAAAGTGTAGATCGTTTAAGGAACTGCGAGTATGTAACTGATAATGCTATCTAAAGTATTATGCTATAACTTCACGCCAAATCCCTTGCGGGGTAGGCAGAGAGAACCGAGCGCCACGTGACTCGATCCTTACATATCTCACTCGCTTCTTTAACATTCATTGCTCTTCTCATGCATGCTCGCCGGTTTCTAGGACTCCTGATATCACCGTCTGATAGAACACGACGTGGTAGGTAAGTCTTGGCCTTCCCCGGCTCCTACATCCTTCCACTTTTGCATTGCATATCTGCTTCGTCATTCTTTCACCCCACATTCTTTCTACATGTCCGAACCAACGGAGCATGCCTCTTCTTATTTTAACACCGACGCTCTCTTTCAAACTAACTCTGTTTCTAATATCATCATTGCGAATACGGTTTACAAGCGTTACGCCACAAATTTTGCGCAGCGCTCGCATTTCGACCGCGTTTATCCTATTTATATATCTATATTTCATGCTCTCTTTGCCATACCCAGCTCTCGCTTCCATAAGTTAGCGTTGGGACCAGCAGTACATTGTGTATAGCGAGTTGTGCCTTCTGGCTCAGGTTTTTACTGCCAAGAAGTTTTCCCAATGCTCCATTCACACTATGTACTCCCAGCACTCACTCGTCTTTCCACATCTGCGGTGTACCTTCCATCCCTGCTGAAAACGCATCTAAGATATACAAACTCATCTACTTGTTCCAACACTTCATCATTAAAACGTAATCCTTACATTAGTTCTATCTAAAGTACTTTCATAAGTGCCTGAAATATAGATGTAAACAAAAAAATATGATATATAAATCGAAGAAAACATAGAATTTACACACTACGGCCATTAGGAAAATAATAGGAGATTAGTAAGTAAAAAATCAAAAAGTTATGCTATTAGAATTCACATAATTTCAAAATAATGTTTTCAAATTGATTGAATACTACATGAGAAGAGTAATCAGATTTTCTTGGCACGTAACTAGAACACATAGTTAAAAGCTACAGTACGAAGTTAAATCCAGAATTGGTTTAACTCTCCACGGACACTGGACAAATTTATGTCCCAACTTTTAGTTTACTGTCTTCGATGCAGGTCAATACAGTGGGATGGTTAGACATTCCCAGTATAGAATGGTGTAGTTTGCGCTGGTGCCTCGTTTACTAACTACTACTACACTAGTAATCACAGCTTTTTTCATAAATGCAACCGTTGAATCCAGAAGTCAGCTATATAAGCGATTTGTTGATTTATTACGGTTAAGGTTGCTTGTTGGGAAGTAAAAGGGCAGACGCCTTATAGTTGCGTCCATTTTCTTATCGGGTAGATAAGAAAATGGAGAAGTCTTCTTCCTAAATCGCCTTAATTACAAATACAGGTAAGCTCTTCTTAAATCCTCTTTGAAATACAAAGATCAGCGCCAAGGGAATCTTTGATTATATAAAAACATTATAAATGACAAATACGAGTAGCTCGTAATGGCAAGAGTTGTGAAGTCGATTACTGCACAAGTTTTGTGTGCATGAACGTGTCTTCTTGTCTTGTTCTGGGCGTTTTCTGTGTATAATATATATATATATGTCGGAGGAAGTGACGAGTCGAGTTGATTGTTGGTTGCATATTGCGAAATGGTCATTGTTTACTTTTTAAGTAGGTAGTCTGTAAAATCTTAATTTGAGTTAAATTGATTTGTTATACTTAATTGATTACTTAAAACTTTCCTTACTTAATAAAAGTCACGAATAATACGTGTTACGTCACGTCCAATCAGAGCAGAGGGCATGCCTCGAGTGGGGTTGAGGCGCCATCTTGTTGATCGCGGGAATGATCGGCTTTGGAGAGGCATTCAAGTTGTATCGGTGGATCGAGGTGGATCCGGGAGCGAATCGTTATTCAATAGAGTCAGATCGGTGCCTCGAACCTGCTGCTCGAATTTAAACATTGTATTTTTGTTTTATAATAATTGTAATATTGGAGAGTGAAGAAAAACATTATTAAACTTTATTTAAAATCCGACAAAACAGTGTCTATTTGCTTTCGTGCTCGCATTTAACCCCAATGACGCCCACTAAACCTGTGACTACTGATGAAAATGTCGCGGAAAATACTGGTTCTCCGACATCAGAAGCGGGACCGGTGCAGGCACGAAACGTAAATGAATCGACCGGAGTAAATGACGGTTGGCGCGCTTTATTCGAAGCGCAACAAAACAGCATGAGACTACTCGTGGAGGCACTACGCAACCCGCCGGCGGCGCAGTCTACCGAGGATAAGAACATTACGCTGCCTGAATTCCAGCCGGAAAACGCAGACACCGACGCCCGAGCCTGGTTAGCAACCGCGGACATCTGCTTATCGGACTATGACATGCAGGGAAGTAAACTCATTCTTATACTTAGTAAGGCTATGAGAGGCTCAGCTGCGACTTGGTTTTCCCAGATAGCTTTTCCTAGTATGAAGTGGATCGATTTTAAAGAAATTTTTCTTTCTCGTTTTGATACGTTGGAAACAAGCGCAGTGACGGTTTTTAAGACATTAACTGGTAAACCGCAAGAGGGTGAATGTCTCGCCGCGTACGCAAGCCGTTTATTTACTTCACTCATGTCACGATGGGGTAATTTAGGCAAGGAAGAAATGTTGGTGTCTATTATACTTGCACACCTGGGGCAAATCGAGCCACGGTTGCAACGCACCATTTTTTCCGAGGAAATAACTACCCGCTGTAAAATGCAACGCGAACTTATGGCATTCTCCTATCGCAAGCGGAGTTATCAAGAGATAACAAAGGCCAGTGCAAGTACTATGCAAGATAATAAGCGGCCTAGACTGAGTTCTGCATCCACAAAATGTTACGCCTGTGGAAAACTTGGTCATAGATCTTTCGAATGTTTCAGCCGTTCATGTGACAAGCAGCAAACAACCTCGAACTCTGATCGCCCCATTACGGCAGTGGCTGCGACGAAGCCCCCTGTGACCTGCTACAAGTGTGGTGTTGAGGGTCACGTGGCATCACGATGCTCAAAAACGTGGCCGGTTGCAAGCAGTGGCACACAGCCTGCAGCCACATCCAGCATTGTAAAACGAGTGGACGTATGTGGTGTGAGGCCTGTCACCGGAGTGATTACACAATTTGGTGAGCAGTTCTCGTTTTGTTTTGATTCCGGTGCTGATTGTTCCTTGATTAAAGATGGTGTCTCACGTAAACTTGTTGGTACACCACAGCATGCAATTGTAACTCTGACTGGTGTAGGAAAATCAAGCGTGTTATGTGATTCTCAAATTTTATCTCAAGTAACTCTTTGTGGTCATGACGTACAAATATTGTTTCACATTATACCTGACGATTTTCTAAGTAATGACATTCTGATCGAACGCGATTTATTGGCCTTGGGACTGTCGGTACACATATCAAGTGATACACTTGCTATAATTGACAAATCTTCTCTTGTTAACATTTGCGATGCAGATAACTTGGTAGCTGATTTTGATGAAGTAGATACAGACATTTCGGATGATTTTAAATCTCAATTAATAAAAGTTCTTAGTCAGTTTAGGGATTCGTTTGTTGAAAGTACACCCACTAGAAGAGTAAAGACAGGTGAGTTAGAAATTAACCTAGTAGACCCCTACAAAGTCGTGCAACGTCGGCCATACCACCTGAGTCCCGAAGAACGATTAGTAGTACGCAATAAGTGTAGTGAGCTGCTATCTGCTGGAATTATTAGACCTAGTAAATCGCCTTTCTCTAGCCCAATACTATTAGTGAAAAAACGGGATGGAACAGATCGAATGTGCATAGATTACAGACAATTGAATTCAAATACAGTTCCTGATCGTTATCCATTACCTCTAATATGTGATCAAGTTCAAAGACTGGCAGGCGCGCGTTTTTATTCTTGCCTCGATATGGCCAGCGGATTTTACCAAATTCCTATAAATGTAGAGTCAAATTCGATAGAAAAGACCGCATTTATTACCCCAGACGCGCACTATGAATTTACGGCTATGCCCTTTGGCTTACGAAATGCTCCTTCTGTTTATCAAAGAGCAATCAATACAGCTTTGGGTGACTTAGCGCATTCCTACGCAATTGTATACATGGATGATTTAGTTATACCTGCGGTTACTATAGAGCAAGGACTGGAAAGATTGCACATAGTATTAAAAACACTTTATAATGCTGGTTTTTCGTACAACATCAAAAAATGTGTGTTTATGAAAAAGCAAATCCAGTTTTTAGGGTATGAAATATCAGAGGGCGAAATCAGACCTAATCCCCGTAAAATAATTGCATTGACTAGCTCCTCGCCACCACAAACCATTACTCAACTGAGACAGTTTTTAGGCTTGGTATCCTACTTCAGACAGTTTGTCAACAATTTTTCGCTTAAAATGGCTCCCCTCTATCGTCTGTTAGCTAACAATAATTCAGAAATAATTTGGACTACAGAACATGAAAAAATTAGACGGGATATAATTTCAGTGCTAACTTCATCCCCAGTTTTAATGCTTTTTGACCCCGAACTACCTATAGAGTTGCATACCGATGCTAGTAGTGAAGGTTACGGTGCCATTCTTTTTCAAAGAGTTGATACAAAACTACATCCAGTAGAGTATTACAGTAAACGCACTACTGATGTGGAGTCTCGATACCACTCCTACGAACTGGAGACACTAGCGGTTGTTAATTCGGTCAAACATTTTCGTCACTATCTGTATGGCAGGACATTTACAGTTGTTACTGATTGCAATTCGCTGAAAGCTTCTAGAGCCAAAGTAGACTTGACTCCTAGAGTACATCGGGTGTGGGCCTTTCTCCAGGCTTTCGATTTTGATATACAGTACAGGGAGGGTAGGAGAATGGCCCATGTTGACTTTTTCTCGAGAAATCACCTGCCCGAAACGAACAGTAATATTAGCAAGGTTCAGGGTTCAAATAAAGTGAATTGTGTTGAAGAAAAACGCATCAATATAGCCGAATTATCTCCGAACTGGTTACAAGCAGAACAACGACGAGACCCTGAATACAGTCAAATTATTCGTAAACTTGAAAACGATGATCTTGACTTAGAGAATTGTAGGATTTATGAATTGCGATCTAATGTGCTCTATAGGAAAATCCAAAGAAATAACCGTAATATTTGGTTACCGGTTGTACCCAGGGCTCTTCGTTGGTCGGTAATAAATCAAATCCACGAGTCGATTGTCCACTTAGGATGGGATAAAACCTTAGAAAAGACATACCAACATTATTGGTTTCCCCATATGTCAAAATATGTCAGGAAATTTGTTGAAAACTGCATAACTTGTAAAGTTTCCAAATCGAGCAGTGGTAAACAACAAATAGAGTTACACCCAATCCCAAAAGTTAGCATTCCCTGGCATACAATTCACATAGATGCCACAGGAAAGCTTAGCGGCAAAAAAGATCAAAAAGAATACGTTTTTGTTCTCATAGACGCGTTCACTAAATATGTGTTACTCAGGCATTCTTTGAAAATCAATACGGAGAGTGCAATTGGTGCTCTCAGAGCGTCTATATCACTTTTCGGAACCCCTGTGCGTATAATTGCGGATCAGGGCAGGTGTTTTGCCAACAAAGAGTTTAAAGTATTGTCTTAGGTTTTCGCGATTGTTACACATTGAATTAAACAATTTTTAACGGAAATATCGCGTATTTTCTAGACGTAAACATGCTTGTACCTTCTTGCGTTAAACCACCAAAACTGTATGGATTACCGAAAATACATAAAAACAGCATTCCTTTACGACCCATAGTTAGCCAGATTGACACACCAACCTACAAACTGGCTCGACATCTATCGAAGGTATTCTCACAACTTCGTGGACATACAAGTGCATATGTTAAGGATTCCTACCATTTCATTAGCCAAATAAAAGACCTAAAATTGACTAGTGATGAAACTATGGTCAGTTTTGATATACAGTCACTATTCACCTGCCTACCTGTACAAGACTGCATAGAAATTGTGAAAAGGAAGCTTTGTGAAAATGACATGCCTGAGGAATATGGAGAACTTCTAGAACTTTGCTTAACATCTGGCTATTTTCTTTGGAATGACGAATTTTTCACCCAAATCGATGGCGTAGCTATGGGCTCTCCCATTTCTCCTGTCGTCGCTGACATTTTCATGGAAGACCTTGAGGAGAGAGCGCTGTTGATGGCACCGGCTGTGCCGAAGATGTACAAACGGTACGTAGATGATACTTTTGTTGTCATACCTAAAGATAAAGTGTCTATATTCCTACACCACCTTAATTCCATCAACAACAAAATCAAATTCACCATGGAATTAGAGGCAAATAATTCACTAGCATTCCTTGATATATTAATTACCAGGAAACTTGACAACTCACTTACTCACACAGTGTATAGGAAACCCACCCATACAGACAAATATCTCAATGGTAACTCACACCACCATCCATGTCAGTTAGCTACCGTAGGCAAATCTTTGTTTCAGAGAGCACAAGGCATCTGCGACGCTGAGCATCTAGAGGAGGAACTCCAACATGTCAAACAAGTACTGCGGAGCAACAGTCACAAACTCCCTCGTATGCGTCACAGAAGCCGCCCGAAGCCACCTACAGTTGAACGTCAACCTGCCATCTTACCATACTTAAAGGGAGTCACAGACAAAATTGGCAACATCTTACGGCGAGCTTCAATTAAAACTTACTTCAAGCCCCATAAGAAGATCAGTCAATTTCTAAGACCTATCAAGTCTAATATCCCCTTACAAGATGCAGGAGTATACAAATTAGACTGCGAATGTGGTTTATCATACATAGGGCAAACAAAGAGAAGCGTAGGTACTCGTGTGAAAGAACACATTGCTGACATGAAGAATAGGCGCGATAAAAACTCTGCAGTCTGTGAACATACACTGGACCAGCCAAACCATTACATCCGGTTTGATAAACCACAAATCCTCGCCAAGGAGAATCGCTACATGCCGAGAATGTTGCGCGAGGCTATTGAAATAAGAAAACACCCCAATTTCAATAGAGAAGATTGGCAAGTACCACCTGCTTGGGATCCAGTCCTAAAAATGATCAAATCCCAAACCCAAAGATCTAAAAAATGTTCGGAAACTGTGAGCGATTTTTGTGTGAATCGGAACATATATAATTAATCCATCCATCCATGTCGGTAGATGTAATAATTGAATAACTAATGTAAGACAAATACCACCTTAGTCTTTCTGCGACCACGGACGCTGCAAAGCGTTCGAAACGTCAGGTTCAACAAAATAAATAAAATACGCGATATTTCCGTTAAAAATTGTTTAATTCAAAGAGTTTAAAGATTTTTGTACTAGACACAACATTCAACTACATTTAATAGCAACCGGTTCTTGTCGTGCCAACGGTCAAGTAGAACGGATAATGAGCACTCTCAAAAATATGTTGACTGTCGTTGAAACAAGCCCAAATAGATCTTGGCAAGATGCGTTAGATGATGTTCAACTATCTATAAACAGCACAATTCATAGAGTAACTAAGGCAAGTCCATTGGAGTTGTTAATAGGGAGAGTAGCTAGACCCTTAAATTTATTAACTATACATGACGATGAGGTTGAAGTAGATGCAGAGGAGATCCGAGAACAAGCTGATAGGCTAATAAAAAATAATGCATGCATTGATAAAGCACGGTTCGATAAACACAAGGCAAAAGCTACTTCATTTTCTATAGGAGATTACGTTTTGATCGAAAATCATGGGCGGAATCAAACAAAATTGGAACCTAAATACAGAGGACCTTATGAGGTCATAGAAATACTAAACGGTGACAGGTATCATCTCAAGAGCTTAAATTTTAATCGTACTTACAAGTACTCTAGAGACCGCTTACGTCCACTCCCTGAATCCTATGTCCCTACTGAGCTGGATCCATGTTCGTCGGATAATGACGATGGTAAGATCTTTGTAGTTGTAGTAAGTAGCTCATATATTCTGTTATTTAGAGAGAATAGTTGACTGAGTATATGTCGGTATTTGATGTACGAGTATGTAATAAAACGGCGTGGTGGCTGTTAAGAATTTATTAAGTTGTTGGTGGCGAGGTGGCCATTTAAAAGCAGTGAATATGATTGACTAAGTGGCGAGGTGGCCGTTGATCAGAGTCATTATTAAAGACGACAAAGCGAGGTGGCTAATTACAAAGTGAGGTGGCTAATTACAAAGTGAGGTGGCTAATTACAAAGCGAGGTGGCTAATTACAAAGCGAGGTGGCTAATTACAAAGCGAGGTGGCTAACTACAAAGATAGGTGGTCAATTACAAAGTGGTGGCTAATCCAATAACAAACGGCGAAGTAGTTGTTTCGATATCGTAAGGATTTGATTTAGCATTAAGAGAAGGTAATTAGAATCCAGATTCTGTTAGTAAAAACTCATTGCAAGGTGCCTATTTGAAGCGGCTTAGAAAATATTTTGAGTAAGGTTGTTGTATCAGCGCAGAAGATTAAATAACGAACACTTGGTCAGGAGAACTATCTTATCCAAAATTTTCTTTTCTACTTTACAGATAACGATGATGCTCGCCCTTCAACATCACACGAGGACGTGTGATACGTCAGGACGGCCGTGTCGGAGGAAGTGACGAGTCGAGTTGATTGTTGGTTGCATATTGCGAAATGGTCATTGTTTACTTTTTAAGTAGGTAGTCTGTAAAATCTTAATTTAAGTTAAATTGATTTGTTATACTTAATTGATTACTTAAAACTTTCCTTACTTAATAAAAGTCACGAATAATACGTGTTACGTCACGTCCAATCAGAGCAGAGGGCATGCCTCGAGTGGGGTCGAGGCGCCATCTTGTTGATCGCGGGAATGATCGGCTTTGGAGAGGCATTCAAGTTGTATCGGTGGATCGAGGTGGATCCGGGAGCGAATCGTTATTCAATAGAGTCAGATCGGTGCCTCGAACCTGCTGCTCGAACTTAAACATTGTATTTTTGTTTTATAATAATTGTAATATTGGAGAGTGAAGAAAAACATTATTAAACTTTATTTAAAATCCGACAAAACAGTGTCTATTTGCTTTCGTGCTCGCATTTAACCCCAATGACGCCCACTAAACCTGTGACTACTGATGAAAATGTCGCGGAAAATACTGGTTCTCCGACATATATATATAAAATATACTCTTACATACTTCACATATATTTTATATATTATATATATAATATATGTAAAGTTCGCCATAAAAATGGAACATAATAAACTATTGTATTCTAATCAAATGTTCGATAGCAACTGACTAAATGTACAGTGATTCAAAGAATACTTGCGACAAACAAATAAACTCATGCAAGTACTTGATCAATTCCAACGGATGATAGAGAATTGATACAGTTTAGTAGTGGTAGTTTGTGTGCATGATAGGGTTGCTTGTCTTGTGAAATGTGTGTACATTTCTTGAAATAAGTAATAACAAAAAAACACACAAATGGATTCAAAACAGATGTAAAGCAACACGGAAGATAAATTGACACACATACCTACCTACATTTTTTATTCAACGTGAACGTTCTTGCGACAGCACAATGGCAAATCAATAAATTTTACGTTTTTTATCTTTTAAATACTTTCATTATGAAATAAACTTATCGTTATGATATCCATTTTATCATATTATATTTATTATACAAAAAGTAAAATTTCATGTTTTGTTCATAGAATTAAAAATATGGAATTTAAATAGTCTTATAAAATTATTATTTTTTAATTTAGTATGAATGAATGGCTTTTATATCTACGAGTAGCACGAACTGCTGGTTCATTTACTATAAATATATTTTTAGTGAATGTCTTCTCAGGATAGTCATGAGAAGTGAGGGCAGTGACAGAAAATTGTTTAGTGTTAGCTGAGTGTTGAAATACGGAAAGCGGGAAGTCGAAGAAGAAATCAAAGAGAGAAGGAAAAATTAACAATGAAAAATAAAATGTTTCAAGTCTAGAGACAAAAGAAACTTTAGTGTAAATACGGTATAAAGAGACATGAAAATAGAAAGGAAAAAGACGGTCATTTGATGGTACAATGATCAGCTACTGATTTTATAGCCTATCTCCAGCCAGGCTTTTTTTAAACTTTTAGCCAAGTACCCACATAAAAACGAAATCTGCATTAGTAAAAGCGTTGTGATGAGTGGGTTAGTTTTCACACAATTTTAGTGTTAGGGACCACTACGATATAAAACTATTGCAATAAAAAATATATATATAATAAAATTATCAAGCATGTTGATACTAATGTTTTAAAAAGATATATATCGTTATGGAGTATTTTCTTCTACGTTGAGATCAATAAAAAAATAACGAAAGTTTTAACATAAAAGATCTTACACTCCGTGATCTATTACGACTTTATTTCATTAAAAGATTGACCTAAAAACGCATTTTAGAACGCTACATTTCCCAGATTGAATGGCGAGCTCGATATACGAGGAAGTATTTCCCAAGTTATACTTTATTGATTTTATCCGAAGGAAAAGTTAGTGTAAGAGAGACTGAATGTTCTTTTTGCAGCCAACTTGTCCATTCCAGTCGGTTGCGAGGCTATATAAGACAAATGCTGAGTCCACCTCTGCACCATTGGTAGAACTCTTGTTAATGTGCCGGAATTTAAACTTTAGTGTGCGAATAATAAAACCTATAAATAAATAAATAATGGCCAAGTTCGACAAGTCGGTTTAGTGATAGTTTCCATTTATTTCTTGAGACGTCGTGTATGGTCAATGATATTTATTAACTTAACTGTTAAGCTTTGGAGAAACGTCATACCCAATAGGAAATATAATATTTGAGTTGTAATTCTGGTAACTAACTATACATGTAATTATAACAACTAGTTGTTACAACAAAATACGTAAATTAGTTAAGAAATTTAAACTTGTACCCTGTATACTCCTTTACCAAAGACTCTCACCGTTAAGTCCTCAGTTTCATATAGTTAATTCTGACCCTCATAAAACACCTAAAACAATGTATAATAGAATACTTCAATACGTAAAAGAAATGGGTATTATAAAGCATGATTAGATCCATTTGTAATAAAACTGAATTACTCCATGATTCTATTTGCTGCAGGATTTTTATAAAAACAATAGGTGTTAAAGTATGAAATAGCCGTTTTATAGTAATACATATTTTGAATTGACATTAAACCTTCATGGTGTGAGATTTTGAAGCGAAACGTTTTTCACGTGATATTTATGAGGTCTTTTTTTAAAAAAATGAGAAAAATTTGATTTTCCAATTTCAATAGTTTTTTTTTATTCAGCTTAGACGGGAAAGATGGCTACTTCGAAAATCCGAGTAATTTTTGAATACGAGTTTCGACGAGGAACTAATGCGCCAGTAACGTCTCGCAATTTCAATGCTGCGTTTGGAGAGGAGACTGCTAATAAACGCACCATACGTTTTTAGTTTATACGCTTTCATAATGGAAACTTCGACTTGAAGAATGAACCACGTGGAAGATCGCCCACATAGGTGAATATCGCCAAATTGAAGGAAATGGTGGAAGCCGATCCGAGTCAAACTACCCAGGAATTAGCGGCATGGTTTAACGTTACCTTATCTACAATATAGACTCATTTGCAAAAAATATGAAAAATGGGTTACTCATGATTTGACTAATCTGCAGAAAGAAACGTGTGTTGAAACTTGTGTTGCCTTGTTGAATCGGTACAGAAATTAGGGAATATTGGATCGAATGGTGACATGTGACGAAAAGTGGATTCTTTACGATAACCGTAAGGGGAAAATACAATGGCCGACCCCAGGCAAACGCCGCAACAGTGCCCTAATGCAAAGCTTACCAATAAAAAGGTAACAGTAACTATTTGGTGGTCTCTTCATGGCAATATTCACTATAGCTTTCTCAGGTGTAGTCAAGCAGATGTTTACTGTGCCGAACTTCGAACAATGATGGCGAAACTGGCAGTGAAACAGCCCCGACTAGTGAATCGATATTCACCATTATTGCTCCATGATAACGCAAGACCTCACACTGCACGAGAAGCCGTTGAAACTCTACAGGAGCTACAGTTAGAAATCATTCGTCATCCTCCGTACTCGCCACACCTTACTCCAACATTATTTTCGTGATTATGACAATTTTCTACGTGATAAAAAATATTCTTCCCAGGAGGCAGTACAAAATGCTTTCACACAGTTTCTCGAATCTAGATCCCCAGAGTTCTATCACAAAAGTATAAATAAACTTCCAATTGGATGGCAGTAATGTATAGATAATGAGGGTAAATATTTTGATTAAATAAATATGTTACACCTTAGAAAAATTTAACCCCTAATAATATATGTAATTTCGTCAAGTCAAGTCGTTTCGTCAAGTCCGTGATATGACATTTTTTCAATACCATAATGTAAGTTATACATTTAAAATAATCTTGGTTCTCTTACCAATAATAGTAAATTATATACCGTATTTATACAACAAGAAATCAAAATAAAAAATTGAATTGAATTTAATTGAATAGTCCAATGGTCAAATAATTATTTGCATTTTTTTATTTGCCGATATATGCAAAAATACATATTATTCTCAAAGTCGTCCTTTCAAACTAACTGAAATTATTTTTTTAAAAGGGGATAGTTTATTAACAACTTGTTAAAGTAAATATTAGCATTGCTGTTAGAATTTTTAAAACTTAAAGGTTTTGATTCTATTGCCATCTCTAATCCCTTAGTACAAATTCTGAAAGATTCAGTATTAAGATACAAAAAAAAAAATAAACGTCGTTACTTGCTTGCAATAAATAAATTAACGCTGTATTTATAGCACTTAGGTATAATTAATTAATTAATTTATTTCTAGCAAATTCACATGCTTAATCTTTATGAAGTGTAAAATATTCAAACATCAACGAGAGTACTTCTTTCCTCTCGCAATTTATGTAAGACATTTAACTGTGGCGTTATTGTCATAAGCGAGGCTGTTTAAGAAGCCATAATATATAACATAAACATACTCTAACATAAACTAATTATAATAGCAAATACCTTTGAGAGCAAAGGCACGGAATTCATATAGTTCCTTCCTGGAGATAAGTTAATCGTTGAGAACTTTCTGGTTCAAGCCATTTTTTTTTCTGACCTTTGAGATCTTCAAGGCAGATGGATTATAGTTATTTTGAGGAAGTGGAATGGGAGTGATATAAATAATATGGGAAGACGAGGGGAATTCCTATAAAAAAGTACCATGTGCTCCGAATCATTAAAAATCTTTGCAGTTCCTTTTGGAATTACCTGATGCTATAATATCTTCGGAATACCAATACGTAGCAAAGGGTTTATTAACAGCCTAACGGGTCTCGTTCTCTGGAACAACACAGTACGTAACCATTGTGATTCCAGTGTACAAAGATTGATACTTGCCAGCGGATAACAGTGCGATTGTAAAATCAAGGTGTGAGCATTGTAACGAACAGTTCTTCGAAACACATCTCATTTTATAATCGGTAAAACGTCAGTAGACTGGCAGTACTGGACAAATTGTGGTGTTTTCCACCCATATACTGTAGCTGGCATCCAGATTTTCTTCTCTGTCACGACCACTGTAACGGAGACTTTGCGCAAGTTACCGGTTAACCCTCCTGGGATGGAGGTTATGCGATCCCGGGATCAGAAGCCCTACCGACCTGCAGGCAACCAATGGTTAGCCGTTTTATCAAGTGTATCCGACCGCCGTGCTAGTAGTTTGCCGTGTCCAGGCCGCTAGTAGCACTTCAATTGCTGCTTTTTCTTTCTTTAATAACGCTGTGGTAACGGCTTCTGTATGAATGCTGGTAGTTTTGGTCACATTTGGAATACAATAATCCCCTCGGAATTATTATTACACTGCGGTATTTCCTAGGTAGATAATTGGAGCAAGTTATCTTGCTATGCTTCCGCCACTATTAAAAAAATAAAAGGGTCGAGCATAGCACTTTCTCCTATCTTTATTTTAATCTTAGCTACATAGTTTTATTCACGACACAAATGTGTGGTCTTGGTATCCAAACCCAATTAGAGGGATCACTGTAGATTGTTTGTTGTAGTCCTAGAAACTGGGAGCGTATATGAGAAGAGGTATGAATGTTAAAAAAATGATTGAGGTGTGTAAGGACCGAGTCATGTGGCATGGCTTACACATCTCACTCGCTTTTTCGGTACACTCTGCCTACTCAGCAAAGAGTTTGACATGAAGTTATAGATAGATATATTGTAACGTACATAACGTACGTCTGTAGTACAAAAATAATATTCTCTTAATTTTGTAAAATCGCTTGCGCTTGTGATTAAATAAACAACCTTATACCTATTTTACACAGCTCAATGAATATCTCTAAATAAGTATTCCTAAGGAAGTTGAATTAGTGAATATACGTGCTTCACAGTATCCTTTTGCATTTAATATTAATATTTTCTGTTTAATCGAAAATCAAGTTTGTAATCTAACTATATCCATAACGATAGCTCAGTAACTTCGTGTCACCTACTTCTAATTGTTGTCAAAGTTTGGCATATTGTATGGAGCTCTGATAATACTAGCTGCTAGTGTGAAGGTGGAGCTCTGGCCTACCAAATATACATAAAAGAATTCATAATAATCGGTCGAGCCGTTTCGGGGGAGTGCAACCACAAACACCGTGACATGTGTTTTTTATATATGAGATACATACGAGTATCATCCATGAGGGTAAGTATTTTATACCACTAAAGTAAACAACAAAACTAAGGTAAATACGGCCTGCCTTATGGTGAGCAGTTACCGTAGCCTATGGACAGTCACTCAAGATCATTCGTTTATTTTCTTTTTCTTTTCTTTCTTTACACCGTCAAGTGGCATACGGCCGACCTGATGTAAAGCGAGAAACACTTTGGTGTTAACACCCCTGATGATAACACGGTAACTCCCTAGAAGATTTCTGGTAACCTCCGTCACTCGCAGGAACACAACAACCCTCCAGGCAGTGTTATTTGGTTGAGGTTTTATCATTTTCATCACCATCTTTAAATGGTGGTTCTGCAGATATCTATTACTGAAAGATTTAATAATGGCAACTAAAACTATTCTATATCTTCACGCCAGGTCCCTTGCGGGTTAGGCAGAGAGAACCGAGCGCCATAAGACGCGGTCCTTGCACACTTCACTCGCTTCTTTCACATTCATAGCTCTTTTCATGCACGCCCGGTTCCTAAGGCTCCTGACATCACCTTCTGATAAAACACGACCAATTTGGTCATGGTAGGTTAGTCTTGGTCTTCCTCGGCTCCTACATCGTTCCACTTTCGCATTGTATAACTGTTTCGTCATTCTTTCATCTTGCATTCTTTCTACATGTCCGAACCAACGGAGCATGCCCTTCAATTGTAAGCCTTTCTTCATACAATCGTCTTTCATTGTTGTGACTAGTGTTTGCAGTTCGGATGATGATTCTGCTATTAATACTGCGTCATCTGCATAAAGCAGGCAGTTAACCACTGAGCCACCCATTCGCATTCCCACATTCATATTTCTCATTCTCTGAAGACAACTGTCCAGATACAGGATGAATAGCCGAGCCGACAGCACGCATCCCTGCCTGACACCTATATTGGTATCAAACCAGGGTGATAAGCTGCCGTTCACACATGCTGTGCAATCCTCATAGGTGGATTGCACAGCACGTAGAAGGTAAAACTATTCTAAAAGTCGATTATGTACTTATTTGTTACATCAACATAACGAACACTAGCACTCACAGGTATTTAAAATGATAACTGCCATCTCAATAACAGATGTAAACGACATCTAAGATTTGATCAACATTTACATGGTTATGTTTGTATTATTAAATTATTAGAAAATCGTTTAATTAACTGTGAACAAATTGAAATTAGCCATAAATTATTCAATTGAATCTAATGTATATTAGATTAAATTGAATTACGTTATAGCTGATATACGTTATCGATTACTTTATTATGCTTTCCTTGAAATCAAAAGATTAAGTAGTGTTACATGATAAATCAGTTTATCATGTAACACTACTTAATCTGTGTGACTTCAGGTATTCATTATGACATCTAACTTGTAGCGGTCACACATAACTTCTCAGTCGAGAATTGCCGTGTTGCATAATATTGTTGAGCAAACAACGATATACTCCACTCGTCACCTTGGCACAGACAAATAAATTAGTTATCTGTCATAGAGCGCTAAACTAAGTAAAGTCGTTTGTAAAATTAAATTGAAACCTTCATATGGCGTGTAATCTGTACACATCTTCTTCATAAATTCTCTTTTTCTTCTTCTGCGTAAATAATATTTTGGACTTCATGTCAACAGGGTGAAAATCCGAAGCGATCACCGGATGGTAAGTGGCATGAAGAATCTTAACGTAAAGCTGGAAAGGTCT
Source organism: Pyralis farinalis (assembly GCA_947507595.1). Lineage (NCBI taxonomy): Eukaryota > Metazoa > Arthropoda > Insecta > Lepidoptera > Pyralidae > Pyralis > Pyralis farinalis. The sequence goes on along the minus strand of OX382260.1, from coordinate 33,162,098 downwards.
CGCCTGGTGAAGTCTACGCTCCGTCCATCTCGTGCCCTAATCCAAAACCTTGAAAGCTTCAAACTGGAACTTCAAAATTCCAGTGCCTAGATGATTATATAACACCGGACGATATCAACAGTAAGCTCGTGAAAACTGTCCATACATTGGGAGCTAAATTTCTTCAGCCTCGCCCACAAAGAACCTAGAAGCTTTAGACTAACACGCAGAATCTCATGCAGATCAGGCGTGTAATATGGTTGCAGTCTTCAGCTCATACACTAGAGTACAGACGGCTGAACAGGCAGATCTTCAAAGGCATACGGCGAGAATTACGCCAATTTAATACAATTCGTATTAAAGAGGCGATAGAGCAGAACCAAGTCTCCAAAGTTCTCGCCAAAGATCTGTCTGTTGGGCGAAGTCAACAAACGAAGCTAAAAACCAACACTGGCACCATTATTTCTAAGAAAACTGAGATTCTGAGTGAGATACAGATTTTTTATGGACAAGTGTACACATCGTCGCTACAGCCGAATAACAGTGTTAGTAACGACCCTAGAGCTAAACAGACCCGACACTATACCGAAGATATCCCGGACATCAGTCTGAATGAAATTCGTATGTCTCTCAAACAGTTTAAAAATGGAAAGCACCAGGTGAAGACGGAACGAGAACGGAGCTTCTGAAAGCGGGCGGAAAGCCGATACTTGTAGTCCTTCAGGAGCTATTTAATTTCGTCATACACTCCGGTGAAACACCGGAAGCGTGGAGCAGAAGCCTGGGCATGTTGTTCTTCAAAAAGGGTGGTAAGACCCTCTTGAAGAGCTATAGGCCGATATCGCTTCTGAGCCATCACAAACCGTCTTGCACGCAGACTTAATGAATTTCAGCTTCCCGAACAAGTCGGATACCGAAAAGGCTTTAGCACCATAAACCACATACATACACTCCGTCAGATTATACAAAAGACTGAGGAGTATAATCTGCCATTATGTCTGGCGTATGTGGACTACGAAAAAGCCTTTGATTCCGTTGAGAATGGGCGGTGCTACAGTCTCTCCTGCAATGCCGAATTGACTATCGGTACTTCGAAGTGTAGAAGTGCTTGTACGGTAGGGTAACGATGTGTATCCGAGTATAGTACCAGACAATGAAACTGATCCAAGTACAAAAAGATGTAAGACCGGGCGATGTTATATCCCCGAAACTCTTCACCGCAGCATTGGAAGATGTCTTCAAGCTCTTGGACTGGAAAGGATACGGTATAAACATCAATGGCGAATACATCATTAACCTTCGATTTGCTGACGATATTGTTCTCATGGCTAAATCGCTGGAGGAACTTGGCGCTATGCTCAATGACCAAATGATGCTAGTGTTTCCAAACAGGTTGGTCTCAAGATGAACATGGACAATACTAAGATCGTGTTGAATGTTCATGTTACACCTATGCCGGTCACGGTTGGAAGCGCTAAGCTCGAAGTTGTCGACGAATATGTTATTCAGTTATATAAGTCTAACTTCGACCAACAAATGGATCCAACTGGCCGGCAGCGTTCGGGAAACTTCGACACGTATTCTCGTCCAAAATACCTCAACGCCTGAAGAGTAGGGTCTTCAAACAGTGTGTGTTGCCAGGGATGATATACGGAACTGTGACGTGGCCCTTCACTGCGGGCCATATGGAGAAGCTCAAGGTCGCTCAGCGTGCTATGGAAAGAGCTGTGCTCGGGGTTTCTCTGCGTGATAGAATCAGAAATGAGGATATCCGCAGTAGAACTAAGATAACCGACATAGCCCACAGGATAATCAAGCTATAGTGGCAGTGGGCCAGCCATATAGTTTGTAGAACCGACAACCGCTGGGGAAGAAAGGTTCTTGAATGGCGTCCTGGTATACGCAGTGTGGGACGACCCCCACTTGTTGGAGCAACGACCTCAAGAGGTTTGCAGGGAGTCGATGGATGCAGGTGGCACAGGATCGAGACGAGTGGCACTTTAAAGGGGAGGCCATTTACAGCAGTGGACGAATACATGCTGAGATGATGATGGTGATGATGTCGAACTAGAAGTGGAAGGCCAACGGGTTAACTGTAATGCAGGTTAGTATTATAATTAGATTTATAATTCTGTGGTATATAGATACGCATAGGTATGCAATACTGAATGCTGAGTAATAATTTAAAGAAGAACTTCTTTTCTTTCTAGCGCCATGTCTTTTCTTAATCCATTAGGAAAAGGTGATAACAACCTAAGCCTAAGCTGTCATAAACGCTACCATCAGATCTCCTCAACCTATAGGCAAAATCAGACTTCGATTAGGCCACACGTCTTTCGAAATATAATTACTTGGACTTCAGGGTATCCTCACCTAGTAATGCGAGAATTTGGTGGTACATTCCCACACCGGATTCGAACCAGGATCGGTCAGTGAATAGTTCATTACCCACTAGGCTATCAATGCACTTAATAATTTAACGAAGAATATTGGCTTTAAACATTTTTTTTATACAACGTCGGGAGGCATACAAGTATACGGCCAACTTGATGTAAAGTGACTACCGTAGCCTATGAACGCGTGTAAAGGATTAAGTATCACCCGCGCGATGCCAGCTCTGCTGTTAACACAGCAACTCCTTAGGAACTGGTGACCTCACTCGACATTTAAGAACACAACAACCCTTTAGAGAGTTGTTATTTGTTTGCAGTTTTCTGTGAGGTGGACCAGATTGGCTTTGATGCGCCCTATCTCTCTGAAAAAAGCACCCTGACAAAGTTTTACAAACATGGTCACGCACACAAATGTTTGTCCTGTGTGAGAATCAAACCCACGAGCGTGATAAAGTTGCGTTATTAACCGCTGCGTCACCGAGCTAGTCACTTTATTACATTTAATATAAAGCAAACCTCAAAACGTCTGTCGGCTACATTTCTCTCAACTCTGACTTATTAAATTTTTAAACAAATGTGAGGTTCATTATCAACTTTGTTTATTTTAGCAAGGGCCCTCAGACACAGCCAGAAAACAAAGTCTCTTAATACGCACGTTAAGTCAAGTATGTTTCTAAGCGCCGGCTTGGCTAAATCCCTCGAAATTAAATTTTAAGCAAGATAAATTTGACGACATTAAAATATTCAAACCTTCTTCATAACAATACTGAACCTTTTAAATGTGGATCATTAAGACATTGGAGCATCTTTTGTAATCTGAATTATTGGAGTTTATTAGAGTGCGTAAAGCTACGATTGATTTGAATAATTTTGAATAAGAAACGGGCCTTGGTGATTTTAGAGATGGGGTTAAAGGAATTACGCGCTAAGATTATTGTATTCGTATCTCAATGGACTGAGTTATTGTTCCGGAGGGCACTCGGGGTTTGAGATCGAAATGGCCTTGCAAATACTGGATAAAAATCCAGTCTTTGTTCTAATGCACACGTTTCATTTAGTATATCGTAAATTAAAAAATATAACATACTCGTTTATTCGATGCCAACATAGTAGGTTTTAAAAACTTGTGATTTAAAAGACTTTGCGCTTGTGATATAACGAAATCCATTACTCTATTGTGAGAATATCAATAGTATCACAAACTGTGTAGTCGTAGTACTAACAAAGTCGATCAAATAAAAATTACCAGGCCAGTGACCTGTACTAGTACTTTGAAGAGCTTTTGAGTTCAATTAGGTAAAACCTTATTTACATTTCATGCCTATAATGTTTGAAGATCAAAGTGAGTTTATTTCGGCATTTCTTCTTCACCATAGGTCATTTCCGAAATGCTAGCAGATTAAGAAAAGGAAAAGTAAAAAAGAGAATTGAATAAAATACAATAATACTAAATTTCAAAAAATGTAAGACATGGCTAAGTGCCCGCGAGGGCCCAATGGCAAATCAAGATTTTTTTATCTTTATCTTTTATAGGTCATGGTAATTGCTTATCGTTAGGCATATCGTAAGATGGTATGCCGTTCTAATGGTGTAAAAAATGTTAATACGGTAATTATCTTTTTATTTTAATAAAATGTCTAAATTTATTCCGTTTTTTTTGCTATCACTCTTCTAAACGTAATGTACAATTTCTGAGAACTGCCCGGCATATAATCTCTGTATTCGCTGCCATATGTTTATGTGTAAGATTAGTCTGGAAAATAATTCCGATAAATCGGTATTGGAAATAAGTTTGTGAATCACGACAGGAACATCAGATTACTTTAATCATCATCTTCGATTGTCTGTTTAGGCACCAATAATAAAATTCAATCGCAAGTTCCAAATTATAGTCTAGGTAGATTATGAAATATTACTGAATACTTGGATATTGGAATTGGATTAAATGTCAATCCAATTCCATTAATCCATTAAAATAATAAGCGTAATCATAATGCTCGGATGTTTACTTTTAATTGAGAGAGAAGTAAAAGAGAGAGTTCTGGTGTTGCGTGCTTTGGATTTTAAGACGCTCCAAAAGTTAGAGTCGGGGAGGTCTAAGTGGAGGCAGTTTATGTTAGGACGTCGAGATATCAACTTTATAAGGAGAATTTCACAGGCAATTGCCACGGATTGCCTGTGAAATTGTGTTTATTATACAAGTGATTGTATAATAAATAATAAACACGATCAAATGTCCTTGACTCCTATTTAAACTGTCGTATCTCACAAATTGGCTTTTCAAGATTAAGGCTAAAGGTATTTAGCGTTGTGCGGCCTTGCCACATCGCAGTCAAAATAAAAAAATTTAAAACGCGACCAATCATCGGCGGGGCGCTAAATTTGTAATCAGAGTTAACTATCATTGCTATCACTCGTATTTCGTTGATGAAGTGCCAATACCTCCTAACTAACATTTTTGCTTAAATTGAGTTTTTTAATACAATAGGCTTAAACTTTGCATCGGTAGCTATTACACCTAATCTTCAAGCATTGCCAGAAAGGTTCTAAACAGTTCGTGGAAATGCCTATTTCTTTATACAGCATGGAAATTGATTACCGTGCAGCGATTTTTCAGTAACCCTCATTTACTCGCTGAAACATATCATCCCTCCAAGGAGTTGTTATTTGGCTGCAGACTTCTGTAAGGTGGAGATATTTCTACGGTAGGGTCGATTCGCTGCAATCGTTTTTACTTGACATGCAAGACTTCTGACATGTTACTCCATCTTGTTGGAGTCACGTATCGATTAAAGTCACAAAAATTTTAAAACTCTGGATTTAAAAAAAATGAAAAATAACCCCCATATAGCATCAAATTCACAGTTACATTGTTGTTTCATCTGCTGCATTTTGGCCAATTATTCTACACGCCGACATAGCAACCCCAATGGTAACTTCTGACAAATAAAGTTACCTCTCTATTACGTTTTGGATTTGTTGAACTAAGCGGCAGTTCTGTTTATTTGAAGAGAGGTAGGGCCATGAAGGAAATAACCTATAGAGATTCGATGACACGATTTTGCATAGTGAATAAACTCACCGCTACGCGTTAAAGAGTTTAGTAAAACGCGCAACTCGTATTGGCTAGTTTTCGAATCAATATCGCGTAATATAACGGCTTATTGATTAAAATATTTGGTCATTGGTCAGACAGCTAAAATCGTTCAGATATGTGCTGTCAAGCGTTGTAAAAATAATAATCTTATAGGCTTAATAAGTCAACACTAATAAAGTATATTTTTATAAATATGAAATACTTAAAGTTTTTAAAAAGTTCTGCCTAAACCAAAAACCAAAAAGTGTATTTATTAAGTCTGTTAATTTATTAGGAGAGAGCATCGAAATTAGCTCGAAATTGTTACTGTAACAAATGTAAATTTTACCAGACAATAATATTTACACTAGGCCGGCCCCGCTAATTATTATACCAATATAGCATGTTATGTATATACCTACATGATACACCGTGCATACATCATTTCGTTATCAAAAACGAGGACGATATTGCAGTAAGCTCTCCCCAACGCAGCAAGAACAATTTTGTAGACACATGTACTATTTCTCATAGTATATGTGTCTACACTACTAATACTATCTAATCCGCTGCCTCGCTAAAACTATATCTCGCATACTTTCTCATTTAATAACAATGTCTTTAACTTGAGAAGCTGAGATATGTTATGAACGCTTGTAATATATTAAGTATCACTCACGCGATGCCTCCTCTGCTGCTAACACAGCAATTACTCCATAAGAGCTTACTGGTGAACTTACTCTCACGCAGGAACAAAACAACCATTTAGCGAGTTGTTATTTGGCTGCGGTTTTCTGTGAGGTGGAGGTACTTACCCAGACGGGCTGCTTTGCGCTCTATCTCTCTTAAAACATCCAGACCAAGACAAACAGACATGCAATTTGATCTAACCTGCTTTGTGTGCTTCCGCCACCAATTAGTTCATGCGGCCTAGCGCAGGCCGGCACCCACCCACTACTGTTAGTAAGTGCAACATGCCGACGCTGCCATGGCTGCTCCGGTAGTCTCTGCCTTGGCTGCTGCGGTCGTCCGCCATCTGGAACAGAATCCGTATGCCTCCACCACTACCGTCGCTGCCGCGACTGGCCTGGTCGTCGCTGCGACACGTGTTTCGCCTCTCCACGAGGCATCATCAGGCGTTGTAGACGTTAATCGTAAGAATAACGTGCTATTCTTACGGCATGTTGCACTTACTAACAGTAGTGGGTGGGTGCCGGCCGGCGCTAGGCCGCATGAACTAATTTGTGGCGGAAGCACACAAAGCAGGTTAGATCAAATTGCATGTAAATTTGACTTTCGCAAAATAACGCCTGAATCGATTATCATACAGACATGTTCATGCAAATGTTTGTCTTGTATGGAAATCGAAACCACGAGCATTGCTGTCAAGTCACGTCGTTCACAACTGCGCCACCGAACTCGTCAAAATCGTAGATCGTATGTTAAATGCAAGCGAGTTTTACTTACAAAAAATGTACACATTACTCTTGAATTCATTCAAATAGAAGGACAGAAAACGAAACTTTTAACAGGAAACTTTTACTCAATCGATCACGTCATTGTTCCGGAAACAATAGCATTTTGTTTCGTGCTCGGTCCAAACGAGCCCCTGTTAGCAGAAAGTTTGTTGACAACCCTGTCCTTTGTTTACAGAATCGAGGTATTCGATACAGAAATTTAGCTCCATTTTTAGGTACCTACATTTTTACTTCATATATTTTTCATATTAAAAAAAGAATTGTAAAGCTTACACCATTTTGACGTGATTTTAATTAAAGATTAATTTTTCGTTCAATTTAGATAAATTGCAAATAACACCAGTTGTGAATGCGCAAGCTTGCATTGCCAGAGGAACACCTGGCTCGCCAAATATATATCAATACATTTTTTTTTTTAATTTGTCGGCCGATTTGACCATGTTCCTTAAGAGATAGGAACTGTGTTCCTGAACATTCCTATTCTACTTTTTAAAGCTGAATCCGAATCTGAAGTCAAAATTCGAATATTCGAAAAAAGCGACGGACACACGCACACACAGGCAAACATATAAAATTCGTGTTCCTGATAACACACGTACACATTTGAAATAATAGTGTTTTTGCTCTGGAGTAACGAATATTACAACATTTAACCGGCCGCCATAATGGCTACTAACATGCATTCACATGTCGCAGTGAAGGTTGTACTAAGGATTTGAAAATTTATTACTTAAATAGTGAGCCGTCAGACACTTTCTCTTCACTTTCTGCACAATTTCATCACTTGTGGTGCGTACTGTATAGCAATTACCTTTCAGCTTTCAACGGCGGCCTTCACCGTCAAATATGTTTGGCGAATATTTATCTCCAGTTTATCCTATTTTCGGAAGCCACGTGAAGCTATCAGTTCTACTGAGTCGGTAGAAAATCAAAAAAGATTCAAAAACACAACCGTTGCTAAGTCACGTTTGTTGTTTTTGGCGGTATGTTACGCCATTTCCTACGTACTTTAAGTTTGGTGGCATGGTTAGACCGTGAAACTTATCACCAAAGTAACTCTTACCTTCTCTGTTTTATAAGTTGTATATTCACCATTACACTCATATTCGACTAGGTGCAGACTGCGACTCGCCCCGCTTAGACATCAGCCTATCAAGTTTTATTCAGGAACCAAAAATATAAAAAATTGCTAATAGCACTCTCTGCTGTACCTCCTTAGATTTCCGCAACCATCGGTTTTGTATCGTCCTCCAATTTTTCCTTTTTAGCATCACTTTGATCGTTCGTTAAGGCTGCCTAGAAAACTCGTGTTATGTAATTATGCCACAGTGAAAACCAGATGGCAGTTCGGCCTCTACGACCAATTAGAAATACGAATATTTAGTCACATTACCTCTTATTCGATTTTGAGTGGATCACACGCCACCTACAATCCCATGGTGTCGGAACTCCATAACGCAATCTCAATGATAATAGAGTTATCAAGATGTAAAACACGGTAAGTAACTATTTATTTATTTATTGCATATAGCAATGCAATGCTGTAAGTTGTCTATTGTTTCCATTTCTTTCTATGTACCTTTACTGTGTTACTGTTATAATTTTTGGCAGGCTACAGTAGAAAATAGCATTATCTTTTGTCATATTGTTAATAATATGAACGAATGGCTCGTAGTAAGGGAGCGAATTTGAGCCGATTTGTCCTGGCATACGGAACATTTTGCGTAGTGGGTTGGCGACGTCACTCACGTACGCACCAGGTGCTTTCAACTGAATCATTGCTGTTAGGTCTGGGTGATACACCTATCCACGTAAAACTCTTATCATGTCTATAACTAATAAACTTAGATACATTAGCGTATACACCGTAGTAACTTACACATGCATACATATCGTCACGCCTATCTCCTGTTGGGGTGGCCAAGTGCACCGATCTAAACATACCTCTCTCGCTTCTTCCACACTCATTGACCTCTATGTGCATGCTCTTCGGTTTTGAGTGCTTTTCATTTGGCCCATTTTCAACACATCACCAATTTGATTTGTATATTTGTGTCTAGGGCGGCCCGTGCCAATATCTCCATTCACACTTGCCTTATACGCCTCTGCGAGAGAGGAGAACTTTATTTCTAAACTAGCTGTGCCCGCGAATAGTTTTTTTTAATTATTTATTTATATTAATAGTAATAAATAAAATTTTTAAAATAAAAGTAGCCTAAGTTATTCCTTATTACATTAGCTATCGGCTAGTGAAAGTCCCGTCAAAATCGGTCCAGCCGTTTCAGGGATTAGCCGGAACAAACAGACAGACGGACAGACAGACAAAAATTGTAAAAATATTCATTTTGGTATATGTACTGTGTATACATCCATATGCATTTAGTAAAAAGCGGTTATTTTAATATTACAAACAGACACTCCAATTTTATTTATCTGTATAGATGACCAAAGCATATTTGACGAGCTCGGTGGCTCAGTCGTGAACAGTGGCGGCTGGTGGGTTATCGAACTGGTGGTGCACTTTACTTGCTCACCAAGTATTAATATTAGAAATTGCAACAAATCAACAATTTACATAAAAGATGTAAATTAAAAAAAACAATTACTTAATATAAACAAACAATAATTAACGCGTCACAGATACAGCGAAACTATACTGATAAGTAGAGGTCCATCATGGCCGCCGTCGAAAACTCAAATTTCAAATTTCGTCAAACATCGGGTGCTCTCGGTAACCTTCGATTCGCTCGTGCGGCGCACGAGAATCGCCTCATTTCTCGATACATTTCTATGAACTATCTTTTGTTTCACGGGTCAGGCACATTCGCTAGTAACTCATACAAGTTCTATTAGCAGTCCTCGTGCGCTCGCCGAAGCGCACGAGAATTTTTCTTTACAGGGAAAATAAGTCTTAATAGTTTAGCAAAGCGCTTAAATTGCTTTGTCTTTTATTTGTTATAATTCTAATTTTATTTGTTATATTATGTTTTTGTATGTTTCAAAAATAAATATTAATATGGTAATTTAAAGATGAAGTAATATTTTGTAATTTTTAAATGTTTTGAATTGGTGGTTCAGCGCACGAGCGCACTTAAGGTACAGCCGCCACTGGTCGTGAATGACGCGACTTTGACACCAACGCTCGTGGGTTCGATTCCCACACAAGGCAAACATTTGTGTGCATGAACGTGTCTGTTTGTCTTGGTCTAGATGTTTTAAGAGAGGTAGGGCGCATCAAAGCAGCCCGTCTGGGGAAGTACCTGTACCTCGCAGAAAACCACAGCCAAAAAACACCTCCCTAGAGGGTTGTTGTGTTCCTGCGTGTGAGTGAGGTCACCAGTAAACTCCCAAGGAGTTGCTGTGTAAGCAGCAGAGGAGTCATCGCGCGAATGATACTTAATATATCGCAATCGTTAATAGGCTACGGTACCCGCTTTACATCAGGTGAGCCATATGCTTGTATCTCCCGATGTAGTATAAAAAAATCTTAGTAACTTGTATGAATACCAAATTGTTATTTTATAATACTTGAATATGAAAAGAGAGAATTCATTATATTATCTATTTGGATTTATGGGTTATGTTCAGAAGTAGTGATTTACAGAGTACATTTCATACTTAGTGTATAAGTATCGTATAAACATGAACAATATGAACATGTTCTAGAAATGTATTGAGTTACTTCCAAACTTGAACAATGTAACTTCGCCTTTAGGTAGAATTAATGTTTTGCAAAGTTTCTTACTTTGATACCTACTTTCAAACGTACTTGTTTACTGGTTGTCCGCAACTTCTATATCGTGTATTCAGGTAAATCGTAGGAATATTAGAAAAATCTTTTTGATACATACCTACGCTCGCTAAGAAGCTTTACGTAAAACTTTTAGCAAACTTGACCCCTTTCTTTAATTTATATACTGGATTATACCCTATTAGTGTCTTGATTTGTAGCATATCTATGTAAGCTATAAAGAAATCAACCGCCAATAACAAATTACTAGTAATTAATTAGTAAATAGATCACTAAATTAATTTATTATTGGCGGTTGACCAGTCCTTACTACACACATCAAAAGTGTCTAGGGATCAACATATATTTTTGCAATAACTTTTCTCCTGATTGATATTAATTAAAATTTTCTTTAAGGATTCATCAAATAAAGTGTTTTCGTTTGTCTACAGTAACGATAAACCAAGTCACCTTTGCATTAATAAAGAAATTTGCCATTTTCATAATAAAGGGATTTTTGACATTTGAACCACTAACATTAAAGTTCGAAAAAAAGACTGAAATAACAGTTTTCTTTAAAATTTTATTGGGTAACTTAAACAATTAATAATCCGTGTTTCTACCGCGAACACTAACAACACAAGAGCATCGGTTTGGCATACTCAAAATGAGTTCATCCAAATCACGCTGTGGAATGGCCGCCCATGTTCGTTGCAACAACAAAAAAAGGTCTTCTTGCGACTGGATACCCTCCATATTCGGCAGAGCTCTTCTCTGTAGCATATCCCATGCATGCTCAATCGGGTTCAAGTCTGGCGACTGAGCAGGCCAGGGCATGACATTGATGTTAGCTGCGGCGAGAGTCTGTCTTACAACTCTTGCGGTGTACGGTCGTGCATTATCATGCATTAACTGAAATAAGGGACCGATTTGCACTTGTAGAGGAACGATGACGTCTGATACAATCGTCTCAGCATAAATTTGAGCGTTGAGGTTGCCTCTGATCCAAATCAACTCAGTTCTTCCGCCGATCCAAATACCCGCCCATACCATGATGGTTCCACCACTATAAGGATGGACTTCCTGGCAGGATTTTAATCGCTGTTGGCGTCCAGGGGTTCTCCAGTGTCGTATACGTTTATATATTTTATATATTTTTTTATTACAAAGCCACATCTCAATCTCAAGAAATCCGCATAAAAATGCTTGATCCCTAGACACTTTTGATGTGTGTATTTGTCTATCTATATATTATATCTATATATTTGACGAGCTCGATGGCGCTGTGGTAAAACGCGCTGTTACGCTACTTTGACACCAACGCTCGTGGGTGTGATTCCCACACAGGACAAACATTTGTGTGCATGAACATGTCGGTTTGTCTTGGTCTGGGTATTTTCTATATATAATAAGTATGTATTTACAAAAAAGAATGTATTTACATATGTTTATCAGTTGTCTAGTACCCATAACACAAGCTTCGCTTACTTTAGGGCTAAGTGGCGCTGTGTAATTTGTCCGACAATATTTAGTTCTTTATTTATATCTACGTCCCTGTATCCCTCAGTCTTTACACGAAGGTATTAGGAATTCAATAAAACCATTGGATTAGATAATCTTAAAAGTAAATAGAATAGTTATGCGCACTACCTTACACATGTTGCCAGTCACCATAATTGAATACTAATCTATCTATAACTTCACGCCAAATGCCTTGCGGGATAGGCAGAGGGAACCGAGTACCATAAAACGCGCTCCTTACACACTTCACTCGCTTCTTTAACATTAATGACTCTTTTCATGCAAGCTCACCGGTTTCTAGGACTCTTGACATCACCTTCTGATAAAACACGACCAATTTCGTCATGATAGGTTAGTCTTGGTTTTCCTCGGCTCCTACATCCTTCCACTTGTGGATTGTATAACTGTTTCGACATTCCTTCATACTGCATTCTTTTTACATGTCCGAACCAACGAAACATGCCTTTTCTTATCTTAACACCGACACTCTTGTTCAAGCAAGCGCGTTATGCCATAAATTTTGCGCAATGCTCTCCTTTCGACCGCATTTATTTTACTTTCATGCTTTGTCTGCCATACCCAGCTTTCACTTCCATAAATTGGCATTGGGATCAGCACCGCGTTGTGTGCAGCGAGCTTTGCCTTCTGGCTTAGATTTCGACTGCCTAGAAATTTACCCAATGCTCCATTCACGCAGTTCCCTGCACTCACGCGTTTCTCCACAACAGCGGTGTACCTTCCATCGCTGCTAAAAACGCTTCCAAGATATACAAACTCATTGGCATACAAACACTTGGATGTCATGCATTCCTCTAAAATATTCACTGCACCGTTCTAACACTTCCTGAGTGTTGGCAAGAATGCCGCTAGATTTACATTTTACCTTGTCCAATCTACATGATGACTAACCACTTCTTTACCTTTCTACAGAAGAATTTGGTATTCACGTCGTAGATCTTCGTCAGCCTCTGTTCCTCATTCGTAAGTAGTCTTTCATGCTTCTCTTTCACTTAAGCTTTGGTTACATTCTTGCATGGACGGTATATTTTTCAACGGAGGATTCAAACTCCGCATCCCACCAGGCATTTCCTCTCAGCGTTCTACGTCTCTTTGCGCATCCATATGCTTCTTTCGTACTGTCCACCATACTTTTTTTTCAGAACTTGCCAAAATTCGTCTACATCTGATTAGGAAAGTCTCGCGTTCCCAAATCTTTCACTGACTAGACGTACTCTCTTAATATTTCATCTTCTAGTTTTCCACTTCTTATTCTTTCATGATCACCGAAAGGAATACGCACTCGCCAGTGCCTCCACTTCTTGAAAAAGCCCACAAACCACTTATCACCAAATAGTAGTCCGTTTCAAGACTGTGGCCTCTGAAGGCTCTTGTATAGATTTACGACTTTAGGAGACGTCCATCTATCAAAATCAAATCATTGACACTTTTCTGTCCATTCCATCCAGATAGTCCAGATATTATAAATTAATTTAAGTTTCATGATTGGGCAACTTTAAGTATTTTTCAAAGTAGAACCTAAATGTTTGATTTGTATGCAGAAAAGTATTACAAATTTGACTCTGTTTTTGTCAATTATGTCAAGAACTATTCCAATATATTTAAAAATCTATATATATTAAAATCAAAATTAATTAACAATCGTCAAATAAAGTCAAGGCTCTATGGGATATTGTTAGTAAACAAACAGGTAATGTACGGGATGAGTGTTCTATAAAATATGACTATTAAAGTACCACAGACGTTAAACAAGTAGCAGATCTGTTTAAAGACTACTTCATCAATATCCCTCACCTTACCACAAACTCCCTTAATACATCTCCAGAAGGTGCTGGCGAAATGTTACAAGAAAATGTACTACCTATTGTGGAACTTTTTCAGTTTATACATATTGAACCAACAATATAATTAAAACAAAATAAAATTAAAACTTTTAAACAGTAGAAAATTAAAAACTCAGAGGATCACTGGGGAATGTCTATTAAAGTATTTTATTGTATTATCGAGGCCATTGCTCCACACTTGTCACGTATTTTTAATATATATGTAAATATGTACTCTCCGTAAAAGGGCTTATTATAGAATTGATGAATATATTAATTTCCTTTCCTTAATAATCTTTAAGTCTATTATTTGATATCATTATTGTACTATGCGGATTATAATATGCTAATATGAATTTATTGTAATATCTAATTGTCAATTTTAAAAGAGACCTAATATAGGCAAGTTTTTTTCGGCACTTCTGCTTTGCCAAGGGTCACACTACAGTTGATACTGTGTCCAGGACCAGCGAGATCACCGCTATGTCCTTCTGCTGTGCCTGTGACATCCAACTGGCTGAGCCAGGGATGACTGCTGAACCAATTGTTGAGCCTAATTGCCTACAAACTCCAACAACTTCTAAAGAACGCTAGAAATTTTTTGTTTGTTCGTCATTTTCTTTCAAAATTCGTATTTTTTTAGTTTAAATATATTATTGTTACTTATATGTACAGAAGTTTTCTTTTTACCACATGTAACCTTACACTATCTTATATTATGTCATGTATATTATCATTTTATCCTTATATTTAGATAAACAGTAGCCCAGCACCATCATAGTCGATGAGTTGAATAACAAATCGATAAGGGAACTTGTGGACTTCTAATATGTATTTTATTGGGGTCCATTAAAATAGTTGAGTATTGTCGATGAGTACTGTTTAAGGATAGAATACCCTTGTAGCGTTTTTGTTTAAGAGTTAGGGAAAGCCAACGTGTTATTCTAGAGCATAATCTAACCTTTGTTACAACTTTCGGGCTATTATATTCTTCCATTATACTAGGAAAAACAAAAGTTATGCAAAATTACAAACTTTTGCTTATATTATTACAAAGGAAGGTAGAAGAAGTGATTAACTACACAGAAGAATAAATGTTGACACCCTCTTAAGATAACGTATATTGAAATATAAAATCGTGTGAACTATGTTTCAAACAACAGTGTGCTTATACTTTTACACATCGTCGTCTGTGATAACGTCATAGATCTAGAATATAGAATCCGCTGGTAGTACTGCCGAATATTTCGTAAGGAAAAGGAACGTAATACTCCCTAAAAGATCCAAGTACCAATACTAGGGACTCTACTAGAGACTTGTACATAGTTTCGAATCAGTATTATTAGTAAAATAAACTACAAACGTTTTACTAAAGTATATGAAAGATCTGTTATATAGAACACCTGATATAAATATAGAGATTTTTGGTTACGAAAATGCTCAATAAGCGACTGCCAAATAACAACATCTAGAAATTTTGTTTTGTTCCTGCAAGTGAGCGAGGTTATCAATAAGCTCTTAAAAGTAAGGAGTTGCTATGTTAGCAGTGAATGAGCAATGCGCAAGTGATAATATTTGTATAGCAAACGTTCAAAGACTACGGTAACCATTTTGCATCAGGTGGGCTGTATACTTGTACGCCTTCTGATATAAATTAATAGAAGTATTCTTGCGTTGACGATTATTTTAATAAAAAATGATATGTCTCCTTAAAACTTTTCCTCTAAATTCGTAATGATCCAAAATTCCTACTTAACTTTTTATCACACATACAAATATTCATTAGAAAAGTTTCACGTATCGTATAAAACTGGACACCCTCACCTTTCATATGCAAATACCAAATTTAAATACAGGTCGTAGCGAATTTATTAAAAGTTAACAAAAATGTATTGAATGAAAATTTTCCTACAACCGTTTGAATTTTCACATGGAATATAATGGAAAGTCTCGCTTTTTGATTTTTGACTTCGGCATATTAAAACGTATACACGTTAAAAAAAAACGTGTAAACGTAAACACACAGTTCACCACCTCCTTTCCGTCGTGTTCCCGAGGATGGTGAAGTGCTGAACTATCGATAGTATGCCTATCCATAGTATGTTTATCGATAACATGGCTATCGATAGTTGACCGTAAAAAGCAGGTAATATTAATTCTAACGATACTATCGATAGTACTATCAATTACTATCGATAGAATTGAGGCCCAATATGCTATTGATAGTATCGCCATCCAGAATGGATTACTATTAAGATGTTTTTTTTTTATCTACTAGATTTACAATATACACACACTCGTAGTCGTTTTCATGCACGCTCACTGTTTCATCAGGCTCATGACATTACCTTCTTCAATGTCTTCTTACTAGCTTAGCATTCTTTTTTCTTAGGCCATTTCTTTACCTCTCAGATTTGGCGGGGGTCCATCACCTAACCCTAAGTGTTTGCCGAAGAAACCAGTTTTAACATGAAGCGATTGACGTCAGACCTCCACAACTCACTTGAAAACTTTCTTATGCGTCTTTCAAATGTTTCTTTGGACGAGCCAGGTTCTTTACCATATTTTTCTTCACCGCCGCGCAAGTTATAATTAGAACTACACACATGTTCACACGAGAATTCTAATCAGACCACACGGTTATTTATCCTCTATGCTCTATTTATTCATTCAAAACATTATTTTCTATATATTTTCTGTGTTTAAACAAATATTTCATGTTATACGAACTAGTAACGACTGTATAGAAAATCTTCTTTTATTATGTTACCTCTGCGGTCAAAACTGAATTAATTTCCTGGACAAATAACTTGCAATATCTTACTTTACATGTTTCTATTACACACGAAATGGATAAGCTGACATACAGGAAACGTGTTTCAAACACTGTATGGCTTCTGCATATGTGATATTAGAGTACAAACTCTATTTTGCCACTATTTTAATAACGGAATAAATGTATAAAAGGTGTCTTGACTCGATAACTAAAAATCGTGGCTGCCCCGGGACGCCCGGCGGATGTAAAAACATTTTAGTGAATATTCAATTTTTTTAATAAATAAAAATCAAAGACCATCGGATAGATAACAGCTCATGCAGAGAAACAACGGAGTGTCTAGTATGCGCACGCAAACACGCAAGGGCATCGAGAATGGCGGCCGGCGTAGAGTGTCATACCATTTGCCGTCATGGCAAGGCGCGTCAATAGATAGTCTCAAATTAAGTTAAACTTGCTTTATGGATACAAGACACAATACGTAAATACATTTTTTTTGTAAATGCATACTTGCAATATATAGAAAACACTCAGATTTAAGATAAGCAGTCATGCGCATGCACCTAATTATTTATCTACATATCTACGACTTCACGTCAAATCCCTTGCGGGATAGGCAGAGAGAAGAGAGACAAACCTCACTCGCTTCTTTAACTTTCATAGCTCTTCTCATGCACGCTCGCCGGTTTCTAATCCGTAGGCTAATATTTTAAATAAGCATTAATACCAGGACCTTGTTGGTAAATTATGCTAACTAATGAGTTTTCTCATTCTTTCACTAATACAACAATCATCTAAAGAGTAGTTATTTGACTATGCTCTCGTGTAAGAAGAAGAGCAGTGATGTGAGTGAGTGAAGCAGACCAGTGACCAGTGACAGCCTATTGACTATCTACATACACCTACTACATATCATTTGCTCGGCGGTGAAGGAAAACAACGTGAGGAAACCCACATATCCAACAAATTATATGTCGGAAGACGTGTGACCTTACCTTAGACAGGTCTGGTTTTCCCTCTGGGTTGTAAAGATCTGACGGCAATCGCTCTATGTAAAAATCAGTGTCTTCGTCAAATCCTTAGGCTTAGGTAGACTCCGCCTATAATAGAAACGGGATAACTTGAAGAAGAAGCTCTTGTGTGAGAAGTAAATTTTTGATGAATCCGGTAGCAGAGTAGAGAAAGTAACATTGCTGAAATGTTACTTTAACGCCAAGACGGGGAGATCGGGGGTTCGATTCCCACATTCACACAAACACCACAAAAATTAGTATGCATGAACGTATCTTTGTCTTGGTCTAGGTGTTTGAAGAGAGATAATGAGCAACGAAGTAGCCCGACTGAGGAGTATTGCCACCGCACAGAAAACCTCTATAATCTATAACTTCACGCCAAATCCCTTGCGAGGTAGGCAGAAAGAACCGAGCGCCACGTGACTCAATCCTTACATATCTCACTCGCTTCTTTAACATTAATTGCTCTTTTCATGCACGCTCGCCGGTTTCTAGGGCCCCTGACATCACCTTCTGATAGAACACGACCAATTTGTTCATGGTAGGTAAGTCTTGGCCTTCCTCGGCTCCTACATCCTTCCACTTTTGTATATCTGCTTCGTCATTTTTTCATCCTGCATTCTTTCTACATGTCCGAACCAACGGAGCATGCCTCTTATTTTAACGGATATATTTATCTAGTTTGCCAATCAAACCATTGCTATCAACCAAGTAGCCATTGCTGACGATTCTACCAGCGTGCTCAACAAATTAAAAAAAAAAAAACATTACATCACTCCGCTGTGTTTTGAGAGTATGTGTGTATGTGTTTTGAGACTTGAGTATATATCCTAGTGGTAGTGTTAGTCATCTAAGAACATGTTTTGACAAGACATGCGACAGTTTATCACGACGTGCAATTGATCTTGAGTCTACTAAATAAGGATAATCGCAGCCTCAGTCCTGAATCCAAAAGGAAGAACATATCTGTTTGTCTAGATCTTTGAAGAGAGATGGTGAGCCATGAAGTAGCTCTACTGAGGAGTATCGCCACCGCACGGAAAACCGCAGGCAAATAATATCTCCCCGGAGGGTTGTTATAATCCTGCTACAGTGTGGTTGCCAGCAAATTCCTAAGGAGTTCCTGTGTTGCCATGCCTGTGAGCAGCAGGCATATCAACACGAGAGTGGCACTTTCTCTATTGCATGCGTTAACAGGTTACAGTGACTATTTTACATCAAATAGTTAATAGATTCAGGCGTTACTTTGCGAAAGTCAAATCTATACGCAATTTGATCCAACCTGCTTTGCGTGCTTCCGCCACCAATTAGTTCATGCGGCCTAGCGCCGGCCGGCACCCACCCACTACTGTTAGTACTTGGTACATGCCGACGCTGCCATGGCTGCTCCGGTAGTCTCTGCTTCGGCTGCTGCGGTCGTCCGTCATCTGGAACAGAATCCGCATGCCCCCACCACCACCGTCGCTGCCACGACTGGCCTGGTCGTCGCTGCGACACGTGTTTCGCCTCTCCACGAGGCATCATCAGGCGTTGTAGACGTTAATCGTAAGAATAACATGCTACAAGTGACAAATCCATCGCAGTGCCGTCCCTTATATTGAATTGAGGGTGGGGGTGGATGGTGTGAGCGAAAAGATATTTAATAGTGGAGAATGGTTTACGTCAGTCTGTTTGTTCATGAGAGTAATTTGAGAATTTTTATGTTTATTAATTTCTAATTGTTCCCTAATATTTAGTTTTAAACCTTTGTCTATGGTGTGTAAAATTTGATATGTATTAGTGGGGGATAAGTTATGTCCTTTGTCTATAAGATGCTCGGCGAAGTGTGACCTTTCTCCACTATTAAATATCTTTTCGCTCACACCATCCACCCCCACCCTCAATTCAATATAAGGGACGGCACTGCGATGGATTTGTCACTTGTAGCATGTTATTCTTACGATTAACGTCTACAACGCCTGATGATGCCTCGTGGAGAGGCGAAACACGTGTCGCAGCGACGACCAGGCCAGTCGTGGCAGCGACGGTGGTGGTGGGGGCATGCGGATTCTGTTCCAGATGACGGACGACCGCAGCAGCCGAAGCAGAGACTACCGGAGCAGCCATGGCAGCGTCGGCATGTACCAAGTACTAACAGTAGTGGGTGGGTGCCGGCCGGCGCTAGGCCGCATGAACTAATTGGTGGCGGAAGCACGCAAAGCAGGTTGGATCAAATTGCGTATTTTACATCAAGAGGGCCGTATGCTCCTATATGCCTCCTGACGTTGAAGAAAAAAGTATTTTTTATAATCCTATATTTTACGAGAATTTGAAAACGAGCAAAGCATTAGGGTGCAAAATATGCTGATGAGATTTTATTATTGTGTACGGGGCTTACTATCAGTTGAATCTTTATCTCAAGTATAGTAAGCCCCGCACACATTTACTAGAAAAACATCAATTATAGATATGGCACGTCCCGTAAAACTAGTTCGAACATTGTACTAAACCATATCTACAATCTGCTACAAACCGAGTAGTAAAATACGATTCGTGCGTGGATTTTGTACAAAAAAATACGGAACTCGCCTTCGGAACGCCCAGCGGCAATAGATTCAATCTATCAAAGCATGTTTACGTGTCATGCGGATCTCTAAATGGATTCCAGCAATAATGACGGCACAGTGTGAACAAAACAAATGTTTGTTCGAAGAATATTCTCAATATCGACGTGCGATAAATAAACGAATTGTTTCTTTCTTTTATATTTCTATATATCTTGTATATATGTGTCTATTTATCTACCTATCTATATCTTCGCGCCAAAACATGGGAGGTGGTAGGTAGAGAGTTTTCAGGAACACCGTTCCTATATGAAATCTATATGTTTGTCTGTGTGTTTGTCTGTCGCTTTTTTTCAAATATTCGAATTTTGACTACAGATTCGGATTCAGCATAAAAAAGTAGAATAGGAATGTTCAGGAACACCGTTCCTATCTCTTAAGGAACATGGTCAAAATGGCCGAAAAATATAAAAAAAAATTGAATTGTTATATAATTGACGAGCCAAGTGTTCCTCTGGCAATGCAACCTTGCGCATTCTCAACTGGTTTTTTATACAACGTCAGTGAACCAATTATTATATATAAATAAAGTAGACATAGTATATTCCAATTATTATATATAAATAAATTAGACATAGTACCTTAATAAAGTGCGTTCTTTAGTAAAGTGATTACTTCATGTGTACTTAAGTTTAAAATTGAATTATTGATGAGTATTTAATTATTTAATTTGAATCAGCAGTAAAGTGAATGTTAGTAGTAGTACATTAACCGTCGATATGCACGATTTCTCAAAAATACAATACGCGATGTTTTGTACTTTTAAAACAATTTTGTAATTTTTTTACTTAAAGTAAAAAAAATAATACTTTTAGATTTTGTCAGATTTTCCTACCGCAAGGGACCTGGCGTGAACATTCAGATAGACAGATAGGGTTTAGGTGAGTACTTCTACAATAACATACCATTACTACTATATAGAAATGCCAAGGAAATGGTACATTTAAAAGATTTGATTCTTCTAATCACGTCCTCGCTCGTCGAATTTCCTAAAAGTTCAAGCCGATTATTTATCTACGCTTTTTTAAACGCATGGTATAGGATTTACAGTTTGTATTTAGATAAAAGGATAAAAACTACCATTGGGTGCTCGCGGGCAGTTACATACGTCTTACATGTCTTCAATAAAATATTAATGTACCTTGTTAATTTCTCATTTTAGATTTTATTTTTCTTTTTT
This sequence comes from Pyralis farinalis, assembly GCA_947507595.1. Taxonomy (NCBI): domain Eukaryota; kingdom Metazoa; phylum Arthropoda; class Insecta; order Lepidoptera; family Pyralidae; genus Pyralis; species Pyralis farinalis. Next base: position 33,140,508 of record OX382260.1, on the reverse strand, counting down.
CATCTACCAGAATTTCGGAAATGATCATTGCCTTTAGAAGAACAGCTTTAAGTTTATGTCAAATTATATTCAGTTCAAGTGGTAAATTAAAAATATATGCGCTAATTCATTTCTAGACATCCCTGTTAGACAGATATAAATATCTGTCTAACAGGGATGTCAGATGTGAAATGAATGAATTATCAATGCTGGTGTGAGTTTTCTAACAAAGAGCGTTTTTGATTTGTCTGTTGAACATATTATCAAGAAAGGACACAACTGTTTCCGTCAAATTATTATAGAATCGATTGCTATTTACATCAAAAAATCTACCACTGTTTTTCCTGCTTTTAATATTTTTACTTAGCTTAATTAGCCGATGTACGCCGGTATAATTAAACGCATACGCAAATGCGGCATACGCAATTTATTCCTGCTTTTAATATTTTTACTTAGCTTAATTAGCCGATGTACGCCGGTATAATTAAACGCATACGCAAATGCGGCATACGCAATTTATTCCTGCTTTTAATATTTTTACTTAGCTTAATTAGCCGATGTACGCCGGTATAATTAAACGCATACGCAAATGCGGCATACGCAATTTATTCTTGCTTTTAATATTTTTACACAGTTTGGAAACGACGTTGTATATTATTACGAGTTTATATGAACACATCCACGAAATATATTTTGTAATAACATTTCACCGCACAAATATTGTTACATAACATCAAAGAGGACTTCCACGTTGGGTTGATCTTTTACACAATTATTTATCGTTGGGTGCCCTTTGAGAATCCTTTATCCACGTGACTGGGTGATGTGAGTAACTCCAGTGGTTCTAGGAACATTAAAATTATTAAAATAAACACATGTTTATGCCGATTGGAGTAAAGATTTTCGGCTCATAGGACTCAGCTGCGAAGATTAGCGAGCACTGGCTATATATATATAAAGGTTTATTTCTCAATCACAAAAGGTACTTAAAACTTAGGTATTATAGAGACATTGCTAATAAATGTGACCTGTCTTGTGTCTGTGTGTTGTGAAATAGGTCTGGCCTGGCTCATTCTTTGCTCAAAGCATAGCAATCCAATGAAGAAATGCTGCCAACGTTCTTGCGATGTTGTTAGTTTTAGGTTTTTTTTGTTCTTAAGTAGTTTATATTGCTGTCCTTATCTATACTTTTAATTTATCATATTCTTCATATGAAGCCGATAAAATACTGTCTTCTTCTTAGCTTTATCCCGTTTTCTAATCTATTAGGATTGGCGGGGTCCGCTACCTTAGCCTAAGGATTTGGCGAAGATACTGATTTTGATTTTTACATGGAGCGACTGCTGTCAGACCTCCGCAGCCCAGAGGGAAAACCAGATCTTTCTTAGGTAAGGCCACACGTCTTTAGAAATATAATTTCTTGAACGTGCGGGTTTCCACACGATGTTTTCCTTCACCGCCGAGCTAGTGATAATTACAAATTACAAATATGTACATAAATTCGAAAGCACGAATTTCGTGGTACATGCCAGGATTCGAACCGGGGACCTGTTGGTCACTAGGCCGGTTCTTTATTCACTAGGCTACCACTGCTCCGGCCTATAAAATAGTGTGAGTAATAGTAATTTAAAAAAACATAAATTAACACTATCATATTTTAGTCGAGAACCGACTAGGGTTCCTTAGTCAATTAAGTTCGCTTGAATTATCTCGGGCGTTCAGTTAATCTAATGGATATTTTGAATTGGATAATTGAACCCTTTGGCATCTAGGTATTTCTAGGTAACTCGACAGGTAGACTTTCAAATGAATTTAGCTCGAAGTCAATACGTCTGTAACGGCACGGTTAGGTTTTCGTGACATTAATGTCAAAAACTTTTCTACGTGTCTATAGAAATTATAAAAATTGCCAAAGTGTCGTTCAGTTGATGAGTATGTGGGCGCAGCGGTTAATAACTCGACTTCGACACCAATGCTCGTGGGTTCGATTCCCATACAGGACAAACATTAGGTGCATGAACATATTTGTTTGTCTTGGCCTGGGTGTTTTTAAGAGCGGAGGGCTCATCAAAGCAGCCCATCTGGGGTAGTACCTAAATCTTATAGAAAACCGAAGCTAAATAATTCCCTAGAGGGTTGTTGTGTTCCTGTGTGTACCAATTGAAAACCATTAGCATTCGCTAACATATAGGAATAAAAATAGAACTCAGAATTTAGATCTTTTGCCTACTCACAAAATACCCGAATCAATTGTGAATAACGCAAATGATTATTTAGCGAACATAGGAAGGTAGTTGGCAAAAGATATATTGGATGAATCTCCTACTTCTAAAGGACCATTTACAAATGATTCTCTAGTTTCTTATGTATCATCGTTTGTGCTGTTGGATACAGATTGTGAGGACGTTCATGATATTTTAATGGGACTCAAATCAGAAAGTGCACCAGGCTGGGACAATGTGTCCACCCAGTTTTGGAAATTCGCTTACGAAATAATTGTTGCGGTTCTAGCTCTCTTAGTCAATCTTTGTTTTAAAAATGGAGTATTTCCAACTGCTCTAAAACAAACTGTTATTACACCGGTGTATAAGAGTGGTGGAGAAACAATTTGTCTAATTATATACCTATTTCCGTATCTCTAAATTTATTGAAAAATACATTAACAAAAGGGTTCTTAAATATCTGCAAAAGTACAATATAATTTCTAACTCACAATTTGGCTTAAAAAGATGTATCTTCGGAAGATGCTATTATTGCGCTGACTTAAGTAATTGTTGAGAAGCAGTAGACAGTGGTAGGAAGTGCTTAACGACATTCTTGGACATCAAAAAAGTATTTGATATCGTTCCTATTCTTGTTTATCGGCTTGACAAAGTGGGGACAAAAGGGACTCCGTTTGCTCTTCTTTTTTTTTGTACAACTAGATTGACAAACAAGCATGCAGCTTGCATCAGATGGTAAGCGGTCAACGCAGCCTATTGACGCTCGCAACACCACGGGGATGTTTTTCGCGCGCTGCCAATCTTGTACAAAGTCTCCCTCTTCTCACTGTCTATCTCAAAGACCGCAAGCAACAGGTCAAAGTAGGCCAGTACATTAGTGAGCAATCGAAGATCGAGTACGGAGTCCCACTGGGGAGTATTTTGGGTTCTACCTTGTTCCTGATTATTTTTCCTATGCAGATGACACTGCCGTGGTGTTTGTGGGCAACTCCTGGGATGAAGTTCGACATTTTGCGGAAGTAGGACTCACTGGGATAGCTAAATGGTTGAGGGGTAATTTCGGCAGTTATAATTATTTTTATTTTAAATCTTATTTTTAAGTCAGCATTAAATAGATCGTAATAGTTCCAAATATCCTTATTTGTGTAGTAATGAAGATATATCATGATGTGTTCGGTTTCCATTAAATATTTGATACTGTGTACACTCAAAGCACCTCTTTATACACAACATTGCCTATTTTAAAAACAAAAGTTTCAAGTCTTGAACAAATATCTATCGGGGTTGAAATTCAAAAAATCCTTTCTTATCTCTCATATGCATTACAAAAGGAACCTATTGAACCTCGTCCAAACACAATTTCAACCGCCTTTTCACCTCCCTAAGCGATTATTATTATTATTTTATCTCCCTATTTTTGAAAACTCTGGAACCATTTTTTTGTATTATAATAGAGAGTATATGTAGGTACAAAGTTTTAAATCACTAACTTCAAAAAATATTTCTACTCCATACAAAGTGTCAACCTCCTTTTCAGCCCCCTACGGGTGGAATTTAGAAAAACGCTGAAATTACTTTGTTGACGTCTTGATTGAGAGTATATTTACAAAGTCTAAAGTACCTCACTTTAACACACAGCCTTAGGTCACAAGATTGGCAGTGCGCGCGAGTAACAACCCCGTATGTTGCGAGCGTCAATAAGCTGCGGTGACCGCTAACCATCTAATGCGGGCCGCAAACTTGTTTGCCAATCTGCCGTATATATATATATATATATATATATATATACGGCATACACGCATACGGCCCACATGATGTAAAGTGGTTAACGTAGCCTATAATTGCTAAGTATAACTCGTGCGATGCCAACTCTGCTGCTAACACAGTAACTCCTTAGGAGCTTACTGGTGACCCCACTCGCACGCAGGAACATGTTCTTTAATTATCTATATTAATTATTTACTGAAGATCTTTCGTATAATTGCACTATCCTCGTAAGCAAAGGTGACTCTCGGTTATAAAACCTGACTGATTTTAGAGCCCATTTGCTAGGATGAAGCGCACGCAATACGTATTTTCTCCCGCTAAACCTATTATTATGGAGCTTTCAATAAATTTCCAACCTTACTACTCTCGCCTTTGGGATAAAACGACCAGAAGGATTAGATTATGAGGTGCAAAGATAACGTTGTCATTTAGTAGGACGGTGGGAACAAATTGTGACGGAATAGAGGTTGTTTTAATTTTTTGCAAGCAACGTCGAAACTGTTTTTCATGCTATGCAAATATTTAAAAAGAATGCTGGAGATTGTCATACAGAATAGTTAACAAAGATATTACGATTATTTCGCCTATCTATCTATATTTTCGGTGTTGTGTCAATGGATTTGGCTGTTCATGGATACCATAGCTTTCCTTGATAATAATTTTAAATGTCTTCCATAACTAGTTGACCCGATAAACTTCGTATTACCTACAATATATTTTATTACAACATTTGATTAGCGATTGTCAATCCTAATCAACCTTCAAACTCCAATTCATTTTAATCAATAATAAATACTGGCTGCATTAGTTCGAATTTCGTTAAGTTATTAAATTAAACTTGTTCTACAATTCATACATTTTTTAATACACAAATTACATACATTTATTCAATTTAAAACTTTCTGATAAACTACGATTTAGGTCTTGTTTTTCAGTGCATAAATATATAAAGTTGATGGCTTTCCTAGATGTAAACACGCGATATATAGTTTTGTACATGCGTGATGAAATGACGAACGATGAAAACTATAAGTTTATTCCCCAAACTTCCAACGACTGGCCTTGTGATTTGTTTATGGTCATGGCAAAGGCCTCACGAACGGGGAATTGTAGAAGCTTAAAATCTAATGGCAAGTCCGATGGAGTCATCGAGATGCGCAGAATCAAAACATCCTTTCGTTTATAATCGTAGTATCGGTCACCAAACGTTTCGTTCCATTGCATAGTCCAGGTTGATTGATGTTATGTAACTTGATGATAACTGAGTCTTTACTTTCACACTTGTAGGGTGGTAGTTCAGGTAAATCCAGCGAATTCATAAATGTAGGATAGTTAACTAACTCATCAACTGTGTCGACTGATTTAAAGGGAATTGTCCCGCAATGATATTTCGAATGGTAGGTGTATTTTATATATTCAACTTTCTTATACATAGCTTACTATAATGAAGTATGCAGTGTAATTTTGTATTGTATTTGTATTTGTAATATTTCAGAAGTACAGAATATTAAATGTACATTTGCGTAGTGTCGCCGGTGCATCCGGCTTGAGGAAGGCGACGATGCGAACTCTTATTCACTATGGAATAACGTTTTGCCTCTCAAGATGTTACAAATGAGTTTTTGAAACAGGTGACGTCTGTGGTATGATGTATAGTTCTAAACGTAAGTGCTATGTGAAAGGAAGAAGAAATAATATTTAAATCAGGTAAAAAAGTTATTTCGTTGAAGTTTTTTTAGATTTTAAGAGAGGTAGGGCGCATCAGAGCAGCCCGTCCGTAGAAGTATCTCCATCTCACAGAAAACTGCATCTAAATAATGACTTTCTGGAGAGTTGTTGTGTTCCTGCGTGTGAGTGAGGTCACCAGTAAGCTCCTAAAGAGTTGTTGTGTTAGAATCTGCTTCTATCGCATCGCGCGATGTTGCGCATGTTGCAAGTAGGCTACGGTAACCGCTTTACATCCGGTGAGTCGTAAGCTTGTATACCTCCCAACGTTGTATAAAAAACAAAGTAAGCGGTAACTTTTTTTTATTTAGACGCTCGCAGGTCTTATATCTCAATGTTACTGTCATTAATTGTTTATAAATCTGTGTAATATTGATCCTTGCTGATCTCGGCAATTTTGCTACGCCAGAATAAAGAAATATCTACATAAACGCCTTTATCTACATACTTACATCGACTTTTATATGTATATGAAGGCAAACGAATGCTCGTGGCTACGCTCGGCTTTTCAAGGTTTGCATAGGTACCCTAAGCAAAACATAAGCCATATTACTAAGAAATAATCTTCTTTTTCTTAGCGTTATCCCGTTTCCTAATTCATTAGGATTGGCGGAATCCGCTACCTAAGCCTAAGGATTTGGTGAAGGTACTGCTTTTTTGGTGGAGAGACTGCCGTCAGACCTCCACAACCTAGAGGGAAACCGTACCCATCTTAGGTTAGGTCGCATGTCTTTCGAAATATAATTTCTAAAACGTGCGGGTTCCCTCACGATGTTTTCCTTCACCGTAGAGAAATTGATAATTACAAATATGTACATGTATGTATGTATATCTTCACGCCAGGTCATTTCCGGGGTAGGCAGAGAGAACCGAGCGCCATAAGACGCGGTCCTTACATACTTCACTCGCTTCTGTGACATTCATAGCTCTTTTCATGCACGCTCGCCGATTCCTGGGGCTCCTGACATCACCTTCTGATAAAACACGAACAATTTGGTCATGATAGTTTAGTCTCGGTCTTCCTCGGCTCCTACATCCTTCCACTTTTGCATTGTATATCTGTTTCGTCATTCTTTCGTCCCGCATTCTTTCTACATGTCCGAACCAACGAAACATGTCTTTTGTAAATATGTACATAAATTTTAAAATGCGAATTTATTGCTACGTGCTTCGATTAGAACCGGGGACCAGTTAGCCAATAAGCCGGTTTCTTATTTACTGGGAAATTACTATTCATTATTAAGAAATAGTAGCTTATTATTAGTGTAAATGGGGTAATATAACGTAACATTCAGACCTCCAGTGGTATTAATATTGATTTGAAGTATTGTTCCATGTCTTTGTTTGTTACATGTTGAGGATCAGGGATCAAAAAGGGTTTTTTTTTAGATTGTATGAGATATCATGTAAAAAAGCTAGATATTTTATTGCACGATGGCTAGTTCAAAACTTGACCTTACCCTTATCATCTGTCCTCGAAGGTTGCGATTCGAAAAATAAGTAAAAATTCAAAATGTCGTTCCTATACACTAAGATAATCACCATGTTACTCACACAACAGTCATATCATAATTTACACACACACACAAATCTTAATTCACTCCACACACAATATTAATTCCCGTGGGATACGCAATAATGTACTTTAATGTAGTTTTTAGACCCTTTATTTTATCTTTTTCCTTTTATTTCTTTTTGCATCCCACTCTGACTAAAATTGTGATTAAAATAATAAGGCCAGTTCTGGGATCCATCCAAAGGGGCCTGGCGACAGTGGCAACTTGTAACATAGGTTTTTTATTAAACCTACATCAGGCACTAGTCTCCCACAGGAAAGGAACTACCCAACAAGACAAGCTCGGTGGCTCAGTCGTGAATGGCACGACTTTGACACGAACGCAATTTTTATAAAAAGATAAAAATTGCAATGTGTGTTTGTCTTGGTCTGGATGTTTAAAGAGAGGTAGGACGCATCAAAGCAGCCCGTCTGGGGAAGTATCTCCACCTCACAGAAAACCGCAGCAAAATAACAACTCCCTAGAGAGTTGTTGTGTTCCTGCGTGTGGGTGAGGTCACCAGCAAGCTCCTAAGGAGTTGTTGTGTAAGCAGCAGAGGAGGCTTCGCGCGAGTGATGATAGGCTACGGTACCCGCTTTACATCAGGTGGGCCGTATGCTTGTATGTCTCCCGACGTAGTATAAAAAAACCCTCTAGATAGAAAATAAATGATTTATTATTTAATATACCCATACTTAAAAGGAAATAATTATATTCAATTTAAGAGATCTCAAGAAAAATAGTCAAAATGACACTATTTTATCTGAAAATGTATAAATTAAAGTACATACGAAATACGACTCGATTTTGAGCGGCTTTTAATATCACTAAAGTCGTTATTAGCGACGCGTTCATTATCTATAGACATTTCTTTCTTATATAAAGCGCATGTTTTTAGGGTTCTGTATCCCAAAAGGAAAAAGGAACCCTTATAAGATCACATTGTTGTAAGTCCGTCTGTCTGTCTGTCTGTCTGTCAAGATCCATTTTCTCAGGGACGGGTGTTCAACTATCACGCTGAAATTAATATCAAATACAGGTCTACAATCCGTTTGAGCAGTAAAAAAAAAACTTCGAAGTCAACGCAATCCAAATATACGGCTGTTTATGCCTCGTTTATGCACATATTTTGACTCTCGCAAGGGAATCAAAACCTATAGGGTACGTCCCGTTGACCATATGAATAGACCATAGAATCATGAAATCTAGTAAGAAGCAATGTCATGTAGCACAAGTAAAGAAAATAATCCGAAAACCGTAAATTTGTAGTTCCCTATACAACAAAAAATTTTTTTTTGTGAAAATATTAGTTTACGCAGCCCTCGCTGCGCGAGTCGGACTCGCACTTGACGGCTTTTTCTATTAAGTTGGCACCGCGAGAAGGAACCCAGTCCATTGCCGTACATGATACGTTTCACACAGAAATTGTAACCCTAACTATACATAGTTAAAGTACTACTACTATTATAACTTCACGCCAAATCTCTTGCGGGGTAGGCAGAGAGAACCGAGCGCCACGTGACTCGACCTTACATATCTCACTCGCTTCTTTAACATTCATTGCTCTTCTCATGCACGCTCGGCGGTTTCTAGAGCTCCTGACATCACAGTCTGATAGAACACGACCAATTTGGTCATGGTAGGTAAGTCTTGGCCTTTCTCGGCTCCTACATCCTTCCACTTTTGCATTGTATATCTGCTTCGTCATTCTTTCATCCTGTATTCTTTCTACATGTTCGAACCAACTACGAGAGCAAATAGAAGAGTTCAAGGTGATGTAAGTGACAGTACTGAAAGGGCAGTGAAAGAAAGGTATGATATTTTAAAGAGAAAAGTTAAGCAGATAGTGAAAGAAAAGAAAAAGGATGGCAAGGACCAGTATAACAGAAAATTCTCTAGTAATTTTCGGGCGAATGTCAAGCTATTCTGGCATTTAGTCAGAACAGCCCGAGGCAAATCTAGAGATTCGAGAGTAGGTATGATAAGGAATTCAAATGGAGATGTAATTAAGGATACTATAGAAAGCTTGAAGGAATGGCAAGGATATTTTGAAAGTCTATTTGAACGAGGCAGAAATGAAAGAAATTGAAACGAAGACGTGAAAGAGAATTTTAACTGTGAAAATGAAATTAGCATGGAAGAGATAAAGAATGCAATAAAAAGAATGAAAATGGGTAAAGCTGGAGGATATGATAGGATATCTGCCGAAATGCTCAAAGCGGGTGGAGGAATCATAGCAGGCCTGCTGTACCTTTTATTCAACCTATGCTGGCGTTCCGGCCGTGTACCAGTCGACTGGGTTAAAGCCGTGATTGTGCCGCTGTACAAAGGTAAAGGTTCACAGCAGGAACGCAAGAATTATCATGGTACTCGTATAAGCCTCCTGAGTGTAGTAGGCAAATTGTATGCAAAGGTTCTGATTGAAAGAGTGATGTCTGTAACGGAATCGAAAATTTGGGATGTGCAAGCGGGGTTTCGAAATGGGATGGGATGTGTGGATCAAGTCTTTTCCTTAAGGTGTATAACGGAGAAAGCCTTAGCAAAACACAAAAAGGTTTTCTACACGTTCATTGACTTGGAAAAGGCTTATGACAGAGTGGTGAGGGATGAACTTTGGACTTCGCTCTCCATGTATGAGGTGGATAGTATTTACGTACGTATGTATAGTTTTATACGGGCACTCGAGTCTTGTATAAGGATTCGAGTGCCTGTGTCAGAGTAAATGGGGTCTGTACAGACTGGTTCAGCATCGAATGTGGTGTTAGGCAGGGCTGTGTAGCATCCCCTTGGCTGTTCAACTTATTCATGGACAGTTGTTTGACAGACTTGAAAGAGTATGACTGTAGAATAAAAATGAATAAGTCAATATTTAAAACCCTGTTGTACGCCGATGATCAGGTTCTCCTAGCATCTTCGGCGGAAGAACTACAAAGAATGGTTGAAACAGGCGTGATGATATGTATGTATGTATGTATGTTCGAACCAACGGAGCATGCCTCTTCTTATTTTAACACATAGTTAAAGTGATTACCTAAACTAAGTATATTAGTCGACTACCCAACGACTACCCTAATCATAAAGTCATAAACAAACGTACGGATTGCCTAATGGTAAGCAGTTCCCGCGGTCTATGAATGCATACAACACTATCAGGCGCCAGTTACAAAGGCTGTAAAAAGATCTTTTTTAGAACCGCACCATGTAGCCTCCTAAAAATACCTTAGCTGGAACTTTATTCCTCAACGTGATTTCCATGTAAAACCCTTTCCTGTATCGCGCAATGAATGACTATTTCAGTCTCAATATGTAACCGAAAAAAGAAAAAAAAGTATGGCTGCCGCCTGCGGGATATACTCCTAGGCACTATTTCAATTTCACATGTGGAGAATTTCAACCAGAATTATTTTATTTAATTGTCCCTTGTTTACCCCTATGTGTACGTATATCTTCACGCCAAATCCCTTGCGTGAGAACCGAGCGCCACGCGACTCGATCCTTCATACCTCACTCGCTTCTTTAACATTAAGCTCTTTTCATGCACGCTCGCCGGTTTCTAGGGCTCCTGACATCATCTTCTGATAGAACACGACCAATTTGATCATGGTAGGTAAGTCAGCTTATTAACTTCTATAATAAAATGAAAAAATGTTAAAATTCTACAATTAAATAAATACACTGTAAGAGTCTAATGTACCCACGAAAAGGGAAGACAGCATTCAAATAAGAGTATATTTTTTCGGAACAGAGCCAAGGGCACGTCCATTTAAATTATTTTAACACTGAAAGATAATTATGTTTTTTCCCGCGCCTGTCTCTAAGTGGTATTAGCTATTAAGAACGAATTTCCGGGACTGCGTGAGCTTATTGTGTCAAATAATTCTTATTCTATTTTTACACAACTTTGAATGTCTTACAGGCGTACAGTGTTGTGATGTGAATCAATTACCGTTGATACATATAGCATAGGTTACTCTATTTCAAAGCTGATAACATAGCATCTCGTCGAGGATCTCCTGGAAACGTTATTGACCTTGAATTTGATGGGTTAAATACACACTAATTGAAATAGCAATTTTTTGCAATTTACTTCATATTATTCATCTAAAAGAAATGTTCAATTTATTTAATTCACTTCAAAGTTCAAGTTATTAAATCACCGCATGTCATATAAATTTTCGTTTAAAGTAATAAAATTTACATAGCGGATGCAATGGTTGCACCCGACGGGTTTTTATGTCGCAATTCTACTTATTTTAGTTAAAAAACGTGACATGACCGATGACTTAGTAGAAGAATTATATACATGATATATATATATATATATATATTTATATTTTATAATATAGAAGAGTTGATATTAAAGAGAGTGTTGGTGTTAAGACAAAAGTCAAGCCCCGATCGTTTGAAATTGTAGAAAGAATACGAGACGAAAGAGTCACGACACGAAAGGGAAACGACGGAGAGACATCCCCCTTCTTTATGTGTGTTAGCTGTTTAATTTAATTTAACAGAAGATTTTGTTTTTGAAATGATGATACAAGAGAGTTGAACGTAAAGGAGTGTCGGTATATTTGATAGATAAGAATGTTAAGCTCGGAAAAATGCGGAATGAAAGAATAAAACCGATATACTTACATCTCGAAAGTGAAACTACAAGAGATGTGTTTATTTGTATGTTTTGTAAAATATATTACGGGGACTATTGGAAACTTTATCTTTCGCAGTAACCTTCGTGTTAGTAATACAGCAGACACAGTGACAATGTGTTGATGTGTGTACGTTGGCATTGGCCAATTTCGAGTTCCGGCAGAAAGCTACCCATTCTTCCCAAGCAGCCCTGGGGTTGACGTCATAAGAATTGTGAAAACATGTGAAAAAAGCGGTTGTCGTGGACAGCGCGAAGTGAAGTAGAAAAAGCAGGAAAGCAGACCCCAACTCGGAAGCGACATCTTAAGACCTGGCAGGGGTTAGCCTAGGTCACACGTCTTTTGAAATATAATTTCTTGACGTGCGGATTTCCTCACGATGTATTTACAAATACCTACATAAATACAAATGGCGAATTTAGTGGTACATGCCAGGATTCGAACCAGGGATCATAGGTTAATAGACAGGTTCTACATCCATTGAGCTATCACTGCTCTTGTATAGATATAGATTATGTATCATTATTGTATTATGATTTTATCTAGTACTTTTTTGTTCAAATTGTTATAGTGTTGTGAGGACATTGTTTAGCCTTATAACTTGTCCTTAGAAAAATGCACCTACGTGTGTATCAATCTAAATGTACTTATATACATTTAGATTGATGTACTCATAGGTACATTTTTTTCATGAACTTTTTATAATATTCTTTGAAAAAATGTAATCGGTTTGTACTTGTTATCAGACTGTTTGTGCCCCAATAAATAACCTCAATCAAAGCCTTTTTATGATATTATCTATCAAAAACAGCCAGGGCCGATGGCTTAATATGGAGGAACCTCTGCTGGTAACACAGCAACTTCTTAGGAGATCCCTTACCTCTCTCATACTTGACATTATTTGACTGTGAGACGGAGGTACTTCTCCAGACGGGATGGTTTGATGCGCGTCCTTAACATATCTGTTGTTGATTATTTCTATCTATCTATCTATAACTTCACGCCAAATCCCTTGCGGGGTAGGCAGAGAGAACCGAGCGCCACATGACTGGATCCATACACACCTCATTCGCTTCTTTAACATTCATTGCTCTTCTCATGCACGCTCGCCGGTTTCTAGGGCTCCTGACATCACCTCCTGATAGAACACGACCAATTTGGTCATGGTAGGTAAGTCTTGGCTTTCCTTGGCTCCTACATCCTTCCACTTTTGCATTGTATATCTGCTTCGTCATTTTTTCATCCTGCATTCGTTCTACATGTCCGACCCAATGGAGCATGCATCTTCTTATTTTAACACCGACGCTCTCTTTGAGACCAACACTGTTTCTAACATCATTATTGCGAATACGGTTTACAAGCGTTACGCCACAAATTTTGCGCAGCGCTCGCATTTCGACCGCGTTTATCCTATTTATATATCTATATTTCATGCTCTCTCTGCCATACCCAGCTCTCGCTTCCATAAGTTAGCGTTGGGACCAGCAGTGCATTGTGTATAGCGAGCTATGCCTTCTGGCTCAGTTTTTACTGCCAAGAAGTTTTTCCAACGCTCCATTCACACTATTCCCAGCACTCACTCGTCTTTCCACATCTGCGGTGTAACTTCTATCCCTGCTGAAAGTGCATCCAAGATATACAATCGTCCACTTGTTCCAAAACTTCATCACCAACCGTAATCCTTACATTAGTACTTGATTATTTCTAGTAATTTAAATAATGATATCCGAAGTCTGAGTAAAATACTTCAGAGAAAATCCAAATTTATAGTTCGTAGTTTATTTTGTTTTTAAGTCAGACCGTTACTTTTTTCCTAGCGATATCCCCTTTCTTAGTTCATTATGACTAGACATAAATATATTGAAACGGAACTTTATGAGGGGAATGCAGACCTATCTCAGATTTGGCCAGACGTCTTTTGAATAAAATTTCTTCGACGAAATGAATGCGAGTTTCCTCAAGATGTTTCCTTTACCGCCGAGAAAGCGATAGTCACTAATATGGAGGTAAGTCCTAAATACGAACTTATTACTACTATGCCAGGATTCCAACCAGGGTCTCTTGGTTAATAGATTAACAAAGTTAATATTAAGATACCGTTAACTAGAAACATTTGCCGACGGATCGTCACAACCTATTGGGAGTACCAAACCTTTCGTATTTCCGGTTACACGTTTTCTGGAATATAATTTTTAAACGTATGGGTTTTCTCACAATGTTTCCTTAAGTGCCAAAAAGTGATAGTTACAAATAAATGTAGGTAAAACATGAACCTAGTAGTACATGTCCACGTTAACGTTCAAACCATCAATCGGTTAATAAGCGCATTAGTTATGTTATAACTCCTCAAAAATCAGAATCCCTAACATACAGACGAAAATACAGTTAAGTGACAGCTTATTGCTCAGTCATTGAACAAGTCAGAATTATAAACTTCTGGTACGGAGGCCAATAAAGAAAAAGCTGCTACCATATTTCTTTCTTTAAAAAACTAGTCGAAAATTGTTAAGGCGTGACCATATCAACAAAAAGTCGATAAGGCCGGCCCTGAGTTATGGGCTCTTCGCCTACAATATACTGTTAGATTGTTTTACCCTTTCTTTGATATATACCCTTTTATATTGGGACGAATACCCTTTGATTTATTACCCATAGGCTTCGGTTATGGATAAGCTGAACAATTCGCACGGGGGAGGCGCGACGAAGGGAGTGTTTTGCTGCAGTCGAAAACTAGGGACATGTTTTATGTTGAACATATGTCCGATTTATGACGATAGTTTCAATATAAATAAGTAACAACATTCAGTTGTTAAATACGTGAGTCTGAGGTCTCTCGAAATCTAGGTGCAATCGAAAGGTCTAGTAAATGATAACTTAGACCCAACGATGACCCCGAATCGATGAACATTTAAAGCACCCCACCGTGGTCTCGGAAGGAAATTTCTCTAAAACCCCATTTTAATAGTAGTTTTTCCGAGACCTTCTAAGTTATGGAATGAACTCCCTACTGAGGATTTACCAGGGGACTATAGCATAGAGTTCTTTAAAAAAGCTTCAAGTGATCTTTACAGGGTAAACCCCCCTGGTGTTCTTCCCCTGGTAATCGTCCTTGCTTCTTTACCTTAATACTATTATCTGCCTCAGTATTGCCAAAAACCTCAATAATGTAAGTGAAACTAACCCAAACTGAATAGACGTACTTCTTAAAAGTCGCTTATGACCACTTCCGGTCAATGATTTCACCAGTTCAGTGGTACCGCATTATCATTAGAACTACGCTCAACACCCGTCTATCAATCCCTTAGGATTGCCGAGGCTATGTATTAAGCGCAAGTACTGTTTTTGACATATAGCGACTGCCATCAGTTTTTCATAACCCAGGAGGAAACAAAACCTTTCTTAGGTTAGATCACGCGTTTTTCGAAATAGTTGTTTCTTGGCAGGGTTTCCTCTCGCTCGCATAAACCATAAACCCACACTGTGAAGTAATTTTTTTTATACAACGTCGGGAAGCATACTATCTATCTATCTATCCATAACTTCCAAATCTCTTGCGATGTAGGCATAGAGAACGTTAACGTAGGCAAAGTAAAGCCTTGGCTCGGAGGAAGCACACTACTTAATGTAAATCGGTGACCTCAGCCTATAAACGCGTATAATACATTAAGTATCACTCGGGTGATGCTACCTCTGCTCCATATGAGCTTAGGTGACGTCACTCACACGCAGGAACATAGCAATCCTCAAGAGAGATTTTTTATCTGCGGTTTTCTGTGAGGCGGAAATACTTCTCCCAACGGGCTGCTCTGGTGGGCCCTACTTCTTTTAAAAACAGCCAGATCAAGATCAACAGACATGTTTACGCATATGCTTGCACTGTGTGTGGGAATGAAACACGCGAGTGTTGGTGTGAAACTACCGTTACTACCATTACACCACCGAGCTCGTCAAAGCAAGTGATAATTACAAATATGTACATGCAATCGAAATACGAATTTAGTGGTACACATACTAGGATTCGAACAAGCATCAATTGATTAGTAGGTTGATTCTTTATCCACTGGGCTATTACCGATCTACTGCCCAGTTTCATGATACAATTGCCAAGCTCATTCTGATACAACAATTACAAGTGATTGAAATATCGGAAGATAAAGCTATAAGACGAAAATTCGTTAATTACTTTTGGACTCTTGCGGGCGGACTAATACACGACTTCCACATATAAAATAACCAAGTCTTATTGTATTTTATCATATCTCGCAGTTTCCGTTTTTCTTTTTTGAATTACCACCAATGTATTGCATGCGTTCATAGACTTGTATGCCTCCCGACGTTGTATAAAAAAATCTCATAATTTGATAAAAAAAGTAAACCTCAGCTGCACATTGTTGGCTGATTCACATATTTTGCACTGAAATGTAAAAAAAAAACCAGCTTGATCCTCGCGCACCTCACCGTGGGCGTCACTAGAAGTGTGGGCGTTCTAGTACCGCCAGAAAAAAATACTGATTTTCAACTGCATCCTAGGCTAAGACGCAGCTGAAAATCAGTGATTTGCTACACAAGCAAATAATTCACTCAGTTGCTGCCTTTCTAAAATACTGCGACTCAGTGTATGATGAAGTTCCAGTACGATATGGTGTGAGTAATGTACTTCGAAATATTGAGAATGATTACATAATTATGTCACTGTCTGTCGCTTTTTTTCGAATATTCGAATTTTGACTTCAGATTCGGATTCAGCATAAAAAAGTAGAATAGGAATGTCTGAAAAACCAACCTCCTATCTCTTAAGGAACAGGGTCAAAATGGCCGATAAATTAAAATATATATATATATATATTTCAGTTTCGGAAAGTAAATTAAAAATTAGAATAGGAATGTCTTAAAAACCAATATCATATTTCTTAAGGAACATGGTCAAAATGGCCGACAAAGTTTAAAAAAAAAAATGTTATATAATTGACGAGCCAGGTGTTCCTCTGGCAATGCAAGCTTGCGCATTCTCAACTGGTTTTTGTTTGTTATGTTTGTTTAGTTGGTGTGTTTCGTATAATTATATTATCTACATAGAGATTATAAAATATATTTTATGCAAATGAAATCAAATTGAAATCTGAAAATTGAGAAAACTGAAATATATATATTAGTTGTGGTTTCCAAGCATCAGGTAAGTGGCCTATTATGATTTTGTTCTCCAAATGTAGTGGCTTCACAGGCATCGCTTAAAAAAACTATCCAGAATAGTATTTTATATTTAACCGAACAGCTATATCAAGCGTTTACCCTTTGAAGTTTTTGGCTTTGCGGAACAGGCTTTTGGGGGCTAAACCTCTTTTTGTTTTCCACAAAGCATTTTTGTCGACATTTTTCCCATGATTGACGTTCATACCTAGATTTTTCATGGTCTTTTGTAGTGGATCGGGTGATTTTTCATTGGAAAATGCTGGTTTTGAAGGGAATATAATGGACGGTTGCGGTGAATCGAGCTGTTTGGTGTAGACGTGTTCTTTTTTTGTTATACATCGTGGGGAGGTAAACAAGCATGGCCGCGGCTTCGCTCACTTAGGAGTTAGATTTCATGTTTTTTTTTGCAGCGATTACAAATATTATTAGGATAATAAGTAGTTGAATGCTATGTATATCATCAGGTCGGGAAGCATTATGACTACGTGTCAATAAGACTAGGTAACGGGTATGACTTGATCGTCATACGACTAAATCTCGACATGACTACATCGCGTTTGGTCTAAATAGCTGTCAGACGTCATACATCCTGTTATCGATTGAATTTATATCGATATGACGTACAATAATTTCTAAAAATATTTCCTTTTTAATTAAAATCCAAGTACCACATGTTGTATCGAGTTTATTCTTACTAATATTCAATTGCAAATATAAGAGTGGTTTAAACAAATTATAAAATGCAGGAAATTATTGCGATATCTATATAATACATAGATTGATTTTTTTTATACTAAGTCGGGAGGCATACAAGCATACGGCCCACCTGATGTAAAGCGGGTACCGTAGCCTATTAACGATTGCAATATATTAAGTATCACTCGCGCAATGTCTCCTCTGCTGCTTACACGGCAACTCTTACCTACACTGTAATAAACACCGACGTGGATAATAATTATCTTACGTGACAACTCTTACTTATATCTAACACTATAAAATACATAATGAACATTACACTTATGTCTGTCTACTCAATATTCTCGCACAAATCACGCGGCTATGTCTCTATTTACATTAATAGCGTTAAAGTTATATATATTATACTAATGTACGTAAGTTATATAAATTATATTAAAGTACAAAGGACGCTCTTATAGCTATATGCAGTATCTTTCAGACTATCCTTACGCACAGAAACCACAGTATGTAAGTGCAGGAGGTGCAGCATGGAAATATTATGCGAGGAAAAATATATGCTGCGCTCGGATCTCTCTGGAGATATTTGAATAATGAATCATTTCTATTGAAGAGTTCTGTGACTGTTTATTATACTGTGACTAGAACTTGTTCAATTTGCAAAGTGAAAAATCTGAATAGATTACAGTTGATAACAGTGTATATAAATTTTCTTGTTCTCTCCTTTCCTAATCTATTTGAATTTAGGGGAATTGCTGAAGATTTAGCGAAGGTATTGTTTTTGTCAAGGAGCGATTGCTGTCAGACCTTCACAGTTCAGAGATGAATAGAAATGTATTTAAAGCTTGTTCTTCCTAGCATAATACCATTTTCTAATGCATTACGATGGGTAAGTTCCGCTATCTAATCCCGAGGATTTAGTAAGTTGTTATTTAGCTACGATTTTCTGTAAGGTGGAAGTACCTCCTTGCTTGGTCTCCTTTGATGCGCCCTACCTCCTAAAAGTCCCAGACTAAGACAAACAAATATGTTCGTGCACGCAAATGTTTGTTCTGTTTGGCAAACGAACCCACGAGCTCTTGGTGTTAAAGTAGCTTTAAACAGTAAATGGATTGAGGCGTTATTTTGTGAAAGTAAAATTTACATGAATTTTTATCTAACCTGCTTTGTGTGTTTCCGCTACCGATTAGTTTATGCGAACTAGCACCGTCTGGCACTCACCCACTACCGTACTAGTTAGTAGATGAAATAGGCCGTCTCCGACATGGCTACTTGTAGTATTGCGTATGGTCGACATCAAAAGTCCATATAGGACGAGCGGAAGAAATCCTCTGTACACGCTGGTGGCCGGTTGGTATGCATACTCTTGCATAAATATTTAACCAACTTCAGCTTAGCAGTCAAATTTTATTATAAGATTTGGTTGTTTTCTATTTTGTCAAATCGTTGAATGAATCAACTTATATTATTTAATATAAAACTAAACCGTCGTGTCACCAAGCAGTCAACAGTAATCGGTTAGCTGAGACTTGATAATAGTCAGAGTGCTCTTGAGTAGAGGGTAGTAAGAAGTAATGTTATTCTCTCTCAGTGGGTTAGTAAAAATATGAAGAAGAGTTAGGTAGGTTAGCACTATACGAAGATATTTTAAACATTATCGTTACTAGTTCGCGAGCGAGACTGGTTGCCTATTGTAATTCTTTGTATTCTGTTTCAAATATGCAGGACAATATTATCAGTATGTAAGATAGAACACGCAGTATTGCGATGCATAATATGCAATATAATATATCTCAAATTATTATGAGATGGGTTTTGCTGTAAGTATTTTCGTGTTTGTATCAATGTTTTGGTGAATATAATATATATTGATAATAATAAGTAACAAATTATGTCAAGTAGCTATGAAATAATTAATGTATGGCCTTTTTAATTAGTAATCTGTGATTAGTTTATGTTAATTTGGTTTTAGTGAATCACCGTTAAACGTTGGGTGACTCGGCACGAAGAGGAAAGTAATGCTTCGACTCGACCGAGAAGTTTTGTCCCCAAATTATCAATGAGTCACAGAGGAGATTTATGTGTCGATAATTCGATAACAATTCTCGATTTGCTTCTCGTCGACTGCTGAGTTTGCGAATTTGTTTGACACCTCGGTATCTACCGTTCGCCGAGCCTTGCACCGGGAGAGCTTGCATCATAGAAAGCCAGCCAAAAAGCCCTATTGGACTGAGTTTCATAAGCAAAATGCGTTTATTAAATATTGATTTTAGATTGAAAGAAATGTTAGTAATTAATATCTTACTCAGGTATTTAAAATTAATTTAATGTAAAATTATATGCGATTGTTGAATATAAAACATACATTTCATTAAATTTTAATATAGGGTAGTGGATGCCACGTAGAAGGGTAGAACATATGTAACGTATTATGTTTTGTTATATAAATTATACTGTAACCCTGCCGCCCGTGCCGAATTATAAATATCATAAATTTTATTATTATTAGGTCTAACTTCAATGAATCTTTTTGTCAGGAAAATGATTATTTAAGCTATGACCTTAATAACGTTGCAATATATGTATGCAGAATATTTTTCAAGATTTTTTTGTATTGTGCCTAAAATGAAATAAAAACATATATCACTTTATATCTAGTTTTATTATTATTAGTACATATTATGATAACCTGATGTATATATATGATACATGTTATGCTGATTTTGATTTAGATAGGAGAAATTACTAAGCAATATTTATGGCGCTCGGTTCTCTCTACCTACACCGCAAGGGACTTGGCGTGAAGATATACATATTTCATTATCATTATTATTTCCTTTATTAAATTATAATCCTATTAAATACATTTTTAAATATATCATTACTAAAAAAAAACATTAAAAATATAAAAAAACAGCTTCCCCTTGATCGCGGGAACAAGGTCCAAACTATCAGTGGTCAAGGTCACAGAGACAGAAACTCGCAATACGTGCCGTGCTAAGGAGGACTACCTTCTGTATTTGGTCCCTAATCCAGATTCCCAACGCGAGCTCTTCAGATGTTGGTCGAGGCTCTTGGCTATTAAGCCATTGACCGACACAACAATCGGAACAATGATTGTCGAATCGACATCCCACATGTCGGTAATCTCGTGAGCTAAATCAAGATATTTTGTTTGTTTATCTTTTTCAGCTTTCACAAGATTACCGTCATGTGGAACAGCAATATCAACAATCGGCGCGTCGATTGATCTGTTAATATTATTATTATTTTTATTTACATTTATGCACTAGAAATATTTTGAAATTAAACTCGTTCCGTAAGGTTGAAAATACATCAGTATAGAAGATAATCATGAAAAATATTTTGAACCTAAACGTAGTTGTTTAAGTTTGACAATTTGAACTAAATGTGTCAATTTGTGTGTGTCATTAGCAGATTGGTGCTTATTATCGTTCATGCGATTTCAACCTGTAAGCTACGAGTATGTATGCATTTTTGACACCGATCGAACGCTACGAGTAACATGCAGTATGTTATTCTTACGACTAACATCTATAGCGTCTGAGGATGTTACGTAGAGAGGCGAAACACGTATCGCAGAGATGACCAGCCATGCAATTCTCGAAGCGACTCGTAATGGCTGTGTGCGTCGTTGTGATCACAGATGTCACAGCTTTAACATCGTCTACTGCGATCACGGCTAAATTATTTGGTATTCTATAAGGCTGTAAGCGTACGCGAGGCTGTTTGCCTTGTAGAATTCCAATTCCAAACGCAGCCTTGCGGCGCTAGTGTCGCAAAACAATGAAAAGCGACATTAAGGAATGGCAATTTTGT
Source organism: Pyralis farinalis (assembly GCA_947507595.1). Classification (NCBI taxonomy): domain Eukaryota; kingdom Metazoa; phylum Arthropoda; class Insecta; order Lepidoptera; family Pyralidae; genus Pyralis; species Pyralis farinalis. The sequence continues at coordinate 33,118,887 of OX382260.1, read as the reverse complement.
GTTCAAGGCTATAACAGCCGATGTTTCCGAGGATGTAAGGATGTTTGCTCTTACAGAATTGCATGGCAGGGCAGTCATGGCAGTAACGGTGGTGGGTGCATGCGGTTTTTGTTTCAATTGGCGGGCAATTGCGAGGACTACCGCAGCAGCCGAGGCAGAGACAGTGGTTGCCGATCGATGCTAGTTCTCATAAACTAATTGGTGGCGGAAGTACATAAGCTTTGTCAACCACTCCACTACCGGGCTCATCATAATTACATGTAGGTACATTTGATAATATAACGATACTTTCAAGATAAACAGAGTTCCAGCCACATTGTCTTCAAAATTAAACAAGAACTAGTAACAATATAGACTGCCAACTTGCGAACTACTAAAGTGTATAGACACAATCATTAACTCCTAGAATGTTTGCATTCAAATTTAAATTGGATCTCTGGACGTGCATCCTTTGTCGAAAGACAAATAAGTACCTACTTGAACAGCCGCATAATGATGTGGTAGGGCAGCTCTATGCTTGTAACTGCCCATTGAGCGAAAATTTTGCACACGTTATAAGTAGGAAGTAACTCATCTTAAAGTTAATAGATTCAAGCGGAGTTTTGTTAAAGTCAAATTAATTCATTTGTGAGCATTCGCTACCGATTTGTTCATGCAAACAAGCACCGAGCACCGCTAGTTTGTAGCATGCATGTCGTCGCTACCATACTTGCGGTCGTCTCTGCGAACGCTCGTCATTTGAAATATCAGTCGCATGCACCCGCCGACGTTGACTGGCTGCTCGGGTCGTCTCTGTGACACGTGTTTCGCCTAGTGGAGAGGTGTGTGGGTGGTGCAGTGGGTGGGTGCCGGCCGGCGTTAGTTCACTTGAACTACTTTCATCAATTCCACAGCCGAAGACTACGACAAAGAAGTACCTTCTCCGTCGGACTGCTTTGATGCGCCCTACCTCCTAAAAGACCCAGACTAAGACAAACAAATATGTTCATGCACATAAATGTTTGACCTGTGTGGAAATCGAGCCCACGAGCCTTGGTGTTAAAGTTAGCTATACCAACAAGTCCACCACCGGGCTTATCACTATGCGGTTGTCTTGGTCTGGGTGTTTACAGGAGTCATGAGCCACCCGGTTAAGGCACCTGTTTCGAAAGCAGATTCCCTTAGTCATTGTCGTAGATCGCTGCCTCAGTTTCGTTTAATTTCTACTAATTTAATTTAATCTACTTGCATTTGTAAGTATGAGTAAAATAGCCTCACATGGCGCAGCCGGTAGTATTCGAACCTATGTTGGTTCAAATACTACAGGCAGCGATCTACGACAATGACAGAAACCTAGTGATACTCAGGGTCGTATATGGCAGCTTACAGTGCAACCGGTGGTTTTGTGCCCCAGGACATGAAGAGCGAGGAGGGGAGGATCACATCAGGCGCTGTAGACGTCAATCGTAAGAACAACATGCTACAAGTGACCTGTTGTTCTTACGATTGACGTCTACAGCGCCTGATGATGCCTCGTGGAGAGGCGAAACACGTATCGCAGCGACGACCAGGCCAGTCGTGGCAGCGACGGTGGTGGTGGGGGCATGCGGATTCTGTTCCAGATGGCCGACGACTGCAGCAGCCGAGACAGTGACTAGCGGAGCAGCCATGGCAGCGTCGGCATGTTGCACTTACTAACAGTAGTGGGTGGGTGCCGGCCGGCGCTAGGCCGCATGAACTAATTGGTGGCGGAAGCACACAAAGCAGGTTATATCAAATTGCATGTAAATTTGACTTTCGCAAAATAACGCCTGAATCTATTAACTATTCGATGATATCAATAAATAACAACACATGGTCAATTACACCAATACAACCTTTGATTCTAAAGAAGCCATTTCTAACTACCCTATCATCCACCCTATTAACCTACCACCGGTGGCGTAAGAGTAGAAATGTCAGATTACTACTGCGCTTGCTGGTCGCGTTGGCAATGGTGGTCCAAGAAAGATAGATGGTCTGACAGGGAGTGTTGGTGTTAAGACAAGAAAAGGCAGGCAGGTTTCGCACATATGAAAGATTGCAAGAGGAATGAATGACGAAACAGATATATAATGCAAAAATGGAAGCATATCGAAGCCGAGTAAGGTCAAATTTCACCTACCACGATTACCATTAGTAGTAGTGTTTTTTTATACGCTAATGTCAGGAGTTCTAGGAATCGGCGGGCGAGTACGAAAAGAGCTTTGAATGTTAAAGAAACGAGCGAGATTTGCAAGGACCGCGTCTTGTAGCGCTCGTTTTTCTCTACCTCTTAAACCAATAAAAGGCTAAACCGCCAGTGAAGGCACCCTGTGCTCACAACAAAAGCGTCTAATTATATCATCGATTCGAGCCTATTTGACCAATGGGAGAATATGTTTAGCCGATAAGCGTGAATTATAAGAGCAGTGCGTTCACTTTACACCCCGATACGTAACAGTGAATTGAATTACTATGCAACTTCAGTTTCATTGGTTCTACATAGGTTATTTCCTTCATGCTCTATCTACATCGCTAGCTACCTGGCGTGAAGATATTACCAGATTATTATGCCGTACGAACTGTAAAACACCCCTTTATTAGATGTCCTAAAAAGCGTTGAACGTTTGCTGTATTCCTAATAAAACCCTGGCATTGAAATGTAAATGGGGAGTTACATCCTTTGTCGGAACAAACTGGTGTTCTTTAGCATAATGAAGAAATATTTCATTTGTAGTATGATGCTTTATGTGAAGTTAATTCTCTTAGTTATGTTTTTGAGTAGGTTGCCACAGTAAAGAAATGTACGCAGTAGGTTAACTGGCGGATTTAGGGTTTTAACAGTTTTTATTAATAAACGATGCTTTAAAAGTGGTAGAGCACATCAAAGCAGACCGTCTCAAGAAGCACCTCCACCTCACAGAAAACCGCAGCCAAATAACAACTCCCTGGAGGGTTGTTGTATTCTTGCGAGTTAGTGAGATTACCAGTAAGTTTCTAAGAAGTTGCTGTGTTAGCAGCAGAGATGGCATCGCGCGAGTGACACTTAATGTATTGCAAACGTTCATAGACGTCGTCGTTTTGCTCTGAACAATTATGGTCGTGTATAGACATGGACTTATTGCCCCCGGATAGTCACACGTTTGTGAGTGATGCACATAAATGTTGTCGCTGGCTTGATCACTGCCTCGTAACTGGTGCCACTCGGTCCACTGTTCGCTCTATATCTGTTCTGTACGACACATACTGGTCTGATCACTATCCTGTACTAATAGATTGTAATTTTGATATTTTAATAAGATCTAAGAAAATTGCACCAAACAACTGTATAAATAAAATCACGTGGGGGGAACGAGATAGTGATCAAGTATCAAAATATGGTAGCGAGTGTCACTTCGAGCTGAGGTCATTGGATTTTCCAGTGGAATTTACAAAATGTTGTGATGGTATGTGTGATAACAACTCTCACCGAGCAGTGATAGATGAAATGTATGACAATATCATACATATCCTTACTGAGGCCGCAGTTTGTAGTTACCGAGCTCGAAATTAGGGAAGACGTAAATATCTGTCTGGCTGGAATGAACACGTTCGCACCGCTCACGATAGGGCTCGACTTTGTTTTCAAATATGGGTAGAACATGGCAGGCCTGCATCTGGCAATTATTATAATGACATGTGTGAATCTAGACGCGTTTTTAAATCAAAATTGAAATGGTGTCAAAATAACCAGGACCAGATAAAAATGGATATCCTTGCTGAACATCATAAAAACAATGAATTCAGTCAGTTCTGGAAAAACACCAATAGATTGAATAAAGAATCGAGCCTTCCCGTGAGTGTGGCGGGAGTTCATGAGCCCAGTGACATCGCCAATTTATTTAGACGGCATTTTAAAGTAAAATCACCACTGGGACCGGCGCGGTTGGTGTCTGATGCTGAGATGTGTAGTCCTAAGCATGCTGTGATTTTTACCGCCAAAGAGGTATCAAAAGTGATTAATGGAATGGTGAGGGGGAAATCCCAAGGACACGATAATCTCAGCATCGAACACCTGCAGCATGCGGGAGTTCACTTGCCTAGAGTTCTAGCTTTGTTGTTTAATTTTTGTATCGGACATGCTTACTTACCTGATAAAATGATGAGCACAATAGTGGTACCTATTATAAAGAATAAAACCGGTGACGCATCTGATGTGTCTAATTATAGACCGATATCCCTGGCTACAGTGTTTGCGAAGGTGCTGGACAGTCTGCTTGGTAAGCATTTGGATGAGCACATCTCACTAAATGATGCACAATTTGGTTTTAAATCAGGTCTTTCCACCGAGACTGCTATCCTGTGCCTCAAGCAGACTGCTCAATACTATACTGCAAGGAAGACACCAGTGTATGCTTGTTTTTTAGATTTATCTAAGGCATATGACCTCGTATCCTATGATATTCTATGGGATAAAATGAAATCAGATACTGACTTACCTGAGGAAATCATATCTATTTTCATATACTGGTATGGAAACCAGAAGAACAAGGTTAAATGGGCAGGCACTTTTTCGGAGGAGTATGGGTTGGATTGTAGTACGAGACAGGGTGGTGTGACCTCTCCTACTCTATTCAACCTATACATGAACAGACTGATTGATGAGCTGAGCAGTACCGGTATCGGTTGCCACATAGACGGAGTATGTATGAATAATATTAGTTACGCAGATGATATGGTGCTGCTCAGCCCATCAAGTGGTGCTTTGAAGAGGCTTATTAATATCTGCGAATCTTATGTAATGGCTCAGGGACTTACATACAATGCTTTAAAAAGCGAATTCATGATATTCAGACCTGACCATAAACGCTACACTAATGTACCGCATTTTGTGCTTTGTGGTACTCTCTTAAAAAAGGTAGAACGCTTTAAGTATTTAGGCCACTGGGTCACAGAGGATCTAAAAGATAAGTTAGATATTGAGAGGGAGCGGAGGTCGCTGTCTGTTCGCTGTAATATGTTGACCCGCAGATTTGCAAGATGTACGAAACAAGTCAAGGTCACGCTTTTCAAAGCGTTTTGCCAGTCCTTTTACACATGCAGTTTGTGGGTCGATTATACGCAGAGAGCATACAGCGACTTACGCGTGCAATATAATAACACGTTCCGGGTGCTGATGGGACTGCCACGTTACTGCAGCGCCTCCACCATGTTCGCGGAGGCACATGCAGATGGGTTCGCTGCCATCATGCGCAAGCGCTGCGCCTCTTTGCTTCGGCGGGTACGTGGTAGTCCCAACAGCATGCTATGTGCATTAGCAGACCGGTGGGACTCACCGATGCTGGCTCGTTGGATACGGCTGCATGCAGTCAAGTAGCCGGCGTCGTTGGGTGTTACGAGTATAAATTAGGTCTAGGGACGTGTTACTTTACATAATTAAACCAACAAGAAAATAGAAACTATATATTAATACTAACACTAGTTTCTTAAGATACTTTGTTACTAACATTTTATGGGCGTAATGTCTGAAATAAAGGATATTATTATTATTATATTATTCTCACGGGCATTATCCCGGTCATTTGATAGGCGTGCGCGGTGATAAGGATCCAACGCGTAGAGGCCCCTTTGAAAAGACTATGTAATGTTGTACACCCGCCGTGACCCACTCCAGGGGATATCAGTGGGACAATATACCAATGAACAGGTCACGGCAGGTATTGGGACTATTGCGAGTGTGTAGGAAATGATTAGTCTATTGTAATGAGGTCTGGAGGGATTATTGGTACTGGGTTATTGCAGAAGAGGGACGGACACCTGCCATAACTATCATATCTGACTGTTATTTTTGGCAGGCGGTGGCTCGCCACTCACTAGAAGGACCCCCGAAATGCCAGAGGAAGTCGGCCGGGGGCAACACCGGTGTGAGTGACTCAGGGGTGTCGAGAGGTGTGCTGCGCTTTCTCCGAAGTTACTCGCGGCGTTATGCCCTTTAACACTTCCACCCCTGGAGTATATCACCTGCTAGAGCAATATACTCTATCGACTCCTCTCTGGACGGCCAATGAAGGCAAGCCAGAGCAGAGAATCCTGCGGGCCTTCTTGGATTTCCACTCCGACCGACGAAGACACGCCGGAGACGAAGGCCCTGATCGACTCTCTGGAGCACTCGGGTACCCGTGGTGTCGTTACGCACCAACAGCTAGCCACAAGCTGCCCTGCGGGGTTATTATTATTATTATTATCGATCCTATATCACGGGTATATCCCGGTCATTTGATAGGCGTGCGCGGGGATTTGGATCCAACGCGTAGAGGCCCCTTTGAGAAGTTTGATGTAATGTTGTATAGCTGCCGTGACCTTCTCCAGGGGATATCAATGTGACAATATATCCATGAACCAGGTCACGGCAGCTATTGGGACTATTGCAAATGTGTTGGAAAATATTGGGCTATTAAAATGATATCTGGAGGGATTATTAGTACTGGGCTATTACTGAAGAGGGACGGACGCCTGCCACAACTATCATATCTGATGTTACTTCCGGCAGGCGGTGGCTTGCCACTCACTGGATGGACCCCCGAAATGCCAGAGAAATTCGGCCGGGGGCAACACCGGTGTGAGTGACTCAGGGGCGTCGAGAGGTGTGCTGCGCTTTCTCCGAAGTTACTCGCGGCGTTATGCCCTTTAACACTTCCACCCCTGGAGCATATCACCTGATAAAGCAATATGCTCTATCGACTCCTCTCTGGACGGCCAATGAAGGCAAGCCAGAGCTGAGAGTCCTGCGGACCTTCTTGACTTTCCACTCCGACCGACGAAGACACGCCGGAGACGAAGGCCCTGATCGACTCTCTGGAGCACTCGGGTACCCGTGGTGTCGTTACGCACCAACAGCTCGCCACAAGCTGCCCTGCGGGCTTATTATTATTATTATTATAGACTGCGGTAACCGCTTTACACTATGATTTTGGCACTATGAATGTAGTTCTTTAGTAAGACGTTAATTATCGTGACATTACTTAGACCTTTCAACTAAAGGACGCGCATATGCGTGATTCTATTAGTAAATAATTCTGCCATTTTTGACGAGGGACGAGGTAAATACTACATAGAAACGATTACACGCGCGCAAAAACATTGTGTTGTCATGAACGCACACAACGGTTAACATAGCTTAACATTAACTCGTCTAAAAATGCCTCAACTAGAGCAAGTGGGTGTAAAGCACACCAAACAGGATTGCACTATTGACTACTTTACCACTACACCGCTAGATGTCGCTCCGAGGGAATTCCCACGAGGCTAATTGGAATCATATGCAATTATATTTTTTATTTTATAGGTACGAATACGAAATTGCCGTTTTTCGATTTTTTTTCGAATTTCAATTGTTTTTTTATTCAGACTTAGACTTGATAATTTTTTGAGCCATGTTTACACATTTTTTCAATAATCAGTTGTATTTTCTATATCATGTTTTATTTTGTTTAGTTTTCTTTTTGTAATATGCCATAAGTAATATTATTTTCTGCTCACATGATTTCTTAAGTCCTTTTGTCAGTCATCGCGGTTTATTAGCATTATCATCATTAGGACTACATTTTATTTTATATTTAGGGAAGCACATGTTAAATAGTAAGTGTACCTCCTCATGAAAGGCTGTAAATGCACTTCGAGTACTGTTGGTAACTATGATTTCTGTCCACAGGCAATTTGTTAGGTAACATTTGAATTTTGTAATATTTTCCCTACTGAAATCTCTTTTAGTCTCAAACCAATAGCTGCCATATACTTCTGTATTCTCAATAGGTACAGTTAGTAATTGTGCGGTGTTGTGGTTAGACAATTGAAGGGGTAATGTTATGCCCATCGCTTCTTTTTTATTGCTGGCAAAATGATCAATACAGATTTTTTTCAGGTTGCCGTATGAATATCTAAATTAAGGTTGTGACTATGTAAAATTGCTAGCAGCTGTTTTATTAATTTGATTGATTTTTTATCTTTACCTATAGGTAGCATTTATATTCCAATCTCCTGTTAGTATTATGCTTCGGCTGGTTCTACTTCACAGTTTACTTAATAGAATTTCGAGTTTTTCAAAACATATGTTTAGGTCAACATCTAGAGTTCTGTATAAATAAACTAGAATTATTTTATAATTGGCGATATCACGGGCACATCACTTAAAAGTACATTCAGGCGCTAATTGCATAATATGTGAAAGCTCTCTTATTTTCAACGATGTACTATTCAATATACATACGCCGCCTCGCTTAGTCCTTTTGGAAATAAAATAAAAATAAACTCTACTGAAACGGCACTTAGATTATATCCATTCAACTGTATATTAGACTAGAGTCCGCGCGATATGAAAGTCTCAGTTATGCAGACAATATCTACAGGATCTTCATAATTATTTCACAAATGGCAATATCTAGGAGATCTATCTTGCTTAAAATCCACCCATATTTTTTTATGCAACAGTCTTAATACTTTGGTACTACGATTTATAAAAAATGTTGGTCAGTCTGAGCGTATTCTGTATAAAACTGCTGGTCTTTTATACGAGTATTTGAATTACTTATTGAAGAAATAAGAGGATTCAGATGTACTACGCGAAACATGATAAATTTCTCTTGCACAAAAGCACAAATTAGAAACAAAAAATTTAAATACAAATCTTCGTTTCCGATAATACATATCCACGAACCTGCAAAGGGGAAAATCCCGACAAATCAGCCTTTTATCATGATTAAGACTTACGTTTAAATATGAATTACTAGGTAGGCCAGAGACGATAATATTAGTATTGGTAGTTGCATTTAGCCATTTAGGTAAACTAATTTTTAAATTTAGGGGATTTTTGTCATTCATTCCACATATGTGATGTCGAGAGGGGCCGTCCTAGATGCACACATATAGATCAAATTGGTGATGTGTTGAAAAAGGGTCTAATCAAAAGTACCCAAAACCGAAGAGCATGCATGAAAAGGTTGATGAGTGTAGAAGAAGCGAGAGCGGTATGTTTGGATCGGTGCACCTGGCGTTCTATAGTCTCTGCCTACCCCAATGGGAGACAGGCGTGATGATATGTATGTATGTATGCATTCCACATATTACAACTAGATAACTTGTGTTCGGCGTAATTTTGATGGACCGACTGCGTTTGAATGATTGATTTCACTACAAACTTTGCTTATAGTCGTGTAGCGATATGCATCTTTGAGAGTGCGACAATTTAGAACGTTCATATAAAGTTTTCCTACTTCTATCACTCTGCTGTGGTGTCGCAGAGGAAGTTTTAAATTGTAAGAGGGAATTATAATTTACGAAAAGTCAACTTTAATATTACGGAACGAGATACAGTTTTGCATAATGTCCTGTAGTGAAGAATAGGCAACAAACAAGGACAGGTTAATTTCTCTTTAGGTTCGTCATAGATGGAGAAACATGTTAAATAGTTTACCGCTGATCTCATTATTTACCTATCAATGATCAAAACAACGGCTTTTTGCTTATTGTCAGTTATGATACGACTTTGGCTACCTTTAAATCACTAGATATCCCTAATACAAACGTACTAATTATTTTCAGTACTCGCTTTCTTCAGTCACCTGGAAAACCAGACTCTCGCGGGTTGTCAGCCATGATATGTAACTATATCTTGTCCGGTCATAAGTTCTGTTACGAATAAATATGCATTTATTTTTTGAAAACTTAATGAAATCTTAAGATTTATTGTACGAGGGTCATTTGAAAAGTTCTTAGCCTAACATGGTTAAAGTCATTGGTTTTTTTTATAACTACTCTCATTTTGTAACTCACTGTTCGTTTACACGTGATACCGTAAGTCAAGTCAGAGCTATTTTTGAAAATGGATAAAATTGAACATCGTGCAGTGATAAAATACCTGAATTTGAAAGGTTTAACTCCAAAAGCTATACATGAAGACATGTCTGCTACTTTCGGTGAGTCCGCTCCTTCGTATGCGACTGTTAAAAACTGGGTGGCAGAGTTTAAACGTGGTCGTGAGACCATTCAAGATGAGCCCCGTAGTGGCCGGCCTTCGACTGCTTCCACTGATCAAAACAAAGAAAATATCCGTGATTTAATTTTATCTGACTGTCGAGGAGATAGCTAAGACTGTAGGCATCTCATCTGAGTGAACACATCATATAATTACTACTGAACTTGGATTCTCTAAGGTGTCTGCGCGGTGGGTACCGCGACTGCTTTCAGTGGAACAAAAACGCAACCGACTCATAACTTCTCGCGACTGTTTAGAGTTATATGAAGCTGACCCAATAGAATTTGTTGAAAGATTTATAACCATGGATGAAACCTGGGTTCGCCACAATAAACCCGAGACAAAAGAACAGTCGATACAATGGAAAAGAGCAGGATCGCCCACCCCAAAGAAGGCAAAGGTGGTTTTATCGGCGGGCAAAGTCATGGCATCCGTTTTTTGGGATGCAAAGGGTATAATTCTCGTGGATTATTTAAAAAAGGGTGAAACAATAAACTCCGATTACTATTGCAACCTGTTGCGTCGTTTGAGAGAAGAAATCAAAGAAAAACGTCCAGGTTTATTGAGAAGAAAAATCTTGTTTCATCAGAACAATGCTCGCGTTCACACCTCTGTGGAATCCATGGCAGAAATCCATCAATGTGGCTTTGAATTGTTACCTCATCCCCCATATACACCGGATTTAGCACCGTCCGACTTTTATCTGTTCTGGCTGCACGGATTTGAATGAAATTTGGCACGTAGATAGATTATGATCTGGATTAACACATAGGCTATGTTATTTGAATTCACGCGGGCGGAGCCGCGGGAAGCAGCTAGTAAATAATAAATGCAGAATTGGTTTAAAAAAACGTAAATATGGTTCTATAGTACCAGAATAGAGCGTTTTTTTGGAATTGTTCTCAAATTTAGCGTTGTTAATAAAAACAAAATGAGGGCGCCACTAAGCTTTATATGCCGTCTTAATACCGAGCGATGCAGTGGTAGATAAGTCATGTACGATATTCTATTAATACGTCAGAATATGATTTGTTAATCTATGTAAATAAAAATCAATCTAGATATGTGTACTTATGGAAGCGAGAGCTGGGTATGGCAGAGAGCATGAAAGTATGATAAATGCGGTCGAAATACGAGTATTACGGAAAATATGTGACGTAATGCTTGTAGACCGTATTCGCAATGATGAGGTTAGTAACGTAGTCGGTCTGAAAGAGAGCGTCGGTATTACAATAATAATAAGCATGCTCCGTTGGTTCGGATATGGAAAGAATGCAGGATGAAATAATCACGAAGCAGATATACAACGCAAAAGTCGAGGGATGTAGGAGCCGAGGAAAGCTCGAATTACCTACTATGACAGATCAAATTGGTCGTGTTCTATCAGAAGGTGATGTCCGGAGCCTTCGAAATTGGCGGGCGTGCATGAGAAGAGCAATGAACGTTAAAGACGCGAGTGAGGTGTGTAAGGATCGAGTCACGTAGCGCTCGGTACCCTTCTCTTTGTCTATCCCGCAAGGGATTTGGCGTGAAGTTATAATAGTAGTAAATATGTTTATTCTTTATGGACTCAATGGCTCGACTGATTTTGATGAAGTAATCAGGAAATCTTAAAATTTTCCCAGCGGATGATCCTGTGAAATTTGATAGCGATCAAATCACCCGTGCAAAGGCAGGGCGGGTTGCTAATACATAATAAGAATAAACAAAATAACTATATTACTTCGCACGATTTTAAAAGCACCTTTTCCATTGTGAACATTTAGGGTCGGCAACGCAAGAGTGACACCCCTGGTGTTGCAAACGTCCACAGGCTACGGTAACTGCTTACCATCAGGCAGGCCGTAAGCTTGTTTTCACCTTAGTGGTATAAAATAAAACCAATTTAACTAGAATAGTTACAAAGCATTGACACGTAAATACATATAAAAAAAAAACAAATATAAAACAGGTCTTTGTCTAATAGATTATCATTACGAGTAATTATGTGGATATTTTAATGAATGCAATGATTCATTAAAATTCCCACTTAAGTACTCTAATCTTGCGAAGTCTTAAAATTAATATAAACTCCAAAAAATTTGTGACTTTATGCGCGCTATGAATATTTTAATTCTATCATATTTATCTGTGAATTAAGCTGCGAGATAATGAACAAGAGCGCTTTCCTTCGCTAACTTTATTTAGCCCGTTCGTTAGGAGTGTTAATACTTTTGTTAAGGTTTCAGGGGCGAACATTTTGCGCAAGTATTATCTAATCTGTTTCTAAAATCTAGATTTTCTCTATGTGTGCAAAACTCTCATTGCAACGATTAAGATTAACGAAGCAAGATTCTCTGAAATAGAGTGTCAGTGTTAAGATATTAAAAGGCATTCAGACAAGAAATCCATACTATAATATTTCTTTTTATACGAGTAAGGTGGCAAACAAGCATTCGGCCTGCCTGATGGTAAACAGTCACCGTAGCCTACGGACATTTGCAACACCAGGGGTGCCACTCATGCGTTGCCGACCCTCTAAAAACCTCTTCGCACCTTTCTTGAACAGCCCCATGTCCCTTAGGAAAACTTTGGCTGGGAGTTCATTCTACAACTTGAGAGTTCTAGAAAGAAAACTTCTCTGGAACAACACAGTAAGAAACCATTGCGGTTCCAGCGTGTGAGAGTGACTGTAAAATAATGCTGTCGGCATCATATCAAACATTACTTCTGGCTACAACCTGTTGTACAATCGATAGAATACACAAAGAGATACAAAATCTCTCCTTAAACTTAAGGATTCAATACCGTGTGTGAGTTTAGATCATCGACGATTCTCACAACTCGTCTTTACACCGATTCACAAGGTCATAAGCAGGTGCCCCCACCCAGAGGTGACTACAGTACTCCTTATGCGGCCTGACTTGAGACTTATGTAACATAAGTATTCGCCCCGGGCTGATGTATTGTTTGGCTCTGTGGAGCACACTAAGTTTCTTTGACGCTAGCTTGACATTCTCCACCAAGTGACTTTTGGTCTGAACTTCGCTACAGATCTCGGCACCGAGAGTCCCAATACCCTTGGCGTGTTCTAGAATTGGGAGACCACAGCAAATGGGGTTTTCTTAGCGATGATCGCGCAGACTTGTGTCTTGGTAGGATTCAATTGATCCAAATTCAACCGCCACCAGTCGAATACTTTACTCAAAGTACACTCTATTTCAGACACAGGTCTAACGCGGCTTTCCTCCACAAGGGAACAAGAGGTGCTAGCACGCTCTCTGTAATAACTGTCCCAAGTGCTATCGTGTCGGGGACAATACAGAGCTCTGTGGAACGCTAGCATTGATATCCATGCTATCGAATCAACTACCGTCAATCACGACTTTGATGCATCTCCTGCATAAAAAGCTGGCAACCCATTTGCACAAATCCTCGGGCAGCCCGTAGGATGGCAATTTCGATAGAAGACCCTGAGGCCAGACTCTAATGCTTCCAATATAAGGAATATCGTTTGCAAGTGTGATTTCTAGTAGTTCTAGTTTGTGGCTAGTACGAGTACAATGTGATCTAATCTGCTTTTAGTGCTTTCGCCACCAATTATTACATGCGAACTTGAGCTGGCCAGCACCCACCTACTATCGTTAGTAGATGCAACATGCCGTCGCTGCCATCAAATAACAACTCTCAAGGGAGTTGTTATTTTGTTGCGGTACTTATTATTCACAGAAAATACCCAGATCAAGATAAACAGACATATTCACTCGCATAAATGTTTGTCCTGTGTGAGAATATTGCACTACTCTCATTATCTCATGTACCATTGTCTCCATTCTAGCTCTATGTTATATGAAACATTTACACAATAATCGTACATTGGAATTGCTTTAAAAATAGATGAATAAACCACAATTCGTTTTAAGTTAAGTTTCACTGTTCGTCGGACACGCAACGCTATTCTTGGTCTTGTTGGATAGCGCCTTCACGGACGACTAAACATCTACAGAAAGCTCTGTTAGCGGTCTATTTACTTCCTATTTATTAAAAGACTTTTAAGTTAATGTTTTGAAACGAGCAAAGTTTTAACGTAAGTCTTTCGAAATGAAGGGAAGAGGCTTCGTAATGAACATTGAATAAGGTTAAATCCCAAAACCGAAGCATGAAGAGTTGATGAGTGTGGAAGAAGCGAGAGAGGTATATTTTGATCGGTGTACCTGTCTTTCCATAGTATCTGCCTACCCTACACCTACACCTAGAGGCGTGATGATGTGTAGATGCAGGCCATCGCTGTCATAGTTCCAAATGTTTTTGTCTCGGCTGCTGCCATGAAAGGAATAATATGTGGAGCACCAATGAGACCGATATTATTTAACTCGATTCACCTTTTTAGGAGAGATAGGGCGCATGAAAGCAGCCCGTCTGGGGAAGTACCTCCACGTCACAGATAACCACAGCCGAATAGCAACTCCCTAGAGGGTTGTTGTGTTCCTGTGCGTGAGTGAGGTTACCATTGAGCTCCTAACGAGTTGCTGTGTAAGCAGCAGAGGAGGCATCGCGATACTCAATATATTACACGCGTTAATAGGCTCCGGTAACTGCTTTACATCAGGTGGACCGTATGCTTGCATGACTCCCGACGTAGTATAAATAAAAAAACCTTCACGGGTCGGGGGTAAAGTAGAATGCGCAGCTATTATCAGCTAGCTCGCGGATCAACATCGTGGAACTTTTCGGACAATTTTTTTGGCGTTTTTTGTTAGCGCCCGGGCCCTGCATGCATGTTATTGTTTTATACAAGCATGTCACTCCAAAGAGTAACATAACAGAGTATTGGGCTAGTACCCAATACCATTATATATGTCACTAGTAGTAGTAGTATAAATTTTTGACCTGAAACAGTTCTGTCCTTGCCTGACAATATGTTCACAAGGTACATCAAAAATACTCTGCAAGAAGGGTTATTACAGAATCGATCAATATCTAACTGACAGAGATGTTTGGAAATGATTCAGCACATGTATTAATATATCTTTAATTGTACAACTTGATTTCACTATATGTACACTTACGTATATTTATTGTAATATATATTAACGATGAAAAAAAAGACCCATATTGCCAAGTTTCTTTTGGCATTTCTTGTTCGCCAATGGTCATTTTCGAAATGCTGGTAGATTAAAAAAGAGAGATAAAACTAAAAAAAAAGTCGAAAATTATTAAGATACAATATCAGCTAATTTAAAGAATGTAAGACGTGTCTAAGTGCCCGTAATGATTTCAATCTTTTATCTTTACCCAAAGAAGGCAAGTCCATTTTGCTTGGATCCGCTACCTAAGCCTAAGGATTTGGTGAAGATACTGATTTTAACATGAAGCGACCGCCGACAGATCTTCACAACTCAGAGGGAAAACGGAAAGGCCACACATTTTTCGAAATATAATCTCTCGAGCGTGCGGATTTCCTGTCGAGCAAGAGATAATTACATCTATCTATATAGTCTTAGATACGTAATAAATGTCGACCTGCACCGATCAAGTAACCCAATGAAATGAGTTTTTTTATAAAAGAAAATATAGTTAGGTATAATTTGACGAGTTCGGTGGCGCAGTGATGAAACGCGTTGTTACGCTACTTTGACACCAACGCTCGTGGGTTCGATTACCACACAATACACAATATTTGTGGGCATGAACACGTCTGTTTGTCTTGGTCTGGGTATTTTCTATGTATAATAAGTATGTATTTACGTATGTTTATCAGTTGTCCAGTACCCATAACACAAGCTTCGCTTACTTTGGGGCTAGATGGCGGTGTGTAATTTGTCCGACAATATTTATATTTATAGTTATATCTTCACCGGACGCAGTCACCGTGGATTAAAGCATCAGTCTCACTCTCGGAAATAACTACATATATGTCCATAAATCCTGAAACACGAATTGAGTTGTATATGCTCATGCCAGGATTCGAACCAGATACCAATTGGTTAATACGTTGGTTCTTTATCCACTGGACTAGCACTGCTCTATGCAATAGATTAATAATCGAGACAGGTATCATATGATAAAAAATATGTTTATCTAAATATTCACAAATCTTTGATATATGTGAAAATCGAATTTACTGAACAGAACTTCAGAACTTCGTCGAAATTTCATGAAATTAGTATGGTATCAATCAGATGTTAGCATAATGAAAAAGAATTTTCAATATCGGTTAACAATTGGCGAAGATATCGGGAAGCATAAACACAAAAAAAAACCTATCGGATTGAGAACCGGTTAAAGTCGGTACCACAATATTATAGTCGATTTCCTAATAAATTACTACAAAACTATTATTTTTTATAATGGAACATACACTCACGCGTCATGACATTCAAAAAGTACATTTAGGGCCCGTTTCCACTTAGACGGACGGACGGTCTGTTTAAATGGAGGACAGCGGCCGGACGTGTCGATCGATCAGTTTGAGTTCAGTCTTCGTACACGGTGGACGACGACGATATCCCAGTGTTGTGGTGGTATTTAAAAAGAAGAAGAACAAGAAAGCCCTGGGTGCATCCTATTCTACGAGAAAGATTTTCAGCAGAAACATTTGAAACATTAATGGGTGAATTAAGAAATGATGAAACAAAGTCTTTTAACTATTTCCGGATGTCTATTTCCTACGTCTATATCCTATGCCGCGGGTAGGGGAGAGGCACATTAGTACCCTATCGTCAGCAAATTCGTTCACACTATATCCGATCCGAGCTTTTAGACGGCTCTTTGCAATGGCAAAACGTCCGTTTAAAATCCCTGATCCGTTCTTTTTTCGGATCCGTCTAAATATGAACATTGTCATATTAATTGCACTGCCACTGGCATATCCGTCTCTTTAGACGGACCGAGAAAACAGACGGTCCGTCTAAGTGGGAACGGGCCCTAAAAATTAATAACGTAAGAAACACAATCATATCCGTAGTATGTCTAAAGAGAAATCGAAAAATTTCCTCTGTGTTATTTCGTTCCGAATTTCCGAACCCTTACAAAATGAAACAAACTTTATTTTTTTCTCTGCTCTGCATGTATATTTTAAATCTCTCCGTGCAGTCTTGTTCGTAAATAAAAAGGACTTAGACAGCTTAGGTTATGTTACTGCGAATGTGATACAGATGGTATTAGTTGTAATTTACTCTTTCTCGCTTTTGAATTGCGTTTTACTTTATTTTCGCGCGTTCGGATACACAAACCGTAAGTTTATGACGTGCTGTATTTATCACTTTTTTGTTGGGCCAAGGGATGTCGCTATGTATAAAATTTAAGAAAATGCCTTTTGATGAGAAAACCTAGTTTATTAAATCAGCTTTATATTATATACTATATTGTAATTTTATGCTCATCAAATATTAAGTTTCATGATGATAGAATAAGTAGAAGTGGTTGATATCTGGTTTTTAGGGTTCCGTACCCATAGGGTAAAACGGAACCCTATTACTGAGACTTCGCTGTCCGTCCGTCCGTCTGTCACCAGGCTGTATCTCACGAACCGTGATAGTTAGACAGTTGAAATTTTCACAGATGATGTATTTCTGTTGCCGCTATAACAACAAATACTAAAACATAGAATAACATAAATATTTGAGGGGGCTCCCATACAACAAACGTGATTTTTTTGCTCGTTTTTGCTCGATATTGATAACAGCAATAGGTAGACACTTGAAATATTCACAGAACATTTAGTTATATATTCACTTTAAGAATAAATAATTAAATTAAAATAAAACAAATATTTAAGGGGGCTCCCATACAACAAACGTGATTTTTTTGCCGTTTTTATAGATAGTGGTACGGAACCCTTAGTGCGCGAGTCCGACTCGCACTTAGCCGATTTTTTTATATTTCTTTAACGTAATGTGTAACGTAAAATGTTATGGTAAATTAATAATGACACTAAGACTATGTAAAGACAGGTGGAAATTCTGATCTTATTTACTGTTTTGATATTTATTATGTAGAACCTTTGGAGGCATACAAGCGAATGGTGCCATCTCTGCTGGCAAAAACAGCAACTCCTTAGGAGCTTACTGGTGATATCACACACACGCAGAAACACAATCCTCCAGGGAGTTGTTATTTGCCTGTTGTTTTCTGTGAGTTGGAGTTCCGGGCTAATTTGACGCACCTTACCTCTAAAAATACGGAGACCAAAACAAACAGACTTGTACATGAATGTTTGTCATGTGTGGGAATGGAACCCACGAGCGTTAGTGTCAAAGTAGCGTTACTAACATCACACCTAATTCCTAAAACGAACAGTTAATGTTCCTATTAAAGCATGCGATTGTGTTTGTACTCAGTACTAGTAAATGAAACTAGAGTCGTGTACAATCATGAGTAAATTTGACTCTGGCCTATAGTGCTAAAGAGAAAGCTGATTTACTCTATATCACTTTGCTTCTAACGCGAGTTTCAATGACGAGGCAGCTGTGCCACCTACCACCCCGATGCGAAATCTAGAAATCTCAATTAGCTAGCGAGATGTCCGGCAGGTGTTGCTCTCCCTCGACATGCACAAGCTACGGTAACTGTTTACCATCAGGCAGGCCGTACGCTTGTTTACCAGCTTAGTGGAATAAATGCATTCGGTTATTAAATAAATTCTTGTAATTCTTAACAATTTGACGAGCTCAGTGGCGCAGTGGTGAAACGTGTTTTTACGCTACTGTGACGCCAGGGCTAGTGGGTTCGAATCCCAAACATTTGTGTCATTAACATGTCTGTTTGTCGTAGTCTGGGCCGATTAAACCACGGTCGCTTTTTAGCTCCCGCAGCAGCCACTAAGCGATTGGAAACGTAGCATTCCATACCATCCAATATCGCCCCAGCTACCGTAGTCGTACAAGAATCGATATCATCTGTTTTGAAACAAAGCTGCCTCCACTGGTACGACGCGTAGACTTATCGCACTCCGTCCTAGTCTGCCAACTTATATTGCCGCCATCCGGTAGGCCGAGGCGGGTCACACCTGGCACAGTGCGCTTGGGTCCGGATGAGACAGTGGTCTGATGAGCCAAGCGGCGCATCCACTGAGATGTTGTACTCATCCGGACGTGTTGTGAGCAGAAGGTCCTATAAGGAGCTTGTATAGTCCTCTATATCTGGTACTCTCGTAGGAGAATGTACCATTTGGGAGAAACGATAGGCCAGAGCAAAGTCTTGATCAGACCTCCCCGCGGAATCAGTGCACCGAGAGCCAAGCCATTTGGTATGATGGGCATAAAAGTCTCCCAAAATCACTAATTCCGCGGAGGGATACTGTATGAAGGGAGCTGTGTCTATCACTGCTATAGGACCTGTAGATTCGGGTGTGGTCGCCATGATCCACGCCGACCCATAATAATGACAGGTCCCTGTCTTCCAGGCTATGAGGGCGGCGACAACAAATATCCTTACGAACATGCATACCCCCGCACGACGCACAAATAAGTGTCCAAGTTTGTACCTGGGGTAATGTAAATAAGATGTGTCGGCCGGTGAAGATATTTGTGTTTGAAAAGAAGGGTCGGCCGAGCGCTCTCGGTGTGGTAAGGAACCGCATTAATATTGGAGTGAAGTCCCCTGATTTTGCAAAATTCCATATTTATTGTGGAAGAGGTAGTCGCTGTAATTTTTCGTTTTCTATTTCTTATTGGTGGTCTTTTTGAAGTCGATTGAGGTTCTTTAAAAATAGAAGTCGCTGAGTGAACAGAGTAGAAGATAAAAGCGCGGTATGTTCCATCACTGAACAGTGTGGGTTATGCGATTTGCTGACACAGCGGGCGGAAGGACCCCGGTCACCCCCTGCTGCAGCAGATGGGTCCACACCGGTCTCCTTCTTCGGTACAACCACTACAACAGGGATTTTGGGCGGGTTGGTGATTCAGCCTCCCGGGCCGGAGATTATGTAATCCCCGGGTTCGGGAACCCTACTGACCCGCGGGCGGCCAGCGGTGAGTCGTTTTACCGGGTCTACCTGACCGCCGCGCCTCCTTCCGCGCTTACACTGTTCGCGGCGATTCGATATCCGCTAGTCCACCGGCTGCCCGCACAACAACTTCTGTAATCACTGGCGACCTTACTCACAGACTGGAACACAACAATCCTACCGGAATTGCTATTTAGCTGCGGTCTTCTGTAAGGTGGAGGTGGTTTCCCAGACGGATACTTAGAGCAAGAGCTCTTGCCATGCCACGTCGCTGTAGAATGTACGGGGCGGAGCAAAGCACGACCCCTTGCTGGGTCTTGGACACTTATTTGTGCGTACCTCTCTTAGAATTGACAATAAAAATAATTGAATTTTAAACCGCTGTACCGGCATACATAACTTCTTACACAGTATTAATTTAAACGGATGAACTAATAAGCATACTATAAGTTCTAAGGTATCCGACAAGCTCAATCTAATATATTTTACTCAAATTCTGTAATATCTGGAAGGCGATACGATAGCATTACGGAGCCTTTTAAAATTGCGACATAAAACTGTCTTTAAATCAGTTTTCTGCACTATTAGAATTCTAAATTGAAAACAAACAGCAATTTGTTAGTTTAGTGCTGCATATACTTATATATTTTTTTTAAAGGAGATTGCTTGTTTTAGGCTAGCAAGGATTGATGACAAAATCTCGTAATTAAAAAACATCACTATCACAATACTTAATTTTGACGCGGTGGTCAGTGACGCTGCTTTGGCACCAACGCTCGTCGGTTCGACTCCCACACAGGACAAACATTTGTGTGCGTTCATGCACACAAATGTATGTTTGAATTGGTCTGAGTGATTTTAAGAGAGGTAGGGCGCATCAAAGTAGCCCGTCTGGGGAAGTACCACAACCTCACAGAAAACCGTAGTCAAATTACTACTCCCTTGAGGGTGCGACTGTGGTCACCAGTAAGCTCTCTTGAGGAGTTGCTGTGTTAGCAGAGGTAACATCGCGCGAATGATACTTAATGTTTTGCAAGCGTTCATAGGCTACGGTAACCGCTTTACATCTGGTGCGTCCTATGCTTATATGCCTTCCGACGTTGTGTATATAAAAAATACTTACTGAATTTCATTGGCTCGCAAAATCTGTTAAGTGTTTGGGAAGATACAATATTTCTATTCCTTGTGAGAGCGATGGCGCTAAGAAGAGGAATCGTTTTCCGCCATTTTACTGCATCCGCTATATTAGATTTATCATGCTGTAATAACGTTTGATGATTTATATTTACGTAACTAATATTTATTTGTACTTTTCTTTGTGCAACGAAGATGTAAAACAAGCTTCCGTCCCGTCTAATGTACCATAGCCTAAAGTAATTTAACATGACAAATATTGTTGCCACTCCCGCTGTTAACGCAGCAATCCTCACTGACTTTCTGATGATATTCATAGATCGTACAAGGAATATTGTCGTACTAGTAGCACTTCAACAGGTCTAGGAAGCTTCTCGTGGCAGTATTATTATACAGCAGCAGTATACCTGAAATACAGCAACCTCTAAGAAATGCGTTTTGATTGTAGTTTGTCAGCTGCGTATTTCGATAAGGGGGAGGACTATCTCAATAGGGTTGCGCCTAATCCAGTGAAGTTATGCCCTACCTCTCATTTGCTCCGTTTAATTTAGTCTTTGAGATATAGGTATGGGGAAAATTCAACTATCTAATATAATTAGAATGAATATTCTGACACTCTAGTGATGTTTAAACAATAATTTATGATATAGTGTCAGCAAAACAGAAAAAATATTTATATAACAAGTGCCTCAATGTTATCTAAAGCTATCTGCACGTTATTGAACCTGCTAATTACCAAAAAAGGCCCTGGGGAAACATCAGTTGGATAAACAAATATGTGATAATCAGGGTACCTCAAAATTACAGACCTTAGTCACACAGTAATTCATAGACGAGCATTGTGTTCCTGAAAGTGACTGAACTTACTAGTAAGTTCCAGAGGGTTACTAAGTATCGAAGACTAAACTCATCAAGAAGTATAAGCTTTAAGAGTTTGGTAACTTGATGCAAATCTAACATACTGGTCGAATCGAGTCAAGCAGAGCTACGTGCCGCTTGTCACTGGATGAGTTTTTGGAAGGCATACACGCATACGCCCCAACTGACGTAAAGCGGTTATCGTAACCTACGAACGCTTGCAAGAGATTAAGCATCACTCACGCCATTCCACCTCTACTGCTGAGACAGTAACCCCTTGTCACTTGTAACCTCCACTAGTGACTTCACCCATTCGCAGGAATACAACAATCCTCAATAGAGTTGTTATTTGACTGCGGTTTTCTGTAAACTGCTGTCAAATAGACATCTCAGTCGGGCTGCTTTGATGCACACTACCTCTCTTGAAGACACGCACACCAAACAAAGAGACATGTTCATACACACAAATGTTTATCCTACGTGGGAATCTAAGCGTTGCTTGTAAAGTAAGTTTTCCATTCCGCACCGCGATCATTAACAGACGAAGAATTATAATTTAATAAAAGACTTGATGAAAAATACGAAATGTACTTATTGTAAATATCAATTTAGTTATTATTCCATAATTCGTGAGAGTATTTTTGTAGACGTTACATTTCCACAAAATCTCCCATTCGCTGTGAGCTTTATTCTGAATGGTAGAAGTTTTTTGCTGTAAAGCTGATTTAGTGTGTATAATATATTTTGCATATTTTCTCACTAGCCGCGGTGCGCGGCGGGCCATACTACCAAGCTTCCGTAGCTGAAATAACTTCATTTTTAGGTTAATATACTTTTTAAGTGGGATTTCTAAAAACCTGGCAACATTTTTTCGAGTAATAACTTTCATCTGCGAAGGAAAATGACACGTTTTCCAAGATACATTTTAATGTATAGTGAAAAGCATATCAAGGCTGTGTTTCGTTCCTGGTGCAGGTGCATTAGGTCTGAGTAGGTCTTAATGTCATTTTGATAATGATTTGTAGGTAGACAGTGTTTTCCATACTTTGTAAGTAACATGAGAATTTTATTGCAAAGTTACATGGGATCATTAGTTACGTATGGAGATGGTATTTGTGAATTTGCCGATTTTTATTTTTCCCTGTAGGTGGATTTTGGAAAGGCGGAGCAGATAGCTCAACATTTTACATGATACCAAACAGCCTGCTTTTAATATAACGAATACAGAAGTCATTTTTGACATGCACATGTCTAGAAACTATCATATGACTATTCGAATAAAATAGTTAATTTTAATTCCCTAACTTTATTTCGCAGAGCAATTCAGTTAGATTTCTCAATCGTACTACCTCAATAAAATACAAGCATCTATAAAATTCAGTGCTTCCACAGCTAGCGCAGGGATTTTTGAATTTATTGACATTCACAGAAGTAAAATTTACGATATACTTTAGTTTTTATAACAAGTCTCAAGTCTTTTGCTATAAAATCTTTTAAAACAAAGTTGTTTCTTTTTATTACATAACTATACTTAAACAGAAAGTTCTGATAATCAAAAGTTAATCAAAATATATAAAATCGTGATGAGTTTCTTTCTGGTACTTATTGTCGCACTTGCGAGGCGGTATTCCGCAAAAGCGAAAGCATTAAAAGCAAAAGCAGTCAATTGCCATTTGTTCTACTATATTCAATGTGGTATTAGGTTACTTAAGTAAAATAAGCATGAATATCACTAGAGGAGGAATAAACGGAACATGTCATATACGTGTATTTACCGAGATCAAAGTTTCGAACTAATCATTTTATACATGCTAAATCCTTCATCAACAGCTAAAACTCTTCCATACACCGACGAATAAAACTTTTTGTCAGATGTGTGGCAGGTTTTCTCTTAATTCATTGAAGCTTCAGATACTTTAAGAATACCTGAAGCTTCAACGCGTGAAGCGTGAAGCGACCATCACACACGAAAAGTAGGTGCACAAAACCTATCATCACTGCTTGATTTCCAAGACGGGGATCAGAGATGTAATAGCATCTACTATAATAATATGCACTTTTGATGTGCCAATTAGTTTGTTTTTGATAAGGCACGCTCGCATCTCGAAGTACATACCTGCCCAAGGCTCAAGTTACGTCGATCGGTTAATGGAGCGCTTACATATCTCACGCGTTGCCACCTGTGCTGCTAGCGCAGTATCTCCTTAGAAGCTTATTGGTGACCTCACTCACACGCAGGAAGACAACAACCTTGCAGGAAGTTGTTATTTGGCTACAATTTTCTGTGAGTTTATTTTTTATTTACGACATAAATAATCATACATATGGCAAGAAGATGGAAGTACTTCCCCAGCCGGGCTGCTTGAAAGCGCCCTAACTCTCTTAAAATCACACCAAGACACACATACATGTTTATGCACACAAATGTTTGTCCTGTGTGGGAATCGAACCCACGAGTGTTGGTGTCAAAGTAACGTAACCGACCGTATCATTTACTGATTTGACAATGTTTATATCACACGAGACCGACGAGACGTGCGCAAACAAAAACACGCCGGACTATGTTGAACAGGCTTTGACTGCATTTGGCAGATAATTCCGAAGATTAATTACGTGTGAATACAGTCACCTACAGGACAGGTCCCAGCGGGCTGCGGGGAATGTTTGTGGTATATCAAATCGTGCCGCATTCCCGGATGACACGACCTGCGTCAGGCATGGCATGTCATGTTAACAACAGGGAAATGATACTAAGCTACATCCAATATATGTTGGAAGACCTTGAGTGTATAATTTATTACCTATTAAAGTATGTTAATTGATATATTTATCCCTGGAATAAAATTGTAAATTATTACACAAAAGGGACAACCTACTATCAAAATAGTGATAAAAGACAACCTTAAATCAGTCGTGTTATTAAAGTCGTATATGACTATTTTTTTTCTACCAGGTCGGGAGGCATACAAGCATACAGCCCATCCGATGTAAAGCGGGTACCCTAGCCTATAGACGCTTGCGATATATTAAGTATCACTCGCGCGATGCCTCCTCTGCTGCTTACACAGCAATTCCTTTAGAGCTTACTGGTGACCTCACTCACACGCAGGGACACAACAACCCTCTAGGGAGTTGTTATTTGGCTGCGGTTTTCTGTGAGGTGGAGGTACTTCCCCAGACGGGCTGCTTTGATGCGCCTTACCTCTCTTAAAATATCCAGACCAAGGCAAACAGACATGTTCATAAATAATTATATTATATATATTCCAACTATTGCATTGCTATTGCAAAGGCTTATTAAATCTTTGTATTTTACAGCAGATATTGGCAAAGAAATATTATATGCTTTACAAATGTTCAGTTAATTGTTTTGAAGTTCTCTGACAGTACAACGGAGTTACATCCGTCTAAATGGAAACTGTCTCGTCTTAAGTTAGATTTATAACCAGGTTATTGTAACTCAGAGAATCATGTTGAAATGTTGAAAGGTATTTGGTTCGCCACTAATATCACTTTGTTCTTGACCTGTAGCTTGCTATTCGTGGTTTTCTGTTTCATTATATATATTCCAACTATTGCATTGCTATTGCAAAGGCTTATTAAATCTTTGTATTTTACTGCAGATATTGGCAAAGAAACATTATATGCTTTACAAATGTTCAGTTAATTGTTTTGAAGTTCTCTGACAGTACAACGGAGTTACATCCGTCTAAATGGAAACTGTCTCGTTTTAAGTTAGATTTATAACCAGGTTATTGTCACTCAGAGAATCATGTTGAAATGTTGAAAGGTATTTGGTTCGCCACTGACCTGTAGCTTGCTATTCGTGGTTTTCTGTTTCAGATTTATTATATGTAATATAATATTTTCATAAACTTAGTTTTTTCCTTATATAAAATGAATAAGTATTACATACGGGTTTAGTTTTCATCGCATTGGTTCATCTAAATATATAAAAGAAAATGGTGACTGACTGACTAATCTCTTAAGACAGCTCAACCACTCGATAGATTGGGCTGATATTTGGCACACAGGTAGATATTATGACGTATATCCGTTATGAAATTATGATTGTATATTAAACACTTATGGGGGTAAAATAGGGGTTTGATTGTAATAAATTTGTATTGTAGGAAATCCACACGTGCTGAAGTTAGTATATTGGCCACATTTCGAGTGTAACACCATTTTCTTTTATATATTTAGATAAACCAATGCGATGAAAACTAAACCGGTATGTAATACTTATTCATTTTATATAAGAAAAAAACTAAGTTTATGAAAATATTATATTATATATAATAAACCTGCAACAGAAAACCACGAATAGCAAGCTACAGGTCAAGAACAAAGTGATATTAGTGGCGAACCAAATACCTTTCAACATTTCAACATGATTTTCTGAGTGAAATAACCTGGTTATAAATTTAACTTAAAACGAGACAGTTTCCATTCAGACGGAGTTACCTACTCGTTGTACTGTCAGAGAACTACAAAATAATTAACTGATCATTTGTAAAAGATATAATGTTTATTTGCCAATACTGCAGTAAAATACAAAGATTTAATAAGCCTTTGCAATAGCAATGCAATAGTTGCAACATATATAATATGATTGTTTATATAATTGCAATAGTTTGGATTTGCTCAAATTTTAAATGTTGGTCTCTATAAGATATATTAAGTTTTTTTATTCATATGATTTTAAGAACTGATAGACTGCAACAGTTTGATGTAGATGTATAGGTTTGCATTGGATCTGTGTTTCTAGAAATAATTGTAATAGTTTCTGTTGTTTACTCTATAATGTATTTTCCTTCAAAATTTTACAATGTCTCACTAGTGGCGTTAATTTGAGTTATATGAGCCCGATTACAGTGCTCATATTGATTACTTAAATTTAAAGCTGATTGCCTGAATATCTAAGAATAAATAAAGAACTACCAAAGTGGTATTATTCTCATTATAATTTATTAATAAAACATTATTTTAGTGGGATTGCTTAAATTTATATATCACTAGCAACCCGCCCCGGCTTCGCACGGGGCAAGGCGGAAAAAATAAAATAGCCTATGTTACTCCGAGGAGATGTAACTTTCTGTAAAATTGTTTGAGTACTTTCTGAGTTAAATCGTAACAAACAAAAAATCAAATAGCTTTTAAATAGTTAATAGATTCAGGCGTTATTTTGCGAAAGTCAAACTTACATGCAATTTGATCCAACCTGCCTTGTGTGCTTCCGCCACCAATTAGTTCATGCGGCCTAGCGCCTGCCGGCACCCACCCACTACTGTTAATGCGTGCATCATGCCGACGCTGCCATGGCTGCTCCGGTAGTCTCTGCCTCGGCTGCAGCTTTTACATTACCGCTTTATAATTTCCAATTTTTTAAAGTATTAAAATGGATATAGTATGTTATACTTAAGAGATACACATATGCCACCACGGACTTTTCTGTAGACCTATATAAGATACACAATTCCACCACACATTATTTTGTTATATCTCAAAGAGTTTAGGCAGCGTTTTCGTGGAAAGCTCCCAGACGGCTTATTTTTTTCCGATACCTCCAACAAATATCGTTAATATATACAAAAACCTAACAAATTATATACTAAAACCTTCCTCGAGAACCACTCTATCCATTGGTGAAAACAGCATCAAAATCGGTGCAGAAGTTTTTGAGTTTATCGCGATCAGACAGACAGACAGACAGATGCGGCGGAGGACTTTGTTTTATAATATGTAGTGATGATTATTTTGATTTTGCTATATCTCCTAAGGTATTCATTTAATTTGCATGGTGTAAAAGGAAAAAATAATCTTCATGAAATGCTCAACCTAACTAACGTATTTAAAATGATAAGGATTAATTCCGTATTAGTGTAAATAGCTTTCCAAATACCGCTTTATAGTTGCCCATTTTTTAAAGTATTAAAATGGATATAGTATGTTATACGTAAGAGATAGACATATGCCACCGCGGACTTTTCTGTAGACCTATATAAGATACACAATTCCACCATACATTACTTTGTTATATCTCAAAGCGTTTAGGCAGCGTTTTCGTGGTAAGCTCCCAGACGGCTTATTTTTTTTTGATACCTTCAACAAATATCGTTAATGTATACAAAAACTTAACAAATTATATACTAAAACCTTCCTCGAGAACCACTCAATCCATTGGTGAAAACAGCATGAAAATCGGTGCCGTAGTTTTTGAGTTTATCGCGATCAGACAGACAGACAGACGCGGCGGAGGACTTTGTTTTATAATATGTAGTGATGATTATTTTGATTTTGCTATATCTCCTAAAGTAGGTATTCATTTAATTTGCATGGTGTAAAAGGAAAAAATAATCTTCATGAAATGCTCAACCTAACTAACGTATTTAAAATGATAAGGATTAATTCCGTGTTAGTGTAAATACTCGTAGCTTTCCAATTACCGCTTTATAATTGCCCATTTTTTAAAGTATTAAAATGGATATAGTATGTTATACTTAAGAGATAGACATATGCCACCGCGGACTTTTCTGTAGACCTATATAAGATACACAATTCCCACATACATTATTTTGTTATATCTCAAAGGGTTTAGGCAGCGTTTTCGTGGAAAGCTCCCAAACGGCTTATTTTTTTCCGATACCTCCAACAAATATCGTTAATGTATACAAAAACCTAACAAATTATACACTAAAACCTTCCTCGAGAACCACTCTATCCATTGGTGAAAAGAGCATGAAAATCGGTGCAGTAGTTTTTGAGTTTATCGCGATCAGACAGACAGACAGACGCGGCGGAGGACTTTGTTTTATAATATGTAGTGATTTGTAACTAAAATAATAAAGATTTTCTGATTATTTGAGTATGTTTTATTCTTATGGTAACTCCCATACACGTAAAAATACTCATTAGACATGGTAACTCATACTTACAATTTTATTATATTAGGAATTAAATATGAATACACAAAATTCAATAGTGTCTCTGAGTTACATGTTATTTAGAGTGTTTATGTCGTGCTTATGTCATTGTAACTCACAAAAAGTATTGAATTACTAATTTTAATAACACATTTATGTAATGATATAGTAAAGACTTTCCTTTAATAATGCAAATTTTCAAAGTTGGGTGGCATAAGGCTTAACAGAGCATAATAAGATTTTTTGAATCTTTGACGCGCTCTCCTCCAAAGTTACGAAAAATGAGTTACGGTGTTTTCCCTTGCAGGTGTCGATTAAGTCTTAGAAAAAATATGTGTATTTCATAAAATAAATGTACAGGGATAAATCTGGTGACAAGCGTTTATATCACATAAACTGCATAAAGTAATAAATTTTTAGTATTTTTAAATACAACCTTTTTTAAAATTATTTTGTACTATTAATTTATGTATAAAAATTTTCACACAGGCCTTTGGTCGTCGTCGCTGCCAAGGTAACCCCCAAGGGACTTTGAAGGATTATCTGTGAGGTTTATTTCAGTTTCAGAGATAATACGACTGCCTTCGAACTCACTACAAATTTAATCAGAACAAATTAGAAGGATTATGAAACTTAAAGATTTAACTTTCCTCATGATAATTTAAGAATTCTTAGGCCATTGTATCATAAAAGTCTATATATAAAAGTCTATATATATACGTTTGTCGACAATTTTCCCAACAATTTTTTTTTATACTACATCGGGAGGCATACAAGCATACGGACCACCTGATGTAAACCGGGTACCTTATCTATTAACGCTTGTGATATATTAAGTATTACTCGCGCAATGCCTCCTATACTGCTTACACAGCAACTCCTTGGGAGCTTACTGGTGAAATCACTCACACGCAGGAACACAACAACCCTGTAGGGAGTTGTTATTTGGCTGCGGTTTTCTGTGAGGTGGAGGTAATTCCCCAGACGGGCTGCTTTGATGCGCCCTACCTCTCCTAAAACATCCAGACCAAGACAAACAGACATGTTCATGCACACAAATGTTTGCCTTGTGTGGGAATCGAACCCACGAGCGTTGGTGTCAAAGTCGCGTCGTCCACTACTGAGCCACCGAGCTCTTCAAAAAAATTTTAGTGCTAAACACGAAAGTTGTTGTAGGTATGTATGTGTTTTACCTGATTTAGGATATAATTAAGGAAATCTCCACTCAACCAGTGAACAATAGCATTATATTATTGTAGAAACTATACGCGTACGATTTGAATCGACAATATTATATAAACTATATTGTTGAAGTCGAATTTCACAAAGGAATTTCTGTTGACTTGATCACCATACCTGAGGGAATCCTTGAACTTGTACATTTTATTTCCTTGTATACATTGAGTACTGGTGACTCTTGCTAAACATCTTAGCAAGTAGCTGGTACTAGTAATATTGTTAAACAGTTACTGCCGCCTGTTGTACGAGTATAATAATGTAACTGGTGCTTTTTAAATGAATAACTTCATCTATCAAGAATTTGATTTTCAATCAAAGAAATCGAAATTGAAGTCGAATTTTGCCTATTTCGCTAGCTTGTTTCAAATGAGGTTGGGTATTTTTTTCAAATGAGTGAAGTTTATTATTATCAATTATTTGTAAGAAATACTTTGAGAATCTAAATTTGGAAAATTGTGAGAGAATGCGGTGTGTAACGAAAATAATATTTACATGTATATATGAATACTGAAACAATTCTGTCCTATTATTACAATGCCTTCAAAAGGCACATCAAAAATACTCTTTGTAAAATGGCTTATTATAAAATCGAAGAATATCTCACTACCAACGATATCTGATAATGATCAGCACATTCATTAATATTTTTTATTTATCAATTGACATCACCATTTTATACTGGCATAGATTGTAATGTCAGTTCCAAAAAAACAAATTTTTGAAATGCTGACAAATTAAAAAAAGTAAATCGTTAAATATGGGAAATTAATAAAATATAATTAGAAAGCTTCGAGACGAAACGCGTGTCAGTGGCATCTTTTATCGTGCACATACCTAACAAGGAATGAAATCAATTAACAATACATAGTAGATATGCAACAGCAACAGTGTCGGAGACAACATACAATCCCCAACATTGATGTCCATGTTATCGAAGCTCTTTAACAGGGCGTATAAAGCTTAGTGATGCCTTCATTTTGTTTTTATTAACAACGCTGCATTTAAGACCAATACCAAAAAAATCCTCAATACTGGCACTGTAGAATTATATTTATGTTTTTTGAGACATATTCTGCATTTATTATTTATGTTTATTTATTATTAGTCATAATTGTGATTACTGCTATAAGTGGCCACAATAAGCAATCCTAATAATATTATAAATGTGAATATCCGTTTGTTTGTTATGCCTTAACGCGAAAACTCAACCTATCATCATGAAACTTTGTACACATATTCTTGGAGGTATCAGAAGTAACATAGGATACTTTTCATTAAAAAAAAATGCGAGAGAAGCCGCGGGTAAAAGCTAGTACTACGAGTATATATGTTTCAAAAAAACATAAATATGGTTCTACAGTGGCAGTACTAGGCGTTTTTTGGAATTGCTCTTAAATGCAGCGTTGTTAATAAAACCAAAATGAGGGCGCCACATAGCTTTACACATCCTCTTAACAACAACTTTTATGCATTTCCTGGACAAGAAACTAGCAATCCATCCAGGCAAAGTCGGCCTACAATATGGAAACTTCCATTACCTGCGTTTATGTCAGACTAGTTCTCATTAAGTTCACTTGCGCAGAAATCTCTATATATTAGGCACAATAACATGCTTAACTAATATGCTAATGCGTTCCCATAAATTTAATGTATGCGTGTTTCGAAATACAGGGTTCAATCTGCCCGCATTCCACTTAGTGAAATATTAAGGGAACTGAACATTTATAATTCAACAGCCAAGACCTTCCACTACCCTAATGAAACAAGTGGAGGCTTTTTTCGTTACTGTATTGGGTTGCAAGCAAGCATAAGGACATAACGATTTAAATGAGTATCGTGTAAAAGTGGAAGGCTGTTGGAGCCGAGGAAGGCCAAGACTTACCTACCATGACCAAATTGATTGCGTTCTATCAAAAGGTGATGCCAGGGGCTTTAGAAACCGGCGAGCGTGCATGAGAAGAGCAATGAATGTTAAAGAAGCGAATGAGGTGTGTATGGATCCAGTCATTTGGCGCTCGGTTCTCTCTGCCTACCCCGCAAGGGATTTGGCGTGAAGTTATAGGTAGATAGATAGATGAGCATCGTTTGGGTAGTGTCATGCCCTGTTGCTGATCGAATGAATACTTATCTGCGTTTTCATGACACTTTTAATTTTCATGAGCTCAAAAATCCTTCATAAGAAATTGTTATTTGGATGCGGTTCTCAGTAATATGGAAATATTTATCGGGCTGCTGCTTATTAAATGCAGCTGTCACCTTCTTCTTTCTCACTAGAGCCTCGTCTGTTAATCAGTATCTACTGCTATCACTGATCCAAACACTCAAAGGCTCCCTGGAAGAAATCCTTGATGTTAATTGTATAGGTTGTCGGTTACATTGTGATATATATTTTTTTATTCAACGTAGAGAGGCATACGAGCATGCGGTTCATCTGAGGTAACCCTAGCTTAAAAACGCTTGCAATAAATTAAGTATTACTCGTGCGATGCTACCTCTGATGCTAACACAGCAGCTCCCTAGGAACTTATTGGAGACGTCACTAATACGCACGAACACAACGACTCTCCAAGGAGTTGCTATTTGGCTACGGTTTTCTGTGAGATGGAGGTAGACGGGCTATTTTTATACGCTCTACCTCTATTATAATTGCAACATACCATTTACATTATGGGCTTGACATTGTAAAAAAATATTTGGTATCTATAACAAACTTCTGGAATGTAACCTGACAGTTAGAAAGCTCCCCGGCATTAACCAAAAGTGTTTTGTAGAAATTTCTCAAAAGAAACTAATTGAGTTTAAACTTATATCCTCCGATAGTTTAGTTAAAACGAAGTTGAAATCCCTCCGGTCCGAGTTTCACAGTTTATTTGATGCTAAGTTGGCCAAAGAAAAATGGAGAATAATTTTAGTAATAGGGTTAAAGTATGAAATGGCCGTTTTATAGTAATAGATTCTTTGAATTGACATTAAACCTTCATGGTGTGAGATTTTCGAGTGAAATTTTTTCACATAATGCCTACGATTAAAAGAAATGTGCAACATTTGATTTTCGAATTTCAGTTGTTTTTTTTTTATTCAGCTTAGACGGGAAAGATGGATAATTCGACAATCCGAGTAATTTTTGAATACGAGTTCCGACGCCTAACTAACGCGGCAGCAACGTCTCGCAACATCAATGCTACGACTTAGGTTTTCGCGATTGTTATACATTGAATTAAACAATTTTTAACGGAAGTATCGTGTGTTTTATTTATTTTGTTGTACCTGACGTTTCGAATGCTCTGCGTCCGTGGCGCAGGAAGACTAAGGTGACATTTTGTCTTACATTGGTTATTCAATTATTACATCTACCGACATGGATGGATTAATTATATATGTTCCAATTCACATAAAAATCGCTCTCGCGACCGCGATCGCGGAAGACCGCCTACAGATGTGAATAACTCTGAATTGAAGAAGTTGGTAGAAGCCGATCTGAGTCAAACTACCCAGGAATTAGCGACATGGTGTAACGTTAATTTACCTACAATATTGACTTATTTGCATCAAATCAATAAGATAAAAAATATGAAAAATTGGTTCCTCATGATTTTACTTATCTGCAGAAAGAACGTATTGAAACTTGTGTTGCCTTATTGAATCGGTACAGAAATGAAGGAATTTTGCATCTAATTGTGACATGTGATGAAAAGTGGATGTCTTACTATAACCGTAAGCGAAAATCACAAAATGGCAGGTCAAACGCCGCAACAGTGCCCTAAAGCAAAGCTTACCAATAAAAAGGTAATGGTAACTGTTTGGTGGTCTCTTTATGGCGTTATTTCACTGTGCCGAACTTCGAACAATGATGGCGAAACTGGCAGTGAAACAGCTTCGACTCGTAACTCGATTTTCACCATTACTGCTTCATCATAACACAAGACCTCACACTGCACGAGAATCCGTTGTAACTCTACAGGAGCTGCAGTTAGAAACCATACGTTATCCTTCGTACTCGCCAGACCTTGCTCCAACTGACTACCATTTTTTTCGTGATTAGAACAATTTTCTACGTGGTAGGAATTTTCTTCCCAGGAGACAGTACAAAATGCTTTCACACAGTTTGTC
This sequence comes from Pyralis farinalis, assembly GCA_947507595.1. Taxonomy (NCBI): domain Eukaryota; kingdom Metazoa; phylum Arthropoda; class Insecta; order Lepidoptera; family Pyralidae; genus Pyralis; species Pyralis farinalis. Next base: position 33,084,683 of record OX382260.1, on the reverse strand, counting down.
CAACCTAGATTCCCATAGTTCTATCGGAAAGGCATAAATAAACTTCCGAATAGATGGCAGCAATATAGATGATGAGGGTTAATTTTGATTAAATAAATATGTTATATCTTAGAAAAAACGAGTTTTAACTTTTCAGTACGAATCGACAATTTCATATTTTAACCCCTAATATTTACCATGACCAAGTGAACACAATGGAAATTAAACAAGTAGTTTAACTTAAATATTTGTAACTTGAAAAGTATGTTAATCAATTATATATTTCTTGCTCCTTTACCCGCGGCCTTCCCTGCAGGGATCCTATTGTCACAATAAAGTAGCTTAAATTTAAAATACAAGACAATGTCAATCAGCAGGCAGCTCCTGTGTAGGTTAGATCCGACAGCGCAGAATGGACGATATTTTTACAAGGTTGTAATTACTAGGTACTTATTACAAAATAAATATAAAACATAACACCACTTCGCTAGTCCGAATCAGTTAACCAAATAATTATGGTTATTCCCATCGGTATTGGTAATTAAAATCGGATTGACGAGCCGTTATCCAAGTAACATTAATTAAATTATTTAGATAATCGACAAGTACTCAATTAAATTTTCTAAATTATTAGGTACAATTCTCAATTAAGTACAATATATACAATATTATAAAGCAATCTCGCAACGAATTCCTATCATAGATAGTAACTAGTTAAATAACATAAATTTAAACACAAAAGCTTTAAAGAAATAAATATTAGATTTATTCTGGTAAGCACAGAAGTACTCGTACATACATAACCAATATGTTGATATTGAGGTTTTATATTTCAATCACTGCACTGAGATGGCACTCGTAGTATTTATAAAATTAATGGATAGTTGTGTTGAGAATATTATGTTAGGTAATTATTGCAGAGAGCTGTTAGTGAAAAGCGTTAGCTAAATCTGAGAAACAAATTATCATTCCATCGTTATTTTGAACGACTGATTCGAACGAAATCGACTGGATCCGAGTAACAGACCGAATGATAGAATAGTCGAGATTTGAAATTGTAGAAATACCGTTTTTCCAGAACCTTCTTCAGGTGTATAATCTAAATTGAGAATTATTTTATAATAGAATATTAGACTTGTACATTTTTAAAAAAAAATTATGGTCTTTAATTATTAAAAAGTTATAGATTTAACTTGTCGTATTGCTACCTGTGTGGTGTCTACCACACAACACAGTAAACCACAACCTACCACAAGCACCACAGCAACGATTCTTAATTCAAAGTGTACATTTTACCGACTAGATGGCGTTAGTTGTAGCTTTTAACATAAGATTTGAATGAATTTAGTTTGTTTACGTCCATTTGTTATATATTTTGTTTAGAAAAAAAAAATATTTACGGAACTGCGACTTCTATGCAGTTTGCAACGGATAAGGCGTTACATCATATATTGAGGAAGTGCAGTACCTACACATCCACCAGAATCTTCCAAATTCTGCTCAACACCGTTCTTGCAGCCGTCTTTCTCATGTTGAACTAACAGAAGTGCAAAAAAACAGGATTAAAAAAATTTTGATCAAAGGCACGTACTCTGTTGTTGTTCTCCTAAATTGTAGTTATGAAGTTAAATCAACAATACCTATAATTAGAAGGTATTAGTCGATACCTACTGAGTAATTGCTGATGGATTCAATTTTACTTTTAATTTATATAGTCAAATAATATCTTTACCATGTACTTTATCTTCAATTTTCAAATTATTGAATCAAAATTATCATTTTAAAACCTTTAAACCTTGGCCTTTCTTGCATACTCTATAAATAAAAGTAATCGAATTTCATAATGATCGTGTCACAACTGTCGTAAAACGTAAAATGATCTAATTTGTCAGTGGTCTGTAAGAAAAATAAACATACAAGTATAATCAAAAAATTGTATGAAAGTGATGTAAACGCTTGTTGCTATTTTACATATCCGTATACTGTATGTTCGATTATTTTCTGTTCCATGCAAATAATCGCCACCTACACCTACATTTCTAGTACCTCGATTTGGAAGTGAGTTTCGTCAGCAATCGCGAAGACGTAGTAGCCCACTTACTGGTAGAAAAATGGAAATTGATAATTTCTAAAACAAAGTAAAAAACATGAAAATCAAGATAAAATCAAAAGCATTCTAAGAAGTTTTTAAGCCTTTAAAAATCTGATAATAATGAAAACAAGCATTGAACGCGCCTTGTGTGCACATTTCACTCCCATTATAGCTTTCAAAATAATGTTGGCAATCACATATGTAACAACGAAACACCCAAATTCACCCGCACATCAAATATTCATTGCGGAAACATCAAACATTAGTTGTTCAAATGGTAATCCTGCTAATGTGTGGCAGTGGAATAATGTTTATCTGATATTTGAAGCAATTTACAGGCGTTGTTGGAACTATGTTTAGACAGTTGTATTGTCTAAACACAGTTTAAACTAAGTATATATTTATATATACTTAGTAGTATAGGTATACTTAGTCTGGTCGTAACTTCTGTCAAAACTTTATTATTTTAATTTTGAAATACTGGCCAAAAATACTTTGACTAATTTTAAAAATAGAACTTTCCCGCTTGCAATAAATTAATTTTCATTCATTTTCAAATATGGACTGGTCGAAGAAGGAAGATAGAGTCGCGGCTATCGCGTGCACCACGTGGTGCAACGCGATATTTCATTGGGCAGGGAAAATAATGTAAATAAAATGTTATTGTACATTTAATTACCTTTCATTTCATATTTAAATTTTACATAATTATCAAAAAGTGTAACATTAATTACATCAAAAGTTTTTTACTTTGAGTTTGTTGATGTTCAGTTTGAAGGGATTTTGCATCCCTTTGCGTGTTCTACCGATTGTACAATGGGTTATGTTCCGAAGAGTTGTTCGACATGATGTCAACAGCCTTATTTTATAATCGAACCTCTCGTAGAGGCTGAGAGTTCATCCACATACCCTGGAACCGCAATGGTCACGTACTGTGCTCTTCCAGAGAAGTTTTCTACCGAGAACTCTAAAGTTGTGGAATGAGCTCCCTGCCGAGGTTTTTCCTAGGGACTGCAGCTTGGAGTTCTTCAAGAAAGGCGTGAGGAGGTTTTTGCAGGGTCGGTGACGCAAGAGTGACACCTCTGGTGTAACTGCTTACCATCAGGCAGGCCATACGCTTATTCGCCACCTTAGTGGTATTAAAAAAAAATTCACATATACCTATATTATTTTATAGAATATCGATGTAAGGACATTAAGGATTACCCATAAAGTTACATGTAACTGATGTTTAAGTTAAATACGTAGGTCACACTATAAGTTTTGCGTAACTTAAAAAAACAACATGTTATAACCAAAATATTATGTTTATTGCTTTTCAAAATACTCTCCTTTACATTTTAAACATATTTTCATGCGAACGAACCATTTTTTAAAACAGGAGGACCACAGGTCTGATGTCATGTTTTCTACGTGCTGATTGAACGCTGTCACTGCCTCTTCGGAGTTGGTAAAAGTGAAACCTCTCATCAAATCTTTGATTTTGGGGAAAATACAGAAAGCACAGGGTGCTAGGTCGGGGCTATGCGTAGGATGGGTAACGAGTTGTACTTTTTCGGAAGTTAAAAATGACTTTGTTTTGTTGGCCGTGTGTGAAGAAGCGTTGTCATGACGTAGGAGAACGCGGCTTGTTGGTCGTCTTTCGCGAACTTTTTCTAACACCCTGGGTAAGCAAATGGTAGAATACCACTCGGCGTTAACACTCTTTTGATCTTCAAGTGGAATTGTGCAGATGGGACCCGTAGCTGAGAAAAAAAACGCGATCATTTTTTTACCAACGTTTTTCGCCTGCCTCACTTTTGTTGGCCTGTTCTCATTTTCAAACACCTTTCAAAGATTGCTGTTTTTTTTCGGGTTCAAAACAATAAATCCGCGTTTCGTCTCCTGTGACAATGTCATAAACAGTATTAGAATGTCCGTGGTCGTACTTCAGTAGCATCTGTGAGCACCATTCCACGCGAGCCCGCTTCTGCTCCGCTTCTGCTCCGCTGTCAGTTTATGAGGGATCCAACGACAACAAAGTTTCCGAACTTTCAATTCTTCGTGTAAAATTTTCTGAATTTGGCTCATACTAATCCCCAATAGTTCTCGAATTGTCTCATAGGTAATCCGCGGGTTTTCTTCAATTAGCCGCTTAATCATAGCCACATTATTTACTTTGACGGCAGTTGAAGGCCGCCCTTCACGAAATTCGTCATGTAAAGAAACTCGACCTCTCTCAAATTCAGCAAACTATCGCCTCACGGTGCTCAAAGAAGGTGCTTCTCTCCCAAAAGCATTTTGAAGACGAGCAGCACAGTCTTGCGGAGAGAGAGAACTTTTAAAATCATAAAAAATCATCGCTCTAAAATCTTTTCGACTCAATTCCATTTTCGTTGCGTACGTAGATGTGTGATAAAAAACAATTGACAAATGATTTCCCGCCAATTGTTTTTTTTTATTACTAAGTAGGTTGCAACGTTTCAAAAAATATAACATTCGAAATTCAAATAGTTCCGATTAGCTAGAAGTACAAAACTTTTAGTGTGCCCCTAGTAGTAACATTTTTTTATTTATTATAGATATGTTCGACCAATAAACAATAGGCAAATAAAAACATAATTTTCACTTAAATTATGTACCAATATTAAGAAACCCATATTTTGTACAAATGTCTATCGTAAAGATCTTGATGAAATTTCGTATATAACTCTATTCTTTAAAACTATTTTTTCGTGAATATATCTCATATATTTTATAGTTTTAAAAATATTTTTCTCATAAACGTAGGAGGGTGAATTCTGAAAATGACGGACTAATTATAACCATAATATAGCTTTCTTTTATGAAATTAAAATAAAAAACGGATGATTTTCTTTAAAATGAAACATCAATTCTTATGAAAAATATAACTTTAAAAGCAATTTCTCTACCTATAAACTTTCTGAGTGCTTTAGAACCGACTTTTCAATCCGACCGGAATAATTTTGGAAAGATCCGATCACAAAACAGACGACTTTATTTTTATATTTGAGTGGTTTGTACCTTTTTGTCAATCTGAAAATATTATTTTATTTGAAATAGCACTTCTAAAATTGTATTAACAATATGAGGCCATAACTCATATTTAGATTGCGGCGTCTTAAATTTCGAGGAGTATCTTCTTGAAATTCAATACGCCGACAATAATTATATATCGAAAATAGGCGTATAAGCTTAGATAATAATTTATTACTATGACAGTGATCTCAAAAAATCGGCCAAGTGCGAGTCGGACTCGCGCACGAAGGGTTCCGTACCATTATCTATAAAATCGGCAAAAAAATCACGTTTGTTGTATGGGAGCCCCCTTAAATATTAAATTTATTCTATTTTTTAGTATTTGTTGTTATAGCGGCAATAGAAATACATCATCTGTGAAAATTTCAACTCTCTAACTATCACGGTTCATGAGATACAGCCTGGTGACAGACGGACGGACGGACGGACGGACGGACGGACAGCGAAGTCTCAGTAATAGGGTTCCGTTTTACCCTTTGGGTACGGAACCCTAAAAACGATAGGCGTGTATTGGTGTACATTTAATCGATTAACTAATTATAATATCGGTTAGGAATTGCGATCTGTAGTTCTAAACACACATATGTATGTACGTATATAGATCAACTGATGGCGGAGCATTGTATCTTTGAAACGAAAGTTACTTATTAAATATTTTTAATAATTCTACCATGGGTATTGGTTGATACAAGAACTCTAGATATAATATAACTATATTATATCTAGAGCTCTTGATAGACTAGATATAACTATATTAAAAGAAAGTGCCAAAAATATGATTAGTTTTGTCGTTGAAATCTAAGGCGGGCGAATTCTATTACATTAAATTTTGTATTTAAATAAAGTTTGTTATTTAAATAAATTAATATAAACTTTGAAAAACACTATTTTATACAAATTAATAATATTATTACACAGTATCTGAAATCATTAATATTATCCAAAATACATTGTATGTGTTAAATTTATAAATAGGTAGATGGTAAAAGGTATAAAGTTACGAAGAGTTAGTCGGCTATGAAAATTTTGGTGCTTGAAAGTAGTGTAATCTGCTATGCCATTTATTTAATATATAGTAGAGCTCATTTCAGCTCGGAATATCTTCCGATGTTTCAAAAAACACATATCTTATGCGATTTCAGTCGATATTTTGATACTTCTGGAAAATATCCCTAGGACTTTGAAATCTACACCTAATCGTAGTTTTTTTCTATACAACTACGCGGCAAGTATCCGAAAGCTTGTAATAAATACTAGGAGTATCACCCCCGTTGCTAACACAACGACCCCCGAAAGCTAATACCATGTTTCACTATAAGAAAACAACAATAGTTCACGGAATTATTATTTGGTTGCGGTAGAGAAGGCCGTAAAGTTATCGTGTCGCCAACGGTGTCATGCCAATTTCAGTGATGACCCTTACGACGAAAACATGGTCCTAACGACATGGTCTCATAATGCAACATTCACGTCATGACAGAAACCGTGTATCAGTGTAACATAATTTTGGGATACTATAGATTTATGTCATAGTGTGCGAATAGTGTGAATGGAGCGTTGAGAAAACTTCTTGGCAGTAAAAACCTGAGCCAGAAGGCACAACTCGCTATACACAATGCAGTATTGGTCCCAACGCTAACTTATGGAAGCGAGAGCTGGGTATGGTAGAAAGAGCATGAAAGTAGAATAAACGCGGTCGAAATGCGAGCGCTGCGCAAAATTTGTGGCATAAGGCTTGTAGACCGTATTCGCAATGATGATGTTAGAAATAGAGTTGGTCTGAAAGAGAGCGTCGGTGTTAAAATAAGAAGAGGCATGTTCCATTGGTTCGGACATGTAGAAAGAATGCAAGATGAAAGAATGACGAAGCAGATATACAATGCAAAAATGGAAGGGTGTAGGAGCCGGGGAAGGCCAAGACTTACCTACCATGACCAAATTGGTCGTGTTCTATCAGAAGGTGATGTCAGGAGCCCTAGAAACCGGCGAGCGTGCATGAGAAGAGAAGCGAGTGAGATATGTAAGGATCGAGTCACGTGGCGCTCGATTCTCTCTGCCTACCCCGCAAGGGATTTGGCGTGAAGTTTTAGTATAGATTTATGTAACATCCTACAGATCTAATCACAGTACGTACGTACGTACGTATATATGTACCTAAGATTAGCCGTCTCAGCGCTGACCACAAGCGGGTGGTTTATGTACAAAGTGGCATCATTAGTCAGCACGCACGCTGCATAAATTATACGCACAATTAGTTACATTGATGGTCGACAGCCAACTAAAGACGTCTAGATCACGTGTGTGTGAAATACACAGAAGATAGTTTCAGTCGAGTGCGACTTTTACTTCACTTTTAGTAGTTAATATTATACCTATAGACGAGCTGTCGACGTATTGGAGAGAAATGGCATCCTTTGTTAAAAAAATCGCTTCTACTATACCTATAATAGAATTGTAACCGGGTTAAATCATTGAACATTTTTTTGAAAATCATATAGTAATATTCATTATTATCAATACAAATACCATTTACACATTTATTTTTTATTTTTTGTCTGTCTGTCAGATCCTTCAAAATTGTAGTAAAATGATCAAGAAAATTTAGTTTAATATTTTGTGAGAAATTGCACAGATAAATAATGATGAAGAATTAAACAACCGGTTGCATGAGAATTTAAAGAGCACATCTATAGGGTTTAATTCCACAAAACGTTAAGAGAACCCATAATGATCACTTTGTTGTCTGCACGTAGTACAGTAAGATATAGTATAGTAAGATACACTGTCTCACTTGCCGTTGATCTAAGATCATGAAATTTAGTAACGTTAGAATATGCATAGGAATAAAAAATCTATAAATCATCATCTTGGAGCTATGTTTGTTAAATACATGGAATATTTGCAGCTTTATAACTTTAAAACTGAAAATATTGAGAAACCCTTATATTTCTCATTACACTGTGGGTGTGTTTGTTTCTGTTGGTATGTTTGCAAGTAATTATAAATTGAATCCTATATGGTACTTGGCGTTGACTTGAGATTATAAAATTTGGCAGTAAGTAACTCTCAAGTCTTGGGTTTCCAAAGCTCACCATTTTAGAGCTACATATTTCTGTCTATTTTTCTAAATATCACTAAACAAAATATGAATAACACTCGAATTTCTCTGACTTGACATGAAGATACGTATAGGTAAATAGACAGAAAATATATTTTATACTTGGAGTTGAACTAGAATTATGAAATTTCAGAAAAATGTCAGTCTCCTATTACGAGCACAAAGCGAAATGTAGAAAATATCATTTTGCCTACCTTTCTATATTTCATAGAATTACAAATCAAAACTCGGAGTGTACTTTCAGTTGCCTTAAAATTACGAAATTTCTCGTGAAACTAAATCTAGTACATAGTGCGCTTTCAGAAAAAATATACATAATAAATAGTAATATATGAGATTGAAAAATATAATTCGCAATCATCTTTAGTTCTAAAAAAATGAATCGATCGATGAAAACTAAACTGTAATCAAGTATAAAAGTGCATGTTGAGATTATGGACGTATAGTTATTGTCTGTAAATTGTATTATCTATATAGCCCTGATCTGCACGGAATACAAAACCTGTAAATTTCTGACGGTAGTAATAACCCTTGGAGCGAAAAATCGATATGCATTTGAGCAATATTTTATTTTATTAAAATCAGGGAGCATGACCTAAAAGATTGTCTTCATTGTTTTATTTATAACTAACCCTGTTTTGAATATTATACTAATCCGTATGTTTTCATGGCATATGATGTATTTGCAGGTGCTGCGTCATCGTCATCGTATGGATAAATAAACGTAATGTGTGTCCGAGCGTAAATTATTGCCGAATAATGAATTTAATATTCGGATCGGTATATATGTATATAATATGACACTGACCTGTATTATTCAGTTCCCTTTCGAATTAATAAATAATGATAAGAGACTGAAAAACAGAAATTCACATGAATTTTAACTTCATTTTAAATACGTACGATGTTTTTATATGCTATTTTTTGCTGAAATCCGTGATGTGAAATGCAAAGGATATTTTATTCCGTCATGCATGATGCAAATACAGGGAGTTATCGAACTCTGTTATACTTTGTAATTGAAATTATGTTTACTTTTATTTTTAATATTTTACAGTAAAACATATATATCAAAATACACATTTTTTATATATAATATCGAAAGGTATGGGTAAGAAAGGATGCATCACAGAGCAGCTGACAGGGGAAGTACCTCCGCCACATCTCATTTTGCCGACAGCAGCAAATAACAGCTGCCTAACAGGTTGTTGCGTTCTTAAGAATGGGTGAGATTACCTTATATATATTATTACATAAGCCCCTACGGAGTCTAGTCCCTAGGTATAGCCTTCCACGCTGGAAGGAAGGCTTGCATATATATATATATATATATTTAGAACGTAGGGAGGCATATAAGCATACGGCCCACCTGAAATAAAACGGTCACTGTAGAATAGAAACGTCCAAAATACAGGAGGTATTACTCGCGCGTTGCCACCCTTGAGATTTAAGCCCGCCACAGACGTAGCTATAATATATTGAAAAATAATGTGCTGTCTCACTCTATAAGTATGGAACATGATAAGACAGGAAAAATACCGTACATTACATAATAATACATATTTCTGTAATTATAATGTATCTATGTATATCTTCACGCCAGGTCCCATGCGGGGTACGCAGAGAGAACCTAGCGCCATAAGACGCGGTCCTTACACATTTTACTCGCTTCTCTAACATTTATAGTTCTTTTCATGCTGTTTTCTATATAATAACGAGTATGTAATAATACAGTGTAATATATATTCACCATGATTTATATATTTATAGCAAGACAGCACGTTCTCTTCTTCTTCGCGTTCGCTTCGCTTCCTAAGCCTAAGGATTTAGCGAAGACACTGATTTTTACATGGAGTGACTGCCGTCAGACATTCACAACCTCAGAGGGAATAAACCAGTGCCTTTTTAGGTTTGGTCACAAGTCTTTCGAAATATATTCTCTTGGACCTGTGGGTTTCCTCACGATGTTTTCCTTCACCGCCGAGTAAGTGATAAATATGTACATAAATCCGAAAACACAAATTTAGTGCAATATGATCATTTGCTCAATGAGACGGTTCCTTATCCAGTAAGCTATCATTGTTTTAGCGAGATAACATATTATCTTACGATATAGTATATTACGTCTGTGGCAGGCTTAATACAGTAATCCACGGAAAATAACTGGTAATCTCGTTGACTATCTGTAACACAACAACCCTCGACGAAGATGTCATTTGACCGGTCTTCTGTAAAGTGTAGAAACTTCGGCGGTAGGATCACTTTGACTCACTTTCATAAGAGCCTCGTTGGTTAATTTTCTAATTAAGTGTAGAGTGCACCACGAACAGAACTTTAACTGTAAAAATACTCTTACACCCTAATATCTACATTAGAGTGTAATTTACTGACTGTCATCTTCTATCATCAATATCCCAATATTGATCGAATAGTATCTCATCATCATCATTGCAACCGAAGGATGTCTGCTGCTGAACATAGGCCTCCCCCTTAGACTTTCACATTGATTTGTTCTGTTCACAAAATCATCGGTCCATGGTGTGGGTGACCGTCCTACTAACTAACTTTTCTGCCCCAACTGCCCTCGGTTCTCCGAGCTATGTGCCAAGCGCACTGCCGCTTCCGCTTGTTGATCCTTAGAGCAACGTCGGTAACTCCAGTTCTGATATGGACTGGATGATGCTCTATGTCGCAGAGCAACTTCGAGGATGGTTCTCTCCGAATTTTCTGTGCCATAAGTAAGTCAGTGTGCTGGCAGTACACAGTAGTCGAAGACTTTCGTCTTGAAACACTGAGGTATTTTGGACGAGAAAATATTTCGCAATTTCTCAAACGCTGCCTATCAGAGTTGAATTGGACGAGAAACCTCTTTGAATGTAAACATACCTGAAAGTGTAAACACAACGTGTATACAACAATATAAAATCCAATCGGTTGTATACCTACCATGCGAGGTATTTGGCGTAAAGTTATATATAAATGGACGGAGAAAATCCAAAATAACAGTTACGAATTTTCTTATTATCTTAACAATGGCCGCCAGCTAGTATTCTCAAGTAAAAAGCTCCTAGTGAACTACAGTTTCAAGCACACAAAGATTACGAAATTAACATCTCGCCTTAGCAAAGGCATTGTTCGAAAATTTGTTGCAGAACTTACCAAAAACAACCGTTCCAACATTTCAAAAGGAACCCCATTTCAGCGCTCCAGGGCCATTTCTGTGTAACTGTAAAATGTACGCTAGTGCGGTTTTTATTTACGTATTTTTAGTCTAGTGGCAACTTCAAAATGTTTCTTTATAGTCCGCAAAACTATTCTTTACAATTGTACGTCTGTGTTACTCGCAGAATAGTGCATTGAAGTTTCTTTGACCTATTGTAAATGATGAACTTAAACAATAAACGCAATGATATTTAATAAGCACTATATATCCTTTAAACGATACTATTACGTTAATTATTTTTAAAAAAAATGTTGTAAATTGTATTCGATTCTATAATAAAGGATTCATTTTCCACTTTAAACGATCAATTCTTGTATATATATATTTTCTATCTTTCTTTATTATCTTTCTTTCTTTATATATATATCGTGTATCTCGAAAATCAACGAGTAAAAGTTTAAATAAAGAACTGTTGATATTAACAGTGAAGGTGATGCGTGAATGACGCATCTTGTATTGTGAAGTTTCATAAAGATAATATTTTTTTTTTTTTTGTATTGGGCTCTCCCGGATATTTAGACACGCGTTACATTTTTAAAATAAAATCTTGTATTGTATAGTCAATTGTCATACTCTCCTTTTTCCCTTTTTTAATCTACCAGCATTTCGGAAATGACTATTGGCGAAGAAGAAGGAAAGGAACTTGCAAATATATGTGTCTATCGATACCTACAAATTAATACGTGTAGAAAAAGCTTGGGGTACTAAGTTTTGATTAAGGGGTACTGCGAGCACAGCAATTAAAGCAGAAATTAAAGTCCATGTGGAGAAGAAGTGCAGAAAGATAAAATGTGTGAGTCAGTAATATATGTTACAAGTATATTAAATTAAACAGAATATAACTTTTCGGAGTGAAATACAAAATGAGTATAATTTAAATCTGTTAACGTGAGATTCATATTTAATCTATGACCAAACAGTCACATTGAGATTATCGCTAGGGAGTCTCTACTATACTACATAATATTGCTGAAACAAAATAGGCTATTTTAATTAAAAAATATTTACTTTGTATATACATTGCATATTATGTGAATGAATGAATGTATGAATTGACTTACTCTATATTTATTACGCCTTATGTATATTTATGTTTTTTACATTTAGTACTCGTAGTTTCAAAAACTGAGTACATTTTGCTTTGACGAAACTTATACATTTATATAGTACAGCAATAAAATCATCGAGAAAATGTCAAACGACGTGTTATTGTTTTGAAGTTATTCTTCTTTCGGTGCGTTACGGAAATATTTGAGTGAATTTTTACGACAACGACATCTAATATCGACACCACGAAGTTAGTTGATAAATACCTCTCAAGTTTTGTTATGTATGTTATTTATTACTCATAATGGAACAGTAGTTATACCTCAAGAGATACCAAGATATCTTTAATATCTTAACAAAATATTATACTTTATTCAACATTATACATTACAGACACAATATTGAAGTACTTCTGTAAATAATATAAAGTTCAGTTGACATAAGCAATTATAACAGACTGTTGCGAGTTATTTTCTGTTACGTGATTAGGAATTCATAAATAAAAGCTAAGATATGAAAAAAATCTTTATTTGCCTTTAGACCCTCACGCGAAATTAGACACGTCTTACATTCTGAATACTGACTTAATTTTTTATAGTTTTGATTTCTCTTTTTTAATATAACAGCAATTCAATGACCATTGGCAAAGAAGAAATACCAAAAGAAACTTGCCAATATAGGTCTCTTTTCAAATCGTCAATTTATATTACAATAAATTTATGGCAGTGTATAATGGTGACAAGTTGTGCAGTTAAAGATATATTACACACGTACTGAATCATATCCAGACATCTTTCAGCCAGATCCTGTAATAACCATTCTTACATAGAGTATTTTTGATGTGCGTTTTGAACATATTGTCAGGCAAGGACAGAACTGTTTCAGGTAAATTATTAAATAATCGAATACAATTTATAATAAAAGTTCTACTCGTCTTTGCAAGCCGATGTATTGGCATATGCAATCTATTTCTGCTGGTGTTTAAAGTTCGATAGTGTTTGGGATTACCTGATTGTAAGAAATAAGGCATTCCACAGACGGACAGCCCGAACAGAAAAAGAGTTAGTAAAGAAGTTTGTGAAGTGCGAGTGTTTTCAGATGAAAATAGAAAAAGTCACGTCGTGAGAGACCGTCTCTATGGGTGTCCCTATGGAAGGAAAAACATTCTTTCAGATAAGAAGGCGTAGAAGGATTAAATAGTATGGAGTATAAGAGAGAAAGTAATGCAAGTTTCTGCGATAACGGATGGGAATACACAAGTTTTGAAGACGCTCAAGTTTGTTAATCTGCTGTTCTGTGAGATCAAGATAGCAAGAGTCTTCGTAATCTAGGATAGGAAGGAGGAAGAACTGTGCTAGTGCAATTTTTGTATTTATAGGAAGGCAATCTCGAAGTCGTCGAATAGAACCAGCGGCTACAAACATCTTCCTGCTGACCTCGGCCACCTGAGGATTCCAAAACAAGATTCGGTCAAAATATACACCAAGGTTTTTGATTTACTTAGTTAGCTTAATTGGAACTTCATCGAAGATAATGGCATCAAGATTAGATCAATTTATTCTGGAGATTAACCGAGTACTACCAATAATAATAGCTTGAGTTTTTGTTGGATTAACGGTAAGCCCATGTAATTTACTCCAAGTAGACGACTAGTAGTTTGACGAGCTCGGTGGCTAAGTCGTGAATGACGCGAATTTAACACCAACGCTCGTGAGTTCGATTCCCACACAAAGCAAATTTATGAGCATGAACATGTCTGAATATCTTGGTCTGGATATTTTAAGAGAGGTAGGGCGCATCAAAGTAGCCCGTCTGGGGAAGTACCTCCAATTCACAGAAAACCGCGGCTAAATAACAACTCCCTAGAGCGTTGTTGTGTTCCTGCGTGTGAGTGATGTCACCAGTATGTTCCCAAGGAGTTGCTGTGTAAGCAGAGGAGGCATCGCGCGAGTGATACTTAATATATTACAAGCGTTAATAGGCTACGATAGCCGCTTTACATCAGGTGGGCCGTTTGCTTATATGCCTCCCAACGTAGTACAAAAAAAAAATACCGTATCAGCACCAACAGCATCAGACGTAATAGACAGTATGGTCCTCTTAACATTACAGTCAGCAAATTGACTAAAATGAAATAGTGGAAAATCAGTGGTCAGAAGCGAAGAAAAAGGATTTATTGTATTAGTTTTGATACTACCACTGAAAGTAGAAGGAAGATAGAAATACTTATTTAGGGTTTATGTTATTAAGGGTAATATTATAACGGTTTCTTCCAACTCCCAAAGTCTTAATGAATTTCCAGACTTTGGCTGGATCTCCATTCTCAACAGATTTGTGAATGTGGCGTCGTTGAACTTCCCTAAACATCCGCAATGTTGTATTGCCTCATTATGAATTGCATGTGAACTATATAAGTTCACATGCAATTCACTAGTCTGCGCAAGAATAATGAAACAATAATTAGCTATGTAGGTATATATTATCTATGTGATTGTATACATTATCATTCTTTTACAAATATTTTGTCAGAGGTTTGAAGACGACACCATTAGTCTAGTCATCTAGTGGATAGTGAACTTGACTGCTATCCTTAAAACGGTCAGTCAGCTACCTGGTATCCATATCAGAAACAGAAAAGCTTTAACTTACATACCCTGCGTGACGCACTTTTACTTCGTCTTAAAATACCTTTCCACTCCACTGATTCTTACACCAATTCATTCTCAATTGAGGCAGTGCGCCTGTGGAATGCTTTACCTTTCGATAACCGGAATGCTCAATCACTATCGAAGTGATTGAGCATTCCGGATTCAATTGTTTCTTCAATCTTCTCAAACTTCACTATCTGTCCTGTGTTTCTCCCCTCTGTCTCATTTACTGTGTGCATATTCATTGTATGTATCATTTTGATAAATTTGTGTGTATGTGAGTATTAATGTATATCATATGTGTATATTTATGTATATTATATGTATTTATTTATGTCTATTTATATAATATTTTATTTCCTTTGAGTTATGCTCTGCGCCACCCTACCTCGTTTCTTCACTTCTCCTCTACCCTAAGGTTGTCTGGAAGAGATCGCATCGCGATAAGACCGCCTTTGTACTGATACTTTTTTAATTGTTGTTTTTTTATGTATTTTTCTTTTGGTGCAATAAAGTGTATTGTATTGTAACTTGCGCAAATACTTGATAGTAAATTTCATCAATACTTTTCTACGCATAAATGTAACAGTAATATGTATTGGATGAAAAATAATGTTTTCAGAAACCTATCATTAGTAATTATAGTTTAAACAAAAAATTGGTCTTGTAAATCAAAAATAAGAATATTCCTTTAAAAACTTCAAAGAAAAAGAGGACCTTTATCTGTAATCTCCAAAATTTCTATTTTAATCAACTATTCTTTGAACCTTAGTCAATCTAATAAAATTGAGGTGAATATTATACATAGTTTTACAAAATACGAAAAATACGACAAATTAATAAATTCTCATTGTATGTCGATTTACCTGAGTGACGGATTTCTTTTGCGACATCGGCATCAAATCCATCAAATGGATACCAAATTGCAATACGTCATAAGCTGACGCAATGCAGATATGACCGCCACCTTCACGTCATTTTACTTTGTTCGCTTTATTCTTCTTTACCTACCTACCTTTCACTCACAGGCTAGGCAATTTTAATTTTGAACTACTCATCTACTAACATGAAAGTCTTTGGTAGTTCAAAGATTTGTCAAATACTTATAATGTATACTATTTTTATCCATCAATCCATTTAAACTCGCTTCCATCAAGCCGTTATTCCAGAGATTACCATAAAAAATACAAGAAAAACGCAAATTTTACTTCATTCGAAAGCTTTGTTAAAATTCCAGCCGTGTTTCCCCAATGAAATTCTCTATTTAATGGCCCAAAAATTTAAACGACCACTGAAATCTTCGAGTCAATTTATTTCGCAGATATCTCCTAAGTTTCGTCATAAAGTTAAATCTCTCTAAATAAATTATTATGCCTCATTTTCAGACATATGAGAGCTTCTGCTACTGAATTTAAATTAAGTTTTATATGCGTGCCTTTTAAATTAATTCTATGAGTTCGCTAGTAGGAGAAGCACGTAATGAATAATTAACAAACTGAGGAGCTCGATGGTATTGTCATTGCACGTGTCATCGAACATGTAAGTAAAGTAGCGTCGATCACAGTGAATCTATGGATGGACTTTTGAGAGAGGTACTCCCTAGAGGGTTGTTGTGTTCCTGCGTGTGAGTGAGGTCACCAGTAAACTCCCAAGGAGTTGCTGTGTAAGCAGTAGAAGAGGCATCGCGTGAGTGATAATATATCGCAAGCGTTAATAGGCTACGGTACCCGCTATACATCAGGTAGGCCGTATGTTTGTATGCGTTCCGACGTAGTATAAAAAAATATATCCACTAGCTACTGCTCCGTAAATCTGCTCTGCAATACTACAATAAATACGAGTATATCTCTATCTATCTATAATTTACGGGGTAGGCAGAGAGAACCGAGCGCCACGTGACTCGACCCTTACCTACCTCACTCGCTTCTGTAACATTCATTGCTATTTTCATGCACGCTCGCCGGTTTCTAGGGCTCCTGACATCACCTGATCTGATAGAACACGACCAATTTGATCATGGTAGGTAAGTCTTGGCCTTCCTCGGCTCCTAGATCCTACCACTTTTGTATATCTGCTTCGTCATTCTTTCATCCTGCATTCTTTCTACATGTATTCCTATAAATATACTGTAACATTTTTAACCCTTAGAATAAAAACATAGAATATAATTAAGAAGGTAACCAAAACTGAAATAAATTTCAGTTTTAAGTACGAAAAGTGTTGAATTTCGTTACAAAATCTCGCAATAAATTAGAATAACATTAATTTAAAGTCCAAGAGGAATACAGGCACACAGGATTTACTAGATAATCCAAATTAATTCCACGGGCACTTTTTACTTTTCGTCGGAGGTTGCTTTTCACTTACATTTAAGTGACATTTTTAGGAAATGCCGAGGAAAATAAAGGGATTACGTAAGGAGTTCGCAAGTAAAAGGAATATTTTCAGGTAAATTTATTTTTAGGAAGTTTTCGAATATTCATACTCAGTGCTATTTTTGTATCGCCGTTTTAACGTTTTTTCAAAAGACACGTGTATAGTTAATAGAATAAAAAATGGGTGCGTGTACTTATGTACGCGTGTGAGAAGTTAAACTTCTCTGGCATCATCAAATAAATATTTAACATTTGTTATACATTTTTAACTATAGTGCCATCTTTCGAACTTTCTAAAACGCCGCGATATTGACAAAATTCTTAGATTGTTCAAACCAATTGACGAGGTATTTGAAACTTTACTGTCTGAATGGCAAGAAAGATGGGAAACTTCTACTAAAGGACGCCACTTGTATCTGTTCTTTCAATCAGTGCGAGACAGATTAAGTAAAGAGTGGTTAGAAGTCGATCATCCTGTTGCGCAATTTTTAACAGAGCATGGAAACTTTAGGGCAAAGCTCTTTTCATTTAGACTTGTGTCATCGCCTTTATGTGAGTGTTCTACGACAAATCATGAATTCGAGCAAACAGCACATCATGTTCTCTGGGAGTGCGATCTCTGGCAACGGGAGCGGGACGATATGTTAAATTCCTTGCGTGTCACATCCGGGGTAGTATACTATTCTGATTTGGTGGCAACAAGGGAGAACTACCAGGCGTTTAGGCGGTTCTGCAACCTATATTATTGGAATCGATGTGTTAGGTAACAACTCACAGTTTAGGTCCCAATAGTGTTAGATATTTGATTATCCGTGGTGCACGGCAGTTGAGCTTCACTTGACTAGCCATCTCTTTGAGGTTTTAAATGCCTTATTTGTCATATTGCTGTCTCTCACTTTGCCAAGAGGGGAAGTCAATTTTAAAACTTCCTACTCCTACAAATTTCTTCTGATTAAATTCGTTTGTGAGTTCCTAGGCAGCTGCAGTTTAACCCCCGGGACGGCAACTTCACTGTTCATTGCCGTTTTTGTGGTCGCCGCTGTTAATTCTGGCTACACAGGAGACACAGTGGTGGGTATGAGTGGTGGGCCTGTCCCGTATAGTGCCATCTACCGGTAATATCGTGAAACATTTATCAGCTTCAACCTGTACTTTTGTGTTCGAGTGCCACGCATTCACTCTCGCTCTGTCTGTTTCTATTCCCCCTCCATCGTAGCGTTAAACGTTTAACGCAACCTTTTTGCAAGTCGCATTAGAAGTATAACTTCAATACAATAGTTCTGTTGAAAGCAAGTTGTTAAAATTCTGGGACAGCGCACCTGGGGAGCCTAATGTAATATTATAGTCGTAACTATTATCTATACCGACAAATACAATTGGAGTGTCTGTTTGTAATATTAAAATAACCGCTTTTTACTAAATGCATATGGATGTATACACGGTACATATACCAAAATGAATATTTTTACATTTTTCATCTGTCTGTCTGTTGTTCCGGCTAATCTCTGAAACGGCTGGACCGATTTTGACAGGACTTTCACTAGCAGATAGCTGTTGTAATAAGGAGTAACTTAAGCTATATTTTATTGCAGATCTTTTATTTATTTTTATTAATGTAAATAAATAATAAAAAATAACTATTCCGCGCGGACGTAATGCATATATATTATTATTTTGCTGTTCGCAATTTTACTCTCCTTATTAATAAGTTATAGTAAACTCTGCGAATTGGACAATAACTTTTTTGTTAAATTCCACGCGGACGAAGTCGCGGGCATATGTAGTGACCAATATAACTCCACTTGTACAACCACTGATGAGCTTGGTGGCAGCGACTAGTAACGCTACTTTGACACCAACGCGCGTGGCTTCCCACAAAGGACAAATGTTTAATAGCTTCGTTTTGGTCGGGGTGTCTTTGAAAGGTAAGGCGTAACCAAGCCAAGAAACAGCTCTCAGGAGGGTTGTTGTGTTTCTACGAGTGAGTGAGGTCACCAGTAAGCTCCTAAGGAGTAGCTGTATTACGAATGGAGTTACCATCACGCGAATGATATTTAATATGTTACACGCGTTCAAAGGATATGGCTATGCTATATATAACTTAGTTAAAAAAAAAATTAAACGTGTAAAGTACGACAGAGATAGGAGTAGCCAAACTTGTTAGTACGAGAATAAATGTTCTCAACAGTGGAACGATGAAATCGCAATCCTGCACGTGTGTTTCTATGATGGAAGGGAGAGGGTGGGATAAGGGAAAATAGTTCTTCAAAGCACTCACCATGGTACAGACGGTAAAATATACTTAGCGAGCCAATGTCCCTACGAAGTTGCAGAGGTTGTAGGTTTTTTGTGACCTCTTCGTCGTCGATCTATCCGGATATAGCCCATCGCTGCAACCTATCGAGAGCCTCGAGAAGATACTGTGCGGAGCCGTCCTAGAGATGCGAGCATTACTCCACGCAGGCCTGAACTTGAGTCTTATAAAGCGGACAAAGCTGGTCCGGCGTTAAGAACCGGCTCACTCTGTTCAGGACTCCGAGTTTTTTGAATCTGTTAAAATGAGGCTCTCGATGTAATTTTGTTGGTTTAGATCGCAACGAATATCCATGCCTAGCATATTCAGGCTATCTCGTATATTGAGGATAACGCCCTGAAGACTGGCAGTGGGGTGAATATAGGAATAAGTGGATGAGACATGAGATGTTGGAAGCACTTTTTAGCAGGGTTAGAAGATACACCGACGACGTGGAAAGACGAGTGAGAGCAGGGAACAGTGTGATTGGGACGTTAAAAGTATACCCACTTTTAGGCAGTCAAAATTTAAACCAGAAGGCACAACTCGCCATACATAATTTGGTGTTAATTCCTACGCTAGCTAATAGTACTCATATCAGGCTATGGTATAGATAGCATGAACGTAGAATAAGTGTCAGTTGGTTATGTCAGGAGCCCTAGGATCGGCCCATACATGAGAAGATCTATGAGTGTTAAAGAAGCGAGCGAGATGTGTAAGGACCCCATCTAATGGCGCTCGGCTCTCGTTGCCTACCCTCCAAGGGACCTGGCGTGAATATAAACATACATGCATTATGTCATTTCTGAATTTATTCAATCAGGATTCAGGATACGCGTCTCATAATTACACTATACTCACAAGTACCTATTTAATACATTTACAATAAATGCGGATATATAAATAATATTAGAAAATTGTTTACTAAATATATTTTGTGACCACTGTTTTAGTTGCTATCTACAGCAGCTTCTGAAACTGACCCTTCAAAGAGATAAGCGGGCCTTTGTACGCCTTTGATGTAGCAATATTCTGTATATTGTGTGGAATTAAGAGTAGATGGTATAAAATATTTAATAGATTCAGGCGTTATTTTGCGAAAGGCAAATTTACATGCAATTTGATCTAACCTGCTTTGTGTGCTTCCGCCACCAATTTGTTCATGCGGCCTAGCGCCTAGATGGCGGACGACCGCAGCAGCCGAGGCAGAGACTACCGGAGCAGCCATGGCAGCGTCGACATGTAGCACGTACTAACAGTAGTGGGTGGGTACCGGCCGGCGCTAGGCCGCATGAACTAGTTGGTGGCGAAAGCACACAAAGCAGGTTAGATCAAATTGCATGTAAAATATTTGACATTCTTCTTATTCTAAAACTGACATTTTAATTTGTGTTTTGAAACATGACCTGGATTTGTTAAAATGAACATTAAAATGTCTCTCTACGGTAAACATAAATCGTCAATTCGACATTACAGTTATGGTTATTTTATATCAGTATATTAATAAAACAATAATAATGTAAGTCGTAGAATTAAAGATATAAGGTACAGTTATTTTCTTTATTAACAGACACAAGTACTCGTACATAGCGTATTTACATGCAATTTGATCTAACTTGCTTTATGTGCTTCCACCACCAATTAGGCCGGCACCCACCCACTACCATTAGTAGACGCAACATGCCAACGCTGCCATAACTGCTCCGGTAGTCTCTGCCTCGGCTGCTGCTTCTCTCTGATCAGTAGTGGAAATATAAATTTTCTTTTTTCGTTCAACACTCTGTATCTTTTTATAGAGAGATCCAATTTTAATATTTTCGTATCTCAGATTTCCATTCTTTCGTTTTTTTATGCTATGTCGGGAGGCATACAAACATACGGCCCACCTAATGTAAAGCGGGTACCGTAGCCTAGTAACGCTTGCGATATATTATGTATCACTCGCGCGATGCCTCCTCTGCTGCTTACACAGCAATTCCTTGGGAGCTTTCTGGTGACCTCACTCACACGCAGGAACACAACAACCCTCTAGAGAGTTGTTATTTGGCTGCGGTTTTCTGTGAAGTGGAGGTACTTCCCCAGACGGGCTGCTTTGACGCGCCATTCGTGTTATAAACGTTAAATTTGAGATAGTATGATGGTTTCAAAGATAGCTTATCCCTTACATTAAAATTTTGAAATTGATTGTACCTTACATTGCCCCAATTTTACAATGTGTAAAATTTGGGCATCATTGGGTAAGGGACATCAGCACTGAGATAATATTACTACGTATACATAATAAGTCAATGGACATCAGTTAATAAAAAAATGGCATTAATATCACCGTAACTGACTATTTTAATACTGCAGCTTAACGTAAGTCACCCTATTTCACTATTGGTGTTATTATTATTGATTGTATTTACTTATGAGATATGTAAGGATCGAGTCACGTAGCGCTCGGTGCTCCCTGCCTACCCCGCAAGGGATTTGGCGTGAAGTTATAGATAGTATTTACTTGTTTTAATATATTATAAGAACATTAAAATTTAACCAATAATAATCAGATTCTAATAGATCATTGTCATAAAAATATGTATTATGTTAAAATCGATGATCTTTTAGATTCTGATTAGGCTCTTAATAGTTATCTAATAGCATATCAAAGCAGTTCGTCTGGGGAAGTACCTCCACCTCACTAAAAGCCGCAGCCAAATAACCACTCCCTAGAGGGTTGTTGTGTTCCTACGTGGGAGTGAGGTCACCAGTAAGCGCCCAAGGAGTTACTGTGTAAGCAGCAGAGGAGGCATCGCGCGAGTGATACTTGATATATAAGCACAGCAAGCAAGCGTTAATAGGCGTTAATACCCGCTTTTCATCAGGTGGCCGTATGCTTGTATGTCCCCCTACGAGGTATAAAAAAAAAGACTTTGATAATATGAAATTGATCATATTGGGGATTAAATTATTATAAAATATCAACAACAGTTCATACAAATTAAAAATTATATGTAAATATTTTCCAGTCATCAATTTCAAATATTAACAAAGAAATTACTGTGACCTCAGACAGCATTAAACACTTTTTTACTCAAATTAAACATACTTAATGTAAATATAGATCAACAGTCTTTCACTGTAGATAACTAGGAATACATCTATTTACTTACTTATCTATTTACGTACTTTGCAATTGTGATATTAACTACAAAACAACTTATAATTTTAAATATTCTCATAAACCATCAATGGTCTCTTAACTTATAGAAGTAGGTCAGACGTACTTTTAAAAAATGAACAGTAATAATTACTTGTTTAATGAAGTATAGATACTTAATGGATAGATAGATTATATAGATACTTAATGAACAGTATTTCACTCGAATAAATCAATGTGTATCTTATAATAATATTAATACATTCTGACAAACGATCAATGGTCTGCTAATTTCAACAGTTGAAGTTAGCAGACCATTGATCGTTTGTCAGAATATTTATTTGCAATTTGATCTAACCTGCTTTGTGTGCTTCCGCCACCAATTAGTTCATGCGGCCTAGCGCCGGCCGGCACCCACTCACTACTGTTAGTACGTGCAACATGCCGGCGCTGCCATGGCTGCTCCGGTAGTCTCTGCCTCGGCCGGCCGGCGCTAGGCCGCATGAACTAATTGGTGGCGCAAGCACACAAAGCAGCTTAGATCAAATTGCATGTAAATTTGACTTTCGCAAAATGAATCTATTAACTAGAATATTTATTAATATGAATATAAGGTACACATTGATTTATTCGAGTGAAATTCATTGTTCATTAAGTATCTATATAATCTATCTATCCATTAAGTATCTATACTTCATTAAACAAGTAATTATTACTGTTCATTTTTTTAAAGTAATTTCTGACGTTCAGACGTAGTTTAAAATAACATACAGTAATAATGACTCGTTTATAAAAAATAACATTCATAATTTCAAAATAGTTTAAGAGAGTTGATATTTCTGCCATCGATATTTTCATTAAATTATGCTGATACTAAATTTGTGATTAACATTTAATGTTGTTACAGTGTTTAAATAACCTCGCTTCATCCTCTTTGTGCATGTATTAGATCTAGTAACACACCTGTATCTATAGATAACAACATGACAACTTTACACTGCCTCACCACAATTCTTAACTTGTTTCAAAAGTGTTTGCCAATCGACACAAAGCTCGTTTTGCGCGTGTAAAAGCAGAAAAAGTTTGTCTTTGGTTCCAAAAACAAAGGTGAGTCACTTACGCACCTTTTAAATAACGTTACAAGACTTGTAACATTAGTCAGTAATTAATGTACAAAGCTTACAGGTTCGTTGTGAAATAATGAAACCTCAAAATGAAGAAGCTTCCAAAATAATTGCTCCCGAGAAAATAATAAAACTCAGAGGGGATCGGCAATTATCTCGAAATTCGACTTGAACTGCTAATCGTTAAGGGTTAACTTCTAAGTTCCCAAGTTTTCACATTTACTGAAATAATTACGTATCCCCCTTCTCTTGCCCCCAAAGGTTGAAAGGTGGCTTCCTCATTCAGCGCGAGTCAGATTCGACACGATTAAAAAATGCATTATTTATAACGAGCTGATGAACGCGGTTCCGCCACGTCAAGTTCGGCTTTTCAAGTATTGCGTTCGAGCCCTAACTACTTCTATTTTTATACAACGTCGTGAGGCATACAAGCATACAACCCACCTGATGTTAAGTGGATACTGTAGTCTATGAACGCTTGCAATGCCTAAAGTATCGCTCGTGCGATTACTTTACTGCCAACACAGTAAGTCTTCAGAGCTTACTGGTAGCCTCCCTCACTCGCAGGAATACAACAACCTTCCAGGGAGTTGTTACTTGGCTGGAATTTTTTGTGTAGTTCCTCAAGTTCCTCAGTTCCTTAGATTTAGCCCCACATTTATTAAGTATCCACTTCTAGAACTCAATTCGTGACACTGGTAATACTATTGTGAAAGAATTTAGTTTTAGAGATTACCCGTACATTGAAATAAACAAACTTTACCTGTTGTTTATATTAGGAGAGCCATAAACGAAAAAGAGCTATTGTCTTAGTTCTAACTCGAAGGATATCCTAGATAGGATAGGAAAATGAAATTTGAAGAAGACTTTTTTGTATACCACTAAGGTAGCAATCTGCCCAGCTGATGTAAAGCGGTTACAGTAGCCTATGAACGCTTGTAATACATTATCATACGCGCGATGCTTCCTCGGCTGCTAACACAGTAACTTATTAGGAGCTTTCTGGTGACTTCATTCGCATGCAGGAACACAACAACCCTCTAGAGAGTTATTATTTGGCTGCGGTTTTCTGTGAGGTGGAGGTACTTCCCCAGACGGGTTACTTTGATGCGCCGTACATCTCTTAAAACATCCAGACTATGAAACATTTTGTGTGCATAAAAACATTTAGTGTGTATAAAAACATTTTGTGTGCATGAACATGTCTGCACAAAAAGTTTGTCCTGTGTGTGGGTACAAGCATTGGTGGCAAAGTCGCGTAATTCACGACTGCTCCACCAACCTCGTCATTACCGAACGCTTGCAACACTAGCACTCGCACGTTGCCGATCTTGGAAAAACCTCTTCTTCTCGTCAAAAAAGATCTACAAATTTATGTACGACGAAAGCTTTAGATAAATGGATTTAGACGTTATTTTGGAAAAATCAAATTTACGTGCGATTCTATCTAATCTGCTTTGTATGTTTCCGCCTCCAATTAGTTCATGCGTACCTACTAGCGTCGACCGGCACTCCTTCACTACCGGCAGTAGATGTATGCCGTCGCTGCCATGGCTGTTTCGGAGTGGCGACGCTAGACGAAACGTGGACGTCGGCAGCATGAGCCTTGCGAAGCCCCTCTGATTTTCCAGTGAAAAAGAAAATCTATCAATCTATTTATAACTTTACGACATATCATTTGCGGGGTAAGCAGGACATGACTCGGCTATTACACACCTCGGTCGCATCTTTAAAATTCATATTTCTTCTCGTAACTTTCTAATAAAAGACGATCAAATTGGTCATGGTAGGTAGGTAGGCTGTCATGGCTGATTCTCAAGGGCTGCAAGGCTGAGATGACGGGAGCAGCCATGACAGCAACGGCATACATCAATTAACTTTAGTGGGTGGGTGCCGATCGGCACTAGTTCGTATTAACTAACTGGTGACGGAAACACACAAAGCTGGTTAGATCAAATTACAATGGTTACAGCTGAAGCGAATTTATAAATCAAGTTAGTCATACAGTCTGCTAAGACTAGTTGCAAAGTCCAATGCCCAGAAAAGTCTGCCATTGTACTGATTCTTACCAAACCATGCACCTGACATTGTAATGTTTGTTAGTCTTCGAACAGTGTTGCCAGTGATGACATACGGAACTGAGACTTGGTACATCACTGCGGGCCGTATGGGGAAGTTCAAGGTCGGTTCAGCGTGCTGTGGAAAGAGCTACGCTGGTGGTTTCTACGCGTGACAGAATAAGAAATGAGGATATTCGCAGTAAAACTAAGGTAACGGATATCGCTCAAAGAATAATTAAGTTTAAGTGGCAGTGGGCGGGCCACATAGTTCTTAGAATGGACAACCGCTAGTGAAGATAGGTTCTGGATACTGGTACACGCAGTGTGGGATGACCACTCACTAGATGGAGCAACCTCAAGAGGTTTGTAGGGAGTGGTGGATTCAGGTGGCTCAGGATCGAGACGAATGGCACTCTAGAGGTGAGGCCTATGTTCAGCAGTGGACGAATTCAGGTTGAGATGATGACGATGATGATGAATAAAGTTTTGTACAACCTATATTTATTTGGACTCGCTTATAAATCAGCTCTCCGGTCAACACAGACCTCGGCTAATTTTAAAACTTCAATAGCTTTAAAAATTAGCATTTACTTTTTAACGCGTATATGTACTGCGTGTTTGGGTATTTTGTGTTGAGCGTGGAGTGTGTATTGTGCGTAAATTGCACCAAACCTATTAGTTGAATTCCCTTTCAAGCATTTCATGGTTGACTGGAAGAGATCCCTATTGGGATAAGTCCGCCATTGTATAATTTAGATTAAGTTTTTTTTTTGTATTATTTTTGTTCGGTATTTTGAATGTTAAATTATACAATAAAGTTTTATAAACAAACAAACAAACTATTGAAATATTTATTCAACAATACATCTTAACATTGCACACATTACGTGGATTTACCGAGCATGAAAAATTGAGTTGGGATCTACCCATCTAGAGGTGGAAAGGAACTTGTTTGAATACGAACCTTTATATTTACCTTTTGGTCGACTCTTATTGAAAAACTTTAGACACATTGCCTTTGCTTTGGAGCAAGGTAGATTTTACACTCGACTGAATAGCTGATGAAATGTTGATGGGGATGGAGATTCTGTCTGTTTAGGAAGTTAATAAAAGTTTATCCTATAAAGAATACAAAGTCGAATAATTAATTGAATAATAAATTATACTTTTATTTCAAAAAGATTCAAGTCTTTGGTAAGATGAGTGAGTAAAAGAGAGATGTTGGAAAAGAAGCTAGTGGAGTGGAGACGTGTAAGAAGAAGAAGGCGAATAATCAGTCTCCTAGGAGTTGGAGAGGGAAATTATAGGCAATAATGAATTGAGAAGGACGGAATTAAGTTTTCGTAGAGATGGAGAGATAGAGCGTGAGAGAAATTGTCCCTCATTTACGACTTTAATATTTGTACCTATATAAATAGGTAAACCTACCTTTTCTCCTTTTTTGTAATTAATTTCAATTTTATATATTCATTCCTAGACTTTTAATAGACGAACATGAAATATAATTTGCTCGCACGCTCGCAAGCAGGTCAAATACAACGATAACGTAACCTATCACAATGTAACAACTATATCTATATTATTTTATTTGCAAAATTTACTTTATTTATAAAATATGTATTTTATCTCTTATAGATTATGTATGTGTGTATATCTTCACTCCAAGTCCCTTGCGGGGTAGGCAGAGAGAACCGAGCGCCATAAGACGCGGTCCTTACAACTTCTTCACTACTTCACTCGCTTCTGTGACATTCATAGCTCTTTTCATCACTCTTCTTATAGATAGAGAAGGGCATAAATTTATTGTAATATGAATTGACCATTTGTAAAACCTACATTTAAGTTTCTTTGTATATTTCTTTTTCGCTAATGGTCATTTGCGAAATGCTTATGAGAAATACATACATACATGTATATATACATTATGTATATACACTTATGTGTATTTTAAATGTAACACATGTAATAAATGCGTGCGAAGGTTAAATCATAAATAAGTATTTTTTTCATTTACATGTCTATATTCCTTCCCACCCCCAGTCTCCAGGGCGCTTCCTACAGTATGCGAGATGGTCGGAATATGCTTAGCATGGATATTAGTAACGATCTCCACCAACGGAACTACATTGAGAGCCTCATCTCAACAGCTTCAAAAACACTCAGAGTCCTGAACAGGGTGCGCCGGTTGTTCGCCGGACCAGCTTTGTCTGTTTTATAAGCTCGGGCCTGCGTGGAGTCTTCTTTATAAGACTCAAGTTCGGACCTGCGTGGAGTATTGCTCGCATCTCTTGGACGGTTCCGCACAATATCTCCTCGAGGCTTTCGATAGGTTGCAACGGCGGGCTATCCGTATAACCAACAACGAAGAGGTCACCAAGAACCTCTTCAACTTCCAAGGGACATTGGTTCGCTAAGCATATTTTACCGCCTGTATCATGGTGAGTGCTATGAATAACTGTTTTCCCTTATCCCACCCTCTCCCTTCAGTCGTAGAACCACCCGTGTAGCCTTGCGATATCATCCACTGATGAGAACATTTCCTCGCGTACTAAAAAGTTCGGCAACATCTATCTCTGTACTACCATTAAAAAGTGAAACGCCTTGCCTGCACACCTGTTTTCTTCTTCCTACATCATGGGATCCTACAAACGAAGCCTGAATAAGTACCTTGCGGGCCAGCATGGCAGCGTCAACTGATAGGACTGTAGTCTTTTGTCGGAGCCACTATGCTGAGCTAATATAAAAAAATAATCCTATCCTATCCTAATAGGTGACTCAGGATCGAGGTAAGTGGCTCTCTACAGGGGAGACCGATGTCCACCGGTGAACTAATATGGGTTGAAATGATGATGTTTCTTATTCTTTTTCTTCTTAGCATTATCCCGTTTTTTGATCCGTTAGTATTGGTGGATCAGCTTGCCTAAGCCGAAGGATTTGGCGAATACACTGAAGAAGATGATCTTATCCTATCTGTCTGTTACTTTCTTCTTTCACGATTAAAAACAGTTCATTTTTTTACAACTTCAGAGACACACAAGCATATGGTCCACCTGATGTACCGTAGCTTATGAGCGCTTGAAATACAGCAAGTATTGATAATGTGTTAATACCCCTGCTGCTAACAGGTAGGATAAGGTAGGCTTCAAAGCAGCCCATCCGGAGAATAAACTCCACCTCATAGAAAAGCGCAGCCAAATAATATCTCCCTGGAGGGTTGTCGTTCCTATGTGTGAGTGAGGTCACCAGTAAGCTCCTAAGGAGTTGCTGTGTTAGCAATAGAGATGACGGAAAGTTAACAGACAGATAGGATAAGATCAGCATTATCGTCGCTGTTGGACATAGGCTTCCCCTCTAGAGAGCCACTCGCCTCCATCTTAAGCCACCTATACGACATAGGATAAGATAGATAAATGATAAGTACATGCCTAGAAACGATTTAACCTAAGAGGAGAGTACACAACAGCCCTCTAGGGAGTTATTTAGCCTAGGTTTTTTCTGAGGTGGAGGCACTTCATCGGCTGGGCTGCTTTGATGCGCCCTACTTAAATTTCGCAAGAGTTCAGTTTGTTAGCAGAACACCCCCAAATAACAATTCCCTGGAGAGTTGTTCCTGAGGTAACTTCGTAAAGAGTTGGTAAAACGTGAACTACTTGTAATCCAAACATTAGGCCATATGCTAGCTGCCTCTTGACGTTGCGTAAAGAAAATAGGTAAATAGGAAAATAATTCAGGGGCAAGATATGCAGACCGTACGCACCTTACTCGTTTCTTTGACATTTATAGCTCTATTCGTACATGCTCACCAGTATAAAGCGCTTCTAACACCGGTGAATGCGATCAAACTTAAAAGAAGATGAGTTAGTTCCATGTGTCAATGTCAATGTTTGAATAATAGTCACGTACAATAAAACAAAACGCGAGACGATTCAAAATTAAAATGTATGAAATGAATGGTTACTAAGGAGTTGTACGCAACTGGCTTCTGATAAATAATCTACTAATAATAATACATTTCGGTCGTTATAAGTGAATCCTCTTTCGATTGTAGCAATCCTTCTACTTGCGCTTTGTATATCTGTGTCGTCATTGTCAATGTCAGTGTTTGAATAATAGTCACGTACAATAAAACAAAACGCGAGACGATTCAAAATTAAAATGTATGAAATGAATGCTTACTAAGGAGTTGTACGCAACTGGCTTCTGATAAATAATCTAATAATAATACATTTCGGTCGTGATAAGTGAATCCTCTTTCGATTGTAGCAATCCTTCTACTTGCGCTTTGTCATCATTCTTTCCTCCTGTACTTCTCTAATATTTCCAAATAGGAAATAATCATGTTCCGCTAAATTTCCCATCACAAATCTCTGTAAATGAAAACAGTAACATATCTTGCAAAAGTTTAATTTGAAAGCGTTATAAATCTCAACGCATGCGAATTGATTCTCCACTCTGTTGATCGCCGACGAGCCGAGGCGCATCCGGATGCACTCGCGAGACGCTCCAGAAGTTTTTGCAGATATTGCACCGAAGCGAGCGAGGAAATTCTGTATTTAAATTTTTTTTTTATATACACTGAAAAAAAAGACTAGTTGAATTTACCAAAGAAGCAAAGGTAGGCTATTTTTACTAGTAAACTTTGTAAATTGTTGCAAAAATTTGTAGTTAAATTTACAAATATATTACGGTTGGTCTTCATACAAAAGTATTTTGTAGCTATCACTATTTTTAATGTATAATGTACCGCTAATAATGGATTGTACATATAATATGGTACAGTTTATCATACTAAATAATACATTTTATTATTTTTACTGGTACTTCAATAACCTTTTTTGATTGGTAAAATCAACTTAAGTCAAAGGTAGGACCTAGTTCAACCGTCGACTTTGGTGAATTCTATTAGGAATCTGGGAAATCCAACTAAACATTTGTTTCAGTCTAGGTACAATGTCAGGAGGTATATAAACATACGGCCCACCTGATGTAAAGCGCTTACTGTAGTCCGTAGGCAACACATTAAGTGTTATATGCGTGATTGCACTTGCTGATAATACAGTTACTCCTTAGGAGCTTACTGGTGACCTCACTTATTCTCAGGAACACAATAACCCTTCAGGGAGTTGTTATTTGGCTGCGGTTTTCTGTCAGAACTATTATCCCTTATTCTACCTTTTCCTAGTCCTAGAAATATATGTGCAAGCTTGCGATGTCATTGTTTCACCGTTGAGAACATTTCTTAGCGTACCAAAAAGTACGGCAACTCCTATCTCTGTCGTCCCATTAAAAAGTGGAACGCCTTGCCTGTACATGTGTTTGCCCACTTCTACAATATGGGATCCTTCAAACGAAGCGTGAGGAAGCATAACGCGGGCCAGCATGGCAGCGTCAACTGACAGGACACTTTGTAGTCTTTTTGTCAGTTGCAGTTGCAATTTGGGCTCCTCTTTCGCTTACCATCAGGCAAAGTGGAGCCACTATGCTGAGTTCATGTATAAAAAAGGTGGAGGTACTTCCGCAGACGGGCTGCTTTGATGCGTCCTACCTCTCTTAAATGTGTGTGTGTGTCAGATGTGTATAGATATTTCGGTATTCAAAATGCGGTTTTTTTTTCTCATTAATAACACATACATACATACATACATACATATACACAGGTATATTCTGTAATAGTCTAGTACCAATATAGACCCAATATTTCCTGAATCAATTTTCCTCACGTGGCGCTCGGTTCTCTCTGCCTACCCCGCAAGGGATCTGGCGTGAAGTTATAGTATAGTATTTCCTGAATCCTGCTCATGGGTACATTTTATCATTAACATCTCTTGAACCGGGTCACGGCCGATGTATTGCATTACATCAATCTTCTCAAGGAGGTCTCTCTACGTGTTAGATCCATATATACATAGAGGCGTCCACGCACGCCCATCGAAATACCGTGAGTTTAGAAGTATAAAAACAAAATAAATAAACAGGCATGAACTTTTTATGGTGTAACGAAGAAAAGAGTTTCATGGTTTGGAAGGTATACAAAAACTTTACATGATACTGGTTTGTATCATTCCATTATATCTTTGTGGAAAAGATAAAACTATGAAGATAACAAAAATTCAAATAAAACAACAACCCTGATATTCGCTTCTGTCTCAATGCAGCATCATAATGATTTATTCCTGCATACGCTCGAAAGTACGCCCGAAGTTTTACACGGACGTTACGAATATTTATGTCGTGCACGACTCTTGTTTTGCCAAAAAATTTCTCGCGGAATACGCTTCGTTGCCGGTCGCAAAGTTGTCACGTCACGCCAGCCGTGATATAGCAACTTTCGTAAAGATATTGTTTTAAAATTAAATTATATTCTGCAATGCATGTTTTGAGGAACCTTTTTAACCTACTTTCACAAAAACGAGGGCATTCAAAGACAGTATGTAGACAGAGGTATATTTTTGTCGATGTCCAAACATTAAGGGACGACTCTTCATTACAAATAAATGTTTTACGTAATCAACTTCTAAATTGCTAAATAAAATTTGAAACTGTTCGATCATCTGATTGGATTTTTTTATAAAAAGTTTTTTATTAAAAGCTAAGTTAATTAAGTTAAGTTATAATCTAAAGCTGAGTTAATAAGCTACATTTTTTTTTCATAAACGTACAGCAAAATACTCTTCTTCTACGTAGCGTTATTCTGTTTCCTAAACCATTAGGATTGGCGAGGTCCGCTGCCTAAGCCTAAAGATAGCGAAGATACTGATTTTTATATAGAGCGACTTCCGTCAGATCTACATAACCCAGAGGCAATATTGGTACTAGGCTATTACAGAAGAGAGACGGATACCTGTCATAATTATATTTATTATTAATGAGTAAAAAAGCGCATTTTGAATACCGAAATATCTATACACATCTGACACACATACATTTAAGAGAGGTAGGACGCATCAAAGCAGCCCGTCTGCGGAAGTACCTCCACCTTTTTTATACATAAAATCAGCATAATGGTTCCACTTTGCCTGATGGTAAGTGAAAGAGGGGCCCAAATCGCAACTGCAAATGACAAAATACTACACAGTATCCTGTCAGTTGCCCGAACGAAGCGCACGCACGCACGAAGCGTGAAGAAGCATAACGCTGCCATGCTGGCCCGCGTTATGCTTCTTCACGCTTCGTTTGAAGGATCCCATATTGTAGAAGTGGGCAAACACATGTACAGGCAAGGCGTTCCACTTTTTAATGGGACGACAGAGATAGGAGTTGCGTCATGATTCGATCATTGGTTTACCTGTAATCATTGATAATGACAAACATAACGTACTGAGCGAACCTTTAAGTTGTAAAAGTATATCCTTACCGAGGTGTTCCTAAAAAATGCTTGTAAACATTTGTAACCCCATTAAGTACTAAACATATTTAAGGATAATGTTACTTACGACTTAAATTAACCTTATATATTTGGCAGAGCTGCGATAGCCAGCGGAGCCACATTACCCTCAAAATTGCCGTTTGGGGTAGACTGATGTCATCCAGCTAGCGTTTAGACGGTAATAGTGAGAAACTTCAAAATCGACACACTAATAGCTAACATATTGTAGTTTTGTATCCTTTAATTTGAAATTTAAATGTTCGTTGGTGAGAAAGAACGGTCCAAAATCGTTCCAATTAGAAAAAAAAACATATGGGAAAACGTATGGCCGGCCACTCTGCAGTGCAGAGTCTGCACTGCACTCCCATCAACAGAAAAAGTAACAGCACTCGTCGCTAGATGTCGTACAGGGTTCCATATATTTTTAAAAAAATAAAAAATTAAAAATAAAATATTTAAATATTTTTTAAATTTAAAAAATATCAGCTCTGCCTACACAGCTTGCTGTTATTTACTAGTTATTTATCTTCATCTTCACGCCAAGTCATTTGCAGAATTATACCTGTGCCTACCCTGTAGCTTTTATAGGTTTAATTTATGGTAATCAGGGTTAAAAGACGCGATTTCAGTCGTGAGGCGTTAGGAATGAGGTGAGTAGTTTTAATATGAGTAAAAATTCTGAATCAATTTGTCATCAGGGGATGTTGCGGTCATACTTGGTCATCATTGAATGCATTGCATAAAAAATATGAAACCTTTTTTGGAAATTATGTATTAATATATATTTTATATATATTTTACCTACCTATTAATATATATTTTAGTTTCAATCAAGCAAGGAGGATTTGAAATTTTTTGCTAGATATTTTTTTTGAAGTACAGTTTTGCGTTTTTCAATATCCCATTCACATTTTCGTTTAAATCTGTATAATAAGCTTCATGTTATGCGTTTATAGATAGACACATAAGATTTCTAGAAATCGAGTTTTGGTCTCTATAACGTTAGTAAATCATATCAGATATAGGTGAATACATTCGATAAACTAAATACTAAATTACACTAAACTTTCTGCACGCAGTTAGCAATGCTGCAAATATTTTAAATAAATCTTACTTTAAATAAATGCTTTATAACTCACCAAGCAATTAATTCACAAAAATGACAGTTACGTTGTTTGCAAACGTAAAAATAACTCATATAATATTTCAACAGCGATTTACACCGCTAGCATTTAAGTACCGTTTTGGTGCAATAAAAAAACCTTGATCGTACATTTTGTACACACTTTTACACAAATAAATGCTTTTATAAAAGATAAACCACATGAAAGAGGGATTTTATTCTTTTCAAACGCAAAAGTACTAACGAAGGAGAATTTAATTAATATGAAGTACGCCACTGGGAGCAATTTTAGGACCAAATCTCGTCGGAGCATGCTCTTATGTTTATTTAGGACGGCAGACTTGTATTTAATCGTATTATAAGAATTGGTTTATTCTTGACCCGGGAATGTAAGTAAGTATTTACGGAAGGTTATCATTACTGCTGTTCTGTTATGATCATAACCTTGTAGAAGATCAGAAATTTCAGTGTATACATGCTTACTCTTCCTGACGTGAACCACTAAGTATTTAAACCCTTTTAACTTTTTCTGATCAAACGAAGGGTTTTCTTTATTTTAGTCTTCCACTAGTATACCTATGCTCTGTAAGGAACCTCCATATAAATTTACAAATTTCTTGGATATAACTAGTCTAGCCATGAATACTGTTAGGGGTCTCCCTTCAACCGAAGGAGTTTAGAGCATAC
Organism: Pyralis farinalis; assembly: GCA_947507595.1. Taxonomy (NCBI): domain Eukaryota; kingdom Metazoa; phylum Arthropoda; class Insecta; order Lepidoptera; family Pyralidae; genus Pyralis; species Pyralis farinalis. Next base: position 33,049,370 of record OX382260.1, on the reverse strand, counting down.
TCTGCCACGCTGCTCAAATGCGGATTGGCGGAGGCCAGTGTTTTCAAGCCGTCACTGATATTGCTTAACGACTGTCATCTATCAAACAATCGGAACCGACGGTTTAACGTACCCTCCGAGCACGGAGAAAGCTCGAGATAGGTAATCCCATCCATAGACAGGCTGTGGTCGACGTTGCTTAACCTGCATGTTCGGTTAGTATGACACACGCAACGACGCCATCGAGCTCTCAAGATTGCAATAGAATAACATTTATTATGAAGTAATTTATAAGCGCTTTCTGGAGTTCTTCTGTCAATGAATCACTTAGCAGCAAAAAAGTGGTGATTCTGAAATTTTCCCGACCATTCTTTTGTTGCATATATTCACCTGTATTAGTCTCGCCAGGAAGAAGCTTACGCTTTCGATTGCGTCGACAATTGCTTTCATATTTCTCTATAAAGGACAGTTTCTTGCGTAGTTTTCGAAAGCATGAAAGTTCATCGCGTGTTTCGTCAATAAAATGTATTAGTACGTCATGCAGAATAGTACTCGTATGTCCATGGTACGTCCATGGTAATACCATGATCCAGCAAATATCTCCAGAATATAGTCACGAAGGCTGTTTCAAGACATTCCAGTCTCATGCTACCAGCAAACCTTAATGGTTCCACAAGTTTGGCTTCGGTTACATTTCCTATTGAACTTATATTCCTTATGAATTAATATATAATGTCAGGAGCCCTAGAAACCGGCGAGCGTGCAGGAAAAGAGCAATGAATGTTAAAGTAGCGAGTGAGGTATGTAAGGATCAAGTCACGTGGCGCTCGGTTCTCTCTGCCTACCCCGCAAGGGATTTGGCGTGAAGTTATAGATAGATATATAAATTAATTGAACAGTGATAGACTATGTACTACAAGTTCGTGTTTTCGGATTTATATACATATTTATAATAATCACTTGTTGAAAATATCGTGATGAAGCTTCGTACGTCCAAGAAATTATATTTCAAAAGACGCGTGACCCTTTCTATGCTTCTATTTTCTATGGTATTGTTCTGGTTGTCCATCGGATTTTAAAAGTTTGACGGCAGTCGCCCCATCTAGAAGTTACTATATTCGTCAAATCCTTAATCTTAGGTAGTGAACCCGCTATTCCTAATGGATTAGGAAAAGGTATAACGATAGGAAAAAGAAAAGAAACACAATTATAAAATTAAATTTTATGCCCAATTACATCCTAAAAATTAATACAAAATTTTCGTGTTATAATTGTTATGTGTATAAAATATGTGTGTATAATTGTTATTGTTCTTGCTATAATATCATTATTGTAATTAGGATAATATACATAAATTGCAATGTACATAAAAGTAATGGTACACAGGTGGATTTATGATTAAAAAGGCCTATACCAACACACCTAGTTTACCGAAGTTAGTTAATTATATAAATAATCATCGACAAAATAATAACATATATTTACAGATTTATTTACTACACAATAACATACACATAAATTAAATGCAGTGTACATAAGAATAATGATGTACGGGCGGACAAATCCCTGAAAAGGCCTCTATTAGCCAATCTACTCAATGAAAGCTATTTAGTTATCTAACTGAAAAATATTTTGTATTAATAAAGCAAGAACATGCAGTACTCTGCTGTGAAAAGTAGTAACTGCCTATTAACTAACTTTAGACATCTGTAACTATTTGTAGGTGTCTAATTGTACATTTCATTCAATGTAATAATCTACATAAAGAGACTTATCTCTTGATAAATAAGCCCTAAAGATGACTTCTTTCGTTAAAGTAACTAATCATTGATAGAATTTTCAAGGTAGATTTTTGTTCAATTTAGGTAAGAATAGATTGACGACATATATATTGTTTTAAATACTGTAAGTAACTTACTCAGCAACTTTATTGCATATTACAATCCCAATTGAATAAATATATTATTTAATATCTGTTTTTACACGGCATGTCCATAGAAATAATCTCAAGTTTCCCTTCAGTCATTTAGTTAGAGAAAAGAGTTTTACATGCACCGTTAAAAGTAAGAGAAAATTTGCTTTAATTCGAAATTTAAACTTTTATCTTTATTTTAAATCTTTTATTTTAAATTTAAATTATTCACGTAAGTTTTTGTTTATACGTGCATAAAATTTGATTACAACGTACAATATATCCCCTCATCCATTCCAATCAACTATTAAATATTTCTTAACGGCACAGCGATTTGTTTGATGAGTTAGGAAATTAACGAATCAACTATTTTTATTCCTAACGAAACAATTATATAAGCAAGTTGGTTTATTAGTAAGTAATTTCTATTATTGTACCGTCTCTCAATGCCATACAAGCATAAGATCTATCTGATGTAAAGTGAGCGTTTACAATACAGGAAGTGTTGCTCGCGCGCTGCTACCCCTGCTGTAGATACAGCAACACCTTTGGAGTTTAATGGTAACCCGATTCACTCCAAGGAATATAAGAACTTATATCTAAACTTATTATTAACTTATATCTTTCATTTGTCTGCGGTTTTCTGTGCTCTCTTAAAAATAATGTTTTTTAAGTAAGGTAACCCAGTTAGTTACATCTGCTATGTGACTCAAACTTAGTTTCACGTTATTTCTTTTTTATATTAGCTCAGCATATAAAAAATGGTCCGTTACGTCTGATGGTAAGCGAATAGAGGAGCCCACATTGTAACAACAACTGACAAAGGACTACAGTGTCCTGTCAGTTAACGCTACACATGGTAATGGACCTGACCACACATGCTGGCCCGCAAGTAGCTCCTTCACGCTAAGTTTGAAGGATCCCATATTGTAGGAAAGAGGAAACACAGTGGTATAATGACAACACAAACCTGCACGTGTGGTTCTATGATGGAAGGGAGAGGGTGAGATAAGTTAAAACAGTTCTTCAGAGCAGTCACGCTGGTAAAGGCGGTAAAATATGCTTAGCGGGCCAATGTCCCTACGAAGTTGCAGAGGTTCTAAGTTTTTGGTGAGATCTTCGTCGTCGATTAAGCGGATAGCCCGTCGATGTAACCTACCGAGTGCCTCGAGAAGATATTGTGCGGAACCTCCGCGTAGAAATACTCCACGCAGGCCCGATCCTCAGTCTTATAAAGCAGACGGAGCTGGTCTGGCATGAAGAACTGGTGCACCCTATTCAGGACTTCGAGTTTTTTGAAGTAGTTAAGATGAGGCTCTCGATGGAATTTAATTGGTTAAGATCGCAACGAATAATACATATTCAGGCTATCTCACATACTAAGGGAAGCACCCTGAAGACTGGGAGTGGGATAAAATAGATCATTTTAGTGACACCTGAGTTTTCTTGCCATTAAACTCAACCAGGTTATTGGAACTCCATTTACTAATGAGATACAGATAGAGATAGGAGTATTCCCTGCGAGCCTGAAAAAATCAATTGTTCACCCGATATACAAGTCTGGCGAAAAAAACCTTGTCAGCAATTATAGGCCAATTTCGGTCTTGCCATCTCTCTCGAAAGTCCTGGAACGATTGATAAATACTAGACTCATAAACCACTTGGAAAAGAACAGCATTCTGTCTAACAATCAATACGGTTTTAGATCTGGCAGATCTACTGGGGAGGCAGTGCATGAGTTGTCGGATTATATTGTCAAAAACTTGGACAAAAGTAAAAAAGTAATAGGAGTCTTTTTAGATTTGACAAAGGCCTTCGATACGGTCTCAATTCCCTTACTATTGGACAAACTTGAAAGCGTAGGGATCAGAGGTACGCAGTTAAAACTTTTTCAAAGTTACCTTAACGGGCGAAGGCAATGTGTCCAAATTAATAATCATGTCAGTTCTGATATGACTATAAGTTATGGTGTACCACAAGGCAGTATATTGGGGCCTGTTCTATTTCTCGTGTATATCAACGATCTTCTTAAACTCAATCCCTTCTCTGGAAAGATCATTTCTTATGCTGATGACACAGCGCTGCTTTTTTCAGCAAATACATGGCGGGAGGCATTTGACTTGGCTCAAAATGGTTTTAATCTCATTTCCAATTAGTTACAAAGAAATTCTTTGACATTAAATTTAGAAAAAACCAAATATATGACGTTCTCTCGGCAAAACTCAACACAACCTTCTGACAATAATAAAATAGTCGCGCACATATGCCCCCGAATTGCTACAAGTTTATGCTCTTGTCCCTTATTGTCCAATACCACTACTGTCAGATATCTGGGAATCCTTATTGATTATAAATTGACTTTCAAAGACCATGTTGAACTCACTGTTGCTAGAGTACGGAAGCTCATATATCTATTTAGGAATCTCAGACATGTTGCTAATCCGATACTGTTAAAGAGAATTTATACTTCATTATGTGAATCTGTTATAACTTACGGTATTACGTTCTGGGGTGGCACTTGTAAGACATATCTTCTTCCTCTTGAAAGAGCACAAAGGGCAGTTCTTAAAGTTTGCACTTTCCGCCCTAGACTGTATTCCACGGAACAGCTATACAAAGATTGTAGCGTACTAACTGTACGACAACTTTTTATTCTTAACACGGTTTTAAAACAACATTCTCTTCTAAAATATGAACCTAGCAACAATAAAAAGCGTAACAAAAAAGTATGTAAAACTATGAAACTTAAACTCTTTTTCACTAATAACTTTTTTTGTTTTCTTGGTCCATTCCTATATAACAAAATCAATAAAAAATTACAGATCTATCATATCAACAAACACCACTGTAAGAAAATTATATTTGACTGGCTTCTTAAACAGAATTACGATCAAACAGAGGAAATCATGAAACCGATATTGTAATCGATGCTGTGTTCTCTACTGACTAACGTATGTTTTACAGGAGAAACATGCAAACAATTAACACATCCTCTCACACACACACAATCATAAGCACATTTTCACACACCGAGAGGTACACCTACCGTATTGTTGATTTTACTATTAGGTTATCAAAGGATCCTTAGTCACATAAATGTATAATAATACTTTATGAGTATTATGTATTTAGAACACTTTGGACGAGGAGCACTGTTGCCCGAGATACAGGTATCTTACCTAGTTCAGGCACAGATGCAATACATTATAAGCTTGTATCAAAAATTTTTTGCTCAATAAAGTTATTATTATATTATTATTATACAAAGGCCGCTCAGCTCATCGACGAGACTCTCGCGCTTTTCACCGATTTCTGTCTAATCAGCACCAGGCCAACTGAAATATCGGCCATGGAGCGTACTGTCAAAGCAATGAATATTACTAAGTGGCAGCATGCCATTGATATAAAGAAGAAAGAGCGTGGGCGTCAGGACGGAGACCTGTGCCTGCAAGGATGCGGATTCTATGCTCATGCAGGAAGCCAGCAATCCACTTTTAAAGTTGGAGGGGCAGACCGTATCCCGTAAATTTGGAGAGAAGTGCTTTATGCCAAACCCGATCAAATGCATTGGCGATATCTAGGCTGACTGCCATAAATTCACTATGTTTATGAATTGCCTCCCCCCAGAGGTGCATCACATACGCTAGAAGATCACCCGTCGATTATTTCGATCTAAAACCATACTGACGATCATTAATAACGGAGTGATCTTCTAAATAACGGATCACTCGTACAATCACACGCAAGCACATATGAACAAGCATATAAGTGCACGCACTAATCATAGGATTAAAGTAAACATCACTAGCCTCTCGACCATTGGGCTCATCGCATTGTAATATTACGCATAAAATAGTCTAATTGAAAACCCGTGATTTTTGATATCGCATAAATAATTTTATCTCGTAATATATATATATATATAATATATGTTATATATATATATAATATATATATAAGAGAGCATAGTTTGCCCTGTGTCTTAATTAAATATATTCCATGAAAATTGTTCGCAGTTTTTAGTTTCAAGATAACGCTAGACGCGAAAGCATTTCGCGTGCTTACAAATTACAAAAACTTCTCACTTTAAGGCGTATCAAATGTGATATTTTCACAAATATTTAATTTATTAGTCCAATTCAGCTACGAATTACTAAGTTGTGTATGTATGTGTCGTACTGAAGAGCCCACTTGCCACAACGACTCTAGAGAAAATTGAGCACATAGTTTTGTTTAGGTAGACTCACACACACGTACGTGGTTCCATTTACATTATTTAATAGACACACAAGCATGCACGCGGGCGATATAGAATGAATGAAAAAGTCCTGAAAGGTAAACATATCGGCAAAAGCGAAATAATCCACACTAAATCCCGTATGCTTATTTGTTTTTTAATGTAGTGGAAAGAATATAAATAAAGACCAAGATCACGCAATGTCTTTGTTTTCGCACTGAAGTGTTGAAGGTTACGCAAATATTTTTACGAACACAAAACTTTACGGTTATTTGAATGGGCGATTCTGAAGTGTAGATATTCCTAGTATATGACGGTATTTACGATTCACTACGAGAAAGGGTTAGGGTCTAGGCGATATGTATATTTTTACGATAAACAACATATTTTGGTTAGCTGCAAGCTCTAAAACATCCAAAATATGTTTTCTGGTTGTTTTCGAGTTTGGCCGGCATCGTAATGCCGGCAAACTTTAAGTTTCGTTTAGTCTTTTTACGAGGCTTTATTAGATAGACATTTGTCCGGATGAACACATATCTACATTTAGTCTTCTGATTGACCCAAAAATCGAAATCCTCATTTTGTATATGTTTTACTTTTCAAAACCTTCTGAGTACTTCTATATATTTTATGAAAGATTAACTGTGTGTGTGAGCATGCATAGGTGTGTTTGAGGTAGACTGAATGGATGCGTAAATGAGCACGTGCGTGTGTGTATACGGGCATGCGAGCGCGCGTGTAACTGAGTTGAATTTTTATAGCAAACGAACATAGTTTTTATTATATTTCTAGCTTATTCGGAACAGTAGTTTTTAGCAAATTTAAAGGTATATATTTTTTTAAATAGACAGTCTTTGCAACTTGCTAAAGCAAAATACTAACGTGTCTAGTTGGATTGTCTAGTTAGGTTTATAAAAAGATTACAGAAATAATTAACTGACGTATTTGCGAACTCTATATTAATAAAAATGGAGTTCCTGACCAAGTCCCTGACTCATCAACGCCGAGGCCGAACCCTGGAACCTAGAAAGCTCAAATTTTGCATAGAGGTTACTTTTGTAATTCTTACGAGAGATAAGAAAGGATTTTTTGAAATTCAACTCCTCAGGGAGTGAAAAGAGGATTGACAGTTTGTATGGATTAAAATATTTTTTCAAGTTAGTGACTTAAAACTTTGTACAGATACTCTGTACTAGAATCCAAAAAATGTAATTTCAGCGTTTTCAAAAATTCCACCCCTTAAATGGTGTAATGGGGGTCAAAAGTATTTCTTGAACTAAAAGTTGAATTGCTAAGAAATTGTTTTTTTTTTAAAGTGACCTGTTTTATACTTTGTAAATATACTCTCAATCAAGATGAAATAAAAAAGTAATTTCAGCGTCTTCTAAAATTCCACCTTTAGGAGGTTGAAAAGGGGGTTGACATTTTAAATGGAACAAATATATTTTTTGAAGTTAGTGACTTGAAACTTTGTACAGAGACTCTCTATTAGAATCCAAAAAAGTGGTTTCAGTATTTTCAAAAATTCCACCCCTAAAACTGTGTAAGCGGGTCAAAAGTATTTGTTGAATTAAAAGGTAAACTGAAGAAAACTGTCAAGAAATTGATTATTTTTAAAGTGAGCTACTTTATACTTTGTAAATATACTACTCTCAATCAAGACGTCAAAAAAGTAGTTATAGCGTTTTTCACAATTCCACCCTCAGGGGGCTGAAAAGTGGGTTGACAGTTTGTATGGATCAGAAATATTATTTCAAGACAGTGACTTGAAACTCTATTAGAATCCAAAAAAAATGTATTCAGCGTTTTCAAAAATTCCACCCCTTAAAGGGTCTAATAGGGTCCCTGTTGAGAAATTCATTTTTAAACTTTAGACTTTGTAAATACACTCTCAATTAAGACAACCAAATAATTACAGCGTTTTTCAAAATTCCACCTATAGATGGATAGTTGAAAAGGGGGTTGAAAGTATGTTAGGACGAGACGCTAATCTATATTAATAAAAATGGAGTTCCCGACTAATTCACAGACTCATCAAGAGGTTCCTTTTGTTATGCATATGAGAGATAAGAAAGGATTTTTGAATTTCAACCCAGACATATATTTTTTCGAGTGGGTGACTTGAAACTTTTATGTTTTTAAAATAGGCAATGTTGTGTATAAAGAGGTGCTTTAAGTGTATACACTCAGTATCAAATAGTTAACGAAAACCGAACATATCGAACATAGGTCCGATTCGAATAATTTAGAGGAATTTACATGTATATAAACATTCTTTTTAATTGGACAAGGATTAATATCATGGCGTGAATATCGTCATTGTATGATTCTACCCGTGTTTTGATTTAATTTTAATAAAAAACAGGTCCGGATCGTATCTATAATAGGTTGACCTATGGGGACTTTTTTTGTGGGTAATTATGAGCAATATTATTTTAAGTGACGTTAATAATTTTCGCAACGCGCGCCAAATAATGACTTTTGTAGCCGAATTTTTAGTGGGGGAGTTTACATTATGACTCTGCTGTAGGTCATTCTCGATCATTTCATAACTCTTTTTAAAATATTTCTTCCAGCTAATATTAGCGTGGCTATTTTATTTTGACCGCGAGTTAAATACACAGTACACAAATAAATGACTCCATACAAATGATACTTGCGACATATTAGATATATACTACGTAACGTGACTTCTTCTGAATAAGGTAGTGCCCTCTCAATATCTTCTTGAATTCTTGTTGTAACTTCATTTCTATTTCTTAGCATTATCCCGTTTCGTTATCTATAGAGGCTTCATTTCGCTTAACCCTTCGAAACCCGGGTGGTCGTATACGACCGCGAAATGTATGGGAAAACGTATATAACGGGTTCTGACTGCTCAAAAGTTGACGATCCTTGTAATTCAGATATTCATAGGCTATGGTACCAGCATAATATCAAGAAGGCCGGATTCATTTTTACCTCTCAACGTTGTGTAAAGATGGTATAAAGTCATTATCATGCTTACCATCAGGCAGACCCTCCGCTTTTTCGCCACATTAATGGTATAAAAATATATTGATTGATTTCCTGAAAGCAGTGACATCCTTCTATATAATCAGAATAAGGCAGAATACGTAGATAAAACCCAGCTTTATCTCTAATATACCTTCAATATTTGTATTAATAATCGTAATAAGTGAACACCATAACGGCTTAATGTGCTACTCAAGCTCTGTGGAATTATCAATGGTCCAAGTTATAAGTGTGACGATATAGTAATATACAAAATTAATTATAGATGATACGGTTTTTGAGAGTGATTGAATAAGGAACGATGAACGAAAAATTAAAGCTGAACTGGCTGTGCGTTGCTGCTTATATGTGGTTAACTACTCTCACTCTAGAGAGTGTTTTATTGCCCTTGTTTCAGATGAACCGTAAACCTCAAATGAGTGTAGTGGATGGATGCGAAAAACGGAAGATAATATATATGGGAAGCATTGAATGATATACATACATGTATTATGTGAAATATGGGGTAACCACCCACCACTGTAACAACAAAATGCCTCCACCACCCTAATACCAAAGAATAACGTAAATGTGAAAACTAAGTCCATTATAACTCATGAGATGATTCTGCAATGATAGAGACAAGACAATGGGTAAGGCACAGTTTTGCTATACATACCGAAATCACATGACCGAATTCAATATGAACAATAGGGGTATTCACATTGACACGGAGAATTCTCATTCAAATTTAAAAATAGTTACACTGAATCGGAGTTGTTTCCAGTGAAATGTATTTCAATTTCATTCTCAATGACACGGTACGCAATATACGTCACGAAATCGAAATCTTTTCAATGCAATTAAAATCCATGTAAATCGACATACGGCTTCGGGTGCAACTGATTTCTTCTTAATTCCTAAATTTACGCCATATGACTCGAAATATTCTCAAGAGCTTATACTCGTAGGTTCGCGAAATTTTTCCAACTAGTTATATAGCTTAGAAGAACTATCAACTACAAGTTACAAGTTCTCGAAAGTTGTATTGTGTCATTAGACTGGCTCTACGTTCGTTGTACATCCGAGTAGTAATAAAAGTTCATATATTGTGTGTAGTTATGGTTTTATCAATTTCGTGAAACAGTTGAGGACACTATTATTTCTTGTAATTTACACAGTGAATAAAAGTCACGTTGTATATTTTAGAAGAACTGTCAACTATAAGTTACAAGTTCTCGAAAGTTGAATTTTATCTTCAGACCGACATTACGCTTGTTGGCCTACCCGAGTATTATATTGCAAAATTACAGAAGCTTATGGTTTGTACCACACCTCATTTATATCATTCACATAATTATTATGGGTTTTGGTAACAAAATCGCTTTGTGTCACGTGAAAGGCGCATTATAGATGAGCCATATGGTTTATTAAATTTCTTATACGATGAGCCTGTTAGTCGAGTAAAAATATACACATAATGTAATAAAAAGGGGTTATATGTGCAATGCCCTCGCGAAGCATGGCATTGTCTGTATGACTATATCCAGCTTGGGTGTGTCTTTTATTATATCATAAAGATGGCAAACTAACGTATTGCCTGCCTGATAGTAAGAGTTAATGTAGATGTGGCTTTGCTTTGCTTTGGGGGTCATGTACCAGAAGCGTGCTTGTTCGTCTACTAATTAGCGCTAATTGTGATGACTTAATCTTCTTCTTAATTTCTTCTCAAAACTCCGTACTATTATTTCCTATAATAAAGGATATTTATGGAAAATAAAGAAAATAAACCAACATTGAGAATGCAGAACTTTAGAATTGCTGTACCAACAAGAAAAAGTAAACCAATGAAAATTAAAGAATTAAATTAATTAGAAGCGATTAGATTGTGATCGATTTAATCTATTTACTGGTTAACAGATGACGCTAACAATGTAACTTGGAGCCGGAGGGTCCAAAAAAAACCAAAATTTAATTAAAGAAATTTAATTAATAGAGATATAAAAAGTTTTACAATTAATAACTATAATTAGGTATTGACTCGATCGAAGTATGATACGAAGTGTCGTCGCGGCGGCCGCGTTGTCGCTGGCCGGCGTTGCCTCGTCAGCACCTTACTTCGGTTGTGGGAATATTTCCATGCGCTTCAAGTCACGTAGGCCACGGCCAATAATGTCCCGTCAGCAATCGTGCGGAATGGTGCAATAAAATAGAGCCGTGTGCAATGATGCAATAACACAGAGCCGTGTGCAAAGTTGATATCTGTGTCAGCAATTTCCTTATAAGTAGCTTGCCTAACACCTCCGCCCTCAGATTCGCAACTATTTGCGAGTGTTTGACGAAAATGTTGCGAGAGGGTTCTTATGGCTTGGATGCTGGATACTGGTTGGTGTTATCTCTGCATAAGATGGTGTCGCTTCTGATATTTTCGATGTTCTCTGGCTGTTTCCAAGACATTTTCTATATAGTAACAGTGCTGCCGTGATTACGGCTATTATTAGAATCCCATAAAATGGTACAGTGGTGTGGTAAAAGGATGCTGTAGGATTCTCATCTAATTGTAATGCTTTCTGTGTTAAGATCCTGTTCTGTATCTCTTGAAGTCCTTTAAGATTTACTGAGCTAATTGCGATCGACGGTTGGGGTGCAGCATCAATCTTCAGACTGGGGAGAATGTTGAATATTTTTACTGGTTGACCATCCACTCGATCGTTGGTGTTGTATATGGTGAGTTCATCTGTTCGCAGCGAACACTGATGTGGTATATCGACAAGATGACTTCCATGTAGAGTTCGGTATTCATCTCGATTGCAGGTCAATCGTACTTTCGTTGGATTCGGAAGGACGATAATATAACGCCTGTCGTCAAGCTTCTCGACCGTCTCTTTGGTAACTGTAATAGTGGTGCGCTGACAAGAGTCGTCTACGGTTTGTCTCGAGATGAGTGTCTGGATGCAGTCCGTACCGTGTTGAACGCGTTGGTTTGTTTCTTCTTGACATAAGTACCGAGATTTTACCTTCGGGCATTCAGCCTCTATGTACATATACATTTTCCCGTTTGTTGCTAGGAAGGGATGGGGAGGAATAAGGATTTCGTTTAATCTATTGGGTGCTAATGGTAGCTTATATAATTCGTAAATGTCTGAAGAAATAATTGGAATTCTAAATACTATAACTATCTGTCTACCTGAGTAATAGGATCCTGTTTTTATAATGTCGTAGTAATCTCTTAGGTCTATGTCTAGTAACTGATCTATCCTATATAAGTTCCTAAGTTTCCCTAAAATACTGCTTAATACATCTGCTCTTAACATTGAATGGTGTACATTAGAAGTACGAGTGAAAGCAAGCATATCCTCAATTCTCTGTAGCTCATCTGACAATTCATCTACGTTATTTGTTACTATACTTAGGAGTTGAGCTAATTTAGCATATTTAATTAAGTTGCTATTTCCATGCGTTTCGTAGTCCAAAAGTTCATGCATAGTGAGATTTAATCTATTTTGGTTTTCGGCTAAACTAACTAAAATATTCGTGTGACTTTTCATCCACTCGTTGCTAAGGCTAATATGATTATTTAAATTATTAACTACTTTATTTTCATTAACTTTAATTGCTCTAATAGCTTCGTCATATTTAATGGCATCTGAATGATCTAAGTTTCCGGTAACATATTTAATCACGGAGCCAAATCCATCGATGAGACCTCTCTTCGAGCGACGAGGTTCTAAGCTAGTTTAGTCTTAAGAGTATATTATCTAATTTCACGCCAAGGTGATCAATTTGTATTTCAAAAAGCATAAAAGTGTCGTTAGGAAGCTTATTTCCCAATTGTATGATCTGGTGTTTAACTAAGTCTAGGTGGTCGTGTATGGGCTGAAGCTCAATGTATTGAAGGAAAACGTGGTAATGCGTTGTTAACCTCATAGGTCCCAGTTTGTATGGCAATATTCCGGGTCCATCATCCAGGCTGTCAATCTTTATTTCTTGGGCTCGGGTTATGGTTATGGTCAGCGTTAGTAGTAACCTGCAACAATTTTGCAGATTTGGGTACTCTCTTTAATCTACCTTTTGCAATGGGACCGCGTTTTTTTGAAGTGTAAATATGAATCGGCAGGTCGGCCAAAACCGTATCTTGAGTGTATCGCGGAGCTATTTTCTGACGACTAGCTAATGGATTAGTTATGAATATTTGCTGATCGGGCTGATATTCTACCTCAGGTTCCCTAGTTTTATTTAGGTTTTCAATGATTGCTGCCCGCTCGGCTGATGTGGATTCGTGGATTAGTTCGTAAACTAATTTCATTTTGTCTTTGTGAGTCTGTATGTACTGTTGCATCAGATGTCCAGTCGCATCTAAGTCAATTGGGTCCCTCGGGTTGAAATGTCCATTTATAATGTCATAGGGTCGGCACTTAGTGAAACTGTGTACTGAGCTATTATATGCTATTATAGCGTACGGCATAAGATTCGTTACAGATTCTTTCTTATGGCTTAAACCTAGAATACGCAAATGTTCCAACAAAGTGGAGTGAAACCGTTCGATGTTGCCATTATCACTTGGTGTGTGGGCCAAAGTTTTGTGATGGTTGATTTTATGTAGCTTTACGAATTCGGAAAATAACTGGTTTGTGAACTCAGTCCCTTGGTCTGTCACGATCGTCAAAGGCAGACCATGGTGGGTTGAGAATGCTAGAAGAGCTTGAATGATACTAAGCGCTGTGCCATCTCGGAGAAGGTACGCCTGTGCGTATTTCGAGAAGACATCTATAAAAGTAAGATATTTTTCATTTTGCGCTGTAAATAGGTCCATATGAACTATCTCAAAGGGTTTGGCTGCAGGTGGGACGAGATTAAATTGAGGCCTAATGGGGTTTCTGTCATATTTGGCCTGCCCACATATAGTACATTCATTAATGAATTTGGTTATGTGTTCCTTCATTTTAGGCCAGTAATAACGGTAAGATAGTGACAAGAAACACTCGGTGATACCACGGTGGTTAGTTTTACCATCGTGATAGCTGCGAATAATTTCCTGTTGACGCATATATTCCTTCACATTTTCCAATTCACGCTTTGCTAATACAAGGTTCATGACTGAATTTTTGAAATTATTCTGAATAATTGGTATAATTGAGTACATTGCCAAAGGGGGATTTAATAGAATAGCAGTTTTGACTTTTGGATTAACGTATTCTTTTATGGTGTTTATAACGTCTGCTTCCAGGTTACCTTCTGACACTTGGACTGCGATGCGTGTGTGTGTGTCAAATGGCTTAGTCACTGTCGGTCGTCGTTTAACGTCTCCTACTACGGTCATTATTATTTGTCTATGAAATCTATTGACGGGGTCATCTGTTATGGGAACCTCTAGAATCGGATTTTCCTCACTAGTGTGCACAGTTGCAGTTGATGAACCATTTAGGCTAGGTGGTTTCTCGCTAGGGTTGGCAACTATCGATTCAAGTTCCTCGTTATATATTTCAACTCTAGAGAGAGCATCAGCGTTCGTATTCTGATTGCCCTTTTTATATATTACGGTAAAATTGTACTCGCTAAGTTTCAACCGCCACCTCGTGAGACGAGAGTTAGGCTCTCGCATATTCATAAGCCATTGCAATGGCTTATGATCTGTAAGCACTTTAAATTTCCGTCCAAAAAGGTATGGTCTGAAGTATTTGGTAGCCCATACTATGGCGAGGAGCTCCTTTTCGATGGTACTGTAATTTATCTCACTGTCGTTGAGTGTGCGAGAAGCGTATGAAACTGGCTTATCCGAACCTATAGGTCCTTGCGATAAAACTGCACCTATAGCAACGTTAGAGGCGTCGGTTGTAAGTAAGAAGTCCTTTTCAAAGTCCGGGTACTGCAGGATGGGATCGTTAGTCAGTAGCATCTTACATTTCTCAAAGCTTTTAATATAGGCAGGGTCTAAGACGATCTTTTGACCTTTTTTGAGACATTGAGTCAATGGTTTTGTGATACGCGCGAAGTCGGGAATGAACTTTCGGTAGTAACCGAGAAGTCCCAGAAACTGCTTAATTTCTTTCGTGGTTTTTGGGATAGGGTATTTAGATATTGCTGAAATCTTGTCCGGATTAGGCTTAATGCCATCACTACTTATAATATGCCCTAGATAAGCAGTTTCGAGCTTTAGGAACTCCGATTTATCCATTTGGACTTTGAAATTTGAAGCCCTAAGTCTTTGAAAAACCCTATCGAGGTTATGGATATGTTCTTGGAGAGATGTGCTGAAAATGATTATATCGTCAAGATACACGAGACATATCTCGTTTTGAAGGCCTCTTAGAACATTGTCCATCACTCTTTGAAAAGTGGATGGTGCATTCTTAAGACCCATGGGCATTCTAATGAATTCGAAGTGCCCGTGCTCTACATTAAACGCCGTCTTATGTATGTCTGATGGGTTCATCTCGCATTGGTAAAATCCGGATGTTAAGTCAAGGGTGGTGAAGTACTGACATTTCCCCAACTTGTCAAGTACGTCGCTAATGTTGGGTATAGGATATTTATCGTCTACCGTTTTTTCATTTAGTTTACGAAAATCCACTACAAGTCGCCACTTCTGTTTGCCAGATGCGTCCATCTTTTTGGGTACCACCCAAATTGGGGAGCTCCAGGCTGATTCTGAGGGTCTAATAATTCCCTGATCTAACATCTTTCTAATTTGATCCTGAACTTCCTGCCTATGTACGAAAGGATATCTGTAACTTTTTGTATATATTGGAACTTCATCTGTGGTCCTAATAGAGTGTTTTACTTGATTGGTAAAGGTTAAGGGTTCTCCATCTAGGTAAAAAATATCTGAATACTGAGAACACAGCCGCAATAAATTTGCTCTCTCTTCCGGGTTAAGATGATCAGTACGTAGACGCGATAGAACCTCTTTTGTACGGTCCGTAATCGGTTCGGTATCTGTGCACTCACCGGTAAATACCT
Organism: Pyralis farinalis; assembly: GCA_947507595.1. Lineage (NCBI taxonomy): Eukaryota > Metazoa > Arthropoda > Insecta > Lepidoptera > Pyralidae > Pyralis > Pyralis farinalis. Next base: position 33,033,288 of record OX382260.1, on the reverse strand, counting down.
CCGCCTCAGCGGGTCGATCTAACGAAAATATCACGTCGCTGTTGGAAGGGTTTTCAATTTCTACAATGCCGCGGCTATCCCTAACAGTAGTTATGCACTCATGTACGAGACAGTTACCTAAGACCTGCTCATTCACAATTACATCTCCATTTTGAGAGTTAATAGGTATTCTAACTAGTTTCGTACTATTAGCCGGGATAATATCCTCGTAGTAGTTAACATTTCGCGTATCGTGGAATTTAATGGGGTTAACTGCGTTATTGGTAACAATTAATCGGTCCTTAAGATCTAGCTTAGCTTCCCATTGGGTTAGCAAATCTAGCCCTATAAGCCCATCGAAATGATTGTGAAATTTGTATACGAATAACTTGATACTTTCGCTATTATTAAGTTCTTGGAAACAAGGTATTATTATCGAGTAGTCGTTCCTAGATTTCCCGTGTATATTCGTAATTTCGAACGGGTCATAACGGAGCTCAGTGTCAGGGTAAAATTTCGAGGCTGCCTCCGGACTTAAAAATGACATATTAGCTCCGGTATCTAATAATAACTTTAAAGGTGGGTCCGATATTTCCAAATATGGTAATTGTCTTTGCGTTTGAAAGTTGACTTCTATTTTGACTTTTTTAAACGGCCCGTTATCGGAAAATCCTCAAGGGTTCCAGAGGAACTAGTAGATGGTTGGGGTTCTTCCCCATTCTGAGAACTATAACTCGTCTCTAGCGGTATAGGTTCTTCGTATACAAGGTTATTGCTATCGTACTCGTAGTACGTGTTATACCCGTAATCGCTATAGTCAGGAGTTGTAACTTGTTCGCAATTATCGGTGTAATAATAATCATACGTGCTGTCATATGCATAGCAATCATTTAGATTTACATCTCGAGTTTTGAAGTAATTAGTGGGTGGTGGATTGCCGTGTTTCGTCCAATCATGCCCACTGGGTGGTAGCACCCTAGGAGTATAATGCTGGACTCCGCTCATAGGACGCGGAGCAGAGTTAAAATTACTATTATAATTTCGAGGTGCCAATCTAAACGTGTTACTGCCCGGGTTATAATTAGGTGGGTGTGCGCTAAACATCTGCTGCGTACGTGTAGGCATTTGTGGTAGGTTAGCATTAAATGGCGGGACGTACCTAGAAGGTTGGTTAGTAATGCCATACCGCGGTGGACCTTGTGGGTTAGGGAATTTCACTACAGGTCCGAAAGCAAAAGGTTTAGGGGCCTGGGGTACCTGTGGAATTTGTGGAAACGGCATTGGTACTTGTATAGGTCTAGAGTGCGAGGTAGCTTGAGAGTGTTTACTAAGCCCATCATTTCGTTGCTGTAAGTATAGAGTGTTTAACTCCTCCTGAACAAATTCCAATGCCTTCTCTATATTTTCGGGGCGCATACACCTTATACGAGAACCCAAAGGCTCCTTAAGACCGCGAACAAACGCTTGCATGGTTAATTTTCTATATAAATCCCGTTTAGCGGTTATTGTGGTCTCTACATTCTCGTGTAAGGTCACAAATGTCATAATGGTGCTAAAAAGAGTCTGACACCGATCAAAAAATTCTTGCGGTGTGCTATTTCCCTGCACCTGCATAGCTAAGTCATTATAGAGAGTGGTCTCATCTCTCTGGTCACTGAAATTATTAATTAATGTGCTTCTAATACTAGGCCAATCCGACGGAATTCCGTTGGAATTAATTGTCCTAGCCGCGAGGCCAGTCACCTTATTTAAAATGCCATTAATCAAATATAAGTTAGCTAGAGTATCCCCTCCAGAATAAGCATCTACAATCTGGTCACATAGTTTAATAAATCTTGTCAAAATATGAGGGTTACCATCGAAATCCGGCACCAATCGAAGGGCCTTGATAATAACATCGGGATCAATCTTAGACATCTCTACGCTATTACCTACGTTCAAGTTACGTTCTGAATCTAAATCTATGTCTCTATGACTATCCATAAAGTTATCCCTGGCCTGTCTTGATGCAGGCCGAGATGTCGCTTTATGAGGGCGAAAAATCGTGGAAGGGGTAAAATTTAGGACTAAAGGAAAGCAACACTACGAAATAAATGTAATGTACTTACCAAATCATCTCTCGATACCTGGTTTCTCTGAGTGATATCGATTTCCGGATATCTCCTCCGCCCTCAGCTGGTCACGTAGGGGAGTAGGTGGACTCGATGAAGGTGTGAGAACCAGCTAGTCACGCGGGACACGGGCTGTAGTTCAAGCGGAAATCTTGATCACGATATCGCGCGCGCCTAGCTCGAGCCTCCATTTCGACTGAGCCAATAATGTAACTTGGAGCCGGAGGGTCCAAAAAAAACCAAAATTTAATTAAAGAAATTTAATTAATAGAGATATAAAAAGTTTTACAATTAATAACTATAATTAGGTATTGACTCGATCGAAGTATGATACGAAGTGTCGTCGCGGCGGCCGCGTTGTCGCTGGCCGACGTTGCCTCGTCAGCACCTTACTTCGGTTGTGGGAATATTTCCATGCGCTTCAAGTCACGTAGGCCACGGCCAATAATGTCCCGTCAGCAATCGTGCGGAATGGTGCAATAAAATAGAGCCGTGTGCAATGATGCAATAACACAGAGCCGTGTGCAAAGTTGATATCTGTGTCAGCAATTTCCTTATAAGTAGCTTGCCTAACACGCTGGTAGCAGCGAAATTTGCAATAACATGCAAGAGTAGATTTGCACCGTAACAATATAAACCTACCTATAGTTAATAATCAAATGAATATAACAAAATTAAGGCTTATGTTTTTCCTGAACCTTTTTCATACTAGATTTTTGGAACAACTTCGACTTACTACCTCAAATTATTTCTAAAAAGTCTCTTTCCTTAACTTCGGAAAATAAAGTTTTTACTTTCGATTACTTATCAAATTCTAAAAAACTATTGCAAGCGACGTTTTAAGCGATTTCAAAACATCTCTTTTGAAAAAATAGGCAAATTACGTCGTACAGACTTAATATGTCATTATATAGATACTGGAAATATTCTTCCTATTAAACAACGTTGTTATAGATTATATCCAGAAAAGCAATGTGCTCTTACCGTTAAGGTTGATACTATGCTTGAGTGAAGAGTAATCGCGAAATGTGAAACCCCTTGGCTCCTAAAAAGAACGGCGAATGGCGTTTTTGTGTCGATTGTATAAAAATCAACTCAGTTACTCGTCGCGAAGCTTATAGCCATCCTTTTGATAATTAAATTATTGACAATCTGAAAAATGCTAAAATTCTTATCTAGTATATCTAGGATATTGGTAGAACATTTTGGAAAATTTCACTTAATGAATCGCATAAGCATATAACTGCTTTCTACGTACCGGGCAGAGGTATGTTCAGATTTGTTGTTATGGGTTTTGGTTTAACCAGTGCGCCTGCTACCTAACAAAGACTCATGGATACATTATTCACTCCTGACTTCGACAATAAGGTATTTTGCTACCTAGAATAATAATTATTATAATCTGAATCATTTGAGGAACATATATTCGTGTTACAAGGACTTCGAAAAATTAACATTGACTAAATTAACTATTAACTTTAAAAAAAAAAAATGTTTCTTTCGTAAAGAATTAAAATATCTGGGTTACCCTGCTGATAAAAAGGGTCTTAGAGCTGATCCTTCTAAAATTCAAGCAATCTTAGACTACCTATACCTTCCTCCCGCAAAGAAGTTAGACGTTTTCTTGGTACATGTAGTTGGTTCCGCAGGTTTATATCTAACTTATTGCTACACCTTTCAACAGATTAACCTCCTCCGGGAAAATGCCCCTAAATACACTTGGAATTCTGAAGCCGCTGACTGTTTTCAAAAACTTAAAGAAAAATTAAACTTGTAACAACTCCAGTTCTCGCTTGCCCTGACTTTAACCTGGCTTTTTCTGTTAATTGCGATGCTTCTAACTTTGGCGTCGGCGCTATGCTAACTCAGGAACAGAATGGTAAGGAAGTTGTTATCTCGTTTATAAGCAAATCATTAAAAAAAAATAACAAAATTACTCTACTAAAGAAAGAGAACCTTTATCCGTTATAATAGATTTAGAACACTGGCGCTGTTATATTGATAATGGTAAACAGTTCACAGTTTACACTGATCATGCCGCTCTGAAATGGTTAAACTTAACCAACCCTTCTGAAAACTGGCTAGATGGAGTATACGATTATCTTGCTTTTACTTTGTTTTAAAACATAAATGGGGTAAAGATAATATCGTACCAGATTTCTTATCTCGTTCGCCTATAAAATTTGACATAATGACCTCTAATTTTGTTATAACCCTATATCCGCTGATATATAAATGTGCATGAGAAGACCAATGAATGTTAAACAAGCGAGTGAGGTATGTAAGGATCGAGTCACGTAGCGCTCGGTTCTCTCTGCCTACTCCGCAAGGGATTTGGCGTGAAGTTTTATATACATTTATATTTATACGCTTTTACCCGCGGCTTCGCTAACATTGATAATTTTTTTCGATCGTAAAATAAGACGGTTGGCATTGTATTGAACAACTCCTCGGCACACAGCCCATTGTACAACGATCGTCACAGTTCGTTTTTGCACCGAGTCACAAGGTCCTAGCTGGTATACAGGTGCCCGCGCACGAAGAAAAGATGTCTGGAGAGCATTCAGCATATGTATTAATATGTGTTTAATTTAACATTTGATATCATTAAATGTATAACTACATATGTATTTATTAAAAAAAAATGTAAGGTCTCAATGGTACAATTAATATTACGCTTGACACTCACAGTGCGATTGTAACTTTTATATCGTACGGAATAATATCGGTACAATGGTCGAAATATTTTATTTTTTATTTTTATCTTTTATTCATTAATTCATCTTATATACCTACAAGCTGCAGCTTGCGACGTCGTTCGCGGGTATCGTGGTATCCCATCAGGATAGCTTTATCTTACTTTCTTTGTTTTTACTCTACTTCTGATGATCATATTGAGATGTTGAATAACCTACAACCATCACCAAGAATTGGGCAATTAAATGCAAAAATATTTTTTCAAATCCGAGTTTCAGAAATTAACGCGTTTAATTAAACGAAGATACAACCTTTTCCCTTTATTATGAAAGTATTATTATTACGATTATATTATGTACGAGTATCGTATGAGGTATATTACATGCTTAACGATCGTTAGTACCTACATATGGCTAAACATTCGATAATGGTACAAATAATCTTCAAATTCGGATTGCATGACATGGCAACAATGGAAAGGAAACGAAAGGTTTCGAGTTTCATTATCTCCCGTGTTTCATTAAAAATATAACGGGAAAAACACGTGTGAATGAGGGTTCCGTCAATTTCGTAGTCTGTTTTTGTTTTGAGTGTCTTTAAGAGAGGCAGGGCTCATCAAAGCAGCCCGTCTGTTTTGATCTGTATATTTTTAAGAGAGGCAGGGTGAATTAAAGCACTTGTCGAGCTCGGTGGCGCCGCGGTTAATAACGCGACTTTGACACCAACGCTCGTGGGTTCGATTTCCATACAGGACAAACATTTGTGTGCAGTAACATGTCTGTCTTGGGTTGAGTGTCTTTAAGAGAGGCAGGGCTCATCAAAGCAGCCCGTCTGAGGAAGTACCTCTATCTTACAGCAAAAAAACCACTCTCTGAAGGATTGTTGTGTTCCTTCGTGTGATTGTGGTCATCAGTAAACTCCTAAGGAGTACCTGTATTAGCAGCCGAGGCGGCATCTCGCGAGTAATACTTAAAGTATTACAAGCGTTCATAGGCTACGGTAACCGCTTCCATCAGGTGGGTTGTATGCTTGTATGGAAAACCACAGCCAAATAACAACTCCCCAGAGTGGCTCTGTGTTTCTGTGAGTGAGTGAGGTTACCAGTCAGCTACTAAGGAGTTGCTGCACTATGGATGGCAACGCGCGCGCGATTCTTCCTGTACTCCGTACAGGCTACGGTAACTTCATATCAATGGGGCCATGTGTTTGCCTCCCAATGCTCTACAACAATAATACGATGAAGAATTTTTTGCCAATTTGGTACGAAACCCCTAAAACACCTCAATAGTTTATACTTCGGCGTTAAAACCACAAATTAACAGCTTCGTTCACACATGCGAATAATTGTAGCTGCATACAAGCTAATTAAACTAGCCACTAACATAATTATGAGGATAACGTCCTTCGAAAATGAATATTAGCTTTAATACCAATACAAACTTAATCAGTTTGTTACTGACCAAACAGACTGCAGATAGCATGCGGTTTCATATTAATTCACTATTAGTGATGTGAAAGTATCGAATCCCCGCCGTGCCGTGATATCCGTGCCGTGCCGATTTGTGGTTACGGTTACGCGTATGGCGGTGATTTGAAACTAGGATTGCTTTGTTTCTATCATGAAAAATGGAATGTGCACTAACACAAGCTATATGTTAGTAAATTTAGTTTTATACGAAATGTTCTGAGTTTTTTTGATTTGTGGTATTGGTTACGCGTATGGCGGTGACTTGAAATTAGGGTTGCTTGATTCTATCACGAAAAATGAAATGTGCACTAACATACGCCAGCTGAATGTTAGTAAATGCAATAAAACGAAAGTTAGTTTCAAACGAAATGTTCTAAGTTTATTTAGTTGAATTTATATTGTTTCATTGTTCATGCACTAAATAGTGATTGGTCGAAATGTCTAGTCAGGCCATAAGTTCTGTTACAAATGAATATACATTTATCTTTTTATAAAATGATGTAATCTTTTTTGTTAGGGGGTCATGTACCAGAAGCGTGCTCGTTCGCGACCCCTGCCAATTGATTAGATTGCAAATCTGGCCCGAAAACGCACTGATGTGCGGGTTAGGGAGGCGACGCGCACCGATCCGCCCCCGTCGGTGCGAAAATAAGTGCATGCGACCGGGGGGGGGGGGGGGGGCACCCACCACGCAGCGTTAATTCCGGCGGTTCGAGGAAAGCCGAGTGCTGCATAGGCATGTGGAATGTGAGAGGTGGAATGAATGAGCTGATGGACGTAATGAATGAGAGACGCTTAGATGCTTTGTGTGTGACAGAGACTAAGCGCAAGGGGGACGACACCGATGATCTGCCCGGTGGGATGATGGCCCTGTGGTCTGGTGTAGACCGGGACGATCATGCCAGTGCTGGTGTAGGTGTCGTACTCTCCTCTCGCTTAGCCTCTGGTGTGAAAGATTACTGTTTGGTAGGGCCTAGACTTCTCTGTGTTCGTATAAAACTGGGCATCACGCGAGTATTTCTGGTTGCAGCATACGCTCCCGTAAGCTCAGCATGTGCCCAAGAACTAGAAAAGTTTTGGGAGTCTGTGAGGGATGTTCTGGATTTAGCTGAAGGAAATGAAAGGTGGGTTGGGACCAAACGAGACGGCTAAGAAGCTGCTCTTGGTCCCTATGAAGATATGAGAGTGAACGAAGCAGAAATGAGAAATTATTTTTTATTATCTCTGCCGTTACGTCGCTTGTGGAACTTCAGATGGTCAGCGACAGATTGGCTGGTGGCTTTTGGCTACGTATACACAACGCATACACTCGCCTCTGTGAGAATAATAATTATACAGTAATTTATTGGAACCAAGTATACAGAGTTAGCAAAACTTTAACGGCCAGAGTAATGGAAATTCAAAAAATGTCTCCGTCTGGATGCCGTTCTGTGAGTGGTGCCTAGGGAGCGAATCTGCCTCACGTGTCTGTTGCCAGTGTTCAGTGCCAGTTGTGCGAGTGTTGTGTTACCAGTGTCCAGGGTTCGGGGATTGTGGCTCTTGATTAGCCTTCAAAGATTTGTATGTGTCACTGGTGCATAGTGTCAGTGAGTTACTAAACGGATTAGTGCATCCAATAATGTAAGTAAACTTTGTTTATTTTTTAATCTCACATTACTGCGAAGTGCTATTTATGAAATTGTCCCTGTCTGAGCGGTTTTATATATTTTAATTTAAAATATTTTGATGGGAACGATATATCATAAGATACCAACATAGAAGATAAAGCACAATAAGGCTTTCTGTCCTCAATTGTCTAAGAAAAGTAGGTACTATTTTTAGTTACCAATTAATGATAAACCAGACATTTTTATTTTGATACTTTTTCATGACTTGTAAGAATTTATTTCCTGAATTGAAAAAAAAAAGTTAAATCTGTGTTCTTATTGTTTTAACAAGTGAAAGATTTTATTGTTTTTCGTACCTTTCATAAAATGTTATTGTAGCTCTACAAGAGAGGCTTTTCGTAAACCACACTTTTTTTTATTATGATACATTTTTCATATCTTGTAAGAACTTGTTTCCTGAATAGCAAAACACAGTTAAATCTGTAGAAGTTGTTAGGTATTATGTTCTTATTGTTTTAATGAGTAAAAGATTTTATTGTTTTTCGTACCTCACATAATATGTTATTTTAGAGACAAGAAAAGCGGCTTTAGGCTTTTCGTTAATTATTATACAAATTAATGATAAACCAGACTTTTTGTTTTGATACTTTTTCATGTCTTGTAAGAACTTATTTCCTGAATTGAAAAACAGTTAAGTCTGTAGAAGTTGTTAGTTATTATGTTCTTATTGTTCTTAATAAGTAAACTGTAAACTGACTATGTAATTGATCACGTACTTGATTCTTAGTAAGTACTTACATACCAATGATCCTAGCTTTATATACCCTACATCAAATTGTGACTGGTTACAACTACTAGTTCCTGAAAGAAATAAGTTTAAGTTTCTTAAAATATGTGGAATTTATAATGAGAAATGTTAAAAAACAAAGGTAATTTGTCTATAATTATAACAATTTAACATAAAGTTTTGCGTAAAAACTATTGAATCTTTTTTGTTAATTACTGCTAACAAAGCAGTTTTCTAAGATTTATTAGTTATACTATAGTCATCACATATATACACACTCATTTATTATACTAACTACATAATTATTACACATAACACATACCTACATAATGTACACGTACCAAATATATCTTAATCACTACCTACCGCATCAAATAACCAAAACATATTCACATATATATCACATATCACATACGATACTGAAAACAAGGGACTTGTAATACGTAATACATTTGATTTTAGAAATAAAACTCATTGAAGAATACAAATTAGATTTTAGTTGTTTTTATTTTACATACAAAATTAACAAAAAAAATTGTTTCTATTGTTGGTAGATATTTCTATATCTACCAACCTCAAACAATTTTCTAAAATAACTGGATTTAAATTAACGAGGTTGAAACATTCGTTATTTTTTTAAGCTATTTATCCTAAACCTATATGTGTACTGTACTGGACTTTCAGCACATTATACTCACTAACAGGTATTCGAATCTCTTAGCCTAACACAAAAAATACAATTAGTACTCTCTTGAATCTTTTTGGCTTTTGCTAATAATATTAGGCTTTGTATTTAAAGCATTTAGTTTTACTCGAAAAACAACGGGATCATCGCCTAAGTCGTGTCTTTTCCTTGACAAAAAAAAATTGTCTGACGCCAGTCGCTCCATGTAAAAGGTCGACCCTTGTTAAAAGGCTGCTTAATACAACCGGACACAACAGCATGCTACACGAATGTATATATAAGATTTTATTTTAAACTTTGAATTAATAAGTGGTAAAATGTTAAGGTTAATTGTCAAGTATGTGTATTACGATGTGATTTTTAGGTTTTATACTGTTTTAAATATTTATTTGTAGGTGTTGTACATGTGCACTATAAAGGAAATACTGACACGACTGTACCGTTCTTCACTTGCTTACGGGCAAATTTAGAATATCAGTGATTTATTCTTCTGAGTAAACATTACATTGAAATGAGGCTCATTTGTATCACTGCGGCATTTAAGCTGATACAAATAAAGTTCTTGTCTATCTATCTATATTTACCAGAGGGAGACTTTGCACAAATGTCGTCCGCGTGGATACCTCTGTCTCACCTATTTCTACCGCCAAGCAGCTATATTTATAGAGCTGTGTTCCGGTTTGAAGCGAAGGGGAGATATGGCAGAGATATTACTGGGTACTGTGACGCAACAGCCTTAGGTCATAACATTGGCAGCGCGCGAGTAACATCCCCCTAGTGTTGCGAGCGTCAATAGGCTGCGGTGACCGCTTACCATCTAATGCGGGCCGCATGCTTGTTTGCCAATCTAATTCTATAAAACAATATATAAATACAAAAATCAGTGTCTTAGGTAATGAACCCCTCCAATCGTAATTTATTTATTCATTTATGCGGAAAATACAGCTAACAAATAAAAACATTACACTACTAAGTGAACTACAATTAGCCATTTCATTGTTTTCACAAATAGATACTCGTAGTTAGCAAATATATAAAATATTAGAGTCACTAAATTATATAATTATTAATTATTTTTACAGTGACGGCAACGCAAGAGTGTCACCCCTGATGTTGCAAATGCACATAGGCTACGGTAACTGCTTACGTGGGGTAAAAAAAATACGGAAAAATACATGCAATTTGATCTAATCTACTGGATGCAACATCCCGTCGATGCCATAGCTGCTCCGGTAGTCTCTGCCTCGGCTACTGCGGTCGACCGCGATCTGGAACAGAAGATGCAGAGATTACCGGAGCAGCCATGGCAGCAATGGCATGTTGCATCTACTGATGGTAGTAGGTGGGTGCCGGCCCGCGTGAACTAATTGGCGGCAGAAGTACACAAAGCACAAAGATTAGATCAAATCGCATGTAAATTTGACTTTCGCAAAATAACGTCTGAATCTATTAACTATAGGAAAATAGTTAAAAAAGTTACTTAACACTTCTAATAAAAAGACAGAAAGAGTTTTATACTTGTAGTACTATCGCATAACTTCAACACCTCAAGCGACCAATAAGTAACTCTTATATATACTTAGTCTGGCCATAAATACTGTTAAAATTAAAAATAAACAAAATATTACATTTGAATTTGAAATCTGTCATTTTTATATGATTGTTCATTGTGTTTTCTCATTTTGGCGTCAATACATTGTACAATATTTTGCGATATTAAAATGGAGTGGGGTGATAAAGAGAACCGAATCGCTGTGATTGCATTACACAAAGTAGGTATGGAGCCAAATGCAATTTTTAAAACTCTCCATACGCTTGGTATTAGTAAAATGTTTGTGTACCGGGCTATTAATAGGTACAATGAGACCTCCTCTGTTTGTGACAGAAAAAGATCTGGCCGTCCACGTACTGTTCGTACGAAAAAGGTGGTCAAAGCAGTAAGGGAAAGAATTCGAAGAAATCCTGTCCGAAAGCAAAAGATTTTATCTCGGGAAATGAATATAGAACCATGTCGCGTATTTTAAAACATGACTTAGGACTTGCAGCCTATAAGAGACGTTCTGGTCATTTCTTAATTGATAATTTTAAAAAGAATAGGGTGGTAAAATCGAAACAACTACTGAAGCGGTACGCAAAGGGAGGTCACAGAAAAATTTTGTTTACGTTTAAGTTTAAATTTTTTACAATTGAGCAACATTTTAACAGACAAAATGACCGTATTTATGCTCAAAGCTCTAAGGAAGCTTCCCAATTAGTTGACAGAGTGCAATGGTTTGGCGGGGTATTAGCTATGAAGGAGTGACTGAGCCATACTTTTGTGAAAAAGGTATCAAAACATCGGCACAAGTGTATCAAGATACCATTCTTGAGAAGGTAGTGAAGCCCCTTAACAACACCATGTTCAATAACCAAGAATGATCCTTCCATCAAGACTCGGCGCCGGGTCATAAAACTCGGTCTACGCAGTCTTGGTTGGAAACGAACGTTTCGGACTTCATCAGGGATGATGACTAGCCGTCGTCTAACCCGATCTTAATACGCTGGATTATGATTTATGGTCAGTTTTAGAGAGTACGGCTTGCTCTAAACGCCATGATAATTTGGAGCCCCTAAAACAATCCATACGATTGGCAGTGAAGAATTTTCCCATGGGAAGAGAGCGTGCTTCTATTTATAACTGGCATCAACGTTTAAAGGACTGTATAGCCAATGGAGACCACTTCGAATAAGCTTTTTATAATTTAAATTGTTTTATATTTATGTATTAAACTAACACACTGTAAAAGTAATAAATGTTATTTGCAATAGAATTATTTTTTCTTTGTTTCAGTATTCACCCATCGCACCTGATGGAAAGCGTCAATGAGAACCAGATGTGAGAACAGCCATCACAATGATTAGCGCTGTGCTGGCTGTCTCCCCCTTGACGGGCCACTAAGTTGCTTCTACACACCTCGTTTAAACGACCCGGGATTATAGAAGGTGGATAACATTCGCCGGAAGCGAATTCCACATTTTGATAGTCCGACAGAAAAATGAGTCGCCGAACTTCTTAGTACGGGAGGTAAGTAACCCAAGTCTATGTGAATATGATCTCAGTCCAGCGCGAGGGACGAGGTCAAAAATCTCCTCAGAACATTCCCGTTTACCGCAAGAGTAGCTATTAAAACATCAATATCTGAATAGCTATCCGCTGATTAAGTCCTTAGTTGCCAATATCACGTAAAAGTTCTTTGTTATCGAGGAGCTGATGGAAAGGTGTCATGTTTCCATACAGAAAGTGCATCAATAAAAGTTCTGGGTTTCGAATAGGTACCAAAAGTTTAACTGTACTATACTGCTACTTGATGTCTGAATATGTGTTGGAGATTGAGACCATGGGACAATATAATCAGCTTTTTAATACTGATGGTAAGGGAGCGACTGGCGATTAGTCGCAACCGGGACAATCTCGAAAGTTGAAGACCTCGGTTGCGTAGTGGCGAAACACGCTGTAACATTACTTTGACACCAACGCTCGTGGGTTGAATTCCCAGGGCAGGACTAACTCGTCAACAAGTCAAGTCAAGTGACAAATCTTGGTTTGGGTGTTTTTAAGAGAGGTAAGGTGCATCAGCCCTTCTTGGGAGGTACCTTGGGAGGTAAAACCGCAGCCAAATAACAACTCCCTAGAGGGTTGTTGTGTTCCTGCGTGTGTGTGAGGTCACCAGTAAGCTTCTACGTAGTAGCTGTGTTGGCAGCAGAGGTGGCATCGCGCGGGTAATACTTGTTGCGAGCGTTCACAGTCTAACCACTATACTCCAGGTGGGCCGTATGCTTGTGTGCCTCTTGATATTGCACATAACAAAGAGTTTCGTCACGTTGGCGGGGTGTGTTAATCGGGATGTTTTAAGAGAAGTAGGATGCAACAAAACATGTTGGGTAAATATTTTTACTTGCAATTTGATCTAACCAGCTTTGTGTGCTTCCGCCACCCATTAGTTCATGCGGCCTAGCGCCGGCCGGCACCCACCCACTACCGTTAGTACATGCAACATGCCGACGCTGCCATGGCTGCTCCGGCAGTCTCTGCCTCGGCTACTGCGGTCGTCCGCCATCTGGAACAGAAACCGCATGCCCCCACCAGCACTGTCGCTGCCACGACTGGCCTAGCCGTCACTGCGACACGTGTATCGCCTCTCCACGAAGCATCCTGAGGCGCTGTAGACGTTACTAGTTAGAATAACATGCTATAAGTGACAAATCCATCGTAGTGCCGTTCTTTATATTGAATTGTGGTTGGCGGTGCATGGTGTGAGTGAAAACATATAACATAATATTCTTAGAAAACCACAGCTAAATAACAACTCCCTGAAGAGCTGTTTAGTTTCAGATGCATTATTAAAAAGAATGGTGGCCATCACGGGACGCCCGGCAGATGTGAAACATCTTAGTGAAAACTCAAATTTTTTATAAATAAAAATCAAAACTATCGGATAGATATAGTAAACAGCTCATGCAGAGAATCAAGGGAGTGTCTAATATGCGCACGCACATACGCACAAGGGAGTCGAGAGTGGCGGCGTAGAGGTGGCATGACGGCATGAAAGAGCGTCATGCCATTTGCCGTCACGGCATACGGTTCGGTTTTACTACCAAGGCACGCCAATAGTTGTTTCATATCAAAAATTAGAAACAGTAAAAAATAAATTTGGTATTATTAAATTACAAGTTTCATTAAATGAAACTAGTGTTATCGACACTCTAAGCACATCACTAATGTCATAACACAATCTCTGTTTTCCAAACATTGTGCACTTCTAATTTTCCTATTGTAATAATGCGGACTACAATGCAAGTTTTATGGGACAAATTTTGTACATACGAGTATAATAGGTAGCCATTTTCGAACAGATATGTTATTTAAGAAGGTACTTATATCATATAATGAGATAATGTATTACAAATAACAGTACTACAAAGCAATTTTTAAATGTTCATATATACAGATCACGTAAAGTGGTTACCGTAGTCTATGAGCGCTCGCAGCACTTAAGTATCACTCGCGCGATGCCGTCTCTGCTGCTAACACAGTTTTACACAGCTTTACGCAAAGTAGCATTAATAACCACTGCGGCACAGATCTCGTCAATATGTCACTGTTGCCAACAGTTACGCCCGCACAGAAATTGGCTTTTCAATTTTTACACTGGAACCCAGAATTTTCCTTTTGTTTTCAGGATAAACCAGTTGAGAATGCGCAAGCTTGCATTGCCAGAGGAACACCTGGCTCGTCAATTATATAACAATTCAATTTTTATTTTTTATTTTGTCGGCCATTTTGACCACGTTCCTTAACATTCCTATTCTACTTTTTTATGCTGAATCCGAATCTGAAGTGAAAATTCGAATATTGAAAAAAAGCGACAGACACACGCACACATAGACAACATATAGATTTCATATAGGAACGGTGTTCCTGAAAAGATAGGAATGTGTCATTCAAGATGGCGGGCGGACCTAAAGTTGACAACTCATACGTAGACCGCGTTTCTGGTACTTACTAAACGACAGCGTTTCGTAACGGCGTCATATAACCCACGTTATCAAAATGATCGCTGGTGTCATTATATTAACTTTGTCGTCCTGTTATTCAAATTGGTTGCATTATTTGTTCTTCGTGTAACGTAATCATTTTGTTTATAAAAATTCTAGATTTTTCGTGGCGCGTAATTTACAATATAGACATGCAGCAAGTAATAGTGCTACAGAAAACCTAGGTCTTAGTTATTAAAATTTCAACAATTTACGTACGTGTGTGTGCTTCAGCAATGATAAAAGGCCATGGCTCAGTATAGCGTATACGTCGCAGGATAATTAGAAAAAACGGATCTTTACGATACTCCTAGGACGATTGCCGACATCCATTTTTTTCGCAACATATATAACTAATAAGTGCGCGCACAAATAGCTTAATTGATTTATGTTGCATTATGTACCGCATAGCAAAAGCGTCAATAGAAAGAGGTTATTCTTTCTAGCGCGATCTCGTTCCCAAATCTATTAGGATTGACGGGGTCCGCTACTAAAAACTAAGGATTTAGTGAAGAGAAACTGAGTTTTACATGGAGTGTCTGCCGTCAGACCTCAACAGTCTAGCGGGGAAACCAGACCTGTTTTGAGCTTAGGTGGCTCGTCTTTAACATAATTTCAGGGACATGCGTGTTTCCTCACGACATTTGCCTTTACCGCCGAGTAAGGGAAAATTACTAATATGTACATAAATACAAAACTACGAATTTAGACGTACATGCTTCGAACCGGGTCTAGTGGGTTAATAGGCCGGTTCTTTATTCACTGAGCTATTACTGCTCTTATAGAACAGTTATAGAGAGTCTCTCTTTCTATACGGCTTTTAAAGAGAGAGGGAGGCTCGCAACGGTGTAAGAGAGCGGAACTAAGCGGTGGCAAGCATTTCAATACTGTATATACGTCTACTAATAACTGTGTAGAGTTTGCTACGTACAAATATAAACCTTATATGGGCTTCAACTGATATTTTTTATCTCATGGCCAACCTGATGCAGTTATAGTAAGCAGTAACCGTAGCAAATAGTGAACTTGTTATCAGTTATTAATCTTAAATAAAGGTCCCAGGATAAAAAGTGATTAACCGACCTTTTTCTATAATTTCCAAATTACGACTGAATTTGATAATTTTTAAAAGAACTCCTCAGGTATGGTCAATTATCGTACAGTGACACATTGTGACTTACAGAAAAATAGATACATATTGTTACAATTTTTTTTTCACCCCTGTAGTAAACGCTACGAGTACTGTAGGCGTCTTTGCATTGCATCAAAATACCGTATTCAAATCGGAATCGACAAGTTATCATTCAAAATGTATGGAATCTGAGTGAGAACTTTTGAAATCCATTTTGAATAGGGCTTTCTGGTATAATATCCCCACTAGCCACAAGCCACGTTCATGGAACCTCGTGCATGGAAGTTCGGGTTCCATGAGATATAACGAATTTTTTTTATTCTTTTTTTATACCACCAAGGTGACAAATAAGTATACGGCCTGCCTGATGGTAAACAGTCGCCGTAGCCTATGGACATTTGCAACACCAGGGGTGTCACTCGTGAGTTGCCAACCCTACTAGTAAATAACAGCAAGCTGTGTAGGCAGAGCTGATATTTTTTAAATTTAAAAAATATTTAAATATTGTATTTTTAATTTTTTTAAAATATATGGAACCCTGTACGACATCTAGCGACGAGTGCTGTTACTTTTTCTGTTGATGGGAGTGCAGTGCAGACTCTGCACTGCAGAGTGGCCGGCCATACGTTTTCCCATATGTTTTTTTTCTAATTGGAACGATTTTGGACCGTTCTGCCTCACCAACGAACATTTAAATTTCAAATTAAAGAATACAAAACTACAATATG
This sequence comes from Pyralis farinalis, assembly GCA_947507595.1. Classification (NCBI taxonomy): domain Eukaryota; kingdom Metazoa; phylum Arthropoda; class Insecta; order Lepidoptera; family Pyralidae; genus Pyralis; species Pyralis farinalis. The sequence goes on along the minus strand of OX382260.1, from coordinate 33,016,520 downwards.
TTAGCTATTAGTGTGTCGATTTTGGAGTTTCTCACTATTACCGTCTAAACGCTAGCTGGATGACATCAGTCTACCCCAAACGACAATTTTGAGGGTAATGTGGCTCAGCTGGCTATCGCAGCTCTGCCAAAAATTCTGCTTGGACAGGTGAAATAACTTACATATCCCATCCTATTTATATATATAAACCTGCATATAAGTGACAAAGATTATTATATACCTTATAACATGAACAGGCTTGCTTTAAAGGTAAAAAAAGGTACTTCCACATCACAGAAATCCACAGCTAAATAATATTTCTCTGGAGTATTTTTGCGTTGTAGTGAGTGAGTGAGATTATCACTTTTATATCCATCAGGCGGGCCATAATTCTGTTCTGTACCTTGCTTACCAATGAAACATCTCTTTAGTAAAGGTAATTTATAAAAGCTTTTCTGATTCAATTCCGGTTAATTAAATTCCAATGCGGTACTTGTACGGATAGTCGACTTCATGATTTATCGCTGGTATTATTACATTTTTGGTCTAATTAATGTCGGGAACCGACAAGTGCTGTGAACCCAATTATATTAATTATCCTTTTTAACCAACTTCATATGTAAAAAGAAGAGTGCCATTTGTATGTTATTTTGTTGTTTATTATGTGCATGTAAATAATCTCTTTTTAGTTGCATATTTTAGATATTTCTGCCAATTCTGGTTCATATAGCGATGTTTTTAAAAGACGACGAGTTCGGTGGCGCAGTGGTGAAACGCGTTGTTACGCTACTTCGACACCAACGCTCGTGGGTTCGATTCCCACACAGTACAAACATTTGTGTGCATGAACACGTCTGTTTGTCTTGGTCTGGGTATTTTCTATGTATAATAAGTATGTATTTACAAAAAAATGTATTTACGTATGTTTATCAGTTGTCTAGTACCCATAACACAAGCTTCGCTTACTTTGGGGCTAGATGGCGCTGTGTAATTGGTCCGACAATATTTATTAATTTTTTTATGCTACGTCGGGAGGCATACAAGCATACGGCCCACCAGATGTAAAGTGGTTACCGTCGCCTATAAATGATTGCAGTACATAAACTATCGCTCGCTCGATGCCAACTCTGCCGCTAACACAGCAAACCCTTAGGAGCTTACTGTAGACCTCACTCACACGCAGGAACACAACAACCCTCTAGAGAGTTGTTATTTGGCTGCGGTTTTCTATGAGGTCGAGATACTTCCCCAGGGGTACTTTGATGCGCCCTAGCTCTCTTAATTTACAGCATTGCAAGCATTTATAATCAGGCCGTATACTTGTACATTTCCCATGTTTTTCCGCTAATGTGCCACTTGGTATCTATACGCAAACCCAATTACAGACAATCTGGCCCCTCGTTCACTTGAGTTGAATTTTATAATTTATTTCTTCTTTAATACGAGGCGATTAATAGGTAATATGGAACATGTTTGTGGGATCGTGCAAACCCCTCAGCAATCTTGTAGCGTTATAAAGATACAATTACGTTCGTATGCGGCGGCAGCGTTACCTCTTCTCCCACGGGCAATAAAGGCATATCGACGTGACTGCACAAGATCCGCGGGGTAATAAACTCGTTTCGCTGTTTCGCGGGGTTGTCGGCGTGTTAACATGTAGGACTTTTCATCCTCACTGACTATTTGCTTGACTATAATACCATCCAATCCGCAGAAATTTGAAAAATGCCTGTCGGATTAAATACAATTATACAGTGTGTATCAGTGATAAGGTGGATAAGAAACCGATCTATTGACCAACTGGTCCACGGTTCGAATCCTGGCGGTGGCATGTATGTCTACCAGTAAATTCGGATTAATGTACATATTTGTCACTTGCTCGGCGGTGAATTAAAACATCGTGAGGAAACCCACATGTCCAGGAATTTATGTTTTGAAAGACGTGTGACCTAACCTAAGAAAGATTTGATTTTCCCTCTGGGTCCTCCTGGGTGGGTAGCTCTGACGGTAATCGGTCCATGTAAAAATCAGTATCTTCGTCAAATCTTCAGGCTCGGGTAGCGGATGCAGCCAATCCGATTAGGAAACGCAATAACGCAAAGAAGAAGAAGATTTTCAGCATTTCAACACGAAAGATGACGATTCTAGTCACGGATATCAACAACTTTTAAGATAGATGTGGAAGTGAAAAATAATCAATTCGCATTAGTTGATTACTTTTGTATGAGGAAGTCGAATCTTTAGTTGGGATTGCAGTGTTATTCTCTCAGTGAAGGTTATTTATGTAAATCACTAGATTCATCCCATTAAGGCTTGATAATGGATTTAATTATCAAGCCTAATATTCGCCTTCTGATACACCCTTTTTGATATATATATGATTCAATTTGATCAGCTTAGCATCAAAAGTATATGGAAAGGTAATTGAAAGGAGAATGAGGGTGAAATCTGATGAAATGCTGTGGGAGGCACAGAGGGGATTTCAAAATGGAAGGGGATGTACGGATCAAGTTTTCTCGCTCCGCAATATCGTGTAGAAGCATCTGGCTATAGACTAGAAGGTTTTCTGCGGTTTCGTGGATCTTGAAAAAGCATTTGATAGGATAGTGTGAAAGGAAATGCGGAGTATATTGCCGAGATATGTCATTGACGGTGCACTATTCCGTGCTGTGCAGTTTGTGCAGTCCTACAAGAATGGCTCAGAATGTGTGCGAATAGATGGCAACATATAACTCTGGTTTGATGTCATAATTGGTGTCAAACAGGGTTGCATGTTGTCTGCTAGGCTGTATATTCTCTGTCTCGGTAGTTGTCTACAGATAATAAGATCGACGAATTTAGGATTACGAATGGGTGACCTAGTGATGAACTGCTTTATGCAGACGATGTTGTCCTATTAGCAGAAACACCATCTGAACTGCAATCACTGGTCAACACGATTGTATAGAGAAAGGCTTACTATTGAATGCGAAGAAGACAGAGATAATGATAATTGAAAGAGAAGAAACGAGAACCAATGTAAGGATTACGGATGATGACGAACTTTTAGAACAAGGGAATGAGATTGTACGTTATGGATGAGAATTCAGCAGGGATGGAAGGTACACCGCTGATGTGGAAAGACAAGTGAGTACTGGAAATAGTGTGAATGGAGTGTTGGGAAAACTTCAAGGCAGTAAAAGCTTGAGCGAGAAGGTACAGTTCGCTATACACAATGCATTGCTGGTCCTGTGGTTCGCTATACGCAACGCTATGGAAGCGAGAGCTTTTACCTGAGGGAGACTTTTTACAGAAATCGTCTGCATGGGTACCTCCGTCTCACCTATTTTTACCGCCAAGCAGCTATATTTATATAGCTGTATTCGGGTTTGAAGGGTGAGATATGGCAGAGAAATTACAGGGTACTGTGACGAAACATCCTTAGGTCACAATATTGGCAGCGCGCGAGTAACATCCCCGTGGTGTTGCGAGCGTCAATAGGCTGTGGTGACCGCTTACCATCTGATGCGGGGCGCATGCTTGTTTGCCAATCTAGTTGTATAAAAAGAAAAAGTCCGTATTCGCAATGATTATGTTAGAAATAGAGCTGGTCTGAAAGAGAGTGTCGGGGTTAGAATAAGAAGAGGCATGCTTCATTGGTTCGGAGATGTAGAAAGAACGCTGGAAGAAACTACGCAAAAGTAGAAGGATGTGGGAGACGAGGTAGGCCAAGACTTACCTACCATGACCAAATCGATACTGATTTATCAGAAGGTGAGGTCAGTGCCCTTTTAAACCGGCGAGCGTGCATAAGAAGAACAATGAATTCTAAAGAAGCGAGTAAGGTTTTTAAGGAACGCGTCATGTGGCGCTCGGCTTTCTCTGCCTACCGCACAAGGGATTTGGCGTGAAGTTATAGATAGATATATTTATACAACATCGGGAGACATACAAGCATAAGACACACCTGATATAAAGTGGCTACCGTTGCCTATGAATTCTTGCAATACCTTAAGTATCAGTCATCCATAGACAGGTAGCGGAAGACGTCACTTAACTTGCCTGTTCAATTAGACGGCAAAGAAAAGCTTCTAAAAAGTGCGATGATTCCGAACATTTTTTTAATGTAATTTTACTGCTTATAACTCTACTGTGCTATCTAGGTCATCTTATTGGATGACCCTTCGACTTAACCGAATAAAGAGATTTTCCATAAAAACATAGTAAATTGTATTTATGTCGCGTCTGTCTGTACGTCGCAAAATAACAGTTTATGTGGATTGGCGCAGCTCCAGTGTGGCTCCGGTATTTGTGCCCTGTAGTCGACAGAACGCTGTCACATCTCGAAGTTACAAGAACTCAGCGGATTTTTAATGTGTAAGGACTGCCCTATTTGTTCTGTGATTTTTTTTATACCATTAAGGTAGCAAATAAGCGTACGGCCTACCCGATGGTAAGCAGTTGCCGTTGGCTATAAATATTTGCAACACCAGCGGTGTCACTCTTGTGTTGCCGAGCCTGTAAGAACCTCTTCACGCATTTCTTGAAGACCTCCATGCTGTAGTTCTTTGGGAAAATCTCGACACACGACTCATTCCACAACTAAATAGTTCTGGGTAGACAACTTCTTTGGAACCGCACATTACGCGATCACTGCGGTTTCAGTGTATGAGTATGAACTCCCAGCCATCGACGAGCTGTGCGAATGTAAAACGAAGCTGTTGGCATAATGTCGAATAACTCCTCGGAACACAATCCATTATACAATCGGTAGAACACGCAAAGGGAGCAAATTATCTTCTCAAATTCAACGGCTCAATATATTGTGTGGGGTCAGGATCATCCGATCGACAACGATCCTTACGGCTCGTCTCTGCACTGAGTCACAAGGTCCATGCTGGTATCCAGGTACTCCTGCCCAAACCTGGCTACAGTACTTCATATGCGGCCTCACTTGGTTCTTATATAAAATAAGTCTTTGCCTCAAGCTGAAGTACTGTTTGGCCCTGTTGAGCACACCAAATTTCTTTGACGCCAGCTTGACCTTCCCTTCCAGGTGACTTCGGTTCTGAATTCCAGCGGTGGAGTGAGTGGTGTGTTCTGGAATTGGGAGAACGCATCAAACAGACGTTTTCTTAGCGGTGAACGCGCAGACTTGTCTTGTCAAGGTTGAATTGAACCAAGTTCAATCGCTTCCAGTCAGATATTTTACTCAAAGTCCATTCTAATTCAGAACAAGGGAACGAGGGATCCTAGCACGGATCATCTGTATAATAAATAACTGGTCCATATTCGTTCTCATAAAAAAAATATTCCTATTTTTGTTTTACTACCGATTTGTATTCATAATAATCACTCTCATAATTTTCTTTCCTCAAACTTTTTTGTTCATAATATTTTATTACTACCAACGGAACTCATAACCAAAACAAATTTATGTGTCAGAATGATTAGGATTTTCGATCATAAGTACAAGAAATAGTTTTGCTAGTTTGCCACCCACGTTAAGTGAGAGGTTACCAGTCAGTAAGGGTCCTAGAAACCGGCGGGCGTGCATGAAAAGAGTTAAGAATGTTAAAGAAGCGAGTGAAGTGTGTAAGGACTGAGTCTTATGGCGCTCGATTTTTTTTTATACTACGTCCTGTCGGTTGTATGCCCAAGGATACGGCCCGGCTGATGTAAAGCGGATATCGTAGCCTATTAACGCTAGCGATATATTAAGTATCATTCGCGCGATGCCTCCTCTGCTGCTTACACAGCAACTCCTTGGGAGCTTACTGGTGACCTCACCCACACGCAGGAATACAACAACTCTCTAGGGAGTTGCTATTTGGCTGCGGTCTCCTATGAGGTGGAGGCACTTCCCCCGACGGGCAGTTTTGATGCGCTTTCTCTTAAAACATCCAGACCAAGACTAACAGACATATACATGCACGCAAATGTTGGCCTTGCGTGGGAATCGTACCACGAGCGTTGGTGTCAAAGTTACGTCATTTACGACTGAGCCACCGAGCTCATCGGTTCTCTCTTCCTACCCCGCAAGTAATTTGGCGTGAAGCTATAGATAGATAGTATAAGAAAATATATCAAAACAAATATTAGTACAAACCATGTGCATTATTAGTGATATTATGAATTCTGATGATTATGAGTTTCGGTTCGGTTTATCGGAGCAACTACCGTCTACCACGGCTTTTAACTATCAGGGGGATAAGAAGCTGGCAACCCACTTGCACATACCCTCGGGAAGCTCGTACGATGGTAACTTCGACAGAAGACTCCTATGCTAGGCGCCTTTCCCATATCTAGGCTGATAGCCAATGCCTCACCTTGATTTTCCATCGCTGAATCCTAGCGGTGTATAAGAGACACTAGAAGATCACTAGTCGAACGTCCATGGCGAAAGCCGTATTGACGGTCGCTGATGAAGTCGTGATCCTCTAAGTATCCAAGGAGTCGTATGTTTATCACACGCTCCATCACCTTGGAGAGAAGGGAGGTTATGGCAATAGGCCTGTAATTCGATGGATCTGATCTGTCACCCTTTTTGGGCATCGGGTGCACATTGGCGGTCTTCTATGAAGACGGGACTTGCCCAGTGGAGTACGAAAGCACATAAAGGCGCATCAGCACAGAATACAAATCAGGCGCACACAGCTTTAGCACCACTGTCGGTAAGCTATCTGGCCCACGCGACTTATGAATGTCGAGGGAGAGCAACGCCGACCGGACATCTCGCTGGGTAATTCAGATTTCTGGCATTGAGCTACTGCACTACGGGATTAAAAGTGGCACAGCTCTCCCGTCATTCATAGTCGAGTTAGAAGCAAAGAGTTAGCTCTCTCTTTAGCACTGTAGGCCAGATTGTTTTCTGCAAGGTTCCGGTTTCTACAATAGTGGTATGGACGATTGACAAAAGATTTCCTTTGCAGCTTTAGCCAACGACCAGAAAGTACGGCTCCCAGATGGAAGGCTAACAAGCCGCTAGCCAACTATATTGACGACGAAATTTTGAAATGATGAAATTTTGCTGAGGCGATTACCCTATTACTGGCTCTCGAGGCAGCATTCAGTTGGCGTTTCAAAACAGATACATACATACATACATACGGACTCCCCGGGGTCCAAGCCTCGAAAGCAGCCTGTTTCAGAAGTTTAACTTCTCTGCAAAGCCGATTAAACCACGACCGCTTGTTAGCTTCTACAGCAGTCGCTAAGCGATTGGGAATGTAAACATTCCATGCTACCCAATATGGCCGCAAGCCACCTCAGTCACACAGGATTTGACAGCATCGTTTTTGAAACAATACTGCCTCTACGTTTACGATGCATAGAATTCACGCAATGCGTCCCAGTCTGCCGATTAATAGTGCCATACGCGACGCCATCCGTAGGCCAAGGAGTGTTATGTCTATTGATTGTGTCCCTGCAAGGGATTAAATAATTCCTTTAAAGAATCGTTGACTCATCAAATCGTGACGATCTTTTGCTACTATTTGCCTCGTCTCTTTTTCGCTGTCTTCTCACATTTGGACCATACACTAAAACTAACACAGTCTAATTCGAGCGCTATTGGAATATATTTTTCTTCGCACTCACACATATGTATAGATTGTGTTATTTTATGGCTATTGTTATAAACGTAGTACAAAAGAAAAACGAATAGTTATTTATTGAAATAGTGAATTATATTGTATATTACACATGATATTAAAGCACTAAGCCTGAATATTGAATACTCAAGTTCTCCCTGAAAATAAATCTTTTATTTAAATTAAATTTAAGGACCTGAATATTCAAAGTCGTCTCTAAAAAAGAGATAAAAATAAAGTGAAATTAATTTAGAATAAATAGGTTCTAAGTTTTTATAATATCTATTAAATGTAATCTATTTTTGTTTTATTTTATTACACCCTATCAAATTTGATTTAGTAGACGAAAAACCCCTAGAACTCATATCTCTCTCTTGTCTCAAATCAAAACAAATTTCACAGACACATTTCATGCTCGTAACAACAACAACAATGCTCGTATTCTTTAGATTCCGACCCTACTAATACTGCATTACATAACTTCTACCCTCGCGCCATTTCAGTTTAGCAATCAGTTAATAACACTTTTGGAAAAGGGTTAAAGTACAGTATTCTCGCAAAAATAACACAAAAATCGCTAGAATTAAAGATCCCAGAAAAAATATTATTGTAAAAAGTGTGTGTTTAAAAAGTGTTAAAATTTTGTAAAAATTCGGAAGGTAAACAAGCATACGATCCACCTGATGTGAAGTAGTTACCCTGAATTGCCACGCCCCTTGTATAAACAGCAATTTCTCATGACCTTACTGGTATACCTAACTCACTCGCAGAAACGCTACGACCTACTAGAGAGTTGTTAGTTGACTGCAGTTTTCTGTGGTTACTTTACCAGTGTTATTATTTTAATACCTCCCTAAACTATAACGATTGCCACATGGAGAAGTCGCAAAAATGTTTGAAGGAACCTAAAAATAACATATATATTTAAACCGTAAAAAAATATAGGTCTGATTAAGCTGAAAATGTAATCGGAGCTTAGTTATCTAGAGATACGCGTAGCGAATAATAAAGAAGAAAAACAAACGCATGCGCCAACATCTATACCATTATTTTGTCCCCACCGCAAGGAAAAAGTTCAATAAATGCCACGAAGACAAATAAATACAGAAACGAGCTGACCGCACAGTATCTGACGACGTGCCTGTTTCGAAATAGAGGCGATAACAAATCATTTACAGGGCAGTTTTTGGAGACACCACTGCGCAAACTCCATTACATTTATTACAAAAAGCTACCATATTCGATTCATTGTTATAGTAACCTTATTGGCAGCTATAGAGTGCTGGTGGATATTTGATTGACATGTTTGAGGTACATTAAAATATCCAATTTGCTTCCGAAGTTAGTTCATGAGAAATAGCGCTGGGTAGCACCCAACGGCTACGATTAGATATGTACCGTCACTGCCATGGATGCTCCATTTGTCTCTACCACAGTTGCTATATGAAACAAACGAACCATACAATATCATACCACCTTAGTGGTATTAAAAAACAATGCAACCGCTATCGTTTTCACAATATATTTGACAAAAAATCTGTACTATATACTGCGTGAATCACTTGTGTCCAAAAATTGCCATTTTTTAATAAAAAAAAATAAATACGGAGTTAAAGGGTTGGATTTATAAATATTATTTTCCTAGCGTTATCCCGTTATCTAACCTAATATAATTATTTGCACTTGCGGATTTCCCCGTGGTATTTTCGTTCGCGCCGAAAAATGATAATTACAAAGATATACAGAAATCTGATAATACTGATTTAGTGGTCCGTGCCTACGCCAGACCACAACTAAATTGGTTGTAGGCATAACAAACTAAGTAATTTTGATAGTGCTTTTATTATTTCAAGAATGTATACGTAAAGTGCAAAGCTGAATCGAGTTATTTAAAATGAGACCAATAAATGGAGTTATAAAAACCTAAAAAAAATCAAACTACTGTAAATATATTATTCTATATCTGTTAGTGCAGCAAATGCGAAGGTTTCCAACTAACATTAGGATATACTCAAGACGAGCGAGGGATTTCAAATCGACCCCGCCCAACTCTTTCACTCCGACAAATTGAAAACGCAAGGAGGTTCTAATGCGTTACGTACGTTTTAGAGATTGGTATGTATAGACGTACAAATGCTTTACTTGATTGCATGTTGGATAGAATACAGTAGAGTATTTATTTATTTTAAACATTTTATTTTTCTTAAATAAATATGTTCATAAACCATACTCTATTTTGACAATTACATTTTTCATATATTGCAAACAAGAATACAGCCTGCCAAACAAATCAATGAACCGCCTAAATATCTTAGCGATTTGAGCCTACTGACTAGTGGGCATATAACATATATACCTAGTCTTGCCATAAATACTGAAACAAAGAAAAAAATAATTTTCTATTACAAATAACATTTATTACTTTTACAGTGTGTTAGTTTAATACATAAATATAAAACAATTTAAAATATAAAAAGCTTATTCGAAGTGGTCTCCATTGGCTGTCATACAGTCCTTCACACGCTGAGGCCAGTTATCAATAGAAGCACGCACTCTTTCCAAGGGAAAATCGTCACTGCCAATCGTACGGATTGTTTTAGGGACTCCAATTTATCATGGCGGTTAGAGCAAGCCGTACTCTCTAAAACTGACCATAAATCATAATCCAGCGGATTAAGATCGGGACTAGACGACGGCCAGTCTTCAGCTCTGAAGAAGTCCGAAACGTTCATTTCCAACCAAGTCTGCGTAGACCGAGCTTTATGACCCGGCGCCGTCTTGCTAGAAGGACCATTCTTGATTATTGAACATGGTGTTGTTAAGGGGCTTCACTACCTTCTCAAGAATATTAAAAACAACAAGAAGTTAAAATATTGCTCAATTGTAAAAGAATTCTCATCCGTAAACAAAATTTTTCTGTGACCTCCCTTTGCGTACCGCTTCAGTAGTAGTTTCGATTTTACCACCCTATTCTTTTTTAAATTATCAGTGAAGAAATGTCCAGTTATAGGCTGCAAGTCCTAAGTCATCTTTTAAAATACGCGACATTCGCGGTTCTAGGTGCTATCTTCATCTGCCGAGATAAAATCTTTTGCTTTCGGACAGGATTTCTTCGAATTCTTTCCCTTACTGCTTTGACCACCTTTTTCGTACGAACACTACGTGGACGGCCAGATCTTTTTCTGTCACAAACAGAGGAGTTCTCATTGTACCTATTAATAGCCCGGTACACAAACATTTGACTAATACCAAGCGTATGGAGAGTTTTTAAAATTGCATTTGGCTCCATACTTACTTTGTGTAATGCAATCACAGCGATTCGGTTCTCTTTATCACCCCACTCCATTTTAATATCGCAAAATATTGTACAATGTATTGGCACCAAAATGAGAAAGCTCAATGAACAATCATATAAAAATGACAGATTCCAAATTCAAATGTAATATTTTGTTTATTTTTAATTGTAACAGTATTTATGGCCAGACTAACTATATATAAAGCTCGCATTAAGAGAGGTAGGGCGCATCAAAGCAGCCCGTCTGGGGAAGTACCTCCACCTCACAGAAAACCGCAGCCAAATAACAACTCCCTAGAGGGTTGTTGTGTTCCTGCGTGTGAGTTAGGTCACCAGTAAGCTCCTAAGGAGTGGCTGTGTAAGCAGCAGAGGAGGCATCGCGCGAGTGGTACCTAATATCGCAAGCGTTAATAGGCTCCGGTACGCGCTTTACATCAGGTGGGCCGTATGCTTGTATGCCTCCTGACGTAGTATAAAAATAAAAAAATGATTTCGCGACTTTTGACGCATTTTTCAGTGTTTTGTACTAAAACTTCTCTAGGTATCGAATTTTTTCATTAGATTCACTCATTTTGGCGGACACAAAAACAATAGAAAATACGGGAAACTATTATTTTTTCCCGATCTATTAAAAAACTCCGATCATTTGCACATGTATTATAATAAAAAAAATCAATGGCTACTTGTAATCCAGGGCAAGTCTGCCGGCCAAACAGACGTGACACGAAAATTCATGTTAACGTATTGAATGTAAAACACAACAGTTGTTTACCCGACTGTGCCCGTGTTGAATATTCAGCTCGGCGTTTTGGAAGGCAAATTCAAATTTTTATTTACAAAATCAAAGTGACATCGGTTTACGTTTGCCTTCGCGGTTTTAGATTTTTTTGCTACGTTAATTTTTGGTTTACATTTTACGGATTATCATTTGAGCTAGAATCGTTTTTTGAACTACACTATAAGGAAAAGCGCCCCTAAACCGCTACTTCATCTGCGAAGAATTGAAATTTGTTCACAAGTTAATCGGTTTTTTTGTTTTCTGCGGAAACCTAATTATTTTATCAAAAAATGTTGCCTAAGTTACTTACCCATTTAATTCAGTTATCTACTATCCTACCGACTATTATACCGACAAAATCGATCCTCCCGTTTCGGACATTAGCCTGACAAACTGAGAGATAGACAGGCAAAATTAAAAAAAATATATATTTTCTGGTATAATTGCCAACTATACATATGCATTTAGTAAAAAGCTGTTGTTTTTACATTACAAACAGACACTTCAACTTTATTTACTTGTATAGATGAAGATTTTGGATGCCATAACAATTTGATCTGTTGCCGGTTTGATTCCGTGGCAAATCAAAAAAATGGTTGTGAATAATTAAGGTAATCGCGTTAATGTAAATACACACATCAAAAGTGTCTAGGGATCAAGCATTTTTATGCGGATTTCTTGAGATTGAGATGTGGCTTTGTAATAAAAAAATATATAAAATATATAAACGTATACGACACTGGAGAACCCCTGGACGCCAACAGCGATTAAAATCCTGCCAGGAAGTCCATCCTTATAGTGGTGGAACCATCATGGTATGGGCGGGTATTTGGATCGGAGGAAGAACTGAGTTGATTTGGATCAGAGGCAACCTCAACGCTCAAATTTGTGCTGAGACGATTGTATCAGACGTCATCGTTCCTCTACAAGTGCAAATCGGTCCCTTATTTCAGTTAATGCATGATAATGCACGACCGCACACCGCAAGAGTTGTAAGACAGACTCTCGCCGCAGCTAACATCAATGTCATGCCCTGGCCTGCTCAGTCGCCAGACTTGAACCCGATTGAGCATGCATGGGATATGCTACAGAGAAGAGCTCTGCCGAATATGGAGGGTATCCAGTCGCAAGAAGACCTTTTTTTGTTGTTGCAACGAACATGGGCGGCCATTCCACAGCGTGATTTGGATGAACTCATTTTGAGTATGCCAAACCGATGTTCTTGTGTTGTTAGTGTTCGCGGTAGAAACACGGATTATTAATTGTTTAAGTTACCCAATAAAATTTTAAAGAAAACTGTTATTTCAGTCTTTTTTTCGAACTTTAATGTTAGTGGTTCAAATGTCAAAAATCCCTTTATTATGAAAATGGCAAATTTCTTTATTAATGCAAAGGTGACTTGGTTTATCGTTACTGTAGACAAACGAAAACACTTTATTTGATGAATCCTTAAAGAAAATTTTAATTAATATCAATCAGGAGAAAAGTTATTGCAAAAATATATGTTGATCCCTAGACACTTTTGATGTGTGTACTTGCACTTGTACAGATTCCACTTCACAATTTTATTTTATAATTATTTTTACCGACCGGTTTCGTCTTTACGGCATTATCAAGGTCTAAACGCGATGTCTTCAAAATTCCACCAAGCGCCTACAATCAACAGTATCAACATAATTAAGGTAATTTCTGATTACCAGAATTTACACCACATCAACACATCAACCCTTACTCATCCCACTGCAGGGATTCGTGTCTCCATTCAACCGAAGGGGTTTAGAGCATACTCCACCGCGCTGCTCAAATGCGGATTGGCGGAGGCCAGTGTTTTCAAGCCGCCCGAGGGCCACTGACTTAGCTTAACGACTGTCATTTATCGACAACAGATGGGACCGACTGCTTAACGTGCCGAGTCGAGATAGTTAAACCCATCCATAGACAGGCTGCGGTCGACGTTGCTTAACCTGCGTGTTTGGTTAGAATGACACGCGCAATGACCTCATCGAGATCTCACAGAATATCCACACCGGTCATTAAACATCCCACTGCAGAGGATATAGGTCTCAGTTAAAGGGGGTTTTGAAGAACACTTTCGTTTGATCATTTGACGAGCCCGGTAGTGGAGTTTAGCAATGCTACTAATACCTTCGCTCGTGCATTCTATTCCCACACAGGGCATATATATGTGTGCATGGATACGTCCATTTTTCTTGGTCTGGATAATTTCAAAAGAGGTAGGGCGTATCAAAGCATCCTCACTAAGGAAGTACCTCAAGAAAGCCGCAGTTAAATAACAACTCTCTGGAGGTTTTTTGCATTCCTGTGCTAGAGTTAGCCGTTTTGCGCGTTTCGCCTCTCTTGTTGTGTTATCAGCGGGAGTGGCAATGTATGAATAATATTTCATGTACAGCAAGCGTTGTGTAATCACTCTTTACATTAGGTCAACTGTACTATTGTATGCCTCCCGGTGTTGTTTAAAAAATATGCTCCGCCACGTCGCTCAGCTGTGTATTAGCGTGGGCCAGCGTGTTCAAGCCGCCTGAAGGCGACTGACTAAGCTTAACGACTGTCATCTATCGACTACAGCTGGAACCGGCTTAACGTGTTCTTTGTTTACGGAGAAGCTCAAGAGAGATAAACCAGTAAGCTCGTGAGGAGGTGCTGTGTGAATTCATTTCACTCATCTATTGTAAACACTCATAGGCTACAATGATTTCACGTCAGTTGATTTGCATTCTTGTTTACCTACTATAAAAAATGTGACGATAACATAAACAAATAAGAACTCCCTGGAGTATCATTGTGTACTTACGATAAAGTAAGTTAAGAAGTGGATGACGATCTCAATAAATTAGTAAACGTGATAAGGCTAGGAAAAAGAAGAAAAAGTCTATGACGAATAAACCTCAATCACTTTTGTCACCTCTAATCTCTAAAATACATCGTAAATTTTATCAACACTTACTTCATTCGCCACAAGCATTTCATTTAGCAGACAATACGTGTATTTCATCCCATGGAATGTCTAAAAACAACTGTAAAAGAGAACGCCTCAACCGCACCCATTAGTTAGGAGTGAATGTTCGGGCCAGGCTATTACACGATGGAGCGAAGTGGTAAAACAGAGTACAACCGGCGGAATTCTAAACACTTTTTAGTTTCAGTCGTATAAGGTTCAATGTACCAACTGTTACACTAAAAATATGTCATATTAACATCATCATTGCGAATACGGTCTACAAAAGTTACGCTTGCGTCACAAATTTTGCGCAACGCTCGCATTTGTACCACGTTCATCCTACTTTCATGCTCTCTCTGCCATACTACAAAGTAAAATAACATGTTAATTAACTTTATTTAAGACTAATATTTACAAAAAGACGGATTCTAAATTTTAGTTTTGTCTTTGAGGACTTAAGGTGGAGAAAGTTCACTGTTCACTGGTCGGCAGCACGCTGTAGTGGAGCTCGCCAGCGAACCTCAACCAGCGAGCAGGTCCTTGAGGGGCTCACGGACGTCGAAGATCACAAGGGTAAATAAAGGGTTTGAAATATAGGGGTTTCAGATACAACCATCCATGAATGGCCGTATCTGAAAACCCCATATTTCACATTTTATTAAATAATTGAGCTGTTTATTACATTGTACGAGAACAGAAGTGCCCCAATTCTTTATTTGTTTAGCTGTTTATCCATTAATAAGAAAATAGATTCAACTGTTCACCTATTCAAAAGCATAGATATTAGTATTTATGAATGCTGCCAAATGAATGGTTGGCATCATAAATGAATATACATACATATATATATATTATTCAATATATTCAATAGATAGGAGTTAGTTCGGATACAGCTTTCTAAAGATATTTGATAAACGTCGTCGCCTCAGTACCTATTTGATTGGCATATGAACAGACTTATATTCACCTATTGAGTAGTTAGTATGTATCAGATGGTCTTAGTGACAACGGCTAGAAGGATCATATTAAACAGCATGAATTCTCAACAAGTCCTGTTGTTTTCATTTTCATCAATTTTTTTCATCTTACTACTGAAATTCGAAACAACATCTTGATTATTATGCGCATTTTCTTAATTATTGACGACTTCTTGTACAGGCGCCGATTTTAGTATTCCTGTAAAGGGTGGCGGCAATAGGGGTGAGGTGAATAATACAAGTTTTCGTACTGAAATATATAAGAGTATTATTTAGT
This sequence comes from Pyralis farinalis, assembly GCA_947507595.1. NCBI lineage: Eukaryota > Metazoa > Arthropoda > Insecta > Lepidoptera > Pyralidae > Pyralis > Pyralis farinalis. Next base: position 33,000,684 of record OX382260.1, on the reverse strand, counting down.
GACATTGTAGTCAAAGTGATGTACATTTTTGGTCACAATGAATCTCTATTTTTTGTTTAGAAATAAGAGAATGTATGAATGCATGTATAAGTACTAACACGAGTATCGATATATCCTTGTGCAACCCTTCATTCCGCAATTTCGTTGGATGATGATGGTGGTGATAGCGAAAACTCCAGTTATTTTCGAGCTGCAATGCTGAATAAAGATAATTGTATAGATAATAATTTGATTATTTCTATCTATTTATCGAAAAGTAGAGTAATTTTATAAATAAATCTTTCGCGTCCAAACTGCTGCTCCGATTTTGATAAATTTTTGCATGTAGATAGTTTGACTCGCAGACATAGCTTACTTTTTATCAATACTTAAGCAATACTTGATAAAATAAATTCTTACTTATGTAAATCGCATAAATATTTTTTTAAATTACGGACATAGTTACTTTTTACTACTAAACAACTCACAGTGAATTCTCAAAATATACTAATATTTTCACTTTTTAATTTTTAACTATTTATATTCATTTCAATTATTGATCATAAAGTTCAAATTGCGTACAAACTTGCTTTTTCTAAATTTGGCTTCATCCAAATATATACTTGGCGCCCGACGTTTGATGATCCGTCATTATTCGTAATTAAACTCAGCAGTTTTCTAACACTACCATACGCTTGCGACTCTGCTTGCTTTGAAGTTTTTGACGAGCTCGGTAGCTCAGTCGTGAATGACGCGACTTTGACACCAACGCTCGTGGGTTCGATTCCCACACAAGGCAAACATTTGTGTGCATGAACATGTCTGTATGTCTTGGTCTGGATGTTTTAAGAGAGGTAGGACGCATCAAAGCAGTCCGTCTGGGGAAGTACCTCCACCTCACAGAAAACCGCAGCCAAACAACAACTCCCTGGAGGGTTGTTGTGTTTCTGTGTGTGAGTGAGGTCACAAGAAACGATGGAAAATATAAGTGTTCGTTAGACTTGATGTCTGTGTAATCACATATTGTAGTACGTCGGATCTACATAGCATACGACTCCTGATGTACGGCGGTTACCGTCTAGTCTATAGAATGCTTTTAATACAAGGAATGTTTAACTTGCACGTCACATCCGTTGCTAACGTTCACAAAAGTTTCCAGTCCATCTATTCTTGTACCCTACGCCCATTCGATAGGGACACATTTGCTAATCGATAGTGTGCACCATGTGCAGGTGAGGTGAGGTGAGGACGCAATAACTACAATTAAAACTAAAATGGATCCAGAAAAAGAATCATGGTGCTACATCATCAAGGATAAGGTACATCAAGGAATTTGTACGATTAACTAAGAAAGACTTTAATACTTGGCCGTCAACTCTCATCGGTTCATGCGAGTGTTAAATAACTCACAGAAACATAAGAGGGTTAAATTAATTACAATTTTTTAAATATATAATAATAGCATGTCATAATTATGTAGTATTTACCTTATACTTATCTTTCAATTATAACATTATATACTGGCTTATAAACTAACACAATCTTGTAATGTACTACTCAATTACATATTAAACGTTCTATCTACGAGTATATAATATTGTAAGCTCGGTGTATGACGAAAAAACAAAACAACAACAGTTTTGTTTTTTCGTCATACACCGAGCTGATATTTCAAGATCTCAAAAAATGATAACCTGTGAAAAACGTAAAATTTCGACACCAGAAAACCAGTATTACTATCATATGAGAACAAATATACAAATATATATAGCTTTATGTACACTGTAAATATACAGCTGCAAACTGTTTATTGAATACCCAGTTTGCAAATCTAAGCATTTTTGCGACTGCGTTCAAAAACAGATTAGTTACGTATAGATTGAATATCGCTCAGGAAGACGAGTACCTCGAAAAAGAAGCATTCCTAAGTAATAACCAAACACCAATAATATATTTGATCAATATGCCATTGAGTAAACACAATTTCATAAAAATTTATGTTGTATCGTTTGCCTTTTCCACATAACTGGAATTTGAAGAAAACCAACTAAAGGCGTTCAATTGTAAATTTGAAGTTATTTATAAGAGTACCGATTTGAATGAATTTTTAACGAATGTAATAGATACATTGAATGAGAAATTATCCGAATTCCAACACTGTCAATCAGAGTGATCATCCGTTTCTATGAGTATAGTGGCGGGATTATACCCAGCAAAAGGCAATGTTTGCCATAAAACTGAAGGAATGACATTTCCTCCTACGCTTAATGATATTAAACAATTAGCCCAAAACAATACTAGCATCAGTATTAACATTTATGGATTACGAAAGAATATTGTGACTTGACCTCTTTATGTATCTAAAAATAAAAATAAAATGTATATCAATATACTATATATTGAAGACCACCACATGGGATACTATTATTTGATTAAAGACCTCGGAGGTTTAGTGCGACATCAAGTCACTCGGTACAAAAGTAACGTTTATTTATATGATGCATGTTTACATTTGTTCAGTAGCGAAACAAAGTATAAATCTCATAATTGTCTAAAATTTTATCTATTTTACCGAACAAAAAACTATATTAAAATTGAAAAATTATGAAAGGCAACAAAAAATTAATTTCGTTTGTTATTTTATTGTGATGAAAGTAATTCAGCAAAGACTCGAAATTTCATCCCCCGAAAGCTAGGGTTAAAACCCTCTTGCAGCGTATTTTGGTGCCATTGATTTGAATTTACTGCGTGATGATGCGCGTGCGATTGGTTGGTCGAGAATCTATGCTGACTCTGTAGATGGACAAATAGAATTATTTATTAACAAAATTAGTCATCTTTATAACCAACATGCCCCTAGTTGTCCAGTTAAAGTAAAGCACCTTCCTGCACCATGACTTACTGATGAAATTAAAGAATTAATTAAAAGAAAGTGCCAAGGCCAAATATAAAACCGACCCAGACAGGTATCGTAATCTATATATACGAACTCATAACATTGGTAATAGGATGTGCCGGGATGCAATGCCAACATATCCACAAATCTGTTCAAATCGGTGATCCAGTAAAGGTCTGGAAAGTGTAGAAGTCACTTGGAGTTGGGTAAAATCGAGCTGACTGTCCTATTAATATTGACATCGATAACCTTAACCGGCAATTCTTTTCGTCAGCAACTTTTGAATTCAATAATAAATACCAAACTCTTGACGAGATGTCATCACTCCCAACTCCAAACTATCCTCCTTTCTTTTTTAATCAGTTCACTGAATGTGATGTCGAGAAGAACGTACTTTCGGGTGCTTCGAATGCGGTGGGGGACGATAACATCAGTCTTCATATGATATTACCTATCCTTGACATTATCCTTCCTGTAATTACCTTGATCCTCAACAAATCCGTCACTTCTGGTGTTTTCCCCTCGGCTTGGAAGAAGGCCTACCTTACCAAAAAAATCGAATCTTTTTCTCACTTAGATTATCGTCCAATTTCAATTCTCTCTTTTCTTTCTAAAGTATTTGAAAGCCTTGTTGAAAAACAACTTATCGAATTCCTTTCCAAAAATTATATCCTCAATCCATTTCAATCTAGTATTCGTTCAGGTCATAGTATGACTGGTACTTTAGTTAAAATCACGGACGATAGCCGCTTCGCTATGGACTCGTCACAACTGACTGTTTTGTGTCGATTAGACTTTAGTAATGCATTCAACCCCGTCGATTTTGATATAATTTTGGAGCGACTGGGTTCTCTTGACATGTTTCCTACAGTAATTGACTGGTTTCTTCATACCATTTATGAATGGTCGTACCTAAAAACTACTGTAAAACTACTATAATATTTATACTACTATTTCAACTACTGTGAGACATGAGGTGATTACCTATTATAATCCTAGTATAATTAAATTATAGTATAGGAAATCAATTTTATTAGGAAAAGTTGAGTATATTATGCCTACGTGAGAGTCGAACAATATTTTCTCCTTATTGTATTATCAACAGTTATCATTTCTTATTTTCGTGTGACAAACTTCTTGGATAAGGCAAATTTTAACGTTTCGTAATAATTTTTGACTATGTGAACAACTATAGATAGCGATTTGTGTATTACAACCAATACTAGGAGCAGTGGTCGCACAGTGGATAAAGTACGGAAAGAAATGGATGACTATATATTTTTTAAGAGTACGTGAATATTTCTACATATCTGTGTCCGTTCACTCTATTTTCCTGTAATTTTTCCATGACCATTTGTTAGCTGGACGATGGCTCTACCAATTTTTTTTGTAATAAGGTGGCAAACAAGCATACGACCTATCTAATGGTAAGCAGGAATACTCACTCAGTTAAAAAAAATGTACAAGATCTCGCTATTCAACCCGTACTATACATCTGTAGACGGTAGTGCCATCCATATAAGACGCCAGCCGGCGTGCAGAGGTGAGTCTCGTCGGGGCCAGAGCACTTGGGCCTGAATGATGACAATATTGCTCGAATTATTATCTGTTGATATTTGCAGGCACTTGAATAACATGATAATCTACGCGCATCCATAAACCCGACGGGTCCCTGTCTGCAAGACTATAAGACGGCGACAACTAACATTCTCCCGAACAAACATGCATATCCCGGCACGACACTCGTAAAGTGGTGTTCGTGCTTGTACTTAGGGTATTGTAGGGATTTTGCGTCTTCGTGAAAAAAATAATCAAAAAAAGATCCGTGAGAAATAAAGTCAAGGTAATGGTGAATGGCGTTGATATTTAAGTGTCCCCAGTCCCCTGATATTGCAAAATTACATATTTAATGTAGAGGGGACGGCCGCTGTAGTAATACATTTCTTTTTTTGTTTACCATTAAGGGTGTAGAAGTTAAAAAGTCAATAAACACTTTGGCTTGATAAGTAAAAAAAAACATTGACCTTTGTACCGTTCTCATATCGTGCGTGATCTGTTCTTAGATATACGTTACTATGCCTTTAAAATCTTATTAAGCTTTGTAATATCCATAGTAATGCTGTAACTAATAAAAAGCTAATGTTTCAACTCTATATTGATTCGATACGTTGCCCAGAACTTTAATAAAATCCTAGACAAGATTTACACAGATAGCCAAATAATAGTCAGTCTAGATTCTCTTGGACACGGTCCCGGACACAGGGACTCGGAGATATATTGTGTCTTAGATATGGGAATACAATTTACAGTTGGTCACTGCACAATGCAATTGAACGGAGTGCGCTTTAAGTGAAAGATTTAACGGACACAGATTAAGAAGGTAATGCACAGAGGTGCCAGCGTGACAGTTGACGAAACTATTGCTCATCATAATTTCAGCCTGTATCCACATTAGAAATCCACTCGCATCGAACCTGAGGGACGTGCATAAATCGACTACTTACAGATCTTTCGGGTTCTTCGCTCCATCTAGTGGGGGCCATCCCACACTGCGTGTACCGATACGATAACCTTTTATAACCAGCGATTGTCGGGTTTACGAGTAATGTGGCAACAAACAAAACAAACAGACAGACCTAATCAACTTTTTTTCTTCTTATCATTATCCCGTCTCCTAATCTCTTAAGATTGGCGGGATTCGCTACCTAAGCCTAAGGATTTGGCGAAAATACTGATTTTTACATGGAGTGACTGCCGTCAGACCTCCACAATCTGAAAGAAACCACACCAATCCGAAAACACAAATTTAGTGGTACATGCTTCAAACCGGGAACCAGTAAGGCAATAGGCGGGTTCTTTATAAACTGAGCTATCGCTGCTCTATAGACCTAAATGCCCTTTATTAAACATAATTTTGCTCACCCATTCCACGCCTTTCTTCAACTCAATAAGAGTAATGGTCCTATGATGGATTTGTCATTTATAGCATGTTATTCTAATGACTAACATCTACCACCCATGGTATGATGATGGATGCCTCTTGGAGAGACGAAGCATGCATGGGACAGAGATGACCAGGGCAGCACTGGCAACGGCCGAGACGATAGCAGCCGCCATGGCATAATGACGGCATGCATCTACTATCGGTAGTGGGCAGGCAGGTAGCAAATTGGTGTTTCCACACAAAGCAGGTTAGATCAAATTACTTATGAAATAATTTATAGCAACGCAAGATACATAGTATTAGTAGTAGATACAAATGTTACCGAAATCTATGAAGACCTTACTTGAACGAATGCAAGAATTCTACAGTGAGCTATAGGTTGTACGATTGACCTTATCGATTGGATTGGAGACGGCTATGTAAGGAATCTTGTTGGCTACTTTACTTACAGCTACTCTTTAGAAACTTGCTGTTTCCTCACTCCCTCTCAGAACACAACCAATCAGAGAGTTGGTATTCAACTACGCTCTTCGGCAAGGCCGAGAAATATTTTTATCAGGGTGCTTAATTAAATTTGGTATATCAATATTTTGCTAGACCCTCATTTTTTAGATGATAACCTTCTTTCACGTATCCTCAAATAGGTAATTTGATCTAAACTACATGCATAACATGCTACGTTATTTTAACGACTAACATCTACAGCGCCTGAGGATGCCTCGTGAAGAGGCGAAACACGTGTCGCAGAGACGACCGGAGCAGCCAGGGCAGCAACGGTGGCGGGTGCATGCGGTTCACATTTCAGATGGCGAACACTCGCAGAGACGACTGCAATAGGCGAGGCAGAGACGACCAGAGCACCATGGCAGTGGCAGAATGCATCTACTAATGGTAGTGGGTGGGTGCAGGGTCGGACTGGGCCGGAAGGGCGCGGGTGGCTGACCACAAGCGCAGGGCCTGAGACTAGATGATGATAGATGGGATACTATCGGAAAATACTGAGATATACAAATTGAGATAAACAAATTATAAAAATTAATTATCAACGATGTAATAAATTATTAGGTACGGACAATAGCACATCAGGTTACCCACTACCAGTATAAAATGACTTCCCTTAATAGGCGAGTCTTATATAACCCGAGCTCAGTTCAAGGTCAAGGTATAGTAACCTGATAGATATTCCAATAATTATTAATTACCTATATTAAACACACATTTAAGAAATCCGTTCTTTGTAAATTGTTAGACACAAGAGACTGATATTAATTATATACTCGTAGTCTCTCCTCTACCATTAATGGGCTGTAGGTTATTTTTTTTCCTATTTTTAATACATATGAACATTACCTACTACATACCTTTAAGTATTGTTTTTGTTTTTAAATTACACTTACATAAAATAGCAACCTTTCAGTGCTTGGTTACTTTTGCAATGATGTCCTATTATTGGCCTTTGTATTATATATTACACAATTCAAACATGTATATTAAATATGGGATGATGGCCCTATGGTCTGGGGTAGACCGGGACGATCATACCAGTGCTGGTGTAGGTGTCGTACTCTCCTCTCGCTTAGCCACTGGTGTAAGAGATTACTGTTTGGTAGGGCCTAGACTTCTCTGGGTTCGTATTAAACTGGGCATCACGCGAGTATTTCTGGTTGCAGCATACGCTCCCGTAAGCTCAGCGTGTGCTCAAGAACTGGAGAAGTTTTGGGAGTCTGTGAGGGATGTTCTGGACTTAGCTGAAGGGAATGAAAGAGTGATTATGTGTGGAGATTTGAATGGATGGGTTGGGACCAAGCGATACAGCTATGAAGCTGTTCTTGGTCCGTATGGAGATAAGAGAGTGAACGAAGCAGGTAAGTCAATACTAGATTTATGTATGGAACGAAACCTGCTCGTGTCGAATACTTTATTTCATCATAAGGATATTCACACGTATACATGGAGAAGGAATGACCGAGGAAGTGTGATTGATTTGATTTTAATAGATAGACGTCTCCGAAATGTTATAATGGATACAAGAGCCTTTAGAGGCCCCACTCTTGAGACGGACCACTACCTGGTGGTAAGCCGGTTTGTGGGCCTTTTTAGGAAGTGGAGGCACTGGCGAGTGCGTATCCCATTCGGAGATCATGAAAGGATAATGAGCGAAAAATTGCAAGATGAATGTGTAAGGAGAATGTATATGCATCTAGTAAGTGAGAGACTTGCAAATGCAAGCCTCTCCGACTCAGAGGATGATTGTTGGAAGTGGATAGTGCAAACGAAGCTTGTGGATGCGCAAAGAAAAGTAAAACAGCGAAAGGAGATGCCTGGTGGGATGCGGCGGTTGAATTCTCCGTAGCACCGTAGCAAGAAAGAAGAAAGCGTGGCTGGATTACGTATCATCTTTCCCCTTAAATGAAAATATGAGAGAAAAGAAGAAAGGAATGTACCGTCTATGCAAGAATGAAACCAAGGCTTTAGTGAAAGAGAAGCGTGAAAGACAAATTATGAATGAGGAAGAGAGGCTGACGAAAAACTTCGAGGCAAATACCAAACTCTTTTGGAGAGAGGTAAAGAAGTCTCGGAGTGGTTCGTCACCGTACACCATCTGAACTGCAAACACTGGTCACAACGATGAAAGACGAATGTATGGAGAAAGGCTTACTACTGAATGCGAAGAAAACAAAGATAATGGTATTTGAAAGAGAAGAATCCAGAACTAATGTAAGGATTACGATTGATGATGAAGTGTTGGAACAAGTGGATGAGTTTGTATATCTTGGATGCGTTTTCAGCAGGGATGGAAGGTACACCGCAGATGTGGAAAGACGAGTGAGTGCTGGGAATAGTGTGAATGGAGCGTTGGGAAAACTTCTTGGCAGTAAAATCCTGAGCCAGAAGGCACAACTCGCTATACACAATGCAGTGTTGGTCCCAACGCTAACTTATTTAAGCGAGAGCTGGGTATGGCAGAAAGAGCATGAAAGTAGAATAAACGCGGTCGAAATGCGAGTGCTGCGCAAAATTTGTGGCGTAAGGCTTGTAGACCGTATTCGCAATGGTGATGTTAGAAACAGAGTTGGTCTGAAAGAGAGCGTCGGTGTTAAAATAAGAAGAGGCATGCTCCGATGGTTCGGACATGTAGAAAGAATGACGAAGCAGATATACAATGCAAAAGTGGAAGGATGTAGGAGCTGGGGAAGGCCAAGACTTACCTACCATGATCAAATTGATCGTGTTCTATCAAAAGGTGATGTCAGGAGCCCTAGAAACCGGCGAGCGTGCATGAGAAGAGCAATGAATGTTAAAGAAGCAAGTGAGATATGTAAGGATCGAGTCACAAGGCGCTCGGTTCTCTCTGCCTACCCCGCAAGGTATTTGGCGTGAAGTTATAGATAGATAGATAGATATATTGAATATAAGCTGTTGGATATCTCAATCAATAATAAAATAATAAGTATAACAAATAATATATAAAGCTAGCCAGTCAATATTTTTTTTTAAAGAGGAGAACTTTCAGCTATGCAGTTAATGACTCGATCGTAAAAGCTATGTTCTCGTCATCCTTGATTAGATCTGATCCTGTGTTTAATATAATCAACGAATCCAACAGTGCTTGCCCCCGTAGAGAGCGAAGTCTCGTTTTAATGCGCTTCAACGCTGAAAAAGAAGTCTCTCAGAAGTCACTTGCGTGAATGAAATTGTGAGAATTCCACAATATGCAACTTATAAGGTGATGTACATGCCGATATCCATGCATGTTATACTATGATAAAAGTTTACATGCACATGTTATGGTATGCAACGTTGACAGACGTCCAAACCACTTCTGAAAAAACGCATGGCGTCCTTTGTTGTTTGGTCTAAGACATCTTCGTCTTCTTCTTCTTCACTTTGTGAATCTGAGTCTTGCTTATGTTGCCTAGAAGAAATGAGCTCATCCTAAAGAGTTTTAGACAGTTCATGAAAATTATTTGCAAAAGATTCCAGTTCTTTTGACAGCAACTCTCGATCGACATTTGCAATTGATGCGACAGACTTTTTAGTGCGTCAACTATTTTCGTTGATTTTCTTGAAGTTTTTCGAGTCCAAACAAGCGGCATCTTTCATTAAATCTTCGTTGCAGATGAATTTTTCCAAATTTTTCATTTATTTTAACTGAAGCTGTATTAATAATGACTTTGTAGATAGAATAGAATAGAATATGAAACAATGTAATGCATTACGCTATAATGATACACGTCTAAATAAGTTGATTCGATCAAAAGTTATCGCAGTTCAGCAAAAAAATCATAACTACTTTCAGGAGGTGGCTTGCTCCGGTTCAAGTTTCAACCATTTTTCGAATTTTTCTATTCCATTTCTCTCTAATTGTATGAACGAACTATCTGATCTAGTTTTAGTTACATTTAGGTCGCAAGAACTGGGACCTAGCCTGCGCGCTATCCTACGGTTACGCAAGCCAGATCCGTGGGGGGCCCGCGAAGGCTGGGGCCCGGCAGGCAAATGCCACCTTGACTATATGGCTAGTCCGACGCTGGGTGGGTGTTGGCCGGCAGTAGTTCGCACGAACTAATCGGGAGCGGAAGCGCACAAAGTAGTTTAGATCAAATTGCCTGTAAATTTTACTTTCGCAAAGTAACGCCTGAATCTATTAAGTATCCTCAAATAGTTGTCCTGTTAGCAAATTTTCACGAACATGCAAATAATATTGCTGAGTTTAAAGTTGTTAAATTCTGTCCTATGTGATGATAAAATCTACGTCAAAGGTATACACAGACCTGATATAGTTTCGAACTTTCTGTATTATTTACCTGTTAGTCTGTGCAGCGAGCAATTTTTACAAGTACACGTGGAGTTGTTCGTGTGCTCGACTTGTTTATGAGAATTTATATTGTTTGTTATTTTTCACATAAAAATGTATCTTTATAGAATTTCTTTTTTTTCTATTAAGATAGCAAACAAGTGCCCGAGTCAGCATGTAAATACACGTACCTAGGTTTCATGAGGGAGTTATCACGTTTCACAGATCACGGATTAATTCTTACTTTTATTTTTTACTATACCCTGCTTAAATATGGTAATTTCATATTCACATTTTTAGTTACTTTATTTTTTAGGGTTCCGTACTTCAAAAGGTAAAAAACGGAACCCTTATAAGATGACTTTGTTGTCCGTCTGTCCGTCAATATCCTTTTTCTCCGTGACGGATAGAGCTCTCAAGCTAATTAATAAAATTAACTTTAATAAAATTAACATCAAATACTCAGGTCTACAATCATACAATCATTTGTATAGGTTTGTGCCACGTTTATGCGCATATTTCGACACTCGTAAGGTAATCAAAACCCATAGGGTACTTTTCGTTGACCTAGAATCATTAAATTTGGTAAGAAGCAATGTTAAAATATCCAAATTTGTAGTTACTACACAACAAAAAAACACCACCACTTCCAAAACCAGATGGCTGTTTGGCCCATAGCACTAAGGAGAAAGCCGATTTACTCGGCAATTTCTTTGCCTCTAAACTTGAATATGAATGACGGGGGAACTGTGCCACCTACCATCCCGTGGTGCCGTGTCTCAATGCCGGAAATCTCTCTTACCCAGCGAGATGTTCGGCGAGCATTACTCTCCCTCGACACTCATAAGTCACTTTAGACGGCATACTGGCGGTGGTGTTAAAGCTGCGTGCTCCTGAGTTGTGTTCTGTTTTAATACGTCTTTTCGTGTTAGCGTTCTCCACTGGGCAAATCCGTCTTCATAGAAGACCGCCAATGTGCATCCAGTGCCCAACAGGGTAATGGATCAGATCCATCGAATTACAGGCCTGTTGCCATAACATCCCTTCTCTCCAAGGTGATGGAGCGTGTGATGAGAACACACGACTCCTGGCATACTTAGAGGATCACGATTTGATCAGCGATGGTCACGGTCGTTCGACTGGTGATCTTCTAGTGTATCTTACACACCGCTTGGCTTCGGCGATTGAGAGTCAAGGTATTGGTAGTCAGCCTTATTTTTTTTTTATACAACGTCGCTAGGCGTACAAGCATACGGTCCACCTGATGTAAAGCGGTTACCGTAGCCTATGAATGCTTGTTATACATTAGGTATCACTCACGCGATGTCTCTACTGCTGCTAACACAACAACTCCTTAGGAGCTTCCTGCTGCCTCACTCACACGCAGGAACACAACAACACTTTAGGGAGTTATGATATGCTTCCCCAGACGGGCTGGTTTTATGCGCCCTATCTCTCTTAAAACATCTTATGTGGGAATCGAAATCACGAGCGTTGGTGTCAAAGTCGGGTCATTCACGACTGCGCCATCGAGCTCGTTAAAAGATATGGCGAAGGCGTGCGATCGGGTCCGGTATCGAAATTATTATCATACGGGTTGCCCGAGTATTTGTGCAAATTGGTTGCCAGCTTTTTATTCAACAGATGCATAAAAGCCGTGGTTGACAGTGAATTCTCCGATAGTATGAATTTCAATACTGGCATCCCTGAAGGCTCTGTACTGTCTCCGATGCCGTTTTTACTGCATATCAATGATATATTGTACTTTAGCTAAAGTATCTGACTGGGGGCGGTTTAACTTGGTCGAATTCAACCCCATGAAGACACACGTTCACCGCTAAAACGCTATTTGCTGTGGTTCCTAAATTCCAGAACAGACCTCTTACCATCGCCAAGAACATTAGGATCCTTGGCGTCGAGATCTCCAGTGACGACCAATATTTTTTTTCTTTATACCACTAAGATGGCACACGGCCTACCTGGTGGTAAACAGTCACCGTAGCCTATGGACATTTGCAACAGGGGTGTCACTAATGCGTTGTATACCTTCTAAAAACCTCTTTACGCCTTTCTTGGAGAACCCCATGCTTGGAAAACCTCGGCTGGGAATTCATTCCACAACAGAGTTCTCGGAAGAAAACTACTCTGGAACCATAGGCTGCGCCTAGGTGTGCAGCCTATGGTTCCAGAGTAGTTTTCTATCCCACGAGCCAATCGTCTCTACTGCGAAAGCAACAAAGTTGTAATCAGAGCCTGGCACCTGTATTTATTGGTCTTTAAAAGTTCGGTTGCCCCAACCGTCCCTCCAACCTTGATGGTATTGCGATGAAGGTGAGAACAGGCGCCAACACAAGTTACCTCTCATACAAAAACCCTAACCAACCGTTATATCAACGACAAATCGTCCAGTAATCATCGTTCCTAGCTAATCCGGTGGCTTTATAAATAGATTCAAGAGTATAAATAAACAGAAGCAAAAAAAAACAAATCTAACATTTAATTTATTTAAGAAAGAGATCATGAGAATGACCAAAAGTGGAAAGAATTCCCAAAGTTCCCAGCGGAAGGTCATTACCGCGCCTTTTGGAGCGGAAAATGAAGTAATAAAGAGACTTTGGAGCGAATGAGAGATCTCAAAGATTATGTGTTTACTGTAAACATCTTAAATACAGTTCTGTTTGTTTTTTAAATTCTTTTGAATATTTTATTTCCTAAGAATAAAGTTGAAAGAATGAATAAAATTTCCGTTCTATAAATTCGTTACAAAATCTTCACGTAAAAAATATGAATATTTAAATCTTCATGCGTATTGAGATAACTAAACGCCGCATAACTCAGGCCTTTATCTCACTTGTATCTAGTTTTATAGTCATTTTCATTCACGTTCGCCCGCTCCTTATATCAACCCTCTTATATTCAGGTGAGTCTGGGCCTCCTTCGGCTTCTACATCAATTTCACTTTAGCGTTGTTTATATATTTCATCATTCATAAAGAATGTCCAAACCAACGGACCATGCCTGCTGCTTATCTTAAAACTTCGTCAGCAATGCGAAGGGAGTCTTGATGTATGACGACGCAGATTGTGTGTAAACGTGTTATTCTACTTTTATCTTTTAATGTGTCAGAATATCGAACTCTCGCTACACTACTGCGGCGTAGTATACCGAGAGTTAGATTAACTTATGGACATTACCGGTGGGATCAGCACAGTGTCGTATGTAGCGAGTCGAGTCTTCAAGTTCAATTTTTTATGTAAAAAAAGTTCCAACGCCATTTACTCTTACAGCGCTCTTTTAATTGTTATGATGTGACTGAATAATTTTGGCCTATATTGTTTTTGATATTTCTCGCTATACTATGATAATATATATTAGATACATAATAGAAGTTGATCCGTGCAGGCGTACTTCTGCATAATTCTTGCTACTACGCGAACGAAACATGCTGTATTCAGAGCTAACTAGAAGTATGCGCCATCTATACAAAAGTATAGCGCTGTCATATATAAGATGTGTAATAAAATATAGTTTTAATGAACAAATATTAAAAAGGGTATGACCAAATTTAAAACCGACTTTTTTATTTGTTTCGTTTAAGACCTAATTTTGATGCTCTTTTACAAGTAGTCCTTTAATGTTTTCTTTAATAACTTACAGAAATATAATTTACGTAAATAATTATACATATATGTACACATGTGTACATATACTAATTTTGATGCGCTTTTACAAGTAGGTATAGTCCATTAACGTTTTCTTTAATAACTTACAGAAATATAATTGACGTAAATAATTATACATATATGTACACATGTGTACATGTACTAATTTTGATGCGCTTTTACAAGTAGGTATAGTACTTTAATGTTTACTTTAATAACTTACAGAAATATAATTTACGTGAATGATTATACATGTATGTACACATGTGTACATATTGAATCATTAAGATCTGGCGTGGAATGAATGAATATGTGGTGACAAAAATTTAATGACTGTGCTCAAATAATTTCGACATTTAAAAAGAATGGTTGGCTAAAGTGTTATGAAAGATCATATCGTATGTATAGATCAAGTGTAAGTGATCTACGCAGGAGCTGAACTGACTAGTGGACGAGCTCAGTGGCACAGCGGTTAATAACGCGTCTTTGACATCAAATGTATTTATTACAAGTGTTCATAGTCTACGGTAACCACTTTACATCAGAAGAACCCTATGCCTCTCGACGTCGAATAAAAAAATATACTAATTAATAATCTATTAACGTCGTAATATGCATCATTGCAAGTCGATTGGCGAAGTACCTCTCAAAAAACCCCAGCCAATTATTAACTTCCTGAAGGGTAATTGTGTTCCTACAAGTGAGTAAAGTTAGCAGTTAGCTTTTGGCGAGTTATTGTGTTATCAGCGGGAGTGTCAACACACTAGGATGCACTGTACTTATAGGTACCTATATATTGTAAACGTTCATAATCTACTATACACACTTCACATAAGGTGGGACGTTCGCTAGTTTTCCTCCCTACGTTGTACATGAAAAAGCGGCCTAAGTCACGTTACGTCAAGCAATCTGTGCGAATTACTTTAACAACTTTCATCTCAAATATCCCTCCTTACCTTATTTATTTAGATTTAACCTTATTATTTATTTTCTTCAGTCGAATATTTTCATATCTATAACATACATCAATGCGAGCACTTAAAATATATAAAGAACATCCTCAAATATCAACCCCTACAAGAATATAATTCCACCACAAAAGATAACAGCCATCTATGACAGCCATAAAAATCTACGAAAAGATTTTACGAGTTCACCGATATACGTACATCTTGTACTAACTCTCTGATCAAGCAATAAACTCTCACGTCGCTATTCCATATCTCCAAGTTATTATCTTTTCAAAATATGGATTGGGAGGTAGACAGTCATAAACCAGACGAGAGTTTAACGACTCCAAACGCTTCAAGCGTCAAATAAAGATTTATTCACATTATATAACTTACACCCAAAGGTATTAAGAAAAATGAGTAGATAGGTTACAAGGAAATATTAAAGTGCCACTCTAAAATTTTGCCAATTAATCAACCTGGTGACGTTTTTGCAGTCGAAGCGTTATTTATGGTTAAATTTAATACTCTGGGCTCTAGGCCGTGTTCAAACATTTCATTTACATTGATGTCTAAAGTATTCAGCAATAGAATTTGATGAGTACACCAATTTGAATTACGTGTTATGTATATATATATACCTTTATATATATATATACCTTTTACTATAATTGTATATCTAAATGCATGTCAAGCTTATCGCTATGACCTTTGTAATGTTCTTATACCGTATATAATAAAAGTTACAATTGCTTGTCGGGTGCTACTGGTAATTAGCTCTTAGCAGTACGTATTAAGAAATATGTTTTCTCTATGTATTTGCAAAGATAAAAAAGATAACAAATATATGGGTGTATGTATAGATCTTTTTTTTCGACATTTTACAACCATCTACTGTTTTAGATATTTGCAGGCAATTTGATCTAAAATGTGCTTCCGCTACCAATTAGTTCATGGGAACTAGCTCCGGCCGGCACCAACCCACTGCCGTTAGTAGATGCATGATGCCTTCATTGCTATGGCTGCTGCGGTCGTCTCTGCGAATTTCCGCAATCTGAAACGTGAACAGCATGCATTCGCCACCGTTGTTGCACTGGCGGCTTCGGTCGCCTCTGCGACACGTGTTTCACCTCTCCACGAGGCATCCTAAGGCGCTGAAGATAAATATCCGTCGTTTGAATAACATATTACGAATGTGTCGTAGTATGCTATTCTATCTTATAGGTACTATTCACTATTATGATGTTAATCATTAGAATAACATGCTAAAATAAATTCGTAGCATTTATTCTAACGACTAACATTTACAGCGTCTGAGAATGTATCGTGGAGAGGCGAAACACGTGTCGCAGAGGCAACTGAAGCAGCCAGGGCAGCAACGGTGGTAGATGGGTGCCGGTCGGCATCATTTCGCATGATCTAATTGGTAGAGAAATCACACTATGTAGTTCAGATCATATTGCCTATAAATTTGACTTTCTGAACACAACCTATCTATCACTTTTTCATGACAACAATGACAGAGCAAACATAGTACCTATGCCTTAAAATTACATTGATTAAATAACAAAATTAGTTTGTAATTTTTTTAAGGTTCCTTAGTGAGCAAGGAATACTTATAATCATTGCATTGTTTGTGTATCATAGTAAGTTTACTCGTAGACTCTACGGGTTAGGTCCACTTTTAGTCCGGTTTAGGTCCGCTCTAAGTCTAGTTTAGGCGACGTTAATTTTAGATTAGGTGAAGTAAGGATGCAGGATACATAACTGCATTTCACTAACAAATATTGAATATTTAAATGAAAATTTCTCCTTATCATTGCTAGCTTTCGCCATATCATGACAATAACAAAGTAAATATTCATCAAATTTAAGTAACTAGCGACTCGCTCCGGCTTCGGATGGATAGATAAAAATACTTTTTTTGATACCTTCTGTTACGTTATTACAATTTTCCCAGGGATCTCCAATTTAATTTTATATAAAATATTATGAGTTTTTGAGTTTATCCATTACAAAAAAATCAAATCTCTTCCCTTTATAGTATTAGTATAGATAGGGCAACTAAACTTAAGTATATAAAATATTTGAATTTTACATACATATAATGTTATAGGTATATTCGTAATGTTTTCACGTATTCATATTTTACACATATTATGGTTTTGTATAGTTCGGGTCTAGGTCTAGACATATCGAGACAAGGAAATTGAAAACACATCAATTTAAACGTTGGAGCGCCGCACTTTATGCGTGCGGAATACCTCAATAAAGGCGGTTAAGTACATACGAGACAGACTGGCGTAGCACACTGACATCTATCTTATCAATTTATCTTCAAATTGGTGTACGCAATCTATTGTATGATGATTTAAATAAATATTATCTTTACCTTAATTGCAAAATCTTATATTTTTAAAGCCATCCATGGATAGGCCGTGGTCGCGTTGCTACGTGTTCGGTTAGAATCATACGCACAACGACACCATCGATTTCTCAAACTGTACACCATCTGCAACTGTCTAATAACATGTCTTTCCTTATCCCGTTTCCTAAACCACTAGAATTGGCGGGGTCGGCTGCTTAAAGAATTTGGCAAATGGCAAAGATACTGATTTTTACATGGGGCGATTGTCGTCAGACCTTCGCAACCCAGAGAGAAAACCAGATTATTCCTAGGTAAGGTCACTCTTCTTTCGAAATATAATGTCTACGACGTGCGGGTTTCCTCGCGATGTTTCTCCTTCACCGCCGAGTTAGTGTTAATTACAAATATGTACACAAATTCAAAAACACGAATTTGGTGACATACCAAGTTTTGTACTGGGGTCCTGTTGTCATTAAGCGGTTCTTTAGCTATCACTGGTCCCGCATACAACGCTTTACCCTAATTAAATACGATAAAAATATTGAGTATATACGTTCCTAGAGCCGAACTATATATATTTGTTACCAAAGGAGTTATCTCTCTAAAACGAACCAATGTGATTCAAGTGTTTTGATCACCTTTAAAATAGTACTAAAACATCAGTATACTATATTTCTAGTTACATTTGACGAGCTCGGTGGCTCAGTCGTGAATGACGCGACTATGAAACCAACGCTCGTGGATTCGATTCCCACACAAGGCAAACATTTGTGTGCATGAACATGTCTGTTCGTCTTGGTCTAGATGTTTTAAGTGATGTAGGGCGCATCAAAGCAGCCCGTCTGGGGTAGTACCTCCACCTCACAGAAAACCGCAGCCGAATAACAACTTCCTAGAGGGTTGTTGTGTTCCTTCGTGTGAGTGAGGTCACCAGTAAGCTCCCAAGGAGTTGCTGTGTAAGCAGCAGACGAGCCATCGCGCGAGTGATACTTAATATAATATACAAGCGTTAAAAGGCTATGGTACCCGTTTTTCATCAGGTGGGCTGTATGCTTGTATGCCTACAGACGTAGTATAAAAATAATAATAACATTTACTTAACTGTTATTTCAGATATTTTCCTCAGAACCGTGTCGTAGAGAAGGTAGAGGAAAATTATCTGTTTTTTAATGTTATTATTATATTAAAATTATTTTTTCCTGATATATATATATATAATAATGAACAGGAATTATTTACGCTATTTTATCGTTTCTAAATTCGTGAGACAGGAGTGTTATTCATACCACAAAAAGGTCACAGGAAATGTTATTTTTTGCTTTTAAAATGAGGTCCAATTTTAATGATTCACACACAGACAAATATTTGATTGTTTTTTTTATACTACGTCGGGAGGCATACAAGCATACGGCCCACCTGATATAAAGTGGGTACCATAGCCTATTAACGCTTGTAATATATTAAGTATTACTCGCGCGATGCCTCCTCTGCTGGTTACACAGCAACTCCTTGCGAGCTTACTGGTGACCTCACTCACACGCAGGAATACAGCAACCCTCTAGGGAGCTGTTATTTTTTTTTTAATATAAAATTATATAATATTTTTATTTGGCTACGGTTTTTTGTCAGGCCGAGGTACTTCCCCAGACGGGCTGCTTTGAGGCGCCCTACCTCTCTTAAAACATCCAGACCAAGACAAACAGACATGTTCATGCACACAAATGTTTGCCTTTTGTGGGAATCGAATCCACGAGCGTTGGTGTCAAAGTCGCGTCATTCACGACTGGGCCACCGAGCTCGTCAAAACTTGTGTGAACTTTTCTTGGTTTAAATCACAGAACCTAGTTAGTGATTTAGTAGTAAAGCAGCCATACTGTGTCCCTCCATCTGACAGAAAACCGTACCCAAATATCTCCTCTAAGGAAGGTTATTGTGTTGCAGCTAGAGAGTGAGGTTACTAATGAATTACTCTCATCGCCCCAGGGGTATCAACGTGTAAGCATTACTTCCCGTACCGCAAGTGATCATATAATGCAATATCCAGATTACATCAGGTTGGCCGTAAATTAGCGTGACTCCCGACTTTGTATAAAAAAAAACAATCTATCCATAACTTCGCGTCAAATCCCTTGCGAGGTAGGCAGGGAGAACCGAGCTCTACATGACTCAGTCCTTACATACCTCACTCGCTACTTTTATATCCATAGCTCTTCTTATGCAGGCACGGTTTCTAGGGCTCCTGACATCAAAAAATCATTGAATATTCGAAATACGGAAACTGAGATGCGTGAATTGTATCTAAAATTCTTATTGTCCTTTCGTTCCGAATTGAGCGATAACAGTAGAGGGTCTGACAGCATTATGTCTTTGTCCGTACATCTTGAACCGTACGCTTTTCAATAGTTCAATACCCTACTTCTACATAGATACTCTAAAAGTTAGTGAACGTTTTCAATAACTGCAAGATTTTATTGAAATTCACCCGGTAATGTCACATCATCTCGAATAGTGGAACAGTTATGTTTCTTCAGAACACATATAACTTGATTAGATAACTCGAAAATTCACTAGTTTATTGCAATGAACAGCTACACAAATTTATTTCATTACAACAAGGAACTTGTGATATAAGTATACACCGTAAAGTTTTTATTATGAAGCTGAAATGGGTCTGCCGCATTGCTAGTGCGGAATTGATAACCGCTGGGGAAAAGGAGCTCAATGTCGTCCCGGTACTGGTACACGTTGTGTGGTAATTCAATAAATGCTACGTCATTAACTGATTCTAATTCACTATTATCGATGATAATAGTAAATTACAATTGATTATAACAAGCTGTTTGAGAGCTCGATGGAGTCGTTGCGCGTGTTATTCTAACCAAACACGCGGGTTAAGCAACGTCGACCGCAGCCTGTCTATGGATGGGTTTATCTATTTCGAGTTTCTCCGTGCTTCGGAGGGCACATTAAGCCGTCAGTCCCGGCTGTTGTCGATAGATGACAGTCGTCAAGCTAAGCCAGTGGACCTCGGGCGGCTTGAAAACAGTGGCCTCCGCCAATCCGCATTTGAGCTGCGTGGTGGTGTATGCTCTAAACCCCTTCGGTTGAAGGGAGACCCGTATCCCTGCAGTGGAATATGAGTAAGGGTTGATGTGGTGGATAAGATGCTGAAGTAACGGTGGGCCGGCTACATTGCTCGTAGAACTGACAACCGCTGGCGAAAAAAGGTTCTCAAATGACGTCCCCGTACTGATACTAACAGTGTGGGACTTCAATAAATGCTACAACATTAACTGATTCTAATTTACTAGTATCAACGAACACTTCTTTATCTTCTTTACACGTATTAGCAGGACTTCACAGGTATTAGCAGGTCGTTTTTCGAAAACTTACTTCTTACATAAAGTTTTGCTAGAGTTAAGCACGAGCTTAAACACCTCTTAAGGCAAAAAATAGTCTTCGTGATTGTGCAAGCTTCACAATCTAAAAAAGCTTTACCATTGTTTGGAACCGTAACCTGTTTCATAAGAATTGTTATTTTTACCTGCTAGTATTTAAAATTTTAATTCATACCTTTTATACCTTACCTTTTCCTTACCCTTTGTTCGTAGGGAAATGTCAGTATTAAATTAATCTTTGCTGCTGAACTCGTATTATCATTTTTTTTAAACATCTGTAGATATGCAATGTGAAAGTGGAAGGATATAGGAGTCGAGTAAGACCAAGACTAACCTACCATGACCAAATTGGTCGTGTTTTATCAGAAGGTGATGTCAGGAGCGCTAGGAACCGACGAGCGCGCATGAGAAGAGCTAAAGCGAGTAAAGTGTGTATGCACCACATCTTATGCCGTCGGTTCTCTCTGCCTACCCCGGAAGGATCCTAGCGTGAAGATATACATACATGCATACATATGATTGAGCCCCATAACTATATAACTAAAGCAAGGCTGAAGTGAGCATATTACAGCTCTGTTATCAGGTGTGGTCCCCGAGGCTGAATATGTATACGTATAATAAAGAGATAGGATGGATTATTCGATTTTGAGCTTTATTGTTAGAGCTTGATGAATTCCTAGAGGCTAAAATAAAGACGGTTGCCTATTACCTAAATTGAAATCATAGCATCAGAAAATCAAAGCAAAAGTGAAAGGATGTAGGAGCCGAAGAAGGCCAAGACTTACCTACCATGACCAAATTGATCGTGTTCTATCAGAAGGTGATGATGGGAGCCTTAGAAATCGGCGAGCGTGCATGAGAAGTGCAATAAATGTTAAAGAAGCGAGGAGGTGTGTAAAGATCAAGTCACGTGGCGCTCGGTTCACTCTGCCTATCCCCGCTAGGGATTTCGCATGAAGTTATAGTTAGACAGATAGACAGAAAATCAAATCAAATGCAATATGTGCGATAATCGCGTACATGATCCATTTATAACATAACATTATATATATATATATATATATATTTCATTAAAGGGACTTAATGTAGATCGAAATGTATGTTAATAATTCTCAGTCTGAAACATGCTCATTTAAATAGACTTGTAAATTTTGAACCGACATATACCTACTCGACCGCAAACTATCTAAATTAACAGTCGAAAATTTTAATATATCCTCGTTGTACAAGCACTAATTGCTTTGATGTCAAAATGTTGTGAGAAAATCGGAGCAGAGAATTATGTTGGAGAATTGTTAAATTATGCGACCAACGTTTTATCCTCGTCTGTCCTTTACTGACAAGATATTGAATGTCCTATGCTACGGAGTAGAGATAAATCACAAAAATGTTATATGTTATCCTGCACTGTATGACCTAACTTTAGAAGATAAATGACTGTACTTATTGCGAAAATCAGGTGATAGATAATTAATAAAGATCTGACAACTTATAATTCTCTCACAGAGATTTTGATGCGATCTACACACAGATCACACACACATTATATGTTATCAAATCGGTACATTGGATTCTAGAATAGAAACTGTACGGGCCCCTTCGTTACGACCCGTACACTTTCGTAAACGAATTTATTTAAAATAATAATATGTAGGTATTGGCGGGCTTGTTCTTCTACCTCCGGTTGTAAGTCGCAGGTGTGGATTGGTGCAGAATGAAACGCTTGATGCTGTCTTCAGAAGTATGAAGCCGAAGGTAACTCTTCAGAGGTTGGGACTTGTCTGGCTTCCAAGTAACTGTGCTGGCTAGTTATCTCTTGTGTGAGCGCTGAGTGTAGCGGACGACTGGTGCCGATCGCCGTTTTTTTTTTTTTTTTTTTTTTTTTTTTTTTTTTTTTTTTTTTTTTTTTTTTTTTTGACCTGACTATGTAGTTCGCCCCGGTTGGGCTGTCACTACGTCACCGGCTGGGGGCCATATTTATACCCCCGGTGTGGGAGCGAGAGGCACTACTGTGTGAAAGAGATAACGATAGCCAAAATCTCCCAAAGCTTGAAGAATTAAATTATTGAGCTCGCTTTATTGGAATCAAAATTACATCAGAATTGTTTTATTTTTCCATTCTTTTGACCCTTTTCCATACAAGTTTATAAAACTTTTGATAAAAGTTCTTACTAAAACCTACGGATCGTAAAATTTACACACATGAAAATGTTTTATTCATACTTAAAACTATGATGTACTTGTAACATTAACCAACTATAGCTGTTGCCGCCACTAATCCAATATTAATATACTTTATTATATATTTGGCTTGCAACAGCTCGTACCTATAACCAATGTAACGTATAAAACGTGTAAACTTATATCTATGGAACTAATATGTAAAAACTGTTTGTAAAATGCCTATCCTATGTACGAGTATCTTATATAAAAACAACTATAGCTATATACCTTAATAACTACGCGCGACGGTTTTCTATTCACATGACATAGTTGACGCGAACAGAAACTGTACTGCATCTTTTAACTTATGTTGTACTATGTCTGTTTTTATGATGATAAATATAAAAGTCATTGTACTTGGCAATTCTTCGCCAATGAACAACATATTTGCTATGATATCACGTCTCATTAATCCAGTGCTGACACAAGTATAGAATAGTAATGCTAAATGACAACGTCGATCACTGGTATAAATGATCCCATTACGTCGCGACGTGTTTGAGAAATAACCCTTTAGATGCAGCTGCAGACGGCGAGAAAACGTTACAGTTGTGCACACGGTCAGGTAAAATGGTAAATATTTTAATATTATCAAATAGAATTCATTATTTTCTTTATATTGTGACATCAATATTAAAATTATATTTAAAGTATATTTGTACTGCGGAGATGGCAAAATAAACGTCTGCCTTGCCTGGAGGAATGTAGTTACCAGTTAAGGAAAGCTGCAGGAATGAGCTGGTGTGTGAGAGTGTGTGTGGTGTGGAGAGTAAATACATAAGACTAGGGGAGAGCTAAGAGTCTGTAAAAAATATCTAAGAGAGCTTTGAAATAGTTGAGAAAAAGCCATTTAAGATATTTATAGGTTTATCTATTAATATTCCCTAGTGTGATAGGGGGAAGCTGACTCTAGAGGCCAGCTTTGATGTCGCAGAGCACCTGGATAACCATAGTATCACGAGTAATTCCTACAACATGGCTCTTATTTTATACCTATCAAGACGATGGAGCTTCACAACTTATAGGCTGGTATAAAGGTATATTCATTGAGATGACGCCGGACGAAAGCAACAATTTGCGCATGTTGATTCTATGCATGACCCATGTTCTCCTTCGGTCTGGTAGGTCAGTCAACTGTTAAAAGACTACACAGGGAATACAGATAGAGATATGTGTCAGTCATACGAACTACGGCTGCAACGCATATACTTCGTCTAGCCAAATACTGTTACAATTAAAAATAAACATAATCTTACATTTGAATTTGGAATCTGTCATTTTTATATGATTGTTCATTGAGTTTTCTCATTTTGGCGCCAATACATCGTAGGTACAATATTTTGCGATATTAAAATGGAGTGGGGTGATAAAGAGAACCGAATCGCTGTGATTGCATTACACAAAGTAGGTATGGAGCCAAATGCAATTTTTAAAACTCTCCATACGCTTGGTATTAGTAAAATGTTTGTGTAGCAGGCATTGGTAGCAGGCTATTAATAGGTACAATGAGACCTCCTCTGTTTGTGACAGAAAAAGATCTGGCCGTCCACGTAGTGTTCGTACGAAAAAGGTGGTCAAAGCAGTAAGGGAAAAACTTCGAAGAAATCCTGTCCGAAAGCGAAAGATTTTATCTCGGAAGATGAAGATAGCACCTAGAACCATGTCGCGTATTTTAAAAGATGGCTTAGGACTTGCAGTCTATAAGAGACGTACTGGTCATTTCTTAACTGATAATTTTAAAAAGAATAGGGTGGTAAAATCGAAACAACTACTGAAGCGGTACGCAAAGGGAGGTCACAGAAAAATTTTGTTTACGGATAAGATAATTTTTACAATTGAGCAACATTTTAACAAACAATATGACTGTATTTATGCTCAAAGCTCTAAGGAAGCTTCCCAATTAGTCGACAGAGTGCAACGTGGGCACTATCCGACTTCAGTGATGGTTTGGTGGGGTATTAGCTATGAAGGAGTGACTGAGCCGTACTTTTGTGAAAAAGGTATCAAAACATCGGCACAAGTGTATCAAGATACCATTCTTGAGAAGGTAGTGAAGCCCTTTAACCACACCGTGTTCAATAACCAAGAATGGTCCTTCCAGCAAGACTCGGCGCCGGGTCATAAAGCTCGGTCTACGCAGTCTTGGTTGGAAACGAATGTTTCGGACCTCATCAGAGCTGAAGACTGGCCGTCGTCTAGTCCCGATCTTAATCCGCTGGATTATGATTTATGGTCATTATTAGAGATTACGGCTTGCCCTAAACGCCATGATAATTTGGAGTCCCTAAAACAATCCGCACAATTGGCAGTGAAGAATTTTCCCACGGAAAGAGTGCATGCGTCTATTGACAACTGGCCTCAACGTTTTAAGGACTGTATGGCAGCCAATAGAGACCACTTCGAATAAGCTTTTTATATTTTAAATTGTTTTATATTTATGTATTAAACTAACACACTGTAAAAGTAATAAATGTTATTTGCAATAATTTTTTTTTTCTTTGTTTCAGTATTTATGGCAAGACTAGGTATAGCTAGAATCTCAACTACAATTAACACGAATTTACTATAAAATTGTTAACGCTACTTGAACTGGAATTTTGGAATAAAAATAGAAATGAGCAATATTTCGTGCGGTAAGGCAATGTGAGAGACATCAATATAACACAAAATGATCGCCTAGATTTTGAGCAAGATCGTTTAGGATAGCACACACAGGGAGATTTGTAAAATTGTATTGAATGTACCTATTAGTTACGGGAGCTGACAACCTTTAATACAGTGGTGATTCAAGTGCCGTTGAAAGCCTTTGTAATATTTGTCAAAAATTGTTGGCACAAATAAGATAAATAAATGTAGGTGAATATGTCTTTCCAAGCATGGATCAAAGTATTAAACAACCAAAGGAGAATGACCAAACTTGTATGGGAGCTCGGCCCACTTGCGTCAGTCATGCGTCTTGACCAAACCATCGGCAAAACATAGGACATATATTGTAGATGACTCAAAAGAAATATAATTTAAATATGAATAGGGGTTATCGAGTATTTTCAAATCAAATTGGGCATTTTGAGGTTATGTTTTGCGAGTGTAAAACTACAAGGTTACCTATACAGAGGGCATGTTATATTTTATGGATAGTTTTTTTTTATATATCTAGCCTTTTAAACAGACCTACAACAAATGAAGGCATAACCAGACATAGATCTGAAAGATAGTCACATAGAGTAGTACTTACTAGCAAGTACTACCGCACCCAAAAGGCTTGGTAAGGTAATTAGTAGGATTATATGGATTTGTAAATACGATGCTATGTGCAAATATCAATCGCACTGTACACCTACGTAAAATGCATCTTCAAATTAAACCACAGGATAAGAAGTAGATATTTAATTTCAACTTCACCTACGTAAAATGCATCTTCAAATTAAACCACAGGATAAGAAGTAGATATTTAATTTCAACTTTTTATGTTCATATACATTATACATTTCGTTTGGGGTGAAGTAGCTCAACATCGCCTTTGAGTAAAACAAACCTTACCTGCACATTGTGCACTCCACGATACAGATGGGACGATAGCTTGACTGGGGAAGAACACAACAAAAGATTCTTTGGAGAACTGTTGTTCTCACGGGTGAGTGTGGTAACCATATAGCACCTACATTGGCAGTGAGGGTGGCAATGTGCAACTTACATTATTTAGTTGTAAGCATTGGCAGGCTATGGTAACTATTTAATATCAGGCGGATTGCATGCTGATATAATTACTTACACTGTTCTTAATCAGATAATATTCATTGGATATAAATAAGAACAACACCTAGTATATTAACACTTTTTGAGTTATATTTATTACGTTCTTATATATAAAAAAAAACTTTTTAATTGTTTATTAGAATTTTCATCATCAATAAATACATTAAAAAAAATCTAAAAATGGAGTAGTAGCCTGTACATCATTAAATCTACCCTAACTTAAATACCAAATTACCAAAATTATGTGCACACGTTTCATAATTTAGCATAGCATATTCTAGCACAGCTAGGTGCAATATGTTGTACATTAATAATACATCTCTTATGGTTTTTGGGACCATTAAACATTCAGTTTCTCGCCCTCAAATACATGGCTAATGAAATCTGTGCAATTATAGATCTTGCGGCTTGACATATATATGTGACATTTTTCACTGGAGTTGCTGGAACTTTAGGTACAGCCTCGATGAATTTCCAGTTAATTTCCTCTAGTAGTGGTCAATTATCATCACGGTACTGTTCTCTTTGTATTACTCAGCTGCTCGTCAACAGACCACACAAACTATTTCCAGTCTTGATACCTAGAATAACATATATGTTAGGTGAAGAACATTAAATATGTATATACATATACTATAGGAGTTCGCTCAAAATGGCTAGAGAAAGCTTAAAATGACTTGAATGAAAATATAAAATCCCAGCTAGATAAAGTAACAATGTACAAAGTTATAAAAAATATATATTATTTTAGGGAAACACCATATAAATATGTTAAGGAAATTAAGTACCATATGAACTGGAATCCATGTAATTATAACATTCGATTTTTGATATTCTGGTGATAACTCTGTACCTATAATTGAAATCTTATTATCATTATGTCAACATCCCACATTCAAGGCATACTTGTTGATGTCTAAATTCATTTAAAGGTTTGACTTCAAATGTTCTTTAAGCCCGTATTAAATGTATATATAATTCCCGGCAGAAGATGCTACCGTCTGTGATCTGTAACAATTAAAAATTAGTTGTTTAATTGATAAACACAATAATCTAAAAACATAAGTCATGTATATACAGTCTTACTATCCCAGTTATTATAACATAATATACCGCTGTATTTTATAAACAATCAATGGTGCAGCTTCTAATATGGGCGAGTCTAGATATGTCTTCACAATTCTTGATTAGGAGGGGTCTATACTTTTATTCATATACTTAATAAAAGGTTACCAAATTACCAATATCTTTGTATGAACTTAAAAATAAAGTAACACTTACCGGACTGAGCACCATTCAAGGAATGTACTAGTTGTTGGTATGAATTCTTATAATATTTCCACACGTTGATTTCACAATTAATTATTTATTTCCCATGTACAGGAACAAAACAAAATAATATATATTATGGAATAGAATAGATTCAAGATTTGACTCTTGTCTATGTACACGTCGCTCTATAGGGATGCGATTGGAGATCGATTTCAATGGGTTAACAAACTCGATTCAATAGACATTGAAATATACAATAATTTGTACGCATCAAAAACATAATAATAGTACACAGTTTTTTACTATATCTGGCATAGATCTCAATTCCTACTGTGTTTTTGTTTCTATAAAGTACTACCATGAAATAAAATGGAATATACTCGTACTGTTATCCCTTTACCTTTTTCTTTAGATCTCACGTAAATACAACAATGTTGCAAGTTGTTTGTTTGTGATGACATGACTGGTAGAATGGAAATGCAGGGTGTGTAGTGCACAATTTAAGCAGAAACGACTTTCGGCAATTCTTCCTGATCCAGATGATGACGAAAACACGGACACAGAACAAATCGTAAACAAAAACATAAATGAAGATTTTTTAAAAGAACTACGCAACGATATTCGCAACGCAATCAAAGAGGAAATACAGCGTGCCCTCACATTTTATGCCGAAAAAATTGACGACTTTCAAAAAAAAATAGGAGACTACGAGGACAAAATGAAAAATATACAAAATCAAAACAAAGATCTACAAAATAAATATAATAATATACAACTGAAATATCAATCACTAGAACAAAAATTAAATTCGATGGAACAAAATCAATTGGAAAATAAAATTGAAATATGTGGGATACAGAAAGAAGATAAAGAAAATATCAAAGAAATCACAAAAAAAATAGCACATAAAATTCAAGCTGACCCAACGGACGTCATAAATGTATACAGAAAAGAGCGACGGGCACCGGCAGCCCAGCAGCGAACGTCGACATCCATCATCGTGGCCCTGAAAGCCGGCCGCCGCGACAGCTGGTTAGCTGCGGCAAAATCCACCACCATCACGGGCTCCGACGTCAGCGGTCCTGGCGCCAGCTGCGGCAAAATCCACCACCATCACGGGCTCCGACGTCAGCGGTCCTGGCGCCAGCAACGGTGCGTGGAAGATATTCCTGCGTGAGGCACTCACTCCTGCAACGGCATTCTTGTTGTGGAAAGCGAAAACTGAACTTAAAAAGGACAATTTATATAAATACGTGTGGTGTAAGGGAGGCAATGTGCTGGTCCGGAAAGACGACTTGGCTAAGATACAGACCGTACGATCAGAATACGATATTGAAAAATTGAGGCAGGTAAACGGCTGAACTTCAGGTATGTCGTTTTACTGGAGACACTTTATCATTAATTTATTTTTTCTTTTTTTTTTTAAGTAACTTTTAGCTTCCCCAAACTTAAAGTAGTTGTTATTTAATCTTAATTACAATAATGGCTGAAGATGATTATGATTACGACAGGATAATTAATGAAAGTAACTACTTAACCTGGAACGAGTACATGGACTCACTTACACCCTCGCAAACATATTTAACTATATTTCATGTCAATATTCGATCTTTAATTTTAAATTTCTCACATCTTGAATACATAGTTAATGCCAGTAAGCGTGATATCGACCTCATTGTATTAACGGAAGTAAATATTCATGTAAACTGTATTTCTTTGTATAATATTTGTGGTTATACGATGTATTATAACTTGAGAAAGAATAGGAGGGGTGGGGGTATAATCTTGTATGTCCTTAATAAACATTATTTTGTACAACAATCAGTTCATACACAGTACTTTGAAACAATAACTGGTACCATACAAAGTCAGATGAATTATTTAATAAATATATGTACAGTATATAGGCCACCGGATACGGACAGAACATGCTTTGTGCGGGAATTACAAGACTTGGTAAACAATAATTACAATAATACAAATATGCTAATAATTGGAGACATAAATATAAATCTAAAATTATCGAATAATATTTGTAACATTTATTTAGACAAAATGAGTGAAATGGGTTTTATGTGTGGTATAACACAGTATACGCGAATAGAAAAAAAAGGCAATTCTATATGCAGTTCATGTATAGATCACATATTCGTACGGTGTACATGCACGTCGGCGCATACGGCCGTGGTCCGCGCGGCGCCAGCTGATCATTACATAATCGGGTGCGCGCTTGAGCTGCCTGCGGCTGTGTCGACCGGGGAGGCGCGTACTCGAACTACCTATCTATGATAACAATCGCTTGTTATCAAGCCTTAAAAACGTTAACTGGAATGCTGCGCTTGAGTACCAATGCCCGGAACAAATTATAGATTTTATTATAAATAAATTCCAGCGAATTTATGATGATTGCAAAATAGTGATTACAATAAATACGCCACAAAAATCTGGATCATGTGAATGGATAAATAGTAAAGCGAAATATATGAGTAAAAAAAGAAAGGAGCTGTACAAAATATGGAAAAATAACCAAAACAACTTAGAAAATAGAGTAATATACAACAAATATAGAAATAGGACGAATAAATATATGAATTACGTAAAAAATAGATATTACAAAAATAAAATAAAAGAAAATTTTAATAACACTAAATTTATATGGAGTGTTATAAATAAATTGTGTGGAAATATTAGTAAATCTATTGAGGACATTGTTTTAAACGCGTTAACGAAAAGAGAAGGAATTAGCTGAAATTTTTGCCAAGGAGTTTCAGAACAATGTGGAATCAATAACCCAAGCATGCGATAAACCAATTCTTGACGAAACAACATATTCTAATAGCCCTCAACTGACTATGAGAATTGGTAAAATAAATTGTGATAAAACTATAACATTAATAAATAAATTAAACAAAAATAAAAGTCCTGGTTATGATGGGATACGCGCGTCTGATCTAAAAAATATATGTACGGAAATCAGTCCTGCAATCGAACATTTAATAAATACGTCCCTAAGTACTTGCAAATATCCCAACGCTCTAAAGATAGGTACTATTCGTCCAACTCATAAAAAAGGTGCTAAAAACGACTATAATAATTACAGGCCAATCACTATACTGCCGACCATTGACAAGATAGTTGAGCGGTACGTATGTGATGAAATAAATATTTTTTTGCAAAATAATGACATAATAAATAATAAACAATTTGGATTTCAGCGAAATAAAAGTACCGAACAACTTTTGTGTCAATTTACAAATGAAATTAACAGTCATCTAAACGATAAAAAGCATGTATTGGTAATTTTTATTGATTACAGCAAAGCATTTGACACTCTTGATTATAATATTCTATATAAGAAGTTGGAGCAGAATGGTATACAGGGTCCTCTCCTAGAATGGTTCAAAAGTTATCATACGAATAGATACACCGCAGTTAGACTTGGTAACTCATACAGTGAAAGGATATCCACGACAAAGGGTACGGCACAAGGATCGATCGCAGGACCGACGGAATACCTGTTATACGTCAACGATATGTGCAACACCATTGAGGACTCAGTGTACCAGTTTGCTGATGACACTTGTATAGTTGTGGCTGACAGAGATCTGTTTTACGCCGAGCGTAAGCTGCAACGCAACTTTGACATGCTCTGTAAGTGGTCGCATGACGTCGGATTGGTATTGAACGCGGATAAAACAAAGGCTATGCATATACATTCCCCGCATAATAAATTGCGATGTGCACCTGTTATAAAAGCCCATAATCATAATTGCCTTCACTACGGAATCGACGCGTGTAGCTGCGAAAAAATTGAATTTGTAAAGAAGCATATGTATATAGGATTACTAATAGATGACAAATTCAGTTGGAGACAGCATGTGGAGTATGTGTGCAACAAGCTGAGATCAATCTTAAGTCGACTAGTGATTTTAAAATACAAGTTACCCTATAATACACTTAGGATGCTTTACTTAGCACTCGCAGAGTCGATAATAAGATATGGTCTCAGTAGTTATGGGAGGTCGGCTAAAACTAATTTAAACGATATATACAACCTACAAAATAGGATACTCAAAAACATCGTACCTAAAAACATTAAAGAAAAATATCGTGACGAATATTCCAAACTATTTAGGTTTTGTGGTGTACTTCCCGTGCAAAGCATGATCAAGTTATCAGTACTGAAAGAAGAATTTGCGAATACGGGCCATCTACAGAAGAAACATCGTAGCAATAAGCTAAGACCACTGCCAAACATGGATACTTTTGTCGTACCTTCACATAACAATAAATATGGTATGAGAACATATCAATACATGTTACCAGCCTCCCAAAAGACATACAAGAATTATACCTTACCAGCCCTAAGACAATTAAAAGAATAAAAAAATATTTCATTTGCAGTGAGAATTTTGATTACGCGTTGTGATACGTAAATTAACTACAATGTAGCATTTTGCATGCATGCATCTTAAATGAATTAATTGAGTCGAACTATTGGCTGCGTATAAGCCATTATGTGGCTTTGTAGTCACAAACATTTTAAACTCTGCGATACAATATTTGGAACTAAATAAATAAAAAAAAAAAACTTACGTCTTATTAATAACTTAAAAATAAAAAAACGATCGACTAAATAATCACGAATAATCTAACACTTTGACATAGTATGGACGGGGCCTATATCTTCCTACTAATGGGACTAACAGGACTTCTGTCTATCTATAAGTTCACACCAAATCCTTTGCGGGGCAGGCAGAGAGAACCAAGCGCCACATGATTCCCTCACTCGCTTCTTTACCCGAATAATGTTAAATCGATTATGTTATCATGAACAACATTTGTTAAAGAAATATTTCGAGTAGTGGAGTTATTCATACTTCATGATTATCTACAAACATTTTTATATGAAGGTTAGCTATTCAAATTAATAGAAGCTTTTCATATAAGCAATGAATTATTAAGGTTCTTAATTACAAACAATTATTTAGTATATTTTATAATCGATAATCGATTACATAATCATCGCAACCCTAAACTCATTCATTTTTACCTGTCATTTCATCCATTTGTAATCATAAGCGGAAATGCAAATAACTTTTAATATTTAACTTTTAAACCCCTATTCCAATTGGACTGAAAAAAAATCATGAACATTATCAATTTGGAAAAGGTTTTTTAGAGTATAAATGGTTAAGACGCAAGGTGGGCCCACATTTGGTCATTCTCCTTTATATTAAATACCGACATAATATTTTTTTATTTTGTAACATTAATAACAATTTGACTAACCGGTCCCGGGTTCTAATCCTGGCGTGTGAATGTACCACTAAATTCGTGTTTTCTGTATTATGTATGTACATACTTATTATCGCTTGACCAGCGGTGATGGAAAACATTGTGAGGAAACCCGTATGTTCAAAGAATTTCGAAAGACGTGTGACCTAAGAAAGTTCTGATTTTCTCTTTGAGTTGCGGAGGTCTGACGGCAGTCGCTCTGTGTAAAAATTGTATATCTTTGCCAAATCGGTAGACTTAGGTAGTGAAACCTGCCAATCCTAACGAATTAAGAAACTTAATAACACTAAGAAGAAGAATAGTTTGATTTTTGATAGTTAATCCTATTATATATATCCTACTATCCTATTAATATTATAAATGCGAAAGTTTGTATGTATGGATGTTTGTTCCTCTTTCACGCTTAAACGGCTGAACGGATTTGAATGAAATTTGGCAGGTAGATAGATCATGATCTGGATTAACACATAGGCTACGTTATTTGACTCCACGCGGGCAGAGCCGCGGGCAGCAGCTAGTCTTTTATATAAACTAAAATTTACAAGTGCTTAAGTTGATTATATTCTCCCAGTAACTTTATGTAAATATTTTTTAAAAATTTATAAGAATACAAGAAAACGGGGATATTTTATTTAAATTATCGAGCCGATGCTTTTGATTTCTGTGGAATTGAATAAACTACGACTGCCTTCTTCGCAATGTAGATGCAAGATATGGTTACGTAACCAAAGTCATGCGTAGCGATTAATTGCGGAGTTTGCAGCTCCTTATTAAGCACATTTTTAACTGACATAAAGAAACAGGTACCTACTCAATTCAACTGTAATTTTTTCATTACAAAATAAGTATACAAGTAAGCTAGCATTAATTTTCGCCAATTATGATTTTAAATTGATCTTAGTTATTTTTAAGTTCTTCTTTATATGGATATGATTGGTTCCATATTTTCACAAAGTTATAATCTTGTTGATATATGTTTTCACGCTTTCTATACTTATGAATTCTATATTTTCCACGACTTATAAGTAAATCAATTATTTTACAAGGCCACTCAGAAAGTATTGCAAAGAAAAGTTTTTATGTATGAGAGACTGGCCAGTTAATAATCTATTTTGAAAATATCATCATTTATAGGTAAAAATAGGTACGTTCCAATTCAAAATTTCCTTCCACATTTTAGCGAGCTAATTTAAATTATTGATCTCACTGAAAAATGGATCTGCGCCGGTAACATTTTCGCGTTATGACTTTTTACGATTTCAGGTGTCGCCTGAAACCGGACGAATCATACGATAGACTTCAAATGGCACTCATTGGTGAAGGCCCTTCCAAGGCAACTGTGTATCGTTGATATAACGAATTCAAGCGCGGTCGACTAAGTTTGGCTAGCAGTGAAAAATTTAATCCAAGACAATATGCGAGTTACGTATCGGGAAGCCTTCACGAGATTCTACAGTTGCATCTTCGCCGTGAGGAGCATAGTTTCATGCTGGGTGTCGCAAACCTCACCATTGCTCAGAAGCAGGCCCTGGTGGAATGGTGCCGTGAACAAACAAAGTTAAAGCATCGTCTCGGTGTGTTTACGACATAATGACAGGCGATGAGTCCTATATTTATCAATACGATCCAGAAACGCCAGTCGACGGTTTGGGTGTTTCAAAACGAATTAACGCCTGCCAAAGTGAAGTGATCTAGAAGCGGGGGAAAGATTTGATCGCGAGCTTTTTTTTTGATTGACTCACTACCTGGTGTCTTCATGGCAGTGGCGTGCACAGAAATTTCTGACAGGGTAGGCAGAATTTTTTTAAAGCTATTAACTTACCAAAAATAAAGCGTGTTGATTTTGTTACCCAGTCTTGTGGAAATAATTATGTATGTGATTGGTTAGCCACTTCAAATATCTATAGATTGATTGATTTTATATACATATCAATTTTCAGATATTCGAAGCGGCCTTTCGGCGCGTTTGTTTGAAGTTCTGTATTTACAAATAATAGCAGCAAAAAAGTTAGCAATTTAACATCAATTTTATACGAAAAAAAGAAATGGCACTTTCTGTCACTCTAATTATATGGAGCAAACTACTCTTTAAAATAGTTACGTAGCAATGTTCGCGACACTTCGGTAATTTACGTCATGGTTCGGTTGAAAAGACACTGTCTAACCTATGCGATTGTGTGCGTTATTTATGTTATTGTGGGCAACGTATTTACAGGAATGCACACTACAATATCTGTATTACCAACACGGCACACATACGTAAATTTAGACAGATATAGTTTGTGTCTCTGCCGTTAAGCTCCCATTGCGGCGCTAGTGTAGCACATCGATGTAGCGGGTATTAATTATTATTATAATTTAATAACTTGCACCGATACCGTCAGATGGAGCTGTTTTTAATTTTTAATGTTTGATACGAAATATTAGTTAAAAACTATGTTTAAGAAATAAGAAACATCGGATGGTATTTATCAAATTGATTGGGTAGGCAATGTCTTTTTGCATATATGGAGTGCACGCAACTGCCTTATGATATGGTATTCCTTTACATAACCAAAGAAACACCAACGCCGAATGGTATATAATGGTATACCAAATGTTGGCAGAAGTTTTCTCTGTTGTGAGAGAAATCCTGGGTCACCCTCCTTACAGCTCTGACCTAGAATCGTGTGACTTCTTTTAATTCCCGAAAATAAAAAAATCAGCTCATAGGGATACAATTTTCGTCGCCGGAAGATGCGCTGTCAGCATTCGATCAGATTGTAAATGAGGTGAGGTAAAAAAGTATTAACCTAAAGGTTAATACTTTTTTAAGAACTCTCAGAAAGTTTTGCGAAAATAAAAATAAAAGTGAACACTTTTATTTTCGCAAAACTTTCTGAGTGTCACACGTATTATAGGATTTTGACTATTACAATGATCAAGTAAATAAATTGTGATAAAAATGTAATCACTTCCTAATGAAAGGGCCATGAATAATTTCTCTATTAATAAATAACATGAAGTAATATTAAAAATTAAGAATGGATGTCACTGTAATCAAAATAATTCGCGCTGTTAAGAATTTTCTTTATATTGTAACCCGAGGGGTGGTTTATATTGGGTTTTGTATCGCTCCGCTTGCCCTGGAGCAATCGCCTGTGTTTGTCCTTTTTTTATATAACATCAGAAGGCATTCAAGCATATGGTTCATCTGATAGAAAACGGTTACCGTAGCTTACGAACGCTTGTAAGATATTGAGTATTGCTCGTGCCATGCCATCTCTGCTGCTAAGGAGCTTGCTGGTCACCTCACTCACTCGCAGGAACATAACAACACTCCACGGAGTCGTTATTCTGCTGCGGTTCTGTGAGGTTTCCAGATGGGCTGCTATGATGCTCCCCACCTCTCTTAACAAGTTTCTTTGGCTAAAGCCAATACTTAGGTGGTGTTTAGTCAGTGAGAGTCCGATATAATCCGTGCGGCCGGCCGTAAGGTTATTCATGAGAATTCACCACCTCCCTCCTTGCAATAGTGCGGAGGATGCTACCCTCAGAAGAACGACTAATCTCTTTCAGGGGCTGATCCTTCTTTTCTGGATCATAGTTTACGTCTAGCGTTAAAACAAAATATATACATAAGCATACTAACCAGAACGCAGGAAGAAAAAAATATCAAACTGATATGCAACGCGAAAATAGAAGAATGTAGGAACCTAGGAATGCCAAGATTTGCCGACCATGACCAAATTGATCGTGTTTTATCGGGATGACCAAACCAGTATTGGAACCAGGGATCGTCAGATTATATGTCGGTTCTTTATCCACAGGGCATCACTGCTCCTTGGTCGAAATGTCGAGTCTACTTATATGCTACAACATCTAGTAACTTTGCTTGTCAG
This sequence comes from Pyralis farinalis, assembly GCA_947507595.1. NCBI lineage: Eukaryota > Metazoa > Arthropoda > Insecta > Lepidoptera > Pyralidae > Pyralis > Pyralis farinalis. Next base: position 32,963,259 of record OX382260.1, on the reverse strand, counting down.
TTTATCTGTTCGTGTGTCACAAACTAAGCTATTACGCCACGCAGCTGGGCGGTGTTTAGAATTGTTGCTAATGTAAAACTGCATCCGCTCTTTGTGCCCCGGCCGGGGTTGCGATACCGTTGCACTTCGTCGTAAAATTTATTCTCAGATCTCAGTTTTTTTTTTCAAACATATGCATAGGCTTACTTTATTCATTCTGAGAATTATATATTATAAGAGATTGCCCCATTCATGTAAAACGAAATTGACGTTATAACGTTATTGTTGATTTTCACTAAATCTCTCAAAATTATAAGCCTTAAACTTAGACCGAAAATAAAGTAGATAAGTTTTTTTTAATAAAATATCGGTGGATAAGTATACGGCCAGCCTGGTATAAAGTAGTTACTGTAACCTTTAACACTTGCAGTCAAGAAGTATCGTGCGTGCGTTGCCACCAATATTACTTACATATGATCTTCTTATGAGTTTACTTGTAACCTCATCCACTCATCGAAATGCAAGAACCTTTCACAGAGTTCTTACGTGATAGAAATTTTCTGAGAGAACTCCGAGTTACTTTGGCTCTATAAATAATCATAAAGTAAATACACACAAGTCATAATGCCATTACAAAAGCTAACGATTTCAGTGTTTTTCTGTAAAATGGAAATATAACAGTATTGAGAAACAATTTTGATCTGAAAGAGAGCGTCGGTGTTAAAATAAGAAGAGGCATGCTCCGATGGTTCGGGCATGTAGAAAGAATGCAAGATGAAAGAATGACGAAGCAGATATACAGTGCAAAAGCGGAAGGATGTAGGAGCCGGGGAAGGCCAAGACTTACCTACCATGACCAAATTGGTCGTGTTCTATCAGAAGGTGATGTCAGGAGCCCTAGAAACCGGCGAGCGTGCATGAGAAGAGCAATGAATGTTAAAGAAGCGAGTGAGATATGTAAGGATCGAGTCACGTGGCGCTCGGTTCTCTCTGCCTACCCCGCAAGGGATTTGGCGTGAAGTTATAGAAGAAACAATTTTCAAAAGACCATGTTATATAGATACATAATAGTGATGCTTAGCCATTACCATAAAAAATATTGATTCGACGAACGAAGAAAAAAATGTCTACCTAACAATATTATAATAAAATAGGTTCCAAAAATATCAATTATGAGTATTTATTGCGAAAGTTTCTTAAATACGGTACCCTAAAACGAGTTTTATATAAAAGCTTGCAACTTTACTACTGATACTTTTGAGTATTAGTACTTCAATTATAAAATTTGATTGAACTAATAAAATTCAAAAGTTGCAGTAGTACAACTACTGAGAACAGATGCCTTTTCCACCTTCACCTCACAAAATATCGCAGCCAAATAACAACTCTCTGGATGGTAGTTATGCGAATCAGTGGGATTGCAAGCTTCTAAGGAGTCGCTTTGTTAGAAGTCCCCTACTTCTGAAGTAACGCACAAGAAATAGATTGCGGTAACCCCTATTAACCGGATGAGCCATATGCTAGTGCGCTTTCCAATGTTGTATAAAAATATACGGGTCGACTTTACTATAAAAAGAAAACTTTACTGTAGAAACAAACAAATTTTGAAAATTCACAATTATTTTTGAAACACTAGTTTATTCAAAGTTTATTTAAGACAGACACCTTATTGTAAATTTTCAGACTATTTTCGATAATCTTTTTTGATAAAACGTATTTCTGAAGGATTTTACATCAATACTACATAAAGAACAAAATCAAAAGTTGTCAAAGTCAAAACTAAACAAAAATGTATTACAATTAACTCGCCATGACTTACACGGACACATCTTCTAAAAAATATGCTATGTCTAGTATTGAAAATAATACATTTAGATCTTTAAGGTACGATTCTTAAGAACTGTTCTCCCTCAGAGTAATCCCGGGTTGTTAAAAATTAATAATGATCAATTATGCGCTCCAAGCGCTATTTTGCATTGTGTCAATCTTTTTAAAAACTATATTATATAAAAATGGAAACACAAAGATAGACAAAATCCTTGCAAAGGAATATTTTTATCGCTATTACGGATATTTAAAAGAATCGTTTTGTAAGATTTTCAAAATACCCATACAATACTGTAGTGTTTTTATGACCTTGCCCAGTCATATTGATGTGGCAATAATTATTGAATTGTATGGTAAAATATATAGAAGTCAGTACGCGAACATGAAATGTTTTTTGACGAGCTCGATGGCTCAGCCGTGAATGACACGACTTTGACACCAACGCTCGTGGGTTCGATTCCCACACAAGGCAAACATTTGAGTGCATGAACGTGCCTGTTTGTCTTGGTCTGGATGTTTTTAGAGAGATAGGGCACATCAAAACAGCTCGTTTGGGGTAGTACCTCCACCTCACAGAAAACCACAGCCAAATAACAATTCCCTAGAGGGTTGTTGTGTTCCTGTGCAGCAGAGGAGGCATCACGCGAGAGATACTGAATAAATCGCAAGCGTTGATAGGCTGCGGTACCCACTTTACATCAGGTGGGCCGTATGCTTGGATGCCTGCCGACATAGTATATAAAAAATAAAAAAATGTTTATTGCTGTAATTGTTGTAAATTTTACCTTTTCTTGAAAACACAGCTTGCTCCTTCCTCACTCTATTCAATAAAAATTTTCATGTCATGACTTTTATTTATTAGACTTGACATGAGTTTTGTTTATTAAACAACTTTAACTTGAAGTTAGTGATTTATTGATGACTAAGTTACATTAGTAAATCTGTCACTAAATTAAGCTTTTAAATAACCTGTTGAAATACTAAAACATTTTAACTATTTTTTAATTTGAGACATTTTAATATTATATTACTTGCAATGGGACATATTTGTTCGTTGAATATCTTTCATTTCTATCCAATGATATTATAGTTTCTATCTTTGTTCTCGAATTATGAGATTTAAGTGTTGCCACAGAACGTTGCTAAAATTGGCTCTTACACAAACTATACAAACATATAGTTTGAATAGTTTAATATTTTTAATAGTTATAGGTTAGAAATATGAAATTTCATATTTAACTCAATGCTGTAAACATAATATATAAACCTATTATTGGGAAGTGAGGTGAATATCGAAGAGAGATGTAGCGAAAGTCATTCCATCGGCAGATTGGAAAATATTATAAAAAATCGCCAAGTAGGGAACAAAATTTCCTTCCTTCGCAATTTCTTTCCTTCAGCAATTTGTGAAGACAGAAACGATAGACACGAACGGAAGAAAGAGAAGCTTTCTTAGGCAAGGAGATGATATTTGGGTCCTACCAGCGCTAAGGAAATGAACCGTGCAAAATAGGAAAGATTCCGTTTTTAGTCAGAATAGAAATAGGGATACCGGTTAAAAAAAATATCGTTTTGCGACTAATGTAATTACCTCCAAAACTGTTAAATACCACAGATAGTAGACGCCAAAGAATCTTATATATAGTATATTTCTCTTAATACAGTCGATAAATGGACCGAAAACAAATGGTAAGTAATCTGAAAGAGACATCGTGGAAAGTGCTATCTATCTATAACTTCACGCCAAATCCCTTACGGGGTAGGCGGAGAGAACCGAGCGCTACGCGACTCGATCCTTACATACCTCACTCGCTTCTTTCACATTCATTGCTCTTTTCATGCACGCTCGCCGGTTTCTAGGGCTCCTGACATCATCTTCTGATAGAACACGACCAATTTGATCATGATAGGTAAGTCTTGGCCTTCCTCGGCTCCTACATCCTTCCACTTTTGCATTCTATATCTGCTTTGTCATTCTTTTATCCTGCATTCTTTCTACATGTCCGAACCAACGGAGCATGCCTCTTCTTATTTTAACACCGACGCTCTCTTTCAGACCAACTCTGCTTCTAACCTCATCATTGCGGATATGGTCTGCAAGCGTTACACCACAGATTTTGCGCAACGCTCGCATTTCAACCGCGTTTATCCTACTTTCATGCTCTCTCTGCCATACCCAGCTCTCGCTTCCATAAGTAAGCGTTGGGACCAGCACTGCATTGTGTATAACAAGCTGCGCCTTCTGGCGTTTTTACTGCCCAGAAGTTTTCCCAACGCTCAATTTACACTATTCCCAGCACTCACTCGCGTGTCCACATCTGCGGTGTACCTTCTATCCCCGCTGAAAGCGCATCCAAGAAATACAAACTCATCCACTTGTTCCAACACTTCATCATCTACCGTAATTCTTACATTGGTTCTAGTTTCTTCTCTTTCAAATACCATAATCTTTGTTTTCTTCGCATTCAATAATAAGCCTTCCTTCATACATTCGTCTTTCATCATTGTGATTAGTGTTTGAAGCTCAGATGGTGTTTCTGCTAACAGAACGGCATCGTCTGCATACAGCAGACAGTTCATCACTAGGTCACCCATGCGTAATCCTACATTCGTCGATCTTATTCTCTGTAGACGACTATCGAGATACAGAATAAACAGCCTAGCAGACAACATGCAACCCTGTTTGACACCAATTTTGACATCAAACCAATGTTGCCATCTATTCGCACACATGCTCAGCAATCCTTGTAGGTGGACTGCAAAGCACGCAGTAGTGAGCCGTCAATCCCATATCTCGGCAATATGCACCACAGTTCCTTTCGCACAACCCTATCAAATGCCTTCTCAAGATCCATAAAACCGCAGAAAACCTTCTGGTCGGTGGCACATCCCCTTCCATTTCAGAATCCTCCTTGTGCCTCCCACAGCATTTCGTTAGATTTCACCCTCATTCTCCTTTCAATTATCTCTCCATATACTTTTGCTGCTAAGCTGATCAAACTGATGACCCTATAGTTGGCGCAGTCCATGCGTGATCCCTTGCCTTTATACAAGGGTACGATGACTGCGCGTCCCCAGTCCATTGGAACCAGAAGGCGTCCCGGACGTAAGTGCCACCTAGTTTGATCATCTCAGCTGTGATCATATCAATTCCCGCAGACTTTCCATTTTTCAAACTTCGTATCGACCATTCTATCTCATCCATAGTTATACCTTCATCGGACGCCGTCAACGTGGAGTGAGCATCAGACTCACTCTTATTGTCAGCGTCCGAGGCATATTCGTAAATTTCTTCACAATATTTACTCCACCGTTCTAACACTTCCTGAGTGTTTGCAAGAATGATATTAGTTTTAGAATTAATCTTGTTTATACTGGATGCCGACGAACTACCCCGAGACTTCTTTACCTCTCTCCAAAAGAGTTTGGTATTTGCCTCGAAGTTTCTCGTCAGCCTCTCTTCCTCATTCATAATTTGTCTTTCACAATTCTCTTTTACTTTTTATAAAGCCTTGGTTTCATTCTTGCATAGACGGTACATTTCTTTCTTCTTCTCTCTCATACTTTCATTTAAGGGTAAAGATGATACATATTCCAGCCACGCTTTCCTCTTTCTTGCTACGGAGGATTCAACCTCCGCATCTCACCAGGCATCCCCTTTCAATGTTTTATGCATCTTTGCGCATCCACATGCTTCTTTTGCACTATCCACCATACTTTCTTTCAGAACTTTCCAGCAATCATCCACATCTGTGTCGGAAATACTTGCATTTGCAAGTCTTTCGCTTACCAGATGTACATACATTCTCCTTACACATTCATCTTGCAATTTTTCACTCCTTATCCTTTCTTGATCTCCGAAAGGGATACGCACTCGCCAATGCCTCCACTTCTTGAAAAGTCCCACAAACCGGCTTACCACCAAGTAGTGGTCCGTTTCAAGAGTGGGAGCTCTAAAGGCTTTTGTATCCATTATAGTATTTCGGAGACGTCTATCAATTATATTCAAATCAATCACACTTTTTTGGTCATTCCGTCTCCATTTATATGTTTATGAATATCCTTGTGACGGAATAAAGTATTCGACACGAGGAGGTTCCGTTCCATACATAAATCTAGAATCGACTTACCTGCTTCGTTCACTCTCTTATCTCCATAGGGACCAAGAGCAGCTTCATAGCCGTCTCGTTTGGTCCCAACCCATCCATTCAAAACTCCACACATAAACACTCTTTCGTTCCCTTCAGCTAAATCCAGAACATCGCTCACAGACTCCCAAAACTTCTCTAGTTCTTGGGCACACGCTGAGCTTACGGAAGCGTATGCTGCAACCAGAAATACTCACATACAGTTTTATACGAACCCAGAGAAGTCTGGGCCCTACCAAACAGTAATCTTTCACACCAGGGGCTAAGCGAGAGGAGAGTATGACACCTGCACAAGCACTGGCTTGATCGTACCGGTCTACACCAGACCATAGGACTATCATCCCACCGGGCAGATCATCGGTGTCGCTCCCCTTGCGCTTAGTCTCTGTCACACACAAAGCGTAAGCGTCTCACATTCATTAGGTCCATCAGCTCATTCATCTTATCACTCAGTCCACCTCTCACATTCCACGTGCCTATGCAGCACTCGACTCTCTTCGATCCGCCGGAATTGGCGCTGCGTGGTGGGTGGCGCCCCCCACCGCCGCATGCACCTATTTTCGCACCGATGGGGCGGATCGTTGCGCGTCGCCTCCGGGGAACGCGCTAATCCGCACATCGGTGCATTTTCGGGCCAGAATTGCAATCTAATCGATTGGCAGGGGTCGCGAACGAGCATGCTTCTGGCACATGATCAAAAGTTCGTGGAAAGTTACTTTAATATATTGAATATAGTTATTAATTTCCAAGAAGAGCAAGAGGAGAAATTACAGTTGGTTTGATCCAGATCGAAAACAGAAATATTTGTAATCTGATATTTACCCACTTCCATAGTTTTGTATTTTTCTTGTCATCCCCATCGCTCATCAATATTCATTTATTCTTAAAACACGTTGCTCCACTACGTATTAGCAAAGCTTAGTGTTTTTAGACCCAAACATGAATAAAGTAATTATTATTATCTATAGTAGATAAATGGAAACATCCCTAAACACACTACGGTCGACGTTGCTTCAGTTGCATATGTAGCAATATCTAATGTGCATAACAAAGTTGTTAAGCTTCTCAACTACCCATAAAGATGATCACATGAATCTATGACGGTGAAGAATATCGTTTTTATTTTAAAAAATATTTTAGTTCTCAAAGTTCTTTATTTTTTTTTTTTTAAATCCTAAACCGATCGGCCACATTGTGTTATTGAGACTGCATCGTAATTGGTGTGGGCAAAATAAATTAATCCAACGAAAATTTCGGCCCATATTGTACGTTGCCAAGCGATCGGTCCAATAAAAACTTTTCATATAAAATTCCCGCAAATACCCTGAGATGGAACACCGTTACGTTCCTACTTCGGATATTGTTTCTTGTTACTCTAATGACTTGCTTTATTCAGATGTTTCAATGTTATTTTTATCTTTTATCATATATTTTGTATAGAACACAAAGGTTACGTCTTTTGCAGATATTTGGAAATATTGAAACATTACGACGATTGAAGGTTGACAATCATAATCCAATACTTAGAGTTTAAGAAATATTTCGCATTGATCAGTCGGATTTCTTTCTTTCCGCATTTTTTTACATGTACAAACTAATGAAACATGTCAATCGCCTGGGTTCACTTTATTAATAGCTCTAGAACTGTGTTCTTAGAGATATTATACATTCACTTTTAGATGTTTATCAACTTTCGAGTATGCAATCATCCTAATCAACACCTGGCACTTTCATAACGATTCTATGAGAACTCGGATGATTATAAGATAATTTATTACTTTTCATCCACATGGTATGAATCTAAAAAGTTATTTTATAATTTCTCTCCGGTTCTGGCTATTTAAACAAATTTAACGTGGCTTTTAAACTGTTACATTAATTTAGATTGTCCATAAATTGTGTTAAATATTTTTTTTTGTATGAACTGTCGAGGACATTGTATACGGCCCACCAGAAATAAAGTGATTACCGAAGTCACACGTTGCCTCCCTTGCTTCTAATGAAGCAACTTCTTATTAACTTACTGGTAACCTTCCTCTCTCGCAGGAACACTATAGGTTTCCTCCAAATAGGAGGAGAACGAGTAAGGGTGAGTGCCCAGATGAGCTACCTGGGCCTCACCCTGGACGGGAGATGGACCTTCGGCCCCCACTTCGAGCGGTTGGGGCCGAAGGTCATCAGAGCTGCGGCGGCGCTGGGTCGCCTCCTGCCCAATGTGGGCGGGCCCAGCGCCGCGTGCAGACGGCTGTACTCCGGTGTTTGTCGGAGTATGGCAACGTACGGTGCCCCTATATGGGCGGACGCCCTCTGCGCTCGGAACAGGGCTCAGCTGCGCAGAGCGCAGCGGGTCATAGCGCAGAGGGCGATAAGGGGGTACCGGACGGTGGCGTGGACGGCCGCGACCGCCCTTGCTGGCGACCCGCCCTGGGAGTTGGCGGCGGAGGTGCTCGCCGAGGTGTACGTGTTTGTTGCGGAAAGGAGGAACCTCGGCGAGCGCCCCACATTGGAAGAGGTGGGGCGGTATCGCCAGCGAGGGCAGGCAGAGATGATGCGAAGGTGGGGGGAGGACCTGGCGCAGCCGCGGTACGGAGTCCGCGTTGCGGATGCGCTGCGCCCGGTCCTGGAGGCGTGGATGCGCCGAAGGCGCAAACCCCTCACCTTCCGCATGGTGCAGGTGCTCACCGGACATGGGTGCTTCGGTGAGTACCTGCACCGGGTCGCGAGGCGGGAGGAACAGCCAGGCTGCCACGATTGTGGCGCGGCCGAGGACACTGCCCAGCACACTCTGGAGCAGTGCCCCAGGTGGTCTCGGCAGCGCCACGATCTGGTGTCCGCGCTAGGAAGCGCGGACCTCTCGCTCCCGAGCGTGGTCCGCTCCATGCTCGGGAGTGACAGTGCCTGGCAGGCGATGGCCTCCTTCTGTGAGACTGTCATGTCCCAGAAGGAGGCCGCGGAGCGGGACAGGGAGGATGATCCCTTGGCTGTCCCGCTCCGGAGACGGCGGACGGGAGTGCGGCGTAGGCGCTACGCGCACCTATTGCCGCCTCTCTAACCTGTGGGACTAGGGGTCAGGATGGGAACCTGGCCCCATAATGGTCCCGCCGCCGGAGGGGCTGTCCCAATTTGCCGGGATGGCCCCTAGAGAGGAGAAGTCCGGCCCCTTTGGAGGGGCTGGCCAGTCGCAGTGGTGCCCTGTTGCTGACAGATCCGGGGCACCACACCAACGCGGCCGATGGCATTTCGCGGGGTCGTTTAGTGGGTATACCGTCGGACAGCCGACGGGGAGTCCCACACTACCACCGGAGGCCACCCAGGCACCGGTGGTGTGCGTAACGCATTTTTCCCCGCGTCACAAAAAAAAAAAAAAAAAAAAAAAAAAGGAACACTATAGGTTTACGTACTTCCCTAGTCGGAGTGCTTTGATGCGCTCTACCACTCTTAGCACTCAAATCAGGATAACCAGACTTCATGCATATTGTTATTGGTAACTACTGGGCTATTATATTACCATACATATTTTACATGGACCACTTATAGACAAAGTTAAAAAAAAATGTTATGAATTGAGGGAATAATAAGGTTTTGAGTGAATTGACAAGTAATCTATACATATAAATAAAAATCGGCCAAGTGCGAGTCGGACTCGCGCACGAAGGGTTCCGTACCATTATCTATAAAAACGACAAAAAAATACACGTTTGTTGTATGGGAGCCCCCCTTAAATATTTGTTTTATTTCTATTTAATTATTTATTCTTAAAATGAATATATAACTAAATATTCTGTGATAATTTCAAGCGTCTACCTGTTGCCATTATCAATATCGAGCAAAAATGAGCAAAAAAATCACGTTTGTTGTATGGGAGCCCCCTTAAATATTTATTTTATTCTATTTTTTTGTATTTATTGTTATAGCGGCAACAGAAATACATCATCTGTGAAAATTTCAACTGTCTAACTATGACAGTTCATGAGATACAGCCTGGTGACAGACGGACGGACGGACGGACAGCGGAGCCTCAGTAATAGGGTTCCGTTTTACCCTTTACGTACGGAACCCCAAAAATTGAAGTGTCTGTCTGTGATTTTAAAATAATGCCTTTATCTTAAGCTCATATTATTATTTTCACGTTACCAAAGCCTAAATACGCATTTTTAACTTTTTTTGTCTGTCTGTCTGTTTGTTTGTCCGGGCTAATCTTCGAAATGGCTGAACCGATTTTGACGGAACTTTCTCTGGTAGGTAGAAGACTGTTCAGAGGGTACTTTTTAACCCGTAAATATTTAGGGTTCCTGCGTAAAAAATGAAAAACTAGTAAAATTAGGGGAAAATCTTCTTCTTCGGGGGACTTTGCAATTTTATTTTTATTATTTTCATAGAATACCTATTTTTTAAATAACTACGCATTTTATATGTAATAAAAATAAAATAAATATAAGTTGCCTCCTGCAAAGGTCAATAGATGGCGCTGTATGAAAAAGGTCTATTGAGAAATAAAGGCTACTAAAAGCCCAAATCTCATGCGTGCGAAGCCGCGGGCTTCAGCTAGTCAGAAATATTTCATATTATATTAATAATAAAATAAATGGAAATAATTATTTTCCGGACTTATATCATTCAGGAATAATGCAACTTTGTATATTTTTTTATATTATAAAGATGGCAAACAAGCACACTGCTTCCTCTGATCGTCATCCCGTTTTCTATTAATGAAAGGCGATAATACTGATTTAAATTTATTTATTATATTATTATATCTTTTATTTCACGGGTTTTAATCCCGGTCATTTGATAGGCGTGCGCGTGGATATGAATCCAACGCGTAGAGGCCCCTAGTATTATACCCGCCGTGACCTGATTCAGGGGATATTAAGGGGATAATATACCCATGAACAGGTCACGGCAGGTATTGGGACTATTGGAAATATGTCGGAAAAAAGCGGGCTATTAAAATGAGATTTGGAGAAAGTCAAATTTAGATGCATTTTAACCGGCTTTGTGTGCTTTCGCTACCAATTGGTTCATGCGGACTAGCGCCGGCCGGCACCCACCCACTAACGTTAGTGGATGCAACATGCCGTCGCTGCCACGGCTGCTTCGGTAATCTCTGCCTCGGCTGCTCGATCGTCCGCCATCTGGAACAGAGACCGCCTCTCTATGAGGCATCCTCAGGCGCTGTAGATGTTAGCTGTTAGAATTACAAGCTACAAGTGACAAATCCATCGTATTGTCGTCTCTTATATATTGAACTGAGGGCAGGAGTGAATGTGGTGAGTTAAAGATATTAAGTAAATGAATTTCTAGTCAAATTTCTAGTCGTAGCAGTGCGATTGTAAAATCTCATGGCTTTATGTAGACTAAGCTAGGTAGACTAGCTAGGCTAGGAAACCCGAGTACCCGAGTACAGTCGGTAGAACACACACATGGAGATATAAATATACTTGAAAGATTTTCTTGAAATATGTAATTCCAGTACTACTACTATAACTTCACGCCAAATCCCTTACGGGGTAGGCAGAGAGAACCGAGCGCCACGCGACTCGATCCTTACATACCTCACTCGCTTCTTTCACATTCATTGCTCTTTTCATGCACGCTCGCCGGTTTCTAGGGCTCCTGACATCACTGTAATTAATAATAATTAATAGTAATTCCAGTAAATTCTTGCAAATAAAGTAATAAAATAAGGAATTATTTTAAAACGTCGAGAGGCTTACAAGTATACGCGCACCTGATGTAAAACGGTTACCGTAGCCTATGAATGTTTGTAATACATTAAATCATCACTCCCGAGATACCACCTCTGCTGCTAATACAGCAGCTCCTTAGGAGGACTTCACTCACACGCAGGAACACAAAAACCCTACCGTAAGCGTGCATTTGACTGCGGTGTTTTCTCTAAGGTGGAGGTACATACCCAGAAGGGCTAGTTTGACGCTCACTACCTCTCTTATAAATACCCAGACCAGCACAAAGAGACGTATTCATTCACATAAATGTTTGTCCTGTGTGAGAATTGAACACACAAGCGTAGACGGCCAAGTCGCGTTATTAAACGCTGCGCCGCAGAGGTCGTCAAAATTCAGAAATTCGACCTTTTAAACATTGAGTTTGAGCAGAAAAGCGTTATGCATCTCAACTAACACCGTAACAGGATAACCGCTGTGTCCTCGCAAATGGGAACCCGGAATTATTTAAGACTGCGGTGGTTCCTGGCCTACGTATTCAAATAGAATACTTTAGCAGTTCACTCCTTTTGAGTGTAGAATTAGGGTTGCTGTCGTCAACTGGGCATCGTTACTACACTGGCAGCGGTGCTTCGGCCGAATTATAACTAAGTTGTATTTAGGGTTGTGCAAAATAAACATCTTCAAGCTAAATTAATCTTTAATATTGTCGGACAAATTACACAGCGCCATCTAGCCCCAAAGTAAGCGAAGCTTGTGTTATGGGTGCTAGACAACTGATACACATACGTAAATACATTTTTTTTTTGTAAATACATTCTTAGCATACATAGAAAATACCTAGACCTATACACAACACACAACAGACATATTCATGCACATAAATATTTGTACTGTGTGGGAATCGAACCCACGAGCGTTGGTGTCAAAGTAACGTAACATAAATATTTGTACAGTGTGGGAATCGAACCCACGAGCGTTGGTGTCAAAGTAACGTAACAGCGCATTTCACCACTGTGCCACTGAGCTCGTCGATGTCGATATTGAGGTGACATTTATTTTTATACTACGTTGGGATGCATACAAGCATACGTCCCATCTGATAAGCTGTAGCCTATAAATGCTTGCAATACGTAAAATACTACTCGCGCGATGCCACCTCTGCTGCTAATACAGCAACTTCTTAGGAGCTTACTGGTGACCTCAATCACACGGAACACAACAACCCTCTGGGGAGTAGTTATTTGGCTACGGTTTTCTGTGAGATGGAGGTGCTTCCCCAGACGGGTGCTTTGATGAACTCTACCGCTCTCAAAACCACCAGACCAGACAATGTTCATGCACACTAATATTTGTCATGTGTGGGAATAGAACCCACGAGCGATGGTAAAAAAGTAACGTGACATCGCATTTTACCATAGCGCCACCGAGCTCGTCAAAATACATGCCACTCAGTTTCGTGCATGCGTAAGGAGAAGTTAAAGGTAACAAACAGAATGGAACCGCATGAATCCTAAACTCCGATCTTGATAAAGAGAGGTAGTACGCATAAAAGCAGCCCGTCTGGAGAAGTACCTCCACTTCACAAAAAAAATGCAGCCAAGTAACAACTGCCTGGTCGTTTGCATTCCTGTGGGTGAGTGAGGTCTTCAATAAGCTCCTAAGGAGTTGTTGTGTAAGCAGCAGAGGAGGCATCGCCCGAGTGATGCTCAATATATTGCACGCGTTAACAGGCTGCGGTAACCGCTTTATATCGGGAGGACCGTATGCTTGCATGACACCCGACGTTGTATAAAAAAAAGGCAGTCGCATAACGTCCTTAATGCATTGTTATACTATATAAATATTAAGGAAGTCATGAATGCTGCTAGCAGAGGTGACATCACGCGAGTGATGCTTAATGTATTGCAAGTGTCCATGGGCTAGCTAGAGCGTTGCACAACATTTTTGGTGTAACGCTTGCAGACCGTGTTGGGAATGATGATGTTTGAAATAGATAGGTCTGAAAGAAACTTACAGTTGAATGCGAAGGAGACAAGGATTCTGTGATGCTTCAAAAGATCGACAACAAGCAACTGTTTTACCCAACTTTGGATATAGAATTGTTTAGGAGCGCATCTATGCGAATATTTCGACTTACGTGTTTTTGAAGTTATTCTACTCCGGTAGTATCTAACTCGGCTGCTGCGGTCGTCCGCCATCTGGAACAGAATCCGCATGCCCCCACCACCACCGTCGCTGCCACGACTGGCCTGGTCGTCGCTGCGACACGTGTTTCGCATCTCCACGAGACATCATCAGGCGTTGTAGACGTTAATCGTAAGAATAACATGCTACAAGTAAATTTGACTTTCGCAAAATAACGCCTGAATCTATTAACTACCTTTGTTTACTATTTTAGTCGCCAGTGGTTTTCCATTTACTGGTCAATACCGTTCCCTAACGGATGACATTGAAAGGAGGCATCTATTACAGCTTTCAGAGGAGTCGTAGTCTTATACGGGTTTAATATCTATACAACCTAGTATTACCGGAACCTAAACTCGAGATATACAAAGCAGGATCACACTACCGCGCAATATTAATATATAATCAAATTCCAAATTCTATTAAACACGAACAAAAAGTACACCTATTCAAAAATAAATTAAAAAATCTACTAGTACGAAAATGCTATTACTCTGTTGCTGAATACATGAACGATAAAGTATCAAGGAATATATCAGTAGAGTGGAAAATAAACATGTATCTTAATTAGTATTAATATGTTAACTATAGCTGTATATTGCAATACCCAGCCAGGGCCCATGTTTGTGAAGTAGTGGTATCTTACGTATATATAAATAAATAAAATAATATCCCATGATGGGGTAAAAAGTTAAAGGATTTTCCACCGTATATCCTGATACTTGAAATTCCGTCATAAATGTAACATATAATTTTTTAAGTTTATATAATACGTTTCTTGATTGGCCTAAAGCTTGGTGACACTTTGAGAGGCAAAGATACTACAAAAATACCATTAAAAGTTCTAGTGTGAGTACTGAATAACTTTTCACACTGTATTTCATCATCCTGTGGACAACACGAGTGGATTTAGTCCGACTGTTCCCAAAATGACCTAACAGCGTTACTAGTAACAAAGTTACAACGGACATCGCTAGAAGGTTGCATAGCAGTTACGGCACCCGCAATTACCCAACCATACCTCGTACGTTGTAATAAATTTTTGCATTTTGAAATTGTGCCGATTGGAAGAACTACTCGTAGTATATCTATAATACAGGCTCAGCCTAGTTTAGATACTAGCGTGCAAGACTTAGGACTAAAATTGTAAGTTGTATTGTAATGTAATGTTATTGTGCCTACATATAGTTTTAAGTCCATTTAGTGTAATTAAGAGGTGTATGTAAAGAATAAATAAAGGCTGGTTTTTGCCTAGTTTGTATTTGCACAACAATTGATAAAATAATTCCACGTCAATTATTATGTCAATAAAAACTTTCGTCAGCTAACTTATAACGCGCGGGGTGTCTTCAATATTTGTGTATAACGGCAAATTGTTTTGCTAATCGGATAGCGAGAGAGCGTATCCAGGGCCAAAAACTTATTACAATGAAAAAATAAGCACCTTGACAATATTTGCACTTTCCCTGTGGATCAACTTGATTTTGTCGTGTCAGATTTACGCAGCGTCGATGGACGGAACTTTTAACTTTTCTATATTTTGTTTTGTTGTTCCACATATTTGCAATTTGCCGTCATACACAAATATTGAAGACACCCCGCGCGTTATAAGTTAGCTGACGAAACTTTTTAGCAGAGCGTCGACGTGATAATTGACGTGGAATTATTTTATCAATTGTTGTGCAAATACAGGCTAGGCAAAAACCAGCCTTTATTACAACGTACGAGGCATGGTTCTACTTATTGTAACATCTAATTGATGATTTGAAAAAGTTTTATGCTGGCGAGGCGCCAACCATTCATCAATTCCGAACCGAATAGTCGAAAAGGAAACTTTTGGACGGTATATAGATACACGCTATTGAGCCGGGGTAGGTAAAGTTATTCTTAACTACTAACTCTAACTTTATTTTCACGCCAAATTCCTTGCGGGGTAGGCAGAGACTATTCAGCCACATGACTCGGTCCTAGTACACCTTAGTCACTTCTTTAACAATCATAGCTCCTTTTTATGTACACTCCCCTGTTGTTTTGTCTTTAGATAAAGATAAAAAGATAAAAAATATTTATTTGCCATTGGGCCCTCGCGGGCACTTAGACACGTCTTACATTTTTTGAAATATAATCTTATTATATGTTATTCAATTCTCTTATTTTACTTTTTCCTTTTTTTACTTTACTAGCATTCCGGAAATGACTATTGGCGAAGAACAAATGCCGAAAGAAACTTGCCAATATAGGTCTCTTTTAAAATTGTCAATTGTATTTAGACACAAATAAGTTTTATTGTATTTATTTATACCAGATGGCAAACAGGCATAAGCTCTCAGGATGGCAAGCTATTACTGCCATACACGGATACTTACGAATATCATAGCGATAAGGATACTTAATTTATCGCAAGCGCAGTTGGGCCGTATACTTGTATGGCTCGCGACGGTGACGAAATTCAAGAACCTTTCTTTGGCAGCGGTTGTCGATACTACAAACTACTCGTATGTGGTCGATCCACTGCCACTTCAGCTTGCTTATCCTTTGAGCTGTGTCGCATACGTTAGTTCTAATGCGGATATCGTCATTTCTGATTCCATCACGCACAGATACCCCCGAGCATAGCTCTGTCTGTAGTACGCTGAGCGACTTTGAGCTTCCCTAACTGGTGCCTTTGTTTCGACACGAAACATATCTCTAGTAAAGTATTGTCTTAGGTTTTCGCGATTGTTACACATTGAATTAAACAATTTTTAACGGAAGTATCGCGTATTTTATTTATTTTGTTGAACCTGACGTTTCGAACGCTTTGCAGCGTCCGTGGTCGCAGGAAGACTAAGGTGGTATTTGTATTACATTAGTTATTCAATTATTACATCTACCAACATGGATGGATTAATTATATATGTTCCGATTCACACAAAAATCGCTCACAGTGTCCGAACATTTTTTAGATCTTTGGGTTTGGGATTTGATTATTTTTAGGACTGGATTCCAAGCAGGTGGTGCTTGCCAACCATCTTCTCTCGGCAACAAAATAAATAAAATACGCGATAATTCCGTTAAAAATTGTTTAATTCAATCTCTAGTAAAGTTCACATAGTTAAGTGTGAAGTATTTATACATATTACTTCCCTGTCACTGTCCATATTATAAATAAAGAATAAGAATACTTAAAAAAAACTGTTTCAATCTATTACGCACCATACATACATTCTTGTTTGTGCAGTAAGCCGATGTCCCAATATTCTCGTATTACAATATGGAAGTTTCTTCCGATATTGTTAAAATGAAACTAGAGCTATGAGTATTTGTTTGATATATCGCTCCCTAGTTTGCGTAGAGTTGAATGTAAGCACAGTATAGATATTTTAGCAGTAGGATAACACTAAAGAATTCTTCTAAATTACCACACTCACTAAGCTAAGCTGCTAAATAACCTTTAGGGTCGACAACGTATGGGTGTAAATGGTGTTGAAAATGTTCATGGGCTACGGTGAATGCTTATCATCAAGCAGGCCGTAAGCTTCTTGCCACCGTGGTGGTATAAAAAAATTCTGGGCGTCCGAAGTTAAATGGTCTTTCGAAATGATCGATTCTTTTAAACGGCTGATCGCGTTAAGGATCATAGAAGTATGCTATAGATCTAGTATTTTCTTCTTAGCGTTCTTCCGTTTCCGGATTCTTTAGGATTGGCGGCGTCCGCTATCTAAGCCTAAGGATTTGGCAAAGCTACTGATTTTAGCACACGGATCGATTGCCGTCGGACTTCCACAACCCTGAGGGAAAACCTGATTTTTCTTAGGTTAATTCACACGTCTTTCAAAATTTAATCACTTGGACGTGCGATTTTCCTCACGATGTTACCTTCACCGCCGAGCAAGTGATAATTACAAATATGTACATAAATCTGAAAATATGAATTCTTTGGGGATGTCGGAAGGGGCCGCCCTAGACGCACACATATAGATCAAATTGGTGATGAAAAAGGGCTAAATCAAAAGTACACAAAACCGAAGAGCATGCATGAAGAGGTTGATGAGTGTGGAAGAAGCGAGAGCGGTATGTTTGGATCGGTGCACCTGGCGTTCTATAGTCTCTGCATACCCCAATGGGAGACAGGCGTGATGATATGTATGTATGTATTTACGAATTTAGTGATATGTACATAGCCGCACTAGGATTCAAACGAGGATCAGTCTGTTAATATGCCAGTTCATTAGGCATCACTGTTTAGGCGACAACATGACAGTTTTACGCAATTTATTATATGTACACAAATTATTATATATACACAAATTATTATATATATATGGCTATACACAATACAGTGCTGGTCCCAACGCTTACTTATGGAAGCGAGTAGTATAAACGCGGTTGAAATGCGAGAGTTGCGCAAAATTTGTGCGCAACGCTTGTAGACCAGACCGTATTCGCAATGGTGAGGTTAGAAGCAGAGTTGGTCTGAAAGAGAGCGTCGGTGTTAAAATAAGAAGAGGCATGCTCCGTTGGTTCGGACATGTAGAAATAATGACAAAGCATATATACTATGCAAAAGTGGAAGGATGTAGGAGCCGAGGAAGGCCAAGACTTACCTACCATGACCAAATTGTTCGTGTTCTATCAGAAGTTAATGTCAGGAGCCATAGAAACAGGCGAGCGTGCATGAAAAAAGCAATGAATGTTAAAGATGCGAGTGAGGTATGTGAGGATAGAGTCACATGGCGCTAGGTTCTCTCCCTACCTCGTAAGGGACTTTGCGTGAAGTTATAGTAGAACCCGGGACTGTTGGATAATAAGTCGGTTTTTTTATACTACGTCGGGAGGCATAAGCATACGTCCCACTTGATGTAAAGCAGCTACCGTAGCCTATTAACGCTTGTAACATATTAATTATCATTCGCGCGATGCCTCCTCTACTGCTTACACAGCAACTCCTTGTGAGCATACTGGTGACCTCACTCACACGCAGGAGCACAACAACCCTCTAGGGAGTTGTTATTTGGCTGCGGTTTTCAGTGAGGTGGAGGTTCTTCCCCAGACGGGCTGTTTTGATGTACCCTACCTCTCTTTCTCCACTGAGCTATCACTGCATTTCAACATCAGGGTTTATCAATTCGACTACATCAAAGCTTTATTGCCTTTTGGCGGATCTCCACATTTCATCATAATATCACAATCACCGGATTTAGCGACACTGCGTCCCTATTTGGCAACTCTCTGCGTTCGGCCGCGGTATCAGAATCACGCATATTTACGACTGCACGAATGCTATATCGGCAGGGAGGTTATATGCAGAGCTGTGAACGTTTACGTGAGGTATAGTGTGATTTGTCGCTGAGTTTAGTTCACAAAGAATTAATCGCCTTAGGCTGTCGGTCACTGTTTCCATAAAATAAAACCGATTTCACTGAAGTTAAGGTCTCTTCACAAAATTGCTTTTCCTTGCTAAAGTCCACTTTAATAAAATTGGTGTCACTATATATATATATATATATACTACGTCGGGAGGCGTACAAGCATACGGCCCACCTGATGTAATGCGGGTACCGTAGGCTATTAACGCTAGCGATATATCAAGTACTAGTTGTGCCTGCGACTTCGTCCGCGCGGAATAGTTATTTTTTTAATTATTTATTTATATTAATAAAAATAAATAAAATTTCAAAAATAAAAGTAGCCTAAGTTACTCCTTATTACAGCAGCCAGTGAAAGTCCCGTCAAAATACGTCCAGTCGTTTCAGAGATTACCCGTAACAAACAGACAGATAGACAAAAATTGTAAAAAAAATATTTTGGTATATGTACCGTGTATACATCCATATGCATTTAATAAAAAGCGGTTATTTTAATATTACAAACGGACACTACACTTTTATTTATCTGCATAGATGTATAGATATAGATCACTTGCGTGATGCCTCCTCTGCTGCTTACACAGCAACTCCTTGGGACCTTACTGGTAACCTAACTCACACGCAGGAACACAACAACACTCTAGGGAGTTGTCATTTGGCTGCGGTTTTCTGTGAGGTGGAGGTACTTTCGCAGACGGGCTGTTTTGATGCGCCCTACCTCCCTTAGTTGTTACTTATTTGAAAGCTTGTATATCATTAACTTTATCCATCCGATAACACGTGGTAATACGTATGTACTGCATATCAGAATTCGAACCGGAGACGAGTCAATAGGCCATTTGGTTATCCACTGCGCTATCACTGCTCAGTATCCTTCCATGTCAAAATAAGTCTTCCCCTTCTTCTTACCTGTAATCCTAATCCATTAGGATTAGCGGGGTCCACTACCTAAATCTAAGGATTTGGTAAAGATTCTGATTTTGACATGGAGCGATTTCCGTCAGACTTCCACAACCCAGAGGGAAATCTACACCTTTGTTAAGTCCCTAACCCAAGAAAGGTCAAGTTTTCTCCCTTCACACCTCTTCACCCTCACCGCTGAGAAGTAATAATTACAAATATGTACATAGTAGACCAGGATTTTACCAGAGGGAGACTTTTTAAAAATGTCGTCTGCGTGGGTACCTCTGTCTCAACCATTTCTACCGCCAAGCAGCTATATTTATATAGCTGTTCCGATTTGAAGATTATGGCAGAGAAATTACTGGGTACTGTGACGAAACATCCTTAGGTCACAAGATTGGCAGTGTAAGTAACATCCCCGTGGTGTAGCGAGCGTCAATAGGCTAACGTGACCGCTTGCTATCTAATGCGGGCCGCGTGCTTGTTTGTCAATCTAGTCACAGAAGAAAAACATAAAAACGAAAACACGAATTTAGTGGTACATGCCGGGGTTTGTACCAGGGACCAGTTGGTCAAAGCGGGCGGTTTCTTATCTACAAAAGGTAAAATTTATTTGCGATTAGGCTCTCACGGGCACTTAAACACGTCTTACATTCTTTCAATTATTTATTTAATAAATAAAATAAATAAATATTCTTGCACAAATTACACAGCGCCATCTAGCCCCAAAGTAAGCGAAGCTGTGTTATGGGTACTAGACAACTGATAAACATACGTAAATACATTTTTTTTTTGTAAATACATACTTATTATACATAGAAAATACCCAGACCAAGACAAACAGACATGTTCATGCACACAAATGTTTGTACTGTGTGGGAATCGAACCCACGAGCGTTGGTGTCAAAGTATCGTAACAGCGCGTTCCACCACTGCGCTACCGAGCTCGTCAATCAAATCATATTGTATCTTATTAATTATTCGTAGTTTTAATCTCTCTTTTTTAAATCTACCAGCATTTCGAAATGTATCTATTTGACAGGTGCTTTGTCTTTAGTAGACGTATGAAGGGAGCCGTATCATAAGTACGTATTCAATATGTTTATCTTATTTTATATCTTTTTTGTATGAAATCCATAAAAGAACACTAGAAATTAAATAGCAGTACGTACAAAGTTATCTCCACTAATTAAGTGTTACCACTGTCCGACTCCAACCGCATTTTAATGATGCGGAAGTCTTTTTTAAACTAGGAGATTTTGTATCTGATAGCTTTATTCAAAAGTGTGGCAAGAAGTAATTTTCAACAAAAACTGTTTCCATTACGAGTTTTAATTTGCGAGTTTGCATTTTTTCATTTATTAAACGCGACAGCTACATACAATATTTATTTCTATTTGATAGCTCTTGTTAAAATGATGAATGAATAGAATGAATGAACGTGCGAAAGAATCAGATAGAAGGCATTAAATATACAATGTTTATTACAGGGTCCGAAAGTTTACGTGTATTATAACGGGAGTGTGCGCACCTGCGTATTACGAAGTTCAATTATCATACTCCTGAAATTCTACACACGTCTCATTATTTTGAAGTTCAGATTTTTGAAGGTTATGAACAGCATACATATTTCTAAATTATTATTGTTTTGTTTGTTTGTTTGTTTGTAGAACTTTATTGCTATATTAATGTTTACATTCTTAAATTATAGGAATTTGATTTGCAAAGGCGGGCTTATTCCTTCGAGGAATCTCTTCCAGCCAACCATTGCTTATGAGTTCCTGAGTGGAATAATGTATGGCGGTGTTAGATAAAAAGTATATAAGGTTAACATAATAACTAAATTGATAACGATAGAATACAAACAAATATTTAATATAATTGAATAAAAATAATACATAATGTAAACTCAATGTCTCGCAGAAGTACTGAAAAAGTTTTTTAGACGTTTTTTGAAAGAACTTATAGTAGGCGAAGCTCTGATGTCGAGCGGAAGTGCGTTCCAAAGACGGGCGGCACGCACGGTATAAGAATTCCCGAACGTGTTGGTCAGGGAGGCAGGCACCTTCAAGATGGGGTCTTGGCTACATCGTAGACGCTCGTCCATGATCCGAAAATGAAACCTCCTCCTGAGGTACGTTGGAAAAGAAGGATTAAAAAGAACATTATAGAGAAAGGTTAGAATGTGGATTTTACGCCGTAGACAATTCCAAAGTTTTTAACAGTAGAAGAATAAGGAATTATTGTACCGTTGTAAACAATATTTGGATAACTTCCTGATTGGAACCTGGAAATGAAGTGAGGGCTGCCTATTACGATACATTGTGACTTTATCGCATTAATTTTTAGGCCGAAGTTCTGTGCCCATTTTGGAATAGCGATGAGATCTGAATTAATAACGTCTGTAGCGTTTGAAAAGTCTTGAAGAGAGGCAGCTATATAGATTTGGACATCATCAGCGTACAAATGAATAGAGGAGGACACATATGAAGTAATGCCATTAATAAAAATAGAGAATAAGAGAGGTGATAACACACTACCTTGTGGGACACCCACGTTGACTTTGCACCATTCAGATTTACAATCGTCGATTTGTACTGATTGAAGCCGGTCAGAAAGGTAAGAATGAAACCAGGAAAGAGAAACACACGATAGATTCATTTGCCGAAGCACTGCTAGTAAAATTTCGTGATCAACCATATTGAAAGCATTGGAAAAGTCAAGTAAGACGAGAAGAGTAAGAAGTTTATTATCTATATTGTTCCGAATGTCGTCAGTAATATTTATGAGTGCTGAAACAGTTTAAACTGTATTATTTAAGTTTATTCAGTTTCTTTCTGTAGGACAATTCATTTTAAGTTTTCCATTTTCAAGTTTTAAATATCTATTCATTTATATCTTTACGCCAAGTCCCTTGTTTGGTAGGTAAAGGGAACGACATGACTTACACACACTTCTGGAGTGACGTCACGGACGTCAACCAAGACTTATAGTAATCCCGTTTAATTGCTTTAAATAAATAGTTACACCTTGTATTTGTACCTCAATAGTTGTTCAGTGCTAAACTTTAGTGTCATAATAGCATATACTGTGTTATAAACTGCCTAACTGTGGTTTATATAGAGATAATGTTCAATTAAATATAGCATTAGTAAGTTAGTATCATATTAACTAAGCGCAGATACCCTCTTACAAAAAACAAAAATAATAATAATCAATAATAACAATAAGAAATAGTAATAATAGTTTATTGTGCTCAAGTGCTCATAATTATTATCGTCTCAACATCTTAATAATGGTTAAGTGTGGTGCTTGCGGTCGCTTTCTCCAGCAGACAGAGGGGGCTAAATGCAGCAAATGTCCTGTGCATTATCACCGTACATGTGTTGGCTTTGGTGATGCAGCAAAGATTTCGTCGTCATGGTTGTGCCCAACATGCAAACCAAAAAAACCTAAGGGAGACAATTCAGAGACTCCTGTAAAGGATTCTCATGACATATGTGAAACCCCCGTTGAATGTGAGAGCCCTAAGGTTCCTTTCGAGAATCGCTGCCTCAATGAGGAGATACTGCTAGAATTACGCTCATTTCGTGCAGAGATGGGTGCATTTCGAGACGAATTCAATAGTCTCAGACGGGAACTGGTGAACCTTAAGTCTTCTATTGATGACAATAAACAGCGTTTGGATACCCTAGATATCAAGATGGCACAGATAGAGGGCCAGCTGGAGAAGCCAGATATGGACAAGCTCATGACTACCGTCGCAGACCTGAAGTTAGAGCTCAATGATAGAGATCAGGCGCTACTTATGGAAGAAATTGAGATCACCAATTTGCCTGAGAGTGCTGCAGAGAATGTTGTGCATACTGTGGGCCTGATAGCGCATAAACTTGGTGTTAAACTTGAGGAGCGTGACATAGTGAGCGCCGTGAGAGTAGGCACTCAGCGAGTCAGTGATGTTGACAGCAGAGGTGAGCGTGGCGCTGCGGGGCGCCCAAGACCAGTGGTAGTGCGGTTAGCGAGGCGTTCCCTTCGCGATGAACTACTGCATAGTGCTCGTATACGGCGTGATGTCAACACTCAAGACCTGGGATTGCCAGGGTCGCCGTGCCGCTTCTATGTGAATGAAAGGCTCACTAAACACAACAGACAGTTGCATTATAAGACGCGTGAGATGGCCCGATCTGCTGGCTGGAGGTATGTGTGGACTAGGAATGGGCGTATCTTGGTCCGAGAGGCGCCCGGAAAGCATACATTTCGGGTGCGCTCTGATAGCGATTTACATCACATTTTTGGTCCGCCATCTTTGTCTGGTTAGTGCATTGTGGAACTTGTCTTATCGATTGTGGATGAACCAAAAATTTTCTTTCCATATAAAATATGTGGTGAACAACATTTATACTATATTTATAATAAATCAAAGTACTAACACACAACATACCTACTATACTTGGTACATTTATAGGTATGATTGTGTTTTATGTTCGGGTATTGTTACATCTTGTATATACATATTTCCATTCAATCTCTTTTTTGTTAATAGTTAGTCTCTTAAATGCTGGATCACTAGGGACCCGACATGATGAATTTATATCTGCAATGAGTAGACTGTCACCTGACATACTAGCAATCAATGAGACTTGGCTGAGGGAGGGTGAAGACGATCGAGCCCCTGTACTCCCTGGTTATAGATTGCGCCATACGCCACGGCCACTCACAATTCGACATGGGCGAGGTGGTGGAGTTGGTTTTTACATTAAAAATAATGTGAGTGCCCGTGCATGCAACCATCCTGATACGGGTTCTGTTGAGCAGTCGTGGATACAAGTCAAGTTAAAAAACACTAAACTTATAATAGGAACAGCTTATCGTCCACCCTGGCAGGATGTAAATACTTTCTTAGAGGCTCTGACAGAATCAATAACATCCTTCTCAGGTTATGATCATGTTATTCTAGTTGGAGATTTTAACATCAATTGGCTCAACATGTCTGATAGAAAAACCATACTTCTTAAAGACTTTCTATTTCAGACCTCCCTCATACAGACTGTCACTGTACCAACACACTTTACAGACCACAGTGCGACAATGATAGACCTAGTCTGCTCTGACAGCTGTGTAAATCGAGTTGTGGTTGATCATATATCTGATCTAGGTAGTCATGCTATTGTTACAGCAGAGTTGGTTTTTAAAAAAAGCAAACCTAAACCAAAAATTATTCAATTTCGTCCTTTCAATGATATATTAATAGATCAATTCCATGAAGATCTGAATAAAATAAACTGGGACCACATCTTTAGTATGCATGATGTCAATGCCATGGTGGAGTTTTTTAATAACAACTTGATATGGCTCTTTGACCTACATGCTCCCTTAAAAACTGTAGTAATAAAAGATCGTTCACCGCCTTGGATCACTGATACTATAAAGGAAATGATGTTAATCCGTGATAAGAGTTACAAAAGATTCAAAGCGAGTAAATGTCCTGCTCATAAGGAATTTTACAAACAAATGAAGACAACTGTGGCCAAAGCATTACACTCTGAAAAAGTAGCTTATTTCAAAACAAATATTAACTGCAATCTTAATAACCCAAAAAAATTATGGACGAATTTAAATAACACTATTTTTAATTCCAACAAGAATAAACAGGAACTCCCATCCTTTTGTAATGACCCTGACCAGTTAAATAGACATTTTCTCAATATACCAGGCAGTGCCACAGTCAGTCTATCTCAATTCACTCGTTTTGAATTTGAGTGTCGGGGAACCTCCACCTTCCAGCTTAGGCCAGTCACTGAGATTACGGTTAATAACATAATCAACCAACTTAGTTCTAATGCTCAGGGTATTGACAACATATCATTACAAATGATAAAGTTTACGTTACCTGTAACTCTTAAAGTTATTACACACATTGTGAACACTTCAATTAGCACATCTGTTTTTCCTAATCTATGGAAAATTGCACTAATATTACCCACTCCCAAGAAATCCAATCCCTCCAGTTTTGCAGATTTGAGACCCATAAGCATCTTGCCTTGTCTGTCAAAAGTGCTTGAAAAAGTGATAAGTCATCAGATGTCTGAATATCTTGAAAGTGAACAAATCCTCCCTAAATTTCAATCAGGATTCCGGAGGGGCCGAAGCACATCCACAGCACTTCTTGATGTTACGGACAATATCCTCAACTCTCAGGACTGTGGGTTGAGCACTATATTGGTACTGCTTGACTTTTCGAGGGCTTTTGAAACAATTAATACAGAGCTACTATTATCAAAGCTCTCTTACTATGGATTCACATCTGACACAATACAATGGTTTGAAAGCTATGTGAGTCATAGGTATCAGCTCGTGAAACTGTGTAAAGAGAATGGCAGTCAAGTCTCATTCTCTTCCTTGAGTCCAGTAGGCAGGGGTGTGCCACAGGGATCTGTCCTCGGTCCACTTCTCTTTATTTTGTACAGTGCAGACTTAATAAATAATATTAAACATTGCAAGTATCATCTGTTTGCTGACGATCTTCAAATTTATTATCCATTCCATCCCATTCAAACGTCTGAAGCTGTGAAACATATAAATGAGGACTTAAAGAGAATAGTTACTTGGTCAAATGATAACTGCCTTGTACTTAATCCATCAAAATCAAAATTCCTAGTGCTAGGTTCACGGAAACAATTAAGTGATACTTTAAGCCTCAATCCTTGTATATTTGTTGATGGAAAACCAATTGAGCGTGTGCAAGAAGCGAGGAACTTAGGTTTAATTATGGACTCCCAATTGAAGTTTGAGAAGCATATCTCACTAGCTATAAAAAATTGTTTTCATCGCTTAAGACTTTTATATAGTATTCGTCCTTTTATAAGTATTGAGCTGAGGGTCAGGCTTTGTGAATCCCTTGTGCTGTCTAGGCTAAATTATGCAAATGTTGTGTTTGGTACCAGCATCTTAAAGAGAACAGAACGGATGATTCAACGTGCACAGAATGCATGTGCACGTTTTTGTTATCCCATTCCCCCACGCACACATGTAACGCCTTACCTCAATAGGGATAACAGACTTAAAATGGCTAATCGTATGCGTCTTCACCTTGCCTGCCTACTCTTTGATGTGATCAAAACCCAAAAGCCGGATTATCTGTTTGAAAAATTGCGGTGGTCCAAAGATATTCACGGCTACAGTACGAGATCGTCAACTACCCGTCTAATGACTCCACGTCACAGATCAGCAGCATTCCGTGGGAGCTTTAGTTTTTCTGCCTCTAAATGTTGGAATGTGCTACTTCCACCGATGCGGGCCCTACAAAGTAAGTTTACATTTCGGACACGACTCAAAAGTTACTTATTAAATATACAAAAGAGTGTGACATGAAAATGCTTACCTCTACTTATGCGCGTTAAACGGGTTCATTCATATATGATCAAGTCAATGCACTTATGGGCTACTGGTACCTATGCAGCCGGCGAGTATATTTGTTTCCAATTTGGTCTGCATCGAATAAAGATTTTTTGGGCCACCGGCGAGTTTATTTTCCTTAACGTGTGCCAAATAAATTGCATGTACTGTTCTAAAGTTATGTCTAGACATTGAGCTGTACAGTTTGAATGTGCCTAACTTCTCTCAACTTTGATTTATGGATATTCCTATAAGCCACATCACTTCCTAACTATATAATTTTTAAATTACCTACATGTAAAAGTTGTTTTGTTCACTCAACATAGACAATGTTCGAAACTAACCCTGACATAACAGACACGGAAATCCTATTTTTTTATATCTACCGACATGCGTCCATTGGTTCTGTGACCATACAGCATAGTGTAGTTGTCTCATAAGTGAGCTCCAGAGAAATTGATGTCATTTACCTCATATGCAGAATTATATTAAGAAATTGCTACAGAATCTTTCTTTATTTAATTGAAACTATGTACTTTATATTAGCTTCATAGAAGAATTAACTATATTGGTGTTTTGTTTTTGTTTAATTTATATGTTTTGTAATGGTTAAATATCATTGTATATTTTTGGTCCATGTCGTCACTCTTGACTTTCACTGAAAACCAGGGCTGGGAATTCTTTGTGAGTTCCTAGCATAGAACCCTGAGTGAGAGTTAATTCTGACTTCACTTGTGTGTATGTGTACATAATTTATTGTAAAGTTATAATGTGAAGTTGGAATAAATATATTTCTATTTCTATTTCTATTTCTACTTCTCACTTTTTTAATGACGAGCTCGGTGGCGCAGTGGTGAAACGCGTTGTTACGCCACTTTGACATCAACGCTCATGGGTTCGATTCCCACACAGTACAAACATATGTCTGCATGAGCATATCTGTTTGTCTTGGTCTGGGTATTTTTTATGTATAATAAGTATGTATTTACAAAAAAAAAGTATTTACGTATGTTTATCAGTTGTCTAGTACCCATAACACAAGTTTCGCTTACTTTGGGGCTAGATGGCGCTGTGTAATTTGTCCGACAATATTTATTTATTATTTATTTATTTAATATTTATAGCTCTCTTTATGTATTCTCGCCGGTTTTTTTTTGGTTTCTGACATCGCCTAAATAATCACGACCAATTTTTGCAGTTAATCATGCCTTCCCCGGCTTTGTCATCCATCCTATCGTGATAGACATCAGTTTCGTCATATTAAAATGTTTCATATATTCATATAATAAAATCATAGCTGGATTGAATCTGCACGTTACAGATTTTTTTTATATATCGATGCAGCGAAATTATGAGTCTAGACTCGAATACCGTTACAGAATGTAGAGTTAATTTTTATTTTTTGGTTGCCTGTCTGTCTGTCTCTTATGTGCACGCATTACACAATCGACAAGCTTGGTGGCGCAGTGGTGAATGATGCGACTTTGATACCAACGCTCGTGGGTTCGATTCCCACACAGGACAAACATTTATGTACATGCACATGTCTGTTTATATCTTTGTCTGAGGGGTTTTAAGGGAAGTAGGGCGCATCAAAGCATCTAGGGGAAGTACCTCCATCTCACAAAAAAACCGCAGTCTAAGTGAGTGAGGTCACCAGTAAACTCCTAAGGAGTTGCTGTGTTAGCAGCAGAGGAGGCATCGCCCGAGTGATACCTAATGTATTGCAAGCGTTCATAGGCTATGGTAACCGCTTTACATCAGATGGGCCGTATGCTTATATGTCTCCCGACGTTGATAAAAAAAAAATCAAAAAAAATATTAAGGTTAAAGCAGCGAGATATTGAGTCAAAATGTAGACTACTTGTTTATATGTATTCCAAACGTGTTCAGGGTTCATAAAAAACCGGCTACCACGCACACCGACGGTTCCATGTTGGACGAATTATTTCCATAGCTACAACTATGTGTTGTAGCTATGGAAATAATTCGTCCAATACAGGAATGAAGTCTCGCAGATTGTTTTACGTTTATTTTGTAAGTTTACCCTCCAGCTATGAAAGCACTGAACATTGCTCTAATGAAAAGATGAGCTAGATTGAGGGAGAAACTTAACTTTGCTGTTGGGTAATTGTTGTCCCCATACATCGATATAGGTCGTGGTTAGTTTACCTACTGCAAATAAGTTTGTAATCGTAAAAGAATATTTTTAAATTCTTGCTTGCTAAGCAGAGTAGAGCAGTTCGAATCGTCGGCGACCCAGTGATCTCAGTTTGGCTAGATTCGCTTTGTACACGAAGGGAGGTTGCTTCACTTTGTGTACTGTACAAATTGTATCATGGGGAGTGTTTGGAGGAGCTGTTCAACTTAATACCAGCCGCTGAGTTTCACTATCGTGCCACTAGCCATAAACTTAAATTTCACCTTCACCATCTTGGCAGAGGCACGCTTTTTGAGGCATTTTCTACCACGTACGGTGAAATCCTACTAATATTATAAATGCGATAGTTTGTATGTATGGATGGATGTTTGTTACTCTTTCACGCTTAAACGGCAGAACGGATTTAATGAAATTTGGCACGTAGAAAGATTATGATCTGGATTAACACATAGGCTACGTTATTTGACTCCACGCGGACGGAGCCGCGGGCAGCAGCTAGTTGTGGAATAAATTACCCTCAGTGGTCTTTCCGAATAAATACGATATGGGTTCATTCAAGAAAAGAGCCTATGTTTCCCTAAAAAGGCTGGCAACGGATCAGTGACCCTTTGGTGTTACTGATGTCCATGGGCGGTGGTGAGCACTTTTCATTACGCGACCAACATGGTCGTTTGCTCAAATAAAAAAAAAATAGGTACCTGAAATTTAAGATTCATCCCTTTACTTGCGCTACATGACATTAAATTCAACTAGATATTTCCACGCCTGAGAAAGACCCTCGACAGACGAACAACGAAGTGATCCTATAAGGGTTTCGTATATCCATCTGAGGTAGGTATGGATTCCTAAAAAAATTAAAATAAAAAAACACTTCATGAGGATGGAGCAGGGGCTGCAACTACATGTATAGGTATACATGTAGTTGCAGCCCCTGCTCCATTTGTCTTGCCATAAATACCGAAACAAAGAAAAAATAATTCTATTGCAAATAACATTTATTACTTTTACAGTGTGTTAGTTTAATACATAAATATAAAACAATTTAAAATATAAAAAGCTGATTCGAAGTGGTCTCCATTGGCTGCCATACAGTCCTTTAAACGTTGAGGCCAGTTATCAATAGAAGCACGCACTCTTTCCATGGGAAAATTCTTCACTGCCAATCGTACGGATTATTTTAGGGACTCCAAATTATCATGGCGTTTAGAGCAAGCCATACTCTCTAAAACTGACCATAAATCATATTTGCTTGATACCTTTTTCACATTAAAATGTTTTGATACCATTTTCACAAAAGTATGGCTCAGTCACTCCTTCATAGCTAATACCCCACCAAACCATCACTGAAATCGGATAGTGCCCACGTTGCACTCTGTCGACTAATTGGGAAGCTTTCTTAGAGCTTTGAGCATACGGTCATTTTGTTTGTTAAAAAATTGCTCAATTGTAAATTTTTTCTCATCCGTAAACAAAACTTTTCTGTGACCTCCCTTTGCGTACCGCTTCAGTAGTTGTTTCGATTTTACCACCCTATTCTTTTTTAAATTATCAAGAAATGACCAGTACGTCTCTTATAGGCTGCAAGTCCTAAGTCATCTTTTAAAATACGCGACATGGTTCTAGGTGCTATCTTCATCTCCCGAGATAAAATCTTTTGCTTTCGGACAGGATTTCTTCGAATTCTTTCCCTTACTGCTTTGACCACCTTTTTCGTACGTACACTACGTGGACGGCCAGATCTTTTTCTGTCACAAACAGAGGAGATCTCATTGTACCTATTAATAGCCCGGTACATAAACATTTTACTAATACCAAGCGTATGGAGAGTTTTAAAAATTGCATTTGGCTCCATACCTACTTTGTGTAATGCAATCACAGCGATTCGGTTCTCTTTATCACCCCACTCGATTTTAATGTCGCAAAATATTGTACAATGTATTGGCAAATGACAGATTCCAAATTCAAATGTAATATTTTGTTTATTTTTAATTGTAACAGTATTTATAGCCAGACTAAGTATATGGTTACAATAAGAATAAAATTTCCATCTATTTCAACCTAGATTCTATGCTATGCAGGAAATAGCTATTAATTTGCGGCAGTTACCCAGCGGAACCTTTTCATTAAGTTAACCAAGAAATACTGCTATTTCTACAAAATGAAATTTCATACATTATTAATAAAAATAACTGTGTACCAAACTTATGTTTCCATAAGCTATGAAAGGAATATTAGAGTAATAAAATATTCAACACAACGATAGGAAATATTTTTGTCGTCATTGTAAATATTATTTATTACTCGGTGACGCAGTGGTTAGTAACGCTACTTTGACACTAATGCTCGTGGGTTCATATCCCACACAGGACAAACATTTGTGTGCACAAAAATGTGTGTTTGCATTGGCCTGGGATTTTTTTAAGAGAGATAGCCGCCCGTCTGAGAAAGTACCTCTTCACAGAAAACCGCATCCCAATAACAACTCCGTTTTTTTATACTACATCGGGAGACATACAGGTCTACGGCACACCTGATGTAAAGCGGTCACTGAAGCCTAGGAACGCTAGCAATACATTAAGTATCTTGCGCGATGCCACCACTACTGCAAACATATAAAGTCCTTAGGAGCTTACAGGTGATCTCACTCCCACGCAGAAACACAACAACCGTCTAGGGATAGGGTTGTTATTTAACGGCGGTTGTCTGTGAGGTGGAGGAACTTCTCCAGATGGATTGTTTCGATGCGCCTTACCTTTCTTACCTGAAGGGATGTTGTGTTCCTGTGTGTGAGTGACGTCACACGTAAGTTCCTAAGGAGTTACTGTGTTAACAATAGAGGTGGCATCGCGCAATTGATACTTAATATATTACAAGCGTTCACAGACTACGGCAACCGCTTTACATCAGGTGGGATGTATGCTTCCCTTGTACAAGTATACAACCCAACATTGTTAAGTTGTCGTTGTGTATAAAAAAAATGTAGCCATTTAGCATCCTCAATTTTGTTTCTTTGAGGCAACAAACTTTAACATATTACGTCACTCGAATGGATCACAATTTGAGTTGTAAACTCTAATTAAATTGTTCAGTATGTACAAGCCTATTCCTGATGTAGGCGTTATTAATTTGAACGGAATACAACAACGTATGATGTTTTAATTAAACAACTAGTTTGTTGTGTAATTGAAGTACACTTCCACTAAAGCGTATTGAAAACAAAATTAGTCTATATTAATAACTTTTAAGTATTTTCCTAAATTATTGCACAGAACAAAATATGATAATGCGCCATCCGATCAAAATACTATTTTTATTTTGTAGCCAACTTGTGTTTTTACTAACATTAGTATGTAAGTATATTTTATGTAACTAACAAATATGGATCTTGTTATCCGATTACAAATACATTTCAATTTATTTCGTTTATAAAACGTGATCGTTGCCACAATGGATGCCATCGAACTCCTCGGAACACAACCTGTTGTACAACCGATAGAACATACAAAGGGAGACAAAATCTCTTAAAGTCACGGGCTCTAAACCATATGGGAGCTTAGGATCGCCAAATACTCACAGGTCTTCTTTGCATGGAGTCACAAGGTCCCAGTTGGTATTCTGGAGCTCGTGCCCATAAGGGACTACAGTATGTGCGGTCTGACTTCAAGTTTATGTAGTAAAAGTCTTTGTTTCGAGCTGAAGCAATGTTTCCCTATATTCAGTACACCGAGTTTTGAAATGCTATATCACTATATTTCAGCGGTAGTAAGAGGTAAGTTACGGAAGTGAGGGACTACAGCAAATCAGGATTTATTAGCGATGATCGTGCAGACTTGGGACTTGGTAGTGTTGAATTTTACGAAGTTAACCGCTCCCAATCGGATACTTTAGTCAAGGAACCCTCAATGTCAGACACAAGCATCGCGAAAACTATATATTGGTCTTCCAGGTATTCTAGGAATCATATATATGCTATGATCAAATCCCTTGCAGTGATAGGCAGAGAGAAGCGAGCGCCATAAGACGCGATCCTTACATACTTCACTCGCTTCTTTAATATTCATAACTCTTTTCATGCACGCTCGCCGGTTACTAGGACTCTTGATATCACCTTCTGATAAAACGCCACCAATTTGGTCATAGTAGGTTAGTCTTGGTCTTCCTCGGCTCCTACATCCTTCCACTTTTGCATTGTATATATGTTTCGTCATTCTTTCATCTTGCATTCTTTCTACATGCCCGAACCGAGCATGCTTTTTCTTATCTTAACACCGACACTCTCTTTCAGACCAACTCACTTTCTTACGTCAGCATGCGTTACGCCACAAATTTTGGGCAATGTTCTCAACTCGACCGCATTTATTCTACTTTTTTGTTCTCTCTGCCATACCTAGCTTTCACTTCCATAAATTAGCGTTGGAATTTGCATCGCGTTGTGTACAGCGAGCTGTGCCTTCTGGCTTAGATTTCGGCAGCCTAGAAGTTTACCCAACGCTCCATTCACACTGTTCCCTGCACTCACTCGTCTCTCCACATCAGCGGTGTACCTTTCATCCTTCTAGGAATCACGTGTATGTTTATCACACGCTCCATCACCTTGGAGATAAGGCAGGTTTTAGTGACAGGCCTGTAAATCGATGGATCTGATCTATGCTTTTGGGCACCGAGTGTAGATTACCAGTCTTCCACGTAGATGAGTCTTGTTTAGTGGAGTAAGAAAGCGTGAAAAGGCGCATAAGTACAGGAACACACGGCTTCAGCACCACTACTAGTATACCGATTGTCCCATTCTACTTATGAATGTCTATAGAGAGTGCTCGCCGGATATCTCGCTAGGTAATTGAAATTTCCGGCATTGAGGTACCGCACTACGGATGGGACGATAAGTAGCATAGACCGGTAAGCGCGGCTCACAGAGGGAAGGCTCATCAGTCCAATATCTAAGCCTGAGGATTTGAGGAAGATACTTATTTTGACATGGAACGACTATAGTCAGACCACATCAATCCAGAAGGAAAGACAGACCTAACCTTAGATTAGGTTACACATCTTTCGAAGCATAATTTCTTTGACGTGCGGTTTTTCTCACGATGTTTTCCCTCACCGTCGAGCAAGTGATTTATTACAAATATGTACATTCATTAAAAAAACACGAATACATGTACATGCTCATATTAGAATTCGATCAGGGGGCAGTTGAATAATAGGCTACATCTTCATCCCATGATTACTGCCTTTGTGAATGCACAAAAATTTTTTTTTATTCAAACAGAACTTTTTTTTATACCACTAAAGTAAGTAAGCAGTTATGGTAGTCCACAACTTTTTTTGACATTTTGATTTGATCGTTTATGTTAGTGTTTCTTTTCTATCAAACTTTAGTTCACACAACATTTCTATATAACGCAGGGAGTGAAGATATTTCCTTAATGACAAAGTGATACACCGAAGTTTAGTTAGATTCGCTATTAACGGTTTGTATTTTACTGCTCGTAGCAAGATATAAACACGATCACAAATCAGATCTCCGAACCGTGTCAAAAATAATGTTTTTGGAGTTATATTTTTTTGGCGCGTTAGGGAAAAATGATAAAAGTGAATTTTTACAACACCGACATCTAAAGTTGACACCCCGAAGTTGGTTGGTAAATGTTTTTCATTTCAAGGTTCTATGTTCAAGGTAGTTTATTCAAATATTTATTTAAATAAAATATATTTATACATAAATATGTGTGTATGTGTGAATGACATTTTTTCATAATTTATTTTTATTTTTATATTATCGTTTTGTTTTACAAATGTAGAGTACTGGCTCGCGGAAGAAATTTTTGGATTCATTTTTCTTACGCAAATGAAGTAGAACTTCTTTCGTGTCACTTTTTTTTGTTTTACTCTTCTGCAAAATCTCTCTTTTGCAAAATAGTGCTCACACGTACGAATTACAAATAGTTAAATTTTGTTTATTTGGATGTATATAATTAATTGATAATCTTTGGAACTTTTAACCAAATTCTGAAAATTCTAATTTCTGTAATTACTGGTAACACAGATAATTATATTATCGGGCCTATAAAACGTTCGGCCTTTTCTTCGTTACCGCTTAATATACAATATAATACTCAAATGAATATAAGAGGCAGTTACCTCAATCATAATCAAAGCGACATTATATATGACGCCTTTCGAATTAGTTTGGATGCTGCAGGCAATACTCTGTTTACAACAAAGTAAACACAAAGTCACAAACTTGGCGGGAACTAAATTGGGACAGCTATTAGGTACAACTTTCTGTCACAATATAAAACTAAGAACAGTTATTGACTCTCATATGGACACAAATGAAACGACTGAAAACAATGTCTTCCGCAATTCGTGTGGACATTATATGCCGACATTACATGCCTGATAGGCAGTAACTATGCCCGTGTGTATTTGTCTTTTCGTGATTATACTATAAAGTTAATTCTAATGAATTTTAGTCTAGAGGTAGTTTGGAATCCGGAAAAAAATGTAGGGAATAGTATCACGATAACAGAATCAAGCTGAGCTTAATTAAGTTATAATTGTACTAAACGGGATCGGTGGCGCAGTGGTGAAACGCGCTGTTACGCTACTTTGACACCAACGCTCGTGTGTTCGATTCCCACAAAGGATAAACATTTTTGTGCATGAACATATCTGTTTGTCTTAGTGTGGGTATTTTCTGTGTGTAATAAGTAAGTAATTCGTCAAGTACGTATTTCCAATTGGACATCATGTATGGCTAGCTCTGAAGATGGTGATTTTCAGTTTAACTACGCTAGTCTGCATGTAGTGCAGCTCGCCGATGATTAAGGAAGATAAAAATAGTATTGTTATGTAACAACACGTAACTTTAGATAGGTATTCATTTAAATATTTTTTATATTAAAGTGGCACTAGGTCTGTGGAGGTAGTTGGGTTCCATTGAGTGAGTGGGGTATTTAGTATTACACATCTTATAGGGAGTTGATTGTAGACTTATGATGTAACAGTTGTGACGTGTTCCATGTTCATTATTTATTGTATAAAGATTACAGGACACGAATATATTTTATCAATAATAGATAATTATACCAACGAAAAAAAGTCGACCGCATGCTTTGTCTTTTTTCACATTTTTATTAAAAAAATATTATATAATTCAAAATATGGTGTGAATTCATCTTAGTAGTAAGAAACACAAAAAAATGAAAATCTGTAGGCGAACTAGGAGAAAATATTCTTATGTGCTTTGTCTTCGCCTATTACATATATATTTTAGATTAAGGCAATGTTTAGAATATAGAAGAATAAATGAGGGATCAGTTTTTGTTTGATTGATACAGACTGTTTGAGATTTTTGAGCTGTATCTACGAATGGATGCAAGACACAGAAGCAACGCGAGATTATAAATATTGATAAGAAAAATACTGTATTCACTTTGTAAGACAATTCCATCAACCAAACTGAGTTTGGAAATGTTACCGAAGGAACGAAAAATAAAATACACTTTACTGAAATATTGAAAAGTTATTCGTTACGTACATTGTTGCCAAAGATATTTATGTTTCAAGTTACAAAAATAACCTTTTCAATGTGAAAAAAAAAAAACGACTTCATTCAAGTAATACCTTGTCATGTTTTTGTAATGACCTAACTGTAAAATTCAGTATTGTGTGCCCGTTCTGAATAACAAAATAGTTCTGACTATTGCAGTCTACTGTAAATTACTGAAAAAGCGAATTACCTACAAGTAATATTTTTTCAAAATCAAAATACTTTTGTTTTCATTAGTAAGTTCCGTATTCACACCGAATAAGGAGCTTACTAATGAAAACAAATATATTTTAACTTCGAAAAATAAACTTGTGTACTTTAGAGCTTTATGACGTGTATACGTGCTTAATACTTCAAAAATTACATCAATATAAAGAACATCGTATATATACAACTCAATTTAAAAGCCACGCTATTGAATTTGTAAGTAACGCTAATATTGGATAGTTGCTATTGTATACGTGATTGTAACTATTATTGCTATCTAAATTAATGCTTGTAGTTAAACGTCTTTTTCTAAAGAGATGCACTAACTGATTTATTTCCTGTCACCTTTTCGCCGCGCCGTTGGTACAGCAGCAAAAGCGACTGCGGTAATATCGCCATTTATATATATATATATATATATTGTATATGATTGGATAAAAGTGTTTATAACTATCGATTTGAATTTTTAAATAAAATGACAATTATTATATACTTAATGACAATTAAGGGTATATAATAAGAAAAAAAACTTAACAAAGGTATTAAAATACAAAGCAAAATTCTCAACAAAATATGTAAATAAGTTCCTCTATGAAATCTATATGTTTGTCTGTGCGTTTGTCTCTGTGTGCATTTTTTTCGAATATTCGAATTTTGACTTCAGATTCGGATGTAGCATAAAAAAGAAGAATAGGAATGTTCAGAAACATCGTTCCTATCTCTTAAGGAACATGGTCAAAATGGCCGACAAATTATAAAAAAACGGGTTGCACTCCGTAAGTGCCGGCAGAAGTGAAAACTTGAACATTAACGTTGTGCATTTATTGAATATTTTGGAATGGTTAGGGAATAATTTCGCACGAATTGCTTTATTTATCAGTATAAAAGTACTATCATTTATGTGGTAAAATACAATATTCAATTATTGCACTATCGTACACAAACATGACAATTTACATTACATTAAAAATTTAACACTTCAGAACTATTACAATTATTTTACATTAAAAAGTTTATCTCTCAGAAAAATCAACTTTCATCCATAATTTCAACGATTCTTTCACCATCATCATTACCAGCATCATCATCGCCAATCTCTAAAACTCAAACACACACGCACACTCGAGCAAGCGCACTGCACCGTTTGAACCAAACAGCGATGTTGATAAACTACGTTGAACGAAACGCGTAAGCGCTAAGAATATCATGGCGCTTACAAAGTTTTGGTCGCGGGAAAATAATGCCCTATGAATGATCTAGCGCTTCATGTTTTAATTGTTTAATTAGAGGTAACTAATGTATTAGCGCTGCAGCGAACTTAAGTTCTAATTCTCACCAAAATCTTACGGTCAGGATCACGTGTCCTGACGCGAGTTTAACATTTTTTACTCATCCCAAAAAGTATACAACGCCGCTAAAGAAGTTTTTACTTTAAAAAAATTTGAATTGTTTATATAATTGACGAGCCAGGTGTTCCTCTGGCAATGCAAGCTTGAGCATTCTCAACTAGTTTTTTTTTTTGTAAAGTAGTCTCGGTTTATAGTGCTAAGAAATAGAAATCTAAGGGTAATAGTAATTACAAATTAATTTAGGTATCAACATATCAATACTTTTATAATAACTACAACTTTGTGACCTCAATAATAAAGGTGAGAAAAATATCACAAAAGAGAAAATAGTTATTAAATTCGGGTATTATTTTTGCGAAAGTCAAGTTTATGTGAAATTTGATCTAACCTGCTTTGTGTATTACCGTCGCCAATTTTGTTTTTTTTTTATTTATTGCGGAAGCACGCAATCTACGGTTAGATCAAATTTCAAACAAAAGAATATGTACATCATTATTTCAAATGAGAGAATTTTTTATATAGATCCAGAAGGTCATTAGGATAAGGTATAAATATTGGAATTTGATAGCTTTTTTCAACAGCATACATATTAAAACATTACTACATTATATATAGTTCCAGGAATGATTAAACAATAGTAAAGTGAAATCTGGGGACTGCAGTAGTAGAACAAACTGGTACATAGACGTAATTAATAGTATGATAATAGCTGTAGTCCTCTTCATGCCTATTTCATCCCTTACTAGCTGCACCCGCGACATCGTTCGCATGTTGTAATGGTACCAGCACATCTTATCGATAATAAGATTGCGTAATATTATTCAAAATTGGAATGGTTTAAAATTCCTTAAGATTGTTGTATGGTCGAAAGCAACGTGGCTGTGCGCACATGTGCAAACCATTATTTTTTGTTAGCTGGCACCGAGCCCGTCGAGCTATGCAATCAAATTAGGGTTACCCAAGGCTATAGAACAAAACCACGTAAGATATGGTGATGTTTTGGTGAAATTCGAAAATTGACAATGAATACAAGATCTAAACGATCTGTTGGAAATAATTATAACGAGTAATAGATGTTTGAGAATAATTGGATTACAAGTGGTTCGACGCAATTTCTGCCCCAAGGAACAGTCCTTGGGTGTGACAGACAGACTCAGTCTGGAGTTTATTCGGGTATTTAGAATAAGATCTAAAATTTGGTACTAATCACAGTTAATTAGCATGTGTAAATTATGCATTATTCGGTAAATTAAGTTAGTTGTAAGGCCTAGTCTGGAGTGGAGAATGTGTACGGAACCTTGCGTTTAAACACAGATCGGCGTGGCGGGTTTTACGGGGGTGAAGTACGCGGGGTTTTGTCGTGGACTATATAGGAATGTGAATCGTTGAGACTTGAGACAATAGCCAATACTGACGGTGAGGCGAAACGTATTTCGGGAATCCTTAAAACTTGGTACTTTTGTAACTTAAGCAATCAGTATTCGTTGGGCTATTAGGCTATAAGATTTGTTAACCAATTCTTATAGTTTTCTTTAAATTCGCGATAGTTTGTTTTAAAGTGGCTTGTTATTAAGCAGTATTGACACATTTCAAGCACCGTGGTAAACTGACTGTGACAACTGAGCGGAGTTTGAAGTGTATAGAATCAAATACACGATTTAGTACGGACAGGTAAGCCGTGTCTAGATCTTCCCACATTACACTAGGGAAACGCTTTGCTAGCTCGAAAATAAAGCGCTGGTGAAGTGTACACATACATTTATCGAATGTCGGGGCGACTATGAATCCCTAGATTTGAGCAATTTATTAATTGCGGAAGATCTAGGCTCACGTGAGTCTGCGTGAGCCACATTCGAAGTTAACGGGCCATAGAACTAGGAGATCAGATACACACACGCCCGTTGGCTGTCTACACAAAGTTATATACACATATATATATTTTATAACACAACTATCTATACACAACGTCCTTAGAAACACTCGCGTTAGGGCGTTAGGTCACATCCCGGGTCTTGTTTCTTTGAATCCGCGATAGTTTCTGTTAGATAATTAGGTTTAGGATTAGAGAATTTAAGTTGTAAGGTTCCGTATAGAATCCATTGTCGACTAGGTTATAAATAAGTGCTTGTTCGCATGAGTTTGAATGTTTATTGAATAAGGTGGTTGGTAGTATAAGGACCTCGCGATTTTGACTATATAACGCTCTCATTTTATTTTTTTGGAAAAAAAAGAGGATATATTTATATCAGTAAATGTAACATCATAGTGTGCGGTAGAGATTAATCAGTGTTTAGCCCCGTGGCTTTGAACATCGATTAATTTAGGTCGGGCGTCCGTGGCGGATCATGTCGGGCCTGTAACCAGTTTGAAAGCACGTATATCAGACGGTTATTCACTCGACTGATATGGTTGGGTACCGTACACTTTACAATAAATGATGAAGGTTCTTTAAAGTAAGGTTGGAATACCATAAACACGAGAGCATAGCTTGCGCGTTAACGTCCCGCGTGAATAAGCAAAAGAACGCTATAAGCGTCAATAAACTTTGATTTCCGATAAGCTTGTAATTCGTTCGTATAGCGAGAAAGTAATTAACATGTCTTTAAAATGTTAAGGCAATCCGCCGAGTGTATTCAATTCACTCCCATCCAGTCCCATTAATTGGTAAAACCCGATCAGGGTTTAAGAGCTCTTACACAATCAATAATGCGCACATATAACTTATAATATATAAATTATACCAATGGACTTGGAATATTTAAGGCTTGGAGCAGTGGCTATTAGTTGCAACAACAAATATTAAATAAAGTCGTACGCACACAAATACATGTTTATATAAATACATTGTTTCTTTGCGAAGAAACCAGCTCCAAAGACCTTAGCTGTGTGTCGGAAATCCCGGCCAGGGTAAACAAGCCACGATATAAATATTATAATACAACCCACACACATGCAAATAAAAGTTCGACTAATCTCGAGCTTATGGGCGGATTTCCATTATTAACTCGTATATACGACACTAGGCACTAAAACATCGAAATATCTTACATCAATATATATATATATATCAACAAATCGAAGTAGAGCTGTTATTTCAACTGTACATAGGCTGGGAAGATAGGGCTTTAGGTAAATACAGAATACATAAGACGATACTAGGTAGCATAGGTAGGGCTTGATCATGAAACGCATAGGTAGAGCTTAAAACTGAGATTAGGTTATCTAGGTAGGTCTTATATTAGACATACGTAGGGCATAAGACAAATAAGTATGTTATCTAGGTAGGACGTAATATTAAACACATATGTAGATCTTAGAACAGGTACATTAAAGAAGTATAGGTTAGGCACATAAGTAGGGAAGTTAGGACATTAGGTAGGGAAGATTTGTAGAGCTTAGCAAGGCAGAAACGTTTAGTTCGTTAGGTAAGATAATAATAACAAAATAGCAATAGATTTAGGTAGGATTCATCAGTAGCAGTAGGTGTAGTTAAATAGTAGGTAGTGACAATAATAGTAGGCAGATAAGCTGGACACGCTCCAGTCCATTAAGTTAGGTAGGGCCCAATAGGCATATCGGTAAGTAGGCTTAGGCGTGCTGCATGCATGCCCACTACATCCACATAGGTTTCATTCCGTTTACATCCCGAGGCAAAAGCAGTAGGTAGGTAGGGTGGGACGCGCCTTGCCCACTACATCTGGTGCTCGTGAGCAAGGATCGAAGACAAGTAGTTACTACGGCTAAACACAACGTAATTTATATAATAATAACAAGCATATCGGCTATTTAGATAGTTTGCGGTAACTGTGTTACATCAGGCGAGGTTTGGTTTCATATGACAAGCATATCGGCTATGTAGATAGTTTGCGGTAACTGTGTTACATCAGGCGAGGTTGGTTTCATATGACAAGCATATTGGCTATGTAGATAGTTTGCGGTAACTGTGTTACATCAGGCGAGGTTGGTTTCATATGACAAGCATATTGGCTATGTAGATAGTTTGCGGTAACTGTGTTACATCAGGCGAGGTTTGGTTTCATATGACAAGCATATTGGCTATGTAGATAGTTTGCGGTAACTGTGTTACATCAGGCGAGGTTGGTTTCATATGACAAGCATATTGGCTATGTAGATAGTTGCGGTAACTGTGTTACATCAGGCGAGGTTGGTTTCATATGACAAGCATATTGGCTATGTAGATAGTTTGCGGTAAATATGTTACATCAGGCGAGGTTTGGTTTCATATGACAAGCATATTGGCTATGTAGATAGTTTGCGGTAACTGTGTTACATCAGGCGAGGTTTGGTTTCATATGACAAGCATATCGGCTATGTAGATAGTTTGCGGTAACTGTGTTACATCAGGCGAGGTTGGTTTCATATGACAAGCATATTGGCTATGTAGATAGTTTGCGGTAACTGTGTTACATCAGGCGAGGTTGGTTTCATATGACAAGCATATTGGCTATGTAGATAGTTTGCGGTAACTGTGTTACATCAGGCGAGGTTTGGTTTCATATGACAAGCATATTGGCTATGTAGATAGTTTGCGGTAACTGTGTTACATCAGGCGAGGTTGGTTTCATATGACAAGCATATTGGCTATGTAGATAGTTGCGGTAACTGTGTTACATCAGGCGAGGTTGGTTTCATATGACAAGCATATTGGCTATGTAGATAGTTTGCGGTAAATATGTTACATCAGGCGAGGTTTGGTTTCATATGACAAGCATATTGGCTATGTAGATAGTTTGCGGTAACTGTGTTACATCAGGCGAGGTTGGTTTCATATGACAAGCATATTGGCTATGTAGATAGTTTGCGGTAACTGTGTTACATCAGGCGAGGTTGGTTTCATATGACAAGCATATTGGCTATGTAGATAGGTTGCGGTAACTGTGTTACATCAGGCGAAGTTCGTGTTACATACGACAAGCATATCGGCTATTTAGATAAGTTTGCGGTAACTGCTTAACATCAGGCAAGCTTAAGCATAGACACAACATAAGAGTAAAAAGAAAACTAGCATTCAAGCTATATACCTAGGTTTCAATAA
This sequence comes from Pyralis farinalis, assembly GCA_947507595.1. Taxonomy (NCBI): domain Eukaryota; kingdom Metazoa; phylum Arthropoda; class Insecta; order Lepidoptera; family Pyralidae; genus Pyralis; species Pyralis farinalis. Next base: position 32,919,457 of record OX382260.1, on the reverse strand, counting down.
GTGGTTGCTTTTTAGAATAGTAACTGATATATTCATAGACAGCGGTGTGCATTTGCCATCAGGCAAGAGGAAAATAAAAGTTAGCAATCGAATATACAAATTGTTTGTTAGTTATCGGTTCTGTAAATTAATTTAGCAAACATTAAATTGGTTGCCGCTTAACATAAAGTGGATAGATTTATCTTTGAAACAAGCATACAAATAATTAGTTAAAGCTAGCGAAGGTTGCGTTAACTGCTTAGCATAAGTGGATAGATTTATCTTTGAAACAAGCATATAAATAATTAGTTAAAGTTAGCGAAGGTTGCGTTAACTGCTTAGCATAAGTTGGATAGATTTATCTTTGAAACAAGCATACAAATAATTAGTTAATGTTAGCGAAGTTTGCGTTAACTGCTTAGCATAAGTTAGATAGAGATATCTTTGAAACAAGCATACAGAATTAGTTAAAGTTAGCGAAGTTTGCGTTAACTGCTTAGCGTAAGTTAGATAGAGATATCCTTGAAACAAGCATACAAATAATTAGTTAAGGTCAGCGGTGTGGTCGCTGCATAGCGTAAGGTATATAGAATTATTACCGAAACGAGCATTCAATTCGTTAAACTTTACATTTCAACTTGTTTTAGGCTACGGCTTGCGTAGCAGGTCAGAATTTTTTGTAATTAAGTGCGAGCAAAAGGTCTCTCTCGGTTTCCGTGAAACCGACATATGGCAGTGAAAAAACATTTTGAGACTCTCATAAGCAACATGTTTATGTGAACAGGTCAGAATTTTTTTGTGGAAACAAGAGTATTGGGTTCGGTTTAAGTGTCAATTTTATAGTTACCACTTGTTTCGGTTTCAAGTGAGTTAGGGTTGGTATTTTGTTATACTCGTATTACAAAAAAAGGGATTCTGGATTATTGAAACGACTGTGGTGTGAACGTTTGCATAAGAGTGTGGTAGATTGGAAGTTAGTTTTAGTACGGTTAGTTTAGACGGTTGTGTGTACGTTAGTTATTATGGCCGGGCGACGATCTCGCAAGACTAGACTGGGGGTCCAAAACGAGTTGAGCAATGATCTATTACAAGGTATACTACAGAGATTGATAGCATTAGAAGAAAGACAGACCTCAGTTAACATCACAACGCCAGATAGTGGGCTAGAGTCAAATAATTTGAACTCTTTATCAGACCAGGGGGAGACTATTTCCCTTCCAGGAACCAGTAGGCGTGATTTTGGTAGTAGTTCAGTTGAGACGAGACCAGTGTGTGTCTATAAATTTACACAGACACTACCTAAATTTAATGGTCGAGACGCGGGCAATCCGATGGTTTTTCTAAGAATCTCAACCATTATTTAAAGATAACAGGTTTCTTTGCCTGAGATAAAAGTGGCAATACAAGGTTTAGAAGTGACTGCTTTAATTGATATGGGAAGTGAGGTGACGTGTATAAGAGGTGATATATTCGAGCAGATTTCGGCAGGGGGTAGGCAGTGGCCAGACATCCCCATACCAGCGGTTAACGTTGTTGGAGCTTTTGGTGTTAGTAAAGGAAAGGTCAACAGGTTAATAATTTTACCACTAGAAATCAATGAGCGTGATGTAGATACTCCTATGTTAGTTTAAATAAGTTGCCGAAAGAAATGATTTTAGGCTATGACTGGTTGACGACAGTAAAGGCGTGTATCTCTTGTAGCAGTTCAGGAACATTATCAGTGACGTATGGAGAGCGTACTAGTGAGGTACATATGATTGATAACGAGGGTATGAATGAACGATGTAACTTTGTACTTACCACAAATAAGAATGGTTATACCATAGAGCGCATACGGCTTACAGTAGCCCATTGACGTACACAATTAAGAAGGACGGTTCCGTTAGAGTTTTGCTTGATGCCCGGGAATTGAACTCTCGAATGGTGGGAGGAACAGAGTGTGCCCCTTTGGCTAGTGAAATTTTACAGTCAGGTTACAAAATAGATTATTTAGCAGTATTAGATATAAAGGATGCATATTTTAGTGTACCTTTGACCGAGGAATCTAAACAGTACACAGGGTTTGTAGTGTCAGGGAAAAGTTATGTGTACAACCGTTTACCACAAGGATTGAAAACATCTGTTAGATCCCTTTCACGTGCGATGGATATTATACTAGGAAGCGAAGCTAGAAGTTATTGTTTGAGCTTCTTAGATGATTTGGCTATTTTGACTAGAGGCAGTTTAGTGGATCATATAATGAGGTTGTATATGGAGAAAGGGCAGAGTTGAGTACTGATAGGTATTTGAATATAGAAACGAAGACAGTCAATGTAGAGTCGATCTGCGCACAGGTAAGCGAATATGCACGTAAGATGGCAGGACAGCGAGCCAAACGTTTTGATAAAGTAAATAGGTTGGTAACTTACCAAGTCGGTGATTTAGTTAAGTTGCGGACAGTACCTAAGTCTGATAAGGCGCACAAATTGACTAAAAAGTTCGCATTACTATATAGTGGGCCGTACGAGATTGGAGCGATACCATATGCCAACTGTTACACATTGATAAATCCAAATACGCGAGAAATTAAAGGTAATTATAATACGATTAATATAGCGCGGTACTATGGTGGCAGGAAAGAAAGGATTACTGTGGTTAAGGTTTAGTGTCATGGGAGTTTAGGAGGTATTCAAGTTAGAGACGGGAAACCATTAAAGCTATGTAGAATTTATCAAGACGGGAGTTATGGGTTAATTCTTTTGCTCCTTACTGACGGAGAAGGTTATATCTTGTGAGGATGCAGTCTAACATTTACACGTTATTCAACATCTCAAGGGGGAGGTTGTAATGGTACCAGCACATCTTATCGATAATAAGATTGCGTAATATTATTCAAAATTGGAATGGTTTAAAATTCCTTAAGATTGTTGTATGGTCGAAAGCAACGTGGCTGTGCGCACATGTGCAAACCATTATTTTTTGTTAGCTGGCACCGAGCCCGTCGAGCTATGCAATCAAATTAGGGTTACCCAAGGCTATAGAACAAAACCACGTAAGATATGGTGATGTTTTGGTGAAATTCGAAAATTGACAATGAATACAAGATCTAAACGATCTGTTGGAAATAATTATAACGAGTAATAGATGTTTGAGAATAATTGGATTACAAGTGGTTCGACGCAATTTCTGCCCCAAGGAACAGTCCTTGGGTGTGACAGACAGACTCAGTCTGGAGTTTATTCGGGTATTTAGAATAAGATCTAAAATTTGGTACTAATCACAGTTAATTAGCATGTGTAAATTATGCATTATTCGGTAAATTAAGTTAGTTGTAAGGCCTAGTCTGGAGTGGAGAATGTGTACGGAACCTTGCGTTTAAACACAGATCGGCGTGGCGGGTTTTACGGGGGTGAAGTACGCGGGGTTTTGTCGTGGACTATATAGGAATGTGAATCGTTGAGACTTGAGACAATAGCCAATACTGACGGTGAGGCGAAACGTATTTCGGGAATCCTTAAAACTTGGTACTTTTGTAACTTAAGCAATCAGTATTCGTTGGGCTATTAGGCTATAAGATTTGTTAACCAATTCTTATAGTTTTCTTTAAATTCGCGATAGTTTGTTTTAAAGTGGCTTGTTATTAAGCAGTATTGACACATTTCAAGCACCGTGGTAAACTGACTGTGACAACTGAGCGGAGTTTGAAGTGTATAGAATCAAATACACGATTTAGTACGGACAGGTAAGCCGTGTCTAGATCTTCCCACATTACACTAGGGAAACGCTTTGCTAGCTCGAAAATAAAGCGCTGGTGAAGTGTACACATACATTTATCGAATGTCGGGGCGACTATGAATCCCTAGATTTGAGCAATTTATTAATTGCGGAAGATCTAGGCTCACGTGAGTCTGCGTGAGCCACATTCGAAGTTAACGGGCCATAGAACTAGGAGATCAGATACACACACGCCCGTTGGCTGTCTACACAAAGTTATATACACATATATATATTTTATAACACAACTATCTATACACAACGTCCTTAGAAACACTCGCGTTAGGGCGTTAGGTCACATCCCGGGTCTTGTTTCTTTGAATCCGCGATAGTTTCTGTTAGATAATTAGGTTTAGGATTAGAGAATTTAAGTTGTAAGGTTCCGTATAGAATCCATTGTCGACTAGGTTATAAATAAGTGCTTGTTCGCATGAGTTTGAATGTTTATTGAATAAGGTGGTTGGTAGTATAAGGACCTCGCGATTTTGACTATATAACGCTCTCATTTTATTTTTTTGGAAAAAAAAGAGGATATATTTATATCAGTAAATGTAACATCATAGTGTGCGGTAGAGATTAATCAGTGTTTAGCCCCGTGGCTTTGAACATCGATTAATTTAGGTCGGGCGTCCGTGGCGGATCATGTCGGGCCTGTAACCAGTTTGAAAGCACGTATATCAGACGGTTATTCACTCGACTGATATGGTTGGGTACCGTACACTTTACAATAAATGATGAAGGTTCTTTAAAGTAAGGTTGGAATACCATAAACACGAGAGCATAGCTTGCGCGTTAACGTCCCGCGTGAATAAGCAAAAGAACGCTATAAGCGTCAATAAACTTTGATTTCCGATAAGCTTGTAATTCGTTCGTATAGCGAGAAAGTAATTAACATGTCTTTAAAATGTTAAGGCAATCCGCCGAGTGTATTCAATTCACTCCCATCCAGTCCCATTAATTGGTAAAACCCGATCAGGGTTTAAGAGCTCTTACACAATCAATAATGCGCACATATAACTTATAATATATAAATTATACCAATGGACTTGGAATATTTAAGGCTTGGAGCAGTGGCTATTAGTTGCAACAACAAATATTAAATAAAGTCGTACGCACACAAATACATGTTTATATAAATACATTGTTTCTTTGCGAAGAAACCAGCTCCAAAGACCTTAGCTGTGTGTCGGAAATCCCGGCCAGGGTAAACAAGCCACGATATAAATATTATAATACAACCCACACACATGCAAATAAAAGTTCGACTAATCTCGAGCTTATGGGCGGATTTCCATTATTAACTCGTATATACGACACTAGGCACTAAAACATCGAAATATCTTACATCAATATATATATATATATCAACAAATCGAAGTAGAGCTGTTATTTCAACTGTACATAGGCTGGGAAGATAGGGCTTTAGGTAAATACAGAATACATAAGACGATACTAGGTAGCATAGGTAGGGCTTGATCATGAAACGCATAGGTAGAGCTTAAAACTGAGATTAGGTTATCTAGGTAGGTCTTATATTAGACATACGTAGGGCATAAGACAAATAAGTATGTTATCTAGGTAGGACGTAATATTAAACACATATGTAGATCTTAGAACAGGTACATTAAAGAAGTATAGGTTAGGCACATAAGTAGGGAAGTTAGGACATTAGGTAGGGAAGATTTGTAGAGCTTAGCAAGGCAGAAACGTTTAGTTCGTTAGGTAAGATAATAATAACAAAATAGCAATAGATTTAGGTAGGATTCATCAGTAGCAGTAGGTGTAGTTAAATAGTAGGTAGTGACAATAATAGTAGGCAGATAAGCTGGACACGCTCCAGTCCATTAAGTTAGGTAGGGCCCAATAGGCATATCGGTAAGTAGGCTTAGGCGTGCTGCATGCATGCCCACTACATCCACATAGGTTTCATTCCGTTTACATCCCGAGGCAAAAGCAGTAGGTAGGTAGGGTGGGTCGCGCTGAGGTCCAGTACAATGTATCCTGGTATCCCATGGGAACATTACTTTCTTTCTTTTATCTCGGCTTCTACGGGTCGTATCGTGATATAAGAACAGCCTAGAAACTATCACTTAGGCTATCAAATGCAAAAAAGATATTTTTAAATTCGACTGGTAGTTCCAGAGATTAGCGCGTACAAATAAACAAACAAACAAACAAACTCTTCCTTTATATTTTCACTTTATATATTAGTCTAGATGTTTCCTAATCCATTAGCTAATGACAGGGTCTACTCCTTAAGCCTAAGAAATTGACAAAGATACTGATTTTGATAAATATTTTTTTTATACTACGTCGGGAGGCATTCTAGCATGGCCCACCATGATGTAAAGCGGGTACCATAGCCTATTAACGCTTGCGATATATTAAGTATCACTCGCGCGATGCCTCCTTTGCTACTTACACACCAACTCCTTGGGAGCTTACTGGTGACCTACTCACGCGCAGGAACACAACAACCCTCTAGGGAGTTGTTCTTTGGCTGCGCTTTTCTGTGAGGTGGAGGTACTTCTCCAGACGGGCTGCTTTGATGCGCCCTACCTCTCTTAAGCTCTTTTAAGATATGGATCGACTAACGTCAGATCTTCACAATCTAGAGGAGGAGCCAGACCATACTCATGTTACTTAGTGTAAGCCACATGTCTTTCAGAATATAATTTCCTTAACGTGTATTTTCCTTCACCGCCAAGCAAGTGATAATTAGAAATACGTACATTAACCCAAAAACGCGAAGTACATGCCGACACCGTGATTCAAAACAAGGACCAGTCGGAGGATTTTTATTGTATCTATCCTGATCTTTACATCCACTTTGAACTACCTAGATAAATATTAACACAACACAAACTCTGCTAACCAGAGACAACAAACACAGGCAACATACCATAGACACGAGATCAGCCAACTTTAATTCGATGAGACAAAGTTTATCCACAGCAAATAAACCAACATCGGATGCATACCGAGTAGTTAGGGGTCGGTGTAGAATATATAGTTTGTTTAATTAGCATTCTAAAAGGCTTCAGTGCCGGCGATAGTGCGAATAAATCTAGTTTATTTCATACTGCGCATCTGTTCTACTATGTCGGTTTAACAAGTTTAGAGATCCGTAGTAAGGTGCATAAGAACTTTATGATCACTTTGTTCTTTTTCTTGTTCTTAGTATTATCACGTTTCCTAATTCATTAGGATTAGGGATCCGCTATCAGTGCTTAAGGATTTGGAAAATACCACTACCACAATTTTTGCGTTTCCGTCAACAGTCAGTTTTTTTATGTAACGTCGAAAGGCACCTAATGTAAAAGAGTTACCGTAGTCAATGAACGCTTGCAGCATATGAACTGTAGAGGTAGGGCGCATCAAAGCAGACCGCCTGGGGAAGCACTACCACCTCACAGTAAATCGCAACGAAATAATAACTTCCTTGAGGGTTGTTGTGTTTCTGCGAACGAGTGAGGTCACCAGTAAGCTCCTAAGGAGTTTCAGTGTTAGCAGCAGACATGGCATCGCGTGAAAAAATAACAAATTGAAACTAGGCTCGTCAATTGCGAATAGTTTTCTCGTACTGACAATAGAACTGTTCTATTGTTCTATTACTGTTCTTGGTCTTTACGCAAAACTGACCTAAGTCTGACTCAAATGAAACTCAAACCGAACCCAAACTTTTACGTACAAGTCAAAATGACATTAATAGATTCAGGCATTAGGCCTAGTCTCCATCTCCATTAGGATTGTCAGAGTACGCTACCTAAAATTGAGGATTCGGCGAACATTTTTGTCGTTGACATGGAGCGAGAACCGCATTCACAACCTAGAGGGAAAACCAAACCTGTCTTTATGTCACTCGTCTTTAGAATTGTAACTTATTGGACATGCAGGTTTCTTTACGATGTTTATCTTCACCGCCGATCAAGTGATAATTACAAAAATGTACACACATCCGAAAGTATTAATTTGTAGGTACATGCCCACACCAGACTCCTAATCGGATAATAGGTTGGTTTTTTAATCACTGAGCTATCAGCTTACTTTGCGCAAGTCGTCAGCAAAATAATGTCTGAGCGTATTTTTTTTAATCACACTTGTGCATTCGCTGTATAAATTACTTATATTTTAAAGGATGTTAGAAGCCCTAGAAACTGGCGAGTGTGCATGAAAAGGGTAATGAATGTTAAAGAAGCGAGTGAGGTATGTAAGGATCAAGTCAGGTGGCACTCGGTTCTCTCTGCTTACCCCGCAAGGGACTTGGTGTGAAGTTATAGATATATTGATATTTTAAAGTACTATCAATAACCTAAGTTAAAGGGATAAAAAACGTAGGATAAAAAAATTTTACAAAAAGTTTTAAAGTCTATTTTTTTTATATCCTACATCGGGAGGCATACAAGCATACAGCCCACCTGATGTAAAGCGAGTACCGTAGCCTATTAACGCTTGTAATATATTAAGTATTACTCGCGCGATGCCTCCTCTGCTTCTTACACAGCAATTCCTTGGGAGCCATACTGGTGACGTCACAACACAACAACGCTCTAGGGTGTTGTTATTTGGCTGCAGTTTTCTGTAAGGTGGAGGTACTTCCCCAGACGGGCTGTTTTGATGCGCCCTACTGTCTTATAACATCCAGACCAAGACAAACAGACATGTTCATGCACACAAATGTTTGCCTTGTGTGGGAATCGAACCCACGAGCGTCGGTGACAAAGTCGCGTCATTAACGACTAAGCCACCGAGCTCGTCAAAATTTAAAAATTTTAGTGATTCGAGCCTACTGGGCAATGAGAGAATATTTTAACCAATAAGACGAAAAGTGTCGCGATGTGATCCACGAACTAGCCAATAAGAGCTGCGGGTTCTACCCCCGTCCCGTGGCAGTGAATTGATTCACTACGCTAATCGTATTTTACCACCAACCATAGTGAGTGTTCTGAAGAAGTGTTTTCCCTTATCCCTCTCCCTTCCATCATAGAACCACACGTGGAGGCTTGCGATGTCATTATTTCACTGTTGAGAGCATTAAGCGCAACGAGACATTGTGGATAAGAAGTGAAAAACTTGTAAGGTGCCAAGCGTTGACCACGGCACGGAATAGAGCCACAGAGCAACAAGTGCCGTACGCAACTCCCGCAATTCGGTTCATATGACCGTGCGGTCGGTGGACCCATGGGATGGAGGTGTGACAATGTTAAGAACATTCCTTCGGGTACTAAAAAGTTCGTCAACTCCTATCACTGTCATACTATTAAAAACTGGAACACTTTGCCTGCACATGTGTTTCCTTCTTCCTTGCCTTGCAGGCCAGCACGGCAGCGTCAACAGACATTGTAGCCTTTTGTCAGTTGCCGCTGCGATCTAGGCTCGCCTTTTCGAAGAAGCGGAACTAGAAATAAAAAATCGGCCAAGTGCGAGTCGGACTCGCGCACGAAGGGTTCCGTACCATTATGTATAAAAACGGCAAAAAAATCACGTTTGTTGTATGGGAGCCCCCTTAAATATTTATTTTATTCTATTTTTTAGTATTTCTTGTTACAGCGGCAATAGAAATACATCATCTGTGAAAATTTCAACTGTCTAACTATCACGGTTCATGAGATACAGCCTGGTGACAGACGGACGGACGGACGGACGGACAGCGGAGCCTCAATAATAGGGTTCCGTTTTACCCTTTGGGTACGGAACCCTAAAAACAAAAACGTAATATCGTAGTGATTGACTCAGTTGTTTTCTTCTTGGGACCTAGTCATGCGGCGCTCGGTTCACTCTTCGGCGCAAAGGATTTGACGTGAAGCTATAGATACATAGAAGACGCCAATTGTGTTCCACTCAATACGCTACGAAACAAAAAAAAAATGGACTCTCTACAAGTAAGTGAGAGCTGGGTATGGCAGAGAGAGCATGAAAGTAGAATAAATGCGGTCGAGATGAGAGCATTGCGCAAAATTTGTGCCATAACGCTTGCTGACCGCTTTCGAAATGTTGACGTACGGAAGAAAGTTGGTCTGAAAGGGAGTGTCGGTGTTAAAGTAAGAAAGGGCATGCTCCGTTGGTTCGGACATGTAGAAAAAATGCAAGATGAAAGAATGACCAAACATTACAATGCGAAAGTGGAAGGATGTAGGAGCCGAAAAAGACCAAGACTAACCTACCGTGACCAAATTGGTCGTGTTTTATTAGAAGGTGATGTCAGGAGTCTTAGGAACCGGCGAGCGTGCATGAAATTTAATTCTGAATGTAAAAGAAGCGAGTGAAGTATGTAAGGACCGCGTCTTATGGCGCTCGGTACTCTCTGTCTACCCCGCAAGAGACCTGGCGTGAAGATATAGTGTGGGACGCAACTTGCGTTGACACACTGGCCTCTTGTCATCTTCATCGCACTACTATCAAGGCGGGCGGGGCGGCTGAGGCGGCCGAACATTTAAAAATGAATAAATACAGGGGTCTTGGCTCCGAGTATAACTTTGTTGCTTTCGGAGTAGAGACCCTTGGTCCGTGGGGTCCAGGCGCGCAGTCGCTTTTTCAAGAACTAGCGAGACACACACTCACTCTGTACACACACTCTGTACATTGCTGGCTGTCAGTGTCTCGTATCGAACGCCATAAGACTACCTGTCTAGATAAATAGTATCATTCCTTCCTTTTGTGTAAGTTCTTTCGGTGAAATTGTACATTTATCTGATACAATGCAACGATAGGTAATGCTATAAATACTTGTCAGTTCAATGAGAATTGCATTCTCGTATTCCGTGTATTTTATTTATACGTAAAGGTAATGGAGAAACTACCATTTCAATATACTCGTACCAACTTCACGCCATTCTAAATACGAAGTTTTTTATACAACGTTGGGTGGCATATAAGTACACGGCCCGCATGATATAAACCGGTTACCGTAGTCTATGAAGGCTTGCAATACATTAAGTATCACTGGCTCGATGCCACCTCTGCTGCTAACACAGATACTCCTTAGCTCATTCAGTCGCAGGAACACAGCAAACCTCCAGGGAGACGTTATTTTCGTTGCTTTCTGTGAGGTGGAGGTACTTCCCCAGACGGACGGATGCACCCTACCTGTCTTAAAAACACCCAGACCAAGACAATGAGACATGTTCGTGCACACAAAAGTTTGTGTTGTGTGGAAACGGAACCCACGAGCATTGACGTTAATGTAGCGTTACTAACCACCGCACCACCGAGCTCGTCGAAAACTATAGCTACTACTATAACTACTACTATATCAACCCTAACTCACTCCACTGCAAGGATACGGGTCTCCCTTTAACCGAAGGGGTTTAGAGCATAATCCATCACGCTTTTCAAGATGCCCGAAGGCCACTCAGCTTATGATTATCATCTTTCAACAACCGGGATGATGATTTAACGTGCTTTCCGATGCGTGAAGAAGCCCAGGACAAATAAACCCATCCATAAGCAGGCGGCGGTAGGCGTTACTTAACCTTGTTTGGTTGTAATGACACGCTCAACGATGCCAACGAGTACTCACTATCATCTTCTCACTATTGCAAATACAAAGTTTTTTAGTATTGTCTTAGGTTTTCGCGATTGTTACACATTGAATTAAACAATTTTTAACGGAATTATCGCGTGTTTTATTAATTTTGTTGAACCTGACGTTTCGAACGCTTTGCAGCGTCCGTGGTCGCAGGAATACTAAGGTGATATTTGTCTTACATTAGTTATTCAATTATTACATCTACCGACATGGATGGATTAATTATATATGTTCCGATTCACACAAAAATCGCTCACAGTGTCCGTACATCTAAAGAAGATCTACTAAAAAATGATCGGCGGCAAAGCAGCCCGTCTGGGGAAGTACCTCCATCTCACAGAAAACCGCAGCCAAATAACAACTCCCTAGAGGATTGTTGTGTTCCTGCGTGTGAGTGATGTCACCAGTAAGCTCCCAAGGATTTGCTGTGGAAGCAGCAGGCGTAGCATCGCCCGAGTGATACTTAATGTATTGCGAGCGTTCATTGGCTACGATATCCGCTTTCCATCAGGTAGATCGTATGTTTGTGTGCCTCCCGATTTTATGTAAAAAATAGCATATTAGGATGTAACTGGGTTGCTATAGCTTTGACAGACAAAGTCAACCTGCAGGTGATGCACCCTGCCGAGATAGGGCACAGCGATACTCCTCCGACAGAATTACCTCCACCTCATAGAAGACCGCCACCACGATCAAATAAACCCTTACTCATCCCACTGCAGGGATACGGGTCCCCTTCACAATCGAAGGGGTTTAGAATGAACGAAGAACGACAATGAACACGCAACTGATCTCGGGTTGCACTCTGTTCGGGTTGTATATTGCACAGGTAAGTAAGTTACAACTCTATCTTGACTCTAGAGAAAGCCTGTTTTTTTTACCTGACTATGTAGTTGGCCCCCTGTGGGCCTTTACCACGTCACCGGAAAGAGACAAAGCAATATTTTTTTTTGACCTGACTATGTAGTTAGCCCCTGTGGACCGTGACGTACACCGGATGGGATACGAAGCAATATATGGAAGGTATATACATATATATAAGTACATGTAAATCTCTATAGCGCGATGTAATATTGCCACTTCAGTTAATTAATATCAAAGCTACTAGATAACTCTCATCTAGTAGCTTTGATATTAATTAACTGAACATATTTAACAAACATATTAAACATTAGCGGACCCGACAGACGTTACCTTGGCTGTCCGAAAATAAAAACAATAAATCATGTAACCCGATTACAGCGCCACCTACCGGGTCCAATTGTGAATCTAAACCATTCTCGAATCCCCTTTAATACACACAATAAATTTTATCAAAATCGGTCTAGTGGTTTAGGAGGAGTTCGTCACATACACACATACAGTAGAATTATATATATAAAGATAAGAGAAAGTAGCTCATTTTCATATAACACAAAAACAATCAAAATTTCTAACCTCAATAATTCTAGTCATGATACGTTCATGTGTGTCTGAATTTGTGCTGCATTATGTATAAGGAAAACTGGACTGTTATCATCTTTTTTCAGATAAATCCTGCCTTGTATGAAGTCCAACAGTGTTTAAATTATTTCGACTTAAGTCTCGGGCGAGGAAGTAAAGACTAGAGGCTCTAGGTTCAACTGTTCCGAAACAAATATGGGGATGCCAGGATAAATTCGGTTTTCTAGATATTTTGCACAAAGCTTAGGACTTGCCTATTATTGAAATGTGTAGGTCCAGTGTGCAGATTCGCATAATAATCATGCACGTACTGAATTAAAATTTACAAATGATTTCATTACAAACACCGATGTGAAAGTGAGTTCATTATAGTATCTCAATTGACTGACTTAAATTGGGCCTTCAGAAGTTATTACATTGGAATGCCCAATCTTGTGGTTACATAGATGCCATGACAAAGATTTATGATCGCGTAGCTATTGGCAAACCTTTCTCTGTTCTCGTCTAACTTTCCTATTCCATTGCCTCTAACTAGCAAGGGCTTAATTATTATTTTATAAGCTTTAATTAATTTGTTCCTGGAAAAGTTCCCAAGCAAGATAAACATAATGAATAAACTATGAGGCCTTAGTTGACGACCAAATGGTCCCAAAGGGACAAAATGGCAATTTAATTACACGGAAACATGAGACATGTTTATTTAAGAGATGAAGACATGTCGCTATGAATATTCAAAAGGGCACATGGAAATAAAGATTCATCTCACCCATGAAGGTATTTCCTGCATGGGTGAGATGGAGAACTGATTAGAGCAATTTTTTATGAGTTGGTTGGCGCAGTAGTGAAACGCGCTGTTACGTTACTTTGACACCAACGCCCGTGGGTTCGGTTCCCATACAGGACAAACATTTGTGTGCATGCATATGTCTGTTTGTCTTGGTCTGGGGGTTTTTAAGAAAGGTGAGGCGCATCAAAGCAGTCCACATGGGGAAGTGCCTCCACCTCACAAAAAAACCGCTGTCAAATAACAACTCTCTAGAGGTTTGTAGTGTTCCTTCCTGCGTTTGAGTAAGTAAGCTCCTAAGAAGTTGTTGAGTTAGCAGCAGAGGTGGCATCGCGCGAATGATACTTAATGTGTTGCAAGCATTAAATAGTCTCATGACGAGCTCGGTGGTGCAGTGGTGAAACGCGCTGTTACGCTACATTGACACCAACGCTCGTGGATTCGATTCCCACACAATACAAACATTTGTGTCCATGAAAATGTCTGTTTGTCTTGGTCTGGGTATTTTCTATGTATAATAAGTATGTATTTACAAAAAAAAATGTATTTACGTATGTTTATCAGTTGTCTAGTACCCATAACACAAGCTTCGCTTACTTTGGGGCTAGATGGCGCTGTGTAATTTGTCCGACAATGTTTTTTTTTATAGTAACCAAATTCACTGCTACAGGTCGGGGGTAAAGTTGAACGCGCTGCCCTTATTGGCTAGTTCACTGATCAATATCGCGCTACTCATTGACTTATTGGTCAACTCATTCGAATCACTGAGCTATTTAGGCGGTAAAGCACAACTATTTTGTGAGCGCGGGGTACTTTCGTGCGCAGTCAAGTGGTTTATTGGTATGTGATTTTACAAAGAGATATATATGGAAATATATAATGGTGTTGCAAATGTCCATAGGATGTGGTGACTGTTTACCGTCAGGCAGGCCGTATGCTTGATTTCCACCTTAGTGATATAATCAAAAATATATTTAGAATTTGTGGAGTAACGCTTGCAGACCGCGTTCGTAATGATGCTGTTAGAAACAGAGTTGATTTCAAAGAAAGTAGAATGATGAAAAGATATGCTCCGTTGGTTCGGGCATGTAGAAAGAATGCAGAAAAAAATAATATGAAAGAGATGTACAACGCGAAAGAAAAAGGATGTAGAAACCGAGGTAGTCCTAGATTTATCTACCGTGATCAAATTGGTCGTGTTTCATCAGAAGGTGGCGTCAGGAGCCCTAGAAACCGAGCGTACATGGGAAGAGCTATGACTGTTAAAGAAAAAGAAAGTGTAAGGACCGAGTCGTGTGGCGCTCGGTTCTCTCTGCCTATTCCGCAAAGGATTTAGCGTGAAGATATACATATATATATATATATATATATATATATATATATATATATATATATATGTTTATATCGAAGTATTAAATTTAAATAAAAGATAAATTTAATACTTCGATATAAAATCATGTTCGACTCTCATGTTGCGTTTTGTTTTAATTTTGTTTCTGCTACGGGCGGTAAATCGCATTTACGTACCACGTGAAGATAATATTTTTTTGGGTAATATCTGAATACAGTTTTTTTTTTTGTTATTTGGATGAGTTTTATAAAAAATGTGTTATTATATTACAATAACACATCTTTTATTTCATTTCCCATTTTAATATAATAATATAAAAGCAAAAAAATGCAATTTGTAGTATTACAAATAACATCATATTTTTCGGTTATTTGTTTTTATTATTACTAACATAAAGTTTTCTCACAGTTGAAATTAGAAGTAGAACTTTTCATTCGGTAAAAAGTAAACAAGTGTATCTCGAACATAAGTCGAACAATCTCGAATGCAATTGTTCTCTTGGTTTAAATTAATGTTAATAAATGAGTTGAAATAAATTTTAAAATGCCTATAAATATTTAGTATCTACTGTTTACTACTAGATAGTCTTTTCAGCTGTTTTTTTTTAATAAATTACCATTGTACATTCTTTAATTGTTTACATCAACAACTTATTTAGTGCACTCAAAAATACTGACGATATTTTTCGAAGTAGATATATCTGTTAAAGTTAAATAGAGCTTCTCAGATACTGAAAGCGGGTCAAACATCCTACGAAATTTGAACAAAACCAGTTGCGACCATTGGGAATGCCGACGTCAGTACAAGCGCTGTGGAACGCACAAACAGAGATAATGCCTCCCAGCATCGAATTTATAGCTGTTTGCAACGTTGCATTGTGATCAACAATTCACTTCAACTTGCAGTAGAAATGTACAACACTTTATAACATTACACTTACATATCAATGCATACTCATAAATGTGATGAATAATTCATAAAAATAAAATCATGACTCACGTAAGTCATGTTTTGAATTTATCTTTAAGAATGATAAATAAATTTATCATGATTCATGTACATAAGTCATGTCATGACTTAATTTTTATGTAGTATACGGCATAACATTTCTTTTTTATTAAAAAGTAAAATCCATTTCATTGCTGTCTACGCCTACATCATTTTTTTCTGATGTGTCGGCTATATTTATTTAAACTTATTATTTTAGAATTCAATTTGATCTAACCTGCTTTGTGTGCTTCCACTATCAATTAGTTCACGGGACCTAGCGCCGGCCGCCAGTCTCCCAAAACTGTAAGGCACTTTGCAAACGAAGGGGCAAGCCGGGCACATCAATTTCGCCGCGAACGATAGAACAAAGAGACTTCTATACTACCAAAACACACAGAGGGCAAATACTGCTCCTTGCCTTGCGGTAAAAATATTGCCCTGCCTCTCCATTTGCAAAGCCCCTTAATAGATGTATCATACCGCTGCTGCCATGGCCGCTCCGGTCATCTCCACCTAGGCTGCTGCGGTCGTCCCGCGATTTCCCGATATCTGCCGTTGCTGCCCTGGTCGTCTCTATGACCCGTGTTTTGCCTCTCCACGAGGTATCTGTACCTAGTGGCGACGGCGTAGGTGCTGTAGATGTTAATCGTTAGAATAACATGCTACAAGTGCCGAATCCATCGTAGTGCCGTCCCTTATAATTTAATTGGAGGCCGTGGTGGATAGGGTAAGTGAAAGTGGGGTGAAGATATTAAATAGAGGGGTGTTGCATAGGTCTGTCAGTTCAATCATAAGAGCAACTTTAGAATTTTTATGTTTAATTATTTCTAATTGTTCCCTAACATTTAGTTTTAATCCTTTATCTATTATGTGTAAGATTTTATACGTGTCAGTGGGGGGTAAATTATGTTATTTATCTATAAGACGTTTGGCGAAGTGTAAACTTTCTGGGCGATTTTATCTTTAGTAATTAGAAATAACGGAACACGTGTCGCATAGGCAACCAGGTATGTCAGTTACGGTAGCGGGTGCATGCAGTTCCTGTTTCAGATGGTGAACAATCGTGAGGACGTCCAAGGTCAAAAAGTCGTCCGCAGCAGACGAGGCAGAGATGCCCGAAGCAGCCATGGCAGCGGCAGCACGATTCATCTACTAACGGTAGTGTTAGTTCACATGCACTAAGTGATGATTTAAATGAAAACCTATAACAAGCGTCAAGCACAAATGTTTGTCATGTGTGTAAATCGAACCCACGAGCGTTGGTGTCAACGTAGCGTCACTAACCAATGTGCCACCGAGTTCGTCATGATTCATTTAATATAAAGCGAGCCTATCATTGGAAATCACAAAAGAGGTACCAAAATAGAATCATGAAGAAAATAAAGATATAGAGTCGTTTGTTAAAAGTTCTTTTAACTTTTTAATTCTCATCGAAATGGGATCTAATCGGTACCTCAGCAGAAGATAATTTGAGCTTCGCGTATCGGTTTAAATGCCATTACCGAGGTTTTGGTGAATACACAACCTGTTACTTCAAACGACCAATTTATAAACATATAAAAATATATTTCGTGTATTTTGTTTTTTATTTTATTTGGATTGAATTTTGTATTAACACAAGGGTTTGCCATTTACCTATGTTCATGGATACAGATGTTTCTTGAAACAAAAACGTGATTTTACAAAAACATAAGCGCTGTACGAAGCCAGGTCGTTCAGGTAGAAAATAGTTTGACGAGCTCGGTGGCTCAGTCGTGAATGACGCGACTTTGACACTAACGCTCGTGGGTTCGATTGCCACACAAGGCAAACATTTGTGTGCATGAACATGTCGGTTTGTCTTAGTCTGGATATTTTAAGAGAGGTACGCCGCATCAAAGCAGCCCATCTGGGGAAGTATCTCGGCCTCACAGAAAACCGCAGCCAAACAACAACTACCTAGAGGGTTGTTGTGTTTCTGCGCGTGAGTGAGGTCAACAGTATGCTCCCAAGGAGTTGCGGTGTAAGCAGCAGTGCATGCTTCTCCTGCTTATCGTTATCCCGTTTCCTAATCCATATCCATTAGGATTGGCGGGGTCCGCTACCTAAGCCTAAGGATATGGCGAAGATACTGATTTTTATATGGAGCTACTGTCGTCAGACCACCACAACCCAGGGGGAAAACCAGATCATTTTAAGGTAAGATCACACGTTTTTCGAAATATAATTTCTTGGACGTGCAGGTTTTCTCACGATGTCTTTCCATCACCGCCGAGCAAGTGATAATTATAAATATGTACATAAATCCGAAAACACAAATTAAGTGGTACATGCCACGATTCGAACCGGGGATCTTTTGGCCACTAGACCGGTTCTGTATCTATTCTACTGCTCTAACATTCCACATTTTTTGTATACAGCGACGGGACGCATACACATAAAGAGGTTACCGTAGCCTAATAACGCTTGCAATACATTAAGTATCACTCCCGCGATGCCACCTCTGCTGTTAACGCAGCAACTCCATAGAAGCTTACTGGTGAGCTCAGTCATACGAAGGAACCCAAAAATCCTCTAGGGAGTTGTTATTTGGCCGCGGTTTTTCTGTGAGGTGGAGGTAATTGTCTAGACGGGCTGCGTTGACGCGCCCTACCTCTCTTAAAACACCTCTCGCATTTACTCTTCACAAACAGATGTAAAGTTTAGTCGGTTTACAATTTCAATTGTAAATTTATTTAAAATTTCTCACGCACATTAATCAATTAATTGAAAAATCCGAAATGAAACACAGCTTCATTTCTGTTAGCCGGTAAACAATCGATGAGTTATTATCAGTCGTCGGCAGGCACCGGCGTCTATTCACGAATGGCCGTACACAAAAAGAAAAATAATATTCACCTGCTATGTATTATTGCTCGTGTGAATTATGAAATAAGGACGGTTTACACCTGCAGAGATTGCGAAATATAATGTAATCTTGGATAAGAGTTTGAAACCTTTATGAGAAGTCTTTTAGTCCTGATAATAATTGTAGGCATTCTGTCTATGTCTACGAAAGCAACTATCTGATATATAAATAATAAATATTCTCGGATAAATTACACAGCGCATTGCTTAGTTTGAGACTAGAGGCTCAAACTAAACAAAACTTGGGCTATGGATACTAGACAACTGATAAATATACGATTCGAACCGGGGATGTTTTGGCCACCAAACCGGTTCTGTATCTATTCCACTGCTCTAACATTCCACATTTTTATATACAGCGACGGGAGGCATACACATAAAGAGGTTACCGTAGCCTATTAACGCTTGCAATACTTTAGGTATCACTCCCGCGATGCCACCTTTGCTGTTAACGCAGCAACTCCATAGAAGCTTACTGGTGAGCTCAGTCATACGAAGGAACCCAAAAATCCTATAGGGAGTTGTTATTTGGCTGCAGTTTTTCTGTCAGGTGGAGGTAATTGCCTAGACGGGCTGCGTTGACGCGCCCTACCTCTCTTAAAACACCTCTCGCATTTACTCTTCACAAACAGATGTAAAGTTTAGTCGGTTTACAATTTCAATTGTAAATTTATTAAAAATTTCTCACGCACATTAATCAATTAATTGAAAAATCCGAAATGGAACACAGCTTCATTTCTGTTAGCCGGTAAACAATCGATGAGTTATTATCAGTCGTCGGCAGGCACCGGCGTCTATTCACGAATGGCCGTACACAAAAAGAAAAATAATATTCACCTGCTATGTATTATTGCTCGTGTGAATTATGAAATAAGGACGGTTTACACCTGCAGAGATTGCGAAATATAATGTAATCTTGGATAAGAGTTTGAAACCTTTATGAGAAGTCTTTTAGTCCTGATAATAATTGTAGGCATTCTGTCTATGTCTACGAAAGCAACTATCTGATATATAAATAATAAATATTCTCGGATAAATTACACAGCGCATTGCTTAGTTTGAGACTAGAGGCTCAAACTAAACAAAACTTGGGCTATGGATACTAGACAACTGATAAGTGTACGTAAATGTATCTATTTTTTAAATGTATAGTTTATTATACAAAGTAAACACCCAGAGTAAGACAAAAGTCAAGTTTATATAACAAATATTTGCCTTGTTTGTAAGAATTGTATTGTAGTAATCACTAGCCATTCTACCATCGAGTTCGTTAAAATATATACTTGTAAATAAATTCATCCATATTTTCTCCTTTGTATATTCAAAAGTTGATGTGTGTATGTATGTTTTTATGGACTCTAAAACGGCTGAAACAATTTTAATAAAATATTAAGGGAATATTCAGATTAGCCCAGCGGGTAATCCAGTGTTTTAAAGCGTGTATTACAAAGTTTGGTAGCGATCGAATCACCTGTGGGAGATTACCCAAGGAAGCCGGTGCGGGTCGCTATTAAAACATAAAATAAGAAAATAAATTTATTTGCCAAACCCGATACTGGTCGAGTGGTTAAAGATGTCAATTTTAATAGTATTAGTCGCGGCCAGATATCCACACAAGACATACATTTTTGTACATAACCATGTATTACGTTATATTAATAACCATTATTTAAAACTATTGTCTTCACCTTCTTAGCGTTATCACGTTACTGAGTCAAAGCCTAAGGATTTGGTGAAGATACTGATTTTAACATGAAGCAACTGCCGTCAGACCTCCACTACCCAGATGGAAAACCAGGCCTTTCTTAGGTTAGGTCACAAG
Source organism: Pyralis farinalis (assembly GCA_947507595.1). Classification (NCBI taxonomy): domain Eukaryota; kingdom Metazoa; phylum Arthropoda; class Insecta; order Lepidoptera; family Pyralidae; genus Pyralis; species Pyralis farinalis. The sequence continues at coordinate 32,898,921 of OX382260.1, read as the reverse complement.
TCTTTCAAAATATATTTTTTTGGGCGTGCGGGTATCCTCATGATATTTTCCTTTATCGCCGAACAAGTAATAATTATAAATATATACATAAATACGAAAACATGAAGTTAGTGGTTCAAGACAGGATTCGCACTGGGGACCAGTTTTGACGAGCTCGGTGGCGCAGTGGTGAAACGCGTTGGTACGCTACTTTGACACCAAGGCTCGTGGGTTCGATTCCCACACACTACAAACATTTGTGTGCATGAACATGACTGTTTGTCTGGGTCTGGGTGTTTCCTACATATAATAAGTATGTAATAACAAAAAAAAAGTGTATTTACGTATGTTTGTCAGTTGTCTAGTACCCATAACACAAGCTTCGCTTACTTTGGGGCTAGGTGGCGCTGTGTAATTTGTGCGACAATATTCAATATATTTATTTACTGAATGTATTGCAAGCGTTCATTGGCTGCAGTAACCGCTTTACATCAGATGGGACGACGTTGTATAACAAAAATACATACAACAAAGCAACGATGTGAATATACGTCGACGTTAATTTTTTCTATACCACTAGACTGGCAAAAAAGTATAAGATCTCCCTGGATGGTAAACAGTCACTGTAGCCTACGGACATTTAACCAGGGTTGTCACTCATGCGCTGCCGACACTTGTATATCCGTAATCTGATCTGAACTTACTGAATTGATTCTGATGAGGTATGACTTCATATATTCTAAACCCCAATTTAATATTTAGTTGATATTGAATCTCCTTTGTTTCGTTTCCAATTTCAAGATTGGAACTGCAGACCAGACTACTGGCTATTACTGCTCTACAATTTGATTATTGGAAAACATTATATTAAAAAAATATATATGTTTACACCTAAACAGCCAGCTAGTACTCATAGTGTAAAGTTTGTATAAATTTTGTTACTAGATGGCTGTGTAATTATGATAAAATTTCAAACCGACAAGAGGGACAGGTTGAAGTGCTCATTTCGTTTTATTGTCTCACTTTTATGTAACAATGTAATGGAATTATTTGTATCCTAGTGACGCTCTGAGGTAGTTTTATATACTCAAAGGCAGACATCCCGAGCGATGTTCAGTCTTGTAGTTATTTGGTGGACAAAGCTAAATTACCTTCTAGGAACCTTGAGGTACTTTGTAAACCTCATTAAGTTGCAACAATTTATGCAATTACATTTTATCCAATACTAATTAAAATCTTACCTTGCTATCATTCAGGGTGCATAATCGCCAACATTAAAATACGACAGTGAAAGAAGGGTATGCAGAAGAATCATGAAAGCAGGGTGAACGCCGCAGAAATTAGGGCGCTGAAGAGTATGTGTCGAGTGAGAATGATTGACAGAGTAAAAAATAGCACGATACGGGAACTTTGAGGAATGAAAGATGATGTAGTGACAGCCATTGAAAAGGGTATGCTGAGATGGTTAGGTCATTTGGAAAGAATGAATAATAAAAGAGTTACGAAAGAAGTGTATCAGGCAAGAGTGAATGGAGATTTCGGAAGGGGCCGCCCTAGCCACATATACCTATAGATCAAATTGATGATGTATTAAAAAAGGGCCAAGTCAAAAGGACCCATAACCGAAGAGCATGCATGAAGAGGGTGATGAGTGTGGAAGAACTGAGAGGGGTATGTTTGGATCGGTGCACCTGGCACCTTCATAGTACCACTGAATACGTGTTTTCAGATTTATGTACACGAAAATTTCGTGAGGAAATACGCACATTATATTTCGAAAGATGTTTGGTCTAACCTAAGAAAGAACGAAAGATGAGAAGATTTTCCTCTGGTTTGTCGAGTTCTAACGGCGCGTACTCCACGTAAAAATCAGTATATTTATATTAGTTTAGGAGCCCACCTATCTTAATAGGCAACGCCTTAACGATAAGAAGAAGAAGACGTAGTCCTGTTCTCATATTTGGCTGGAAAGTCTCATTATGTTTACCGTCTTTTTTCATAATATGAAACTATAATGTGAATAGAATATGTAATTTATACTATGTCCTTTAGTAAAACATTGTCTCCCTGTTATATCTTCATCTACCACTCTCAAGCACTAGGTTATTTATTAGGTACTTAATAAATGCTAACATCACACGTCCTGTATCGTTTGACAGTATAAACTGACTGCCATAACATTCACACACAATATCTGTAGATATAAACCCACCTTTATAGCTCACGTGAATTATGAATTATTCACAAGGCGCGCCGGGCGGCCGCAAGCGTCGTGATTTGTTCCGATCGTGTTTTGTTTCCTTGCACAGGAAAAACGGTCCATTTTTGAATTTAGAATGTTCCCGCTATTGTTATATATTTATTTTCAATATAGCCTGATTTAAAAAATAAAACTGCTACTTCAATCAAAAGCACAGTGATAGATACATATTTTAGTATACATACATATTACATACGTACATATAATACCGCCTCTCTCGCATCGGGATAGGCAGAGACTATGGAATGGCGGGCGCACCGATCCAAACATACTTCTCTGCCTTCTTTCACACTCATCAACGCATTCATGCTTTCTTTTCGAATTTGGCCCTTTAAGTCATCAAATTGCTACCATCAAAATGTTATGTTGTAATCTCTTTATTGCATAAATATACATAACATATACAGTTACAAATATTTAGTATGTACACAGGCGGACTTATCTCTATAAGAGATCTCTTCCAGCCAACCTTTATAGGCTTGATAGGAACATGAATACATATATAGGCAGAGAAACTATCTGTACCTTCTTTAATTAAAATATCATTAACTAATAACATGAGTCATTGTAACAGTAAAAACATACATAAATATAACACAAAGAAAATAAGAAAAAGGAAAAGAAAAATCATACATATATATATATATATATATATTTGTGATTGCAGAAACTGTCCGAGCGAGTATTAAAATTCATCAGTGGTGCATATAAGTGAAATAATTTCTGTCTATGCTTCATACAGTATTGATTGGAGGATTAAGCTGAGCGACTGTTGCAAGTGAGGAAGAGCAGTGATAGCCCAGTGGATAAATAACCGGCCTAGTGAACTACAGGTCCCCGGTTCGATTCTTGGTATGGACCACTAAATTCGTGTTTTCTGATTTATGTACATATTAGTAATTATCACTTGCTCGCCGGTGAAGAAATACATCGTGAGGAAACCCGCCAAACCAAACCAGGAAATCCAATAAATTATATTTCGAAAGACAAATGACCTTACCTAAGAATGATTTAGTGTACCATTAAAAAGTGGAACGCATTGCCTGTGCATGTGTTTCCTTCTTCCTTCAATATGGGATCCTTCAAAGGAAGCGTAAAGAAGTACCTTGAGGGCCAGCATAGTAGCGTCAACTGACAGGATACTGTAGTCTTTTGTCAGTTACCGCTGCGATTTGGGCTCCTTTTTTCGCTTACCATCAGGCGAAAGCGGAGCCACTATGATAAGCTAACATAAAAAAAACCCCATGGTTCGATTTCTAGAGCTGAAAACTGCAGTCACTCTAAAGGGTTGTTGTATTTCTGAGTGTGAGTGAGGTCACCAGTAAGCTGCTATGGAGTTGCTCTGTTAGAAGCAGAGGTATGTGGCGTTGTATAAAAAACCCGACACAAACCATAAGGAAAAACAAACTGTTTTAAGTTAGGTCACATGTGTTTCGAAATATATTTTTTGAGTCGTGTGCTTCTTATTGTTGTATAGAAAACACATAAATGATCAAAACGTTAATAACATATTCCTTTTTGAAAACGGAAATATCAGTTGTAATCGAATAAGCCAACGTACAAAAAGTTAAAAAGGTTATCATAGCAAAGTTACTTCGCTAACCAACCTACAAACACTTAGTTTTAAATTGAATCAAACTCGGCTTGTTGGCACTAACTAGACTATTTCAGTGTTCGCTTCGTGAGTATCCCCCTATAGTTTGTTGTGTCCATTACGTTTTAAGTACACTCAAATTTGATTAAAACTTTGACCCAACCGTAGCTTACTACATACTGTACAAGCAGTAGTATAACTTTAAAGAAACGTTCAAATTCGTTACATTCACACCAGACCTATGCTCGCTACCGTCATAGCAATTCCTGAGTCTCGAGAAGTTCTTGTGCTAGCAGCGGAGATGGCAACGAGGTTGTGACACTCCTTGTATTACAAGGTTCATAGTATATGATAGCTACTATGCGTCGCGACATTGTATAAAAGTGTTGAAAAAGAGAGGTTGTAGCATAATTAAATAGCATAGTCATAGGTATGTTGATGAGCTCGGTGGCGTAGTGGCACGCTGTTACGTTACTTTGATACCAACGCTCGTGGGATCGATTCCCACACAGTACAAACACTTTGACATTTTGCTTGGCATGCTGTATGCAGTAAACCCATCTCCGTTGTCCTTATCGTGGTTTAGATCTTATCTTCTTAATCGTCGCCAATTGGTGAGGATTAATGAAACTAGATCTGACTGGTGCCAGCTTAACTCTGGTGTTCCTCAAGGGGGAGTACTGTCTCCTATTCTCTTCTCAATTTTCATTAACAATTTAACTTCCAAGCTCTCCTCCTCACATCATCTCTATGCTGACGATCTTCAGATTTATGCGGCTGCTTCACTTGATAATTTGAATGATGCCATCGATATAATCAATAAGGATCTCTCTTGTATTGCGAAATGGTCTAAAGATTTTGGTTTAAGAGTTAATCCATCCAAATCACAGTCTATTGTCATTGGCAACCCTTGCTTTATATCACGTCTCCAGAATATAGTTTGCCCTGATGTTATATTTGCTGGTAACATCATCCCTTATACCTCTACAGTCAAAAATTTAGATATCATCTTTGACCAAACTTTGTCCTGGACATCTCAGATTGGTGAAGTCAGTCGCAAGATCTTTGCTTCTCTGCACTCCTTGAAAAGGCTTCAACATTTTCTTCCCGCCAATACCAAAACGTTACTCATGCGTACTCTTCTGCTTCCTCTATTGGATTACGGAGATGCCGCTTATCTGGACCTATCTGAGGAATTACTTAATAAGTTGGAGCGACTGCAAAACATGTGTATCAGATATGTTTTTGGTTTGCGGAAGTTCAACCATATTACTGAATATCGTAATCGTCTTAATTTGTTACCGGTGCGTCTTCGCAGAACTCACCACGTGCTTACTTTGCTTTATCATGTCCATTTTCACCCTACAGCTCCAATTTACTTACGGGAAAGATTCACATTCCGCTCTCTAGATGATCGTCTGCGGTCTTGCGACAATCGTCTCCTGCATGTTCCTGTCCCCAATACCTACAACTATACCAAATCTTTTAGTGTGTATGCAGCACGTCTATGGAACTCGCTTCCAATTGATGTAAAAATGGCACAAACGATAAATTCATTCAAATCGAGCGTGATGAAACACTTTGTCAGTAATTCGGATATTTTGGACTAGTAATGCTTGTATTGTATTTGCAGTTAATCGTGTATATTGTTTACTACTTCTCGTATGTGTGTATTATAAATCTTAAAATATTATTGTATATACGAATCCTCGTACGTATTTTGTCAGACTTTGTATCTACTCACAATGTTCCTAAAACTCTCGCCAAGCTTGTATCTCCTTTCGGTTTCTCTATGGTTGACTGGAAGAGATCCCTAATGCGATAAGTCCGCCATTGTACAATATTAATTTCTACCAAACCATGTACTTAATCATTGTAATGTTTTATTGTACAATAAAGCTTTATACAACAACAACAACAACAAACATTTGTGTGCATGAAAATGTCTGTTTGCTATCTTCTGGGTTTTTTTAAGAGAGATAGGGCCGCAGCCGAATAATCCCTAAAGGGTTATTGTGTTCCTGCGTGTGAGTTTAGCAGCGCCGTTTAACGAAACGTCAAAATGTACGCATTTTGACACACGCCGCGCTGCAGTGCAGTTGCAGTTTTTTAGTAGAATCGGCCTGCTGCGCTCTGCGTTACGGCAAGGGAATAGATACTGTCGTTCGCTTTCTTGTCACTCGATTTGTTTCCCATACTTGATCGATAATCGTACAACATGGAAGAGTTGTTATATCGATAATCGCAAATCATCGAAGCGCCGTCAAGTAAAACATTTTTTGGAAAAAACAAATCATTCTGTGAATAATAAATGTCAACATATTTCATACATTAAATATTTTAATATAATATCGTACATGTTGAAAATTTAATATTAAGAAAAAGATTAATCATATTAATTAACATTCTCAAGCTAAAATGTATTTTCATTTTATGAGTTCAGCTAATGAAGGTTCATCATACCTTCATTAGCTGAGCTCATTAGCACGGAGCTATTTCCATCAAAAAGCTGTAGCGACCGAGCACTTGTAAGTTCAAATGACTGAAGGAGGTAATATTGGATGGAGATCTTGGAACACTTTCGTCCAAGTTTTGTCTTCCAGAATACCTAATAATCAAGATGAAAATCTCACTGAAATGTGCGTAAGGTTTTTTAGAGTTTTGTTTTTACCTGTTATTATTAACACTCTTGTGTTTGCTAGTCTGGCCTTGAATTTGGAACGCGTTTATTATGTTAAAACTTCTTTTGATTTCCTGCCGCTTTAGATATTTTTTCGAGTTTATTATCAAGTTTTGGAATTTTACTTATTTTAATTTTACTTCTCATTTTTTAGTACAGTCGGCATTAAATAGTTAGTAAAAGTATCAAATATCCTTATTTGTGTAGTAATGAAGATATATCACGATCTTTTCCGTTTTCAGTTACTATATGACACTGATTGTATACACTCAAAGCACCTCTTTATACTCAATATTGCCTATTTTAAAAACATAAAAGCATCAAGGCACTAACTTAAAAAAATATCTACCCAGGTTGAAATTAAAAAAAAATCCTTTCTTGTCTCTCATATGTATTACAAAAGGACCCTCTTGATGAGTCAGTGAATTAGACAGGAACTCCAGTTCTATTAATATACTCGTAGATTAGCGTCTCGTTCAAACACAATTTCAACCCCCTTTTCACCTCGCCTCACCTCGCTTAGGGCGGAATTTTTGAAAACGCTGAAATTACTTTTTTGGTTTCCAATAGAGAGTATCTGTACAAAGTTTCAAGTCACTAACTTGAAAAAATATTTCTGCTCCATACAAACTGTCAATCCCCTTTTCACCCCCCTTAGGGGTTGAATTTCAAAAAATCCTTTCTTATCTCTCGTGAGAGTTACAAAAGCAAGGTCTTTGCAAAATTTCAGCTTTCTAGGTTCAAGGGTTTGGCTTCGGCGGTGATGAGTCAGTGAATTAGTCGGGAACTCCATTTTTAGGGTTCCGTACCCAAAGGGTAAAACGGAACCCTATTACTGAGGCTCCGCTGTCCGCCCGTCCGTCCGTCCGTCCGTCTGTCACCAGGCTGTATCTCATGAACCGTGATAGTTAGACAGTTGAAATTTTCACAGATGATGTATTTCTATTGCCGCTATAACAATACTAAAAAATAGAATAAAATAATAAAATATTTAAGGGGCTCCCATACAATAAACGTGATTTTTTTTGCCTTTTTATAGATAATGGTACGGAACCGTTCGTGCGCGAGTCCGACTCGCACTTGGCCGATTTTTATATATACTTAGTCTGGCCATAAATACTGTTACAATTAAAAATAAACAAAATATTACATTTGACTTTGGAATCTGTCATTTTTATATGATTGTTCATTTAGTTTTCTCATTTTGGCGCCAATACATTGTTCAATATTTTGCGGTATTAAAATGTAGTGGAGTTAAAGAGAACCGAATCGCTGTGATTGCATTACACAAAGTACGAGATAGATATGGAGCCAAATGCAATTTTTAAAACTCTCCATACGCTTGGTATTAGTAAAATGTTTGTGTACCGGGCTATTAATAGGTACAGATGAGGTCTCACCTCCTCTATTTGTGACAGATAAAGATCTGGCCGTGCACGTAGTGTTCGTACGAAAAATGTGGTCAAAGCAGTTAGGGAAAGAATTCGAAGAAATCCTGTCCGAAAGCAAAAGATTTTATCTCGGGAGATGAAAATAGCACCTAGAACCATGTCGCGTATTTTAAAAGATGACTTAGGAGTTGTAGCCTATAAGAGACGTACTGGTCATTTCTTAACTGATGATTTAAAAAAAAATAGGGTGGTAAAATCGAAACAACTACTGATGCGGTACGCAAAGGGAGGTCACAGAAAAATTTTGTTTACGGAAGAGAATTTTTTTACAATTGAGCAAAATTTTAACAAACAAAATGACCGTATTTATGCTCAAAGCTCTAAGGAAGCTCTTAGTCGACAGAGTGCAACGTGGGTACTATCCGACTTCAGTGATGGTTTGGTGGGGTATTAGCTATGAAGGAGTGACTGAGCCATAATTTTATGAAAAAGGTATCAAAACATCGGCACAAGTGTATCAAGATACCATTCTTGAGAAGGCAGTGAAGCCCCTTAACGACACCATGTTCAATAACCAAGAATGGACCTTCCAGCAACACTCGGCGCCGGGTCATAAAGCTCGGTCTACGCAGTCTTGGTTGGAAACGAACGTTTCGGACTTCATCAGAGCTGAAAACTGGTCGTCGCTGGTACCGATCTTAATCCGCTGGATTATGATTTATGGTCAGTTTTAGAGAGTACGGCTTGCTCTAAACGCCATGATAATTTGGAGTCCCTAAAACAATCCGTACGATTGACAGTGAAGAATTTTCCCATGGAAAGAGTGCGTACTTCTATTGATAACTGGCCTCAACGTTTAAAGGACTGTATGGCAGCCAATGGAGACCACTTCGAATAAGCTTTTTATATTTTAAATTGTTTTATATTTATGTATTAAACTAACACACTGTATATGTAATAAATGTTATTTGCAATAGAATTTTTTTTTTCTTTGTTTCAGTATTTATGGCAAGACTAGGTATAGATGACTAACAACTATGTTTTATAGATGTAACCAGGGTCCGAGCTAATCCGGAGCAGTTCACAGCTCTTATAGATTTCATGGAAAGTTACGTTTTATAAAAATATAATTTTTATTTCAAATCCAGTGCCTCAAATGGGTTTTTAGGGTTCCGTAGTAAAAATGGAATCCTTATAGTTTCGCTACGTCCGTTTGTCTGTTCGTCCGTTTCTCCGCGGCCTAACTCAAACACGCTTAGTCGCGCTCACCCCATAGTGTTAGATAGGTTTTTTAAAAAACCATGGGGGGTGTGGGAACATCATATTTCGATATAGTGATCCGTTTGCTAAATATTTATAATAAAAGTGTATCTTTTTGTTAGACTCTAGCGTGTGACTTTTTGTTAGTTCCTCATAGCGACGTGTGAGCGCGTAGGTCGAAACAAAGTCTTCGAGATGTGTCTTTGTTCAACTTAAATTACTCTACACAACAGTTCAAGTATTTCGGCTATTTGCTCCAAGCACCGCCAAGAAAGATTTCCCCTTTGGCGCTTGGACCACACTACTTCACTACGTGCAGCCCACAGTAATCTTAATGAGTGCATTCTTTCAATGAACAAACTCAAACAATATGCACAATATCGTAAACAGACTAATCTTGAACATCTGACTAACAAATGGTCAACTTGTTTAGTTTTCTAGAAGGTCACACGCGCTCACAGCGTTCGTCTATTTGTACAAACGAAACGCTCGCTGAGCTTTTCCGCTTGTCAAAGTTGCCACTTGGCTCGGGTTATCGCACAATTTAGCGTTTCGTTTGATTGAATAGAAAAGTATTTAACACTTGGATATGTTTCTTCGAGTTATGTCAATCCCATACATTTCGATTCTCTTTCTATTAGGGTTTACGACAATAGAAAGCCACTTCTATGCCTGATTTTTTATACAATACCTCAGAAGGCATACGAGCATACGGTCCACACGATATAAAGTGGTTATTGTAGTCTATGAGTGCTTGAAATACAGGAAGTATCACTCGCGTGTCAAGAAGAAAGTATTTACATCTGCTGCTAACACAGCAAATCCTTAGAAACCTAGGTACTTTCTCTCAGGAACACAACATACCTTCGAGAATGTGTTATTTGGCTGATGTAATCTATGAGGTAGAGGTAAGTTTTCAGTCGGGCCCATGTAGGAATTAACCTATGGAGAGTTGATGAGACCATGTTCTCCCGTTGGTCAATAGGCTTGAATCGCTGAGACCTAAAACACAACGTTTTTTTGAGCGCGGCATACCTTCATGTGCTGTCAAGTTAATTTTTGAAGTGAAAACTTCTTTAGCGGCGTTGTGCACTTTTTGGTACGAAAAAAAAATGTTAAACTCGCGTTAGGACACGTGACCCTGACCGTAACATTTTGGTGAGAATTAGAACTTAAGTTCGCTGCAGCGCTAAAACATTAGTTACCTCTAATTAAACAATTAAAACAAAACGCTTGATTGTTCATAGGGCATTATTTTCTCGCGACCAAAACGTTGTAAGCGCCATGAAATTCTTGGCGTTTACACGTTTCGTTCAACGTAGTTTATCAACATCGCTTTTTGGTCCGCATGTTCAAGTTTTCACTTCTGCCGGCACTCCCGGAGTGCAACCCGTTTTTTTTTTATACTACGTCGCGAGGCATACAAGCATACGGCCCACCTGATGTAAAGCGGGTACCGTAGCCTATTCACACTTGCGATATATTAAATATCACTCGTGCAATACCTCCTCTATTGCTTACACAACAACTCATTGGGAGCTTACTGGTGACCTCACTCACACGCAGGAACACAACAATCTTCTAGGGAGTTGTTATTTGACTGCGGTATTCTGTGAGGTGGAGGTACTACCCCAGACGGGCTGCTTTGATGCGCCCTACCTCTCCTTAAATATCCAGAGCAAGACAAACATACATGTTCATGCACACAAATGTTTGCCTTGTGTGGGAATCGAACTAACAGGCGTTGGTGTCAAAGTCGCGTCATTCACGACTGAGCTACTGAGCTCGTCAAAAACTTGCAAGGATATTGGCTTTTAATGGTCGGCAAAGCACGCATTGCAAATATACCTACATGGGCTACGGTAACTGCTTACCATCAGGCAGGTCATTTGCCTTTTTAACCACCGGTGCTGATATAAAGGCATAAAGTGTCATTATAAATATGCCGTTTAGATCTGGTTGCGACTGCATTGCTTATTACAAAGGAGATTTGGCTACCGCTGTCTTCTTCTTCCGTCCCTCCTCTGTAATAGTAATAATAATAGCACTAATAATCCTACCAGATTTCATTTCAATAACTTCATAATTTCCGACGCGTTTGCAGTAATCCCAATACCTGCAGTGAGCAGGTCAAAGCAGGTATAATACATTACATCAATATTTTCAAAGGGGCCTCTACGCGTTGAATCCATATCCTCGCGTACGCCTATCAAATGACCGGGGTTAACGCCCATGATTTAATAAATATATAATAATACAAATATTTTTAAACTATTCAGTTTTAATTTTCAAAAAGGCTTTAATATTAATCACTTTATAAATTATTATAGCTGTAGTTGCCATGAAAGTAGAAAAATGGTACTGAATAAAAACTGCTGCAATACAATTATTACCCCTTTAATATTACGTCTTTCAATATTACATTATACACTAAAATCACTTTTGATTTAATGCACAATTAGGCAAACTTATTGTAGAAGTACAATTGAATTATAATGTAGGAAATATTGGGATTTATTAAATTTAAAACGGATATGATATTCATAATTTTAACAATGCCAAACGGAAAAAGATTTATTATATATAAAATTTATTCTAATATTGCTTATTCTCTCAAAGAATAACATTAAATCACAAATAATATTTTTTTACTTGCAGATTAAATTAAATAAGAAGATTTAAATAAAAAAAATGCAACCGACTTCATCGTAGTCGCCTTTTCATGTCCTCTCTTCATCTTTACTGGTTTCGAATTCAATAAATTTGGTTTCACCTTTATCTATTTTCACATTTGCAACTTATTTAGCATATCTTTTTTGGAATTATAACATTTTTTATATCATTATAATAATTTTTTTCATACTCATTACCAAAATTACATAAAATAAAGAAAAATATTATTTCATTCGGATCATTAACCATAGAAAGACATTAAACATATTGTTTATTGAAAGGTATTTTTAATAACTTTTTGACCTGATGTCAAAGCTTCAATAAATTTATGAAATCTACGAGTAGTTTGGATTGATGTCAATAGAGCGCAACTTGATCCAAATCTGATCAGCTATTACCGAGATGTTGATATATACTCAAAAATCAATACAAAATTGTGTTCAATATTGTAATGAGAACTACAATTAATAATCCAATTTACATTAGCAGAGTTACGATGTAATTAAATATTACGAGTACATTGAATTGAATTGGTCAAATACAAGTCCAATTAAATTCGTTACATTACGTAAAAAATATATTGGTTTCAAAGTTCAGTAGGCCGATTCTACTAAAAAACTGCAACTGTACTGCAGCGCGGCGTGTGTCAAAATGCGTATATTTTGACGTTTCGTTAAGCGATCTGACAGCAGCGACGTTTAACGAAACGTCAAAATGTACGCATTTTGACACACGCCGTGCTGCAGTGCATTGCAGTTTTTTAGTAGAATCGGCCTACAAAACCTAAAAATATTTCTTTATATTTCTTGATTTTCATAGAATTTAAATAATCGATTATGAAAACCTATACTTACTTTATTTAGCTTTCAGTTACGTAATTGTTCTTAGATATTGCACAATTATTTTAGATGATAAATAAAATGTAACGATTTTTAGTTACTTCTGATTGTTGTCACCACGAGTTACTTGGTAATTGAATGTAAATCATATGATATACAACCACGTATACCATTAGTGTAAATTAATAAAAAAAATATGGAATCATTTTATTAATACCCTTTTATAAGGACTATGTCTATACATATAATTTTTCTGTATTTGTGTATATCATTTAGCTCCTCCTAAACTGCTGGGCCGTTTCTGACGAGTGTTTCAATGGCTTCCTGGATAGTTTGTGGATGTACAATTAAATCCAATAGGTGGCGCTGCCATCAGGTTCTAGGATATTGATTTCCTTTTCGCGCAGGATAACGTCTGTCGGGTCGCTAGCATAATATACCTTTTACCTACATAAACTGGTATAATGACAGAGGTCGGAAATTCTCATTAGAGCACCTAATAACATATAAGTTTACGTTGATATATGTAGTTTGTTTAATTTGTCTTCACCTGAATATTTGACTGCCCGCTATTCGTAAGCGATGTTATCGATGGAAGTCAATCATTATGTCAGTGAGTGGGTTTTGAAGCAGTTTAAAGAGACTGATCTTCGCTAATCCACAATTGAGAGTTGAAGGGTGTTCTTTAATACAATTGGATAACTATAGCTTAAATATTTTTTTTACATGTAACCTTAGTATGTCATCTCGAATCGCAGTTTTTCTGGTTCTTATAGCTACTTGAGACAAATAATTTTTTTTTTTATTAATTATTTGAAGTAAAATTGATATTTAGTAACAATAATAAACAAGTACAACAAGTGAAGTAAGTATCAAATAAATTTAAACAATTAGGAATAATACATATCCGCTTTAAACATTTCGTGTTGCCATATAACAATGTTCTATTTCATTAAAAGATTATTGGGATTTAATATATACAAACCTGTCTATTATTTTAACACACAATATTTAATAGACAATTACATTATTAATTTTATATGCACCATCACATTGTTCTTTTACTTAGTTTAAAGTGAAATAATAGATATAACAATAATAATTCTCTATTAACTATAAAACACAGCCTCCATCTTACATAATATTAAAATTAAAAGTAACCCATAAAAGAATTATGTTCAAATAACATATTTTGCATCCTGATTACATTTTTGGTACAAATATAAGTTCAATTAAAAACAGGTGATCATTTCTCGAAATAATAATACATTTTCAAAGAAATAATAAAACGATTAAAAAGAGTATAAAACTAAACTTTATATCAAACAGTATATACGGCGAGTAAGGATGTAGTGCTATAGAAACACTTACATTTGTATACTTAATATATTTATTTAAACGAACAATGACATTTATAAATATTTACAAACAAACCGTACAGTAACTGTATGTACATTATTTATTCAATATAATCAGTCTATGTTAACAATATGGTGTCTAAACAAATTTTGCAAATTTATTATTATTTGAAACGATTAGGTGACTAACGTTTTTAATTGAAATAATAAAAAAATACTGAAACAGTAGCAGCTGTCTATCTGTCCATATTTTCACCCCAAGTTCATTAAAAAGTAGGCAGAGAGAGCAGAGTGCCACACGACTGTGACCGTACACACATCACATTCTTAGCTCTTTCCATGCACAATTACCGGATTTTAGGACTCGAAAAGACCCGAGACCAAAGAGCAGATGGTTCTGTGGATGTCTTGTGTATGGATGTATTTTGGCGTTGTATATCCGTTTCGTTATTCTCTCCTCTTGCTTTCTACATGTCAAACGGGGGACACATCTTATCATAACACCGACACTCTCTTTCAGACCAACTTATCTTTTACATATCTCATCACTCTATTGTGAACTCGGTTTACAAGTATTACGCCGCAGATTTTGCGCAACACTCGCATCTCGAGAGCGTTAATTCTACTTTCAGGCTCTCTCTGCCAAACCCGTTTCCATACATTAGCGTTGGAATCAGCAGCACATTGTGTATTGTTGTGCCTTTTGGCGCAAGTTGTTTTTAGCAAAATTATATTAGACAGATTTAACAGCCTTTCTATGTAGTTAATAAATATTTTATTTGTTCAATTACAAAACCATTAAAAACGTATTACTAAGTAAGTAAGTATTACTAATTTCAATTATTTAACACTGTTAAAATATCCTTTTGAAAAATGTATGTATAATTTCTTAACGTATTATTGTTACTAAATAATTAGTAATAAATACATATTATTGTAATTACTCTCAGCTCTGGCTCATTTTTATTGACTGTGCAGAGGGTAGTCAATGAATCTGTATACTCTTTTGACCTTTATAAATATTACGCAGGTCCATCCAGTGACTGGCTAGTCACCGCCTGCTCGATGTGTTAATTTATCTCTACGGTAATAGCCCAGTATTAATCCAGATCAATTATCTTCTTCATCCTTTTAGATCTTATACAATTTACTGTTTTGTTTATGAGACGTTTTCGTGGGTATATTGTTCCATTGATATCCCCTAGCAGGTTGCGACAAATGTACTACGTAATAATTGTCTTTGATCTTGACCTGTTCGTGGTTTTATAGAGACTTTACAATAATCAATATTATTATGAATGAAAATATTATAATTTGTAAAATAAAATAAAAAAAATGGTAATTAAAAAATAAATCTGTAGGTAAATAAATGACACCTTAAATCTTTATATCGCACGCCTAAAATGAAATATAGATTAATATTTTTTATGCACTTAGAATAAAATTAAAGATACGGGTACCTTATTTTTATTAAGCACGTGTCAATAGAGAAATAAACATGTCAATAGAGAAAATGTATTATATACTCAAAAAATGTATATCAGCGACATTATTAATTACATTATTATACAAATACAATTTTTAAATTGCTTCAAACCCTGAGAACGAACTACTTACATTATCACTAAGTTAGGACTAAGTCAGCTATCTAATCGAAGTTTCAGTGTGGCTTCTTAATAAAAACTGTAGGAAAACTTGAAGCAGAAGCACCATGATTGTCGGAAGGCAGGTTTCCGTTGCTGCGCCTGTAGTAAAGAAATGTATATTTTAATAATTGTTGTTTACCCATTTATCATGATCCCCTTTTTATATATGGTCTAAAATAAGTAAAATAAGTAACTAATGAAGATATTGATATGATTATTGACGATATTGAACAAATTAAAATGAAACTTTGATTAAGAGCTTTTTAAAAAATCCTTTGTAATCGTTCCTACCTCATTTAAATAATCTACATCAATATTATGTTTAGTATCTAAGATAAAACGTATCAATTCGATTTTAATAAGCAAAAATTATGTTTACTTAAAATTTATTGTTTCCAAAAAAATGTGGTTTATCGTCTTAATTGTTCCAAAATTAATTTAAGTTATCATTTGTGAAAATGTAATTTTGCAATTTGGTATAACATTTTACAGCGAGCATGTCTAACTTGATACTTTTCTGTTGTGAACTGGTGTTACCATTATTGTCTCTACCGCAGGGTTATTATATCATCATCATTGTTATATCTAAATAATTTCTTATACTAATGCCTAATAAATGATTTAGAAACAAATACTCAATTGAAAGTTATTTTGCGCCTATGGTTATTGTTGAAATGGCGCTAAGTTAGAAAATTAAATAATGAATACTATCTGAAATGAATACAATTATGAATTAACAAAACCAAGAAATTATATTTCGAAACCTGCGACAGTCTAATGTCAAAGACGGAGTTGCAAATTTTTGCAGTTTACTCCTTAAGAGACGATTTTGAGCTATAAGGCCCGATATGGAAATTTTATGAGGAGTAAAATCAAGTGAACGCGTTAACAAAAAACGTTACGCTCGTCCGCTTAAAAAGAGGACATATACATCTGTAGGATATAACGTGCGAGAGAGTGAGATAGAAGTATCTAAAGGATTTTAACTGAGTTTTATACAACGTCGGAAAGCACACGGCCCAGCTGATGTAAAGCGGTTACCGTAGCCTATGAACGCTTATAATACATTAAGTATCACTCGAAAGAAAAATCAAAGATAAAGATGAAGGTGAAGGGGGACGCGGACGCGAAAGCGAATGCGAATGGCGAAGGCAAACGCGAAGACAAAGATACCGACCGAGCGTTGTACGTGCGTGTGTGCGCGCCTGCGTATTATGCAGCTTGGTACATTTTACGTATATTTTTATGTACTATTAAACAAATCATCAAGTGAAACCCGGGTGGTCAAATACGACCGCGAAATGTATGGGAAAACGTATATAACGGGTTCTGACAGGTTAAAGTTAAAAAAACATTGGAAAACATTGGAAAATATTGGAAAATATGGAAGAAATTGATTCGAGTCGTAATGAAGAATCCGAACGAATCCGAAAAACACGTAAAAGCGGTTAATTATATAAGTATAAATTATATTCTTATTATATCAGAAGAGAAGACTCTTTTTCTATTCCATATACATAATTATTATTATTTGTAAGGAGTAAACTCCATTTGTGCGTCGGAGCTGACACACACACACACACACACACACTTTTTCGTTTTTATTTTTCACCTGTCATTGATAATTATTTTTAGGTATTTCGGAAAGAGGAAATGCCTAAAATATGCGAGATTCAAGAATCCGGTTTCATATAGAGGAAGAACAATTTGTACCTCATTCTGGTGAAATAAGAAAATTACTAGCTTCTAGGAGCCAAGATTTCTCAAACAAAGGTTCAGTAACTTAATTGTGAATAGTGAACTTTTTTGGAAATTCTAAAAAAAGATGGATGTCATAAAATTTTAGGCTTAAAACAGACTGTCTAGATAAGGTTGAAAGTAGTGACGTTTGGTACAATTTATTACGTGGCTTGGTACTTGGCCCTAGGCCAAGGTTAGAACCACTTATTGCGGGAGCGTTTGCCAAGTTTGTTGAACAGTTAGAACAGCTAGCCATTGTTAAACTTACGTTTCTAACTATGTATATTATTCAGGCTGTTTGGAAAAGTTGATAGCGCTCTTATCACTAACCATCAATACTGAATAATTGCATCTTTACGTGTTTTCGGGTCTCCTTCTACGCTAAGAGCGTTATCAAATTTCCTAATCCATTGGTATTTTGCGGGGTCCGTTCCCTGAGTCAAAGGATTTGGCGATCATACTGTTTTTTTATATGGATTTTCATTTTTATTTTATAGCAGAGATAGCGCTGTAGATAAAGAACCGGCTTCTTGACAAACAGATCCCCAATTCGAATCCTGGCTTAGGCATCTACCACTAAATATGTCGTGTTTTCGGATTTATATGCGTATAGTAATTATCACTTGTGCTCGGCGATGAGGAAAACATCGCGAGGAAACCCACACGTTTAAGAAATTACATTTCAAAAGACGTGTAAACTATGCTAAGAAACGACTGATTTTACCTCTGGGTTGTGATGACTTCATGTAAAAATCAGCATCTTCGCCAAACCCCTAGACTCAGGTAGCAGACCCCACCAATCCTAGTGGATTAGGAAATCGGATAACACTAAGCCGAGGTTTATCCAAGGGAATACAGCATGAAATTATTCAAGAAATGCGTGAAGAGGTTTTTAGAGGGTCGGCAACGCATGAATGACGCTGCTGGTGTTGCAAATGTCCATAGGCTACGGTGACTGTTTACCATCAGGCAGGCGATATGCTTGATTGCCACCTTAGTGGTATATAAAAAAAAACCTAAGATAAAGACTGAATTTTACGTGGAATGACTACTGTCAGACCTCCACACATAGGTAAATCAGACTTTTCTTAGGAAAGGTCACACGTCTTTCGAAATATAATTTCTTGGATCTGCGGTTTATGTGTTTCTGCACCTACACCTGTCAAACTCCCCCTTGCTTACCTGTAAAACTTCTCCCTAAAGCTGATGCTGGGTTAGCACTTCGCTCCCGTAGCACTAAAGTGTGACTAGCTGACTTCCAAACGTCGAATATTGAAGCTTCACATCTAAAACAATAATCATAATGTATTTTTAATACAACGCCGGGAGGTATACACGCATACGGCCCAACAGATGTATAGTTACCGTACCTTATGAATGCTTACAATACAGGAGGCATCGCTGTATCGTTGCCAGCACAGCATTTTTTATACCACGTCGGGAGGTACGCAAGCACACGGCCCACCTGATGTGTGCTTACTGTAGCACATGAAACTTGTAATACATTAAGTATCAGTCGCGCGAGGAAGCTATTAGCGTTGGTGTCAAAGTAGCGTCATTAACCATTGCGTCACCAAGTTCATGAAATTTATTAATATTTCATGGGATTTTCGTAAAAAACTAATATAGTTTTGGGTCGTTGTGTTACTGTAACAAATAATATTTCGACTTGGCTCGCAAAATAAACATGTAACATTTTAGGGGATTTTGTATGAGAAATAAGTTTATGGTTGGTAGAGGTGGTAACGCGCAAGTGATGCTTAATGTATTACAAGTTCATATGCTCATATGCCTAGTGCCTTTTCTTCAAATAGGTCTATGCTTGTATGCCCCCCGGCGTTGTATAAAAAAATATTCTGACTTGGCTCTCAAGACAAAGGTGTTTACTTGTGATAATTAATAAAACGTAGGTATGTTCATCTAATTACAACTTTTTATTTATTGGGATTACTGTCACATGAACAAGCACTAATATTTATTTACAATTTATGGGATTTTGTGTCAGAAATGAATTTATGTTTGATTCGGTTGCAGGGACATGTTCTCTTTTTTTATTTTATATCTATTAATACATACATACCGTATTATTAGCGTAGGCACAGGCGACATAGCAGCTGCCTCCAGCTCCAGTGTGGCTAGACTTGAAGCGTAGCCATTACTGAAGTTGAACACGTGATTTGCTGTGAATCCGGGCACCTAAATAAAAACAAAAATCCAAATTACTACTAATTAAAACTGAGGTATTTTCGCAAAAGCAATTTAAACTAATCGCTTCGACTTATTTATTTCTTATTTAAAAATAAGTATATATATACATATATTTTCACGCCAGGTCCCTTGCGGGGTAGGCAGAGAGAACCGAGCGCCATAAGACGCGGTCCTTACACACTTCACTCGCTTCTTTCACATTCATAGCTCTTTTCATGCACGCTCGCCGGTTTCTAGGGCTCCTGACATCACCTTCTAATAAAACACGACCAATTTGGTCATGGTAGGTTAGTCTTGGTCTTCCTCGGCTCCTACATCCTTCCACTTTCGCATTGTATATCTGTTTCGTCATTCTTTCATCTTGCATTCTTTCTACATGTCCGAACCAACAAAAATAAGTGTTTACATGATAGTTTGTTTAAGTATAAGTTTTAATCCGACTCTCTAAATATTAAGTAATGTAAATGTTGATCTGTGATATAAGCAAACACCGTGTAGAATTTTATAAAATTCCATTAAGTAGTGTTTTCATAATGGGTCTTTAATAAACAAATATATAGATTGACAAACATTAATAAATAAAAAATACGTACATACAAATCATCGCGCCTGCCTTCCATTGGGATAGGCTCTTGCACTCGTATTGGTCCAAAAATATCTCTCTCGCCTTTTCCACTCTCATCAACCTCTTTATGCATGCTCTTTGGTTTGGGTGCTTTTTTGATTTACCCCTTTTTCAGTACTTCACGTGTTTGTTAAAGTGCTTGGAGGGATTTGTAGTGTTATTACATAAATGAAATATATCATCTACTTAATTTAAATATGTCTATAGAATGAATACATACATTTTTACATAAATTAAGAAAAAAACTTAACCCTAAGCAAATTGAATTAAACAATTTTTAACGGAAGTATCGCGTGTTTTATTTATTTTGTTGAACCTGACGTTTCGAATGCTTTGCAGCGTCCGTGGTCGGTGTAAGTCTTCCTGCGACCACGGACGCTGTTAAAAAAATTGTTTATTCAATGTGTAACAATCGCAAACCTAAGACAATATAACCCTAAGCAAAATTTACGCGTAATATTTTATTCAATTGCTTATGTCAAAAGTTAGGAAATGTTTGCTAGAAGTCATTCACAACTGAGCCACCGAGTTCGATTTAGTTTAGATATATAGATGGTGCTAATATCCCTTGGAAATAACAAAATAAATAAATTTATGCCTTTATTGAAGTATCTCGTTATTTGCTAGTTACTATTTTATTTAATTTTATCACAAATTCTTTTAAACAATTAAAAACTTACTAACTTATTAAACGCAGACACGCGACAGCTAGGATTCAAACTCAGTAGCATAATTCATTTTCAATTCATTCATTCAAATATTTCATTCGTTTCAATACAATGGTATTGAAACGAGGAAGCAGTGGTCTAATGAGACCACTGCTTCCTTACGCATTACGTTGAACTTTACCCTACTATTTATGTCATTATAAATGTTTATGTTGAGATTACAAGCAACTATAATCTGCATCATAGATCTCAAAATAATTGAGGGTAGTTTAATATTGATTGTATAAAAATTATAGTGCACGTGGTGCATTCTGCTCATTAAAAACGACGCTCTCACGGAAGAGGACTGTTATGCCCCCATGTCATTGTCACAGTGTAGAAGGCTTTTCATTGTATGTAATAACACTAATAACTCACCATCTGTTCGTTGACGAACCACGTGATGTTGGCTGCGGGCAGCGATGGCGGTGACGAACAATTCGCCCGTATGTGGTCACCGCCTGCATACGTCATTCTGTCTGACGTCACGTTCGGGCTTATTAGGGGCGGTTCTGTAGGTATAATAAAACAATTTATCATTGGACATGCAGACACAAAACCTTTTATGGTAGTTTTAAGATAAGGCATTCGAGTTTTAGTTTTTTTGAAGTGAAAACTTGTTTAGCGGCGTTGTGCACTTTTTGGGATGAGTAAAAAATGTTAAACACGCGTCAGGACACGTAACCCTGATCGAAAATTCGTAAGATTTTGGTGAGAATTAGAACTTAAGTTCGCTGCAGCGCTAAAACATTAGTTACCTCTAATTAAACAATTAAAACATGAAGCGCTAGATCTTTCATAGGGCATTATTTTCTTGCGACCAAAACGTTGTAAGCGCCATGAAATAATAAACTTTAATACTAAATAAAGCAGCACGTTCACAAACCAATAAACCACATGATTGTGCGTAAAGACACTCTCCGCACTCAAAAGCATTGTCTTTTAGTGCCTTAATATCTCAGTGAACCTACTGACCAATGGGAGAAAATTTTGACCAATACGCGTAACTGACGCGATGTTGACCCGCGAACTAGCCGACAAGAGCTGCGTGTTCAACTTCGCTCCCCGACCTGGATTGAGTTACTACTTAATATCGGTATCATTGGTTCTCCATAGATTTAAGGTTATTCGATTAAAACGAGATTCCTATTCCAGCAGTGCGACGGGTTGATAAAAACAAGAACTGATCCTGACAATCCATTAATTCTCCATATCGGCAGTGTGTACCTATTTCGTTGTACAGATAGGTACCTATACAAACTCAATTATAGTAGAATTGGCAACGCTCCAATAGATAAACACCGATATAAGATATGTCACGTAGAACTGTGTGATCAACCAACAGCGAATCGCTATTATCGCAAGTCGAATTGCCAAATTTTACAAGAGAATGACATTGATTTGTGTACCTTCTGAAACTATGAAGCTTATATCAACGTTGGTAAGGATGGTTATTTTTAACATATTTCAGATACGAATTATATACACACAAGGCAAACTATTGTACGGGTATGCACGAATATGCCTTTTCGTTTATCTTGGTCAAGATATTTTCAAAGTAATAATGTTAAAAATATTTGATAATAAAATGAACCAGTCAAGTGGAAGGCGGGCTCCAGTTCCAAGAGCTTCAATTTTTTGAAGTGAAAACTTCTTTAGCGGCGTTGTGCACTTTTTGGGCTAAGTAAAAAATTTTAAACTCGCGTCAGGACACGTGACCCTGACGGTAAGATTTTTGTGAGAATTAGAACTTAGTTCGCAGCAGCGCTAAAACATTAGTTACCTCTAATTAAATAATTAAAACATGAAGTGCTAGATCGTTCATAGGGCATTATTTTCTCGCGACCAAAACGTTGTAAGCGCTATGAAATTCTTGTCGCTTACGCGTTTCGTTCAACGTAGCTTATCAACATCTTTGTTTGGTTTAAGCGGCGAAGGGCGCTTGCGCAAGTGTGCGTTTGAGTTTTAGAGATTGGGGATGATGATGCTCGTAATGATGATGGTGAAAGAGTCGTTGAAATTATGGATGAAAGTTGATTTTTCTGAGAGATAAACTTTTTAATGTAAAATAATTGTAATAGTTCTGAAGTGTTAAATTTTTTATGTAATATAAATTGTCATGTTTGTGTACGATAACGCAATAAATGAATATTGTATTTTACCACATATATGATAGTATTATATGATAGTACAATACTGATAAATAAAGCAATTCGTGCGAAATTATTCCCTAACCATTCCAAAATATTCAAAAATGCACAACTTAATGTTCAAGTTTTCACTACTGCCGGCACTCTCGGTGTGCAACCCTTTTTTTATACACAACGTCGGGAGGCATACAAGCATACGGTCAACCTGATGCAAAGCGGTTACCATAGCCTATTAAGGCTTGTAACATACTAAGAATCGCTTCCTCTGCTGCTTACACAGTAACTCCTTAGGAGCTTACTGGTGACCTCATTCACACGCAGGAACACAACAACTCTCCAGGGAGTTGTTATTTGGCTGCGGTTTTCTGTAAGTTGGACGTATTACCCCAGACGGGCTGCTTTGATGCGCCCTACCTTTCTTAAAACCGTCCAGACCAAGACAAACATACATGTTCATGCACACAAATGTTTGCCTTGTGTGGGAATCGAACCCACGAGCGTTGGTGTCAAAGTCGCGACATTCACGACTGAGCCTTTTGTTATTGTTATCTTGTTATTTTTTACAGCATTCTTTTATGTACTGATTATAGGTCGTTTTCATTAAAGCAATACATAAAAGAAAATTTAACAGAAGAAAGTAAGGATTAGGTATGTTATCACAAATTATTAGTATATAGTAGAGCCACACCGAGAGAACGCAACACGCGGAGTTTGACAACAAAATTGACGTCAAAACAGGGCAAATACTGTCTGCTGTACAAATGCTGTACATTCCTAATATGTGAACTGCACTACAGGAAATAGGGTATCGTCAATCCTGTGTCCAGGCAATAAGTCTCGAAACCCTTTCGATCAACCCGATCAAATATTCCTCAAGATCCCTTAGACCTGAAGGTTTATGTACTACTTAAGTCATTTCGCAATCTTTCTCAGACTTCCCATGACATTCTATCGGATTTACCCTCATTCTAGTCTCGATTATTGAAATTAAAAATGTATATTCGATTTTACTTGTCTTTCGAAATCCATTAAATAATTGAAATTGTGTAACTTCTTCTAAATTATCTACAGAAACTTTCTTGTAAATTATCTACATACTTTTTTTGAATGCCCTCTAACTCGCTGTTCATTATATATAAGATATATTGTTCGATCCTTGTAAAGTATTGGTGGGTAATTACACATTTTTGCGCCACCAATTCTAAGATGTCTACCGTCGTTTTCGGTACGATGGTCCACGTCCCGCATTCGCTTGGTGAACGCCCGAAAGGACACCAAGTGTGTCAAGCGCGAACCGTGCCTATACGTCATCAGGAGTACGTTGCTCCTAGAAGACCTTCATCCGCTGTACCTCTACGGCGCCTACAAGATTTGCAACCATCAGCTCAGAAGGATTGGAGCCCCATAGTTGTCCTCGTCCGTGGCGAAGGTGACTCACAGGTGGTGGTGTTCAATTTCCTAACGATCTTTACAGGGGTTGCATCAAACTACCGAAATCACATCATTATTATTAAGTATACAGTCCACTAACATTCAAAGAACCAGACTACTCAACCTTTAAAGTGCGACGTTCGTACATATATATATGTATTGGAATGTTATATAACTATGTAGTAATTCTCTTTTTAGTATGGAAATCTAAAAGAATAAAATATATTTATGAGTACTATCCTACACCTATATTACAACTTTACCTTACTTTAGATGGTAATTTGTAATAAGTAATTATTTTCTATTTTTATTTAAGCATTTGCAACTGCATCAATAAAAAGAATGAAACATAATGGCTTACTTGAAAGCTCAACAAGTGATCTTAATACATAGCAATTACTTTCCAATAGTTTGGGGTAGTTAAAAAATATGAAAATGATAGAAAAGGTAGCGCAGTCTAGACGAAGTGTTACCATGCTATATAAAAACTAATAACTTAATGAATACTAATACAAATAATATTACATATCACATACATGAGTGACAACCCTGGTGTTGCAAATGTCCGTAGGCTACAGAGACTGTTTACCATCAGGCAGGCCGTATGCTTGTTTTACACCTTAGTGGTATATAAAAAAATACACGCAATAAATAAAATACTAAACAAAATGTTTACTCGTAAAGTGGTGGAAATGAAAAAATAAATTGTTAGGAAGAATATAAGGAGAACTCAAATAATCAAAGTAGAGGTAGTTATTTAGACGAGCTCGGTGGCGCAGTGGTGAAACGCGTTGTTACGCTACTTTGACACCAACGCTCGTGGGTTCGATTCCCACACAGGACAAACATTTGTGTGCATGAACATGTCTGTTTGTCTTGGTCTGGGTATTTTCTATGTATAATAAGTATGTATTTACAAAAAAAAAATGTATTTACGTATGTTTATCAGTTGTCTAGTACCCATAACACAAGCTTCGCTTACTTTGGGACTAGATGGCGCTGTGTAATTTGTCCGTCAATATTTATTTATTTATTATTATTTATTTACAAATAACAAAGAAGCAGATTAAGCGATTTAATAAGATTTTGATTAAGTACAAAATTTGATCATTTCAAATAGTTACCAATATTGAATACTACTCGTAGTCATCTGAATTTCAGGTTTGCTAACAATTAAAATACACAATATAATGCACAGTAAAAACTTATACTTCGACGTGTTCTAATGTTTTTTTAATAAAGATTTATTAAAAAAAATTGCAACACATATTTTTTTTAGATGTTAGAAACAGAGTTGGTCTGAAAGAGAGCGTCGGTGTTAAAATAAGAAGAGGCATGCTCCGATGGTTCGGACATGTAGAAAGAATGCAAGATGAAAGAATGACGAAGCAGACATACAATGCAAAAGTGGAAGGATGTAGGAGCCGGGGAAGGCCAAGACTTACCTACCATGACCAAATTGGTCGTGTTCTATCAGAAGGTGATGTCAGGAGCCCTAGAAACCGGCGAGCGTGCATGAGAAGAGCAGTGAATGTTAAAGAAGCGAGTGAGATATGTAAGGATCGAGTCACGTGGCGCTCGGTTCTCTCTGCCTACCCCGCAAGGGATTTGGCGTGAAGTTATAGATAGATAGACATAT
Organism: Pyralis farinalis; assembly: GCA_947507595.1. Taxonomy (NCBI): domain Eukaryota; kingdom Metazoa; phylum Arthropoda; class Insecta; order Lepidoptera; family Pyralidae; genus Pyralis; species Pyralis farinalis. The sequence goes on along the minus strand of OX382260.1, from coordinate 32,872,741 downwards.
TTTTTTTTTTGCCAAAGTCCACGATATTGAAATAACTGTGTGTCGACCAAAGCGTGGTGGTTTTCAATAAAAAAATTCGAGCGCAACATATAGGAAGACTGACACACTGCAAATATCTGACAAGCTGCAAAATTTGGAAATTTACAAAACGAGAACAAAGGTTTCCTGGGTAGAAACAAATAAACCAAAGCTAGCGGTGGGCCGTTCCGAATCAAACTAGACCTCTGTTTCGATGAAATGCCAGCTGCGTTCGGAATATGCAATATTTCGCCGATCCTAATAAAAGACTCCCGAAAAGGGTGAAAATATTGAAAAGTGGGCAGATGTTCACAGAGCCTCTTTGTGGCATTTTTTTTTTCGTGATTGCCCGCGAATTCTCGTATAAATTGCGCGATTCTGGTATAGAGTTCACTTTCAGAAATTGGTACAGTGTTTAGTTACGGATAATAGTGTTTATTCACTATTAATATTTGAGGATGTAAGCGAGTAGAGAATGTCTAGTCTAAACAACAGTACGTTAATATTTGTACAGTCCCGGCACTGATGTCAGTATAACTACTAAAACATCGTCCAGTCTATTGCCATAGAGTAAAATAGATACCGCACGTTGTTAGTTCAAACATTCGAGCATTTTGTGTTCAAATACTTTTTATTTTTATTCATGACGCAAACGGTCATAGATATTAGAAGACATATACTTCTAAAGAATGGTTAGAAACCATGGGTCAAAACAATGTCAACATGATATTTTATCCTAATATTTTTATAGACAGTTTTACTTACTACGCATGACTATATAAATAATACTAGTAGTTGGTAAACAATATATGTATACATGTATATATACAATATTTATATATACAATATTATTAATCTGAATAACATTACAATTTAAGAGAAAAACTAAACAAATCAAAAATTATCACGAGCAAACATGTATACACCTAATAGTTGCACATGACATGCTTTAGTATGATAAAGATAAAAAAAAGATAAAGATAAAAATCATTTATTTGCCATTAGACCCTTACGGGCACTTAGACACGTCTTACATTCTTTAAATTAAATCATATTGTATCTTAATAATTTTCCAGTTTTTTTTTTTACTGTTAATCTCTCTTTTTTAATCTACCAGCATTTCGGAAATGACCATTGGCGAAGAAGAAATGCCAAAAGAAACTTGCCAATATGGGTCTTTTTTTTCATCGTTAATAAAATATATTACAATAAATATATCTATGTGAGTGTACATATAGTGAAATCAAGTGGTACAATTAAAGATATATTAATACATGCGCTGAATCATTTCCAAACATCTCTATCAGTTAGATATTCATCGATTATATAATAACCCTTCTTGCACAGAGTATTTTTGATGTACCTTTTGAACATATTGTCAGGCAAGGACAGAACTGTTTCAGGTAATTTATTATAGAATCGAATACAATTTACAATAAAAGATAGTCTTAGCAAGTCGATGTACAGGCATACGCAATCTATTCTTACTTCTAAGATTTTCACTAAATTTAGAAAATGTCTCTAAAAAGTAATAATATAATACCTAAACTAAATTTAGAAAATGACTCTCTATGTTTCAAAGGTATTCAAAGATAACTTTTTAAGAATATTTCCACGCTAGATCCATTGCGGGGTAGGTAAAGAGAACCGAGAGCCATAAGACGCGGTCTTATTTTGCGTAAATCAAATTTACAGAGAATTTGATCTAAACTACTTTGTTGTTATAGTGGAAGCTGCTGCTGAAGCCCAAGAAGTAATTTAGATCAGATTACCTATTCATTTTCTTTTATAACATTCTTTCTATTCAGTAATACGCATTGCATGTAGGAGAATGATAAATAAATGAGTTGAGAGCGAAGTTTTTACGTAATCGTGGAGGGGGTCAGGCAGTTTAGGTGAGCAGTTTGTAACTGTACATCCATTACAAACTACATAGAAATCCCCGTTCTTTAAACAAAAAAAAATCTAATCGACATAATTAATAATTGAAACATAAACATACCTAATCTCATTCAAATCGAGTGTTGAAACGTTGCAGCTAACGCCATCTAGTCGGTGTAATGCACACTTTGTATTGTAAGCCGATGCTATCTACAGCAAGGTGTCGCTACGACGAGTTAAATCTATTACTTTTTAGCAATTCAAATTACATAAAAAATGTATAATTCTCATATTCGGTTGCAAAACTAATTCTTAATTTAGATTCTACATCTTAAAACCTTCTGGAATTACGGTGTACTATATTTCAAATCTCGAATCTAGGGGGTACTGTCATTCGTTCTGTAACTCAGTTCCGGTCGATTTCGTTCGAATCTTCAGTGCAGTGATTGAAATATAAACCTCAATGTGTACATATTGGATATGTATCTACTTCTAAGCTTATGTACATAAAATTAATACTTATTTATTTACAGCTTCGTTGCTACATTTTTGTATTTAATTAGTTAGCGCATACGGTAGGTACTCATTGTGAAAGTGTCTTATAATATTGTGTAGATTTAACTATTACAACATTCCTTGTATCTGACGAGTACCTACCTCCATAATTAATGGTGCTCAGCGGTTCTTCAAACCGATTTTTATTACAAATACTGATTGGTACAACCATTAATTTTAGGTTAACCGACTTAAACCAGCGAAGTGGTGTCAGTTTTCTTCTTTTGTATTATGTTGCAAGTAGTAATGTTAATTTCTCAATGATATTCCTTGCCACTTGACCGACTTGGCCTCACCAAGGAGGAGTAGGTATGTCTTTAAATAGATTTTTTCTCTCTTATTATAAAGCATAATAATGAAATTAAGCTCTTCAAGACAGACATCAGGCAGCTTCGACAATCAGAATTAATTTAACTTTATTAATATGTACTAACATTCAGAGCTATTAATTAATTATTGTCTATCTGCCTACCTACCTTTGTGCTTCTTACTTTCTCTCGGATGCCCGTACCAGCGCTGGCCTCTGACGTGAAAGATTATAATTTAGTAAGCCCAAAATTTCTCCGAGTTACAATAAACTGACATTAGTGTGCGGACTGATCAAATAGTGAAATTCTGTTATTTAGGCTACGCATTCACTGCTCACTTACTTCCGTAAATATTAATAGAGAATAAACACTCTTATCGGTAACTAAACACCGTGCCAATTTCTGAAAGTGAATCAGAATCATAGAATTCAAAAGATATCAGAATTGTGCAATTAATACGAGAAATTCGCGGGTAGTCACGAAAAAAATGCCACAATGGGCTCTGTGAACATCAGCGCACTTTTATATATTTTCGCCCCTTTCGGGAGTCTTTTATTAGGATCGGCGAAATATTACATATTCAGTACACATACAGTCAACATATAACAATTCAATATGTCTAATACTCATATGGCCATCATAAATGTTAGAAATAACTAATTACGAAACAATTTACGAAAAAGTTATTGATTTTTTTTTATATAACGTCGGAAGGCATACAAGCATACGGCCCACCTGATGTAAAGCAGTTGACGTAGCCTATGAACGCTTATAATACTGTAAATATCACTCACGCGATGCGTTCCTGAGAAGTTTTCTACCAAGAACTATAAAGTTGTGGAATGAGCTTTCCCAAGGGACTACAGTTTGGAGTTCTTCAAGAAAGGCGTGAAGAGGTTCTTACAGGGTCGGCAACGCAAGAGTGACACACATAGTGTTGCAAATGTCCATAGGCTACGGTAACTGGTTACCATCAGGCAAGCCGTTCGCTTGTTTGCCACCTTAGTGGTATAAAAAATACATACGCAGGAACACAACAACAGTCTGAGGGTTGTTATTTGGCTGTTTTTCTGTGAGGTGGAAGTACTTGACCAGATGGGCTGCTTTGATGCGCCCTACCTCTCTTAAAACATCCAGACCAAGACAAACAGATATGTTCATGCAACCAAATATTGGTCTTGTGTGGGAGTCGAACCTACGAGCGTTGATGTCAAAGTCAAGTCATTTACGATTAAGCCACAGAGCTCCTTGAATATTTGCTTCCATAGATACTGACTAAAATTACTGACGACTTGATTTTACATGAGATTTCATGACTTTTCGTATTATGTATTTGATGGGATCTCATATAGTTTTATAGGTAAAATTATTATGTACTAGTGTACTAGAACGGACACCGCGAACCAAATGTTTGCGCCATGCTTTGTTGCCGATCGGCAACTACTCATTGCTGTACTACGTTGAGCGAAACGCGTAAGCGCCATGAAAATTACGGCGCTTTTGACCTTTTGGGCGCGAGAAAAATACCCCTTAGAAGCGATTTAGTGCTGTATATTCGAATCTTTGGGATAGACATCTAAATTATTTCAGCACTGCAGTGGACATTAGTTTTAATTATTATCAAAATGGAGCAAGACTTTTACTTAGGATAGATTCCTCTAGTACATAATACCTCAATGAGGTAAACCTCTTTTTTCTTTTTAGATAATATTTCTCGTACCTCAGCTACGGATTTTCTTAAAGCCCATCTCTATTGGGTTTTCTCAGAGGCTATCATGTAATAATTTTTGACAAATCTCGACGGTGAGTGCTTCTAAGTTGATTATATCCAGCAATTGGGTATCCATCAGCTTTGACACTACCAATTTGACATTAATTAGAGGTAATCCGCCCAGATTTGTCACTCTCGTAAATGTCACGTACACTTGACTGCATGTGAACATCAATGCCAATTAGTGCTCTGTTTACACTTAGCCTCTGACTTTGTGTATGGTTATTTTGAGCCACAAATCAATAAACTTCTTGACTGCTCTGCCCCGCGCTCACAAAACATAGTGTTTTAGCGCCTAAATATTTCAGCGATTCGAACCTATTGACCAATGAAAAATATTTTAGCCAATAAGCCGATAAGTGCCGCTACCATTGATCCACGAACTAACCAATAAGAGTTGCACGTTCTACTTTAATCCCCGAACCGTTGTGGAAAATTGAGCTACTATGTCTAATATAGATATCTCATTCGATCGCCATAGCTAATTTTTTCATGTTTTGTGCAAAGGCCAATCAGTGTACCCACTGTTTCAAATGGCGTGCATTTTGGAACATTGTAAAACTTTGATACTTCATATTTAGCAGGAAAAGTTAAAAAAAAATGGAAATAGACAGCAACAGCGATATGAATTCAACTCCAGAAAGTATAAAAACAGCTGCAAATGATGATTGTTAATAACCTTTTGCCGCAAAAGTCACGGGATAAATATTTAAAAGCTTATGAAAAATGAGACCATCTTCATTGTCGTTTATACGTATATTCAATGTTAAAAAGCACAGTGAATACTAAGCAAAACGTGGATATAAAAGAATACTCTAAATCATCGCTTCTGAAGTGGTTATCAGATGGGTATATGAGTAAAAAGTCGAAAGTGCTCACAGCCCAGGATAAAGAAACATTTTTGAATGAAGCATCTGACTATAAATATTTAGCAACAAAGGTAAGTTCTAAGTATCTATATACTCCAGACGTTGACACATTATGACTGGTATAAACAAGTAGAATAACTACTTGCGACATGTTTGAAGTTAATCTAATTACCCGGCAATGTATTTCTACTGAATACTTGCCCTAAACAATGTATATACCTACCTGCCATTAATATAATTTAATGCCTATAAATTATGTGTTAATTTGAGTGTAGCGTTGAATTTTAATCTTTTTTACAGGTTACTCTCATTTTCGGTATAAACGATGCTTGCAGAAGCTCTGAATTAATGAATATCACAATTGACAACATCGAAACACATAACCCGATGCTGCTAAGTAAACTTATGAACACGAGAATAAAGAAAGACCGTCAATTTGTAATACGTGACGAATTTTCAAATGTAGTGCAGAAATACATGGCGCCAAGTTCTAAACACAAAGCGGTTTTCTTAAATTAACAGAATAGAAAATGCACAAAACAAGCCATCAGCTGAAATAAATTTGGAAAATTGCTTGATGAAATGCCAGTTATATGAAGCTCAGAAGCCTACACTGGGCATTGTTTCTGCTAGCGTTGATTCCGGTGCTACGAGTAATTTAACTACGCTCAAGCGTCATGGTGGATGGAAATCGGACCGAGTAGCAGAAGGTTACATAGAGGAATCGGTACAAAATAAAAGTAAAATCACTCAAAACATAACGGAATCAATTCATTTGCACCGATCAACTTCACCACGTCTGTCTACGTCATGGAAATGTTTTGAAATTGAGCTCGCGTCTACCTATATCGTCTGATTCTGATGATAATAATTATTATTCACAAATAAACCAAACAAATACTAGAATAAATGTTCCAAGTAAAAGTGCAAATTTCACTTTTAATAACTGCACATAATTGTACGTAACCGTAAACGTTCGAGGAGAAGATGAATAAAACTTTGTTTCCCATAAATTGAGTTTTATTTTGAGTAGGTATATTTTATCACGGTGGGTAGATTGGTAGTTGAAAGAAAAATAGATTACGCACCTTGCGAAAGTGAGTATTAATGCCATAAATTAATAACACACTTTGCGCTCGATGTAACAATCTATTATTAATTTCCGTTTAAGTACAAATATATGCTATAATTTTTTTTAATAGTCATTTAAATAAATAAAGCAATTATTTTGTACCTTTTTTCATAGCAAATGTTTTTGGACTCGGTGTTTTTTTTTGTAAAAAAAAATATCATGCTATATACTACTTGCTCTGTTGATGTCATTGTCTTAATGGTGTGACACAGTTAAAATACCATTACATATGCCACTTATTCTAAACAACATACCTACATACAGCCTAAGTTACTCCTTGTGACATCATCAATCTATCAGTTACAATCTCATCTATTGATTCACAAACGAATAGACAAAACGTTTTAGGAATATATTTTTGGCCATATGTTATGTATTGAGTTGAGTTGAGAATGCGCAAGCTTGCATTGCCATAGGAACACCTGGCTCGTCACTTATATAACAATTCAATTTTTTTTTCTTCTTAATTTGATAGGAACGGTGTTCCTGAACATTCCTATTCTATTTTTTATGCTGAATCCGAATCTGAAAAAAAGCGACAGACAAAGACAAACATATAGTATTATTCAATTTATTGGGGGTGGGGGGGAAGGGGTTGATAAGTTGTGGACAAAAATAATTTAGTGTCCTTTTGTCTACATATTTTCCCCCATCGAATGCATCCTGACTACACTAATTGCATTGAGTGTCTTCAAGAAAAGGATGGATGGATGGATGCTTTGCTCGACTTGGCGGACGTAAGATTTCCAAAAAAATTTAATATATATGCAGAACTTTATTATGATTTAATTTTTTATGTATACAAAATATTACTTTTATGTAGGTTTGATTGTGTACATAAAATATAAAACCACAATTCAACCACACAGCGTTGGAGTGGATCCATGAAACTTCCGTTGGGTCACAATATGTGGCATATCGTGACCCACAAGAAGTTTAGTGGGATTATTTCTCTGACTACTTAACACAGAAGTGTGAGGGAAATGACATATTGCACATTAGCGCCGCGCGCCGACCCGTAATAATGGGTAGGGGTTATGGTGGAATTCCTCATAAAATACGATAAACGTTTATATCTATGTAGACCAATGTGTGTTAATTTTTTACACAACGTCGGGTGATTAGGAAGCATACGGCCTGATGTATCACAAATTAACCACCATGAAAGGTGTTATGAAATGAGGACGATGTATTTAATTTATAACTAGATAATAAATATGTTACGTACCAAAAACCCCTTTTTGCTTCAAAGTTTGTAGCGTGTGAATTTTATTAATTTCTCATAGTTTATTTTTTAAGCGACTTCAAAAAAGAAGCAGGTTCTCAATTCGACCGTATTTTTTTTTATGTTTGTTACGCGATTATTCCGCCAGTTATAAATTGATTTTGATAATTCTTTTTTCGTTTGGTAGGGCATACTTCAGAGGTCGTACCATATAAATTTTATCGAAATTGATATAGCGCTTTTTGGGAAAATCAACAATACCAAAAATATATACACAGATAATGGTCTGGTTTCAAAAGATTTTTTAAGAGGATTTTCAATATTTTTTTATTTACACCACTAAAAAGCTTAGTTAAGTTTAAATAAAAAAAAACCGCCCTCATAAAACATTCAGGAACTAAAAAGCGAAACCAGTGAGCCAGTCGCATAATATCAATTGATAATATCAGTGTACTGGAGCCGACTCTAAAAACCGTAAGTTGTGACCAATTATTTCTCGCTATTTACTTCATGGGTGTTTTCGAAGGCGGTTTTTTTTATTTAGAAATATTTTTCAATTCCAAGTATTTCGAATGACTAATTGTCGAAGAAGAATAGCCGAAAAAAAACTAAGCAATGTAGGTTTTTTTCAATTGTTATTGCAACAAACCCATTTCAATATAATAATACAATAATAAAGATGATGTCGAGTGATAAAATATATTTTTTTTTGTACAGTGTTGGGTATTATACAAGCATACGGCCCACCTGATGTAAAGCGGTTACCGTAGCATATGAACGCTTGTAATACATTAAGTATCACTTGCGCGATGCCACCTCTGCTGTTAACGCAGCAACTCCTAAGGGGCTTACTGGTAACCTCAATTACACATTGGGACACAACAACCCTCTAGGAGTTGTTATCTGGCTGCGATTTTCTGTGAGGTGGAGGTGCTTCACCAGACGGGCTGCTTTGATGCGTACCCTACCTCTCTAAAAACATCCAGACCAAGATATGTCATGCACACAAATGTTCATGTGTGGGAATCTAAACCGCGAGCGTTGGTGTCAATGTGTCGTCATTTACGACTACGCCACATCCTCATAAATCGTATCATACGTACAATTTTATATCTTAAAATTAGTTTGTTACATTATAAAAATTATTACATTATATTTATATATATAATTCTACTGTACATGTGTATGTGACTGAACTCCTTCTAAACGACTGGACCGATTTTGATGAATTTTTTTGTGTGTGTTCAAGGGTATTCGGGAATGGTTTAGATTCACAATTGAAACCGGTAGGTGGTTCTGCAATCGGGTTACAGGACTTATTGTTTTTATTTTTGGACAGGGCAACGTCTGTTGGGTCCGCTAGTATTATATAAAAATTTGTTCCCAAAATAAATTTGTCATTTAGCTCCTCAATGTAACGAGAGCCGAGTCTCTAATCTTACGAGACTTACGAAGTTTAAGGTTCTCGCAATGTCCAAATACTTTTGCATTATTTACGTCGGGAGTACCTTCAAAGACTTCTCACGAGTTTCCCAACTAGACGGCATTCCGCTGCTTTAGTTACTGGGTATTTGTGAACAACTAAATATAAATTAATAATATCCTAAAAACAAACATTGTTTAAACATTTTTATACAACGTCGGGTCAAATACAAGCAGACGTCCTGATGAATATGGGTAACCGCAGCCCACGAAAGCTTTCAATGCAATATTATAACACAGTAATTGTAATTTCAGAAGGTATAACACACCGATTTCTTCTGTGTTTGCTGGAATTGGGATGAGCTTACTCACTTCAGGGAATTGTTATTTAGCTGTAGTATTCTGTAAAGTGGAGGCCCCTAGTCGAGTTTAATTGATACGCCTTATCCCACTTATAATCACTCAGAATAAGATAATCGGACATGTTCATGCACGAAATGTTTAACTTATGTTCTGACTGTAAAGTCTTCTTGGAATCGAACTCACGACTCTTGGTCTTAAAGTAGCATTGCTAACCATTCCGCCATTGAGCACAACCATAAATAAGTTGTTTATAAGTGTAGGTATATGTTAAAACTACAAAAATAGTATTGAATTACGCGTGTTAGTTTTTATTATTACCGGTAAAATTAGCTCCCAAAATAATTTTCCCATTTAGTAACTCAATGTGACGGGAGTCGAGTCTCTAATCTTAAAAGACTTATGAAGTTTTAGGTTCTCACAATCTTATTTCTTAGTAATCTATAAAACAGAAATGTTTGTAGGTACCTATGTCCGTTACAGACTTTAAAACCATTCATCCGATTGCATTGTAATGAAACTTTTGGGCTCAATTTTAACAATTGCCGAGGTTTAGAGACAAAAAAAAATTGGCCAAGTGCGAGTGGGCTCGCGCACGAAGGGTTCCGTACCATTATCTATAAAAAAGGCAATAAAATCACGTTTGTTGTATGGGAGCCCCCATAAATATTTATTTTATTATATTTTTTAGTATTTGTTGTTATAGCGGCAACAGAAATACATCATCTGTGAAAATTTCAACTGTCTAACTATCACGGTTCATGAGATACAGCCTGGTGACGGACGGACGGACGGACAGCGGAGCCTCAGTAATAGGGTTCCGTTTTACCCTTTGGGTACGGAACCCTAAAAACGACCAGCGAAGCGGTGCCAGGCACAGCTGGTGTACAAATACTTTCGCATTATTTACGTTGGGACTATCTTCAAAGAATTCTCATGAGTTTCTCAACTAAACGGCGTTCCGCTCACCTAGAGCGGACTCCGGCTCAACTAGTTGGGAAACTGGATGTATGTAAACAACGCAATAGAAATTAAAAATAAACAATGTGTAACCACTTTTTATACAAACTCCTACGTAAACTGGTAGCCAATGGACGACTACAATACAATATCATAACACAGCAACTGTAAATGCAATAGTATACTCACCAAGTCCTGTGTTTACTGGGACTGGGATTGGTATATAGTCCCTCTAGGGAATTGTTTCTTAATTGTGGTATGCTGTGAGGTGGAGGTCCCAAATCGAGCTTCGTTGGTATGCCCTACCTCACATAAATACACCTGGACAATCAGATATGTAATCATACACAAAATGATTAACTTCTGTAGGAATCAAACTCATGAGGTTCGGTGTTAAGAGGGCGTATAAAGCTAAGTGGCGCCCTAATTTACTTTTATTAACAACGATGAATTTAAGATCAATTCAAAAAAAAACGCTCAATACTAGCACTGTAGAACCATATTTATGTTTTTTTGAAACATCTATGTAGAAATTAACAAATTGAACAATTTTTATCGGAAGTATCACGTGTTTTATTTATTTTGTTGAACTTGACGTTTCCTTCGACCACGGACGCTGCAAAGCGTTCGAAACGTCAGGTTCAACAATATAAATAAAACACGCGACACTTCCGTTAAAAATTGTTTAATTTCAATGCGTAACAATCGCGAAAACCTAAGACAATACTAGAAATTACCAAAATTTTAATTATTGCTTATTGTGGCCACTTATAGTAATAAGCAAAAATATAAATAATTGTACATAAATAATAAATACAGAATATATGGGTATACGCCCTCTTAAAGTAGCATTGCCAACTATTACACCACTGAGCTGAAAATAAATAAGTTAGTTATGGATGTCGGTGTATGTTAAAACTCCCAAAATAATATATAAATAACAGTTCTTGTTATAAGCTGTAAAATTAGTCCCCAAAATAAATTTGCAATTTAGTTTCTCAATGTAACGAGAGCCGAGTCTCTAATCTTACGAGACTTACGAAGTTTAAGGTTCTCACAATGTCCAAATACTTTTGCATTATTTACGTCGGGAGTACCTTCAAAGACTTCTCACGAGTTTCCCACCTAGACGGCGTTTCGCTCTAGTTACTGGATGTTTGTAAACAACTCAACATAAATTAAGAATAACTTCAAAATAAACAATGTGAAGTAATATTTTTGACGAGCTCGGTGGCTCAATCGTGAATGACGCGACTTTGACACCAACGCTCGTGGGTTCGATTCCCACACAATTTGTGTGCATGAACATGTCTGTTTATCTTGGTCTGGATATTTTAAGAGAAGTAGGGCTCATCAAAGCAGCCCGTCGTCTGGGGAAGTACCTCCACCTCACAGAAAACCTCAGCCGAATAACAACTCCCTAGAGGGTTGCTGTGTTCCTGCGTGTGGGTGAGGTCACCAGTAAGCTCCCAAGGAGTTGCTGTGTAAGCAGCAGAGGAGGCATCGCGCGAGTGATACTTAATATACCTATCGCAAGCGTTAATAGGCTATGATACCTGCTTTACATCACGTGGGCCGTATGCTTGTATTATAATAATAGTATAAAAAATATATATAAATTATTTACAGAGGGGCTCATTATCATCCTTAGAGTCAGTCACAACTAGTTTCACCTGCACATGATCGTCTTCTTCTCCGCGTTCTTATCCTGTTTCCTAATTTATTAGGACTGACGGGGTCCGCTACCTAAGCCTAAGTATTTGGCTGATTTTTACATACAGCGACTGCCGTCCGACCTACACAACCCAGAGAGAAAACCAGGTTCTTAGGTTAGGTCACATGTCTTTCGAAATATAAGTTCTTAGACGAGGTTAGGTTTCCTTCGCTGCCGAAAACACGACTTTATTGGTACATGCCTCCGCAAGAATTGGAACCGGGGACCAGGTGGTCAACAGGTCCATTCCTTTTCCACTGAGCTATCACTGCTCACCTACACTTGGTGTACCTTGCTACTTAATAAACCAGACTTTGAATGAGACGTAGGACGAATCAAAGCAGCTCGAAGTAACCAGTAAGCGTCTGAGACGTTGGTATGTTAGCAACGGGGGTGACAATGCCTCTTATGCCGCGGGCGTTCATGGGATACGGCGGCGGCTGCTTTACATCAGACGGGTCATATGCTTGTTAGTCTTCCTACGTTAGGTACTCAGCAGCATTCAATCATTATTACAAGAAATAAAGAATTGTACACAGCTCAGCACTGCACAACAATATGTGTACTACGATTTGCTCTCCGAGCAGTGTTCGTTTGAGTGGCGCAACGCGTGTCGCATGAAGAGAGAGGGAAAGAAGGAGAGACACGGTTCCTATTTCAGATGGCGTACAATCGCAAGACGACCGCAGCAGGCGTGGCAGAGACGACAAGAGCTATCAAGACAGCGACAGCATGCATCTACTAACGGTGGTTAGTGCTAGTTTCCGTTTTAGTTCCCTTTAGTGCTAGTTTGTATAAACTGATTGGTGTTCGAAATAAAAAAGTAGTATAGATGAAATTACATGTAAATTATATTTATTTAATAAATATACGATACGCAGATACTGAATGCAAATTAAATAGGTAAGATTTTTTTTCTAAATCCTAAAATACAAATCATTTATTTGCTCAAAACATGGTACGAAGGTGATATATATAATGTGCGCTTGTTTGCCTAATATGATTGGCATGCAAAAGTGCAAAAAATATTCTTCCCTCACAACCAAACAGCGAAAGAAAAATTGGTATGAAGTTATATTAGTCACTAAATATACTTATACTAGATGACAAGATTTAATCAACACTACATTATTATAAAACAAAGTCCTCCGCCGCGTCTGTCTGTCTGATCGCGATAAACTCAAAAACTACTGCACCGATTTTCATGCTGTTTTCACCAATGGATAGAGTGGTTCTCGAGGAAGGTTTTAGTATATAATTTGTTAGGTTTTTGTATACATTAACGATATTTGTTGGAGGTATCGGAAAAAAATAAGCCGTCTGGGAGCTTTCAACGAAAACGCTGCCTAAACCCTTTGAGATATAACAAAATAATGTATGGTGGAATTGTGTATCTTATATAAGTCTACAGAAAAGTCCGCGGTGGCATATGTCAATCTCTTAAGTATAAGATACTATATCCATTTTAATACTTTAAAAAATGGGCAACTATAAAGCGGTAATTGGAAAGCTATTTACACTAATACGGAATTAATCCTTATCATTTTAAATACGTTAGTTGGGTTGAGCATTTCATGAAGATTATTTTTTCCTTTTACACCATGCAAATTAAATGAATACCTTAGGAGATATAGCAAAATCAAAATAATCATCATCATCACTACATATTATAAAACAAAGTCCTCCGCCGCGTCTGTCTGTCTGATCGCGAGAAACTCAAAAACTACTACACCGATTTTCATGCTGTTTTCACCAATGGATAGAGTGGTTCTCGAGGAAGGTTTTAGTATATAATTTGTTAAGTTTTTTTATACATTAACGATATTTGTTGGAGGTATCGGAAAAAAATAAGCCGTCTGGGAGCTTTCAACGAAAACGTTGCCTAAACCCTTTGAGATATAACAAAATAATGTATGGAGGAATTGTGTATCTTACATAGGTCTACAGAAAAGTCCACCGTGGCATATGTCTATCTCTTAAGTATAACATACTATATCCATTTTAATACTTTAAAAAATTGGAAATTATAAAGCGGTAATGTAAAAGCTATTTGATTTTTTGTTTGTTACGATTTAACTCAGAAAGTACTCAAACAATTTTACCGAAAGTTACATTTCCTCGGAGTAACATAGGCTATTTTATTTTTTCCCCCTTGCCCCGTGCGAAGCCGGGGCGGATTGCTTGTATTATATAAATACTAAATCATTGGACTCATAGTTGTGATGTATTTTTTCGGTTAAATCTTTAATATTATAAAAAATATATTTCTTGAGCCACTCATACAGCGTGCGTTTGGATAAATTGTAATTAGCAAATATGATTTCGTTACTTATTTTAAACAGTAAATACTGACTCACATTTCAATACAATTTTTACAGTACTTCGCTGTATTCAAGGATTCTACACAGACTTGTATTACATGATATTCCATCATGTAATACAAGTCTGTGTAGATTCTTTTTCAGTTTCGAGTTTACTCGACATGATTGTTTAATTAAATAATTCTATATTTTATATACCAAATTACTAATATCATAGACATAAAGCGGCAATAAACCCAAACGTTATGGTTGTTTCCTACCCTTTGCGTATTAAAAAGATATTTTGAAAAGAACAGAATTTAGCGTATTAAAGCAAAATACAATAATTTACTTTATACATCTCATTAATACCATATCTCTTTTCTGGACGGCGAGCAGAGTAATTATTTATGTAGAAAGCCGGCACCGGGTACTGCTTAATTTTTCAGTTTAAAAACAGACTTTACGAATGTAAGTTATGAATGTACGATATAAGATTCCAATGATTTTTTTATACTACGTCGGGAGGTATACAAGCATACGGCCCACCTTATGTGAACCGGGTACCGTAGCCTATTGATGCTAGCGATATATTAAGTACCCGCCCGCACCCGCGCGATGCCTCCTTTGCTGCTTACACAAACTTACTTTACTGTAACCTCACTCACACGCAGGAACACAACAACCCTGTAGGGAGTTGTGATTTGGCTGCGGTTTTCTGTGAGGTGGAGGTACTTTCCCAGACTGGCTGCTTTGATTCCTACCTCTCTTAAAATGTTTAAAATTAAAATGTTACTTCGAGGTGTTAAGATTTCACTAAAGCGTTAATGTTAATACTTGCACTTGTACAGATTCCACTTCACAATTTTATTTAATAATTATTTTTACCGACCGGTTTCGCCTTTACGGCATTATCAAGGTAAAAATAATTATTAAATAAAATTGTGAAGTGGAATCTGTACAAGTGCAAGTATTAACATTAACGCGATGTCTTCAAAATTCCACCAAGTGCCTACAATCAACAGTATCAACATAATTTCACTAAAGGTTTTTCTTCTGTTTATTTACGGAGGTGTAATAGAATAAACTTAATGTACTTTTCCTGTGGACATAAATTATTGCTTTGTAGCATTCGGTACATTTTTTGATTGCATTTTTAACTTCTATCTATTTGTCTATATCTTCAAGCTATGCGCCTTGAGAGGTAGGTCGCTACATGATACGGTCCTTACCTGGCTTAAATTTAATAAAACGTAGTAAAAGATACCTAAATGAAGTGACGTACCTGTCCGATTTTGACATAAGTTTGATACTATAGTCGTTCAGCATATTTGGTTATGTGTTGACGTAATGTGAAAATCATTGTACCGTATTCCGTCCAAACATTGACACCAATTATTGGCATCCTTATATATATATATATATATATATATATATATATATATATAGCCAAATAAGATTCCAATACAGTGGATTAAAAAAAATGGATGTCATGAAAAGTGGATGGAATATGCCAATATTTTTTTAGCACCTTAAATGTATATTTTTTTATATTAAGTAAGCATTAACACTGAAAATATCGTATCGATAAAAACTTTGAGAGACTTATCCACATTAATTATAAGTATTTTTAATCGTATTAAATTCCATTTGACATAAAATATTGGTAATAATTTTAGGATTGTTTCTTAAAGTGCGAATAGTTTTGTCGCGCAATTTGGTGTAGTACAGGTTCGTGGTACATAACCCAGAACTATGAGCATACACAAGTAATAACAGACATTCGACAGTAACAAAATAACCCTTTTGACAGTTGTTATTTGGCTGCAACCTTCTACAGGGTGCAGTAACTTCCCCAGATGAGCTGCTTTGTTGCGCCGCTACCTACACCTACAACCCTTATTTGTTAATTAGCACCATGTTCCAGTGTAGAAACTGGTTTATTAATAAGTAGGTTGCACCACTTTCAGGTGAAGTTAGTTATGGATCTATGAAATAGCCACTTAAAACTCATCTAAATTATCATTAGCCTTTTATATCCAGCCTCGGATGGCATACTAGCATGGCACGTCGTCATATCTGCTGCTGATATAGCAACTCCTCAGGAGTTTATAGGTACCATTACTTATTCGTGATAGTACGAAAATCTTCCAGGGAGTTGTTATTTGGCTGTGGTTCTTTTGAGGAGGAGGCATTTTCTTAGTTGAGCTGCTTTGATACGCCCTCTCTTAGTAAGTAATTTAAGAGAAGAATTATCTCCATTTTTTTTATACGTACAAATCACGCAGCAGCATCTAATCACGAAATAACCAAAGCTTGTGCTTGGTATAAGATACACATACGTAAATACAATTATTTACTATATATATATATATATATATACCCATGCATATATATATATACCCATATATATATATATATATTGTGAAGAAAAGTACATGCTATGTACACAAAATATTAGCTTATGCGGAAACTAACCTCTCGACCGAGTTAAGGTAGATCATTATTCACCACTCGATTACTGGGTGTTAGCCCAAACAATTATCCTAAAAGGTAAAAATATATCTACTCACCAACCACCACCATTTCAGCTGTCTTGATGTCTGTATGGAAGAGTGGGGCATCAGCTGAAACCTCACATTGGTATTCCCCCGTCAAAGTCCTGTCGACTTCTTGTAACACCACCCGGTTCTGGTCTGATGCTGCAACCTGAACAGATGAACAGATGTCATTAATCGGAGAGATACCAAATATGGTTCTGAATTGAATCGTTGTAAACCTATGGCTTACACCAACGCCCGTGGATTCGATTCCCATACAAGACAAGCATTTGTGTGCATGAACATGTCTGTTTGTCTTGGTCTGAATGTTTTAAGAGAGGTAGGGCGCACCTTCACCCCACAGAAAACACAGAAACACCCTAGAGGGTTGTTGTGTTGTGTTGTGTGAGGTCACCAGTATGCTCCAAAGAGTTGCTGTGTTAGCAGCAGAGGAGGCTTTCCGCGAGTGATACTTAATGTAGCGTTATGTGTAAACAAGCGTTAATAGGCTACGGTAACCACTTTACATCATATAGGCCATAGGCTATTATGCCTCCCGACCCGTTGTATAAAGAAGCTTACTGGTGACCTCACATACATGCAGATACACTACAATTCTCCTGAGAATTGTTATTTGGTTGCGATTTTCTGTAGGGTGAAGTTAATTACCCAGACTATGCAACTTATCTTTCTTAAACACCCAGACTAATACAAACAGACATGTTCACAAATATTTGGTTTGTGTGGAAATTGAACCCACGAGCATTGGTGTCGAAGTAGGTACCGTTACCAACCAAACGTCAAAATGTTGTATGATATATCACCAAATATATTTTTTCTTGACTTTAATTTGTTTTAGTCAAATTGCGCTTTAAAGCAGTTCTATAATACCTATAAAACATACCCATAAACTCCATAAAGTTAGATCGCAGCTGGTTTACACGACAAATCGTAAACACGTCCACTTCATTGAAAATACATTGGTTTCCGAACGTGAATCTTCACGGAATCTGCTGTAAAAATTTATGTAGGTATCCACTGGTGTTTTTATATAGGCCTTGACAATTTGGAAGGGTTGGTTAATAACGATATGTGATGGTCATTGAAGAATTGCATACCATTTTTATTCATTTGTGACTCTTTCTGATTTTTAGGAGAAAAGCGATGATTTTTAGGGTTTTTAACTATAAAATTGAGGAGTTTCAATGGTGTCGTTGAGTACGTTACTGTAATCGAATACGCAGGTTAAGCACCCTATACTGCATAATGTCTATCGATGGGTGCGCGATAAGTCGGCGGTCTCGGATGTTGTCGATAAGTGACAGTCGTAAAGCTCAGTCAGTGGTTTCGGACGGCTTAAAACGGACGGCCTACGTCAATCCACAATTGTGCACTATGGCTTAGTACAATCTAAACCGCTCCGGCTGAAGGAAGACTGCCAGTATGTTTGTTCGTTTGCAAACTGAAAAATGTGAATTAGGTAAATGGAGATTCCGTATATATTTCAGGAAAAGTTACGACGACGTTTAACTAGCTCGGTGGTCGAGTAGCAACAATCACTTTATCACCAATGCTTGTGGATTCGATTCCCATACAGGACAAACATTAACACCCAGTCTAAACAAACAGTCATGTCATGAACATGACTGTTTGTTTAGTCTGGGTATTTATTAGTGTTAAGGCCTATCAAAAAAGCCTGAACTTAAACTGAAGTACCTCCACCTCGCAGAAAACCATAATCAAATACGAATGAGTGAGATTACATCTAAGCTCCAAGCTGTATTATATGTGTTCATCGGCGACGGTAACCATTTTACATCAGGTGTATGCTTGTGTGGCTATATGAAAAACGTGATGTTTCTAGACAATTTTATTATCAATGTAACTATATTTTATTTACTATATTATATTTTAGCATGGTTTACTACAGAACCCCATTTGCAGAAGCTTCTGGATATTTACTGTGCCATTTATAAGAACATATGAATACTTGGTCTTGATTTCAGCACGAAGTATTGTTACGCTCTTTATAGAACATCATACTGTTCCTAAACAACCAATAAAGAAAGGTCATTGAAGTCATAAACCAGAACAACATTTGGTCAAAAATACGACCCTTTGTGGAGTATAACTGATACCCTCAGGGGAACACTGGACTACCAACACACACGCCATGAAATCTTTACGTAAATCTGATATGATATCCAGCCTTGTATGAGAGAAATAATCTTTGGAGAATCTATGAGTCCGACATTATGTACGACGCTAAGGGTTGGGATGTAAAGTAGAGCGCACAGATCTTATTGGCTGGTTCGCGGATCTACATCGCGGTTCATTGGTTAAAATATTTCCCCATTGGTCAAAGGCTCGAATCACTAAGATATTTATGTGCTAACACACAACGTTTTATGAGCGCAGGGTGCTTTCATGCGCGGTCAAGTACACACATCAAAAGTGTCTAGAATCCCTTTATTATGAAAATGGCTAAGAAATTTGCCATTTTCATAATAAAGGGATTTTTGACATTTGAACCACTAACATTAAAGTTCGAAAAAAAGACTGAAATAACAGTTTTCTTTAAAATTTTATTGGGTAACTTAAACAATTAATAATCCGTGTTTCTACCGCGAACACTAACAACACGTGGGAATGATAGAAGCTGGTTCCCGGCAACGTACTGTGGCTTTAGCTCTGAATACAAGTCAGAGTGTTATCAGTCGACTTTGGACACGTTACCTAAGCACTGGTACCGTGGCTGAGCGCCATGGAGGACGGTATCGCTGCACCACACGGAGACAAGACCGATACATTCAAATCACAACTCGAAGAACTCCAACAATAACCGCCATGATGTTAGCCGTGACGCTTCATCACTCTTCAGGGAACTTAATTAGCGACCAAACAGTCAGAAACCGCTTGCATGAAGTGAACCTTCATTCCCGAAGACCGCTAAGGGTACCACCTATAGCAATGCACAATCGTAGGATTCGATATCAATGGGCTCTTGAACACAGAAATTGGGCAGAAGAACAATGGCGTTTCGTGTGCTTTTCTGATGAGTCTCGTTTTGGTATGAGACCGGATACAAGACGTATACGACACTGGAGAACCCCTGGACGCCAACAGCGATTAAAATCCTGCCAGGAAGTCCATCCTTATAGTGGTGGAACCATCATGGTATGGGCGGGTATTTGGATCGGCGGAAGAACTGAGTTGATTTGGATCAGAGGCAACCTCAACGCTCAAATTTATGCTGAGACGATTGTATCAGACGTCATCGTTCCTCTACAAGTGCAAATCGGTCCCTTATTTCAGTTAATGCACGACCGCACACCGCAAGAGTTGTAAGACAGACTCTCGCCGCAGCTAACATCAATGTCATGCCCTGGCCTGCTCAGTCGCCAGACTTGAACCCGATTGAGCATGCATGGGATATGCTACAGAGAAGAGCTCTGCCGAATATGGAGGGTATCCAGTCGCAAGAAGACCTTTTTTTGTTGTTGCAACGAACATGGGCGGCCATTCCACAGCGTGATTTGGATGAACTCATTTTGAGTATGCCAAACCGATGTTCTTGTGTTGTTAGTGTTCGCGGTAGAAACACGGATTATTAATTGTTTAAGTTACCCAATAAAATTTTAAAGAAAACTGTTATTTCAGTCTTTTTTTCGAACTTTAATGTTAGTGGTTCAAATGTCAAAAATCCCTTTATTATGAAAATGGCAAATTTCTTTATTAATGCAAAGGTGACTTGGTTTATCGTTACTGTAGACAAACGAAAACACTTTATTTGATGAATCCTAAAAGAAAATTTTAATTAATATCAATCAGGAGAAAAGTTATTGCAAAAATATATGTTGATCCCTAGACACTTTTGATGTGTGTAGTTTAATGGTTTTGCTGCCTTCCTTTATGTGTACAACGGGATATTTTAGGAAGACTTTATTGCATGTGATATTCAAGACCAGCTTCAAAAATCACCATTATTTAAACTACTTAGGTGACAAATAAGCTTGCGCTATAACTGTACGAGAGCTCGATGGCGTCGTTGTGCGTGTCATTCCACCGAATACGCAGGTTAAGTAAGGCCGACCGCAGTCTGCCTATGGATGGGTTTATCTATCTCGAGTTTCTCCGAGCTTCGGAAGGCACGTTAAGCCATCGGCCCCGGCTGTTTTCGATAGCTGACAGTCGTTAAGCTAAGTCAGTGGCCATCGGTCGGCTTGAAAATACTGGCCTCCGCCAATCCGCATTTGAGCAGCGTGGTGGAGTATGCCCCTTCGCTTCAAGGGAGACGCGTGTCCCTGCAGTGGGATGAGTAATGGTTGATGTGGTGGTGGTGGTGGTAACTATACATACTTGCAACACAGGTTCTATGTATACATTACCAAGCTAGTAAAAACCTCTCCAGGACTCAAGGTTTACTCACGTAAACCTTAGGCAGAGAATTCATACTTTTATTACATTCATGTAAGAGTTTATGGCGGAAATCTTCTCTGGAAACTGACAGTATGCGACCATTGTGATTAAAGTATCTATATCTATACAGATAAATAAAATTGGGTAAAATTAAAATAACCGTTTTTTACTAAATGCTTATGGATATATACACGGTACATAGGTATATGAAAATATTTTTTTTACAATTTTTGTCTATCTGTCTGTCTGTTCCGGCTAATCTCAGACCGATTTTGACGGGACTTTCACTGGCAGATAGCTGATGTAATAAGGAGTAACTTAGGTTTACTTATTTTTATTTTAGAAATTTTATTTATTTTTATTAATATAAAAAAATAACTATTCCGCGCGTACGAAGTCGCAGGCACAGCTAGTTTGGGGATAAATTTCCAGCCGTCGGCGATCAGTGTAACTGTTGGCATCATATCGAACACAACCCATTGTACAATTAGTAGTACACGTAGAGGGAAACAAAATCTCTGCTTAATCTCAAGGGCTCTATACTGTTTGTGAACATAGGATCATCAACAATTCTCACTACTCATCTCTGCGCCGGATCACAAGATCACAGCTGGTATCCAGTTACCCCCTTCCTTATTTACTACAGTTATACATGTTATAATCTCATTGGAAATGGTCGCGAATTATGCAGTTCTAGAAAGAGATCAATCAAGTTGTTTTGAATTAATATAAAATGGTGAATACATTAAATTGGTACGCGGCCGCGCTTACAATAAACACACCGACTAAGATTTTTAGCGAAATTGGGTTAATACAATATCTACATTCAAATAAATGCGATCTAAAAGTTTCTCAGTTACATTTCATGATTCCTTCATTAGACCCAGTTTTTCAGTTTCATAAATGCATTAACTAAAACTTTGATTGCAGTTGTATTTATCTATATACTTGTAACTATATATTTACATTATTTTTTAATTTATTTGTCGTTTATCTTTTTCTTTCTTTACAACTTTTTCGTGTAGTGTCAGAGATACAAACAAAATAAAAATAAAAACATGAAACATGCACTTCTCGAAAAGCGTAAGAATCTATTTAGGGTGTTTATCATTGCATAACCACGGCATTGGATGACTTCATACCGGATGTGGCAAGTTTATTCGCAACAATACCTTCAATCCTTACGTGTTCTTGTTCCTGATCTAAGTGGTATAAACAACTTCATCCAATGAAAAAGCCCAAACAATTAAAGTGCGATATTTTTTAAAGGAACCACAATCATAAAACGGTACCCAGCGTTTTATGATTGTGGTTCAATTCAATGGTTTCTCATGCAACTGTGGAGCGATAACTCTTCTCGAACTGGCCAATAAAATCCAGTCCACCACTATTGCGAACAGATGGTTGGTTAGTTTAGCACCGTTATCGTTAATTCCACAGATCTATGAAAGAAACGTCCATAGAGACGTTCGTAGAAAAATTTTCATTCAGGCAACTGGTGGGAGGTGAGGTAAAGCCACTCGGGCGTAAAAACGGCAACCAAGTATTGATTTCTTATTATTATTTATTGATATATTATTAAATTAATTTTTGACGAGCTCGGTGGCTCAGTCATGAATGACGCGACTTTGACACCAACGCCCTTGGGTTCGATTCCCGAAGAAGGCAAACATTTGTGTGCATGAACATGTCTGTTTGTCTTGGTGTGGGTATTTTCTATGTATAATAAGTATGTATTTAAAAAAAAAATGTATTTATGTATGTTTATCAGTTGTCTAGTACCCATAACACAAGCTTTTCTTACTTTGGGGCTAGATGGCGCTGCGTAATTCGTCCGACAATATATATATATATATTATATTACATCAGGTGGTCCGTGTGTCCGTACCTCACAGAAAACTGTAGCCAAATAACAACTCCCTAGAGGGTTGTTGTGTTCCTGCGTTTGAATGAGGTCACTAGTAAGCTCTCAAGGAGTTGCTGTGTAAGCAGCAGAGGAGGCATCGCGCGAGTGATACTTAATATATCGCAAGCGTTAATAGGCTACGGTACCCGCTTTAAATCAGATGGGCCGTATGCTTCTATGCCTCCCGACGTAGTATATAAAAAAAGATTTCATTTTTGATATGTTTTACGACGTTTCACGTGAATAATGTATATTTTGTATATACCTATAGAAATATCCACAGCGTGTATGTTTGAATATTTTTTTTTAATAATGAAACAATAACTTTTACTTATGGAAGCGAAAGCTTGGTAGGGCAGAGAGAGCATGAAAGTAGGATAAACTCGGTCGAAATGCGAGCATTGCGCAAAATCCCTGCAATATCTGATGTCAAATGATGCTTGGGTCTAAGATTACTCAATTCAAAGTACATTAATGAGGGTGCCCATCGGTGTTAGATGATTGGGATGCTTCCATAATGGCCGACTTCAAAGCATTTAGACAGTTACGAATAGAAAGGGATTTTTTAATAAAATGAAAGCCGAATATCATTAATTTCGAATAAGCGGTCTGCCTATTTTGTAAATTTGTTAATGGTTTGTGGGATGGCGTCGGGTCTGGCATCTTCAGGTTTGAGCAGTCAGAACCCGTTATATACGTTTTCCCATACATTTCGCGGTCGTATTTTACACGTAAGGACTGTTTTTTACACCCTAAGGTAGCATACAAGTATACGGCCTGCCTGATGGTATACAGTCACCGTAGCCTACAGACATTGCAACGTCAGGGGTGTTACTCATGTGTTGCCAACCCTCTTCTTAAAGAACCCCATGTTGTAGTCCCTTGGCAATACTTATAAACCTATACCTTGTTTGTAATATGTATATATGTTCTAATAAAAAAAAGCCTTCAAGTGCGAGTCCGACTCACGCTCTGAGGGTTCCGTAAAAAAAATTAAAAAATTTTGCAAATTATTGTTGTTTGTTTGATGTTTTTTTTTATGATAGAACTACAAATTTACGGTTTTCGGATTTTTTCCTTAACTTGTGCTACATGACATTGCATCTTACCAAATTTCATGATTCTGGATGACCGGAAAGTATCCTTATAAGTTTTGATTCTCTTGGAGTGTCAAAATATGCGCACAAACGAGGCATAAACAGCCGTATCTTTTGATTGCATTGATTGAGAAGTTTGATTTTGTCACTGCTCCAAGGTATTACAGACCTGAGTATTTGGTATTAATTTTAGTTTGATAGCTACATCCATTCCTGAGGAAAAGGGTCGCGACAGACAGACGGACAACAAAGTGATCCTTATAAGGGTTCCTTTTAAGGTGCAGAATCCTAAAAATCGAGAAATTTCAAAAGGGTCAAGAAACACATAGACGGCAATAACTTCGTAACTATGGGCACGAGTGGGGCAAGTAAGGGTTCCCTTGCGTGGTATAGAAAGGGGTACACATCTATTTGATTTTACCAGCGCTATCGGTAACCTTAAAATCACACCCAGTGTGATGGCGTTAGGATTTAAAGGCCTGAAGACGTTTTACAGTAAGTGTCTATAGGCAACCATTTTAGTTACCATCAGTATACTTGTTTGTCAGCTTACATAAATAGGTATAACAAACTCAGAACATCTAGCGAATACTGACATTTGTCAAAGATCAGTCCTTTTCTTATTCTATGAGTATCGAGCTCGCTGTACACAACGCGGTGCTAATTCCAACGCTAACTTATGGAAGTGAGAGCTGGGTATGGCAGAGAGAGCATGAAAGTAGAATAAATGCGGTCGAGATGCGAGCATTGCGCAAAATTTGTGGCATAACGCTTACTGACCGCGTTCGTAATGAAGACGTGAGAGAAAGAGTTGGTCTAAAAGAGAGTGTCGGTGTTAAGATAAGAAAGGGCATGCTCCGTTGGTTCGGACATGTAGAAAGAATGCGGGACGAAAGAATGACGAAACAGATATACAATGCAAAAGTGGAAGGATGTAGGAGCCGAGGAAGGCTTACCTATCATGATCAAATTGGTCGTGTTCTATCAGAAGGTGATGTCAGGAGCCCTAGAAACCGGCGAGCGTGCATGAAAAGAGCAGTGATTGTGAAAGAAGCGAGTGAGTTATGTAAGGATCGAGTCGCGTGGCGCTCGGTTCTCTCTGCCTACCCCGTAAGGGATTTGGCGTGAAGTTATAGATAGATAGATAGATAATTATATACAATGACTTACTGATTCCTATGAAACTATGTTAGAAATAATATTTTAATTACATATATTTATCAGCCACAGTTATTTCAAATTATTCATGAGACACGTTTCGGAGATGAAATTAGGGGAACTATTTTGCATAGTGTTTTTTAATGATTTCTAAATAACGGGGTTACTTTGAATCTTTCTCTTTTTCCCGTCACGTTACAGGGAAAATAGATAACACAATATCATGAACACAACAGTTAGGCGTCAATAACATGTTGATCGCCGCATGCCTTTCTCGCACTAATGTATTCCGCCATTAGTATGACTTCGATAGCATCCGAGACTCGAAGCTCAATGCTCACTTGGCTTAGTTCTGTGTTGTAGTTGATGTATTTCATATAATGGATTCCTCCGTAATAAATTATACGGATGCAAAAGTGAAGGTTTTCGTCTCTCCGTTTTAATACATTTTCAGAATAAAAGTATTTCAAATTTTCAGTTGCTCTACTAGTTTTAAGAGAATAACATGAGTGTGTATATTAGCGGAATGCTTATTTTTCTGCAGATATACTAAAACATTTAAGCGATCTTTTTACGCTGAATGTTTTTTGACATGTGTTAATGCTGGTTAGATTTATTTAAGAAGCAAATCCGTTACCTTTAATTACAACATACATATGAAAATAGAGCCATACATAACTGCACGCGCGTACAAACATACGGCCCGCCTGATGTAAAGCGACTACCGTAGCTTTTGAACGCTTGTAATACATCAAATATGCTGACCCGAACACATGTGCAGGCAAGGCGTTCCACTTTTTAATGGTACGACTAAGATAGGAGTTGCCGAACTTTTTGGTACGCGAAGAGATATTCTCAACCGTGGCACTATGACATCGCAAGCCCGCACGTGTGGTTCTATGACGGAAGGGAGAGGGTGGGATAAGGGAAAACAGTTCTTCAGAGCACTCGCCATGGTAAAGGCGGTAAAATACGCTTAGAGAGCCTATGTCCCTATGGAGTTGAAGAGGTTCTAGGTTTTTGGTGACCTCTTCGTCGTCAATTATGCGGATAGCCCGTCGCTGTAACCTATCGAGAGCCTCAAGAAGATACTGTGCGGAGCCGTCCCAGAGATGCGAGCAATACTCCACGCAGGCCCGAACTTGTGTCTTATAAAGCAGACAAAGTTGGTCCGGCGTGAAGAACCGGCGCACCCTGTTCAGGACTCCGAGCTTTCTTGAGGCTGTTGAGATGAGGCTCTCGATGTAATAACGCTGGTTAAAGTCGCAATGAATACCCATACCCAGCATATTCAGGCTATCTCGCATACTGAGGGAAGCACCCTGAAGACTGGGAGTGGGAAGGAAGGGGGACATTTTTGTTGTAAACGCGCAAACATGAGTTTTCTCAGCATTAAACTCAACCAGGTTATTGGAACCCCATTTACTAATGAGATCCAAAACCCGATTCAGTTCAACGACAAGACTCTCACGCCTCTCACCGAATTCTGTCCAACCAGCACCAGGCCGCCCGAAATATCGCCCATGGACCGTACTGTCATCTGCATAACAATGAATATTACCAAGTGGCAGCATGTCATTGATATGCAGAAGAAAGAGGGTGGGCGATAGAACGGAGCCCTGTGGGACACCGGCATTCACTGACATGAACCGCGAAACGCATCCATCTGCAAGGACGCGGATTCTACGCTCATGCAGGAAGCCAGCAATCCAATTACAAAGCTTGAGGGCCAGACCGTATGCCGGAAGTTTGGAGAGAAGTGCTTTGTGCCAGACCCGATCAAACGCCTTGGCGATATCTAGGCTGACTGCCATGGATTCGCCATATTTATCGATTGCCTCCCCCCAGAGGTGCGTCACATACACTAGAAGATCACCCGTTGATCGTTTCAGTCTAAAACCATACTGACGATCATTGATTATGGAGTGATCTTCTAGGTAACGGATCAATTGATTATTAAGGATCCGTTCCATGAATTTGCACAACACTGAAGTTACGGCAATGGGGCGGTAATTCAATGGGTCAGAACGGGCTCCCTTTTTGGGAACCGGCTGCACATTGGCCTCTCTCCAAGCACCCGGAACACAACCGGTCGAGTACGAGAGGCGGAAGTGGCGCGTCAGCACCGGAGACAACTCCGCTGCACATTTTTTAAGAACAATCGCTGGGATACCATCAGGACCACTGGCTTTTCGGACATCGAGTGACTGTAGTTCAAAACGCACATCGCGCTGCCTGATGTGGATATCAGGCATAACGGATCCACTGGAGGGTATTGTTGGTGGTTGCGTGCTACAGTCATCGATCCGGGAGTTAGCCGCAAAAAGGCTGGCCATAAGATCGGCTTTCTCCTGCGGCTGATGCGCCAGTGAGCCATCAGGGCATCGCAGCGGTGGCAGCGAGGGCTGGCAGAAGTTGGCCTGCACGGCTTTGGCCAGTCGCCAGTAGCTACGCGATCCAGTAGGTTGCGCCACTGGTTCCGTGCCGACTCGTGTAACGCGCTGGGCGTCCGCTCTTATGTATGCTCTCTTGCAGATCTTGGTGGCAGTGTTGTAGGCTGATTTCAGTGAGTTAGTATTCGGATCTTTAAGGGCGCGACCCCTGATCCAAGTGCGGTACGCCGCCTGTTTGTTACTAACAGCTTCAGCGCATTCGCGATTAAACCAAGGGCGTCTCCGGCTTTTGATGACGACATCGGAGTGGGGAATGTAGTATTCCATGCCAACGCCGATCTCATCAACAATGGCCGCAGCACTCGCCGTTAGATTCTTCTCACTGAAACAGCGCTGCCCCCATGGGACGGAAGCAAAGTAGTCGCGCATACCGTCCCAATCTGCTTACGAATAGTGCCAGACACGACGCCTAACCTCTGTGGGTTGTGGCGGAATCGCGCTTGGCACTGTACTGGATACTAGGCAGTGGTCAGATGTGCCCAGGGGCGCCCCGACCTCAACCCGGTAGCCAGCAGGGTGGGTGGTTAGCAGTAGATCTAGCAGAGAGGGCTCCTGACCAGCAACATCAGGTATTCTGGTGGGTTGGTGCACCAGTTGCGTCAGGCTGTGCGAAAGAGCGAACGCGTGGGCGGTCCTTCCTGCATGGTTAGTTGTGGAGGATCCCAACCAGGAGTGGTGGTGAGAGTTAAAGTCCCCCAAACATACCATCTCTGCAGTAGGGTACCGCTCCTGCGCTTCATCTGCCGCCCGACCATGTACTCAAAGAGCCGAGTTGTCTCCGTGTCCCTAGTATGGGGTCGGTATAGGCACATGTAAATACGGCTCTGAAGGCCCAGGTTTACATGCACACAGAGGACAGGAAAGGAGGAATCCTGTAGGCAGCGCAGACGGCGACAACATACATCCGAGCGGACAAACAAACAGACCCCGGCTTTCGCGAGGAAATTCTCCTCAAGCACATAACCGGGATACTGGAGGTAGGACGTGTCAGCTGGACGCTGAATCTGTGTCTCCGTCAGGAAGAGCATGGCGGGCCGTGCCGTCTCTTGGTGTTGGTGGACGGCATTAAGGTTAGAGTGGAGTTCGCGGATGTTAGCGAACTCAACCTTGAACAGGGTGGTGGGGGAGTGCACCGCTGTTAGACCATCTTTTCCTATTTGCGCTGTCATGAGTAATGTAAAGAACGGAAGCGTGAAGCGGGAGAGAATTGCCACGACATTGGGGAAGAAACGCGGTGGACTGTTTCTCCATTAGTTTGTCGACAAAGGAGCTGTTCTGTTCCGTCGGACGGAAGGGCCCCCGAACCCCCCTGGAAGTAGTCGTCGTGTCCCCACCATCCGGTCACCAATCGGCACGACGATCTACCCCGAGATTATGCACGGTATGAAAGGGCAGCCTCTCAAGGTCTCTCAAGTCTTGATTGGGCCCCTGTACTATACCGCGGGCGGCCAGCGGAACAACCGTTTCAACGGGTCTCCCTGGCCGACGGGTCAGCTCAGTCCTTCTGACAATGGATAGATAGAATCCACCACTGTTCCCGCAATATCACGTCAACAATCCCCCGAGCACTGGTTATATACCAGCTGATCTCGAAACGCGACGTACTCATAGGTACGCCACTTCACGGGTGTTTCGCCGTGTGTACGGTGGTAGCCAACCAGGCGGGTATTTACCCTACCGCCGGCTGAGATGCTGGAACGTCAGGAAATCCCTTAGTCGCCTCTTACGACACCCAGGGGAAGAGAGGGGGCGGTGATTTTTAGTATTCTTTCTCCGTCACCGCACGGATAAGATAAGATAAGAAACCTCCTCTGCTGATAACACAATACTTACTTAGAAGCTTATACTAGTGACCTCACTCATATGCAGTAACACAACAACCCTCTTGGGAGTTGTTATTTGCCTGCGATTTTCCATGAGGTGGACGTATTTCCCTAGACTGCTTTGAGGGCTGCTTTGATGCGCCTTACCTCTCTTAAAACCGTCCAGACCAAGACAAACAGAAATATCCATGAACACAAATTCCTGTGTGTCAAAGTCGCGTCATTCACGACTGAGCCACCGAGCTCGTCATAACCGTGTGTCATAACCACAGTATAACCACTCGGTTAACAAAACTGCATATTTTCTATAGCACTTTAAGTTGCCAGCAATGTTTGTACCCGTACTGAGATGGATATGAGGCCAAGGAATTCTTCAGGGTATCTTCAATGCCATTTTTCGATCGATCATCGAGAAACACCGTCGAAACAAATAACGAAATGTACTTGGAACCTTATTGTAAGTTACAACACTTACTCGGGATATTTATGTTATGGTAACAACTGATAAGGAATGTTCTTTGCTGCAGTATATCACGCGATTGCATCCGATGCAACATTATATCACTATTTCGGATGACATTATGGTTAGTATGACACAAGTTGATGTAATGTAGATAAAGCTAACGGTTTTAGAAACCTGTACAGAATATTCACAATATGGGTGTAGATAATTCAATTTAAACATATTGAATAATTCAACGGAACATGAAAGGAATTATGAAAAATAAACGTGTGCGTCTCGGGACGCCCGACAGAAGTGATAATTTAAACTAATCTACATATAATTAAAGCTGCCGTATGCGTGAGAGAAAGGGAAGCCAGACAAACTGGCGCCGTAACGCGTTACGTAATGAAGCGGTTTACCGTCCCATAAGAAGTTATTACTTTAAAAACCATGGAGGAAAAAGGTGATTTCCAAGAATATAGAATCACGAAAAATTAATCTGTTGAAAAATAACGCGTCTTTACCATCGGAACGGTTCGTTTTGAATATTTTGTTTCACATTTGTTTTATTATCGTTATGTTAAAGAATTGTTAAGTACCGGATGAATATAATATCTCAGTGGATGCGCCACTTGGTTCACCGAATCATTACATTATTTTTTAAATGTATTATCCCGAAGCTTTCCATTATCAATTTTGGATGAAAATCTCTAGCGAATCTGGCAGATAAACATTCGTTATTGGAGTGGATTTAAAAGTATAATGCAGAAAAGAAAATCGATTTGTTTTATTATTACGGACTAGCTAGTTGGAGTTGGTTGGAATATTTTTTTTTAGCACGTCAGCTGACAAACAAGCACGCGACCTGCCTGGTCCGAGGGGCATCGTAGTCTATAAACATTTGCAATACAGTTATAGCTTGCTCATTACGACCTCCGGTGCTAATGAAGCTCATTTACAGGGGATAGCTGGTAACCTCACTAACGCAAGAATAAGAATATTTCTCACACATACCCTCGTACGACTAACGTGAATGTATATATAGGAGTCATCAATGGAAGTTACTATCATGCTGGAAGGTTTGTGAAAGTAAATTGGCAGCTTCTTGACTCTAGTCTAGAAGTACATAAAAGTTGTTCTTGTTATTAGTAGCTCCGAGAGCATGGAAATCAATATAAGGTATTCTGCAAGGCGTTGTTGTCGCTGGAGCTGTTTCTGCTGCATATCAATGACATGTTGTTAATTGATGGTATTCATTGCTATGTGAACGACAGAACCGGTGACAATTATAACCGTGTTAGCATCTTCCTTTCTTATGTAAAGAAAAGTCTTGCGTCTGACGTCCAGGGTACTCTGACAGAAGTATCCGACTACGACTGATTAAACTTTGTACTGTGCTATATATATATATATATATAACACATTTATTGTTATATATATTATACACATTAATTAAGCATATTATATAAAATTTCCCTTGTGGGGTCGATTTCCACACAGGACAAACATTTGTGTGCATGAACATGTCTGTTTGTCTTGGACTGGGTGTTTACAAGAAAGGTAGTGCGCAAGAAAGCAGCTCGTCTGGGCAAGTCACTCCACTTTCCAAAAAAAACCACAAGCGAAGTATTAGCAGTAAAGGTGTCATCGTGCGAGTGATATATAATGTGTTGCAAGCGTTCATAGACTACAGTAACAACTTTACATTAGATGGGCCGTATACTTGTCTGCCAACCGACGTTGTATAAAAAAAATTGAATGAAAAGGGGAAGATATGTAAACAAATATGCATTGTCGGACAAATTACACAGCAACATCTAGCCTTAAAGCAAGCGAAGCTTGTGATATGGGTACCAAACAACTGATAAACATACGATTTTTTTTGTAAATACATGCTTATTATACGTGGAAAACACTCAGAGCAAGACAAATGGACATGTTCATGTACACAAATGTTTCTACAGGGTGAGAATCGAACCCACGAGCGTTGGTGTCAAAGTAGCGTTATTAACTACTGCGCCACGGACCTTGTCTAAAGATGTTATATCCTTTTCATCACAGAACGGTAAAAATATGCAAAGAAGAACCTGTACAGTATCATATCATAATCATACTCCGCACTAGTTCAGTGTACCGTAGCCCTTAGAATCCATACAAAGTGCTATCGATTAAATACTCACGTCGACTTTAATCTCCGCCACGGGGAAGACTTTCGTCGCCGGTGACTCTTTGGGTACATATCGGTAGAATTCTACCATATTTTTATACCATCGAATAGAGTATAACTGAGCTCCCTCTAGCTCGTATGTGCACAACAGCTCCGCATCCTCGCCCGTTAAAACTGCTTTTGGTACGTGTATTTGGACGGATCTCAGCGTGTTTGCTGTACCTATGGACAAAAGAAAAATACTATTATTCATTGAATAGGAACCATGGATATCTATACATATATATAAAATTGTATAGGTATATAAAATTGTACATATATATATAAAATTGAAGTGTCTGTCTGTGATTTCAAAATAAAGCCTTTATCTTAAGCTCATATTATTATTATCACGTTACCAAAGCGTTTACGCATTTTTAACTTTTTTGTCTGTCTGTCTGTTTGTTTGTCCGGGCTAATCTTCGAAATGGCTGAACCGATTTTGACGGGACTTTCATTGGTAGGTAGAGGACT
This sequence comes from Pyralis farinalis, assembly GCA_947507595.1. Lineage (NCBI taxonomy): Eukaryota > Metazoa > Arthropoda > Insecta > Lepidoptera > Pyralidae > Pyralis > Pyralis farinalis. The sequence continues at coordinate 32,839,705 of OX382260.1, read as the reverse complement.
GTTCAGAGCAGAATATAGGGTACTTTTTATTCCGTAAATATTTAGGGTTCCTGCGTAAAAAATGAAAAACTGTTAAAATTAGGGGGAAATATCTTCCCCTTCGGGGCAATTTTATTTTTATTATTTTCATAGAATACGTATTTTTTGTAACATAAAATAACTACGCATTTTTTATGTAATATAAATAAAATACATATACGTTGCCTCCTGTAAAGGTCAATGGATGGCGCTGTACGAAAATTGAATCGCTCTATGGTTGTTATGGAGAGGCAGGATTTTCTGACACAAGTATTTTATTTACTTAAAAGAAATCCTAAATCGCAACACAGAATTGTAAAAACCTGATAATAAATCTGATTTGATTTGATTTGCATCTACAACCCTGAACTTTGTTTTTTTTTAAACAGAAACAATTTCATGTCTACAGAGAAATAAAGGCTACTAAAAGCCCAAATCTCATGCGTGCGAAGCCGCGGGCTTCTGCTAGTATTTAATAAATAAAGAAAATTGTTTGACAAATTATACAGCGCTATTTAGCACCAACCAGAGCAAAGCTTGTGCTGTGGTTATTAGACAACGGATAAACATACGTAAATACCTTTTTTATGTATATGCATACTCATAACGCTTCGAAAACACCCAGGGGAAGACAAACAGACGTGTTCATGCACACCAATATTTGCCTTGTGTAAGAATCGAACCCACGAGTCGTGTTGCTGAGGTCGCTATTGCTAGCCATTCCACCATCGAGCTCGTTTAATTAACATTGGTTTTCACTCTTCACCCTTCTTATCTTATCTTCTTATATATATATCTATCTTATATTCTTATCTAGTGTTATTCCGTTTCCTAGTCTATTAGCATTTTCAGGTCCGCTAGCTAAGCCTAAGGATTTAGCAAAGACACAGATTGTGTCATGGAGCGACTGCCGTCAGACCTTCATAACTCAGAGGGAAAACCAGACCCTTTTTTTTATACAAAATCAGGAAGCATTCAAGCATGCGACCCAACTGATGTAAAGCAGTTACCGTAGCCTATTAACACTTGTAATATATTAAGTATCACTAGCGCGATGCCTCCCCTCTGCTGCTAACACAGCAACTCCTTAGGAGCTTACTGGTGACCTTACTCACACACAGGAACACAACAACCCTCTAGGAAGGCATTATTAGGCTGCGGTTTTCTGTGAGGTGGAGGTACTTCCCCAGACGGGCTGCTTTAATACGCCCGAGAGGTAGGGCGTATTAAAACATCCACACCAAGATAAACAGACATGTTCATGGACACAAATGTTTGTCTTGTTGTGTGTGAATCGAACCCACAAGCGTTGGTGTCAAAGTTGCGTCATTCACGACTGAGCCACCGAGCTCAGAAGATGCGGCGTTGCTGTGTTGACAGCTGGGTTGGCAAGGCGCCAGCGACATTCATTTTCTTGCCAGCGTTCATAGGTTACTGTAACCGCTTTACATCAGGCGGACAGTATTAACTTGTTTGCTATCCGTCGCAGTTAAAAATATATATATATCCCACCACCACATCAACCCTTACTCATCCCACTGCAGGGATACGGGCCTCTCTTCAACCGAAGGGGTTTGGAGCATACTCCACCACGGTCAAATCCGGATTGACAGAGGCCAGTGTTTTCAAGCCGCCCGAGTGCCACTGACTTAGCTTAACGACTGTCATCTATCGACAACAGCCGTGACCGACGGCTTAATGTGCCCTCCGAAGCATTTTGTTGCGTTGCTTAACCTGCGTGTTTGTTAGAATGACACGCGCTCCGTTGGTCCGGACAAGTAGAAAGAATGCGGGACGAAAGAATGACGAAACAGATATACAATGCAAAAGTGGAAGGATGAAAGAGCCGAGGAAGACTAAGACTATCCTACCATGACCAAATTGGTCGTGTTTTATCAGAAGGTGATGTCAGGAGCCCCAGGAACTGGCGTATATGAAAATAGCTATGAATGTTACAGAAGCGAGTGGAGTATGCCCCTATTCGCAACTGTTCTGTTGAGTAGTTCTGTTGGCAGAACTACTGGTAATTTTTTTCTCATTAGTTCTGTCCACAGAACAAATGGGAAAGCAATTCCTACCTGTTCTGTTGAGTAGATCTGTTGGCAGAACTACTGGTATTTTTTTTCTCATTAGTTCTGTCCACAGAACAAATGGGAAAGCAATTCCCACCTGTTCTGCTGAGTAGTTCTGTTGGCAGAACTACTGGTAATTTTTTTCACATTAGTTCTGTCCACAGAACTGTTTTGTTGCGTAGGTCGCCACGAACCTTGTGATTCAAACTATTTACTTCTCCATGCAATCAATTATCAAGTACTGGCCACTTGAGGTATTTATTCTTCATTTGTTTCCTGACGTAAATGTCACGTTTACAAATTTTTATTTCAAGGGTTTCAAGAGTATCTTGAAGAGGGCAATAATATATTGAAAAGGGTTGTTGTTGTCAGTTTCGTGAGAGAGTTTAACATAATAAGGCGACCGCGTCTTATGGCGCTCCTGACGTGAGATATACATACATATACAAGACATAATTCACCTACGTATGTGTCAAATAAGTACGTTACACGCTGACGTTACACAAGTTTATAACTTGTCGTAAAAATCGGCTACTTTCAAATGTACTCAACTTGTTTACAGCAAAATGTCTAGCCAGCAAATATTCATCTTGTATCTCTTGGAGACTTGAACCACTCTGCTAAATAAGTCTCGAGACTATAAAAAGTGCGAGGACCTGTTCATTGTACTAACAATGGACGATGTTTACGAGTAACTCAGATTGGTTTCTGCTGATATTATATACAGATATTGGTGAAAATTATACTTTTATGAACAATATTGAAAAGGATATACAATTTTGACGAGCTCGGTGGCGCAGTGGTTAATATCTCCGCTTTGATAAGGACGCTACGAGCGTCGTAGCGAGCGAACGGTTCGATGCCCACACAGGACAAACATTTGTGTGCATGAACTTCTATGTTTGTCTTAGGCGGGCTAACATCGTGCCCTACCTCTCTTTCACCAGAGCCTCATCTGTTGATAAGCAGAGTGCACCACGTGCAGGTGAAGTTGGCTTTGGCTATAAAGGTGACATTGAGCTAACTTCCCAAGTATAAGTATGGGCCAACTTTCGTAAGAAATATTACAAAGCATCTACCTCCACCGAGCAGAAGACCGCAGCCAAATAACAACTCGCACACACTGTAGAGTTATTTTGTTCCTGCGAGTGTGTGAAGTTATCAGCTTCTGAAGTGTTGTTGTTTATTTATCGATACTATTTGCATTGCAAGCGTTCTTAAGCTACGACAAGTATTTTACATTAGATGGGACGTATGCTTGTTTGCCTAACGACTATAAAAAAAATAATATAAAAAACCACATATCTCATATCTCAATGAGGGTAAAATATCAGTAAATAAATATTCTGCCGTTTGTTTAAAAAACTTAAAAATATAATAAACGATAATATATATATCATAATATTTTTGTTAATATTAAAAAATAATTTTAACCAAAATATTATATTATCTAGATAATATCTAGATTCAATCAATGACTGATTAAACATCAATAACATGAGATCAATGTATACATATATAGGTAAAAAAAATGTGTTTTAATTATCGATCCCCCATTTAGTACTCGTATAATTAAGCGGTCACGTCATAGCCGCGGATGGGTTTTGGTCAGAATGACAACGCTTTTCAATAAAAGCAAAAGTATACGAAACTATTTTTAATATTCATCTATCACAAAGATTTATCTCAGGAAAGCATTTCATTAGGCATACTTGAAATTTGATAATATAATTTTTCCCTATCTGTCATGTTCGCAATCTGAAAGAAGGAGAATAATTTAAATTTGTATAATTCTGCTAGTGTTCGCAACAAACATTGTTCAATACTACCTACCGAGTCCAATCGTGCTATCTACCAAGTCCAATCGTGCTATCTACCAAGTCCAATCGTGCTATCTACCAAGTCCAATCGTGCTATCTACCAAGTCCAATCGTGCTACCTACCAAGTCCAATCGTGAATCAAAATCATACAGGGACCCACTGAAATGCTTACAAAAAAAAATCATCAAAATATGTTTTTTCTCTCTACCTAACCCGCAAGGGACCTGGCGTGAGAGATATATATATACATGCATGTTTTGTCGTTTGGAAAGAGTTCAGTGACATGCACGTGTACTTAAGAAATATATATATATATATATATATATATATATATATATATATATATATATATATATATATATATACGTATAATCCATAGGAAACCTAAAACCGGCCTATTTTCATAGATCTCGAGAAAAATAACTCATTAAACTCAAGGTCTCAAGGATGGTGACCGATTCGCACTTGACAGTTATTTATTTAAGTATTTGTATACTTTTGATTGCAGACCAACAATCTTGTAGAAATATAATAATTACAATTCTTTTGAATAATCTTAATAAAAATGTAACAAGTTGGTTAACAAACTGTCATCAAGTAGAATAAAACAATAAAAAAATCTACTTAAAGTTAGTGCAGAAAATAAAAGGAAAGGAAATAGGTTCTTTATGAGCCATTGAAAAAATAAAAACTTCACGAAACCCTTCTTTTGTCGGCACTCTAAAGAAGTCTGGTATAATAGCCAATTTATTTCGGCGTCATTGCTCTGACACCCTATATAAAGTTAACGTCCGCTATTTTGACCCTCTGTCACGGATAGAAATAAAAGAAGGCATTAAAATTGAAAAGAAAACAATAGCGAGTTGGGTTGATCGCGCACTAAGCGTACTAGGAGCGCAGAGACCTCGTAGAGTTCCATCATAAGATTTTATGATAACACCCGTGCAGTACATTTTTACCGTGGAAGGCACCCTCGAAGGTGAGGCAAGTAAATATCCAGTTTACGGCAGCTCGTTAGAAGTTGGGTCATAACGTTAAACGACGTCCCTGTTATCGCCGCTTTTTGCTCTTCAAATCTGGGTCTTAATACTCCTCGAACTTATGATTGCCTGGTACGTGTGTCCTGATTGAAATACATTTTGAGAACGATAAATTCGAAAAAGAGAACGATTTAATTGTGTTCGAAGATTGATGATAGCACTTTCTATTTAATTACGAATTTTCGCGTTAGTTTATTTCGCCGTTTTCTCACACTAAAGTTTATGGAATGACTTATATAGCCGATACACACTTATATAACCGATGAACTTATATTATGATACGATTATCCGCCGATGTCCCTCCCAATACCGTCCTTTTCCTATTCGTCCTCGGAATCACTATTATTGGTCAGTACCAGGCACATGTGAAACTTTGAAGCAGATGTCATGCCACTAACAGTCAAGAGAATGATTCGCTCATAAAAGATTTTAAAAATTATGCGCAGTATTTTTTCCCTTTTTCTTTTTCCTCAATTATTTCTCACAAGCACTATGATTGAAGACGTGAGAGAAAGAGTTGGTCTAAAAGAGAGTGTCGGTGTTAAGATAAGAAAGGGCATGCTCCGTTGGTTCGGACATGTAGAAAGAATGCGGGACGAAAGAATGACGAAACAGATATACAATGCAAAAGTGGAAGGATGTAGGAGCCGAGGAAGGCCGAGACTAACCTACCATGACCAAATTGGTCGTGTTTTATCAGAAGGTGATGTCAGAAGCCCCAGGAACCGGCGAGCGTGCATGAAAAGAGCTATGAATGTCACAGAAGCGAGTGAAGTATGCAAGGACCGTGTCTTATGGCGCTCGGTTCTCTCTGCCTACCCCGCAAGGGACTTGGCGTGAAGATATACATACATATACACTATGATTGCTTGGTTTAATTTCAGAGAAATATACGAAAATAGTTTTTATATCGAAATTAGTTTACATGAGTGGATATTATTTGTTTGAATACATGTCGATATTATACATAATACTAGCTGACCCGGCGAACTTCGTATCGTCTCAGAATCAATAAATGTTTGAAATTTTGAAGTTTTAAGTGTTCTACATTTTTGTATGCAGTAGACCAGCGGCTTAATTATGAATTGTATTCCGATAGTCGGTAATTGCTTGGAGAAACCTGCGGCAGACAGATCGTAGCAATGCAACTCACATGTTTGCCGTCAGCTGAAATTTCGTCTCATAGTGCCACGGAGTCGATGATTTGAGACAAGCGTTTATTTCACCGGCAGCGGTCGATCTTGAAATGGCTGGTAGTATTTGACGGAAATCGCCACGCAGTAGAATTATTGCGCCTCCAAAACATTCCGACTCATTACTCAGATCGTTAATCGCACACTTCCTTCTGTTGGGGGTTCAACAATATTTTTTTTCCGTGTTTTAATAGTTATTCTGCTATTCGGGGCGGAGACAAATCCAACTAAACAAAGATCATAAAAATTAGTCCTGCCGTTCGCGGCCGCCAAATCATCAAAAATACATTGTGTAGTCATGACGACCACGTGACGCTCGATTATCTATGCGTGCGCAATGGACCTGACGTGAAGATAGATGAAAAATAAGTTTCAAACAATCATAGTAATGGCCAAAGGAATATACAGAGACATCCGACTCGTCCTTCATCAATTTTCTATTCTAACATAATCTACCTCCAAAACACCGAATATTTACACTAGGAGACGAACTTTAAGCCTTGTTTAAGATGTCTTTGATTAAAACAACTCACGTTGTTGTCACAAACTCCTCTCCCAAGGCCTGTTATTATTTGTTGTTCAAGTTTGAAAGTAAATTGAGTATTTATTGGTATTCTCTACAAAGGAATGCTAAAACATCAGACAAAGATCTTGAATATCAGCATCGTTTTGCTGTTGCTGTTTTTACAAACCTACACACAAAGGTTAGTTCAAAGGCACCTGTGCACTTGCTGGCTAATGTATATTTAAGTTTACACGTCTACCAATATAGATGCAATACCAAGTGTACGATGCAAGTGAATATAAACCGTAGAGTAGTATTTCTCAAATATCTTTAATGTACAGATTTCTTCACACCCGACTCGCTTCTTTAACATTCATTGTTCTTTTCATGCATGCTCGCCGGCTTCTAAGGCGATTATATATATAGATATTATATATAGATTATAATATTAAAACTTTCGTTCTGACAGTCCTCAGTCTGTCAAATGTATAAGAAAGCTCATTTGTCGTTACTTCAAGTAACATCGTGTTTGGTTAACATCATTATAACACGATAATAGGTGAAAGTTTAAAATAACAGCTTGAATTAAACAATTTTTAACGGAAGTATCGCGTGTTTTATTTATTTTGTTGAACCTGACGTTTCGAACGCTTTGCAGCGTCCGTGGTCGCAGGAAGACTAAGGTGGTATTTGTCTTACATTAGTTATTCAATTATTACATCTACCGACATGGATGGATTAATTATATATGTTCCGATTCACACAAAAATCGCTCACAGTGTCTGAACGTTTGTTAGTATATCTCTGGGTTTGTGACTTGATTATTTTTAGAACTGGATCCCAAGCAGGTGGTACTTGCCAACCATCTTCTCGTCAGTCGTCGTCAATACTCAAACGTCAGGTTTAACAAAATAAATAAAACACACGATACAACCGTTAAAAATTGTTTAATTCAATGTGTAACAATCGCGAAAACTTAAGACAATACTAAAATAACAGCTATTAGAAAATAACAAAACACTGTTATTTGTTATTACAAAATAGGCCTTATTGCAATCTGTGCTCACTGGAGGAACACAAAAAGCCTCTCGGAAGTTCTTACTTGTGGCTACGTTTTCTTTTTGAGATGGAAGTACTTCCCCAGTCGGGTTGCTTTGATTCGTCCTACTTCTCTTAAACTGTTATACAATGCTAGTGTTGGAGGATTTCTACAATCTGGAGACACATTGAAAGAACATTAACATTAGTGTAATCGATATATATTATGACCTGCAGATGTGCAGTAGTGGATAAAGAACCAGCCTAGTGACCAACAAGTCCCCGGTTCGAATCCTATCATGTACCACTAAATTCGTGTTTTCGGATTTATGTACATATTTTTTATGTACAACATCGTGAGGAAACCTGCACGTCCAAGAAATTATATTTCGAAAGACGTGTGCCTTGACCTAAGAGTGATCTTGTTTTCCCTTTGAGTTGCGTAGGTCTGACGGCAGTCGATCCATGTAAAAAATAGTATCTTCGCTAAATGTATTAGACTTAGGAAGCGAACCCCGCCAGCTCCAAACCTGCTCTTAGTGCACGCTACTAATTAACAAACGAGTCTCTGGCGAAAGAGAGATAGAGCGGATCAAACCAGCCAGCCTGGGGAGGTACCACCACCTCACAAAATTTGGAAATACTTGTGTTCCTGTTCTTTTTATACAAACATACGGCCCACCTAATATAAAGCAGTTATCGTAGCCTATGCCACCTCTGCAGTTAACTAGGCTTGTACTCCTTAGGAACTTAGAGCGAGTGAAGATAGCAGTAAGCTCCTGAAGATTTGTTGTGTTATCAGGGGTGGTAGCGGGTTAGCTACACTTCTTGTATTGCAGGCTACCTTTACATATGTAGGCCGTACGTACACGTACGTGTTTACCTCCCGACGTTACATAAAAATATAGCGTTAATAGATTCAGGCGTTACTTTGCGAAAGTCAAATTTACAGGTATCTTGATCTAAGGATGAGGATGATAATGGTGATGCCTGAGGATGCCTTGTGGAGAGGCGAAACACACATTCCAGATGGCGAACACTCGCAGAGACGACCGGAGCAGCCATGTCAGCGGCGGCACGCATCTACTAACGGTAGTGGGTGGGTGCCGGCCGGCAGTAGTTTGCACGAAGTAATCGGGAGCGGAAGCACACAGAGTAGTTTAGATCAAACTGCCTATAAAAATATATTTATATAATAGTATAAAAATCAACGCTAACTTATGGAAGTGAGAGCTGGGTATGGTAGAGAGAGCATGAAAGTAGAATAAATGCGGTCGAGATGAGAGCATGGCGCAAAATTTGTGGCATACTTATATTGGTCTGAAAGAGAGTGTCGGTGTTAAGATAAGAAAGGGCATGCTCCGTTGGTTGGACATGTAGAAAGAATGCGAGACTAAAGAATGACGAAACAGATATCAATGCAAAAGTGGAAGGATGTAGGAGCCGAGGAAGACCGAGACTAACCTATCATGACCAAATTGGTCGTGTTTTATCAGAAGGTGATATCAGGAGCCCCAGGAACCGGCGAGCGTGCATGAAAAGAGCTATGAATGTCACAGAAGCGAGTGAAGTATGCAAGGACCGCGTCTTATGGCGCTCGGTTCTCTCTGCCTACCTCGCAAGGGACTTAGCGTGAAGATACATATACATAAAAATCAATTTCTCGACCATTGGCGTTGACGAGAAATCTTCTGAACATCGAAAACCAATATTATATAAAACTCGTATCGGATCGCGTGCGTCCGCATAAAATATGCTCCCTGTATGGTATTAAAATAATACCGCTCCAAAGCCGTGATCTCCAAATAGTATTCCATTTGCGCAAACAAACCATAAATTTGGTGATTTAAAAAGCTTTTATCTCTTTGTTTGCCCCACTGCTGGCGGTATCGCGCTGAATATCAAAATCGGCACGGACGGAATATCATAGTTCAATGGTTTATACTATCCTCTGAATATATACTTGAAGATCCGCAAAAATTTAATGTCTGCGCTCTCTGTTTACAATTTTAAGCTTTTACGTCCAATACATAGTTATCTTTTTTTTCTTTTTTTTATACAACGTCGGGAGGCATTCAAGCAACAGCCCATGGTAGTTACCGTAGCCTATTAACGCTTGTAATAAATTAAGAATCACTCGCGCGATGCCTCCTCTGCTGCTGACACAAAAACTCCTTAGGAGCTTACTGGTGACCTCACTCACACGCAGGAACGCAACAACCCTCTAGGGAGTTGTTATTTGGCTGCGGTTTTCTGTGAGGTGGAGGTAATTCCCCAGACGGGCTGCTTTGAAGCGCCCTACCTCTCTTAAAACATCTAGACCAAGACAAACAGTTCATGCACACAAATGTTTGTCTTGTATGGGAATCGAACAAACGAGCGTTGGTGTCAAAGTCGCGTCTTCCACGACTGAGCCACCGAGCTCGTTAAAATTTTATCTGTTTCACTATGTTGTATCTGAAGGAAGAAAACGAGCGATTACCAATGTGAGGGTATTAAGAGGGGTTTTTGACCACAAGTGGTGCAAATAGGTACTGTTTCCCGATTGATAAAGACAATGCTGCAAATATAATTGTGGATGATGATTGGGTGTTCAGAACATGGTGGAAAACATTTTTATGGGCTACTAGTATCTTAGTGAACACATATTTTACTCCCCTACCAAATGATAATCACAGAAGGTATTGATTAAAATGCTAGAACGTGGACTAATCTATCATCATCTTCCTAACGTTATGCCTATTCCTAATCCATTAGGATTAACGGGATTTGCTACCTAAACCTAAGGATTTGGCGAATATACTGATGGATTTCCTCACGATGTTTTTCTTCATCGTTGAGCAAGCGATAGGTACACATATGTACATAAATCCGGAAACACGAATGCAGTAGTACATGCATCCACCAGAATTCAAACCAGGAATCGTCGGATAATAGGTCGGTTTTTTATCCACTAAGCTATCATTGCTCACTATAAAATACGGTATCTTTTTTGTTTATACAGCTAAGGTGGTAAACGAGCGCACGGCCTTCCTGATGGTAAGCAGTTACCGTAGCCTATGGACATTTGCAACACCAGGGGTGTCACTCTTGCGTTGCCGACTCTGTGATTCTCTCTTCATGTAAAGTCCCTTGCGGAGTATACAGAGAAAACCCTATGCCAAATAGCCGATTTCTTACAAACCTCACTCGCTTTTCTAACATTTATAGCTCTTTTCATGCTAGCTCTGGTTGCATGGACTCCTGCTTGGTTGTGATTAGAAGCTTCTTGACCTTCCTGGTCTTTTCCCTTACAATAGAGAAATAATAGAGAAATTTGGCATTTACAGTTTTCCTTTACTTTAATATAATTTATTGTTAATTTAAAATACTTTGATGTTTCACAAGTAAAATTGTGATTGATTGATTAATAAGAAAAAACAACTATTAATTTTTAGTTTCTTGCTAATTCTAAAATAATTCACCATAAACATATGGTAAAATAGTCCATAACAGTTAAATTCAACATTTAAGAAACGCCTATTAAAAATAAATTGTATTTTTTAATTTTCATGTGTCTTTTTGTGTCTGGGGTTTTTTAATTTTATTTCATACTTTTTTAAATTACTAGACACCATTCCTACATTTACATAAATATTTTCCGGGGCGAAACGCATAACTGTACCAGGAGATCTGGTTTGCGGAAACCAGCTTCTTCGACTATATTATTAAAGATATGGTTTAAATCTCATAATAGTGTTTACAAATCATTGAGGAATGCTCTCGTGCGAAGACAGTGCAGGCTGCAGCAACATTTCACAGTGCAGATAATATCTTCAATATTAAACGTATGTACTTAAATCTCACATCAATGCTACTAACCGTTGTAAATAGCCCTCGTAAGAAGGGTCACCGCAACTGATGCTTCATCAGTTCTGATTGCAAAATTTCAAGCTATAAGTTTATAGGAAGGGTTTCTAATTTGGCTTATAAGATTTGACCTCTACACGGCAAGTTATCTACTACTGAATTGGACGTGTGGAAGTTAGTTCAATCTCAAAAAATGAGCTGATAGTCTTCAAACACCTTGATAGATCTTCGTAATCATCTAAGTATCTTTAGGAAAACTATAAGTACCAATTATTCCAATGATGATCTGATGTGAAAACCCTCACTGCCTACGATTCATCTAGTTTTATTATTACAACTACTACTACAACTTTACGCCAGATCCCTTGCGGGGCAGTGAGAGAGAATCGAGCGTCGCGTGACTCGATCCTTACATACCTCCGTCGCTTCTTTAATATTCATTGCTCTTCTCATGCACGCTCGCCGGGTTCTAAGGCTCCTGACATCCCTCTATTTTTGCGTTGTATATCTGTTTCGTAATTCTTTCTTGCTACGTTCATTTCACATGTCCGAACCAGAGGAGCATGCCTCTTCTTATTTTAACACCGACGCTCTCTTTCAGACCAACTCTGTTTCTAACATCATCATTGTGCATACGGTCTACAAGCGTTACGTCACAAATTTTGCACAACGCTAGCATTTCGACCGCAATTATCCTACTTTTATTATTACCATTACTTATAAGCTAAGATTAATTGGCTCAATTGTTATTCGTGATGGTAATTAATATTAAAATCTCACTATCTGTCTATCTAACTATGGTAGAATATGTATGTGTGTATGTATATGTATATTATGTATATGTGGGTGTATATGTATGTCTACATGTGTGTATTTGGTGTTGCTATATGTACATTGTTGTCCTGTCACTTATCTGCTCGTTACACTCATCTTAAATATTGTTATTATTATTATTATTTTCGATTATATAGTATGTTGAGTTTAAGTATATGAATCTATGTGTGTAAATAGGTATAGTCATAAATGCACCACTACCTACTACTTGTATTTTAATGATTGTTTCTCTTCCTTTGATATGGTTGTCTGGAAGAGATCGCTTTATATATAAGACCGCCCATTGTACTCTTTCAATAACATGTTACTTAAATGTATTAATTTTGGGGCAATAAAGTGTATTCTATTCTATTCTATTCTATTATACTCTGCAAATTAGTGTTGGTAATCAAATAGAAACAAATAACACCTGAGCTAGATGAATAATACATTACCAATTTTCTCCAATGTAGATCACATTTGTACATCTGCACATTCTCATAACGAGCTCAGCGGCGCAGTCATGCTACTTTGACACCATCGCTCATGGTTTCAATTCCCACATAGGACAAAGATTTGTGTGCATGGACAATGGACATGTCTGTTTGTCTGGGTCACGGTGTTTTCAAGAGAGGTACGATGCATTAAAGCAGCCCGTTAGGTATTAACTGGGCAAGGTAGTAGCTGTGTTAGCAGGCAGAGGCGGCATCACACGAGCAGTACTTAATGTATTGTACGCATTCATAGGCTACGGTAACCGCTTTGCATCAGGTGCACCTTATGCTTGTATGTCCTTTTGCGCCTTGACAATGGTTCGTAGCTCATGGCGTAGGAAGTGAACTATATTTAGGTTTCGAAAAGGTAGAGTTCGAGTAGAGTTATGCTGAGATGGTTTGGTCATTTAGAAAGAATGAATGACAAAAGAGTTACGAAAGAAAGTGTATCAAGCAAGAGTGAATGGTGATATCGGGAGGAGCCGCCCTAGGTGCACACAAATTGGTGATGTGTCGAAAAAGGGCCAAACCAAAAGCATCCTGGAGCTCTGTAGTACAGGTTTCACACCTAGTTCAGACTCCAGACTCTCACAAGGACTACTTAATTATGACTCTAAACCAACTTGTAAGTACCAAAATTGTGTAACCTTGTAAAGCCAAATTGTGTAGCAGGGCATATTACAAAGTATCTGACTATATTAATGATAAAAATGCCTGGGATTGAGTCGATCCAATTATAATGTAATTAATAAATTATGTAAATTTGTTTGGATACCAAAAGAGGGATGCCTGAGTTTTTTGGCAGTATTTTTATCAGTGCACACCTAGTCAGGAACTGCACGGTAGGGAAAAAAATTGTGACGATTCCAAACGAATGTAGCCATTTTTACGGAATAAAAAGATTTTGACTTTGACTTTAGAAGTAAATAAAGCATATTATTATTATATCCAAAACCGAAGAGCATACATGAAGAGATTGATGAGTGTGGAAGAAGCGAGACGGGTATGATTAGATTAACTTTATTTGCATGAATAAAGTATAATTCAATTGATGTCATTAACAATTATACGTAGTCCGTTCTTATTCTGCCACTAACAGCAGCGTGCAAATATTACATTGATTATAACTAAGCAACTGACATTATGTTTGGATCGGTCCACCTGGTGTTCTATAGTCTCTGCCTACCCCAATGTGAGATAGGCATGGTGATATACATGTATGTAAGGTAGAGTTCGTGATCTATTGTACACATATTCCAAACCTTGCTTGTTGTGATGCCGTTGCACCTTGCGTCCTGACGTTTTCCAGTGCAGCTGTGAACAGTTTCGGGGAGATTGGACAGTTTATCAGCTGATTGGATTTGAACTCCTAGATGCTGGGCATTATCATCGTAGCAATATATACAATACGTGTTGAAATACCTAGCGGGTACTTGATATCGCTGCAAATATAATAGAATGAACCAAGTTTCGATAGATAGATATTGACAAGCTCGGTGGCGCAGCGGTTAACAACGTGACTTTGATTATTAACGCTCGTGGGTTCGATTCCCACACAGGATACACATTTGAGTGCATGAACATGTGTATTTGTTTTGGTTTGGGTATTTTTAGGCCAGGTAGGGCTTATTAAAGCAGCCCGTCTGGGGACGTACCGCCACCTCTAAGAAAACCGCAGCCTTATAACTCCCTGTAGGGTTGCTGTTCCTGTGTCCTGCGCGTAAGTGTGATCGCCAGTATGCTCCTAAGGAGTAGCTATGTTAGCAGCAAAGGTGGCATCTCGCGAGTGATACTTAATGTATTACAATCGTTCATAGGCTACAGTAACCGCTTTACATCAGGTGGACTGTATGCTTGTATGCCTCTCGACGTTGTATAAAAAAGGCTCTTATGACAAGCTCGGTGACGGAGTGATTAGCAATGATACTATGACACTGACGCTCCTGGGTTCGATTCCCACACAGGACAAACAGTTGTGTACATGAACATGTCTGTTGTGTTTTGGTGTGGATCTTTTCAAGAGAGATAGGGCACATCAAAGTAAGTTGGTGAAGTACCTCGATCTCACAGAATAACCGCAGCAAAATAACAACTTCCTTGAGGGTTGGTGTGTTTTGCGAGTGAGCGCGGTTACCAGTACTCCTAAAGAGTTACTGTCTTATCAACAGGCGTATACTTAAATGCCTCCTGACGTTGTATGAATAATGCCAATTTGATCATGCTACGAAACATGTTATTCTAACCACTAGCATCTACAACCCCTGAGGATGCCTCGTGGAGAGGCGAAAGCAGCCAGGGCAGCAACGGTGGCGGGTGCATGCGGTTCACATTTCAGATGGTAAACACTCGCAGAGACGACCAGAGCAGCCGTGGCAGCGGCGGCATGCATCTAATAACGGTAGTGGGTGGGTGCCGGCCGGCAGTAGTTCGCACGAACTAATCGGGAGCGGAAGCACACAAAGTAGTTTAGATCAAATTGCCTGTAAATTAGTCACGGGTCACCCGGCAGATGTGAAACATCTTAGTGAATATAATTTTTTTTAATAAATAAAAATCAAAAACCATCGGACAGATATGGTAAACAGCTCAAGCAGAGAAGCAACGGAGTGTCTAGTATGCGCACGTACATACGCAAAGAAGACGAGAGTGGCGGCGTAAAGGGGGCATGACGGCATGATTGAGTGTCATGCTATTTGCCGTTACGGCATACGGTTCGGCTTTGCTGCCAAAGCGTGCCAATAGATGTTTCGCATCAAAAAGACTCAAAGTCGACGTAACACTCGAAAGTTATATTATAATGTCAAATTGTACACTGTATTTTTCTGTACTGTGAATTCTATATACAATCTGTCTCAAATAATGTTGAAAATGGTCGCACCGTGCATGGCGTGACATGCAGTAATGACCATCTCATCTCATATTCTATGATATACGTGACCCATGTTTGTTGTGATGTATGTTGATCCTATGTCGCCATCATCCGAGCGTTAGTGCTGGTCCGCTTTCCAAGTTCAACTATATATATATATATATATATATATATATATATATATATATATATATATATATATATATATATATATATAATAAATAAATATTGTCGAACAAATTACACAGCGCCACCTAGCCCCAAAGTAAGCGAAACTTGTGTTATGGGTACTAGAAAACTGATAAACATATTTTTTTTTGTAAATACATTTTTTTTTGTAAATACATACTTATTATACATAGAAAATACCCAGACCAATACAAACAGACATGTTCATGCACACAAATGTTTGTACTGTGTGGGAATCGAACCCACGAGCGTTGGTGTCAAAGTAGCGTAACAGCGCGTTTCACCACTGCGCCACCGAGCTCGTCAAAGCATAAACAAATATATATTCGGAATTCACTTCATAATTTTGGCCTTTTAGAATACATATATATATATAAATATATAAGGGCTTTACCCGATCCCGATATTTGAAGAATTATTAAAATACTTATGTTATCATTGGCAACAGATTTTGTTACATTGTGATAAAAACAAAATGGCGGATTTTGTACTTCATATTGTGCAGACTGAAGAAAAAAAGACATATTTGTCATCTCGAGGATAAATTGGCAACGTGTGATAGTGATAAAAAGAACGATGTTTATATAAAGTGGTATCATTTTATTTTCCCCGGAAAATATTACGAAGCAGAGGTTATCACTTTCCATATTTAATGATGTTTTTCTTTACTCAAATTACCGTAAATTATACATAAATTGTATTGAAAATTAATACTATTGTTTAAGGTTCAATGTTGCTTCTTTTTTTAGTTAATAGATTCAGGCGTTATTTTGCGAAAGTCAAATTGCATGCTTCTTTTTTTATTTAGGAAGATAGATTAATGGTTTAAAATTTCCACTAATTTGCATGCGTGAGAAATGGAACATTCTCTGATAGTAGAAGTGAAACATACAGTCCTGTCTCTGGTTTTAGTAGCGTCTTGGTAGTTTATGGCATCTTATATACGAAAATCAATATTTGTTTGTTTGTTCATACCTATATTTTGCGCTGACATACCATTTATACCATTGTGATAAGACTTTGTCAACATAATGCTCGCAATTGCGCGAAGATTATAATATAAAAACATATTAATAAATATATATATATATTAAATACGGAAGCGGTGAGTTGGGAAAGTAGTTGTCAAGTTGGTAGTTGTTGTAGTTGTTTTATGGATGCTTACAAATAGACATGGAAGTGTCATTATAAAGGGTGCCAATATACGTAGGTTTACGATGCAATGAAGAAGATGATAAATAGCCAAAAAGGTAAGTCAATTCCATTCAAAGTATATGTCAAAAACTTAAAAGAGCCTTTCATTAATGTGTCAACGGAACCGGAAAAGTTGGTACAAAATTCTGCAAAGTTAGCGGTCGCCGCGTACTTGAAGAAATATTTTAAAATTAGTCTATACGCCCTGATGTGGACACATGCCAACAACAAAATCTGTTTTTTTAATGAGAAAAACAAACTCCACGAACTACGAACTGCGGCGACTGTGGCCAATTTGACTATGCCTATCATTTATTGATGGAGTGTGTCCGAAAAACGGAGAGACTGTTATAAATGAGTAGCCTAACCTTAAATAAAGGGCATTTGGGTAATATACAAACTGTGTTAGCAGACGCTACTTTAGAGGCTGTGACCCAATGTTACCATCTGGCAGAGGCTGCCTAACACGAGATATATTTTTAACTTAGTTAAGATAATGAGAACGCTACTGATATTTATTTAAATAAAAGCTTTTATGAATAAAAATATGATTTTTTTTTCTTTAATTTTTTTGACAGATCGTCGAGTGGCAAACAAGTAAATTAGAAACCGGCCTAATGAGCAACAGGTCCCCAGTTCAAATCCTGGCATAGGTATACTACTAAATTCGTGTTTTCGGATATATGTACATATTTATAATTGTCACTTGCTCGACGTAGTCCAAGAAATTGTGACCTATCTAAGAATGGTCTGGTTTTCCCTCTGGATTGTGGAGGTCTGTCGGCAGTCGCTTCATGTAAAAAATCCGTATCTTCGCCAAATCCTTAGGCTTAGGTAGCGGACCCCGTCAATACTATCGCATTAGAGATAACTAACGGGATAGAGCGAAGAAGTAGAATTCCAGAGGCGAACAAGCGTAGTGATATGAAGTGTAAACCTTTACAGTACAAGAAGTTTCGCTCAAACCTTGACACTCCGGTTGGTAATACAGCAGCTTTCAAAAGCTTATTGATAACCTCATTAACTCGTAGGATCACAACATCTCTCCAGCGAGAACCACAGACAGAAAGCTACCGAAACAACTACTCGTATAATGGCCACCTCCTTTATTACGAGACCAGCTCAATCTTACCACGTTACTGTATTGTTAACAGTACTATACTGTCTTCTTCCACCTACGTCTAAGGATCTGGCGAAGATACTGACTGTGACATGGAGTGGCTGCCGTCAGATGTTCACAATCCATATGAAAAAGCATACCTAACCAAGCAGGTTAGGTCACATATCTCTCGAAATATAATTTTAAGTCGTACGGGTTTCCTCACGAGGTTTTCTCTCACGGCCATCGGATTTGAATTTCGAATTTACCACTAAATATGTACTAGAATTCGAACCAGCGGTCAGCTGGTTGGTAAGCTGGTTTTTATCCACTAAGCTATCACTACTCGAACTTTGGTCTACTGAATACAATACTACAGAAATATTTAAAATAGGAAGATACAGGTTAGCCTTTCTCGATAAACTGTCAGGTGGCAAACAAGTACACAGCGAGTACAATGTGAAGCGGTAACCGAAACCTGTAAATACTTATAGGACAAAGTCACTTATTTAGAAGTGTTTATTGAGATAAGGAGTTGTTTTTAGGGTTCCGTACCCAAAGGGTAAAACGGAACCCTATTACTGAGGCTTCGCTGTCCGTCCGTCCGTCTGTCACCAGGCTGTATCTCATGAACCGTGACAGTTAGATAGTTGAAATTTTCACAGATGATGTATTTCTGTTGCCGCTATAACAACAAATACTAAAAAATAGAATATAATAAATATTTACGGGGGCTCCCATACAACAAACGTGATTTTTAGGGTTCCGTACCCAAAGGGTAAAACGGAACCCTATTGCTGAGGCTCCGCTGTCCGTCCGTCCGTCCGTCCGTCCGTCCGTCCGTCCGTCCGTCCGTCCGTCCGTCTGTCACCAGGCTGTATCTCTTGAACCGTGATAGCTAGACAGTTAAAATTTTCACAGATGATGTATTTCTATTGCCGCTATAACAACAAATACTAAAAAATAGAATAAAATAAATATTTAAGGGGGCTCCCATACAACAAACGTGATTTTTTTGCTGTTTTTATAGATAATGGTACGGAACCCTTCGTGCGCGAGTCCGA
The DNA here is from genome assembly GCA_947507595.1 of Pyralis farinalis. Taxonomy (NCBI): domain Eukaryota; kingdom Metazoa; phylum Arthropoda; class Insecta; order Lepidoptera; family Pyralidae; genus Pyralis; species Pyralis farinalis. The sequence goes on along the minus strand of OX382260.1, from coordinate 32,820,447 downwards.
CTCGCACTTGGCCGATTTTTTTGCTCATTTTTGCTCGATATTGATAATGGCAACAGGTAGACGCTTGAAATATTCACAGAATATTTAGTTATATATTCACTTTAAGAATAAATAATTAAATTAAAATAAAACAAATATTTAAGGGGGGCTCCCATACAACAAACGTCTTTTTTTTTTGCCGCTTTTATAGATAATGGTACGGAACCCTTCGTGCGCGAGTCCGACTCGCACTTGGCCGATTTTTTTTATACAACGTCGGGAGTCATACAAGCATATGGCCCACTTATGTGACGTGAATACTGTAGCCTATGAACGCTTGTAATACTGAAGTATCGCTCGTGCGATGCCACCTCTACCTACTACCTACTGCTAATAAAGCAACTCTTCAGGAGCTTGCTGATAACTTCACTCACAAGCAGGAATACATCAACTCTCAACGGTGTTTCTTTATACAACGTCGGGAGGCATACAAGCGTACGGCCCACCTAATGTAAAATGATTATCGTTAGCCTATGAGCGCTAGCAACACATTAAGTATCACTCGCGCGTTGCCATCCCTGCTACTAACACAGCTACTCCTTATAAGCTTACTGGTAACTTCACTCACTTGCAGGATCACAACCCACCACGAAATTCTTATTTGGCTGCAGTTTTCTGTGAGGTGGATGTACTTCCCCAGACAAGCTTCGATGCGTCCTTTCCCCCTAAAAATGGTATTAAAATTGACGTCATACTAAAATGATAATATAAATTGTTCAAGTTACTAAGAAAACAATGAAATATCGATGTTCAGTCCGTTCATTGGCCTGGAAACCGATGATACGGAACGTGGACAGTCGCTTTTTAGGGTTCCGTACCCAAAGGGTAAAACGGACCCTATTACTGAGACTCCGCTGTCCGTCCATCCGTCTGTCTGTCACCAGGCTGTATCTCATGAACCGTGATAGTTAGACAGTTGAAATTTTCACAGATGATGTTTTTCTATTGCCGCTATAACAGTAAATACTAAAAAACAGAATAAATAAATATTTTTGTGGGGCTCCCATACAATAGACATGATTTTTTGCCGTTTTTATAGGTATGGAACCCTTCGTGCGCGAGTCTGACTCGCACTTGGCCGGTTTTTACGATTACGGCGTGAAAACATTGGCATAAGCAAAAGTACCCACACCGCGAGATCCATATAACTCAGATGCCGCGAATAGCTATACGGTCAATAGAATGAATTAAATCAATCCCTCAATATCCTTGTGTCGTGAAGAAAAGAAGAACCTCCACCTCAAAGAAAACTACAGCGAATTGACAACTCCTAGGAGGGTTGTTGTGTTTCCGCGAGTGAGTTACCAGTAACCTCCAAATGAATTGCTGTGTCAGCGGCGGAAGCGAGGTCGCGCGAGTCATAATATATTGCAAGCGTTTATAGACTACGGTAACCGCTTAAAGTCAGGTGGGCCGTATGCTTGCATACTACCTGACATTGTATAAAAAATATCTACGAATTCTTTATCCTGACAAGTTGCTGTATTAGCAACAGAGGTGGCTTAATGTGTATGTCCGATAAGCCGTATGTTTGTCCGCCGTATGTAAGTCCCTCAAAGTTGTATAAGATAAAATGAGTACACGATGCGAATATGGCCTGCTAGAAAGATTTTCTACCAGCGTGAAGTATTTTTATCACGGTCGAATTACATCAATATAATCTAGTCACTAAACCACGAACTAGTTGCTTCATCTTGTTTGTGATTCGAATATATTGTTTGCAGTGGCATGCAGGAGCGAATATGGCGGCAAACGCAGTAATATAGAAATTTCGAGAATTTGTGCGTCATGTTTTCTCATGACTTTTGGAGAAGCGAGTGAAGTGTGTAAGGACCTCGTCTTATGGCGCTCGGTTCTCTCTGCCTACCCCGCAAGGGGCCTGGCGTGGAGATACACATAAATACATACATGTTTTGTTTAATTATTTGATCTGAGTTTTTATTGATCTTGTGACTGATAATTCCAATTTAATACCGCAATATATTTTCGAAACCGCAACAGGACAACAGATAGAGAAAGAAACCACTACTATAGGAATGTTACAGCCATGAAGAAAATAACCTATAGAAAAACGGTAAGACCGGTTTTACGTATCAAAGTCAAAGTCAAAGTCAAAATCTTTTTATTCCGTAAAAATGGCTACATTTGTTTGGAATCGTCACAATTTTTTTTCCCTACCGTGCAGTTCATGACTAGGTGAGCACTGATAAAAATACTGCCAAAAAACTCAGGCATCCCTCTTTTGGTATCCAAACAAATTTACATAATTTATTAATTACATTATAATTGGATCGACTCAATCCCAGGCATTTTTATCATTAATATAGTCAGATACTTTATAATATGCCCTGCTACACAATTTGGCTTTAATAGTACTTTTAAATTTGTTTATTGACAATTCTCTTATATTGCTGGGAAGTTTGTTATAGAACCGTATACATTGCCCCATAAAAGAATTACTTATTTTGTGGAGACGGCTTGCATGTAACACAAGATTATGCTTATATCTAGTATTTATGTTATGAGTATCACTCTTTTTACAAAATGAGTCTATGTTTTTATGGACATACAAAAGATTTTCATAGATATATTGCGATGCGACTGTTAGAATATTTATTTCTTTAAATTTTTCTCTAAGGCTCTCACGGGGACCAAGTTTGTAGATAGCTCTTATGGCTCTCTTTTGCAATAAAAAGATGGTGTTAATGTCCGCGGAGTTACCCCAAAGAAGAATTCCGTATGACAAGACGTAGTAGCTCAATTCACCACTATGAGTCCGGGGTCACTATAAATCCTTAGGACTTCCTTACTTCCCAAGACGAACTGCTTTGATGCGCTCTACCTTTCTTAAAAACACCCACACTATAAACAGACATATTCATGGATGACATGTTCATAAGTGTTTGTTCTTTGGAATTTTGACGAGCTCGGTGGCTCAGTCGTGAATGACGCGACTTTGACACCAACGCTCGTGGGTTAGATTCCCACACAAGGCAAACATTTGTGTGCATGAACATGTCTGTTTGTCTTGGTCTGGATGTTTTAAGAGAGGTAGGGTGCATCAAAGCAGCCCGTCTGTGGAAGAACCTCCACCTCATAAAAAACAGCAGCCAAATAACAACTCCCTAGGGGGTTGTTGTATTCCTGCGTGGGAATGAGGTCACCAGTAAGCCCCCAAGGGGTTGCTGTGTAAGCAGCAGAGGAGGCATCGAGCGAGTTATACTTAATATATCTCAAGCGTTAATAGGCTACGGTACCCGCTTTACATCAGGTGGACCGTATGCATGAATGCCTCCCGACGTAGTATAAAAAAAAATTGAATCCACGAAAGTCGGTGTCAAAGTCGCAGTATTAACCACTGCGCTACCGAGCTAATCAAAACTTACCAACTTAAAATTGACACTTTTGTCTTTGTTAACTAAGGCTTTTCGATTATCCATTCATAAGACATAAGCTCGCATGGTAGTGTGTGCAATATATAAGTCAGTTTAACATTCACGAGATTCCGTATACAGTGATAGCATGCATTCTGGAACCAATATTCCTTGATTTGAGTGTTCGATTAGAATGTCACAGGGAAGGTAATTGAACGGAAATATATGATACTACTTAGCTGTCTACTCGTCCCTGGCTTTCGTTGCATTGGAAACGAAACAAAGGAGATTCAATATCAACTAAATATTAAATTGGGATTTAGAATATATGAAGTCATACCTTATCAGAATCAATTCAGTAAGTTCAGATCAGATTACGGATATACAAGTGTCGGCAGCGCATGAGTGACAACCCTGGTTAAATGTCCGTAGGCTACAGTGACTGTTTACCATCAGGGAGACCTCACGCTTGTTTGCCACCTTAGTGGTATAGAAAAAATTAAACGTCAACGTATATTTACATCGTTGCTTTGTTGTATGTATTTTTTTTTATACAACGTCGTCCCATCTGATGTAAAGCGGTTTCTGTAGCCAATGAACGCTTGCAATATATTCAGTAACACTAGCAGGAACACAATGACCCTCTAATTAGTTGTTATTTGACTGCAGTTTTCTGTGAGGTGGGTGTACTTCACCAGACGGGCTACTTTGACGCGCCCTACCTCTATTAAAAACACCAAAGCCGCGACAAACAGACATGTTTATGCGCATAAATGTTTATCCTGTGTGGGAATCGAACTCACGAGTGTTGGTGTCAAAGTAACGTAACAGCACGTTTCACCACTGCGCCACCGAGCTCGTCAATCTATCTAGCTTTATCCTTACTACTATCATAGAATGGTAATATTTCGTACTGTTGTAGCATTGAGATAGTTCAGTCAACTTCCGTCATACCGATTTTCCCTATGTATTTCAAGATTATATACTTCATAACATATAAGATTACTGCGATCACTTCTTGCGATATTTTTTATGAATTCCTATTTGAATTAAACAATTTTTAACGGAAGTATCGCATGTTTTATTTATTTTGTTGAACCTGACGTTTCGAATGTTTTGCAGCATCCGTGGTCGCAGGAACACTTCTGCGATGCGATGAGTCTTCCTGCGACCACGGATGCTGCAAAGCATTCGAAACGTACAAAATAAATAAAACACGCGATACTTCCGTTAAAAATTGTTTAATTCAATGTGTAACAATCGCGAAAAGCTAAGGCAGAATTCCTATTTATTTTATTTGTTATTACTAAGTTATATACTATGTTATGAGAGCTCGATGGCGACCGCAGCCTGTCTATGTATGGGTTTATCTACCTTGAGTTTCTCCGTGTTTCGGAGGGCACGTCAAGCCGTCGGTCCCGGCTGTTGTCGATAGATGACAGTCGTTAAGCTAAGTCAGTAACCCTCGGGCGGCTTCAAAACACAGGCCTCCGCCCATCCGCGATTGAGCAGCGTGGTGTAGTATGCTCTAAACCCCTTCGATTGAATAGAGACCGGTATTCCTGCAGTGGGATGAGTAAGGGTTGATGTGATGAAACACGACCATAATGCATAGAGTAAGGGTTATTTTTTGGAATTTTAGGCTTTGTCATGTAGTCAATGGAAGTTACTCTTGTACTAGATAGAATGTGTACCTAAGAAATGTTAGGCGTTCTAGTAAAATTGAAAACATATACACAAAGGCCTCCGGCAATCCGCATTTGAGCAGCGTGGCGGTGTATGCTCTAAACCCCTTCGGTTGAAGGGAGACCCGTATCCTTGCAGTGGGATGAGTAAGCGTTGACAGTAGATGTAATATTTTTGATAGTTATTTATGGAACAACTTTCTAGAATGTTTTTATATATTTTACTACGAGTATTAATACTTAGTGGATAGATGATGCTAGTGCGGCTTTACAGCGTTATATAGGAAGCTTCCTCCCAGCTCCGTTGGTAGAGTATTCGACCGTCAATCGAGTGCTCTTTCTGCAACTAACAAAATCTTCTTCAAAAACTTTAAGAGAGGTAGGGCGCATCAAAGCAGCCCGTCTGGGGAAGTACCTCCACCTCACAGAAAACCGCAGCGAAATAACAACTCCCTAGAGGGTTGTTGTGTTCCTGCGAGGGAGTGAGGTCACCAGTAAGCCCCTAAAGAGTTGCTGTGTAAGCAGCAGAAGAGGCATCGCGCGAGTGATATTTAATATATTACAAGTGTTAATAGGCTACGGTAACTGCTTTACATCAGGTGGAATCATGCTTGAATGCCTCCAGACGTTGTATAAAAAAAAACTTCTTCATGCAACCATGTGTATCGTCATACAAATTGTTAATCCGCTGATTACAGCTGTTAACTTTTTTTTCTGCTACACCAACCCTAACTCATTCCACTGCAACTGCAGGGTACGGGTCCTCCTTCAAAAGAAGGGGTTTAGAGTATACTCCACCACGCTGCTCAACAGCAGATTGGCAGAGGCCGGTGTTTTCAAGCCACGATGAAGGCCACTGACTTAGCTTAACGATTGTCATCTATCGACAACCCCCGGGACCGACGGCTTAATATGCCTTCTGAGCACGGAGAAGCTCGAGATAGATTAACCCATCCATAGACAAGCTGCGAACTACGTTGCTTAACCTGCGTGTTCGGTTAGATGATACGCGCAACGAAGCCGTCAAACTTGTACTTTTTTCACTAAGTATATTAAAATTGATTGCATATACATACTAACGAGTTATATTATACTTGATATCCCCTATATTTATAGATATAGAATGTATAAACGCATATTAAAATATACATCTCAACATCGATGAAGGCTACAGCGAAATCGTTCATTCGATTTCGATACACAAAAGCTATTGACACAGAGTTTGCGTCAATCAAACCTATATCCTCCGAAACATTCTAAAAAAACATTTGACAATCGCCCAACATACGTAGACTGATTGAAACTGTATTGAAACAGCGAGATTTAGTTTAAAACTTATCCCAAACGTGTTTCGGCTGGTGCTGAATTGGTTTTCCATTTGCTTCGGAACGTTTACCAGTGCGTTTTGCGCACGTTATCCAGATGCGGGATATGTCATCGGTTGTCACTCAATCGGATTCTATTTGATGAACACCTGCATAAAATCGGTCTCTGAAACTCTACGTTCATTGCGAGATCGCTTGGTTTTCAGAGTGCTTGTCATTCGAGACACTTGAAAAACTGCATTAAAATTGTAATAAAACTTTTGAATAAATAGGAACGGTTAAGTGTGAGTCGGCTCTCGAAAGTATTAGGCCCCGTTTCTTTCCAGTTTTAAATTACACTTACACTAAAGTGTACAGGAAGTGAATAACCAATGGCTAACCGATAGAACGATTGCGCTTTGAATCTCAACTCACTGCTGTATGTCGGGGATAAGATAGACTATGTAGCGCTTATTGGCTAGTTTATGGATGAAAATCATGTCAATTATCGGCTTATTGGTTAAAACACCCTTGCTTAGGTCCGTACACTCGGATCAGTGAGATATTTGAGCGCTAGACTTTACGTGCTTTAATAACAAATTAGTTTATTTCAAAATATAAAATTATTTCTAGACATTTAAACTAAAAAAATATACAGGACTAATTAATAAAATTTAAGTCACTCAACAGATTTCAAAGGTTTTTTCCTCGGCGACAGCATAACCAGCCATATTATATTTATGAACCACAGTCTATACCTATTACCCGAGGTAATGTGAAGATTATATATACATACATAGATATTACATACAATTATCCTACGGTCCTCCTGATAGAAAGCGGATACCGTATCGCATGAACGCTTGGAATATATTACATGCGACGCTACCTCCGCTGCGTTATAACAAGTCCTTAAGAGTTTACTGGTGGACCTCACTCACACGCAGGAACACAACAGCCCTCACGGGAGTTGTTATTTGGCTGCAATCATTTTATGAGGTGGAGGTACTTCCTCAGATGGGCTGATTTGATGCGCTCTACCTCTATTAAAACAACCAGATCAAGACAAACAGATATGTTTATGCACAAAAAAGTTTGTGCTGTGTTGGAATCGAACCCTCAAGCGTTTGTGTAAAAGTAATGTAACAGCGCGTTTCACCACTGCGCTCTCTTAGTCGGTTAAGGCGTTTTGTAGTTATGATAGTTTAAAAAACCCAAGTACATCATACATACATACGTATCTGCTTGGAAACATTACACTCTTTTTTGGGATTGGCATGTAAAAATGGACCGCAAAAACGTTACCGACAAAAATGAAGAGGAAATTTATACAATGTACTCTGTTATTGTATCTGAGGATAGAACATCAGTGATGTACTTCACTGTATCGATGTTTTTCAATATTACAATATGTTTTCTGTAATAACAGATTGGCTGTTTTCATAAAAAATGTGCGTGATTTTATTAATATTTCCTACAAACTTCTACCGGTAAATGATGGAGAAATCCTCCGCAAATATTTTACTTTCAAATATTAATGAACAAAATTGTAAAAAGTATTTTAAGTTTACAAAGTTTAGTCTCATTCTCTGATAACTGCTCTGATCTTCATAGGGAAAAGAAAAAAATCTAACTCTGTTAATTAATTTCAGAGATTTCCATTGATTTAGCTGAACTACACATTATAGGAGGTATACTTACCAAGAGGGTAACTTTTACTTTTAAATTAAAAGTAAACTCTTTATTATATGCAACAAAGTGTTTCGTTTTATTTAACAAACACATTAGTTAAACTGACATGACATAGCTATTTTTGTATCTGCTACTTCAGAAACGGAGATGTTATAAATTTAGAATGATAAATTACCGCCAAAATGTTCTTATAGCACTTGGCATTGGAATATTGGTAAATTTAAAATAAAATATTCCAATGCTAAGTGATTGTAAGAGCGTCAAACGACTCGTTTCATATACAGACAGTGACCAAGGTACTACCTACGTACAGTTTAGATACTGCCACAGTAATATAATTTCTTTGCAATGAGATTTGTTATCTGTAAAATTAGGCGTAGCTATACGCTCGACATTAAATTTAGCGCGAATTTCCCCGGTCGTAACATTTATCTTACGTAGTTATTGGCTAAATACTGATCGTGGCGTGTTGAAGGCGATGCTACGGGCATAAAACACTCCATCAAAATCGAGTCGATTCTTAGCTCATATTTTAATAAAAACGGTTCACCGATCGCGATTAAAGAATTATCCATGAAATAATAATCCGTGAAATGGCAATATTAAAAATCACGATACTGGAATATCGTAATGTGAAATGCGCTTCAAGATGTACCTATTTTTGGTTACTAAACATGATTGCAATTAACCAAATTTTGCATAAAATTAAAATGACCTTCATTAAACAACGTAAGGACAACGTAACGTAAAACAGCGTACAAGAATACGGCCCATCATGTAAAACAGCTACCATAGCATATGCACGCTTTGCAATACATTAAGTATCACTCGCGCGATGCCACCTCAGCTGATAACATAGCAACTCCTTAGGAGCTTACTGGTGGCCTCACTCACGTACACAACAGCTCTCCAGGAAATTGTTATTTGCATGAGGTTCGTGAAAAGTACTTCAGAAGTAGTTTAATCTACAATGGTTCATATAAAAAACTTAAGATTAGAACATCCCTTTATTTCGTTTGTGTCGGAAGTTAAAAAATAGTTTTATCCACGACTTGCATCGTATAATCCCAACACTACGGCCACAGTTACTGTAAATAACATTAAGTATAGTGTAGTTTCTTTTGTGTGTGTCACACGCCGTGATATTTTATCGTAATATTTTCATGTCACGTTAATTATGAAACTTACTGCCTGTGTTCTAGGGTTCCGCAATTCCACTAATATTATAAAAGACATATCTAGTGATGACATTTATATATTTATACTTGTACTTACGTATAAACGGCTAAAATAATTTAGACGACACAATATTGTAATATGGTGTAACGCCTATATATTATATATATAAAGCAGTCCGTTATAGATTTAAATAAATTAAATAACAATCAGAAAGAAGGGATATTTTTTTATACAACGTCAGGAGGACATACAAGCATACGGCCTACCTGATGTAAAGCAGTTGATGTAAAGCTGCTGCTTACACAGCTACTCCTTAAGAGTTTACAGGTGACCTCACTCACACACAGGATCACAACAACCCTCTAGGGAGTTCTTAATAATAATTGGCTGCGGTTTTCTGTGAGATGGAGGTACTTCCCCAGACGGGCTGCTTTGAAGCGCCCTACCTCACTTAAAACATCCAGACATGTTCATGCACACAAATGTTTGTCTTGTGTAGAAATCGAACTCACGAGCGTTGGTGTCAAAGTCGCGTCATTCACCCCACTGAGCCACCGAGCTCGTCAAATGATAGAATCACATGCAAGAACAATGACAAAAGTTGAAAACTAATAACAACTATCATTTTTTTTACACCTTCGGATAGGTATATACAAACATATGACCCACCAGATGTAAAGTGGTTACTATAGCCTATAATCGTTTCAATACATCACTCGCACGAGCGTAATAACCAACCAGAGGGTTTTAATTTGCCTGCGGTTTTCTTTGATGTCGACGTAATGTTGATTTTATGAGTTCTCTCATTAGTATATAGCAATGCTACGATAATCATCCGCACATTCCGGTGAGATAGTTGAAGCGTATTTGAAGCCTTTAAATGTAAAACTAATTACGAACTGCTATTAACTCTATTAACTTCGATCTGGCACCTTACAACTACTTTTGTTTCCTAACGTTAAAGACAGTAATGAAGACAAACGTAAAAGTACATATCTTAAGAGTCTTGAATCAACAGTGAATTCGTATCACGAAGTCATTGAAGAGATATCTAAAGAAGACTGTAACAGCTGATTTTTACAATGAATTCAGTAAATGGAAAAATATATTGTAAGGGCATATATTTTGAAAACACTTAAATACCAGAATACCGCTATATAAATATAGCTGCTTGACGGTCGAAATAGGTGAGACAGAGGTACCCACGCAGACGAATTTTGTACAAAGCCTCTCTCTGGTTATCCTACTAATATTATAAATGCGAAAGTTTGTATGTATGGATGTTTGTTGCTCTTTCACGCTTAAACGGCTGAACGGATTTAAATGAAATTTAGCACGTAGATAGATTATGATCTGGATTAACACATAGGCTATTTGACTCCACGCGGGCGGAGCCGCGGGCAGCAGCTAGTATACACTATAAATATCCTAATCCTAATATTATAAATGTGAATGTCCGTTTGTTTGTTACGCTTTCACGCGAAAACTACTCAACCGATCATCATGTACACATATTCTTGGAGGTATCAGATGCAACATAGGATACTTTTTATTAAAAAAAAATTCGAGCGAAGCTACGGGTAAAAGCTATTACACTATAAATGTATCGCATATTTTTCGGAAATTTCAGTGTGACATGTCTGTATGAACTACTTTCTTATTACATTTTAATAAAACGTTATTATTAGAAGAATACAATTTAATTTCCAACGAGGAACCCTTGATATAAAAGCCACTTATGCCCAACCAGTTTTTTTATGTACTTCTTATTTGTAAGTAACCAACTGCTGACTCATTGTTTGGGTGACCATAATTTTGTAAAGGTCGTAAGTATAAATTGTGGATAATTGCATAGTTTGCATATCTTACTATTTAATCTGCACATAAATAAATGATACTAATCTAGGTTTAAATAGAGCGACCAACAGCGGACAGTGTCTTGAATATAGTTTATTTTATGTACTGATAGTGTATCCACGACGTGCAATATTAAAAATTAAATTAGACTAGATGCAGACTGCGACTTTGTAGACTCGTATTCCGTTGGAACCAAATTTTCTACATTATTTCCTTTTCCTTAGCTTCTAAAGGCCGTATCGTGATGTTAAATTGCCTATTACCTTCCGAATTGTGCTATCAATTGCACAAATAATTGTTCAACCCCGATTGGTAGTTCCTGAGCTTAGCGCGTTCAAACGATCGTGCTTTATACCACACGATTGAAGTAAAACTTCTTTAGCTCCATAGTGTGATACAGACAATAGGCCTGCACTGTGTCTTACATATACGAAACCTAACTCGCTATGAGAGAAAGAGAGAGAGAAAAAGTGTGCTCGCACCTCTCTCTCATGCCCCTACAGTAATATACGAAACGTAACTCTCTCTCTTTCTATCTTCACTAACTTATATCTCCCTCTCAACTTCCGTCCGCCTCGCCCGATCACACTTTTCGTAACGCTCTCGTCACGCATTCACCAGCTTACTCCCTAAGTTTTACTTCAAAAACTTTTATACTTTATATATTAGTATAGATGTTGACAGTGACTCAATTTAAGAGTAACTTTCATTTAAGTACTTGCACTAAAATACAGGCACAGTTAACAAGTAAACAGTTACAACTAAGGTAATATCTTCTAGTATTTTAAATCAATCGCGTCCTCTATAACAATATTAACGAGATCGATGGCGAGATGGTTAGTAATGTTACTTTAAACCAAGGCTTGTGGGTTCGATTCTCATACAAGACAAACATTTTTGGGCAAGAACATATCAGTTTATTTTAGTTTAGATATTTTTAAGAGTGGTACGATGCATCTAAGTAGCCCTTTCTGGCTAAGTACCTCCACCTTACGGTAAATTGTAGCAAAGCTATAGCTCCTCGTAGGTTGTCGAGTTCCTGCGAGTGAGTGGGGTTGCCAGTAAGCTTCCAAGGAGTTACTGTATGACCAGCAGACGTGGCATCGTGCGAGCGATACCTAATCTATTGCAGGCGTACATAGGGTGCGGTAATCACTTTATATCTAGGCGTCCCGACGTTGTATAAAAGAAAAATGTACACACCCTCTTCTCTTCCACCACTTCTCCTCCTCCTTAGAAGCTCCATCTTTATCATCTATGTTTGGAAAGCGTATAATGTCAAAAAATATAGTTCATTACAGAATAAATAAATAAATAAAAATAAATATTGTCGGACAAATTACACAGCGCCACCTAGCCCCAAAGTAAGTGAAGCTCGTGTTATGGGTACTAGACAACTGATAAACATACGTAAATACATTTTTTTTTGTAAATACATACTTATTATATATAGAAAATACCCAGACCAAGACAAACAGACATGTTCATGCACACAAATGTTTGTAATGTGTGGGAATCGAACCCACGAGCGTTGGTGTCAAAGTAGCGTAACAGCGCGTTTCACAACTGCGCCACCGAGCTCGTCATCAATGCTATTTGTGACTAGACGAAGAACTAGACTAGACAAAGACTAGAAAACCAGACTTTTCTTAGGTTAAGTCACACGTCTTTCGAAATATAATTACTTGACTTGTGGGTTTTCGCGAGTAATATAAAATCAATATCACATGTCAAATAAAATAATGCAAGTATATACATAGTTATAGACGATATCATTTTTTTTCATACATTTGTTTGAAACAGATGACTCCAAAGTATTTTATTGCTTCATTATGAATTATCGTAATTTACTTGAATTTTAATTTTGCTTGAAATCCATGTTTTTAATTTAAAGTAAGTCTTAATTGCTAAATAATAATAAGTGAATTAGCGGATAAATGTGGTCATCCTACTCGTCGTGACACAAAAGAAGAAATTCGCTAGAACTTGTGATAAACTGCCCGACACGGGAAGTTCCGGTACTGATTAGTAGAGAAAAGAATTTATGTATTTTCTGTACTACATCTACATGCTACAGTAATATACTGCGTCAGATATTATATTCGATGAGATATGGGAACGTAGGTGGCAGATCTGCGACCTTTTGGCGTTCTTACATGTATATATCGTCGTATAAATCATTATGCCAATGACATCTCTATTTTATCCACAGAAATGATAATTTATCGGAATAAGAGATGTCTGAAGATCTAAAACTTTTTCAAGCTCGGAGGCGTAGCGGTGAAACGCGCTGTTACGCTACTTTGACAACAAAGCTCGTGGGTTCGATTTCCACACAGTACAAACATTTGTGTGCATGAACATGTCTGTTTGTCTTCGTCTGGGTATTTTCTATGTATGATAAGTATGTATTTACAAAAAATAAAAATGTATTTACGTATGTTTATCAGTTGTCTAGTACCCATAATACAAGCTTCGCTTACTTTGGGGCTAGGTGGCGCTGTGTAATTTGTCCGACAATATTTATTTATTTATTTAATATGTTAATTGTAAGGGCTCTAGGTGGAAGTTTGTATACCTTGCTGTTAATAAAATCAAGATGAAGACAAGCGTGCAATTTCTGGAACTGGTCACTTATAATAAAAAAACAGAAAATGGATTATGAAACTTCAAAATCGAACTCTCAGGGAACAAGATTTTTTTTAATTTGCGAAATGTCATATGTTTTTCATTATGGCATCGTTTTGGAAGTTATGTGTCACAATTACTATGATATTGACTAGAGAACAGCATTGCGTTATATAATATATAATTTTTAATAAAATATATAATTCTTTTGTGAATTTGGTTGCGGCCTAAAGACAGAACGGTGCCAAAGACTTCAATTGGTATTTGACAACTGAATGCCGTCTCGTAGCTCTGTGTATGCGTGGTTTCATGATTTAAGACGTGGATGTAATTATCTCCATGATGATACACGTGAAAGTTGACCAGCGACTACCATTTCGAATCCTACATCTAATTGAGGCTGATAAAAAATATTTGTCTGCAAATTCGTACTGTATTTGACAAAAGTAAGTCAAGTGCAAAAGACCAGCTATCGATGGCGACTGCGTCATACAACGGAAGACCAGAAACGACTACGTATAGAGTGGTGCCAAAGTTTGATGGAAGCCAACATTGTTGTCTATAATGTTATTTGTTGTAACATATGACGTTGTCATAAAAAAAAAATTGCGCCCTCGAAGCAAAATTGTCTTTTACCACGATAACATATTCGCTATCTTTTTGTCTTCGTAATAAAGTATTTGCAGACCTATTACAAAATACTCGGCGTATTTAGTCAAATAGTATACATACTGAGCTTTTTAAATCGGTACAATTACGCAGTGGAGACAAAAATTTTTAGACTAATTACTGATGTCTAATTGTGTTTTGAGAATTTTTATTTTCACGATTACTGTCTTGCGTAATACTCAAAAAATATGACTAATAAGAAACCTCTGGCGGCAGCAAGTATTTATTATTTTTGCTTTAAATAATCATATGTACAGATGATATAATGTCACTGGATTGTCCTGTGTGTGGAGTGAATAGAAGTGGTTAGCGTTACTGTTAGATTTGAGGTCGCAACCAAAAGGTTAGATTCCCATGCAAATCAAACATATATGTGCATGTCTTTATATTAATTGTTATGCGAACGGGCACTCTACATGCACAGGCCATGCTAATATCTCTCATTTAATTGTGGAGGAAAGCCGTAAGTAACAGGTGTCTGAAATTGTGGATACTTTGATAGACGCATCGATGCCATCGAACTGCAGAAAATATACTTCCGAATTAATTAGAACGGTCTAAAATAGTTTCGTCGAAAATTTACGTTGACCGTCGCCTTAAAGACAAACTAAGAGGCAGACGTTTTAGAAGCCCTTGAGCAGTCAGAACCCGTTATATACGTTTTCCCATACATTTCGCGGTCGTATACGACCACCCGGGTTTCGAAGGGTAATCGACGGTGACTGCGTTTATCGAAGATATTGAATATGTCTCTAAGGAAGACTGGTGCAAATGTTTTTAGTGTTTTTTTTTTCACTTTGTTGTACGTCTGTCTGCCTGTCAGTATGTCTTTTTTTGTATACCACTAAGGTGGAAAACAAGCGTTCGTCCTGCCTGATGGTAAGCAGTTACCCCACCCCATGGACATTTGCAACACCAGGGGTGTCGCTCTTGCATTGCCGACCCTATAAGAATCTCTTCACGCCATTCTTGAAGCTCCGCTGGTATCCAGGTGCTCCCGCCCAAAGGTGGCTACAGTACTCCATATCAGACTTTGCCCCGCGCTGAAGTACAATTTGGCTCTGTTACAATGAATTAACATGGCCGTTAGGCAATAAAAAGAAATAAAACTTGGACATATTATGTTTGTATGTATATCTTCACGACAGGTCCCTTGCGGGGTAGGCAGAGAGAACCGAGCGCCATAAGACGCGGTCCTTACACACTTCACTCGCTTCTTTCACATTCATAGCTCTTTTCATGCACGCTCGCCGGTTCCTAAGGCTCCTGACATCACCTTCTGATAAAACACGACCAATTTGGTCATGGTAGGTTAGTCTTGGTCTTCCTCGGCTCCTACATCCTTCCACTTTCGCATTGTATATCTGTTTCGTCATTCTTTCATCTTGCATTCTTTCTACATGTCCGAACCAACGGAGCATGCCCTTTCTTACCTTAACACCGACACTCTCTTTCAGTCCAACTCTCTTTCGTACGTCATCATTTCGAACGCGGTCAGCAAGCGTTATGCCACAAATTTTTCGCAGTGCTCGCATCTCGACCGCATTTATTCTACTTTCATGCTCTCTCTGCCATACCCAGCTCTCACTTCCATAAGTTAGCGTTGGGATTAACACCGCGCTGTGTACAGCGAGCTGTGCCTTCTGGCTTAGATTTCGGCTGCCAAACAGTTTACCCAACGCTCCATTCACGCTATTCCCTGCACTCACTCGTCTCTCCACATCAGCGGTGTACCTTCCATCGCTTCTAAAAGCGCTTCCAAGATATACAAACTCATCCACTTGATCCAACACTACATCATCAACCGTAATCCTAGTGTTCGTTCTGGTTGTCGCTCTTTCAAATACCATTATTTTGGTTTTCTTCGCATTCAATTGTAAGCCTTTCTTCATACAATCGTCTTTCATTGTTGTGACTAGTGTTTGCAGTTCGAATGATGATTCTGCTATTAATACTGCGTCATCTGCATAAAGCAGGCAGTTAACCACTGAGCCACCCATTCGCATTCCCACATTCATATTTCTCATTCTCTGAAGACAACTGTGATACAGGATGAATAGCCGAGCCGACAGCACGCATACCTGTCTGACACCAATATTGGTATCAAACCAGGGTGATAAGCTGCCGTCTACTCTCACACATGCTGTGCAATCCTCATAGGTGGATTGCACAGCACGTAGAAGGTCACCGTCAATCCCATATCTGGGCAAGATGTTCCAGAGATTCTTTCGCACGACCCTATCAAATGCTTTTTCAAGGTCCACAAAACCGCAGAAAACCTTCTGGTCCGTAGCCAGATGCTTTTCCACGATATTGCGGAGCGAAAAAACTTGATCCGTACATCCTCTGCCGCTTCGAAATCCCCCCTGTGCTTCCCAAAGCATTCCATCGGATTTCACCCTCATTCTCCTTTCAATGATTTTTCCATACACTTTAGCTGCTAGGCTGATCAAACTGATGGCCCTATAGTTGGCGCAGTCCATACGTGAGCCCTTGCCTTTATACAAGGGCACGATGACTGCGCGTCTCCAATCGCTCGGGACTCTTCCGGTTTTCCAGCATAATTTGCTCAAAAACCAGAAAGCGTCCCTAACGTAGGTGCCACCCAGTTTGATCATCTCAGCTGTTACCATATCGATTCCCGCTGACTTTCCATTTTTCAAACTTCGTATCGACCATTCTATCTCATCCATGTCTTCATGGTACGTTGGCACTGCCGAATCAGTCACAGACTCATTCACAGTGCCTGCGCCCTGGACATAATCATACATTTCTCTAAAATATTCGCTCCACCGTTCTAACACCTCCTGAGTGTTAGCAAGAATGCCACCAGCTTTACCTTTTATCTTGTCCATTCCGGATGCCGACGAACCACTCCGAGACTTCTTTACCTCTCTCCAGAAGAGTTTGGTATTAGCCTCGAAGTTCTTCGTCAGCCTCTCTTCCTCATTCATAAGTAGTCTTTCACGCCTCTCTTTCACTAAAGCTTTGGTTTCATTCTTGCATCGACGGTATATATCTTTCTTCTTCTCTTTCATACTATCACTCTGGTGCAAAGATGATACGTAATCCAGCCACGCTCTCCTCTTTTTATCCACGGAGGATTGAACCTCCGCATCCCACCAGGCATCTCCTTTCAGTGTTCTACGTCTCTTTGCGCATCCACATGCTTCTTTCGCACTGTCCACCATACTTTCTTTCAGAACTTTCCAACATTCATCTACATCTGAGTCGGAAAGACTCGCGTTCGCAAGTCCTTCACTGACTAGACGTACATACGTACTCCTCACACTTTCATCTTCCAATTTTTCACTTCTTATTTTTTCATGGTCTCCGAAAGGAATACGCACTCGCTAATGCCTCCACTTCTTGAAAAGGTCCACAAATCGGCTTATCACCAGATAGTGGTCCGTTTCAAGAGTGGGGCCTCTGAAGGCTCTTGTATCCATTAACGACTTTCGGAGACATCCATCTATCAAAATCAGATCAATCACACTTTTCTGTTCATTCCGTCTCCATGTGTACGTGTGAATATCCTTGTGATGGAAGAACGTGTTCGTCACAAGGAGGTTTCGTTCCATACATACGTCTAAAAGTAACTTACCAACATCGTTCACTCTCTTATCTCCGTATGGACCAAGCACAGCCTCATAACTGCTTCGCTTGGTCCCAACCCATCCATTCAGATCTCCACACATAATTATCCGTTCATTCGCATCAGCCAAATCCAGAACACCCCTTGCGGTCTCCCAAAACTTCTCGAGCTCCTGGGGATTAGTAGAGCTTACAGGAGCATATGCTGCAACCAAAAAGACTCGCGTAATCCCCAGTTTTATTTTAACCCAGAGAAGTCTTGGCCCTACTAAATCGTAATCTTTCACACCAGCGGCCAAGCGAGATGAACGCACAACGCCTACGCCAGCGCTGGCATGATCGTCCTGGTTCACCCCGGATCACAAGGCCATCATGCCACCGGGCAGATCTTGGGCGTCGCTTCCCTTTCGCTTGGTCTCTGACACACACAAAACATCTAGGCATCTCTCATTCATTATATCTATCAACTCATTCATCTTATCTTGTAATCCACCTCTCACATTCCATGTGCCTATACGACACTCAGCTCTCCTCGACCCGCCAGGTTGGGCGTTGCGTCGTGGGTGGCGGCCCCCACCGCCGCATGCACTTAAACCCGCACCGACGAGGGCGGATCGGTGCGCGTCGCCTACGCCCTAATCCGCGCGTCTGTGCGGTTTGTTTTTAGGTCCAGAATTGCAGTCCAGTGTTGGACTGGCAGGGTCGCGACGTGCACGCTTCTGGTACCGACCCCGATGGACATATTATATTGTATCTTATTTATTTTCATACATACATGCACATCATCACGCTTGTCTCCGGGATAGGCAGAATCAGAACGGAACGTTAGGTGCACTGATCTAAAAATATCTCTCTCGCTTCTTCCATACTCATCAACCAGTAGGAATTCTCTTCGGTTCAGGGCGCTTTTGATTTGGCCATTTTTCGGCACATCACCAATTTGATCTATATGAGTGTATCAACGGCGGCTCCAATCAATTTCAATTTATTTCTCATTGTTCACTTTATTTATTTTAGTCTACAGACATTTTGAAAATGATAACTGTGAATTTGTTAAAAGAAAATAACATAATTTAATTTAAGTACGATGCTACAACAATGCATTTTATGAGGTATTTGAAATGTAATAAAATGTTTTTCAGTTCGCAGATCGCCATATCGCCATATAAACATTGGCGTTAATACCCTCCCCTCCCTACTAAACCTGTTAAGCGACCGATGGAAGTGGTTTCTAATATTTCGGAATCTCCTCGAAAACGGTAAATGTATTATAACGGTATTGTACAAACAAAAGAAGGCATTATAAACTTGCAAAGATTAAAGATAAGAAAATCACAGAATAAAATGACGATGTTATTGTATAGACGATACTGTAGTTGAAATAGTAAAATGAAATAAAGAAGAATTTAGAAGTAAAAATAATTTAATATTCGTCAACCAAGTTTCGTCCTAGGGAATATCAATGTTACCACTACTACACCTAGTTTAATACAACAATATTACTAAACCCTTGATAAATATTCTTGAAAGATGGTTACAGAATTTGCAATCATGAACAATAATATGAATTAAATACTAATGATAATAAGTTTCACAATGAAACTATGTATTCATTCGTTAAAATATAAAACATGGAACTTGATTGCCTCATATCAGAATCATTAAAAATGGTACAATTACAACACTTTCACGCCAAATCCCTTGCGGGGTAGGCTCAGGGATCGCCATATGACACTGTTCTTACACACACTTCACTCGCTTCTTTAACATTCCTTGCTCTTTTCATGGAAGCTAGTCGGTTCCTAGGGCTCCTGATACCACTGACGACACCCACGGTCGGTAATCTAGGCCTTCCTGGCAGTTATATCCTTCTACTTTCGCGTTGTATACCTGTTTCGTCATTATTTCCTCTTGCATTCTTTCGATATGTCCGATCCAGTTGAGCATGCCTTATCTTAACATCAATACCCCCTCTGAGATCAACTCTCTTTCTTACATATTCATTGCAAACTCGATCTACAAGTGATACGTTCAGATTTTGCGCAACGCTAGCGTCTCGATCTCGTCAACAGTAAGCTCCTAAGGGGTTGCTGTGTTAGCAGCAGAAGAGGCATCGGGCGAGTGATACTTAATGAATTGCTAGCATATGGTAACCGTTTAACATCCGGTGGGCCGTAGGCCTGTAAACCTCTCGACGTTATATATAAAAAAAGGAAAAAAAACAAATATATTTGTATTTTATAGTAATATACTTTCCGAAGAAACGATTTTTTGGCAAACTATATTTCGATTCTATATTACACCTTTACTTATTTTATGTTTATATGGGAAATTAAAAAATAAAGCCCAAGCAATACAAATAAGGAAAATTCGAACAAATCTCTTCCTATTAAAACCTAAACAGTTAATTTATCCGACATTTAATGGCACAGGCCTGATCCACAGATCGCTCGCGATCCCCCTCGATACCCCCTCTCTAAGGAAGGGGGACTAATTTATCTGTCTTCCACTCCGACTACCAAATGCGTGGAAATGATTCGCACCATTAACTTCTTGTCTTACATTTGAGCGACGAAAGATATCTTTTTTATTTAGGACCTTTTAACAATTGTTATTATTTTTTTATTGGTTTCCTGTTTCGGCTTTATTTTGTGGCATCTGTTGCGTTACTCGCTACTTAGAGTTAAGACTCAGACAAATTATTTTGGGACTTCAGATAAATTATTTTGGATATAAAGAGCTTACCATTATGTAAAATTAAAGTCAGCCACAGAAAATGTTGTTCGGAAATTGAAAGAAAAATATACCACAAAATTCCACTGCAACTAACAATATACGTGGCCCTGGAGCCTAGAATTTTTACCGATTTAAAAAGAGGACTAAAAAGAATATATCCGATTTAAAAAAAGTATTCCTGTGCTCATCGTGTGTACATACGATACGATATCTTGAAAATGGGTTATAATACTGATGACGATATTCTAACATCGAATTGTCTGCTTCAGTAATTTGAAATTGGTTGCAAGCACTGGTTGTAAATCACTTGACGGCTCATAAAGGTACTTTCTCACCATAACGGAGTATTGTAGCGTCAGCGAGCCCACTGACCAATGGAAGGATATTTTAACCAAAAACCGACAAGTAACGAAATGTTGACCCGTGAATTAGCCAATAAGTGCTGCGCGTTCTACTCTAACCCCCGAAGCATGCTGGTGAGTTTATTTTTTACGCAAAATCGTTTGATCTTTCATGGTTGCAAGTAAATTTGCT
The DNA here is from genome assembly GCA_947507595.1 of Pyralis farinalis. NCBI lineage: Eukaryota > Metazoa > Arthropoda > Insecta > Lepidoptera > Pyralidae > Pyralis > Pyralis farinalis. The sequence goes on along the minus strand of OX382260.1, from coordinate 32,799,156 downwards.
TACAATTTCATGCTTAGTTAAAATGTTATTTATAAACACCTTCATTTATCGCCGTTCGTTAAGGTTTATGGTTCGATTTACATTTTTCCTTTCATGAACGAATGGAAGAACGATTGTAAAAATATATGTAATTTTAATGAGATTTCACGATAAATAAAAAATATAATTCAAAGTCATTGAAGTCTATCTATCCAATTATCTAACTTCACGCTAAATCAGGGTTGCGGGGTAGGCAGAGAGAATCGAGCGCCATAAGATGCGGTCCTTGCACACTACATTCGCTTCTTTAACATTCATAACTCTATTCATGTACGCTCGCCGGTTTTTTTTGTTATATTATGTTGGGAGGCAAGCGTGCATACGGCTCACCTGATGTAAAGCGGGTACCGTAGCCTATTAACGCTTGCGATATATTAGGTATTACTCGCGCGATGCCTCCTCTGCTGCTTACACAGCAACTCCTTGGAAGCTTACTGGTGACCTAACTCACACGCAGGAACACAACAACCCTCTAGGGAGTTGTTATTTGGCTGCGGTTTTCTGTGAGGTGGAGGTACTTCCCCAGACGTACTGCTTTGATGCGCCTCCTTCCTCCCTTGAAACAACCAGACCAAGATACACAGACATGTTCATGCACATAAATGTTTGCCTAGTGTGAATAGAACACACGAGCGTTGGTGTCAAAGACGCGTCATTCACGACTGAGCCACCGAACTCATTAGACTAGGTTTCCAGAACTCTTGACATCACCTTTGAAGTCATTGAAGTCGACACTAGCAACGATTAAATGACTATCGGCTTCAATGAAACTCCAGTTACGGTTTTAATAACATATGCAATTTGATCTAACCTGCTTTGCGTGCTTCCGCCACCAATTAGTTAATGCGGCCTAGCGCCGGCCGGCACCCACCCACTACTGTTAGTACTTGGTACATGCCGACGCTGCCATGGCTGCTCCGGTAGTCTCTGCCTCGGCTGCTGCGGTCGTCCGTCATCTGGAACAGAATCCGCATGCCCCCACCACCACCGTCGCTGCCACGACTGGCCTGGTCGTCGCTGCGACACGTGTTTCGCCTCTCCACGAGGCATCATCAGGCGTTGTAGACGTTAATCGTAAGAATAACATGCTACAAGTGACAAATCCATCGCAGTGCCGTCCCTTATATTGAATTGAGGGTGGGGGTGGATGGTGTGAGCGAAAAGATATTTAATAGTGGGGAATGGTTTACGTCAGTCTGTTTGTTCATGAGAGTAATTTTAGAATTTTTATGTTTATTAATTTCTAATTGTTCCCTAATATTTAGTTTTAAACCTTTGTCTATGGTGTGTAAAATTTGATATGTATTAGTGGGGGATAAGTTATGTCCTTTGTCTATAAGATGCTCGGCGAAGTGTGACCTTTCTGGGCGATTGTTTACTGATTGTTTTTCTGGGCGATTGTTTAACAATTAGAAATTAATAAACATAAAAATTCTAAAATTACTCTCATGAACAAACAGACTGACGTAAACCATTCCCCACTATTAAATATCTTTTCGCTCACACCATCCACCCCCACCCTCAATTCAATATAAGGGACGGCACTGCGATGGATTTGTCACTTGTAGCATGTTATTCTTACGATTAACGTCTACAACGCCTGATGATGCCTCGTGGAGAGGCGAAACACGTGTCGCAGCGACGACCAGGCCAGTCGTGGCAGCGACGGTGGTGGTGGGGGCATGCGGATTCTGTTCCAGATGACGGACGACCGCAGCAGCCGAGGCAGAGACTACCGGAGCAGCCATGGCAGCGTCGGCATGTACCAAGTACTAACAGTAGTGGGTGGGTGCCGGCCGGCGCTAGGCCGCATGAACTAATTGGAGGCGGAAGCACGCAAAGCAGGTTAGATCAAATTGCATATAGATTTGACTTTCGCAAAGTAACGCCTGAATCTATTAACTTTTTAATAACAAGAATTTATATTGTCCAACTCATAATTTAGTATCCGGCTTCCCTTGGTGTTATTTTAAGTTCTAGTTTTCTTCTGTAAAACCGCATCTTTTCGGGAAGGACACTTACATAGACAAACTTATATAAATAGATAAATAAATAAATAAATATTGTCGCACAAATTACACAGCGCCACCTGGCCCCAAAGTAAGCGAAGCTTGTGTTATGGGTACTAGACAACTCATAAACATACGTAAATACATTTTTTTTGTAAATACATACTTATTATATATAGGAAACACCCAGACCTAGACAAACAGACATGTTCATGCACACAAATGTTTGTACTGTGTGGGAATCGAACCCACGAGCGTTGGTGTCAAAGTAGCGTACCAACGCGTTTCACCACTGCGCCACCGAGCTCGATATATACAAGAATTATATATATTTATATACATATAAAGAATTGCTCCTTTTAAGTAATAAAAATTCTTACAGGCGATTCGCCCTAGTTGCGCTTTCTACCAAACAAGATAACCCGTTATTACTAAAAATTCTCTTGCAATTTGATTTAACCTGCTTTGTGTGCTTCCGCCACCAATTAGTTCATGCAGCCTAGCGCCGGCCGGCACTCACCCACTACTTTTAGTAAGTGCAACATGCCGATGCTGCCATGACTGCTCCGGTAGTCTCTGCCTCGGCTGCTGCGGTCGTCTGCCATCTGGAACAGAATCCGCATGCCATCACCATCACCGTTGCTGCCACGACTGGCCTGGTCGTCGCTGCGACACGTGTTTCGCCTCTCCACGAGGCATCATCAGGCGTTGTAGACGTTAATCGTAAGAATAAAATGCTACAAGCTGCTTGTACGTGTGCTTGACGGTGGTGGTGGGGGTATGCGGATTCTGTTCCAGATGGCGGACGACCGCAGCAGCTGAGGCAGAGACTACCGGAACAGCCATGGCAGCGTCGGCATGTTGCATTTACTAACAGTATTGGTTAGGTGCCGGCCGGCGCCAGGCCGCATGAACTAATTGGTGGCGGAAGCACACAAAGCAGGTTAGATCAAATTGCATGTAAATTTGACTTTCGCAAAATAACGCCTGAATCTATTAACTAAAAATTCTCTAAAAAAATCATCAAACTCGGTCCAGGCGTTTTGAAATATTTAGGGAATATGCATACACGCATACACACTTCGAATTTTATGTATAAGATTTTGTAGTTAAGCGACATGGTGTGAAGCTATAGATAGACAAATGTTTCAAATTTTAATAAATGCTGAAGCTACTCTGGTTAAAGATGACGAAGACTGTACGCCAGTAGATTTAGCAACAGATGATGAGATAAAAAAATTTTAGAAGGTGCTAAGAAATAGACTAAGGGGCATTAACTACTGAGCCTAGCACCAAGTTTAATTAAAGTAAATATTGAGTTAACCTGTAGTTTGTAGTTGAAATAAATTATCTTTGTAAATATACAAAAAAAAAGTTGAAGTGGATAAACAATAAACATTGTGCATTGTGGTAAAATTAAATAAAATATATTTACAATGTTCAGACGAGAGAGAGAGGAAGCCACTGCAATGTTTTAATTATGAATACCACGACTGGGGAAATACCTCCACTTATAAATCCTCCCATATACATTTATCAGGAACCTAAATAATATAGTTGATAGTTCCCCACGATGGATCCAATTATTGTGATAGTATTAGTACCCATTGTCCAGGTCCCGGACTATTCTCGTACCATATTTCATTACCGTCCGTTCGGCGGTTTAGTCGTGGAAATGAAACAAACATTATCTCTGTTTGTTTGTGTAACTTTATTGCGTTATTTACAATTATAACGAAATTATATGATTTATTTCTTCGAGGGGTCACTTCCAGCTAACCATTACTTTTGAGTCCTATATCTAAAGCTATATACGACGAGCTCGGTGGCGCAGTGGTGAAACGCGTTGTTACGCTACTTTGGCACCAACGATCGTGGGTTCGATTCCCACACAGTACAAACATTTGTGTGCATGAACATGTCTGTTTGTCTTGGTCCGGGTATTTTCTATGTATAATAAGTATGTATTTACAAAAACGAAATGTATTTACGTATGTTTATCAGTTGTCTAGTACCCATAACACAAGCTTCGCTTACATTGGGGCTAGATGGCACTGTGTCATTTGTCCGACAATATTTATATATATATATATATATATATATAAAAAGTGTTTTAAATTTTTATTCCACCATAACTGCTAAACGCTTTATCCCATTCATATGTATGAGGTCTTGTTAGAATTCTTATGTTATCCCATGTAATATAAGTTATATAATGTTATAATAAAAAATGAATGTGTGAATGGAGCGTTGGGAAAACTTCTTGGCAGTAAAAACCTGAGCCAGAAGGCACAGCTCGCTATACACATGCAGTGCTGGTCCCAACGCTCGCTTATCCAACTTCCAAATGAAAGTTGGATAAACGCGGTTGAAATGCGAACGTTGTGAAAAACTTGTGGCGTAACGCTTGTAGACCGTATTCGCAATGATGAGGTTAGAAGCAGAGTTAGTCTGAAAGAGAGCGTCGGTGTTAAAATCAGAAGAGGCATGCTCCGTTGGTTCGGACAAGTAGAAAGAATGACGAAGCAGATATACAATGCAAATGTGGAAGGATGTAGGAGCCGAGGAAGGCCAAGACTTACTACCATGACTAAATTGATCATGTTTTATCCAAAGGTGAAGTCAGGAGCCTTAGAAACCGGCGTGCACGAGAAAGGCCACAAATGTTAAAGAAGCGAGTGAGGAGTGCAAGGACTTCTTGTTTCGCGTGACACTTGAATCTCTCTGCCTACTCCGCAAGGGATTTAGCGTGAAGTTATAGATAGATAGATTTATCTTTTGCAGCATTACAAGTAAATACTATTCTGACGAGCTCGGTGGCTCAGTCGTCAAAGACGCGACATTGACACCAACGTTCGTGGGTTCGATTTCCACACACGACAAACATTTGTGTGTATGAACATGTCTGTTTGTCTTGGTCTGGTTGTTTTAAGAGAGGTAGGGCGCATCAAAGCAGCCCGCCTGGGGAAATACCTCCGCCTCACAGAAAACCGCAGCCAAATAACAACTCCCTAGAGGGTTGTTGTGTTCCTGTGAGTGAGGTCACTAGTATGCTCCTAAGGAGTTGCTGTGTAACCAGCTAAGGAGGCATCGCGCGAGTGATATATGTTACAAGCGTTAATAGGCTACGGTAACTGTTTTACATTAGGTGGACCGTATGCTTGTATGCCTCCCAACGTGTATAAAGAAAACCAGTTGAGAATGCGCAAGCTTGCATTGCCAGAGGAACACCTGGCTCGTCAATTATATAACGATTCAATTTTATTTTTTTATTTGTCGGCCATTTTGACCATGTTTCTTAAGAGATAGGAACCATTCCTATTCTACTTTTTTATGCTGAATCCGAATCTGAAGTCAAAATTCGAATATTAAAAAAACGCACACACAGACAAACATATAGATTTCATATAGGAACGGTGTTCCTGAAAATACATGGCTACATTTCGTTTAATAAGTCCTAGAGTTTGAGACCACTCAAAGTAATATAGTTGGATCAACTTGATAGCAAAATAGAAGCTTACAAAAATAACCATTGGTATGTACGGCAGAAACAAAAGTAATTCGCTTGTTGTTTTCCTACATCCCACGCGTTTGCAACAAATAAAGGCGAAAAGTCTATTCAGGGATAATATACAGATAATTAACTGTGATGATGTTCTTAGGAGACGCAATTAAAGGAACAAAGACCGCATGAAAACCCTAATGCCCGTCTGTCACAAACAATATGCGCCATTGGGTTTATATATATTATACAAGTGTTTATGATCTCCAGATATATATACTATGTTTTTTAGGGTTCCGTACCCAAAGGGTAAAACGGGTTCCCCTATTACTGAGGCTCCGCTGTCCGTCCGTCCGTCCGTCCGTCTGTCACCAGGCTGTATCTCATGAACTGTGATAGTTAGATAGTTTAAATTTTCACAAATGATGTATTTCTGTTGCCGCTATAACAACAAATACTGAAAAATAGAATATAATAAATATTTAAGGGGGCTCCCATACAACAAACGTGTTTTTAGGGTTCCGTACCCAAAGGGTAAAACGGAACCCTATTACTGAGGCTCCGCTGTCCGTCCGTCCGTCCGTCCGTCCGTCCGTCCGTCTGTCACCAGGCTATATCTCATGAACCGTGATAGTTAGACAGTTGAAATTTTCACACATGATGTATTTCTGTTGCCGCTATAACAACAAATACTAAAAAATAGAATAAAACAAATATTTAAGGGGGCTCCCATACAACAAACGTGATTTTTTCCCCTTTTTTATAGATAATGGTACGGAACCCTTCGTGCGCGAGTCCGACTCGCACTTGGCCGATTTTTTTGATCATTTTTGCTCGATATTGAGAAAGTAAGATAAACGCGGTTGAAGTGCGAGCGTTGAGAAAAATTTGTGGTGTAACGCTTGTAGACCGTATTCGCAATGATGAGATTAGAAGCAGAGTTAGTCTGAAAGAGAGCGTCGGTGTTAAAATAAGAAGAGGCATGCTCTGTTGGTTCAGACATGTAGAAAGAATGCAGGATGAAAGAATGACGAAGCAGATATACAATGCAAAATTGGAAGGATGTAGGAGCCGAGGAAGGCCAAGACTTGCCTACCATGATCTAATTGGTCGTGTTCTATCAGAAGGTGATGTCAGGAGCCCTAGAAACCGGCGAGCGCGCATGAAATGACCAATGAATGTTAAAGAATCGAGTGAGGTATGTAAGGATCGAGTCACGTGGCGCTCGGTTCTCTCTGCCTACCCCGTAAGGGATTTGGCGTGAAGTTATTAAAAAAATAAACTTTACCAAAATTAGATTGAAAATGTAGGATAACAAATTATTTGTCATTTCTGCAGCTAGGTTGTAAGAGATATGAATATTGTTCACATAAATTACAATTAATGACTACAATATATATTGTAGATGGGGTTATAATGGTGGTAGATTAGAGATTATCCGTAAGTGTGTTAGTGTGTGGTCGTATGTGTAGATATACGCCTCTTACCGTTAGCAAAAGTATTAGGATGCTTGGCGTCGAGATCGCCTGGAGGAGAAGGTCAAGCTGGCGTCCAAAAAACTTGGTGTGCTCAACAGAGCAAAGCAATACTTCAGTGCGGGGTAAAAACTTATGTTGTATAAGTATCTAGTCAGATCGCACACGGAGTACTGCAGTCATCTTTGGGCGTGGGTACCTGGATACCAGCTTGGACCATGTGATTCGATTCAGAGACGAGCTGTGAGAATTGTCGACAATCCTAAGCTTACACACGGTATTGAACCCTTAAGTTTAAGGAGAGATTTTGTCTCCTATTGTGTGTTCTACCCATTGTACAACGGGTTGTGTTCTGAAGAATTGTTCGAGATGATGCCGACAGCTACTTTTTTAAACCGCACCGCTCGCCGACGGCGGGGAGTTCACCCTCACACACTGGAACCGCAATGATCGCGTACTGTGCGGTTCTAGAGAAGTTTTCTTCCGAGAACTCTCAAGCTGTGGAATGAGCTCCCAGCCGAGGTTTTTCCAAGGGACTACAGCATGGAATTCTTCAAGAAACGTGTGAAGAGATTTTTAGAGGGTCGGCAACGCATGAGTGACACCCCTGGTGTTGCAATGTCCATAGGCTACGGTGACTGTTTACCATCAGGCAATTTTTTTGTCACTAAATACACACCGTGTAGAGACACGTGAGTATGACGTAGGAAGCTTCAGCATGCCATTGAAGTGTGTGTCTACATACATCATAATAAAATTGAATATCACTTCCGCCAATAAAAAATGTTTGATATTTCCCCACCAACAGCATCTTGTAATCCACGGCATATATAGGAATACCACGAGAGATGAAGATTCTTCGGGATCATCATCACCATTTCAGCCGAAGGACATCCAATGCTGAACATGGGCCTCCCCCTTAGACTTTCACAGCTATCGGGCTTGTGCCACTTGCATCAGTTCCCTGCGATCTCATTATACAAGTTCGTCGGTCTATCAAAACACGCTGCGTTTTCCGGTTCGTGGTCGCCATTCGAGAATATTTCTGCGCTAATGGCCATCGGTTTTCCGAGCTAAATGGCCTGCTCGCTTCCACGTACCCTCCAAAGTACGGAGACTCGAGATAGATAAACCCACCTACAGATGGGCTGTGGTCGACGTCACTTAACCCGCCTGTCCGGTTATAATGACATGCGCAACGACGCCATCGAGCTCTCATATGTGTATAAATAAATATATTTTGTTTTATAGAACGTCGGGAGGCAAACAAGTATATGACCCACCTGATGTAAAGCGGTCACTGTAGTCTATAAACGCTAACAATACATTCAGTATCATTCGCGCAATGCCACCTCTACTCGGCTAACACAACGCGCGGTTTTCTGTGGTGAGGTGGTACTTCCACGGGCTGCTTTGATGCGCCCTGTCTATCTTAACAAAACAAATGAATTAGCATAAAGAATATAATAATAAAATACATATATTTCTGTATTCCATTATTTGACGAGCTTGGTGGCTCAGTCGTGAATGACGACGCGACTTTGACACCTACGCTCGTGGGTTCGATTCCCACATAAGGCAAACATTTGTGTGCATGAACATGTCTGTTTGTCTTGGTCTGGATGTTTTAAGAGAGGTAGGGCTCATCAAAGCAACCCGTCTGGGGAAGTACCTCCACCTCACAGAAAACCGCAGCCAAGTACAACTCCCTAGAGGGTTGCTGTGTTCCTGCGTGTGAGTGAGGTCACCAGTAAGCTCCCAAGCAGTCGCTGTGTAAGCAGCAGAGGAGGCATCACGCGAATGATACTTAATATATCGCAAGCGATAATAGGCTATGGTACCCGCTTTACATCAGGTTGGCCGTATGCTTGTATGCCTCCCGACGTAGTATAAAAGAAATGTTACATACACCAACGTTATTATTGTCATGACGAGCTCGGTGGCCCAGTGGTGAAACGCGCTGTTACGCTACTTTGACACCAATGCTCGTGGGTTCGATTCCCACACAGTACAAACATTTGTGCTCATGAACATGTCTGTTTGAATTGGTCTGGGTGTTTTCTATGTATAATAAGTATGTATTTACAAAAAAAAAATATATTTACGTATGTTTATCAGTTGTCTAGTACCCATAACACAAGCTTCGCTTACTTTGGGACTAGGTGGCGCTGTGTAATTTGTCCGATAAAAAAAAATCATTGATAATTTAAAGATCGTCAGTGATACCAAACATTTTTGTAATCTTTGACAATACTTAATTCTTCAAACAAAGCCACTGCATTGTGTGGCCGAAAGGCGGGCAAGACGTGAACTTCTCAACATCCATCAAGACGCCGGGGCCACGAGCTACTCTTTTGAATAATAAAAATGAAGAGCTGCTACGTCGCGAGGGAAACTTCTGCCGTGCGTATGACTAGTCGGCAACTTTATGAGGAACGTGTAGCAATTCTTTTAAAATATTATTATTCAATGTAAAATACTTTTTATATCTTCCCATTGGGAAATTGTCTATCTATGTATCTGTATCTTCACTCCAGGTCCTTTGGTGAGCAGGCAGAAAAAACCGAGCTATGGACCCTATCATAGGACAACGTGTTTTGCAAGAAATACTGGTAGGTACAATATGTCTATCAAATTATTTAACATGTTACCACAGCTTTGGATACCTTTCAAAAGGCATTGTACAAGCTACTTAGTAGGAACGGCATTTATGATATGAATGAATTCGCAAAAATTAAATTTTAAAAATGTCCCCCCAATTTATAGTAATTTACTTGATAATGTTAATTTGTGTACAATTTAGACTAATTTATTTTATTACAATCGACTCAATGACATTGTTACATTATTGTTTTTTACTAATTCTAGCACATTTTTTATTTTTTTGCATGCCAATTGTTGGCGCAACATGTTCGATCAATCAAATCAATCAAACAATTTATTTGCAAGAATACAAGATTACATTTGTATTAAAACGCAATTGTCATACAATTATGAAAATTCCTTCATGCATGCCGTATTCAACCTGCGCGCAGGTGTGCAAATATTTCATTAAATATGAAATATTTGCACACCTGATTTTTTCTTAATAATTCATAAATCCTTTCACAATAATTAATAAATCTATATTACAAAAATGAATCGCTAAATGTGTTGCTAAGCACAAATCTCGAGAGCAGCTGAACCGATTTCGCTAATTCTTTTTTTAGAATATTCCTTGAAGTACGAGGATGGTTCTTACGAAGAGAAAAATTTTAAAAATTGCCTAAAAAAGTCTGAAAAGAACACTTTTCTATACTCGCATACAAAAGATTCGTAATAATACTTAAAAGTCAATTTGAACTTTAATACTATATACTATAAAGTTTAAGTGTTAGTGGAGAGGTTCCGGGAAGGAAAAACAATTGAGTGAACGTCACTATATCGTAGTTAGCAGAATAAGTATAAAAAAAATAATTAAATAATCGACTGTTAGGCGGTACGAAGTTCGCGGGTCAGCTAGTTATCAATAAAATAGTCTAGCATAAAGTCAAGCGATGATCTATCATGAAAAATATCAATGTCCTACTTTTTATTTAAATACTCATGCACCGTATAAAAACAATTTTCCATAAGCCATGAACTCAATGTGCATTACAATACAAATGTTTTGAGTCTAATTTTTTATATCAACTGGTAGTTTATTATAAATTAAAGTGCACATGTTGAAAACATTTCGTTTGTATATGTCAGTAGTACAAAGTGATCGATGCAATAGGTTCATTTGTCTAGTTCTAACTGGCTTAAAGCTGTTTTCGCTGCGTCGTTTAAAAAAATGCAAGTGAGAGTTGACACAAAGGCAAACTTCTCAAATGTACATGCAGGGTAACGGTAATATTTAAAATTGTTTGAAAAGAGGCCTGCTACATAAGATCTGTATACCACCGTGTTTGCCTGCAAATAAATGATTTGATTTGAAATGGCGCTCGGTATATTTTCATATATGACGCGGTCGTTATACTCCATGCTCGCTTCTTTAACATTCATAGCTCTTTTTAGTGAGTATTGCCTGTCTTCGGTTTCTACATTGCTCTAGGTTCGCGTTGTATACATGTTTCATCATTCTTTCATACCGCATTCTTTCAAATAATCACTGCGTTTTATGACACATTCTTACAATCAGCACGCACAACTTCACATCTCAACTTCACGCCATAATCAAACATCGATAGGAACCTTCATTTTCATATCGCATCCTAAATAAAGCCCTTCGTTCATTAATTTTATTCATTCTTTAAAAAAATACGTAACTTATGTAGACAGGACCATAGCAATAAAAATAGGATTTATCGGGAATCGCGCCAAGTGCAGCGACTCCGAATATTTCACCATTCTCGATATTCCGTGGTTTGATTCTACATTATTGGCGAAGCACCGGGAAACAAACTTCGTTTAAAGTGCTGCAGTACATGCATTGGTATCTATGAGCAGATCCACTTAATTCTGAATATATTTTAATGGCAAAACATTATCATTGAGTCCACATCCTATATCAGTGCCAAAGTCAAAATGAAGAAGACGGACAAAACGTTAAAAAACGTACCATTATCTATAAAAATGGCAAAAAAATCATGCCTGTTGTATGGGACCCCTGCTTAAATATTCATTTATTCTATTTTTTAGTATTTGTTGTTATAACGGCAATAGAAATACATCATCTGTGAAAATTTCAACTGTCTAACTATCATGATTCATGAGATACAGCCCGCTGACAGACGGGCGGACGGAGAGCGGAGTCTTAATAATAGGGTCCGTTTTACCCTTATGTACCCTAAAAACGACAAAAATTAATAGAGGGACTGACTGAATATAATTATTATAAACAGCTCTATGTTAAAAGGAAAATCAAAATTAGCGATACACAAACTTAAGGAGGACTCATCAGATGCATGTGTTTGAACGAGTGGTTTTCGGCCTAATGCAAAAGCATATCAATCTCAAGAGATTTAGTGACACTACGTTAGAAACTTAACTCATTTTTTTTTTCTTGATCCACGTTGGCATACAAGCGTACAGCTCACCTAATATAAAGGGGTAACCGTAGCCTATGAATGCTTGCAAAACATGGAGTATCCCTAGCAATACATTAAGTATGCCACCTCTGCTGCTGACAGAGTGCCCTGTGTGGGAATTGAATACATGAGCCCAGTTGTTAAAGCAGTGTTAGTAACCACTGCATCACCGAACTCATCACCGATATCAATGGTTCTTGAAATTTAGTGAAAATCATCACATTTAATTAAATTTCATTTTATACGCTTCTATTAGCTAAACTTGCTCCTTTCCGGATGTTTGCCAGCATTTTAGGCTTCCGTACCTCAAAAGGAAATCGGAACCCATAGGATCACTTTGTTGTCCGTCCGACTGTCAGTGTGTCCATCTGTCAAGACCCTTTTTATCTGGTCTGCAATCCCTTCGAGCAGTGCAAAATCAAACTTCTAAGTCAACGCAATCAAAACATACGGCTATTTATGCCTCGTTTATGCGCATATTTTGACACTCGCAAGGCAATCAAAACCTATATAGGGTATACTACCCGTTGACATAGAATCATGAAATTTGGTAAGAAACAATGTCATGTAGCACAAGTAAAGGAAAAAATCCGAAAACAGTAAATTTGTAGTTACATCACAAAAAAAAAATGATTGCTAAAATATTTTTTTACTGAATGCTCGGTGTGCGAGTTGGACTCTTTATTTCTTTAAACCTTCCAGTTCTCAGTAACGTGTAGAACATAATCCATTAGTTTGAGCTTAATCGGATTATCGACTTAGTAGAACATAAAAGATGAAAGGACACGTATTATGTATAGGTGTATCTTTTTAATCTTCTTAAAATATATCTAAAATATATACGAGTATTATATATACTACATGTAAACGACAGGTACTTACTAAATTGGTGCCAATTTGTAAAAATAAATAATATATATATATATATATATTTTAAACAACGTCGGGAGACATACAAGCATACGGCCCACCTGATGTAAAGCGGTTACCGTAGCCTGTAAACACTTGCAATACATTAAGTATCACTTCAAAAATGTCACTTCTGGTGGTAACACAGTAACTCCTAAGGCGCGTACTGGAGATCTTCAAATTATATCAAATTATATCGGTCAAATTATCTTTGATACTTCCTCATCTTTGTTGTGGACACTGCCTTCTATTTATCATTCACACAGGACGTGCCGATTGTGGCAATATTAATAGTATTCTCGATTATTTACCATATTCTTTAGTATCCATGAAAAATACTTGATTGGACATGGGCTACTATTGCCCTATTACTGCACTTTTTTGTAACCACACATCTTCTTACATTTCAGCATAACTGTTGAGCAGGGCCACACATTCTTTAAAAATGTCATATAGATAAATATTACTGAGCATTGCAAAATTGTATGAACAGGAAAAATTCCGCCATTTGTCGTATTTAATTCTTGGAAATAAGGAAATGAAATTTCAACTTTGTTTGAAGCATTAATCAAGTCGTCACAGTTTCTCATGAATAATGAAAACGTTACGAGAAAAAGAGTTTCAACTTGCAGAAGCGCAAACTAAAAATGCACTTCTTGCGAACCTTGGAGCCGCGTTCAGACATTCATTTTTGTCGCTCAATTTAGTTATTATAATATTTTAATGAATTAGTATGGTTAGCAGGCAAGGTACAATTAAGTATAGTTTTTAATTGAATTTATTTATTATTTTGTAGACCGTATTCGCAATGATGATGTCAGAAATAGAGTTGGTCTGAAAGAAAGCGTCGGTGTTAAAATAAGAAGAGGCATGCTCCGATGGTTCGGGCATGTAGAAAGAATGCAAGATGAAAGAATGATGAAGCAGATATACAATGCAAAAGTAGAAGGATGTAGGAGCCGGGGAAGGCCACGACTTACCTACCATGACCAAATTGGTCGTGTTCTATCAGAAGGTGATGTCAGGAGCCCTAGAAACCGGCGAGTGTGCATGAGAAGAGCAATGAATTTTAAAGAAGCGAGTGAGATATGTAAGGATCGAGTCACGTGGCGCTCGGTTCTCTCTGCCTATCCCGCAAGGGATTTGGCGTGAAGTTATAGATAGATAGATTTTATTGAATTTATTAATGCGAAATAAATGTGGCAACAAATACTTATTTCTTTTCCTATCCCGCATTGTGTGAAAAGGTCAAATATAATATAACAACAGTTTGTATTCATTAAATATTGAATAGAATTATCTATGTAATACTTATTTGAATGCGAACTGCGATATGCAATTATTCATTTAAAATTCATTAGAATTCAATAAGGAGATTCTCAATTCCAATTAGTTTCTGTTGTTTTATTTTCTATGATGAATAGAATAATTTATTAAAATTATCAAAACGACCTTATTGCATCTCATTGTAATCTTATTTAAAGAAATAAATATCCTCACGGTTACCTCGCAGTGTATTTATGAGAACATAACGTATGCTCGTAAAAATATAGTCATTTTCAAATTTTGTGAAAATCTTAGAAGCAGGAGTAGATTGCGTATTGCGTACATCGGCTTGCTAAGACTAGTAGATCTTTTATTGTAAATTGTATTCGATTCTATAAAAAATTACCTGAAACAGTTCTGTCCTTGCCTGACAATATGTTCAAAAGGTACGTCAAAAATACTCTGCGTAAGGAGGGTTATTACAGTATCAATGAATATCTAACTGACAGAGATGTTTGGAAATGATTCAACACATGCAATAATATATATTTAATTGTAACACTTGATATCACTTTATGTACACTCACATATATTTATTGTAATATATATCGACGATGATAAAAAGACCCATGTTAGCAAGTTACTTTTGACATTCTTTCGCCAATGGTCATTTTGGAAATGCTGATAGATTAGAAAAGAAACCATGATAAATGAAAAAGATACAACGAGATAGACGTAAGTGCCCGCGGGTGTAAATTCTCAAATGAACATGTTTTATTATTAGATTTTCTTTAAGTCTACAAACAAAGAGGCTCAGAGCGTACTCAACGACGCTGCTCAAGTGCGACTGTTTTAACGATTATCATCTATCGAGAACAGCCGGAACCGACAGTATGGACTGCGATCGATGACGTACCCTCCGCGGAGAAACTTGGATCTGTATACAAACTACGATCGACGTTGCTTAACCTACGTGTTCGATTAGTGTGACACTCGCAACGATGTCCAAAGAGTTTCCCTGTATAATGTTTCGAGTAGCAGGACGCACATCTGTGTGAGTGCAATTTCGAAGGCTTTTTAAGCTTGTTGTGATAGTCTTTATCCCGGTAGTAAGATAGCGCTCAGAACAAACAAATGCACCAAAATACACAAACGTAAGTGAATCTAACGCAAACAATTCTCAAAGAACTCGTGGATATTGGCAATAAATTTGTGCAAATACTGCGGATTCAGTGTGGATACGGCCGGCCGCTTTGGAAATGTTTGGATGTAATATAACTAAAATTGAAGAGTAATTGATTTGGAAGCGTAAAGCACATTATGCATCATCGTCTGTGTCAAATTTAACTTCCTATACATGTGGTATTCGATCTCTTCTTTTTTATTACGTCGAGTGAAAAAAATCTTAACATACATCTGATATATGTAGCCATTGCTGTAGTTTATTTCTTGTAATACAACGAGTAGGTACTGCTGTATTTTGCTACCCTATAATACAGTAAGTACCAACTTCGATTTTAATACAAAGTCACGAGGCAAACAAGCATACGGCGCACCTGATGTAAAGTGGTGACAATACAATATTTATTTGTGTGAAATGTAAGTATTTCACAAAAAAAGTGGAACAATATTTGGAGGTCTCATATTTTGCTTTATATAAAGCACGGAAAATTAATAAATATATTTTACATAATTTTTCTTATAAAATTTTTATTTAAAGTAAAATAATAAACTTTATGTGGCAGCGACGGTGGTGGTGGGGGCATGCGTATTCTGTTCCAGATGGCGGACGACCGCAGCAGCCGAGGCAGAGACTACCGGAGCAGCCATGGCAGCGTCGGCATGTTGCACTTACTAACAGTAGTGGCTGGGTACAGGCCGGCGCTAGGCCGCATGAACTAATTGGTGGCGAAAGCACACAAAGCAGGTTAGATCAAATTGCATCCTGTAAATGTGTTCAGGTAGGGCACATCAAAGCAGACCATCTGGTGAAATACACCTAATGCCATACCGTAGCCAAATAACAACTTCTTAGAGGGTTGTTGCGTTCATGCGTATTAGTGCGGTCACCAGTAAACTTCTAAGAACTTGCTGTGTTAGCAGCAGAGATGGCATCGCGCGAGTGATACTTAATGTACTGCAAGTGTACATAAGCTACGGTAACCGCTTTACATCAGATGGGCCGTATGGACAACCATGCCTCCCGACGTTGTATAAAAAATGCTGGTGATTTCACTTACTTGCAGGTTACAACCCCCAGTGAATGTATTTTGGGTGCGGCTTCCTGTGTGGTGGATGTACTTTCCAGCCGGGCTGTTTTGATGCATGATTAATAATTATCGAAGTTTTCACGAACCTTGGTTAGAATAATCGTTGCTAGCGACTATGCGACCGTTAGAAAATCATGATTATGATGAGAATTTCACCGAAACATGGTCAAAAGCGACAATAACCACGATTAAGAAATGTTTGTGCGAGTATCATAATAAATAAATAATAATAATAAATAAATATTGTCGGACAAATTACACAGCGCCACCTAGCCCCAAAGTAAGCGAAGCTTGTGTGTGGTACTAGACAACTGATAAACATACGTAAATACATTTTTATTTTGTAAATACATATTATTGCACATAGAAAATACCCAGCCCAAGACAAACAGACATGTTCATGCACACAAATGTTTGTACTGTGTGGGAATCGAACCCACCAGCGTTGGTGTCAAAGAGCTCGTCTATCTCGACGTCTCTCGTCGCTCGTCTATCAGTATTCCTGACCATTGTTAATGATCCAGCTGTTTCTAGATTATTAACAATATATCGTGTACCTCAATTGGTTTCAATGAGGATCAGTAAAGTTATAGCAAATTCAATAGAACTAGTGTTCACAATATTCTTTATGAACTAAGAAGGATATATCTTTTTGAATTATCCTAATCGGACCATTACTTACGAAGATATTAAGTAATAAACATATGCCATTCCTGTCGCTAAAAGTCAATGTACGCGGGTGCGTGTGACGTCACTGTGACGGAACCGAGCGCGGCCGGCCGGCCGCCGCCGCCTTTGATTACCTAGGTGATCATTCCAAGTTCACCAGCGCTGAAAGCCGTGGTTGGAAACTACAAAGGTAAGGGTACTGCTTATTTATCTACGTATGTAGGTACTTATTAGTAATATTTAATCTGTTAGTGGTAGGAAGGTGTAAGAAAGAATGAATGTAAAGTGTAAGTACAGGGACGTATTCATAACTTATGAATAGAGTTTATAGTATCTTGATATACTGAATGTTGTTTTATTCATTCATATGAAGATCATTTCGCGTATGGCTGTTTAATCTACCTTGTTGCGCTTTATTTAGTGCATGGTTCTCTATACTTGCTGATCTATGTATGTCAGAAACCTTAATATTGGTTGCCAATGGCTGGTTTTTTTTTGCTATCTCGCTTTTTGTTACAAATCATTAGTTCAATGTGTACTTAAGTAGGATGACTTGAATATAAAGCAAAAAATACATAATATTTTTTTTTATACATATATTTTAATGCCGTTTTATTTATTTATTACAGATCGGCACGTGAAAGCTATGGAGATGATGCTGTAGGTTTTGTCCAAGTCCAGAGGTCGGGACATGTTTGTACGGTAAAAGCAAAAATAACGCCTGAACATAGAATAAAAAGTAAAGCGTATTGCTGCACATTTACATGTGATGAAAATGAGGGGACGGTTTTGAACGTGGATTGTCATGACTGTGCTGCTCAAAAGGGAGGCTAGCTATAGCGTAGCATTTTTAATGTGGCTCCATAGACGCAGCGAGGAGCCGTCTCCCACTGAAAAAAAATGTTACTGGGCCAAACCAAAGCTGGCTACTATAGGTACAACTACAAAATTTATAAAAGCTAAAGATATAGTTCGCAGCTCAGTTACTATTGAAGTTAAAAACACTGATAACACTAAAGGAGACCAGTTTTTCCTAGCGGTTGTGTAAAGCATAAAGGCAAATCCTATTAAAAATCAGTTATCAGCATACGTTACAAAGAATGAGTTGAAAAAATTTTCTTTCCATAATCTCGTTCAACAATACAAAAAGGAAGGCAATAATATAAATAGCGCAGATGATTTTATTGATTATTGCTCTACTAAAATCACCATGGAAGAATGTCACAAAGCAACAGTTTGTCAAGATAGTTCTACCGTTATGGCATGAGTTAAGGTATTGTAGAATAACCGCATCTAAAGTTCTCGAAGCTGCACATTGCAAAACTCCTGATGGTATTTTAGTTGAACAAATATTTGGTGCCTCTGTACCAGAGACTCTGGCGATGAATAGAGGCAAACGATTGGAATCCGATGTCAGAGCAGAAGTAGCCAAAACAAGGAAAATAGCCGGTAGCCTGGGCAGAGGGTGTAGTTTTATCATCTCTTTTTACAACGGAATACCATTTTTTACGAAGTTTTGGGTCTTTCGGCACGTTAAAAAATAGTTTTTCTGGCGTTTTAATAGAAGTGTTTGTGCATTTCGGCACTATACAATATCTATACATAGTTAAAAAAGCGAATTAGACACAAATCGGACACTTAATTTGTTTTAAAGTCACAATTAAAGAAACAAAACACTGCGCGTCTTATCGTTGCCAACGGCTAAATGGCGGCGACCGTCACAGTGACGTCACAGCTACTTCGACGGCCACTCTGTGAACTTCGCTAGTAATTCAGTCATAACTTCGTCAATTTTTGTCGTAGAACAAAAATTTTTGTACTGTATGCTAAGAATTTCTTAGCTCTATAAATCTGTATTCTCAACTAAAAACCGTACGGATCCTCATTGAGATACGCTAAACTTTGTATATATCTTTGTTTTGCAAGGATCTAAAACTGTTTATATAAAACTTTCTTTAACATGAACAAAACGTTCAGAAATTTACAAAGTAGGTGTTGCAATAAAAGCGTTATTTTTCGGGAAAAAAAATCAAATATCAAATGAATTCTTTTTCTTACCAATGAAATTCTTCAAAATGTTAAATTTAGATTCATGGCCGTGTGTAAGCCAAGTACGAAACAGACGCAGGAGATGCATTGGCAGTATATTTAAAAGAACCATTCTGAGCTACTCTCTATCATCTCCAAAATTAAGACGCAAATGTACAGATATGTAATTTTCCATATTTATTAAGAATCTTAAACATATTAATTATCTATAATATAAAAATGAATCGCTAAATGTGTTGCTAAGCGCAAATCTCGAGAGCAGCTGAACCATAGATAACAGAAACAATGGGAGATGTGACATACCACGCGAGTTTACACCGGGACGGTTGTCGCCGAGTTTCACCCCACCATAAAACACTCACACACTTAAATAAATAAAAAATATCATTCTACGCACACAAGTACAACGACACACATTTGTTAAGACGCTGTCATTGGATGTTTATTTAAACAACACCCAAGTAAGCACGCACTACTACATTTATAAAGCGGCAGAAACAAGCGGCCGTATCTCGAAACTGTACACACAGTGAACGAATAATATTACTCACTTTACATTGCGTGTTGGTAAACGAGCGGTGGCGACTGCGTAATGGTAGAAAAGCAATGTATGATTAAGAATGAGAAATTTAATATTTATAATTTGTATCGTGGTAAGGCCCTGGTAGAAATGGCGTCAGAGAATTTTTGAAATTAATTCTGTATTTATGCTTATAAAACGTAATATTATTTGTACTTATAGGTGATAAGTGATTCCATTTGATTTAAAGTTAACCACTGCACTTCTATTTTTGCAAAAAGGCAACAGCACAACTTGGCATTTTCCTAAAACAAGGAGCAACGTATCTCAATCGAACTTGATTGCAACTAACTAACTGTTCTTGGCTATGTTCTCGTTTTGAGCATATTGCGGCGACACCAACCACGCCCCCTTGTCACATCTCCCGTTGTTTCTGTTATCTATGAGCTGAACCGATTTCGCTAGTCCTTTTTGTAGAATATTCCTTGAAATACGAGGATGGTTCTTACGAAGAGAAAAATTTATAAAGTTGCCTAAAAGTGTGGCAAAACAACGTTTGCCGGGTCAGCTAGTTTCAAATATTATGAAAAATACAAAATAGGAGAAATAAGTGAGGTATGTAAGAACCAAGTCATGTGGCGCTCGGTTCATTTTGCCTACCTCGCTAGAGACTTCGCTGGAAGACGTAGTAAGTACTAGTAGTAGATAGTAGTAGTAGTAGATGAAAAAAATGTTTACAGTTCTCTAAATATGAAGGTTAAATGAGTTATTTCTTATGGTTTTTTAGGAAGTCTCCTATGTCTCTATGCTATTATAAGATTCAAAAATAGACGAGTCTTACTAAAGTTTCTTGGAGTCTGTATCACCTCTCACCACCTTACCTGGTAACAAAATATTACACATTTATATAAAAATAATTAATTGCAGTCTAAACGTCAAAAAAAAAAAAAAATTCTAGATAAAATAAAATGTTTAACTTAAAAAAATAACCATGATGGTGACATCAATTAACGGGTGCCACGTTCTATAGCATTTTTTAAATGCCATAACGAAGCACATTGTTTATTAAATTGTTTTCAACGAAAATTTGTAATTATCATTAAATTGATTTTGGAATTTTATATCCAAATTTTATATCCAAATAAATAACTGTAATCTAAAATTATCATTATTAACAAATTAAATTTTCCTTTATGTAGATACATTACAAGTTCATTTTTATGCCACATACTTTAAGTGAATTCTGATGTTTGCACATATTATGTAGATTTAAACTTATTAACTTATAAATTCAATTTTAATGAAAACAACTAACTTAATTTTTAAATGAATTTGTTTATGTTACCTAAACTACTAATGTAGATTTTTACGAACTTTTATAACTTACGTAATGTATGTATGTATGTATTTATCTTCACGTCAGGTCCCTTGCGGGATAGGCAGAGAACCGAGCGCCATGAGACTTACATAATGGTTACATATTATATAGAATTTAGATACAAGCATAAAGAAAAATATTTATTTATCCAAAAAGTGAGAATAAAAATAAAATAAAAATATAAATAAATAAGAGTAAAAATATTAATTTATCCAAAAAGCAAGAGATAATGTTATGGAAATTACATAATAGATTAAATATTAAATATAAACATTTTTTTCTGCCTATAAAGTCCCAAATCAAGTGTTAAATTTATAATTTTTATGGCCACTGAGGTGGTCTAAAGATATAGAAGCAAATATGCACTCTAAGATTAATATTATTACATAATAAGTTCGATAGTACGCGGCTGTGATATTACAAACATTTAATGGAAAGATGTTCATTTAGCTTGCGACATTCTTACCGTATATGCTTTCTAATTATCCTGTTCTTTTTTTTCGATATTAATGTGACTTCTTTTACTGCACGTTATCCTGTTTCTTGATCCATTGTGATTGGCGGGGTCCGCTACCTAAGCCTAAAGATTTGGCAAAGGTACTGATTTTTAGATGGAGCGACTGCCGTCACCTCCACATTCCAGAGGGAAAACCAGATCTTTCTTAGGTTAGATCCCACGTCTTTCGAAATATAGTTTTTTGGACGTGCGGGTTTCTCACGATGTTTTTCTTCACCGCCGAATAAGCGATAAATATGTACATAAATCCGAAAACACGTATTTAGTGGTATACTCCTCCGCCGGGTTTCAAACCGGGGACCAGTTTGTCAATAGGCCGGTTATACCTGCTCTATTCGAATTTAATGTGACTAAAGTATGATTTTTTGTAAATAATGTTAACCGTCTTACAGTTTTTAATTCAAGGAAGGTCCGATCTCGTCCCGTATGTTTTTTTCTTCGTGTATGTTTTTTAAAGGTCCTAGCCCTATGTAGATTTAGTATAGTTACTACGCTACAGATGTCTTTCTCCACAAAACATTTGCAGCCCTTCTAAGCTTGAAAAATATGTTTTTGTTATTAAGCTCCTCTAGCCCGATTAATCCCATAAAAGTTTAGATTTCATCAATTTCAGTTTTAAAATTTTTATTCTTTGTAATTCAATTCGTTATTCGAATATAAAGATATGTACGGAGATAAAATAGTTATGACATTTGTCTTTCTAACGTCACTTTGTCGTCCCCTGAGGAATGAGTTAGCAAAAGTGAATTTAAGTAAATAGGGTTGTGCTTCAAATGAAATGCTTAATGAATATGCAAAGCAACAGCATATGATGTACAGTACATATTGCAGTCTCGTTTGTCACATGATCACACCGACGCGTAACACTTATACTTTGAATAAACAAAACCTGTAGACAAATCATGTATCTCAGCGGTATAGTAATCAAATATTGGTATTTATTTAACATAGTTTGTGGCATATTTTTCGGTACGTAAGTGATTCAGTGTCATCTTTAGAGACAAAGAAATAACGCATAAATCTATAAACTATTTATTGAAGGTAAGCTCATTAAAATGTAGTGCAAGGTGCACTAATTGCAAAAATTAAAAAAAAAATGATGAGGCAAATGAGGCCCTATCGAAAGAGTGGCTCGAGCGATATTCTCAGTATTGCAAGCATTTATAGACTACGGATATGAAATTTGCATTAGATGGGTTGTATGCTTGTTTGTTTTTCGACGGGGTATAAAAAATGTATGATACCGGTAAATAATTGCAGCAACGCGGTCCTAAAAAAGCCAGCACTTTCAGGAAGAAGAGATAAACCGTCTAAGTTTGAGACGGACTCGCACATGTAGGTACTACCGCTGTTATAACTAGTATAAAAAAACAATTAAATTAGACGTTTTAGTAAATATTTGGTTTTCTGTTAATATTCTAACATTTAAATGACAGGACTATAACACATTTCGTTTACGAGTTATAAACCTGTGACATACTGACAAACCGACAAATAGAAAGCAAAGTGACAGCAATATTGTTCCATTTGGCCTTTTAGTACGAACCGCTAAAAGGTATGCTTAAGTAAATATCGCCGATTAGCCGCTATAAGTATAAAGCTGTAAATATAGATGACTGTATTAAAAAAAAAGCTTTTTTTACGGTGGAAAGTTGTGTCTATTTGAGCAGGCCAGCTTAAATAGGATTGATATTGCTTAAATACGTTGTGGTTCCATGTTTGTATTCATTTCTCTCGAAAACCTTTAAACTTGTACCTTATGACATTGATGGAAGAAACTGAGAGAGTGAAGGAGTGTCTATACTTAAGTAAGTACAGATATAATAATCAGTTTAACAGAATAAATCGGCAGACTCTGTCAGATGTATGTTTTGGGTTGGAATGCAGAGTTTGGGAGGGGGTTTGACTTCTCCACTTGAACGCAATACTTTAGCTTGATACGGGTCTCCCTTCAACCGAAGAGGTTTAGAGCATACTGCACCACGCTGCTCAACTACGTATTGGTGTGGCCAGTGTTTTCAAGCTGCTCCAAGGCCACTGACTTAGCTTAACAACTGTTATCTACCGAAAACAGGCTAACGTCTTACCGCACCTTTCGAAGCACGGACAAACTCATTGCTGCGTGTTCAGTTAGAAGGACATACGTAACGATGTTATCGAGCTCTCTCTCTTTTACTACGTTTCTTTACTCTTTACGCTATTACTGAAACTGTGGACAAATGTCTGAACATATATCTTCTATTATTAATAATGTCTCAATATACATTTTGCTGCTACATAATTAGACTTACGGGGTATATATTTATGTTTCTACCAACGATTTTCCTTATATAAAGGTATTCGGCCGTAAGGCCGTACATATGAATTCATTTCTGTGTAATGTAAGACTCTGTTCGTACACTTTAAACTGCGTATTACCGTAGACTGCTTTCACCTGAAGTGGGTTAAAAGCAAGTTGCATTAAGGCCGATATTTTGAAGCTCGCTCGCCCATATTATAAACACAGGTTGCAAACAGCTTTACATGTTTACGTAGTATTTAATTTCCGTACTTAATAATGCGCTAAGAATGAGAACGTGTCTCTACATTTGGGGGTACTATAAAAGTCTTACTGCGTACGTTACTATATAAACCTAAATATTCATGCATTCTTCAATATTTATACCAATATATTGCAGCATCATTTTACTGTAATACTATGTTAAAGTAATATTAGTAACCTCGTGAACCGATACTCACTGCAAAGAACAAGTATCTCTTTAATCGGTAATTTAATGTGTACTCCTTGATCAGCACTACTCAATCCAAATTGAGTATAATGATACACTTTCCTAAAAGAACAGAACTTTTATCAAATATACACGCGTAATACCAGTTATGCGTGTATATTTTTAATTTAAGTGTTAAGCTTGGTCCAATCCTATATTTTTAAAAAGAATGTAAATTAATTAAGTACATTTATTGAGTTAACTTTCTATATGCACTCATGCATATGCGCTGTTCGAATGACGAATATCTAATTTAAACTACTTTCATGCTGACGTGCCTTCCACTGTACTTGGTTGGCGATACTAGGTTGATAATATTCAATTGAATACACAAATGTGAGCATGTCTTTAGCAGATCACCGTTTAAGTAGTTCATATGCCGATAGTACTTTTAAGAGAGGTAGGGTGCATCAAAGCAGCCCGTCACTCACAGAAAATCGCAGTCAAATAACAACTCCCTAAAGGGTTGTTGTGTTCCTGCGTGTGAGTGAGACCACCAGTAAGCTCTCAAGGAGTTACTGTGTAAGCAGCAGAGGAGGCATCGCGCGAGTGATACTTAACATATCGCTAAAGTTAATAGGCTACGGTACCCACTTTACATCAGGTGACCCGTATGCTTGTATGCCTCCCGACGTAGTATAAAAAAAAAGTACTAATAAGTTGACTTGTGATGAGCACATTACCGGTAAGAGTATTATACATTTAGATGCTGAATGCTTGCTGACTGCAAGCATTGCTAGGTTAACAACGACTGAATTGTTAATGTGCGCATACCATTCGCAAAATGTCATACTTTTTACAGTATATTATGCGCATATCTAAAATGTGCGCATGTGTAAGAGCTTTAAAAGTTTACATCACAATCTCACGCGTAATTTTCTTAGGAGGTCAAGCTACAAATGATAATGCCTCTAAATTCCGTTGACTTGGCTTAATGAGTGTCACCTGACGATATAGAATGCAGAAAGAGATGTCTTCCCTAGATGAACTACCGTCTACTAGATATCTATAGTCATCTTGGGACCACGGCGCCTGCACTGTCGCCGATGTCGGAAAAATACAAATACAAAATAATAACAATAGTGATATTAAGTCACGGCATTCCCCAATACTCATTAGATGACAGTCATTAAATCAAGTTATTAGAATTTGTGGTGCTGCGAAATATTATTTTTAATGACACAGCTGAGGAAATTTCACAATTAAAAAATCATTATGTAAACCTATATAGCTCTTACTGTATTCTACTACTAGTGCGCGCATTTACAATTCAATATTGGCAACATAGTAACTAAAATGTCGCCAGAATATCACGTTATACTAATAAGAATACTCCTTCCATAATTCGTCTCCATCAGTTTAAAATATAACGACTTAATCCCCATTCACCCATGAGCAATTAAAAGTTCCTACATAAATGATACATCAAAACCAGTTTAGCCTATACTGCGGAACATGGCTGCAGCTAGCAAATTGACGTAGGAATAGCACACAGGAGAGGCGTTGCTTTACGTGATTCGTTCTAGTAAATTGGCAAAATAAGTGGTATTTCGTGTACATGTGCTACACATGCTCTCTCTGGAGACGAATATCTAGGAATATTACTATAGAGGTAGTGTAGCAATGTAGCGAAGTGCCCCTTATAATTCATGCCGATTGTGTCATATTGTTGTAGGTTAGTGATGTTGTACGCATGGAAATTTTAACAGATTTTTGTTACATGGAAATGGGTTAGAAAGTATTGTTACAAAATTTTTGAACAGACAGAATCAGCCACGCATATATATTTTTGTCATAAGCCTTATTACGGTTTCGTACGATAATCCCAAAAAAGGAACCTCCATGGTGGTACTGGCCCCCATGGAGGTTCTTTTTTATATAGTGGCAACTATTAATCCAATGTTATTGCAAATAAAATAATGAAATTATGTTATTTGATATATATATATAATTATATATGACGAGCTCAGTAGTGCAGCGGTGAAACGCGTTGTTACGCTTCTTTGACACCAATGCTCGTGGGTTCGATTCCCACACAGTACAAACATTTGTGTGCATGAACATGTCGGTTTGTCTTGGTCTGTGTATTTTCTATGTATAATAAGTATATATTTATAAAAAAAAATGTATTTACGTATGTTTATCAGTTGTCTAGTACCCATAACACAAGCTTCGCTTACTTTGGGGCTAGATGGCGCTGTGTAATTTGTCCGACAATATTTATTTATTTATTTAAATAACATAATACATATATATATATATATATAATATTCGACTTGGGTTGCGGTAGTTTTCGTTAGATAGCAGTGGATAGAAGCAAAGAGAAGTAGGACACATCCTGATTGAAGAAGTACCTCTACTTCACAGAAAACCGCTGCTAACTAATAACTCTCTTGAGTATTATGTTTTCTTGCGAGTTAGTTAAGTTACCAGTAAGATCCTGAGGAGTTATTGTGTTAGCAGCATTTGTGTTGCGAGCGGTATGCCATATGCTTATATGCCTCTGAGTATTGTATATAAGAAATTATACATTGTCAAAGGAAAGAAAACACTATAACTGGATGCACTACTACATGGCACTGAAAAATTATCACGTAGTAGCGTTGTAGTCAAATATACACACGAATAACAATTGCCTGGCCTTGTCTGGTAAGTTGGTGAGAAATTGATGCCTCTTTACATCACACGAAGCGTACTTGTTATCCACCCAAAGCAAAATCTAACAATAATAATTTCTCCTTATCACCAGGAAGATTAAAGTAAAAATCGTCGCAATAATAGTAAATGCACAGAAAAATATTTCAAATGAAACTTTTGGCTCCTCAATCATATGCATGACGGAACGTGGATATAATTGTCGTCAGGTGGCTCGTTGTTCATGGCGAATAAAGCGAAATACCAGCGTAGTTAATCTTCTCAATATTTAATCAGCCAATTACAAAAATAATTTTAACAAAAGTTATGCTTAGATCGTAGAATACAACGGATTCAAAATGCGGTCGTGGAGACACGTGCGGTTGTCTCCATTGCTCGATTCGTAATGCCGCTTCCAATGACGGTATCTCATCTTGACGTTTTTGACAACTGACAACAATCGACATTTCGAGCAAACCAAAACAAATACAACCGGTGTTGCCATTTCAACGATGTCGATTCCACCCAAGCGCCGACTTGACATTTTGATCCGTTATTATTAAAACTAGCATCACGGGGATTGATTTCTTCCGGGCTTCTCAATATGGTGTTGCTACCTCTGCGACATGCAAAATGTATTCCCATAGAATGTTGTGACAACGTGGACTTAACGGGCCAAGTTTATACAGAGCACTTGTAATCTGGGATAAGTCGACGAACGTCGTTTTCACTTAGCACTTATTTTCATGTAGGATTGCTGTTCTGACACGTTTTACGGGTGAAAGCATTCGAGATGTACATTTCTAATTTTATGTTCATTAAATATGAATTTTGATACACGGATGAATTAATTTTTTGGTTTATTTTTACCTCAAAACAAAATTTAAAAAAAGACGTGTGCGTCTCGGTACGCGCGACAGAAATGATAACTTAAACTAATCCGCTGCCGTATGCCTGAGGGAAAGGGAAGCCAGACTGACTGGCGCCGTAACGCGTTACGTAACGAAGCGGTTTACCCTCCCATAAGAAGTTAACACTTTAAAAAAAACTTCGTATAGTCTTCGTGCTTTCGAGGAATTTTATTATTAGGATGATGAGGTACGATAGTGTTGACATCGTACCTCATTGTTGCGAAGCAAAGACTATACGAAAGAATAAGATATGTTTACGTTTATATCTCTGAAAATGAGAGGCTACGGAGATGTTTGTTTGTGTTGTAGTTTCTGATTGTTTATTTTCACATCCATTAATATGTAAAAAGATTTATTCAAAAGCAATTCAACAAATTTTGTTTTGTTGAATTGGTTTTGAATAAATCTTTTGCTACTAATATTTTCACATCCATTAATATGTAAAAAGATTTATTCAAAAGCAATACAACAAATTTTGTTTTGTTGAACTGCTTTTGAATAAATCTTTTGCTACAAATATTTACGTACTATACCCGTAATATTTACGTATGTACCCATATATCACGTATATGCACACAGTATGCACACATAACACACGTATGTCAGAGGGTATCTGGCACTCAGAAACAAACTAGCTAAATACAAATGTCAATAAAAATAGCAATCTATCTCAAGTCTCCTCAAAGATTACTCTATATGAACTGAATTTATAAAAGCATGCGAGTATCAAATTTGTAACAAAATGAAGCCTCTCTGATAAAACTCTTATTTCAATTGGACGTATTGGTTCTACAAAAACTTGTAAGCTCGACGGTAAAACCATGACATAAATATAAAAGGACATAAATTATTCTCGTTCTATTACTATTGTACAAATATGTACAAATATCTTTGAAAAAGTCACGTTCAAGTTCAACTAACATGAAGCGTACTATACACGGTTTCAAGTTTTGAATCAAAATTATTATTGGTTCCAGGAAAACATACAACATATGCAATATTGATCATGGAAAATAATTAAATCAGAGCGTAATGGAATGTGGAGTAGTGTGGTGGCCAGCAGTGATGTGTTTGAAATAGAAATACAATTTAGAATTTCGAAAATAACACAACTTAACCCAAATTCCACTACTCATATATTTAAATTCGAATAACAAAGTTGGCGCGCTACAGGGTAATGTTCTAGGTCCGCTGTTATTTCTTTTATACATAATGTTTATACCCATATAACACATAATAAAATATTTTTGTTTGCTTATGATGAACCCATAACCAAGGTTGATACGCATAATTAATTCGTTAAATAAAGGCAATCTACAAATATCATTTAATAAAACTAAACTAATATAATTTTAATAATTTTGATACATAATATATAGATTACATATAATTTTTGAGGACAACTTTATTATTACAACTATCTATCAATAACTTCAAGCTAAATCCCTTACGCGATAGGCAGAGAGCACATATGACACTCGGTCCTTACATGTTTTACTTGTTTCTTTAACTTTCATTGCTCTTCTCAAGCACGCTCGCTGGTTTCTAAGGCTCCTGACATCACCTTCTGATAAAACAAGATCAATTTGGCTAGCAACTTTCATGCTCTGACTAGCACAGCATTATGTATAGCGAGCTGTACCTTCTGGTTCAAATTATTACTACCAAGAAGCTTTCCCAACGCTCCAATCAAACTATTCCCAACACTCACTCGCCTTTCACATTAGCGGTGTAACTTACATCTCTGCTGAAAGCGCAACCAAGATATACAATTTCTTCCACTTGTTACAACACTTCATCACCAACCGTAATCCTTACATCCTTGTGGTTTCTTCTCTTTCAAATACCATTAAGCCGTGGTTATCGTTCCTAGTATTTGCAGTTCAGATGGTGTTTCTGATAATATCATGGCATCGTCTACATACAGCAGACAGTTCACCACTAGGCCACCTATGCACAATTTTACCGCAGCTCTGGATACTATTTTATGTGTATAGTGTATATTTGTGTGTGAATGTACATGTTCTGGAAAAAGGAACGGAGTTTTAAGTTCCTTTTGTTAGAATTTAGTTTAGTAATGAGCTGCACTTCGTCCCAGTGGGACTAGCCTAGCCTACAAAAGTGATGAAGAGTCATTTATACCGCCACGGTTTATTTGATAGCCGACCCTCCCAAACCTAATGGATTAGGAAACGGGATAAAATTAAGATGAAGGTGGTTTTTTTAATAGTTTAAGATTAATCAAGTAAGTACATGTTGATTTCAAGGAGCGGCTGGCCTGGCCACTAAATCGTGTTTTCGGATTTATGTACATATTTGTATATCACTTGCTCTGCGGTGATGGAAAGCATCGTGGGGAAACCCGTACGTCCAAGATATTATATTTTTGAGAGACGTGTGAACTAACGTAAGGTCTGGTAACAGTCGCTCCATGTCAAAATCAGTATCTTCGCCAAATCTTTAGGCTAAGGTAGCGGACCCCGCAAATTATAATGGATTAGGAAACGGGACTACGCTAGGAAGCAGTACATGTTGATTTCACTTAATGTGGAGATTGAGAGAAAACAAATGTAAATGATTCATATATATTCCTATGAACAGCAGCAGAGAAGTGATAGCCTAGTACATAAAGTCCAATCTATTAACCAACTGAGCCTGGTTCAAATCCTGTTATGAACCTGTACTACTAAATTTGTCTTTTCTGATTTATGTACATGCGATTATTTCTAATTACAACTTGCTCGGCGGTGAAGGAAGCGGAGAACTACTTCGAAAGAAATTTCTCACCTAAGAAAGATCTGGTTTCGCCTCTGGATTGTGCAGGTGTGATAACAGTTACCCCAAATTAAAATCAGTATCTTCTCCAAATCCCCAGACTTACGCAGCGAAGCCCGCCAATCCTAAGGGATTAGGCAACGGGATAACATTGTAAAGAAGACTTTGAACAGTTTCCCATAAGTGACAATCTAAGTCTATAATTGTATTCATAAAAAATGTAGCTGTGACGATTTTGCGTACAAAATATTTTTAATTGTACAATTGAATTCAAATCTAAATTGCAGTGCATTTTTTTTATACAACGTGAGGACGCATACAAGCATACGGCTCACCTGATGCGAAGCGGTTACCGTAGCCAATGAACGGTTGTAATACTCGCGCGATGCCACTTCTGCTCCTAAAACAGCAACTCCTTAGGAGCTAGTGACCTCACTCACACACAACAACCGTCTAGGAAGTTGTTATGTTGGCTGCGGTTTTCAGTTAGATGGAGGTTCTTCCTCTCTTAAAAATATCCAGACCAATACAAACAGACATGTTCATGCACACAAATGTTGCTTATGTATGAGAATCGTACACACGAGTGTTGGCGTCAAAGTCGCGTCATTCACCACTGCGCTACCGAGTGCGTCAATAATTATCTTCAAGTCATGAGATAGATAGATAAAAGCTTTATTTGTACACTGAGACACACAATATAAAACTACGTTAGAAATTACGAGTATATATGCTAAGAAACAAAGGAGGACAACAAAAACTTACAAATAACTAATGAGAAAACACTTTTCAATGTATGTGTCAACACCCTGTTTGTTGGAGCGTGTGTCATAGTGGTCCAAATGGGTAAATAGCTCAGTATTGGGTTTGTTCAGAGAGCAAAACACTGATTTTCAGTTATAGCCTGTAAATATGTGCTGGGCGAATGCGCCCACATGAACGAAACACATGTGTCAGCCATGTAAATAGGTGCTGGACGTATTCGAACGAAACACATGTGTCAGCCATGTAAATAGGTGCTCGGCAAATTCGAACGATATAGATGTGTCAGCCTAACTACAATTGAAGGTTACAAATCTATACATCTATACAGATAAAAAAAATTGGAGTATCTGTTTGTAATATTAAAATAACCGCTTTTTACTAAATGCATATGGATATATACACGGTACATATACCAAAATGAATATTTTTACAATTTTTGTCTGTCTGTCTGTTTGTTCTGGCTAATCTCTGAAACGGCTAGACCGATTTTGACGGGACTTTCACTGGTAGGTAGACGACTGTTCAGAGCACCATATAGGGTACTTTTTATCCCGTAAATATTTAGGGTTCCTGCGTAAAAAATGAAAAACTATTAAAATTAGGGGGAAATCTTCTTCTTCGGGGGACTTTGCAATTTTTTTTAATTATTTTCATAGAATACCTATTTTTTAAATAACTACGCATTTTATATGTAATAAAAATAAAATAAATATAAGTTGCCTCCTGCAAAGGTCATTAGATGGCGCTGTATGAAAAAGGTCTATAGAGAAATAAAGGCTAGTAAAAGCCCAAATCTCATGCGTGCGAAGCCGCGGGCTTCAGCTAGTGTATCATATAAATGGTCATGAGTCGCTTTATATACGGTTCATATTGCACAACAAAGATTTTAAAATAACAAGTATTAGCTAATAGAAAAGACAAAACATAAAACGAGTAACTTGTGAGGTCTATCTTTTAAATCGATTTTCTAAGTGGTTTAAAATTACTTTCCTAACTTATAGTATGGGACCGTAGTGGAACAAATTTGCTTCTCACCCAACTTTGATGCTATAACGATCGATAGACGATACTGGAACGCGGAGAGATATTGTGCTCTCACCGTAACTTAGAGCATACCAACTTTAAATATGCATATCACAACGGTAGTATTAACAGTAGGTCAACTGGAGCACTTAGGTCTTTTTTGACATAAATATCAAAGCTTGTGTTCGAGCACATAGGTCGTCACTTCTTAAAATTGCGAATGGTAGACGAGGTATATATAACCGCTGCCAAGTTCAAATATAACGTGAACAGTATTTCTAAGGACCAGCTGCGACTTATTTCGCTACTAACTTTGCTTACAATCGTGTGTGAGTATCACGATTTTGTGGAAGTGAAATGATTTTGAATGTTTGTTTTATATTACTCTACTGGTTTTATCTTTCTATACTGAAAATGGTCTATACATAAATAACAAACACAAGTCATGCGATATAGGCACTGTTCAGAGATCCTGGTGATTTCAAGATATTTAAAGAGACGTGGGTCTATTATTTATAGTACAGTACCTTGGTGTGCAAGTTCTAAGTCTTTATACTGTTCTTGGGGTCTTATAAATAAATAAATAAATAAATATTGTCGGACAAATTACACAGCGCCATCTAGCCCCAAAGTAAGCAAAGCTTGTGTTATGGGTACTAGACAACTGATAAACATACGTAAATACATTTTACACGTTTATAAATACATACTTATTATAGATAGAAAATACCCAGACCAAGACAAACAGACGTGTTCATGCACACAAATGTTTGTGTTGTGTGGGAATCGAACCCACGAGCGTTGGTGTCAAAGTAGCGTAACAACGCGTTTCACCACTGCGCCACCGAGCTCGCAGGCACGCAGATACGTTGTAAGATTTAGGATTTAAGATGTAAAGATATAATGTAGCAGTAAGTAGCAACTTTAACTTTAAAGAAACTGTTATGTGTAGGTTTTCGCCTAGTAGATTTCACGAACCTCTTTAGATGCAATTGGTACACGAACTTCTATCTCATTCCGTGTTACCTAAATGAAATTACACCACAAAATTAAGATATGTACACAAAAAGTAAAATATTTGTACTTAAAACACTGTATGTCAGCGACCAACCGACACTAAGATAAGTCCTGCGAGGCTTCTAGGATGCAGTGTTATACGACGATATACGAAATAAGTTTTGAATTAAGGTAAAAAAAAAACAAAAGTCTCCTGCCTGCCCTGCGAACTAATTAATGTGAGTCTGACGAGAGATATAGTGCGTAGCAAAAGTAAAGTAGAAGCATTACGACTGAATATGTCCGTCCATCGTACAGATGACCGCAGACTTCTTGCAAAACTAGCATTCATTAGTAACCTTCACATAGTTACATGCTCTTTTGCCATTCGCTGAAGTTTAAAAGAAAGCAAGTCAAAGCACAAAATTGATATCTTTGATCATATTAGGCGCTTCTGTCGTTCTTCCCCAAATCGTTCGGTTCAAGAACCTTGCCAAAAACCACGACCTCGTACCCAATAATTACGTATTCCACACATCCTCCCTAAAGAGTGGATGCGAGCAAATTGGCAGGCTCGCTTCAAGTGAGCCCATTTTACCGCAACTCCGCCAAACTTAGCGCATATTTAATTTGGCAACGCTAACTATGCGAGTTTGCATATATTTATCATCGTAGCCTCGAGTGTCTGCCTCTTTCCAAAAATTAATTGTGCAGACGCCGACGACCTATCGTCCTAGAATAATAAGTCTTGTCTTTCGGCATGATATAATACTGTGTAAATTTTCTTTGAAATTTATCTTGTGGAGTGTAAAGTGTAAGCAAACTCACTATAATCTTTCTTTTATATACAACGTCGGAAGGCATGCAAGCATACGACCCACCCGTTGTAAAGCGATTACTGTAACCTCTGCTGCTAATACAACAACTCCTTAAGAGCTTACTGGTGACCTCCCTCACACGCAGAAACACAACAACCCTCTAGGGAGAAGTTATTTGGCAACCGTTTTCTTTGAGGTACTTCCCCAGACGGGCTGCTTTGACCCGCTCTACCTCTCTTATATAATATTGCCGAAGTTTACCCTAGCTGAGCACATGAATGCATATTCCAACAGATGGAGTGTACTGAGAAAATAATGAGGATTGATGGACAGAAACTAACCAATCTGAGATTTGCTGACGACCTGGTCCTAGTTTCCGAGAGAATCGATGATATGACGACGATGCTAGAATAAATTGACCGACCTTAAAATGAATATAGGAAAGACCAAAATTATGACCAATATTTCTGAAGTCACAAACTATCAGCTTCCGGTAAAGAGAGTGACTAAGTACATATATTTGTGGCATAAGGTAACATTGGGCTTTGAGAATTAAACAGCTTAAAAGGAACGACGGATCGTGCAGATATGGGCTGCATTCGGTGCCAACAAACAAACGCTGTGTAGCAAAATACCCCTACATCTTAGAGTCAAAGTCTTCGAACAGTATGTCATGCCCGTGCTCACCTATTATACGGACACCATGACCCTGACACAGAAGTCCGCCAACAAGTTCCGATTCGCGCAGAGCGGCATGGAGCATGGAGAGGTATGGTCGGAATCGCCTTGCGGGACCGAAAAAGTAACGAATGGATTCGAAGTAAGACTAAAGTTAAATACGTCATGGCCGTCATAGCGAAGAAAAAGTGGACATGGGTGGACATTGCCAGAATGGACGAGAGTCGCAGGATAAGACGAGTCCTTGAGTGGAGACCCAGAGCGGACACTAGAGAGGTAGACCACCGCAGCGCTGGATGGATGATATCTGACGATACGGAGGTCGGGACTGGATGAGTCGGGCAAAAGATCGCCAAGAGTGGAAGAAGAGGGAAGAGGCCTATATCCAAGATTGCATCACCGAAAGGCCACCATGATGATGATGATCTCACTTAAAAATCTTTTGAGTTAAGGCCATATGTACACTGTGCTAATTTACAAATGTCCTACTTTGGAAGTACCTCTACCTCACAGAACTCCCTTGAGTTTGCGTTTCTGCCAATGAATGTGGATACGAATAAGCTTCAAGAGAGTTACTGTTTTAGCAGCGAGAATGACAACCACTGAGCGATACTTCGTGTATTGCAATCGTTCATAGGATACAGCAACCGTAACATATCAACTGGGTCTTAAGTTTGTTTGTCCCGATGCTGTATAAAAAAGTGGCTCACCATCACCTTCAGAGGCACTGCCAATTTTACTTCTTCTTAGCGTTATCCCCATTTCCTAATCCATTAAGATTGGCGAGCTCAGCTACCTAATCCTAAGGACTTGGCGAAGATACTGATTTTTAGAAGGAGCGACTACCGTCAAACCACCACTCAGACGGAAAACAAGATCTTTCTTAGATTAAGGTCACACAACTTTCGAAATATAATATCCTGGACGTGTGGGTTTCTTTACGATGTGATCTTTCACCGCCGAACACGTACGTTGCCTGCCAGGGGACCAGCACAGCCTATGTGTCTAGCAAAGAGGACTCTGACAAGAGCAACGACTGCAAAACGTGTATATCTGCTGTTGGTTTTAAGAACTTCGTCATAAACATCTGAAATACGAAACGCATGATGAGATGACCGGAGCAGCTAAGGCAACAACTGTAGAGGGTGCATGCAGCTCATATTTCAGATGTCAGACACTCGCAGGTGGCCTAACTATGGTGACGACAAGTCGTATATTATCATATACAACTGAACCTTCCATTTTATTTATCTAAAACTGCAAACACGAGCATTGAATGTAGTGATATGTTAATGCTTCATAAGGTTTCTACCGAGTATATTCAATTCTCTACGTAACATTAGCTTTTACTAACTTTCCGCAACAGTGGTGTCTATGCCTAGTTATGCCTTTCACTTCTATGTGTCTTTATCTTTGAAGTTTAATAAAATAACATTAATAGTTAGTGTTCTATTACTAGTTAATAGGAATTCTAGAGGGGATTTCAAAGTCTCTACGAAACTTTAACTTTACTCACTTCCCGCAATGGTGGCGGCGACGACGTGAGTTACTTATAAAAAACTTTTCTTCCTTTTTCTTTTTCTAAAATTGTTTAATAAACATTGTTATTTAGTTTGTGGCAAGTATTTAAAAGGACTCAAGTATATCTATAACTTCACGCCAAATCCCTTACGGGGTAGACAGAGAGATCCGAGCGCCACGCGACTCGAGTATATTGCAATAAATAATGACAATTTCGTTAACGGAATGGCAAGCGATAGCTACTTTATCACCAAGGCTCGTAGGTTCGATTCTCTCAGAAGGGAAATATTTGTGTGCATGAATATATCTGATTGTTTTAGGCAGGGTGTTTTCCAAGTATTTGCAAAAATATATATACGTATGATTATCAGTTATCTACCCATAGCACAAACTTTGCTGCCATTGGGACTAGATAGCGCTGTGTACTTTGTCCGAGGATATATATTTATATAAGATTACGAAATCTCTAGCACAAACTTTGGATTTTACTCATTTTCCGCAACGAAAATCTCTTCACCGTTGGCGTTTCCGCACCTGCGCATTCTTTATTAACATCGCCAATTTTTACTAATATAATGAGATTAAGCCAGTATTTATAATAACGAGATAACATTAATGCCTTACTTACTACGGGTATATATGTTCAAAGTTGCAAAGTTACGGACTAGTTTTGTAATCCACTAACATTTTGAGGCTACAGAAGTTTAGAGCATCGTTTGGGCATAGTTTTGATATATCGAGGGAGTTATGTAGCTAACTACCTAACTACTGCAATGTTTTACTATTTATTATTTTTATTATGCAGCTGTGCTTCATGTAGGTAATAAAAAACATTTTGCTCTTCACTCTGGATCTTGTCCAATTACTTTTGACATTAGGGATGTTATTTGTGACGTTTGGCAATATTTTCTTCTTGTTTAATATTAAAATCAGATGTTTATTTTGCCCGCACGCTGAAGTTATGCATACAGGGGAGAGTTTAGAGACAAAACGTAGGTCATTTTCCCTGGTTGCGTAGAACGAGAGCAGTTGGAAGTTGATGAATGCCGAAATCGGAAGATCGTATATAGTCGAAAGTATTAGGGAAGGCATTATCCAGCAGTGTGTATATACATATCTGTAAGTTAATAAATAAACATATGCTTCACCGGACGTAAGCATTTAACACTTATGGATTATCTTAGCCTATAGGTACTATAAATCCTTGCACGTCCTTTTTGAAGAGCTGTTGAATTGATAATGATTACACAATCTTTCTCATGGCAGAGGAAACTTTTCCAACAGAGCGCAACGCGCATTTCCAATACGCGCGTGTGTATGTATGTGTAGGTGATCGGTTAGGTGGTAGAAATAGGCCGTGACTATCATATCAAGTTAATCATATCCCTTCAAATATTTAATTTCACCGACTTTAATTTAGAATTTGTTACAAAGTCTAAATCGCATCACCACACGGTACCGCAAACAGATCCCAAGATAAGTCTCATTCAAACTTAACAATGTGCTAAAGTTGCTTAAGTAGTCGAGATTGTTCACAAGATACCACTGGAATTAATTTCGAGATAACTTCCCGCCGTTAAAGTGGTCTGGACCAGAGATATGTTGAAAACAGGTATGTAGATGGGACGGAGAAAGTCAGAGGCTGGA
Organism: Pyralis farinalis; assembly: GCA_947507595.1. Classification (NCBI taxonomy): domain Eukaryota; kingdom Metazoa; phylum Arthropoda; class Insecta; order Lepidoptera; family Pyralidae; genus Pyralis; species Pyralis farinalis. The sequence goes on along the minus strand of OX382260.1, from coordinate 32,760,966 downwards.
TCACATACAAGTCAGGTCAATGATGAATCCGATTTATACACTGTACTCGTAAGTGTACTTTAATGTAGTTGTGAACAGTTAAAATGCACAACAAGCTTGACTTTGTTACATACTTGATACATGAAACATGCCGTGTGCCTATTTTTTTTAAATCATCAAACTCAAATTCGTAAATTCTTCCTTTGTTGACAATTACAGATTATAAAGGTTGAAAGCCTATCAGTAAGTTAAAATATATATATAATCATCTACTTAGCGTAGTCACTGATATGACCCGTACTTGTGAATATTTTCTTTTATATTGGCTCAGCATAGTGGCACCGCTTCGCCTGTTGGTAAGCGAAAAGAGGAGTCCAAATTGCAGCAGCAACTCACAAAGGACTACAGTGACCTGTCAGTTGACACGACCATGCTGGCCCGTAAGGTGCTTCTTCACGCTTCGTTTAAAGGATCCCATGTTGTAGGAAGAAAGAATGACACGTGCAGGCAAGGTGTTCCACTTTTTAAAAATAAGCAATGTCATTAGCGAGAACAGTAAGATCGCCACAACAAAGAATTTGAATTGAATTAGTAGCTTGTTCTCAAAATAAAAGTATATTACAAATAGTACAATCTCTGGGGTATATACAATTCTTAGTGTTGTATTCTTTTAAGACGTATTACGTTAAAAGTGGCGACCCCAAAACCGGCTACGTTATTAATGTTCATAAAAAGTGTCACTATCTTTTCATAGTGTATTTGCCTGTTCTGTAATAATAATATGTATAAACTGTGCCTGTATTGTCAATCGAATGGAATTACAAAATTAATAATTCGCCAGTACGATTGGAATAGCATACTGTTTAAAATACGAAAACATCATTTCAATGCCAACAGCGAGACAGTGGGATGACTAACTTATTAAAAATGTCATAGTACTACTTCAACAAGGTTAGACGTATGTCTAACCTATCTCCATATCACTTTTTTCTCGACTTATCTATGGTCTGTACAGAAAGTTTTCACACCTGACCAATAGTTTACCGTAACAACTACTAATACCTATTCCCATTATAACATTGGTAATTTATGCTGGTGTCCTAATTTCTAGACTGATAAAACTTTAGTTGGAACTTCAAGTGAGATTGGCTGACCATCAATTCTTAATTGACTTGCAAAAGTTAGCAAACAGTACCACTGTAGAGATATAAGCAGTAAGATGACTTCAAACAGATCTCACATACATATACAGCAGTTATATTCTCTATGTATATCATGAAATAACTAAAAACTTTAAATGACCTTTTCAAATTTTTAGCCATTCCAATAGATCACGAATAGATGTGAAAGGAAAAATTGGAAGATGAAATGGAATACATATGTATTAATGAGACGAAAATGAGCAGAAAAGTATTAGAATGGTTTTGGAATAAAACCAAAAGTTTAATGAAAGAGAAGCGTGAGAGAATAATTCTGAATGATGCCGAGAGGCTGGAGAGAAACTTTGAGGTGAAAATCGAACTCTTTTAGAGGTAATGAAATCTCGGGGCAGTTTGATCCATAATGTATAGATTAATTAATAGGGGTTAAAGTACGAAATTGCCGTTTTATAGTAATAGATACTTTGAATAGACATTAAACCTTCATGGTGTGCGATTTTCGAGTGAAACTTTTTTCACATGATACCTGGTTTCACATGGTGAGGTTTTTCTTTAAAACATGTTCAACATTTGATTTTCGAATTCGAATTTCGAATGAATATCATTTTTTTTTATTTAGCTTACACGGGAAAAATGGATACTTCGAAAATTCGAGTAAATTTTGAATAAGAGTTCCGACGCGGAACTAACGTGGCAGAAACGGCTCGCATTATTAAAGCTGCGTTTGGAGCGGAGACTGCTAATGAACGCACCGTGCGTTTTTGGTTTAAACGCTTTCGTAATGGAAACTTCGACTTGAAGAACGAACCACATGGAAGACCGCCCACACAGGTGAATAACGCTGAATTGAAGGAGATGGTGGAAACCGATCCGAGTCAAACTACCCAGAAATTAGCGGCATAGTTTAACGTTACCTTACCTACAATATTGACTCATTTGTCTATCTATCTATCTATAACTTCACGCCAAATCCCTTGCGGGGTAGGCAGAGAGAACCGAGCGCCACGTGACTCGATCCTTACATATCTCACTCGCTTCTTTAACATTCATTGCTCTTCTCATGCACGCACGCCGGTTTCTAGGGCTCCTGACATCACCTTCTGATAGAACATGACCAATTTGGTCATGGTAGGTAAGTCTTGGCCTTCCCCGGCTCCTACATCCTTCCACTTTTGCATTGTATATCTGCTTCGTCATTCTTTCATCTTGCATTCTTTCTACATGCCCGAACCATCGGAGCATGCCTCTTCTTATTTTAACACCGACGCTCTCTTTCAGACCAACTCTATTTCTAACATCATCATTGCGAATACGGTCTACGAGCCTTACGCCACAAATTTTGCGCAGCGCTCGCATTTCAACCGCGTTTATTCTACTTTCATGCTCTTTCTGCCATACCCAACTCTCGCTTCCATAAGTTAGCGTTGGGACCAACACTGCATTGTGTATAGCGAGTTGTGCCTTCTGGCTCAGGATTTTACTGCCAAGAAGTTTTCCCAACGCTCCATTCACACTATTCCCAGCACTCACTCGTCTTTCCACATCTGCGGTGTACCTTCCATCCCTGCTGAAAGCGCATCCAAGATATACAAACTCATCCACTTGTTCCAACACTTCATCATCAATCGTAATCCTTACATTAGTTCTGGATTCTTCTCTTTCAAATACCATTATCTTTGTTTTCTTCGCATTCAGTAGTAAGCCTTTCTCCATACAGTCGTCTTTCATCGCTGTGACCAGTGTTTGCAGTTTAGATGGTGTATCTGCTGATAGCACGGCATCGTCTGCATACAGCAGACAGTTCACCACTTGGTCACCCATGCGCAATCCCACATTCGTTGACCTTATTCTCTGCAGACAACTATCGAGATACAGGATAAACAGCCTAGCAGATAGCATGCAACCCTGTTTGACACCAATTTTGACATCAAACCAGGGTGACATGCCACCGTCTATCCGCACACATGCTGAGCAATCCTTGTAAGTGGACTGCACAGCACGGAGCAGTGAACCGTCAATCCCATATCTCGGCAATATGTCCCACAGTTCCTTTCGCACAACCCTATCAAAGGCTTTCTCAAGATCCACAAAACCGCAGAAAACCTTCCGGTCTATGGCCAGATGCTTCTCTACGATATTGCGGAGCGAGAAAACTTGATCCGTACATCCCCTTCCATTTCGGAAACCTCCTTGTGCGTCCCACAGCATTTCATCGGATTTCACCCTCATTCTCCTTTCAATCACCTTTCCATATACTTTTGCTGCTAAGCTGATCAAACTGATGGCCCTATAGTTGGCGCAGTCCATGCGTGATCCCTTGCCTTTATACAAGGGCACGATGACTGCGCGTCTCCAGTCCATTGGGACCCTTCCAGTTCTCCAGCATAGGTTGCATAGGTACCAGAAGGCGTCCCGGACGTAAGTGCCACCTAATTTGATCATCTCAGCTGTGATCAGATCAATTCCCGCTGATTTTCCATTTTTCAAGCTTCGTATCGACCATTCGATCTCATCCATAGTTATGCCTTCGTCGGACGCCGTCAACGTGGAGTAAGCATCCGACTCACTCTCATTGCCAGCGTCCGAGGCATACTCATACATTTCCTCAAAATATTCACTCCACCGTTCTAACACTTCCTGAGTGTTGGCAAGAATGACACCAGCTTTAGACTTTATCTTATCCATTCTGGATGCCGACGAACCACTCCGAGACTTCTTTACCTCTCTCCAAAAGAGTTTGGTATTTGCCTCGAAGTTTTTCGTCAGCCTCTCTTCCTCATTCATAATTTGTCTTTCACGCTTCTCTTTCACTAAAGCCTTGGTTTCATTCTTGCATAGACGGTACATTTCTTTCTTCTTTTCTCTCATATTTTCATTTAAAGGCAAATATGATACGTAATCCAGCCATGCTTTCCTCTTTCTTGCTACGGAGGATTCAACCTCCGCATCCCACCAGGCATCTCCTTTCGCTGTTTTACGTCTCTTTGCGCATCCACAAGCTTCTTTTGCACTATTCACCATACTTTCTTTCAAAACTTTCCAACAATCATCCACATCTGAGTCGGAGAGGCTTGCATTTGCAAGTCTCTCACTTACCACGACTCGTTTGTATGACATGACTCATTTGTATCAAATCAATAAGATAAAAAAAATATGAAAAATGGGTGCCTCATGATTTGATGGATCTGCCAAAATAAACGCGTGTTGAAACTTGTGTTGCCTTGTTGAATCGGTACATAAATGAAGGAATATTGGATCGAATTGTGACATGTGACTAAAAGTGGATTCTTTACGATAACCGGAAGTGAAAAATGCAATGGCCCCAGGTTAAACGTCCGCCGCAAGAGTGCCCTAAAGCTTACCAATAAAAAGGTAATGGTAACTGTTTGATGGTCTCTTCATGGCGTTTTGACTATAGCTTTCTCTGGTCTAGTCAAGTAATAACAGCAGCCGAACTTCGAACAATGATGGCGAAACTGGTAAGTGAAACAGTCCCAATTCGTGAATCGATCTTCACCATTATTGCTACATGATAACGCAAGACCACAGCACGAGAAACCGTTGTAACGCTACAGGAGCTGCAGTTAGAAACCATACGTCATCCTTTGCTATACTCACCAGACCTTGCTCCAACTGGCTACCATTTTTTCGTGATTTGGACAATATTCTACGTGGTTTCACACAGTTTGTCGAATATGGATCCCCAGCTTTCTATTGGAAAGGCATAAATAAACTTCCGATTAGATGGCAGCAATATATAGATAATGAGGGTAAATATTTTGATTAAATAAATATATTACATCTTAGAAAAAAAACGAGTTTTAATTCTTCAGTACAAATCGGCAATTTCATACTTTAACCCCTAATATATAGTCGTAAAATGAATAGTTCAGCTTCCCACCTGAGCGGTGTTTGAACTACCTCTTCATTGTCCAGGAAAATTTGTAATGTTGGTATTTTTTTTTTTTGCTATACACCGTTGTATGTCAAGATACATCACTGTGTACCTGTAACGATTATGTATGAGCAGTCTATTTATTAGATACAAGCACCATCTCCTTTCATTAGTATTAAAGACCAATAGATATGCTGAGTTATGGTTATATGGTTTGGTCATTTAGAAATAATGAATGACAAAAGAATTACGAAAGAAGTGTATCAAGCAAGAGTGAAAGGTAATGTCGGGAGGGGCCGCCCTAGACGCACACATATAGATCAAATTGGTGATGTGTTGAAAAAGGGCCAAATTAAAAGTACCCAAAACCGAAGAGCATGCAGGAAGAGGTTGATGCGTGAAAAAACGAAGCGTGAAGAAGCACCTTGCGGGCCAGCATGGTAGCGTCAACTGACAGGACACCGTAGTCCTTTGTCAGTTGCCGCTGCAATTTGGGCTTCCCTTTTCGCTTACCAACAGGCGAAGAGGAGCCACTATGCTGAGCCAATATATAAAAAAAAAAGTATATATAAAAATAACATAACATAAATCGATGTTTTACGATCACAACACACGCTTGCGAGAGTTATGAATTGTTGGGTCAAACCTAATATGTATTATACCACAACTCAAATAGACTACGTTACACAGGGTAGCTTATGTACCTAACAAAGCAAAAGCTCCTCGCACAATATATAGAGTTATATTTAGCGTAATATAATATCTGACTATAAAGAAAAAAATATACATTCCATATTACTTGGCGTGAAGACATAGTTAAACAGATAGATATTTAATATCTTACTTTCGACGTTAAGCTCGTCAGAAACAGTAATTAAATGATACTATCGATGATAGTTTATGAAACGATAATAACACTTAATAGCGTATTAAATATCGCTTTATTTCATTTTAAGCTGTGCCACGCCAATGATATTATAATTGATATTCTGGTTTTAAGGTCAACACGCGATTGCTGAACTATCAGTAATTCAATAACTATCAATTCTTCAGAACTCTGCAATTAAATATGATAAAAATTGGCTATATAAATTCTTTTTCTTTTCATTTCAGGCGTTAAGAATTTTTTTATTTATTATACTGATTAGAAAGGCATATCAATTTCTTTCAGTTATTGTATTATTGGTTTTAATAAGTATTTATCTTTGCATACAAAATTGGTTAAGTTAAATTATTAAAGATTACGTATGACACATTTGAAGACAATTCAGGATATACTTAGGTAATGTTTTGTCATTCTTCTTTATATGAATTAATTGATTAACAAGGAAGTTCACTTACTTCTCATCATGATTCTTTTCATTTTTCTATTTGATTATTATATATCTTTATTTCGTAGAACTTAATCAAAAGTGAAAGTCAGAGAACATGGAGACAAAAATTGTTTTGACGAATAAAAAGTAAAATAAGCAAACAAGATTTGATATTTTGTTCCACAGCTTCATATAGCCATTAGCAATTACATTAAAAATCTACGGTCGATGGGACGAAATTAATTAAGTATTGCTATCGACAAATATTAATACCATTGTGTATTTTGTATATGTGTTGGAAAAAGGGGATAAGATTGTATATCTTGTACGCACTTTCAGCAGGGATGAAAGGTACACCGCTGATGTAGAAAGACGAGAGAGCGGTGAGAACAGTGTAAAGTGGAAGCGTTGGGAAAACTTCTTGGTAGTAAAAGCTCGCTATACATAATGCAGTGCTGCCAACGCTTACTTATGGAAGCGAGAGCTGGGTATCGTAGAGAGAGAGTACGAAAGTAGGATCGAAAAGGAGAGAGGAAGAGGAGGAGGTCGAAATGCGACCAACCGAAAATTTGTGCAACGCTTGTAGCCCGTGTTCGCAATGATGATGTTGAAACAGAGTAGGTCTGACGGAGAGTGTCGGTTTTAAAATTAGAAGAGGCATACTCCGTTACTGTTGACATGTGGAAAGAATGATGGAAGAAAGAATTACGAAACAGATATAGAAATAGAACGCGAAAATAGAAAGATGTATGTGTGTTTTGACGTGTTTTATCAGATGATGATCTCCGGAGCCTTAGAAATCGGCGAGCATGCACGAAAAGAGCTATGAATGTTATTGAAGCGAGTGAAGTGTGTAAGGACCAAGTTATGTGGCGCTCGGTTCTCACTGTGAAAAGAGGCAAAGCATGTGCTGTAAACTGTTACAAGTTCTTGTTTCTTAATAAAGGAGATATAAAAAATCGGCTAAGTGCGAGTCGGACTCGCGCACGAAGGGTTCCGTACCACTATCAATAAAAATGGCAAAAAAATCACGTTTGTTGTATGGGAGCCCCCCTTAAATATTTGTTTTATTTTAATTTAATTATTTATTCTTAAAGTAAATATATAACTAAATATTCTGTGAATATTTCAAGTGTCTACCTGTTGCCGTTATCAATATCGAGCAAAAAAATCACGTTTGTTGTATGGGAGCCCCCTTAAATAATTATTTTATTCTATTTTTTAGTGTTTGTTGTTATAGCGGCAACAGAAATACATCATCTGTGAAAATTTCAACTGTCTAACTATCACGGTTCGTGAGATACAGCCTGGTGACAGACGGACGGACGAACGGACGGACGGACAGCGAAGTCTCAGTAATAGGATTCCGTTTTACCCTTTGGGTACGGAACCCTAAAAATAAACTATATATCTATAACTTTACGCCAAATCCCATGCAGAGTGTTAAGGATTTGGCGTGGTAGGTATATGTACGATATCCGTTTGGTTGTACCATATTGTGTCGTTAGATTTATGCGACGTCTGCACATAAATAATATGGCGGATGTAAACTGTCAATATTTTGAGCGTCAGGTAAACAACTTGACCGATTTTAATATATGAGGCGTCTTCAGATTATCATGTGCGTTATAATATCTTCATTAAATTAATATAGTGGAGGAGTTCGATGGCCTCATTCCAATAGAAAACGCAGGTGACGTAGAGGAACGTCGAGCATAGCCTGTATACCGATGGGTTTACCTATCTTCAGTTCAGTCAGTGGCCTTCGAGCGGCTACAACCCACTCGGTTAAAGAAGACCCGTAATCCTACAGTGGGGCGAGGGTTGGCGTATTGTTGAGTGCAATATTTACTTACCTTTATAATCCATGCATGGATATTTAGAAACGACAGTACCTATAACTTTTAACGTTGTACAATTTTATGTTAGAAATATTTACACTGACTAATAAATAAATTTAAGTTAAAGAGAAATCATATTATACATAATAATAAATGATAATGTTATAAATATTATCCGACAAATTACACAGCGCCATTTAGTTCCACAGTAAGCGAATCTTTTGTTATTGGTACTAAACAACTGAAAAATATAAGTAAATACATACTTATGATACATAGAAAACACCCAGGCCAAGACAAGCAGACATGTTCATGCACACAAATATTTGTCCTCTGTGGGAATCGAACTCACGAGTGTTGGTGTCAAAGTAGTGTTACTAACCACTGCGCTACCGAGCACCTCCAACTCATGAAATATTATATAGCTTATCCGAAATGTAATGAACGATACAAGGCAAAAGTGGAAGGATGTAGGAACCGAGGAAAGCCAAGACTTACCTGCCATGATCAAAATGATCGTGTTCTATCAGAAGGTGATGTCAGGATCCTTAGAAACCAGCGAGCATGTATAAGAAGAGCAATTAATGTTAAAGAAGCGAGTGAGGTGTGTAAGGATCGAGTAATGTGGCACTCGGTTCTCTCAGCCTATCCCGCAAAGGATTTGTCGTGAAACAAAACAAAACAAAACAAACAATTTCATAATTACTCAATGCACATCACTAATCCGAAGTCGTATAGCTTAGCAAGTTTAACTAGTAACATCCTACTAATCTTCTTTCAATTTCATTAATGCATGCTCGCGGTGATCTTCGTTTGAAAATCCAGCTAAAACCCATCAAGTTAATGTCTTCATTCGAAATACTCCATTTTATCGGCGGTTGCAAATGGAATGCGCTTTCGAGGCTCCGTTTGCATCCACTGAAAGAGTGTTTTCAAAGACTTTATTTTTTCTGTTTCGACAAGTCTAATTATGTTGGTAGCTGGTAGTTGTCGGAAGCTACTTCGTTTGCTGTTAATGGTAGAAATAGATTTTTAAAATTGTTTACAACGTTTTGCAAGCGTCGTTGGTACTATATTATCCTTTATTGCATAACAAAACATAAAATTAGGTATGACTTTTTACCTTAATATTGTTTTTTTATTATACTACGTCGGGAGACATACAAGCATACGGCCCACTTGATATAAAGCGGTTACCGTAGCCTATCAACGCTTGAGATATATTAAGTATCACTGACGCGATGCCTCCTTTGCTGCTTATATACACAGCAACTCCTTGGGAGCTTACTTAACGGTGACCTCACTCACACGCAGGAACACAATAACCCTCTATGGAGTTGTTATTTGGCTGCGGTTTTCTGTGAGATGGAGGTACTTCCCCAGACGGGCTGCTTTGATGCGCCTTACCTCTCTTAAAACATCCAGACCAAGACAAACAGATATGTTCATGCACACAAACGCTTGCCTTGTGTGGGAATCGAACCCACGAGCGTTGGTGTCAAAGTCGCGTCATTCACGACTGAGCCACCGAGCTCGTCAATCTATCCGTTTATATTTTTATGCCTAATTCTTTATAGGCAGAGAGAGCTTAGTACCACATGTGCCAATCCTTCCAACTACCCATTCGCCTCTTCAGTATTCATGCACGCTCGCAGGTTCCTGGGTTTCATGACACCGCCGTCTGGTAAAACACGATCAATCTGGTCGTGGCAGCTGAATATGGAACTTCTTAACCCTTCGAATCCCGTGTGGTCATATATGACCGCGAAATGTATGGGAAAAGGTATATAACGGGTTCTGAAGGCACACCGACTTCCACTTTCACACGTGCTTCTACACCTGCTACAATCGTGTTACATCATAGTGGTGTGCACTTGAGATAGTATGTTTTCTAGTAGCACGTTACAATCTGCTAAACTATACATTTGTACCTAAAATATAGAGACCACTGGTTTATCCACTCGCAATTCCACATTCGTACATCTTATGCTGTGTAGACAATTATCGAATCACAGAATGAATTACATCTTTCTTCCCACTTACCTTTTGTGGCCATACTTCTCCACACTACTTGCCCAAATGCCTCGATCAAAAATGTCTCGGATGGTATATCTATCAGGACGCATAAAATTTGTTCAAGGCAAAACCAAATTCACCAACCAGCTGGATGTATCTGGACGTGCAAGTGGGATTTAGCTCTATGATGATGGTGAACCACTTTTTTTATACATCATCGGAAGTCTTATAAGCATACGGCCCACCCGATGTAAAGCGGCTATCCTAGCCTATGAACGCTTGTAATACATTAAGTATCACTCGCGCGATGCCTTCTCAGTCTCTAGCATAGCAACTTATACCGCAAAAAACCCGATCTTAAGTAATTTCATGACTTCCAGGTAAAATATATTTTCCCAAGCATTTTTGTAAAACCGTTCTTAAGCTTACTGTCACACAGTAAGCCTGTTTATCCTTTTTTAAAATAAAAAAGCGCACATTACTAACTTCCAAGGAAATTGTCAAGTTGATTAATTGCTTAATAAAAGTTCTTGCGGTATGTAATTACGGGCAGTCTCAGTGTTGCCATTACGGAAGGAAATTAAATAAAAAACTCATAAAAGTTATAATATTATCATGTATATGAGATATACTTTTGATATAATGTAGTGTATATATGTTTTTAGCTTTTTTGCAACAGTGATAGTAGACCAGTGAATAAAGCACCGGCCTAGTGACTAACAGGTCCCCAATTCGAATCCTAGCACGTACCACTAAATTTATGTTTTCGCATTTATGTACACATTTGTTATCAGTTGCTCGGCGGTGAAGGAAACCATGGTGAGGAAACTCGTACGTCCGTGAAATAATATTTCGAATGACGTGTGATCTTACCTAAAAATGGATTATTCCTCTGGGCTGTGGAGCTCTGACGGCAGCCGTTCCATGTAAAAATCAGTATCTTGGTTAAATCCTTAAGCTTAGGTATGCGTACCACGCTAATCCTAATGGATTGGGAAACGAGATAGGCATAAGAAGAATAAGTTTTTTGCTATTCTGTTTTAAATTATACAAAGATATCTACATGCTTATATATTTGGAATAAATATTAAATCTAGAAACCGGCGAGCTTACATGAAAAGAGCAATGAATGTCAAAGAAGCGAGTGAGGTATGTAAGGATCGAGTCACGTGGCGCTCTGTTCTCTCTACCTACCCCGTACGGGATTTGGCGTGAAGTTATAGATAGATAGATAGAATAAATAAATATGTCTGAATCCCATAGTACCATTGAGATCCAAACGTAACAAAGCTTGTATTATAGATAGATAGACAACTGATAAACATAAATGCCTTTTTTCTGTAACTAGATATTTATTAATACATAGAATACCCAGACCAGCAAGAGTAGTCATAGCACACTGTATAAAGACCGACCTAATGGCCAGCTGGTCTCCGGTTCTTACCTAACAAGACAAGGAGTTCGTATGCGAAGCATATGTAAATTGATAGACAGATATGAATGATGATTTTGTATCGTCATTCAACATTTTAAACATCAAATGTTCACACTACTTAAAAAATGGTTAAATATGACATATATATTTATTTGCTTAAGCAAATGAGGTTTAATATTTGCAGGAATTTAAGCGTGTAAGGTATTATCATGGGTAACATGTCATGAAATTTAATTTGAAAAAGTTATTAAATCCGGTAAAAGTTATTAAACGGGTGTTATAAAAGCTTTACGGACCGTTTTGTATAGATGTCTGGTGGCTGTTTTCGAGCAAGTGTAATTAAAAAATATTCATATTGTATTTACATTTCGAAATTTTGTAGCTAGCATACATTTGCATACATATCTCTCTGCCTACCCGGCAAGGGACCTGGCGTGAAGATATACTACTACATACATTTTCGGAATTCATTAGTTGAATAATGGTCTACCTATCTATAACTTCAGCCCAAATCCCTTGCGGGGCAGGCAGAGAGAACCGAGCGCCACATGGCTCGATCCTTACAAACTCACTCGCTTCTTCATTGCTCTTACTTGCGTTAAGTGTTGGCCTCCCTACATTTTTCAACTTTCGTATTGTATATCTGTTTCACAATTCTAACATTCTGCATTCTTTCTGCATGTCCGAACCAACGGAGCATGCCTCTTCTTATTTTTACACCAACACTCTCTATCAAACCAGCTCTGTTTCTAACTTCATCGTTGCGAATACGGTCTACAAGCGTTACGTCACAAATTTTTCGCAACGCTCGTGCTTCGACTGCGTTTAATCAACATTCATGCTCTAGCGATACCCAGCTCTCGCCTCTGTAAGTAAGCGTTGGGACCAGCACTGCATTGTGTATAGTGAGCTGTGCCTTCTGACTCAAGCTTTTACTGCTACTCTTCCAACGCTCCATTCACACTATCCTCAGCACTTACTCGTCTTGCCACATCAGTGGAGTACATTTCGTCCCTACCGAAAGCACATTCAAGATATACAATCTCATTCGCTTGTTCCAATACTTCATTACCAACCGTAGTCCTTACATTAGTTTTAGTTTCTTCTCTTTCAAATACCTCTCAAATGTCTTTGTTTTCTTCGCATTCAATAGTACGTTTTTCAACATTTAATCGTCTTTCATTATTATGACCAGTGTTTGCAGTTCAGATGATGACACTGCTCATAGCACAGCATTGTCTGTATCAAGCAGGCAGTTCACCACTAGGTCACCCGTGCGTAATCATGCATTCGTCAATCTAATTCTCTATAGACAACTATCGAGATACCGAATAAGCAACCTAGCAGACAATATGCAACCCTGTTTGACACCAATTTTGACATCAAAACAGGGTGACATATTGCCATCTATCCACACACGTGATGAGTAATTCTTGTATCTGGACAGCACGGAGTAGTGCACCGTCAATCCCATATCTTGGCAATATGTCCCACAGTTCCTTTCACACAACCCTATCATAAGTTTTCTCAATATCCACAATACCGCAAAAAAACTTTTGATCTATAACCAGATGCTTCTCCATGATATTACGGAGCGAGAAAACTTGATCTGTACATCCTCTTCCATTTCAGAATGCTCCCACGGTATTCCAACGGATTTCACTCATTTCTCTTTTCTTTTTTTTAAATTAGTTCAGCATAGTGGCCCCTCTTTGCCTGATGGTAAGCGAAAGAGGAGCCCAAATCGCAACTGCAACTGACAACATACTACATCCCGTATCCTGTCAGTTGACGCTGCCATGCTGACCCGCAAAATGCTTCTTCATGCTTCGTTCAATTACCTATCCATATACTTTTACTGCTAAGATGATCAAACTGATGGCCTTATAGCTGGCGCAGTCCATGCGTGACCCCTTGCTTTTCTTTATACAAGGGCATGAAGACTGCGTGTCTTCAGTCTACTGGGACCCTTCAAGTTCTCTAGTATAAATTCCTTAAGTACCAGAAGGCATCCTGAAAGTAAGTGTCACCTGGTTTGATTATTTCAGCTGTGATCAATCAATTCCCGCTGACTTTCCATGTTTCAAGCTTCGTATCGACCATTCGATCTAATCCATAGTTATATCTTCATCGGACGCAGTCAACGTGGAGTAAAGATCAGACTGGCTCTCATTGCCAGCGTCCGAGGCATATTCATACATTTTTTCAAAACATTCACTCCACCATTCTAACACTTCCTCATTGTTAGCAAGAATTACATCCGCTTTAGATTTTACTTTGTCCATTCTGGATGCTGACGAACCACTGAGACTTCTTTACCTCTCTCCAAAAGAGTTTGGTATTAGCCTCGAACTTTTCGCAAGACTCTCTTCCTCATGCATAATTTGTCTTTCACGCTTCTCTTTCACTAAAGCCATGATTTCATTCTTGCGTAGACAGTACATTCTTTATTCTTCTCACTCATGCTTTCATTTAAGGGCAAATATGACGTAATCCAGCCACGGTTTCCTCTTTCTTGCTATGGAGGATTCAAATTCCGCATCCCGCCAGGCATCTCCTTTGAATCTATTACCTCCTCTAACCTCTGCAAAAGTAGTAGTGTGGATTCCACATGCTTCTTTTGCACTATCCTGATTAATATAACCATATATTAATCAGGAACAGTGTAAAAATAATTTACGTTCGCACATTAAGCAAATCAAAAATGATTTGTTGAATAATAAACGGTATTTCTAACAACAGAAACACTAAAATGTTAGCTGTTCAACTTGTTAATTGTTACCCAGCCATACAAATTACAAGGTCGTAAATAACATGAAATCCGTCACAAATCTTGTTATTCGTTACCAAATTATGAGTAACTGCCGACGCCAAACAATTTATTAGTAAATTTAAATATATGTCGTATATTTCTGTAATTAATGTTTCTTCATTTATTACATCTAGTGTTAAAGGAGAAATTACACTAACAGGCGTTTTTAAGAGAGGTAGGGCGCATCAAAGCAGCCCGTCTGGGGAACTACCTCCACCTTATAGAAAACCGCAGCCAAATAACAGCTCCCTAGAGGGTTGTTGTGTTAATTCGTTTGAGTGAGGTTACCAGTAAGCTCCTAAGGAGTAGCTGTGTTAGCAGCAGAAGTGGCATCGCGCGAGTAATACTTAATGTATTGCAAGCGTTCATAGGCACCATCACCGCTTAACATTAGGTGGGCCGTATGCTTGTATGTCTCCCGAAGTTGCGTAAAAAATCACTTTGCTCTCTTTAAGTTCTTATGGTTTTATTCTTACGATTATTGTCAGCTTAATATATGTTAGTTACAAACATAGTCACTGTAAAGTCTCTAATTAGTCGTAATTTATTACTGTCACGCTCAAAAAGTGTCAAATGAATTACAGTGTTGAATTAATTAGAATGCCGCTTATTCTCGTGGGTTCATTTAATTATTATAAACTCATTAAAGCGGAGTTTCTTATATCAAGTAACAACTAAGACTTGTTTAAAAGAAAAACTTGACTAATTTATTTCGAACATCATATTAGTTAGGTACTTTTTGCAATTTTTTTTAATAGCAAAGAAACTTACAATACAGGCAATATCCGCACATAGTTTCATTCTTATTGGTTAAATTGGAAGTACACAGTTTTTCAGAAAGTTGTAATTTGGCTTCAGTTTTCTATGAGGTAGAGGTACTTTCTTACTCGGAGTGTATAGTATAGTCGCAGTGAATAAACAGCGTGACGTCATAGACATTATATTTTGAAAGATGTGTGACCTTAATAAAGAAAGAAGTAGTTTCCCCTATGGATTGAGGACGTCTGATGGCACTCACTTCATGTCAAAAACAGTAACTTCGTCTTTAGCTTTAGGATTAGATAGTGGACCCCGCGTGTTCTTATGGATTCTAAAACGAGATTACGCTAAAAAGGGCAGGTAGAAGATTTTATATTGGAGAAGAAAATTGTATATCCATACTTACTACATAAGTATCGTATGTATGCAAGAAGAAATTTCTTTATGTTTATATACCTACTATAAGACGAAAAAACTCACCGTGCAAAAAAACAGCATGTTCCGTTGGTTCGGCCATATAGAAAGAATGCAAAACGAAATAATGATGAAACAGATATACAACGCGATATTAGAAGGATGTTGGTGCCGAGGAAGGCCAAGACAGGTAAGTCTTCGCCATCCTCAGCATGACTAAATAGGCCTGGTGTCGTCAGGTGATGCCAGGGTACAAGGACAAGGTGTAATTCAAATAGTGATCGGTTCTCTCTGCCTACCCCGCATGGAACTTGGCGTAAATTTATAGATAGATAAGTTTATATTATAATGCCAATCAGCAGTGTCACGAGTACAGATTAAATCTCCCTACAGTAAAATGTACATATATAAAATGTATGAAACTGCTGGTAAATAATGTTTTAAATTTTAAAATGTGACTTTTTATGGCAGTAGCAGAATTGTATGACATATGAAAATTTTATTTAACTAACATACTACTTTGTTACTATTTCTTTCTCTGTTACTATTTTTGATAAAAAATCTATCTGCTTATATGAAATCCTTAATATGCAAGAAAAATCCAATAAGTTATGTATACTAATATCAGTAAACAAACTGTTTCACTTCGTGTATATGAAACGACAGATTTTATTTGTTTAAAGCGCTAAACTCTGAAACTTCTAGTAGAAAAATATTTTTGCCTTTAATAGCCCAATTTTTGAGGAAGGTATACAGACTATTCAACATCACGACAAGACTCTTAGAGGCTGAGGAAGAATAAAGAAAGTAGAAAAATCGGGTCGAGTCGCGAGGTGCAACTAGTATCAATTTAACAAGCTGCTATATTATATGATACCTATAATACATTTTGTTTAATACTAGGATAGCGTTAAGAGAGGTAGGGCGCATCTGGTAGACCGCCCACACAGATGAATAACGGTGAATTGAATGAGATGGTGGAAGCCGATCCGAGTCAAACTACCCAGGAATTAGCGGCATGGTTTAATGTTACCTTACCTAAAATATTGTCTCATTTGCATCAAATCAATAATACTAAAAAATATGAAAAATGGATGCCTCATAATATGACTGACCTGCAGAAAGAAACGGGTGTTGAAACTTGTTGTTGAATCAGTACAAAAATTCAGGAATATTGGATCGAATTGTGACATGTGACCAAAAGTGAATTCTTTACGATAACCGTAAGTGAAAAATGCCCTACTGACTGTGTGTCTGACAGTCAGTCAGTCAGTGGCTGACAGTGCCCTAAAGCAAAGCTTACCAATAAAAAGGTAATGGTAACTGTTTGGTGGTATCTTCATAGCGTTATTCACTCTAGCTCTCTCAGGTCTGGTCAAGTAATAACAGCAGATGTTTACTGTGCCGAAATTCGATCAATGATGGCGAAACTGGCAGTGAAACAGCCCCGACTCGTGTATCGATCTTCACCAGTATTGCTCCATGATAACGCCAGACCTCACACTACACAAGAAAATAACACCTCTCTGTAACTCTACAGCAGCTGCAGTTAGAAACCATACGTCACCCTCCATACTCGCCAGACCGTGCTCCAACTGAGTACCATTTTTTTCGTGATTTGGACCATTTTCTACGCGGTGAAAAATATTCTTCCAAGGAGACAGTACAAAATACTTTCACATAGTTTGTCGAATCTAAATCACCAGAGTTCTATCACAAGGGTATGAATAAACTTCCGATTAGATGGCAGCAATGTATAAGGTAATGAAAGTAAATATTTTGATTAAATAAATACGTTACAGCTTATAAAAAAAAACAAGTTTTAATTTTTCAGTACAAATCGGCAATTTCATACTTTAACCCCTAATATTTCATATTCTAAAATAAATAGCCCCTCAAAATTGCGTTTCGAGTAGCGGACCCAGCGACTCGCACTGACTTTCGAGATGCTCTTAAAGCAGTCCTACACACGTTCATTCCCTCTTACTCCTTTCAAGTCACAAGTGGGGTAAAGCCCTTATTTGCTACAGTGACCCTATTGTTTGTGAGTGGACCTCTTTTTACGGTGTTCGATCGTTCGATTACCTTTTACTTTGAGAAATACAAAGGAAATCGCTTATTGAATGCCATTGAAGAGAAAAATAATGTTGTAAGACGGATACATGAGTTTTGTGGGTGATTTTAGATTGATTGATGAATAATGCATTCATTGGGTACTTTTCGTACTAAGACTTTAATATGATTTAAGAAGCAGTAGTAGCCCAGTAGACAAGGAACCGGTTTATTGACCAACGGGTTCCCCGTTTGATTCTTGGCCTGTGTTTTCGGATTTATGTACATGTTTGTAATTCACTTTCTCGGGGGTGATGGAATACATCGTGAGGAAACGCGCACCTCCAACAAAGTACCTGTATATTTCGATAGACGTGTGACCTAACTTAAGAAACGTCTGATTTCACTCTTGGTCGTGGAGGTCTGACGGCAGGCGCTCCATGTAAAATCGGTACCTTCGCCAAATTCTTACACTTAGGTAGCGGATCTCGTCAATCCTAATGGATTAGTAAACGGGATAACGCTAAGAGGAAGAGAGACTCTCTGATACGAGGTACTTAACTTTAAAAGAGTTAGTACATATTAAAGCAGCTTGATTGGGGAAATACCTACATGTTACTGAAAACGTCAGTCAAATGACAATACTTTGGAGGGTTGTTATGTCATCTATAATCAATCAAAAAATAATAATCTATAACTATGGAAATCTGACCTTATTTAGGTTAGGTCACACGTATTTCGAAATATAATATCTTAGACGTGTGGATTTCATCACGATGTTTTTCTTCACCGCCGAGTAACATTCCAACGCCAGGTTACGAATCCGGGACCATCGGTTCTTTATTCTTCTATTGAGCTATCACTGCTCTTCCTTATGTCAGAAAGAGTAAATAAGTTTTATTTCTAAAGTGAAACTCGTTTGAAAATATTTCATAAAAATGTCTTTCATTTCAAAGCAACCTAAATAGTAATAAAACAAGTAGTAAACTAGTAGGTACCTTTTTAAATGAAACCACTATCTCTCTGGAGACGGCAAAGTCTTTGTTAACGAGAAGAAATGGATTTTGTTAAGAAAAATGAAATTTTAAAAGACGCCCGGAGGCGGATTGTGGCATTACGCGACGGAATAAAAATGTCTTTAAATAACAATGCGAGGCCTAGTTATGATGCTTTCTTCAAAGGCTACCTTTTTCAATGAATCGGGAAATGTCCTCAACGTTTTTATTCACATTTCTTTTAACAACGATTTCATATCTTAATCCCTCAAAATGGGAGGTATTAAAAGTTTCTATGAGAGTATAAGTTGCTTATCATGATCGTGAATAAAGCCAACGTCAACTGCACGTAGTGCACCATGCCGACGAATCAAAATCTGGCGGTAGTATGGGCGAGCAGATACAGCGAACACAAAAAATCTGTGTTTGTTTAATTTTTCGTATTTTGCGCTGCCGTACCTATACTTATTGCTCGCTCAGATTATAGTATTTTTTTTTTTGTTTTTCACATGACATGTTCTACAATTTTTGCATTTGAACATAATTTAAAAGTTAACAATTGTCAACCAGCTACTGATATTTTTTTGCACACCGCTCGTTGTATTTTGCACGCTCACGAGTCGGACCCCAAAGAAATTTGTTTTTGCTGCAGACGGAGAAACAAAAAAAAAGTCTATCCTAACTCTGTTCAATAAAAATCCCCAAAAAATGTACATTTTATTTTCATACATGTATCATTTTATGTGTGATATCATTCAACCATAATTAAATATTAATAACCTTTTCAAATGACTAAATCAATTGTTGCTTCTGCGGTAGTAATAAACGTTTGATTTGTTTTATAATTGAAGCTTAACTTTATTTTAGATCATAAAATTAAGCTTCAATTATATTTTATTTCAATTCGATTTTGACGAACTCGGTAGCGCAGTGGTTCGTAACTTGACACCAGAGCTCATGGGTTTCAATTCCAACACAATACAAAAATTTTGTGCAAGAACATGTCTTGCCTTGGTCTGCGTACTTTTAAAAGAATTAGGGCACCACAAAGCTACCCATCTTTTAATTAAGGTATTTACCTTCACCTCACAGGAAACCTGTCAGTGAGTGAGGTCACCAGTGAGCTCCTAAGAAGAAGCTGTGTTAGCAGCAGAGGTGGCATCGCGCGAGTAATACTGAATATGTTGCAAGCGTTCATAACGTAACTGATTTACACCATATGCTTGTATGTCTTTCGACGTTGTATAGGAATTTTATTGTTTTCAAACCGAGGATTTACTAAAACAAGGATAACTAAAAATTCACGATTCTAGATTCTAGAATTCTAGATGTGCAATTTGTAAAAGGTGGGACACGGCTAAAATAAAAAACACAAATTAAAATTGCAGGTAAGTCGTACTATTGTAAACAAAAGCTCCCTTTAAAAAATTTGCATATTTTCTCCGGAACATCTATTTCCAAGACACTGAGAATTATTTATTTAGATGAGATACTTTTTACAGTCTTTTTACGGCACAGCTACTTAATTAAAAAGTTATAAATAAGACTAATATTGGAGGTTTAAGTAATATGTATATTTCTTTAATCCGGAAAGATTTACTGACCCCGCCTCCCGCTTATATAGTCTATATCCAAAAATCCATACGGCCACCTCTTGCAAAAACCGGTAAGTTGTAACGAGGGGAACAAATCTCTAGAGATGCCACCTCGATGAGATCCTGGTAGAAGGGTTAGGCCCAAGAAGTGCTGGCTTGACACGTGAGGGATAATATGCGCGCCAATGGTCTCGCTATCAAGGATGCCAAAAACCATGTGAAGTGGAAAAATAAAAGCAGGAAAGCAGACCCCGGGCTTTGAAGCGAAAGCTTGGGCCGCGACCGTAATTAACACTCGTATGATGATGATGATATATATCTATATAATATAATATAGAATATTTATATAGATAGACATCTAAATCTTCACTCCAAGTCCATTGCGGAATAGACAAAGAGACCCGAGCATCACTATACTCGGTCCTTACACACATAGCTTGCATGATGTACGCTATTTGCCTTCAGCCTTGACTTCCTCGGTTCCTACATCCATATTCTATTTCGTCATTCTCTCCACCTGCATATTTTCTATATGTCTGCAGCAACAGCGCATGCTTCTTCTTATATTAACACGGATGATACTCTGTTTCAGATCAACTCTATTTTTTGTATGATATTTGCGAACACGGTCTACATGGGTTACGCCATAAATTTTGCGCAACGCTTACAGCTCGCCAGCGATTTTTATACTTGCATGCTCTCTTTACCAGACCCATCTATTGCATTCATAAATTAGAGTATTGTGACGTACCGCGTTGTGTATAGAAAGCTGAACCTTCTGTCTTAAGTTTTAACTACAAATACATTTATCGACGGCTCCATTTACACTATTCCCTGTACTCGCTAGATATACTTACTGATTAACTACTTAGCTAGTTTCCAACACTACATCATCATTTTTTTTTTTTAATTAATTCCAATATTCATAATAATATATTACAAAGGTAAGTAACCTCACTTGGAAACCTCGCAGGGTTTATCTAGTGCTGGTGAGCCGCTCATACATACATTTTGGTTTTTTAAATAATAACTTTTTAATGTACCTTTAAGAGTTTTACAATTTTGTTTATACAAGTTTTGGATAGATTCTGTTGTTTTATTTAAGCACACAGGAATTAAGTACTCATCTATCCTTGTGCCGTGCAGGTTGTTCCATTTCGGTAAAATGTATTTATTTACTAGTGGGACTCGTCTCAAATGGTTCGGCCTCTTTTTCTCAATAATATATTCAGGGTGGTTAGTTTCAGATATTGTGAGAAATTCAATTTTGCTGTATACATTCATTACTTTGCAATATTAAATTTTTTTTTTTTATACTACTAAGGTGGCAATCAAGCATACGGCCTGCCTGATGTTAAACAGTCACCGTAGCCTATGGACATTTGCAACACCAGGGGCGTCACTCATGCGTTGCCGACCCTCTAAAAACCTCTTCACGCATTTCTTGAAGAACTCCATGATTAAATAATTCTATGTCGTTATTTTTGCATTTTTTCTTTATATGATTAGGTACAATGCTTTTTAAGGCTTGTCGTTGTAATTTATATAAGTCACTCAAATAGGTTGCGTAGGTTCTACCGTAACTACTTAACCCATAGTGTATACCTATACGGACACACTAAAAACTTTGCCACCATAAAACCTCATTTTATATATATGGTTCAATTTACTGATGTGCCGTTATATTTCCAATACAAGGTGTATCACTGGTGTATGCCATATAGTCCAAAAAGACTAATAACGGGTCCTAAAGTGGAAGACAATTTCGAAATTAGAAAATTTTAGAGTACCTGTGTTCTCTTCTTCTCCCTAGAGTGATCTCGTTTCCGGTAATCTCAATGGTACATTAGGATAGTAGGAACGTACTACCTATGCCTAAGGATTTGGCGAATATACTGATTTTCACATGAGAAAGTAGTAAAAGCCCAGTGAATAATACACCAGCCTATTGATCAACTGGTACCCGGTTCGAAGCATGGCATGTACCACTAAATTCGTGTTCTCGAATTTATGTACATATTATGATTATCACTTGCTGTGGGGTGAAGGAATTCGTCGTGAGGAAAAAACCCATACGTCCGTTATATTTCGAAAGACGGCACACATTTTTTTTTATACCACTAAGGTGGCAATCAAGCATACGGCCTGCCTGATGTTAAACAGTCACCGTCGCCTATGGACATTTGCAACACTAGAGGCGTCACTCATGCGTTGCCGACCTTCTAAAAACCTCTCACACGTCTTTCGAAATATAATTTGTTGCACCTTACCTAAGAAAGGTCTGATTTTTCCTTTCGTTTGTGGAGATCTGACGGCAGGCACTCCAAGAAAAAAACAGTATCTTAGCCAAATCCTTAGGCTTAGGTGGGGGATCCTCCAGTCCTAATGGATTAGGAAATTGTATAACGCTAAGAAGACTGACTTTTACATGAAGCGACTGCTGCCAGACCTCCACTACCTACAGGGCAGACTATACCTTTCTTATTTCACACTTTCATAAGCCACACGCCTTTCGAAATAGAATTCTTGGACGTACAACTTTCCCGATGTTTACCTTCATCGCCCGAGCAAGTGATACCTACAAATATGTACATAAATCCTTAAAACAGAACTTAGTGATACATGTCAACACCAGGATTCAAACCAGGAGCAGGTATTTATCCACTGGGTTATCACCGCCATTAAAAGAATGAACTGTCTAGGTTGTTCCAAGGAGTACAGCACGGTTATAATCATTTATTTGCCAAAATTCACAACATTATATAAGGTCTTAATATAGTAAATCGGTACATGCAGCAAGTTACTTGTGAACCAGTCACTTAAATTCTTATAATTCCATTTAGCAATTTAAACTTATTTGGTATTTTATAGATAATTACAGAATTATTACATGTTTTTTTAAAAAAAATATATGACATCGACATATATATATATATATATATATATATATATATATATATATATTACGTTAGCATTTTCGTCTCTTGACGATAAAACATTATGTTGCGCGTTTGTAATATACACCAACGCTTGTGGGTTCGATTCCCACACAGGGCAAACATTTTTGTGCATGAACATGTTTGTTTGTCTTGGTCTGGGTATTTTAAGAGAGGGCGCGCATCGAAACAACGCCCGTCTGTGGAAGTACGTCCGCCTCACAGAAAACCGCAGACAAATAACAACTCCCTAGAGGGTTGTTGTGTTCCTGTGTGTGAGTGAAATCACCAGTAAGCTCCTATGGCGTTTCTGTGTTAGCAGCAGAGGTGGCATCGCGCAAGTGATATTCAATGTATTGCAAGCGTATATAGGCTACGGTAACCGCTTTACATCAGGTGGGCCGTATGCTTGCATGCCCCCTGACGTTGTATAAAAAATATCAGACAAAAAAATTTGACGAAAAGACAGATTTCTCTTATGTCCACGCAAGTTAAAGGTAAAATGTTGTAAGCCTTAAACAAAGGTCTACAACTGTCAAAATACCATGCTTTGTTTATGACCCTGACATAACGCTTCTGTATTTTAAATATTCTGTTAATATCAACCGAGTGTTATATATAGAGACTATTGTTGAGGTTCGATGCTACAAAGTCGTGTTTAGCTGTTAATGCTGCAACGAACAACACTGTTTGCTTAAGTTTTTTCAATACAGAAACGTATCTATTTTTTTATACAATAGAGCTTTTTTCAGAGGTCTATCTGCTATGATTCCTAAAAATAAGGTTTTGAAAAAGGAAGTACTTGGAGTATTGACAACATGCGATAAGTATTCTACGGTAGATCTATGTCATCAGACAGTGCGCTTATTTGCCAACTTAGTGGTTTAAAAAAAGAGGTGTTGTGTCAATACCTTTTTAAATATCCAGACCGAACAACTTAGTGGTGCTGCGTCGCTACTTTTTTAAATATTCGTATGGCCTTCCTGATGATAAACAGTCACCGTAGCCTAGGTACATGAAACACCATGGGTGTCACTAATGCGTTGCCGACCCTTTGATAGCCTCTTCATGCGTTTCTTGAAGAACCCCATGCTGTCCCTTGGGAAAACCTTGACTGAGAGTTAATTTCATAACTTGAGAGTTCTCGGAAGAAAACTTCTCTGGAACAGCATAGTACACGACCATTGCGGTTTTTTGTTGTAATACATTGTTTGTAATACGAATATCACAGAAAAATATTTTTGGTCATGTTCTAACCCAACTTGACTGTATGCAAAATTCCTAAAACCAACAACTGGCGTAAAATAAAAAGCGTAAACATAACCTAACCGAAATCGCGTTTAAAACACCTTCAGAATGCTTTTGGAAAAAGTAATTTCTACTAAAAAAGGAGAATAGAATACCTTTTTGGCGTCGCATTTTTTTAGTGAGGACAAAACGTCGCGAGCCCGTGCCGTGGAATTAATAAGGTAATTTGTCGAAGGCAAAGAGTCATTGCCGAGATTGAATGGAATTCAATTTATAGAAGGTACGCCTGTCCGGTAATGGTCTTAGAAAATATTTGCTCAATATTCGTTTACGTTTGGAAAGAAATGTGTAAACATCTGAGTCAAAGAAATAATTTACTTTGACCTAAGTGTCATTGGAAAGCTAAATTAGATGTTACAATTTTCTTGAAAATAGTTTCACAGTTGAATTTCCGTTGTGAAACAGGACACTAATAATTCCGCCATTACATTTCTACTAGACTAATAAAGTATCCCCAACCTCACTGAATACCTTTTCTACAAATATCTAATTTTCTAAACGCATTTTTCTAAAAATATCTTGATATTTAAATACATGACATGAATTACCTATCCAATTGCGGAACCCTTCCCTGCGTGACTCTGGCTGATAAAATATCTACAAATATCTAATTTTCTAAACGCAATATTCTAAAAATATCTTGACATTTAAATACATGTCATGAATTACCTATCCAACTGCGGAACCCTTCCCTGCGTGACTCTGACTCATAATTGATCAGTCTTTTTCTTCGAAGGCAAATAAGTACGGTCGGACTAATGTCAGTTGATATAGCTCTAGTAATGTAGCAGGAGTAGCAACGCAAGTAGTTTTTTTAATATAATATCGAAGACAAGAATACAGCAATTTTCTTACGCTTGTAAAATGTAGGTACTTCCCTTATAGATGGTCTGCATGTTACAGTTGTGCTCTAACCTTTGAAAAAACCTTAGAAGGCGCCAGAACCCTACAACCCTATTATATGTAGGACATGTGTTTAACATGTATCTTTAACATTGTCCCTAAGAATGACGATGATTCACTTGTACGCATCTATAATTATATATCCAAATCCAGAATCGTGCGCCACATGACTAGGCCCTTACCCACCTCACTCACATACTACCTCACTACTACTACGCTGCCTCGGGAACCCGAAGTGGATCTTGGTCTACGACACCAAAAAAATGCTAGTCAAGTCAGGATTGAGCCGCTCCCTTGCAGTCTTTTGGAGCTGATTTAGATCACTCTGGACTTGGTCGCTCCAACGGTACCTAGGGCGGCCTACCGGTCGTTTTCCGGCCGCTCTTCTCATATACGCTTTCTTTGCGGCCCGATCCTCGAAGCTGTTACTTCACCACACTCATATATGACAATCATATCCATGACGCAAAATATGGTAACAATACAGAACTCGACACAAATTTTTCAAAATACAAAGTTAACTAATTGATCCGGCGAGCTTTTATACGGCATGTATTCTGGCATATCTCCAAAACCGTTGTTTGGCTTCCAGGACTCTTATGTAACGGGTTGATTGAGGTGGCCCGATATTTTGTGCCACTATATCATCGGAATTGTTGAACAAGGCTCGAACATTTCAATATATCACATAGCGTAGAAGTTACTCGTTTGGGACACAATGCCAACCACGGCAACGGAAATATCGCCAACAGATCCCTATACCCATATTGAGTTGCGTACATTTT
Organism: Pyralis farinalis; assembly: GCA_947507595.1. Taxonomy (NCBI): domain Eukaryota; kingdom Metazoa; phylum Arthropoda; class Insecta; order Lepidoptera; family Pyralidae; genus Pyralis; species Pyralis farinalis. The sequence goes on along the minus strand of OX382260.1, from coordinate 32,734,768 downwards.
GTAGTCGTATGCCAAAAATAAATGACTGTTCTATGCATACATAAATATCTTTAAATATAGAAGTCTTGAATGGAGAATATATCTCAGACATAACACACAGAATAGACCGCTGAATCTCGAAACTAGTTCAGTAAAAATGTTTCAATAAGGGCATATAGCTTGAAGAAGGACGTTCGTCCATATATATCATATTTGTATGTATACATACATATTATCACACCTGTCTCCTATTGGGGTAGGCAGAGACTATAGAACCAGGTGCACCGATCCAAACGTACCACCCTCGCTTCTTCCATACATTTTTTTTATGTCTGCAACTAGCGGCCCGTGCCAATATCTTCACTCACTCCAGCTAGTTCCCTTCGTAACTCTTTTGTTATTCATTCTTTCCAAATATACAAGCAGTCTTAACATTTTTCAATCACAAGAAACCCTTTTCAATCACATCAATCCCGTACCTCACTGAGATAGATAAAACGTTCTTTAAAGTAGCTAGGAGAAACAGAATTGAAAAGAACAAAATAAGAAATAGGAAGAATGTTGCTGTTGCGACGTTCACTACTACAATTCTACACAATAACTTGCTTGGAGTACGAAAATATCGTGAATTTATTTTGTTCTCTAATGGACAAATATGTAATTTATGGGCTAATCAAAATGATATCTGGAGCAAATAATATATCTTGAACCTCATGATAATACTTTGTTCTACATGAGGTTAAAGATATTCGAAAAATAATTTCTTTAACGTGCGGATTTCCTCTCGATGTTTTCTTTCACAACCGACCAAGTGACAATTACAAATATACCTATACATGAGTCGGAAAATATACATTTTGCCGTACATGCCCATGCGAAGATTCGAACTGGGGACTGATTGGTCAAAAGATTCTCTATCTACTGGGCAATTACCGATCTCATTAAATAGATGAATTAATAGTGTCTCTTTTCGTTTATTATACAATGTCGGTAGGCATACAAGCATACGGCCCACCTGATGTAAAGCGGATACTGTAGCCTATAAACGATAGAAATACGTTAAGTTTCACTCGTGCGATGCCACCTCTGCTGCGAACACATCAACTCCATAGAAGTTTACTGGTCACATCACTCACACGCAGGAACACAACAAACCTCTAGGGAGTTATTTGGCTACGGTTTTCAGTGAGGCGGAGTTACTTCTTCAGACGGGCTGTATTAATGTGCCCTACCTCTCTTATCTTCACCAAATTACACCTACGTAGCGGGCACTGAATAATGAATTAGGAAACGGGATAACAGTAGAAACAAGGACACAAACAAAGAATTATGTATATGAGGATGTACAAGTATTACTCGTTTAAAGTAAAGGATTAGGAATCTGTGGCTCAAGTACTTACAGATTATCACGATTTCACTGGTACTTTCCCATACGAGGATTCGAACAAGGGACCAATCAGTTAATAGGCTCGTCCTTTATCAACTAGACTATTACTGTCATGAAGACTTTCATTTGCATGTAATTTTTACACCAAAAGACCTATCTGTCTATTATTTATTGCGAATCCCTTGCTCTCCACTTTCCACTCTTTGACATGGAACCGTAAAATACATACTGAAAAAACATAGATACATATTAAAAAATACACTGGAGTCGTAAGTTCTGTAAGGTTTTTTCAACCTTTTCATATGAAACCATGAAAATGTACATACATACGAAAAATATACATGCGGGAAAAGTTGCGGGTAACAATTATAGATAAAGTAGCTAGTAACATGCGGTTTTATATTGTTATTCATAGTAAAAGCTGTAACAGCGGTAGCGGTCACAAAGTACACCACTATTAATACTGTAGTTCTAATTTACGATTACGATTCGTATCGTAAACTGTATATGGGTCATAACCACCCAATTCTATTAGCGGGAATGTCCAATAAGGGGAGAGTGGAAATCTATAAGAAACAATACGACTTTGTAAAAAATACAAGATGGGAATGTACATTTTTATGGGTTTTTGCCTAAGCTTCAAAATCTTTGCGTACAAATTGGACTCAAATAATTCTTATTGGACCAAGCCTAATATCTAAATAAGTAAATTTAATAAAGATAAAAAAAAACACTTGCTATTATTTCTAATAAAACACATTTAAACTAATAAATATAACCGTTGGTTGAGACATATAGAAATAATGCAGGAAGAAAGATTTACGAGACATATATAACAAATACAACGCAAAAGTAGAAGGGCGTAGGAGCCGAAGTCTTGGCTTGGTTGAGCGGTCATCCAAGCAGATGGAAAACCTTTATCGCCGATCGTACGTCTGAAATCGTGATGCGTTTGGATTCATCACAATGGTCGTACGTAGTAACAAAGGACAATCCGGTTGATTGTGAACAAATTTGATGAATAACGTGCTGTGGAAGAGTGGTCCAAGCTGATTACGTAACAACACGATTGAATACGTGAAACCAACTTCTATATGCACCAAAACTGATTTAGAAAGGAGAACCCTAAAAGTACACGTAGTCGCCGTTAAAGATCAAGATGAAGTTGTTTTATGGTGTAAGTTTTCTTCATTACAGAAGCTCGTGAGGGTAGTAGCGTTTTGTCGAAGATTTCCTTTATTGAAAAGTAGCTGTACGCCCAAAGATATACCCACACCGTATCTCACAGCTAAAGAATTACAAGATTCTCGAGCATCCATCTCACGCATTTACTGAGGATATGAGAAGTCTATTAAAATCCCAGACTTTCATCACGAGGAGCAAATTGGTCGTGCTTAACTCGTTTCTGAATGAAGATGGCATATTGAAAGTCGGCGGTCGTATTAAAAATTCGAACTTATCCGAATTTAGTAAACATCCCATCATAATTGGAGGTGATTCGCATTTGGCCAAACTTATAGTAATTGAAGCTCATGCGTGTGCTGAAAACTGTGCTTGGTGGGCAGCAATTGACGTGTCATTACATTCGGAATAAACTACTACTGAATAAACTGCGTAACTAATTTGAAGTATTTAGTTAGAACTTATATTCATCGTTGAGTCTCATGTATATGCGATGTAGCCAACTTTAGGTCATAATGGGTTAATTGCCGACTTGTCTGTACAAAGGCAATATCTGCTAGCTGTGTCTGACCTGACCACCGAGGAGTTATCGACTGCCTTTAAACGCTTCGTAGCTCGGAGAGGTCGCTGTAACCATTTATGGAGCGACAATGGCACCAACTTTGTCGGAGCATCCCGAGAACTGAAACGGTGGTTACTTTTTTGATGAAAGGACTTCCTTATTAACACAAATTGCATCTTCGTTAGCTAATAACTTCACTGATTAGCAGTTTATCCCTCCCCATGCGCCTAATTTTGGTGGCCTGTGGGAAGCAGGTATTAAGAGCACCAATCATCATTTCCGTAGAGTTATATGTGATTCCACTATTACATACGAAGAGTTGGCCACGATTCTATCGTAAATTGAGGCTTGTCTTAATTCTTAGCCTTTATCACTCGCAACCTCAGATCCAGAAGATTTTGTTCCATTAACACGCGGTCATTTTCTGATAGGCGAATCTCTATTAACGACTTCGGACTGGAATTTTGAAGGCCTTTAGATAAATTTTTGGACTAGATTCTATGACGTATGCTAAATTCACATCTGTACATCTTTCCGTTCACGAGATACAGACGCTAGAAATACGAACTCACAAATAGCATAGTGACAGCCACAGAAACGCAAAAACTAGCTGTACCTCAAATTTAAATTCTAGCACCCCCGTTTCATGACATTATTTTCACTGTTTAACAAGAATCTCAAAAGCTTACAACAAACTAAGTAACTTTAGACTTTCATTACCGCTAGGGGTAAATGTTTTTTTGCAATTTGATCCAACCTGCCTTGCGTGCTTCCGCCACCAATTAGTTCATGCGGCCTAGCGCCGGCCGGCACCCACCCACTACTGTTAGTACTTGGTACATGCCGACGCTGCCATGGCTGCTCCGGTAGTCTCTGCTTCGGCTGCTGCGGTCGTCCGTCATCTGGAACAGAATCCGCATGCCCCCACCACCACCGTCGCTGCCACGACTGGCCTGGTCGTCGCTGCGACACGTGTTTCGCCTCTCCACGAGGCATCATCAGGCGTTGTAGACGTTAATCGTAAGAATAACATGCTACAAGTGACAAATCCATCGCAGTGCCGTCCCTTATATTGAATTGAGGGTGGGGGTGGATGGTGTGAGCGAAAAGATATTTAATAGTGGGGAATGGTTTACGTCAGTCTGTTTGTTTTTTTATAACTACTGACATCGACGTCATAAAAATAAAACCTCTTTTCTATTACGAAGTTTTTATCGACGAGAAAAATAACGGACACAACGTCAGACCCAAACTCAATCCAATAACAATAAAAAAGGTAATAAAACGTGTATTATTTATTGTCTGCGACTTCCTACTTGAGCTGAAGCGGCATCGGGAAAGAACCTCGAACTAAAATTAGACGACAAAAACGGTACATGGAAAAATAATTAATATTCGATTGTAAAAGAGAGGTAGGGTGCATCAAGGCAGCCCGTCTGAGGAAGTACCTGCACCTCACAGAAAACCGCAGCCAAATAATAACTCCCTAGAGGGTTGTTGTGTTCCTGTGTGTGAGTGAGGCCAGTAAGCTCCTAAGGAGTTGCTGTGTAAACAGCAGAGGAGGCATCGCGCGAGTGATCATTAATATATTACAAGTGTTAATCGGCTACGGTAACTGCTTTACATAAGGTAGGCCGTATGCTTGAATGCCTCCTGACGTTGTATAAAAAAAACGAAACTTGCTTGTCGAAAATATAAATATTTCATTGCGAGCGTAGCACAAAATCTGCGGGGTAACGCTTTTAGATCAAGTTCACAATGGAGATGTTAGAAAGAGAGTTGGTCAGAAAGAGTATCGGTGTTTAGATAAGAAGAGGTATGCTCCGTTGGTTCGAACATATATAAAGAACGACGAAACACGTATATAATGCGAAAGTAGGAGGATGTACGCGATCAAATTAAAAGTATGCTACCAGAAAGTGGTGTCAGGACCAGACGAGCTCGCTGGCGCAGTGGCGAACGCGCTGTTACGTTATTTTGGCACCAACGCTTGTGGGTTCGATTCCCACACGGGACAAACATTTGTGTGCATGAATATGTCTGTTTGTCTTGGTCTGGATATTTTTAAGAGGGGTAGGGCGCATCATAGCAACTCGTCTGGGGAAGTACCTACACCTCACAGAAACCCGCCGTATGCTTGTATGCCTCCCGACGTGGTATATAAGAGAGAAAGGTTCCGTACGAGAAGGAACCGCAAGCGTGCCTGAAAATGTCAGTGAAGCGAGTGAGGTGTGCGAGGACTTCGTCTTCTGGCCCTTCGGCTCTCTCTGCTAATCCTACAAGGGACTTGGTGTGAAGATATGGATAGATAGATATTTAATTTGCCAGAACTGTGGTTCAAATAGGTACAAATGCAGGTACATTTGTAAAGATTAGTTTCATATTAAGTTCTCTCTAAAATATTGCCATGCAAATATACGTAATTGATTACAATTTCAATTGAATATGAATGACATAAACATAATGACTTGTATTGCGTATCTGCAATACGTATCTGCATGCGTGTCCTTGTGTATTTGCGTAGTGGTTATATAAATAATTGTTTTTTTTATTTACGTGAACACATTTTATCCCGAACTGCTGAAATAATTGAAGTATTTTTTTACAGTGGGCGTGGTGTGTGTTCTGAAGAGTTATTCGAAATGATGGCGACAGCTACTTTTTACAACCGTACCGCTCGCGAAGGCGGGATACACCCTCATATACTGGAACCGCAATGGTTGCGTACTGTGCGGTTCCAGAGAAATTTTCTTCCGAGAACTCTCAAGCAGCATGGAGTTCTTCAAGAAATGCATGAAGAGGTCGGCAACGCATGAGTGACACCCCTGGTGTTGCAAATGTCCATAGGCTACGGGGACTGTTTACCATCAGGGAGGTAGTATGCTTGATTGCCACCTTAGTGGTATAAAAAAATATATTCACAAATGTAAAATTGTCATTTTAATACTTATTAATAGTAGTAGGCAGAAAATAGAACATTATCTAAAGTGACTGTTATATGACTAATCTAAAATTAAACTTACGCTATCTGCTAATTATGTAATTTTAAACTACATACTTTGAAGTAAAAAAATTAAAAATGTTTCAAATTAATAATTTAGATAAATCAAACAGATGGTTTTAAATTATAAAAGGCATCGGAAATTAACTGTTTGTATATGAAGGTACTCGTAATTTTAATGCAGGAATTTATAGCCTTTTAGAATTGTGCACACTGTAATTGCCATGCCGTTGAAAGCGCATCTGACATATAAATCATGCTCTTCATCGAAGACTATATCTCGAACGGCTATCCTTCAATTCATTCTGGTTCCTTAAATTTTAAATAACATTATTATTGTTCGAATTCAGTTATAGTTTTTCTCCATTCAATCGTCTTTCCATATTATGATTACTGCTCGGAGTTCAAATACTTTTCTTCTTTGTAGCATTATCCCATTAGGGATTGGTGGATTCCGCTACCTAAAATTGCAGTTCAAACAGTATCCCTGCAAATAACATGGCGTCTTCTGCATAAAGCAGACAATTCACAAGTAGATAACCCTTGTTCAATTCTACATTCATAGACCTTATTCATCTAGTCAATAATCGAGATACGGAATGAACAGACAGCACGTATCTGCTGCCTGCCTGCCCTGCCCATCGCTAATCCTAACGTCAAAGCGGAGAAACAATCTGTACGTACTATATATATATTTACATATGCTGTACAATCCTGATAAGTTGATTGCACTACACAGAACAAGGCAATGCCAATCTCGTAACTATTCCATATACCATAGGTCTTTTCGCATAACCCCGTCAAATGCGTTCTCAAAGTCCATAAAACCGCAGAAAAGCCTCTAATCTACATATTTTTGATATCTTAGAATGCAAAAATTCAACAATATAAATAATTGTTAAGGTTGTTTATGACACAACTTCTCTAAACACTATTATGGAAAAAATCACCCCCGCCGCCTAAGTGGGATTCGAACCCACGACCTCTCGATTAACGGTCGAGTGCTCTTCCAATTGAGCTGCCAGGTAATTTCCCATTTAATTCTATAAAGCCGCACTAGAGCCGCTACCACCACTTACCCACTAAGTATTATTAGCAAAATATTTTGACAATTTCCGGAAAATTGTGCCATAAAAAACTACAAAATTATACATATGTCTGTTTAGCAAAATATTTTGACAATTTCCGGAAAATTGTACCATAAAAAACTTCAAAATTATACATAATAATATGTGATATACATACATACATAAAAAATATATCACAAGAAACGATTCAATCAGACATTAAACAAAGTTAGAGTTGGACAATAAACTAATAAGTTATGAAGTATTATTATCTTCAAATATATAGGGAATCGTTATGACTGAAGTTGACTGAACTACGTCAATACTAGAATACTACTGAACACTATTCTATGATGCTACTAAAGATAAAGCTAGACACAGACAGCAAAGCAACGATGTTATTATATTTCTTCATTATCAACTACTATACAACTACTAATCGTTTCCTCCTCCGGAACACTCGCGCTGGACTGAGATCCCATCCACGTAGAGTTGGGTTGCTTACCTCCCGTATAAAGAAGTTTGGCGACTTATTTCTTTGTCGGACTATGAAAATTTAGAATTCGCTTCCGGCGCATGTGTTCTCCACTTCCTATAATCCCTGGTCGTTTAGACGAGGTGTGAAGAGGTCGCCTAGGGGAGGACAGTCAGCACAGCGTTAATCACAGTGATGGCTGTTCTCACATCTGGTTCTCATTGACGCTTTCCATCAGGCGCGATGGGGACATTTTGACAGGCCACATTAAAAAAAAAATACATTATTACTATTATTCCGAGAATCAATGCAGTGAATTATTTTCTTTACATCAAATTTACGTACATAGAGTTTCTATTACTTTTTGGTAGAGACAAAGCAACATTTATTTTTCATTGCTACCCAAGTTTGAACCTACATAATATCACGGCTTCACTTTTTACCTTTAAGGAAACACGAAGTAAAATATGGAAATACATCATGTCAAAAGGGGAAAAGTATAATTTGCTTGAGAGAATATCTCTTCCCGTGACAGTTCATAACTTTACCGGGATTAAATATATTATATTTTGAGTTGGTGTTGAGACTTTGTAATTTCATTTATAACATTTTACAGTGTAGCGGCTTAGAAGACTGTTTTTCATGTACAGGTTACCACTTTCGTGGCCTGTCCGACAAAATAGATTACTTACTATATTACTCGTAGTTTTCAGTACATTCACTTTTACAAAAAAAAAAACCCGTCTTTAAAAAAACACAAAAGCAACATGAGATAACTGAAATGCAAAAAATATATGGTTTTTTTATACTACGGAGGCATACAAGTATACGGCCTACCTGATGTAAAGAGGATACCGTAGCCTAATAATGCTTGCGACATATTCAGTATCACTTGCGCGATGCCTCCTCTGCTGCTTACATAGCAACTCCTTGGGAGCTTACTGGTGACCTCACTTACACGCAGGAAAACAACAACCCTCTAGGGAGTTGTTATTTGGCTGCGGTTTTCCGTGAGTAACTTCCCCAGACGGGCTGCTTTGATGCGCCCTGCCTCTCTTAAAATATCCAGACTAAGACAAACAGGCATGTTCATGCACACAAATGTTTGCTGTTTGTGTGGGAATCGAAGCCAAGAGCGTTGGTGTCAAAGTCGCATCATTCACGACTGAGCCACCGAGCTCGTCAAATTTATATACCAATTAAATACCTATCTGTTACATTTTATGTAATTAAAAATCATTGTTTGTTATTTAACTATTAATTATTTTCTAAATTTGACGTCAGTGACAAGTCAAAAAAAACTAGTTATGCGCAGGCTTGCATTGCCAGAGGAACATCTGGCTCGTCAATTATATAACGATTAAATTTTTTTTTTTAATTTGTCGGCCATTTTGACCATTTTCCTTAAGAGGATAGGAACGGTATTCGTGAACATTCCTATTCTACTTTTTTATGCTGAATCCGAATCTGAAGTCAAAATTCGAATATTCCAAAAAAACGCACACTCAGACAAACATATAGATTTTATATAGGAACGGTGTTCTTCCTTCTTCCTATTACTGAGACTTCGCTGTCCGTCCGTCCGTCCGTCCGTCCGTCCGTCCGTCCGTCCGTCCGTCTGTCACCAGGCTGTATCTCACGAACCGTGATAGTTAGACAGTTGAAATTTTCACAGATGATGTATTTCTGTTGCCGCTATAACAACAAATACTAAAAAATAGAATAACATAAATATTTAAGGGGGCTCCCATACAACAGACGTGATTTTTTGCCGTTTTTATAATGGTACGGAACCCTTTGTGCGCGAGTCCGACTCGCACTTGGCGGATTTTTTAGGGTTCAGTACCCAAAGAGTAAAACGGAACCCAATTACTAAGTCTTCGCTGTCCGTCCGTCCGTCTGTCACCAGGTTGTATCTCACGAACCGTGATAGTTAGACAGTTGAAATTTTCACAGATGATGTATTTCTGTTGCCGCTATAACAACAAATACTATAAAATAGAATGACATAAATATTTAAGGGGGCTCGCATACAACGAACGGGTTTTTTTTTGCTCGTTTTTGCTCGATATTGATAACGGCAACAGGTAGACGCTTGAAATATTCACAGAATATTTAGTTATATATTCACTTTAAGAATAAATAATTAAATTAAAATAAAACAAATATTTAAGGGGGGCTCCCATACAACAAACGTGATTTTTTTGCCGTTTTATAGATAGTGGTACGGAACCCTTGGTGCGCGAGTCCGTCTCGCACTTGGCCGATTTTTTTTCATCAATAACTTTTTAATTTATTTGTCTTATAGTTACTGGCAAGTTATATATTAATGTGTATAAGTAGAAAATGTTGAGGTAATGATATTATTTTCTTCAATAAATAATTATTGTGATAATTGTTTCGTTATCGTTGCCACCCCAGCACATCTAATCACGACAAACCCCAAGAGAGTTATTTGGTTGCAGTTTTCTATGAAGTGGAGGTACTTCTCCAGTTGTTCTGCTTTAATGCAGCCAATTTAATTTAATTTTACAGTCTGTAAAAGTGATTACTTAATTTGTTTGAAGTGATTCATCTCAATACAGTTATGAACTGTTTCAAATAGCCATGGACTTTACAGGCGTATATAACAAAACGGCTTAGTGACTTTTCGTTTATATTTAAAAGGGACACCATCTTATCACATAAAATGTACACGACATGTAGACTATGTTCATCATACACACACACACAGCCCACTACGAACTGATTCTCATACAAGCCATGCTAACTAACCAGTATTTTATTCTTATTACTACTACTACTATAACTTCACGCCAAATCCCTTACGGGGTAGGCAGAGAGAACCGAGGGCCACGCGACTCGATCCTTACATACCTCTCTCGCTTCTTTCACATTCATTGCTCTTTTCATGCACGCTCGCCGGTTTCTAGGGCTCCTGACATCACCTTCTGATAGAACACGACCTATCTGATCATGATAGGTAAGTCTTGTATTTAATATTTTATTCTTATATTATGTAAAATTGTGCAGGCAAGGTAGGCATAAGCCAATATTCCGCAAAGTGTGTACCGTGATACACTGGTATATCAACATGATCATTAGTTAGCTGGAAATCACAGAAAAATGGCCGGTTTTGTCAGAAAGTAAAGAAGACAATACCTATACACAGGCACAAAAAAATTAATAGTACTAGCGTAGAGAAGGCTCACTATCGTACAAAAATCAAGTTTAGGTATAAAAATTTGAAAAGCTCTTACGATCTTCATCTGCTTGCACGCGAAATTGAAACTTAACGCGTGATAAGAGCGTTCATATTCCGTTAGGTACCGCAGACTCGATTCCGATATGGCGACAATAGCGCAGGGATCCCACTTGCTGATATATTTAGATAAATATTAAAATAAATCAATAAAGATAATAAATAAACAAATAAATATTGTCGGACAAATTACACAGCGCCATCTAGCCCCAAAGTAAGCGAAGCTTGTGTTATGGGTACTAGACAACTGATAAACATTTTTTTTTGTAAATACATACTTATTATACATAGAAAATACCCAGACCAAGACAAGCAGACATGTTCATGCACACAAATGTTTGTACTGTGTGGGAATCGAACCCACGAGCGTTGGTGTCAGTGCAGCGTAACAACGCGTTTCACCACTGCGCCACCGAGCTCGTCATAACATAACAGTATGTATCAATTCATTGAACTTCCTTTAATAATGAAGTAAAAACACTTTAATAAACATAATAAGCTACTTGCCTACTTACTACCTCCACAGCTACGGATTTTTGTATGGTCAAAACAAAAACATGTTTGTTCCTAAAATTGATTCTGACCAACCGATTAGAGTTTTATCGCAAGATAACTCAAATATACGCAACTATTTAGGCATTAGGTAGGAATTTAGAGGACCAAACAGAACCACCGGCCACCGCCCGCCGCCGTTCGTTATTTTTTTTTCGTAAAATGGTAATTTGTTTGAGTCTAAAGCGTTTATTTTTAAGTAAACTAAACGGTATTCAATCGAAAAGCAACTTAATTTTATTTGTGAGCAATACGAAAAGCTATATACCTAGGCTACTACTACTATGCCCCAAAATGCTTACCTTTATACCTTTCTCGTTTTCATTACGTACCTACTACTGTTACAACACAGTATTTAAGTATATGATGATGACGATTTAAATACAATCAAATAGCTTACAATTCAATATCTTCAGGAATTAAAATAAATGATAATTTCTATTCATTGTTCTTCCCTTTATTTTGACACCCTTAAACACAACAGTATCTTTGATACGGATTATAAGATCGTTTATTACAAGTCATTGTTCGTTGCGAAAATCACAGAAAAGGCGGTTAATTAATTACGCTCGACGCGGCTAGCATACGAGCCAAAAGTCGCGCGGCAACCTTTTACCATACGCCTCCCCGGGAGGACGTGGCGCGGCCTGACGTACCTAAACTGCGGATTTTCACTACCCTGACATAGGCGAGAGGTATGCAAGTTTATCAACGATTACTCCAAATGTTGATAATTTATGCTCTGTTAAAGATCCTTCTGATTCTGATTATGAGTCACCTCATAATAACGATAAATTCAAAGTTTAAAACAACCGATAACATATTCCAATAAAGTAGTAACTAGACAACTGACAAACATACGTAAATACATTTTTTTTTGTAAATACATACTTATTATACATATAAAATACCCAGACCAAGACAAACAGACATGTTCATGCACACAAATGTTTGTCCTGTGTGGGAATCGAACCCACGAGCGTTTGTGTCAAAGTAGCGTAACAGCGCGTTTCACCACTGCGCCACGGAGCTCGCCGATAATAAACCTTGTCGGTAATAATCTCTATTTATGATATTCTATTTACTAATTATTATGTTTTATTTTTGTATATTTTCTTCATGTCTAGTAATTACCGGCCCTTCTTGCTCCAGGGGCACTAACCCCTGTGACACAATATGGCCGATCCATTTAACCTTGCTAAACCTTTGGGATATGACAGTAATTTTATTTCTACTGCGGACATCCTCATTTCTGATTCTCACACATATGTAATTATAAATAAAAAACAGCATATGTAATTCGAACATAGCCCTCTCATGACATGCAAACCAACCTTAGGCTTCTCCATATGGCTCGCAGTGAAAGACTAGTATACCTAAAACTACAGTACTTGTTATTTGTCTCTATACAATTTAACGGCAAGTCCCTTGGTAGCTACAATGAATCGAGTGCTACATTGCTAGGGACACTCATACATCTCACTCGCCTCTTCAACATTCATGGCTATTTTGCTGCTCGCTCGGATTTTAAGTCTTCTTACATTACTATCGGATATACCTAAAATTTAAGGCAAAATAAGCATGAAAACTTTGTTTAATTAATTTCATAATAAACTTTGTGTAGTCAAAGACTATATATCAAAAACATGTTCTTCAGTTACTATGAATGTTTTTGTTCATTTTTTTGTGAAACATGGTAACTCTACTATCATTTGCACTACGTTACCAGCTGAAAAACTGACGAAACTTGCTTTTCCCTAATCCTTTCAAATGTCAACACGTTACAATTCCACGATGGTATCACTATCATCAATAGAACATCAAAAGGCAAAAAACATGAAAGAAAAACATATAAACTACGTGGATATACTATACGTAACAAATAATACAGATGTCGAAATAAAGGAACTTCCCTTTTCCTACAAATAAATAATGTTTTCCTGTGGGGAGTATCGGATCAGGTATTTTCATAAAGTTAGGGGCAGATAGTGAAACGATGACGCAACATGTTTTGACTTTGTCGTTTACCTTTTTCGGAACTTTGGGATTTCTGGATTTTCCTTTATCTAACCAAACGCCCTACTGCTTTAGCTGAAAAAGATTCAAATAGGATTTTAGGATACTGATATCAGGACTTTGGTTTAGGGAAGGGAGAACTAGGTTTATTTTTACCCGGTTCCGACCTCTACCAAGTGAACTGAAGACGAAATCCCATGTACAAAATCTGAAAGATTTGGGTGAAGACAGGAACGTCCTAAGATTACTGTACCGACAAGTAGGCAGCACTTAAAGGTATTTTGGTTAAAAAATTTGCGAGCATATACTAGGTAAAAAATAGTATTAGGCCATTTACTTTTTACTAGTTACACCCCGCGATTTCATTCTCACGTATTCCAGTATCCTGTGAGAATCATTTTTCTTCCTTTTTTTGCTTTTTCTCACCTTCTAAGGGTTGTATTGTGATATTGAATAGCCTGTAACCTTCCTCAAGAACTGGGCTATCAAATTCAAAAATATTTTCTCCAGCGATTAACGCGTTCAAACAAATAAACAAACTAACTTTTCTGCTTATATATTAGTGTAGATTATAATAAAACACTTAAAATTTGACTCATCGTTAATATTATTACAGCCGAAGGCTGAATTTATCCCCGCTCCCCTCTATTCGGCTTTCTTATACATAATTTTGATAGGTTTTGTGCCGCTTGCATCTATTGGCTCCCTGCAATCGACGGTTACTCTGAGGGAGGGCCATCCAACGCTGGGTTTTCTGCTTCATTGTCACTATTCGAACCTTTCTGCGTGACTTCACTTCTTTAACTTTAGTTCTACTACACTATCACGTAGAGAAATTTGGGCATTTTTCCATCGAATGCTGAGTAACGTTGAACTTTCGTATAAAGCCCACAGTTAGGGACCTCATCTCAGTGCCGTTTGTCATCACTGACAACACTTACTGGTCAAAGACTTTCGTCGTGAAACGATGAAATATTTTGAACGAGACGATTGTAATTTCTCAAATGCTGTCTGAATTGGACTTGACGATAGACATCTTTCTCGAAGTAGAACCTATCTAACTAGAATGTTTGTCTTAGTTATACGAGTATGTACCGACAGTCAAGAACTTCGAGAACGGAACTCCCAACTGTATCTGTAATGGGTACGACATGAACATTCGTGATCATCCTTGTATTGTCCGTATTCATCTTAAGAACCGCTCGTTGGGACGCTCAGTTGAGGTCCTCGAGCATGGGGTCCAGGTTCTCGAGCGATTCCACCATAATTGCTATATCATATGAAAATTGAAAATGAGTGATATTGAATCACATCCAGTCACGAAGCTTGAAAACATTTTCCAATGCAAAAACCAACAGTTTCGAAGAAATAACGTGTCCCTGTGTCAGGATTCTATTTTTAAAGTGTTGTTTTTTCAGTTTACTTTCCTAACACGAGCCAACTTATAGTTGTCAAATAAAATTTATACTCGTACACAAATTTTATTTGACAACTATAAGTTGGCTCGTATATTTGTGAAGGCCCGAAAGCTTTTTAACTGTAAATAAAGATTGACAAATGACATGAAGCAAGTAAAAGATTTATTGGGGAAAGTGTAGCCATAAAACCGTTTTCACGTCACGAAACACATAGATTAGGGATGTCAAAAGTACATTCTGATTTTGGTATCGTACGTGTAAGGTACAACAAATTAGTATTCAAATATCCTTGTCAATAATATAATACTAGGTAATAGTACTTCAATACATAGGTATCAGTCGTTAATAACTTAAGAAAATAAGGAAGAGGAGACAATCTGAATATAGAATAAAAGCGGTTAAGTTGCAAGTATTACGGAAAACCAGCAGCGTGACGTGTTCTGGTACTTCCACCACAATGATGTAAGAAAGAGAGTTGGTCTGAATAAAATGTTGGTGTAAAGACAATAACGGAACATGTCTGCTGTTAATTCGGATATTTTGAAAGAATGCTGGATGAAAAAGTAATAAAACATGGATCAAATTTTGTTACGTATCAAGATTTTTTAAGAGAGGCAGGGCGCATAAAATCATCCCTTCTGAGGAAGTACCTCCACCTCACAGACAACCGCAGCCAAGTAATAATCCCTAGAGGGATGTTGTATTCTTGCGTGTGAGTGAGGTCATCAGTAAGCTCCTAAGAAGTTGTTGTGTAGTAACAGAGGAGACATCACGCGAGTGATATTTAATGTATTACAAGCGTTCATAAGCTGCGATACCACTTCACATCAGGTGGACCATATGCTTGTATGCCACTCGACGTTGTATAAAAAAAAAATCACCAGCAAAGTTCGGTTTCGAAGTCACCTGGTGTAGAAGTCTATATCTCGTTATATTAATTTAGTGTGCTCAACAGAGTGAATGAGAGTGAAGGCTGAATGTGGAGTATCGTAGCTAGTAATTTAAGTGTGTTATTTTCATATTGTAAAAGGAATACTTTCTTCAGGAAAACTTTAGGCATGGAGTTGATTCCACAACTTAAGAGTTTGCGGGAAAAAAATCTCTTATACTGCATAATATGCGACCAATATTTTCGCCTAATATGGGCGCAATATGGTCGGAAAAGTACGAGTGATAGTTTCTAGCATTTATTGTAAGCACCATCAGGCAGATAGTTCTTTTGTGTGCCACTACAGGTCAAATATAATAAAAATGATATTAGGAGCCCAAAAACCTGCGAGCGTGCATAAGCTATGAATATTAAAGATGCGAGCGAGGTGTGTAAGAACGTTCTTACTTCCTAACTCGTAAGAAATCTGACCTAAGATAATATAGTTAGATAGAACTTTTAATAGTACTTACAAGAACTATTATTCATTTTAAGTATAGATATCTATCAGTCCCGCTCTTACAACGAGAATAATCAGCTAGATCTAGTAGCCATAAAAATCAAATCATAAAAATGGAATTGTAAAAAACTTATTTGTAATACGTGACAGCCCTATTCGAGACACACGGTCGAATAAGTCCGCGAGTATTCTAGACATAAACATATTACAGTAAATTGGATTACCGTCTAGGCGTCTAGCCACCGACTTATGTACGAGTAGCATATCGAAATGCCGAGCCAAGCGAGACTCATCCAATTAAACGTGGAGTATTTTAAAATCCATCTTTTATTACATTTCAAAAATTTAAGTATAGCGGAAATTATTGCTCGGTGGCGCAGTGGTGAAACGCGCTGTTACGCTACTTTTACACCAACGCTCGTGGGTTCGATTCCCACACAGTACAAACATTTGCGTGCATGAACATGTCTGTTTGTATTGGTCTGGGTATTTTCTATGTATAATAAGTATGTATTTACAAAAAAAAATGTATTTACGTATGTTTATCAATTGTCTAGTACCCATAACACAAGCTTCGCTTACTTTGGGGCTAGGTGGCGCTGTGTAATTAGTCCGACAATATTTATTTATATATTTATTATTTATAGATGCTGTTTTTACGAGTGTCTTTGTCGGACATACTTGATATGTAAAACTTAAGTTAACATACATATTGCTGTTATCTTCTTATTATTTCCTTACGTACTTTATATCTGCGTTTTATATATACATATAAAGATATTTGGAGTTATCAAAGGACATAAATAATGATATTTTATTATAAACCGTTTCTGTACGAAACTGTCACGCAAGTTCGACTCGCACTTGACTTGTAGACTTGTGACTCACTGGCAAAGCAGCAACAGCTCAATAGTTTCATTGTTACCGTATTTATACATTGGAATACAACGACACACTGCTATATAGGGTCAACCTTGTTACTTTTCACCAAATGCGATTATTCTCTGTTGACATTCAATCAGTTCCACGTTCTTTAATTAAGCCAACTAGAGGGCTGGACCAACGGCCTGTTAATACGAAGCCTCTAACACTTTCTTTCCCCATCTGTCATCGCCAACTCGCTATATACCTAGATCACAGCTACTTCAGCTTGCTGGCTCTAAGGTCTATGTCGCTAACTTTGTTTCTTTGTCAGAATATATCATTTCTAAATTCTGATAAGATAATAACTGTATCCGAAATATAATACAAAATGGAAGACTGTAGGATCCGAGGAAGGCCATTGAAGTGATTAGTTTAGTAGATTAGTTGTTACTTAGCTACGACATTCTGTGAAAGGCAATTTCAGGAGCACTTAAAATCAGCAAGCGTGAAAAGTGTATGTTTGTTAAAAAGCGAGTGAGGTGTATAATAATAACTTCGCGGTCTGCCCCGCAAGGGACTAGGGAGGAGATATCGATAGATAGACATTAGTCTTAAAAAGATCAAACAGGCAGAATCAAATTTCTTGCTTATGCTGTGCCGCTCGGGTTAATTGTGTAAAACAGTCACCATTTGCTACTAAAAATTGCAACACTAGAGTATATAGACCTGAAATGTTTTCGGGTGCTGTATTCTGTAGTGATTACTGTAGCAGTATATACGTAGTCTTGGTATGGGCAACCAGAAAAATACCCATTTGCGCAGCTATTGAGCGTTAGCTCAATGAATAGGTATTTCCTACTAATACGTATTATAAATGCGAAAGTTTGTATGTATGGATGAATGTTTGTTGCTCTTTCACGCTTAAACTGCTGAACGGATTTTAATGAAATTTGGCACGTAGATAGATTATGATGTGGATTAACATATAGGCTACGTTATTTGACTCCACGCGGGCGAAGCCTCGGGCAGCAGCTAGTATTGTAATAAACCCAAACAGTTTACCAACACGGCCAGTCTCGGTTCGCCTTTTTTTGGTGCTTCCTTTGTTGGTCAAACGCAGTGCTAGTATATTCAATCGCTCGTTGATTGATTGATGCGTACCGCTAGAAATAGCATCCGCAACGCGAAATCAACGACTTCATAATTCTATGTTGACAGCTCAATAGCACGGCTTTGTGTTGCCAGTATTACGGGCGATTTATGCTCGCTTTGTATATCGTTTGACGAGTATAAAGGTAACAATACAAGAAATTTGAACGACATAAAAGTATGAAACATCGCTCAAATGCGTATGGAATTATTTAATGTAAATTTTGTTTATAAAACTAGAACTGTTTATTTGAAATTAATAATGAATTCTTTACTTGTTATGTATTTCGAGATACATTATATCACCTCATCAACCCTTATTTATCTCACTGTAGGAATACAGGTTTTCCTTCAACCGAAGATGTTTTTAGAGCATACTCCACTACGCTGCGCAACAGCGCATTGGAGGAGGTCAGTATTTTTTAAGTCACCCGAAGGTCAATGACTAAGGTAACGATATCAGCCGAGGCTTATCGTGCTCACCGAATCATAGACGACACGCGTAATGACGCCATTGAGCTCCTCAGATATTCTAAGAATATTAAACAGTTCAACCATTTAAAACCACTCTGCTTGAAGTACCAATTATTAGTAATATAATTGTTTTTCAAATTTAATGAAATTCACCATAAAAAAAATATGTTATCCCTGTGTACAAGCTGTATATACCATGTATATAATACAGTGTACAATTTAAACCCGCTCCTTCTACGATATCTTTAAATCATTGGTCTTAAAATAATAATATCTAGTAACCTGGCCCAGCTTCACAAGGGTATAATAGACAAACAAAACGAAAAGTATAAAAATCTGTTGAATGTTTGCAACTTATCAAATTACCATGAATCGGTGGTCAGACATCACTAAATCATCGGCCAATCGAAGGTGAGTGATATATTCGCCTTTGATGTTGATGCTGTATCCTTTCCAGTCCAGAATCTTAAAAATATCTTCCAAAGTAGCGGTAAATAGTTTCGGACAAATAATGGCTGTATTTCTCATGGTCACGTTTTCATATATTTTACTCTTCAAAACTTCGATATAACTGTAATCAATTTGGCACCGCTGAGGAGACTGGAGCGCAGCATAGGTCTCGATCGATTCGAAGGCCTTGCCATAATCCACAAACGCGAAGTATAGTGGCCGGTTATACCCTTCAATCTTCCATATAACCTGCTCCAGCCTGTATTGAGAAATCTTTGCTTAAATCAACTTGTTCGGTAAGATCGAAGTCATCAAACCTGAGTATAAAATGATTCGTAATGGCTCTTGAAAACAGCATGTAGACATGGTTTAAGAGAAATGGGTTCATAGTTTTTCATTAAGACTCTCTCTCTCTCTGTCTCTTCTTAAAAAATTACACCACTATGTTTCTGCCCAATGCATGAGGCGCGTTGCTCTCGTGAATGACGGAATTGAAAAACATCCGAATGACTCTCAGTACCGGTTTTTCATCTGCTTTCAGAGTCGCAGATATGATTTCGTCATCGCCGAGGAGTTATTGTTCTTATGTATAAGGGTTGCCATATCATTTAGGATGACTTCTGAGAGATCCTCGATGATGTGTTGGGTCAATCTGTTTCTATTCAAGAGACGGGTGTCGTATCACAAAGAGACGGAAATCTGCCAATTTAGCAGGACGCATCTGCTGAAGAGTACAACCTCATTTCTCGTCGAATTTCCATAAATCTCAGAGTTTGGATTGAAAGATCTGAATAAATATTTGTCTTGAAGGGTGGTGAAGATAAAGTATATCTCATTCTTGTCATGGCTCATCCAAGTTCATTTTCTCTGTGATGCATTTAACGAGTTCATCACGTAGAGTTACTCCTTCACTATAAAGTCAGTCAACGTCTATATGCTTCGGTTGCGCTGCCCTATTTTATTTCCAAAAATGGCCTACTCTCTGCCCCGTCTCGCTCCTCTGGTCTAGCCTTGAGTTGAAATCACCTATAATAACCGTGCAATGAGTCATGGAGGGATATATGGCTTTAGAGATTTACTCAGATATTGCCTCCATCTCCTTATCAGAATATGTCGATATCGGCGCGTAGACCTGTATTGCCTTTAGCGAGTATCGCTTAGTGAATTTAAGTACAAGGTACTTTGCCCTGGTCGACATACTCTCGATCGACACATTGTTACATAGAAACGATAAACTCAACACCCCCTTGAAACTTCCCGAAATTAGAGCAGGTTACCAGAATTAAGAATTATTGTATTCTCCATTCATCCCTGACTATCATGTCTATATCTTCTTCAAACAATGTATTTTTCTTATCAGTTATTATTGTGCGTGTTATATGTTGACAAGATAAGTTGTCGTCGATTCTGGATCTCTGTCAGCCACTGGGTGTATATTGTGTCCATGACACGTATTGGCGGGTTTTGCCAAAATCACCACGCTTGGCAGGCGCTTTGGTGATCGCAGTATAAGACAGTATGCGAGATGATGCTACTGCTCATCATCTGGTAATGGTTGATGCCTTTAGCCAACTCATACAGCATCAACGAGATAATAGGGGTGGCTCTATTCAGGCAACTACACTGCAAATAATTTACACAGATAAATATTTTTGTTTATATGAATAATACGTCTTCAGCTCAAGTCTTTTGCGGGATAGGCAATAGTAATCAAGGGCGACATGACTCAGGTTTTAACAGGATTCCTATCGTAAACAGATATATTATTAAAAGTTCTCGTCGAGTCGAGCTTGCTTCTTAATATTGTTATCGTTCTAGGGTTATCCCATTTAAAATAAAGGCAAATGTCACCACTAAATTAGGCTTAAGGCATCTCAAATTATCCTTAATGTTCTCACAATGCCTTAACAAATCTAATTACATTTGTCTGCCTTTGGCCAACCTAATCAGAATTCAGGAGTGTCCCGTGTGACATTTTTAAGACTTCTTAAAGTTAACGATTATAAAAGCTTAATGTGAAATTGGAAAGTTTATTTCAGGATCTAGATAGGTTGGAATAAATAGATAGGATAGATAATAATGTATGACTTAGTTGTAAATCTTCGTCTGATTGTTTGGTTTTTATATACTCAGGAACTGTAATGTGTACTTTCAGGCACTTGCACTTGCACTTTGCAATTTCAATGTTAATTTTGCTTACTTTAAGCAAAATTTCATAGAGTTTCGTATATCAGGATGAAAAACGGAACATTCATAGGTTTAAACATTATAACTGGCATTAGTCCATGATTAGGAGGGAGCACTGGTGGCTGCACTTCGTTATACTGCTTGTTCAGCAACTTGTGGAAATATCAGCGCCATCTCTCCTGCATCGCGAGGTCGTCGTATAATAGGTTGCCACGGAGATCTCTTACACAGAGACACTTAGATATTTCCTGTGTCGCTTTAACCCTGGAATGTGTCAACTTGTATATGAGCTTCTGATGATTCCAACTTATCGTACATAACATGGGTACGTAGTCTTGTCTAGCTCTGGCTATAGCCTTGTAATGACACGTTTCGCGGCTCTAAACGCGTCATGGTCTTCAGAAGATCAGGACGTTTGGGGACTTTCTTCGCCCTAATCTGGCTATGGCTATAGCTCTTTTAGTGGTCTTCAGAAGAGCTGGATGCCTAATGGCTTTCTTCGCCTTAATCTCCCTCTTTATTGTGTTGTTCCACCACCAAGTTTCCTTGTCACACTTGCGCTAACTTTTGGTTTTTCAAAGCACTACTGGGGCCCTGGTGATGGCCACCTGAATTCTATGCCAGTATTAAATAAATTAAAAAAAATATTAAATTCTATGCCAGTAAGATAGACGGACAAGTTTGCCGTCACTACCAACGCATATATTGCAGGTAGCCGAGACTACCTACTGGGATTTAACTTCATGAAGCAGCTACCATCTAATTTGATGTCGGCAGCGCCTAGAGCGCCTCTCCTTCGTGCCTAAGACCCATGATAAGTAGACGATGATGTCACACTCGCACCTTTGCTGATGTGGTGTCTCCTGGTGAGTGAGTTAGAAATCAATGTGGATAGCATGCCTTCCTTTCTTGTAGGTGATTAAATGTTTGTGTTTATTTTTGGGAGTATGTATTCAGGACGACCAGATAGGCAGCCGCAAATGTCCGGAGGATATCCTGCTCCTTCGCATTACGATTACCGTACCCAAAGCCAACTCCTCCTATGCCTCAACCACGTGACCGTTAAAATCACCACCCAAAACGATCCACTATGACAACGGGATACCACAAAGCACGGTACCGAGAGAAGATGTCGTCCTGAAACTGCTCGGAGAACAAGGATATCTACCGCATTCTCCACACCAAGTGCACTTGTGTAGATCTGCTTGTAGCCATTCCCAATTAACCGGGATCTTTCCACCAAGTTACCTGCGAGTACGCCACGGTTACTTTTAGCCTGAAGAGCTCGATGACCAGCTCCCTCGCGCGTCCAATCAGCGTTCTAATGTACGCGAAATGGATTTTCCTTTTAGCTTGCGTCTTTGGCCGTAATCGCCCATTGCACCTTGTCCACTTGTCACAGAAGTCGGGCGAGGATATTGCACGCCGTTTTCTAGCGCTAGATGTTTGTCTGGTTTTCATATCTAAAAATTTAGCTGTATGTTGGCTGATTCACCAACTAGCAGGTCAGGTTAACTTAAACCGTGAATATGTTGGTGGGGTCCCATACACGCCCAACTATGTACGTAATACACGTATGTTACTATCAAATCTAGCATGGAACTCTCTATTCTATATTGACGATATTACTATTCTCTATTGACGATACAACTAGTACTTGAAAGCTTTTATTGTCATAACAAGTATCTTCTTAGAATGTCGCCGAATTTTAGGAAAACAACGTAGCTATTTTCTTACATTTACATACATTTAAATATAGATAGACTTTAAAATCTCTATACTGAATATCTTTTAATACCCATTTGCTTTGTTCCATAAAAATGTGTACTACTCGTATCTTGCAACTGAAGCATTTAAAAATGGGTGGTGATACATTGCCGCTGCAGTAATTGGTAATTATCAATGGACTTAATAAATTAGGTGAATCTTTATTTTATTACAATGTCAATTTTTCTTCATTGTCCATTAAGATTGGCGGCTATTGCTAACAATTTGGTGAAGATAAGATGATTTTGATATGTAGCGATTGCGGTCAGTCCTCTACAATCCACAGAGTAAATCAGACCTTTCTTAGGGTTTATTTACCCTACACATCTTTAAAAATATAATTTCTTGGACGTGCGGCCTCTATCAGGGATGTTTCACTTTACCACTGAGCAAGTGACAATGACAATATGCAATATCTTTATTCTACGCAATAACATTTACATAAAAAAATAAAGAAATAAATACAACAAAGGCTTGCTTATCTGTTTAATGGACCAACCAAATTTAAGTTTTTTAAAAGGATGGGTAATACGTGAGGGTAGAACAAAATAATTGCAGCCAAAAGTGCAAGTCAAATTTAGATATTACATAATGCATTGCCATTAATGTGTTGTCCTAAAACCGGTCATTCATGAGCTAACAATTCGAAAAATCTTTTTAGCGCCGATTTGAAGGAACTCATGGTAGGCGTCATTTCTATGCTCAGTGGTTTTTTTATACAACTAGATTGGCAAACAAGCACGCGGACCGCATTAGATGGTAAGCGGTCACCGCAGACTACTAACGCTCGCAACACCACGGGGATATTACTCGCGTGCTACCAATCTTGTGACCTAAGGCTGTTTCCAGTAACTTCACTGCCATATCTCACCCTTCCAACCGGAACACATGTATATAAATATAGCTGCTTGGCGGTAGAAATAGGTGAGGCAGAGGTATCCACGCATACGACTTTTGTGCAAAGTCTCCCTCTGGTAATGAGTTTCAAAGCTTAGCGGCACGAATTGTGAAAGATTTCTCATAGGAATGATAGTTGTAGTAGGGGACATCCGAAGACAATTGTTAACACGATTGCAGACGGTCATCAACATCATGAAAATGAAACATTTCCCTCAAATGTACCAGTGCTGATGTATTGAACAGGACATTGCATAATAATATGAGTAATTCGAAGTTTTTCTTAATTCTTACCGGATACCAGCCAAGTTGTCTACGCAACATGCAAATATGATAATTTTTTTTAGGCAACAGATATACAACGTAAAAGTGGAAGGATGTAGGAGCCGAGGAAGGCCAACACTAACTTGTAATGTGTTCTGTCAGAAGGTGATATCAGGAGACTTAGAAACCGGCGAGCGCGCATGAGAAGAGCAATGAATATTCAAGAAGCGAGTGAGGTGTGTAACTATCGAGTCATGTTGCACTCGGTTCTGTCTGCCTACCCCGCAAGGGATTTCGCGTGAAGTTATAGATAGATAGACGTGCATAAATGCATAAACTCGACTTCCGTGGTAATAAGATTCGAATGCAAAGTCAAAAGAATAAAATACTCAACTGCAGCTGTTCAATGTATCATTTTTATTTTCATTATTACTGGTGTAAGGATATCATTATGTATAAACCCTCATTTCAACGTGACAGATAAAAGTATTTCTAACCTACCCCTAGTAACAATACTACAAAGTATTCTTATATAACCAAGCTCTTTGCCCGATTGAAGGACACTTTTTATATGAGGTCGTAAACGGTGTGTTTATTTTGTTACATTTCTAAAAAGCAGATGATGCGGTCTCTTTTTTATTGTTACTTAGATAATAAAGTACTTAATCTTACACGAGGGTCCGACTTAGTTGTTTACGTAATAAATTCCAAACGCGTTTCCCTGGTGTAGTACGAAAGGCGACTGTATTATTTGTCACTGAATAATTAAAAAGGTTTCCTAGAGTGTTTTAAACGTCTGATTCTTACTGAAAGGCTTCATAACTGAGGTATCGTCGATTTTTTTATTTGTCATCTGTTGCCAAACAAAGAGAGCTATGTCAACTAGTATCAAGTACAAGCCCGCCGCATAGTCCCATCTTTGTTTAACTGAGTAGCCAAAATAGACAGTGGCCACCAAAAAATCGGCAATAAAAATGATAAAGTACAAAAATTCTTTATTTACCATTAGCCCTTGCTGGCACGTAGACATGTTATGCATGTTATAAAGTCTATTCTTTATTGCAAACTAAAGCAATCAGTTACATGCAATTTGATCCAACCTGCTTTGTGTGCTTCCGCCACCAATTAGTTCATGCGGCCTAGCGCCGGCCGGCACCCACCCACTACTGTTAGTACATGGTACATGCCGACGCTGCCATGGCTGCTCCGGTAATCTCTGCCTCGGCTGCTGCGGTCGTCCGCCATCTGGAACAGAATCCGCATGCCCCCACCACCACCGTCGCTGCCACGACTGGCCTGGTCGTCGCTGCGACACGTGTTTCGCCTCTCCACGAGGCATCATCAGGCGTTGTAGACGTTAATCGTAAGAATAACATGCTACAAGTGACAAATCCATCGCAGTGCCGTCCCTTATATTGAATTGAGGGTGGGGGTGGATGGTGTGAGAGAAAAGATATTTAATAGTGGGGAATGGTTTACGTCAGTCTGTTTGTTCATGAGAGTAATTTTAGAATTTTTGTGTTTATTAATTTCTAATTGTTCCCTAATATTTAGTTTTAAACCTTTGTCTATGGTGTGTAAAATTTGATATGTATTAGTGGGGGATAAGTTATGTCCTTTGTCTATAAGATGCTCGGCGAAGTTTGACCTTTCTGGGCGATTGTTTTTATACGCCGATACGTGTTCGTGAAATCGTGTTATAAAGTTACGACCAGTTTGCCCGATATAAACGTGTTCACATTCATCGCAGAACAGCTTATAGACGCCGGATTTTTTATTGGGCGGGATTTTATCTTTAGTGTTACAAAGTGACCTGAGTGAATTATGGGATTTGAGAGCAACATGTATGTTATTTTTTCTAAATATGTGAACTATTTTGTGAGTGAATTATGGGATTTGAGAGCAACATGTATGTTATTTTTTCTAAATATGTGAACTATTTTGTCAGTGATTTTACCCCGCGTACAATAGTCTGTTAACGCGGTTCCATATATTTCGACAAATAAATACATTGCGAGTTTGTCATACCTGGGTAAAATCACTGACAAAATAGTTCACATATTTAGAGTGAGTATATCTCTTCAAAAGATTTCTTCCGCTTTTTTAACAAAATTTTATTTATTTTAGTTGTTTTAATTTTTCTTTTTTAATCTACCAGCATTTTGTTAATGACCATAGTCTTGAAGAAACTTGCCAGTACTATGATTTTTTTTAAATCGTCAATTACTATTACAATATATGAGCAGTTTATTTACAGTTTCGGTTAAAACTATGACTGCTACCAAAAAAAGTTTTATAAATGTATTGTTTTCTATAAGATTAAAAGGCTTTATTTAAGTACATACAAATTTATAAAACGTGAATATGGCACGTTTTTAGGATAAAAGAAAGTCATTTGGGCACATAAGATACTATATTCTTATTAGTTTTTACAAAATGAGAATTTATGATACTAAGCTCAAATGATAATTTAGGCTTAGTATCATAAATTCTCATTTTATCGTCATCATAACAGAGATGTTAATATTATAAATAAGCCGTATAAGCAATGAGATATAATGTTTGACCATTGAGTTTAAAGTGGCTCACTATATTATATATATCTACGATAGAGTCAAAAGCCAACCTTACCAGTGTGAGGTGCACTTTTAGTGCACTAGTACTAAATAACAAGTCCCTGGAGCGTTGTTGTATTCCTAGGAGTGACTGAAATTACCAGTAAGGTCCTAAGGGTTTTCTATGTTAGTGCGCCGGTGGAACGCGCGAGCAATACCCCTTTTGTTACAAGCTATCATAGGCTATTGTAACAACTTTACTTTAAGTAGGCAGTATATTTATTAGCTTCCCAACGTTGTATATAAGAAAAATCCAAGCGTTTTTAATCACAACATAACAATCTAAATATGTGTAGACAGCTCAGCGAAAGTAATTTTTGCGAATACTGATTTTACATCTTTAGGTTGGAGTGTACGTTAGAACGATTATTTATTTATTTGTGTTTTTAATCCTCATCACAGCATATTATAAAATAAAGTCCCACGCCGCGTGTGTCTGTTCGCGATAAACTCAAAGACTATTGAACGGATTTTCATGCGGTTTTCACCAATAGACAGAGTGATTCTTGAGGTAGGGTTAGATGTATCATTTGTTAAGGTTTTGTGAAAATGTGTTGAAATGTTGAAAATGTCGGCAAAAGTCATGCCGCCTGGGAGCTTTCATCGGATTAATCCTTACTGTATGTATGTTTGTATGCATGTAATATGCTCTACTACCAAGGCGGGACGGGTCGCTACTATATAATAAACATTGCTGATTATGACTTAAAGTTTATAAATTGATGCTATCTCAACTATTCAGCCTTACATGCGGATTATAGTTACCAAAAATTTAATGTGTTAAAATTTTAATTCATTGCCTAAATTTGTCTGATATAATCTATTTTTTAGTACATTATTAGTATTTACCTTAGAATCTATGATTGCGAACCCAATTTTAAAAACTTATATATGTACAACTACACGTCAAATCCTATTTCAATAGTATTGTGAATTCTGCATTATCTGTTATTCTGTTGATATCACCAGGAACCAAAATTGTAGCATCATTTCTGACCGGTTGTGGGATAGTTAGTAATGCTACTTCAACACCAATGCTGGTCGGTTCGATTCCCACACAGGACAAACATTTGTGTGCGAGAACATTTGTCTGTGTTCTGGGTATTTTCTATGTACAATAAGTAACTATATACAAAAAATAATAATTTACGTACGTTTATCAGTTGTCTAGTACCCATAACACAAGCTTCGCTTACTTTGAGGCTAGATGGCGCTGTGTAATTTGTCCGACGACTTTTATTTAATTTATTTATTTATCGGTTAGTCAAAAGAGAAGCTCGAATAATCGGAATTGACAGACAATCTTCTATCTTAACATTGCAAACACCCATTGATTTAATTCATTGATTTAAATTCTAGAGCAGGAAGTACATTATTTTGAAAACTACCTAAATAAGTTTCACTTATTACAATCATTCAAATTTATCACACGAAGATAATGTTAGTGATTTACTTTATAACTTTCTAACAAATCTACTACT
Organism: Pyralis farinalis; assembly: GCA_947507595.1. NCBI lineage: Eukaryota > Metazoa > Arthropoda > Insecta > Lepidoptera > Pyralidae > Pyralis > Pyralis farinalis. Next base: position 32,706,331 of record OX382260.1, on the reverse strand, counting down.
ATATCTTCACTCCAAGTCCCATTCAGCGTAAGCAGAGAGAACCGATTACTACATGACTCGGTCCTAACACTTAGCGTTCATAGCTCTTCTCATACATACTTGCGCTTAATGATTTTTTGTAACACTTTACAGATAAAGTATAATTACTTTCTATTATTAGGATAATGTTGTCAATGAGAGTAAATTAAATGCTACCAGTCCCTCGTCTATAAGGGTACTCCCTTAATCTACCTGCTGAATGTGATTATGTGTTTGCGTTGGGTTTTATCGGGTTGTTTTTCAAGATAGAATAAACGGACGTGCCTCATTTGATTAATAATTAAATTGAACAAGGGTTACTAAGTAGAATTATTGTAGTACCCTTTCTTCATTGGGTCTTGTTAAAACATGCTTATGTTACGTTAGATTGTAATTTCTAATTATTTTGTTAATTTCAACGTGGTTTTAGAATTCGGCTCCCTAAGGTACAATGAGACTTATTGAAGATTCTCTACTATCTGCCTTTTTGTATGGATCTATATTTTTTACGAGAATTGGATTAATTTTGACATATGATTATTATGTGCAAAATATTGTCTTAAATATATAATGTTTTATTGCGAATTTAAATAAAATATTTAACAAGGTTATGATACCCATCAGTAAGTCGGCCTGTTATATCGTTCATTATTTCGAGTTAAACGAATGCTATACATAAAATACATATATAACATACATGAATAAAAAATAATATACACATATACATCTCAAATATATATTTATATATATAATATATATATTATTATTATTACTTTTTACTAATTAAGCAGTGTTAACCAAGTGGATAATGATCAACTAGTCCCCGGATCGAGTTCTGGCATGTACCACAAAATTGGATTGGCAGCGAAGGAAAATATTGTGAGTAAATTCGCAAATCAAAGACATTATATTTCGAAGAACGTGTGACCTATTCTAAGACATGTCTGGTTTTCCATGGAGGTTATGGAACTCTGACGGCAGTGGCTCCATGTAAAATTTAATATTTTTGCCAAATTCCTAGGCTTAGGTAGCGGATCTTGCCAATGGATTATGAAACGGGATATCGTTAAGACGAAGAAAATAGAGTGGCGTCAAATTGTAAAAAAGGAATAAGACAACACTCAGACATTCCGTTAGTCCTTTTTCATTGTCTTCGTAGTTTGTAAAGATAATTTTAAAATGATTACAAAAGAAAAATTTAAACTAAGTTCCCGATTAAGACAGTTTTTTGGAAATCATCGAGAATCTACATATCTGAGTTTGTTTGTCAAGGACTATTCTTCATAAACAAAAATAGTTATTCAGTCGGAAGAAAGCACTCCGCGAGTCGACTCGTACTTAAACTTGAGGTTTAGATTAGCTTTGAGTGAGATTTAGGTTTCTGCAAGTGGTGGAACAGGTTTGCTGTTTTAGATTTTGCTCTGGTTTATCTGGGTATGAGTCATATTTGGATAAAATTAACAAAAATATATCGACATTACTAACTCTACTAGTAGAATATATGGACGAATACAGAAATGATGAAAATAATTACTAACTAATACAGATTTTAATTGTAGGACTAGTATATATCACGTATAATTTCAGTAATCATCAAAATTTCCATACCGTTAAACTTAGTAATGCGATCCAAGAAATATGCCCAATCCTCGGTGGATGCACTAGATCACGGGTTGTAGCCATGAAAGAACAAATCAGTATCGGAAACATAATAGTGCGAGATATAACTTAACCAGTTTTTTTATATTTGTTACACATTTAGATGAAGCTTTCTAAAGTATAATCTATTCTAATTTTAATGAAAGTTTTCTTATGTAAATACAGACAGTAATTCTTTTACTCAAAGAGAATGAATTTCCAAGTAAAATCCTTTGGTCCGCTAATTGGGTGTTACGTTTTAAACCATCTATTTCCTCCGAGCTATCAGTTAATCTAGCAAAGGAAGTAACTCAGTGGTTCTTGGAGTTGTGGGTTTGCAAACTGTAATAATTCAGCGGTGAAGTTTATAATCTAGTGCTTTGGGGTCTAAATTTGATGTTTAGTAGACTAGCATCAATTCATTTGTCCATAATATAGTTTCTTTGACCGTTAGTAGTAAGTACTTAGGCGATGAAGTGCCTTTTGTTGAGAAATTTGGGTCTTACTGATAGAGCGGTTATTATAATCAATTTATTAGTGTGCATCTTATCTTGTCAATGTGTGTAATTATTTTGTATCCTATAAATTATACGAGCGATTCTTGTATATATATGTATGTATGTATACTTCGTGTATCCCGGTAACAGAGTTTGGTTCAAATTTTGTATTCAGTTAAGGTTTTGCTTTTTGAGTGTATCTACTCGTATATAGGTATCTTTGTTGAAAGAACGTAATTATTCACAAGAATATAAAAAAAAAAACGCCAAGAGAAGCTCGGCCGCTCAGTTGATAGTAAAATTAACTGTCCTCAAATCTGCAATACATATGAAAGCTGAACTGTACTTACATTAGCCAAGCCTAAACCTGAACTTTATCTAAAACCGGACAGGATCAAAATCGATTCGAACCTTACATACACAAAAGCCCTCAATGGTAACATAATAAATAAAAATGCATAATAACAGTATTTATATATACAAAAAAATATGTTACACAAATAAGAATTTGAATCATCGGAGTTGTTATATTTAATTTCTACGGTACATTGTTATATTATTCAAAATATTAATACTATCATTATTAATTACCTAAACCTTAAATGGAATATACATTATTTGTACTACTGCAGGTAAGCATACATCTGTCCAGGTGTAAAACGCCACGTGTTACCACCCCTGCTATCGCAACAATTCGTGTATTCAACAATTTCGATATTTTGAGGTACATTTATTTCACCAAAGGCGTGATTCTTGAAAAATGACATTATGCCAGACCTCGCTAAAATGCCGTAAAATAATTGAAATACTACACTAACTGCACTCATCTGTATTTTATGCCCTAACTATAGAAAGTATTAACTAAATAATGAAACTTCTTAATCAATGAAATCATGAAATTTCAAATATAAGCGGCACTTATTGGTAACTTGTCTCACATAAAAAGCGAATTATATTGCTATTTATTATACAAGAAATATGTTCCCGGTATTTATTTATAGCCAGATGTGTGAAATAGGAAAAGCAAGAGAAAATTACCTTATTATTACCGAATATTTGTGCCAAAAGAGTCGTTATGATTTATTTATGAGTCAAGATGGTTGATAAAATGGTTGTATGCGATGGTTATATCTGTTTATTGAAAAGTTCTAGGATTTTTTTCTAAGATAAGTTAAAATTATGATCACACTAGTTACGCCCGGGACTTCCTCGCGACTCTTTTAGATATTATAAACGGTTTTGCGCTTTCTAGGTCTTAAATTACATATCAGTATTCAGGGGTTAATAGTATGGTAAGTAGCTATTAATAAAATGATAATATTAAGAATATTTAAGGTTAATGTAAATTGAATTTTGAAGGCGATTTTGTCTATGTGATTCCTATACCCATACCCTAAAAGGAAAAAATAATATCTGTGAAATTACTGATGTGTCCGTTCTTCCGATTTATTTTCTCCAAAATCGATTACATACCAACGTAGAAATGTGTAATTTGACTTAATGATGGATTTTTTCAAAGTGCAAAGTACGAAACCTTAATTATGCGATTATAAGCTTTTAAATCCCGGGTCCAAAAAGTCTGTAAAATAAATGTATTTACGGACGTCACATCATAGCCCTAGAGTGGTTGAACCGTTTTGAAATTAGCATGCAATTTTAAAGGTTATGTTATTCTGAATATTTTTTCTCAATATATGTGTCTTCTGTGTGGCCAGAATTAACAGCGGCGACCACAAAAAAGGCAATGAACAGTGAAGTCCATTGCCGTCCCGGGGGTTAAACTACAGCTGCCTTGGAACTCACAACGAATTTAATCAGAAGAGATTTGTAGGAGTAGAAAGTTTTGGAATTGACTTCCCCTCTTGGCAAAGTGAGAGACAGCAATATGACAAATAAGGCATTTAAAACCTCAAAGAGATGGCTAGTCAAGTGAAGCTGAACTGCCGTGCACCACGGATTATCAAATATCTAACACTATTGGGACCTAAACTGTGAGTTGTTACCTAGCACATCGATTCCAATAATATAGATTGCAGAACCGCCTAAACGCCTGGTAATTCTCCCTTGTTGCCACCAAATCAGAATAGTATACTACCCCGGATGTGACACGCAAGGAAGTTAACATATCGTCCCGCTCCCGACGCCAGAGATCGCACTCCCAGAGAACATGATGTGCTGTTTGCTCGAATTCATGATTTGTCATAGAACACTCACATAAAGGCGATGACACAAGACTAAATGAAAAGGGCTTCGCCCTAAAGTTTCCATGCCCTGTTAAAAATTGCGCAACAGGATGATCGACTTCTAACCACTCTTTACTTAATCTGTCTCGCACTGATTGAAAGAACAGATACAAGTGGCGTCCTTTAGTAGAAGTTTCCCATCTTTCTTCCGACAGTTAAGTTTCAAATACCTCGTCAATTGGTTTGAACAATCTAAGTATTTTGTCAATATCGCGGCGTTTTAGAAAGTCAGGGTGTACGTTTTTGGAGGTGTAGTACATTGATGCCCGGCGTTGAATTTCTAAGTCAACAGGTAATACGCCTGCCAGCACTGGTAGTGCCTCGGTGCTCACAGTTCTATACGATTTACATAAGAATATTAAATCGAGCCGCTGACTTTGCAGCAACTTACGACGCGCAGCACCTATGGTAGCCTTATCAGCCCACGCAGGTGAACCGTACGTAATACATCCTAAATATGTGGCTGTGTAAATAATTTTTAACGTTTTAAAAGTTAAGTCCCACGTCGAGGTGGAAATTTGAGTTAACGCATAAAAGTTCTTTTTGGCTTTTTCTCCAACCTGCTTTATGTGTGTGTAATGAAATTATGAAAATTTAACATAAATAGGATCTCTATACCCTATGTATGACTAAGTTAAGGACGATCTAAGTTTATACTTGTTAACTCGGAGCCAATACAAGGAGGATCTAAACCAGACTTAATCAATCATGAACTGGAATTAAATAGGAAATAAACCAAAGCTAAGTAAGACCTAATTCAGATCTAATTTTAATGCAAACCTAAATAGGACGTTAATAAAACTGAAATTGACCTTGAAAAATAGGACATTTTCCTGTGAAATACTAAAACTATGTTTGAAAAAGTTATGAGTACAATTCAAGAGGTATACGTGAAGCAAAAAATTTGTACCACTTTTTTTACGAAAATTACGCAGACGGAGGAGTATGGAATTTGAAACAGTTTAAGTTTATATGCAGAACAAGTGCAGAGAAAGCTATTTTTTTTTTCGTCACATAATAATATAATGAAAAAAAGCTTATAATAAAAATAGCCAAAACGCTTGGAAAATACATTAAATTAATAAAAATAACACTACCATGTGTTTAGCACATAAACACATATGTACCCAGATGGTCTATACCAACTCTTTTGTTTATGGTTAAAATCTGTATTCAAACTGATAAGAGATTAATATTATTGGTCTATAATATTATTTATCTATTGTCTTACTGAATCTCAAAAATAATCATAATTAAGATAATGTCTTAGTCGTGGTTTGTCTAATAGATATATGTGATTTATATATTAGTTACTTAAATATTCAAACTAAAATATTAAATGAATTATGGTCGAATTTCGACCACAAAGCGACCACTGGTAATTTTTAATAATCGATACGAAATTCTGAACACCACTCCCTAAATATATTTATTGTAATACCCTATAAAATGTGACATCTCATTACTGTAGCCGTATTCGTTCATGCCCTTGTTTACCTATTTTCGTTCCAAATTCCTTTGCTGAAAAATCGCCCCAAGGCAATTCTAAATGAAGCTATCGCTCCGAATACCGTTCTTATCCGGAATTTCGATAAATTCTGAAAAAAATTTGGCGGCTGATTAATAATAATGAGCGCCTTAATTGCTTTCTTTATTACTTTCGAGTTTTAACAACTTTACAAATATCCTGTTGTAAATTTGTTCGAAATGAAATAAGTTCGTTGTGTCTTTTTTTATCTTTAGTATTTATGTACTTGTATTTTCGTGTTATCTTTTTTATGACGCGTATCCTATATTGTAAAAGAAAAAAGAGAAAGCTCTGTTATATATTGCATCTTGATATCTTTTCATCTTGATTTTGACGAGCTCGGTGGCTCAGTGGTGGAACACGCTGTTACGCTACTTTGACACCAACGCTCGTGGGTTCGATTCCCACACAGTACAAACATGTGTGTGCATGAACATGTCTGTTTGTCCTGGTCTGGGTATTTTCTATGTATAATAAGTATGTATGGTATGTTTACATAAAAAAAAATGTATTTACGTATGTTTATCAGTTGTCTAGTACCCATAACACAAGCTTCGCTTACTTTGGGGCTAGGTGGCGCTGTATAATTTGCCCGGCAATATTTATTATTTATATTTTCAGATTTCCGTTCTAAAAAGGTAAAATGAGAACCCTTATGGCGTTAATTAGTACACCTTGCTTAAATACGTGGTAATGATAAAAAGTGCGATCAATTTATGGTAAAAATAGAGAGAAGAGAAGAATAGAGAAGTGTTTATATTTAACACATTTTATTTTTGAGTTTTTTTATACTACGTCGGGAGGCAGGCTTGAGGGAGCTTACTGGTGACCTCACTCACACGCAGGAACACTACAACCCTTTAGGAAGTTGTTATTTGGCTGCGGTCTTCTGTGAGGTAGAGGTACTTCCCCAGATGCGCCCTATCTCTCTTGTAATTAGTACACTGTATGTTAATACGTGATAATGATAAAAAGTGCGATTAACTGATAGTAAAAATAAAGGTGTTTATATTTAACACATTTCTTTTTTGAGTGAAAGTGACAGATTAAAGCTTGGAAGGTCTTATCTTGCCCATGAAAAATGGTATGGTATTATGCGATTTACCAGAGGGAGACTTTGTACAGAAGTCGTTTGCATGGGTACCTCTGTCTCAACTATTTCTACCGCCAAGCAGCTACATTTATATAGCTATGTCCCGGTTTAAAGGGTGAGAAATTACTGGGTACTGTGACGAAACATCCTTAGGTCACAAGATTGGCAGCGCACGAGTAACATCCCCGAGGCATTGCGAGCGTCAATAGGCTGCGGTGACAGCTTACCAATCTATTTGTTTGCCAATCTATTTGTATAAAAAAATGCGAATATGAACGGTACCTATGAAAAAAAGTATGGTAGTTAATAGATTCAGGCGTTATTTTGCGAAAGTCAAATTTACATGCAATTTGATCTAACCTGCTTTGTGTGCTTCATGCGGCCTAGCGCCGTCCGGCACCCACCCACTACTGTTAGTAAGTGCAACATGCCGACGCTGCCATGGCTGCTCCGGTAGTCTCTGCCTCGGCAGCTGCGGTCGTCCGCCATCTGGAACAGAATCTGCATGCCCACCACCACCACCGTCGCTGCCACGACTGGCCTGGTCGTCGCTGCGACACGTGTTTCGCATCTCCACGAGGCATCATCAGGCGTTGTAGACGTTAATCGTTAGAATAAGATGCTACAAGAACTCCTGATGATGCACACACAAAGCAGGTTAGATCAAATTGCATGTAAAAAGTATGGTATTATATGGTATTATGCGAATATTTTGATTGCACCCTCATTTAAGCTTAGTGTATAAACAAGATCTTAAATAGTTTAGAGCCTCTGTGAATGATATTCAGGATTTAGCTGAAAAGGTTATTATTTGTGAAGATATGAGTGGATGGATTGGGATCAAACAAGACAGTTAGGAAGCTGATCTTATTTCGTATGCAGATAAGAGTGTGACTGAAGTACATAAACTAGTTTTAGTTATTCTAATTAACCAAATACTTTATTCGTTCATTCGGATATATAGCGACGGAATGATAAAAAATGTAATTAGTATGATTGTGATGGAGAGCCAACTCAAAAATTATGTAATGGTCACACGGGCCTAAAGAGGACCCATTCTTCAAACGGACTACAACCAGATGGTAAGCCATTTCATTGCATTTTGTAAGAAGTAAACGCACTGGTGAGTGTGAATCTCTTTCGAAGATCATAAGAGAGTAAGGAGTGGAAACTTGCAAAGCGAAAGTGAAAGGAATAGATATGTGCATTAAGTCTGTTAAAGATTTGCGGACGTAATTTATCAGGGTTATGGACTTCAGGGATGTACTTCCAAAATATGCCAGATCATAAAACAAAAAATGCACAAAAATGGTTATTAAATCTTGAGATAAGAAACAAGCTCAGAATACAGGAAACAAGTAACCATATCGACTTGGCAAAATAGGTTTTCTTAAAAAGTTAATAGATTCAGGCGTTATTTTGTGAAAGTCAAAATGTACAAGCTATTTAATCTAACCTACTTGTATGTAAGCACACATTTGGTTAGAATATCGTAGTATATATATTTTTATAGCATCTTATTATAACGACTGAACATGTAGAGTGCCTTAGGATGTATCGTGGAGAGGCGAAACATGTGTTGTAGAGACTCGTACAGTGTTGGCTTGGTTATTGAACAAAAGACCTAATTAAATTCGAGTGCTTTGTGTGTTTTCGTTTTAACAATATCGAAAGGCAAATACGCTTATGTAATAGAAAATAGCCTATTTGATGGAAAGTGGGTACCATTGTCTATGAACGCTTGTAATATAAGAAATATCCAACGCGCATTGCCACGTTGACTGTTAACATAACAACGTTCCAGGTGCTTATTGGTACCCTCACTCATCGCAGGATCACTGCAGCTAAATAACAGTTGTTAGGCTGCAGTCTGGTGACACTTCCGTAGTCCTTTGTCATGATGTGACTCATCTCTCTTCGAAGCCTCGTATTTTTTACACAACGGCGAGAGGCATCGATATTCAAAAATAGTGATGTGCATTGGTAGCGCTACGGAAATCTTTATATCATATTTAGTACCAAAGCTAACTCAATCCGTATATAGTGGGAGAGGTAATAAGAAGGAACCCGACTGGAAAAATAGATGGGATTATACGGCCTGCCTGATGATAAGCAATTCAGACGATAAATATTTGCGAGGTAAAAGATAAATTTACATTACAAAAGAAATGCCTTAGAATACTAGTTAACATTGATCAAATGACATCATGTAGATCTTATTTTGTGAAATGCCTAATTCTGACTAACTTCCATATACATTCTGAAATCATGCAAATTTGTGAGGAAGCACGAGGACCTTTACATAACAAGGGAAAATAATAATAGGAGAAATGGTAGATAGTTAAAGAAATTGGAAAGAACAACTACCAAAATGGAACTAGTTTCATCCAGCCCTCATTATATGGCAATAAAAATATACAATCATATCCCAAACGATATAAAAAATATTAAAAAACCATCCCTATTAAATAAATACCTAAAAACTTTTCTCCTACATAAGTGTTTCTACAATATATCTGAAGTCTTCGATGATAAATATATTGAGCGAAATCCTTTGATTTCTCTATAAAGTCTATAAACTGAAAAGTGCGAGAGACATAGTCTTATTTAACTAAATATTTAAGTAAAACGGCATCTAGATGCCTCTCATGTTTGCTGTGCCCATACTGGGCGTCACTAGTACCATATTATTGTTATGTAACATCTTTGTTATAATAACTTGTAACCTGCAGTAAAAATCTGAAAACGGATTTTACTGCGGTCTATGGGCTCTAGCAATACAACACGTATCTACGCATATTGGCTCTGGTTTCTCTCACAGCATTATTCCCATGCATTGAACTATGGCTATGAATTCATCCTCACATTCTAGACTGCAATAGTCGCGTTCTGTGCTGTACCGGAGATTTTTTTTTCGAAATCTCTGGTTTTAGAATTAATTCCCCGCCCAGGTTTTCCCAAGGTACTATAGAGAGTTAAAATGAGAAAAGGCATGATCCGTTGTCTCTTCTTATTTTAAATCTCGATAGTCCGTCATAATTACGGAAAAGGTATACAACGCAAAAGTAAAAGGATGTAAGAGCCGAAAAAGTTCAAGACTTTCCTACTATGACTAAATTTATCGTGTTTTATCACAAGGTGATGTCAGGAGCATTAGAAACCGTAGAGCGTGAATGAGAAGAGATAAATGTTAAGAAACGACGACGAACGAATGAGGTGTGTAATAAGAACCCAGTCATATGGCGCTTGGTTCTCTCTTCCTACCCCGCAAGGAAATTGCCATGAAGTACGAGTAATAGATATACAGTATGCAGAGAGTAGTTGTTCAAAAATAGATGTTTTTTTACAGAGTTGACAACACATTACTGAGAGGTTACCGTAATTGTTTACCATCAGGCAAGTCGTTTCTTTTCCAATATAAAAAAGTAAATATTGGTACATTATTAACAGCATTCACTGTTATTATGTGTCGTTGAGGGCATAAAATTGCATAACAAACAGATAGTGGTGATGCGTGCCAAGTACCGGGAGTGCTGTTCACACGCCAGTATTCATAATTGTTACGCTTGTTACTAGTTGGCACGAATGCGATGTTAGAGACATATTGTATGTCATAAATTTCGAGCTCAATGCAAATTTGTATCGAAATAATTTTGTTTCGAATTACAATTGAAATTTTAGCAAACATTAATGAAGTCTATTAATTTTCTATCTATCTATCTATAACTTCACGCCAAATCCCTTGCGGGGTAGGCAGAGAGAACCGAGCGCCACGTGACTCGATCCTTACATATCTCACTCGCTTCTTTAACATTCATTGCTCTTCTCATGCACGCACGCCGGTTTCTAGGGCTCCTGACATCACCTTCTGATAGAACATGACCAATTTGGTCATGGTAGGTAAGTCTTGGCCTTCCCCGGCTCCTACATCCTTCCACTTTTGCATTGTATATCTGCTTCGTCATTCTTTCATCTTGCATTCTTTCTACATGCCCGAACCATCGGAGCATGCCTCTTCTTATTTTAACATTAATTTTAATCCTTACATTTCGGAGGTGATTTCATGCGATATCGAATAGAACATAATTATATTTTTGTACTAACAAAAAATTCTTATAAAGCAAAGAATGTTCATTGTTTTTACAGTTATGAAATATATATATGTAACTTCACGCCAAGTCCCTTGCGGCGTAGGCAGAGAGAACCGAGCGCCACATGACTCGGACACCTCACTCGCTTCTTCAACATTCATAGCTTCGGATATCACACGACCTATTTGGTCGAGGTAACACACCACCTGTTTGGTCTTAGACTCACCAGGCTATCTTCTTTAGCTATTCTATGTAACGGAAAAGGTATAAAGTAGTTTGGACAAAACAGGCAGAATAAATATTTTTTTTTACCCCACTGAAGGAACGATATGATTTTTCACGTGTATTTTCTATATATGCAATACTCTTTATTACTTCATAGCATCTAAACGGCGGTGGGAAACATTCCGATAGCTAAGGTGTCTTTAGACTCGTCTTTTCAATTCAAGTGGATATGAGACTCAAACAAAAAATCAAAATGACGAACAAAACCGTTCATTATAGTTTATAGTGGGTATATATTATATAATATAAACTATAATAAAAGGTTTTATAATGTACTCACAAAAATATACACAATTTGTATGTTTAAAAGTTATGTAACGTGCGACAGAGTGAGATAGAAGTATTTAAAGGATTTCACCGAGTTTTTTTTTTATACAACGTTGGTGGGCACACAGCCCATCTGATGTAAAGCGGTTACAGTAGCCTATGAACTATGAAGGAACGCGATCGCTAAAGCGTACGCGAAGGCGAACGCGAAGGCGAAAACAAAGACAAATATACATGCAATTTGATCTAACCTGCTTTACAAGCACTTATAACATGTTATTCTTACGATTAACGTCTACAACGCCTGATGATGCCTCGTGAAGAGGCGAAACACGTGTCGCAGCGACGACCAGGCCAGTCGTGGCAGCGACGGTGGTGGCGGGGGCATGCGGATTCTGTTCCAGATGGCGGACGACTGCAGCAGCCGAGGCAGAGACTACCGGCGCAGCCATGGCAGCGTCGGCATGTTGCATTTACTAACAGTAGTGGATGGGTGCCAACCTAATTATGGATGGGTAACAGAACTAATTGGTGGCGGCGAAATGATAAAATGGCATTAATACATTATAGATATTTTTAGTTCACTGTTTATAAGTTGACTTTATACGCAGAGCGCTTGTTGTTTCTTAAAATTATTATAATACAAATATTTTTTCGACAAGTATGCAATATTTTAAGTATATACTTACGATATTCATCATTTGCTTCAGTTGGTTTTACTTGTAATAAATTAAATATATTTCTCAAAAAATTATGATAAAAAAAGAAGTACATGAGACAATTTTTCTAGAAACATTACACAGACAGAGTATTTCTCTCAGATTTTCGTTTAAACTCTCTGTCAAATTTGAAAGAAAGTTCCACTTTTCGTCTAATCCCGGGAAATTTACCTTAACACGCCTAAAGAAGTTACACTTTTGAAACAGGTGTCAAATAACCGAAACAGAAAATTTATGACGAACACATAATTAATACTTTCAATGACACTTTGACATTGGATATTGTAAATCACTTACCGAGAAACAGCAATACGATGAAACTAAAGATGGTCTTCACAATCTGTGTCATCTTGATCATTTCTTCTGACTTGATTGCGTGTAGAAGTTACTTTCTAGCACATCGTTCATTTTTGCTTTACACTCTCTCCTCTTCACTGAACCCTGTTTTCATTTCTTTATTTATCATTATTGTCACAAGTACTTTCTCTTCCTTATTTTACAATCATCTATATCACTATCATTTCAACTTGTTCATGCATTTTTATGATTAAAAACTTCGATTTCATTACCATTTACAGTTTTATTAGCAGCGTATTTTGAATTTACAATACAATATATTTCATTTACCAAATTATCTCTGTGGTTGGATTCTGCATTGTGCGATCTACTTTAGGGTTGGTTCCGAGTATTGTGGCTTTGGAGCTCCAAATTTCCTGAAACAAAGTGCCTTAATTCAATCAAGTGGAGATATTTGAATACGATTTGCGTATTGGACGCCGGAATTTGGAGATGATCCAATTTCTGTTAACGTATGTAAAGTGCAATGAGTTCAATTGGAATTCCTATTGGTAATATTACAGGGTTGGGAGCAAATTGGTGGTTTGTATTGCATGAAATTTTAAATGAATTGTTGTGTCGTTTTATAATAAAAACTGAAAAATGAAATTTGCGTACCGTTATTTTTTGTATTATTTATACTAGTAAATACGTAATGTCGTTGTCTTTTTGACAGTGTAATTAAAAAATAACATTATAAACCTGAAGTTTTTTTAGGTCTCTGAAAGACAAAAAACCTTCAGAAGTATGACGTACGTTTTTGAAGTTTATTGGAATTTACACCTTAAAAATCGTTTTTCAGTTTTAAGGCCCGGTACAGAAATTTTATGAGAAGTAAAATCAAGTGAACGCGTTAACAAAAGAAAAAACCGTTACGCTCGTCCGCTTAAAAATAGACAAACATCTACATCTGTAGGATGTAACGTGCGACAGAGTGAGATAGAAGTATTTAAAGGATTTCACCGAGTTTTTTTTTTATACAACGTTGGTGGGCACACAGCCCATCTGATGTAAAGTGGTTACAGTAGCCTATGAACTATGAAGGAACGCGATCGCTAAAGCGTACGCGAAGGCGAACGCGAAGGCGAAAACAAAGACAAATATACATGCAATTTGATCTAACCTGCTTTACAAGCACTTATAACATGTTATTCTTACGATTAACGTCTACAACGCCTGATGATGCCTCGTGAAGAGGCGAAACACGTGTCGCAGCGACGACCAGGCCAGTCGTGGCAGCGACGGTGGTGGCGGGGGCATGCGGATTCTGTTCCAGATGGCGGACGACTGCAGCAGCCGAGGCAGAGACTACCGGCGCAGCCATGGCAGCGTCGGCATGTTGCATTTACTAACAGTAGTGGATGGGTGCCAACCTAATTATGGATGGGTAACAGAACTAATTGGTGGCGGAAGCACACAAAGCAGGTTAGATCAAATTGCATGTAAACTGTTGACTTTCGCAAAATAACGCCTGAATCTATTAACTATTTAAAGATAAATATACCGACTGAGCATTGTACGTGTGTGTACGCCTGCGTATTACGACGCTTGGTACATTCTACGTATATTTTTATGTACTTACAAAAACATTGGAAAATATAGAAGAAATTGATTCGAGTCGTAACGAAGAAGAATCCGATAAACACGTAAATGCGGTTAATTGGTAAGCCTGTAGGATATGAACTATAGTGCACATTTATGAATAATATAAATTGTATACTTATTATTTCAGAAGATCAGAAGATGGATTCTTTTACCCTCTTTTCCTATTCGATATATATTTTTTTATACCACTAAGGTGGCAATCAAGTACGGTTTGTCTGATGGTAAGCAGTCACTGTGGTCTATGGTCATTTGCAACACTAGGGGTGTCACTCATGCGTTGCCGACCCTCAAAACCTATTCACGCATTTCTTGAAGATCTCCATGCTGTAGTCCTTTAGAAAATCCTCGGCTGGAATGAATGACGTGACTTTGACACCAACGCTCGTGGGTTCGATTCCCACACAAGACAAACATTTGTGTGCATGAACATGTCTGTTTATCTTGGTCTGGATGTTTTAAGAGAGATAAGGCGCATCAAAGCAGCCCGTCCCGGGGAAGTAACTCCACCTCACAGAAAACCGCAACGAAATAACAACTCCCTAGATAATTCCTGTGTTCCTGCGTGTGAGTGAGGTCACCAGTAAGCTCCTAAGGAGTTGCTGTGTAAGCAGCAGAGGAGGCATCGCGCGAGTGACACTTAATATATTACTAACGTTAATAGGCTACGGTAATTGCTTTACATCCGGTGAGCCGTATGCTTGTATGCCACCCGACCTTGTATAAAAGACATCATAGTTCTTAAGGAGTAAACTCAGTAGCGTGTCGGGGCTGACACTCACACACATTTTTCCTTTTTAGTACTTGCTCCAGATTAACGAGCACTATCAAATTCCTACTATACCTACCGTATTGCCTAATATTTCAATTTAGTATATAGATAAGGACCCCGTTTTACGTGAAAATGCTTACGATCAACTTTTTTATACCAGAGATATCAAATCATGCGAAATAAAGTATTTTCGCGTACTTTATTTTTCTCTTAATGTGTTGAGTATAATTACCCGAAATAACATACAATACTTTATTATAAATTACCGGTGGCAACCCTAGCCCTACCTCTCTGGTAACCCAGAAAAGTTCACAGTAAAGAAAGTGACAGACCGCAGGGCTCTTCTTTTTCTACTTCGCAATGATAAGGCCCAGCGATGGATTTGATCAATAGCTCACTTTTTAAACTTTTTAATTACCCATTTTTCAGCCTTTGGCATCGTATGAACATTCATTAACAGAAAAACCTTTTCTATAGCACTTTTTATTTTAGTTTCGCAAAACTTTCTGAGTATCTTACGTAAATTGTTTAAGAGGTAATATAATTTTTATGTTTAGTGAGAGTTATGGACGCTATCATAATAAAATTCGATTATGAGGGGTAAACTTTCCAAAGTCTTTCATCTATCAACAAGCTATCTCTATTTGTATATTTATATATTCATGCCAGGTCCGTTGCGGAATAGGTAAAGAGAACGGAGGGTCACAAGACGCGGTCTTTACACTTCATCTGCTTCTATACCATTCATAACTTACTAGGGCTCCAGACGTTATCTATTTATCACAGAAAAAATGCCACCTTTTATTGCGGTATATATTAGGATGTCTCTTGTTTTTCCTAGTTTTTATCTTCTAACGGATAGGTCGTAGTTTTGTTCATTTGCCCCTAAACAATCGGAAACATTTTATCCCCTTATTACGATAATCCGTGCCGACGGTTGCGCGAAAGAAGCGGCGCGTACTGCCGGTATTTGTCACGTATTATTTTATATTTAGAATATGGCAGTGAAATTAAGAAGCAATAAGAAAAGTATTTCATATTTCGTGACGTCATCATAAAACAACAGGCGCAAAGTTACCGTCTAACCGTTAAGAACTGTTTTCCGTTATCCCAACCTCTTACTTCCGTCATAGAACCACACGTGCAGGTTTGCGATGTTAACTATTGAGAACATTGCTTTGCGTACCAAAACCATTTTGGACCATTCGGCAACTCCCATCTCTGGGACAATATGGGATCCTTCAAATGAAGCGTGAAGAAGCATCTTGCAGGCCAGCATGGCCGCGTCAACTGACAGGACACTGTGTAGTCTTTTTTCAGTTGCCGTTGCGATTTGGGCTATTCTTTCGCTTACAATCAGGCGAAATGGAGCCACTAAGCTGAGCTTATATAAAAAAAAGTTCTGCGAAGTAAAATTGACTGTTAGTGACAGCGCAAATATCATCATTCGAGAGAGTATTATATTCTGGCAAAAAAACAAGAATCCCTACCAAAGCCATGTAAACAAAAGACCCTGAAAACATAATATCCTGACTGATCTGTAATTTTATCTCCTTTTAATAAATAAGTACCTATTTACTAGCTTTCTTTTTAACTATTATTTTTCATAAATATATATATTTGAATTGATTTCGCTACATAAAGGAGAGAAGAAATCTTCAGAGCCCTGTCGGCACTTTAATGTTGACGAAGGAAGATAAAATTTTGTATTTAGGTAAAAGTATAGTAAACAATAAAAGGTATCCATTTCGAAATCCGAATAAAAGTTTTCAAGCGGTACCGTACCGCTTTAAATCACGTGGGCCGTATGCTTGTGTGCCTCCCAATGTTGTATATAAAAAACAGACCCCAAATTTGTAATAAACTCGAGTTTTACTAACCCTTATAAAGAAAGACCAATGGGGGGGGGGGGGGGGGGATATATTCACTAATAATCGTTTTTCTTTACCCCCGGTCAGTTCATAAATAATCTTTAATGTATCGATGTTCTAATGTCATTTCCTTTAATTACCATACAGATTGATTATCAAATTGGATGGAGTAGAGTGTAATTTGCAGACGTATAACCAGATCAAGTGTTTAATTAATCTAATGAGGAGCTCGGTGGCACAGTGGTGAAACGCGTTTTACGCTACTTTGACACCAAGGCTCGTGGGTTCGATTCCCACACAGTACAAACATTTGTGTGCATGAACATGTCTGTTTGTCTTGGTCTGGATATTTTCTATGTATAATTAGTATGTATTTACAAAAAAAAAAATGTATTTACGTATGTTTATCAGTTGTCTAGTACCCATAACACAAGCTTCGCTTACTTTGGGGCTGGGTGGCGCTGTGTAATTTGTCCGACAATATTTATTTATTTATTATTTATTTAATGTCTAATTTAAAAGGGATTGTAATTGTATGTGTTTGTATATATTTCACACTAATATTACTCTATTTATTTAATGCCCATTTAAGATGCAGTAAAGGCAAGGTAGATTTCGAAACGGCAGAGGATGTACGGATAAAGTTTTTTCACTCCGCAACATCGTGAAGAAGCATCTGGCGATGGACTAAGTTTTCGGCGCTTTTGTGGATTTCGAAAAGGCATTTGATAGATCGTGAAAGAATATCTGGAATATTTTGCCCGGATATAATAATAATAATAAAAAATAAATCGTTTATTTCTTCATATAGGATTGACGATGACTCCTGCTCGGTCTAGCATGCGTGCGGGTGGACGACAGCTTCTCGCCCTGGTTTGATTCCAATATTGTTATTGGGTCCAACTAGGGCGACATGGACAGGGATGCGTCAGCTCGGCTATTCATTTTGTATCTAGACAGTGTCTTTAGAAAATAAGAAATATAATTGCGGGAATGTGAATGTATGTCTCAGTGGTGAACTGCCGACTTTATGCAGACGAGGCTGTGTGAAAACACTAGTTACAACTATGAAAGACAATTGTATGAAGAAAGGTGTACAAATGAATGCGAACAAAACGAAGATAATGATATTTGAAAGAGAGACGATCAGAGCGAACACGAAGAATAAGGTTGATGATGTAGTGTTATACATTGTACATAACGCGGTGCTAATCCCAACGCTAACTTATGGCAGTTAAAGCTGGATATGTCAGAGAGAGTATGTAAGTAGAATAAATGCAGTCGAAATCCGAGCATTGCGCAAAATTTGTGGCATAACGCTGATCGCTTTGGCTATGATGATGTAAGAAAGAGAGTTGGTTTGAAAGAGAGAGTCGGTCTTAAGATAAAAACCGCCCAAGTGCGAGTCGGACTCGCGCACGAAGGGATCCGTACCATTATCTATAAAAACGGCAAAAAAATCACGTTTATTGTATGACCCTTAAATATTTGTTTTATTTTAATTTAATTATTTATTTTTAAAGTGAATATATTACTAAATATTATGTGAATATTTCAAGCGTCTACCTGTTGCCGTCATCAATATCGAGCAAAAACGAGCAAAAAATTGTTTGTTTGTTGTATGGGAGCCCCTTAAATAATTATTTTATTCTGTTTTTAGGGTTCCGTACCCAAAGGGTAAAACGGAACCCTATTACTGAGGCTCCGCTGTCCGTCCGTCCGTCCGTCCGTCCGTCCGTCCGTCCGTCCGTCCGTCTGTCACCAGGCTGTATCTCATGAACCGTGATAGCTAGACAGTTGAAATTTTCACAGATGATGTATTTCTGTTGCCGCTATAACAACAAATACTAAAAAATAGAATAAAATAAATATTTAAGGGGGCTCCCATACAACAAACGTGATTTTTTGCCTTTTTTATAGATAATGGTACGGAACCCTTCGTGTGCGAGTCCGACTCGCACTGGGCCGATTTTTTTTTAGTATTTGTTGTTATAACCGCAACAGAAATACATCTATCTGTGAAAATTTCAACTGTCTAACTATCACGGTTCATGAGATACAGCCTGGTGACAGACGGACGGACGGACAGACGAACAGCGGAGTCTCAGTAATAGGGTCCGTTTTACCCTTTGGGTACGGAACCCTAAAAAGGCATGCTCCGCTGGCTCAGTCGTGTTTAAATAATACATTAGGAAAGAATGACGAAACAGATGTTCAATGCGTAAATGGAAGGATGTAGGAGCCGAGGAAGACCAAGCACGAAAATAACTATAAATTTTAAAGATGCGAGTGAGGTGTGTAAGGACCACGTCGTATGACACTCGGTTCTCTGTACCTACCACGGAATGGACATGCGTAAAGATATACATACACATATGTAAGTTAACTAGAGTTAACAAAACAGACATAATATATTTATTTTATTATGTATATGTTACATAGATTAATGAGCAGCAATAACCTAGTGGATAAAGGGCCAACCAATTAATCGACTCGTCTCTGGTTCTATTCTGATTGAGCGTGTACCACTAAATAAGTGTTTTTAGATTTATTCATGTATTTGTATATTATGTGAGAGGTGGAAAAACATTGTCAGGAATTCCGTACTTTCAAGAAACTATATTTCGGAAGACATATGTAGACATCCTGAAAATCCTGGTTTTTCCTCTGAGTTGTGGAGGTCTGTCCGTAATCGGCTTGATTTTGTTACTCGTGATGTTACTATACCTTTTAATTGTAACTCACTAGAACTCAGCTAAGGAGTAGCTACACAGCAACTCCTTAAGAGCTTACTGGTAAGCTCACTCACTCGCAGTAACACAACAATGCTCCAGTGAGTTGTTACTTGGATGGACTGTGAGGTACTTCATCAGTCGATATGCTTATGCTCTCTACTTCGCTTGAAAACATCCAGACAACGAACATGTTCATCCATGCCAAATATTTGTTCTGTTTGGGAATCGAACCTTGGTGTTGAAGTAGTTAACCACTTAGTCAAAACGATAAAATACATAATCTAAATGATATTTAAGGGGAAATGATCTCAGAATTTTAACTACTCAAATCTCTACCATTACTAATACTTATAAACAAAAATTGTATTAAAACCTTAATTATAATTTGAAATTAATAATTTCAATTGGATTAAATTTTTTCAAATCGCTTTTACTCCAAATAGCCGAAATAAACATGGTTAATCAAATAGGTGAAAATCTGAGCGCCATAAACCCAGATAGCCTAAAAGGATTAATTGCCAATTTGAATTTTATCTCAACAGAGTAAAATTAAATTTCCTTCGTCAATTATTGTAAATTGAACTCCTAAATCTCAAGATCCATTTATTTGAGCCGTTTTAAGTAATCAAGTTACTTCGGTGTCTTAAGAATATAGAATTAAAATTATTGTTACAGTATAATTATTACTTTATATATACCTACATATTAAACCACATTTTATACTACTTTAGTCTGTTGTGCAGTTCTATCGAGCTCGGTGGCGCAGTGGTGAAACGCGCTGTTACGCAACTTTGACACCAACGCTTGTGGGTTCGATTCCCACACAGTACAAACATTTGTGTGCATGAACATGTGTGTTTGTCTTGATCTGAGTATTTTCTATGTATAATAAGTATGTATTTACAAAAAAAAATGTATTTACGTATGTTTATCAGTTGTCTAGTACCCATAACACAAGCTTCGCTTACTTTGGGGCTAGATGGCGCTGTGTAATTTGTCCGACAATATTTATTTATTGTTCTACAAGATACCATGGAATAAAAAGTAAAACTTTATAACATATTTAGTAATGCAGAGAAGCAAAACTTTCACCGCACCGCACAAAGGACACGTTGCTGCGACACGTGTTTCGCCTCTTCACTGATGATGCCTCGTGGAGAGGCGAAACACGTGTCGCAGTGACGACCAGGCCAGTCGTAGCAGCGACGGTGGTGGTGGATGCGGATTCTGTTCCAGATGGCGGACGACCGCAGCAGCCGAGGCAGAGACTACCGGAGCAGCCATGGCAGCGTCGGTATGTTGCACTTACTAACAGTAGTGGTTGGGTGCCGGCCGGCGCTAGGCCGCATGAACTAATTGGTGGCGAAAGCACACAAAGCAGGTTAGATCAAAATGCATGTAAATTTGACTTTCGCAAAATAACGCCTGAATCTATTAACTATTAACGCTGTTTCCTGCACCTCACACGTCTCTCCACATCTGCGGTGTATCTTCCCTGCTTAAAAACGCTTCCAAGATATACAATCTCATACAATTGCTCTAACACTACATCATCAACCGTAATCCTCGTGTTCGCTCTGGTTGTCTCTCTTTCAAATACCATTATCTTGGTTTTCTTCGCACTCAATTGTAAGCCTTTCTTCATACAATCATCTTTCATACTAGTGTTTTCAGTGCGGATTGTGATTCTGTTATTAATACCACTTCATCTGCATAAAGTAGGCAGTTCACCACTGAGTCACCCATTCGCATTCCCACATTCGTATTTCTTATTCTCTGAAGACAACTGTCCAGATACACGATGAATAGCCGAGCCGACAGCACGCATCCCTGTCTGACACCAATATTGGTGCCAAACCAGTGCGACAAGCTGCATTACACCCGCATGTATGCTGTACAATCATCATAAGTGGCTTGCACAGCACGGAGCAGCAGTCATAAGTCAATCCCATATCCGGGCAAAATATTCCAGAGATTCTTTCACACTACCCTATCAAATGCTTAGTCAAGACCCACAAGAACGCAGAAAATCTTCTAGTCTATAGCAAAAATTTTGCTATTCTATAGCAAAATGTTCCTTTACGACGCTGCGAAGTGAAAAAACTTGATGTGTACATTCTCTGTCATTTACAAATCTACCTTGCATATACTGCATGTATCTTACAAGCATTCAATAAATAGAGTAATATCGGTGTGAAACATACAATATACATACAATCCCTTTTAAATTAGATATTGCAGTTTAGATTAATTAAATACTTAATATGGTTACACGTCTGCAAATTATACTCTACTCCATCTAATTTGATAATCAATTTGCATTGTAATTAAAGAAAATTATATTAGAACATCGATTGATTAAATATTATTTATGAATTGGTTGGGGGTAAAGTAAGGCACTTCTTGGTTGATATATCCTCCCATTGGTTAGTAGACTCAATTCGTTGAGATATTTAGGCGCCAAAACACTACGTTTTGTGCTCCCGGGGTGCCTTCATGCGCAATCAAATGGTTTGTGGAGCTAGATTTCCAGTAAGCTCCTAGTGAGATGTTAGCATTACGGTTAGAGTAGCGAGCGAGTCATACAACATGAGCAAACGTTCATGGGGTACGGTTACTACTTTATATCAGGTAGGCCGTATGCTTTATATCTTACCGAGTGATTCCCGATGATGTATAAAAAAAATATTTATTTATTTATTTATTATTATTTGCGAGTCTTACATCATTTTTGTTTCTTATGAATGGTAATTATAAATAAATCTAAGCTAATTATAAGTCTCCACCAAATCTCCAAAATGATGAAACTGTTTATGTTGCAAAGCAGAACTCACTCATATATACATAGTCTATATACTCAGACGACAGTACTCTCCTTTTGATCAGCCAGGAGTAATATAAGAGGGAGATTTTGGACAAAAGTCGCCCGGGTGAGTACCTCGGTCTCACCTATTTCTACAACCAAGCAGCTATATTTATATAGCTGTGTTCTAGTTTGAAGGGTGAGATATGGCCGAGAAATTACTGGGTACTGTGACGAAACAGCCTTAGGTCACAAGATTAGCAGCGCGCGAATAACATCCCCGTAATGTTGCGAGCGTCAATAGGCTGCGGTGACCGCTTACCATCTGATGCGGGCCGCATGCTTATTTGGCAATCTAGTTGTATAAAAAACAATAATTTGCGACGTTGTTGTTTGAGAAATACATATTTTGTGGGCGTCATTGGTTTTCTCTTGTCTCGCGAAAATGACAAATACATCAACGATAATACAGAACGAAACTCAATTGTACAAAAGAATAAACGGAAAGTTCAAACAATATCGAGTGTCTAGACCATATCAATCACATTCGTGACTGATCGTTTGTAAATAGCCTTATTTCACATTTTGATAGTATATTTATTGGTATTCTTATTATTGTGAAGGTTATGAACCTTATAATATAAAATTGATAGGTACAGAAACATACATATAAAATGGTCATAATAATACAAGGATTAGCTCTCCTGAAACAACCCTCTCGGAAGTTGATGTTTGGCTTGCCCATGACTGTGAGGTGGAGGCACTTCCCCATTGGGGCTGTGCTTTTTTTGCTCAACGACTGTCATATATCGAAAGTAGTCTTAATGTACCCCCCGAGCACGGAGGAACTCGAGACAATAAAACGCATTCATGTTCGATTATACTTAATTACAGCTTATAGATTAAGTAACCAATTGAACGTCATAGATAACATCTTTTTCATTTTAAATGTAAGATTTCTCAATTAGATTTCTTGTGTGTACGTTACGCCAATTCTACACCAATTAATAAAATAAATATCCTAGCCCGTGGCAATTGGTCCCTTATAAATATAACGGATTTATTTATTTATTTATTTATTGCACATG
This sequence comes from Pyralis farinalis, assembly GCA_947507595.1. Classification (NCBI taxonomy): domain Eukaryota; kingdom Metazoa; phylum Arthropoda; class Insecta; order Lepidoptera; family Pyralidae; genus Pyralis; species Pyralis farinalis. Next base: position 32,682,745 of record OX382260.1, on the reverse strand, counting down.
TTTATAGACTCATCGGACAAAATGGCAAAAAGGAATCCATTTATCTGTTATATTAATTTATATATATTTTATGCAACGTTGGTAGGCATAACAGGCATATGGCCTATCTTATTTGAAGCGGTTACGGTAATCTATGAATGCGTGTAATACATTAAGTATCACTCGCGCGATGCTATCTCTGCTGCTGACACAACAACTCCATTATGAGCTCACCGGTGACCTCACTCGCTCGCGATATATCATAACCCTCCAGGTTGTTGTTATTTGGCTGCGCTTTCTGTGAGGTGGAAATAATTCCCCAGACGGGCTTGCATTAAAGCCCTTCGTCTCTTAAAACAGAAACCCAGACCAAAATAAACAGACATGTTCAAGTACACAAATATTTGTCCTGTACCTATGGGAATCGAACCAACGAATGTTGATGTCAAAGTAGCATTACCAATCACTGCGCCACCGAGCTCGTCCAATTATTTATTTATTATTATTATTTATTTATTATCTAAGAGAGTTAGGGCCCATCAAAGCATCATGTCTGGGGAAGTACCTCCACCTCACAGAAAACCGCAGCCAAATAGCAACTCCCCAAAGGGTTGTTGTGTTCCTGCGTGTGAGTTAGGTCACCAGTAAGCTCCTTAGGAGTTGTTGTGTAAGCAGCAGAGGAGGCATCGCGCGAGTGATACCTAATATATCGCAAGCGTTAATAGGGCCGTATGGTTGTATACCTCCCGACGTTGTATAAAAAAAAATCTTCAAAAGACCCGGATATTATCCCGTTCATTTGATGGGCGTACGCGGGGTCATGGATCCAACGCGCAGAGGCCCCTTTAAGATGATTAATGTAATGTGGTAAACCCGCCGTGACCCGCTTCTGAAAAAGAAATGAAAAACCCAGCAGCAGCAGGTCTCGACGGGTATTGGGACTATTTTGTGGATATGTCAGAAATTATTGGGCTATTTTAATGTGATCTGGGCGGATTTTTACTACTGAGCTAGTACAGAAGAGGGACGGACACTTGCGATAACTATCATATCTCATTGCTATTATTATTTTGGTTTATTTATTATTAGGTATTTGAGCGATTATTGTATTGCTCATAGAGATTGTGAACTTTTGTTAGATTAAAATTTTAAAAGGTCGTTTACATTGTTGGTGCAATGATGTATAATCCTAATATTTATATTTATATCCTACTAATATTATAAATGTGAATGTCCGTTTGTTTGTTACGCTTTCACGCGAAAACTACTGAACCGATCATCATGAAACTTTGTACACATATTCTTGGAGGTATCAGAAGTAAAATAGGATACTTTTTATTTTAAAAAAAAATATTTTTTTTATCAATGCGAGCGAAGCCGTGGGTAAAAGCTAGTAATATTATAAATGTCAATGTCCGTTTGTTTGTTACGCTTTCACGCGAAAACTACTCAACCGATCATCATGTAACTTTGTACACATATTCTTGGAGGTATCTGAAGTAACATAGGATACTTTTTATTAAAAAATAATATATATTTTTTATCAATGCGAGCGAAGCCGCGGGTAAAAGCTAGTGGTATATAATACAGACAAAACAAACGTCAAACACAAAGATCATAAACGTCGTGACAGCTGTCAGTACTATTATACGCTTTATTTTGGCAATGCATTTAACATCAAAGTGCAAAGAAGGCAGTTGGTTAAAACGTTACAAATTATTGGGAGAGAGAGTGCTGAAGTGCAGATTTTGTTCAGTATTTATTTATTATTAAGTATTTATTTATTGTTGTGTATTGATTTATTTTATTACATATTCACATAAGGCAAGCAAATGGAGCGTTGTGAAATCTAGGCACTAAGTACTTCAAAAGGTACAGCTACCTACACACGCGGTGCCATTTTATTCTAACTAGTACGTAGTAACAAATATCGTCTGAAAGATAAGAAGAGGCATGCCGTATTTGGTTCGGACGTGTAGAAACAATGCAGGTGAAAGGAATGACGAAGCAGATATATCAACGCGAAAAAGAAAGACTAACCCACCAAAACCAAATTGGTCGTGTTTTATCAAGTGATTACCAGGAGGCCTAGAAGTCACAATCGTGCTTAAATTAGAGCTATGTATGTTAAAGTAGCAAGAGGGGTGCGTCAGGATAGAGTCAGATGGTATTCAGTTCTCTCATCCTGCTTCGCAAGTGACTTAGTAAGAAGATGTGGATGTTAATAGATTAAGGCGCTGTTTTGCGAAAGTCAAGTTTACAGGCAATTTAATCTACTAGTACTAGACTAATTTGTATGCTACCCGCTACCATTAATAGGTGCATGCCGCTGCTGCCATGTCTGCTCTGGTCGTCTCTGCCTTAGTAGCTGTTAGTCGTTAGAATAACGTGAATTATCATGTTATTCATAGCATGTTATTCTAACAACTAACATCTACAGCGCCTGAAGATGCCTTTTGAAGAGGCAAAACACGTGTGGCAGAGACGACTGAAGCAGCCAGATCAGCAACGGTGGCTGGTCCATGTGGTTCATATTTCAAATGGCGAACACTCACAGAGACAAACACAGCAGCCGAGACAGAAACGACCATAGCAGCCATGGCACCAGCGGCATACATCTACTAATGGTAGTGGGTGGGGTGCTTGCCGGCAGGTTCGCACTAACTAATCGGTAGCGGAAGCACACAAAGTAAGTAGTAGTAGTTTAGATCAAATTGCCCATAAAATGTGGACGTGTCTTTCTTCAGTTTTTGGGCTGTCAAACTCATTAATGAGTATAGGGGTTCGTAAAAGGGTAGCAAACAGACAGAGTGAAGACATAAAAAGATAGATGGTGTAGTAGCGTCTTAAGCGATGTGACTTATCTGTTTATTTTTCGACTAGGTTCAATACAGCGCATCGTCGTCGTTTTTAATTAAAAAAAAATTTGCATAATCCATCCAAATGAGCCACCCAATTATTGACATCTTGACATTTATATACAAATAATACTGTAATTCTTTTTCTGTATTAACTAAGTATTAATACTGAAAATAATATATGGATAAAAAGTTTGAGAGACTTATAGACAGTATAAGAAATTATAATCGCATTTTTAACCATACAGTCCATCTGATGTAAAACAGTTATTGTGGCCTATTAGCGCCTGTGATATACACATTAAGTAGTACTCGCGCGATGCTACCTCTGCTGCTAACACAGAAATATACAGTGTATTAAATAGGAACAAATAGACAAACGAATATTGATTTTTGTATATGAGTTAACAGGCTGTGTAAAATTCGCGCTTTAGCTTAGTAGATTGCAAAAAACTAGCCTATCTACGGTCCCTGGTTCAAATCCTGATTTTCCGAATTTATGAACATATTTGTTATTATCTGTTGCCTCGGCGGTGAAGGAAAACATCGTGAGGAAACTCGCACGCCCAAGAAATTATATTTCGAATGACGTGTGACCTAACCTATGAAAGATCTGATTGTCCCCCTTGGTTGAGGAAGTCTGACGACAGCCGCTCCATGTCAAATTGAGTATCTTCGTCAAATCCTTAGGTTGGGTAGCGGACCCCGCCAATCCTAATATATTAAGAAACAGGGTACCGCTAGGAAGAACAAGGTTGCATAATATGCAATTCCATAAGTATTTTTTTCTCTGAAACCTTTAGTTATGAAATGATCCTGCTGCCGGATATAGCTAAGATAATGGCATGGTGTTCTTTAAAAAAGATATCAAGATGGTTTAAAGGATCGGTAAAATAAGAGTGATGCCTCTGATATTGCAAATATCCATAGGCTACAAATAAGGGATATTTAGATTCATCTTTAGAGCCAAAAAAATCTTACCTGCATGTAATGCTTCCTGCATAATAGCATATAAGGCTCTGTCTAAAAAGTAGACAGGGCACACCTAAGTATAACAATTATTGTGTTAGACAGGGGAATTTTATTCGCCTTACAAACTTACAGAAGATCGCAGTCAAATGACCCCTCATTTGGAGGATGTTGTATTTCGGCAAGTGAGCAAAGTTACCAGTAAACTTCTGCAGTGGACTCTTGGGTGGCACCGTGACAGCGATACTTTTTTTACTAACGATCGTAGGCCTCGATAATCAGTACATATTAGACAGCCTTCACACTTTTTGCTGCCTGACGTAGTTTAGTAATATATTGTTTATTATCAACAGACAGTGCATAGTTTACCACCTTTGCAATAAATTTATGTTGTTTTGGAGAAAAGCGAAGGAAATATAATAAATATGCAAATCGTTCTTGTGTAGCATTTAAATACTACAGGCTTATGTCAACGGTTTAGTTCACATAAATCTTGATTTGATTTCACAATGATAAAAAATAAATGTAAAATACTATATTTTCCGTTCATCCCTCGAGTGCATGTATACCAATTTTATATTTTTGAAATAAGCAGTAATTCAGGATTATTTTATCTATCTTGCGATATAAATAAAACCCATAAAATTGTGAACAGATTCCATTTCCATGCAAACGAAATGTCGGGGGGAATGGAATCTTATAGTATTTTATTAATTTCTCATGGTTTTCATCCATCACAACCTGATTATTCATCAGATCTATTTAAACACATGCTATGGCGATAATATTACAAAAAATTTGTCAGGACATCGGCGTGAAGTAATAAACATAAATATATGTAATATGTGCCTATTCTTCTTCATTACCAGGCAATTTTGTTTCACCAGTGGATTTTAAAATCATATACTAACTTATAACATTATGTACACACTACAAACATTGTATTGTTTATTTATTATTATTATATATTAATTTTTCCTACCTATTTTGAATTAATATCCTCCACATTGTGAAATTCAGTTAAGTAATAGTACTTCGTACATTGACTTCAGTCTTTATTTGTACAAAGTTACATACCTACCTACATTTTTATATATAAAAAAAAAAATATATATTCTTTAACATGTATACCTATTTAGATAACACGGAAGAGCGGAGTTTGCTAAACACAAGTAGCTTATACCCTGGTAACTCCGAACACTGTAATAACGTAAATGTATCATGTTAACTGAAGTAAATATTTAGAATTTTTTGAATTTGAGTTAGATATTCATCAACTCAAAAACAAACCTATTAATACATGCGAATTGCCTTTTCAAGATATTGTCTCAACTCTTTCTGGCAATTAATCACTGTGACAAATACAATTTACAACATTTCTTCTAATATTTGCTTTTAGGATTTTCACTGAAGTTAAAATAACTTTATACCTCAGGAACATACATACGTTATTTACGATTACATTAATATACTGTGAAGCAACATTGAGGATATTCACATCTTAGAGATATTTATTTTTTCCTAAGCGATTCCTAGAGATCATCTTATAAACAGAGGGGAGTTGTCTTTTATACATGTACAATAAAAATTGACAATAAAAATTTGTGGCGTAACGCTTGTAGACCGTATTTTTTTTTTTTTTTTTTTAAATAAAAAGTTTCCACAGGCTCTTTGGCCCGTGCCATTGTATGTTTGAGAGGTTGTTTGTCAGGTTGTTAGTCACTTTAGTGTTTATCGCTCCGCAAGTGCGATTACAATAGAATTAGTAGTGCTTACATGCTATTATTTTAGACAAGTCAGGTTTTTTTTTTTTTTTGTACTGTTGGTGTCTCAATCTTTTGTTTTTTTTTCTCAGATTTTCTTTTTTTGTTTCGTCATATTTTTTTTTTCTTTTTTTTTTTCCCGTTTCGTCAGATTACATTAGTTTTTGTTATAGGCAGAAAGTGAGACGAGAGACGCGGGCAGACCAGTCCCCCCGAGCGGCACCCGTTCACGAGTTGACGCAGAGGGCAGCCATCACCGTGCTCAACCATATTGTAGGGAACTCGATGACCCGCCCCCCAACGCCGCCGCTCGTCTAGACATTTTAGTGAGCATGACTGCTCGCATCTCTCGTCCCTGTCTCTGCTTTATTACAGTTTGTCAGTTTTTCCGGAAACGAAGGGAGATGGCATCCCGGAGCCTTGCCATGACGCCCTTCCCCCCTCTCTGTCTGCTGGTTTGGGAGGAGGAGGAGGGACCGCTCGCTGGGCCCTCGGAGCTTTCAGTCAACTTTCTGATGACCTTCTCGTCTCTCGCCCTCATCGCCATCTTAAGGTTATAGTCCCTGATGTGTTCCGTTGTCGCGGTCTCGGCTCGTAGGATAAACCGAGCTGTCGCGTCATTGTCAGTACAGTCTATGTGGTATACACAGCTGTCCGTGTGTCTAGAGACCGCGACAACGGCATGGGGGACACTTTGGAGGAGGTGGGATCTTTTGGAGGTTGTACGCACAATAATCACTGACTCGCACTTTAGTCCCTGTGCTTCATGTATGGTTAGGGTGCGGGAACCCGAATTTGCTCCGTAGCCCTGGCTGATAAGGAGTGCCTTCTCAGCCTGGGTGTGGACAAGGTAAAGCGTGTTGTCCTGTTTCGGGATCCGCTCCCCTGTAAACCGCTTCAACGACAGGGATCTAGCGCGAGTCTTGGCCGAGTATATGCCACTGTAGATTTCTCTTAGAGCATACGCTACGTCCTGTGGATTCCTGTACGTACAAAGGAGATTTTGGGAGATTGACGTCACAAGGTTGGGTCTGTTATATAAGGTGTTGAACAGATTGTTCCTGTCGATGTAGGGAAGCTGGTTGTCGTCTCCGATTCACGAGGGCTTCACTGGCTCTGGCTAGTTGTATTGCCATGACTATGGATCCGAAATGGTTCATAAGGGCTTCGTCCACCATTAGGCGTGTACACGATTCGCCCTTATGTAGTCCATTTACTAGTAGGGATGCCATAGTCCGCACTCTCTTTTTGGCTAGATCACCAAAGCGCGTTTCCAGTTTCTCCCTGAGATCGGTGGCGGCCTCAGTTGTCGTTGTCACTATGATGTCTCCAGCCAGGTCGGCTTGTGACACCACCCACGTGGATTTCCCGCAGCCGGGGACTCCGTTAACCCATGTGATAGTGGGTCTCACCCAGTGCTTCGGGCTTCCGCCTTTGAACAGGTCCCCCGCTATAGCTTCTGCCATATCGAGGATCCTGTCGTCCAGCATTACCTTTGTGCACTTGGCTACCACCACAACCGGGTCTTCGGTCGGTGTTTTAAAGGTGATCCTTCCTTCCTCGCTCTTCTCGTCCAGGGGCACAAAACCGCCGGTTACGCTGTATGCTGCCATGTACGACCCCGACATGTTACCCAGTATTACTAGGTTCCTGTCGCTGTCGTAAATAGCTGCCTCAGCTTCGCCCAATTTTATCCGTAGCAGTTCCTGCGAGCCGCGGTGATAAGTCTGCAAGATGGAATTGCAGGTATCCATGTTTACTTTCCGCGTTGCTCTGGTGACTGCCATGAACTCGATGAAGGCGTTTACCATGTGGTCTTGCGGCTCCCTTGCCGGTCTGAGTTTGAGGGGGGTCACTTGTCCCATGTCTGCTCTTGTGCGGGGGCCAGTGGGGGGTTCCGATCCGTGGCGGGGAGGCGTCTGTGTGAACTTTTCGACCGCCGCTTCCAAGGATAGGGCCCTTTCCGCTGCTCTTTTTTTTCTTGCGGAGGGTTGGGCCACCGATTGGACACTCCTATTGAGGGTCGCCAATATGGTGGAGAGTATGTAGCTAGGTTCCTTGCGCTTCTGTTCTGCCAGACATCTTTCCTGCATCACCCGTTGTTGAAGGCGTTCCGACCCACTGACGTGGGGATTAACAATCGGGTGATCCCAGCAGTCCTTGGGAATCAGTTTGGCGCCTGGGTCCCGGGATTGGGCCTTAAGGAAACTTAGGTTTTGTCCTCTGTCCTCGTATACCACGATTTCGTGATGCTGCGAGGCCAGGAGAGCTCCTTCGTAGTCCTTGGTTCTCCCACTGAGGTATCCCACGACCATGGCGTCAATACTGATGATCTTGGCAGGTTCGGCTCTTTGCCCCATGAACTTCAGCACTGCGCACATCTGTTCGAACTCAGTGACTTCGTCGTCCGTGCAGAACAACGCGATAGTTTTGTTGTTCTTTCGCACTATTCTGCACGTCTGGTTTCCGATTGTCACCTTTGGTAATTCGTTGAACATTTTGCGCCGCATGGTGGTCTTGCGAGTGCTTCCGTTTAGTAGGACTCCGAGTCCAGGCGAGATCGTTACCGTATTTTTCGCCATGGCATTGCAGAAGGCAATCCCTATTCTCTCCGCATTGTCGTCCATATATAAGGCGACTCCTCTTAGGCGCAGTCCTGGTCGTCCGTCTTCTCCGCATGTTAGAAGGTTGAAAGTATCATTGAGTGATGTTTGTGTCGTTGTGTCAGACTGTGGTGTTTGTGTGTCGATGTGTGGTGTGTGTGTCAAGTCCGGGAGTTGAGTCATGTCCGAGGGGAGGGGAGGGTTAGGATAGGTGCTGTTTCGCCGCGTTGCGACTGATGCCACCTTATCCATGAAGGCCAGAAGCTTGGGGCGGGATTTATTGCACTCCATGAGCTTTCGGAGATTGTGTCGTGTGAGCTCCAGTTGAACAGAGCACTGCAGGTTGAATCTTTCTAGCTGGAAACGGGGGCAGTCGAGTAGTATGTGCCACACCGACTCGCTGATTTGGGGGTCGCACTCGCACCCCGGACTGGTCTTCAGATTGAACCTGTAAAGGTACTCTCCGAAGCCGCCGTGTCCTGTCAGGATTTGGGTTTGAAGGTGGGTCAGTCTCGTTCCTCTCACGATGCGATAAGCTGTGCTCACATCGGGGAGGAATGCTTTCGTGGTCGAGCCCGTCTCGGAGGAGTCGTAGCGCGCTTGCCATTTGTGGACCGACTCCTCTCGGATCTTTTTCCTGACATATGAGAGTGGGACCTCTGCGTAGTCGGGGGTTATCTCCCTGCTTGCAGCTGTTTTTGCAAGCTCGTCTGCCCTTTCGTTTCCTGCCGTTCCTACATGTGCTCTGAGCCAGAAAAACCGCACTTTTCTGCCCTGCTTTCCCATCCGCGCCATGTTCTCCTTCATGGCCTTAGCCAGGGGGTGGAGCAGCTTGGGGTTATTCAGTAACTCGAGTGACGATCTTGAGTCACTCAAGATATTTACTGTTTCCCTTTTGCTGTCTTTTGCCCTGATTATGGCCCTGTGGAGTGCATACATTTCGGATTGAAAAACAGTGCATGTTGGGTCGAGGCTGAAGGTCTCGTAGGCTGTTTCCCTTCCGTTCTCCCACCACGTTAGCGCCGCCCCGACTCTCCCTTCCATCTTGCTGCCATCAGTGTAAATTTGAGGGCCGACAATTTGGTGGGTTTCTTGAGTGGGGGGGTCCATGTCCTCGAGGAGCTCGTACTCTGTTGATATTTGAGTTGCAGGGTGTGGGAAGTCCTGGAACTTCACCCTTTTTTCGAGCTTCCTTCCGGGTGGCAGGAATGCGGTCGAGATGCCTTTTTTGGCCTCGTATAGTGCGGCGTTTTCTTGTATTCTTAGGTCCAGCGGAAGCGTTCCAGATAGAACCAGTGCTGATGTTAGTGACGTGGTTCTGTAGGCCTTGCATATTTTCTGGGCAAAGCCCCTCTGGAGCGCCTTCAGCTGTTTCCTATTCATCTGGAGCTGTGTTGCTTGCGACCACGCGCTTGCTGCGTACGTGGCGATCGGCTCGATGACCGCGACGTAGATCGTTCTGATGATTTCTCCGTTCAACCCCCAGGTAACCTTAGCTGCGCACGCTAGCTGTTTGTAAATATCGGCTGCTTTCTTGCAAATGGCCGACACGTGCGATTTAAAGTTAAGTTTCCTGTCTATTATGAGCCCTAGGAGTTTGATCTCATCAACCAGTGCTAGTCTCGTATTGGACATGTGGATGTTCGGGGGGCTGAACTTCAGCTTGTTCGTCAGCAGCATCATTTGAGTTTTGTGTGCCGCGAAGTTCAGCTTGTTTTTTTGCCCCCATGTCACAATTTTGCCTAACAGTTTGTTGATGTTATCCTCCATACCGGCTATGGTTTTCCCGGAGAATGCCAGAACACCGTCGTCTGCGAACGCCTGACAATAGACTTCCTCACTTGACAGTTAGATAGATAGATAGATAAAACGTTTATTCGATCACTGATTAACACACACAAACAAATGTAAAAACAATAACACCACAAGTCTAAAAACAATAATATAATAATTATGATGTACAAAGGTATGTGTGTGCTGCAGCAATACGAATGGGCCACAGCTCAGTGGTGAGATTGCTCAAGAGCAAAACACTGATTTTCAGCCGCAGCCTGTAGTGGGTACGAGTGCGTATCTGCTTGAGTTGTTACAAATGAATATAAGTTAATTGAAAATAATAAAATAGGCGATTTGATAATTATGCGATGAATAATTGAAAATTAGCAAATATAATTCATTGTGTGAAATTATATATAAAATTAAATTATAAGTTAAGTATAATTGACAGTGCCGCTAGTGTCGAGCTTCAAGAACATCAATCGCTACAGGTACCGTGTTGGAATACCAATTTTTTGACTTTCTAGTAAAAAGGATTTGATATTTTTTTTGAATGAGAACATGGATTTTATATGTCTGATAGGAGGTGGTATATTGTTCCAACATTTGGTAGCCTGATAGCGAAAGCTGCCCCTGAAGGCGACGGTTTTATGAGCTTGCACTGTCAAATAGGCTCGACAGAATCTTCTACCATATTTATATGACGTCTGAGGAAATTTTAATTTGTCGAAGAGATACTGTGGACGGTGGCAATTGATCACTCCGAACATCATACACGATAGGTGCAATTTTCGACGCGATTCCATATTGAGCATATTAGCTTTATTGAGGTAAGGCGAGATATGCGTACGAGGAGGAATATTGAAACAATAACGACAGCATGCATTTTGAACACGTTGTATTAAGCGCTGTGTTCTGCACAGTAAACGAGGTCCATAAACTAAATCACCGTAATTAAGTCTGGACAAAACCAGCGATTCACACATTTTGATACGAACTTCTTCTGAAAGCAGATTGCGAATTTTATATAATACTTTCAGACGGTAAAAGCAGTTCCTAACAACACCTGCCACATGGGCCTCGAAGCGCAATTGACTATCGAAGATTATACCGAGATTTTTCGCTTCCTCTACCCTATCTACAGGCTTGCCGTGTATGGTGATAACAGGGTTCTTACATGTGATATTATTTATCACCGTCTTCGATCCAAAAAACATGCATTTCGATTTAGAAGGATTAAGCACGAGGGAATTCCTAACAGACCAATCAGCAATGCTATTAAGATCCTCGTTCATCCTTTGAACGGTTAGTGAAGTCATAGAAGGAGATACAGATATATACACCTGCACATCGTCGGCATAAATATGGTACTTACAGTGTCTGATCACACGCGATAGATCGGCGCTGTATATTATAAAAAGTAGCGGTCCCAATATGGAACCCTGTGGTACACCACGATTCACGGGTTTTGATTGGGAATAGCAACAAGATCCATCACTTTTCATCAGCTTTACTCGTTGTGTTCGGCCATTCAAGTAACTATAAAACCAACTGATGGCGTGATGATCCAACCCATAATAGGTTAATTTTGTCAATAAAAGAGATATGTCGATGCAGTCAAATGCACGGGAAAAATCTAGTAAAGTCAAGATAGTACCACGTCCGTTATCCTGTTCTGTAAGAATATTGTCAGTTACATCTAACAACGCTGTAAGTGTGCCACGGTTTCTACGGAATCCCGATTGGAATTCGGGTAATATATTATTTTTTTCTACATATCTCATTAATTGTGTGTGTACAGCCTTCTCCAAAACTTTGGAGAGGAAAGGCAATATGCTTATAGGTCTAAGATCTTTGCATTCCGTTGGATTATTTGTTTTAGGAACAGGAGTCACTAGGGAGTCAATCCACTGTGAGGGAACGATACCAGAGAGAAGTGATCGATTTACAATCTTTGTTATAATACCAAGGGTACAAGGGAGAGTCAATACAATCATATCCCTGCTAATACCATCCCATCCGATAGCGTTCGACTTTATAGAGGTGATATAACAAAAAACTTCTTTCTCTGAAACAGGCTGCAACTGGAATTTTGAATCACTGTATCGGTGATGCTCATAAAATGCATACTCAGAATTTGGTATAGTGTTTTTGATTGGTAAATCTAAAAAGTGATCATTAATATGATCAGGGTTCTCAAAACAACCAGGCAATACATCGTTTTTACTAGGGTCCACTAGAATCTTTTGTTTTAAATTTTTCCAAAATGTTTTACTATTGTTGATCTGAGAGTTGATGTGGTGATTAAAATATGCACGCTTCTCAGAAGCTATGCTCTTTTGAACCAACTTCTTAAGGTCAAAATAATATTTTTTGTGTGCTTCTGTTCTTGTCTTCCGGTACCTTTCATGTGCATCATTACGCATTCTAATCATTAGTTTACAGTTATCAGTTATCCAGGGTACCGAATGGTTAGACCCGATTTTAATTTTTTTAATAGGGGCATGGTCATCATATATATCAAGTAACATTTTGTTGAACTTATGAACCATCAAATCGACACCTGACAAGTCAGATATCGATTCCCAGTCCGCAGAATATAGGTCCCCATTAAAGGCATCCATATTCATGTCTTTGATTGGACGATATGAAACGCATTTCTGTACTGACTTTGGTTTCTTTAGCATAAGTTCAACATTAATCATGGCGTGTCCAATAGAGCCCGTGATATTGTGAACCGACAGATCCCGTACCGGAGCATTGGTGCAGACAAGGTCTATCAGGGTATTCGTATTATAAGTTGAATGAGTAGGCACAGTGACCACCTGTTTAAGGTCAGTACAGCGTAGAAACTCGGTGATTTTCCCAACGTTGACGTTCAACACATTTAACATATTTACATTAAAATCACCAAGTAGTATTAAATTATCATGGTTAGAAAAAAACATGACAGATTCCGTTAGAGCATCAATAAAAGTGTCAATGCTCAACCATTGTGGTCTATAGGCGGTCCCTATTGCTAGATTTAGACCACTGACACGTGTCGATAGCCACATCTGCTCGATACCAGCGACAGGGTGCTTAACAACACGCACACGAACACTGTGCTTCACATAAAATGCTACCCCTCCTCCGCGGCCGCCCCGCATATTTGAAGGCCGGGGAGAGCTGTGCAGTCTGTAACCGGGCGCAGTGGGCGCACACGCCTCCTCACCAGGTCTTAACCATGTTTCATTTATTGCTACAATATCAGCTTCAAATCGAGTCATTGCAGTCAGAAAATCATCATGTTTGGTATTGAGTGAACCGGCATTATATAAACCCAGTTTAAAAAACTTATTTTTTCGAGTCATCATGATTTTGGTAAACGAATGCAGAGACGACGTAGATATAGCGCATAATTTAATGCAACAAATATTACCGAAGATAATTCATTTACCCGATGCATCAATGAAACCATCATGCATAAGTTAATTCTGACTTCGATGTATTTATAAATCATTGAAATATATATAATCAAATGTAATAGAAAGCGGAATAAGCATGAAAATAGATAAAATATTGTAATGTTATGATAACATATCGCATCTCGAGCCCAGTATTTTTGAATTGCCACAGCACACATCATACCTATGACACTCAAAATAAGCAGAGTGTAAATTAACCAACTATTATTAAAATTTGTTGAGCAAGCTAGAGACATAACAATACATACACAAACAAAATTAAGAAAATTCTTAGTAGACAAAACAGACAAAACAAAGCAGGTAACATGAATACAAGTTAAGCGGACCCTCAGGCGCTGCAAAGCAGTATTAGCAAGTACAGTGAACAACATAAAAATGCACAATGAGACACAGCACTTCAGTGTTAAGTATAAGATCCGGTAACATGAATACAAGCAATTAGTGTCAGTTATAAGCAGTATCAGCAACAGCCCAACAGAAACAGCATAGATAAAGGTGCAGAATGGCAACCTATGTGTCTGCATTTGAGCCAACGGTAGCAGTTCCAAAAACACGCATGAGGTCTCGTTCGCTGTAGATGCGATGGCGTGGCGCACCTATGTCCCGGTCCTGTCTCACAAAGATTCGGCCGTCCTTCGTCCACGCAAATCGCCACTTGTGCCTCTCAGTTAACTCACGTGTCCTACGGAACAATTGGCGATTAACTTTTGTGAGTCTCTCATTAACAAAAAACCGACGAGGCGGTCCCGGCAATCCCGAATCCTATGTGGTGGTTCCCCGCCGAACGCGCGCTGCTCGCAGGAGCTGGTCGCGAAGGGCTCGACGCGCCAAGCGAACGACTATTACACGAGGACGTGACCCAATTGAAGAAGTCGCCCCCTGTCCAGGCGGCGGGCCCACTCGTGTGACGCACACTATATCCTCCTCCACCAATTTGACCCCAAGTTTGTGAGCCAGGGTCATTGTTATGTGCGGTAGGCCTTCTCCACCTTGTTCGGCTACACCTGATATTTCTACATCATTTAACAGCAACTCCTGGTCACGGTCATTCAATTCGCTCTTTAGTTGTTGCAAAGAGTCTAGCAACGATTGTTCGACACTACCACCGACCGTACCTCGCTCCTCCACCATACGCTCAAGGCTATCCATGCGTCCAACCAATCGCTCAACCCGCTTATCGCACTCGTCCATTCTAGAGTTAAGCTTAGAAAATGTTTCCTCTAATCGTTGCATCTGAAGTCGCGTAGCGCTCATCTCCTCTCGGAATTGTCGTAGCTCAAAAGTAAGTGATTGCAGGTTCGAAATATCAAGAGTTTCGTTATGAGCAGTAGCATTGAGATTTGTTATTGGTAGGGTCAAAGATAAGTCCACCTGCGCGTCCGGACTTTTTATCGCTGCTCCGCGACGCTGCATAACACAATAATTTTCAGGACGCACGGGAGTATTGGTGTTGTCCATTTTAGGCTGTTTGCTGACACATTGCACGCACTTCCAGCTAGCCCTATGTTCAGGCGTCATAATTTTTAGGCGCTCAGTTGATACATTTGCGCAGATATGGTCGTATGATTGGCCGCAGGTGCCACAGCCTATGTACTGATGGTCTTTTATTGTATTTAGGCATCCAGCACAGCATACATTATGTGACTGCATTTTAGGCACGTCAATTTAGTTTAGAGTGCAAAAACAAAAAAAAAAATGAAGAAAAAAAAAATTAATCAAAAACAAAAAGTAATTATATCAGAATCGAACACAGCAGTGTAAGGAACATAGGCACGTATTCTACCGCAGCGCTGTCACGGTAATAATATTCAATGCGAAATTAACAGTCACATGCGCCGTTGCGTAGTAGGCGAAAGTTATGCCGGGCGGGCAGGCGAGTGACTAACAATGATTCACAAGCTCACCGCACTGAATCCCACAGAACTACCGTGCAATACACTGATAATTACACTGTTAATTCTTTGATTTGCACTATAATTATCGCACTTTAGAACTCGGTTCAATCACTATTAGTAAGTTTTTAGAGTAAATATTATGCTATTACGAATTTCAAAGCGAACCATCAACAATTATCAAATAAAACGAATTAATAAGTAAGAGCATAAACAAACACGTCAGGTACGTTCCGAGTCGCACCCGCAACCTCATTCATGTAGCAGAGGATCCAGCACGAGATTCCAGAAGGTCGGTCCTCCGATGGATCCTTGGACGCATCCCTTCGTAGTCTCCCTCTCACTGGACGCTCCCGCGTAGTGAACTGTTATTTTCCTTCCCGTGAGGTATGAGTCCACCATCTTGTACAAGTTGCGTGGGCATCGCCTGATCGCAAGTTGGTTTTTAAGAGCCGGCCACCACGCGTTGTCGAAGGCCCCCTCTATGTCCAATGAGACTACGATTACGGATTTCTTTTCTTCGATCCTAGTTCGTATGTGTCTCATGAGGTCATAGAGTGCGTCCTCGGTTCCGCGCTGTGGCATGAAACCGTACTGTTTTGGACTAAGAGTTGGAAGAAGGTGCCACTGCAGCCGCCCCACCAAAAGCTTTTCTAGGATCTTGCCCAGCACTGATAACAAGCCTATGGGTCGATAAGACTTCGGATGGGTGTAGTCGTCCTTTCCAGGTTTCCTAAGGATGACTACGTGAGCTGTTTTCCACTGTTTGGGGAAGTAAGATAGGGCCAAGCATTTGTTTGCAATGGCCATAAATACCTCCCTTTCACTGCGGATTGCTCTGGCGCAGATGTCGGCTGTGAATCCGTCCGAACCGGGGGCCTTTTTGGGATTTTGTGCTTTCAGCACTGCCTCCACTTCCGCCTCGGAAAAGGGTGGATCTTCGGGCGGAAGTTCTTCGTCCGGGTTCCTGCTTTCCACAAGTTGTCTGAGTTGTGTGTGATACGGATTATCTGTTAATACAGAGTCTTCAGGGTAGAATGTATCGGCTAGCAGGTTTGCCGATCGTTCGGGGCTGAGTGTTTTCCCATCCGATCCTCTCAGGAGCATGTCGTCCTCCCTCCTGGTCGTTCTTCTGATGACTCTGTATATTCCGTCCCACACACTTTCTCTGTCCTGTGTTGAGCAGAACTCCTTCCAGCTCTCAGTCTGGGCTTCTGCGGTCTTTTGGATATATTCCGCTTTAGCCTGGTGGTATTCTTGAAGTACAGCTTCAATTCTGGTGGGGGCTGCGTTCCTGATCCTGCGCTTCTTGCGAAGCACATCATTTTTCAGATCTTGGAGCGCTTGTGTCCACCAGAGTGGCGTGGGCTTACCCCTTCCCTTGCCTACTTTGGGAATAGCGGACTCGCATGCTTCCTCAATTGCTGCTGAGTAGGCTTCAATAATGGTTTCCAGGTCCTCTACATCTCTCGCCGCTTCGATCGTTCCGACGTTGATGTTTTTTCTCTCTAGGGAGTTGTGTAATCGTCGACTGAACTCTTCCCAGTTTGCCTTTTTTGTGTTATACTTCCTGGTGGTGGGGGGTGGCCGCTTTTGCAGCCTCTCTCCCAACACCAGGGTATATGTTATGGCGTTATGGTCTGAGGTGGTTAGAGTTCTGTCGACTTTCCACTCTTTTATCTTCCCAAGGAGTGGCGCGGAGCATGACGTGACGTCTACTACACTTGAGTAGAGTCTGCCCTGTCGGTACTCTTCGAAGGTGGGTGTGTTGCCGGTGTTTAGGATCTGGAAATCCATTTCGTTAAGGAAGGAGTTGTACGCTTCGCCTCTCTGGTTTTCGGATGCGCTTCCCCACCAGTGGCTCCAGGCGTTGATATCTCCCCCTAGTAAGATGTTGGGTGTTTTAAGTAGGTCGCATACTGCTTTTGTACGCGCAATGTACGGGTCGATCTGTTGGTCCCCTTCGTAGTAGACAGACACTACTCCAAGTCTCATAGTTCCGGCCTCCAACAAGACTGCGGCCTCGGTCTCGGTGACCAGTTGAGGGTCATGGATGACTCTCAGTCGGTCCCCGAACACGAAGATCGCTGCCTTGACGGGTTTTTGCCTATTGAGGGTGCACTGGATGACTTTTGTGCCTGGGGTTTGCCTCACTGTGCCTGTCGAGCCCACGTAGGGTTCTTGGACCAGCGCTACGGATATCCCTTTGTCCTCGGCTACTTTCAGTAGCTCGGCTGTGGCCTGCTTGGAGCGTCTCAGGTTGGCTTGGATGAAACGCAACTTTGTATGTCCTGTCGTACTTTGGGGATCACCGCCCGTATCATCTTTTGCGTCAGCAGTAGGCGATCTTGGACCGCGCTATGTTGTCCCATATTTGTCTCTGTGGGCATATATCGCTATATGCCATATGGGGTGGGCCGTCTTCCTGTTTCGCCCGCTTGCAGTTTCTGCATCGAGGGGGGCGATCTTCTTTACGGGCGGGGCAGTCCTGCCAGGAGTGAGCGCCACTACAGTAGTTGCAGTGTTGCTCGGTCTCCTTGCAGAGTGCCTTGGTGTGGCCGTATCCCAAGCACCGGGTGCACTGTATGAGGGGCGATTGGTCTTCGACTCGGTTTCTCCCGAGGCCGATATGGACCGTTCCCGCTTCCAGCATGTTGCAGTACAATTTGGGTGAGATCTCCAAAACGGGATGACATTGGAGCGCATTTCGGGCGCGCCTCCTGTAGCGCAATTTGACGTAGTTATCCTCACCCTCCAAGCCGTCGAACAATTTCTTGTTCTGGGCCCTCAGGTTCTCCAGGATCTCGTCGTACTTGTAGTATTCCATTACTCCAACGATTCTTACTAATGGCTTTGACGTTCTTGCTGTTGTGACTTTTAACGTGTTGTTTTTATCTATTTGGCTGCGGAGGCGGTTCACCCCCTCCTCCGTCTCGCAACTTAGGACCACCTTGTGGTTTTTAGCCTTCCTGACCCTGTCCACCGTGATCCCCGATTTGAAGTCGAGAGTGTGTCTGATCGTCTCGATGACTTTATCCCCGGTCTTTGTGGGATCCGTCGATGAAATAATCAGGCTGTGGCTGGGTTTTGGCTTCTTAACGGCCGCTGAATACGTGAGTGGTTTCGTTGCCTGCTGTTGCGGGGGAGGGGTGTCTTTTTTTAGGGATGTGTTTATCCAGACCAGTGTTTTGTTTAATGCTTTGGATTGGTTGGCCGCCTCCGCGACGTCAGCCCTTAGCGGAGTTATTAGCTCCTCTAGCTGCGTCGCGGTGTCGGTTATGGCCATTTCCGCACCAATGCCTCTCACTCCGGGAATGGGGCCACCGCACGCAAGGGTTAGGTCTCTGACCTCTTCCAGCTCCTTTGCTATGTTAGCAGTTCTGCAGACGATCGGTGCCGTTGCCTCCCTGACCTCCTCGCGCACTTCGTCTCTGGTGGCTGGTTTTGGGTGGAGAAGGCTGGTTTTCATGCTTTCCATCTCTTCCCTTAACCTTTTCATCTCCTCCTTCATTTGTTGGAGAGATGCTGTCACCAAGTCCGGGGCGCCCGAGTCTTTCTCAGGGGTTCGTGGTGGGCTGTACCTTTGGACTGCTGATTCTGCGTCCAGCTTCAGATAGTGCACCTCTGTCTGCAGGCCGCTGAGCTTCTCCGAGATCTTTATCAGAGCCGGTGTGTGGTCTGTGGGCTGATTGGGTAGCGGGGGGAGCTCGGTTTGCGGCACTTTTTGGGTTGCCCGCTCCCTGACCTCAAGGTGGACGGCTCTAACTGCTTTTGTTAAGTCGTCCATCTCGAAGCCCAGGTTGCGTTGCACTCCCTCTACGGTTTTTTGCGTGTCCGCTAGAGCAACTCTTATGTCTTTGAGGCTCTCTTCAAGCCCCTCCATCCTGCCCTCTTGATGTTCTCTGAATGCCTTTTGTGTTTTAGCCATTTCCCTGGCAGCTCTCGTCCGTTCGACCTCGAGATTCACTCTGTGTCGATTCCTCGAGTCCGCCAGAGAAAGCACCAGCTCGTATAGATTGCTCATCATTTGTACGGCAGTAGCCCTCAGTTCCCGTTTTAAGGTCCTGTAGACCGTATTCGCAATGATGAGGTTAGAAGCAGAGTTGGTCTGAAAGAGAGCGTCGGTGTTAAAATAAGAATAGGCATGCTCCGTTAGTTCGGACATATAGAAAGAATGCAGGATCAAAGAATGACGAAGCAGATATACAATGCAAATGTGGAAAGATGTAGGAGCCGAGGAAGGCCAAGACCTACCTACCAAATTGGTCGTGTTCTATCAGAAGGTGATGTCAGGAGGCCTAGAAACCGGCGAGCGTGCATGAAAAGAGCAATGAATGTCAAAGAAGCGAGTGAGGTATGTAAGGATCGAGTCACGTGGCGCTCGGTACTCTCTGCCTACCCCGTAGGGGATTTGGCGTGAAGTTATAGATAGATAGATAGTAAATGTGGCTAAATGAAACAAGCGCGTAGTAGTTACGCCCATCATTTGTCCAATTTTCCTTACTGCGTAGGCGAGGGAGCTGAGCCCATTGACGAAAATGTTTAGGTATGAACATAAAGCACAGAAGTGGCATGAAAAAGACTAAAGGTTTAATTGGTTTTGCTGAATTTAAGAAAAGATTATTTTGCATCTGAACATATGTATATTAGCAGACGGAACACTACGTAAAATACAACACTTTTTAGAGGGTCGGCGACGCATGAGTGACACCCCTGGTGTTGCAAATGTCCATAGGCTACGGTGACTGTTTACCATCAGACAAGCCGTATGCTTGACTGCCACCTTAATGGTATAAAAAACATGTCACGTCAATACCAGTATCATTAACAACTAGTAATAATATATCTGCTATTTTTGCAACATGTAGGGTAGACCACTTACATACACTAAAACTAATAGAGGAGCCATAATAGAAAGATGGACGGGACATCCCAATATTTATATTTGGGGCTTCAGATTGAACACAAATTATTTGAATAGTCTCCTTTTGTCGTTTAATTAAGATGCAGTTTAGTTCAGGACTTAAGCTATGGACAGATCACTGAAGATCCCAATTGTTTTTTATTTTATTTCTTTTATCTCCGATGCGTTAAGTATACTAAATATATTTCAGTTTAGTCGAGCTACTTACAATAATACCTTAGTTGTGACAAGTTTACAATTATTTACAGACAACGATAAATCGAAGTATATATTCATGCAAATTAGATCATAGCACTAAACGTGTGATTTGTACGGTATTATTTAGCTTCATCTGCTCCATATCGGGTGTATAATAAAAATTGTCCGCATCATAATCAGTGGAGGAGATTAGTCGAGTAAAGATACAATGTGACAGACAGACAAACAAAGATACCCTTTGTTTGTTACAAGTTAAGTTACCAAAAATAATTCCTTTTTAAAATATTGAGAATACGCAGATTTCTCTTTCTATCTATCTATAACTTCACGCCAAATCCCTTGCGGGGTAGGCTGAGAGAACCGAGCGCCACGTGACTCGATCCTTACATCTTATCATTCAATCCACCTCTCACATTCCACGTGACTATGCGGCACTCGACTCCCCTCGTCCCGCCGGAATTGGCGCTGCGTGGTGGGTGGCGGCCCCCACCGCATGCAGCTATGTTCGCACCGACTGGCGCGTATCGGTGCGCGTCGCCTACGGGGGACGCCCTAATCCGCACGTCGCGTGCGCTCTTGGTCCAGAATTGCAATCGACTGATTGGCAGGGGTCGCGAACGACCACGCTTCTGGCACATGACCCCCTAATTAATTAATTTTGCAATATTAATGATAGGTATATAAAGTTTAAAATAAGCTGAGAAATGTGATATAATTGAGAAATATGATATAATAGTCAAGTGGTCAAGCTATACCAAACCAAAATCTAGATCCCAAATCATGGTATTAGAAAAATCCAAAATTCGCCACAGTCATATCTTTATGCCCCGTTGTTAGTTAAGAAATCACAGATCAAAAGCTTCATAAAAACTGTAAAAAAAAATTTTACTTGTTCTAAAGTTTTATTATGATCAAAGTGCGTGCGAAGATACGAGTATTTTGATATTCTGTTATATATTATTAGCTTGTCATCCAAATGATGTAAAGAATACTTCCATAAGAATATTGAGTTGACCAGCCCTATGTAAGCATCTGAACTATTGTTAGGTTAAAATACAAAAAAATATTCCAACACCCAAGTTTTCGGGTAATATGTAAATACTTTGAAAGTAGCTGAAAGGTAAGGCATCCGGGGACAAGATTTAAAAAGTTTATGCAATGTTAACTTCCGACATCAGAAGAAAGGCCTGTTTTGTATTTAAGCAAGTGTCTCTTTCTAACTGGCGACTGGCGAACTCGTTACTAACTTCGCCTCGTCGTAATTGAGTCTGTTGCAAAACGTTCAGGTTTTTATTAAAAGTTTTGTCATGTTGTTTGTTGATTGATAATGTTGCTGTTGTTTTTAAGGAAAATCAAAAAAGTCTGTGATTCGGATCTATTTATAATTTTTAAAAGATCAAAAATAGTTAATATGCTACCCAGTAATGCATGGAACCCATAAGTCTTCTATACATGTAAAATCAACAAAGTCAGTTTTGCAACTAGATTTTTTTCAATAGTGATGCAGTTACTATAACGCAGTCTACTATAACACAGAAGCCAAGTTAGTAATTTGAAGAAATGTGATGTGATAACTTGTTTCACAACATTTACGCTATTATTATATTATTATCCACATAATTAGTATTAAACACACCAGTGGAGTTAAATGCAATAGCTAGTTATAAATGATACTTCCCGCATTATGCAGTGAACTCTTTTCTCTAATAGTGCAGTGGAAGGGGAAGATAAGTATACAGAATTAATAGAAACAACAGTGCAGTCTATGAAAACTGTTAACTTTAACAAAAGTATTTGCTGTGATTTGATTACATTTTTTTAGCAGAAAGAAATATGAAGATAATGAAAAATTTACAAAGTAGTTATTTAGTCAAGTCTTATACTTTGTAAATAACTACTTTGTAAATTTTTCATTATTGTTGTAAATCAAAAAAAAAGCTTGAAATAATCATAAGATTTACCAAACATTTTTTTGTTTATTTATGCGAAGTTAAGTAAAGGAAAGCTATTTGTGACTGAATCGAAGCTATTCATTTTTCAAACGACTACTACTATCAATCATGGCGGCATCTGTAACCGTACACTATCGTGTTGTTTACGGTATTTGAAAAGAATAAATAGGTAAGGGGCTTTGATACCAAATACCTTGATACCGAAACATACTTTTATTTTAAAATCGGTGAATGGTGACTCTATAACTATATTTGGTATATTCCACCGACATGGATGGATTAATTATATATGTTCCGATTCACACAAAAATCGCTCACAGTGTCCGAACATTTTTTAGTAGATCTTTGGGTTTGTGACTTGATTATTTTTAGGACTGGATCCCAAGCAGGTCGTACTTGAAATTGGGGTGTTTTCTTATTAGCGCGAGGCTAAATGCGGTTCGGACACTGTGAGCGATTTTTGTGTGAATCGGAACATATATAATTAATCCATCCATGTCGGTAGATGTAATAATTGAATTACTAATGTAAGACAAATATCACCTTACTAGCTGCAAAGCGTTCGAAACGTCAGGTTCAACAAAATAAATAAAACTCGCGATACTTCCGTTAAAAATTGTTTAATTCAATAATTATTACGGCCTGAAAATTCATTGTCACGTAATTTCAGTCATTATTGTGTGGCCAGGAAACCAATCCAAGGGGCTCACCGAGACTTATGTGACATATGAAACAGCCATTATTATATATACCTAGTCAGGTCATAAGTTCTGTCAAAAACTTTTGATATAATTAATGATACACTTTTTGATGATTATGTAAAAGTTATATATGAAATGAAAGATAATTAAATGTACAATATAATTTTATTTACATTATTCGAAATGCCCTCCTCCATTTTGAATACATGCCTTTAATCGACGCGGCCAGTCATCGATCGCAGCACTCACCACATTTATATTTATTTCTGCCGCTGCATTAACCAGAGATGCTCGGACAGACTCCAAATTCTGATATTTTTTCCCGCGTACCGCCGTAACAAAGCGCGGGATCTTTCTATACTAACATTTTTCAAACGCTCGTACAAAAAATGATCGTTTTTTTTATGATAAGCTCGTAGTTCCAGGTCTTCATTTAACACTCTTTTGACTGTGGTTCTGCTTAATCCCGTCTGAAGAGCTAAGATTTTTTGTTTACGCACAGGATTTCTTTGGATTCGCACCTTCACTGCTTTGATGACCGCTGGTGTCTTAACCATGCTCATCTTACGATCTTCGAAGCTTGAATCTTTGGTATATCGTTTGATTGTGTGATAAATAACCCGTAGTGTTATTTTCAATTTTTGTAGAATGTTGGAAATCTCTTTTGGCCCGTAACCACAGCGGTGCAACGCGCTAACCGCGACTCTATCTTCCTTCTTCGACCACTCCATATTTGAAAATGAATTTATTTTTTATTTTCGGCAAGCTGGAATGTTCTAATTTTTAAATTTGTCAAAGTATTTCTGGTCAGTATTCCAAAATTAAAATAATAAGGTTTATACTGAACTTATGACCCAACTAGGTATATATATTTCAGAAGTTTTCATCACTCACCTCTTACTATACTTTTGGGTTCATTTGCGGTGTAAATGTATTCTTCAGAAATGTTTTACACAAATTAAAGCATGTTATATCCATACCTTGCATAATAATTTGACATTTAAATTAAAAATTATGATGATCTGAAAATTCCGGTATCAATCATGAGTATCTACAAGCTTAACCAAGGCCTTAACCGATGATTATGTAACATATGAAACTGGCATTATTAATGGCATGTACAAATTTCAGAAGTTTTCACTACCACCCACAATCATATCTAAAAAAAGTACAAAGCATAACCAACAGATGTTTCTAGCAGTACCTAATGTACAAATTCAATTTTATTAAATCCAAATATACGTATGAGTGGTGCTGTTTACTTATCTAGTTAGTCTGTTTACTTAACTGTGACTGTAGAAATCTATTTCGGTTTTACTGATTCTCAATTTATCAGATAAAAAACATGTTCAGCCATAAAGTGAATCGATCCAATTTCGGTGGCAAACAGTTTAAAAGCCAGTCTGTAACGGGTACCGAACGATGAGAAAATGAATTGGAAGCTAATGTTGACACGGAAATGGAAAGGGGATCCTAATGCCATGTGAT
Organism: Pyralis farinalis; assembly: GCA_947507595.1. Taxonomy (NCBI): domain Eukaryota; kingdom Metazoa; phylum Arthropoda; class Insecta; order Lepidoptera; family Pyralidae; genus Pyralis; species Pyralis farinalis. The sequence goes on along the minus strand of OX382260.1, from coordinate 32,658,175 downwards.
TGAGCTAAATGTATTGATTTTTAGTCAATCGACGCAAATTATTATTTATAATACATCGTAGTAAAGAAATTCAGAAAATATCAGCAAAGCAAATACAATATACACCCGTGGGCGTCGTGAGAAACTTTCAGTAACTTAATAACCATAGCCCTGTATAAATTTCATTACATTACATTTTACTCCTACGTTAAATTCCAGATAAATATTTTATTGAAAAAATTAAATATGTTTTACAGATTTTTATATACTTACACATAAATATGTCTGTGTATTTTTGAGAGATCGATGGCGTCGTTGCGCGTATCATACTAACAAAACGCGCAAGTTAAGTAACGTCTACCGCAGCCTGTCTATGGATGTGTTTATTGACGAGCTCGTTGGCTCAGTCGTGAAAGACACGGCTTTGAGACTAACGCTCGTGGGTTCGATTCCCACACAAGACAAACATTTGTGTGCATGAACATGTCTGTTTGTCTTGGTCTGGAAGTTTCAAGGGAGGTAGGGTGCATCAAAGCAGCCCTTCTGGGGAAGTAGTTTCACCTCACAGAAAAACCACAGCCAAATAATAATTTCCTAGAGGATTGTTGTGTTCCTGCGTGTGAGTGAGGTCACCAGTAAGGAGTTGCTGTGTAAGCAGTAGAGGAGGCATTGCGCGAGTGATATATGTTACAAGCGTTAATAGGCTACGGTAACTGCTTTACATCAGGTGGACCGTATGCTTGTATGCCTCCCGACGTTGTATAGAAAATAAAAATTTATCTCGAGTTTCTCCGTGTTTCGGAGGGCACGTTAAGCAGTCGGTCCCATCTGTTGTCGATAGATGACAGTCGTTAAGCTAAGTCAGTGGCCCTCGGGCGGCTTGAAAACACTGGCCTTCGCCAATCCGCATTTGAGCAGCGTGGTGGAGTATGCCCTAAACCCCTTCGGTGCAGCACATATTGTTTCAGTGTCCCGCATTCTCCAAACAGAGGTACGATTTGGAGCAGGAGTTGGGAATGCGGGTCACTGAAACCACAGTCTCTGAAATAGTTTTGGGGGGAAATAGATCTAAATTTATAAAATACTGCGTCAGCTAGTCATTGATCGCAACAAGCAGAGCAGCTCCACCTAGGACTAATGCTGTATACCTCGGCTGTACTCCGTATAGCCGATGGGATCGCGGTGGCTAGGTGGAGCTGTGAAGTCCGCTGTCGCACGTGGATGGACTGACGCAGTATGGGAAGGGAAGTTCGAAAATAACTGCAGTTATTTCACTGGTGTACTAAAATGGGCAAAAACGAAAGATGATGAATGAAAGTTAGAATTACGGAATGAATGAGAATATGATGTATGAATGTGTTTCGGCTGGAAGAATATTATGATGATGATAGCCTTGCCCATGGCAGGGGTGCAAGAATTAAAAAAAAAAACCCGTATCCCTGCAGTGGGATAAGTAAGGGTTGATGTGGTGGCGTATTTTACAAAATTTATTATCTGTTGAAATATTTTACAATCACAAATGAAAATTTTCAATCGCTAGTTGGCGTTTGTTTCTATAATATTTATATTATTTCTATGTTATTATTAATATTTTTGGCAAAAGCTTGAGCCAGAAGGCATAGCTCGCTATACACAATGCAGTGCTGGTCTTAACGGTTACATAAGGAAACAGGAGCTATGCATGGCAGAGGGAGCATGAAATATTTGTGGCGTAACGCTTGTAAACGATGGCGATGTTAGAAACAGAGTTGATCTGATAGAGAGTGTCGGTGATATAATAAGGAGAAGCATGCTCCGTTGATCTGGACAAGTAGAAAGAATGCACGAAGAAAATTAAAAATATGTACATCGCGAAAGTAAGATGTAGGAGCCGAGGAAAGCCAAAACTTACCTACTATGACCAAATCGATCGCGTTTTATCAGTAGGTATTGTCAGGAATGTTGAAACCGACGAGCGTGCATGAGAAGAGCTATGAATGTTAAAGAAGCGAGTGAGATGTCTAAGGGCCGTGTCATGTGGCACACGTTTCGTTCTGTTTACGTCGCAAGGGATTTGGCGTGAAGTTATAGATAGATACTCGTAGATCAAAAGTATACACATTGTTTTTGAGTTCCTCTGAAAAAAAATATTTTCTCTTTCTCCCATGAGTTTTTACGAAATTATCCTCAAATACAATTTTATATGTTGATGTACGAGTAATAGAATGTATCAAAGCCCGTATCACAAGCTCTACCATTGTGGTCGGTAGAGCTGCGGTATAACTCCTCTTAAAAAGTTGCGTCATCACCATTATCCAGATATGAAGGCGCATCAATGGAAGTTACGATTAGAAAAACTGAAAGTTTATTTAACCGTATTACAATGTTACTTTATTCCCAACTTTGTGTTCACTACTAGTACCCTTATTTACAGTGTACATCAAACATTGCAGATTGACAGACCGGCGCATTAGTCAATAGCCTTAAAACACGCATAGCAATATCCCTGTGTGTAATAATTTCAGATCACCCTATTCAGATCTCCCCCTAAATCGTATTACTATGCTCTTAATTTATGAATTTTGATTGACTCACTTTGATTGATACACGTATAAGTAATATTTTTATAAAAATACAGATAACATTTCAAGTCAACAGACAGTGTAAAAAGTTTCAATCAACATTTTACACTTAGCGGGTTAGCTTCCCAAATTAGTGTCTTTTGGCCATAAAAGAAACCGACAGTCAACATTTCTAAGTTCTATCTTCGGTAGTTTCATCTCTGCTTTGATGGTGCGTTGAAAATTATATCTAACTAGCTGAAATTCTTTTAATACTTATTATCCTATTCCCGACGAAGATAAATCCAAAATCACAAAAATCATAAAAATCGGTCCAGCCGTTCTTGAGTTATAAATGGTGTAACTAACACGACTTTGTTTTATATATATAGATAGATATGCCAATTCGTACTTGAGATATCATAAAAAAAGAATTTCATATAAAATGTATGAGAAATGTAATTTACTTCTTTTTTTTTTGTTATTTTTTCCATGTTTTAATACTTATTATCCTATTCCCGACGAAGACAAATCCAAAAACACAAAAATCATAAAAATCGGTCCAGCCGTTCTTGAGTTATAAATGGTGTAACTAACACGACTTTGTTTTATATATATAATAATAGATAATATATACCTATAATCGCTCAGTGGATAAAAAAATCGGTTTATTACCCGACGGTCCCAGGACGCCCAGGACGATCGCAGGTGTAGGCATGTACCACTAAATTAATATTCTTTTGGGAATTATGTAATTATTTGTAATTATCACTTGCTCGGCGGCGAAAATATTTTATATAAATTACTTTTATAATTTATTTATAACCAAAAAATTCGTCTTCGAAAAATACACAGAAACTAAACACCGAAAAATAATTGGTCACAATTACTTACGATTTTTGGAGTCCGTGCTAGCCGCATAATATGAATTGATAATATCAGTATATAGAAACCGATTCCATAATTCGATAAAATTTATATGGGACCACCTCTGAAGTACGTACCAAACAAAAAAGAATCATCAAAATCAATTCATAATTGGCGGAATGGCGCCTAACAAACATACAAAAAAAACATACAGTCGAATTGAGAACCTCCTCCTTTTTTAAGGTCGGTTAAAAATACGCAGAAATATTTATTTTCTGTTTTTGTCCTATTTATAGAACACCCTATATGTATGTATAGTGATCATAACTAGACTATAATTGGGCTTGTATTGTAGTTTGTGAAGCTGATGAGTGAATGAAAGTTAGCTTGATGAATGCCATCTCAAAAACAGCCGTAGTCGAGGAAAACATCAATACATTCATGTTACAATTTTATAGAAAAGTTATACGGTCGTATTGCGCCATTTTGAATTTAAATTCACTCCAATATGATTTCGTATCACGTCCTCAACTTGGCGAAGTTTACATTTGAACGTGCTATGATACTCCTTATTCATTGCCGTTAAATTTAAAATCGATTTTGTGTTGTACCATTCATACTATTTATTTCTTTAATTTCTTGAGTTACAATAGTTGTTCTGAGATTTCCATACCGAAAGGAAAAAACGAAATCCCTTTTTTCCGTTCCTCGTGACTATCTAAAGTGTTGGACATTCAAATGTGAGATATGATATGTTCGTAACACGTCAAATCTAACGAATAACGTGTAAAAATGTAACATATGACTTTCATTTATACCAATAGTAATTTCTCAAATAAATGTGTAACAAATGAGAGGGGTCTCAATAAGAGAATTTTTAGAACTATATGTATGTGTCGTATTTCGTATGATTTTCGGTCTATCCGATATTATGCGGGCGTATGGTGGGTAGTTGTGCAATGAGAAATCATAGCCATATCTTCACGTCAGGTACCTAGTGGCGTAAGGAAGCAAAACCGAGCGCCATAAATGCGGTTTTTACACACCGCATTCGTTTCATAGCTGATTTCTAATTTACACAAATAGGCTGTGGGTATTATGTAAAAGATCGTAAAAATCACATTACTTAACAGTTTTTTTAATATGTTATTTGCTTTTGGTGGTAAAAAAATATATTTTACTGACCCTGCCTCATATTTTCGAATTTTACAGTGAGAAAAAGATCTAAGTAATCCTTCCCATTCGATCCATTTTTTTTTAGATAAGCCGCTGCGGAAATGCCAAAAGAAAGTTGTCAATATAGGTGTCTTTTCAAATCGTGAATTTATATTACAATAAATTTATACTTTATTTGACAATGTATAATAGTGTCACCAATGGTACAGTTAAAAATAAATGAATACATGTGCTAAATCATATGCAGACATGTATGTCAGTTAGATATTCATCGATTCTGTAATAACATTACATAGAGTATTTTTGATGTGCCTTTTTAACATATTGTCAGCCTTACCTGACAGAACTAGTTCTGGTAATTTATTATAGAATTGAATACAATTTACAACTAAAGATCTACTAGTCTTAGCAAGCCGATGTAGCGACATACGCAATATATGCCTGCTTCTAATATTATCACTACATTTAGAAAACGACTTTATATATTTACGAGCATACACTATATTCTCATAAATGTACTGAGAGGTAACCGTAAGGATATTTATTTCTTTGAATAGTTTTCTTAGTGATTCCCTGGAGCCCATGTTATAAATAGCGTGGATGGCTCTCTTTTGTAATATAAAAATAGTTTCAATATTTGCCGCTCTTGAGTCGCTCAGCCGCCCACTACAGTATACCATATGACATAATGCTGTGAAAGTAGCTGAAATCGACTAAGCGAGCAGTAGCCACATCCGTCATTTGTCTAATTTTCCTAATGGCATATGCGGCGGAACTGAGCTTACTGGTCATTTGTATGGGGGCCCCACTGCAATTTCTATTGTAATTCCAAGAAATACAGTATCATTAATAAATTATATTATATTATTGTCAATAAAAACTTTTGTATTGGCAGAAGCCACATTTGGAAAACTGAATTTTATACAATAAGTTTTAGTTGAATTTAATAAAAGATTATTGCATGCGATCCAATTTATTATTTAGGTTATTACGTACCTGAGAGTAGGTAAAGTTCACTGTAGTGTATTACCAGAGAGCGTAGTTTTTCTGAGAAAGGCTCTAGAACACACTAGCTACAGGATTCGTTTCTTTTTTTTGTCGTGCGATACCATATCTGGTGCTAACTCTTTTGGAACTTATTGGTTATTTAGCTGCAGTTTTCTGTGAGATGGAGGTACTTCCCCGGACGGGCTGCTTTTATATACCCTACCTCTCTTGAAATATTCAGACAAAGACCTTGCTCATGAGAGATGCTCATGCACACAAATATTTGTTTTGTGTGGGAATCGAACCCACGAGCATTGGTGTCGAAGTCGCGTCATTCACGACTGCGCCACCGAGCTCGTCAACTCGTCAACGTTGATGCGCCCTACCTCTAATACTCTCAGTAACCGGTTCTCACCAGGTAACGTTTGCCACCCGACATTGTAGAAAAGAAAAACGAAAATCAATTGAAACAAAGCAAACAAGCGCATAAAATAAAACAGTTCAAATAAAACCCATACAAAACGGGTCACAGCAGAATGCAACATAGAAGCGAATATAAATCGGCGCTAAAATATAAAAGGATGGAAGTAAACTAGAATTTGCTCGGAAAAATCGACGGTCAGGTGCCGGTTATGTTATTCTGACTGGAATTCACTGCCCATAACCTCGTGACCTGCCATGCCTACTCTCGGAATAGAATAACATATACTTTGTTGATTTTGAACTATTCTAAATTACCGGCAAGTGTAATTAGAACTCTCAGAATACAATAATATATACTTTTGTTGATTTTTACTGTTCTAAATTGTCGGAAGAATAACAACTTTAGCGAGCTCGGTGGAACAGTGGTTAGTAATGCTACGAGTACTTTGACACCGATGCTCCTGAGTTTGAATACCAAAAAGGACAGACATTTGTATGCATTAACATGTCTGTTTGCCTCGGTCTGAGTGTTTTTACGAGAGGTAGGGCGCATCAAAGCAGTCCGTCTGGGGCAGCAGCAGTCACAACTCACTAGAGGGTTGTTGTGTTGCTGCGTGTAAGTGAGCTCACCGGTAAGCTCCTAAGGAGTTGCTGTGTTAGCTAGCAGAGGTGGCATCGCGCGAATGATATTTAATGTATTACCAGCAACATTCGCTACGGTAACCGCTTTACATCAGGTGGGTCATATGCTCGTATGGCTGTTGCATAAAAAATGGTGGATAGATAGAAAGATAAATGAAAATTAAAAAAAAAACTTTTCTAATGGATTAAAAGTGTTTGCTGTCAACCCTTAGCATTTAAGCTATGAAGTAATTACTATTATATGATGATCTTGCACCATTTTTCTTTCAAAAATAGCACTGTAACTAGCCGACCGAGGGATTGAGAGCGAGCTTTATCTCGAGAGTATCTTAGACATAAAAATTGTCGAATTGAAAACCCTTGAATCAATTTTGTATTACACTTACTGGCATTGCGTTAAGTCCATAACCACATTAACCCTTACTCATCCCACTGCAGTGCTACGGGTCTCCCTTCAACCGAAGAGGTTTTAAAGCATACTCCACCACGCCGCTCAAATGCGGATTGGCGGAGGCCAGTGTTTTCAAGCCGCCCGAGGGCCACTGACTTCGCCTAACGACTGTCATCTATCGACAACAGCCGGGACCGACGGCTTAACGTACCATCCGAGCACGGAGAAACTCGAGATAAACCCATCCATAGACAGGCTGTGATCGATGTTACTTAACCAGCGTGTTCGATTAGAATGAAACACGCGACGACGATATAGAGCTCTCAAGTCCATAAACATCACAATTGTTTTTCTCAGCTCGTGTCGCGTTTTCCCCTTTTTTGGAATGAAACATAAAAATGCATAGAATTTTTCGTTAGATTCACTCATTTTGGCGGACAGTGGAAAACAATAGAAAAAGGTAAGGAGGACATTAAGTTGTCGATCCTGGTTGTTGTCGATAGACACTAGAAGAATGTTGTGTTCCTACGAGTGAGTGAGATTACCAGTAAGCTCGTTAGGAATGATTGCGTTAGCACCAAGGATGGCAACGCGAGCTACTTCAGCTGTGATAACCAATTCATATCAGTAGAGTCGAATGCTAGTGTATGTCAAATGTTACATAAAAAAATGTAAATGTACGAAAAGTACCTTTAATGTGGGTTAAGTACCGTATTTAATGCACGTTTTACCCAAAAAGCTTTCCTAGCTCTCAATAGCTATACCTATAATTAATTGATTGATTCAGGTGTTATGTTATGATATTCGTACCTGTGCTACTAATTGCTTAACCAGGCAATCGCGGTGAAGCAGCAGTTCGAGCAGCCAAGGCAGAGAGAATAACCATAACAGTGATGAGATACACTATCCAGGGTGGCCGGCCAGCGGTATAGTATACTACATTTTATGCATCAGCCTTAGTTGTATAACAGAAGAGTAGATTTATCTATACAAATACTCGTATATAAAATGGAAGCGTTTGTTAGTTTAGGGACTCTAGGGAGTTGTTATTTGGCTGCGGTTTTCTGTGAGGTGGAGGTACTTCCCCAGACGGGCTTCTTTGATCTGCTCTACCTCGCTTAAAAAAGTTTCATGCATGCTCTAACGATTTCGATCAAATTTTGTATTTAGATGAGATACATTTTAAGTTAGTTAAGCTTTTACTCAAAAAATCATAAAGACGCCGAAGCCGAAGCTCGCTCGCATATGTTATATTAGAGTGAACTTAGCAGTCATAAAGTGCAAGATTTTCAACTGAAGCTAAGTTCCACACATACCACAGCTGTGCCTCCCGTGTAGCTAGAATTAACAGTGGCAACTAAATTGACAATAAACAACTAAGTTCATTGTAGTCTTGGAGGTGCAACGACTACGGTTGCATTAGAACTTGCAATGAATTTGATCAGATAGAAATTGTGGAACGAAGATAGGAACAAGTAAACTTGAGACTACTAGCTCATTGACTACCGCCTTTGGAATTTTAGAATACAATAATAGACAATATATACACATTTATTGTTATCCTTTAAATAAAAAAAAAGATTTACGCATTCGTGAGAGAAAACCTCTTCGGAATCGCATACCATGCCAGTATTTTGGTTCTAAATTGTGGGAAACTATGGCAAGCGTAGCGTTTATAAAAGCGATTTTAAAAGAGGCTGTAATAAAATCACATCAAACAACTCTTTATTTACACACCTAACAATTTGAGTTATACAGAATCGACAGTTCGATATGTTGCGAACACACATACATTGCGAAACAGTTAGCCAAGCCTTTCTATCAAAGCCTAGAGCCTAAAAAAATTGAGGTTTGTAACCCAATTTTCATTTTTGGTCTCTATAGAACATGGAAGGCTTATTTTTCGTTTTATTTTCAAATTATAATTTGTTACCTTTTCCGCACAAAAACCTAAAAATAATATAAACTGTGAGTAACATTTACAGAACTTCACAAATTAATTAACGTCAGAATTGCACTCAATAAAAATGTATACAAATAAAACTAAAGAAGTCGCTCCAATTTCTCTTCGGACTTACAAAAGTATGAATAACATTAAAAGCGGTCGCAAGAACTTTCATGAAAATTTCTCTTCATTTCCTTCACTGAATAGAAATAGAGCTACTTCTTCACTGACACAGGCGAACACTGTGTCTGTATTCATTCACACAACAATACTAAAATACATGTTGTTGAAAAACTAAAAGAACGACATTCGTTGGTCTTGTCTAAGTTTACCTATCAGATTCAAATAACAGTGTATATTGATATTGTCAATTTAATACTCTATCTATGTGTACATTTATATACTCGTTTATACTGCTAGGAAATGGTGTTGCAGTTGTATTCGCTCAATACGACTACTTCATATATCCAACGTATGTTAACAATTATTTACCCACATTTTAGGATTTATCAAAACAAGATGTCTAGTCTAAGTGAAAAGAATATCACTAAAAAAGTAATGAATGTTTTGAAGTCGTACTTTATCAGAAATGTCTAATGCAGAAAATCTAGAATGGACTCTCCTGAAATGAAGTTTGTCACCGTATTTGGCAATGAGGAAGATGATGAGAGCTTGGACTTCAGCAACATTAATATTGCTAATCTCATAGTTAAGAATGTGGTTAGACAATAACGAGTCACAATAGCTGATCCAAATAAACATATGCTATAAGAAAATGAATTTTATTCTGAAATATCTACGAGTAGGAACTGGAAAACATACATCATCACATCAGCTGAAGGACGTCCACTGCTGAACATAGACTATAAATAAATGCATATTGAATCGAATTGAGATGAAAGACAATATATTCATATATACTTTGAGCATTTCTTACCTACTTATTTGTGGAAGATTTGAACGATTGCATGAGTGATGGTAAGAGTTGGTTCAGTGCCTCTTATGTTTTATTGCACTCAATGAGCGCTTTTGTTCTTCACCAATGATAATGAATGCTTAGATTATGCAGATCACATTGTCCAAACTTTTGAAGTCGACTCAACAAGACTCTCTCTTTTGATCTCGGATTCGAGTCAGTGGAAAAGGTAAAAAATAACTTAAAACTATGATCTAATAGCTCCCGTTATCGCAGATACCTAAAATATTTCCTTTACTCAGATGATTTCTCTATTGCTACGGATTTTGATACTATCGTTGATCGGATAATTTCGTGGGATTCACAAGTTAATACAGTTTGTCGAACATATTCGCTACTCTCCATTCACTAAAGCTTATGCAATATTTCCTTCCGTTATTATCAATGTTGGCTCGCTGTTTGTGATTCCATTATTGGATTATGTAGATGTCGCATACCTAGATCTCTCTATGGAATTACTTGATAAAATGGAACATATCAAACACCAGATTTTTCTATAATCTTCATAAATTTGACTATATTCCCTATTATCTTCATATTGATTACTTTCTCCTGTAACATGGATGAGGTTGTTAATTTTTTTTAAGACTTCATTGCATTGCAAGATAAGGAATTTACACATTATAACCAAAGTGAATTGCAATTACATCTATCTATCTATCTATAACTTCACGCTAAATGCCTTGCGCGAGCGATACTTAATATATTACAAGCGTTAATAGGCTATGGTAACTGCTTTACATCCGTGGGCCGTATGCTTGTATGCCTCCCGACTTTGCTCTAACCTAAGAAAGGTTTAATATTCCCTCTGTGTTGTGGAGATTGTTATTGATGGCAGTTGCTCTATGTAATCAGAAACTTAATTATTTGAGCAGAACTGGTTTTGAACAGAAACATAAACTGGTGAAATTCTACCTTACATATGGTCACAGATAAATTGACTTCTTGGAGAGGTATTGTATTCTTGGTTGTTAGCGATATTACCCGTAAGCTTGTGAGAAGTGAGTAAGCGAGTTATCCCTTTTATTCCCAGTATTCACAGGCTTACCTCATACATGTTACCTTTCGACCTAGTATAAAGAATGGTTACAGCACAGATGCTTGCTTATACATGGAAGAAGCTAATCGAATTAAAATATAATCCATTATTCAGCATAGTATAATTTATGGTATAGGATATATACATAATACTATATAAAGAATACAAAGCTTATGTAAAATGTATAAGTCGTTCATAAACAAGGTCAAAAATTTACTCTAAAATCAGGCTGAAGGTGAACTTATCTAAAATTAAAACTTCTTCGCGGAGCAAAGCGCATTTTCAATTAATTTTTTATGCCATGATTGTGCTGATCGAGTGAAACTTTGTTGCCTGATGAAGTTTTCGTGTCGCCAACTTTGTTAGCATCTTTCTCATTATGCCCAGAGAGTTTGTAACTACTGATTTGTTCAAGTAAATATTATTTATGTCTTAGTATGTTGTTTCTCAAAAACCTATGACGTGATACATATGACGAGCCCGACAGTGGCATGGTTCGTGGGTTCGATTGTCACACAGAACAAGAACAAATGTTTTTGTGCGTGAACATGCCTGTTGGTCTTGGACTGGGCGTTGTTAAGAGAGGTATCTCCGCCTCAAGAGGAAACCGTAGCCAAATAGCAACTCCCTGGATAGTTGTTGTTCCGCGTGTGAGGGAGATCACCAATAAGCTCCTAAACAGCGGAGGTTGCATCGCGCAAATTATGGGCAAGGCATGGATTCGATACAGGACAAACTTTGTCTGCATGAACATCTGTTATTTTTGTTCTGAGTATTTTTAAGAGAGGTAGCGCTAGTAAAAGCCATCAATCTGGGGAAGCACCTCCACGTCACAGAAATCCGCGGCCGAAGTACTCGTGCATGCAAATCGATTACATTGAGCTACTCATACAAACTACATCATACAATGTCGAAAGATATACACGCATACGGACGTACTATTTTAAAGTGGTTACTTCATATGTCGCAAGCGTGCATATTGTAGCTTATGGACGCTTGCGACATTTGAATTATTGCTTTGCATTGCCACCCTTGCTGCTTAATGTAGCAACTCCTTAGACTAGCTTAAGAGCTTACTGCTAACCCAACTCACTCCCAAACATACATCAATACTCCAGGAGGTTGTTATCGGCTACGGTTTACTGTGAGGTCGCCGACGGGCTGCGTTGATAAGCCCCACCTCTCTTAAAACACCCACATCAAACCAAACAGCCATGGTCATTCGCACAAATTAGTCCTTTGTGGAAATCGAATCTACAAGCGTTGGTATTATACTAGCATTGCTAAACACTCCGCTACCGAATTCGTCAATTTAGCTTATAATCTTACTGGTAACCCTACTCATACGGAGAAACACAACCCTATCATAACGAGCCGCTTACAATCCAGCACTGATAAACGAATTATTATACGCCACATCTACAAAACCAATTCATTAAGAAATACAGAAGGTCCAGCGAATAAAAAGAACATGTAATGATTAATAGAAAACAAACGTTGCCCAGCGCGACAGATGTGAGTGCCGTGATAACGAAGCAGCGCTGACTCAGCAGAACGTTGCGAAGTACACGTAGCAGTATTATGTCAGCACACAACTAAACTATATAATAAGCTCGTATATTTCTGCCTGCTCGGACCTTTCCTGACAATGTATTCAAAAGACACGTTAAAAATACTCATTGCAAAAAAAGTTATTGTAGACGTGATGAATAACACATACGTAAATGACAAAGATGTCTGGAAGTGATTCAGCACAGCGTCGATGAAAAAGAGCTATGAATGTTAAAGAAGCGAGTGAGGTGTGTAAGGACAGAGTCATGTGGCGCTAAGTTTTCTCTGCTTACCCCCGCAACGAACTTGGCGAGAAATAGTAGATGAATATTTTTTTTATACAAACATAAAGCTCACCTGGTCATAAAGTGGTGGCCTATGAGCATTTGAAATTCATTAAGTATCATTGTACGATGCTACCTCTGCTACTAACACAGCTCTGGTGACTTTACTCACTGGCAAGAACACAACAACCTTCCAAGGAGTTGTTATTTGGCTGCGGTTTTCTGTGACGTGATGATACTTTAATGTGCCTTACCTCTTTTAAAAACACCCAGACCAAAACAATGTTTCTCATATGTGGGAATCGAACCTACGAGCGTTGGTGTCAAAATAGCTTTACTAACCACTACGCCATCGAGTTCTTCAAAAATATAATCATAAGTATATAGATATAATACAAATATAAGAAAATAAAGTATAACATTCAATTTTGATTATTACAAATGAAGTTTCTGGACCTGTAATCACTATCTAATCTTGTATCACGTTAGTGGAGAACTACCCTCATTTCAGGAGTAACAATCGGGTCTTGAAATAGTCATTTCACGGTAGAACTGTCCAATTGCCAATTCTCGCGATCGCCTGTTGGAGGAGCGTTTGATACAGGGATTCTCGATAAGCCAGTAGCTTAACGAGCGATTATTTCATTAAACAATGATATACTGTATTCTTTGTCTGATGTCTGCTTTTAATAGATAATTGTATGTATGTATTTGTTTCGCCAGGTCTCTTGCAGGGTAGGCAGAGAGAACCGAGCACCATAATATGTGTGTGCTTACCAGAGGGGGGTTTACCAGCAGGCTTACAAGGCTGGAGCCTAGTTAGTTTTGGGAGCGTCAAATTTGGTACCATTTTTTATCTCTTATAGAAAAAAAAAACATATTTATATACCTCAATGTGGAAACGAGTGTTATGATATACATAGTGCACAAATAATAATAAAATGATAATTTCATTAATTGAAAAGGGTGGTTTGGTCATTCAGAAAGAATGAATGACAAAAGAGTTACGAAAGAAGTGTATCAAGCAAGAGTGAATGGTGATGTCGGGAGGGGCCGCCCTAGGCGCACACATATAGAGCAAATTGGTGATGTGTTGAAAAAGGGACAAATCAAAAGTACCCAAAACCGAAGAGCATGCATGAAGAGGTTGATGAGTATGGAAGAAGCTAAAGGTGTATGTTTGGATCGGGGCACCTGGCGTTCCGTAGCCTCTGTCTACCCCAATGGGAGACAGGTGTGATGATATTATGTATGTATTAATTTCATTACCAAAAATTTGTAACTAATAGATACGAATGTAAAACAGGGTATCGAATTGTTAAGGTCGGTTAGGGTGGTAATATTTGAATAGCCTAGGCGCAAATGTGTGAATCCGCCACTAGCATACACACTCATTTGCTTCTTTACATTCATAGCTCTTTTCGTGCATGCTCGCCAGTTCATAGGGCTCCTGACATCACCTGATAATACACAACCAATTTTTTCTATTATTTTTTTTATACCACTAAGGTGGCAATCAGTCATACGGCCTGCCTGATGGTAAACAGATACCGTAGCCTATGGACATTTGCAACACCAGGGGTGTCACTCATGCGTTGCCGATCCTCTAAAAACCACGCATTTCTTGAAGAACTCCATGCTGTAGTCCCTTGGAAAAAACTCGGCTGGGAGCTCATTCCACAGCTTGAGAGTTCTCGGAAGAAAACTTCTCTGGAACCACACAGTACGCGACCATTGCGGTTCCAGCGTGTGAGGATGAACTCCCCGCCGTCGGCGAGCGGTGCGGTTGTAAAAAGTAGACAGACAGAAAGGGAGGCAAAATCCCTCCTTAAACTTAAGGGTTCAATACCGGTTCAATTTGTTCATGGTAAGTCTATCTGTCTATCTATAACTTCATGTCAAATCAATTGCGTGGTAGACAGAGAGAACCGAGTACCACATGACTCGATCCTTAATCCTTCTCAACTGGTTTTCTAAATTACTTCTATATAAGTGTACATAAAACAGCGTATTGTATAAGTATTGCATACATAAATAATATACTCTACACGCGCACAATACTTGTATGGCTATTCATGTATTGCGTTCATAGGATACGGTATTCACTTTACATCAGGCGGGTCGTATGCATATATGCCTCTCGTTGTTGTAAAAAGAAATAACTTTATTACTGTATATGTGAATGATGATGATGGCTCTACAATAGCTGAAACTTACTTGTTCTATACTAATGTTAACATATACAATATTGTATATGCGGTTTGTTTGTCCAAAATAAATAATAAAAATGTAAAGACCTAAACATCGTTACAGGTTAGACTATATTTCTCTAGTCAGATTCAATGACGATCTTCCAGCTCCACTGTCAAATCAAATCTATTACATATTGTATTTTCCTAAGTTATACGAAAATACAAGTTTCAGATCAATTATCGGACAATTGCTTAAATAATCGCTCAACTGACAAAAGTGGAATAAAGCTAAATAAAAGCTCTGAAAAAGACATCCAGATAGCTATATAACATGTATTTAAGTTGACGTTCAATCATTTCTCTTGTAATTACTTCTTAGAAATAAAACGTGGGCGAATTTATCCCGAAAGTGAATCCTTATCAGGCAACCTTAAGAGACGTAGACGCGGTAAATTCCGTGCGTCTTCATCTTGAAACATTCTATCCAAAACTGCACTCGATGGAAACTAAATCCCATCCAAGAAGATCTTAAGGCTGCCTGTCCGTGTAAGTGGAGATTGCCAACAAAGCGAATGTGGAAAAATGTCAAATAAGAAATAATTGCATAACCATCTTGGTCCGTATTTTGCTCTCTACGAATATAATTCTGTGTTGAGATTTCTCCCTTACATTTGAAGGCACGTACAATTATTTTGGTTAAGATATATTGAAGGTTACGGTCTGTTTGATGGTTACCAGTTAACATATCCTGGAGACGCTTGCAATAACAGGAGTTGGCAATTTCGCCCTGCCTTTTTGAAGAATGTGATGCTGCAATCTCTTGAAAAGACCTCAGACCTCAGGGAGTTATTCCATAACTTAGGCCTCCGCGGAAGAACCTACCTTGATCCGTATTAGTATGTGCTCATTTTGGGTTTGGTAAGTAAGAATGGATTTCCAATTGACGAGAAATGTGAGCAAAGCTGCGAGCAGCAATAAACAACATATGTTGTAATAATGATGATCACATTTCTAGGTGTATATGTAACAGCGAAAGATCATTTGCTGACTAAACACGAATGTGGTAAAATAATATAAAAGCTCTTTGACCTATGAAGCTAAAAGCTGCAGAATGGATTTTTATAAATATGCATTTTAAACGGGGGAATGTTCCAAAGAACCTTTAATAGTAAAATCATCTCCTACGTTGAATTTACTATTAAACTTTTTTATGGAACGCAATACGACTGTGAAATTGAGTTCAAATTTTTTACGTATTGCAGGGGACCCTAAGCTATTACATATTTATAGAAAGATTTTTAAATAATGTAAAATGGCTTTTAAATTGAATACAAATACTGCATATTAAAAATAATGTCTAAAAAAAGTCCAAATCAAAAGCACCCGAAACCGAAGAACATACGTGAGAAGTTGATGAGTGTGGAAGAGACGAGAGAGGTATGTGTGAATCGGTGCACCTGGCGTTTCATAATCGCTGCCTACCCTAATGGGAGACACACGTAAAGATATGTATTTAAAAATATTGTGCACATATCCTTTACATTTATTTTTACTCTACTAGCAAAGCAAAAAAGACATGTTACATAGGGAGCAGAATACGTACAAAGCTGAAATTTTGGCACAGACAATTACATCCGAGATAAGGCCGGATTATTTAAAATTTTCACGGAATATACGTGCAAACGAAGTTGCGCGGAATCCACTAGTAACACATATGGATATCAGTATCATATATACAGTATAATATGTATAGTGTAGTTGCAAATGTATCTTATCGTGACAGGGTTCGCCTAGCGCGACTCGCGAGCATCTCACTACTGCTAGAGAATAGTGGTCTGAAAAGACAAAAAAGACTTATAATACCATAAATATTTCACTTATTGACGAAGACACAGTCGAGCGCACGGACAGGTGTAAGTATTTGGGATGTGTCCTCAACGTGTACGACATCAAGACACGTATATACAAGTGGATTAGATCAGCTAAAAAGATAGATTTATAATTTCATCATTAGACCTGTTCTTTTATACGGCAGCGAAGCGTGCTCAGTATTTGGGCAACATATGCAGGAGCTGCGTGTCATGGAGACGAATATGCTGCACTGGATATGCGGAGTGACGTGAAAGGATCGCATAAGAAACTCCCAAAGTAAGCGGTAGGTTTCATATCCGTGACATAGTAGACAAACTGCAAGAGTGTCGCCTCCGCTGGTACGGCTACGTCTTACGTAAACCGGTAAGTTACGTGAGGAAAAAACCGGTTGCACTCCGGGAGTGCCGGCAGAAGTGAAAACGAACATGCGGACCAAACAGCGATGTTGATAAACTACGTCGAACGAAACGCGTAAGCGCCAAAAATTTCATGGCGCTTACAACGTTTTGGTCGCGAGATAATAATGCCCTGTGAACGATCTAGTGCTTCATGTTTTAATTGTTTAATTAGAGGTAACTAATGTTTTAGCGCTGCAGCGAACTTAAGTACTAATTCTCACGAAAATCTTACGAATCTTCGATCAGGGTCACGTGTCCTGACGCGAGTTTAACATTTTTTACTCATTCCAAAAAGTGCACAACGCCGCTAAAGAAATTTTCACTTCAAAAATGTCTATCAATGCCACCTACGCTGGTTCTGCTGGAAGGGGTTAGTCCAAGAACTCCTAACTTGACGTTGCAAGGGATGTCATGCGTGCTAAAGTCTCACCATTCGAGATGCCAAAGATCGCGTCAAGTGGAGATGTTAAAACCAGAAAGTGGATACTGGGTTTGGGTTCCAAACCCGAAATGATTAAGGATCGAATGATGATGATGACGATAATAATAGCACAAGAATATATTTGCATAAACTTGAGTCTTTTACGCAAGAATACCTAAAAGCAGTGTCACTTACTGATTATGCAACTTCTTAGTTAAATGACTAACTTTAGTCGTTAGGGAGTCACTCGGTAAAAGCAAAATGTAACAAAAACAAATTATGGCAAGAACGAGGTTATTAACTCTGAAATTGCATTATACTTTCTCAGATTTCAACTTCATTACTCTTTTTTTTTATTCAACGTTTAGAGGCAAATAATTATACGACTATTATGATATGAAGCTGAATTCAGCTTTATATTAGGTTAGTCGTATAATTCGTAAATCATCAATTGATGATACTATTGCATATGAACGCTTTCAATACGAGGAGGTTCGCGCATTGTTGCCTCCGCTGTGAATGCAGCAACTCCTCAAGTATTTGTTGATAACGTTACGTCAACGTCGGTCATCTGTCAGACAAGGTAACTCGTATTCCTAATGTTGTATGTATGTATATCTTCACGCCAGGTCCCATGCGGAGTAGGCAGAGGGAACCGAGCGCTATAAGACGCGGTCCGTACTACTACTTCACTCGCTTTTCTAACATTCATAGCTCTTTTTATGAACGCTCGCCGGTTCCTAGGGCTCCTGACATCATCATTCCTAATGCTGATTATATATTTTCAAGATGTCGCCTACTCGCTGATAAGTTTTGATTCAAAAGTCATGGTAGTTATACCATTTAAATTGAATGTAACTTTTAAGCGTTTCCGTGTAGTCCTAGGAACTAGCGACTATACGTTGAAAGAGCTATGAATGTTATAAAAGCGAGCGAGGTGCATAACAACCGAGTATGATATAACTCTCAGTGCTCCCTGGCCACCCCGCAAGGGACTTGCTTTGAAAATAAAGCTAGATATTTATATATCTAATAGCGACCCGTATCGGCTTCGCATGGGTGATCTGATCTCTGCCAAACTTCACAGAATTACACGATGAGCTAATATATGAAGATCGCCTGAAAATTTCATCACAATCGGTTCAGCAGTTTTCAAGTCCATACGAAGCAAACATACACACATCCATTTTTATATATAAGAAGATGTTAATATAATGCACCTTTTTATCCTAAAAGCCCAATTCTATCCCAATGTAGCCTACATTTTGAGATTCTTTTCAGTTTCATACCACTTTACTATCTCAAGCTAAACGCTCCTTTATGATATCTAATCCAAGTCACGACCGCTATCAGTACCATCTCGCGCCGCCCAACGCGTTTGCGACTTTAAAACGCTCTGGATGCACCCAGGATTCCTATAATGAACGGTTCAAAAATGTATTTCCTGTTCACAAAATTTCCGAGGCACGTACGATTGGAGATCGCAGTGGTTTGAACGCCGAATGGTCAGTACGAATTGAACCACTCCAACGAAAAATTTAAAGAAAGAACGAATAATAAACTACACATGTATGTATATATATGATACGTATATATAAGCGAAACACCTTTTACTCTCGCCGACAGATTAATCGAGACGTTTCTAAAACTAGTAGGATTATCTAAGGTCATAAAAATTGACAGGATAGTAGTTTCTGTAATGTAAACATCCGTTAAGGAAGGTTTTTCGATGTTTACGAGTATATGGGGCAAAGGAGGCAGTTGAGCGAATGCACTTAATGGAATATAGCTGTGAATTTTAGTACACATAGAAATATGAAATATGTGTACTAAAATTCACAGCTATATTCCATTAAAATAATAAGATGAATCTTGTAAAATAAGACACGCCAAAGAGAGCATGAATACGAAAAATGAATACGAAAAACGAGATAAACATTGAAGTAATTTAGAGAAGTTAATCTTTTTTCACATAAATATCCTTAAAATAGTGCTTTTAAAATACTTCGTCAGAAGAGTAGTAGGATATTCAATCTCTTCATATGCAAACTATAAGACTTTTTAAATAAAAGTTGGCGCCAATGTGAGTTGAAAAATTTGAAGGGCTCGATGGCGCAGTGGTTAAATGCGCTGTTCCCACACATGACAAACATTTGTGTACAAGAACATGTCTGTTTGTCTTGGTCTGCGTATATTCTATGTATAATAAGTACATGTAGGTATATATTTATAAAAAGATATGTATTCACGTGTGTTTATTATTTGTCTAGTACCCATAACACAAGCTTCGCTTACTTTGTGGCTAGATGGCGCTGTGTAATTTATCCGGCAATACACAAATACATAAATAGGTGTCGATTTCATTGACGTTGGTTCAGGCATGTTGATCGCCTGGGTATGCATGGCAAACATGTGCGTTAAACATGCATACCGCGGCAAGACTTAGTCACAGGTAAGATGTCTCAGCCGGGGAGTTAAGTATGCGCGAGAAAAAGGATAGTCTGCCTAGTAATGCTCAGGTATAACGCATTGTTGTTCAAGTTAAGTCCCCTGCTATTGCAAAAGTCCAAATTTATTGAGAAGAGAATAATCGCTGTAGCAACATATGTTTCTTTATGTTTAGCTATTGAAGGTGTTGGTGTTAAAAAGAGAAGTAGTGGTGCTGACAAAGTAGTAAACAAATGCCAGGTGTATTCCATCATAGCGCAGTGCCGATTATGCGCTTTTCTAGCACGGCGTATAGAAAGGTTTCAGGTTTCACCTCGGTCCCGTTCTTTGATACCAATTCTGCGACAGAGCACTTTAAACAGGTTAGCGTCTCTGCCTCCAAGAGCGGGGATTAAGTAATCCCCAGGTTTGGAAATCCTCTTGACCTATCGATCCTAACCACCACGTCAGCCGGGCTCACATTGCTAGCATGTTGACACCGCCGTGGCTTGACTACAAGCCGCAGCGGTATCAATATCCTCCCGCAATTTGAATTACGACACAAAACGCCGAGAGTACTACGGCTTCTTAATAAATTGGCTATTGACATTTCTTACCCATGCACAGGAAAACAATAATTCTAGTGGAGTTGTTGAGTTATCCGCGGTCTGGATGTCCTCTACAGTTATGAGAAAAATTGCACTGCGTCGGATCGTGCATGTTTTTTGTGTGACACGTTGTATACAAACACGAAACTTACAAATAATCTTGTCGCTGTCGCTTTCTCGCCCGTGTGAGTTTCGGCTTTTAGACTACGTTGATGACCCCTACCTTTTTTTGCCAGAGCCTCTTTTGCTAATTAACATAACATACCCTGTGCAGGTGAGTTTGGCTTTCACTATCGTGACTGTTGTAAATCACTTACACCTCGAATTGGTAATACATGTGAATTAGTTATAATTTGTCACGCATTAACTAAATTACATATTATGTTAAAGAATTAGACAAACATTAATATTTCGACCCTCCAAACTGCAAACTGACGTTAATAGGGTTGCCGTATTATAATTTCGATGTGAAATTCAGATAAGCAAATATTGGATAATCAAACACAGGTAAAACTTTCAAGTAAATTTAAGTCTAACCACTATCAAAAACTTCGATTTGCATTCATATTATCTCATAAACAACCCCTTTATAACACTAAAATTCATACGGCAAAAAATACTAAAGTGTTGTCACATAAATTTTTAACTAACCCGGCTCATGCAGAATTTATATGTATTTTTTGATATGCCGGAGTTATACGTCGTATGTAATTTGCTATGCGAATACAGAATTTCAACTGCGCCATTCCTAGTTTACTAAAAATATGCAAGCGGTACAAATTATTTGAACAAGTTGCTAAGTTCAGATTGTGTTGACAAACCTGATTTTAGCAAGCATGTAATCAGATAGCGCTCCATGTTGGGACAAAATACCCACCAGTTTTCTCAAAATTGCTCATGGATTGGTTGTTCCTGTGACCACCCACTTGACAAATCTGTGTTTCGAACAGGGTGTCTTCCCGGCGGCATTTAAGCGTACACTCATAACGCCTGTTTATAAGGGTGGAGATAAAAAGGAACCATCCAATTATAGGCCGATATCTGTTCTCTCGCCTATATCCAAAATTTTAGAATACTAATTAACCAGCGCCTTACGAACTACCTAAATAAAAATGTGCTCTATTCTTATGATGGCAGTGATTAAGTGTTTGACACAAAGAATAAGAAAGAGGTTTCATTCCATATATATCTCTTAAATTAGCTGATCTGATTGGCTTATTCTCTTATCTCCTTATGAATCATGTACAACCTCTTATATGTATATTTTTACTCTTATATATCTCAACCTGTGTATTAACATTTTCACACACTATCACCCTCTTGTTTATTATTCAGGAGTATATTTTGTTACAAACTCGTAAAATGAATAAGTTATATCCCATACAAACTTACATTAATACCAGTAATATAAGTTACTATTTTATAGCAAAAATTAACATCGAGGTAGTTGGAGGTAGTACGAATTAATATAAACTTGTGTAATATCATAACAAGAACATAACTCAACTTGTCGGTATAAAGTTGAGTACATACAATACGTGGCAGTTAAACTGGCACGATCGTGTTCATATGTATTTCTATCGCTTATAATCTACTTTAAATTACTAGAATCCAAGGTAGCTTACTGTTGTACTGTACTACCTTGTATTCCAGTAATTCGAGGCTTATTATAAGCTTAAAAGATTGTTAGGCTGTTAGAAATTCAAAGAAATAACTTACAACTCAAAGACGATTTGGTAAAACAATTGGTTCTGAGGGTCAATCGAATTTCACAAACGTTCTACACTGTATCTTTCATATTATCTGCCATGAAATAATTATTAACTGTACACTTAAAATCTTGCGGAATTAACATGACATATTTTATTTAATTTAAGAGTGGGAGCTATGCATGTTAAAATCTCCACTCACCAGATCATAATGTTCTTAATATCACCGTTTTATAAAATATAGCCATGGTCATTATATATATTTCAGTCTCTTACACTTTTCACTTTCAACTTCAATATCTGTTTCGTCATTTCCTCATTCTTACCAGCCATCTGATTAAGACAATTTCTTTTTAGGTCATCGTTTCACATTCTATATTATTTTTAAGGAACTCGATTCATATTTTGTTGGTATATAAGTTGATATCGTCAACAATCATCACTAATAGTTCTCTTAATCCGTAATACATGCTGTATGTCGATCCTAACTAAACGTCAATCTGTTATTTCGTTTAGTTAACGTTACAGCATGTCAAATATTACTAACATTTTTTCTTCTACGCCAAAACCGCGTAGTTCTCTATAGAAGCTAAGGTTAAAGAAAGAACACACACACACTGCAGAAAATTCACCAGAGATGTCTGTCGTTATAATTTGTTGTAACTTTCTTTGCATATTGACAGTATTGCCGTTAAATGGTACTATGGTTGAAAATGCATAGTGTTTATACTTGACATTTGTCGCCTGTAATTATATTCCAATAAACATGGCAGCTCCTAATTGAACGACACCTTTAATTTTAATACTACAAAATTTCACCATCCCTCTAAGCAAAACAACACCCACACAGAAATTGGTATTAATTATAATAATTGTTTATTATGAATATGGAAACACCAGCGTAAATACCCCTCGCATTACGGGCATTTACAGTACTGAGCCTTAAGTAAAAATGTGCTATTTATTCTGCCTTCGATTGTGCAATATTAATTTAAGTACATTCTGTTAATCTTGTACGGGAAGTGTATACGGAAATTCAATTTAATTGAAGGGTTACCGATAACTCGAGACTAAAATCGGATGAAGGTATTAAGAGAAAACTAATATTATGATCGCTTTATACTCGTATCTCTGTTTTGTTTGATATAACTTCGTCGAAATTAAGTTGTAGTATATTATTCTTAAACACAACATCGGGAGACAAACAAGCATTCTGCCAACTTAATGCAAAGTGGTTGCCGCAATTAGTGTTAGTAATATTTGTCATTCTACAATATTAACTGTAATGTACTTTGCTATCCTTGATCTCTAATATATGTATTAGGGTTCTAGGAAATCATCAAAATTTCAGTCCGGTGAATTGCTGAACTGCCTCCCCTCTATAAATCCCCTCGCCTTCATCCTGAGCCACCTGCACCCATCGACTCCCTACATATCCTTTGAGATCATCGCACCATCTAGGGGGGGGGTCATCCCACATCACGTCATTCAAGAACCTTTTTTCTCCTGCCGTAGTCGATTCTACAAGCAATGTCACCCACTGCTACTTCAGCGGATATCCTCATTTCTGGATCTATCACGCAGAGAAACTCCACACAGAGCCCATTCCATAGCATGCTGAATGATCTTGAGCTTCACCATACGGCCCGCGGGAAATAAAAGCAAGCATTATTTTAAAAGAGTACCTATCTACAGTACAATATATTTTACTTCCTATCTCTTCCTGCATAGAAGGCCTAGACTCATCTACCACGACCAAATAGATCAGGTATTATCAGAAGGTGGTATCAGGAGCCCTAGGAACCGGAGAACGTGCATGGAAAGAGCTATAAACATTTTAAAAAGCGAGCAAGGTGTGTGATGAAGCGCTCGGTCCTCTCTGCCTACCTAGCAAGGGACTTGGTGTTAGGTTACAGATGATGGATTGGTTGCCGCTGTAGTTAACAAATGTTTGCAATATATGTGTATAGCTCGCACGTTGCTTACCCGTAGCTAATACAGCAACTTCTAATGAGAGCTTATTGGTAACTTCACTCACTAACAGAAACACAACAACCCTCCTGAGGGAGTTGCTATTTGGCTGCATTTTTCTCGTTTATTATTCAACAGGCTGCACTACGTACAGTTGAGGATGGCTTTGACTCTAAAGATAATAGTAATCCATGTACACTCCTGACTTAATTTTTTCTGTTTTTTAGGGTTCCGTACCCAAAGGGTAAAACGGAACCCTATTACTGAGGCTCCGCTGTCCGTCCGTCCGTCCGTCTGTCACCAGGCTGTATCTCATGAACCGTGATAGTTAGACAGTTGAAGTTTTCACAGATAATGTATTTCTGTTGCCGCTATAACAACAAATACTAAAAAATGGAATAACATAAATATTTAAGGGGGCTCCCATACAATAAACGTGATTTTTTCGCTCATTTTTGCTCGATATTGATAACGGCAACATTTAGACTCTTGAAATATAATAATAAAGTGAATATATAAATAAATATTCACAGAATATTTATTTATATATTCACTTTAAGAATAAATAATTAAATGAAAATAAAACAAATATTTAACGGGGGCTCCCATACAACAAACGTGATTTTTTTGCCCTTTTTTGTAGATAATGGTACGGAACCCTTCGTGTGCGAGTCCGACTCGCACTAGGCCGATTTTTTAAGTACAACATCGGGAGGCATTTAAGCATACAGCTCACCTGATGTAAAGTGGTTACCGTAGCGTATGAACGCTTGCCATTCATTAAGTATCACTTAGCGCGATATTAATTGCTTCTAACACAGCAACTCCTTAGGACCTTCTGGTGACCTCACTCACACAGGACCACAACAACCCCCCAGAGTTTCTATTTGGCTGCGGTTTTCTGTGAGGGGAGGTTCTTCTCAAACTTGCTTTGATGCGCCAGACCAAGGCGAACAGACATGTTCATGCACACGAACGTCCCATGTGAGAATCGTACCTACGAGCGTAGGTGATAAAGTCGCGTTATTAACCGCTGCGCCACAGAGCTCGTCGAAATAGTTAAAGCCAAATTGTGTAGCAGGGCATATTATAAAGTATCTGACTATATTAATGATAAAAATGCCTGGGATTGAGTCGATCCAATTATAATGTAATTAATAAATTATGTAAATTTGTTTGGATACCAAAAGAGGGATGCCTGAGTTTTTTGGCAGTATTTTTATCAGTGCTCACCTAGTCATGAACTGCACGGTAGGGAAAAAAATTGTGACGATTCCAAACAAATGTAGCCATTTTTACGGAATAAAAAGATTTTGACTTTGACTTTGAAATATTCGTTCAGCATTTATAACTAAAGAAGCCACTGACTTAACCCTTCCCGTGTGGTCATATATGACCGCGAAATGTATGGGAAAAGGTATATAACGGGTTCTGAAGGCTATCACCGACATTTCAACACATAGCCTATTTAGATTACCTCGATGGTACAGTGGTACGAGTAACAATTGCACGATGCATGGACGGCACAGTAATGCTACTACCAATGCTCGTGAGTTCGATTTTCATACAGGACAAACATTTGTGTGCATGATTTCAGTCTGTCTTGGTCTGAATAATTTTAAAAGAGAGAGGATTCTAAGAGGACGCCGCAGCCAAATGAAACTCCCCGGAAGGTTGTTGTGTTCCTGCGAGTAAGTGAGGTTACCAGTAAGCTCAAAAGGAGTCGCTGTGTTAGCAGCGTAGAGACCAGCGTGCGAGTAGTACTTAGTGTATTGCAAGCGTTCATAGGTTACGGTAACCGTTTTAAATCAGGTGGTCCGTGACCTGTATGCTTGTATGCTTCCAAACATTTATTTAAGCAAACAAAGCCCAAACCATTGGTGTAAAACTTTAAAGATGTTTTTTTTATACAACGTCGGGAGGCATATAAGCATATGGCCCACCTGATGTAAAGCGGTTATCGTAGCCTATGAACCCTCGCAATACATTGAGTATCACTCGCACGATGGTCTCTATTCTACAGCGACTCCTTAGGAGCTTACTGGTGGCCACTTACACGCAGAAACACAATAACAAAGTCCTTATTTGATTGCGATTTTCTGTGAGGTGGAGGTACTACCCCAGACGAGCTGCTTTGATGCGCCCTACCTCTCTTCATTCATCCAATATCGCTAGGGTGTTGCCACCCCCGCTGTAAACACAGTAATTTCTCATCTTTATGTGACCTTACTCACTCGCATGAACACAACAACCAGGGAGTTGTTATTTGGCTGTCGTCTTCTGTTCGGTGGAGGTGCTTCACCAGTCGGGCTAACGTCGTGCCCTACCTCTCTTTCGCCAGAGCTTCGTCTGTTGATAACCAGGGTGCACCACGTGCAGGTGAGGTTGGCTTTGACTCTAGAGCCATTTACACCCCAAAATTCTTCTATTCTGTGTTCTCTTAAAACTTCTTTGAGCTTCTCTTGAAGAACCACATTCTGTAGGGTCTCCGGTTGGGGTTATCGATGTCGAGAGGTTCAGCAAGGTAACATGCAGCTACGACTGCTTAGAATTAAATTTGGGGTGTAAACAACTGAATGCCACCTTCAGAGATGAAACGAATCTCACCTGAACGTGGTGCAACCCGCTAGCTACCGAACACCGTACATGCAAACAAGTTTTGTAAACACATTGTTAAGTAAATATTTTTTATATCACTAAGGTGATAAACAAGTGCCTGCCTGATGGTAAGTCACCGTAACCTATAGATATTTGCAACTCTAAGAGAGGTAGGGCGCATCAAAGCAACCCATCTTGGGAAGTACTTTCACCTCACTGAAAACCGCAGCCAAATAACAAACTCGCTGGAGGATTTTTGTTCCTATGTGTAAATGAGTTCACCGGTAAGCTCGTAAGGAGTTGCTATGTTAACAGTAGAGGTGGCATCGTGTGAGTGATACATAATGTATTACTAGCATTCAGAGGCTACGGTTATCGCTTGTATGCCTCCGGATGTTGCATTTAAAAAAACTAGCGGTATCTCTCGTCAAAATCTCTTTTCGCCTTTCTTGAAGACCCTACATGTTAATATAAATCGTGATCTCGATATATGATTTTCAATGACCTCCTGTCATCAACACCCGACTTTGATCTGTTTGTGTGGAGATGGATGGATGTGAATTATGAATGCCTTAGTCATTGTGAGAGGATGGATGGTAGGAAATAAAGATATAATTATTTGTTACTAGCTGCTGCCCGCGGCTTCGCCCGCGTGGAGTCAAATAGCGTTGCCTATGTGTTAATCCAGATCATAATCTATCTACGTGCCAAATTTCATTCAAACCCGTTCAGCCGTTTAAGCGTGAAAGAGCAACAAACATCCATCCATACATACAAACTTTCGCATTTATAATATTAGTAGGATTGAATTAATGAAATATTGTTATTAAATTATGAAACGTAGTATGAAATTTATAGCGCAATAGTCTGTTACTGTAATGCTGTAAATTTTGATTTACAATAAATAAATGATGTCTCACCCTGGAACAAAATTCAAAATTCTTTATTTATCAGCCTTACTGTGCTAAATATACATATTGCTGAGACCCACCTAGTAAACTTATTAAAGCCTGTAGCAGGGGATCCCGCTCTTCTTCCTCCTAAATTCTTAGTAAGTACATATTAAGGCTAAACTATGGATTTTAAATATATATCTCATTAACCTGGTACTGTTAGTTGGTGTGTGTATGTGTGTATACGTGTACGTGAGTAGTGTGTTTGTGGGGGGGGGGGGGGGTGAGAAAGCAAGATTGCGATGGTATTAAATTATGCAAGAGTATGAGATAGAAAATGTGATGTCCGTGTGTCCTCAGCCCTACGATATATCTTGGGATCAATGAGTTTTTGTTTGTGCGTAGGGTGGTTCGTTATGATTCATATTATAAAAGTCGGTTTTTAGTTATTTATAAGCTTCTCCGTTTCATCATACTGCAATGTAGTTAAGTATTCAGTTATTGTTGATTTACATGTAAATAGTAGGAACATATCGGTAAGTATATAATTCAAATAAAACACGTTCTATTTGATCTTTCTTGTTTGCTAACAATGCAAGGTAAAAAAAAACTATCCTTAACATACTTTCGTTTTCGCAAATGCCGTCCTATCCATCTGTTTCCTAATCCGTGACACATCAACTTATTCAAGACGTACAACATTATCTTAAAATGCATTGTTAACGTGATACATGACGAGCTAAGGAACCCGCTCGAAAACCTGCCTTCCTACAAAATATATGAGATATATGCAGTAGGCATATTAACCACCTTGCAGACTTAACACAGTCGCCGGTAATGGAATCGATCACTATGTCTGATTAAATAGGATGGGCCCGCTATAGAAGAAGAAATTATATTACTTATATTTTAATGTATTAAAGAAAATACGAGTTGGAGAAGAGAAACTTGCTGTCCAGACAATGCATATTCTTCTATCAAAAGTAGGGAAGAGCAATGCAAATCAATCCTTAAGTATAGTTTTAAAAGCGATAGGTGCGTTCATTTTTCTTCTTCCTAGTTTTATAGGTTAGGAAACAGTTCCTAACCCATTAGTATCGGCAGGATCCACTATCTAGACTAAAGATTTGGCGTAAATACTGATTTTGACATGTAGCGATTGCCGTCCGATCCCCACCAAACCATACTTTCCTTAGGTTAAGTTACACGTCTATAGAAATATAATTTCTTGGACACCACCGAGCAAGTGATAATTACAAATAACTATATATATATATATATAGATAATTACCACATAAATCCGAAAACACGAATTTAGTGGCACATTTATTTATTAAAGGACCACAAACAAGTTACAACAGATATACAATGCGAAAGTGGAAGGATTTAGGAGCCGAGGAAGACCAAGACTAACCTACCGTGACCAAATTGGTCGTGTTTTATCAGAAGGTGATGTCAGGAGCCTTAGTAACCGGCGAGCGTGCATGAAAAGAGCTATGAATGTGAAAGAAGCGAGTGAAGTGTGTAAGGACCGCGTCTTATGGCGCTCGGTTCTCTCTGCCTACCCCGCAAGGGAACTGACGTGAAGATATACATACATATGTATGTATGTATATCTTCACAACAAGTTCCAAACAAGTTCACAATATTTTATAATTATGAAATTATATTAGTACTTATCTAATTATGAACCCAACACTGTTGGCCACAATTTTATTATATACATTGTTATACGTGTAGATCTTATAAAAAAAAAGTAGTCTAAGTTACAATTCATTTGAGTGTGATGGTGGTATTACATCCATACCGTCCATTTAACTACAAACTTTACTTACAATCGGATAGCGGCGCGCATTAGTGTGAGTGCGACGATTTTGCAAGTTTCTTTGAAGTTATGCTACTGCTTATATCCATCCACTGTGCACCTACTTACCGTTCGAAAGAGATAGCACATTTTGTTTTCCTCCAAAGCTATCTAATCTATCTAGACTGATCGACCATTAGGTAGGGTATTTGCTCGTAACTTACGTCCCTTATTTGGGTTTGAAGTATAATTTATTGTCTTCAATTCAATCCGAACGAAAGGTTAAGCAATAAATTGAACGCAGCTGCGTTTCAAACATAAGCTTGGAATTAGGTAACAAAGGGGGGCGATTCACGAAAATTTCTAAGCTATTTGTTACCGTAGCGAAATGGTGAAGTATTGCCGGGTTTAGATTCTGTTTTGAAGTAATAATTACAGATTAACTGTTGATTTGCCGGTGGGAATTTCAATTAGGGTAATATTTTACTTTATTTTTTATAACAATGAGGTTTGTCATCATATTGGTATAATTAAAGCCATATTGCCTGATAGAATGGGCTTAATAATAATAAATGACATTTATTTAGACTTAGACCAATAGCAGTGATAGCCCAGTGGATAATGAAACGGCCTATTGACTGACCTACTGGTCCCCGGTTGAAATCCTAGCATATATCACTAAATTCGTACATATTTGTAATTGGGTGGATCAACTATTCTTTGCAAAAAAACATGTCCCTCCATCAATTAAAAATATTTAACTAAGTAAAAACAATAGTTCGCTGTAATTTTATATCCAAACAGTAATTTAGGATACTTAGAATTGATATTAAAGAGCTTCAATTACATAATTTTAATTATTTTTTATTGCTTTTATGGTGACTTAGGTGACAAGATTCACTCCCCATACAAATTATTCCTGTCCCCGCGTCTACTATATTTCCCTGGCGCAATCATTTTAAAATTTTATATAAAAGTGAATTCATTTCTACTTATGTTATTTTCTACAACGGTTTCTAAACGCCCCTTCCCAGATTTTTAAGTATGATTTTTCTACTTAGAAAAAAATAAACAAATTGTGTCCCAAAACTTATACCCAAACAGATGTCCGCTAAGTTACTGTTCTTAAAAGTTATAGATAAAATGGATGGCTCTAACAGTCTCAATTGTGGCAATTAATGCCTGAGGATGATGCAATGACATTGCGCCATAGGTAGTGGAACTATTGTTTTTACGAGTACATAGTTAAATACTTTTAATTGATGGAGGGACATGTTTTTTGCAAAGAATAGTTGATCCACCCAATTATCACTTGCTCGGAGGTGAAGGAAAATATTATGAGGAAATCCTCAAATCCAAGAGATTATATTTCAAAAGACGTGTTTTTTTTATACTACGTCGGGAGGCATACTAGCATACATACAGCCCACATGATGCAAAACGGGTACCGTAGTCTATAGTGATATATTCAGTACACTCGCGCGATGCCTCCTCTACTGCTTGCACAGCAACTCCTTGGGAGCTTACTGGTGACCTCACTCTCACGCAAGAATACAACAATCCTCTAGGGAGTTGTTATTTGGCTGCGGTTTTCTGTGAGGTGGAGGTAGTTCCCCAGATAGAAAGAAACACAAAACAGAAAAGCGCAATTGTTGCACTCCCTTCAGAGTTGTTGTGTTCCTCCTTGCAAGGAGTTGTTATATTGGTAGCAGAGGTCGCATCCCGCGATGCGCATGCCTGCCGATGTTGTATAAAAAAAAACTATTTTTAGCATCTGGTACTTCACTTCATTAGTGACCTACCAGCACTTCGCTAAATGACCCTCATCATACTTCCACACCAACCGTTACTCATGCCACTACAGGAATATGGTTCTCCTTTGAAGCTGAAGCAGACGAGGCCAGTGTTTTCAAACCGCCTGAAGACCAACGACTAAGCTTAACCACTGCCATACAACAGATCGACCAACGAGACCGACGTCATCACGTGTCCTCGAAAGCACGAACTGGCTCGAACCAAATTAACCGATCCATAGACAGGCTGCGGTTACCATTGTTTAACCTGTGTGTTCGATTAGAGCGATATGTGCGACAATGCAACGCGGTCCCCAAATAAAACAACAAAAATAACTACTAAATAATTGAACCCTCGTGACGAAACAAGATTAACACTTTCGATTTAATTATAACTACGATGAAGTCGGGTAATGAAGGCTGTTTACTTCTGTATCCTGATACTTCGTTGTGAATTTATCAGCCCGCAACCAAGCAGCCTGCCTGACAGGCAAGATTGTTTTTTAGAGGAAGTGTCGTCGAAGGAAAATGAAACAATGGAGTTCAGTAATTTTCTAAACATTTTTGTTGTTTTATTTGAGGCATTGTCGTGCATATTATACAAATCTAACACGCAGGTTAAGCAACATCGACTGCAGTATATGGATGGGTAAATCTATCTCGAATATCTCAGCGCTCAGAGAGCCGGTTAAGCCGTCGATAAGAGGTTTTCTCTCACTCTCGTTTTACAATCTAGCCTACTCAAATGCGAGATTGGCATGATGATGTCATATCTGTATTACATGCTACGTTTTTTTCTTTAATAAACCTAATTGCATGTTGATGAATGAAAAAGCAAAGCATACTATTATCGTAGGCGCGTATTATGCGGGTCAGGATAGACATATAATGATGTATATATATATATATATATATATATATATATATATTTATATTTATATATATATTTATATTTATATTATATATATATATATTTAGGTAGGTATACTACGACGGATAGCAAACAAGCATACGGTCCGCCTGATGTAAAGCGGTTAACGTAGCCTATGAGCGCTAGCAATAAAACTAATGTCGCTATCGCGTTGTCAACACGGCAACTCATCTTCTGGTGACCTCACACACTTGCAGGAACACAACAAGCCTCCACGGAGTTGTTATTTGGCTGCCGTCATCTGCGAAGTGGAGGTACCTCCCCAGTCGGGCTAACGTCGTACACTACCTCTCTTAGAGTATATCTTCACGTCATAAGTCTCGGTCCTTACACACTTCACTCGCGTCTTTAACATTCATAGCTCAATTTTGCACGCTCGCCGGTTCCTAGGGCTATATAATGATAAAGAATATTAAGCATTAGGCTCATTAAACAATCTGTATTGTGCAATCTCATAAATGTCTTAATATAATTAACTTTTTCCCATCCATTTATGTACACCACACAGTTAATGTGAATATAGCATGCCTATTTACATACAATATATTATGCTTAAGTCTTGTGTTCCACTTTATTTATGTTGTTGACGCTACTGGAAACACTCATATTTCCTTTTATATGTTTGCGGTATTATCATACGAATCGTAAAAAATATATACATATTTGTACTAATATATTTATGGGTCGTTATTGTGTCTCAGCCATATAGTGCATACTAATGTCAATTGTTACTTTTAGTGTTTATTTATATAATAGGGGTTAAAGTATGAAATTACCGTTATATAGTAATAGATACTTTGAATTGACATTAAACCTTCACGGTGCGAGATTTTCGAGTGAAACTTTTTTCATACGATAATAAATAAAATAAATATTGTCGGACAAATTACACAGCGCCATCTAGCCCAAAGTAAGCGAAGCTTGTGTTATGGGTACTAGACAACTGATAAACATACGTAAATACATTTTTTTTTTGTAAATACATACTTATTATACATAGAAAATACCCAGACGAAGACAAACAGACATGTTCATGCACACAAATGTTTGCCTTGTGTGGGAATCGAACCCACGAGCGTTGGTGTCAAAGTCGCGTCATTCACGACTGAGCCACCGAGCTCGTCGTCCTCATAGGTTTTCGTTTAAAAAATGTGCAACATTTGATTTTCGAATTTCAATTGTTTTTTTTATTCACCTTAGACGAGAAACGTGAACTCATTGTACGTTTTTGGTTTAAACGCTTTCGTAATGGAAACTTAAACTTGAAAAACGAACCACGTGGAAAACCACCCACACAGGTGAATAACCCTGAACTGAAGGAGATGGTGGAAGCCGATCTGAATCAAATTACGCAGGAATTGTAGGCATTGTTTAACGTTACCTGACCTACAATATTGACTCATTTGCATCAAATCAATAAGATATAAAAATATGAATGGGTGCCTCCTGATTTGACTGATCTATTTGATGTTTGAGGGTAAATATTTTGATTAAATAAATATGCTACACCTTTGAAAAAAGAGTTTAAATTTTTTAGTATAAATCGGCAATTTCATTTTTCATTCATAAAATTTGTTGTTTTGAAAAAATATTTTAGCAGTCAAAAAATAACATTCATTTTTAACTTTGATCACTTATGACATTTGACGAAACGCAAACACACAATTAACATATCAACCCTTACTCATCCCACTGCAGGGATACGG
The DNA here is from genome assembly GCA_947507595.1 of Pyralis farinalis. NCBI lineage: Eukaryota > Metazoa > Arthropoda > Insecta > Lepidoptera > Pyralidae > Pyralis > Pyralis farinalis. The sequence goes on along the minus strand of OX382260.1, from coordinate 32,624,052 downwards.
GTCTCCCTTCAACCGAAGGAGTTTAGAGCATACTCCACCACGCTGCTCAAATGCGGATTGGCGGAGGCCAGTGTTTTCAAGCCGCCCGAGGGCCACTGACTTAGCTTAACGACTGTCATCTATCAACAACAGCCGGGACCGACGGCTTAACATGACCTCCGAAGCACGGAAAAAATCGAGATAGATAAACCCATCCATAGACAGGCTGCGGTCGACGTTGCTTAACCTGCGTGTTCGGTTAGAGTGACACGTGCAACGACGCCATAGAGCTCTCAATTATATATAGCAAACAATAATTACAACGACGAAATCACTTTTGAAAACACCCTATTACCAATTATTACATTGAGTGTTTATCTCTTTTTTTTACTACGTCGGGAGGCGTACAAGCATACGGCCCACCTGATGTAAAGCGGGTACCGTAGCCTATTAACGCTTGCGATATATTAAGTATCACTCGCGCGATGACTCCTCTGCTGGTTACACAGCAACTCCTTGGGAGCTTACTGGTGACCTCACTCACACGCAGGAACACAAAAACCCTCTAGGGAGTTCTTATTTGGCTGCGGTTTTCTGTGAGGTGGAGGTACTTCCCCAGACGAGCTGTTTTGATGCGCCCTACCTCTCTTAAAACATCCAGGCCAAACCAAACAGATATGTTCATGCACACAAATGTTTGCCTTGCGTGGAAATCGAACTCACGAGCTTTGGTGTCAAAGTCGCGTCATTCACTACTGAGCCACCGAGCTCGTCAATGAATTATTGTCGTGAAGACCGATACATTTCTCGTCATTGTATATTTAATAGTTTCAGCAGTAAAAAGACAATAGTTGATCGTTTTCGACTTAACAAGAACAATAATCATAATTACAAAACCCCTGTTAATGGAATATCTTACATAGGTACCAATGCTAATTATTACGTTAAGTTTTTATTAATTTATTATTTTCAGTACCAAGAGATTGTACATCATTTTATAGAATCATTCTTGGAAGGAAATAAAACTGGTACAATATATATATAAGAAGTCCACATTCGAAGAAATGTCATTCCACGCCAACGCTGATTATTAAAAATTTAATATGGTATGAAAAATTTATACCTTTAGCATACTAATACATTTAGCAGCAGTAAATGGATGGACAACTGCACGTGGTACACCCTGCTTGTCAACAGACGAGGGTCTGGCGAAAGAGAGCTAAGACAAGACGTTACTCCGATTGATTGAATGACGAGCTCGGTGGCGCAGTGGTGAAACGCGCTGTTACGCTACTTTGACACCTACGCACGTGGGTTCGATTCCCACACAGTACAAACATTTGTGTGCATGAACATGTCTGTTTGTCTTGGTCTGGGTATTTTCTATGTATAATAAGTATGTATTTACAAAAAAAAAAAATATTTACGTATGTTTATCAGTTGTCTAGTACCCATAACACAAGCTTCGCTTACTTTGGGACTAGGTGGCGTTGTGTAATTTGTCCGACAATATTTATTATTTATTTATTATTTATTGAAGTACCTCTACCTCACAGAAGACGGCAGCCAAATAACAACTCCATGGAGGGTTGTTGTGTTCCTGCGAGTGAGTGAGGTCACCAGAAGACGAAGTTGCAGTGTTGACAGCGGGGATGGCAACGCGCTAGCGACATTATATTTGTTCCTAGTGTTGATAGGCTACGGTAACCGGTTTACATCAGGCGGACCGTGTGCTTATTTGCTATCCGTCGAAGTATAAAAAAAAAACCAAAGCTATGTTACACAAACAGTAGGCTAAGTTCAATATCAGATAAGGAAATCGAAAAACAACATTATAATAAATGAGAAATAAATGACTCCAAACATATTTAACGATGTTCAGAGATTGAAATAGAAGATAAATATTTGTTTTGACTTCGCATGATATCGGCTGGGCTCATTCAAATACAAAGAAATGATCCAAGTCAAACTATTAGTTCTTTCAATATTATTATTCTTTTTGACACTGAATATGTAGTTGCGCCACAGCCAGAAAAATGAAAAAAAGCGACTGCCTAAGCCCTTAGGCAGTCGCTTTTTTGATTTTTGAGAGGTGTCGAACCTCGGCTTAGGGCGTCGCGAGCTAAACAATCGAATACGCGGGCTCATGCCTGTGAGGAGGGCCTATGAGGAGAGGCGCCCAGGTACCTGGGCTACTCGGTGCCTGGTGTATCGCGCAGAAGATTATTCATATATCATAATAATTTTACTGACTTTTGTTCGTCTATGTAAAAATGTCAGTTTGTCAAACACTGCATTAGAGTTTCAGTTGGATGGCTCGGTAAAGCTCCAAAAAAAAGGTTTCACTAGTTTGAAAATAAACAATAGATACAACTAGATTGGCAAGCAAGCATGCGGCCCGCATTAGATGGATCGTCACCGCAGCCTATTGACGCTCGCAACACCACGAGGATGTTATTCGCGCGCTGCCATTCTTGTGACCTAAGGCTGACGAAGCGTCACGGTACCCAGTAGATTCAAATTTTTCAACAATGCAATTGGCAAGTTAAAAAATTGGGTGAGTTGCATTATAGTCTAGAAAGTATACAGTTTAATTTGACGTTATAACAATTTTGACCAATTTATGATATAATATCAATAAAATTAGGTGTAAGTTATACTTTACCTCGGATGGTTAGAGCATATGATGTATAGGTACGTATACGTATATTTATCACATTTTTTCTTTAAAAAAAGGAGATGTAAGGTGAAGATTTTTACTTAAGACCATTTTTGATATAAGCCAAATTTAAAAAAAAAATCGGTCAAGTGCGAGTCGGACTCGCGCACGAAGGGTCCCGTACCACTATCTATAAAAACGGCAAAAAAATCACGTTTGTTGTATGGGAGCCCCCCTTAAATATTTGTTTTATTTTAATTTAATTATTTATTCTTAAAGTGAATATATAAATAAATATTCTATGAATATTTCAAGCGTCTACCTGTTGCCGTTATCAATATCTAGCAAAAACGAGCAAAAAAATCACGTTTGTTGTATGGGAGCCCCCTTAAATATTTATGTTATTCTATTTTTTAGTATTTGTTGTTATAGCGGCAACAGAAATACATCATCAATTTCAACTGCCTAACTATTACGGTTCGTGAGATACAGCCTGGTGACAGACGGACGGACGGACGGACGGACGGACAGCGAAGTCTCAGCAATAGGGTTCCGTTTTACCCTTAGGGTACGGAACCCTAAAAATGAAACGAGTTAGTTACTTAACTGAATGCATTAGATTAGCATTGCGTCGATTCTAGAAACTTTAATCAATGGTATAGTTTCCGCCAAACTTCTAGTTAGCTCTGAATCATCATCATACTACTCATCATACTTCTGCGCGTGCTATACGCGCAGAAGTAAGATATATGGAGTCACCTGCGCAGAGACATTTCAGAGCTAACTAGATGTTTGACGGGATCCACATAAGGGGTTCTCAGTGTGTATTGGTTAAGGGGTATCAGAAAATTGTAAGAGAAAATATACCTAGGACCAAATGATACATACATAGTATTTAAAATTTATTAAATACCACAATGTCTCCTGTCTCGACTACTATATGATACGATTCAAGGGAGAACTGGAGATGGTTTGACTTAAAAACATACAAATGAGTGACCTCACTCACACTTGATAGGTACTTAGTGAGTTAGTTTATAGTTTTCGATGATGGTGCTAATTTTGCTATAGAAATCCCTTTAATATATAACACCTAATACACCTTTACATAACACAAAGTAATAATTGGATTACCTGTCAATAGAATAAGTAAACAAAATAAATCACGCAGGTTAATTGAAGGAACACGCCCGTTGCGTCCGCGATTTTGTTCCATTTCTTTGAATTGTTAGACCCGATCATTCTTTCCAAAGTCGCGATTTGTCTTAGACGAGTCTATTTGCAGGAAAAAGGTCGAATAATAAATTGTCCGAATTTACTACATCTGTGTTCTAGTTTTGCATAATATATTTTTCCTTACAGGCTATAAAAGTTGTTATATGGAGAACATTTGTATAGTAGATCGAATATTAAGATATTTTTTTTTCAAAATTAAATTACTATGGTTTTTTTTTATACTACGTCGGGAGGCATACAAGCATACGGCCCACCTGATGTAAAGCGGGTACCGTAGCGTATTAACGCTTGTGATATATTAAGTATCACTCGCGCGATGCCTCCTCTGCTGCTTACACTGCAATTCTTTGGGAGTTTACTGGTGATCTCACTCACACGCAGGAACACAACAACCCTCTAAGGAGTTATTATTTGGCTGCGGTTTTCTGTGAGGTGGAGGTACTTCCCCAGGCTACCTCTCTTAAAAACCCAGATCTGCTTATTTCAGGGCATAGTTAACAGATTTAGGCTTTATGTTGCGAAAGTCAAATTACATGTAATTTGATTTAATCTGTCTTGAGTGTTACCACCGCCAATTCATTCATCGACTCGACCATACTCGACTCAACAAGCTCATGGCACAGTGGTTGGTTGCCACTGTGACACCGACGCTCGTGGGTTCGTTTCCTACACTGGATAAACATTTGCATGAACGTGTCTGTTTGCCTTAGTGTGGATATTATGAGGTACGGGGGCATCAAAGTAGCCCATATGTAGAAGTACCTCCACCTCACAGAAATACCGCAGCAAAATTACAACTCCGTGAAGGTTCATTGTATACCTGCGATCGAGTGAGGTCACCAGTAAGCTCCGAAGGAGTTGCTGTGTAAGCCGCAGAGATGGCATCGCGCCAGTGATACTTAATGTATTGGTAGCGTTTATAGGCTACGGTAACCCCTTTACATGAGGTGGGAAGTATGCTTGAATACCTTATTTTTAATTACCATCGCGCGCATTTTAATTTTTAATTACAGATGAGGCATCGCGCAATTGATACTTAATATATTACGAGTACAAGCGTTAATAGGCTACGGTAACCACTTTACATTAGGTGGGTCGTATGGTTGTATGCCTCCCGACGTTGTATAAAATGATTGTTAACATTTTTATTTATATATATATTTTTTGACACAAAGGGGATACTTGTGTATCGTAAAAGCGAATATATTTTTGTTTCTACTAGCATTTCCTTAGGCGAAGTCCTATGGGACTATTGACTTCCAATGAAATAAAGTGAATAAGACGGGTACATGCGCTTTCAGCAAAGCTCGCTCTATTTTGGCACAGATTCGTTTGCATGAAAGCAGTATTCTGTCCTACATTTCAAGCCAAATTCCTTTAAAATTTTTTCAGACATCATTCATTTAGTTTACTTTTATGTTTTTTATACAACGTCGACTCACAAGCATACGAAGCAGCGGATGTAAAGCGGTTACTGTAGCCTATGCATGCAATGATTAAGTATCACTACGCGTTATGCCGCGTCCGCTGTCAACACGGCGACTACTTATTAGCTTACTGCTGATCTCACTTACAAGCAGCAACGCAACAACAAAAGGAAGTTGTTATTTGCCTGCAGTTTTCTATGAGGTGGAGGTAGCTATTGCCCCAGACGAGCTACTTTGAGGCTTCCTACCTCTCTTAAAAACATCCAGACCAAGACAAACATACATGGTCGTGCACATAAATTTATGTCCTGTGTAGGAATCGAACGTTGGTGCTACGAGCGTTGGTGTCAAAGGAGCGTTACTAACTACTGCGCAACTGATCATAGTGCAAAAATAAACGTTTAATTGATCTCAGTTTTGTATCTACAGAGTAGGTCTGTAACGCGAGATGTTTTCGAGTTAGAGCAATCTATGACATTCTGACGGATAGACATCAAAGTTTTATTAATATGATTTTTTCTCTCTCTGAAGAAAATATTAGAGACATTTTCTAAAAATGAAATAAAAATATTTATTCAAAGCTCCCGATGATCATTATCTTTTGATAAAAGTAAATATTTGTAATTTTCAGTACCTCAATACAATCTTACATATAGGTATATAAATCTCGTGTCACGGTGTTGGTCGCATTCCACCGAAACGGCACCATTTTTTATGATTTTTATATGGTAGGTATGAGAATAGGATGTAAAGAATATTTCATAAAAAAAATATTAAAAAAAAATTATAAGAAATAATTTGTATGGCAGAATAACGTTTGCCGGGTCAACTAGTATAATATGAGCTACCTATAAAAATTAAGACGATTTTATTTATGAATCATATTAATACAGGGGATTTTTATTTTTAAAATGACTATATCGGAAACATGAGTTACATAAAATGCAGTTTAATAGTGTGAAGGTAATGCATCAAGTCTAATAGTGACAGTCCTAAACACAAAACCTAAAATGGTACGAACTTTCATGGTAACTTAAAGTATAATGAAATATGCAAAAAATATAATTTATGCGTGTCCAAAAACAGGTTAAACTTCATATTTTTTTCATTATATACATAAAGGGACAATGTTTCAAAAGTTTGTACAACAAATAAATTTGGAATGTTAGCCAACAAATAGCTACCTATCTCAGTAGTTCAAATTCGGAAGCTTATACTCGTTACTGCTCTCAAAGAATATCTTCGTCTGTTCTAGTTGACACTTGTGGGGTATATCCCCATATATATGTATATTAAAAAGTAATGCAGCTGGAAGTTGACTGCAGTTGCCACACTTTTCTTATACTCTGTATTAAACCTTTCGACGAATTTACCTTCCTTTCTCGGGTAATTTTGTACCTGGACCAAATGTACTATTTTAATAATTGAAGTTATACTTCTTTAGACGCGTTATGAAAAAATGATGACAGTGAAATTTTAAGATGCGCGCGCATCACTGTAACACAAAAGTAACAGGTTGAAGCTGCTAAATGTTTCACGGTATTACAGGTAGTTGGCGCTATAGTTAAAAATGTATAACATGTTGAAGCTGCTAAATGTTTCACGGTATTACCGGTAGATGGCACTATAGTATAGTTAAAAATTTGTACTTGACATTTGACTTGTATGTAATACATTCCATAAACATCGCCGCTACTACTTTAAAGACGTTTTTTTTTTAATTTTACTCCAATAACCCTTCTTATAAATTAAAATATTATTATTTAATATAATTAATACTAAATATTATTAAATTGTTCATGTTAAATATTTATTTAATGATGCTAAAGAAGTATAACATTTTTATATTTTTTTTTATATTTACCGAGAATAAATCTTAGGTAGTAGCTTTAAACATCTCTAAACATATACAAATATGAATGGATGTAACGCCAAACAATTGCAAAGGAGTTTTGAAATTGGTTAGGAATCGTGAAGACTCCGTTACATACAGAAATATCTCGCTTTAGACCTTTGTATTTATTTGATACTGGTAACTTAACCATGGCATAGCAGTAAACTAGACTAAAATACGCCAGTATCGAAATAACTCAGCCAATCAGCGAAAGCTGAGAGTTTATCAGATCTTTCGTAAATTCGTATCGATAAATTCCGGGTAGGCGCTCATTTACCGAATACCGGTTAATGGAAAAACCAAATGGAATGGAACAATTGGGTGTTTGTTATATGTATGAGGAAGTGAATGGATTTGTGGGGGAAAATAATTGAAATATATAAAACTCCCTTCAGTCCACATAGCATCACAATTGAAGGAAAAAAAGGTATATTTTCGTCGTTTTTAGTATTTAGTTGCGAGGAAGGATGATTTTTTTCAATAAATATCCATTTGCTTCAAGCAAAAGTCTTCCATTACAAGTAATTTAGTTTCTACAGCAATAAAAAAGGAGCCATTCCACAATATTATTCGTGTACAAAATATAATTTATTTTAGAAACTTATGTATTTAAAAAAAATATCTTGGAAGATCATTTTGCGTAAGAGAAATTTATTTGATTTACACTCCTTTACATTTGCTTCCGCCGCGCCACCTCCCTTTCGGTTCAGAGTTTCTTTCGTTGAAATAAAAATGCTTCTAAAATCAAGTTAGCGTTTGAAATTAATCAAGTATGTCTATCTGTCCATCATAATCATTTAATCCCAAATTGTGTAGACAAACTTGAAATCTGACAGCTATTCCACAGTTATTTGTTGTGCCAGATTGTAAGAAGCTATAAAAGCAGTTACTTTTTATTCAATTTGGCAACCTGTTTGCGTTCAAGTAGAGCAATATTCTAGGATAGAATTGTTCATTTTTTTCCTTTTCAATTTAAGCCCCCTTGCCGTAGCAGATTAAGTCATAGTTTGAGATGAACATACTTATACGACAGCTTTCATGCTGGAGTCGGGCCGGCTATGGAACTCATCTTTAATGTTAAAATTTAGGCAATTGTAGTGACATCTCTTTATTTCCTATTACGACCACGCGAACGATCAGGCACGTTTTTTATTTTTAAAGTAAAATCTTATTGCTCTCTCGTTTTAATTTTCACTTTGACCATTACCGAAGAAGAAATGCTGAAATGCTTGCCAAAAACTTTTTCAATTGCTATTACAATGCATTTACATTAGTGTAGCGTTACTAAAATAAAGATGTTAAATGGTTTTTTTTTATGTTGGCTCAGCATTGTGGCTCCGCTTCGCCTGATGGTAAGCGAAAAGAGGAGCCCAATTTGCAGCGGCAACTGAGAAAGGACTGTCCTGTCAGTTGACGCAAGTGCTTCGTTTGAAGGATCCCATATTGCAGGAAGGAGAAAACACATATGCAGGCAAGCCACTCCACTTTTTAATAGTACGACAGAGATAGGAGTTGTTGAACGTATTAGAAGAAATGTCCTCAGCAGTGGACTGATGACATCGCAAGCCTGCACGTGTGGTTCTATGACGGAAAGGAGAGGGTAAGAAAAGGGAAAACAGTTCTTCGGAGTACTCACCATGGCACAGACGGTAAAATATGGTTAGCGAGCCAACGTCCAATCTCATCAGTTTCTAGGTTTTTGGAATATATTATTGCATGCACTGAACCATGTTTAGATATTTATATTAAAGAGTCATCATCACTATATTCGCCATATATTGCATAATATAGGCCAGATCATTCACATAATCAGAACCCTATTTTCGTCTTAGCGTTCTCCCGTTTCCTAATCCATTAGGATTGACGCGGTCTGCTACCTAAGCTTAAAGATTTGTCGAAAATACTGATTTTGTCATTTTTGTATACGACTAACGTGGCAATCAAGCGTACGTCCCGCCTGATGATAAGCAGTTACCGTAGCCTATGGATATTAGCAACACTAGAGGTGTCACTTATGCGTTGCCGATCCTGTAAAAGCCTCTTCACACCTTCTTGAAGTACCCCATGCTGTAGTCCCTTAGGAAAATCTCGGCTGGGAGTTCATTCCACAACGTGAGAGAACAGAATATGGAGCGACCGTCGTCAAACCCCACAACCCAGAGGGAAAACCAGACCTTTCTTAGGTAAGGTCACACGTCTATCGAAATATAATTTTTGGACGTGCGGGTTTCCTCATGATGTCTTCCTTCACCGTCGAAAAAGAGCTAATTAAAAATATGTACATATATCCGAAAACACATAATCAGAACCCTATAGTATCCTGATATTAACATTACAAACAGCCTTTTGACTTTCACGAGCTCGGTGTCCCAGTGGCTGATAATGCTACTACGACCTTAATGCTCGTGGGTTCCATTCTCACACAGGACAAACATTTGTGTGCATGCACATGTCTGTTTATATAACGTCGGTGGCATACAAGCGTACGGCCCTCCTTATGTAAAACGGATACTGTAGCCTCAACGCTTGTAATACATTAATTATCACTGACACGATGCCACCTCGACTACTAATACTCCTTAGGTACTGGTAACCCTCGCAGGAACACAACAACCCTCCTGGAAGTTGTTATTTAACTGCGGTTTTCTGGGAGCCAGAAGTGCAGAGGGGCTACTTCGATGTTCCTTACCTCTCTTAAAAACATTCAGTCAAAACCATACTTTCAATTGTCTCATTTCCACTTACTTATTCAACGATATATTAATTGTTCGAGAGCTCGATGGCGTCGATGAGCGTGTCATTCTAACTGAACACGCAGGTTAAGCAACGTCGACCACAGCCCGTCTATGGATGGGTTTATCTATCTCGAGAATCACCGTACATTGGAGGGCACGTTAAGCCGTCGCTCCCATGACAGTCGTTAAACTAAGTCAGTGGCCCTCGGGCGGCTTGAAAACACTGGCCAATCCGCATTTGAGCAGCGTAGTGGAGTATGCTGTAAAACCCCTTCGGTTGAAGGGGGACCCGTGTCCCTGCAATGGGATGAGTAAGGGTTGATGTAGATATTAATTGTTTGCGTTGACCTTTAATTTATTGTGATATTCCTCATTTACCTGCTAATTTATTCAAAGGTCAATTGAACATTCTCCTTGTGTACCTCACAATATTACACACGTGTACAATAGTAACGCGTTCGTATTTCTTTCTCAAAGTAAATGCTTTAATGTAAAATGTGGATGATGTTACTCATTTTCACGCGCCCCAATTCTATGAAGTTTAGGACATACCTGAAAGAGAGAGAAAAAATGAATTAAGTTCCTTGTTCAATGTTTATGTAGAAGGGAAAGAACTGACTAAGTTTAAATAAATAAACAAAAAATAAATATTGTCAGACAAATTACACAGCGCCAACTAGCCCCAAAGTAAGCGAAGCTCGTGTTATAGGTACTAGACAACTGATAAATATACGTAAATACATTTTTTTTGTAAAACATACTAATTATACATAGAAAATACCCAGACCAAGACAAACAGACATGTTAATGCACACAAATGTTTGTACTGTGTGGGAATCGAACCCACGACCGTTGGTGTCAAAGTAACGTAACAGGGCGTTCTACCACTGAGCCATCGAGCTCTAGTTTGTTATTATTCATTAGATTTTTTGTAGTCTCGTCATCTCAGCCCGTGTTCGTCTACTGCTGAACATAAGCCTCCCCTCTAGATTCGCCTCTATCCTGTGCCACCTGCAACCATCGACTCCCTAAAAACCTCTTGAGGTCGTCGCTCCATCTAGTAGGGGGTCGTCCCACACTGCATGTGCAAATACGCGGACGCTATTCGAGAACATTTCTTCCCCAGCGGTTATCGGCTCTACAAACTATGTGGCCGACCCACTGCCACTTTACCTTGCTTATCATGTGGCCTATGTCGGTTACCTTAGTTTTACTGCGTTTTGAAGTCTATAATCACAAATCTAATGAGATCATCAACATCATATGAATTTTTAAAATAAGGGTAGTAATACTAGTCGTATCCAAAATTATTTTACTATATTTCTTCCTAACAAGTGAATAAATGATCAATTCATCGATTAGTTCATCCATGACTTGACCATTTTACCTTACAAAACGAATGGAAGAACAAAATGCACCTACCCCGGAACAGAAGTACAAAAACTAACGATTTAAAAATCGTGCAGATTTTTGTTCTAAAAAATACCAGCTTGCAGTACAAACTTTATTACTAATATATACTATATAATACCTTCTATATAAACTAACATAGTATAATATATAAACATGTGGACGGTGTTATTTAGGATAGAACAAATAGCAACTCCCTAGAGGGTTGTTGGGTTCCTGCGTGTGAGTAAGGTCACCAGTAAGCTCCTAAGAAGCTGCAGTGTTAACAGCAGAGGTGGCATCGCGCGAGTGATACTTAATGTTTTGCAAGCGTTTATAGGCTACTGTAACTATTTTACATCAGGTGGCCCGCATGCTTGTATGCCTCCCGACGTCTATAAAAGAAAGACATAGCTCAAGGAAGAGAATAAGCATGTGGAAGAATGCATCATTAAACATTTGTTACAAACAAGGTGATTAATGAAGTTAATAGAGTTTGAAATGAAATCATTAAGCAAACATTTTTATTTACCTTTATCAAAGTTCTCGAAGGTACGAATACGTGAGAAGAAAAAGTTAAGTTCTGGACTTAGCTACTTGTTTCCCAGACAGTTCGATTTTCAATATGAAATTTCGGTTTTTGTTATTATTGAGCAGTTCTTGCAATTTAAAACAAAAAATAATAATTATACATGCGTGTAACATACAATATTATCCTTTAAATTCAACTTTTCATATATTATCACATTTTTCAAATCAGCTATAAATGCTTATCATAACTTGAATCATCTAATTGATAAATTTTGTGAATGTGACTAAGCCAGTTTTCCCATTGGCTATATCATTATATTGAATATGATTCTTTGATATTAATATACATACGTATTAAACAAGTCTAATAGTGGTAACCACATGAAATTTTTTACCAGAGGGAGACTTTGTACAAAAGTCGTCTGCGTGGGTACCTCTGTCTCACCTATTTCTATCGCCAAGCAGCTATATTTATATAGCTGTGTTCCGGTTTGAAGGGTGAGATATGGCAGAGAAATTACTGGGTACTGTGAAGAAACATCCTTAGGTCACAAGATTAGCAGCGCGCGAGTAACATCCCCGTGGTGTTCGAGCGTCAATAGGCTGCGGTGACCGCTTACCATCTGATTCGGGCCGCATGCTTGTTTGCCAATCTAGTTGTATAAAAAAAAGAAAAATGAACAAGTGAATGAATAATATTAAAATGCAAAGTAACAATTTAGTTGACGCCATTTGTAACACTGGCGAAAACATGGTTACCGTTTTCCCTCAATGCTTCTGCTTTACACCGCATGGTAATAATTAAGATATACGAGCGATATGCAACATTAAATGTTGCAGTACTACCAAACGTTAAGATATGAACGAATAATTTTCTTATTTCTTTTATGTTATTATTTCTACATAGATGCTGCCCTAGACGCACACACAGTAACAGGATAAAGCTGCTAAATGTTTCACGGTATTACCGGTAGATGACACTATAGTTAAAAATGTATAACATTTGTACTTGACATTTGACTTCTACGAGTATGTAATACATTCCATAAACATCGCCGCTACTACTTGAAAGACGTTTTTTAATTTTACTTCAATAACCCTTCTTATAAATTAAAATATTATTATTTAATAAAATTAATACTAAATATTATTAAATTATTAATGTTAAATATTTATTTAAGGATGCCAAAGAAGTATAACTTCCCACGCGCGTACATAAGTACACGCACCCATTTTTTATACATTTCCAAATACAACAGTTTCGCTGGCATGGGGGGAGGGGCGCACTTGAGTGTAACAAAAATTTACACTTTTAATATAATTCTTTCGCAAACGGATCACTATATCGAAAAATGATCTTCCCAAACATTCGATGTTTTTAAAAAAATCTATCTAACGACTCTCAATACTACTACTACTGGGATGGAATAAAAACATTCATACCCACTTTACGTGTAGAGGAGGTACCACCAAAAAAACTTTTATTTCAAGATTTTATTTTACCACTTTGTTAGCATAGGTAATAAGTACACTGAGAAAAATAGAAGTCGTCATTACGGATAAATTATGCGGAGTTCCGATATTTTCATCTATATTCACGAAAAAAACCGATCAACAGTCCTTATGGGTAAATTAACCGAAAGTCCTAATATTTTGTCATGAATTTGTATCAGTGAACTATCAGTATAGAGAACGTTTAAAATGCTTGCAAAACCCAATAATAATACGTGAAGCGTCATGATGAATTATCGTGCTGACTGCAGGCTACAACTTTCGTAGAACATTACGGTACTGTTAATTAGTCTACGCATCACAGCAAATCGTCGTGACGGTTATTATTATTTATTGTGATATTTGTCATGCGTATTGACACTATGTCGGTATTTTCAGGATAGAGCCTTGCTCTGTCTTGCTATATATACGGTATCTTCCCAATAATATTGCATGATGTTATGACATTGTGCCAGTACTGTAATGATAGATCCTTGCTCCGTCCTGAAATATTTGTGGTACCTAGCTAATAATTTTACGTGATGTCATGACATTGGGTCTTTAATTTTTGGATAGAGTCTTGGTCTATCTTGTTATATTTACAGTATCTTACCAATAATTTTTCGTGATGATATGATATTCTGCCAGTACTGTAATGATAGATCCTTGTTCTGTCTTGGTATATTTACGGTACCTATCCAATAATTTTACGTGTCGTAATGACACTGTGTCAGTAATTTAAGGATGTATAATCGATATTTTACCGTTAATTTTGCATGCTATCATGACGTTTTGCCGACACTTTATAGGACTTCCAGATGATTCTGCAGTATACAGGGAGTAATATGATCACCACAAAAATTTCAGGAGGTTGTTCCGACCAACAAACGTTCACTATGGGACCAGCTCTAAATCGTGAAAAATCGAAATGTTTGAGGCAACTAATTTATTTTCGCAATTTCAGAGTTGGCCCATAGTGAAAATTGTTCGATGGTCTGAACTATTGAAATTTTTGCGGTGATCAAATTACTCCCTGTATCCTGCAGAAGCCCTGGAAGTGCAGTAAAGTATCGGGCAAACGTCATGATAGCATGCAAAATTAACGGTAAAATATCGACAATATTTAAAACAATTAAATTATACATCCTTATAAAATATCACTGACACATACATTTATTTGAATTTTACGTGATCAATAAAAAGCTATTTAATTTACTTACTTTATTAAAAAGTGGTAGGTACTTAAATTAGATTACAGCGTGGGAAAAACATTGGGTTAACGTCTATAAAACAACTATATTATTAGTGTACCTAGACATGGTAAATTGCTAGGCATATTGTAAATTGTAGGTTGATTGTAATTTATATTATATGCGTCCTAGGTAGATCGTAAAATGGGGATTTAAAAATTCGATTGTAGGCGAGCTCGCTAGGCATTATTGTGCATATGTGTGTGAGTTCGGCGCTAGAGTAGCGGGAGGTGTCCGAAATGTCATCGTTTGTGAGTGGATTACGCGGGTTTATTTCTAATTAGAATAATGTAATGAATATTTTGCAAAACCTGAGGTTAATTATGGCAAATATGAATTACAGGTCACATGTCGGGTTTGTGACAGTTTTACCTTTCGGAAATTTATGTCCTCTTTTTTCTCCGAGCAAAACGGGACTGCGCAGCACTGCGGCATGCTCGATATTTTTACGGTACTACATATGATTTAAATAGGTATAAACTTTGTTTTCACGCCCGCGATAACAAACTTTGACAGCTATTTCAGAATCTTAGTCGATAGTGGCGCCAACTGGTGAGCACAATAACGGTTGCCCTCATTGACGCTTTTAAATTTAATTTGGAATAATAACACAACCTAAATTTTGAATGAGCTTTACAGTCTGCCTAGGTCGTTTGTTATCAGCCTAGGCATATTATTTATAATCTACCTGCGATAGACAGTTTCAATTACAATTTTAAAAGAACTTTAGAGTAAGTTAACAAAACAATACAATGGCCAAGCAAACAAATGTCATTGGAAGTTCAATCCAAACATTAAGGTTGAAACAGGTGAACCAGATTCTTAACTAGCAAGAGACAACAATTGCAACATTTAGTATAAAATTCAATTTGAGTGAATAATCACTGACAAGCCAACCCATTTATAGCAAGTGAATATAAAATTATAAGCCAAAGGCATAACCATCAGCAATGTAATAACCTAAGAACAAAATAATGTCAGTGATTCTTCTGAGCATAGAATAACACAAAATACTCAAACAAAATGGTAAAATCATATTTCCAAAATCAATAAGCAGTAGGAAGCAAGGTCACGTAATACAGTAAATTGTTACCAAACAAAAAAAAATAAACACTAGCCAGTTAGTGAAAAGCTTACTTAAAACAAAATACTTAGGTATTATTTTAAATTATTGCTAGCTTGCCCATCTAGTATTCAAATTATAAGTAAGCCAAACAAAATAGAGAATAAAATAAATTCTAGACTAATACAACAATTGGTTCCTCAAGAACGTAAAATTGGAGAACTGAATTCAAAGTTATACACAACACAAGACAAATTCAAGTATCTCCAAAATCCGAACACAAAATTACTCAGTACAAGTGCAAAGTACAACTAGCAAGGTTCGGGTATCCAACATCAGATTTTCAATCAAGATTACTTTTATTTACATATAAAATTTATGACCAAGTTTATACCAAAATTATATATTATATTTTACCAATACGAATTGTATTGTTGGAATGTAGTGCTATTTCTTAATAACTTTTCGCGACGCTTAGCTAATTTGGGCAGCACGTCACAGGAACTGAGTGCATAAAGGATAAAGCCGTCCCTAAATTCAGTATGAGATGGTTTCCTGGCTCCTTTTTTCTTTACTAGGGGAATATTAATAATAAACGGCAGCAGAAGAAGACTGGCACTGATTTCTGTTGCCTCGTGGTTTTCTGTAACAAATTGAAATATTTCATTATGCTTTAAACAGCAAAAAATTGTTCTGCACAACTCAAACATAGTCGGTTTCTTTCTATAGCTGTCAAATCTTTTAAATAATGAACATCATGTATTTTTTTTTTATCAAACCCTTTTCAAAGATTAATTTATTCTCCACTAGGACTATGTGAAAGTAAGTTCATCTTCACAGATGGCATAAAGCAAACTAACATACCTAACCAAAAAATCAAATATGCAGTGTGGAAAGAACGAAGAACTTAAAAAGTGTAGATGCTTACCATCAATTACATCCATCATTATCATCATTACATCCACCAATACCATCATTACAAGAAACTCTTGGATTGCTTTCTTTATGGTAACATCTTTGGTTGTGGCTACTTTTGCTGCAGCTGGTTCATTAATTTTCTTTGTTGAATTTGAAGCCGTGGTCCTCTGGGTATATGCATTGCTTATCTCTTGACGCCATAAGAATAATTTGCTTTTAGCCGCAACCAGTCGCCAATCGGACCAATTAGCAAAGCAATTTCACTTTCCCCAAGCCATTGGAGTGTTGTTATATCAATTCGTGCTTCTAAAACATGCAACAAATTTTGGTTTAGTTAATTAAATAATACTTAGAAAGCCCATAAGACGATTTTAGTTAGAGTTTGTGCCTCTCTGACCACTATAAATTATGGTTGTGAACTATGTATATATATATATATATATATAATATATATATATATACATATGTGTTTATGTATGTAGGTAATTAGTCAAACCTGTGAAATTATAATTTCTCTAGTTGAATTAATTATTATTGCATGGTTTTTTGTCTTTGTTTCATACAATATTAATGTCCAATTTAAATTATTATTCTATTGGAGCATTACCATTTATTTGTGTATAGCAATTGTCAACTTAATGGAAACCTGTCCATGATATTGTATGAAATTGAGGCGAATGACAAAAACCGAGCAATTGTAAATTAACTACGAAATTTTTCGGGCTACTATAATCCTACCTATACTAGCTAAGAATAATCAAGGACCTCAACATACAAATGATGCAAACACACAATCCCAATAGGCACACACAGCAGACACTATCAATCCGTTAAGCTTACACCTGCAATGTGATTTTTGACTCTCATTATCAATGGGATATTCAATCAATGATTAATCACCACCTTTGCATCCTTCTCTCTTCTGCCACCATCAGTCAGCATCATGCAACCTCAGGCACTCACTTATTTTACTGAAATTAGGTAGTACAATGTTATAAAACAGACAATTTTACCCAGCAATCTATAGTTTTAGTAAAAACACTTTTAGTTAGTAAAAGCAACACTGGGTTACCTATTGAATACTGACTGAATAGAAGAAAATAAACTTACCTACGCGCAAATGCAGAAACATAATCTAGCAATACCCATTTCATTATCAAATCTGTAGTATACTGATCCACCTGGTGTTAGATACGTATTCTTGTTGTAGCTAAGTACCGGGTGATTCTGATTGATACAGGTTAGAATTCTGCCACATGTCTCTTAAGTAAGATGAACCTAAAAACAAACACAAAATGTTATCTTTTACCAACACCAATATTCATATGAGAAATAAAGAATCTTAAACCGTATAAAGGAATCCATATTTTTTTAGCATTTTAGCTAAACACCATTGATTTACTACTTAAGTACTTACCAAGTAGATAGATGTAATCATGGTATAATAATATACTACGCCTACTGTTTTCTTGGATCATGGATGTAATGTAGATGTAGACTTCAATTCACAAAAAAAATTCAATATAACAAAATGGCATGGCACTCAATGTTGCCAGATGGCTGCGTAAAGTTCCCCATTAAGTTATTCAAAATCTCTTCAAAAATTTGTTCACATTATCCTTTTCGTAACCTTCAAAGGGCATTGAAAATGCATTTGCCTAAAATAATAAAACATTAAGTATACGAGTATATCTATATAAAGAAGCACTTTAATTTTTTAAACCAATGAAGAATTAGGTAGGTACATTAGGTATTAAAAATAAAAAAAAATGTGCGTCTCGGGACGCCCGACAGAAGTGATAACTTAAACTAATCCGCTGCCGCATGCGTGAGAGAAAGGGAAGCCACGCATACGGCAGCGGATTAGTTTAAGCGCCTCGTTACGTAACGCGTTACGTTTTACCCTCCCATAAGAAGTTATCACTTCAAAAAAAACAAAATAAAGTAACAATATGAACAGTAAAAAGATCTTTAATTCTACAAAAACTTCCTACCCACTACTAATATTATTAATGTGAAAGTTAATTAGTTACACAATCACGCCTAAATGACTGAATGAATGAAAAAATTAATAGCATAAATAAAGCATGAACCCACATTAAACGCGGGCGAAGGCGCGGGCGGTCACTAGTAATATTATAAATGTGAAGTGCATATTTGTTTATTTATTTTCTCAACCACGCTTAGGCGACTGAAATCTGATATTACGGGTAGAAGTATTTCATGTCCTGGACTAGCGGATACTTTTTAGCCCCTTTTTGTCAATATTTAAAAAAGTCGCGTTTATGTACTACTCACTAGTAATGCTATAAATATTATGTTCAACAATGAATTGTTTTTCTCTTATATACCTATCTATCAATCTAGATACTATTATAAAATTGTAAAAGAGCCGTATCTGTACCTTAGAGATATTCCAGAAGAAATAGGTGCGATAAGATACTGGGACATAACTGAGCCAAAATAAGATATTTTTATCCCGGAATTCCCACGGGAACATACTATGGCCGTGTCTTCTTAATCTGGCGATCCTATTCTAAAGCCGTAAATGAGCTGTGTCTGTATACTGAAGATAGATACTCCAGAAAAAATATGTGGGATAGGATACTGGCAACTGACACCGTAACTGAGCCCAAAAATATTTCCTTTTTTTAATTTTTTATCTGTTTTTCTGTTTGTCCGGGCATCACGCTAAAACTACTGGAGAGATTTTGATGCAGTTGTTTCTGCTTATTGTCTAACTTAAAAACTGAGATACTTGGTATCTCGAAATTCCTACGGGAATGGTGGCGTTTTCTTATTCCACGGGAAGTCAGTCTAGAGCGTATCGAGGATTCCAACTTCCATACCACGTATACTCAAGACCACATCAAGCTATACACTTGTAACGCGACATTAGACCCTACATCTATTGAAATATATAATCACGGATGGTGCTCCAAAATCGCAAAAAAAGTACCTACTTATTTATTTCATATATGTATAACTAGAAAGACAGTAACAATTTTCGGACTTCTTGTGCCGTAAGACCTTGCTTCTTACGTTTCATAGTCCTAGGCAAAGTAAACAAAAAGTACCCTAAAGATTTTGAAAATTACCCATTACCTAAAATATCTTTTTAATTCGGCAACACTAAGTGTTTTGCTAATACAGACAGGTTATTCCCTTCCCGGCGAAGTATCGTAACGATCACGGTACTTTTTGGTTCTGTTATAATGAAACGTCATGACGGTCATGATACTTCTTCGTTAAGTACTAACAAAATATTATGAATCATGTCAAAATACCATTACAAACTGAAATTTCTTAGTGAAGCATGACGATTTTATATGATGTTCCAATATAAAATCGTTATACTACCGATGAAATGTCATGAACAACACGATACGCTATCAAGCTAAAGGAACGTTATTTCTACGGGAAAGTATGATTATATTTTAGGAAGATTTATGAAATATTGGAATATTCCCAATAATTTTCTAGTGTTATGTCACGATGAAAATAAAGTAATGGAGAGTTGTATTCTCATTAAGTTACCTTTAAACAATCGTGATTACTTATACGATAATGTGATGGAATTACAATTTTCATAAACGATCGTGCAAAATTAGCGTTACTTTCATTTATGTTTTTCAGTACAAGGTTCGAACTTAATATCAATAAATTCCTAACAGAAAATCATGCTTCCCTTTAAAATAATGGTAAGGAAGTGAAAAAAGACAGGTCTAAGGATTCTGAGGAAGCATCATGATGCATCATGAACTACAATCGTTGCGTAATGTAAACCTGTTGGTATAAATCGACATATTTTCGTGAAATTGACATTATTTAAGTATCACAATTAAGAATCGTTATTCCTGATAATATTTAATGAAGAACGGAACCTAGTTTTTTCAGTGTATACATGGCAAACTACAGCTTTCTAGTGTCGAGCGTCTCTGAGCTACGCTGCGGACAGATGGACGGACGGACAGACAAACGGACATAGCGAAACTATAAGTGTTCATTGTTTTACGGAACCCTTAAAATGAGCCCACTCTCTTGACCTTGAAGACCGTCTCTGATTTGAGAGTTTTAAGAAAGCTCCAAATGGATGCTTAACATTTTGTCTGACGGATGCATATGTATAAATTGTTTATTATTTATTTAAACTTTGTTTTTTTGGTTTGGTTTTATATTGTATAAATTAACAAAATAAATAGTCTGGTAGTAACCGTTTCCACACTGTGGTTACTACTGTACATACCTGCATGGAAATATACCTACGAAATTTCTTCCACAATCCAACAAAATAACATCCAATACCATTTCCGTATGCCTCGTATTAATTAACTAAATAAATATCATCTGAAGAGGCATCTTTGGATATATTCGAGATATCTTAATATTGTTTTTCATATAACATAGCCCGAATTAGGGTTGGCATAGTAACGTGTTTGGGAAAATTGTGAAGTGAAAAGGGTTCAGTTAATTCAATTATTCGTCATGTTCGGTTGTCGAATTAGATTGAGGAAAGTGTAGAGCAACTGTTTGGGATGTTTACAAGAGAAAATTAAATGATACAAAGCAATATCTTAATGTTTTATGGGTGTCAATTCCATTACTTTCCTTTTTGAAGGAAAATATAGAAAATGTAACCGTCGTTAAAACATAATCCCGACACTCTGCAGGATACTATTCGGATTCTGAGTGTACCCATTCGCAAAATGAAACTTTTGTTACAAGAAAAAAATTGTATCTAAAGTCTCAGGATTTGGTAATAGAATCTTCTTCCTAGGGTTATACCGTTTCCTAATTAACAATTATAAAAATATTATATAAGCATTAGCGGGATTCTTTCGACTAAGACTGCCGTCATGCCTCCACAAGCCAGAAGATGACTATGTGTGCCCTAAACTTACCACATGTCATACGGCTGCAAGTCATTCGAAATATAATTTCTTGACGAGCTTGGTGGCGCAGTGGTGGAACGCGTTGTTACGCTACTTTGACACCAACGCTCGTGGGTTCGATTCCCACACAGTACAAACATTTGTGTGCATGAACATATCGGTTTGTCTTGGTCTGGATGTTTCAAGAGAGGTAGGGCGCATCAAATTAGCCTGTCTGGGGAAGTACCTCCACCTCACAGAAGTCTGCAGCCAAATAACAATTCCCTGGACGGTTGTTGTGTTCAAGCGAGTGAGTGACGTTACTACCTCACGGAAAACGTCTGTTTGTCTTGGTCTGGGTATTTTCTATGTATAATAAGTATGTATTTGCAAAAAAAAAAATGTATTTACGTATGTTTATCAGTTGTCTAGTACCCATAACACAAGCTTCGCTTACTTTGGGGCTAGACAGCGCTGTGTAATTAGTCCGCAAAAAAAAAAAAATTTTTGAACGCGTGGGGTTTACGATTCACTGCCTTCACTGATCGATTTTGATGCCGATCAAGTATAATTACAAATATATACACATAAACCCGAAAACATGAATTTAGCGGTAATGCCCACAGCAAGATTCGAACCAGTCGGAAGTCGGAACCGGAAAATCGGTTATTATCTACTAGACAGTCGGTGATCTTGGATTTAGTAGCAAAATGAATTAAAATAGTTATAATAAACCGTAGTAATTTCCTAAGGCTATCTCAGAGTTTCATTATCATGTGATGGATGAAAGTCGCACCATGAAGGCTCTGGAGAAGGAATTTTGACTTCGGAACCCTAACAATATAAAATAAAATATTAAGGCGGCCCTTTCCCGTGTTCATTTTCAATCAAACACTACGGGTTTTCATTGTTTGACGTACTATTATAAACATTTGTAATCACAAATTATAAGCTAGTTAATATCATGTCAAATAGATATAGAATTTTATATAAGCAAAATAATAAAATTTTAATACATAAATTCAAATAAAGCTCCCAAATTATCACTTTGCTAGAAAAAAATTGCCTAAACTTCATGTGTTCACATTAAAAGAAAAAATACGCTTCGTAGAAGTGCAGCAAATGTAATGGAAATTATAAATTACCAGTAATTCATTGTTTTTTCACAACCTTGTTTTTTTACTTTTTCAAAACCACTTTTATATGGAAACACCGCCACTAACTGCAATTAGATTTTCAACTATTTTATATATATATATCCAAAAAGATTTATTATTCAACAAAAGATAACAATCTTTATAAATGTATAAGAGCAATAAATGATAAAATTGAGTCCAAGTAGAAGTAAAATATCAAGAAAATTTACAATTTAAAGAGTACCTAAAAAGAATTATTGAATCCCGGATCCATCTTCAAATCCGAGGAGTTTGGATGTGGTGTTCCATTTATGGCGAGTACCACGGATACACATGCTGGTAGCTCTTATGGTGGAAATGTAGATACGAGTTCGTAACCAACCTGTCACAACGCTATAATGTCGGTGCCACCGGTCAGCTAAAGTTTCTGCAAGGTTTTTCATGAAAGATGACATTTGGGGAGCAAAGATTCCATCAACAGAAATTACGAGTGGAGTGAATGTGGCATGTCTAGTCTCACATAGATCTAAGTATTTTATTTTCTTTTCGTCTTCTGCCGATCGGAGAACACTGGTGACGGGGCGTGATAGGTAAGAGGGAGCGTCAGTGTCAACGACACGTATATCAAACAACGCCTCCCTCTGCAATTTTATTTTTTACATTTTAATTTTAATTTTTTACTTTTTCAACTATTTTTGATCTAGGTGGAAAAGCCCCACTTAATATACCCGTATTAAGACTTTGTTGTCACATATTCAGTTTCCCTTTGAAGTTATTGTGAGACGGCCCCAATTTCATAAGCTCGCCGTGGGAACAAACGCGTGTGTGCTCACAAGAAAAATTACATGGGAATGAGTTATATGTAAATTATGTACGCTATTTGTTCGGGATGCAATGTGCTTTTATAATAAAAACACAAAGTAGATTTGAGATTATTCTGATATATTCATACCATTTGTTTAACTATATTGAATAAGTAATTAGTTACTACTCTTAATTCTTATAATTTACTTATTGTGGTTGAAGGAAATTCTGAGTACTAACATCACCTTTAAAGTCAATGCAAACCTTAATTGCACTAATTGCTGCTTAGCTAATTAGCTAATTGGGTAGATTTGCGGGTTAGATTTGACTTGAAGTTACCTATAACTTCAAGTCAAATCTATCCCGCAAGGATTTTGGCGTTAAGTTATATATCCCTTGCAGTGTACGCAGACAGAACCGAGCGCCACATGACTTGGTCCTTACACACCTGACTTGCTTCTTTAACATTCATAGCTTTTCTCATGCACATTCCGTTGATTAGATAATGCTAGAAAAAAGTGGTAGATTATATTTATAATAACTAAAAAACCGACTGACTGAAGAACTACGAAGAATACGCCAACACTCAGGCAATATGATATAAACTACTTTGAGAAAGCACATAAAATAACCACCAATTAGTTCATGCGAACTAGCTCTGGTCATCATCTACTCAATAGATATACTATATATATATCTACGTTAATAGATGCATGCCTTAGCTGCCATGACTAACGGGTAAACAGGAACCACATACACTTGCCACCGTTGCTGCCCTAATTTTTAAAAATACCAACTTTCCTTCGCGCAGAAGACCGCAAAAAGACCGGTATGAAGATTTTCATACCACGTCGAGTGGTGAACAAGGCCAATGGTGAAAAGATACTAACTTAGGGCATTTTATTGCATGCATATGGTGTATAAGTCATTAATTAGTATGTTTTCAAAACACAATTTAACAAAACGTGAAAATAAATCTATAAAACAGTTTAGGCTCTAGTGTTGATCTATTTGCTTTTTGAAAACTATCTGTTTCATATTTTTTTTAGTTTAATGTTTAACACAAAAGTAGAATTAAAGTGTACTTCATAGGTAAGATGTTGAAACGTCATAGCACAAACCAATTTACCACTTGACCGCGCATGAAAGCCCGCCTCGTTCACCAAAACTTTGTTGTAGCGCCTAAACTTTTGACGAGCTCGGTGGCTCAGTCGTGAATGACGCGACTTTGACATCAACGCTCGTGGGTTCGATTCCCACACAAGGCAAACATTTGTGTTCATGAACATGTCTGTTTGTCTTGGTCTGGATGTTTCAAGAGAGGTAGGGCGCATCAAAGCAGAGTCTGTCTGGGGAAGTACCTACACCTCACGGAAAACCGCAGCCAAATAACAACTCCCTAGAGGGTTGTTGTGTTCCTGCGTGTGAGTGAGGTCACCAGTAAGCTCCCAAGTAGTCGCTGTGCAAGCAGCAGAGGAGACATCGCGCGAGTGATAATTAATATATCGCAAGCGTTAATAGGCTACGGTACCCGCTTTACATCAGGCGGGTCGTATGCTTGTATGTTACATTCGGCGATTTGTGCTTACGCATTTGGGCAATGGGAGGATATTTTCATCAATAAGCCGATAAACATCCGAGGTTGATCCGTGAAATATTCAATGAGGACTGCACGTTCTACTTTATTCTCCGACCCGTAACAGTCAGTTTATTGACTATAGAAAATCTTGTCATCGAGTCTCCATAGCTAAGTTATATATTCCGTTCACTCATTTTAGAAGAAACACAGGTATCATTGTCAAAAGGTAACAAATGAAATAATAGATAGAGATCATTTTCCGTTTATATTAATGTGAATAGACTTATTTATAAACTGACAAATGTAATAAAAACACAACATAAAAGACTTTTCCTTGCGTTATGTCCAATTTTGTCAGAAAATTTCCTACAAGTTTTTCCCTTTCGCTATTTAAAGCCTCAAGGAAATAAAACACTAGAACTGTCACTAAAAAAGCGGGTCATTCGCTGAAAGTGACAAAGAACAAGTGACGCGAAAAAGCCTAGTTTCTAAATGACGGGAATTCCCACGTCTGTCCCCTTAAATTGTCTATAAATGGAACTCTGTACGTTCCATTTTACTGAGTGTCGTTTTAGCAAAAAGTGACGGTCTCGTATTAAGTTCCGTGGCACGTTCTTGGCTGAAGTTAGTGTAGCGGGACACTAGCTTCACTAATATTTGATTTTTTGTCTCCTCTACAGAATATTTGCTCATTTCGTCTTACTGCAGTTTTGGTCAAAATGCATTATAAAATGCTAGAGTGGGCGATGATCAAAATACATTACAAAGCGCAAAATTAGCCAAATTTTAAAATAAATTTGTGACAGTGATTTTCTTTGAATTCAAGATGTAGATATTCTTTTTTTATTCCAATCAACTAAACCGATGAATTGGAAACTGATTACTATTTTATTTCTTAACGGTACAACGATTTGTTTGATGAGTTAGGAAATGAACGAATCAACTGTTTTTATTTCTAATGGAACAACTATACACGCAAGTTAGTCTATTAGTAAATAATATCAATTATTTACAATGCATGGCAACTGTAATCTACATACACAAAATAAATCAGTACTATTTTCTTCTCTATTTGTCAACAGATTTTCTTACTGTGACTGTGGCTGTCGATCCGACTACAGGATCAGAGTACTAGACGTTGTTTCCCTAAAACTATTCACTGCTGTGTTGGACGATGTTTTCAAGCTAAGCTTAACTGGAAGGAAAACGGCAACAGCATCAACGGCGAGTATATGACTCACATTCGATTTGCTAATGATATAGCAGAATTGCTGGAGGATCTTGCCTGATACACTTCTGATTATTGAATCTGAAATTTTATGAAAAATACAAAATACGTGATGCAAGTCATCATAAAATTAAATGTTTTTAACAATAAATCTGTTATGATTCTGCGTTAAATTAGTAGCGTAACGCCTGTAGACCGTGTGCGCAATGATGATATTAGAAAGAGAGCGTCGGTGTTAAAATAAGAAGAGGCATGCGGTGCTTCGGACATGTGTAAAGAATACAGGAAGAAAGAATTACGAAACAGATAAACAACACAAAAATGGAAAGATGTAGGAGCCGTGGACGGCCAAGAATTATCTACCATGATCAAATTGATCGTGTTCTATCAGAAGGTCATGTCAGGAGCCTTAGTAACCGACGAGCGTGCATGAGAAGAGCAATGAATGTTAAAGAAGCAAGAGAGGCAGAGAGAACCGAGCGTCACATGACTTGATCCTTAATATCTCTCTTTTATTATATTAGAGGGGTGCAAACGAGCGTTTGGGTGGTAAGTGGTCACCACCGCCCATAGACATAAGCAACACCAAAGGGTCACTGATCCATTGCCAGCCTTTTCAGGCCTCTTTTGCTTCCTATCAGGTGACTCACACGCTCGTTTGCACCCCTCTCATATAAAAAAAGAGAGGTAACTAAGGATCGAGTCATGTGACGCTTAATTCTCTCTGTCTACCCCGCAAGTAATTTGACGTGAATGTATACATACATACATGATTCTACGTAGCCTACTATAAAATATTTAGATTAAGGGTGAGGTATTAAATCTAAAAATAAACTTCATACAACTTATCATTTGTCATTGTACATATTTAGAACAAAAGAATTAAGTTGAAAAAAGTATTCCATTATTTTCTTATGCAAATATATTAAACTCACGTTCGAGAATCGGCTGCAGAAATAAGAATTCTCCATGAATATTTTTATTTCTATGTTTTAGAATGTCATTAGGAAGGAACTTAAGGAACCTAAAATACGTATTTCATTTTTTTAAGCCAAGATATCGTGGACTCGTGGAAGAATTAATCACGGATTAAATGTCCCCCTAAATTTCGTCCTTCTATTAATATAAGATCTAACATATTTAATCCGATAAACATAGCAGGGTTTATATATATGTTGTACCTAATACGATTATAATATAAAAATATAATCATTTAATATTACAGACTTTTTCCAAAATAATAATTTAGAAAATAAAATTTGCAAGTTGTACCATTATGCACATCCCTGTAACTATGAACAGACTTGTTATTTCTACGTCATGGACACCACAGGTGGAGAGCCAATCAGCTCAGAAACACCGCGAACACGTGCCGCGGTATGTTTGAACATGCCGAAAGCATAGTAAAATCAAATAAGTAGGCCGACTCGAGCCCCGAGCGAACGATAATAGCCTATACATGTAGGGATGACGCTTATAGTTTATACAATCGTCAAAAATGCATAGTCTATCTACTTAGTCTGCCCATAAATACTGTTACAATTAAAAATAAACAAAATATTACATTTGAATTTGGAATCTGTCATTTTTATATGATTGTTCATTGAGTTTTCTCATTTTGGCGCCAATACATTGTACAATATTTTGCGATATTAAAATGGAGTGGAGTGATAAAGAGAACCGAATCGCTGTGATTGCATTACACAAAGTAGGTATGAAGCCAAATGCAATTTTTAAAACTCTCCATACGCTTGGTATTAGTAAAATGTTTGTGTACCGGGCTAATAATAGGTACAATGAGACTTCCTCTGTTTGTGACAGAAAAAGATCTGGCCGTCCACGTGTGTTCGTACGAAAAAGGTGGTCAAAGCAGTAAGGGAAAGAATTCGAAGAAATCCTGTCCGAAAGCAAAAGATTTTATCTCGGGAGATGAAGATAGCACCTAGAACCATGTTGTGTATTTTAAAAGATGACTTAGGACTTGCAGCCTATAAGAGAGGCACTGGTCATTTCTTAACTGATAAATTAAAAAAGAATAGGGTGGTAAAATCGAAACAACTACTGAAACGGTACGCAAAGGGAGGTCACAGAAAAATTTTGTTTACGGATGAGAATTTTTTTACAATTGAGCAACATTTTAACAAACGAAATGACCGTATTTATGCTCAAAGCTCTAAGGAAGCTTCCCAATTAGTCGACAGAGTGCAACGTGGGCACTATCCGACTTGAGTGATGGTTTGGTGGGGTATTAGCTATGAAGGAGTGACTGAGCCATACTTTTGTGAAAAAGGTATCAAAACATCGGCACACGTGTATCGTGATACCATTCTTGAGAAGGTAGTGAAGCCCCTTAACAACACCATGTTCAATAACCAAGAATGGTCCTTCCAGCAAGCCTTGGCGCCAGGTCATAAAGCTCGGTCTACGCAGTACTGGTTGGAAACAAACGTTTCGGACTTCATCAGAGCTGAAGACTGGCCGTCGTCTAGTCCCGATCTTAATCCGCTGGATTATGATTTATGGTTAGTTTTAGAGAGTACGGCTTGCTCTAAACGCCATAATAATTTTGAGTCCCTAAAACATGCTTCTATTAATAACTGCCCTCAACGTTTAAAGGACTGTATGGCAGCCAATGGAGACCACTTCGAATAAGCTTTTTTTATGTTTAAAATTGTTTTATATTTATGTATTAAACTAACACACTGTAAAAGTAATAAATGTTATTTGCAATAGAATTTTTTTTTTCCTTGTTTCAGTATTTATGGTAAGACTAGGTATATACAAAACAATTTTCCCCTGTAGGGGAATCATCAGTGATACAAAGCTTTATCAAATTATTTTTTGTACATAAACTAGGAGCTGACTACAATTTTTTCGTTACCTACGTCATGTTACCAGTTTAGTGATTTGAAAAATTACGGTCGAAATAGTATTAATTCAAACGTGGCTTTACTGAATCATGTATTTATTCAAATATATTTAATGATTATGAAATTGCAATGAAGTTATACTTCTTTAGGCGCGTTATGAAATAATGATGAGTGAAATTTTAAGATACTGTAACACAAAAGTAACAGGTTGCAGCTGCCCGCTAAATCGCTCATTAAGTCACGAAAAATATGCTCAAAACTGCAGCCAAATAACAATTCCCTGGAGGGTTATTGTGTTCATGCCAGTAAGTGATGTTACCACCTCACAGGCAACTCACTCACTCGCATCAACACAACATCTGTCCAGCGAATTATTATTTGGCTGCAGTTTTCCGTGAGGTAGTAACGTCACTCATTCGCCTGAACGCAACAATTGTCCAGGGAATTGTTATTTGGCTGCAGATTTCTGTGAGGTGGTAACGTCACTCATTCGCATGAATACAACAACCCTCCAGGGAATTGTTATTTGGCTGCAGTTGCCTGTGAGGTGGTAACGTTACTCACTCGCATGAACACAACATCCCTCCAGGGATTTGTTATTTAATGATGCCACGCGCATCCATTTTATTTTACACTAAACTATTTTTTACTTTTTTATTTACTACACATCAAAATTATAATTTTTATATTCGGAAATTTAATATTTTTACAGTAGCCTAAAATGATAGGCATTAAAAGTACTTTTTTCTGTAGGAAATTTGTGATTATTTAACAAAATTACACACAGAAAAAAAAATCTTTTTACTTTTTAGCCATCTTTACGAATTTGTAGTTAAAGTAGGTAGGTAGGTACACGTATAAATTATTACGAGCGTCGCGCAGCGGCGCGCGGCGCGGTGCGTGCGTGGGCGCGGGCGGTATTAAGCATGGCGTAGCCGCGACTGGCGGCGTACCTTTAGCACTTTTAGCAGCGATAAATTTTGTCAGGGTGTGTGTTGTCACATACAAACCGCGTTCGGTGCGTATCTATGAAGATATCCTATTTATTTGATTTTACTATGCCGAAAGGCGCCGCTTAAGTATGCGACCGAGATCACGCGTTGTTGCCACCCCAGACTTCCCCCCTGTGCCCCCGCCACCCTCATGATATACTTTGCATGAATGAAAGCAACGTTGTCATTAATTAAACAAGATACGAACAAAATGAAGTAAGTCTATCATTTTCTAATTAAATTCTCGCACGCATTTTATCGTTTTTCTAAACAACGACAATTTTCAGTTTTTTTTTATTAATTAATTATTTAAACCAACAAAAGTTGACAATTACACCCTCATGGTGTAATTGCCAACTTTTGTCGGGTACATTTTATTACGCCCTATACATTCTTAGAGTTCGAATATTTTAAATTACATATTAGTGCTTATCTAAGTCACTGGCAATCAGGCGGCTTGAAAACGCTGGCTTCCGCCAATCCGCATTTGAGCAGCGTGGTGGAGTATGCTCTAAACTCCTTCGGTTGAAGGGAGACCCGTATCCCTGCAGTGGGATGAGTAAGGGTTGATGTGGTGGCTTATCTAAGTTACGAGCATAAAAAATATACTCCTTAAATTGTGGGTTTCTCACATCTGTAGGTTTATTGGTGTGTGACATATACTAATCCTTTATATGTATTATTCACCCTTTCATATCCATACGAAACAAACTCAGTTTCGTAAGTCATCTACTAATACTACTATTTAAACTAATAGTATCCAAAAACTCAATTTAAAAAGAATACCATTCTGTCTATCCGGTATTAATGATTCCAGCTCAAACAATTATTCAAATCTTCATGAAAATTGATACCTAGGATGTTTTGTAATATAAATAGGAACTTTTTATCTTCAATGCTTTTTTCGTGGAACTTTAACATTAAATTATTACATACTACATTTACTCTCAATCTTCTTTTTTGCGAAAATGGCGAAAGGAAACAATTCTGTATACTTCAGATAAAATATACTAATAAATACGTAATTTCGACATTTCAAAGGAAGAAACTTATGTCATGACGAAATTTTCTTTCGCCAAATTATTACTAGCGTTTCGCGTGTCGCACACTGTCGACTAAAAAACGAGTCTCTGTAGACAAACAGCTAAGGCGCAGCCACAAAAACCCAAGTAATCCCATAAAGGAACCGAAAATAATATGTTCATTAGTGAAAGATTTTTCCGAATCGTATCAATAGTTTATACATTTATAATATTAGTAACGATAGCTAGAATATATTCTTTCTCTGTATAATTCATAGATAGTATAAATAATGTAGTTGATACTAACCGACATGTCGCAAGAAAGTTGTGTAAACCTGTGCTATTTATATTTTCAAATAAAATTTAACGTTCTTTGTAAAGCGTAGCGAGCGCTGGACCGTACTCCGGCGACATGTTGAGGTAAGGTGATGAATGCAAAAATCAGCAAATTAGAAATAGCATTTATTGTTGCCCACGGATATAGTGTATGTAGTAAACACACACAAAGTTCGCCAAGAAAAATATAGAATGTTAACAATGAACACAGTAAAAAAAAAAGAAATATACGACAGAACAACGTAGAAACGCAAACTGAAAACAAGAATTTTATGGGCGCATCGGCAGGCCTCCGTCACTCCATGTACTTGCGCGCGATATTTACCTACCGAGCGGTGTGTCTACGGTGCGGCGTCGCAAAAGTCAGTGGGCTGTCGCAAGCGCTCTCTATTGCACTTGCTGTGCGCTCGTAATTCATATAATTAAAATACATCGAACTACTATAATTCTAATAATCATTCTAATACTATAACTATAATACTGTAAATATAGTGAATAATGACTGTAAATATTACGTTATTAATTATTATAAGTTGATTGACATTTGTGTGGTTTAATATTGTGAATAGTACCTAATTTGTGAGATTTTAAATTTAAATAATATAAAAACAATGTCGGCCCGACATTTTTGTGAAGTTGGTGGTTGTTTATCAAATAAAAGGAATAAAAACCTGTCATTTTTTAGTTTGCCTGTTGATGAAGAAGTACATTACGTAAGCCTGTTGATGAGCAAGTACCTACCTACATAATGAAACTCTTATAATATAGGTACATATAGATACGTACTTATTTGGATGAATTTATAGGTAGGTAGGTTTTAATTACTTTCAACATTAAAGGCGAATTTTTAGTCACAACATAAAAATATGAATCTAAAAATGTACGAAACAATGTATGTATGAAAACGATTCCATTTTGACGCGTCGCAACACGACACGTCAGATAAATAAATGAGCTGTGGCTGTGACTATGTTTGCATTATAGTTGTGACAACACGTAAACCATTTTAAAGTTAATGCCACATTAAGTCTATAGCTATCTCTATTGTTTTTCCTTAATTAGACAAGGGCAGCATGAGATGTCTCATTAACTTAAAATGTTTTTTGTGCAACTGGCCGTTAGTGAGGTGGCTAGTGACCCTGCCTACCACGTCAGCGGTCGTGGGTTCGAATCCCGCTAGGGGCAAATAAATAAATATAAATATAGTTTGTATGATAAATATGGATAGGTATCTATTTTATACTCGAGTTATGGGTGTTTATTTACTTAGTTTCACTTAGGTACCTATCAGATTGTGTGTGAACAATATTTTTATCGTAGCAGTAACCCTGGCATTATTAAGATGGCAGCCACGCCGCACGGCTGCGAATCGATAACAACTCTATAGTCGAGCGAATTAGGCACAATTTAGCACGTAGCGGTCGCTGACGCCTCGCGGCAAGTTGCAGTAGGTATCTAACGCGGCAAGTATAGGATTTTTTGTATGGAGTGATGTATCTGTTACGAAGTAACTATTAAGTAATCTGTGGCATCGGTTTTAGAGTAAGCAGCAGATTGCGGCCGGCGGCGGCGCCGCTCCTATGCACACAGCGGTCGCTGCAGGGTTAGTAAGCGTCGTGGGCAACATGCTTATGCATTGTTTTATCTATATAGAAAATACATTCTCATGTCCACTTCAACACAAACAAATTACATATTTATAGATTATTACTTATCATATTTACATTGATCTTCATTTATATTTATGAAAGTACATTTAGTTAATGTGCGCTGTTGATCGAAATACAGACCAATTCTTAGCCTAGTTCTAGTATTTACTATAATCAGTAAATATAATAAACTCTGTTAAAAATACTATATACTTTCTTGAAATAAATAAACCTCATATTCTTGAATCTCACATTCTTCTTGATATAATTATGTGACGGTATACCACAATTGTAATTACTTAAACAGCCAGGAGGGTATCACTTACGTTATTGGTACCGTGAAGTGCTGCGCCGCCCTAAAACAATCGTACATTCTCTAAGTACGTTCGGTAAGAAATTATTCGTGTCAGAACAAAGGTAATTACAGCCGTTAGTTTCGTACGGCCGGCGAGCGCAACGTTCATTACTATGCTAATACCGTTCGGATCCAACGCCCGGCGCCAGAATTGCGAGAAATTCCGGAAAAAAGCCCGGAAACTTGGAACTGCGCTTTATTTTGATACAGGGAGTTAATTAATTTCTTAATAGTTGATGATTGTTATGTTTTTTTTTGTAGTAGATTGCAATCTTTTGTGATATAATAAAATCTTTTTTGAAGTGAAAACTTCTTTAGCGGCGTTGTGCACTTTTTGGGATGAGTAAAAAATGCTAATCTCCCGTCAGGACACGTGACCCTGACCGTAAGATTTTGGTGAGAATTAGAACTTAAGTTCGCTGCAGCGCTAAAACATTAGTTACCTCTAATTAAACAATTAAAACATGAAGCGCTAGATCGTTCTTAGGGCATTCTCGCGACAAAAACGTTGTAAGCGCCATGAAATTGTTGGCGTTTACGCGTTTCCTTCAACGTATATTATCAACATCGCTGTTTGGTTTAAGCGGCGCGGTGTGTTTGAGTTTTAGAGATTGGCGATGAAGATGCTGGTAATGATGATGGTGAAATTATGGATGAAAGTTGAGTGATTTTTCTGAGAGATAAACTTTTTAATGTAAAATAATTGTAATAGTTCTGAAGTGTTAAATTTTTAATGCAATATAAATTGTCATGTTTGTGTACCATAGCGCAATAAATGAATATTGTATTTTACCACATACATGATAGTACTTTTATACTGATAAATAAAGAGTTTTTTACCTTTCATGTATTGCAAACGCAAAAAGTAGGTACTGGCAAAAAGCAGGTCCACATTCAAGTATATTTTTTCTCATTGTTTTTCGATTTGGTTCAACCGCATAAACGAAAGTTTGTCACACGGCGCGCATTTAATGTAAACCTTAACGTATAGCCATGATTAACAAGAACACTTTATCGGATAACAGAAAACATATAGGCTAATTTATAGCAGTTATCACAGTCCATGAACATCTATATATATAAAATTGAATGTTCGTCTGTATGTCCTCTATAGACTCAAGAATGGCTAGGCAGATTTTGATGAAATTTTCAGGGAATCTTCAGATCAGTCCAGCGGGTGAGCCTGTGAAGTTTGGTAGTGATCTGATCACTCGTGCGAAGCCGGGACGAGTAGCTAGTGTGTAATATAAATGTTGTGTACTCGATACCTTTCCCGCTCCAAATGTAGTAGGATATCAGGATCTGGCAATCTCACTCACTGGAAGACTCTACAGCCGTCTGGGTTCTTGTTATTTGGCCACATAGTCCTTGGGAATCTACTGATTAGTTCAACCATTCGCAGTACCATCAGAACCTTCACTGGAGATTTTATTTGTTGGCGATTTTTGTAAACGAGCGGCGGAACAGCGAAGAGCTCGGTAGCGTAGTGGTGAAACACGCTGTTACGTTACTTGAGACCAACGCTCGTGAGTTCGATTTCCACATAGGGCAAACATTTGTGTGCATAAACATGTTTGTTTGTCTTGATCTGAGTGATTTTAAGATAGGTAGGGCGCATCAAAGCGGCTCGTCTGGGGTACTACCTTCACCTCACAGAAAACCGCACCCAAATAACAACGCCCTAGAGGGTTGCTGTGCTCCTGTGTATGAGTGAGGTCACCAGTAAGCTTCCAAAGAGTTGCTGTATTACCAGCAAAGGTGACATCCCACGAGTGATACTTGATATATTGCAAGCGTTCATAAGCTACCACTGCTTTACATCAAGTGGGTCGTATGCTTGTATGCCTCCCGAAGTTGTGTAAAAAAAAGATGGATGACCTTTCCTTTTCGTCGACAAAAGAGCACAAGCAAATAAAATACGTGTCAATTTATTTTTCACTAAAACTTCATTTGCCTATTGGCAGAGTGCACCACGTACATATACCGTAGAATTAATTCCAATAACGATGATAAGCTACTAACACCCATGTGTAAAAAAAAAGATGGATGACCTTTCCTATTAGTCGACAAAAGAGCACAAGCAAATAAAATACGTGTAAATTTATTTTTTCACTAAAACCTCATTTGCCTATTGGCAGAGTGCACCACGTACATATACCGTAGAATTAATTCCAATAACGATGATAAGCTACTAACACCCATAACCATTGTGAAATGCTAACATAAAAGAACACAAAAGCTTTAATTCCCATTTCATTATCTCCAAAACACTCGACATAAACTGTAACATTGTTAACCCCATTCTATGCATTAATGATATCACATAAAAAGTATATGGAGTAGGGACGCGACCGCGTTCCCAATTATCGATAAGCACCTGTATTAACATTTATCGATATGGAAACACCATTTTGTTTTAAAATGCAAAAAAACGTTGACATAATCTGAAAATAGATCTAGAATGAACGTTTTTGTTAAGGGCTTGTAAATTTCATAACACTTTTATTACGTCACTACACCAACCCTACCTCATACCACTGGAGGAATACGGGTCTCCCTTCAACCCAAGGGATTTAGAGCATACTCCACCACGCTGCTCTACTGCGGATTAGCGGAGGGCAAAATTTTCAAGCCGCCCGAATGCCACTGACTTATCTTAACTACTGTCATCTATTAATAGGCCAACGAGATCTAAGCCAAAGCCAAAGAGCTTTTTAGGGTTCCGTACCCAAAGGGTAAAACGGAACCCTATTACTGAGGCTCCGCTGTCCGTCCGTCCGTCCGTCTGTCACCAGGCTGTATCTCATGAACCGTGATAGTTAGATAGTTGAAATTTTCACAGATGATGTATTTCTGTTGCCGCTATAACAACAAATACTAAAAATAGAATAAAATAAATATTTAAGGGGGCTCCCATACAACAAACGCGATTTTTTTGCCTTTTTTATAGATAATGGTACGGAACCCTTCGTGCGCGAGTCCCACTCGCACTTGGCCGATTTTTTTATATACTCGTATGTTATTTTGTTTTTTTATAATAGCTACCGTAGCCTAGAAATAGTTGCAATCTAAACTGTTAGCGGGGAAAGCCTAATGGTTCGTTTCTTTATCCATGCTTCATGTTTCTTTAGCCTGTTATTACTTACGAGTATATAATGTAGGTAGGTAGATTGTAATAGTCAGCGGTGAAGGAAAACATCGTGAGAAAACCCGTACTTTCAAGATATTATATTTCGAAAGACGTTACCTAGGCTAGTCTAGTCTAGTCAAGGCTAGTCGCTCCATGTCATCTTAGCTAAATACTTAAGGATGGATTAGGACACGGGCTAACGCTAGGCAGAAGCAGTATGCAAACATGTAATGAGCCGTAGCCTATGAATACCAGCAATATAAAAGTAGGTGCTCCTTGTGAGTTACTACTCCCGCAACAAACCCAATTTCTCAGGAGCTTACATTTTCCCTCACTCACGGGGACACAAGCATCCATTTCTTATTTGGCTGCCGTCTTATGTGAAGCCAAAGCAATCAACACGTGGTACACCCTTCCAATATATTTACGGATAACCAGTTTATATCAAGTGGGCCGTATTCTATCTTGTTGTATTAAAAAGTACGCCTCACTCGGATTCAGTCATTGAGCTCAACTAGACCTTAACTAAGATCCCTCTCTTCTTCTGTTTACCCTCTCATATCGAATATTGCATTCCATTATCTCATTACACAAAGCAGAATAGTGTATAAACGAGTTTCTTTGTAGAATCCGTTCTTGTTACTTTGTAAGGTATTTTTATATTACGAGTACAAAGCTTGCTATGAGGAACAGTAAAGTACGAGTAACTCGAAAATTCAGGAAATACCTGACTATGATATTGGTCATTTATGTCAGCATTTTTACTTTGTAATTTATTTATTTATTTATTATTATCACACACAATTTAACGAGCACGGTGGCGAACATGTCTGTTTGTCTTGGTCTGGATGTTTTAAGAGAGGTAGGGCGCATCAAACCAGCACGTCTGTGGAAGTGCCACAACCTCAAAGAAAACCGCAGCCAAATAACAACTCCCTAGAGGGTTGTTGTATTCCTGCGTGTGAATGAGGTCACCAGGTAGCTCCTAAGGAGTTGCTGTATAAGTAGCAGAGGTAACTGCTTTACATCAGGTGAACCGTATGCTTGTATGCCTCCCTGTTGTTTAAAAGAAACAACAGATTACAACTATTACAAAACAAAATATACAAATCAAAAATCTTACAATCTAGATTGCATTCCACATAAATGTGTGTTTATAAGCAACTATCGAATCTCTAACACTATGGATTAAACTATTTAAAAACTAAAACTCAGTAAAACATATATTTTAAATCTATGGCTAAATTTCCAAGTACGAGTTTTAATATACAACGCCAGTCTAGGTAGAATAATGTCGAATGCTAAGTTGTCCTTGGCAATTTCATTGCACTGAAATTGCTGAAACACGTAGGTTAAAATATCTGCTTCGAAAACATTTCGATAATGACTATTAACATAATAGATATTACAATAAATCTAAATCAATATAAAAGTACAATAATAATGATGATATCAAGTGATAATAAAATAAAAAATATTAATGTATAATTATGCTGAACCATTTCCAGACATCTTTATCAGTATCTACGAATCTCCTCATTTTTTTTCTACAACGTCGAGAGGTATGCAAGTATAAGGCCCACCTGATGTTAAGCGGTTACCGTAGCCCGTGAACAATTGTAGTACTTTAATCATTACTTGCACGATGCTACCTCTGCTACTAAGAGAGGTAGCGCACGTCAAAGCAGCCCGTCTGGGGAAGTACATCCACCACATAGAAAACCGTAGCCAAATAACAGCTCTCTGGTGGGTTGTTGTGTTCCTGCGTGTGAGTTACCAGTAAGCTCCTAAGGAGTTACTGCGTTAGCAGCAGGTGTGGCATCGCGCGTGACAGCATGAGCATGTGGGCCGTGTGCATGTATGCCTCCCGTCATTATGTAAATAAAAACTTTTTTTCTATTCGGGAGGAACGGGAGGCATTCCCCAGACGAGCTTCGATGCGCCGTACCTCTCTTAAAACATCTAGACCAAGGCAAACAAACATATTCATGCACATAAATGTTTACCCTGTGTGGAAATCGAACCCACGAACCGACGCTCGTGGGTTCAAAGCAACATAACATACGAAACGCGCTTTCGCCACTGCGCCAATGAGCTCGTCGTATCACTAATACAGCAACTCCTTAGGAGCTTACTGTTAACCTCACTCACACGCAGTGACACAACAACTCTGCAGGGACTTGTTGTTACTTGGCTGCGATTTTCTGTGTAATGGAGGTATTTCTCCAGAGGGTGTGCTTTTATGCATCCTACCTGTCTTAATTAATAACCCACGACCATTTTGTAGCAAAAAAAAATATTCTAATTTATATTTTTGACACAAACTACTCATGAACTTGATGCTCATTATTTTGGATATATTAATACGTAATACCTTCTAAAATAAAAGCCCGTATCAGACTGACGGACAATTAAATGATCTCAAAGGGGTTTCATTTTTATGTCTTAACATATGGGGCCGTAAAGTTAAAAAGTCGTAAGCCCAATCTCCTATTTGCCTGCCTTCCTATACAGAATTCGAGTCGCTTGCATCTCTGTTTTAAATCTGTGAAGGATCCTATTGTATTATTATTATTATATCCTATTGTACTCATATTACGTAATTCAAATCATAAACCAATAAAGACACTTCAAAGAAATTTTGATAGTCAGTATTCAAATATATTTTATGTCTAATTTCAAATCAAAAGAATTGGCATAGAAATATTGATAGATTAGGTTATAGTCTATTAACTTTGACGACACTAAAAATTTGTTTTTTTTAATCAATACTTAAAATACGATTAAAATATGTTAACCCATATTAACTCTGAAAATTACTAGATTACTACGATTTATATCTATGTGACAGCATAATTTCGGGCATATATATATATATTAATTGGCAGGATTCGCTACTCAAGTCCAAGGATTTTGCGAAGATATGATTTTTTCGTGGAGTCGTCTACTGCCGTCAGACCTACACAACCTAAGAGAGAACCAGCCCCTTTTCTTAAGTTAGGTCCACACGCCTATTTGAAATAGTATTTCTTAGACACGGGGTTTCCTCACAATGTTCGTTCATTTCTTTTTTGTAAATACATACTTTTAATACAAAAACACCCAAACTAACACAAACAGACAAGTTCGTGCACACAAATGTTTGTGCGTGAGGGAATCGACCCACGAGCGTTGGTGTCAAAGTAGCGTTACTAACCAATGCGCCAATGAGCTCGTCTATCTTCGTATAAATAAAATTCTCGTGTCACAATGTTAGTTACCATACTCCTCCGAAACGGCTTGACCGATTTTTATGAAATTTTATATGCATATTCAGTAGGTCTGAGAATCGGGTACTGTCTATTTTTCATACCCCTAAGTGATAAGGGTTGTCCACCCCTAACATTTATTTTTTATTTTTTGGATAATTTTTTTTTAATTTTTTTTTAATGTGGCATTAATATATACATGCAACCCTAAATTTTCACCCTTCTATCACCAACACCTATTTTTTATTAGTCGTTTTAGTAATTATTCATGTATACAATAAGTTAGCTATTTTTTTTCTACACTAGAAATTCCCTAGTAATAATTTATATGGCAAAACAACGTTTGCCGGGTCAGCTTGTATATATATATACATATATATATATATATATATATATATATATGTACATATATATATATATAATATAAATCAAATGTGTCATAAACATATGCATATATATGTACATTTAATTTTATACGATTCCAAATAAATCGTAGATAATTCGTATGCACATTAATCCTATTAAAACCCTATTGGTTTATTATAATCCACATCATCAGAAGTACGCAAGGCACTTTGAAACTTTACTCATTGGTACAAAGCCTCAAATCAAAGTTTTAATCTATAATTGTAACGATTACACGCTGCTTAATCCTTACTAAGCAGGACATAAGCCAACGCAATTCGGAAGTTGTTACAACACCCGCGGTTGGTCGTGGTATGTACAACGGAAATAAGTAGGTTATTAGTTTGAATATAATTTTTATTATTGTTAGTCTCGTAATGAAAACTTATTATTTTTTTATTAAACTTTAATGTCACATATCTATACTAATATATATAATTGTTTGGTTGATTGTTTCTTTTGTATGGCTTGTTTATTTGAACGCGCTAATATCTGAAATTACCAATCAGATTTGTAAAAATCTTTTTGCATTTCATAGTCCAATTTTTGAGAAAGGTTATAGACTATGTAATATTACGATACAACCCTTAGAAGCCAAGGAAAAGGAAAGAAAGTAGAAAAAGCAGTTTCTACGGGATACCGAAATACGCGCTGAAGAAATCGCGGGGTGTAGCTAGTTCTATAAAAGTGGCTTAAGGCATACATAATGCTAAAAGTATTCTCCACTAAGCTCTTCTTCCTAAGTCTCGTTTCCTAATCCATTAGGATTGGCGGGGTCCCCTTAATAAGTCTAGGGATTTGGCGAAGATTCTGATTTTGACCTGAAGCGACTGCCGCCAGACCTCCGCAACCCATAGGTAATACCAGACCTTTCTTAGGTTACGTCGCACGTCTTTCGAAGTGGGACTTCTTGGACGTGCGGGTTTCTTCACGATGTTTTTCTTTACCGTCGAGCAAGTGATAATTAAAAACTCTGGGAATTGCAAAGTATAAGCTAATATTGACATGTAACAGATAAGACAGGCTATATGATTGTTGGCCCGTCATAGTACAAGTTGAAGATTAGGTAAACTCAATTCATATATATATAGATATTCTATATAGGAAATTCCTGATATCTAGTACTAATCATAATTATTACTTGCTCGGCAATGCAGGAAAACATCATGAGGAAACCCGCACGTCCAAGAAATTATATTTCGAAAGTTGTGAAACCTAAACTAAAAAAGGTCTTTTTGGGCTGTGAAGTCTGACGGCATTCACTCTGTTTAAATAGGTATGTTCGCAAAACCTGAGGCTTAGGAAGCAGACGCCGTATCTGATAATTTAGGAAACGTTATATTAAACGATGAAGCTAAAAACGATGAAGATTTATTAATTAAAAAAAATTAGAAGCAATAGACAAGAAAGTTGGAAACATACAAAATCATATGTGTTTTCCTCAAATTTTCATTAATGATCATCGTCGAATTTCGACCATTGGGGTGCATATTAATTATAACAAATGTATCCAGATAAATCTGATGACTATTTATAAGTTGTTTAAGCCATTTGTCATAGCAATTTTAAATATGTAGCCCGTGGAAAAGTACTTCCACCTTAAATAAGGCCGCACCCGAAATTTCCTAGAGTGTTGTAGTTCCTGAGAGGCAGCATGGGGCTGACAAGAAGTTACTGTATTGGCGGAGATTATGTTAAAATACTAGCGTTGTAAAGACCACACACAGGTTATAGTAGTACCCTCTTCTCATCTGGGCAGTCATATGTATATGTTGTGTATATATATTGTGTGTGTATATTATATTTTGTGTGTTCTGATTTTTTAATTTAAATGCTAGTTTAATCGAGATATCTATTTAAATAAAATTCAAATGTTAAATATGTAAAAGTAATTCTTAAAAACCACCGTATTTGCTGAATGTTTTTGTTGCGTTTGTATGTGTCAGATTAGGGTAAGGTACTTACCTAAAAAAATTTGTTCGGAAAATTTCCCGGAAAAGACTTAAATTTGGATAGTTTTTCTGTATGAACTCATGTATTTCTGTATGAACATCTCAATAAAACCCTCAATTTAACATTTCTGCTGGCACATCGTTCCATACGACAAGAAATTTCAACAACGAGGTACATCAAGAACAATTGGTATACCTCGCGATAAAGAGATCAATTTGGTGTGTTACTGAGATTGAATTGTTTACCGTTTGTGATTTATTTCTTTCATAAAATACAACTACACAAGCGTTGAAATCTAAAATCAATTTTAAGCAAATCGGATTGATAGATCCTGGCGAACTTATTGACAAATTAAAAGACAATAAACTACGGGAGATAGAAAAACGAGTATGTTGTAAAATAAACAGGCATAATACTTTTGTAATAAGTATTATTCTGAGCAGTGATAGCCCAGTGGATAAGGTACCAGGTCTATTGACTGACTGGTCCCCGGCTCGAATCCTGGGAGGAGTATATACCACT
The DNA here is from genome assembly GCA_947507595.1 of Pyralis farinalis. Classification (NCBI taxonomy): domain Eukaryota; kingdom Metazoa; phylum Arthropoda; class Insecta; order Lepidoptera; family Pyralidae; genus Pyralis; species Pyralis farinalis. The sequence goes on along the minus strand of OX382260.1, from coordinate 32,581,380 downwards.
AAATTCCTGTTTTCGGATTTATGTATGTATGGACTTGCTCGGCGGTGAAGGAAAACATTGTGAGGAAACGTACAGGTCCAATAAATATTATATTTTGAAAGAGTCGATCCATGTAAAAATTTGTGTCGTCGCTAAATCCTTAGTCTTAGGTAGTGGACCCCGCCACTCCTAATGGATTAGGAAACGGGATAACGCGAAGAAAAATTATATTTTTTGGTAAGCGCAATTCTTAGTAGTAATTTGCACTCGTGCAAAGCCGGGTGGCTAGTTCGTATTAAAAATAATTCATTTTAACATAAAAAGTTACTATAAAGTACCTGATGTCTGACATAGATTTTAAAAAATCCATGTGTCAGAGGTCAGTACCCTCTTCCATTTAAAACCTTTGTTGTTTAAAAGCTTGTTAAAAAGGAAATGAATGGAGAAAAAACACAATGTAAACGAAACAGAGGGTTGCCTTTAAATTTCGAGTTTCCATAGAATGTAATAACAATAATAACAATACTACATATAAGTAGTACATCTTATGATAAGCATGCATAGCATATCCATATACAGATGAATCATCATCATCATCTAAGCCCGTATTCGTCCACTGCTGAACATAGGCTGCCTCTATAGTGCCACTCGTCACGATTCTGTGCCACTTGCATCCATCGGCATCCTGGTGCCACGGTCGTCTCCGGTACTAAACCCTTTTTGGAATCCGGTTTGTTCAGGAGGCTGAAATTCATCAAGTCTACGTGCGAGACGGTTTGTGATGACTCTCGAAAACAGTACATAAACGTGGTTTAGAAGCGGTCGGCCTATAGTTATTCAAAAGGGTCTTATCACCCTTTTTGAAGAACACTACGATTAGGCTTCTGCTCCACGCTTCCGGTGTTTCACCGGAGTGTATGACGGAATTGAATAACTTCTGAAGGACTACAAGTATCGAGTTTTTCGCCCGCTTTCAGAAGCTCCGCCGTAATTCCGTCCTCGCCCGGTGCTTTCCCATTTTTAAGCTCTTTGAGAGCCATACGAATCTCGTACAGACTGATGTCCAGGATATCTTCGGTATAGTGTCGAGTCAGTTTAGCTGTAGGGTCGTTACTAACAGTGCTGTTCGGCTGTAGCGACGATGTGTACAGCTGTTCATAGAACTTCTCCATCTCACTCAGAATCTCAGTCTTCGTCGAAATAATGGTATCAGTGTTGATCCTCAGCTTCGTTAGTTGGCTTTTCCCAACAGATAGATCTTTGGCAAAGACTTTGGAGCCTTGGTTTCGCTATTGCCTATTTAATACGAATTGTATTAAATTGGAGTATGTCTCGTCGTATGCCTTTGTAAATCTGCCTGTCTACCGTCTGTACTCTAGCGTGTGAGCTAAAAACTGCAACCACATCTCACGTCAGACCTGCATGAGATTCTGCGTATTAGTCTTTTGGGCGAGGCTGGAGAATTTAGTGCCCACTTTATGGACATGGTTTCCACGAGCTTACTGTTATATAATCATTTAGGTACTGAAAACGATTATGAAGTACGAATTGAAAACTTTCGGAGTTTTGGATCAGACACAAGATGAACGTAGCGTAGACTTCACCAGGTGAGACCTTTCCAGCTTTGTGTTAAGATTTAAGATGCCTCTTACCATCCGGTGATCGCTTCCGGTCATCCTGTTGATCACCAGGGTCATCCACCTCATCATCGGGGTGTGTCGAAGTTAGTGCGTAGACCTGTACGACCTTCAGCGAATACCGTTTGGTAATTCTGAGTATAAGGTACGCAACCCTCGCCGATACAGTCTCGATCTTTAGTACATTGCTGACGAGGGACCTATGGACAATAAACCCGACACCACCTTGGGACAGGTGGTCGCCCTCCCGGTAGTAAATACAACATGAATAATAAAATATATTTAAATATTGGTAATAGTACTAATAGTCCGATGAGTAAATACATAAAGATGTTTCTCTCTACAATTGAAGACGATATTATATTGCGGTGTGTACAACAATAATTCTTTTAATAATCGAGGTTTTTTCTTCAGAAGTTCAGTAGTAGACAGGATTTCAGTCTCAGCGGAGTATAAGGGCAGTATCCAGTTTCCAAGTTTTAATTTAACTTCATGATTGGTTATACGATGTACTATGAGTAATTTTTTTTTGTTATATAGTCATGTAGACATGAAGACGAAAAAAGTATGTACAATGTGTAAAAATAAAGTGAAAACACTGATTCTCTAGTGATCGTTCTGGCAACACTGGGGACACTGCAGATGGAAGGGAGGGAGGTAAACATCTGATACGCATTCAGCACAAGTTTGAACGGTACGGCTACGGTTGTTACGCTGTTCGCAGTGTTTTTTTTTTTTGTGACAAAGGAGTTTTTGTACATTCTAACAACGTTGTGCTATCAAGATATTGTAGAGTAGCTTGTAATATATAAAGACGGTTTCATTTTATTTGGGTCTTGTTATATATACAAGAAAGATGTTATATAACATCTTTCTTGGATAACAGTACGGACTGTAATAGTTTTTAAGATCGATTACCTAGTCTATTAAGATTGTATAAGTATTTTGTAATAGATTTTCGATAGCTTTCTTCATGGAATATCGTGATCACGCGAATCGGAATTAATACTTCGAAAGAAACAGACTTTAAGATGTCGTATGAGAATCATTCATTCATATTTCCAATGAAAAAAAAGAGGGAGAAGTGAAGTAGATGGAATAGTATTTTTGATAAAGTCTATTCAATAGTAAAGTTTCTATATTAACCAATTCAGCCAATCTATAGATACAGTGTTTGTATTTTGATATAGGAATCCTTTCCTTTTACAGAAAAAAGTATGAGATGGATAAATAAAGTAATGAGATTTATCCTCTAGTATTCGGTCTGGCAACACCAGCGTTGCTGCACATGGAGAGGAGGGAAGTTAACATTCGATACGCCTCCAGTAGTTTGAACAATAGTGATTATTTTTGTGTGAAAAGGTTTTGCTCGTGAATGTTCTAAAAATGAATGACATTAATTTTGAACAACGTCGCGTAGGTTCTGTATCAGACTATTTTTTTTTTATATATTATATTTTATACGTCGGGAGGCATACAAGTATACGGTCCACAGGATGTAAAGCGGTTACCGTAGCCTATAAACGCTTGCAATATGTTAAGTATCACTCGCGCGATGCCACCTCTGCTGCTAATACAGCAGTTCAATAGGAGCTTTCTGGCGACCTCACTTACACGCAGGAACCCAACAACCCTCTAGTGAGTTGTGACTTAGCTACAGTTTTCTGTAAGGTGGAGGTACTTCTCCAAATGGGCTACTTTAATGCGCCCTACTTCTCTTAAAAATACTCAGACCGAGACAAACAAACATGTTCATGCACACAAATGTTTGTACTGTGTGGGAATCGAACCCAAGTGCTGGTATTAAAGTAATGTAACAACGCGTTTCGCCACTGCGCCACAGAGCTCGTCTGAAACTTGGGCACAGTGCAACGGAAACTTTTGTAATATTGAGCTGGAGTTACAGTGTGAGGGCAAAGGGGTTGCATTACGTCAACAGACCTCGTTACACCGTGATTTCTATCAATGAATTTTTGATCAGTAAAAACATTCCAGTGGCTCTTTAGCCTCCTTGTTCACCCGACTTGAGTTTGTGTGTTTTAATTTGTTCCCAAGATTGAAAATTTAGTTCCAGAAACATCGTTCCTTTAGAGTCTTTAGAGATTAATTAAACAAGCATCCATAGTCGATCATCTGAAGGCTATTCTAGTATCCAAGCTCCAGTACTCCTATTAAGAAAAGAAAAATCCTCTCCAGCGCTGTATGGCTTTTCAATGTAGCTTTAACTTTAAAGGAGACAAAACGTTTTTTTTTTAATTGGAAAATCAGTCTCATTATTTACACCTTGTATATGCTTTCTCGGGGACACAATATATTATTATCACTGAATTTCATATACATTCAGTAGTTTAAAAGACGTAAAACAATTATAACAAGGACGTGGCCTTATTAAACATTTTATATGTTTGTTCATGCACTTTACATTTTTTAATAGATGCGTGAATATAAATAACTAAAATGCAATATATTTTTACCGCATAGGCTAAGCTGCAAGCTTTAGATGCTTATATGCTTTAAGAGGACCGTATTTAAGACGATTCTATGCAAAACTTAAATCTGGTAAGTGTCCCATTGTAAGACTAAGTACTACATTGTGTAATTTCGTATTGTCTGCCAAATACGAGGAAAGCTTTGGGATTACCAATGGTAGCATCGGGCGAATCTTCGCAGTAAATCTTTGCAATGAAGGTAACTTAGTTTCTATCCCAGTGGACTCTCGTTAAGTTTGTGGACGGTAAATGAACCAAACAATTTATCTGGGAACAACTATCTTTTATCTATTTTATGAAACAGTATCTAGTATAGCGTTATATTTTGTGTAAAAATGAGATTTTTTGTGTTGCATATGTTGTTTTTTATTTACGAAATAGCATTTAGTATGTGTTGAACTTTGAACGTTGAACTTGAACGTAATGTCATATCAGAGTTTATGCTTTACGCAACGAAGCAAAGTAAGGTAAAATTATCAGTGTTTGTTTTCAATATAAAAAAAATACTACTCAACCTTAGTCAGCGAACAACGCATCGGTTTATTTCTTATATTTCTTTTTTATATGTATATTTTAAAAGAACAGTATTTAATAAGAAAAGGCTTGCTCCGTTGATTCGGACACGAAAACTGTAGGTAGAAAGAATTAGAAAACAGTGATACAACGTGAAATTAGAAGGACGCAGAAGCCGATGAATGCCAAGATTTACCTCCCATGACGAAATTGATCGTGCTTTATCAGAAAGTGATGTCAGGAGTCCCAGAAACCGGTGAGCGCGCATGAAAAGAGCTATTTTTATTATTTATTTATTTATTTTCTCTCTTATAATACTTATACATAAGACGCGGACCTTACTTAAATTTCATAGTTCTGTTCATGAATGCTCGCTGGTTCCTAAAGCTCTTGTAAACCATCTTCTATCATGACCTATTTATAGTCATTGATGACTCCTGGCCTTCCTGGGCTTGGCTTATATATTAAAATATATAGCATAATAATACTATGTGAATAAATTACAACCAAAATAAAGCAGATAAGAAGTTATGCATCGTCAGTAAAAATAATCTGCTTAGCTTTTGCAATCGAGTTTATTTAAAATTCTAATGTAATATTTTAAGACAAAGAATATTGACCTTCCATCCATGCGGTTGGTCCAGAAACTAGCGTCGTATTAGAGGGACTAGAAAAACATGGCCAACTGAAGTATTTTTATACAACGTCGGAAGGTATTCACGCATACAGTCCAACTGATGTAAAGGGGTTACCGTAGCCTATGAACGGTTGTAATACATTAAGTATCACTCGCGCCATGCCTCCTCTGCTGCTACACAGCCAATCCTTAGGAGCTTACTGGTGACCTTACTCACACACAGGAACACAACAACCCTCTTAGGGGAGTTGTTATTTGGCTGCGGTTTTCTGTGAGGTGGAGGTACTTTCACAGGCGGGCTGCTTTGATGCGCCCTACATCTCTATATAAAACTTAGAATATAAAGTAAGTATATAATAGAGACTGATTAGTAGTATATGAAGAAAGGCTTACAATTTAATGCGAAGAAAACCAAGATAATGGTATTTGAACTAGAGGCAACCAGAACGAACATAAGCATTGCAGTTAATGATGTAGTGTCAGTTGCAGTTGCGATTTGGGCTCCTCTTTCGCTTACCATCAGGCAAAGAGGGGCCACTATGCTGAACTAATATAAAAAAAAAGTGTTGGAGCAAGTGGGTGAGATTGTATATGTTGGAAGTGCTTTTTGCAAGGATGGAAGGTACACTTAGGCAGCCAAATTCTAAGCCAAAAGGCACAACTCGCTATACATATCGCAGTACTAATTCCATTACTCACTCATGAAAGTTAAGGCTGATGGTAGAGAGAGAGCATAAAAGAAGAATAAATGTAGTCGTGATGCGAGCATTGGGAAAAGTTTTTGGCGTTACGCTTGATGACCGCGTTCGCAATAATAATGTAGGAAAGAGAGTTAGTCTGAAAGAGCGTATCGATATAAACGTAAGTAAAGGCATGCTTCGATGGTTCGATCCTTAAACTTAGGTACCTTAGAATCTCACGAATGGATTAATAAGCGGCATAACGCTAAGAAGAAAAAGAAGAGACTTAACGATTTCAGATCATTCGCTTTAAAAAACTTTAGACATAAGCTACGGAAATCTAAAAACACACAACTCTACATGATTGATTCTGCAAATCCTGCCAGACTTCATACGAATTTTCTAAACGTATTTTATACTTAACGAACTGCGAATTCGTCTGTTTGTTTTTCCATTCCAACGCCTTTGCCAATGCGTGCGTAGTTAGAATTATATTATCGGTGTGGAAAACGTAAAATTTTGGATTTCCTTTTAGGATTTCAAAATTTTATAATTATTATGAGGTTTCATAATTTTTGAAGTGAAAACTTCTTTAGCAGCGTTGTGCACTTTTTGGGATGAGTAAAAATGTTAAACTCGCGTCAAGATACGTGACCCTAATCGAAAATTCGTAAGATTTTGGTGAGAATTAGAACTTAAGTTCGCTGTAGCGCTAAAACATTAGTTACCTCTAATTAAACAATTAAAACATGAAGCGCTAGATCGTTCCTAGGGTATTATTTTCGCGACTAAAACGTTGTAAGCGCCATGAAATTCTTGGTGCTTACGCGTTTTGTTCAACGTAGTTTATCAACATCGTTGTTTAGTTTAAGCGGCGCAGGGTGCTTGTGCGAGTGTGCATGTGTATTTGAGTTTTAGATATTGTTGATGATGATTCTGGTAATGATGATGGTGAAAGAGTCGTTGAAATTATGAATGAAAGTTGATTTTTCTGAGAGATAAACTTTTTAATGTAATATAAATTGTGATGTTTGTGTACGATAGCGCAATAAATGAATATAGTATTTTACCACATATAGTACTTTTATACTGATAAATAAGGCAATTCGGGCGAAATTATTCTCTGACTGTTCCAAAATATTCAAAAATGCACAACGTTAATGTTCAAGTTTTCACTTCTGCCGGCACTCCCGGAGTGCAACCCATTTTTTTATATAAATGTTCTCTTGGTCGCAACACTCTTGGTCGTATCCAGCTCTCTATTTGTACATAAGTCGATGACGGCATTGAAGGGCTCGTATAAAGGGTCGCATCGAACATTTTTGTTTTTAAATATACAAGTCGCTCATGTGTTGCCCTGCCAACTGCTTGTACAGCGATATATCGAAGAGCTCGGTAACGTAGTGGTTAATAACGTTACTTTGTCCCCGACGCTCGTAGGTTTGATTTTCACACAGGGCAAACATTTGTATAGATGAGTATATCTGCTGATCTTGGTCTGGGTGTTTTTAAGAGAGGTAGCGTGCATCAAAGCATCCAATCTTGTAAATATCTTCATAGAAAACTGCAGCTAAATAACAAATTCGTGGAAAGCTGTCGAGTTCCACGTGAGTGAAGTCACCTGCTGGTAACTCTTAAGGAATTGCTGTGTTAGCAACAGAATTTGCATTGCGCGAGTAATACTTAATGCATTGCAAGCGTTCATAATACTGCAGTTTCTATAGGTAGTAGTTATTACATAAGACGCACGACGGCTATTAATTATATTGCATATAAAAGTTATTGTGGTTGTGTAATTAATTATTTATATTTTTTATTGATTTCATGAATAAGAAGCTTCTAGACCGTATTCGCAATAATGATGTTAGAAACAGAGTTAGTCTAAAAGAGTGTCGGTCTTAAAATATGAAGAAGCATGCTCCATGGTTCGAACATGTAGAACGAATGGAGGAATTAAAAAATACGAAACATACAACGCGAAAGTAGAAGGATATAGGAGCCGAGGAAGGACAAGACTTACCTGTCATGATCAAATGTTTTTTTTATGCTACGATGGATAGCACACAAGCATACGGTTCACCTGATGTAAAGCGGTTACCGAAGCCTATGAGCGCTTGCAGCAAAAATTATGTCACCAGCGCGTTGTCATCCCCGCTGTCAACACAGCAACTCCTCATCTTCTGGTGACCTCACTCACTCGCAGGAACACAACAACCCAGGTGGAGGTAATTCGCCAGTCGGGCTAACATCATGTCCTACCTCTCTTTCGCCAAAGCCTCGTCTGTTGATAAGCAGGATGCAAACGTGCAGGTGAGGTTAGCTTTGGCTCTAAAGGTGGTATTGAGCCACTAATACCCCAAATTGATCGTGTTTTATCACAAGGTGTTATCAGGAACCTTATAATCCGGTGAGCGTGCATAAAAAGAGCAATGAATGTTAAAGAAGCGAGTGAGCTTTGTAATAATTTGTACTTCGTTTTCTATTAATCATAATAGGCTTTAATGTAGTAGGTTTTTAAAATTTCATCTTTGAAGTTTTTTTTGTTACGAATTCCCGTCGTGTTAGATCAAAACTGGTTAGAACAAATTACATAAATATTTTTGTTCGTTCCGTAACGATATGGACATATACCTGTTCCATCATATTTTCCTCGTGCATTTTTTCTGTATATTGTGACGATATTATCGCGCGTCACATGTAATATCCTTATTTTTGGACATTTATTTACCCTCAAAACATATTTTATGGTATATCGAGTTTTTATAAACTATTTTTCATACGAAGTCGAATGTTATAGTAGAAATTTATATTGGTATCCAGGGTCGTCAAAATTAGATCGCCATATTTTTTCCGTGAAAAAATGACACTTTCCTGTTGAATTTCGATCGAACGATATGGCTCTTACATTGTACCTTTTTACATTTTAATTGGGGATTAATAATAACCCCCAAAGTTATTTTTACTCTGCTAACGAGGCAGAGGAATTGTTTTCAGCACTTCTTCGACTGGATAGTATCTCGTATTTTTTTAACATCACGATTCCGCCGGCCGCCATCGCTGTGATATACGGAGTCATATATTATTGATATTTTGTTTTAGTGGCAGAAAATACCATCTTGCCATGTCCAGTTTAGCGTGGGCCTGATATGACGCCGTTCCCTTGTCTACCTCGCAAATACTTCATGTACGAGTATGATGACATCGAGGGTCGCGTGGTTAACGCATGGGGACGCCTGACGCGGCAAATGCTTGCACATCGAGCCTCCTCGTATTAGCGAAGCGAGGTATTCTCCAGCCCGTTGTTATGTCGTTTATATTTGCCAGACTGCCAGGAAGTGATTCATCGTATCTTGTTAGTCTTCGTCGGCCATCGAGTCGTTTATATTTAATAACCTTTTTCTCGTTAGGTCGTTTCGATTGATAAGAAACGATAACTTTTTCCTTGTGTAACTTTGAATTTTCTTGAAATGTGAAATGACGACTTAAATTCAAATTCCTATTAGATATTTCTTTATAACTCATTTTCTATCGAGCGTATACTTAGATTTACAATGCAGTTTTTATTAGCATTGAGTTTCTGTAATTGTCTTAGCCTAGTTGTCACTTTTATATAACTTGTACCTAGATATTAAACTTAGTTTTTTTGTCAGTATTTAACTAGGAGCTTAAACATCCCTCCCTGTAAATTACCTTAGTAATCTTTTAATAAATGTTGGTCTAGAATCCAAGAATTTGATTTACCTCCCTGAAGATTAGAAGTCCGAGATCTACAGTGAGTATTATTCGAGGCATTTATTGGTTGAAACTGCCTGGCGCCCGTGGTAAACATCATTCTTTCTTTAAATTTTAACTTTTTGGCTTAAACCACTTACAGGGGTCACATCTACCCCTACGAATAATTCTTTTTAAAAAATATTAGAATATCGAAACCAAAGGATAATACCGACATAGTCCTTTACACTAAAATTGCGGCTAAAATTGCACTTAGAGTACATAAATATGAATCCAATGAAAGCAAACTCGCTTGTAACAGCTAGTATAAAGATAAAAACGAAGGTTTAAGTGTTATTGAATAATTAACTTCATTATGTATCGTCCAGTTCTCATTGTGAATGGGTTGTAAATTAACAAAAGGCAATTTGATTTCATCAGTTGGATGATTTAACGGTCACATTGAAGTGAGTGAATGGAATTAATCGATCATGTGTTGTACATCCAAGTAAAGCGGAAAAATATATCTATTTGAACGCGCCAATCTTTAAAACTACCAGTTGGATTTGAAAAAATATTTGTGTGTTTGAAAGCCATATTCTCGAGGAATGTTATAGTTAATAGATTCAGGCGTTACTTTGCGAAAGTCAAATTTACAGACACAAAGTAGTTTAGATCAAATTGTCAGGAATGTTATAGGCTACTCAATGTACGATACAACCCTTTAGTAGCTGAGGAAAATAGAGAATGTAGAATAAGCAGTTCCCACGGGATACGTGATGAAGTCACGAGCTGCAGCTGACATAAAAATATGTTTCGTGAATCACGAAGACAAATGCGCGTAAAATATAGACAATATTTTACGCGATTTTACACAATAAATATAAATAAACGTGGTGTCGTGTAGAATACAATATGCTCTACTTTTATATTTTTTAATTATGAATTAATATGCTTATGCGATTTTTCAACATCTGCAGCTTATCAAAATATAGATTTTGATTTAAAATTAATTCACTAATGGTGACTCCATTCAAAATTATTCTTGAAACACATATTTTGGTTGGCACAGAGGGTTGTTGCGGTTCTGCGAGTAAGTGGGTTTATCAGTACACTCCTAAGGATTTGCTGTGTTAGCACCAGGGGTGGCAACGAGTGACACTCCCTACATTGTAAGCCTTTATAGTCTCACGGTATGTACTTAAGTATCTCCCTATATTGTGTAAAAAATCTTTTTCAACTATACGCTAAGCTATCAATCTTGTCAATTATCATAGAGGACAGTTCGTCAGCTAAGTCAGTGTTATTTAGACGGCTTGTAAACATTGACCTCTGTCAATCCACAATTTTGCTCTAACCCCAGTAGATTTTAGGGAGGCCCGTATCCTAGCAGTGGAGTGAATATGGGTTGACAAAGTAAATTAGGATGAGTTGTTAATAATACATTTTATGAAGTCTCTGTTCAATTAGGAGGATGTAAATTGAAACAGACGCGACAAATTTATGGCTTCAGCTCATGCAGATACTAATATTTTGTTAATTATTGCAATTAATATCTGTCATGTTTAAGCGCCATTTATACGGGGAGAGTTTCTTGCCTTAAAGATATGATTATGAAAAGAAAGAAAAAATATAATAGTTAATAGCTAGTTAGTTAATAGTTATGATAATGTAAATTCCATATACAATATCTGGACATCTTAGGGCCACAGTCCATTATGGCTATGCATGATGCCACCTTCTGATTAATAAACGAGGCTTAAGTGAGGAGGTATTGGTGAAGCACCACCTCGCAATAAACCGGAGCTAAACAACAGCTCTCTGAAGGTTCGTTGTATTCCTGCGAGTGAGTAAGGTTGTCAGTAAGCTGTTAAGAAGTATGTCATGGTAAAAGAATTCTCAATATCAATTCAGTATATCCAGAGATTACCCCTTACAACCTCACAAACTTTACCTCTTCATAATATTAGTATAGATAACAGAATATAAAATGAAACGTGTATAAAATGTTAAATTTATTACTATTCATTTGCTGCACCATAGTCGAATAAAACATGATAAGTATCCATGGGAAATGGGTTATGAAAAAGTTCCATCCCTAAGACCTCGCACAAATCTCTTCGCAGCATTAATACTATAGCTAATGCCGTTAGACATTGCAATCACGTACGGGTTGTAATTCCAGTGTTTCTATCCATCCTTCTATATTTAACTTGAGTTTAGGTCGTAAAAAACTGTTGTATTTTATTATATAGAGCATTCTTAACGCTAATAATAAAAAGAAAAGCACTTTGGGTAGAAGTCAAGCTGTTTGCCACTCTTGTAAGCAAGTTCGGAAATTTCTGGATGATCTTATTCATTTATAATCATGTAAAATACTAAGAGATTCTTATTAACCACACTACAAAACTAGTAATAGGTTAATGTATTCTTCGTTTGGATGTCACATTTGACTATTACAACTCATTATACATTAAATATTTATGAGAAGGCACAACCGCTATACACAACGCGATGCTAAATCCAACGCTATTGTATAGAAGCTAAAGTTGGGTTTAAAAGAAAGAGCATGAAAGTAGAATTAACGCCGTCAAGGTGCGAGTGTTGCGCAAAATAAGCGGCGCTTGTAGATCGAGTTTACAGTTAAAATGTGAAAAAGAGAGTATCGTAGTTGAAGAGGTATGCTCCGTTGATTCGAACGTATAGAAAGAATGTGTGAGGAAAGAATAACAAAACAGATCTTCAAGCCAAGAAAAAGACTTACCTATCACAACCAAATTGTTATGCTATCAAAAGATGGTATAAGGAGCTACGAACCGGCAAGCGCGCATGAAGATGATAATGAAAACCTATGAATGATAAAGAAACGAGTGAAGTGTAAGGTCCGAGTCATGTGGCACTCGGATCTCTATCCCTTTTCGCGTGAATACCTATATATATATAAAGTAACATAACAAATAGATAAATAAACAAACTGTTCAGGAACACCATTCCTATATGAAATCTATACGTTTGTCTATGTGTGTTTTTTTTTCGAATATTCGAAAAATGACTACAGATACGGATTCAGCATAAAAAAGTAGAATGGGAATGTTCAGGAACACCGTTCCTATCTCTTAAGGAACAAGGCCAAAATGGTCCACAAATAAAAAATAAAAAAATTGTTATATAATTGACGAGCCAGGTGTTCCTCTGGCAATGCAAGCTTACGAATTCTCATCTGGTTTTTATGAAATGTAGGGAGGCAAGCGTACGGCACACTTGATGGAAAGTCATTATGGTAATCTGAGGACGCTAACGTATCATTCACGTATTGCTACAATGTCCCCCCAATTAACACCCCAGAAGCTCACTGGTAACCTTACATATTTGTATCAATGTAACAATTTGACAACGACTGTGACAAGCTCGGTGGCGACGCGGTTAATAATGCGACTTTGACACCAACGCCCGTGGGTTCGATTCCCACACAGGGCAAACATTTGTCGTGGTCTGGGTGTCTTTAAGAGAGGTAGGGACATCAAAGCAGCCAGACTGGGGATGTATTTCCACCTTACAGAAAACCGCGGACAAATAATATCTCTCTGGAGGGTCGTGTGTTCCTGCGTGTGAATGAGATCACTAGTAAGCTCCTAAGGAGTTACTATGTTAGCAGCAGAGTTATCACCGCGAGTGATACTTAATGTATTACCAGCGTTCATAGGCTACGGTAACCACTTTACTTCAGGTAGACCGTATGCCTAAATGCATGCGCTGTTTTTACAGTTACCTTCAGTTGATCACGATCACGGGTACAACCCGTTGCTGAAATTAAAATATAAAACATGCAATCTGAAAATTTTAAAATTATGACTTTAGATGAAGCCGGAGTGTGATGAATAAATTTGTTCCCGCGTACCTTCGGCGTTTCTTAGTATTTCCGTTTTAAATAATGAAATTGCATATTTCACTGAAAATGGTTGAAATAGGTACGTATTTGGATGTAAAATTTCATTTCGTTTGGACTAGATGAAATATGTCTACCAGCAATATCGGGTGTTCGCTCCCGGGGGCGGAACAAATATTTGTTGGTTGAAATATGACTTTGATTGGTGAGTCGCTGTTGCCGTATGGTTTTTGAAACATACTGTGAACAAAAGGTAGAGAAAATATGTTATTACGTTTTTATGTTTCCAATATTAATATTCTATCTATCTATCTATAACTTCACGCCAAATCCCTTCCGCGGTAGGCAGAGAGAACCGAGCGCCACGTGACTCGATCCTTACATACCTCACTCGCTTCTTTAACATTCATTGCTGTTTTCATGCACGCTCGCCGGTTTCTAGGGCTCCTCTCATCACCTTCTGATAGAACACGATCAATTTGATCATGGTAGCTAAGTCTTGGCCTTCCTCGGCTCCTACATCCTTCCACTTTTGCATTTTATATCTGCTTCGTCATTCTTTCATCCTGTATTCTTTCTACATGTACGAACCAACGGAGCATGCCTTTTCTTATTTTAACATTATATTAATATTATTTTATTAATATTCTAATAGTTAATAGATTCAGGCGTTATTTTGCGAAAGTCAAATTTACATGCAATTAGATCTAACCTGCTTTGTGTGCTTCCGCCACCAATTTGTTCATGCGGCCTAGCGGTCGGCCGGCACCCACCCACTGCAGTTAGTTGATGCAACATGCCGATGCATCCACCCCCACCCTCAGTTCAATATAAGGGACGGCACTGCGATGGATTTGTCACTTGTAGCATGTTGTTCTTACGATTAACATCTACAGCGCCTAATGATGCCTCGTGGAGAGGCAAAACACGTGTCGCAGCGACGATCAGGCCAGTCGTGGCAGCGACGGTGGTGGTGGGGGCATGCGAATTCTGTTCCAGATGGCGGACGACCACAGCAACCGAGGCAGAGACTACCGGAGTAGCCATGGCAGCGTCGGCAGGTTTTTTTTTTTCTAGCACCCCTGCCGTGGGCAAGGCTATTTTATTTCGTTCATATTTGTATACAGATTTTAAAAACATTTCACATATAAATAAACACATTCATACATCACTCTCTCTTTCATTCCGCAATTCATCTTCCATTCATCATCTTTCAGTTATATTTTCGAAAAACAAAAATTTAATTTGTCCCATTTTAAAACGCCGATGAAGCGATCATATCTATTTCCAAATTTCCCTCCCTATACTGCGTCAGTCCAGTCACGGGCGAAAGCGAGCTTACTATACAGATACAGAGTATAGCCGAGGTATACAGCATTAGTCCTAGGTGGAGCTGCTCTGCTTGTTCCTGTCTATGACAACCATAGCTAGACTGACGGAGTATTTTAAAAATTTTGACCCATTGCTCCCCACAACTATTACCGAGTGGTTTCGGTGACCCGCATTCCCAACTCCTGCTCCAAATCAAACCTCTGTTTGGAGAATGCGGGACACCGAAACAATATGTGCTGCACTGTCTGGTCCACGCCGGGCTCGCAGAAGCACGATGGGTCCTCCGCGCACTTGAATCTGTCTGTCTGTTGTGTTGAAGCGTCGGCATGTTGCATCAACTAACAGCAGTGGGTGGGTGCCGGCCGGCGCTAGGCCGCATGAACTAATTGGTGGGGGAAGCACACAAAGCAGGTGATATCAAATTGCATGTAATATTCTAATATTATAAATGACTAGTGATAGCTACTAAGGCAAAGGCTCGTAGGTTTCATTTGCGCACAAGTTAAATATTTGTATGCATGAGCATATTGTTTGTCGAGCAGTGATATTCCGGTGGATCAAGAACCGGCCTTTTATCCAACAGACCCCGGGTTCGAATCGTGGTGCGGGAATGTACCAGTAAATTCGTGTTTTTGAATTTATGTGCACAATTGTAATTGTCACTTGCACAGCGGTGGATACAAAACATCGTAAGGAAACACACAAGTTTTGCCCTCTAGGTTGTGGTCTGATCTGGCTGTCGCTCCATGTAAAAATTAGTATTTTCGCCAAATTCTTAGGCTTAGGTAGCAGACCGCGTCAATTCTAATGGATCAGGAAATGGGGTAACGCAAGCAAGAAGTGGCAGTGAACATTCTGTGGTCGATGTAATGATGATGAATAAACAAATAATCTATCTATTAATATCTTGTTGTCTTGTTTGTGTATCAAACCGACGAGCCCCGGTTTCAGTATAGCGTTATTAACTACTACGCCACAAAATCAAAAGCATCTACTAATTCTTTATGAAAAAGGTAATTTTATTAAGATGCCTAAAATATTGACATTATAAATAAATAAATAATAAATATTGTGGGACAAATTACACAGCGCCACCTAGCCCCAAAGTAAGCGAAGCTTGTGTTATGGGTACTAGACGACTGATAAACATACGTAAATACATTTTTTTTTTTTGTAAATACATACTTATTATACATAGAAAATACCCAGACCAATACAAACAGACATGTTCATGCACACAAATGTTTGTACTGTGTGGGAATCGAACCCACGAGCGTTGGTGTCAAAGTAGCGTAACAACGGGTTTCACCACTGCGCCACCGAGCTCGTCAATTATCGTGCCAATATACGTATGAATGTGCTTTATTTGTAACCAGGACCTATTTGATTTCCGGACGCGTGAACGATATAAACATAAAATATGTATGATTCCTTCCAAGGCGGCCTTTTTGAGTAAAAGTTTTTCTCGTAATGCTCCATGCTCCTCGAATCTACAACAAAGTCCCAACGTCCATTCGTGCGACTGTTGAAATAAACAACTTCAAAAGAAACTCTATGATCTACTGAGAGTTGAATGTTACTACATACTAAATGATTTTCTCATTGATAAAATCGATTTACGAAATATGAATGGGTTTGATTTATTAACAAGGATAACTGTTTGGTATTATAGTATACTTTAATATAGTGAATGTGAAGAAAACAAAGATAATGGTGTTTGAAAGAGAAGAATCCAGAACTAATGTAAGGATTACGATTGATGATGAAGTGTTGGAACAAGTGGATGAGTTTGTATATCTTGGATGCGCTTTCAGCAGGGATGGAAGGTACACCGCAGATGTGGAAAGACGAGTGAGTGCTGGGAATAGTGTGAATGGAGCGTTGGGAACACTTCTTGGCAGTAAAATCCTGAGCCAGAAGGCACAACTCGCCTATACACAATGCAGTGTTGGTCCCAACGCTAACTTATGGAAGCGAGAGCTGGGTATGGCAGAAAGAGCATGAAAGTAGAATAAACGCGGTCGAAATGCGAGCGCTGGGCAAAATTTGTGGCGTAAGGCTTGTAGGCCGTATTCGCAATGATGATGTTAGAAACAGAGTTGGTCTGAAAGAGAGCGTCGGTGTTAAAATAAGAAGAGGCATGCTCCGATGGTTCGGACATGTAGAAAGAATGCAAAATGAAAGAATGACGAAGCAGATATACAATGCAAAAGTGGAAGGATGTAGGAGCCGGGGAAGGCCAAGACTTACCTACCATGACCAAATTGGTCGTGTTCTATCAGAAGGTGATGTCAGGAGCCCTAGAAACCGGCGAGCGTGCATGAGAAGAGCAATGAATGTTAAAGAAGCGAGTGAGATATGTAAGGATTGAGTCACGTGGCGCTCGGTTCTCTCTGCCTATCCCGCAAGGGATTTAGCGTGAAGTTATAGATAGATAGATAGAGACTTTAATATAGTGTATGCTTACGAGACGTCGAGAGGAATATATCATACGTCCCACCTCTGTTGCTAACACAGCAATTCTTACGAAATTACTGGTGACCTCATTCATACGCAGGAACAAAACGTTACGCAGGAAAAAAGTTGTTATTTGGCTGCGGTTTTCTGTGAGGTGGAGGTACTTCCCCAGACGAGCTGCTTTGAAGCGCCTTACCTCTCTTAAACATCTCTTGTTGTGTTATTGCGTGCGAGTGAGGTCATCAGTAAACTCCCAAGGAGTTGCTGTGTAAGCAGCAGAGGAGGCATCGCGCGAGTGATACTTAGTATATCGCAAGCGTTATTAGGCTATGGTACGCGCTTTACATCAGGTGGGCCGTATGCTTGTCAGAATCAGAATCAGAATCATTTGTTCACAAGACATGTGTACAATTAGACCTTTCATATTATACTTAACAATGCGCCTTCCCATATCTTACCGACCGCTCGGCGTGTAAATATTGTCAATTTACAATCGTCATGGTTTGAATTTTTACATCAATTTATAAATAATAAATGATATTATCATTAGACAGTTCAAAAAATTATAATTACGTCAAAATTTATAATAACTACGAACTCAACATTATTTATTACTCTTAAATTAAAAGAATTAATGTCAATAAGAAATAATAATATAATTTTCAATTTAAATTGTCCTCGAGAAAGTCATTGATAGTGTAGTCATAAATGTCTAATAATAAGGAAAATAGTATTTATGTATATATTTACGCCAGGTCCCTTGCAGGGTAAGCAGAGAAAAACGATCGCCATAAGACGCGGTCCTTACACACTTCACTCGCTTCTTTCACATTCATAGCTCTAGGAAAACAGTGATTTCTTAAATCGTCTTAAGTTTAACGTATAAAAAATGTCAAGCAAGGGATTATAAATTTTAATTGACATACAATAAGCGTTATTTTGATAAACTGCCAGTCTTTGAAGTGGAATCCACATTTTATTTATATGTCTGGTTCTACTACCCTCTATGTCCTTATTCTTATAATCCTACTAATATTATAAATACGAAAGTTTGTATGTTTGTAGGATGTTTGTTGCTCTTTTACGCTTAAACCGCTGAACGGATTTGAATGAAATTTGGCACGTAGATAGATTATGATCTGGATTAACACATAGGCTACGTTATTTGACTCCACGCGGGTGGAGCTGCGGGCAGCAGCTAGTATCTTATAAATGCAAAATAACTCTGTCTGTCAGCTGTATATATGTATGGCAGTATATTTGAACATTTTGATGACGAAATTGCTGAATAGATCGTAATGAAATTTAAATAGTGGTATTTAGAGATATGTAGAATGACCTCACGTATCTACTCTATATCACAATAATGGAATGCGACGGGAGAGAATCTGCGTGCTAATGTATTTATAAATCTCCTATTTCTTAACGTTATCCCGTTTCCTAATTCATTAGGATTAGCGGGGTATATGTAAATCGGTTACCGTAGCCAATGACCTCTTACAGCACCTTAAGTATCACTCGCGCCATGCCACATCTGTTGCTAACACAGCCTTAGGTGTTTACTGGTAGACCTCACTCACTCGCAGGCACACATCAACCCTCCAGGGAGTTATTATTTAGCTGCAGTTTTCTGTGAGGTGGATATACTTCGCCAGACGGGCTGCTTGATGCACCTGAACTCTCTTAAAAACACCCAGTCCGACATAAACAGACCTAAGCGTAAGGATTTGGCGAAGGTACTGATTTTTACATGGAGCGACTGCTATGAGAATTCTACAACCGCCACACGTCTTTAGAGATACAATTTATTGGGCATTCGGGTTTCCTCGCGTTATTTTCCTTCACAGCAAATCCTACTAATATTATAAATGTGAATGTCCGTTTGTTTGTTACGCTTTCACGCGAAAACTATTAAACCGATCATCATGAAACTTTGTACAGATATTCTTGGAGGTATCAGAAGTAAAATAGGGTACTTTCTATTAAAAAAAAAAAAAAAATTTATCAATGCGAGCGAAGCCGCGGGTAAACGCTAGTATGTACACAAATCCGAAAACACGAATTCAATGGTACATGCCCGCACCAGTGTTCAAACCACGAACTTTTGTATTATAAGTACCTACTTGATAAAAAATGTTAATCAAAACTGAATAGGGTCAATAAACTAGAATCTTTAATGAAAACTCATCCCCAAGACCTGGCTAAGTTGTGTGCTGAAGTTAGTGCATGAATAATAATCGATCATAAAAAATCCGAGCTCAGTGCTGCCCTCTTCCTTCACCCTCATAAATATTCAACGCTTTCTTTACCTTGCATATCCAAGGAGTACGTTTCTTTGAAAGGATGAACAGGTTTAAATAATCTGACAACATTATTTTTACCTGTCTGAAATTTGTTACTATACGTTAGGTTGGGGCAAATTACCTATACATTTTTATCTTTTTTTGTACGTTGTATAAAAAAAGACGTGAGGTAAACACAGTTACCGGGTGGGTGCCGGCCGGCGCTAGGCCGCATGAACTAATTGGTGGCGGAAGCACACAAAGCAGGTCAGATCAAATTGCATGTAATATTCTAATATTATAAATGACTAGTGATAGCTACTAAGGCAAAGGCTCGCAGGTTTCATTTGCGCACAAGTTAAATATTTGTATGCATCGACATATTTGTTTGTCGAGTAGTGATATTCCGGTGGATAAAGAACCGGCCTTTTATCCGACAGCTCCGGGTTCGAATCGTGGTGTGGGAATGTACTAGTAAATTCGCGTTTTTGAATTTTAAGTGCACAATTGTAATTGTCACTTGCACCGCGGTGGATACAAAACATCGTAAGGAAACACACAAGTTTTGCTCTCTAGGTTGTGGTCTGATCTGGCTGTCGCTCCATGTAAAAATTAGTATTTTCGCCAAATCCTTAGACTTAGGTAGCAGATCGCGTCAATCCTAATGGATTAGGAAACGGGGTAACGCTAGCAAGAAGCGGCAGTGAACATTCTGTGGTCGATGTAATGATGATGAATAAACAAATAATCTATCTATTAATATCTTGTTGTCCTGTTTGTGTATCAAACCGACGAGCCCCGGTTTCAATATAGCGTTATTAACTACTACGCCACAAAATCAAAAGCATCTACTAATTCTTTATGAAAAGGTAATTTTATTAAGATACTAAAAATATTGACATTATCGTGCCAATATACGTATGAATGTGCTTTATTTGTAACCAGGACCTATTTGATTTCCGGACGCGTGAACGATATAAACATAAAATATGTATGATCCCTTCCAAGGCGGCCTTTTTGAGTAAAAGTTTTTCTCGTAATGCTCCATGCTCCTCGAATCTACAACAAAGTCCCAACGTCCATTCGTGCGACAGTTGAAATAAACAACTTCAAAAGAAACTCTATGATCTACTGAGAGTTGAATGTTACTACATACTAAATGATTTTCTCATTGATAAAATCGATTTACGAAATATGAATGGGTTTGATTTATTAACAAGGATAACTGTTTGGTATTATAGTATACTTTAATATAGTGAATGTGAATGTGAAGAAAACAAAGATAATGGTGTTTGAAAGAGAAGAATCCAGAACTAATGTAAGGATTACGATTGATGATGAAGTGTTGGAACAAGTGGATGAGTTTGTATATCTTGGATGCGCTTTCAGCAGGGATGGAAGGTACACCGCAGATGTGGAAAGACGAGTGAGTGCTGGGAATAGTGTGAATGGAGCGTTGGGAAAACTTCTTGGCAGTAAAATCCTGAGCCAAAAGGCACAACTCGCCTATACACAATGCAGTGTTGGTCCCAACGCTAACTTATGGAAGCGAGAGCTGGGTATGGCAGAAAGAGCATGAAAGTAAAATAAACGCGGTCGAAATGCTAGCGCCGCGCAAAATTTGTGGCGTAAGGCTTGTAGGCCGTATTCGCAATGATGATGTTAGAAACAGAGTTGGTCTGAAAGAGAGCGTCGGTGTTAAAATAAGAAGAGGCATGCTCCGATGGTTCGGACATGTAGAAAGAATGCAAAATGAAAGAATGACGAAGCAGATATACAATGCAAAAGTGGAAGGATGTAGGAGCCGGGGAAGGCCAAGACTTACCTACCATGACCAAATTGGTCGTGTTCTATCAGAAGGTGATGTCAGGAGCCCTAGAAACCGGCGAGCGTGCATGAGAAGAGCAATGAATGTTAAAGAAGCGAGTGAGATATGTAAGGATTGAGTCACGTGGCGCTCGGTTCTCTCTGCCTACCCCGCAAGGGATTTAGCGTGAAGTTATAGATAGATAGATAGAGACTTTAATATAGTGTATGCTTACGAGACGTCGAGAGGAATATATCATACGTCCCACCTCTGTTGCTAACACAGCAATTCTTACGAAATTACTGGTGACCTCATTCATACGCAGGAACAAAACGTTACGCAGGAAAAAAGTTGTTATTTGGCTGCGGTTTTCTGTGAGGTGGAGGTACTTCCCCAGACGAGCTGCTTTGAAGCGCCTTACCTCTCTTAAACATCTCTTGTTGTGTTATTGCGTGCGAGTGAGGTCATCAGTAAACTCCCAAGGAGTTGCTGTGTAAGCAGCAGAGGAGGCATCGCGCGAGTGATACTTAGTATATCGCAAGCGTTATTAGGCTATGGTACGCGCTTTACATCAGGTGGGCCGTATGCTTGTCAGAATCAGAATTAGCGATGGGCGATTGCGAGAGGTTTTTTTCGATTGTCTCGATTGTTCGAACATCTCGATTGTTTTCGATTGTTTCGTCGAACATCTCGATTGTTGTTGTGTTCGTCTTTGGCGCGATTTCAACTCGAATTTGTGGTTGCGAATTGCGAGTATGCACGATGGCGAGAGGTTTCAGTCGATTGTTTTGAGTTATATTAGAACATCTCGATGGCCGGACTTGGCCTTGTCTTGTGATTGCGATTTGCGAGTTCAAACTAAGCATGAAAAGTAGCAAACTTATCCAACTTACGTACGTATTATAGGAGAAAGGAATCACGAAAATAAATTAATTAATCGAAGTTAATAATCATCTATTGTCTTAGGTTTTCGCGATTGTTACACATTGAATTATACTATTTTTAACGGAGTCTTCCTGCGACCACGGACGCTGCAAAGTTCAACAAAATAAATAAAACACGCGATACTTCCATTAAAAATTGTATAATTCAATGAATCATCTATTTTTAATGACTTAAATAAACTTGTGCAATGTATGCAACATAGTTTTTTAGTTTTAATACAAAAAATCACAGCGGCTCGATAAACAATCGCGACACATACACCTCGGCTCGATGCTTGTAAACAACTAGCAGCGAGTCGAGTCCGTCCGGCTAAACTAACCGGCGACCGATGAATGACTAACTGATGCAACAATCGAAACAATCGAAAAACCTCTCGATTGTTTTGTAAAACGGCGAGTCGATTGTTGACTCGATTGTAAATTTTGACGACTGCGATTCTTTCGATTGTTAAAACATCTCGGAATCGCCCATCGCTAATCAGAATCAGAATCATTTGTTCACAAGACATGTGTACAATTAGACCTTTCATATTATACTTAACAATGCGCCTTCCCATATCTTACCGACCGCTCGGCGTGTAAATATTGTCAATTTACAATCGTCATGGTTTGAATTTTTACATCAATTTATAAATAATAAATGATATTATCATTAGACAGTTCAAAAAATTATAATTACGTCAAAATTTATAATAACTACGAACTCAACATTATTTATTACTCTTAAATTAAAAGAATTAATGTCAATAAGAAATAATAATATAATTTTCAATTTAAATTGTCCTCGAGAAAGTCATTGATAGTGTAGTCATAAATGTCTAATAATAAGGAAAATAGTATTTATGTATATATTTACGCCAGGTCCCTTGCAGGGTAAGCAGAGAAAAACGAGCGCCATAAGACGCGGTCCTTACACACTTCACTCGCTTCTTTCACATTCATAGCTCTAGGAAAACAGTGATTTCTTAAATCGTCTTAAGTTTAACGTATAAAAAATGTCAAGCAAGGGATTATAAATTTTAATTGACATACAATAAGCGTTATTTTGATAAACTGCCAGTCTTTGAAGTGGAATCCACAGTTTATTTATATGTCTGGTTCTACTACCCTCTATGTCCTTATTCTTATAATCCTACTAATATTATAAATACGAAAGTTTGTATGTTTGTAGGATGTTTGTTGCTCTTTTACGCTTAAACCGCTGAACGGATTTGAATGAAATTTGGCACGTAGATAGATTATGATCTGGATTAACACATAGGCTACGTTATTTGACTCCACGCGGGCGGAGCTGCGGGCAGCAGCTAGTATCTTATAAATGCAAAATAACTCTGTCTGTCAGCTGTATATATGTATGGCAGTATATTTGAACATTTTGATGACGAAATTGCTGAATAGATCGTAATGAAATTTAAATAGTGGTATTTAGAGATATGTAGAATGACCTCACGTATCTACTCTATATCACAATAATGGAATGCGACGGGAGAGAATCTGCGTGCTAATGTATTTATAAATCTCCTATTTCTTAACGTTATCCCGTTTCCTAATTCATTAGGATTAGCGGGGTATATGTAAATCGGTTACCGTAGCCAATGACCTCTTACAGCACCTTAAGTATCACTCGCGCCATGCCACATCTGTTGCTAACACAGCCTTAGGTGTTTACTGGTAGACCTCACTCACTCGCAGGCACACATCAACCCTCCAGGGAGTTATTATTTAGCTGCAGTTTTCTGTGAGGTGGATATACTTCGCCAGACGGGCTGCTTGATGCACCTGAACTCTCTTAAAAACACCCAGTCCGACATAAACAGACCTAAGCGTAAGGATTTGGCGAAGGTACTGATTTTTACATGGAGCGACTGCTATGAGAATTCTACAACCGCCACACGTCTTTAGAGATACAATTTATTGGGCATTCGGGTTTCCTCGCGTTATTTTCCTTCACAGCAAATCCTACTAATATTATAAATGTGAATGTCCGTTTGTTTGTTACGCTTTCACGCGAAAACTATTAAACCGATCATCATGAAACTTTGTACAGATATTCTTGGAGGTATCAGAAGTAAAATAGGGTACTTTCTATTAAAAAAAAAAAAATTTATCAATGCGAGCGAAGCCGCGGGTAAACGCTAGTATGTACACAAATCCGAAAACACGAATTCAATGGTACATGCCCGCACCAGTGTTCAAACCACGAACTTTTGTATTATAAGTACCTACTTGATAAAAAATGTTAATCAAAACTGAATAGGGTCAATAAACTAGAATCTTTAATGAAAACTCATCCCCAAGACCTGGCTAAGTTGTGTGCTGAAGTTAGTGCATGAATAATAATCGATCATAAAAAATCCGAGCTCAGTGCTGCCCTCTTCCTTCACCCTCATAAATATTCAACGCTTTCTTTACCTTGCATATCCAAGGAGTACGTTTCTTTGAAAGAATGAACAGGTTTAAATAATCTGACAACATTATTTTTACCTGTCTGAAATTTGATACTATACTTTAGGTTGGGGCAAATTAACTATACATTTTTTTTTTGTACGTTGTATAAAAAAAGACGTGAGGTAAACACAGTTACCGTAGCCTATGAACGCTTGCAATATAAGATCAGTCGCGCGATGCCACCTTTGCTGCTAACACGGTAACTCCTTAGCAGCTTACTGCTGATCTCGCTCAGTCACGAATATAAGCCGCCAGGCTACCGTTTTGAGGTGGCGGTACTGCCCCAGTCGGGCTAATTTGATACACCCTACTTCTCTTACAAACACTCAGACCAAGACAAACAGCCATGTTCATATACATAAATGTTTGTCCTGTGTGGCAATAGAACCCAAGAGCACTGGTGCCAAAGTAACGTTGCTAACTACTGCGCCACTGAACTCGTCAAAATAAGAAAATGTGAATAAGCTGCAAACCCATTTTCGCAAACCCTAATTTCTAATAGAATGGTATGTAATTTTTAAAGTTTATTTCTGCACATAAAATTTTACCGAGGACCTAGCCCGTAGAAAAAAGTTGAGAAACCTTTTTATTGCTACGTGGCGTTTCACACATAAATTAAAAGAACTACCAATGCTTAACATATTTCGGATACATTACATATAGCTTACCTGTTTGGGCGATAGGGTTACAATAGGTGTCATACGACGTATATCACTACGAAGCTAGCGTCTTACTTTGTTTGTTTTTTATTTAAGGCAAAGTACATAAATTATCAAGACGAGCTCGGTGGCGCAGTGGTGAAACGCGCTGTTACGCTACTTTGACACCAACGCTCGTGGGTTCGATTCCCACACAGTACAAACATTTGTGTGCATGAACATGTCTGTTTGTATTGGTCTGGGTATTTTCTATGTATAATAAGTATGTATTTACAAAAAAAAATGTATTAACGTATGTTTATCAGTTGTCTAGTACCCATAACACAAGCTTCGCTTACTTTGGGGCTAGGTGGCGCTGTGTAATTTGTCCGACAATATTTATTTATATTTATTTATTTATTTATTATAAATTATCAAGGGAACTTATAAGGGACACTAGATGTCTAGCAGAGGTACTAGCGATTAACATAGAATATAATGAAGAATATTCATATTCTAGAAACATGGGCACAGGTTTTCGAAAATTCAACTATCGATATAACATACCCATACTAGTTTATTCTACGATAATGATAATGTAGTAACGATAATGTTTTAGGCGCTATTAGTATCTACTCGACAGCTTTGTGGGTGAAAAGTAAATCATAAATTCCTAAATGTATGTATGTGTATCATTACGCCAGTAGGCCGATTCTACTAAAAAACTGCAACTGCACTGCAGCGCGGCGTGTGTCAAAATGCGTACATTTTGACGTTTCGTTAAACGTCGCTGCTGTCAGATCACTTAACGAAACGTCAAAATGTACGCATTTTGACACACGCCGCGCTGCAATGCAGTTGCAGTTTTTTAGTAGAATCAGCCTACTGGTCCCTTGCGGGGTAGGGAGAGAGAACCGAGTGCCATAAGACGCGCTTCTCTAACTTTCGTAGCTCTTTTCATGCACGCTCGTCGGTTCCTGACATCGCCTTCTAATCAAACATGACCAATTTTGTTATAGTAGGTTAGTCTTGGTATTTCCTCGGCTCATTCATCCTTCCACTTTCGCATTGTAAATCTGTTTCGTCATTCTTTCATCCTGCATTATTTCTACATGCCCGAACTAACAGAGGATGCCTTTTCTTGTCTTCACAGCGACACTCTCTTTCAGACCAACTCTTATTCTTACGTCGTCATTATGAACGCGGTCAGCAAGCGTTATGCCACAAATTTTGCGCATTGCTCGCATCTCGACCGCATTTATTCTACTTTCATGCCATACCTTTCACTTCCATATGGTTTTCACTTCCATAAGTTAGCGTTGTGATTAGCAACACGTCGTGTACAGCGAGCTGTGCCTGGCTTAGATTTCGGTTGCCTAGAAGTTTACCCAACGCTCCATTCACGCTATTACCTGTACTCACTCGTCTTTCCACAATTTCGAGCGGTGTACCGTCCATCGCTGCTAAAAGCACTTCCAAAATATACAGTCTCATCCACTTGCTCCAACACTACATCATCAACCGTAATCCTAGTGTTCGTTCTGGTTGTCTCTCTTTCAAATACCATTGTCTTGGTTTTCTTTGTATTCAATTGTAAGTCTTTCTTCATATAATCATCTTTCATTGTCGTAAGTAGTGTTTGCATTTCGGATGGTGAATACCGCGTCGTCTGCATAAAGCAGGCAGTTGACCACTGAGTCACCCATTCGTACTCCCACATTCATACTTCCTATTCTCTTAAGACAGATACAGTCCACAAACAGGATGAATAGCCGAGCCGAGAGCACGCATTCCTGCCTGATGTTGTTATCAAACCAGGTCGATAAGCTGCCGTCCACCCACACACATGCTGTAGAATCAGAAGTGGATACGGAGCACGGAGCAGGTCACCGTCAACACCATGTCTGGGCAAAATGTTCCAGAGATTCTTTCGCACGTCACTATCAAATGCTTTCTCAAGGTTCACAAAACCGCAGAAAACCTTCTGGTCCATAGCCAGATGCTTCTCCGCGATATTGCGGAGTGAAAAGACTTGATCCGTCCGTCCTTTCGAAATCCACCCTGTGCTTTTCAAAGCATTCCGACGGATTTCACCCTCATTCTCTTTTTAATGATTTTTCCATACACTTTAGCTGCTAAGCTGATCAAAATGATGCCCCCATAGATGGCGCAGTCCATACGTGAAGCCTTGCCTTTATACAAGAGCACGATGACTGCGCGTCTCCAATGGGTCGGGATCGTTTTGGTTCTCCAGCATAATTTGCTCAAAAATAAGAAGGCGTCCCTAACGTAGGCGCCACCCAGTTTGATCATCTCAGCTGTAACCAAATTGATTCCCGCTGACTTTCCATTTTTTAAACTTCGTATCTACCATTCAATCTCATCCATGCTGATGTGTTCATGATATGCTGGCACTGCCGAGTCAGTCACAGACCCATTCACAGTCCCAGCGTCCAGCACTTGAGTCTAACAAAATATTACACTTTTACGCAGATCACTATTTTCCCACACCCTCAATGTCTATCTAACGATACCCCACATATTATATATATATATATATATATATACACACACATATATATTGTCCCATTGACATCGCCTGAAGCAGGTTACAGCGGATATAATTAATTACATCAATCTTTTTGAAGGGGCCTCTACGCGTTGGATTCATATCCCCGCGTCTATCAAATGGCCGGGGAAAACCCTCGTGACATAAAAAAAAATTAACCATAAAATTTGGCAATGGAATGGATTATATACCACTAAGGTAGTAAATAAGGTATGAGCAATTTCTATAGCCTACAGACACGAACTCCAAATTACGTTATAAAGAACTCGACCTAATAAAATTTTATTATATATTCATGTCCAACCCAGGACTTTGTCTTTGTAGACATTTAAAAGTGTCAAGTAACAACCCAAAACCCACAGTGGGATAACTTTGCAGGGATAACCAAACCCTAATGATATCGATTCAAATCAAGTTTGGAGAATAAAGGTGTTACCTCTAACCATAATGGCCCCAGGGACGAATAATTCTATCCCAAAGTCAGCTGTTTATGAAACTTTCTACAAAGCACTCTATACCTTTACACACAGCGTAGAGATATAACAGTAGGTCAGTTGGCACACTTATACATACACTGTTGCTTTCCAACATTAAACATATAAAATTCTATATTTAAATTCAAATAGTGATTTACTATTGTAAACATGTACTGTTTATTAATTTATGCATGTGAAAAGTGCACAGTACCTTGTGGGACTTCATAATTGAATAAGAGTATTTTTCCTCCTAGCATTGTTCCGTTTGATAAATAATTAGGATTGGCGGGGGCCACTACCTAAGCCCATTATCAATAATTAAGATTTGGCAAAGATGTTGATTTTGATATGGAGAGAATGTCAGACCTCCACAAACCAGAAGGAAAAAGATTCCTTTCTCTGTCATGCGGCTTTCGAAATATAATTTATTGGACGTGCTGGCTTCCTCACTATGTTTTCCTTCTTGGCGAGTAAGTGATAACTACAAATATGTACGTAAACATCAAGTTTCGAACCAGGTACAGTTGAAGTGCTGGTTGTTTATTCACTAGGTTATCACTGCACTAGTCAGATGTAGTGCCAGATAGAAGTCTGACTTCATTGACATCCTACAAATATTTCCTCAGCAAAAAGGTGGTTTCTGATTGGTTGCTGACACTATCATATGACATGACAGAAGCACTTCTTGTACCTAAAAAGTGACTTTCTCATTCGCACACTCGCACATATATACACACGCGCACACAAGCTCATTCACAAATACCTTACACTCACTACTAACACTTCTCTTACATAAAATTCTTAACTATAAACTCTTTGATAATTGTGTCGACTTACCTGCATAAAGGAAAATTATCAAGTTGCAAATGAAACATATACAATTAATATATTCATATTTTAAGTTAATTGTGACTACATAGGGAGCCTGGAACGTACATGATGGTCATGTTAAAGGGGGGGGGGGGGGGGGGAGCCTGGCGACTTTTAACTCAGGTTATTTTTGTAACCTATCTCAGGCACCAGTCTCCCATACTATGTAATAATTATAATATAATTAAATATAGTTCCAATTAAAACTGTAAACATATTGTGGAGAGATAATAAAGAATAATAATAATAATTAGCAGGGCAGCTTGTGGCGAGCTGTTGGTGCGTAACGATACCACGGGTACCCGAGTGCTCCAGAGAGTCGATCAGGGCCTTCGTCTCCGGCGTGTCTTCGTCGGTCGGAGGGGGAATCCAAGAAGGCCCGCAGGACTCTCAGCTCTGGCTTGCCTTCATTGGCCGTCCAGAGAGGAGTCGATAGAGTATATTGCTCTAGCAGGTGATATGCTCCAGGGGTCGAAGTGTTAAAGGGCGTAACGCCGCGAGTAACTTCGGGGAAAGCGCAGCACACCTCTCGACACCCCTGAGTCACTCACATCGGTGTTGCCCCCGGCAGACTTTCTCTGCATTTCGGGGGTCCATCTAGTGAGTGACGAGCCACCGCCTGCCGAAAGTAACATCAAATTATGATAGTTATGGCAGGCGTCCGTCCCTCTTCTGCAATAACCCATTACCAATAATCCCTCCAGACCTCGTTACAATAGACTAATAATTTCCTACACATTCGCAATAATCCCAATACCTGCCGTGACCTGCTCATAGATATATGGTTCTATCGATATTTTTAGGAGCGGGTCTCGGTGGGTGTACAACATAACATGGATATTCTCAAATAGACCTGTACGCGTTGGATCCATATCCCCGCGCACGCCTATTAAATGACCGGGATAATACCCGTGAGAATAAAATAATAATAATATTAAAATTCCCGGGTTGTATATTTGTTATTCTTTCAAGCAAGGGATTGGCTGAAGGGATTTGGAAGAAACTTAGCACACTAATAGAATATGTTCTGGATTAATACATAGGCTGTTTTCCCAAAAATATTTAGAGTTCCTGTATAAATAATGTTTCAAAATCCGAAATTTGCGCGAGCGAAACACCGGGCTGGAGCTAATAATTACGAGTACTAACAACCTAATCAATAAAATAACTTAATTAAAACACTGATACCACCACTATTTGTGACTGGAAACATTGCTACGCCAAACTGAATGCAACACGAGCACCCGTTTCGAAGTACCAGTTGCGTTTAGTGTGGTAACAAAGTACGCTTAAAATCATATAGTGTTGTACAACTATGTAAGTACAATCATTTTAAACGTATCTTTGAAGTAATTTTTCTGCTTATTTTGCTCATCTATGAATAATCCAGTCGAGGTACCTTTATTTATCAATAATGTGGATAAAACGATGCATGAAAGCGATATCATTGAATATATATCGCAAAAAAAAGATGTGCATGTCACTTGAAAGAACATAAATATAAAGAAATATAAACGCTATGATGCCTATAAAATTTTATACCACACGTTTTTTCTAAATGAGGACTTATGACCAGAAGGTATTCAGTTCCGACGATTTGTTTATATTGACAGAAATGGTTATGACAGTAAGACAATAGAAAATAGAAATGGGAGTGACATGAATAAAAAGTAATATTTCTAATGGATTTTGTGAAAATGTATTAACTGACACTAAAATTATTAGTTTCAACTGTAGATCGATTACAAGATTGGTGTATTGTGTAAAAAATACTGTAGATCAGCTGATATAGTAGCACTACAAGAAACATGGCTGCTGCCGCTAGACATTCCCTTTTTGGACAGCATAGACACAGAACTTGAATACACTGGGAAGTCTTGAGTGGATACCAGCATGGGTATTCTGCGAGGTAGATCGTTTCGGAGAGTGGAATTGCTGTGGCGGAAAAGTGTATTTTGAACAGTTTCTGTGATAAAGTGCAATAGTGATCAGTTAGTGGCCATAAAAATGAATATTTCGGATCGATCACTGCTTGTGTTATCAGTGTATATGCCTCAGCTGATAACTTTGCTGAATTCACTGAGTATCTAGGTGAGCTGATGGCGATAGTCCAAGAATGTGGAATTGACTCGGTGTTCATCTTGGGTGACTTCAATGCGCTACAATATTCTAAATTCGGTATGAAGCTCATGAATTTTTGCCTAGAGCAAAAATGCATACCGCTGAGTTATCATTTGTTGTTTTTCTTATAACAGTTATATATCCATAACTTTGAATAAAAAAAATATTGAAGATAAAGTTGTGTAAAGAACCAAGGTATATCTGTAAGATTTTAATAGCTTTGAGTCTTCCAAAATAAACTTGAAATAATTATTACGTAATCAGCAATACGCTGATGTTTTCCATGGTTTTGCAAGTACCCGTAGTCCACAGTAACTTACTCCATCAAACAGGCGCAGGTTTGTGTGCTAATAATTTTAAGTTAGTAAGTTTTTTATCACCCATACCTCGGATTGTGATATATGTTTTGCTCAAAATACTACCACTGACTTAACAAAGTTTTTCTCATTTGACATTGTACAATCCCAACGTACTTTTAAAAAATTACCCTCAATTTGTGCGCCTTTGCTTCTAGTATGGGAAAAAACATTATTTTTGCAGTAGGGTAACCATTATTCTTTGTCGGGGCGGACCACAATGGAGAAAGGGATTTATATTTTTTCCCCTTACTTAATACCTTCTTTGCTATATTTACGGTATTATATGAACGAAGTTATTATATTCGAATGCTTTTTATAAAAGTTTAAGTAGAAAACGTTCTCGAAGTTATTGACATTTTAATTATTAAGTTATTTAGATTATTTACCAAGAACAATTCACCTAACTGGATTCAACTTCGGGAAATATATAATTTATCGAATCCAACTCTGACTCGGCAGCGTTAGAAAAATTTTGAAAGGTCTTCTCACCCAAAATACGTCAATAACTCAGACGATAACTTCTACCAGTGTATGTTACTAGTGATATCTTACTTTATTAATTTTATTTTGATATAACGTGGTACGTGCATACTTCAGTGGTATTTGCCATGCTAAGTAACAATAGTTTAATTGACAAGAATAAATGAGACGATAATTGATATTATGTCTCAAGAAAGGTTAATTGGTATTTTTTCAAGCATAATTAGTTTTCAAAATGACCCAACGAACCTATCCGGACCATCATCTGGCAATGCCTTTTACTCGTGCGGGCGCTTTGTTTAGCTCTATTTTCGGAATGCACACAATATGCATAAAAGTACGGTTCTTCTTACTTCCATTTGCAATCCTCGTCAATTATGGTATTAATAGTCAAGCACTATGTCAGGATTCATTTCGCCTTATTTTCTCCCCTCATCGAAAAGTATTGTAAGGAGAAAATATTTTATTTACTTAATAAATTAAAATGATAGAATTCCATCCCATTATCTCCATCGTTTATAAAACACGGAGCAGAATAGACGAACAGTGAATCAAGTCATTACATTGTGTAAATATAACGAATGTCGGTGGCACTTGACCTGTTCATTATAAGATAAGACTCATGTTTTGACGAAAATAAGGTCATTCAGATATTCCAATTACAATATGTCAAATTCTATTTATCCTACCAAGTTATTGACGCGAGAATAATTTATATCAAGAAAAATATAATTCGTATATCAATTGGTCTATTTACGAGTAACAATATCTCATGCAAAGTTTTATTATGCAAATCGATAATCTGAGTTCGTTATGTTTAAATTTTTTTATGGTCATAGAGTACATATATTTTTTTATATTGCTCAGTCGTTGTTTCGGCGTAACCACTCTATTTTATATTTTTGTACCTCTTTCTCGGTATTCAGGTGTGCCTGTTTTTATACGATTTTTTAACAAAAGCACATTATTGAAAATGTATAAAAATAAACAACACAAAAAAGGTATCTTTTAAACAATGCTTTAAAATCGTTTGTTGTTTCGGCATTATTTAGGGCACGTATACGTTACGGGATCATGTATCAGAAATGTGCTCGTCGCCCCTGATAATTCAACGGAGTGCAATTCAGAATTAATTGTGTGCTTATATGTTTTTTTTATACTACGTCGGGAGGCATGCAAGCATACGGCCCACCTGATGTAAAGCGGGTACCGTAGCCTATTAACGCTTGCGATATATTAAATACCACTCGCGCGATGCCTCCTCTGCTGCTTACATACACAGCAACTCCTTGGGAGCTTACTGGAGACCTCACTCACTCGCAGGAACACAATAACCCTCAAGGAGTTGATATTTGGCTGCGGTTTTCTGTGAGGTGGAGGTAATTCCCCAGACGGGCTGCTTTGATGCGCCCTACCTCTCTGTATGTGGAGTGAAGTATAAAAATAAGAATCACGCAAGCCTTTCTTGAGACTTTTGAACTTAAAAAGTTTTGGGATATGTAAGGGATATTCTCTATTAGCTGAACAAAATAAAAGACAGTTTGTGAGAGGAGATTTTAATAGTTGAGATCAAGCGAGAGAGCTTCGGTGTTGCTCTTAGTTCGATAAGAGTTCCGTACCGTTTGTCTGATGCCCCTTTATGACATATACTCGTATATGACGAAACCTCCTTTTGTCGAAAACTTTACTCGCTAATAAGCGAATCCATGTTTCCGGCGACGGAATGATCAACGAAATGAGATAAGCGATCATTTTGATAAATGACCAGTACCGAAATAATATTATGGATATAAGAGCCTATAGAGATTCCGCTCTTCAAACGGACCACTACTGGGTACTAAGTCGATGTGTTGACCGTTTCAATAATTGATGGTACTGACGAGAACTTACTATTTTCGGAAATCATAATAATTGAAAATTTAAAAGATGAAAGAGTAACCAATTTATTTGCAAGTCAAGTTAGTGAAAGACTTGCGCTTTGTGTTTTAAAATGAAGCATGATGGATAGCGTGTAAGAAGTACGTAGATGTGCAAAAAGGTATAAAACCTTGAGAGGTCTAGTGGAACGCGGAGCTGGAATCCTGTACCTAAGTGACGGCAAGAGAAGAAGAAATAAATTCATCGTTAATAAAACTAAAACTTTATCGAAAGTGAAGTGTGAAAGAATAATTGTGAATGAGAAGTCAGCAAGAATACCATAGGCGAGGCGAATATGAAACTCTTTCGGAGGGAGGTAAAGCAGTCATGAGATAGTTTGTTAACATTCAAAATAGATAAGATAAGTCTAAAAATGATGACATTCTAGCTAACAATCACGAAGTATTAAAACACTGTCACTGGCGAAGATCTTATAATTAACTAAGAAGTGACTGACGAGGATATCACTGAGACTCTGAGACATAATTGTCGATATGAAACTTGAAAAAAAAATGTACATATTCCAGCTGCAGTTGTATCGTTTATACGGTTGTAACTGAGATAGTCAAATTTGGTGGCGCTTGCGTATGGGATACTTTCAGGATTCTGTGTTGTTTGGAGAGACGTAATCATCGTACCCTTGTACATAGGTAAGTGATCAGGGATGGACTGGGCTAGCTACAGGACCATCATTTTGATCAACTTAGCAGCAAACGTGTATGGAGAAATGATAGACGGAAGAATGAGGGTGAAATACAATGGAATACTGTAGGAGGCATAAGGGAGAAGCCGAAATGGAAGAGGAGATACGGATATAGTTTTCACATTCCGCAGTATCACAACGCTAGACTAGAAAGTTTTATTTTGTGGATCTTAATAAGCATTTAACAAGGTTGTATAAATCTCTTGGACATGTAGTCGGATATGACATAGGTGATGTTACTGCGTGTTGCAAAGTCCATAATTTAGAATAGGTATTGCATGAACACGGGTGAGCAGTAAATTTTTGTATTGATTTGACTTCAATAACAGTATTAGGTACACATAGACACACAAAGAATAAGATCTACGATTGTAAGTTACATGGGTAACCTGGTGGTGAATTGTCTGTTTTTTGCTTGTTATCTATGATATTACAGATGAAAATACTTATAGCTGATTAGGATATAAATAAAAATAATGATATTTGGTTAAAACTACAACGAAAGCAAGAATCTCATCCGCTTTTTCCAATACCACATAATGAACTGTAATTCTTGCGATCGTTCTAGATTTGTCTGTTAGAATGGATCTTTTTGTTTGATATATTTTCAGAATTTTAAATGGTTCATAAACGTATATTAGACAAGCAACAACTTCATCTAAATTTAAATTTCAA
This sequence comes from Pyralis farinalis, assembly GCA_947507595.1. NCBI lineage: Eukaryota > Metazoa > Arthropoda > Insecta > Lepidoptera > Pyralidae > Pyralis > Pyralis farinalis. The sequence continues at coordinate 32,545,770 of OX382260.1, read as the reverse complement.
TGTTTCATGTTTCGATAGATAATCGGTGGTTTTTGGGCTTGACAGTATTATAATATTTCGTAAATAAATTTCTGAATTGATAAACTATTTTTGGACACCCGTAATATTTTATGCGGCCTATCTAACGACATCCCACACAATGACTCCTTTTGTCGCAGTAATTAATACGTATACGCATGCCAACTCAGATATCTTGTACTAAATATCTCTGAACTAAGTGACTGATTGATATAGAGAAAGTATAACTATAAATTATGTCATATTCTAATTGTATAATTGTACTCGTATGTATGTAATCTTCACGCCAGGTCCCTTGTGGGGTTGGCAGAGAGAATCGAGCGCCATAAAGCGCAGTACTTACATACTTCACTAATTTCTCTAACATGCATGCACGCTCGCTTTCTCGCTCATGATTGTATAATTAATAGGCAAATTCCTATTTTCGGATATACCTATGATCACAGATATGTGTAAGTGGCTTGAAATCATCTATATTGCCAAAATCACCATCAATTACCCGCACGTGGTGCATCCTACCAAATAGCGAATCTGACAAAGGAGATACGCTGCGATATGTTTTCAAGGGAACCGCTTTGTAATATTGACACTGAGCCCAAGTTATGTGTTTAAAATTCTATGCATATTTTTTGTCAAATGCAGACGAATAGACTTTAATTTAAACTGTTTTGCGTGCTTTCGCAGCAAATTAGTTCATGTAGAACTAGCGCCTGCCGGCACCCACCCCTTACAGTTAATATTTTGTTTATACTACTAAGGTGGCAATCAAGCATACGGCCTGCCTGATGGTAAACAGTCACCGTAGCCTATGGACATTTGCAACACCAGGGGTGTCACTCATGCGTTGCCGACCCTCTAAAAAAACCTCTTCACGCATTTCTTGAAGAACTCCATGCTGTAGTCCCTTGGAAAAACCGCGGCTGGGAGCTCATTCCACAGCTTGAGAGTTCTATATATGTATATATTTTATACATATATTAATTTTACTAATTACATAGTAATTGCTTATTAGGAAGCATATATGCATGCGATGTACGTGGTAACCGTATTCTTTGGACGCTTGCAATGCTTCCTGTATGTGTTTGTACAAAATAAATAATAAATAAATAAATATTGTCGGACAAATTACACAGCGCCATCTAGCCCCAAAGTAAGCAAAGCTTGTGTTATGGGTACTAGACAACTGATAAACATACGTAAATTTTTTTTTTTTTTTTGTAAATACATACTAAGACAAACAGACATGTTCATGCACACAAATGTTTGTGTTGTGTGGGAATCGAACCCACGAGCGTTGGTGTCAAAGTACCGTAACAACGCATTTCACCACTGCGCCACCGAGCTCGTCAAAATAACAAGTGATTACACAAAAAAGAAAGAAATAACTTCTTCTTTCTCTTAGCGTTATCCGGTTTTTCTAATTCATTAAGATAGACGAGGTCCATTACCTAGGTCTAAGGATTTGGCGAACATACAAACTTTTACATAGGCAACTGCAGTCAGACTTCCACAACTTAGAGGGAAAATCTGACCCTTCTTAGTTAATTCACACATATTTTCAAATGTAATTAGTAGAAAAAAAAAAATGTATCCTGTCTTCCTATATCCGGAGTTTAGATATTTTTTTTTTATACAACGTTGGGAGGCATACAAGTATACGGCAGACCTGATGTAAAGCAGCTAGCGCAGCCTATACACGCTTGTAGTACATTATTATTGGTATTACTCGCGCGATGTCTCCTCTGCTGCTAATACAGCAAACTCCATGGGAGCTTCTTGGTGACCTCACTCACACACAGAAAGACAACAACGCTTCAGGGAGTTGTTATTTGGCTGCGGTTTTATGTGAAGTGGAGGTACTTCCCCAGTCGGGCTGCTTTCATGCACCCTACCTCTCTTAAAAAGCTTACTGGAGACCTCACTCATATGCAGGAACACAACAACCATCTTGGGAGTTGGCATTTGGCTGCGACTTTCCGGGAGGTAGAGAGGTACTTTCTCAGACGAGCTGTTTCGATGCGACCTACCTCTCTTAAAAACACCCAATATTGACGAGCTCCGTGGCTCAGTCGTGAATGACGCGACTTTGACACCAACGCTCGTGGGTTCGATTCCCACACAAGGCAAACATTTGTGTGCATGAACATGTCCGTTTGTCTTGGTCCGGATGTTTTATAAGAGGTAGGGCGCATCCAAGCAGCCCGTCTGGGGAAGTACCTCCACCTCACAGAAAACCGCAGTCAAATAACAACTCCCTAGATGGTTGTTGTGTACCTGCGTGTGAGTGAGGTCACCAGTAAGCTTCCAAGGGGTTGCTGCATAAACAGCAGAGGAGGCATCGCGCGAGTGATATTTAATATATCGCAAGCGTTAATAGGCTGCGGTATCCGCTTTACATCAGGTGGGCCGTATGCTTGTATGCGTCCCTACGTAGTATAAAAAAAACCTACATGTTCATGCACACAAATGTTTGTTCAGTGTGGGAATCGAACCTATGAGGTCGTCATATATCGAGGTATCGTCGAGATATTATTACTTCTATTACTATAATAGAATTTAAGATATAAGTACCTTAATAATTATCTGTTACTAAGAACATACCCTTAATAATTCTAATATAATTTTTTCACCAATTAATCATCTAGTTAATTTATATATCTAATTACTTTATATATAAATTTACAAGCAATTTAATCTAACCTAAACAACTCCATCATTGATTGAATGAACTCCATGTTCCCCCACCCTCAGTTCCATATAAGAGACGGCACTACGATGGATTTGTCACTTGTAGCATGTTATTCTAATGGCTCACATCTACAGCGCCTGAGGATTCCTCATGGAGAGGTGAAACACTTGTCCCAGCGACGACCAGGACAGTCATGGCAGCAACGGTGGCGGGTGCATGCGGTTTCTGTTCCACGATGGCAATCACGAGGACGAGCGCAGCAATCGAGGCAGAATCAAGAGAGGATACTACCGGAGCAGCCACGGCAGCGACGGCATGTTCCATGTACTAACGGTAGTGGGTGGGTGCCGGCCGGCGCTAGACCGCATGAACTAATTTTTGTCGGAGGCACACAAAGCAGGTTAGATCAAATTGCAAGTTATCATCAATATTTATAACTTATTGTATTGCATGCCTTTGCCTATTTTTAACCCCCGACGCAAAAGAGGGGTGTTATAAGTTTGACGTGTGTATCTGTGCTTCTGTATATATGTCTGTGGCATCGTAGCTTTGAAATGGATGAACCGATTTTGATTTTGTTTTTTTTGTTTAAAAGGGGACTTAATCGAGAGTGTTTTTGTGTATATCATATAGGTTATTTTTGCATTGGAAGTTTTTAATTAAATTTTGTATTGTGCACTTGGCGCTATGAGACCTAGTTGCCTGAACACAGGCTTACTTAGCTGAGGTGCCAGTCTCCCATTCTATTGCAACAAAATATAAAAATGTATTTTACGCTTATTTTGTGAAACCTATGGGAGAAAATAAAATAAAATTGAAAAATAAATATATTAACAAATTTAACGAGCTACAAAGAAACTTAGAAAAATGCACCGCGTAATAACATTTTGATAATAGATAACATTAGAGTTGGCCCCAATCCTCTGCATCCCAAATAAATAAACATAATTAAAGTAAATATATAGATAGAAACATAGTGAAGCGGGCCCGTTTAAATGGACTATCCTAAATAAATAGCTGCCAACCTATCTTTGATGTGATCTTGTGAATAAGACATTTATAAATTAGTCGCGTAATACGTATGTACCTTCGGATACAGAGAGTATACCCGACATTATTAGAAGGAAGGGACGGGAAGTGAAAATGAAATGAGATAAGGGATTGTTCAGAAAGTATATGTCAATACATTTTTTTATACAACGTCGGAAGACACAAGGTTACGGCCCAACTGAAGTAAAGGGGTTACTATGAATGCTTTACAATAGTATAGTAATAGTATCACTCGCGCGATGCCAGCTCTGTTGCTAACACAGCAGTAGCTAAGGAGTGCCTTAAGAGCTTACTGATAAGCTCACTCACTCGCAGAAACGAAACAACCCTCCAGGGATTTGTTATTTTACTGTAGTTTTCTGTGACATCAGGGAAGTGACTGCTCACGTGTACTAGAGGATTACTGTTGAACTTTACACCAGGAACTCTAAGCTAAACATAGAATACAATCATAAGGAACCTTTTATATTAATGCAATAAAACTATAAATATATATATTTTTAAAGAAAGATAAGGCGCATCAAAACAGTCCGTCTGGGGAAGTACCTCCACCTAACAGAAAACTGCAGCCAAATAACAACTCCTTGAGGGTTGTTGTGTGTGAGTGAGGTCACCAGTAAGCTCCTAAGGAGTTGCTGTGTAAGCAGCAGAGGAGGCATCGCGCGAGTGATACTTAATACAAGTGTTAATAGGCTACGGTATCTGCTTTACATCAGGTGGACCGTATGCTTGAATACCACCCGACGTTGTATAAAAAAAATACCATTTATATCACAAAAAATATGTGGTTTTAAAAATAAAAATTCAATCGGTTTATAATAAAATTATTCGAATTAAAATTTTTCTAATATCGGGTAAGTTGTCTTGTTACATTCTAAAAGTATTTTCAGGAGCACCGTTCCTATATGAAATCTATATGTTTGTCTGTTTGTGCATTTGTCTGTGTGTGGGTTTTTGTTCCAATATTCGAATTTTCAGATTCGGATTCATCATAAAAAAGTAGAATAGGAATGTTCAGGAACACTGTTCCTATATCTTAAGGAACATGGTCAAAATGGCCGACAAATTAAAAAAAAAAGAAATTGAATTATTATATAATTGACGAGCCAGGTCTTCCTCTGGAAATGCAAGCTTGCGCATTCTCAACTGGTTTTTTGTTGACCAGTGGAATCAAATGACAAATTATGAACCGGGTTATCAACGTCTGATGAACTACTTCATGAGTTAGTTCAACTAAAACTAGCTTATTAGTAGCTATATGTACGACAATAAGTTACATGTACTAGATACGCCAGTGTTTGCCACAGAACAGAACTTTCCCACAATGTTCGTTACAGGTTTCTGTAAGCCAACTAAGTTGTCTGAGTTTTTAGACTACTGTGCAGTCCAGACATAAGTAATTAGCTAGGTTAAAATTTAGATCTTTTCAGTATAATTTAAAAATATGTCTATTTAATTATGTCTATGTCCATCAAGGGTTATATAGAGCTCCCCTAAAAAAAGCCGTCAAGTGCGAGTTTGACTCGAGCATTTTTCGCGCGAGGGTTCCGTAAAAAAATATTTTCGCAAATTATTGTCGCAAAAAAGTATATATATATATATATATATATATATATATATATATATATATATATATATATATGTATATGTATATGTATATGTATATTTGTGGTGGAACTACAAATTTACGGTGTGTTTCCTTTACTTGTCTGAGTATTTATTATTAATTTCAGCTTGATACACAGACTGATTGACAGACTGAAAAGTGTTCCGATACGGAACCCTAAAAATATAAGATAATAAATAAGTGTAGAAAATAGCAGTGACAAACAGCAGTAATAGCCCATTGGATAAATAACCGGCCTAGTGACCAGCAGGTCCCAGTTCGAATCCTGGCATGTACCACTAAACTTGTGTTTTCGAATTTAAGTGTACATGTACGTATGTATATATATCTTCACGCCAGATCCCTCGAGGGGTAGGCAAAGAGAACCGAGTGATATAAGACGCGGTACTTACCCACTTCACTCGCTTCTTTAATAATCATAGCTCTTTTCATGCACGCTCGCCGGTTCCTAGGGCTCTTGACATCACCTTCTGATAAAACACGACTAATTTGGTATTTATGTGTACATATGCATAATTATCACTGGCACAGTGGTGAAGGAACACATCGTGAGCAAACCAGCACGTCCAAGAAATTATATTATGAAAGATGTGTGACCTTACCTAAGAATGATCTAGTATTCCCTTTTAATTGAGGAGGTAAGGGCGGCAGTCGCGCTATGTAAAAATCAGTCAATCAACCTTTGCCAAATTCTTAGGCTTAGGTAGTGGATCCTGCCAATCCTAACGGATTAGGAAAACGGTATAACGCTAAGTAGAAGGATAAATAAGGGTACAATTATATTGCTACTGTCAGAATAAATTATTGCTGATGATTACTTATCAGGGAGTAATCGTAGCATCCTCCAGTAGTATCCTTTGAATAGGATTAGATTCAACATGAAACCTATAGTAATTAAATAAATTGGTAGAAGATCTAACCTCAAATCTAACTTTTTAAAAATCCGTCAAGTGCGAGTCCGACTCTTGTTCTCAGGGTTCCGTAAAATATAATTTTTAAGATGGAACTACAAGTTTACAGTTTTCGGATTTTTCCTTTACTTGTGCTATATGACATTGCTTCTTATCAAATTTCATGATTCTAGTTCAATAGGAAGTGCCCTATAGGTTTTGATTCCCTTGCGAGTGTCAAAATATGCGCATAAGCGTGAACAGCTGTATATTTTGATTGTGTTAACTTAGAAGTTTGATTTTTTTACTGCTCGTAGGGATTACAGATCTGAGTATTTGATATTAATTTCAGCTTGATAGCTCCACCAGTTCCGGAGTAAATAGGTCTTGACCGACAGATAGACAAACAGACAGATAAACAGACAGACGGACAATAAAGTGATCCTGTAAGGGTCCCGTTTATCCTTTAAGGTACGGAACCCTAAAAAAACTAAATGCAGCACTACACTAAGCAAATCCTCTTTTGTTGTCCAGCTTAAACTTCGAACATTTTTGTTTGTGATATTTAGAATGTTGTTTTTCGAATGTAATTTAATATTTTATTCCTGAAGAATATTTTTTAATCTTATGCATTGGTAGGTAAATCAATTTAATTTAATCTCAATTCAAAGCAATTAGCGATGCATATAAAACGCAAAAGCGCTTGTTGTAGTTTATGAGTGCTTGTCTTGCTTCTATCTTACAGAGTTGGTCTGAAAGAGAGCGTCGGTGTTAAAATAAGAAGAGGCACGTTGGTTCCGACATTTAGAAAGAATGCAGGATGAAAGACTGACGATGCAGATATACAATGCAAAAGTGGAAGGATGTAGGAGCCGAGGAAGGCTAAGACTTACCTACTATGACCAAATTGGTCGTGTTCTATCAGAAGATAATGTCAGGAGCCTTAAAAACCGGCGAGCGTACATGAAAAGAGCAATGAATGTTAAAGAAGCGAGTGAAATATGTAAGGATCGAGTCACGTGGCGCTCGGTACTCTCTGCCTACCCCGCAAGGGATTTGGCGTGAAGTTATAGATAGATGAGTGCTTGTAATACGGTGAGTAACGCTCGCGGAGTGTCCTACCCAGGTATTCTTCAAAAGTTTACTGTTATCGAAAACACGGAAAGACTCTCTATGGAGTTGTCTCAATGGAGCGGTCTTTTTGCAGTAAATATAAAAGTACTTCAGAACTCGAGATGTTCTAAATATCATTTAAATTTAGCGAAGACACGAAATATTTTTGCACGGGTTAGTATTTTTTGTATTCTCTGTCCCTTGGTGTAATTTTAGCCTAAAATTTGTTCATATTAACGGATAAATCGCCCCTTTTAGTGTTTCGCATAATCGTGAGCCATTTACACCCCATAATGTTAAAAATAAATCCTTTAGTTTTAGTCGACCCGGTAAAATGGACTATCCTAAATAAACAAGGACGTGGAGTCACCCTACATAACTTCAGTGTCACTCGAGAGGGAACGTTTTATTTATTACCCAGTGAGGGTACAATGTTATAGTGTAACAACTAGTCCCCTGGGTATACATATCTTGGTTTACAATTTTCTTAGGGTGAAATAAAATCAGATCTTATGTTGTCTCTTCCAAACTACTTTGGGAGGAAAAATGGCATACTGTCAGTGGTAACAGTTACGGTATCTTCTAATTGCTTCCTCTGAGCTAGAGAGCTAATCACCAGGAACTTCCGGTTAACTTCATTCGCTGCCATAATCACAACAAACAACCTAGGAATTGTTTAAGATCTAAATAATATGACAACATAATAATAATTAATTGTTAGTAATTTTAGTACTATATGCTACGGTAACCCTTATATGTCACGTTAATCGTCTGCTTGTTTGACATCCGACATGACATACATTAACTACGACGGTTGTTATAGTTAATTTTTGTCATTTAAGTGCATGTGACATAGAACTCCCTTTGGAACGCGCTCTATTTTAATGACCTCTGATTTAAAAGTTCCCAATTGTAATTATTACAATGACAAAGCATTGGCATTTAAAAGAAAAATTGTGGAGTAGACAGAGAGAAAAAAATAGAAATAGTAAAAGTATATTAATAGTCAAAAATGTGTAAGAAATTTTGTAGTTTTAAAGGTAAGCTTCCCCAGTCATCATTGATCGAAGATTTTGGATTTTAAATTACTTTCATATTGTTGATGTAAACCCTTTTTTTTTCAACAAATATAAATGGAATATAATAAAAATGTTGGCACGTAATTAGGAATGAATTAAATACTTAATACAATGGTGGGTGTATCTAACAAAAAAATCTCTTCCAATCAACTACGATACTTTTCCTAACAACACCAGCAAGAATATTATTAAGTATAATAACATACTAAGATTTATAAAACAAGTAATATACGTTACAAATAATAAGATTTATTAAGTTCATGTATAAAGTATCCTAAATAAACAGAAAGATATTGTCAACCTACCCGTGTCACCGAGAGGGAAACGCTGGGAAACGTTTTATTTATAGTCTGTGTAGTACAGTGTTATAGTGCCCTCGAGTCTTTCATATCTATACCAGGTTTGAGTCTATAAGTAAAGTAAATATTTACTAAGGACATATCTCATGGGCTTTTATCGAGAATTGTTGGAAAATAAAGTGACAGCTTGTTACCTCACAAGCGATATTTGTTAGTATTTTTAGGGTTATATAGTTAAATGTTAAAGCCATACTGTGCCGAACGTCTGTCTGTCACAGACATAATTTTACGTAGCTTTAACTTCATTCACCGCTACGAGTTGGCAGTAAAGTAGAACGCGCAGCTTTTAGGTCATAGCTCATTAGACCCACCCGGCACCCGACCAGCACCGCCCCGTCTCGAGCGGTTAGTATTCTTTATATGGACTTCTATGGATATGCGCACATTACATCAACTCCGTATCGTCACCGGATCGCCTCACTCGCAAGCTGTCAACGCGCAGACGTCGGGTGGACCACTCGGTGACAATTCGCTGCTCGCATGCTCGCCTTGCCATTGGCTGGTTTACGGATTGACACCGCGTCATTTATCGACTTATATACTTCCATTGGTCAATAGGCTCGAAACACAGTGATAGGTGGAGCAAAAACACAACGTTATTGTGAGCGCGGCGTGAGCCACACAACCATATACCACAAACCTATATATATGCCACCATATATATATATATACCACAAACCTATAATCCAATTGACGGCGCAATTGGATTATAGTTTTGTGATCACAGATAACAACTGTCATACCCGAAGTTTGTAAATCGAAAGCAGTCAAATGATTTCAGCTGCAAAGGTTTATGAAATGTCTTGTAATATTTTACTACAAGAGATTTCATCAGAAGCAGTGATAGGGAATCGGCCTTATGATCAACTGGCACCAGTTCAAATCCTAGCAAGTACCTCAAAATTCGTGTTTTTGGATATATGAACATATTTATGATAAAAACAGTGAGGAAACCCACACGTTCCAGAAATTATATTTCGAAAGACGTATGATCTAACCTAAGGAAGGTCTGGTTTTCCCTCTGGGTTGTGGAGGTCTGACAGCAATCGCGCCATATCAAAATCAATATCTTCGCCAAATCCTTAGGCTTAGGTAGCGGACCCCGTGAATCTAAATGGATTAGGAGACGAGAAGAAGAAGATTTCAGCAGAAAATAAAAATGTTATTCAATTACAGTTGATAAAACTTCATGTACATTACAGGAAAAGTAGAATAATGTTTATTTGCATGTTTCTTATCACAACACCTGACTTGAAGATAAGGTAGCTTATAAAGGTTTTTATTTAACAAACAGATTTAGTTACAATATATCTGGAGGCATAAAATCATATTATTGTTCGCTGATGTAAACCCCATGATTTAGGGACGGCAACGCAAGAGTGACACCCCTGGTGTTGCAATAGGCTAAGGTAGCTGCTTACCATCAGGCAGTCGTATGCTTGTTTGTCACCTCAGTGGTATAAAAAAATGTTCACTGGGGTGCCACTCCAGCTCCTAACACTGCAACTCCTCAGGAGCGCACTGGTTATTCCACTCACTCACAGGACCAGAAGGATTCTTCAGAGAATTGTATTTTCCTTCGGTTTTTATAAGATGGAGTAACTAGCCCAGTCAGACGGCTTTGATGTGCTCTACCTCTCTTAAAAACACCCACATGAAGACAAACATACATGTTTATGCACAAAATGTTTGTCATGTGTGGGAATTGAACCCACGAGCTTTGGTATTGAAGTACCAATGCTAACTTCACTTCACCAGAGGGAGACTTTGTACAAAAGTCGTCTGCATGGGTACCTCTGTCTCACCTATTTCTGCCGCCAAGCAGCTATATTTATATAGCTGTGTTCCGGTTTGAAGGGTGAGATATGGCAGAAAAATTACTGGGAACTGTGACGAAACATCCTTAGGTCACAAGATTGGTAGCGCGCGAGTAACATCCCCGTGGTGTTGCGAGCGTCAATAAAGATAAAGATAGATAATAATTGTTTATTTGCCATTGGGCCCTCGCGGGCACTTGGACACGTCTTACATTTTTTGAAATATAATCTTATTGTATTCAATTAATCAATTTTTAACGGAAGTATCGCGTGTTTTATTAAACTAGGGGAGCTGGGCCTGCGGCGCATTGGCAGAGCTGCTTTTGCACAATAAGTAAATAACAGCATGCTGCATAAGCAGAGCTGCTAACAATAACCCTAACCCTTGTGTCAATAAATATTTTGACAATTAATTTGACCCGGAATATAAATTTGCAAAACTTGAAATGAGCTCGCCATACGCGCTCCAATAGACTTTGTATTGGAACGGTTTTTCGGGCGATAACATCACTTATCGATATCCTTTATTGAGCTAATCGAAATTTAATCTATTTTAGGGGAATCTACGATACTTAAGGTACATTCACGTCAAACAATCAGCTCTCTAGCTTCTAAACTGAAGGAGTACTACGTGTAACAGTCGAAAACCGCAAAACTGCAAAAAAGACAATTTTCTCGGTTATAAAGCTTCGCTGGCTAACGCAGCTCTGCAATAGTTTTATTGCAGAGCTGCGTTACTTCCGTTAAAAATTGTTTAATTCAATGTGTAACAATCACGAACACATAAAACAATACTATAATCTTATTGTATCTTATTTAATTCTCTTATTTTACTTTTTTCCTTTTTTAAATCTATTAGCATTTTGGAAATAAGCTGCGGTGACCGCTTACCGCGTAAGTGGGCCTGCATGCTTGTTTGTCAATCTTGTTGGGTAAAAAACCGGGTTCGTTACATAATCCGACTCGTTTCTCATGTTTAAAATTGTGAATAAACTCAACCCTAGTTTACTTTGAATGTATGGGCCAGACTTAGGTCATGTTTAGGGAAATACGTATGAAGAAAACTATGTTTCTAACTAGTGCAGTTTCGTAAACAAAGTAAGTTATGCGGTGCAAGTTTGGTAACATTATTATATTGGAGAGCTAGGTGGCGCAGTAGTGAGTAACGCTACTTTAATTGTTTGGATCGATTTCCATACAGGACAAACATTTGTGTGCTTGAATAAGTACGTTTGTTTCGATCTGAGTATTTTAAAAGAAGTAGAGAGCATCTAAGGAAAGTGCCTCCACTTCACACAAAACCGCAGCCAAATAACAACAGGTCATCGGTCAGCTTCCAAGGAGTTGCTGTGAATGATGTGAAGTGAAATGATTGGTCTTTGATCTGATTGATGAGAATTGATCTGATGACCCATGGATAGACACCATCTTTATGGACATTTGCAATACCAACACTTGCGCGTTGCCGCTCCTGTAATAATCTCTTTACGCCTTTATTGAAGAACCGCATGCTTTAGTTGCTTGGGAAAATCTAAGGCAGGAAATTAATTGACAGGAAGAAAATTTGTTTGGGACCGCTTAGTAAACAAACGTTACAGTATCAGTGTGTGAAGATAAATTCCCTACTGCCGACGACAAGGAATTCTGTTGCCGCACCACTCGCCGGTGGCACCGGTTGGTACCACATCCAGTTCTGCGGAACACAACCTATTGTATAAATGGTACACACAAAGGAGGTAAAACAATACACAGGTATCAACATATTGGTACAATAACAGGTTTAAGAAGTAGAGCCCATCAAAGCAGCTCTTCTAGGGCTAGGCTAACCTTCACCTTACAGAAAACCGCAGCCAAATAACAGCTCAATAGAAGGTTGTTGTGTTCCTGCGTGTGAGTAAGATCTCCAGTAAGGTCCTAAGGTACTAAGCTTATGCTATGTGATTTAAGTGGCATCAAGTGCCACGTTTTTAGAAAAACACAAAGTTTGGAGAAAATTTAACAACGTGCGGTTATCAAATATTTGTTTAAAACAAGGTTAACACCAAATGAGATCCAAGAAGATAAGGTAACAACTTTAGGGGAATCTGTTCCATCGCATTCCACCGTAAAAAAATGGGTTGCAGAATTCAAACGTGGTCGGGAGAGCATTGAAGATGATGAAAAAATTTCATGAACCGACCCCAAAAAAGAACCAAGGCAATTTTATCAGCTACAAAGTCGATGGCATCAGGATTTTGGGATTCTAAGGATGATGTCTGGTGCATCTGTGGTGATGGACTACCTTGAGAGAGGTGAAACAATAAACTCGACATACTACTATACTCTTTTGTGTCGATAACGCGAAAAAATTAAAAAAAAAACGTCCAGGATTGCTTTGTTTAGTTTTCTTGGCTAGGCCGCGAACATTTCAATCCATCTCGCACATCGATAGACAAATACTTGATGGCGCATGAAAGCCCCTTTCACTCGCCTAATCGTAGTGTTTTAACGCTAAAATATCTCACCGATTCAAGATAATGGCAGTATACTTTAACCAATAAGCTGATGCTTTAAGTGCTACGTTGTGCCTGATCTATCCAATAAGATCTGCGCGTTCTACTTTACCTCCCGACCTGTAGCAGCGAGTTTTTTACTGCGTAAAATAGTCGTCATCTGGTACTCATAGGTTATTTTCTTTAGGCACCGATATATTATGTATATAGACTTTTTACAAGATATAATTATGATATAATTCTAGAGCAGGTTTTCTGCAGTGAAATAAAAATAAAGATCTTTCTTAATCATCATCATAATCATATCATTATTATTTTTTTAATAATGATATGATTAAGGTTAAGTCACACGCGTTTCGAAATATAATTTTTGGACATGCAGGTTTCCTCACTTTGTGTTTGCGTCACATGTTTTCCTTCTTACATATATTCTTATCAGGTTTCTAGTCGGACATCATAAAAGCCAAAACCCACAGGTCCGAGAAAAGCGGGAAAGCGTCAAGGATCCGGGACAGGATTTTTTGTAACAGCCATGTTTGTATGCAATCTGTCACACAAAAAGCGATTGCTCCGCGTCGAATCGCGCCCGCTTTTTGTGTAACAAGTTGAATCCCAACACGAACGCCGCTTTTTCTACCCCTGTGGATTTTACTTTTGGTGGTTGCTAAAATATGCGTGTGGAGAAAATTCACCAGCGCTCTCTGTCTTTATAATTTTTAACTTTCTTTGCACATTGAAATGATGTTAAATATTTCCCGGCATAGCCGTTAGATGACGCTATGGTCTAAAATGTATAGTGTTCGTACTTGACGTTTGACTATATGTAATACATTCCATGAATATGGCAGCCATTACTAGAACGACGATTTTAATTTGTCTCCAAAATATCATCGTCCATCCGTTTCCTCCGAGCAACACATCATCGCCCAGTCTGTGATAGGTTGACAGAGTCGCACCGCAGCGGCTTCTTTTTACCATTTTGGTACGGAACCTTAAAAGCTAAAATGGTAAAAGACAAGAAATTTCATGTTTAATGTGATCAAATTGTTTGTAGACTCGCCTCTCAAAAATAACGACATACTCCAACAATAGCTGAGGGCGATGTTCAAAAGTCACATTATTTATTTGATTACAAATCAAGTTGGAGCACCGTTGTTGACATATGGAACCCATTTTTAAATTAAATAATGACATTTTTTTTAATTACGATATGTAAAAATGTGAAAGCTATATTGGACTTGAAAAGCTGTTTGTATTTTCATAAAACTATATGAATTTGTGAATGAATGTACGGGCTTTCCTTTTGTAAAATTATCAATATTATTTAGTACCAATAAAGCGACAACTAAAACATAGTGATATTTTTAATTAAATTATGTTTAAATGTGAAAGAAAACTACATTGGACTTGACCAGTGTGCATTGAAATAAAATGCCATGAGATCGCTTTCTTTTTGTAAAATTGTCCATATTATTTACGATAAATAATTAAATGAAACAAAAAAAATACAAAAGTTACAAAATGTTACATCAGATATGAAGGTTATGCTTGGTTGCCTATTAACATTTACTCGCAGGTATACAATAATTTCCAGCAAATTGTTATATGGCTGAGACCTTCTATAACGTAGTAGATCTATAACATTTATCAATCTATAACTTAACACCAAGTTCCATGTAGGAAGAGGTACCTGAGCACCACGTGACTTGGCCCTTACACAAGTTACTCGCTTCTTTATCATTCATAGTCCTTTTTAAGCATGCTCTCCGCTCCTAGGGCTCGTAGTATAAATAAATATGGTATAAATTATGAAAATATGTACAGGAAGTAATACTGTCCACTTTATTCTGTTAACAAATAATTCCTTTTCATTCGCAAAAAACGTATACATATTTATTTGACATTTTAGTAAATTCTCCTACATATTTTGTCTTTTATCAAGTTTTGCATATATGAAAGAATATTATATTATTTGACGAGCTTGGTAAGTAACTCTACATTTACACCAACGATCATGAGTTCGAATCCCACGCAGGACAATTTGTTTATGTATATAAAGATATCCATTTATCTTGGCCTGCATATTTTTAAGCAAGTATTCATTCATCTAACAGAAGCCAAATAACTACTCCCTGGGTTGTTGTGTGCCTCCGAGTAGGTGAGGTTGCCAGTAAGCTTTTAAGGAGTAGCTGTGTTGCCAGTTGGGGTGGCAACACGTCATTGATTTATATAACGCGTGAAGCCGGGATGGGTCGCTAGTATTATAATATAACACAGTTTTAAAAAATATCATTGCCAGTGCTGCCCACAAAGACTTTTAAAAATACGTTCAACCTGTTCAATTAATATTTCATCATAATATGGTCAATACGCGATAATGATTTACATAATTTTTAGTTAAATATAACTATTATTGTTAATTGGGACATATTTTATTGAAATATAGTTTAAAAAAATGACGATGCCCGACTTGTCCATAAAGGTTTCAGTAAGAATAAAACCAGTTTACAGACCTATGAATGTTAAAAGCAGCGGAGAAAAAGTAAACTGGCGCAATGGTTAGTAACGCTACTTTGACACCAACTCTCATGGGTTCATTTCCCACACAGGACAAATACTTTTTTTACCGTTTGTCTTGTTTTGGGTGTTTCTAGGAGAGGTAGGATGCGTCAAAGCCGCCCGGCTAGGGAATTGCCTCTACGTCACAGAAAACCACAATCAAATAACAACTCCATGGACGGTTGTCGCGTTCCTGCAAGTGAGTGAGGTCATTAGCAAGCTCCTAAGGAGCTGCCATGTTAGCAGCAGCGGATGTATCGGGCGAGTGATACTTAATGTATTGCAAGCGTTCATAGGCTACGGTAACCGTTTAACATCAGGTAGGCCCCGACATTGTATAAAAAAAGTGTTAGTCTATCTATAACTACACGCCAAATTTCTTGCAGGGTAGGCAGAAAGAACACAGAGTTTTATCGATGAATACATTTAACAACATACACAATCATATCACTTTCGCTGTCTCTGTTATAGAAATACTAAACCCTAAATTGAAGTGAAATGCTTCATCATATACAGACTTCACTAAAACCTGTTGGTAGCGGAGGGCCCTCAGCGCCTCTTTCTCTCCTGATAACGACCCTCCGTCAACGGATTGCGATAACATCCCCTCATTGATTTTACGCTAGCTTTCGTGTGCTTTCACGTTTACTGAATCAAATGGGCCCGCGCTACCTAACGGAGGAATTGTCTTTTAAGAACAAGATGAAAATTAGTAGGTTAATAGTTTTTGAATTATCTTCGAAAAGGAAGAAATTTGGGGTATTTTTGTACATGTAATATGTATAAAAAATACCTCAAATGTCTTCTTTTTTGATGATAGTTATGGTGTAAATTAACTTACGACTCGCCTGATCAGAAGCAGTTACCATAACCTACAGACGTATGAACCTCTACACTCCTTTTTTTGAAGAACCACATTCTGTATTCCCTAGGGAAAACCTCGGCAGGGAATTCGTTTTAGAATTATCGATAGTATTTATTTTTAAACCGCATAGTACACGACCATCGTACCTATATAAGCCTAGCGGAGTGGAACTGGCCTATTGACCAACTGTTCCCCGGTTCG
This sequence comes from Pyralis farinalis, assembly GCA_947507595.1. Taxonomy (NCBI): domain Eukaryota; kingdom Metazoa; phylum Arthropoda; class Insecta; order Lepidoptera; family Pyralidae; genus Pyralis; species Pyralis farinalis. The sequence goes on along the minus strand of OX382260.1, from coordinate 32,529,011 downwards.
AGTCCTGGCATGTATCATATTTGTAATTATCACTTGCTCGGCGATATAGGAAAACATTGTGCGAAAACCCACACGTTCAAGATATTATACTCGTATTTCGAAAGATGTATGACCTATCTATAACTTCACGCCAAATCCCTTGCGGGGTAGGCAGAGAGAACCGAGCGCCACGTCACTCGATCCTTATATAACTCACTCGCTTCCTTAACATTCATTGCTTTTCTCATGCACGTTCGCCGGTTTCTGGGGCTCCTGACATCACCTTCTGATAGAACACGACCAATTTGGACATGGTAGGTAATTCTTGGCCTTCCCCGGCTCCTATATCCTTCCACTTTTGCATTGTATATCTGCTTCATCATTCTTCCATCCTGCATTCTTTCTACATGTCCGAACCAACGGAGCATGCCTTTTCTTATTTTAACACCGACGCTCTCTTTTAGACCAACTCTGTTTCTTACATCATCATTCCGAATACGGTCTACAAGCCTTACGCCACAAATTTTGCGCAGCGCTCGCGTTTCGACCGCGTTTATTCTACTTTCATGCTCTTTCTGCCATACCCAGCATTCGCTTTCATAAGTTAGCGTTGGAACCAGCACTGCATTGTGTATAGCGAGTTGTGCCTTCTGGCTCAGGTTTTTACCGCCAAAAAGTTTTCCCAACGCTCCATTCACACTATTCCCAGCACTCACTCGTCTTTCCACATCTGCGGTGTACCTTCCATTCCTGCTGAAAACGCATCCAAAATATACAATCTCAGCCACTTGTGCCAACACTTCATCTACCCTAATCCTTACATTAGTTCTGGATTCTCTTTCAAATACCATTATCTTTGTTTTCTTCGCATTCAGTAGTAAGCCTTTCTCCATACATTCGTCTTTCATCGTTGTGACCAGTGTTTACAGTTTAGATGGTGTATCTGCTAAAAGCACGGCATCGTCTGCATACAGCAGACAGTTCACCACTATGCGCAATCCCACATTCGTTGACCTTATTCTCTGCAGACAACTATCGAGATACAGGATAAACAGCCTAGCAGATAGCATGCAACCCTGTTTGACACCAATTTTGACATCAAACCAGGGTGACATGCCACCGTCTATCCGCACACATGCTGAGCAATCCTTGTAAGTGAACTGCACAGCACGGAGCAGTGAACCGTCAATCCCATATCTCGGCATGTATGACCTAACTTAAGAAATATCTGGTTTATCCTCTAGGTTGTGGAGATCTGACGGCAGTTGCTCCTTGGAAATATCAGTACCTTCGCCAAATCTTTAGGCTTAGGTAGCTGACCCCCCAAATTCTAAAAAAGGTTTAGTAAATGTGATAACGCCAAGAAGAAGACAGTACGCGATAATTGCGGTTCTAGTGTGTGAGGATGAGTCGGCAAGCGGTGCGATTGTAAGACAATATAACATGTATGAGCCCTCTATTCTCTTTAGGTTCAAAATTAGCCGTGACATATCCTAATTAATTAACGAGCCTCTGGCGATATAAATAATAATTATAATAAGCCCGCAGGGCAGCTTGTGGCGAGCTGTTGGTCCGTAACGACACCACGGGTACCCGAGTGCTCCAGAGAGTCGATCTGGCTTCGTCTCCGGTGTGTCTTCGTCGGTCGGAGTGAAAATCCAAGAAGGCCCTTAGGTAGCTGACCCCCCAAATTCTAAAAAAGGTTTAGTAAATGTGATAACGCCAAGAAGAAGACAGTACGCGATAATTGCGGTTCTAGTGTGTGAGGATGAGTCGGCAAGCGGTGCGATTGTAAGACAATATAACATGTATGAGCCCTCTATTCTCTTTAGGGTCAAAATTAGCCGTGACATATCCTAATTAATTAACGAGCCTCTGGCGATATAAATAATAATTATAATAAGCCCGCAGGGCAGCTTGTGGCGAGCTGTTGGTCCGTAACGACACCACGGGTACCCGAGTGCTCCAGAGAGTCGATCTGGCTTCGTCTCCGGTGTGTCTTCGTCGGTCGGAGTGAAAATCCAAGAAGGCCCTTAGGACTCTCAGCTCTGGCTTGCCTTCATTGGCCGTCCAGAGAGGAGTCTTTAGAGTATATTTCTCTAGCAGGTGATATGCCAGGGGTGGAAGTGTTAAAGGGCATAACGCCGTGAGTAACTTCGTAGAAAGCGCAGCACACCTCTCGACACCCCTGAATCACTCACATCGGCGTTGCCTCCGGCCGACTATCTGTGGCATTTCGGGGGTCTATCTAGTGAGTGGCAAGCCACCGCCTGCCGAAGTAACATCAGATATGAATTGACATGATAGTTATGGCAGGTATCCAGATCTCTTCTGTAATAGCTCAGTACTAATAATCCCTCAAAATCTCATTTCAATAGCTCAATTATTTCCGACACATTTATTGCAAATGTGTCCCAATACCTGCCGTGACCTGTTCGTGGGTATATCCTCCCATTGATATCCCTTAGAGCAGGTCACAGCGGGTATATAGCGGTTACTCTGCTCTTGCGTAATGATATCATTCTTTTCGAAGGGGCCTCTACGCGTTGAATTCATATCCCCGCGCACGCCTATCAAATGACCGGGATTAAAACCCGTGAAATAAGAAAATAAATTTATTTATTTAGATAACTAAGATCCATATTTTTTTATTTGTATTATATTGAAGCCCCAATAATTAATTTTACTCAGAATGAAAGAATCAGGCAGTAATAATGTGTTCAGAATGCTGTTACATCTAGGACAGACTCTATGTAAAAGCGAGGCTAACCTGATCGCAAAAACCGCACTTTACCGCAGATTCTATCCAAATTACAGCTCTCTGGTTGGATTCTGTATTCCTCTAAGTGAGGTTACCAGTAAGCTCTTGAGGAGTTGCCAAGTTAGCAGCGGAGTTGCAACGCACTATTGATAATTATTGTATTTCTTAGTGACTGCCGTTTACAGGTTACGGTATCAACTTTATATAACGTGTGCAGTAAAAAAGCTATTCAATTCGAATGGATCCTTTTTATGTACAAATGTTAAGCATATCTGGTAAAGATACGTCTATACAGAGCATACGCATTCAGAGATATGCGAGTGATAAAAAAGTCTGTCTGCGACTCTCGAAACACAACCCCCAAAGGAGTACGTATTTGACTGCGGGTTTCTGGAAAATGAAGGTACTACTCATTCCCGTTACTCTTGATTAAATATCGCTATGCCATAACTCCTGCGCTGATCGGCGAGGTGCACCACATGCTTGTGGTTCTGGCTATGAAAATGGCGGTGAAAGCTACTTATAGCCTATATCGATTTAAGATAATATAGTGTTTTTAGGGTTCCGTAGTAAACAAGGAACTCTTATAGTTTCGCCATGTCCGTCTGTCTGTCTAACCGCGGTTTAGCTTTGAGGCTTGATAATAGAAAGCTGTAGTTTGGCACGTATATACATTAACTATGCTGACAGCATAGAGTACATAGAGACATAATGAGTAGAATAAAATCTTGAAAAATAAATTTATGTGTGGTACCTCCCCTACATGTAAAGTGGGTATGATTTTTTTTATTCGCACCCACGCCATGGTGTGTCAGATAGATTTTATAAAAACATTGAGGGTATGGGAAGATCATTTTTCAATATAGTGATCTGTGAGGTGGAGGCACTTCCCCAGATGGGCTACTTTGATGCGCCCTACCTCTCTTAAAACATCCAGACCAAGATAAACAGACATGTTCATGCAAACAAATGTTTGCCTTGTGTGGGAATCGAATCCACGAGCGTTGGTGTCAAAGTCCCGTCGCCATTCACGACTGAGCCACCGAGCTCGTCAAATGCTAAAAAAAATCCCATAAGCTCGATTTCATATTATTTTAGGCAACTATCAAATTTTTTCGCAAGCAAGCGAAGCAAATACGGAACCCTACACTGTGCGTGGTCTGTGACAATACGAGTAGCATAATAATGATGTCAAATGATAAAATAAATATATATTTTATATATACATGAATTATTTCTAGAAATCTTTGTCAGTCAAATATTAATCGATTCTATAATAAGCCCTTTTATGAAGACTGTTTTTGATGTGCCTTTTGATGTGTCACTGTCAGGATAGGATAGAACTGTTTCAGGATATTTATTATAGAATCGAGTACAATTTTCAACAAAAGAACTGCCAGTCTTAGCAACCCTATGGACCAGCCTACGCGACTTATTTCTGCTTCTGCATATGACATAATGCTGTGGAAGTAACTGAAATAGACTCAATGCTCAGCCATCATCAGTAGACATCCGTCAATTATCTAATTCTCCTATTTTATTTTTATACAACGTCGAGTTTCAACAATACACATTTAGAGCTAGAGTGCATCAAAGCTGCCCATTTAGAGAAGTACCTCCACCTCACAGAAAACTGTAGCCAAATAACAACTCCTTGGAGGATTGTTGTGTTCCTGTGTGTGAGTGAAGTCACCAGTAAGCTCCTAAGAAGTTGCTGTGTTAGCAGCAAAAGCGCCATAGCTCGATAGATACTTAACATATCACAAGTGCTCATGGGCTACAGTAATCGCTTTACATCAGGAGGACCGTATGCTTGTATAACTCCCGACGTTGTATAAAAAAAGAATAATAATAATCGGTACAGAAAATAATTGGGTCCTTTTACTCTCAATACCTAGTTAAAATACCTTTTTAGTCTACTGACCCTCAAAGGTAAAAAAGGAGCCTTGGAGATCTGTCATTGGTACCCGACCCTTTGCCTCTCTCTTATCTCCAAAGTTTGTCAAACTACAAATCGGAAATAACTACGGACGAAACATATTTATGTAAATATTACTGAAAACCATTTTTCCTGTAATATTTATCTAATATTTTTCATTCATCGTTATTTTTGTTACATTCAATAGATTGAACTGATTCTACCATTGTTTATTAAAAATTATCAAAATCATCAAATATAGCCAAGTTTATTTTAAATTATCATAAATCTTTAATTATTAACACTGCCTCAACTCTACGAATTTTGCAAAGCGATAAATCTGAATAACATTGATATAGATTAAAGTATGTATGTATTTCAGGAAAAAATGTATTATTTCTAACTAGCATAGTTAAAGAAGGAAGGCCAAGACCTTTAAAAAGTGGAACGCCTTGCCTGCACATGTGTTTCCTCCTTCCTACAACATGGGATCCTTCAAACAAAGCGTGAAGAAGTACCTTGCTTGAATGTTAAAGAAGCGAGCGAGGTATCATGTGTCTTGTATTCTCTGCCTACCCCGAAAGGAAGTAAAGACTGGCATAAAGGTGAATCTTTCATACAAATAAATGTGGATAATCATAAACCAAAGCGGCACTGCATTTTGAAAAAATAAAAGGTTTTATTGTGATTTTTCAGTCGATAATCAAAAAATTACATAATTATAATCAGAATCAGACCAACGGACAGAACCGCACATCGTTTTTCAAGGTCATATTTATGTATGTCTTCACGCCAGGTCCCATGCTAGGTCCAAAAGCACATTAAAAAATATTATTAACAATTTACCTACAATATGACTATATCTCTCATTAAAAATCAGATATGCATAGTTTTCTTCATTTCAATTACGAAGTTCCATAACGACACTCGACGAACATAATCTATACGATTTATATACGAGTATATTAATAAATAAACAATCATTGCTTATGGTAGTAAATTACCATTTGAGTTTATTGAGAAATAAATCAACATATTTTTAACGGGACTTCGTAGTTGCTATATAGTATAGGAATATATCGCACACCCGCATCACGCCGCGTGTATCTCATTATTTATATAAATAGTTGCGTAACTTTAACTTAAAGTTTACTGTAAATTCTCTTTTAAGAGATTAAACACGAAAAAAGGGAGGAAAAGTTAAATAACTATGAGATAATTAATATTTAATATTATTATATATCGCAGGTGATCCTCTGATTTGAAAATGAAAACAAAAACAGACCGCATAACTTAATTTGATTGAGAAGAGTTTTAATTAAAAAATTAGCAAAAGAGAAACATCGTTTCATTTCTTATATAATAATTCCATTTCCATTTATCACCGGTAATTATTTCAGATTACCGAGTTAATTTTATTAGGAATATTAAAATAAAACTATGCTAAATTTAAAATAGATTACAATGGGGCAAATAAACTGGCTGACTATATAAGAATTCGGTTTTCACCATTTTGCTACAGCAGCATCCTAAACACAGATTTTTTTAATTTGTTATACAAGAAAATAGCACAATTTTTAACTATACAAAGAAACTTATATAGCAATTGCGACTAAAATACTAAATCATCATTTTTATACTATTATGGTATATATATATATATATATATATATATATATATATATATATATATATATATATATATATATATATATATATATACGGCCCGCTTCATATTAAGCGGTTACCATAGCCTGTGTCTACTTACAATACAAGAAGACACGGTGCCGCCTGCCCCTAATTCACCAACCTCTAGAAATTTACTAGAAATCTCCCTCGTTTGTAGGAATACCATAAGCAATCAGGTAATTGTTATTTGGTTGTGGTCTACCACAATACAGTCATTTGTCCTCTTACAATTTCGTTTTCTTATTGCTACCGTGCATCACGTGCAGTTAAGGTTGGATACAAAGTCACTAACATCCCAAAAACTTAGTAAGAATATAAAAACTAATTTTTATTTTCAAAATATTCACTATGGCTTTAAAAAATTATTTCAACCATCTTACAACTTTTATCAATTTCACTTAAATTCAAGGTACAGCATGAAACTTCATAATTATAAGGAAATAAATTTCCACCCATGACATTAAACTTATTAACAACAAATTTCAAAACTCTGCAAAAGGCACACTCACCTCATTAAAAAATCACACAAATTCAAACAACAGAAGCACAAAAATGTATTTTCATTCACAACACTCAGGTCATAGACGATTTACATTTCGGATTACAATAACAACCAGTGATTAATCCATATCGGTTATCTTTCGAAACGATTTCCATGCAAATCGTTGCTTCAATTTACTACACTGCTATCCTGAAAATCCAATTAATAAGGGAATCACGTATATGCGTCAATTATCGAGAGAGATACTCCCTCGATTCCGTCGGCACAACCGTTCACGCAGAACGCTTGTGAGAGACTGAATTTCAGACAACTGCAAATATTCTAGGCAGTAAATTGTAGACACTGCTTTTGTCTAGATGTGCATTCTCCAGTTGCATTTCTCCTTTCATTTCAAATTTAGTAGTTATACCTTGGGGTTTGTAATATTTAAAGGGTGTTTTTAGTGGCGCGTCACCCTTGAGAGTAATAACGCGACATGTTAGGGTTATAAAGCTCGCGAAACTGGGCCAATCTTGCCGTAATCTGATTTTTTATTTAGTCCACTGTAAAAAAACCTAACCGGCTGCCAAGTGTTGACGGAGCCTTAAGAAGTTCATTCGGTATATATTATAGGTGTTTAAAGAAATTGATAAAGCCGCTATGTCATATATTAAATGTTTTGTGAAAGTATCAGATTTTATTTTCTGTTGTTCTTTTAAATTACATGGAATTATCATACAGTGAAGAATTTTATTACTTTTACATATATATATATATTTATATATATATATATATATATATATATATATATATATATATATATATATACGCATAAAAGTATATGCATATATATACAACGTAGGGAGTCATACAAGAATACGGCCCACCTGATGTCATTTAGTTTTCATAGTCAATGAACGCTTGCAATACAGAAAGTATCGCTCGCGCATTGCGTTCCCTGCTGCTAACACAGCACCTTCTTAGGTAACGTACTCACCTGCGTGAATACAACGATCCTTCAGGAAGTTATTAACCGTTAACCCTTCGAAACCCGGGTGGTCGTATACGACCGCGAAATGTATGGGAAAACGTATATAACGGGTTCAGACTGCTCAAACTGCGGTTTTCACCGAGGTGTATGTAGGTACTTCTGTTATCTTTGATTACTAGAGAGGACGTACTTTGATGCACCCTACATCTTATAAAACCTCCAGACTAAGACAAACAGATATGTTTTTCCTACGTTTGTCCTATGTGGGAATCGATTCCACAAGCCTTGGTGGAATAGTACCATTTCTAACAACTTCACTATCTCGCTCGTGATTTTACGCATGACAAGAGCTCTTAGAATTAATAGTTATAATTGTATGTTATAAAGCCGGTGAGTTTTGTTTACATTATCTACAGAAGTACTAGTTTTATCAGAATCAAATATCAAAAAGATAGCACAATATTTGTTAGTGTCAACGGCACTTCACTTCTCTCAATAACAAAACGGAACAAAATGAACACATCTATATGTGACCACAAAAACGTGACTTCTGTTTAATAGTATATCAAATTTATTCATAACAGCAACAAATTCTATATTAAATATTGAAAAGTCGTAAAAATTAAATTAATTCAAAGCGATATTTCGATTCTTTAGAATATCAAAACCGCAAAATTCATAAATTAGGTATGTTGTAAACATTCTATTGATTTCAGATTTCAAATTCGGGTTTCGTTTTTTTGTAAAAAATCATGATCAAAATATCGAAATTCAAATCGAAGGTAAAATTCAATCGGAGTAATCATTTCTTGACGTAATGACTGATTGATTAATAACGCACTGACTTAAACATTTGAAATAGAGATGTATTTATAACTTCTTTATGTATTTGTAACTTCACGCCAAATACCTTGCGGTGTAGGCAGAGGGCACCGAGCGTCACATGGCTCATGGTAGGTAAGTCTTAGCCTTCTTCACCTCCTCCCCATTCCTACCACCACCACTCCTACATCATTCTACTTTTGTATTGTATATCTACTTCGTTATTATTTCATCATGCATTCTTTCTACGCGTCCGAACTAATTGTAGTTATACATAAAAAATTCGAACTACGAAATTTAAACTAATGATCAAATGTCACGCATTTCATTTATTATTTATATCATACTATTGACTTACACGTACAGGTGCACTTTCCTAATGAAGAAAGTGAGAAGAAACCAGAACTAATGTAAGGATTACGGTTGATGATGAAGTGTTGGAACAAGTGGATGAGATTGTTTATCTAGGATGCTAATAGATTCAGGCGTTATTTTGCGAAAGTCAAATTTACATGCAATTCGATCCAACCCGCTTTGTGTGCTTCCGCCACCAATTAGTTCATGCGGCCTAGCGCCGGCCGGTACCCACCCACTACTGTTAGTACGTGGTACATGCCGACGCTGCCATGGCTGCTCCGGTAGTTTCTGCCTCGGCTGCTGCGGTCGTCCGCCATCTGGATCAGAATCCGCATGCCCCCACCACCACCGTCGCTGCCACGACTGGCCTGGTCGTCGCTGCGACACGTGTTTCGCCTCTCCACGAGGCATCATCAGGCGTTGTAGACGTTAATCGTAAGAATAACATGCTACAAGTGACAAATCCATCGCAGTGCCGTCCCTTATATTGAATTGAGGGTGGGGGTGGATGGTGTGAGCGAAAAGATATTTAATAGTGGGGAATGGTTTAAGTCAGTCTGTTTGTTCATGAGAGTAATTTTAGAATTTTTATGTTTATTAATTTCTAATTGTTCCCTAATATTATAAATATTAGGGAACAATTAGAATTCATAATCAATTAGAATGTTGGGAAAACTTCTTGGCTTGGCAGCGCTGGTCCCATCGCTTACTTATGGAAACGAGAGCTGGGTATGGCAGATAGATCATGAAAGTAGGATAAACGCGGTCGAAATGCCAGCGTTGCGTAAAATTTGTGCCATATAGTATGTAGACCGCATTCGCAATTATGATGTTAGAAACAAAGTTGGTCTGAAAGAGAGTGTCGGTATTAAGATAAGAAAAGGCATGCTCCGTTGGTTCGGACAAGCAGAAATAATGCAGGATGAAAGAATGACGAAACAGATATACAATGCGTAAGTGGAACGATGTATATGTTTTATGATGCTCAATTCTCTCAGCCTACCCGCAAGGGACGTGGCGGCGTGAAGATATCCATACAACTTTTCTTTATTTTCGTATTTTTTGGCACTACATTTGAGTCTATGATCTAGTTATTATACCAACTGATTGTAATCCAGGCCACGTGGGTTTAAGCTCTGATACCGAACCATGTATGCATTGAGTATTCAAAAGCCAATTATTCAAAATTCAAACATTTTTCTAAATTCTAGCTGAAATAGTAAATATATACCTATATTATTGTCCATGAGTGACAGATTCCCTGGTGAAGGCCTGCTTTTCATTTCCTATCATTGTAATGATTTCGAACGACCCTAAATTTATAATTAGAAATTAATGAGAGTAGCAGTACACTATCGTTTATATTACTCACGCTCAGATGCCTCAATTTCATTGCTGTGCTCTCGTTTTCGAAGAGCCATTCGCATTAAATACACTTTTCGTCTTCTGCGACAACGTCGTAAACAGCTTTGGAACATCAATAATCCTACTTAAGCAACATCCTTGCGCACCGATCAACAGGCGCCCGATTTCGTTCTGGCGCCCTGAAATCTTTTCTTGTTGAAAACCGACATGAAACTTCATTGTGACGATAAAATCAATAATTGACAAACGTTTTCCTGACAAATAAAAAATAAACCGTCAAGTGCGAGTCCGACTCGCGCGCCAAGTTCCGTAAACAATATTTCCTCAAATTATTCTCGCCTTTTTTTTTGTGATGTAACTACAAATTTACAGTTTTCAAATTTTTTCCTTTTCTTGTGCTTTACTTATCATGAAATTTGGTAAAAAGCATCATATATTATATATATGATGCTTTTTACCAAATTTCATGATTCTAGGTCAACGGGAAGTACCCTATAGGTTTTGATTTCCTTGCGAGTGTCTAAATATGCGCATATACGAAACATGAACGGCCGTATCTTTTGATTGCATTGACTTACAAGTGTGACTTTTTCACTGCTCGAAGGGATTGCAGACCTGAGTATTTGATATTAATTTCAGCTTGATAGCTCCAACCACCACCCGTCCCTGAGAAAAAGGTGTTGACAGACGGACAACAAAATGATGCTATAACAGTTCCGTTTTTCCTTTTGAGGTATGGAACCCTAAAAACGAACAATATATTTTTTAAATATCTGTCTATCTGTTTACTTTACGCCAAATCCCTTTGCGAGTAGGCTAAGAGAATCGAGCGCCACAGAGAAACAGAGCGAAGGTGTTAAATTAAGAAGAGGCATACTCTTCTTAATTTAACACCTTCGCTCTGTTTCAAACCAAGTCTGTTTCTTACATCACCATTGCGATAAACAAATAAACAATATGTGTAATAAATGAAATCAATATAAAAATAAGAATAAATTTACGTCAATACTAAACAATTACAAATGACATTAGATATCAATACGACAACAATCATGAACAATGACAAGATAAACGTAAAAATTTAAATAAATAACTGTGTTTAAATCTGCATAAAAAAAAGATAAGTGAAACAAGATGCACGACAACCATCATCGTTTGCCTCCTTTTTATGTTTTACTCAAGCTTTCTTTTCGTTTTCAGGCAAAAACTTGATCCGCATCCTCTTTTTAAACCCCGCTTGCACATCCCTAAATTTACTATAATAGTCATCTGGCATAATAATTAGACGAGCACGGTGGCACCGCGGTTAAGAACGCGAATTTAACAGATGAACATGTCTGTTTTACACCAACGCTCGTGGGCTCATTCCCATGATGAACATGCCTGTTTTTCTTGGTCTGGGTGTTTTTAAGAGAGGTAGTGCGCTTCAAAGCAACCCGTCTGGTGAAATACCTCCACCTCGCAGAAATTGTGTAATATAGCCCAAAAGCAAACTCCCTGAAGTGTTGTTATGTTCCTCCCTATGAATGAGGTCACCAGTGAACGTCTAAGGCATTGCTGTATTAGCAGCTGAGGTGGCATGTCGCCAGTGATACTTAATGTACCGTATGCTTAGATGCCTACCCGCATTGAATGAAATGAAAATGGAATTTCAGTATAATTTCACGCTATATTCAAACGTTGAGATGACATAATTCAATACTTAAAAATACAATTACTCTGTACCTCACAACAGAAGACAATAAACTTTGACATTTAATGCGGTAAAATGTCATTCACGCATAATATTTACAGTTAATTACATCATTTAATTCAAAACAGTAAAAAGTTTCTGTCGAATTCCGACCCCAGGGCGATCACTTGTAGAAATTATGACCCATAAGTACGACACAAAGTCAGAGGGCAATCGTACTTTAGAAAAAATACATCCGCCCTCCAAACACGACACGCACTGTTACTGACAGAATGTAACTTGTTTCTGTTTACTGCTACATCCTCACATCACGTCCTTTATGGAGCAGGCAGAGAGTAATGCTGTTTTCTTTGTTTGAGTTTACCCAGATGGATACATAATGACGAGCTCGGAGGCGCTGTGGTTATTAACGCTACTTTGACACGAATGCTCGTTGGTTCTATTCCCACACAGGTCAAAGATTTGTGTATAAATATGTCTTGTTCTGGGTGTTTTATGTGTATCATAAGTATATATTTACAAAAAATGTATTTACATATGCTTATCAGTTGTTTAATACCCATAACATAAGCTTCGCTTCCTTCGGGGCTAGATGGCGCTGTGTAGTTTGTCCGGATATATTTATTTATATAAAGAACACTTTACGTATCATACTCGTAGTTACATGAGTATCGCCGGTTTACGTAAGTGTTACGTTTCATGGAAACCGCGCGGTGCAGCGAAACTACATAAGAATTCACACTTCTTCACACGTCTTCGAATTCACACCGCGTTAATTTTAAGTCACTTTTATTCCTTATATCCGGCAGTTGTAACACGTAAATTGGATTATATTTTTTATGAAGTAAATATATCTTTATACTTTGATTTTGCAACCTCCGGCCGCAGCTTACGTATTTAGTGTACGCATAACTGAAAAGTGTACATATGTAAATCCTTTCAATTAAGTAAATGGTTCATTCACTACAAAATAACGTAAAATGCTCGATTTAAAAAAATAGAACACTGACTGTGGATGTAAATATTCACCACACAATATCTAACCTTGTGCCTAAATGTGTTTTAATTTCTCGGTAACAGTTGTGTCTGTACCGCTGTCCCACATTCGTACATCGTGTAATTGGAACTGAATACGAAACTGAATTAATAGAAATTTAAATTAAAAAGTCGAATGGTTAACAATGACTACCACACACTAAGGTTCGATTCCCTGTGAACATGAACATGTTTGTCATTGTCCGGGTATTTTAAGAGAGATGGGGTGCATTAAAGCAGCCCGACGGTGAAAGTACCATCACTATACAAAAAACTGCAGCAAAATAACAACTATTGTGTTCCCGCGATAGAGTGAGCTTACCAGAAAGTTCCTAAAGAGTTGCTGTATTCGCACCTGGCGTAGTAATACGTTCTATAGCAAGCAAGCATTCATACCATCACCACATCAGACCTTACTCATCATCCCACTGCAGAGATACGGGTCTCCCTTCAACCGAAGAGGTTTAGAGCATATTCCACCATGCTACTCAAATGCGGATTGGGGGATGCCAGTGTTTTCATGCCGCCCGAGGGACTGACTTAGCTTAACGACTGTCATCTATTGACAACAGCCGGGACCAACGGCTTAACGTTCCCTCCGAAGCACGGAGAAATTCGAGATAGACAAACCAACAAGCTACGGTTGACGTTGTTTAACTTGCGTGTTTGGTTAGAATGACACAACAATTACATTATATTGAAATTTAGTTACACCATTGCCATCATAACTTAAGCCGAAAGACTTACACTAATGAATAAAACCTTTTTCCCTATTTAGACTTCCATAGCGGTCGGTCTTGTGCCGCGTTCATCCATCAGCTCGTTGGGATCTCCAGCAGATCGTCAGTCGTGTTGTATTGTGAACTATATTTCGCGCGTTTTTCGGTTCAGTCACCATTTGAAACCATTTCTGTCTCAACTGACATCGGTTCTTCGAGCTCTGAGGTCTATCCACTGCAAGTTTAACTTGTTGATCGGTACTTATTAAAAAATTTGAGTCCAAGCAGATATCGTTTATTACAACCAACACCCATCATTTCATATGGAAATGATGGGTGTATATAATCTTCAACTTCTTGGTATACTATAGTAACTATAAGCATATAATATTATGAAGAGAATAATAGATTTCATTTTTGTATGTTTGTTTATAAAATATTTATAAAATATATTTATAAAATCGAATAATACTTACCAATTTTTAAAGATTGTTTCACAGCTATATTATTTGCGAGTAACATAGGCTGTATTTTATACACAAAAAATTGAGATTCCTTGGAATACTGCTTAATGTAACCCAAGGTATTAAAAATGTGTCTACAAAAATCACTCTTAAGCGTGCGCTGCGAAAACTATTGATGATACGTACAATAATGTACTAAATGTACTTTATTAACGACAAAAATGTTCGCGAGGCATATGTTGCCTAACTGTTATAGTTAAGTCACCATAACTGTTGTTTGTTTCATATTAGTCAATCAAAACACGTATCACGAATTATATCGTGACAATTGTATAAGGAATTAAAATAAAAATAAAATAAGGAAAAGTACTTTGTATTTCTATATATTTACTCATACAAAGTCGGGGCGGGTTGCTTGTTAATAATAAAATGAAATACAACGCCATATCTTTCCATTTCCATTAGTCTCATTTATCAATAAATTGAGCTCACTTGTAATAAAATTATGTTTTTGTTTTTCTGAATCGGAAGGAATACTGTCTGTTTCAATTTAGATTCATTGGGTCAATTGCAGAAAGGAATGGGCAGATATATATTTTGAATATCTATTTGTCAATGCAATTTGTGCGTATTGTTTTAAGATATTTTAGACGAGAAATGTTCCTGTGCCCGATCTCTCTTTCGAAACCTTTCTATAACTGCTAGATATACTCGTATAAATATCAAATATCATAAAATCGCTGCTTCGATTGTATGATTCACAATAATATTAATATATATAAGTGTAACGTAATATGGCGATCATGAAATCGCAGTAGAGAATTTGGCGTAAACTACTTTGTATAGCGCTAATTACTCCACGTAAACTAACGTTGGCCGGCACCCATCCACTACCGTTAGTAGATGTATGCTGTCGCTGTATTCGACTCTGCAACTGCTCGCCAACTGAAACAGGAACACGCAAGGACTCCCCAGTGTTGCTGGCCTTCAGAATAATTATTTTTATATCTTATAGAAGGTGGTCATGAATAGGAATGATAATAATTCATAATTTATCCCAATAAAACAATACACAATAGATAAAGGATTAAAATTAAGTATTAAGAAATAACTAAAAATTATAAATCAAAAAAATCTAAAATTTATCTTATGAACAAATAAACCTATTCTGCTCTATTAAACATCTTTTCACTCGCCCTCTTCACTCTCATGATTTTAGATCATCTCATCATTTCATGGTTTTAGATCAACGGTAAGTAACATTCCCTTGACACTCGCAGGGGAATCAAAACCTATAGGGTTAGAAGGGTTTGATGCTCGAGTCTCGCAATTGACAGTTTTCATAATGAACGTAAATAAAATATAAATAAATATATCAAATAAAATGTACTTATATTACTTGCTAACACTATATTTCTATCTGCGAAATATTTTTTTTTAAATTGGTTAAATATTTTTTGAGTTTATTCATTATAAACATACAAAAAATATATTTTTTTTTCTCTTCATAACATTATTTGCTTCATAACATTAATGCTACGAATGACAAATAATCTCTTCCTCGTTTGAGCTGGAGGAGAGAGAGTGAAGAGGGCGAGTGAAAAGATGTTTAATAGAGCAGAATAGGATTATTTGTTCATAAGATAAATTTTAGATTTTTTTGATTTATAATTTTTACTTATATTAAAGACAAGTTTTCTGTGTATACTTTCTGTCCTAATCATAAAATTAACATCACGTTCACACGCACAGTTGATAACTTTTTGCTCATTTGAACTCAAAATAAATTAATTCAACTTAGCAACTATGTTCACAAAGCCAGCTATCATAATATTTAACTACTCGGTTTGTGAACCGTTTTAAAGAGTTCTTAACACGAGCTGAGAATCTCAAAGGATATTTAATTGCAAATAGAATAGATAAAGAACATTAAGACTTAACGAGAGTTATTTGGACAAGGAGATTAAAATTATCCATTCTTCACGACTAATTTGCGTAACTTCGTTTTAATTCTATGTGAAAAGAAATTGAAATAATCTAGACGAATATAGTAGACCATTTTTCTTTAGGTAGATTTGTATTTCTTCACTTTCTTTGTTTTGCTACTATACTGGCAATAAGCATACGACTGACCTGATGGAGCATAATTTAATTTAACTGTAAATCATTTTGTGCAATAAATTCCTTTCATGAACTGCAGTAGGAAATTATTTTAAAAGGTTTTACAGGTCCCCTAATGCTCGAGTGAAATTGCTCTAACTGAGGAAGTACCTCCTCCTCAAAGAAACTCGCAGCCAATTACCAAATTCCTGGAGAATTGTTGTGGTCTTGCGAGAAAGTGAGGTTATCATTGTAGTGATGGTGGTAAAAAAGCAGTCGCATATAGTTTAAAAATTAATCAGTATTTTCAAGGAGAGCCACGACTGGCCTGGTCGTCGCTGCGACACGTATTTTCGCCTCTCGAGGATGCCTCGGGACAGGCGGTGGTGGGGCATGCGGTTTCTGTTTCAGATGGCGGACGACCGCTGCAGCCTAGGCAGAGACTATCGGAGCATCCATGGCAGCGTCCGCATGTTGCATCTACTAACGGTCGTGGGTTGGTGCCGGCCGGCCCTAGGCCGCATGAACTAATTGATGGTTGAAGCACACAAAGCAGGTTAAATAGAATTGCATATAAGTTTGACTTTCGCAAAATAACACCTGAATCTATTAACTAATTGTTATTTCGTTACATACTCTATTTATGAGCTAAATTTAATCCAAATCCGTAAGCTAAATAACATTGCTCTTTACTTTATTACAAGGCTTCAAATAAATATCTATATAATATAATCGGATCACAAAGGACTACCACAATGGCGCCCGATCCTGAACCTATTTGAAATCGTTTAGGACGGCCGAAGTCTCTGATCGATAATACTCTAATTACAATTAAAAGTCTTTGTGCAGGAAAGCGATAAAAGAGAAACAGAAAGGGTTTTGCATTTCTTTAAATGAGAACTTTGAATTTGCGTTTCGAATTTAAGTGGGTAACAAAATATATTGAAGTATCTCATTTTACGAGTTCGACCAATAATGGTAAAAAGGTGCTCTCCCATCTGTCCGGCCGAATATTCGAAGATTGTAAATTGAAAAATCTTAAGTAATTACTTATCAAAGCGGGGTCGGTAAAACTGTAGATAATAAACAAGTGATAAACATATGTAACTACTTTTTTTTTGTAAATACATATTATGACATATACGAGTAAGATATCCAGACCAAGACAAACTGAACAACCGAATTGAAAGGTGGGCGATGATTGATTGCTCGGAGAATGGTGAATTGTTGGGTTTTTGGAGTATAATCAAAAACGTCGTTCAAGTTTTACATGTAATATAATTCATAGATACAAGTTGTGAAAGATTGAAAGCAGCATCGAACTGTCGATAAAACGCATCGAATATTATACATTTTTAAATATAGCGCCATCTATAGGCAACACCGTGAGATATTTAATATCATGTCGATGAAACTAACATATTATTTGGTTAAAACGTTAGAAATTATTAAGACAGAGAGCGTTGGAAGTGTTTTTTTTTAAAACATGGCACAATTCTAAATTTAACTTATAATGACTCAAATGTATATAACCCGGTGGATATGGCTAAGGTATGAAATAACTTACATGGTACTCATAACTCAAACAGTCACTCTAGGAGTTAATACAATCTTATACACAGTATGAAATATAACAGTATATTAACTGATGAGTCTGAAATAAGTTCCATTACCATGAAGCTTAAAAACAAAGAAAAAGCTGTGACAATCTATCTATAAATTCACGCCAAATTCCTTGCGGGGTAGGCTGAGAGAACCGAATGCTACGTGACTCAATCCTTACATAACTCACTCGCTTCGTTAACATTCATTGCTCTTCTCATGCGCGCTCGCCGGTATCCAGGGCTCAAGCTCTAAGGTGTGACAAGTATGGTAAATATTCAAGTGATTATAATATGTTTTAAGTATGTAGCTGTCGGTATTGCTTACCAACGTTTTCTGGCCTAATCTTCAGGTTTTTGGGATTATTGGTATTTATTATTGATGTTATATAATTATTGGTAACCTGATGCTTGAGACAGGAGACTTTCCCGATGACCTAAACTAAAACATAGCCTAATTAAACTGCATAATAAATAATAGAATTTTATTTCGGACCAATTAAAATTCCATAAATGTTATTTGACTTAATATTAACTTAATAAAAAAATCGGCCAAGTGCCAGTCGGACTCGCGCACGAAGGGTTCCGTACTATTATCTATAAAAACAGTAAAAAAATCACGTTTATTGTATGGGAGCCCCCCTTAAATATTTGTTTTATTTTAATTTAATTATTTATTCTTAAAGTGAATATAATATATATATACATACATTGTCAAAGACGCCGGGTTTTTTATTGTCATACCTGGGAAAAATCACTGACAAAATAGTTCACATATTTAGAAAAAATAACATACATGTTGATACTGTTGATTGTAGGCACTTGGTGGAATTTTGAAGACATCGCGTTACTTTTGAAAAAATACCTTGATAATGCCGTAAAGGCGAAACCGGTTGGTAAAATCAATTGTTAAATAAAATTGTGAAGTGGAATCTGTACAAGTGCAAGTATTAACATTAACGCGAACATACATGTTGCTCTCAAATCTCATAATTCACTCAAATCACTTTGTAACACTAAAGATAAAATCCCGCCCAATAAAAAATCCGGCGTCTATAAGCTGTTCTGCGATGAATGTGAACACGTTTATATCGGTCAAACAGGACGTAACTTTGTAACACGATTTCACGAACACGTATCGGCGTATAAAAACAATCGCCCAGAAAGGTCATACTTCGCCGAGCATCTCATAGACAAAGGACATAACTTATCCCCTACTAATACATATCAAATTTTACACACCATAGACAAAGGTTTAAAACTAAATATTAGGGAACAATTAGAAATTAATAAACATAAAAAATCTAAAATTACTCTCATGAACAAACAGACTGACGTAAACCATTCCCCACTATTAAATATCTTTTCGCTCACACTATCAACCCCCACCCTCAATTCAATATAAGGTACGGCACTGCGATGGATTTGTCACTTGTAGCATGTTATTCTTACGATTAACGTCTACAACGCCTGATGATGCCTCGTGGAGAGGCGAAACACGTGTCGCAGCGATGACCAGGCCAGTCGTGGCAGCGACGGTGGTGGTGGGAGAATGCGGATTCTGTTCCAGATAGCGGACGACCGCAGCAGCCAAGGCAGAGACTACCGGAGCAGCCATGGCAGCGTCGGCATGTAGCACGCACTAACAGTAGTGGGTGGGTGCCGGCTGGCGCTAGGCCGCATGAACTAATTGGTGGCGGAAGCACACAAAGCAGGTTAGATCAAATTGCATGTAAATACTGTTTTTATTTATATTATTTATATATATCTCAATCTACACGCCAAGTCTCTCACAGAGTAGGCAGAGAGAACCGAGCGTCACGTGACTCGATCCTTGCACCCCTCAATTGGTTATTTAATCAATTACAGGCTACGATAACTGTGTCAGGTAGGCTGTATAATATCTATCTATCTATAACTAAGCCGAATTTCTTGCGGTGTAGCCAGAGAAAATCGAGTGCCACATAACTCGATTTTTGGATACCTCGCTCGCTTCTTAAATATTCATTGCACTGATAGAACACGTTTAATTCGTCTAAGTCTACGTTTAAGTCGTGGTAGATAAATTTTGGTGAACCTCGGCTGCTACATCCTTCTACCGTTTCACAATTCTTTCTTACTGCATTTTTTTCCATATGCCCGAAACAACGGAGCATGCTTCTTCTTATTTTTCCTACTTTTTTATAAAATAAAATGTATTCCTTAGATTTTATTACATTTTACAGTTAATTGACCGTATAAGCGATATGTTGTTCGTGCCAGAGCGTATCTGAATATACATAAAACGTAAGTCACGGAAATGATCTATATCGAATCATTACCAAGTTACAGTGGCTGACAGTGACACTTCAATAAATTATTGTCTAAGTCAGTGGTAATGTTGCAAACCATATTTCATAAAGCAGTTTCCGAAACTCCGCCGCAACACTGACTATCACTTGGGTCCTATCCATCAATGTCCGACAACTGACTTTAAATTCCCCTAATGAAGTTTACACCGGGAGAGTTTTGAGCCTTTTCTTTAGCTTCGTGATATTTTTACCAATCCGATAAATATGTAGGACGACTCAATGTTTTGCGTAACTCACAAGTAAAATAAGTAAAGGACAAAATAATGTAATTAGTCATTTTAGAAATACGAGTACTTTTCCATTACATTTTAAAGACTTTTTCATTCTTTCGAATCATTTTTCAAAATAAGATATCAATCTGCGCTATATTTATGACGACATATCTAGGGTACAAAGGCGGACTTATTGCTAAAGGCATTCTCTACCAGACAGCCTCATGGTAGAATACATATACAGGAAATCGGTACACAAAGTAAGAAAGCAAATTAATTAGACATATTTAATTAAAATTACTACACACAGTAAATATACATACACAAACATTACTTATAACTGTATAATACATATGGTAGTATACATGGACATATTTACACATGTATAAACATAATATCAATCTGACGATGATTAATGGATCATGTTTTTGGCAAATTGTCCAATAAGTAGGCATGGATTTTCTTCTTGAAACCGAATTTGTCGGAGATACCTCTGAGAGAATCAGACAGCGCGTTCCAGAGACGTACGTACGACGACTTTCTGGCTGTATCTCCTTTACGTTCTTAACGTAAAGGAGATACAGCCAGAATTATAAAGAGGCGTAGAGAGGATACCGCGTAGTTAAAGAAGTTTTTATCATAAAATGAACTTTTATCTAAAAACAATATCCGTCCAAACATTGATAAACAGACATTCAAAAAATACATCAACCCATTCCTTTCTGCAATTGACCCAATGAATCTAAATTGAAATAGACAGTATTCCCTCGGTTTGTATAGAACAAAAATATTGAAACATAATTTTATTACTGAAACAGCAGCCTAGTTTATTGATAAACGAGACTAATAGAAAGAAACGCGTTGGTATTACGTTTTATTACATACACGTCAACATTGTGGATTCGTTTTATCCCGGAAAATATAGCTATAGAAAAATGTATAGAAAGAGACAACATACGCTGGAAGAAATTGAAGGTCCTATATATACCTATTCATGCCAGGTCCCTTGCGGGGTAAACAGAGAGAACCGAGCAGCACAAGAAGCGGTTCTTACACGTCGTTTATTTAAAATTCCTTGCTAATTTCATGCACCCTTGGCTATTCTCAAGAGTCCTGACATCACCTTCTGACAAAATACGACTAATTTGGTTGTAATAGGTAAGTGCGAATGCAGGTGGCTCAGACTCGAGGCGAGTGGTTCTAGGGGAGGGCTACGTCCAGCAGTGGACGAATACATTCGTTATAATGAAATGATGATGAGGTGAGTCTTGGCTTTCATTGGCTCCTACATCCATCCTCTTTCGCGTTAGTCTATTTTGTCAGTTTTTCATTTCGCACCCGCGTTAACACATCTTAAATCACTTTTTTTCTGACTAACTCTCTCTTACATAATATAGCATTGAATTTCCTGTGGCACGTTTAAATCAATTTCCTTACTCTGCGTACACATTACAAGTATTCAAGTCTTGTTACTGAGCCAATAAATCAAGCATTTTAGGTTTATTGGGCAACCTTTTCTCATGGCTATAGGAACGCAAATAGGTTTTCCCATCATCATCATTTCAGCCGAAGAACGTCCATTGACGAACATATGCCTCTCACTAACCAAATCAAGCATGGGAAGCAGTTGGCTTATACTCTCCAGTTAAAAGATGGGATAGCATCTTCGCATTCTCATAGGTGTTCAAAATTTTGTTAGTTTACATTATTTTAGAGTCGGCAACACATGAGTGACACCCCTGGTGTTGCAGATGTCCATAGGCTACGGTGAGTGTTTACCATCAGGCATATACTTGTTTGCTATCTTAGTGGTATAAATAAAATATACAAAATTACGAGTAACGAGGATTTCGGTATCTTTGTCACAATATTATAACATTTTTTGTAACAATAAGTCTGTAAACAGATATGTGACCCACATGATAGTAAGCTTGTATATATTCTATCGACAACCGTCAGTATGTTAAGACAATTTTTTTTTTAAACTACTTCGGGAAGCATAGAAACAGGTATTCTACCTGATGAAAAGTAGTTACTATAAGACTTTGAACGCTCGCAATACGTGAAGTATTCGCTTTGCCCCTTCCCACCCCTATTTGCAACATAGCAACTCCTCGGAGCTTGCTGACGACCTTACTCAGTCGCAAGGCTCCCCCAGTCGGACTGCCGCATAATCTACCGAGTTGTGAAACCAGACCCTTTTTTAGGGTTCCGTACCCAAAGCGTAAAACGGAACCCTATTACTGAGACTCCGCTGTCCGTCCGTCCATCCGTCTGTCACCAGGCTGTATCTCACGAACCGTGATACTTAGACAGTTGAAATTTTCACAGATGATGTATTTCTGTTGCCGCTATAACAACAAGTACTAAAAAATAGAATAATATAAATATTCAAGGGGGCTCCCATACAACAAACGTGTTTTTTTTTGCTCGTTGCTCGATATTGATAACGGCAACAGGTAGACGCTTGAAATATTCACAGAATATTTAGTTATATATTCACTTTAAGAATAAATAATTAAATTAAAATAAAACAAATATTTAAGGGGCGCTCCCATACAACACAAGTGATTTTTTTGCCGTTTTTATAGGTAATGGTACGGAACCCTTCGTGCGCGATTCCGACTCGCACTTGGCCGATTTTTTTTATTTAATATATTCTGGAGTTTACTTTTTACTTACTTTAAGCAGTGATAGCCAAGTGATTAAGAACCGTCCTATTGATCAACTGGTCTCCGGTTCGAATCGTGGCATGTACCACTAAATTCGTGTCCTCGAATTTATGTGGGTACATATTTGTAATTATCACTTGCTCGACGGTGAAGGAAATCGTCATGATGAAACCAGCAAGTCCAGAAAAACGTGTGAGTGTTTGTATTTAAGAAAAGTCTGATTAATCTTCCAGTTTCTGGAAATCTGACGGCAGTCGCTCAATGTTAATATTAGTATCTTCGCCAAATTCTTAGGCTTAACCCGCGCTAATTCTAATGGATTAGGAAACGGGTTAACGCTACGAAGAAGTTAGTTTAGAGTTTACTAAAAGCCTTACTCACGTCTAATATCCAACAGTCCGTTACAAAAACACGTCCAGTTTGTTCATCACGTTAATAGTAGATATAGTTAGTAAATCTTTATGATTGATTTACCTACTATCATGCCCTTCTCCCACCACTAATTATTTATCAACTAGGGGTGTTTCACCCTGCTATATTGTAAACCACGATTTAAATATTAATCGATTCAAAATTCACGCTACGGAATCGAAAGCTAGAAGGAAATGTTTTACTGATAATGTGACACATTATCCTTAAAACATTTCCTCTATCTAATCAAACACACAAGTTAAGCAAAGTAAATCGTAACTTGTCGATTGATGGATCTCGATCTCTTCTAGTTTCGGAGGGTAGGTTAAGCTGTCCGTCTTGACTGTTGTGAAATGTCAGTCGTTAAACCCTGTTGTCGTGCATGTTAATGAAATCGAACTCGCAAGATGGATGGGTTCTTTAATCTCGACCCTTCTAGTTTCGTAGTGCACCTTAAGCCTCTGGTCTCGACTGTTGTGAAGTGACTTAAATAAGCTAAGTTCACATTTTTTTTATTCACATCATATTTGCACACACATTACGTGATATAAAGCCTTATCTGTATATATTTATTGGAGAAACAAGGTTGGTCTGAAAGAGAGCGTCGGTGTTAAAATAAGATGAGGAATGCTTCGTTGATTCAGATATGTGGAAAGAATGCAGAAAGAACGAAAATACAACGCGAAAGTAGAAGAATGTAGAATTCGAAGAAGGCTATCAGGAGGTGATATCAGGAGCCTTAGAAACCAGTTAGTGTGCATGAGAAGCGTTATGAATTTTTTACATAAGTGAGTGAAGTGTCTAAGAATCGAGTCATGTAGCGTTCGGTTCTCTCTATCTACCCTACAAGGAATTTAGAGTGAAATTATAGATAGAGAGATTACGTAATATAAAGTCTTATCTATTATGTATTTATAAAAAATGTATTAGCTAACATACATAACGCATGGTAATAACACTGCGTTGTTTATTACAAATGTTAATTTTTTTACCTTACTTATTTCTTATTTACATACAAGTTATGAAATTCATCCGTAAGATCGTTCAGATACATAGGTATTAAGTTGTTACAGAGCTTAAATTCCTATGAATTATTCGTTTTTGGTAGAACATAGCTGAGTACTTCATGGTGTCGTTCTAACTGAACACACAGGTTAAGCACCGTCGACCGCAGCCTGCTTCGGAGGGCACGTTAAGCCGTCGGTTCCGGCTGTTTTCGATAGATGACAGTCATTAAGCTAAGACAGTGGCCTCCGGGCGTCTTGAAAACACCGGCCTCCGGCAATCCACAGTTGAGCAGCATGGTAGACTATGCTCTAAACCCCTTCGGTTGAAGGGAGACCCGTGTTCCTGAAGTGGAATGAGCTACAATGTTTTAGTGGGTCCTTTTACATCCTTATGAGCGACTAATATCATTAGCTATACAAGCAGGTGTCGTCTGCGAATTGTTACACCGATCCACCACTGATGACGTTTGTCATATCATTTAGTATATTATGTATTCCAATGGGCTCATTAGAGTACCTTGGGTGTGCCCTTGTCGCAGGGATTAGTGCCCCTCGAGCCAGAAAGGCCGGTCGCAAGAATGAGAAAAATAAAAAGAGGGAAATACTCACAAGGATTTATTTAGAGAATTCACGATTACGGGTCGTAGGTAAGGTTGTGGTTCAGTTCTGTTGTACACTTAGCTTTCCGATGAGTTGCAGAATGCACGCCGTAGAAAAAGGTAGGCGATACACATAGTAAGGCTAGGTGCGACGGGAGTGACTTAGCAGTGCAGGCAGCTCTGGTGAAGGCCAGGTGTTCCGGTAGCGCAGGGCAGATGAATAATACCCGTACGAGTGAACGCTGTAACGCATACGTCCAGTGTATTAGTCACTGACACAAACTTGCCTCCCGATTGCCTTTCCGCCTTTGATGCTAGCCGCGGAGAGTAAAAGCTAAGCATCAAAGAAGCCAGCTAGCAATCTAACCGAAGCAATCGAGAGAAAAGGGCAGAAAGGTAGATAGCCATACAGACAAACAGCATAAAATAGCACAGAATAATATAGAATATTAATAAAATTAGTTAGCTCTGGGTGTCGCTAAAAGAACTTAAAAAGTTTATCATGATTTAAAATAATTATATTGAAGTCGAAATTTGAAATTTGAAATTGCAGACTAACCGTCATTCTAGAAGATTTCCAAATGTAAAATCTAAACTGAGAATTATTTTATAACAGAATATTCGAGTTATATATTTTTTTAAGTACCGTAACCGTTACCCTTTTTTAACTGTATTGTACCGATTCTTATGATAGTTTTTACGTAATTTTAGAAGCAGACCCTGAATTCCACATCGCTAAAGATTATCATTCAAACTTTACGTATAAGTATGTCAAAAGCCCTACTTAAGTCTATAAATAACACAAGTACTGTCTAATTTTTTTTTTTTACCTGCACAATAAACTTATATATAATCTCTTCCATTGCGAACGCGGTCTATAAGGATTTCGCCACAAGTTTTGCGTCACATTGTTGTCGAAAATCCTTAAATTAGTCTCTAAACTGAGTTACAATGCCCAAGCTGATACATTCAGATGCCCTGGCCTAAAATGCCGACGGTAGTTTATTCGGAGCCAAACTTGTAACTTGTAAAGTAGAACTTTGTACATCATACTGATTTTTGTAGCAGTTAGCTAGCCAGCCTTCTTTCAACATGGCTTCGAAACTCAACGTCATTACTACACACCGACCCGTACTCATCCCACTGCAGGGATACGGGTCTCCCATCAACCGAAGGGTTTTAGAGCATACTCCATTACGCTACTCAATTGCGGATTAGCAGAGGCCACTCACTAGATGAACCACTGACATGCCAGAGAAAGACGGCCGAGCGTAACACCAGTGTGAGTGACTCAGGGGTATCTAGAGGTATGCTGCGTATTCTCCGAAGTTACTCGTGGCGTTATACCCTTTAACACTTCCATTCCTGAAATATATCATCTGATAAAGCAATATGCTCTATTGACTCCTATCTGGACGGCCAATAAAGGTAAGCCAGAGCCGAAAACCCTGCAGGCCTTTTTGAGTTTTCACTCTAACCGACGAAGACACGCCGGAAACGTAAGTCCTGATCGACTCTCGGGCACTCGGGTACTCGTGGTGTCGTTACGCACCAACACCTCGCCATAGGCTGCCCTGCGGAACCATATTTGTAACCACATGCTCGGTGGTGAATAAAAACTCAAGAAATTATATTTCGAAAGACATGTGATGGATTAATTATATATGTTCCGATTCACACAAATGTGAGCGATTTTTGTGTGAATCGGAACACATATAATTAATCCATCCATGTCGGTAGATGTAATAATTGAATAACCAATGTAAGACAAATATCACCTTAGTCTTCCTGTGACCACGGACGCTGCAAAGCGTTCGAAACGTCAGGTTCAACAAAATAAATAAAATACGCGATATATACCCGTTAAAAATTGTTTAATTCAATGTATAACAATCGCGAAAACCTAAGACAATACATGTGACCTAACCTAAGAAAGGTCTGATTTGTACACGTAAAGTGGGGATGATTTTTTTTATTCGTACCCATGGTATGGGGAGTGGTAAGATAGTTTTTTTAAAAACATTGACGTGGTTGGGAAGGACATTTTTCTATATAGTGATCCGTTTGCGAAATATTTATATCAAAAGTGTAAATTTTTGTTACACTCAAGTGTGTGTGATGCCAGCGAAACTATTGTATTTGGAAACGTAAAAAAACATGGTAGTAAATAGTTCATAACATAGTGAATTTAAAAGGAAAACTAGCGAGTAATAGTCGACGAACTAATAAAATGTATTTTCTTTTATGAAAACGTACAAATGTCATAGAATATGACATTGCACTTATCTGCACTAAGCGTTTTGCTTTCTAGACGTTTTACGTCGGGCGTAAAAACAAAAACAAATGGCCTTATATTCATGTGGCTATGAATGCGTTCTGGATCTGGATAGTCATACATTTAATTCCACTTTGTATTATACCTTTGGATATTTAGTTACAATATTTAAAAAGGTATATATATATATAAGTAGTAAAGTATAAATAAAACAATTATACTAGCATTTAATAGTTACTAACACGACTCGATTTTTGAATGCATGAATAACCCTTACTATACTTGGCAATGCTCAGTAACTTGTTTTGATTATCTATTATTATGTCTGTTACAAATTAATAATCCCATAAGCTCGATTTCTAATTATTTTAGGCAACTAACTAATTTTTTCGCATGCAAATACGAAACCCTCACAAGGTGCAAACTCTGTGTAGCCCGACATGCACTTGGCCGGTTTTTATTTCTAGTATTTCAATCACGGAAATCTCAGAATTTCATAAACCGGTAAATATTTTGATGTTAATTTTAATTATGAATTAATCAATCATTATTAATTTAAGAGAGGTAGGGCGGACCAAAGCAGCTGGTCTGGTGAAGTACCTCCACCTCACCGAAAACCGCAGCAAACAACTCCCTAGATATTGTGTTCCTGAGTGTGAGTGGTCACCAATAAGCTACTAAAGCTTGACGAGCTTGGTGGCGCAGTGGTGAAACGCGCTGTTATGCTACTTTGACACTAAAGCTCGTGGGTTCGATTCACACACAGTACAAACATTTGTGTGCATGAACATGTCTGTTTGTATTGGTCTGGGTATGTTCTATGTATAATAAGTATGCATTTACAAAAAAAAAAAAAATGTATTTACGTATGTTTATCAGTTGTCTAGTACCCATAACACAAGCTTCGCTTACTTTGGGGCTAGATGACGCTGTGTAATTTGTCCGGCAATATTTATTTTATTTTTTATTTTTATTTTATTACTAAGGAGTAGCTGTGTTAACACTGTGATGCTTAATGTATTGCAAGCGTACATAGGCTACGGTGACCGCTTTGCATCAGGTGGGCCGTATGCTTGTATGCCTCCTGACGTTGTATAAAAAAATACTAATTTGCGAGAATGTACTGATGCGGTCGAAGATGATTATCTAAGCTTTCTCTAGTCAAAATAAAATTCAATTTCATATCAAAGACTTGAGAATTGTGTAGAAAGTTCACATGTGTTCTCGAAGCGTCGCAACGTATATCTCAGCACACACGGAGCGAATTATTCTAAAGTAAATCTTATTTTAATGGCGCCATTCTAAAACTTTATGTTGAAAACATATGCGCTGTTTCATAGAAAGAGCATTGTGCATGCTATGACAAAAGAATAATATAATATAACCATATTACCAACCCATTAGGTTTCGAATCTGCATTCATCGGGTTTAGAGGACGCTGCGCTGTTCCGCCAATCTGCACACTGATATTTGCCAATACGTGTACTGGTATTTGCCAATACGTGTATTGGCAAATACCACTGTGCAGATTGGCAAAGACCCGTCTATAGTCAAGCAGTTACTCATAACAGCTATCAGTTTACGTGTTGTAATAAAACTAGAAAACCTGGAGACAAGATGTAGTACAAGGCTATAGCATGGGGTTCATTTTAGAGGATCGGCAACGCGTGAGTGACAGCCCTGGTGTTCCAAATGTCCATAGGTTACGGTGACTGTTTACCATCAGGCAGACCGTATACTCGTGTGTCACCTTAGTGGTATAAAAAAAGATAGAGAGCACGTTGGACATTAATTAAAACATTAGTTTTAATACAGCTGCTCTCTATTAGCACAGAAGCTCGACATGATAAATTTAACTGTTCAGCATGAGCCACTGTTTAAATGGATAATTAAATACATTTTATAACAGTGATACCTCAATGGATAAAGAACCACGCTATTGAATATATTGAATTTAATAAAACTGAGCTCATAAGTGAGCCGCTATCTCATAAGTGGTCCGTACAGCACGAACCAGGGAACTATTAATTTAAATCTTTAACTAAATTCATTTTTGATACATAAATTAATTAAATGTCTAGCTTACTTTTTACTCGTCAAATAAGCATTTTGATTATTATTTCACTGTGCTAAGAGTTGAAAAAAGACATTTCTATGCCACAGTATTTATGGCCAGACTAGTTATATTACAAAATTTTTATCAAATCAGAGAATTGAAGAAATTATCTCTTTGAAAAATTTAAAGTAAATACGAAAATAAATCTTTGCAACATTATCAGGTTGCCTTATTATAAATACGATACAGTTTTTGTGGTTGTATCAGGTACCACCAACATTCTCGGGGCTTAACTCAACCTCACCTGCAATTTGGTGCACCTACTGTTTGACAGACGAGGCTCTGACGCCTCCTTTCCTTAAGGGGTCGGGGGGTCGGGCAGCTGTCGCTTCCGTAAAAGCTATATTAAAAGCCTAATCATAAACAATGAAAAGAAGTAAAATATCTTATCTCATGGATAGGATGCCGCCACAAAACGGCGCGTAGGAGCCTTGCCGGATACCTGAGATAAGTGGACAAGGGCTACCGTACAATGGGCGGGCACGGCTAAAGACGCGAGCCAGAAGGAAAATCCTTTTCGGGGACAATTGGCACGTTGGTACTTTTCGGGGAATCCTTTCGGTTGAAGGGAGACCCGTATCCCTGCAGTGGGATGTATGATGCTGAGTAAGGGTTGATGTAGTGGCACGTTGACTGGATGCGCGAGGGAGCTGACCGACGTGCTCTTCAGACGAAAAGTGGTCGTGGCGTTCCTGCAGGAGACTCGGTGGAAAGGCAGCAGATTCCGGCTTATTGGGAATGGCTACAAGGTGATCTACACGCTGATGAGAGAACGGGGTATACATAATGCTCTCTCGGTAGTTTCAGGACGAAGTCTTGGAGGTAAATCGCTTCAGTGACCGTCTTGTGATCGTAAGAGTGCTTATCAACGAGATTGTAATCCAAAGTAATAAATAAACTTACGATTAGATAGCAGCAATGTATAGACAATGAGGGTAAATAGTATGATTAAATAAATATGTTATATCTTAGAAAAAAAACGTGGTTTAATTTTTCAGTACAAATCGCCAATTCCATACTTTAACCCCTATGATCGAAGTACCATTCATGTATTTACAAAAAGATATTAAAATTACGCCCTTGCCTTTTAAACATTTTTTAATCGAATAATTTTTGTTTTTCTTATTGATATTACAATATATCTATGTCGGTATAACAGTACAACAATAATGATGATGTCAGGTGATAAAACATTATATTGTCAGTCAAATGTAATAATAAGCCCTTTTACAAAGAGTTTTTTTTGATGAGCCTTTACAAGATAGTGTCACGATAGCTAGGCGGTCCATCTGTCTGTATCGTAAAGTACTTTGTGGGGTACGTAGAGAGATCTGAATCACTTAGCTTGGTTTTTACATACCTCACTTGTTTCTACTAGTGTATTAAATTACATCAATTTACTATTGCTACTTAATTTTCATAAACAAGAAAATCACAATATCCTCAGTGTACACGGGGAGAACATGAGGACACAGGTGTGACTGTCGACATCTCCAGGGGAAACAGCCGTTACATCCGCTTTTAATACCGTTCCCTGCTCAGTTGTATCGCAAAATAACACTGGATTTACGGGAATTCGACAAATAAAAGGAAACTTGGACTTGTTTCAGTAGGTTGGCAAAGGAGTTTAATAGTTGTGATAGTGACACTAAACTAAATAATAAATCAGGTATCAAAGTAGAGCAGTTTAGTATTTAGAAGTGGGCATACGTGACTAGTCCGGTGGTTTAATGGGTAGTATGGCTACCTTGACACTGAATCTCAGGTGTTCAGTTCCCTCACAGGACAAACGTTTGTGTGAATGAACATGTGTGTTTGGGTTGATCTGGGTAGTTTTAATAGTGCAAGGACGCATCAAAGTAGCCAGTCTAGAAAAATATCTCCATCTTACCGAAAACCTTTTTGTGTTTCAGCAAGTAAATAAAGTTACCAGTAAGCTCATAAGGAGCTCCTTTGTTTTCAGTAAGTATGGCAATGCGCGGGTGATACTTCTCGTATTGCAAACTTTCATATCGTCCGTCCAAGATATTATTAGTAGAACATATCCAAAAATTGAGATTTTGATTTAAATATGCCATTCGGTGTCAAATTTGACGTGTGTCAAACGATTTTTTCAAGGCTATATCGGAATATTTTATCTCAATACAGAACTAATCATGATAAACGCCTACAGCATCGAGCAGTATTTTTAATTAATTATTAGTTTATTTAGAAACATTTCAACGTTAGTCTGAAATAATGAATTTCTTCACGTACATTTCGTAATATTCCAGTAACGCACTGAAACTAATGTGTTGAGAGAGAAACTACAAGTACCTAAGTGTTTTATTATTATCTATCCATCAATATATTTATTAATTATCTACCTAGTTTAGTAGTTTAGTTGAATTTACTTTAATCTATATCGAAATCGAATGTTATTAGCCGGCCTATACAATTGCTTTTCCAGGTGATGATGAGATTAAACAAAATATGGAGGCTGTACAAGTTAAGAATTCTATCGCAAAATATGCTGACATACATAATGCTGTAGATTGGGTGATCATTTTAATATCTTAATAAACAGTTGTAATGCAAGGGTATAGAGAGATGAGCGATGACTCTATACTTTTAACTGTGGGCCACAGAACTCTTTGTTCCTTATACTTACTATTACTTTTCTTTTGCAGACGAGGCGCTTAAACAAAATTCTGATGCAGTAGAAGTTCCAATACAAAACGAAAACTACAATTTTAATAACACTGAAGATCGTACCAACGAAAATAATGACATTGATATTAATAGCAAGAAGAAGACAAGAAAACGACAAAGGCAACCCAAAACCTGGAAGAAAAATTAAAAATTAAAAAAAAAAGAAATGAAAAAATTCAGGAGAATCAACAAAGGGAAAATTATATAAGCTAAGAAACTGAAACCTACATGTGGAAAAACTTGTCGCCTTAAGTGTTCAGAAAAAGTTGATGATGTACAAAGACTTTCTATATTTAATAATTTCTGGAAGTTAGGAGAATTATCTAGACAACGTGATTTTGTTAATTTTGTAATTTGATTTATCATTTCGTAGTGAAATCTGAAACAATTAGAGTATTCAAACGATTTTTCACAGCTACTTTAGACATTGTTCATTCCTTTATTACAACAATAAAAAAGAAAAACACGCCTACTGGTACTATTTTAGAAGATTTGCGGGAAAATCTAAAGGAAAAAGTTTACCACATGCAGTAAAGAATGGACTATTTATACATATCCCAGAAAATAATCACATTATTGCCGATCGAGTACAAGCAAGGAATATCTTGATGGTGATTTAAATTTGTCAATGATGTACCGTCAATATGGAGAATGGTGTGTTGTGAATGAAAAACCTTTAGCAAAGAGGGGAACATATGAGCATATTTTCACAACAGAATTTAATATATCTTTTTATAAACCCAAAAAAGGTCAGTGTTCTTTGTACTGTTCGTATAATAATACGACATCTGAAGATTAAATTGAGCTAGAACCTATGTATCAAACGCATCTTATAGAAAAACGGATGTGTAGAGATGAGAAGAAAGTGGATGTAGAATCGTGTGAAAAGGATAAATGACGTGTGAGAACAAAGTCGTAGTCGTCGTCGTCGGGTAATAATTCACTTTTCTTTTATAAATGACGACTTAATGTATATAATTGCACTGTATATAATATTACTAAAAAAATAGCACATTGTTATTATTGACAAATCACTGGGAGGTAAAAGTTGTGACAAGGTTGGAACTTGCATTATGCATTTTATGAAAGAGGAAAACATGTAACATTTTACACCGATAATTGTTCCGCACAGAATAAAAACAAATATTTACTGGCTCTGTACCACTACGCAATGAAAGTTTTTGGAGTAAAATCCATTACGCTCAAATACTATATAGTAGGACATACACAGAACGAAGGAGATACTGTTTATTCTACTTTTTTGATTGATTGAACAGCAGAAATCGCGAATTTTAAGAAACGGATCTGTTTTTGTACCATCTCAGTGGCGGTTAATAGTACAATGTTCAAAAAAAGGGAAATCCTTATCAGGTTCATGATCTAGATTTTTCAAACATTGCTCATCTAAAGGAACTATTAAAACAATTTGGCATCAATTAGGACCTAAAATTTACCAGCTTCTTCAAGCAACTCTAACATCGACGTATAAGAACATCTGGAATAAAAAACTAAATTTTATAATTAAGAGTTTTGTTGCAAGTAAAGTATACAATTCTAAGTAAAAAATCATAGCAGTAGGCGTATATCTAGGTTGGTTTGAAGATGGAATAAAATATCAGTTGGTACATTTCTAAATATACTACTAAAATTCTTTTAATTAGTTCATTTTCTATAATTCACAATCAGAATATTTCAAAATATACTAGTAGTGTTTCAATATAGATTTAATATTAGCAATCCTTAGTGGAACATTTCATAAAATGATCAATAATTTGAAAACTGGGGGTCAAAATTCAATATTCAATAAATAGTTATAAAAACCCCCAGTGTGACTATTAACACACAAAATTCTATTGGCAACATATTTTCATTTTTTATATAAATGTGAATTTTATTATTTGTAAATCTAATTCTGTCATTATCTCAAAAGTTTTCATTTGAAAATGTTCCAGTAAGGTCTCGTACCGACGATATGCTATGGTAATCACTATATATCAAGTAGGCCGTATGTTTAGATGCCACCCAATGTTGTTTTTAAAACACTTTTCTCCTTCAAAACGTACACCGTAAGCTACAAAAAATTAATGAATGCTTCTTTGCGTGTAGCGGAGGTGTTCTTAATTGTTTTTTTGTTTATAACTTTATAGTCTTTAAAAACGTTTTCAGCAATATATTATTTTACCTTCGGTACACTGAGTCTCAAGTACAGATACAATGTGTCACATAATCGTACATAAATTAGAGCTTCTGCTGTCTTATTTCCTTTGTTCTCTACTTATATTTTTACCCTCTGGTGATAAAACCCGTGAATAAGTAAGAAGCTCTTATAACACTCATTGAAACAATAGACGTTAACAACGGACGTACGACGCTATATAAATGTACTTGCAAACAAATATCAAACAATTGTAAATTGTTATTTTTAAGCTATTGCATAGCTTGTATCGCGGGCTTTGAGCGCGGCGACCGAATCAAGAAATACCGTAACGAAAATAAAACCTAACACCCCTCACTTCGCCTACCATGTAGCTCGTTTTTTTTCATAATCATCAGATGATGATGATGATCCGTCGGGTGGCAAACAAGTAAGAAAATTGGTAGAAGATTTTTTTTTTCATAATCATCAGATGATGATGATGATCCGTCGGGGTGGCAAAGAAGTGTTCAGCCCGCCTGATGTGAAACTGTTACACAGCCTATGGACACTTTTAGACTCCGTCGGCTGCCAAACAAGTGTTCAGCCCGCCTGATGTGAAACTGTTACACAGCCTATCGACACTTTTAGACTCAGTCGGGTGGAAAACAAGTAAAAAAATTGGTAGGTTTTTTTCATAATCATCAGATGATGATGATGGCTTACTTTTGTGTCCTGTCAGGATATGTATACACCTATATGCATAGGTGTATAGGTATCTGTCGTATCTTTATAATGCCACACTCACTGCATATGCGCCCCGTAAGTATACATGTAGGTATATATGTATACTACTCTGTGTAAAAAGTATCGGGAATATGTCAATAAAAAGACCCGCGTAAAAGAGGTCGTTCTAATTTTTTTACTGCATGTTGGTAGCACTGTACTGATTTAGCCCGCAAAATTTGAGCGGGATCTGTCATTTAATTTGTTTTAAACTACACTTTTTGTTGGTCATAGTTTTGAGTCCTCGGCGATTTTTACAATGGAAAATATTGTTGAACAAAGAGTGTGCCTTAAATTTTGTGTTTCAAATGATATTTCATGTGGTGAATCACTAAAAATGTTGCGAAATACCTACGGCGAATCGTGTATATCGAAAACAAGGGCTTATGAATGGTATAAGGCTTTTAAAGAAGGCCGAGAAGTAGTAGTAGACTTGCCTCGTTCTGGTAGACCTTCAACCGCTACGACCAGAGAAAACATCGACAGAATCAAGAAGCTAGTGCTCGAAAATCGACGTATGAGTCTGAGAGAGTTGGCTAGTGAGGTGAACATATCTTTTAAGTCCGTCCACAACATTCTCATTGACATTTTAGGCATGAAACGCGTCGCCGCTCGACTAGTTCCAAAAGAGCTCAATTTTGTTCAAAAAGCGCAGCGAAAGCATGTCGCTGAAGACATGGTTTCCCGAGCTTCTACGGATCCGACCTTTATGAAACGTATAATAACTGGTGACGAGACATGGGTTTATGAGTATGACATGCAAACAAGCCAACAGTCTTCAGAATGGCGTCTCGAAAACGAGCCGAAACCCAAAAAACCGCGGCAAAGTCGCTCCAAAATCAAGGTGATGCTGACAGTTTTTTTTGACTACCGTGGTGTGGTTCACTCCGAATTCCTTCCAGAGGGAGAAACAGTGAATAAAGAATATTATTTAGGCGTCATGAAGCGTTTGCGTGAGAGTATCCGCCGAAAACGTCCAGATTTGTGGCAACACAACTCATGGATGCTGCACCATGATAATGCACCATCACACACAGCCATTATAGTGAAAGAGTTTTTAGCGAAAAATTCAACAAAAGTTCTCGACCAAGCACCGTATTCACCTGATATGGCTCCGTCTGACTTTTTTTTATTTCCCAAGTTAAAATTACCACTTCGAGGAAAACGTTTTGAGTCGATAGAAGCCATAAAAGAAAATTCGCTGAATGAGCTAAAGGCCATACCGCAAATAGCCTATGAAAAATGTATGGAAGACTGGGTGAAGCGATGGAGATGTTGTATTGCAAGCGATGGGGCCTACTTTGAAGGCGATAAAATAAATTTAGATGAATAATTTGTATTTTTTGTTTTATTGACAAATTCCCGATACTTAGTACACAGAATGTACATAGGTGTACCTATGTACAACAGTACTGTAAATAGCAGTTGCTGGTGAATATCTATACGCGTAAAATTTGTGTATAAAGTGTTTTAAATATGAATAAATAAAGTGCATTTATTAATGAAGAAAGTGATGAAAAAATAATTATAATTGCATAAGTTGATAAAAAAAAATGCTATATATAATATAACCTCTACACGCCTTTCTTGAAGAAGCCTATGCTGTGGTTCCTTGGGAAAACCTCGGCTGGGAGTTCATTGCACAACTCGAGAGTTCTCGGAAGAAAACTTCGCTAGAACCGCACAGTACGCAACCATTGCGGTTACAATTTGTGTCGGTGAACTCCCCACCGTCAATAAGCGGTGCGGTTGTAAAAAGAAGCTGTCGTCATCATACCGAACAATTCTTCAGAATACAAACCGTTATACAATCGGTAGAACATACAAAGGGAAGCAAAATTTCGCCTTAAACTTAAGAGCTCCATATCGTCTGTAAGCTTGGGATCGCCGACAATTCTCACAACTCGTCTCTGAACCGAATCACAAGTCCTAGTTGGTATCCATGTGCGCCCGCCTAAAGGTGACTACAGTACTCCATGTGCGGTCTGACTTGAGACTTATATAATATAAGCCTTTGTTCCGCACTGAAGTACTGCTTTGCTCTGTTGAGCACATCGAGATTCTTGGATGCCAGTTTAACCTTCTCGTCCAGGTGATTTCGATATTGGACATCGCTGGAGATCTCGACGCCGAGAATCCCTATACTTTTGGCAATGGTAAGTGGTGTATTCTGAGAATTGAAAACCACAGCAAATGGGGTTTACTTAGCGGTGAACGCGGAAACTTGTGTCATTATGGGGTTGAATTGGATCAAAGTACCCTCAATATCAGACACAAGTTTATCGCGGATTTCCTCCACAAGGGAACGAGGGATGTTGGCTCGGCCGGTGTAATAAGTGTCCCCGATGCTGTCGTCCGTATAATAACGAATGCCATTAATTGACAACATATCATTAATATGCAGTAGAAACAGCGTCTGAGACAGTACAGAGTCCTGTGGGACGTCGGCATTAATACCCATACTATCGGAGCAACTACCGTCAACCATGGCTTTTTTGCATTTGTTGGATAATAAGCTTGCAACCCATTTGCGCAAGCCCTCGGGTACCCCGTACGATGGTAACTTCGATAGAAGACCTCGATGCCAGATACGATCGGACGCCTTCGCCATATCTAGGCTGAAATTCAATGCCTCACCTTGGCTCTCAATCGCCGAAGCCCAACGGTCTGCAAGATTCACTAGAAGATCACCACTCGAGCGACCGTGACGGATCACGGAAGCCGTATTGACGGTCACTGATTAAGTCGTAATCTTCTAGATATGCCAAGAATCGTGTTTAATGTTACATTATCCAGCAATTTCTTTTTACATACATGTTTGCAACGTCTTCTTCTTCTTAGCGTTAACCTGTTTCCTAATCCATTAGGATTGTCCGCCACCTAAGCCTAAAGATTTGGTGGAGATACTGATTTTTACATAAAGTGACTGCTGTCAGATCTTCACTACCCGTACTACCCTTCACTACCAGTAGGAAAACCAGATTATTCTTAGGTAAGGTCATACATCTTTCGAAATATAATTTCTTGGACGTACGGGTTTCGGCACGATGTTTTCCTTCACCGCCGAGCTAGTGATAATTAAAAATTACAAATATACATAAATTCGAAAGCACGAATTTAGTGGTACATGCCGAGATTCGAAACGTGGACCTATTAGTCACAAGACCGGTTCTTTATCCACTTTGCTATCACTGCTCGATATTTGTAACATCATTATTTATGAAGAGCGAGTAAAATTGCCATGTTTGCTGGACAGCTCATGTTGAACTGTTGCTAATCCAGTACCGCCTCAGAAAGTTTCCAGCGTTAGATATACATACCAAAATATACAGCTCACTATCCTATTTGATCATCTCGATGGCATAGTTAATAGATTGCAAAGACGTCTATTTTTAGCAAGCTACAAACCATAATGTTTTCGACTGTAACCATGTATTTATGGTATTCTTTAAGACGTAACTTCCAAATCGTAATATATCAGGAGTTTTTTTATATACTCAACGTCGGGAGGCATACAAGCACACCTAATGTAAACTGTTGAATTAAACCATTTTTAACGGGAGTGTGCAGCCACGGATGCTGCAAAGCATTCGAAACGTCAGGTTCAACAAAATAAATAAAACCCGCGATACTTCCGTTCAAAATTGTTTAATTCAATGTGTAACAATCGCGAAAACCTAAGACAATACTAATGTAAAGTGGTTACCGTAGTCTATGAACGCTTGCACTTACACGATGCCACCTCTGCTGTTGACACAGCAAGTTCTTAGGCAACAACCCTCTAGAGAGATATTATTTTGATGTGATTTTCTGTCAGGTGGAGGTACTCCCTGCTTTGATGCGTCCTACCTCTCTTAAATACACCCAGACCAAGACAAACAGATATGCTCGTGCACACAAATGTTTGACCTGTGTGATCGAACCCACGTGCGTTGGTGACAAAGTAATGTGACAGCCGCTGCGCCAGCAAGCTCGTCAAACAGCCAAAATATCCGCTCTAGCAAATTACCCCAGCGTAAGTGTCCTTAACTGGTTCGTAGGTTCGACCTAGATAGCAGTAGGTACGTTATATAAAATATAAACTTAAGTAATAGTTATGACAGCTAAGAAGTTTTCGACTGGGAAAGAAGGTGAAGTTTAATTCAAATAATTTTATTTTCAGACAACAGGTTTTATAACACAGGTCCATAAATAGATACCTTTACTTAAAATACAGATGATATTATAAACTTAACTTTAACTTAAACTGGAATTAGTTAAAGTTAAGTTTATAATATCACATATATTTCGTTTCGTCGAGTCGGCGACGTGTAGCATGACGATCGGCAACCGTCCTCGAAACTTCCGAAACACAATTCTCTCCGGCCGGAATTCTTCCTTCATGAAGATCGGCAGATGATGAGATGGAACCCTCGCCACGAAGGAACTAAAATTTGCTTCATGGCGAGATTCCAGCCGCTCGACCGTCAAGGTTAATAACACCACGAAAGGAAAAATTTTCAGTATTTTTAAGGACTTACATATATAATTCGTTAGGCGCACAAATAATACAATATAATCAGCGTCAAAGACAGTGTACAAAGGTGAGCTTAACTCTTCAAGAGATTTCTACCAACCAATTTGACGAGCTCGGTGGCTCAGTCGTTAATGACGCGACTTTGACACCAACGCTCGTGGGTTCGATTCCCACAAAAGGCAAAAATTTGTATGCATGACATGTCTGTTTGTCTTGGTCTAGATGTTTTAAGAGAGGTAGTGTCAAAGTAGCTCGTCTGGGGAAGTACCTCCACCTTACAGAAAATCGCAGCCAAATAACAGCTCCCTGGATCGTTGTTGTGTTCCTGCGTGTGAGTGAGATCACCAGTAAGCTCCCAAGGAGTTGCTGTGTAAGCAGCTGAGGATGCATCGCGCCAGTGATAATTAATATATCGCAAGCGTTAATAGGCTACGGTACCTGCTTTACATCAAGTGGGCCGTATGCTTGTATGCATCTCGATGTAGTATAAAAAAACAAAATAACAAATATATGTGCTTACTAGCAAAATAAAAAAAGATACGCCAATTGCCAGACTTTGATGCCAAGCGTCACGTATTGTCCAGATTCATTCACTTTATTTCATATTCATATTTTCATTTAATATATGATCACATAACAGTTAGTAGTAATTTAAGATCACATAACCCCGGCATTGCTCTTGTCAAACTTTGCCTAGTCAACAGGATCTTAATTAAGATAACAAGGACAGCAAACCGTATTTTAAACTCTAATGCAATTTCTCTAGTTTGGATAATATTCAATTTTTCTTAGACACCCAACCCAATACAGACATGTTCACGCACGCAAACGTTTGTCCTGTGTGGGAATCGAATATACGAGACGTACTAAACCGGTACACCATTAAGTTCTAAGTCTAAGTAAGTTAAATGTTAATCTATTTTTTATTGATAGGCTAAGAGTTTTCTTGCTCCCTATCTTACACGAAAAAGTCACATTTTGAAATAGCAAACTACTTTAAAATGTTTGCATTTCGCTTAGATGCTGACATATTTAACATAATGTGTTATTTAAGAAAATTCTACAAGAAAATGTTCAAATAAACCATTTTAAAGACAATTTCAAGCGGAACAAGAACTAAACGATTCCAGTGCAAGCAGTCAGCCGTGACACATCTGTGCTTTCCGCGCCGCCTGCAGTCACAGCAACTGAATAATTACTAAGATAGCGAATATCAGGCTCAGATAGTTACAACTTGTAATCTGTGTCAAAGACTTCTACATCTGATGGAAAACAAACATATGAATGAGGTAACAATGAAACTTTCATGTTTCTGAAATAAAAAAAAAATAGGTGCGTGTACTTATGTACGCGCCTGAGAAGTTATACTTCTTTGGCATCATTAAATAAATATAATAAATATATAACATTAATAATTTAATACTATTTATTATTAATTATATTAAATAATAATATTTAAATTTTATAAGAAGGGTTATTGGAGTAAAATTAAAAAAGTCTTTCAAGTAGTAGCGGCGATGTTTATGGATTACATACAAGTCAAATGTCAAGTACAAATGTTATACATTTTTAACTATAGCGCCATCTACCGGTAATACCGTGAAATATTTAGCAGCTTCAACCAGTTACTTTTGTGTTACAGTGATGCGCGCGCATCTTAAAATTTCACTCTCATCATTTTTTCATAACGGCCTAAAGAAGTATAACTTCAAAAATAATACATCACTAAAGCGAAATACAGCAATGTATTTAATAGTTTAAGTTGTACTAAATATGGTACAATGAAACGTATAATGCAACATGCGAGTGTTATTGTAGAGGCAGTAAATATATTACAGAATTAAATAAATTTGCTTGTTTGCAACTAAATCATTTAACAGCACAAAGATATCTAGGTTTTATTTTGTCATAATTTCATAGACATTTGGTATTTAGCAAATATTACGATAATAGCAAAGGGAGCTATTGAACAGATTTCCAGTATCCTCAGCAAATCACAGGTTATAATTTTGTGAAGACTAAAACAGTGTAGAATTATATAAGGTAGTGACAAAAAATGGAAAGAGTATGATGAAATAATTTAGACATAAAAAAGTTACGGAAGCAAAAGTGAGTGCGTGTTCCCAAGGATTACCATAGATGCACACACATCAACCAAATAGCCGAAGTAATGCAAAGGTCCAAATTGCTTGAAGAGATGCTTGAACAGGTTAATAAATGTGGAAGAAGCGAAAGAGGTATGTTTTGTTAGATGCGCCTGGCGTTGTATAATCTACTCCAATGGGAGACAAACGTGATACAAACGAAATATTTATTTTGGTTGAAAATACATTTAGGAAATAGTTTAATTATTTATTTGTCAAGTGTACTCATACAGGCACTTAGGTAAAGTCTACGTCATTACTACATAGCATAAATTGAAGATGCTAATTCTGTATGGCCGTTTGTTTTCGGTTCTTCTAAACTCCGCATTCAATATCAATTATATCACATAATTCTTCTTTTTCTATACTACCTGGATTTCAAAATAGAACATAAAAACCGATATTA
The DNA here is from genome assembly GCA_947507595.1 of Pyralis farinalis. NCBI lineage: Eukaryota > Metazoa > Arthropoda > Insecta > Lepidoptera > Pyralidae > Pyralis > Pyralis farinalis. The sequence continues at coordinate 32,486,716 of OX382260.1, read as the reverse complement.
ATCAAACACCAATTAAACTTAAGAAGCTTCACAGCAAATAGCCAGTTCGGTAATAATAAAACTTTGTTAATTCTAATATCCATCTTAAATCTCTCAAACATATAAGTATAGTCAGATATAGGATAAATCCATAACATAGATTTCAGTAAGATCGTAATTATGATGAATATTAGGTAATGCTACTATTAAAGGCTTCGTATAAATTTAGCTGACTAATTCTGGCAAAGAAGATGCAACAAAGACACATAATTTTTTAAGTCGACTATAAATAAATATCAGTATCAAAGAATATCGAACAGATTAACGTTAATTGATGTCCCCATGTGAAAACTGTAATAGAACACAGATGTATTCATAAATACTGAAGTAGCGACAAACACTGTAAGTGTTTCCGAACAAAATAAAATGCCAGAAATAAGTATTTAGCAAATTTGAAATTTTTTATTTTATCCCCTCATTTGTTGGTTACCGAAAACAAAATGTATAAGCATTCTTCTACCTCGCCCGGAACTTTTATTTCTAGTATTTTCTACATGAAAGCGTACAAAATGTTATGTTCCACAAACTATTGAGCACTTGTCCGGTCAGATAGTAAAACTGGATATAAAAGTGCATCAGAAATACTGCACTGTTGAGACTGTAGATTGTTTGTTGCTGTGTAAAATGCATCAGTGGAATTCTCTAGTCGAATTACAAGTTTCTAGTATACTGACTTGTATTTTATTCCCGCGCTTTTAGTTTTGTATTATTACGCAACCTTTAGGTAGCATGGCCCCTGGTTTATATGGGTTTACATGGTGTAATGGATTAAGTGCAGTGATAATCCAGTGGATAAGAAAACGAACCGGGAATTATTTGCTCAATAGTCATTGAGCAAATGATCCGCGGTACGAATCCAGGCTATGTACCACTAAATCCGTGTTTTCGGATTTATATACATATTTATCACTTGCTCGGCGGTGAAGGAAAACATCGTGAGGAAACGTGTACGTACAAGAAAATGTATTTCGAAAGATTTGTGACCTAACTTAAGACAGATCTGGTTATCCATCTAGGTTGTGAAGGTATGATGACAGTCGCTCCAGCTAAAAAGTCAATGTCTTCGATAAATCCTTATGCTTAGGTAGCGGATCCTACCAATCCTAATGGATTAGGAAATGGGATGACGTGAAGAAGAGACAGTATAAAGGCTACAAGCTGTTCTCGTTCACTCTTCAGATGCACTGATCGTAACTTTGTTACGTAATTATATCCAAATTTTGTTTGTACATCAAAGCTGCTCTAATGCATTCAAAGCTGCTGCAAAGAAAAATCTGTATCTTCGCCAAATCCTCAGGCTTAGATAGCAGACCCCGCCAATCCTAACAGATTTGGAACGAACAGGCAAACATTCAAAAATACTGAAAAACGAAACGAAACAAATTTCAGGGACTGTATTAATTATAATACTAGTGAATTCTTCAAAAAATAACTATTAGTAAAGTTCTTTTAAGCCGACTAACCCAAGAGCATGGTAAAGTTTTTCGCTCGCATGTATGTACGTGGGTATGCATGTATGTCCGCTGCATTGTGACCTCCTGTAGCCTAAACGACTGAATCGATTTTGAAGACTGGGGTGCATTAGATTCGTGTTCTCCCCCCAGTATTATAGGCTATGTGACGTCAGCAAAAAATCAATATGGTGGATGAAAATCTTCATGCAATTTGATCTAACCTGCTTTGCGTGCTTCCGCCACCAAATCTTCAATCTTTCAAAAATCTTCAATTAAACTGCCAATAACATCATCCTTTTTGTTCTTTTTTACAGGGTTTTGGTTTTCTTTAACTTTTACTTGTTATATAAAAAGGACCTTGTTATGTAAATTGGTAATATTTTCGAATTATTAAATTCTTCGATATGTACTAAATTAGTTTTAAAAAAACTATGCGTGTGTACATAATGCTTAGTCTTATATAGCTCCTTAGTTTTCTCTGATTTTGATGTATCTTTTTTTAATGTATTGAAAACTATCACAGTGGGGTTTTCCAGAATGGATTACACGTATAGTTTTAATGTTATGAATATTTATTTACTATTTATTGAATGAGTAATGAGTGCAGAGAGAAAATGTGACGGTAGTTCATTGAAAAGCAGTGACAGCCCAGTGGATAAAGAACTAGCCTTGTGACCAACGGGTCCCCGGTTCCAATCCTGCATATACCACTAAATTCGTGTTATCGGATTTAAGAAAAACATCGCGAGGAAACCCACAGGTTCAAGAAATTATTAGAAGAAATTATTTCTTGAACCTGCGGAGGTTCAAGAAATTATATTTCGGAAGACATGTGACCTTACCAAATGATTTGGTTATCCCTCTGGGTTGCGGAGGTCTGACGACAATAGCTCCATGTAAATATCTGTTCATTTGCCAAATCCTTAGGTTTAAGTAGCGGTCCCTGCCAGTCCTAATGGATTTGGAAACGAGATAATGAGAAGAGTGAAGGCAGTTAATAGCAAAAAATATAAGGAAATTCTGTGACAAAAAAGACTATAAATATACATGAATATAGGATGTAATTTGTAAAGAAGGAAGTATATAAAAGGGAAGTAGTATAGGTACAAGATAACGAGGGGCAAACTTGTGAGGAAAAAGAGCAAATCATAACGGTGCCGAGAGGAAATAGCGATAAGATCATAATCATGTTGATGGTAATGAGACGTACGCTAACACGGAATTTTAGAAATCTCCGATAACGTCGAGAACCCTCTACTCTTTTGTATATACACGTTAAACCAATCGCTATCAATACAAAGGTCAGTATTAAGGTTCAGTAAACAGCTAAGGAACGGTTCAATTAGCGCGAGATAAGCCTCAAGGGTCTCCTTTCAATTTCTACACCTATTACTGTCCAAGGAACCATTAATACTGTTTTAAATACAACCATTTGTTTATTTGTAACTGTATAGAGTATTTATTAACATAAATAACGTACATTACGATAGCTTCAGCCCGCGGCTTAGCCCGCTTAAAGATGATGATATCGCGATAATTAGAATGTATTGTAAATAGTAAACATATAGGTTCTATATGGAAGACATTTTACCAAAAAAAAATACAGAACAAATTGATGAACGAAATGATGATGAGGCTCTATTCAAATATTGTAATGTAATGAACATTTAAAATAAAATAAATTTTTCACTATTAACAGCAGTACCTCATATCTTGGTAATTATAAAACGCCCAGGTAACTTAAGACAAAACATACACTTCAATAGATATGTTCTACCTAAAACAAATAATTTATATGGATGTAGACTCTGTGGCAACTTTAGTCCTGTATATTTAAACGAGCTGCCAGATGAACTACATAACATTGTATATAAATAACAGTAGGTAAGCTAAAAACCTTATACCTTAATTATGAACAAGCACACAATGTTACTGCTACGTGCTAGGTGATATGGTTAGTTCATATATTTTTTCATTTCATTGTAACTGCGACACGCCATGTCACAGATAAACCCAGCGGGTATCGTGATAACGTTGTATAACTAATATGTATGCGAATATGATGTGGATAAAAAAAAAGTCACTTTTAAGGTTCTAGACCTTACCATTTCAATGTCTTACAAAATTAATTATAAAATAAATCAAACATTATATTAAAAAAAAACAGACTGAGTATTTTTTATAATTAGTATATGAATACGAAAACTAATGGTGTGGCAAATGGTGATTACTGCAAGTCGTAGAGGATCCCAAACCATTTCACGAGTCGCTGAAAAGTGTCCTGAATGTGGACCAGAGAAAAAGTTGATGAACGGTTCTCCGAGAGTATGATACGTAGGCGGATAGTGATTGCTGCAGGTCGTAGATGATCCCAAACCATTTCACGAGCCGCTGAAAAAATCCAAATTGGCGGATTCAAGATGGTGCTTGGAAGTGCTTGGATTTTTTAAGAGAGGTAGGGCGCATCAAAGCACCCCCTCTGGGGAAGTACCTCCACCTCACAGAAAACTGCAGCCATTTAACAACTCCCTAGATTGTTAAAAACTGGGTAATACAGCCTGTTTGATTAAGGGTTAGTGTTCATTAACATTTCTATTCGTCATAGTCTGGGTTGTTGTATTCCTGCATGTAAGTGAGGTCACCAGTAAGCTGCAAAGGAGTTGCTGTGAAGTGAAATAATTGATCTTTGATCTGATTGATGAGAACTGATCTGATGACCCATGGATGGACACTATCTTTGTAGCAAGATATCATTGTGAAAAGTTCAATGATACTAAACACGATAGGGTTATGATGAGTAGTTAAGGAGTACCTTTGGTTACCGATCGGCTCTATCATCAGACTGCGATGAACACCGTCTTTGTAGTCCGTCTTTGTCACCATGACAATATCAATAAGCCCAAAATCGATTTCCTTTTGCATCCCTTCCTTTCTATTGTAAATGTTGCGTAGTTTTTATCCTAACAGACTTTCACTATCAGATTTTTAAATTTGGATTCAGCTTAATCCTGTTATTATAGTCGTGCAAACCAAAAAAATAACACACAGTTGCAATTTCCTCTGGGGTTTACACCGTACTTTTGCTCAAAAAAAGGTCGGGTAATACAGCCTGTATTAGGGACGCAGCCGCAGTGGAGTACGTGAAACGTTTTGTGCTAAAGAATATAATCTAACGTGTTCTGTACAGAGACGAACACGTTCCGCTGAGACCGACGTAATGACGAGCTCGGTGGTGCAGTGGTTAGTAATGCTACTTTGGCACCAACGCTAGAATGTTCAAAACTGGGTAATACAGCCTGTTTGTTTAAGGGTTAGTGTTCATAAACATTTTTGTTTGTCATAGTCTGGGTGTTTTTAAAAGAGAGGTGGGTCGTATCATACCTGCCTATCTGGGGAATTACCTACACCTCACAGAAATCCGCAGACAAATAACAACTACCTGTGGAATTGTTGTGTTCTTGTGTAGGAGTGAGGTCACCAGTAAGCTCCTAAGGAGTAACTGTACCAGCAGCAGAGGTGGCATCGAGCGAGTGACACTTAACGTATCGCAACCATTAATAGGCTTGGGTAACCGTTGAATCATGTGGGCCGTATGCTTGTATGCATTCCAAAGTTGTATATATATAAAAAAAAGATCAAAATGGGTAGTCTAGGACCAACATCTCTCTCTCTCTCTAGCTAGCCCAGCTCTTGCCCTGCATTTCGGACGTTACTTTTTAATATTTAAGTTTAGACGTAGCTTACCATAGATTCCTATCAGAGTATAAGAGTAAAAAATTCAATTGACGTCGTATTATTTTTTTGTAAATTCGATTTAAAGTAAATTTTGCTCTGTGGGTAAGATTGGAAGGGTGGGTAAAGTTGAAGGATTTCACAGTATAGGTATCATGTAATCAAATTATCATCATTATCGAAAACCCTAGGAACCTACAGTTCCGTAGACCGCATGTGGACCGTATACTACATTTGAAATATAAGTCTAACTAATACTTGATATTGAAGTTTGAGTTTCTCTAAATAACTAAGATTTATATTATGTGTGCATCAAACAGTATTACAGAAGCATTGGCTCTAGTCTAACCAAGATTTGGGTAAAATTATAGAAGAATGTGACTCACATCATGAATCGGAAAACCCCACCCAGAAATTGTTGTCTGAACGCTGTCTTTCGATGAGACTTATTCTCCCGGCAGAGTGCTGCATGTGCAGTGCAGTGTGGTTAACTCTAAAAGTAAAAGTTTGCATTAGATTGTAAATCACATAAACACCCCAATTCTAATTCAAAATGTAACAATTTATCTGATTAGTATGAAAAGATGTCGCAAACATAATAATATATAAGTAACTAATTGTCTTATCCTAGATTCTGAAAATAATTACTCATACGAAACTATTTACAACTATTTGTATCATAAAATGAAATGCGAATGTGTGTTACAGTTTCCTTATCTCATTTTCCTCGGTCTTTTTTCTTATTTATAGCGCATTATAATTGGTAAATCGAACTAAGCTACATAAAGAAAGAGATTACATACATCTAAAGTATTATTCCAGTCACGCACAAGAAAAAGTTGGCCTCGATCAAAGGATTTGTTTCGCAAATCTTACCCTAAGAATGTACTATTTTCGGAAGATTTTCTTTAGTATACACTACAATACATCAAGCCTAAGATACATGTTTTAGCAGGTGATATATTTATTAAATCAGAAATTGATAGATAGCAATGGTCGCGTACAGTACGATTCCAGAGAACTTTTCTATACAGAACTTTTAAGTGGATTAAACTCTCTGCTGATGATTTGACCGGGTTCGTCAAAAAACGGTTTTTACATGGTCTATTAGATACGGTAACTGTTTACCATCGATCACACTTCAACGGTCAAGTCATTGTGAGCCCGCTTGCTAAGCTTTGCTACCGGATTCTCGCCAGGGCCAGTGTGATGAGCAGGGCTTAATAAAAGTGTACAGGAAGAAGAGGAAGAAGCCCTCCAACCGTAACTATTGTGGCACCGCACAGACCGCATCACAATCACAACTGCTCGTAGAAATAGCATCAATGCCATTGTACGTTTCCAGACTAAAGTTTGCAAAGTTTGTATGCAAAGGTCGGGGTTTAGACTATGTAAAGAGAAGATCAACATTGTCTTGAGGGTCGAACGTCTGGAATCTTATCATAAAGTAAATTTTAGTTTCTTTAAGGCGAGGTTCCGGTTCTGACCATCTACCGACCCTCATGACGGAACAATTCTTGCCGAAGGGAATCATGTTTCAGAAGTTCCGAGGAAGGTTATTTAACGACACGTCCTACAATTGTCGTCGCTGACTCTACGTGGAATTAGTTTAAGTGTACATATCATCACGCCTGTCTCCCGTTGGGGTAGGCAGAGACTATGGAACGCCAGCTCTCTTCTTCCACAGCCCTCTCGCTTCTTCCACACTCATCGACCTCTTCATGCATGTTTTTCGGTTTTGGGTGCTTTTGATTTGGCCCTTTTTTAACACATCCGGGCATCCCCAATTTGATCTATACGTGTGCGTCTAGCGCGACCCCTCCCGAAACTAAAAGTAAAATCTCTTTACGCCTTTATAATACGAGTATCATGCATATTTTAAATTAAGACATACACTCATGGTCCTGTATTATAAAACCTGTTGTCTGAAAATAAATTATTGGACTAAAGAAATGCATGTCCGATCATACCAAAAGATATAGATTCTGGTATATTATTATTACGTTGATTGTAAAACAGTTTTATGTCATCGGTAAGTGATAAAATAGAATATAAAGCTCAATGTCCCGTATAGAATTCTAGAATTCTATGTTTAATAGATTCCCTGTCGATCGTAATTTTTCTTAGAGACTACAGCATGAGTTCTTTAAAAAAGGCGTAAAGAAGTTTTTACAGAACCGGCAATGCACGAGTGACGCCCCTGGCGATGTCCGTAGACTACGGTAATTGCTTTACAATCAAGCAGTGTGTACGCTTTTATGCTATCTTAGTGGTATAAATGTAATATACTTCCGTATACATTCATGTAATGAAAATTTATGAACAAAAAAATTCTCTTGCATATTTAAATGTATTTCTTGGAATGCGAAAAATCAAATAACAAACTTTTAAATCAGTAGCGAAGACCTCTCCGAAACATTGGGAATAAACAAAAGCAAAGTACGGTAGTTATTACCACAATTATATTATATACATACAGTTCCACTACTTGGTCGTTCAAATTATATTATATAACTAGAAACTAGGAAGCAAAACGTTTAGTGCAGATAAGTGGAATGTCATATTCTATGATATTTGTACGTTTTCATAAAAGAAAATTATTTTATAAGTTCGTCGACTATTACTCGTTAATATACACTTTTAATATAAATATTTCGCAAACGGATCACTGTATCGATAAATTACCTTTCCACACCATCAATGTTTTTAAAAAACCTATCTAAAGACTCGACACACTATGGGATGGGCGCGAATAAAAAAAACGTTACGTGAAAGGGAGGTATCACCAAAAAAAAATTTTCTCACCATTTTATTCTACCACTTTGTCAGCATAGTTAATACGTGTATATACATGCCAAACTACATCTTTCTAGTATCAAGTGTGTGAGATAGGCAGCGGACAGACATAGCGAAACTATAAGGGTTCCTTGCTTACTATGGAATCCTAAAAAATTTGAGATATACAATGTGAGAGGAGTGTTAGCCCAGTGGACAAGCAACCGGCCTATTGAATAATTGGTCCCCGGATTTATATACATACGAGAGTATTTGTAATTATCACTTGCTCGGCGGTCAAGGAAAATATCGTGAGTAAACCGGCACGACCAAGAAATTATATTTTGAAAGACGTTGTGACATTACCTGATCTGGTTTTCCCACTGGGGCGTAGAGGTCTGACGGCAGTCGCTCCATGTAAAAATCAGTATCTTCGCGAAATCTTTACGTTTAGGTAACGGACATCGCCAGCTTAACGGAAAAGAAAACGGGATAGCTAAAAAGATGAAGATGTTGAGTGTGAGTATAAGAGTATCTATGCTATCTATACACGCGAAGCTCACTTGGTGACAATAAAGACCGAATCTCTTCTTCGATTTCGCATTTTTTTTTATACAACTAGATTGGCAAACAAGCATGCGGCCCGCATTAGATGGTAAGCGGTCACCGCAGCCTATTGACGCTCGTAACACCACGGGGGCATTACTCGCGCGCAATCAATCTTCGTCCCAGTACCCTGTAATTTCTCTGCCATATCTCACCCTTCAAACCGGAACACAGCTATATACATATAGCTGCTTGGCGGTAAAAATTGGTGAGACAGAGGTAACCACGCAGACGACTTATGTACAAAGTCTCCCTCTGGTAAACAACTTACAAGCTTATTTTCACACTGATTTTATTGTCGCAGGAGGATATTCACACATTTTTTTATTAGTTTAGATGTTATAGTTAATAGAATCTGGCATTATTTTCTACGACATGTGTTTAGCTACACGAGATATCCTCAGGCGCTGTAGATATTTGTTGTTTCAATATTATTCTTCTCGTAGCATGTTATTCTAATGACTAACATCTACGGCACCTGAGGTCGCCTGAGGCGAAACGTGTACCGCAGAGACGACCGGAGCAACCAGGACAGTAACGGTAGCCGGAGCATGCGGTTCATGTTTTAGATGAGGGGCACTGACTGAGACCACCGCAGTAGCTGAGGCAGGGATGACCGAAGCAGTCATAACAACAAATGCATCTACTAACAACAATGGATATGTACCAGCCAGCGATAGTTCTTTATATGTTATATTAACGGGATTTAATACTGTAAGGTGATCATTAGTTAAATTATTAAGTTTAGGTATTATGTATTCAAGTCTGTATTTGCGGTAAAGATTAACATTAGTTGGAATAAATACTTCGTTGTTGAATACATTACGCGGTGTTGTTGATTTATAAGTACGTTGGATGTCTTTAGTAAAAAACTTTTCTACTAACAGCCTATATTTAATTTTGTGTAGAGGAAGTATTATAGTAGTGAAACAGTCCGTCAGGGTCGTCATTAAATTTTAATTTAATTATACGTGGAATGATGGATTTTAAAAAACATAGCTGTATTAGAAATATTTTGTACGGCATGTCCATAATAGATTCAAATGGAAAAGCATTTCAAGTATTTTATATCGAATTCTGTAATTAATTATGGAATATTTAAAAAAAAATGTTCTGAGCTTATTGCAAACAATATAAATCTGGTAAATCCACTTCACACGAATGTCAATAACCATTTCTAGATAAATTTATTTATCAACTAATTCTAAGTGTGTACGCATGAATTAGTACTAATGTCTGTCAAGTGAATACAACTGTGGTTGTGTGTAATAAGTTTCATTTGAATATATTGTTTGTTGTGAGTAATGGGAGGTAGCACAGTTCCTCTGTCGTTCATATTCGAACAAAATGCAAAGAGATTACGGTGTAAATCGACTTTCTTTTCAGCGCTAAAAGCCAAATTGCCATCCGGTTTTTGCAGTAGCGGCATGTACGTTTGACCACATTTAGCTACAATTTTCAATTGTTGTGTCGCATCTGGTGTATTTCCTGACTTGATGAAACATAGTAAAATCATTCCATTATTTAAATCTGGTGATAGTTCGGACCCTTCGAATTTTCGACCTGTTTCCATACTGCCCATTCTCAGTAAATTTTTTGAAAAACTAATGCTTAGCCAGTTGCTCAGACATTTCAATACACATAATTTGCTTCATAGGAGACAATTCGGATTTACGAGAGGTTGTTCAACTATAGACGTAGGGATTCATTTGCTTAAAAGTATATTCGCGGCATGGGAAGGTTCGCAAGATGCCTTGGGAATTTTTTGTGATCTGTCTAAAGCGTTTGACTGCGTGCACCATGACACTCTTGTCAGAAAATTACACCACTACGGTATCAGGAACAAGGCTCTCGAACTTCTGTCTTCTTATCTGGGCAATAGGATACAGAAGGTCGATGTTAATGGTAAAAGATCTTCGGGGTCCCCTGTAGTTATGGGAGTCCCACAGGGGTCAATTCTAGGTCCATTCTTATTTTTAGTATATATAAATGACTTACCTTATTATGTAAAGGATAAACATGAGATTGTATTGTTTGCGGATGATACCTCTTTGACATTCAAAATTAATAGACAGTTAGATAATTATGACGATGCTCTCTCTAAAGTTATGCATTGGTTTAATGTTAATAATCTGCTTTTAAATGATAAAAAGACTAAAGTAATTAAGTTCTCAACACCTAATGTAAGACAGGTGACTACCAATGTCAATGTTAATGGAACTAATTTAGCCCCTGTGGAGACAACTGTGTTCTTGGGTATAACAATTGACTCCAAACTACAATGGGGCCCACAAATTGAAAAATTATCAGGAAAACTAAGTTCTGCAGCCTATGCAGTGAAAACTATTAGACGGCTCACTGATGTTGATACGGCTAGAATAGTTTATTTCAGCTACTTTCATAGTATTATGTCATATGGAATTCTTCTTTGGGGTAACTCCGCGGACATTAACACCATCTTTTTATTGCAAAAGAGAGCCATAAGAGCTATCTACAAACTTGGTCCCCGGGAGAGCCTTAAAGAAAAATTCAAAGAAATAAATATTTTAACAGTCGCATCGCAATATATCTATGAAAATCTTTTGTATGTCCATAAAAACATAGACTCATTTTGTAAAAAGAGTGATACTCATAGCATAAATACTAGATATAAGCATAATCTTGTCTTACATGCAAGCCGTCTCCACAAAATAAGTAATTCTTTTATGGGGCAATGTATACGGTTCTATAACAAACTTCCCAGCAATATAAGAGAATTGTCAATAAACAAATTTAAAACTACTATTAAAGCCAAATTGTGTAGCAGGGCATATTATAAAGTATCTGACTATATTAATGATAAAAATGCCTGTGAGTGAGTCGATCCAATTGTAATGTAATTAATAAATTATGTAAATTTGTTTGGATACCAAAAGAGGGATGCCTGAGTTTTTTGGCAGTATTTTTATCAGTGCTCACCTAGTCATGAACTGCACGGTAGGGAAAAAAATTGTGACGATTCCAAACAAATGTAGCCATTTTTACGGAATAAAAAGATTTTGACTTTGACTTTGACTTTGACAAAAGTTTCCCTTAGTAGCGTTAGTGAGTGACCAGAAAGCATAGCTGCTAGTGGGAGGGCTCATAACCCACTCAGTAACTCTGGCGACGAATTTGAATTTTACTCTAGCAATCACCCTGTTACCGCACCTCGAGGCAACATTCAGTTTGCATTTCAAAATAGATACATTATTTCTTTTTAGCATGCACAGTGGTCTAAGCCATGTAAGTAGCCCGTTTGAGAAGATTGAATGCCAAATAAACCACGGTCGCTTTTTAACCCCCACAGTAGCCAAACGATTGAAAATATAGCATACCATGCCATCCAATATCACTGCAACTACTGCGGTTACACAGGATTCAATGTCCTCTGATTTGATGTTACTTCCACGGTATGCGGTAGCATTCACATAATCCATCACAGAAGTGAAAGTATGTAATAGCAAAGGAAGTCTAAGACTCAACTACTACGGCGAAATTGGTCATGTTTTATCAGATGTCGATAACAGGAGTCCTGTAATCGGCGAGCGTACATGAGACGAGCCATGAATGTAAAAGACGCACGCGAGATGTGAAGTGACTTATTTTGTGGCGTTCAGTTCTTATTCGATTTCGATTCGTATCGAAAAAAAAAATCGTAGCATGTTATTCTAACGACTAACATCTACAGCGCCTGAGGATGCCTCGTGGAGAGGCGAAACACGTGTCGCGGAGACGACCGGAGCAGCCAGGGCAACAACGGTGGCGGGTGCATGCGGTTCACATTTCAGATGGCGAACACTCGCAGAGACGACCATAGCAGCCATGGCAGCGGCGGCATGCATCTAATAACGGTAGTGGGTGGGTGCCGGTCGGCAGTAGTTCACATGAACTAATCGGGAGCGGAAGCACACAAAGTAGTTTGGATCAAATTGCCTGTAAAATATAAATTATTGATTTTGTTTCCACGTGCTTGGATTATGCCCACTCTCCCTTATGGAAGGGTGACACACATACACGTTCACTGACGTCCGAACACTTCGTATTTTTGATATTAACCCATTTCGCAATCCATCAGAATTGTCGGGGTTCGCTACACAAGCCTAAGAATTTGATGAAGATACAGATTTCGACATGGAGTGACAGCCGTCAAACCCAAAAGTAAAACCAGACCGGGGAGTTAGGTCACACGACTTTCGGAATGCAATTTCTTAGACTTTCTGTCACCGCCTTCCAAGTGATAATTAGAAATATTTACAACAAATCCGAAAACATAAATTGAGTGGTGCCAGAATTGTAAAACAGGGAATAGTTTTTATATTAATTAATTAGTTAATTTTTCATCCACTTATCATTCACTGCTCTGTACTCACTCTCTACCATTCGACAACACATCACAAGCTTATTCTGCTTCTTTTTTCCCGTGGAGTTTTCTGTCAACAATACCAGCCTCGTAAAATATTCTCATTTCCACGTTGCTGTGTTGTATCCATTCATTAATCTTTCACACATGTTAGCGTATCAAGGACAAGATTAAAGGAGCCGGTTTTAGTTCTCCTCGATAGATGTAGATATATAGAATCCTAAAAATGTTGCGGTGGAACAGTAAACCTCTTCCTTTTTGAAGTCTGTTAAAATACACAACGATAAAAGTGATACGACAATCGGCAGTCATAATCGAAGTGGTTACACTAAGAACTTAAATCTATTTCGACCGTACAATGTCGGCCGACTATCCACTTTCAAATTGACGTCGAGGAAAGAATGCGAAATTCTGTGCAACTCTGACAAAGTTACATAGGGTTGCCAATATGTCAAAAAAAATGTGCCGTATTTTCATTTTCTAATTTGGATCAAAATTAGTAAACTAAATCCCTTTGCGGGATGGAAAGAGGGAGCTAAGCGCCACATGCTGCAAATTTTGATGATAATGATACAGTCACTAACATTCCATCGCATCGCGCATCGCGACGTCTTATTGGTACATGAAGAAAAGTGAAAAATTCTAAATGAAACATTTAATAAATGTTGTTGTTAGTTGGTTTATTTTCTAGAGATATGACAACACAATTCCAATAACTGATCGGAGGACTCTTTGTGGCCTACGTACTTGGCATCGGGACAGAGGAGGTGGGGGTGGGTCGTATCCCGCTACGCTTAGATAAAAGGATTAGGATAGTTTCTGACGATTCAAAAAATCGTTTAGAGTTTTTGTAGGTATTGTTGCATCGAAGGAAGCGCTAAATCTTGGTGTAACTCCGCATTGTGAACGTACGACGTTGGGAGCTCTTCGGCAGAAGAAGTTTTGGATGATTTGGAGTCTTTAATGGTATTTAGACTAGAGTTAGCAAAAACTAGTGATGCGTACGTTATCACCGGCCTTATGCAAACCTTGTACAGGATTAGCTTATTTCTCAATGACATTTTACTGTACCTTCCCAACATATTGCTGAGTCTGTCTACCTTTTTCAGGTGTTTCACTTTTAAGAAGCTTAGAGTGAGAATAACTCCTAGGTACATTGCTTGGCGTTGCCAGGGGACTGACGACCCTAGCACACGCAGGCATGGCTTGTATGATAAGGGCGTTTACGTTTCACATCGAAATAGACCGCGGATATTTTGTCCAGGTTAACTTCTATACGCCACTTCCGAAATCAACTTCCTAACTCAGTCACTGAGGTTTGAAGTTTGTTGAAGACTGACTTGTTTTGAATACTCTTAGTGTAGAGTGCCGTCTCATCGATGAAGAGGGAAAGCTCTACGCCGTTTGTAGGGATATGAATATCGTTTGTATACGATATGTAAAGCAAGAGAGTAAGCGCGGAGCCCAGTGGGACCCTAGCCGTGAGTTGGTGTGGGGTAGAAAGGGTTCCTTCGTGGCTAAAATGAAACGGAATGATAACGGTCTTTAAACAGATGACATGGTGCTGCTGGGTCCGACTATGAATGCTATCGGAGAACTGTTAAAAACTGCGAAGCTTACGCTGAATCGCATGGTCTTGTCTATAACGTCAAGAAAAGTCAATTCATGATCTTTAATCCATTCCTCCGATTACTCTAAATGGCGTTAATCTAGAACGGGTATATCAAATTAAATATCTAGGACACTTTCTTACCGACGACCGTAGGGATGATGTTGATACAGAGAGGGAGCGTAGAGCTTTGGCGATCAGAGGTAATATGCTAGCCCGCAGGTTCGCCCGATGTACGGACCAGGTCAAAATTACGCTCTTTAAGGCGTATTGTTAGGGTCTGTACACGGGCGGCCTATGGATGGGGTATGCTAAAAGATCGATAAGCACTCTACGCGTCCAGAACAACAACATCTACAGGTGATGACGTTGAAACATCCCCGCTTTTATTTTGCACCAAATTTGCAGTTAGTTGTCCCTATTTTACATACATGTGACCCTTTTTTATACAAAACTTAGATTCTAATTACATACAACCTAAGGGACAATGTTATGACGACACGGTGAAAATGTTTAATAAGAAACTTAAAACTAACTTACGGCACTATTTTCTTATTTAAAATGTAAATGTTGGTACTAACATTATATTTATACACTAACTCCCTATTAGCATATATGTACTTAATTAACACGTTACTGACGTGGTCACTAAGCTTCTAAATATGTATATTTACAAAAGTATGTGGCCGCGATCAGTCTTACATGGTACCTACATAGCTATCTCAATAAACTATAACAGACATTTATGTATTTACAAGTTATACTATAATAAGCACTGACGTGGATAATAGCTATCTCACGTAACAAATCTTACTTATGTATCTAATACTACAAACTACATAATGAACATGATGAATGTCTGTTTACCCAAATATTATCGCGGACAATAACAAAACACATAACTATGTCTTAATTTACATGTTGTCGAGAACAAATAACATAAGTATCTGTTTATTTTACATATTATTGCGAACAGATAGGTATTTTAGTGCTAACCCTAAGTTCTACGAACCAGAGTGAAAGAGATAACTTTTAAGCCGCGCCCTGTCGATGCTTCTGAAACAGGGTTTGGAGTAGCGGGTTGATCTCCCTTGCTTACCGGCTGATTTATTGCTTTAGTACCGATTATACACTGCTGATAGTTGAAAAATAAGATTGGGTGTTTCTGGAAATATACACCTGCCATGAAGTGCATTTCCTTTCAAATACATTGTTGAAATACATTCTGTAGTCATGGAGTATATTTTATTATGAATTAAAGATGTAACCGAAACTGTTATTTGAGACAGTATAAAGTTCTATTAAGTTACATGCTAATTCTGGTTTCATGTATAAATAATGATTAGTTAAAAAGTATTGATATAAAAAAAACCGACATTACCAGTGTCTTTTTATTCTGTTTTGTCTATATTCCGATTTATTCTACATTCCTTTATACCTAGTATTTCTAAGAAGATCCCAGTTTTTTTGTATACTACGTCGGGAGGCATACACGCATACGGCCTATCTAATGTAAAGCGGGTACCGTAGCCTATTGACCCTTGCGATACGCAGAGACAACACAGCAATAACGAAACGGCACTGACATGTAATATAAACCACGGTCTGCTAAGAGTAAATTTTATATAAACTACGCTCTGCTACCAAGTTATATTGCACATTTAATACAACAACTTTAATTATTTATAAATTATAAGTCAACTTCGGACTTGCAAATATATACAGGCGAAATTTCGCTCCTCTCGAGTACGCGTCAAACCGGCGGCGTGCGACCAAGTATTGCTAATATATTTTAATAATGTACTGATATTCACCTGTCTACCTATCTATATGTTCACGTCAAATTCCACATAGAGTAGCCACAGAGAACCGATCTTACATGTACAGTGAGTGATTAGAGAGCACGTCACCTTTACATTCGTCGATTACTAGATACCTAGCCAGCTACATCTTTCTACTTTTACGAATTAGTTTATAAACTACGTTTACTAACTATATAATTTTTTTAAGTGAAATTATTTCTCCCCAGTGTAAGGAAATAGGAAGCAAGTGATAATATACATGTGTATATACATGTGTCGCTGCTCGATGCCATCATATTAAGACCTTCTATCTTAATGGTAAGCAGTATAATCTTGTACAAGTACTTGACAAATCGTTTGAACTATTTCCAAAATATCGGCGAACAAGCTGTGTGAACATAAATCACCATCACGCTATGTCGGGTGATACGGCCTTTCCCGACCGACTACATTTAGTAATACTTATTGTCTATAAATGTGCAGTAATAGCCCAGTGGATAAAGCCTGTTGACCAACTGGTACCCAGTTCTAATCCTGGTATGTACAACTGAATTCTTGTTTTCGGATTTATGTACATGTGAATAATTATCACTTGCTCGGCGGCGACGGAAAACATCGTGAAGAAACCCGCACATCCAAGAAATTATATTTCGGAAGACCTAAGAAGCAGTCGTTTCATGTAAAAAATAGTATCTTTGTCGAATCTTTAAGCTTAGCTAGCAGACTCCGGCTGTTATTAGGGAATATAGATTAGAAAACGGGATAATTCCAACAAAAAAAGATATAAAGTATATAAACTTAAGAAAAGAAAAGAAAATATTATGGCTTTCAAAACTATGTTTTTTGCCGCACGACGGATTTGAGATGAGACTAACATAGTCTGTATAATTATCGCACTGTTCCAAAACGGTTTCGGTTCAATAGAAATAAAAGACGGCACTTAAGAAGGACGTATATATATATATTTCATTTTTTTATAAGTACTCGGATGGTTTTTATACCACCCTATCAAATAATACATTAAACAAACATTTCCGGAAAGTTCACTGTTGATTTTGCTATACAAATCAATAATCTTTCTATGAAAGTACCAAGTAATATAGAGATTGTTAATTTGTGAATACGCAATGCAAACTATACTAACATTGCAGCTAAATTTTATGAAATTCTTATTAATTAACTAACTGTGCCCGCGACTTCGTCCGCGCGGAATAGTTATTTTTTATTATTTATTTGTATTAATAAAACTAAATATTTTTTCTAAAATAAAAGTAGCCTAAGTTACTCCTTATTACATCAACTATCTGCCAGTGAAAGTACCGTCAAAATCGGTCCAGCCGTTTCAGAGATTACCCGTAATAAACAGACCGACAGACAAAAATTGTAAAAAAAAATATTTTGGTATATGTACTGTATATACATCCATATGCATTTAATAAAAAACGGTTATTTTAATATTACAAATAGACACTCCAATTTTATTATAGATAATTTGAATTTCAGAAATAAGATTTTGTGTCGGAATTAAGATGGTGAAAATTATCCATTTAATAATATTTTCAATCTGTGTATTCAAAATTTTACCTACGAACTTGATAAGTATCTGCTGGCATCTCGCCAGGCTCGGTCTTCTCGGCTTGTTGTCCTCGACGCTGTTTCCACTTTTGTTAAGTGAAGGATAGCACCATAAACATCTATTATAGACCGCACTAACATTTCTCGTTAGGTAAAACTGTGAACAACTTGTCTCTAATATTAAGCTATACTCTGTCCGACTGGGGGTTATGAAACTTAGTCCAATTCAACCTCCATTGAGAAACAAGGCTATGCGTTCTACATTAAGAAAGTCCTAGTTAACTTATACCACAAAGACGGCGACAAAGTATATAGCGTGTGACTTGTCCAAAAATATTTATTTATGATAAAAAGACTTGCACAGAATTTTACGGAATTGGTACTGCACGAGTAATGCCCCTGTCGTTGCGAGCTTACTGTTTAGACTACAATAACTGTTTACTATCACACAGACCGTATGTTTGATTATCATTTTAGGGATATAAGTGAAAGTATCTATCTATAACTTCAGGCCAAATCCCTTGCGGTGTAGGCAGAGAGAACCGAACGCCACATGGTTGATCCTTACACACCTCATTCGCTTCTTTAACGTCATCATCATCCGAGCGTTAAACCCGGTCGCGTCCTATGCTTTCGCTTCGGAGCCCAGGGACCGCTTTCCGGATTTTAGTTCTCCATTTCGCGCGGTCTTCAGCATCCCTTACAGTGAGATCATTGGCACGCATGTCATTCCTCACGACGTCAACCAGCATTTCTTCGGTCTACCACTTCTACCGGGACCCGGCGGAGATGACATGGCTAAACATTTGTTCCCCACGTAACTTGCCGGTTTTCGTAAAACGTGGCCGTACTAGCGTAGGCGACACTCTTGCGGTTTATCTACTAAGTCACGGACACGAAAGCTACCGCGAATGAGCGAGTTCCTTACGCGATCCTCTCGCGTCACTCCGGAAATCCAGCGCAGCATATTTATCTCCATGACACGCAGATCCTGCTTGTGCCGCTCAAGTACAGGCCATCCTTCAATGCCATATAAAAGGACAGGTCTAATGATGGATTTTTAAACCTGTCCCTTTAGCTTAACCGGCATTTTAAGGTCAGAAACGATACTAGCCATAGCTGATATGCGTGCCTTGACGTCGTAATCGATATCTACCGACGCGTGGAGGACAGATTCCAAATACCTACACCGGTCCGTGCGCTCGACCGTGTCTTCGCCAATGCGAACGGGTGTAGGATCTGAGATATTGCAGGCCAAATACTCGGTCTTCACCACATTTAGTTTCACGGCTGTTTACGTTTACGGAGACCGCCGTTCCCAAGCGACTCTCGCCAAGCATTCACTCGTCGCATCGGGCGCATCCTGTCCGCGTTGGCCAGCGCAATATCATCAGCAAACATGGACGCTGCTCATGTGTATCTCTAATGCTATCCGATACTACGTTTAATACTACGCTGAACTGAAAACTGAAAAAACGGACTAAGGACGGATCCCTGGTGGACCCCGAAGGTGATTGGAAATGTCAACGGCTGTCCTAACTATGGAACAGGAATCGAGATACATGTCACAGCAAATATCAATATACGCTTCAGGCACCCGTTAGGACCTCTGTGCCTACCATATCACCGCACGAGGAATACAGTCGAAAGCCTTCTTCATATCTAAAAACAGAAGATGCTGAGGCGTGTTCCTCGTCCTGTATTTCTCCATAACGATCTTTAGAGCAGAAACGGGGTCCATAGTCCCATGACCAGGCTGGAGGCCATACTGACACTCCGAGACAATGCACTCCTGCCAGATCCGGGAGTCAATTATCCGCCCAAAGAGCTTCATAGTGTGAGACATGACCTTTATACTGCGGTAACTTCCACACTCCTGCACTGATCCCTTTCCTTTGAAAACTGGAGTGATGACACTCAGTCTCCATTGGTCTGGGATTTTTCTGGTGAGGAGTATGTTGTTACATAGGTCTGTCAAGATGCGCACACCATGAGGCCCCATCGCCTTCTAGGCTTCGATGGAGACTCTATCGTTTCCGACTGCCTTCCTATTCTTCATACGACGAATAGCCCATTGGACTTCTTCAGGCGTTATAAGCACTAGTCCCAGATAATGAGAGAGAGCCGGTGGCTGCACCTCTTTATGCTGCTTGTTCAGTAGCTCGTGAAAATATGAGCGCCATGTCTCCTTCACCATGAGGTCCTCGCATAATAGGTTTCTGCGTAGGTCTCTTACACAGCGGCATTGGGATATATCCTGTGACGCTTTGACCCTTGCCAACCCTTCCCAACGTACTTACTTATATAAGGCTTCTGCCCCTCAGACGATTCCAACTTATCGTACATAGGTCGTAAGTAGTCTCATCTGGCTCTAGCTATAGCTCTTTTAGTGACACGTTACGCGCATCGGCCAGCTCCCTCGCGCGTCCAGTCAGCGTGCCAATGTTACAGGTCGCAAAACGAATTTTTCTTTTGGCTCGAGTCTTTAGCCGTGCTCGCCCATTGCACGGTAGCCCTTGTCCACTTATCGCAGGGGTCGGACGAGGCTCCTGCGCGCCATTTTGCAGCAGCGCCCTATCCGTAGCATAAGATCTTTTAACACTTTTCATGTTAAATTTGGCTTACTATGACTTACGACGACGAGCGACTGCCGTCCAACCTCCCAACCCCGAAGGGAAAGCCTGCGCCAGAGCCTCGTCTGTCGATCAGCAACTTGCAGGTGAGGTTGGCTTGGACTCACTCGCTTTTTCATTGCTATTCTCATGCAGGTTCGACGGTTTCTTAGGCACCTGACATCACCTTCTGATATAATACGATCAATTTTGGTAAATTTGTGAAAGTGTCTGATCTGTTTTTAGGGTTCCGTACCAAAAGGATAAAACGGACCCTATTACTGAGACTCCGCTGTCCGTCCGTCCATCTGTTGTCACCAGGCTGTATATCATGAACCGATAGTTAGACAGTTGAAATTTTCACAGATGATGTATTTCTGTTGCCGCTATAATAACAAATACTAAAAACAGAATAAAGTAAATATTTAAGGGGCTCCAACGCAACAAACGTGATTTATTGCTCGTTTTTGCTCGATTTTTATAACGGCAACAGGTAGACGCTTGAAATATTTACAGAATATTTAGTTACATATTCACTTTAAAAATAAATAATTAAATTATAATAAAACAAATATTTAATGGGGGCTCCCATTCAACAAATGTGATTTTTTTGCCGTTATTATAGATAATGGTACGGAACCCTTCGTGCGGGAGTCCGACTCGCACTTGGCCGGTTTTTTTTTATAAGTTGGTATTAAAGTATACTCCATTATAAAATGCTTTTATAATCCCAAATTCTTTTAGTGGTTCAATTCACATATAGCCTACGTTGCACAGCACAGCATGGCGTTCCTCATAAAAACGGCGTAAACGGTACCTATTTACAGAGTAGACAACGTTCGAGTACCTACAACGTTGTAGTGTAATGTTAACCACTACTGCTTACTACCAGGTAGAGCATAATTATGCTTATTTTTCACTTTAGCAGTGCAAAAATTATATTTATATAACCGTCGTTCAAATAATTGGGCTCAAAATTTCAATTTCGTAAGTAGCGAGATTGTAAAAAGTTTTAATTAAATTAAGGAGTGGACACACCTGTCTCCCCACTTCCGCTCCAGACGTCTAGATTTATTATTTGTCTTAATTATACCAGCTTAATTAAAATATGACGTAGCGTATTAAAATTAATCGCAGTTTTGTATGTAGTTTATGTGCGGCGAAAACGGTAATTCAATCTTTTAATTGGTTTGTGTGAAAATGATACCTATTGTATATTTTTAATATAAAGATATTTTTAGTTCACTGCGGAAACAAGCGTACGGCCTTGGAAGTCAATTCCAAAACTTCCTACTCCTACAAATTTCTTCTGATTAAATTCGTTGTGAGTTCCAAGGCAGCTGTAGTTTAACCCCCGGGACGGCAATGGACTTCACTGTTGATTGCCTTTTTTGTGGTCGCCACTGTTAATTCTGGCTACACAGGAGACACAGTGTGGGCCTGTCCCGATAAAAAAAAAAGCGTACGGCCTGCCTGATGGTAAGCAGCTTTTAACGAGCTCGGTGGCTCAGTCGTGAATGACGCGACTTTGACACCAACGAAAATACCCACGAGGGTACGATTACCACTCAAGGCAAACATTTGTGTGCATGAACATGTCTCCCTAGAGGATTGTTGTGTTCCTGCGTGTGAGTGAGGTCACCAATAAGCTCCCAAGAAGTTGCTGTGCAAGCGGTAGAGGAGGCATCGCGCGATTGATACTTTATATATCGCAAGCGTTAGTAGGCTACGGTACCCGCTTTACATCAGGTGGGTGGTATATAGATATTTGCTACACCAGCACTCACGAGTCATTCCCAACCACACATAATTATCTAATAAATAATTAAAACGACAAAAAAATGGTAGCCGTAACGGGACGCTCGGCAGATATGAACATTTTAGTGAATGTTCTAATATTAACAAATAAAAATCAAAGACCATCAGATAGATATAGTAAACAGCTCATGCAGAGAAGCAACGAAGTTTCTAGTATGCACACGCACACACGCAAGGGAGTCGAGAGTGGCGACGTAGAGGGAACATGACAGCATTAGAGAGCGTCATGCCATTTGCCGTCACGATTTTACTGCCAAGATGCGCCAATAGATGTTTCACATCAATAATGAAATACAAATGAATGTGGGTAAAGTATGGTTTACATGCATGAATGTTTGTCAATCTCTATTATTGTTTCTATTAGGTGTTGGTAAAACTTATTTCACCACTAGTCTTAGCTCAAACCGCAACTGGATGCCTCCATTTGTAAAAGACGCCTTGTTCTGCATCGTTTTGAAGAAATCGAAATTTGGGGAGTAATTTTCCCAAGCCCTGTATGCCCTGCATTATACTCGTACTGCATGCAGAATAGCAAACGACTCTGTGGTGAAATAGGGGTGTAATTCACCATATAGAAATAGGGGCGGGGCGGAACGATACTTAATAAACAGCCTGACTAATATACAGATACCGCCAGATCAATTTTACACCCATGCTTCTTGTCACATTGCCGTAAAGGTGATATTTTAACGAATTCGTGGAGCTTAATCCCTTCTCTACGTATACATCCTCCTCAACGTATACATCCATCTAACAAAAGAAGATCAGAGTCAATAAACAGTAGTTTTCTATAGAGATTACTGACAACCTCACTCACACACACGAGTGTGGTTGCCAGTAATCTCTTTGGGAATTACGGCACTATTTGCGAACAGCGTAGTGGAAAATGTATTTAGTGCTGCTATATTTTAATGTTATTGAAGCGAGTGAGGTGTGTAACGATCGCGTCGCATGGCATTCGGTTTTGCTGCCTACCCCACAAAGTATCTGGCGTGAAGATCTACATACATGCTAGTCGTGCAGATTCATTGGTAACGCGATGTTCAAAAAATGTTTTCAGGTAGGAAACAGTGTCAAGTCTAAGCCCAAACCTATAAACCACTTGACTGTGTATGAAAGCACCCCACGCTCACACAAACATAGCGTTTTAGTATCTAAATATCTCAGCGAGTCAAGCCTAATAACTCGTTAAGTGCCGCGATTTTAGATTTCAGATTTTTATTGCAGGTCACAAGTTATTACAAAGATACCTAACGATAATATGGTACAAGTGACGCCTAGTATGGGCCACAGCAAATATGAGACGCATCTAGATACCATTTTGCTTAAATATTTAGTTAAATAGGACTATGTCTATCGCACTTTTCACTTTATAGACTTTATAGAGAAGTCAAAGCATTCTGCTCTACAGATTTGTCATCGAAGAATTCAGATTTATTGTAGAAACACTTATGCAAGAGAAAAGTTTTCAGGTATTTATTAAATGGCTGGATGAAACTAGTTCCATTTTGGTAGTTGGTCTTTCTAATATTCTCGTATTATTTTCCCTTGTATCGTCTCTACGTATGTAAAGGCGATGTTGATTCATGAATTAGTCAATAAGAGAAACGCGTTCAAATTTAGTCCCCCACCCGTAGCAGCGAATTGAGTTGCAAAGTCGGTCTCATTGGTTCTCCATATATTATTTCCTTCATGATTCTAAATGTCATCATTACTGATTATCTGCATATATGTAATTCATCAGCGGCATGGCATTCAACTTGAAAATGCTGCTAATCGACAACAATATCTAACAAGTTTAATATTAGTTGCGAACATTTCGACCCAACTGAGAGCACCTGTCGGTTATGTGCTGGTAATTCCAACTTGTTGCCGGGTGTTAACCGGCTTCCGGTCCAAGCAGGGTGACCAACTGACCAAAAAAATACCAGGATAAAAATCAAATAAAAATTAATTGAAAACAGTCCAAGTACTAGAGGTACACTTTAAGCACGACATAAAGTTCAATTAACGTATATAAGGCATCATGATGAATTTTCATCCATTTTCTTAAAATAACTTTAACTATTTATTTTCAAATTATAAAAAAATATACTTGAAAAAAGTATCCTTGATTTGATATCGCACGATTGCTAAATTTTTTTTAAATTTTCTAATTTGCTCCCTAAAATTATCTCTACAATCGTTAATTTACATACCGTTGTTTGTGTTATTTACAAACATCAATATGACTCGTTATTTTATAAAGCTTCTCTTTTTTTCACTATGGCGAACGAAACTCCAGAAATGTTGTCAGAGCCATGCCAGAGATGGCCATACCAACTATGTCAACACCAGTGTTCACATTACCTGGTAATTTGACTTTGCGAATTAATACCTAAATGCATTACCTAACATTGGATAAGGTTTTCCAAATATCGATATTTAAAATAAAATTTCGTATTCGACAACAATATTGAAAAGCTCACAGATCTCTTTAGAGTTAAAATTTATCTCACCTACACGTCGTACATCTTTACATGTATTATAAAGAAGCGAAGTTTGAGATACACAATTTGTCATACTTCTTCGGAAGGCAGTTGAGCACATAGCCCAGCTAATGTAAAGTGGTTACCATATCCCATGGATACTTGCAATATAAGAAGCGCGTTGCCACCGCTATTGCTAATACAACAACTTCTCAGGCGCTTAGTGCTAACTCTCTCATAGATAAAAACCCTGTGGGAAGTTGTTATTTGAATGCGGTTTTCTATGAGCTGCTACCCCAGAGGGGCAGCATGCATTTATCTCGCTTAAAAACACCCATTAACCGTTACCCTTAAAGTAACCATTGCACCACTCGACCACCGGGTTCATGCATGAGCCTGACACACGACTCCTGGCATACTTAAAGGTTCACCACTTGGTCATCAATCACCAATACGGTTGTAGTATATCTTAGAAACCGCTGGGTTGCAACGATTGAGAATCAAGATGAAGCATTAGCTATCACCCTCATTTCTACGCTGATAGCCAATGCTTCATCTTGAATCAGCGAAGGCGTTTGAAAAGATTTGGCATAGTGGGTCTTTCGAAGCTGAGCTGTTCCATAATTTGTGCAAATGTGTTACCAGTTTCTTGTCCAATAGATACATAATAGCCGTTATAGACGCAAGCTGCTCAGATAGCATGAGTATCAATGATGGCATCCAACGGAACTTTGTACTATCTTCGATGCTGTTTATGCTACATAAATCTAATTCAACCCCATCAAGTTACAAGTTTAAGAAAACCCCTATTTGCTATGGTTTTTCAACCAGAATATACTTCTTACTATGGCCAAGAATATTGGAATTCCTGTTACCGAGCGACGTCAGTACTGGAGTCACCTAAAAGAGAAGGTCAAGCTTGATTCAAAAAACATGTATTCAATAGAGAAAAGCAGTACTTTCGTTTGATGT
Organism: Pyralis farinalis; assembly: GCA_947507595.1. NCBI lineage: Eukaryota > Metazoa > Arthropoda > Insecta > Lepidoptera > Pyralidae > Pyralis > Pyralis farinalis. Next base: position 32,460,873 of record OX382260.1, on the reverse strand, counting down.
ATTCATAGACACACCAACCAAAAATACAAGAGCCCAGGAACCGACGGGCGTGCATGAAAAGTGCTATTAATATTAAAAAAGCGCATGAGCTGTGTAATCATTGTGTGTTGTATCGTTCGTTACTCTTTGTCTAATCAACGAGAGAGCTGGCGTGAAGATATATATAGATAGATAGAAATTAGTTGCGAGTTTTTGTGAGATAAATGAACACTTTTATGTGCTTTATCTCTCTCAAAAACACCCAGACCAAGACTTTTCAAGCTTTCCGAAAACATAAACATACCTATTCACTACTCCACTTTATACCAAATTCTCCATCTCAAATCTTTTCATCTTATGAACGATCAATTGAAATATTTTAAATTCTGCTTGTGGAATTCTTAAAATTATCCTTCCGAACACAAAACCATGGTGTCACTATAATCTTCCGGCACTGAGTCAGGCTAGCAAACCGGTGTTAAGTCCAGAATTTATGTTTGCATGGATGCAATTATACTAAAACAGTGGTGTTATTTGGTTAAAGTATATTTGAGGTGACAAGAAAATAACTTAATTTTTTTACCTCCCATCCCTCAGGCACAGACCCTTAGGAAGTGTGAAATTGCTATAGAGCCCCTAGGTGGCCTTGTAGTAATTTCATATTTTCCTAATTTAGAATTTCGATGCATCTTGAAACATATCAATATAATTATAAATCCATTTCAATTCAGTATCGACTGTAGCTTTAACAAGAGCAGTGTTAGCCCAGTGGATATGGAACCGCCATTGACCATTCGTATTTTCAGATTTATATACATATTTGTAACTTGCTCGGCGGTGATGAAAACCATCGTGAGGAAACCCGCACTTCTAAGAAATTATATTTCGAAGGTCGTGTGACCTAAGATAAGTCTGGCTATCCCTCTAGGTTATGGATATCTAACGGCAGCCATGTAAAAAATCAGTATCTTCGCCAAATGCTTCGCAAAATGAGGGTGAGGTAGCGGACCTAGTCAATCCTAATGAAATTAGGAAACGGGATAACGCTAGGAAGAAGAAGATCAACTGTAGCTTTGTTAATGGTCATTTTCGAAATATGTATAATAAAGAAAAGTTTTAACTGTAAAATACTAATACTATGAAAAAGGAATTAGATAGAATATGTAAGATTTCAGATGAAATATGTAAGACATGTCTAAATAAAGAATTTTTATTCTTATGGGCAATGGTATGCACATTAGAGCTTCGTTAAAGGACTAGAAAAGCACTACTTGTGCATATGAAGAGGCTATAATTGCTGGACTCGTTTTAAAGATAATGGTATTTGAAAGAGAAGAAACCAGAACCAATGTAAGGATTACGGTTGATGATAAAGTGTTGGAACAAGTGGATGAGATTGTATATGTTGTATGCGCATTCCGAGATGAAATGGAAGATGAGATGGAAGGTACACCGCTGGTGTGCAAAGACGAGTGAGTGCTGGGAATAATGTGAATGGGTCGTTGGAAAAACTTCTTGGGAGAAAAAACTTGAGTGCAGTGCTGATCCCAACGCTTACTTATGGAAGCGAGGGCTGAGTATGGCAGAGAGAGCATGAAAGTAGAATAAACGTTGTCGAAATGCGAGCGTTGCGCAAAATTTTTGGCCTATCGCTTGTAGAGCATATTCGCAATGATGATGTTAGAAATATAGTTGATCTGAGAGAGAGCGTCGGTGTTAAAATAAGAAGAGGCATGCTCCGTTTTGGTTCGGACATGTAGAAAGAGTGGAGGAAAAAAGAATTACGAAACAGGTATACAAAGCGAACTAAAAGGACGTAGGAGCCGAGATAAGTCGAGACTTACCTACCATGGCCAAATTGAATTTATTTTATCTAAAGTTTATTTCACAATCCTTAGAAACCGGTGTGCTTGTATAAGAAAAGTAATGAATGTTAAAGAAGCGAGGTTTGTAAGGATCTAGTAATGTGGCGCTCGGTTCCCTTTGCCCATCCCGTCCGTCTTCTGTGAGGTGCAGGTACTTTCCCAGTCGGGTTAACATCATTCTCTACCTCTCTTTCACCTGAGCCTCGTTTGTTGATAATCAGGGTGCACCACGTGCAGGTATGGTTGGCTTTGGTCTATAGGTGACATTGAGTCACTTACACCCCAAGATACATACTACGAGTATATTATCATCATAATAGCTAGTTATGATTTGACCCGAAAGATGTAATGAAGCCAATTACACACCACATTCGTACTTAAACAATCTACATATAAATGTTTCAAATTGCAACTTTATCCTTTGTAATGAAGGACTAGCTGCTACCTAAATCACTGGTATCCATATAATCCTCAGGTGGGTAGTCATTCGGTCATGCAAGCTGGTGTTAAGTCCTTGAGAGATTTATGACTCTTCGGGCGCCTCTCACTACTCGGATCTCTTGAGGATATTGGGTGATTTTAAGTCACTGTCCATACCTTGAGTTACTTCGAAATTTATCAAAAACTAAGCTTCTCTAATAAACTGTATAGCTAAGTTTTACTACACCAACCCTAACTCACTGCAGGGACACGGGTCTTAATATCCCTGCAGTGAGTTAGGTTAGTTGGGTGATGATTGAGAGATTTATGACTCCTCGGGCGCCTCTCACTGCTCGGATCTCTTGAGGATATTGGGTGATTTGTAGTCACTGTCGATACCTTGAGTTACTTCGAAATTTATCAAAAACTTAGCTTCTCTAATAAACTGTATAGCTAAGTTTTACTACACCAACCCTAACTCACTACAGGAATACGGGTCTCAATATCCCTGCAGTGAGTTAGGTCACATGTCTTTTCAAATACAATTTACAAGTATGTACATACATCACGCCATGCCCACGCCAGGATTCGAACCTGAGACCGTCGGATAATCCGTCCGTTCTTCGTCCGTCCGTCGGTCCGTTCTTTACACACTGCTCATTATCATAGTCATCCGAGCATTAATCCCGGTCGAAGCCCAGTGGGACCATCGGCATCCAGGTCATCCGTCACGATGTCATGCCAACACTTCTGTGCCTACGTCTTCTACCGGGACCCGGCAGAGATGGCATGCCTAAATATTTGAAGTTGATTCCAAAAGGGAATAAATACATCTTAAATACACAAAAGCTAACAAATGCACAGCGCCACAACACAATAATAGTGACACACGGACATACAAATGCGCTTCTATGCAATTACGCGAGCTCACCGCACCGTATTCAAATAGAGGCGTGGAGAGGCGGAAATGGGATATCTTAGTTGGCTAGACAGAAGTTGTGGGCTCGCGTTAACGCCTCAATTTAACTTTACTTTTTCTACGTAACTATTAACATCTATTTGTCTTAAGACTTTACATAGAGTTAAGAAAGATACTTCTTTCGTAACTCTATGTAAATCTATTCTATCGAGCTAGAGAGAGTCGAAATATCGGCAGGGCACGTCCAAGAAATTACTTTTCGGATATGTAATTTCCTGAACGTGCGGGATTCCTCACAATGTTTTCATTTGCTGCCGAGCAAATGATAATTATAAATATGTACATAAATTGAATGAAAACAAGAATTTAGTGGCACATGCGCATACCAGGTTTGAAATCAGAACAGCCGATTATAGTTAGTTCTTCATCAATTGGGTTATGACTGCTTCTAGAACTGTCGTTTCCCTCTTACTACCGTAGCATATGAACACTGTTAATATAGGAAGTATCGCACATACTTTCTTAGGAGCTTACTGGGTAAACTCACTAATTAGCATGAACACAACTACTTCTCCAGTCGGCCTGCTTTAATGCATCCTACTTCTCTTGAAAATATCCAGACTAGGACGAAAATACATCATACACACATGTGATTGTCCTGTATGGGAATCGAACCTACAAGTATTGGTATTAAAGTAGTTTTGCTAACCACTCCGCCATCAAGGTCATCATAATCGTTTAGATGTATTCCTGTAGATAAATGAAGTTTCCAGAAAAGTCCTGATGAGAAGTTCTTAACAGAATAAGTGGCAATGGGAGATTAGTATACCTTAAATTACAAGTGTTTCGATAAAGTATCTCATATAAAGCGAACCATGCTATTGTCACCAAAATGATTACAAAAGATTTTCAGTCTCCAGTTAATAATGATATGTCCATCATTTAAATGATCCATGGCATTCTAATAGAATTCATTACTAGCTGATATTTCAAAGTTTCCCTCGCCAAAGGCGTGCCTAACGAAGGTTGTCTCACACCAATACCTTACACAAAAACACATTTTAATTAGATTTCTCTGGAAACAATTTCGTTGCGGAGTTGTACTACGTCTCTTTAAGGGTTGACACACAAAGATTTAAGCGTTGATCATTTATTATTTCTTTTTTGAATACGTCGAGAGACAAACAAACACATGCAATATATGAGTATCATTTGCGAACGGATGTATGACCTTATATAAGAAAGGTCTGATTTTCCCACAGAGTTGTGGAAGTCTGACGACAATTCGCTGCATGTAAAATCTGTGTTTTCGCTACATCATTAGAGTAAAGTAGTAGTACCCCTGCTATCCTAATGGATTAGAAAACGGGAAGAAAAAAGGCTATTACATAAACAGTCATCTTCTAATACAATATAACAAAATAATGATCTTGTTTCCTAATACTAGTATTGGTGGGGTCTATGTAAGCCTGAGGATTTTGCAAAGATGCAGATTTTACATAAAGCGAACGGCAGTCGTCCATCTTCTATAAGCCAGAAGAAAAATCAGACCCATCTTAGGCCTGGTTACACGTCTTTTGAAATAATACTGATTACATAATAGTAATTGAGAGTCATGTGCCAGAAGCTTGAGAATGAAAAAAGCGTGAATGAGAGACGTTTAGATGCTTTGTGTGTGACAGAGACTAAGCGCAAGGGGAACGACACCGATGATCTGCCCGGTGGCATGATAGGCCTGTGGTTTGGGGTAGACCAGGATGATCATGCCAGTGCTGCAGCAGGTATCGTACTCTCCGCTCACTTAGCCACTGGTGTAAGAGATTACTGTTTGGTAGAGCCTAGACTTCTCTGGGTTCGTAGAGATCTCAAGAATTAGATAAGTTTTAGGAGTCTGTGAGGAATGTTCTGGATTTAGATGAAGGGAATGAAAGAGTGATTATGTGTGGAGATTTGAATGCAGCGGTTAGGACCAACTAAACTAGATAGCTATGAAGCTGTTCTTGGTCCGTATGGAGATAAAGGTGATTCGATTCAGAGACGAGCTGTGAGAATTGTCGACAATCCTAAGCTTACACACGGTATTGAATCCTTAAGTTTAAGGAAAGATTTTGCCTCCCTTTGTGTATTCTACCGATTGTACAACGGGTTGTGTTCTGAAGAATTATTCGAAATGATGCCGACAGGTACTTTTTATAACCGCACCGCTCGCCGACGGCGGGGAGTTCACCCTCACACGCTAGAACCGCAATGGTCGCGTACTGTGTGGTTCCAGAGAAGTTTTCTTCCGAGAACTCTCAAGGTGTGGAATGGGCTCCCAGCCGAGGTTTTTCAAAGGGACTACAGCATGGAGTTCTTTAAGAAATGCGTGAAGAGGTTTTTAGAGGGTCGGCAACGCATGAGTGACACCCCTGGTGTTGCAAATGTCCATAGGCTTCGGTGACTGTTTAACATCAGGCAGGCCATTGTTGCCACCTTAGTGGTATAAAAAAAAAAAGATAAAAGTGTGAATGAATTAGGTAAGTCAATACTAGATTTATGAATGGAACGAAACCTCCTCGTGTCAAATACTTTATTTCATTACAAAGATATTCACACGTATACGAGGAGGACGATATCAGAATGACCAAAAAATGTGATTGATTTGATTTTTTTATAGATAGATAGACAGATTTGTACTGAAGATCTGAAGACGCGCAATCATCATGCCCTTGTATAAAGAAATGCAAAGAGTCACGCTTGGACTACGCCACCTATAGGGCCATCAGTTTGATCAGCTTAGCAGCAATCGTTTATATAATACTCGTAGTATACTGGTATAAATTGCAGTATACAAATACATGTAATATTTGCTTGTGATATATGAGTCATTGAATGTGTCACCCTGACAAAGTAGACGCAAGTGATAATCACAAATGTGTACGTAATTGCGTACAAATACGAATTTAGTGCTAATTACGTATAACACCACATTTATCCACTGGGTTATGCCCACCTGCCCAATACTATTATATAAACTGTATCACGAACTAAATTTCTTTCCAAAGTAATTTCGCCACAAATTCTTAACAACGAAACAACTTATCTTTCAAATAACATACCGTTTACACAACAAATACTAACTGTCCGAAACAGTTTCCACTTTTGACATCCTGATAGAATTTACAACCCAAACACTTTACTGTGACAGCCGGATGGGACGACGCATTGCGAGAATTTCCTTCAGGTGTGCCCCCGTCCCGTCCTTGTCCCACTCCCGTCCCACCCCACGCCCTTTGTGAATTGCCCCTTAGTGTCAGAACGGTGGAATGAAGTGGTGAAATTAAATTGGAGCCAAATAAATAGTGGAACACGATTGTAATTACATTGCAAGGAATTGTGACTTCAGCACTTCGTCGGGAACATCTCGTATGGAACTGCCAGGTTGTATCTAGGATTTCTGTTGATTGTATTTAGCTGTCGCTTTTTAGCTACGTCGTTTATTTTCCTTCGTATGTCACAAGTTATTGTATAACTGTATTTTACAGTGATTGTTTTGCAGGTGCCTGGTAACCTCCTAAGGAACATATTGGCATCTCGCGAGCGATTCTTAATGTATTGCAAGTGTTCATAGGCTACGGTAACCACTTTATATCAAGTGAACCGTATGTTTATATGCCTCCCGACGTTGAACAAAAAAAGTTTAACGGGTAATCATTTATGTCTTGCTAATTTTTATAATGTCAATAGAACAGAAAATGTAAAGAAAGTAGCACACGCGAACTTCAGATTCAGTCGCATAAAGAGCAACTGTATTGCTACTATAACTACGACAAAACATGGATATAAACACGACGCGGTATCGACACAGACGCGCACTGTAGTAGATATTTGTAACAGACAGTTGTAACATCTTACATCTATCGAAAAGTCTATCGACAGCCGTCTTTTTTGTCAAAGTCGACCGATAAATCGCGCGTCAACAGCGGTGCTGAATCGACGCAATCGTACGTTTGCATCGATACAGAAGATATACTGATACTATGCAACTGTAGCAATACTGAATGGCTTCTGTCGCACATTGCATAGAAATACTCACGATACGGAACAGAGCCTCAGAGCAGCAAGGACCGTGCTGAATCTACCACGTCTCAGCTAAAATGACCGTAAGGCCAGTGGAGCCAAGGGCATTGGTGTGTTGTCGCACATTGCAAATACGATAAACGGCCAAAAGCAGCGATGCAGATGCGCGTTGACAAGACGCACTACTGAATCGCTGCAAATATCGCGACCAACAAATATAGTATTTATTTGTTCACGGCTTCCACTGTGACTCTTTCTACAGACCGTGGGACATTAAAGAAATCTCTGTAGACGGTTGCTTACATTTAAATATATTTACTCCAATTTTACTAGACATAGTAATTTGGGTTATGCGTTAATATGTCAGCCAATCAGGGAATTCACTAATTGGCTGTTAGTTAATTTGCAGAGTCCATCATGACACCGGGGACACTCTCTATGACTGTGAAACAGTTGGAAAAGTTTCAAAAAGACAAGAAAATAGCGTTAGTAATTTTAAATCTAAAGGGAGCTGTTGATAATATGGTGGCCGGCTATGCTGCATGATTGGCGCTGAGGGGATGCCCTCCTAATATCCACTGGGTGATGAAATCCTACCTAGAAGGGCGAAAAGCTGAGCTATGTCGAAAAGTGTATGACGAAAGTAATGCTTGCGAGGTTGCATCCTGTGAGATCCAGTGGAATGTAATAATGGACAAACTCTTAAAATGACCTTGGTCTTTTCGAGGCATTCCTTCGCACAGCCGATCATCTCAAAACTATAGGAGTTACGACTGAAATCTTTCCGTCACCCACCTTACGAAAAAATTAAACCACTTGGAGTAAGGTCCCAGACCTTACTCCAAGTGTTGTTTCGTTTTTATGGACTATGTATAATTCTTCAGGGTAAAAATTCAGCATTTAGTGATTCATCGATTTCCACCCCAATAACGAATTTTAAAAGAAGAATTTCATCTTCTGTTAAAATAGTAAAAGTGCATAGATTAGTATCGTTGACATTTCGATGAGTCGAATCTTTATATAAAACGATAAAGGAGAAAAATGGAGAAAAATGGAGACAAGGAGAAAAAAAAAATGAAAAGGAAAATCTAGATAGGTAGAGAATACTCATTGTTCTAGACTAATTGATGGTAAGTACCATCAATTAATCATAAGTATGAATGAAAGAAGTAAGGATACTTAATACAAATATTCAAAAGTGTAGAGGTCCTTTTTCACTTTTATGTAAATCTGTAGAGATCCGCTGAACGCTATCAGGGTTTGACTCTCGTTGAATATGTAAATCGCAGGTTAAATTGAAAATACCTTCCTTGACGGCGATTAGATGCACCTTTTTGGGTCAAATATAAGAGGGATTGATGATTATGGGCGAGAAAGGTCAGAGGCTGAATTTTTTGCAGACATAGTTATTAAATTTTTTATTAGGTAGGGCGTCAAAAGCTTTTTAGAAAGTCGGCAAAACACAAGCTACAAATGTGCATATGCTACAGTAATCGCATGAACTAATCGGTAGGAGAAGCACACGATGTAAATTATATCAAATTGCCTGTAAATTTGACTTTCATAAAATAATGTCTGAATCTATTATCTTTAGGTGCTTTCTTGTAATTTTATTTCCAGGGAAGATTACAACAAAGAACTTGTTAGATGCTAATTTAAGTAAAATAGTAATCTACAAGATATTTTGCCAAACGGGATAAATGCTATTAAGGGAGAAATATCAGTGGACTTTACACTGTGTCTTCAGGATCTCGTTGATATTATAAAAGTGTACTTTTTACACAGTTACTGCTAATATAGTTTTTTGTGGCAGAAAATGTGTTACAAGTAAGAGGACTTCTTAAAGCATTCGCTAGGAAGGAATACATGACCAGTTAGAATACTTCTTGAAACGTTGACAATAAAATACATACTTGTATTTTATTGTCAACGCATTTTAATGGCAATGCAATTTTTATACTACTAAAATAGCAAAGAAACGTAGTATGTGCCTAATGACCAATCACCAATCACGCTGGCGATATTATGGGTAATAATAAAAACCGGCCAAGTGCATGTCGGGTCACGCACAGAGTCAACTTTTTTTTTTGACCTGACTATGTAGTTAGCCCCGAGTGGGCTGTTACTACGTCACCGGACTAACAGAGTTATTTGCTAATTATAATTATTTGCTTCGCTTTGGTAAGATTGATGAAAACGGAACCACAGCGCGATGTAATTTGTGAACAGCGCCATCTAGTGCAAAATATCGGAACTAAAATTATGGATGAAATTCAAATAAACTAAAATTGCCTATATATCGCGGGAGAGTTCCACTACTTGGCCAGTCAAATTAGAAACTAGGAAGCAAACCTTTAGTGCAGATAAGTGCAATGTCATATTCTATGACATTTGTAAAAGATTTAGCCGTGATTGTTTTCCTTTTAAATTCATTATATGGATATTACTACCATGATTATTTTTCATTTTTATTTTTACAAATACTTGAGTCTGTATTTACACTTTTAAATATAATATAAATAATATAAATATTTCTCAAACGGACCATTATATCGAAAAATTATCTTCCCAAACCCTCAATATTTTTAAATAAGCTATCTAATGACTACCCACACCATGGGGTGGAAGCGAATAAAAAATTCCATCCCCACTTTACGCGATACCATCAAAAAATTTTTTTTTTCAATATTTTATTCTACCACTTTGTCTGCATAATTAATATACATGCCAAACTACAGCTTTCTAACGTCAAGCGTATAAGAGCTAGGCCGCGGCCAATCACAGGGAGGACCGCAGCAGTCAGAGCAAATAGAACCAGAGCAGTCATCGGTATAAATTTCCTAACGGCAGTCGATGGATGCCGGTCGGCGCTGGTTTTAATGAACTAAACACACAAAGTGGTTTAGACAAAATTGCCTGTTAACCTAACTTTCATAAAATGCCGCCTGAATCTATTTACGATTTTAATATCTATCATAGTCACCCCGTTTTCTTTTACAATAATCTGCTAACAAAGCAGCAATAACCCAGAATTACGAGTAGCAAGCGACATAATCCCGCAAACACAAATTGCTGGTAACGTCAAAACTGTACAACACTGAGATAAAACAAGCGCCGAGTTTGCACAGCTTCCGTTACGGGTCACAAATTGTTTTTGTGGCACTCCTAATTATTTCCACTTGATGACTTTGACGAGGAATAGAAATAACTAGAAACGCTTTCTTGTGTTAAACATCTAAATCATCATTTCAGCCTATATTCGTCCACTGCTGGACATAGGCCTCACTTCTAAAAGCCACTCGCCTCAATTCTGAGCCACCTGCATTCATCGGCTCCCTACAACTTTGACGAATGGTCTCGGCATAGGTCACCCTATCTCAACACATGGGTGTCGTAATAGGCGACTAAGGAAAATATCCAGGAGACGGATCTGCCAGCTGTGGTAACTACGGCACAAACCTCTTAATGAAATATTTATATATCATTTAAGAAATATAAGCAGTGAGCGATAAGTGATGGTAGTCCATTTTGGCATATACTTGTCAACGGTCGCGGTAGACCACGAGTTAGTTAACGTGACTAGTCATTTTGCATCTGTGTGAGTGCGAAGATTTCGAAAGAGTCTTCGAAGTTATCCTACTAATTATATCGTGCTCAGTAGAAGCAGTACTTCAGATATACAAGTCGTATATAGAATACTGTAGTTATCATTGGGCGGGAATACCTGGTTTTCAGCTGAAATCAGCTGTGATTCGGTTATGATAAGAACTATGCGAGTTATTCCCTAGATAGTTAATGTGTTTCTGGGAAAGAGTGCGTTCGCTGGAAAGTTTTTAAGAAGTTCGAAATAGCAGGGTAGGAGCAACACAATCAAATAAATTGGCTATCGGGTGCAACGATAATACGTATCAATCACTTGTATGATTAGGCAATACATCACATCAAGGATCCTGTGTATTTCACTAAACGGATACGAAACAAAACAAACTGAAATATATTGTTCATCATCATTTTGACTCATCATCATCATTTGACGAGCTCGGTGGCTCAGTCGTGAATGACGCGACTTTGACACCAACGCTCGTGGGTTCGATTCCCACACATGGCAAACATTTGTGTGCATGAACATGTCTGTTTGTCATGGTCTGGGTATTTTCTATGTATAATAAGTATGTATTTACAAAAAAAAAAATATTTACGTATGTTTATCAGTTGTCTAGTACCAATAACACAAGCTTCGCTTACTTTGGGGCTAGATGGCGCTGTGTAATTTGTCCGACAATATTTATTTATTTATTTGATGGGTAAACATGTAGTGTAAATGACGTCTGCTTATCGAACTGTACAGACACACTATGTCTGCTTTTAGTGATCATTATTTCAGACCGCATACATAACAGTAACATGGGCGGATTAGGGCATCCCTAGTTGGCGACTCGCACCAAACCACGGTGTCGGTGCAGTCGGTTTTGCGGAAGTAGGGATCGCCACCCACTATATAGCCCCGAATCCGGCGGATCGAGGAGAGCTGAGTTCCATTTACATGGAATGTGAGAGGTGGATTGAAAGATTAAGTGAACAAATCGATATATTTAATGAACGAGAAGTATCTAAATGCTTTGTGTGTAACAGAAACTAAGCGGAAGAGACATGACACGATCTAGTGACATGATGGTGTGTGGTCCAAGATGAGCCGAGAGGTCCCGTACGTGTCGTAGGTGTCGCACTCTCCTCTAGCTGCCGCTCGCAACCATTCCCTAAAAACTTAGAAGTTTTTGGATCGCAAGGAATATTCTGGATTTGAATCTGGCATGGGAAGCAAAACAATTACAAGGCTGTGCTTGGTTTATATGGAGATCAGAGAGTGAACGATTGTCATAAGCACCTTAATTCTGAAGTTCTATAATGGATACAGGAGCCTACAAAGGTTCTACTCTTGAAACGGACCAGTACCTGGTGTTGGTGTACTTTCGAGTGAGTATTCGAGAAATAAAAAATTAGAAAATGAAAGCGTAAGGAGTATGTATGTACCTTTATGTATGACCTTTTTCAACTCGGATGTAGAGGACTCCTGGAAAATTTTGATACACACTTTCGCGCTATCCATCATGGATAGCGCGAAAGAAGCATTTGAATGTACAAAGAGACATGGGGCATTGATGAAGATGATGTCTGGTGAGCCGCGGCGGTAATAAAAAGATAGCAAAAGATTTATGTATCATTTCGACACCTGAGTATGTAAGAAAAGAAGAAAGAAAGGAACCGGCTAACGTATATAAAATGATCATGGAATGTTCAAGAAATGTAGACTGTCACTGCTTATATTTGTGTAAGAATTGCGTCTTGTGGCGCTCGGTTCACTGTGGCTAACACACAAGAGACTTTGTATGAAGATATTTACAGGAAGAGTATTTCATAACCATATGTACATTATAGTAGTTGACTTTTTAGTTACTTAAAAGACTAAGAGAGGTAGGGCCCATCAAAGCAGTCCGTCTGGGAAAATACCTCCACCTCACAGAAAACCGCAGCGAAATACCAAGTCGCTGGAGGGTTGTTGTGTTTCTGCGAGTGAGTGAGGTCACAGTAAGCTCCTAAGGAGTTGCTGTGTTAGCAGCAAAGTGGCATCGTGCGGATGATACTAATGTATTACATATTAATAGGCTACGGTAATCGCTTTAAATCTGGTGGGCCGTTTACTTGTATGCCTCATGACGTAGTATATAAAAAAGCTTTGCTTAAAGAAACAAATAAAAAGTTATTCAAATTAATATTTTCAATATGTTTGCACCTTCTAGTAATTCCGAATCACATTCTCACCCCCAACACTGCGCTTGCCGCATCCACGCCATAAAAATGCAAACTTGTCAACGTGTATTATATCATTTTTATACGTGCCGTAATTATTCCGACGGCGTGACTCCTTTAACCATTAATTTTATTAGGATTACATGGTGGCGTATATTTTTTCAATTAAAAAAAAAATGTTTTACGTTACCTTTTTGTGTCTTGTCTCAGATTTTAGACATGCAAGCTCAACACATTATTAGTTCTTACGATAATCTAAATATAAACTAGCTGAATACCGTGACTCCCGTATGGGCCGCTTTTCCAACTTCTTTTTTTTCTCTGCCTTTTCTTCGGCTTGTAATCATTGTATTTATTTATTTATTAAGGTTTGCCAACAGGTTTTCATCTTACAACAAAACATTTAAATAAAATAAATGAAGATTCAGGACGTAAACCCAATTACAGGCGAACACAACATGCGTTACTAGCCAAAACTAAGTAGAATTGAAAGTACACAGTATTCTAAAATTGTGTGTTTAAAATTGTGAAATATTTATATATTTTTACTCAAATGTAAGGATAAGACTCTTTATTGCAGACAATGAAGTTGTAAAGATGTCCACCTGAGATGTTGTAAATCTTGTTGTGGTTACGGCATATTCTTGGAAGCCAGCTGTGCATGCCTGTATGGTTCTATAAGATCCAACAGCGAATGGCTTATAAATAATTATTCTAGCATTACTACGGGGAACCACAAATTTAATCTGTTCCAATAAGCGTGGGCAGATCTGTCCCTTTAGTATTTTAAAAAGGAACGTTTGGCCGTGATGTTGAATTGGGCTATCAAATACAAAAATAATTTTCCAAATCCGACGGGTAGGTACTTCAAGACAAACGAACATAGTTAATCGATTCAGGCGTTATTTTGTGAAAGTTTATAATAACATTACATGCAATTTGATCTAACTGCATGTAAATAAACAAACTCCTTCGCTTTATATATTAGTATAGATATGTAAAAACAAACATATCAGTACCTTATCTCATCTATCTGTTAACTATTTTTCTATTTATATACAACGCGAAAGTCGAAGGATGTAGAAGCCGAGGTAAGCCAAGACTCTACTATGACCAAATTAATCGTGTTTTATCAGAAGGTGTTTTATTAGAATTTCACAGAAAGCCAAATAACAACTCCCTAGAGGGTTGTTGTGTTCCTGCGTGTGAGTGAGGTCACCAGTAAGCTCCCAAGGAGTTGTTCTGTAAGCAGCAGAGGAGGCAACGCGCGAGTGATATTAATATATCGCAAGCGTTAATAGGCTACGGTACCCGCTTTACGTCAGGTGGACCGCATGTTTGTATGCCTCCCGACGTAGTATTAAAAAAAAATAAGTTAGTGGCCCTCGGGCGGCTTGAAAACTGGCCTCCGCCAATCCGCATTTGAGCAGCGTGGTGAAGTATGCTCTAAACCCCTTCGGTTGAAGAAAGACCCGTATCCGAGTGGGATGAGTAGGGGTTGATGTGGTATGGCCGACTTTCGACCAACAAGGGGAGGATCACTACTATTTTAAAATATATTTCTACTACCATTCACAAGTGAGGTATTTATTTTTTTATTTTTTTCATATTAAATGAAGACATGATATTAATGCTGTTGTCTTTACTACCGGTAGTGCGTACACGGCACTATCTTTAAAAAGAAGGTACTTACATATACATAATGACCTAAAAATGATTACAATGATAATCCAGTGGATAAAGAACACGTCTATTGTAATATTGTAATTGTAATATTGTCGGACAAATTACACAGCGCCATCTAGCCCCAAAGTAAGCGAAGCTTGTGTTATGGGTACTAGACAACTGATAAATATACGTACATACATTTTTTTTTTGTAAATACATACTTATTATACATAGAAAATACCCAGACCAATACAAACAGACATGTTCATGCACACAAATGTTTGTACTGTGTGGAAATCGAACCCACGAGCGTTGGTGTCAAAGTAGCGTAACAACGCGTTTCACCACTGCGCCACCGAGCTCGTCAAATTGACCAAATGGTTCCGGGTTCGAATCCTGGCATGTACTACTAAATTCGTGTTTTCGGTTTCATGTAGGTATATTATGTTTAAACCAAGACTAAACTGCCATGACCAAATTGGTCGTGTTTTATGAAGAAGGTGATGTCAAGAGTCCTAGAAACCGGCGGCGTGCATGAAAAGAGTTATGAATGTTAAATAAGCGAGTGAAGTGTGTAAGGACCGCGTCTTATGGCGCTCGGTCCTCTCTGCCTACCCCGCAAGGGATTTGGCGTGAAGCTTGAAAGACGTGTGATCTAAGGAAGGTCTGGTTTTCCCTCTAGGAGGTCAGACGGCCGTTGCTCTATCTAAAAATGAGTATCCTTATCAAATCCTTAAGCTTAGGTAGCGGACCCTGCTAATCCTAATGCATTACGAAACGAGATAGCACTAAGAATAAGACTAAAAATGAAACTTCTTGTTGCTGTTGCTTATTATAAAATTTTAATACTTAAATTTAAGGGAAACTCCCTTCTTCGAAATCAATCATTAGGGTTCCGTACCCAAAGGGTAAAACGGAACCCTATTACTGAGGCTCCGCTGTCCGTCCGTCCGTCTGTCACCAGGCTGTATCTCATGATCCGTGATAGTTAGACAGTTGAAGTTTTCACAGATGATGTATTTCTGTTGCCGCTATAACAACAAATAATAAAAAATAGAATAAAATAAATATTTAAGGGGGCTCCCATACAACAAACGTGATTTCTTTGCTCATTTTTGCTCGATATTGATAACGGCAACAGGTAGACGCTTGAAATATTCACAGAATATTTAGTTATATATTCACTTTAAGAATAAATAATTAAATTAAAATAAAACAAATATTTAAGGGGGCTCCCATACAACAAACGTGATTTTTTTTGCCATTTTTATAGATAATGGTACGGAACCCTTCGTGTGCGAGTCTGACTCGCACTTGGCCGATTTTTAAATTAACCATACTTTATTACAACACACTAATATCTTCATATAGGCAACTTTATGGCCTATACTAGGTCTTGTGAATAGGTCAAAAAATATATGTGTTATCAAATAGGCCTTTTCTGTATTTAATTTATCTAATTCATAAATAAATACTTTAAGGTTATTCTCCCCTAATCCATAAGATAGCTTGGCGTTGAAGTGAAAAGGGTCCACTCAATTTCCGTTCGATTTGAATGTGTGTCTCCTCTCTTTCTTACATTAAAGATATCACGTCGGCGAGACAAGGATGAAAATAAAACTTAATTCTGAAGCAAAAGATAGGGCGTCAGGAACATTCCCCATTAACATAGTTGCGTGGAAGTTCGTTCTGTAAAATGTGGAAGTTGCCGAATTATTTTACATCATACCTTTGCAATATACCTTCGTGTATACTGATTTATCTAAGTATTTACATAAGCACAGTGTATGAGAGTGTAATTTCATAGATCAGGACAGAACAGGGAGTTAAATCACATTGATGTGACTTTAATAATTTTGTAGTATTTATTTTACCACAAGCATACGGCCTGCCTGATGGTAAACCGTCACCGTAGCCTATGGAACATTAGCAACACCAGGGGTGTCACTCATGCGTTGCCGACCCTCTAAAAAACTCTAAGAACCCCATGCTGTCCCTTGGGAAAACCTCGGCTGGAAGTTCGTTCCACAATTTGAGAATTCTCGGAAGAAAACTTCTCTGGAACCGCACAGTACGCGGCCATTACGGTTTCAGCGTGTGAGGTTTAACTCCCCATCGTCGAGCGGTGCGATTATAAAAAAATGCTGTCAGCATCATATCGAACAATTCTTCAGGACACAACCCGTTGCACAATCGGTAGAACACACAAAGGGAGGCAAACTCTGTACTTAAACTTTAGGGTACCGTGTGTAAAGATCGTCGATAATTCTCACAGCTTGTCTCAACCGAATCACACACATCAATTTTGTAGTGAGTACCTAGAGATACCTACGCAATAATTTTGTACACAAGTAAGGTACCTTTTTGTAACTAGACTCTAAAAAGTACATTATTTTAAGAACCGTAGTAATATCAATGAAGTAGAAGACCAGTAAAAGCCTAGTGGATAAAGAACCACCCAATTGACAAACCGGTCGTCGGTTCGACTCCTAGCATGTACCAGTAAATTACAACATTTTTTTTTAATATATGGCAATAGTGTTGCTACTTTATGCTAGTGTCAAGTCTTCAGTTTAGAACCATATCAAAATCTTAATTCTATGTTCCAACTTCAGGAACTGTGCTGAAAAAATACTTGGGAAGGGTACCCAGACGCAATCAAGTTTAAATACCACCCGTAAAACGATAGTGATGTTTACAAGGTTTTCTTGATAAACTTATTCACGTCTTCCAAAAAGTGCATAAATGTGTTATGTTTGAGTTTTTTCAGTGCTGTATAATTTCACTAGCACTTATGTTACAAAATACTATCGAAATTGTCACACAAAACTAATTTTATACTGAATTGTAAAAATTTCAAATAAAACAACCATGTCACTAATCAAAAGCGCGGGTTAAATTTTCTCATCGGTGAGTCTCTCTTTTCCTTGTACTTGACACACTCCATCAACAAATGGTGGACGTCCTCTACTACCCCAATTAGGTGAGTCCCACTTTTTTAGAAATCCAAACTTACTTGATGCCTAGTGTTCATAGCTAACTTTACAATAACATAGAATAATCATTTGTTACATTTTGAGAACAATCTACTAGACCATATCGTTCTGAGATGACATTGAATTTTAGAGTGATAAAGGGCTTTCTTCGGTGACTATACCTTTAGATACTTTTGGTGTGATACAATAACGTGTTTATAGATCGGAGTCCATTATCAGATATTTTTACTTCATCCAATCGTGTGGTTACTTAGTGTAAAAGGGTAGTTACAATGTAAAATGTGAATGTTTTTGTACATTTTATATGCTTCGTGATGATAGAATTTCATTGCAAGAACTATCCTTCATTGCCGCCTCTGCTGCTGCTAGCACAGTAACTTCTTAGGCACATATTGGCAACTTCGCTCAATCGCTGGAACATAACAATCCCGGAGGGTGGTTGTTATTCAGCTACAGTTTTCTGTGAAGTGAAGGTACTACTCAAGACGAGCTGATTTGCTCCCTATCTTTCTTCAATTCATTATGAAAATAACTTTAAAATAGTCATCATCTGTAGCTTCCCAGGGGATCTATTCAGAATTTACATAGGTATATAAGGTCCCTCGCGAGAAAGGCAGATGAGAATAGAGCGGCAAATGTTCCTTATACATCAGCTCATTCTATGACATTCATAGCTCATCATGGTATGGCGTAAAATGTAAGTACATTTTGTACAACGTGATGTCGCTACAAGTAACACAATATCAACTCTCGTAACATTTTTGTTCACACTAACAAATTTAGAACAAACTTAATTCAATTTCACTTGGGGAACCAAACTGATTGCGTACCCTATTTTATTACAAATATTACAATTACTATTTCCATCAAAGACCCATTGAATATACAGGTTGTAACAAACAAAATCAAAATCGAATTACGCCCTCTGAGTTCTTTGACCCAACCGTTCCCGCTAATTCGTAATTACAATTCATAGGGCCATAAAACGTTTGCAATCGGCACACTCGCCGGACTTCATCTAACAGAAGGCAATTTAGTTAATTGGGAACGACTTTATTTGCTTTTTATGTCTTTTTCCTTTTTTTCGGGTCTAAATCGGATGTCGTGGTATTTGCTGATCGTCAAGAAATTGAGTGAAAAAATCCAATATTCACTTAGGAAATAGGTCCCGCGAATGGAGTTTAAGATGACGATGAAAATTCTGTTTATATTAGGAAGGATACTAACTACTTAATTTGTGTAAATTAAAAATAAATTTAGTTCCATTGACAGTCTCCTTTGTTACATTACGTATAAGGTAAAAGCATTAGAGTACACAAATCACACAATCAAATATGTCGCATTCAATTTTCGGTCCCGAAATATAGTATAATATTATACAATTAATAGTAGATACATCTGTTAGTGTGGTCATCAATGGCAGAATTGTGGACAAAGAACCGGCTTATTAAACGATCTGTCCATGATTCGAGTCCTGGTGGGGGCATGTACCATTACATTCGTATCATGTTATTAATTATCACTTGCTCTTCAATGAAAGAAATCAGCGTGTGGAAACCCAGGAAATTATATTTCCTTATTATATTTTCAAAAGACTGTGGAATTGTGATGGCAGTCACTCCGTGTAAAAAATTGTAGGTAACGCTATAAAGTCGTTAGGTTGAGGTGGCGGACCGCCAATCCTAATGGATTAATAATTGGCATAACGATGGTAATAAGAAAATATCGATTAATGTGGTGCACTTATAAGTATAAAACTGAAACTTATGAAATATCTCTATTTATTAGAAATATACATATAAAATGGCCATAAGAATCTACCAAAACAACCAAAGAAGACCAAAACAGCAAATTATGGCAGAAGGTAATATTGTTATTTTTGTTGTTGTGGCAATCGGTTCTCAATTGTAGACTATTTTTATAGTTATCAAAAGCTTAAGAACGTTTCATGCATATTTGCTGCTCAAAATATTCTATTAAAAGTAAAACCACTCCAGAATGGCGTTTTATTTTTTTTAGAGAAATTTTGGAGAAAAATCTATTGTTCGGCGGTTGTGATGATAAATTTCAATCATAATTCCAACGATATTTGATTTTTACTACTACACTTTATTAGTCAAACAAGAAACAAATTAAATATTTGGTTTGACTTTAATAATTATATAGGCTTACACTTAGGCTATACAAAAATACTTATTTATATAGATATATAGATAAGAAAATATATCTATAATTGCACTGCACACGAAATCCGTTTTTACGTTCCTCTGCATACAGTCAGATAATATTTTTAACGCCATCTACCGGCAATACAGTGAGACATTTAATATCATGTCGATGTGCAAAGTAGGCCGAAAGTAACAATTTATTTGTTTAAAACGTTACAAATTGTTTAAACAAAAAGAGCTGGAAGTGATTTGTGTCCACATTTTAACGTTTTAGTTACCTCACTTATATTCTTAATAATCATAATAAGGTTAACAAGGAAGTCTAAATGTGAAAATATCTTCAATTCTCCGCCTAACAAAAGATCAAAAAGCATAAGAAAGACATTAAACTGTATTCAGTGAAATTTCAAAAACAATTTTGTATGTACAGGTAAAGATGCCCAAATGCCTTGTTAACACCGTGTTTTTATAGTTTCCCATTACCCTCGCTAATCCGGCGATGCAGGTCCCAAATTACCCTAATGTGCTATTAGAGTACAGTTACGCTGTATCGGGTCATAATTACGAATTAGATTACTATATGCTAATAAACATTTTAGATATAATGTAGATTAAGCTTTTGTGGGTTAATGCCATACTATCATTTTAGTGGACTGTAGATTTTTTGGAATGATCACGTGTCCTTCGAGTCCCCTAAAATTACTAGTTCTAAATAAAATGGACGTTTTTGTCTTACAGTTTGGTCTAAAAATCGAAAGCCGTAATTTTATAATCTCTAATATAAAATGTACTAAAATCTACTGGCATACGTTTTGAATCATGGTTTTCATAGTACTCCCCCATCTTGTTTGCCCAATGCTACAGTGTTTTCTCATAATCCCAGTGTGTAATAAAAAGAGTGCAGACAGTGCCTGCTATAATGAAGGGCAGCCACCCTGCGAGCTGTAGAGTCGAGTTTTCACATAATCGAGAATCCTTTGAGTCACCTAAAAATACTAGTGCTAATTTTATCTAACATAAAATGTACTAAAATATTTTATCATA
Organism: Pyralis farinalis; assembly: GCA_947507595.1. NCBI lineage: Eukaryota > Metazoa > Arthropoda > Insecta > Lepidoptera > Pyralidae > Pyralis > Pyralis farinalis. The sequence goes on along the minus strand of OX382260.1, from coordinate 32,439,947 downwards.
CGTTCTGAATTATGGTTTTCACAGTATTCCCTCGTCTTGATTGCCCAATACTACAGTGTTTTTTTTTTATATTCCCGGGGGAAGATAGAGTCCAGTCCATGCCTTCTATAACGAAGAGCAGCCACCATGCGAGCTGTAGCGGTGGAGGCTAACTAAGCTCCAAAAGCGAGCACAAATGCCTGACCTCCGTTACTCAGAGGCGAGGGCGATGTACTTCTCGCAGAATCGAAGACATTTGCAGATATCTGTTCTTTACACTCTTGTGCGTTTTTACTTTTGTGAATCAAAATTAGTAATTATAAATAGTAGAGCCTATGAATTAGTCCACGAGTATGAGAAGTAACAATAGTACATTGAAACAGGTTTGTTACCTTAATTTTTTGTAGCTTAGAATAAATGAATGTATTAAGTGTTAACACAAACAAATTTAGGATAGGCGATATCCTAAATTATTTATTCCTAATTTTCGTCAACAGTTTGCATGTCACTGATAAATTAGAGCTTAAATATGTGTAAATACGTGCGATACGCAAAATTTGTGGCGTAACACATGTAGGCCGTATTGTTAGAAACAGAGATGGTCTAAAAGAGAATGTCCGTGTTAAATAAGAAGAGGCATGCTCTATTGGTTCGGACATGTAGAAAGAATGCAGGAAGAAAGATTTATTTATAGTAGAAGGATGTAGAAGTCGAGGAAGACCAAGACTTACCTATCATGACCATATTGATCATTGTGAAATGAAGGTGATGGTGAGGAGCCTTAGAAACCCGCGAGCGAGCATGAGAATAGCAATGTATGTTAAAAAAGCGAGTGAGTTTTGTATGGATCAAGTCATGTGGCGCTTGGCTGTCTCTGCCTACCCCGCAAGGGATTTCGCGTGAAGTTATAGATTACAGATAGATAGCTATAACGAATTGTGCTCTACTAGTGATACAAAAGGAAAAGGCAGATTTTCTGTTAATCAAAATGCATTACACATATTTTTCTACACCCCATTCTGATTACGAAATATCTACCATTAAATTAAAAATATGTAGATTTACTGCAGTAAAAACAAGTACATTTCTGAAAGTGAAATTCTCAATAAACTCGACTGGTGATTTACTACCATAAATAAAGGATGTTCGTGTAGAGACTCATTACGAAACTTGGTAATTGAAATGGAGTATAAGCGCCTACCTTTCAAGTCAATTAGGCTATTTTTTTTCCGGATTTTTTTTATACAACGTCCAAGCATGCAAGCATATGGCACGCCTGATGTTAAACCGGTTACCGCAAGAGGAATTGCTTGTACGTTCTAAGCTCATAAGAGGTCTGCTGATAACACAGCAATCCTCTAGGAGCTTACTGGTGCTAGTTAATAGATTCAGGCGTTATTTTGCGAAAGTCAAATTTACATGCAATTTGATCTAACCTGCTTTGTGTGCTTCCGCCACCAATTAGTTCGTGCGGCCTAGCGCCGGCCGGCACCCACCCACTACTGTTAGTACATGGTACATGCCGACGCTGCATGGCTGCTCCGGTAGTCTCTGCCTCGGTGACTCAACCGATCCTAATGGATTATGAAATGGGATGGGACGCAAAGAAGATGTTTATGATTATATGAACGCTATTAGAGAATAATTATCATAAAATTAGAACGAAATACCAAAATAAAAATAACGAAGACACAGATTTGCAATTCCTGCTCCTAAATCCAAATCCCAATTGCGGCGTTGTTCAAATAGACAGTTGACATATAATATGGTTTATGAATAATTTTTATTACGTAATATCATAACGATCTTTTGGTATTTGAAATAATAATAGTCGATATTAGTTTGTCTGTGCAAATTTATGACTTTTATTCTACTTAGAATTCTAAATTCTTATTGAGATTTCTATAGAGCTGTAACTGTAACATTTCATCAAAAAAAATATCATTACGTTGAGTTAGAATTCAAAATATTTAGCATTCGAAAAAAATAACAATCAAAAATTGGAATTTCAGCAATATGTCAATTGAATTTTCGGTCCAATGAAAATATAGAAAATAAAAAAAAATACTAAACGTTTTCAGTATATTAAAATTCGTACAAAACTTCTTCGCCGATGTATAACAGTTACCGTAGACCACAAATCCTTGCGATACATTAAGTATCACTCGCGCGATACCACCTCTGCTGTACTAGGAGTACTACACTAACATAGTAACTCCTTAGGAGCTTACTGGTGACCTCGCTTACGAGCAGCTACACAACAACCCTCCAGGGAGTTGTTGTTTGGCTGCGGTTTTCTGTGAGGTGGAGGTACTTCCCCAGACGGACTGTTTTGATACCCTGCCCTACCTCTCTTCAGACCAAGACAAACAGACATATTCATGCATACAAATGTTTGTCCTGTGTGAAAATCGAAATCACGAGCGTTGGTTTGACACCAAAAAACCAAGTCGGGTTATTGACCGCCGAGCTGTCTGTCTGGCCATAAATACTGTTACAATTAAAAATAAACAAAATATTACATTTGAATTTGGAATCTGTCATTTTTATATGATTGTTCATTGTATTTTCTCATTTTGACGCCAATACATTGTACAATATTTTGCGATATTAAAATGTAGTGGGGTAATAAAGAGAACCGAATCGCTGTGATTGCATTACACAAAGTAGGTATGGAGCCAAATGCAATTTTTATAACTCTCCATATGCTTGGTATTAGTAAAATGTTTGTGTACCGGGCTACTAATAGGTACAATGAGACCTCCTCTATTTGTGACAGAAAAAGATCTGGCCGTCCACGTAGTGTTCGTACGAAAAAGATGGTCAAAGCGGTAAGGGAAAGAATTCGAAGAAATCCTGTCCGAAAGCAAAAGATTTTATCTCGGGAGATGAAGATAGCACCTAGAACCATGCCGCGTATTTTAAAAGACAATTTAGGACTTGCAGCCTATAAGAGACGTACTGGTCATTTCTTAACTGATGATTTAAAAAAAGAATAGGGTGGTAAAATCGAAACAACTACTGAAGCGGTACGCAAAGGGAGGTCACAGAAAAATTTGTTTACGGATGATAAAATTTTCACAATTGAGCAACATTTTAACAAACAAAATGACCGTGTTTATGCTCAAAGCTCTAAGAAAGCTTTCCAATTAGTCGACAGAGTGTAACGTGAGCACTATCCGACTTCAGTGATGATTTGGTGGGGTATTAGCTATGAAGTAGTGACTAAGCCATACTTTTGTGAAAAAGGTATCAAAACATCCGCATAAATGTATCAAGATACCATTCTTGAGAAGATAGCGAAGCCCCTTAACAACACCATGTTCAATAACCAAGAATAGTCCTTCCAGCGAGACTCGGTGCTCGGTCATAAAGCTCGGTCTACGCAGTCTTGGTTGGAAACGAACGTTTCGGACTTCATCAGAGCTGAAGACTGGCCGTCGTCTAGTCCCGATTTTAATCCGCTGGATTATGATTTATGGTCAGTTCTAGAGAGTACGGCTTGCTCTAAACGCCATGATAATTTGGAGTCCCTAGAACAATCCGTACGATTGGCAGTGAAGAATTTTCCCATGGGAAGAGTACGTGCTTCTATTGATAACTGGCCTCAACGTTTAAAGGACTGTATGGCCGCCAATGGAGACCACTTCGAATAAGCTTTTTATATTTTAAATTGTTTTATATTTATGTATTATACTAACACACTGTAAAAGCAATGAATGTTATTTGCAATAGATTTTTTTTCTTTGTTTCAGTATTTATGGCAAGACTAGGTATATATAGTAATATCTTTACGCTAAGCCTCTTACTACATCCATACGTAATATAAAAAAAAAACGACCGAGTTTAAAACCTTTGCAAGTCGATGATAAATGACCTGAGGAGTGAAAGTAGCGATAAAAGATTTAGCATGTATTATACTGTATTGAAAAATGACGTCACTCAGTCGTTCAGTTCACGTTTCGACCCAGTTGCCTTTTGTCTCGACCGCATTCAGTAACTTGTCATACCCTAATGTAATTTATCAAGTCGTCTGACGCCAGTTCGAGGACTGCCTTTTAAATTTTAGACATGCTACCACGGAAATTGGATTATAATTAGTCGCTTTGAGCTAAAATGAAGATTTTCTGTACTTTATGAAATGGAAATTTGTTTACTTTCTAAATATATAGGGTCTAACAAAATTAACTCTACAAACTTCGCATAAGTAACGTATATGTTGAACTCATTACGAAAAGCTACGAATTTTTCTAAATAATGGCATCAATAGCCATAGCGTGAATTATGCTCAGCTAAACGTAGACTTCTTAGATCTTTTTTTTTATACAACGTCGGGAGGCATACAAGCATACGGCGCACCCGATGCAAAGCGGTTACCGCAATCTATGAATGCATGTATTACAATACATTATATATCACTCGCGCGATGTCCCTTCTGCTGCTAACACAGCAGCTCCTTAAGAGTTAACTGATGATCACAAGACACGCAGTGATCTTTTCCTTCAGCACCGAGTAATTGCTCGGTGCTGAAGGAAAAGATCGTGAGGAATCTCGCGCGTCCAAGAAATTATATTTCGATAGACAATGGCCTAACCTAAGAAAGATCTGGCTTTCTCTCAGGGTTGCGGAGGTCTGACGGCAGTCCCGCCATGTCTAAATCAGTACCTTCGCCAAATATTTAGGTTTAGGTACGGAACTCCGCCAATCCTAATGGATTAGGAAACGGGATAATGCTAAGAAGATGAAGACTTAATAGAACTTCGTCCCACACTGCGTGTACCAGTACGGGGACGCCATTCGAAAACCTTTCTTCACCAGCGGTTTTCGGTTCTATGAACTATGTGGCTGGCCTACTGCTACTTCAGCTTGCTTGTCCTGTGCGCTATGTCAGTTACCTTAGTTCCGCTGCGGACATCCTCATTTCTGATTCTGTCATGCAGAGACTGTAATGTATAGGTACATTTTTTTTATTACAGTGTACATATAAGCATACGGCGCACCCGATGCAAAGCGGTTACCGTAGTCTATGAACGCTTGTATTACAATACATTAAGTATCACTCGCGCGATGTCACTTTTGCTGCTAACACAGCAGCTCCTTAGGAGCTAACTGGCAATCTCACTCACACGCAGGAACACAATAACCCTCGAGAGGGTTGTTAGCCGGCTGCGGTTTTCCGTGACGTAGACGACTTTCCCAGACGGCTACTTTTATGTGTCATACGTCTCTTAAAACATTCAGACCAAGACAAACATGTCTGTTCATGCACACAAATGTTTGTACTGTGTGGGAATCGAACCCATGAGCGTTGGTGTCAAAGTAGCGTAACAACGCGTTTCACCACTGCGCCATCGAGCTCGAAAGTAACTCTGTGAAGTTGTTTGTGTAAACCAATGAATTAATTTGAAATATTTTAGTATAGATTGCACAAGACTCAGAAGAGAAGGACTAAGGTAACCTTTTGTCACGGAAAAGGGGTATTTAAAAAAAGAGGCAAGGATTTCACTTACTGTATGTAAGCGCTTATTTTTGATGCGATAACGTCTTATAAATGAACGCCGGCAGCACGCACGAAATAGTGTCACGTTCCGCCTGAGCCGAGCGTGCAAGCGAGAGCGCGAAACAAGCGATAGAGAGGCACGATCGGCCTAAGCGTTGGTCTACACATACACGTGAACTGTTTTGTCAACTGCTGAATGTTTTCTTATGACCTCATCACGTAAAATTATCGTCCGTAAACCGACTTTATAGACAACTAATTTTTTTCTACTGTACAATGTCAACCAGTGACATCACTCAAAACTCTCTGTACAAATAATGCCAATTTACTCACTCACACACACAAACGTATTATTATTTGATGAATAAGTGTATTTCAGATTAGAAAAAAGTTGATTTAATAACTTCGCTTCATTATTTCAAAATTACACTTGAATAATTCATGAGGGGAGCTAAAAGCATCCACTGAAACATACACAATGATGAAAATGAATTCTAAGAAAATGAAATGCTTTTGTTATATTTTCTTTACGAAATAACAGTTGGATTATTATATTAAGATTGCATTTTATAAATAAATAAATTATTACATGTATTATTTTAAATATTTCCTAAGTAAACTAGTATATTAAGACTTATTTCGTTCAGTTTTCAAATCAAATGTATGTTAAAAATACAGAACACAAATAGATTCATATAGAGAACTTTCTGAGAGTGTAGCTCTTGCTTTGTACGACATAAGACAGATAGCATAACATAGCTCGGTGGCTGAGTCGTGAATGACGCGACTTTGTCACCAACGCTCGTGGGTTCGATTCCCACAGATGGCAAACATTTGTGTGTATGAACATACCAGTTTGTCTTGGTCTGGATGTTTTAAGAAAGGTAGGGCGCATCAAAGCAGCAGCAAATCTGGGGAAGTACCTCTACCTAACAGAAAAGCGCAGCCAAATAACAACTCCCTAGAGGGTCGTTGTGTTTCTGCGTGTGAGTGAGTCACCAGTAAGCTCCCAAGTGCTCCCAGTTGCTGTATAAGCAGCAGATGAGGCATCGCGCGAGTGATACTTAATATATCACTACCGTTAATCGGCTACGATACCCGCTTTACATCAGGTGGGCCGGACGCTTGTATGCCTCCCGGCGTAGTATAAATATATATATATATATATATTAAATCCATTTAAACACACACAGAAATCCCCTTCAACATCGACGAAGTCATTTAATAGGAGTTCAGTGACTTAACACCGAAGAAATATATACAGAAATATATGCAAGACAAGTTGAAGTGTCCGCGTGGACGCAATGGCAAATAAAGAATTTTATCTTTTTTGAAAGAATGGTTTTGACGAGCTCGGTGGCTCAGTCGTAAATGACGCGACTTTGACCCCAACGCTCGTGGTTTCGATTCCCACTCAAGGCAAACATTTGTGTGTATGAACGTGTCTGAAGAGAGGTAGGGCAGGGTATCAAAACAACCCGTCTGGGGAAGTACCTCCACCTCACAAAAACCGCAGCCAAACAACAACTACCTGGAGGGTTGTTGTGTAGCTGCGCGTAGGCGAGGTCACCAGTAAGCTCCTAAGGAGTTACTATCTTAGTGTAGTACTCCTAGTACAGCAGAGGTGGTATCGCGCGAGTGATACTTAATGTATCGCAAGGATTTGTAGTCTACGGTAACTCTTATACATCGGCGAAGAAGTTTTGTACGAATTATACCGAAAACGTTTAGTATTTTTTTTTTTATTTTCTATATTTTCATTGGACCGAAAATTCAATTGACATATTGCTGAAATTCCGATTTTCAATTGTTATTTTTTTTCGAATGCTATATATTTTGAATTCTAACTCAACGATTAACCGCAGCTATAGATGCCAGATGTTTTATTTTCTAAAAAAAGTATCCCATATTATAAAAAGACAACATTTCAAATGACAAATAATTAAAATTCATAATGTTTAAATAAATATAGTAGTCAGTATAAATCAATAGTTTACGTGGCTTATTTTTTAATTGTTCCGAATTTATTTTTCAATAAAAATGTGCAATTTGATACATAGATGTTTTATTTTTACAAGGAAATCTAAACTACCCTCCGCGGCAAAGTTGTTTTTGTGTCTTTATTACTATCGCTAGGGCAAACTCAAGTTCAGGAACTGGAGTTCGTTCGTTGGCTCGTGAATCGTGTTTTGGTCACAAGGAAACCTAACGAACGCAATCTACCGACCGTGGTCATGTTGTCTTTGTTGTAGCGGAGTCTTGGCCCCCGAGCCCACTTGGCAGGGGACTCTGCCCCCCCCCCCCCCCCTCCTTTTTTTGGTATTTTTGTCTTGTCACCCCCCCTCCTCCTTTTCCTACCTTTTTCGATTTGTAAATGATAGTAAATGAAAATTTGTGTAAATAATAATATGGAAAAGTTACTTCTATATTTAATACTTCTAGAAATTAAAATGATCATTAGTAAAAAAAAATTCAAATTCAATAAAAGTTATGGTGCAAAAACATTACAAACATACATACTTCAAACCTGAAAACATTACATTCCTTTTTATCATGGAAAAAGAATTACAAAAGAAGTGAAATCCTAACAAAAACATTCACGTGAAGTAGCAGTAGCTTGCCAAAGCTGATAAGATCACAGCGCTTTCAGTACCTAAGTAGACTGAAAAGATAACAGATCTCATGTAGAGCCAAGTCTACTTACTTAACTCAACAATGCCTATCATTCTATAAGCCCTACATTTCAGTAAAAAATAATGACTAATGATATTTCGTATATTTTGGAAACAGCTCTAACTTGGTAAATTTTTACATTTAGATAAGATTTTGCTTTCAAGTTTATAATTATATCTTTTCTGAAAAAACACAATTACTTCCTAGGAACAAAGTTTTTACTGAAATCTGTTACAGAATCATACGCGTATAGTTCATAATAGAAGAATACCATTGTAGTGTAAATAAGCCAACGCGACACATTTCTACGAGCTCTGTCATTCGGCTCAGTGATGAATGACGCGACTTTGACACCAACGCACGTGGGTTCGATTCCCACACAAGACAAACATGAATGTGTGCATGAACATGTGTATTTGTCTTGGTCTTACCCGTCGAGGCCCGCTATGTACTTTTTACACGCATACCGCCATAAGCCTGGTCATATATGACCTATGTTGGTGCTCAAGGGGTTAAGAGAGGTAGGGTGCATCAAAGCATCCCATCTAGGGAAGTACGCCCACCTCACAGGAAACCGCAGCCAATTAACACCTCCATAGAATTTGAAACGTTTTTGAATACCACTAAACAAGCGTACAACCTGTCTGATAGTTCTGCACTGCGTTTTCTGGTTCTATAGTCAGAAACCACGTTTCTGTGCCGGAAGTGATTACTGGCAAGACACACGACTTGAGATGTCGAGTTATTTTGGCTTAAAAAATCTTTTGCAATTTCCCAAATACCGCCCATACGTTAGTGAAATTTCCGCATACGGAAGGAACGCTATGATAAATTCCTCATGCATGAATTCATCTGCATGATTAAGTTTAACCCTTGGTTCTAAAAGTATAGACTTCCCGTTTTCAAGTCGGTTCAAAAATAATATATTACAGGGATACATAGCGTTCATAAGTTGCTCAAGAGGCCTTAGTTGTTTAGAGCCGAGCGTGCAACTCGAGCCAGCGTTAAAAAGGCGGGGGCGGTCGAGAGCCCACTCAGCCGTATATTGCGCTTTTCGCCCCAACAAAAAATGGAAACCTCCACTTATTCCTGTAGAGTTTCTATTCATATAATTTGTGGGTTCGAGTTTGAACTTGTTCGACTATTGTTTTCGTTAATTGCTGTGTAATTCTCGAATTGTTTGGTTGTTTAAAGGGAAGTTAAATACGATTTCAGCGCGTTATTTAGCGAGACGTTTTATAGCTTTATTTAATTATTAAGAGTTGTATTATGTAAAGGATAAGATAAGTTTCATTCAATATCTTCCAAGGTCATGTTCCACCTGCGCAGTCCACTTCGGTGGACTATGAGCATTTTTTATTAGTTGTTCATGTAAATGAACCAAGTCAATTTTAATTGTCAGTCGTTCACCTATAAAAATGGAAACCCTAATATTTCTACTATAGGCACTTTAATTCTACAATGGGTGCTAGTATTGGCTAATTTAGCACATTTATCGCTAAAGGTTCAATTTCAGCAAATGACATACATTTGTGTACAAAATCCTGATTTTAATTATAATTACATATTTATTTACTGCCCTAAAGGCAGTAATCTAGTGCCCATGATACTATATTTATAGTATATATTGAACGCGGTCGCGATGAAAGCGTTGAATAAAATCAGCGCATTTCGTTTGTAGAGCGAGTTCGCAATGATGATGGAATAGGAATGAAAGTTGATCTGAAGGAGTCAGTATTATAATAACACTGATACTCTCAGATTCAGAAGAGATCGTTAGATCTGAAGATAGAGAGTTGATATGCAAGAGAGTATCGATCTTATTTTAACACCCATATGAACTTTCAGATAAACTACTACAGACAGAAACATGTGCGCATGTTTCACCTAGGTAAAATGAGATGGACTATAGATAATAAAAAGAGTTCTTGTTCCACCGAGGTTACGGAATCATTATGCAATAAATTTTACGTAACGCTCTATTTCAATTTCGACCGCATTTATTCTACTTTTATGATCTCTCTGAAATACCCAGCTCTCGCTTCCATAAGTAATCGTTGAGACCAGCATTGTATTGCGTATAGCGAGCTGTGTGTGCCTTCTATCTCAAGTTTTTACTGCCGAGAAGTTTTCCCAACGCTACATTTACACTATTCCCAGCACTCACCGGCCTTTCCACATCAGCTGTGTACTTTTCATCACTGCTGAAAGTGCGTCCAAGATATACAATCTCGTCCACTTGTTTCAACCCTTCATTATCAACGGTAATCCTTACATTGGTTCTGGTTTCTTCTCTTTCAAATACCATTATTAGCGTTAGCCTTTCTCCATACAATTGTCATTCATTATTGTGACCAGTGTTAGCAGTTCAGATGGTGTTTCTACTAATATCACGGCATCGCGTGCATATAGCACTAGTTCACCACTAGGTTACTCATGCGCAATCCTACATTCATTGGCCTTATTCTCTGTAGACAACTGTCGAGATTCAGAATAGCTTTGCAAACTGCATGCAGTTCTGTTTGACGCCCATTTTAACATCAAACCAAGGTGACATGCTGCCATCTATCCACACACATGCTGAGCGATTCTTGTAAGTAGACTGCACAGCACGGAGCAGTGCACCGTCAATTCTATTCTCAAGATCCAAAAATCGCCGAAAACCTAAGGTCTATGGCCAGATGCTTCTCCACATATTTTTCAGCGAGAATAATTGATCCGTATATCCCCTTCCATTTCGGAATCCTCCCTGTGCCTCTAACAGTATTTCATCAGATTTCACCCTCATTCTTCTTTTAATTACCTTTGCATATACTTTTGCTGTTAAGCTGATCAAACTGATGAATATAGCTGGCGCAGTCTATGCGCGACCCTTTGTCTTTGGAGAAGGGCATGCAGGCATTGCTACTTTCCATAAATTTTCGATGGTAAGCAGGAAATAGTACATGTAGGCGAACTTTGGTTAGAAAGGTAGTAGTAAGTTATAATACATTTACTATAATTATAGTTAGTCTAACGATCACAGAAATAAATGAGTGATGACGCTAGTTGTAATAATGAATAACAGACTTGTTACTATTATTATAACTAGCGTCATCATTATTAAGATCAATTTATTAAGAAAATAAAAGACACTCTTACTAAATTTCTAACTAGATGTGTCCGGCACCGCTTAGCTGGGCGTCCCATCGTCTAAACCTTCTCGGTAACGTGTTGAATATAACCCATAAGTTTCATCCCAATCGGATGAACGGTTGCAAAGGCTGTAACGGATATAGGTACAAACATTTTTTGTGTTTTATATATTAATATAAAAACAGGTTTTTTAAATAAACAGAAATAATGATTAACATTTAATATGTTAATCATTACACGTACATATAGCTTTTTACCCTATCTTATCTGGAATAAAGCAAGGATTCTAACGACACCACATCGGAATCGGTTGAGATGTTTAGTAGTTATGGTGAATAAAGAAACTTAAAAACATGTACCCTAAAACCATTACACTCTTTTTTGGTACAGTCATGTAAAAAGTTAACTCCTCAATTCTCATTACATTTCTACAAACTTCTTTAATCTGTGTACTTAAAGAATCAACTGAGTCTGACAGTCAATTAGTATAATGTCGACTTGAAACGTAATTTATTTTTCTAAAAAAGGCTTAAGGGGATTAATATTGTGTCCTGGCGAAGTGGAGAATAAAATCAATTAGTGTTGCCAAGCTATATTTGAGTTTTGTCTTGTAGTTTACATTTGCGTCGGTAGGCTAACTTTCTAAAAGACGAGCTTCAGTTCTCGCTTCTAACAGTAGGTCTGGTGAAACTCTTCCTACTTAGAGATTATTATATCAGTATTTTTTTTTAAACAACAACGTGAGCCGTTGTGTATGCGGCCGTTGCGTAAGCTGATGTAAAGCGATTACTGTAGCCTATAAACGCTTTGAATTCATTAAGTATCACTGTCGCGATGCCACCTTTGCTGCTAACACAGAAACTCCACAGAAACTTACTGGTGACCTCACTCACACGCAGAAATATAACAACCCTCTATGGAGTTGTTGTTTGGCTTGCGCCTTACCTCTCTTAAATGACGCTAACTACCGAACATAGCTTTTCTTAAGTGTGATCTACGCCAAAGCAAGAATCGTAGCTAGCTCGGACATTAACAACAATCAAGAATATCTACATTACCATGAGATTGCCTATTATGAACAATCAAATTGTTCTGCTCAACTGAGATTAATTTATCACAACTAGTTTACATTATAATTAAATATGGGTGGATTTAATAAACTTGTAACTAATCTTCACACATTTCTATAAAAGGTTTTAATAAGTAATAACTACTATTGCAAAGTATTGTGATAGGCAGTCCCTACTTTATTTTATTGTTCCAAACTGGTTCATTTCCGAGTGTTATTTATAATGGTACAGTAATACCTTATTAATGTATTAATACCTTATGAACCTAGGAATTGTCATGGACCAGACACTGTCATGGGGGCCTCATATCAATGAAATAAGTCGCAAAACTTTCGCCTCGCTTCATTCTTTAAGGCGTCTTCAAAACTTCCTCCCTGTGGAGACCAAAGCGATGCTGGCTCGTTCCCTTCTTCTACCCCTTCTTGACTATGCTGACGTAGCTTTTCTGGATCCTTCAGAAGAATTACTCGACAAGCTAGACAGGCTGCAAAATCAAGCAATCCGATACGTTTTTGGTCTTCGAAAGTATAACCATGTCTCTCAGTTTCGTCAGCAGCTTAACTGGCTACCTATAAGGCAGCGTCGCATAATTCACATTCTCACCTCTCTATACAATGTCCTTTTCAACCCTTCTTATCCAAACTACCTCCGGGAGAGGCTTCACTTTCGGCAAGTGGACGAACGTCTACGGCGCAGCGGAAATCCTATTCTGAAGGTCCCAAGCTCTCTTACAAATACTTTCTGGAATTCGTTCACCGTACAAGCTGCACGCCTATGGAATGCGCTTCCTGTGGAAATTAGGGTTTCACAGACTATAGGCTCCTTTAAAAAGCGACTATACGGTTTCTATGGTACTCCCGCGTTGAGTTGAGCTTACGTATGTTTTTATTATGTATTTAATATGTATTTATATAATGTGTGTATTTATTAGCGATTTCGTTATTAATCACATAAGTTGTCCTGATTTTTTTCTCTTTCTACTTTATCTTCTATCTCTTCGATCTTTTTTTTTTATTATTATTTTCCCCACCGCCATTCATTGCTCCATTCAAGTACTTAAAAGCAATGGTCGACTGGAAGAGATTCCATGAAGGAATAATTCCGCCTTTGTAAATCATATAAATTGTATACTTTGTAATTATGGATAATGCAATAAAGTTATACAAACAAACAAACTACTATTGCTTATATTTTATCTAAATATACAAATAAATTTGTTTATACCACACATTGAAATAAAAATTCTCCATACTTTATTTCCCTTTTATGCCCACATTTTATCAGTGCATTGAAGATAAATATCCAACTCAATGCCAAGTTAGAAACAAAGCTTGATAATTTTGTTGTAGTGGATCGCAACTTAACAAACCCATGCCGCTGGCGCAGTAAAATTACTGGACACGAGGACGCAAACACCTTCCCAAATAGCGGTAGATTTTTACATCTGACCTGTCACCGGTTTTATAAATGGTCACTATGCTTCTTCCAAGCTAAATGCTATAGTCGAACTGCTTGTGACTTAAATAACATAATGGAAAGAGGCAGAGCTAGTACGTTAGCATATATTGTAACAAATCGAGGGAATTACATAACGTCCCGTCCTCTTTTTAAAATGAAGTTTTTAATGGGTTCCCTATCCAGTTGCATAAAATTTTAGGATATAATATAACATGTCATACTTTTATTTACACATAACATTATTTACGCATAATTTCTTAAAGCATAAATTTATTTATGAATAATGACATTAAAACATATTTTTATAGGCATACGCATAATAATAATGTACTTAGAGAAAAGGTAAGTTTTGTAAATTTGTTATATGTATGTAAAACTTATTGGCGTCTTTGGGATGACCCAAGAACCACCCTCACCGCACCTTAACCAATTGATACACTACATTACCCAAATAATATTAGACTAATAGTCATTATGCCTAGTAACTTTATGTGAATTAAAACTATATGCCAAAACAAATTAGTTATTAAATAGTAAAAGATAACTAAGTCAACATAAAATGTATGCCAAAAAACATTTATGGCAAAGTATTAATAATACCAAAAAAATATGCCAAAATATTTATGTCAAAGTATATTAGGAAAAAAAGCATTATGCGAATAGAAGGGATCCCTTTTTAATCATTATTACTTCCGACTCAATAAAAAATATACTGCATACATAATACATACTGTGTATATAAATATACTGAATGCAGAAGAAAACCAGATCGCGATAGTTTTTCAAAATATTTGCCTGTTATTGGTAGTTGCCACCAATTTCTTGTGGTCGTATACGAAAAAGATATGAACAACCACCTCGATTATATTCAAATAATACCAAAATAGTTTACGAGCTCATTTAATATATGATTATATAGCGGCTAGAAAGTTTTGGTAATACGAATTAGAAAGTGCAATAGTTTTATTTTATGATTCTAATCCTACATATGTTACATTATCAACAGGATTTTTATAATTTTTTTTTTTACTTAATCTACGAGTGACTTCTTTTGCAACCCATACTGGATACCTATTAGATTTAGGGACCGATTTGTGTACATTAAATCGAATACTACTAAATAGACCTTCGACAATACCGTCGACATCATATACAAGAATATAGATCATCAGTCTATGATATTTTTTGCAAATTATCAATGACTTTGGAGGATTTCGCTTCATGAAATTTATATGTGTTATTATAATTTGTAGATTTTCTGTAGATTCTGATACCAACTTACCAATACCAACTTATAAGTTAATTTCTATAGTAGGGTTATATAATTCACTTACACTTAATTATGAGATGTATTCATTTAAATATTTGTTCGACAAGATCAAAAATCCCGCCTTCATAATTTATTACATAGTTACATTGATATAACTAATACACTAACTACAATATGCCAATTACATATCGCATAACGTGATATGTAATTGGCATATTGGAAAAAATACTATCATTGTCAGGTGCTGTGCTGATATGGTGATGTGTTGTATGCGGCGACTTCATCCACTTAATTGCTTAAAGTAAAAACCCCCAAAATGATGAGTTGTTTAGTTTTCTAATATGTTGCGTGCGATATGTAACAATGTCATTATGTAATGTAGGTATTCCAAGACATAGTTCTGAATTATCGGCGGAAGATAAATATTGCTTATGAGTATACGTATGTCGATATCACGCGCACTTGCTTTCAAACTTCGACAGAACATAGAATATTTTCAATAATAATATTATGACCCGATTCATTAACATTGAAGCCGGAGGAAGCCCGATTCCGCCTGTAAACAATGAATCGATTAACAAATAATTCATTATCATCGTGCGTGTAATCATATTATTATTAAGATGTTGTGTTATATATAGATAGTTACAAGCCAGTATAGTTATGAACAAATAAGTAATTTTAGTTTGTAAACTTCTCACATTTTTGTAGGTATAGTAACTTCTTACAATTAGAAAAAAAATTTGATCTGTATTTTTTACATGTTTAGTTTTAGCTTAGAAAATATGGTTTCAGAAAAATCCTTAGTATTTTTTTTATGAAAAAGGAAGGAAAGTTTCGTTACTACGTTGGTAGAATTAGTCAGATTTCAGCAACACTTTGTCACTTTTGCGTGTCGTGTCAAACTGTCTGTAGACAGGCATTGTTTTACAGTTTAATTATAAAGTTAAAATATTCTTAATATTGATTAACTTTTACTTTAATTAGAGACATGTATTTGCATCATTTATGTAAGGGCAAAGATTGGACAGTTCTTTTGAAATTAAAAAGTTTTATGGTGAAACCTTGATGACCATTTATAAGTTTATAAATAGGTACTGATTTATGTTCCTCTTATATAAAAGGATGAGTCGAGGTTTTGAAATGAGTGTATCGTTATGCGTTAAAAATCGAACTTTGCCGAAGTTTTAAATATGTCAAATGAATGTCATTAGACCTAGTTTAGGCAAGAGCATGTTATGCATTATCATCATCGTTCATAGTTTTCTTCTTGCATGATTTTTCTTTTACCGTGTAACGATCAACAGGCAGAGGTTAGTTCCTATATACGTGGTCGTCTTGTATATTCTAGACTTCGAATATATTAACTTATCCTCTATGCTAGAATTCGCAGACTTCGTCACTCTATAGCAGCTTTAAATGCCTAAAAATATTAAAATCACTACATTTGTACATTCTTACCGTTTTTTCGAACCCACGCAAATAATAAAAAAATATTATTTCGAATAAGATATCAAAATAATGAGCTCTACATTCACCTGTAAATTGTACACCCTGCAGTGGACCGATGAAAGAAGTATCTCTACCTCGCAGAAGTTTTGTGGTGTTTCTCGCTCACTCAAAAGATTCCTTCTAACAATCACCAAAATCAATTTCTTCTGTCAATCTACTTCGTCTTAGTGAATAGACGTCTATCTCTTCTATATATCTCTATCATTGTCACATTTTCCTAAATTATTCTCGAAATAAATGGCATGCTATTAATTTATTATTTATTTTCACATTTCTGATTTGGAAATTGCATTGGGCAATTTTATATAAACTATCGTGTGCCGCTTCCATGACCATCCCATCTGCCAACTGGTGTTACGGAAGCACACAAAGTAGAACTACGTACCGGTGAATTTGACTTCCGCCAGAAAATCTACTACCTACTATATAGGTGCACTTATAATATTTTTCTTTATTGTTGAGAATTACTGACGCAATCAAATTATTGATGGATAGATTTATTCAATAGATTAGGGTGGGTTTCATTTAAAACCTTGTATACTAGTATTTTGTATACAGATAAGAGTTTTGTTTGTTTTACTACTACGTGTGTGAAGAATATTTTTGTTTTTCATATATAAGTTTATTTTTCATCTATAACTTCACGCCAAATCCTTTGCGGGGTAGACAGAGAGAACCGAGCGCAATGTGACTGGATCCTCACACACCCCACTTGCTTCTAGATTTATTGGTCTTCTCATGCACGCTCGCCGGTTTCTATAGGTCCTGACGTCACTTTCATCGTCAGTTTATTTTTTATATTTTTCAAAACATACTTGTGTATAGTGAGTGTTTGATAAATACTATCTCATATTAACCACATACCACAGCTTACATACAGCAAAGAGGCATGAGCATCATTATTGCAGTTAATTAAACGTGCAACGAGCACCTTTGCCACACTGCACTTGTTAACGATGTATAAGACGTGCTCGAGACCGCAGCCGCAGAATCCTGCTACTCCACTCTATGTACGGTTATTGTGCATGCGACAAATAAAGGTGCAACTTTAATGAAAAGAATATATTCTAGTAAATAAACAAAACGAAGCAGCAACGAATCTTTATTTAGTTACTAGCTTTTACCCGCGACTTCGCTCGCGGTAAATTTGGATTGATATAGATCTATCTATATAGAGCTAGTGATAATGCTTTTTCGTATAAAAAATAAAAAAAATATCAACGCCATCTTATGATCGTACTAAACGATTTAAGAATGAAATGAGTTGTATTAATTAGCTTTTATTTAATTTAACTATTTATTCTAAGAGATTTAAAAAATTAATTTAAAACAGTTATCCTACAGGAACTGTTTTTCCATGAAGTTTCACATGAATAGTAAGAAATTGGCGATTGCAGCGCCATGCAGCGCCATCTACAGTAGAAAAATTATGTTTTTTGACAGTATGCATACAAATTTTCATGATGTTCGTCTGCATAGTCAAGGCGTGAAGGAATAAGAAACAAACAAATATACTCACTTTCACATTTATAATATTGGTTTTTTAGATTTAACTAGGGCGTAGCTGTGAGGAACTCAGTGTTTAATTTTGCGTAGTTTTTGGAAGATCCTGCTCTATAAATGAATTCCTTTTTCCAATAATTAAAATATTTATTGTAATTTAATTTGAATGCGAAGAAAATAAAGATAATGGTATTTGAAAGAGAACAAACCAAAACCAATGTAAGGATTATGGTTGATGATGAAGTGTTGGAACAAGTGGATGAGATTGTATATCTTGGATGCGCCTTCAGCTGGGCTGGAAGGTACACCGTAGATGTGGAAAGACGAGTCAGTGCTGGGAATGGAGTGTTGGGAAAACTTCTTGGCAGTAACTTGAGCCAGAAGGGACAGCTCGCTATACGCAATGCAGTGCTGGTCCCAACGCTTACTTATGGACGCGAGAGCTCGGTATGGCA
Source organism: Pyralis farinalis (assembly GCA_947507595.1). Lineage (NCBI taxonomy): Eukaryota > Metazoa > Arthropoda > Insecta > Lepidoptera > Pyralidae > Pyralis > Pyralis farinalis. The sequence continues at coordinate 32,421,392 of OX382260.1, read as the reverse complement.
GAGAGAGCATGAAAGTAGGATAAACGTGGTCTAAATGAGCGTTGCGCAAAATTTGAAGCATAACGCTTGTAGACCGTATTCGCTATTATGATCGATTCAATTATAATGTAATTAATAAAATATGTAAATTTGTTTGGATACCCAAAGAGGGATGCCTGAGTTTTTTGGCAGTATTTGTATCAGTGCTCACCTAGTCATAAACTGCACGGTAGGGAAAAAAATTGTGACGATTCCAAACAAATGTAGCCATTTTTACGGAATAAAAAGATTTTGACTTTGACTATAATGTTAGAAACAGCGTTGGTATGAAAGAGAGCGTCGGTGTTAAAATAAGAAGAGGCATGCTCCGTTGGCTCGGACATGTATAACGAATTCAGGATGAAAGAAAGACGAAACAGATATACATTGTAAAAGTGGAAGGATGTAGGAGCCGAGGAAGGCCAAGACTTACCTACCATGACCAAATTGGTCGTGTTCTATCAGAAGGTGATGTCAGGAGCCCTAGAAACCGGCGAGCGTGCATGAGAAGAGCAATGAATGTTAAAGAAGCGACTGTGATATGTAAGGATCGAGTCACGTGGCGCTCGGTTCCCTCTGCCTACCCCACATAGGATTTGACATGAAGTTATAGATAGATAGATTTAGTGTGATATTTTTTTGCCATTAAAATTAATGGCTTTTACGAACAGAATGAATTTTGGTGTCCTTGACTTTTTATAACCTATGAATACTCGCAACTTAAGGAGTATCGCTAGAGCATTACCACGACCGTTGCTAACACAGTAACTTCTCAAGAGCACACTAGTAACCTCAGTCACTTGCAGGAACGCACCAACAGAGATCTTCAGTGTGGTTGACGTACATCTACAGTCGAACTGCTTTGATGACGCCTACTTGTCTTTCGCGAAAACAAAATTACTAATAAATTTAATTAGCAGGTGCAGGTGAGGTTGTTAGGTTATCTTTGACTGTAAAAGTGAAAGTTATCTATTACACCTATTGATTATAAGCTGCATTACATGATTGTTCACAGATGTTAATAAGATGTTTATTTTAACGTTTAGGCGACTTATTTTGTCAACTTTAACAACGTTGTTTGATAAATAATTTTCTAGACTGTAACTTTGCGAATCAGTTTTTGATTTCATCTGTATAATATTCGAAATTTAGATACAAATGTTTCCGTCACAATTTAGCCTAATATTTTAACAGACATGGCGTCCGTGCTGACATGAGTGGCTCCATTGAAAATCAGCGCTGTGGCACATAACTCACTGTGCTGCAGCATTCACTGAGTGGCCACCACATTAGCGCTAAAATTAATATTTATTAGTTAGGATAATACTTACTAGCGACCATATTTGTTCTCGTGGATAATACGCTAATAAAAGCCAATCCTTTATTTCCTTCTTTCTGTCATCGAAGGCATACAAGCATACGGTCCACCTGATGTAAGGCGATTACCGTAGCCAATGAACGCTTGTAAACATTGAGTATCACTCGTGCTGTGCCCCTCTGCTGCTAACACAGCAACTTCTAAGGAGATTACTGGTGACCTCACTAACCCAGGAACACAACAACCTTCCAGAGAGTTGTTATTTGACGGTGGTTTTCTGTGAGGTGGAGGTACTTCCCCAGACGGGCTGCACCCTACCTCTCTAAAAAACGCCCAGACCAATACAAATAGACATGTTAATGCATACAAATGTTTGTCCTGTTTGGCAATCGAGCTCATGAGCGTTGGTGTCGAAGTCGCGTTATTAACCGCTGCGCCACCGAGCTCGTCAAACAAAATTTTACCAAATTATGGTGTGAGAATGATTATATTAGTAACAATGTATATATTATTCCGAAGATATTCATCAATTGAGTATTAACATTTATTTAATAATACTTCATGCATTTTTTTTTATTCCCAATCCGGTGCTCGTGTTTTTTGTTTGCGAGCGTACCGCGGATCCCGAATCTAAAGTTGGGATTAACGCTTGGATGATAATGCGCACTTTTTCTTTCCTCAGTCGCTGATTGCGCGCAGTAATTCAGTCTAATTCTAAATATTGCACAACATTTTAGTGAACAGACTTTATCAAACAGAAAGCTGAAGTCATGAAGAGTCGAAAACAATGAGTGACTCGACTCGCGTCTTGCATATTGTGCTCTTGTGGTGCTTACGCGGATATTTAAGCTTCGTATGCCGTGCGGATTTTAGTGTTGTATTGTAGTCTTTTTGTAGCTTCGTGTAGATTGCCCAAATGAGAGACGGATTCGGAAGGTAGATATTTGGATGTTTTATTAATGTTACGCTATGCAAAATTGAGACCCTCCAATGAGCTCGGTGGCGCAGTGATGAAACGCGCTGTTACGTTGCTTGATGACACCAGCGCTCGTGGGTTCGAATCCCACAGGGGACAAACATTTGTCTGTTAGTATTGGTCTGGGCATATTTAAGAGAGGTAGGGCGCATTGAAACAGCCCGTCTGGGGAAGTACCTCCAGCTCACAGAAAGCCGCAGCCAAATAACAACTTAGTAGAGGGTTCTTGTGTTCCTGCTTGTGAGTGAGAAAACCGGTAAGCTCCTAAGCAGTTGCTGTGTTAGCAGCAAGGGAGGCATCGCACGAGTGATACTTAATGTATTACAAGCGTTCATAGGCTACGATAACCGCTTTCCATCAGGTGAGCCGTATGCTTGTGTGCCTCCTGACGTTGTTTAAAAAAACCCCGGTGGCTTCATTGCATGTGTTACTCTAATCGAACATGCAGATTAAGCAGCACCTACCAGAGCCTCTATGTCAAGACTCGTAGATTCAATTACCAGACAGGGTAAGCATTTGCTTGCGTGCATGATCACAACGTTTATATTGGTTAGGGTAATTTTAAAAAGAGTTAGGGTACATCAACAATGTCCAACTAGGGAAGTACCTCCAGTTCTCAGCAAATCACGATCAAATATCTCTCTGTAGGTTTGTTTTGTTCCTGAAAGTCAGTGAGGTCACCAGTAAGCTCATAAGGGAGCGTGTTAATAATACGGGTGGCAATGCACAGCTGATACTTCCTGTATTTCAAGTGTTAATATATACATCGTCCAGACGGTATGAACTCGAGGTAGTATGAGCATAGTATTGTTTTAGATTTTCGCGATTGTTCCACATTGAATTAAACAATTTTTAACGGAAATATCATACATACGGTTCGATAAACCACAAATCCTTGCCAAGGAGAATCGCTACGTGCCTAGAATGCTACGCGAGGCTATTGAAATAAGAAAACACCTCAATTTCAATAGAGAAGATGGTTGGCAAGTACCACCTGGTTGGGATCCAGTTCTAAAAATAATCAAGTCACAAACCCAAAGATCTACTAAAAAACGTTCGGACACCGTGAGCGATTTTTGTGTGAATCGGAACGTATATAATTGAATAACCAATGTAAGACAAATGTCACCTTAGTCTTCCTGCGACCACGGACGCTGCAAAGCATTCGAAATGTCAGGTTCAACAAAATAAATAAAACACATATACGATACTTCCGTAAAAATTGTTTAGTATGAGCATATTGAAAATAATACCTCTAAATATATATTCTCAAACATAAATAAAATTTAATCTTCAGTTTATGAATTCGTCATTAAGCATTAACTATAATAACTGAAACATGAAACTGAACAACGAACGAACGAACACTAGAATTACGGTTGATGATGTAGTGTTGGAGCAAGTGAATAATATATTGGAAGTGCTTTTAGCAGCAATGGAAGGTACACCGCTGGGTGAATGAACCGTTGGGTAAACTTCTAGGCAGCCAAAATCTAAGCCAGAAGGCACAGCTCGCTGTACAACGCGGTGCTAATCCCAACGCTATTATGGAAGTGAGAGCTGGGTATGACAGTGAGAGCATGAAAGTAGAATAAATGCGGTTGAGATAACGCTTGCTGACCGCATTCGTAATGAAGACATACGAAAGAGAGTTGGTCTAAAATAGAGTGCCGGAGTTTAGATAAGAAAAGGAATGATACGTTGGTTCGGACATGTAGATTTAATGCAATATGAAAAAATGACGAAATAGATATACAATGCGAAAGTGAAAGGATGCAGGAGCCGATGAAGGCCAAGGCTAACCTACCATGACCAAATTGGTCGTTTTTTATCAGAAGGTGATATCAGGGGCCTTAGGAACCGGCATGCGTGCATGAAAAGAGCTATGAATGTGAAAGAAACGAGTGAAGTGTGTAAGGACCGCGTCTTATGGCGCTCAGTTCTCTCTGCCTACCCCGCAAGGGACCTGGCGTGAAGATATACATACATACAACTGAAACATAGTTAGCTTGACATGGTCCAAGAACCGCACTAGGTTTCAAGTTCACTTTAAGTTATTCCATGAGTGAACTCTTAAATAGAACACTTTAACTTTTACATTATTATACACTTACAAGTTATAAAAACTCAGTGGGTTTCAACATTGAAGTATCACAGAAAGTAGGTACCGCGTGTAACAACCGCATTGCTACACCAGCTGTCGACGAAATACAAGAAGTATTGTGAAATATTCCCGTAGTATGAAGACGCTTCCAATGTAACAAATAACAACGCAAGCAAAGTCACCTGCATTTTATTTGCTCATTAAGACAATACAAACTAAACAGAAATTTGTGAACAACTATTCGACCCAACCCCATCGCACGCTAAGTAATAACCATCGTATTACTTGTGGAAAGTATCCAATTTCCCTAATTTTTTCCTATTTCCCCCCATTCTGTAATAGCGTGTTTTCTTTCTGTTATGTCGACGAAAATATCATTAGTTGATGAATTCGGGCTTGAACAAAATCTTATTTAGTATGCTCTTCCTTATTTCTTAGTTAGCTCTTCATCTTGGTTTCGCTTTTGTACATAACCAATAACCATGTAATGAAAATTCTACCACTTCTAATCATTGTATCAGAAACTTTGCAATGTGTATAGATATGTATAGACTTACTAAAATGTAAAATAGTTAATAGATGCAGGCGTTATTTTTGAGTAAATCTGCTTTGTATGCTTCCGCCACCAATTAGTTCATGTGAACTAGCGTTGGCCGGCACCCACCCACTACCGTTAGTAGACACAGTATGCTCGGCTGCTGCGGTTGTTCTTATGATTGCCTATCTATCTGGAACAGACACTGCATGCACCCGCCACCGTTGCTGCCATGACTGTCCTGGTCATTGCTGAGAGCCGTAAATGTTAGACGTTAGAATAATCACTTGAAGCGTGTTAACACGCTGTTTCAATTGTAGCAGTTGTAGCATGTTATTCTAACTTATGCATGAACTATTTGGTTGCGAAAGCACACAATGCAGGTTAGAGCAAATTGCACATAAAATAGACGCGGAATTTCAATGAATTAATGTCATTCTAATTGACGTAACTTCGTCTATGCACTTGATAAAATCAAAGGAATCGAATTTCAACCAATTCTAATTTTCGTGCCAGAAGCTTGTTAAATAAGTAGAGTAGTGGATTCACTTATGCCCGTAATTAAGTCTATATGCAACAATTTCTAACTAATGTGTCAGAAATTTGACAATGTAAAGTCCTTCATAAAATCCAAAACATTTCATCCATTTATATGTGATCTGTCAAACTTAACAATTTGAGTGGCTTAGTCTATGCTCTTAATAAAAACTAAGGAATAGAATTTTTTACTGACTCAAAAAAGGAGTAGGTTCTCATTTCGACTGTTTTACATTTCATTTATTTGTTTGTTTCGAGCAGTTTTTGCGCAACGCTTCTATCTTGACTGCTTTTTCACTACTTCCATGCCCTCTCTTCAATGCCTTAATGCAATGAGGCGGGCTCAACACCAGTTCGTAGGTTGGATTCCCCACACTGGAGTAACTTTTGTGTGCATGAACATGTCTGTTTATGTTGGCCTGGGTGTTTAAGAGAGGTAGGGCGCATCAATGCAGTCCGTCTGGGAATGAAGAAATGCTTACGATTGAATGCGAAGGAAACCAAGATAATGGTATGAGAGGAAACCAGAACGAACTCGAGGATTACGATTGATGATGTAGTATTGAAACAAGTGAATAAAGTTTTATATTTTGGAAGCGCTTTTAGCAGAAATGGAAAGTACACCGCTGATGTGGAGAGACGATTGAGTGCAAGGAAGGGTGTTAATGGAGCATTGGGTAAATATCTAGGCAGTCGAACTATGAGTCAGAAGGCACAACATACTGTTAACAACTTGGTGCTAATCCCAATGCTAATTTACGGATGTGAAAGCTAGGTATGGCAGAGAAAGCATGAAAGTAAAATGAATGCTGTCGAGCTGCGAGTATTGCGCAAAATTTGTAGCATAACGCTTGTTGACCGCGTTCGCAATCATAATGTAAGTAGGAGGATTAGTCTGAAAGAGAGTGTTTAAATAAGAAAAGGCATGCTCCGTTACGCGTGATATACGAATATATCACGCGAAAGTAGGATGCAAAGGATGTAGGAACCGATAAAGACCAAGACTTACCTACAAATTGGTCGTGTTTTATCAGGTAGTATCAGGAGCCCTGGAAACCGACGAGCGTGCATGAAAAGAGCTATTAATGTTAACGAAGTGAGTGAAATGTATAAGGACCGCGTTTTATGACTCTCAGTTCTCTCTGCTTACCACGTAAGAGACCTGCCGTGAATATACAATACAATATAAAACAATAGTATATACTGTCATAGATTTCCAGTTGAGAAATGTTTGACAGCGGTGCCCAAGTAGCTGGATCCTCCTCCATCATGTTAACGCTCCCACTCACTCCACTAAACGGACAATTGTATATTTGTCTATGGAAGGTGTAGAATTGGTGAGAATCCTCCTGGCAGTCCCTTCACTTGCGAGTTTTATTAATTCCCAAAATAAAAGGTAAACTATAAGAAATTCGCTGTATGAATACTAAAGATGTCGTGACTGCATTCTGAAAAGGCATGGAAATGATATATAAAGAACTGTCTCGGTCTCTCACTGTTTCAGTCTAGTTCATTTGATGATATATTATGATAACAAAGGATCAGAGACTACTTTGAAAAGCAATAACAGGTTTCTGCATTCAGTTTTTAATTTTGCAAAAAAAAATATATTAGTGTTTGTTACCCGCGCATACTGACACCATCACAAATCTATGATGTAGTAGGATTCGCTGTACTGTCGCCATCGACGTTGTTATAGTAACACTTCGTTTTATACAAGACACCATACAATGCCGGTTTTGTATGAACTGGGCAAAGTAACGGAACAGCGCGTTACATTACCCAGCACGTCAAAACATGACTTAAATTTGTTATTTTTGCCATATCTTGTTATGCCTTAGGTAAGGAGATTACACAAACAATAAACTTTCTCTGACATTTTATTCTTATGTTACATTACCTACTTATAGCGGCGGTGTAAAGTCTACCGAAAATCTGGAGGAAGTTACACTAATAAAAATGTACGATGTAAAGTCATCAGTTTCGTAAATACGAGTAGTATTATTAGACTTTAACTTTTTTTCATGTGTAAAAACGGTATCCTATTGAATTAAACAATTTTTTTTAACGGAAGTATCGCGTATTTTATTTATTTTGTTGAATCTGACGTGACTCGATACTTCCGATAAAAAAAAAATTGTTTAATTCAATGTGTAACAATCGCGAAAACCTAAGACAATAACGGTATCCTAGTTCGATATTTTGCTTGTTTGAATAACAATTTGATTATTTAACAATATATATGAGTCTATAAATTCATGTTATGTCAAACACTAATTTTGCCCGCGGCTTCGCACGCGTAGATTTTGGAATGTCAGCAGTTTTACTTATTTTTATATTACTTCTTATTTTTAAGTACAGTTAGCATTAAATATTTAGTAAAAGTACCAAATATTCTTATTTGTGTAGTAATGAAGATATGTCACGATCTGTTCGGTTTTCATTACAATACAATACACTTTATTGCACCAAAAGAAAAATACATAAAAACAAAAACAATAAAGTAAAATGAATACATAAACATACATATATACATACACACGTTACATATACATAATTAATCTTAACGATATATACATTGAATAAATATACAGACAGTAAATGGAACTAATGAGACTGAGGGGAAGGCCAGGAAGGATTAAGGTGATTACGTAATGTTAAGAGAAAGATAGTGAAGTTTTACAAGATGTTTGAAGGATCGAAGTGATTCAGCACTCCTTATATCAAATGGCAAAGAATTCCATAGGCGCACTGCCTTGACCGAGAATGAGTTAGTATAGAAATCAGTGGAGTGGTACGGTGTTTTAAGACGGAGTAAAAGTGCACTACGCAAGGTACGATCCTGTGAATCGCTGTGAAACACAAAACCTTCCTTTAAATAGGTTGGGGTAGCAGGGTCAAAGAGGATAGAATAAAGAAGGGAAAGGCTGTGCCAGTTACGACGAAGTCTTATAGGGAGCCACTTGAGCTAAAGACGAAACTCAGAAACATGATCACATTTGCGAAGTGCAAATATAAATCGTATGCAAAAGTTTTGAAGGCGCTCAAGCTTATTTAATTGCTCTTCGGTGATATCTACGAGTAGATTGTAGGAATCAGCGAAGTCTAGGATAGGAAGGAGCAAGGATTGTGCTAGCGCAATTTTTGTGTCTACTGGTAGAAAATTTCGCAACCTTCTTAGCGAACCAGACGCAGCAAATAGTTTCCTACTTACATCCGCAATCTGTGCTGACCAAAACAAAGAGTTATCAAAAATTATTCCTAGATTATTCACTTTGTCGCTGAAATTGATTGGTGTACCGTCAAACATAATACAAAGGATATTATTCCAGACAATTTTCGATATGCGACGAGAACTACCTATAATAATAGCCTGCGATTTTAATGGATTGACATAGAGGCCGTGATACTTACTCCAGACAGATATACGCGCAAGATCTTCGTTAATAGCGGAAATGGCATTCGGAAGTTCAAGCAAGGGTGCCTGTGTGTAAATCTGTAAATCATCTGCATAAAGATGGCAGGAGGAGCGAACTTCGGATGTTATGGAATTGATGAATAAAGCGAATAAAAGAGGATACAACACGCCACCCTGAGGTACGCCAGCAGTAGTCGCGCACCAAGAAGAGTACTTATCCTCAATACGCACCCGCTGCTGACGACCATACAGGTAAGAACGAAACCACTCAAGTGCCGAAGGAGATATGTTGATAGAACGTAAACGCATCAAAAGTATGTCATAGTCCACGATATTAAATGCGTTACTAAAGTCGAGTAATGTCAAAACCGTAAGTTGAGCATTAGTTCTCTCTGCCTACCCGGCAAGGGAATTGGTGTGAAGTTATAGATAGATAAATATTTATGATTATGAAGATAATGACACACTTTTGACCCCCATTACAACCTTTAAAGGGTCGAATTTTTGAAAACGTTGTAATTACTTTTTGTTGATTCTAAGAAAGAGTATCTGTACAAAATTTCAAGTCACTTACTTGAAAAAATATTTCTGCTCCATACAAACGGTCAATCCCGCTTTCACCCCCTTAGGGGTTGAATTTAAAAAAATATCCTTTCTTATCTCTCGTGAGCATTACAAAAGTAACCTCTATAATAAGTAAATGTAGGGTAATTCCCAGAAATCCCAGAAATCAGTTACCCGACTATAAAAACATTTCTTTTTTGATATATGTTTTGCTTACATCATTTTTCTTGAATTATTGAACATTGAAGTAGATATATTTTTCCCCGTTATAACATAACCAGATTTTAAGATCTGTAAATAAAATATTAAATCATTTGTAAGTTGGATTAGATTAGGTTAGATTTGTGCTCATTGAAAGCCAAACGAGTAAAGCGAGCGTGATTTAATTTGCATTTAATCATTTATGTTTGAATAACAATCAAAAAATGTGTTACATGTTTTTATATTTTTCACAACGTCTGGAGCAATAGCGACTTCTCAAATATGTTTTCGCTAAAATAAAAATTTGTAAAATTAAAAAAGACAAATTCGAATTTCGAACAATTCTAATTTACAATAGGTAATCAGTGTAAACATTCGTTCATATGTTCAGATTTTCGGGTGATTGTGCATCTGCACCTTACACATTCCAATTTTAGATTATCCAACAAAGAGAAAGATGATCAAAGAGAAATATCCATAACCAACGTTAAACAATATAAGTATTAGCAAATACTAAATCAATATTAATATCAGATCGGTACGCAGAAATTCTCCAAGATTTAAATATGTGTCTTTATGCTATCTGATAATGCAGTACATATACGGGCTTGTCGAAACTATTTGCAGATAACAATATTATTGTTATCTTAACTCCGCTAAATAGTAGTAATGTGTTAAAAAAATGTTGATTACCTACTGTATCTAATCTTCTATCACTGACATTACCAGTGTGAAAAAAGAACTACCCGTTTTAATGAACTGAAAAGAAAAAAGAATGATTAATATAGACTTTATAAATGTTAATCTTTTGAACTAATCATCAAGCAGGACTGAAAAATCTGAATAAGTTTTGAACTAAGGAACTCTATCCGGATAACGGAGGACTTTAGGGCGTTTCAATTTCACAAATTACATTTAGGTTTCTAGTCATGGATGTTAAGTATGATACTTGCATTGTATTATCCAGGCAATAACTTTTAATAGATTTATGTAGCGGTGTACTGCCAGATTGATGATGAAATTTGGAAAAGTAAGACAATTCAAGTCAGAGGAAGAATTACAGTCCCATGTTTAATTTGCCAGTTTTAAGTAAAATATTCAAAAGAATATTGCTTAGTAATACATAGGTAGTTGACATTTTACTAGTATGTTTCTAGTGACTAGTATATTATGCTCAAAAAATAAATGTATGATAAGGTCCGGGGCGCTGAGTGAGCTTATGACTGACTTTGCAGAGTCGGTGTCCGATGATGACATTACTTTAGATGAAGTTGAATAGTGTATACGAAGCCTTAAAAATAGAAAATCAGCAGGAAGCCATGTGGCCAAGATGCTTTCTGGTATGCAATTTCTACAGTAATCACTTTACATCAGGCGGGCCGTATGCTTGTATACCTCTTGTATTTGTAATACATACAGAATACTAACACATTGGCCATAATGAATATTCTAGGAGGCAGGTACCTTATGCAGTACAGTTACACAACGGTGGTGAGTACATACAGTTCATGTTCTAGATGGAGGGCATTCGCAGAGACGAACATAGCAGTTGAGGCAAAGATAACTGGCTAATGGCAGCGATGGCATGTATCTACTACCGGCCGTGGATGGTGCGGGCTGGCTAGTTCACGTGAGCTAATTGGAAGGGGAAGTACACAAAATAGTTTATAACATATTGCCTGTAAACAAACATGTTTAACGCAATTGTGTAGTACCTTGTAGAAAAGCGAATTCGCGGCTGTTTTTCAATTGCTATTGCTAGCTACACTGTCGATCGTGCTTTTGAAAACATGGTTGATTTTCTTTTACTTACCCAAGTAAACGTAGGTAGAGATAAGGTTACAGAACCGAAAATATATATAGGCATGCCTTGTGAGAGAGCCATATGGAATATGGTTACACAGGTCTTGTGATGTTTGTCATATATATACCATTTTTCTGTAACTGCCTTTTCCAGTCTTTCGCACTGGAAGGAAATATATATATATTACATTTTTGAATTAAAAATTTTTAAATTGTTCAACTAAATTAATAAATTTCATTCAACGACAAAAACTTTTAGTAAATTCTTTTGCTTGGAACATTCATAAAAGTAACAATAACGTGTAAATATGGTTTCATGGCCTGATGAACCAAAGATGATTACGATTGGATTTTTCATCCTAATTATCGAACTGCAACTTTAGAATTATGGTAATCGTTCTTCTGCTTTTAAGCTTTAGGTAATCGTGAGGTAATTAACATTTTAAGTCCAAGAACCATTAAACGCGAAAGCTTGCTCAATTCATACCATTTTCGGCAATTTTGTAATGTCGTTGTTGGCATCCAAAATTCAAAAAAAGTTGGACAGCATCCAATGAAATATGCTGATTTTGAATACTTGTGTTTGATTTTGCCAAGCAAATTCGTCTTCGGCAAGTAATTTCGTAGTGCCGAAGATGTTTACACAGAATTACTAGAATTCCTGGGAATGCATACCGATGCAATTTGATCTAATCTGCTTTGTGTGCTTCCGCCACCAATTAGTTCATGCGGCCTAGCGCCGGCCGGCACCCTCCCACTACTCTTAGTACGTGCTACATGCCGACGCTGCCACGGTAACGGTTGCTGTCATGAGAACAGTGATAGCCCAGTGGATAAGGAACCAGCCTATTGAGGAACAACTTACTGTAGCCTATAAACGTTTGTAATACAGCAAGTATAGCTCGTGCAATGCTACCTATGCTGCTAACACAGAAACTTATAGCAAGTGGCTGGTGACCTCATTTACACGCAGAAACACAACAACACTCCAGCGAGTTATTTGGCTGCGGTTTTCTGTGAGGTGAAGGTATTTCTCCAGACGAGCTGCTTTAATGCGCCCTACCTCTCTTAAAAACATCCAAATTGTTTATCCGGTGTGGAAATCGAACCCATAGCATTACTAACCATTACGCCACCGAGCTCGTCATATGTCTAATCAATGTGATGTAATCAAAGTTACTTATTAATAATAAAACTAACCGCATTAATGACTTGCTGTCCCAGCAAAGAGAACATGAATACAACCATGATAAAACAGGCCTCATGTATATAGAACACCACTGTGCCAAGCGCCGTTTTGTTCTGGAATGTAAACGTGTAAGAACTCTTTAAATTGTACGCTTCTAAGTATGTGGAGAGTTGCTGCGGCTGAGGGAGAATCGCGAGATATAATGCGCGAGCTGTTTGGATTGCAACCACATGTATATACAAATGTATGTATTCATATATGTGCAAATGTATATATATGTTCAATGCAAATAAACCCAATGCAATATGTAAGTCACATGTTAAAATTGACATCGTGCGATAATATAGCAGTACAAGATACTTGCCATTTTACTTTTTGGAGTGTTACCTCTGAAGCCAGTTCATACAATGTTTTTAGAATAAATGCTAAAATCGTTGCCTAACAAATACTTTGTCCCGCTAGTAAAATAATTACTGTTTGTTACACATTCACACCAAGAAGTTTGATAGAGGGGTTTAATGAGAGGGATTTACTGGCAACAGGGATTCTGATAGAGCGGTTTATTTATTGGGACGTTGTGAAAAAAAGGAACATCTTTTAACAACAAATGGAACTTGATAGGTCTAGCCATAGTAAAATCAAACAAGTAGGTTGTCTTCATAGACACGCACCGCGTTCGGTTTGTATGTGTGCGCGCCCGTACCATCCCGTACGTATGCGTCGTCGCACGCACACACTGACAAAATTTATCGCTGCCAAAGGAACGCCGCCAGTCGTGGCTACGCCGTGCTTACCGCACACGCCCACGCATTCACCGCCGCTGCGCTCCCACTCGTAATAATTTGTACGTGTACCTACTTACTTTAACTACAAATTCGTAAATATGGCTAAAAAGTAAAAAGATTTTTTTTTGTATCAAATGTGTAATTTTGTTATAAAATCACAAATTTCCTACAGAAAAAAGTACTTTTAATGCCTATAATTTTAGGCTATTGTAAAAATATTATATTTCCGAATATAAAGATTATAATTTTGATAAGTGTAGTAAACGAAAAAGTAAAAAATAGTTTAGTGTAAAAAAAAAAATGGGTGCGTGTACTTATGTACGCGCGTGAGGAGTTATACTTCTCTGGTATCATTAAATAACAAATCCCTGGAGGGATGTTGTGTTCATGCGAGTGAGTGACGTTACATGACGTTATATGGCTGCAGTTTTCCGTGAGGTAATAACGTCACTCACTTGCATGAACACAATAATCCTCCAGGGAATTGTTATTTGGTTGCAGCTTTGAGCAAATTTTTCATGACTTAATGAGCGGTTTAGCGGGCAGCTTCAACCTGTTACTTTTGTGTTACAGTATCTTAAAATTTCACTCATCATTTTTTCATAACGCGCTTAAAGGAGTATATTACTTCAATACAATAGTCAGATCCTGGTCTATGTACAAAAAATAATTAAGAAAAACTTTGTATTATAAATCCCTGATGATTCACCTACTGGGTTAAATTGTTTTGTATATACGAGTACATAGACTATGCATTTTTGACGATTGTATAAACTATAAGCGACATCCCTACGTTTTTAGGCTATTATCCTTCGCGCAGGGGTCGAGTCGGCCTACTTGTTTGATTTTACTATGGCCTAGCCTTTCAAGTTCTAAAAAGACATGAGGTGCAGTGGGCTCTCCCTAACTAGTCTAGTTTTCCCTCTGGGTTTTGGAGGTCAGAAGGCAGTCCCTCCATGTCAAAATTAGTATCCTCGCCAAATCTTTAGGCTTAAGTAGCAGAACCTGACCATTCTTATGGATTAGAAGACGGGATAACGCTAGTAATAAGATGCAGTGGGCTCCAATTGCATCACTTTGTTCAACGCTTGTGAGGAATATGAGAACATACAAAGTATGCAATTATATTATATGGAAAGCTGCAAAGGTAAGCCTGTAAACCATCACTACGACCAGAAACACCTTAATAGATGTATTGTATATGTGATCACAGCAGATTTGAATCGATAACTTGGTCGCTGTACTTATATTATATGGAATATATCTACGTTGTTTGTTCTAATATATTTTTTTACAATTACTTTTTTATTTGTGCATGTATAACATTGATTCGGAATATTTGTCTCTTTTATCAATTTTTGACATTGAATACAACCTTTACAGAAAATACCACGTAACAAAATAGGAATCAATATATGAGCTCATAAGAAACACTGGACTGAATTCTTCAATCTTATCAGTTTTCACAGAATAACAAACGAGATACCTTAGGATATAGCTTGCCGCTTAGAAATAGACTAATAAGAATATTTAACGCTAAGCTCCCCACCATCCTAGCACTTAGCCGTGCCCAACTGACTCTTTCCTAACAAGACCTTTTAATACGTAATATGAGACTATTTTTAATTTCACACCCTTTTACTGCAACATTCAGTCTCAATTTCTTTTACACTCTTCTCAAACTACCAAAGTGTTGTATGTAAGGTGACTCACTCGCGTTATTTTATTTCACTGATTTTAACCGAAATTTAAATTTTATTCCTACATTTTATTTTATCTTATTTTATATTTCTAAATCTAAATTTATTTCATTTCACCCGCGGCATTTTTCCTATCAACTACATTCGCGCCCCCCGAGTCGCATCTCAAATTTTGCGCACTTCCAACTGGGCCACGCGCGTAACGCACGGTGGTCGTGCGGATATACATCTCGTCACAGACCACAATTATCGAAAACGTGACCATTCCCTTCGCAGTCAGGACCGTCATTCTTCCCCGCTCTAATGTCTGTCCCATCCCTTCTTACCGACCTCACTTCCGAGCTAACAGGCCGCGCAGACGGCGACAACATACATCCGAGCGGACAAACAAATAGATCCCAGCTTTCGCGAGGAAATTCTCCTCAAGCACGTAACCGGGGTACCGGAGGTAGGATTTGTCCGTTGGACGCTGAATCTGTGTCTCCGTCAGGAAGAGCATAGCGGACCGTGCCGTCTCAAGGTGTTGGTGGACGGCACTAAGGTTTAAGTGGAGTCCGCAGAAGTTAACGAACTCAACCTTGAACAGGGTTGTGGGGGAGTGCACCGCTGTAAGACCATGTATTCTTAATTGCGCTATCATGAGAGAAAAACAGAAAGGAAGCGTGAAGCGGGAGAAAATTGCCACGACATTGGAGAAAAAGCGCGGTGGACTGTTTCTCCATTCGTCCATGTCTACAAAGTAGCTGTACTAATCCATCGAACGGAAGGGCCCCCGGAAATAGTCGCCGGGTCCCCATAGTCCGGTAACCAACCGGCACTCTTTTTAGTACTCTTTCTCCGTCACCGCACGGATATAAGATATATATGTATATATATTTCTCGTGATTCAGTCGTATTTAGTAAGTGACGCACTATCATTGATAAAGTCAAAGCCAACCTCATCTGCACGTGGTTAACCTTGCTTATTGACACAAAAGGCTCTGGAGTAAGAGAGGTGTACACTAAAGCAACCCACACGCGGGTTTGATCAAAGAAGACCGAAGCCAAATAATAAATCCTTGAAGGGTTACCCGTAAGTTCCTGCTGAGGAGTTGTTGTGTTAGTAGCGGTGGTAGCAACGCGCGAGCGCGATTTTTTGTATTGCAAGCGTTTATAGGTCACGGTCACTACTTTACATCAAGAATACGGGATGCTTGTCAGCTTTCTAATTCGTGGTAAAAATAAAATGTAGGTAAAAAAGGCCAAGTGCGAGTCGGATTCGCACCCGAAGGGTTCCGTACCATTATCGATAAAAACGGCAAAAAAATCACGTTTGTTGTATGGGAGCCCCCCTTAAATATTTGTTTTATTTTAATTTAATTGTTTATTCTTAAAGTGAATATGGAACTAAATATTCTGTGAATATTTCAAGCGTCTACTGTTGCCGTTATCAATATCAAGCAAAATTTTCCAAAAAAATCACGTTTGTTGTATGGCAGCCCCCTTAAATATTTATTTTATTCTATTTTTTAGTATTTGTTGTTATAGCGGCAACAGAAATACATCATCTGTGAAAATTTCAACTGTCTAACTAACACGGTTCAAGAGATACAGCCTGGTGACAGATAGACGGACGGACGGACGGACAGCGGAGCCTCAGTAATAGGGTTCCGTTTTACCCTTTGGGTACGGAACCCTAAAAATGAACTAAAATGAAAAAATGCTACAGGAATTGAGAAATTCACAAAATATTAAGAATGTTCTTAGATAACGTAATGGAAGGAGACGGGGGGTGGAGGGGTGGTCAAACTTACACGATCTGGAAATGTATTTTTTTTACAAAACTTACCGAAATAGCTACTTTGACGGAGCACATGCATAGCACCATAACGGATACAAATATGAGTGCCAAGTAGAAAGGTTGACATATCACATTAAGCCGGTTACTGAAACTGTCAAAAATAAAAATCATTTTATATGTTAATCCTAAATACATCACGCAGCTTAAAGAATCCATGGCAGTTGGAATAGAAATGTTCTCGAATGGTCACCACCACGAACCGCATAATATAGCGAAGAATGGTCCCGACAATCAGGTGAACATTGCAATCAGCACAGGATCGATCACTCACGCCTACGTTAAGAGGGGGCATAAAGCTTAGTGGCGCCCTCATTTTGTTTTTATTAATAACGCTGAATTTAAGACCAATTCAAAAAAACGCTAAATTCAGGCGCTGTAGAACTATGTTTTTGTTTTTTTGAGATTTATTATGTATTTATTATTTATGTAAAATGAGTCATAATTTTGATTATTGCAATAAGTGGCCACAATAAGCAATAATTTAAATTGAGGTTATTTGTACATAGATAATAAATACAAGATATGTTTCAAAATATGGTTCTGCAGTGTCTGTATTGATTGTTTTTTGGAATTGGTCATAAATTCAGCGTTATTTAAAAACGAAATAAGGGCGCCACTTAGCTTTGTACGCTTTCTTAACGCTGAGTATTCATGTCGTTCTTCGACTGTGACGACTATGTGATTGACGATAAATAATAAATAACATGTCCTAATTTAATAGCGGTTATACGAGTCTATAAAATAATACAATTAAGATATTTTTTACTTCTTTACGACTTACTTGAGACTTTGTAAATAATTGGCTTCGGATGTATGCACACAGTATAACGCGATGTCTTAATCTATCCCCACGCCAACTTCCTTGCCGGGCAGAGAGAGAGAGTACCAAATGCCACATGTCTTATACACCACATTTTGATTCTTTAACATTCATAGTTCTTTTCCTGCAGCTTCTGCATACTGCTTCTGTAGCTATTGCATCCTTCTGTTATAGCGTTGTGTATCTGTCATTCTCTTGTCTTGCATTATATCTACATATACGAACTAACGGAGCATGCCTCTTCTTATGTCAATGCCGATTCTCTTATTCAATACAAATTTATTTCTTACATCTTCATTACGATCTCGGTCTATAAGCGTAAGGCTGCTTTTCCACCATGCTATATAGGTCAATGCCAGTGCTATGCTATATAGGTCAATGTACATGATTGTAAGATATTAAACGTATCCATAGCAACGTACCATAGCACATCTCTGGTGGAAAAGCACCCATGGACTGCAGATTTTGTTCGCATCGCTCGCAACTCGACTGCGTTTATTCTGCTTTGATATTCTCACTGCCAAAATGTATCTTTCACTTCCATATATTGCATAGTACTGGGTTCAGCGCCGCATTATGTACAGAAACCATGACTTCTAGCTCAAGCCTTTACTGTCAAGTAGTATTTCGAGCGCTCCAGCGTCACTGTTCCTTACCTCACTCGCCTCTGCACATTAGCGGTGCACCTTCCAACCCTGCTAAAAATGCATTCAAGATGATCTCATCCACTAGTTCCCAAACTTCATCATCAACCGTAATTCTTGCATTCATTCCAGTTTCCTTCTTATTTTTTTAATAAATAAAATGAATGTAAGTATGTTCTATGGACTCGAAAACGGCTCGACCTATTTTCTTTTAATTCAGAGAATCGTCAGATTCGCCTGGCGAAATCTTGTGAAGTTTAGGTAGTTATATGATCAGCTATATAACAATGTAGCTAGTTCTTTTTAAAATGCAATACCGTCTAAGTCACCTTTTAATTTTTACATAGTGTTTCACGCACTGCGACAATATCGCAGTGCAATACATCTGCCAAATTCTTCCCTTCTCGTGTGTTATCTCCGAGGCCAGCTCATCCAAATTTTTGAGAATAAATTCCAAAATCGTTAGCTGACGAATACTTTGACCCACTAGTAAAATAATTAGTGACTGAAGACCAGGATATGCTAAAAATAAAAAATAATTACTGTGTCAATTAATGCCTCACTGTAGCTGTTCCTTCCAAAAAGACTCTGTCGACTACAGAAATTTAAATTTTTAATTTAAATATCACGGATGAAATAAACAAGCATACTTTCTAAGCAGCCACGGTAGCGGCATGTTGCATGTACTAACGCTAGTGGGCGCGTGCTTGCCGGCGCTAATTCGCATGAACTAATTGGTGGCGGAAGTACATAAAGCAGGTTAGGTAGGTGACAGGTACCAGTCATCACACCACTTTCCTCGCCAATATACATTGGTATATTGATCATACTAAAATAAAATCATTTCGCGTTGCTTTAATAAATATGTAAAACCTGAGTTAGAAGATAGTTCTGTAATGAGGAGGAGAGTGGTGGTATTAACTGGTACCTGCAACATACCAAAGTTTTTTAAAGCTTTATTTATCTGTATCATTATTACAACATTCTTTCTAAACTTCTGAACCAAAGAAGTCCGCCTCTTCTTATTTTAAACCGACACTCTCTTCCAGATCAACTCTATTTCTAACATCATCATTCCGAACCCGGTTTACAAGAGTTACGCAGAAAATTTGGTGCAACGCTTGCATTACGATACGACCACGTTTATCCTACATTCATGTTCGCTCTGCCATATACAGCTCTCGCTTCCATAAGTTAGCGTTGGGACCAGCATTGTAGTGTGTATAGCGAGCTGCGCCTTCTGGCTCAAGCTTTTGCTATCAAGAAGTGATTTTCTCCAGGAACTGTCGCAATGGAATGGTTCTCTTTTTAAATGAAAATTATTTAATGTCCGCGACCTTTCCACACAGCAACATATTATATGACATTATTTTATAAAAGTAGCTAAGATACGGTAGGCGAAGTAGCCACACCCGTCAATTATCAAGTTTTAATATCTTTATATGCAGCGGAAATCTGGCAATATTATCAAATTCATTTTTGTGGGAGCCACACTACTTTTGTAATGTCTATTGTAATATCAAACAATTTTACATAAATTGTAAGCTTTTGGGAAGCAGCGGACAGAAATACACTTAAATTTGATACAACTTTTGATGGATTTCTATCGTTTCCACCTATGGCTAAAATTAAAATGTCACTATTCCCGAGTTCATTAAACATGTTTGGTCTAAGTATGGCTGAGCTGTCCGCATCTGGCTTGATAAGTGAAGTTATGCTATATATGTCGTTCCACTTATTCCTATGATAAGTAGCGATGCTAAACCAACAGCTTGTTGATCTAACTAGATACAGTGCGTTTTGTATTAGGCTGATATTGTAACAAGACTTTTTTTGAACTTTGTTGCTTACTTATATGCTTCGATCCTTTGCTTCTTATAGACTTAGGGCTCGGCTGTTGTTGCTTTTCGGTGTCTGGATGCGAATAGTTTGAAGTTTCATCCTCTTTAGTATTTTGGCGATTAATTGGGGCATTTAGTAAGAAAGGTTCATTGATTGTTAGTGAGTCATCCATCACATAACTCTGATTAATAAATAATGAGCTAGATGGCTCTATCACATTCATATTTACCACATAGACATATTTTGGAGCGGATGTGCGTAATTTGCTTGCCTTTCCATTTTGTTTGGCTTTCCGTATATGTTTTATAAGTGTTTTGTGGGATGTCATCGAAATCTTTTTTAGGGCTTTAATAGTGCGGTGCTATTTTTCCAGCTCTTGCTTTAGATGTACATTTTCAGTATTTAAATTTTCAATTTCTTGATGAGCTGATTGAAGTTCCATGTTTAGTTCTTCTATTTGCATCTTTAACTTTATAATTTGGCTTTCACAAGGTAAAGCGTCACGTAAGCTCTAAATAGTACATATGTGTCGAACTAGAATGATTATAATATTCAGATAAGTAACTATATTGGGATAGGATAGGTTAGGTCCAGATAAGATTTTGAATTCCTAAGTCGTCGCTTAGTAACATTGTCTGGTGTTTCCGCCATTGTCAACAAATTTGGTAGTAATTACTATTTAAAAAAAATATATATGTGCAAGTAATAAATGTCAAAAAGTGAACTTATAATGAAATTTTTATTCAAAAACCATAGTGTGACCATGTCGGGATTTGATCTGGGATGCTGCTTGGATTGTTGAACGATAGCATTACGCGTTACACTTACAGGTCATAGTAAAAGTTGTTGCAATATGCACACAGTACACAGAAGGGTTTGCAAATACCGTCTATATTTTGTATTAATTTTGTTGATCTTGTGGGTGTGGTAGAAGTTCACATTTCACTTTTGGTAATTGTACCACAAATTTTGCACTGATTTATACATCTCTTTATCATTATTGTTCACTGTAGAATACTGTAGATTAAGATGAAATAGTTCACTTTCACTGTATTTAGATGCAATGACACTTTTCGTGATATTTTGATACTTTATGTTGTGTAATTCTCACTTCTTTTATAGAATCATTTTTGCACTGATTGACTATCAAGATATTATGAGAATTATATACCCTTGCTATCTTAAAACAGTTTCAATATCTTTTTAATTAATTTATCATGAAGCACTGAATCACAGACGATGTTTACGTAACAGAGCCACCTCAGCCCTGCTCGCCAAAGCGAAGGGATTACAGACCGAGTGTTTGATATTAATTTCAGCTTGATAGTTTCACCCGTTCCTGAGAAAAAACAAATAGGCAGACGGACAACAAAGTGATCCTATAATGGTTCTGTTTTTCCTTTTAAGGTACGGAACCCTAATGAATAAGTTATATTTAAAATCGTGTTGCAAGCCGATGATCAGGTTCTCCTTGCATCTTCGGCTGAAGAACTACTATAGAAAAGGTATGAAAATGAATGTAAAAGAGTGCCAGATAATGATCGGAAATGAAAAAGTGGAATGAAACTGTTTACCTAGGTTCTACGTTTACAAGAGATGGAAAATGTGTGGGAGATATTGAAAGAAGAATGTAAGTAGGAAACTTTATCAATGGCGCATTGTACTCGGTGGTAACAAGAGTGATATCGGTGGTATCGAGCAAAGCTCGCCTTGCTATCATTCATAACGGTGTATAGCGGTATGTATTAACATATGAAACATGGATATGGCAGGAGAAACATGAAAGTGAACCCTGTAGTAATGAGAGCACTGAGGAGTATGTGTAGACTTAACATGATTGATAGAGTAATAAATAGCACGATACAAGAACTATTTGGAATGAAAGATAATGTAGTGATATTTAGAAAGAATGAATGATAAAAGAGTTACACAAAAAGCAGTATATCGAACAAAAGTGAATCATGAAGAGGTTGATGACTGCGGAAAAAGCGAGATAGGTATGTTTGTGCAAAATGGTGTTATATAGTTTCTACCTACCCCAATGGGAGACAGGCGTGATGATATGTAGATATGTTTTATAAATAGCAAATCATTTATATAAATTATTTTTCATTATTATAAATCATTTCTTAGCTTTATACCTTACGGAGTATACGCTTAGATTTTTGCCAACGATTTATTACTTAACTGCAAATTTATAATAAGACAAAGTTGAGCCAAAGGAAGCTTCAAATAGTTACACAATTAACAAATACTTTTCTAGCACTGTTTAAGAACTACAGCAATAAATTGTAAGTAAAATACTGTATATACAAGTTTACGAGTCTGTAGCAATTCGTTCCTTTACAATTTGCATAGTTTTAAATTCAATACGAAAGAACAAACAAGGCAAGTTTAATAACTATTTTCATAGCGCTTTATCAAAGTAAATATTGAGATATAATATTGTTTTGAAAAATATATGAAAAGTAAAACACAGGTATATTTTTATGTCCTTTTCAAGGGTAGGTTTAAGACTCATTTCCTCTCAATTTGCATGAAAATAGTTTTAAAATAATATCTTCGAGTTTCTAACGTTATCTTGTTTCCTAATTTGACGGGGTCCGCCACCTAAGTCTAATAATTTAGTGAAGATACAACTAGACAATTTTTTAATGTGTATATAATGTATAATTAATAAATATGTGTTTTGAAATATATTTCTTGCTCGAGCAAACCTACACGTTGTTTTTCTTCACCGCCGAACAAGTGATTATTACAAATATTATAAATGTGAAAGTATGGATGTTTGGATGTTTGTTCGATTTTCACGCCTCAACGCGTGAACGGATTTAGATGAAATTTGGTAGGTAGATAGACGAGCTACTGGAGAATAGGCTACTTTCTATCCCGATGATATATTCCCGTGGCATGATTTGATTGTTTAGATGTATGAATCGCATTAAATATGGATGTTTTCTTTCACTTTCACGTATCAGCAGCTTTTCATCCAATCCACCCGCCAGCAGAATGAAAGCTAACAGAAAATATGCTTTAATAAAATTTCAAACGTAAAGGTCAAGGCTATGCAGATCGGTTATACACAAACAACAAAAAAAAAATTAATAATAAATAACATATGAAATCCATTAGACACAAAGGCAAAAAATTTCGACTGAATGCCAACAACTAACTAAGAAGAGTAAGACTTTGACGCGTAACGGTAAATACTCAGATGAGGGATACCTAGAGGTGACAAGCAAATAATAATATCAAGATAGAACGTGATAGATGTATACAGTTCCTCATAAGAAGGAAAGAGACAGATAAAATATTTTTGTCCCTGTCATAGTATCACTATTTTGTGTTTGCCACAAAACCAAATTGGTGGCAAACAATATATACAAGTTAGAGGAAAAGAGTGAACTAGGGAATTAAGGGACCGTAGCAGTTTACCACCTTTTGAGTACAATATGTGAAAAGATAATCCTTGATCAATTGTAGCTTTAGTTTAAGTCTAATGAAAACCATGATGCGCAATACAAAATATTTAAAAACAATGATAGTTTACCTTTGTTTAATATTTACACGTACCTAAATCATCCCTGGCACTAATTCTTTTTTACATGACAATTATTGAAATTTTTTATGGAATATGTTTAATTTTAAAAAGGAATAATCCGCATTTATTGTGTAAAGAAGAGTTAACTAAAAACCGTGTATGTAAATGTGACCATGAATATTCGACGGCCGTTTCATTCTCACGATATTTATATAAATACACTATGTAGAAAAATCGATCTAATAGCATTGATTTCAAGAATAAAAGTCTATAAAAAAATAAACATTAATATGTTTGTAAGGCACGAATATTTTTATTTACAAATTGTCTATAAAGTGATTTTTACCTTTTAACTCATATCAATGCCTATATTTATTATTTAGTATCATGTCACCGCTTGTATTTTAAAATATATGTCTAAAGTAGAAAAATATATTGTTTAATTTATATAACTCTGCTAGGTTTGACCAATCTCCTATCCTTATTCCAATGATTTCACAGATCTTACGGAAACTAACTCAGGCTTACTAGCAGTCAGAACCCGTTATATACGTTTTACCATACATTTCGCGGTCGTATACGACCACCCGGGTTTCGAAGGGTTAATTAATAGATCTATACAGTAACTCGATTTGCGTAAAAAAAATACTATTCTAATAATATTAAAGTGCAAATATGTTTGTTGATCTATTCAGATACTGTAGTTTTCATACGTATGTAAATATTAACTTTTATTACTTTGTGTGTAGAAATAGCTGTATCGACTTATTCGATTTTTTTACATTGCTACTATCATATTATGAGTATATTATTATAGCACACAATACACATTCTATGCAAGTTTCTTATGGTAAACAGTTATCTGGGTACATTGTAAATTTCAAATTGCCGAATCGCATTATGTAGTGGGGTAAATTTTCCACAGTCTGGTAACCTTGTTATTGAATGTACTTTTGTTGCCGTCCCTTACGGGTGTACGCGTTTGTCAACTCTAGGTATATACTTCCTCTGAGAGTAAATATAATACCGTAAATGTCGATTGTAATGTAAACAAAAGTTTATCTTAATACTCAATACGCAGATAAATAAAGAAATTATAATTTAAAAGTACCTGAAGATTTCGTATAAAATGTTAATAGCAAAACAGAATAGTAGGTACTGTCGAGATATGAATGAAATATTAAAATTACACATCAAAATTAAGTATGAAGCCGAGAAGAAAAAGAAAGGGAAGGGCAAGCCTGTGTATTATTTTCTCTTGTGGCGCCTCCCTTTCGTCTTCACTGCACTACCTTTAGACACATGTGTACCGCTAACACTGGAAGATGAGCCCTCGGTGGGATCCACAGCCGTCGGCAGTGATGCGACGAGATGGTTAACATCAGAAACACTTAAGTACACGATGCTTGCTTCCATCAGGCTTGGCGATGATTATACAGCCATCACGTGGCCAGCATTTGTTAACACCGAATTGTTTCCGGGCCAACATGAACGCATCGTGACGAACCTTCGTCAGAAACTCAGATACAGTTATGCCCGAGTCTTTAAGTGAAGTCTTAGAGTACCATATCTTTCTTCGAACAGCAGTGTCATGAAATTTAACTAAAATAGGTCTTGGTTTATCATGAGACAAGCGGCCCATTCTATGACATCGAGTAATATCAGACTTAGTGAAATCAACCACTTTTAGTTTGTGTTGGATAATCTTCACAACTTCCGGAGTGACATCTTCATTAGTCACCTCTTCAACACCGTGCAATAGGAGATTTTTCCGCCGTCCCTGCATCTTTAGTTGATCTTGCTGTCGAGAGATGAGTTCAACCTGCTGCTGCAAGTTACGTATCGCAACGCTGATGAAGGTTTTAAAAGTAAGAAACTCGGCTGCTAGTGAGGAGATAGTTGGTGTTGAGCTGGCTTTTTGAAGCTCCAATTGAAATTCGACCATCTTAGTGTAAAAGTGCTCCATCATTTCAGCAATAGATTGTTGAATTTGCAAATTTTCCATTGTTATGGAGATGGCGAAAGGAAATATGTCTGCTTATAGGTAGATCAACAAGTGTGATTTAAGAACATATATTTTTCAATAAATATCACCAAGTATATATTTAAATTTAATTTTTAAAAGAGAGCAGTGACTATATACACCTTGCTTTAACCACAGCTACCCTCGAAAAAAAACTTAATAGATTAGGAAACCAGATAACGCTAAGAAGAAGAAGGCACACACAGGTACCTTAATAAAATAAATACAATAAAACAAGCGATGAAAGGAAACACTAACTAGGGCTTATAGACGCTCTATGTAACGCTTCATATCAGGTGGGCCATGTGCTTGTTTGAAACTTGAATATTTAATCAATATATTATTTTATGTGTTCAGCTCGGCGGCCGGCGCAATGATCATTAACACTGCTTTGGCATCAACGATTGTGGGACTCCCACACAGGACAAACATTTGTGCGCCTGAACCTATCTATTTGTCTTGATCAGAGTGTTTTTAAAAGAGAGTGCTACGAGCAGCACAGAAAACCACTGCAGCCAAATAACAACTCCCTAGAGGGTAGTTGTGTTCCTGCGTGTCAGTGAGGTTACCAGTACCCTCCTATGGGTTTTTTTTTCGTACAGATATTGCTACCGGTACTTTATGCAAAAATGATGAAAAACTGAAGACTTTACAATAACTTACAACAACTATTACCTGTGACGAATTTACACACATTTTTTAATGTAAGTGGCGAATTTACTTTCAATGTATGGAGTGTACAAAAATGTGACTAATGTATAACAACCCGAACAAAAATGGTCAAAGTAACAACAAGGTGGATCAAAAATGGTACCGTACTGTTCAGTTGCAGTTAAATTTTCTTCCGAGAACTTTGAAGTTGTGGAATGAACTGAGGTGTACCCAAGGGACTATAGCATGAGGTTGTTCAAAAAAGTCGTGAAGAGATCTTCCATGATGAAAGACACATGTGACGTGAAGTGAGCTTCTAATGTTGCAGGTATACAAATGCTTGTTTGTCACCTTAGCTGTATAGTAAAAATTTGAAAGAAAGAAAACAAGTTTATTTGGAAACAGTATTACACATTAAATTAAAAATAATAACACATTTAAGTCAATTTCAAAGTCTCCCAAATAGGTGTCCACTCAGCATATGCTGTCGCATGAAGTGCTATGACAAAGCTGGTATAGGTAAAAAATTGATATAGATCTCGTCTCTAGTGACTATTAAATAACTTGGCGTCTATACAAAGATAAATAAATAAATAAATAAAAGGTCGCTTTAAATCACATTAATTATTGTAAATTACTCATGAATGGTATTAATTTAATAGAGCTTTCGATTAGCATAGATTTTTTTAATATTATTTGATAAATTATAGAGCATCATCTAGACGCAAAGTAAGCGACGCTTGTGTTATGGGTAAGTACTAGACAACTAATAAATATACATAAATATATATACTATACCTACATAAATATATATACACATATATATATATACATAAATAATGATACATAGAAAACACATATACTAAGACAAACACACATGTTCATGCACACAAATATTTGTCCTGTGTGGCAATCGACGAGCGTTGGTGTCAAAGTATCAATATTAACCACTGCGACACCGACTCGTTAGATTCAGCTTAGTTTTAGCGTAGTTCCTTTACAGATCCAGGTTAAGTTACGTCCTTAGGTCCAGTTTAGGTAATTTAAGTTTAATTTACGTCTAGTTCGTGTATTGTTTAGGTCCGGTTTAGATTTTATTTAGGTTCAGTGCAGTCCGTAAAAATGCCGCATTTGAGGGCTATGTCGTTTTATCCATCGTCGAGTTTTTTCGTTCGACAAACGTCTATCCTGACAATATATGTATAATATATACATACGTATATACTTTCGGCAGGCGGTGGCTCACCACTCACTGAATGAACCCACGAAATGCCAGAGAAAGTCGGCCCGGGGCAACACTGAGTGACTCGTGGGTGCGGAGAGGTGTGCTGATTTTCTCGTGCGTTTACTCGCGGCGTTCTAACCATTTCCACCCTTGGAGCATATTGATCTATCGACTCCTCTCTCGTCGACCAATGAAGGTATATTTAGGGCTGAGTCTTCTTGAGATTCGACTCCGAACCTAGATACACCGGAGATGAAGGCCCTGATCGACTCTTAGGAGTATTCCATCATTATACTGTTATATTGATATAAATTTATTCTAGTATCAATTCTAAAAAGATCTATGTTCGCAAGTTTCTTTTATTAGTTTTTTCTTCGCCAATGATCATTCTCGAAATTTTGGTAAATTAATGCTAGTTTGACACCAAAGCTCATAGGCTCGACGCCAACACAGGACGAACATTTATGTGTATGAACATGCCTGTTTGTTTTGGTTTGAGTGTTTTTAAAAGACAGGTAGGCGCATCAAAACAGCCTGTGGAAGTACTACCAGCACACAGAAAACTCCGATGTTCTATAAAAAAGAAAGTAATATTTTTTTGTCAAAAAAATGTTTTTCGCCGGCATAACGTATTTTTTTTAGGAAAATGGAAATAAATATATACACAGCGACAGTTTACGCTATACAAAACCTTCTTCTTCTTTGCGTTACACCGTTTCCAAATCCATTAGGATTGGCGGAGTTCGCAACATGAGCCTAAGGATTTGGCGAAGATATGGATTTTTTAAGTGTAATTTTGTAGACGTACGGGATTCCACTCAATGCTTTTCTTCACCACCAAGCAAGGAATAATTACAAATTGGATAAATACAAATATAAACACCAGTATTCGAAACGGGGACCATTTGGATAATAGGCTGGTTCTTTGTCTACTAAGCTCTCTTTATCACTGCCCATTTCAAGCTATACAAAACCATTAAAAACTTATATTTACTACGAGATAAGACGCGTGGGTATATAGCGTGATATGTCGTTGTGTGTACATAAGATATAATTTTATCTTACCAACACAATTTAAATAAGCGGCATATACGTGAAAGATGAAGGTTGCCACGTAGACATTGTAGTTATCGAAACTCCAAGGAAACCACATATCATATGCTGAAACAATAGAGTCATAACTAAATTAAAACTTGGCCATTATGCTCCTTCGAAGGTTTCTTAGCCTACCCTTACGGGAAGGGTGCTTGTTAACTGGCTACGTCAAT
This sequence comes from Pyralis farinalis, assembly GCA_947507595.1. Lineage (NCBI taxonomy): Eukaryota > Metazoa > Arthropoda > Insecta > Lepidoptera > Pyralidae > Pyralis > Pyralis farinalis. Next base: position 32,392,390 of record OX382260.1, on the reverse strand, counting down.
GATGGCCTCTTATTAATAAAAGCTAATTCCAAATCAAGTGTAGAAAGACTAGCCAGTATTTGCCTTGGCCTGATTTCAGATTGGGGCTATCGTATCGTAACCTAATCGTCTCGATTTCGCGACCAAATCAGTAGAAAAAGCCAAAAAACTTTTGCGTTAACTCGAATTTCCTCCTCGCCCACGTCATAGCTTTTTCACTTTTAAAACGTTAAAAATTATTTACACAGCCACATATTCAGGATGTATTACGTACGGTTCACCTGCGTGGACTGATATTGCTACCATAGGTGCTGCGCGTCGAAAGTTACTGCAAAGACAGCGTCTCGCTTTATTATTTTTAAGTAAATCATAAAGAACTGTGAGCACCGAGGCACTACCATTGCTGGCAGGCGTGTTATCAGTTGACTTAGAAATACAGCGCCGTGCTTCAATGTACTATAACTCTAAAAACATGCACCCTGACCGCGATCATGACAAAATACTTAGATTGTTCAACCCAAATGACGAGGTACTTGAAACTTTGCTGTCTGAATGGCAAGAAAGATTAGAACATCTCGTTGCGCAATTTTTAACTGGGCATGGAAACTTTAGAGCTAAGCTCTTTAAGTTTAGACTCGTGTCATCGCCTTTATGTGAGTGTTCTACGACAAATCATGAATTCAAGCAAACAGCACATCATGCACTCTGGGAGCGCGATCTCTGGCATCGGAAGCAGGACGGTATATTAAATTCCTTGCATGTCACATCCGGGGTATACTATTCTGATTTGGTGGCAACAAGGGAGAATTGCCAGGCGTTTAGGCGGTTCTGCAATGTATATTATTGGAATCAATGGTTAGGTAACAACTCACAATTTAGGTCCCAATAGTGTTAGATATCTGATAAATCGTGGTGCACGGTATTTGAGCTACACTTGACAAGCCATCTTGTTGAGGTTTTTAATGCCTTATTTGTCATATTTCTGTCTCTCACTTTGCCAAGAGGGTAAGTAAATTCCAAAACAGCCTACTCCTACAAATTTCTTCTGATTAAATTCGTTGTGAGTTCCAAGGCAGCTGTAGTTTAACCCCCGGGACAGCAATAAACTTCACTGTTCATTGCCTTTTTGGTGGTCGCCGCTGTTAATTCTGTCTACACAGGAGACATAGTGGTGGGAATGAGTGGTGGGCCTGTCCCGTTTAACTTAAATATTTAAAATTCAGTTGTTCCAAATGTAGCTTCTGCCAATACAGAAGTTTTCATTGACAATGGCACACTAGAATTTATTAATGATGCTGTATTTCTTGGAATTACAATAGATTAAAAATTGCAGTGGGGTCCCCACATAAATAAGCTGGCCAATAAGCTCAGCTGTGCCGCATATACAATAAGGAAAATTAGAAAATTGACGGGTATGGCTACTGCTCGCTTAGTCTATTTCAGCGACATTCACAGCATTATGTCAGATGGTATACTGTTGTGGGGAAGAGCGGCTGATATTGAAACCACGAGTATTTTTATATTACAAAAGAGAACCGTCCGCTCTATTTATAACGTGGGCTCCAGGGAATCACTTAGGGACTATTCAAAGAAATAAATTTCCTCACGGTTACCTCTCTTTACATCTATGAGAACATAATGTATGCTCGTAAAAATATGAAGTCGTTTTCAAATGGTAATGAAAATATTAGAAGCAGGAATAGATCGCGCATACCTGTACATCGGATTGCTAAGACTAATAAATATTTTGTTGTAAATTGCATTCGATTCTATAAAAAATTACCTGATCCCTGTCCTTGCCTGACAATATGTTCAAAAGGTACATCAAAAATACAGACATACATTATTACAGGATCGATGAATATCTGGCTGACAGAGATATCTGGATATGATTCAGCACATGTATTAATATATCTAATGATAGTTAGATATATTAATACATGTGCTGAATAATATCCATCTATCTAATAACAGTTAGACATATTAATACTTATGCTGAATCATATCCAGATATCTCTATCAGCCAGATGTTCATCGATCCTGTAATAACTCTTCTTACATAGAATATTTTTTAGACTTATCACCATTATACACTATCATAAATTTATTGTATAATATAAATTGACGATTTGAAAAAAGATCTATTTTGCCAAGTTTCTTTTATCACAACTCATTCGCTAATGGTCATTTGAAATGCTGGTAGATAAAGATAAATCAAAATTATGAAAAATTAATCTATCTATCTATAACTTCACGTCAAATCCCTTACGGGGTAGGCAGAGAGAACCGAGCGCCACGTGACTCGATCCTTTCATACCCCACTCGCTTCTTTAACATTAATTGCTCTTTTCATGCACGCTCGCCAGTTTCTAGGGCTCCTGGCATAACCTTCTGATAGAACACGACCAATAAAAAAAAATAACAAGAAAAATGAATAAGATAGAATATTGAGAATGTAAGACGTGTCAAAGTGCCTGTGAGGCTCTAAATGCAAGTAAAGAATTTTTATCTTATCTTAACAAGAAAAGCGAGCATGCGAAGCCGAAAATGAACCGTAATTATGAAAAATGTTTGTAATTTACCAAGAAGTCTCGGAGCGTCATCAGCAACAGCCATTTCATAAAGAGGCGCGCAAAGATACAACGTTGCAACCAGCCAGACTGATGCAACATAGACTTTGAGTAATATTCTTGTAAACTTTAGTAAATTCTCTTGAGAATCAAGTACCTTCTTTTTCAACTCCATTAACTTGGACCCTCCCTCTAATTTGAGAACATATTGGATAAAAGGCATGTCCATCATTGTATCATTGAAAATCATTTCGTTTACGAATCCTCGAAATTGCATTCTGAATACTAAGCAAACTACTAAAGATATTGTCATTAGTACTCCCGTACTCCATATGCAAGCTCCTTTGATGACAAACAAAAAATCTGAAACGTTCTTAACCACAAACCCCGTTGTAAAAATGAAGCACAGGATCCCGATAATGACGTTGAAAATTTGAAATCCGAACCATAGTTTCGAATTCCAATTGTTCCTTGTGAATATTGAAATACCTCCAAATGACAAAACTCGATGGTACACCGCTAAGGTTTCCTCCATGTCTGAATCGGGAGAGTGATACGTGAATATGATATCCGATTTCTTTTGAATATGGATTTAGAGAAGTAAGTACAACCGCACACAGTGTGCAAATGAAATATTAATATTAAACGAAGAATCGTGTACAGCAGCGAATATTCTGTGTGAACATTCTATTCGATGACAAAATTTAATTGTAAATTACGCGGTTTGAACGTTGACCGTGCTTGTGGTCATTCTACGTAATCTAGTATTTGAGCTAAAACCCAATAAGAACAGAACGCTATCTCGAGATTCAGAAACTTTCTATCTCATATCATATTACCAAGGAGTCAAGATATTTCCAAGTATTTAATAACTTTAGAAATTATTAACCGTATATTTAATAAGCTTCCAAAATTTTACAGTGATCTACCGTTGCATAGATTTAAAAATGTTCTCCATAGTTTGCTATTGGACATACGCTATTACACAGTGGCAGAATATCCCTAACCCATAAAATAGTACAGTTTCTCCCTCTATTTCTCTGCACTGACATTTTGGCCTCTAGAAATAAAACTATAAATGCGATTGAGATGCGGTTTTCACCAGAAAGTCAAACTAAATTGCATCTTTCTAATGGTATCAAAATGGAGTTAATTTGATAACCGTAAGTATTTAAAAAAGTACATTTTGTAAAAGTAGTGGTGGGATTTGCGCGAAGTGCGAACTCCAGCACTTGTCTAACAGATACAGACAGTAAAAATACAGAGATCTGAAAATTAAGTTATTGTATCATAAATGACATACAAATAGTATTTAGTGTAATAATTATTATCTAACTTGTAACTTTGTTATTAACATTATTAAGGCAGTGCAGTGCGATGTGCGAACGAATACGGTCGCTTCCCGCCATACGGCACAGTCACGAATATTAATTCGCGAATTGATCGGCCGCGAACTATCTGCCATACGCTACTGTCGCTATGGGTGCCGAACAACTCATAGTCAACGAGTCTTTGGCATTCATACAACACGCCATAGACACTTTGGACGAAGTCAGCATCACGCGCATCTGTAAGTTTACCTTCAGTGAAGATGAGATTTCTAGTGGCAAGATGTTACTGTTCAAGACGCTGGACAAGACCACAGTGATGCCGTCATGCAAGAGGGGTGGAGGTGACAAAAGTATTCAAGACGTCATCAGTCTTTTGAAGGTGACCTATCCAGACGACGTGCCTTCCTTCGTAGCGAAAGACCTACACAAGCTACCATCTGTGACCCCCATCTGTGACCCTGGAACATGTATACGCTGCTAAAGGACATCAGAAGCCTGAAAGCCAGTCTCGCTGATGTTCAGTCACGATTAGAGACATCGAAAACAACAATTAGTGGGCTACGTACGGAAATATTATCATTAAAATATAAAGTTTTCGTAAGTAGGTTCGGCAACATTAACACGCGTCTTGGTGTACAGTATGCATCCGTATGCAGTTTATTGGTGTCACCGACTACTATCGCTATGACTATTACATAAACATGTTATTAAAATGAGTAATTCATTATTTTTCGTGAGTTACAATGACATGAACACTATATAAATACTATAAAAGGACATTGCAACTCAGAGAGACAACACAATTTTGTGTATTCATATTCAATTGCTAATGTAAAAAATAGTAAGTCTAAGATACCATGTCTAATATGTATTTTTATGTGTATGAGAGTTACGATAGGAAATAACTAGTAACATACTGAAATAATCAGTAAAATCTTTATTATTTTAGTTACAAATAACCTAAAAATTGAGGCAAACTAACTAAAATATGTTTTATACAACGTCGGAAGCCATACAAGCATACGGCCCACCTGATGCAAAGCGGCAACCATAGCCTATGAACGTTTGTAATACACTAAATATCACTCGCGCAATGCCTCCTCTGCTGCTAACACAGCAACATCTGAGGAGCTTACTGGTGACCTTATTCACACGCAGGAACACAACAACCATCTACAGATTGGTCATTTGGCTGCGACTTTTTGTGTGGTGGAGGTACTTCCCCAGACGGGCTGCTTTGATGGGCCCCACCTCTCTTAAAAACATCCTGACCGAGAGAAACAGACATGTTCATGCACACAAATATTTGACCTGTGTGGTAATCGAACCCATGAGCGTTGGTATCAAAGGAACGTAACAACACGTTTCATCACTGCGCCACCAAGCTCGTCAGTAATGTTTTATTATTAAATTATAATGACAAAAACACCACTTCGGTAGGTATATTTTTTTAAGATCTGTTGTGATAAACCTATCCAATCAACTTTAAATTTAAGTAATCAATTTGTGCACTGCAATGTAATCGCCACTGGTAACAAATTCTAAAATTTTAAGCAGAAGTCATTATAAAAAAAACAATAGAAACTATTACAATTATTTTTTAGGAACATGAGCACAATGCAAACCTATACATCTCCAACAAACCGTTAAATTTAGCTCAGGATCAGCTCTTAAAATCCGATCTGAATAATAGAACCAACGGTATCAATACAAAATCTAAGATATCTTATAGAAACCAACATTTAAAATTTGAATAATGGAAAATCCAAACGTAAATTTTAGTTTTCTAATTGAAACATCAAAAAGCAAATTTCAAATGTGTGTTTTAGTAAGTAATATTTAAGTAATAAATGATACATTTTAGTTTAGTTAGAAATATTATAAATTATATTTTATTATAAAACGAGAATGACGAACTCGGTGGCGCAGCGGTGAAACGCGCTGTTGCATTACTTTGACACCAACGCTCGTGTGTTCGATTTTTACGCAGGACAAATATTTATGTGCATGAACATATCTGATTGTCTTGGTCTGGGTATTTTCTACGTATAATAAGTATGTATTTACAAAAAAAAATGTATTTACGTATGTTTATCAGTTGTCTAGTACCCATAACGCAACCTTTGCTTACTTTGAAGCTATGGCGTTGCGTAATTTGTCCGACAATATTTAATATTAATAAAATTACTCTTCATATTAGGTAGGTATATATATTATCGTATACTAAAAATAAACAGTAGTTTTAGAATAAAATAGATTTTAATTAAAATCAGTCGTATTGTTTGGCAAAGTTGCTTCCCAGTTTTCCTTGCAGGTGTCGACATACAACGTAAAAGTAGGAGAATATAGGAGTCGAGGAAGGCCAAGACTCACCTACTAGGTGTAAGTGGGTCATGTCATCGGTCATGTGTTATCGGAAGTGATGTCAAGAGCCTAGGAACCTAGAATACATGAAAAGAGCTGTGAATGTTAAATAAGCGAAAGAAAAGCTGTGTAAATACTGAGTCATCTGGCGCACAGTTGCTGCTTGTAACGCAGAGGACTTGGTATAAACATATACAGTATTAGTCTATTTGATATTTAAAAGTTTTTATTGTTTTAACTATTGTCGTTGAGTGTACCAATAGGATCATTACATACTTAAAAATTGTGAACATACGGTGGGATTCGACATGTGTCTGCTTTGAATACATGACAGACACCTCTTTGATATTGTGATTGACGAGAAGAGTCTTTAATACTCCCAAATTGTCACGTTTCTTTGTGAAATTGCCAGGTTCAACATTAAAATTACCGTATTTTGTACGTTTAATAAGAACCATATATTTTTATTGTTTCTTAGAATCGAAGGTTCATTTAATACTACTCGTAAATACATCTAGGATAAATGTGGTAGTTAATAAAATATTGACGAAGACTTTCAAGGTAAAGGACATCCACATATGTTGATACTCTTTTACAGATAGCAGGAATAGCCATGTTCATGAATTAGAAAGTTCGTATATTCAGGCTATTTCCGAAATTATTTAGGGATTTTTCTGTACTACTTCATGGAAAATGATTTTTTACGACAGATCTTATAATATTTATTAAAAACAACGGTCCCCAGGGCGCCTGATATCACCTGAGAAAACACTACAAATTGATCGTTGTACGTAAGTCTTGTCCTTCCGAAAGAAGCCGATTCTGTATGTTTTCACTTTCGTATTTAATATTTGTTTCGTCGTTCGTTCATCCCGAATTCTTTCAGTATTCCCGAACCAACGGAATATGCTGTTTCTTATGTTAATATCGGTGAGCGTGTGTGAGTTACGAATGTTTAAAGAAGCGAGGTGTATAAATCAGGACAGCTTCTTTGTTGTACTCGGTTCCCTTTGTCAATCTTGCAAGGGATCTGTCTATCTATCTATAACTTCAAACCAAATGCTCGGTTCTACCTGTCTATCTACCCCGTTAGGGACTTAGCGAGAACATATAGATTGATAGAATAAATAGGAGGTGACACGTGAGTAGATCTTGCACTAATAGTTTTTATCATTTTAGTGTAATAATGAACTGCAATAAAATTATTTTTAGTTCAGCCTTAAATTTTATTTGCTGGGAATATTTAACCCTAATAGAATTATATAGAGCAGTAAGTAGGAATATCTCATTAAGCGAGAGCGACTCATACTTATCATATACTAATAAGCTATTGGCTCTAAACCCGATAGATACTTACTCCCCTATATATAAGTATCATAAATAGCGTCTATGATAAACATATTGATTTGTATATACTTGCAAAATATATTTTTTTACATTAAGAGCTTCAATGAAAATCCCTAAAAGCCAGAAGAACAAATAAAAAACAATAACAAGACTCCCTTGAATTAAATGTAGACAGTGGAATTAAAAAAATACCCTTAGAATTGTTAGTACTTATTGGAGAACTGATATGGAGCTGTTAAAACAATGTTTTAATTAAGTACTGAATATTGTTATACTTGATTGATTACCAAAGAGAGTATGATTCATGCTAATTGCTAGTACCTTGGGAATACCTTGGTACCTTATCCTGAGTATTATTAATTTATGTGTGGTCTACCGATACCATCCTTTAAGTATGTATTTATACCGATTGTACAATGAATCATATACGATACGATAACAATAGCTTCCTTTGGCTAACGTACCGCTCGCCGACATCGAAGAATTCGTCCTTATACACTGGTGATGCAATGGTTGCATGCTGTACGGTTCCAGAGCAGTTTTTATCCAAGAACCATTAAATTATGGAAAGAGCTTCCTGCTACAACCCCCACCCAAGCTGTTGCATATAAAATGTGAAGCGGTTTTTACAGAGTCGTCAAACCCCTGTTGCAAATGTCTATAGGCAACGATAATCGCTTATCATCAGGCGGGCATGCCTGTTTAATAATGTATACCTCAGAGGTATAAAAAAGTATATTATTAATCTTTGTTATTAATAATATATTTTATTCATAAGCACTAATGAGAAACTCATTACGACGAAAGCACCATACATGGTTTGAGCCTTGTAAGATGAGAGATAACCAAAAACATGCATGAAACGTACCTAAGGTTTCTAGAACAAATTAGCTAAGTTAAGTGCATTTCCATGTTACTTTTTGTTATTAGATATGTAATGGCCGAAATAATGTGTGCATTATTTCTGCCATTTACATATATATACTTCTACTGGTGGACATAGGTCTCCCCTCTAAAGAGTCACTCGCCTAGATCCGAAGTCACCTTCATTCGTCGTCGGAGGTCATCTCACTCTTTGTGCAGGGACGATATTCGAGAACCTTTTGTCGCAGGCGGTTGTCAGTTTTACGAGCAATGTGGCCGATATACTTCAGCTTATATATCCTTTGAGCAATCACAAAGCGAAACCCCGAGCGTAGCCTTTCCATAGAACGCTGTATGACCTTGAATGTCTCCATACAAACTGTGAAATGCAGAGCTAGTGAAGAGCCACGTCACTGCCGCGTATGTACTCACTGGCAAAACACCCTTTTCGAAGACTTTAGTATTAAGGTGGTGTGTTTATATTAGTTCCTAATTGTCATTTTAAGGGCTTGTGCCTATATATAATGCACTTTATAGGGTTTATATAAATTTGTCGGCAATCCCTGCTCACTTTAAATGGATACTTATCATTATCATCGTAATGATAATTCTTTTTTCTTTCATTATTTTATATATTTAAAATAAAAAAATATATATTTAAAAGCTGTTTGCGTTTTTATTTTATCATTGAGGTATTTCTGTATTGCATACTAACGTTTAGTATCTAATATATTAATATTATTATACTAATATATAAAGCAAAGGAGTTCATTTGTTTGTTCGAACGCGCTAAGTTCTGGAACTACCAATCGGATTTGAAATAATGCATTTGACAGCCCAATTCTTGAGATCAGTAGAACAACGTGCACGACATATCAGTGTAATTATATACATGATGGTATCAATGGAACAAGATACATGAGCAGGTCTCTGCAGGTTTTTTGGGATAATTTCGAGTACGGCGGAAAATAATAGGATTAATATTTGAATTAATATGAGGTCTGGAGTTGACACCTATGACAGGTATCTATCATATCTGATCGCAATTTCCGTTTATGTATTTTTTTATTCAACATTGGAAGGCATACTAGTATACGCTCCAACGATTGTAAAGTGGATAGCGTAGCCTATGAACGCTTGCAAACCCTGAGAGATCGTCCCACACGCCGTGTACTAGTACGAGGATGCCATTAATTAAACAAAATATAATACATATATACAAAATAAAATGTATAGACAGATAATGCTTTGACGAGTCCGGTGGCAGAATTCGATATGTCTGTTTGTATTGATCCGAGTGTTTTAAGACTCTACGTTATAGAAAACCGTAGCCAAATAACAACTCCCTGGAGGGGTTGTTGTTTTCATACAAGTATATTATGTCCCGGGTTGTATCTTAACAATAATTTGTTATTCGTGCCCGGTGGTAGCATTGTATGTATATATACCACCGGACACGAATGAGGACGAATACTTAGTCGTCTTCAAGACATTCGAACAAGTCAGTGGTTCGTAGGCTACGGTAACCGTTAAATATCAGGTCAACCATATGCTTCTATGCCTTCCGACATTGTATAAAAATGTACGCTCGCCAGTATAACTTCATGCCAAATCCCTTGCGGGGTATTCAGAGAAAACCCTTACGCCACATTTCTTGCTTTTTAGAAGGGAGAAATAGTTATGCCCCAAACACATTAGTATGGACCAATGCATAAGGCCTCTGATGGACGCCCTAATGCAGTTTTCGTGCAGGAGTAATCCGTTAAATTGGCGGGGTCGCGATGACCAGGCTTCTGGTATATGCCCCCTAATATTTAAAATTTTATTTTTACTAATACTCAGATCATTACCAAATTTATGTAGAACCAAGTTCAGATCGTCTTACTCGAACTCAATTCAAATTACCCTAACTACCTAATGGTGCCCTTCCCTAAATTTGGAAACCGGTTAAGAGCTAAATATTAGGTAACAATTAAAATAAAATATAAAAGTGTAAATAACGATATTAACAAACAAACATGTGAAAGCATCTAATCTCTATACTATAATATATAACTATTTATTTATCTGTCATGTTGTATGAACTAAGGTTATGTCCATCATACTGTTATTTACGAAGAAAATATTATTTACATAAGTTCTAACTTTATAATCAATATGTATTTTTTTTTTAATAAATCTAACTAATGTCAAACATCTTCAGTCGTCTCATATTCCATTCGTTATGTTATCGTGCGACATTATGTAATAGCGTGTTTTCTTTCTGTGATGTCGACGAAAATATAATTAGTTGATGAATTCGGTTTTGAACAAAATATTATTTAGTATGCTGTTCCTTATCTCTTAGTTAGCTCTTCCTCTCGGCTTCGCTTTTGTACATAACCAAGTAATGACAATTCTACCACTTCTAATCATTGTGTCAGAAACTTTGCAATAGAAGACTTAATAAAATGTAAAATAGTTATTGAGTTAATCTGCTTTGTGTGCTTCCGCCACCAATTGGTTCATGTGATAGTTCACCGGCCGGCACCCACCCGTACCGTTAGTAGATGCAGCATTCTCGGCTGCTGCGGTCGTTCTCGCGATTGTCTATCTATCAGGGACAGACATTGCATTCACCCGCCACCGTTGCTGCCATGACTGCCCTGGTCATCGCTGCGACACGCGTTTCGGCTCTCTACGACGCATCCTCAGGCGCTGTAAATGTTAGACGTTAGAATAATCATTTGTAGCGTATAAACACGCTGTTTAACTTGTAGCAGTAGCAGTTGCAGCATGTTATTCTCACGACTAATGCATGAACTAATTGGTTGCGGCAGGGCACAAAGCAGTAGTGTACTTCTTTAAGGGCAAACATCCTTACATCCTCAAAAACATCGACTGTTACAGCCATGAACATAACATTGAAATTTCTTTGTGTAGCTTTTCATGGCCATGCGACACTAGCGCCGCAAGACTGCGTACGGCGTGACATGGTAACACGGATTTGACGTTTCTTGTATGAAATTGAAATTCTACAAAGCAAACAGCCTCGCGTTCGCCTTACAGCCTTGACCTACAGCTCGGATTTCTAATGCCAAAAGCAAAAGCTACTATTTTGAGGGCTGTTGGCAAGGTTGATCTAAGGATTTTCATTAATTTTCTGAAATTTTAAGTGTTAGTTTTGGAATATATCAAAAACAAAGTTAGTATAATAATTTCAGAATGTATCAAACACCATGACAATAATATTGTGAATCAAAAACAGCGAAAAGTAAAATGGCCCGCTACAAAAAGGTTATAATGGGATAGTCAGTTTTACTTTACAGTTTTTTATTTTACATTGCCGCATGAGTATAATTTATGCTGTTACTACTGACAAAAGCACGAAAAAAGTAGCTTACGGAAGCTAAGTCGCCAATACAGAGACTCACCAAGGCAAATTATTAATAGATGAGTACTATACTTATATAATTTATATAATTTTTAAACTTCATTATGAGAGGTCTGCAATTCTTATATTTCGTAATCTTATGTTTTATTGATGGTTTGTTCATATTTGATATTACATGTATTTTAGGAGTAACAAAGAGTTCCGAAGAATGATACAGAGAGAGTACATATAAGTAACAGATATCTAAAAAAATGTTGGGTTTTTAATGTGTAATTACGGCAGAAGCGCTGACCAGAAGCAGAAGTGGTACCACGTATGCTGATCTCACTGTATAGCAAATATACGCTGGTTACAGCAATTGCTCAACATTATGCGAGCAATATGTTTATTAAACACTCGACGAAGCATAAGAAAACTTATGATTATTTGATGACAATCTCTAAAATCTTCTACTTTCCCTCTAATACAATTTACTTGCTAATATTGAAATCTCCGAATAGCCTTAATATATGGCAGGCTGAATATTATTTCATTATTTTTCACCAATCTTAAAGCACACGATTCATAGGAAGAAACTATATTAAAACATAACAACCACGGTAACTTGTCTCTCGCTAACTCTCGTTTCTTGCTCCAATCGTACGACGTAAATCCCATTACACCTATCTGAAGTGCAACTCTCAAGGAAATGAGACGCTGTGTTTACTTATTGGCAAATATTGACACAGAGAAGGACAACAGATATGCCATTGATTCCTATTTGATTTGTATTAACTAACTGTAGTTCGATTATCCGAGATAGGAAACTTCGAACTAAATTATTGAATATCAAATATACACACATCAAAAGTGTCTAGGGATCAACATATATTTTTGCAATAACTTTTCTCCTGATTGATATTAATTAAAATTTTCTTTAAGGATTCATCAAATAAAGTGTTTTCGTTTGTCTACAGTAACGATAAACCAAGTCACCTTTGCATTAATAAAGAAATTTGCCATTTTCATAATAAAGGGATTTTTGACATTTGAACCACTAACATTAAAGTTCGAAAAAAAGACTGAAATAACAGTTTTCTTTAAAATTTTATTGGGTAACTTAAACAATTAATAATCCGTGTTTCTACCGCGTACACTAACAACACGTGGGAATGATAGAAGCTGGTTCCCGGCAACGTACTGTGGCTTTAGCTCTGAATACAAGTCAGAGTGTTATCAGTCGACTTTGGACACGTTACCGAAGCACTGGTACCGTGGCTGAGCGCCATGGAGGACGGTATCGCTGCATCACACGGAGACAAGACCGATACATTCAAATCACAACTCGAAGAGCTCCAACAATAACCGCCATGATGTTAGCCGTGACGCTTCATCACTCTTCAGGGAACTTAATTAGCGACGAAACAGTCAGAAACCGCTTGCATGAAGTGAACCTTCATTCCCGAAGACCGCTAAGGGTACCACCTATAGCAATGCACAATCGTAGGATTCGATATCAATGGGCTCTTGAACACAGAAATTGGGCAGAAGAACATTGGCGTTTCGTGTGCTTTTCTGATGAGTCTCGTTTTGGTATGAGACCGGATACAAGACGTATATGACACTGGAGAACCCCTGGACGCCAACAGCGATTAAAATCCTGCCAGGAAGTCCATCCTTATAGTGGTGGAACCATCATGGTATGGGCGGGTATTTAGATCGGCGGAAGAACTGAGTTGATTTGGATCAGAGGCAACCTCAACGCTCAAATTTATGCTGAGACGATTGTATCAGACGTCATCGTTCCTCTACAAGTGCAAATCGGTCCCTTATTTCAGTTAATGCATGATAATGCACGACCGCACACCGCAAGAGTTGTAAGACAGACTCTCGCCGCAGCTAACATCAATGTCATGCCCTGGCCTGCTCAGTCGCCAGACTTGAACCCGATTGAGTATGCATGGGATATGCTACAGAGAAGAGCTCTGCCGAATATGGAGGGTATCCAGTCGCAAGAAGACCTTTTTTTGTTGTTGCAACGAACATGGGCGGCCATTCCACAGCGTGATTTGGATGAACTCATTTTGAGTATGCCAAACCGATGTTCTTGTGTTGTTAGTGTCCGCGGTAGAAACACGGATTATTAATTGTTTAAGTTACCCAATAAAATTTTAAAGAAAACTGTTATTTCAGTCTTTTTTTCGAACTTTAATGTTAGTGGTTCAAATGTCAAAAATCCCTTTATTATGAAAATGGCAAATTTCTTTATTAATGCAAAGGTGACTTGGTTTATCGTTACTGTAGACAAACGAAAACACTTTATTTGATGAATCCTTAAAGAAAATTTTAATTAATATCAATCAGGAGAAAAGTTATTGCAAAAATATATGTTGATCCCTAGACACTTTTGATGTGTGTACTTGAAGCGAGGTAACATTTCCTAGAAAACGGATTGGTGAATTATCTTCACGCCAAATCCCTTGTAGGATTATGGCTATTTACATACCAAACTCGCTTCTTTAACATTCATTGCTACGAGTATTTACAGAATCTACGGTGGTTTTAGGGCTTCTTGTATCATTTTAATAATATGATAAAAATGAAATATAGGACCAATTTGGTTGTGGTAAGTGAAACTTGTCATTCCTTGACTCATCCGGCCTTCCACTCTTGCATTGTATATCAGTCATGTCATTATTTCATTCTGCACGATTTCTAGATATGCGAACCAACGAAATAAGCCTTTTCTTTCTTACATCATCATTTGAAACATGTTCTGCTAGCGTTTCGAGCAGATTTTGTGCAACGCTTCTATCATGACTGCTTTTTTTACTACTTCCATGCTCTCTCTTCAATGCCTCAACGCAAAAAGGTTTTCTATGAGGTAGACTTACTTCCCTGGGCTGCTTTGATGCGCCCTACCTCTCTTAAAACACACACGGTGTCACTACTTAGAACCATAAGATGTCATGTAGACTTATCACAGTGTATTATTACTACAGCATTTAGATAAGACAATGTCTACCAAATTCTGCAAGTGTACCATATTAACGAAACCTTGGTCCTGTGCCTTGATTAGAGACAAATGAGCCGCTAACCAAACTAATGTTTGAACATGAAAGTAACTCTACATTTACATGTTATGTTTACATTACCAACCGCTTGATGGATCGTAATGAAATTAGATAAAGAGTTAGTGGGACATAGGATAGTTGTTATTCCCACAAGGGATCCCACAGAGTACGTGAGCCAAGGCATGAGCAGAAGCTGGTTAAATTAAATAACTGGTGAAAATATTTTTTTTATTTACTTAGGAGAGATTTGTGTGAGTGAGGTCACCAGCTTACAGGAACACAACAACCCTCCAGAGAGTTGTTATTTGGATGCTGTTTTCTGTGAGGTAGCGGTATTTCTCCAGGCGAGTTGCTTTGATGCACCCTACCTCTCTTAAAATCAGGATATAATCAGGCGTTACCACTGTCTAAGATCATGATATCGACCAGAGTTGGCAAATTAGATGTGCTTATCACCCGTAGTTTCCCAATGAGTCGGGAATATTCCTAGCTAAGCTGTCCAATATGTCTATCGGCTATATTACTGCATGATATTTACATTTTCCAATTGGATCACTGACTATCCGATGCGAACTGATCGGGCAAATATACTTACACTGCAATCTACTCTCATCTATACATACTCGTATAAATAAAATTGAAGTGTCTGTCTGTGATTTCAAAATAAAGCCTTTATCTTAAGCTCATATTATTATTTTCAAGTTCCCAAAGCCTAAATACGCCTTTTTAACTTTTTTGTCTGTCTGTCTGTCTGTTTGTTTGTCCGGGCTAATCTTCGAAATAGCTGAACCAATTTTAACGGGACTTTCACTGATAGGTAGAAGACTCTTCAGAGCAGAATATAGGGTACTTTTTATCCCGGGTTCCTGCGTAAAAAATGAAAAACTGTTAAAATTAGAGGGAACTATCTTCCCCTTCGGGGGACTTCGCAATTATATTTTTATTATTTTCATAGAATACGTATTTTTTGTAACATAAAATAACTACGCATTTTTATGTAATATAAATAAAATACATATACGTTGCCTCCTGTAAAGGTCAACAGATGGCGCTGTACGAAAATTGAATCGCAAGCCCAAATCTCATGCGTGCGAAGCCGCGAGCTTCTGCTGGCATACAATAAATTTGTAGATAAGGGAAATTAGTGGGCGTATATTTTTAATTAAATATATAAATTTAAAATGTCACCTCTAAAATTGTGTTCGCAATTATGATGTTAATAATAATTCTGAACGCGGTTAGCAAGCAAGAGTGCAGTGCGATGCGCCAACGAATAGACACGAATATTAATTCGCGAATTGAGCGTCCTAGTCGCTGTACGGTACGTCGCTATGGGTCCCGAACAACGCAGCTTTTGGCGTTTTTTTTTTTTATACCACTAAGGTGGCAATCAAGCATACGGCCTGCCTGATGTTAAACAGTCACCGTAGCCTATGGACATTTGCAACACCAGGGGCGTCACTCACGCGTTGCCGACCCTCTAAAAACCTCTTCACGCATTTCTTGAAGAACTCCACGCTGTAGTTCCTTGGAAAAACCTCGGCTGGGAGCTAATTCCACAGCTTGAGTGTTCTCGGAAGAAAACTTCTCTGGAACCGCACCGTACGCGACCATAGCGGTTCAAGCGTGTGAGGGTGAACTCCCCGCCGTCGGCGAGCGGTGCGATTATAAAAAGTTTATACAGCAAGCCATCGATACTATAGACGAAGTCAGCACCATGCGCATCTGTAAGTCTACCTTCAGTGAAGATGAGATTTGTAGTGGAAAAGTGCTACTGTTTAAGACTCTTTGTACTTTTTGTCGTTAAGGAGTTTCGCTTTGTGCTTTCGTAGTCCAAATCTGGTAAGGTTTAAGATGTTTTTGACCATAGTAAGCACCTACTATTTTTTTATATTGTCATGGACCTAACAATACCTTAGGCTCTAAGAAATGCCTATGGTTATGAGGAGTTTTCTGGTGTATCTCCGAAGTGAAAAGTTAAATACTAATTAAATTAAAATGGGTCCACCTTAGAGGTATACTGATCCAAATGCAAAAAAAAATTAAAAACGGGTCTTAAACAAAGAAGTTATGCCCGAACAATAATAAAAATATATTTGTACAGATGAATTAATAACTTCCTCCTTTTCTTGGAGTCAAAAAAGGCTAAAAAAGACTTAGTTTGAAAGAGAGTGTCAGTGTTCATTAGTTTGGTTAGCGGCTGAGTTGTTTCTAATCAAGGCACAAAACCAAAGATTTGTAAATTTTTTTTTATACTACGTCTGGAGGGATATAAGCATACGGCCCACCTGATGAAAAGCGGGTACCGTAGCCTATTAACACTTGAGATAAGTATCACTCGTGCGATGCCTCCTCTGCTGCTTACACAGCAACTCCTTGGGAGGTTACTGGTGACCTCACTCACGCGCAGGAACACAACAACCCTCTAGGGAGTTGTTATTTGGCTGCGGTTTTCTGTGAGGTGGAGGTACTTCCCCAGACGGGCTGCTTTGATGCGCCCTACCTCTCTTAATATGGTATGGCAGAATTTGATAGACATTATCTTATCTAGGTAAATGTTGTAGCAATGAAACACTGCGATAAGTCTACATGACAACTGTGTGAAAGAAAAGGCATGCACCGTCGGTTCGGATATGTAGATAGAATGATAGAATACAATGCGAAAGTGGAAGGATAAGATAAGAGAGGTAGGGCGCATCAAGGGACATACCTTACAGAAAACCGCATCCAACTAACAACTGCGTCGAGAATTGTTGTGTTCTTGTGAGTGAATGAAGTCACCAGTAAGCTCCTAAGTAGTAGCTATGCTAGTACTACAGATATCATCAGGCGAGTTTAATTTAATTATTTATTCTTATAGTGAATATATAACTAAATATTCTGTGAATATTTCAAGCGTCTACCTATTGCCGTTATCAATATCGAGCAAAAATGAGCAAAAAAATCAGCCAAGTGCGAGTGGGACTCGCGCACGAAGGGTTCCATACCATTATCTATAAAAAGGCAAAAAAATCAAGTTTGTTGTATGGGAACCCCCTTAAATATTTATTTTATTTTTTAGTATTTGTTGTTATAGCGGCAACAGAAATACATCATCTGTGAAAATTTCAACTGTCTAACTATCACGGTTCATGAGATACAGCCTGGTGACAGACGGACGGACAGACGGACAGCGGAGCCTCAGTAATAGGGTTCCGTTTTACCCATTGAGTACGGAACCCTAAAAATGTAGAAGCCGAGAAAGACCAAGCCTACCTCTCGCCTACCATTACCAAATTAGTGGTGCTTTGTCAAAAAGTGATGTCAGGAGCCATAAGAACCGACGAGCGTGAGTGAAAAGAGCTATGAATGTTAAAGAAGCTAGGGAGGTTGGCAAGGACCGCGTCTTATGGTGATCGATTCTCCCCGCCTACGCCGCGCAGCCACTATTTTGATTATTTTTTACATTTCCAATAAGCCCAGCTCACAAGTACACCCCAGTGTACGCTTACAATGCCCGCATTGTGAAAATCGGATTAGTTTGACGTTTCCACATCCTTAGACAACATTGGGTATAGTATTGCTAACGACTAGTTGACAGAATCTAACAGAATCTACTGTGCATGTATTTGGTTGATTTCTATGTAGTGTTGTATTAAACTTTTATAGTTATCTCTTAGGTTGGACTGTGTGAAAGACATCTGTTTGCGATAAGACTGTCTGTTGTACTTTAGTTATTAAGTATTATAGGTATATTGTAAATTTCATATTGGTGCAATAAAGAATATTTGTGTTACAATGTATTGTATTATACATAATTATCTTTAAACAAAATTTTATGATGGTACTATAATACTGGTAATCTGGCTGACACGTCGGGGCACAATAACGCTCCAGGAAGTTGTTATTTGGCTGCGGTTTTCTGTGGTACTTCACAACGTTGTATAAAAAATCTCACGCACCAAACTCGGAGCCTGATGCTGTAGCTGAACCATGCGGAACATCCACTGTTTCACATCAACCGGATGAGCATTATTGGAGTAAATCTTCTTGTCAATCTATATCACGTTTATTTTGCTAATCATCTGCAGACAGTTCTTCAATGTTTACAGATACACTTCTACATCAATGAAACATGATGTAGTAGTGAAAGGATACAAAAAAAACTTACAAAATTAAAAATTTATATAGGACCAATTTCATTTGAAATAATTTTTAAAATCGGTTCACAATGAAGAAGATGCGGACACTAACGTAACGCATACACAAAAAATAAAACATGCATTTTTAGTTGAGAACCTCCTTATTTCTAAAATTTAATTGAATGTTGTATTTCTATGAGTAATCATCTATGGTATCATATGGCTCATGCCAAATCCTACTGAATCTAGCTTTACTCTATCTAGAGAATATACAACACAGTCTCAAAAATACGTTAATTGATACATGAGATCCTTGGGACTGACCATTATCTGGCGGTAAGCCGGTTTGTGGGCCTTTTTAAAATGTGGAGGCACTAGCGAATGTATATTCCTTTGAGATATTGTGAAAGACAAATAAGTGAACCATAGGAAGTTGAAACTGTAATTAGTATGTATGTATGTCTAGTCAGTGAAAGATTTGCGAACGCGAATCTTTCAACTCTGATGTAGACGAATGTTGGATAGTTCTGCTAGAAAGTATTGTGGATAGTCCGAAAAAAGCATGTGGATACGCATAAAGATATAGATAACTAAGAGATCATGTCTGGTGGTATGCGGAGATTGAATTTTCCGTGGTATAGAAGAAGAAAAATGTGGCTGAATTATGTATCATTTTTACACGAGAGTGATAGTTTGAAAGGAAAGAAGAAAGAAATATAACATCGATGCTAAATTGAAATCAAAACTTTAGTGAAAGTTACTGACTCGGCAGTACCAGCATACCATGAAGACATTACCATGGACAAGATAGAATGTTTGATACGACGTTTGAAAAATAGGAAGCAAGCGGGAATCGATATGGTTACAGCTGAGATGACCAAACTAGGTAATACCTACGTTCGAGTCGCCTTCTAGTTTTTGAGTAATTTATGCAGAAAAACCAGAAGGGTTCCGACCAATTAGAGGTGATTAGACCGATTGATTGATTGGAACTCACTTGGTCAAACTGACAGTAATATCGTCATCAGTGTAATCAGCTTAGCAGCAAAAATGTACGGAAAAAATATTGAAAGTAAAATGAGGGTGTAATTCGATGAAATGCTGTGAGAAGCAAAGAGTGTACGGATCAAGTTTTTCTGTGTGTTTGCAGCTGTAAACTATAAGATTTTCTGCGGTTTTCTGAATCTCAAAAAATGTGATAGGGTAGTGCGAGAGGATCTCTGAAACATTTAGCGAAGTAATCTGTTCCATGTTGTCAATTCATTAGTGAAGATTGTACAGCATGACTGTGGTTAAACCCAGCTTGTCGCCTTTGTCCGACATCAATATTGTTGTTGGACAGGGCTGTGTGCTGTCGCTGTCGGCTGCCTTGACCGGCGTCGCGGAGGTATCCAGACCGGTGAAGTGCGCAGAATTCCGGATCACCGGTCTGGATGACGCCGTCACGGTAGAGCGGGTACAGGCTGCGGTCGCACGCGAGGGGGGCTGCGCCCCCGAGCAGGTCCGGGTGGGCGAAATCCGCCCGGACTGGCGGAACTCCAGCTCCGCCCTCATGCGCTGCCCGGTGACGGCAGCGAAGAAGCTGCTCCAGCTGGGCAGTGTCGGGGTGGGGCGCAGCTCCACTTGCTGGAGGCGCGCCCCATGCACTGTTTTAAGTGCATGGGGAAGAGGCACACCGCGGAGTTGTGCCCCTCCAAGGAGGACCGCAGCCGCCTATGTTATAGGTGCGGGCAGCCGGGGCACATCGCCTCGGGCTGCTCGGCGCAGGCCCGCTGTGCCGTGTGCGCCGACGCCGGTAGGAAGGCGGCCCACGTGATGGGGGGTCGGCTGTGCAACCCCCCATCTATCCGAGGGAAAGCGCTCCCCACCCCTCGCGGGAGTGGGCGGCAGACGGCGCCGGAGGCTAGGATGTCCGAGTAATGGCCGGACATCCTCGCTTCCTGCAGGCCAACGTCAACCACTCCGCCGGGGCTCAGGACCTTTTCCTGCAGACCATGGCGGAGTGGGACGTGGACGTGGCGGTGGTTGCGGAACCATATTCCGTGCCCTCCCGGCCTAACTGGGCCGGGGATCTGGACGGTTCCGTGGCCATCGTCACGAGGCCTGGCGCCAGCCCCCCACTCGTGGTGTGGGGGAGGGGAGGCGGATACGTGGCGGCGGTTCGGGGGGAGTGCGCAATCATCGGTGTGTACTTCTCCCCGAACCGCGACCTGCCGGCCTTGGAGCAGCTGCTCGATGCTCTGGGGTCGGCAGTCAGGCGGCTAGCGCCCGCCCAGGTTATCGTGGCCGGGGACTTCAACGCCAAATCCACGGCGTGGGGCAACCCGGCCACGGAAGCCAAGGGGCGGAAAGTGGAGGAGTGGGCGCTGGCCGCGGGACTGTCCCTCTTGAATAGGGGGACAGTCCACACGTGCGTGCGGTGGAACGGAGGATCGGTGGTGGATCTGTCCTTCGCCACCGCGTCCACCGCACGCCGAGTGGAGGGTTGGAGGGTGGAGACGGGGGTGGAGACACTCTCGGACCATCGCTACATCAGGTTCGAGGTGTCTCCAGCCCCCGGGAGTCCGACGAATTCGTCCCGGTGGCGGAGCCGGTTCCCGCGTTGGGCGCTCACCAGGCTCGACCGGGAACTGGCTGAGGAGGCGGCCATTGTCGGCCGCTGGGGCCTCCCGCCAATGGAGGATCTGGACGCCGAGGAGGGGGCTGGTCGTCTCTGCGACGCCTTCACGGCGGTTTGCGGGGCGGCCATGCCCAGCGTTGGGCGTCCGCCTCCGAGGCGGGCGGTCTACTGGTGGTCGGCTGAGATAGCCGGCCTCTGGGACGCCTGCAACGGGGCGCGTAGGGCGTATACTCGGAGCAGGCGTCGCCGCCCCCGGGACGAAGGGAGAGATGGCCATCTGCATGGCATATACGTGGAGAAGAGGAGGGCCTTGCAGATGGCCATCAGTAGGGCCAAGGAGGGAGCGTGGCAGGAGCTGCTGGAGGGTCTGGATAGGGACCCGTGGGGCCGACCTTACAGAGGAGCGCGGAACAAGATCCGCGCTCAGTCGGCCCCACTGACGGGGACCCTCCAGCCAGCCGTGTTGGAGAGGGTTGTCGGGGAACTCTTCCCCGACACCCCACGGGGCTACGCTCCCCCGAGGATGGCCCGACGTCGGACGTCGGACTCCAGAGGAGAGGAGGAGGGCGCTCCGCCGCCCGTCACCGACCAGGAGATGGAGGCGGTCGTTGACCGCCTCCGAGGCAAGAAAAGGGCGCCGGGTCCGGACGGGGTGCACGGGAGGGTGCTGGCATTGGCCCTCGTGCACCTCGGGGACAGGTTCCGGGAGCTCCTCGACTGCTGCTTGCGGTCGGGGTGTTGCCCGGGACCCTTCAGGGTGGGCCGGCTCTGCCTTCTGTTGAAGGGAGACCGGCCCCCGGACTCGGGGTCGGCGGTTCGACCGGTCGTTCTGCTGAACGAGGCGGGCAAGGCCCTGGAGAGGGTTGTCGCCTCCCGCCTCGCTCAGCATTTAGAGGATGGCCCGGGACCGGGCCTCTCGGATGCCCAGTTCGGGTTCCGGGCCAGACGGTCGACCGTCGACGCCATTAGGCGCCTAAGGTCGGTGACGGAAGAGGCGGAGCGCGAGGGAGACGTGGTGGTGGCGGTGTCGTTAGACATCGCCAACGCCTTCAACAGCCTCCCCCACAGTACCATACTGGAGGCCCTCAAGTACTTTGGGGTGCCTCCGTACTTGGGGAGGCTGTTGAAGGCGTATCTGGAGGACAGGGAGGTGCGCTACGAGGACGCGAGGGGCCAGATGGTCAGAAGGCGCGTCGTGTGCGGTGTCCCACAGGGGTCCGTTCTGGGCCCCATCTTGTGGGACCTCGCATACGACTGGGTCCTGCGGGGCCGTCTCCTCCCCGGGATGGGCGTCATCTGCTATGCAGATGACACCCTCGTCACGTCCCGGGGCAAGACCTTCGTGGAGGCGGCGCGGCTGGCCGAAGTCGGTGTAGGACTGGTGGTCAGCCGCATAGAGAGGCTTGGGCTTCGGGTCCGTTTGGATAAAACCGAGGCCCTCCTCTTCCGCGGGACCGGCAGGCGGGGCCCCCCCTCGGGAGCGCACCTCCAGATTGGAGGAGGCAGGATTAGGGTGAGTGCCCAGATGAGTTATCTGGGCCTCACCCTGGACGGGAGATGGACCTTCGGCCCCCACTTCGAGCGGTTGGGGCCGAGGGTCATCAGAGCTGCGGCGGCGCTGGGCCGTCTCCTGCCCAATTTGGGCGGGCCCAGCGCCGCGTGCAGACGGCTGTACTCCGGCATCTGCCGGAGTATGGCGACGTACGGGGCCCCCATATGGGCGGACGCCCTCTGCGCTCGCAACAAGGCTCAGCTGCGCAGAGCGCAGCGGGTCATAGCGCAGAGGGCGATTAGGGGGTACCGTACGGTAGCATGGACGGCCGCGACCGCCCTCGCTGGCGACCCGCCCTGGGAGTTGGTGGCGGAGGTGCTCGCCGAGGTGTACGCGTTTGTCGCCGAGAGGAGGAGCCTCGGCGAGCGCCCCACGTCTGTGGAGGTGGGGCGGTATCGCCAGCGAGGGCATGAGGAGATGATGCGGAGGTGGGGGGAGGACCTGGCGCAGCCGCGGTACGGAGTCCGCGTTGCGGATGCGCTGCGCCCGGTCCTGGAGGCGTGGATGCGTCGTAGACGCAAACCCCTCACCTTCCGCATGGTGCAGGTGCTCACCGGGCATGGGTGCTTCGGTGAGTACTTGCACCGGGTCGCGAGGCGGGAGGAGCGGCCAGGCTGCCACGATTGTGGCGCGGCCGAGGACACTGCTCAGCACACCTTGGAGTAGTGTCCCAGGTGGTCTCGGCAGCGCCATGATCTGGTGTCCGCGCTGGGAAGCGCGGACCTCTCGCTCCCGAGCGTGGTCCGCTACATGCTCGGGAGCGACAGTGCCTGGCAGGCGGTGGCCTCCTTCTGTGAGACTGTCATGTCCCAGAAGGAGGCCTCGGAGCGGGACAGGGAAGATGATCCCGTGGCTGTCCCGCTCCGGAGACGGCGGACGGGAGTGCGGCGGAGGCGCTACGCGCACCTCCTGCCGCCTCCCTAACCTGTGGGACTAGGGGTCAGGCTGGAAACCTGGCCCCATAACGGTCCCGCCGCCGGAGGGGCTGTCCCAATTTGCCGGGACGCCCCTAGAGAGAAGAAGTCCGGCCCCTTCTGAGGGGCTGGCCAGTCGCAGTGGTGCCCTGTTGCTGACAGATCCGGGGCACCACACCAACGCGGCCGATGGCATTTCGCGGGGTTGTTTAGTGGGTATACCGTCGGACAGCCGACGGGGAGTCCCACACTACCACCGGAGGCCACCCAGGCACCGGTGGTGTGCGTAACGCATTTTTCCCCGCATCACAAAAAAAAAAAAAAAAAAAAAAAAAAAAAGGCTGTGTGCTGTCAGCGCAACTATGCTTTTTATATCTGGACAGTTGTTTTCAGAGAATAAGAAATATGAATGTGGAATTGCGATTGGGTGACTCGGTGAGGAATTTGGTCTGTTTTATGCAGACGATGCGGTATTGACATCAAAATCACTATCTGAGCTACAAACACTAGTAACAATAATAAAAGATGATTGATTGAAGAAATGCTTACCTATGAATGCGAAGGAAACCAAGATAATGGTATATGAAAGAGAGGAAACCAGAATGAACGGAGGATTACGATTGATGACATAGTATTGAAACAAGTGGATAAAGTTGTATATTTTGGAAGCGCTTTTAGTAGAAATGGAAAGTACACCGCTGATGTGGAGAGACGAGTGAGTGTAGGGAAAAGTGTTAATGGAGCATTTTTAAAATATCTAGGCAGTCGAACTATAAGTCAGAAAGCACAACTCACTGTAAACAACTTGGTGCTAATCACAATGCTAACTTACGGAAGTGAAAGCTGGATGTGGCAGAGAAAGCATGAAAGTAGAATGAATGCTGTCGAGCTGCGAGTATTGCGCAAAATTTGTAGCGTAACGCTTATTGACCACGTTCGCAATCATGATGT
This sequence comes from Pyralis farinalis, assembly GCA_947507595.1. Taxonomy (NCBI): domain Eukaryota; kingdom Metazoa; phylum Arthropoda; class Insecta; order Lepidoptera; family Pyralidae; genus Pyralis; species Pyralis farinalis. The sequence continues at coordinate 32,367,351 of OX382260.1, read as the reverse complement.
AAGTAGGAGGGTTTGTCTGAAAGAGAGTATTAAATTAAGAAAAGGCATGCTCAGTTAATTCGGGCATGTAGAAATAATGCAGGATGAAAGTGTGACGAAAAGAATATATCGTGCGAAAGTAGGATATAAAGGATGTAGGAACCAAGGGATACCAAGACCTACCTACCATGACCAAATTGGTCATGTTTTATCAGGTGATATCAAGAGCCCTGGAAACCGATGAGCGTGCTTGAAAAGAGCTATGAATGTTAACGAAGCGAGTGATATGTGTAAGGACCACGTTTTATGGCTCTCGGTGCTCTCTGCCTACCCCGTAAGGGACCTGTCGTGAATATACAATACAATATAAAACAATAGTATATGTAAATAGTCATAGTTCTCCAGTTTAGAAATGTTTGTCAGCGGCGCCCAAGTAGCTGGATCCTCCTCCATCATGTCAACGCTCCAACTCACTCCACCAAGCGTACATTTGTATATTTATCTATGGAAGGTGTAGAATTGGTGAGAATCCTCCTGACAGTCCCAACTTGCGAATTTTATTCATTCCCAAAATAAAAAATAAATTCAAAGAAGTTCGCTGTGTGAATACTAAAGATGCCGTGACTGCATTCTAAAAAAAAAAAGATACCTAAAGAAGAGTGGTCTCACTGTTACAGTCTAGGTCCTGTGATATGCATGCAATAATGTGCAATAATTTTAAGTAAATTGACGAGCTCGGTGGCGCGGTGGTGAAACGCGTTGTTACGCTACTTTGACACCGACGCTCGTGGGTTCGATTCCCACACAATACAAACATTTGTGTGCATGAACATGTCTGTTTGTCTTGGTCTGGGTATTTTCTATGTATAATAAGTATGTATTTACAAAAAAAAATGTATTTACGTATGTTTATCAGTTGTCTAGTACCCATAACACAAGCTTCGCTTACTTTGGGGCTAGATGGCGCTGTGTAATTTGTCTGACAACATTTATTTATTTAATTAACAGGTTACTACACTCTGTTTTTAATTTTATAAAAAAACACTAGTGTTTGTTACCCACGTATACGTACTGATACCATGTCAAATGAAATAGGATTCGCTGTACTGTCGCCATCGACGCTGTTATGATACCGCTTCGTATTTTACAATGACGCTTTTGTATGAACTAGGCAAAGTAACGTACCAGAGCGTTTTATCACTGCGCCACCGTGCTCGAAAAAACATGACTTAAATTTGTTATTTTTGCCATATTATCTTGATGTGCCTTAGGTAAGGAGATAAACAATAAACTCACTCTAACATTTTATTCTTATGCTACATTACCTACTTATGGCGCAGGTGTAAAGTCTAAATAAATCTGGATGAAGTTACACTAATAAAAATAATAGTGTAAAGTCATCAGCTTCGTAATAGTATTATTAGACTTTTAACTTTCATGTGTAAAAACCATAGATAACAGAAACAATGGGAGATGTGACATACCACGCGAGTTTACACAGGGACGGTTGTCGCCGAGTTTCACCCCACCATAAAACACTCAACACTTAAATAAATAAAAAATATCATTCTACGCACACAAGTACAACGACACACATTTGTTAAGACGCTGTCATTGGATGTTTATTTAAACAACACCCAAGTAAGCACGCACTACTACATTTATAAAGCGGCAGAAACAAGCGGCCGTATCTCGAAACTGTACACACAGTGAACGAATAATATTACTCGCTTTACATTGCGTGTTGATAACTAGCGGTGGAGACTGCGTAATGGTAGAAAAGCAATGTATGATTAAGAATGAGAAATTTGATATTTATAATTTGTATCGTGGTAAGGCCCTGGTAGAAATGGCGTCAGAGAATTTTTGAAATTAATTCTGTATTTATGCTTATAAAACGTAATATTATTTGTACTTATAGGTGATAAGTGATTCCATTTGATTTAAAGTTAACCACTGCACTTCTATTTTTGCAAAAAGGCAACAGCACAACTTGGCATTTTGCTAAAACAAGGAGCAACGTATCTCAATCGAACTTGATTGCAACTAACTAACTGTTCTTGGCAACGTTCTCGTTTTGAGCATATTGCGGCGACACCAACCACGCCCCCTCGTCACATCTCCCGTTGTTTCTGTTATCTATGGTAAAAACGGTATCCTAGTTCGATATTTTTTTGGCCTTGAATAACAATTTGATTATTTTATAACATTTGAGAGTCTATAAATTAATTTTACGTAAAACATTAGTTCCCATGATTACAATATTATTATTTCCAATTAAACATTATTTTTCCAGAAATCAGTTACCCGATTATAAAAACATTTTTTTTTTATATATATTTTTGTACGGGCCCCTTCGATACGACCCGTACACTTTCGTAAATGAATATAAAAATAATAGAATGTAGGCACTGGCGGGCTTCGTTCTTCGACCTCCGGTTGTAAGTCGCAGGTCTGTGGGTTGGTGCAGAATGAAACGCCTGTTGCTGTCTTCAGAAGTATGGAGCCGTAGGTACTTCCTGCTAGGTCTGGACTGGCTTGGCTGTTGGAGTGACTTGGCTGGCTATCTCACTGTAGTGTGAGCGCTGAGTGTAGCGGACGACTGGTACCGATCAACGATGTATGGCCCATATTTATACCTCCGCTGTGCGAGCGAGAGGCACATGTGTGGGAAAGAGATAGCAATAGCCAAAATCGCCCAGACCTAGAGGCAATACCTGATCGTGCTCGCTTTATTTGTGTCTAAAATGTTTGTAAGTTGTACTATTATTTCATACATTTGACCCTTTTTCATATAAAACCATAAAAACTTTTGCTAAAGTTATTGTCGAAACTTATGGGTCAGTGAAGTTTTACATAAAAATGTTTTCATTATAAACTTAAAATTACGTTAATAGGTACATCTATGCACTATTGAGCTGTTGCAGCCAGTAATTCGCCGTTATAACTTTATTATATACTTGGCTTGCAACAGCTCGTACCTATACTAAACATGTAAAACTTATCTCTAACAAAGTATGTATGAAAACTGTGTAAACCTATTCTAATCCTTACATAAACAACTAATACAAACAACTATAACTATTAACTATATAAAAATGTGCATCACTTATAACTACGCGCGACGGTTATTTATTTATGTACATAGTTGTCGCGAACATATACTCCCGCCGCAGCTATCTCAGCTGGAGATATTTTTCGCGTTCGCGCCGTCGACCGTCGCTGTAGGCAGGATCACCAGCTTCTTGGTGGGTCTTCGTAGCACGCCCTTGTTGGTCCGCACGTCCACCGCTCGTGTCTCTCCGTCCGGTCCGGGGTAGGTAGCGACGACTACACCTCGTGGCCACAAGTTACGAGGTAGAGTGCCATCTGCTATCAAGACGAGGTCATTGACCCGGATAGCGCCGTGTGAAGCGCGTGGGTCCCGCCGGTGTTGGAGTTCTGGCAGGTACTCCTTCACCCAGCGACTCCAGAAATGGTTGGCGAGCTGTTGACTCGCACGCCACTCCCGTCGCCCTGTTGCGTCGGCGTCGGTGAATGACCCCGGCAGTGGCACTCGTGATGGCCCTCCCATCAAAAAATGGTTAGGTGTGAGTGCGTCGTCGTCGTCGGCCTCCGTTGACACGTGAGTGAGTGGTCGGCTGTTGAGTGTATGTTCGACCTCGATGAGCAGAGTGGTGAGAACTTCTTCCTTCGGGGCTCGTTCATGCAGTGTGGCAGCCAGTGCGGTCTTCACGCTCCGTACAAGGCGCTCCCAAGCGCCGCCCATAAATGGAGCGCTCGGCGGGATGTAACGCCATTGTATGAAGCGCACCGAAGATTCCTCCTTCATGGCTTCCTCCGCAGCTCTGCGCAGCTCCACGTCTGCGCCCTTCAGGTTGGTACCCTGGTCTGACCACAGCTCAGTTGGACATCCACGACGGCCGATGAAGCGTCGCAATGCCATCACTGCTGAGTCGGTGCTGAGAGTGCCGGCGACTTCTAAGTGTACTGCTCGCGTGGTTAGACACGTAAACAGTACGCCGTATCTCTTCTGATGAGCACGTCCAACAGTGACTGTCATCGGGCCGAAGTAGTCGAGGCCGGTGTAGGTGAAAGGGCGCTGATGATGCGCCAGTCTGCTCCGTGGATGGTCACCCGTAGACGGTTGAGCGGGCACGGCCCGCCTGATGCGACACTGTTGACATCTTTTCAACACACTTCTAACTGTATTGCGCAGTCGTAGTACCCATAAGTGTTGTCGAACTTCGTTGGTCGTGGTCTCGAAGCCCCCGTGATGGAGTCTGCGATGTACCCATGAGATGTACAGTTGCACATATGTATGTTTGCCATCCATAATCGGCGGAGCTTTTTGTTCGTCCGTGATGTCGACAGCGGCTGCTATTCGTGACCGTAGCCGTATGACGTCATCGCTGTCTATAATGACGGACAGCTGACTTAGTCGGCTATTAGCAGGCAACTGTTTTTTACACTTTAAAGCTGCGACATCTTCACTGAACGCATCATCTTGCACTGAGCGTATCCACAGCTGTTGGGCACGATGTAAGTGATGTGTTTCGAGTTGAATGAAACAGCTGTTTTCACTTTCACATGTAACACTGATTTTCTTGTTTTTTCCCTTCGCTGTTTTCTTTATTTTCGTCCAAGTAGCGTCGTCAACTTCGTTTTTCTTATTGCGTTTGTAGGCCGCGTTGCACAGTTGTTTTCTGATGCGCAGAAATTCGATGAATTGTAGTACACGCGCCGTAGTACGCACTAACTTTAACCAACTTGAAAAACGAGTTGCGTCGGGCAGTGCTTCCTTTAGTGATGTAGTGTTTCGAACAAAGTTGACTCTTTCCTCGCCAGTCAGACCCATATGGTCGGGTTCATTGACCTCTCGCGGCCAGTTTGCTTCTGACTCGCGTAGAAACGCGGGCCCGTGGAACCACCGGTGTTGTGAGTTGAAGTCGTGTGGAGTGTCGCGCGTTGCGTCGTCTGCAACATTTTCCTTGGTAGGCACCCATCTCCACTCGCTGGTCTTCGTTTCTTCGGCGATCTCCGCGATCCGGTGGGCCACAAACGGCTTGTACGCTCGCGGGCCAGTGCGTAGCCACGAGAGTACCGTGCGTGAATCCGACCAATATACTCGGCGGGTCGGCTTTATGTCGTGTTCGTCTATGGCTGTGCGCGCAAGACGACACCCAAGTACAGCTGACTGGAGTTCGAGTCTCGGTATTGACGTCACTTTGTTCAACGGTGCAACTTTGCCTTTTGCAGCTATCAACGACACATGTATATTCCCGCATGCATCCTGTGCCCTCCAATACACAGCGCAGGCGTATTGCGACGAACTTGCATCGACGAAAGTATGTATCTCGTTCGTATGTGCGGTCGATACGCCGGGATAGCACCTTGGTATAGCTAGGCTCGGTAGTCTTCTCACGTGAGAGAGCCAGTATGACCAACTTTCGGCTTCACTGTCTTGCAACTTGACATCCCAGTCGATTCCAGTACGCCAAGTATCTTGTAAAATCTTCTTCGCTTGTATTGTAACAGGTGTAACTAAGCCCAGCGGGTCGAACAAAGACATCACTGTACGTAGGGCTTCTCGCTTCGTCGGTGTTTTCGTGCCTTCCAATATTGAAGGCGGAAGCTTGTGTTGATTGATGTTGAAGCCCAGATTGTCTTCATTCGGGTCCCACACCATGCCCAATATCTTCTCTGCATCGAGTTGCACTAAATTCCCCTTAGGTGTAGTGGAGAATTCGGCGCGCACCTTGTTTGAGTTCGATGCCCAGCGTTGAAGATGATAATTCGCTCGTTTGTGTATATTAGCGACTTGTGTTGATACTTGTATGGCGACCTCCTCCGTGTCAAAGCTGGCAAGATAGTCGTCGACGTAGTGGTTTGCTATCACTGCCTGCGCTGCCTCGGGAAACTGTTCTTTGAATTCCTCGGCGTTTTTGTTTTTGATGTATATCGCCGTGCATGGTGACGACGTGGCGCCGAAGATCACGCTTCTCATGCGGTACTCTGTGGGTGGACCTATTCTTCTGTCTTCTCTCCACAGGAACCTCTGCATGTCTCGGTCTTCCTCCCGTATGTTGATGCGCAGGAACATGTCCTTGATATCGGCTGCGACCGCTACTGGGCGTTGACGGAACCTCATCAGCACTCCGGGTAGAGACTGTATGAGGTCGGGCCCAGACAGCAGCATGTCGTTGAGGCTGATACCACGGGTCCTGGCTGCCGCGTCGTGCACGATGCGTAGTTTCTCGGGCTTTTGCGGGTTGATAACTGCAAAATGTGGCAGATACCAAGTTCTGTCGCTTTTCACTTGTGGAGCCTTCTCTGCATAGCCGCTCTGTATCAGAGTGTTCATTTGTGTCTCGTAGCGCCGCTTCAATTCAACATTTTTGTCGAGTTTCTTCTCGACCAACTCGAGGCGACGCATCGCTGTGTTGTAGTTATCCGGCGGTACAAAATCGCTTTGTTTGAATAGCAATCCTGTTTCAAACCCTCCCGCCGGTAATCGACGCGTCTTCTCCTCGAGTGTGCGCAGCGCGTTGAGCTCGTCGTTGGTGTGTGAATGTTTAGGCTGAACACCCAGAGACTCGAGGGCGAAGTGCTCCTTCATGAGGTCATCCATTGTCTGTTCCTCCGTTAGTGTTACTGTAGTCAGATGGCTAACTCGATGGACTTGCTGCTTCTTCTTATTTCCCGTCGCGCCGTGCAATACCCATCCCAAGTCGGTTAATGAAGCGACTGGTTGGGCTGTGGTCCCTCTTCGCACGTCGTGTGTGAGCAGCAACGACCAATTATCTTGACCCAGCAACACGGTTGGATGGCCTTCCTCATAAATCAGCTGATCTTCGATATCTTCCAAATGACGACAGTGTTTCACGACACTACGTGGCACACCTTGAGTCGTCAACATCAGCTTGTCCATTGTACGCGCCGACACATCGTGCTTCACTGAGTTTCTTCCTTGTATAGTGAAGTGTACACGTTCCGATGTATCGGCCGTAATACGTGCGCCGGCCACACCCTCTATGTAAAAGGGCGCCGGCGGCCCGTGTATGCCGATTTTGTTCGCCACTGCCGACTCGATGAGTGTGCACGTAGAGCCGTCGTCCAAAAGGGCGTAAGTGTCGTATGTACCCTTCGGCCCGGTCACTTGTACAGGCAGAATCTTGAGATAGGCAGCAGTGAAGTTTTCCCTTGTCGACGTAACTATGGCTGTTGAATTTTCAACTTCATTTTCTTTTCTTTTCGTGTCGTGTAGAAGAGGGTGATGCGTGTATTTGCATCCGTCGACTTCACACTGCTTTGGCTTGCAGTTATGCCGAAATTTGCGGACTCGCAAACAACGGAAGCATAGCCTGTGAGTTCTGGCTAGCTCCCATCTCGCAAATTGGTCGGCTTTCTTGAACACGTTGCAGTCGTACGGATGGTGACCCTCTTTCTTGCAAACTTGACACTTTAGTTGCACCGCAGTAGACTTCTGATCTTGAGTGTGGTAAGCACGTAGTCCTTTTCGTACGGCAGGCTCCCGCCGGTCTTCAACCGCAGTGAGCTCGGCCGGTGCGTAGCTTCCACATCGATCGGCGGTGACTTCCAAAAACTTGGACAGCGTGAGAAGGTCTGGATGATCTTCCGGCTGTTCGGCGGCGAAGTCGTAATACCTGTAGCGCAGCGCTGGCGGCAGTTTTTCAATGACGCTGCGTACCACTTCGGCGTTGTGTAGATAGTGATGCTTCTTCAGTGCTTTAACTGTGGCTGTGACGTTAAGCACCTTTGAAGCGAAGATGCAGATGTCTCTTGGGTTCTCGGCCAGTCGTGGTAGCGCACGGAGCTTGTTCAGTTCGGTCATTGCCAGTGCATCTGGACGACCGAACCTCGCGGCTAACATCTTCATAACTTCTTCTGAAGTCGTTGACCCGACGAAGAGACATAGTGTTGCATCTCTGGCGGCTCCCTTCAGGCTGTGACGTAACTTGGACAGCCTTTCTTGTTCGGAGAGGTGACTTGCAGCTTCATCATAGGCGGCCTTGAATGGCAGCCACTCGTTCGATGACCCGTGAAAACACGGTAACTCGACGGTCCTCGGTGCAATGGCGGGTTGAACGGCTCTCGCTGCAAGTGTGATGGCAGTTGCTAGTTGATTGTAGTCAAACTCCCGTTGCGGTCGTCTCTCTTCACAATAGCGTGCTGGCTCTATATCTTCTCTCACTGGAACCGGTACTTGTTGCTCGGCGTGCCGCGTGACCTCGCTGTGGCCCCGATGAAGTGCGTCGCTGCACGTCTGCGGCGGCGGCGCTGCTATAACCTCCTCTTCATCGGTCCTGCGATGGTCCGGGCCTGGGACGTCGGGCTTCGGTACGTAGGGCTCCATTGTGAGTGCCAGCGTGCTTCTGTTGACCCAGTCGGTTGTTCGCTCGTTCCTAGTTGCCAAGTCCTCGTCTGCTTCGATCTCGTCTTCAGAGTCCGCCTCCAACGCGGCGACACGTGCAGCTGCCAGCTCCACTTCCTTCTGTAGAAGGAATTCTCGCGCCTTGGCCAGCGCTCTCCGCTTGATTGTCGACGTAGTGCGGGGCGCGCTGGGCGGGCGGCGAGAGGCCTCCTTCTGTGGGCTGGCTGTCCGGTGTGTGGCTGCAGTCTTGCCGGTTGTCGTCTCGCCGGTCGCCGTCGTCTCGCCGGTCGTTGCAGTGGCCGTAGTGTTCGTCGTCGTCGATGTTTCGGCTGTAGACGTCTCTGGCGTCGCTACGGCGGGTGCGGCGGCGGCGGCTCCGTCGACTTGAGCAGGCGTTGTCTTCCTTTCCGACTCCATACTTCTTGTAACAGGCATTTTTCTTCGTCGTCTGAAGAACTATTCCCAGTATCCGGCTTCTGAAGGACCAAAATGTACGGGCCCCTTCGATACGACCCGTACACTTTCGTAAATGAATATAAAAATAATAGAATGTAGGCACTGGCGGGCTTCGTTCTTCGACCTCCGGTTGTAAGTCGCAGGTCTGTGGGTTGGTGCAGAATGAAACGCCTGTTGCTGTCTTCAGAAGTATGGAGCCGTAGGTACTTCCTGCTAGGTCTGGACTGGCTTGGCTGTTGGAGTGACTTGGCTGGCTATCTCACTGTAGTGTGAGCGCTGAGTGTAGCGGACGACTGGTACCGATCAACGATGTATGGCCCATATTTATACCTCCGCTGTGCGAGCGAGAGGCACATGTGTGGGAAAGAGATAGCAATAGCCAAAATCGCCCAGACCTAGAGGCAATACCTGATCGTGCTCGCTTTATTTGTGTCTAAAATGTTTGTAAGTTGTACTATTATTTCATACATTTGACCCTTTTTCATATAAAACCATAAAAACTTTTGCTAAAGTTATTGTCGAAACTTATGGGTCAGTGAAGTTTTACATAAAAATGTTTTCATTATAAACTTAAAATTACGTTAATAGGTACATCTATGCACTATTGAGCTGTTGCAGCCAGTAATTCGCCGTTATAACTTTATTATATACTTGGCTTGCAACAGCTCGTACCTATACTAAACATGTAAAACTTATCTCTAACAAAGTATGTATGAAAACTGTGTAAACCTATTCTAATCCTTACATAAACAACTAATACAAACAACTATAACTATTAACTATATAAAAATGTGCATCACTTATAACTACGCGCGACGGTTATTTATTTATGTACATAGTTGTCGCGAACAATTTTGCTTACATCATTTTTCCTTTCTGGAATTATTGAACACCGAAGTAGGTATATTTTTCCCCATTACAACATAACCAGATTTTAAGATCTGTAAATAAAATATTAAATCCTTTGTAACTTGGATTAGATTAGGTTAGATTTGTGCTCATTGAAAGCCGACGAGCAAAGCGAGCGTGATTTCATTTGCATAATTAATCATTTATGTTTGAAAAACAATCAAAAAATGCTTTACGTTTTATGTTTTTTCTTTTTACAACGTCTGGAGCAGCAGCGACTACTCAAATATGTTCTCGCTAAAATAAAAATGTATAAATTAAAATACGAATAAAAAAAAGGAATTCGAATTTCCAACAATTCAAATTTACAATAGGTAATCACTGTAAACATTCATTAATACATTCAGATTTTCGAATGATTCTACATCTACACCATACGTATTCAAATTTTAGATTATCCTACAAAGAGAAAGGTGATTAAAGAGAAAAATTATACATAACCAAGGTTAAACAATAGAATTTATGGATTACCCACTTTATCTAATCTTCTAACACTGACATTACCAATGTGAAAAAAGAACTACCCATTTTAATGAACTGAAAAAAAAATGATTAATATAGATTTAGGAACATGTTAATCTTTTAAACTTATCATCGAGCAGGACTAAAAAAACCGATTAAGTTTTCAACTAATGTACTCACTCTATCTGCTTAGCGAAGGACTTTAGGGCGTTACATTTTCACAAATTACATTTCAGTTTCTAAATTTATGTACCTAATATCATAAGTAATAATAAAAAAGTACGATACATAGGTCTAACGAGAAATAATTAATTACGAACTTTGCAAAGTTAATGAATAAGTAATAGTCATTACGAAAAATATATGTGGTATAATAGGGGTCATGTGCCAGAAGTATGCTTCTCGCGACCTCTACCAATCCAACGGCCAGGCGGAGTAAAAAGAGCTGAGTGCTGCATAAGTACATGGAATGTAAGACAAGATGAATGAACTGATAGATGTAATTAATGGTAGAAGTTTAGTTGTTTTGTGTAGAAGCGAGACTAAGCGGAACGAGAGCGACATTCTCGATCTTCTCCGTGGCGTAATAGTTCTGTGGTCGGACATCGTCCAAGAATATGCCAGTGCGGGTGTCAGTGTCTCCGCTCGTTTAGGCAGGATATGAATTGGTAGGCCCAAAACATCTTTGGATTAAAATAAAACAGGGGAGCACGTAACTTTTTTCTTATTGTAGCGTACGTATCAACTCAACGTGTATCGAAGCACTAGAGAATTTTTGTAAGCCTGTAAGGAATATTTTGGATTTAGCAAATAAGGTACCTATAATGCTGTGGTTGATCTCCGTATGGATATTAGACAACGAAATAGGTACGCCTTGTTATGAACACTTTGTGTAGCCACAAAAATATTCATACATATACATGGAAACGGAATGATAAAAAAGTGATTGATTTGATTTTAATAGAAGACCAATTCCGAAAAAATATTAGAGATACAAGAACCTATAAAGGCCCAGTATAACGGACCACTAGCTGGTGATAAGCACCTGTTCAACAAGTGGAGATATATGCGAGTGTGTACCAATTTTGCAAAGCACGAAAGGATAAAGAGTAAAATTTCGAAGCGTAAAGACTTGTGAACTGGATGTAGTTGACTGGAAAGTTCTGAAAGAGAGTATGGTGGAAAGAGACATGCGCAAAAAGGCACAAAACTTTGAAAATTGATATGACAATATGACAAAATTGAGGAAAACGTGGTTAGATGAAAGAATAAAACGAAAGCTTTAGTAAAATTGGAGCGTGAAAAAATTATTCTAGATGACAAAGAACTGACGAAAACCTTCGAAGAGGATTCCTAACTCTTTTAGTGGGAGGTAAAGATGCTCTGGGTGGTTCTTTAGCATCTGGAATGGATAAGATAAAGTATAAAGCTGGTGACATTCTTGCTAATACTCAAGGAGTGTGGAGGATGCGGCAAATTTATTATTATTAATAGAAACGTATGATAATTTTCGGGGCACTGATACTGCGAGTGAGCTTATGACTGACTTTACGGAGTCTGCGTCCGATGATGACATTACTTTAAATGAAATTGAATAGTGAATTCGAAGCTTGAAAAATAGAAAATCAGCTGGAAGCTATGTGGCCAAGCTATGTGGCACATGCCACCGTGATGCTTTCTGGTATGCAAATTCTGCTGAAGAATCGGAATCCCAACGGACTGGACAGGCTACGGTAATCACTTTGCATCAGGCGGGCCGTATGCTTGGATACTTCCCGACGTTATATAATAAAATATCAAAATAAATTTAATGCCGAAGCTGCCATGGCTGCTGCCATTCGGCCTGATGATGCCTCGTGGAGAGGCGAAAGACGTGTCGCAACGACGACCAGGCCAGTCGTGGCAGCGACGGTGGTGGTGGGGGCATGCGGATTCTGTTCCAGATGGCGGACGACCGCAGCAGCCTAGGCAGAGAGTACCGGAGCAGCCATGGCAACGTCGGCATGTTTTTTTTTTTAAATTTAAATTATACGTGCACCCCTGCCATGGGCAAGGCTATTTACATACATTTTTAATTTCTTGATCTTACTTTTATTTTTTATTTTTTTTTTTTTAAATATTCTATTGTAAATAACACATTCATTCATCATACTCTCTTCCATTTCGCACTTCATTCTTCCATTCATCACCTTTCAATTATATATTCTAAAGTTTTTATTTCGCCCATTTTAGAACGCCGGTGAACTATCCTTATATATGTTGCCCTGTTCCCTCCCCATACTGCGTCAGTCCAGACACGCGGGCGACAGCGAGCTTCACAGCTCCACCTAGCCACCGCGATCCCATCGGCTATACTGTGTATAGCCGAAGTATACAACATTAGTCCTAGGCGGTCGCCTAGATGAGCACAAATCTAACCTAATCTAATCCAAGTTACAAAGGATTTAATATTTTATTTACAGATCTTAAAATCTGGTTATGTTGTAATGGGGAAAAATATACCTACTTCGGTGTTCAATAATTCCAGAAAGGAAAAATGATGTAAGCAAAATTGTTCGCGACAACTATGTACATAAATAAATAACCGTCGCGCGTAGTTATAAGTGATGCACATTTTTATATAGTTAATAGTTATAGTTGTTTGTATTAGTTGTTTATGTAAGGATTAGAATAGGTTTACACAGTTTTCATACATACTTTGTTAGAGATAAGTTTTACATGTTTAGTATAGGTACGAGCTGTTGCAAGCCAAGTATATAATAAAGTTATAACGGCGAATTACTGGCTGCAACAGCTCAATAGTGCATAGATGTACCTATTAACGTAATTTTAAGTTTATAATGAAAACATTTTTATGTAAAACTTCACTGACCCATAAGTTTCGACAATAACTTTAGCAAAAGTTTTTATGGTTTTATATGAAAAAGGGTCAAATGTATGAAATAATAGTACAACTTACAAACATTTTAGACACAAATAAAGCGAGCACGATCAGGTATTGCCTCTAGGTCTGGGCGATTTTGGCTATTGCTATCTCTTTCCCACACATGTGCCTCTCGCTCGCACAGCGGAGGTATAAATATGGGCCATACATCGTTGATCGGTACCAGTCGTCCGCTACACTCAGCGCTCACACTACAGTGAGATAGCCAGCCAAGTCACTCCAACAGCCAAGCCAGTCCAGACCTAGCAGGAAGTACCTACGGCTCCATACTTCTGAAGACAGCAACAGGCGTTTCATTCTGCACCAACCCACAGACCTGCGACTTACAACCGGAGGTCGAAGAACGAAGCCCGCCAGTGCCTACATTCTATTATTTTTATATTCATTTACGAAAGTGTACGGGTCGTATCGAAGGGGCCCGTACATTTTGGTCCTTCAGAAGCCGGATACTGGGAATAGTTCTTCAGACGACGAAGAAAAATGCCTGTTACAAGAAGTATGGAGTCGGAAAGGAAGACAACGCCTGCTCAAGTCGACGGAGCCGCCGCCGCCGCACCCGCCGTAGCGACGCCAGAGACGTCTACAGCCGAAACATCGACGACGACGAACACTACGGCCACTGCAACGACCGGCGAGACGACGGCGACCGGCGAGACGACAACCGGCAAGACTGCAGCCACACACCGGACAGCCAGCCCACAGAAGGAGGCCTCTCGCCGCCCGCCCAGCGCGCCCCGCACTACGTCGACAATCAAGCGGAGAGCGCTGGCCAAGGCGCGAGAATTCCTTCTACAGAAGGAAGTGGAGCTGGCAGCTGCACGTGTCGCCGCGTTGGAGGCGGACTCTGAAGACGAGATCGAAGCAGACGAGGACTTGGCAACTAGGAACGAGCGAACAACCGACTGGGTCAACAGAAGCACGCTGGCACTCACAATGGAGCCCTACGTACCGAAGCCCGACGTCCCAGGCCCGGACCATCGCAGGACCGATGAAGAGGAGGTTATAGCAGCGCCGCCGCCGCAGACGTGCAGCGACGCACTTCATCGGGGCCACAGCGAGGTCACGCGGCACGCCGAGCAACAAGTACCGGTTCCAGTGAGAGAAGATATAGAGCCAGCACGCTATTGTGAAGAGAGACGACCGCAACGGGAGTTTGACTACAATCAACTAGCAACTGCCATCACACTTGCAGCGAGAGCCGTTCAACCCGCCATTGCACCGAGGACCGTCGAGTTACCGTGTTTTCACGGGTCATCGAACGAGTGGCTGCCATTCAAGGCCGCCTATGATGAAGCTGATCCAGACCAAGACAAACAGACATGTTCATGCACACAAATGCTTATCTTGTGAGGGAATCGAACCCACGCGTGTTGGTGTCAAAGTCGCATCAATCACGACTGCGCCCCCGAGCTCGTCAATGATTAGGGTCCTAACGGTTGTATCATGATGTTGGCTGGAGTATAACCTTCCTCAAGAATTGGAAACATAATTTTTCAAAATCAACTTGTAGTTCCAGATATAGGGCGTCCAAACAAACAAACTCTTCGTCTTTGTGTATTATTAGTACATGAATAGAGAAGTTCCAAAGCTGTAAAAGTCTGAAATCCACATCTTCGAAGCAAAAATGACCCTCCAACCATCTCCTCAAATTAATCAATGGACGTAAACTCACGTCACGGCGGAAGACATACAAGCATACAACCCACCTGTACGATACATGATTATATACGATATATGGTGGTTACAGTACCAATGAATGCTCGCAATACATGATGCTATGCCAACTCTGCTGCTAACATAGCAGCTCCTTAGTAGTTTGCTGGTAACCTCCTATACTCACATGAAAACAACAACCCTCCAGGGAGTTGCTATTTGGCTGCGGTTTTCTATGATGTAGAGATTCTTCCTCGATCGAGCTGCTAGTCTTAAAACACTCAGACCAAGACAAACAGACATGTCGAACTCCGCCACCGGGCTCGTCAAAGCATCATCTGTCTATACATTTTATTTTGTATATATGTATTATACATATTTTGTTTAATTAATGGCGCCCCCGTACTAGTACACGGCGTGTGGGACGATCTCTCAGGTGTTGCAAGCGTTCATAGGCTACGGTAGTCACTTTACAATCGTTGGGGCGTATGCTAGTATGCCTTCCAACATGTAATAAAAAAGGGCGCAAACGGAAATTGCGATCAGATATGATAGATATGACAGGTGTCAACTCCAGACCTCATATTAATTCAAAGCCTATTAGTTTCCACAATATTCGAAATAATCCCAAAAAACCTGCAGAGGCCTGCTCATGTATCTTGTTCCATTGATACTATCATGCTTGTAATTATACTGATATGTCGTGCACGTTGTTCTACTAATCTCAAGAATTGGGCAAAATGCAAATTGGGGTCAAAAGCATTATTTGAAATCCGCCTGGTAGTATGTATGTATATGTAGGAGCCGAGGAAGGCGAAGACTTACCTACCATGATTAAATTGGTCGTGTAGATACTATCAGAAGGTGATGTCAGGAGCCCTAGAAACCGGCGAGGCGGCGTACGTGGCGCTCGGTTCTCTCTGCCTACCCTGTATGAGATTTAGCGTGAAGTTATAGATAGATAGACCTGTAGTTTCAAAAATTAGTGCGATCGAACAAACAAATGGAGTTCATTTGTTTGTCCTACTAATACGTGCGCGCAAATTTTTGGAACTATTACTTCGCTTTATATATTAGTATAATAATATTTATATATTATTAGATACTTAACCTGTGGAAAGGCGAGTGAGTGCTGGGAATAGTGTGAATGGAGCGTTGGGAAAACTTCTTGGCAGTAAAAACCTGAGCCAGAAGGCGCAGCTGGCTATACACAATGCAGTGCTGGTCCCAACGCTTACTTATGGAAGCGAGAGCTGGGTATGGCAGAGAGAGCATGAAAGTAGGATAAACGCGGTTGAAATGCGAGCGTTGCGCAAAATCTGTGGTGTAACGCTTGCAGACCGTATCCGCAATGATGAGGTTAGAAGCAGAGTTGGTCTGAAAGAGAGCGTCGGTGTTAAAATAAGAAGAGGCATGCTCCGTTGGTTCGGACATATAGAAAGAATGCAGGATGAAAGAATGACGAAGCAGATATACAATGCAAAAGTGGAAGGATGTAGGAGCCGAGGAAGGCCAAGACTTACCTATCATGATCAGATTGGTCGTGTTCTATCAGAAGGTGATGTCAGGAGCCCTAGAAACCGGCGAGCGTGCATGAAAAGAGCCATGAATGTGAAAGAAGCGAGTGAGGTATGTAAGGATCGAGTCGCGTGGCGCTCGGTTCTCTCTGCCTACCCCGTAAGGGATTTGGCGTGAAGTTATAGATAGAGACTAAACCTTAGTATTCAATACAGAAATACATGAATGATAAAATAATAGCACAAACAGCTTTTAAATATTTTTTTAATTTCAATGTGTAAGATAATAAAAGAAAAAATCATTATCAATATGAATATTAAATAATAAACCAACATCAATAATTATCCAATGATAGTTATCCATTTAAAGTGAGCAGCTGTTGCCGACAAATTTATAATCAACTAGCGGACCCAACAGACGTTGCCTTGGCTGTCCGAAAATAAAAATAATAAATCCTGTAACCCGATTACAGCGCCACCTACCGGTTTCAATTGTGAATCTAAACCATTCCCAAATCCCCTTGAACACACACAAAAAATTTCATCAAAATCGGTCCAGTCGGTTAGGTTAAATTAGTTTATGATTGAATAATTTATAAAATTATTTATAGATATGATATGCACTTTATATCAGGTTTGCCGCATGTATGTCTCCGGAGATTACATAAAAAATCTCGCTAAAAGTAAATAATTTGAATGAACCTGAATGTTAATTTGACGGCTTTCTAGAAAAAATATACCAATTTTCATAACCATGAACATTGGTTAAGGAAATATATCCAAACAGCCACTTGACAAATGAACTGTTGTTATAATAAATTAACAAATACATTGCGCAGAGAATGAATGATGTGCGATTATGAAATATATTTCGGTCAATACATTCGTGATATTAAGTCGGTAAATCAAGACTTCCTCTAAGCATTGCATTAACTTTGAGCAAGACAATAATAAATATATAGAGAGGGTAACACTATAACTAATATAATTATATGCTTGTATTGTATGTATATATATGTACCTATGTTACTACATAAGTTATATCTATTTATATGATTCGAATGATGGAAAATAGCTGCCATA
The DNA here is from genome assembly GCA_947507595.1 of Pyralis farinalis. NCBI lineage: Eukaryota > Metazoa > Arthropoda > Insecta > Lepidoptera > Pyralidae > Pyralis > Pyralis farinalis. The sequence continues at coordinate 32,349,953 of OX382260.1, read as the reverse complement.
CCTAGTTTATGGTTATACCCTGTAATATTGACTTGTATTTACAGATAGACAAAAGTATTGCTACTACAAAATAGTGATTAAATTTTTTCCCGTACCAAGAGACAGTGACCACAGTAATTTACAAGAAGAGAAGTGCTTAGCAAATTTCATAATCCTAGGTCAACTATAAGTAGCTTGGTTTCTAATTTTTGGTAGATACCCTATAAAGTGCATTACTTATATATATATATATATATTGCTCGGTGTTGTTATCGACTCCAATTTAACGTGGAAACCTCATATAGAGACGGTGGCTACTAAAATGTCTCATTTGACGTACGCCTTGAGGGAATTGAAGAAATCGATGGACACCAAGACCGCCGTCACGGCATACTATACCTACGCTCATGCTTGGCTTAGCTATGGTGTGATGCTGTGGGGCAATAGCGCGTACGCACAGGACTTACTCATTCTTCAAAAAAAATGTATACGCAAGCAAGCCACATTTCAAAAAATTAAAAGTTTTAGCTTTACCCTCTATTTATATTTTAGACGTTTGTAAATTCATTAGAAAATATCCAAACTTTTATACGATACTAGGAGACATTGTTACGAATCGCGTTACAAAAATATCTTAAAAAAATTGAAAATTAGTACTACATAGCTCAAGTCCCTATTCAATGTCAGTAAAGATTTATAATAAGCTACCTGATAACATAAAATCAGAAAAGTCATTCGGTAAATTTGTTAAATTGATAAAAGAATTACTCCATACAAAAGTGTATTATTCTATAAAGGAATACTTAGATGATAGAATACTATAAAAAGTCTGCCTCTCTCTCTTCCACCTTGCTGTGCCTGAAAAGGTTCATGTGTATGTTTGTGCTGTGTATTATGTAGTTGTATTATATGTATTGCAATGAATAAATAAATAAATACCATAGTCTTCGAACAGTGTGTTTTGGCAGTGAGTACATACGCAACAATTATATTATATATGTAATATAATATGTGCAGACTAACGACGCTTCTTCTACACAAGTTAGTTAAAATTATATATGAAATGAAAGGTAATTAAATGTACAATAAAATTTTACTTACATTATTCGAAATGCCCTCCTCTATTTTGAATACATGCCCTTATCGACGCGGCCAGTCATCGATCGCAGCACTCACCACATTTATATCTATTTCTGCCGCTGCTTTAACCAGAGATGCTCGGAGAGATTCCAAATTCTGGTGAGGTATAGCGCAGACTTTCTCCTCCAAATGTTGCCATATCTTGTAGTCCAGTGGGTTTAAATCTGGACTAGAAGAAGGTAAGTCTTCATGCCCGATGAAGTCAATTCCACGGGCGGTCAACCAGTTTTGAGTGCTTCGTGCCTTATGAGCTGGTGCAGAGTCCTATTGGAATATCCAGTGTCTGTTTTTGAACATTGTCTGAGAAAGAGGTTCTACTATGTTTGTTAAGACGGTATTTTGGTAAACCACGGCACTGGTGTTCACACCTTTTTCACAGAAAGACACCTCAGAGGACAGAGGAGATCTCATTGTACGTATTAATAGCCCGGTACACAAACATTTTACTTATACCAAGCGTATGGAGAGTTTTAAAAATTGCATTTGGCTCCATACCTACTTTGTGTAATGCAATCACAGCGATTCGGCTCTCTTTATCACCTCACTCCATTTTAATATCGCAAAATATTGTACAATGTATTGGTGCGAAAATGAGAAAACTCAATGAACAATCATATAAAAATGACAGATTTCAAATTCAAATGTGATATTTTGTTTCTTTTTAATTGTAACAGTATTTATGGCCAACTAAGTATATATATATATCAGTTGCGTGCACTCCATATAGAAAAAAATACATTGCCTACCCTATCAATTTGATAAATATCATCCGATGTTTGTTAATTCTTAAACATAGTTTTTAACTAATGATTCGTATCAAAAACAAAAAATTAAAAACAGCTCCATCTATCGGTATCGGTGCAAGTTATTAAAATAGATTCATTAATACCCGCTACATTGATGTGCTACACTAGCGCCGCAATGGGAGCTTAACGGCCAAGACACAAACTATTTCTGTCTAAATTTACATATGTGTGCCGCGTTGGTAATACGAATAGTGTAGTGTGCATTCCTGTAAGTACATTGCCCACAATAACACAAATAACGCACACAATCGCATAGTTTAGACAGTGTCTTTTTCTACCTAACCGTGACGTAAATTACCGAAGTGTCGCGAACGTTGCTACGTAACTATTTTAAGAGTAATTTGTTCCATATATAATATAATAAAGTTCCATGTATAGTGAAAGAAACTGCCATTTCTTTAATTCGTATAAAATTTATGTTAAATTTCATTTTGTTTTTAAACTGGGCCGTCATTGTTTGTTTATTCAAGTTGTTTAGGTGATGTGTGTGGGGAAAATAAAAAATAATGCGTTTTCAAAACTATCTTCCGGTGAAAAAAAAAAAAACAAATGATTGAGAAAGGCCGCTGTACACCGGATTTGAAATTAATACAAACTAAAGGCAAAGTTAATCGTAAGTTTAATGCAAAACCGAAAGGCCGCTTCGAATATCTGCAAATTGATATGTATATAAAATCAATCAATCTATAGATATTTGAGGTGGCTAACCAATCACATACATCATTATTTCCACAAGACTGGGTAACCAAAATCAACATGCTGTATTTTTTGGTAAGTTAATAGCTTTAAAAAAAATCTGCCTACCCTGTCAAAAATCTCTGTGCACGCCACTGACATATATATATATATATCTATAAGGTATTATTTGTCAACTGAACGCCGGCATGTCTATTCACGCGGCGGCCAACCTCGCTGAGTCGTAGTGGAACAAGAACAAGACTACGAGTATTAAGGAGAACGTAAAACTACCGCACACCTGTCACGTGGCCCTTCACTAGCTCTTCACTTCAATATCTGTATGGAGAATTTTAAGGTCACGCAGCAGTCTATGGAAAGGCTATACTCGGGGTTTCGCTTTGTGATAGCTCAAAGAATATATAAGTCCACATTGCTTGTAGAACTGACAACCGTCTGGGACAAAAGGTTCTCGAATATCATCACTGCACAAAAAGTGAGATGACCTCCGACGACGAATGAAGGTGACTCAGGATCGAGGCGGGTAGCTCTCTAGAGGGCCACCCGCCTCGATCCTGACCTATATCCAGCAGTGAACGAATATCCGCTGAAACGATGATGTTGAATAACATAGCTTTGGCATAACATTTCATTGTACACATTATTTCGGCCATTTACATATCTAATAACAAAATGTAATATGGAAAAGCGAAAGTGCGAGCCAAGCATCTGCACTTAACTTAGCTATTTCGTTTAAGCAACCTTCGGTATGTTACATAATAATACTCAGGATAAGGTACCAAGGTACTAGCAATTAGCTTAAAACATAATCAAGTATATCGTTCGATGAAACAATATTCAGTATTTAATTAAAACATTATTTTAACAGCTCTATATCAGTTCTCCAATAAGTACTAACAATTCTGAGGGTAATATTTTTATTTCCACTGTGTACATTGGATGCCAAGTGTGTCTTGTTATTCTAAGGGTACGTACACACACAAGGGTGCCCGGAAAAATGTTGCACTATAAAAATATTTGCTGCCCCGCCGCTTTCTTCTTAATTTCTTTGTCGAATCTATGTATTGGGTGGCCGCCAAGAAACGGTTTTGTCAAATAGGCAGTTTTTTTATTTGATCTTCTGGCTTTTAGGGATTTTCATTGAACTCTTAATGCAAAAAAAAATATATTTTTCAATTACATACAAATCACTATGGTTATCATTAACGCTATTTGTGATACTTATATATAGGGGAGTAAGTATTTATCGTGTTTAGAGCCAAAAGCTTATTAGTATACAAAATAGAGCAAGATAATTCTTTACTGTCCAGCCTTCTATTGTAGTCTACAGTTCAGATGTATTAGTGGTTTATAAGTATATAGACTAATAGATTATAGAGGCGAGGCACAGCAATTCAGCTCATCTGTCGAAGTACATTCATCTCACAAAAATACCGCATCGCGAGCGATACTGCAGGTAGTGATAGCATATATAGGCTATTTTACAGGTGTGTCGTATGCTTCTATGCCTACCGACATTGTATAAAAAATTGCTGTACGAATGATTTAGAATGCAACTATACTATCAAAGAAACAACAAGCCTGTCTTGAATGGATTTATTTTGCAAATGCTTTGAAATTAAATACATGCAAAATATGAATAGGAATTGAGACGTTTCTGTACAAACAAATTATATGCAAAGTAAACATAGATATTATGATCCAACAATAGCCCAACATCATATGGAACTCATATTGGACAACATCTCTATCCTTAAATGGTTAATAGAGTCAGGAGCTATTTAACAAAAGCAAACCTAACATGCAAGTTGATTTAACCTGTTTCATACGCTTCTGCTACTAATTAGTTCCTGCAAATTAACGTCGGCAGTCACCCTCCCACTACCGTCAGTATATGAATGCCGTCGCTGCAATTGCAGAGACCGAAGAGAGATTGAATCCAGACATGATTACGCCGGTAAAATAAGTAAATTAGTATATTCTACCCATGAATATATTTTTCTACTTAGTCAATTTGTGAACAAATAATAAATGGTTATCTATTCCATATTAACCTAATCTAAATGTCTGTGACAATGTAGGTATCTATCTATATATTTGCGACATATTCCATGCGAGGTAGGCAGAGAGAACCGAGCGCAACACGGCTCGTGCCGTGCACACATCACTCGCTTCTTTAAATTCATAACCTTTCTCATGCACGCTCGCCATATTCTAGGACTCATGACGTCACCTTTTGTTAAGACACAACTAATTTGATCATAGTAGGTAACTCTATGTATAAAATTAATTTGAATGTAACAGGTCTGGTATGAGCAGCTCTCGCTGAGATATTCGTACTTACTACTCCATATTATTTTATTTGGGTAAATATTCACAGTAAATAAAATTTAAGGCTAAACTAAAAATCATTTTATTTAGGTTACTTTAATGAAATGATAAAAATTATTAGTGCAAGAGCTACTCACGTGCTCCTATTTATTCTATCAATCTATATGTTCTCGCTGAGTGCCTTACGGGGTAGATAGACAGGTGGAACCGAGCATTTGGTTTGAAGTTATAGATACGAGTAGATAGACTGATCCCTCGTAAAATAGACAAAGTAGTTAATAGATTCAGGCGTTATTTTGCGAAAGTCAAATTTACATGCAATTTGATCTAACCTGCTTTGTGTGCTTCTGCCACCAATTAGTTCATGCGGCTTAACGCCGGCCGGCACCCACCCACTACTGTTAGTTAATGCAACATGCCGACGTTTCGCCTAACATATTGTTTCATCGAACGATATACTTGATTATGTTTTAAGCTAATTGCTAGTACCTTGGTACCTTATCCTGAGTATTATTATGTAACATACCGAAGGTTGCTTAAACGAAATAGCTAAGTTAAGTGCAGATGCTTGGCTCGCACTTTCGCTTTTCCATATTACATTTTGTTATTAGATATGTAAATGGCCGAAATAATGTGTACAATGAAATGTTATGCCAAAGCTATGTTATTCAACATCATCGTTTCAGCGGATATTCGTTCACTGCTGGATATAGGTCAGGATCGAGGCGGGTGGCCCTCTAGAGAGCTACCCGCCTCGATCCTGAGTCACCTTCATTCGTCGTCGGAGGTCATCTCACTTTTTGTGCAGTGATGATATTCGAGAACCTTTTGTCCCAGACGGTTGTCAGTTCTACAAGCAATGTGGACTTATATATTCTTTGAGCTATCACAAAGCGAAACCCCGAGTATAGCCTTTCCATAGACTGCTGCGTGACCTTAAAATTCTCCATACAGATATTGAAGTGAAGAGCTAGTGAAGGGCCACGTGACAGGTGTGCGGTAGTTTTACGTTCTCCTTAATACTCGTAGTCTTGTTCTTGTTCCACTACGACTCAGCGAGGTTGGCCGCCGCGTGAATAGACATGCCGGCGTTCAGTTGACAAATAATACCTTATAGATATATATATATATATGTCAGTGGCGTGCACAGAGATTTTTGACAGGGTAGGCAGATTTTTTTTAAAGCTATTAACTTACCAAAAAATACAGCATGTTGATTTTGGTTACCCAGTCTTGTGGAAATAATGATGTATGTGATTGGTTAGCCACCTCAAATATCTATAGATTGATTGATTTTATATACATATCAATTTGCAGATATTCGAAGCGGCCTTTCGGTTTTGCATTAAACTTACGATTAACTTTGCCTTTAGTTTGTATTAATTTCAAATCCGGTGTACAGCGGCCTTTCTCAATCATTTGTTTTTTTTTTTTTCACCGAAAGATAGTTTTGAAAACGCATTATTTTTTATTTTCCCCACACACATCACCTAAACAACTTGAATAAACAAACAATGACGGCCCAGTTTAAAAACAAAATGAAATTTAACATAAATTTTATACGAATTAAAGAAATGGCAGTTTCTTTCACTATACATGGAACTTTATTATATTATATATGGAACAAATTACTCTTAAAATAGTTACGTAGCAACGTTCGCGACACTTCGGTAATTTACGTCACGGTTAGGTAGAAAAAGACACTGTCTAAACTATGCGATTGTGTGCGTTATTTGTGTTATTGTGGGCAATGTACTTACAGGAATGCACACTACACTATTCGTATTACCAACGCGGCACACATATGTAAATTTAGACAGAAATAGTTTGTGTCTTGGCCGTTAAGCTCCCATTGCGGCGCTAGTGTAGCACATCAATGTAGCGGGTATTAATGAATCTATTTTAATAACTTGCACCGATACCGATAGATGGAGCTGTTTTTAATTTTTTGTTTTTGATACGAATCATTAGTTAAAAACTATGTTTAAGAATTAACAAACATCGGATGATATTTATCAAATTGATAGGGTAGGCAATGTATTTTTTTCTATATGGAGTGCACGCAACTGATATATATATATACTTAGTTGGCCATAAATACTGTTACAATTAAAAAGAAACAAAATATCACATTTGAATTTGAAATCTGTCATTTTTATATGATTGTTCATTGAGTTTTCTCATTTTCGCACCAATACATTGTACAATATTTTGCGATATTAAAATGGAGTGAGGTGATAAAGAGAGCCGAATCGCTGTGATTGCATTACACAAAGTAGGTATGGAGCCAAATGCAATTTTTAAAACTCTCCATACGCTTGGTATAAGTAAAATGTTTGTGTACCGGGCTATTAATACGTACAATGAGATCTCCTCTGTCCTCTGAGGTGTCTTTCTGTGAAAAAGGTGTGAACACCAGTGCCGTGGTTTACCAAAATACCGTCTTAACAAACATAGTAGAACCTCTTTCTCAGACAATGTTCAAAAACAGACACTGGATATTCCAATAGGACTCTGCACCAGCTCATAAGGCACGAAGCACTCAAAACTGGTTGACCGCCCGTGGAATTGACTTCATCGGGCATGAAGACTTACCTTCTTCTAGTCCAGATTTAAACCCACTGGACTACAAGATATGGCAACATTTGGAGGAGAAAGTCTGCGCTATACCTCACCAGAATTTGGAATCTCTCCGAGCATCTCTGGTTAAAGCAGCGGCAGAAATAGATATAAATGTGGTGAGTGCTGCGATCGATGACTGGCCGCGTCGATAAGGGCATGTATTCAAAATAGAGGAGGGCATTTCGAATAATGTAAGTAAAATTTTATTGTACATTTAATTACCTTTCATTTCATATATAATTTTAACTAACTTGTGTAGAAGAAGCGTCGTTAGTCTGCACATATTATATTACATATATAATATAATTGTTGCGTATGTACTCACTGCCAAAACACACTGTTCGAAGACTATGGTATTTATTTATTTATTCATTGCAATACATATAATACAACTACATAATACACAGCACAAACATACACATGAACCTTTTCAGGCACAGCAAGGTGGAAGAGAGAGAGGCAGACTTTTTATAGTATTCTATCATCTAAGTATTCCTTTATAGAATAATACACTTTTGTATGGAGTAATTCTTTTATCAATTTAACAAATTTACCGAATGACTTTTCTGATTTTATGTTATCAGGTAGCTTATTATAAATCTTTACTGACATTGAATAGGGACCTGAGCTATGTAGTACTAATTTTCAATTTTTTTAAGATATTTTTGTAACGCGATTCGTAACAATGTCTCCTAGTATCGTATAAAAGTTTGGATATTTTCTAATGAATTTACAAACGTCTAAAATATAAATAGAGGGTAAAGCTAAAACTTTTAATTTTTTGAAATGTGGCTTGCTTGCGTATACATTTTTTTTGAAGAATGAGTAAGTCCTGTGCGTACGCGCTATTGCCCCACAGCATCACACCATAGCTAAGCCAAGCATGAGCGTAGGTATAGTATGCCGTGACGGCGGTCTTGGTGTCCATCGATTTCTTCAATTCCCTCAAGGCGTACGTCAAATGAGACATTTTAGTAGCCACCGTCTCTATATGAGGTTTCCACGTTAAATTGGAGTCGATAACAACACCGAGCAATATATATATATATATATAAGTAATGCACTTTATAGGGTATCTACCAAAAATTAGAAACCAAGCTACTTATAGTTGACCTAGGATTATGAAATTTGCTAAGCACTTCTCTTCTTGTAAATTACTGTGGTCACTGTCTCTTGGTACGGGAAAAAATTTAATCACTATTTTGTAGTAGCAATACTTTTGTCTATCTGTAAATACAAGTCAATATTACAGGGTATAACCATAAACTAGGTATGGCAGCTATTTTCCATCATTCGAATCATATAAATAGATATAACTTATGTAGTAACATAGGTACATATATATACATACAATACAAGCATATAATTATATTAGTTATAGTGTTACCCTCTCTATATATTTATTATTGTCTTGCTCAAAGTTAATGCAATGCTTAGAGGAAGTCTTGATTTACCGACTTAATATCACGAATGTATTGACCGAAATATATTTCATAATCGCACATCATTCATTCTCTGCGCAATGTATTTGTTAATTTATTATAACAACAGTTCATTTGTCAAGTGGCTGTTTGGATATATTTCCTTAACCAATGTTCATGGTTATGAAAATTGGTATATTTTTTCTAGAAAGCCGTCAAATTAACATTCAGGTTCATTCAAATTATTTACTTTTAGCGAGATTTTTTATGTAATCTCCGGAGACATACATGCGGCAAACCTGATATAAAGTGCATATCATATCTATAAATAATTTTATAAATTATTCAATCATAAACTAATTTAACCTAACCGACTGGACCGATTTTGATGAAATTTTTTGTGTGTGTTCAAGGGGATTTGGGAATGGTTTAGATTCACAATTGAAACCGGTAGGTGGCGCTGTAATCGGGTTACAGGATTTATTATTTTTATTTTCGGACAGCCAAGGCAACGTCTGTTGGGTCCGCTAGTTGATTATAAATTTGTCGGCAACAGCTGCTCACTTTAAATGGATAACTATCATTGGATAATTATTGATGTTGGTTTATTATTTAATATTCATATTGATAATGATTTTTTCTTTTATTATCTTACACATTGAAATTAAAAAAATATTTAAAAGCTGTTTGTGCTATTATTTTATCATTCATGTATTTCTGTATTGAATACTAAGGTTTAGTCTCTATCTATAACTTCACGCCAAATCCCTTACGGGGTAGGCAGAGAGAACCGAGCGCCACGCGACTCGATCCTTACATACCTCACTCGCTTCTTTCACATTCATGGCTCTTTTCATGCACGCTCGCCGGTTTCTAGGGCTCCTGACATCACCTTCTGATAGAACACGACCAATCTGATCATGATAGGTAAGTCTTGGCCTTCCTCGGCTCCTACATCCTTCCACTTTTGCATTGTATATCTGCTTCGTCATTCTTTCATCCTGCATTCTTTCTATATGTCCGAACCAACGGAGCATGCCTCTTCTTATTTTAACACCGACGCTCTCTTTCAGACCAACTCTGCTTCTAACCTCATCATTGCGGATACGGTCTGCAAGCGTTACACCACAGATTTTGCGCAACGCTCGCATTTCAACCGCGTTTATCCTACTTTCATGCTCTCTCTGCCATACCCAGCTCTCGCTTCCATAAGTAAGCGTTGGGACCAGCACTGCATTGTGTATAGCCAGCTGCGCCTTCTGGCTCAGGTTTTTACTGCCAAGAAGTTTTCCCAACGCTCCATTCACACTATTCCCAGCACTCACTCGCCTTTCCACAGGTTAAGTATCTAATAATATATAAATATTATTATACTAATATATAAAGCGAAGTAATAGTTCCAAAAATTTGCGCGCACGTATTAGTAGGACAAACAAATGAACTCCATTTGTTTGTTCGATCGCACTAATTTTTGAAACTACAGGTCTATCTATCTATAACTTCACGCTAAATCTCATACAGGGTAGGCAGAGAGAACCGAGCGCCACGTACGCCGCCTCGCCGGTTTCTAGGGCTCCTGACATCACCTTCTGATAGTATCTACACGACCAATTTAATCATGGTAGGTAAGTCTTCGCCTTCCTCGGCTCCTACATATACATACATACTACCAGGCGGATTTCAAATAATGCTTTTGACCCCAATTTGCATTTTGCCCAATTCTTGAGATTAGTAGAACAACGTGCACGACATATCAGTATAATTACAAGCATGATAGTATCAATGGAACAAGATACATGAGCAGGCCTCTGCAGGTTTTTTGGGATTATTTCGAATATTGTGGAAACTAATAGGCTTTGAATTAATATGAGGTCTGGAGTTGACACCTGTCATATCTATCATATCTGATCGCAATTTCCGTTTGCGCCCTTTTTTATTACATGTTGGAAGGCATACTAGCATACGCCCCAACGATTGTAAAGTGACTACCGTAGCCTATGAACGCTTGCAACACCTGAGAGATCGTCCCACACGCCGTGTACTAGTACGGGGGCGCCATTAATTAAACAAAATATGTATAATACATATATACAAAATAAAATGTATAGACAGATGATGCTTTGACGAGCCCGGTGGCGGAGTTCGACATGTCTGTTTGTCTTGGTCTGAGTGTTTTAAGACTAGCAGCTCGATCGAGGAAGAATCTCTACATCATAGAAAACCGCAGCCAAATAGCAACTCCCTGGAGGGTTGTTGTTTTCATGTGAGTATAGGAGGTTACCAGCAAACTACTAAGGAGCTGCTATGTTAGCAGCAGAGTTGGCATAGCATCATGTATTGCGAGCATTCATTGGTACTGTAACCACCATATATCGTATATAATCATGTATCGTACAGGTGGGTTGTATGCTTGTATGTCTTCCGCCGTGACGTGAGTTTACGTCCATTGATTAATTTGAGGAGATGGTTGGAGGGTCATTTTTGCTTCGAAGATGTGGATTTCAGACTTTTACAGCTTTGGAACTTCTCTATTCATGTACTAATAATACACAAAGACGAAGAGTTTGTTTGTTTGGACGCCCTATATCTGGAACTACAAGTTGATTTTGAAAAATTATGTTTCCAATTCTTGAGGAAGGTTATACTCCAGCCAACATCATGATACAACCGTTAGGACCCTAATCATTGACGAGCTCGGGGGCGCAGTCGTGATTGATGCGACTTTGACACCAACACGCGTGGGTTCGATTCCCTCACAAGATAAGCATTTGTGTGCATGAACATGTCTGTTTGTCTTGGTCTGGATGTTTTTAGAGAGGTAGGGCACATGGAATCAGCCCGTCTGGGGAAGTACCTCCACCTCAAAGAAAACCGCAGCCAAATAACAACTCCGTAGAGGTCTATTGTGTTTCTGAGTGTGAGTGATGCCACCAGTGAGCTCCTAAGTAGTTGCTGTGTTAGCAGCAGAGGAAGCATCGCGCAAATGATACTTGGTGTATTACAAGCGTTCATAGGCTACGGTAACCGCTTAACATCAGATCGGCCGTGTGCTTATATGCCTTCCGACGTAGTATAAAAAAAATGTAAGTTCGCCTGTTCCTAGGGCTCCTGATATCATATATGTATGACTTTTTTATACAACTAGATTGGCAAACAAGCATATGGTCCGCCTTGATGGTAAGTCACCGCAGCTTATTGGCGCTCGCAACACCACGGGCATGTTACTCGTTAACTGCCAATCTTGTGACTTAAGGTTGTTTCGTCACAGTACCCAGTAATTTCTCTGCCGTATATCAACCTTCAAACCGGAACACAGATATATAAATATAGCTGCTTGGCGGTAGAAATTGGTGAGGCAGAGGTACCCACAGACGACTTTTGTACAAAGTCTCCCACGTACTCCCACGTATGTACAAATTTATGCGAAATTCCCATGCGGGGTATGCTGAGAGAATCGAGGGCCACATGATTCGATCCTAACATACCTCGCTCGCTTCTCATACATACATTGCTCTTCTCATGCACACTCGTCGATGTCTAAGGCTGCTGACATCACCGTCTGACAGAACACGATCAATTTGATCATTGTAGGTAAGTTTAGGCCTTCTTCAGCACCTACATCTTTCCACTGTTGCGTTGTATATCTGTTGGTAATTCTTGTTTGCTGCATTTCCTACCTCTTCCTATTTTATTTTAACACCGACGCTCTCTTTCAATCCAACTATATTTCTAACATCATCATTGCGAATACGGTCTACTAGTGCTACGCCACAAATTATGCGCAACCCTCCCATTTCGACCGCGTTTGTCCTACTTTCATGCTCTCTCTACCATACCCAGCTCTCACTTCCATAAGTAAGCGTTTGGATAAACACTGCATTGTGTATACTGCCAAGAAGTTTTCCCAACGCTTCATTCACACTATTCCTCACAACACTCACTCGTCTTTCCACATCAGCGGTGTACCTTCCATCCCTGCTGAAAGCACATACAAGATATACAATCTCGTCTACCTATTCCAATACTTCAACAACAACCGTAATTCTTACATTGGTTCTGGTTTCTTTTCTTTCAAATGTCATTATCATTGCTGTCATCGCATTCAAAAATAAGCCTTTCTCCATTCAAACGTCTTTCATTATTGTGACCAGTCTTTGCACTTCGAATGGTATTTGTCTGCATATAGCAGACTGTTCACCACTAGGTCATCCATGCGCAATACTACATTCGTTGACCTTATTCTCTGCAGACAATTATCGAGATACAGAGAAACTGTCTAGCAGATAGCATGCAACCCTGTTTGATACTAATTTTGACATCAAACCAATGTGACATGCCATCATCTATCCGCACACATGGTGAACAATCCTTGTAAGTGGACAGCATGGAGCAGTGAACCGTCAAACCCATATCTCGGCAATATGCCCCTCAATTCCTTTCGCACAACCCTATCAAATGCTTTCTCAAGATCCACAAAACCGCAGAAAACCTTCTGGTCTATTGCCAGGTGCAGACTCTCCTTTCATTTCGGAATCCTCCTTGTGCCTCCCACAGCATTTCATCGGATTTTACCCTCATTCTCCTTTCTATCACCTTTCCATATATTTTTGCTGCTAAACTGATCAAACTGATGGCCCCATAGCTGTCGCAGTCCATGCGTGACCCCTTGCCTTTATACAAGGGTACGATGAGAGTGCATCTCAAGTCCACTCTGCTATATTCCGGAGCAAGAAAACTCGATCGTACATCCCCTTCCATTTCAAAATCCTCCCTGTGCCTCATACAGCATTCCATAGGATTTCACCCTCATCCTCCTTTGAAATAGCTTTTCATATGCATTTGCTGATGGCTCTATAACTGGCACAGTCCATACGTGACTTGCCTTGCCTTTAACTAGTCTGGCCATAAATACTGTTACATAGAAACTTTTCTATTTTGGAACTCTTTAATTATTTTGTATTTGGCACTTTATTAGAGTTTATTATTTTAAAAAAATCTTTCGATTTCCTGCCAATTTTACATTTTGTTTTCATGTGAATGAGGTGTTTAAGAAAATAGGGCTGCAGTGATTGCCTCGCACAAAGTTGTAATGGAGCCGTTGGTCATATTCAAGACGCTACCAAACCTTGTTATAAGCCGTATGTTCGTGTATGATACTATCGATAGATATAGCAACACGTTCTCTTTTGAAGACCATAAAAGATCGGGGCGACTGCGTGCTGTTAGACCTACAAAGGCTGTTAATGCTGTTAAACCCAAAATTCGCCGAAACCCTATTAGGAAACAAAAAATCTTATCGCGAAAAATGAATATTCTCGCGAGAACTCTGTTGCGTATATTAAAACACAAGACATGAAGCTCGGCGCTTATCATCGATATACAGGACATGCCCTAAATCAACCCCTATAGTTGAAGAGACTGGATCGATCAAAACGCCTTCTGTTTCGATCTGCAGGTGATAAGCACAGAAATATACTCTTTACTGATGAAAAATGTTCACGATTATCACTGCAACAAGCAAAATCACGAAGTTTATGTACACAGTTCTAAAGAAACCGCCCAAGTAGTCGGAAAAGTACAACGTGGCCATCATCCTGCGTCTGTAATGGTTTGGTGGGAGGTGTGTCATCAAGGAGTCACAAAGCTTCATTTTTGTGAAGGAGGAATGAAGACTTCAGCCAAAGTGTATCAAGAGACTGTCTTGGATCGTGTTGTTAAACCTCTCAGCAATACACTTTTTTAAAATGTACCGTGGACTTTCGAGCAGGACTCTGCACCTGGTACAAGGCACAAACTACCCAACCCTGCTCTACTCTGGCTCGAAACCAACGTTCAGGACTTTATAATAGCTGAAGACTGACCATCGTTTAGCCCAGATCTGAACCCCTTCTAAATTCCAATCTATGCTGGAGAACTGGAAGGGTCCCAATGCACTGGAGACGCGGAGTCATCGTTCTGGCCATAAGCTCTATTACAAATGAATATGTATTTATTTTTTTAAGTAAGTAGTAGTAATAAGTAATATAATAATCAAATCTCTTATTCGTACATATTTATGAAAGTCTCAACAAAAAACAAAAAAAAAAGATGGAAATGGCCACCTTTGGTTTTGATACAGGCCTTTAATTTGTCTGGCTACGAATTTATGGATTTATACACTGTTTCCATGGGAAATTTAGCCACATTTTGAAAAGTTTAATTGCCATACAGAGTATGTTGTCGCTGTATAATTTTAACCTTTGCTTCGGTATATATAATTTGGTTGGATTTCTGCTGTTTGTTTTTTTTAGAACCGTGTCATATAGAGGAAAGTGACTTGGATACTTTTTGACAAACGAGCAAGTCTCAAATAGGTAGAGGTAAGGTAGAGGCAGAATTTTTGCTTTTTGGAACAGCGGCTTGCAATGATCCAGGTAGTCGGCTCCATGTATTGCTCTTATGCATTTTTTTGCAATTTGAATGCTTTTTGTGCCTCTACAGAATTTTCCCAAACCACTAGGCCGTAACGTAACACAGATGCAACGTACCCGAGGTATGCTATTAACGCTGTCTCTTCCGAAGTTATCGCTTTCAGTCTGCGTAGTCCGAATACAAATTTGTCTAGCTTATAGCATGTATTATTGGTGTGTTCTTTCCAATTTAAGCTTTTGTCTATTGTCACACCTAATTATATACTAATTATATATTACGACTAATGTAAGGATTACGATTGATGATGAATGTTGGAACAAGTGGATGAGTTTGTATATCGACGAGTGAGTGCTGGGAATAATGTGAATGGAGCGTTGGGAAAACTTCTTGGCAGTAAAATCCTGAGCCAGAAGGCACAACTCGCTATACACAATGCAGTGTTGGTCCCAACACTAACTTATGGAAGCGAGAGCTGGGTATTGCAAGAAGAGCATGAAAATAGAATAAACGCGGTCGAAATGCGAGCGCTGCGCAAAATTTGTGGCGTAAGGCTTGTAGACCGTATGTCTTTTCTTATTTTAATATCGACACTCTCTTTTAAACCAACTTTCTTTTTTAACACGGTCAGCAGGCATTACGTCACTAATTTTGCACAATGCTCGCATCTCGACCGTATTCATTCAACTTAATATGATACTGGCAAAACAACATAACAAAATATATTATTCGTTACTGAGAAAATAGGATGAATATGTACTCGTAGCAACTCGTTTCGTTCTTTCTTTTTTTTTGGAACAGTAAATGAACTTCAAAACAGATTTATTGTCATTCTCTGTAGCTACGTAGTTACTTCCAATACATTCGCTTTAGATCAAATACAAAACAGTACAAAAGCCATATTATACAGTAGATAAGCAAACATAGCTATTTTGTAAGAAATCTCTATGTGGAAGACGAACGCAGACAAACACAATAAATCATTTGTCTTTTACTGTGTGAATTATTATCAAAGTGTTCGATATTATGCCAGCGTAACCATATCGAATGTTTTTCAGCTATTGATTGGATTAGCAATATGTATTACGGATGCTAAACATGGTAAGAATGTATACATAACTGTTTATTCATCTATTCCGTATAATGTAATGTATGTTTAATATGTAAATGGCAGCATGTCTCCAAAGAAAAACTAATACATAATTCATTAGCATTATTTTTTAGAAATAAATTTTGTAAGATGGTCTGTTATAATTTAAATAAAGTTTTATATAAAATTTTATTTAAATTATAACAAACCAAATTTATGTAGGACCAAGTTCAGATTATCTTAATCGAACTAAGTTTACTAACTACTCATAACTCTAAACCTAGCTAATCATATTGTTATTTACGAAGGGAATATTATTTACATAAGTCCCAACTTTTATTTCAAAGTTAGGACTTATGTAAATAATATATAATTTTTAAAATAAATCTTACTAATATCAAACATCTTTGGTCGTCTCAGAATCTATTCGTTATGTTATCGTGCGATCTAATAATGAGCCTTCCCCTTCCGAGCGAGCCACATTATTAATATTCAGCATGCGAGAAAATGATTTAAGGGCTGCTACACCATTCAGTTTTTGATACGGAATCGCTGCGTCGAGCGTTTGTCGGATGTCAACTGAACATGCCGAATCGTATTTATGGAGATTCGGAAACGGAAAATTATTGGGGATGTTATGAATGGGCTCTGAGAGTCTTTTCCTTGTTTATTTGTTAGTGTACTACCAGTATTCTTGTAGTACTTAGGTGGCAATCAAGTTTACGATCCGCCCGACGATGAGCTTAGTGCTCATAGCCTATTGACGCTAGGAGAGCATGATTGACGTGACCATCATCATCGATTCTGTAAAAAAAAATTTCTCGCCCTAGCACTTGGTAAGTCCCATCTTCATGATCACTAGTGTTATCATACACGCCGTTGTGGTTCTGGCAATTTATAATCAATGTGAGGTATTTAGCTGCCTACCTAAATATGGCAAATACGTTCGATCGAGTCGGATATCAAAGTTATTCTTTTTTTTTTATATACAACTGCGGGAAGCATACAATCGTATGGCCCACTTGATGGACAGTAGTTACCATAGCCTATTAACGCTTGTATTACGTATCAATCGCGCGATGCCTCCTTTTCTGCTTACACAGCAACACCTTAGGAGTTTACTGGTGAGCTCACTCATACGCATCAACACAGCAACCCTCTCGGGAGTTTTTTTTCTGACAAATTCTGACAGCGCCATCTAGCCCCAAAGTAAGTGAAGCTTATGTTATGGGTACTAGACAACTGATAAACATACGTAAATACATTTTTTTTTTGTAAATACATTATACATAGAAAATACCGAGACCAAGACAAACAGACATATTCATGCACACAAATGTTTGTATTGTGTGAGAGTCGAACCCACGAGCGTTGGTGTCAAAGTAGCGTAACAGCGCGTTTCACCACTGCGTCACCAAGCTCGTCAACGCGTTGGTATTTGCCTGCGGTTTTCTGTGAGTTTACCTCCAGGTACTTTCCCAGACGGAGTGCTTTGATGCGCCCTACCTCTCTTAAAAATTCTATTGTATTTGCCCTCGCACGGTCAAAGGTTTGTGCAACTGACTTGCCAGCTTCACATCCAGTAAATACATAAAAGACTTGATTACAGACAGGTTTTTTTAATTTCTATTCCTGCTGATATATTTTCAAAATAAAATATATATATTTTCAAATTCAAAATTCAAATTCAAAATTCAAATATATATTTTCAAAATTGGCAACATCTTACGGCGAGCTTCAATTAAAACTTATTTCAAGCCTCATAAGAAGATCAGTCAATTTTTAAGACCTATCAAGTCTAATATCCCCCTACAAGATGCAGGAGTATACAAATTAGACTGCGAATGTGGTTTATCATACATAGGGCAAACAAAGAGAAGCGTAGGTACTCGTGTGAAAGAACACATTGCTGACATGAAGAATAGGCGCGATAAAAACTCTGCAGTATGTGAACATACACTGGACCAACCAAACCATTACATCCGGTTCGATAAACCACAAATCCTCGCCAAGGAGAATCGCTACATGCCGAGAATGTTGCGCGAGGCTATTGAAATAAGAAAACACCCCAATTTCAATAGAGAAGATGGTTGGCAAGTACCACCTGCTTGGGATCCAGTCCTAAAAATAATCAAGTCACAAATCCAAAGATCTACTAAAAAATGTTCGGACACTTTGAGCGATTTTTGTGTGAATCAGAACATATATAATTAATCCATCCATGTCGGTAGATGTAATAATTGAATAACTAATGTAAGACAAATACCACCTTAGTCTTTCCTGCGACCACGGACGCTGCAAAGCATTCGAAACGTCAGGTTTCAACAAAATAAATAAAACACGCGATACTTCCGTTAAAAATAGTTTAATTTCAATATATATATTCAATTGATGCTATTCATTGCTGTGCAGACAGCAGCACCTTATTATGCAAGCCGTGGTAATATTCTTCCTTCTTTCGTAGGAGAAACTTGTATCTGAAATTGATGATGCTTTGATTCAATATCCTAGTGAGAGCATCTTGATCAAAGTTATTTATGTACGAGTAGTTAAAAGTACAAGAAAACCCCATTTGCTGTAGTCTCTCAACTTCAGAAAAAGCTTACTACTGTGACCAAGACTATTGTCGTAGACTGAGTCCTGAATTCGATTGGGCGCGAGCTTCACTTTAGGGTTTTCCACTTCCAATTGTCATCACTAACTTTACTAACTTTGAGGACTAAGTCGACGTATTTGGTTCGCTGTTAAATTTACCCGTTTTGACGAGCTCAGTGGTTCGTGAATGACGGAACTTTGACACCAACGCTAGTGGGTTTGTTTCCCACACAGTACAAACATTCGTGTGCATGAACATGTCTGTTTGTATTGGTCTGGGTATTTTCTATGTATAATAAGTATGGATTTACAAAAAAAAATGTATTTACGTATGTTTATCAGTTGTCTAGTACCCATAACACAAGCTTCGCTTACTTTGGGGCTAGGTAGCGCTGTGTAATTTATCCGACAATATTTATTATATTATTATTATATGTTTTTTTTCACGGGTTATTATCCCGGTCATTTGATAGCCATGCGCGGGGATATGGATCCAACGCGTAGAGGCCCTTTTGAGAAGATTCATGTTATGTTGTACACCCACCGAGACCCGCTCCTAAAAATATCGTTAGATCCATATATCTATGAGCAGGTCACGGCAGGTATTGGGGCTATTGCGAATGTGTAGAAAATTATTAGCCTATTGTAATGATGTCTGGAGGGATTATTGGTACTGGGTTATTGCAGAAGAGGGACGGACACCTGCCATAACTATCGTAACTGACTGTTACTTTTGGCAGGCGGTGGCTCGCCACTCACTAGATGGGCCCCCGAAATGCCAGAGATAGTCGGCCGGGGGCAACACCGGTGTGAGTGACTCAGGGGTGTTGAGAGGTGTGCTGCGCTTTCTCCGAAGTTACTCACGCCGTTATGCCCTTTAACACTTCCACCCCTGGAGCATATCACCTGCTAGAGCAATATACTCTATCGACTCCTCTCTGGACGGCCAATGAAGGCAAGCCAGAGCTGAGAGTCCTGCGGGCCTTCTTGACTTGTTATTTTATTATTATTTATTATTATTATCCTGCTTTATGTGCTTCCGCCACCAATTAGTTCATGCGTCCTAGCGCCGGCCGGCACACACCCACTACTGTTAGTAAGTGCAACATGCCGACGCTGCCATGGCTGTTCCGGTAGTCTCTGTCTCGGCTGCTGCGGTCGTCTGCCATCTGGAACAGAATCTGCATGCCCCCACCACCATCGTCGAACGCCTTTCGCAAAATAACGCCTGAATCTATTAACTATTAATTATACACTCGCATCTTCACAAGTTGAGAAAACTATTTCCTTAATCTATTTTGAAGACACTTTCATTGCATGCGAGGAAATTATGAAATCTGCCGACACATGTGTGTTTCCGAACACATAATAACAATATGTTGAATATCTTCCTAGAAAAAACATTCTCCAACATTATCGATGACTCCCTCGTGGTTTCTAATGCTCATAAGCCGGTTATTGTTGTGTTCCTGCTTGTGAGTGAGGTCACCAGTAAGCTCCCAAGGAGTTGCTGTGTAAGCAGCAGAGGAGGCATCACGCCAGTGATAATTAATATATCGCAAGCGGTATTAGGCTACGGTACCCACTATACCACACAAAACACGTTATTATTTTAATTACCGCCGCGGTTAATATTTAAAATTACCTAAATTGACTGCTCCTTTGACTCCTCCATGGATCTCTTTAAGATATTAATTGCCGAGCGTATTCGCAGGACAAATGTAGTTTGTCTATAAATGGAATCCTTCAATGCAGCGTGGAATCGTTTAAGTCACATTTTCAAGTGCAATTGTTCGGTAGATAGTCTGGTCCAATACTCTCGACCAATATTTGAACAGACAGCAAATAGAATCGGAAATTAAAATGGTTTCTTTTATCGCAGGTAGAGGAGAAAATAAATCGTGTTTTTTGTTAGTGCATTCAGGGTAAAACAAACTGTAGCCATAGATTTATCTGTACCAGTACATGATAAAACTTATCATTAAACAGTGGGATCGTTTTCATTACAGTTGACGACGTATATTTAAGAGAGGTAGGGCGCATCAAAGCAGGCCGTCTGGGGAAGTACCTCCAATTCACAGAAAACCGCAAACAAATAACAACTCCCTAGAGGGTTGTTGTATTCCGGCGTGTGATTGAGATCACCAGTAAGCTCCCACGGAGTTGCTGTGTAAGCAGCAGAGGAGGCATCGCGCGAGTGATAATTAATATATCGCAAGCGTTAATAGGCTACGGTACCCGCTTTACATAAGGTGGGTCGTATGCTTGTATGCCTCCCAACATAGTATAAAAAAATAAATAAAATTCACGTTATTGCTTTAATTTGGACTGACGTCGAACTCAATAAAGCCAGTTAAATTAAAACTATATCCTCAGACCTTTACCAAATTTAATAATAATCCTCAGATCAACTAATAGCTGAAAATGCAAAAAATCCGTGTGCTTCAGTGAGTCGATCAGGGCTTTCGTATCCGACGTGTCTGTATCCGTCGGAGTGAAAACCTAAGAAGAAATATCATCTATGGCTTGCCTTCTTTTGTTATCTAGAGAGGACAAATAGAGCAATATGCTCCATGGGTGTTAAAGGACATAACACGGCGACTAACTTCAGAGAAAGCGCAACACACTTCCGAATGTCATGTTGCTCCCAGCCGAATTTCTCTGGCATTTCGAATGTCTATCCAGTTAGTGGCGAGGTGGCGAGCCACCGCTTGCCAGGAATATCAATCAGAT
The DNA here is from genome assembly GCA_947507595.1 of Pyralis farinalis. NCBI lineage: Eukaryota > Metazoa > Arthropoda > Insecta > Lepidoptera > Pyralidae > Pyralis > Pyralis farinalis. Next base: position 32,328,132 of record OX382260.1, on the reverse strand, counting down.
ATGATAGTTATGAGCATATCGTGATTTTTTTGCTCATTTTTGCTCGATATTGATAACGGCAACAGGTAGACGCTTGAAATATTCACAGAATATTTAGTTATATATTCACTTTAAGAATAAATAATTAAATTAAAATAAAACAAATATTTAAGGGGGGCTCCCATACAACAAACGTGATTTTTTTGCCGTTTTTATATACAGTGGTACGGGACCCTTCGTGTGCGAGTCCGACTCGCACTTGGCCGATTTTTTCTTGATTGAGATCATTCTTGGGTAAGGTCCAACGTCTTTCGAAATATTATTTCGTGAACATGCCCGTTCCTCACGATGCCTTTATTTTACCGTCGAGCAAATGATAATTACAAATATGTACATGAATCGAAAACACAAATATAGTGCCAGGATTGGAACCGGGGACCAATTGATCACTAGGTCGGTTCTTTGTCCACTGGGCTATCGCTGCTCTTGTTTAAACCAATTAGTGTGTATTAATAGTGTATTCCAGCGAAAAACCCTGATATTGTGGTAGTGGATTGGCTGACACATCAGGCATTAATTTTTGACGTCACCATTTCACATGATGGTAATCTCGTTAAGGCCGTAAATGAAAAGTTGATGAAATACCGTGGCATTTGAGATTGTTGAATTATGTGGAACGTGGATTCAGCTATAATTATTCCGCTGGTGGTTTCCGTCCATGGGCTGATAGCGAAGAGTTTCGATCGTAATCTGAAGAAGGTCTTGGTACTTGGCTCAAACATAGAATCCAAAAGGCCGTCTTGTCGGTACATCTCGTATTGTACGACGAATCTTCGCTTCCGAACCCTATCTAACATAAATATAGGCTTTAATCATTAAAGTTATTTTTATGTTTTGTGATTTTTTTTGTATTGCTACTTCATTTTTATCAATTTTATTAACATCAACGTAAGGAAAGAAAATTACGTATATGTATATACATATATATATATATATTGTATGTATGTATATCTTCACGCCAAGTATCTTGTGGGGTAGGCAGAGACAACCGAGCGCCATAAGACGCGGTCCTTACACACTTCACTCGCTTCTGTGACATTCATAGCACTTTTCATGCACGCTCGCCGGTTCCTGGGGCTCCTGACATCACCTTCTGATAAAACACGACCAATTTGGTCATGGTAGGTTAGTCTCGGTCTTCCTCGGCTCCTACATCCTTCCACTTTTGCATTGTATATCTGTTTCGTCATTCTTTCGATCCGCATTCTTTCTACATGTCCGAACCAACGGAGCATGCTCTTTCTTATCTTAACACCGACACTCTCTTTCAGACCAACTATAATATAAATATATATAATATGTATGTTTTGCTGTATATGTTCAAATATTCACCTTATTTCCTGAAGGCATGCATGTATTAGTATGAATGAATTAGAATTAGAGAATATTTATTCGTATGAAGATTGAAATAAATAACAATCAATCATTAACTAAGTAATCAACAATACCGTGGATTAATAGCTATATTGAAAGAATTTCCAAATAAAATATATCTATAATAATAAACAAACACATCCTTAAGCTATGTTGTAATATTAATGTATATTCATGTAAATCCGCAGTACGATACTTGATATAAGAAAAGTATTCAGCCACGAAGTTATACATGTCAAGATTCAGATTTTTCTAACATGTTTTATTGTACAGACGACATATGTGTTTTAAAAGGACACGTTGTTCTTAGTCACATAAACATTTTCTTATTATCTCTAATGGGACTGCGCAGGATGTTAAAGTAATTCAACCTAAAAGATAAAGTGATTTCAATTTGTTATGATACTTCATAACAAATTTAAATCACTTTATCTTTTAGGTTGAATTACTTTTTAGGTTGAATTCCATGTGGAACTACGCTAAACTTAGTAACTCTTTCTTTATATCTGTCAATACTTAAACTGCATCTACACTCGTATTTAGCAGAGGCAATGTCGTGGAATACGCTCTAGATTCTCAGACTCGACCACACATTACGGTAGCTTTTGCAATTCGCCTTATCTATCTATATATAACTTCAGGCCAAATCCCTTGCGGGGTAGGCAAAGAGAACCGAGCGCCACGTGACTCGATCCTTACATATCTCACTTGCTTCTTTAACATTCATTGCTCTTCTCTTGCACGCTCGCCGGTTACTAGGGCTCCTGACATCACCTTCTGATAGAACACGGTCAATTTGGTCATGGTACGTAAGTCTTGGCCTTCCTCGGCTCCTACATCCTTCCACTTTTGCATTGTATATCTGTTATAGTAGTGGTAGTCTCTACCTCGGCTGATGCAGTCATCCGCCATCAAGAACAGAAACCGCATCGGAGCAGACTTGGCAGCGTCGGCAGCGTCGGCATGTTGCATCTACTAACAGTAGTGGATGGGTGCCGGCCGGCGATAGGCCGCATGAACTAATTGGTGGCGGAAGCACACAAAGCAGGTTAGATCAAATTGCATGTAAAATACAGAAGCTCATCGATTTGTTCCAACGTCACATCCAACCATAATCCATGCGTTTCTTCTAGTTTTTCTCTTTCAACATTGAAATAACATGGTCTATATTCAGGAAAATCGTTCCTATATGAAATCTATATGTTTGTCTTTCAATTTGTCTGTCGTTTTTTTTTTTCGAATATTCGAATTTTGATTTCAGATTCGGATTCAGCATAAAAAAGTAGAATAGGAATGTTCAGGAACACCGTTCCTATCTCTTAAGGAACATGATCAAATGGCCGACAAATTAAAAAATATATATTGAATTGTTATATAATTGACGAACCAGTTGTTCCTCTGGCAATGCAAGCTTGCGCATTCTCAACTGGTTTTTATTTGCATTCAGTAGTAAGCTTTTCGCCATTCGCCGTTTTTTTATAATTGTGACTAGTATGCAATTCAGATGGTGTTTACTGTTTCGTCTGCATAAAGCACACATATTAATTCCCGCCACATTTAAGAAAAATCTCTCGCTACCGTTAGTAGAAGCATGCCGGAGTTGCCACGACTTCGATCGTCTCTGCCTTGGCTGCTGCGGTCGGCTCCGTGATTGCATATACGGTCCACCTAAGGAGGTTACCGCAGCCTATAAATGCAATACATTAGATATCACTGCGCGATGCCACCTACTACTAATACAGCAACTTCGTAGGAGCTCACTGGTAACCTGGTAACAACAATGCTCCAGAAAGTTATTATTTGCCTTCGGTTTTCTGTGAGGTAGAGGTACTTCCTAGACGGGCTGATTTGATACGCCCTCTCTTACCAGAGGGAGATTTTGTACAAAAGTCGTCTGCATGGGTACCTCTGTCTCACCTATTTCTACCACCAAGCAGCTATATTTAAATAACTGTGTTCCGGTTTGAGGGGTGAAATATGACAGAGAAATTACTGGGTACTGTGACGAAACATCCTTAGGTCAGAAGTTTGTCAGCGCGAGAGTAACAACCCCGTGGTGTTGCGACCGTCAATAGGCTGCGGTGACCGCTCACTATCTGATGCAGGCAGCGTGCTTGTTTGCCAATCTAGTAATACAAAAAGAAAAATTAAAAACAGTCTGAAAAAGCAGACATGTTTATATACACAAATGTGTATCGTCTGTGCGAATCGAACCCACGGGCGTTACTTTCAAAGTAGCCATTATCTGCATCATTCAGCTCGTGAAAATAATCCCTGTCACTCAACTCATAGATTATATTACAGTCGAGCAAAAATATATAAAGACTAAATGTAGATAACCTGTTTAAATTATATAACTTCATGAATTCTCTCATCAAGTCCGCCTGTTACTAAGCTCAACTCTGTAATTTTCTCCGTAGAAATGAAATCTTCTAACGGATCTATTGATTTTGTCATTTCTTTCCTGTCTCGGATGAATCGAGTCTGGAAATTCCAGGTGAATTTTTTACTGCCCTTTGTTATTAGTTCCAGTTTAAGATAAGTTTTCATCGATTTAATTAAAAGATTCTCAGTTTTATTCCTAGACACTAACAGCGGTTATCAGCTTTTGTTGCGTTTGTCAAGTGCACAGAAAGCGTATACGTCATCATCATCAGCCTGTATCTACCCACTGTTGGATATAGGGACTTTACTAATGCCTTCCACCATATGCTCCGCTTTCCACATCCAGCCGCTTCCGGCCGCTTTTTGATGTCATTAGTCCGTCTAGAGGACTTACAAATAATTTATTTTGCAAATGTACACGGTACAAAGATATTAACATTAACAATTTACATATACACAAACATTAAACAATCATATAACATTAAAATTAACATACATAAAAGGGCAAGTGTGCGCTGAAACATTGGCATACAAAAATGCAACAGTGACTCACAATTTATATTAATAAAAATGGAGTTCCTGACTAATTCACTGACTCACCAACGCCCAGGCCAAATCCTTGAACCTAGAAAGCTAAAATTTTGCATAGAGGTTACTTTTGTAATGCTCATGATAGACAAGAAAGGATTTTGTGATTTTCAACCTCTATGGGGGTGAAAAGGGGGTTGACTGTTTGTATGGAGTAAAAATATTATTTCAAGTAAGTGACTTGAAACTTTGTACAGATACTCTCTATTAGAATACAAAAAAGTGATTTCAATGTTTTCATAAATTCCACCTCTTAAAGGGTGAAAGGGGGGTTAAAAGTATATCTAGAATTAAAAGTCTATAGAATAAATCTAGTTCTTAACAGTTCCACTGTTAAGAAATAGATTTTTTTAAAGTGAGCTACTTTAGACTGTAAATATACTTTCAATCAAGATATCAAAAAAATAATTTCAGGGTTTTTCAAAATTCCACCCTTAGGGGACTGAAAAGGGGGTTGACACTTTGTATGGAGTAGAAATATTTTTTGAAGTTAGTGATTTGGAACTTTGTACAGATACTCTCTGTTAGAATAGAAAACAAGCGATTTCAGCATTTTAAAAATTCCACCCCTTAAAGGGTGTAATGAGGTCAAAATTATTTCTTGAATAAAAATTTGAACTCTTAAGAAATTGATTTTTTAAAGTGAGCTACTTTAGACTTTGTAAATATACTCTCAATCAAGACGTAAAAAAGCAATTTCAGCGTTTTTCAAAATTCCACCCTTTGGGGCTGAAAAGTAGGTTGAGTATTCTGGATTTAATAGCATTAACAGGCTTTTGTAGGTCTAACAGCACGCGGCCGCCCCGATCTTTTATGGTCTTCAACAAAGAAAGTGTTGATATATCTGTCGATAGTACGATATACTAACATACGGCTGATAGCAAGCTTTTGAAGTGTCTTGAATATGACCGACGGCTCCATACCCCCTTTGTGCAAGGAAATCACTGCAATCATATTTTCTTTAACACCCCATTCCATATTGTAATTTGATAATAAACACAAAATAAAATATGTAAAACGGCGGGAAATCGATTTTAGCATATTAAACGCGTTGAGAAAAAGAAAAGTTTAATATAGAGAGATATTTCACGACAGCAAGATTTTTCTGAAAAGCCTGTTAGATTTTTTCCTGTTATTTCGTTTCAAAACGACTGACACATGACTGACGTATTTTGGCACGGAAGAATTATCGTCTACATCTTAGATTAATCATTGAGGTCAACGTTCTCCGAGTAAGATGATAGAAAATGATATGTTTATCAGTTAAAACTTTCTTTTTTCCAACATATCTAAATTGTTGATGCACGAAACTTGGAATTTGGTAAAACTGTAACAGTTTAGTACACAGAAAATAAAATAGAAATTTGAAAGATATCTTGATGTCGACATTTCGAGTTACGATTACGGATTGGGTACTATTTTACTATTACTTTAATAGTTAATAGATTCAGGCGTTATTTTGCGAAAATCAAATTCACATGCAAATTGATCTAACCTGCTTTGTGTGCTTCCGCCACCAATTAGTTCATGCGGCCTAGCGCCGGCCGGCACCCACCCACTACTGTTAGTGCGTGCTACATGCCGACGCTGCCATGGCTGCTCCGGTAGTCTCTGCCTCGGCTGCTGCGGTCGTCCGCCATCTGGAACAGAATCCGCATGCCCCCACCACCGTCGCTGCCACGACTGGCCTGGTCGTCGCTGCGACACGTGTTTCGCCTCTTAACGTCTACAACGCCTGATGATACCTCGTGGAGAGGCGAAACACGTGTCGCAGCGACGACCAGGCCAGTCGTGCTAGCGACGGTGATGGTGGGGGCATGCGGATTCTGTTCCAGATGGCGGACGACCGCAGCAGCCGAGGCAGAGACTACCGGAGCAGCCATGGCAGCGTCGGCATGTAGCATGCACTAACAGTAGTGGGTGGGTGCCGGCCGGCGCTAGGCCGCATGAACTAATTGGTGGCGGAAGCACACAAAGCAGGTTAGATCAAATTGCATATTACTTTAATTTTGAAAATCTCAAGAGTGTGAATCCAAGTGTATCCAGGAGCAAAGAGGTCCGTTCGCAATACCAACACATACACGTAAGATAAAATGTAAACCTTACAACACAAAGAACTGTTGTCACCTCTTGATCTGAGTGCCTATATACAAGAGCTTTGTGACTCATTTCAGAAGAGAGCTGATTGTTCGCTACCTCGACACGGTTAGAGTCTTACCTTATTTATTTCATTTTTGCTTATACAAATAAAAAAACCAGTTGAGAATGCGCAAGCTTGCATTGGCCGATATTTTTTTTTTTTATTTATCGGCCATTTTTACCATTTTCCTTAAGAAATAGGAACGGTGTTCCTGAACATTCCTATTCTACTTTTTTATGCTGAATCCGAATCTGAAGTCAAAATTCGAATATTCGAAAAAAAGCGACAGACAAACACACAGACAAACGCACAGACAAACATATAGATTTCATATAGGAACGGTGTTCCTGATAAAAAAAAATAAGTAAAAAGAAAGTAACGAATGGCTAACTGATTGACTGAAATAATAACTATTAAGAGGGAAAAATACTTCATAAATCAATTTCAAATATTTCCTGTACAGTTAAATTTTTTGTAAGCTTTTTGAGTTAAAAATATTTGAAAGAATTTTACATTGCCAGTTTAAAATTTCTAATTTATAAGTCTAAGGTTGAGGTAAAGAATGCTAAGTTGGCATTTCGTTTTACAATTCTAATGGATTAGGAAACGGGATAAAGCTAGGGAGAAGAAGATGACCAATTTCCAATGTATTCTTAATTTTATTACGTGATTCGAAACATAAATGTTATTGAATTCTATATATCTATAACTTCACGCCAAAACTCTTGCGGGGTAGGCAAGGAAAACAGAGCACCACATAACTCGATCCTTACACATCTCAGTCGCTTCTTTAACATTCATTGCTCTTTTCATGCACGCTCGCCGGTTTTTAAGGCTCCTGACATCACCTTCAGATGAAACACGATGAATTTGATTATGGTTGGTAAGTCTTGGCCTTCCTCGGCTCCTACATCCTTCTGTTCTGCCGTTGAATTCCTATTTATTGATTTACTAATGAGGATACAATATTTTAATCATAAATTACATAACCGAGTGCTAGGTATTTAAAACGAGTTACTCGGCCGAGTACGAGTACTACAAAAGGTGCCTAATACGCCGAGTAACGAGTAATAATCGTGTACTCTGCGCATCTCTAGTATTTATAATTATCACTTACTCGGCTATGAAGGAAAACATCGTGAGCGTTGCATGTCAAAGAAATTATATTTCGAGACGTGTGACTTTATCTAAGAAAATTCTGGTTTTCACACTGGGTCGTGGACCGTCAGACCTCTTACGTAACTCCATGTACTAATTAATATCTTCGCCAAATTCTCAGGATTAGGTAGCGTACTCCGCGAATAATAATAAATTAGGAATCGGGAAGAGGAAGAAGATACAACCGCCAAGTGTGCAATAGTGTTACTTACCCTGTCAGACCCCGTTATATACGTTTTCCCATACATTTCTTGGCAGAAAAGCGGCCCGCGGGTAATGAGAGATTAAGTATTTACATTGAGAGCAAGCTATCTATGGATGTGCCCTGTTGCTAACAGATCCGGGGCACCACACCAACGCGGCCGATCGCAATTCGCGGGGTTGTTTAGTGGGTGTACCGTTGGGCAGCCAACGGGGAGTCTCACACTACCACCGGAGGCCAGCCAGGCACCGGTGGTGTGCGCGAAGCATTTTTCCCCGCGTCACAAAAAAAAAGGCTATCTATGGATGGTGTATCTATCTCGAGTTTCATCATGCTCGGAGGGCACGTTAAGTCGTCGATCCCGGCTGTTGTCGATAGATGGCAGTTGTTAAGCTAAGTCAGTAGCCCTCAGATGGCCTTCGCCATTCCGCATTTGAGCAGCGTGGTGGAGTATGCTCTAAACCCCTTCGGTTGAAGGGAGACTCGTATCCTTGCAGTGGGATGAGTAATGGTTGATGTATGTGTGTGATGTGTTTACATATATCTATGGTACTGTATAAAAACAAAAGACTATGTTTGTTTGATTGTTCGTTTGTTTGAGCTAATCTCTGGATCTACCAATCTGGATTTGAAAAAATATATTTGAATTTAGCTCAATTATGAAGAAGGTTATAAGGCTATTATAACATTACGATATAGTCCCTAGAAGCCGAGAAAACAGAAAGAAAGTGAAAAGCTATTTCCTCGTTAGGTTCGATTCCCACATAGGACAAACATTTATGTGCATGAACATGTCTGTTTGTCTCGGTCTGGATGTTTTTAAGAAAGGTAGGGTGCATGAAAGCAACCCTTTTGGGGAAGTACCTCCACCTCACAGAAATCAGCTGCCAAATAACAACTCTGTGGTGGGTTGTTGTGCTCCTGCGTGTGAGTTAGGTCACCATTATGCTCCTAAGGACTTGCTGTGTTAGCAGAAAAGGTGGCATCGCGCGAGATACTTAACGTATCACAAGCGTTTATAGGGCACGGTGACTGCTTTCCATCAGATGGGCCGCATGCTTGTATGGCTACCGACGTTGTATAAATATATAATACACGCGAATGAAGTCGCCGGGTGCAGCTAGTTTATCATATATTTTCGTAGGAAGAAACATTAACTAGGCGTAGTCATGTCTAATATAAACGTAGATGATTATCGAGTCTGATCGCTGTAACTAGACTAATTTAGTTTGACAGACTTGTAAGAGACAAGTTGTGGCAACTTTTGGATCCGTTCCTCTTTTGAATAAATTTTCAATAACTCAAGAAATGAGTTTGACAAGTTTTGATTGGTGGGAAGTCCTCAAGGAGTCGCAGTCGTGATTCTACCCGCTGGTGTTTTGTCAATTTATTAAATTTACATATTTTTATTCTTATTTTAATGGGCCTATTTCTTTCATCGTATTTGTTTAACGCTTGAAATCGTTTGTATAAGCAAAACAGGTTCATTGATTCTCCGATAGGCTTTCTAGTTTTTTTTATACAACGTCAGCAGGCATACAAGCATACGGCCTTCCTGATGTAAAGCAATTGCCGTAGCCTATTAATGCTTGTAATATATTAAGTATCACTCGCACGATGCCTCCTCTGCTGCTTACACAGCAACTCCTTACAAGCTTACTGGTGACCTCACACACACAGAGATGTTTATTGTTTCTTTAAACATCCAGACCAAGATAAACAGACATGTTCATGCACACAAATATTTGTCTTGTGTGGGAATCGAACTCACGAGCGTTGGTGTCAAAGTCGCGTCATTTACGACTGAGCCACCGAGCTCGTCAAGTAAGTCTACGCGGAAGTCAATATAATTAGCGTGTATTGCTGTAAAAAGTGACATGCGCCGTTGGTTCGGACATGTAGAAAAAATACAGAAAGACAAAATTACGAAACAAATATAACGCGAAAGTAGAAGGATGTAAGAGCCGAGGAAAACCAGGACAGTTACTACTATGATCAAATTGATCGTGTTTTATAAAAAAGAGGATATAACAATAAATAATTATATATATATATATATTATACTTACGGAATTGTGTGGATTTGATCCTTACACACTTACTAGCTTCATTAACATTGATAGCATTTCATACGCTCTCGCCGATACTTAGGGACCCTTTCCCTTGTCTTGGCGTTAAGAGTTTTATATGCAAGTACTTAGTAGGACTCCTGACATAACCTTCTGATGAAGCACGACTGATTTGGAAGTGGTAGGTGAGTCTTATGATGTATACTCATGTATTAATAGACTCTACGATAAGTAGGATATACACTTATGTGTGTGTATATACATACACGTGTTGAAGTCTTGACATAATAATCTCAAATTTCAATTCAACTTTGTAATTGGTGGAGGTACTTTCTCAGACGGGCTGCTTTCATGCGCCCTACCTCTCTTAAAATAATACCGGAAACACCAATACACCAGCCAAGGTTATGGCACCACACCCAAATGACGTACATATAAAACACAGTCCGTTGTCCGCGGCGGCCCTGCTTGTCCGCACTGCAGTGCAATAACAGTGGTCACGGTGACGATGGGGCAGAGATTGCGAGGAATCCCCGGCAAAGATCCGGCTACCAAAATCGTCGTAGTGACACATAACACGCGCCTTTTGAGGACTAACTAATATAAAATACAGAGCTGGAAAAGACATAAGCAACAAGCTTACACCGGGATATCAATGAATTGTCAGAAGTCTGAAGAGATGCGAAGTATGTGATAATTCTTGAGTCCTGCTCTAAAATCACTAAGCGATATTTGCTAAAGGTGATACAAAATTACGCCCCGATTAGAATTTAGTTTAAGCCATGTATGCCTCCAGGGCCAGTATAACACTGTTATGGAGGAAGAATTGGAACTCGATGAGCGCTGGTGGATCCCCGAGGATAAACTTCATCTTTACCGCCAAAAGACAGATATTCAATCATTTCTCCGTGATCGCTAAAGTAAAAATCGGTACCGATTACCGTATGATGAGAGGTGTTTTGAATACTAATGTCAGACTGGTAGGATCCCGCTTGACGAAGTCCACTCTGCGACCCTCAACAGTCCATACTCAAAATTACGAAAGCTTTCAGTTTGAACTTCAGAATCGTATCGAATCTAGATAAGAGAGCCTTCACAGCACAAACAAGCCTCAGAAACTGTCAGTCCAATCTCTCATACTCATGATTCGACGAGAAATTAATTTGCAGTCTTCAGCAGAAACAACGTCATACAGACAGATACGGTTCTTTTTTCGTGTCGGTCTCTTTATGAAACTATTTTTGAATATAAAAAGTATTTAAGAGGCGATCTAGCAGAATAATTCTATGTACAATTATATACAACAAATCATCAAAACTCGTTTTGAATTCTGGCCCTTGGGCCAGATCTTGATAGATATTGAAGATATCCTGAATGTCAGCCTACACGAAATTAGGACAAATCTTAAGTAACAAGATTCCGGCGATGACGGAATGAATCTGAACTTCTGAAAGAAGCTTTATACTTAAAAATTTTCTGCGGCTTTTCCATTCCATCTTATTAACAAAGGACAAATTTGAAGTGTGTATTGCTTATAACTACTTACGGAACGGAGACATGGTCTCTAACTATGGGCCTCATACGAAAGCTCACGGTTGCACAGCGTGTGATGGAGAGAATCATGCTTGGAGTTATTCTGCCTGATACATTCAGGCATGGGTACATCTGTAGTAGAATTACCGATGTGACTCTATACACCAGCAAGAATTGGCTGTGGTCAGGCCACATAGCTAGATGAACCGATGGGCATTAGAGCTAAAAGGTTCTTACATGGCGACCAGGAACCAGAAAACGCCAATTAGAACAACCCCACACAATAGACCGACGATCTAGTAAAGATTGTAAGAAGCCGATGGATGCCAATGGAGCACAAGACCAATCATCGTGGAAATCTAAGGGAGAGGCGTATGTTCAGCAGTAGACGTCCTACGGCTGAAATGGTGATATAATCTATAACATAGTCAATGATTGTGAATTAAAATTACGATTTATTTTGTTTCTGATTGTTTTACACTACGTACATTTTGCTGAATATCAAATAAAAAATCACAATTGTTTTTTTTTTCATATTTGTTACAATAAAATATGCAGTGCACTAAAACCAACTTAGTAGGCGATATTACAAAGCCTATGGCCTTCCTTTTAATGTAACATGTGTAAAAAATATGTGTATATGTAGTAACAAACTCTTAGTAATAAAATCTCTTTAAAAATAAATTTAATAGTACAAGCAATTAAGAATAAGTACTTCAAAATATTTGTGGCGTAAAACTATAACTAGTAATAAAGGGGACCTACTCAAAGATACAAAAAATCATATTAATCAGCCCAGCCATTTAGGAGGACTTCAATGATATACAAACGAGTACTGCTATTACTACTACCACACTAACCCTTACTCATCCCACTGCAGTGACACGGGTCTCCCTTCAAACCAAGGCGTTTAGAGCGTGCTATACCATGATGCTCAACTGTGGATTAGCAAAGGCGAATGTTTCCAAACCAAAGGCCACTGACTTAGCTTAACGACTGTCATCTTTCACCAACAGCAGGGGCCGACGGGTTAACGTGCCCTACGAAGCACGAGAACCTCGAGATAGATAAACACGTGCAAAGACAGGCTGCGGTCGACGTTGCTTGACCTGCGGGACCGATTAGAATAACACACAACTTAGTTGACTGTACTAGGAAAACATTTATTTTACTCGACAACAGGATGCATATAAGTATACCATCCACATGGTGTAAAATGGTTATCATAGCCAATTAACGTTACTCTTTAGGAGCTTACTAGTGGCCCCACTCACTCGCATCGCAGGAACATAAGGGAGTAATTATTTCGCAGCGGTTTTCTGTGAGATGGAAGTACTTCCCCCAGATAAGCTGATTTTACGTACCCTACCTTTTAAGAGAGCCCTATCTCTTAAGTATCTCTCTTAATCACTTAACCAGCGAAAGAGTTCATGCTAGAAATCACTTAAGAGAGATAGGCCATCAATGCAGACCGCCTGTTTGAGGAAGTACCTCCGTCTTACACAAAACCGTTGTCAAATGACATCTCTCTGGAAAGTTTATTTTTATATATAGTATAAAAAGAACATATAAATCATTTTATTAAACAAATTTTCCGCTAAAAATTATTTCATTCCGCTAAGTGAACCGGAAAACATTCTATTCAATAATTTAAAATCTAAATGGGGCCTCAAAAGGTTTAGAGCAGAACTGCAAAAGAAGGAAACATAACTTTATTAGACTGAATATATGTAATAGTTCCATAAAAGTTAACTGCTAGTATTTGCTTAAGTACCGGCAAAAGTATAGAGTTATATGCTAACCATTTCATTTTGACCTGTAAAATCATACAAAATTACTCCTGGCGTATCCTATTTCTTGGAGCGGAGGCGAGGGAAGGGAGGTCATCTTAATTTTGATTTTCTATTCTCAAGGCGACACGATTCCAGTCTTAGAACAAAAGCTAGAGCCAAGATGGTCTTTAGAGAGACTCTTTCGACTGGCAAATAAGGTATATTATTGTGTAGCACACGTTCTGACCTTAAAGTAATATTGGGTGTCGAAAGGCACTGAGAAATGATCAGAGTCGTGCGATTTTTATGAATACTTAAGATTTTTTGATATCTCGCTTGATTTTCAACTTTTATTATTACGACTAGCGGGTAACAGTTTTAATCGGGAAAACAATTATTAGAACTGACACTGCAATTTAGTAATTTCTCAAGTACTAAAATTATTAATCAGAATTCCATGTCCAATAATATCATATGTCGTATAATCACAATATGTAGATAAGTTAAGGTTATCAATCTTTTTCTCGAATCAGGGAGATTCGAGGATATTAGAGGTTTAGCTTAGAGGATATTTCCATATCCCACTTCCTACATTATTCTACAAAATCATGATGAAAAAAGTCACAGGAAATAGAAGTCAAGATTCCACTAGTTGTTGTCGCGAATTCGTTTATTCTTCTATTTCTACTTCGATTTTAAAATATTTATGTTTCAAATAAGTAATAAACAAGTAATAACTATTTACCAAGCCAAGCCAATACGAAAACAACGTGACTCAAATATATTCTCTTGATCAATATTTGTATGCAAGGAAGCATTACATTGCTTCGTTGCTACAATAGCAGTGGAAGCGTGCGACGGCAGAAATATCTTATATAACAAATTCAGAAATAAGAATGGGAAAGAAAAAGCCAAGTAGGTACATACATAATACGCGCTATTTCTCATCAAGTAACGAGACCTAATAACGGCTCTATAGATTTCCCTGTTTTTTCACTAGCAGTTTTATCACGCGTTTGGCAGTCGGCACCGCACTTACATTTGCTATGGTGCAACCAAGCTTCTGAAATATGAAAATTGAATGTTGTTACCCATGTTTTTGGGTCTTGCGGAGACAGCGACGTATGCCTTCTATTAAGACGGCTGTTAGCTTTTTATTTGCTTGGGAAAATTACACCATATTGACATTAGCGTAATCCCGTTTTCTAACCCATTACGATTGGCGGGATCCGCTACTAAGCTTAGGGATTTGGTAAAGATACTAATTTTTGAAGTAAAAACTTCTTTAGCGGCGTTGTACACTTTTTGGGATGAGTAAAATGTTAAACTCGCGTCAGGACACGTGACCCTGATGTAAGATTTCGGTGAGAATTAGAACTTAAGTTCGTTGCAGTCCTAAAACATTAGTTACCTCTAATTGAACAATTAAAACATGAAGCGCTAGATCGTTCATAGGGCATTATTTTCTCGCGACCAAAACGTTGTAAGCGCCATGAAATTCTTGGCGCTTACGCATTTCGTTCAACGTAGTTTATCAACATCGCTGTTTGGTTTAAGCGGCGCAGGGCGCTTACGCGAGTGTGCGTGTGTGTTTCAGTTTAAGAGATTGGCAATGATAATGCTGGTAATGATGATGGTGAAAGAGTCGTTGAAATTATGGATGAAAGTTGATTTTTCTGAGAGATAAACTTTTTAATCTAAAATAATTGTAATAGTTCTGAAGTGTATAATAAAAAAAAATGAATATTGTATTTTACCACATACATGATAGTACTTTTATACTGATAAATAAAGCAATTCGTGCGAAATTATTCCCTAATCATTCCAAAATATTCAAAAATGCACAACGTTAATGTTCAAGTTTTGACTTCTGCCGGCACTCCCGGAGTGCAACCCGTTTTTACATAGAGCGACTGCCGTCAGATCTCCACAAGCCAGAGTGAGAAATCAGTTCTTTCTTAGGTTAGGTCCCAAAATATATTTTTTGAAGTAAAACTTCTTAACGCACGCTTGACTTGGGGAGTAAGCTGGTGAATGCGTGACGAGAGCGTTACGAAAAGTGTGACCGGGCGAGGCGAACGGAAGTTGAGAGGTAGATATAAGTAAGTGAAGATAGAAAGAGACAGCGTTACGTTTCGTATATTACTGTAGGGACAAGAGAGAGAGGTGCGAGCACACATTTTTCTTTTTCCCTTTCTCTCATAGCGAGTTAAGTTTCGTATATGTAAGACACAGTGCAGGCCTATTGTCTGTATCACACTATGGACTTAAAAAGTTTTACTTCAGTCGTGTGGTCTAAAGCAAACTTGTTTTTTTTTTGATATTTTTTTGATCACGATGTTTTGGATAAATTCGAAAACACAAATTTAGTGGTACATGTCCACACCAGGGTTCGAACTAGGAATTATCGGATAATAGGCAGGTTCTTTATCCACAGAGCTATCGCGGCAAACATTTTCATAAAGCATAAATTATTAATTGCATAAGGATTGAGTGATGTGGCTCTCGATTCTCTCTCTCGTAAGGGATTTGGCGTGAGATGTAGACAGATGGATATATTATAAATTATTTTTATAAATTATATATATATATATATATATATATATATATATATTGACGAGGTCGGTGGTGCAGTGTTCAAATGCGCTGTTACGCTACATTGACACCAATGATCGCGGGTTCGATTCCCATCGCACAGGATAAACATTTGTGTGCATGAACATGTCTGTTTGTCTCGGTCTGGGTGTCTATAAGCAAGGTAGGGCGCATCAATGCAGCGCATGTAGGTAAGCACCTTCACCTTACAGAATACCGCAACCAAATAACAACTCCCTAGAGGGTTGTTGTGTACCTGCGTGTGAGTGAGGTCTCTAGTAAACTTCTAAGGAGTTGCTGTGTTAACAACAGCGGTTGCATCGCGCTAGTAATACTTAATGTATTGCAAGCGTTTATAGGCTACAGTAGCTGCTTTACATCAGGTGGACTGCTTGCTCCTGAGGTTGTATAATAAAAAAATACAAATATCTTCTGTAGTCATCACGCTAGGGATACCATGGTTTAAATCGATATCATTTGAATTATCTAAATAATAATCCCAGCATAATATTTATCTCAACCAGTCCAGTTAATGTTGAACACGTACATTATCTGGACTGATATGAATAAATATTATTGGGTCGTAAGGAAAACGACGTCGCAATGAAACTCTAACAACAATGTTGGGATTATTAATAGTAATATGATATTATGTTCTACAATCAATTATTCATTAGTAGGTATTAGTAACAACCGTTAGTTAAAAAAAGCGACAATAAAAATATGCCTAGATTTTTGTAAAAAAATATTTGTAGTAAAAGCAAATTGGTCTTTATAAAGAAGGTACACAAATATATTTTTGAATGCTAGACAAAGCAGTAAGATCTTCATCACTAATTATATATTTCTATTTATTTTATTATAAGTTGTAACGGTTATGTCTCAGCTGGCTATACACAATGCAGTGCTGGTCCCAACGCTTACTTATGGAAGCGAGAGCTGGGTATGGCAGAGAGAGCATGAAAGTAGGATAAACGCGGTTGAAATGCGAGCGTTGCGCAAAATATGTGGCGTAACTCTTGTAGAAGACCGCATTCGCAATAATGAGGTTAGAAGCAGAGTCGGTCTGAAAGAGAGCGTCGGTGCTCCGTTGGTTCGGACATGTAGAAAGAATGCAGGATAAAGAATGACGAAGCAGATATACAATACAAAAGTGGAAGGATGTAGGAGCTGAGGAAGGCCAACACTTACCGACCATGATGAAATGTAGGTAAGTCTTGGCCTTCCTCGGCTAGAGCCGTAGAAACCGGCGAGCGTGCATGAAAAGAGCAATGAATGTTAGAGAAGCGAGTGAGGTATGTAAGGATCGAGTCACTTGGCGCTCGGTTCTCTCTGCTACACCGTACGGGATTTGGCGTGAAGCTATAGATAGATAGAGCGTATGTCTTATACGTGTGTATGTATCGTATAATTTATATGTACCTATGTATGTATATGATGATGATGATATTGTAAGTATATATATGTATGTATATGTATAGGCGCAAACGTGATTCTCTGCACTTCCAAAGGTCGACTGGCAGCGATTGCAACTAGCATTAAGCCCGCCTTATGTACCAAAATGTAAAGTGGTCAATATAGTTGCATACAAAATAAAATTATAGCGTTAAAGAATCTACCTCCAATTCTTAAATGTGTTCCTTACCAAATAAACGGTGTTACGGTTTTCTACTTCTTCTTCGACCTAGAGTTATCCCGTTTCCTAACCCATTAGAATAACCAGTCAGACCTCCATAACCCATTAACATTATGTGCATGAACAAGTCTGTTTTGGTTTGAGTGTTTTAAATAGACGTAGGGCGTATCAAAACAGCCCGTCGGGGGAAGTGCCTCCACAGCACAGAAAAACAACCAAATAACAACTCCCTGGAGTGGTTGTGTTCCCGCAAGTGAGTAAGCTACTAAGGAGTAGGGGTGTAGCTACAGAGACGGCATCATGCGAGTGATATTTAATAAGTTGCAAACGTTCATAGGATCCGGTAACCGCTTTACAACAGGTGGGGCGCTAAATGCTAATAAATAAATAAAATATATATCCTTATACTATATATATATTATATATATATATAGTATAAGGATATAAATTATATATGTGTATATATATATATATATATATGATAACATCCAAATACATTATTTTATTACTAATTCGTGTTTTCAGATTATGTACGAATTTGTAATTATCGCTCGCTCGGCGGTGAAAGAGACGATAGAGGAGGAGGAGGAGAGAGGAAACCCGCACCTCCAAGAAATGTTTTCCAATCTAGTTGTATAAAAACAAAGGCATACAATATGTACATATATTTACGATTAAAATGTAGCGAAACCATTTAACCAATTTAACACGTGTTCACGGTTATAATATTACATTAAAAAAATATAATACCACGTGAAATCGTCAAAGGTAAATATTTTCCGAAACGCCGCCATTGTGATTTGTGAACCGGTCCCAATCAACGGCTCATCATTATTAATGTAATTAATTAATTACTTGTATTGTAAATTGCTTTGTTTATTTTCCATATTATGTATGAGCAATTAGTAAATAAATTAATATAAAATTTATAAATACAACGGATTTTTGTTATAATTTTTATATTGCAATTTCCACTGCACAATTACTGTAAAAATAGCTGTAAGTAGCACTTTCATCTCTAACCAATAATTCAATTAGCATGTCATCAGGCAAGTTACTTGTCAATCGCATCAAAAAAAAAACTTCTATAAGTATAATGTATGACAATGTCAAATCACCTTTTCATTGCCAATGCACATCCCTACTTGAAAACCCTGAATGAATGAGTGAGTAAAACCCTAAAACCCTGAGTGGGGGTCAATTCTGACTTTACCTATGAGTATATGTGTGTATACCTTACCTACTGTAAACTTATTATGTGAAGTTGGAATAAATATATTTCTATTATATTTACTGCTTGGAAAACTTTAGGCCGGAAGTGCGTACATAATACACAACGAAACCAAACACAGTACGCGACTATTGTGGTTTGATATGTAAAAGTGGTGTAGAAGAAAGCTATAGAATAATATGAGACGCCTAATTCATTAATACATGTACAGAGATAGCCCAGTGGATAAAGAACCATGCTAACTATTGACCAACAGGTTGCCGGTTCGAATCATGGCATGTCTTTTGACTTAGATTTACGTACACATTTGTAATTATCACTTGCTCGGCTGTGAAGGAAAACATCGTGAGGAAAGCTGCACGTCTATAAAGTATATATTTCGAAAAACGTATGACCTTACCCAAGAAAAACAACAAAAATATCACGTTTGTTGTATGGGAGTCCACCTTAAATATTTGTTTTATTTTAATTTAATTATTTATTTTTAAAGTGAATATATAACTAAATATTCTGTGAATATTTCAAGCGTCTACCTGTTGCCGTTATTAATATCGAGCAAAAATTAGCAAAAAAATCACATTTGTTGTATGGGAGCCCCTTTAAATATTTATTTTATTCAATTTTTTGGTATTTGTTGTTTTGTTTTGTTGTTGCCGCTAGCAACAGAAATACATCATCTGTGAAAATTTCAACTGTCTAACTATCACGGCTCATGAGATACAGCCTGGTGACAGACGGACGGACGGATGGACGGACAGCGGAGCCTCAGTAATAGGGTTCCGTTTTACCCCTTAGGTACGGTACCCTAAAAAAAGAAAGAAAGGGTGTGGTGCAACCTGTAGCCTTCGAACCCATACCTAATTTGAACGCTTGCGACACCGAACTATTTCTCGCGTGATGCCATACATACTACTACGCAGTAACTCCTTACGAGCTTACTGGTGGTCGCAGGAACAAAACTCTCTAGAGAATTGTTATTTGGCTGCGATTTTCAATGAGGTATAGGCACCTCCCCAACCGTACCTAAGAAAGGTCTGATTGTCCCTTTGGGTTGTGGTGGTCTGACCGCAGTAGCTTAGATGGGGGAGTCTGCCAATCCTAATGGATTAGGAAACGGTAAACTAAGTAAGTGTGGCTTGTCGTGAACAGCTTTTATTCTTTGAGAGAATTTGGTTGCTAACTATTTTGACTAATAATAATAAAAATGCGGAAATATTGATATGTCATGTAATAATAAAGTTTTTTTTTTTCTCTCATGACATAAATAAATAATTTAATTAACTGATTATATTGATTGCAAAAAAACTGTTATTGGATATGCGACGAATTTTAAAGTGAAATAATTTGACATTGTCTGTTGCCTTGTAATTAAAAATATTTGCATGCCTTTAGAATATAAGGTGAACATACTGTACCTGCCTACATGTAACATCTTTGTAAACTGTTGTATGTTCTGGCAAATAAAAGATATTCTATTCTTCTTCTAAGATAAAGAAGACAAACACTGAGCAGTAACATCTCAGTGAATAAAGAATGAGCCTATTAACCGTCTTAGCTTCGTACGGATGTTCGAAGCCTGGCGAAGGCAAATACTACTAAAGTAATATTATCGGATTTTTGTACATATTTGTTATTATCGCTTGCTCGGCGGTGAAGGAGACGCATCAAAACAGCCCGTCTGTGTACCTCCACCTCACAGAAAACCGCAGCCAAATAACAACTACCTAGAGGGTTGTTGTGTTCCTGTGTGTGAGTGAGGTCACCAGTAAGCTCCTAAGGAGTTGCTGTGTAAGCAGTAGAGGGGGCATCGCGCGAGTGATACTTAATATATTACAAGTGTTAATAGGCTACGGTAACTGCTTTACATCAGGTGGGCCGTATGCTTGAATGCCTCTCGACGTTGTATATAAAAAATGGAAATATCATGACAACACTCGCACCCGCAAAAAATGTATTTCCAAATCCTAACCTAAAAATTGGTCATGTTCTCCCTTTGTGTTATTGGAGGTCTTTTTTTTCTTTCACTTTCGGTTTCGGTTTTGTGTAAATCCGTTGAAATATGAAGATACTCGTAATTGTTGAAAAAGTTGGAAAAGGTCAAACCGCCTGGGAGCTTTCATCGGATATTAAATGGTTGTACCATAGATAACAGAAACAACGGGAGATGTGACGAGGGGGCGTGGTTGGTGTCGCCGCAATATGCTCAAAACGAGAACATTGCCAAGAACAGTTAGTTAGTCGCAATCAAGTTCGACTGAGATACGTTGCTCCTTGTTTTAGCAAAATGCCAAGTTGTGCTGTTGCCTTTTTGCAAAAATAGAAGTGCAGTGGTTAACTTTAAATCAAATGGAATCACTTATCACCTATAAGTACAAATAATATTACGTTTTATAAGCATAAATACAGAATTAATTTCAAAAATTCTCTGACGCCATTTCTACCAGGGCCTTACCACGATACAAATTATAAATATCAAATTTCTCATTCTTAATCATACATTGCTTTTCTACCATTACGCAGTCGCCACCGCTCGTTTACCAACACGCAATGTAAAGTGAGTAATATTATTCGTTCACTGTGTGTACAGTTTCGAGATACGGCCGCTTGTTTCTGCCGCTTTATAAATGTAGTAGTGCGTGCTTACTTGGGTGTTGTTTAAATAAACATCCAATGACAGCGTCTTAACAAATGTGTGTCGTTGTACTTGTGTGCGTAGAATGATATTTTTTATTTATTTAAGTGTGTGAGTGTTTTATGGTGGGGTGAAACTCGGCGACAACCGTCCCTGTGTAAACTCGCGTGGTATGTCACATCTCCCATTGTTTCTCTTATCTGTGGGTTGTACAGTACTAATCCTTATCAAATTAAATGCGTTAGTTACCTTAAGTATTTCATGCATATTATGATAATCCTTTACACCATATAATTTAAATGATGGACTGGCAGACGAGGCGGCGGGACTGTGGGAGCATAGTATGCTCTACTACCCATGCGCCGGGGCGGGACGCCCCAAAGTAAGCGAAGCTTGTGTTATAGGTACGAGTACTAGACAACTGAAAAACATACGTAAAGTTTTTTTTTGTAAATACATACTTATTATACATAGAAAATACCCAGACCAACACAAACAGACATGTTCATGCACACAAATGTTTGTACTGTGTGGGAATCGAACCCACGAGCGTTTGTGTCAAAGTAGTGTTACAGCGCGTTTCACCACTGCGCCACCGAGCTCGTCTCTATATAATAGAAAAGTATAGTACTATACCTCTGTCTTAAATTACTCTATACAAAGTAACATCTCAAAGACATAACAGTCTGGTACAGTATCGCTTTTAGACTGCAGGTTCAGCAAGTGATCTAGCAATACATATCTATTGTATCCTTACAACGTAGCGCATAAAGATCAATTTCGTATAGCACAAACACGTATTCAATTGCATGCAATATATATGTAGGAGATGTACACTCACCTGTATCTTGTAAGAATACAAATCATGGAGAATTCATAGCTGTATTGTATATTTGTTTGTATAAAAAAAACGGATCAATTATTGGGCAGTGGCAGAAGAAAAGTAATCCGAACAGAAGGAAAGCTTGCTTTCAATTCAACCCGTTCGGTTGAAGAGAATATCATTGCATTGGAATGAGTATGGGATTGAGATACATTAGGTATCACTCGCGGGATGCATCCTCTGCTGCTTACACAGCAACTCCTTGGGAGCTTACTGGTGACCTCACTCACACGCAGGAACACAAGGGAAAACTCAAAAGTCCTCTAGGAAGTTGTTATTTGGCTGCGGTTTTCTATGAGGTGAAGGTACTTCCCCAGACGGGCTGCTTTTATGCGCCCTACCTCTCTTAAGAATTTGGATGGAATGTGCCAATAGTTGGGTTTTAGCATGTGGATACATTAAACCTTTTCTTTATATTATCTAAGTATTAATACTGAAATTTATGCATTGATAACTAAAAGAACTGAAAGTAATTCATTTTGTGTAATTCTATTAATTGAATTAGATTCCATTTTACATTAAATATATCTAATTATTTCAAGACTGCTTCTTAAAGTGTTAATAATTACTCTATGTACATATATTCATTTACAGACGATCATAGATTAGTTAAGTACCTAATAACTTGTCATATTTTTTATGAATAAAAAATTACGTAAATAATGTAACACTTTTGAAAATGTGCATTGCGAACCATTCGATGTCTGTTTCGACTGGCGAATGGTGATTGTTGCATAAGTTAAACTTTAAATAAATAACAAAGCAATAGGAAATATGCCTGAAATTTATTTTTCCTTCTAAATCACACAATTATCACATAAAAAATAAAACAAAAAAGATTTTTTTGTAGTTTAGTTTTTGTAATTTTTTTAGTTTAATAAAGTCGTAAAAAAAATCAAACACTTTCTATACTAAAAAAACTTCATAATTTGAATCATTGCCATGTTTGGAACGTGTTTTACTATGACAGTATCAATGTGAATGCTTGAATTGGGGAAATACAGCTAATATTTGGATGAAATCCATACATTTTTCATCTCTTCATTATCTCTCGTCATCTGCCGCGATTTTTAGTATTAAGCGTTTTCAGGTCACGTGATGAAATGTCACTTTCCAACAGCATTATCTTGCAAACGAATTATATAATATGAATATAGTATGAATATTATCTATAGCTAACTACTTACCGTTTACAAGACATGAAACAACAATCAAAAAAGACAAATTGTTACGTTGTCACAAACACATCACAAACATGCAATCGTTACCACTCATAAGTAACAAACCACACTAAAAAACAAAACACAAACAAATATTTCCCTACGTATTCCTAGAAAAATATAACACAACACACTGGAACAGGAGACTAAATCAATGTATCATTGCAAGTACAATGCAAATGTACTTTTCTAGCTAACTGTACCAAAATTTAAGTCATGCAATAGTTTTTTTGTAAATATTTTGTTCTAATTGAACTCGGCACATGGGACCACGGTCCCCGTTTCGATGCGGTCCCAGCAACCGCACCACCTGATTTTTACATAGAGCGACTGCCGTCAGACATTCACAACCCAGAGGGATAACCAGACCTTTCTTAGGTTAGATAAATATTGTTACTCTGATATGCGAGTTTCCTCACGTTGTTTTACTTGACAGACGAGCAAGTGATAAATCCGAAAATATCTCCTATATAATAATTCTCTAGAGGGTTGTTGTGTTTCTGGGAGTGCGTGAGATTGCTAGTAAGCTCCTAAGGTAGCTTGTTAGCAGCATACGTGGCATCGCGTGAGTGATACTTAATGTATTGCAAGCGTTCAAAGGCTACGGTGACCACTTTATAGGTGAGCCGTATGCTTGTTTGCCTATAAAAAAGGCTATATGCTTGTATAAAAAATCTTTATATTCTAAGGCATCCTTACTTACAGACGATTTGTCCTGTGTATATATTAGCAAACAAGTAGGGGTAGAACTGCCTCGGACTATTTCAAGTTTAGGGAGAAATGTAGGCCGCCTGTTAGGGAACGAGTGCTGCTGAAAGAGGGGGGATAGCCGCAATTGTCACCCACTTTCAAGAAGTTCCAGTAGTATTTTATACTGAACAAGGTCACCAGAGACTCCTTAGGTATATATTGGCTAACATAAAATTAGTTTGCACGTTGGTTAAGTAAAGTTAATACAGATTTCGAAGATATATAATCATAGGTAACAATGTTGACGATTTTACCAAACTCATTACTTCGCATTAAAAATATCGGTACTGAACATGCCGGCTTGTCTATGACTGGGTATTTTTACAAGAGGTAGGGAACATCTTGGCAACCCAAATGGGGAAGTACCTCCATCTTATAGAAAACCGCAGCTAAATAACAACTTCCTGCTAGGTTGTTGTATTCCTGCGAGGAAGTAACGTGATATTCCTAGTTTTGTAAGCGTGCATAGTCTACATTAACCGCTTTACATCAAGTAGGCCTTCTGCTTGTATATAATATGTTTAACAATAAAACAAGAATCTTTTTTCTTTTGTTGACTTGCCCCGGTTTTATAGATTATTAACATGTAATGACATGTAATTAGGAAGGCTTATTATAAGTATAGTAAAACCATAAAGACAATTATATTATATTGTTTATGTCAGTTGTATTTGGGTGTGTAAGCATGGTGCGCAGTTCTAAATAAATACTTTTTATATGCCTTTGTATATCTTCTGACGTTTGTATAAAAAACATTCAATTAAAAACTTCCTGGACTATTATTGTATTCCAACTACACTTATTACTACGATACTTCATATATTACAACCGTTTATAGACTACGGTAACTACTTAACATCAGGTGAGCCGTATGCTTGTAAGACTCCCGACTTGCTTGCATAAAAATTACCGTTAACTTTCATCACTGTGCGCAGTGCTAGCAGATATCGATTCTGCTATACACATCATCATCTGATTTTGAAGAGGTCGGTAGCGCAGTCGCGAAACGCGCTAATACGTTACTTTGATATCAACGCGCGTCGGTTCGATTCTCTCGATTTATGATAATAAAATCTATTGACATCGCTTTTATCATCATAAATCTTTTGTTTTGAATACAACCGGTTTACACAATGGTTAAAATATACAGGGTACTCTATTTTGACAAGATATATCAGCATCCAAAATATATTATTATCACACACACGTCAGATATTACAGCTACCCATCCTATCTATCTATCACAATATCCTCGTTAATAGCTCACATTGGATGTCCTAAAATCTATCAGGAATTCTGTTATAGACTGGTGGCCACAGCTTTCAAGCTTTCAAGCACAATGAAATATAGGAAAGCTTTGTACGTGCCTACAAACATGCATATTATAGGTATATGCTAGTAGAATTACAACCTAAATCGTTATAGAAATTTAAAGAAAATATACACATATGAATTTGAGTTGATGAACATACACATATGAACATGTATTTTCTACTATTATATATCAACCCTCTCTCTCTCAAGTTCGAACACACGGCACTAAATGAGCGATGATAACTATGCGAAATAATATGCATGTGATTCAAATAAGCGTGATTTTTTTTTTATTAGCTTTGTTACTTTAGAATTATGCATTCATCAATATTTTTGATTATAATTTCTATTTGAGCAAGAAATTATTTTTTTAAAAATGCCAAGACACTGTGGGAGATTCAAATATTTGAAAAGGTCGGATCGGATGTGACGTAAAAGTCCACGACAAAAAACGTCACGGTAAACTTGTTTGTCGGTTTCTTAAATTAATGTATAGAGGGAGAAGGTTGTTCATATGTTGTATTAGTCGAAAATAGCAAACACTGTAAAATTGCAGCAGAACACAATACTTCTTCAACATAATTTCAAGAATTTCAAGCGCATCAAAGCAGCCGTCTGGGGAAGTACCTCCACCTCACAGAAGACCGCAGCCAAATAACAACTCCCTAGAGGGTTGTTGTGTTCCTGCGTGTGAGTGAGGTCACCAGAAAGCTCCAAAAAAGTTGCTGTCTAAGCAGCAGAGGAGGCATCGCGCGGGTGATGCTTAATATATTACAAGCATTAATAGGCTACGGTACCCGCTTTACATCAGGTGGACCGTACGCTTATAAGAATCTCGACGTTGTATAAAAAAAAACATAATCTCTCCACATGTTTATTTGATGTCATAGACAATGACGTCACATCATGCGCGCCAAACTGGCGGGCGTTTAAAATCCCGGTGTAGGCTGGCTATACGTAACTTAAATAAAAATTTTAAATTACTTTTGGTGTCGATTATTTTTTATTGTTATTTGCGATGTAAAGTATTGAAAAACAAATATAAAAAATGTATGCATATCCCCTATTATGGCTTAGTGCGCTAGCCAGTTAGATACTGTTCATATAAACTCGATGTTACATAGGTACTCAGTTATAATGATATAATGGACCAAAAAAGTACTATTGTTCAATGATTAATTTAATCGGCGAAAATGGGCGAAATCCCTATTCTTACATTTTTTATATAACGTCGGAAGGCATACAGTCATACGGCTCAGCTGATATAAACTAGTTACCGTAGATTATGTACGCTTGCAATACAGGAAATATCTTTCGAGCATTGCTCCCTCTGCTGCTGACACTGTAGCGCCTTAGAAACTCACTGGTAACCTCACTCACTACCAGGATTACAACAACCCTCTAGGGAGTTGTTCTTTGGCTACGGTTTTCTGTGAGGTGGAGGTACTTTCCCAGACGGGCTACTTTGATACGCTAATATAATATATACTCTTAAAGCCCTAGTTCTCTTAAAAATACCCAGACCAAGACGAACAGACATGTTGATGCACACAAATGTTTGTCCTGTATGGGATGCTGCTAACACAGTAACTCCTTAGGAACTTACTGGTAACCTCACTCACTCCCAGGATTACAACAACCCTCCAGGGAGTTGTTCCTAGGCTGCGGTGTTCTGTGGTGGAAGTACTTGCTCAGTCGGGTTGTATTGATGCACCCTACCTCTTATTTGCATGCTTAAACTTTATTGTTACCTGTATTTATCGTAACTCAGTGAAACAAAGAATGATAAAGAGTTAAGTGGTTTTCCCTAGACAAATAGAATTCCCACAAAACAACGTTTCCCTCCTCAAGAGATACTTAATTTAGAAATTACTAGGGCTATTGTTGTTCCTTAACTGTGTTTTAATTAACGAGTGCGGGATCCTAATTGATTAGATTCGGTAATGTTACGCAATTTGGAGACCGCATGTAATATATTACTGACACACCGCTTTCATGATCGGTGAACGTCTACTTATAGCCGACGAAGTTAAAGAGGGTAAGGTTTTGTTGAGTGTAGTTATGTGACAGTTAGAAGAGCACTAGATCGACAATCGAAAGAGTTCGAACCCCACCTGTTAGAAGATGTAAATATATTATAGATTATAAAATATATTACAGAATTTCCATCAAGGTGTACCAATTATAAACTATATAAAATCGTATGTATGTACTTACGGGTTTGCTTCGACTGTATCAGATGCTCTATTTGCTTTCTAATTGAAACGTAATACTGTTTCGATATTAATTTGCTTAGAATTTGTTCTATAATTTTCAAAATTGTACATAAAACTTGTAATAACCTGTATTTAAATAAGCTTCAAAATATATTTTTTTTATACAACTAATTTGGCAAACAACAACACCACGGATATGTTACTCGCGTGCTGCCAAACTTGTGACCTAAGCGTATTTCCTCACAATGCCCAGTAATTTCTCTGCCATATCTCACCCTTCAAACCGGAACACAGCTATATAAATATAGCTGCTTGGCGGAAATCTTAACTGTTATTTGGGACAACTAAATCACCATCAGTTTTATAGCCAATACCTGCTAACTTACAAGCGGTAGAGGTAGCACTTCTTCCTTCCAGAAGATCACATATATATTTTACCGCCTGTACCATGGTGAGTGCTCTGAAGAACTATTTTCCGTTATCCCACCCTCTCCCTTCCGTCATAGAACCACACGTGCAGGCATCCGACGTCATCATTCCACTGTTGAGGACTTTTCCTCTCGTACTAAAAAGTTCGGCAACTCCTGTCTCTGTCGTACTATTAAAAAGTGGAATGCCTTGCCTGCACATATGTTTCCTCCGAAAGTTTCCTCCTTCCTTCAAATGAAGAGTGAAGAAGCACCTTGCGGGCCAGTATGGTAGCGTCAACTGACAGGACACTGTAGTCCTTTGTCAGTTGCTGCTACAATTTGGGCTCCTCTTTTCGCTTGCCAACAGGCGAAGCGGAGCCACTATGGTGAGCCAATATAAAAAAAAAACAACCGAATAACAATTTCGAAGAGCCCTGAGTATTGGCAACTTAATGGTAGTAGTACTGGAAATATGTTTACTTCATCTGTGATTTCTTGGCTCCAACCTTACATCAAGTGAACCTGCTATTATGTATGCTGCCCACTTGACATTTTAAAGTATAAATAACGTAATATTTAGCTATTTTATATTCAGTCGCATTTTTATTATATAATCACGTAGTCTTCCAGCGTGTTCAATGTTGGTCTTGTATCCATACCGACAATGTGTACGTAATAACAGCTAATTGCCAATGTAGGTAATTAAAATTCCAAGGAACGAAGAATGGGCTTCTGATTGTCTTAGCCTAATTTGAATGTAATGTGCTGAAATTTCACACAAGTTACTGACGTTAATGATCAATTGAGTTGGCACTCCGTAACAGTACTTTTCTACTTGTGGGAGCAAATTTATTAATTTACTTCTGTCGGTCTAGGCAGAGAGAACCGAGCACCACGTGACTCGATCCTTACATATCTCACTCGCTACTTTAACATTGCTTTTCTCATGCACGCTTGCCGGTTTCTAGGGCTCTTGACATCACCTTCTGATAGAACACGACCAATTTGTCATGGTAGACAAGTCTTGGCCTTCCTTGGCTCCTACATCCTTCCACTTTTGCATTGTATATCTGCTTCGTCATTCTTTCATTAATTTACTTTACACTCAAGAAGAAGACCAGTGGATAAAGAACCAATTATTAGCAGATTGCTCCGGGTTCGAATATTCGTATGGGCATGTACTACTAAATTCGTGTTTCTATATTTATATACATATTTGTAATTATCACTAGCTCGGCGATGAAGGGAAACATCAACGTGAGAAGACCCGGATGTCCTAGAAATTTTATTTCGAAGGTCATATGACCTAACTTAAGTAAGGTCTGATTTTGCCTTCTGGGTTATGGAGGACTGATGGCAGTCGCTTCATGTCAACATCAGTCTGCTGCTTCTTAGCGTTATCCCGTTTTCTAATCCACTAGGTTTGGTGAAGTTAGCTACCTTACCCTAAGGATTTGGCGAAGATACTTATTTTTACATGGAGCGACTGTTGTCAGACCTCCACAACCCAGAGGGAAAACTAGATCATTCTTAGGCTTGATCACATGTCTTTTCGTTACCTCACGATGTTTTCCTTCACCTTCGAACAAATCATAATTACAAGTATGTACATAAATCCGGAAACACGAATTTAGTGGTACATGCCAGGATTCGAACCGGGAATCTGTTGTTCACTAGGCCAGTTCGTTATCCAATGGGCTACCACTGCTCTCATATCACGTCAAAATCAGTATCTTAGCCATATCCTTAGGCTTAGGTAGCGGACCCCACTAATCGTAATAGATTAGGAAACGGTATAACGCTAGTAAGAAGAAGAAGACACAGAACAGGCATGTGTCAGTCTATGTGCATTGTTCATTCATTCATTCAATGGCTACAATGTTATATATGATGTCACTTCCTGATCTGATCTCTTGTACTACTACCACCAAGAGTCATCTCACATTGCTTTGGTCAGAAGGAAAATCGATAGAGAATCTACTATCAATTTACCTATGGAACAAGTATATATCTTCATCTTTTTGGCTGAGGCATGCTTGTGTCAGAAATAGAGAGCCAAATTCAATGCTCCAAACACTATCTCCAATCTGCTGCGATCCTAGTCATCACAGGCTATTGTCAGAGGGCGTCATGTTTGCTTCATAAAGATTTAGAAGTCCACTGTATCGGTGAACCTTTCGGCCTCGTGCCTGCCTCCCAGTCTACAATTATTTTCTTTTCTGAAGTATTTCTGATCTGACTGAAGTATTTGAGAGCCCTTTGCAGACATATGATATAACTCAAGGGGACACAGGTTAATAAGAATATTCAAATATAAAAATCAGAATAAACACCGTTTTAATTTTCCATTTATTTAAAAAGTTTTGTACCGTTTTCTAAAGACAAAAGGATAAAGGAAAATCGGAAAAGCTATCGCTGAAACAACTACGCGGTAAAATTTTATAGACGCTTTCAAATGAAAACATTGAAGGCTCGATACCGTGAGACTTCGATTTAGATTCAAAGCAGACTTTCCGGGAAGTCTCGGACGTATTGAATTTTAAAAAAGTATATATTTTTTTAATAAATCGAGTACAGCCCGCTATTGGATGGGAATGTCTCGAGCTTTGACATGTCAAACTTTTAATCGCTGTTGTCGATAATTAACTACCGTTAAGGTAAGCCAATTGGTGCTTTTAACTGCAGATCATTCGATAACTGTAGATTTATACGTACATAATTTTCTACAATAAAAGAAAAACTAATAACGAACACGAAATATAATGATTAAATAAAAGGTTTATTGTCGCATATAAACGCTTACGATAGAATATAGATACAGAAAGTGCCACTCGTGCCTTGTCAGCCCTGCTGGTAACAAAGTAACTCCGTAGGACATTTCTGTGAAGTCGAGATGCTCACCCTGTTGGGCTGCTTTATCTCTCTTTAATTTTAACTTCTTATTGTGTTTTTATAATTTATCATTAAATGAATATAATAACACATATTCTGTAGAAAAACTCGCTATTTAGAATAACCTAAAAGCCTAAAAGACTGCCATTTAAAGATATATATTCACATAGAAAATTAAATATTTGACTAGTCTAACTGCAACTTCGATTTGACTGCGATGACGCTTCTAATTAGACAATAAGCTCATAATCTGGAGCACAAATTCATTTGAAGTAAACCAAGTAGGAAATTTCATAACTAGACGTCTCGTTACTACTAATATATTGTTTTATATTCTACTCATCGTACATACTTCCCGAAATAACTAATTTGCCCTTTAAAATGTGACACCTTAACATTAATTTAAATGTCATGACATGACAACATTGTCATCACAATGATGTTAGATTTTTCTCTCATTATTGTAGTTTTTGTAATATGTTTTACATTTGATTTTGTACATTTGATAATGGGATAAAGAGAACGCAATGTTCTAGAATGGGGTCCCCGTACTGGTACACGCACAGTGGTGGGACCTCCCAGTGGATGGAGCGACGTCCTCGAGAGGTTTATAGGGAGTAGATGGATGCAGGTGGCATAGGATCGAGATGAATGACACGGGAGGAGGCCTATGTACAGCAGTGGGTGTATACAAGCTGAGATGATGATGATTTAACAACGACTCTAAAAGGTAAACGTAGTATGTAAAATCCTTCCTTAAGCCACTAATATGAAGTATTGAATATAAAATCCATTAGAAGCGCTCTCTCTGTGGTCGTTACCTCATGACTGAGGATCGTGATCATCGGTGGATGTGGATGGTGTGTTAGAAGCGCTAGCAACAATGAAATATAGTGTATTTTATTTGTTGGGTAATTAATTTGTAACCGATTCTAAACAAAAAAGATACACGAACAAAGTAAACAGACGTTTGTGAATAACGAAAAAATTGGCCAGCCAGCGAAAGATTTAATTAAAATGCGAAACATATTTATAATTGATCAGGTATGTTGCGGTTAAAGTAACAATATCCTAGTAATTTCACATTTTTTTATTGTTTAATAGGCATAGGGTAGGCAGAGAGAACCGAGCGCCATAAGATGCGGTACTTACACATTTCAATCGCTTCTTTCATTCGTAGCTCTTTCCATGAACGCTCGCCGATTTCTCTGGCTCCTGGTATTAACTTCTGATAAAACACGATCAATTTGGCCATGGTAGGCGCATCTAGGTCTTCCTCGGCTTCTACATCCTTCTAACTTCGCATTGTATTTGTTTCGTCTTTCTTTCATCCTGCATTCTTTCGACATGTCCGATTCAACGAAAGTGCCTCGTCTTATGCTCTTTCTGGCAACCTCTTTCTCACGCCTATATTGAAAATTCGGTCTACTGGTGTCACGCTATAGATTTTGCGCACCGCTCGCATCTCAACAGCATTGATTCTACGCTCATGCTTAATAAACCCAGGCGAAACAGCAGTCAGGATACATTCAAGACATCTTCTTTCTAGCGTTAGCCCATATGCCTTTTCTTATCTTAACACCGACTTTATACTACGAATGCAAATTTATTGTTTAAAGAAATATTATCTGTCAAAGTTGGAACTGACGAAAGTAGAGCGCAAACTTTTGCTTAATGGATGCGTGATTATTGCTGTCACTTCTTTAGTAAATATCTAAAAATAGAAAATATAAAACATACTACTTTGATTATTTAAAATTATTCTTATAAGAACTCCCCAAATTGTTATAACATTTTATAGATTTTGCAATTATGTGTTTGAAAAAAAAGTCTTTTTTTGGTATGGTCTGACACCCAGCAACTTTAGGCCCATTTTTTTTAGAACATAATGGACCGAACCATTTTATGACAATATGACATATTATGTTTCTCTAAAACTTCTAATTTTCACGGAACAATCATGTATCCAGATCGGGGGAACGTTCAATGTAAATGTCCTCTAAGGATTTAAATAAAAGTTTTTGTCAACATAAAACTAATTTCAGAATTGCCAGCAACACGGTCATATTTAAAATCAACACGGATTGTGCGCTGCGTAAGGGATTACGCTGAATAAATAAGTTGGTGTAAGCTCTGTAACTTTTGAATAATCCATACATTCAGACGTGTGTACGCATGTTTTAATGGAAATTATCCAGAACACAATATTTTATGCTGC
The DNA here is from genome assembly GCA_947507595.1 of Pyralis farinalis. NCBI lineage: Eukaryota > Metazoa > Arthropoda > Insecta > Lepidoptera > Pyralidae > Pyralis > Pyralis farinalis. Next base: position 32,294,876 of record OX382260.1, on the reverse strand, counting down.
TGAATATGTCTTCCTTCATCATCAGTATTCTCGTATGTATAGATATATGTATTATGTATATGTTCACACCAGGTCCCTTGCGGGTAGGCAGAGAAAACCGAGCGCCATAAGACGCGGTCCTTACGAACCTTGTTTAACATTCATAGGTTTCTTCAGGTACGCTCGCAGCTTCATAGGGCTCTTGTATCATCTTCTCCTAAAACGCAACCAATTTATTACGGTAGATGAGTCTTCCACGGCTCCTACATCTACTTACGCATTGTATATCTGTTTCGTCATTCTTTCATCCCGCATTCTTTCTACATGTTCGAACCAATAGAGGATGCCTTTTCTTATCTAACACCAACCCTCTCTTTCAGATCAACTCTCTTTCTTACATCATCATTGCGAACTTTTCTAATGTAATCAAAAGAGAGAGCACGGCAACATTGTGCATTCTACAACTAAGTACAGTATAGTTTCTTATTCCGTACGTAATAAGAGATACAATCGCATTTCGAGATTCAAACATGACATGTTATTGGCAGTACCTGTACCAATGTCATGGATAGTATGATTTCATAAGATTGTATTCTCCTTTATGTCGGCAGAGATACAGTTTGATTTTCGTATCTGATATTTATCTATAACTGCACGCGAAGTCCCTTGCATGGTAAACAGATTTTTTTTATATAATACGTCGGGAGGAATACAAGCATACGGCCCACCTGATGTAAAGCGGGTACAGTAGCCTATTAACCCTTGCGATATATTAAGTATCACTCGCGCGATGCCTCCTCTGCTGCTTACACAGCACCTCCTTGGTAGCCTACTGGTGACCTCACTCACACGCAGGAACACAACAACCCTCTAGGGAGTTGTTATTTGGCTGCGGTTTTCTGTGAGGTGGAGGTACCTCCACATACTCTGCTGCTTTGATGCACCCTACCTCTCTTAAAAACTTCCGAGCGCCACAAGACTCGGACCTTACACACTTCACTATTTCACATTCGTAGTTCTTTTGAAGCACGCTCGCCGGTTATTAGGACTCCTGACACCATATTCCACACACTACCTATTTGGCCGTGGCAGTTCAGTCTAGGCCTTCCTTTGCTATATCCTTGTACTTTTGCGTTGTATATTGTTTCATCATACTTTCCTCTTGCATTCTTACTACATATACGAAACAACGGAGCATGCATTGACTTATTACACCGATACTCTCATTCAGACCAACTCTCTTTCTCACACCTACTGTAAATTCGGTGTACAAGTGATAGGCTGCAGATTTGTGCGCACCGCTCGCATCTCGACAGCGTTTATTCTACGTTCATACTCGTAAAGCCAGCCGAAACAGCAGTCTGGAACATTCCGAGACATCTTCCTAACGTTATCATGTTTCCTAATCGATACTTTCATTACATTCTCGAGTCAGGAGTCGTATGAGCACAATACACACATCATCATGTTCATGCGTATATTGCAGACTGGCCACATCAATGTCTTCCTACCCGACATCACATGATATAAATCTACCCTTTGGTTGATTACTGTATGTACACTGTGGACTGCAATAGCATGTATGTGCTGGAAGATGCAAAATAAACATTTTACCTATCTATCTATCTACCCTAGATACCTATACTACAGAAACTTTAAAATCGAAATTTAGCGATACAAATACCGATTTTTACATAGAGCGACTGGCGTTAAATTTCCAAAACCTAGAGAGAAAACCAGACCATTCTTAGGTTAGATTAGTCACACATCTTTTTAAATATAATTTCTTGAACGTGCAGGTTTTCTCACGATGTTTTCCTTCAAGCAAGTGATATTTTGTTTTTTTTATGTCAGCTATGCCTGCTAGTAAGCGAAAAGAAGAGCCCAAATCGTAGCGGCAACTGACAAAAGACTACAGTGTCCTGTCAGTTGACGCTGCCATGATGGCCCGCAAGGTACTTCTTCACGCTTCGCTTGAAGGATCTAATATTGAAGGAAGGAGGAAACATATGTAACGGTAAAGCGTTCCACTTAACTACGAGAGAGAGAGGAGTTGCCGAACTTTTTAGTGCGTGAGGAAATATTCTCAACAGTGGAATAATGACGAAATAATTTTGTACATGTCCCCACCCGGTATTTGAACCGGGGACCGATCGGTTAGACTAGACGGGTTCTTTATCCACTAGGCTGTCACTGCTTTATTCCATACATTCTAAGACGTACCACGGACTGGCCTGGCGGTACAATCACAGAAACCTTTAGGCTCTGTTTCCACTGCCAAGCAATTATATGTTACAAAACAGTATACTTTCAAAACGATTTAAAGCTCTTTTTTGAATAAAAAATCTGCCACAGCGAAGAGATAGCTCTTGTAGCAAACTGCTGCCACTTCCCTTACATATGATTTGAATTACGCCCCTTGCCTGCTTTTTATGATCGTGACCCAAATTTGAATTAATTTCGGTCATTTGAAAACGGTGCACAGAAATATGAATAAAACGTAGCAGCTCCTTTGAAAAGATTGATGTAATGGGGTACAGCCACGGCGATCCGCTCCAGTGAGAAATAAATAATAGCATTAGCTTAGTAGATCTCGGCAAGTTCTAAAGGTCTTGTTATATGAGGGTATTGGGGTATCACAGAAGAAGGAGGAACACTTGCCGTAATTTTTTGATGACTTGAACATGTCTGTTTACATTAGTCTGGGTGTTTTTTAGAACAGGTAGGCAGCATCAAAGCAACCTGACTGGGGAAGTAACTCTTCCTCACAGAAATTTGCAGCACATAACAACTCCCTTGAAGGTTGTTGTATTCTTGTAAGGGATTGAGGTTACTAGTAAAGAGCTGCTGTAAGAGCAGCATAGGTAATCTATGGCAATACTAATAATTATGGTTATTCCTGCTTCCTAGATCGTCACTACATTTTGAAAACGACTTTATATTTTTACGAGCATACATTATGTTCTCATAAATGTACTAAGAGGTAACCGTGAGGATATTTACTTCTTTGAATAGTTTTCTAAGAGATTCCCTGGACCCCATGTTATAAATAGAGCGGATGGCTCTCTTTTGTAATATAAAAAATGTTTCTATATCAGTCGCACTTCCCCACAACAGTATACCATCTGACATAATGCTGTGAAAGTAGCTGAAATAGATCAAGCGAGCAGTAGCCACCTGCGTCAATTGTCTAATTCTCTTAATGGCATATGCGGCAGAGCTGAGCTTACTGGCCAGTTTAGTTATATTACGAGTATGTTATGCCCCACTGCAATTTTCAGTCTATCGTAACTCCAAGAAATACAATATCATTAATAAATTCGAGTATATTATCAATGAAAATGTCAATTAAAACTGTATTAACTTCTGTATGGGCAGAAGCCACATTTGGAAGACCAAATTTTATACATTTAGTTTGCTTGTGAACCAATATAGACACTACACTATTTATAACATTCAGCAGTTTCCTATGTCTACTGGCTATGCGTAGATCAGTCTACTGTAAACAATCTCTAGTTCGTCCAGCATGGGGCATCCGAATTATTTTTATTTTCTTTATTTACTAAATTTTGACATCACAATCTTTTTTATTCAAAACTTAATTCTAATACATTTGTTACAGGTTACTATATCGGGAAGATAACAAATTCCTTTCTAATTTTATTTTTCTGTACTACTTATTCTAATCTACTTCTAATTTTGGTAACTTGTTATATTACGGTATATATACATAGGTATATATATATATATATATATATATATATGACAGATTTCCCTTCATTACTTATTTTTATTACTCTATGTGCTATTTGTGTACAGAAACTTATAAATTTACTTTTAATACTATGTTACTGTTGTTATTATACTTATGTTTTTTATTGTAATCATTTCCTGTGTTTCGCACTCTATTTGCATTCTTTCCTTTCCATAGACAGGACATGAGTCACATCCGTGAGTATATGCTGTACACTTTCCTCTTTTTCAAAGTCACATATGCACCCGGGCTCTCCTTGCACTTGAATCTATTCAAATACTCGAAGAATCCCTCGTGCCCCGTAAGTATCTGAACCAGTACTAGCTCAAACTTAATTTTCTTTAAAATTGAGTATGCATTGATTACGTCTGAGAAAATGACCTTTGTTGTTGCAGCTGTTTCACCCTCTTTGCATCTCCGGTTCCATTTCTCAATCGTGTCCTGTCGGATTTGTCGCTTGACGAATGAAACTGGACAACGGTTGTAATCCGCTTTGGCCTTTGCAACCTCATCCACTTTCTCGTTTCCCTTCAGCCCCACATACGCCTTATTCCAGAATGGTTCAACTGTTTCGCCCAATATTTTGCTCTTGTTTATATTATAGTATTATTAGCTCTAGTTTTTATTCCCAGGGGGTGGAGAGATTCAAGGTCGATCACTGTCTCGGGGACGGATCTAGAATCACAGTAAATATTGCAGAGGCTTACTGCGCTTCGGAGAGCCTCCTCCGTTGCATCGGTTAGGGCCAGCATCTCCGCCTGATAAACCGTGCAGAAATTTTCAGCTTCCGGGTGAAGATCTCTTTGCCACCACTTCAGACGGACAGTGCCACGTCGACTTTACCTTCTATCTTACTGCCGTCTGTGAATATCTGTGTTCCTTCATTTTTGTACACGGTCCATCAGGCATTCGAATGTCCGCTTCTTCCGATGCGCGGGGTGCGGCGGCGATGTGTATTTCACCAACCTTTCGACCTCTCGGTCGCCCACTACTCGCCGGTATAAACCTCTCTTCACTTCGTAAAGAGACGCTGTTTCACGGACCCTAATATCTAAAGGAAACACCGGCAAGCAGTAAGGCCGAGTTTAGTGACACCGTTCTATACGACCTCGTTATCTTCTGGGCAAAACCACGCTGCATCGTGCCGAACTATCTTCTCACTTCCAATTTCGACACTGCTGGTGCCCAGACGCTTACCACTTACATGATCACCGGTTCGACCACCGCCAAGTATACGATCCTAACTATCTCAGGTGTCAATCCCCAGCTAACTTTCGCGGCTCTAGAAATTTGCTTGTATAAAATAAAGGATTTTCGGCAGACTTTCGTTACATGGCTATTTAAAGTTAGTTTGTTGTCTATAAGTAGACCGAGGATTTTTATCTTCTTAGCAGCGCTAAATCCACCCCACCATGATCATGAGTGGGAGGTCATACGTCATTTTTCTTGTTACTAACTTTTAACTTTTGGGGAGCAAATTTAAGTTTGTTTCTGACCTCCCACTCCCGAACATACGCGAGGGCGGCATTTGCCCATCCCGGGACTCCCGACTCAGTATCTCCTTAGAAGATCAGAACCACATCGTCTGCACAGACTTGGCTGTAGTCGCTCCGGTGGTCAAAATTTTTTAATAAGGGATCTAGCAGTTAATTCCAGAATATTGGGCCACTAATATTGGGCCCTTTGTGATTTTCCCGCATGCCTCGGCCCCTGCTTACGTGATATGTATCCTTCGATCCGACAGATAGTTGTCCACTAGTCTTTTTATATTTGCCAGGCATTTGGTCTCCGCGAGTCGACACCGTATGGCCGGTCACCAAGCGCTATCGAAGGCTTCCTCTATGTCAAGGGAAACCAGAATTAGCAATTTTTTCGCTTCCAATTTCTGCCTCATATATTTTACCATATCATAAAGGGTGCCTCGGTACTGCGCTGCGGCACAAATCTATACTGGCGTCGGCTCCTGTCCGGCAGGATGAGTACCACTTAATCCTTCTTACCATCAGTTTTTCTATAACTTTTCCTAAGCCTGGAAGCAGACCAATCGGTTCACCATCTACCCTCTCATTCGTTCTTTTGGCTTTATTCTGATATTCCTGTGTTCTGTGTCATCACTATCGATCCCATCGCTAGGAAAAAAGATTTTTGCTAGTAAACGCGGATTCTTTTCATTTAGGACTACCCTTTCAATCGAATGGGTATAGAGCATACTCCACAACTCTGCTCAAACACGGATTGGCAGAGTCCAGTGTTTTCAAGCCACCCGAGAGCCACTGGCTTAGCTTAACGACTGTCATCTATCGACCACAGCTGGAACCCACAGCTAAACGCGACCTCCGAAGCATCACATCCATAGACAAGCTTAACCTACGTATTTTGTTAGAATGACACACGCAACGACACATCGAGCTCACATCATCATCCAAGCGTTAATACCGGTCGCGTATTACGCTTTACCACTCACCAGAAACGTAAAGAGAACTATTAATAATTAGTATACCATTTGAAAATCAACTGGTAATTTTTAATTATAAACATTACTAGTAACTCTATTAGTAATGTTACTAATTTTAAGTGGTACGTACGTTTACTGCTGAAACATGTTCGTAGTCCATCTGGCTTTAGAGACATTACCATTATCAATGGTATATGGTAGAATAATAAAAGAGACACATGTGAAGAATCTGTTAAAGAATAATAATCACTCGAACAGATAAAGAATGATGAACTAGGCGATGCAGTAGTTAGCAATGCTCCATTAAAACCAACGCTTATGGGTTCATTTCTCATCCAGTTCATTTGTGTGCATGAACATATATGTCTTAGGGCGCTACAAAGTAGCCCAACTGGAAAGTACCTTCACCTCAAAGAGAACCGCAGTCAAATAGCTCCCCAGAGGGTTGTTGTGTTGATGAATGAGGTTACTGGTAAACTCCTAAGTAGTTGCTGTGTTAGCAACACGAGCGACAATGTGCGGAGTTTGCTTTTTGAAATGCAAGCATTCATAGGCTAACCACTTTACATCAAGCGGGCCGTGTGCTTATATGCTTCCCAACGTTGTGTAACAAAGATATTGAATCAGTGTTCGGAAAACACGTGGTTTTGTTCGCTGCCTCGTTCTTAATTAATTTCATTTGCAAATGACATCACTGCATACCTCTATAATAAACCTTGCATGTTTTCTTTGAAAGTAGAACAAATGCGGACGAGATGCGCGCATTGTGCAAATTTTGTAGCGGAACGATTGCTGATCGCATTTGCAATGATGACGTAAGAGAGAGAGTTGGTCTGAAAGAGTGTGTCGGTGTTAAGATAAGAAAAGGCATGCTCCGTTGATTCAGACTTATAAGAATGCAGTAGGAAAGAATGATGAAACTGATATACAATGCTACAGTTGAAGGGTGTAGGAGCGAAAAGTACAAGACCTACCATGACCAAATTGTCGTGTTTCATTAGAAGGTGATATCAGGAGCCCTAGGAACCGGTGACCGTATATAAAAAGAGCTATAAACGTTAAAGTAATAAGTGAAGTGTGCAAGGACCGCGTCATATAGAGTTTGGTTCTCTTTGCCTACCCCGCAAGGGACCTGGCGAGAAGTTATACATGTATTTTTTGATAATGCTCTACCTTCTCCACACCGAGATGGAAGCACAGAACTTCTACGATCTAATTAACACATCTTAACATTCTAGTAACAAAACTTGCAAACTTGTACTGCTCAAAAGGCCAAATTTCATACTAAGGTTGGCTTTCTGAACTCCTTATCTTATGCATGAACTAAACTTTAACTAAACGCAACTTGGATCTCTCGGGGCAACGCGAGGGAACATTCACTTAGTTATTCTTAATTCATCTGTTTCAAATACATGGACTTGCCTACTAGTATCTTGAGATATCAAGTACAGTTTACAAAAGTATAGATATATATATATATATATAGGTATATTACATGACAGTATTAACATAACAATATTTGAACAATAGATCTCCTCCAGTGCAGTGGAACATTTCACAAAACAGCGGATAGGCAAAGTGCAGATAAATTATATGAATACTCTAAAAAACAAAATGTATGTATGTATATACATGACAGTATTAACATAATAATATATGAACAATAGTTTGCTAATGCGAGCTCTATAAGAGATCTCCTCCAGCCAAGCTGTGCTGTGGAACATTACGCAAAACAGTGGATAGAAAAAGTGCACCCAAATTATATTAATACTCTAAAAAACAAAATGTATGTATATCTTCACGCCAGGTCCCTTGGTTGGTAGGCATAGAGACCCGAGCGCCATAATACTCGGCTCTTACACATTTGATTCGCTTCTTTCTTCTGGATATTCATAAGCTCTATTCATGCACGCCTGCCAGTTCTTGGGGCTCCAAACGTCACCTTCTGATATAATTTGGTCATGGTAGATTAGTCTTAGTCTGCCTCGACTCCTTCATTCTTCCACTTTCGCATTGTTTATCTGTTTCGTCGTTCTTTCATCCTGCATTCTTTCTACATACCAACGCAGTATGCCCTTTCTTATCTTAATACCGAACCGACACTCTCTTTCTTACGTCGTCATTACGAACGCGGTCAGCAAGCGTTACGCCGTAAATTTTGCGCAATGCTCTCATCTCGACCGCATTTAGGATTAGCACCGTACTGTGTACATCCGTACTCTGTACGATATACAACATACATAATATACATACAGTTATACAGACAAGTTATACAATATCTCTGTCTAGTCTGTAAAGTAAATTTTATTAGATCCTATATGAGGGAATATTTCTCTGCGACTACTGAACAATAGCTAACGCTCTTCAAATTAAGTATCCAAGCATCCCTATTTAGTATTCGAAACTTCTTCAATCCTAATAAATGAACCCCTTGTTTATTGTTAAAACTCTCCAGGAATGGGTATTTCGTTTTCCAAATCAATGTCAAGAAGTTTTAATTTACCGGTTTTATTTGCAAAGTTACCGAACAAAATTGTTGGTGAAATTGACTGCCGTTTACCTAGGAGATTGGGAAACAATCACAATCCTTTTAGAAATATTTTAGGTAAATATTTGGGGTAAATATTGTTGTACACGGCTATGTAAAGAGTTGTGTATATTTAATGTCGACGATTGTTATAGGTACTTTGAAATTTTTGTTGGTTTTGGAACATTTTTTATATCTAGCACTTTTTTTGCTTATTAAGAGCGGTGATAGCCTAGTGGATTAAGAACCGGCCTATTGATCAAGTGATCCCCGGTTCGAATTCTCGTGTGTATGTACCACTTAAGTCGTGCGCCCGTGGCTCTCGGCGCCCGAAGTCGTCAGTACTCGAAAGAAGGTACAAGGATACTAGATAGATTGACACAAAAAACCGTCCAAAATATGAAGCTGAGTTCTCACATTTTCATTGACTCGCAAGAAACCTTAAAATTTAAGAAAAATAAGATGCAAAATACAATAACAACATAATCACCGACTTGCGTTTGATACCGCTACTCCCATTTCATGCTCCACATTTTGGACCGATATTCAAAACTCCACCAAATCGGAACCCGTGAATCTTGTTTTTAGGCTGCAATCACAAGAAGCGTGAAGAAGCACCTTGCGGGCCAGCATGGTAGCGTCAACTGACAGGACACTGTAGTTTTTCGCTTACCAACAGGCGAAGAGGAGCCACTATGCTGAGCCAATATAAAAAAAAAATAAAAAAAATCAAGAGATTTCAATAAAACTCTTTTCTTCTTGCGAACACATATATTTTTCTTGTTTGATTTCTTTAAATAGCGTATACTTGAATTTCGCCCAGACAACGGTAAACAAGAGCATCTCACAATGGTCCTCTATACTCGCTTCGCTGCACCAGGGCGTCGCGGCACTTTGGAAACCCCTGACTTAAAACATCTTCAATAATACGAGTCTAGCAATCGCTTGTCCGTCGGAAGTTCATACAATACAACAGTATTCCAAAACTAGCCAAGTGTAAGTCGAGTTCCAACTCGAAGGGTTAAGTACTTTCGTATAATATTTAACTACATAATATTTATTTATATAGTTCAGTAGAAAAAACGCCAGCATAAAACACGTTACTTGTATAGGGTTACCGTGCAAGACATATTTGTTGGCGGTTATTTTTTACGGTGTTTTGTTTTTATTATTTATTATCATAGTGGTTATCCCAATTCCTAGCCTATTAGAATTGCGGAATCAGTTACTAGTCTAAAGATTTGGCGAAGACACAAATTTTTAGATAGTCCAGTGGAAGTGTGAACCGTTCTATTGACCAACAGGTTCCTGGGTTGAATCCTAGACTGTCGCGAAGTCAGTACATTTGCCAAATCCTTATGCTTAGGTAGCGGACCCTGCCAACCCTAATTGATTAGGAAACCGGATAATCCTATGAAGAATAAGTGTTACATAAGTGAGCATTATCAATTCCGATACTAACGTGACACCTCAACAATCGTCTTTTATCTTCACAGGCAGGAATACAGAAACCCTCCACGGAATCTTATTTCTGCTGCGATCCTCTGTAAAGTGAAGGTATTTCCATATTTCCCTCGCTTGTCGGCATCTGATTAAATACCGCATTTCCTTACAAAAATTCTATATATTTTTATCTAAACTCTTGTCAAATTTTCAATTGCCAAGTCTCGTGCCGGGTGCTTTACGGTTTAATAAAGGCATTCTCTGCGTGTAGTAAATCACAAGACGCTTTTATAAGGAACACGAATTACTATAACTGTTCTTTCAGAAACGAATTCTCCAATCAAGTCATGCTTAAATACCAGTATTACAATTATTTCAATATCTGAAGCTTTTCCGCACATTTCTGATTATCTTCACTGTATACACAGAGGAGTTAGGTGTACTTCGTATTTGAACTCGTATTCAAAAATTTCTCGTATTTTCGAAGTAACCATCTTTCCCGTCTAAGCCCAATTAAAGAAAACAAGTGAAATTCGAAAATCAAATATTTCACATTTTTTTAAAAGAAAAACCAGGTATTCTAAGAAAATAGTTTCACTCGAAAATCTCACACCATGAAGGTTTAATGTCAATTCAAAGTATCTATTACTATAAAACGGCAATTTCATACTTTAACCCGTATTATATTGCACTCTGAGCCACGCTATCGTATTTCTTTACGTCTCCCCTACCCTAAGGTTGTCTGGAAGAGACCGCATCGCGATAAGACCGCCGGTGTATTGGTTCTTTCTTGTTTTTGTTATTATTTATGCAGATTTCTTTTGGTGCATATTGTAGACCGTGCTCGCTATCTCCGGTCGAAACATAACCATCGGATCAGCTAATATGTCTAAATCCCTGTCGCCTATTCAGACCAGTTCAAGTCAGCAACATGGTGACTTTCTAAATGCTGGGCTCGCTATTTACGCGTATCGATGACTTGTTTGTTTCTGGCGCCACGTGTTTTGTTTATGTTTGTTAATGTGGTAATCAATAAACGGGTTGGTGTGCTAGTAGCCAAAGACGGGCTTTGGTTTGGCGCACGTACAGGTTGGGCATATCCTATTATCCTCCCTTTGAATCCCTTGCTAAAATAAAGGAAATGTTTGGAAAAGCTGTTTTTATACCACCCGCTATATTCCACTATCGTACTATTCGCTATAAATGAAATACAGCCATATCATCTCGACGAACGCTTCAGTCGTACCGTATGTACACTTTTTCTACCATGTCACGTCATGTGACTGCTTCATGCCACAGACATATCAAACTGTTACTAGACTCTAGCTCTATTGCAGAGGGTTTATTTGATGCTAGGGAACCCGACAGACATTGTCCTACCCGACAATATCATATATCCTACAACTTGATTGCAGCGCCAACTTCCAGGTCTAATTGTGACTCTAAACCATCCAGCCACCCTTTCAAACTCACACAAAATGAAACACCAAAATCGATTCAACTTACAACGTTTAACAAGAGTTACTCCACTTATAATCTGAGCCAGTCCCCTGGTGCGTTGTATGACGTGCAGATTAAACATAAAGAAAGGTGCTTCTGGTATTGCGAGCGGTCATAGGCTACAATAAACACTTCACATCAGGTAGGCCATCTTGTTTTGAAATAGTATGAATGAAACTCGAAATAAAGTCTGCAAACAACAGAAACTATTTATTTTAACTTCATAAAAATTAAAATAATCTGGTAAACAAACTATCACCCCTAATTTTTCGAGATACTGATGTACCAAACATTTTTTAAATGTTATTATTTATTACTACATTTTATCATACAATTATAAAATATATTTTTTATCTTTGATGAAGCCAGAAAGACTAAATTATACCGCGCATAGTTTTACTTATTGCAGGCAAATGTATCAGACTACATTCGTTATGCAGACAAAAGTGTATCAGACGAATCGCAAATCTTCCACAATGTAGATTTAAAAAATGCATGTGGTACACAGCCTGCTTCCTTTTACGATTACTTACATATACCTATATAGTAAATTAAAAAATGTACATAAAAAATATGAAATATTAATAAAATACAACAAGATTTTATTTAAAAAATGCAAAACATGTCTAAGAGCCCGCGACAGCAGCAAATAAAAAATCCTTTTATCTTTTACGGTTTATTACTCAGTCCTATGGTGGTGGCCATGTATGATAAATTATGAATAAAAAATTTGAAGTCGACGATATGTATAATTCATATAATAATTAATTGTAAACTCTATGTGCTACGCAATAAAGTTAATATCCATGTAACGCTGTTGTAAGAATGACCGATATGACCTTTTCCCTCGTAACGTCCTCTTGTCTCTGACTGGAGACATCCTGGTGTTAGTTGGCGGGTGCTGCCAATCTGGGCACCTGGAATAAAAAAAAAACAATTACTTCAAAATTAAAAGCCATATTTAAAGCTAATGCTACTTAATTTTACAATTCTAGGCATAAAAGTTACAGTAACTGAATTTTCTTATGCAAAAGAATATCAATAATATTTTAGACTATTTTAGACATTACACAAATTGGCATTTTTGAACATTTGAATCGAAATTAGTTAACAATCTCAAATATTATTTTCCTATATCTAAAATCAGAAGAAATTAAAAATACTTTGACCTATCTGTACATATCTTTACGCTGAGACTATTGCCTGGAATGCAGAGAGAACCGAGCGCCAAATGGCTCGATCTCACTCGCTTCTTTCACATACACGTTTGCCTTGACTTGATTAGTTTTAAAATATTTTAACACTGACACAAATAGTTTGAACTTAATTAAATTAATTTATAATATATATGTACATAGTATGTATATAGTACCATGCTTTTCATGAGGGGCTTAACAACTTTAGATAATTTACATTGTATCCCATGAGGGTTATATCCAAATTTATACGGATCCATATAAATTTCATAAAAATTCGGCGAAGACTCCTACCATGATGACCAAATTGGTCATGATTGACGAGACAGCGATATCAGAACCCCTAGAAACCGGGTGTGTATGGGAAGAGCTATATTGTTAAAGAAGCGAGTGAGGTGTGTAAGGACCGAGTCATTTGGCGCTCGGGTCTCCCTGTCTACCCCACATGGGACCTAGCGTGAAGATATAGTAGTAGTAGGCTCCACTTAATAATAAGAAGTCAAGCTAGTCTCTTGGTGGGTTACATGATGTGCTGTCAGATAACAGATAATTATACAGTTTACATGTGTAATCAAAGATCATAACTCGACTTTTAAGTAGACGCTACCTGAAAAATGTCTGTTGGTTCTTAGAACAAAACCCTCAGACATGCAATGCAGGAATATATTAACTACAGAACATTTATTTTATAATTGCACAACCGGCTAAGCTCATTAAGATTTCGATGGAATATTTAAGAGCAGTGATATGTAGTATAGTGGATAAAGACCTGTCAACTGGTCCTTGTTTCGAATCCTGGTGTAATGAATTCTAAAAATGAAACTCGTGTTACTGTATTAACATACGAGCTCGGTGGCGCAGTGGTGAAACGCGTTGTTACGCTACATTGACACCAACGCTCGTGGGTCGATTCCCACACAGTACAAACATTAGTGTGCATGAAAATGTCTGTTTGTCTTGTTGTGGGTATTTTCTATGTATAATAAGTATGTGTTTACAAAAAAAATGTATTTACGCATTTAATAGATTTAATCGTTATTTTGCGAAAGTCAAATTTACATGCAGTTTGATCTAACCTGCTTTGTGTGCTTCCGTCACCAATTGGTAGTGGAAGCACACAAAGCAGGTTAGATCAAATTGCATGTATTTACGTATGTTTATCAGTTGTCTATATAGTACCAACAGCACAAGCTTCGCTTACTTTGGGGCTAGAAGGCGCTGTGTAATTTGTCCGATAATATTAATTTTATTTATTTATTTACTAGCTACTCGACCCAGCTTCGCACGGGTGATCCAATCGTTACCAAACTTACAGGATCACCTGCGGGGCTAACCTAAAAATTTCATCAAAATCTGCCCACCCGTTTTTGAGTCCATAGAGGACATATAGACAAACATTCATTTTTATATATATATGACATATAATATCTGCGATAACCAAATTGGTCATAGTTTATAAGATAGCGATATCAGGAGCCCTAGAACGTATATAGGAGGAGCAATGAATGTTACAGAAGCGACTGAGGTAAGGCTTTAGTCACGTAGCGCTCGGGTCTCCCTGCCTACCCCGCAAGGGGCAAGTGCAGCCAACTTGGCGTGAAGTACATTAGTAGTAATAGGCTCCACTTAGAAGACGAGCCAGTCTCTTAGTGGGTTACACGACGTGTATGACGGTAAACATTTTAAAATACAAAGATTCTCAAATATAATTCTGCATTTCAATGCTTATAGAAAACTTCCTTCGTGTTGAATCCTCTATACTTACTTTACTTTACTTCACAGATACCTGCATAATGAATAGGTATCTTTAGAGTCTAGTATATAATTTTACGACTCTTGTTGTTATGCCATAGATACAGCGATGACTGTGTTGGAATAAAGTATTACAAATTTTCAATACAGACAATCGGACGTGACAACACAGCGTGGCATACTTTAAATACATTATAAACAATATGTTTTCCTTAACCACGGGGAAATCCAATCCAAATGTGGTTTTACGTGATCTTATTGTAGGAAGCCAGAGTTTATTTAAAAAGGTTCAAGTGCGAGTCGTACTCGTGGGTACCGTAAGCTCTTTTGGCCTTTCCGAACTGATTGGATTAAATAAATAACAATAAAATTTTATTTCAAACGAATAAGATATGTTCGCGAGGATCCTAAGGTCGCGAGGGCTCGGGAGGGCTAAAAGTAAAGATAAAATTATTTATTTATTTTTTGACTTCAAAGATAAAAGTTTATTAAATATTTTTTATCTTTACGCTAAATAATATAAACCCCACTCGCTTGTAATGTAACCACACCGTTACAATGGCTTTGTTATTCGTTAACTGGGTATTACCGTGGACTTGTAAAAATGTACGTTTGTTCGATACCTAGAATTATCTGCTTAATTCAATTACGCAAATGTTACAAGGTTATATTTTTCACGCATATATTTTATACGCATATGTTGTTGTAAAAAGGTTGACGTTATATACGATACGACGGTACGATTTACATACGTACGGTACGATGTACGATATATGACGGTATGGAAAAAGTGTACAAATCATGAAGATGAATTTAAATATTATTATAAAAAAATAAAATATTATTACAAGCAGTTTTACTAGGGTGCATAGCATCGATCAGAACCACAAATTATATTGTTAATTCTCATTTGTTATTATATATTATTTAGCGTTATTAATAAAAACAAAATATGGGCGCCACTTAGCTTTTTACTTTTTTATTTACCGTTTACGTTACGTTTTTTACCGTTACAATTTTCACATTCTTAGTCGCCTTTATTTATTTTTTGTAATGGTGGTAATATTTTATCTTTTATCACGAGTTTTAATTTTTATTATAAAACAATCACATGTTAACATTTATTTGTTGATTTTTGTTGCCCATAATAACAGTTATTCGGTCGGATATTTTACCGGTATTTTTATGCCCGTGTTTATATAATATATTTATATGTACACTATTTTTACGTCACACAGGAAAATTCTGTTAGTGTTTTTTTATAATTTTATTTTGTTATAAACGATAGATTTACGACGAAGCAGACAGGTTTATTTTACTTAAAGAACTAAAGGTAGATCTATGCTAGTAGTAATGGTTTTTTTATACTACGTCGGGAGGCATACAAGCATACGGTCCACCTGTTGTAAAGCGGGTACCGCAGCATATTAACGCTCGCGATATATTAAGTGTCACTCGCGCGATGCCTCCTCTGCTGCTTACACAGCAACTCCTTGGGAGCTTTCTGGTGACCTCACTCGCACGCAGGAACACAAAGGAATTCCCTCTAGGGAATTGTTATTTGGCTGCGGTTTTTTGTGAGGTGGAGATATTTCCCCAGACCGGCTGCTTTGATGCGCCCTACCTCTCTTAAAAAATAATATAGATGAGCCGGTAGGAAGTTAGAGTTTCGCCAACTAAACTAAGGATGAATTTTTCAAAATTTCTATCTTAAATCTTTTTCCTACCGTTATCTAATTTCCGACCCGTATCCCTGCAGTGGGATGAGTAAGGGATCAACCCGTGGAGGTGGACCAGGATTCGAATTAAGGACCAGTTAACAGGCCTTTATTCACCATGCTATCACAGTTCTCAAATATTCGATCGAAAATCTTAATGAGCTTAGTCGGTAGTGCAATTGTGAAATAAATATTCTGTAGTTAATATGTTCCTGCATTGCAGTCTAAGGGTTTTATTCTAAGAACAGCCAGCATCTACGTAAAGGTCGAGCTATAATATTTGATTAAACATGTAAACTGTATAATTATCTGATACGTGATTAGTCTGCGATGAACAGATATCAGATGACCTTTAGACCTAAGATGCAATAGTTGCGAGAGTCCAGCTATTTTCATAGATCTAATAAATGGATTGGAATAAATTTTGCTAGGTATCTCTGACTGATAGCGATGCAGTAAAAAAAATGAGTTTCATTACAATTGGTTAAGCTTTTTCTGTGAAATCTATTACAATTAAATAAATTGAGCAGTCAGAACCCGTTATATACGTTTTCCCATACATTTCGCGGTCGTATACGACCACCCGGGTTTCGAAGGGTTAACAGATGAGAATTAACAATATTATTTGTGGTTCTGATCAATGTACCCTACCAAAACTGCTTGTCCCAAGAACAAACAATGTGTACGGTTTTAATTTTACATATACATATGAGGGGGCATGAAGTTAAGTGGCGCCCTCATTTTGTTTTTAAATAACGCTAAATTTAAGACCAATTCCAAAAAAACGCTCAATACAGGCACGGTAGAACCATATTAATCTTTTTTTGAACATATTCTGTATTTGTTATTTGTACAATTAGTCATAATTTTGATTATTGCTATTAGTGGCCACAATAAGCAATAATTAAAATTTTTGTTACTTGTACATAGATAATAAATACAAAATATGTTTCAAAAAAATTAAATATGGCTCTTCAGTGATTGCATTGAGCGTTTTTTGAAATTGCTCTTAAATTCAGCATTATTAATAATAACAAAATCAGGGCGCCACTTAGCTTTCTGCGCCCTCGTAACAGTTCACCAGTAGGCCGATTCCACTAAAAAACTGCGACTGCCCTGCAGCGCGGCGTGTTTTTTTTTATTTTTTATTGGAGACACGGTATGCGACAGCCAGGGCCTACTTGGTGGGCCGCAGGACACTGGTGTCCAGGAATAGAAGCCACGAAATACCATGCACTTCATGTAATCTCGTCGCGTCTACTATGCCTTGAAGGTGCCTCTTTACATACCTCTTGAAATGTGTGTGTCAAAATGCGTACATTTTGACGTTTCGTTTGACAGCAGCGACGTTTAACGAAACGTCAAAATGTACGCATTTTGACATACGCCGCGCTGCAGTGCAGTTGCAGTTTTTTTAGTAGAATCGGCCTACTGGACAAACGGTTTCAGTGCATGCATATATGTCACCATTGTACTTACTTCTCGATGTCGGGCAGCGTGTGGCCCTTGCACCTCAACTCCCATTTGGGCCAATACTTGAATCCCTCTTGTTCAAAGACTTTCAGCGCGCACATGCTGTCATCTTTAATATCATCATCGAGGAGAGCTGTAAATATAATATGGTAACATTAGTAACGAGAGTCACTTCGTCCTGCTTCCGCGCTTTTGACGAGTGGCATTGTTGTTTTACATGATTTTTTTACAATTCAGTATAAAATTAGTTTTGTGTGACAATTTCGATAGTATTTTGTAACATAAGTGCTAGTGAAATTATACAGTATTGAAAAATCTCAAATATAATTCGTTTATGCACTTTTGGAAGACGTGAATAAGTTCATCAACAAAACCTTGTAAAAATCACTATCGTTTTACCACCCGGGTATTTAAACTGGGTTGATTGGATCTGGGTACCCTTCCCAAGTATTTTTTCAGCACAGTTCCTGAAGCTGGAATATAGAATTAAGATTTTCAAATGGTTCTAAACTGAAGACTTGGCTGTATGGGCTCGATCTCTTTGCCTTTCCCCTCGGGGATAAAAAGAACCAAAAAAAATTTACATTTTGAAAACCCTTAAGTGTGGTCGATTTATCAATTTCAACAGGTGCACTGTAAAACCATCGCTATTGCGATGACATAAGGACTGTCCAAGAAAACACTTTAATTTCTCGTAGCAAAACTTAGATAAACCGTGATATACAGACAGTGTAAAAGAACTCTGTGTCGGGGAGTCAACACCTGTTCTTTTTGACTGTAAGTATTATAAAATAATTTGTTATTATTGTATAATGGAGAAAATCACGTACCCTGGGTAGCCCGGATTCGAACCCACAACTTCTCGATTGCAGATTATATTAACGATTATTCTTGAATTACAATATATTATTATTATAGATTATTACAATATATATTGTAATAATCTATCTATCTATAACTTCACGCCAAATCCCTTACGGGGTAGGCAGAGAGAATAAATAATAATAATAATAATAAATAGTAATAATCTATACAAATAAATAAAGTTGAAGTGTCTGTTCGTAATGTCGAAATAACAGCTTTTTACTAAATTAATATATACACGGTAACTATACCAAAAAGTAAATTTTAAAATGTATGCCTATCTGTCTCTTTCTTCCGGCTAATCTACTAAACCACTGGACCGATTTTGATGAGACTCACTGGCAGATAGCTGATATTTTAAGGAGTAACTTAGGCTAATTTTAATTTAGAAAAATTATAAACATTCTGCGGGAAATAAATAAAACCTGTGAATATATGAACAAATTTCTATTCTATATATATATCTTCCACGCGAGCGAAGTCGCGGGGAGGGCGCTAGTAGGTATATAAATACATTTCGTGTATCTCGGAAACGGCTCTAATTTTTTTACACTACGTCGGGAGGCATACAAGCATACGGCCCACCTGATGTAAAGCTGGTACCGTAGCCTATTAACGCTAGCAATATTTTAAGTATCACTCGCGCGATGCTTCATCTGCTGCTTACATAGCAACTCCTTGGGAGCTTACTGCTGACCTAACTTACACGCAGGAACACAACAACCCTATAGGAGTTGTTATTTGGCTGCGGTTTTCTGTGAGGTGGAGGTACTTCCCCAGACGGGCCGCCTTGATGCGCCCTACCTCTCTTAAAACACCCAGACAAACAGACATGTTCATGCATACAAATGTTTGCCTTGTGTGGGAATCGAACCCACTGGCGTTGGTGTCAAAGTCGCGTCATTCACGACTGAGCCATCAAGCTCTTCAATACTACATCAACATTAATAGGTGTCCTTTCTAAAAAAAGCTACTTTACACAAAAAAATATTAAAAGCAGCCCAGATACATAATATAAGCTACGTATTTGTCGGTATGTTTGTGTATGGTCTGTCGTTAGTCTATGGTTTCCAAGAAAAAATGCAAATTAAGTCTTTAATTCTATTGTCTTAGATTTTGAAACGCTGTATTAATGATCAAAACAATGAATTGTAAAGGTGTCCTCTAGCTGAAGAGACAGTTTACATGGAGCGTAATGGGAAAAGATTTTTCCGTAAATAAAAAAAGTTTTTTTTTTTAATTAAAGAGTTTCATGTCCTTGAAACATAATGATGCAAATAACGTACTAAAAGCTTAAAAATTAGGTAGGTTACAGGCCGCATCAATGTAGGGTAAAACTTGGTAATACGCCCTTTTATTTGAAATTGAATAAAATAAAATCTACATTACATAGGAATAATTCCTTTATTAAATCACAAAATGGAGTCCTTAGATCTTTAGCCTAGGATGAATTGAAATCGAATTTCCATTATCTATAGTTAATCGCTTATATCATTACATGCTTTGAACACATCTTTTCAATTTACAACTTATGCGAAATGTGTTCAAAAGTAAATTCGTCACTATATTCGTACGACATCGTGACGTATCGTATTATACGACCGACGATATTTTCTCCGGTTGCGCTGCGCCCCACGATTTTATTCTAGGCTAATCAATGTCCTATATTAATGAGGAGCATGGTGTGATGACTAGTACTGGTACCTTACTTTCCTAATAAATTTTTTTGTACCTTTTTGTACATTATTTTTATATTTCATCATTATTACGTTTCAATAAAAATAAGTGATTTTCGTTACTCATAGTAAGGTACTCAATATTTGTCATTACATCTAGGTCCATATTACAAGGTTTTTTTCCTGTCAGTTTGTTACAATCTAATTCCTGGATTTTTTAATTTTCATTTGATACCCATATTGAGGGGGTTGATAAAAAATATATGTAATCCGCTATTATGTGTACGTTATGTGTTATTGTTACAATGATACTGAATACACTATATAATTGTATTGACATCAGAACTAAAGGTGTGTAACAAATTTCAGATCAGTCGGTCAACAGGTCAACTGAAGGAGGTAAAATTTCAATTACTAGATTTGACCCACTTAAACAAGACACAAACATTGCAAGCTGAAAACACCGTGAGGAAACCCGCACGTCCTAGAAATTATATTTCGAAAGACGTATAACCTCACCGGAATAAAGTCTGGTTTTCCCTCTATGTTGTGAAGCTCTGATGGCAATCAATTTATGCAAAAATATTAGCGAGAAGCGTCTGGCTCGAAAACTTAAACAGAAACAACAGAGGGTCAACGGTGGTTCTGTCGATCTCGACAAAGCATTTGCAGAGCTGTACGAAAGAATCTCAGCGACATATAGACAGGAACGAATAGATATGGGATGGAATTAAACAATTTTTAACGAAAATATCGTGTATTTTATTTATTTTGTTGAACCTGACGTTTCGAAAGCTTTGCAGCGTCCGTGGTCGCAGGAAGACTAAGGTGATATTTGTCTTACATTGGTTATTCAATTATTACATCTACCGACATGGATGGATTAATTATATATGTCAGGTTCAACAAAATAAATAAAATATGCGATATTTCCGTTAAAAATTGTTTAATTCAATGTATAACAATCGCGAAAACTTAAGACAATAAGATATGGGATTGTCGACGGCCTGCTCCGTACCATGCAGTCCACGTATATGGATTATACAGCAAGCAGCACTAAAGATTTACAACAGCTTCGTTTGCACATTGTACCGCCTCAATATTACTCAAGTTTATCTCAAAGATGACTTATACATTTGATACCGATTATTGACAAGCATTATGCTCTCAAAGATATCGTGTTCTCGCCGAACACATACACATTTGAAGCCATCTAAGATAGTATCGTGTGTGTAGGACGGTAGGAGGTGTGTAGGATCGTGTTTATACTAAATAGCAAGAATATCCGACACTTCACAGAACTATATAGTACAGAATTATTTAAGGTTTTACGGTAAACATAAAAAAATAGCCGATAAACTCAAAACTATAGCATATATTTACATCAGTAGAACAATCAAACCAAAAACTTTGACGAGCTCGGTGGCTCAGTCATGAAAGACGCGACTTTGGCACCAACGCTCGTGGGTTCGATTCCCACACAAGACAAACATTTGTGTGCATGAACATGTCTGTTTGTCTTGGTCTGGATGTTTTAAGAGAGGTAGGGCGCAAAGCAGCCCGTCTGGGTAAGTACCTCCACCTCACAGAAAACCGCAGCCAAATATCAACTGCCTAGAGGGTTGTTGTGTTCCTGCGTGTGAGTGAGATCACCAGTAAGCTCCTAAGGAGTTGCTGTGTAAGCAGCAGAGGAGGTATAAATATGTATTGAATAAAGCCGCATATAACTTTAGAAAATTTGTGACGTAGGTGTTGTGACAGTACCTTCACTGTGAATTATATGTTGGACAGACGTTGTACTCTCTGAAAATAATGAAAAATGTCCTTGGTGCCGGCTATAGCGCCACCTACGGGGTCTAATTGTGAATCTAAACCATCCAACGACCTATAGAAAAACACACAAAAACTTATCAATATCAGTCCAGATATTTAAGAGGAGTTCAGTGACATATACACATACTGAAGAATTATATGTAAGAAGATGTTAACAACTCAAAACTTATTATAATAATAACTTTTTTGATCTGTTACAGTAATAGTACAATTACTCCACAGGCGGAAATAAACCAATTAACGCCCGGGTAATGTTGGCAAGGAAAGTAGAGTTGGGAAGTGATTTTAAAAGAATTAGGCTGGAATACACGAAGTTGTTAGTCGTTTCGGCTGCGACTTGATAACTTTTATTATCTTTTGCGAGAAAATGACAAACAAATTAACAACAAAAGAACGAGAGAAATATACACATGTAATAATTTAAGTTACATTGAAACTTGACTATGAACTTATTTACTCGTATGTATGTATCTTCACGCCAAGTCCCTTGCGGAGTAGGCAGAGAGAACCGAGTGCCATAAGACGCGGTCCTTACATACTTCACTCGCTTCTGTGACATTCAGAGCTTTTTTCATGCACGCTCGCCGGTTCCTGGGGCTCCTGACATCACCTTCTGATAAAACACGACCAATTTGGTCATGGTAGGTTAGTGTCGGTTTTCTTCGGCTCCTACATCCTTCAACTTTTGCATTGTATATCTGTTTCGTCATTCTTTCCTCTCGCATTCTTTCTACATGGCCGAACTTTCTTATCTTAACACCGACACTGTCTTTCAGACCAACTCTTTCTCTCACGTCTTCATTACGAACGCGGTCAGCAAGAGTTATGACACAAATTTTGCGCAATGCTCTCATCTCAACCGCATATATTCTACTTTCATGCTCTTTCTGCCATAGCCAGCTCTCACTTCCATAAGTTAGCGTTGGGATTAGCACCGCGTTGTGTACAGCGAGCTGTGCCTTCTGGCTTAGATTTCGGCTGCCTAGAAGTTTACCCAACTTATGTAACTTTAATAATTAAATCTAACAATTTATTTTAATGAAACTGTGGTATCAATTTTATACAGGTAGACTGTCACCAACCTATAAAATATATATTGGATGTCATTTCGCCCAGGATAGTCAGACGTCTAGTCTGATCTGATCACACACATGCACGAACGGGACAAACGAATTCATTTTTACACTGTGGTCGCGTACTATGCGGTTCCAGAGAGATTTTTAGTTATGAAATAAACTCCATTCCGTAATGTTTCTTAGAGAATACACTATGCGATTCTTCATAAATGTTTTACACACTAGACTACCATATACTTCGTAAACTGCTTACATAGGCAGGTTACTTGTTTGACACCTTAGTGGTACAAAAACCAGTGGGAGACTTTGTTAATGCAATTGTGATAAATAAATGAAGATATCCATAATACAATGTCTAATATTAGCTCCGTCCAATATAATGCGGAGTCCTTGTTCTATTTAAGTTTGTGTAAAGCAACGCCCATTCATCCTTTTACATAATAAATGTTATTTTAGACGAGCTGGTGGCACAGCGGTTAATGACGCGACTTTGACACCAACGCTTGTGGGTTCGATTCCCACACAGGGCAAACATTTGTGTGCTTGAACATGTATGTTTGTCTTGATCTGGGTGGTTTTTAAGAGAGGTATGTGCATCACAACCAGTCCGTCTGGGGAAGAGATCTCACAGAAAACTACCAGCCAAATAACAACTCTTTTAAGGGTTGTTCTGTTCTTGCGTGTATATGAGGTCATCAGCCAGTTCCTAAGGAGTTGCTGTGTAATCAGCAGAGGTGGCATCGTACGATTAATAATAATATATTACCAGCGTTTATAGACTACGGTAACCGCTTTACATCACGTGGGCCGGATGTTTATATGCCTCAGGACATTTTATAAATATATAATTATCTCGAAAATCGCCTAATTCATATTAGTACTTTTAAAAACCTCAATAGTACTCTAAAATCATTTAAAACAAAAAACTGTTCATCACTTTCTATTATAGTACCGAAAAGAGCCTTATCTCGTATTCTTTTTTGATATAGTAATCAATTGTTGGTGAGTGATTAGCAATGTTTCTTTAACACCAACGCTCGTGGATACATTTCCCGCATAAGACAATCATTTTTTTATACTATCTCGGGAGGCATACAAGCATACGGCCCAACTGATGTAAAGCGGGTAACGTAGCCTATTAACGCTTGCGATATATTAAGTATCACTCGCGCGATGCGTCCCCTGCTGCTTACACAGCAACTCCTTGGGAGCTTACTGGTGACCTCACTCACACGCAGGAACACAACAACCCTCTAGGGAATTGTTATTTCGGCTGCGGTTTTCTGTGAGGTGGAGGTACTACCCCAGACGGGCTGCTTTACCTCTCTTAAACATTTGTATGCATGTACATGTATCCGTGCCACTATCATATCTTTAATCTAATGGTTATCAATCTATTATTGAGGTTACAAAATACTAACTCGTAGTTAAAACAAAACTTCCACAATAAGTTCGTCAACACGGTTTTCGTTTAACATACAATGAGTATTTACCGGTTTGACCCTGAACTATTGTTGATGGCGCACCACGTTTTCCTGTTACATAGAGTTGCCATGTCACAAACATCATTCAAATATCGAACCGAATATACGTAGCGGTTTAGATGTGCGCCAACCCTTACATATGTCTTAAAAATAATTTACATCAAAATTACGATGCGGCGAGGTAACGCCGCCTGCATCTTCAGCGCAAAAGCGCAAAACTTTAATACTTAGTTTTTATTTCAAATTTTGTCCTAGTCATTTTTCAGACATATATTTAACTAATGATCCGCCCCTGTTTCTCACGGGTAGATACATAGAAAGATAAAATATTACTTTATTTGTGAACCTTGATTATGAAACTATTTATTTTTTATTTTTACACTTTATTGCACCAAAACAAATACATTTGACAGATACGGTATAAGAAAAGTACCTACATTAGGCTGTCTTATCGCTAAAGCGATCTCTTCCAGTCAACCATACCGAAGGAAGAGAAATAATCGTTAAAAACAAGTAGGCGCATTTATATATATACACATGGATATCAGCACATATACACACATAGGTACATTCTAACCAATTATATTTATACTCGAATAAATTATTTCTATGACTTTGATGAGAAAGACCTTTCTCATAATAGTCAGCAACAAGTAACAATCCCAACCTAAGATTATGGATACATACACATAATCTATACAGATAAATAAAATTGGAGTGTCTGTTTGTAATATTAAAATAACCGCTTTTTACTAAATGCATATGGATATATACACGGTACATATACCAAAATGAATATTTTTACAATTTTTGTCTGTCTGTCTATCTGTTTGTTCCGGCTAATCTCTGAAACGGCTGGACCGATTTTGACGGGACTTTCACTGGTAGGTAGACGACTGTTCAGAGCACAATATAGGGTACTTTTTATCCCGTAAATATTTAGGGTTCCTGCGTAAAATATGAAAAACTGTTAAAATTAGGGGGAAATATCTTCCCTTCGGGGGACTTTACACTTTTATTGTTATTATTTTTACAGAATACGTATTTTTTGTGACATAAAATAACTACGCATTTTTTATATATGTACAATAACATAATATGTAATAATATAATAATAATTTTCTATACAGATAAATAAAATTGGAGTGTCTGTTTGTAATATTAAAATAACCGCTTTTTACTACGAGTAAATGCATATGGATATATACACGGTACATATACCAAAATGATTTTTTTTACAATTTTTGTCTGTCTGTCTGTCTGCCCATCTGTCTGTTTGTTCCAGCTAATCTCTGAAACGGCTGGACCGATTTTGACGGGACTTTCACTGGCAGATAGCTGATATAATAAGGAGTAACTTAGGCTACCTTTATTTTAGAAATTTTATTTATTTTTATTAATATAAATAAATAATTAAAAATAACTATTCCGCGCGGACGAAGTCGCGGGCACAGCTAGTATAATATAGTGCTATCTATCTATCCGCTGTAGCGGATATAAATAGGCAAAGCATACCATAATTGCAGAGCTCGTACCGAGAACGACTTAGCGTAATATTGCGAAGAACAAGATGACGTTAATAGACGAAGGGAAAGAGTACTGCGTGCACCGCGATCGCGACGATCCCGTACCTCACTGAGATAAATAAAACGTTCCTGGAAGTAGCTGAAGAAGAAGAATTAAAGAGAATAGAATAAAGAAGAAAGAGAATGCGCCAGTTGCAACGTAACTTGGTAGGGAGCCACTTGAGTTGAGAGCGAAACTCGCAAACGTGATCATAGTTGCGAAGCCCAATTATATATCGTATACAGAGATTTTGAAAACGCTGTGTCCCTCGTGCGATGATCTGGTGGGCACGGAGGTCCAAACGAGTGCCTGTATATTGCTATTTACCGGGACATCGGGGTCCACCATGGATCCCTCCGTCCGTTTTTGTTTAGCGTAGTATTAGACGTAGCGTCGTCGGTAGCCTTTGGACGTTGGTAAACGTTCATAGGCTACGGTAACCACTTTACATCAGGCGAACCGTATGCTTGAATGCCTCCCGACGTTGCATATATATATATATATATATATATATATATATATATATATATATATATATGTATGTGTGTATGTATATCGACAACAGCTGGTACCGACAGCTTAACGTGCATGGAAAAGTTTGAGATAGATGAACCATATATAGACAGGCTGCGGTCAACGTTATTTAACTTCTATGTTCTATTAAAGTTCTTATATTATCTGTAAACTATAATTGTTCAGCATTATTATTGTATAATAGTATTAAATCACTAAGAGTATTCACAAGCGGTTTTTCATTCTGATTCAGTTTCAGTGATCCAATTATAGAATATAAACCGCTGTTCTTGTTACTAATGAGTACCTACTGGTGTTCGTAACATGCTCGGAAAGCGCACATTCAATATAATACTTCCAAAGTGCTTTATATAACGAGAAAATCGAACTTTAACATAATAATTATGTGATTGGTTCTCACAAAGAGAGAGATGCAAATGTGCCACAGGAAAATCAGGTTACTGTGGTATTAAAAATCACATCTCGGGTACGAGTTGTAAGCTTTTACCTTGGAGCCTAGTGTCCGCTATCTAACCCTAATAATTTTGAATTTGAATTGCCCTCAGACCTTCGTAAGCCACAGAGAAAATCAGACTTTTCTTAGATTACGTCACACGTCTTATGAAAAATATTTTTTATGACGTTTTCGTGACGTTGATCATGATAAATCCATCATGATGTTTTCCTTCACCTTCTTTTTAGCGTTATCCCGTTTCCTAATCCATTAGGATTGGCGGGGTCCGCTACCTAAGCCTAAGAATTTGGCGAAGATACTGATTTTTACATGAAGTAACCGCCGTCAGATCTCCACAATCCAAAGAAAAAACCAGATCATTCTTAGATAAGGTCACACATTTTTTGAAAATATAATTTCGTGGACGTGACTTTTTCCTTCACCACCGAGTGTAAATTCCTTCCAACATCAATGTGTTCATAAATCCGACAACACGAATTTAGTGGTACATACTCACACCAGAATTTCGACCGTGGTCTAGACGACTAATAAATTAGTTCTTTATCCACTCCACCCCATCCACAGTTTTTAGTCATAAAAATATTAGTGTGATTAGTAAAAACTACGTTAATTGCCTAGCGTCACAAGCGTCGGTATTATATAAATATGTACAACCTGTTAGAAATAATTAAAGAATATAGTTTAAACTTATAGGCTTACTATTGAATGCGAAGAAGACAAAGACAGTGGTGTTTGAAAGAGAAGAAACCAGAACCAATGTAAGGATTACGGTTAATGACGAAGTGTTGGAACAAGCGAATGAGATTGTATATCTTGGATGCGCTTTCAGCAGGGGTGGAAAGTACACCGATGATGTGGAAAGACGAGTGAGTGCTGGGAATAGTACAAAAAAAAAAAAAAAAAAAAATCCCCAATGTCCCAATGCTTACTTATGAAAGCAAGAGCTGGATATGGCAGAAAGCATGAAAGTAGAATAAACGCGGTCGAAATGCGAGCCTTGCTCACAATTTGTGGCGTAACGCTTGTAGACCGAATTCACAATGATGATATTCGAAACAGAGCTGTTCTAAAGAGAGCGTCGGTGTTAAAATAAGAAGAGGCATGCTCCGTTGATTCGAATATGGAGAAAGAATGCAGGAAGAGAGAATTACGAAACAGATATACAACACGAAAGTAGAAGGATGTAGGAATAGTATATGAGGAGAGGAATCGCCCCAAGACTTACCTACCATTATCAAATTGATAGTGTTTTATCAGATGAGATATCAGTCAGGAATCTTAGAAACCGGCGAGAGAGCAATGAATGTTAGAGAAGCGAGTGAGGTTTGTAATGATTGAGTCATTTAGTGCTCGGTTCTCTCTGTCTACCCCGGCAAGGGATTTGGCGTATAGAATATAGTTTGACCAGCAAATATTATTGTTTACTTTTCACATTAACCTTAAGAAATTACAAACTCAAATTACACGTCGAGTACCGTTGGTTACAATACAAATAATTTACAACAACTTATACATAAAACAACAAAAAAAGTATGTAATATTAAGGGTAAACTGAGAGAAAATAAAATCCATCTTGATCCAGAACTGGTGTTTAATTTATTAACCACATCAACATGGCGCAGCCGGTAGGATACCTATGTTATTGTGATGGGTCATTGAGACACCAGTGAAACATGAACAGGAAAGTACACTTCAACATAAAAACGTAAGAACCGATTCTGTATTTTTCGAACACGATTTTCTGCAATTTAATGTAAACACCCAGAAACCTCCGAGCAGTTCTAGCAGCAATAGTAAAAGAATTTAGATGTGAGGCAACTATCGCTAAAACTAAACAAATGTTTTCGGAACCCACTACGACGGTACGCCTGTTCTGGCGGTACCGGTAATTGAGTTGTTAAAATGGGTACGGCGCTAGAGATCCCGTTGATCATAAATCCTTTATAACATTTGAGGTTCAATGCCACAGCAGATACTCAAAGTCAAAGTCAAAATCTTTTTATTCCGTAAAAATGGCTACATTTGTTTGGAATCGTCACCATTTTTTTTCCTACCGTGCAGTTTATGACTAGGTGAGCACTGATAAAAATACTGCCAAAAAACTCAGGCATCCCTCTTTTGGTATCCAAACAAATTTACATAATTTATTAATTACATTATAATTGGATCGACTCACTCCCAGGCATTTTTATCATTAATATAGTCAGATACTTTATAATATGCCCTGCTACACAATTTGGCTTTAATAGTAGTTTTAAATTTGTTTATTGACAATTCTCTTATATTGCTGGGAAGTTTGTTATAGAACCGTATACATTGCCCCATAAAAGAATTACTTATTTTGTGGAGACGGCTTGCATGTAACACAAGATTATGCTTATATCTAGTATTTATGTTATGAGTATCACTTTTTACAAAATGAATCTGTTTTTATGGACATACACTGGCAGCAGACTAATATATGATCAAATACCAAGAACAGTAATGTATATGCGAAATAGTTATAGCATGTGTAACAAAGTGAATAATAAGTTACCCGAACGCATTAGAAATTTACCTTTTAAGAAATTTCAAAAATGTTTAACTGACGTATTGTTACAAAAGGGATACCTACCACCACCACATCAACCCTTACTCATCCCACTGCAGGGATACGGGTCTCCCTTCAACCGAACGGTTTAGAGCTTACTCCACCACGCTGCTCAAATGCGGATTGGCGGAGGCCAGTGTTTTCGAGCCGCCCGAGGGCCACTTACTTACTGACATAGCTTAACAACTGTCATCTATCGACAACAACCGGGACCGACGGCTTAACGTGCCTTCCGAAGCACGGAGAAACTCGAGAACCCCATCCTTAGACAGCTTGCGGCGGACGTTGCTTAACCTGTGTGTTTGGTTAGAATGACACGCGCAACGACGCCATCGAGCTCTCAAAAAGGCATATTACTCAGTAAATGATTATTTAACTAACATAGATTTAGTTTGACATAATTGTTAATGGATCTATAATGACATCCCAATGTAACTACGAGTACTAACACTAGTTTTGCATGCTATTAACATCGCTGAATAAGTTGACCTAAGTATTGTATCTACCTAACACCTATTGTACCTTATTCATGAGCAAATAAACATTTATCATTATCATCACTAAATTAAATAATAAATTCAAGTAATATTGAACATTATTTATGCAGTAACCGGTTCGGTACAGATCCTGTTCACAAAAAATATATCGTTGGACTACTCACCTTCGCATGAAATGTCACATTTGCCACCTCTACGGCCTTCCTTGCACCACTCACTTCCTATCTGAAATATAATGTGTATGGTTGAAATAACAAAATACGATGACGGCGGAAATTTGAGCGAACCCGGTAGTCGAATGATTAGCATTGGCTATTTCTACACCCGTGCTCGTGAGTTTGATTTCCACATAGAACAATCATTAGCCAAGTAAAAGCTACCTGGAGGGTAATTGTGTTCATGCGATTGAACAGAGTAAGAGGTTTCCTTACGTGTGAGAGATACTTTCTGAATTCTAAGCGTTCATATGCTCCGAAAACCATTTTATTTTAGGTGGACCGGTGCACAGGTACAGGTGATGGTATATTTGTATAATTCTGCAGGCTAGATCGACGTCTTAAGTGCTGTCCCATGACTCTATCTGGATTCATTAAACTACTTAAAACACGGCGTTTGTTCTAAATAAATCCCATTTATCTCTGGTGAAAAGTACCCTTTTCTGCTCCCATTTGGAAATGTTGCAATTTTAAAACTGCAATCAGTATCACAAGGAACGTATTTCCAGAAAGCAGCAGTTGCGTGACAAAAAACCGTACAACATTTCAATACAGTTTAACAGAGAAAAGTTTTGTAATGCGAATCTTCGCAAAATTTGAATTTGGAAACTAAAAGCTTCGTATGAAAAATTGCTAAAAACTTTGACGCCAAGCTGTTTAATTAAAAAGAATAAATTTCGGCCATATTTTTTAAAAATGAGTGATACAAGTAGTGATGAGATTGATATTGAACATTTAAAGCCATCAGAAAGAACCAGCAAAATCTTTACACCCAAAAAATCACGAAAGTAGTATGATATATTTTTTTTGGTTACACTTTTGTTTTATTAACCTATAATCATGGTTGTAGCAAAAGTAAAGTATGCCCCTGCATTAGAAATAGTCATTGTAACACTAGTGCTGATCTATTGTGACACAAAGGGTCGGCAACCCATGATTGACACCCCTGGTGTTGCAAATGTTCATAGGCTTCACTGTTTACTGTTACTACTGTTTACCATCAGGCAGGCCGTATGCTTGATTGCCACAATAGTGGTATAAAAAACAGCAAGTACTCGTGTTACAATAAACATCATTTAAGTGCACTGGTAGAAACTACTATTAGAGCATACTCTGCTACCTACGTTTTCCAAGCGCTCGAAACTCGGTAACTTAGCTTCATTATTGTCATCTGTCTACAACAGACTGGACTTCAGCTGTTAAGCTACTACGACCACCGCAGCAGACGAGCCCGGTGGCGGAATTGTTATGCTACTTTCACACCAAGCTCGTTGGTTCAATTCCCACACATTTGTGAGCATGTACATAACTATTTGGCTTTCTCTAAGTGTTTTCAAAAGAGGTAGTACACATCAAAGCAACTCATCTGGGGAGGCACTCTCCACTACACAGATAACCTTAGCTAAATTACAAGTGGGTGGTTGTTATATTCCCGCGGTAGGGTTACCAGTAAGTTTCTAAGGAGTTGCTGTGCTAACAGCCTAGCAACGGGCGAGTTCATAGGCTACGGTAACCACTTAACATCAAGTGCGTCGTATGTTAATATTTTGTCGGACGTTGTATAAAAAATACCCAAGAGCAGGGTTGGATTCAGACGTTCAAAAAATTATTGTCTATAGAAATTAAAATTATATTATATAATTTATCTAAGATTATAGAAATAAAAAGCATTTTATATAATATATTAAATGCATTCCCTTGATTATTGCATCTTTTTTATTAAGCTGAAATGATAAAAAAAATCGTTTATAAAATTTGAATTGTTCAAATTGTAGTAAGTAAAGGTCTATGTGGTAAGTCACTCACTAAATATTGGTCCAGTCTCCCATACTGCCCTGTATTTTCGGTTTGTTTTTTTTTTCACTTTTCATTCTCCTCTCTCAATATGTCTCTTCTTTGGCTTTGGTTTAACTAGACATTCCTTCGTCCTCGCTTTCACTTATTATTATAACAAGTCAATCAATTGCGATCACCTAATATTTCAAAACATAATAAACAACTAGTCTACAAAACACACTAATCGTATATAATTAGCAAAACTCGTTAAATCACTACACTTTGAAAGTATTGCTATAATAGCTTATATGTCATCGTTTCGCTCGCACTCGCTCAACTCAACTGTCCTATTCCGTCAGAAGGACCGGTACAGTAATGCATTACCATAAATTAGGAAATAACGTGGAGAATAGTAGATAATCCCCGAGTTGGTTCGATGTTGCCATACATACAGAATTCCTTGAAAATTTCGAACAATAAATCAAGTCAATCAACTTGTAGAAAAATATAGTATTTTCGCGAAATTTTTTGACATTGAAATACTACATACTATGTATCATCAAAATATGATAAAAATAGTATAGCTATAATACGAAATCCAACCCTGTCCAGGAGCACGATATAAATACTAAAAAATATGCTAGGATTGACGTTGCTTAACATGCTTGTTTGCACAAACAGAAACACGTATCGACGCCTTCGAGCTCCTCAATATCTAATGACAGAAATTTGGCACTGACCTGAAATAGCCCATAATACTTTCTTCTCGGCGACTTCGTAACAAAGGCAGATGTATTTCTCTCGCTTTGTTGTTCAATTAAACACACCCCTGAAAATATGCAAAAAAATATATAATGAACAAACTATTTAAAAAGGGAAATTGCATAGACTTTACTGGAAACCCCCTAACAGAGGACATGACATGACATCCTACCGCCTAAGATGAAGAGAAATCAGACAAGATTTTGGATGCCGAAAGTCTCACTTTGGTTAAAATAAGTAGTAATATTCTTTAAGTCTATTGGTAAAACTCAAGAGGCTGTATCGTCTTAGCTGAAGATGATCATCGGGAGCGAGTGGCAGGGTTCAACATGCCTAGTTGTGGTTAACTTTGGAACTGAACATAATGATGAGCCACTTATACTTGTTTATTTTTAATGAACATCATCAGCTCTAAATCTGGATAACAAATAAAATGATCAAGAAAACAATCATCCTCAACTTGTTGAATCAAACATATCTTCTATTTATAACTTCACACCAAATCCCTTGCGGGGTAATCAGGGATAACCGTGCGCCACATGACTCGGTCCTTACACACCGCACCTTCTTCTTATACCTTCATAGCTTTTCGCCTTCTAATAAAACATGGTCAATTTGGTTATGGTAGTTAAGTTACGGCCTTCTTTGGCACCTACGAGTATATCATTCTACTGATGTAAAATTGCTGAGATGGTTCGGACACTTAGAAAGAATGGATAACAAAAGAGTTACGAAATAAGTATATCGAGCAAAAGTGAGTTGAGATATCGGTAGGGGCCACCCTAGACGCACTCATTTATATCAAATAGCTGATGTGCTGTGAAAAAACGAACCATGTCTGAAGATATTGATGATTGTGGAGTGGAGAGGCGAGAGAGGTATGGATCGATGCACTTGGCGTTCCATAGTCCATAGGGACAAACTGATTTTTTCTTCCTGCATTCCATCCAAATGTAAAAACCAACGGAGCATGCCTCACTTTCAGACTAACTCTGTCATGTCATCATCATTGCAAACGCGGTCTATAAGTGTTACGCCACAAATTTTGCGCAACGTTTACCTTTCGACAGCGTTTATCCTACTTTCATGTTCTCTGTCATACCCATATCTCGCCTCCACATAAACATATCTATACTAATATATAAAGCGGAAGAGTGTTTTTGTTTGAACGCGCTAATCTCTAGAACTACCAGACATGTTTGAAAATATCTTTTTGTATTTGATAGACCAATTCTTGATGAAGGCTATTCACCGTCATAATACAACGCTTAAAAGCCGAGAAAGAAAAGAAAGTAGGAAAAGCGACCCTTACGGGATATCGGGATACCCGCGTAAATCTTCTGCGCGGGGCGAAGTCGCGGGATTCAGCTAGTATTATGTAATGTTTCTGTTCATACATTTTTTTTTTAACTACTTACATTTCAGAAACGATCTATGGCGAAGAAGAACTGCCTAAAGAGAACCGTTGGTCTTTTTATTAAAATCGTCAGATTAATATTAATTTAAAATTCTTTTACATTTCTATTTATTACGGTGCGAGGTAAACAGGGGACGAATGAGTCGGGGAAGCCGAATGAAGCCCGCCGCTTTTCAATATCAAGGTTTAAGCGGCAAGAGAGGCCCCTGTAAATAGAAAGGCAAAAGAATTTTTAAAATACGCCTAGAAAATACGTATTGAAGAAGTCTAAATAGTTCATAAAAAGAATCCATTAACAGATATCATTATCAGATATCTTTTTATATTGTCAATTTATAAGTATCCCAATCAGCCTAACATCAGGTAAAATCAATAGCAAAAATCGGCCAAGTGCGAGTCGGACTCGCGCACCATGGGTTCCGTACCATTATCTATAAAAACAGCAAAAAAATCACGTTTGTTGTATGGGAGCCCCCTTAAATATTTATTTTATTCTATTTTTTAGTATTTGTTGTTATAGCGGCAATAGAAATACATCATCTGTGAAAATTTCAACTGTCTAGCTATCACGGTTCGAGAGATACAGCCTGGTGACAGACGGACGGACGGACGGACGGACGGACAGCGTAGCCTCAGCAATAGGGTTCCGTTTTACCCTTTGGGTACGGAACCCTAAAAAGGGAATTTTTGAAGGATTTCGTCGTATTTCTGTATCTAAAGTTTTAAATTTTGCTTGCATTGAATTAAATGTGAATAATAAAATACGGTCTATTAAATAAGTTCATAAGGCTTAATATATGTCATGAAGATACACGAGCGTATAAAAACGTGTGTGGGAAAGGCTCACCTTTAGTACAATAATGAATTTCAGCACTTTGGTACAATAAGGATGAAGGCAAGTGGTAAATTATAGTGTGTGAGTTATGTACAAAAATATTTGTGTCCATTGATATCATTGGTGCTTCTTTTATTGCAAGTGTCCATACGCTACGGTAACAGTTTATTGTCATGCTATGCTTCTTTGCCATCTTAGTGGAAAAAATATGGCCATGTTTCCGATTGGAATTACAACCAATTTAAAAGAGTTCCTAGAATTAATTAGTAACTACTATGACTAGTGTAATATAGCTCAGGGATATATTGTTTTCAGTTCCTTGGACACTTGAGCTCTTACATCCTTCTACTTTCCTGTTGTATATCTCTTTCGTGATTCGTTCTTCCTGCATTCTTTCTACACCTCTGAACCGACGGAGCATGCCTTTTTCTTATTTTAACACTGATTTAATGACCAAAATAATCCTGTACCTTATCTAGATCCTGTTCAGGCAATTTTAGAGCAACAAATATGGTGCAACCAACGACATATAACTCGTAGTAACAGAGTAAAGATAAATAAAGCAGAGAAAGCTGTTCCCACGTGATACCGAAAGAAGTCGTGAGACGTAGCTAGTTATTTAATAAAACCTTTATCACCTTTCATCATCCTAGGTAATAAAATGAATCAAATCGAAATTGATAAAAGTCCTTTTGCTCCCTTTTCTTACCAATAGCATTGTTTCAAATATCAGATCGTATATTCTACAAGGTTTGCAAAACGTAAAGCTTGGGTAATATAAATCGGACAGAACTGTATCATGGGCAGATGCAAGATGATTTTGCATTTTGACATAGAATTTTTGCCGTCAGATTTCCACGACCCAGAGAGAAAACCAGACCTTTCTTAGATTAGGTCACACGTTTTACGATATATATTTTCTATGTCCAAATGCTAAATTTTGACATAGAGCGTTTGCTGTCAGACTTCGACGACCCAGAGAGAAAACCAGACCTTTCTTAGATTAGGTCACACGTTTTACAATAATATATATTTTCAATGTCAAAATGCAAAATTTTGACATAGAGCGTGTGCCATCAGACTTCCACGACCCAGAGCGAAAACCAGACCTTTCTTAGATTAGGTCACACGTTTTACGATATATATTTTCAATGTCAAAATGCAAAATTTTGACATAGAGCGTGTGCCGTTAGACTTCCACGACCCAGAGCGAAAACCAGACCTTTCTTAGATTAGGTCACACGTTTTACGATATATATTTTCTATGTCAAAATGCAAAACTTTGACATAGAGCGTTTGCCGTCAGTCTTCCACGACTCAGAGCGAAAACCAGACCTTTCTTAGATTAGGTCACACGTTTTACGATATATATTTTCTATGTCAAAATGCAAAACTTTGACATAGAGCGTTTGCCGTCAGTCTTCCACGACCCAGAGCGAAAACCAGACCTTACTTAGATTAGGTCACACGTTTTACGAAATATATTTTCTATGTCAAAATGCAAAACTTTGACATAGAGCGTTTGCCGTCAGTCTTCCACGACCCAGTGAAAAAATCAGACCTTTCTTAGATTAGTTTTACGATATATAATTTTTGGATGTGCAGGTTTCCTCGCGATGTTGTCCGTCAGTTTTATTCGTCATTCGGCAGTGATAAATACAAGTATGTACAAAATTTTGTATCTGCCAGGATTCGAACAAGGGAAAATCGTTTAATAGGCTGGTTCTTTATCCACTAGACTATCACTGCTCTTCACCGAAACATATATTGGTACAAAAACTAACTCCTTTTTTTTCTTACAAAATAAGATGGGGTACTTCATTACTTATCTAACAACGTACATGCAAATACTTGTTATTTGTTATGTATATAGTTATAACCATGAGTTAACATTTAACCGTTTTAAACACTAATTTTAACACAACTTCTGGTGTAAGTGCAAAAGAAAATGAAAACTAAAAACGATCGAAAGAACATAATTTTTATTCAGGTGGTTAAAAAAAATTGTTTACAATTTATCCATCAATAATTATTTTCACAATAACCCTAGCTCACACATCTATTCTACGGATTTTGCGATTCGCTACCAAGATAAGATGAATGTGGCGTTCCTGTTTTAGAATTTCATGCCAAATCCGATGGATCTAAATTCATTTCAATACTAACCCTTCAAGAGTACCAAATAGTTACCGACTTGTAGCATGTCATTCTAACGAATAACATGCTACAGCGCCTTAGGATGCCTCGTGGAGAGGCGAAACACGTGTCGCAGCGATGACCAGGGCAGTCATGGCAGCAACGGTGGTGGATGCATGCGGTTTCTGTTCCAGATGTCGGAGGACCGCAGCAGCTGAGGTAGACACTACCGAAGCAGCCATGGCAGCGACCGCATGTTTGATCTACTAACGGTAGTAGGGGGGTGCAACTCGTCCGCATGAACTAATTGGTGACGGAAGCACACAAAGCAGGTTACATCAAATTGCACGTACTTTCAAGTGATGTTTATAATAGTTTCAACTATCTCCACTCTATCCTTTTGAGTTTATCAGTGTGTCTACAAATACATCACTGGGATCCGGGTGTGAGATTCAACATATATCTGATAAGTACAGATAACAATGTTATCATATAATTCAAGTACTTTAACCCTTGATTGGCGTTCTCATAACAACCAATATGCATTTAGTTACGTGTTAATTAGGTTAGTAATTTCGTTGTAGACCAGTAGTAGGCAAAATATAACTCTGCATAAATTCTTGCTTATATTCATATATTTCGTGTTTATTAGACCGCTCATAAGTTCTATTACAAATGAATATGCATTTAATTTTTATTAAGTATTGTAACCTTAATAAAACATATAAAGTACATGTGGAATTCTCAGCAAAAAAAATAATTCTATTCGAAATGGCCACCTTTAGCTTTGATACAGGCCTTCAATTTGGCCAAGAATCTATGGATTTGCACACTGTCTCCGTGGGAACAGGCTATGTCCTCTAAAACCAACCATAATTTGTAGTCTAAAGGGTTCAGATCTGGGCTTGACGAGGGCCAGTCTTCAGCTCTTATAAAATCCGGAACATTGCAGTTGGTTACGACCCAGGCTTGGGTAGTTCGTGCCTTGTGACCAGGTGCAGAGTTCTGCTGAAAAGTCCACGGTATATTTTTTTACAAATGTGTATTGCTGAGAGGTTTCAACACGATCCAAGATAGTCTCTTCATACACTTTAAATAAATAAGGTCGGAAAATTTACACAGCGCCATCTAGCCCCAAAGTAAGCTAAACTTGTGTTATGGTTTTTGTAAATAACTACATACTTATTATAAATAGAAAATAAACTTTAAACTGAAGTCTTCACTCCTTCTTCACTAAAATGAAGCTTTGCGACTCCTTGATAAGACGCTCTCCACCAAACCATTACAGACGCAGGATGATTGATGGCCACATGTACCTTTCCGACCACTTAGGCGACTTCTTTAGAACTGTGTGCGAACACTTTGTCATTTTGCTTGTTGTAGTGCTCTTCAATCGTGAAAATTTTTCATCAGTTAAAAGGATATTTCTGTGTATTTCACCTGCATATCGAGACAGAAGACGTTTTTATCGATCCACTCTCTTCAACTGTAGGGTGATTTTGGGCATGTTATTATCGACGATAAGCGCTGAGCTTCAGGTCTTGTTTTATTACACGCGAGTCCTAGTTCTACTCTTCGTTTCTCACGATAAGATTTTGACGTGATAACGTCTTATAAATCGATAAACGCCGACTGCATGCACGAAAAAGTGTCACGTTCCGCCTGTGCAAGCGAGAGCGCGGAACAAGCTATAGAGAGGCACAATCGGCCTAAGTATTCGGCTTGTGACGGATCTATCTCTCTTCCACTCCATGGGCCTAAGCGTCCGAGTAGAAGAGAGACAGCGGCAGTACACAACCTACATGTGAACTGTTTTGTCAACTGTTGAATGTTTTGTTATGACGTTATCACGTAAAATTATCGTCCGTAAATCGACTTTACAGCCAACCAATTTTTTTGTTTCCTACTGGGGTTTCGGTCAATTCTAGCTTTAACAGCATTAACAACCTTTCTTTCTGCACAAGTTTGTGGTGGATTAAGTTTCTGGATCGATTAGTTTGTCATATTAATTATGTACATATTGTGACCTCACCGAGGCTTCCACGAGACAGGCTCGTCCTAGTGTGGAAGCCACCAGATAAAATTAATTTACATTAGAAAGGAAAGAAAAGCATGTAAAATTACTATGAATTATTAAAATTATTATCTTATTAAATAAAGTCCATACCTTGAACGGGGGCACTTAAACACTATTATGTAACAAAACGTGTATATTTATTAAACATGTTATCAGTAATTGATATGAGTATACTCGGAACAAACAAACGCAAAGTCAATATTTGGTTACATTGTTAAATCTCCAAAGCAAATACATCAATATTGTGAAACGAATTGTTCATACAAGTGCAGTTAAAAAAATATAAAGATTTTACTCAACAGAATTGCTTTCCATGAAAAATTTTAAAGTATATTTTTTGAGCTTGGTGGCGCATTGGTTAGTGATTCGAACCCCGGCACCAGTCGGTTAATAGGCTTGTTTTTCATCCAGTAGGCTATCAATGTAATTATAGTATTTGGACGAACTCGATGGCGAAGTCATGATTGACGCGACTTTGACATCAACGCAATGCGAATGGATGATTACAATACATTAAGTTTCACTCGCGCGCAGCCACCTCTGCTGCTAACACAGCAACTCCTTAGGAGCTTAGTGGTGACTTCATTCGCACTCAGGAACACAAGAATCCTCTAGGGAGTTGTTATTTGGCTGCGGTTTTCTATGAGCTGAAGGTACTTCCACAGACGGGAAGCTTTGATGCGCGCTACCTCTCTTAAAAACACCCAGAGCAAGACATACAGCCAAATTCATCACACCAAGTCTGGGAAAGTACCTCCACCTCACAGAAAACCGCAGCCGTATAACAACTTCCTAGAGGATTGCCGTGTTAGCAGCAGAGGAAGCGTCGCGCGAGTTATACTTAATAATTACAAGCGTTCATAGGCAAGCGTAACCTAAGATGCTTTTATAGTTATAGATACGTCGTACACGCTCTAG
This sequence comes from Pyralis farinalis, assembly GCA_947507595.1. Classification (NCBI taxonomy): domain Eukaryota; kingdom Metazoa; phylum Arthropoda; class Insecta; order Lepidoptera; family Pyralidae; genus Pyralis; species Pyralis farinalis. The sequence goes on along the minus strand of OX382260.1, from coordinate 32,254,369 downwards.
AATGGCAATACGAAAATAAGGTAATTGCCCAACTCGCATTCAGTTGGCCACGCTCTAGCGTCGCGGCTGTACGTACTACACCACAAAGCATAAATGTCTCAAGATATTCATTTTGATTATTCACCTCTTTCTAACGACAGGTATTGTATATCATTTGTCTCTTTGTTAGAGCAAAGTGTCATAATAAATAACTGTACGTAGATATAGTACTACTTGTGCCATTTTAAAATACAATAATGTTGGTGTATAATGTGTCTACCTTTTGATACGTCTCTGAGCGTAACTGTTTTACATCAGGTAAAACGTATGCTTGTATGCCTCCCAACGTTGTATACAACGTTGTAAACAAAAACATATAATAATACTGATATGAATCATTTAAAAATAATTACGAGGAAAATGGCGACGGCGTGTCTTTTTTAATGGTACCTTTTCAACCTGAACCACGAACTCATCATTCACTATCATTGTTTGCGTCCTCATACATAATTATATATAGGTTTTATAATGGTTGTATAACAGTCATATAGGTGTATACTTTTAGTAGTCTTGCTCAATGCCATTTTGGCACACAAATATCACAGTAGAGAAATATGAGTTGTAGGATAACGTCGCAGTTACCCGACAATTAAATGTCTAGACGTCGGAAGTAATTATCTAGCCATGCCACCTCCACCAGATGGCCAGCCAGTTTGACGTCGTAAGGGTTGACATTCGTGCCAATGGGCTCACAGTAAGGGATATCGAAGACCGTGGAAGTTGGAAAGCGGATCTCGAACCAGCCTCCGAAGGGTGAGCTGATAATAATATAATAATGCGACAATAAAGTAAGTTTTGACGAACTCGGTGGTGCAGTGGTAAAATGCGCTGTTACGCTACTTTGACACGGTTCGATTTCCACACAGCACAAACATTTGTGAGCGTGACCATGTATGTTTGTTTTGGTCTGGGTGTTTTTAAGAGAGTTAGGGTGCATCAATGCTGCCCCTTTGGGCCTCACAGAAAACCGCAGCCAAATAACAACTCCCTAAAGGGTTGTTGTGTTCCTGCGTGTGAGTGAGGTCTCCAGTAAGCTCCTTAGAAATTTCTGTATTAGCAGCAGAGGTGGCATCGCGAGAGTGATACTTAAGGTATTTCAAGCATTTATAGGCTACGGCAACCACTTTACATCATGTGGGCCGTAAGCTTGTAGGCCTCCGTACGTTATAAGTTGTATAAAAAAAAAAGTTTCAATCTCAATAAATATTAAATCTGAAAAGATTCGGTAAAAATGACATTCAGGTTAGTTGGTATCACTGAAGATCATTTGTATCAAAATTGTTTTTCGTTTTCAAATTTATATTTTTGTTCTAAATCACTAACTTTAAAATCTAAATTATGCACTTAAATACACACATCAAAAGTGTCTAGGGATCAACATATATTTTTGCAATAACTTTTCTCCTGATTGATATTAATTAAAATTTTCTTTAAGGATTCATCAAATAAAGTGTTTTCGTTTGTCTACAGTAACGATAAACCAAGTCAACTTTGCATTAATAAAGAAATTTGCCATTTTCATAATAAAGGGATTTTTGACATTTGAACCACTAACATTAAAGTTCGAAAAAAAGACTGAAATAACAGTTTTCTTTAAAATTTTATTGGGTAACTTAAACAATTAATAATCCGTGTTTCTACCGCGAACACTAACAACACGTGGGAATGATAGAAGCTGGTTCCCGGCAACGTACTGTGGCTTTAGCTCTGAATACAAGTCAGAGTGTTATCAGTCGACTTTGGACACGTTACCGAAGCACTGGTACCGTGGCTGAGCGCCATGGAGGACGGTATCGCTGCACCACACGGAGACAAGACCGATACATTCAAATCACAACTCGAAGAGGTCCAACAATAACCGCCATGATGTTAGCCGTGACGCTTCATCACTCTTCAGGGAACTTAATTAGCGACCAAACAGTCAGAAACCGCTTGCATGAAGTGAACCTTCATTCCTGAAGACCGCTAAGGGTACCACCTATAGCAATGCACAATCGTAGGATTCGATATCAATGGGCTCTTGAACACAGAAATTGGGCAGAAGAACAATGGCGTTTCGTGTGCTTTTCTGATGAGTCTCGTTTTGGTATGAGACCGGATACAAGACGTATACGACACTGGAGAACCCCTGGACGCCAGCAGCGATTAAAATCCTGCCAGGAAGTCCATCCTTATAGTGGTGGATCCATCATGATATATTTGGATCGGCGGAAGAACTGAGTTGATTTGGATCAGAGGCAACCTCAACGCTCAAATTTATGCTGAGACGATTGTATCAGACGTCATCGTTCCTCTACAAGTGCAAATCGGTCCCTTATTTTAGTTAATGCATGATAATGCACGACCGCACACCGCAAGAGTTGTAAGACAGACTCTCGCCGCAGCTAACATCAATGTCATGCCCTGGCCTGCTCAGTCGCCAGACTTGAACCCGATTGAGCATGCATGGGATATGCTACAGAGAAGAGCTCTGCCGAATATGGAGGGTATCCAGTCGCAAGAAGACCTTTTTTTGTTGTTGCAACGAACATGGGCGGCCATTCCACAGCGTGATTTGGATGAACTCATTTTTAGTATGCCAAACCGATGTTCTTGTGTTGTTAGTGTTCGCGGTAGAAACACGGATTATTAATTGTTTAAGTTACCCAATAAAATTTTAAAGAAAACTGTTATTTCAGGATTTTTTTCGAACTTTAATGTTAGTGGTTCAAATGTCAAAAATCCCTTTATTATGAAAATGGCAAATTTCTTTATTAATGCAAAGGTGACTTGGTTTATCGTTACTGTAGACAAACGAAAACACTTTATTTGATGAATCCTTAAAGAAAATTTTAATTAATATCAATCAGGAGAAATAAATAAATAATAATAAATAAATATTGTCGGACAAATTACACAGCGCCATCTAGCCCCAAAGTAAGCGAAGCTTGTGTTATGGGTACTAGACAACTGATAAACATACGTAAATACATTTTTTTTTGTAAATACATACTTATTATACATAGAAAATACCCAGACCAAGACAAACAGACATGTTCATGCACACAAATGTTTGTACTGTGTGGGAATCGAACCCACGAGCGTTGGTGTCAAAGTAGCGTAACAACGCGTTTCACCACTGCGCCACCGAGCTCGTCGAAAAGTTATTGTAAAAATATATGTTGATCCCTAGACACTTTTGATGTGTGTATATACTCGTATATATGTCTTTTCTGTTTGTGAAGAGAAATAAACAAATACGTACTACCTTACGAATACCTTACGTATGCCTTCATTTTATTAGTTTAACCTTGATCATGTATCAATGTAGTTTTTACCGTTGTATATACATAATAGTAATTTACGGCCCTTGAGATTTAATACCTATTTGTAAATGATTTGCTGGAGACACTTGCGTGCTGTTTGTTGTTTGTAGATGACCTAAACCTGTTTTGCAAAATTGGTATATTCTCTGATTTCACTGAACTTTTCCAATAAGACATATCTAATGTATTTAATTGGAGTCAACTGAATCATTTGAAGTTTAATTTCACTAAATGCTCAGTGATTACGTTCAGCCGCGCACAAAATCCAGTTCAAGCTAACTACTTGTTGAGTAATGTACAAATCCTTACGGTAAACTCAACTAAAGACTTACGAGGTGTTATGTATGAAGATTTAACTATTAAGGATTAAATAATAACTGCTTGCACACATGCGTTTCGGTCTGTCTGTTTTGCACTAACGACATGTATACCACTTAAAAATATTCCAGCCATCTAAAGTTCCTTATAATGCTATAGTTCGCAGTAAAATGGAATCTAACGCAATTATATGGAATCCGCATGAAGTTACAAAACGCTCATGTTGGAGAAAATCAAAAAAAAAATATCCTATGGCTATACCAAAAGCAGTACGGGTTCTTTGTTTAGACAGTTTGTTTTTACTTGGTATGACTGGATACAACACATTAGAAGCAAGGCGAACAGTGGCACTAATGCAGTGTATATACCAACTTATACGAGGTCATAAAAATAATCCAACGGTTTTAGCTTCGATTTCCATGTTTGTTCCTGATAATTATTTGAGAAGAGGGCATCACGTTCTGTTCATCAGTCGATGGTGTAGAACGGAGATGGCTAGACAATCGCACCGGCACTCCATCTTCTAATAGACTAGATAGGCGATATCCCGAACTGGACTTCTTCCAATGTTCAGAAAATTTGTTCTACAGAGTGACAGTAAAACTTGTACAAAGTAACCAATAATAACTTTATAATAATAATAATTTTATATATTTTAATTGCTGTATGATCTATTTAATTGTTATATATTCAATTGACTCTCATATAATTATTATAGTTATGTATTAAATGTACTAATTTGCCCTGACAAAGCAAACTGGGTGAAACGGTAATGCTTGTAATGTGTGTGTTTATAATAAATAAATAAATAAATGTCTGCTGTCACGTAAAATATCAAGTATCAAAGTCACTTGGAAGTGGTCTAGTTTATTATATTATTAATGGGTAAGTCAGTTTGGAGCATACATGATGTTTTTATATAGATGTATTAAGAAATTATGTTTTTCTCTGAATTAGTGATTTCACAACTTGTAAAAAATAAAGCAACCAGCTCTTTTTTGTTATAAAACTATAATATAAAACCAGTTTCAATGTCAGCGACCTTTCCCAGAGCAAGTTATAAAACCATAACATTACATAAATCCTGTGAAAGTAGTTGAAATGACCGAGATACATAGTAGCAACTTTCGTCAAATTTCTAAAAGTGTTACTCCATTGCTGCGTGTGATGTGTACGCAAGGACTACAGAATAAACTACCTAATCCGGCTGTAAGTTCTGTTACAAATGAATATGCATTTATATTTTTATGCAGTAATGTAATCTTAATAAAACTTATATGTACATATTTATGGAAATCTCAGCAAAAAACAATAACAAAATCATTCTATTCGAAATGGCTTTTGGCTTTGATACTGGCCTTTAATCTGTCAGGCCACGAATATATGGATTTACGCACCGTTTCTATGGGAAATTTAGTCTATTTTATTTAATACCCTATGTGTGCCTCCCGACGTAGTACAGAAAAAAGCTAAGTCAACGCGTGTCGCGTGATCATGTGCACCAATGGAGTAGTGACGACGAAACTGAACCAACAGTCTCATTCCGGAGTTAAAGTAGCCCCAGAAAAAGAATTATTATTATTTTAGTCATTATTTTTCTAATTTCACGTAAAAAACTGCTAACAAATACTAACAAAAGAAACAATTAGGAATTCCCCGAGATCAACAAATTTGAAATGGCCAACGATGTCACAATTATGTTTTGTTATTATCTGAACCAGTCAAACGAGAAGCAAATCAACCATTTATTGCTCATTTAAAATAATGATTATGTAAGTATTGGTCTATTAATAGCGTATTTTACATAATTAAGACTAGCAAAGATAACATTTGACCTTCGTCTAAGTTTGTATATACCTGATTGTTAATATTTAATAAAAGAAATGGCACGGAAAATATACAATAATGTATGTAAAGCAAAATTTAAGTATTTTTAAATAGATAATGAGTTATGATAGGCATGTGGATAAAGTTCAATGTTCAAAAGATACATCAAAAATACTCTATGTAAGAAGGGTTATTATAGAATCGATGAATATCTAACTGACAGAGATGTATGGAAATGATTCAGCACATGAATTAATATAACTTTAATTGTACCACTTGATATCACTATATGTACACTCATATCATTATATTTATTGTAATATGTATAAGAGGATTTGGAAAAAAAAGACCTATATTGGCAAGTTTCTTTTTGGCATTTCTTCTTCGCCAATAGCCATTTGAAATGCTGGTAGACTAAAAAAGAGAAAAACTTAAAAATAAATGATAAGATATAATATTGAAAATGTAAGACGTGTCTAAGTGCCCGTGTCTAAGTGCGGGGGTCTAAAGGAAAATAAAGAATTTTAAGCGACTGGTCCGTTATTCAAATCTTGACCTATGTCACCTATCACTAAATAGGTGTTTTCGGATATATACGGAAAATATCGGGAGAAAACCAGCTCGTATAAGAAATTATACTTCGGTTGACCTAACCTTTTTTTTATACCACTAAGGTGGCGATCAATCATACGGCCTGAATCATACACCAGCGGCGTCACTCATAGTTGCCGACCCTAGAGCCAGTCTGGTTTTCTCTCTGGGTTATGGAAGTCTGACGGTAGTCGCTACATATAAAAATCTAAATCTTCGCTAAATTTTTAAGCTTAGGTATCGAACCCCGCCCGTCTAGAAGAACGCAAAATACTACTAGAAGAACGCAAAATTGGGCTATGTATAACAGATAGATACATAGTTTTTGGAGCTCGAATTTGTATAAGAAACCCTAGAGCGTGAGTTCCAATCAGGCTTGACTTCGAAGTTAATTAGATTGGCTCAAATTTGGGTCAGATTTAGATAAAGTAGGGTTATGTTTGGGAGAAATTGGAGAAAAGAAGGATGATATTTCTAGCTAATGGAATGAATGGACGATTTTTTTATTCCGTTCACGTCGGATTAGATAAGTTATCATATTCTTTCGTTTTTAGTTAGTTCGTAACGCTTCAAGGTTTCTGTCGCTTTAACTGTATATAATTGCTAATAACCAAAACCGAAGTCAGCATCATAAAATCCTGAACCTTCTTCTCCGTAGGCGCTAGGCCCCGAGCGAAGTTTTAGCAAATCATCAAACATCCTTCACAAACTAATTGAATTAGGGAGCGCACTCAACCCTCGTCACGCGAGCTCGTCTCCAACTAGCTCGAATTGGTTTTTTATCTCATCATTATGGCATATATGTCTTCATGAGTTGGATGGGTGCACATGTCTGTATGAGGAAATACTCTATTTGATATAGCTACTATGATGTTACTATTAGGTCACTTTAGGTAACCTAACCTAAGTAAGGTTTGGAACATATTTAAGGGACTGACTATCAACATTACAGTCATCCTCACGTGCACATGGTGCACTCTGGTAAATGACGAATGCGGTTTCGGTATAAAAGGCATTCCGAATGGAAAGACAATAGTAAAATATCAACTTCCATAAGGACTATTATGTTTTTGCAAGTAAGTGAGGTTACTGATAAGGATCAATGGAGTTGCAGCTATAGTAGCGGGGAAGGCAATCGCAGGCGATATTCGTTATATTGCGAGGTTACGACGAGCTTGGTGGCGCAATATTTAGTAACGTTAGTTTGACACCAACGATCGTGAGTTCGATTCACGTGACAATTCACGTGAGCCAAATCCCTTGCAGGGTAGGCAGAGAGATCCGAGTCCTTACACACTACACACGCATCTTTAAAATTCATTGCTATTCTCATGCCCGCTCGCCGGTTTCTAAGGCTCCTGACATCACCTTCTGATAAAACATGATCAATTTGGTCATGGTGCTTTCGCGTTGTATATCTGTTTCGTAAGTCTTTTCTCCTGCATTCTTTCTGCATGCCCGTACCAACGCAACATGCATCTTCTTATCTATAGAGTGTCGGTGTTAACAATACATATAATTATTACCACCGACACTCTTATTCAGATCAGCTCTGTTTCTAACATTGCAAATACGGTCTACAAGCGTAACGCCTTTTCAAGAACACCGTTCCTATATGAAATTTATATGTTTGTCTGTGAGGGGTTGTCTGTGTGTGCGTTTTTTCGTATATTCGAATTTTGACTTCAGATTCGCATTTAGCATAAAAAGTAGAATAGGAATGTTCAGGAATACCGTTCCTATCTCTTAAGCAACATGGCCAAAATGGCTGACAAATTAAAAAAAAAATGAATTGTTATATATTTGACGAGCCAGGTGTTCCTCTGGCAATGCAAGCTTGCGCATTCTCAACTGGTTTATTTTGAAATATCCATTTATTTACAATCCGAAAATTCCCCATCAATTCACTTCATGAATCCCCAATTTGTTTCTGTCAAAGATTGTGAACGTAAAAGGCCAGTTATACCGCTTGTAGTTGGAATTTAGTTACTATTACATGCGCCATAGAAACCGCACAAAGGTCAAACTGTCAAGCTAAATGTGATTTTAACTGTATAATGATTTTCAGTTAATTGTTATTCGTATATCCATAGTTTAAAGCAAGTAGGTAGTATTGTGACGGTTAAAATACTGTGTAACATTATTTTTGATTGACAGAGCAGTGATAGTCCAAGGGATACTGACCACCTAGTCACCAGTTCAAATCCTGGCGAGGACATGTACCACTAAATTCATGTTTTCGCATTTAAGTATGTACATATTTATCACTTAATCAGCGGTGAAGGAATACACCGTGAGGAAACCAACACGTCCAAGTAATTATATTTCGAAAGACGTGTGAACTAACCTAAGAAAGATCTGGTTTTCCCGGTGAGTTCTGGAGGTCTGACGGCAGTCGTTCCATGTAAAAATCAGTGTCCTTACCAAATCTTTAGGCTTAGGTAGCGGATTCGCCAATCCTAATGGATAGGAGACGGGATACGGAATGAAGAAAGAAAATTATAGTCACTACCCTTTTCAACTTAACAACCTTTTCTTTTAATTATGGTAATTTAGACAAAATAATTAATTGTAGTTTCGGATCTTAGACTCCATTATATTCTATTTTATAACTTCACGACAAATCCCATGCGGGGTACGCAGAGAGAGCCGAGCGCCACGTGACCTGATCCCATACCTCACTCGCTTCTTTAACATTCATTGCTCTTCTCATGCACGCTCGCCGGTTTCTAGGGCTCCTGACATCACCTTCTGATAGAACACGACCAATTTGGTCATGGTAGGTAAGTCTTGGCCTTCCTCGGCTCCTACATCCTTCCACTTTTACATTAAATGCTGCGTAGAAACCATATAAAGGTCAAACTGTTAAGCTTAATGTTATTTTAGCTGTATTTAATTAATTGTTATTCGTAGGTATGTACAGTTTAAAATAAGTAGGTGGTACTGTATCGGCTAAAATATTGTACAACATTATTTATGACTATCACCGCGACTTCGTCCGCGCGGAATAGTTATTTTTTTATTATTTATTTATATTAATAAAAATAAATAAAATTCTAAAATAAAAGTAGCCTAAGTTACTCCTTATTTCATCAGCTATCTGCCAGTGAAAGTCCCGTCAAAATCGGTCCAGCTATTTCAGACATTAGCCAGAACAAACAGACAGACAATCAAATAATTGTAAAAAAAAATATTTTGGTATATGTACCGTGTATACATCCATAAGCATTTAATAGAAAGCGGTTATTTCAATATTACAAACAGACACTCCAATTTTATTTATGTGTATAGATGTATATAGTTGACAACTATATCGATCACATGAGATAACAAATAAAATGGATCTGATAAAATCAAAATGTGTATATATGTATATCTTCACGCCAGGTACCTTGCGGGGTAGGCAGAGATGACCGAGTGACAAATGGCGATCCTTACACACTTCACTCGCTTCATAACGTTCATTCATGCACTACACATTTCCATTTTCGCATTGTATATCTACTTAGTCATTCTCTCATCCTTTCTTTCTACATGTACGAACCAACGGAGCATGCATTTTCTTATCTTAACACCGACAAGTTGAAAGCAAAATAGTCTCTAAATATTCACATACATATTATCACGCCTGTCTCCCATTGGGGTAGGCAGAGACTATGTAACGCCAGGTGCACCAATCCAAACATACGTCACTCACTTACAAATATTTCTATACAAGTATTTCTATACACCATACGTGTACGAGCTCCGTGGCGCAGTGGATGGTAACGCTGATTAGACACGAACGCTCGTGAGTTCAATTCCCACACAGGGCAAACATTTGTGTGCGCGAACATGTCTGTTTGTTTTGGCCTGGGTAGTTTTAGAAAGGTAAGACACATCAAAACAGCCCGTTAGGAGAAGTACCTCCACTTCACAAAAAAATCGCAGCCCAATAACAACTTCCGGGAGGGTTGTTGTGTTCGTGCGTATGAGTGAGGTCACCAGTAAGCTCATAAGGAGTTGCTGTGTTAGCAGCAGATGTGGCATCGCGCGAGGACTACTTAATGTATTGCAAGTGTTCATAGGCTACGGTAACCGCTTTACATCAGTTGGCCCGTATGATTGTATGCCACCCGACGTTTAATAAAAAGAAAATAATCCTTAAGACAACCTTAACCTGCTTACCTAAACCTTAATTCAGCTCTATTGCTTTAGCAGTTCCAGAGAAAATTAAGCATAACATTCGATAATACAGTTGTCTGGTGGGATTTCCCCTCTGCTTTGTGGAGGTCAAACGGCAGTCGCTCCATGCAAGACCAAGACTGAGAGCGCAATACCAAGACCAAGACCTGGTGTATTGACGTAAGACCAAGACTGGCTTAAGTCTCGTCTTGTTCTTGCAATGGGCAACACTACTCCAAAATCAGTATCTTGGCCAAATCCTAAAGCTTATGTAGCGGACCCCAGCAATCGTATTGTATTAGGAAACTGGATAACGCTGAGAAGAAAAGATTTGATAATATTCAAATTTCGACTTTTGAGACAATCACTTTAAAAAAAAATCTCATTTAATCATCGTAGCATAGAAACTAAAAGACAGTCTAACACAAACATTGTGATAACCTGACAAACAAACAAATGCATGATATTAGTCGAACTGCTGCTAAAGCCTTCCTTTCCGGCAGTTCATAATAACTGTAACTGGTTAGCATAAGCCGGGCCTTGAATTTGTTTGCAGCCCGACGTATACCACCAGAAAGCCTGTGCAAAGTCCACATGTTAAACTCTACCACTACATTACTTGCAAATACTCTATTCTATTGTCTCAAAAAAAGTAAAAATAAATGTACACAAATATACAAAGCGAAAGAGTTACTTTGTTTGTTTGAACGCGCTAATATCTGAAACTACCGGATAATCGGATGTTAAAAATTACTGCTTGCTTTTGAGAGCCCAATTCTTGATTAAGGTTATAGTCTATTCAACATCATGATACAACTCTTAGAAGCCGAGAAGGAAGTAAGGAATAGCCGTTCCCACGGGATACTGGGATAGGCGTCGCTAACGAAATCGCGCGATGCATCTAGTATAGGTAATATAAATGGCAATGAATAAAATCTATTGGCGAAAACGCTAGAGCTACAATATGCCGGCAAACAATAATAATTATTATTCACACAATAATTCCCACAAACTCACAGTTGCTCATAAACGTCCTATCGTATCCGTTTTTCAGCAGTTCGCGGGTCAACTGACAGCGGGTAAATACTCGGCACTGTATACAGCATGATAATGCTAAAACTAAAACAACTTGCGCCAAACTACCGCGCTTCATGGCGTCCAAACGTGTACTGACGATTATCACGCGCGCCCATTCAAAACATTGCGCCCGCGCATCTATTGTCGTAGCGTTATCAAATTTGTAGAATTATGTTAATGATTTTCAATGTTACTTTTTATCTTTACTTATTGCCTAGAATAGGTAATTATTTTTATGTGATTAGTTACGGTAAGTGGTATATTGATAATAGGGTGAGAAATTGCACCCAAGATATTTTGGTGTAGTTTTTTTTTTATACTACGTCGGGAGTCATCCAAGCATACGGCCCACCTGATGTAAAGCGGGTACGGTAGCCTATTAACGCTTGCGATATATTAAGTATCACTCGCACGATGCTTCCTCTGCTGCTTATACAGCAACTCCTTGGAAGCTTACTGGTGACCTCACTCACACGCAGGAACACAACAACCTCTAGGGAGTTGGTATTTGGCTAAGGTTTTCTGTGAGGTGGAGGTACTTCCCGAGACGGGTTTCTTTGATGCGCCCTACCTCTCTTAAAACATCCAGACCAAGATAAACACACATGCTCATGCACACAAATGTTTGCCTTGTGTGGGTATCGAACCCACGAGCGTTGGTGTCAAAGGCGTCATTTACGACTGAGCCACCGAGCTCCTCGAAGTCGTGGTCGTAGTGTAGCTAGAAACCAAGAAACTAAACGAACTAAAATGTTGTATTTTAGCGGCAAAATACCTCGGCGATTCGAGTCTATTGACCAATGGAACACTATTTCAAGCAATAAGCAGATAAATTGTATGTATGTATTGATCCGCAGCGATAAATTGAGTTATTAGGTAATGTTGGTTTCGGCGGCTCTCAATATGTTATTTCCCTACAAGTGTTATTCTTACGATCAACGTCTACAGCACCTGATGATGCCTCGTGGAGAGGCGAAACACGTGTCGCAGCGACGACCAGGCCAGTCGTGGCAGCGGCGGTGGTGGGGGCATGCGATTTCTGTTCCAGATGGCGGACGACCGCAGCAGCCGAGGCAGAGACTACCGGAGCAGCCGTGGCAGCGTCGGCATGTTGCATCTACTAACGGTAGTGGGTGGGTGCCGGCCGGCGCTAGGCCGCATAAACTATTTGGTGGCGGAAGCACACAAAGCAGGTTAGATCAAATTGCATGTAAATTTGACTTACGCAAAATAACGCCTGTCTATTAACTAATAATTTTGTTATTTGGATTTGGTTTTGTCGGCTCTCAATATGCCATTCCCCTCATGACTGTAGCAAATGAGGACGCCAATTTTCTAGGGTCCTATCGATCACTTATCCCTAGTTAAATGCACTAATTTTTATTTTATTTATTAGGAAATAATAACTTTGTTTGGATTACCCAAAATTGTATTGTTCGTAGAACAGAACAAAAGCGGAAACATCAAACACATTTTACATTTGTTAGTTCAAGACTCCCATCGATGTTGCCGTATATTATCTCAAACGAGTTTCTCGATTTTTAAACTTCTTCTTTTAAATACACGTAAGTAGTGAAAATGTACATGAAGAATTATCAATTGTCACCGAAGTACACGTCTTATGTAGATATGAGTTTTGCGCAATAAATGGTAGATTGTGTTATATTAGTACTAACAATTATTTTCATATTTGCATGCTATTTTCTTTAATAGTACAATAAAGATTTTACAAATAAATATACGAACAAAGTATTTATCAATTTTATTTTGTTATACAGTTAGAAACGTAAAAGTAAATACGTGCATAATTCGGCAGGACTTATCTCAATGGAAATCTCGTTCGGTCAGTCATAGAGGACCTGTAAGAAGATTATAAAGAATATGAGAGGTAACATACGCTCGAAGATAAATAAATAGATAAAAGTACATATGATAATTATTTAAAATACAAAGATTTTGAGCTCGGTGGCACAATGGTTAGTAAAGCTACTTAACATTAATGCTCATGGGTTCGATTTCCACACAGGAATAACATTTATGTGCATGAACATGTCTGTTTGTATTACTATGGGCGTTTTTTTTTTTAAGAGAGTTAGGTTTTAAATCAGCCCTTTTGGGGAAGTACCACTACCTCACCGAAAATCGAAGCCAAATAACAACTCTCTAGAGGGTTGTTCATACGAGTTAGTGAGGACAACCAGTAAGCTCCTGAGGAGTAACTATTAGTATTGGTGGCATCGCGCAAGTGATACTTATTGTGTTACAAGCGTTGATACGCTTTATATAAGGTAACCGCTTTAATTTAGGAGGGCCGTACACTTGTATGTCTTCCGAGGTAGTATAAAAAAAGATAAAAGTATTTATGAAAATTTGACGAGCTCGATGGCGCAATGGTGGAACGCGCTGCTAAACTACTTTGACCAACGCTCGTGTGTTCGATTCCCACACAATACAAACATTTGTGTGCATGAACATGTCTGTTTGTATTGTCTTAGGTTTTCGCGATTGTTACACATTGAACTAAGTAGTCAGGTTCAACAAAATTAATAAAACACGCGATACTTCCGTTGAAAATTGTTTAATTCAATGTCTGTTTGTATTGGTCTGGGTATTTTCTATGTATAATAAGTATGTATTTACAAAAAAAATGTATTTACGTATCTATGTTTATCAGTTGTCTAGTACCCATAACACAAGCTTCGCTTACTTTGGGGCTAGGTGGCGCTGTGTAATTTGTCCAACAATATTTATTTATTTATTTATATGAAAGTGATTTAGAATAGAAAGAAAACATAAAAGAAGCTTCGATTTCATTATTTTCCTAAAAATCTACAAAGATTTGATGAGAAGTTTGACTTTTACGACTTCAGAATAGGTTGATATCTCAATCAATACGTGAAAAACATACCGTCCGGTAAGTGATACTCGTACTTGATATATGTACTCGTAGTTACGATGACAAATGTGTTTGAAATGTAAGTAACACAGCAACTGCTCATAAGTTTATCTTATCTCATCGGACCACTATCTCATCAGAATTCATGTGCTCTCCGCTAAGTATGAATCACAAAGGTGTCGGATAACATCCTGTATGGCGCCAAAAGTTAAGAGACTGGGGTGGATTGCGTGAATTAAAAGTATCTTACCCATGGCTGCTTTTTACAAAAGGCGATTTTGGAAGGCAGGCAATTTAATTTATACTAATGTGTGTGATTCCGCTACCGGTTACTCAGCTACCGATTACCGGTTATTCAGCAAAAGCGCCGATCAGCACCCACCCACTTCATACCATTACTGCTATGGTTGCTTTGGTTTTCTCTGCCCCGGTTGCAAAGGTTGTCTTTGCGATAGCCTGTATCTGTAACGTACGACGCATACGGCCGTTATCGCTGTTGTGGTCATCTCTGCGTATTTTTAGCACTTGTGAAAGAAAACAAATGCTCCAGTTTGCCAGCTTGCCGCCAGTTTGCCACCCCCAGCACCTGTAGTGTATCTACCTTCGTAAAAGCATATTGCACGCTTTTAAAAATTTCCTTGATCTTAAAATGGATTTGCAATTGGTTTAGCTTCAATTTATATAATCCGGGACTTAAGGCGTAATTTAGGTAAAAATATAACAGAACAACTAACCCAAAAAGGTCTGATTTTCTCGCTGTCAGTATCGCTGTCAAATCCTTTAGATTAGGAAGCGGGTCCCGCCAACCTAATGGATTAGGAAAGGGGCTGACGCTAGGAAGAAAAAAGTAATAGTACCTATTACCCATTAATCATAAAGTTTAACCCTACGTGAATAATATAGTATAAACAAATCTATCATATACATTTTTACGTAAACAAACCTTGTTTACGCTTTCCAGCAGTGGAATCACCGGCAGCCCTGTATGGTACAAATACCTACGCATTGAATAATATCAATTACTATCTTTAATTATATTTACGAATAAACAGACTACTTATATTAACAAAATTTCAGATCAAGACGTAATAATGTATTATTATTATATCGATGAAATACTCACTAATTCACTGAAACGGCGAAATTAAAATATTTACCTACATTGCAAATAAATAACACATTATACAACTAAACCATCCATCATGCACGCGTATGGCAAAGGCACTAATAGAATACTCGGCCTCTCAAGTCACTCTAGAACGACTCTCACGTATCAATAGCAGCTGTGGCCAATAAGGCTTAAGCCATAAGAAGAAAGAAAGAAAGAAAGTCATTTATTTGTACATCACACAACACTGTACAATATATACGTAAGTATGTTGTAAAGTTAATTAGACACAAAATCAAGACAAATATGCCAAAATACATAAAACAAACTAATGATAACAGCTAACAGTATTATGCGATGTTACAAATTGGTCTCGGCTCAGTATATTGTCAAAGCCTGTGTGACAGACCCGACACTGATTTTCAGCCGAAACTAGTTTTTTGTGACACCACGGACGCAGCAAACAAAACACTATGTACTAATGAAATAATACATGAAGAGATTAAATTAAAAAAGTATCAAATACTCATAAATACCCTATTTCACAACATGTTATTTTTAATACCAAAATTACAGACTTTTAAGGATTATACTCGTACCTAAGAGACTTCTAATAAGATCCATTCGAACCAAGTGAGTCCGAGATAAATCAATCAATCCACAGACAGACTGGGAACAGCGTTGCTTAACTTTCTGAATAAACTAACACTTGCAATGACGTCATCGAACTCCATGTAGTACAAAGAAATACCCTACTTTGGAAAATCGGGTGTGCTAAATATTGCCCAATACTTAATGGTGGAGTACTCCAAGGTGGAGGAATGAGTCTGATAAAATCAATTTAAATTGCTTAAGATCTTTTTATACAAATCTCTCTTTATAGGCTAACGCATATTTTTAGGCAGTTTTGAATGGAATCAAACCCATCAATTTATTACAGTACACAATTTATATGATATAAAAGCTTGTCACGAGCTTTACTTGTTTACACAGAAATATGCCTATTTTATAAAAAATGCATGCTTTTTTCTCAGATTTAGTTACGTTACATTCAACTTACGTAATTATTACGTTCTTGTTTACATAAATCTCGTGACAAGCTTTCATGTCAGGTAAACTGTATAAAGTATGTATGTGATCTATAGTGCTAAAGCTTTTTTGGAATCCGACTTGTTCGGGACGCTAGATCAAGTCTGCGTGCGAGACTTTTTGTGGTAATTCTTGACAACAGTACATAAACGCGGCTCAGAATTGATACGACGATGACGGCCTATATAGTTCTTCAAAAGGGTCTTATCAACCTTTTTGAAGAACAACATGACCAGACCTGCTCCACGCTTCCGGTGTACACCGGAGTGTATGACGGCATAGAATAGCCTCTGAAGGACTAGAAAGAAAGAAAGAAAAACATTTATTCGTACACAACACAACACTGAACAACAATATATACACAGCAAAACATATATACAAAACTAAGCATAAAATAACATAACAAATATAAACATAACAAACAATGTTGTGCGATGTAACCAAAACTACAAGTATCGGCTTTCCGTCCGCTTTCAGAAGCTCCACCGCAATTCCGCTCACGCAGTCCTTTCCCATTTTAAGCAGTTTGAGAGCCATACGAATCTCTTACAGACTGATATCCGAGTTGACTGGTCGTTTGGCGTTAATTTGGTACAGTCTAGTTCTTCAATAAGAACCCTCTAGTAATTTGACTCTACTTAAGGCCACGTACGCTTGACCAGCAGCAGAGAGCTTTGAGCCTAAATAGACAACGGCTTCTCGACAGTACTACCTTGCATTTTGTGTACTGTGCAAGCCTAACATGATTGTTACGGACTGGCCGTAAAACTATATTGTATACTTTTTCTAAATTTTGATGTATTTTTAAAGTTTGTCATTCTCGTTTGATCTTCACTTTTTGTTTGTTGCATATACATTCTGTGTACTAAGTATCGGGAATTTGTCAATAAAACAAAAAATACAAATTATTCATCTAAATTTATTTTATCGCCTTCAAAGTAGGCCCCATCGCTTGCAATACAACATCTCCACCGCTTCACCCAGTCTTCCATACATTTTTCATAGGCTATTTGCGGTATGGCCTTTAGCTCATTCAGCGAATTTTCTTTTATGGCTTCTATCGACTCAAAACGTTTTTCTCGAAGTGGTAATTTTAACTTGGGAAATAAAAAAAAGTCAGACGGAGCCATATCAGGTGAATACGGTGCTTGGTCGAGAACTTTTGTTGAATTTTTCGCTAAAAACTCTTTCACTATAATGGCTGTGTGTGATGGTGCATTATCATGGTGCAGCATCCATGAGTTGTGTTGCCACAAATCTGGACGTTTTCGGCGGATACTCTCACGCAAACGCTTCATGACGCCTAAATAATATTCTTTATTCACTGTTTCTCCCTCTGGAAGGAATTCGGAGTGAACCACACCACGGTAGTCAAAAAAAACTGTCAGCATCACCTTGATTTTGGAGCGACTTTGCCGCGGTTTTTTGGGTTTCGGCTCGTTTTCGAGACGCCATTCTGAAGACTGTTGGCTTGTTTGCATGTCGTACTCATAAACCCATGTCTCGTCGCCAGTTATTATACGTTTCATAAAGGTCGGATCCGTAGAAGCTCGGGAAACCATGTCTTCAGCGACATGCTTTCGCTGCGCTTTTTGAACAAAATTGAGCTCTTTTGGAACTAGTCGAGCGGCGACGCGTTTCATGCCTAAAATGTCAATGAGAATGTTGTGGACGGACTTAAAAGATATGTTCACCTCACTAGCCAACTCTCTCAGACTCATACGTCGATTTTCGAGCACTAGCTTCTTGATTCTGTCGATGTTTTCTCTGGTCGTAGCGGTTGAAGGTCTACCAGAACGAGGCAAGTCTACTACTACTTCTCGGCCTTCTTTAAAAGCCTTATACCATTCATAAGCCCTTGTTTTCGATATACACGATTCGCCGTAGGTATTTCGCAACATTTTTAGTGATTCACCACATGAAATATCATTTGAAACACAAAATTTAAGGCACACTCTTTGTTCAACAATATTTTCCATTGTAAAAATCGCCGAGGACTCAAAACTATGACCAACAAAAAGTGTAGTTTAAAACAAATTAAATGACAGATCCCGCTCAAATTTTGCGCGCTAAATCAGTACAGTGCTACCAACATGCAGTAAAAAAATTAGAACGACCTCTTTTACGCGGGTCTTTTTATTGACATATTCCCGATACTTTTTACACAGAGTAGTATATTAAATGACCCATTTTCCACCGAAAGAACCTGGTTTTCTTCCTTTACAGTTCACTCATTAACAATGATATAATTGGCAACATCTTTCGTTCAGCTGTACCATGACTATATTTTGCCGGAAATTGTACAGACTTGGGTTGAATAAGGTGAACACAATCTTCATTGAAGTCTATATCGTATTGTTCTCAGAAAATCCTTCAATTTGATACCCATAATATGGAAGTGCACAAAAAATAACTAGGATGCAATCTTAGGCGGTCCACCATAATGAATTTAGAGGAAATTAATTTTATTTTTATTATTCTTCTCAGCGAACCCTTTCATTTGATATCTATATTATGGGAGTGCACAAAATTATTAATCCGCCATCTTTGGCGGTTCGCCATATTGTACGAGTATTTAGAGTAAAGTATCGTCACCAGTAAACTCTTAAGAAGTCACTGGTTAGCTGCAGAGGAGGCATCGCGCGAGTGATACTTAATGTATTACAAGCGTTCATAGGCTACGGTAACCGCTTTACATCAAGTGGACATGCTTGTATGCCTTCCGACGTTGTATAAAAAAAAGAAGTGTGAATCAATTTCCAGCAAATACTTTATCAGTATACCATGTCAACAAGATATTGATGAAAAACGGTCGCATTTGTATTTTTCCATCAGGACAATAGTCGAATGCACTTACCCTTAGCCATGACCAAAATCCATGAGGTGTACCATTATTGCTTTTCAAATTATTTAACACACCATAAGAATTTTTTGCTCTTAAATTAGAAAAAAAGTGGTAAAATCCCACTGTATAACGACTAGTCTATGAACCAACAATTCCTGGTTCAAATCCTGATGTATAAATATCAGCAATACAACGAATATAAGTCGATATAATGATATCGAAATAATCTGATAATACATACATTCGTCACCTTAGCGATATAAAGAAATAAATAAAACAAAAATTAAAAGGTTAATCTTTTATTTAAGAATCAGCGACTCATAAATTATTATTTACACGATTTTACGATTTATACTAATTAAAGCAAGGCCAAAGTACTTCGTCACAGACATGGCGGCTTCAAAATTACATATTATAAAGCTCAGTTACCTTATAACGCGTGTTATAAAATTTTAAAAACGAAAACTACAATATAACAATAATCCCTTAGAGTATAAATACAAACGGAGCGGATGATTTAAATGTGTGCAGAGACAAAACTATTCATGCAACATCTAATTGATTTCGCATGTGCATCCCTCCATTCTTCTCTTTACGCTTGAATTGGTCGCATATAAAATGTCAATAATACATGACGTACGAATAACTTCGTCTATTTCAACGACGAACGAATGTCTACACTTAAAAGCCACTGATTTAGTTAATTTATTGGTACATTTTTTTGCGGTGATTAAAAAACATATAATCGAATAACGTCTGACGTAATTATTATGGTGTTCATAATAATTTCGTGTTAATATTCGAGTTAGTTGCAAATAAACTTTGTTTAATCAAGTATACTTCTATTTCTAAAAACTATCAATAAAATCAAACAAGATGTACGGTAGATTTCTTTTTGTAGACTAATAAATATGTAACCGTATATTTTTAGAAAAATATATTTAAATTGTCACTAAGTTGAATATTTTTGTAAAATAACATAAAAATACTTTTATATCATAAAGTTCTTTAGCAAAGAACAAGGTAAGTACTTATACTACTCTGTGTAAAAAGTATCGGGAATATGTCAATAAAAAGACCCGCGTAAAAGAGGTCGTTCTAATTTTTTTACTGCATGTTGGTAGCACTGTACTGATTTAGCGCGCAAAATTTGAGCGGGATCTGTCATTTAATTTGTTTTAAACTACACTTTTTGTTGGTCATAGTTTTGAGTCCTCGGCGATTTTTACAATGGAAAATATTGTTGAACAAAGAGTGTGCCTTAAATTTTGTGTTTCAAATGATATTTCATGTGGTGAATCACTAAAAATGTTGCGAAATACCTACGGCGAATCGTGTATATCGAAAACAAGGGCTTATGAATGGTATAAGGCTTTTAAAGAAGGCCGAGAAGTAGTAGTAGACTTGCCTCGTTCTGGTAGACCTTCAACCGCTACGACCAGAGAAAACATCGACAGAATCAAGAAGCTAGTGCTCGAAAATCGACGTATGAGTCTGAGAGAGTTGGCTAGTGAGGTGAACATATCTTTTAAGTCCGTCCACAACATTCTCATTGAC
This sequence comes from Pyralis farinalis, assembly GCA_947507595.1. Classification (NCBI taxonomy): domain Eukaryota; kingdom Metazoa; phylum Arthropoda; class Insecta; order Lepidoptera; family Pyralidae; genus Pyralis; species Pyralis farinalis. The sequence continues at coordinate 32,233,553 of OX382260.1, read as the reverse complement.
ATTTTAGGCATGAAACGCGTCGCCGCTCGACTAGTTCCAAAAGAGCTCAATTTTGTTCAAAAAGCGCAGCGAAAGCATGTCGCTGAAGACATGGTTTCCCGAGCTTCTACGGATCCGACCTTTATGAAACGTATAATAACTGGCGACGAGACATGGGTTTATGAGTACGACATGCAAACAAGCCAACAGTCTTCAGAATGGCGTCTCGAAAACGAGCCGAAACCCAAAAAACCGCGGCAAAGTCGCTCCAAAATCAAGGTGATGCTGACTGTTTTTTTTGACTACCGTGGTGTGGTTCACTCCGAATTCCTTCCAGAGGGAGAAACAGTGAATAAAGAATATTATTTAGGCGTCATGAAGCGTTTGCGTGAGAGTATCCGCCGAAAACGTCCAGATTTGTGGCAACACAACTCATGGATGCTGCACCATGATAATGCACCATCACACACAGCCATTATAGTGAAAGAGTTTTTAGCGAAAAATTCAACAAAAGTTCTCGACCAAGCACCGTATTCACCTGATATGGCTCCGTCTGACTTTTTTTTATTTCCCAAGTTAAAATTACCACTTCGAGGAAAACGTTTTGAGTCGATAGAAGCCATAAAAGAAAATTCGCTGAATGAGCTAAAGGCCATACCGCAAATAGCCTATGAAAAATGTATGGAAGACTGGGTGAAGCGGTGGAGATGTTGTATTGCAAGCGATGGGGCCTACTTTGAAGGCGATAAAATAAATTTAGATGAATAATTTGTATTTTTTGTTTTATTGACAAATTCCCGATACTTAGTACACAGAATGTATAAATACACGCTGAGCCTCCAGTTAATATATTATTAATGAATAATCAGAAAATATAGTCTTCACAGAAGATAATGTCCAAAACGATTTAGTACTTAATTAGTTTATTAAAAATTTTTTGTTGATTGCAAAATTAGTAATTAATACAATTAATATAACATTATCTTTACATCTAAATAATTGGTACAAATATTAATCATGTATGAACAGTTAATATTTGCGGTCAAACTGCGAGCTCTGTTTCGAAATTACAAAAGAATAATTACAAAACTGAATTTATGGTTTTGTACCAGGTAAACAACATTTTAGAGGCTCTAAATCTACTCAGACGTTTACATTTTAATAAAATCTTTACTCTTATTCCACAAAAATATATTGTATAGATTCTGTAATCTATAAATTTTGGGAAGCGAATCACTATCAATTTTAGAGTCAAAGTCAGTCTCTCCGCGTGCTTTACTCTGCTTTTTAATAAACGAAGCTCTAGCGAAAGACAGTTAAGGTTCATCAATTTATTTCGCCCAAAAGTTGCTGAGCCTATAAAACCTCTTCACGCATTTTTGAAGAACCGCATACTGTAGTTTCTTAGTAAAACCTCGACAGGTAGGTATTTCATTCCACAACCTAATACTGTATGGTAGAAACCCCTCACTGGAACTGCACAGTATGCCACCGCAAGCGGTGCGATTGTACAAGGATGCTGTGATGATGATAATATGTGATATCATGACGTGTACCTTCTCGGAGTATAACCTTTCGTACAATCAATAGAACGCATATTGGGAAACAAGGCCTCTCCTTAAACTTGAGGTCTTAATACCATATGTAAGTTTTGTAAGGTCAACTGTTACAGTTCTTCATTGAACCAATTTAAAAGTCGGAGTAGGTACCCAGATACTCTCTCTCAACTGAACACACCAAATTTCTTGGAAGCCAGTTTAACTCCTCCAGGTGACTTCAGAACTAAACTTCGCTGGAGATCTTGCCACTAAGAACTTAAATGCTGTTGGCGATGATAAAAGTCGGAGAAACTGCTTTCTTCCCTGTACTTTGTCAACACTATATATACAACGTTACTTAATCAGTGAAATATACCACTATAACACTTTCCAACAGAAAGATGAAAAAACCTTTTTATGAACTAATGATACTATAATCTTCTCCACTAACTTTTCGTTATTAAAATTAAAAACTTAATTTCCAATTGATGAAGTCAAAAACCGTTGATGTCGTTTTGGCATAACAACATTGTTAGTTGAGTGACATTCCTTCGATGATGAAAATGCTTTTTATTTGTAATACCAACAATAATGAAGGTAATAACTTCTAACAGAATACTTATCTTCTCAAGAGAATGTGATTTTTCACACAAAAGCTATTCTTCTCCCATAAACCCTCCATAATGTAAATTTAATTGACATTAATCCATTTAAAAACAAGTTTACATGTATTATCGAAAAGCTTTAGGAGTTCTATTATTTCTATTCATGTTTTTTAGTCCTTCGAATCTACAACGCAAGCAGTTCTATAATCATCGAAACTAGGTATATTTGATGCGATAATAGATCATTGATATATTATTTGCTATATTAAAATTCAAATATCGATTCACGATTTCAATTTTAAATTAAAAATTTTGAGAATACCTATGTATGTTCACGTATTTTTTTTTCTTACTAGGCGCCTAGGATACGCAGTCTAATGGTTCTAGTAATTTAATATATATACGATTCCAACGTTATGAATTGTGCATTGTTTATCAGCCAGTAAGCCAGTCACGACACTGATTTGTGTTTTTACATTTGCATCATTCGACATCATGTAACGTAATTTCCTGGTAGCGCTTAAATAGCATAGATAATACAAAGATCGCGTTAAACAAAATTGTCTTCATAATAAGACTTATCACAAAACTGTTTACAAACATAACATTCTCAGAACATAATCTTAACACTGTTATACAGCATTTAAGTAATACAATATAATATTAAAATAACATTTTACTTTTTTAAGTAATTGTTTATTTATCATACAATCTTATGTTTTAATAATATGGCCAACTTTAATTTAATCAGACTAGTAAAAAGATTAAAACAAAACATGTACGATCAGTTACATGAACTTGCCTGTTATGTTATAATTCTCTTGTTCCTAGCGTTATTCCGTTTTCTAATCTATTAGGATTGGCGGGGTTCGCTATCTATGCCTAAGAATTTGGCTAAGATACTAATTTTGACGTGGAGCAACTGCCGTCAGACCTCCACAACCCTGGGACAAAACTAGACCTTTTTTGGGTTAGGTCACGCACAAATATAATTTCTTGGACGTGCGGGTTTCATCACAATGTTTACCTTCGCCATCGAACAAGTGGTAAGTACGGTACATAAATCCGAAAACACGAATTAATTATGTGCCTCCGCCAGAATTCAAACCAGGAATCGGTTAATAGGCTGTTTGTTTATCCACTGGGCTATAACTGCTCATCTGTTATATTACAATCGTTGAAGTTAAACTCCCTAAGAACAGACTTTAATGAAAAACCCGTACACTGTTTTGGGATGAATATGGATTCATCATATCTGATAGCTGCTGAAGCTAAATTTAACAAATTATTTGCACAGTCAGATCTGCCGTAGCGTTTAGATGTTATAAAGTTGTAAAGACTGATCACTTGTTTTTGTAACTGATCGTACTTGCAACATCTACTTTACAACTTAGACGTAGCAGTCAGCATCACATAACTAGCCCTGGCATTCTCCTCTGGTGCAGTCTCTTGCCTGAAACATCTATGCGTTTCGAACTCCGCTGGTTTCTTCAGCATTTTCCTCACAAACCAGACCAGACCCACAACAATCACCATTAAACCAAGAGCTACTCCAATTAACGCTGTGTTTAGACTCTTCATCCCAGATTTCATTTCTAAAGTACCAGTTTCTAATAATTGAGGGACGATGCAGATCGGTTGTGTTTCATCTTTTTTGAATTTCGACACCGTAGCGCATACTTCATAGGGCCCTCTCATGAAACCATCCATGGTAATTTGTAATGTGGATAAACATGGAGTATCTTTCTGAGCTACCAAAGATCCTCTAGATAGCACTGCAATCACAACATAGCAGTTGTAAACTGGGTATCTGGTTTCAGTTGGGAGTCTTTGGGATCGAGGTAAAGCATATTGGGATCGCGGCATCAGACCCATTACTGAAACCAAAACTGTTAATACTCCATCGGTGGTTACATTGGAACGAACTTCTGTGACACTGCAAAAAAAAATACAATGCGTTAAAAAGGGATGGCTATATGTCTAGTAAGCTCTTATTCATAAATGGTCGCACTACTATAATTATATAACAAGGTATCGCATTAAGCCATTTATTGTCTCTTATATACCATGCGGTATCCATTTTTAAAACGAATTCTATGTATATCTTCAAGCCAGGTCCCTTGCAGGGTAGGTAGAAAGTACCGAGCGCCACAAGACGAGGTCTTTACACACCTCACTCGCTGCCTTAACCGTCAAACCCGTCCGTTACCCCGTCAAGGCCCGTTATATACACGTTTCTATGCATTTCGCCATAAGCGACTGGTCATATATGACCACACGGGGCTCGAAGGGTACAATCATAGCTCTTGTCATGCACGCTTGCCGGTTCCTAGAGCTTCTGACACCACCTTCTGATAAAACATGACCAATTTGGTCATGGTAGTTTAGTCTTGGTCTTCCTCGGCTTCTACATTCTTCCACTTTCGCATTGTATATCTGATTCGTCATTCTTTCATCCTGCATTGTTTCTACATGTCCGAACCAACGGAGCATGCCTTTTCTTATTTTAACACCGACATTCTCTTTGAGAACAACTCTCATTCTTACGTCATCATTACGAACGAGGTCAGCAATCGTAATGTCACAAATTTTGTGCAATTCTCGACCGCATTTAATCTACTTTCATGCTCTCTCTGCCATACACAGCTTTCACATCTATAAATTAGCATTGGGATTAGCACCGCGTTTTGTACAGCGATCTGTGCCTTCTGGCTCTTCTGACTTCTGCCTAGATTTCGGCTGCCTAGGAGTTTACCCAACGCTCCATTCACGCTGTTCCCTGCATTCACTCGTGTATTCATATCAGCGGTATACCTTCCATCTTTCCACTTGCTCCAACACTACATCATACCGTAATCCACGTGTTCGTTCTGCTTGTCTCTCTTTCAAATACCATTAACTTGATTTTCTTCGCATTCAATTATAAGCCTTTCTTCATACAAACAAAACGAATTCTATCTATTTTTTAACTATATACACATCCAAGCGAATTCAAATAATCAAATTTGTAATTTGTAGCATACTCTATTGCACTAGAGTAAGAGGAAAGGTAAGGTTCAAAATATTATTATTTATAGCACATGAATAAAAGGCATTCTCATGCCTTATATTGTAAGAGCTACTAACGAATTTCGATTCCTCGATTTGTTAAGTGTTGTATAAAGACAACTTGCTTGGCAGGCAAAAACTTCAATGCTTAGCTTCAATCACAGGAAATAATAGATACAGCAAGTTAGTTCCTTTCGTGTCATAACATAACAAAATATCGATCAGTTCAAAATTTCCGTGCATCACCCACTTGCCCGTCAACACGAGTACAACACTATTACAATGTCATCTATATATTGATAAGGCCAACTTACGTCCTTAAAACTTACAAGAGTTCCACTGGGAAGTATCGAAAGTATGTACATACTTTTCATGAGTAAGGACCGTGTTATTATCTCAAATACAACAAGTTTATAAGACCGACCGAATCTCGATTGTTAAGAAATACGCAAGTGTGTTTCGAGAATAAAGGTCAGTATTACGGAGTTTTCTAGCGCCGAAAAAATGGCTATATCTCTAACGTCTTGACAAGAACGATTATATACCGCATGATGCGCACACTACATTACGTGGCATCGTTTTTGGCTATTGATTGTAGTATGACAATCGTATCCATTTTTTTCTGTGATCAAAGATCATTAGTGAAACCAAAATCTAACCACAACGAATCTCTAATATGTCTATTCCTCTTGTGAAATTCTCGTAATGCTTATAAAACTGAATAACATTGTCAAACTTTAAACAAATAAAAAAAAACAACTGCTCATACAAACGATCGCCTCAACAAAGATAACTAAATGTCTAGTGGTAATTTCTTTTTGGCCAGTGTTCTCGGCAATTTTGAACAATTTTATGGACAAAACATCCTTCAAGGTTTCCATGTGAGAACTAAAGACCTGGATATAACTAGAATAACTCTTATAGGTTCAATTACATGGTATACTGACCGGTAAGCACTATCTTCAGACTCCGGTGTCACTACTACTGGAACTGCTGTTGCAAACGTAGCTCTTTTTCTAAATACTTTCGGTGTTCCACAACCCAAAATCAGGGATAAAGGCATATCCGAAGGGTCCATCTCTTCAAGAGCAATACAGAATCTGAAACAGGTAAACACTTTTACAACGAGTGTTTAGAAGAGGTGGTTCAGATTCAGTTACAGAATATCCAAACCATAACAGTTATGGTTTGGATATTCTGTATCTAAACCTTCATGTTAGTATCGCTGGTGCATTCCCTATGGCGATGTAAATTCAAGTGAATATTTAAAAATATGTGTATTAAAATTTGAGTATGACTTGGATCACATAAAAAAAATAGTCACGGGGAGTCAAACTGCTTACAAAGGCTTTAGTACAACCATAAAATATTTAAGACTACTATCTGTCTATCTATAATTGCACGCCAAATCCCTTGCGGAGTAGGCAAAGAGAACCGAGCGCCACATGACTCGATCCTTACAAATCTCACTCGCTTCTTTAATATTCATTGCTGTTCTTAAGCACGCTCGCCGGTTTCTGAGGCTCCTGACATCACCTTCTGATAAAACGCGATCAATTTGGTCATAGTAGGTAGGTCTTGGCTTTCCTCGGCTCCTGCATCCTTCTACTATCGGGTTGTAATATCTTATTTCGTAATAATTTCTTGTTATTAAAGACAATTATCTTTTTAATAGTGTAGTAAACATTAAATTGTACTATAAATCGCCATTTTCCGTATCTGTAGTTTAAATGCAGAATATGTATCCAGAAATTGCAAAGTCACGAAAATAATGCATAAAGAGGCTGCTGAGTGTGAAGAAACGAGAGAAGTTAGGATTGGTACACCTGGCGTTCCATCGTCTATTTCGACGCCAATGGGAGACAGGCATGATGATAAGTATGTATGTATCTTGTAACATCTACAGGTTACTGCATCGCCGTAAAAATGGTGTCAAGTTTGTAGGCCCTGTTATTAAATTTTTGAATACAAAAGACAATAAATACATGTTTTTTATCTGCCCGATAAGCTATAAACAAGACACCTCACTAAAGACAAGGTAAAAGGGTAGCAATGCATCAGAGATTCTTACGTGTACTGGTCTAGTGGATCAATCTTCAATCCTCGCAGCATAACATTCGCAGGTCCTGCGCGGTGACAAGCCACGTGCTTTGTCAACCCTCCAGGCCTCGATACCGTAACTCCAGTGCACCTGTACCGGTGGGTGGACGGAGGATCCACGATCCATGTCAGATGGATCACCTCATCGTCATACCAGGCGTCAGTTAGAACCACCTGGAAACAGAAAGGGTTGTCTTAAACGAGACCAACAAGCTTGTTGTCGCTTCACCAATGCTATTAATTAAACAATTATGTACTAACATATAAAGAAGAAACGTTTGTTTGTTTGAACGTGTATTTCTGGAACTACCGGAGAATTTGAAAATTTACATTAGTAATAAATATGGTTGTATAACGCTAAGTACCTGTTTTTAGACTTAATTGGTAGCTAAAAAGTTCAAAGCTGCCAAATAACTACTCCATTTGAGGTTGTTGTGTTCCTGCTAGCGAGTGAGGTTACCAGTAAGCTCCTAAGTTGCTGTATTAGCAGCTGAGGTGGCGTAGAGCGAGCGAAACTTAAAATGTAAAGCAAGCGTTCATAGGCTACGGTAACCACTTTACATCAGGTGGGACGTATGCTTGTTTGTTTCCTGTCGTTGTACAAAATAATGCCCTGTAATTATTTTGTACAAGTAAGGTTAATCATCCTAGTATTATATAATTACAAATATTAATTACAAGGCATTTCTAGGCAGTACCTCTATATCGCAGAAAACTGAAGCCAAATAACAACTCCATGGAGCTCGGTGGTGCAGTGGTTTGTAGTAGTAGTATTTCTGTATATGCAACGTCGGTAGCCATACAAGCATACGGCCCACCTGATATAAAGCGGTTACCATAGCCACTCTCGATCGCAATATATTAAGTATCACTCGCGCGATACCACCTCTGCTGCTAACACAACATTTCCTTAGGAGCTTAGCAGTGACCTGACTCATAAGCAAAAATACAGCAAGCCTCCAGGGAGTTGAAATTTGGCTGTGATTTGAGTGAGGTGGAGGTACTTCCCCACACTATTTACTGTTTTGATGCACCCTACCTCTCTTAAAACCACCTATAGAGCCATACATGTTTCATGGACACAAATGTTTGTGCATGAGGGAATCGAACCCACGAGCGTTGGTGTCAAAGTAGCGTTACTAACCACTGCACCAGCGAGTTCGTCGAAATAAAAATGCTTGTATGCGTCCTGATGATTAAAAAAAATGCCTTCTAAATTAATCATGGCGTCCTAAATATGGAAATTGAATTAGATGCTGTGTAAATTTAACCACAACTTTTTCCATGGAGTTGACCTGATGAAACATGAGAAATATCAAGTTCTAAATACTTCGAGTTCACTAATCATCACAGGTAGTTTATTATATTATTATACAATAGAATGTATGTATACCTTCACGCCAGGTGCCTTGCAGGGTAGGCAGAGACCACCGATCCTTACAGTACCTTACCAGTCCTCATTCGTTTCTTTAATATTCATAGCTCTTTTCGTGCATGCTCGCCGGTTCCTACGACTCCTTACATCAATCACCGTCAGATAACACACGACAAAATCTGGTTATAGTAGGTGAGTCTTTTTTTTTCCTCGGCTCCTACATGCTTCCTCTTTCGCATTGTATATCTGTTTCGCCATTCGTTCATCCTGCATTCTTTCTACATGTCGGAACCAATGGAGCATCCTAGGACTAATGCTGTATACCTCGGCTATACTCCGTATAGCCGATGGGATCGCGATGGCTAGGTGGAGCTGTGAAGCCCGCTGTTGCCCGTGGATGGACTGACGCAGTATAGGGAGGGAAGTTCGAAAACAGATAAAATAATTTCACCGGCGTTCTAAAATGGGCAAAATCAAATTTTTAGAAAATAAAACTGCAAGATGATGAATGGAAGAATGAATTGCGGAATGAAAGAGAGTATGATGTATGAATGTGTTATTTATTTATATTTAATTATTTTAAAAAGGTGTGTATAACATATACATATGTATAACGGTGTGTATAACGTATAAATCGCCTTGCCCACGGCAGGGGTGTACGTATATAATAATAATAAAAAAAAAACAACAACCAACGGAGCATGTCTTTTCTTATCTTAACACCGATAATTATCCACTTATATATTTATCGACTCCAAAATAATCCTTTACATTAAACCTGACCGACACTTTCAGATAAACTCTTTCTTACGTCATTATTGCGAACGCGGTCAGCAAGTGTTATGCCACAAATTTTGCACAACGCTCGCATTTTTAGATGTTAAAAATTCGTTGTATATATGTATATCTTCACGGCAGGTCCCTTGCGGGGTAGGCAGAGAGAACCGAGCGCCATACATACATACATATATACTTCACTCGCTTCTGTGACATTCATAGCTCTTTTCATGCACACTCGCCGGTTCTTGGGGCTCCTGACATCACCTTCTGATAAAACACGACCAATTTGGTCATGGTAGGTTAGTCTCGGTCTTCCTCGGCTCCTACATCCTTCCACTTTTGGATTGTTTACCTGTTTCGTCATTCTTTCGTCCCGCATTCTTTCTACGTGTTATTCTTTCAAAATTCGTTACTGTTATGAAAGTAGCCGTTTATATAATACTTACTGCACGCGAATTCGATAGCATGACCGCATTTATTCTACTTTCATGTTCTCTCTGCCATCCCAGCTTGCACTTCTATAACTGTTGGGATTACCACCGCGTTGTGTACATCAACAGAAAATGTTTAAATTTATGATTCCTTAATAGGTACCACCATTTCAAATTACTTCGATGTAACAATTAGAATATAACTAATATGCGACATTAATATCACGTTAGTGGTTTTGAATGTATTATATGCAGTTTCGTTCACAATGCATTGCGGTTAGCCCATTTGCGGCGTGTTGTGGTTACCAGAAAACATATCCATTTTATTTAATAAAATTGTTGAATTTGAGTGACTAAATATCTATTATATGCATATAAAATGTGCTCTATAGAACTACATATGTGGCTAAACTAAACCGGCTTCTCGTGGGTGATTCGGTGCTACAAAATTTCACAGTTTTTTTATACAACTAGATTGGCAAACATGCATGCGGCTCGCATCAGATGGTAAGCACCGGAGCCTATTGACGCTCGCAACACCACGGGGATATTACTTGCGCGCTGCCAATTTTGTGACCTAAGGATGTTTCGTCACAATACCCAGTAATTTCTCATCACAGGTTCCTCCAAATGTGCCCCCAAATGTACAGATTATCGTAGATTGTCTGAAAATTTCATCAATATTGGTCAATTTTTGACGAGCTCGGTGGCGCAGTGGCGAATGACGCAACTTTCAACAGTTGTGGGTTCGATTCTCACACAGGATAAACATTTGTGTGCATGAAAAAAAAAACATGTCTGTTTTTCTTAGTCTGGGTATTTTTAAGAAAGTTAAGACGCATCAAAGCCACCCATCTGGAGACGTACATCTTACAGAAAATCGCAGCCAAATAACAACTCCCTAACTGGTTGTAGTGTTCCTGCTTATGTGCGAGGTCACCGCTAAGCTCCTAAGGAGTAGCTGTATTAGCAGCGGAGGTGGCATCGCGCGATTGATACATAACGTTCATAGGCTACCTTTACATCAGATGGACCGTATTCCGTTTTGGAATCCATGGGGAACATACATACACACACTGAATTTTATATCAAGTGAAATTATCCGAGGAAAAACATATCGAGTATTAATACGATTTTTTAAAACTAAAACTAAATAACTCGACCTGATTCTGGTGATGGAGCGGTTAGCGATAACTATCTTAACACCAAGGCCCGTAGGTTCTTTTTTCTGTCTGTTTGTCTTACTCTGGGTGTATTTACGAGAGGTAGGGCGCATCAAAGCAGCCCGGATAGTGAAGTGCCTCCACTTCACAGAAAACCGCCGCTAAAAACAACTGTCCGGAAGATTGTTGTGATCCTGCGAGTACCTGTGAAGTTACCTCCTAACGAGTTGTTGTATTAGTAGCAGGGGTAATAACGCGCCAATGATACTTCCTGTATTGCAAGTTTTCAAAGACTATTGTGATCAATTTAGCCTATGCATGACTGCTTCGGAGTGCACGTGCTTCAAAGGACACATTAAGCTCCCGGTCTCGGCTGTTGCCGATAGATGACAGTCGTTAAGCTAAGTCTGTGGCCTTCAGGCGGCTTAAAAACATTGGCCTCCGCCAATCCGCATTTGAGTGAGTATGCTCTGAACCCCTTCGTTTGAAAGGAGACCCGTATCGCTTCAGCGGGACGACTTAGAGTTTGTGTACTATGCATGCTTCCCGACATTGTATAAAAAACAAGAAAATCAGGCGAAAAATTATGTGCAAAATAACTAAATTTCACTGTAAATTCGCACGATGCCACCCCTACTACACTAGCACAACAACAGAAGTTAATATTTACGAGTAGCTACGGTTATCTGCGAGGTGGCGGTGCTTCCCCTGTTTTGATGTGCTCTACATCCTTAACTCTCGAAATAAAACATATTTAGGAAACACTTGCAAAAAATGACAGTTCAAATATTTATATCAGATAGGAGAGTAATACAAATGTTGCATTAATATTATCAGATGAACATGAATGATAAGCACGTCCGGTTGATAAGATAGTCTTATGGTATTAAAACGCATTAACACTGTAGTTATTTTTAAGAACAATACAACTAATGATTAAAATGATTCTGAGTACAAAAACTTGGACTTACACGGCCGTAAGTGTTACCTGAATACATCTACGTAACGGGTAAATACGTAGGTACCTAATGATTTTTTGACTATCAAGTGGTGTAATTAAATTTTGGATGTAAACTATAGATACAACACCAAACTGCATCCCCCGATCTTGTTATCGTCAGTTTTCAGAATGCCTTCCACTATGGAAGTAAAATGTAAAAAATGAACTTACGTCAATCACATCAACCATTATTCATCACTGCAGGAATACGGGTCTCCCTTCAAGCAAAGGCGTTTTTGAGCATACTCCACCACGCTACTCAAATGCGGATTGGCGGAGGCCAGTGTCTTCAAACCGACTGAGGGGCACTGACTTAGCTTAACGACTGTCATCCTTCGACAACAGGCGGGACCGACGGCTTAACGTGCCCTCGAAAGCACGGAGAAAGTCGAGATAGAAAAACCCATCCATAGACAGGCTGCGGTCGCTTAGCTTAACCTGCGTGTTTGGTTAGAATGACACGCGCAACGACGCCAATTAGCTCTCACGTCACACTTACGTCAATATTCTATTATGATTACTATATTTTCATGCCAATTAGATTACGCGGTAAGTAGACAGAACTGAACGCCACATAACTTTGTCCTTACACATCTCACGCGCTATTTTAAAATGCACAACTATTTTCGTGCACGCTCGCCAATTCCTAGGGCTCCTGACGCCATCTTCTAATAAACACGACCAATCTGTCATGTTAGGCGGCCCTTAATTTCCCTCTTACGCCTTCCACTTTCGCGTTGCATCACTACATTTGTTTCATGATTCTTACCTCTCGCATTTTTACTGTTGCCATGTAATGCTCGACCTAACAGAGCACGCCTGTCAGTTATTAATTATATAATTAACTAGCTACACCTCGCGACTTCATACGTGCGTATCCCGTTATCCCTTTTATTACTACTTTTTCCCCTCGGCTACTAAGGGTGGTATCGTGACATTGAATAACCTATAATCTTCCTTATAAATTGGGTTATCAAATGCAAAAAGATTTGCTATGGCCTCTGCGCTCGCCTGTTCTTCAGCCACTTGTTAAAATACGGAAATATAATTCCGATTTCTAACTGTTTTGTATATAATTGTGCTATTTTAACAGAATTTCATGTTCGCAATTTTAACTGTAGCATCATTCATATGCCACGGCAACCACTCTACATCTGGTGAGCCATATTTCCTCCTCCTAATAAGGTTTGCCTCCATAATATCAGTTCTTTGTAATAAAACTCCACAGTGACGTTTACATGCTTGCCTCTCGACATCGTCAGAAATATTTCGAGAACATTTATTCCCCGGTTGTTCTTTTGCTCTTTTCAGTGGTTGTCGGTCCTACAAACTATGTGGCCCGCTCACGGCCACTTCAGATTAATGAGCTCCTTTCTGATTCTGTCACGCAAAATAACCTCAACCTTAGCTCTTTCGCTGAGCCTTAAGCTTCTCCATACTTATGCATATCATTAACCCTAACAAAATGAATCTTACTGACCTTCGAATTGGATGTAGGTAAATCGTCTTCAGATGGGACTTCCAGTTCCTCGTCATAAAGATCATCCTCCAATCCATCTAGTTTATCTTGATACAAATCATGATCTATCTTATCATGTACATCTATTGTGTTAACTACGTCGAGTCTATCTTCTTCCTTAGGTTTATCTACATGTTCGAAATCGTCACAGAGTTTATTTTTCGATAGTCGAGAAAGTAATGCGCCTTCCAGATGAGGCGGTGTGGCACAAACTGCTGCGGCTTTGTCTGATTGTGAGAGATTTTGGGCTTCCCGCAGCCATCTTGCAAATCCCGCCATCAGACAATCGCAGTTGAGAGGATTGTCTGTAAAGATATCAGTAATTTATTATATCAAAAATTTATTGTGGTCAGTTTTAAATAAATAATTAAGTAAACAACGAGGAATTTACCTTTCGCGAGTTACAAAGGATTGTAAAATCAGTTGACAGCGGTGACAATCCAGTGGATAAGAAACTAGCTAATTAATCAACAAATTCCCGGTTCGAATCCTAACATATAATACTAAACCTAACCTAAGAAAGATCTGATTTTCCCTCTGAGTTGTAGAGATCTAATGGCAGTCGCTCTATGTTAGAATCAGTATCTTCGCCAAATCTTTAGGTTTGGGTAGCGGACCCCGCCAATCCTAATAGATTAGGAAACGGGACAACGCTAAGTAGAAGAAGAAAGACTCGTAAAGGTAAAGAAGTTATTATTTCTAAAAAAATATCATAATCTGCTGTGCCCAATCAACTGAAAACCTAAGCAGGAACACGGATTACTGTAATATACAAAAAAAAAACTCAATTTCTTCATTCTTAAGTGCATCGAAGCAGCCCGATGAGAAATCGCGTCCACTTCACAGAAAATTGAAACCAAATAACAACTTCTTGGAGGGTTGTTGTGTTCCTTCAAGTCAGTGGAGTTACCAGTGAGTTCCTAAGAAGTTGCTACGTTAGCAGCAGGGATACTTCTTTCGGAAGCGGTTCTTGCTGCATTGCAAGCGTTCATAAATTACGTTAACCACTTTACGAGTAAATCAGATGGACGGTATGCTTTGCCTCTCGACGTCGAATAAAAAACAAAAATCATCGTAAATTCTATCTACCTATCTGCATACATATTTACAACAAGTCCCTTGCGTGGTAGACAGAGAAAACCAAGCGTCATATGGAACGGTTTTTAACATTCATAGCTATTCTCATTTACGTTCGTCGGTTTCTAATAAAAAACGATCAATTTTATATATATAACTTCACGCCAAGTCCCTTACGGGGTAGGCAGAGAGGACCGAGCGACACGCGACTTGATCCTTACATACCTCACTCGCTTCTTTAACATTCATTGCTCTTTTCATGCACGCTCGCCGGTTTCTAGGGCTCCTGACATCACCTTCTGATAGAACACGACCAATTTGATCATGATAGGTAAATCTTGGCCTTCCTCGGCTCCTACATGCTTCCACTTTTGCATTGTACGAGTATATCTGCTTCGTTATTCTTTCATCCTACATTCTTTCTACATGTCCGAACCAACGGAGCATGCCTCTTCTTATTTTAACACCGACGCTCTCTTTCAGACCAACTCTGCTTCTAACCTCATCATTGCGAATACGGTCTACAAGCATTACACCACAAATTTTGCGCAACGCTCGCATTTCAACCGCGTTTATCCTACTTTCATGCTCTCTCTGCCATACCCAGCTCTCGCTTTCATAAGTAAGCGTTGGGACCAGCACTGCATTGTGTATAGCCAGCTGCGCCTTCTGGCTCAGGTTTTTGCAATTTTATCCTACTATTACCATCACATTTGTCATAAACTTGTGTGGGATACAATGTAAATTATCCCAAGTTGTTAAGCCGCCTTATGTTACATAAAAAACATACGCTACGAACACAGAACGTCTTTTTTTAAATCGGTTATAAACTACAAATAATCTATCAAGTGCACTCCGCTTCTGACACTGACATATCTTCACGCTGTGTCTCTAAGGGGCCGAATGGATCCCCACTTGTCTCCTTTCTGACAAATATCATTCACTCCATCCTCATTCATCAATCATACAGTCATTGGTTGAAAGCGTGATACAAGTTATGAGGGGTTACTTTGTGTAAGTTTCTTTTTCACCTACTTAGTAAATGGAGACTGTGTTAAGGGGAGGCTGGGCGTTAGAAGATTACTCCTATGTTTGTTTGAGTTTTAGAAATATACTTAAACTGGACCAGTCCAACTGGGTATGTGATTTCACCTAGAAAGTCCTAGCAAGTTAGATAAAGGGTATCTCGCAAAATAGCAATATCGCAGTGTCGCAATCGACTTCAAATCGAATTAATTAAAGTGTTTCATCGTTTGGCATTATTTTAACTTGTCCATGGCTTTGTTGTTTCTTATACTTTTTTACCGATCTATTTGATATATATAATATAATGTATTTTTTTACAAAGAATAATATACGTGGAATAGTTACCGATTGATCGAAAACGTAATATAGTTAGCCCACTGAAGTTGTTGCAGTTGACCGGTAATTGCAATCAACAGTTTGCGGGTGTAATTATTTAGATTATCTTAAATGAACTGGTCCCACATGATGAAATGGAATTAATGAAATGGTATTCTAACTAGCAAACGTCATTTATTCGTGTTTTCAGATATAAGTATATTTGTAATTATCACTTGTTCAGCGATGAAGGAAGACATCGCGAGGAAACCCGCACGTCCAAGGAATTATATTTTGAAATACGTGTGACCTTATCTAAGAAAAGTCTGGTTTTCCCTCTGGGTTCGATGACAGTAGCTCCATTTAAAAATCAGTATCTTCCCCAAATCCTTAGGCTAGTAGTGGACTTTACGAGATAATGCTAACAAGAAGACTAACTTACAACGCAAATGCTAAAGCGTTATGTGTTTGTTTATCTATTATGCCTGCCACGCTGTTCAACTGCAGATTACAGTGTTTTCATGCCACCCGAAGGCCACTGACTTATGTATGTGCACATACATATGTATACAGTGGAATATGTAAGTCTATTATCATCAAAGCTAAGATTTTTTTCTTCTACCTAGAGGGTTATCCTATTTCCTAACTAATACATTAGGATTGGCATGATCCACAGTATAAATAAGGTTTACGGTTTGTAGGTTAGGTCACACGTCTTTCGAAATATAATTTCTTAGACGTGCAGGTTTCCTCGCGATGTTTTCCTTCACCGCTGAGCAAATGATAATTACAAATATGTACATAAATCAGCAAACACGAATTTAGTGGTACATATCAGGATTCGAAACAGTGATCGTGTTCAATAGGTCTGTTAACCGCTGGGATATCACTGCTCACTATATATGATATTCACAAAATTTCTCAATTCTTAATATTGCATAAAATCATTCGAAAATCTATTTATATTAAATTTAACAAACAAATGCATTATAGGAACAACAAGTGACAATCTATAAGAGCCATATCAGCTTACCATTTTGTATATATCAACGTATTCATAACTGTCAGTAACTGCAAAATAGTGACGTAGAAACTCGTTTAATAAAAAAAAATCTCGATATACGACGCCAACTCAACTCTAAACCATGGGGCTGACACACCCTCTGCTCTTATAGTAAAAAAAAACAACGTGTAAATGATGAGGAAACAATATTAAAATAAAAAAATAAAAAAAGAAGAAAATCTATTTAAAACAAACATCAAATAGCGGGATTCAACTATCCTACAGCGTCATCTGTTGAGCATTAAAACAAAATATTCTCATTCTTATCCACTCGAATGAGTATTTAAATATTGTTGAAAACAGGTATTAACGCGGGCGTGCTTGTAGATTATACCTTCATTATTTAAATTATTCAATGTGAAATTATGTAGGTTGAACCATAACATAATCGTTCATAACATAATTCCGTAATGAATGAAAATTAACAAATTATAGCTGCCGTCAATATATTTTTCGTATAAAAACGATAAATAGGCCAAGCACAAAAGCATGAATAGTAAAAGTCACGCTACAATACAAGAGTGGCGTTTTGACGGCCCGACAAAGAAACGCCGTCGCCTTCTTGGAAACTATGAATATCGACAAATACCTACAGCGTACATACGTACAGAATCTTTGAGCAATAAATAAAACGAGCATTCAAGCTGCTCACATGATAAGGCTGTTGAATCTGTCTCGTCGCGATTGTCACTTCTCTTGTTTCAAGCTGACTATTGATCATGTGCATAATTAAATATACTGAGCTCCATCTAGTCTTAAGTTAGCACAAATTGTAGTTAGTAAGTAACCAGCAGTATAATACGAGTGACCGATTAAAAAAAAAACGGATTGCACTCCAGGTGTGCCGGCGTAAGTGAAAACTTGAACATGCGGACCAAACAGCGATGTTGATAAACTACGTTGAACGAAACGCGTAAGCGCCAAGAATTTCATGGCGCTTACAATGTTTTGGTCGTGAGAAAATAATGCCCTATGAACGATCTAGCGCTTCATGTTTTAATTGTTTAACTAGAGGTAACGAATGTTTTAACGCTGCAGCGAACTTAAGTTCTAATTCTCACTAAAATCTTACAGTCAGGGTCACGTGTCCTGATGCGAGTTTAACATTTTTTACTCATCCCAAAAAAGTGCACAACGTTGCTAAAGAAGTTTGCACTTCAAAATACTTATAATTATTATTGTTTCTTATAAAATCATGCATCTAATTTATAGAAAATACCCAGACGACGAAAAAATATCTATGTCATTAAATATACATGTATGTTACATGTATATTCAATGACATAGATATTTTTTGTTGTGCAGGATATCAAGCTCCGGCCGCCTAGTGCAGCTAGTACACGTTGCACCGGAATACCGTAGACAAAGTCGCGCTAGTCTATTATATATAAATTAACTCTTAGACGTAGCTATAATATATTATCAGATAACATCCTGTCTTATTCTAGATGTATGGAACATGCTGAAAAAGAAAAATACAGTAACACCTTGTTTCATATATTTAGGGCGAGACAGTATATTATCTTACTATATATTATAGATACGTTTGTGACGGGCTTTAGAGCCAAAGTCAATCTTACCTACTCATGGTACATCTTGCTAATTAACCAACTAGAGTTTGGAGAAAGTAAAGTAGCCCCGACCGTGCGACCGTCCAATATTGCAATTATTCACCGACTACGGAAACCATTTCACATTGCTTGAACCGTATGCTTATTCACTTCCCGAGGTTGTGTTAAAAATACAGCTCAATAAAATTTACAGTTTATAAAATCAAGTCAGATATCGTGCCTGTGTCAATTTGTCTATCCTTAGCGGCTGTGTGTCACGCGTCAAAATGCTTATCATCGCTCCGTCATTACCTTCAATAGTGAATCGTCCGAGGTCCTTGTGCTGTGCTAGGGCGCCATCATCGATCATCGATATGTCATTATCGTGAAGAAGCAACTCGTTCAGACGCCGCAGCGATTTCAGCGGCTCGGCCGACAGAGATCGCAGGAAGTTGTGTGATAAGTCTAAATGGGCTAAATTGGTTAATTGCGCGAGGGATGCACCTGTAACAAATGTCAAACATTGGTTTCAGAAAACTAAGGTATCAAAGTCCGATGGCGTCGTTGCGCTTGCAGTTAGGTGCAGGTTAAGTAATATCGAAAGCAGTCTGTATATGGATGGGTGTGTCTACCTCGAGCTTTTCCATGCGTCGGAGGACACGTTAAGTCGTCGGTCCCGGCTGTTGTCGATAGATGACAGTCGTTAAGCTAAGAGCTAAGTCAGTGGCCTTCAGGTGGCTTGAAAACACTGGCCTTCCTCAATTCGCCTTTGAGCAGCATGGTGGAGTATGCTCTAAATTTCTTCGGTCGAACTAAGACCCGTATCCATACAGTAGGACTAGGATCAACTTATTACCTAACTTATTGCTTATACAAGGTCGGAATGCAACACGCGGAATGCTGCAAGCAAAGTGTCACTCGCGCAAAGCCACCTCAGCTGCTAACACAGCAACTCCTTAGGAGCGTACGGGTGACGGGGTACTCACTCATTGGAATACCACAACTCCCTGGAGGAAGAGTTGCTAATTGGCTGTAGTCCCAGCTCAGACGGGCTGCTTTGGTGGGCCCTGCTACTCTTAAAAAATCGCTGAAAAGGATAAACAGACATGTTCATGCACACAAATGTTTGTCGTGAGTGGAAACGAACCCGTTGGTATCAAAGTAGCATTAATAACCACCTAGCTAAACGAGATCGTCAAAATGAAAATGGATCAACTTACTTAGGTAACTATTGTCCTACTTAATTATTTTCATACAATGTCGGATCTTAAGTATCACTCGCGCGATGCGGCCTCTGCTGCCAACACAACAACCCACCAGGAAGTTGGTATTTAGCTTCAGTTGTCTGTGAGGTCGAGGTACTTCCCCAGACTTGCCTATTAGATGCGGTCTACCTCTCTTTAAAAATAATTCTAAAAGCCGTAGCGATCTCAACAGTGACGCCAAGAGAATTCACAGGGAATTTACAATAGTTCTAGATAAGCTAATATAACACCACATAAATATAGCAACACTAGCATGTGGCGTTAATAGGGTACTTGAAGTTATTTTAATGGCAACACCGGAATACGGGCTAGTAGTGTGATGGATCAAATGGGGAGAAGGATAGCCATCCGTCAAGACGTATCCAGTTTTTAAAAGTATGTTTAATGTTTGGTGTAATAGTGTGCATTGAATAATATCGCATTATAAATTGCCGCCTTTCTTTTATTTCGATCCCGCATTTT
The DNA here is from genome assembly GCA_947507595.1 of Pyralis farinalis. Taxonomy (NCBI): domain Eukaryota; kingdom Metazoa; phylum Arthropoda; class Insecta; order Lepidoptera; family Pyralidae; genus Pyralis; species Pyralis farinalis. The sequence continues at coordinate 32,213,257 of OX382260.1, read as the reverse complement.
ACACTAAGATTCTTATTTTAACCTGCCTAGTATTATTCTGTGTGTGACCTAACCTAAGAAAGGTCTAGTTTTCCCTCTGGATCGTAAAGGTCTGACGACAGTCGCTCCCTCCATGTAAACAGTTGTCTTCTCAAAATTCTTAGGCTATGGTAGGGGACTCGCCAATCCTAATGGAATAGGAAACGGCTTATCCCGTTAGAAGAAGAAGCTAGCTAGCTAGAAGAAGAATGCTAAGATGGTTATATGCACTTTAGATGCACCCGTAAGGTATGTTACACATTTACAAAAGCTGTACTATATAAACCTATCCATTATTATAAACAAAGCCATATGTAACAACTTATTAATTAAAAGTTCGACGGGCGAAGTTTTTGTTTTAATGAGTTTAATTTTCTATAATTAGTTTGCCGAAAGCACAATTCTCATTTTTATAATGAAATCAAATTAATTTTCCGTCTGTTTACAACAGGCATACAAAAGTATAACATAATTATAGTTATAGCATAAGTACATTACAAATAATAGTCACTTTTTATTTATTTATTAAATTTCTATCTATCTATTAACTTCACACCAAGTCCCTTGCGGAGAGAAAATCGAAAGTCACGCGATTTCTCCTTTATTACATTCATAGCCTTATCAAGCACGCTCGTACGCACGTTGTTCTACTTTCGCGTTGCATATCTCTTTCGTAATTATTTCTTGCTGGATTCTTTCTATATGTCTGAACCAGCGGAACATGCTTCTTCTTATTTTAACACCGACACTCTCTTTCAGATCAGCTCTGTTTATGACATCATCATTGTGAAAACGGTCTACAATCGTTACACCACAAGTTTTGCGCAAACCTCGCATTTCGACCGCGTTTATTCTATTTTCATACTATCTCTGCCATACCCAGCACTCGCTTCCATAAATAAGCATTAGGACCAGCACTGCACTGTGGATAGTGAGCTGTGCCTTCTGGCTCAATCTTTCACTACCAAGAAGTTTTCCCAACGTTCCATTCACACTATTCCCAGAATTTACTAGTATTCCACATCAGCGGTGTACCTTCCATCCCTCTGCATATACAATCTGCCACCCAACATATACATGGGGCACACTAAAAGTTTTGCACTTCTAGCTAATCGGAACTATTTGAATTTCGATTGTTATATTTTTTGAAACGTTGCAACCTACTTAGTAATAAAAAAAACAATTGGCGGGAAATCATTTGTCAATTGTTTTTTATCACACATCAAAATTCTACGTACGCAACGAAAATGGAATTGAGTCGAAAAGATTTTAGAGCGATGATTTTTTATGATTTTAAAAGTTCTCTCTCTCCGCAAGACTATGCTGCTCGTCTTCAAAATGCTTTTGGGAAAGAAGCACCTTCTTTAAGCACCGTGAGGCGATGGTTTGCTGAATTTGAGAGAGGTCGAGTTTCTTTACATGCCGAATTTCGTGAAGTAAAACTGCCGTCAACGTAAATGATGTGGCTACTGTTAAGCGGCTAATTAACAGTAGCCACATCATTTACGTTGACGGCAGTTGTACTTCATAAAACCCGCGGATTACCTATGAGACAATTCGAGAACTATTGGGGATGAGCCAAATTCAGAAAATTTTACACGAAGAATTGAAAGTTCGGAAACTTTGTTGTCGTTGGATCCCTCATGAACTGACAGCGGAGCAGAAGCGGGCTCGCGTGGAATGGTGCTCACAGATGCTACTGAAGTACGACCACGAACATTCTAATGCTGTTTATGACATTGTCACAGGAGACGAAACGTGGATTTATTGTTTTGAACCCGAAAAAAAACAGCAATCTTGTGAATGGGTGTTTGAAAATGAGAACAGGCCAACAAAAGTGAGGCAGGCGAGAAACGTTGGTAAAAAAATGATCGCGTTTTTTTCTCAACTACGGGTCCCATCTGCCCAATTCCACTTGAAGATCAAAAGTGTGTTAACCCTTCGAAACCCGGGTGGTCGTATACGACCGCGAAATGTATGGGAAAACGTATATAACGGGTTCTGACTGCTCAATGCCGAGTGGTATTCTATCCATTTGTCCATTTGTTTACCCAGGGTTTTAGAAAAAGTTCGCGAAAGACGACCAAAAATCCGCGTTCTCCTACATCATGACAACGCTTCTTCACACACGGCCAACAAAACAAAGTCATTTTTAATTTCCGAAAAAGTACAACTCGTTACCCATCCTGCGCATAGCCTCGACCTAGCACTCTGTGATTTCTGTATTTTCCCCAAAATCAAAGATTTGATGAGAGGTTTCACTTTTACCAACTCCGAAGAGGCAGTGATAGCGTTCAATCAGCACGGAGAAAACATGCCTTCAGATCTGTGATCCTCCTGTTTTAAAAAATGGTTCGATCGCATAAAAAAATGTTTAAAATGTAAAGGAGAGTATTTTGAAAAGCAATAAACATAATATTTTAGTTATAACATGCTGTTTTTTTTTTGTTACGCAAAACTTATAGTGTGACCTACGTACAATCTCATCCACTGGTTACAACACTTCGTCATCAACCGTAATCCTGCCATTAGTTCTGGTTTCTTCTCTTTCAAATAATTATTATATATAATCTCTTATCTTTGTCTTCTTTGCATTCAATAGTAACCCTACCTCCATACAATCGTCTTCATTATTGTAACCAGTCTTTGCAGTTCAGATGGTGTTTCTGCTAATAGCACGGCATAGTCTGCATACAGCAGACAGTTCACCACTAGGTCACCCATGCGTAATCCTACATTCGTCGTTCTTATTCTCTGTAGACAACTATCAAGATACAGAATAAACGGTATTTTTTTATACCACTGAGGTGGCAAATAAACGTACGGGCTACCAGAGCAGTTACCGTAGCCTATGGGCATTTGCAACACCAGGGGTATCACTCTTGCGTTACCGACCCTGTAAACAGCCTAGCAGACAACATGCAACCCTGTATTACATCAAACCATTTTGACATCAAACCAGGGCGACATATCCGCACACATGCTGCGCAATCCTTGTAAATGGACTGCACAGCACGGAGCAGTGCACCGTCAATCCCATATCTCGGCAATATGTCCTACAGTTCCTTTCGCACAACCCTATCAAATGCTTTCTCAATATCCACAAAACCGCAGAAAACCTTCTGGTCTATAGCCAGATGCTTCTCCACGATATCGCGAAGCGAGAAAACTTGATCTGTACATCCCCTTCCATTTAGGAATCCTTCCTGTGCCTCCCACAGCATTTCATCAGATTTCACCGTCATTTTTCTTTCAATTACCTTTCCATATACTTTTGCTGCTAAGCTGATCAAACAGATGGACCTATAGTTGGCGCTGTCCATGTGTGAAAATGTTATTAAAGTAATGTTGTTAAAGTTATTTAAATTAGATATTACTGTCAAAACAATGCTGGCCTGCAAATAACAGGTTTTTATCTCTGTATCAATAAGGACATTATGAAAAAATTGAACAAAAAAAAAATCTAATGTGTAATATTGAGGGAACGCTCCTTATTTCCGGGAGTGCAGTACGCAACTCATTTTGAAAAACGGAAATTAAATGTCAGAGGGTCGCTTAGCGGTTTTTTTTCTTGTAATAGACGAACTCATCTGTAAATAAATAAAACGATGTACATTTCTAAGCCTTTTCATTAGACTATCGCGATTGTACAGGATGTTCGAGAACACTGAGGATAAACTCGGATACGAAGAAAGCGTGAACATACACGTATCAACACAAAACAATAATTTACTTGACTGCGCGTAATGGTACACCGTGCCCACAAAATCGTTTAGTTTTAGCGCCTAAACCCAAATATCTCAGCGAGTCTACTGAGCAACAGGAGAATATTTTAACCAATAAGCCGATAAGTGCAGCGATTGTTGATCCATGAACCAGTCGACAAGACCTGCGCGTTATACTTAGCAGTGAATTCAGTTACTACGTAAAATGGGTCTTTTTTTTTCTTGGGTTCATGCGTATAAATAACAACGCATAAGTTCAAATTTATTATTCAGTGTATACCGGGCTTAAAATGTTAGTCTACAAAATTCCTATCATAACACGTTATGAAAATGTTTACAGTAAAACTTTTATACTATTTCGGACAGCAAACAAGCATTAGGCGCAGCTGATGTGTAGCAGTTGCGGTAACATTTGAAAAAAAAATTAAGATTTTTTCATTATAATGACCAAATAATTACAATTTGGCTATTAAAGTATTTAATCGATTGCCTGAAAGATTTAATAGATTAAGCATAAGTTTCTTTGAAAAATAATATTTCAATATATTAATGAACACACTCAGTGGCGCAGTGGTAAAAAGCGCTGTTACGCTACTACTTTGCCACACAATTCCCACACAAGACAAACATTTGTGTGCATGAACATGCCTGTTTGTCTTGATCTGGGTATTTTCTATGTATAATAAGTATACGTATGTTTATCAGTCGTCTAGTACCCATAACACAAGCTGCGCTTACTTTGGGGCTAGATGACGCTTTGTAATTTGTCTCTACGATTATTTGTTCGATAAATCAGCATGAAATCTATCTATCTATCTATAATAAAATATAAAATCCCTTGCGGGGTAGGCAGAGAGAACCGAGCGCCACGTGACTCGATCCTTACATATCTCACTCGCTTCTTTAACATTCATTGCTCTTCTCATGCACGCTCGCCGGTTTCTAGGGCTCCTGACATCACCTTCTGATAGAACACGACCAATTCGGTCATGGTAGGTAAGTCAAAAAGCATGAAATCTCAAAACCGACATAGGTAGTATCAAGAAGGTATTTATTATAATTATTATTTTAATTACCCGTTACAAATATTGAGAAACCATTTATTCATACCAAGCAAATCTTTTCTACTATATAATTAGATTAATATTTTAGATTATTTTGCAATTTACTATACATGTTCAGCAGAATATGTATGGTTTTCAATGATATAATACAAGAATCCCTTATCTATACCCAAATTAGGTTAAAGATTTTCATTGATTCATGTATTGGAATTCATGATCAGGGATTTTTTTTTTATTATTATTTATTAAGGAAAACAAACAATGACAAATTACACAATAGGTTAAATGTATGAATTAATTAATATATATAAATATGACACCAACATCGACGTCTTCCACATGTTACTATGACACATTTCAACTATGTAAAAAATGATTTTAAGCTATGCGTGAAAAGTCAGAATGAATTACAATAGAAAGACATTTACTGACAATAACTCAAAAATATTCATCCAGTATCCAAATGTTAAGTGGGTCTTGAAAGGGACAAAGTATTAATTAACAATTTTTCAAATGTACTTGGTCGAGTCGAAATAATGTCGACTGCGTTGAATCTCGCGTTATATGCATCCACCAGTCGGTACATTGGTGCTCTTTTGCCTGCATTAGTACGACAACGAGAGATTGCAAACAGTCGACATGCACTTCGACTGTGTGTTCTAAAGGGTATTCTGGGATGTAATCAATACAAATATTTGTTACAAACTATGTATAAAAGCTGTATGTGGGTAGAGCTCAGTTATTGTTTGAGTTGATACTGTTGATTGTAGGCACTTGGTGGAATTTTGAAGACATCGCGTTAATGTTAATACTTGCACTTGTACAGATTCCACTTCACAATTTTATTTAACAATTGTTTTTACCGACCGGTTTCGCCTTTACGGCATTATCAAGGTATTTTATACAACATATGGCGGTACCGTGCAATCAGTGATAGTGGGTATTGTGGGTTATCCACAGAGGTTACTACTGGGCAGTGTTGTCACTTTATAATTTTATATTGAATTGTGGGATAATTTATGACAGTTGGGTCTAGTCATTGGTATTTGAAATGTCATAATAGAAATTCAAGTGAAATTAATTTAAGTAATTGAAATAAAATAAGAATAAAATAAAAAATAATAATCAAAGTGTCTAGTGTCAGCAAGTAAGGTAATCATTACAATGTCACGAACTATTATGATTTAAATAAATAATAAAATATATTAAATGCCAATAGTAAATTACATCCGGAATAATTAAATAAATGTCAAAAGGTAAAATAATTTAATAGGGGAGAGGTGTTAATATCCAATTGTATATTTAAGGCCCTGGATGCGTCTTGATGCAACAACCTATTAATTTCTAAAGCCTCCAGGGCATTTAATTTCTTTCCTTTATCACATATATGGAGGGCTTTAAAGTTTGTTTGTTGGTCAAAGCTATGGGCTTCTTTCCAAAGGTGTTCAGCAAAGTTGGAATCTGTTCGTTTAAGTTTCCAGCATCTACAGTGTTCCTTGAGCCTAGTTTGAAAGGATCTGCCAGTCTGGCCTATATATTTTTTATTACACTGGGCACAAGACAGTTCATACACTCCACTTTTTAGGTCAGTGGGAGTTCTGTCTTTAGTGTTACAGAGCAGATTCTGTAGGGAATGGGTACTGTAAAATGCTGGTCGACGGTTATTAAGCATCCGTGAACATTTATAGGATATCTTTCCTAAAAATGGTAATCTAGCCCAGCGCATAGATGCTTTTTCTAGGTTGGTCCTGTTACTACCGTTATATGCCAATTACTGTGCCATTTTCGCTCGTTTTTTCCCCACTATACTATCTATAATTTTCGGGTCATAGCCGTTATTGAAAACAATGGTTTTAATTGTTTCTAACTCAATATTGTAATTTTCTTTACTAAGAGGAACAGAAAGAAGCCTATGCACCATTGAATGAAAAGCTGCATGTTTATGTGTTAGGGGGTGTTTGGACTCCGCATGGATAACATTGTCGCTGAAAGTAGCTTTTCTGAATACATTAAATGTGTGTTTATTGTTAGATAACTCAATTGTCAAATCTAGAAAATTAATAGTGTCATGTCCAATTTCTATTGTAAATTCAATATTGTCGTATAAGCCCTGGAGGCTTTAGAAATTAATAGGTTGTTGCATCAAGACGCATCCAGGGCCTTAAATATACAATTGGATATTAACACCTCTCCCCTATTAAATTATTTTACCTTTTGACATTTATTTAATTATTCCGGATGTAATTTACTATTGGCATTTAATATATTTTATTATTTATTTAAATCATAATAGTTCGTGACATTGTAATGATTACCTTACTTGCTGACACTAGACACTTTGATTATTATTTTTTATTTTATTCTTATTTTATTTCAATTACTTAAATTAATTTCACTTGAATTTCTATTATGACATTTCAAATACCAATGACTAGACCCAACTGTCATAAATTATCCCACAATTCAATATAAAATTATAAAGTGACAACACTGCCCAGTAGTAACCTCTGTGGATTACCCACAATACCCACTATCACTGATTGTACGGTACCGCCATATGTTGTATAAAATACCTTGATAATGCCGTAAAGGCGAAACCGGTCGGTAAAAACAATTGTTAAATAAAATTGTGAAGTGGAATCTGTACAAGTGCAAGTATTAACATTAACGCGATTATTGTTCGAGTTTTACACAGACACACAGAGCACAGTCTTAGTTGGAGTAATAAAGTGAAATTTCCGGAATCAAACTTTTAATTCACTTCAGTGACTCGCAGTAACCAAACGCTGGCCAGCTCACGTGCTAAGGCAGCACTTATCAAAAGCTTACTGGTTCTGACTGACTGAAACTGACTTCAAAAAAAGAAACCTTTTTATGTATAACGACCAAGTTTTTTATGTATGTTCAACGATATCCCGGGAACAGTTAATTGAATATTAACGGTTTCCGGGATATCGTTGAACATATCTATGAACATACATAAAAAACTTAAATTAAAATCTTCACCGAATTGTAATTTATATTAAAATTCGGTGAAGATTTTATGACTAGTTAAAAGTTAGATTTCAATAACTGTATTTAATTTTTAGGGTTTCGTACCTCAACAGGAAAAACGGAACCCTTATAGGATCACTTTGTTGTCCGTATGTATGTCTGTACGTCTGCCAAGACCCTTTATCTCAGGGACAGGACTATCAAGCTGAAATTAATACAAAATACTCAGATCTGTAATCCCTTTGAGCAGTGAAAAAAACCGAACTTCTAAGTTAATGCAATCAAAAGATACAGCTGTTTATGCCACGTTTATGCGCATATTTTGACACTCGCAAGGGAACCAAAACCGAGGGTACTTCCCGTTGACATAGGATCATGAAATCTAGTAAGAAGCAATGTCATAGCACAAGTAAAGGAAAAAATCCGAAAACCGTAAATTTGTAGTTATATCACAAAAACGACATATTATTTTAACGAAAATAATTTGCGTAAATATTTTTGACGGAACCTTCGGTGCGCGAGTCAGACTCGTACTTGACGGTTTTTTTTTATACGACGTCGTGAGGCAACAAGCACACGGTCCACTTGATGTAAAGCGGTTACTGTAGTCTATGAACGCTTGAAATACTTTAATTATCACTCACGCGATGCAACCTCTACTGCTAGCCCAACAATTCCTTAAGAGCTTACTGGTGACCTCACGCACACGCAGGAACACAACAACCCTCCACGAAATTGTTATTTGACTGCGACGAGATTTCTGTGAGGTACTTCTTTACACGCACTGATTTGATGGGCCCTACCTCTCCAAACTAACTAATCCGAATTTAACAATTCTTTCATGAACGTAGTACTTTGGAGATCTCTTTCAAAATTTGATGAAAGTTTAAAAAAGCAATGAAATACGAACTTTTAGATGAAAAAGTAAAGTTACATCATTAATGCAAATAGGCGCCACTTTAAATAAGTTGATTACAATCTTTTTAGGTTCTTTCTCACTTGAGTGAATGAGATTACCGGTAGGAACTCAATAACCCTCCAGGGAGTTGTTATTCCGCTGCCATCTTGTACAAGGTAGAAGTACTTTCAAAGTCGGGTTGCTTATTATCTGTGTTAAAACATATTTTACATTTAACTTGTTACGGAAGTTTCTTCATCCTAGAAAAAGTTTGTGGCGCATGAAAAGTCTCAGCAGAATTTTGATTCATGCTATGATTCATTAAATAGTATTAAAATTTTCATACTCGGACTGCATAGTCGCGTATTGTGCGGTTCTAGAGATGTTTTCTACCGAGAACTCTCAAGTTGTCGAGGTTTTTATCAACGGTACGAGGTTCTCCCAAAAAAGCATGAAGAGGTTTCTACAATATTGGCAACACAGAAGTGGCACCTTGGGTGTTGCAAGTGTCATATGCTATAGTAACTGCTTACCATAGTTAGGAGCATAGCAACGTCTATAGCTAGGTAGATGTGTTGGATAATGTTTTAGCTCACCAACGTGAGGATACAATATTATACGTACTATACGTTGATGTATCACGTGCTTCTAATACCATTAACACTCCTTTTATCGAAACTTTGATTTTATAGTTCCGATACAATCGAACAATACAATGATTTACCAGCTGTCTGACATGATGGAATCATATTAAAACTGCGAGACAATAATTAATATGTCATAATGTTAGCTACATCGTCTATTTATAGAGAAGCCCTCAAGGCTCAATATTGTGGCCACATATTGTTAAAACATTTAAGTTTTAAAACTACAATATAGACGCAGACGATATAAGTTCATTATATTTCTTTCAATGTAGACCAACTGGTAAAGCTATAGAGGAACTGAATCAAGATGTGACTCTTATAGCTTTATTGTGGCCTGGCCAAATTACTAGGTACAAAAAGCATTGTAAACGATATTGCCGTTTCATAAGTATCATATATTTGTTTGAATTGACGAGCTCGGTGGCTCGTCAATTCAAACAAATAATAATAAGCAGTCGTGAATGACGCGACTTTGACACTGAAGCTCGTGGGTTCGATTCCTACACAAGATAAACATTTGTGTGCATGAACATGTCTGTTTGTCTTGGTCTGAATGTTTTAAGAGAGACGTGTATCAAAGCAGGCCGTCTGGGGAAGTGCCTCCGCCTGAAAGAAAACCACAGCCAAATAACAACTCGCTAGAGGTTTGTTGTGTTCATGCCTATGAGTGAGGTCACCAGTAAGCTCCTAAGGAGTTGCTGTGTAAGCAGCAGAGGAGGCATCGCGCGCGTTATACTTAATACATTACAAGCGTTACTAGGCTACGATAACTGCTTTACATCAGGTGGGCCGTATGCTTGTACGCCTCTGGAAGCTGTATAAAAAAAATGTGAACGATAGGAAAACTGAACAAGTATCACAGGCATGCAATTTGAGTCTTATTAAAGAAAAACGCTTGCACATTAACAAACATATTTAACATATTAAACATAGAAAGCATTCACGATGCACTGTTGTCCAATGTCCTGCCAAGCTCTATCCACCTTTTTAACTTGTAACTACGAGTATCTGTTAAAATCTGCTAAACTAGTCTAGGCTCGACGAAAATTACATTTTACCTTACCATTATTTGAAGTCATAAACAACGAACTGTCATAATTAAACGATAAATTGCCATTTTCGCAACGAGATTTGAGAAACGAAGATTCTCATAATTTATCCAAGTAACTGAGGTAAAGTAATTACTGTTACCTAAGAACCCTACAAACATAGCGTTGGACGTTGTATGAAAAAGGTGAAATCCATTTTTACCTTTAAAAATAATACTAGAGGTATCATTTTACGTGCTAGTTTCCTTTCACCGTTCTATTCTTGGTTATGTTCCGAAGCAGAGATCCCTTTTGTGACGTTAATATTATTCGCTATTATAAATATTGTAATTTCATTAATGGCACCTAATAATATTTTGTTCGTCCTTTTTGTTACATATGGAAGAGGTAGAACGACAGAAGAAAACGAAACGACATGCCCGCTATGGTAAGCTGGCCGGTTGCGTACCGGTTTACTGAACAGAACGCTGCGACGGACTGCCGCGGACGCATATTTACTCATTTACGAACTTATGCAGTGATACTCACATAACACTTTCTTTCTTCTTTTTCTTTCTAATTACTGATGGCAGACGAAAGAGGGAAATCGTAGAAAAGCTATGTAGTCATTGCAAGTTTGTTTAAAGTGACACGATACAAGAGCATTTTATAAACTTGAGCAGTGCGATAACGTAGCTGCGCGTGTCACTTTAAACAAACTTGCAATGTCGGTCGCAGCCTGTCTATCTGGGTTTATTTATCTCGAGATTCTCAATGCTTCGGGTGGTATGTTAAACTGTCGCTCTCGAATTCTTCTTCGTCTTCTTAGCGTTATTCCGTTTACCGTTACTACCGTCAGACCTCCACAACGCAGAGGGAAAACCAGACATTTCTTAGATTGGGTCACACGTTCACTTTTAAATATAAGTTCTTAGACTTGCGGGTCTCCTCATCATGTTTTCCTTCACCGCTGAGCTAGTGATAATTACAAATATGTACATAACGGCCTTAAGGTGGCTTGAAAACATGAAAGTCATGGATTACGCTCTAAACCGCTTCGGTTGAAGAGAGACCCGTAAGCCTCCAGTCGGATGAGTAAATACAGAATAGCGTAGAACAGCATTATGAAAAGCATAAATAATTACAAATATTTAATCACATGACGAAATTGGCACTTTACAAGTGCATTTTTCTAGTAATGATCATGTATTTCCTACGTTGCGTAGCAGACCAGGTGACCTGATTGCCTGATACGAAACGGTTACAGATATTCGCACTATGTAACGTATAGACATTTCCAACACAAACATTTGGTTGTTCATTGAAACCTCCACTGGTAAGCTCATGAGTACCCAGCAACTCCTACAAATCTTCGTGATAATTTATTTATTTAATATTATTCACCGATGGAAATATGACATTCCAGAGAACAGCTTCCTGTTATAAAGTAGTAGTTAAATATAAAACTACATCCTTTTCTTCTCTCGCCAAAACCATGGCTAAGCGGTGGGGTGCATCACGTTCATTTGTCAATTTTTAGCTAAAAACTAACGAAATACATTATGAACAGACAAAAATAACTGCTAAAATTTAACACAGTTAATTTAGTAATAACTGTACAAGAAATAATAATACAAGTTTTCTTACCAGAAACAGCAACGATTTCATTGTGCGACAAATCTAAGTGTGTCAGATTTGTGAGATGCCTAAACGCATAGTCCTCCAGCACGTCAATCTGGTTATTATGCAAGTTTAAACTTGTCAAGTTCATCAGTCCTGGAAAAAATTAAACATAAATTATATCCCGTCGGCTGGTAAATTAAACGTAACGCCTATGAAATTTGGTACAATTCGTCAGCAATATAAGCACATTTGCCTTACACAAAAAGACAACTATCGATATTCAAAGCATACGTAAATTTACTATACCTTGCGTACGTTAGTTTACTATACGTATAAAATTGAGTATACACAAATTTGTAAGAAGTTACGTTACCAAAATTATAGTTTAGTGTTAAAATAATCGCATTGGTTACAGCAACTAAACTTTGTAATAATAATAATATATTCATAAACAGTAAGAAACGTAGTTCTCATGTGAAATTTAGCCAGATGAATAAAATAATTTATATCGTGGTGGTGGAAGTGAAAATGATGTCAAATTAAAAATGTATAGTATATAATCACCTGATAACGCTCCTCTTCGAATACTTGCAAATGTGTTATCAGATAACTGAATAGTTGTCAGACAGGTAAGAGAAGGCACTGTTGTAGGACCTAATGGACCTTCCAAAGCATTGCTTGACAAATCCAAGTCTCTTAGAAGATGAGCTGCCTAAAATCGTAGATATAAACCATTTGAATACACATATGAAAATTAAAAATTCAGGCCAGGTTTGGTATACTTAAAACTTGAATGAGAGAGCCAAGGATTCTCGGTTAGTGTCCCCAGCTCAGCAATTACATTATTAAAAAATAGCAACATCTATTCTACCTATATTTGGGTAGTATCAGTTTTGACTAAAGATACGAAGTTGAGCGATTACTGGAAGGGCTACTAGTTGGCGCCCAATATGGTACCATAATAGCTTACAGTATTGTTATATAACGTATATTCTACGTACTGCTAAAAATTAAAAACATATAATGTGTGTTTCGATATGCACTGATATGATTTTATTCTTACCTTCAAGGCAACTAATGCAGGTACTTTTAAAAGATTTCCTCTTAACCTCAGCACCGTTAATTTAATTAGAGGTTTAAATGCATCGTTCGATATGTCCGTTAACTGGTTGTCACTCATGTCCAAATATGTTAAGTTTTGTATACCCTGAAATATAATACGCACTTGGTGAGACAGTCAGTACATTGTATTTATTAATTTTGTTCATGTTCTTTTTAGGGTTCCGTACACAAAGGGTAAAACGGAACCCTATTACTGAGGCTCCGCTGTCCGTCCGTCCGTCCGTCCGTCCGTCCGTCCGTCCGTCCGTCCGTCCGTCTGTCACCAGGCTGTATCTCATGAACCGTGATAGTCAGACAGTTGAAATTTTCACAGATGATGTATTTCTATTGCCGCTATAACAACAAATACTAAAAATAAAATAAAATAAATATTTAAGGGGGCTCCCATACAACAAACGTGATTTTTTGCCGTTTTTATTGATAATGGTACGGAACCCTTCGTGCGCGAGTCCGACTCGCACTTGGCCGATTTTTTAAAGAAAGTGACTGTAATTATCCTTAAAATTGAAACTCAAACTAAATTGAAAAGGAAATTGTTTACCATTTAAGAATTTTTTAATAAACAAAAATGAGATACATTTTTCATCTGTCCATAGACAATCAGGCATTCTATTCTCTCGAAACTACAGTGATTTTCATTACTCACATTCAGGTAGTACGAATGTATTGATACGAATAAATGAAAATTGAGAAATCTCCTTCAAATACCTATTTAAAGTATTGAGCTTATAGGTTATAGGTAAAACATAAAATTATAAACTCACCTTAAAAGAATTTGAGTCCAGCATATGAATCTTATTATTGGACAAGTCTAGGCGGTCTAGGTTCCATAAGCGAATTAGAGCTTCCGTCGGTACAGATGGCAGCTGATTGTTTGGTAAACCTAAATGATAAATAATTCAAAAATTAATATTTTGACGAGACATTGTGGTAATGCTTCATTGACACCAACGCTCGTGGATTTGATGCTCAAAGATGAGAAACACTTGTGTGCATTAAAATGCCTGTTTATCTTGGTCTGGGTGTTTTTAAGAGAGGTGTCACGTATCAAAACAACCCGTCTATGGAAGTACTCCACCCATGAAGAAAAATGCAGTCAATTAACAACTCCCCGGAAGGTTGTTATCGTTGTTTCTGTTATCTATGGTTGTTATATTCCTGCGAGTGATTGAGTTTCGTAATGAGCTGCTGTGTTAGCAGCAGAGGTGACATCGCGCGAGAGAACTTAATATATGGCAAGCGTTCATAGACTACAGTAACCTCTTTAGATCAGGTGGACAGTATGCTTGTATGCCTCCCGACGTTGTATAAAAGAAAAACATGTTATATAATTGTAATATCGATAGAAATGCAGACTTCCAACGTTATCTCCTTCCTAGCCAGTTTCCTAATCCGTTTGGAAGCGTCAGACCTCCATAGCCCAGAGGGAAAATGACACCAGATCTTTGGAAATAAAATTTCCTCTGCATATATAGGTCGAAAGGAAACCTATATGTCCAGAGGAAATTTTATTTTTTCCTGAGCAAGTAATATAATATAAATCTGAAAAAACAAATTGAGCTTGACGTTCGAAGTACGATTGTAACTTTTATTACGTATGGGATAAACGGTACAGAGGTCAAAGTGTGATTAGCTGTACTTGACCGCACCAAGATTCGAAACAGTAATGTTTCCATGTTTTCGGATGTATGTACATAAGTATTTATAATTGTTACTCGTCGGCGGGATCATCAGGACATCGTAAGAAAACCCGCGTCGAAGTACACCAACGTCGATATTATTTCAAGGTAACAATGTTATAGGAAGCTAACAGTTATGCTACAAAGTTCATGTAATGAGTCCAATGGATAGATAATAGATAATGTAACTTCTATTTTTAGATCTAAATAAATATTATTCAATTCACAGCCTATAAAATTTATCCTTTATCCACTGCTCAAAATTATAGACTTCTAACGTTGTTTAGTATTCAGATTTAAGACGAAGCTATTTTTCGGTAGGCAGAATATTTGAACAAAGTGTAAACATTCAAATTAGTTAAGTGATCCGGCGGCGGCGCGGGCGTACGCATCCCTAGAGAAATCAACTAATGCCGAAGTGAACCACGCTAAATTAATACCATTACCTAAACATGCGCTTTCAATCTCCGCTTTATCACTTTTACCATTAATTTTTAGACGAAGTTTATCTCAAGATAATTTATAGAAAAAACCATTCTTCTCACCGATTAACAAGCCATATTTAATTAGATTTTCAGTCTATCTAAGACCTGTATTCAACAGTGGACGTATTTCGTCTGGAATTATGGCAATGACTTTATTAATAGTAGGATGACTAGGGAGTAAAATCTTGCTGAAGACTTATTCCTTAATTCCTGCTCCTGCGCTCTATGAGTCGGTATCTCATATACCGTGCACGATTTTTGGACATATAATAGACTTCAAACTGTCAGATGGATACTGTCCCCTTATATTGTACGGTTTTATCGCCCTATATTATTGCTACATACGCCTCCCCTAATGCTTTCTAACATGTGATCTTCTACATTCCACATTCTACATTTACAGACTTCTAGTCGCTCGCTCGAATACCCATGTTCGTGTCCGTCTATGTTCTTGACTGCGATGACTTTGGCGCGGACATGCGTGCGTTTACCTTAAACTTTATTTTTGTTCTTATTTTTCTTTTGCAAGTTACTGGATAATATAATACATTAAGAAATACTCAGTACACGATGCGCAACTTGCAGACTAATAATTTAGTCAAATACATGTTGTTGTTTCGTTTGAATCTACGATAACACTCACCTAACGCCAATAAAGTGTTGGAAACACTAGCAAACGCGCCTTGCTGCACTCTTCGAATATCTCCCGAGGATATGACCAGCCCATGAAGCCCCACTCCAGCCAATTCAGCAACTGAAGCAGATGTAAGCGCTGACACACCACGTAAAGCGCAGTCTAGTAGTGATACAGCGGCATTCTTGTTTCTAGCTTTCTGCTCTCTAAGATGGCGGCCAATGATCTAGAAAACAAATGTAATAAAATTGTTAGGATTTTCTGCGTTAGAATACGATTG
The DNA here is from genome assembly GCA_947507595.1 of Pyralis farinalis. Taxonomy (NCBI): domain Eukaryota; kingdom Metazoa; phylum Arthropoda; class Insecta; order Lepidoptera; family Pyralidae; genus Pyralis; species Pyralis farinalis. The sequence goes on along the minus strand of OX382260.1, from coordinate 32,197,060 downwards.
CAGTATACTTATATAAATATATTTTTTAATATACAACGTCTGGTGGTAAACAGGCACATAGGCCGCCTAATGTTAAACATAACGAGCATTGCTAGCTAAAATTACCACTTTGGATGCTAACGCACCAAGTCCTTACGAGGTTCCTGATGACCTTACTCACCTACATGAATACAATACACATCCAGTAGTATAAAACTATTTTATGGAGCGAAAAACAAAAAAAAAAGGAAATTTGTGAACTGACAGCATATCGAAAAAATGGAAGGAAGGCAACACAGAGAGAACAGTTAAAAGTAAGAATTTTTTAAAGTTGAGTAGGAATTAAAAGTTAAAAACGTAAATAGCAACTAATGCAGGTTTTCTGGAATAGGTTCCCGGAATAGTGAGAAGATACTAATAGGATATTCAATCGATCTCCCTATATTCAATCCTCTGTAATGAGTGAAACGGGATCAGACCATTTCCAACCACAGTCAATACTAGAAACTCGTAATTTGAAATTATACGCAAACGAATCAACTGTTGCTTACATTAACATGCGTTTAGACAACATACAGCACATAACTTGGTTTTCAGTGTTGTGACTTAAGGCTCCAAATGTTTAGCATTCATATTTTTTTTTTCTGGTATATTATTCCTAGCGTTATCTCATTTCCTAATCCATTAGAATTGGTCGGTACTACCTCAATCTAAGGATTTGGCGTAGATGCAGATTTTTACACGGAGCGACTAACGTCAGACCTCCTCCATAGGGAAAAACAAATCTGTCTTAGATTAGGTTACACGTCTTTCGAGATATAATATCTTGAACATAAGTTGATTTCCTCACAACATTTTCCTACACCACCGAGCAAGTGATAATAACAACATGTACATAAATCCGAAAACACAAATTTAATGGTACATGCCAGGATTCGAACCGGGAATCAGTTGTCAATAGGTCGTTTTGTTATCCACTGGGTTATCACTGTTCTAATTTTTTTTCTGCTGTATAGACCCTAAAATATATGTCCTAAGTTTATTTTAGTATAAGTAGCAAAATTCCCGTTTCGTAAACTTATTTAACAAGAGGCTTTTACTTTATGTGAAGTCATCTCTAAATTCAACCCTATTTCGGCCACAGCTGTTGACCTACTAACGTTTATCCAAATAATTACAAATCAACGTCACACATAATTAAATTAACATCCGCCTTCAGAGTGCTTCGTGGATTTTAAATAAACACAACAAATTTAAACTAACTCAAATCAAAACCAACCTGATTGAAGTTGTCCAATGTTGGGACGAATTTAGATACAAATTGGTTATTGATTTATATCGATACGTAGGGAGTTGGTTAACGGCACGCCTCGGTCACAGCAGAGAAGCTAAATCAGTAGGCTAATTTCAAAGAAACTCCCGATGTTGTAGCTGTATTGAGCGCTCTACACATTACGAGTGAGTGCTATAGCCAGAGCGTCGGTTTTTGAATAAACATCAAAGTATATTTGTAGAGATATCTTTAAGGCACAAAAAGCACGCATGCTTTCATATTGAAATTTCATTAGTCGTGCATGCGTGGTAATTTCTAAATATATACCTAAAATTATAGCAGCGATAGCCGAGTAGATAAAAAATCAGCCTATCGACTAATTAGTCACCTGTTTGAATCCTGGTGTGATCATATACTAGTAAGTTCGTGTTTCCTGATTTATGTACATTTTAAGTTATCACTTGCTCGGCGGAGAAAAAAAACATCGTGAGGAAACTCGCAAGTCCAAGAAGTTATATTTCGAAAGACGTGTGACCTTACCTACGTAAGTTCTGGTTTTCCCTCTGGGTTGTCGAGGTCTGACGGCAGCCAAAAATCAGTCTCTTCGCCAAATTCTCAAGCTTAGATGGCGGGCGCCCTGTCGCTGACAGATCCGGGGCACCCCACCAAAGCGGCCGATGGCAATTCGCGGGGTCGTTTAGTGGGTATACCGGCCATCCAGGCACCGGTGGTGTGCGTAACGCATTTTTCCCCGCGTCACAAAAAAAAAGGCTTAGATGACGGACCCTCGCCAATCAAAATGGTTTAGGAAACGGAACGGAAGGGAAATACCACTAGGCAGACGAAGATATAGCCAAATTAACAATATGAATAGATTTTACTATTAATGCGACATCAATTTGAAAAAAAGCTCTATTCGTTATGTAAAAATGATCACACATTTTATAGTAATCTATTTATGTTTGCAAACATATAGAATATCGCTTGCGCATTGTTTTTTAGCTAAGACCTTCTGTAAAATATTTATCCGTTCGCATTCGAAAAGTCAGGTTCATCAAAATAAATAAAACACATATTATAATATATAATATTATTATACTGCCTACCCCGCAAGGGACTTGGCGTGAAGTTATACGTACATACAAATACATACTTCCGTTAAAAATTGTTTAATTCAATGTATAACAATCGCCAAAACCTAAGACAATACTATTTGTCCTTTATTTCAAAAAGCTTCCAGTACAACTAGTCTGGCCATAAATAATGTTATATAGGAACTTTTTGTTTTTTTAACTCTTTAATTATTTTGAATTTGGCGTTTATTATGTTAAAAACTTCTATCGATTTTCCGCCGTTTTATATATTTCTTTCGTGTTTATTATCTAATTACAATACGGAATGGGGTCTTAAATAAAATAGGATTGCAGTGATTGACTTGCACAAAGTGGGTATAAGTCGTCGATCATATACAAGAAACTTCAAAAGGTTGTTATCAGCCGTACGTTCGTATATCGTACTCGTACTTAAAAGATCTAACGACCGCGTGCTGTCAGAAATACAAAGGCTGTTAATGCCGTTAAAACTAGAATTCGCCTAAATCAGTCGCTACAGTTTTACGTTTTGATGGATCCACTCTCTTCAACTGTAGGGATGGATTTGGGGCATGTCCTGTATATCGACGAAAAGCGCAGAGCTTCAGGTCTTGTTTTATTATACGCGATAGAGTCCTAGACGGAATCTTCATTTCTCGCGATAAGATTTTTTGTTTCCTAATGGGGTTTCAGCGAATTCTGATTTTGGTTGGTTGTGGGTAATTTTGGGTGACCTCATTCACTTGCATACATACTTCGCTAGGGAGTTATTTGAATAAGGTTTTCTATATCACTTCAAGATTCAAGATTTTTTCAAAAATTCATCGCTACTTTACGTGTAGGGAAGTACATACCATCCAATAAATTTTTTTTCGACATTTTATTCTACTACTTTGTCAGCACAGCTAATATGTATATACATGCCAAACTACAGCTTTACGTCTCTGAGCTAGGCCGCGGACAGACGAACAGACAGACCGGGCGAAACTATAAGAGTTCCTGGTTTACTACTTAACCCTAGAAAATAGACACAAATCTAGTTTTAGAAGGTAAAGTGCATCTTAGCAGCCAGATGTGCTATCTTCACCTCACACAAAACCGCGGCCAAATAACCCTGGAGAATTATTATGTTACTGGGCTCCTTCTGAGGAGGAGAGTATCAGTAGCAACGGTGGCAACGCGCGAGAAATTCGTCTTGTCTAACAAGGCTATGATAACTACTATACCAGGTAAACAATATGTTTATTTGCGTCGTGACGTAGCATACATAATAAAAATATCTGCACTATTATTACTAAATGGTAGAGTCGATATGGCCGTAGCGATGTAGGGATAATCTCTGGAACCAATTATCTCCCCTCTATAACCCTCTTAACTGTATCTTGATTATGCTGAAGTGCAATGAGCTGTACTGAAAGTATGTCAGTTAATCAAACTTAAAAAGCCAAACTACATACGGACATAGCCATGGACACTACTTAGTTAATGACAATTAAGTAATCAATGGCCAAATCAGATGTATATTTTACTAACTGTGCTCCGTGACTCAATATAAGGTGGCATGATAACACCGGCTTCTAACTTAAATAGACCCTACGTACTTAACATAATGTAGTACAAACGAAACCCAAAATAAAGATCAAACTTATCGTATGTCTACCGTATCGAGTTAAGTAGATTACAACTAAACTAAACCTAATCCATTAAATGTCTCATTATTTTGCTTGTATACTATATTTTTACTATTATTCGGAATAGAAACAAACAGCATCGACGGCTTAATTTTCGCTTCGAATCTTGGAGGAACTCTGGATCTACTCTAGATAGATCTGACTATATAGCAGCTACATCTACTATGCTCTACATATACAATGTTCTGAGTACATGAATGTTAAAGATAAGATAAAAGATAAAAAATCTTTATTTGTCATTGGGCCCTCACGGGCAATTACACACGTCTTACTTTTTTTGAAATATAATCTTATTGTACTCGTATCTTATTAAATTCTCTTATAGTACTTTTTTATTTTTGTAATCTGCTAGCATTTCAGAAATATCCATTGGCGAAGAAGAAATGCAGAAAGAAACTTGCCAATATAGGTCTCTTAAAATTGTCAATTAGATATTACAAAAAAATCACATAAGCATATTGGTACAATAATGATATCAAATGGTAAAATTAAAGATTATTATGAACAGGTCGTCTGTGTTGAAATATTTCCAGATATCTTTGTAAGTTACATATTCATCAATTCTATAAGAAGCCCTTTACAGAGAGTATTTTTAATGTGATTTTTGAATACATTGTCAGGAAAGGACAAAAGAATCCAATGAGGCATGTAAGAACCAAGTCTAATGGCGCTCGGTTCGCTACCTACCCCGCAAGGGAAGAGTGATATAGACTTTTTACTATTATTCAACTTCCTCCTCTATTGACATAAACTACAAAGGCTTTACATGTATTTTGACCCCAATCAAAGCTTACATCTATTAAAGATACTAATCGATCTTGGAATTTGGCCATTTTGAAAATACGATGTTAGTACATTACAAGGGGTATTATGTTTTGAAATTAAACTATTTTTAACGGAAGTATCGCGTGTTTTATTTATTTTGTTGAAACCTGACGTTTCGAACGCTTTGCAGCGTCTGTGGTCGCAGGAAAGACTAAGGTGGTATTTGTCTTACATTAGTTATTCAATTATTACATCTACCGACATGGATGGATTAATTATATATGTTCCGATTCACACAAAAATCGCTCACAGTGTCCGAACATTTTTTAGTAGATCTTTGGATTTGTGACTTGATTATTTTTAGGACTGGATCCCAAGCAGGTGGTACTTGCCAACCATCTTCTCTATTGAAATTGGGGTGTTTTCTTATTTCAATAGCCTCGCGCAACATTCTCGGCATGTAGCGATTGCCGAGAATGTTGCGCGAGGCTATTGAAATAAGAAAACACCCCAATTTCAATAGAGAAGATGGTTGGCAAGTACCACCTGCTTGGGATCCAGTCCTAAAAATAATCAAGTCACAAATCCAAAGATCTACTAAAAAATGTTCGGACACTGTGAGCGATTTTTGTGTGAATCGGAACATATATAATTAATCCATCCATGTCGGTAGATGTAATAATTGAATAACTAATGTAAGACAAATACCACCTTAGTCTTTCCTGCGACCACGGACGCTGCAAAGCGTTCGAAACGTCAGGTTTCAACAAAATAAATAAAACACGCGATACTTCCGTTAAAAATAGTTTAATTTCAATGTGTAACAATCGCGAAAACCTAAGACAATACTATGTGAGGGTATTATGTTTATTTTCTACTATGTACTACGTTCTTTTATACAATGTGATGAGGCTTACAAGCATACAGCTATATACATGTTAATAAATAAGTGCTTACCCCTCAAAGAATTTGGCGTAAAGTGATAGATAGGCTTTAATTTCTGCTACATTTGAAACATAATTTAAGAGTCAATTGTTGTTGTTACCTCACCTACACGCAGGAACACTACAACCGTCTAAGGAGTAGTTATTTGACTGTGGTTTTCTGTTAGGCAGAGGTACTTCTTCCAGACGGGGTGCTTTGATGTGCCCTACCTGTCTCAAGTAACATTACCAGCAGGCTCGAGTTTGCTAAGGCTTTATTATGGATACAGAAACCAAAAAAGTTATTTTAAAATCCTTCAAAAAATTTCCTAAAACGTACTTTCATTTATGGCATTGACTTTAATTCCTAAGTATGTGTACATGTATACATATGTATATAGAGAACCCGTGTCTATGTGAGTTATTGGTTATGAATTCTAATGTGTCATTGGAGATCTGAAATTACCAATCGGGTTTGTGGCGGCTGTAATAAGCCATAAGTCGATGCGAGTTAATTCCAATACCGTGCGTACCTGGCGATTCTCCTACCAATGGCTGTTACGGAAGAATAAAGCGAAGTGAAAAGCAATTCTTTTGTGTAGAAAATAAAAATTTCCAAAGCAGAATACTACTACTAGTTAGTTTTGGATTTAAAATAGTACGCTTGGAGAGATGTCTGAAAATGATACAGCACATGTATTAATATATCTCTAATTTAACTACTTAGCATCATTATAATAGTGTATACTGACATAAATTTAGAATATAGGAAGTTACCATTTGAAAATCAACCTATATTGGCAAGTTTTTTTGGCGTTTCTTCTTCGTCAATGGTAATTTTCGAAATGGCAAGATATTAAAAAGCGCAATTAAAATTATGAAGAATTAAAACTATGTATAAAATAAGATTTGGTTAAGAAATGTAAGTCGTGTCTATGTGTACATGAGGGTAATGGTAAAATAAATCGTTTTTATCTATTATTCGTGCAATCGTATACTTAATTGCCATTTCAATGGTACCCAAAAAAATTGTAATTGAACGAAAACGGATTTGCGGAAGCCATTTGATAAAAGGCGACATTTGGAAGTGATAAGAGGCCAACAGTAGAATTTACATAAACTAAACTATGTTGTATTTTATACTGCTAAGGTACCAAATAAGATCGTATACATGGTGGGCCAGGTGTACGGTATGCCTGATTGTAAGTAATCACCATAACCCATTAACCTCTTCACACTCTTTTTGAAGTACCTCCTGCTATTGTCTTTTGAAGAAACCCTGGCAGGAAGTTCATTATACAATGTATGCGATAACAAGTAGCGATGGTGAGCGGTGTGTTTGTAGAAGAAAGTTGTGGAATTAACAAACAGTCTAAAATATGTTTCTAACGTTTTACGTTTTCTTCGTCTAATTAGTTTTAATTTAGTCTATTGACGTGTTCGGTGGCGCAGTAATGCTGTTACGCTACATTGACACCTACGCTCGTGGGTTCGATTTCCACACAGCACAAACATTTGTGTGCATAACCATGACTACGTCTCGGTGTCCGTGTTTTTAAGAGAGTCGGGAGAAGTACCTTCACCTCACAGAAAAACTGCAGTCAAATAGCAAACTCCCAGGGAGATAGTTGTGTTCTTGCGTGTGAGTGAAGTCTCCAGTAAGCTCCTAAGGAGTTACTGTATTATCAGCAGAGCTGTGCCATGAGTATGCTTGTATGCCTCCCGATTTTGCATAAAACAAACTCTAGGAGTAGCGGCAGAAGAGTTATTTAATAGGAAACTGAGCAAGTACAAAAGTGTTCCCAAGAAGTTGATGAGAAGTCGCTACGTTAGCCATGGAGTAGCAACATATATGTGAGTTTCGTTATTTTGCAAATATCTATAAATGACGACCGTATCTTTGTGTATCACACAAAATGTTCACTTCGAGAATCCAATAGTAAGGGTTCCAAATCAGCCGCAACTCGGCTCCATTTCGAGTTGTGTAAACAAAAGCTATCGATTGGCACCTGCGCTGGCTGACCGGACTTTGAGTAGGGTACGATGATCACACCCTTCGATCTGCCCGTCAATAAACGTCTTACTGTGTAGTCGTGCCCTTAAGTGCCTTTGACCGATTATGAGAGAGGAAAGATCGAGACACGGATATACAGATAGACTCTTTATTCCTCCATTTTCTTATTCGGCGTTTGGTCACAGATTACCTCAATACTTTACTACAATTACTGGCACTAACAAATATGACATGAAAAGTGCTATGAATGTCACAGAAGCGAGTGAAGTATGCAAGGACCGCGTCTTATAGCGCTCGGTTCTCTCTGCCTACCCCGCAAGGAACTTGGCGTGAAGATAAGATAAGAACAAATATGACAAAATATAGACAATAGCTTTGTCGCATCAATCGCTAGAAGTTAAAATGTGTTTAAAAACATGTGTGTATATCTTAATATTTTTGTACATGTTACTGGCAATCTGTATAATCCGGTATTTTATATAATACCTAAATATTCCATAGATTGCTTATAACGTTCAAGTAATGTATGAAATATTATTTATTTAATAAGGGTCTACAGGTACCTAAGAAAAGTATTATGACCAAATTCTTACCTCCTGCCCCACTAATTGTCATTGCCATTATAATAAAATTCCATTTCAAACGACTGGCATTTTCAATTTTTCGATTTTGAAGTTGTAGGTATATTAACATTGACTTTCTAATTCCCACTGAAAAAGTCTGAGATTGTCACCAATCACCTTATTTATGAAGACCTATGGAGAGCCGATAAAACGATTACGTCGTATTGCCTATGGTTCAATATATAGTCTATGGAATCCCTGGGCATTGTACACAATACCTAGGTAACGTATGTAACAGATAAAAATATCCAGAACATTTCATATTTTGCCCCCATACATGACCTCAGTGTTTTATACATTGCATAGGTATTGTATACAATACCTGGATTATACTTATTGCCGGGAACATATATACCGTGTGACGTTGACACGATAGCGCACTATTGTGTGCTAGTAAAGTACATAAAGTGCACCCGGCACTTCAGTTACTTACGCGCAATGAGTTAATTGATTAACCCATGATAGCCCAGTGGCTATCCATTGGGCTATCACGGGTTAATCAGTCTTTATATTACCGGCCTATTGACCAACCGGTCTCGAATCCTGGCATGTACCAACAAATTCATGTTATCGGATTTATACACATGTTTGTAATTATCACTTACTCGGCGGTGAAAGATACCATCGCGGGGAAACCCGCACGTCCAAGAAATTATATTTTGAAAGACGTGTGACCCTGCCTAAGACATATCTGGATTTTCGTCTGGGTTATAGAGGTCTGACGGCATTCGCTCTTGTAAAAATCTTTAGTTTAGGTAGCAAACTCCGCCAATCCTGAAGAATTCGATAACGGGATAGCGCTAAGAAGACGAATAAGTTAACTGATTGTGTGAGACCTCAGCTTAGTGGTAAAGTGAGTAATCAGTGTCGCAATAAGCTCTGTATTTGAGATTACTGAAAATAAAAAGAAACTAATATAAAAAACCATTAAATCTTCTAGTGTGTAGTTGGAAACAACAAATGGGGCACATCTGTGTAAGTAGCAAATTGAATAAAGTTTTGGAAGAATAAAGGACAGTGTTTGTAAAGGATTCATGCATTGTAGTTTACAGCAAACTCAATCAAGCAAAACAGAAAACACGTCCATTCTCAGTGATGCCATGCCTGCTTGTGGATGCAGTCGAACCAATAGAGGCATATTAATTTGAACCAACGCGATCGCATTAAGGAAATTCACCTCATTGGCTTGGCACCGCTTAGTGTTGCCCTAACGTCTGTTTTCCCCGACGACCAAAATTATTGTATAATTTTTCTGGCACATATATGACGTAAGTCTGATGATAAACCAGAAATCAATTTTAATAAATGAATAATCCTTGTAGGTAATCTATTTGACAATCAATAACATTAGCACTAGGTGATTAAGGTATAAATGGGCATACTCGTATGAATACATTCTGTCATCAGTTTCAAAATAAAATTTTTGTTTCTAACAGTTCTACTATGTTCCCTGTAATATTCGGTTGTAAGATTTTAGTATATGGATTTGTCACGTAGATACAGGTAAATAAAATTGTTATAATTAATGAACACACACAATACTACGATAACCGCTTTTCATAAGATGGACCGTATGCTTGTATCTATGCCTCTCAAAGTTCTATAAAAAACTGCCAATGACTTAAGTACTGTTAGAACTTCACTTCACAATCACTGTTCAACTTTAAATACTGGAACCGTCGATTCATAATGTAGTTTAATTTTAACAAACTATTTAAAAAAACGCCGTCAAGTGTGAGTCCAACTCAAGCACGAGGGTTCCGCAAAGAAATATTTTGGCATAAAAACGGTTTTCGAGTTGTTTTCTTTACTTGTCCTACATGACGTTGCTGCTTACCAAATTTCATGGGTCTATGTCAATGAGAAGTACGCTATAGACTTTGAACAGCCATATCTTTTAATTGCTTAGACTTAGAAATTTGTTTTTTTCACTGTTCGAAGGGATTGCATACCTGAGTATTTGATATTAATTTCAGCTTGATAACTCCACCTGTCCCTGAGAAAAAGTCTTGGCAGACGGACAGACCGACAGATAGACAGACAGATAGATATACAGATGGACAACAAAATGATCCTATAAGGGTTCCTTTTTTTCCTTTTGAGGTGCGAAACCCGAAAAATGTGTAGTCTCAAATATATTACGGTGGTACGGAACCGTATTTTAATAATACTTTACTTATTTGTATTGTCTGTTCCCTTAAGATTCTTCTAGTAAGATTTAACTCTGAAATCAAGGAAAATATCATCAACAATCCATGTTTGTGGCTAGTGATGGAAACGGCTGTTTGTTTTACGGTCAGCTTGGCTCACGGAATTGGGATGGAATTTTTTACGGATCCGTAAATATCGACTTTGATACGAAATGTTTTATCCTCTTTCCGCCTACAAATAGGGGGTTTACGATCATTATTAGAGTAGATTGGGGAGTATTAGAAATAGTCTGTATTAGATGAAGCTTAAAAAGAACATAACAAAGTATACACATCCGCTTTTTGATTTCACAAAAGAATATTCGTAGAGTGGGCTTTTCCGTCTCGAGCGAGATATTTCAATTGGTTTTTATTTTGAAACGATCGAGTATCAGGATGAAGGGACCATGATTTTTCGACAGACAACATATACCGAACTGTTAACAGACTTATATAAAATTCGATTTGAAAAGATGTCTGTTAGTATATCAGTTCTTATTCGTACTGTCAACGATTCCAGCAAAACCGATAATGGTATGTTATCCTAGATATCCACCATCGTTTTCCTGAAATTTTCTCTTTACAAATAATTAGAGAGGCTTCTGTACAATCAAATATGATCTTTTTAGGGTTCCGTACATTTAAATGAATAACGGAACCCTTATAGGATCACTTTGTTGTCCATCTGTCTGTCAAGACCCTTTTTCTCAGGAATGGGTGGAGGTATCAAACTGAAACTATTATCAAACACTTACGTCTATGATCCCTTCGAGCAGTGAAAAAATCAAACTTCCGAGTCAATGCAATCAAAAGATACAGCTGTTAGTCAAAGTCAAAGTCAAAATCTTTTTATTCCGTAAAAATGGCTACATTTGTTTGGAATCGTCACAATTTTTTTCCCTACCGTGCAGTTTATGACTAGGTGAGCACTGATAAAAATACTGCCAAAAAACTCAGGCATCCCTCTTTTGGTGTCCAAACAAATTTACATATTTTATTAATTACATTATAATTGGATCGACTCACTCCCAGGCATTTTTATCATTAATATAGTCAGATACTTTATAATATGCCCTGCTACACAATTTGGCTTTAATAGTAGTTTTAAATTTGTTTATTGACAATTCTCTTATATTGCTGGGAAGTTTGTTATAGAACCGTATACATTGCCCCATAAAAGAATTACTTATTTTGTGGAGACGGCTTGCATGTAACACAAGATTATGCTTATATCTAGTATTTATGCTATGAGTATCACTCTTTTTACAAAATGAGTCTATGTTTTTATGGACATACAAAAGATTTTCATAGATATATTGCGATGCGACTGTTAAAATATTTATTTCTTTGAATTTTTCTCTAAGGCTCTCCCGGGGACCAAGTTTGTAGATAGCTCTTATGGCTCTCTTTTGCAATAAAAAGATGGTGTTAATGTCCGCGGAGTTACCCCAAAGAAGAATTCCATATGACATAATACTATGAAAGTAGCTGAAATAAACTATTCTAGCCGTATCAATATCAGTGAGCCGTCTAATAGTTTTCACTGCATAGGCTGCAGAACTTAGTTTTCCTGATAATTTTTCAATTTGTGGGCCCCATTGTAGTCTGGAGTCAATTGTTATACCCAAGAACACAGTTGTCTCCACAGGGGCTAAATTAGTTCCATTAACATGTACATTGGTAGCCACCTGTCTTACATTAGGTGTTGAGAACTTAATTACTTTAGTCTTTTTATCGTTTAAAAGCAGATTATTAACACTATACCAATGAATAACTTCAGAGAGAGCATCGTTAACTTCGTCATAATTACCTAACTGTCTATTAATTTTGAATGTCAAAGAGGTATCATCTGCAAACAATACAATCTCATGTTTATCCCTTACATAATACGGTAAGTCATTTATATAAACTAAAAATAAGAATGGACCTAGAATTGACCCCTGTGGGACTCCCATAACTACAGGGGACCCCGAAGATCTTTTACCATTAACATCGACCTTCTGTATCCTATTGCCCAGATAAGAAGACAGAAGTTCGAGAGCCTTATTCCTGATACCGTAGTGGTGTAATTTTCTGACAAGAGTGTCATGGTGCACGCAGTCAAACGCTTTAGACAGATCACAGAAAATTGCCAAGGCATCTTGCGAACCCTCCCATGCCGCGAATATACTTTTAAGCAAATGAATCCCTGCGTCTATAGTTGAACAACCTCTCGTAAATCCGAACTGTTTCCTATGAAGCAAATTATGTGCATTGAAATGTCTGAGCAACTGGCTAAGCATTAGTTTTTCAAAAATTTTACTGAGAATGGGCAGTATGGAAACAGGTCGAAAATTCGAAGGGTCCGTTTATATCACGTTTATGTTTATGTCACGTTTATACGCATATTTTCGCAAGGGAATTAAAAGCTATAGGGTACTTCCCGTTGACCTAGAATCATGAAATTTGTTAAAAAACAATGTGATATAGCAGCAAGCAAGTAAAGAAAAAAATCCGAAAGCCCTAAATTTGTAGTTCCTTCCTACTTTAGAGAGAGAGTCAGACTCACACTTGATAGGTTTTTTTGCTAAAAAAGGTTTTGAGAGAATTTTCTTTAAATTATGTACTAATTAACTTCTACATATCTTCTGCTAATTTTCAACTTATAAATAATAGTTCGTTTTATATCTTCTATCTAATCTGCAGTTCTGCTATAGACGTAACGAGAATGTTAAGCTACTGTAAGCTAAAAATTTATGACAAGAAATTTGAACATTCAACAATAAGAATTTAGAACATTGGTGAGTTCGGTGGAACAATGGTGAAACGCGTCATTACGCTACTTTGAAAGCAACACCATGAGTGTTAGTTCGATTCCCACTCAGGACAACTATTTGTGTGCATGAACATGTCTGTTTGTGTTGAAGTGGGGGTTTTTAAGAGAGGTAGGGCGCATCAAAGCAGCAGCGCCTGTGAAAGTACCTCCACCTCATAGAAAAACCGCAGCCAAATAACAACTCCCTGGAGAGTTGTTGTGCTCCTACATATGAGTGAGGGCTCCAGTAAGCTCCTAAGGAGCTGCTGTGTTGGCAGCAGCAGTGGTATCGTGCGAGTAATACTTAATGTATAAACGCTTGCAGTATATTATAATACAGCAGCCTATAAAGGCTGAGATAACCGCTTTACATCAGGTAAGCCGTATGCTTCCTGACGTTGTATAAAAAAGGAATCTAATAGTGAAAAATTCAAACTTCAATTTAATAAACCTGCTTAGCCTTCTAATATTCTATATGCATTAATATCCACGTAATCATATTATATTAAACGGGCATTGCATTTGGGAGTCTATCGGAATTCCACATGCAAATATGCTGTTCATTATTTCGTCTTTATTGCACTGGTTTCAAAGGGTAATTAATGATTGTACAAACAATTATTCCAATCTGCTCTGTTCGTAACTCGAAAACAAATTAGTATGAATTAGTATCAGAGCTGACTTCGTGGAAACCATTATTCTCTGCACTAGAAATGTTAAGTTCAAGATCACAACAATATGAAATAGTTCATGTTTCGTTTCTTTGATGTTATTACATATCTCTGACAAGCTCGGTGGCACAGCGGTTAACGCGACTTTGTCACTGACGCTTGTAGGTTTGACTCCCACACAGGACAAACGTTTGTGTACAGGAACATGTCAGTTCGTCTTAGTCTAAGTATTTTTGGCAGGGCGCATCGAAGCCTCCCGTCTGGGGGATCTCACAGAAAAAAGCCAAATAACAACTCCATAGAGGGTTGGTATGTTCGTGAGAGTGAGGCCACTAGTAAGCTCCTAAGGAGTTGCTATCTTAGCAGCAGAGGTGGCATCGCGCGAGTGATACCGCTCCGAAAAAACCGAAAACCCTTTTTTTGCGAAAATAATTTCCGAAATGTATTACAAGCGTTAATAAGCTACAGTAACGCTTTACATGTAGTAGGTAGATTGTATGCTGGCACCTTATGTAAAGTGGTTACCCTTGACGAACACTTGCAATATAGAAAGTAACGTTCGCGCGTTGCCGTCCCTGCTACAACAGCAACTAAAACAGCAACTTCTCATGAGCTTACTGGTAACCTCATTCACTCGCGGGAGCAATACATCCCTCTAGGGAGTTGTTATTCAGCTGCAGTTTTCTGTGAAGTGGAGGTACTTCCCCAGACGAGCTGCTGAGGCCTACCTCTCTATAAACACCCAGACCAAGACAAACAGACATGTCCATGCACACAAATATCTGTCCTGTGTGGGAATCGAACCCCGGCGTTGGTGTCAAAGTAGCGTTATTAACATTATTAGTACTGCGCCACCGAGCACGTCAAAACATGGTCGGAGCAAGGTCGCTGATGATTTGCGCGAAGGACGTCCTTCTAGGACGACCAGTGAAGGTAACGGTGCTGTGCGGCTAATTATACTCGTTAAAACAATTTTCTTTTGAGTAAAAGGTTTTCTTTGACGTGGAAGTATTTTCCCAGCCGGGCTTGAGAGTGGAGGGTAGAGAGGACACTACGTCTCTTAAAAATAGAGCAGTGAGTGAATCAGCCTTTTGACCAACTGGTCGCCGGTTCGAATCCTGACAATCCCAAGAGTAGTGATAGCCTAAGAACAGGTACCCGATTCGAATCCTGGCATGTACCACTAAATTCGTGTTTTCGGATTTATGTACACACACGTTTTTCGGAACATAATGTCTTGCACGCGGGTTTCCTCACGATGTATTCCTTTACCCGCGAGCAAATGACGCCATACAGAAACACGAATTTCCTGATTCATGCCCACGCAAGGATTCAAACTAGGGACCAGTAGATGAATAAACTGGTTCTTCAATTACTTGGTTATCACTGTTCACAGACACAGAACTAATATTGTATGTATCTTCACGCCAGGTGAACAGGTCGCCTAGCTTAGTAGGCAGAGAGGATCGAGCGGTCCTTACAAACTAATATTAATCGCAATTATGTCCACTGTAATTATTGTCCAATCAAGTAGGTACTGATCTGATTGAAAATTTAATTGATTATTGCTTACACAATTACAATCAATTGACACTTATGACGTTGACATGTTCTTAATTAAGAAAACACATGCAGGTTAAAGATTGACGAGCTCGATGGCGCGTTTCACCGCTGTTATGTTACTTTGACACCAACGCTCGTGAGTACGATTCCCACACAAGGCCAACATTTGTGTGTATGAACATATCTGTTTGTCTTGGTCTAGGTGTTTTCAGAGAGTTGGGGGAGTACCACCACCTCTCCGAAAACCGCAGCCAAGTAACAACTCCCAGTTGTAGTATTCCTGCATGTGAGAGAGGTCACCAGTAAACTTCTAAAAGTAGTTGCTGTGCTAGCAGTGACATCACGTGAGTGATACTTAATGTATTGCGAGCTTTCAAAAGCTACGGTAACATCTATCCATCAGGTGGTCCGTATGCTTGTATGCCTCCCGACATAGTATAAAATATACATTATATATATACATTAAGTTAAAATTGTTTAATCTCTGGTTTGATGCACCTGAAAATTTGAGCTAATTGTCTACTAATATCTAATATGTATATGTACTGGTATTTATGTGTATTGTATGTATTTGTGTATGTATGCGAAGATGGATATGTTAGTATTTATATGTATGATATTTATATAAGTTTACGTTTATCTATATGTGTAACAGATTGATTTGTTTGTTTATTAATATAGTGTGAATGACTTTGTGCTCATACCTACTTCATTAAATTGACATTTCCTATCAGGTATTCTATGGTTGACTGGAAGAGATCCCGGATGGGATAAGTCCGCCATTGTACAAACAATATTTTATCTGTATTTTGTTTTTCTTTGTAGTACAATAAAGATTATACAAACAAACAAACAAACATTATATATATATCTATTTCAGGTGGCTTGCAAGCATATTTAAGCCCCACCCGAAATAAAGGTGCAAACCTAGAAGGAAAACAAGACCTTTCTTAGGTTAGGTCACACGCCTTTCGAAATCTAGTCTTCTTGAATGTGCCAGTTTCCTCATGACGTTTTCATTTACTGCCAAACAAGTGATAGTTACAAACATGTACATAAATCTAAAATCGGCCAAGTGCGAGTCGGACTCGCACACGAAGGGTTCCGTATCATTATCTATAGAAACGGCAAAAAAAAATCACGTTTATTGTATGGGAGCCCCCTTAAGTATTTATTTTATTCTATTTTTTAGTATTTGTTGTTATAGCGGCAACAGAAATACATCATCTGTGAAAATTTTAACTGTCTAACTATCACGGTACATGAGATACAGCCTGGTGACAGACGGACGGACGGACAGCGGAGCCTCAGTAATAGGGTTCCGTTTTACCCTTTGGGTACGGAACCCTAAAAAACAAGAACTTCGATGTGCATGCCAGGATTCATATCGGGGACCAGTTGGCCAGTAGGGCGGTTCTGCATCCACTGATCTATGACTGCTGTTATTGAAGTGAAATTGGCGATAATTACAAATATTTAAATCCAAAAACACTTACTTAGTGGTAAATTCCCACACCAGGATTAGAATGAGAGACTAATCGATGAATATTTTTTTTTTGTACAACGTCGGGAGGCATTCAAGCACACGGCCCACCTGATGTAAAGCAGTTACCGTAGCCTATTAACACTTGTAATATATTAAGTATCACTAGCGCGATGCCTCTTCTGCTGCTTATATAGCTCTCTCTCTCGTTAGGAGTTTACTGGTGACCTCACTCACACACAGGAACACAACAACCCTCTAGGGAGTTGTTATTTGGCTGCGGTTTTCTGTGTGGTGGAGGTACTTCCCCAGACGGGCAGCTTTGATGCGCCCTACCTCTCTTAAATTTACGTATCTGGTTCAGCTATCACTGTTGTACTTGGTTCCCTCTGCATACCCAGCAAAAGACTTACAGAGATCATGCATATGGATAAATAGGAGACAACATACCTGAAGTGCAGTATGGTCCCCGGCACATCGCAGTGTGTGTGGCAAGTCGCAGGAACATTCGGCTGCTGGTCGTGCACTTAGGCCTGGACATCGGAACTGCGCATTCAATTGTGACACTGCGCACAGTACTGCCATAGCGCCCACTACCCACATCCTGCAACCAATTACAGTTTTGAATTAATGGAAAGCATTCGAATGGAGGAGCTTGAATGGTCTCATTGCTAGCATAGTGGACAGATTGATAGACGAACCCCGTGGCGTAGTTAGGACTGTAACTATTTTAACTCCTAGGCTCGTGGGCTCGATTCCCACACAGAGCAAACATTGTGTATAGACTGTTTGTTGGTCTGGATGTTTTTAAGAGGGGCATTGAGGAATTTTGCAAGACAGCAATGTAGTCTTCACGAGTCAGATACCAAGGTCCCCTTTCTGTTGCTACGTCAGCCATCATCGTCATCATCATCCGAGCGTTAAACCCCGGACATAACCCGGCTTTGCTTTGAATCCAAGACGTGGTACATCGTGTGTTAGTGAAGTTCAGAATGCTACTACCAAATCGTTGATGAACGTCGCTTTAAGTCGAGAATTGGAATGTAAACGTGAATATGTTCGAAATAACATACCAACAGAAGGAAATGTGCGATATGTTAACGAAGGCGACGATGTAAATGGCTTATTTTTCCTCGATGCGCTCGGTGGAACTAGGCAGACAGGCATTGAATTTGTCCACTTTGCCCACTTTTCGTCCGTATCCTACCCTTTCGCTTCGTAATCCAGGGTCCACTACGTCAGCCAACTAAGTTATAATTTGTTGTAACTATTTTAACACCTTTTTTTTTTTTGTAACGCGGGGAAAAATGCGTTACGCACACCACCGGTGCCTGGGTGGCCTCCGCTGGTAGTGTGGGACTCCCCGTCGACTGTCCGACGGTATACCCACTAAACGACCCCGCGAAATGCCATCGGCCGCGTTGGTGTGGTGCCCCGGATCTGTCAGCAACAGGGCACCACTGCGACTGGCCAGCCCCTCAAAAGGGGCCGGACTTCTTCTCTCTAGGGGCCGTCCCGGCAAATTAGGACAGCCCTCCGGCGGCGGGACCATTATGGGGCCTGGTTCCCATCCTGACCCCTAGTCCCACAGGTTAGGGAGGCGGCAGTAGGTGCGCGTAGCGCCTACGCCGCTCTCCCGTCCGCCGTCTCCGGAGCGGGACAGCCAAGGGATCATCCTCCCTGTCCCGCTCCGCGGCCTCCTTCTGGGACACGACCGTCTCACAGAAGGAGGCCATCGCCTGCCAGGCACTGTCACTCCCGAGCATGAAGCGGACCACGCTCGGGAGCGAGAGGTCCGCGCTTCCTAGCGCGGACACCAGATCATGGCGCTGCTGAGACCATCTGGGACACTGCTCCAACGTGTGTTGAGCAGTGTCCTCGGCCGCGCCACAATCGTGGCAGCCTGGCCGCTCCTCCCGCCTCGCGACCCGGTGCAAGTACTCACCGAAGCACCCATGCCCGGTGAGCACCTGCACCATGCGGAAGGTGAGGGGTTTGCGCCTTCGGCGCATCCACGCCTCCAGGACCGGGCGCAGCGCATCCGCAACGCGGACTCCATACCGCGGCTGCGCCAGGTAACTATTTTAACACCTAGGCTCGTGTGTTCGATTTCCACACAGGGCAAACATTGTGTATGGACTGTTTGTTGGTCTGGATGTTTTTAAGAAGGGCATTGAGGAATTTTGCAAGACAGTAATGTAGTCTTCACGAGTCAGATACCATGGTCCCCTTTCTGTTGCTACGTCAGCCATCATCGTTATCATAATCCGAGCGTTAAACCCGGTCGTATCCTACACTTTCGCTTCGGAATCCAGGGTCCACTACGTCAGCCAACTAAGTTATAATTTGATGTTTTTATCAGAGTTAAATAAAAAACCTGAAAAGCACACGCACTTGCATCCATCTTTTTTTATACTAGATTGGCAAACAAGCATGCGGCCCGCATCAGATGGTAAGTGGTCACCGCAGCCTATTGACGCTCGCAACCCCACGGGGATGTTACTCGCGCGCAGCCAATCTTGTGACCTAAGGATGTTTCGTCACAGTAACCAGTAATTTCTCTGCCATATCTCACCCTTTAAACCGGAACACAGCTTTATAAATGTAGCTTCTTGGTGATAGAAATTGGTGAGACAGAGGTACCCACGCAGACGACTTTTGTACAAAGTCTAACTCTGGTCAATTGAACGAAATATAAATCAACCATGCAATTTCCTAAATTGACAGCAATAGACACAATTTTATACCACTAACGAGGCAACCAAGCGTAGGGTCTGCCCGGTAACCTTAGCCTATAGGTAATTGCGACACTAGCTTGGCACAAGACTAAAGTTTAAAGTGGCAGGTTGCAAACCCTGGGAGTGAATTTGAATTTGGCAGAGAATTGAAAAAATTATACATGCGTATTACACATTAGAGATAATATTAGAGATAATAAAATAAGTAATCCTATAACATATTGGGGTTAAAATATGAAATTGCCGATTTGTACTAAAAATTAAAACTCGTTTTTTTCTAAGATGTAACATATTTATTTAATCAAAATATTTACCCTCATTACCTATACATTGCTGCCATCTAATGTGAAGGTTATTTATGCCTTTATGATAAAACTCTGGGGATCTAGATTCGGCAAACTGTGTGAAAGCATTTTGTACTGTCTCCTGGAAGTATTTTTTTTTTACTACATATAAATTGTCCAAATCACGAAAGAAAATGGTAGTCAGTTGGAGCAAGATCTGGCGAGTACGAAGGATGACGTATGGTTTCTATCTGCAACTAGGTACTATAGAGTTACAACGGTTTCTCATGCAGTGTTAAGTCTTGCGTTATCATGGAGCAATAATGGTGAAGATCGATTCACGAGTTCGGGCTATTTCACAGCCAGTTTCGCCATCATTATTCGGCACAGTAAACATCTGCTGTTATTGCTTGACTAGGCCTGAAAACGCCATAGTGAATAACGCCATGAAAGACCACCAAACAGTTACCTTTGCCTTTTTATTGGTAAGCTTTGCTTTTTTGCAGGTCAAACTCCGCAACAGTGCCCGGAGTTTGACCTGGAGTCAGCCATTGCATTTTTCGCTTACCGTTATCGTAAAGAATCCAATTTTCGTCACATGTCACAATTTGATCCAATATTCTTTCATTTCTGTCCTGATTCAATAAGGCAACACAAGTTTCAACGCGTTTCTTTCTACAGATCAGTCAATTCATGAGGCACCCATTTTTCAAATGATTTTTTTATCTTATTGATTTAATGCAAATGAGTCAATATTGTAGGTAAGGTAACGTTAAACCATGCCACTAATTCATGGGTAGTTTGACTCAGGACGGCTTTCACCATCTCTTTCAATTCAGCGTTATTCACCTGTGTGAGTGGTCTTCCACGTGTTTCGTTCTTCAAGTAGAAGTTTCCATGAAGAAAGCGTTTAAACCAAAAACGCACGGTGCGTTCATTAGCAGTCTCTCCAAACGCAGCATTGATATTGCGAGCCGTTTTTGTCACGTTAGTTCCGCGTCAGAACTCGTGTTCAAAAATTACTCGGATTTTCGTATAATCCATCTTTCCCGTCTAAGTTGAATAAAAAAAACAATTGAAATTCGAAAATCTTATATTGCACATTTTTTAAAAGAAAATCCTCATAGGTACCATGTGAGAAAAGTTTCACTCAAAAATTTCATAGCATGAAAGTTTAATGTCAATTCAATTTATCTATTACTAAAAACACTTCAATTTCATACTTTAACCCCTAGTACTTGTTTAAATCATGCTGAAATATCAAAGGTCTCAAACATTAAATCCCGAATCTCAAAAGTCAAGCACTATTTTACTGGTAACAGTCAAAAATAATGGAGAAAAGGGCAGATCAACATCGAAGACGAATATAATAAACCTATTACCGAGATATTTTGCGGGGCTATTGAAAATTTACCAAACATTCAGGAGGAAATAACAGTATCAAATGGAATAAGGACCGTCTCAAAAGGCAATTCCGGTCATAATCTGAGGTACTTGCAGAAGAATCGCTACTGCAATGCGTGTGGCTGCGACATAATGGGGCATTTCCACTGAGTGACGACCGGACGACGCTGTTTGTGGGGTCCAAGATAAAGGATGAAGGCAAACAAATTATATTCTGTATCTCAAGTAGTATGTAGAGGCTGACCTATAAGGGATGAAACAATAAAGGAATGTATTTATTTTCAGGTTTAGTGACCCGGTCACATACGTTATACGTTTTATAAATATATGTATCTTTATATCTCTTTTCATGAATATTTACGTCATTTAGGAGCTCGTAACCACATAAAACAACCAATTTGATCGTAGTAGGTAAAGCTAGACCTTTCTCGCCCTTTCTATTTTCGCTTTTTAATTGTATCGTTATTCTTTAACCTTACATTGTATCTACATGTTTAAACCAAAGAATCATGTCTTCTTAATGCCAATACATCTATAAAGATCAATCCTCGTGCTTACGTTATTACAGTGAACACGCTTTGCAAACCTAATGCAAATTATATACCTATTTAAACCAAATCCTGTCAATATATTTTTTATATCGTATAAAATCACGGATTAGTTCTTATTTAAATGTAATTCAACAAAATTTCTTAATGTCCTTTCTATCCGCTATTATCTTATGCCTTGAACTACATCTTACATAGGTTGGGAACGAGAGGGAATTACACCTCTATTGATAGCAGTGGGTGACGGACGAACATTGACCCGGTGAGAAATAACCTTTATAGAAACTTTTAGACTAAGATTTTATTCAGCTTTCAAAATGTTAAAAATCGTTAGTACAACCCAAAGCACCTAAACCATATACAGTCGATACGTTAAGAGAAAAAATCAACGATGTACATTGATCCTCTTCGCTTGATTTGTTCCACCTAAATACTCGTACTTGGGTTACATACATTAATGTTCAAAATACTATTCATTTACATCTGAGTTCAGTAAAAAGAAAAAAAAATTTGTAATTGGTACGTGATATATACCAATTGTTCAAAGACTGCTAGTGGACCAGTTACGGCATTTTACGACTGTACCAGATGTTTATCGAATGGCTTTAAACCTATCGCCATCCTTGAGGTCATTAAACTTATCGTAATTTTAGTAGCAGTGTCAAAAACAAAACTAAGAGGTTGATCCTGAATAATGTTATACTATGGTTTGTTGAAGTGAGAATGAGAAGAAATATTATAAAATTGGGCTTGAGACTTCGATCAGGGCACTATCCATGCCGGTGGAGTTTCGGAGGTGATACCAAAATCATACCCGAAGCTCCACCAAATGGCGCCGAGAAGGAATACCGGTGGGTTTTAGTCGCTAGGTATTTCTAGGCCATAGTAGACCCTCTGACTGAATCAGGAGTCCGATATAACCACGTCACCATCCCCTTGGCAATGTGGTATGCATGAGGATTTTCCCATCGAGAAGAAAAATAGGGATATCTTATGCAAAGTCGGACTCACCTAATTGTGAGGAGTATGGGATCGTAGAAAACGTCTAACATTTGTAGATAGAGTGTGCCCAGTATAAGCAAAAGAGAAACTCACTGATAATAAAATAAAAAAAAATGTGAATGACGTGGGATTAGCTCAATCCATATTGGTTAAATCTAAGTTTGTGGCTGCAAGAATGTTTTATAAACTGATTGTGCTACGTCTCAAAACTGAGTCTCTCTTTAGCTTATGGTACTATATGTTTGTGTATATGGCTGGCATATCTAATACAGATAAAAGACCCTCTTAAAATAATGAATAAATATCTTTTGGTGGCAACGGATTTTCAAGGAATTTTGTTCTGTGGTAGCAAATCTGATATTGCCTTCAGATTCTATACCAAAATAAATATATTCTAATCAATAGCCAGATACAGATTTTTATTACAAGTCACGAGCTTAAAAAATGGTACATAATGTTATAACGTTTCCTATCATACAAATTGTAGACAAGTAAAAGTAGTTTTATTCTTCAGCAAATTTGTCATCAAACAATTCATATATATTATCATTACTTTCAAACATAAGACTAATGTTGAGGCTTTTATTGACTACATTAGATTTTCGTACTAAATAATTGTTTGTGGGCCACGTGAGACTAAATGAAGGTGGTCCCAATTTGGTGCGTGACTTTGTCAGATTGTTTAAATCATTATTATGTCTGTTACCCTTATTTTCCATGTATGACTATAGCATTCCGTGCTTCTTCGTTATTTTTACAATTCCATCACATAAATATTATTTAGCTAATTAGAGCCAAAATTTTGTGTTTCTCAAAATTTTGGCTATAATCTCGTATGGTTTTTATTTATTATGTAGAATGAATACATTATCGGTGGGGCTCTAAGAACTTAATTCCAGTATCAGTCCGCTATTTAGCTCGTCTTCGGAGACGCACTTCTCTAAGCCTTC
Source organism: Pyralis farinalis (assembly GCA_947507595.1). Taxonomy (NCBI): domain Eukaryota; kingdom Metazoa; phylum Arthropoda; class Insecta; order Lepidoptera; family Pyralidae; genus Pyralis; species Pyralis farinalis. The sequence continues at coordinate 32,173,075 of OX382260.1, read as the reverse complement.
GAAACAATTTTCGCATTGAAGCTGAAAGTTTTCTGCTTTTTAACCTCTTAGAGGTCTTAAAGTAGACGTCATCAGGTGGGACCTTTCAAGTCCAACATTGATATTCAAAATGTTTTCACTATAGCGATCACGGAGATGTCGGAATATCTGTCTTCTGTTTTTTTTTTATATACAATGTCGGGAGGCAAACAAACATACGGCCAACCTGATGTAAAGCAGTTACCGTAGCCTATTCACGCTTGTAATATATTAAGTATCACTCGCGCGATGCCTCCTCTGCTGCTTACACAGCAACTCCTTAGAAGCTTACTGGTAACCTCACTCACATACTGGAACACAACAACCCCCAAGGGAGTTGTTATTTGGCTGCGGTTTTCTGTGACATGGAGGTACTTTCCCAGACGGCCTGCTTTGATGCGCCCTACCTCTCTTAAAACATCCAGACCAAGATAAACAGACATGTTCATGCGCACAAATGTTTGTCTTGTGTGGGAATCGAACCCACGAGCGTTGGTGTTAAAGTAGCGTCATACACGACTGAGTCAAGATGAAGCCTATCTCATTCCTTATGAAGCCATCAAGGGTCATCCAGATCCATGTTTTGCGTGGTGGCTTCCTAAAGAAGAAGATCTCCATACAGAGTTCCTCCTTCTCCATGAAGTTGGCCAACATCTGTCCCCGTCGGCTACGATGCCCTATTCCAAATTGCCCTACTCTCTGCTTAGTCCCGCTGATCTGGCCAAATTGTATTGTAATCACCCATAAAAGACATGTATAACTTTAAGGATATCCTCATACATTGCCTCCACCATCTCATCAGGTTGTTACGAGGTGATTCTAAGGACAAATTATGCTACCCTCGTCGACACACTCCCGATCCAAATTTTGGACGATAAACCCAACACCACCTTGTGACCGTTCACCGCATTCCCAAAAATAGAGCCAGTGGCCAGACTCAAGGATATCGTGTTCTCGCCCTCTCTATGGGCTTCTGAAACTTCATTGATATTCCAATACGACTTGTCTATTTCTTCTTCCAACTCTGTAATTTCCTCGTCAGTCCTTAATGTGTCAGTGATCAGGGGACATGGGTTTGTTGCGTTCAGTGTTCATAATAATAGGAAGGGACTTGCCATAATCACCACGCAGGCGGGCTGGTGATCGCAGTATAAGGCAGTGTACGAGAGATGCTGCTGCCCGTCATCCGGTAACATATTTCCGTCAGCCGACTCCTACGGCACCCATGGGAAGAGAGAGGTTGCGCAAGATTTCAAATGGCCCATAGTAAGAGCTCTTTCGCTTCGTTTAGCACATACAGTTCAAACATCGGTCTAATAAGTTCATTTGAAAGGTCTCTTGAAATATGACGAGTTTCTGGTCAATTGATTGGCAATGGCAACTTTAATCCTAAGCATCTGGTTCAATTCCAGGATAAAACATTGGTATGCATGAATAATGTCTGTTTCAATTAATCTGTTTATTTTTAAGGTAGATTGCAGAAAAGCAAGACGATTGGTGAAAGATCTCCACCTCCCAGATATGGACTACCTGAAGTTAGCAGTTACCGTAGCCTATGAACGCTTGCAACACATTAAGTCTCACTCGCGCGATGCTACCTCTGCTTCTAACATAGCAACTCCAAGAGCTTACTGGTAACCTCACTCACACGCAGGAACACTACAACCATCCATCTATACCATATTTACATACACCAAGTAGGCTCTATATGCCGCAACATGTTTCTGCAACACGGCAAGTGCGATAGCATTAATAATATAATATAAGTACTACTTTTATTTGTATATTGTTGAAGATAGAGTGAGGAAAAACGTATCAATAGACTGTGTAACAGTTTCACATCAGGCGGGCTGAACACTCGTTTGTCACCCGACGGAGTATATAAGTATCAATAGACTGTGTAATAGTTTCACATCAGGCAGGCTGAACACTTGTTTGTCACCCGACGGAGTATAAAAGTGTCCATAGGCTGTGTAACAGTTTCACATCAGCCGGTCTGAACACTTGTTTGTCACCCGACGGAGTATAAAAGTATCAATAGACTGTGTAACAGTTTCACATCAGGCGGGTTGAAGACTTGTTTTCCACCCGACGGAGTCTAAAGTGTCCATAGGCCGCCGTAACAGTTTCACAGCAGGCGGGCTTTCGAAACGTAACTCTCTCTATTTCTATCTTCACTAACTTATGTCTCCCTCGCAAGTTCCGTTCGCCTCGCCCGATCACACTTTTCGTAACGCTCTCGTTCGCGCGATCACACTTTTCGTAATGCTCTCGCCATGCATTCACCAGTTTGCCTCGCCCGAGCACACTTTTCGTAACGCTCTCCGTTCGTCTCGCCCGATCACACTTTTCGTAACGCTCTCGCCCGATCACATTTTTCATAACACTCTCGTCATGCATTCACCAGCTTACTCCCCAAGTCAAGCATGCCTAAAGATGTTTTAATTACGTAGAAAGTTTTACTTCAAAAAGTTTTGATATGACCCCTCAGATAGGAATCAATTGGGCACCTACTGCACATCCGTCCGTCTACTAAAAGTCATAAATGTACTTGTAGTATGTTATTCAAACAACGAGCATCTAGGATGCCTCCTGGGGAGGCGAAACACGTGTCACATTGACGACCAGGGCAGTCTGGCAGCAACGGTGGCGGGAGCATGAGGTTTCTGTTCCAGATGGTGGGCAATCTCGAGGACTACCGCAGCAGCCGAGGCAGACTTTCGGAGCAGCCATATTAGCGATGGCATGTTGCATCTACTGTATACAATAGGTAGGTGCCGGCCGGCGCTAGTTCTCATTAACTTTAGTTTAGTGGCGGAAGCACACAAAGCAGGTTAGATCAAATTGCATGTAGACTTTCGCGCAATAACGCCTGAATCTGTTATGCTATACATGAGAAGACTGGATTATTAAAAAAAAACATTATGCCTTTAAAATTTGTGGGTCGCCCGCGATTGCCCTGGGATTCCATCATCAGATCCTAACTTGGTGACAATGGGACCACCTCAGAATGGATCACATCTATACTCTTTCGAATAAAAGAAAATTGAATATCGGTCGACAATTGGCGAAGAAATTAGTGGACATACATAAAAAAATACATACAGTCGAACATAGAACTTACTCTTTTTTCAAAGTCGGTTAAAACATCCACCAAAAGATTCTTTTTGATCTTCTAAAATATAATAGTTAGAGCATTAACTTCAGGTATAACTATAAAGAATCGAGTAAGCTGACAGGTCGCCGAGTGAGGGTTGATTTAGAACCCTATTATAAACGAACTAAGTATTATCTTTGTACAGCAGCCAACAGTCTTACCAGTTTTAGTATTTTTATATCTATCAATAACTTCACGTCAAGTCTATTGCGGGGTAGGTATAGAGAAACGAGCGCCACATGACTGGATTCTTACACGCCTAACTCAGTTTTTAATATTTATAGCGATTTTCATACACTATGTCATATTTATGTTTTATAGGATACTAGCTTTTACCCGCGGCTTCGCTCGCATTGATTAAAACTATATATATTATTAATAAAAAAAATGGATACTTTACGATAAAAAAAAACACTTAAACCGTTCAATGCAATGGCAAGTATGAAATGTACAAATATAAAATGAATGAAATATTAGTTTATAGTTAATGGATTATATTGTTTAACTATATATGTATAAAAAATAAGAAGAGGCATCATGCTCTTTTGGTTCGGAAATGTAGGAGCCGAGGAAGGCCTAGACTTACCTACCATGATCAAATTGGACGTGTTCTATCAGAAGGTGATGTCAGGAGCCTTAGAAACGTACACGATATGTTTATATGTATATTTTCGAAGGGACCTGCGTATTGGATCCATATCGCCGCGGACGCATATTTAATGGCCGGGATTATTACCCGTGACTTACGAATAATAATCATAGTACCAATGCCTAGTAAGTCGTTATTAACAGTTCATCGATTTATATAACAAATAACCTTCCTTTCCAAAGAACCAAACTGAAATGTTGCCAGTAAGTATATATATATATTAAAATAAAGGAATTAACATCATCTGAAATTACCAAAATACAAAGAACAGATGGATGTTAAATATTGCGGAGGAGCCAACCAACCCATTGTCGCCTTTTTGTTAACCCCGTAAGCACAAAAAGGACATTTTCAGCCACAAAGGACCCAGCACGAACTAATAAAATATTTGTAATGGACTATACCTTTTAAGGGCGTCCCGGCAACCTTGCCGGCCAAATTTGAATGAACTCTGAGACTACCTCATTTTCTATCACAAATTCGAGAGATTTAAAGCCCCATAGGGACCTAAGTTAATTGGTTTTCACTGTCCCTACAATATATCACAGAGTGTTAGTGCGCTTGACGCGGGGCGCGCAAAATACACACTTTTGGGTGCAAACACTGTTTTACGGTCAGCTTTCATTTGCATTGTGATTTAAAATTTGGCTAGAGACAGATTATTTTTGTAAGACATATCTTATTCTATACACATATGCGAAAAATAAGGTAGATTAGACACGATTTTTGAAGTGAAAACTTCTTTAGCGCGTTGTGCACTTTTTGGGATGAGTAAAAAATGTTAAACTCGCGTCAGGACACGTGGCCCTGACCGTAAGATTTTGGTGAGGATTAGAACACAAGTTCGCTGCAGTGCTAAAAGTTAGTTACCTCTAATTAAACAATTACAACATGAAGCGCTAGATCGTTCATAGGGCATTATTTTCTCGCAACCAAAACGTTGTAAGCGCCATGAAATTCTTGGCGCTTACGCGTTTCGTTTAACGTAGTTTATCAACATCGCTGTTTGGTTTAAGCGGCGCAGGGCGCTTGCGTGAGTGTGCGTGTGTGTTTGAGTTTTAGAGATTGGCGATGACGATGATGGTAATGATGATGGTGAAAGAGTCGTTGAAATTATGGATGAAAATTGATTTTTCTGAGAGATAAATTTATATATAAAAATAATTGTAATAGTTCTACTTCCCCAGACGGATGCTGCTTTGATGCGCCCTACCTCTCTTGATACACGATATGAATTGCAAACGATACTTGACCTACAATAAAGCATTGAATATGACATTTTGCAAATTACTAATCCCTGGAACTACGAGTCTAATTTGAAAAAAAAATTGCGCTTGATTATAGGTTATTCAGCATCACGATACGGAAAAGGAGAATGAAAAGTAAAAAAATAAACATTTAAAAGGGGAAAAGTAAGTTGCACTTTCTACGTTTTTTTTTTTTGACAGAATACGGCTGGGAATAACACAGAGGCGTACTAACGAAGTCATTTTGGAAATATATTCTTAAGTGCCTTAAAGAATTTATTTCAAAAATTTCTTCCTTTTCATTTCTTAATGTTGGTTGAAACCTTGAATAATGAGTCTTGAGTATGTACACATAAAACTCATGACTCATTGCTTTTAATACCTGCATATTATTATTATGGGAAGTGAGCTAATTTTGTGTGGGGCGGAGGGCATAGGAAGTTATTTCTTTTATTATTTTTATGTTTACTTTCATATTCGTCTTTAGCGTTATCCCGTTTCCTCATCCATTAGCATTAGCGGGGTCTGCTACCTAAGCCTAAGGATTTGGTGAAAATACAAATTTTGACATGGAACGACTGACGTCAGACAACCCAGATGGATTACCACACGTTTCTTAGGTTAGGTCACACGACTTTCGAAATATAATTTCTTAGACGTGTGAGTTTCCTCACGATGTTTTCCTTCAGCGCCGAGTAACTGATAATTAGAAATATTCGAAAACACGAATTTAATGGTACATGCCACCAGAATTCAATTCGTTTTCCACTGGACTATTACTGTTCTTTGTACATAGTTGCAGCAAACGAGTGAATATAAAGATGAAGTATGTAATTAGTGTAAGAAAATAATCTAAATATGACTTTAAATTTACTTGAGCCTGGGACTTTAGCTCTTCACGCGAAACGGCTAAAGGGTCCGCTAGCGTAGCGTTCAACCGGCGTGGGTCGCGTCAGCTGATCGGGCGGATTCAAACTAGTAGGAACATAGTGCCAGCATTTGATATTTGTAGTGGACTGTATTTCGGCTACTCTATTTCTGACAAAGGTTTGTAGTTTATTGGTTGGAGTGTTGAGCCACCCTAAGATAATAGTAGAATCGGTCCAATAAAATCAATTCTAAATATGAAGTCTTAATGATTTTATGACCTTTTCACCGAGCCTCGCCCCCGACAATGCTGAACACAACTCCAAACGTGGGATTGCATGGGATTTAAGCGGAGTCACCTTATTTTTTTAACATAGTAACTAAACATTAACTGTGTTATTGTCCGCATACGAGCACAGATAAACGCTGGCTCCGTAAGCCTCTTCTGAACTGTCAGTAAATATTTATAAATGGACTTTTGTATATTGTTTACCCAAAACATGCCTGGGAATTTGTAACCGATTTAATTGTGACAATGATTATTATTATCGTGAACTTCTTCGGCCTATGAAAGTTTGCAAGTTTAATCTTTGCTTGCAATGTGCTAGGAGTAACTAAGCCCAACGGGTCAAATAACTGTGCTATTGTAGATAAAATATTTTTTTTTTGTAATTTTATTACGTGATTTTAAATTTATGTCAGCGTGTATCGAAGCGTTTTGTGGTAGTGTTATCGCTCAAATTTATTTCTCGTAGGACACATTCTTCAGCGGCTCAGGGACTGCTCGGTAAATATGTAAAGCCTCTTCGTCATTGCTAGCGCCGGTGATCATGTCTTCGACTGACGAGACTGATGAGACTCGCTATTCTGTTAAAAAACCTGCACTGCACCTGCACATTTACTGCAATATAATCGTATTCTGTTAAATTGTTTTGACATTTTTATAGCAGTGACAGAAGTTTTGAAGAAGTTTATGTGCAGTTTCGCTAAAGTTAGTCTCAAGCAACTTTTGCGAACAGAAATTAATATTCTGAAGCGGTGATTTATATTGCAAAATATTTGTTATGTTTTGGGAAATGTTTGTAGGAATATATGATTAAGTAAAGCTTCTTTTTACTTAGAAATACCTCCACGCCGCCAACGAAAGGCATTCGGGTGTGAAACTATAGGAGTCAATATTAAGTAAAAATCCAATTGATTAGTATGAAATATGGTAACATTACATGAGTTAAGTAGTTCATTTGCAGGATACGCATAGTTGCAGCTTAGTTGAAGTGCCGCTGCAGTGCAGGATACGCACAGTTCCAGCGTAGTTGCAGTGCAGGAAATTTTAATAGAATATACGTATTGGCACTGCACTATTCCTGCACGACTCAAATGACAGATGTACCTAAACGTGCAATTGGCCTACTGGTCCTAACGCTTACTTGACTTAACACGCCAAACGAAGTATAACTTCAAAAATCTAAGCGCGTCTGTACAAGACTCGTTGTGCTGGAAAGAAACGACTCTAGTATGTTTCCACAAATACTTTCTTAAAACATTTTATACACCTTCTCTACAATAATGTCTCAAATAATAAAAAGATTCAGACAGATCACCAGTGGAATTGGCACAATCAGCCAGTGTCTATGTACTCGCATTAGGGGGCTCTTCAGTTCCCTCGTCACGTCCCGTTCGCTCAGCTAACGCCTGAAAAACTACACGACTCAAAGCGGAATCACTCGCGGAAACGATTGGAATCCCAGAGAGCCACTAAATTGTGAGAATAAAATGCCTAGGCTGTAACGGTCGCGATTTTAGGGATACTCTCATTTTGCGTAGAGGTTATTGTTGACCTCCCTAAAAGGTAATAAAACACATACTTTAATGCGCATCTTTTAGAATTTGATTATATCATAAATATTAAAAAAAAAAATAAGAGCGCATCAAAGCAAGTAGTAGTAGTAGTCTGGGGAAGTACCTCCACCTCACAGAAAACTGCAGCCAAATAACAACTCCTTGGAGAGTTGGTGTGTTCTGCGTGTGAGTGAGGTCACCAGTAAGCTCCTGAGCAGCTGTGTTAGCAGCAGAGGTGGCATCGCGCGAATGATACTTGTTTGATTGTTTATAAAACTTTATTGTATAATTTAACATTAAAAATACCTAATAATAATAACGTAAAAAACAAAATCTTAATTATACAACATATAGATTGATTGATTTTATATACATATCAATTTGCAGATATTCGAAGCGGCCTTTTGGCGCGTTTGTTTCATGTTCTGTATTTACAAATAATAGCAGCAACGCACGCACGCCGTGACCCAATTATGTGAATCATATAGTTTTGCATTAAACTTACGATTAACTTTGCCTTTAGTTTGTATTAATTTCAAATCCGGTGTACAGCGGCTTTTCTCAATAACTTGTTTTTTTCTGCCACAGATTTTACTTAGGTTTTTCTATTGTTCGTGATCCGATTTTGATTAAACTCTCATGAGCATGAGCATTATCCCATGTAATTAGGTATGGTTTAGATTTGATGACAGTTTGACGATACACTTTGAAATTATGATACGAAAACTATTAAATAAATAAATGACACTGAAATTGAGAAAAATCTCAGAAATCAACGCCAGTAGGTAATTAAGCAACAATGTAAATAATCATTCACTTCAAAGAAATGGAAATAACTACTTTATATTTTTTTTACTTCTGTATTTTCTTTGTAATACAGAAAACTGTGACATACAAACATTCCACAAATCATATTAACAGCAACCTATAGTAGCAATATCAATAACCTATTCCATTACCAAAACTGTTCAAAACAACTTAATTTACACTTACTTCCTCATCGGCCACCTAGAATGCTATTCCTAACTTAGTAGTAAACCGAGTAAGTTGTTAACACTAAATTCTGGAATAGTTTCGCCATTATGACCAGCTACATTACAGAATTTAGATGTGAAGCCAGAGATATACAAGGTGCAACTTGAATGGTGGTGACATATAGCGTACATAAGCTGTTTTAGGTTTGTATACTAAAAGATAACAACTCAATTTATTAAGAAATTAAAAACCTCGCTTACTATTAGCAATACTAATATATAAAGCGATATAGTTTGTTTGTTTGAATACGCTAATCTCTGGAACTTCTAGTCGGATTTGAAAAAAATCGACATTTTGAGATGGTCCATAGAAGCAGAGGAAAAAGAAAGAAAGTAAGAAAAATCATCTACTACAGGATATACGCGAATCAAGTCGCGGGCTGCAGCTAGTTAAGCATAAAGTTAATTGGTTATATCATATTTTATTAATTAACGCCTTGCCGGCAAATTTGTTTCCTCCTTTCTATAATATGGGATGCTTCAAACGAAGCGTGAAGAAGCACCTTGCGGGCCAGCATCAACTGACATGTCCCAGGTCTTCATTTAACACTCTATTGACAGTGGTTCTGCTTAATCCCATCTGAAGAGCTAAGATTTTTTGTTTACGCACGGGATTTCTTTGGATTCGCACCTTCACTGCTTTGATGACCGCTGCTGGTGTCCTAACTGTACGAGGTCGGCTGCTCCTCTGACGATCTTCGAAGCTTGAATCTTTAGTATATCGTTTGATAGTGCGATAAATAAACCGTAGTGATATTTTTAATTTTTGTAGTATGTTGAAAATCTCATGGCGCGTAACCACAGCGGTGCAACGCGATAACCGTCTCTATCTTCCTTCTTCGACCACTCCATATTTGAAAATGAATGAAAATTTTTTTTTTTTTTTTTTCGACAAGCGTGAACGTTCTATTTTTAAAATTAGTCAAAGTATTTCTGGCCAGTATTTCAAAATTAAAATAATAAGGTTTTGACAGAACTTATGACCCGACTAGCGCCACGCAATTGAGCTACTCAAATCCGGTATATATCCAATATTAATTAATAAATTTCTGGTTAATTTTAAATGACATTGTTGTAACGCCAGTCGGGTTTTGCTAGTCAAATTGAATCAGCAATTAACGAATAAATGTCAATAATGAACAGCGGAACAAATATAATAACACCTTGCTATTATTTGGTTTTGTTAACATCAGAATTCGAACCATCAGCTGGTTTATCCACTAAACTATTGCATCTCTTTATACGATTTTCAAATTTAATATTTCATATTACAATACAATACACTTTATTGCACCAAATAAAACAAATATACATGAAGTAAATATTAAAACACAAAAAGGCGGTCTTATCGCAAAGCGATCTCTTCCAGACAACCTTGAGGTAGAGGAAACGATAATGACACGGAACAAGTAGGAGGCGCATAAACTACTTACATATTCACTACTTATACAAATATATACATACACCCATACACACACACATATATATATAAATTCATACATAAATACACACATAAACATGTATAAATATATAAAAGAATATTCGTAAGCATAATCTAATAAAAGTTATCACATTGCGCAGTCTATTGCGGTGATAAACGAAATCTATTGCGTAATTGCGGATGAATGAAAGGAATAGCAATCAATTTCCAATTCACTTACTAAGTACCCTATGCCCTGCACGTATGCACATCCTGCCTAAGTGGATAATTGAGTATCCCGGCTCAGTTTGCACATTGAACGAGCACAAGCCCAACGCGTACACGCACTTGCAAACACTGCATAATATAAGGTAATACGTACATTCATTTTTAAAGCCTTTTTATTAGGTGGTCCTGTAATGAAGGTAATGGAATCTAAGAAACCGAATTACAACCACGATTAATTATTTTATCATAGCAAAAGTATTTAGTTATAATCTATTCATCTATACTCTATACAGATAAATAAAATTGGAGTGTCTGTTTGTAATATTAAAATAACCGCTTTTTACTAAATGCTAATAGATACATATACATATACCAAAATGAGTATTTTTACAAGTTTTATCTGTCTGTCTGTCTGTTTGTTCCGGCTAATCTCTGAAACGGCTGGACCGATTTTGACGGGACTTACACTGGCAGATAGCAGATCTAATAAAGCGTAACTTAGGCTACTTTTGTTTTAGAAATTTTATTTATTTTTATTAATGTAAATAAATAATATTTCACGCGGTCGAAGTCGCGTGCACAGCTAGTATACAATAATATGGTACATTGGAATTGAATTTATGCTGAAGGTGATAATTATGGATAGCGGATATTGATAGTTAATAGTAAGCCCATCTTATTTGGCCCCGTCACTTGTTTTATTGAAATCTTTGACGAGACGTACCTATTAATATTTCGTATTTATCTTTTAAAAATAATTGTAATTGATTTATCCAATGAGTGTATGCAAGTGCTGATTGAAAAGTATAGATAAGTTTATATGAAATAAAACCTATTGAAAACTAATATAATGGAATAAAAGTGCCTGGTAGTAAGCAGTTACCACTAGTGAAAGAGTGAAGGGGAAGGAGAGGCATCAATTGATGCTTACGATAGGTACTCGAAATTAATCAAATAATGGCTGTTGAAAATCTGTCAAGAAACGCCATTCCGCGATCAAGTAATGCGTCGTACATGGGCATACCTTTGGGGGCTTGCTTATAAATGGTTCCACTTACTAATAAGCTAGCTTATAGCACATTTAAGTATTTTATTTAAATACTCATTAGTTCTATATCGTACATACAATGTTCACTTAAAATGACGCCATGTTTAGAGTATCCCGTTAACACTGGAACAGAGAGATTAATCTTAGGATCTAATTACTATCTACGAGTGTGTACATAGTAAACATAAATATATTTGAATAAAATTTTCTGTAACATTTATAAATTCTTTAAAAATTATAATTGAAATAAAATCAATTAATTATTACCATAATCACCATACTTCATATTTTACGTCATCATCAACGAAATAATACGAAAACCTTCGAAAATAGAATAGCTTTCAAATTGTTTTAAATATTTTTTTCTGTTTTGAGTATATCGGATTAGATATTTTTGAGCATTTCTAATCTAAGCTTTGAATTAAGATGAGCACTTTTTTGAAAATCATAATTGATTTTCAAAACAGTGCATCAATGTGTTCCCAAAAAATTGGCAATCTTTGGTACTAAACTAAATAACTTCAATACCTACTAAAATTAATTGCTGTAATGAATCATATATTAATAATAAAACCGCACGAACACAAGTCAACCGTACTGCGGAAGTTAAACTGACCACGAAATCCAAAATCAGCACGTATTTTTTCCACAAAATTCCCGCGAAAATGTAATTTGGCAATGGCCGCTGCCGCTGAACAAATAATTCGAGTAATTTCGATGTAAAATTTTTATTTTTCGCTCGATGAGAGCCAGTTTTAATTTATCCCATTGAATATATACACAATGTTATGCAAAATTCATTAATTTTTGTATTTCATTTTATCTCGTACGTATTATCCTCTTATTATTTTTTAATGATCGAAACTCATGGAGATAATATGGTAAATGTGATTTTTTCGCCTTTTCATTTTAATGAGAATTTATTCAATAAACTAAAGGGCAGTGCTAGCTCATCGTATAAGGAACCGGTCTATTAAATAACAGGTCCCCGGTTCGCAAAATAATTATCACTTGCTCGGTGGTGGTGCAAAATATCGAGAGGAAACCCGCACGTCTAAGAAATTCTATTTCGATAGACGTGTAACCTAACTTAAGAAAGTCTGGTTTTCCCTCTGGGTCGCGGAGGTCTGACGGCAGGCGCTCCATGTATAGTATCTTCGCCAAATATTTGGACTTCGATTGGGAAACGTGATAACACTAAAAGAAGTATTCAACAAACTTTTAAAGCCATAATGTCGAAAAATATCTGTGTGATTAGAGTACTATTGATTGTTACTGATTTCGATTTAATGATGATCTAATCTTCATGTTATCTGAAACACCAACATTTATGTACATGAAGATGTCTGTTAGAAAATTATACATACATGTATTAGGGGTTAACGTATGAAATTGCCGATTTGTACGAAAAAATGAAAACTCGTTTTTTTAAGATGTAACATATTTATTTAATCAAAATATTTACCTTCATTATCTATACGAGTCAATATTGTAGGTAAGGTAACGTTAAACGTCGGCGGCCTTCCACGTGGTATGTTCTTCAAATCGAAGTTTCTATTACGAAAGCGTTGAAACCAAAAACGCACGATGCGATCATTAGCATTCTCCTCTCCAAACGTACGAGTAGCTTTAATAATGCGTGAGGTTTCTGCCGCGTTAGTTCCGCGTCGAAACGCGTATTCAAAAAATACTCGGATTTTCGAAGTCTTTCCTGTTAAGCTTTATTCCCGTCTAAGGTAAATAAAAAAAAAACAATTGAAATTCAAAAATCAAATGTTGGACATTTTTTAAAAGAAAAACCTCATCAAGAAATGAAAGAAAAAAGTTTCACTAGAAAATGTCACACCATGATTGTTTAATATCAATTGAAAGTATCCATTACTATAAAACGACACTTTCATACTTTAACCCCTATTATTATGTATTGTATATTGTACGTATTGTATTGTATTGTAATTGTATTGTACTAACCTGTCTCAGAAAAACATCCGAGGCACTATGACATTATTGTTGTTTTCCTGCGAGCGACCGAGGTTTTCAAGACTCCTGAGGTGGTTTAGCTTTAGAATTAGTAATGGTAGTACTCATTCGAGTGAGTATTATTCTATTAATTTTCTTTTTTTTTATACAACCAACCATGCTCCTGGTGGTTGGTTGTATAAAAATTGCGCACAGAACCGGGGGCAGAGACTGGTCTACAAACAAATTCTATCAATGTCGCAACCCATCTACTTAATGAACGAACTATGTATAAACATAAATAATTTACTCTCTCGCATATTACGAGCCAAAATGGCATCCCAAGCCAACTAGCAAACAAGGTCTAGACAACTGACAAACAGACATAAACAATCCATTTGGTAAATATGTGTGTATAATATTTAGAAAACATCCAGACCAAAGGAAATAGACGTATTCAGAAATGTCATGTACAGGTATCGAATCCGCGACGCTCGGTGTTGAACTAGCCATTGTCAATTTGATAATAACAACTGCACGTTACGTACACGTACGTGTACGCGTACTCCACGTACGGAGTGGCGGGGTCCACTACCTAAGTCTAATGATTTGGCGAAGACACTGATTTTTACACGGAGCGACTGCCATCAGACCTCCACGACCAAGAGTGAATCTTCTTAGGTCACACGTCTGTCGAAATACAATTTCTTAGACGTGTGGGTTTCCGAGCCAAGTGATAAATCCTACTAATATTATAAATGTGAATGTCCGTTTGTTTGTTACGCTTTCACGCAAAAACTACTCAACCGATCATCATGAAACTTTGTACACAAATTCTTGGATGTATCAGAAGTAACATAGGATACTTTTTATTAAAAAAAAAGTATATATTTTTAATCAATTCGAGCGAAGCCGCGGGTAAAAGCTAGTATGTACATAAATCCTAAAACACGAATTTAGTGGTGTATCCTTCCGCCAGGATTGGAACCGGGAATCAGATGGTTAGTAGGCCGATGCCATATCTACTGGGCTATCACTGCTCCAAATAACAAGACGTAGAGCGTTGTTGAATGAATTAATGAATGAAAATCTTTATTTACTGAATAAGGGTACAGATAATATGTTCATATATGTATAAAATAGTGAAAATCATACATATTCTGCCGAATCATCAGCGTGTAAATTGTAATATGATTTAAAATATATATTTAACTCTATATACTCTAACAGAACATATTTTCTTGGTATTAGAGCAAATAATTTAACAATATGTTTTTTTTTATACAACGTCGGGAGGCATACAAGCATACGGCTCACCTGATGTAAAGCAGTTACCGTAGCCTATTAACGCTCGTAACATATATCACTCGCGCGATGCCTCCTCTGCTGCTTACACAGCAACTCCTTAGCAGCTTACTGGTGTCCTCACTCACACGCAGGAACAACAATCCTCTAGGAAGTTGTTATTTGGCAGCGGATTTCTGTGAAATGGAGGTACTTCCCAAGATGGACTGGTTTGATGCTCCCTACCTCTCTAAAACATAAACTAATTAAGGTATGTGTCAATCGGAAGCCAGCTATAGCTTTATTGATAAACAATAAATATTTGTTTTTTATTAGCACAGATAATGTTACAGTTTGTTTGCAATATTAATCCGGGTTTATCTCGCGAACAGAAGCTATGGCAGCTGCGTTATCCGCTCATAGCTTATGTACTCGCAATTTTACAACCAGAGAGACTACGTTTCCACTATTTTTTTGTGATCAATTATAAAAAGTACTTTTGAAGTTATACTCCTTTAGGCGGGTTAGTAGCAGAAGCCCAATGGCTAAAGAACCGGCCAATTGACCAACTGATTCCTGTTCGAATCCTGGCATGTGCTAATAAATTCGTGTTTTCTGTTTTTGTAAAAAAAATATGTTTCCAAAGTCGTGTGATCTTAACTAAGAAAACTTACCTATTTGAGACTGTTTCCACTAGACTGTTTTTTTTGTTATTTCGGATTTACCACCATACTTGTACTCGTAATTAGCACTAGAACAAACTTGGTATTATTACGTAATGGCCACCGCGGGTGGAGAGCCAATCAGCTGGCGGAAACCAAAGGTCAAAAAAATCTATTGTCACATTTGAGAAATAGATACTGCGCGAAAGAGATAGCACAATGCTATGAATGACTAAGAATAGGGCTATCTCTTTTATCTATAATTGAATAAAAGTAACGCTGTCAGTGATTAGACAAGATACGAACGTAAAAACGAAGTCTATTATTTTCTAATTTAAATCTCGCACGTATATAATCGTTTTTTTATTAAGTGAGTTAGGGCGCATCAAAGCAGCCAATCTGGGGAAGTACCTCTACCTCACAGGAAACCGCAACAAAATAACAACTCCCTAGAGGATTGTTGTATTCCTGCGTGTGAGTGAGGTCACCAGTAAGCTCCCAAGGAGTCGCTGTGTAAGCTAAAAAAACATTTTTTAGAAAAGTTTCTTTTTAATTAATTTATCAATTAAGCCATGATGGTGTAATTGCCAACTTTTGTCGGATACGTTTTATCCCATCAAAAACAATACTTGTCAAAAAAACCAAGTCTCGCAACTCAGTTGTTCTGCGGTAAAAAGTTGTGAGATCCATGTAATACCAAGTCGGTTATTAATTTATTCAGTCTCTACTTAAGCGACTTTCTGTCTTAATACGTCCAGTCTCTAAGACCACGATCGTGGTCCACAACAATTGAAAATCAATTGTGTCTGGAATCTCCGTACTCGAAGCATTAAGTTGTTACGTAATAATTAACAGCATCTTATAGTGACGCATATCAATATTAAAATTCTTTAATGTTTTATATAAATATATTGAGACTTGGCCATCGCCTGAAAACACGTGTAAATTCAATCGCCTGAAAACACATGTAAATTCAATTATTTAGTGCGATGGCCAAGTCTCAATATATTTATATAAAACATTAAAGAATTTTAATATTGATATGCGTCACTATAAGATGCTGTTAATTATTACGTAACAACTTAATGCTTCGAGTACGGAGATTCCAGACACAATTGATTTTCAATTGTTATGGACCACGATCGTGGTCTTAGAGACTGGACGTATTAAGACAGAAAGTCGCTTAAGTAGAGACTGAATAAATTAATAACCGACTTGGTATTACATGGATCTCACAACTTTTTACCGCAGAACAACTGAGTTGCGAGACTTGGTTTTTTTGACAAGTATTGTTTTTGATGGGATCTCATTTCTTTTTGTATTTTGTAGACAGTTCTACTTTTTTCCTTTTCGGTACCTTCTACTTATTGTATATATGTATATCTACCAGCAACGAATTTTCTTAAAGCCCTCTCTCTGACTTATGAACTTTTCTTATTTTTGTAGGTAGCCTTCCGTTTTCTCTTTTCCGGTACTACTTCTTGAGCTTCAGCTACAGTTTTTCTAAGAGCGCACTCCCTGTCTCTATGCGTTTTTCTGGGAGGCTTTGATGTTACAATTTTTGACAAATCTGGACGGTAAATGCTTCTTAGAGAGTAGTCTTTAGTCGTCAAACTAATATAGCAATCGAAATTGTCAATGAAAATCGCAAACTTATAGGTAAGAATTCTGGGCACATCCGAACAGCATTGGGTCGCTCGCGCGCATGAGCGCGGCTGCTGCTCGCTCGGCGACATTCACCTTTCCGCGCGCCCCGCCACTGTCCCCGACCCGCGCCCTCGCGCTAGCACCGCGCAGCGCGTAGTAACGGCCCGCGCTCACTCGCTAGCATCGCAGCGCGTGGTATATAATTATACAACCTTACGCACTCGTAATAAGTACGAATACGCACGTAGGTTACGCTTTTTGCATTAATGAATAATTTAATACACGTGTTTTCATGACGGGAATACCCATTTTTTGCTCGATTTGGCAGGGGCACTACCATGCGCCTATATTTATATGGGACTAGCTTAAACCCGCGGCTTCGCACGCAATAATAATAATTGCCGTAAAATAAATAAAACATAATAAAACATCGTTACGAATAAAGCCAATATTGAAATATTTAACTGAAGACTTGGCTGTATGGGCTTAATTTTTTTTGCGGTCTTTTCTAGATTTTTTAGTTTTTCCTTGATTCATACACCAAACACTACTTATATTCCAAATTTGAAGCTTCTAGGTCTGCTAGAAGTGCCTTAGAATTTTGATGATCGGTGAGTCAGTGAGTGACAAAATTAAAAAAATTTGACCCGTTATAATTCTTAAAATACTGGTTCAAATTGAATGAAATTTGAAATATACGTGTCTTTACAATGCCTGCATGGTTACTGAAAATTTCAGTCTTCTAGTTTTATCCACAACGAAGTTACAGGGGGTCGAAAATGGTCTGAATTGCTTCGAGAAAAGGATGGTACGGTCGTGACGCTTTTTTGCTCGACTTGGTGGGGGCACGGCCGTGCCCCCAGATTACACCATATATGCTGACTTTATAGTTATTTAAAATCAGCATATATATTTTATAGTTTTTTGAAGAGTGATAGCCCAGTGGATAAGGAACCAGTCTATTTACCAACTGGTCTCCAGTTCGAATTCTGGCATATTTATTTACTACTAAATTCGTGTTTTCGGATGTATTGCAAATATGTACTTTTGTAATTATCAGTTGTTCGGTAAAGTGTGAATATGTGAAGGAAAACATCGTGAGGCAACCCGTATGCCCAAGAAATTATATTTCGAAAGAACTAACCGAACAGCAGCATGCGGTTCCTGTTACAAATGGTGGGTAATCGCAGAGACGACCACAGCAACCGAGGTAATGACGACCAGAATACCAATGGCAGTGGCTAACGGTAGTAGGTGGGTGCCGACCGGCGCTAATTTTCCTAAACTACTTGGTCGCAGAAGCACAGAAAGTAGTGTAGGTCAATATGTAAATAGATTTTAGCATAGTAGCCTGAATCAATTAATTTAAAAATATAATTTCCGTGTCGTCCGTACACGGAATATAATGGAAATGCATACTCGTTTAGTTAGTACTAATTAGTAAAACTAAATATCAGAGAGCGCACTGTGTACAGGTCCCCAGTGACGTGGTGGGGTTTGCTGCAATAATGCAACGGAAACAGTTTTCATTGTATGATATTAAAATAGTTTGCAAATAAAGCACACAAAGCAGGTTAGATCAAGTTGCAAGAAAAACATTTCAAACGATATTAGCAATATTAGGGGCTAAAATATGAAATTGCCGATTTGTACTGAGAAATTACAAATCGTTTGTTTTCTAAGATGTAATATATTTATTCAATTTTTGCCCTCATTATCTATACATTGCTGCCATCTAATCGGAAGTTTATTTATGTATTTATGATATAACTCTGGTAATTTAGATACCACAAACAGTGTGAAAACATTTTGTACTGCCTCCTAAGAATATTTTTTTTTTACCACGCGGAAAATTGACCAAATCACGAAAAAAATAGTTCAGTTGGAGCAAGGTCTAGCGAGTACGAGAATGGAGGATGACGTATGGTTTCTAACTGCAGCGCCTGTAGAGTTGCAACGGTTTCTCGTGCAGTGTGAGGTCTTGCGTTATCATGGAGCAATAATGGTGAAGATCGATTCACGAGTCGGGGCTGTTTCACTGCTAGTTTTACCATCATTGACTTCTCGAAACCAGTTTCTTTTACCTTTAGCATATAAAGTAAATTAAAGTGTTAATGTATACCTTAACAACTTCTACCAAGTGAACTGGACAAACGAGCGAGTTTCATTACCTTGCGGTAACACAGTCTCGAATAGTCCGGAAGGTAAAGAAATGTTCATATTTGTATACCCACATGAAAATTGCTGTTATCTATACAGACAAATAAAATTGGAGTGTCTGTTTGTAATATTAAAATAACCGCTTTTTACTAAATGCATATGGATGTATACACGGTACATATACCAAAATGATTTTTTACAATTTTTGTCTGTCTTTCTATTTGTTCTGGCTAATCTGTGAAACGACTGGACCGATTTTAACGGGACTTTCACTGGCAGATAGCTGATGTAATAAGGAGTAACTTAGGCTACTTTTCTTTTAGAAAATTTATTTATTTTTATTAACCCGTTGGCCTCAATTCCGTGCCATTCCATGCGCGTTACGGCGCCAAGTAACGGGCCTCAAAGCTATAAATAAATAATATTCCACGCGGACGAAGTCACGGGCACAGCTAGTGTTAAAATAAATTGGGAATTGTAATATCATTAACGGTGTACAAACAAATAGTTAGTATGCACAATAAATCATTTTGATTTGATTTTGATTTGATCATTGTTCGAAGTTTGGCACAGTAAACACGCTACATCATCACATCTTTTTTTTATACTATGTCGGGAAGCATACGGCCCGCCTGATGTAAAGCGGGTACCGTAGCCAATTAACACTTGCGATATATTAAGTATCACTCGCGCGATGCTTCCTCTGCTGCTTACACAGCAACTCCTTGGAAGCTTACTGGTGACCTCACTCACACGCAGGAACACAACAACCTTCTTGGGACTTGTTATTTAGCTGCGGTTTCCTGTGAGGGTACTTCCGCAGACGGGCTGCTTTTATGCGCCCTACCCCTCTTAAAACATCCAAATCAAGACAAACAGCCATGTTCATGCACACAAATTTTTGTCTTGTGTGGGAATCGAACCCACGAGCGTTGGTATCAAAGTAGCGTCATTCACGACTGAGCCACCGAGCTCGTCAAACATTTATAGGTATATATAGTATAGGAAATACCATCTGCTGTTATTGCTTGATCAGACTTGAGAAAGCTATTGTGAATAACGTCATGAAGGGACCACTGAACAGTTACAACTATCTTTTTATTGGTAAGCTTTACTTTAACTGACAGAGATGTATGGAAATGATTCAGCCCATGAATTTATATAACTTTAATTGTACCACTTGATATCACTATATGTACACATTGTACACTCATATCATTATATTTATTGTAATATGTATAAGATGATTTGGGAAAAAAGACCTATATTGGCAAGTTTCTTTTAGCATTTCTTCTTCGCCAATGGTCATTTGAAATGCTGGTAGATTAAAAAAGAGAAAAACTTAAAAAAAAAGGAAATGATAAGATATATCTAATTTTGAAAATGTAAGACGTGTCTAAGTGCCCGTGAGGGTTTAAAAGCAAATAAAGCATTTTTATCTTTTTTTTAGGGCACTGTTGCGGCATTTAACCCGGGGGTCAGCCATTGCATTTTTCGCTTACGGTTATCGTAAAGAATCCAGTTTTCGTCATATGTCACAATTCGATCCAATATTCCTTCATTTCTGTACCGATTCAACAAGGCAACACAAGTTTCAACGCGCGTTTCTTTCTGCAGATCAGTCAAACCATGAGGCATCCATTTCTCATATTTTAATTTGATACAAATGAGTCAATATTGTAGGTAAGGTAACATTAAACCATGCCGCTAATTTCTGGGTAGTTTGACTCGGATCGGCTTCCACCATCACTTCAGCGTTATTCACCTAGTCTTCCACGTGGTTTGCTCTTCAAGTCGAAGTTACCATTACGAAAGCATTTAATAAACCAAAAACGCACGGTGCGTTCGTATTCAAAAATAACTCGGATTTGCTAATTACCCATCTTTACCGTCTAAGCTGAATAAAAAATACAATTGAAATTCGAAAATCAAATGTTTCACATTTTTTAAAAGATAGGTTGTAAAAAGATTCACTCGAAAATCTCACATCATGAAAGTTTAATATCAATTCAAAGTCACTATTATTATAAAACGACAATTTCATATTTTAACCCCTATTATTAGACGCACATGTTTCAATACAGTGCATTTCACAGAAATACTTTTTAATACCACTAAAGTGAAACAAGCCTGCCTGATGCTGCAGTTGTCGCAGGCTATGGACACTCGACACCATGGCCGTGACTCGCGCGTGATCGATTTTGTAAATAGTTCATCGCACCTTTTTTGAAGAAACTTATTAAGAATTTTGGTAAGAACTTTTCTGGAACCACACAGTACGCCACAATTGTAGGGACAGTGTGTGAGGATGAATCGTCGAGCGGTAAATATGTAGGAAAGGAAGTAAGTAAAGAGCATATGCATAATATCAAACGACTCCTCGAAACAAAACCTAGTACTATCAGTAGGTTCAATATCTAAGTATCGTCGATAATTCTCACATCTTGTCTGCTCTCTTCAAATCATAAACAGGTAAAAAAGTAAAGTTATTTCTACCCAATTATATCGTATAAAGTATAATAACATAGATTCAGGTCAGAAGGTCATATCAGATATAGTAAATAAATAAATAAGAAAAGTTAATGGTACGAAACCCTCAATACGCGAGCTAGTTAGTTATCCTGTTTCTTAATCCATTAGGAGCGGAGGAATCTGCTATCTAAGTCTAAGGATTTGGAGAAGATACTGTACTTGATACGGAGCGACTGCCGTCAGATCTCTATAACCCACAGGAAAACCCAGACCATTCATAGATTATAATATACGTTTTTACATATAAATTCGACTAGTGATATTTACAAATAAATCCGATAATAGGGATAAGTCGGTAAATATGTTGGTAGTTCTCTATCCACTAGGTTGTCACTTGCATGACCGCTTTTATTTATTTGTAAATGGATACACACTGTCATTCGAATCAGCCATTTGTTCTTTGAAAATTAGTAACAAAACTAAAACAAAGTAAAACAACTATGTGCAGCAGAATATCTGTCAAAATTCATCTAAATATTTAGCCAGTTTCGTGTTTATTACAGAACAAATATTATTCCCTAAATATTTGAAAACAAATGCCGCCGGCTGTAGTTCCGCGCAAACTTATTCTCTTCATAGTCTAAGAGACAGAGTTTTTGTATAATCAGGTTTTACAAGATGTTTACAGCACAGTAGATAATGTTTTCAATATTATACAGTTTTCTATACTATTGTTATGCTCAACAAAATAGAAAAAAAATCAAACCCTTTTGGCATAAAATAAATATAATTTCAATTTAAAGTGACTTTAGGTAATTTTTTTTTTTAACAGTGGTTAATTTTAACAACTTTATTTTCATCGTATATATTATAAATATATTATCATATATTTATTTTAAAATTAAAAAGAACCGCTTTGAAAGTGAAAAAGCCGCTCACGTATTGTTGTAAATAAACACTTGGTGTCTGTTAACTATAATATGGTGTTAAATACTTGGCAGGTAGATAATTATAAACGCAATATATTATATCATACCTAAAAATTAAAATTGATAGCCCAATGGATAAAGAGCCAGCATATTAACCGACTACGGTCACTGGTTCGAATCCTGGCATCGGCATGTGGACATTAACTTGTATTTTCAGATTTATGTACATATTTGTAATTATTACGGCGAAGAAAAACATCGTGAGGAAACCCACACGTCCTTGAAATTATATTTCGAATAACATGTGACCTAAGAAAGGTCTGATTTTCCCTCTAGGTCGTGGAGGTCCGACGGCAGTCGCTTCATCTTATAATCACTATCTTCGCCAAATCCTTAGGTTTAGGTAGCGGCCCCAGACAATCCTAAGATAGTAGGAAACTGGATAACACAGTGAAAAAAATCATATTCGATGAAAAAAGTATTTTCATAATTTCTAAAAGCAGCAACCCCTGGCCCCGGATCTACGTGTTCTGTACATCAGTTCCAGACTCATAATGAGAAATGCATAAAGAGGCGGCGCATACCGAACACACCTAGCTCTCACTACGGTTTTAATTGAGTTTCAAGTTTTTCAACACGTCCCCTTCACATACCGGCATTGTTGTGGTAAATATTATTTTCAGTGACTATAATTTTTATACTATGTGTGGTGATAAACAAACTTATAGCTTGCCTATTGTAAACTATGAATATTAAGAACGGTTAAAGCTATGAATGGTAAAGAAGCTAGTGAGGGAACGTCTGTCCGTCCGTCTTTCTGTCGGTCAGTCTGTCACTAGGGTGTATCTCTTGAACCGTGTTTTTTAGTTCTGAAACTTAAAAATAAAAATAAAATACGAATTAACTCAATGCTACTTTTAACGAGGAAACATTTGAAGTTTTAACGAGTGAGTCACATCATACCACGATGGAACTGAAATATAAACGTGCAGTTTAGCAGAGTTAAATATCTGCATCTTCTAGTAAATACCAATCGAATTCATACTGTCAGCATACCAGCAAAAATATGAGTAAATGCATAGGGTTGCCAATTATTAACCTATATATATATGTATATATATATATATATATATATATGTATATATATATATATATATATGTATATGTATATATATATAATTAAACTTATTCTCCTGTAAATTATTATCAATGCTACCAACAATCTCTTCTTTTTGGACATTTTGGTGGTCGTGATTTTGACTAGAAGCATATTGCTGTGATGTTATCTATAATTTGTAGTATCCCTGAAGTCTGCATGCATCTGCAATACTGAACATCAACGCAAATTAAAAAAATATAAAATAGTCAACTCGCATATACATAATCAACATGTAAATAGTAGGACAACCTTGGCTGTGAATTGTCACGCAGTTAAATACAGTTATGTCCTGGAGTAAGATAGGATACTTCATATTCCGGTAATATTTCTAAGACGTACAAAGATACTGCGGTATGAATAGGTAATATATTGTTAAATTTATTTAAAAAAAAAATGTTCTACTGACCTTCGTCGCCAGATACTGATTATTCAGAGCTTCTTTCAGAAACTTTCATACGATACTTGACGACAACAAAGACTTAGAGTTTAGACCTATACTGTAATAGCTTCAACGTCTGCTTGAAAGGACGTTAACGTAGGACAAGGTATATTTTCGGAGTGACTGTACTATATTTCCATTGCATAAAATTTTCCCAGGTTAGTATTTATATTTCTTTTAATTTATATGGTAACAGGCTATCATTTGCATTTTGAACCTTAAGATTTCAGGCGGCATAGAATCTGTACAAACAAAACACAGGTACTTGTTTATATATGAAACCAGCGCTAAAAAGTTTTGCTTTTCGAACGGCTAATTCTGGTTGATACGCTACGATAGAACTCGCCATACAGGGTAATATCAAAAACTGTAATAATCTAAATATTTAGGTAAAAAAATATAATTATGTAAATTTTATTAGAAAATTATGATGAATTAAAAATGTTTTTTATTATATAAAATATAATGATTAGATTAAGATATAGTTTTTATTTTTATTTAATATTATAATATAATATAACCCATTTTCTATGAGATCATTTCGGTCTCAATATGTGTGTATAAATTATCTTCCCATGGCAAGCGGTATGGTTGCAAAAAAAGGCACTGTGCATACTTTGGCCAAACAGTACAGTTATCAAATATTTAAATTTTTTTCATGTACAGCAATTCTAGATCTATGAAATAATTAATTTCTTTCATAAAAAAATACATTTTTACAAAAATAAGTAGCCAAGAAGAAGAGACATTGTTGGTAGTCAAAATAATAATTTGAAGGAATCGCTTAAGAAATACGAGTCAATAAGACTCTCTTCTTCTTGCGAAGGGAATTCTGGCGGAGCTTGTGCATCGAAACGATCTTGAGTCCACGCAAACTTTTCTTGTTTGATTCGATTATAGTATAGCCGTGTACATTTCATTTGTCCGTGTGTATATATAAAAAAGACAACTGGGTATTCATCCTCACACTGGAACAACAGTGGTCTACAGAAGTTTTCTACCTAGACTTCTTAAGTTGCGTAAAAAACTTTTTAGGAGCATACAATTAGGACTTGAGTACGAAAAGAGTATGCTTATGAACATGTAAACACAAAAAAATAGACCGACATACTATTAAGTTGTGTGCCTACTTAATTTACTAATATAACAGAATATCATTAATTTCGCAAAGACATCTATTTCGAATGCCAAATAAAGTGCATAGTGATCAGACGTGTTAAATAGAAGTATGCTCATGATAAGTACGCTTCTAAGGTCTGTGTATTCAGGAACAAATGTACACACTCAGATAGCATGCTGTAAATGAGCTCACTACCTAATAACAAATAAGTATGCTTTTCTAACAGCAGGTGTATTCCAGGCTTTATGACCGACTTATCGGAATTATACCATAATGTATTAATATATAAATACTCTAAAAATATAGTACTTTGTCTACTGTCAAACATAAATATAATTGATAGGCAACCCTAGAAATGCCCCATATTCGTATCCGCTATTTTCTAACATACTGCGAGGTCTATCAGAATATGATGTCTACGGTATTTTATATGATGTCCAGTACCTTCTTATGCAATCACAACTCTCACCATCGGTAGATAGTTTATGCTAATATACTCAATATATCGAAATGGATCCGTAGTAAGTCGGTTACAAAGTGATTTTCCTTTATGTACTCAAAAAAAAGTAAAGGAGTTTTTTTTGCCGTATCAGCAACACACGAGTGATACCTGGTGTGGTAAACGTTCATATCCTGTACACGCCATTTTGATTTCAAAGTCCAAATTACATATTAAAAATATTTACATCGAATTCTCAGCAAATTCAAATAGGGTTTAATACCATAAACCAAGACTCGTAATCTATAGGACCAATAATCATCGATCACTAATATAAAATTAGATACCCATAAAAGGTCCTCATCAAAAGAGGACCCAAATCGGAATTGGGCTCTCTTTTGAAAGTAGCATTTGGTCGCTTAAACAGTAAAGACACCACAGCGTTAGAAAAGGATAGAGTCTCATATTTTCAGTTTTTAACACCAGTTTAATATCATATAATAAATCATTTTATTTTTCTCTCTAGAGTACATGTACATCTTTATATGCTAGTATTTAGTGCTAGACCTTTCCTGTGAGAGACTGGCGCCTGAAGTATGTTTAATAAAAACCTCTTTTTGGATCTTAGAATTGGCCATATAATTTTATTGACAATTGTAGCCAATGTGGAATATAAAGAAAAATAAAAGGAAAAAGATAAAATAAGGGTCTAAAAATTAGGCATTGCTTTTACATTATTGCGTATCCCACTGAAATTAGTATTGTGGGGGGGGGGGGAGGGTGTATATATGCTTAGAGGTGTATGTTGTGTGAGTAACCATGCAAGTAAAGGGTAGTTGATGGTGGATATCTTAGTAGCCGGAGCAGTTTTTTGGTTTCGTTGTAGTCGCGTGTCTTGAGGAACTTAGCTACTTCGCACTTGCAGCTGTACTTTGTTAGAGGATAAAACGTTGAGGAGGGTGTTGAGTTTATTATATAGGTGTTCACCTAGGAAACCGAAGAAGTTTTGAGAGATATATGTGTTCCATGTTTCGCTCTGATACTTACTCTATCTACGTTTATCCTTCAAAAGGTTAGGATCATAGGTGAGCTGTGAGTGTTTCTTTAGCACTGTGCGGAGTATGAAAGATTGTCTTACTGTTAAGACGTCCCACTTTTTGTAGAAATCTATTTTTGAAAACGTGTATGGAAGACCAGCACCGGCTTTCAGAATTAGACGCTGTGCTCGCTCAATAGTAATAAGGATAGACTGTACAACGCGACCCCATATCGTAATGCAGTAGTTTATTAGCGAGTGTTCCAAAGCGTTATATAGATTAATTAATACCGATAAATTACCGATTATATTACCGATTACCGATTGGACATAAGTTTAGTTCAAATAACTGTTTTAATGAAAATGAAAATCGTTTATAAAGCGGGAAATTTACACTACGTTAGTCATAATACTGCATTCGTACCTGATTTGTTTGGGATACGCAATGCTTCTGTTCTAATTTTTAAAGAAGTAGTTGTTGACTGCACTTCTCTTATATTTTTTTATGTTTAATGTCGTTTATATTATATTCGTACGTTCGTTTATTTATATAAACATGTTTATTCATTATTACAATAATGAAAGAATTAATAATAAAGAAGCGAGTGGAGTTTGTAGGGAGCGTGTCTTATGGCGCTGTATATCTTATACATACATACTCGTACATACAATAGTGTAAGAATTTAAACTGATGTGCAGCTTATCTAGAGATCCTGTAAGGTGTGTAAAGTGGATTTCTGTGATAGCACGTCAATGATACGAAAAGATCTTTAGAGCAACGCAAGTAAGCAGCATCACAAATTTTGCGCAATGCTCGCATTTCCGTAATTCAGGCGTAGGTAAATAGCAAGATTCCTGGTTCGAATTTTAGAGTGGGAATGTACCTCACCATTCGTGCTTTCGGATTTATATACATACTATCATCACTTGCCTCGATCGCGAAAAAAACATCGTGAGGAAACCCGCGTGTCCAAGCAGTTACATTTGAAAACGTGTGGTCTGACCTAAGTAAGGTCTAGTTTTCCCTCAGGAGTGTGGTGGGCTGACGGCAGTCCTTCCATGTAAAAAGCGGTATCTTTAAGCTTCGATACCGGACGCCTTCGATGGATTAGGAAATGGGATAATACAAGTTAGAGAAGAAGCAGATATAAATAATTTTGTTTATCATGTACTTGACGAGCTGGATGGCGCATTGGCGAAACGCGCTATTACGCTACTTTGTCACCAACACTCGTGGGTTCGATGCTCACACAGGACAAACAGACATGTTCATGCATGTCTGTTTGTCTTGGTTTGAGTGTTTTGAGAGAGGTAGGGTGCATCGAAGCAGTCCGTCTGGGGAAGTACCTCCTGACCTCACAGAAAACCGCAGCCAATTAACAACTCCCTGAAGGGTTGTTGTGTTCCTGTGAATGAGTGACGGCACCTGTAATCTCCTAAGGAGTTGCTGTGTCAACAGCATATGTGGCGTGCGCGAGTGATTCTTAATCTCTTAAGCTTGTATGCCTCCCGACGTCTAAAAAAACACTACTGCGTCCCCATTGTTTATCAAAAGAATAAACAAAACAAAATTGCCGCAGTAGGTATACGATTTGTCAAACTTTTATAATAATATTAAGATCGTGCTTTATCTCGTTAAGAACTCAGAGCGGTGTAATACCTCGCAAGCTAACAAAAGGTTAAAATAAATATGAAAATGCTCGGGTAACAGCCACCGACGGAACAAGACTTCCTTTGAAGTGAAATGAATTTTCTTAAAGCAGCGGTAGCATCATGCATATTAACAGATAATTTTATTGTCAGATGCTCTTTGTTTTACTCGTAATAACATAGTGCTAGTGCTAGTCTAGCGAACATTTCCAGACGTGATATCATGTTACGTTAAGTTGTATTTAAACTCACCAACTCACGATGCTTTTGGGTTACTTGCATTAGCGACAAATATATTTATTATCATGAAGGGAATAATCTGTGGATCTAGCCAATGAGATTGATATTACGTATAACTCATTTCACCACCACTTTACTCAGGGTTGTTAGTAGTACGATCTTGGTGTACAGGCAATTGGCTGCATGTCACCATCTGTGAATCATCTTAGCCGTTTACAATTTTCAGGAACACCGTTCCTATATGAAATCTATATGTTTGTCTCTGCGTGTCTGTCGCTTTTTTTCGAATATTCGAATTTTGACTTCAGATTCGGATTCAGCATAAAAAAGTAGAATAGGAATGATCAGTGACACCGTTCCTATCTCGTAAGGAACATGGTCAAAATGGTACACCGATTAAAAAAGAAAATTGAATTGTTATATAATTGACGAGCCAAGTGTTCCTCTGGCAATGCAAGCTTGCGCATTCTCAATTAGTTAATTTTTAATTTTATAAATATATATAGTTTTCAAACTTCGTATCGACCATTCTATCTCATCTTGTTCATACTGGATGCCGACGAACTACCCCGAGACTTCTTTACCTCTCTCCAAAAGAGTTTGGTATTTGCCTCGAAGATTTTCGTCAGCCTCTCTTCCTCATACATAATCTGTCTTTCACGCTTCTCTTTCACTAAAGCCTTGGTTTCATTCTTGCATAGACGGTACATTTCTTCTTCTTCTCTGTCATACTTTCATTTAAGTGCAAAGATGATACATAATCCAGCCACGCTTTCCTCTTTCTTCCTACGGAGGATTTAAATCCGAGAAGGTTGACCTCCGCATCCCACCAGGCATCTCCTTTCAATGTTTTATGCCTCTTTACGCATCCACATGCTTCTTTTGCACTATCCACCATACTTTCTTTCAGATCTTTCCAGCAATCATCCACATCTGTGTCGGAAAGACTTGCATTTGCAAGTCTTTCGCTTACCAGATGTACATACATTCTCCTTACACTTTCATCTTGCAATTTTCACTCCTTATCCTTTCAAGATCTCCAAAAGGGATACGCACTCGCCAATGCCTCCACTTCTTGAAAAGTCCCACAAACCGGCTTACCACCAGGTAGTGGTCCGTTTCAAGAGTGGGACCTCTAAAGGCTCTTGTATCCATTATAGTATTTCGGAGACGTCTGTCAATTATAATCAAATCAATCACACTTTTTTGGTCATTCCGTCTCCATGTATACGTGTGAATATCCTTGTGATGAAATAAAGTATTCGTCACGAGGAGGTCTCGTTCCATACATAAATCTAGAATCGACTTACCTGCTTCGTTCACTCTCTTATCTCCATAAGGACTAAGAGCAGTTTCATAGCCGTCTCGTTTGGTCCCAACCCATCCATTCAAATCTCCACACATAATCACTCTTTCATTCCCTTCAGCTAAATCCAGAACATCCCTCGCAGACTATCAAAACTTCTCTAGCACTTGGGCACACGCTGAGCTTATGGGAGCGTAAGCTGCAACCAGAAATACTCGCGTGATGCCTAGTTTTATACGAACCCAGAGAAGTCTAGGCCCTACCAAACAGTAATCTTTCACACCAGAGGCTCAGCGAGTTTGAGCGAGAGTATTTATTCTTAAAGTGAATATATAACTAAATATTCTGTGAATATTTCAAGCATCTACCTGTTACCGTTATCAATATCGAGCAAAAATGAGCAAAAAAATCACGTTTATTGTATGGGAGCCCCCTTAAATATTTATTATATTCTATTTTTTAGTATTTGTTGTTATAGCGGCAACAGAAATACATCATCTGTGAAAATTTCAATTATCTAACTATCACAGTTCATGAGATACAGCCTGGTGACAGACGGATTGACGGACGGACGGACGGTCAGCGGCGTCTCAGTAATAGGGTCCGTTTTACCCTTTGGGTACGGAACCCTAATAAAACAAAACAATATATTATTCTTCCAGAATGGCGCGACCCTCAGAGCTGATGGTCCTGTTGCTAGCTCTTTCCTTCGCCGTCGACTGCCACGGCCACGCGAGGACTTTCACCCGGTGCCAGCTGTCGAGGGAACTACTCCGGTATAACTTTCCCAGGAGTTTGATCCCTAATTGTGAGTACATACACGTGGGCCAGGCAACTACTATTTATTACAGGATTCTTGTGTTGCTATGGTAAGGCATTGTGAATAGAAACTGGTGAAGATAATTCATTTAAATCAGGCGTTTATAGGCTGCGGTAACTGTATATTAGAGTGTTAAGATAAGAAAGATAAGAAAAGTCATGCACTGGTTTGGATGTGTAGTAAGAGTAATCAAGAGGAAAGAATAACGATATACATATACAACGGAACTAGAAGATTGTAGGTGCCCGCCAAAGGTGAAGGGTAAGACTCATCTACCGCCACCAAATTGGCCATGTGTTATTAGAAGGTGGTCAATAAGCTATGAATATTAAAAAAGCTAGCGATGTGCATAAGGATTGAGTATTATATAGGTAACATATAGTATATATTATTATTATCTTAGTATAGATTGCGCTCGGTTGCCTCCGCTTACCCCACAAGGGACTTGGCACAAAGCTGTGGTATATATATCTTCACGCCAGGTCCCTTGCGGGGTAGGCGGAGAGAACCGAGCGGCATAAGACGTGGTCCTCACACACTTCACTCGCTTCTTTCATATTCATAGCTTTTTTCATGCACGCTCGCCGGTTCGTAAGGCTCCTGACATCACCTTCTGATATAACACGACCAATTTGGTCATGGTAGGTTAGTCTAGGTCTTCCTCGGCTCCTACATCCTTCCACTTTCGCATTGTATATCTGTTTCGTCATCCTTTCAACTTTCTTTCTACATGTCCGAACCAACGGAGCATGCCCTTTCTTATCACCGACACTCTCTTTCAGTCCAACTCTCTTTCGTACGTCATCATTTCGAACGCGGTGAGCAAGCATTATGCCACAAATTTTTCGCAGTGCTCGCATTTCGGCCGCATTTATTCTACTTTCATACTCTCTTTGCCATACCCAGCTCTCACTTCCATAAGTTAGCGTTGGGATTAGCACCGCGTTGTGTATAGCGAGCTGTGCCTTCTGGCTTAGATTTCGGCTGCCAAACAGTTTACCCAACGCTCCATTCACGCTATTCACTCACACACACTCACTCGTCTCTCCACATCAGCGGTGTACCTTCCATCGCTGCTAAAAGCGCTTTCAAGATATACAAACTCATCCACTTGCTCCAACACTACATCATCAACCGTAATCCTAGTGTTCGTTCTGGTTGTCTTTCTTTCAAATACCATTGTCTCGGTTTTCTTCGCATTCAATTGTAAGCCTTTCTGCATACAGTCGTCTTTCATTGTTGTGACTAGTGTTTGCAGTTCGGATGATGATTCTGCTATTAATACCATACCGTCATCTGCATAAAGCAGACCACTGAGCCACCCATTCGCATTCCCACATTCATATTTCTTATTCTCTGAAGACAACTGTCCAGATACAGGATGAATAGTCGAGCCGATAGCACGCATCCTTGTCTGACACCA
Source organism: Pyralis farinalis (assembly GCA_947507595.1). NCBI lineage: Eukaryota > Metazoa > Arthropoda > Insecta > Lepidoptera > Pyralidae > Pyralis > Pyralis farinalis. The sequence continues at coordinate 32,140,823 of OX382260.1, read as the reverse complement.
ATATTGGTATCAAACCAGGGCGATAAGCTGTCGTCCACTCGCACACATACTGTCGCCACCTATAAGGATTGCATGGCACGGAGCAGGTCACCGTCAATCCCATATCTGGGCTCCTAAGGATTTGCTGTGTTAAAAGCAGAGGTGGCATCGCGCGAGTGATACTTAATGTATTGCAAGCGTTCATAGGCAACGGTAGTAGGTGGGTCGTATGCCTGAATGCCTGCCTGAAATGGAGAAGAAAAAGTGAAACAGTGGAGCCCGGTCTTCAAAGTGAAAGTTCAGAACATGACCTGGATTGACACTCCATATCCAGTATAATTCGGTAAGTTAGATCAGAGGTCGCGTTAGGTATAAAAATATATGAATTCCAAATTGTTGCGAAAAAGCTTTTATTTATTTAAACGGAAAAACTAATATCAATAAAGTCACTCATGCACTATGAAACCGAATCATCCATAGAAGTAATTATTCACGTTTTCAATTTGAAATGAAAGTTTAACTTATGCACCAATCACCATTCGCCAGTCGAAACAAACATCGAATATTTCGCATTGCAATTTTTTGAAAGTATGATTTTTTTTTGCAAAAATGTATGTCAAGTTATTAACTGATCTATTATCATCAGCACTACAAATGATAGAAGGCGTACTCCCCCAGTTGAAGAAAACAAGGTCACCTTACAAAAAGATAAAATTGTCACACCAAAACTACTAGCTAGTTAGAAAACAACAGTAGCTACTCGTAAAATCAGACCCTGAGTTGGGTGCCACTTGTCGTAGGGGTTAGTGCCCTGTTATGTTACTAGATGAAGAAAAGGGAGTATTAAAAGCGATACTAATTTAATAGGTCTATTTTTACAAAATATAATAAATATAAAAAAAGGGTTCACTTTAAGTTCGGCTAAATAAGGTCTTTAAGAACTCGCGCTTTAATTTGTCTAACCGGTATATCACTGATAGAATCACTGGTGGGTGTATTTAGTGGCCGCCGGCTATAGTGGTCGACGACTGTAGACGGCAGGTTAGCGTGCTAGCCAGCACGCAGATCCAGACGTAGAAGTTGTTGGTAATGGTGGGGACCGCCTTACGGACCAACACCGCAGCGGTATCTTTGTCAGCCGCCGTAGTCCACAACAGGGGCTGCAGGTATTATAATTTTTAGATTAGTTAGATGTCCGGAAATTATCGAGTTTGGAAAAGGGTAGTAATATCCCGAGGTTTCACCACGTAGCCCTCAGCAGGAGGCTGGTGGTCTGAGACGTGGTGCACTGAATCTCTACTTCTCGAAAGCTTCCTCCAGACTGACTTGTTTTCTGTTTTCCGACACTAAAATGTAATATTTTAAAATTTTGAATTACAAATAATATTTTTGACAAATTGTCATAAACTAAACAGAGCATGCAAAGAAAAGAGTATATAAATCATTAAATAAGGTTGTAACATTACAGCCCCTGAGCAAGAATGGCCGGTATTTCACTAGGGTAAAAAAAGAGGTAAATACCGACAAAGATTTATTATAAGAAGACGCAATTAGGGGTCCTGGGTAAGGTCGTGGTCTCCGCTACAGTTGTTCAGTATACACTTAGCTTTCCGTGGAGTTGCAGAATGCACGCCATAGAAGAAGGTAGGGCAACAAGGCGGATGGCTAGGTGCGACGGGGCGCGACTCAGCGGAGCAGGCAGCTCCGGTGAAAGCCAGGTGTTCCGGAAGTGTAGGGCAGACGTAGAATACCCGTACGGGTGGACCCCAATATGTTGATATTGAGGTTTTATATTTAAATCACTTCACTGAGATGGCACTGGTAGTTCTTATAAAATTAATGGATAGTTGTACTGTGAATTCTACCGGAATAGTCCTTCCATACGTTGTATACGTGCGCGACCTTCATGGTTCCAGCGTCGTAAAAAGATAAAAATAAAAATTGCTTATTGCCATTGGGCTTCCTATTCTTCTTCTTCCTAGCGTTATGCTGTTTCCTAATCCATTAGGATTGGCGAAGTCTGCTACCTAAGAATTTGCCAAAGATACCAATTAGTACATAGACCTTCACAATCCAAAGGGAACACTAGATGTGTATTGTGTTAGGTCTCACATCTTTCGAAATATAATTTAAGCGTCGTTCCTCGCGCTATTTTCCTTCACCAAGTGATAATTACAAATATGTACATAAATCCAAAAATACGAATTTAGTGATACATGCCCCCGCCAGGATTCGAACAGGCACCAGTCGGCTAATAGGCCGGTTCTTTATCCAATAAGCTATCACTATTCTATATTGTAGTATATCGAGCTATCAGCGTTCGAACAGCGCAACGCATGGTATAATTAAACACACAAAGGGAGACTAAATCTGTCCTTAGATTTAAGGGATCAATACAGCAGGTAAGCTTGGGTAAGTCGTCAATAATTCTTGAAGGTCCCATCTTAAGTTTCTGAACCGAGTCACAAGGCATTCTTGGTCCCACTCAAAGTTGGCTTAAGTATGTATAAGTAATAAGTCTCAAATTAAAAAATATATTAAGCATAAGTTTTTCCCCCGAGCTGAAGTACTATTTCGCGCTGTTAGGAACAGTTTGACCAATTTGACATCTCCTCCAAGTGACTTCTAGAGATCTCTTAGCGGTGCTTCAGTAGGGGACACAAGTCTGCGTACTTTGTTGTACTCTTGCGAATGAAAGAGGTTACCGGTATTGTCACTGAAGAGTTGCTGTATTAGCAGCAAATGCGAAGACGCGAGAGTAATTTTCCTTACATAACATTAGGAGGCAAACAAGAATGCAGTCTATATATTTTCAATTCTATATGATTTAAATTGGTTACCGCAGCTGCGAAACAAGAATAATCTTATCACCCCCGCTGCTAAATAACTACTCAGAAGTGCCCTCGACACTGAACTTCGCTGAAGTTTGCTACACCAAGAAGTCCAATATTCTTAGCAATGGACTGACTGAGAGTCTTAGCGGTGATAGGATTGAACAGGATCAAGTTCAATCATTTACAATACATAAGAATTTAACCTCAATTTCAGGAGACGTTGATCAAGGGTTTTAGCGATAATGAACCGAGAGAATGACCCGGAGTTGTTAAGCGCAAAACCCAGAAACTAAAATAGTCTGCTTTACAGTCAACAAAGGAATTAAACCTGACAATCGGTCTTGGGAACACAGGTTCCACGTGTAAAAGTTGGCGTATTCTGTACATTTACTCTAACGCCAAGTTCGTATGACGCGCAGTTAACGCTTATTAAACTTGAATGTTAACTCTGCCGTCAGTTCCACTTGCACTTAACTTAGATTTAATGCATCTTAATGAACAGTGCACCGATCTCCAGAGCCTTGCTTCGGAATATTAGGGCTTTTGTACACTAACACAGGTATTATTTATGTTGCGTTTATTAAATAAATTCACTTCACTATAATTGTACACACTATCATGTATTCATTCAGGGAATCTATACATATAAAATCAGAGTCGATTATGTGCATGTTACATTTATATCCATATATTTATTTGCAATAGTGATGCAGTGTGAGCCTACTATTTTAAACAACGCCGGGCGGCGTACCAGTATACGGCTCACCTGATGTAAAGTGGTTACCGTAGCGTCGAACGCTTGCAATAGAGTATCGCTCGTGCGATACTACCCCTGCTGCTAACACAGCAACTGCTTAGGAGCGTATTGGTAATCTCACTCACGTACAGGAATACAGCAACCCCCCAGGGAGTTGTTATTTGGCTTGCGGTACTTCCCAGACGGGAATCTGAGATGCAGCCTTCGTCTATTAAATTGGTACTATCGGTTTAGAAGTCAAAAGCGACATTTTACACAGTAATTTGTTTTTTTTGTCTAACCAATTGTGTACGCATCAAGTAAATGCTACTGAACATATTTTTTTTTTTTTGCGACAGTAGCTTTTATCTCAGGTCAACATTTAGGCTATTTTTTTAAGTATCGCTAGCACGTTAACTCTGTCCACACTCACCCCAAGTTTCCTTACAATTGGTATTTGAATGCCGTCTTCTGTAAGTTGTAGGCACCTCAAGCGTCCATTGGCTACGATATCCGCTTCAAACTCGGTAGACTATTTTTTTTATATTTGTTTGTCGGATGCACTGAATAAAGTGCAAGTATGTACAATTCTTTACCGATAGACTTACTCCAAATGCATTGTAGCTAAGAATACGCTAATTAGATACACGTAAGGTGGTCCCCAAGGACTGACTTGAGAGCCACAACTGTTATTTTTTTTTATTAATTGAAGAAATTTATCCTCAGAACTCTACTGGTTATTTTAAATAATTTGTCAGTTGTTGAACACATCATTTAATAATTATTTTATCGACTTAATACACAATTTAACATTAAATAACACAAAAATATCTTGTAAAAGTAGTCAGCACATTATTTCTAAGACGAATAATTTCTTTTAAAAATACTAATTCGCACGAAATGAATAAGGAAAGCAAAGAATTGTATTCATATATAATGTGTAATAACGAACCTATACACGTTGTTGTTAATAAATTGGTACAAAATGAAATGAGCTGATTTTCATCAGATTACAGAGTAACTAGGCCTGGCGTAAAACAAGGGAGGGTACTTGGCCCTATACTATTCTCATCGCATATTAACTAATATAACTAACTGATCAGAAATGCGTATTCATTGATGACATACTGTAATTGTGTCATCAGAAAAACAGTAAATTTTCACCTGACAATTCAAAACTCAACCATGAAACGGATATTAATATTGACAAAATAATCCAATAGGTAATTAAAAATAAACTTAGTTAATCATGAAAATGACAAAAATCAAGGAAGTAACACACAAAATATACTCACTAACAGCTTGCCACAAGCTGCGGTTTTATTGTTTTCATTATATATAGGTCAACCACATATACTAGTCAATCATTATGAAATTTAACTGTTGAATGTAGTTAAAAGACAATATAATAACGTGGCATAATTGGGATGGTTCAGACCATAAATTTTTTGGGTTTTGTCATACACCATAAATACAAGCCACCGTCCTCCGCACTGGTGGGTTTTTTATCGCAGCAGAATTTAAAATCGCAACTTGTTTCATATTGATGCTCTACGAAAAACCACACTACAATTTGTAATTTCAACTTTGTAGTGCCGCACGGGGCAGCTGTTCGCTTGCGGAGCTTGCTTAAGATACAACATTTATAAAATATTATATGCAGGGTTTATAATTCGTAAAAAATGTTACATATCTACTTCTGATATCGCTGTGCGATATCCCGATAACAAGGATTTGGCAAATATACTGATTTTTAACTAGAACGTCTACCATCAGGCCTCTACAACTCATAGGGAAGGGATAAGTAGTGAAAATTTTAGGTTAGGAAGAAGATTACATTATAGTTTATCATTTTCTTTAATTGATTTCAATAAGGAGGAGGCTCTCTATTCGACAGTATTTGTTTTTTGTTTATATGTTATGCAGTATAAATGCCAAATTATATAGATCATTTTTTTTTATTAAAATATGCATCTCGCGCCCGAACTTTTCCTTCTAAATAAGGTGACGTTTAATAAGTTTCTCAAGAATTTTCGTCGTTATTTATCTTCATTATTATATTATACAGTTTTTTACGTATATTTTTAATCGTCATCACTTATCTTATAAAAATTTGAAATTTTTACAATATGTTTTAAAAATATTGTCCTCTTTACATCTATTTTTCAGAATTAACCTGAAGCAATAGGAATACTTTTAATTAATTATTAGTAATTTTAATTGAAGAACGTAAATACGCTTTATGACATCGTTACGTGCGAATCTTATGGAACACGCAGTTTAAACAACCTGTCTGTAGATGAGTTTGTGTATCTTGAGCTTCTCTGTGTTATGGACGGCATGTTGAGTTCGGTTGTAGACGTTAAGCTAAGTCAATGATCTTCAAAATGTCAAAAGTCAATGGCTTTAAAACACTAACCTCCGTTTAGCATCGTACCAGAGTATGCTCTAAACCCCTTCGGCTAAAAGGTATCCGTATCCCTGCAGTGGGATGAGTTAGGTTTGGAGTAGTAATAAATAATATCTTGTTTTCTGTTTGAATTCACTTAGAGAACATTTGAATACTTCAATTTCCGTGGCTATTTAGTTGCAGCTACTTATCAGCTCTGTTAATACAAGTATCTTTTGGATTTTTATACCCCATCGGGAGGCATACAAGCATACGTCCACCTGGTGTGAAGCAGTTGTCATTCCCTTTGAACGCTTGCAATGCAATGCAATACACTATGTATCACTTGCGTGGTGCCACCTCTGCTACTAACACACACACTCCTTAGGAGCACCTTAGAAGAGGAGAACTGGTGACCTCAGTCACATGCAAGAGCACAACAACCCACCAATAACTTTATTTTTTTATTTTTTACACTTTATTACACCAAAACAAATACATTCAACAGATATGACAGAAGAAGAGTTCAATAGGCGGTCTTATCGCTAAAGCGATCTCTTCCAGATAACCGTCCAAAGAAAAGAAACAATCGTTAATAACATGTAGGTAGGTGGCGCATTTATGATTAGAAACATATTTATACACATGTATATATGAATATGAATACATACACACATACAACCCACATTCTAAACAATTACATTTACACTAGAATAAATTATGTAAAAATAACTTTGATGTGAAAGACCATTGACATAATGGTCAGCAACAGGTAGCAATACCAACGGAAGTTATTATAAATAAACACATATACAGTATCATAGATATACATAAACATAATACAAGCTAGATAGAGAGAAAGTGAGACTTCACAAGATTTTTAAAGGAGTCTAAAGATTGTGCACAGTGAATAGAAATAGGCAAAGCATTCCATAATTGCACAGCTCGTACCGAGAACGACTTAGCGTAATATTGCGAAGAGTGAGATGGTGTTAATAGACGAAGGGAAAGAGTACTACGTGTACCGCAATCGCGACGATCCCGTACCTCACTGAGATAAAAAAAAAACGTTCCTTCAAGTAGCCAGGATTGAAAAGAATAGAATAAAGAAGAGGGAGAATGTGCAAGTTACGACGTAACTTTATAGTGAGCCACTTGAGCTGAGAGCGAAACTTGGAAACATGATCATATTTACGAAGTCCAAATATACTCGTATTATCGAATACAGAGATTTTGAAGGCGCTCAAGTTTGTTTAATTGGTCTTCAGTGAGACTAAGGTAACAAGAGTCAGCATAGTCAAGGATAGGAAAGAGCAAGGACTGTACGAGCGAAATTTTGGTGCCAGTGGGGAGAAAATTACGCAAACGACTAAGAGAGCTAACTGCAGCAAACAACTTCCTGCTGACGTTGGCTATCTGCACCGTCCAGGAAAAGGTTCTGTCGACATAAATACGTTTTTAACACTCTCACTATATATGATACGAACACTATTAAAAGTTATTGGTGGAACAGTTTCCCAGTCGATTAAAGAGATTAGGCGGGAACTGCCTGTAATGATAGCTTGTGACTTTATAGGATTGACCATAAGGCGTGCACGTCGCGACCCTGCCAGTCCAACACTGGATTGCAATTCTGGACTTAAAAACAAACCGCACAGACGCGCGGATTAGGGCGTCCCCCGTAGGCGACGCGCACCGATCCGCCCTCGTCGGTGCGGGTTTAAGTGCATGCGGCGGTGGGGGCCGCCACCCACCACGCAACGCCCAACCTGGCGGGTCGAGGAGAGCTGAGTGTCGTATAGGCACATGGAATGTGAGAGGTGGATTACAAGGTAAGATGAATGAGTTGATAGATATAATGAATGAGAGATGCCTAGATGTTTTGTGTGTGTCAGAGACCAAGCGAAAGGGAAGCGACGCCGAAGATCTGCCCGGTGGCATGATGGCCCTGTGGTCCGGGGTGAACCAGGACGATCATGCCAGCGCTGGCGTAGGCGTTGTGCTTTCATCTCGCTTGGCCGCTGGTGTGAAAGATTACGATTTAGTAGGGCCAAGACTTCTCTGGGTTAAAATAAAACTGGGGATTACGCGAGTCTTTTTGGTTGCAGCATATGCTCCTGTAAGCTCTACTAATCCCCAGGAGCTCGAGAAGTTTTGGGAGACCGCAAGGGGTGTTCTGGATTTGGCTGATGCGAATGAACGGATAATTATGTGTGGAGACCTGAATGGATGGGTTGGGACCAAGCGAAGCAGTTATGAGGCTGTGCTTGGTCCATACGGAGATAAGAGAGTGAACGATGCTGGTAAGTTACTTTTAGACGTATGTATGGAACGAAACCTCCTTGTGACGAACACGTTCTTCCATCACAAGGATATTCACACGTACACATGGAGACGGAATGAACAGAAAAGTGTGATTGATCTGATTTTGATAGATGGACGTCTCCGAAAGTCGTTAATGGATACAAGAGCCTTCAGAGGCCCCACTCTTGAAACGGACCACTATCTGGTGATAAGCCGATTTGTGGGCCTTTTCAAGAAGTGGAGGCATTGGCGAGTGCGTATTCCTTTCGGAGACCATGAAAGAATAAGAAGTGAAAAATTGGAAGATGAAAGTGTGAGGAGTACGTATGTACGTCTAGTCAGTGAAAGACTTGCGAACGCGAGTCTTTCCGACTCAGATGTAGACGAATGTTGGAAAGTTCTGAAAGAAAGTATGGTGGACAGTGCGAAAGAAGCATGTGGATGCGCAAAGAGACGTAGAACACTGAAAGGAGATGCCTGGTGGGATGCGGAGGTTCAATCCTCCGTGGATAAAAAGAGGAGAGCGTGGCTGGATTACGTATCATCTTTGCACCAGAGTGATAGTATGAAAGAGAAGAAGAAAGAAATATACCGTCGATGCAAGAATGAAACCAAAGCTTTAGTGAAAGAGAGGCGTGAAAGACTACTTATGAATGAGGAAGAGAGGCTGACGAAGAACTTCGAGGCTAATACCAAACTCTTCTGGAGAGAGGTAAAGAAGTCTCGGAGTGGTTCGTCGGCATCCGGAATGGACAAGATAAAAGGTAAAGCTGGTGGCATTCTTGCTAACACTCAGGAGGTGTTAGAACGGTGGAGCGAATATTTTAGAGAAATGTATGATTATGTCCAGGGCGCTGGCACTGTGAATGAGTCTGTGACTGATTCGGCAGTGCCAACGTACCATGAAGACATTAGCATGGATGAGATTGAATGGTCGATACGAAGTTTGAAAAATGGAAAGTCAGCGGGAATCGATATGGTAACAGCTGAGATGATCAAACTGGGTGGCACCTACGTTAGGGACGCTTTCTGGTTTTTGAGCAAATTATGCTGGAGAACCGGAAGAGTCCCGAGCGATTGGAGACGCGCAGTCATCGTGCCCTTGTATAAAGGCAAGGGCTCACGTATGGACTGCGCCAACTATAGGGCCATCAGTTTGATCAGCGTAGCAGCTAAAGTGTATGGAAAAATCATTGAAAGGAGAATGAGGGTGAAATCCGATGGAATGCTTTGGGAAGCACAGGGGGGATTTCGAAGCGGCAGAGGATGTACGGATCAAGTTTTTTCGCTCCGCAATATCGTGGAAAGGCATCTGGCTACGGACCAGAAGGTTTTCTGCGGTTTTGTGGACCTTGAAAAAGCATTTGATAGGGTCGTGCGAAATAATCTCTGGAACATCTTGCCCAGATATGGGATTGACGGTGACCTTCTACGTGCTGTGCAATCCACCTATGAGGATTGCACAGCATGTGTGAGAGTGGACGGCAGCTTATCACCCTGGTTTGATACCAATATTGGTGTCAGACAGGGATGCGTGCTGTCGTCTCGGCTATTCATCCTGTATCTGGACAGTTGTCTTCAGAGAATGAGAAATATGAATGTGGGAATGCGAATGGGTGGCTCAGTGGTTAACTGCCTGCTTTATGCAGATGACGCAGTATTAATAGCAAAATCATCATCCGAACTGCAAACACTAGTCACAACAATGAAAGACGATTGTATGAAGAAAGGCTTACAATTGAATGCGAAGAAAACCAAAATAATGGTATTTGAAAGAGAGACAACCAGAACGAACACTAGGATTACGGTTGATGATGTAGTGTTGGAGCAAGTGGATGAGTTTGTATATCTTGGAAGCGCTTTTAGAAGCGATGGAGGGTACACCGCTGATGTGGAGAGACGAGTGAGTGCAGGGAATAGCGTGAATGGAGCGTTGGGTAAACTGTTTGGCAGCCGAAATCTAAGCCAGAAGGCACAGCTCGCTGTACACAACGCGGTGTTAATCCCAACGCTAACTTATGGAAGTAAGAGCTGGGTATGGCAGAGAGAGCATGAAAGTAGAATAAATGCGGTCGAGATGCGAGCACTGCGAAAAATTTGTGGCATAACGCTTGCTGACCGCGTTCGAAATGATGACGTACGAAAGAGAGTTGGACTGAAAGAGAGTGTCGGTGTTAAGATAAGAAAGGGTATGCTCCGTTGGTTTGGACATGTAGAAAGAATGCAAGATGTAAGAATGACGAAACAGATATACAATGCGAAAGTGGAAGGATGTAGGAGCCGAGGAAGACCAAGACTAACCTACCATGACCAAATTGGTCGTGTTTTATCAGAAGGTGATGTCAGGAGCCTTAGGAACCGGCGAGCGTGCATGAAAAGAGCTATGAATGTGAAAGAAGCGAGTGAAGTGTGTAAGGACCGCGTCTTATGGCGCTCGGTTCTCTCTGCCTACCCCGCAAGGGACCTGGCGTGAAGATATACATACCATAAGGCCGTTAGACTTACTCCATTCAGATATGCGTATGAGATCTGAATTTACTTTAGTGATCGTATTGGGCAGGTTAGTCATAGAGTCATGTGAATAAATTTGCAAATCATCAGCATAGAGATGGCAGAAGGATTGAAGATTAAACGTAATAGAATTAATGAATATACAAAATAGAATAGGAGATAATACGCCACCCTGAGGTACGCCAGCAGTCGTAGAACACCAAGAGGAAAGCTTATCGTCGAGGCGTACACGCTGCCGGCGACCATACAGGTAAGAATGAAACCAGTCAATTGCTGTAGGAGATATGTTAAGAGAACGTAGTCGCTCTAAAAGTATATCAAAATCGACTGTATTGAATGCATTACTAAAATCCAATATGGAGTTGGAAGTGAAGAAATCTCGTCAAGAGTTTTGTCTTTAACTTTGCAATTAAAATTTGCGGAAGAAGAGAAATGCCAGTTAAGGTTATCGATGTCAATATTCATAGGACAGTCGCCACGGTTTTTTCCAACTCCGAGTGACCTTAGAAATTTCCAGACCTTTGCTAGATCACCGTTTTGAACAGATTTATGAATATATTGGCGTTGGGCATCCCTGCACATCCTATTGCAGATGTTGCGTGTACGTATATACCTATCGCGATATTTGTCAGGGTCAGTTTTATATTTAGCATAAGCTCTATTTTTCTTTTTTATTAGTTCTCTAATATCGTCCGTTAGCCACGAAGCAGGAAGATGCTTAACTCTGACCGGTCAAATAACGGCATGTTGGTCGTAGAGATGTAAATTGTTGTTATTAAATAGGTCAATTTGCGCCTCCACAGTATCAGCTGCGCCAATCGCCAACCAATCAATCTCACTCGCATCAGCACGCAATAAGTTCGTATCAATGGCACCAAAATTACGTTGTAAAAGGATTTTAGCCTTAGATTTAGGAGGACGAATTTTATAAGAAAGAAAAATGAGGATGGAAAGCCTCATGGAATGAGAAAGCCTCAGCACTACATTGTCCATGTTTGGCAACATGCTCAGGAGACGACACAATGATTAAGTCAAGAAGAGACTGTTTGCAGTTAGGAAAGAAATGAGTAGCATTGAGAGGCAAAAGTGTGAGATTGCAACCATTAACAAGGGATTTGAGAGATTGAGAACGCTGATCGTTTCTGAGTAGGCAGGTATTGAAGTCACCCACTATGATAGAGTGGTTAAACGAAGGGGTTAAATTTTCAATGATGTTTTCAAGAAAAGAAAAATAATTAATAGTAGGAGAGGGACTGTACACTACACCAAGCAGTGCATGAACATGAGACAGTGTAACATCAAGAAATAGATATTCTGCCTCATTAGAAGGATTGGAGACGTGAGAAGAAGCGATAATATTGAAGGGGATATGTGCACGTAGGTAGATGGCAACACCACCTCCACTCTTCCTAACGCAGTCATTTCATATAAGCTGAAAACCGGGCAAGAATATGCAGTAGAAGGTAAACAAGGTTTGAACCAGGTTTCAGACACGAGTACGGCATGAACATTATTTAAATCGAATGACTCGAGCATGTCAGTGTAATGTGCTGGTATACTTTGAGCATTTATATGCACTAGATTAAAGTTTTTAGGTACACCTAAGAAATGTGAATGCAGAGACTCTTTCAGAGTTAAAGGAATGCTATGAAAGCTGTCACTATTAGAAGATACAGATAAATATTGCTCCTGCTGCTCATCATCCTCACTCATAATACCGAAATGCAAAGTCAGCTGAAGATACAACAGTTGTATGGGTATATACTACTCTGTGTAAAAAGTATCGGGAATATGTCAATAAAAAGACCCGCGTAAAAGAGGTCGTTCTAATTTTTTTACTGCATGTTGGTAGCACTGTACTGATTTAGCGCGCAAAATTTGAGCGGGATCTGTCATTTAATTTGTTTTAAACTACACTTTTTGTTGGTCATAGTTTTGAGTCCTCGGCGATTTTTACAATGGAAAATATTGTTGAACAAAGAGTGTGCCTTAAATTTTGTGTTTCAAATGATATTTCATGTGGTGAATCACTAAAAATGTTGCGAAATACCTACGGCGAATCGTGTATATCGAAAACAAGGGCTTATGAATGGTATAAGGCTTTTAAAGAAGGCCGAGAAGTAGTAGTAGACTTGCCTCGTTCTGGTAGACCTTCAACCGCTACGACCAGAGAAAACATCGACAGAATCAAGAAGCTAGTGCTCGAAAATCGACGTATGAGTCTGAGAGAGTTGGCTAGTGAGGTGAACATATCTTTTAAGTCCGTCCACAACATTCTCATTGACATTTTAGGCATGAAACGCGTCGCCGCTCGACTAGTTCCAAAAGAGCTCAATTTTGTTCAAAAAGCGCAGCGAAAGCATGTCGCTGAAGACATGGTTTCCCGAGCTTCTACGGATCCGACCTTTATGAAACGTATAATAACTGGCGACGAGACATGGGTTTATGAGTACGACATGCAAACAAGCCAACAGTCTTCAGAATGGCGTCTCGAAAACGAGCCGAAACCCAAAAAACCGCGGCAAAGTCGCTCCAAAATCAAGGTGATGCTGACAGTTTTTTTTGACTACCGTGGTGTGGTTCACTCCGAATTCCTTCCAGAGGGAGAAACAGTGAATAAAGAATATTATTTAGGCGTCATGAAGCGTTTGCGTGAGAGTATCCGCCGAAAACGTCCAGATTTGTGGCAACAAAACTCATGGATGCTGCACCATGATAATGCACCATCACACACAGCCATTATAGTGAAAGAGTTTTTAGCGAAAAATTCAACAAAAGTTCTCGACCAAGCACCGTATTCACCTGATATGGCTCCGTCTGACTTTTTTTTATTTAACAAGTTAAAATTACCACTTCGAGGAAAACGTTTTGAGTCGATAGAAGCCATAAAAGAAAATTCGCTGAATGAGCTAAAGGCCATACCGCAAATAGCCTATGAAAAATGTATGGAAGACTGGGTGAAGCGGTGGAGATGTTGTATTGCAAGCGATGGGGCCTACTTTGAAGGCGATAAAATAAATTTAGATGAATAATTTGTATTTTTTGTTTTATTGACAAATTCCCGATACTTAGTACACAGAATGTATAAAGCAAAAGTGTATAAAAATAACAATAACTACATAACAAAAAAAAAACAAATTATTAAGTATCAAGGTACAGCACTAATGAATAAAAGCTGTACGTTGCACTAATCGTCTACCTGACAGCAGAATATATAACATAATAACATAAATATTCGTACGTAACAAAGAAGTGAAGAAAAAGAAAACAATAACACGACAAAATACTAGTTGGACTACAAACGTATCCTTAATCTGTCATCATTAAACAAAGATATATAAATGTAACTAAAGAAGTATTATTATCACTGAACCATGTCAGATGTCGAGCAAGGCTGAATGAACATAAAACTTTTGCCTGACGGCTACTTATTGACTAAACAATTAGATCTTTTTTTTTTGGTTCTTTTTATCCCCGAGGGGAAAGGCAAAGGGATCTAGCGCATACAGCCAAGTCATCAGTTTGGAACCATTTTAAAATTTTAATTCTATGTTCAGCTTCAGGAACTCTGCTGAAAAAATACTTGGGAAGGGTACCTAGACCCAATCAACCCAGTTTAAATGCCACTCATAAAACGATAGTGATTTTACAAGGTTTTCTTGATGAACTTATTCACGTCTTCCAAAAAGTGCATAATCATGTTATATTTGAGTTTTTTCATTACTGTATAATTTCACTATCACTTATGTTACAAAATACTGTCAAATTTGTCACACAAAACTAATTTTATACTGAATTGTAAAAATTTCAAGTAAAACAACAATGTCACTCGTCAAAAGCGCGGGAAGAAGTCCAAACAATTAGATCATTGTCACACACTCACTCACTCTATGTTCACTATGTTAAAATCTAATTGTCAAATGAAATGAAATCAAAATATTGAAATACCTAATCTCAAACCAACTTTACAAGAAATTAAGTGGGTAAACAATATCTAGTATCAAAGTAGTATGAAGCAAGTGTACAGACAGAAAATTATATCATATTACTGACATGATGAACGTGTTTGCACACCACATAACAGGAACATTAGCTAAAAGAATACCTATTTCCTGTTGAAGCCCTTTCGCCGTGTCATAGGAGCTGCAATCTTTACAGAAGCATCACCGGCGCCCAAAGAACACGTCTCGGAAGATATAATAGCGGCCGTATTCGGAGATGAAACAACAAGTTGGTTCACTTGCGCGAGATTGAAAATTCGATGAGATGAGAAATGAGAAATTCAGACACTGTAATACCAGTCTTCTTAAGTGAAGTTTTAGCGAACCAAACTTTATTCTTCACATCAACACTTCGGAACTTCACGAGAATAGGCCTGCGTTTGTCTCCAGAGGATTGGCCCATCCTGTGACATCGCTTGACATCATCCCTGCTGAAACCAGATAGTTTTAGCTTTTCAGTGGCTATTTTCGTTATATTCAATGCAATATTCTCATTCCTGTCCTCGGTGACACCATGAAATAAAATAATTTTACAACGTCCCCACATCTCGAATTGGTCCTGTTGAAGAGCAAGTAATGCTACCTGCTGCTGCAAAGAACTGAGTGTAGTGGTGATGAACGCTTTAAATGTTCCAAAGTCTGCAGATAGTGAGGTTACTGTCGGTGTGGAGGCAGCCTTTTGAAGCTCTGCTTGAAAATTGGCCATCTTTGTGTGGAAAAGCTCCATCATGTTGGCCATGTTTGTCTGGATGTCTTCCATAGTAGAAAAATCTAGGAAATCTGCTTACAGGTAGAAGTGCCATTTATGAAGTTAATTACACATAGATTAAGTGTATATAATTGTGTAAAATAAATTAAATAATATTTTTTACTATGAGCAGTTTACTTTTAATTGTCACTTGTTTCGCAGCTACCCACCAAAAAAAAAAAAACTTCTTCCTCAAATGGGCTGCTTTGATGCACCCGGGTTGTTGTAGGTACATTCGTCACAAAGTAAATTTGTCAAATTTTTGTAAACCCCATAAGTTGAAAGTAAAGTTAGTTCGCCACTTACATTAAAAAATATGTGTAAATTCGTCACAGGTAGGTAAGTTTTGATGAGCTCTGTGGCTCAATCGTGAATGACGAGACTTTGACACCAATCACGAGCATTGGTTCGATTCCCACACAAGGTAAACATTTGTGTGCATGAACATGTCTGTTTGTCTTGGTCTGGATATTTTAAGAGAGGTAATATGCATCAAAGCAGCCCGTCTGGGGAAGTGCCTCCACCCCACAGAAAACCGCAGCCAAATAACAACTCCCAAGAGGATTGTTGTGTTCCTGCGTGTAAGTGTGGTCACCAGTAAGCTCCTAAGGAGTTGCTGTGTAAGCAGCAAAGGAGGCATCGCGCGAGTGATACTTAATATATCAAAAAACGTAAATAGGCTACGGTGTCCGCTTTACATCAGGTGGGCCGTATGCTTGTATGTCTCCCGACGTAGTATAAAAAAAAACCTTATTGTATATTCGTCACAAGTCTTAATTTTACATCATTTTTGCCATAAGTACCGGTAGCGAGGTGTGTACGAAAAAAATCAACATGGCGACGAATTTACAATAATCCAAAGTAATGTATGACGAATTTACTTCATAAAAATAGAACAGTTGCAAATTTACACATTCTTTTTCCGTGACAAATTTACTTTGTGACAAATGAACAACAACTCATGCGCCCTACTATTCTTAAAAACACCCATATCAAGACAAACAGACAATGTTTCTCCTATGTGGAAATTGAACAGAATTGAGCATTGGTGTCAAAGTAGCGTTACTAACCACCTTTTGAATTATACATTTTACTACTGTGGCTTTAAATAATAATATACCAGTGAACTTTCCCCCATATGCGTAGTCCACGAAATCGTAGGTACCGTACCTGAAACAAATAACAAAGAATATATTATCAAATCAATCAATCATGTACTTACGCCAAATCTCTTGCGAAGTAGTCAGAGTGAACCGAGCTGTACAGAACTTGACCCTTACAAACCTCATTCGCTTCTTTACCATTCATTGGTCTTCTCATGCACGCTCGCCGGTTTCAAAGTCTCCTGATATCACAGTCTGATGAAACCTTATCAATTTGGTCATAGTAGGT
Organism: Pyralis farinalis; assembly: GCA_947507595.1. Classification (NCBI taxonomy): domain Eukaryota; kingdom Metazoa; phylum Arthropoda; class Insecta; order Lepidoptera; family Pyralidae; genus Pyralis; species Pyralis farinalis. The sequence continues at coordinate 32,123,929 of OX382260.1, read as the reverse complement.
AAGTCTTAGCCTTCCTCGCCTCCTACATCCTTCTACTTTCCTGTTGTATATATGTTTGCTAATTATTTCTTCCTGCATTCTTTTTACATGTCCGAGCCAACGGTGCATGCCTCTTCTTATTTTAACACCGACACTCTCATTCAGATCAACACTGTTTCGAACATCATCATTGCGAATAAGGTCTACAAGCATTACGCCTCAAATTCTGCGTATATAAGAACATTAAAGTATAAAATTATATACTTCATATTGTCTTAAATATCTAGTATATTTGTTTTGGCTACGCTCTAGTAACATACTACGAGTATAATTAGTTTCATATAAAGACCTTCAAAAATATTATTTGTCATCGAAACATTTTATACGTGTCAATTTCGTTAAAAATAAAAATAAATGTATAGCTTTTTTAACAGGCAAGTCATTTCATAAAAGTTTCAAAATCGCGGTTAATACACAAATACTTGCTTCCTAATAATAAATGCTTCCTAATGTCAGGATTGATGTAAAATTTAATTAAATTAGCAAAGAATACGTCATTTCCCACGCTAATAAAAACACGCCGGATTTCTGAAGGTAAAACAGCTATGCAACTCGAAAGTGAGAAGATGTAAGAGCCGAGAAATGATAAAACCCACCATGATCAATTGGTCGTGTTTATTGAGAAGATGATGTCAGGTGCTATATTGACGAGATTGGTGGCGCAGTGATGCATGAACATGCCCATCTGTCTTAGTCTGACTGTTTTTAAAAGAGGTTGTGCACAACAAAACAGTCCGTCGGGGGCAAATACCTCCACCTCACGGATAATCGCAGTCAAATAACTACTCCCTGGTGGGTTGTTAAGTTCCTACCCGGTGAGAGAGGTCACTAGTAAGCTCCTAAGGGGTAGCTGTGCTGGTAACAGAGGTAGCATGACGCGAGTGATATATAATGTGTTGCAAGCGTTCATAAGCTACGTTAGCGACTTTGCATCAAGCTGGCCGTATACTTGTAGGCCTCCCGACGTTATATATAAACCAGTTGAGAAAGCGCAAGCTTGCATTGCCAGAGGAACACCTGGCTCGTCAATTATATAACAATTCAATTTTTTTTTTTATTTGTTGGCCATTTTGACCATGTTCCTTAAGAGACAAGTGAGCGGTGTTCCTGAACATTCCTATTCTACTTTTTTATGCTGAATCCGAATCTGAAGTCATTCGAATATTCGAATAAAAGACACACACACAGACACAAACATATAGATTTCATATAGGAACGGTGTTCCTGAAAAAGCGGTACCCTACGAAACAGCGAACGTCAATGAAAAGCGGATCATAATCCATTAAAAGCTGTCATTATTTTTTAAAACATCCCTTTTCGGTCATAGAGTGATAGTTTATACTTGAATTTATTCAATAGTGTCTACGATACGAGAAGCCGTCATATTGAAGCGTCGCAACAGTGACGTGTATTGTAGCGATTAGAATTGCTACTGAGCTATACGAGGATTACGACGGCTATATTTGGTCACTTGGTACATGTACTGTCGACGAGTAAAATGTTAGCCATTTAAATTTTCCCTTCCCCTTTAAGTTGTCGTTTTATCGATAGTGTTCATAATTATCAAAAGCCTGTTGGCTGGCTAGTTTGGTCGGATAATTTAATTTTTATATCATTAGATTCTTTATTGCACATTGATATACAGAATATTGTTACATAAATAGTGTACAAAGATGAGCTTATCTCTACCATAGATCTCTTCCGGCCAACCTCAGATGGTTAAAGAAATCGTCAATGGACGGGTGACAAAGTAACAGCTACAGGTGAAAAAACAGTGTTAAGATTCAGCAATGATAACAATATTATTACGAGCTCGGTGGCGCGGTGGTGAAACGCGTTGTTACACTACTTTGACACCAACGCTCGTGGGTTCGATTCCCACACAGTACAAACATTTGTGTGCATGAACATGTCTGTTTGTCTTGGTCTGGGTATTTTCTATGTATGATAAGTACGTATTAACAAAAAAAAAGTATTTACGTATGTTTATCAGTTGTCTAGTACCCATAACACAAGTTTCGCTTACTTTGGGGCTAGATGGCGTTGTGTAATTTGTCCGACAATATTTATTCATTTAATATTAAACATAATATTTACAAAGTTGACTTATAAACATTGAATATTACAAATCTTCATTAATAAATAAATATATACATTTACGAATAAATAAATAATAATAGCAAGTCTCTATCTATATCTATTCAGATATAATAGTGACCTAATATGTTTTGTTCTCTCCATAGATTATTAATTTACTACATACTTTCTTCTTAGCGTTATCTCGTTTCTTAATTCATTTGGATATTTTTTCGGACTTCTTCACACGGATTTCTTCACAATGTTTTCTTTCACCGGCGAACAAGCTAAAACTACAAATATGTACATAAATTCGTAAAAACTAATTTTGTGGTACATGCCAGTATTGGAATAACAAAAGCACCCGTAACCGAAGATTATGCGTGAAGGGTTGATGAGTGCGAAGGAGGCGATTTAAGGGAGTTATGGCACGACGTTAGCCCGACTGGAGTAGTACCTCCACCTTACAGATGACGGCAGCCAAATAACAAATCTCTGGAGAAGATGAGGAGGTGTTGTGTTGACAGCGGGGTGGCAACGCGCTAGCGACACTACGGTAGCCGCTTTACATTAGGTGGACTGTAAACTTGTTTGCTATCCGTCGGAGTATAAAAAAAAGCGAGAGAGGTATGTTTGGTATCTGGGCTACCTGGGCTACTCGGTACCTGGCTAGCTTCTCCAACGACGTCCTAAGCCGAGGTTCGACCCCTCGGCCCTTAGGCTGTCGTTTATAGTTAGTTTGCTAGGCTGTGGCGCCTCACGCCCGCCTCTTTAATCCGGTGACGTAGTAACATACATAGTCAGGTCAAAAAAAAAAAAGTATGTAAGGATCGGTGCACTTAGCATTCCATAATCTCTACCTAACTCAACGGGAGACAGGCGTGATGGTATGCCAAGATTCGAACCGGGGACCAGTTGATCAATAGGCCGGTTCTTTATCCACTGGGCTATCACTGCTGGGTACCGAAAACATTGTAATATCTCAAATTTATTTATTTTTGTCAATTTAATGGAATTCAAATAACTTCACTTTTTAACAATTGAATATAATTCAGTCGACATACATCATACGTAGTAATTCTAAGAAACTAAATTTTAAAGTCTAGAACTGTAGTATCGTAACGAATCTTTACTTTAAAATATAGTTTTGTTTTGATGCCAGAGAAATAATATGATAAATATATTATGATGGAGGTTGGAGCTGGTCATCGCAATTCTTCAATTATTAATAACTAAATAAAAATAATAATTATAATTAGTAGTAGAAAGTTTGATTATTATATAATTTTGTAAATTTTTCGTATTTTCAGGATTATAAAATGAATCCATCCAATTTGGCCTTGTCTTTAGTTATCCCTTCGGCGATACAGCGTTTGTTTTTTAGTCAACGTACCAACCCAAGAAAGCTAATCGTTTTCTTACCTATATTTTATTGTTCGTGAATTAAAATCCCTCGAAACGAAATCACTTTTGCAGCAGATTGTACGTTCGACAGGACTTTACTGTAAATTAGCCCCGACACGGCGACCGACAGGCGACACGCCTAGCTCGTGTCGAGTTGATTCACCCGTGTCGTGGTGCTGTCACATTGCACCTATTTGAACTCCATTCGGCTACTTCAAATTGATATTAGCAACTGCAAACATGTCTATGCAATGAACATGATATAAATAATCGCTTAGTTTTCTATCTATATTTGATTATATTTCGCATACGAACTGCTTACCTGTCGTGAAGCAGTTACGGTAACCTATAGACCAAATTCTATTAAATACCTACATTTTATACATGTTTACATATGTCATTTGAATCGCGCAATAGTAGTGCAGAGCCAATATAATGTATTTTATTAAAATTTCCTGCACTGCAGCATTCGCGCAACGGAATTGTAACTACACTGCAACTGCGCATATCCTGCAAATGAGCATACTGCAATACTGAACACCTTTCATGTTAATAATATTTTAGTCTAGTAAATTGGACTTTTATTAAATGTTGACCCCGAAAGTCAAATGAAATTTTACAGCGCAAGCCCAATCATTACAAATCAGGAAGCTTCTTAATCATATCTAAATTTCCACAAACACCTCCCAAAACAAAACAAATATTTTGGAATATAAATCACCTCTTTTTTTGTTGCTTAAGACTAACGTTTGCAGAACTGCAAATAAACCTCTTTAAAACTTCTGTCACCACAATACAATTTATCAGATCGCAGGATGCGATCATATTGCAGGAAACGTGCAGGTGCAATCAAGGTTTTACAACAGACTATGCGAGTCTGCTGCAACATCGCCGCTGTCAGAGCGATTTGCAGAATAACGTTTTAGTAGAATTACCCTTACTATACACGCTTGCAACTCGCTAGACTCAGCATTTTCTAAGACGTTTCCTAGCGACAAGTGACTTTGATCTAAACAAAAAATTTCGTTTCAAATTCTCACTAGACTTAAACGAGTTATTACCGTTGTATAGTGCTCTAAAAAAATCAGTTTGAATGCAGTTGTTATGCAATGAAGTTGATTACATTTTTTTATGCAATCAGTTGTCAGTTGCAGTACATTTACACCACCTGCACAACTATAACAAATAATAATAATACTAAAAATTGATTTTCTTCTCACCCAGTTCATTATAGAGCTCAAAATCTATATATATAAAAATGAATGTTTGACTGTGTGTCCTCTATGGACTTAAAAACGGCTGGGCAGATTTTGATGAAATTTTCAGTGAATCTTCAGGTTAGCCCAGCAGGTGATCCTGTGAAATTTGGTAACAATTGGATCACCCGTGCGAAGCTGGGTCGAGTAGCTAGTATAAAATAAAAATGTGAGTAATGCAAACTCACAATTGCATGTAAAAAATATACAAACTGCATTTTACAAAAATGACGTTTAAAGTTTTGATTTTTTTTTGCAGCCGTATTTTCAGAGCCTTAAGTATCTTTCAATATGAACTAAACAAGGCAGCGACTACAGGTTAATACAATCCAACAAATTTCATATTTCAATGGGCGATGATTTAGAAAGGCAAACAGCTTTGAATCGTTGTATTAATTTGAATAATTTGGATTAGGACACCGTCTCCAGCCTTACAGTGTCAATTAAAGGCTCTAACAATTTTAAACTTAAATGAAAGGGGATCTGAAATGTTTTGTCATCTCAATGGTGTTCCCTTTTTATGCAAATAGGAGATCTCTCCGAGTCAAGTTTCGCGCGAGTGCTTATAAAGGGTCGCGGACGGCAATTCATTTGGTTTCCCTCAGACTTAATGTTATGCTGTGTTTCCACCGCAAAGGATAAACGACACAAGACAATACTAAATTCGTAAATTACTTTGATATTCTCATTGTTGTCTATAGTACTGCCGAGGAAGTTTAAAAGCTCTTTTTTATACAACGTCGGGAGACATATATAAGCATACAGCCTGCCTGATGTAAAAGTGCGATTGCAACGGAGTATTTTTCGCGCGTTGTTGCCCCTGGTTCGCAGCAACTTTTAGGAGCTTACTGGTAACGCTATTTACTCGAAGAAACACGACAACCCTACAAGGCGTTGTTATTTGGCTGTTACTTTCTACGAGACGGAGCTACTTCCCTACTCTTGACACGTATCAGTCTAATTGACTGTACAGGCTACTTACCCTTCTGCCTCTTTATGGAAGGGTTTATTCACTTCGACATTTCGAAGTGACGTCAGTCTCGGCGGTTGGCAGTCTTCAAGCACGGGTAGTGGCCCCGCGGTGACTTAAAACCGTCGTCTGCACCAATCCGCTATTAAGCGACGTCGATGAGTAGGTATACTCTACCGGTTTTCGGTTGCAACTCATACCCCAGCAGGAATACGGTCGGCTTATAAACCCTACTCATACCCAATATGGCATTCTACTTTTTTATTTATTCTTTCTTGCGGCAAAGATAATACGACACGTACGGTCGGTACACGTAATACGATAATACGATACTGTAACGAGGATAATGAATATAATAATAATAATATTGTCGGACAAATTACACAGCGCCATCTAGCCCCAAAGTAAGCGAAGCTTGTGTTATGGGTACTAGACAACTTATAAACATACGTAAATACTTTTTTTTTGTTAATACATACTTATTATACATAGAAAATACCCTATATAATATGATACTTGAAAGAGTGGAAATTAGAACGAACTAGAGAATTACCATTGATGATGTAGTGTAGAAACAAGTGAATGTTGTATAAATACAATATTGTATATCTTGGATGCGCTTTTAGTAGGAATGGAAAGCGCATTGAAGTGGAGAGATAAGTGAAGGTAGATAATAGTGAGATTGGAGATTTAGGAAAGCTTCTTCGCAGTAAAAACTTGAGCCAGAAGTTCTGATTCCAACGCTAGCGTAACGTAGTGAGAACTAGATCTGGTAGAGAGAGCGTGAAAATAAGATATACCTATGCGGTTGAGATGCGAACGGTGTGCTAAATCTGTGGCGTAACGCTTGTAGACTGAGTTCGTAATGGTGATGTAACAAAGAAAAGGAATGCATCTGAAAGAGAGTTTCGAGTTAAAATAGAAGAGGTACGTTAGATATGTAGAAATGAAGCAGGAAGAAAGAATGACAAAATAGATGTACAACACGAAAGTGGAAGGATTTGTGAGCCGACAAAGTCTATTTTGTTAGAAGATGGCGTCAGCATATGTATCGATCGCCGAACATCATAAAAATAACTATGTATAATAAATAATAGAATGAAGTGCGTAAGAACAGAGCAATTTGGCGCTCGGTTCTCGTTGCCTTCGTCAAGAAACTTAATATGCATATACGGGAAACGCAAACTTTTCCTATTTATTTATATATTTTATTAAGATTTTCCAGCTCAACCTATGCAAGATAGATGTAGTCTTTAATTACCAGATTTTTGTTATTTACACAGAAAGTTAAAATCATTCGTTTACCTAACTAAGGTAAAAGTTGTAGATATTCTGGTTAGTCGCAGTTACATGGATTATTATTTTAGGGTCGGCAACGCATGAGTGACACCTCTGGTGTTGCAAATGTCCATAGGCTACGGTAACTGCTTACCATCGGGCAAACCGTACGCTTGATTACCACCTTAGTTGTATAAAAAAATATTAATTTAAAATTGTTAATGTGCGGTATATTTTTCATACCACCACACCAACCGTTCCTTATCTTACTGCAGGGATACGAATCTTCCTACAATCGAAGGGGTTTAGAGCATACTCCGCCACGTTGCTCAACTATTGATTTGTTGTCAAGCCGCCCAAATACCACTGACTAACCGTTGAGTTCTGTTATCTATCAACAACAGAACTCAACGGTGTCTTCCAACATCAGAGATGCTCGAGATAGATAAATCCATCTGTAGATAGGCTGAGGTCGACGTTGCTTAACCTGCGTATTCGATTAGAGAGACACGCGCAACCACGCCATCTAGCTCCTCGTCATATGTACCGTGTAATATGAACCACTTTAATTTATCAATAAAGACAATATTTGAGCACTGTATTTCATGTTTTACCGATTTATATATAATAAGAAAATAAATATAAATATCAGAAGAGCAATGAATGTTAAAGAAGCGAGTGAGATATGTAAGGATCGAGTCACGTGGCGCTCGGTTCTCTCTGTCTACACCGCAAGGGATTTGGCGTGAAGTTATAGTAGTAGTAGTAGTTAATATCAACAAATAATATATTCTGATATTCGATACTATCCTTTCTGATGAAAATTCACCCTCAGACTTAATGCTAGTATTTGAATGAGAATTGAGGATGACAATTTAATTTACTTAAATAACTGTCATTTTTTAGAACACCCTTTCCACAAAGAAAGCGGTTTCGATTTGAGAATTTTGATTTTATTAAACAGTTGCGAAAATTGTTAGCTGTTCCTGCATAATCATATAAAGTTCTAGAAAGAAACTCGTCGAATATTTCGTTAACATCGTGAAGTCATGCAAAATTTGACTTTTTATTTAAATTTATTTCACTTTTGTTGTTTTGGAGATGTCATTTTCCCGATATTTTCATAAGACACAAAATAGTACGAAGTTCGAATGTGACGGAATTGATAAATAATGCAAATAAAAGAGGAGACAACACGCTACCCTGAGGCACGCCAGCAGTAGTTGCGCACCAAGAAGGGTAACCATCCTCAATACGCATATGATAGTCTTTAATTACCTGAATTTTCTTGTTCAGACAAAAAGAAAAAATCCGTTGGCCTAGCTAGAAATCGCAATTACATGCATTACGTTAATTTAAAGTTATTTATGTACAAATATATTTTCCATTACCACCGCACCAACCGTTACCTATCTCACTGCAGTTGCAGCTGAAGTTTAGTTTAGAAAATGGTTTAGAATATACACAGCCACAGTGTTCAACAGCGGATTGGCGGAGACGCTCGGGATAAAATACTCCATTTATAGACAGGATGAGGTCCACTTTGTTTAAACTACGTGATCGATTAAAGTGACACTTGCAGCGCCATCTAGCTCAATAATATTCAATATTCAATAATAAAGACAATCTTTGTGAACTGTATTCCATGCATTACAAACTTATATGTCTCAGTGATAAATCTTTTGTTACACGATACTATCCTTTCTGATGGAAATTCACCAGCAGGCTTAATGCTAGTATTTGAATAAGAATTGAGGAAGACAATTTAATTTACTTAAACTAACTGTCCATTTTTCAGTACACCCTTTTCATAAAGAAAGTGTTTTGGATTTACGCATTTTGATTCTGTGAAAATCGTTAGCTGTTTTTGGATAACCGTGTAAACTTCTAGGGTGAAAGTCGTTGAATACTTCGTTAATATTTGGCTCTATATTTTATTATGAGATTTACGTCATGTTTTTCGTCTGAATGTGTTATTATTTTGCTGCTTATCCAAAAGACAACATTTCCCGACATTTTCATAAGACACAAAATACTCGTAGCATGTGATTTTACTAAAACGGTCTGAAAAGTTTTTGGAGATCTGGCGTGATATTTCTAATATGACATCGCTACTACCAGTACATCGTCCCACCAAATCCCATGCGATGTAGGCAGAGCGAATATTAGAATATAATATTGAAAGCGGTCTTCTTCTTAGCATCATCACCTGTTTCCTAATCCATTGGGATTGGCGGAGTCCGCTACCTGATGATATTGGAAACCTTGCATACTAAAATATATTTCTACTGTTAGACGAATCTACTGTACAATGTCGGCAGCAAACAATCACATCGCTTATGAACATTACCATGCGAGAAGTACAAATTGCTAACTCACGCGTTGCCATCCGCGCTGCTAACAAAACAACTCCTCAGGAACTTTGGCTGTGCCACTGCCATTAGGTCCTAGGTTACTAGAACCTAACTCACTCCCAGGAATACAACTACTCCCGTGGACATCTGAGGAAGCTGTTGTTTTGCAACGATTTCTGTGACGTATTTGTCGCCAGTCGGGCTTATTTGATGTACCCTGCGTTTAAAATAAGTCATTTTTGGGGTTCCGTACCCAAAGGGTAAAACGGATCCCTATTACTGAGGCTCCGTTGTCCGTCCGTTCGTCTGTCACCAGGCTGTATCTCATGACCCGTGATAGATAGTTGACATTTTTACAGATGATGTATTTCTGTTGCCGCTATAACAAATACTAAAAAATAGAATAAAATAAATATTTAAGGAGGCTCGATATTCATAACGGCAACAGGTAGACGCTTGAAATATTCACAGAATATTCAGTTATATATTCACTTTAAGAATAAATAATTAAAATAAAACAAATATTTAAGGGGGGCTCCCATACAACAAACGTGTTATTTTTGCCGTTTTTATAGATAATGGTACGGAACCCTTCGTGCGCGAGTCCGACTCGCACTTGTCCGCTTTTTTTTTTAAGTTTTGGGCGATCTTGTGTTCCTGCAAATGAATGTAGATACCAGACGATGCTGCGTTAGTAGCGCCACGGTGACGCCACGCGGGAGCGATCTTTACGTCATACCTCTCTTAGAAAAAGTGCGTTAAGTTTATATTGTTTGTTTCCAGGGGTCTGCTTGATCGAGCACGTGAGCGGCAGAACTACCGAGAAGGTGACCAACCACAGCAACTCGTACACTAGCTATGGACTTTTTCAGGTATGTCTTGATTTACACTTTTTATACAACATTGTGAGGCATACAAACATACAATTATGATGTATGTGGGTTTAGCATGTTCACTTTCTTTGTCTGTTGAGTCAGTCTGTAGCCGACATTGAATAGGGTAACACGTAACAAGTAATTTCATATTTATAATGTATATCTACTCTATATTTTGGCGACAAGAATGGTATACCCACATACATCATAACAATACAAGCATATTTATATATTTATTATATTACCCGTGAATTACTTTTTATTTTTTACCCGTGAATATACAACAGATATTTCTTTTTGATACATTCTACCATGTTACATTGGTAATGAATGTCTCATTTTATTCTATTTCTCATTTAATTGGTGTTTTATTGTTATTCTTGTTTCTTCTTAATGGTTTCTTCTGTGAAGATTGGAAAAAGATAAAGCTTGATTTCCAAATAATAAATAAATAAAAAATATGATCCACCCGATGTAAAGCGGTTACCGTAGCCTACGAACGCTTGCAATACAAATTGATACTAATTTAATTAAACCTCGCGCACTGCCACCACTGTTGCTAACACAGTAATTCCTTAGGAGCTTACTGATGACTTCACTTATACGCAGGAACACAGGATTCAGGGAGTTGTTATTTGGCTGCGGTTAAAAATGTACACGTACATTCCATTTCTAGTGCTAAATCCGCTTAGCATGTATATAAGCAACTAGTGTATACGTCCCTTTTTTATATTACGTCGGGAGACATACAAGCATACCACCTGATGTAAAGCGGGTACCGTAGCCTATTAACGCTTGCGATATATTAAGTATCACCCGCGCGATGCCTCCTCTGCTCCTTACACAGCAACTCCTTGGGAGTTGTTATTTGGCTACGGTTTTCTGTGAGGTGGAGGTACTTCCCCAGACGGGCTGCTTTGATGCGCCCTACCTCTCTTTAATGCGCTCTCTAGATTGGCAAACAAGCATGCGGCCCGCTTTAGATGATAAGCGGTCACCGCAGCCTATTGACGCTGGCAACACCACGAGGATGTTACTCGCGCGCTGCTAATATTGTGTCCTAAAGCTGTTTCGTCACAGTACCCAGTAATTTCTCTGCCATATCTCACCCTTCAAACTGGAACACAGCTATATAAATTTAGCAGCTTGGCGGTAGAAATAGGTGAGACAGAGGTACAAAGACTCCTTCTGGTTATTATTGATATTAACTCTATGCGTCGTTATTCTGATATGTAGTCCTCCAACAGCGATATTGCAATAATAAATTTGACTGCAGATGCACATTTACTGCAATATGATAATATTCACGTAACTTATTTTGAAATTTGTTTAGCGATTATACAAATTTTAAAAAGTTAATTATTAAAGGAATATATAGGCCCATCGGATAGAAGGATTGAATTACTAGTGGCTCCTCTTTGCCTGATGGTAAGCGAAAGAGGAGCCCAAATCGCAACTGCAACTGACAGAATACTACACAGTATCCTGTCAGTTGATGCTGCCATGCTGACCCGCAAGATGCTTCTTCACTTTTTTTAGCATACGGCCCACCTGATGTAGAGTTGGTACCGTAGCCTATTAACGCTTGCGAAATATTAATTATCACTCGCGCGATGCCACCTCTATTCCTAACACAGCAACTCCTTAGGAGCTTACTGGTGACCTCAGTCACACGCGGAAACACAAGAATCCTCTAGGGAGTTGTTATTTGGCTGCGGTTTTCTGTGAGATGCAGGTACTTCCCCAGACGGGCAGCTTTGATACGCCCTATCTTTCTTAAAAATACCCAGACCAAGATAAACAGACATGTTCATGTAGGTACACAAATGTTTGTCCTGTATGGAAATCGAACCCACGAGTGTCAAAAGACTTTATACAACGTCGAGCAGTACCAATACGTATTCAGTAAAATACCTTACACTTAGGCTCTCTTATAACGACACTACAACTGTCCTCAAACTGTAGGTACCCTAAAATGTAGGGCTTATATTACCATATTCCAGGATAACCCTTCAGACAATTATCAAATTACAACAAAAGTTAAAGTTCGTCTAAATAACCCTTAGACGTCTAAAGGGTTATTTAGACGGCCTTTAACTTTTGATAAATGCTGTCTCTGAAAGGGTCAAGGACTCTGTTGTCCTTGATTGAAGGACTGGGAATGCTTTTCTCGCCAATGTAAACATCTTTCACGATAAAAAAACATTTTCACCAACGGAGCATGCCTCTTCTTATTCCATTAAATGTTTAATTAATTAGTGTTAAAGAAACGAGCGAGATATGTAAGGATCGAGTCACGTGGCGTTCTGTTCTCTCTGCCTACCCCGCACGAGATTTGGCGTGAAGTTATAGATAGATAGATCATTTACATTAAAACAGACTTCAATTGAAGTCATGTGATACCTTTTTAGAAGCCTTACCAATTACAGGCACGTGTTAAGACTCGTAATGATTATTAGTTAAAGTTATTTTTGAGAATTCAACATGGCGCGTGGCGTAAGATTCATGCAGGCGGCAAAATCCTAATGAGACAACGCAGACATATGATATCTTCATTACACTAATAATTTAAACAATAAACACACATTAGCAAGAACGTATAAAGCTGTCTATTTGGTGAAGCAATCTCTTCGATAACATAGAGAGAGGAACTAGTAAATTGAAATATTTAGGTGACGCAGTAAAAGGCTGTTTATTATTTTTGTTACATATACAGAGGCAAACATATAGAGATGTACAATGCCAAAGTAGAGGGATTTTTTTTATACTACGTCGGGAGGCATACAAGCATACGGCCCATCTGATGTAAAGCGGGTACCGTAGCCTATTAACGCTTGCTATATATTAAGTATCTGCTGCTTACACAGCAACTCCTTGGGAGCTTACTGGTGACCTCGCTCACACGTAGGAACATGTCAACCCTCTAGGGAGTTATTATTTGGTTGCGGTTTTCTGTGAGGTGAAGGTACTTCCCCAGAGGGGCTGCTTTGATGCGCCCTACCTCTCTTAATCTAGCTGAGAACCTGCGTTCCTCGTAGTCCAACTCTGTAGTACCATCCGTAATACTCGTATTTGTTCCTTATGACAAAACTAAGCACTACTAGCTGATCATTAGGAATAGAAGGCTATGACTCACCTACCGCATCCAAATTGGTCATGTTTTATAAGAAGGTGATGACAGGAACCCTGGGAACCGACGAGTGTGCATGACACTGCCTGCTAAAGAAGTGAGTGAGGTGTGTAAGAAATGTGAAAACCGAATCATATGACTTGGAGTGTAAATTTAGATATATGGAAATATATACATGTATGAGTTGTTAGAACTCTAAAGGGGAACGCCAGGGGGGGCGGGGGGGGGGGGGGGGCTAGGTGTTTAGAGCATACTCCACCACGCTGCTCAAATGCGGATTGGCGGAGGCCAATGTGTTTCAAGCCGCCCGAGGACCACTGACTTAGCTTAACAACTGTCATCTACCGACGGCTTAACTTACCCTCCGAAAAACGGAGAAACTCGAGATAGACATACCCATCCATAGTCAGGCTGCGGTCGACGTTGCTTAACCTGCGTGTTCGGTTAGAATGACACACGCAACGACGCCATCGAGCTCTCTGTGCACAATTTATTCAGCAGTTACTATTAAATTTTTTGCTCACTCACTCTCTAGCTGCCTATATTTATATTTGTGTGTCATGGAGATACAAATAAATGACTTATCTATCTATCTAATATTTGTAGATTTAGTGTAAACGTACTAGCAGAAACCAAAAAAATATATATGAGAATAGATATTAATGAATCCTATAGTGCGATTAATGCGAGGCTTATATCACTAACTTCAAAAGCATCGTAGGGGTAATTCACTTATAAGCTTAACGCCAATTATGTTATGATAGTAATTAGAATTAATTCGGCATTAGAGCGTACCCACATAATAAATAACATTAATTATGTACAAATAAAGTATACTTCTCGCGAAACATCATGGCACGCGTAACATTTACTCCGAAATAATATAGTATTGTTATAATATGACATTAATTTCCAAATAAATTCCATAAGTGTATAAAACAAGCCGCTACGTTCTTTTTATATATATATATTGTCTGGTTATCTCTTTTGTATGCGTCATTTTTTTTTTTTTTTTTATGGGACAGGCCCACCACTCTGTCTCCCGTGTAGCCAGAATTAACAGCGGCGACCACCAAAAAGGCAATGAACATTACAGTCCATTGCTGTCCCGGGGGTTAAACTACAGCTGCCTTGGAACTCACAATGAATTTAATCCGAAGAAATTTGTAAAAGTAGGAAGTTTTCGAATTGCCTTCCAAAACTTCCTACTCTTGTACGTGTCATGCTAAAAGTTTTGAAAGGATTAAAAAAAAAACTTAGTGATTGTTCGTATCAGAAATATTTAAAGTTGCTGTGTATGACTTGAAGAACCAAATTTGAGCAAAGACGCGGCAACTGGTCTCATCTTCCTCCTATCGTTACTCCGTTTCCTAATCAACGAGGATTGGCGATATCTGCTGCCAAAAAGTTGGCGAAGATACTGATTTTGGTACGGAGCGACTGCCGTCAGACCTCTGCAACTCAGAGGAAAAAGCGGACCTTTCTTAGGTAGATCACGCGTCTTTCGAAATATGTTTTTTTGGATGAGCGAGTTTCCTCACGATCTTTTTCTTCATCAACGAGCGAGTGACAATTACAAATATGTACATAAATTCGAAAATTCGAATTCAGTGGTTCACGCCAAGACCGGAGACCAGTTGGTCAACAGACCGGCTGTTTATCCACTGGTCTAACACTGGTCCTCAACTTAAACGTGTTTTATATATGCATTCACTATTATTTTTTTCTTCAGTGCCACGAAATATTGTACAAAGTAGGTATTCCAGAATTTACTCCGTAACAAGATATTGAAGAAAATAGGTGCGGTGAGTCCCAAAGGAATTAATTATATATCTTCTCGGTAAAAGCGACGCGTAAACAAAATACTGCTGTTGTTTTCAATATTTATCGAAGCTAATATAATAAAGTAGAAATCTGCTGCGATTGCAGAGAGGTTTTCTTCCACAAAATCCCAGCCTGCACTTTGACGAGGTTTTCAACATAGAATTCAAATGATTTTTTTTAATACAACGTCGGGAGACATTCAAGCATACGACCCACCTGATGTAAAGCAGTTATAGTAGCCTATTAACGCTTGTGAAAAATTAAGTATCACTCGCGATGCCTCCTCTACTGCTTACATAGCAACTCCTTAGTAGCTTACTGGTGACCTCACTCCCACGTAGGAACACAACAACCGTGTAGGGAGTTATTATTTGGCTGCGGTTTTCTATGAGATGGAGGTACTTCCCCAGATTACTGCTTTGATGCTATAGAACCTCTCTTAAGAAATGTTTATTAATACCTTTTTTATACAACTAAGGTGCAAACAAGCATATTGCCTGTCTGATTGCCTGATGGTAGGTTATCTTCACGCTCAATTCCTTGCGGGATAGGCAGACAGAATCGAGCGCCACATGATATATCAATGAATACCGGCTATGAGTCGTAGGTCGGAGGGGTCAGGATGGCGGGACGTGGGTATCGTACGAAGCTTGCCACCTTGCGACAAGTTTTATACCTACAAATCAATAAACTACTTGACTGCGCATGAAGGCACCCCGCGATCACAAAAACATTGTTTCAGCGTCTAAATATCTTAGCGATTTGATCCTACTGACTAATGGAGGACTATTTTAACCAATAAGCCGATGAGTGGCGGAATGTTGATCCGCAAACTAGCCAATAAGAGCTGCGCGTTCTACTTTGCCCCTCGACCTGTAGCGGTGAATTGAGTTACTAAGTAATATCGTTGTGATTGACTCTCCATAGGCTAGACCCTTCATGTTTAGACTGATTTTGATTTCAACGGGTAGACTAGTATATATTTTTTTTGGTGTTACACTTGTATGTATCCAAAGCAAGTGGAGATCGCACACACACCCACACACACTAACTAACACACACACACACGCACTGACACACACACTAAACTTCACAGGATTACCTGCTGGGCTAACCTGAACATTCACTGAAAATTTCATCAAAATCTGCCCACCCGTTTTTGAGTCCATAGAGGACATACAGACAAACATTCATTTATATATATAGATTATATTATTAGACGAGCTCGGTGGCGCAGTGGTGAAACGCGCTGTTACCCTACTTTGTCACCAACGCTCGTGGGTTCGATTCCCACACAGAACAAACATTTGTGTGCATGAACATGTCTGTTTGTCTTGGCCTGGGTATTTTCGATATATATTAAGTATTTATTTACAAAAAAAAAAGGATTTACGTATGTTTATCAGTTGTCTAGTACCCATAACACAAGCTTCGCTTACTTTGTGGCTAGGTGGCGCTGTGTAATTTGTCCGACAATATATTTTTTTTTTTATCGCGTCCTTTAGGTACTTTAGCATCGGTAAGAGCGGACATTTTGTTGGCTGAATAATTCCGGCGTTGACCACAATCGATATCTCACAAATCACGTTTCATTGCTATGCAAAACCAATCAACGAGATTTGCTCCGAACCCAATTCTAATTTAGCAAGAATAAATCACAATGGAGATTATCGTTGTAGCAAATTAATTTATTTCATTGTACGGTTTGTTTTTCTGACGAACCAGCAAATATAAGGATGCATCCTGTTTGGAGTATTAGCAGTGAGCGGCCAGTGGATAAGGAACCAGCCTGTTGAATAACTGATCCCCAGTTCGAATCCTGGCGGGGACATGTACTACTAAATTCGTGTTCAGGAACACTATTCTATATCCATATGTTTGTCTGTGTGTTTGTCTGTCACTTTTTTTTCGAATATTCGAATATTGACTTCAGATTAGGATTCAGCATAAAAAAGTAGAATAAGAATGTTCAGGAAAACCGTTCCTATCTCTTAAGAAACATGGTCAAAACGGCCGACAAATAAAAAAAAAATTGGTTTGTTATATAATTGAAGAGCCAGGTGTGCCTCTGGCAATGCAAGCTTGCGCATTCTCAACTGGTTTGTATATGTAATATCTCTTCGCGTACCAAAAAGTTCGGCAACTCCTATCTTTGTCGTACCATTAAAATGTGTTCCCTCCTTCCTACAATATGATATTTTTCAAACGAAGTGTGAAAACCGCAGCCGAATAACAACTCCCTAGAGGGTTGTTGTGTTCCTGCGTGCGAGTGAGGTCACCAGTAAGCTCCTAAGGAGTTGCTGTGTAAGCAGCAGAGGAGGTATCGCGCGAGTGATAATTAATATTTTGCAAGCGTTAATAGGCTACGGTACCCACTTTACATAAGGTGGGCCGTATGCTATAAAAAAAATGAAAAAGCATCTTGCGGGTCAGCATGGCAGCGTCAACTGACGGGATACTGTGTTTTTGTATCTTTGTAGTATCCTGTCAGTTGCAGTTGCGATTTGGGCTCCTCTTTCGCTTACAATCAGGCAAAGAGCCACTATGCTGAACTAATATAAAAAAAAAATATTTATCACTTGAACACGGTGAAGGAAAAACATCTTGAGGCTATCCGATACCTAAGCCAAAGGATTTCGAGAAGACACTTTTACATGGTGCGACTGTTTTCAGACCTTCACAACCCACAGGGAAAACCAGACATTCCATAAGTTAGGTCACACGTCTTCAGAAACATAATATCTTGAAAGTGTGGGTTTCTTCGCAATGATTTCCGTCACCGCCGATCAAATAACGATTGAACCGAGAATTGCTTATGAATATGTGTAAAAGTTCAAAAACGCAAACTTAGTGGTACATGGCCATACCAGGGTTCGAACCGGCGATCAGTTAGATATAAATATTAAATATTTTTCATTTTTTTTTTGTAAATATGTATGTATGTATGTATATCTTCACGCCAGGTCCCTTGCGGGGTAGGCAGAGAGAACCGAGCGCCATAAGACGCGGTCCTTACACACTTCACTCGCTTCTTTCACATTCATAGCTCTTTTCATGCACGCTCGCCGGTTCCTAAGGCTCCTGACATTTTTTTTGTAAATACATACTTATTATATATAGAAAATACCCAGACCAAGACAAACAGACATGTACATGCACACAAATGTTTGCCTTGTGTGGGAATCGAACCCACGAGCGTCGGTGTCAAAGTCGAGTCATTGTTTAAACCGCTAATCTCTGAAACTGCCAGACAGTTGTCAAAAAAAAATTTTTTCATTTGATAGCCCATTTTTTTAGGAAGGTTATAAGCTATTTAATATCTCAACATGACCCTTAGTAGCCAAGGAGAAAGAAAGAAAGTAGAAAAAGCAGTTCCCACAGTATCTCTTCTTCTTATTCCAAATAGTTACACTAATTACCGGCAAAATTCGTTTTTCTTGCCCACAGGCAAAAAATTTAATAAAGTATCCAAAACTGTTGACATTGATTTATTCGCTACAAGCATCACAAGAGCGAAGCACTTGCTTTATCATCATTTGCTCCTGTAACATAAAGCCAAATCACAATGATATCTTTTTAATTTTAATGCTATTGTATGAGCTCCCTTTTTTATTATTTATTTTTATCTAAATACTTATTAAATCCATATAGATAAAATCGCCCATGTTGTGACACGATTGTAACAGCGTGTTACTTGTGTTCATGTTTCCTTTAATAATCATTCAAGTTCTATCTGTGAGGACCTGTAATTGGCTCCATTAGCAACTAATATTGTTACCTTATTATGTCGCCTGTAGCTGTTGGTCTTCCTAGCAATAAATAAATAAACACACTCGGACGAAGTCGCGGGCTGAAATTTTTTCATTTTTTTTTTATGAGGCATACAAGCATACGGCTTATCTGATGTAAAGCAACTACACACACACATCTCTCGCGTGATGCCACCTCTGGTGCTAACACAGCATCGCCTTAGAAGCCTTACTGGACACCTCACTCACACTAGGGAGTTGTTAATTGGCTGTGGTTTTCTGTGAAGTACTTCTCCAGACGGACTGCTTTGATGCGCCCTACCTCTCCTAAACATGTAAGAAGATAATTGTGGAATTATATACATCAACAATTTTCCAAAATGGCGGTCCATTTATAACGTAACGCACAGCTGCGACATGCGTCAGCCGCACACATTCAATTAGCTATCTGACGTATGTGCATGATTTCATTGTAATCACTCGCGGGTGTGCGCTATACTAAATAACGTCACTAAACTTGGTAAATTGTCCCGCTATCGGCCCTCGTAATATCTAATGTTGTAATAAATATCGTTTGTTTACCATTTTGTTTATTGAAATTAGCAATAACTATAATTGGTTGAGAGATCGATGGCGTTATTGCGCGTATTATTCTAACTGGATACGCAAGTTGATCAACGTCGACCGCAGCCTGTCTATGGATGGGTTTACCTGTCTCGAGCTTCTCCGTGCTCGGATGGCACGTTAAACTTTCAGTCACTGGTGCCTCTCTCTTGTTTTCTGTGTGTGTATTTGTTTCCTTCGCATTCAGTTGTAATCTTTTCGCCTTATAATCCTCTTTCATCGCTGTTACTATATCCGACTGACTATTGCATTCGTTCAAAAGTACTCTATGTAAATCAGAAGATATTTGGGCTGCTGTTTAGGTGATTCTAAT
This sequence comes from Pyralis farinalis, assembly GCA_947507595.1. Classification (NCBI taxonomy): domain Eukaryota; kingdom Metazoa; phylum Arthropoda; class Insecta; order Lepidoptera; family Pyralidae; genus Pyralis; species Pyralis farinalis. The sequence goes on along the minus strand of OX382260.1, from coordinate 32,104,037 downwards.
CATATGTACGTCACTTATTTCGTCTCTTCGCTATGCATCTTCAGCACCAACGGTCATCAGCAGCGATTGCATCGAGGATTACCATTTGAAACCTGCCCAGCAGCACATTGGAAGACTCTAGACGCAGCTAGTCTACAAAATATAGGTCGTAGAAAAATAACCATGTCATCCGATAACGTGATCCCAATTGCTGAATTGCTGGTAGATTACCATCGGATGTTAAACTAGCTCAATGTTTACTTTGGCATTAGAGATGAAAAGCAGTGACAATACTAAAATCATCTTAAACTTGGATATCGGCGTTAACTCAATATTTAAATTGGACAACGATTGCGTATTATAACGATCTGGTTATACAGTATGGCAGTTTGACTTCCTCGAAGATATCAATTGGTATACTGTCCACGCAATACCGTAAATAACTCAATGAACGAAATCCAAAATGTTGTGTGATAACATACACATAAAGATCAGATACAAAGCATAGACTTGAGCCCATATCTGACTGGTTCACAGGTCAAAAGTCGCTTAACGAATGATGTAAAGGGTTTCTCAAAGAAAGTAGAAGCTGGAAAGAGATATTTTAATGAGAATCTAAGTAACAATTTATGCCAATTAATAGCAAAAATTGAAACTCAGAGTGGAGAGGTACGACGAAGCAATGACCTCCCTTCCTCTAGATAACCTTAAAAAATGTAGCCGTAAATGATTGCCTGCGAAAAACAAAGGACCGCATATGATGTCAAGAATTAGAAAAAACCTATATCCAGCAGTGAGTACATACAGGTTGGCATGGTGTTATTGATTCAACGCATTTCATTGTTATTTATTTCATTTCATCTGTTATTATAATTTGTTAAATCAAATTGTCAAGTCAAAGTAAAGAACACTCCAAGCGAGACACTGTCGGACATGTTTTAAATTATATTCTTGTTACACAACAGAAAACAATAGACAAGAAGTAAACATAATTGAAAATTAAAAATGTCGTCAAATTCCAACAGTTCGCAATCTTGAACAAATTCAATTGTACAAGACACGAAAGCTGACAAATATCAACTTTGAATGACAATTTAACCCAAAACTCGGGACCAAGAACAGAAAAAAGTTTAACGTCTTTTCGATATGTATCCAAATGTTGAAGACGCCATTGAAACTTGGGAATAACTTGTGAATTTCCGTACAGTTCGTTAAATATTTGGAAGCCGGGATGTTTTTAACTTATAATAAGTACAGTATAGACGAATAAGTAGGCACTTTTCACCCACGCCTGTGTTAATTCTCAACAAAGAAATTACAAAAATATCCTTAAAACCTATATAATTTGACTATACCTGACTTTTTTTACATCTCTTTCTTTTTTTTATATACAACTAGATTGGCAAACAAGCATGAGGCCCGCATTAGATGGTAAGCGGTCACCGCAGCCTATTGACGCTCGCAACACCACGGGGATGTTACTCTCGCGCTGTGCATCTTGTGACCTAAGGTTGTTTCGTCACAGTACCCAGTAATTTCTCTGCTATACCTCACCCTTCAAACCGGAACACAGCTATATAAATATAGCTGCTTGGCGGGAGAAATAAGTGAGACAGAGGTACTCACTCAGACATCTTTTGTACAAAGTCTCCCTCTGCTATTTATTATATATACCTCGGATAATAAACATACATTTCGTTTGAAAGTGCATCTCGCATGCCTCTTTTATTAACTTGTGAATAGCTTTATACAGTACAAACCAACTCACAGAAACACAACCTAATCTTAAATAACCGTCTGATGTTTTCCCCAAATCAAATTTTACTTACAAATCGACTTATCCAAATTAGGCATACAGGTTGCTAAGGTTCCGTACTAGAAAAAAAATCCTTATGACCGATTCTGTTTGTCTGGCATCCATCCGTTCAGCTGCCATAACTAAAAAAAGACTTTTTTCCCAATTTTATCTTCGAAATTTGTAAAGTCTATGATATTGAAAAATCTGTCATAATTAATGCAAAGAAAGCCACACTTGTTAACAAGCGACGCGACAATTTTACTACAAAACCAGCAAGCGTTTCGCGTTATATCTAATTATATATTATATTGATATATGATAAGATTGTTTTATTACTACAAATTACTACTTTATATCAGGTGGGCCGCACGCTTGTGTTCCTTTCGATGTTTTATAATAAAAATCTATATAGACGTGCAGGCGTGGGGTGTACGAGAGGCACTCGCGCTCCACAGAACAGGATTAGAGACCAGAACCACACCCGCCGCGTTACACAGTTGATAAACCTTTTACCCCAACCCTCACTACCCCCTTTCACCAGAGTCTCGTCAATTAATTTATATAGAGCCATATCCATCTAACAACAATCCAGTTAGACTAAGTTCTGTAATCTAATATAAGCAGAACAACGTCTGTATTATATTAGATATAGCTTCACAAATTATCTGCTATATCTACTCATCGGATGAACCGTATTACGTTCCGATTCACTGTGTCAATTTAGATGGAAGTGGGCCACTGCATCGCGCTCGAACTCAATTGTATATATACGTCTCGTTTATCTAAAAAGCGAACTTAAACACACTAATAAGAGCTTAATCTTTAAATAAATGAGTTTTAGTGAGTAAATAAATTTTCTTTTTAAAGTACCATTCTTCAAAATTAGCGAATCTGCTTTTTTTCGCAGAGCTAGTTAGACATACAAACCTGGACTTTGGACTTCTTCTTCTTAACACTATTCTACATTGTAATCCATTAGGATTGGCGGGGTACGCTACCTGCCATGCAATTCTCTAAGCGACTCGTAATGGCTGTGTGCGTCGCTGTGATCACAGATGTCACAGCTTTGACATTGTCTACTGCGATCACGGCTAAATTATTTGATATTCTATAAGGCTGTAAGCGTACGCGAGGCTGTTTGCCTTGTAGAATTCCAATTCCAAACACAGCCTTGCGGCGCTAGTGTCGCACAACCATGAAAAGCGACACCAAAGAATTGCAATTTTGTGTTCAAGGCTGTAACAGCCGATGTTTCCGAGGATGTAAGGACGTTTGCTCTTACAGAATTGCATGGCTGACCTTAAGGATTTGCCAAACATACTAATTTCAAAACAGAGTGACTGCCGTCAGGCCTCCGCAACCCAAAGGGAAGACCGGACCTTTCTTAGGTGAGGTCACACGTCTATTGAAATATAATTTCTTGCACGTGCAGATTTCCTGACGATGTTTTGCTACACCGGCAAGTAAGTCATATAATAAACATGAAGTAATCCCAATCCCAATATTAATTTATGAAGAACCCGTTTGCAGCACCACCTTTCTGATTCAAGTATGAATCTAAACCATCAAAGACCCCTCTCTAATGCACAATAAAAAATCATTAAAATTGGTCCGGCCGCTTCAGAAAAGTTCAATGGTATACACACAAACCGAAGAACTATTAAAGTATCAACCAGTTGAGAATGCGCAAGCTTGCATTGCCAGAGGAACACCTGGCCCCTCAATTATATAACAATTAAATTTTTTTTTACTAAATTTGTCGGCCATTTTGACCATGTTCCTTAAGATATAGGAACGGTGTTCCTGAACATTCCTATTCTACTTTTTTATGCTGAATCCGAATCAAAATTCGAATATTCGAAAAAAGCGACAGACAAACATATAGAATTCATATAGGAACGGTGTTCCTGAAAATATGTATACAAATCAGAGCCGTGGGGAACGTCTAGTCACACAGCTGATTGCGACAGCAATGAGTTTTCGTTAACCAATCATTAGAAATTTGCCAAATTAATATGAAACTGAATACTAATGTGCCTACCATGTGAATTATCCAAAACCATAGAGCCATGCCCAGACATATCGCTGTATATACATTAAAAACTTGAGAGATAAAAATAGACCCTTCTTCGATGAACCCGGATAGAAATATTCCTCGAACAGTATCAGTTTCACGTATAACCCGTGATAGAATAGCGGATGATTTTGCTGATGATACCACACGTTGGATTCATTAACCCCAGTGGAGTGGAACACTCTCATTATTCTGAACACTTAATGTGACAACATAGATATTGCCTTATTTCTACCTTGAGCATTGCGTAATAATGCTTGCTATGTAATAACTATGTATGTATTACTCACACACTGCCATTATGCTAACGCCACGATACCTAAGAAGCCATCGACAGAGAAGTCGTCCTCGTACGTTGAAAGCGCTATACAATGCGTAAGTGCGGCTTCAGAGCGGTTTCTGCAGGGAGCTCTCTGCCGAATTTGCCGTATGAAGTTCTTCAAAAAACATAAAGATTGCAGCATCAGTAACGAATCAGTGATGTTGCAAGGGTTCGTAGGCTACGGTAACTGCTTACCATCAGGCAGTTCGTACGCCTGTTTATTACTTTAGTGGTATAATAAAGTTAACCTATATTGCTGATGCCATTCATTAACAGGATCCCTCCAGGGGGTTGATGTTTAACTGCGGTCTAATATGGCAGAAGTAATCCGGGTGCTTATTAATTATCATATTTCGCCTATCTTTTGTTGGAACCTCAATCACTATTTGGCGAGGTGCCACACATGTAGCCAGGGATGGATTTGACTCAAAAGACGACGGTGAGTTACTTACGCCATGAAAAAATACCCATACTTATACTTATCATTCTAATCTGTCTATAACTTCACGACAAATCCCTTACGGGATAGCCAGAGCCGAGCGCCACGTTATTTATTACATACGCTTCGTTAATATTCATAGCTCTTCTCATGCACGCTCGCCGATTTCTAGGGCTCCTGAAATCAGTTTCACTTAAGTCTTGGTGTTCTTCGGCTCCTACATCATTCAACTGTGGCATTGTATATCTTATCTAGTTGTATATCTCACTTTATGTTCTTATCTAGTCGGATATAAATATTAACCTTATTCTTTCTCACATTATGTTTTTTCCTAATTCATTAAAATTCGTGAGGTTTTTTTACGTCAAAACCTTTAAGCTTGGGTAGCCAAGCCTAAGGATTTCACGTAAATACTGATTTTTAGAGGATTTTACAAAATATAATTTCTTGCACGTATGAATTTCCTCACGATGTTCACACACACGAACCTAGTGGTAATGCTAACACTTGGAAACTAACCAGGAATGAATCCATTAATAGGCCCGTCCTTCATCTACTAGGCAATCACTATTGCTCTCTGATATAAATAGCAATCTTCAATATTTGCCGCAAAGAGATGTGAAAAAATATTAATTATTTGAACTAAAATGCACGAAGATTACATTCATTTCCATTTCAATACAATTGAGCAAACAGACCGTGTTTAAATAAATAGCGATCAAATACGACTTCTTGTGAAGAGCAGGGCTGCCTCTCTGAAGTTATATTTCATTAGGATTAATAATACTTTGGGGATACGTTTAATCACATACGATTTATTACATACATATAGATAGATAGATAGAGCAATATTTCCTGTCAATAAATCACGTTTTCAAGGTATACGTGATTTCATATCCCGGATGTTATAGTACAATAAATAATTATAGTCATAATCATTGAAATTACATAAAATTAACAAAAACAACATACAAAAATAATTGTCACAACAATAATAATATAATACCGTCCGTCTCTCTTCTGTAATAGCCAGTACTAATAATCCCTCCAGCTCTCATGTCAATAGCTCAATTATTTCCGACACATTTGCAATAGTCCCAATACCTGCCGTGATCTGTTCATGGGTATATCCTCCCATTGATATCTACCTACTTATATACTATTTTCTGCATCACTCTAAGGTTGACTGGTAGAGAATGCTTGTATAGCATTAAGTCCGCCGTTGTACACCTGTGTGCATAAAGTTTAAATAAATAAATATCTCCTAGAGCAGGTCACAGAGGGTATAATACATTACATCAATCTTTTCTAAGGGGCCTCTACGCGTTGGATCCATATCCCGTACACGCCTATTAAAAGACCGGGGTTAATACCCGTGAAAGAAGAAAAATAGCATAATACAATAAATTAAAAGTTTGTAATTCTACCAAATTCAAAGTCTGTCACTAAAACATTCTTTGGTATTTAAATAGTGTTTGACAGCTTGCTTAACTGAACTTTAAATTTATACGAAACTAGCTGCACCGAATTCATCTACTCACATCCCTATAACCGGTGGGAACCGCTTGTTCTAACTTTCTTTCTTTTTCCTCGGACCCTAAGGATCGTATCGTGGTGTTGAACAACCTCTATCCTCAAGAATTAGGCTATCAAATACGAAAAATATTTTTCAAATCCTTCAGGTAGTTCCAGAGATTAGTTCAAACAAAATACAAACTTATCCGCTTTGTATATTATGAATATAATAGATATAATAAATCAAGCAACAAAAAATACTAAATGATCATCTGAATAACGGAAATAAACATCGAGTTGCTGATTTGTTGTCATTTCAGTATTTTTAGATATCAGCTTAGATCTTCTATTAGGGTTAGTAGTATATTACTATACCGAGGTTTCGGATGCTGTTTTCAGCATCGGGTTCTTCAAGAAAGGCGTGAAGAGGTTTTTTACAGAGTCGGCAACGCATGAGTGACACCCCTAGTGTTGCAAATATCCATAGGCTACGGTAACTGCTTACTATAAAGTAGGATGTATGCTTGTTTTCCACCTCGGTGGTATTAATAATAATAAAAAATAGCGCATTTGGCGTTATTTTTGGTATTTGAGCAGTAATGTAATTCGCTTGACAATTCCATTTATTTGAATTTAACAAATGAATGGAAGTGACACACGAATTAGAAGTGCACGCAGATATTGATCCAAAACGTGGAAGCCCCGTAGTGGTAAAAAGCACACACCTTTCCTAATACCAAGCAGGTATTGTAACCTATGTTTTAAAAGAAGTAAGGCGCATGAAAGCAGCTCGACTGGGAAAGTACCTCCACGGTACAGAAAACCGCAGACAAGTAGCATCTGCATAGAGGGCTATAGTGTTACTGCGATGAGGTTACCAGTAAATTCCTAAGAAGATACTGTGTAAAAGAAGGGGTGGCAAGGCCAGGCAATATATCATCAGAAGTCAAGATTTTTCTTCAACCTTTCTAGAGTAAGGTATACTCATGGACGTATACTCGGTAAATATTAACTCAGCCTTCGTATCACAAAAACAGTGCGTTCGTACAATCTGTGACGTTCCGCCTTTAATATCATCTAAACCCCTTTTCCGTAAACATAAAATATTAACAGTGCCATCAATCTTAGAGTCATCAACATCTTAGAATGTTGTATGTTTGTAAAGACGCATATGGACTTATTTACTCGCAGGGATCACAACGCGATAAAATCACGCGGGTAGATTAATTTTTCTCAACATACGAACTAAATACTTTTTTGAAGTAAAACTTTTAGGGAGTAAGCTGGTGAATGCGTGACGGAGCGTTACGAAAAGCGTGATCGGGCGAGGCGAACGGAAGTTGAGAGGGAAATATAAGTTAGTGAAGATAGAAAGCGAGAGGGTTTCGTATATTACTGTAGGGGCAAGAGAGAGAGGCACACATTTTCTTTCTCTCATAGCGAGTTAAGTTTCGTATATCTAAGACACAGTGCAGACCTATTGTCTGTATCACACTATGGAGCTAAATTTAAAATGAAATTATCACGATGGCTTAATGACAACAAAATAATAACAATATTCAATAAATGAATATTTAAATTATAAAAATCGCATAATTTGATAATAACTTAATTTAATCAACAGTGATGTAGGTATTTAATATATGAAATTTAATATGATTGTATTACATACTTGCCTACAACGATTGGTTGAATTTCAAGGCTAAATTGTGAAACTCGATCTGTAATTGAACACATTCATAGCAAATAAATCTTTCATTCATTCAAGTCGTGAGCGATGCCTCCTGCGTACATAGACTACAGTATCAACTAAACATCAGGTGGGCCGTATGCTTGTATTGTATAACAAATATGTATGCTTGCAACACTAGCGGCATCACTCGCGTTGTGGCGATCCTAGAATTCACCAAGGAGCTGATTGAAGGTTGCTGCCTCGGAAGCAGAGGGGCAACGCGCAAACTGGCATAATCTGGCCGTGTGATAAATTCACCCGTTTCCCGACGACATATGGTAAATTATCTCATATACCGATAGCGTAACTTATTATGGTTAAAAAATCACCAAAGAAAAGTGCTATAGCGACTTCGGTATATCGGTAGGGGAAAAAGATATTTTATATGTATTTTAATATTTTATATTTAAATTATAAATAATAATAATATCGTTTTATTTTTTATTTATTTTTATATTTTATACTACATTTTCATATCCAGTCTTAATATTACATAAACACCTCATTCACCCACAAGTACCACCACTCGCATACGCGTACACACACTCTCAAACACATACACAACTACACATAAGCTCGTAGACATAAGCTCGTACGAGCACGCTCTCACAGATATACACGAGTAAACTATTGAACTTGCTTTATTTTGTATTCCTTTTCTTTTTTCCTTCTATTAACACTATGTATAGATGAAATCTGTTATTTGTACATTTAATTGTGTGATACCTTCTATAATGAATAACACCCATGTATTTTTATTTTTCCCTAATTCTTTATACTTAAAGTTTAATCAGTGAAGAGCGGCGCCTCCTCCTACAGGTATTGTTATACTTAACTGGAGGCACCTGCACATTACATTGTAAAACAAATTTGTACAATAAAGAATTATTATTATTATATTATTTTTATTTACGGGTATTATCCCGATCATTTGATAGGCGTGTGCGGGGATATGGATTATTATTATTATTATATGTAAAAAGTTGCTGTAAAACCTCTTTAGTTGTACTCTTTTTATCTAGCTGGTTCAGATATCATTACAGACGACATTTTAAAAACAGAAAAATAAAAGTAAAAATGGCTTACCACCTTTTTAGGGTTCCGTACCCAAAGGGTAAAACGGAACCCTATTACTGAGGCTCCGCTGTCCGTCCGTCCGTCCGTCCGTCCGTCCGTCCGTCCGTCCGTCTGTCACCAGGCTGTATCTCATGAACGGTGATAGTTAGACAGTTGAAATTTTCACAGATGATGTATTTCTGTTGCCGCTATAACAACAAATACTAAAAAATAGAATAAAATAAATATTTAAGGGGGCTCCCATACAATAAACGTGATTTTTTTTGCCGTTTTTATAGATAATGGTACGGAACCCTTCGTGCGCGAGTCCGACTCGCACTTGGCCAATTTTTTTTCTATTGTAATTCTGTCGTCTAAAATGAGTGAATCTAACGAAGAAATTCGATACGTTTTAATATTTTATTACAAAAAAGAATTATAAAAAAGATATTAGAAAAAAGATGAAGCTCGATATGTTCAACCTGTTACGGACTTAGTCAATGGTATTTGAAAAAGTGGAGCAAGATCGGCATATTAGTAATTACGATATAGCTGAAGAGCATAGGGGTTGACTACAAAATATGTAGTTTTGACCTAATTGAAAAAGGCTGAATATGCAAAAAAAACTTGATATTTGAATACCACACGAGCTCACTAATCTTAGGTTTAGATCAATCGTGTACTCATTTGCTATTCTCAATTGAATTTTAAAGAAACAGAACCGTTTTTGAAAAGATAGATCACAGGTGATGAAAAGTGCATTAGCTACGACAAGAACTTGCAAAAAGACCATGGTCAAAGGGCAGTCTAACTCCACAGACTATTACACCGAAATATATATACAGCGAAACCCGGATTAACTGGCAATAAGGTGCTACTCTGTGTATGGTATGGGATTGGGATGGTGGGATTTGAAAAAAGTAAAAGCGACAAACCTAAGGTCATAGATATTATTTTATATATGGCTGTATTATAAAGGCATGTGCTCAGTCCTATTAGCAAAGCCAGCCAAGCCACAACCCTAGGGGCTCCCAGAAATCATTTCCCATAGCAAATAGCGCACCTGTATGCGCTCATCAGCTGACATGGCCTTAAGATTAGCAATCTCAGGGGAAAGTATTAGTTCACAAGACGTTATTTACCGACCTCGGCGCGCCGGCTGATTTCAATCGGGACTTCGATTTGCACTGTGGAACGCGTCTTATAGAGTGGGGACACTGACATATCGATAAATACTTAGTTTCTGTCTTTTCTTAGATTACTTCTGAAGGAAAACAAGTATACATTTCACATGAAATGTAGTATTTACCGTAACGTAACAACGAAGATTAAAAAAATATCTATATTTGTAACAAGTCAACTCAGCTGTTTAGCTAACCTCAATTAAGTGAACACAAAACCATACAGTATCATAAATCAAAAAACGACTCACAATGCATTCAATAGGGAATGCAAATAGCGCCTAAAGTGGGAAGAGTTCAAACAAAGTGGCAGCTAAGAGACCATAACCTCATCGCCTCCGAAAACCGACAGCAAGCACAACATAACTTTTCTAGGTTGCAAGACACAAGAGAGTCTAGTACAGGAGCCCCACGTGAAATGAACGGGCATTATGAAACCTGGTGCCCAAGTTATCTAGTGCACCCTAAACCGCTTGTGACGGCAGCCATAATTGTCATTGGAGACCAACTGGGATCATACATGATCCACAAATTGGTCACGGAAACTGAAGTGGCAGTCAAATTGGTGACGGGCAACCCGAGGCTGCATATTGATATGTCTTACATACGGCTGCCAAATCTGGATCATAAATAACACCATAACAAACAAACTACAAGTTTGCCAAAGAGAGACCAAAGAGCTACGAAGCGAAGCAACTTAAATATATCATTGAAAGCATAGCATAGAGAGGCCCAACTGGCAAGAGAAAAAGTTGCAGATCGAAAGAAAGATGGCAGGACGATATCGTGAAGATAACAGGTAGCTCAAGGATGGAGAAAGCCGAGGATAGGAATGACTGAAATTTATTGGAGGAGGCCTATACCCGTGGAAGGGTCCTTAAACTATAACAGGTTATCACCTACTGTATTAATAAAAATAAAATCATTATATTTAAATGCAATTTAAGGAACAATAAAGGCTTTTTCTTATGGGAGGGTAAACTGCTTCGTTACGTAACGCGTTACAGCGCCAGTCTGTCTGGCTTCCCTTTCTCTCACGCATACGGCAGCTTTAATTATATGTAGATTAGTATAAGTTATCACTTCTGTAGGGTGACCCGAGACGCACACATTTTTTATTTTATTTCATTCATTTTATAACCTGAGGCCGGGAGTAGTGTCGGTCTACTACGAAGGTGATCAAAATATTGAGATGTTATTTAATTGCGATATTCTGTAAGGTGCAGATGTTTCTTCTGTCGCGCTACTTTAATGTATCACTGTACCCTACCTCTTTTTCCCCAGATTCTTGGTTCCTTGTCAACAGAGTCCAACAAGCGCGAGTAGGTGACTTTTGTCCTAAGATGCAGTAGAAATTACACCCTAAAATTACTTGCTTAGTTTACTTAGATTACCTTTTCTTGTGTACGTATCCACGAAGTAAGGGGTGTCAAAGTTTGTATGAAAAATCGTATTCCCTGCTAGTATCAACATGAAACTTAAATACTCTTCAAAAGAAATAATGAAATACCTATTTTAGGATTTTTCAAAATGCAATCCATAAGGGGGATGAAATAGGCAACGCACAGCCCAAATCCCTGAATATAGAACCATTAAATTTGGAATATATGTTCCTTAATGGATATAGTGAGGCACCAAGCAAGAATTTTTCGAAAATAAACCCCCATGGTGGTAAAATGGGGTGTTAAATTTTTTAAGTTGCCTCAGTTTCAAAGATCTAAAGGTTTATACGAATACAACCGGGACTACCTGAGGAAAACAAGTTACAATATCGAATCTATAACAGAAGTGGTGTCAAGTAGTGAAGGCTCCCTAACCCGCGAACAAATAGAATAAATAAGTATTATCGGATTAAATACACAGTGCCATGTAGCCCTAAGGTAAGCGTAGCTTGTATTATGGGTACTAAACAACTGATACTGACATACCTACATATTATACTCGTACATAGAAAATACCCAGACCAAGCCAAATAGGCATGTTCATGGACACATATGTTATATAGATCTTTATAAGAAAATAGTTTCCAGTATTGAGACAGAGGTAGGTGAGATCTTTCTCTGATGCTCCTGGTGGAGTAGGTAAGACTTGTATTATTAACTTACTACTGGCCAAAGTAAGAAGCTATCGCGGTATCGCTTTAGCAGTCGCATTTTCTGGAATTGCTGCCACGCTTCTGGAAGGAGGAAATACCTATAGTATTTCATGGCCTTCAAGGCGTCGTAGGATGATAGATTAAGAAAAGTAGAGCGCATAAAAGCAGTCCATTTGGGAAAGTACTCGTACTTCCAGCTCACAGAAAACCGCAGTCAAATAACAACTCCCTAGAGGGTTGTTATGTTCCTGTGTGTGAGTGAGATCACCAGTAAGTTTCTAAGAAGTTGGTGTGTTAACATCAGAGGAGGCATCGCGCGAGTGATATTTAATGTATTGCAACGGTTCATAGGATTTACATCAGGTGGGCCGTATGCTTGTATGGCTTCCGACGTTGTATAAAAAATAGGCCAAGCGGGCGAAGCCGCGGGCAGAAGCTATTTATAAATATGTACATAAATTGGAAAACACGAATTTAATGGTACATGCCGGGATTCGAACCGGGGACCAGGACACGTCCAAATAAAGACAAATCAATATGTTCAGTGTCATATCTGAACGTTACCATGGCAACGGTTGTGGTTATAATTGACACATTCAAATAAATACAATTGTGATTTTTCATGGAATAATTTATTTAATAAATAGGCGACGAGATGTCTATCGAAGTTAAGAAATATAAATATGCCTCGTTACGCGGGACACTTACTAGAACTGAACTACGTGAACACAACAGATAATATTACGAACGAAGAAATCGCAACTAGACTACAGATACAGATACTGAAGGAAACTACAATTTTTTTACAAAATACAAAAAGATATTGAATTACAAACAGAAGAAACATAATTAGAAGAAGAAATACAATACAGGTATGATTTTGAAGATGTTTATTCATCTATAAAAACAAAACTTTCAATTTTAGAAAATCGTAATAACTCAAAATCCCTTGAATGTGTGAATTTACTGGCCTTAGCTTCAAGCTCTAGTGCACAACAAGAGTCTTCACATTCGTTGAAATTGACTTTCCAACCACTACAAAAAAAAGAAACTTCAAAATTTCACAAAAAGATTAACAGTTCACTTTCTGCTTCACAAAATTACGGAACCTCAAACCAAAGTATATTTGTTACTATCTACTTTATCTCCTGAATTACATGAAAGAATACATGACCTTTGCTCTCCAGAAGATCCTGTGAATAAAATGTTCAAGTAGCGTACTACGTGCTTCTTTTCTCGTCGACATCCAACAGCGACTTGGATTGGGCCAAAATAATCCAAGCCAGAAAATGTAAACGGGCGATTATGATTAGTCAGTCATGCTTCATGTAGATTTCCCATTGGGGGATGGAAAGGGCCCCCCTTTTGATGCGGCACAAATGACAACTATTAACAATGGATCTGACTGTACTACGAAGTGAAATTATCCAATACTCTTGACGTATCTCATTAACCATCTGGTGCATATATTGAGCCAATAAACGGACAGCAGGGCCCTCAAGGATAGGAGGGCATTTCATCTTGGTGTTTTATCAGGTGCAGCAGTAATTCGACTTGACAGCCATCCACCATTTATGAATACCCTTTCATGAGGTACAGTCTGCGGACTAACTTCGATACTTTTTTCCTCCCGGGAGATATGTGCAAAACTCCTTAGTAAGCACATTAATTTTATACTTTTTTTACCTTTTGAATATACGTCATGTTTTTATATACCTACGTCAGTATTAATAAAATATTGAAATGGACACATCGAATCGAACTACTATTTTCTTTTCCCTTCAAGTTTGATCGCGTTCAGTCATTTTCTATGACATTTGTACGTTTTCATAAAAGAAAATACATTTTAAAAGTGTGTCGACTATTACTCGTTAAACTGTAAAGCCTGCTTAGCCGTGATAGTTTTCCTTTTAAATTGACTATATGGATATATACCATATTTTCTTTTACATTTCCAAATAGGTATAAGTTTCGCTGGCATGGAGGGGCCACACTTGAGTCTAATAAAAATTTACACTTTTAATATAAGTATTTCGCAAACGGATCACTATATCGAAAAATGATCTTACCAAACCCTCGATGTTTTTATAAAAGATATCTAACGACTCTGTACTCCATGGGGTGGGAGCGAATAAAAAATTCATCCCTACTTTACGTGTAGGGGAGGTACCACCAAAAAAGTGGTGTTCGGTTCTCTCTGCCTACCCCGCAAGGGACCTGGCGTCACCATGCCTGACGCGTGAATTTTATAATCTGCGTAATGCATAGTCTAACTTGTGAAATAAAAGCGCATACAGATTACTTGTGCTCGCGCACACTAACGCGTCTAGATCAGCACTTAAACAGATATTTTTTTACAATTATACGTTAAAGGACCATATAAATTACAAATCTTAAAATATTGTATAGTGTTTTTATGATACTGTTGAAGTTCCAGTCGGTATGATACGGTTTAACTTCAATTAATATCTACGCAAATTTGTTAAGCGATAGACGAGATTTCACTGCCACGTTGTTGATGTTTTGTCTATATATGTAAATTATTAAATAATTCAATATCTCTCTGGCCAATAACTTACTTATAAGAAAATAACGTACAGAAAAGTTATTTACATGCATAATGTAATTTAAACCAGAATGAACGCATAATATGTGAAACATAATATTATTCAGAGACGTCAAGAGTACTGAAAACCTCTGAATACATACGTGATATATCTATTATGAAAATATGATAATGGAATAACCACATAGATAAATGGAAAATATGAATACAACTGACTCTTTGACTTGAACAACAATTTTCACCCTCATGTTGGCATTACTACATTGAGCATATGTATCGACGCAGTAAGTACCAACATTACAGATACCAACGTAACGTCACAAGGGACAAGTTATATTGGCGACGTGTAGAACGGAACAGAATATAAACAAATAAAACAATCGCTGCCAACATCAACCCACCACTATCCAGCAGCGCTCAGCCATCTATTGGAATAGATCCGAATTGATCCCGCCGCGACCTCGCAGCTGTAACGAGCTCCGTTGGTGACAATGCAAATCGCACCTCGCGTCTCGAGATCCACTCGGAACTTCAATTATTGCTCGAATAATGACCAAATTGTTAAATGATTGGACGACAGGAATCTGAGGCAAAGCGTCCAATTACTTGATTCGTTTTGATGGAAATTTAAATCAGTTTGACTTCATTCATAATAAATGAGAGACTGCTACATCATAATCAACATCGTTTACTGTTTGCAAATACGACTTGTGCATAATAATAAACTTAATATATATATTCTGACCTGTGTTTATGCCACACGAATATATGTCTATCTATAAATATATATCTATATACGTATATATATATATATATTTAGCACTCGCGCGATGCCTCCTCTGCTGCTTACACACAACCGCTTGGGAGCTTACTGGTGACCTCACTCACACGCAGGAACATAACAACCCTCTGGAGAGTTGTTATTTGGCTGCGGTTTTCTGTGAGGAGGAGGTTCTTCCCGAGGCGGACTGCTTTGATGCGCCCTACCTCTCTTTAAATATATATATATATACAACGTCGGGAGGCATTGGGCCCACCTGATGTAAGATGGTTGCCGTAGCTTATAAACGCTTGCTATATACATAATATGACACGCGGGATGCCACCTCTGCTGCTAATACAGCAGACTCACACGGTTAATTAGCTGCCGTTTTCTGTGAGGTGGAGGTGCTTTCCCAGACGTGCTGCTTTGATGCGCCCTACTCCCCAAGGGACTTGGCGTGAATATATGAATATACGAGATATATTCATATATTCACGCCAAGTCCCTTGGGGAGTAGGCAGAGAGAACCGAGCGCCACATAACCCCGCACTCTCTTCTTGATATTCATAGCTCTATTCGTGTACGCTCGACTGTACACGGTCAATTTGGTAGGTAAGTCTTAACTTGCTCCGCTCCTACATCATTTTCCTGTTGTATATCTATTTCGTCAACCATTGCTCCTGCATTTTATTATCAATTAATATATCTATTATTTATTACAATTGTAGTAATTGATTTCGTACGGTGTATGATTTATTTTTATCCGATTTATTTATTTTCCGAAAATCTTTTTTTTTGTAGGCAGGGAGCCACACAAGAATACGGCCCACCTGATGTAAAGCAGTAATCGTAGCCTATGAACGCATGCATATAGCACGCACAATGCCACCTCTGTTGCTAACACAGCAACTTCTTAGGAGCTTACAGGTGAACTCACTCACTCGCAGGAATACAACAACGCTCTAGGTTATTTGGCTGCGGTTTTCTGTGAGGTGTAGGTACTTCCCCAGACAGGCTGCCTTGATGGGCCCTACCCCCTTAAAGTGTGTACTTACAGTCCGACTGATGAAGTACCTTCACTTCACAGAAAATTGCAGTCAAATAACAACTCCCTGGAGGGTTGTTGAATTCCTGCTAGTGAGTGAGGTCACCAGTAAGCTCCCATGGAATTTCTGTGTTAGCAGCACAGGAGGCATCACATGAGTGATACTTAATGTATTACCAGCGTTCATAGACTACGATGACCACTTTACATCAGGGGGAACATACGAGTATGTCTCCTGACGTGGAATAAAAAAAAAGTATGTAGAATATGCACTTATATAATACGCACCTTAAATACAAGACATGCAGGATATGCACCGTTGGCTTTACCAAGGATTTTTTTGAAGTAAAACTTCTTTACGCACGTTTGACTTGGGACTCTGCTGCAAATCCTTGGAAGCTTACTGGTGACCTCACTCACACGCGGGAACACAACAACGCTCTAGGGAGTTGTTATTTGGCTGCGGTTTTCTGTGAGGTGTAGATACTTCGCCAGGTGCTTTGATGCGCCCTACCTCTCTTAAAACATCCAGGCCAAGACAAACAAACATGTTCATGCACACAAATGTTTGCCTTGTGTGAGAATCGAACCCACGAGCGTTGGTGTCAAAGTCGCGTCAATCACGACTGGGCCACCGAGCTCGTCGAAAGATTTTACGATAAACCAAGTTCTTATTGTTAACTTATCTATTTCTAATGTTCATCGATCGCATCATTCGCCACTCTGTCTCCGTCAGCGGTATCGAATTGTGTCGAATCTCGTCGCCATTCAGATTGCGGCCGACGTGAATTTCTTGATAGAATTCCTCGCCTTGCCACTCTGAACCAGACGTTAATTTGACACCGGAGTCTTATCCGCAAAGACTTTGCGCAACGCCAAATTCGCTGGAGCTGATACAAATTGGACACTTTCGACATGGTTATTTTCAAATAAAAGTTTGGTATTAAACCACTTAAAGGAGACAATAAGAAAGCATGAAGTATGGGGGTCATACTGAAAGTTATTAGAACTGGCCAGTTGAAAGTTGCCAATGAAAAATGTATTTAAATTTGAATTGAACAACTCTTGCGAAGCAGCAGATGTTTATTAAATTTATATGTCTATTGTTTTTACAAATTGGCTTCAATTTCAAAAAGTGTTTGTCGTGCTTCGGTATGACTATGACTGTAGAAAATTTTCACTTCATTGATTACAAATACTTCGATTGGTATTTCATAATGAAGCTCAAACAATCTGTTTAGAACTTGTTTAATGAGATTAAACATAGTCGGAGCAAGGTAACTGATAATTTGCGTGAAGGATGTCGTTCTACGGCGACCACTGAAGATAACGTGAGTGCTGTACGGTTAACGATAGAACTTTATGCATTGGTATGAGTACGGAAGACATGGAAGACTAAAAATGCCGTCATTTGGATTGGTGCCACGAATTGTTTAATAACTATAATGGAGTTCACTGGAGTGCTGTATATGACATTAAAAACTAGATATATTGTTAAGAACTCGAAACCAAAAGACAGAGGGGTTTCCTACTTGATTTGCTACTTTTGCGTGATTAAACTCTGTAACGCCAATGCACGTGTCAATTGAATTGAACACGCAAGTAAAACAACATCAACGGCAGCCAGTCTAAGGATGGTTTAAGTAATCTCGAAGACTCGAGGTACTGCGTTCTTCGATGGGCACGGTAAGTCGTCGATCCAACTATTTTCGATAGATGACAGTCGGTAAGAAAAGTACGACACGACTGTGGAAGTACCTTCTACCTCACAGAAAACCTCAGCCCAATAACATCTCCCTGGAGGTTAGTTTTATACCTGTAAGTGAGTTTGTTTCTTGGTTCGGCAATGCACGATCGATACTCCTTGCATTACAAGCTTTTATAGGCTAAGGTATCCTAAGGTAATTTAAGGTAGGTTAGGTAAGGTATAAAAAAAAGAAGTACTATGTAAAATATCAAAAATAAAATTCAGGTACACTTGACGCTTCCATATTGTATATAGAAAGATTTATTTGACCAATAGCAAACTCCTAATGCAAGTGAAACGTTTCGAATAAACCATCTGATCGAAGTAAATCGTTCTCATCTCACAGCGTTAAGACAAAAAGACGAGAACAAATAAATTCAGGTGAAAGGTTCGTGTTGCGCCGTGCTAACTTTTAACGATCCCTTTTGCGGATGGTGAAACACGAAATAGCGATTTTTCGCTTAACAAAACAATTGACGTTAATCGAACGATGGAAAGATTAAATGTTCATGTAACCTAAATCCAAAGTATTTATTTTCAGAAAATAGGTAAAATCCCCTAAAACTTTACGAAAGAGCTATGAAATTTAGTACGCGCATCAATTATTGGATAGTTCTCGGATCAATCCGCGGCACTTATCGACTGATTGGTTAAAATAACCTCCCATTGGTCACTAGATCCGAATCGCTAAGAAATTTAGGCGTATTAAATCACTACATTTTGGCAAGTGAGATGGGCTACATGCGCTGTCCAATGGTTATTTGGTTTTTTTTTATACAACGTCGGGAGGGACAACCATACGGTCCACCTGATGTAAAGCAGTTACCGTAGCCTATTAACGCGTGTAATATATTGAGTATCACTCGCGCGAAGCCTCCTCTGCTGCTTACACAGCAACTCCTTAAGAGCTTACTGGTGACCTCACTCACACACAGGAACACAACAACCCTCTACAGAGTTGTTATTTGGATGCGGTTTTCTGTGAGGTGGAGGTACTTCCTCAGGCGGGCTGCTTTGAAGCGCTCTACCTCTCTTAAAACATCCAGACCAAGACAAACAAACATGTTCATGCACACAAATGTTTGTCTTGTGTGAGAATCGAACCCACGAGCGTTCGTGTCAAAGTCGCGTCTTTCACTACTGAGCAACCGAGCTCGCGAAACGTCGTTTGTACGAGAAGGTATAGATCATTGGTATAACCAAAAGTACATCCCACTGGTCTATAATACACTATGAATACGAAATCCTGTATAACCTCTCATCGAAAAACTAAAAGCCTGGAATTGTCACACATGGTAAAATAGGCAAATATTAGTTCCGGAAATATGTTATAATAATTAATGTTATAGAGATTTTACAGCGTCAGTAACGTTGAATGAACCTACGCTAGGGTAACTGTTTTTTGTCAAGCAGGCCGTTATTTAAAGAATAAAATGTAAAAAAAAAACTAAAAATGCTGAGCGTATTATTGTGAGACATAATAAAGTTTTATTGTGAAAGTTTTGCAGTCGAATAATTCGTATGTTTGTATATAGGACACATTTAGTCTTCCAAATGCTAAGAAAATTTAGACCTTATTAAATATTTTTAATAAATGGGAAGTGCCACAAGTGATAGAACAATATATCTCCTTTATAGAAGGGATCCCGTTCTATCAATCGATATCATTTTCACATTAAGTATCTGTATGTACACATCAAAAGTTTACAATTAAAAAGGAAATGAATCTTAGTTAATAGATTCAGGCGTTATTTTGCGAAAGTCAAACTTACATGCGATTTGATCCAACTTGCTTTGTGTGCTTCCGCCACCAATTAGTTCGAAGTGTGAATCGCCCAGAAAGGTCACACTTCGCTGAGCATCTCATAGACAAAGGACATAACTTATCCCCCACTAATACATATCAAATTTTACACACCATAGACAAAGGTTTAAAACTAAATATTAGGGAACAATTAGAAATTAATAAACATAAAAATTCTAAAATTACTCTCATGAACAGACTGACGTAAACCATTCCCCACTATTAAATATCTTTTCGCTCACACCATCCACCCCCACCCTCAATTCAATATAAGGGACGGCACTGCGATGGATTTGTCACTTGTAGCATGTTACTCTTACGATTAACGTCTACAACGCCTGATGATGCCTCGTGGAGAGGCGAAACACGTGTCGCAGCGACGACCAGGCCAGTCGTGGCAGCGACGGTGGTGGAGGGGGCATGCGGATTCTGTTCCAGATGGCGGACGACCGCAGCAGCCGAGGCAGAGACTACCGGAGCAGCCATGGCAGCGTCGGCATGATGCACGCACTAACAGTAGTGGGTGGGTGCCGGCCGGCGCTAGGCCGCATGAACTAATTGGTGGCGGAAGCACACAAAGCAAGTTGGATCAAATTGCATGGAAATGAATCTATCTGGGTAATTCTTTAATAAATTCTTCATACAACATGTTTCTGGATATTGTTATGTTACTTATTGAGGAAAAGAGTGTATAAAAAGGGTTACAAATTTATTAGGGCTATTTATACAAAATATAAAAAAAAGGTTCACTTTAAGTTCGGCTAAATAAGGTCTTTAAGAACTCGCGTTATCTTTGTCTAACCGGAATATCACTGTTATGTTCACTGGAATGTGGCACTGAGTGGCCGCCGGCTATAGTGGCCGACGACTGTAGACAGCTGGTTAGCGTGCTAGCCAGCACGCAGATCCAGATGTAGAAGTTGTTGGTGGACCGCCTTACGGACCAACACCACAGCGGAAACTCCGTCAGCCGCCGTGGTCCACAACAGAGGCTGCAGGTATTATAATTTTTAGATTAGTTAGATGTCCGGAGATTATCGAGTTTGGAAAAGGTAGTAATATCCCGAGGGTTCACCACGTAGCCCTCAGCAGGAGGCTGTTGGTCTCAGACGTAGTGCACTGAATCTCTACTACTCGAAAGCTTCCTCCAGACTGACTTGTTTTCTGTTTTCCGACACTAAAATGTAATATTTTAAAATTTTGAATTACAAATAAATATTTTTGACAAACATCATTCGGTTCACAGAGACAATGTAGTGTATATCTCTACAAAGGTTTTATAAAATATATTATTCAAAAAGGTTATTACATTAGATATTTTAAACATTACAATATCTTTTTTCATCTCGGCAAATAAATACATAAAACAACATTTATCATATGTAATTACGATTTCGCTGTAACAACAAGGGATAACTCTGATTGGTTTTAAAATATTTCAGTGCGCTACATCTGTTTAAAAGATCGCATGAAAATCCATAAAGCGATTCAGTGCTACTGAAATGACGCTATTAACACGAGGGAAATACAAAATTCGATAGTGCCGGAACGATTAAAAAGTGGGTGTAATAATTGAAAACCATTTTTGCCGACGTTTTAATTACCAGATCGAATTAAAATAAATTGGAATGATAATTTAGTTATATTCATGTCGAAAAGTGACCGGTGGCCTGTTTTAATGTGGCAATGGTTAATTATACTTCTGCTGCGATTCGCGCTGACCTATATAATTAATGAGCCCATTGATATTGTGGCCTGCATCACAAGGATAATAATTATAGCCCTGCATGGCAGACTTGTGGGGCTATTGATAAAGTAACGATACTACGGGTACCCGAGTGCTCCAGAGAGTTGATCAGAGCCTTGGCGTGTCTTCGTCAGTCGGAGTGCAAAACCAAGACGGCCTGCGGGTCTTTCAACTCTAAGTTGCGTTCATTGGCCGTCCAGAGGAGACGATAAAGCAATATGTTCCAGAGGTGAGTATTAAACAACATAACGTTGAGAGTAACTCCGGAGAAAGCACAGACTCTTGATACCTCTGAGTCATTCACGCCGGTGCGGTGTTGCCTCCGGCCTACTTTTACAACAGACCGTTAAGACTACTATGATAATTTGACACTTATCATCATAAAGTTAAGTTTCTTTATTTGTATATTTGAACGTCAGTAATCTAATTTGTTTAAAAACTCTTTCACTAATATGAAGGTGCATTATCACTGAGCCCGGCTTATAGCCTTATAGTGGAGTCAATACGGTATTTTTTACTTATTTTTTTTTTTAATAACAACCGATCAGGCTTAAACAGGATGCATGCGATGGGGAAAAATATGTAGACATTCGATGGGAAATCTGACGACGGAATCGTGATGAGCGACCCTGAAAACCCCCGAGTTGACATTTTCAGGCCCATTCGGCAGTATTATTGAATTATTTTCTCAATTTTTATTTAATGGGCCCCCATGGTGGTACATAAGTTGTGGGCACAAATAATTTGGGCTCCTTTTGCCTACATATTTTTCCCCATCGAATGCATCCTGTTTCAGTCTAATCGGTTATTATCCAAAAAAAATATTTGGCAAGGATAAAACAGATTTTTACGTAGAGTGAATGCCGTTTGCTTGCCGTCTTCCACAAACCAGAGGGATGGACCAGACCTTAGGTTTATAAAAGCCTGTATATATACATAAATATATTTATTTTCTGTTCCTCTTGGAGTTGAGACCTTGGGTCAGTTAGGTCTTAGTGCACTCTCGTTCACGCAATAAATTTCTAAGAGTCTGGTCGAGACTACTGGTAACCGAAGGTTTAGCAAGTTTATTGCGTAACGCATCAACACACTTAGTTTTCTTTTAGTTTTAATTTTTAATGTAGGTAAGGATATTACGAAGATATAATCATTAAGTTAATTTAAGATTAATTTAATAGAACATAAAAATATAATTCTAATATATAAATGTATTTTATTTATGGGTCCTGAATAAAACTTGAAACACCACCTCCACGCATGGGTAACTGAGGACAGTAACTTCGCCTATATGTATTAAATGCTTAACACAGATGTAATGGAACATGACAGCAATAACAAAAAACAGTCTATTAACCCTTTTCATGAAAACCAGCTCGAACCCGTAAGCCGCAAAGGTCTGAAAATGCAAATTACAGCCATCGAGCCAGTTGCTGTTTTGTCAGCAAACAAGTTTTTAATTAAATCGCTTATTTATTTTCCCTATTGGCGTCGAATGCGTCGTTTGTGCCTCCAGTCGATTGCGATTTTTCATATATTTCGTAATTCATTTATACTTGGTTTTTTGAAGTGAAAACTTCTTTGGCGGCATTGTGCACTTATTGGATGAGTAAAATATGTTAAACTCGCGTCAGGACACGTGACCCTGATGTAAGATTTTGGTGTGAATTAGAACTTAAGTTCGTTGCAGCGCTAAAACATTAGTGACCTCTAATTAAACAATTAAAACATGAAGCACTAGATCGTTCATAGGGCATTATTTTCTCACGACCAAAATGTTGTAAGCACCTCGAAATTCTTGGCGTTTAGGCGTTTCGTTCAACGTAGTTCATCAATATCGCTGTTTGGTTGAAGCGGCGCAGGGCGCTTACGCGAGTGTGCGTGTGTGTTTTGAGTTTTAGAGATTGGCGATAATGATGCTGGTAATGATTATGCTGAAAGAGTCGTTGAAATTATGGATGAAAGTTGATTTTTCTGAGAAATAATCTTTTTAATGTAAAATAATTGTAATAGTTCCGAAGTGTTAAATTTTTAATGTAATATAAATTGTCATGTTTGTGTACGATAGCGCAATAAATGAATATTGTATTTTACCACATACCTACATGATAGTACTTTTATACTGATAAATAAAGCAATTCGTGCGAAATTATTCCCCAACCATTCCAAAATATTCAAAAATGCACAACGTTAATGTTCAAGTTTTCACTTCTGCCGGCACTCCCGGAGTGCAACCCGTTTTTTTTATATTATACACTGTAGTGTCTTGAAATATTTGTTCACAGCTGCAGCAAGAAGTGTTTTGAAAATGGGCGCCGTAATGAATCGGTTATAGTCTTATTTTACCTTTGAAAATATTCATCATCCATGAACAAACAAAATGTTGCAATAGCCATCACTCTTTCGTTTATTCTATTATGGAAAATACCAAATGGAATAAGTACAGTCAGGCGGCGCAAACTTGTTTGTTTTCCAGCCAACGTAGGCGTATGGGAAAGAGAAATTGGCAACTAAAGACTTGACATTGATTTGAATATATATATAATATGTATATTGATATTTAAAAACTACTCCGATTAAGCTGGAATTATAATTAGTGATAAGTTACGTCAAGGTCGTAGGTACGACATCCGCTATAAAAATACAGCTCAATCTTAAGTGGTTCGGGACAAAATTAGGCACAAACATTATTTATGTACACACAGACAATACGTACATTATAATCACCCTCATAATAATCTCATAGAATGATTCAACGGGTCTGAATACTAACATATCAACAAAAATATAATTTCGACTATTTGCTCAATTATAATAAATTCACCTAAAACGGGCAGTTAAAAAGTTTCTACTCTACCTTATTTATAAATATATAATATAATAGTTTATTCAACCTACTGTTATGATTGATTACAGATAAACAACAAGGAATGGTGCAAGAAAGGACGAAAAGGCGGCCATTGCAGCATGAAGTGCGAAGGTAACCTTTAAAATTATTAGTATTTTGAGCTTGTGATTTGCATTTGAAGATAGCACCTCCGAATAGTCTGCCATAACTATGACTACGAACCAATAAACCTCTGGACTACGCATGACGGTACCCTGTGCTCACAGAAACGTTGTGCCTAAATATTTCAACGACCAGAGCCTATTGGGTACTGACCAATGGGAGAATATAAAGCAATAAACCGATAAGTGGCCCGATGTTAATCCTCGAACTAGACAATAAGCGATGCACGTACTAGGTACTTTACCCCCGACCTGTAAGCGTGAATTGTTAGCACACGACATCAGTTCTGTCTTAGGTTTTCGCGATTGTTATACATTGAATTAAATAATTTTTAACGGAAGTAACGCGTGTTTTATTAATTTTGTTGATCCTGATGTTTCGAATGCTTTGCAGCATCCGTGGTCGCAGGAAGACTAAGGTGACATTTATCTTACATGGGTGATTCAATTATAATATTCAGATCAAGTCACAAACCCAGAGATCTACTCAAAAACGTTCGGACACCGTGAGCGATTTTTGTGTGAATCGGAACATATATAATTAATCCATCCATGTCGGTAGATGTAATAATTGAACAACCCATGTAAGGCAAATGTCACCTTAGTCTTCCTGCGACCACGGATGCTGCAAAGCATTCGAAACGTCAGGTTCAACAAAATAAATAAAACACGCGATACTTCCGTTAAAAATTGTTTAATTCAACGACATCAGTTCTCTATAGGTATATTTGCTACATGCCTATAACCTTTAACCTTCGCTTAATAGCACGTTATATTACAAACTAAGCTATCGTATTTTGTCTAGTTTAGTCTATTAACAATGCGAACCGCTCATTAGGTTCACGTACGCCGCTTACAGCTAGTTGTCGAGGAAATGGCGCCATTATACAAATTGGCACCAAATAACGTTTGTGAGCTCTCATCCTGAAGGATTAATTGGGCAAGCTGGTGATATTGTACACAAAACGCTTAGCTATCCTACACTAACAGAATATCCACTTATGTACCTAGTGCGGCCATTAGTTCTGTTACAAAAGCACATGCATTTCTTTATGAAGTAATATAATCTTAATAAAACTTATATGTACATATTTATGGAAGTCTCGGCAAAAATAATAAATAAATATTCTATTCGAAATGGCTTTGATATAGCCAAAGATTTGATACAGACCTTTAATCTGTCTAGCTACGAATCTATGGATCTACACACTGTTTCCATGGGGAATTTAGCCACTGCTTGCTCCAGGGATTTCTTAAGAGACACAATGTCGGCGTGTCGTTCCGAGCAGGCCATGTTCTCTAAAATGGATTTGTTATATTTATTTAGATAATTTGTAGTCTAGGGGTTTAGATCTGGGCTAAACGAAGGCCCGTCGTCAGCTCTTGAGTTGAAAAAAAGAAAAGTTTTTATATAGGTAACAGTATTTGTGGCCAGACTAGTTGTATATAGTATATAGTCCAAAGGCAATAACCGGCCTATTAATAAACTGCTCCCCGGTTCAAATCCTGGCATGTACCACTAAATTCCTGTTGTCGGATTTATGTACATATTTATATTTATCCTTTGCTCGGCGGTGAAGGAAAACATCGTGAGGAAACCCACACGTCCAAGAAATTACATTTCCAAAGACAATACCACCATACTTAAGAAAGGTCTAGTTTTCCCTCTGGGTTTGTGGAAGTCCGACGGCAGTCAGTATCTTCATCAAATCCTTAGACAAGATAGCGGGCCCCGTCCATCCAAATAGAAACGGGTCACGCTAAGAAGAAGAAGAATATAGATAGCTCATTCTACCCCAATTTAAAATTGTTATTGTTTCTAGATCTCCTCAACGTGGACTTGGCTGATGATGTGCGGTGCGCCAAACGCATCTACGACCGCGTGGGCTTCAAAGCATGGCCGCTGTCTTACTCGTACTGCAAGGAGAAGAGCCTCCCTGACCTCTCGCGGTGCTAACAGCACATCTAGTTTAATTGTCAATAGTTTAACAGATCATATAGTAAAATCTATCTATGCATACTATTCATATCTTTACACCAAATCCTTTGCTGGGTAGGTAGAGAGTGCCGAACGCCACATGACTCCATACACGCACGCTTGCCGGTTCCTAGGACTCCTGATATCACCTTCCGATGAAACACGATCAATTTAATCATGAGAGACGGGTCTTGGCCTTCCTCAGCTCTTACATCCTTCAACTTTCACGTTGTGTATCTGTTTCGACTATCTTTCCTCCTGCATTCTTTCTACATGTCCTCACCAACGGAGCATGCCTCTTCTTATCTTAACACGGATCTTTTTCAGATCTACTCTGTTTTTTACATCATCATTGCGAACGCGGTCTACAAGCGTCACACCATAAATTTGGCACAACGCTCGCATTTTGAACGCGTTTATTCAACTTTCATGCTCTCTCTGCTATACCCAGTACTCGCTGCCATAACTTAGCGTTAGAGTAGAATAAGTAGTAATTTTAAAAATAATGGTTATAGATATATTTTATTTACTTTTACAACCAAAGAGGCGACACATGATTGTAATGTAAGACATTACGAAACTTATGTTACGAAGTCGGTGAGATGACGCTCGGATATTTCATACGGCGCGATATCTTCATTATGATTATTGTAGAAGGTAAGATAAGTGAAGGACCAAAGAACGGTTATTTTAACGAAGAGAAGGAAATATGGCAGAACGTAGTAGGAAGAAGCGAAGAAACGGGTGTCAAAACAGAGCGGGTGGTAAGAGTTCCACTTACAAGAGCTCAGCAAGAATTCCGCTCACAACGACTCAGCAAGATTTTCACTGACAAGAACTCAGCAAGAGTTTCACTGACAAGATGCCAGCAAGATTTTCACTGACAAGAACTCAGCAAGAGTTTCACTGACAAGAGGCCAGCAAGATTTTCACTGACAAGAACTCAGCAAGAGTTTCACTGACAAGAGGCCAGCAAGATTTTCACTGACAAGAACTCAGCGAGAGTTTCACTGACAAGAGGCCAGCAAGATTTTCACTGACAAGAACTCAGCAAGAGTTTCACTGACAAGAGGCCAGCAAGATTTTCACTGACAAGAACTCAGCAAGAGTTTCACTGACAAGAGCTTAGCAAGAGATCCACTGGCAAGAGCTCAACAAGAGTTCCACTGACAAGAGCTCAGTAAGATTTCCACTGACAAGATCTTAGCAAGATTTACAGTAACAAGAGCTCAGCAAGATTTCCACTGACTAGAGCTCGGCAAGATTTCCACTGACAAGAACTCAGTAAGATTTCCACTGACAAGATCTAAGCAAGATTTCCACTGACAAGAGCTCAGCATGATTTCCACTGACAGGAGCTTAGCAAAAGTATCACTGACAAGTGCTCAGCAAGAGAACCACTGACAAGAGCTCAGCTCTTGAATAGATGCTGATTAGTTCTAACTCACAGCACATAGGCCGCTTAAGTATGCTATCTCAGCGTGATTTCACGACAGTAGCATTTGAACAGTCATTGTAGACCTAATGAGCTCTAGAATGCTCGCCTATACCACTGCTAGTTGGGGTGATATGAAAATAGTTTGATAACACTAATTTTATCGGAAATTTGATTTAAATTGCTTCATGAACTTCCACCACCAGTTAGGTCATGCGAACTTGCAACGACCGGCATCCGCTCACTATCTGCTATTATTAGATGTATGAAGATGCTTCGTGAAGATGCAAAATACATGTGGCAGAGAACATCAGAGCTGCCATGGCGGCGGCGACCTGCTTCTACTAATGGTAGTGAATGGGTGCGGAGCTGCGCTAGTTCCTATGATATGACCTAAATGGAGGTGGAAGCTCTTAAAAAGTCTCACAAAGAAGTTTAGATAAAATTCCCTGTAAATTTCTTTCACAAATCATATCTGAATATTAACTAATTTTATCACTAATTTCTTACAACAATTAATTAAATTTCCAACCTTCTCACCTTATTGTCCATTCAATGTTATGTCTGGACATAGACATAACATTCCACGTAAAATGAGAAATCTGAGGAGAATTCAGCGCGCTACATACCTATAACAAATTAAAAATAACGTTAATAAATTTGAAACTTTTGCTCTTTAATTTTATATATCCGTTGTAAAGCGATCACGAAAATACGCTGTCATAATTTAATTATAAGTGAAAATGATTTTACACTTCAACACTGTTTCACAATTATCAGTAATTATTAAGTAGGTTAAAAGTAATTAATAGTTTTAAACATTAACACTGCCCTAGTGAATACACTAAGTTATATAATTTATTGATAAATTCGCAAGAGATAACCACTGCCATTGTTACCTGTTGTTATGATTATAATTAAGTCATTAGGTAATACTTTTTTCATTAAATAAAATATTTATGAAATAGTTCACAACTATATTTTATTTTGCGACTACTAAGTATCCCGATGGACCAACCATTGTAACTAACTATCTATAACTTCACGCCAAATCCCTTGGGGGGTAGGCAGAGAGAACCAAGCGCCATAAAACGCGGCCCTTATACTCTTCACTCGCTTCTTTAACATTCATAACTCTTTTCATCCACGCTCGCCGATTTCTAGGACTCTTAACATCACCTTCTGATAAAACACGACCAATTTGGTCATGGTGGGTTCAATCAATCGATCAATTTAATCATGAGAGACGAGTCTTGGTCTTCCTCGGCTCCTACATCCTTCCACTTTTGCATTGTAGGTATGTCTGTTTCGTCATTCATCCTGCATTCTTTCTACATGTCAGAACCAACACAGCATGCCATTTCTTGTCGACACTCTCTTTCAGGCAAACTCTATTTCTTACGTCATCATTACGAATGCGGTCAGTAAGCGTTACGCCACAAATTTTGCGCAATGCTCTCATCTTTATCGCATTTATTCTACTTTCATGCTCTCTCTCTCTCTCTCTCAGCCATACCCAGCTTTCACTTTCATAAATTAACGTTGCGCGCGATGTGCGAGCGAGCTGCGAGCTGTGTCTTCTGGCTTAGATTTCAACTGCCTAGAAGTTTACCCAACGCTCCATTCACGATGTTCCCTGCATTTACACGTCTCTCCACATCAGCGATGTACCTTCCATCGCTGCTAAAAGCGCTTTCAAGATATACAATCTCATCCACTTGCTCCAACACTACATCATCAACCGTAATCCTAGTATTGGTTCTGGTTGTCTGTCTTTCATTTACCATTCCCACATTCATATTTCTTATTCTCTGAAGACAACTGTCCAGATATAGAATGACTAGCCGAGACGAGAGTACGCATCCCTGTCTGACACCAATGTTGATATCAAACCAGGGCAACAAGCTGCCGTCCACCGCCACATATGCTGTACAATCTTCATCACGTGGATTGCACAGCACGGAGAAAGTCACCGTCAACCCCATATCTGGACAAAATGTTACTGAGATTCTTTCGCACGACCCTGTCAAATGCTTTCTCAAGGTTAACAAAACCATAGAAAACCCTCTTGTCCATATCCAGATGTCTCTCCACGATGTTGCGGAGTGAAAACCTTGATCTGTACATACTCTGCAGCTTCGAAGTCCACCCTGTGCTCCCAAAGCATTCCATCGGATTTCATCCTCATTCTTCTGTTACCTAAAGTTTTTTCCATACAAGCTACTAAGCTGATCAAACTGATGGCCCTGTAGTTAGCACTATCCATACGTGAAATCCTTGCCTTTTTATAAGGGCACGATGACTGCGCGTCTCCAATCTGTCGAGACGCTTCCCATTCTCCAGCATAATTTGCTCAAAAACCAGAAGGTGTCGCTAACGTAGGTGCCACCTAGATTGATCTTCTCAGCTGTTAACATATGCTACCAGCTGACTTTCCTTTTTCCAAACTTCGTATCGACCATTCAATCTCATCCATAGTAATGTCTTCATGGTACACTCGCACTGCCGAGTCAGTCTCTTTTTTTACTAGAAAAAAGTCTCCCATTTTGTACAAAAGTCATCTGCGTGGGTACCTCTGTCTTACCTATTTGTACATCTATCTCACCCTTCAAACCGGAGCACAGCTATATAGATATAGCTACTTGGTGTTTGAAGGATGAGATATGGCAGAGAAATTAATGGGTACTGTGACGAAACAGCCTTATGTCACAAGATTGGCACCACGCGAGTAACATCCCCGCGGTGTTGCGAGTCGCTATAGGCTGCGGTGACCGCTTACCTTCTAATGCGAGCCGCATGCTTGTTAGCCAATCTAGTAGTATAAAACTCATTCACAGTGCCAGCGTCCTGGACATAATCATACATTTCTCTAAAATATTCACTCCACCGTTCTAACACAAGTATTAGCAAGAATGCTACTAGCTTTACATTTTATCTTGTCCATTCCAGATGCCGACGAACCCCACCGAGACTTCTTTACCACTCTCCAGAAGAGTTTGGTATTAGCCTCGAAGTTCATCGTCAGCCTCTATTCCGCATTCATAAGTAGTCTTTCACGCCTCTCTTTCACTAAAGCTTTGGTTTCATTCTTGCATCGGTGGTATATTTCTTTCTACTTCTCATTCATACTCGTACCATCACTCTGATGCAAAGATGATACGTAACCCAGCCACGCTTTCCTCTTTTTTCCCCACAACGCATCCAGGCATCTCTAGTTCATCAACTATATCTATATCTATAAACTAATTCATCTTATCTTGTAATCCACCTCTCACATTCTATGTGGCTATACGACACTCGGCTCTCCTTGTCTCGCCGGGTTGAGCGTTGTGTGGTGGGTGGCGCCCCCCGCCGCCTTATCCTATTAATCTCGCGCCGACGAGGGCGGATCGGTGCGCGTCGCTTCCGGATGACGCCCTAATCCGCGCGCCTGTGAGGTTTCCGTCCTGAATTACAGTCTACAGTATTGGACTGGCAGAGTCGCGGCGTGTACGCTTCTGGTACCGACCCCAAAACTTGTAACTAACTTTCTTTTTAATAAAAAGGTTATCTAACGTCCAAAGATTGATTCCAGGAGATAGCATGTACAAATCAAAATGACACGTAAGTAGTCTTCAATTCAGTAGAATAAACGCCGTCAAGATAAGAGCGTTGCGCAAAATCTGCAACATAACGCTTGTAGATCGAGTTCCCGATGTAATAAAAAGAGTAGGTCTGAAAGAAAGTATCGGTGTTAAGGTAAAACCAGTTGAGAATGCGCAAGCTTGCATTACCAGAGGAACACCTGGCAATTATATAACAATTCATTTTTTTTTTTTGGCCATTTTGACCGTGTTCCTTAAGAGATAGGAACAGTGTTCCTGAACATTTCTATTCTACTTTTTTATGCTGAATGCGAATCCGCAGTTAAGAGGGTGCACAAAGCTAAGTGGCGCCCTCATTTTGTTTTTATTAATAACGTTGTATTTAAGACCAACTCCAAAAAAAAAACGTTCTATAGTGCACTGAAGAACCATATTTACGTTTTTTTGAAACATATCTTGTATTTATTATCTATGACAAGTAACCAAAATTTTAATTATTGCTTATTGTGGCCACTTATAGCAATAATCAAAAGTATGACTAATTTTACATAAATAATAAAAACAGAATATTTCTCAAAAAATAAATATGGCTCTTTAGTATAGAGCGTTTTTTTTGGAATTGGTCTTAATTACCGCGTTATTAATAAAAACAAAATGAGGGCGCCGCTTAGCTTTGTGCACCCTCTTAAAGTTCGAATATTCGAAAAAAAGCGACAGACACACGCACAGACAAACATATAGGTTTCATATAGGAACGGTGTTCCTGAAAACGCATGCTCCGTTGTTTCTGTGTTATCAGGCGGTCAGGAGCTCCCGGTGAGCGTTCATGAAAAGAGCTATGAATGTTAAAGAAACGAGTGAGTTGTGTAAGAATCGACTCATATGCTGCGGTTCTCTCTGCCTAGCCTTCATAGTAGAAATTATTACTATCAATTTTCGAAGATAATGTGTACCTTTGTAAAAAAAAAATTTACACAATAATTTTACACATTTTTAAGCAAAACGACAAAAAAGATTCTCAGAATCTAACTTAATGGTTAGATGTATAAAAGATGAAGTGACTACTCATTACTCACCAATACACCAATCATAGTTATCAACCATTGTACAAAAACAAGATAATTGACTTAATCGTATTGCTTCCAGTTAAGCAAGCCATTTAACGCCTGAGAGAATAGTTCTAGTGAATTAACTCGATACATTGTTGCCATGCAGAAACGTGCAGGCGCCTTGCAGATAAGCGAGCGCCGCTCAAAGCTGTACCAATATCCAGATAAAGTAAAAAGTCCTTTGACTGAGAAATATTAGACGCTTCACGTATGGATCTTTAGACAGACTTTCGTATAATGTATTCCATTTTAAAGGATTTTTCTCGGATAACATCACATTTGCAAAACAAAAAACTTTTAATGTATTGAGATTTCTTTTAGGCAGCCGAAAACTTAGCTAGTAGGCAAAGCCTGCAGAACACAATACGGTGATAACTTCAATGCTAACATATGAATGTGAGAGCTTGATGTGACAGAGAAACCAGGATTAGGATAGAACTCCCGACGTTGTATAAAAAAAGAATAGGGTATATGTAGTCTACTACTAATAACATTTTACTATAATTTAAAAAAAACAAATGAGAGAAGCCAACATAAAATTTCGATATTAAAAAAAATATTAAAAAATTCAAATTTCTTTACTATCATCTTGAATATTTTAAATATTTATGTACTATAGTAGAATTTATTATACAATATGAATTTCAAACATCAAAAACTAAATGTCGACTCACTTATCCTGTAAGCTATATGAGAACTGAGAAGGAAATCAAAGAGCTCGCGTCTCGCGCTTGACCGATCTTATTTGAAATTTTCATACCAAAAAAGCGTACGGACCTAGAGGGTCATGTAAAATGGTCACCGTACCCTAGATGCGCTATCACCGTCTGAGTAGATACAATCTATTCTACTACTTTTACGCATTACATCTGACTTGATCTGAATTGTTATGATAAGAACTAATTGGTTATTCAGCTCTGCAACAAGATAACTTGAATGAATTTACGGTATTTACCGGTACCATGAACAATAACCCTTCAGTGCGGTCAACTCGTTGCCGGCCTTTTAGACACAGGTCACTGATCAAAAGTTCCATACTTTGCACAGGACATAGTTTCCCAACGTCATATGTAGGTAGGTCATGCAGGGTAACGGTCATAAAAAAATAAATCCCATACACGATACCTACAAAGACCTCATACAAGTTAAATTTAAAATACATACAATGTCGGGGGATATACAAGCATACGGTTCACCTAATATGAAGTGGTTACCCTAGCCTATAAACATTTACAGTACAGGAAGTATCGCTCGCGCGTTGCGTTGCTACCCCTTTTTTTTTTTGTGACGCGGGGAAAAATGCGTTACGCACACCACCGGTGCCTGGGTGGCCTCCGGTGGTAGTGTGGGACTCCCCGTCGGCTGTCCGACGGTATACCCACTAAACAACCCCGCGAAATGCCATCGGCCGCGTTGGTGTGGTGCCCCGGATCTGTCAGCAACAGGGCACTTGCGTTGCTACCCCTGCTGCTAACACAACAATTCCTTTGATGTTCGCTGGTAACCATTCACTTAGCTATGAGCTTAGTGTTAATCTTACTCACTTGCAGAAACACGACAACCCTCCAGGGGATTTCTTTTGGCTGAGATTTACTGTGAGGTGAAAGTACTTCCCAAGTCAGGCTACTTTGATATGCCCTACCTCTTATAAAAACGCCCAGACCGAGTCAAACACACATATTCATGTAGACAAATGTTTGTCCAGTGTGAGAATCGAGTTATTATTTTTCTTTTTTACACTACAAACATTTCGGAAATGACATTGGCCGGATATCATTTATTAATTAAATAATCACCAACTTTACAACTTTTTACAGTGTTATTTGTATTTAAAGTGCCTTTTGAAAATATTGTCGA
This sequence comes from Pyralis farinalis, assembly GCA_947507595.1. NCBI lineage: Eukaryota > Metazoa > Arthropoda > Insecta > Lepidoptera > Pyralidae > Pyralis > Pyralis farinalis. The sequence goes on along the minus strand of OX382260.1, from coordinate 32,069,205 downwards.
AAAGGACAGAGGTGTTTCAGATAATTTATTGTAAGAATCGAATCTAGACACATAGTAGTGTGCCAGCCAAGTTCGTAAAGGAAAAAGCTAACACATGTGCATGTTACACGAAACATTTTGAGATACATTCGATCTCTATTATTATAGAGATCGAATGTATCTCAAAATGTTATTATATTTAATAATACTTACATATTTGTAATTTCGCATATCTGATAGCCTCTTGAAAACCAAGAATCCCAAATTTCATTAGTATATATATGAAAATGACCACTTTTATCACAGACTATCCGAGATTACTTCCAAGTGACTTAGATACTTGAAAGTTCACACACGGCATATCAAAAACACAACAAATACAAGTCTTTCATTTTTGCATTTAAGTGACTACATAAGAACATAGCCTTTAAACACATTTCAAAAATAAATATGAAAAGGGGGACGAATTCTATAGAAATGACCTTCGGGGTAGTCCGCCCCCCTGCTAGAAATCAACTCTTTTAGATCAGTGTTACCACTGATCTAAAACAGTGCACTTCTAACGGGTGCCACTATCCATAGAAGTTCCTTTAATCTGAGCAGTAGAAATGTACAACATTGTTCATGCCATTTTAAAACCAATTTGTCCTTTTTTAATATCGGATTTCTAAATGTGCATTTTTAATGGCAATAAAATACGTTTAAAAAGCTCTCCCTACCATTCACTAATTTAAGATCCAGTAGTTAATTTGTAATTGGAATAATCCATTTTTTGACGTAATTTATTAACAATTAAAACTTGCCAAGTTAGAAATTCGATGCCAAAGAAATGATGTATCTTCTTTTCTTTCACTTTAAAACTAAGCGTCATAGCGACTTGTTTTTTAACAATAGTGTATATAGTTTGAAGGCCGGTGACTGGCATTGAGTAGCGTACAACGTATTATGTCTGAACTACCTTTTACTCGCGGTTTTGTTTGTATCTCAGGGTTAAAATTTTAGCAAATTTCCATGAGGATATTCCCGATTCTCAAATGTATATGATATTGTAACTTGCACTCTCCCGTTTTTCAACTATCTTTGTTATAACACGTTTATAACATTGCTTTCATTACTAATATTTGATAGTTACAACTGTTGGCAGAGATACACAAAGTAAAAAGTACATGATGAAATTTCCTGTAAAATTGACAACTCAAAACGCAATCTGAACCTACCATAAAAGAAACTTTTAATTCATCTATTGAATATACGATTACAGACATGCAATCGAGAATACATTTCAGCAAAATTGCTCTAGAATTTAGAGCTAAGATTATTTTACTACCATAATAAAATACAAGGTTCAAAATGAACTGACATATAAATTTCGAGGCAAACGAAACTACCCCACATGACGGTTTCGTATAAATTTTTAAATCAAAACCTAATCCATCTAAACTTAAATCCGTACATATTCACATCACAACAGTGTTAATATTTCGAACAGTATGTAACATCCGTTCTAGTCGTGCAATGACGATCACGTAATTAAGGATAATGTTGGTGGAGAGTCACAGCCTAGTGAAACTTTTCGCTGATCAGAGCCGTCACATTGTGTAATAAATTTTGGGCACAAAAGAGTGTTTACTATCAAGCGGACTATTGATTTCATTCAATTTCAGTGATTTGAAAAATAGCTGTACAGATTTTGATGAATTTTATTTGTATATGTATATGAGGAAGTGTAATCACGTTTCAAAAAGTTGTGTATTCAAATTGATTGGATACCAAATTTACTTATGTATTGTTTTACCCGCCGCTATTTTAATTTAAATTTCATAGTATTTGATCAAAAATCATCTAATAGCGTTCTAAGCTATTGGATAAGTAATATAGTCTTTTAAACACGATTTTAGTTACTGATGTAATCATAAAAAAGCCGTTAAGTGCGAGTTCGACTCGCGCTCTTAGGGTCCTGTAAGAATAACTTTCGCAAATTATTGTCGCAAAATAAGTCTGTTTTTATTTGTGGTAGAACTACAAGTTTACGGTTTTCGGATAGTTTCCTTTACGTGTGCTATATCACATTCATTCTTACCAAATTTCAAGATTCTATGTCAATGGGAAGTACCCTATAGGTTTGGATTCCCTTCCGAGTATCAAAATATGCGCATAAACGAGACATAAACAGCCGTATCTTTTGATTGCGTTAACTTACAAGTTTCATTTTTTCACTGCTCAAAGAGATTACAGACCTGAGTATTTGATATTAATTTCAGCTTGATAGCTCGACCTGTTCCTGAGAAAAAGTATCGTGACAGGCAGACATACGGACAAGAAATCCTGATAGATGATCCTTAATGGGTTTCGTTTTTCCTTTTATGGTACGGAACCTTATAAATGAGACAAAATATAAGCACGTAACATATTAAAATTAGAGTAAGCAAACTGCTACCGAGTTTTACTTCTAATCATCATTTAAATATCATTAAGTTATTGCTATGGTATGTTGTATGTGCCTACGAAATGCGAACTGAATCTGGCAAAAACTCGAGCGGTGCTCGTTACAAATTTCAAAGCCCCGGATATTACTTACAGCGTGCGGGTATTTTCAGTTCTATTAGAGTTCCTTCGTTGTGATATGAATATGTCGAAAAAATATTTTGTATAGTTTACGAAGCACACCTCTCCATACCAACGCAGCATTTTTCAACGATCACGTCTCAGAAGCAGGTGATATCGGCTCAGAAGTCAGAACCCGTTATATACGTTTTCCCATACATTTCGCGGTCGTATACGACCACCCAGGTTTCGAAGGGTTAGAACTGACGGGGAGCGGAGGCACTCGCGAGTGCCGGATACATTCAATGTCCGATGTTCGTACCACCCCCCTATCCAACTAGCACAGTAATACAAAATATATTCTTATAATATGGCATTCCTCCCCAATTTATCTTCAAAGTAAGAGAGGTAGGGCACATCAAAGCAGCCCGTCTGGGGAAGTACCCTCCACCTCACAGAAAACTGCAGCTAAATAGCAACTCCCTAGAGAGTTGTTGTGTTCCTGCGTGTGAATGAGGTCATCAGTAAGCTCCCAAGGAGTTGCTGTATAAGCAGCAGAGTTAATACGCTACGGTCCCCGCTTTACATCAGGTGGGCCGTATGCTTGTATGCGTTTCGACGTAGTATAAAAAAAACAATACAAAAGCATGCTTCGCTATAGTGCTTGAAGAGCGGTTTAGCGGGTAGCTTCAACCTGTTACTTTTGAGTTACAGTGATGGGCGCGCATCTTAAAATTTCACTCTCATCATTTTTCATAACGCGCCTAAAGAAGTATAACTTCAAAAAGTTTGCACGTGAAAATTCTGAAATAATTTCAGGCGATAAAGGTAAATATTAAAGGAACCCTTAGATATCTCTTCCGTCCAAAGTTTGAGTGACAGTTTTCCAATCGATTCAATCCAGAATCCAAATCGATTAAGAAATGTAAACACGTTATGTCGGGGACGTTTTTCCCTATTGAATGCCGAGATTCAGATCGTAATAATGTTTATAATCGTTGGAAAATGGTTAGGTACTAACTGAATAATATATGTTGCATCTATACATCTATACTCTATACAAACAAATAAAATTGAAGTGTCTGTTTGTAATATTAAAATAACCGCTTTTTATTAAATGTATATGGATGTACAAACGGTACATATACCAAAATACTTTTTTTTACAATTTTTGTCTGTCTGTCAGTCTGTTTGTCCCGGCTAATCTCTGAAACGGCTGGACCGATTTTGACGGGACTTTCACTGGCATGGATAGCTGATGTAATAAGGATAATAATACAAAATTTACTGAGGCTACTTTTATTTTAGATTTTTTTTTATATTAATATAAATTAATAATAAAAAAATAACTATTCCGCGCGGACAAAGTCGCGGGCACAGCTAGTAATTATATAAAACTAATTTATTACCTGCGATATGATTAAATTTATTGGCCTCGCCTTGGGAGCTTACTGGTGACCTCACTCACACGCGGGAACACAACAACCCTCTAGGGAGTTGTTATTTGGCTGCGGTTTTCTGTGAGGTGGAGGTACTTCCCCAGACGGGTTGCTTTGATGCGCCCTAGTTCTCTTAAAAGCACCCAGACCAAGTAAAACAAACACTATAAATATTATATATATGACGAGCTCGGTGGCGCAGTGGTGGTGAAACGGGTTCGATTCCCACACAGTACAAACATTTGTGTGCATGAACATGTCTGTTTGTCTTGGTCTGGGTATTTTATAAATGGGTATTTACTAAAAAAAAAAAATTACGTATGTTTATCAGTTGTCTAGTACCCATAACACAAGCTTCGCCTACTTTGGGGCTGGATGGCGCTGTGTAATTTTGTAATTTGTCCGACAATATTTATTATTATTTATTTATTTATATGGTAATTTACTGTTATACAGGTGCCAAGTGCGGGAAGCCGGAATTCTGTAACACTAGGTACCCTAGTACAGATTCCGTTCACAATGGTTGTAACAATCTTAATTATATCTTAAAAATATACGGTACATATAACAAATTTTTTTTTTTTACAATTTTTATCTGTCTGTCTGTGTGTTACGGCTAATCTCTGAAACGGCTGGACCGATTTTGACGGGACTTTCACTGGCAGATAGCTGATGTAATAAGGAGTAACTTAGGCTACTTTTATTTTAGAAATTTTATTTATTTTTCTTAATATAAATAAATAATATGCACACAAATGTTTGCCTTGTGTGAGAATGGAACCCCCGAGCGTTGGTGTCAAAGTCGCGTCATTCACTGAACTGACTGAACCACCGAGCTCGTCAAAACGAGAACGTGTTTGTTTTACTTGGTCTGGGTGCTTTTAAGAGAGGAAGGGCGCATAAAAGCAGCCCGTTCGAGAAGTACCTCCACCTCACAGAAAACCGCAGCCAAATAACAAGTCCCTGGAGGGTTTTGTATGAACGATCACCAGTAAGCTCCTTATGAATTGCTTTGTTAGCAGCAGAGGTGGCATCGCGCGAATGATACTTTATTGCGTTCATAAACTACGGTATACGTTCATATCTACGGAACCCTAGAAACCGGCGAGCGTGCATGAAAAGAGCAATGAATGTTAAAGAAGCGAGTGAGGTAAGAATCTAGTCACGTGGCGCTCGCTCTTCTTTTCTTTTTTTTTTCTTTTACCCCGTACGGGATTTGGCGCGAAGTTGTAGATAGATAGATAAACTACGGTCACTGCTTTATTCAGGTGGGCCGTACGCTTGTATGCCTCCCGACGTTGTATTATTAAAATACATATATATTTTTGATACTAAGGCGTGAGTTTAAAACAATAATTACGTCATGGTCAAATATTTATATCTGCAATCCGGATTGATGAAAAAGCCTATTCCCAAAGATATCAATTGTATGATGACCTCAGCCAGCCGGATTTGTACTAAATTTTGTCACCTGCAAGATTTATAAATAGTGCTGTGATTTTACACCGATAAATTATCACATTGTTTCACTTTAATAGAATTTGAACCATATGGGTTATGATAATAGTGTTAAGATCTACATAATGTCGGTGTTAAACATGTTTATACAGTTGACACATATATTTCTCAACTCCCATACAAACTTTCATTGGCTTTTTTAAACTTGTCAGATTTAAAATCGTTTCTTAAGCTATGTGTATCTTTATGTTCTCTGTGTTAGTATAATTAAATTCTATAACTTAAGCTTACTAACCGTATAGATTTTGCGCTGTAGATAAACAAGCTCGATGGCGCAGCGGTTAGTAACGCTACTTTGATACCAACGCTCGTGGGTTCGATTCCCACACGGGACAAACATTTGTGTACATGCACACGTTTGTCTTGCTCTGGGTATTTTAAGAGACCGACAAAGCAGCCCGTCCGTTTACCTCCACTTCACAGAAAACCGCAGCCAAATAACAACTACCTGGAGGGTTGGTGTGCTCCTGCGAGTGGGTGAGGACGAAACATATACACATATATGTTTCGTCATTCTTTCCTCTTTGCCATAACTGTATTTTACTATATAACTAATATTTATTTAACCAGCAATTTAACGTATACAACTTTATTTAACTTACCATCTACAAATTAGTCTTCATATCTATTATCTAAACAGTGACTACCGCAATCTAATTAGGCACATTAATTAGATTACGGTAGTCACTGTTTACCATCAGGAAGGCCGTATGCTTGTCTACCACTTGGCATAAAAAAAGACTTGGCAATTTTTTTACTTTAATTAACGGCGAATGCAATGGCAGCACAAATATAACCTTAATTAACGATAATTACCCGTTATTTGTGAAGATAATAGCAACAGGTCGAGTTTAATCGGTCGATAAATTCGACGATTCGATTCAATTTTGTTTTGTATTGATACATATAAATACTATGTCGAATAAATTAAAAGTTAAAAATCTATAACACATATACGGAAAAGTAGAAAACAAGCTCGTAATTCATTCAGAAGTTTCTCTCTCAAAGTTGCAATGTCGGTGGTAAGGTTCGGTGTTGAGTTGTAAATTGAGAGACGTATCGTTTCTCGGTAACTATCGATATTAACAAAATACTAGTAAATTAAAAAAGAAAATGAAAGCTATGAAAACATAAAATTCAATAATAGTTTATTAAAAAAATATATAATCATTTCATATTTAATTTTATATTACTCTTTTCCGTCATCGATGATTTAGTTGCGTGCTTAAATTGCAAGCTTCGCAGGCTCGTCACGTCTTTTAATGAATTTCTATGGTGAAGATTAACTATGGAACGGTTTTCCTGGATTTATATTATTCTAACAATGTGTGAATTAGTGCCTAATTTCGCACTGAGCAAGTCAAAACTCTAAATAGACATTGCTCAGTGCGAAAATGAGCACTTGTCCCAGGCCCTACGATAGAGCGACTAGCTATCAACTCTTCTTCTCTTCTTCCTAACGCTATCCTGTATCCTACAGGCCTTCTGAAGGGTAACCAGACCTTTCCTGGGTTAGATCACAACACTTTCCAAATATAATTTCTTGAATGTGCGGTTTTCCTAACGAAATTTTCCTTCACCGCCTTGCAAGTTATAATTACAAATATGTTCATAAATCCAAAAACACGTATTTAATGGTACATGCCCTGGATGGCCTACCCAAGGATTCAAACAGTTGGTTAATACATACACATCCCATGTCAATAAAGGAGATACTTATATTTATTATGGATGGATTATTATGGACGAGCTCGGTGGCGCAGTGGTGAAACGCGCTGTTACGCTACTTTGACACCTACGCTCGTGGGTTCGATTCCCACACAGTACAAACATTTCTGTGCATGAACATGTCTGTTTGTCTTGGTCTGGGTATTTTCTATGTATAATGAGTATGTATTTACAAAAAAAAAATGTATTTACCTATGTTTATCAGTTGTCTAGTACCCATAACACAAGCTTCGCTTACTTTGGGGCTAGGTGGCGTTGTGTAATTTGTCCGACAATATTTATTAATATTTATTTATATTTATTTATTATATTCATATTCAATCACAGTCTGCACTATCTCCACTAGTTTCTCACAGCGACAAGAACTATCTAACATAAAACTCAATCGCTTGACGGTCAGATACTCGTCGAGAGACTCTCGCTTGCTTGATACACATACTAACCCGGTCGAGTAGTGCGAGTAATACTCGCGTCTCACTGCTCGCCAACTCGTTAGTTTCTGGCTCTACTCGCTTTTCGCTCATCGACGGCAGTAGGACAGTGCCTTAACCTGACATTTGGAAAACATGTTACGTCCTAAATATACGCCCACCTCGCCGCTCATTCTAAACTACAAATGTATTAATGTAAGCAATTTATGACAAGATGTAAAATTGTTCTAATCTTTGACTGTCGCTCCTTATCACGTTGAATGTTCACAAATGTCTAGGATTAGCTGTAGCCCACGACATCGTCCACGCATATCCCGATATCCCATGGGTAATCACTTTTTCTTTCTATTTTTTTACTCTGCTTTTAAGGATCGTATCTATTGTTGAATTGGATTATCAAATGCTAAAAGCTTGTTCCAGAGACGAGCACGTTCAAACGAACAAATATTGACGAACAAGTATAGTTTTATTACATTTATTGAGACTTGTGATAATGAGTAACTATGTCTTTCTCCAACAAACAGACACACGGACATGGCAAAATTAAAATTAATATTATATTGTATATAAAACTAGATTTAAACGTTGGAGTGAAAATTGTGAGGGAACGTGTGATTATGTCCAAAAGACGACATTGTGAATGAGTCTTTAACTGGCTCTATAATAATAGCGTCCGAAAGAGCCATTGTGGTTTTAGAGCTTCCGGAGCCTAAAAAATACAATTAGAATTTCGTATTATGCGCATCGTGTAGATTTACTGCAAACTTCTGGTGCTTCTTTACTTAGATGTGGAGAAAATCTCTGAGTGATGAAATAACGCAAGAGTGATTGTAAAAGGATTCTGTTTTTATAAAATCTGGCACGGAACCCGAAATCCCAACTCCCGTTTATAAACACAAAAATTCAGATTTATACGTTTTCTTCCTTTAAAATATTTTAAGCTCTACAACATATTATTTACAACATATTATTGCGAAACCCATTCACATTATTCAAAATATCATACCGTAATCATCTTTATATAAAAGTCACGAAGCTCAAACATTATCCTGAGCGTTCATGAACAAACTCTGTTCATTTCAAAACCTTGTTTAAGTCCTAAATGTGAATGTAAGAAGTCGCGGCCACACCTAGTAAAAATCAACAAACATCTTATAACACTTGGTTACAATGTTAGAGTCATTAGAGTTGACAAACGTCTATAAAGTTTACGTTCCGAATTGTGTATACACATTAAAATAGATATACATCGATTTTCCCACAGGAAAACATAATATTGTGCCAACAATCGAATGAACAATTACTACCCACTGAACAAACAAAAGTTAACTATTTGTCCATGACAATAAGATGCACAAATGAACTCCGCACTTTATGATTGTTAAGATACCAGTTCTAAACGGTCTTTCCTCTTGTAAAGTTTGTAAGGGATTGTCGGGAAATGAAGGGTCACCGAAATTTGACGGGCATTGGACAATAAAAACGAGACAATGCAGCGGTAATGTCATCCAGCCAGGATTCCCACGTCGCTGGCCAGGTCGTTGACTTCGCTGATCGATTGGTTGTGTTTTTTGCTATCGATTCCTGAGATACCTCTTTGAAGCGCTCGGTGCACTAACGAACCAACTTTTGTTCGTATTAAAACCCTTGTATGGATTATCCTTGAGTTTATCTATTTCTATATGAGTACGTATAATGGATAGTTTCGTTTTAGTTAACATATTTGTTGGGATTGAATTGATTCAGAAACTTGAGTGATATATTTTTTTATGATTGGCGGCGTTCCTCTGCCCAAGTCTAAGGACTTGGCGAAAATACTGATTTTTACAAAGCGGTTATTTTAATATTACAAACACCAATTTTATTTATCTGTATAGATATTTTATCCACACAGTATCTTCTTGAGGCTCTCGATAGGTTGCAGCGACGGGCTATTCGCATAATTGACGACGAAGAGGTCAACAAAAACCTAGAACCTCTTCAACTCCGTAGGGAAATAGGCTCTCTAAGCGTATTTTACCGCCTTTACAATGGCGAGTGCTCTGAAGAACTGTTTTCCCTTATCCCACCCTCACCCTTCCGTCATAGAACCACACGTGCGGGCTTGCGATGTCATAGTTCCACGGTTGAGAATATCTCTTCGCGTACCAAAAAGTTCGGCAACTCCTATCTTTGTCGTACCATTAAAAAGTGGAACGCTTTGCCTGTACATGTGTTCCCTCCTTACTACAATATGGGAAAGGATCCCATATTATACAAACGAAGCGTGAAGAAGCATTTTGCGGGTCAGCAAGCCAGCGTCAACTGACAGGATACGGGATGTAGTATGTTGTCAGTTGCAGTTGCGATTTGAGCTCCTCTTTCGCTTACCATCAGGCAAAGAGGGGCCACTATGCTGAACTAATATAAAAAGAAAAATAAAAAATATATATATAGAGGACAAACAGTGATAGCCCAGTGGATAAAGAACCGGTCTATAGGCCAACTGGTCCCCGGTTCGAATCCTGGCATGTACCACTAAATTCGTGTTGTCGGATTTATGTACTTCATATTAGTAATTATCACTTGCTCGGCGGTGAAGGAAAACATCGTGAGAAAACCCGCACGTCCAAGAAATTATATTTCGAAAGACGTGTGATCTAACCTAAGAAAGGTCTGCTTTTCTGTCTTGGTTATGGAGCTCTAACGGCAGTCGCTCCATATAAAAATCAGTATCTTCGCTAAATCCTTAGGCTGAGGTAGTGGACCCTGCCGAACCTAATGGATTAGGAAACGGTATAACGCTAAGAAGAATAAGACTTATATAAATATGTTGTGATGAAGCGTGATTGCTACATTAGCACCAGCATTAGGGTTCGATTCCCGCATAATACAAAACATTTTGTGTACATGGACATGCCTGTTTGTCTTTCACTGGGTGTTTTTTATCTTGTTATATACAAAATTCGATGTTTGTATGTACGTTCATACGGACTTCAAAACGGCTTAATTATTTATTACGGCGGAATTGGATGAAATTTTCAGGGAATTTTCAAATTAGCCCAGGGGGCGATCCTGACAAGTGTAATAGCGATCGGATCACCCGTACAAAGCGGGGGCTAGCTATTGTATTATAAGTATGTGTTTACAAATATATATATATAATAATAATACGTAAGTACAGGTATGTAATAAAAAGAAATGTAGTATCTTCGGATAGTGAGAGTAGACCCGTGTCACAAAAGCAGCACGTGTCCGCGCTACTACTACTGGGCGTACAACTTAAAGCCGTGATACGAGTTTCGAGCTATTGCTCATTACTCGGGCAAGGACTGCTGGGCAAGAGGCCGTATCGAAGACGAATAACCGTAACGGCCAAAGAGTTAGAATAGAACCAAGTCCGGAGAGAAGGGATAGCGAGAAATAAACTATTAGAATGATGCAGGTTTCTGTCACGAGTCGAACCTACTCGTAAAAGTTTAAATTGGGACTTGAGGTAGTGGGGCGTAGGAACTGACAAGGGACGTTTAGAAATTTCTACATTATCCGATGGTTACCCGAGTGTTGGTATATGGTATTCCTCAATAATGAACGAACGTTAACTGAGTTCGTTATGTACCTATGTGTAGCCCAATATCCTTGCAGATGTAGAGTTTTGGTGTATGGTATGTCGCAATGTTGAGCGAAATTCAACTAAGTTCGGCATCTATGTGCAGCAAAATATTCTTCACAGATGTAGAGTTTTGGTATAAGGTCTGTCTCAATAATGAACAAACCCCAACTGAGTTCGACATCTATGTGCAGCCCAATACCCTTGGCAGATGTAATAGTATAAGGTCTGTCCATATTGACCGAAACTCAACCGAGTTTGGCATCTATGTGAGCCCAATTTCCTTCGCAGATGTAGAGTGTTGCTATATGGTATGTCTCATTTTATGCTGCCCAATATTCTTTGCAAACGTAATGTCTCACCATTGAGCATATCCCAACTGACTTTGACGTCCCTAGGTGCAGGCCTAGGTCCTTTGCATACGTTGAGAAAGGTACTGTGTTGCTGTTATATTTTAAATTCGCCTAAAGTAACAAAACACACATGTAAAAAAGTAGGCTGTTAAAACTTTTTACAAAGTAATATTCACCCCAATGGTCGAAATTCGACCTTACTCATTACCAATAATTTGAGGAAATCATTAAAATTTCGTCATTTTTATCTACTGCTTCTTCTTTTTTTTTTTGATAATATAGCTTATCAATAGCTATTAAACAAAAAACTAAAGAAAACTAGTAACCAAACAAGAAGAAAATATTGTTTTAGTTTACGAGTATCATAGAATTCAGATTAATTCAATTACAGCGCAGTTTAAATTCTCAAAAAAAAATATTTTTAAATAATCCATTCACACATTGCCGAGATATCAGTGAAGATATAAAAACACACAAGAACCAGAACCTCCTCCTATCTTGAAGGCGATAAAAAGAAATCTGAACTTAGTAGTCTCCGAAACGTATGTTTTCATTTAAATAAAATAGAATTCTTGTAAAGAAAATTTTCTGGCGAAGTGTCGCATCTCATATTTTATCGTTAGTGTTTTGACATCTGTCTGGCTGTACGTTTTCGTAAAATTAAATTCCTCTACGCGTGCTGGTGAATTGTTTTTAGATTTGAAGACAAGATGGTGCCGTAAAATACTGTTATTTTTATTATATCACGACACTCTAATGGTGTTTCTGTGTTATATGTATTTAGAATCATTTTAGTGCCGCTATGAGTAAATATTGTTATTTAATGTCATATAAGTGTGTTAGGAAAACCTCACCTCCTACACCTTAGTAAATAATTTAGCATTAGCACCGGGAGTGACACCGCTATGTTATATCAAAGAACACGGCTGTATTAAAATTGTCTTTCTAGTGAAGCGATTTGATAAGCCAGTAGCCGCACGGTGAAAATCGACACGTGTACATCTCCCTTTACGGATTATGTAGAATATCAATGGATGCAAGTAGCACAAATCTATCGGTCTGAAGGGCTGCCATAATGTATATTCAACAGAAAAATTCTTGTTTTTTTTTTTATATATTGGCTCAGCGTAGTGGCTCCTCTTCGCCTGTTGGGAGCCCAAATTGCAGCGGCAACTGACAAAGGACTACAGTGTCCTGTCAGTTGACGCTACGATGCTGGCCCGCAAGGTGCTTCTTCACGCTTCGTTTGAAGGATCCCACGTTGTAGGAAGGAGGAAACACATGTGCAGGCAAGGCGTTCCACTTTTTAATAGTTCGACAGAGATAGGAGTTGCCGAACTTTTTAGTACGAGAACTAATGTCCTCAACAGTGGAATGATGACATCGCAAGCCTGCACGTGTGGTTCTATGACGGAAGGGAGAAGGTGGGATAAGGGAAAATAGTTCTTCAGAGCACTCACCATGGTACAGGCGGTAAAATGTACTTAGGGATCCTATGTCCCTACGAAGTTGCAGAGGTTCTAGGTGTTTTGTGACCTCTTCGTCGTCGATTATGCGGACTGTCGAGAGCCTCGAGAAGATACGGGCAATACTCCACGCAGGCCCGAACTTGTGTCTTATAAAGCAGACAAAGTTGGTCCGGCGTGAAGAACCGGCGCACCCTGTTCAGGACTCCGAGTTTCTTTGAAGCTGTTAAAATGAGGCTCTCGATGTAATTTCGTTGGCTTAGGTCGCAACGAATATCCATGCCTAGCATATTCAGACTATCACGCATGTTGAGGGTAGCACCCTGAAAACTGGGAGTGGGGTGAAATGGGGGCATTTTTGTTGTGGACGCGCACACCTGTTTTCCTGGCATTAAACTCAACCAGTTTATTGGAACCCTATTTACTAATGAGGTGCAAAACCCGATTAAGCACAATGACAAGATTCTCACGCCTCTCACCGATTTCCGCCCGACCAGCATTAGGCCGCCTGAAATATCGCCCATTGACCGTACTGTCATCTGCATAGCAATGAATATTACCAAGTGGTAGCATGTCATTGATATGAAGAAGAAAGAGGGTGGGCGACAGGACGGAGCCCTATGGGACACCGGCACTCACTGACATGAACCGCGAAGGACGCGGATTCTACGTTCATGCAGGAAGCCAGTAATCCACTTACAAAGCTGGAGGGGCAGACCGTATGCCGGAAGCTTGGAGAGAAATGCTTTATGCCAAACCCGATCAAATGCCTTGGCGATATCTAGGCTGATTGCCATAGATTCACCATGTTTATCAATTGCCTCCCCCCAGAGGTGCGTCACATACGCTAGAAGATCACCCGTCGATCGTTTCGGTCTAAAGCCATACTGACGATCATTAATTAAGGAGTGATCTTCTAGGTAACGGATCAAATGATTGTTAAGGATCCGTTCCATGACTTTGCACAACATTGAAATTACGGCAATGGGGCGGTAATTTGATGGGTCTGAACGGTCTCCCTTTTTGGGTACCGGTTGCACATTAGCCTCTCTCCAAGCCTCCGGAACACAACTGGTCGAGTACGAGAGATGAAAGAGGCGCGTCAACACCGGGGACAACTCCGCTGCACATTTTTTCAGATCAATCGCTGGGATACCATTGTGATGTCGTGGTGGTGACGATAAAGAAAATGACTTTAATGCAATAGCGCCTCTGATCAAATATCGTTCAAATACTAAAATAGCAACATAATACATACAATATTATTGTGTCCCAAATCCCAAAACTGTCTATCAAACGTCAAACTGCCTTTAAAAATACATTTATAATGAAGGTAGAGCCTTTGAAAACAGATCGATTTAATCACAATAAATATACTGCTAATATAAAATGGACAGTGCATTTATGCAATTATATATATATATATATATCTAATCAATTTCAAAATTAATATGCTTAACAAATATTTGATGGAGATGGATGGAATGAATGCCTCATTAGCTGTTTATACCATTGTGATACCCAGGCGAAGAAAACTGAATGTAGGTACTACTTTTCACCGAAAAGAAAAAGCTAATCGGCAGAATGGGTCTTTCCTTTTAAAGATATGATGACTAAACAAATATCAAGGTATTAGTAAGAAAATGGTTGCTTCTTTTTCAGCAACTCAGTACGTTATACTACAATGTCACTATAACACTATAAGATAAGACTGCAAAATTGGTAAATTAACCCTTTCTTACCCAGTGAACAGTCAGTCTTGCCCTTACGAGCAGTGATGGCCCCGTGGATAAGGAACCTATTGACCTACTCATCTCCGGTTCGAATCCTGATCCGGTACCCCTAAATTCATGTTCTAGGTTTTATGTACATATATATCACTTGCTCGGCGCTAAAGGAAAACATAGTGAGGAAACTCACACGTCAAAGAAATTATATTTCGAAAGACGTGTGACCTAACCTAAGAAAGATCTGGTTTTCCGCTGGGTTGTGGAGGTCTTACGGCAATAGCTCCATGAGAAAATCGGTAACGTCGCCAAATCCTTAGGCTTAGGTAGTGGACTCAATCCTAATGGATTAGGAAACGGGATAACGCGAAAAAGAAAAAAAGTCTTACACGGAGTCTCAGAAAAAGCTCGCAAAAAGCGTCCTCGAAGCAATATCCGAAGCCTTCTCCTCGATAATGTGTCTGCACATACCGTTAAAGCAACGGAAACTTATTTAAATATAGAACTGATGATGATGATGACAGGCACAGCCTAGACCTCACAATTTATGGTATCTTATTGTTTCCTAAAATTTAATAAAAGCTTAGACACACACGTTTTGCAAGGCATTGGTTAAACGCGGTGAATACGTTCCGCGAAGCCAATGAAAGGGTCCCTAAGGAGTCTTCCAAGGTCAAACTGGTAATTACAATTGTTTCAGCGAATGCAAAAAAATATAATCAGAAAGAGCGTATACTTTCAAAAATCTTATTTGTATTAAAAGTACTTTAAAGAATATTATTTGAATCCGGTCATATTTATCAGAATGCAGAATTTTTCACTATGACTTAATTATTTACATTCTCGAGACGAGTTCGGTGACGCAGTGGTGAAACGTGCTGTTACGCTACTTTTGACACTAACGCTCGTGGGTTCGATTCCCACCCAGGACAAACATCTATGTGCATGAACATGTCTGTTTGTCTCGGTCTGGGTGTTTTATTTGTACCTCCCTCACAGAAAACCGCAGCCAAATAACAACTCCCTGGAGAGTTGTTGTGTTCCTGCGTGTGAGTGACGACTCCAGTCAGCTGCTGAGGAGTTGCTGTGTTAGCAGCAGAGGTGGTATTGCGCGAGTAATACTTAAAGTGTTGCAAGCGTCTATAGGCTACGGTAACCGCTTTATATCATGTGGACTGTATGCTTGTATGCCTCCCGACATTGTATAAAAAATGATTATGGCCTACTATACCTTAATCTCTCACATCAGAGGGTAAGCGAGATGACAGCACGAAACCTACGCCCGCGCTGGAATAATCGCCCTGGTTCACCCCTGACCACAGGGGCATCATGTCGTGGGAAGAATTAAGAGAGGGAAGTCGAATCGCATCAAAGCAGCCAGTGCTTTGATGCGCCCTCTGGTAAAACTTCTTGAAACTTCCCTGGGTTAGAATAAAACTGTGGATCACGCAAGTTCTTCATTATTCAAGGCCCTTTTTTAAATAACTTTAGTTGTAGTTGTTTTTTAAAGAACTTCTTCTACTTTTCTCAATCATCCTGACAGTCGGTCTCTCAAAAACTATAAACAAATGTATAAAAATATTGGCGTATACAAAATACTCCAATAACGTTCCGGATATGCAAAACATGATGACAGAAACATTTTTGCCATAAACAGGTATTGGAATTAACCTTAGAACGGCAGGTAAAGGCCGTTCATATCACTCACTAATCAATTTCGTTCACTAATGAATCGATGTTTTTTTTCCTATTGCACTGCCAATCCAGTAGTAAGTTCCATAATCGATATTTAATGCATTTATTATACAAAAGTAAAAAAAAAACTTGAACAGACCCGTTTCGGCAATAAAATATTAAATAGAACGAAATAATGGCGATGTTCAAATAATATTAAATCACTCCCACGTGTCTATAATTCTGCTGGCTTGCCACCTAAGTTATTAAGTACCATTGTTTTAACGGTCGTAATTACCCACTGACATAATTGTTTTCATGAGTTGTTTTTAGGTATTTCAGTTTTCATAAGAAATTATTTGATTATTAGCATGTTTGGTGCAATGAATAAAATTAAAAATTACTTAACCGATTTTAAAAATTATTTCACATGTCAAAAAAAATTAGAAATCCCCACGAAAATTGCAATAATGGCTTACATTTGGCTACAAAAGTCATTATTTGACGTGCGCTATGAATATATAAAATAATACACTGTAATTATTATTTTTTACACACTGTACAAGCATACGGCCCACCTGATGTAAAGCGATTACCGAGACTTTGACTTAATAGCTTAATAGATTATTTTGATAATTGCTTAATATCATGCAAGCAAGAATTACAGTATATTTCAAAAAATCATAATCCTTATTGAAAATTTGAGGAAATTAATGTGCATTATACTGTATCCACCTTTTTTATTGATAACACTAAAACTATAAGTAGTTTTTTTCTACATCGTCGGGAGGCATACGAGCATAAAGCCCACCTGATTTAAAGAGGTTACCGTAGCCTTGGAATGCTTATATTGGAGGAAGTATCGCTCGAAGGTGCCACCTCTACTGTTAACACAACAAATCCTTAGAGCTTATTGGTAATCTGACTCACACACAGGAACACAACAAACCTCCATTCAGCCGTTATTTGTTTTCTTTGTGGTGGAAGTACTTCCCCAATCGAGTTCTTAGATGCGCCGTGCTATTCTTAAAACACCAAGTCTATGACAAGGAGACATGTCCAGGCACACAAACGTTGCTCAGTATGGAAATCGAACTGAATCCTATAATTATCATGAATAAAATGGCATTTTTTTTGTATAGTATACAGTTGTGTCTAAAAATATGCAAATGTTCACCAATTTTTAGATACAACTGTTATACAGCTAAGAATTATCATGTTTGACAATTTGTAGTACAATACTAAGCTTTAAAACTTAGAAAATAAGAAGAATGCGAAAATCTAAGTGCCTTGGTTAGTAAACAGGTCTCGGTTAATCTTAGTATATTAATAGTTCGCTAACAAGATCCACAACTGAATGGATTCTTTAACGTTCAACATTCTAGTGATGCAAATATAAGACATAATCTGCTTTAAATAAATATTAATGTAGACTTATCCCTGGCCTTCATATCAACTAAATGGTATAATTTTCAAATCAAATTTTGCATAAAACTGAAATATTCGTAATGTATATAGACTAGACAGGTCCGGAGCAATTTTTCAACAATGGAATTAAATTTTATGTATAACGGTAATAGACTACGTAATTTTCTCTTCGTTTTTTTATTTATATAGTCGATTTTTTTCTAGAAAAGACACCTGTGTGTGTAAAATAAATTTAAAAATTAAAACTTTATCTTCAATAAAATAATTAAAAATTAATCCAAATCATTAAAGTATATATATAACGAAATATATTTGTACACATACAACAATTGCATATTTATCGCAACAAGATATAAATACGTCGAGACAAAATAGGTCAGTAACTTTTTCTACATATTTTCACTGATCCTAAATTTGTTTCGCCTATCATTTCCCCTACGTTTTTATCGCCGTATGCTACATTCAACATTAGACGTAAGAATTCATAATACCTATATTCATAATTACTAAACTATGATAGCCACTAAGTGAAACATAAGCTATAGGTACATGATACAAGAACGATAAAAGAACGTATAATTTACTTGTTTCAAAAAGGATTCCGTTCACTTCTTTAACTTTACTGTCGACTTCAATGAAGTCAGTTCCTTCGTTAACCCACTTATATGATTGTACTGCTGATATCCTCAAATCACGAAATAGGTACCTATGCCAAGTTTTGTGAATGGTCGTTCAAGTGTAGGTCTAAAATTGGAAAGTAAATGTACTTCATCGCCCACGTCGCACGCGTGGGGGCACCGCCAATACTACGACCGAATAGGTATAACTGAGTTCCACTCTAAGACACAAACGTGTGGTGAGGATACGCTCGTGAGCGGGGCGGACAGCGATGATCGTTCAAATATATTGAAATAATTTTCAAAATTATCTTGTCACGTCGGATAATCGCATAGTGTCAGAAACGGGAATGTAGTGTGACATAGTTACCAATTACTTCGTAACTTTGCCACACTGTATCTTATAGAAATATAATACGACACCGTGGATCTTTTTACTACATCGGGTAATCACATACCTCGTAATTGTATCACTATTATTGATACAATGACATTGAGATAGGATTCCGGCGGCCGTCACTGGGGCGGCCCAAGCGTTGCTTGGAAAAACCATGGGGTAACAAGGAGACTTGGTGGTGGAACGACACAGTTCAGAGAGAGATTAGGTAAAGAAAGCCCTCTTTAAAAAGTGGCAAACGTCAAGATCTTCTGAAGACCATGACGCGTATAGGACTGCGAAACGTGTCACTAAAAGAGCTAGCCAGAACCAGACCAGACGACTTACAACCTATATACGATAAGTTGGAATCGTCTGAGGGATAGAAGCTCAAATACAATTTGGCACGTTCCAGGGTCAAGGCGGCACAGAATATATCATGAAAGTTACGCTGAGTAAAAGCAACCTATTATGCGAGGATCCCATGGTGAAGGAGAAATGGCGCTCATATTTCCAGGAGCTGCTGAACAAGCAGCATAAAGAGATGCAGCTACCGGCGCTCCCACCGATTCAGGGACTAGTGCCACTTATAACGTTTGAAGAAGTCCAATGGGCTCTTCGTCGCATGAAGAATAAGAAGGCTGTCGGAGCCAATGGAGTCCCAATCGAAGCCTGAAAGGCAATGGGGCCTCGTGGTATGAGTATCTTGACCGATCGATCGACGTGGTAGTTACCAGGGTATAAAGGTCACGTCTCACACTGTGATGCTCTTCAAGCAGATAATGACTCCCGAATCAGGCAGGAGTGCATTGTCTCGGAGTGTCAGTATGACTTCCGGCCTGGTCATAGGACCATGGACCCCATATCTGCTCTAGAGATTGTCATGAAGAAATACAGGACGAAGAACACGCCTCTACATCTTCTGTTATTAGACATGGAGAAGGCCTTCGACTGTGTTCCTCGTACGATGATCGGGTGGGCACTGAGGTCCAGACGGGTGCCAGAAGCTTATATTGACATTTGCCGGAATATGTATCTCGATTCCTATTCCATTGATAGGACTGCCGTTGGCGATATACAGCCATTTCCAATCACCGTCGGGGTCCACCAGGGATCCGTCCTTAGTCTGTTTTTGTTCAGCGTAGTGTTAGCAGCCCCCGTGGTTGCTCATGTATGCTGACGGTGACGATGACAGGGAGCACGAGTGAATGCTTGGAGAGAGTCTCTTGAGATCGGCGGTCTGAAAGTAAATGTGGCGAAAACAGAATAATTGGCCTGCAATATCTCAGATCCTGCACCCATTCGCATTGGTGGAGATACGGTCGAGCGCACGGACCGCTGTATTTGGGATCTGCCCTCCACGCGTCCGGAGTCATCGATTACGATATCAAGGCACGCATATCACCGGCTTGGGCCACGTGGCGTGAGATGGCTAGTGTCGTTTGTGACCCTAGAATGCCGGTTAAGCTAAAAGGACAGTCTATAAATCCATAATTAGACTTGTACTTTTATATGGCAGCGAAGCGTGGCCTGTACTTGAGCGACACAAGTAGGAGCTGCGTGTCACGTAGATGAATATACTGCGCTGGTTTTGCGGAGTGACGCGAAAGGGTCGCCTAAGGAACTCCCGCATTCACGATACCCTTCGTGTCCGTATTATATACATAGCAGACAAACTGCAAGAGTGTCGCCTACGCTGGTACGACCACGTTTAACGAAAGCCGGCAAGTTACGTGGGGAACATATGTTTAGCCATGCCAACTCCGCCGGGTCACGGTGGAAAGGGTAGACCCAAGAAATCTTGGCTTGACGTCGTGAGGGATGACATGCGTGCCAATGGTCTCACTGTACGGGATGCCGAAGACCGCGCGAAATGGAAGAATACAAGCACGAAAGTGGATTCTGAGCTCCGAAGCGAAAGCGTAGGACGCGACCGGGATCAACACTCGGATGATGATGATGTATCACATCGTGACTGATCGAAATATGATACAACACCGTGGGGTTTTTTACTAAATCGGTGAATCTCATTGTGTTACAAAATGGGTATGTAGTGTGACACAGTTACCAATTACTTCGTAACTGTGTCACACTGTGTATTATCAAAAGATGATATAATACCGATTGTTTTTTACTATGTCGGCTAATCGCATTGTATCACAAAACAAGTATGTAGTATGGCATAGTTAACTACGCGTATTACTTCGTAACTGTGTCTTATCAAAAGATGATGCACTACGATGGGTAATCGCTATGTATCGTAGAACAGGTATGTGATGTGACATAGTTACCAATTACTTGCATAAGAGATGTGAAGAGGTTATCGTAGCCAAACTTACTCGTAGGTTACCGGAATCATTAACAAACGAGGCTCAGGCGAAAGTGAGGTAGCAAGTATCAATGCACCACACAAAACCGCAACCAAATAACAACTCCCTAGAGGGTTGTTGTGCTCCTGCGTGTGAGTGAGGTCACCAGTAAGCTCCTAAGGAGTTCCTGTGTAAGCAGCAGAGGAGTAACGAGTAATACTCGTATATCGCAAGCGTTAATTGGCTACCGTACCCACTTTACATCAGGTGGACCGTATGCTTGTATCTCCCGACGTAGTATAAAAAAAAATTAGGTATGTTAAGATTTCCCGGAGTATATGTTTGTGATTAGTAAAGTAATTTAGGTGTTTTACTATATTTTATAGGTAGTGAAAGATCACAGTACAAGTTCCTTTCAAACAAAGAAGTGATTGAAATTTCATAACTTCTATCTTTTTTTTTGATAAATATTGTCGGACAAATTACACAACGCCATCTAGCCCCAAAGTAAGCGAAGCTTGTGCTATGGGTACTAGACAACTGATAAACATACGTAAATATTTTTTTTTTTTTTGTAAATACATACTTATCATACATAGAAAATACCCAGACCAAGACAAACAGACATGTTCATGCACACAAGTGTTTGTACTGTGTGGGAATCGAACCCACGAGCGTTGGTGTCAAAGTAGTGTAACAACGCGTTTCACCACTGCGCCAGCTCGTCTACACCTACTATAACTACACCTCGAGAAATCGAATCCACCCGAATGCGCATTCATGCGCATTCAAGTGGTTTATTGGTATGTCGATCGCTCCTTCGAACTTTTAAACGCAACGTAGCACTCGCTCACTCGCCTCAATAAGCAAGCTACCATAACAATAAATATACATAATCTCACAATAAAATATGTGCCATTAAGTTTTATTTAAACAGCCAAAAATATAAATCTTTACGTTGGAGTCATCCAATATAGTCAGTGTCCCTATTTGGCTAAGATTTTTTGCATTAATTTTGTTTAAAAATAAACTAGTTTTGTATGTTACACACGTTGAATGTAAATTGTTGTTTTAATACATTTTTATGGATGGAAACAGAAACAGTTTACGAACAGCGGGAGATCACACAATAATATTTACTTTCGTGTGATCGAAGACCATGAAGAAGGTATTGTGATCAAGATATTTTCGACTCCGAAATTTTGATGGTTACATATTCAGAAGCGTTAATAGACACCAAAAAATAGTTCTGTTGCTCTGTGCGTCTGTCTGTCCTGCGCATTAATGAAACCAGCTAAAGCTCTTTTTTATACAACGTCGGTAGGTATAAAGCATACGGTTCACCTGAATGTAAAATAGTTAGTAGCCTATGAACGATTACAATATACGAGTATAAAGTCCTCAGAAACTCCTCTGCAGCTTTTTGGTAATCTTACTCACTCGCAGGAACACAACAACCCTCCAAGGAATTGTTATTTGGCTACATTTTCTATGCGATGGAGGTACTTCCCTAGACGGTCTACTTTGATGCACCCTACCTCACACACGAACGCACACGAATGGTTGTACACTGTGGGGAAACGAGCTCACGATCCTTGGTGTCAAAGTAGCGCTACTAACCACTCCGTCACTGAGCTCATCTAAAAAAATATCCAATCTTTATGAGTTTTGATACACAATTTCTCCTTCCCATACAAGGTTTTCTTACAAGTCAAAAAATAATAATAGGTAAGTGCATAACATGTCAATAAAAGTCTCAACTTTTAAAGATATATGTTTTTTCTCTTTTACCTGTATAAAATCCTACTTTAATAATTTTAGTATTTGATGTTCAATGTTAACTAGGAGAAATCGTTGTTTAAGTAAAGAAACAACAAATATTAAAGAGGTGCTGACTTACACAATCGATGTTCTTATATTTATGCGGGACTGTCACTATTAAATACACGTTGTGTGTTTTATTGACCACATAAATAATATATTTCTTTTTCATCTTGTATATAAAAAACTATCATACAAACAAAGATAAAAATATATATTTTTCACAAGGACTGTGAAATTGTAAAAAATGCTAAGTAACAAAACTACAAAAAACCGAGAAGACTTTTCTTATCCGTTAAAAATATAGCCGGATGTGAATGGTATGTCACGAGAAACTTGTGTAGATGACCCTATACCATTTATTGCTTTCTATAATTATTCTGACATGCTGAATGTTTGATTTAAGAATAACATATTTTTATAGATATAAAAATATATTGTTACTAATAAGCATTAATTTTGATCTCACAACTTACATACAATAATCATAAAATTACAAAAGGCTAACGTCTTATTTACTTACATTTCCAAATATAATTTACATACGTGTGTATGAATGTATTAAATACACCAGGCCATACATGACGTATTTATCATCACTTCATCGTATACATCACGGAGTAGCTGGAGAAAGCCGAATATAACACGCGGTTCTTACACACTTCACTCAATTCTTTAACATTTATAACCCTTTTCATGCGCGCTCGCCACTTCCTAGGTCTCCTAACATCACCTTCTGATAAAACACGACCAATTTGGTAGTCTTGGTCTTCCTCGGGTCCTAAAGCGTTCCACTTTCGCATTGTATATCGTCGTCATTCGTTCATTGTGCGTTCTTTATACATATCCGAATCAACGGAGCTTGCCCTTTCTTTGCACTTTCTTACCCTGTCTTAACACCGACACTCTCTTAAATACATCATTGCGAACTCGGACAACAGGCGTTATACTTATACCACAAATTTTGTGCAATGCTCGCATCTCAACCGCATTTATTCTACTTTCATGCTGATACCATACCCTTCACATTCATATGTTAGCGTTGGGATTAGCATCGCCTTCTTGCTTAAATTACGGCTGCCTGAAAGTTTACTCAATGCTCCAACCACGCGCACGCGTATGTTGCAGAAGCAAAATTACTTGCAAAAACACCGAATTTCAGCCATGACCTATATGTAACAAGGTTCAACAATGTGATGTCATGATACACCTATTGGTTTGTGTGGTGCACCCTTTGTTGTGGGTCATATAGTACACTGGAAGTATTTTAGTCATATCATGATAAAGGCTTGTAGACCGTATTCACAATGATGATGTTAGAAACAGACTTGGTCCGAAAGAGAGCATCGGTGTTAAAATAAGAAGAGGCATGCTCCATTGGTTCGGACATGTAGAAAGAATGCGGGATGAAAGAGTTCCGAAGCCGATATACAATGCAAAAGTGGAAGGATGTAGGAGCCGAGGAAGGCCAAGACTTACCTACCATGACCAAATTGGTATGTACAATGACAAAATGTATGGTCTATATTATTGTGAGGAGAAATAAAGAACATTTATTTATTTATTATTTATCAGAAGGTGATGTCAGGAGCCCTAGAAACGTGTGCATAAGAAGAGCAATGAATGTCAAAGCGAGTGGGATATAATTAGAAGGTTCGAGTCACGTGGCGCTCGATTCTCTCTGCCTACCCCGCAAGGGATTTGGCGTGAAGTTATAGATAGATAGATGATGAAGGTAATAACCTATATTGAATCTATGAGACGGATATTACATCTACTCAATTCACCACTCCCATTCGGGGGATAAAGTAGAATGTCTCTTAGTTCGCGGATCAATATGTTCTATACAGATAAATAATATTAGAGTGTCTGTTTGTAATATTAAAATAACCGGTTTTTACTAAATGCATATGGATGTATACACGGTACATATACCAAAGTGAATATTTTTACAATTTTTGTCTGTCTGTCTGTTTGTTCCGGATAATCTCTGAAACGGCGGAGCCTATTTTGACGGGACTTTCACTGGCAGATAGCTGATGTAATAAGGAGTAGTCTAATTTATTTTAGAATTTTTATTTTTATATATTTTTATTAATATAAATAAATAATATTCCACGCGGACGAAGTAACAGCGGGCACAGCTAGTGATAAAATAAAATAGGTGAGTAGACTCGTATGGCTGAGATATTTCGGCGCTAAATCATTTTGATAAGTCAGGTAGCCTGCATGCACCGCCAAATAGTTTACTGGTGGTCCGTTTGTAGGACACCGGAAAGTGGAAGGACACAGGAGCCGAGACGAAGCCCAGTGCTCTGCTATCACGGACTAAGATCAGTAAGACCGATTCTACTAAAAAACTGCAACTGCACTGCAGCGCGGCGTGTATCCAAATGCGTACATTTTGACGTTTCGTTAAGCGATCTGACAGCAGCGACTTTTAACGAAATCGGCCTAAAAGTGTATTTTTTTTTATATTAGTTCAGCATAGTGGCCCCTCTTAGCCTGATGGTAAGCGAAAGAGGAGCCCTAATCGCAACTGCAACTGACAACATACTACATCCCGTATCCTGTCAGTTGACGCTGCCATGCTGACCCGCAAAATGCTTCTTCACGCTTCGTTTGAAGGATCCCATATTGTAGGAAGGAGGGAACACATGTACAGGCAAGGCGTTCCACTTTTTAATGGTACGACAAAGATAGGAGTTGCCGAACTTTTTGATACGCGAAGAGATATTCTCAACCGTGGAACTATGACATCGCAAGCCTGCACGTGTGGTTCTATGACGGAAGGGTGAGGGTGGGATAAGGGAGTTCTTCAGTTCTTCAGAGCACTCGCCATGGTAAAGGCGGTAAAATACGCTTAGAGAGCCTATGTCTCTACGGAGTTGAAGAGGTTCTAGGTTTTTGGTGACCTCTTCGTCGTCAATTATGCGGATAGCCCGTCGCTGCAACCTATCGAGAGCCTCAAGAAGATACTGTGCGGAGCCGTCCCAGAGATGTGAGCAATACTCCACGCAGGTCCGAACTTGTGTCTTATAAAGCAGACAAAGTTGGTCCGGCGCGAAGAATCGGCGCACCCTGTTCAGGACTCCGAGCTTTCTTGAGGCTTCTTGAGGCAGTGTATGCTAGAGAAGCAAGTGAGGTTTGTAAAGACAGCGTCATGTGGCGCTCGTTCCTATCTGTCTACCCCGCTAGAGACTTGCTGTGAACATATATTATTTTCACTTTTGATTTTTAAAGTGGGAACTGTAATTCAGCCTGTAATATATTTAAGAGATACAATACTTCGATTGTCGAGCTAGGTAGCGCAGTTAACGCTACTTTGACACCAACGCTTGCGAGTTCGCATTTGCATTTTTTTATGCAACGTTGGAAGTCATACACGCATACGTCCCAGCTGATGTAAAGCGATTGACGTAGCCTATGAACGCCTGTAATACATTAGGTATCACTCGCGCGATTCCACCGCTCCTGCTAACACAGGAACTCCTTAGGAGCTTACTGGTGACCTCACTCACACGCAGGTGCACAGCAACCCTCTAGGCAGTTGTTACTACTACTACTACTTTAATGCGCCCTATCTCTCTTAAAAACAACCAGAAATGTTTGTCCCGTGTGGGAATCGAACCCACGAGCGTTGGAGTCAAAGTCGTGTCATTCACCACTACACCACCGAGCTCGTCATGTCGTGTGCATGAACATGTCTTTATTAGAGGTAGGGGGCATCAAAGCAGCCTGTCTGGAGTAAATAAATAAATAAATAAATATTGTCGGACAAATTACACAGCGCCATCTAGCCCCAAAGTAAGCGAAGCTTGTGTTATGGGTACTAGACAACTGATAAACATACGTAAATACATTTTTTTTTTTTGTAAATACATACTTATACATAGAAAATACCCAGACCAATACAAACAGACATGTTCATGCACACAAATGTTTGTACTGTGTGGGAATCGAACCCACGAGCGTTGGTGTCAAAGTAGTGTAACAACGCGTTTCACCACTGCGCCACCGAGCTCGTCTACCTCCATCTCACAGAAAACTGCACCGAAATCACAACTCCCTGCTCCAATGCTCCTAAGGAGTGTGTTAGCAGCAGAGATGACATGGCGCGAGTGATACTTAATGTTTTACAAGATTTGATAGACTACGGTGTACGGTTACATCAGGTGGGCCGTATGCTTGTATGCCTCCCGACGTAGTATAGAAACAATACTTATAAAAAGCTCACTCAGGCCTCTGCCCTATGACTGAAGGTTGCGGTTGTGGCGAGCGCTTGAGTAATTTTATTTTATATCCTCTATTGGATGCGTAATCGTTATGACAGCTTACCATCTGAACCAGCCTTCGTAATATTACAGTCTGAAGTCCCGGCAAAGCTCGAGTCCTTTTTAAGAGAGGTAGGGAGCATCAAAACAGCCCGTCCGGGGAAGTACATCCACCTCACAGAGAACCGCAGCCAAATAACAACTCCACGGACGGTTGTTGTGTTTCTGCGTGTGAGTGAGGTCACCAGTAAACTCGTCAGGAGTTTATGTGTTAGCAGCAGAGGCGACATCGCGCGAGTGATGTTTAATGAATTATATAATAATAAACGGCGATCAGCGAGGTTCTCTATCTAACCTTAAATATTTGGCGAAGATACTGATTTTGACATGGGGCGTGTTACGGACTGGCCGTAAAACTATATTGTATATGTCGTAACGTGGATATAATTGTCGTCAGGTGACTCATTGTTCATGGCGAATAAAGCGAAATACCAGCGTAGTTAATCTTCTCAATATTTAATCAGCCAATTACGAAAATAATTGTAACAAAAGTTATGCTTAGATCGCAGATTACAACGGATTCAAAATGCGGTGGACGAGACACGTGCGGTTGGCTCCATTGCTCGATTCGTAATGCCGCTTCCAATGACGGTCTCTCATCTTCACCAAACCAAAACAAATACAACCGGTATTGCCATCCCAACGATGTCGATTCCACCCAAGCGCCGACTTGACATTTTGATCCGTTAACTAGCGACACGGGGATTGATTTCTTCCGGGCTTCTCAATATGGTGTTGCTACCTGCGACATATATTTTTTTCTAAAATTTGGTGTCTTTTTGAAGTTTGTTATTCTGGTTTGATCTTCACTTTTTGTTTGTTGCTTATATATTAAATTACCCATTTTCCACCGAAAGAACCTGATTTTCTTCCTTTACAGTTCACTCATTAATAGGGCGACTGCCGTCCGACCTCCACAACCCAGAGAGGAAACCACACCTTCCTTAGGTTAGGTCACACGTCTATCGAAATATAATTTTTTGGACGTGCGAGTTTCCTCACGAGGTTTTCCTTCACCGCCGAGCTAGTGACAATTACAAATATGTACATAAATTCGAAAGCACGAATTTTGCGGTACACGCAGAATTCGAACCGGGGACCTGATGCTCAATGGGCCTCTTCCTTATCCCCTGGGCTATCACTGCTGTAACCTTACCACAGAGGAAGCCCACTACTCTTAACACCAGAGAAACTGCCACAGCTGTCCGCATGGAATAAAAATACCGCATTCTCGAACCATAAAAAATCGGATTACAAACACTGTTATGTAAATCTGTGGAATCTATAGGTGTCCCATTGATATTCGTCGGTCCATTCACGTGCGCGTGGGCCCGCACGCCCGCACGCCCGGCCCGCGGCTCTATTGTTGTACCGCGTGTGGGCGGCCTTATAATCGTCTAATAATTGCGACTGGGTGACATGTAAATTAACGCGTTGCTTCAATGATGTTATTAAATTTCTCGTCATGAGAAACCAATGGTGAGACTTTTAACGATTTGATGATATTCCGTTGTTAAGCCTCATTGCAATTCTGACGAGCTCGGTGGCGCAGCGGTTGACTCGACATTGACTTTTACAAATTCTTCTCGGCCTAATCACTGTTGTTTCAAATCATTTCGAATCTGAATAATCAAATGAACTAACAAAACAAATATAAGTAATCCAAATTTTTCGAACTTTAGGTAGTTTTGATCTACATGACGAGCTCGGCGGCTCAGTCGTGAATGACGTGACTTTGACACTAACGCTCGTAGATTCGATTCCCATACAAGGCAAACATTTGTGTGCATGAACATGTCTGTTTGTCTTGGTCTGGATGTTTTAAGAGAGGTAGGGCGCATCAAAGCAACCCGTCTGGGGAAGTACCTCCACCTCGCAGAAAACCGCAGCCAAATAACAACTTCCTAGAAGGTTGTTGTATTCCTGCGTGTGAGTGAGGTCACCAGCAAGCTCCCAAAGAGTTGCTGTGTAAGCAGCAGAGGAGGCATCGCGCGAATGATACTTAATATATCGCAAGCGTTAATAGGCTACGGTACCCGCTTTACATCAGGTAGGCCGTATGCTTGTATGCCTCCCGACGTAGTATATAAAATAAAATACATACCGCCTTGTACGTTGTACCATATGACTATGACCAGACACAAGATAATTATTAGTCGTGTAATTGTTGTAATTTTGAGTTTGAGTGAAGTTAATGATATTGCGTGTGGTTTGGTTAAAATTAAAAATGAAATTAATACGAGATGATCACGTCGATCAATTATTAATTATTATTAGAGATTTTGTCATAACTATTATCACGCGTTGAATCACAGACCATTTTGAAACATTGAATGTTCTTACACGCTTTGTTGTAATACAAAGCTCTACATCATTACGGATGTGGAAATAATTAATAAACTGGTTTAGACTAGTCAATAGATTAGTTGACTCGCATGTCCTATAACCACTAACCTGTGTAAAGTTTTGTAAGATGGTGTTACATACAAAATTAAGTGACAGTATCTGATGGATATCTAAGACTAGAGAAGGGATAACAAGACTACCCTTGTTGTATGTGCCTGTTGTTATAAGAATCGCTGAATTTATCTTATGAGGGATTGAACGCATCAAATCAAACTGAGGAGGTGCCTCCAGAGGTTTCGGTAAGTTCCTTAAGAGTCGGCGATGTTACATTATTGGAGACTCTCATAGGCTGCAGTAACCTCAAGTGTATGCTCGTTTGCGTGTTTTGTGTGAAAAACTATATCCAAAACAATGCGAAAACAATCAATAAATATAAATAATAAATTAATGTGGATCGCCTCGGATACCACGGTCTTGCCTGCCTTTCCGCCGCGGGCCGTCACTCCCGCCACGCTGCGCTCAATGACGTCCTTAGAAGGGTGTTCGCCAACGTTCCCGCGGCTCTGGAGCCGCAGACCATGCGAAACGATGGCAAGCGTCCTGATGCCGTGGAGGAAGGGACGTGCGATGGTGTGGGACGCCACATGCGCCGATAGGTTAGCGGCGTCCTACCTCCCGGCGACTAGTAAACAAGCCAGTGCTGAGGCGGATGCCCGTGAGCGGCTTAGGATGGGCAGATATAGTTGTCTCTATGCCCAATACGAATTGGTCGTATTCGACGTCGAGACCCTTGGTCCTTGGGGTCGAGGCGCGCAAGGGCTCTTCAAGGAGCTCAGTAAATGGCTGAGGGAGGCAACTGGAGATCCCTGCGCAGGCAGCATTCTCGCGCAAAGACTTTCCTTAGCAATGCAGCGCGGGAACGCTGCCTGCGTTATAAGCACTTTACCTAAAGGACCCATATTTTTAAATATTTTTTTTAGTAGTTTAAGTTTAGGTAATTTTAGTTTGTAGTTGTATTTTTAATTAGGATAGGTACTATTACGTTACTTATATCAATTTTTTGGTTGACAAATAATAAAGCATATTCTATAATGTCAAACATTAGTGCACTTCTGGAGGAAAGAATGACGAAACACATATACAACGCAAAAGTGGAAGGATTTGAGAGTCGAGGGAGGGCAAGACTCACCTGTCATGATCAAATTGGTCATGTTATTTCAAAGATGATACCAGAAATTTGAATGTTAAAGAAGCGAGTGAGTAAGTACTAAGTCATATGGTCGCTCTATAATCTACCTTGCAAGGCACGGACGTGAAGACATTGATAAATAAATAGATATTCTATCTCATTGTATGCGTATGCCAGTACATCGGCTTGCTAAGACTAATAGATCTTTTGTGGTAAGATGTATTCGATTCTATAATAAATTACCTGAAACAGTTCTGTCCTTGCCTGACAATATGTTCAAAAGACACATCAAAAATACTCTATGTAAGAAGGGTTATTATAGAATCGATGAATATCTAACTGACAGAGATGTATGGAAATGATTCAGCACATGAATTAATATAACTTTAATTGTACCACTTGATATCACTATATGTACATTCATTATATTTATTGTAATATGTATAAGATGGTTTGAAAAAAAAAGACCTATATTGGCAAGTTTCTTTTGGCATTTCTTCTTCGCCAATGGTCATTTGAAATGCTGGTAGATTAAAAAAGAGAAAAACTTAAAAAAAAATGATAAGATATAATATTGAAAATGTAAGACGTGTCTAAGTGCCCGTGAGGGTCTAAACGCAAAAAAGAATTTTTATCTTTATCTTTTTTTATCTTTATCTTTATCTGTACTATACTTATTGTGGGTCTGATATGTTATATAATTATTTATTCTGTATTATAATATTAGTATTCTAATTTTTCTTCTTAGCTTTATGCCGTTTCCTAATTCATTAGGAGTCCACTACCTAATACTTTTTTTAAGGATTTGGCGAAGATACTGATTATTACGTAGAATGACTGCCGTCAAATCCACAAGGTACTCCCAGAAGGAAAACCAGATCTTTCTTAATCTTTCGAATTTCCTCACGATGTGTACCTTCACTGCCGAGCAAGTGATATTTACAAATTATGAACATAAATCCGAAAACGTGAATTTAATGGTACATGCCAGGATTCGAACCGAAAATCATTCAGGTCGGTTCTTTAACCACTTCTCAATTATAGTATATAAATATTATGTACTATTATGTCTATCATTCATCATACACCCTTGGGTACTTTTACGACGTCGTACGGTTAACAAGTATATGCTTGCGTAATGGGGAATGGTTATCGTCTCTCATTAGGCAGGCCATTATAATGCTCGTTAATCACTGGAGGTCTATGCCCGCCGCTACTTATGGTTAACATGCTACTTTGAATGATACGCGTCATGGTTATATCTGGCTACTTTAAGCGAGGTAGGGCGCATCAAAGCAGCCCGTCCGGGGAAGTACCTTCACCTCACAGAAAACCGCAGCCAAATAACAAGTCCCTAGAGGGTTGGTGTGGCTCCTGCGTGTGAGTCAGGTCACCAGTAAACTCCCAAGGAGTTGCTGTGTAAGCAGCAGAGGAAGCATCGCGCGAGTGATACTTAATATATCGCAAATAAGCTACGGTTCCTGCTTTACATCAGGTGGGCCGAATGCTTGTATGCCTCCCGACGTAGTATAAAAAAAACTTTTTGCACCAAGTCTCGGGGGTTTGATTTCAATTTGATATGTGACAAACATTTTTGTGTGTGAACATGTTTGTTTGTCAGGATTTTAAAAGAGGTAGAGCGCATTAACACCCGACGGAGAAAGTACCGCCACCTTACAGAGAACCACATGCAAATAACAACTACCTGGAGTGTCATTGGGACCCTGCGCGTGAGTGATGTCATAAGTAAGCTGCTGAGCAGTTGCTGTGTTAGCAGTAAAGGCGATACTTAATGTATTGCAAGCGTACATAGGGTATGGTAACTACTTTACACCAGGTGGACCGTATCATTTACGCCCCCGACGTTGTAATTGCTCTTAAAGGAAATGCCGTGTTAACATCTACCCACGCGCTGTATTACTTGTATTGCAAGCGTTAATAGGCTTAACTTAATAATAAAAAGTCAGCTTTTTTTTTATACTACGTCGGGAGGCATACAAGCATACAGCCCACCTGATGTAAAGTGAGTACCGTAGCCTATTAACGCTTGCGATATATTAAGTATCACTAGCGCGATGCCTCCTCTGCTATGCTTACACAGCAACTCCTTAGGGGTTTACTGGTGACCTCACTCGCTCAGGTACACAACAACCCTCTAGGGAGTTGTTATTTGGCTGCGGTTTTCTGTGGGGTGGAGGTACTTCCCCAGACAGGCTGCTTTACCTCTCTTAACAACAGCTTACACGTCATTTTCAGACCATAATTTAAATCATAGAAAAAAATCCTAATAACCGTGCCACAAAAAGGCTGTGAAAGGTACGCTGCCGGCTCTATGATCCCATGTAAGCGGTAAAACCACATTTATATCTGTAAGCCAATGAGCCGTGCGCCTAGGTAAGGAGTACCGCAGATAAACGTGATGTGCAGACAAATTCCAAGTCTGCGTTGAGCTTACCTCAACACAGTTTTGGTTTAAGTTCACGTTACTTTGAAGTAACTTGTGTGCGCTAAAGTAAAATTGTGCTATCTATAGGTATAAATAGAAATCAATGTATAGGAACAATGGAAAACGTCCTCTGTGGACTCCAAAACCAAACTCCAAAACGGCTGTAACGATTTCAATAAAAAATTCGCCCAATCTTAAGATTAGTCTAGCCATCTTACGAAGTTCACCGCTGCGAATAAAGGAAGGGTCCTTTTTTATACAACGTCGGAAAGCATACAGACACACGGGCCACCATGATGTTAAGCGGTTGCAATAAATACGTTGAGTATCACTCGCGTGATACCACCTCTGCTGTTAACACAGCAACTCCTTAGAAGCTCACGTATGACCTCATTCACACGCAGGAACACAGGGGGATTGTTGGGTTCGGCGAAATGGTCGCGTACTGTGCATTTCCAGAGAAGTTTTCTTCCGAGAACTCTCAAGCTGTGGAATGAGCTCCCAGCCGAGATTTTTCCAAGGGACTACAGCCCTTTTTTGATGGTCGGCAACGCATGTGTGACACCCCTGGTGTTGCAAATGTCCATAGGCTATGGTGACTGTTTACCATCAGGCAGGCCGTATGCTTGACTGCCACCTTAGTGGTATAAAAATAAGACAATGCTGGTCCGGTGTGAAGAACTGACGCACCCTAATCTGAGTTTTTTCTTAAGTTCCGTGAGTTAAGATCGCAACGAACAGCCATGCCTAGCATATTCAGGCTCTCTCGCATACTGAGGGGAAGCATCCTAAAGACTGGGGGTGGGATAGAATGGGGATATTTTTGTTATAAACGTGCACAACTAAATTTTCTTAGCATTACACTCAACACCAACATAACAAACGAAGCGTGAAGAAGCATTTTGCGGGTCAGCATGGCAGCGTCAACTGACAGGATGCGGGATGTAGTATGCTGTCAGTTGCAGTTGCAATTTGGGCTCCTCTTTCGCTTACCATCAGGCAAAGAGGGGCCACTATGCTGAAGTAATATAAAAAAAATAAAAATAAACTAGCCAATAAAAGCTTCTCGTTCTACCTTCTCCCCGACCCGTAGCGGTGAATTGAGTTACTGTGTAATATCATTCTCATTAGTTGAGCAGTGATATCCCAGTGGATAAGGAATCGGCCTATTAACCTAATGGTCCCAGGTTCGAATCCTGGCGGGGGCATGTACTACTAAATTTCGTGTTTCGGATATTTATCACTTGCTCGTTGGTGAAGGACAATATTGTGAAGAAACCCACACGTCCAAGAAATTACATTTCGAAAGACGCACGACTTAACCTAAGATCTGATTGTGCCCCTGGAATGGTCTGACGGCCGTCGCTCCATGTAAAAATCAGTGTCTTCGCCAAATCGCTAGCGGACTCATTGGTTATTTCCTTTATGATCATAGCTAAGAACTCTCAAATATAGGACAAAAAAAACGTGTGCGTCTCGGGACGCCCGACAGAAGTGATAACGTGAAGCCAGACAGACAGGCGCCGTAACGCGTTACGTAACGAAGCGGTTTGTATGTATGTATATCTTCACGCCAGGTCCCTTGCGGGGTAGGCAGAGAGAACCGAGCGCCATAAGACGCGGTCCTTACACACTTCACTCGCTTCT
Organism: Pyralis farinalis; assembly: GCA_947507595.1. Classification (NCBI taxonomy): domain Eukaryota; kingdom Metazoa; phylum Arthropoda; class Insecta; order Lepidoptera; family Pyralidae; genus Pyralis; species Pyralis farinalis. The sequence continues at coordinate 32,034,244 of OX382260.1, read as the reverse complement.
TTCACATTCATAGCTCTACCCTACGAAGCGGTTAGCCCTCCTATAAGAAGTTATCACTTCAAAAACTGAATCGGTATCGGTGTCTCCACTTAGAAGCGACAGACTACATGCAAATACACTACGCTAAACAAATAGTACCCTGGTTAAAAAAGAAATCAGTCTATAAGCGTTAATGAAATTCATCTCGAGGTTAGATTTTACAAAAATATTTATATTTCTAATTCCAGTCGTTAAGAGATGCTGAGTTAAAATTAGGAACGAGGGACATATTGCGGTCAACATAAAAATGTAGTTATTAATTGAACAAGAGCCTTAATAATTGACGAAGCTTGTTGAGGATTATTAAAATTTGTTGTTAATGTTAAACATTTTCGAAATACACTGGATACGAGTTTTAACTATTAGCGGGAGGTACAAGCGAAAGTTTGTTTGTATAAATAGTTTTATGGCGTTACAAATAATCGTAACGCTATAAAAATGGACAAGCGTATCAAACGCGTGGGCATAACGTATGGCAATAGAAAAAGCTGTTAGAACTTGTAAAGTTTAATATTCTTATGTTTATTAACTGTGGGACATTGTATTACAAAAACAGCGGTAGCTAAGTTAAAACAAATAATATATCTAATTCCTTGCGGGGTAGGCAGTGAGAAACGAGCGCCACATGACTCGATCCTTACACACCTCACTCGCTTCTTTGACAATCATTAGAACCTGTAAAACTTAATATTTTTTTATGTTTATTAACTGTGTGATATTGTGTTATAACCTCACTGGCTACTTTTACATTCAAAGCTCCACTCATACACCCCAGTTTCTAGAGCTCCGGATATCACCTTCTGATAAACCAGATATTAGCTAGAAGACCACACCCGTAGGAGACCCCTGTAATTTTTTGCACTAGATTTCAAAAATATTTCTAAGAGAGGTAGGGCACATCAAATCAGCACATGTGGGGAAGTACCTCCACCCCACAGAAAACCGCAGCCAATAAAAACTCCCTAGAGGGTTTTTGTGTTCCTACATATGAGCGAGGTCTCCAGGAAGCTTCTAAGGAGTTGCTGTATTTGCAGCAGAGGTGGCATCGCGCTAGTAATATTTAATGTATTGCAAACGTTAATACGCTATGGTAACCGCTTTACATCAGCTGGGCTGTATGCTTGTAAGCCATCGGACGTTGTATAAAAAACCGTAGCTATGGGCACTTGCAGCACCAGGGGTATCACTGTTAAAAGCTCGTCATGCATTTTTAGAAGAACCTTATTTAGGGAACCCTAAGTTTTTAACTTTTTATTATTTGTTCTTATATCAACCGCAGTAGTTACACAGTCTGCGAAAGCTGTCTACCTATTACGGTTCAAAAGATACAACCCTCTGACAGACAGAAGATTTTTTTTTTTTATACAACGTCGGGAGGCATGCAAGCTTACGGTCCACCTGATGTAAAGTGGTTACCGTAACCTATGAACGCTGCTGAGGTGGATTTACTTCCCCAGTCGTGCAGCTTTGATGCGCCCTACCTGTGGGAATCGAACACACGAGCGTTGGTGTCAAAGTCGTGTTATTAACCGCTGCGTCACCCAGCCCGTCAATAAAGTCAGTAAAGCTACGATTCGATGATACAACTCTTTGATAGACTAACAGTGGAGCCTCAGTCAACGGAATTCTTTTAGTAACCTAGGGAACCCTAACAAGCAAGTAACCTAAGTAGCAAGAGGTGTTCTTTAGAATGGTATGTAAATTTATTTCATACATGCTATACAAAGGTAACGGTAATATAATGAAATATTTCATCCATATGCTCAGGAATGTATGGTTTCATCACAATGACTTGTACTCCCGCCACCCACTCTGTGTGCTTGCATACGAGTATCATAATGTGAACGCTGACTATGCGGTGATAACAGTCTAAAGTATTTTGTTTCTATTAGGTATATACAGCGACGTATCAAAAGGTAGACACGTTATACACCAACATTATTGTATTACAAAATGGCGCAAGCAATACTATATCTACGTACAGATATTTATTATGATACTTTGCTCTAACAAAAAGACAAATGATAGAGCATACTTGTCGTTAGAAAGAGATGAATATATATCTTAAGACAATAATGCTTTGTGGCGAAATAACGTATAGACGCGACCCAAAGCGTGTCCAACTGAATGCGAGTTGGGCAATTACCTTACTTTTGTATTGCTATTCTAGAGCGTGTACGACGCACTCGTATCTATAAAGTATAAGGTGGGGTTGCTATACCATATGCTACTCACCAGATTTAACAGGCAATTTATGTCTAGGCCGGGTACTTTTTATACAACGTGTCGGGAGACATACAAGCATACGTCCCACTTGATGTAAAGCGGTTATCTTAGCATATGAACGTTTGCAACACATTAAGTATGCCATACTCGATGCCACCTCTGCTCCTAATACAGCAATTATTAAGAGCTTACTGGTGACCTCACTACTCGCAGGAACAAAACAACCCTTCATGGTGTTGTTATTTGTCTGCGGTTTTCTGTAAGGTGGAAGTACTTTACTAAACGCACTGCATTGTCTTAAAAATAGCCAGATCAAGACAGACAGACATGTTCATGCACACAAATGTTTTTCCTGTGTGGGAATTGAGCCAACGAGCATTGGATTCAAAGTAGCTTTACTAACCAACCACTACATCATCATGCTCGTTAAAATGCGGTTGGCATTTCTATAAATCAATCAGACTCTTGAATAGGTCAGGTACAAATAATGCCAGTGTGGTAAAAATGACAAAACAGATATAGGATGCGTAAGTGATACTGGTAATCTACCAGATTGATCGTGTTTAATCAGAAGGTGTTTTCCGAAGTTCTAGGAATCTGTCTCGCACTGATTGAAAAAACAGATACAAGTGGCGTCCTTTAGTAGAAGTTTATCATCTTTTTTGCAATTCAGACAGCAAAGTTTCAAGTACGCAAAATTGGTGGCATAATGCTTATAAATCGTATTCGCAATGATGTTAGAAACAGAGTTGATCTGAAATAGAGTGTCAATGTTAAAATAAGAAGAGATCACCTATGCTCCGTTGGTTCGGATATGTAGAAAAAATGCAGAAAGAAATAATTAAGAAACAGATATACGAAAGTAGAAGGATGTAGGAGCCGAGGGAGGACTTGCCTTTTTTTTGTGACGCGGGGAAAATGCGTTACGCACACCACCGGAGCCTGGATGGCCTCCGGTAGTAGTGTGGGACTCCCCGTCGGCTGCCCGACGGGGAGTCCCACCCACCCACTAAACAACCCCGCGAATTGCCATCGGCCGCGTTGGTGTGGTGCCCCGGATCTGTCAGCAACAGGGCACAAGGGAGGACTTGCCTACCATGGCCAAATCGTGTTTTATCAGAAGGTGATGTCAGGAACCGGCGAGCGTGCATGAGAAGAACAATGAATGTTTAAGAAGCGAATGAGGTGTGTAAGGATCGAGTCATGTGGCGATCGGTTCTCTCTGCCTACCACACAAGGGATTTGGCATGAAGTTATAGATGGATAGAGTAAATTGACATCGTTAAACTTGACACCGATAAAAACAAAACAACGATATGCATATATATTCACTTACAATTGACATCTTGTTATATTGTTTTTTACATTAACTAGGCATTTATAAACGGACAATAAAACTTGATATTTAAACCAAACGTTGAATTCATGAATGAGTGGCACCTATGAAATATTAAACAGCTCATTAATAAAGCTGGTTATGCAGACTGCGCGTAGGCGGCATTGCGCGTCACTCTGATGAAACCATAGACTACGACCAGAAATTACAGAACTGGCCCTAGAGCGTTGTCATATTAAGAAGCGATCATAGAAAATTCGCGCGAATTGTGTTGTTGTATTGTCGTTTCAATCCGCAATCAAGCATACAGATGTCGAATGGTCCTAATTATATTCGCGCGATGTAACTTGAATGTTTGATTAACAGTTCGGATAAATTCAAGTCGTAAGAATACGCGACCAATTATAGGTGCACATGTGTGTTGGCTCGCGGCGTAAACAATCACTCCACTTGACGAACTCGGTGGCGCAGTGGTGAAACGCGTTGTTACGCTACTTTGACACCAACGCTCGTGGGTTCGATTCCCACACAGTACAAACATTTGTGTGCATGAACATGTCTGTTTGTCTTGGTCTGGGTATTTTCTATGTATAATAAGTATGTATTTACAAAAAAAAATGTATTTACGTATGTTTATCAGTTGTCTAGTACCCATAACACAAGCTTCGCTTACATTGGGGCTAGATGGCGCTGGGTCATTTGTCCGACAATATTTATTTATTTACTTTTTCCCTATAGGGTTATCGGAGATCCATAAAATATGTTAGCGCAAAATTTCCCGAAAGTAAAATTACGCGGTTCTGACACCCATCGCGGATACCGAAGCAATGCGGCGCCGCATCATCGCACTCCCGCGATCATGCGGTGCGCCATGTTTTAGGACAGGGTTGCACAATCTTTTTGTATTGAAAGTACACCTACCAAATCAACAATCAAACAACGCAAGCAAGAGATGCGATGCCAGATGACAAAGATCGGTGGTATCCTAAAACATTGTTCCGCGAAGTATGTACCGCGGCACACTGGTGTACCGTGGACATAAGCTGGTGTGCCGATGGTGCGGGAAAATAAAACATATAAATTCCCAAACCCACAGGTGTCGATTTAATTTTAATACTTTAGTTAGGATAATTTATATTAGTAATTTTTATATTTTTTTATTATGTTACAAATACAAAAACTCGGCGAGCGTGGTTCGAATTTGGTCGGATTTTTTATACAACGCAGATTAGCAAGCATATAGTCTGCCTGATCGAAGGCTATTGCTAGCCTGTGGATAATTGATGGACAATAATGATGTTGTAGCGAATTGTTAAAGTCTCCTGACATTTCAAAAATCCCGAGTTGTTACCTGACCCTAATATTATCGATACATGTTAACTACCGAATTATATTTTTTGAAACAGTAATATTAAACTACATAGCTAAGCCACTAAATACATTATGCTTAGTGGTGATCCATCAATGTATGAGTACAATTTCTCTTGTAGCTAAGCGATTGATCGATCGGCTTGGACACCAATAATTAGGAGAGATCTCTGTTACTTCAGCGCTATATTCATATAGCCATAGTATGAATATTCTATACACTTGATAGTCTAAAATCATGTAATAAATATATGATGTTGAAATATGGTATATATACAGGACTAGCTGCAGCCCGCGACTTAGTCCATTGGTAGCCCGTGTGAACCGCTTTTCAGAAAGAAAGAAAGGAAAACCATTTAGTTGTACACAACACTAAACAGCAATATATACATAGCTAGTGTCATAAAGTCGGATAGAAGAACAGCATGCTTGTGACAAACTAACATAAACACAGCAAAACATATATACAAAACTTAGCATAAACACAGCAAACAGTGTTGTACGATGTAACAAAATGGTCTAGACTCAGTATGTTGTCGAAGCCTGTGTAGCAGCCCCGCCACTGATTATTTTCTTACTTTCTTTATTTTTCCTCAGCTTCTAAGGGTTATATTGAGATGTCGAATAGCCTTCCTCTAGAATTGGGCTATCAAATTCATAGATAAGTTTTCAAATTCTACTGGTAGTTCCAGAGATTAAACTCTTCCGCTTTATATATCAGTATATATTTTCAAACGACTTCAAAAAGAATTCGACTCTTTTTTGTATATCTCTGTCAATTGTAAACAGATTTTTAAATAATTACTACATTCCGGCATTATTTTGCAAAGTTAAATTTACTGGCAATTTGATCTATACTGCTTAGTGTGTTTCCGATACCAATTCGTTTATGCCAATTAGTACCGGCCGGTACCCACGTACTACCGTCAAGATGATAGTGCATTGTACTCCCATTAATATAGAGAAGGAATGGGATATGATGATAATAATAGTAATTCATAGGTTTCTTTGGTAATTGTTAATACATAAAATACATTTTTAATATGTATAATAATATGAAAAATCGATACTGTGTCTCTACAATTTTATTTCTCTATATATCAGACAACTTTCCGCTTTATATACAGAATTACGAACTTCGAAATTAGTGCCATGTAACTAATTTAAAAGTTCTTATTTATCAAATCACATAAAAATTATTAAGGGGTTAAGAAAACTGAAGAATAGTGTAAGCCGTATTTGAATATTTATAACTTTTTGTAATATATCAACATAATTTTTAATTAAAATATCACCATAGACAATCCATTCTTTGTGTTTTATAATGTCAAATATTATATAGAAATACAATCTACAATATTTCAATTCTAATTAAAGTAATCAAAAGTACATACCAAACTAACGTAAATAAAAATAATAAAAATTAGTCTCTCAGTAATTCCAAATAAAGTAAACAGCAATATTAAATCAATATAAATTAAAAAAAATACAAAGTCAGTCTTTGTAATTCTAATTAAAGAAATTAACAATATCATTGTTTTGATATGGCTAATTTCTTTAATTAGAATTACAAAGACTGATTATGTCTTTTTTAAGTAAAATTTTGTATTTTTAAAGTAACCTCTACCTCTACCGTTTATACGGAGTCGATAGATGCAGGTGACACAGGATGAGACGAGTAGTGCTCTAGAGGGAGGCATATGTTCAGCAGTGGACGAATACGATAATAATAAATAATATATGATGATGATGATGAATTAATATACTGAGAGATAACGGTAAGGATATTTATTTCTTTGAACCCTGAGACCATGTGTCATTGTCTTGTTCAAATTTAAGTAGCACCAGTATAATTAGAAATAGTTATTCTATTATTAATATAACTTTCGTTTAGTCTAAGTCTAAACTTGCCACTGGTTTCTTCTTAATATTTCCAAATAAAACTAACAGCGGAAACCATAAAACAACTCGCAACTTAATACATTGGTTAACCTAAATACCAGTATACCAGTAGGCTAATTTACACATACTAATTGTTAGATCTGCGTGAGTGAGCCCGCGTGGGCGAGTGAGTCAAACCACCATCGATCATCGCCGGATGAAATGCCTGGTAGAATTGTGATGGCCTAATTACTAGTAACACATCGTAACCTTGAGATTGCGCTTGGATAGGGTAGGCAGGGAATTTTGACGAGCTCGGTGGCGCAGTGGTTAGTATGAATGTTAAAGAAGCGAGTGAGGTGTGTAGGTACGGACCACGTCTTATAGGCCCTCGGTCCTTTCTGCCTACCGCGTAAGGGACCTGGCTGAAGATATTATTTTTATATATTATTATTATTTGATATTTCTCATATCACAGGTTTTAATCCCGGTCATTTGATAGGCGTGCGCGGGGATATGGATCCAACGCGTAGAGGCTTCTTTGAGAAGATTCAAGTTATGTTGTACACCCACCGAGACCCGCTCCTAAGAATATTGATGGAGCAATATATACATGAGCGAGTCACGGCAGGTACTGGGACTAAATGTATAGGAAATTATTGGTATATTTTAATGAGGCCTGGAGGGATTATCGGTACTGGGCTATTACAGAAGAGCGACGGACACCTGCCATAACTATCACATCTGATTGTCATATTCGGCAGATGGCGGCTCGCCACTCACTGGATGGACCCTAGAAATGCCAGAGAAAGTCGGCCGTGGGCAACACCACCGGTGTGAGTGACTCAGGGGAGTCGGGAGGTATGCTGCGCTTTCTCCGATACCCGGCGTTATGCCCTTTAGCACTTCTACCCCTGGATAATATCACTTGATAGAGCAAGATGGCAAGCCAGAGCTGAGAGTTCAACCCGCAGTGGGTTATTATTATTATTCATATATATTGTCCACTTGATGTAATATGGCTCAAACCTCCAAGAATTAATTTTATTTACCGCAGGTGTAGCAGCCCTATTCCCTTGTCGCGATGTTTTAATGCGCCTCACCTCTTTTTTCCCCATAGCCCCGTTTGTTAATTAGGAGGGTTCACCACGTGCATGTGAAGTAAGCTTGGACTATAAAAATGACAGTAGGGCTCAGATAATAAGAACGCTCGTGGCGATTGTCGATGGTGGACTGAGCTCGGAGTATTTGAACTGATCACAGTTATGACGCGAGGCAACTAACTTGAGGTATCCATTTTTTTCTGTGATCGAGGAATAGACCCCGTTAACTAGCAAACGATCCTCTACCAAAGACAATCTAGGGCTAAGAACAGGACAGAAAAATGCGGCGCAATAACAAGTCCTTACAGTCGTTGCGTTCCTACAAGTGAGTAAAATCACAAAGAAACCTTTAGTCTCTGACAAATTACCAAAGCCACCTAGCCCCGAAGTAAACAAAACTTATGTTATGGGTGATAGACATACGTAAATGCATTTTTTTGTTAATACATACTTATGATACATAGAAAGCACCCAGACCAAGACAAACAGACATGTTCATGCACAATGCAAAATGTTTGTTCTGTGTAGGAATCGAACACACGAGCGTCGGTGTCAACGTAGCGTTAATAACCACTACGCCACCGATCTCGTTAATTGATGTTAACTGTTTAAGCAACAGGGTTGACTGTGAGCGAGGTATAATCTTTGTAAGTTGCAATAACCCCTTCACATCAAGTGGGCTCCATACTAGTTTGCTAGCCTACATGGTATAAAAACGACAGTATCCACTTCCGCTGTTGACACGAATCCGGAAGCCTTCTAGTGAGAGTGAAATCTAGAAATCCAAGTGCTGTTTTAAGTTTAGTGATTGGAAAAACATAAGCCAAATCAATATAGCAGGTAATAAATTAGCCCGCATGCGTAGCGGAAAAAAGCTACATTTTCAGTTTAAAAGATTCTTTACATTTTGAGACGGAAAAGCAACAAGATATGCATTTCACAAAACGTAACAAAAATAACAGACAAAAGGTAAAAAGGGAACACGGTAGAAATTGGATATATTTGGTCAGCCTAGCAGGAAAGCGACGAGCGACGCCGCAGCGCTGGCTCTGTCACAGAGCCTTCGCTAGTTTATTTAAAAAAGATTTTACTACTCTATGGCAATATTTTTCCGTTAATATGAACTTCAGTAAGCTTAGAAAAGTAAAGCCCGTATTCCATTTCTCGGACATCGACTAAATTCGAAGAACCGGAAAGTTGCTTTTTCTTCGATCAATCTGTAAGTACTGGATCTGAGATTGGAAGCTAGTGAGTATATCTTAAAAGCGTGTTATAAATATCAGTTAATAATATTTTTTTTCCGATTTCAAATAAGAGTTTATAATTGAATTTTATGGCTTTTGGCTTGTCTAATTCTGAACTGATTAAAAAAACCCCTCTTTCCTAGCGTTAAGTTACCTAGTGTTTATAGTTAGTCAGTTTTTGCCCTTTTAAAAAATTGTATTTACTATTTATAATAAGTTCAATTTCTACAATCGTACGCCCCGCCTGTCGTGGATCTGTAGCCTATGAACCCTCGTAGCACAAAAAGCATCAATAGCGCATTCCCACGCCGCTAATACAGTAACATATTATCTCTCAGGTCTCTATCAGTGAGTCGTAATGCCGAAATGTTTAAGCCCCATGATCTTACCTAAAGAAAGGTCTGGTTTTCCCTATTGGTTGTGGAGATCTGAATGCAGCTTGTGCCATTCTATCTATAACTTCACGCCAAATCCCTTGCGGGGTAGGCAGAGAGAACCGAGCGCCACATGAGTCGATCCTTACATATCTCACTCGCTTCTTTAACATTCATTGCTCTTCTCATGCACGCTCACCAGTTTCTAGGGCTCCTGACATCCCCTTCTAATAGAACACGACCAATTTGGTCATGGAAGATAAGTCTTGGCCTTCGTCGGCTCCTTCATCCTTCCACTTTTGCATTGTATATCTGTTTCGTCATTCTTTCACCCTGCATTCTTTCTACATGTCCAAACCAACGGAGCATGCCTCTTCTTATTTTAATACTGACATTCTCTCTCAGACCAACTCTGTTTCTAACATTTATGTCAAAATCAGTATATTTGCCAAATCCTAAGGCTGAGGTAGAGGACCCCGCAAACCCTAATATATTAGGAAACGGAATAACGCTAGGAAGAAGAATAGTTGTAAATCCGAAGGTGGTGTTCGATTGCATGTCATCAAAATATGTAGAAGTGGAAAATTTGATTCGTATCACAGCGGCATGTTAATGACTCACTGTCATTTTTAGGGTTCCGTACCCAAAGGGTAAAACGGAACCCTAACTAAGGCTCCGCTGTCCGTCCGTCCGTCCGTCCGTCCGTCTGTCACCAGGCTGTATCTCTTGAACTGTTATAGTTAGACAGTTAAAATTTTCAGAGATGATGTATTTCTGTTCCCGCTATAACAACAAATACTAAAAAATAGAATATAATAAATATTTAAGGGGGCTCCCATACAATAAACGTGATTTTTTTGCTCATTTTTGCTCGATATTGATAACGGTAACAGATAGATGCTTGAAATATTCACAGAATATTTAGTTATATATTCACTTTAAGAATAAATAATTAAAATAAAATAAAACAAATATTTAAGGGGGGCCCCATACAACAAATGTGTTTTTTTTTGCCGTTTTTATAGATAATGGTACGGAACCCTTCGTGCGCGAGTCCGACTCGCACTTGGCCGATTTTTCTATACTTTTCCAAAGCCACGTTTTAGATATTCCACTGTTATTTTTGTTTAATTTTAACACAACAATCGCGACAATAGCCAATTATATTATGATCATTCAAATCAAAAGGGCCGGTATTCGCTTCCGCTGATTTCAAATTTTTGTACGAAAGTAATTTAGGTCGTATATACCTGTCGCGATAAGGTCCCTTTTGATTTGCACACCCACGTATAACACGGTTAATATAACGATACAATAGACGTTGAAAAAACACGTCCGCAACTTTGTCAAAGTTGAACAAAGCGTGCAGCAGTTCGTGGTCACTTCCATCCACCGGCCGCGTAATGACCAACTCTCGCTTGTGACAATTTATGTTATGCGGCTTTGACCCTTATTTACACGTAATAAAGTCGTGCTGAGGCTCTTTGTTAACTGCCCGTGTCCGTATTCTGCAAACAATAGGCAAGGCTCAATAGCCGCTTACCGTTGTTAAAATATTTTTCGCCTCCTGGGAGCAAAGTTGATTGGATGCAACGCTCGTAAGCGAGATAACGCAGAGTTACTGTTTACGATGGTGTTAATAGGGGCGCGTGTGTTAAGGCTGGGATCAGACGTGATGGTCAAATCACAAAATATTGCTCCGCGAGACTATAAGTCTTTATTACCCGTCTTAATAAATAACTTATCCGAGGAGACTGTTCAGAAAACCGATGATAACCAAATCGGGGGATATAGTTTGGTATGTAACTACATATTTATCGTTTACAAAGAGTATCATGCGCCATTTTGAGATAATTTCACTGCATCGTATAATCCTTTTAGTACAACTTCGTTCTTTTTACCCGTTACCTGTCGCAGCGTACACTTCCGTGAATTATTCAGCGTATGCCCAAGAACTCGAGAAATGTTGGTAGTCTGCAAGTATTATTTTAAATTTAGGTGAATTGAATAAAAGTGTGATTATCTAAAGATAAAGATAAAAATCATTTATTTGCCATTAGGCCCTTAGACATGTCTTACATTCTTTAAATTAGATCATATTGTATTTTAATAATGTTCAAATTTTTTTTTAATTTTAAATGTCTTTTTTTTAATCAGCCAGCATTTCGAAAATGACCATTGGCGAAGAAGAAATGCCAAATAAACTTGCCAATATGGATCTTTTTTTTTCATCGTTAATATATAATATCGTTCGTATAATATCGTTAATATATAATGTGTATATTATATAACTTAATGAAAGAGCAGGCGCACGGATGGCCCTGCTTTAAGGCCATCAGTTAAATCAGTATGCAGCATAGTTGTATGTATATAATAGACAGCAGAATGATGATAAAATCGACTGGAATGTTGTTGGAAGCAAAGTGAGGGTTCTGAAATGGTAGGAAATATGCAAATCACATTTTCTTACTTTATAATATCGTAGAGAATTTGACAAGCTCGGTGGCGCAGTCGTAAATGACCCGACTTTGGCGCCAACGCTCGTAGGTTCAATTCCCACATAGGGCAAACATTTGTGTGCATGAACATGTCTGTTTGTCTTGGTCTGGATGTTTTAAGAGAGGCAGGGCGCATCAAAGTAGCCCGTCTGGGGAAGTACCTCCACCTCACAGAAAACCGCAGCCAAATAACAACTCCCTAGAGAGTTTTTGTGTTCCTGCGTGAGAGTGAGGACATCAGTAAGCTAAGGAGTTGCTGTAGCAGCAGAGAAGGCATCGCGCAAGTGATATGTAATGTATGACAAACGTTCATAGGCTACGGTAACTGTTTTATATCAAGTGGGTCATATGCTTGTATGCCTTCCGATGTTGTATAAAAAAAAAGAGAAGCGTCTGACTCTAGACCAGGTTTTCTGCGGACTTGTGAACCTTGAGAAAGCATTTAACGGGTTGTGCGAAAGGGTGCAAAATTTCCCTCCTCCTACCCCGCAAAGCATTTGGTGTGAAGTTATAGATAGATAGACATAAGGTGAGTACATGAATGTTACAGGCAGCCAGTGTCGCGTACGCGAGACAAGCACACCGTTAAAGCATTAAGTCACGTTGAATATGCCACGTGCAGCGTTTCATGGACAAATTAATTGCTTTTTAATGTCGAAATTCTGAATTCAAGTTTAACTTTCAACTTGATACGTCAATAAAATCCGGCTGAACTCCGCAAGTCTCTCAATGACTAACCTGCGGCGCATTCTAATTTTACTTCTTGACACATTGTGCAAATGTACGAACTGTTCTTAATAGTTATAATTCTAGAGATATCTACATCTCCTTCTGTAAGCAGAAATGATACTCATAGTGGAGACTGAATAAAAGTTATTTAAATTCATACTAACTTAGTATAGTTAATAGATTCAGGCGTTACTTTGCGAATGTCAAATTTACATGCAATTTGATCTAACCTTGGTGACGGAAGCACACAAAGCAGGTTAGATCAAATTGCATGTAACTTAGTGTACTCAAAGTTACCCATTTCATACATACATAACATATCATCAAGCCTGTCTCACTTGGGGTAGGCAGAGACTAAGTACCGCCAGGTGCACCGATCCAAGCACACCTCTCTCGCTTCCTCCAAAGTCATCATCCTTTTCACGCACGTTCGTCGGTTTTGGGTGCTTTTGATTTGACCCTTTTTCAACATATCACTAATTTGATCTATATGTGCGTCAAAAGCGGCACTCTTGCCGGACACACTTCTTAAAGGAATTCTTTGGGTAAACTTCAACAGGGAACTTATTGCACAACCTTAGAGTTTTCGGAAGAAAACGTCTTTAGAACCGTTGCGGTTCCATTGTGTGAGTATGTTGTCGCACGATTAATAAAATATGGACATCGATGTTAGGAGTCACAACATTTTATATTGTTCACACTGTGATGACAAAGAAGGCAAAAAAGCTATTTCCCTTCCACGGCTATTTCTTAGTAAAAAAAATAACGATGTATTTTTTGTATAGAAGAATCTTCTTTATCGAATTCATGAAAATCTTTATAGATGTCAAGGTCAAGGTATTATTACATATGTATATTATTAATGTTTCAAATTTCATTTATTTCTGATCAAATATTTGGACATTACCTTAACACTCATAATGTATGCTTTGACAAAGGAAATCCCAAGTCTGATATTGACGATAATTATTAAATAACAGGATATTCCAACATAATATGAACAATTGGTTTTAATTGTCACTGTCTTTGTCACGTTACGCTGCAATTATACGCAATTTTTTAATGTTTCAAATTTCATTTATTTCTGATGAAATATTTGGACATTACCTTAATTAACACTCATAATGTATGCTTTGACAAAGGAAATCCCAAGTCTGATATTGACGATAATTATTAAATAACAGGATATTCCAACATAATATGAACAATTGGTTTTAATTGTCACTGTCTTTGTCACGTTACGCTGCAATTATACGCAATTTTTTAATGTTTCAAATTTCATTTATTTCTGATGAAATATTTGGACATTACCTTAATTAACACTCATAATGTATGCTTTGACAAAGGAAATCCCAAGTCTGATATTGACGATAATTATTAAATAACAGGATATTCCAACATAATATGAACAATTGGTTTTAATTGTCACTGTCTTTGTCACGTTACGCTGCAATTATACGCAATTTTTTAATGTTTCAAATTTCATTTATTTCTGATGAAATATTTGGACATTACCTTAATTAACACTCATAATGTATGCTTTGACAAATGAAATCCCAAGTCTGATATTGACGATAATTACTAAATAACAGGATATTACAACGGTATTATGAACAATTGGTTTTATTTGTCACAGGCTTTGTCACGTTATGCTGCAATTCAAAATTAAAGTACATAATTGTAAACATTAATTTTCCACTACGAAAAATACTCAAATTCTCTAAAATTATGCCATCTTTTAAGATTTTCGAAAAATTATGAAAAATTTAATTTGTCCTATACAAAAATATTTTTACTAAGATGTAGTTTTGGTTAGGAAATATATTTTATTTATTGGTAAATGTACCTCTATTTTATAACGTGATCACTGTGCATTGTTGCGAGCAATGCGTTGTAGAAGGAAACTGTTGGCATCATGTCGAACAACTCCTAGAATACAACCCAAGTGGTAGAGCACATAAAGGGAGACAAAGTCTCCTGAAACTTAAGGGCACAATACCGTGTGTAAGATCAAGGTTGCTGACTGATTATTCTCATAGCTCGTGCTTGCGGAAGTTTTAATTATACAGGAATTACTATGCGCGCTGCCGCCACCTTTGTACTTGCTTGATATGTACGCTAGTTCGCATGAACTAATCGTAGGAGGGAACACAAAAAGGAGACGAAGCATCAAATCGTTTTCCCGCTTAATTACCGAAACTAACCCTTTTTAGTGCAAGTAGTTACAGTCTCATAATACTATCGAAATTACTCACTCTGTTTTTACGACTACAGACAGACGTGGCCCAGTTTCTCAAGCTTTTAAGTTAATTATTATTACTTTTTACCCTACTTTAAAAAGGAGATCGTAAATTTAACTAAGTAGTATTTTTGTGTGTCTGTTACCAAGTTATTTTCGCAGAACGTGAACTAATTTTGTTTTTATTTTGAGAAAGCATGTATATGAGCTTATGTAAATAAATAGATTATTTACATGGACAATTGAGCTTCTCTCGGGGTTTTTTTAATTTATGTGTAAAAGTACGTTTCTTTTCAGATAAGACTAGATAAGTTCCGTGTAAGTTTTGTGAAATTACTACTTCATTAAAATTTGGAAGTTGGTTTTCATAGTTTTTAACCATGTAATTATGAAAGGTATCTTATCTAATTTGACAAATATATATTTTGAATACACCGTACTAGAGCCGATACCAGAACTCGTAAATGTTCTTTCCAAAAAGGACCTTTCAAATCACAACGTTGAATAGGAGACAGATTAACTAAATTGTACTAACTATTCAAGATGCCTTTGTAGAAGCCACAGATACCGGCTTCGTCCACTTTGGTAACTAAGCTTACGTAACCAGTTACAATTGAAGATTTTTCTTTCGCTGTTTGGTAACTAGTTGTGAGAGAAGAATTATGTTTCCACTTTTATAACTTTTTGATAGTTATGAACGTGGATCTTCAGAACGTGATCAGACAACGTTCGGTTCTGGCGCTTCGCCGGCCGCTGCCGCGGCACGCTCGCTTCGCTCGCTCGGCTCGCGCGCTGTAGGGTCGCAGTTCTACCTAACACTCCTCCTCGCTACGCTCGTCGTCGTACCTATTATTAAATGGCATGGGAAATATTTTCGGACACAAAACACTTACATCACATAAAACACTTTATTATTTCGATGTTATTTTCTTTGAAGAAAAAAAAAAACTTGGCTTACAAAAATGGAAAGAATTTTAATCTACCAAAGTGGAAAAATAATTCTTCTGTCACAACTAGTTACCAAATAGCGAAAGAAAAATCTTCTATTGTAACTGGTTACGAAATTTTAGTTACCAAAGTGGACGAAACGCAGATACCTAAGTGGACCATCATATTTTTATCATTTCTTTTCTTAAACATTTCAGGTGATACTAATACAGAATTAAATTTTATTGTTATACTCTTTTATACAGAATAAAATTTGCGATTTTCTAAAATGTGTTAACTTCACGAATATCTATTATTTTATACCATATAAATATATAAAATAAGACGGCGGCGGCACGACAACTGCTCCGCTCCAACTTTTGCCGCTTACGTTTGTTACCGGCTTTAACCGCGTAATTTTGTTTCCGGATCTTGCCATACACGTTATCTTACGACTTTTGCCGTGTAATTTTGTCTGCGTATCTTGCCACGCGTGCTGTCTACCGTTTCTTGCCGCGTAGGTCGTAAGCTTTTGCCTCGCGTACTTGCTGCCGGTATGAAATTGTTTTCGAAACGAGACCGCAAACGACAATACTAGGTAATAATTATACAGATTAGCGTATCGGCCATATTGCCCCGATATTTGCTTGCTAACCATTTGATAAAATAATCTAATGTACAGTGCTGTACATGTACACCACCCTTAATATCATATTACGCATGTACATATACGATGTTTCAGAATAATGGCTTTCATGCTAAAACTTAAAAGCTTTTGTGGGTAATCGTGCCGTTAATTATTACATATAGCCGTTATGGGCAAATTTTATTCAGTCGTCGACCTTGCTTTTAAAAATATCTGATTTTCAACATAAGGGTTATTTTTGTATACTGCTAAGGTGACAAGCCGTAAGTACGCCATGGACGTAATAATTGTAGCCTGTAGTCATTGCTTCGTCGTTATCGTGCCGGTGCGTGGGCAGCAACACCGTCAAATATTTACACTGTCACACTTTGTTGCGGAATAGGTATCTGTGACTTGATATATTATGCTCTGATGCGCTTATTCGCAGTAACATTTTAAAAATATATTTGGCTGAGGTTTCTATGGGCCATGGAAGGCCATAAAGAAAATAACTTAGAATGCGCAGCTCTTATTGGATAGTCCATGGATCAACATGGCATCACCTATCAGCTTATTAGTGGAAATATACTCCCATTAATCAGTAGGCTCGAAGCGCTAAGACCTAGACACTAAAACACAACGTTTTTGTGAGCGTGGGGTGCCTCCATGCTCAGTCAAGTGGTTTAATGGTTTGTATTACCGTGACTAGACGAGCTTTCTTTTAAAATTTTCCTAAAAGCCTCGTGAGTACTTAGATACAAGGTACACTTTATGATAAAGTATATGTATCTGTGATTGTTGCCTTTCTACTGTAGTCAGGATTACGTGCTATCGGCTACTTGCAGCAAGTAATATGTGATTCAGAACGTCAAAGGCATGTCCCCTGTATTTATTATTTTATTTTAACCTGATTAATGCCATATATTGGTGAAAAGAGAGGTGTAATGACCTATCTAATTATTGTTGAGCGTTTAGTGCATTATCTCCAATATTATTATGTTTCTTCATCATACAACAGTTAAAGTAAAAAAATACTTAGACAAAGAAAGAAAATGTATTTGCTTCAAATATTGGAATATTGACGTTGTAAATAAATACTAGTTTCACAATAATTCGCCTGAATCTAACATGAAAATTTATTTAAGCCCATCAAATTACATTACTATATTACATTTAATTACTTAAACAATCAGTATATCATTAATTATAATTTATCATTTAAAAATTCTGATATACTATAGTGACACTTATTTAGAAGTAGTTTTCTTAACTGTGATTTTGAAGACTGGCAAGGGTAAGTCTACTATGTTATTTGGTAATTTGTTAAATATTTGAATGGCCATCGGATAACAACTCCTATGGTATAATGTTGTAGACATATTAGGCAATATTATAGTTTATTTGGATATCTTCCTTCGGTAGTTACAAAGCATACTTTTTTATCGAAAAGTTGGATGCGAGTCTTTACCAATTGACACATGTCATAAATATATATGCACGGAAATTACAGCAGATTTAACTTTTTAAAATATGGTTTACAACTTGTTTTAGGAGATAGGTTACATATGGACTGTTTCCGTGCTATATAGACTCTATCCTTATCTGATGAATTGACCTATACTACTCGTATTATACCATATCGAAGATTAGAAGCTACATATCCATTATGCTAACAAAGCTGTTTTTGGGTTTGTGATTTTTAAGAGAGATAGGGTTCTTCCCCATACGTGCTGCTTTGATGCGACCAAAGCATCTGGGGAAGAACCTCCACCTCATAGAAAACCGCAGCTAAATAACAAATCTCTGGGAGGGTGGTTGTGTTCCTGCGTTTAAGTGAGGTCTCCAGTAAGCTCCTAAGGAGTTGCTGTGTTAGTAGCAGAGGCGTTTGCAAGCGTTTATAGACTATAGTAACTGCTTTACATCAAGTGAGCCGTTTATTTGTATGCCTCCCGACACTGTATAAAAAAGTTATCAAATATGCAATAATTTACAATCATAAAATACAGGGGTCTCGGTGATCCATGACCATGGAAGTGTAAAAAAAGACCATGGTTAAAGAATAAATAGGGGTTAAAATATATATATATATATATTTTATTGACAAATTACACAGCGCCATCTATCTCCACAGTAAGTGCTATGGGTGCTAGAAAACTGATAAACATACTTACGTATGTTTATCACGTTTTTTTTAAATACATGTTTATTACATATAATACATTATTACATATAGAAAATTGTAAATACAAAGTACCGATTTTTCATATATACTTATTATATATGTTAACAATGAATTTACTGTATTAACAATTTCAAAAGAAACCTATGAATTATCTTCACAATAGTCCATTCCTTCTCTAGATTATTGGGGGGACGACGCAATATCATCTGTAGTGTCAAACCAACCTTAACCTACACCTGGTGCACCTTCCAAATTATAACCGAGGCACTGGCAAAAGAGAAATAGAGCGCACCACGCAGCCCGATTGGGGAATTACGCGTCTCAATGAAAATCACAGTCGAATAATCAGGAAAAAAAGTATATATGCTTCCCGACTTTGAATGAAAAAAACTTATTTATAAAAGACTATAAACTCAGTGAAGTCGTAACTTAACCACATTTACACATTTATATAGGGGCGATATGACACTGATCTCTTATCTATACAGATAAATAAAATTGGAGTGTCTGTTTGTAATATTAAAATAACCGCTTTTTACTAAATGCATATGGATATATACACGGTACATATACCAAAATGAATATTTTTACATTTGTCTGTCTGTCTGTTTGTTTCGGCTAATCTCTGAAACGGCTGGACCGATTTTGACGGGACTTTCACTGGTAGGTGAACTGGTACGACTGTTCAGAGCACAATATAGGGTACCGCGCGGACGAAGTCGCGGACACAGCTAGTTTAATATATATATATATTTTAATCTCGCAGAAACGACCGCAGCAGCCGAGACAGAGACGACCGGAGCAGCAGTGGCAGCGACGGTAATGCGTGGATGCCGGCCTGCACTAATTGGCATGAACTAATCGGTAGCGGAAATACAGAAAGTAGTTTAGATCAAATTGCCTATAAATTTGACTTTCGCAAAATAACGCCTGAATCTATTAAAACTATTAAACTATTTAAAAATCTGTTTACAATTGACACAAATATATAAATTTACTTATCATACGTATATTGTATATATATACAATGCAAAAGTGGAAGGATGTAGGAGCCGGGGAAGGCCAAGACTTACCTACCATGACCAAATTGGTCATGTTCTATCAGAAGGTGATGTCAGGAGCCCTAGAAACCGGCGTGCGTGCATGAGAAGAGCAATGAATGTTAAAGAAGCGAGTGAGATATGTAAGGATCGAGTCACGTGGTGCTCGGTTCTCTCTGCCTACCCCGCAAGGGATTTGGCGTGAAGTTATAGATAGATAGATACGTATATTGTATGACACAACTCTTAATAAGCGAAGTCCGACTCGCACTTGACTACTTTATACTTTTACAGGTACTGTCGGGTGACAAATAATTAAGCGGCCAGCCTGATATTTATTAACTTATAAATTAATAACAAACACACTCGCAGAAACTCATCAATACTCCAGAGAGTTTTTATAATGCCTGCGGTGTACAAACTTGTATTATATTGACGTAATATGATAATGCGGCTTACTAATCTGCATTTTCTTAAATATCATTGAGTAGTTCCGTGCTGCCAGATGGCTTAGCGATTAGTGACCATGGATTCTGCGAGACTATCCGGCAACGTACGCATGCAAATTATTTCTTTTATACAACTTTGTGATACAATCAAAAATAACAACAATTTAAGTAGATACACTTATAATGAGTGAACAGCCTTGTAAGAAATGATGATCCATGTGAAAAAGTGAACCTTTTCGAGTTACAGTATTTTTAAGTTTTTTCTCAAAGAAATCCTGTAAGGCAATTTGAATTTTTTTTTAATAGCTTTACTATGATTATGTTCTTGATATCGAATCAACATTGTAAAATGTATATTATCAACTTCTACATCCAGTGGCCCAATATTAAAAAAACAAAATAAAAAGTGGCAATAAAATATAAGCAAAAACCCCTTCTATTAATAAAGTAGGTAAAAAAAAATGAGCGCCATAAGATATGGTCATTACACACCTCACTCACGTCTTCAACAATCTACTTCTTTTCATGCTTTCATGTACGCTCGGTCGCCGGTTCCTATTGCTCCTGGCTAAATACCAGCGTTCGACAGTCCGTAGACATCAAAGGTACTCTTCGAAGCACTGAAACCGTGTTAAGCCTCTTCGAAAGTTGTAGAAAATTATTGCACGTACATTTTACTTAGTGAGATTAATGTTCTTACGTGACAGATTCAAAACAGTGCTGCGACTAAACAATAGCCTTATTATTTTGAGAATCTGAATTTTGTATTTATAAAAACAAATTTGAATATTCAACATTGCCAAATTCTAAATTAAAAGACAAAACTTAAAAGGCATGCAAGGTACGTAAATGTCTCATCTTGGATTTGAAATCCATCGATACGACATTTTGAAGTTGGTTAAATTCGATCTCCAAATTAATCTCAAACATTCTATCTGTGAATTTTTTCTCACTGGCAACACCTAATATCAAAATATATCATAGTATTTCTGTATACAAATAATTTCTTACCAATTAGTTGACTATAAATTCGGATTATTTGTGACAGTAATAAGAATTAACCTTTTAACAAAGTGTATTCAGTTCCAAAGGTTAATAAAATAGATGTATTTAAAAAGGTATTCATAAAGAAACCGTGAGAGAGTTCCGTAGTAACGGAAGTACACCCACTCATAATCGATTGTCAATAAAATATTAGTACTTAAGCACGAGTTCATAATGACAAGTATGTTATAAATTGGCTGTGATTATGTAAACAGACAAACTTCGAAACGCGGGAAAGTTAAAACTGTCTTCTTCTTCTTAGCATTATCTCGTTTCCGAATTCATTAGGATTGGCAGCGTCCTCTGCCTAAGCCTAAGAATTTGGCGAATATACTGATTTTTATTTGGAGCCACAAGACCTTTCTTAGTTTAGATCACACGTCTTTTGAAATATAATTTCTTGGACTTGTAGGTTTCCTCTCGATGTTTTCCTTCACTGCTGAGCTTGTGATAATTACAAATATGTGTACATCAAATCCGAAAAGACGAGTTTTAGTGGTACATGCCAGCATTCGAATCAGGGACCGATTGGTCAATAAGCCGTTTCTTTGTCCACTGTTCACACTTTATAACTGCTCTATCCTAAAACTATAAGAGGGAAAAATCATGTTCAAGTATCTCTTTGGCTGTAAAGATGATCTTTGACTATAAAACACGTGTTACACATGCCAAATAGCAAATGACGCTCTGGCAAAGAAGAAGTATGACATACTGGAGACCACAGCCAAATAACAACTCTCTAGAATGGGTTGCTGTGCTCCTACGAGTGAGGAAGGTAACCGGTAGTAATGTTCTACATGAACATAATTTTTCAGTCTTAGATTTCTCTATACTAATGCCTCTCCATGTTAATTATACACGTTATTTATTTATACATGGCCTCCAAACCAATCCTCTACATACAGTAAAGCAGTGAAAAATATCCATGCGCTTGATTGCTACCTTCGTGGTATAAAAAAAGTGTAGATCAAAAACCTTGTGATAGATTTGAATGGCTTATGAAAATTTCCTAAAACGGCCGACGACAATAAAATTCAAATTTCCTCCGCCATTTCCTTCATACTAATTTTCATGTGAAATTGCAAACGGTCGTAAATCAGGAACCCTTCGCAGTTATCGTTATCGCGGAACCCTATAAACAAAAACAGAATGGAGTGTTCGTTTTTTATTAAATGAAAAAAAATCTAAACAATGTGAAGGGTGAAAGTCATTACACATTGTTTGTATATATGTATAACAAACGCCCCACCGCTCTGTATGGGCAGCACTACAAACGGAAACCAGTTGACTGTCCGTCAGTGACAACCCGGAGGGAATACCGGACCTTTCTTAGGTTGGCTCACACATCTTTCGAAATATAATTTCTTAGACGGACGGGTTTCCGCACGACGTTTTCCTTCACCGCCAAGCTAGTGATAATAACAAATATGTTAAGTCTGAAAAAACATACAAAATGGTACCACTCCAACGAATCAGGAACCCGTTGGTTAATAAATGACCTGATTATCCACTAGGCTGAGAACTCCATGGCGCCGAGAACTCCATGGTGTCATTTTAACCGAACATGCATGTTAAGCAACATCGAAGGCAGCCTGTCAATTGATAAGTTTATCTATCGTTGTTTCTCCGTGTTTCGGAGGGCACGTTAAGCCGTCGGTCCCGGCTGTTGTCGATAGATGACAGTCGTTAAGCTAAGTCAGCGGCCCTCGGGCGGCTTGAAAACACTGGCCTCCGCCAATGCGCATTTGAGCAACGTTTGTGGAGTTTGCTCTAAACCCCTTCGTTTGAAGGGAGGCCCGTATCCCTGCAGTGGGATGAGTAAGGGTTGATGTGGTAATGATGGTCCACTGGTCTCTTTCATTCTACATTATCACTGATTAACCTTTATTTTGTCGATTAAAGGTGAGCTATAGATAAGCGTGCAACGATGTTTCTATTTTAATTCTCTATAGTTGAGTATTTTTTTATTTTTGAATGCTCTAATCTTAGAAATTACCAATCATGGTTTTTCTGTCAGGTGGAGGGACATGAGACGGACTGCTTTCAAAATTACGAGCAAATATTTCTTGGTTCGCTACAATAATAACGACTTCAGGGTTAGGCGCAAATTACATTCTATGTTACGAAGGTAAATAACTCTTTCCTAAAATCTATCAAGTGACTTATTAAGTGTCAGTCAATGTTGGTCTAAATTAATCCTTTTTTATACACCACTATGGTGGGAAACAAGCATACGGCCTGCCTGATGGTAAGCAGTTACCACAGCCTATAGACATTTGCGACACCAGGGGTGTCACTTTTGCGTTGCCGACCCTGTAAGAACCTGTAAGAAGAAGAAGAAGAATGAAATGAAATGAAAACTTAATAGTTCTCGGTAGAAAACTTCTCAGGAACCGCACAGTACGCGACCATTGCGGTTCCAGTGTATGAGAATGAACTCCCAGCCGTCGGATATATAATTAATTTATTAATTATATATATTATACAGTATTAATTCTTATAAAAAAATAATTATATAAGAATTAATACTAATATATAAATAGGTTCACATGTTCACAACTTCGCAAATAAAAGATTCATTAGGCTAAATTTCATTTAAACATATGCAATCGCGGACTTCTTTTACAACGTTGAGGAGCTAAGATTTATGATTTTCTCTTAACTTTGCCCATTTACGCAGCGTATACCATAGTAGCTCTCAGATGGGAAATTTTTTTAGACATAATTCACAAATATGTATACCAGTAGCTTATTTTCGCAAAATGTACATCCATTATATCCTAAAACCTTTCCAGTAAATTACTCTTTCTGTTACCGAAAGCCGTATAATGTGTTTCTGAGATTAATTCGGATAAACACAAACTCATCGCGGCAGAAAACTTTAATTTATATTATGTAGTGATAATGAGAAAATGGCATATCAACTCCATGGAAGCGTTGGAGCTTATCCAAAGGACTCACCAGCTAACTTAAAGTCAATTCAGATTGGATTTAATGCCGAAAATCTAACTGCCACCTACGTTAATGGCGATTGGGGGTTCGCATTTGCAATAAAATGTAAAGAAACCAATTTCAACCACGTCAACGTGTATTATAGTCATACTTGCCAATTATAGTACTAGCACAATATGATAATACAATAACATGATAAAACAATATATAACATGATATAATAGAACCGGTAAGATTTTTTATACCACTAAGGCGACAAACAAGCGTACGGCCTGCCTGATATTAAGCAGTTACCATTGCCAGTGGACTATTGCAACACCAGTCTCTGGGGAAAACCTTGTCTGGTAGTGGTAGAAACAAAACTTCTCTGGTACCGCACAGTACGCCACCATTGTCTCTATGAGCCCTTTGGGCATATAGGTTATGTTATTTATTTGTCTTAACCTATTATTATATAATGTCGCATCCGGTTATGAGTATGAATGTTTAAAACGACACGAAAGCGCACGAACGGTGGCGCTCTTTGGGAGAATCAAGAGGTCGACACTGGGAGAAAGGGAGAGTTAGTGCAAGCGGCGGCAAGTGACGACACCTTGGGGCTGTCCTCTCTTTTCGTATTTTGCTGAACATTGATTATAAGTGTTGATTTAAAATTATAGTATGTTACGAATTGCATTGGATTTCTCGTTGTACAACTACCCACCATAAGCCCGCATAATATAGGATAGACCGAAAAATCATACAAATACGACATATCCTATATATAGCTTACTTTTTTTTTCTACACCCTTCCTTTGAGCGAGTGATAGCCTGTGCACGTCATCGAGCTCTCAAATAACATACAATACAATCAAATTCATATTAATTTCATACGCCAAAACATCTAATTTATGTTTTGGCAAAATTATTTAACACTAGCGATCCACCCCGGCTTTGCACGGCTAGTATAGCATATTATGCCTACATGTTTGTTCTGTCGTTGGGTTGCATCAGCTTGTTGCGTCGAGTATGTTGATAAGGATTAATACTGTATATCTGTATAATATCCGGTGATAGCTCGCAGGCGGCTTGACTTTTTCCGACATTTTCAACAAGTATCGATATTTTTCAACCGATTTATACAAAATCTTAACAAATTATGCACCTAAACCTTCCTCGAAAATCACTCTGTCTATTGGTGAAAACCGTATGAAAATCCCTTGAGTAGTTTTCGAATTTAACGCGAACAGACAGACGCGGCGTGGTACTTTGTTTTATAATATGTAGTGATGTACGAAATATCGCCGCTACCTCTTAAAAACAAGTCAGGACATCTATAATTTGTCTTGTTTATATATCAATAAATTGATCGCATACAACGTAGAGCAATTCGAATCGTCGGCGACCCAGTGTTCTCCGCTCGACTGGACTCGCTTTGTACACGAAGAGGCATTGCTTCTCTTTGTGTACTGTACAAATTGTATCATGGGGAGTGTTCGGAGAAGCTGTTCAACTTAATACCAGCCGCTGAGTTCCACTATTGTACCACTCGCCACAAACTTAAATTTCACCCTCACCATATTGATGAGAGGCGATCCACTACAATACGCTTTTTGAGGCATTTTCTACCACGTACGGTGAAATTGTGGAAAAAATTACCCTCAGCGGTGTTCCCGAACAAATACAGTATGAGTGCCTTCAAGAAAAGAGCCTACGTTTCCCTGAAAAGGCTGGCAACGGATCAGTGACCCTTGGTGCTGCTGATGTCTATGGGCGGTGGTGATTATTTCCTTTTTAACACATTTTAATCAAAGGTTGTTTTTAATGCACACTTTATGCAGGCACAATGTTTGTCCGCCATATTGTTATTTACTTCATAATAGTCCTACAATTTAATTAAAAATGAGATTTATGAATTTATGATAATCCGCCACCATTTTTTAATTTGTAATGTTAAACGAGCGGGCCGTGTTCGCGGTCAACGCAGATCACATCATCCGACGGCTCGTAGCCAACTTTATTTGCATTTTAGAGATGACCTTGCGATTGCCGTATTGTCTAAAACTCACTCCGGTTAGGTGTGGTTTGTTGAAATGTTTTTGTGTCTGTATATTACAATATTTTTCTGTCCCATGCCCCGAAGTAGGAAACGCAACCGGTCTAATACTCTCTCAGGTAGAATTTCTTATTTCTCGGGTATTCGAAAATATACTTTTTAATGAAACCTTAATTGACACCTTCTTGTTACGATATGTTTTCCTTTTTTATAAGGGAATTTAAATATCTTCGATTAAGTTCAGTGACGGCTCAGTGGATAACTAACCAGTCTGTTGACCAACTAGCCCCCGTTCAAATCCTAGCATGTACCTACCACTAAATCTGTGTTTTCAGATTTATGCATATATTTATATTTATCACTTTCTCGACGGTGACGGAACACATTGTGAGGAAGCCCACACGTCCAAGAAATTATATTTCGGTAGACCTGACCTAAGGACTGGTTTTCCCTCCGGTTGTGGGGGTCCCACGGCATTCGCTCCATGTAAAAGTGGGTTACTTTTCCAAATCCTTAGGCTTAGGTAGCTGAGTCCGCCAATCCTAATGGATTCCGAAACGGAATAACGCTAAGAAGAGGATAAGATTATCATAATTTAAATATCTTCGGTTCATTACTTTGAATGGTAATTGAATGAAAGTAAGTTAAGAGCGGTAGACAGCATCAAAATAGCCCGCCTGTAGGAAGGAAGGAAGGAAGTACCTCCACCTCTCGGCATTCAAATTCCCTGGAAGGTGGCTGTGTTCCTGCGAGTGATATTGCGCGAGCTGTACTTTCTGTATTACAAATCATAGGCGACGATAACTACTTTACATCAGGTGAGCCGTATGCTAGTATGTCTTCCGACGTTGTATAAAATAGAAACTAGCTTTTAGCTTATGCTATACAAGCCTCAAATCTGACCGTACATAGAGTATTACAGTTATCTTTGAACGGAACTTTAGAACGGGAGCACCTGGATACCCCAGGTAGGACCCTGTGATTCGATTCAGAATCAAGCTGTGAGAATTGTCGACGATCTTATGCCCTTAAGTTTAAGGAGAGGTTTTGCCATCCTTTGTGTGTTCTACCGACTGAATAACGGGTTGTATTCCGAGGAGTTGTTCAACATGATGCTAACAGCGTCCTTCTACAAACGCACCGCTCGCCGACGCCCGTAAAGTCACTCGAACAATAACGGCTACGTACTGTGCGACACCAGGGAAGTCTTCTTCAGATAACTCTTAAGTTGTGAAATAAATTACCTGCTGAGTTGTTCCCAAAAAGTATAGCATTATCAAAAAGGCAAGAAGAGGTTTCTAAAAGATCCACAATAAGTAGCCCGTTCCAGCTTAGATACATTAAGAGTAGTTTAATAATAAGATAGAAATAGAAATATAGAAATATATTTATTACAACCAATCATTGCCAATGTTACAGTATCCTGTGACTCCTAAACTAGGCTAAGCCTGTCCCATAGGAGTCACCCGCGTAGAAACATACATATAAATTTGCAGGCGGCAATAAATCAGTTACAAAGTATAATAAAAGCCACTATTATTGAAAGTATCAAAAAACATAGCAACATAAGACTGCAGTCTGAATGCAATTCAGAGGTTTACATGGATCCCCCATGCATGCACTTACAAATTGCGTCCGCGTGTGTATATGGGCGCTAGAATGTATGTGTGTTATGTTTGTATTGAGTATGTGCATACTGGCTTGTTTTTAGTGTATGTGCTTTGTCCTAATACGTAACGCTAACTATCCTTTCACACTCTTCATAATTCCATGACAATAGCAGGTCCTGAACGAGCTTTTTAGCATCAAAAACGGTACAACATTTTATGTCACATCTTTTAGCAATTTGGTTATAAATTCGCGGGAATATATGGATACTGAATCTTTTGGCAAATGTAGTTTTAACATCAGCGATCGGGATTCTAAATGTACGCTTGTTAATCAAACTATGATAGATAAAAATAAAAACATAATAATATCTATTTACTGAACGAAGAAATTGACCGGTACCCTAGCACATCACATCAATGATTGTAGAAATGTCTGTATCACAAATTCACATGATGATTGTTAAAATCTAACCGAATGGAAAATGACCACCATTAAATCGGTCGACATTAATCAGATGGTGGTATCAGCAGCCACGGGAACCAGCAGGCGTGCATGAAAATAACTATGGACATAGAACAAGCGAGCGATCGCGTCTTATGTCGCTCGGTCCTCTCTGCCAACCCTATTATATTTCTATTTATCTATATGTATATTATGTATACAGTATAGATAAATAGAAAACAGACCAAACCATTGACCTAATCTGCTAAAAGTATAAAACGAAATCAGAAAAAAGATCGGCTTTTGTGTCACCCAGTTCGAAATTAAGAGATATTGTGTAGGTGTGACTAAATAAAAAAAAACATTCCTAACTCATGAATCAGCTGTTCCACTATAAATATTCCTAAATGACGATATCCCGCTGTGTTTTAACTTTATATCCACTACACAATTCTCCAATAACCATTACTGTGTATATACCTTAAAATCTTTCGCGCATCACTGCACACGCTTCATTGTATGCTAAGTTTATTCAAATCCTGCTTGCTACCAGCACACGTTTGCAGTGCCACTATTACAAAATATAAATCGTCAATTCCAAAACCTATTGCTTTTCGAATACAAACCTTAGTATCTTAACATAAGTACAATTTAATTGAAACTGGAATCCAAGTGTAGTTTGTAATCATTTCGAAATGTCGCCTCGTACCATCGTACGGTCTATTATTTTCACCCACGCGTCCATTCAAAGGCCGCATATGCAACAGAACCAGTTTAATTCCATTGAAATACATTTTCTTCAAAAATCTGTATATTCTAATACATGCTAAACACAAGAGATAAGTATTTAATGTAGTGTTGCATACATCGTATGTATTTTAGTTTAATAATATTTTTATTATACATTCTGAAAGTTTTATAAAATACTCCTAAGATACCGTAGAAAACTAATTTAAAATTATCTTAAATAAATGAAATAAAAGATACAGAATGAAAGTGAAACTAAATTACATCTGTTTAATATGAAATCTACTACACCTAATTTATATTTTTATCTTAGATCTATCTTTTAATTGAAAGTCAACGGCCTTTTTGGTTATAATATATTTCTCTTTTTATATCTATCAAAATACATAAAAAAAGAAGAAGAAGTTTGTTAGTTCGAACCCGCTAATCTCTGCGTGGATTTTATTTTTATTGTTTCGCATTTGATAGCCCCACTCCTTAAGGAAGGCTAGTAAACATCACGATACAACCCTTAAAAGCCGAGAAAGCAGAAAGGAAGTTTTTTTTATACTACATCGGGAGGCATACAAGCATACGGCCCACCTGATGTAAAGCAGGTACCGTAGAATATTAACGCTTGCGATATATTAATTATCACTCGCACGATGCCTCCTCTGCTGCTTACACAGCAACTCCTTGGGGGCTTACTGGTGACCTCACACGCAGGAACACAACAATCCTCTACGGAGTTGTCATTTGGCTGCGGTTTTCTGTAAGGTGGAGGTACGTCCCCAGGCGTGCTTTGATGCACCCTACCTCTCTTAAAACATCCCGACCAAGACACAAGGCAAACAGACATGTTCATGCACACAAATGTTTGCCTTGTGTGGGAATCGAACGTACGAGCGTTGGTGTCAAAGTCGTGTTATTCACGACTGAGCCACCGAGCTCGTCAAAGAAAGTAAGAAAAAGCGATTCTTAACAACACACGGAACACATATTCTACTTTGTAATCCACCTTTTTTTTATATACTACGTCAGGAGGCATACAAACATACGGCCTACCTGATTTAAAGCAGGTACCGTAGTCTGTTAACTCTTGCGATATATTAACCAGTAAATAATTTTAACAAGTCACAAAGCTTGACAAGGAACTATCAAGTGCTGCGTATACCATAAATCCTAAAGAGATAAAATGATCTGTCAATGAGGTTGAATTGAATGGGTGGAGTATTATTGCCTACTACATGTACTTGTGTGTAGTGTTAAATGGAAAGTAATAAACGTTGGTAAAACCAAAAGTACACACCCTAAAATAACCACAGTAGATAAGTTATAGTTAATGAAATTAATAAAACACACAGTATTGTCAAAGCGCTCAAATGTTAAACAAGCCGAAGAAATATATATATTCTTTATTGCACACACAAATAGTACATAATAATCATAGACAAATACAGTGTACAAAGGCGAGCTTATCTCTTTAAGAGATTTCTTCCAGCCAACCCTAATGAATGTGGAACAAAATTGTACAAGGGCTATAACAAATACATGTGCCAACTACCAAAATAAAAACAGATACTCACAATAAAAAAATATACATACATACATACGACATAATATATAACTGTCAACTATCGACAAGATCATATACTTATTTATCTTATATTGTGTACCTATTTACCGTGTTTGCTTGAAAATATATTATTTGATTTGATTTCATAGATTCAGGCGTCATTTTGCGAAAGTCAAATTTACATGCAATTTGATCTAACCTGCTTTGTGTGCTGCCATCACTAATTAGTTCATGCGGTCTAGCGCCGACCGGCACCGACCCACTACCGTTAGTAGATGCACCATGCCGACGCTGTATCGGGGGCATGCGGTTTCTGTTCCAGATGACGGATGACTACCGGAGCAGCTATGGCAGCCTCGGCATGTTGCATCTACTAACGGTAGAGGGTGGGCAATATCATATACTTCTGAACTCCTACATCCTTACTACTTTCGCGTTGTATATCTGTTTCGTATTTCTTTTTTCTGCATTCTTTCTACATGTCCGAACCAACGGAACATACGTTTACTTATTTTAACACCGACCCTCTCTTTCAGACCAAGTACCCAACGTAATTGCAGAGCTGCGTTAGCCAGCGAAGCTTTATAACCGAGAAAATTGTCTTTTTTGCAGTTTTGCGGTTTTCGACTGTTACACGTAGTACTCCTTCAGTTTTGAAGCTAGAGAGCTGATTGTTCGACGTGAATGTACCTTAAGTATTGTAGATTCCCCATAAAATAGATTAAATTTCGATTAGCTCAATAAAGGATATCGATAAGTGATGTTACCGTCCGAAAATCCGTTCCAATACAAAGTCTATTGGAGCGCGTATGGCGAGCTCATTTCAAGTTTTGCAAATTTATATTCCGCGACAAATTAATTGTCAAAATATTTATTGACACAAGGGTTAGGGTTAGGGTTAGCAGTTCTGCTTACGCAGCTTGCTGTTATTTTCTTATTGTGCAAAAGCAGCTCTGCCAATGCGCCGCAGGCCCAGCTCCCCTAGTAGTAATAGTTCCGTTGACACTTTTCCGTTCTGAACC
The DNA here is from genome assembly GCA_947507595.1 of Pyralis farinalis. NCBI lineage: Eukaryota > Metazoa > Arthropoda > Insecta > Lepidoptera > Pyralidae > Pyralis > Pyralis farinalis. The sequence continues at coordinate 32,002,577 of OX382260.1, read as the reverse complement.
CCAAAAATTGTACATCAGTGCGACGAACCGTTCTGGGAAACATAAGGATTGCTTTTTGTACAAAATTAAATTCCAATACAACGTTCTGTTTGTTGATAAACATTTACCGTAGCCTATCGACGCTTACCACACCAGTAGCATACTTGTGCGTAACCAAACCTGTATAAAGGTCTAGTATTCTTTTTGAAGCACTTCCTGCTGTAATCTCTTGGAATAATTTCGACAGAAAATTAATTCCACAACATAGCAGTTCTCGGAAGAAAACCTCTTTGGAAACGCAGGTCCGCACCATTGTGGTTCCGGTGAGTGAGGATAAATTCCATGCCGATATTGAGGTCCAGCGCAGAATGGTTGGCAATATTATATTATTTGGCGGTGGCGCATGGCGTGTTGGTTAGTAACGCTGATTTAAGTCCAAGGCTCGAGGGATCGATTCCCACAAAGTACAAACATTTGTGTGCATGAACATGTCTGTATAACTTTGTCTGGGTGTTGTAAGAGAGGTAGGGTTCATCAAGGCAGCCCGCCTGGGGAAGTACCTCCACCTCACAGAAAACCGCAGCCAAAAGCAACTTTCTGGTGGGTCGTTGTGTTCCTACGAATAAATTAGCAAATGCTAAATTAGCAGCAGGGGTAACAAATCGCGGGTAATACTTCCTATATTGCGTTCATATGCTACGGTAACAAGTTTACATCAGCCTATCTAACTGTATGCCTCAAAAAAACTGTATGGTGTCTATTTAAAATACCAGGCAGTCTTCAATATCTCTCTGATTCCTAAAGTTTCTGGTGATACCGCTGACCCATAAAAATACAAACCTCTATGATCGGGCCGCTTCAATTGAATATCACTGTGCCATACCTTGCTTCTTAACCGGCAGGGTGCACCACATGCAAGAAGGTTAAATTCGGCTGTGAAGAAGATCGTATTCCACTTACACCATAAATGCTTTTATATTTTTTCAGTTATCATAGACTAAATGATAATGAATCGAGTGAAGTGTGTAAGGACCGAGTCATGTGGCGCTTAGCCCTCTCTGCCTACCCTGAAAGGGACTTGGCGTGAATATTATAGACTTCAATCTGAAAACTCCAGAGATTACCTGGACTCCGGTCCAGGTAATCTCTGGAGTTTAAACAAAGGTCCATTATCTGTTCTTTGGACCTGTATTATATAAACCTAGAAGGTAAAGTACTACAATTTATTACAGAAAATAATATATAGATACTCGTATTAGATACAATCATTAATTTATACCCAAATCGATAAGGTATTCAAGAAGAAGCAATATTGTCATATGCAAATTGTACTGAAGTACATGGTATTGCAACAGCATACGACACACGATCAACAACATCACTTAAAAATAGCAAAGCATTGTAAACAAATAATTTATTAGTAATTTACATCTCACTTACCTTTCCGCTCTAATGTCCGCGCATTGTCAATAAATCGACACCCATCGGACCATAGCCGGCACAGGCACAACACTATACATGACGTCACTTCCTATGTCACTCCATTCATAAACTAAAATCGAGCATCGATTTACTTGCGTTTTTGGAAACACTAGTTGGCGCTAAAATTCAAGTAGTTTTCGTGGAGCACAACACTTGTAAATGGAACACGTTTTAGTTCTGTTTTTTAGTTTATTTTTTTACTTTTTTCGTTAGGTTTTTTATTGAGGCGTGTGTCAGTCGGTGAGCGCGATCGCGTTTGAGCACGCGCCGAAGCCTCCGGACACAGAGTATCGCCTCCGTGATTTTTGGCGCGTGGGCGCATAGACCGGCTGAACAGCCGGCACCCAAAACGAATTTGCGTAATGCCGATGATAAAACGCCTAACTGAACTTTGCTCTTTTTTACAATTTATTGAGACAACCAACTACAGCAGGGGACCGCATGAAAATGGCGAGCTTTCTTTATAAGCGTATGTTAGAATTTTAAATGAGTATCGAATAATGCATTCGACATAAAAAGCTATCGGCGGCTAACAATATTATGTGGTTGGATGTGCGTTGGGACGCGACTTGTCGTACAGAGCCATGTATGGAGAAACAAGTTCGTCTGCAGTCCCACACGTTTTGCGTTTTTGCCGCTCGCTGCACGAAAGAGCTGGATGTCACGAACCAGCGTAAAGGGAGCCTCCTCGTCCCGTTCGGATGTAGAAAGTGCGGATGTTGTTGAGAGTAACAATAGGAGCTATAGATGTCAAGTTACAATGGCGGGTTGTGCTAAAGGAAAGATCATTGTACAGGCTGTGCGCTTGCAAGTCTGGGATCTGAAGGTAGATTCATACGTCCGTAATGAAATCGTTGGTTCCTAGTTCCTAATTAGACGTCGGTTCGCCGTACTAACTTCACATTACCTTTGAGAACTGATTTTAGAGGGGCTTAATTAACGAGTAAAAAGATAATACGCTTGCTAACTTCGTAAGGTAAAGTGCTATTTGCAAACTTCTATCTTAACTCGAAAGTTTGCCTTTTGCATTTGACTTTCAAATTCTAAATGGTTCTGAACAGCAAGGATTACCAAGGACACCTATTGTGTTGCTAGTAATAAATACAGATTTAAAATTGTATTCACCATGTTTAAAGACAAGGCCAACCTGCTGATTAACTAAGGAGATTCTGGTGAAAGTGAACTAGGCAACGCTATATTTTTATTAGAAGCATCCTTACCAAGGAAGCACCTCCTCATAACAGAAATCCGCAGGCAAATAAGAGTCACACTACCAGTGTCGCCATCTAACTTTTCTACGAGGGATTTTATCGATTTTTTTTTTTTTATAACACTAATGTGACAAAGAAGCTACGGCAACTTCTAGTTGAAGAAGTTCTATCTATCTATAACTTCACGCTAAATCCCTTACGGGGTAGACAGAGAGAACCGAGCGCCACGCGACTCGATCCTTACATACCTCACTCGCTTCTTTCACATTCATTGCTCTTTTCATGCACGCTCGCCGGTTTCTAGGGAAGAAGTTGAAGAAATTGCCGTAGCTTATGGACATTTGCAACACCAGGGGTGTCACTCATGCATTGCCAACCCTATAAAAACCTCTTCACGCCTTTATTGAAGAATGCCCATGCTGTAGTCCTTTATTAAAGTCTTGGCTGGGAGTTCATGCCACAAATGATGCTACTGTAGTTTCAAGTTTCACAGGCAACACTGTTTAACATCAGGCAGGCCATAAATTTTTCTTCTGTCTTAATTTCATAAACAGTTTCCGCTAGCTTATTGACCCTTGCAACGTCAGGGTCATCATTCGTGCATATGAACACCTCTTCACCGCTGAAGAATCCCATGCTGCACTCTCATAGGAAAACCTCAGCAGGGAGTTAATTCTACAATCCAAATTATCCTATCCTCATGTCAAAAATTTTCATTACGCCCTTAGGTGTAAAGATTATTGATTAAATGCGCTGGAATTGTTTTTGTTATTACTTCGAACGCTAATAATGCGACCGACCTTGTATTTAGCCTACTAATGGTAGATTAGCACAGCTATGATAAATAATTAATAAACAACATCGCATATGTCTACATAGTAATTAACAAATGAAGTAAAGCAAATAGTACCATGATAAGCGGACACTTAATTAACTATGACCCGGAATCAAACGTGCTGTTTCTAGATAACGAGACAGAAGTTGATTTGTGGTCTATTTTTGTATTTACATATTGCAAAATCAATTTACTTACTTACGGAGATCTTGCACACCACACTTCTGTATTCTTCATGATGCCTCTATGAGATATGAATTTTTATTACCAATAATGTAAATGATGCCGACAGCTACTTTTTATAACCGCACCGCTCGCCGACGGCGGGGAGTTCACCCTCCCACGCTGGAACCGCAATGGTCGCGCACTGTGCAGTTCCAGAGAAGTTTTCCTCCGAGAAGTCTCAAGCTGTGGAATGAGCTCCCAGCCGAGGTTTGTCCAAGGGACTACAGCATGGTGTTCTTCAAGAAATGCGTGAAAAGGTTTTTAGAGGGTCGGCAACGCATGAGTGACACCCCTGGTATTGCAAATGTCCATAGACTACGGTGACTGTTTACCATCAGGCAGGCCGTATGCTTGATTGCCACCTTAGTGGTATAAAAAAAAAATGTAATACAGCAAATAGATCAGTGATAGCCTAGTAATATATATTATATCAGAACAAAGAACCGGCCTATGTAACCAAGGACCGGTCGGTAACGATCGATCCTTGGACCATGTGGGCATGGACCACTAAATTGATGTTTTTGCTTGGCGGTGAATGAAATCATGGGAACGAAACCCGCACATACAAGAAATTATATTTCAAAAGATTCGTGACCTAACTTAAAGCAGGTCTGGTTTCCCTCCGGATTGTGGAGGTCTGAGGGCAGTCGCTTCATGTCAAAATCTATATCTTCGCTTAGTCTTAGGCAGTGGGCCCCGCCAATCGCAATAGATTAATTAGAAGACGTAGTGATGTCAAATACAAATCATGTCTAAAAGTCAGTTACCAGAGCACTGAAATTGCATGAAAAATTTAAAATATACATAGATATAGGTACTTATAGCGAGTACTTACTTAGTAAGCAGCTTTGTCATTAGCGGCAGATATGGCAATAACCACTTTACATCTCCTATGCTGTATGCCTCCCGGCGTTGTGAAAAAAAAAACATAGCAGGACAAAACCACTATGAAACCGCTGAATTCTTAGCGTTTTGGCAGGCCCAGGCTAAATTGAAAAGGCCTCTTAATATTTTAACACTCTACCATAGTGTCATATTGTCCAGTGTTTCGCTAAGTGTGTATCACGGTATACTGATCTACCGTGGTCATTAGCTGGTGCGCTAAAGAAAAATAGCCAGTTTTGTCAGAAAATTAAGAGGATAATACCTACACACTGCGGGCCATATGAGGAAGCTCAAGGTTGCTTAGTGTGCTATGGAAAGAGCTATGCTCGGGGTTTCTCTGCGCGATAGAATCTGAAGATATCCGCAGTAAAACTAACGTAACCGACATAGCCCAAAGAATAAGCAAGCTGAAGTGAACTGACAGAAGCGAAACAGGAACTCTATAGAGATCTAGTATCAAACAAAAATTTGATGTACCTACATACATCTAAAATTTGTTGGTTTGGTCGATGTGACTTAAATACAAAAAGTTTGCGGTACACTATATTTTGGAACTCTATCTGACACAGGGGAATCAACTTTCTAATTTACAAAAACATCAAAAAATGGTAGGAAAAGTAAAAACTTTGTTATATAGGGTTGCATATCTAGTATCAAGGGCCAATATTGACAACACAACATAATAATGCCAAAACTAAAATACATAGCAGTAAACGATGGGTAACACTAAACTAAAATTAAATAAATACACGATGAACCTAAAACTAAATTACATCAAAAATTGTATACACCTAAAATAAATCTAAAAACCGGCCTAGTGCATGTTGGGCTACGCACAGTGTAGGGTATTTGTGTAGTATTATTAGTATTTGTATAGTATGTATTTGTATTTGTGTATTTGCTTCGCTTTGCTGGCGCTAAAATTAAACCGTTGCCTAAAATAATAGGAAAATCGAGCCTATTCAATTTTTTTAACATTCAATACAAAGTTACTGAGCATTGATCTACGAATATCAACATCCAGAACGCATTAAACGCATGGGCCTCATGAATATTATGGCCATTTTTTTTCGCCCATGAAAATGTTACCCGCAAAAGAAGAACTAACCCACCCCGAGCCTGCGTTAGCAATTCTTCCTTGAGGTACACCCTCCGGACATATGGGAAGGAGGTTGTGAAATCTTACATAGGATACCCGTTCGGAAAGCCTTAAAGGTTATGTCCTGGGACCTGGGTCTGCCTTTAGCCGGTAGGCAGGCTTTAAGCGCTGAAGCTGAAGCGATCGCACCAGGGAGAAAAAAATATTTTTCAACATTTTATTCTACTATTTTGTCAGCATAGTTGATATGTATATACATGTCAAACTATATTGTCTAGTACCATTTTGTCAGCATAGTTGATATGTATATACATGTCAAACTATATTGTCTAGTACCATTTTGTCAGCATAGTTGATATGTATATACATGTCAAACTATATTGTCTAGTACCATTTTGTCAGCATAGTTGATATGTATATACGTATCAAACTATATTGTCTAGTAGGTACCATTTTGTCAGCATAGTTGATATGTATATACATGTCAAACTATATTGTCTAGTAGCAAGCGTCTCTGAGCTAGGCCGCGGTCAGACGGACAGACAGACGGACATGGCGAAATGGGTCATTTACTACGAAACCCTAAAAAGGATAAAATAATGTATTTGTAAATAAGTAAACTGACGAGCTCGGTGGCTCAGTCGTGAATGACGCGACTTTGACACCAACGCTCGTGGGTTCGATTCCCACACAAGACAAATATTTATGTACATGAACATGTCTGTTTGTCTTAGTCTGGATGTTTTAAGAGAGATAGGGCGCATCAAAGCAGCCCGCCTGTGGAAGTACCTCCACCTCACAGAAAACCGCAGCCAAATAACAACTCCCTAGAGGGTTGTTGTGTTCCTGCGAGCGAGTGAAGTCACCAGTAAGCTCTTAAGGAGTTGATGTGTAAGCAGCAGAGGAGGCAGGAGTGATAATTAATAATTAGCAAGCGATAATAGGTTGCGGTACCTGCTTTACATCAGGTGGGTTGTATGCTTGTATGCCTCCCGACGTAGTATAAAAAAAATATCATTTATCATTTGTCCTCTATTTTTAAATGTTCTCAAAAGGTTTTATAATATTTTACCAACATTAATAACGGGCTGGGCTGTTACTAGTGACTATTTTAAGTTTCGACGGGGCTATTATTTTGTCACTTCACCGGATGACAGAATAAATCTATGAAATGAGGATAATTTATCACAAATTTTGTAAAATTATCAAAAAGCTTGAGCAAAAAAGAAATTTCAGACATTTATTATCATTTTCAACGTATTTTCAGCGCACCAATAACAAAAATTAGTTAACATTCCACATTGTCCCTCAAGTTGGACTTGTATCTTGAGTCTTTAACATGAATAGGAACAGAGTAAAATAATAATATGATAATTGGTTAGCAACGTAGACTAGCTTTGCAGCAGTGCTGGAGTGCTCAGGCATGATTGTGCTTTGAGGGCTTGCTGCGAATTGAAAACCCGAAGTTTTAGTTGAAAATTCACTTTACAAACAGAATGCATGCTAGTTGGAGCGATGGTGCATGGTTGTGGTTTGAGAGCCTACTCCGAGTTGAAAATCGTGACTTTATGCGATATCCGATTCAGTTAAGAGGAAGGGATTTTTTTTCTATTCCGAAGCGCTGATTTTATTTTTCGAATAACAACAACAAATACTATAGGCCAAGACAGAACGTCAACTAATAATGTTTGTTTTGCATAAAAGTGGCGGAAAAAATCCGAATGTATGTCGAAACCTTCGAAGTTTTGTTCCGGGGAATATCGTACGGCAGTAAGTTCTGTATGTATGTAATAGGGTTTTAAGTATGAAATTGCCATTTTATAGTAATAGATACTTTAAATTGACATTAAACCTTCATGGTGTGAGATTTTCGAGTGAAACTTTTCAAATGATACCTTTGAGGTTCTTCTTTTAAAAAATGTGCAAAATTTGATTTTCGAATTTCATTTGCTTTTTTATTCAGCTTAGACGGGAAAGATGGATACTTCGAAAATCTGAGTAATTTTAGAATACGAGTTCCGACGCGAAACTAAAGCGGCAGAAACTGCTCGCAATATCAATGCTGCGTTTGGAGAGGAGACTGCTAATGAATTATTGTTTTAAACGCTTTCGTAATGAATACTTCTACTTGAAGAACGAACCACGTGGAGACTGCCCACACAGGTGAATAACGCTAAATTGAAGGAGATGGTGGCAGCCGATCCGAACTACCCAGGAATTAGCGGCATGGTTTAACGTTACCTTACCTACAATATTGACTCATTTGCATCAAATCAATAATATAAAAAATATGAAAAATCCAACCATTTCTTTTCGTGATTTGGACAATTTTCTATGTGGTAAAAGATTGTCTTTCCAGGAGGTAGTACAAAATGCGTTCACCACACACATCACAGTTCATCGAATCTAGATCCCCAGAGTTCTATCGCAAAGGCATAAATAAACTTCCGATTAGCATTAGGCAGCAATGTCTATTTTTGAGTACAAATCTGCAATTTCATACTTTAGCCCCTCTGTTCACGACTTTTCGTGACTAAACTGTACGGACCTGGAAAAGGGCTAACACTAACATCCTCACGCGGGAAAACCCGCAAGCAAAAGGTAAAAGAACTCTGCTAAGAAAATTTTAGGAGCTAGGACGTGAGGATTATTTGGTCTGAGATTATCACAAAACCTGACCACTCAAAAAGTGCGGCGCAAGATGACTCTGGGGGTTTGGATTAAGTTCAGATTTGGTTTGGATTCAGTTAATAGTTAGATTTGGGTAAAATGGGGTAAGATGATTAAAAATATAGTGAGTAATGTTTCAAATAGCATACGTTTCTAGAAATCACCAGAAATCCTTTGTTACGCGGACGGAGAACATGCCTCAGTTAAAATGTGATAGCATGTGATTTATTAGTTAAATTATGTTTCTTCCTCCCAGCGTTATCCCGTTTCCTAAACCATTAGGACCGACGGGACCAGAGCCTAAAAATTTGGCCAAGATACTAAGTTTGACATGGAGCGACTGCTGCTAGACCTCTATAACCTAGAGGGAAAACCAGACCTTTCTTAGGTTAGGTCACACGTCTATCAAAACATAAGTTCTTGAACGTGCGATGAACGAACGTGATATTCACAGTTGAGCAAGCGATAATTACAAATATGTTACATTAATCCAAAAACACGAATTTAGCGGTACATGTCAGGATTCGAACCGCGTACCTGCTGCTCAATAGGCCGGTCCTTTATCCACTGGGCCATCACTGCTCAGTTAAATTACGATTACTGGAGTATATTTGTAATGAGTCTGTGATACAATAACGTACTATAGGCGCCAGCTACTGCGTTTCCCACACACTTTACAGAACAACACAAAAGATCCAAACAAAGGCCTTTCGGTGTATTATACAAAATTCACCCCGGACCTGATGAATCAATTCATCGTCTGAAAACAATGGGTACCTATTAAAACCTCGTGCTGTTTGACTGAGCGGCTTGTGACTCACAAGTCACAATTGCGTTTATTGACAAAGCTGCGACATCTGCGTCCCGTTGGATCGCTCCAATTAAGTTTCCGAACACAATTTTATTATGTTACCAATCACAATTTAAAGTATGCTCTATCACAACTGCCACTAAGTTCATGTAAACTGTAAAGGTACTGTTGTTCATCTACTTACCTCGTTTTCATTCCAATTTGCGATACGTTTCGCGAATTTGCTCTATTTCGTTTTTCAACTTAAACCGCTTAAGAATAATTTGATGTACCTTCTTATTTGTCTTGAAAGCTATTACGTCATAATTGTTTGTTTTTGTACTTTAGTTAATAGAGTCAGACGTTATTTTGCGAAAGTCAAATTTACATGCAATTTCATGTAAGACTAGTAGCATGTTAATCTAACAACTATCATCTACGGCACCTGAGGATGTCTCGTGGAGGCGAAACATGTGCCATTGCGATGGTCTTCGCTGGGGCACATGTAGTTTAGTCTTATAATCTTTAACATGATTGTTTTTTTGTTATTTTATTGTACTAATTAATAACATTTTATAACGTCGGGAGTCTTACAAGTACATATACGGCTTACCTGATGTAAAGCGGTTACCTAATCTATAAACGCTTGCAGTACATGAAGTATCACTCGACCGGAGCTATTCCAGTAAACATTCGAGTATTTCAAAGAAATACAGACAATGTGAGATAGAAGACAAAGAAGTAAAAAAAAAAAAATATCGCAAAGTGCTAAAGTTAATTTAGAATTATAAATGAAATAATATCAAAGAAGTGACCAATGGGAGAGCGTTCTTGTGCAAGTGTGGATTTGAAAGATTCGATAGAAGAATGTTTTAGCATCCAAGGATAAAGAATTTCACAGATTTGCTGCGTATTACTGAAACTAGCTTGGCGTAGTCCTAACTAATATGAAAATGTGTGTATAACAGAAGTTTTCTGCAGTATGCAGGGAGTTATCGACATCACGAAACTAAAAGCTTCCTCCCATGTACACAGGTATAGAGTAATTGAAGAAAACATTGAATAGTATATGATGGACAAGTATTTGGACGTCTCATTGTTACCTCTTGATCTTGACTGTACTATTTAGATTTGATAAGTGTGATTCAAATGTACGTCAATGCTACTGACTATCCTAATGATAAAAATGGCCAGTTGAGAGTGAGTCGGATTGACACCGAGGGTTCCGTACCTTCTTACATATGCTTACAAAAGTGTGCTACATGAAAGATTTTATTGTCTTCATCTTTGCATAAATCCGATCAAAACCAAACCCAATTTAGACTTACATGTAACTGTACCTTAAGACAAAGTGTGAGTCGAACGCACACTGCCTTTTCCTTCAATTGCATTTTTAAGTTTCTTTGTAAAAGTAAATCACAAACAAAATATTGAAATATTCTATTGTTATTTTTTATCAACTGTAATTATTGAGGAACGTCAAGAGTCACAACCCACTGTAAAAGCAGTAGAATACACATGTTTAAACGGAATTACTAGTTCTTAGTATTCTCTGAATTACAAGTCTGGTATCCGAAAGCTCCCACTCAATGGTACGAAAAATGGAAAATATGCAAACTGACTTGAAACTTGTATAACGTAAGTCTTCGCCCGAGCTTTAAGCACTCAAATTTTATTAAACACCAGCTTGCCCTTCTCTTTCAGGTGACTTCGAAACTGAACTTCACAGAAGATCTCGACACCAAGAATCCCAATGCCCAATGTTATTGTAAGAGTACGATGGTAAGAGCGATAGTAAAAGGCATGTTCTAGTATTAAGAAACTACGGTAAATGAAATTTCCTTTGCGGCGCATACAGAGACTTGTGTCTTGGTTGCCATGTTGGCCAAGATAGACCAGTAGGATACTTTTATCAAAGTACCCTTAATTTCAAACAAAAGTTTATAGCGGCTATCCCTCATAGGGGAACGAAGGCTTAGCAATTAGTACAAAAAATGGCAACATATGGTTAACATACAGCACAAATAGTGCCAGGCACAGTACAGAGCCTTGCGGGACGCTAGCACTGATCCCTATGCTACCATCAATTATGGCTCTGATACATCTACTGACCTATGTAGATAATCCAACCCATTTTTACAAACCAATCGTTGGTGAAGTTGTGATCTTCCAGATATAACTATGCCAGGGGTCGCGGGTTTATCACATACTCTCTTTTGACCTTTTTGATACGGAACCCTAAAAATGTAGTGATATGGAAGTTCATTGTCATAATTTTTGTAACTTACGATTTACTTATCTCGTGGCCTTTTCTGATAAACGAGCAACTTAGATATATTTTTATATGTGTAATGAAATGTTAATGACATTGTTTAAACAATTTGCAAATGTTATACTGTTGTTTCTTTCATAGTGTATTAATACTTATAAATCCTAATACGTGCTTGTACTGATGTAATGAACAGATATGTAATTACCTGGGATGTCAAGTGATAGCCCGTGGATAAAGAACCTGGCCTGTTGACCATCTGGTACCCGGTAGTAATTCTGGAATGTACTACTAAATTCGTGTTATCGGATTTATGTAAGTACGTAGTTGTAACTAGCTGTGCCCGCGACTTCTAATATTATTTATTTATATTAATAAAAATAAATAACATTTCTAAAATAAAAGTAGCCTAAGTTACTCCTTATTACATCAGCTATCTGCCAGTGAAAGTCCCGTCAAAATCGGTCCAGCTGTCAAAGTCAAAGTCACCGTGCTACATGTACCGTGTATACATCCATATGCATTTAGTAAAAAGCGGTTATTTTAATATTACAAACAGACACTCCAATTTTATTTATGTGTATGTATAGAATAGATGTATAGATTATCACTTGCCTCCTCAATGGTGAAGGAAATAATCGTGAAAACCCCGCACGAAAGAAAATATATTTCGAAAGACGTGTGACCTTACCTAAGAAAGATCTGGTTTCCCCTCTGGGCTGCGGCTGCGGAGGTCTGACGGTTAGTAGTTTCATGTAATAATCAGTATCTTCGCCAAATCTTTAGGCTTAGCTAGCGAACCCCGCCAATCCTAATAGATTAGGAAACAGCATAACACTAAGAAGTCAGGTAAGTAATTAACTGAAACTAGTTACCTATTGAGGAGCCTGATGGCGTTGTTACGATTGTCACTCTAACTGAACACCCTGGTTACGCAACGTCGACCGCAGCGTGTTTAGAGATGGGTCGACCTTCTTGTTAAGCATGTTAAACCGTCGGTCCTAGCTATTGTTGATAGAGGACAGTCAAGACAGTTAACCTAAGTCAGTCTCCTTCCGGTGGTATGAAAACACTGGCCTCCGCCAGTTTTAGCAGCGTGGCGAAGTATGTTCTAAACCTCATCGGTTGAAGGGAGATCCATATCCCTGCAGTGGGATGAGTAAGGGTTGGTGTGGTGGTTTCCTATTTTCTTTTATACAGCTTGAAGCAATCAAACGCGAGTTGGATTCGCGTATCGGAATGCGATATTTATTTCGACAACGCACGAGTGACGTCTATAGCATTACATAGATTGCGGTACCTGCTTACCATCGGCACGCTTATTGGTAGAAAATCTTGAGCCAAACTATATTTAGTAACTAGCTGCTGCCCGCGGCTCCGCCTACGTGCAGTCAAATAACCTAGCCTATGTGTTAATCCAGATCATATTCTATCTACGTGCCAAATTTCGTTCAAATCCGTTCAGCCGTTTAAGCGTGAAAGAGCAACAAACATCCATCCATACATACAAATTTTGGCATTTATAATATTAGTAGGATGGAGTACGCTAGCTAGAAACATTATCGAACATTTGGAATACATTGAGTATCCACATCGATGCCACACACGGCAACTCCTTAGGAGCTTACCGGTGTCCTCGTTCACCCGCAGGAATATAACAACCGTCCAAAGAGTTGTTATTTGGCTCCGGTTTTCTCTGAGGTGCAGGTACTTTCCCCAGACGGGCTACTTGTTCCGCCCTACCTCTCTTAAAATAGAAACGATACATATTTATTTATGATTAAGGAGAACCAACAGCTATAATATAGTGAAATATAAAATACGATATGTGATAGGAAGCCAATAAAAGGTTTCCAGGAATGACAGTTGAACAAAACCAGCCTTTATTTCAAATGTAATCTACTCATATAAATGGTCTAACATAATATTTTTAGTTTTTATTTTATCATCTATATTATTATATTTTATCATATACCTGATAGATAAAATTGGAGTGTCTGTTTGTAATATTAAAATAACCACTTTTTATTAAATACATATGGATGTATACACGATACATATACCAAAATATGTTTTTTTACAATTTTTGCCTGCCTGTTTGTTCCGGCTAATCTCTGAAACGGCTGGACCGATTTTGACGGGACTTTCACTGGCAGATAGCTGATGTACTAAGGCTTTAGGCTACTTTTATTTTAGACATTTTACACACACATTTGGCACAGCTAGTTTATAATATAATTATACATACATTGAAGTATTGTTTATATATTTTCAGTAGGCATATTTTTTTAGTACTCGGGTTTTAGTTTTTAACTTTAGTCTCAACAGTACCTGGATGATTAAGCTTCACCCGACGTTTTTGTTTTTTAAATAACCATTATTTTTTTTTTTCAAGAAAGGCATCAAGTACCTATAGACAAACTTAAGAAGTAAAATCTTATCTAAACACAAGCTATGATCCAAATCGTTAGATCCGTTTCGGAGATGCGCGAAAATTATTTATATATATATAAATATAAGAATTTCTCATTTAAATATATCTCTACATATGTTACATCCTTGATAACATGATTTTTTTTATCATTATTTTTCATCATTGTGTATCATTATTATATTTATTTATTGCATTATTAACAAGATGTCACAACATATATTATAAATCACGGTCGAACAATAAAACTAAATCGACTGTAATGTTGACGGCTACGCGTTCCCCTTGTAGAGGATTCAATCTACATACGTTATTATTCTATCTACAGAGTATTATAAATACCTAACTCTGTCTGTTGTTTTGATAACTAAATCTAGACATATGTAACTAAATTCCTGTAACGCATTATATTGAGATTTGCTAAAGAAATAGTCCGGGCCTGGAGAAGAACAATGGCTTCTAATTATAGCTACAAATTGGATCTTATTAACGCGATAACTTTGGCCTTGTTATCGCGATAATGTGGATCTTATTATCGTGATAACTTTCATCTTATTATCACTATAACTTGGATGTTACTATCACGACAATTTGAATCTTATCACGATGTCTTGGATCTTATTATCGCGATAAATTAAATCTAATTATCATTATATCTTGGAACTTATTCTCGCGATATCTTGAAATTTATTGATGGCAAATCTACTTCCCGACCGGGTATATTGAATAACGCTAATTAAACGCCCGTAGGAGCGGAACGAGGTGCTCCAGGCGAAAGGTGGTCGTGGCGTTCCTACAGGAGATTCGGTGGAGAGGCAGATTCCTCACTCCAACTTATTGGCAATGGTTAAAAGCTGATCTCCACGAGTGCACCTGGTGGGGAAAACGTTATAGCCATAGTCCTCTAGTCGGCGTATGACTCTAAGAGTGCTTCTTGATGGAATTGTAAGACACTTGATAAGTACCTATCCGCTACAGGCCGATTGTAGCAATGCTGATGGGGATAACGTTCTGGAATCAATTCAGTACAGTGATTTGTGTACTTACACATGTATCTTGTTGTCACAGGGAATTATTTTGGGTGGTGATCTTAATGGTCACGTGGATGAGTCGTGGGTGGGGTTTGAAGAGGAGCCGATTTGGCCATCGTGAATACTTACTCCAAAAAGAAACCCGAACATTCACCTACAGGATTGAGAGACATGCTACCCAAATCGATATCTTATTCATACCGTTTTTGATTTTTATTTATTAAAAATTTGAATATTACTGTCACGGTCACTATTTTTTTACAATGAAATAAACCACAATTGATATTAATTTAAAATATAATTATGTTTACAATTCCTTTTTTTCCCCTAAATATAATCAGATCGAAATTGTTGTTATATGAAATCATATAACAGATGTATCAACCAGAACGTCACTTTTATTGAGATTTTAACGCAAACATTCCACCTAAAAAGACTACTTCGGTGAAATTTGGAAAAATTTTGTTTCACACAAACCTTGTCTTGACACCAAGATCGATCGGTCGATTGCTTTTCCTCAAATCATAATTTACCATATTAACCTATTTCTGTCTACTATTACAATAAAGCTACAAACTAATAAACCACTTAAGTATGAAATTGCCAATTTGTACTGAAAAATTAAACTCGATTTTTTTGAAGATGTACGAGTAACATATTTATTTAGTCAAAATATTTATGCTCATTATCTATACATTGCTGCCATCTAATTGGAAGTTTATTTATGCCTTTGTGATAGAACTCTGGGGATCTAGATTCGACAAACTGTGTGAAAGCATTTTGTTCTGCCTCCTGGGAAGGAAATTTTTTACCACGTAGAAAATTGTCCAAATCACGAAAAAAATGGTAGTCAGTTGGAGCAAGGTCTGACGAGTACGGAGGATGACGTATGGTTTCTAACTGCAGCTCCTGTAGAGTTACAACGGTTTCTCGTGCAGTGTGAGGTCTTGCGTTATCATGGAGCAATAATGGTGAAGATCGATTCACGACTTGGGGCTGTTTCACTGACAGTTTCGCCATCATTGTTCGAAGTTCGGCACAGTAAACATCTGCTGTTATTGCTTGACCAGACCTGAGAAAGCTATAGTGAATAATGCCATGAAAAGACCACCGAACAGTTACCATTGTCTTTTTAGGGTTCCGTACCCAAAGGGTAAAACGGAACCCTATTACTGAGGCTCCGCTGTCCGTCCGTCCGTCCGTCCGTCCGTCCGTCCGTCCGTCCGTCCGTCCGTCTGTCACCAGGCTGTATCTCATGAACCGTGATAGTTAGACAGTTGAAATTTTCACACATGATGTATTTCTGTTGCCGCTATAACAACAAATACTAAAAAATAGAATAAAATAAATATTTAAGGGGGCTCCCATACAACAAACGTGACTTTTTCGCCGTTTTTATAGATAATGGTACGGAACCCTTCGTGCGCGAGTCCGACTCGCACTTGACCGATTTTTTTATTGGTAAGCTTTGCTTTAGGACACGGTTGTGGTGGGTGACCTGGGGTCAGCCATTGCATTTTTCACTTACGGTTATCGTAAAGAATCCACTTTTCGTCACATGTCACAATTCGATCCAATATTCCTTCATTTCTGTACAGATTCAACAAAGCAACACAAGTTTCAAGACGCCTTCTTCTGCAGATCAGTCAAATCATGAGGTACCCATTTTTCATATTTATTTATCTTATTGATTTGATGCAAATGAGTCAATATTGTAGATAACGTAACGTTAAATCATGCCGCTAATTCCTGGGTAGTTTGACTCCGACCGGCTTCCACCAACTCCTTCAATTCGGCGTTATTCACCTGTGTCTTCGACGTGGTTCGTTCTTCAAGTCTAAGTTTCCATTACGAAAACGTTTGAACTAAAAACGCACGGTGCGTTCATTAACAGTCTCCTCTCCAAACGCAGCTTTGATATTGCGAGCCGTTTCTGCCGCGTTAGTTCCGCGTCGGAACTCGTATACAAAAATTACTCAGATTTTCGAAGTATCCATCTTTCCCGTCTAAGCTGAATAAAAAAACAATTGAAATTCGAAAATCAATTTTTGCACATTTTTTAAAAGAAAATCCTCATAGGTATCATGTGAAAGAAGTTTCACTCGAAAATGTCACACATTGAAAGTTTAATGTCATCTCAAAGTATCTATTGCTATATAAAATATATAGCAATAGATATAAAACGGCAATTTCATACTGACCAATAGGAGAATATTTTAACCAATAAGCCGATAGAGGCTGCGATGTTGATTCGTGTCCTGGCCAATAAGAGCCGTGAGTTTTACTTTACCCCCCGGACTCGTAGCGGTGAATCAAGTTACTATTATTCATCGAGTAAATAACCTTTACGTACTCGATGCTATTATTAAATCTATCTCATCTTTCCTCCATAGATTATTTCCTCCATGCAATAAGCGAAACGATGACTAATTATCTAAGTTTCTGAATTACTTGGATTTTTGGAGATATATCTTCTGCTATCTTGATTCATCATCAACATAAATAATTCTCTCTGCCTACCCCGCTAAGGGATTTGGCGTGGCGTTATAGATAGATAGATAAACTAACTAACAACCTATATTATCCCAATGTTGGAATTTGGATCCCTGCTTCTATCTCCATCCATTCATCCTCCTACTAATCTCTTACATACTTTTTTTTTATAAATACAAGCATACATAACATCTGGTATAAAGCGACTACCGTAGCCTATGAATACTTACAATGCAGGAAGTATTCCGCCATTCCTGCTCAGCAACTCAGGAACTTACTACTCGTATGTATTCACATTCACTCACTCGCAGAGATGCAACAACCCTCCAGCGAGTGGCTACGATTTTCTATGAGGTACTTCCCCAGTCAGGCTGCTTTGATTCGCCCCACCTCTCTTGAAACTGATTGGGCGCTGTGCGGTTAAAAAGGGTACTCCTTTAATTCTCAGGTTCTAGATAAAATTTTGCTAGTTTACTTAAGGATTAACAACATGGAGACATTTAAGAAAAACTTGAAAAAAGCAGTTGCATAATCGACAACGCTGAAGTGGCGCTTCTGGCGATGCAATCATCCATACGCTACGTTCTTATATTATCACTATTATCAGGGACGATATAAGCTTGTATATCACGTAAGTTAAGTACAGAAATGCGAGGGACTTGGATTTAATTCATATTTAACATTTTATTTTTATTATTATTTTCGAGTGTAAATGGTGTAATCATGAAAGGAAATAACCTATGGAGAACGGATAAAGCCGAATTTACGTAGGATCTCAATTCACTCCAAGTGGTTTACTGGTTTGTGGGTGTATATGACCGCATCATCATCTGTAGATCCAGATTCAACCTCAACTGTGCGTGGTGCACTCGGCCAATTAGCGAGCGAGTATCAGGCAAGAGAGAGTATTGTACCCTAGGTTTTTAATAAGCAGTCTGATTAGTAAACCTAAATAACAAATTCCTGTAAGGTCCTTATATACACAAGATGACAGCTCAAGCTCTTAAAAATTCAATACCATGCAAATTCTTATTGCTACGACATAAGATGCATAGTCGTAAGTACCTTGATTTGTTGTTGTCTGTACATACATAATAAAGAGCTGATGTGTTGATGCGTTTGCAGCGGGAGCGCACGCGATCTTTTTACAGCCCACATGATGGTAAGCGGTTTTTTTTATACAAAGTCGGGAGGCATACAAGCATACGGCCCACCTAATGTAAAGCGGTTACCGTCACGGAATAGGTAAAAGAGGTCCTCTTTTACCTATTCCGTGGTTACCGTAGCCTAGAAACGCTTGCAGTACATAAAGTATTCCTCGCACGATACCACCTCTGCTACTAACACAGCAACTCCATAGGAGCTTACTGGTGACCTCACTCACACGCAGGAACACAACAACCCTCTAGGTAGTTGTTATTTGATTGCGGTTTTCTGTGAGGTGGCTACTTTGATGCGCCCTGCCTCGGACCAAGACAAGTAGACATGTTCATGCACACAAATATTTGTCCTGTATGTATGGGAATCGATACCACGAGCGTTCGTGTCAAAGTGACGTTATAACGCGTTTCGCCACTGCACCACTGAGCTAATAAACGAACGAGATTAAGAATCACTCGCGCATTGTCACATCTGCTGTTAATACAGCAACTACTTAGGAGCTTACTGGTGACGTCACTTATACGCAGGAACACACCAATACTTCAGGGAGTTGTTATTTGGCTGCGGTTTTCTATGAGGTGGAAGTACTTCCCCAGACGGACGGCATCGATGCACCCTACCTCTCTCAAAACACACCCAGACCAAGACAATATCTTGCACACAAATGTTCGTCATGTGTGGGAATCGAACCCGTTATTAACCACTGCGCCACCGAGCTCGTCAAAAGTCGCGATTGATCTTAGTGTTGTAAATCTACCCACTCCAAATCAGGTGCGTCATTATGCCTATTTATTACACAACGTCGCGGCGTCGTATCTAAAACCCATATTAAGAGTATCAAACAAATGCAAGTTTAAAGGCCGCCTTAAATCTTAATGCCTCTGTAAGACTCTCTTCACAAAAAAATAACCATAAACCACAACACGTGCACCGCGTCATACAAACTCGGAACGTAACCCGAACCGCAGCGATTTCCGACGACTTCCGCCGACCGACGCGATCCCTACACACAAACAACCGAGCAGCTTGTACCTAACGATGTTTGCCTATCAACTTACAATATTCATTACAAATTACACATAATTACTACGTCCCATTCTATATTCCAGCTACTCAGATAATGAAGTAATAATTTTATTTACTTTGACCCCTCCATCCGACCCTTCGATAACAGATCTCAGAGTTTCATTATTTGAACGTTCTGCGAAACGGCGAGTCGATTTGAAACATGGATGGCTGATTTGTGTGTGACAATGAATTGGTGTTTGATTTTAGTGTCCTTGTGCTTTGCCTGTGTTGTTTACGGATCAGGAAGTAAGTATTTTATATATTTTGATATCTTTTTTACATGATGTGCATAGAATATTGATAATGGCTTCATAAATCGGTACCATTGTGAAGTTTTGTGTGTTCAGGAAGAAATTTTATTCAGTTCGGTTATATGCTTCCCATGCATATTTATTAGTATATTTTCATGCATGTATTTGATTTTTGACTTTGATTAGTTCGATTGAAATAAGGAAATAATTGAAAGTCTAATCTAAGTAATCTAATATCGGTTGTGTTCTTGTTAAGATGACTAAAGAAGCATACCGCTGTATATGTAGAACTTAGTAGGTATGTGAGAAAAATCTTCATTAAAAAAATATGATAATGTTATAATAATATATATAATATAATATTAATTACATTATCATAATCTGTAGCATCCAATTAACAGTCTTTTTATATAAATTACTACAAATCCATTGTTTTAACTATCTATTACCGTTCTTAATTTGACACAATAAATCTTATAAAATTTATAATAAATCGTAAAGGGAGAAGTATTTCTATCAAAGAATAAGTGTCAATACCGTATTTTTGCTGGAAAGAAGGTGACTCACCATCGTTCTTAGTCCCAAGCCTAGTCTGATGTTACCCTTGTAATTAACAAACGACACTCCGGTGAAAGGGAAGTATGACGCGTCGAAGCAGTCCGCCTGAGGAAGTACCCACCTCTACCTCACAGAAAACTGCATCGAAATATCAAATCCTTGGATGTGCGTTGTAATCGTACAAGTGAAATACGTTACCAATAACCTCCTAAGGAGTAGCTATGTTAGCAACGGAGGTGGCTACGCGCGAGCGGTAGTTATTGTATTGCAAGCGTTTATAGTCTACAGAAATCAGTTCACATTAGATGAGATGTGTCCTTGATTGCCTACCGACGTTATATTTAAAATCTGCTTCCGTAAAGATAGAAGCTTAGAATAAACAGAATAAAAGTTTATTCTGTATTCTGAGGATAGAAGTACTATTGGTTTTGTCCGTAAGAAAGTCTTTAGGTTTATAACACTTAAATGCTATTTGTGGGCATTATTAAACAAAAGTGAGGACTGCGTTGCGTTTGCAAGCAATAATAGACCTTAAGGAGGTCAACCGTGAACTTTGTCGATAGTACCTATACGTAATCACTTATCATCATTAAGTATTTCTAGATGTTTTCATCAGTCATACATACGTACGTACCGTTATCAGTCAAGTATCATCTCACTAATGATCGTTATAATTGTAGAAAACATGTCGTTAGATTTCTTGGACCTAGATTTACATGCATTATAAGTCAAACTCTTGTAATGCAATCTTCTATTACCTACTTGCTAAGGTAAATTAAAAGACTAGTTAATGTCTAACATTTTTGCGCTAACTATTTGCTGTAAAGTACCTAGGTACTACTTTTATTAACTTTTAACAGAGTTACTGAATAAAGGCCTTTTTGAAAGGAACATAAATACTACCCGTTTATACACGTAACATTATAAAAGTACGACTTCTCTTCCACGTGGCCACATAAAACTGCAACCGTTGTTTACGCGTGACCACAAAAGTAGAACAAATTTTTTACTCGTGGCCACATAAATTGCAACCATTTTTTACGCGTAGTCAACTAAAAGTGCTACGGTTGTTTACGCGTGACCACATAAAAGTAGAACCATTTTTTACTCGTGGCCACATAAATTGCGACCAATTTTTACGCGTGACCAACTAAAAATGCAGCCGTTGTTTAAGCATGACCACATAAAAGTAGAACCATTTTTTTACTCGTGGCCACATAAATTGCGACCAATTTTTACGTATGGCCAATTAAAAGTGTTACCGTTGTTTACGCGTGACCCCATAAAAGTAGAACCATTTTTTTTACTCGTGGCCACATAAATTGAGACCAAGTTTTACGCGTGGCTAACTAAAAATGCTACCGTTGTTTACGCTTAACCACATCAAAGTAAAATAGTTTTTTTTACTCGTGGCCACATAAATTGGGACCAATTTTTACGTATGGCCAACTAAAAGTGCTATCGTTGCTTACGCGTGACCACATAAAAGTAGAATCATTTCTTTTACTCGTGGCCGTATAAATTTCGACCATTTTTTACGCGTGGCCAACTAAAAGTGCTACCGTTGATTATGCGTGACGACATACAAGTCGAAGCAATTTTTACGCGTGGCCAACTAAAAGTGCGACCGTTTTTTGCCCTTAGCCACATAAAAGTGGAATGAGACCGCTTTTAAACTCATGATCACATAAACGTCCGTTTCTAGGGTACCTTCAAAGGTAAAACGGAACCCTTATAGAATCACTTGGTTGTCTGTCTGTCTGTTTGTCAAGACCTTTTTCTCAGTAAGGGGTGGAACTATCAAGCTGAAATGAATATCTATATTACAGACACAATAAATAGGTCTATAATTCCTTCGAGCAGTAAAAAATCTAACTTTTAAGTCAATGCAATCAAAAGATACGGCTGTTTATATCTTTTTTTGGGTATATTTTGACACCCGTAAGGTAATCAAAACCTATAGGGTACTTCCCGTTGACCTAAAATCATGAAATTTGGTAAGAAGCAATGTCTTGAAGCACAAGTAAATGAAAAAATCCTAAAACTTGTAGTTCCAACACAAAAAAAAAAAAAATTTGCGACAATATTTTGCGAAAATATTTTTTTACGGAACCCTCAGATGACGAGTCGGACTCGCACTTGACGGCTTTTTTCTACACAACCTACTTATGTATAGTAATTTGAAATTAAAAAAAATTGAGTGTATATTCACGGAATATCCCTTGTGGGTTTAGGCATGCGTATCGAGAGTCATATGATCCGATCCTTATACACATCACTTGCTTCTTCAACATATATAGGTAGCTCTTTTCATACATCCTCACGGGCCCCTGTCATCACCCAACATACGACGAACTTGGTCGTGGCAGGCGAGTTTTGGCCTTCTCTTATAACTTCATTACAAACTTTGCTATAAGCGTTACGGTTTCCATCGAACGAAGGTAAGTCGTTAAGATAAAACCCATATATACAGATAAATAAAATTGGAGTGTCTGTTTGTAATATTAAAATAATCGCTTTTTACTAAATGCATATGGATGTATACACGATACATATACCAAAATGAATATTTTTACAATTTTTGTCGGTCTGTCTGTTTGTTCCGGCTAATCTGTGAAACGGCTGGACCGATTTTGACGGGACTTTCACTGGCAGATAGCTGATGTAATGAGGAGTAACTTAGGCTACTTTTATTTTTAGAAATTTTAATTCTTTTATATTAATATAAATAAATAATATTCCATGCGGACGAAGTCGCGGGCTCAGCTAGTTACAAATAAAACCAGCCATACATATTATGTTGTGCTGAAAATATCCATAAAAATACCGTATTTTTTTAATTATCAATTTTTTGTTGTCAAAATGTAGAAAAATTATGACACAAATTTGATACCCATACAAAATCCGCATTTTGCTGGTTCAATATAGGTGACAGTATCGCTAGAGAAAGATCGCATGCCATTCCACTCCTCCACTTTTTGTCGCTAAGTCAATTGATAAAATATTACTTACTACTTGAATCTTTTATCAGCCCAAAATAAAAACTTGGAGCGCAATGCATTTTTTGTGGACCATGACAACAGATATTTATAGTCAAGACATTCTTTATCGCTTGCGACGTTTATATTTCAATCAGAAAGCTTAAGATTAATTAGTAATATGCTGACGAAGCGAAATAAAATCAAAGAAATTAATACAAGACCGGAGTCAAATAACAATCTTCCGATTGCTGCGTTACTACGAATGAGATTACTAGTAAGCTTCTAAAGAGTTTTAGTGTTAGCAGTGGACCAGTGGAGGCGACCCAAACGCACGAGAGATTGTTCTTGTAATGCAAGCACGGGTTACCATGTTACACAAATGTTACATCATTGTTTTGCCTTTCGACATTGTATAAATAAAAGTGGACACTCTCATCTTAGTAAAGGAAACTAGATAGGTACATTGCAAGCTGTCTTGCATGATTTGTCACCACTAAATATTTGAACAATAAATTGCAAGCAATTGGCAGGTAGGTACTTACCTATAGAGCATTAGCACTAAGGAATTGGAAATTAGTATTAAGGGATAAAGTTAAGTTATTTACTGAAATACAGAAACTTATTAATTAATGTAAGTAGGTAGTACTCCTGCAGCAGCGAGGAAACGAAAGTCAATATTAAATAATAAAATACTCGTATTCTAACTGAATTATCTTGGAAATTAAAATCAGCAAATTCCTAATTCTCACAGTTAGTTATCCTTGCAGTATCGGAATTTAGGGAATGATTTTGGAATTTTGATGTAGCAACCACCACCCGGTGACTTCAACCGTGCGAGTTAATAGACTGCTAAAAATAAAATAAAATTTATTTTTACACACAAAATTAATTTTCTATAGTACAAATATTTATAAGACATTATTTAAATATTTTAATCGATCAATTGTTGCTTGTTTGATCAAGGTAGGCGTATTCACATATCCTCGAACTCTATATTCGAGACGGAATTGAAAAGTTAACTGGCAATATGTATGGAACCTGAGAAAAAAAATTTTGAAGTCCGTTTCGTATATGGCTTTCCGAGGTCAAGTGAATAACCCCACATAATATAAATTATTTGCATACTGTAGCAGTGCATCGATTAACAATGTTTACCTTGTATATTTATTACGCTCTACCACGTTTGAATCACATAAAAATTGACAACGGATAATCCTATTTTCATTTGTTCATTTTTTTGACGATACCTAATCTAATATTTACAAAGGGTTCCTCCTCCAAATCCTCATTGTTACGATATTTACGAAATACATCTAAAGCAATGTTCCGTAACAGTTTATCCCATCGCATGAGTGACTATTCCGAAAGCTGACCCTCCCGAGACGAGGGTAAGATATGGATCTCGAAAATTTAACTAGATATCGGCCTCAGCCTGCAAAATCTAGGATGGCATCCTTAATTTATGTTCGTGTTTATTACTTTTATCTTATTTTATCAGCATTCGCATTTGGTGTGGCTATGATTTATTTGTTTTTACTGAAACTGGTGTTGGTGACTCAAAATTTGCTGCTTGATGCCATAGCAATCAAATACGAGTATGATTGTGAATAATAAAAAAATCGCTGTAAGAACGGTACTTACCGCGATTTATATTTTCTTGTATCTGGGCGTCCATCTTTTTATACATGAAATATTTATTAAATAATATGCTCTAAATATTAGTATGTTAATATGATAAACAATAAAGCTACTCTAAAATTAAAATAATCATAAAAACAATAGTTAAGGTTTTACATTTAAATTTATGTATACAATAAAAAAACGCGATATTACATAAAAATCTTTAAAAAATCCGCCGAGCGAAGCTCTGTCGCCCAGGTAGTTACTATAATAATAATCCTATCTACCTAGTACTTCGATCACAGAAAAATAGTATCCCGATCTAGTATATGGCTAGGTTGAGCATGTCTCACACTCAGCTAGTTCGGATCAAATTTCATAACGGTCCGTACGTTTGGCAGTTTTATATAGGTACCCACATGTAAAGGTAACAAGTAGGCTTATACCTATATAGACTCACTTTCGCATTTATTAGTGAAGCACATTTGTTTGACGATGGCTATGTTATATGCGTCCCGCCGCGGTCCGTGATCGTTTGGGTCACCCGTGATCATGACGCCTGCAACGTCATCAAAATACTTTTTGTACCACTACTGTGGCAATTTTACTAACCACGAAGAGAATACTCATAAATCTCAATAATTTCATTGCTGTAGCAGAAGTACGAGAATCGCCATCTTGAATAGTCATAACGACGAAAGGCTTACATTTAAATGTAAAAAAAAAACAAGATATTTAAAGGAGAAAGAAACCAGAAGAGACATTAAGATTACAAATAATGTAGTGTTGGATCCAACAAACGAGATTGTATATCTTGGATATACTTTCATCAGAGATGGAAAGTAAACTGCTGACGTCGAGAGAAGAATGAGTGCAGAGAGTAGAGAGAAGAGAGTGTTGGGAAAAGCTTCTGAGGAGCCGAAACATAAGGCTCAAAGGCCCAACTCGGTATACAACTAATCCCAAAGCTAACCTATGGCAGAGATGGCATGAAGGTAGAATAAACTTAACTTTTAGAATAAATTTAACGCTTTCGTGACGAAAACGTAAGAAAGTGAGTTATGACCTATCACAACCAAATTTTTCTTGTTTTATCACAAGGTCACGAGACCAAAATACCAACGCTGGCTGGTATTTGGCATGAAAAAATCAATGAAAAATAAAAAGGAAGTGTAGTGTATAAGAACCACGTTTTGTGGCGCTTCGTCCTCTCTCCCTTCCCCGCAAGGGTGTTGACGTGACAATTATCTAAATTAAGGTGTTTTGATGATTTCAAAACTGTGTTTGTCAGAACATCATTCAATGTTACTTGTAATATTTTGTTATATCACTAAGCTTACTTGTTAAGCCGGTGGTTAACAAAGCTACTTTAAGACCAAGGCAAGACCACATGTCTGTTTGTATTGGTCTGAATCTTTTAAGAGTTTAAGAGAGGTACGGCGCATCGAAGTAGCTCGACAGCGAAAGTGCCTCCACCACACAGAAAACCACAACCAAATAACAACTGTAGGGTTCTTGTGCTCCTGTGACGTGGGGTTACTAATAAGATCTTGAAGAGTTGCCGCGTGGACAACAGACAACACACCCCTAAAGCATATACCTCAGCATGCCTGATATAAAAGAGTTTCAAAAACCTATACATATGCTTACAGTACAAGGACTATCACACGCGTTTTTCTCCTCAGGAGCTTATTGGTATCTCACTAGCAGGAAATTCAACGCCCCAGGGAGTTGTTATTTAGCTGCGAGCGATACTTAATGTACCTACTACGAGCGTTCATAGGCTACGGTAACCACTACACATCAGGTGACCCGTTTGCTTATATGTATGTCTCCCGACGTTGTATAAAAAAGATACCAAATTGTAATGCCTAATAGTAAGCAGTTACCATATTCTATGGACTAGACTAGAGCAGTGATACTCCAGTGGATAAGGAACTAATAATTAATAATAACTAATATTGACCAACTGGTCCCCGTTTCGAGTCCTGGCGAATGGCGAAAAATCCGAAAACATGAATTTAGTGGTACATACCCGTACCACTAAATTCATGTTTTGAATTTTTGTACATACTTGTCATTTGCTCGGCGATGAGTGAAAACATGGTGAGGAAACCCACACGTCCAAGAATTTATATTTGAAAGACGTGTGACCTAACCTAAGATAGAATCTAGTTTTCCCTCTGGGCTGTGGAGGACTGACGGCAGTCGCCCCGTGTAAAAATCGGTATCTTCGCCAAATACTTAGGCTTAAGTAGCGGAACTCGCCAATCCTAATGGATTAGGAAACGGGATAACTCGAAGAAGCAGACCATATTCTATATACACTCGCGATACTAGAGACATCACTCGTACTTTACTGACCTTTCAGAAACCTTATTTGAAGAAACCACGCTCGTAACCCCGGCAAAGTTCATTCTAAGGCGTACTAACATATCTTGGAATAAATTATGAAACCGTGCGATTTCATATGGCATTTAATGCGGGAAATCTTAAAATAACATAGTAGCAAGCGACTATTTTTATTTTGAATGTATGAGGATGTATCGATGCAAACGCTGAGGTAGAAATAAACTATTAGCATCTTAGGGAACAACTACTCTGAACCAATGATGTTATTATGATATCATTGTTCTGAACACCATCTTAAGCTCTCTCAAAAACGGATGTAAAATTTCTGGTTGAAAATATATCTTATATACACTTGAAATCATTATCAATTATTGGCGTCCCTCGATTCCTACATCGTTATACTTTCGCGTTGTACTTATATACTGCTTGGTAATTCTTTCTTCGTGCATCCGTTCTACGATTGCGATTTAATAATAATTAACGACTTAATTTTATTAGTAAAGTTATTATGTTATATTTTTCTGGCAACATTGTGATAGACCTGACGCTTCAGCATATGTGCATACGAATAATAAACAAAATTAAAGCACACTAAACTAAAGTTTTGGACGTATATTATCAAAGAAAGACCTTAGATGCTGCCAACCTAACCTACATATAATCAGTTCAAAAATATGACGGGACGCTTAGCCCTCACCCGGAAAAAGCGTTTATGTAACTTTAGATTCCTAGTCCAAACGGTATCCGTACTGACACCCAGTTCTTTTGTGCATGCAGTTCTTTCTGCTAGGTAGCAGTCACCT
This sequence comes from Pyralis farinalis, assembly GCA_947507595.1. Taxonomy (NCBI): domain Eukaryota; kingdom Metazoa; phylum Arthropoda; class Insecta; order Lepidoptera; family Pyralidae; genus Pyralis; species Pyralis farinalis. The sequence continues at coordinate 31,974,383 of OX382260.1, read as the reverse complement.
AGGCGACGCACTATGAAATTTACAATTGGGAATTAAGTGTTCATACAGTAGTAGTGTTCCCTGGCCACAGTGGAAACCGGACTTAAGGTCCGGAATCCTAAAAATGTTACCATTTTCTCCAGTCCATTCTTAATGAATTCGTTACATTTTGGAGAAATACCCGCCAGGTTAGCGCAAACTTATTTTAAATGAAAAGACATTTATGTATCGGAAGTGTAAAAAGATTGAAATTTCTAGATTATTATCAATTTTGGCGCCTGAGTCACATAACTTTGGTGACAATGCTAAAGAAAAATACGGGGTGGGTAGTATCGCTACACTACCGTAACATTTTTTGCGTGAAAACGTTTTTCAATGCTTCAAGTCTAAGGGGCTCTGGAAGGTGCCTCCCTCACTCGATCTGTCGATAAATTCTGGCGCTCGTTTGATTAATCACGAATAGGTCTTAGCGCTCGCATCCTTTCCCACTGCCGCTGGCGCCGAATACTTTTGTTAATGCGTGGCATAACCTAAAACAAACGATATTATAACGTTTTGAAATTTGTCACCTGGCACAGCTTTTTACTCTAAAGCTTATACTATTTTCTATTTAACTTACTTTTTAGAGCACTTCTATATCTATACGACAACGTATAAATATTTCGTCTAACCCTCTCCGTTGCGGAGTTATGACTAATTCATTGGTAGCGCGGAGTGTAGTTCAAGGACCTTTTTTAACCCATTCCTTCATTTGTCAATGTTGCTTTTGTGGTGAGGTAACGTAATTACCTAAGGAATATTTTTCCCATATATCGATAAAATACTATTGGAGTGAGGACTGATTGCCACAACAGAAATTAAAGAAGGAATTCTTCTTTGTACTGTCAACTTCTTTCACCATTTGTTTGTAAACAAAGCATTTCTAATTTTACATAAACTTTTTGAAAACTGTAATTTTTATGTATAAACTTGTATGTTTTCACTACTTAAAACTATTATTTAAGTTGATTATTATTCACAGATTCCCTGAAGGACCCGTATATTTGCGGATCACCATCATGTGCACGTAAGTTTTAATTTTCATTATATAGAAAATACAATCTAAACAAGACAATTTGTAAAAATTAAAGACAGTCCCCCGCCAAGTGAAGGAAGCAGTGAACAAAACTTTACTGTAGTTGAAGTCTTAACTATTATTTTTATCCTAAGGCGACTCTCTGAACAGCGTTTTAAATGAGCTATGCCGTTCGACACCCATTCGCTAATGATATAATATTTGCTGGACGATTATACCTATCGCCTATGCACTCCCAGGTCCACATGGGTATCCACCTGTCTAAACCCCATGGTTTGCATGGACAGGAGTCATCTGTATACCCATGGTTTGCATGGAAGAACTTATATCAAAACGATGGGTGCAAAGTATATGTTGAATATTTTCTGTTTATTTCATTACTATATTAAATACACAAGATTTTACATGACTGTTTAATACAACATCCAGAGGCATACAAGCATACGGCCCACCTGATGGAAAGCGGTTACCATAGCCTATGAACATTTGTAATACATTAAGTATCACTCGTGCAATGCCACCTCTGCTACTACTAATACAGCAACTCCTTAGGAGCTTACTCGTGACATCACTCACCCGCAGGAACACAACAACCCTCCAGGGAGTTGTTATTTAACTACAGTTTTTCTGTGAAGTGGAGGTACTTCTGCAGACGGGCTCCTTTAATGTGCTCTACCTCTCTTAAAAACTCCCAGACTAAGACAAACAGACATGTTCATGCATACAAATATTGGTCCTGTGTGGTAATCAAACCCATAACTGTTTGTGTCAAATTACGTAACAGTTCATTTCACCACTGCACCATCAAGTTCGTCAAATATTGGCAAACAGAGACAGAAACAGAGTTACAATAAGCTCCATGGCATCATTTTACTGTGTGCTAATCGAACTCCCAAGTGTTGGTGTCATAGTCACATTATTAACCACTATGCCACCAAGGCTCCAAAATTTAAGATATTTAAGTATTGCAAATATTTCTTATATTATTTATAAAACATAATTCTCCAAATTTCATCTTTACCACTACTTTGTAATGTACATGCAACCGTCCACCAATGATGGTTGCATTGACATAGGACAGGGTCCGTTCCATTTAGACACAAAACACCATCAGTCAGTTGACACAAAAAAAAATATCTCACTATCTGCTGCCCTCCAAAGTCACTATTTTGCAGATAGCTCTTTTTACTTTGCACCCATTGAGAAGTGCATAAGGTTAATATAAATACTGTAATCTATCCAAACATTATCACTCCCCAATTATTGACATCCTTATTTATAGAGAATTTATAAGTTTCCAATACTTTGCGTAGAATGTGCTAATAGTTGGGGTTTAACATGTGGATACCTTAAATCTAACTTTTACTTTTTATAACATAAGTATGAAGACTGATAATAATGTATCGGTATAGTTTGGGAGACTTTTTCTATATATAATTAGTTCAGAATAGTGGCTCCTCTTTGCCTCATGGTAAGTTAAAGAGTAGCCCAAATCGCAACTGCAACTGACAAAATACTACACCGTATCCTGTCAGTTGATGCTGCCATGCTGACCCGCAAGATGCTTCTTCACGCTTCGTTTGAAGGATCCCATATTGTAGGAAGGAGGGAACACATGTGCAGGCAAGGCGGTCCACTTTTTAATGGTACGACAAAGATAGGAGTTGCCGAACTTTTTGGTACGTGAAGAGATATTCTCAGCAGTGGAACGATGACATTGCAAGCCTGCACGTGTGGTTCTATGATGGAAGGGAGAGGGTGGGATAAGGGAAAACAGTTCTTTAGAGCACTTATTCACATTCATACAAGTGTATTAGATTATCAAGAGACATAGGGTGCATCAAAGCAGCCCGTCTAGGGAAGTACCTCCACCTCACAGAAAACCGCAGCCAAACAACAACTCCCTAGGGGGTTGTTGTGTTCCTGCGCGTGAGTAAGTTCACCAGTAAGCTCCTAAGGAGTTGCTGTCTTAGTAGCAGCGGTGGCATCACACAAGTGATACTTAATATATTACAAATGTTCATAGGATACGGTAACCGCTTTACATCAGGTGGGCCGTATCCTGCAGTTGTATAAAAAAAAAAGATTTTTTATTTGACAAAATATTTCTAATTGTTTTAAGATTACTTCCTCAAGTGCCAATAATTGGATTGATTACCCTAGTCAGATTTAAAAAAAAATTTTTTATGGTTGCTGGACATATCCTGACTATTTCCATATAGACAGTGATACAAAAAGGTAAGGTTTCTTACCTATAGTGAAACCATGTGTAGGCATAAATTCATGGGTATGGCCAAGCACAGCAACCTTTCTCTTGAAAGGAAATATCAGAATTGGAAATAAACACTTGCAACAGTAATGTCACATTATTGTGATCTTGATGGCTGAATGTCGAACTGAACTATGTTGATGAAATTCAATCTCATGCTGTCAAAATTACAGTTTTTTTATTATTAGGGTAATACAGGGTAACCAAACAGGGTAAACAAACAGTGACAAAATGAGAATAAACAGAGTAGCTTAGACTAAGAGTAATAACAATTTTGACACCAACACCGTTTACCACACATTAAGCAATGTACATATTCGTTGAGAAATATTCTATTATAACTTAGCGTCAATAAAGGTAGTGATTATTGTACAGCTAAGTGCGTATCAAGCCCGATACCTAGCACAGTTCCTATGCTGTAAGTAGTAAGAGTTGCAATTGTAAAAGTATCAAATGTGATCTGCTTTCAGCTACACTTGATAAATACATTTAATTTTTGAGTACAGCTTAGAATTATTCTAATTCTAGCTTCGCTCGGAGGCTACAGTTAATCATTGTCAACCCTATCATTAAGGCTAAGAGGTTTACTGATCACATTGAGCTTGTCATAACTCTGTTTCTCTCTCTGTTTGCCAATATCTAATTGATATAATTTATGATTATGACAAGATAAAAGGAAGACTGCCCTAAATGAATAAGCAGCAAATATGTTTTGTTTCTCTAAGGTGACAAACAAGGATATGACCCTTCTGGTGGTAAGCTGTTGCCACACCTATGAACACAGAGGATGTAACATGTGCACCTTACATGCATACCCCGTTTATGGCATCTTTACCACTAACACAAATTGTTTATTTTTTTTTATTCTCCTTTACAGCATCAGAGAAGTTCAAGTATCTATCGCAAGTAGTCTACCACTATGAGTATAAAGTAAATGTGGAGACATACTTTGCTGGATCTAGCAATAATCGCTCCACATTGGATATCAAAGCAGAGGTAAGAATGATATTATTAAAAGTAGTTTTGAATGTAATTGACCCACTATCATCAGCAGTGAAAGCCCAGTGGATACAAAATTGGTCCCCGGTTCGAATCCTGGCAAGTACCACTAGTTTGTGTTTACGAATTTATGAACATATTTGTAATTATCACTTGCTCGGCGGTGAAGGAAAACTTCGTGAGGAACCCTGCACGTCCAAGAAAGTATCTAAGAAAGGTCTGGTTTTCTTAGGCTTACGAAGCGGACCCCGCCAATCCTAGTGGGTTAGGAAATGAGATAACATTAAAAAGAAGAAGAACCAACTGCACATATTGCATCCTGCTAATAAACAAACGAGGCTCTGGTAAAAAAAAGGTGAGGTCCATCAAAGCAGCCTGACTATTCTCCATAAAAATTCTAAATAAAAATAATATATTAGAATAAAGGTAATAAAATAAATGAATTAGTTATTTTGCAATACATAAATCTATTGAAAATATATGAAATTTATATTAATAGTTTTCTGATCTATACAAAACGAATGCCATAGTATATAAAATTGGTAATAAATTTTATCATAATAATATACTATATATACATTTTCCTTTAATTGATATTTAATTTATCTTAATTTAACACATCGCCATTGTATGGTTATATACTGGCAGTCAGTGGCGTAGCGTGCCTTGTCGGGGCCCCGTATAAAAATTTTTTTGGAGGCCCTTATATGGAGGTAAAGATTTTTCACAAAAGAAAAAAAATATTGTGAGAAGAAATATTTATTTATCACATAATTTACCCATTTTACAAATAAAAATCGAATTTTAAATATTCACTCTCCTTGCCTTTTTTTCGGCAAACTGATTTATTAAATCATTTATGGCTGATGATGATTTTAGTTTTTCTAAAGTTTCTGCCTCTATGGACAATAGTGAGATGTCTGACAGCCGTTCTTGTCCCATCGAAGTTCTTAAGTAATTTTTTATTAGTTTTAATTTTGAAAAACTTCTTTCTGCTGTTGCGGTTGTAACTGGAAGGGTCAAGAATAAAAAGCATGCTGTGATTACCTCGGGAAAACTGGATGCAAGACTATTGAATTTTACTAGCAATAATTCAATGAGTTCTTTAATGGAATAAATTTTTTTAATTTCACAATTTAAGCATGTTTTTAGAGCCTTTAATTGGTCACAAAGATTAAGTGAGATGTCTTTACTGTATTTAGCAGACAGTTTTCCGGAAGCGTTTAATATCTCTTCGCTTGAAGAAGATAGGAGTTTCTCCGGTTGTAATATTTCGAATATACTACTCAGGTTGCAAAGGCTCTGAAATCTTTCTTTAGTTTGAGAAATTAATATATCTAAACAGCAATAGTATACATTGACTTTGAAATAGGATTCCGGGTCGGAAATTCTCTCATCTTGTGATAACTCATCAAAAAAACGCTTCGTTATCTTTCGCCTACTGTTTTTAAAAACAGTTGTTACCCCCCACTCTTTTGCTAAATCTTTGGATTCATTTAGCAAACTATTAAATGAATTCTGATTTCTTAATTGGCACAGTCTATTTAAAAGATTACTTAATAAAATACTAGATTTCTGTAAGTCATTATTTTCATGCTGTAGAGCTTTAGAAACAGGATTAATAATTTCAAATAGTGAAGAAAAAAATGTAACGAGCACTAAGAAATCAAAACTCTGTAAAATGTTAATTATACTTTTACATTCTTCACGTTCATCTTTTTTATTTGAAATTAAATTTAGTTGGTACAAAGTTTTCATGATTAGTAAAAAAATTTTCTTTACTGCTAATAAAGCGTCGTTCCTAGAAGACCATCTGGTAGGACATACCTTTTTAAGGGTAATCAGATATTTTTCAGATGAATCGTTACTTAGCATAGCCCAGCGTTTTATACTATTGCCAAAAAAAGTATATATTTTTTCTAAATTATCGAAAAAAGTCGATACTTCACGAACATGTCTCGCAGCGTCGTTCAAAACCAAGTTTAAAGCGTGCGCAGCACAATGAACATAATCGGCATTTGGAGCATGCTCTTTTATTAGGGTTTGTAATCCTCCATACACACCCGACATAACATTTGCTCCATCGTATCCCTGTCCTCTACATTTAGTCAAATCAATTCCATATTCTTTAGTCAAATTTAAAATGACAGTTTTCAGACCTGCAGCACTGCAATCGGTTACTGCTATGAATCCTAAAAAGGACTCACAGATTTTTATTTCTTTAGGCACATTATCATCATTTTCTGTAACCGAGATATATCGAAAAACTACAGATAGTTGGTCAATTTTTGATAAGTCTTGTGTTGTATCCAGAATTATTGTCAGAAATGGAGCTTTTTTAATTTCTGAGATAATTTTCCTTCCTAACGTTAGTACCAAGCAAACTAATAATTTCGTTTTGAATCGTAGGGCTTAAATAATTTATTTCACCTTTCGGTTTTAGAAGAAGTTCTTTTAAAGTTGCATCATAGTTAGATAGCAGACGTGAAATTGCCATAAAATTGCCAGAATCAGAATCATGCCCCCTCAAAGGTAGATTACAAGATACTAAAGTAATTATAACATTAATTATACGATGCAGTACATCTCTCCAGAATGTAATTTTACTATCGATTTCACTTTTCAATAGAGTATCGATGGTATTTCCTTGCAACCAATTATTATAAGAGAGTGAGGCACTAATATGCTGCTGTGACTTTTCATGGTCAAGAATAGTTTGTGTGAAATTGCTTCTAACCGAAACACCGTTAACCCAAGCAGAGGAGTACGATTTGTTTTGACGATCTGCTAATAACCAACAGAAGTGACAGTACGGTTTGTTTAAAACGTTAGAATAACATAACCATGGTCTTATAATTTTTATGCCTGCCTGATTGAAATATGAATAATAATAAGCCGAAAAAGGTCGGTTATTTTCTGAAACTTTTGGAAATGGTCCTTGTGGTTTAAATGGACCCAATTTAAAAATTATTTTTCGTTCGCATTCAGTTAAATTGTCACCAAAATTTCCTCTATCTGATGAAATTATATTACAATCTGCATTATCTGCAGATATATCAGAATCGTTGACTTGGGGTTCCTCGATTTCTGGATGGACATCCGATAAAGTATGTGCTTGGCTTTCTTCTATTTCCGGATGGATATGTGACGAAGAACATGCTTCAGAAGAATCTAAAAATAAACGAGTAATTGTTAAAAAATAAATACGAATGCTTTGATACTAAACTAAAAAGAGTTATATATAAATAAATAATGTTACTAAGGGTCACAGTTAGAGAGTGTTCAGTTCAGACGCACACAGACTCTACGCGGATTGTGCTCGTACCTATTAGTAGATACAAAATCACCTGCAGCCCGTCCGTGCATTACTATACACCTGCGTGCTATTTAAACGCAGCGCGTAGTGTAGTGGCCATACAAAACGAGAACCCGAAAGCGAGTCTGCACATCTGAAGTTCTCAACACGCAATTAACGATACGATACGGACTGATAGACAAACAACAAAACAAATCGATCCTATAGATAAGTTAGAATTTTGTTTTTTTTTTAATCAAGGCACGGAACCCTAAAAACAGTATAATTGTGAAAATCGAGGGGGGAGACAACTTTTTGTGACGGACAGATGGACAGACCGAAATTAAAAGATTTCCTTGTTTATCACTACGGGCCCCTAATAAATGGGTTGGGTAGTAGTGTAGTACTTACCTTTCCAATCTAAATCACTCACAGTATCTTGTCTCTGAAAAAATGAAGAAATTTTGGGCACTTTTTTTATAACCTCGTCCCTTTTCTGTTTAATTTTTCTTTTCTCAGCGCCGCTGGGATAATCTCTTTTCCTTTCACTCATTTCTTTTACAAATCGCTACTAATACTGCTAAACCAGAAGAACAATATTGTTTGTACTGAATTACAATGTAATGCACTTTTATATAAAGCGCGTAAATAAACAGTGCACTGCACTCCGTGGTTTAACATCCAATGCAAAGTACAACAACGTACACGTACATCGCGATATCGATGAAGGATTCCGGGGAAACGGGAAAGTCCCGCAGCCCGCCATAACGATGTAGTGTTGCCAACTTTTGAACGCACGCTTAAGGCGGGAAAAAAAGGAATTGCTTTATAGAATTTTGTCATTTGTAAAATAAAATAAATTAGAAAGTTTTTATTCTTTTTCCTTACACACTTTGGGGGCCCCCGTGGCCCGGGGGCCCCGTATAATTGATACGGCAAATACGGCGGTAGCTACGCCCCTGCTGGCAGTGGTAGGATGTTCTTACACACACTTCTTCACAAAATTCAACAACAAACAAACAGCAGTCTCATTTAAAGAGGTTCAGAAGTGAAAAATGACTCTCTCTCAAAAAAGTTTCTGTTGCTCACTTATAGAGGTTTTGGAGCGTTAAAATGACGAGACCTGGCAATTAATTTCAATTGTAGAGTTTTCTCACTTATTCAATTCTCATTCACCCAGGTTGTGTCAAATTTTTCATTATTTTTGTAAAGCACTATTTAATAAAATTTATGGAAAAATTGCATTATGAAATATAAATTACATATATATTTAGTACAAGGCATGAAGAAACTGTTATGAGATATATAAAGCGAAATGAGAAAAAAACGTAAATTCATTTTGGAAGTGGCACTCATATCAATGCCAAGGAAGTATTACTTATATCCAATTGTCATGAATTATCAAAAATATTCTTAATAGGCATTACCTGCGGTATCAATAACATTTTTAACACAAAACCAAAATGAGGAATAATATGTTCGATATTTCTAAAGTTAAAGCAAAACAAATTTGACCACTATAGTTCATATAAAGTATTTTTATTTTATTCTTGATTTTTGGAATTGGTAATTTTGGAAATGGGACTTGGGTTGGTCTAATTTTTACCATTTTTTTAATAATTCAAAAACAAACCAACGTAAAATAAAAAACCTATTTGACTATGCTCGATAAGCTCTTTTATATGACCATACACAAGCTATTTACTGCTAAGCTATTTTCGAGCGTAACTATTTGACATCTATAATTTTTGATACCTTATTTTTAGAAAACTAATACTAGTATAATGGAGGTCAGCATCATCTATATCAATCGGATGAGCTTTAAACTCAAAACCGATTTGCAAAAAATATTTCAGAAATAATATAAAACGTACCGAGTTGGTCTCTGTACAGATGCCTACATTGAGACAATAAGCAAACCATAGCGCGATTCAGTATTGCAACAGCGCCATCTGATTGCGGGTGTAGTAGATAACACAGATTTTTACCATATCCTCAAGAATCCGACCACAGCCAAAGTACAGTAGGGAGTATATGAAATAAATAAAGGTTAATATAGCGTAAGAGTATGTGAAATAAATAAAAGTATGCTTTTTTGACATAATTACTAACTCGTGTTAGAGTTGTCATATATATGATAGCCAACACTGAACGACGCTCTTCGCATAACGTAAAACTTCTCCAGTATTAATCTCGAGCGATCCGTCGCGAATGATTTGTCTGCGAACTTCATTTAGAATCATGTGCCGGACGGGTGTGGGCGTGCCACACCCGTCCTGCTACAAACTGCGTGTGAGTGCAATGTTTTCAAATGTATCTTGGAAATAATATCCACTTTTCTACATTTAGTTTACTTTGAATACAGTAAGGATGTTCGAAATACAGATTCTGGGGATTATTATACACGGGCATACTTACTACTTACATATATAGATTTTTTTAAACACTCAATAAATCTTTTTAAAATAAAATGTAATTTCGCCCGAGTAAAAGTATACATTGATTACATTTAGTTTATTACATTTATTTAGTTAGTGGATAAGAGGAAAATTCTGGTGATTTCCGAAAAAATAATTAATAAGTTGGTTTCTTCTTAGTTGAAAGAGAAAGTAGACAATTTATTATTTTCTTAATAATAGACTGGTAATGAGTAATAATGAAGAATGCAAGCATATAACCCACTTGATCTAAAGTGGTTACCGTATGAACGCTCGCGATACAGGAAGTATCGTCAGTCCTGCTCTGCAATTGTGCAGCTGCAGCAACTCATTACCTTACTATATATGCCTTCACTAACGCGCTTACTCGTATAAGTACAACAACTCTCTTTTAGTGAGTTATTATTTGGCTGCGATTTTCTTTAATACTTCCTGTATCACTCGTGCGTTGCCACCTCAGCTAGGTAACCTCACTCACTCGCCGGATCACAACCCACCCTCTAGGAAGTTATTGTCTAGACCAAAACAAACAGATATGTTCATGCACACAAATGCTTGTCCTGTGTGGGAATCGGACCCACGAGCGTTATTATCAAAGTAACGTCACTAACTGTTGGGCTACCGAGCTCGTCAAGTCGATTCTAATCATATCTACACCATATTACGCACATGATTAAAAATGCGATAATTTAGATAAACATTTTATCGTTTATCTAAATCTATTTATTTATTTATTTGTACATTTTTGGGATACTTACGTCTAATTTATAAATAATATTACACAAGTCTAGTATGAAGATGGACAATTACAAGTTTTCGCAGATAGATCAATTATATTTATAATTCTCCTACATTTATGTATGTCACTGAACTCAGATTTAAACCGAACCGAACTCCGGCTGAGCCGATTTTGAAGATTCATTTGGTTTACATTTGAGTGGAATCCTGTATGAATAAAATCACAATTGAACCCTATAGATGCTGCCGAAATGTGGTCTTATTTATTATTTAAGGATTGTCTTTATTATGGCAGGACAACGTATGTCGGGACCCCTAATGAATAAATAAGTTTCTATCATGTTGCATTACAGGCCAAACTCCAATTACTTACGCCCTGTGAAGGAGTGCTCCAGCTGAGTGATGTTACACTCGTGGACCAAGACGAGAACTACCCGGTGGAGCGAGCAGAGAAGTTCATCCATGCTGTGTCACTGTACGACCTCAGGTGGGTGCCTCTTTATACAGTATACGCTCCCTTCAGTCACCGCAGCCTCTCTACGTAACCCAACCATAACCACGGGCTTCTACAGTGCTCTGCGTATGTCAGAGCCAAAACTGTAATTTGTTTTTGATACTCAGTGAGCGGCAAAATATATTCTACTGTGTGCAAGGTGACCGTAGCCTATGGTTGTTAATACAACACCTCTTTTACCCTATTTTGACAACTACTCCGTAAATTTTCAGTGAAGCAAAATTAGTGAATGCGAGACAGTTGTACATTTACAACACCTGTGTCGTTATTAGAAAAATAATAGATAGCATATATACATACACATCGTCGCGCCTGTCTCCCATTAGAATAGGCAGAGACTATAGAATGACAGGTGCACCGATCCAATAAAACCTTTCCCTCATCTTCCACTCTCAGCAACCTCTTTACTCATGCTCTTCGGTTTTGGTTGCTTTGGAACGCTGAAAAAGGGCCAACCTTTTTAGCGTATTAGCTATTTGATCCATATGTGTGGTAAAGCGACCCCATATTCATACTAAATTACCATTCTACAAACTAAAGACCAAACGAGACACCCGTCGAACTAGTACTCTAGTACTGTCAAAGATAAATGCTAATTGTGGGGGAAAATGATAACATTCGAAGATGGATAACAACAACAAGATGGATACCTTCTGTAATACAAAAAAATTAGGGACATTGAACACATTCAACATTTGTGGCGCAACGCTTATAGACCGTATTCACAATAATGATGTAAAAGCGAAAGTAGAAGTAGTCATGTTTTATCAGGTGATGACAGGAGCCTTGGAAACCGGATATGTAGGAAGAATGCAGGATGAAAGAATGACGAAGCAGATATGCAACGAAAGTGGAGGGATATAGGAGCCGAGGAAGGCCAAGACTTACCTACCATGGCCATATTGGTCGGGTTCTATCAGAAGGTGATGTCAGGAGCCTTGGAAACCGGGGAGGGTGCATGAGAAGAGCAATGAATATTAAAGAAGCGAGTGAGGTGTATAAGGATCGAGTCACGTGGCGCTTGGTTCTCCCTGCCTACCCCGCAAAGGATTTGGCGTGGAGTTATAGATAGACAGATAAAATACATTCAAATATCTATCTCATTCTATAATTTCACGCCAAATCCCGGGGTCGTACAAATTACACAGTGCCACCTAGCCCCAAAGTAAGCAAAGCTTGTGTTATGGGTACTAGACAACTGATAAACATACGTAAATACATTTTTTTTTTGTAAATACATACTTATTATACATAGAAAATACCTAGAGCAAGACAAACAGACATGTTCACGCACACAAATGTTTGTACTGTGCGGGAATTGAACCCACGAGCGTTGGTGTCAAAGTAGCGTATCAGCGCGTTTCACCACCGCGCCACCGAGCTCGTCAAGTAAGTCATAGCTGTGAATTGAGGTACTACGTAAAATCAGTGTCATAGATTCTACATATGTTATTTATCCTTCATGAACCTAGCTGTAAAGAACTGTAGGAAGGGATAAAAAGATAAAGATAACCAGTTGAGAATGCGCAAGCTTGCATTGCCAGAGGAACACCTGGCTCGTCAATTATGTAACAATTCATTTTTTTTTTAATTTGTCGGACATTTTACCATGTCCCTTAAGAGATAGGATCGGTGTTCCTGAACATTCCTATTCTATTTTATTTTTTTTGCTGAATCCGAATCTGAAGTCAAAATTCGAATTTTCGAAAAAAAAGCGACAGACAAACGCACGCACAGGCAAACATATAGAATTCATATAGGAACGGTGTTCCTGAAAATCATTTATTTGCCACTAGGCCCTTACGAGCACTTAGACACGTCTAACATTCTTTAAATTAAATCATATTGTATCTTAATAATTTTCCATAGTTTTTTTTACTTTTAATATATATTACAATAAATATAATAATATGTGAGTGCACATATAGTGAAATCAAGTGGTACAATTAAAGATACATTAATACATGTGCTGAATCATTTCCAAACATCCCTGTCAGTTAGATATTCATCGATTCTATAATAACCCTTCTTGCACAGAGTATTTTTGATGTACCTTTTGAACATATTGTCAGGCAAGGACAGAACTGTTGCAGGTAATTTATTATAGAATCGAATACAATTTACAATGAAAGATCTACTAGTCTTTGCAAGCCGATGTACCGGCATACGCAATCTATTCCTGCTTCTAAGATTTTCACAAAATTTTGAAAATGTCTATATTTTTACGAGCATACATTATGTTCTCATAAATATACTGAGAGGTAACCGTGGGGATATTTATTTTTTTAAATAGTTCTCTAAGCGATTCCCTGGCGCCCATGTTATAAATAGAGCGGATGGCTCTCTTTATGGATATGAAGAGGACCTCATGAATGTCATACAATTTCAGATTTGCATTCCACGATGGAGTCATATCAGAGATATGCCCTGAAGAGCACGAAGAGGACTGGGTGCTTAACTTCAAGAGAGGCATATTGTCGCTGTTTCAGAATAGCATGAAGAGATTCGACATCAACTTCAACGGGGTTGAGGTATGCAAATAAATATTTGATTACTGTGAAACATTATTGTTACTTTATTTGGTAACTGTGAAAAAGTTGTCTCTGCAAGATTTCTTCTCATATAAGCATATGGCCCACCTGATTTGAAGCGGTTACCGTAGCCTATGAAAGCTTTTAGTACATTAAGTATCACTTGCGCTATTTCCTGTGTTAGCAGCAGAGCCACCGCTGCTGCTAACACAGCAACTTCTTAGGAGCTTACTGATGATCTTATTCACAAGCAGGAACACTACAACCACATAGGACAAACATTTATGTGTATGAACATGTCTGTTTGTCTTGGTCTAGATGTTTTTAAGATGTAGGGTGCATCAAAGCAGTCCGTCTGGGGAAATACCTTCACCTAACAGAAAACCGCAGCCAAATAACACTCTCTAGAGGGTTGTTGTGTTCCTGCGTATGAGTAAGTTCCTAATAAGTTGCTGTGTAAGTAGCAGAGGAGGCATCACGCGAGTGATACTTAATATATTACAAGTGTTAATAGGCTACGGTAACTGCTTTACACCCGGTGAGCCGTATGATTGAATGTCTCCCGACGTTGTATAAAAAAAAAATAGAATCTCTGTAAGAAAGTGCACGAGGCTTTTGACGAGTGACATTGTTCTTATACTTGAAATTTTGACTATTCAGTATAAAACCAGTTGAGAATGCGCAAGCTTGCATTGCCAGAGGAACACCTGGCTCGTCAATTATATAACAATTAAATTCTTTTTTTTAAAACTTGGTCGGCCATTTTGACCATGTTCCTTAAGAAATAGGATATTGGTTTTTGAGACATTCCTATTCTACTTTTTCATTTACTTTTCGAATCTGAAATAAAAATGGATTTTTTTTTTATTTGTCGACCATTTTGACCATGAGATAGGAGGTTGGTTTTTCAGACATTCCTATTCTACTTTTTTATGCTGAATCCGAATCTAAAGTCAAATTCGAAAAAAGCCACAGACACACAGAGACAAACGCTCGCATAGACAAACATATAGATTTCATATAGGAACGGTGTTCCTGATTAGTTTAAAAAGAGCTATGAATGTTAAAGAAGCGAGTGAAGTGTGTAAGGACCGCGTCTTATAGCGCTCGGTTTTGTCTGCCTACCCCGCAAGGAACCTGGCGTGAAGATATACATTTTCATTACTTTAATTTCAGAAAGACATCCACGGGACTTGCAATGTCGCGTACGTGGTCCGCGAACAGGAGAACACGAGTCTTATCCTGGTGAAGACCAGGGACCTATCTACGTGCACCAACAGATACAAATACATGTCTATACTGCAGACCGTCAGATACGACTTCCAGAGTGTAAGTATTTTAATACTACACTAACAATCTCCGACCAGTTTAGCTTGGGGCCTTCTGCTTCGCGTTATCCCGTTTCCTAATTCGGGATCCGTTACCTAAGCCTAAGGATTTGGTGAATTTACTGATTTTTACATGGAGCGACCGTCGTCAGACCTCCACAGCCCAGAGGGAAAACCAGATCTATCTTAGGTCAGGTCACACGTCTTTCGAAATATGGTTTCTTGGACGTGCGGGTTTCCTCACGATGTTTTCCTTCACCATAACAAGCAAGTGATAAATATGTACATAAATCCGAAAACACGAATTTAGTGGTACATGCTCCCGCCTGGATTCGAACCGGGGGGACCAGTAAATTTTAACGATGGCGGGTTTTGAAGTACGTGTATTTAATTTTAATAATGAAAAATATTTTGATTGATAATAAAATTGTAAAATTCACTATCATTTTAAGAGGTGTATTGAAACTTCAGAACTTTGTCTGAAAACCGTTCCGATGTGTTATTCAGCCGAATTTCTGAAGCTATAATCTAGAATTAATAAAATTTTGAAACGATTCTAAACTTGGTGCATATGCTGTATAGACATAACATAACCATTGCCACATTGCCAGTACCCCTCTGGACTAAAAATAAGAAAAAAAAAATAAGTTTTATTTTTATACTACGCCGGGGGGCATACAAGCATACGGCCCACCTGATGTAAAGCGGATACCGTATCCTATTAACGCTTGCGATATATTAAGTATCACTCGCGCGATGCCTCCTCCGCTGCTTGCACAGCAACTCCTTGGGAGCTTACTGGTGACCTCACTTACACGAAGGAACAGAACAACCCTGTAGGGAGTTGTTATTTGGCTGTGGTTTTCTGTGAGGTGGAGGTACTTCCCCAGTAATTGATTTAATAATAATTTAATAATAATTGCTTTAATGCGCCCTACCCCTCTTAAAAACGTGTTTTTAAGAGAGGTAAAATCAATTCTCTCTGTCAATTCGAATGAGAAGTTTCCGTGCCAATGTGATATACACCTGCTGGTGAGCCTACCGGTGAAGTTGCAATTCGTGAGGTTTATCTATATTTGTTATTCCAGAAATTTCAAACGTGGCCGGTACTGAAGTCAGAGAGCAAATGTCGTGTGGCAGTCGATCACAATATCTACAAAGCAGTGAACTGTCGCGAGCGCCATCTCTTCGAGCCGTTTTCTGGAAGGAACTCTGGCGCGATGACCACAATAATCCAAGACCTGGTGCTGACCGCTGAATCCCGTAGCAGTGACACTGAAATTGTAGAATCTCAGCCGATAGGTGAGGGATTTTGTACCTTATTATTTTAGTTTGTATGAATTTTTACCCGTCTTCAAAGAATAAATGTTTTCAAGTATTTTTTTGTATATCGAGAAATACATAGCGCCGGATTGGCCCCGTACTGATGATGACGATAGAATAGATTTTGCTATTTTGGTTACATCCTAGAATAGATTTTGAAATTTTAGTTACGTCCTGGAATAGATTAGGATGGTGTGTTACCTATAAACGCTTGCAATACATTAAGTATTACTCGCGCGATGGCACCTCTGCTGCTAACATAGCAACTCCATGAGAGCGTCATGAACGATAGTGTGGAAGTGAGGGCAGGACTTGCGTCGCCACTTTTGATTATTTTTATTAGCAGGCAATAAAAAGAAAGAATTACGAAACAGATATACAACGCGACAGTAGAAGGATGTAGCCGAGGAAGGCCAAGGAAGATCAGAAGGTGATGTTAGCGGCCTTAGAAACCGGGGAGGGTGCATGAGAAGAGCAATGAATGTTAAAGAAGCGACTAAAGTGTCTAAGGATCGAATCATGTGGCGCTCGTTTCTCTATGCCTACCTCGCAAGGGATTTGGCGTGAAGTTATAGATAGAGAGAGGTAATAAAAATTACAAGAATTTGTTCTTATCGATGAGAATAAGCTGTAATGGGTTTGTTCGTTCGTCCATACGAAATGTTATGTATTTCAGCATGGAACGTGGTACATAGACGCGCGCACCTGTTCCACCACCACTCGCCGTACGTGAAGGCCGAAACTGGTGAATTGAAGTCGGCCAGGGACGTACTCAAGTTGCTGTGCATGTGAGTATTGCAAAGTATTTTTTTATTATTATTATCCTTTATTGCACAAAACACTATATAGATACAGATTTAAAGTATTTCGTTCGCAAAGGCGATTTTATTGTTTATTGTGTCACGTTAAAAATTAACATTTCATTTTTAATTTATTCGTTAGAAATAGTTTTCAACTAGCCACTCACCACGACTTCTCAGGGGTGATCCTATCGCTACCAAACTTCACAGGATCTAATCTGAAGGTTACCTGAAAATTTCACCAAAATCGGTGCGGCCGTTTTGGTGTCCATACAGAACATACATTGGTTTTTATTTAGTAAATTGTTCACATAAAATATTTGAATATCAAATAAAATTGAATTGTAAATAAATTTATTTTGTAATTTAGCATGCTATTGCCGAAGGCAACCTTTTTAGTTATTTCATATCTTTCTTTGAGTTGGACGGATGTGACGTTTTGGTGTCTGTGGTAAGATTCGCTTTTATGTTATTTGATTATTATACCCTTTTACCTCAAAGAACGTGTCTTGCTTTACCATTTTTCGACCCTCTTTATAAATACTGTCCACTTGCTCACTCTGTAGCGCACACATGCTTTATATTAAGGCAAAATGTATATGGAACCTCATTACTGTCATCCTTTTGACGTTATTCTTCTTTTGGCGCGTTATGGAAAATTGTATGTATATATAAATACTTTACAATATTTTAATAGTGTGAATGGAGCGTTGGGAAAACTTCTTGACGGTAAAAACTTGAGCCAGAAGGCACAGCTCGCTATACATAATGCAGTGCTGGTCCCAACGCATACTTATGGAAGCGAGAGCTGGGTATGGCAGAGAGAGCATGAAAGTAGGATTAACGCGGTCGAATTGCGAGCGTTGCGCAAAATTTGTGGCGTAACGCTTGTAGACCGTATTCGCAATGATGATGTTAGAAACAGAGTTGGTCTGAAAGAGAGCGTCGGTGTTAAAATAAGAAGAGGCATGGTCCGTTGGTTCGGACATGTAGAAAGAGCGTAAGGTGAAAAAATGACGAAGCAGATATACAACGCGAAAGTGGAAGGATTTAGGAGCCGAGGAAGGCTAAGACTTACCTACCATGGCGAAATTGGTCATGTTCTATCAGAAGGTGATGTCAGGAGCCTTAGAAACCAGCGAGTGCGCATGAGAAGAGCAATGAATGTTAAAGAAGCGAGTGAGGTGTGTATGTATCGAGTCACGTGGCGCTCGGTTCTCTCTGCGTACCCCGCAAGATAGTTGGCGTGAAGTTATAGATAGATAAAAGAATAACTTCTTACGTGTGTACATAGGTACAGGCACACACACTTTTTTTGTGAAATATCTACATTTTACACAAGTAAATATATTGATTGAGTGACTTATTTACAGGGTGAAATCCAATTCGCGTGAAAACGGCGAACCCATGACGGTGGACGAGAATATGGATAGCAGTTCAACAGTGGGCCTCTGGGGGAGACTGGTGCGCGCCGCCAGACCGCTCCACTACCCCGCTCTGTCACAGTTGTTGACTAGAGCACCTACCATATGCGATGTAGCCACGTAAGAGCATACACTTATTAATAAAAGAAGTGAATATCAAAACGTTCCTATAAATAAAATAAAGTCACGAATTATTACGACAGAGAACGTATGAGAATTCATTTGCTCAGTGTCCAATGCTTAGGGGGTCTACGTGTAGATCCATCCACATATTTAAGAAGATTTATGTAATGTAGCTGGGCGATGATGTATTGCTCGAAGGACCAGATGGGCGATGTTGTTTTGGGGTAAAATTAAAAGCGTCGTTCAAGTAGCAGCCATGCATTAGGAATGTATTACAGTAGTCGTGATATTTTAAAAACAGCATCGAACAGTCGATAAAACACATCAAATATTATACATTTTTAAATATAGCGCCATCTACCGGCAATATCGTGAGACATTTAATATTTTATGTCAATGTACACAGTAGACGACTAAAACCAATATTGGTTACAAACTCTTAAGACAGATAGCGCTGGTGAATTTTGTACAGTATTCCATTACCGGCCATTACCCGTTTCAGGGGATACCAATGAAATGTATTGTAAGTAGATATTGGGTCTATTGCAATGTACAGGAAATGAATGGACTACTGTTATGAGATCTGGAGGGATTATTAGTACAAAAGCGGTACGTACACCTACCATAACTATTTTATCAGTTCGCTACTTCTGGCAATCGGTGGCTCGC
This sequence comes from Pyralis farinalis, assembly GCA_947507595.1. Classification (NCBI taxonomy): domain Eukaryota; kingdom Metazoa; phylum Arthropoda; class Insecta; order Lepidoptera; family Pyralidae; genus Pyralis; species Pyralis farinalis. Next base: position 31,954,878 of record OX382260.1, on the reverse strand, counting down.
CACTCACTGGATGGACCCTCGAAATGCCATTGAAAGTCGACTGGTTGCAACTGGTTGGAAGTCACTCAAGTGTGCCGAGCGGCGTGCTGCTCTTTCGTCGATTTGCATTTATTACATCACTACATAGGAGCTTTCATCAGACATTATACGGATATACAGTATTACTCCTTATGAACCTAAATACGTTAGTTACCTTATGCATTTCATGCACATTATGATAATCCTTTACACCATATAATATATATTTTTTTATACTACATCGGGAGGCATACAAGCACACGGCCCGACTGATGTAAAGCGGGTACCGTAGCCTATTAACGCTTGCGATATATTAAGTATCAGTCGCGCGATGCCTCCTCTGCTGCTTACACAGCAACTCATTGGGAGGAACACAACAAACCTCTAGGGAGTTGTTATTTGGCTGCTGTTTTCTTTGAGGTGGAGATACCAAGCGGGCTGTTTTGATGCGCCTTACCTCTCTTAAAACATCCAAACCAAGACAAACAGACATGTTCATGCACACAAATGTTTGCCTTGTTTGGGAATCGAACCCACGAGCGTTGATGTCCAAGTCGCGTCATTCACGACTGAGCCACCGAGCTCGTCAAATGATGGACTAACAGATGCAGCAGTAAGAGTATAATATGCTCTACTACCCGTGCGAAGCCGGGGCGGGTCGCTAGTTCTGAAATAAATACTTATTCTTTCTACATCCACAGCAATCATATTCTGGACGCTCTGCCATATATCGCAAGCACGGGGTCAGTGGAACTCATCAAGGACATGATCATCAGAGACGCGGTCGACAAGGACACCAGGCACGAGTGGCTCATGTCCATGGCCATGATACCGAGGTCAGTAGCTGTTCTCATCATCGCCATACTCGATCATCTATCTATGGACCGCGAAGACCATAGAGTTCTTCAAAGATATAATCAACTTTACAGCGTGTTCTAGCTATAAAACCAGAAGTTATGACCGGCACGAATGGAAGCTGTACTCTTTTTAGGGTTCCGTATCTCAAAAGTCAAAACGGAACCCTTATTAGGATCACTTTGTTGTCCGTCTGTCTGTCAAGACCTTTTTCTCAGGGACGGGTGCAGCTATCAAGCTGAAATTAATATCAAATACTCAAGTCTGTAATCCCTTCGAGCAGCGAACAATTTAAACTTCTATGTCAACGCAATCAAAAGATACGGCTGTTTACGCCTCGTTTATGCGCATATTTTGACACTCGTGAAGGAATATTTTGCACTAATCGAATCAAAATTTAGATACAGCATTAGACTGTGGGGAAACGGTTATAATTACAACATGGACAGAGCTTTTAAATTACAAAAACGAGCCTTAAAGTTATTGCGCGAATACCTCAATGGCAATCCTGTAAAGAGATTTTCAAACAATATGGTATCCTTACAGTGCCCAGCTTGTATATTCTTATTCTCCTAACAGATCTTGTTAAGAAGCTTGTAAAAAATGGAACCATTTAAAATAGACAGTTACGCGAGAGCACAAGAAGGAAGAATATCATAAATGAGGTATTTCCTAGACTTACAATAGTTAAACACGGTACAAGGTTTCAGGCAGCTCATTTGTATAAATTGCCTAGGGAATACAAAACAATAAGTAGCTGGAAGATTTTTAAAACTCAGCTGCATGCCCTTTTGTTGAAAAAGTGTTGCTATAGCATTGACGAATTCAAATTTTAAGTTTGATGTATTATGTAGTAATTAATAATTTCAATGTTTTACTATTACTTTTTATTTTTTTTTTGACATGTATTCTGGTATATTTGACATTATGTACTTTTCTTTTTTCTTTTGTACAATTACCATTCTTTTGATTATTATGTATTTTTTTTTTAATTCAACACAATGTAATTATTGTTAAGAATAAAAAAATAAATATAAATAAATAAATAAATCCAAACCTATAGGATACTTCCTGTTGACTTGGAATCATGAAATTTGGTATGAAGTAAGGACATGTAGCACAAGTTAAGAAAAAATCTGAAAACCGTAAATTTATAGTTACATCACAAAAAAAATCTTTTTATGAAAATAATTCTTACGGAACCCTCGAAGAGCGAGTCGGACTCGCACTTGACGGCTTTTTATATGTAACGTTGAAAGGCATACCAGCATAATTGTCTGATGTATTGCCGTTGCCCGTGGACGCTTGAGTGAGGACTGTGACGCGTTTCGATTTTGTAGGGGGCTCTATTTTAAGATCATTTCGTAGTATCATATAATTTACTTTTAGTATAATTTACATTTGTTTACCGTTACTAAGACGTATTCACGTAAAACTCACGGCCGTGTACACGACAGAGCCATCTCCCGTTATGGTATCAATCATCTACCCTTTTACCTATGCGATATACTAAACTCATGTTTATTTTCAGACCGAAGAAGGAAATGTTAAACAGTATGTTGGAGTTGCTTCAAAAACAGAAGAACGACAAAGTAGTCAGCTTCACTGTCTCCTCCATGGTACACTCTTACTGCAGGAACAGCGGAAAGTCACGTGAGTTAAATAAATCTAAACTGCTATATTTTAGCTCCGAATCTATGGTGCCAATGCTGCTTGTCCATTGACGCGGAGCGAGAAAGCGAAGCGGAGTGAGACAGAAACAGACAGACACACAGAGAGACAGAAAACAAATAGTAATACAATTTTAAAGCTAATTGATTTGTTGGCTGACTCTTTAATTTCTTTCAAAAAGTCACTGCATGCTTTTACATCCTTGACGTAGTTAGGAACTTTCAAATTATTGCAATCTTTGAAAATTAAACCTTTTGCAATTTATTATTGGAAACGGTATTACAATACATGCCTGTATCGACTGCAGATCTTACTCTGCATTCACTATGTTGTGTTTGTCTATTATAGTTTTTACACTGTACTTTTAGTCTAATTATGTAATGTTCCTAGACATAAGTCATTGGTGTACAAATGTTGGTGGACCTTATAAATAAAGCAAAAATAAATACGGAGCGGACTTTCGAACTCCGTTCGTCTATTGATGCGGAGTGACAAAGCGAAGCGGAACATGAGAGTAGGCGGAGCGTTTCTGGAGCACTAGTCAGACCACACCGGCACCGTTCTCCCCTGCATGCGCCGGCATCCAGCGTCTAGTTTCTCACCTCCGTTGCCCCGCTCTGCATTTCTATGTATGAATTTTTAATCTACCTCGCAAATCTATGTCCACTGAAGCATCAATAAGCGAAAAGGAGTTTTGTTACTATTGATCATTTAATTGATTTGCGAAATGCGAGCGTAGTATTTTTAAGAGAGGCAGAGGGCGCATCAAAGCAGCCCGTTTGGTGAAGTACCTCCACCTCACAGAAAACCGCAGTCAACTAACTAGAGAGTTGTTGTGTTCCTGCCTGTGAGTGAGGTCTCTAGTAAGCTCCTAAGGAGTTACTGTGTTAGCAGCAGAGGGGGCATCGCGCGAGTGATACTTAATGTATTACAAGCGTTCATAGGCTACGATAACATTTTAGATTAGCTTTATATCAGGTGGGTCGTATGGTTATATGCGTCCCGGCGTCGTGTAAAAAAAAACTAGAATGAAGAAAGCATTAGGACAGTTCCGCTCCTCTCCTCTTTCTCCGCTCCAGTGGAAAGGCAGCCTAACGCGTGAGTAAAAATATATTAAAGTTTACGAAATATTTTTTGTACAGCGCGCGAATGCTGTGAAGATGAAACTTTGCACCGTATATTAGAAGAGTTCCAGAATATAGTTAACGATATTGTTTCCAAAGGGATCGCTCAAGCAAAGAGAGAAGATAGAAATAATGTAAGTAACTTAATCAATAACTACATATACTCGCACAATTGACGACAAGAGTTAGTATCCACTGGGATGGCACTGCCGCAAGAACCAACCAATCCACCAACTGGTCCCCAGTTCGTGAATCGTGGCGCGGGCCACCATTAAATTCATATTTTCGGATGTATGTACAATTTTTTTTTTATACAATGTCGGGAGGCATACAAGCATACGGCCCACCTGATTTAAAGCAGTTACTGTAGCCTATTAACGCTTGTAATATATTAAGTATCACTCGCGCGATGCCGCCTCTGCTGTTTACACAGCAACTCCTTAGGAGCTTACTGGTGACCTCACTCACACACAGGAACACAACATCCCTCTAGGGAATTGTTATTTGGCTGCGGTTTTCTGTGAGGTGGAGGTACTTCTCCAGATAGGCTGCTTGCACTTGACAATAGCAAAATAGTTTTCCAATTGCTTTATCACTTTATTCACAATACATATACTATCTTACGCTTACATACAATCTATTTTATTTCAGTTGGTAATCGCAATCAAATCGCTGGGCAACATGGGAGCTTTCAAACAAGAGTTCGCCGATGTACTAATGAACATAATAGGCGATTCGTTCGCGCCTGTGCCTATTAGATTGACTGCCGTCGACGCGTTCAGGAGGACGTCTTGTATCGAAACTAGGTAATGTATGCCACATCAACCCTTACTCATCCCCCCGAATGCCTCCCGACGTAGTATAAAAAAAGGTGTGGAGTGGCTAGCGATAGCTACTTTAGCACTAAGGAATGTGGGTTCGATTCCCGTACAAGACAAACATTTGTATGTAGAATATGTCTGTTTGTTTTGATCTGGGATTTTCTATAGTCAAAGTCAAAAAAGTACGTACGTATGTCTATCGGTTGTCTAATGCCCATAGCAGTCAGTGGGGAAGTCCTCCATCTTACAGAAAACCGCAACCTAATAACAACACCCTGGAGGGTTGTTGGGTTTCCTGCGAGTGAGGTTACCAGTAAGCTTCCAAGATGTTGCTGTGTTAGTAAGGTTACCAGTAAGCTCCGAAGACGTTGCTGTGTTAGTAGCAGAGGTGTCATCGGCATACGCGAGCGATAACGTTCATAGGCTACGGTAATCACTTTATATCAGGTATGCTTATATGGTTGACTATGGCTCTAAATGACACAGAAACGCCCCATTCTCTTTTTTTTTACAACGAAGGGAGGCATACAAACATACGGTTCACCTGATGTAAAGCCTCCTATAGCCTATACTCCTGCCCAGCATCGTCAATTATTTACATGATCCTTCATTTTTCAGAGAATACTTCTTAGAGACATTCAGAGAAGACTACGTGAACATAGAAGTGAGGCTGGCTTCTTACATGCAGGTGATGAGGTGCCCCAACTTGAGCACCATCAGAAAGATCTTCCACGCGTTGCAGCATGAGCCTGTTAATCAAGGTAATAAAGTTAATCATGCACTTCGAAAAAAGATAAAAAGTATTTATTTGCCATATATAGGCCACCACAGACACTTAGACACGTATTTCATACTTTAAATCAAATCCTATTTTATTTTAATTTAATTTACCAGCTTTTTTTTTAATCGAAAATTACTATCGCAGAATAAATGCCAAAAGAAACTTACCAATAAAGGTATTTTTACCCGACTAACCTAAAAGTGTCAGCATATATATTTATGCATGTATTTTATTATCGTAAATGCGTACTTTTTTTTATACAGCATACACTAGATAGGCAAACAAGCATGCAGCCCGCATTATATGGTAAGCGGTCACCTCAGCCTATTGACGTTCGCAACATCACGGGGATGTTACTCGCACGCTACCAATCTTCTGACCTAAGGCTGTTTCGTCACGCTACCCAGTAATTTCTCTGCCATATCTCACCCTTCAAACCGGAACACGGCTATATAAATATAGCTGCTTGGCGGTAGAAATAGGTGAGACAGAGGCAGTGGCGTAGCGTGCCTTGTCGGGGCCCCGTATAAAAATTTTTTTGGAGGCCCTTATATGGAGGTAAAGATTTTTCACAAAAGAAAAAAAATATTGTGAGAAGAAATATTTATTTATCACATAATTTACCCATTTACAAATAAAAATCGAATTTTAAATATTCACTCTCCTTGCCTTTTTTTCGGCAAACTGATTTATTAAATCATTTATGGCTGATGATGATTTTAGTTTTTCTAAAGTTTCTGCCTCTATGGACAATAGTGAGATGTCTGACAGCCGTTCTTGTCCCATCGAAGTTCTTAAGTAATTTTTTATTAGTTTTAATTTTGAAAAACTTCTTTCTGCCGTTGCGGTTGTAACTGGAAGGGTCAAGAATAAAAAGCATGCTGTGATTACCTCGGGAAAACTGGATGCAAGACTATTGAATTTTACTAGCAATAATTCAATGAGTTCTTTAATGGAATAAATTTTTTTAATTTCAGAATTTAAGCATGTTTTTAGAGCCTTTAATTGGTCACAAAGATTAAGTGAGATGTCTTTACTGTATTTAGCAGACAGTTTTCCGGAAGCGTTTAATATCTCTTCGCTTGAAGAAGATAGGAGTTTCTCCGGTTGTAATATTTCGAATATACTACTCAGGTTGCAAAGGCTCTGAAATCTTTCTTTAGTTTGAGAAATTAATATATCTAAACAGCAATAGTATACATTGACTTTGAAATAGGATTCCGGGTCGGAAATTCTCTCATCTTGTGATAACTCATCAAAAAAACGCTTCGTTATCTTTCGCCTACTGTTTTTAAAAACAGTTGTTACCCCCCACTCTTTTGCTAAATCTTTGGATTCATTTAGCAAACTATTAAATGAATTCTGATTTCTTAATTGGCACAGTCTATTTAAAAGATTACTTAATAAAATACTAGATTTCTGTAAGTCATTATTTTCATGCTGTAGAGCTTTAGAAACAGGATTAATAATTTCAAATAGTGAAGAAAAAAATGTAACGAGCACTAAGAAATCAAAACTCTCTAAAATGTTAATTATACTTTTACATTCTTCACGTTCATCTTTTTTATTTGAAATTAAATTTAGTTGGTACAAAGTTTTCATGATTAGTAAAAAAAATTTCTTTACTGCTAATAAAGCGTCGTTCTTAGAAGACCATCTGGTAGGACATACCTTTTTAAGGGTAATCAAATATTTTTCAGATGAATCGTCACTTAGCATAGCCCAGCGTTTTATACTATTGCCAAAAAAAGTATATATTTTTTCTAAATTATCGAAAAAAGTCGATACTACACGAACATGTCTCGCAGCATCGTTCAAAACCAAGTTTAAAGCGTGCGCAGCACAATGAACATAATCGGCATTTGGAGCATGCTCTTTTATTAGGGTTTGTAATCCTCCATACACACCCGACATAACATTTGCTCCATCGTATCCCTGTCCTCTACATTTAGTCAAATCAATTCCATATTCTTTAGTCAAATTTAAAATGACAGTTTTCAGACCTGCAGCACTGCAATCGGTTACTGCTATGAATCCTAAAAAGGACTCACAGATTTTTATTTCTTTAGGCACATTATCATCATTTTCTGTAACCGAGATATATCGAAAAACTACAGATAGTTGGTCAATTTTTGATAAGTCTTGTGTTGTATCCAGAATTATTGTCAGAAATGGAGCTTTTTTAATTTCTGAGATAATACTGTTCCTAACGTTAGTACCAAGCAAACTAATTTTGCTTGGCTTTCTTCTATTTCCGGATGGATATGTGACGAAGAACATGCTTCAGAAGAATCTAAAAATAAACGAGTAATTGTTAAAAAATAAATACGAATGCTTTGATACTAAACTAAAAAGAGTTATATATAAATAAATAACGTTACTAAGGGTCACAGTTAGAGAGTGTTCCGTTCAGACGCACACAGACTCTACGCGGATTGTGCTCGTACCTATTAGTAGATACAAAATCACCTGCAGCCCGTCCGTGCATTACTATACACCTGCGTGCTATTTAAACGCAGCGCGTAGTGTAGTGGCCATACAAAACGAGAACCCGAAAGCGAGTCTGCACATTTGAAGTTCTCAACACGCAATTAACGATACGATACGGACTGATAGACAAACAACAAAACAAATCGATCCTATAGATAAGTTAGAATTTTGTTTTTTTTTTTAATCAAAACACGGAACCCTAAAAACAGTATAATTGTGAAAATCGAGGGGGGAGACAACTTTTTGTGACGGACAGATGGACAGACCGAAATTAAAAGATTTCCTTGTTTATCACTACGGGCCCCTAATAAATGGGTTGGGTAGTAGTGTAGTACTTACCTTTCCAATCTAAATCACTCACAGTATCTTGTCTCTGAAAAAATGAAGAAATTTTGGGCACTTTTTTTATAACCTCGTCTCTTTTCTGTTTAATTTTTCTTTTCTCAGCGCCGCTGGGATAATCTCTTTTCCTTTCACTCATTTCTTTTACAAATCGCTACTAATACTGCTAAACCAGAAGAACAATATTGTTTGTACTGAATTACAATGTAATGCACATTTATATAAAGCGCGTAAATAAACAGTGCACTGCACTCCGTGGTTTAACATCCAATGCAAAGTACAACAACGTACACGTACATCGCGATATCGATGAAGGATTCCCGGGGATTCCCCGCTGAGTTGAAGATGAAGTAAGTAAAACGGGGAAGTCCCGCAGCCCGCCATAACGATGTAGTGTTGCCAACTTTTGAACGCACGCTTAAGGCGGGAAAAAAAGGAATTGCTTTATAGAATTTTGTCATTTGTAAAATAAAATAAATTAGAAAGTTTTTATTCTTTTTCCTTACACACTTTGGGGGCCCCCGTGGCCCGGGGGCCCCGTATAATTGATACGGCAAATACGGCGGTAGCTACGCCCCTGGACAGAGGTACCAACGCAGACGACTTTTGTACAAAGTATCCCTCTATAACATTTAGTTACCAAAGCAGTGGCGGCTGGTGGGTTATCGAACTGGTGGTGCACTTTACTTGCTCACCAAGTATTAATATTAGAAATTGCAACAAATCAACAATTTACATAAAAGATGTAAATTAAAAAAAAAACAATTACTTAATATAAGTAAACAATAATTAACGCGTCACATATACAGCGAAACTATACTGATAAGGAGAGGTCCATCATGGCCGCTGTCGAACTCAAATTTCAAATTTCGTCAAACATCGGGTGCTCTCGGTAATCTTCGATTCGCACGTGCGGCGCACGAGAACCGCCTCATTTCTCGGTACATTTCTATGAACTATCTTTTGTTTCACGCGTCAGGCACATTCGCTAGTAACTCATACAAGTTCTATTAGCAGTCCTCGTGCACTCGCCGAAGCGCACGAGAATTTTTCTTTACAGGGAAAATAAGTCTTAATAGTTTAGCAAAGCGCTTAAATTGTTTTGTCTTTTATTTGTTATAATTTTAAATTTTATTTGTTATGTTATGCTTTTGTATGTTTCAAAAATAAATATTAATATGGTAATTTAAAGATGAAGTAATATTTTGTAATTTTTAAATCTTTTGAATTGGTGGTTCAGCGCACGAGCGCACTTAAGGTACAGCCGCCACTGTACCAGAGTACAGAGTAGTATGGTAACCGTGTGGTTTACATATGATTGATTCATTTCTTATTGTGTGGTTGTCTGGAAGAGATCGTTTATGCGGTAAGAGCGCCTATTGTACATTTGTTTTCTTTTTACATGTGTTCTGTATGTGTTTGATATTGGTGCAATAAAGAGTATTCTATTCTATGTACATACATAGTGGGTATATACTCGTATGTCTGGTCCATTGTGAAGAGTGAGGTATCATTAGTTTGTGTTCTTTGCCCAAATGGCTATGTGCCGTTATAGAAAAATCAATATGGTGGACGTTAACCTTCATTCCCGGGCGTGTGCATGGCATATGACGTCAGCACAAAACCCATATAGCGATCTTTATTATCCGTATGCACCCCTAATGCTAAGATAAAGATTTTCCTGCTATCAGAAGTAGTTTGATTATACTGTTAAACTATTTCAAATACCCTATTCTGCAATTGAATTAATAACATCATCAGATTCATGACTTAGATCCTATATTTTGATCCAAAGCTTTTTTGCGTAACCTATGAAAACATGACATACTGGCAGTATATTTAAGAGAGATTGGGTGCCTATGAACAGTTGGATGGGAGAAGTACTTCCACTCTATCTATAACTTCACGCCAAATCCCTTACGGGGTAGGCAGAGAGAACCGAGCGCCACGCGACTCGATCCTTACATACCTCACTCGCTTCTTTCACATTCATTGCTCTTTTCATGCACGCTCGCCGGTTTCTAGGGCTCCTGACATCACCTTCTGATAGAACACGACCCATCTGATCATGATAGGTAAGTCTTGGCCTTCCTCGGCTCCTACATCCTTCCACTTTTGCATTGTATATCTGCTTCGTCATTCTTTCATCCTGCATTCTTTCTACATGTCCGAACCAACGGAGCATGCCTCTTCTTATTTTAACACCGACGCTCTCTTTCAGACCAACTCTGCTTCTAACCTCATCATTGCGGATACGGTCTGCAAGCGTTACACCACAGATTTTGCGCTCGCATTTCAACCGCGTTTATCCTACTTTCATGCTCTCTCTGCCATACCCAGCTCTCGCTGCCATAAGTAAGCGTTGGGACCAGCACTGCATTGTGTATAGCCAGCTGCGTCTTCTGGCTCAGGTTTTTACTGCCAAGAAGTTTTCCCAACGCTCCATTCACACTATTCCCAGCACTCACTCGCCTTTCCACATCTGCGGTGTACCTTCCATCCCTGCTGAAAGCGCATCCAAGATATACAAACTCATTCACTTGTTCCAACACTTCATCATCTACCGTAATTCTTACATTGGTTCTGGTTTCTTCTCTTTCAAATACCATAATCTTTGTTTTCTTCGCATTCAATAGTAAGCCTTCCTTCATACATTCGTCTTTCATCATTGTGACTAGTGTTTGCAGCTCAGATGGCGTTTCTGCTAACAGGACAGCATCATCTGCATACAGCAGACAGTTCACCACTAGGTCACCCATGCGTAATCCTACATTCGTCGATCTTATTCTCTGTAGACAACTATCGAGATACAGAATAAACAGCCTAGCAGACAACATGCAACCCTGTTTGACACCAATTTTGACATCAAACCAGGGTGACATGTTGCCATCTATTCGCACACATGCTGAGCAATCCTTGTAGGTGGACTGCACAGCACGCAGCAGTGAGCCGTCAATCCCATATCTCGGCAATATGCACTGCACCACAGTTCCTTTCACACAACCCTATCAAATGCCTTCTCAAGATCCACAAAACCGCAGAAAACCTTCTGGTCTGTGGCCAGATGCTTCTCTACGATATTGCGGAGCGAGAAAACTTGATCCGTACATCCCCTTCCATTTCGGAATCCTCCTTGTGCCTCCCACAGCATTTCGTCAGATTTCACCCTCATTCTCCTTTCAATTATCTTTCCATATACTTTTGCTGCTAAGCTGATCAAACTGATGGCCCTATAGTTGGCGCAGTCCATGCGTGATCCCTTGCCTTTATACAAGGGTACGATGACTGCGCGTCCCCAGTCCATTGGGACAATTCCAGTTCTCCAGCAAAGGTTGCATAAGTACCAGAAGGCGTCCCGGACGTAAGTGCCACCTAGTTTGATCATCTCAGCTGTAATCATATCAATTCCCGCAGACTTTCCATTTTTCAAACTTCGTATCGACCATTCTATCTCATCCATAGTTATACCTTCATCGGACGCCGTCAACGCGGAGTGAGCATCAGACTCACTCTCATTGTCAGCGTCCGAGGCATATTCGTACATTTCTTCAAAATATTCACTCCACCGTTCTAGCACTTCCTGAGTGTTTGCAAGAATGATACCAGCTTTAGACTTAATCTTGTTCATACTGGATGCCGACGAACCACCCCGAGACTTCTTTACCTCTCTCCAAAAGAGTTTGGTATTTGCCTCGAAGTTTCTCGTCAGCCTCTCTTCCTCATTCATAATTTGTCTTTCACGCTTCTCTTTCACTAAAGCCTTGGTTTCATTCTTGCATTGACGGTATATTTCTTTCTTCTTCTCTCTCATACTTTCATTTAAGGGCAAAGATGATACATAATCCAGCCACGCTTTCCTCTTTCTTGCTACGGAGGATTCAACCTCCGCATCCCACCAGGCATCCCCTTTCAATGTTTTATGCCTCTTTGCGCATCCACATGCTTCTTTTGCACTATCCACCATATTTTCTTTCAGAACTTTCCAGCAATCATCCACATCTGTGCCGGAAAGATTTGCATTTGCAAGTCTTTCGCTTACCAGATGTACATACATTCTCCTTACACTTTCATCTTGCAATTTTTCACTCCTTATCCTTTCATGATCTCCGAAAGGGATACGCACTCGCCAATGCCTCCACTTCTTGAAAAGTCCCACAAACCGGCTTACCACCAGGTAGTGGTCCGTTTCAAGAGTGGGACCTCTAAAGGCTCTTGTATCCATGATAGTATTTCGGAGACGTCTATCAATTATAATCAAATCAATCACACTTTTTTGGTCATTCCGTCTCCATGTATACGTGTGAATATCCTTGTGACGAAATAAAGTATTCGACACGAGGAGGTTTCGTTCCATACATAAATCTAGAATCGACTTACCTGCTTCGTTCACTCTCTTATCTCCATAGGGACCAAGAGCAGCTTCATAGCCGTCTCGTTTGGTCCCAACCCATCCATTCAAATCTCCACACATAATCACTCTTTCATTCCCTTCAGCTAAATCCAGAACATCCCTCACAGACTCCCAAAACTTCTCTAGTTCTTGGGCACACGCTGAGCTTACGGGAGCGTATGCTGCAACCAGAAATACTCGCGTGATGCCCAGTTTTATACGAACCCAGAGAAGTCTAGGCCCTACCAAACAGTAGTCTTTCACACCAGGGGCTAAGCGAGAGGAGAGTATGACACCTACACCAGCACTGGCATGATCGTCCCGGTCTACACCAGACCATAGGGCCATCATCCCATCGGGCAGATCATCGGTGTCGCTCCCCTTGCGCTTAGTCTCTGTCACACACAAAGCGTCTTAGCGTCTCTCATTCATTACGTCCATCAGCTCATTCATCTTATTACTCAGTCCACCTCTCACATTCCACGTGCCTATGCAGCACTCGGCTCTCTTCGACCCGCCGGAATTGGCGCTGCGTGGTGGGTGGCGGCCCCCACCGCCGCATGCACCTATGTTCGCACCGACGGGGGCGGATCGGTGCGCGTCGCCTCCGGGGGACGCCCTAATCCGCACATCGGTGCGTTTTCGGTCCAGAATACTCGATTGGCAGGGGTCGCGAACGAGCACGCTTCTGGCACATGACCCCCTACTTCCAAGTACTTCCACCTCTACAGAAAACTGCAGCCAAATAACTCCCACGATGGGCTCTTGTCTACCACGAGTGTGAGAGATTATCAGTAATCACCATGACGAATTGCAAGTGGATGTAGGCTACGGTAACCACTTCACATCCGCTGAACCGTACGTTTGTGTGTATCTGAAACGTTCTAGCGAAATATCAAATTGCATTATATGATGATACATAAACGCTTACGTTACGTTAAGTATCACTCGCGCGATGCCACGTGTACTGCTAACACATCAACTCCATAAGCGCTGGTGACCTCACTCACACGCAGGAACACAACACCCCTCTAGGGAGTTGTTATTTGGCTGTGGTTTTCTGCGAGGTGGAGATACTTCCCAGACAGGCTGTCTTGATGCGCCCTACATCTCTTAAAAAGCTCTTATTCTAGTGCAATTCATTTTAATTAACCCAAACTAATGTCTTACTATATCTGCTTATCCTATTTGAAATGATTTTTACCGTTTTCGTAATATATCACAATCATTTGTTATTTAAAACAAATAAATCATAGCTGTATCTATCTATCTATCTATCTATAACATCAGGCGAAATCCGTTGCGGGGTTGTCCTTACACGCCTCACTCGCTTCTTTAATATTCATAGCTCTCCTCATACACGCTCGCCGGTATGAGGAAGGCTACGCCGCCTAGGTACTCTAAAAACGTAAATATTATCTATAAATTTAGATAACCGTTACTGTGACATTGTGTAATAAAAGTTATTGCACGCGAAACTACAACTTGTTGTCCTTTATACAGCTGCTACATTCGTCTGGAGTCACCTGAACAACCTTGGGCAATCGTCGCTTCCTTCACGAGTCGAAATACAAGGCATGCTCTCTGGACACACCATGCCCCGTCTTGAAGACATCCCTGACTTCAGAATGTTCTCAAGAAACTACGAACAGAGCGTATTCTATGATCAATATAACGCAGGTAAAATACATTTCAACGTATATTTTTTTCTTTTCGTATTAGAGGGGGGTAAACGAGCATTTGAGTCACATGTTGGTAAGCGATAACTACCGCCTGTAGACATCAGCAACACAAAGGGTCACTGATCTAATGCCTGCCTTTTCAGGGAAACTTGGGCTCTTTTCTTGAAGGCACCCATATCGTATTTGTTCGAGAACACCGCTGAGGGTAGTTCATTCCACAATTTCACCGTATATGATAGAAAATGCCTCAAAAACCGTACTGTAGTGGATTACCTCTCATCAAGATGGTGAGGCTAAAATTTGAGTTTATGGCGAGCGGTACGATAGTGGAACTCAGCGGCTGGTATTATGTTGAACAACTCCTCCGAACACTCATACAACAATGATACAATTTGTACAGTACACAAAGAGAAGTACAGAATCTCGATTACCCGAACCTTCATTATCCGGACTTATTCTTCTCGGCTCTAATAGGCATGATGATAGTATTAAAGAATCAATGAATAAATGGTTTTAGAAAAATATGTCAAAATAATTCCATAAAATGACTCAGTTATAAAATAAACATTGAGATTATAGATATTTAATAGGATTTTCAAGAAAATAAAAGTATAAAATACGGGAATCGGCCATGTTAACTAAACCACCTATCAGAGCGAATGACGTCACGACTACGTACATATGGCCGTGTTGCTTGAATTTTTGTTGTGATTACGCGTTTCGATTAATTTTTGCATCATTCCGATAATCATCAACAATGGAAAAAGGTTTTACTAAGGCAAACAGCTCTAATTTACCCAGAGTTGACTTGTTGATGTCGGGCGAGTTTCTCGCATCAAATAAAGACTTGTGAATCTGAATACCGAAATGTGAAAACTTCTTTATATATGGTCTATCGTATATATGGTCGTTGTGTAGTGTCAGATGTTCGTGATTTTCTGTCTGATTGACATGCAAATTTCTTGGGAATACATCCTGGTATCATACGCACTTGTGACACCGATCCTAACACATGATATTGCATGTAATTTTCCATATCATTTGGCAGCTGAAAAGAGAATAAATAGTCCATTTAATAGATATCAACAACGATAAATCAAGATCAAAGTAAACATAACCACCATAAAATACAGGTCAACAATAATTTACATATTTCATAAGAATCGAAGATTTTGAGTTATACACGTATTAATCTATAGTAAATGGTGTAAATACTTACATCAACAAAAATAAAGTGTCGAATTAGTTAGTAGCAACATTTGATGGGTTTCGCCTTGCGAGCTTTAGCCACTTATCTCTTATTTTTTTCTTGATTGGATCATAAACAAACAGTTTGTTCGGTGCTAGCTAGTTTGCTATTGATGTGTTTTTGCACAGAGGAACCGCACACCATTTGTAAACTTTAGAATTAATTTTAACCATATTTTAACAAACGAATAGAATAATATTTAGTTCACTTTCTTAATTCAGCATAGACACAATTTACGTAGTCGTTACGTCGCAAGCGACGCCATGACACTTTTGAGCCTTTCCGCGCTTATTTCAAATTAGATGTAAAATACATTAATTAGTATTATTACTATGTTTTTGTGTTAAAATATTTTTCTTTTCGAAAATAGCAGCCGTCTACCTACATTATAGAAGGAAAATACAAAATCTGTCATCATGCCTATTACCGATATAGAAATGATTTGACGGCGCAACGAGACATGTTACGTACGACGAGTTTATTCCCGCCTCCAACGTGTAGGTACTCCCGCTCTCATTTATTTGCGCGAGAGCAATAGTGTTTGTTATTGTTTCTTTTTATTCGATAGCGTTCAACAGATATGTAGTAAGGAGACGTCTGAGCAGATTGAGATGCTCGTTTATTCTGCCTTATTAATTTGTTAATATTACATTAGTACATTTATCTCTGCATACATTCTTAGTGCTGAATACGCCACCCACTCATACCACCCATAAATGCCGTGTCAGCTATGCTCTCAGCGTTATCACTCTGGACGGTATAGGGTGTGTAGGATACATAAGTAGGTTATCTTTTATTTTTGTTTACGTTTTGCGTTAGGAACCAATTTGATTTCTGCTTCTCTGTTTGATTTGACTTTGAAATCGATTATACGGAATACCCCTTGTTTTATTTGATTCACATAATAGAGATTCTACTGTACTATCTTAGGGAAATTGTAGCAACAACAAAGCATGGTATTATGTTATATACGGTTTTGCCGGTACCTTTACGGCGTATGTTGTTTTACATTATATGAAGTGTGTCGGCGTTTACAGTAATACAAAATTAAAATCGATTTATATACTCTATTTCATTAAATAAAGTACTTAAATCGACTTTAACTTTTAAATAGAAGTGTTATTTTTGCGCAGTGTTTATTTCTTAAAACGCCGCCATGTTGTGCGTATGTAAACAAAGCCACGAGTGGACAATTAGCAGTGGGAAACTTTACGGTATGACTAACCCTATCGCTTATCGATCGATTTAATTTTCGAATTTAGGAAGAGAATAAATACATGTAATAAATTTTGGTAAATGAAAATGAAGATCAGCGATAGCCCAGTGGATAAAGGAGTAGCCTATTAACCCACTGGTCCCCCGTTTGAATAGTAGAATTCAACCGCCTACCACAAAATTCATGTTTTCGGATTTATGTACATATTTTTTTATACAAAGTCGGGAGACATGCAAGCATACGGCCCACGTAAAGCGGTTACCGCAGCCTATGAACGCTTGCAATACATTAAGTATCACTCGAGATGCCATCTCTGCGGCTAAACAGCAACTCCTTAGGAGCTTACTGGTGACCTCACTCACACGCAGGAACACAACAACCCTCTAGGGTGTTGTTATTTGGCTGCCGTTTTCTGTGAGGTGGAGATACTTCCCGAGACTGCATTGAAGCGCCCTACCTCTCTTAAAATCATTTAGACCAAGACAAACAGATATGTTCATGCACACAAATATTTGTCTTGTGTGGGAATCGAACCTACATGCGTTGGTGTCAAAGTAGCGTTACTCGTACATCTCACTTTTACCCCGTACTTGTGTGTGAAATAGCAAGAAATTTAAGTGGATCTACTACCGAATTTGTATAAACGGTTTTAGACGATCCCGGTGTCGAATGTGGTGTGGGTTCGATTCTTACACCCAACAAACATGTGCATATGGCAATCTAGTTTTTTAAGATTGAGAGAGCACATCGTACTGTCCCGTCTGGAGCAGTACCTCTACCTCACAGGATACCACAGCTATTAACAACCCCGTCGACGGTTGTTGAGTTCCTGCCAGTGAATGGAATACCAGTAAGCTCCAAAGAAATTGCTGTGTTGGCAGATAGGGACACTTTACATAAGGTAGGGCGTATGCTTGTATGCCTTCCGAACTTGTATATTGTGTAAAAAATATAGATGTATGTGACCCCAGTTTAACCATTCCAGGTGGTAACTACGAAGCCAACGTGATATTTTCTCCTGACTCATACATCCCGAGGTCGGTATCCCTCAACTTGACCATCGATATGTTTGGAGAGTCTATTAATGTACTTGAGGTAAAGTATTATTCACACTTACATACATACATACGTATCATCACGTCTGTCTCCTATTGGGGTAGGCAGAGACTCTGGAACGCCAGGTGCACCAATTCAAACATACCTCTCTCGTTTCTTCCACAATCATGAATATTCAGTTTTGGGTACTTTTGATTTGGCCCTTTTTCAACACGTCATCAATTTGATCTACATGTGTGCGTCTAGGGCGTCCCCTGTACGATATATCCATTCACTCTATCTCATTCATTGTCACACATCATTCATTCTTATATAATACAGGAATATTGAATTCTCGCGACTTCATTCGCATGTAAGGAAAACTATGTAATATCTGGACTTTATACCAACGGCAAGAAATCTGAATTCATTCTAACATCGAAGATAGCGAAACCACAGATAAATATGTATAAGTAACTAATTTATGTCGATACTGTTGATTGTAGGCGCTCGGTGAAATTTTGAAGACATCTCGTTAATGTTAATACTTGCACTTGTACATAGATTCCACTTCACAATTTTGTATATTAATTATTTTTACCGACCGGTTATATAAAATACCTTGATATGTTATATAAAATACCTTGATAATGCCGTAAAGGCGAAACCGGAGCAAGTTTCGTTCGCGCAGTAATAAGATGCGCTGAGCAACTTCCGAGCGAACTGGTTGTTTGATGAGGACTATAACCCTGGGAAGATTTTTGAGAAAATCATCCCAAAAATTAAACATATATTT
The DNA here is from genome assembly GCA_947507595.1 of Pyralis farinalis. Lineage (NCBI taxonomy): Eukaryota > Metazoa > Arthropoda > Insecta > Lepidoptera > Pyralidae > Pyralis > Pyralis farinalis. The sequence continues at coordinate 31,936,408 of OX382260.1, read as the reverse complement.
GTACTTGTACTTACATTATTTGTATTAATTTATTCAAACTTTATTTACCATATATCTAGGGCACGAATGCGTACTTAATGCTAATACTCGTACATTCTCTACCGAACAACCTTTTAGAAGACTAAAAATATAGAGAAAATCGATAAATTAAGTAAGATATTAAACCACAAATGTTACATAAATAACTATGTGATACAATGTATTGTTGAATATTTATGCCAAGATTCTAATAATTAGACAACTGAGTAAAATCCATACATCCTCTATTTTTTACCGCTGGGGTACGAATTTTCAAAATTCATAAAACTGTTAACTGTGAGTTTCCGCACGCTTAGATTTCTACTTTTTAAATTTTACCGGCACCATAAATGAAATTTATGCTCTAATTCTAGAATCACATTAATAGTTCCAGCGAACGAACAAACAAAGGAATAACCTCTTTAAATAATAGTATAGTAGTATATAACCTTTTTTGGGGGTGTAAGTATTGCGGTTTGAGATCGCTAGATGGTTACATGGAACTGATGAAGAGAAACAGGGTACATTGATAGTAATAAGAATAAACAACCCAACAAAGGAAGTACTTTGATTTTATAGAAGTTCGTATGCAAATACCAACTCCTTGGAGGGTTATTGTGTGCTTACGGGATATTCTTTATTGCAAACAAATAAAACAAAATAATAAGTGTCAAATACAGTGTACAACGGCGAGCTTATCTCTTCAAGAGTTTTCTTCCAGCCAACCGTAATCAACGTGGAAACAAATTGTGAAAGGGTTACGACAATTATATGTGCCAACTAGCAAAATAAAAACTGATACAGTAAAAAAAAATTATACAAAATACATCAAATGTAAGAAAAACACAAGAAACAAAGAAAAAACTAATAATAATAAAACAAATTAATTGAACTATAAAACACATCAATATACTTAAAATAGATACATACAATGTAAACCATATACATATTATTTTTCGCTGGAAGATAATGTATTTAAATAGTGCTTCTTTACTTTTTTCTTGAAAGCAAACACAGAAGGACCTTCTCTTATCTCTCTCTAATGGTTATTTGTTCCAAAGTCTAGCAGCGCGTACGGTAAACGAATTAAAAAAGAATTTCGTGTTAGCTAGGGGGATATTTATTATGTAATATGTAGACAAATGTTACAATCTAATAATATCGCATTTATTTTATCTCCCTCAGCTGAAAGCCCGCGGAGAAGGCTTCGAAAGATACATCGAACATTTCTTCGGCAACAACGGCCCGCTCAGCAAAACCAAAGTAAACGAGCACTTAAAAAAACTACGTGTTTTCCGATCTGCCAGCGACGCGGAGGAAGTGCGAGGGAAAATCGACGATCTTGGATACAAAAACGAAGCCCTCAAGCACCGTTTGCCTATGGCAGAGCTTGGGTTCAAAGTGTTTGGTAATGAGATATCATTTTGGAGCGCTGAAGGGGACGATGAGATACAGAAGTCGTTGCAACGGTTGGATCCGCAGTTGAGGTTGTCAGAGATTTTGTCCGGAAAGGTGAGTTAAACAATATTGTGCCGTATTTCGTATAGTCACGATATAGACATATAGAACAACTTCTTAACGCATTTTTCCTGTGAATAAATGAACACAAAATTGACCCCAGACGGGATGAATAAACGGAATTTCTAATTGTTCTTCGGACTTTTACCCCAAATACACATAATAATAAATACCCTAAATACACATAATATATATCATTATTTATTTATAATAACGGCTTAAACTAAAATCATATTATGTATTAAATCTATCTGTAACACCACGGCAAATCCCATAGGAAAAGTCATGGTGGATAGTCAAACGAACATGTTCAAATAATTTGCTCTTGGCTTTCCTCGGCTCCTACATCCTTCTACTTTCGCATTGTATATCTGTTTCGTAATTCTTTCTTCCTGCATTCTTTCTACATGTCCGGACCAACGGAGCATGCCTCTTCTTATTTTAACACAGTCACTCTCGTCTCATAAATTCGCAATGCTTGCGACCGTTTCTTAAATTTCAAAAGTATTCCATTTCTCTATCGCGTTTATACACTCAGCTATCTCTACATTTAAAGGTACATTAGGTAAGAAAAAAAAATTATATACTAATTCCGATTATCCACCCCGTCTTACTATAAGGTACCACCTTAAGGTAAAGGTAAGTGATTCCGTTTTTCTTTTCACCACTAAACGCTATGGGATTTAGATATTCCTAATTCGAGACATAATACTGCATTTTAAGAATATTTTGAAGAAAAGATCTACAATTTGTACCCGAAAAAATTTAGAATACTGTCTAAGACGCAATCTTGTCCATTTAGAATGTTAATTATTATTATCGTATCTAAACTGGCAGTTCTAAGTTCTTTTATGTTCCGACTTGTAAAAATCTATCTATCTATTAATATCTTGAAGCGAAATCCATTTTGGGTATGTCGAGAGTACTGACAGCTACAGTCATAGCCCCTTTTCATGGACACTCGTCAATTTGTTGGACTGGCCTGGACACCACTTCCGATAAATTATGACCTATTTTATCGTGATAGGTGACTCTTGCTTGCACTTCCTCGCGTCCTATATCGTTTCCCATTGTATATCTGTTACCTTCTGCATTCTTTCTACATGTCCGAACTAACGGAGCAGTCCTCTTCTTATCTTAATACCGATACTCTTTTTCATACTAACTCTCATTCTTACATCATCATTGTGAACTAGGCTCACGGGCGTTTCTCATTTAGATAACGATTTTACGCAACTCTCGCATCACGACCGCGCTCTGCCTCTATGTAGATAAAATAACATTTTTTTTTAAATATGTTTATTTCAGGAAATATCGTACGACAAAGCGTCTCTATTCTTAGATACGACGTTTTCAATACCGACAGGGGCTGGGTTGCCTCTTAATATGAACCTCATGGGCACCAGCTACGTTAACACTAAGTTGTCTGGCACATACGTTGATAAATACAAAGCGACGGGATATTTGGACTTCGAGGGGAAAATACGGCCCAGGTATTTGTAAATAAATCTTGTGTTAATAGTTTTAAGTTTAGATTGAACTTGTCGATACCCGCTATGTCAAGACCAAGATAAATAGTATAGTCTTAGATAAATACCAATAAAAATACGACCCAGATAATTAAAAACAAATTTTATGTTACTAGTTTTAAAGTTCGATTAACCTTATGGGCTCCAGCGCGCAGCTGGAGATAAATACCAACAGTCGGGACATATGGACGTCGTAGGGAAGATGCGACCCAGTTAATGGTAAATAAATCGTATGTGCTTACATTATAGCACCAGCTATGTCAAAAACAAGATGGCTGACACTGCCTTTAAATACCAACCAATTAATAAATACTATTTATCGACCTCGGTATATCGAACTAACTATCTATAGCAACGGTCTTCAGTCCTACAAACAGATTCTAGCATTTTTTATTGTACATGTTCGGGAGACATACGAGCTTACGACCCACCTAATGTAAAGCGGTTTCCGTAGTCTATGAACGCTTGTAATACATTAAGTATCACTCGCGCGATACCACCTCTGCTGCTAACACAGCAACTCCTTAGGAGCTTACTGGCGACGTCACCTACACGCAGGAACAAAACAACCCTCCAAGAAGTAGTTATTTTGCTGTGGTTCTCTATGAGGTGGATGTATTTCCCCAGACGAACTACTTTGATGCACCCTACCTCTCTTAAACACAGACCAATACAAACAGTAATGTTGATGCACACAAATGTTTGTCCCGTGTGGGAATCGAACCCATGAGCGTTAGTGTCAAAGTCGCGTTACTATCGCGATAATACGGTCCCTACGTGAGCCAAGCCACGAGCAGAATATTGTTACATATTTTTATTTAATCTTCGGATGAAAGCGACTGATCATCGTCTCTGGAGTTAAGATCGACCTCACCCATACACGAGAATGTGGTAAAAAGCTGTTGTGCACAGGGATATTCAATTAACAGTCCAACTGGGGAATTACCTCCATTTTTGGGAACATCACACGCAAGTATCAAGTTGTGTTCCTTAAAATTATGTTAGTTATAATCTCCTGAGGGAATCCATCCATCCGTAGAAAAAAACATTCAAAGCAAATGTTCAATATCAGTTTTTGCATATAAGTTTTTTTTTTTTCATTCTGCAGCGTGGCAGTTAACATAGCAGCTACAATGGGAGTGGTAGCTGGTGGCTTGGCCTCAAGTGGCATAAGGCTTAACTCCCGATTGTATACAGCTACAGACGTGGAAGCACGGTTGGAAATGCGCTGGCCGAGCAAAGTTCGGCTTGACCTCTCATTACCTACAGACAAACAAGAGATATTCGCTGCCAAGTATGTACCAAATTTCTTTCCTTTCATTTCATCTTATTTGCAAACTTTCATCATCATTTTTTTCCGCGAGTTTTCACAAGATCGTAGAACGAATGGCGATTACGAACGAGAATATGCAGCGTAGAACGATCCCCCACCGATCGTGTGGTATAGACAGGTATAGACAAAATTAGCTGCGGTTTTCTGTGAGGTGGATGTACTTCCCCACGGGCGGGACGGGCTGCTTTGATGCGCCCTACCTCTTTTAAAACGTTCAGACCAAGACAAACAGACATGTTCATGCACACAAATATTTGTCTTGTGTCGGAATCGAACCCACGAGCGTTGGTGTCAGAGTCGCATCTTTCACGACTGAGCCACCAAGCTCGTCGAACCGATAGTCTAATATGTTCGACTTTTGTTATTTCGCTAACTTTTATTATTTCCCCAACTTTTATTATTTTTTTTATTTCATTTTAAAACCTCATAGATCCGAGTTGATAATCCTGTACGGCGACACGGAGCTTCAACAACAAGGCCTCAACCAAAATAGAATCGAACAGAACACCTGCAGCTGGAGTACCTTCGACAAAACCATTGGGATCAAAGTGTGCGCCGCATATCAAGTAAGAGCCACACTTTACACTAATATTCTTCTAAACTTTTTTGTACAACGTCGGGAAGCAATCAAACATACGACACACCTGGCTTGAAAATGTTACCGTTGGCTTTGAATTCTCGCAAAAATTGCGTTTGCAAGCGTACAGTGCATTGTTATCTATGATTTAGCTACGGTTTTCTGAGAGGACATACTTCCCCAGTTGAGCCACTGTGATGAGCTCTACCTCACTTAAAAAAATGAGACATATGATTATACTCTTACGATTTGCTTCTTACACTTTGTATCTTATAGTCTTCCCGTAAGAGACTTCGTCTAAAGATAAAAAGATAAAAAATATTTATTTGCCTTTAGACCCTCACGGGCACTTAGACACGTCTTACATTTTCAATATTATATCTTATCATTTTCTTTTTTTTTATATTTTTCTCTTTTTTAATCTAAACCAGCATTTCAAATGACCATTGGCGAAGAAGAAATGCCATAATAAACTTGCCAATATAGAGGTAACCGTGAGGATATTTATTTCTTTAAATAGTTCTCTAAGTGATTCCCTGGAGCCCATGTTATAAATAGAGCGGATGGCTCGCTTTTGTAATATGAAAATAGTTTCAATATCAGTCGCTCTTCCCCACAACAGTACACCATATGACAGATAGTTTCGGTGTAAAGATTAGAAAAAACATGCTTTGTTAATTCGTGTAAGTAGAAAGAAGGCGGAATAACAAAACAGATATACAACGCGTAGAAAGATGTACAAGCTGTGGAAGATCTAAGCTTAATGTAGCGGTATTTATAAGCTACGGTAATCACTTTTCATCAACTGGGCCTGGGTATGATATGCTTTCCGATATTGTATAGACAAAAGGTCAAGACTCATCAAATATCACTACAAATTAATCGTATTTTATCAGAATTTATCAGCAATGAATGTTAAAAAAGCGAGAGAGGTTTTTAAAGACCGCACCTTGTACTGTTCGGTTCTCTCTGCCTACCTAAAGGGACCTGGTAGATATACATAAATATTGCGTCTATATCATGGTTTTAAGAGCGTTTTATTTCATGTACCTATACATTTCAGTTCCCCAACATGACGAATCTACGCAACGCCCCATATTTCTTGATGAGTGGACCGGCGAAATACATTTTGTCACTCGAGAAAGCTGATCCTTCGGCCAAAACATACGCCTTCCAGTATCACCACGACCAGAACGAGACTACAAATGTGATTGGCTTCTCTTTCGACACTCCTAACAGTAAAGTAAGTATAAAGATAAAGATTATTTATTTGCCATTGGGCTCTCGCGAGCACTTAGACACGTCTTACAATTTTTAAAATATAATCTTATTGTATCTTAATTCTCTTATTTTACTTTTTTCCTTTTTATAATATATATGAACATTAATCTTTGTAAGTATTACATGATGCAAATATGGATGTTCCAAATGAGTAAGTAGTAGGTAATCAATGCAGACAGGAGATTGATTGGAGAGAGAGATTGGAAATTTATTAGTTTCACCATTAAAACGTACCTTCGAGTGAGTGTGTTACATTTGTACCAGTTATTTTTCCTTTTTTTTACTACGACATATATCAAACAAGCATTCAGTCCGCTTGGTTTGAAGTGGTTACCGTAGCCTATGAACGCTAGCAAGAAAAAGAAAGTCGCTAGCGCGCTGACACCACCGCTGTCAACACTGAAACTCCTCATCTTCTGGTGACCTCACTTACTCGCAGGAACACAACAACCCGCCAATCCTAATGGATTAGGAAATGGCATAACGCTATGAAGAAGAATGATAGCCATACTGAAAACTGAAGCAGTGATAGCCTAATGGATAACGAACTAGCCTATTAACCGTCAGGTATCTAGTTCGAATCCTAGTGTGGCCATGTACTACTAAATACGTGGCATACATACATATATAAATATTATCAGTTGCTCAGTGAACGAAAACCTCATGAGGAAACCCGCACGTGTGATTTAACCTAAGGAGGACCTGGTTTTCCCTCTACATCCCTGACAGCAGTCACTCTACGTCAAACCCCGTATCTTCACCAAATGCTTAAGCTTGGATGGTGAACCCCGCCAATTCAAATGTATTAGGAAACGGGATAAATCTAGGAATAAAAAGATATACTGAAGACTAGTGTGCATTTGTTGACAGTTACATTAATGCCTTATTCCCTTCGCAGGAGAAACGAATGTTCAATGCAGTACTTACACACTCCAACACAACAAGCTCTGCCTTACTGTCAATGCAATCTGAAAAAAGTACATTAAAAGCCAAGGCATTGTATCGCAACTTGCAATATGATAAATCAATAGAGGCAAGTTTAGATGTAGATGGTAGAAAGGAATTTGACACAGTGATGTCTTTGAAGAGACAGGATATCAACCATGGCTATGTATGGTTGCCGCATGCATATTGGATCGTTGATAATGAACGGGTTGCCGAGTTGTCTGGTAAGGTTTTGAAATTATACTTCTTCTGGCGCGTTATTGTATAATGATAAGACTGATTTTTGGAATTGGTCGCACTCCGACATCTAAAATCGACACCACGAATTTGATTGGTAAAGGTCTCTCAAGGTTTGTTCGTGGCTATATTCAAGTTAGTTATTTTATTTATTTAAATTGCTAAACCAGCTTTGAATCTGTTCACACATAGAGCGAGTAACACAGGACATATTTAGTTATAAACATTTTTTTTCATCAAATGTAATCATTGAAGAAAATCAAATTTTAGGTTATGTTGATAAATACTTAGAAGACTAGGCCATATTTTTTTTTTATACTACGTCGAGAGGCATACAAGCATACGGCCCACCAGATGTAAAGCGGGTACCGTAGCCTATTAACACTTGCGATATATTAATTATCACTCGCGCAACGCCTCCTCTGCTGCTTACACAGCAACTCCTTGGCAGTATTTTTCTCGCGACCTAAAGGTCAAAAGCGCCGGGATTTTCATGGCGCTTACACGTTTCGTTCAACGTAGTTCAGCAATGAATTGTTGCCGATCGGCAACAAAGCATGGCGCAAACATTTGGTTCGCCGTGTCGGTTCTAGTACACTAGTACATAATAATTCAATGGAATGTGATCATCTTTTTGGATGTTGAAGTGTCGACGAAGTGAATATTAGTGAAATGTTAATAAATTAAAATCCTGTTGTGATTTTATTACTAGAACTAGCTGTGCCCGCGACTTCGTCCGCGCGGAATAGTTATTTTTTATTATTTATTTATATTAATAAAAATAAATAAAATTTCTAAAATAAATGTAGCCTAAGTTACTCCTTATTACATCAGCTATCTGCCAGTGAAAGTCCCGTCAAAATCGGTCCAGCCGTTTCAGATATTAGCCGGAACAAACAGACAGACGGACAGACAGGCAGACAGACAAAAATTGTAAAAATATTCATTTTGGTATATGTACCGTGTATATATCCATATGCATTTAGTAAAAAGCGGTTATTTTAATATTACAAACAGACACTCCAATTTTATTTATCGGTATAGATAATATTTTTTTATTGTATGTAAGCGTTGAACCTACGACGCTTCGGATAATAATTTATCGATATCGATCAAATCCAATTTTAGTGCGGTAATCCCTATTGGTTATTAGTATGTTGGCATGACATTTTAATTTATTGGTTTTGACAGTGGGAGCTAACTAAATCGATGACTAAGATTTACAACTAGTCTGGCCATAAATACTGTTACATAGAAACTTTTGTTTTTTTTTCAACACTTTAATTATTTTTAATTTTAACGCGTTTATTATGTTAAAAACTTGTTTCGATTGACACATTTATCGTGTTTATTATCAAATTACAATAAGGAATGGGGTGTTAAAGAAAATAGAATAGCAGTGATTGCCTTGCACAAAGTGGGTATGGAGCCGTGAGTCATATTCAAGACACTCCAAAAGCTTAGTGTCAACCGTTTGTTTGTGTATTGTGCTATCGACACATATACGCTTCATCTGTTGAAGACCATAAAAGATCAGGGCGATCATGTACTGTTAAAACTACAAAGGCTGTTAATGTTGTTAAACCAGAATTCGCCGAAACCCCATTAAGAAACAAAAAATCTTATTATCGCGAGAAATATAGATTATAGATTCCTGCTAGGACTCTGTCGTGTATAATAAAACATGACCTGAAGCTCGGCGCTTATCGTCGATATATAGGATATGCCCTAAATCGATCCCGACAGTTGAAGACAGTGGATAGATCAAAACGCCTTCTGTCCCGATACGTAGGTGAAAGGCACAGAAAGGTCCGCTTTACTGATATTTTTTTTTTCACGATTGAAGACTACACACTACTACAAGCAAAATGACAAAGTGTACGCACACAGTTCTAAAGAAGCCGCCCAGGTGGTCGGAAAGGTACAACGTGGTCATCATCCTGCGTCTGTAATGGTTTGGTGAGGGGTGTCGTATCAAGGATCTCCCAAAGCTTAATTTTTGTGAAAAAGTAGTGAAGACTTTAGCCAAAGTGTATCAAGAGACTGTCTTGGATCGTGTTGTGAAACCTCTCAGCAATACTCTTTAAAAATGTACCATGTACTTTTTTTTATGTGAAACAAACATGCGGCCCGCATTAGATGGTAAGCGCTCACAACACCACGGGGCTCGCGCGCTGCCAATCTTCTCTGCCATATCTCACCCTTGAAACCGGAACACAGCTATATAAATATAGTTGCTTGGCGGTAGAAATAGGCGAGACAGAGGTACCCATGCACATGACTGTTGTACGAAGTCTCCTTCTGGTAAGAGTTTCCAGCAGGTCACACTGCACGAACTACCTAAACCTGCCTCGAAACCAACGTTCCGGACTTTATAAGAGCTGAAGACTGGCCCTCGTCTGGCCGAGGTCTAAACCCCTTAGACTACAAATTATGGTCAGTTTTAGAGGACATAGATTGCTCGAAACGACCCGCCGACATTGTGTCTCTTAAAGAAGTCTATGAAGCAAGCAGTGGCTAAATTTCCCATAGAAACAGTGCGTAAATCTATAGATTCGGGCCAGATAGATTAAAGGCCTGTATTTCGAATAGAACATTTTTTTAATTTTTTGCGGAGACTTCCATAAATATGTACTTACATACTCGAATAAGTTTTATTAAAATTACATTACTTTATAACAAAATAAATGCATATTCATTTGTAACAGAACTTATGGCCGGACTAGGTATAAGAAAGACTAAACTGAATTTCCACCATTTGTAAGTAGGTAAGTAAGTAAGTAGGTTTGCAAGATGTACAAAAAGTTTATATATACAAGAATTGCTCGGATAAACTCAACCTTGCAAACTTTTTTTAATGATAGCTTATAATAACTCTGAATTTAAGGCCAATTCCAAAAAACCGCTCAATACAGGCACTGGAGAACCATATGTATGGTTTTTTTTTTTGAGACATATTCTGTTTTGATTATTTATATGCCTTATAATTAGTCTTCATCCATATCTTCACGCCAGGTCCCTTGCGGGGTAGGCAGAGAGAACCGAGCGCCATAAGACGCGGTCCTTACACACTTCACTTGCTTCTTTCACATTCATAGCTCTTTTAATGCACACTCGCCGGTTCCTAAGGCTCCTGACATCACCTTCTGATAATTAGTAATTATTATAATATAATTAGTCTTAATTTTGATTATTGCTATAAGTGGCCACAATAAGCAATATTTAAAATTGTGGTTACTTGTACATAGATAATAAATACAAGATATGTTTAGAAAACAAAAATATCATTCTTCAGTGCCTGTATTGAGCGTTTTATGAAATTAGTCTTAAATACAGCGTTATTAAAAAAAAATTGGTTATCTGTAAAGTCGGTTTACGGCCGATGGAGTGAAAGAGAAATAGATGCGTCACAAGCCGTACGTTTAGGCCGCTCTCGCTTGCACGCTTCGCTCAAGCGGAATGTGGCAATGAGTCATGCTTTTTCGTGCGTGCTTCCCAGGATTTTAACGTATACTTTGTCCATGGCGATTCAGTTAATTAACTAAAGTATTTCATTTAGTAGTGAAACATCCGGTACTAGATGTATCAATTTAGTTAATGCTAAACCTGTTTTAGATTAAAAAATATATTATCGTAATCAGCTTTTTTTAAGAGAGTTAGGGCGTATCAAAGCATACGTAAGCTCTTAAGGCGTTACTGTGTTAACAATAGAGATGGTATCGCGCGTGTGATACTTAATAAATTGCAAGAGCTCATAGACTAAGGTAACCGCTTTACATTAGGTGGGGTGCGTGCTTGTATGCCTCCCGACGTTGTAAAAAATATATATATTCAATGCCTTATGAAAATTTCAGGTTATTTTAAATTTAAGTCGAAAGGTGGTGTCACACAATGCGACGTCGTGGCAGACTTCCAAACCAAACAACTTGCCAGCCATATGTCAGGTTATTACACCGAGAATGGGCCCACTCATGGAACCAAACTTCAACTGGACTACCAGTTCTACAAGAGCCCCAAACAGACTATAAAGTTAGAGGGTGTTTATAGCGAAAGAAGTATTGGATACAGACACGATATCTATGGAGAGTTGTCGATGGATTTCTCTGCATATCCTGATCATAACTTCTACGCTGTGCTGACGAACTTAGTAAGTCTAGAAATAATTGAGGAATTGTTACGTGTGCACCCAATTTCTGAAATGATTAATGTATTAGTACTATTAATTGAAAAAAAATGGCTATCATAAAAGTTATCATAAAGCACATGTTAATAGAGAATAACTACAAAAAAAACTTCAAAAGATAATGCCAATCTTATGTAAAACTACTAAAAAAACTTTCATACTTTTATTAAATCTATAAAATTATAGGCAATTTAATTAGTAATAATTATTTAGCATCAAATTGCCTGTAAGCTGTACTTAAAATAACGACATAAAATAAAACTATTTAAATCAATTATGGAACTCAATCTAAAATTCAATAAACAATTGCATGTTTGTACAGTTGGTATTTTTAATAAATTGCTATTCATTACTATGCATTAAAAGTAAATTGTATTTTGTCTTATTTTAAAATATTTTTACTTCATATCTATATAATTAAAGAAGATCAATTTATATCCGCAATATATTTTCATTACATTATATTTTATTTGTAATAATATATTTCCAGCGAACACTAAACCACATAGACATAGCGTTCAACGTTAGCAGCTCGAGGGACCAAAAATTGGACCCAGTATTCATGTTCTCCATCGTTCGCTTCGACAAGCTTAACGGTATGAAGTTGGACACGCAACTCCTGTTGAAGAGACCCAAGCTGATTGAAATGAAGATACAATACGAAAAAGTGAGTGTTTATAGCCTATTTATGGTGCCAACAACGCACCAGTGTGATATGACGCCGAAAGTTGCATGAAAGACCTCAGCGCAGCGAGTGATGCTTTTGACTTATATACCTGTTTCGTAATTATTTCTTCCTGCATTATTTCTACATATCCGAACCAACGGAGCATGCCTTTTCTTATTTTAACACTGATACTCTGTTCAAATCATCTTATCCTTACGAATGCGGTCTACAAGCGTTACGCCACTAGTTTTGCGAGCGCTCGCATTTCCACCGCGCTTATCTTACTTCTATGCTCTCTCTTACATAAACATCTCTCGCGTCCATAATAAGCGTTGGGACCAACACTGCGTTGTATGTAATTCCTTTTGTCCATTATCATTCCATATCTGTATGAAAAAATGTAAAGACAGACCTGTTCAGTACAATTTTTCACCTCTGTCAATCGATTTCTTTGTTTAGTTTTAATGTTAAAAGGCATACCGGTTTGATGTGACAACGATGTCTTTAAATTCGCTGCCATAGTGGGAAGCAATTCAGACAACTGATGAGAAAACATCTGGGATACAGTTTGGTATTGTAGCCACTAGATAGCTGGAGAATCAAAGAATTCATTACGTGGAGTACAGTGACGAATCGCACGCGGCAGGGGTTTCCCCGTCGCCATTTTTGGTAACCCGCATGCTTGTATAGCACGCCAACCCATAGGCATCAGTGACACCAAAGGGTAATCCTTGTAAGTGAAACTTACTCTTTTCTAGAATCCCAAGTTGAGTCTACGACTTCACCATAATACTTTACAAAAGAACCTCAATCATCAAAATGATACGAATGCAATCTTAAAACTCTTTTAATGTTGAAAAAAATATTTACCTCACGGAATTGCAGACCACGGACGCTGCAAAGCATTCGAAACGTCAGGTTCAACAAAATAAATAAAACACGCGATACTTCCGTTAAAAATATATAATTCAATGTGTAACTATCGCGAAAACCTAAGACAATATTTACCTCACGTTTTCAAAACGGCAATGTTCATGCACGCTCTCAGATCTTCATCAACGAGTCGAAACCTCGGAAGCCCTCTCTTATTAAAAGCGAAAACCCACAGAAGTGGCAAAGACGGGAAAGCCGCAGCGATCCGGGACGGGATTATTTGTAACATTCGTTATTGTAGGAACCCGTCAAACAAAAGAGGTCGTGATTCGGTGCGGTGAGATTGATTTTTGTGTGACAGGTTGCATATAACACGAAGGTTACACTAAATTGCGTCCCGCAACACTGCCGTATTTCCGCCCCTATTGGTTTTGACTTTTGGTTTATTAATTCTTCAAGTCGGTAAGAGCACATGAATTCAAATTAGTGATGACCTAACTACACGGATCTCTCTTCAGCCGTTTCAAGTATACTCTGCCACACTGCTTCTTTGTGTAACGACTGTGTGTGTGTGTGTGTTAACGACTGTCAGCCGCTGGACAAGACCTGGGGTCTCCTAGTCTCCATTTTTCCAATTAACGTACCCGCCCATGGATAGATTTTGTGGATTTCGTCTGATTTGTGTATTCTGTTAATACGAGTACAATAATCTAATACGCATAAAGGCATATAAATATTTGTAACCCAAATGGCTCACTATTCACCTACTTTATGGAGAATTGTTGTGAGCATGCGAAAGAATGAGGTAGGAGCTTCTAAAGAGCCACTGTGCTAATAGCGGAGGTGGCAACGCGCAAGTAGTTCTTCTAGTATGCAGGCCGGAACCTGGTTTGCCACTGGACGTATCAAAATGGATCTGGATGTAGAGCACAGTTATTTTTTGATTAGGAGCCTCTCTGACTGAAAAAGTACCTCCACCTTACTGTAAATCATATAACAATTCTCTCAATCCTGCAAGTGAGTGAGCTCACTACGCGGGGAGATTGTGCGCAGCAGCGATGTACCTCGTCTTGCAAGCGTCTATACGCTAAGGTAACGGGTTCACATCAGACAGACCTTTTTTGTCACTCGACATTTAAAGCATTTAAGACAAATTATTATTATAAGATATAAGGTTTGAAGCGCTCGGTAGCGCAGTGGTTAAAACTACTTCGACAACAACACTCGTGAGTTCGATTCCCACAAAGGTCTGGGTGTTTATAATAGGTAGAGCAAATCAAATCAGCCCATCTGGGGAAGTACTTCCATCTTACAGAAAACCACAGCTAAATAACTACTCCCCGAGAAGGTTTTGTATTCCTGCGTGTGAGTAAGGTTACTACTAACTAGCGTAAGCTCCTAAAAGAGTTGCTGTGTTAACAGCTGCGGTGGCATCCCGCGAGTGACAGATAGTGATGTATTGCAAACGTTGATAGGCTATACAGTAACCGTAAAGGTAGGCCGTATACTTGTATGCCTCCCTGCGTTGTATAAAAAGAATGTGTATATTATTTATTTATGTGGATATTTTTTGGTATTTTGTCATTTGAAATTTGCTACTTGAATTTTTTTTTATACCACTAAGGTGACAAACAAGCGTACGGTCTGCCTGATGGTAAGCAGTTACCGTAGCCTATGGGCATTTGCAACACCAGGGGTGTCACTCTTGCGTTGCCGACCCTGTAAGAACCTCTTCACGCCTTTCTTGAAGAACCCCATACTGTAGTCCCTTGGGAAAACCTCCGCAGGGAGCTCATTCCACAACTTAATAGTTCTCGGTATAAAACTTCTTGTGAACCGCACAGTGCGCGACCATTGCGGTTCCAGTGTATGAGGATGAACTCCCAGCCGTCGGCGAGCTGTGCGATTGTAAAACGAATACTCTAATATCCACAGGTTAGTTCAAAATACACGGCACTTGCGTTATTTAATTTCGACCCAAAGTCTCGCGAGACTATACTGTCCGGGTACGTGTACTACCCGCCGGGCTCCCAGCTTTATGTGGACACGCAACTCAACGTAACGTTGCCGACGATGGTCCCTGCCACTGTCAAGGCAAAAATTCACGAGAAACAACCCAACGAGTTCCAGGTAACGTTTGTAATGTTTACATACGAATAATACTGAATGAGAAGCGTAACACAAAATGCCGATTCGAGTCTCATTATACGCACGCAGTCTTTGGTACAGTTTGTTGCGTAGAATACAAAATTTTATGTCCAATTGGTGATGTAGAAATTTACGCCTTCATACGTCTTTTGGCGTGTTAATTTATCATGTAAGAAGAATTTCACAAATTTTTTCGTAACTAATTACAGAGAGGATAAACTCAATAAATACCTAACCTATTTTCATAATTCTTTCACCTGTAGAAAGTTACATTATCAGCGAGTAACATGGCCTGTTTTTTATTTTCTAAATATCAGAATTTGGTACATTAATTGCAATAATGTAAACCAATGCCTTCCCCGTAAGGGATTTGGCGTGAAGTTATAGATAAATAGATAGAATGTATCGAAAATTTGCATATAAAAGTTATCATCGGACGTGCGCTGCGAAAACCTTGATTGATTGATACCTTTATGATACCTAAAATATTGTACTACTTATTTATAGTACTCATTATTATTCACAAAAAAATCCTCCAAACTATATGCCTAACCATTAAAGTTTAAGGAACATGGTCAAAATGGCCGACAAATTAAAAAAAAATTGAATTGTTATATAATTCAGAGCGAAAAACGAGCCAGGTGTGCCTCTGGCAATGAAAGCTTGCGCATTCTCAACTGGTTTATATTGAAATGAGTACACACCGATTGGCGGCGTGTTCGGAGTCGCGCATGTGCGTTGTAAGCCTCGCCTACAGTAGCCGATATTTCGTGGTGGTCATTTTTTTCTTGTTACGCTTCTCCACATTTATTATTCGTAGTAACATGATAATTGTGAGCAATCGGTGTTTTAGTTCTGATATATGTATTAATAAATTAAGTCGCATTGAAATTTTCTGTATTTGTTTTCCCACTGTTTGTCTGTGACGAGTTCAAATAGTAACCTATGTATTATTATTATATACCCCTCTATTATTATTATTATATACCCCTGTATTATTATCAATTTTCATGTCAGATTTCATTCAAATTCATTCAATCAGTCATGAATTCATATCTTCAAAATTTCGTATTTACCAAACCAAATTTTTACCTTCAAGAAATTGCAATTAATATAATTTTGATACATTTGACTCCCAAATCTATACTTTTTAACAAAGTAATTTATCAAGGTTTGTGCATAGAAAACATACAACCAGAATCGGCTGTGTACTGTAAAATTACATATAAATTAAATTAGTCTGTAACTACTGAAGGGATTTTCACGGGGTTTTCACAGACAAATTATGCTTGAGGCATCACTTCTCTCAATAAAACTCAGCTGTAATGAATAAATTATCGCATAATAAATTACAGTTGCAATTATCAGTAGTACGTCATACATAGCTGGTCTCAATAAGAATGCCTGTAAGTAGAAATACTCGTAAAAACACTTGCCCAATAAATAATTCTTCCACCAGGTGAACGCTATTGGCGTGTGGTTTACAGGCAGCGATTTCAACATTGACGCCTTATACCAAGACCAATCGAAGACCAATATGGCCTCACACAGGGTCAAAGCGATGATAACCGGCAAAGACTCGCAAGACATCGCTGTGGACGCAAGGTTCACTCAAGACAACCGGCAAATCACATTCATTGGACAGGTAAGTTGTTTTAGGATCCATGAGGAAGGACAGATGGGATATTTGATGAATATAGAAAGATGCTTGTACTACAAATAGCATAAAATTCTAAAATGTTTTGCCATCGATGTGCCACGCATGTTTCTGGATACGCCATAATGTTTTTCCTTTTCCTAGAAAACACGTTTACGTTGTCTGCGAACCATAACAAGCTTCATTTTCAACTGCCATCAAACAATCATCTCTCTTCGGTCTACACTCACACTTAGCGTCTTGTATCATACTCGTATTTTGGTATATTTATCTATTGCATGCCAATACATGACAAGAAAAAGGCTGTCTAGAAGATGCCTATTTATGTTTTCATGAAGCCGGACATGTAGATTACTACAGGCAGAGTCATATGAATGCAACCTACAATGTGCCTACCACGATTGTTATATAGTTTTTTTTTTAATTAATGATCCTACATAGTTTTGTAAGCTCCTCTGTCCGGGTCTAAAGTAATGACTGACGCTCTGACTTAGACTAAGGGCTAAGTCGGAATGGGGCGCAATCGCTGACTGGCGTACTCTTGAGCTCAAACTGGAGCATGAACTCTGACTGAGACCAGGATTAGTTTGGGCCGCCGTCTCGGACTGAAGCTCGGATTAGGACTGAAATGCGGAATAGGGTGCTGACTCTATTGGGTAACAGACTGAAACTGGGACTTGAAATAGATCTAACTAGAACTGGCGAGAGGCCTCGGATTGAGACACGCACTCTGACTGGGATACAGAATGAAATCGAGGATTGGACTCCGAGCTCAGTCTTTTGTTCATGTTCTTATTCTGACACTTAGTCTTGTACTATTGTCGTTTTCCATAAACAAAGAAACTAGCCTAAAGGTTACGGTTTTCACTGTAAAAAGTATACGCTTATGAAATAAATTATGTTCGCCCAAGACAGAGCTAGATCGGTATTTGCTAGATATTAGCGACAAATTGCATAGTCACCTTTTTACTTCTGGTCGTGACTATCATTTTCATTTATAATATTTCCTTTGGAAGTTTTCAATCACTCATTCCCTTTTTATTCATTCATTTATGTATTTATGATCCAGATTTATTAACTCTTGCCAGTGTTTAACATATCGTTCGCTCACAAATTATTGTGCCAAATATTATAAATGTTATCTGAAACTAATTGGATTTGTTTCTCACCGAGTTTGGATTGTAATGATTTAACGATAACATTCTTGTGAACAAGTTTTTTTTTATACTACGTCGGGTGGCATACAAGCATACGGCCTACCTAATGTAAAGCACCTTAGCCTATTGTCGCTTGCGATATATTAAGTATCAGTCACGCGATGCCTCCTCTGCTGCTTACACGGCAACTCCTTGGAAGCTTACTGGTGACCTCACTCACACGCAGGAACACAACAACCCTCTAGGCAGTTATTATTTGGCTCCGGTTTTCTGTGAGGTGGAGGTACTTCCCCAGACGGGCTGCTTTGATGCGCCCTACCTCTCTTAAAGTTTAGATTAGCGTCAAACAAATTGTTCTCTAAATACTCTGATGCGAATGTCATGAGTAATAGACGAAGCTCTTGTGCAGATAGTCAAGTGTGCTAATCATACATCTTTCAGTTTTGGATAATTACGAAATATACTTTCGATAACATATGCAGGTCTACACTGTTTTAATTAGAACTGGAGCGTGAACTCTGACTGAGACCAGGAATTAATTTGGGCTGGAACTCGGATTAGGACTGAAATGCGGAGTGGGGTGCTGACTGTGTTGTGTAGCGGACTGTAACTGGGACTTGAAATAGATCTGGGGGCGGCCTCGGACTAGGCACGCGCTCCAACTCGATCATGACAAATCGAGGATCGGACTCGGATGAATGAAATCTTTATTGTTTACGAATGAATTTGCATTTTTTACAGGACTATTGTGTTTAGTATATAATCTATATATATAAAAATGAATGTTTGTCTGTATGTCCTCTATGGACTCAAAAACGGCTGGGCAGATTTTGATCAAATTTGGCATGGCAGAGCTAAATTTACCTGCATATAGTGATTTACCTGCATACCCTGATAACCTAGTGGATAAAGAACTGGTCTTGTTACCAACAGGTCCCGGGTTCGAATCCTGGCATGTACCGCTAAATTCGTGTTTTCATATTTATGTACATATTTGTGACTGTCACATGCTCGACAGTGAAGGAAAACATCGTGAGCAAACCCGCACGTCCAAGAAATTATATTTCGAATGACGTGTGACCTTACCTAAGATAGGTCTGTTTTGCTCTAAAAAAAAACTAAAAACTAACTGATACTTACTGCTATGTCGGAATATTCACTCACAGGTCCACACACCACACTCAATAAAACAAGTATAACATCATCTCCTTCCCATTCCCACTCCCCCCTTTCCTTCTTGTCCTTCCCAATGTTAAGAACTACCAGTGTTCTGCAGGCTGTTGACCTGGAGGCCTGAAATACAGGTCTAACCTAGCTTAGACTCCAGTCAACCTCATTAATCCTGTAAATAATTGTACCTACTTTAATTGTAGTGTGGAAATAAAATATTTTTTCTTTCTTCTCTGGGTTGCGCAGGTCTTTTTTTTATATTAGTTCAGCATAGTATCTCCTCTTTGCCTGATGGTAAGTGATAGAGAAGCCCAAATCGCGACTGCAACTGACAAAATACTACTCGTATCCTGTCAGTTGACGCTGCCATGCTGACCCGCAATACGCTTCTTCACGCTTCGTTTGAAGGATCCCATGTTGTAGGAAGGAGGGAACACATGTGCAGGCAAGGCGGTCCACTTTTTAATAGTACGACAAAGATAGGAGTGGCCGAACTTTTTGGTACCTACGCGAAGAGATATTCTCAATAGTGGAACGATGACATCGCAAGCCCGCACGGGTGGTTCTATGACGGAAGGGAGAGGGGTGGGATAAGGGAAAACAGGTCTGATGGCAGTCAATCTATGTAAAAATCAGTACCTTCGCCGAATCCTTAGGCTTAGGTAGTGGACCCAAACGATCCTAATGGATTAGGAAACGGGATAACTCTAATAAGAAGTGCACCCTGCTAATTAAGAAATAAAGCTCTGACGAAAGGACTGCCTCCTCTGCTGCTTACACAGCAAATCCTTGGGAGCTTACTGGTAACCTCACTCATACGCAGGAACACAACATCCCCCTAGGGAGTTGTTATTTGGCTGCAGTTTTCTGTGAGGTGGAGGGACTTCCCCAGACGAGCCGATTTGATGCGCCCTACCTCTCTTAAAATTACGGTACATATTATTCGTAGTTCCGTACAAATCTTTAGTTAACCCTTAATTTTTGACCTTTCGCAGGGTGAATACAAGGCGAATACGTACCGTACGCTCGTGCGGTACATTCTGCTCTCGGAACACAACTTCACGGCTTACGGCGAAGTGGACATCAGTGGGAAAGCGTACAGTGTGAATTTGAACGCGGACCTCAACAACAACACTAATGTTAATATGGACATGCATATCGACCAGTGAGTACTACTACTACAACAACCGATGAGCAGTGTTAGCCCAGTGGATTAAGAACCGGCTCCTTGACCAAGCCGTGCCCGATTCGAATCCTGCCACGAACTAAATCCGCATTTTCGAATTTATGTACATATTTGTTACTATTATCACAAATATGAATGGAGGATTTCCTCGATTGAAGGAAATGATCTGGTTTTCCCTAGGGATGGTGGTCTGACGGCAGTCGCTCCACGTAAAAATCAGTATCTTCGCCAAATCATTAAGCTTAGGTAGCGGACCCCGCCAATCCTAATGGATTAGCACAGGATAACGCTAAGAAAAAGAAATGGACCAAACCTAACTTATCCCATTGTAGGCATATGGATGTCTTTTCAATCGAAGGGGTTTAGAGCGTACTCCACAACACTGATCAACTGCAGATTGGCGGAGGCCAAGGATTTCAAGTCGCCCGAAGGTCACTGACTTACCTTAACGACTGTCGTCTATTGACACGAGCACGGAGAAGCTTGAGATAGCCGTCGAGCTCTCAAGTGAGTTCTACACTAAACCGAATTTAGTACTCGCGTAAAATGTAACAAATAAGTATTCAGATGACCGGAGCTGCTCCATTTGTCTGACTACTTATTTGTTACATTTAGATGGCATACGCGTGTATCGCACAAACTACCAGGTAGTTCAAGTGAACTAGTGTCGGCCGCACACATGAACACACACTTTTTTTTACCACTGGATGCCGACGATATCCGCGCGGGCGAAGTCGCGGGCTGCAGGCAGTATAACATAGCAATCACACACACACACACTTATATATGAATGTCTATATATATATAAACTACATCCTGTTTTGCTGTATTCTATATAGGGTAAATTACCCAATTATTGGCACTTTAAGAAGCAATCTTCAAATATTTGGAAATATTTAATATCAAAAGGGATCTAGTACGATTAAAATTATTTAAAATAAATGCGGAAAAGTCTCCTAAACTTTTTATTAATGCTATATTTTTCTTTCAGTCAATTTCTTAGTTAATATAACAAAAACGGCATCCATACGCTAAAACCCAATTATTGTCATATTCTATTCACAGTGTTGGAATCTTATTATTTGTCCATACATATATTGTCGGACAAATTACACAGCGCCATCTAGGGCCAAAGTAAGCGAAGCTTGTATTATGGATACTAGACAACTGATAAACATACGTAAATTCATTTTTTTTGTAAATACATGCTTATTATACATAGAAAATACCCAGAGCAAGACAAACAGTCATGTTCATGCACACAAATGTTTGTATTGTGTGGGAATCGAAACCAAGTTGGTGTCAAAGTAGCGTAACAGCGCTTTTCACCACTGCGCCATCGAGCTCGTCCATGTAAGGATGTAAGATTGCCAAACTGAGGATGGTTTACATTATTATAGATTGCGAGACGTCCACGCGTCATATCAACGTTGGGTAACTGTAAAGCAGAAGCGTTTAAGCGCGGCGTTCAACTGGGACGCGAACAGAGATCCCTCGCAGAAGATCAGCGTTGACATCCAGCTGGACAACAAGGGCACGCTGCATCACTCCGGCCACGTCACGTTGTACTGCCCTGAACGTGTAGTCAATGGCGAATTCGAGTTTTTACTCAGAGGTGAGTGTTCATAACATACGAAACAATAACCTTTCAATTCAACTGAAATCTATACTCACGTATAAATCTTAATTGCTAGGAATCTGTTTTATATATGGAAGGAGTGGAAAACGTGAACAGAAGTATTGAGGGGAATTGGGATTGGTAATTAATTTGAAACGCAGGGATAGTATGTACACATTTCTGCGAAGTCGAATAGGAAGCCACTTCAACTGTACACGAAACTCCGAAACATGGTCGTACTTACGAAGATCGAAAATAAAACGTATAACTAGATTTTGCAATCTTTCTAGCTTGTTGAGTAGTTCCTCAGTTGCATCCAAATAGCAAACGTCTTCGTAGTCGAGAATGGAGAGTAAGAGAGATTGAGCCACATGACTTTAGTTTTAAAAGGCAAAAAGTTATAAAGTCGCTTGAGACAGTGAAATGTATAATACATACGTTTACTAACGTCATTAACATGCGCAGTCCAGGACAGTGTTCCATCAATTATCAATCCAAGATTCTTGGTTTTGTCGACATAGGGAATCTGTAGACCATTGTAATAAATTTTAGACAAGCTATTAAAATTGAGCTTACTACGTAATTGGTTACTACCTACGACGCTAGCCTGAGTGCGATGGATTTGCTAGTAAACCATGGTTAGCAGCCCATATATGGATAGCACGTAGTTGGCGATTTATAGCCGCAATAGTGTCGTCAGCTTCGGTAGTTGGGAAATGGTTGTAAATCTGTAAGTCGTCTACATATAGGTGGAAGAGAGAAGAGAGAACTTTGGATATTTCATTTATAAAAATGGAAAATAAAAGTGAAGATAAGATACCGCCCTGTGGCACACCTGCAATCAGATCAATGTTAGCCCTGTGTAGGAATCGAACCCACGCGCGTTAGTGTCAAAGTAGCTTTAATCACCACTACGCCATTGAGCTCATCTTCGTTTCTCTTCCGACACACCTGATATACTGCCAATGGAGAGACAGACATACAGCGGAACCTTTGTAGTAGAGTCCCGTTGGCATCCTTGGCATGAAACCCTAAAAAATGGGCAATTTTTAAATTGCCACAGTGTATAAATCAATTCTATAATTCAGTCATTAAACTTCAGTGATCTATTTTGACATGCTCGGTGGCACAGTAATGAAACACTCTGTTACACTACTTTGACTCCAACGTCATGAGTTCGATTCCCACACAGGACAAACATTGTGAGCATGAACAAGTACCACGTACCACGAAAGTAGCTATGAATGTTAAAGAAGCTAGCGAAGTACATAAGGATCGCGTATTGTGGCACTCTGTGGCATATAAAAAAAACAATATTTATAACTTCACGTCAGTGGAACTGGCGTCAAGTTAACATTCACGCCAGGTCCCCTTGCGGGGTAGGCAGAGAGAACTATTATTAGTGTATTTTATATATTCCACGTTGTATATATGTACGTGATTCTTGCAGATTGGTACTTGGAATGGCTAATCCGTATGGCATGGTCAAGTGACGCTGCGATAAGGTGGAGGGTCAAGATGTACTCCGAGGCTCACGAGGAAACTGTATACGCGCTGCTGTCGAGCTTACACACACCCATTGCTGATTGGGAGGACACAGGCTTCAATGTTATGTGAGTCACACATCAATTATACTACCTTAACGTGTTGATTGTTTGTAATTATCACCTGCTCGGCGGTGAAGGGAAACATCTTGAGGAAACCGGCACGTCCAATAAATTATATTTCAAAAGACCTCTGAACTTACCTAAGATAGGTCTGGTTTTCCCTGTGGGTCGTGTAGGTCTGACGGCAGTCGCTCCATGTAAAAAATCAGTGCCTTCGCCAAATCCTTAGGATTAGGTAGTGGACCCCGCTAATTCTAATGGAGTAGGAAACGAGATAACGCTAAGATGAAGATCGTTTTTTTATCATACAGTCCGCCTGATGTTTAGTGGTTATCGTAGCCTATATACGCTGGTAATACTTTAAGTAACACAACACCTCTCCAGAGAGTATGTTCTTTAGCTGCTTACTTTGATGTGCCCTACCTCTCTTGAAATTGATTTACGATTAGAGAGTTCCAGAACCTGTCGCAGGGCGATGACGAAGGCGCGTGCATGAAATTCATTAGTAGGTTGTGATTAATAAGTCACCATAAAACAAACGATAATGGAAGTATTTTGCTACCAAGAGGAAAGCTATCAAGGAACATAGTATAGTGGATAAAAACCAAACTTTTAACCGACTGGTGCTTTGTTGGAATCCTGATCTATGTACCACTACATTCGTGTTATCGGTTTTACGTACATAATTGTAATTATTAATAAAGAAAGAAAATGAAAGAAACGGAAGAAATGTATCGGGCACGAGTGAATGGAGATATCGGCAGGGGCCGTACTAGACGCACACATATAGATCAAATAGGTGATGGGTTGAAAAAGGGCCAAATTAAAAGCACCCAAAATCGAAGAGGCATGCATGAAGAGGTTGATGAGGGTGGAAGAAGCGAGAGAGATATGTTTGGATCGGTGCACCTGGCGTTCCATAGTCTCTGCATATCACAATGGGACACAGGCATAGTGTAATGTATGTTTTTTTATACTACCAGATTGCAAACAAGCATGCGGCCCGTATTAGATGGTAAGCGGTCACCGCAGTCTATTGACGCTCACAACACCACGGGGATATTACTCGCGTGCTGCCAATCTTGTGACCTAAGACTGTTTCATCACAGTACCCAGTAATTTCTCTGCCATATCTCACCCTTCGAACCGGAACACAGCTATATAAGTATAGCTGCTTGGAGGTAGAAATAGGAGAGACAGAGGTACTCCCGCAGACGACTTTACAAAGTCTCCCCCTGGTGTATGTAGTTGTAATTATCTCTTGCTCACCGGTGAGAGAAAACATCCTGAGGTCTCCAAGAAATTATATATATAAAAGTCCGACCTAAGTTAACGTAGGTAATGTTATTCCCGTTTGGGTTGTGGATGTATAACCGCAGTCGCCTTCTCCAAATCCTTATGTTTAAGTAGCGGACCTAGCCCATCGCAATGAATTAGGAAATGAGATGACGCTAGAAAAAGAATGCAAGTTCTTTAGAGTTTGACTAACGGGGCCCTTATAAGATCTCTTACGTGTTTTTAGTCTGCCACATGGCACATATTTCAGATACACACAAATGTGAAATTGGGTACATTTTTTTTTATACTACGTCGGAAGGCATACAAGCATACGGCCCACCTAATGTAAAGCGGCTACCGCAGCCTATTAACGCTTGCGATATATTAATTATCACTCGCGCGATGCCTCCTCTGCTACTTACACAGCAACTCCTTGGGAGATTACTGGTGAACTCACTCACGCGCAGGAACACAACAACCCCCTAGGGAGTTGTTATTTGGCTGCGGTTTTCTGTGAGGTAGAGGTACTTCCCCAGACGGGCCGCTTTGACGCGCCCTACCTCTCTTAAAACATCCAGACCAAGACAAACAAACATTTATGTGCATGAGCACACAAATGTTTGCCTTGTGTGGGAATCGAACCTACGAGCGTTGGTGTAAAAGTCGCGTCATTCACGACTGAGCTACCGCGTTCGTTAAAATACAGTTTCAGAGATACAATGAAAGAATGCACAGGAGAAGAGAATGTGTTTAAATCTTACAATGTATATGTGTTATCTCATGTTTTCAATAATGATTCCAACATTAGATGTTAATTCTATGATATATATACTCTAGGTGGCGCTACCATGAAAATCTGCAAGCATTGAACGGAAGCATGAATTGGCAAAACCACTACCTAGCGTTCGGTCTTCTAGCTGACTATCTCTTCAAGACGAATGAATTCTACGGCGAGATCAACGCCGTAGTCAACTCGACGATAGAAGCGTTGCCGCGAGCCGCCGCCATCGCCAAGCATAGAGTGATTTGGAAGAAGAGCGCTGATACGCTGCTCAATTTTGAGGTAATTTATGTACACTACGTATGTAAGTGAACAAGCTTTCATAATAATATCCGAATCATGTGAAGCGGTTGTTATAGTCTATAGAGGCTTCGATGAGTTTCAAGAAGTATAATAAATATTGTCTGACAAATTACACAGCGCCATATAGCCCCAAAGTAAGTGAAGCTTGTGTTATGGGTACTAGACAACTGTTAAACATAAGTAAATTATTTTTTTTCTTGTAAATAAATAATTAATATACAGCAGACCAAGACAAACAGACCTGTTAATGCACACAAATGTTTGTCCTGTGTAGGAATCGAGCCCACGAGCGTTGGTGTCAAAGTAGCGTAACAGAGCATTTCACCACTGCGCCAACGAGCTCGTCAAATCGTCATAATATCTTTTGCGTAAAAACCCCTGCGCTAACAACTCTTCTTGTTGGTAACCTCATGTGCCCCACAGGACACAAGTACACCATCCAAGGAGTTATTTGGCTGTAGTCTTTTATAATGTACTTCCTCAGTCGGCCCGCTTATTGAAATGTCCTTTCTTTACGATAGTGAGGATTTAATATGCAAGTGGATAAGTATCATCTGTAGAGGCAATGCCAGCAGCAGGTACCTACCAAATAGCAGACGCGGCTCTGACGTAATAGAGGCTCTTTCCTGCCAGAGTTTGACGAGCTCGGTGGTACAGTGGTGAAGTGCGCTGTTACTCTACTTTGACACCAATTGTTCGATTCCCACACAGGACAAACATTTGTGTGAATGAACATGTCTGTTTGTTTTGGCTGAGTGTTTTTAAAAGAGGTAGGGCGCATCAAAACAGCCCATCTGGAGAAGAACCTCCACTTCACGGAAAACCGCAGCCTGGTATTTGGCTGCTTTTGATTTTCCGTGGGTTCAACTCCCTAGTGGGTTGTTGTATTTCTGCGTCTGAGTGAGGTCTCCAGTAAGCTCCTAAAGAGTTGTGCTGTGTTAGCAGCAGAGGTGGCATCGCTAGTAATACTTAATGTATTGCAAGCGTTTAGAGGTTCATAACCGCTTTACATTCGGTGGGCCGTATGCTTATATGCCTCCCGACGTTGTATAAAAAAAAGGATATAGAGGCTCTATTATGTCAGTAACACTAAAATCTCACTCTCTCACAGAAACACAACCTTTAGATATATTAGACAAAATTTTATATAAACACTAGCAGATACGTCAGACGTTGTCCTACCCTAAAGCAGGAAAAAATCCTAGAACTCGGCAGCAGCGCCAACTACCGGGTCCAATTGTTAATCTAACTAATACATCACAAACGCTCTCAATTTCATCAAAACCGGTCGAGCCGCTTAGGAGGTGTTTACTGATGTATACACGTATATACACTTATATGTTAAGCAGGCCGTAAATTTTATATGAAAAAATACATCCTAATTACATAATAATAAGGTTGAAATACCAGTGACGTTATTCACTACAATGTTTTCTTTTTCAGTTGAATGAACATGGTATGCTAATGATCAACTCCTCCTGGACTTTGGACAGGGGACCCACAGAGAACAATATTACTGGTAGTGTCACACTTCTATCTCCCATTCAAGTAAGTTTACAATACAATACACTTTATTGCACCAAAACAAAAATACATATAAAACCAGTTGAGAATGCGCAAGCTTGCATCGCCAGAGGAACACCTGGCTCGTCAATTATACTCGTATAACAATTCAAATATTTTTTTTTTAATTTGTCGGCCATTTTGACCATGTTCCTTAAGAGATAGGAACGGCGTTCCTGAACATTCCTATTCTACTTTTTTATGCTGAATCCGAATCAGAAGTCAAAATTCGAATATTGAAAAAAAAAGCGACAGACAAACATACAGACAAACGCACAGACAAACATATAGATTTCATAGAGGAACGGTGTTCCTGAAAAAAGTTTAATATGTTATTTTCTTATGAGACGCTTCCAGCACTTAAATGTAGCATTTTTATTAACGTATTAATAAACTTTGATTTGTACTGTTATTTAGCACCAACCAGGATATCATGATCCTTGCTTAATACGGAATCCCATAATCGAAGGGGCCAAGATATTTCCCTTATTAGGGTTGCTTACGTTTATTACTTTAAGGAAGATCTTTATCATATATATACAAGCTTCATGGGGACATTCATTTATTTTATTATAATATGTGTTCGCTAAGTTTTGAATAGTGCCTATTTAAAATGTCACTCTCCCTCTTTCCCTCTTAAACAGCTGTTATTTGGATAAATATGATTTATAGCTATCTATTATGTATTCTACGATTCATATCGTCGATCGCGTCAACTAACCGTTGTCAAGCAAAGAAACCCATTGTTCCAGCGGTTGCAGTGTAATAGTCTAGTTGCCGAGCTTGGCGGCGCAGCGGTAAATAACGCGACCTTGACACCAACGCTCGTGGGTTCGATTCCCACACAGGACAAACATTTGTGTGCGTGAACATGTCTGTTTGATTAAAACACTATTAGTAATTACAGGCCCAATTCAATTTTACCGGCGCTTTCTAAAATTCTCGAGTAACTTATAAACAGCAGACTGATCAATTTTCTTGAATCGAATAGAATTATATCATCTGCCCAATATGGCTTAGCTGGGTAAGCTGGTCAGTGCTCTTGTTGGTGGGTTTGACAATAAACAGAATAATCTTGTAATATTTCTAGGTCTTGCGAAGGCTTTCGACACTGTCTGTATTCCACTGTTGTTAAAAAAATTGGAGGCGGTGGGTGTTAGGGATTTACCGCTAAAACTTTTTCCTATGACATATAGACTGCCACAGGAAGCATCCTCGGCCCCACATTGTTTCTGGTATATGATGATAAGATGATAATGAGCTATGCCAAATACCAAGACCTCAGGGTGACACTATTGCGTTTGCCGATGACACAGCTCTCTTGTTTACTGGAGACACGTGGGACGAAACGTTCAACTGCCCCCAAAAGGGTTTTAACCTTGTTTGCTCATGGTTACAAAATAATATGCTCACCCTAAATGTCACAAAAACCAAATATTTAATATTCGCTCCCAGAAAAAGAGGGTTGTCCATGAGACAAACTATTCACGCCCACTACTGTGACATAACGCAAATTTGCAACTGCACCTGTCCAGCGCTGTAAAGTGTTAATTAATAATGTTCGTTACTTAGGGATTGTTCCAGATTCTCTCCTTAGCTTGAAAATACTCATTGAGACCTTGGTTAGTAAACTTAGAAAATTAATATGTGTCTTTAAATCCCTCAGACATGATCGTAAGAGAACAATTTATATCGCATTGTGTCAATCAATCCTAGCATACTGTATCGTTTTGTTATATATTCTGTATACAATCATAACACGATTTATATATATATATATATTATTGGTACTAGATAGCTAATGAGTATGAAATTTTGCAGGGTTACACAAAAGGTTTCCTCAGAACGCAGTTCGTGTTGGGCCATAAAAAGGACATTAAAGGCGTAACTTATTTAAATTGGGAAGAAAAATCAATGAAGATTTATGTCGATGGTTTGTTAATTTGTACCCTTGTATGAACTACAGCATGTAAAATTTCGCTGCTAAGATAAGAAAAGGCATACTCCGTTGGTTCGGACAGGCAGAAAGAATACGGAAAAAAAAATGACTTAGAATATAAGTGCCGGGGAAGGTAAAGAAACCTACTAAGACCAAATAGGTCGAGTTTTATCAGAATGTGATGTCAGGAGCCTAGCAGCCGGCGGGCGTGCATGCAAAGAACTATAAATGTTAAAGAAGTGACCGAACCGTGTAAAGGCCGCGTCTTACAGCACTCAGTACTGTCTGCTTACTCCACAAGGAAACTGCGTGAAGTTCGATAGATAAATTCATAAAGGAAAAGTATGAAAGTGAATGTAATGAAAACGAAAGCGATAGTGATTGAAAGGAATGAGACTGTTACAAAATGTCAGATGATGATCGGAGATGAATAAGTGGAACAAATGAACGAATTTATTTAACTAGGTTCTATGTATACGAGAGATGGACAATGTGAAGGAGATATTGAAAGAGAAGTGAAAGCAGGAAACCGTATCAATAATGGTGCGTTGTACTCCGTGGTAACAAGCGAAAACATATCGAGCAAAGCCCGCCTTGCTGACACACAGGGTGTATTAACGCCAACATTGTTGGCCGGCAGTGAAACATGGGTATGGCAGAAGAAGCATGAAAGCGGGGTGAACGCTGTAGAAATGAGAGCGCTGAGGGGTATGTGTGGAGTGAGAATGGTTGATGGACAATGTGGAATGAAAAATGATGTAGTTTTGTTTTTTTACAAAAATTTAAAAAGGTATGGGTTGAACATTTAGAAAGAATGAATGACAAAAGTGCTACGAAAGAAGTATATCGAACAAGAGTGAATGGAGATATCGCAGGGGCCACCGTAGACCCACGTATGTAAATCAAATTGGTGATGTGCCGAAAAAGGTCAAATCAAAAGCACCGAAAACCGAAGAGCATCCAATCATTTCCACAATCATCAACATATTCAGTTGACGAGTGTGGAAGATGCGAAAGAGGTATGTTTGTGTTGGTGCACCTGGCTGTCCACAGATGTTGTATGTTTACAAATACATTTATTTGTCAAAGTAAACAAATGTAGCATCTATTACCCATTTACCATAGATTTAGTCTCTACATGTGTCTCTGATTACTTCAAACGTCACACGGCTGTTAAATTGAGTGGCAGAGAAGCATTGGGGTGTACGTGGATCACCATCGTGTTTAGAGCCTGCACGTGGTGATGATACCGATCAGCTAATTAGTCTTTAAAATAGGGGTAAAGTACTACACATTGTTGAGGACGCCAAGACAATATTGATGCCGCCAGCTTCTTTTTACTACCAGAGGGAGACTATGTACAAAAGTCGTCTGCGTGGGTACCTCTGTCTCACCTATTTCTACCGCTAGGGATTGTTCCAGATTCTCTCCTTAGCTTGAAAATACTCATTGAGACCTTGGTTAGTAAACTTAGAAAATTAATATGTGTCTTTAAATCCCTCAGACATGATCGTAAGAGAACAATTTATATCGCATTGTGTCAATCAATCCTAGCATACTGTACCTCTGTCTCACCTATTTCTACCGCCAAGCAGCTATATTTATATAGCTGTTCCGGTTTGAAGGGTGAGATATGGCAGAGAAATTACTAGGTACTGTGCCGAAACATGCTTAGGTCACAAGTTTGGCAGCGCGCGAGTAACATTCCGTGGTGTTGCAAGCGTCAATAGGCTTCGGTGACCGCTTACCATTTGATGCGGGCCGCATGCTCACACACTGGAACCTCAATGTCTGCGTACTGTGTACCAGGGTTTTTTTCGGAGAACTCAAGTTGTGAAATGTACACCCAGCCGAGGTCTTCCCAAGGGACTACAGCATGGGACTCTTTAAGAATGGCGTGAAGAGGTTTTTACAGGGTCGGCAACGCATGCATGATACTCCTGGTGTTGCCAATGTCCATAGAGTACGGTAACTGCTTACCTTTATGCCATACGCTTGTTTTACAGCTTAGTGGTATAAAAAACTAAACATTTGTGTGTATGAACATTATCTGGATGTTTTCAAGAGAGGTAAGGCGCACCAAAGCAGCCCGGCCGCTGAAGTACTTCCTCACTGAATTCCCTGGAGTGTGATTGTTATCCTGCGAGTGACTGGGCTTATCAGTAGGCTCCTAAAGAGTTACTGTGTTGCAAGTGGCCTTAGGTTACGGTATCCGCTTTACATCAGGTGTGCCGTATGCTTGCATGCCCTCCTACGTTATATAAAAAGATCCTCTCTTGTAAGGGTTCTAATTGACTCACTGTCATAACTATGTTGTTGTTTTTTATACAACGACGCAATACATTTAGTATCACTCGTACAATGCCACCTCTGCCGCTAGCACAGATGTGTATTTCCAGGTTACATGCGTCGTATAACCAACTGCATGCTGGTGGTGAACGTGACCACTCCGATGTTGGACTTGACGCAAACCACCGCACGTCCGATGTTGGACTTGACGCAAACCACCTCACGTCCGATGTTGGACTTGACGCAAACTACCGCACGTCCGATGTTGGACTTGACGCAAACCACCGCACGTCCGATGTTGGACTTGACGCAAACCACCGCACGTCCGATATTGTACTTGACGCAAACCACCGCACGGTTCGGCTTCGTGGAGGCGGACAGGCATCTCGTGGCAATGGTGGTCACACCCAACTCCACCACTGGTAAGATTAGTTTTAGTAATATTAACTGAACAAGCTTACGAGCTGTCTGATGGTAAGCAATTACGACAACCCTCAATTTAGGGTATAATTCAACAGTTGCAATTTGTTGGGAAAACTTTTTCTAGCAATGATTGTTTGTGCATTGTTTGTAGTCTATAAAGACCACGACAATCGTTCCCCTTAAAAAAATCTTAAATATTTTTGATAAAAAATGCGATGTACTTGTAGGATAGACTTGACCCATTGCTGTTTCATGACGTTGCGTTTTATATAAAACATATCAACCCATACTCAACTCAGTATAGGAATAATGGTTGACGAGCTCTGTGGCGCAGTGGTGAAACGCGCTGTTACGCTACTTTGACATCAACGCTCGTGGGTTCGTTTCTCACACAGGACAAACATTTGTGTGCAGGACATTTCTGTTTGTCTTGGTTTGGGTGTTATTAAGAGAGGTAGGCCACCTTAAAGCAGCCCGTCTGGGGAAGTACCTCCACTTCACAGAAAAACCGCATCCTGGAACCTCCTGGAGTAATTATTAATGTACTACAAGCGTTTATAGGCTACTGTAACCGGTTTATATCAGGTGTGCCGTATGCTTGTATGCCTCCCGACGTAGTATAAAAAAGGGTCTCTTTTCAATTAAAGAGCCCACGCTGCTGCTCTACGGATTGGCGGAGGTAAGTGTTTCCAACCCCCTGAACCCACCGATTTAACTTTAATCCGCTAAAAGAGATTCGTAATATACCTGTAAATGGTGATTTAAAAATAAGAGGTGAAGAAGTGGAATTACTAGACAGCCTCGAAAAACCAGTCGGCCACGCTTAAGCTGTCCTAAGAGCTGGTCATGTGGTCCGTCGCTGAATTTCTAACAAATTGTTAATCTCTTAAACACTTGTTAGAAATTCGACTATACTAAAATGATTAATGTTAAAATGATCCTCATCATCTCATCATTATGAATTGTTTTTACTAATACTTGCAATCACATAAAATCAATATTTATCATTTTATTGAAAACGACATATTTTAGTACTTTTTTATCTTTCATGCAGGTGTAGAGATAATACTAAAATTGTATACGATTCAAGACTTCCATATTTTCGGTCACATAGCTATGCCTATTGATTACGTAAACAGAGTCGTGATCACCGCTAAGAGAGCACCACAAGAGGTATGTAAATTTGCATAATATTTACTTTTTCTGTCACAGTTTTGTCAGAGATTTAATCAGACGGATTAGTTAAATGGTCATAAGCGCAAGGATATACATTTGCTGTAATCATTTCATATCAGACGAGCCATATAGCTCCTACGAATAAATAATATAGCTCATTTATATTTCGGCAGCGTAAATAACAATAAAATTTTCAGTGTTCAGCCTAGTGCAAAAAAGAAGCCATCATTAATATTACGTAGTTTGATCTGTGGTGGATAGATGGCGCTGTTTAGTTTTGATTTCATGGTATATCGCGTTCTTCAAAAGTAAAAATCAGTACAGCTATATATATCTATTCAATTTATATCCCTGATTTTCAGGGGCGTAAAGGATTTCTATAGTAATATTGAGAGGGTTTTATTGTCAATGTTTGGAGGCAAAAAGTAGAATGTATTTTTTTACTGCAGCGTATGAACGCCAGCAACACAAGTAGTGTCGCTAACACATTGATAAAGAGCACATCTCTCTTAATTCTAAAGTAGTAACTAAAGATTTCAAAGCAAGGGTAGTATCGACTTCCATATTTCATCTGATTTATACTATGTCTTTTTTCCCAGCTGGACTTCCGAGTAGGCTGGAGCACCATGGACTTTGGATTCACCGGCATATGGCACTGGAAATCGCCCATCAATTTTGTCTACGTGTACAAACTATACACTCCACTAGAGGGCTTTGAGGAAAACGGACTCGTACTCAAAAATATTTACGGAAATGGACTGGATACTGAGTTATCGGTGCGGTTGTCTACACATAAGGTAAGATCATTCTTAATTTCATGAGAAAACCTTCATTGGTCCCTTATTATAACCTCATGATCGCTCGCGATATGTCGCTACGTTTCTTTGTCTGTTTGTATTCTGGCACATTGATCCAAAAAAAAATACTGCCTCCTGTAACTTTAATGGTTCTACCGCTTTGATAACCTCAGCGGTGGATTAGTGTCCTCTGCCTTCTACGAAGAGCCGTTCTTTAAAAAATAAGGATAATTTATCTATCTACAATTTCATGCCAAGTCTGTCTTGAAAGACCTGACCTGTCTAGAAAGATTTTTTTTTTTCTGAGGTAGAAAGAAAATAAAAATATTTATTAGACTGTTACGGACACTCAGATTCGTCTTAAATTTTTGAAATATAATCTTATTCCTTTTTGTTCACTTCACTTCGTTATTATTTTGAGAGGATTCTAAATACGCGGGAGAGGAATAAAATAATTTCAGTTAAAAGAACGAGTCAAATATAAATATTACACTATGCAAAATCATTTGTATGAAATTGTCTGCAAATCAGTTACAAACGGAAATTACAGGAAATAACCGATTTGAAGGATTTCTAGATGGCTACATTTTTATGTCCAGTGATAAAGGGTTCCAAAACTTAGCGACTAAAATTATGAATGATTTGGCATAAAAATATACATATAAATAGGTTACAGTATATTTTTACTTTTTCACGGTTACACTCGCGAACGAAACGTAATCGTACGAACCTGAACAACGACGGGACGAAAAATTACGTTTATTGCTGGAGACTCCATTTAACATTCAGTTTTGACTTTTATTATTTATTATTATAGTGACTATAGTATCACACTCTCACTCATCTAAGCGAAAACTTTAAATCTGCGCCTATTACCTAGATTTACTATTAATTGTTTAAGCAAGTAATTTAATTTAAAATAAGTAAGATAAGCATATATTAATTTGCATGTCTGATTCAGGCGAGATATTGTGAAAGTAGTATTTATCAATATTTAGTCTAATTCAAACGAAATACTGCGGTATAGTAGTAGGTATCAACCTATCAAAATTAAAAAAAAAAAACTTACGGTTCAAAACATACAGTGACAGACTAAGACTAGAGCCTTGGTAATAGGATCACCTTTTACGAATATATATATATAGGAACGAAACTTGTAAAACTAATAAATACATAAATATATTTTTTTCAGTTCGGTATAGCTATCCTATTAGCGGACAACGGTAAAGGTCTTCTAGACGTTCTCCAAGACAAGTTCAAACATAAAAAAGGCAACTCTGACATGCTGGTAGAAAACTTCGACACCACGGCCAAAATAATACTGGACACCTTATATTACCCCACTATTACCTTCCACTCGCATCTAATGAAGGTAAGATGATATCTGCTTCATAAGGTAAAATTATTAATTTGGTATTTACATTTATAGTTCCATTTCCATTTTTTTTTGTATACAATTTCTGGAGAGAGATGAGCATACGGTCCGCCAGATGTAATGTGATTACCGTAGCCTATAAACACTTGCATAACAAGGTGGCGTTGTTGTGGGTATTTATATAAATATCATTCGTTCGTTATTGTTGACTGGTTTAATCTGCAATGAACGTATGATATTCTATATCTTAATGCTACTTGCATTAAGGTAGAATATCATACGTTCATTGCAGATTAAACCAGTGTCTTGCTCCCGTTGTTTCTCTATGTCCCGCACGCACAAACTTCACAGGCGTTGTCACCGCTGCTGGCACAGCAACACCTCAGGAGCTTACCTAAACTCGTTCACTCGCACGAACACAACAACCAGCCAGGAGCATCTGTTTTGTTATTACTCCGTTGATGCATGTGTACCAGAGCGCCTTTATGACATCACTGTTGTTTTTCAGTTCGTAGGCCCATATGAAGAGGACATCCTGGAAGTGAATGCGACCCTGAACCTGCCAAATGGACCTATCGTTTTGACGGACGTATTTGTATTAGAGGTAACCTAGATGTTTGTTTGTTATGAATTACTGTGACTTGGTTTATGCAATCCCATATTTCTTTTTATACAACGTCGGAAGGCAAACACGTATACGGCTCACCTATTGAAAAGTACTTGCTTTAGCCTATGAAGTCTTGCTATACGAGGATTATCACTCGGGCGTTTCCGCCATCGCTATTCATACAGCAACTTCTCAATTTACTCTTGGGTAGCGGTCTTCTTTGAGATGGAGATACTTCCCCAGACGGGCTGCTTTGATGCGTCTTACTTCTCTTTCGCCTGACCCTATTAGTTAACAAGGATTACGTCACAGTGTCTGGTAAGCGTACTGTTGTCTTTACAACCGATGCCAACCTCACCTGCAAGTCAAATGTATCTGATTATCAGACGCGGCTCTGGCTAAGGCTTTTACTTCGGGTTGGGGCGGTCGGACGGTCTGTTAAAGCCATTATCTTACACAAATCAAATTGGCACGGTCACTGGACGTGCAAAGGATCTGGCTGATGCGCTCTTTAGGGGTAAGGCAACCGTGGCTTACCTCTAAAGAGCACGTCAACTAAGATAATTGTAGTACTTTCCATGGAATTTTCCAGGCCGACGTCTTATTAGTGAATCGCTTCAGTGATCAGAAATTACTATTAGAATGCATGTGTATGGAGTGGTCACCACGCCGCAAGCACGGTTATACCGAAGCTCAAAGGAGAGGTTCTGTAATCTACTTGATACAGTACTTCGGGATATCTGTGAAGCGTGCTTTGCATACTGTAGTCGTACCACATAGGAGGAGGATATTCTCCGGACGTATGCGGCTGCCGATCTGCCCATCACGAATACGTACTTCAAAATGAAGCCTGTACGCCTGTAGAAGCGCGAGGCATGCTAGGCAAAACGATTCCATCGATCGCCTCCGTCGGGTCCTGGCCGAAGGGGTAGATCCAAGAAATTAGTAAGGGACGATTTGCGTGAAAATGGTCTCACTATGAGTGATGCCTGGAATCACAGTAAATAATGAAGAATGCGCAAATGTCATACGGAATTCTTCTTTGGGGTAACTCCGCGGACATTAACACCATCTTTTTATTGCAAAAGAGAGCCATAAGAGCTATCTACAAACTTGGTCCCCGGGAGAGCCTTAGAGAAAAATTCAAAGAAATAAATATTCTAACAGTCGCATCGCAATATATCTATGAAAATCTTTTGTATGTCCATAAAAACATAGACTCATTTTGTAAAAAGAGTGATACTCATGACATAAATACTAGATATAAGCATAATCTTGTGTTACATCCAAGCCGTCTCCACAAAATAAGTAATTCTTTTATGGGGCAATGTATACGGTTCTATAACAAACTTCCCAGCAATATAAGAGAATTGTCAATAAACAAATTTAAAACTACTATTAAAGCTAAATTGTGTAGCAGGGCATATTATAAAGTATCTGACTATATTAATGATAAAAATGCCTGGGATTGAGTCGATCCAATTATAATGTAATTAATAAATTATGTAAATTTGTTTGGATACCAAAAGAGGGATGCCTGAGTTTTTTGGCAGTATTTTTATCAGTGCTCACCTAGTCATGAACTGCACGGTAGGGAAAAAAATTGTGACGATTCCAAACAAATGTAGCCATTTTTACGGAATAAAAAGATTTTGACTTTGACATGTGGAAAAGAAAACTTAGGTCTTAGGCTCCGAAACTGAAGCTTAGGTCGCGACCGGAACGCTTAGATGATAATAACGATAATGAAGCAAACGTGCCGCCCGTAAGCCGTCAATACGCACGTATTGACGGCTTACGGAACGCAATCATGTCTGAATGCAGCAACGCGGCAATCAACATTTTAAATTGAATTTAGGAGTGATGTTGTGATGAGGTGGTTTAGACAACAGTTGGGGCCAGCCCTGAATACCATAAATTCATTCTCTTCACGATTTACCTGTCATATCACCGTGTATAACTCACAAACGTGTAGCAGTTTACGGAGTGCTTTGATCGACGTACACAGCAACACCATATCATCAGCGTAACTGATGTTGATGTGTTGTCGCTGAGTTCGGTGGTCAGTCAGTCCATGTATAGGTTGAAAAATCTTGGGAGACGTGTGGCCTCCTGCCTCACACTACATTCCATCCTTTATACTTCCCAATAGGCGCCTGCTATTAATGGTTTTTTTTATTCTTATTTCAGTCCTACGCGGTAATGAGGAATCACTTAAATCTAGTGACTCCATTCCAAGCTTTCAAAGAGTTGAGATCGATGTACGCGGTGGATATCATCATTGGCGAGAAGATCAATGTGTCGTGGGTAGCGTCGTTGGACAACGGCACGTATTGTCATGAGGTAAAGTCATTTTTGTACAACGTCGGGAGACACACAAGCATACGGCGCACCTGATGTAAAGTATCACTCGCGTATTGCCACGCGTGCTAAATAACACGGCAACTCCAACGCTTACTATATTCGATTCAAAATAGCTAACTAGCAAAGCGCTTTCTTTTGCTCTTAAATGACAAGGACAGAACAACCGATGACTTGGTAAGTGGACGTCACGAAGTGCTACAAAATAGTAAGGCGCATTCACACAGGATAGTTTTAGGAAGTATGGTAATGAAAAAAATATGTTTACTAAGAAAATTTATTTTTACAAAATATTGCATACATAATAACATAATGGCATACGAGTCGCATACAATGACATCTTCAGGAAACTGATGGGTTTAAGACGATTTTGTAGCGCCTCGGATATGTTTACAGAGGCACGAGTTGATACGTTTAATGCCATTCAAAGAAAAAGGATAGCGTCATTTATGTTCAGAGTTGCCAAGTGTAAGAATGCTATTATAAGCAGTCTGGCGGAAAGGCTTGTGACGACCTCAACATATAAAAGTTGGGTGCGAATAGCTGCCTGACTGACTGTCAGAAGTGTTATATTTATAATTATTAATTTACATTGACATATTGTCTTTAGACCTAATGTATTTAATGTATGGATATTCAGTGTCCGAAATAAAGGATTATTATTATTATAAGTATTTTTTTTTATACATTGTGATTTTTCATTCATAATCACTATTGCCGTATTGATATTATCTTCTCTTGTCCATTAGGTTGATTTTTGACTCGAAAGTTTCAATAACATGTCTTGTACAATCGGCTCATTTGCATAGTTTAAAGATATAAGACTTTATAACAATAACATTTATATTAATAATTTATTTATATCTTGTTCTTTATTAATGTTTATTCTTGTTATCTTAGATCGCACTTGTACTATTGTAACTGAATTTATGTTGTTTTTGGACAATAGCGCCTCATCTAAGGGTTTTTTTAAGCCGGTTAATAAGCCTTTGACGAAAGCTTCTCTGGCGTTGATGACGTTTGTATCTAGCTTCTCTTACAGTTCGTAAATCATTGCACAGCCATAAATCTCTGGTATCAAGCTATTGCTTGTTCTTTTATTTGTAATATGTCTGCTTACAGATGTCTTACAAAGTGTACTATGAATACGAATGCGGTGAAGATGATACCTACCGATCATATATTGCGTCTGCGGACATTATGACGCCGTTGGCGGTCCTGCCAGAATTGAAAGCCAAAGTAACGGCGAGGTTAGAAGACGCATTGTGGAAAATGGGCGCTGATATCGCTATGCCTTCATTTACAGTCACAGCTGTCGCTCGACTTGAGGTAAAAATACTTTTATACTACTCAGGAACCATACAAGCCATCGAGGCTGATATAAAATGCGTATCGTATATATTTTTTATTTGCCTTTAGTCATTGTCGAATTTTCAAATCCTTGTAATTAAAAAAAAACTCTTACCTCGCTCGCTTTTTTAACATACATAGAAATTTATTTATTATTTCCTTTCTTTTTTATGTGGCACTGTATTAAGTTTTGTTTTAGTTGGATGATCCCTTCGTGGAGACATCAGGCAGCTTAAATCTGACTTCTCCAACTCTTAACGACTACTTTATCAAGATGGAGT
Source organism: Pyralis farinalis (assembly GCA_947507595.1). Classification (NCBI taxonomy): domain Eukaryota; kingdom Metazoa; phylum Arthropoda; class Insecta; order Lepidoptera; family Pyralidae; genus Pyralis; species Pyralis farinalis. The sequence continues at coordinate 31,896,181 of OX382260.1, read as the reverse complement.
TCAAGAAAGACTTCTCTGAAAGCGAGAATGTCGTCGGTGGCGGTATACACGTGCAACAGGGCGAACATAGCAATTATGTGAGCTATATATATATATATTTATATTAGTTGTCTATGATTGCGAGTAATTGAGCGAATTTAGCATATTTTAATGAGATTACTGTCTGCGTAAAATTCTTTAACAGTAATTTGAGTGTGGAGTTAATTTTCTCCTGATTATGAACTAACTGAGATATTATGTTATAATGCTCAGTCATCCATTCCTTAGACATGCTAACGTACCCATGTTAGCATGTCTAAGAAACCTAATTCACCTCTGTTATAATTTTATGTTGATTATTCTGTAAAATTTTAATTAATTCTTGTATCGGATTGCATATGAATAACCAATTTTGTCGTGATTCTCTTTATGATAGAGCCTATGCCATTAACTAAACCTCGCTTGGCACGGTTAGGCTCGAGACTCTTTAACTGTTCTATCATGTCAGTCAATTTCTCCTGAAGGTAGTTTATATAAGATTCTTTATTGCACATTGATATACAGATTATTGTTATATAAATAGTGTACAAAGGTGAGCTTATCTCTACCAGAGATTTCTTCCAGCCAACCTCATAGTTGGTTAATAATTTATCTGTAGTTCGTAAAGGATATAGGTGTCATCAGGAAGTCTCGTCTGAAATTCACTTATCTGTAAGTTAATTAAGTTGATATTGTCCTGTATGTCATCTAGTCGAATAGTTTGTATAAATGTGTGATCAATTATTCGCATCTGTCCTAGTTTGAAGGGTAGTAGTCATGGTCCGTCATTATATCTATCTATCGGCCATCAAGTCTTATCTCCTTCGCTGCTTGAACTAGCTGTTCTGCCAATAAAATCAGAATCATATAACAATTTACTAGCCTTAGGAGCCCGTTTATATGCGATTTTCATACTGGTCCGCATTTCTTTGAAGTGTATATGTGAATAGGAAGATCTGCTAATACTCTGTCTTGCGTATAGCGAGACGCTAGTTTTTGACAACACGCAAGGGGTTTTTTCGAAAACTTGTTGCTAGCATTGATACTCTACATCTATATCACGGTCTTTATTTCTAACCCTGAGTCCCTGGGATCCAAATGGCCTCTTATAAGATCGCAGGGTCTACACTTCGTAAAGCTGTAAATGGAGTTGTTATAGGCAATTACTGTGTACGGTATAAAATTTATTACCTGTTCTTTTTTGCGCTGAAGGCGTAGTAGTCTTAAAATGTTCTAGCAATGTCGAATGAAAGCGTCTATGTTTCCATTATCATTCAAACAATGAGGCAAGTTCATATGATGGTTAATATTGAAGTTAAAGAAACTCTGCAAATAGTTGGTTGGTGAATTCAGGACCGTTGTCACTAACAATATTTAAGGGTAACCCGTGTTGGGTGCCGTAATGGAGTATCCCTTTGTGACACTAAGAGCTGTGCCATCGCGTAGTTAGTATGCTTGTCCGTATTTGGAGAAGGGGCATTATCTATTACCACCACTGATTCCGGAGGAAAATTTGGTATCAACTGAGTCGTCGTCGTGTCGTAGTTGACGAAATTCATATCGTTATGGTAGTCGGCAGATTTAGTTCCTGACTTGAAAGTTAATAAGGCGTTAGACACAAATCCAGCGTCCGATCCGGCGTGTACGATGACGACCCGTTGCCCTTTAGATATGGGTTATTTTAAGCCCGCAGTGGATCCGTCTGTCCAACCCTTTGTATTTGCGTGGGTGGAATCAACGTATGAGTCATCGGTATGTTTATAAGCCTGTTCTGTCGTACTACAGTACCGAACTGTAGTAATTTTCGTAAATATTTTTTTCTTTATAATCGACTAGCTGATAGTTTCAATTAGAATTTTCCGATTATTTGCAGTGGCTTTCCACTTAAACTCAAGTTCTTTAATAATGCGGTGAATACTTTTTTCAGAACCTTGAAAATTAATATCAGCACGTAATTTTGTAAGACGTTTACCCAGTGTCGGTAATTCTTTTTCGGTAAGGTGAAAACTGTTTTTGTTTTTCTGAGTAACGGTTGTATTATATTCTATAGAAAAAAATTGAAATAATCGTATACCATTTTACTTGCCGGACGGTTTAAAGTCACATAAAGACGAAGTGCCATTTTTACAACGGGTATTGTTTATGTGTATTAAATAAAAGTAGCCTTTTTATCCCGGTGACATGTTTCTGTGGGATAGTATAGTAGTAGATGCTATGCCGTTAATACGTGAGAAACACATGACCGGGATAAAAGGCTACAGTTTATCCTGGTGACGTTCCTGTGGGATAGTAGTAGATGAAAAGCCGCTGAGACGTGAAAGCTAAATAAAACATCCATATTTTGTAAGATTCAAACATCTAAACATCCAAACTATCCCACGGGAACATATCACGTGGATGAAAGTAGCCTATTTGTTAATACAGTACTTAATCTATCTACTTACCAAGTTGAGTAATTTTCACGCCTCAATGATTACCTCAATTTAAAGATTTCAACAAAAAGTTTCGTGCTTTCTATGTTTGAGAAGTAATGGGTTAAAAAACGTTTTATAACTCCGGTTTGGAATCACCTTTGGAAAATCATAAACATGACGTGTTAAATTGATAACGAATGAGTCCGTTTTGCAAACGTGAATTGCGACTGCTAGTGTGATTCGCAGTAGCAGACTGCTACTGTTAAATCTCACAGTGCAGTCTGTTATTTCGCAACACGCAGTCGTATTGCGTTCTGACATTCTGTTTGTGTTATATTAGTGTGGCATCGATTTATTAGTTGCGATGCGTACATGCTGTTTTATTTTATATATATCTAAACACCGTGAACGCGATGAATATATTAGAGCGTAATTAATATATTAGAACACTTAAAATAGTAGACGCTATCTTTATAGCATATCGTTATATAACGGTTTTTGAATATAGCAATTATAAACACTTCTATTTACGGCGTGTGTGTACAGTCACATTAATTATGTTTGCAGCTGTTCGCTGACGCTGTGTGGCATCCATCGCCAAACAGACACATCCGCTTCAAGTCCCGCGGCGCGCTACTACCAGTGGTCCCCCCCTCGAATCTAGACTTACAGTACAGCGAGGAGAACGGAGCTCGCTATCTTCTAGTGGACTTCAACAGTGAAGACGTGTCGTACTACGTGAAGGCTGATCAGAGACCTACATCACTGAATGTCGCACTCAGCAGTCCACATCAAGGATTCAGGTACACGAATACGAGATAAATGTTTTATTGCAATAAATTCGCTCTTGCGGAAATCATTGCTGCATTAGAGTAACGAAAGTAGCAATGCGCACGTAATAAATACTCCTTATTATGCAAGTTTAAGAGAGGTAGGGCGCATCAAAGCAGCCCGTCTGGGGAAGTACCTCCACCTCACAGAACACCGCAGCCAGATAACAAGTCCCTAGTGGGTTGTTGTGTTCCTGCGTGTGAGTGAGGTCACCAGTATGCTCCCAAGGAGTTGCTGTGTAAGCAGCAGAGGAGGCATCGCGCGAGTGATACTTAATATATCTCAAGTGTTAATAGGCTACGGTACCCATTTTACATCAGGTGGGCCGTATGCTTGTATGCCTCCAGACGTAGTATAAAAAAAAGCTTCATAGGCTTCTGTAACCTGAGACAAGGCCCGCCGCATCTGAACCAAATAGGACGGGCTATATTCCCCATTGTCACTCGCCAGAATATTTAAAAATTGCATGACGTCATTTCCCACCTAACGAAATGTACAATAATTTATTTACTTCCAGGACTGTAAAGATAGTAGGCGAGATCGAAGCTGACGATATTCGAGGTTCAATCGTGACAGACGTAAACGAATACAGTATTACAGGAAAAGTCACCAACAGGACACCTCTCGAAGTGAGTCGATCGCTATATTAATATAATCAAAGGGCAGTATAGCGCGGGTTTAGCTGCCTGATACAATCAAAAATGAGAACTAACTGACATAGCCTAAAGAATGAGCAAGCGGATAGGCAGTGGGCCGGCCACATTGCCCTTAAAACCGACAACCTCTAGGGAAATGGCTCTTTGAGCAGTCAGAACCCGTTATATGCGTTTTCCCATACATTTCGCGATCGTATTCGACCACCCGGGTTTCGAAGGGTTAATGGCGTCGTCGTATTGGTGCACGCAGAGTATGGGCCCCACACTAGATGGAGCGATGACATGAAAAGATTGTGGGGATTCGATGGATACAGGTGGCTAGAGGGAAGTCCAGCACTACCGTTACTGCCCTGTGTAATGGACCAATAGCCTCCTATAGCTGCAAGCCGCACTACGACCCTACCTAACTACACCTACTGCTACTGAAGTACCTTACCTAATATTATTGCTATTTTATTATTATCTTACCTAACGACCTAAATGTACCTAAAGAGCTAAGCCCTACAAATCTTCCTAACTAATATCCTAATACCTACTTATGTATCTAACTTTGATTCCTTTATGTACCTGACCTAGATCCTACTTATGTGTTTAGTATTAAGCCCTACCTAGATAACCTAACTACTGTCTTATGTCCTACTTATGGGTTTAGTATTAAGCCCTACCTAGATAACCTAACTACTGTCTTATGTCCTACTTATATGTTTAATATTAAAACCTACCTAGATTACCTAACTATCCTTAATTCCCTTCTATTTGTCAAACTTAGGTTTAATGACCTACCTAGATTGTTATATATTCTACTATAACCTATCTCTCAATTCTGTGTCGAGTTGATTTTGCAGTCATATATCGTGTAATAGTACCAGCAAATCTTATCGATAATAAGATTGTGTAATATTATTCAAAAGTGAAATGGTTTAAAAATTCTTAAGATTGGTACATGTTGAGTCGGATGCGATATAACTGGGCTCACATGTGGGACCCATTACGGTTTTTTTCTCGAGACTTGGCGCCGAGCGAGCCGAATCTATAAAAAAAAGGTTAATCAGGGATCCTTGGAATAAATACGAAAGATGTGACGATGCTTTGGTGAAATTCGGAAATTGACAATAAATACAAGATCTAAGCGATCTATCGAAATTAATCATAACGAGATAACAGATGTTTGAGAATAAATAGGATTACAAGTGGATCGACGTATCTCTGCCCTGGGAAACAGTTTCTGGGCGTGACAGAGTCGTAGTCTGGGGTCTATCGGGAATATAGAATGAGGTCTAATTTTATTACTAATCACGGTTAATTAGCATGTTTGAATTATGAATCATTCGTTAAGTTAAGCTAGTTGTAAGAGCTAGTCTGGAGTGGATAATGTATACGGAACATTTCCTCTAAACGCTAAATCGGCGTGACACGTTTATCCGAGTGAGACGCGGTGGCGTGAGGCGCGGGGGATAGTGGAATTGGCGTGTCCATATTATATGGTGGCAATGAAGACGCGCATTACACTTCGCCTAAGCTAGGTTTTGGAGAGCAGGTTTAACTAACGCTGCGAATTTAAATTTGTTTCTATCGTAACTGAAAGGTAATCTTTCTCTCAATCAGCTTAGGGCGAAATGTGTGTCGCGTCACTCCTGTAACATCATATATACACATGACAACCCCACTACCCCAACATGGCTCCGTCTCACTCCAATGTTAGTGTCAAGCCGACTCGATATTTGACGGTAAGGTTCCGTATACATTATCCATTCCAGACTAAGCTTTTACAACTAGCTTAACTTATCGAATGATGCATAATTCAAACATGCTAATTAACCTTGATTAGTAATAAATTTAGACATTATCATACCCGATAGACCAGACAAAATGTCTGTCCGTCACGCCCGGAAGATGCCTCCCAGGGCGGAGATACGTCGGTTCACTTGTTATTCTATTTATTCTCAAACATCTATTATCTCATTATGTTTATTTTTCGATAGATCGTTTAGACCTTGTATTTACTGTCAATTTCCGAATTCCACCAAAGCATCGTCTCATCTTTCGTTTATCCCAAGGATCCCTGATTAGTTTTTATAGATTCGCCTCGTTCGACGCCAAGTCTCGCAAAAACTCGTAACGGATACCATATGTGCCAACTATCTTGCAACCGACTCAAAATGCACCAGTTTAAGCAGTTTATAAAATGTTTCACATTTTTAAATAATATTATTATCATTTTTTATTGATAAGATTTTGTTGGTACCATCACACCTGGTCGTTTTGCTTTTATTTTGACTTTAAAGTTTTTACTTTGCCTATTTATATATAGTTAAAATAGCCCCATAGCAAAAATAAAAAAAATAGAATTGTTCAGTGTACAGCTAGATATTTATTACAAAAAATCTTTAGATATAGTTGAAAATGCAAATATCTCTACTGTAACCGTGTGGTATAAACAACTTTGATAGAACAAACAATAACAAGTTTTAAAAATTGTTATTTTCAGCTAACATTAACGCTAGTTCCTAAAGGTAAAAGCGAGCCGATATCAGTCCGCATGAAGATGGACAGTTCGAGCACTTTATACTCTTTGTCGGCGCAGTGCTCGGGCGCGGTGCAAGTCACCGTGCACGCTAGAGCGGAGTTCGAAGCCAACTTCACAGACATCAATGTAAAGGTAAGTTACTTTCGCTCTTCGTAATAGCTCTAAATCTATTCTTGTAATACGATAGTATACCCATAAATTTTAAAACAATTTTTGGGTCGGCATTTCTAGAGTTTAAGCCATAAACGACCCACGTGACTCATTCCTTTCACACCTCACTCGCATATTTAAAAGTCACAAGTCTTTTCGTGCACTATCATATATTTTTAAGAGAGGTAGGGTGCATCAAAGCAGCCCGTCTGGGGATGAATACCTCTACATCACAGAAAGCGCAGCTAAATAACAACTCTAGGGACAGAGGGTTGTTGTGTTCCTGCATGTGAGTAACGTCATCAGTAAACTCCTAAGATGTTGCTGTGTTAGCAGCACAGGAGGCATCGCGCGAGTGATACTTAATGTATTACAAGCGTTCATAAGCTACAGCAAACACTTCACATTACACTTTTGGGCCGTATGCTTGTATGTCTCCAACGATGTATAAAAAAATCCCTGCATTTTGAACTATTTATACATTATATTCAAATGCTATTCAGTATATTAAATGGATTACGTCTGTATTCATTCCAGCTGGATTCCCCGCAGCTAAGCGAGAAGGAGATGTACTTTAAATCCCACGTGGATGTATATCCTGAACTTCGTCGCGCTTTAAGAGTACAAGCAGCCACTCCGCTGAAGAGACTGCAGACTGTTAATGCAGACGCCGACTTCATGTGAGTAACAATACAGGGTTTTATCGTCATATTTTGCACAACGCTCGCATTTCGACCGCGTTTATCTTATTTTCGCGCTGTCTCTGCCACAGCTAGTTTTTGCTTCTGTAAGCCTCGGTACCAGCACTGCGTTGTGTTTGGCTAGCTGTGCCTTTTCGTTTAGGCTTTAACTACAAAATATAATAATGAGCATTGCGCAAAATTTGTGCCATAACGCTTGCTGACCGCGTTCGTAATGAAGACGTGAGAGAAAGAGTTGGTCTGAAAAGAGTGTCGGTGTTAAGATAAAAACAGGCATGCTCCGTTGGTTCGGACATGTTGAAAGAATGCGCGACGAAAGAATGAGTTATACTCGTACAATGCAAAAGTGGAAGGATGTAAGAGCCGAGGAAGACCGAGACTAACCTACCATGACCAAATTGGTCGTGTTTAATCAGACGGTGATGTCAGGAGCCCCAGGAACCGGCGTGCGTGCATGAAAAGAGCTATGAATGTCACAGAAGCTAGTGAAGTATGTAAGGACCGCGTCTTATGGCACTCGGTTCTCTCTGCCTACCCCGCAAGGGAATTGGCGTGAAGATATATATACATATTTTCGATTCTCCCTACAACTTATGTAGCTAATGTTTCAAGCGTTATTTTGCAAAAGTTAATTTACAGACAGTGTAATCTAAACCTCAGTGTGTACGTCAGTATATTTGAGATTTTATTTATATTTAATGCATCAGCAGCCGAGGCAGAGAAGGCCGGAGCAGCCATGGCCCCAAGGTATGCATCTACTAACGGTAGCGGTTGGGTGCCGGCCTGAGCTAGTTCGCATAAACCAATCAGTGGAGGATGCACACAAAATAGTTTACATCAAATTGTCTGTGACATATATAGCATATAACTAATACATTTATTTTATTATATAGTTTTGGCCCAAAAACCGGCTACCTCATCTCTCACTATGAAGTGCCGGACATGAAAGGAGTTGGTGATCTTAAATGGAGTTTTCTACTCGGAGACTTATTTATAAAGGTAAGTCACGCCACACAAGTCGCGTTCCATTCCCTCCTTCTCTCTTCTTTCTACCCATTTTGCCCTTGTTGTTGCAACACTGCAGGGATACTGGTCTCCCTCCAACCGAGGGGGTTTAGAGCATACCCCACCACCATGCTCAACTGCGGTTTGGCAGAGACCAGTAGTTTCAAGCCGCCCAAAAACCACTGGCTTTGCTTAACACCTGTCGTCTGTCGACAACGGCCAGGACCGACGTCTTTGCCTGCCCTCCGAAGTACAGAGAAGCTCAAAATAGATAAAGCCATACATATGCAGGCTGCGGCCTATATTGCTTAACCTATTCGGTGAGGATGCCACGCGCAACGATGTCTCTCAATATCTATCGACCTCTCATACAGCTCGTCGTAAAATTTCAATAATATTGCCTAATTTATTCCAAAGCCATAACTCCTCCTCATTGCAGGCGATAGGTCATCAAAACGTGGAGAAAGTAGAGAAAAGTATTGATCTGGATATATACTTCGGCAACAACACGGCCAATGGACTCGACACCACTGATGCTGGATTCAGAATGGACCTCGATCGGATTTGGCAGTAAGTAAAGAGTTTAAATATTATAGATGTTTTTTTAATACTATCTCGGGAGGCCTACAAGCATACGGCCCACCTGTGATGTAAAGCGGTCACCATAGTCTATGAACGCTTGTAACGCATTAAGTATTACTCGCGCGATGCCACCTCTGCTACTAACACAGCAACTCCTTAAGAGCTTACTGGTGACCTCACTCACACGCAGGAACACAATAACCCTCTAGGAACTTTATTATTTGGCTGCGGTTTTTTGTGAGGTGGAGGTACTTACCCAGAGGGCAGTTTTGATGCGTCTTACCTTTCTTAAAATCTCTTAAGTTATAGTATCTGAGCGACTGAGCTTCGCTCGACGCTTTTTATGTTAGACAATACGCAAATATGTGCAAAAGGACAGTGATCTTAATGGGTTCGAAGCGGGAACCTATGATACTGTATAAGATAGACCGTACATAGGGCGAAACCAAATACGCGTTAATCATCATATCGAATATCGGGTATTAGTGTTTAACACGATCCGCACTTATGACGCGAAATATTTATTCACTTGAAAACTGCGGATTGTTTTAAACAATTTGCTTCCATAGTGCAAGGCAATTCGGAAAACTGATAATAACTAAATCGTGCGATACATTTTGGTGTTGTAGCTACATATCTATCGATTACATCCAAAATTTGATTGCACCACTTGATAGCTAAAAATGCCTGATAACTACAGGATCCCTGTTTCTAATCCTGATGTGGGCGTGTCTTTATAATATTTTGTGAGCAGTGAACGAGAGGTCGCATGTTTGAACTCCGTCTTGGCGCGCTGGCTATTTTTTTATAATGTAACAATATTTAAGATTATTTGACAAGTTTATTTTTTTACTGCGTTGGGGAACATACAAGCGTACGGCCCACCCGATGTAAAATAGTTACCGTAGACTATGAACGCTTGTAATACAGGAAGTATCATTACCATTACTTCGACACCAACGCTCGTGGGTTCGATTCCCACACAAGGCAAACATTTGTGTGCATGAACATGTCTGTTTGTCTTGGTCTGGAAGTTTTAAGAGAGGTAGGGCGCATCAAAAAAGCCCGTCTGGGGAAGTACCTTAACCTCACATAAAACCGCAGCCAAATAATAACTCCCTAGAGGGTTGTTGTGTTCCTGCGTGTGAGTGAGGTCACCAGTAAGCTCCCAAGGAATTGCTGTGTAAGCAGCAGAGGAGGCATCACGTGAGTGATACTTAATATATCGCAAGCGTTAATAGACTACGGTACACGCTTTACATCAGGTGGCCCGTATGCTTGTATGCCCCCCGACGTAGTATAAAAAAAATACCACCCCTGCTGCTAACACAGCAACTCCTTAGTACTTACTCATATGCTCACTCACTCGCAGGGGCATAACATCCCTTCAGGGAGTTGTTATTTGGCTGCGTTTGACTGTGAGACGGAGGTACTTCTCCTGCCGAGCTGCTTTAATTCGCCCTACATCTATTTAAACTAACCATAATTTTCGTTCTTAATCCTGGCTGCTGAAATGGCTGGCTGTATGTGAATTGAGCTTGTGCCGATTTGATCATATATATATATATTTTTACAGAATCGGTGGTAACGCCTCCTTCGGGTACATAATGAACCAGCGTATCAACTTGATCATCAACGCTATATTACCCAAACCGAACGTAGACGTGCACACGTTGTCCATTGACGGCAATCTGGGCACCAAAGACAATCCACTGCGTACTTTAGACGCCGTGTACAAGACTGATGTTACGAACATGGTCACTGGCGTCAAGGGGAAGGTATTTGTTTTGTCTGTAATAGTTATCAATAGGATTGAAAACTGAATTTGTTTTTGTAATCTCTTTAGTACATAGCATACATTGTTGTTATATACAAGATATTGGTATATAAATGGCCCCACGGCATTTTATAGTTTAATTCGCATGTGTTCTTCCTATTGTATCAGCATTTAAATATTATCCACACTTCCACAGTGCTAATTCCCAGGATGCAAACGATTTTGACGTCGACTCTAAAGCGAGCCTTTAATGTCCTTTAGTTATGACACAATCTTACTCATCCATCGTCTGCCTCAGGTACTCATGTTGTCGGATTGTTTCGACACAAACTCGACAGTAACATGGACGACAATCGCCGGCCACAAGAACGTGGACAACCTCCTACTGTACCAGTGGGACGAGAAGGGTTCGCATATAGTAGACTACACTCTCAAGTCGCCGCTTTACGAGAATGAGGACACGTTCAAAGTGAAGGGCTCGTATCAAAAGGATATGGTCCATGGGCACGAGATTGTGAAGTGAGTAAAATGTACAACCAATTAGAAATTAATCTATATACATTCTGTGTACTAAGTATCGGGAATTTGTCAATAAAACAAAAAATACAAATTATTCATCTAAATTTATTTTATCGCCTTCAAAGTAGGCCCCATCGCTTGCAATACAACATCTCCACCGCTTCACCCAGTCTTCCATACATTTTTCATAGGCTATTTGCGGTATGGCCTTTAGCTCATTCAGCGAATTTTCTTTTATGGCTTCTATCGACTCAAAACGTTTTCCTCGAAGTGGTAATTTTAACTTGGGAAATAAAAAAAAGTCAGACGGAGCCATATCAGGTGAATACGGTGCTTGGTCGAGAACTTTTGTTGAATTTTTCGCTAAAAACTCTTTCACTATAATGGCTGTGTGTGATGGTGCATTATCATGGTGCAGCATCCATGAGTTGTGTTGCCACAAATCTGGACGTTTTCGGCGGATACTCTCACGCAAACGCTTCATGACGCCTAAATAATATTCTTTATTCACTGTTTCTCCCTCTGGAAGGAATTCGGAGTGAACCACACCACGGTAGTCAAAAAAAACTGTCAGCATCACCTTGATTTTGGAGCGACTTTGCCGCGGTTTTTTGGGTTTCGGCTCGTTTTCGAGACGCCATTCTGAAGACTGTTGGCTTGTTTGCATGTCGTACTCATAAACCCATGTCTCGTCGCCAGTTATTATACGTTTCATAAAGGTCGGATCCGTAGAAGCTCGGGAAACCATGTCTTCAGCGACATGCTTTCGCTGCGCTTTTTGAACAAAATTGAGCTCTTTTGGAACTAGTCGAGCGGCGACGCGTTTCATGCCTAAAATGTCAATGAGAATGTTGTGGACGGACTTAAAAGATATGTTCACCTCACTAGCCAACTCTCTCAGACTCATACGTCGATTTTCGAGCACTAGCTTCTTGATTCTGTCGATGTTTTCTCTGGTCGTAGCGGTTGAAGGTCTACCAGAACGAGGCAAGTCTACTACTACTTCTCGGCCTTCTTTAAAAGCCTTATACCATTCATAAGCCCTTGTTTTCGATATACACGATTCGCCGTAGGTATTTCGCAACATTTTTAGTGATTCACCACATGAAATATCATTTGAAACACAAAATTTAAGGCACACTCTTTGTTCAACAATATTCTCCATTGTAAAAATCGCCGAGGACTCAAAACTATGACCAACAAAAAGTGTAGTTTAAAACAAATTAAATGACAGATCCCGCTCAAATTTTGCGCGCTAAATCAGTACAGTGCTACCAACATGCAGTAAAAAAATTAGAACGACCTCTTTTACGCGGGTCTTTTTATTGACATATTCCCGATACTTTTTACACAGAGTAGTATATATAAAAATGAATCCCTATTTCCCTTGGTTACTCCATAACTTGAGAACGACTTAACCGATTTCCTTCATCTATTTTTTGTTTGTTTTCTAATACTTAATAGAAGGTTCTTACGGAATGAAAAACGCAAGTTAAGCGACGTCAACCGCAGCCTGTCTATGGATGGGTTCACCTATCTCGAGGTTCGAACGGCACGTTAAGCCGTCGGTTCCGGCTGTTGTCGATTGATAACAGTCGTTAAGCTAAGTCAGTGATCTTCGGGCGGCTTTAAAACCCTGACTCAGGCCAATCCGCAGTTGAGGAGCGCGGTGGAGCATGCTCTAAACCCCTACGGTTGAAGGGGCATCCGCAAGGGGCAGATCCGCATTCCTGCAGTGGGATGAGTTAGGGTTGGCGTAGTAATAGTATGTACATATTTGGAAGCATCGTGAGGAAACCCGCATGTCAAAGAAATTATGTATCAATATATGTATGACCTAACTTAATGGACTGGTTTTCGCTATGGATTGTAGAGGTCTGTGTCCATATAAAAATAAGTGACTGCATATGAAAATTAGTATCTTCGCCAATGGTTAGTGTTAGGTAACTAATTTTACCAATACTAATTGATGAGGAAGCGAGATAACGCTGCGAAGTAGACTGAAAATCTAAGGCTTGCACTGTGGGAGTGCAAGCATTACCTAACTTGGGGCGCGGGGAGTTCACCCTCACACGCTGGAACCGCAATGGTCGCGTACTGTGCGGTTCCAGAGAAGTTTTAGAGGGTCGGCAACGCATCAACGCGCAATCTCTGGCGGTGGTTCAGGTCATATATTTCTAACAGAACACAATAAATAGTTATTAAAGGTTGTGAATCCTCTACTACTAGCGTTACCTCCGGCGTCCCACAGGGCTCAATTTTGGGACCCCTTTTATTTATAATATATATTAATGATATCAATGAATGTTTTAAGTATTGTAATTTTCTTTTGTATGCGGATGATTTAAAAATATACCGAATTATAAACAATAGTCAAGATCATATTGAATTTCAGGAAGATTTGAATCGTTTCAGTATGTATTGTAATAAGAACAAATTACAGTTAAGCTTAAATAAATGTAAAACAATCACATTTACTAAAAAAAAGATAATAAGTAATTACGAATACTCGCTATGCGGCACGGTCATTGATAAAGTTAACGCTATTAGGGATCTAGGGATTGCGCTAGATAGTAAATTACACTTAGATGTACATATTGAAAATATTATTTCCAAAGCTTATAAAATGTATGGATTTGTAATGCGTTCATCTACTGAATTTAAACAAGTATCTACAAATATATACCTATTTAAAGCATTAGTACGACCCCAGTTGGAATATGCTGTATCAATATGGAATCCACTTTATGAAAAATATCATAATAGACTTGAGATGGTTCAAAAAAAATACTTACGGTGTACGCATTACAAATATCATCATAATAAAATATCATATTGCTCAATTCTAAAAAAATACAAGCTTTTAGATTTAAAATCTAGACGCAATCAATTGGAAGGTATGTTACTTTACGATCTGTGTAATAACAAATATGACTGCATAAATCTTACTACTAAATTATACTATTCAGTGCCACCGCGACCTCAGATGCGCGCTGCCCGCCCCAACCCACTATTTGCCATTGCTACATCTCGTACTAATGCTGGAGTTCGATCACCATTAAACCGCATGGCTAACACTTTTAATAAGAAGTTTAACGCGGTTGACATTTTCGCATGTAGTGTCGTATTATTTAGAAAACAAATACGAAATCTATTGATTAATATATAACCACTTTAACAAAATTAAAAAAAAAGAAGTTTTAAGGGGTCGGCATTGCACGAGTAGATGTTGCTTTTGCAAGCGTTCATAGTCTACGGTAACTGCTTTACATTGGGCGGTGCGTTTCCTCGCTCTTAACCTTAGAACATAATGATAATTTGCTAATATAAATAAACATAATACATATGTATGATTGTTGGAGCAGCGTGCAGCCATGTCTTCATACTATCTCTCGCACCATTCTCGTTCGCGTACTACACTCACATACTCTCACACTACTTCATATCTCCCGTTGTATACTATTGTACCATGATATTTCACACGCATGACTCGACACATACCATAATAAATGGATTTAACTTACACGTGCATTGGGTTTCCCTTTATTTACATATTAATTCAGCTCTCACCTCGATGTGGAGTTTGCAATGAGTAATTTGCAAGAAAGATGTGTAATTCAATTGTGTATTGTAAACTTGTTTGTGGTGTTAATATAAATAAAAAAAAAAAAAAAAAAAACGCATGAGTGACGCCCCTGGTGTTGCAAATGTCCATAGGCTACGGTGACTGTTTAACATCAGGCAGGCCGTATGCTTGATTGTCACCTTAGTGGTATAAAAAAATACATGGCGCTCAGTGATTCATCCGAAAATATGAATAATATTATTTATTTAATTGTCTCAAAATATTTTTTTTATTTTGATTTGATAATTTTGTGTTTTTGTTCAATATGTTTTTTGTTACAACTCCTGGTCATGAAATTTTGAGTTAAAGCTGAAATTTGTATCATGTGAAATAATACGTGATTAACAAAATTGCAATAACATACCACTGATGTTCATTGATAGCGTAAACTATAATAGCCCTTACTGTTTTAAAATGTGCAACCGATAACCATTCCTAGGGCGGCGAAGGGCTTTCTTAGTCGACTACACATGTCATATTTTGTAGGGGCATGATGTACCGCCCTGGCAGGCGTCAGATCGGCGAGCTAGACCTCCGATACGGCGGTGTCAAACACTCGGACGGACATTTCAACGTCACCACGCCGTTCAAGAGGCTACCATGGTTAAAATCTATATTTAACGTGAGTATTGCTAAAGAGTGATGAAGTTTAATCATAATCATGAAGTTATTTTCGGTGGTGTGGTTTTTAGCCACTTTGGAGTCAAAGCGAGCCTGTCTCGAACGAAATGTCCTGTAGACAGCACACCCACACACTCAAGTATGAGACAATAAAATCTGGAACAGACCTACCGAGGAAGTACCTTTAATTGTTCGATATGATGCCTTAGCTTTTTTTTACAACCGCATCGCTCGCAGACGGCGGGGAATTCACCCTTAAAAGAGCCTCAATAGTCAAAAGAAGTTTTTCGTCCGAGAATTCTTAAGTTGTTTTATGAACTCCCAGCCGAGGTTTTCCAAAGGAACTACAGCATCTTCTTGAAATGCGTGAAGAGGTTTTACAGGGTCAGCAACGCAAGAGTGACACCCCTGGTGTTGCAAATATAACTGCGTACCATAAGACAGGTCGTATGTTTGTTTGCCACCTTAGCAGTTAGTTTTAGCTAAATAACAACTCCCTAGAGGGTTGTTGTGTTCCTGCGAGTGAGTGAGGTCACCAGTAAGTTCCCAAGAAGTTGCTGTGTAAGCAGTATAGGAGGCATCGCGCGAGTGGTACTTAATATATCGCAAGCGTTAATAGGCTACGGTACCCGCTTTACATCAGGTGGGCCGTATGCTTGCATGCCTCCCGACGTAGGATAAAAAAAATATTTTAAAATAAGTATCTCCGCATTCTACTATATATTTTCACTTCCCCGTTTGATTTACAGATAAACAACTTAGAAGAACATTCAGACAATAAGGTAGTACTATTCTGGCCAAACAAAACGGCAGCCATCAACTCCACACATCGGTACAAAAAACAAAACAACGGATTTCAACAAGCAGGCGTTCTGTCACTGTCAGTTCCATTGAGTAGTCAACATTTAGTCACTACAGACTACAATTACATGCAAGAGGACAAATGGAGCAATGGAAACGCTACAATATATTTAGATAGCGAAAGATTCGTTAAGGCCTCCTTTAATCAAGTTCTCGGTAAGAGTGAAAGGAATTTGGACCTTGCGACCACGGACATAGAAGTGGAAGATGCTCATACGCCTGTTGGAGTAAAATATTTCCATGAGTATGATGAGACTGGGAATACAGTGAGTATACGATTGTTTTTATTACTCATGCGGGATAAGTAATATATTTGCGTCCGTTGTTACGTGTGATAAGTCGCTATTTGCCCATTTTAAAATTACAACATGAGTTTTGAGTAAACCACACTCCATTTGAGTGCGACAAGTAAACTTGGGGCACGCAAATTGACGAGAAAAAAAAAATAACGCTCCTGGACCCCAATTTTGGACGACAGAATAGTTCCGCGTTCGTAATAAAAAATAGTAGGTATCTGCAACTCGTGCGATGATGTCGATGGCCCACTCGAGCGAATGGGCGAATCAACTTCGTTCTCGTGGGCAATCGACAACTTATCACACTAGTTGCACAATATACTAAAACCGTCTTTCTTTAAAGGTGGCAAAAACCGCAGTTGGAGGGAAAATATAAAGCAAGCAAGGCATTCAAGCATACGGCCCATCTGGTGTAAAGTGGTTACCGTAACCTTTGCAATACATTAAGTATCCCTCGTACAATGCCTCCTCTCCTGCTAACAGCAACTTCTTAAGAGCTTTACTGCGTTTGAGTGAGCTCACAACAACCATCCAGGAATTTGTTTTTTGGCTACGGTTTTCTGTAGGGTACGTCCCCAGACGGCCTGCATTTATGCGCCCTACTTCTCTTAAAAACATCCACACCGAGACAAATAGATATGTTCATGCATACAAATTTGTACTGTGTCGCCATCGAACCCACGAGCGTTGATATCAAAGTAGCGCCACCGAGCTCATCAAAATATACACACATCGACCTTAATATGTATTATGAATTTTATATATAGCGTTGGACTACTATATAATGTTGTTTCAGGATGTGAAAGAAGCGACAGTATTCCACCTGAAAGATGCGTCCAAATTCAACGTAACCGGGAGATTGGACGTGTATACGTACGCGGCTGGCAAGAATATGAAGTTGACGGCACGGCACGGCAACAGAACGTGGAGCTTCGAGAACGATTACGAAGCCGTCGACAAGGAGTTGAAGCAGGGGAGCAAGGTCACGTGGGCGGAGGACGTCTGGATCAACTACAATATACACATTACTAATATGACTGTGGTGAGATACATTTTAACATAATAATGTCGCATTATTTATTTAGGGAATGTTTGAGAATGGTTTAACTATTACATATAGAGATTAATATAAATAAAGGATATTAACATTTTGATATCACATTTTTCAATTTTATTTTTAATAGAACTTTATTTATTTTCTTGTGTTCAGTGATAGTGTTGTCTACGACGAGCAACATTGTGTCAATGAATATATATGAATATATATATATATTTATATAATAGTTGACCTTAAAAATTATTTATGAATAATTTTAATGGTACATTTTGCAATTTTATATTTAAAATAACTTTATTTATCTTCGTGTGTTCATTGATAGTGCCTTCTGCAATGAATAACATTTAGTCACAGAGATATTAGGTGACATTTGAATTAACATTGACCCATTTTAAAATTATTTACGAGACGTTTTGATGGCACATTTTAAAATTTTATATTTAAAGAACTTTATTTATTTTCGTATGTTCATTGATATAATCTACAATGAGTAACATTTAGTCACAGAGATATTGATTGACCTTTGAATTAACATTGACACATTTTAAAATTATTCACGAAACGTTTAGGTGGCACTTTTTTAAATTTTATATTTAAAAGAATTTTATTTACCTTCGTGTGTTCATTAATAGTGCCTTCTACAACAAGTAACATTTAGTCACAGAGATATTAGTTGACCTTTGAATTAACATTGACACATTTTAAAATTATTTACGAAACGTTTTGGTGGCACATTTTAAAATTTTATATTTAAATGAATTTTATTTATTTTCGTGTTCATAGATAGTGCCCTCTACAATGAGTAACATTTAGTCAAAGAGATATTAGTTGACCTTTGAATTAACATTGACACATTTTAAAATTATTTACGAAACTTTTTGGTGGCACTTTTTAAAATTTTATATTTAAAAGAATTTTATTTATTTTCGTGTTCATAGATAGTGCCCTCTACAATGAGTAACATTTAGTCAAAGAGATATTAGTTGACCTTTGAATTAACATTGACACATTTTAAAATTATTTATGAAACTTTTTGGTGGCACTTTTTAAAATTTTATATTTAAAAGAATTTTATTTATTTTCGTGTTCATAGATAGTGCCCTCTACAATGAGTAACATTTAGTCACAGAGATATTAGTTGACCTTTGAATTAACATTGACACATTTTAAAATAACTTGGATTCATTTTGAAATGCAATATTTGAAAGAACTTTTATATTCGTGTGTTCATTGATTATACCTTCTACGATCTGTAACATTTTGTCATAGAGGTTTGTTTGTTAATTATTTGTAAATTACTTGTAAGTTAGTTCGTGAGTTTCACTCACTATTCTAAAAAAGACATGTTTGTCATGTGGTGCATGCAGTTTTGTTACACCGCATGAGCTTTTAATAAATACACCGGAAGGCAAATAAGAATACGGTTTACCTGATGTAAAGTGGTTGACGTAGGATGTGAACACTTGCAATAAAGAAGGTATCGCCCGCGCGTTGCCACCACTGCTATCATAACATCTCCTTATGAGCTTACTGGTAATCTTATTCACTCGCAAAAACACAAGAGCGAGTTGTTTTCTGCGATTATCTGTGAAATGGAGGTACTTCCCCAGTCGGGCTGTTTTCATCGGGCCCTACCTCTCTTAAGTTAGCTTAACGACTGTTGTCTATCGAAGAAAACTGGAATCAACTGCTTAATGTGCCCTACGAGCACGGAGGAGGTGACTAAACCCATCCGTAGACAGACAGCGAGCTGATCCGTAGACAGCAGGACACTGCTGAACTTGTGTATTCAATTACACACACATCATTACATGCACATCACCGCTATTAAACTTTTGATTCCAGAATGAAACAGAATCCCAAAGGTTAGTTATGAACGTATGGTATCCATTGCGAACGTTCAACCTGGTGGCCTTATACCACCTTCAAGACACCATGCTGGACGGACGAGCGGAACTCACCTGGAACGTGAAGCAGGAGAACAAGTCCGCCGAGCTTAGAGCGAAATGGGAGAACCCGCCTATGCAGGGAGGGAATCTGCACGATATTGATCTGTCTCTTTCTCACCCGTCTTTCAGAAAGGTAAGTTGTTATTCTCCAGCGCGCAATGAGTGATAAGTATGTACATGAATCCGATAACACGTATTTAATGATACATGACCCCGCCAGTATTCGAACAGAAGATCAATTGGTCAATAGATGGGTTCTTTATCGACTGGGCTCAATGTAAAACCACTTAATGCTTCCAAAATAAGCTACTAAGCTAATTCGAGCTCGTGATAAATATGTGAATAAGTACGAAAACACGAATTTAGTGAATTATGCCAAATGACTTCTTCCCGCGCTTTTGACGAGTGACATTGTTGTTTTACTTGAAATTTTTACAATTCAGTATAAAATTAGTTTTGTGTGAAAATTTCAATAGTATTTTGTAACATAAGTGCTAGTGCAATTATATAGTAATGAAAAAACTCAAATATAACACGTTTATGCACTTTTTGGAAGACGTGAATAAGTTCTTCAAGAAAACCTTGTAAAAATCACTATCGTTTTACGGGTGGTATTTAAATTGGGTTGATTGGGTATAGGTACCCTTCCCAAGTGTTTTTTCAGCACAGTTCCTGAAGCTGGAACATAGAATTAAGATTTTCAAATGGTCCTATACTGAAGACTTTGACACTGGCATAAAGTAGCAACACTATTGCCATATATATCAAAAAAAAAAGTACGAAAACACGAATTTAGTGAATTATGCCAATATTCGAACCAGGGGACCATTTGGTCAGTAGACCGATTCATTTGTAAGCACATATTATGTTCACAGTGCACACAAGCGCATGTTGTTTATGTACGTAGTACGGACCCCGGTGTAGTTCAGTTGTCATTGTACAGTCACTCCGAATATACGTCGTGCATCCTAATTTTGAGTTTAATTTACTGGACTTTTTGATAAATACCTATTTCCGGATATCGGTAACTGGACTGGCCTGGAGTGACCGATGGCCAGTAATACGTACATAAACACTAGTCCGTGCTACGTACATAAACACAAGTATAGTTTAAATTAAAAATTCATAAAACCCCCGACGTAAAAATAATCTATAAAAAGTAACTAAATTTATTATCATTAATTATTATTATTAATAATGATATACACAAAAACACTCTCGATTAAGTATTAAGTAGTAAGTTAGTAGTAATTAAAAAAAAAAACAAAATCAAAATCGGTTCATCCATTTCGAAGCTACGATGCCACAGACAGATACACAGATACCAGGGGCGTAGCTACCGCCGTATTTGCCGTATCAATTATACGGGGCCCCCGGGCCACGGGGGCCCCCAAAGTGTGTAAGGAAAAAGAATACAAACTTTCTAATTTATTTTATTTTACAAATGACAAAATTCTATAAAGCAATTCCTTTTTTTCCCGCCTTAAGCGTGCGTTCAAAAGTTGGCAACACTACATCGTTATGGCGGGCTGCGGGACTTCCCCGTTTTACTTACTTCATCTTCAACTCAGCGGGGAATCCCCGGGAATCCTTCATCGATATCGCGATGTACGTGTACGTTGTTGTACTTTGCATTGGATGTTAAACCACGGAGTGCAGTGCACTGTTTATTTACGCGCTTTATATAAATGTGCATTACATTGTAATTCAGTACAAACAATATTGTTCTTCTGGTTTAGCAGTATTAGTAGCGATTTGTAAAAGAAATGAGTGAAAGGAAAAGAGATTATCCCAGCGGTGCTGAGAAAAGAAAAATTAAACAGAAAAGGGACGAGGTTATAAAAAAAGTGTCCAAAATTTCTTCATTTTTTCAGAGACAAGATACTGTGAGTGATTTAGATTGGAAAGGTAAGTACTACACTACTACCCAACCCATTTATTAGGGGCCCGTAGTGATAAACAAGGAAATCTTTTAATTTCGGTCTGTCCATCTGTCCGTCACAAAAAGTTGTCTCCCCCCTCGATTTTCACAATTATACTGTTTTAAGGGTTCCGTGCCTTGATTAAAAAAAAAAACAAAATTCTAACTTATCTATAGGATCGATTTGTTTTGTTGTTTGTCTATCAGTCCGTATCGTATCGTTAATTGCGTGTTGAGAACTTCAGATGTGCAGACTCGCTTTCGGGTTCTCGTTTTGTATGGCCACTACACTACGCGCTGCGTTTAAATAGCACGCAGGTGTATAGTAATGCACGGACGGGCTGCAGGTGATTTTGTATCTACTAATATGTACGAGCACAATCCGCGTAGAGTCTGTGTGCGTCTGAACTGAACACTCTCTAACTGTGACCCTTAGTAACGTTATTTATTTATATATAACTCTTTTTAGTTTAGTATCAAAGCATTCGTATTTATTTTTTAACAATTACTCGTTTATTTTTAGATTCTTCTGAAGCATGTTCTTCGTCACATATCCATCCGGAAATAGAAGAAAGCCAAGCACATACTTTATCGGATGTCCATCCAGAAATCGAGGAACCCCAAGTCAACGATTCTGATATATCTGCAGATAATGCAGATTGTAATATAATTTCATCAGATAGAGGAAATTTTGGTGACAATTTAACTGAATGCGAACGAAAAATAATTTTTAAATTGGGTCCATTTAAACCACAAGGACCATTTCCAAAAGTTTCAGAAAATAACCGACCTTTTTCGGTTTATTATTATTCATATTTCAATCAGGCAGGCATAAAAATTATAAGACCATGGTTATGTTATTCTAACGTTTTAAACAAACCGTACTGTCACTTCTGTTTGTTATTAGCAGATCGTCAAAACAAATCGTACTCCTCTGCTTGGGTTAACGGTGTTTCGGTTAGAAGCAATTTCACACAAACTATTCTTGACCATGAAAAGTCACAGCAGCATATTAGTGCCTCACTCTCTTATAATAATTGGTTGCAAGGAAATACCATCGATACTCTATTGAAAAGTGAAATCGATAGTAAAATTACATTCTGGAGAGATGTACTGCATCGTATAATTAATGTTATAATTACTTTAGTATCTTGTAATCTACCTTTGAGGGGGCATGATTCTGATTCTGGCAATTTTATGGCAATTTCACGTCTGCTATCTAACTATGATGCAACTTTAAAAGAACTTCTTCTAAAACCGAAAGGTGAAATAAATTATTTAAGCCCTACGATTCAAAACGAAATTATTAGTTTGCTTGGTACTAACGTTAGGAACAGTATTATCTCAGAAATTAAAAAAGCTCCATTTCTGACAATAATTCTGGATACAACACAAGACTTATCAAAAATTGACCAACTATCTGTAGTTTTTCGATATATCTCGGTTACAGAAAATGATGATAATGTGCCTAAAGAAATAAAAATCTGTGAGTCCTTTTTAGGATTCATAGCAGTAACCGATTGCAGTGCTGCAGGTCTGAAAACTGTCATTTTAAATTTGACTAAAGAATATGGAATTGATTTGACTAAATGTAGAGGACTGGGATACGATGGAGCAAATGTTATGTCGGGTGTGTATGGAGGATTACAAACCCTAATAAAAGAGCATGCTCCAAATGCCGATTATGTTCATTGTGCTGCGCACGCTTTAAACTTGGTTTTGAACGATGCTGCGAGACATGTTCGTGAAGTATCGACTTTTTTCGATAATTTAGAAAAAATATATACTTTTTTTGGCAATAGTATAAAACGCTGGGCTATGCTAAGTGACGATTCATCTGAAAAATATTTGATTACCCTTAAAAAGGTATGTCCTACCAGATGGTCTTCTAGGAACGACGCTTTATTAGCAGTAAAGAAAAATTTTTTACTAATCATGAAAACTTTGTACCAACTAAATTTAATTTCAAATAAAAAAGATGAACGTGAAGAATGTAAAAGTATAATTAACATTTTAGAGAGTTTTGATTTCTTAGTGCTCGTTACATTTTTTTCTTCACTATTTGAAATTATTAATCCTGTTTCTAAAACTCTACAGCATGAAAATAATGACTTACAGAAATCTAGTATTTTATTAAGTAATCTTTTAAATAGACTGTGCCAATTAAGAAATCAGAATTCATTTAATAGTTTGCTAAATGAATCCAAAGATTTAGCAAAAGAGTGGGGGGTAACAACTGTTTTTAAAAACAGTAGGCGAAAGATAACGAAGCGTTTTTTTGATGAGTTATCACAAGATGAGAGAATTTCCGACCCGGAATCCTATTTCAAAGTCAATGTATACTATTGCTGTTTAGATATATTAATTTCTCAAACTAAAGAAAGATTTCAGAGCCTTTGCAACCTGAGTAGTATATTCGAAATATTACAACCGGAGAAACTCCTATCTTCTTCAAGCGAAGAGATATTAAACGCTTCCGGAAAACTGTCTGCTAAATACAGTAAAGACATCTCACTTAATCTTTGTGACCAATTAAAGGCTCTAAAAACATGCTTAAATTCTGAAATTAAAAAAATTTATTCCATTAAAGAACTCATTGAATTATTGACGAGCTCGGTGGCGCAGTGGTGAAACGCGCTGTTACGCTACTTTGACACCAACGCTCGTGGGTTCGATTCCCACACAGTACAAACATTTGTGTGCATGAACATGTCTGTTTGTATTGGTCTGGGTATTTTCTATGTATAATAAGTATGTATTTACAAAAAAAAAAAAAAAAATGTATTTACGTATGTTTATCAGTTGTCTAGTACCCATAACACAAGCTTCGCTTACTTTGGGGCTAGGTGGCGCTGTGTAATTTGTCCGACAATATTTATTTTATTTTATTGCTAGTAAAATTCAATAGTCTTGCATCCAGTTTTCCCGAGGTAATCACAGCATGCTTTTTATTCTTGACCCTTCCAGTTACAACCGCAACGGCAGAAAGAAGTTTTTCAAAATTAAAACTAATAAAAAATTACTTAAGAACTTCGATGGGACAAGAACGGCTGTCAGACATCTCACTATTGTCCATAGAGGCAGAAACTTTAGAAAAACTAAAATCATCATCAGCCATAAATGATTTAATAAATCAGTTTGCCGAAAAAAAGGCAAGGAGAGTGAATATTTAAAATTCTATTTTTATTTGTAAAATGGGTAAATTATGTGATAAATAAATATTTCTTCTCACAATATTTTTTTTCTTTTGTGAAAAATCTTTACCTCCATATAAGGGCCTCCAAAAAAATTTTTATACGGGGCCCCGACAAGGCACGCTACGCCACTGACAGATACACACGTCAAACTTATAACACCCCTCTTTTCCGTCGGGGGTTAAAAATGAGCTTCTTGTGTGCACTGTGCACATAATGTGTGCCTACACATTATCCACTGGACTCAAAGTAAAACCACTTATACAATAATAATCTACAAATCTAACTCTACATTTTCCAGGACGTGATACTAAAGGGCAACTACATAAGCACCCCATCGGTTATGTCAAACATCTCCCTAGAGTTGCAGTACTCGGACTACGAGAACGAATACCTGAAACTGAAGTCCATACTGATGGACAAGTCCAACGGTCCGGTGAGAGACTACAAATTCGACCTGAAATGCACCCATCCATCGACCAACCTGGACTTGGACATGAGTTCAGATATAAACATACAGAGTCGATGGTATTACTTCAGCAACTACTACAGGTTCCAAAAGTCGCTGTTCTTTGAGAAGTTGAGGCAGAACAAACTGTTGATTGACATGAATAGAAGTGCTATCAAGTGGGAGGTGAGTTTTATATTTAACTGACATCAAAAATTGTGAGTTGTCTATGCGACGTAAGTCTTACGTGTATATTACGCAATATCTTTATATGGAACGTCGAAATTTACGCCGTCACCGGAAGAGAGAGACGGGCGTGAGGCGCCACAGCCTGCGTCATTAGGCGTCATGAGAACTGTCCTTTTATTGGAGGAACGTTGCATGTAATTTCTTCTTCTTCTTAGCGTTATTCCGTTTCCAGTTACTAGAAGTAACCGAAATTTTAATTATTGCTTATTGTGACCACTGATCGCACTAATCAAAATTATGACTAATTGTACATAGATAATAAATACAAGATATGTTTCAAAGAGACATAAATATGGTTCTACAGTGCCAGTATTGAGCGTTTTTTTTTTTTTTGGACTTAGTCTTAAATTCGGTGTTGTTATTAAAAACAAAATGAGGGCGCCACTCAGCTTTATATGCCCTCTTAAAAGAGAATGTCGTATCCTCATCTAAGCGATCTCTTTACAATTGGACATGTAAACAAATATTTTATTGTATTCATATTTTTTACATTCAATTTAATTCTAATTTAAACCTTATTTGTAGCAAACAAATGAAACATATTTCTACAAAGCGAACGGTACATGGGACCTTACGTATCCGAATTACCGTCTTTTGGCGTCTGTGAACCGTCCTTCTGGAAACGACACCGGATTGGCCACGTTGTCTATGACAGATAAATCATTGGTGGCACATTTCAACAGCACAGACGGTGAGTTGATCTAATTAATTTAACTAACGTACTCTGTAATCTTTAATTTGGAATTAGCAAAGTTCGACTTAGTGACGTGAAGCAAGCAAGTAAATTCTAACCTAACGTTCATGGGTCCGATGCCCACACAGGACAAACATTTGTGTGCAAGAACATGTCTGTTTGTCTTGGTCTGGGTATTTTTAAGAGAGGTAGAGCGCATCAAGGAAACCACCCGTCTGGGGAAGTACGCAAGACCGCAGCCAAATAACAACTCCATAGAGGGTTGTTGTGTTCCTGCGTGCGAGTGAGGTCGCCAGTAAGCTCCTATGGAGTTACTGTGTTAACAGTAGAGGTGGCATCACGCAAGTGATGCCTAATGTATTGCAAGCGTTTATAGGCTACGGTAACTACTTTACATGAGGTGGGCCGTATGTTTGTATGCCTCCCGACGTTGTATATAAAAAAAAACATTTTTACGGTGTATTTCAATAATGCCGAATTCAGGTGCTGTCTGGGGAGTATGAACGCCAGCTACCACAAATGACAGATTACTTATTTCAACTTCCCGCCAGAAGAGTAAGCATAGAGCACCGAGCGCCAAAATATGCGTTTTTTACACAATTCGCTCACTTCTTTAACATTCACATCCGTTTTCATGCACGCTTACCGGTTCCTAGGGCTCCTGACATTACTTATTTATAAGTGAAATTCACTCAGTCCCCGATTCTGTTAATGTTTCTTAACAGTTCTCTTACTATTAGTAATTGTTATACGAGTATAATGAACACCGTAATTATTTATTGCACCATTCTGAAAAAAAATTGCAGCGTTTTTATTAATATGGACATAGACGTGCCACGCAAAAAAAATAATAGCCACAGTCCTTCGTCTGCAAAAAAAAATGTGAAGACGAATGTGAAAATATGGTTATTTTAGTTTCACACTTTTGTACTTGTTTGTTTGAACGCGCATAACTATCCATACTGATCTAGACTGGGAATAAATATGTGCATGCGTCCGGAAATCGAACTTTGATCGTTAATATCGTTAGTTATTTCTGATCACTGTGTCCTCATTACGTGAACAGTTAGCGGCTGACTGAATCTGAGCAGCGAATCGGTCGTAAACTCAATGTCATTTGAGCACAAACTGTAGCAAATTTGCCACGGAGCGCTGGCAAACCTTTGGCAAAGAAGGCAAACTGAGCTGCTATTGCACATGCATTCACACGCTTTTCCAGTCCTCAGGCGACTGTTTTTTGCATAGTAATGGTACTTCATCGCTGACTACGAGTACATAAAATTGAGCACGTAATTTCGCTGCGAATCTGTCGCTCACCGAATATGACGAAATGTGAAACGCCGCAAACTGCGCACTATGTACGCTGTATCGACATTCCATTGTTGGCAGAGATGCGATAGCCAGCGGAGCCACATTACCCTCAATTTGCCGTTTGGGGTAGACTGATGTCATCCAGCTAGCGTTCAGACGGTAATAGTGAAAAACTCCAAAATCGACACACTAATAGCTAACATATTGTAGTTTTGAATCCTTTAATTTGAAATTTAAATGTTCGTTGGTGAGGAAGAACGGTCCAAAATCGTTCCAATTAGACGAAAAAACATATGGGAAAACGTATGGCCGGCCACTCTGCAGTGCAGAGTCTGCACTGCACTCCCATCAACAGAAAAAGTAACAGCACTCGTCGCTAGATGTCGTACAGGGTTCCATATATTTTTAAAAAATTTTAAATATAATATTTATATAAATATTTAAATAAAATTAAAAATAAAATATTTAAATATTTTTTAAATTTAAAAAATATCAGCTCTGCCTACACAGCTTGCTGTTATTTACTAGTATATGTAAGGGAGACAAAGAGTTAGCCGCTCACTGTTCGCTTATTGAATCCACAATTTTAACCACGACTGTGAGCTCTTATGTTAATCCTAATGTAAAACTCCTTTCCACAGATATTTCATATCATTTAATCGGCCGTATAATCGACACTCGTTCAGCAAAACTTGACGCTTGGCGAGACTTCGACGACGTCACAACTGTTGATCTAGCATCATACATAAGACTAAACCATTCGCGACTCCTCACGAGCTCCATAGTCTGGAGACCAGATATCTTCAGCGAAATAAAGTCCCAAGCAGTGTACACTTTAAAAACATTATATGGACAAGTGAACGATACTCTGATTATCATCAAAGAAATGCCAATGGAAGCCCATCAAGCACTTAGAAACATCTGGTCAGACGCTAAACCGAGAATACGCGACTTTTTAGACGACTTAAATGATTTGCACGTAATCAAAGACGACTTAGATGATTTCGAGAGATTCCTAAACCAATCTTACCAAGATAACGATTTCTATGTCAAAGATATTGTTGAATTTACGCATTACGTGTTAGATGAAATGGCTATAAGGAACCATTTGGAAAGCTTGCCTGGTATAGTGAATGATATGTGGGGTATGATGGGCAATACTAGTCAATCTATAAAGCAGAGTTTAACATACATAGCGGAAACCATCAAGAAGTCGTATTCCAAGTTTTTGGATTCTGTTAATAAATTTTTAGAATCGGATTTTATGGACTTAGTGTCAAACAAGCTTGAGACAATGCTTTTAGAGTATGACAACTATGTTAGGAATTTACACATGAAAGCAATGGAATATTGGGAGATTTTTGTGGAGCAGACCAGAGACAAGTTGTATTCATACGGGCAAGAGATAATGAAGTCTATAGAGCCGCTCTTCTTGAAGGTGATTCACCACACGGAGTATTACGTAGTAGAGTTATGGAAAAAAATCCTGAACTTCTTCTCTAATAGGACTCAAGAGTTGACTGATACGCCGTACTTCAATTATGTGTCAGCATTTGGTCAGTGGATGGATAAGTATGCATTGCTTTTTTCCATTCATTTTTTCCAAAAATCTAATAAAAAATATACGTAATGTATTGCGAGCGTTCGTAGGCTACGGTAACCGCTTTCCATCAGGTGGGCCGTATGCTTGTATGCCTCTCGACGTTGTAAAAAAACATGTACAATACTTTTTTTTTATTATAATTTCAAGGATTCGTGGTGCGATTATACAAGCGTAATAATTAGTATAAATGTTTAATATACGAGAATTAAATAGGATGAGACGATTACAACACGAACAAAATAAAGAATTTTTATTTTTTTATTTATTATTACAAATAGTTAGAAATTTCGCACTATGTTTCTATTTTAATATTTTACCTAGTTGTTTGCTCTTTGGCTTGTTATCTGTTAACTATAAAATGTAAGTCCGTTATTGGCCGTATGTTTGGTATACAAGTATTGTCATGTATTTAAGGGCTGTGGATTTTGTATTAAAATAAAATAAAACACAGACAAGAGAGAGTGTGAAGCGTCTCTAACGGTCAAAAATGTAACTAATAGGTTGCGTTCACAAATACTTAACACAATCCTTCATTACTTGAGGTAACCGCTTCAAATCAAACATGCTCATCGGAAAATGTAAATACCAAATCTAGGGAAATTGTATTTCCAATCTATGGGAATTGTATTTGCAGTCTATGGGAATTGATTTTATTTTTTTAGAGTATACAAGGATCTAATGAACAATGACTTAGTCACCAATATCAAAATATATTCTAAGGCACTGTGGGACGCTGTTTGGACAAAAATCGAAAAGTACATACCTTTCAAAGATGAGATAACACAACTGTACGCAGAGTTCAAGAACGCTTGGGAGGTATTCCTCAAGACCAAGCAGGTTGTCTACGTAAAGGAGAAGGTAAAATGAGTCTTATGTACAACTGCATAAAGTATTTATTTAATTGTAGTAATTGTTTAACCCGGCATTTATGGTTGCCTATAATATTTTTTTTTGCATAAATAAATATAACCACAAATCTAAAAGCACTTGACTGCACATGAAGGCACCTCATTCTCACAAAACGTTGATAATTTTTTTTAAAATTGATAAATTTTAGTGATTTCGTACACATCGTTAATTTCTGAATACATTGTAATTGTTAAACGGCTATAACTTTTTTGACAAGATAATATCGATATGTTTAGATAGTTGTTATTGTCACTGACCAGTCTTCAGTAATACATTTTATTTTAATTATTATTTTTTTAAATAGACATTTAAGTGAAGTGAACAAAAATTTCCTGTAAATGCTCTATAATCGAACTGAATTTCATTCCATTTAATGAAACAGTTATTAAACTAGAGATGTTAATGTGACTAAAAAAGCTAAATTTTAAAAAAGATAAAATAATCATGAGTTCTAAACTGTTGATTATTGCGGAATTAAAGTTCATCTTAAATGAATCAATATGATGTTCTCTAAACACAAAAAAAAAATTGTACCACTATAAATGGCCCATCCAGTATATTAGTATAATTTGATGTAACTATTTATAATCATCTACCATCATTATTGAAACTTTCACCGGTAGTCCACGTGCATAGTTTTACTTAGAGCAAACCGCTCATTGTAGAGGCCACTGATCCTGGTTTGTGCTTTATATTTTTTTAATGTTAGTTATTATTTCCAGTACCAAGAGGCGTATGACAGATTAAAATGGTGGTATGACTACTTCTTGATTGGCGAATCTCTTACCACTGTCGGGGAAATAATTTACGCCAAGCTCACAGACATGGCGAAAACTGCATTACAGTATGAAGAACTGTGAGTATCAACTTTAAACTTAGTGTCCGGTGGAGGAGTTAGCTACGCTACTTTTACAAGGCTCACGGGTTCGACTGCCACACAGGAAAAACATATGCGTGTATGGCCTTTTCCATCAAATAGGCCGTATGCTTGTATGTCCACTGTTGTATGAAAAAATAATGTTTATAAGTGTGAAACTATACCAGTACTAAACCTCTACGAACTTAATATTTTAAGAGAGGTAGGGCGCATCAAAGCATACCTTCCTGGGGAAGTGCCTCCAACACACAGAAAATTGCAGCCAAATAACAACTTCCAATGAGGGTTTGCGAGTGAGTGTGGTTAATAGTAGTTTGCTTAAGAGTTGCATCTGGGGTGGCATCGCACTAGCGATCCTTAATGTATTACAAGCGTTTATTTGCTACGGTAACCACGTTACATCAGGTGGGCCGTATGTTTGTATGCCTACAGCTACTTTTTATAACCGCACCGCTCGCCGACGGCGGGGAGTTCACCCTCACACACTGGAACCGCAATGGTCGCGTACTGTGCGGTTCCAGAGAAGTTTTCTTCCGAGAACTCTCAAACTGTGGAATGAGCTCCCAGCTGAGGTTTTTCCAAGGGACTACAGCATGGAGTTCTTCAAGAAATACGTGAAAAGGTTTTTAGAGGGTCGGCAACGCATGAGTGACACCCCTGGTGTTGCAAATGTCCATAGGCTACGGTGCCTATTTACCATCAGGCAGGCCTATAAAGCAGCAGGCATATAAAAACCCCATTTTTTATTTCGTCGAATCACAAGCAACCATAAGGTCCGCATGACGTTACCGTACCCCATAGATGTATCACTCGTGCATTGCCGTCTGCATCGCAAAACATCTCCTCAGGAATTTCCTGGAAACCCCACTAACTCGTAGGATCACAATAACCTCGCCAGGGAATTGTTATTTAGCCGGCGTCCCTCGCAAAGTGATGGCGTTTGCTCGGTCATGTCTCCACTATTGGAGATGATTAGTATTTTGCTGAATGGTTAGAATGGTTACTCTAACACCACTCAATTTGCGAATCTCTTACCACTGTCGGGGAAATAATTTACACCAAGCTCACAAGCGTCAAGATATGGCGAAAACTGCATCAGAATATGAAGAACTGTAGGTATTATATTGTTCCACTTTACTAAGGCCGTGGTCAAATGGTTAGCAATGCAACATTTACACCAACGCTCGTAGGTCGGATTGAACATATCTGTTTGTCATGGCCTGTATGTTTTTAAGGGAAGTAGGGTGCATCATAGTAGTCAGATTAAGGAAGCACCTCCACCTCACGGAAGACCATGGCCAAATAATAACTCGCGTTAATGTTAATACTTGCACTTGTACAGATTCCACTTCACAATTTATTTTTACCGACCGGTTTCGCCTTTACGGCATTATCCGTAATAATGTAGAGGCCACTGATGTCTTCAAAATTCCACCAAGTGCCTACAATCAACAGTATCAACATAAATAATAACTCCTTTAAACTCTGTTCCCAGCCACCGCACTCCCAAAACGAACTTCATATTCGACCCTCACGTCGGCGAAATACTCCTCGAACAAAAGCTACCGATGTCCTGGCACGCATTCAACCGCACGCCGGACTTCACGGAGATCGCGGAGTACCGTGAAGCCAGGGACTTCCTAGACGATTGGCTCATCAGCAACAGGAGCCTCTGGTACTACTACTACGAGTTACTTCCGTATATGGACTTCAATAACATGATGCCGCCCTTTGATGGTGAGTCAAGATTTTGAACGCCGTTTACCCCAAAATAGATTCATAGTTTCCCTGAGACAGACGAGTACCAAGCTTTAAGGGACTTCTTTGACGACTGGCTCATCACCATCAGATATATCTGGTCTTACTACAACGTGATCTAATCGTACATGGAATTTATTCACACGGTGCTGCCCTCTCCCGGTGAGTTCAATAGATTTATTCCTGTTATTGAATAACCAGTCATTTACCCTAAAATAGATCCATAGATTCTCCGAGATAGAATACCGAGGGACGGCTGGCTAATTACCTTCTTTAGTATCTGGCCCCACTACCATAGTAAAATCAAATAAGTAGGCCGACTCGACCCCTGAGCGATAGATAATAGCCTAAACACGTAGGGATGTCGCTTATAGTTTATACAATCGTCAAAAATGCTTAGTCTATCTATATACTATATCTATATATATATATAAACAATTTTCCCCTGTAGGTGAATCATCAGGGATCTATAATACAAAGGTTTTCTTAATTATTTGACATTGATCCACTTACACCCCACAAATATTTTATTACAAACATTACACTTCTTATTAGATCATAGATCGATATAACGTTGTCAATATCGACAAAGTCATATCGACCCGCGTGTCCCAGCAAAGACACTTTATCAGTGTTTGTAGTAGGGCGTGCTTACTTGGGTGTTGTTTAAGTAAACATCCAATGACGGCGTCTTAACAAAAGTGTGTCGTTGTACTTGTGTGCGTAGAATGATATCTTTTATTTATTGTGAGTGTTTTATGGTAGAGTGAAACTAGGCGACAACCGTCCCGGTGTAAACTCACGTAGTATGTCACATCTCCCGTTGTTTCTGTTATCTATGACAACATCCCTCCAGGGAATTGCTATATGACTGCAGTTTTCCGTGAGGTAGTAACGTCACTCACTTGCATGAACACAACAACCCTCCAGGGAATTGTTATTTGGCTGCAGTTGCCTGTGAAGTGGTAACGTCACTCACTCGCATGAACACAACATCCCTCCAGGGATTTGTTATTTAATGATGCCAGAGAAGTATAATTTCTCACGCGCGACATAAGTACACGCACCCATTTTTTTTTTACACTAAACAATTTTTTTACTTTTTCATTTACTACACTTATCAAATTTATAATTTTTATATTCGGAAATTTAATATTTTTACAGTTGCCTAAAATGATAGGCATTAAAAGTACTTTTTTCTGTAGGAAATTTGTGATTTTATAACAAAATTACACCTCAGCTTCCTCTGTAACGTATCAGATTCCACCTACCAGACCAAACCAAACTTTAAGCAAATTTTTAAATCAGCAACGAAATCCCGACTGGACTTCGGCGAATAGTATTTACAGTATGGGATACAGCATATTAATGTATTCGTACCTTTAGAATAAGTATGTATCCTCCTTTATAGGAATACGTGAGTAAAATAACAGATGTAGTAAATTAAAATATAGCAAGTATACGGAAATTATAAGCACCAAACGTCACGTTGAGATGTCCAGATCAATATCCCTTTGTTATAGTATATAGTATATAAGAAATATTTTCTTTGTTGTGTTAAATATATATATAGACTGTTTATTATGATGTAAGTTAGTCAGTCCATAGACGACAGAATATACATACGTTCCTGAAAACACTGGTCTTATTCAAACCCGCAACATACAGCAATATCGCGCGCGCGCCTAAAACCTGTCGTGCTTATAAATATACATAAAATTAGCTCTATACTTAATCTATTTGTTTCGCGGGCTTAGCGATTTGTTGCTGAAGACTACAGAGAAACCAACCAATAAAATTATCCTGAAAAAAAAACACAAGCTCCTGTAAGGGAAGTTAACACATAAATTTCCCACTTGAGTTATACACGCAAGATCCCCAGCTAGCTTCGCCGACAGGGATCGCTAATTCTAAATTATACTTATTAGTAAAACAAGTATGAAACAAACTTAAGGCTAAACATAGCTGTGGGTGATGGTGTAGCCGGTTCAGCAATCCGCCCGCTCTCGCCGTGCGCTGTCGTGCTGACGTAGCAGACGTGTCGCTCGATGCATTCGATAATTAGTTATTTTATTTACAAGATTCACTCACAAATAAATTATGTATCAAAATCTAAACAACCCGAAGGCTTTCAGTTAGATAACCTCTACTTTAAACCGATTAAGCCCGAATGAGCTGTCCCTTTTCTCCGAGCCCATTTCCCCAAAATTGTAGGTATGGGACCACGCCTTACGACACACCCCCAAATTCCATCACTTCTCATTCATTGGTCAAATCAACCCCCGAGACGCGTCTTATGCGTCTACCATCTTATGCGTCCGCGCTGGAACCTCCGTCTACAAAAAATGTTCACATGCCACATACACCTCACATCTGCAAGCTATATTAACTTTTCGTATCCTGATCGTAAATCTCTCTCAAACTGGACCCTTGTCCACGTTTCAGTCTGAGTATAATAAACCCTGTCCTGTAATTCGAGACGTACAATATTATTCGTTCCTTTTGATTTTAAATATCTTAGAAGGTCGCCTCATCAATTGTAAAGATTTATTGCTTGACAAATGTCGCGTGTACCCTGCGCGTGTCCATTTAAACCAAAATTATTGTTTACTCCTTTTTTTTTTAAAAAAAAGGCATTCATCCTTTCATCTTAAGTTATATTTCGCACCCTTCACGATACCAATTTCAAAAGCACGTAATAAAACACCTAAGAAATTCTTAAACAATACCGGTACCCGTACGAAGCCTCTCAACCTTTAAACCCTTTAAACTCGAAAGCCTTTGACTTCGTCTGTCACAAAACATTAATAAACAAACTAAATTTACACGGAATAAGAGGAACAGTCGAAAAATGGATCAGGAGCTACTTAGATGACAGAAAACAGTGCGTTGAGGTTGTAAGAGTTGTCGAAAATAAAAAGATAGCTTACAGATCTGAATACCGACAAAATGGTTACGGGGTGCCACAAGGTGGAGTCTTAAGTCCCCTTTTATTCTTGCTATATATTAACGACTTGCCAAATGTGTCGCACCATAAAACCATTCTGTTTGCTGACGATACGATATTTCTATTTAAACAAGATGACAAAGCGAATTACAATGACGAAATAAATTTAGCACTAAGACATATAACTGACTGGTTAGATAACAATAACCTCAATATCAATGTTAACAAAACAAAATTAATTCAATTCCAGACTCGTAATAGTACGCCTCCTTACTACTAACTTAAATGTGTTGTGCAAAAGTGACCGTATAGAATCCGTAGACACAACAAAATTCCTAGGTTTAGAATTAGACAAATTCTGTAAATGGGATGCACATATAAACTTAATTTTAACTAAATTAGATAAATTTGTTTATGCAGTGAAAAGATTAAGACAAGTAGCGACTATT
Organism: Pyralis farinalis; assembly: GCA_947507595.1. Taxonomy (NCBI): domain Eukaryota; kingdom Metazoa; phylum Arthropoda; class Insecta; order Lepidoptera; family Pyralidae; genus Pyralis; species Pyralis farinalis. The sequence goes on along the minus strand of OX382260.1, from coordinate 31,860,232 downwards.
CAAACCGCACTCTCAGCATATCACGGATATGTCGCATCAGTGCTGCGATACGGCATTGTACTATGGGGCAATTCTGTGGAATCTGAGCGAGTATTTAAATTACAAAAAAAATTTATCCGAGCATTATATGGTATAGGGCCAATAGAGTCATGTAAACAATATTTTCTGTTGTCGAGAATACTATCACTACCATGTATGTATATACTTGAAATGTGTGTTTTCGTTGCAAGGTATCCCCATTTGTTCCAAAAAAAACAGGACATAATAAATAGTAGAATCCGACACAAAAACAAGTTACAAATTCCAATGCAGAGATTACAACTATATTCAAATAATTCATACTGTATGGCCATCAAAATTTACAATCACCTCCCGCAGAGGTATCACAAACTAAATATGAGACAGTTTAAAAAAGATTTGTTCTCATTATTATTAGAAAAGCGATGTTATAATATACAAGAATATTTTAATGACGCTATGCAGTAATGAAATAAGGATAACATAAATAAGAATACCTTTTAATATTAAGAATGAAATTATATTGAAATTGTTTATAATAAATAATAATAACTATTGATGTATCTGTAGAATTGCAAACAAATTTATGACTATTCTGTAATAATATAAAAATATTTAACTGTATTAACGCATAATAGGGATTGATGTATAATAACAATGTGAACTGTAATTAACAGACAATATAAAAATTAATTCCTACGCCATTTCTGGCAGAAAATGTTTGCACGAATATTTTTTTTGTTTGTACCAACATTTATACTGTACCATTTTCTTAGGAATAAATGATTCTGATTCTAACATGCAATTACTTTACTTTCATATAACTTATCTATCACATGCTTATAAACAAACCGTGCTATACTCATATGCCAGTTTCAGATTGCAAGCTATAAATCATTTCCTTTCAAGCGAATTAGTAGCATAGCACCTACCCGTCACGACCGGTAGAATTCTCAAGCTGGCTAGGCACAGTTTGAGAATCAACCTCTAGCCTCAAGCAAATCACACAGATATCGCCTTTATTTCTATATGGTCAATTATATACAGAGGCTACAGTTACTCTGGTATCGTCACAATATAAAAACTATATATACTTTATCTACCCCCAGGTATAGCAATGATGACTGGTCAAGGCACTCTAGTCACCTTCGACAAGAGTGTCTTTACCATATCAGAAGCAGGCACCTTCCTTCTCGCTAAGGACTACAGGCAGAACAACTTCACCGTCGTGATGGAGAGCAACGACCAAGGACGTTATAACCTAGTGGTGCTGACTGCGACCAAACTTGTGCACGTCGACTTGTATAAACAGGTAATCTTTTTTATTAATTTCTTACTGGTCCAATCGCAAGCATTTCAACGAACTAATTCCAACCTAATTCGATGAAAAATAACGTAAAATAATATTTTGCGTTATTTTTCGTCACTTTTTCTCCAATGTTCGTTCTTCATAACGCGTATGGGCTTAATCTTTTTATTTTATGTGTCTGTTTGAAATTGATTTTACAATATTTTATAGTCATTTTATAATGAAAATAGACAAATCGCTTTTCATTGTCTAAGAGAATATTAAACATCCAAAACAATAAATTAAGCATGTCTTTCTAATATAAGAGGAAATCAAACATATATTGTCGATTTTAAACTCGTTTTCGAATTCAATTTTATTTTGATGCCGATATTAATTTAATTTAGCATTTTTTGATGAAAAACAATTATTATTTGTTTTTCTTGTAAATTATCGATTGCTTATGGATGCAAAATTGTTCTGTATTTTTTCCTATGTCGATATTTTATATTTCCAGCAAGTGTCGATCGGTCACACGGTGCTGAGTCTCCCGTCGGTAGTGGAAGGCCTCCTGCTGGACAGACAAACGAATGTGTTCACGATACAAGCGGATAATGGCATCGACATACAGTGCAACATGTTATTCCATACGTGCAAACTGCAAGTGTCAGGTAAGGGGCGCATGTTATCAGTTATTTAGTCGAATTACGTCCGGTGCTGAATGTCCTCATTGAGACTTTTTAAACTGTTTCGTACCTAAATGGTAATATACCCAGCCAGGCCGTTTGTCCTGTTACAAATGAATATGCATTTATTTTTTATTTGGCTTTGATACAGGCCTTTAATCTGTCTGGCCAATCTATGGATTTACGCACTGTTTCCATGGGAAATTTAGCCACTGCTTGCTACAGAGATTTCTTAAGGAACACAATGTGGGCGTGTCATTTCGAACAGACCATGTCCTCTATAACTGACTATAATTTGTAGTTTGGGTTCAGATCGGGGCTAGAACCAGGCTTGGGTAGTTCGTGCCTTGTAGCAGAGTCCAGTTGGAAAGTCCACGGTACATTTTTAAAAAGAGTATAGCTGAGGTTTTTCACAGCACGATCCACGACAGCCTTCTTCTTGGTACACTTTGGCTAAAGTTTTCACTCCTTTTTCACAATAACACATTGATCTATCAACTCTCTTCAACTATAGGGATTGATTGTCCTGTATATTAACGATAAGCGCCGAGCTTTAGGTCTTGTTTTATTATACGCGACAGAGACCTAGCAGGAATTTTCATTTCTCCGCGATAAGATTTTTTGTTTCCCAATGGAGTTTCGGCGAATTCTGGCTTTAACAGTATTAACAGCCTTTGTAGTTCTAACATCAAGCGGTCGCCCAGATCTTTTATGGTCATCGACGGTGTAGTAAGTTCACAGTTATCTGTAGAAGTTGACGTTCCACATGGAAGCATCCTGGGTCCTTCCCTCATCTTGGTGTACATCAACGATATTTAGTTTATTTATCATATCATTTACTCCATCACCTTTCCTTCCCCTTTTGCAAGACAATTTCTTACGCTGATAATATCTTTTCGGATGATACATGAGGAGCTACCGTTCCCATACACAATTTGGATTTGACTGTGTATCCAGCTGACTGCGTGATAGTCTACTTACTCTCAATATTGAAAAACCCAGTACCTCACCTTTTCCATTAACCGTATACCCCAAAACTCTCTCTGCCTCACATTTCAATTGTAGCACATTCGCATGTCTGCCCAATGAATTCTCGTGTACATGTCCCACGCTTATATCCTCTAACTCCATAAAATACTTAGGTATACAGTAGCTTAACTTTCAACCCCATCTCAATATTACAGTTTGAAGAGTTCGCAAACTAATGTACGTCTTCAGAAAGCTTCGACATGTCGCTAACCCAAGTATAGTAAAAATGGTCTACACCTCACTCTGTTAACCGTTACTTACCTACTGTATTAAATCTTGGGGCGGGGCCGCAAAGATCGCTCTCTTAAAACTAGAACGTGCCCAAAGAGCTCTCTTGAAGGTGTACACTTTGATACCAATTTTATTCTCAGCTTTCGAATTGTATCAGTACTGTCAAGTCCTCTCTATTCGGCAGGTCTTTATTCTCGCAACGCTTCTGAAACAGCACGCCGTCACTGGCTTCAGTTACACCTCTTTGTCATGTCACTCAATTCATCTAGGACAGCTTTTTCCCAGTTTCTTTATAAAAAGCTACAAAAAGAACTAGATTTATTGCCATAACTACCGAACGTCTCATTCATGTCTTAACCTACAACCTACAATCATAATTAATAATAAACGTTTATTTAGATTACCCCTCCACAATCATACAACCACCCAAACTTGAGAATACATGTGGCTCCCGAGTCTATCATATTATGGATCTCCAATGCTATATTTTGTTTTTATTAACTGTTTATGTGTGCATTCTTTTATTATTTGCCACGTGGACTTTATTTTATTATTCGATTTTGCAATTTTTTTTTATTGTTTCTATATTCTATAGACGAACCTGATTTTCTTTGCAACAAATTGTGTCACATTATATCCATTGAGCACCAAAAAATATTGAAAAATAAAAAGATGAATATTACAAAAAGTTTAAGTTTAATGATTAAACAACTTACATGTATCTTGAATCAAAATATTTTTATGCAGAAAAGACCGACTTGACCAATGAGATTAAACTTCTGCTGATGCATAAACTTGCCAATAAGCACATCTCGCCGCATATGCAGTTAGGAGTAAGCCAATTCCACAGGATTATGTCGTATGGTCTACGGTGGTATACTATGGTGGGGAAAAGCGGCTGATATTGAAACTATTTTTATCTTACTAAAGAGAGCCGTCCACTCTATTTATATCATATACTCTAGGAAATCACTTAGGGAATTGTTGAAATAAATTGATAACCTCACTGTACCTCTCAGCATATTTATGAAAATATAATGTAAAATTGCTTCGAAAATAATCGATTAAGTAAAAATTTGCGATATGCATCTCATTGGTGTAATTTCCTTAGGTTGGTACTACGCAAGTTTGGGAGGATTACTGGGGACATACAATAACGAACAGTACGACGAGATGCGTTTACCCAACGGATCGTACACTACGTCTGTGAGCACGCTGGCCCACGGGTGGGCACTGGGCAGCGTCACAGGCCCGCCGCTGGACAACCATGAGTTGAAGAATGACACGCAATGTGAGAAGTTCTTTAGAAATAAAGTGTCACCGCTGCATCCATGCTTCCCTGTGGTATGTGATAAAAATATATATTTTCTTTGCGTCATTACGTTCACATCTTAGTTCTATATTTTACAGTGATAACTTCGAAATCGATAAAAAAATTGCCATCGACGTTTCGATCACCTAATTGCGTTTTATATGGAAGTTATTAAGCGATTTGTGTTTTGTTCCCATAATAATATTTAGTTGTTTTAAATACCGAGTAATATCGAGTCGCCATAACAACTTATATTCTAAATTATTTACGAAACAAATTTTCGCCTTAAGATGTTTTCCTTGTAGTATGAACTCAGCCAAGGATGACTATCGTCCTTTACAGCTTTTAACATTATAGTAGTAACGGTACTTTAATCATAGTTACTATTTTTAAAATCTGTAACAAAAACAATTCATAAAAGCCTTAGCTCTCAATGTTTTCAGTCACATTTTAGTTATTAAAAGTCTATAACCAAAAGCATTTTTTTTTTATCGTCGTCACAAATCAAACATATTCATAAAATGATGCAGCTGATAGAATAGGATATCTGAATTATATTGCAGTTTATTGCAAACATCTGGATCCTAGAAATCTCCCCTCTACGAAGTTTCTAACAAAACATTCCTTAATTCCGTGAATCTTGCCACTTGCAGTGAATCTTTCAGATCTCAATCAAATCAGCTTGGAGAGAACGCATAATAATTTTGAACGTTAAATTTACCGAATTTCATAAATTCGAAAGAGTTAGAATTATCTGTCAAAAGCTGCGCAATGAAAAGGACGCAATGTAAATGAAAAAAAAACCATTATGCCCCTGGGCGTTATAGTTATCGAGACCACATAGTGAGCGTTGAATGTTTATGAAGCTATTTACGAGCGATTATTTTTCCGCCATCGCGACCGTTTCCGAAAACATCATGTGCAGATAACGATAGATGAAGGTATACAACCACGCGTCTTATGTCGTATCAGTAAAAGTGAAATTTGTATAGTTTAGTATAGATTTTTCGTCGTGTGTACATCATATTTGTATCTGAAAAATGATGGCTTACACATTGTTACAGATCGACGCCATGCCGTTCTACGAAGAGTGTCAGGGTGGCGTAGAAGCGTGTGCGTTAGCGAACGCCTACCTGGAGCTGTGCTCGCAACAGCACATACCCACACACATACCAGACCACTGCGTACAGTTAGTATACGCTAGCCGGATTCCATTAAGCAGCATAACGCTTTCGAATGCGCAAACAGCCTTGATTATAAGTTTGCATAGCATAGGGTGTAAAAGCAACAGCGGAATAATCATTGCATTACATATAATTCAAAGTTCCACCTTTACCTTCGTCCATCCGCTCCTATTCTATCTACATCATTATACTTACTCCACGTTACCTAAATATCAAAATATACGTACCAGTGGCGAAGGGTGGATATTTTCAGAAGGGAAGCCGGAGAATAGAAAGTCCACTCAGCAAATGCTGCCCGTTCCATGATGCAAAAATATAGGCCCCATCTCCATCATACATGGAAGCTGTTTATATACGAGTAACAGTGGCTTTCAAGTATGATAATGGTGGGTTTGAAAAAGGCCTTTTGAGATAAAGCAGTGTGTGTGCATGCGTTCTTTAGTCTTAGTTACTTCAAAAAATATTTCGAACCCTGTTAGTAAAAAATGAAATTGAAAAGTTAACAATAGAAACGAGGACTATCAAAATAAAACCGGCCAAGTGCGAGTCGTACCATTGGTTCCGTACCATTATCTATAAAAACGATAAATCACGTTTGTTATATGGGAGCCCCTCTTAAATATTTGTTTTATTTTCATTTAATTATTTATTTTTTAAGTGAATATATAACTAAATATTCTGTGAATATTTCAAGCATCTACCTGTTGCCGTTATCAATATCGAGCAAAAAATCACGTTCGTTGTATGGGAGCCCTCTTAAATATCTATATTATTCTGTTTTTTAGTATTTGTTGTTATAGCGGCAACTGAAATACATCACCTGTGAAAATTTCAACTGTCTCACTATCACGGTTCATGAGATACAGCCTAGTGACAGACGGATGGACGGACGGACGGACAGCGGAGTCTCAGTAATAGGGTCCGTTTTACCCTTTGGTTACGGAACCCTAAAAACGATCATCTACGACCACTACGATGACCTAGGACTTATTTATATTCTAAAGCAATTCGTCAGTTCTTTTTAGCATAATAAGACAAAACACTGTTGTATAAAATAGTTTTGAAACCGAAGTTTCCTTCGACAGCAAAGAATCTGTTAGACAACAGTTTCATGAATTAATGCCATAACGAACCAACGAACGACTATACGACTGTCGGTACAACACACAATACAAATTAAAACAACTCACTCACCACACTTCAGCACAAACAAATAAAATTCGACAAGTACCTAATTGACAAAAAGCAAATTCAACAAAAATAAAGTTTCCCGCTACACACGCAACCGCAGTACGCACTACCCGCCATGTATAAAATCCAGGCAAATAAAATGTTATGTTGCTAAAATCATTCATAATTTAGAATCTTTATAGGTACTATTACTTCTTAAATGATCTTTCTCGCTTACACTTGTACGTTGTTTTTTTTATTAATTACCTTACTCTGTCATAAGCCTCTATTCACCGAGTTATTTCGCGTATTGTTTTCGCGTGCTAAAACGAGACGGAACGAGTAGCAGTAATAGGAGTCAGTTCATAGAAACGAAAGGCATAGATGCTCTGTATGAGATATTGTAGTATGAAGAAGTAACCCGGTATTTTTCGGCTTGCAATTTGACAATTGCTATTTAAATTTTTTAAGGCGTTTAGTCAATTCAGACTATTCAAAGTGAGTGAATAATATAGAATATAATTTATTTGTTAAACATAGGTGGTTACATTATGGAGGTGTTGGTTTACATTTATAATTGTGCTCTATGTTTTGCCCTCAGGCATACAAATATTTAAAATCGCTTTGTCAACATCATGCCAGAAAATGAATTAAAAAAAAGAGTTATTTACACAATATTGCTTAATACACAAGAAAATATAAGTAATATAAAACAATTACAGGCACATCAAATTAAAGATTATGATCATTAAAAATTGTACATTCATTAAAATAACATGACATTAGGATTATATAGTTATTAATGTCAAAATTTAATTTATATTACTGTGTCATTTAGAAAATAATTTAAGGAGTAGTAACATTTGTCGATAAGTATGGCAGTTAATTTTTTCTTAAATAATTGTATTGGTAATGATGTCAAATGTGTGGGGATTTTATTATATATCTTGCTTGCCATGCCTAAAATGCTTTTTTTAAATAGACTTGTTTTGCATTTTGGTGCACTGAGCTTGCTTATATGCTGAGTACGTGTGGGGTTTCGCCGGTTATTAGAAAATTTCGCAAACAACTCGGGATTACTTTTAACAAATATTGCCGTTTCGTAAATGTACAGTGAAGGGAACGTCATTATCCTCCTTGACTTGAAGACGGGCATGCAGCTGTCATATACCTTGAGTCCAGACATAGCTCTAACGCAACGCTTCTGTGCTTTAAAAATAGTATCCCGTTCTGTTGAGTTCCCCCAGAAAAGTACTCCGTATCTTAACACAGATGCTACCAGACCATGATAAGCCGTTAGAATTGCTTCCGGCATAACAATTTTATGTAATTGGTATAAGGCATATGCCGAGCCATGAAACTATTTTACATATTTCTTCTGCTTGGGGCTTCCAAGTTAATTTATTGTCTATTAATAATCCTAAAAATTTTGTATGTTGTGTTTCGTCTAAACTATGACCCAGATAATTCACATGTATGCTAGTATTTTGATTTCTCTGGGAAAAATGCATAATTTTCGTTTTGTTTAAATTAATTATCAAATTTATATAACAAACTAAAAATGACGTTGGCCCATAGATTACATTTTTCGTAAGGGAAGCCGATGGGAATCGGGTTATATGGACTCTTCGCCACTGATAGGTACATTGTAAAGGATTTCGAAGAATTCTATAGCAATATAGCAAACTTCATGCTCCTTTTATATGTATTGTTTTATTAAATACTTAAAAATACTTATTATCGTTATATGAGAGAGACTCGTTATAGTTTAGTTGTTCGAAGTAATGGTTTTCGTCCCCAGATGCACGACTCCTCAAGGCGATATAATCGAAGAAGGTTCCTTCCATCAGCTCGAGTACGTGCCAAATTCGACAGATGTGGTGTTCATAGTTGAAGCACAGTATTGTAATAGGAACATGCGAAAACGAAAGAATATCGACTTGTTTGTGGAAGCATTCGACAGTAGATTGCAGGGCAGCGGCTTCTCCGATAACAGGTAACTTTTGGAAACGAGAAAAGTGAAACAAGGAACGTGAAAAGTACAAGTACACGCGAAAGAAAAACACTCCTCGGGCTGACCTAACTATCAGCCAACCATACTATTTTAGTGTATACCGCGTCACGTCAACGCGATGGCGCTGGCTAAAGCTAAACTAATTAATTACTAGCTAATTTGAACTTAGTGCTCGAGTTACGGCCCAGTGTATATTGGATCTAGTAAGATAAGCCTGAGCTTTGGATGGGTGTTGTATAAATATACATTGCCCTTGCTAAATTTGTCGACATCGTCATGAGTATAACTTTATGACCGTTACGAAAAAGTTGACGTTCCGCCGAGCAGTGGCCACTGGACTTAGGAGCTTACTGGTGACCTCATTCACGCGCAGGAACACAACAACCCTACAAGAGTTATTATTTGGCTGTGGTATACTGTGAGGTGAAGGTACTCGACTTTCCCTAAGCAGGCTGCTTCGATGCGCCCTACCTCTCTTAAAAACAACCTGACCAAGACAAACAGACATGTTCATTCAGACATGTGATCCCTTTTTAGTTTTCAACGAAACCAAAACGTACATTTAGGCAAAAATTGACAAATCTCATAACTGAAAACCAAAAATTTGGCACTCATAAGGGATTGAAGATATTGCCCAATATGGGGATCACTCAACTCAGACATTTGGCAAGATGGCAAATATTTACTCTGTGAATGAAATTTTCATATCAAAAATTTATCCCGAATTTGTCACATTATTTTACAAAAAATCAAGATACTACAAGGTAAATCCAGGAGTCTATGATAGTTTCCTTGGATCACTCAATCCTGACGCATTTAGATTGAGTGATTCTAGAGTTACGGCATTAGATTTACGAAATACATAATATTTTTTTTTTTTTCACGTAAAGATAAGTTTCGGATATATTTGTATAAAGTACAATTATTGAGTGACAATTTTTTTGGATTTCGGTTATAAGTTTTTACTATTTTTGACTGAATGTACGTTGAAAATTAAAAAAGATCACTCAATCTAGATGCACACCATCCACAAAAATGTTTGTCCTGTGTGCGAATAGAACCCACGAGCGTTGGCATCAAAGTAAAGTAAAAGCGCGTTTCGCCTCTACGCCACCGAACTCATCAAAATAAGCTCGCCAAAATAGGCATATTTTCAATTGATACTATAATAAATTGATATCAGTGTAGGAGTACTATAATACGATATCAAGTGATAAATTAACAAAAATATGAATGCGTGTGCTGAATGATTTTCGTATATATTTGCCATTGCCTTTCACGACAGGTTTACTAAAATCTTTAGTATATTATATATAGTGAAACTTACTAACCTTAATATGTGACTTATTCCATTATGACCTCACTATCTATGAGCCATGGTCATTAATCATGGAAATGGAAGGAGCGTAATAAACTACAGTTTTCTATACTCCCGCCGGATGCAAGGCTTGAGGCCATAACAGGATACACCGTAACTAGCTAGTTATAAATAAATTTCTCTGATGTCAGTAGTACCATTAACGTTACAAGTGACACAAATTTGTATCGTTTGTACATCTAGTGAAACTATGGTTTGATTTACAACTAAACATATTCGAAATAAGTACAAAACAGTACCACCAAATTTAACTATGTACATTTGGGTTCATATCAGGCTGAAAATAATGTGCCAATATTAAAAAAAAGACTTTATTTGTGGTTTATTTTATTTCCATTTTTATATAAGCGTAGAAGTTCATGTTATGTTTTGACTTTTCTTTAATGGTATTAGAGATGCAAAATTGTTACGCTTTATCAATCATTATTTATTACAATTACTGGTAATATTCTCATTTTTCTTTAACGGTACTAGAGATACAAAATTGTTACGCTTGATCAATTATTACTGGTTATAATTACTGGTAATATTCTCACTTTTCTTTGATGGTACTAGAGATACAACATTGTATAGCTTGATCAATCATTATTTGTTACAATTACTGGTAATATTCTCTGTTTTCCTTAACGGTACTAGCGATACAAAATTGTATAGCTTGATCAATCATTATTTGTTACAATTACTGGTAATATTCTCTGTTTTCTTTAACGGTACTAGAGATACAAAATTGTATAGCTTGATCAATCATTATTTGTTACAATTACTGGTAATATTCTCTGTTTTCTTTAACGGTACTAGAGATACAAAATTGTATAGCTTGATCAATCATTATTTGTTACAATTACTGGTAATATTCTCTGTTTTCTTTAACGGTATTAGAGATACAAAATTGTATAGCTAGAGCAATCATTATTGGTTACAATTACCGGTTATATGCTCACTTTTCTTTAATGGTGTTAGAGATACAAAAATTGCACCGCTCGATCAATCATTATTGATTACAATTACTGGTAATATTCTCACTTGTCTCTAATGGTAGTAGACATACAAAATTGTGTCACTTTTACCATTAATGGCACTAACCAGTAAAAATACACCTCATCATCAGTATAATTTAATATTTGTGTCAGGTACGCAGTGGTATCGTACGGCGGCGGCGGCATGTACCGCACTCCGCGAGCGCTCTACGTCCAGAACAAGGTGTTCACGAACGCCATCGAGCTGCCGCTGCACATAGATGCCATTGACATCGGTAACTCTTACAACTTTACGATCAGTTTTGATTACAGATAAGAACTCCTTATTTGCCATTGGTCCTCGCAGGCACTTGGACACTCCTTATATTTTTTTAAATAAAATCTTGATTGTATTTTATTAGTATTAGACTTAAGTACTTTTTTGAAGTTATACTTCTTTTGGCGCGTTTAATACTGACAAATACGACTAAATTCGTGTTTTCTGATTTATGTACATACTTGTAATTATCACTTGCTCGGCGGTGAAGGAAAACATCGTGTGGAAACCTAAGATAGGTCTAGTTTCCCCGCTGGGGTGTAGAGGTCAGATAGCAGTCGCTTCGTGTAAAAATCAGTACCTTCGTCAAATCCTTAGGCTTGGCTAACAAGCCCCGCTAATAAAGAAGAAAACTTCTTTTGGCCCCTCAGGGAAAAATAGGGGAGTGAATTATTTTCGACATCTAAAATCGACAACACGCAGTTGGTTGATTGTTTGTTACGCAAAAGAGATGTAACTTGTTACGTACACAAATATGTTCACACACATTCTTTTTTAATTTAGTAGCATTTCGGAGGTGATCGTTGGCAAGTAAGAAATTTAAAAAATCCTAAAAATATAATACTTGCAAAGTTTACCACAGTTAATACTTTTACACGACTGTAATAAAAGGGTGCAGTGTTTTCGGAGTTCACGTATGTGCGTGTTTATATAATTATAAGTGAATTTATTTCTCCGTAACTGAATCCCATATTACATTAATGCACTTCTTTTTGAGGCAGTTGTGTAAAATAATTTCTTCTTTTTAACAAGGTCGGGAGACATACAAGCATACGGCCCGCCTGATGTAAAGCGTTTACCGTAGGCTATGAACACTTGCAGTACATGAGGTATCAATCGCACGATGCCTCTGCTGTTAACACAACAACTACTTAGAAGCTTACTGGTGACCTCACTCACTCACTCGCAGGAACACAACATCCCTCCAGGGAGTTGTTATTTAGCTTCAGTTTTCTGTGAGATGGAGGTATTTCCCCAGGCGGACTGCTTTGATGCGCCCCACCTCTGTTAAAAACACCCAGACTAAGACAAACAGACATGTTCAATTCAACTATCCAAATGATTGTCCTGTTTGGGAATCGAACCTACGAACGTCGGTGTCAAAATCGCATTACACTAAACTAACCACTGCGCCATCGAGCTCGTCAAACAAACATCGACTGTGGCAACTACAAGGACTAATTTTCCCCATTATAAGGTTAATCACGCATGTACTCGTATAACATGGAACTGATCACCAGTTTTTTGTCCGAGTAGAGAAGGCGGACCTAGCCCGTAACAACAAGTCGCTGACGGGTGACGTATTCGCCGCGCTGCGGACGACAATGCGCCTGCCATTCCGCGCAGGCGTGCCCCGGACTGTACTCATGGTACCGTGCACGCGCTGCAACCCAGGCGAAATGACGGTAAGAGAAATGAATACTAAAAATCACTACCCCCTCTCTTCCCATGGGTATCATAAGAGGCGACTAAGGGATTTCGTGAGATTCCAGCTTCATAACCGGTTGCAGGGTAAATACCAGCCTGGTTGGCTACCACCGTACACACGGTGAAACACCCGTGAAGTGGCGTACCTATGAGTAAGTTGCGTTTCGGGATCAGCTGGTGTATAACCAGTGCTCGGGGGATTGTTGGTGCGATATTACGGAAACACTGGTGGATTCTGTCTATTCATTGTAAGGAGGACTGAGCTGACCCGTCGGTCAGAGAGACCCATTGAAGCGGTCGTTCCGCTGGCCGCCCGCGGTATAGTATAGGGGCTCAATCGAAACTAACCACCTTGACAGGCTGCCCTTTCATACCGCGCATAATCTCGAGGTAGATCGTCGCGCCGGTGGGTGACCGGATGGTGGGGACCCTGCGACTGCCCCCGAGGTGCCCACCACCTCGGGGGCAGTCGCAGGGTCCCCACCACTCCTCCTCTCCTTTGTCGACTAAATAATGGAGAAACAGTCCACCGCGCTTCTTCTTCAATGTCTTCTCTCCAAATTCTCTCGCGCTTCGCACTTCTGGGGGTAGGCAATCGATAAATATGGCGTTTACATTCCTTCTCACTCTCAGTCTTCAGGGCGCTTCCCTCAGTATGCGAGATGGCCTGAATATGCTTGGCATGGATATTCGCTGCACGTCCTACTACGTCCTACCTCTCTTATTTATTCTGCAGTGCCATGTATTGTGCGCTATGGCTGTTGTTCCAGACTGTGCATATATATTTTTATACGTCATGAGACATAAAAGCATACCACCCGCCTTATGTAAAGCGGTTACCGTAGTCTATGTACGCTTGCAACACATTAAGTGTCACTCTCGGTGTGCCACCTCTGCAGTCAATACGACTCATTCCCATCTTCCAACCTAGCCATCCAAATTTGGATATTAGGAATTTTAGATTAGGTTGAGGTGGTAAATGCTGTCGAAAAACATAATGAAAGATAACAACTCTATTACATATTTAGCCGAAAATCTATCCCACTATACGTAGGTCTAAATTGAAAGATAGGAACAAATATAATTCTGATATTGTATTCCTATTCTCTAACGTGAAGTAGTTGGAAGATAGCACTTCAAATTCCCAATATCCAACTTGGGTTGAATGGCTAGGTTGGCAGATGGGAATGAGTCGTTAACACGGCTTCTCCTTAGGAGCTTGCTGGCGTTAAAAGTTAATCACGTGTATATCTATATTTATCACGTCAAGTCGAGCGCCACATAACGCGGCATTGACACACCTCGCTCGCTTCTTTAATATATATAGCTCATGCAAGCTCGCCGATTCCTGGGGCTCCTGACACCACCTTCTGATAAAACACGACCAATTCGATCGTGGTAGTAAGTCATGAAACCTTGCCCTCTTTTATTGTATCTTAACACTATTTGCAACATATTTGTTCGACATGCCTTACCTCTGCGATGTATCCAGCACTTATATCAATGTAAAAATAAACGTAGTTGAAAAAGAAACTAACAAATTTTTTAGTAAGGCAAATGTTCGGTATTCCCTCGCGCTCTGTCGTATAAAAACGAATTGAATCATGTTATGAACGGTCAAATGATATTTTTTGTATACATCGCATGGCAAATAAGCATACGACCCGCCTGATGTGAATCAGTTACTGTAGCGATCGTTGGCAATACAAGGACTTTCACTCGCGCGTTGGCACCCCTGTTGCTACCGCATTAGTCCGTAGAAATTTACTGGGAGCTGATACCGGGTACTTGTGACTGTCTCTGGTCGTCGTTCCCGTGGCTTAGCCATCGGCTGTGCTCGTCTTTAGTTGTCACATCATGTTATTGACGTGCTTTGGGTTTGCACTGGACAGCTTGAAATTTCTCGTGTCCAATATTATATTCCTTCATAGCATAGCAGCTTCTACATAACTCTCTCCGTGTTATGTAAAAGTAGTGTACAAGTTGTAATTGTAGCAACCGATAGTTGTATAAGAACGCCATGTATTTAGTAAAATTTTATTATCGCCAATTTTAGAGCACGTTTGTTATTACACTTTATTCACCCTTTTGATTTTAATGCCGATAAGGATGAACGATCATTGATAACTCTACTAACTAAAGAACCGGCCTTGTGACTAATAGGTCACCGGTTCGAATCCTGGCATGTACTACTAAAGTCGTGTTTTCTGATTTATGTACATATTTGTAATTATCACTTGCTTGGCGGTGAAGGAAAACATCGTAAGGAAACCCGCATGTCCAAGAAATTATAATTCGAAAGACGTGTAAGATTGATGTGGCTTTCCCTCTGTGTTGTAGAGGTCTGCCAGCAGTCGCTCCACGTAAAAATCAGTATCTTCGCCAAATCCTTAGGCTTAGGTAGCGGACCCCGCCAATCCTAATGAATTAGGAAACGGGATAACACTAAGAAGAGCTGATAATGATTAATAATAAAAGGCTAGTGTATGTTTTTGTAGTGGTGACGTATGTTATTCTCGCACTTCCAGCTGGACTACTCTTCGATATCCCAAAGCTTGTTGGAGAACTCTGTGACGCTGCACATCCTAATGGACGATGACTTCATGCTGTCTAAGAAACGAGCCGGCAAATATATGTTTGGTAAGTACAACGTATAACAAGAACATAAAAGCTAAAAGTAATACTGGAGTTGCAAGTGTTAATAAGCTACGGTAACTGAGTACCATCAGGTCTAACTTATGCTTGCAGCCTGTTTGGTATAAAAAATCTGTGGAACTCTAGCCAGTCTCATATTTTACCGAATCTGACAAGCATCTGCCCCAGTCTCTGAGCTGAAGTGGACGGTTTTGATACTCCATTAGATTTCAAACTTGTTGCTGCCGCGATGACCGCATTCGGCTTAACAGAATTCGTTTTTGTCTCGGTTACAAAATGTCGACTGATGGAATTCAGCGACCACATGTACCCAAATTAGCTTGTTTACTTGCCTGAGACTGAATACGCCTAAACAAATAAACAGTTTAAACTAATTGGACCTAATAAGATTTCCAACTGGGTAATGCACCGGTTATATAATAATAATAGCAAATTGTGTTAATGTGCTGATACCAGAGATCGTGGACTGTGTTATATGTAAGTACTTGATTGTTACTACGTCAAGTAGTATATCTGTCGCTGTGATAGGTACTAGCTACTAAAAATGACCTATCACGGGGAATAGTGATTCCTCACGACACAACTGGCGATGTCCTGGGTAATGAATGAATAATAATGAAAAATAATGAACTGTGAGAATAATTGACGATCTCAGCGTATGCAATTTGATCCAACCTGCTTTGTGTGCTTCCGCCACCAATTAGTTCATGCGGCCTAGCGCCGGCCGGCACCCACCCACTACTGTTAGTACGTGCTACATGCCGACGCTGCTATGGCTGCTTCGGTAGTCTCTGCCTCGGCTGCTGCGGTCGTCCGCCATCTGGAACAGAATCCGCATGCCCCCACCACCACCTTCGCTGCCTGAGACTGAAAAAACGACTGGCCTGGTCGTCGCTGCGACACGTGTTTCGCCTCTCCACGAGGCATCATCAGACGTAGTAGACGTTAATCGTAAGAATAACATGCTACAAGTGATGTCACTTGTAGCATGTTATTCTTACTGTTAGTCTGTTTGTCTTAGTCAGGCCAGTCGTGGCAGCGACGGTGGTGGTGGGGGCATGCGGATTCTTTTCCAGATGGCGGACGATCGCAGCAGCCGAGGCAGAGACTACCGGAGCAGCCATGGCAGCGTCGGCATGTAGCACGTACTAACAGTAGTGGGTGGGTGCCGGCCGGCGCTAGGCCGCATGAACTAATTGGTGGCGGAAGCACACAAAGCAGGTTAGATCAAATTGCATGTAAATTTGACTTTCGCAAAATAACGCCTGAATCTATTAACGATCTCAGCGTACTTACTGTATTGAGCTTGAGCATTTAAGGCTCGAATTAACCCACTTTTTAAACAACTGTTTATAAGGGTCAAGGCACATTGATCGACGGCCTTTCGCACATCGGCGAATGAAAAATGTCACACTAGAGTACGCAGCATTACGGAGCCGTCCAGCTCCGTATGCTGCCGAATCATCACAAAGAGCATGGAAACATCTCATGCTGTTGTTGCCTCTTGATCGTCATCGACCGTCGATACCTGCCGACGATCGATCGCGTTCTAGCACCGTAGCACGTTCGTCACGTCATTGCGAAAGGATGGGTAAGGCGTTCCATACTATGTGCTCTTCTTGTATAGACAACCGTCGAATACAGTCGATCAATGTGTCTTGACCATAATTTAAACAACTGATTAAATTACTTTTAAAATTTACAAGACGCTAGCCAATGGTTATAACTCTTAAAGAGTGCATCAATTTAACCGAGCTCGACAACATCTAATAAGAATTTATTACATCTTTTGAGTTTGACATTTACTATGCAGTTGCCTCGTAAAAAGTTAACTAATGTTGTATAACTTTTTAGATTTTGAGTGAATAATTAAAAAGCGAAAAGGAAAATCTTTCTTGGGCGCCCATTGGCTCGCTATCAAAGTACCTAACATCTGTTTGACTAAAACTTTCGCTGTGTTTAAAAGTTTAAATGTTGAACTATTGCCTAAATAATCGAGTTTTGGTGGTAAATTCATTATTTCATAAGTTTCGCTTTATTTTTGTTCACTATTACTTTTTTTCTACGGTGGAGCAAGTATCGCGTCACCACATAGTAGTAGCACTTCACGTCTCGTATACTTTATTTTAAATGTATTATGTATGACGAACTCGGTGGCTCAGTCGTGAATAACACGACTTTGACACCACACAAGGCAAACATTTGTGTGCATGAACATGTCTGTTTGTCTTAGTCTGGATGTCCTAAGAGAGGAAGGGCGCATCAAAGCAGCCCGTCTGGGGAAGTACCTCCGCAAATAACAACTCCCTATAGGGTTGTGTTACTGCGTGTGCGTGAAGTCACCAGTATGCTCCCAAGGAGTTGCTGTGTAAGCAACAGAGGAGGCATCGCGCGAGTGATACTTAATATATCGCTAGCGTTAATAGGCTGCGGTGCCCACTTTACATCAGGTGGGCCGTATGCTTGTATGCCTCCCGACGTAGTATAAAAATAACAAATATATATTTTGTGTACTGTATTTTTATTTTATCTGTAGGAGTGGATAGTATATTAGCTTACACAAATAAAGACTACGAGAGATTGGTGGGCGACGCTGGGCTGAGGAAGCAGGTCAAACTGCCCAAGGACAAGCTAGGAGTCTGCGCATCGCTCGCTTTAGAGACAAACGGTAAGTTGTAAAATTATGGGTTTTAGATTAATTCAAAGAGAGGTAAAACGACACTCGAACAGGTATAGCCCGATTAGATATCCACTTTACAGCAGACCACAACCAGAAGGTTTCTGACGAGGTGCTGTGTTTGGAGCGTGGAATGAGAGATAGACAAATAACGTGACAGTAATTAGCACGTTGTTAAGTAATGTAGCATGTGTTCGGGTATACTCTTCGCAACATATCGAACCATTCTCGACACTTACGACGCGTTGCAACACTTGCAACGAGACGAGAAGGGCGACCAGCGAAATTGCCAACGAATAGTTGATTAAGTGTTAAAATACTCGTAGATATCTATGATAGATCTGGTTTTCTACCTATGGATCGTGTAGGTCTGACGACAGTCGCTTCATGTCAAAAGCATTATCTTCGCTTAGGTAGCGGACCCCGCCAACTTAATAAAGGAAACGCTAGGAAGATTTGGGCAATAATTAAAAAAATAATTGCTTGTCAGGCACGATATTCGCGGGAGGAAAGTTGTCCGGCGATCGTCCAACAGCGCGCCGGCTGTCGACAGTGCTGGGTGCCCGCGCCGCGCTCGGCCTGCAGGCCGCTGTCGCCGCCTGCGGCCCGCCGCGCTGCGAGTGTCGGGAGGCGCGCCTCTTTTGCCGGCCCTGCACCCTCGGACACAGTGTAAGTTGTCTGACAACGTTGGCTTGCCGCCGTGCTGTAGATGTCGAGAGGACTTATACAACGTCGGGACTGATACATTTTGACGAGTTCGTGGGTTCGATTCCCACACAGGACAAACATTTGTTTGGATGAACATGTCTGTTTCTCTTTGTCTCGGTGTTTTAAGAAAGGTATGGCGCATTAAGTAGCCCGTGTGGGGTAGTACCTCCACCTTACAGAATACCGTCAAATAACAACTCCTGGAGAATTATTGTGTATTGGACACCAGTAAGTTCCAAAGGAGTAGCTGTGTTAGCAGCAGAGTGAGCATCGCGCGAGTGATACTTAACGTATTGCAAGCGTTCATATGCTGTATATCAGGTGAGCCGTATGCAACGCAATAAACCGTAGGCATAACCGTAACCGTATATATATATGGTTAATATAATATAGGTTATAAGCCTATGAACGTCAGTTCAGAATGTATCACTCGCGCGTTGCCTTCCCATATTCATGCACAAAAATGTTGTGTTGTGTGAAAATCGAATCATGTAGATGTTGAACAAACATTGCTAACTCCGTAATCAAGAGCAACGTCTGCGTGCGCTCTGTCCGGCGTCGAGCGCAGGACTATATATTGTTGGCAACACAGCCAACATAGACAAAAATTGTTAGTTTTTTGTACAAGTGGCGGCAACATTGTCCTTCTCGTCCCCGTTCCGCCACGACTAACAACTCTGTATCGTACGTCCGCATTATAAGTAATAAATAAAATTACTAAGGTGTAAAAAGGTGTTTATGTAGTCTCCGACAGCACCTAAATACAGTCCACTTCCAACCTTGACCAACCAAGATCCCCACATATATCAATGGACTAATTAAAAAGATCTTGTATTGATAATGTATAAATATTCAAATTCATTAATCAACAGTTGTCATTGTTTTAACTTGTCCACTAGTCTCTAATGTCGTCGATGATCTATGATAACAGTTAAAACCATACATGGCATCGATCGACGTAGTACATGTTCACACTACACATTTGGGTTGTGTTAATAATGTTATCGCAATGTTAATTTCAGGCGGAAATGTCATTCTGGAACACGGACGATATCGACGAGCTGATCGACATGGCGATGGAGCCCACCCTGCCCACGCTCAGTTGATCTTCACTCCACTTAATTAATTGAATAGTACAATCACAAAATACGCTGTATTTATGTATAGAGTGCCAATGTAAATATGGAATAAGTAACAGAATATTAATTACAAATAAATTATTTTTTAATAATAATATAAAAATAATAATATAAAAGGTGTTTTTTTTATTAACTGTACAGCGTAGTTTCAGTTATTTTTATAATAATATTATACATATATACCAGGCCACGAAATTCTAAACTTGCATCTTCTCGTGAAGAGGATAGTTTCACGCTGGGTGCCGCACAACCTCACCATTACTCAGAAGCAGGTCCGGGTGGAATGGTGCCGTGATATGATAAACAAATTTGAAGCAGGCTCGTCTCGGCGTGTTTACATCAATGCAGGTAATGAGTCAAGAATGTATCGATACGATCCAGAAACGAAGCGTCAGTCGACAGTTTGGGTGTTTCAGAACGAATCAACGCCTACCAAAGTGAAGCGATCTAGAAGCGGGGGGAAAATTTTGATCGCGATCTTTTTCAATTTGACTGGCTACCTGGTGTCTATTTCTTTACAGAACCCAAGAAGCATCAATGCCGTATGGTATACTACCAAATGCTTGGCAGAAGTTTTCTCTGTTATGACAACAAGCGACCAAACACAGGGCTCTGCAGGCTACTGCTCCACCACGACAACGCGCCCGCGCACACTGCACTCAAAACGAGGGACTTCCTGGACAGGGCGCCGGTCGAACTCCTGGGTCACCCGCCTTACAGCCCTGCTCTAGCACCGTTTCAGATAAAAATAAGGATTATTTCCGCTAGGTACTACTGCGTAACACTACCAGTAGTGTCATGTGACTCTTCCTACTTTACTATTCTTGGCTGATTAGACTCGTATATCAAAATTCCCCCTGGATTAACTCATTACCCATGACACTACATCAGTTTATTCCCCAAGCATTGTTGCGTAGTCTCATGGAAGGTTTTTCTTTTCCATGACTCTACTAAAAATACATACTATAATATCATACTCAAAATGTATATGTTATTAGAAAGGAACTATGGGACATGTTGCCGAGATATAGGATTGACAGTGCACTGCTGTGCTGTGCAATCCACGCACAAGATTTGAAAAGTGAGACAAAACCAGAACCAATGTAAGGGGTAGGTACGGTTGATGAAGCGTTGGAACAAGTGAATGAGATATTAGATTATATCACGTATGCGCCTTCAGTAGGGATCGGAGCCTTCGGAGATAAAACACTGATGTGGAAAGACGAGTGACCTTTGCAGTAAAAACTTGAGCCAGAAGGCACAGTTCACTATATACAACGCAGTGCTGGTCCAAATGCTTACTTATAGAAGCGAGAGCTGCATGTGGCAGAGAAAGCATGAACGTATGATTTATGTTACGTTGTGACATTCACCACTCGTTTATTAATTTAGAATGCCAATTTTATGAAAATACAGCTCAATAATGCCACGGGAGATGCAAATTTCACCATGGCACCACTACCAGTGCCACGCAGTAGCGCCTAGGCTAGGGAAATAAAGGAATGTAAGTTTATGATGCACAATAGAGATGGTAATGAGTCACTCGCGAGTAGGAAACGAAGATGTGAGAACCAAATTAGACTCCACCACATGTCTCACAACTTAAATATGCCTACTTCATTTTCTGAGATGATAGATTGTCGCAGGGGTTAGTGCCCCTGGAGCAGGGGCCGTTATTTACTAGAGAAGAAAAAATTAAAAGCAGGTAAATACTGACAAAAATTTATTACTAAAAAACGCAATTAGGGGTCGTGAGTAAGGTAAAAAAGAAGTACTCAATAGGGCTACTTTGGCAAAAATCTGCCCTCAAAGGCAGCAAGCAAGGTGAAAAATTCTTAAAATTTGCAATCAGGTTAAAATAAATCTTTGGCCATTTTATTATTCCTAAGGTTCAGTAATGATAGAGAATGCTGGAAAGTAACCAACAAATAGCAACAAAACATTATTTTAAAATTTTTCAAAGTGCCTCCAGCAGCAATGCACCTTCTGCACCTACGTAAAAAAAAATTCAATCGTCTTAATGCTTCTCTGTTCGTTCTCATAACGTGTTTGGCTTCTGGAATCTTCTGCCTCAGCTTTTGTTTACTCGAAGAACATTCTCGGGCGTATGCTATTTCCTTATAATAGCCCCAAATGAAGATATCGATGGGGTTGCGGTCAGGCGAGCGTGGAGGCCACCTAATTGGTCCACTGCGTCCGATCTGTTGGAGTATGTTTAAGTAATTTCGGGCTTGCCTTGCGCATTGACACGGGGCGCAGTCATTTTGAAACACCATGGTTCATCTAAGTTAGAGATTCACATCTCCCAGCAACAATGGAAGTTCATTGACCTAGAAGCTTCTGTAGTTTCCCCATTAAGTCTGGACCGCAATTCAAACGGACGGACGGATCGCACAATAATTATGAATATTGAATATTCCAGATCGATACACAGATCGTGACTCATCTGACCATAAAACTTTATTGAAAAATCTAGGATCCTCTTGCTCTTGTTTGGCAAAAATCAAGGCGAAATTAGTGGTCTGTAGGTAGTACAGCTTGGACTCGTTGGACATAGAACGCATGGTATCCTTCATCCTTAAGTATGGCTTGTTTAGAAGTCCTCGGGATGTTCAGTTCACGAGCAATACTTCTCGTACTCGTGGACGGATTTCGCGAAACTTCTATAGTAACGCATTTCTGCATATTGACTTAACGTGTAACTCATCTCTTACACTGCCAAGTAAACGAAAGTTCATATCAGAATGCAAAAACAGTCCAATAAACGAGCAATATAGTCAAACAAGTAGGCAGCGTGGAAAGCGAATGTGGTAAAGACAGAATGGTGACACCCGTAGCAGTAAATACAAAGTGAGCACGACTGAGGTGACTTGTTTTGCGTCGGCTTTGGTTGTAAACTGTCCCTCTCACCACCGAGAGTGAAAGAGATAGCAATAATTCGAACTATTATCCTCTCCGCCCATTGTTATTGCAGGTAAAAGAGTTGCAACCCATTATCCTCAAAAACAGATCGTGTAAAATTAATGAAACTTAAAACTAAAAAAATAACAAATGTTTAAATCTTAGCTTTCTTTCAGTCATTTTTGGTTAGTTAACAAACTACGAGTAATTAACTTTGGGAATGATAAAATAGCTTCTTTTAATAATTTTCCACCTCACTGTTTTTAAAGGCCGATTTTAGCCAAAGTAATAATTCACAGAACGTAATTTTTTCACTTTAGGCCAACATTTTTATAACTTTCATCAAAGTTACGTTGCAAAAAAAAATCTCAGTCTTCTACCTTTTTTAGAAATTTTATAAGTTGCTCCGGTCAAAAATTAAAAAAATCATAACTGAAATTCGCGGAACCTACATGGGGGTGATTCGGATACCCCACGATACGAGGGACCAAAATATATTTTTTGGACGTCAATGTGTAATAAAAAATAAAACAACTGTATGAATCCAACTATTTCTAATCACTCAGTCTTTAACAAAATACAAATTAATATATTCATTATCACATTCTCATTTCTAAACTATTAGCATTATCTGGTTTCTAATTTTTATTGAACATGGTTTATGTACTCATATAGAGGAAGAAACCATCACATTCTTGTGCTTAATTCTATATACATAATTGTTATTCCACATTTATTTTTTGATCTTATAATATAATCACCGTGCAATGATAAATAACGATTTGACAATGACTATTAAATTAATATATTTATCACATTTTCATTTCTTAATTAATTACTAATTTATTTTTATATACTCGTATTTGATTACATTTGTGCTAAAGTTATATGCATAATTGATATTTCTCATACAATTTTGGTAAGTTACTTTCCAACTGGAAGCTCTGTTAATTTGTAGAAAGGTGAAGGGAGGAGTGACAACGTTTGATACAATACAATATTGTATTAGTTTCATGAGTGAGCATGGTGACCGGTTTACCTCAGGCGATACTTATTCCCACCCGAATAAAAAGAACTACAAACATCTACACATCTTTCGACTACTTACTTATTGAGGAATATTATGTTATCCTTGGCATGATATATTTCTAAATTTAAATCACTAAATATCTATTTATGCATCTTATATGTAAGAACTACGCCAACAACAACGAGTACGATCGCAGAAGCTTTGAGCAGCAGGTTACGGATGACTAGGTCTTGGCCACCAACGGAATTGACGATCAAGTTGTTCATGAGAAACACTTGATTGCCCTCCTCTATGAACGCTTGTTGTTCTTCCACGGTCATTTTCTCTGCTATCTTGTTCATGGCCTCGCGGAAGTCACTCTTGAGTTGACCAATGTCTGTGCCGCTGAAGTCTGTTACTTTATCTATATAAACTTCTTCAGTTTTATTTTCTGGAAAAATTTTATCACACAGTAAACAAAATTGTCAACCAATTATATTCATATGTGTAGCGCGATATATGCCCGAATTACACTTCCGAGCTAAGCTAATCTAACCTGTATGATTGTAATGCATACCCAATTTTAGTCATATAATTGAAACTTCAACAAAAATTCATACTTGTGTTCATGCGTACTATATACCTAAGCCAATCGAGCTAAGCCAACTAGGGAAATACCTACCCCTCACAGAAAACCACAGCTAAATAACCTCTCGATGGATAGTTGTTGCGTAAGTAATAAGTAGTAAGCTCCTAAGGAGTCGCCTTGTTAGCAGCAGGGATAGCAACGCGCTATTGATACCTCCCGTATCGCAAGCATTTATATAATAGGCTATGGCAAAAACTTTACATCGGATCAATCGCATGCTTATACGCCTCCCTGAATAAATAAAATCGGTCTCCATACTACTGTGGAATAATCGCCGAAAAAACAAGTTTCTTGTATGGGAAACCCTGTAATTTTCAACTTTTTTATCTTAATTATTTTTTATACTGGCCATAATACACTCTGTAAAATTTCAACTCTAATAGTTTCTACCCATTTCGATTGAAAAGATACAGCCATTTGACAAACAGACAGTAAAGCATTAGTAATAGGGTACTGTTTGTACACTTTGAGTATGAAACCCAAAATACTATTTATTTTTATACATTGTTGGAAGGCATAAAAGCATACCTGATGTAAAGCGATTAGCGTAGCCTATGAACGCTTGTAATACATTAAGTATCACTCGCGCGATGCCTCCTCTGCTGCTAACACAGCAACTCCTTAGGAGTTTACTGGTGACCTCACACGCAGGAACACAACCCTCTAGGGAGTTCCCTCTTGTTATTTGGCTGCGGTTTTCTGTGAGGTGGAAGCACTTCCCCAGGCGGGGTACTTTAATGCGCCCTACATTACTTAAAAACATCCAGACCAAAACAAATAGACATGTTCATGCACACAAATGTTCGTCCTGTGAAGTGAATCGAACTCACGAGAAGTGATGTCAAAGTCACGTCATTCACGACTGCGCTACCGAGCTCGTCAAATACTATGCTTCGCTAGCTAACCAATAAACTTAATATAAGCTATGTGAGTTATGTCGCCCACCCCATAGTGACAATCTTAAACAAATATATGAATAATGAAATAATAACCATACAATGCAGGCAAATACTGCATCTTAACATAATGCTGTCTCATATGCGCAATCATGTATCAGTGTAATTATTTCACGAAGAAAAATAAATTCTTAGCCAATTAAGGAACACTCCTTAGTTTATAGTGTACACTCAGATGTTTGTTCCCTTGCGTGATTTAAGCTAAGATAGTGTCAATTTTCTTTAAATTCGAGGTATAGTTAGTAGAAAAACAATTTAAATATAATTAAATATTTCCAGACGAATTGCACTCAAAGTAAATCTTACTACTACTTAATACATAAACATTTTTAATACTACTTTATTAATTTCTTAAAGCAAGACAAATCAAACCAGTTTATGAGCATAAATGTATGTCTGGCTCAAGAGTCGAACCTGAAGACCTTGATATCAAAAAGCTATTGCTAACCATTGGAAAGTCGTCAAATGATTAACTAAATATTCTTAATTTTTTTACTGTGCAGCTTAGGATATTAGGCGCAACGATTTATAGCGACTCTCAAAGAGGTTAACAATATTACTGCAAGTTACAATCCTCTAGTGTTTTGTTGTGGTCCTGGGAGTAGATTTCTAGAAAAGTACAAGAGAATGAATATAAGAGAACGAATCACGTGACTGAAAATCGCAAAGTCTATCGACTACGAAAACATTTCTCTCTATATAAATGAAAATATATCGAAAAGACACTAAGACAATTTTAGTAACACGCTACATTTCCCCACCCAATGTATTTTCAGTTTGTCATACTATTTACAAATCACCCTATATACTAATCAGAGGGAAATTTAGTAGTTAATATGTTATTACCCAACTTACATATGAATATCAGTAAAGTAACTGTAGTATGGGCAAATTACAAGTTTTGTTTAGTTTCATCATTCATTCAATCATCATATTTAGTCATACATTAGATAGAGATTGGGAGGGCAGAGCATTTCTACTTACGTTCGCCAAACATCTTCCTCTTTTTAGCCAGTATTTGACCTCCACTCAAGAGACCTAAGTACAAATGGTACACATACGCCATCAGCATTTTTGGACTCTCTTTCTCCAGCGCCTGCAGATGTTCCAGGTAATTCTCCAGTGCCGGGGCCTTTGGAAGAGACTGCCAATTGTCACCTAAATAATGACGAAGATCATCTTCAAATGCTTTCTTCCTGGAAGTAATATAAAAAGCATTTTATTAGCTACAGGGACTTTTTGCTTACACTCTTAAGGGTATGGTTGCTGTGAAACTACTTTCCATTTTTTCCTTTACCATAAAGTGCGTGATGTGGTAAAAAAAAACCGAGAAGTTGGTAAATGAACAGCGTCAACACACAACAAAAGCGTGAAGTCTTTCACCACAGTGCGGCTGATGCTGTTTATTGGCGCGGCGGGCGGCAGGGCACCGGCCGCCTCTGCTGCAGCAGCCGGGTGCACCCTGGTCTCCTTCTGCAACACGATCACTGCAGCAGGGACTTTACACAAGCTGGTGGTTCAGCCTCCCGGGGAGGAGATTAAATATTCCCCAGGCTCGGGAACCCTAGTAACCTGCGGGCGGCCAGTGACCTGACCGCCGCGCCCACACTGCCAGTCGCGGTTAGATATCGGACGGTACCCCCCAGTTATATGGCAACCTTACTCACGCACAGGAATACAATAATCCTTCTGGAGTTTTGTTATTTAGCTTGCGGTCTGTAAAGTGGAGGTGCTTCCCCAGATGGATATTTAAAGTAGACATGCATAACAGAAAAAAAGTCTGTGGGAGTGGAGCACAGCATGGCCTCATGCTTCTTCTACCTCTCATATGTAATAATGTCATGTATCACAATTAAACAGGCATAGATCATAAGATTTGTGGCAAGACAGTTATGCAGCCGTTTCTGCCTGCGAGAAAAAAAGATGGGGAATACTTATCGCTTGATTTAAAACAAAACTCAGTAAAGGCCAGATTATTTACCATTTTCATCTTATCTCGTTGGATCCTCCTTAGACCAAGACACAGAAAACTGTAAATGAGGTTTTTTATTTATACAATATCGAGAGGCAGACGGCCCACCTGGTGTAAAGTGGATATCAAAGCCTAGGAATGCTTGCAATGGCCGAAGTATTGATGCCACATCTACTGCTAACACTGCAAGTCCTTAGTAGGTTACTGGTGTGAACTCACTCATTCACAGGAACACAACAAACCTCCAGGGTGTTTTAATTGTTTAATACAATAAATTATTAAAATACTAATTAGATCATTTTATCGCCCTGCATCATTAAAATATTTCGGAATCAAACAAGAGAGATACCACATGTAGATTGTTCATTTTAGAATACTTACCTATGAATTATTTTGTGGGTGAATAGACTGTTATAATCCTCCATTTTAAGCCTGTCCTTTGCGTCTTCTAAGTATGCGAAGATGTGGTAGAAAACAAACAACCCGCCTCCCCACACCTGTTCATCTCTTAAAGCTGGAATAGATTTTAATTTAATCAAATATTAGATGAATAAGGCAAATAGTCTTGAGGGCATTGATATGCATTCCAATCTAAAGATTCTGCAGTTAACTCGAGTTTTCTCATATTTATCCCATTTTTAAAACTTCAGCTGACCAACCCCACCTGCACATAGAATCAACTAGGAAACAAGTGTCTAGGCAAAAGAGAGAGCTTCTCAATACTTATTAAGCAGCCCAATTGATCAACTTCCACATTGCATAAGTCATTCCACAATCATACATTCTTCACAACAAAGACCTCATTTGCTGTGATCCCTCACTTAGTTACTATGCGATTTTAGTGAATGAACTCCAGCTAAGTTCAGTTCCAAAGTCAGCTAGAGGAAGAATAGAGTGCAAAAGTACTTCAGCTCGAGATAAAGACTATTCCTGTATAATGTATACCTAAATAAATATAAAAAAGATAAATACCAGCTGGCGCCTTTTGATTTGGTGCAAAGATGAACTATATAAGAAATGTTGATATTCTAAGCTCACACACAATATTGAGTGCGTAAGTATAAGTAGAGATTTCTCCCTTTGTGCATTCTACTGTGTACGTATGTGAGTGATAAAGGTTCAGTTTTATAATGTCTTCTTCTTCTTAACATTATCCCAGATTGACGTGGTCCACTACCTATGCATAAGGATTTGGTGAACATACTGATTTATACATAGTGCGACTGCCATCTGACCACTGCAACGGTATTCGTTAGGAGTTTTGTAATAGGTACGAACGACGACAGATCTCCTCGTAAAATAATGCCAACTGCATTGTTCTACGAGGTGGTTCATATAATTCAAGACATATGAAAGTACCTACATATGGTCAAATATTTCTAACCGAACAGCCCATGTAGCTTACAAGATTGATGATAAATATGTAATGTAAATAATTACCTATAAGTACAGGCATCCATAGTAGTACAAATTATCACTTAGATTACTTAATTCTGTATATGTAATTGAAATCGTTACATGAATGTATAAATTGTATAATAAATTCAAGACCAGCTAATATATATAAATAATACACTACAAAATAACAAATATAGATTTTGATATTTTTTTAAAGAATTGTTAAATTTTTATTATTTATTTATTCCTTTGAAACCGACTCCGTTCCTTCATTGTTCCAAATCAACAAATTACATGTGTCACTCCTGATAGGTGCATTCGGGGCCTCATTCACCACAGTTCCTGGAATAGAAACGTGGCAAACGAAACCATAGTGCGGCTCTTGGCACCTTTTTAAAGAGCATTTTGTATTGGAAGGGTTCATCCTTATACATCGATGCTTACGACACATATATGGAGTAACAGTACCACCAGGTTTGAACCGGTTAACTGCATATGTAAGCTTCTCTCTGTACCAAATAAATAATGAATACTGAAGATAATCTGTTGATTTCTTAATTACTGCCAAATAATGTACGTACAAACATCTTCTCGCAAAGTTCCTTGCGGGGAGAGGAGAAAACCAAGCACCATAACAGTCAAGTCTTTACACAACTTACTCGCTTCTTCAACATTCATAGCTATTTTCATGCATGCTCATTGGTTCCTAAGGCTCCTGACATCACGACCAATTTGGTCATGATAGGTGAATCATGGCTCAGCTCCTGAATAAATAATATCTTATACTAAATAAAACATTCTATATTTCAGAAATACTTACAAATAGCAAATTTAGCATTAACCAAAGCATCACTGACGGAGTGGATCTTTCGTGTAGCTTTTCTCATACGAGTTGTAAATAAATCTAAATTACCAGACATTTTCAAGCTCTTTCAGTTAATAACGTTTCGGTCTTACTTGGAGGATAGAAGTGTTTTATTTTTTAGTTACCCGAGTATTTGCATATGAGTGCATTAATATAACGTAGTATATCTGTAACTATTAGCTATGTGGCTACTCAAATAAAATGTACGTAAGTAACAAAATAAATAGAAACGACAATGAAACACTGCAATGAAGAGGTGAAATGTAGGGTTCCTGTACTTTCTATCTACCTACGGGTATAGTTAGTTATACTCGAGTTATACTAGAACTCTATGACCAACGGGTTTTGACCGTTTTGACATTGACATAGCTCTTTGGTTCTTTTTATCCCAGAGGGGAAAGGCAAAGTGATCTAGCCCATACAGCAAAGTCTTCAGTTTAGAACAGGGACATGTTACTAATGGACCAGCCTAGTAGGATCATTCCCCTCTGTCATGGTACAAGATATTGTGATCTATTGCGCGCATAAATAATTCGTGCGTAATCGATTCTCTAACAGTCTTGTAATCGTTATCGCTCAGGTAACATCATAAAGTGTTACACTAAAAATACCAAACTGTGCAGTTATGTCATGCAAAAAAAGGTCGAACACTTCTAGTTTGCAAAAATATTGAGTTACCTTTCACATGCATGTATTATTTTATTTCCTTTCATATAAAAAAATTAAAATGGTGTGATAACGATTAATACGTGAGAAATCAATGCAGTAATCGAGTACTGATGCAAACGAATCACATTCCGCGACTTTGGTCGCATATCTCCTATCCCAAATTAGCGTAAATTATACACACTGCAAAACAAAACAGTCCTTCGTGCTGTATAATACGAGTTCATTTAGCTAAAGACAAAAAAAAGTGTATAAGACGTTTCGTAATTTTGAATCTACCAGCTTCGATTTACGAAGAAGTTCAGCTATTCCACAACAGATGGCAGGCAGCGATAAGAAAATAACTTTGAACTGTAGATGCCTCGAAATAAGGTTGACATTTCCTTAAAACATTATTTTCGTTTGTATGTAGTAGTTACCTCGTCCCCCGTCAAAAATGGCAGAATTATTTACTAACAGAATCACGCCTATGGCGAGTCCTTTAGTAACATGTCTCTGGTTTAGAACCATTTGAAAATCTTAATTCTATGTTCCAGCTTCAGGAACTGTGCTGAAAAATACTTGGGAAGGGTACCTCGAACCAATCAACCCAGTTCTAACCCAGCCACACGTAAAACGAGTGATTTTTAAAAGCTTT
Source organism: Pyralis farinalis (assembly GCA_947507595.1). NCBI lineage: Eukaryota > Metazoa > Arthropoda > Insecta > Lepidoptera > Pyralidae > Pyralis > Pyralis farinalis. Next base: position 31,828,969 of record OX382260.1, on the reverse strand, counting down.
TCTTGATGAACTTATTCACGTGTTCCAAAAAGTGCATAAACGTGTTGTATTTGAGTTTTTTCATTACTGTATATTTTCACTAGCACTTATGTTAGAAAAGAAAGTTTCGAAATTGTCACATAAAACTAATTTTATACTGAATTGTAAGATGTTCAAGTGTTACAACAATGTCACTCGTTAAAAGCACGAGAAGAACCTGGTTTTAACATAGGAATCTACAGTGTTACCATCACCTGTTATACGTTTCGACAAACTACAATACTTACCATTCCATCCAGTACATTGTGATCGCTTATGCATAGTTAAGCAGTTACATTAAAAAAATACTATTTATCTCGAGTCAGTGTTTGAAAAAATTATAAAGTTGCTTAATACACCAACATTAACCATCGTTTTAAGGGTTGATGATAAAATTTTAGGAAGGTATATAATGTATATATATCTAGTGGGGTCATAAGGTCGTATGTCAAAACCTTATTATTTCAATTTTGGAATATTGGCCAGAAATATATTGCCAAATTTTAAAAATATTACGTTCGCGCTTGCCGAAAATAAAAAATAAATTAATTTTCATTAATTTGAAATATGGAGTGGTCGAAGAAGGAAGATAGGTCGCCGTTATCGCGTTGCACCGCGGCACCGCTGTGGTTACGCGCCAAAAGAGATTTTCAACATTATACAAAAATTGAAAATGACTCTACGGTTTATTTATCGCACTATCAAACGATATACTAAAGATTTAAGTTTCGAAGATCGAAAGAGGAGCGGCCGACCACGAACAGTTAGGACACCAGCGGTCATCAAAGCAGTGAAGGCGCGAATCCAAAGAAATCCCGTGCGTAAACAAAAAATCTTAGGTCTTCAGATGGGATTAAGCAGAACCACAGTCAAAAGAGTGTTAAATGAAGACCTGGGACTACAAGCTTATCGTAAAAAACCGACATTTTTGAACTCGCATTTGAAAAAAAAATAGGATTCTAATGAATATGGAGTTACAATATGGTTTTATCAAGTCTAAGTGTAAATAATATGGGGGGATACGAGGCAAAAGGTGTTATATACTTAGTCTGGCCATAAATACTGTTACAGTTAAAAATAAACAAAATATTACATTTGAATTTGGAATTTGTCATTTTTATATGATTGTTCATTGAGTGTTCTCATTTTAGCGCCATTGTACAATTGTACAATATTTTGCGATATTAAAATGGAGTGGGGTGATAAAGAAAATCGAATCGCTGTGATTGCATTACACAAAGTAGGTATGGAGCCAAATGCAATTTTTAAAACTCTCCATAGGTACGCTTGGTATTAGTAAAATGTTTGTGTACCAGGCTGTTAATAGGCATAGACGTAATAAAAAAAAAAATATTACGTCTTTTTTTATTACGTCTATGTTAATAGGTACAATGAGACCTCCTCTGTTTGTAACAGAAAATGATCTGGCCGTCCACGTAGTATTTGTACGAAAAAGGTGGCCAAAGCAGTAAGGGAAAGAATTTGAAGAAATCCTGTCCGAAAACAGAAGATTTTATCTCGGGAGATGAAGATAGCACCTAGAACCATGTCGCGTATTTTAAAAGATGACTTAGGACTTGCAGCGGTTATGATGACTCATGGTGATATGTTGTCAGAAGACGACATATCACCGTGAGTCATAACCGCCGAGTAATTACGACTTCCTCCTTTTTTATTTTTTATAAACGACCAAAACAGTTTGGGATGTATAGCAATTTCATCCTCTACTCTTTTTACATACATCTTATAACAGTCTGAAGATAGCCTGTTACAATTCTTTGTTAATGATTTTAAGTAAATTTTGTCCAATGGGTTCTTGTATAATTTGTATTTTTTACGCAAGTTATTTTTCTCTTTTAATAGCTTTTTTAAATTATTGTTAAACCAGGGTGGTACTCTGTGTGATTTCTGTATTTTAACAGGAACATATTTCTCGATCGTTTCGTTTATGTGTATATAAAAAACGGAAACCATATCGTTAACGTCTTTACAGTTACTGAACGCGTTCTCCCAGTCTATTTTATTTAAGTGATTACGGATATCATCGTAATTTGCTAGATAAAAATTGATTTTTTTTACATTTACATTTTGTCGTAAAGTTTTTACCGAGTTATCCGAAAATTTTATGAAAAGAGGGGGATGGAAAGGGTCTACATGGGTAAGGATATCTCTAGCTTCAGAAATTTTACAGTCTACGCCGTTTACAAAAACAAGATCGAGAATTTTACCATTTTTGTTAGATATGTTGCAGATTATTAAATAACGCGAAGTCTATTAACATTTTACCGATAGGTGTAATGTCATAAGTCTTCAATGAGTCAGTAACCAGCTTCCAGTCAACATATCCTATGTTGAAATCACCCAAAATACACAAATTTGTTGTGCAATGTTCAAGAGCTCTATTACGATTATTTAAAAACTCTGTTAGGGTAGACATATCGACGGGCGGTCTAAGGTAAGCAGCACACAGAGTGAGCCTAAAGACAGCTTTATTATAACGTATACCTAGTGCAATCCAGAGGTCCTCGCCATCAGATTCCCATGTTTTAATTCTATGACATTCGTATTTTCTTAAAACTGCTATAATAACACCATCACCATCTTTTTTATAATGATATTTAGTCGTCTCTCGGTCTCTTCTAAAAACTATGTACCTATTGTCAAAGAGCTCGTTGTCATGCACATAACTAAATAACCACGATTCTGTAATTATGATGATGTCAAAGGAGTTACAGCATACATTAGTATAAAAATCATGGGTTTTACTTTTAAGACCTCTGGCATTTTGGTAATACATATTTAAGTTTAAGTCAAACATTTTGAGGTAGGAGTGATAATATATATGAAGATATTTGAAAAACAAAACTAAAATTTATACCTATTCAACATTTTTAGGGCCACAAAGCTTGCTAAGATCACTAATCTCCCTAATTAACCTGTAAGGTGCCGAGTCACTTTGGCGCGTATAAAGTCCATTTCTAACCCACACATATTTAAAACCACATTGGCGTGCTTTCAGTCTTGCTGCTGCGTGTAACGCTCTGTTATTACCAGACAGGTGCTCCATGACGTAGACTGGCTTACTTTCACCCCCGATGACAAGGTGACCGGTGTGGAGTTTGTCGTGAGGCGAAGTTTTGTTGTGAATTATAACAGCAGCCAACAACTCGTCTCGCAGTCTTGGGGTAGATAATTGCACGACAATGGATCGGGGGCGCGGGTTTGTAGAGTTGCTTTTTGCCACCCGTGTCACATGTGTAATATGGTTCTCCACCACTTCACATTTTACAGTTCGGCTCAATTGCGATATTAAGGACAACAGATTCTCCTGCTTATTCTCAGGAACGCCTTGGATTTCGATATTACTGTTGCGTGCATGTTCAAAATTATTTAGACGTTGAGAAAGGCTACTGACCGTTGAGCGTAATTCAGAATTTTCGTCCTTTAATTTTTTTATCTCTCCTTTCGATGTTTTCAATTCGCCGATGAAGTCTTCGTATTGGTTATTGATGAAGTTAACTGACTGTTTTAATTCCTTAATTTCGTTCTTTAGTGTATTAAACTGGGAGCTGAATGCATTTTTAAGGGACTTACTGAACTCCGGAATAAGCTCCTTTAATTCAGATTTTATTATTTCCCGGATGTCATTTTGTGTAAGAGGCTTTTCAATGTTCGACTCGGGAGAAGAAGATGGAGCGAACCTTTTTTTAGATCTCTTAACTACATGCGTGCTCTGTGGACCTGCCCGTACCGGAGTATTGTCATCTCTTGGATACTTCGGTTTCAGTGATTCGCAGAGAGGGCATACCCACCTCGCAGCCAAATCAACAGCACCCACAAGGCAGTCTGGGTGATACCTTTTTTTACAGTATATGCAGATGATTGCCTCATCGTTTTCTGTATATACATCACAACATCCCCACTCAGACTCGATATCCAACATCTCAACGTTGTTGCTATTGCCGCACCTCACACGAGTCGCGTGCAAATACTGCTATGACCGTAGAACGCACAGCAATCTCGGTCAACACAGGTGAGGTACAGCTCACGCCAGTTTCCGGCACCCTCCAACTTATGTTTGTTTGAAGAAATAACAATGTTACCGTAGTCCAGTTTAAGATCGCCGTTGCCGCTGTCCTCGCTTAGTGCGTATCACTATGTTGACCCAGGTCAGGGGTTTTGTTGTCGAGATTGTCGGTAGATTTTTATTTCATTGCACTATTATCTGGTCCAAATTTCACTTTACGAGCACAATTTTGGATAGATTCTTGATCAAACTTAATCTTTAATTTTCAAAATTCACTTATTTAACGTATTTTACAATTTTCAACTGTGAACTTTAAAAAAAAACAGTGTTAATAAATTAATTCCGAAGAGCAAAACAAAATGCGTCCAGCGCGTATAGTTTGCCCTGTTATCCTTTCTTAAAGAATTTCTTAAAGAATTCCATGGAAAATCTAATCTTGATCTGACCTGTAGGGGGAATTCCCCCAGATCAAGATCAGGATCAGTGCCTCGGAAAGCCATCACATTCGAAACGCAAATTTTCACGCTGTTTCCATATAAGTATAAAGACTTTTCAATTCCGATTCGAATATAATGTTTCGAGGCAATATGAATACGCCTACTGATAAAACAATTGTAAATGCAAATGATATAATTTATTTTCTACATATAATGAATCACTATAATTTGAAATCGAATCACCGTCGCTGCTCTTTCAAAGTTGGGAACACTTCGCTCGATTCATCTAGCTCTTTGACCTTGGTTTCTAATAAAAAAAATCGTAACCTCACACACCGGATGTTGCTTATTGCTTTGCCGTAAAATTAAATTATTTTGTGTTTTATGTTCATCTTATTGGTATTTATATAGCGATTTTTCTCAAGCTTTGTTAAAATTAATAGACTGCGTCGAGATTGAGTTAGAATGGGTGATAACAAGAAAGTTAAGGTAATAAAATTATACATGTAATTTATTGTTTCCTTAGGCAAACTAATATAATATTACTAAAGTATTAACTTGAGTAGTATTAATGTACTCTTTAACTCTAAATTATTTAAAGTGCCTAGGTATTGTTTAAATTCTATTAAAAGTTTTTCGTATCGTTTCGGGTTTGTGAGTACATCAACGATTTTGTTTACTATTTGATAAGTGTTATCAATTTGACATTTGTAATGTAATGATTATCTAACCTTAAATTTCATTGTAAGTTATGTTAAAATAATAATTACGGATATTAAAAGATAAACAATGGCTTACGACTTGAAAAAGGAAGAAGAAGTTAAAGAGTATATAGAGAACCTTGGTATTGAATATCGTTTCGGTTGCTACAAAGAGAAAAAACCAGAAGTTTGCCATCTACTTGGTGATTACTTGGAGGCGATCAAAAAAGACTTCGACAAAGCGGGAAAGGTGTATAAAAGTACATGTTTAGATTACAATTTTGGAAAATCGTGTTTAAAATATGGGAATTACGCTCTATTGGGTCGAGGAAAAGATAAAGGCGACCCTGTTGAAGCACTAACCTATTTCGAGAAAGGATGTGAGTTGAACGAACCTGGGGCCTGTCTTCACGCCGGAATGCTGCTTACGGCTACGGGACCTGGAGTTAATATTAAACGTGATGTACCAAAAGGTAAGATTTACGATATTTAGAGCTTATTTTACTTATTTATGATTTAAAATGTAAATTTGTAAATAAAAATATAAAAATAGATAAAAATTTTGCATGTAGCTTTTTGGTTAACAATTTTCTGATCTCACCATCGTCTCTATATGATATTGTTTGCTTCAGATCATTAGGGCTTTTAGTTCTTTGATGACCCTGCTATACATCCTTTGCTTGGATGTCCATTGATATACTATTGTCAAAAAAATATTTGTCAAGTCCCTTGTAAGGAATAGTTGGGAACCATCATCACCTACACGTGGTGCAACCTGTTAACACGTCAAGACCCGCGTGGCTTGACCAAGCCATGTGCGTTACGGCAAACAGTACATAACAGGCCCCAATGGGTTAATTAACAAACGAGACTCTGGTGAAATAGGGGTGTTCCAAAGCAGAAGGTCACGGCCATATAATTCCTTCAGGTTTGTTATGTTTCTATGAGTCCTTGGAGTTACCAGTAAGCTCCTAAGTACTTTGCTATGGTTTAACAGCGCAAGTAGCAATGCGAGAGCAATACTCTAAGGATTTATAAGCTATGGTGATCACTTTAAGCATAGAGTCCACCTGATGTAAAATAGTTACCATAGCCTATGAGCCCTTGACAGTATTGGTCGCATGATGCCACTACTCCTGCTGTTACCACAGCAACTCCTCAGGAGCTTGCTTGTAACGCAACAACCAGTGGAGTTATTATTCGGCCACATTTTTCTGTGAGCTGGAGGTACTTCAACATTTTGCTTACTTTGATCCGCCTTACTCTTTTTAGTGTTTCTGCCCCATTTTAGTCTTGGATTAATATAATAGCTGTCCTGTATCTTTAGAAATAATGGTACCAATTCATTTGTGATGATTGATTGAAGTTATAGATAGATAGAGCTTTTCTTGGGTCTTCCATCGTTATATTTGTTTTGTTATGCGTCCTGGAAAAAAACATTCTTTGCACATACCTAAGCCAACAAAATTAGCCCCTTCTCTTCTTAACACTCATCTCTAGTTATTGCTTTACAGGTTACAATTACTTAAAGAAAAGTTGCGACCAAAAAGATGACATGGCATGTCACTATCTCTCTGGAATGTATCTAGCTGGTGTACCGAAGAATCCTAACGAGTTCAACCCACACAACCCAGAGAAGAATAAAAATATTGAATATTTAATAAAGTCTGATTTGAAACAAGCGTTCCAATTTGCAATGAAAGGATGCGAGTATGGTAATATGTATGCTTGTGCTAATGTTAGCATGATGTATAAAAAAGGAGATGGAGTTGAAAAGAATATTGAAGAATCCAAGAGATATTTCCAAATAGCCCAGAATTTACAGAAAGCACATGAAACAGCAAAAGAAATTCAGTTCCAACAAGGTTCACAGAAGTGATTTAGAAGCATTTGATTATTAATATTAGGATGGTATTGCTTTTGTAGACTTTCTCAGCTAGATTTATAGCAATATTGTTATTAATTAAAAAAGTATTGTTTAAAATTGAATTTTTATTTTAAACGTCTCAATCAAAACTGGCTAAACTGACTACACTAATATTGTTCCGTTGCTCTTCGAGCTTGACTGTGACGACGTTCACTGTCAGTGGTTTAAATATAGTTTGAGGTATATTGAAATTTCCGAATCATGACTAGTTTTTGAGATAAATCCCATAAGAGAACAGCAAAGAAATATGAAAATTTTTAATTAAAATAACCTACTATTTCTTTAATCATTTTCAAGGTAAAATAATAATAAATATTCATAAGTACCTACTTAATGAGTTACAAATAATGGCACACCGTACAGAGCTGCATATTTTTCATATATAAAAAAACCATTCAAAAATACTTTGAGCGTATTCCATATTATGTATTAAAGTTATAATTGTCACTATTTAAGATCAACAACGCACCACGCTACACGTACATGACCACGCACTTCATGAGACAGTCACAGTATTCAGACATGTGATGTGTCACAGTCCTCAGTCAACGTAACGATTTTTTTGATTATTTAGCTATCAAGTGGATACATTTTGGATGTAAACTATAGATATGTAGCTATAACACCAAACAGTATCACTCTATTTTGTTGTCATGGGTTTCTGAATTGGCTTCGAAATACTCGTACTATAATGGATACAAAAGCCTTTGGAGATACCACACAACGGACCACTAGGTACTTCGTGGTAAGCCGGTTTGTCGGCCTTTTGAGAAGTGGAGGCACTGGCGAGTGCGTATCCCTTTCGGAGATCATGACAGGATAAGATGAATGTGTAAGGAGCATGTATCTGCTTGTAGTAAACGAAGGACTTGAGAAAGCAATCCTTTCCGACTCAGATGTGGATGATTGTTGATAAATTCTGAAAGAATGTATGGCGAATAGCGCAAAAGAAGCTGTGGATGCTTAAAGAGACATAAAACGTTGAAAGGAGATGCCTGGTGGGACGCGGAAGTAGAATCCTCCGTAGCAAGAAAGAGGAAACCGTGGCTGTATTATATATCATCTTTGCTCTAACTGAAAGTATGAGAGAAGACATATGGACCGTCGATGCAAGAATGAAACCAAAGGCTTCATGAAGGAGAAGCATGACAGATTAATGAATAATGAGTAAGAGAGGCTGACAAAAAACTCCGAGGCTAAAACCAAACTTTTTGGTAGAGAGGTAAAGAAGTCTCGGGGTAGTTCGTCAGCATGCAGAATTGACAAGATGAAGACTAAAGCTCAGAGAGTATTAGAACGATGCAATAAATATTTTGGGGAAATGTATGAATATGCCTTGGACGTGGACGCTAAGTAGTCTGATGCTTACTCCATGTTGTCGGCGGTCGATGAATCGAATGGTCGATAGAATCTTGAAATCAGTGGGAACTGAGATAATCAAACTAGGGGGCATTAACGTTCGGGACGACTACTGCAATTTACGCTGAAGAACTGGAAGGGTCCCAATGGACTGGAGACGCGCAGTCATCGTATCCTTGTATAAAGGTAAGGGGTCATGCATGGACCGCGCCATCAGTTTGATCAGCTAAGCAGCAAAAGTAAATAGAAAGATAATATAAAGAAGAATGAAGAGTGAAATGCGATGAAATGGCGTATTTGATGGGCCTTAAAATCTATGAACATTTGTATTAGGCGATATACAGACTGTCCTACTCTTTTTATGATAATGTGTAGCAGTTACTGTTAGTTATGAAATGCTTGCAGTACAAGATGCTTCGCACGTCCGGTGCTAACGGAACAATTCCTTATGAACTTACTGGTTAACTTACTCTCTCACAACAACACAGAAGTGAATTGTTATTTGGCTGCGGTTTTCTTACCCTACCTCCCTTTTGCCAGAGAGAGACAGTTCATTAGTTGGCAGGATGCACAACGTGCAGATGAGCTTTACGTTGCTGATGAGAGAATATAATCTTATTAATCATATCAAGACTAGCTCTTATCCTGTATTAGATAGAACTAAGAAATTATAACTAACTGTATATTATATCTACGAGCCCTGTGTACGAGTGGCAAATGATACCTTAACATCAGGGGTCACAAATTGTATTGCCACACAAGACAAACATTGGTTGGCTGTTTTCTATTTATTTTAGGTAAATAAGGGACACGCTTTTATACTAGATAGTGCTGTATATTTAGTTTTGAAAATATAAACAACCTAACGGAATCATTCCGTCACATTGGATAGTAACGTTAACTTTTTGGCAAATTCAATTTTATGGGATCTCTTCCCATCCAGCGAGTTGTACGTATGACACAAAAGCCTTAGCACGCATATGTGAACACATGTAATGCAATTGTTTATTTAGGCAACTACCTATTTTTTTTATACTACGTCGGGAGGCGTTCAAGCATACAGCCCACCTGATGTAAAGCGGTTACCGTCTATAAACGCTTGCAATACATACATATTACTAGTGCGATGTCACCTCTGCTGCTAACACAGCAACGCCTTTGGAGCTTACTAGAGACCTCACTCATACACGTTCCTGCGTACAACAACCCTTTAGGGAGTTGTTATTTGGCAGCGGTTTTTCTTTCAGGTGTAGGTACGTCCCCTCTATCTCTCTCCGTCTACCTCTCTTAAAAACACCCAGATCAAGACAAAGATATATGTTTATGCACACAAATGTTTGTCCTGTATGGGAATCGAACCCACGAGCGTTGGTGTCAAAGTTGCGTAACAGCGCGTTTCACCACTGCGCCACCGAGCTCGTCAGTCCTAGTCTTTTCAATCGTAAACCTTACCAATCGTATGAAGAGAACAGTTTTAATGTTTTTCATTCGAGAGGTAGTTATAAGAAAATTCTAATTACTATCAGATCGGAATCATTGGCGGGTCCGGATTCGATGACCCCACACTGTTCGAGATCCAGGTGGAGCGAGAAGTGAACACGCCTTTCGGGAGACCCTCAGATGTCCTCATCGAGGGCAAGATTAAGGATGTCAACTGTGTGATACTGTCTAGGCACGGGAGGAAGCATCAGTATCAGCCAAGGTAGGTTTAGTAAAGGTGCAATGACTGAATTCAAAGAAATACTTACGACTTTTTTTACAACAGCTGTCCGCGGCCTATCCTATTTGGACATCTCCCTCCCATCGGAAATATTTATTTTTGAATTGTAAACATCTTTCTTGTACGTCTTTTGGGAGGCTGTTAATAATTTTTGGTAACATTCTCATACCATATTTATTGTTATGTGAAGGTACGACAAAAGTATCCATGTTTGGCAGTGGTCTTAGCTTATTGCTACGATGTTTCTTCTGTAGATGGCCCGTATTCGCAAATTCTTCTTTCAGTACTGATAACTTGATCATGCTTTTTGCACGGGAAGTACACCACAAAACCTAAATAGTTTGGAATATTCGTCACGATATTTTTCTTTAATGTTTTTAGGTACGATGTTTTTGAGTATCCTATTTTGTAGGTTGTATATATCGTTTAAATTAATTTTAGCCGACCTACTGAGACCATATCTTATTATCGACTCTGCGAGTGCTAAGTAAAGCATCCTAAGTGTATTATAGGGTAAACTGAGATCAATCTTAAGTCGACTAGTGATTTTAAAATACAATCACTAGTCGACTTAAGATTGATCTCAGCTTGTTGCACACATACTCCACATGCTGTCTCCAACTGAATTTGTCATCTATTAGTAATCCTATATACATATGCGTCTTTACAAATTCAATTTTTTCGCAGCTACACGCGTCGATTCCGTAGTGAAGGCAATTATGATTATGGGCTTTTATAACAGGTGCACATCGCAATTTATTATGCGGGGAATGTATATGCATAGCCTTTGTTTTATCCGCGTTCAATACCAATCCGACGTTATGCGACCACTTACAGACCATGTCAAAGTTGCGTTGCAGCTTACGCTCGGCGTAAAACAGATCTCTGTCAGTCTATCAAGTATACAAGTGTCATCTGCAAACTGGTACACTGAGTCCTCAATGGTGTTGCACATATCGTTGACGTATAACAGGTATTCCGTCGGTCCTGCGATCGATCCTTGTGCCGTACCCTTTGTCGTGGATATCCTTTCACTGTATGAGTTACCAAGTCTAACTGCGGTGTATCTATTCGTATGATAACTTTTGAACCATTCTAGGAGAGGACCCTGTATACCATTCTGCTCTAACTTCTTATAGAATATTATAATCAAGAGTGTCAAATGCTTTGCTGTAATCAATAAAAATTACCAATACATGCTGTTTATCGTTTAGATGACTGTTAATTTCATTTGTAAATTGACACAAAAGTTGTTCGGTACTTTTATTTCGCTGAAATCCAAATTGTTTATTATTTATTATGTCATTATTTTGCAAAAAAATTATTTATTTTATCACATAAGTACCGCTCAACTGTCTTGTCAATGGTCGGCAGTATAGTGAATAGTGATTGGCCTGTAATTGTTATAGTCGTTTTTAGCGCCTTTTTTATGAGTTGGACGAATAGTACCTATCTTTAGAGCGTTGGGATATTTGCAAGTACTTAGGGACGTATTTATTAAATGTTCGATTGCAGGACTGATTTCCGTACATATATTTTTTAGATCAGACGCGCGTATCCCATCATAACCAGGACTTTTATTTTTGTTTAATTTATTTATTATTGTTATAGTTTTATCACAATTTATTTTACCAATTCTCATAGTCAGTTGAGGGCTATTAGAATATGTTGTTTCGTCAAGAATTGGTTTATCGCCTGCTTGGGTTATTGATTCCACATTGTTCTGAAATTCCTTGGCAAAAATTTCTGCTAATTCCCTCTCTTTTCGTTTGAACGCGTTTAAAACAATGTCCTCAATAGATTTACTAATATTTCCACACAATTTATTTATAGCACTCCATATAAATTTAGTGTTATTAAAATTTTCTTTTATTTTATTTTTGTAATATCTATTTTTTACGTAATTCATATATTTATTCGTCCTATTTCTATATTTGTTGTATATTACTCTATTTTCCGAGTTGTTTTGGTTATTTTTCCATATTTTGTACAGCTCATTTCTTTTTTTACTCATATATTTCGCTTTACTATTTATCCATTCACATGATCCAGAATTTTGTGGCGTATTTATTGTAATCACTATTTTGCAATCATCATAAATTTGCTGGAATTTATTTATAATAAAATCTATAATTTGTTCCGGGCATTGGTACTCAAGCGCAGCATTCCAGTTAACGTTTTTAAGGCTTGATAACAAGCGATTGTTATCATAGATAGTTCGGGCACGTGCCTCCCCGGTCGACACAGCCGCAGGCAGCTCAAGCGCGCACCCAATTATGTAATGATCAGCTGGCGCCGCGCGGACCACGGCCGTATGCGCCGACGTGCATGTACACCGTACGAATATGTGATCTATACATGAACTGCATATAGAATTGCCTTTTTTTTCTATTCGCGTATACTGTGTTATACCACACATAAAACCCATTTCACTCATTTTGTCTAAATAAATGTTACAAATATTGTTCGATAATTTTAGATTTATATTTATGTCTCCAATTATTAGCATATTTGTATTATTATAATTATTGTTTACCAAGTCTTGTAATTCCCGCACAAAGAATGTTCTGTCCGTATCCGGTGGCCAATATACTGTACATATATTTATTAAATAATTCATCTGACTTTGTATGGTACCAGTTATTGTTTCAAAGTACTGTGTATGAACTGATTGTTGTACAAAATAATGTTTATTAAGGACATACAAGATGAGTGGGGGTATCCACTCCTCCTATTCTTTCTCAAGTTATAATACATCGTATAACCACAAATATTATACAAAGAAATACAGTTTACATGAATATTTACTTCCATTAATACAATGAGGTCGATATCACGCTTACTGGCATTAACTATGTAGGTATTCAAGATGTGAGAAATTTAAAATTAAAGATCGAATATTGACATGAAATATAGTTAAATATGTTTGCGAGGGTGTAAGTGAGTCCATGTACTCGTTCCAGGTTAAGTAGTTACTTTCATTAATTATCCTGTCGTAATCATAATCATCTTCAGCCATTATTGTAATTAAAATTAAATAACAACTACTTTAGGTTTGGGAAAGCAAAAAGTTACTTAAAAAGTTCATAACTTCAAAGGTAGGAAATACATTTGAAGTTATGAACTTTAAATTTATGGTCATTATTTTGAAATTATATAAATATTTGTTAAACAATTAAACCAATATTTATATAATATAAATAAAAAGTACTTTAGTCTTCCGAGATATTATATTTCTCTGACTACATAACTACCAAGGAGTTATTTTTGTAAAAGCTTCGGCGCGGATTTTCCTTTAAAGGTAAGAGTGACATTTCTTCCTGAGGATCTATTGACACCGCCCACCACAGCGCATACAGCTATGTTTATTAATAGCGGGGAATCTCCTTACAACCCTATATCCACACTAATATTCCTGAGTCTAATTTTAATTATTTTGCAGCGATGTGAATTACCGCGCCAACATCTGGGCCCTGAAGGAAGCTGGGTGCACACACGTCCTGGCCACGACCGCGACCGGCTCGCTGGTCGAGGAGTACAAGCCTGGCGATCTCGTAATACTGGATGACTTCATAGACAGGTACATAACGCTGCATAAAGTATCACACCTAAAAAGACAAAATAATGGGTGTGATATGGTAGAACTATAAAAATGAAATGTGTTTTTTACTAGTAGTTTTTGACTAACCTTGCTAAAAATCATACTTATATATCTAAACTTTACAGCAATGGAAAATATCGTCTTCATTACAAATCTTTCATACAAAAAAATCTTTTAGTGAATTTAGAATATTATAGTTTCGTATTTTTCTAACATGATCAGAATTCATTACTTTGCGTTTTATTGCTTATAACACGTCAATAGGAATCCTATTCCATCTAGTCCAATTGGCTTTAAATTCTTTTTTTTTGTGATTTAGTCATGTCCTATATAAAGTACTAAGTAAACATTTCCTTACAAACTATCCTCTAGGTATCTAGTCGAGAGCTCACTCTCAGAGTCTCCTGTCAAATCTTATTTTTAATGTTTGTTTAATGTACCAGGAGTATCAAAATAATTGGAATCAAAAGTATAATAAAATATATAATATTCCAATGGAAAAAACTGACGAAAAATATACGTCTTTCTCTGGGAATTTATTTTAATTAATTATTAGAAATACAGCCAGCACGGTGGGAATAGTGGACAGGGTTGAGACATTAAAATATCTTTAATATTTTTTTTGATTTTAATATGAGTTCCATAGACTAATTAGGCAAAGTCACAAGAGCATGATTTAAGACATCAATTGCAATGTTACATGGGGATTATCAGTGAGGCAATCAGGTTTGTGTTGGTGTATAATACTATGTACCTATACACCGTTGGTTCGGACATATACAAATAATGCAGGATGAAAGAATGGCGAAATAGATATACAATGCGAAAGTGCAAGGATGTAGGAGCTGAGGAAGACCAAGGTTAACCCACCATGACCAAATTGGTCGTGTTTTATCAGAACTTGAGTTTGAGAGGTAGGGCGCATGAAAACAGCCGGTCTAGGGAAGTACCTCCACCTCGTAGAAAATTGCAGCCAAATAACAAATTCCCTAGAGGGTTGTTATGTTGCTACGTGTGAGTGAAGTCACCATTAAGCTGCTATGGAATTGCTGTGTTAGCAGCAGAGGTGGTATCACGCGAGTAATATTTAATGTATTGCAAGCGTTTACAGGCTACGGTAACCTAGCTTTACATCAGGTGGGTCATATGCTTGTATGCCTCCCGACGTAGTCTACAAAAAAAAAACTACAAGTAAACGAAGATCCTTTATTGTGGTGGAGATATAACATAGATTCTGCTACCATTTTTCGCACTTACTTCTCAGGGCCGTCACAAGTAGGTACTAAGTGAACAATTATTTAGTGGAGCTAGTTTAATTTATGAACCCATAAGGAATAGATTGGTGACAAAACGTGGCGAAACTGTTGTTCATGAAATACGAGTATAATTAGCCCCTTCTCAATTTTGAATATCAGTAAGAAGAGAGAAACAGGTACCTACCAATTTGAAAAAAGACTTGATTTTACAGTTCTTTAATGTATCATGAATTAAACTTTTTTTTTATTTCCACTTCCGCTTCCGCGGTAGAAAAAGTCTTCCATCTCTGCTTCCGTTACAACCGTGGAAAATACGTGCAGTATGTACTTTCCGTACAATAGAAAACTCTGAATATCAATGATTTTTAAATGCCAATGATATTAAAATTAATATTCTATGGCAAAACATTATTTACCTTAGGACATGGGGTCGCCAATGTACATTCTACGATCGCACCGAAGGCGGTCCGCGCGGGGTGTGCCACCTACCGATGCGGCCGGCGTTCTGCGAACGAGCGAGACAAGCGATGCTGGCGGTCGCACGTGCAAAAGGGTATGCTTGCCACGATAGGGGAACGGCCGTGGTCATACAGGGCCCAAGGTGAGACTCTAATATATATATAGAGATAATCTATAAAGTATTTAAGAATGACTATCTATTTAAGTTATATATATTATAAATTCAAGTAGTCTGGAACCCAGAGAAGGACATAGGTTATAAATATATACATTATGTTTGTGTAAGATTTATATTTTCTCAAGGTTTTCGAGTCGCGCTGAAAGTCTTATGCACCGCCAGTGGGGTGGACATCTTGTGAACATGACAACTGTACCAGAGGTAGGCAACCTAAAACTATTTATATGCCTCCCGACGCTGTATAAAAAAAGAACTACGAACTTCTAAAATACTGGTTAATAAGGCCCATGTCAACTTCGTACGAATAAAAAAAACCAGTGTGTTTTAGACCACATGACTGAAGTAAAACTTCTTTAGCTCCATAGTGTGATACAGACAATAGGCTTGCACTGTGTCTTAGATTAACTCACTATGAGAGAAAGAAAATGTGTGCTCGCACCTCTCTCTCTTGCCCCTACAGTAATATACGAAACGTAACTCTCTTTCTATCTTCACTTATATCTCCCTCTCAACTTCCGTTCGCCTCGCCCGATCACACTTTTCGTAACGCTCTCGTCAGTCGTCACGCATTCACCTGCTTACTCCCAAGTCAAGCGTACGTAAAGAAGGTTTACTTCAAAAACTATTTTAGACCTAGCATTGAAACCGCAATATCAAGTGTTAGTACTGTTGTGTGGTCTGTTATTTTTAAATGTTCGTCCCGAAAAACTGCTCTAGTGATTATGTTGTATAGCTGATGGTCTGCCTTACATACTTTAGCAAGGTTTCACTTCAAGTATTCACTAAATCGGTATTAAATCTGTAGATACTATGGAGTGCCACAAAATTTTGATACGAGTATCTTCCTAAAGATGAAAATATTTATTTGCCATTGGATCTTCGCGAGCACGTAGTCGTCTTACATTTTTTTAAATATAGTCTTATTGTATCTTATTCTCTTACGTTATATTTTTCTTTTTTAATCTGATAGTATTCCAGATATGGCCATTGGTGAACAGGAAATGCCGAAACAAACTTGTCAATATAGCTCTCTTCTTAATTGTCAATTAGATATTACAATAAACCTATGTTAGCATATTGGTATAATAACAATGATGTCAAGTGGTAGAATTAAAGATTATGAAGAAGAGAATTTTTAATTCTACCACTGCATTATCTGGTCTTGGCGACTAATAAAGCGAACGATTATGAGAATTCGCTAATCGATTATAGTGAAAACTAAGAAACGTTATATTTTTTAGGTGACGTTGGCTAAAGAAGCCGGTTTAAGCTACGCAGCCGTTGCTCTCGTCACGGACTACGACTGTTGGAGAGAGAATGAAACATCCGTAAGTATATAAACAGCACAAAAGCATTTTAATCTCTAACATATAGTTTCATTTCATTTCCAAAATATACTTTAACAAATCATTAAACTATATGGTAATGGCACGTAATATATAATATTACGTAATTAAATAATATTATATTACGTGTCATTACCATATAGTTTATTGTTTTATCAAAAAGGGACAAGAGTGTTAGACAGAGCTATTGTAAGGGAAATCTAAAATTGATGTTTTAATTTAAATGGAAGACTAATTCAAAATGGACAATTGCCATTTCAATGTGCGATAAAAATATTTTAGTGTATTTATACAATCTAATGTTAAATTAAATATATTTTTTGTTATTTCAAATGTATTTTACAAGTGTGTAGGGTTACTCACAAATTTATCATTTAACCACGTATTTTAATTAAAATGTCCTTTCGATTAAGTGCTGTCATAGGAAATGTTAAAGATCTATATGAAGATCCAGTTGTTGTTCCGTGACCTCTGTTGAGTGAAACATGATGATTGTTCCATTCAAGTGATGTAAAATGCTTCTTTTTTGAATTTGTTGTTTCGTTAGAACCCTTCTTATTTTACGTTGTTATATATGGGATAGGTGACTGGAATATTATTGTTCTTGCGCAGCGCAGTTTTTTTTTTATATTAGTTCAGCATAGTGGCCCCTCTTTGCCTAATGGTAAGCGAAAGAGGAGCCCAAATCGCAACTGCAACTGACAACATACTACATCCCGTATCCTGTCAGTTGACGCTGCCATGCTGACCCGCAAAATGCTTCTTCACGCTTCGTTTGAAGGATCCCATATTGTAGGAAGGAGGGAACACATGTGCAGGCAGTTGATCAGAATTGAAAAAAAATCTAAATTAATACTATAGTTACAACGGAATATCTCATATTTATAGTGAAATGATACTCGATGATTTTTATTACATAAATATATTACCTGTTATGCATTAGTCTTTTTTTTTCATGAGCATGCATTTTTTGTTGCTTCTTATTTTTTTTTTAGAGTCTCGTATACATAAGTATGTTTCTGGGTATCAATTAATTTTGTACTGTCAAACCAATAGTGCAAAGCTGGCGAGTACCTGAATGAACTTGATTGTTGCGAGCACCGGTGCGAGACTACTGAATTAATTTATTATCTATTTATTAGTTAACTACATAATACTGTTTATTATTGTTTATATATTATAGGTACTTAAGCTTAATGTACGATGCGCAAGGGTACCATGTAGATGATGATAATTGCTCATTGTCTTCCGCATCTGATAGTTTTGGCAGCGCCGAGAGTAGTTCAGCAGACGTACCCTCACTAGCCGATAATTTGACGTGCACATTCACTTCAGTCGGGAAGAACTTAAATGTAGTGCATATCAATGCTCAAAGTATTGCGACGCACTACGCAGATTTACTAGCTTCTTTCATAAATCATTCTGATCTCTGAGACCTTCCTTGAGCAGTCAGAACCCGTTATATACGTTTTCCCATACATTTCGCGGTCATATACGACCACCCGGGTTTCGAAGGGTTAAACCGTCGTTACCCTCTACTTTATACCCAATCCCAGGTATTATCAGTATTATGTATGGTATTATGTATGTATACTGTTGGTGTACCGTTTCCATAAATAAATAAATAAATAAATCGGGCTTTCACAGACTGTGAGCTCCTTTAAAATTAAATTAAACAAGCTCTATGGTACTCCCGCACCGAATTGAGGTTGGGTAGGTTGTAATTGTGTAGTTATTGTTTATTTAGGTGTATTATATACACACATCAAAAGTGTCTAGGGATCAAGCATTTTTATGCGGATTTCTTGAGATTGAGATGTGGCTTTGTAATAAAAAAATATATAAAATATATAAACGTATACGACACTGGAGAACCCCTGGACGCCAACAGCGATTAAAATCCTGCCAGGAAGTCCATCCTTATAGTGGTGGAACCATCATGGTATGGGCGGGTATTTGGATCGGCGGAAGAACTGAGTTGATTTGGATCAGAGGCAACCTCAACGCTCAAATTTATGCTGAGACGATTGTATCAGACGTCATCGTTCCTCTACAAGTGCAAATCGGTCCCTTATTTCAGTTAATGCATGATAATGCACGACCGCACACCGCAAGAGTTGTAAGACAGACTCTCGCCGCAGCTAACATCAATGTCATGCCCTGGCCTGCTCAGTCGCCAGACTTGAACCCGATTGAGCATGCATGGGATATGCTACAGAGAAGAGCTCTGCCGAATATGGAGGGTATCCAGTCGCAAGAAGACCTTTTTTTGTTGTTGCAACGAACATGGGCGGCCATTCCACAGCGTGATTTGGATGAACTCATTTTGAGTATGCCAAACCGATGTTCTTGTGTTGTTAGTGTTCGCGGTAGAAACACGGATTATTAATTGTTTAAGTTACCCAATAAAATTTTAAAGAAAACTGTTATTTCAATCTTTTTTTCGAACTTTAATGTTAGTGGTTCAAATGTCAAAAATCCCTTTATTATGAAAATGGCAAATTTCTTTATTAATGCAAAGGTGACTTGGTTTATCGTTACTGTAGACAAACGAAAACACTTTATTTGATGAATCCTTAAAGAAAATTTTAATTAATATCAATCAGGAAAAAAGTTATTGCAAAAATATATGTTGATCCCTAGACACTTTTGATGTGTGTATTTAATATTATTATATATGTGTGTATTCGTTATTTATTTTAGTCATTATTTTTGTTTTGTTTTATACAATAAGGTTGTTTATTGTATGAAATGTCTTATTAATATATACTCTCTTCGATCTCTTTATCTCACCGCCGTTCATTGCTCCATTACGGAACTCTAAAGCAATGGTTGGCTGGAAGAGATTTCTCGAAGGAATAAGCCCGCCTTTGCAAATCATGTAATTATTACACTTGTAATTATAATTGTAAATAATGCAATAAAGTTATATAAACAAACCTATTTCTATGCTATTTTTACCACTTTAGCAGACTAAATTTTTAGCAAATTAAATTGACTGAGTTCTATTACTGCGCTGGAGGACACGAATCTAGGGGTAGAAAAAAACCAGCTTTTCGCTCGAGTTCTTTTTAACACACTAATATTTGCAGGTGTCTGTAAGCGAAGTCCTAGCCATGTTCGGTAAGAATGTGCGCAAAGCCGCCGATGTGATCGTGGGCGCGGTGCAGATGCTGGCTGCGGACACAGACCTCACATACTTGGACGCGCACAAGGTATGTGCTAAGTGTTCCCCATTGATCTATGAAAATGTTGCATGCCCCGCTGGTTCGGATATGTAAAAAAATGCACAACTAAAGAATGACGAAACGCAACTGATGATCTAGGTTGCCTAGTCATACATGACTAGGCAACATAGATCATCAGTTTTCTACATGAGAGGCCAAACTAACAGGAAGACCAAAAACTGCTCTAGCAACGGGGTGGTATCACGTGAGCGATATTCCTTTGTGTTGCAATCGTCCATATACTAAGGTGACCGCTTCACATTAGGCGGACAGTATACTTGTATGCCGCGAACGTAGTATGACATATAAATCCTTATACACTTATTGTTTTACAAATATAAATTTCACCACATTTGCTCTTAAACTGTGTCTATTTTATAACATTTAAATTAGCTTATAACCAAATTTAAAAAGATCAAAGCGCTCAAGAAATATCGAAGCGAAATCTAAAGATGTTTACCTAGTCTACGACCGCAGATATGATGAAATGCATTTGTATATATATATATATATATACAAGCGATACAGGAAGTACAAACTTGAGTCGAGTCATAAAGCCTCTCATTTCTAATTCCCGCTCTATCGCTCTCACTAAACAGTGCACAATTATTTACTTCCAGGAGCTGGTGTCATCCGCCATAATGCTAAAGGAATGATGTGCCGTCGCCAATTAAGCACAACACGGGACGATTTCATCTTCAATACTTTAGTAGATCAAATGCCAAATGATTCAATTCAACCTCTTAAAGTAATGAAGATACGTGCACTAGTGCCATGTTATCTTGGTTCTATTCTTACGAATTGTATTTGAATATGTTTTTATTTTTATTATTTTTTTAACTATATTAAAGTTTTGTTATATCTACAGTATCTTTATTTTTGTTTGTTTGTTACATCTTTATTCTAGGTGCAAAAAATAACACTGATGTATATTAAAATGACAACAAGAGAAAATACATGGATGCGGACTTATCTCTGTAAGATGTCCCTTTCAATCAACCTTTGAGTATATAATTAGAAAGAACTTGGTAAACGAGTAGCTGGCTAGTTGCCGTTGTGTTCATACTAAACAATGACATATATGAATCGTCTTCCTAGCGTTATCTCGTCTCCTAATCCATTAGGATTGGCGGGGTCCTCTGGCTAAGCCTAAGGTTTTGGCGAAAATACTCATTTCGACAAAGAGCGACCACAACCCAGAGGGAAAACCACCAGAAGTTTCTTAGGTTAGATCACGTATTTCGAAATGTTATTTATTTACGATTTGCCATATTTTGTTAAAAATACTTAATTATTCTATTTATACCTCATTAATATTTTATGTTGATAGAATTAAATGTAATTATGACGACGTAAATAGTGCACTATCACGGGTATTGGTTTTCGGCAAACAATCTTGTTCTCAACACCAAGAAGACAAAATATGTTCAATTTGTTTTGCCAAATGTTAGAATAATGCCGGCAGACGCTGTACTTAATGAATCTTTGACATTGTCGACTCAACTAAACTTTTGGGACTAACACTGGATTCTAAACTACAGTGAAGTTCTCATTATACTCTCGCAGGGAGGCTTAGCTCTGCAGCGTATGCTGTTAGAAAAATCAGACAGCTTACAGATGTCAAAATAACTAGATTAGTATATTTTAGTTACTTCCATAAGTGTAACGGCATATGGCATCTTACTTTGAGGAAATGTCACAGATATAAAAATCGATGAGATATATGTATAATTTATGTGGAAGGGCTTCCCTGCGTGAACTGTTTACCGAAATTAACATCCTAACTGTTGCGTCTCAGTTCATTCTCGCAAATATAATTTATGTGCATCAGAATATTCACCAATTTACGAAAATATGCGATATACATGACAGAAATACTAGGAACAAAAATAAAATTGTGACTCCGGTACGATTACGTAAAGCGCAGAATTAGTTTATGTCTCAGTGGGCGATTTTATAATAAAATTCCTGAACGTGTTGTAAATCTTTCATATTCAAATTTAAAAATTATGTCAATAGGACATTAACAGCAAAAGGGTATTTATTATACAAAATGACAGTTAATGACTATTTAAATGATAAGAACAAATATGAAATTCACGACTATTGTATTGTTATATTGTACTAGCTTTTACCCGCGGCTTCGCTCGCATTGATAAAAAATATATATTTTTTTAAATAAAACCTATTTTACTTCTAATACCTCCAAGAATATGTGTACAAAGTTTCATGATGATCGGTTTAGTAGTTTTCGCGTGAAAGTGTAACAAACAAACGGACATTCACATTTATAATATTAGTAGGATATTAGTGTATAATTGACGACTTAAAGGTGCTTGTACGCTTATTTAAATATAAAAATAGTTGAATTTATTTCTGGGACGTGTGGGTTTCCCACGATGTTTTCCTCCACCATCGCGTAAGTGATAATTCCCGATATATACATAAATTCAAAAACACTACTATATGGTACAAACGCCCGCTAGGATTCGAACCGGGAACCAGTCGATTAATAGGCCGATTTTTTATCCACGAGGCTATCTCTGCTAAGGACAAATGAATATATTATAATTAACAAATTTAAATAATGTAACAAATGTCAAAGAACACAGATGTGTCCATAATAAAAGTATTTCTTTTATCTGATGTCAAAAATTAAAAACTTTCGGCTATTATGAAGCTTAGAATGAAACCCGCGAACTTGAGTATATTTCATTTACTTCATAAAGTATTTAACGCATTTCCTCTATCGAAAACATCAGGCACCGACGGTATAATACCCCTCTAAATCACAGAGGAATTGGAGACGACTAAATCCATCCATGTACAGACTGCAGTCGGCGTTGTTTAACTTGCGTCTTAGATTAAACTGACACTCGCACAAACACCATTGAACTGCTCACCTGCTTCGATTTTATTATATGTGTACCATACAGGCAGGTCGAGATCTGTCTATGTTTGTCGTAACATACTATGTAATGTCTTGTACAATATCATTTCTTTTTATGCCATCACCATTATAGCGACGATAAAGCCGCCAGTGATGTGAAATACAACAGCTACATATGCATAGCTCATGCAATGGCGAAATTTAGCTTTAGTTTAGCTGAGACTATAGTCAAATACATTGTGTCTCATCAACGGGCCTGACTGATTGTGCAGGCACATGGTGATACGGCGTACAAATAATGTGTCTCGGCTTTACGTGAAACGCCGCCACGCATCACTAAAAACCGAGACCGATCGCAATTAATCACATTCAATGATCAGACGTATACAAAACAAGAAAAATAAAACTTATCATCAATACCATAATCATTTATTTAAAATTACTGAATCATATAAAATCGAATTCTTAATGTAACGCGCACACATTATTCATTATATTAATTACTTATACAGTACGGTTTACGTATTTCAAACGTTTTGTGCGAACTGATTCTTAGTCTCACATCGCATGAACATGTTAATAAATTGCACGTACAATACTTGGCAAATAACCTGGCACGCCAATAACTAGAAATATTAAATATTTATTGCGTTAATTTCTAGTCATAATTGCGCAAGTCTTAGTAGCGTGACACACCGAAAATACGAGATTGAAAGCCGTTTAAACTTATGTATCTTTAGGTACGATTAGCCGCCGGACCGCAGTGGTGGTACTAAAACTTCTATGTTCACTCGATTGCAGCGGCAGGCAACTGTCGTCTTCGTCCGTGGCATTTTCATAGAAATGCGTAAGCTAGTAGGTTACTGCGGTCGGGTGGACTTGATGCTGCAGTCTGCCATCGACTGTGAAGTCGTACCATTGAACACGTCAAAATGCAACGTAAAATGATTTAAAGAGCATTACATGTATACACGACGTACTTCAGAATTCGCGTAATTTCAGGTGTGTAATAAATGCATTACCACGCACCATACCTTCACCGTTTACAATTTTTAATAGCGTGATAATCGAAAGCTCTGTATTAATGTTATCCTAAATAGATTTTAGTCTAGGAGCAATGCCGATACCATGATTGACTTACCAGTGAGACAAAATTGATTCTGAAATTCTTGCAATAGGGATAGGGACTCTTTCAAAACATAATTTGTTATGCATCATTAAAATAGTCACAAATATCTCTCTCGTTTATCATTCACTAATTTCAAATCAACAAAATCTAAAAAGTTAAACAACTATACCAGTGACGTCTTCTGTCACGTGCCCTTTTCACACAAAATAGCCGTTTAGACATTCGACAAAACTTAACTAATTTGACAAATGTCATCAATTTCTATTATAACAACAAAGAAAGAAAAACTAAAAATACACTTTTACTTAACACTTACCATAAATACTCAATTGGTTTGGAACACAATTATTTGATGTGATGAAAAAAATACAATGAGTAAAGCCAGTCACAGACGTAAGTATAATAAATATATCGTATAAAGTTTTGTCTCGGTCTAAATAAACGAAGCAAGATTAATGTATATTTCTTCTAGTCCAGCATATTCCATACGTACAGAGTTATCTTACGATATATTGAATTAAACAATTTTATTTATTTTGTTGAACCTGACGTTTCGAACGCTTTGCAGCGTCCGTGGCCGCAGGAAGACTAAGGTGACATTTGTCTTACATTGGTTATTCAATTATTAATTCTACCGACATGGATGAATTAATTATATATGTTACGATATATTATGGAAACGTCTGTGGCGAGCTTAATAAATAAATTTTAAAAAGGCGCCTTTATTTTAATATATGTATTTTTTTCGATAAGCATCAAAGCTAGCTATAAATATTCATGAACGATCTTTTTGTAAAGACTGAGTCAAACAATGTTATCATTAGAGTATCCCAACAGACAATTACAATTTAAAGCAAATTTTGCAAGACTTGAGAAACATGTAGCAAGACCGAGATTATAATTAGTCGCACTTGGTCTTGTTCTGAATTTGTCAACACTAGTTTTGTTCTTAGTGCTCCATGGATGCAATACTAATGTAGATGTACAAAGTATTCTCTGACGTGCCATGTGCATTGACCAGAACTGTACTTTCGTCTAGTAATATCTAACTAGCTTAATTATTCTAAGATCCATATCTTCTAGAAATGCTTCACTGCATTACACCTGCAAAAAATTATTCGAATATATTATTATATCATTCTTCTCATATTATATCATCAACAGTTTAATGCTAGTTAGATTGTTAGACCAAACTAGATAAATAACTGGTATACTGGATACGCAAAGACAAATCAAGTCAGTACCTTTTACTGCTCTGTTAGTCAACTGAGTTTCTTTATTATTTTAGCTATTGACTTGGTTAAAAAATAGAGTAGAAAACAAAGTTGGAAACATGAAAAATCCTGCTAATTTTTATTGATTATGGAGAAAAAAAGGTAATTAAACGAAGGAATGCTCTGATTTGTTTAAATTTATTTATTTTGATAACAATCAACGTTAATGCGAATATATTTGTGAAATACGGTGGGTATTTCTAGCTGGTGTTTGCATAGGGAAGCATACAAACTTATGACAGATTTGATGTAAATTGATTACTGTGCCATATGAAGCTTGTAACGCAAAAAAGGCGCTCGATGCGTCACAGTCATCATTCAACATATCGAATTCTTTGAATCTTTAGCTATCTTCTGGTATAATTAAATTTTGAATGGAAACGATATATACGTAGCTATATCAAACAACATTAAACTGTATCCTCCGATTTTGTTATCATCAGTTTTCTGAATTGAAAGCAAATATAAAGATGTGTTCCCGTCAAAAGTATCGCCTCAGTAATCTTATTATATTTATTATTAGGATCTTATTAATATTTTATCTTAGGAAGATTAACACATATTTTCATTGAGCGTTCTATTTGCAGGTGATTAAATTGGTAATCATCGATTTTAACAAAATGTATAATATTCTGCAACGCATAATGCATAAAATATGACAAAATTCATTATTTGCTGTTGGATCCTCGCGGGCACTTAGACACGTCTTATATTGATAAAATAATTATAATCTTATTGTAGCTTATTAAATTATTTTAGCAATTATTTTACTTTTTAACCTGCTAGCATTTCGGAAATGACAACTTGCTAATAAGAAATGCATCAACTTGTCAGTATAGGTCTGTTTTCCCTTCAAATCAATTTTATGTTACAATAAATGTATGTCATATAGAAAACCAATCAGGCAGATCTAATACACTAATACTCTTTTAACCCCCTCCCGCGAGATAATACTGTTGCCTGTTGAGTGTATATGTAGAAGAGTAACAATAGTATACACTTACCAGGCATCCACTCAGTTCTTGGTCCAGGGATTGCGCGAGTGTTGTCCGGGTATCATATCGAGCAGGTACTGCCGCTGCGCCTCAGCCACGCGCTGCATTTCTGCCGCCATGGCTGCACTGCTGCCACCGCTGCCGCCTTTGCCCGCTGCCGACAAACCGCATATAAGCAGTCAACATGTTCACACTTTAAATACCGCCATGTAAACAAACACAACAGAATGAGAATGGAAAACACATGGAAATGAGATCGGCATACAAAATGAATGGAGAATAGTTTGGTTTCATTTAGTATTCAAATAAGATGAACATTGAAATATTATAGGTAATTTTGTAGACTAAAATACAAATAACAACATGTTAAAATTAACACAGTAAAACTATTTTACAAAAAATTTAACCATTATAATTTTTAACTTTTATTTTACATATATAGTCGCGTGAATGTAACTTAACCGGCATGCGCGATAGAGTAGAACATGTATTATTTATAGTGTTATAAAAATTGTCAATTCCGGGCTGGCACCGCGATCCCGGGACCGGTGTCCTTAGGTCTCGGGATTAAAATAAGGGCCGGCATTATATTCTCTAGACGTAGTAAAGTTGGAACTGTGGTTACAATGTTAACTTTTAAGAGCGCTTTAAAACGGCTCGTCTGGGGAAGTACCTCCACCTCACAGAACACCAAATAATAACTCCCTGGCAGGTTGTTGTGTTCTTGCGTGTGAGTGAGGTCACCAGTAAAGAGTTGCTGTGCAAACAGCAGAGGTAGCATCGCGCGAATGATCCTTAATCTATTGTGAGCGTTCCGTAACCGCTTTCCATCAGGTGGACCGTACACTTGTATCCCGACGTTGTATAAAAAAACTGAATTTACTAAATTAACGACGAAGTAAAAGAAGTAAGATTATAATGAAACTTTCACATTACAGCGCTTTATCTCTTTGAAACTATGATTAGAAGCGACTTGTTCGGCGTTCGATTTACATTGATATATAATCTCCAATACATGAAGGTCAATTCCATTAAAATACTGCTGCATCCGCTATTTTGACCTATAGTTATTGTAATACCCTCACTCCAGCGTCGTTACAGTAGCGCTGTCGTCAATAATTTGTTATTCTGTTAAAAAAACTGGCAGCGGTATGTTATAGCAAAATAATCGTATGCTGATAATTTATTTTAAAATTTGTATAGCTAGCATTTCTCGAAGTTGTAATGAAGTTTATCTGCAGTTTTTCTAACGGTGATCAACGTTAAAGCAACTTTGCGTAGTGAAATTAATATTGATTTATAATAAAAATGTATATTTTATTGCGAGGACATTTTGTTGGGAGACAGCATTTATCAAATGTTACAGACAGTCTAAAAAGATGGCCTAGAATATGATAACATGCAAGAGGTTTGTTAAATTGCAGGACATGAACAATTGCAGGGGAGTTCCAGTGGTAATGGCAAATGCCATAAGCTCTGCTGCAAGATTTTTTTATGCAATTGGTACTGCACTGCTCTTTCACGACTAGCATTTGTAGCACAATTGTCCAGCTTATTCTATGTATTTATACACAACGATAATTGTTTACCATCAGGTAAATACTTGTATCCATACAAGTGTATTTCTAAGAGAGGTAGGGTGCATTATAGCAGCTCGCTGGGGAAATACTTCCACCTAACAGAAACAACCGAAGCCAAATAACAGCTCCCTGGACCGGTATTGCGTTTCTGCGTGTCAGTGAGGACATAAGTATGCTTCTAAGGAGTTGGTGTGTTGGCAGCAGAGGTGCACGAGTAATACTTAATGTATTACAAGCGTTCATAGGCTACGGTAACCATTTTACGTCAGTTGGGCCGTATACTTGCATGACTCCCGACGATGTATGAAAGAAAAACCTTGGTGGTTTAAAAATAAAAAAAGCACCGTAGACAATTAACGCATGCAACACCAAGATAATCACAAGCGCGTTGTGCGATACTGTATGAATAAAATTTCCGAAAAATCCTATTGTGTAAATCCCAGGTAACATTCTGATAGTTAGTTTATTTCGCAATCTAAGTGTTAAAGAGACCGTCTCTGGAATCGCACAGTGCGCGTACGGGAGCCAAGTGGCCGGAAGGCGATGCAAAGCGAAAACTTATTTTTAGAAATCTCAATCATTGACAATGAACGGTCGTTGAAAATTATATGTGACGATATGGTATGGCGTGTGAATACGTACAGCGCTTACCTAGCGCGGAGGCCTGCGCCATGGCCAGCTGGTACGTGTACAGCAGCGGCGAGAACTGCATCATGGCTGCCGCCGTCGCCGCGGACGACATGCCGCCCGCGCTGCCCGCACCGCTCAGACCTGCCGCACAACATTGTCAAATTACAACACAAATTCTATATGAAAAAAGATTTATTACATTATATATTACACAAGGTGAGTTCTCACCTAAGGAACACGTCGAGAGGGGAACGAGCAGATGATCAGTTTAGTATTAAAAAAAACGTGTGCGTCTCGGGACGCCCGACAGAAGTGATAACTTAAACTAATCCGCTGCCGTATGCGTGAAAGAAAGGGAAGCCAGACAGTCTGGCGCCGTAACGAAGCGGTTTACCCTCACATAAGAAGTTATCACCTCAAAAAAAAAATTTATGAAAGAGGTAGAGAAGAATGGGAGAACTAATATTGAGAGGAAATTTCAGCAATTAATTTAATTTGTCGAGTCGAACGAGTCACATCAATTCCTTTTTAATTCCGACTATCGAACTTCTGTTTAGATAAGTGATAATCTTCTGTTCAGTCGTTACAGCTCCTGGGTCTCTGTGGCTTTAATTAGCTGAAGATCGTCGCTATTAATCTAAACTGAAGTTCGAATTTCGGCATCAAAACATCCGATCTGAATCGACTTCAATTTAGGCGTTATACCTCCTGATCGGTTTTATTCAAGAGAATGAGATGGGTTACAAAAAATGTTCATATATACGGCAATTTTCTTACTCGTAAGTTTTACGTATAGGTTTTCTAGACGCTCTATACGGCAGTTTTCTTACATATACTCGTAAGTAAGTTTTACATATAAGTTTTCTAGACGCTCCTATGCGTT
The DNA here is from genome assembly GCA_947507595.1 of Pyralis farinalis. Taxonomy (NCBI): domain Eukaryota; kingdom Metazoa; phylum Arthropoda; class Insecta; order Lepidoptera; family Pyralidae; genus Pyralis; species Pyralis farinalis. The sequence goes on along the minus strand of OX382260.1, from coordinate 31,799,332 downwards.
CATGACTCAGCGTTTACATATATATTCCATTGAATACTCCTATTAATTATTTTTACATCCAACACAAAAGTGGGATGTCGTAAATAGAGATAGAATAATTAAAAATATACATAAAATTTAGGTATATGTGTAAAGATTTTATTTAAAACTGTCGTGCTCGCCCCTCCGCAAGTATTGTACAATCCCTGAGCTCGCATTGATCTTTTATGTAAAATGCATGAGATTAGCATACACGATGCTGGTGTTTACATCATTAATTTTTTTTAAACCGCTTCCAAACGTTCAAAATTACTGTGGGAAAAACGATCTTCAGATAAATAAGCATCAGTTCACACGGTTCAGCGTGTCTCTGTGTCATAGTAGCTCCTAAATAGATCAAATCCGGGTTTATTGAACGTTGACTTGACTGACACTATATACGTGATAAAGACAGTTGATTGGCACATCATCTAATCAGTACGTTACATACGTATTTCACGAATGGATCTCACCTGTTGTACTTTTTCCCGTCTGATTCACTTCAAATACATACATTCTGTGTACTAAGTATCGGGAATTTGTCAATAAAACAAAAAATACAAATTATTCATCTAAATTTATTTTATCGCCTTCAAAGTAGGCCCCATCGCTTGCAATACAACATCTCCACCGCTTCACCCAGTCTTCCATACATTTTTCATAGGCTATTTGCGGTATGGCCTTTAGCTCATTCAGCGAATTTTCTTTTATGGCTTCTATCGACTCAAAACGTTTTCCTCGAAGTGGTAATTTTAACTTGGGAAATAAAAAAAAGTCAGACGGAGCCATATCAGGTGAATACGGTGCTTGGTCGAGAACTTTTGTTGAATTTTTCGCTAAAAACTCTTTCACTATAATGGCTGTGTGTGATGGTGCATTATCATGGTGCAGCATCCATGAGTTGTGTTGCCACAAATCTGGACGTTTTCGGCGGATACTCTCACGCAAACGCTTCATGACGCCTAAATAATATTCTTTATTCACTGTTTCTCCCTCTGGAAGGAATTCGGAGTGAACCACACCACGGTAGTCAAAAAAAACTGTCAGCATCACCTTGATTTTGGAGCGACTTTGCCGCGGTTTTTTGGGTTTCGGCTCGTTTTCGAGACGCCATTCTGAAGACTGTTGGCTTGTTTGCATGTCGTACTCATAAACCCATGTCTCGTCGCCAGTTATTATACGTTTCATAAAGGTCGGATCCGTAGAAGCTCGGGAAACCATGTCTTCAGCGACATGCTTTCGCTGCGCTTTTTGAACAAAATTGAGCTCTTTTGGAACTAGTCGAGCGGCGACGCGTTTCATGCCTAAAATGTCAATGAGAATGTTGTGGACGGACTTAAAAGATATGTTCACCTCACTAGCCAACTCTCTCAGACTCATACGTCGATTTTCGAGCACTAGCTTCTTGATTCTGTCGATGTTTTCTCTGGTCGTAGCGGTTGAAGGTCTACCAGAACGAGGCAAGTCTACTACTACTTCTCGGCCTTCTTTAAAAGCCTTATACCATTCATAAGCCCTTGTTTTCGATATACACGATTCGCCGTAGGTATTTCGCAACATTTTTAGTGATTCACCACATGAAATATCATTTGAAACACAAAATTTAAGGCACACTCTTTGTTCAACAATATTTTCCATTGTAAAAATCGCCGAGGACTCAAAACTATGACCAACAAAAAGTGTAGTTTAAAACAAATTAAATGACAGATCCCGCTCAAATTTTGCGCGCTAAATCAGTACAGTGCTACCAACATGCAGTAAAAAAATTAGAACGACCTCTTTAACGCGGGTCTTTTTATTGACATATTCCCGATACTTTTTACACAGAGTAGTACATACACCGCATAATCGGAGACTACAAGAATATGTTAGGTTGACATAATGTAATTATACTCTCAACAACATACATACATATGAGAACTTTGAGTATTATGTGTGAGGTTATTTTTGTTTAAATTAACTTGTTTTATAATACGTTATAGTGTAAGTGCGTTACCTCTAAGTAACTGGTGTTGTAGTGCCTGCATCGCGGCCGCGCTGTGCTGTTCAAAGGCCATTTGCGCAGCCGCCGCCGCGGCCAGTTGCTGGAAACATACGCAAAATATATCGAACACACGCATATACATTATATACACATCTAAACCTATATATATATATATAATAAATGAATGTTTGTCTGTATGCCCTCTATGGACCCAAAAACCCTGGCTGGGCAGATTTTGATGAAATTTTCAGTGAATCTTCAGGTTAGCCCAGCAGGTGATCCTGTAAGTTTGGTAACGATTGGATCACCCGTGCGAAGCTGGGTCGAGTAGCTAGTATAAAATAAAAATCGTTAAACTTTGTGGGAATTAAAAATGTTGAATGAAGTTTTGTACGAAATTATTGTGTTATGTATGTATGTGACTATTGTTTTTTAATAAAGATAATGAAGGGACAGTATAATCGGAAGAAAGGAGAGAAGGATTTGTTTTAAGATAAAAAAAGACGATGGTGAATTTCTAGGATGTACATAAGATTTATTGTAAAAATATAAATAGGGGAAACGTACTCCCAGATTATTCATTATTTAAAAATCAAAATGTTTTATTTCTTCAAAATGTCAAATCGCGCAGTTCTTGACTGATTGCTGTGTTGACGGTAGTCCTTTTACATTTACAAGACTGAACCACAATAACGACTGCCTAGTTGATACGTAATAATAGACTAAAATTAATATTAAACTTAAAGTGAGATAGTTGACAGGTGAGATTTGGCCAAAAAGACACTTTTGTTTTTTTGTTTATATAGTGATGTGAATCTTGTGGAAGCCACATATTTGGCAGCGGTTGGCTAAAACAAAATTTTACAACATCTGGATAAAAGCAGCCATTTACAAATGATAGTGAGTGACGGCTCTAGTTCATATCAATTAACTGGTGGCGAACTCACACAAAATGTTAAACTAATCGCCTATACCATAGTTTTTTTTTCACATTTTTTCATAGACGTCATCACAACATGCAATCAAAGCGGGCTGTCTGGCCTTCATTACACCCATGATCGTACAAAATATATATTTTTTTATATTTAAATTAGAAAATTATTAGAATGTAACATACCTGATGTTTGCTACTGCTACCTTGACTGGTACTGCTTGAAGAAGATCCTAATAAATATAAATAATTTATATATTAATTGTCGGCTAGTGCATTTATTAAGAACGGTTTAAACGGTTCCCAATAGTTCGAAAAATAAAAAATTGTATTCTTCAGGCTGCGGTAACTTTACATCAGATGGGCTGTATGCTTGCATGCCCCCCGACGAAATGTAAAAAAGTTGTTAAATATTGAACATTTTTTTTTTTTACATTGGCGATCAAAAATTAATTGAACAAACATATCTATCTATAACTTCACGCCAAATCCCTTGCGGGGTAGGCAGAGAGAACCGAGCGCCACGTGACTCGATCCTTACATATCCACTCGCTTCTTTAACATTCATTGCTCTTCTCATGCACGCACGCCGGTTTCTAGGGCTCCTGACATCACCTTCTGATAGAACATGACCAATTTGGTCATGGTAGGTAAGTCTTGGCCTTCCCCGGCTCCTACATCCTTCCACTTTTGCATTGTATATCTGCTTCGTCATTCTTTCATCTTGCATTCTTTCTACATGCCCGAACCATCGGAGCATGCCTCTTCTTATTTTAACACCGACGCTCTCTTTCAGACCAACTCTATTTCTAACATCATCATTGCGAATACGGTCTACGAGCCTTACGCCACAAATTTTGCGCAGCGCTCGCATTTCAACCGCGTTTATTCTACTTTCATGCTCTTTCTGCCATACCCAACTCTCGCTTCCATAAGTTAGCGTTGGGACCAACACTGCATTGTGTATAGCGAGTTGTGCCTTCTGGCTCAGGATTTTACTGCCAAGAAGTTTTCCCAACGCTCCATTCACACTATTCCCAGCACTCACTCGTCTTTCCACATCTGCGGTGTACCTTCCATCCCTGCTGAAGCGCATCCAAGATATACAAACTCATCCACTTGTTCCAACACTTCATCATCAATCGTAATCCTTACATTAGTTCTGGATTCTTCTCTTTCAAATACCATTATCTTTGTTTTCTTCGCATTCAGTAGTAAGCCTTTCTCCATACAGTCGTCTTTCATCGCTGTGACCAGTGTTTGCAGTTTAGATGGTGTATCTGCTAATAGCACGGCATCGTCTGCATACAGCAGACAGTTCACCACTTGGTCACCCATGCGCAATCCCACATTCGTTGACCTTATTCTCTGCAGACAACTATCGAGATACAGGATAAACAGCCTAGCAGATAGCATGCAACCCTGTTTGACACCAATTTTGACATCAAACCAGGGTGACATGCCACCGTCTATCCGCACACATGCTGAGCAATCCTTGTAAGTGGACTGCACAGCACGGAGCAGTGAACCGTCAATCCCATATCTCGGCAATATGTCCCACAGTTCCTTTCGCACAACCCTATCAAAGGCTTTCTCAAGATCCACAAAACCGCTGAAAACCTTCCGGTCTATGGCCAGATGCTTCTCTACGATATTGCGGAGCGAGAAAACTTGATCCGTACATCCCCTTCCATTTCGGAAACCTCCTTGTGCGTCCCACAGCATTTCATCGGATTTCACCCTCATTCTCCTTTCAATCACCTTTCCATATACTTTTGCTGCTAAGCTGATCAAACTGATGGCCCTATAGTTGGCGCAGTCCATGCGTGATCCCTTGCCTTTATACAAGGGCACGATGACTGCGCGTCTCCAGTCCATTGGGACCCTTCCAGTTCTCCAGCATAGGTTGCATAGGTACCAGAAGGCGTCCCGGACGTAAGTGCCACCTAATTTGATCATCTCAGCTGTGATCAGATCAATTCCCGCTGATTTTCCATTTTTCAAGCTTCGTATCGACCATTCGATCTCATCCATAGTTATGCCTTCGTCGGACGCCGTCAACGTGGAGTAAGCATTCGACTCACTCTCATTGCCAGCGTCCGAGGCATACTCATACATTTCCTCAAAATATTCACTCCACCGTTCTAACACTTCCTGAGTGTTGGCAAGAATGACACCAGCTTTAGACTTTATCATATCCATTCTGGATGCCGACGAACCACATATGATGAACAAACATAATTTCAAATTAATAGATTTTTTTAAACCAACGCATTTCGCATTTCCTTAATTTTGCAGCAATACTTCCGTGTCACTTTTAAGCTATTGGAAAAGCTATGAAATACTTATTTAAGTGTAACAAACCCAGCATACATGTCTACAAATTTGAGTGTAAACATAACTTTGTTCATAAATTCATAATTTCTGGAAATATAGGGATAAAGCGCTTTACAGAATATCGCCTTATTAGTGTTTAACTCTGTCAATCAAAATTGACTCTTAGCTAATGATTAAGGATGGTAGTTTAAAAACAACATATAATATATATAAAAGTTATGTATGTATGTATATATATCTTCACGCTAAGTCCCTTGCGGGGTAGGCAGAGAGAACCGAGCGCCATAGGACGCGGTCTTTGCATACTTCACTCGCTTCTGTGACATTCATAGCTCTTTTCATGCACGCTCGCCGGTTCCTGGGGCTTCTGTCATCACCTTCTGATAAAACACGACCAATTTGGTCATGGTAGGTTAGTCATGCCCTTTCTTATCTTAACACCGACACTCTCTTTTAGACCAACTCTTTCTCTCACGTCTTCATTACGAACGCGGTCAGCAAGCGTTATACCACAAATTTTGCGCAATGCTAGCATCTCGACCGCATTTATTCTACTTTCATGCTCTCTCTGCCATACCCAGCTCTCACTTCCATAAGTTAGCGTTGGAAGTAGCACCGCGTTGTGTACAGCGAGCTGTGCCTTCTGGCTTAGATTTCGGCTGCCTAGAAGTTTACCCAACGCTCCATTCACCCTATTCCCGGCACTCACTCGTCTCTCCACATCAGCGGTGTACCTTCCATTGCTGCTAAAAGCACTTCCATGATATACAATCTCATTCACTTGCTCCAACACTACATCATCAACCATAATCCTAGTGTTCGTATAAAAGTTATATAAAATGATATACCTTTTCCTTTTTTGGCGGGTACGTCCGGCTCTCGCGGCCTCTCGGAGTGGTGAGCGCGGACATTCTCCGGCACCGCCAACGCAGATCGACTGTACCAACATTACAACGTTATTACCTAACACATAAGGCACATTATCGTTAATTATCTTAATGTTTTTTGTCCTAAATATTTGGCAAAAATTATAATGTTTATATACAGCGACAGCCGTCAGGCCTCCACATGCCAGAGGGAAACCAGATCTTTCATAGGTTAGACTAGCTGCGCCCGCGACTTCGTCCGCGTGGAATATGATTTATTTATATTAATAAAAATAAATAAAATTTCTAAAATAAAAGTAGCCTAAGTTACTCCTTATCACATCAGCTATCTGCCAGTGAACGTCCCGTCAAAATCGGTCCAGCCGTTTCAGAGATTACCAAACAAACAGACAGACAGACAAAAATTGAAAAAATATTCATTTTGGTATATGTACCGTGTGTATATATCCATATGCATTTAGTAAAAAGCGGTTATTTCAATATTACAAACAGACACTCCAATTTTATTTATCTGTATAGATTACACGGCTTTCGAAATATATTTTCTTGGGATTGTGGGTTTCATCGCCATGTTTTCTTTTCCTTCACCGGCGAGCAAGTTATAATTACAAATAGGTGCATAAATCCGAAAACACGAATTTATTAGGACATGTCAAAATTTGAACACGGGACCAAGTGGTCAATAAACTGGTTGTTCATCCACTGGCCTATCACTTCTCTAGTATAAAAAATCTCTTTTTTTTTTTTGGCAACCGAATATTTGTTTTGACTAACCTGGGTGCGGGTGGTGCGGGTTTAGCTGCGGGCGGCGGCGGTGCCGGTGGCGCGGGGGACGCGGCCGTGCGAGGCGACGCGCGCGAAACAGACATCTGCAATAACAAGCAACATTTTTACATTCGTACTACGCTTGTTATTTTGTAATATTCACTATTTAAGGTAATAAGTACATTATAAATCATCCTCAAAATGTCGTTTTCGTAAGTAACTCACTCTTTATAAATATATATATATATAATAAAATATCTCTCTCACTCGTGGTTTTCCAGGATGTATATGTTTTATACGAAATGTACCATACTGTTTTGGCAGCGCTTCACTAGTTAGTTGCCAAAATGCATCACGTGAATTCTAAAAAAATTTGACTAGAAAGATGATGGTGGTTCATATACACCTCTAAACGTGTGTACCTGTATGTTCCTGTGTGCGTGTGCGGGCGGTGGTGCAGGAGTGGGTGGTGGGGAGGCGGCGGGCGCGGCCAGCCGTCGTTCTATCTCTTGCTCCTGCTGCAGCGCGCGCACGAATGCCGTTTTGAGACGCGCCGTGTGTTCCGCCTGCATCAACAACATAAAGTGACCTTCCTAAAATTCTGCTTACGGAGCGATTATAAAAACAGCGCTTCAAATAATAGAACGAGCAGCAAGATGACTTTTATCTCATAATCACTTTATACGGTGACTTGTATCTGTTCTCGTTATTCAACTCAACAAGCAATCATTGTAATCTAATATAATATTCGAATAGCAATGTCATTTTAAAACGACTCTAAAGATAAAAAAATCTTAATTTGCCATTGGGTCCTCGCGGGCACCTCTTACATTATTTTAAATATGTTATCTAGGCTGGCCATAAATACTGTTACATATAAATTATTCTTTTTTTCAACTCTTTATTTGGAACTTTTAACTCTTTATTTCGAGTTTGAAACGCGTTTATAATGTTAAAAAATTCTTTCCATTACCCGCCATTTTATATATATTTTTCGTGTTTATTATTAAAATTACAATACGGAATGTGGTGTTAAAGAAAATAGGATTGCAGTGATTGCCTTGCCCAAAATGGGTATGTAGCCGTCGGTCATATTTAAGACACTTCAAAAGCTTTTCTTTACTGAATTCTGGCTTTAATAGCATTAAGAGCCTTAGTGCAAACTACAAAGGGTCTTAATGCTATTAAAGCCAGAATTCGCCGAAACTCCATTAGGAAACAAAAAAATCTTATCGCGAGTAATGAAGATTCCCGGTAGGAGTCTGTCGCGTATAATAAAACAAGACCTGAAGCTATACAGGACATGAAGTGTAAAGAGACCTCTCAGCAATACACTTTTTTTTTCGGGTTTGCACTGACCTTGAGTGCTCGTTTGACGTTCCCAGAGACGCAGAGCTCACAGAGACGCCTGGCGGCAGGCGCGGCTGTGAAGGTGGCGTCTTGACGACGTGGCGGCGCGCGCTCCCAGCGCCACACCGGCGTGAAGTCACAGCCGCACTGCGCACACACCGCCGGCACGGACGACCGCGGCATGCTGCCCAAACCAATGAAAATTTATTAACTAATCATCAAGGAGAGTAAGACAGATTTGACGAGCTCGTAGGCGCAGTGGTGAATGACGCTACTTTAGACCACCAACGCTCGTGGGTTCAATTCCCGCAGAGGACTAATGTTTGTGTGCATGAACATGTCTGTTTGTCTTGGTCTCTATGTATCACAAGTATAAATTTACACAAAAAATGTATTTACGTATGTTTATCAGTTGTCTAGTAGAGACAAGCTTCGCTTACTTTGGGGCTGCATGGCGCTGTGTAATTTGTCCGTCATAATTTATTTATTTTATTTTATTTGAGTAGTGCGGTAATCGAACACACGAGCCTTGGTACTAAATTAGCCATCGCTAGCCAATCTACAACCCGAAAGTCCTATTTTACATTCTATCTTCACGCCAAGTCCCTTTTTAGGGTTCCGTACCCAAAGGGTAAAGTGGAACCCTATTACTGAGGCTCCGCTGTCCGTCCGTCCGTCTGTCACCAGGTTGTATCTCTTGAACCGTGACAGTTAGACAGTTGAAATTTTCACAGATGACGTATTTCTGTTGCCGCTAATATTTAAGGAGGCTCCCATACAACAAACGTGATTTTTTTTTGCTCATTTTTGCTTGATATTGATAACGGCAACAGGTAGACGCTTGAAATATTCACAGAATATTTAGTTGTATATTCACTTTAAGAATAAATAATTAAATTAAAATAAAACAAATATTTAAGGGGGGCTCCCATACAACAAACGTGATTTTTTTGCTGTTTGTATAGATAATGGTACGGAACCCTTCGTGCGCGAGTCCGACTCGCACTTGGCCGATTTTTTATACAATGTCGGGAGACATACAAGCATACGGCCCATCTGACGTTGTTACCGTAACTCATGAATGCTTGCAATACATAAAGTGAGTTGCCGCCCCACTGCCGGCACAGCGACAGCAGTTTAGCTTCCCATGTGAGGTTAGCTTCCCCAGACGAGCTACTTTGATGCGCCCTACCTCTTAAAATTAACATTTTCCTATAGTACTCACAACTACTAGGACTGAGTCACGTGGCGCTCAGTACTCTCTGCGTATCATGCAAGGGACGCGGTGTGAAGATATAGATAGATAACGTGTACTCATAACTCTCGTTTCATGAAAACGCCTACAAATGCCTATAAACGCATCGTGTGAATGACATCGAATTATATTTAAAAGAGAGAGAATCGCATTTCACGATGATTAATTTGGAATTTGGTACACATATTAATCTCTGTGACTCAACACGAACGTGTAACGTAAGGAAATTATTTATGAACAGATGGGCAAATTGGAAAATGCCGTATGACCAACAGGTCGCCAAAATTCGTGGTTTTCGGATTTATCACTTGCTCGGCGGTGATGGAAAACATCATAAGGAAACCCGCACGTCCAAGAAATTGTATTTCGAAACACGTGTAACCTTACCGGGGAATATTTTGGTTTTCCCTCTGGGTTGTGGAAGTCCGACGACAGACGCTTCATGTAAAACTCAATATCTGCGCCAAATGGGCTTAGGTAGCGGATCTTGCCAATCCCATTGGATTAGGAAACGGGAAAGGCTAAGAAGAAGGGGGAAATCGGAAAACAAACAATAACAGTTTTGCAATATGTGAAACGCGATATATGAAACGGCTTGTTGTGAGAGTTTCAAATATATTTTGAAATAAATACTTCACTTCGAAGTTTGTGTGCATTTACATGTCTGTTTGTCTGGATCTGTTTCCCATTTTTTATAAGTATCTATTTACAAAAAAAAAACTATTCATCTTATATAATCAGCTTTCTAGTACAAGCTTTGCTTAGTTTGCGCCGTTTGCTGTTTTTTTATTTAACGTCGCGCAAAATAATTAGTACATCACTAAGGATATTGTTACACTTTTCTAGTATATAACGTTAAAAAGAGACGACTTGCATTCTGTCAAATGGATTGTCAAAAAATAATGCAAGAGGGGCTTTCTGTCAAATAAAATGGATACAGCGTATACTGTCTTACCGGTCTTCGTTCGTGAGATAGTCGACGACGTGCTCCAGCCCCACGAGATATACGAAGTCAGTGTTGCTCGGCGACGGGATGAAGTTCATCTCCGGCGGCGGAGGTTTCGGAGGCGGGATCTAAACACAGATACACACATTAATTTTTAATATTGCGTAAAATATCAACAAAACATACAAATCTATGTATTAATGAGCATCCTTATTTCCAAGCGTCGGAAACTGCCCATTGCGAGTACAAGAAAAAGATTTCGTTAGTGCTCTAAATAATCGCTATATAAATATTTAAATGATTTAATTTAAGTATGGTGCATAGCAAACGAAGAGATTATTAAACTGAGCACAAATCTACAGGTACCTCCTAAACTACATTTCCACATTCATCTGCAGCGTCTGCCAGCGGCCCGCCGCACACTGGACCACTTTGACAAAATTAGGGACATACAGTCTTTATTTCAAGTTGATATTTTAATGTAATCCTCTCTTAATTTTATATCACTTTTACTGATGAAAAAAGTTGCTATTTCAAAAAAAATGTGAACGTATTTTTTGTATGGAAGAAAAGTGATTAAAGTTTAAAACTACAAAACAGGCGCGTGGGTCATACTGGAACCTAGTAGGCATTAAAGAACAAATTATTCTCGATGATAACATTTTTTTTTGACATCCTTGCAGTTTTCGGAGCTACAGGCGCTTAAACATTAATATTATAAATAAAATGTTCTTAAGATTATTTAAGAGATAATTTATATTTATATAGAAAAGCAAATGAAAATTAAAGGAATAGCGCAAAAATAATAAAATAAACTAAGACATAACGCATTTTTTTATTATATATTAATTATATTATAGTAGAGATAAGGAACGAAAACGGAAATGTACAAAATAAATATAATTAGGTATTTAGAAGTTACATGAACTACAACTTCATCTTCTTCACTTTCAGTTTCATGTATTTCGCTTTCTATCTCTTCTCGGAGTAAAGGTTGGACCTCAGGAAAAAAACCTTTTTTTTATATTTTAGTTTTAGGTGAGAAGTGGATCGGAGCTCACTAAAAAGTTACGAATAATATCTTCATTTGTGTTTTTTCGACATGTTATTGGAGAGTGTTTTTCTCTTATATGTCTTTCTTATTTTCATCTTTATTTCGGGCCTCGGACGCCTTTTCTGACAACTAACACCTACAGGATATAGCGAAAAATGTTCGAACATCTCAGCACCAAAAAAAGCAAACGCAGTTTATGTGTGCTAGATAGCACATATAATACCACGGGTATAAAGAAACGTAAAGTTGAGTAGTGTCTCTACAGTAATCTCTCTAAACTGCTGAATATTAATATTTTTACCCGAAGAAATTGTTTATCAAGAGATTTGCTGTAAATATTACAGAACCAAGAGATTTGCTGTAATATTACCACACAGTAGTAGGGAAGTCAGTTAAAAATGGTTTGATATTATGATGAAAAATTTTCCACATCATTTTCAACTTTGAGACAACGTTAAAAACCAGGCACAGACGTCATTATGTAACAAAATTGAAATTGACTTAGAAAAATTTTAATTATCAAATCCAATCATTTTTAACTGACATCTGTACTTTTTGGCAATCGCGGCGAGCTGCCGGCAACAATGGATAGCACACGCGGTAGCTGTGACGACAGCTCGGCAGCAAGGGCCGACTGATTGACAGCTACAGTTAACACTGTCAACAGTACGATGTTGCTCGACAGTTTGAGGCCTAATAGCGGTATTAGATGAGATAAGTTTACATTTAAGTTTCATAATTTGAAATGTTATTACTTTCGTATTGTTTTCTATATTTCTTTTTTTTAATTAGGATTTCTAAAATGAATAAGGAATGCCGAAAGAGGCTTTTCAATGTACATTAATATAAATTTGACTTTTATTAATAGTCAATCCCTTATTATATCCAATACATTTACCTGGCACATGCAACAATTCTCATTTTTTGTATGCATATTATTAACTTTAACTAAAATTACCTTTAAAGCCGGCCTGGTAGACCTCCATCGCGTGTAAGAAGCACACAACACACGCATCCGGAATTCTCTTACAGCATACCCAAGTTATAAACTTTACTCTCGATTGTATTTATTTTTCTATATCGCTCTGTATTAACACAATGGGATTGGACTTTTATAACGTGACTTTTTCTTTATACAACGCTGAGAGGCACAGAATAAGGCCCATCTGATATATAATGGTCATGAACGCTGGAATATAGGAAATAAGCAAGCGTTCCCGCCCCGATGATGCTTTTGAAACCATTAACTTATTAACCATGCGCGCAAGTATAGTGGACTACTAGATTATCTGACAGACAGAGTGTTGTTAAAGTTTTAGTTACATATTAAATGTTATCTTCGTAGATCGCTACAATGCGTCTAATCTACCAAGATAGATTCTCTACTGAAATATTGTTTATTTATTGATATAAGATAAACACTAAACCTGATCAGATAAACAAGGAGTCCATTGTGCACGGAAGGAAGCCTTGTGTCTATTTACAGCACTATCCACTTGAGACACCTATTTCTGTACAATGAAATTTATAGTATTATCATATTTTTATATATTATATAACACCATTATGTTTATTAACTATGCTCTCAACCATATTAAAACAACACTGTTGATTGCATTCAAATTGTATACCAACATAAAAAAATAATAATTTTGGAAACAGTTATTCGAATGTAATAGGAAACATAGCTTGTCAATTCGTCGATACAAGACGTGTGTGACTGTCGCGTCATACTATAACAATGTATGCATTAAATCGCACGGTCAGGGGAATTTGATACCGGCATACGATAGCTGCCCACATGGGGTTTGACATCAATTAATTTAAGTCATATTTTTTATGCAAGATCGGAAGGCATACAATATACGACACACGTGATATAAAGCGGTCACCGCAGTCTATAAATGCTTGTGATGCAGGTAGTATTGTTCGTGCGTTGCCTAACCCTGTTGCTAACACAGCAACTTCTTAGGAGTTTACCGGTTGCCTCACAAACTCGCAAAAACAATACATCCTTCCAGGGTGTTTGGCTGTGGTCTTCTGTGAGGTGGGGATACTTTCTTCAGCTGTGCTGCATTAATTGTGCTCCACCTCACTCAAAACAACAGCCACATTATTCAACATGTAATATCATTAATCTGGTCACACTTTGTACAAGCATTACGCATAAGTATTTCCAGTATATGTTGTTTATTATACCATTGAGGTGACAAACAAGTGTATGGTCTACCTGATGGAAATGAAGAACGACGTATCTACCTATTTATATATACATCTTCACGCCATGTCCCATGCGGGGTATTTAAAGAGAACTGAGTGCCTTATGATTTGGTGCTTACACGCCTTATTTATATTATATATAAGCTTTTTTAACTTAAAAAATATGTTATTTTCACGCATGCTCGTCAGCTTCTAGAGCTTTTGACTTCACCTTCTAATTAAACACGATCAATTTGGTCGTGATAGGTGAGCTTTGGCTTCGATCGGCTACATCCTACCACATTCGCGATAGTCTTCATCATTATTTCATAGAAAACAATGACGAAGTAATAACATTAAAGTTTAAAATATGTAAGACGTGTCTAAATATACATATGGTCCCAATAGAGTAATAAATTATATTATATATTTTTTTAGAACGCAAAAGTCGCAAAAAGAAAAGTACGGCCTGCCTGATTATACGTAGTTACCGTAGCCAATGGTCGCTTGTAACACCACAGTTAACACACGTACGTTGCTCACCCTGCAAAATTGTTTTCACCTCTAATAAAACAAGGAGCCAAATAATTTCTCATTTTTATATAGATTATTTGTCTAGATAGTAGCAATCCAAGTAAAGAATCCATTCTCCAAAACCACTTCGCCATCGCTGTCACATCTGTGTGTGCAGGTGCAGTCAGGATTGACAACGGTGACCCACAAAGGCATAACTATGGATGAGATCGAATGGTCGATACGAAGCTTGAAGAATGGAAAGTCAGCGGGAATTGGTATCATTACAGTTGGGATACTCAAACTAGGTGACATTTACGTCCGGGACGCCTTATGGTACTTAAGCAATCCATGCTGGAGAACTGGAAGGGTCCCAATGGTCTGGAGACGCGCCATCTTATTCTTGTATAAAGGCAAGGGGTCACGCATGGTCTACGCCAGCTATAGGGCCATCAGTTTAAACAGCTTAGCAGTAATAGTATACGGAAAGATAATTAAAAGGAAAATGAGAGTGACATCCGATGGAATGCTATGGGAGACACAGAGAGGATTCTAAAATGGAAAGGGATGTACGGTTCAAATTCTCTCATTCCGCAATATCGCTGATATCGTCGGTCATAGACTAGAAAGTTTTTTGCGATTTTGTGGGTCTTGAGAAAGCATTTGACACGCGAAAGGAACTATGGGACATATTACCGAGATATGAGATTGACAGTGCAATGCTCCGTGCTGTGTAGTCCAAGTACAAGAATTGCTCAGCATGTGTGTGGATAGACGCATCATGTCACCCTGGTTTGCTGTCAAAATTGGTGTCAAGCAGAGTTGCATGTTGTCTGCTCAGCTGTTCATCCTGTATCTCGATAGATGTCTGCAGAGAATAAGGTCAACGAATGTAGGATTGTGCATGGATGACCTAGTTGTGAACTGCCTGCTTTATGCAGACGATGCCGTATTATTAGCAGAAACACAAGCTGAACTGCAAACAGTGGTCACAATAATGATTGTATGGAGACGAGCTTACTGCGGAATGCGAAGAAGACAAAGATAATGGTATTTGAAAGAGAAGAAGCCAGAACCAATGTAAGGGTTACGGTTGATGACGAAGTGTAGGACAAGCAAATGAGATTGTAAATCTTGGACGCGCTTTCAGCAGGATGAAAGGTACGTCGCTGATGTGAAAAGACATGCGAGTGCTGGGAATAGTATGAATGAAGCGTTGGGAAAACTTCTTGGCTGTAAAGCTTAAGCCAGAACGCAAAGTTCGTTTTACATAACTCAGTCCTGGTCCCTACACTAAATTAGGAAAGTGACAGTTGGGTTTGACAGAAAGAGCATTAAAATAAGATAAGAAATGCGAGCAGTGCAATGTAAGAAAAAAAGTTGGTCTGAAACAGAGTGTCGGGGTTAAAATTCACCCTTACATTGTAGTTATTATTTTGGATATTACATGTTCAAAAGATAGGATAAAATAAAGATAAAAATTCTTTAGACCCTCACGGGCACTTAGACACGTCTTACATTTTCAATATTATATCTTATTATGTTTTTAACTTTTTTAATCTACCAGCATTTCAAATGACCATTGGTGAAGAAGAAATGCCAAAAGAAACTTGCCAATACAGGTATTTTATTTCCAAATCATCTTATACATATTACAATAAATATAATGATGTGAGTGTGCATATAGTGATATCAAATGTAGCAATTAAAGTTATATAAATTCATGTGCTGAATCATTTCCATACATCTCTGTCAGTTAGATATTCATCGATTCTATAATAACCCTTCTTACATATAGTATTTTTGATGTGCCTTTTGAACATATTATCTGGCAAGGACAGAGCTATTTCAGGTCGGCAACGCATGAGTGACGCCTCTGGTGTTGCAAATGTCCATAAAAAAAAAGGTAATTTATTATAGAATCGAATACAATTTACAAGAAAAGATCTATTAGTCTTAGCAACCCGATGTACTGGCATACGCAATCTATTCCTGCTTCTAAGATTTTTCCTACATTTTGAAAAGGACTAGGAATATTGATTACATTACTACATGTTCATAAATTGGGTAAATAAAAAATCGATCGTTTTGTAGGTCAGTCATAAGTATATATATATATATATATATATATCATAATCATTTAGAGGATTGTATATCGAGAACTGTTTATTTAGCGATTGTCGTTCATTGCGCGAGTAGACCTATTTGAACTTTCTTTCTACTATTATTTATTACATTCTTTCGAAATATAATTTCTTCGACGTGTGGTATTCGTCACCGCCGTGCATGTGATATTTGTAAATAAGTAACGAAAAGAAAACGTGCATTTAGTCGACATGCACACATGAGAATTCCAATCGGGACTAATTCGGTTATTTACCCACTAGGTTATCACCACTCTACTTCAATATCCACACTCAATCACATCCGTTTTTATTTAGCACTTAAATTATTGCTTAATATTTACGGCATATTTTCTAAATATAACCTATTTATATAACCGCATAAGATTAAAGAAAAGGATCTCCATATAAATTTTCGTATTCTGTTGTACCCGTAGATGGAAAATTTTGATATAAGCTGATATACGTATTTCATTATTTGTACATATTGTACAGTTCAAATTCAGTTTCTTCCCTGTATGTCTGAACCGCATATTGGCATGCATTAGAGCAGCCTGCGGCAAAGTAAGCGATTTACGAAAAAAAAGAACATGTTCAGCTGCGAAAAATTAGAAACGTATTAGATATGTATGTATATGACATGTCCTACAACGCAACTTTACCCGCATTCAAATAGTACCCCGGTGTCCGGAAAAAGAAGTTACACTGAAAAGTTGGACGTAGTAAAGAAATTAAAACTTTTGTGTTGTAATGATGTATAATGATAACAAATTTAGTACAGCTGTTGTAGTACAACATCTGAGCCACAACAATCGCAACATATTTCAGAGCTTTCAGAACAGTAACCCTAACTTATCCCACTACAGGGATATAGGTCTCCCTGCAACCGAAGGGGTTTAGAGCATAAACCACCACGCTGCTCAACTGCGGATTAGTGGAGGCCAGTGTTTTCACGCCGTCCGACGGCCACTGACTTAGCTTAACCACTGTCATCTATCGACAACAGCCGGGACCGACGGCTTAACGTGCCTTCCGAAGCACGGAGAAGCTCGAGATAGAAAACCCATTCATAGCAGGCTGCGGACGACGTTGCTTAACCTGCGTGTTCGGTTTTCAGAACACACCAAATATCAATTATACTAAACATTTCGAGTAACCTGCAAAAAAATAGTATTACCAGAGCCCCTGAAGTGATCATGTTATGGAAGTGAGCAAGGTGCTCGGTCTTCTGCATCCACGCAAATGATTTGGCGAGAAAATATGGATAGATAGAAAGGTAGATTTATCCGTGTAGACACGCAAGAAAATGGATAGCAAAATTGTGAACTATAGGAAAACATAAGCCCCATTTTCAATACCGTTTTTCATTTTACTAACGGCTATACACAGTACTAACCTGCAGGAGGGTCTTCTCCAGCTGTTTCCGAAGCGCGAGCTTGGCTGCAGCCTGTCGTTGTGCAGGCGTCTGCGTGTCTTCAGAGCTGCGTGAACTCGCCTGATACAAACATTTTACTTTCAACCAATAATAAATGAGAAGAATGAGAGGCTTATATCAATGTTCCGCAAAGTGTGTGCCGCGGCACCCTGGTGTACAGTGGTCATTAGCTGATGTGTCACAGAAAATTCGGAAGTTAATATCTACACGAAGATGGATGCGAGCTTGCCAATGATTGCTCCAATATATGATTGCTCAAGCTCAATTATGCAGACTTATGCTTCTCATATTATATTGATTTTAATAATAAATAAGTATAAAGTACTTTTTTACTTTTAATTAAGGGGCAAGCCCACCACTCATTCCCACCACTGTGCTGCTGTGTAGGCAGAATTAACAGCGGCGATCACCAAAAAAGCAATGAACATTTAGTTCATTCCCATTACAGCTGCC
Source organism: Pyralis farinalis (assembly GCA_947507595.1). Classification (NCBI taxonomy): domain Eukaryota; kingdom Metazoa; phylum Arthropoda; class Insecta; order Lepidoptera; family Pyralidae; genus Pyralis; species Pyralis farinalis. The sequence goes on along the minus strand of OX382260.1, from coordinate 31,781,082 downwards.
TTGGAACTCACAACGAATTTAATCAGAAGAAATTTATAAGAGTAGGAAGTTTTGGAATTGACTTCCCCTCTTGGCAAAGTGAGAGACAGCAATATGACAAAAAAGGCATTAAAAACCTCAAAGAGATGGCTAGTCAAGTGAAGCTCAACTGCCGTGCAATAATATTAAATAACATATAATCAATAAGTATTAAATATATGTTTGGTTTTTATATGTGTACATGTAAAATTTGTTGATTTAGTAGGTATACTTTGAACACCAAAAGTTTGAGGAACACTGGCATAAACAATAACTTAAATTGATGGATACGTATAAGACGAACATTGAAACCTTGTGAATCGTCACAAGGTTACATCCTCAGATGCGTCCACTCCGAGTGTATATATATAATTGTGTAAAGTTAAATGATTCCTTTTGAAGTTTACACAAGAAGTTATTTTTCTTATCTACTATTGCTTATAGTATGCAGTTTAAGCGCCAAGCGCGTCGAAAATTGATTTCGCCATCTGATATCACGATGAATCCCTTTGCACAAGCATTAAAATAACATTTAGAATCCTCTGAATAATTATAAAAAAAATGAATTGACCGGAAGTGTCTAAGTGATATTCTACTCTAAGTCTTGATTGCTAGTCTACGAGAGTGAGGGTTTGGCAACCTGCCTGTGACGACTTTAACCGTTCAAATAAGGTCGATTTGTTCTCGACGCTTCGAACCATGTTGAATTATTTTATCATAGCTCTAAAGTTGCGTATTAACTAAAATGTTTCGGTATACTCAGAGTGGACTTAATAAATGCAAATGTAATTTTACATACCTACTTTGCATTTACTTCGTACCCAATCGAAGCTTTTCCAGTATGACATTATATCAAGCAAGTTAAATCAATAGTCAAAAAAATAATGTGATATAATGATATTGAAAAAAAGCTATTACGCCCGTGGTCTTTATGAAGCTGTTCAGGAGCACGTGTGATATTTACTTAATCATAAAAAACTAATCAAAAGGTATGATACATTCTTAAGCCAACTCTGAATAAGACCGTTGTTACAACTAATGTAGAAAACATGAATGAAATCACATTTCCATACTCACTGCATCGCTCGTACTACTGGTCACCGATGAATTGTCCTGAGTTGGCTTGAAATTCACATTTCAATTTTTTTAAATTCATATGATCATCTCAAAAATTACTAATACATACTATTGTATAATGAGTTGCCTCCTCTGTTGAAGTATGAATTGTGCATATCTAAAGAGTTGACTAGATATTTTGATGTTTCATACTTTTTAAAATTCATATGAGCATCTCGAAAAATACCACTATTGTATAATGAGTTGCCTCCTCTGTTGAAGTATGAATTGTGCATATCTAAAGAGTTGACTAGATATTTTGATGATTCATACTTTTTAAAATTCATATGAGCATCTCGAAAAATACCACTATTGTATAATGAGTTGCCTCCTCTGTTGAAGTATGAATTGTGCATATCTTAAGAGTTGACTAGATATTTTGATGATTCATACTTTTTAAAATTCATATGAGCATCTCGAAAAATACCACTATTTTATAATGAGTTGCCTCGTCTGTTGAAGTATGAATTGAGTATATCTAAAGAGTTGACTTGAAATGTACATTCCACATTTAAAAAAATGATATGAATATTCTCGAAAAATACTAACACTAATTTGTAACGGATACTATTTAATCGTCGTGAATAGTATAAATAAATAAAAGCAAAACAAAAAAATGCCCTAGTTTAACCTAACCAAATACTAAGCATACTTTACCTTACTCAAATACTAAGCCCTGAATTCCACACCAAAGTTTTCCAAAGATTCTCTAAGATGAAGCTCTTCAAAAAAGGCTTGAAGTGAAATATGGTACGTAACGTACGTGTGATGACTTTGGTTTTGTAAGCGTAGTAGCTGCTTACCATCAGGCATATCCTACAGTTATTTGCTATCTAACTGGTATAATGTAAATGGGCTAGTGCAACTTCGGATCTAATTGCATATTATTTTAGGTTTATAATGACCTGTATACTACATATAATTCGACTTACTTTGGAGGAAGCATGTTGCGAGGCAGGCGGAGGTGCGGGCGTTATTGTGACTGAGGGTGTTATGCTTGCGCCACCGGATGAAGATGACTGTGAAAAAAAAAAATTTTGTAATTGTATATTCGGTAGGATATCGAGGATATCACAATATAGCTTTTATCTCAATTAAAAAGAAGCAAAACCCCACCCATAAAATCAAGTAGATACATCCGACTCCATAGACAATCGCAGTTGGTTTAAAGGGTTCGCAGTTTTAAAGTATCCCAAATCGTTCCAGTAAGTATACATAGACAAAAAGCATTATTTTTCAGGTCATTATCGATGTCACCATTTGACTTTTTTTGTATATACATAATATCAATTAATTAATTTAAATATTAATTTGAGACCATTACCTCATTTTGAGAGGTTCCCCTTTATGAGAAGTGTCAATCGCGAAATGACTGCCTTGTACTCTATAATATTATTTCAATATGCAATGCTCTAAAAAGGTTGTGTATGAATGTATCCTTACACTGTTTTATTATACCTGTGAGCGGTAGGGCCCTGGCGTGAGCGTGGCGCCCCCGGGCAGGCTAGAAGTTCGCCGCGCACCCACGCCCCCGGACACTATGCTCGCACTGCCACTCGCGCCACTGCTCGTTCGCTGGAAACATAGTGTTGATTCATATCGTCACACTGGACCACAAGTGATGGTCAGAATTAAAGCTTATGGCCCTACTCATTATCTGGTCCTTACCAATGAAATTACTGCTTTTACAAGTATTATGTAAGATTGGTGTGTATGAAACATATATATATATATATATACTTACAATTCCGAATTTGAATTATTTTCACAAGATATGCTATAAAATATAGACTATATAACATAATAGAAATAAATCATATATATTTAAATACAATTTTGTGCATCAAATTTCAAATAATTATAATTCCATATCGTAAACAAAAATAGATATAAAATTAATTTGAACATTCATTTAAAAAAATCATGTGTACATCAGATATCGCAATTGACCGCACGGTATTGTGATCAGTGAGTCAGTTATATAGGCTCGGTTTTGTTTTAGCAATATATTTTTTAAAACAAATTTACAATACAGAGAGCGAGCTCTGCAGACTTCTGTTCACTCATAAAGGTGGGATGTTTTAGTAAGAGACGACTGATCATCCTGTAAGAAATACATAAGAATAAAATAGTCTTTTATTCCTAAGTCAACCTTACATATAAAGCAAATAAAGAAATTTATAGTTTATAAAGGTACCCGGTAAGCCAGGTATTACCAAATTAATTATTAAATTTATTTATTGATGCTTTTTAATGAAAATTTATCGTGAAATATCTTGTATTTCTTAAACGTTTTAAAATTCTACATTTTCTATTGACTGATTCTTTACAATGAACTGACAAAAACTCCACTAAAAAAATTTACGTCAAAAAAATTGGCAACTATTATATTGGAGTCATCCTTAGTGTAACGTGTGTGTGTTTAGCAGTTTCGCTTATTGTTTCTTATTGTACACTGCGTTATGTATCGTCGGTGTTACCTTGTTGTGTTGGTGTGCGGGCGGCGGCGCCGGGGTGACGGTGACGCCCGGAGGCACCACGCACCCGCTACCCGCCAGCGCTGTGCCCGACACTGTCTCCTACAACAAACATGACAATACATAATATTAGTTTAGCATAGTATTAGAATACATTTATAATCGATTTTAATACGTAATAAATACATATACTCAATAATGATGGACCTAACACTGCCATATTACATGTACTATATTATATGTTTTAAGGAAACAGTATGAATGGAGCATTGGGTAAACTTCTAGGCAGAAGGCGCAGCTCAATATACACAACTCCGTGCTAATCCAACGCTAACTTATGGAAATGAAAGCTGGGTATTGCAGAGGGAGCATAAAAGTAGAATAAATATGATCGAGATGCAAACATTTTTACCGCGTTAACAATGATGACGTAAGGAAGAAAGTTGGTCTGAAAGAGAGTATCGGTGTTAGGATAAGAAAAGGCATACTCCGTGGTTCGGACATGTAGAAAGAATGCAGGTTGAAAGAATGACAAAACAGATATAACTACAATGCGAAAGTGGAAGGATGCTCACCTACCACGACCGAATTGGTTTCAGAATCAGAAGAAGAAATCAGAAGACGTCAGGTGCCGCAGGAACCGGAGAATGTGCATGAAAAGAGCTATGACTGTAAAGAAGCCAGCAAGGTGCGTAAGGACCACGTCTTATGGTGTTCGGTTCTCTCTGGCTAACCCCCGGTACGCTTTCACCTGGTGTGAGATATTATTATACAACATTTTTTTTAATACTACCAAACACATACGGGACATTATCTCGTTTTAATAGGTCGTCTAAAATATCTCCAAACGATCTCCGATATCACCCCAGTTTTAGAGATTTCCTGGATTTACGACGTTTTAAGGGGGATGCCTATGTTCAGCAGTGGACGTCTTTCGGCGGATATGATGATGACGATAATGACGACGTTTTTAATGCATTTAAAATTACAACCACAAGGTGATTGAATACAATTGAAAATGCTCGATACCCAATATTGGCTTAAGAAAAATATATTTTTAAAATATATATTTTTAGTTCATATACAGGAACGCTATCGATTGAGCAGTCAGAACCCGTTATATACGTTTTCCCATACATTTCGCGGTCATATACGACCACCCGGGTTTCGAAGGGTTACGATAAATATATTTTTAGTTCATATACAGGAACGCTATTGATATCGCAGTGATCGGCCCAGCCATAGATAACAGAAACAACGGGAGATGTGACATACCACGCGAGTTTACATCGGGACGGTTGTCGGCTAGTTTCACCCTACCATAAAACACTCACACACTTAAATAAATAAAAGATTTCATTCTACGCACACAAGTACAACGACACACATTTGTTAAGACGCTGTCATTGGATGTTTATTTAAACAACACCCAAGTAAGCACGCACTACTACATTTATAAAGCGGCAGAAACAAGCGGCCGTATCTCGAAACTGCACACACAGTGAACGAATAATATTACTCGCTTTACATTGAGTGTTGGTAAACGAGCGGTGGCGACTGCGTAATGGTAGAAAAGCAATGTATGATTTAAAAATGAGAAATTTGATATTTATAATTTGTATCGTGGTAAGGCCCTGGTAGAAATGGCGTCAGAGATTTTTTGAAATTAATTCTGTATTTATGCTTATAAAACGTAATATTATTTGTACTTATAGGTGATAAGTGATTCCATTTTATTTAAAGTTAACCACTGCACTTCTATTTTTGCAAAAAGGCAACAGCACAACTTGGCATTTTGCTAAAACAAGGAGCAACGTATCTCAATCGAACTTGATTGCAACTAACTAACTGTTCTTGGCAATGTTCTCGTTTTGAGCATATTGCGGCGACACCAACCACGCCCCCTCGTCACTACTACACACTATGGGCCTAGCTCTCGAGGATTGTCCTTTTTTCTCTGAATTCGATGCTTTAATAGAATAAATTTTAGTATACTGTCCAATCCACATTACATTCGTTATTCAGTATTGAAGTGTAACGTGATATATTTTTGTAGATGGTAAGCTTTAGCACCTGTAATTTTGATATCAGTCGTCATTGGCAGAGCTGCGATAGCCAGCGGAGCCACATTACCCTCAAAATTGCCGTTTGGGGTAGACTGATGTCATCCAGCTAGCGTTTAGACGGTAATAGTGAGAAACTCCAAAATCAACACACTAATAGCTAACATATTGTAGTTCTGTATCCTTTAATTTGAAATTTAAATGTTCGTTGGTGAGGAAGAACGGTCCAAAATCGTTCCAATTAGAAAAAAAAAACATATGGGAAAACGTATGGCCGGCCACTCTGCAGTGCAGAGTCTGCACTGCACTCCCATCAACAGAAAAAGTAACAGCACTCGTCGCTAGATGTCGTACAGGGTTCCATATATTTTAAAAAAATTAAAAATAAAATATTTAAATACTTTTTAAATTTAAAAAATATCAGCTCTGCCTACACAGCTTGCTGTTATTTACTAGTTTAATGCGGTCTAAATAACAGTCTTAACATGTAAATAATTTAATGTTTAAATAGTGGAGTAGAAATTATGCTGATTCACCATCATCTCAGCCTGTATTCGTCCACTGGTGAACATAGGCCTCTCCTCTAGAGCGACATTCGTCTCGATCCTGTGCCACCTGCATCGATGCAGGTGACACTGCTTGCTTATCCTATGGGCTATGTCTCGCCGTATGCATTTAGAGATCTACATATTCAGCTGTCTGTACTCTAGCGTATGAACCTGAAAACTGCAACCACATTTCTCGTCTGACCTGCATGAGATTCTGCGTGTGAGTCGAGAGCTTACGGGTTATTTTTGGACGAGGCTTTAGGAACTGAGCTCCCACTTCATGGACAGTTTCCACGAGCTTGTTGACATCGTCGGTGTTATGCAATCATCTAGGCCACTCTAGGCACTGAAAACTATTACGAAGTTCGAGTTCAAAGCTATCGCAGTTTTGGATCATGGAACGAAATGATCGGAGCATCCGGTGATCGCTTCCGGTTTTCACCCTGTTGATCACAGAGACTTCATTGAACAAATGTATGTTGCCAGGGCCAGTCAGTTGTGTTGGTAGCCACGGCGTCGGAGCCGGGGATTCTTAGCACCCCTGCCCCGCCTCTGACCGCTACCGGAGCCAGGATTAGCGAGTCTGCCGGTGACTAGGGGCCGTCTTGGTGTCGTACTCATATCTTGAGGGAATTTTGCCATAGTTGCCACGCTTGGCAGGCGAGTTGGCTACCGCAGTAGTTATTAATATATATTAATATATGTTATATATAGCCGGGGATTCTTAGCACCCCTGCCCCGCCTCTGACCGCTACCGGAGCCAGGATTAGCGGGTCTGCCGGTGACTAGGGGCCGTCTTGGTGTCGTACTCATGTCTTGAGGGAATTTTGCCATAGTTGCCACGCTTGGCAGGCGAGTTGGCTACCGCAGTAGTTATTAATATATATTAATATATATTAAAAAACAAGGGGACGCTGCTGCCCGTCTCCTGGATAATTCCCTTCGTTGCCTTTTACGACACCTACGGGTACGGGTGACATGGTTGAGATGGAGTGGCATATTGTTACGCCTATTTATACTGTTTCTTTTCGCATAAATCAATAAATTTTCACCTACATGTAAATATTATGCTATTATTAAAATATAATCATAACATTTTGAAACTAACAAGATTAACTTTCAATAAACAATAATTTCTTATCCTAATAGATGTAATAAATGCAAATCATAACTGGTCATGCCAAAAGAGGAGCTGTTCTTGATAAAATTCTTTTTCAAGTAGCGGTCAGTAGTTTTTACTATAGTAAGCAGAGTATAGAAATAGTCAAGATTACAATTAGTTTTAAATATAAATGAACAGCAAAAGCAGTTTGAATAATAATGTTGATCAGATTACAACTGAATTGCCTGCGCGGTAATTACATAAGGTTTTCGATCGATCGGCATAAGTGTATGTATATCTTTCTTACGTGTGAAGTAATTTTTATTTTATTCTATATATAATCTATACAGATAAATAAAATTGGAGTGTCTGTTTGTAATATTAAAATAACCTTTTTACTAACTGCATATGGATGTATACACGGTACATATACCAAAATGAATATTTTTACAATTTGTCTGTCTGTCTGTTTGTTCCGGCTAATCTCAGAAACGGCTGGACCGATTTTGACGGGACATTTACTGGCAGATAGCTGATGTAATAAGGAGTAACTTAGGCTACATTTATTATAGAAATTTTATTTATTTTTATTAATATAAATAAATAACATTCCACGCGTACGAAGTCGCGGGCACAGCTAGTTTATTTATAAAACGAAATAGAAATTTGTCGTGAAAGCACAAAGATATAGATTAGTCAAATCTATGCCGATCGAAGGAATTCGCTACATTTAACTAAAGTATGAAAAAAGATTCGACAAGCTCGGTAACACTTTGGTCAGTAACGCTACTTTGACAATAAGGCTCGTGGGTTAGATTCCCACACAAGTCAAACATTTTTGTGAATGAATATTTCTTGTTTGTCTTAGTTTGAACATTTTTAAGAGAGGTAGGGGTGCATTAAAGCAGCTCGGCTGGTGAAGTGCCTCCACCTCACAGAAAAGCCGCAGCCAAATAACAGCTCCCTGGACAGTGGTTGAGTTCCACTGTCTGTGAGTGGGAGTGAGTGAGGTCACTAGTAAAAGAAGTTCCTAAAAAGTAGCTGTGTTAGCAGCAGAGGTGGCATCACGTGAGTGCTACTTAGTGTACTGCAATCGCTCATAGGTTACGGTAGCCGCTTTACATCAGATCAGGATTGTATGCCTCTCCACGTTGTATAAAAAGAAAGTAGAATAATAAAATTCCCAATTACTGACTAGTTATAGAAAGCCCCCGTCGCAAAAATAGATTTTAATCAAAATAATGTTGTTTGTTTCAGGAAATAGAAACCGTACCTTGGCGGGCGGCAGGCCGCTGGCTTGCTGCGACTGTCGTATCTTCCTGAGCAGTACAAGTCGCGTCTCTTCAGCGCGTAGCTTCTCCCTCAGCGCGCGCAAGCGGCGATCGCGCTCCCATATCTCAGCACTGGACAGCTCCTGCCACCAACACACTCGATAATATACTATATAATAATATTATATTATATAATAAAATTGCAAACAGTTAGTTTATGAAGTAATATTATTTATCAACGCAAGAATGGTTCAATTAATTTCGAAAGTGACCTTCAGTGTTGTTTAATTTTTGTAATATTGGGTGTAAATCTTCAGGGCCTAAGCCAGTCCGATGTGCACGAGTTGTGCCCTGCTGTGAATAATGTTCTAGAGAGAGAGAGCAATTTATAGAAAGAGATAATAGATACATCTTAACCAATATGCCGATAAGTAATGGGATTTTGATCCATAAACTAGCCATTAAAAGTTGTCTTTAGAGAATAAGAGATATGAATGCGGGAATGTGAACGGGTGACTCAGTGGTCTACTGCCTGCTTTATGCAGACGACGCGATATTAATAGCAGAATCACCCGAACTGCAAACACTAGTTACAGTAATGAAAGATGATTGTATGAAGAAAGGCTTACAATTGAATGCGAAGAAAACCAAGATAAATGGTATTTAAAAGACAGACAACTAAAGCGAACACAAGAATTACGGTTGATGATGTAGTGTTGGAGCAAGTGGGTGAGATTGTATATCTTGGAAGCGCTTTTAGCAGCAATGGAAGGTACACCGCTGATGTGGAGAGACGAGTGACTGCAGAGCATAGCGTGAATGGAGCGTTCGGTAAACTTCCAGGCAGCCAAAATCTAAGCCTGAAGGCACAGCAGAAGTGAGAGCTGGGTATGGCAGAGGGAGCATGAAAGTAGAATAAATGCGATCGAGATGAGAGCATTGCGTAAAATTTGTGGCATAACGCTTGCTAACCGCGTTCATAATAAAGACGTAAGAGAGAGAGAGAGGTCTGAAAGAAAGTGTCGGTGTTAAGATAAGAAAAGACATGCTCCGTCGGTTCGGACATGAAGAAATAATTCAGGATGAAAGAATGACGAAACGGAACGGAAGGATGTAGGAACCGAGGTAGACCGAGACTAACCTACCATAACCAAATGGTCGTGTTTTATCGGAAGGAGCCTTAGGAACCGGCGAGCGTGCATGAAAAGAGCTATGAATGTTAGAGAAGCGAGTGAAGTATGTAAGGACCGCGTCTTATGGCGCTCGGTTCTCTCTGCCTACCTCGCAAGGGGCCTGGCGTGAAGATATACATACATAAAAACTGCGCGTTCTACTTTAACCTCCGTTCTACTTTAGCGGTGAGTTTATTTACTTTGCAAAATCGTGTCATTGGGTCTCCATAAGTCTAGGTATTTCCTTCATGGCTGTGGGTGTACTTTACAGAATCCCGTCACGGATGTATCTATATCGTAAGATAGAATAAGAAGATAAGAGAAACATATATTCACGATGTTTCATTTATTTAGAGCGAGACATGTTACCTTACGATATATTTATAGCGTCTGAGGCGAGCTTAACACTATACTGTCCGCCAATCGTGTACACTCATAGTCCTGATAGTGTGTACCTTAAGGCCGAGCTCGAGCAGCGGGGGCTCATTCTCGTCGTCCTCAGAGTCCTCTTCGTCGCGAGGGTCCCGAGGCGACTCCGGCGCCGCCGCTGGCAGGCTGCTCGGCGTTATTGACACGTTCACGCCGCCAGAGTTTAGTTTGCTACTCACATCTGTAAATAACCATCACTTACCAACACTGTAGACATAATTTAGGATGTTTTCTTGCACTAGAACATGCACAAGAACACAAAAAGCGCCGCAGTTCATGAGGGACCTCCAAGGAATCTTGGGCTGAGAAAGCCGCATCTATGCGCAGAGTCAGATCATGACTTCTCACTCTCCCAATGTATTCGTGTACTATAAATATCGGGCACCATAATACGAGTATATCATCCTCATTTCAGCGTGTACTCATCTACTGCTGAACATAGGCCTCTAGAGAGCCACTCGCCTCAACTCCCTAAACATTTCTTTCAAAAGGATTTAATATAGCTATAGGTTACTAAGCAGGCATGTTCCTTCACTATCCCATTGTCCTACAACCTCACGCTCATAATTGAGTCTTAAACATATATTAGGAGTTGCGCACTGTATCTTGCCCTGAGACTTCCTTGCCGAAATTCTTGACGCTCTACAAATTATTAAGCCTTAATCTGTATTAAATCAATTGTATTTAAATGCCTTAATTGTATGCTCTCTCCCGATTCTGCGGCGGCCACACACAGAGACACGGCATCACTGCCGTCCTAAGGCGTTCTCCAGGAAAGCCTGTGGATGAAGGCTTTTGCAGAACTCTATTGTCACCGATGAAGGGAAATAGGTTCGAAGGAGCGGGGCTTTATTATTTACTGCCCTGTAGAGTATTAGTTATGCTGTTGGTTAATCTATATTTATAAATTTGACTAATACCTGTAAATGGTGCCGGGGTAGGTATAGACGGCTTCCGGTGTGGGGGAGCGGCCGGCAACAGCACAATGTCCGGGCTCTCCGCGTAACTACGTTGGTCTGAACGCGGCCGCAACACGCGACGACCGCTCGTTCCCTAGAAATAAATAATATAATGATCATAATTGATTTAAATTTCAAAAATTAAATAACGTCACATAACTCGGACCTTACACAGCCCACTCGGTTCTGTAACATTCATAGCTTCTAACCACCCAACAGGAAAATTGTGGGCAGATCGCTGAAGTTAGTTGTGGCAGGACTACAACATCTCTCTCTTGAATCGTTGGGACATTACACTTCACGAGAGCAAGAAGAAGTCTCCTACATTCTGCAGGCCCCTGATTAATTAATCGCTATGACGCTTTTGATGCTCTGCCCAAAATACTTAGCACCTTAGACATTAGCGGGCGCAATATGTGAGGTATCATTACCTAGTAACCCTACCACCTCGTACTTTTACGCCGGGTGGTCGCCAACCTAACATTGAGCAAGCAGGCGAATCCGAAACACCATCTGCCGGGCTAACCCCAACTTACAAGATCGAACACATTACCAGCCCTTCTCATAGCTACTCAATATCGCGATAAAGGAACTACAAGTATATTTCTCAATAAATAAAACCCATTTTTAGTAAACACTCGATATATATATATATATAATCATATTAATTAAACTTCACTTTACTTCAGCTTAAGTTTCTGTTTTAATTTGAGCAGTCAGAACCCGTTATATACGTTTGCCCATGCATTTCGCGGTCGGTCGTATACGACCGCCCGGGTTTCGAAGGGTTAATGGTGATAATAGACACGTAGAAAAATCGTTACCATATGACATTTTATTTCTAACCACATAATATGCATCAAATTATAATTTAGAACAGTGAACAAGAATTTGTCGTTACATCACAAGGATGGACGCCTGCTATAACTGCCACAACTTTGCTACTTCTAATAAACAGAAATATTCTATTTTTCTACATCTTTACTCAAACATGTCATAAAGCTAAATGCAGTTTGTAAACTGTAAAAAAACAAAACCAATACACACACACAAGTTATGGGATTTTTATTTATTTTTATGAACATGTGAAATATTAAGACACAAATACAAACTGAAGTTACGTCAATTTCCTGAGAGAGACTTTGTACAAAAGTCGTCTGCGTGGGTACTTCTTATTTCTACCGCCAAGCAGCTATATTTATATAGCTGTGTTCCGGTTTCAAGGAGATATGGTAGAGAAATTACTGTGTACTGTGACGAAACAGCCTTAGGTCACAAGATTGACACCCCGCGCGAGTAACACCCCGCGCGAGCGTCAATAGGCTGCGGTGACCGCTTACTATCTAATGCGGGCCGCATGCTTGCTCACCAATCTACTTGTATAAAAAAAAAATCAAAGCTGCTATTAGGATTGCAATGTTAAGATTGCAGATATGCAATGGGGTCCGGGCCATTATTTAATGGACTGAACACACTTCACATTTTCACTCTGTATTTAATTATTATATAGAGTGTTCTAAAAATGACGGTGATGACGACAGGGCGACTTAACTCATTAATATGATCAATCGTTAATAATAATAATAAATAAATAAAACCGACATGAAAAGAAACACAAATATTTTCCTTACAAAAATGCTTAGCTGAAAAAAGTATTTGTATCGAAATTTATTCTCGTCAATTGATTCTATTCTAGAGTTTGTTTTTATTTTCTCTTTATCTCTGTAGTATATACTAATTATTACTACTTTACACATTATATACTTACATAAAATAAAGTACTTGATTTTAACTGACATAGATATCAAAGTAGTAACAATCACGATCAACTATAAAAAACATAACTAGTGTGCGCTGAGATTCATTTACAAAAGATGAAGAGTGTTCGGATCGTTAATCTTATCTCGTGAAACAGATAATTTGGGCCCTCCCAGATAAAGTGTCACGATTCTCCAATTATTGCGTGTTTCTTATCTTAATAGGAAAATTTATAAACATTAAATAATGTATGACTAGTCCACAAACAGCGATGGATTAACCAAAGTAGAGTTAATGTATTTTTGTTACACTAGTCGGTTGCTTTTAATAACGTAATGTACTAAGTAATTACAGCGTAGTGACGTCATATACCACACACCACAACCAAATATAAATTCATATATATTTTTTGCCCAATCTAGAAATCATGTACATATTTATAGAACTGTAACAATCTTAGCTGCGACCTATAGATGGCTTATACGCTAACACCAAGGTGGACACCTTGGTGGTTACCGCTAGTTTTCTTTTAGAATTTCATACCGTACGAGGGTCATTTGAAAAGTTCTTAGCCTAATATACGTAATGAAACCACACGATTTTGAGTTTATTTTTATTTTTCAACATACTCTCCTCCGAGCTCAAAACACTTTTTCCATCGACCCGGTAAGGCTTCGATACCCGTTTTAAAAAAAACTTCGTCTAACTCCTCAAAATAAGCGTCCACGGCGGCTATGACCTCTTCATTTGTAAAAAAATGTTTACCACCTAAAATTTTTTTCAGCTTTGGGAACAGATAAAAGTCGGACGGTGCTAAATCCGGTGAATATGGGGGATGAGGTAACAATTCGAAGCCACATTGATGGATTTCTGCCATGGATTGCACAGAGATGTGAACGCGCGCATTGTCCTGATGAAACAAGACTTTTCTTCTCAATAAACCTGGACGTTTTTCTTTGACTTCTTCTCTCAAACGACGCAACAGGTTGCAATAGTAATCGGAGTTTATTGTTTCACCCTTTTTTAAATAATCCACGAGAATTATACCCTTTGCATCCCAAAAAACGGATGCCATGACTTTGCCCGCCGATAAAACCACCTTTGCCTTCTTTGTGGTGGGCGATCCTGCTCTTTTCCATTGTTTCGACTGTTCTTTTGTCTCGGGTGTATTGTGGTGAACCCAGGTTTCATCCATGGTTATAAATCTTTCAGCAAATTCTATTGGGTCAGCTTCATATAACTCTAAACAGTCGCGAGAAGTTGTGAGTCGGTTGCGTTTTTGTTCCACTGAAAGCAGTCGCGGTACCCACCGCGCAGACACCTTAGAGAATCCAAGTTCAGTAGTAATTATATGATGTGTTCGCTCAGATGAGATGCCTACAGTCTTAGCTATCTCCTCGACAGTCAATCTTCGATCAGATAAAATTAAATCACAGATTTTTTCTTTGTTTTGATCAGTGGAAGCAGTCGAAGGCCGGCCACTACGGGGCTCATCTTGAATGGTCTCACGACCACGTTTAAACTCTGCCACCCAGTTTTTAACAGTCGCATACGAAGGAGCGGACTCATCCAAAGTAGCAGACATGTCTTCATGTATAGCTTTTGTAGTTAAACCTTTCAAATTCAGGTATTTTATCACTGCACATGTTCAATTTTATCAATTTTCAAAAATAGCTTTGACTTGACTTACGGTATCACGTGTAAACGAACAATGAGTTACTGTGAATAAACTAAACTGTGCATACTTATTGCTAAATAATGTAACTACAAAATGACGATAGTTATAAAAAAACCAATGACTTTAACCATATTAGGCTAAGAACTTTTCAAATGACCCTCGTACAAAACGGGAATCGGTAAGCGGGCCGCGAGGCGACGGCGGCAGCTAGTGTGTGGAATGGTAAATTTCTTGGTTTATACCGCCATTGCCGCCAGCTTGTAGCTAACGCTCCTCTGTTCGCCAGCTTCGTGAAAGAGGCATTTAGGCCCCTCATCGTCTTCCTGAGACATGACAACTTCGAGAAAGAGGTCTTAGTGAAACTGCTGTTTCACTCAGTATGTCATAAAACTCATGCTTGTTAATCATGAGTTACAGACATGAAATTTGGATACATCGTAAGGGGTCTCCACTGAATATTTATTCAGAAATTCATTTAAAATAATTTTCAGGATGGTATCTCACGGAGTATATAAGCTGGATATATATCCAGTGAGACTCCACTAACTACATGTCCATGAAGTGTACAGTTGATATATGTTGTTGCATAATATATTGTTGCATATACCAATATTAATCTTTTTTTTGAATTCTTCTTAACGTTATCATGTTTCCTGATCCCTTAGGATTGGCGGGATCCGTTACCTTAGCCTAAGCATTTGGCGAGGATACTGATTTTTACATGGAACGACTGCCGTCAGACCACCACAGCCCACAGGGAAAACCGTTCTTAGGATGTCATACGTCTTTTGAAATATACTTCCTTATACTTGCGGGTTTACTCACGATGTTTTTCTTCACCGCCGAGCTAGTGATCATTATAAATATGTCACAAATCCGAAAACACGAATTTAGTGATGCATGGCAAGATTGGAAACGGGGACCAGTTGGTCAATATGCCGGTTCTTTATTCACAGGACTATCACTGCAGGGTGACAAAGTCGTTTAACCCTTCGAAACCCGGGTGTCGTATATGACCGCGAAATGTATGGGAAAACGTATATAACGGGTTCTGACTGCTCAAATGATTCAAATTTATTAGCTGAGCAGAAAATAAATTTAGGAATTAGGAATAGATCAAATGAAAGAGCTAAAATTATATTCTCAAAGATTATTTTTATTTCAATACATATTGGATATAGTATTGGCTATAATAAAGTAGTTTTTAAAATTACACCCACTTCTATATCCAAAATTTGTTTTTGGTAAATAAATTGATCAAAAATATATACCTTTTGAAAAAAAAATTGTTATTTTATTCTATAAAGTACCTACTTTTTCTTTGGGAGGGATATAAAAAACTAAAGGACAAAAGATGACAAATATACAACGCGAAAATAGAAGCATGCATGCAGCATCTAGCATAACCAAATTTATCGTGTTTTATCAGAAGGTAATATCAGGAAACTTAGAAACCGGCGAGCGTGCATTAAAAGAGTTATGAATGTTAAAGAATTAAGAAGCGAGTGAGGTGTGTAAGGATCTAGTCATGTTGCGCTCGGTTCTGCCTGCCTACCCGGCAAGGGATTTGGTTGTATAGATATAGGACATAAGGAATCATATCTCTAATGAGGGCTGAGACTCGCCTATCACAAGTAATGTTTTATTTGAAGTTGACGTCAGGAACCCTCAACATGTGTGAAAAGATATAACCATATTTAAATGGGTGTTTATCTCCAAAAGTAGCTGAATTTTCTATTGATGTGTTGGATTATTAATGACGCATATTGAAGCAAAACATGTAAGAATTTAATGTTCAGTAAGTCATTATTTATTTTGCCTACAAGTAAAACAGTAACTGGCTTCTGCATTTTCAGTGCACCGTGATTCTCTTTTGAAGTTATGTATGTAGTAACAAACAAAGAGTTGCATAGGTATTGCATTGGTTAAACAAGGAAAACAAAATTCACTTACCGAAAATAGTACATTGTGTATTAAACAATATCATGAACTTTATGTTACTTTAACTCTTATGTTTAGACCAGGCAAGTTAGAGTAATAAATAACCCTAAAAATATTATGATTTGCTTATTTTAAAAGTGCAGTAAGAGGGATGAAATGGAGTAAGAGTAAGGGACATAAATTATAGGAACTTGACATGTTTAAAATTTCATCGTGGAATATAAGACCAAAGTGAAAAAAACAGAATGCTATTAGAATCTGAATGCAAAACTCACACTGTGACGAGTGTTTTTCTCGCCACATGGAATTTCCGGGAATGGTTCTTAACTGAAGACTTGGCTGTATGGGCTAAATCACTTTGCCTTTCCCCTGGGGGATAAAAAGAACCGGAAAAATAAAAATAAAATATTACAACACTTGACATCAAAACCAAATATTGAAGCTTTTTTATTTGTCACATTTGGGAGTTTTTGCTACTATGATCAGGTGGACTTAAATTTTCTGCACTTTGCAAGTGAAATATAGTGAATAGATAATGGCACGAACTATTTTTTGTTTTTACAAAGTGGCAAATAGGCATATGGCCGGCACAATGATGTATTTTCCTTTGCCTATGCATTGAAAAAACTGTACAAGTATTTCAGAATACTTCTAATAATCACTTTCCATGATTTTGGTTTTAGTAAAATTGGTTTAAACTAGATACATTTGTAAGTTTTTGACGTATGACATATGATGCTATATATATATGGATATATAAGGTGTTTTTTTTTTATATGCCCGAACTTCAATGGGAGAAAGAATATCGTTTATCTGTTACGATAGACAAGAAATTTCGTGTCCCGGCATCGTCAAAAAAGTTTGAAAAATCAAATAAATAAAGTACCTACTTGGTTCATGGTGCATAATGATTGCCCCGTCATCATCATCATCATCATCAGTTGTTAATAATTCAGTTTGACGGGGTCGATGCACGGGTCGCGGGTCAAATCGAACACGCCATTTACGCAGCGACGACCACAGCGTTTATAGGCTACGATAACCACTTTACATCAGGTCGACCGTACGCCTCCCAACGTTGTATTCAAAAAAGTAATACCTATGACTATGCCGGTAGAGTAACGCTGATAGCTACCTATCTATTTAAATAAAAATGGAAATTTAGAATACTTACCGGATATAACAGCTGATCCAATTTTATTGAAAAAGGTCACAAACTTTCCATCACACTTTCACACAGGCTTTGGACTGTCAAATTAATGTAATAACGTTAAATTTGAGTATTTAGTGTTTGTTACGACAACATTAAAGACTAGATAGACGTGGATATTTTGATATTGAAAAATAAAAAGCTATCGGATAATGTTTGTTACATTAACTGGGCTTGTTTAAAAGTTCATCAGTTTATTTACACATCTCAATCACGACACTAAATACAAAATTGTTGCACGCATTCTGGCGTTCTATACAAATGTTCCTATCCACCTCACATGGCGTACGTAACGTCCAGATACTCGCGAACACAAGGCGTAATGGGCTGGTGCTCCATCGTGCTGGAAGTATAAACACGTACGCTTCTGCAGTGATGTTATTAGACTCGCGATAACAAAGTACCATTTGGAGATACTCCTGATTAGAATAACGACGTCCAGGCATGATTACGGTCACGCGTACTAGTGTATGTAATGCGCGCCACTGGGAAACAATGGCCGCTCGCGCCGCGCGTGCGCCTTGTGGCGTAGATGACGCATGCGCGGGAAGGCGTATTGTACCTGCGTACCGTAACGCATGCTTGTATTTCCCTAGCTGGTTGGTACATACAACAGAAAGCTATTTTTTATGACGGATTTTATTTTTCTATGAAAGAATTTGTAACACGTGGGGCATAAAATATATTTACTATCATAATCAGCATACATAATACTATTTCCCATTTCAATTTGGGCATATACTTTAAGAACACTGTCATATACTGTACTTGAGGGTACTTGGAATATTAGTCTGGTTGCAGGTAAGGTGAGTGAAAACGCGTATTCTCTCGAATTTATTCTTTTATGACTAGTATACAATAGTGGCGACGAGGAAAAGTGGACGAAAGTGTAAAAAAAGTGTATATACACGTAATATAAAATACATATAACATTTTTTTTTTTTAAAAATCGAAGTGAAAAATGGTGATTAAGTTTAGTGAATTTGATGTGGCAAATGGCTGCTGGGAAAACTACATTACAAGGTTTGAATATTGTCTAGAAGCAAATGAAGTGAAGGAAGATGGTAAGAAAAAGGCGAATTTATTAGCTGTATGTGGTCCTGATTTGTTTGATTTAATTTCTTCACTGATAGCCCCAAAGAAAATAAGTGAGGTTACTTTTTCTACTATAAGATTGCATTTACGCAATCATTTTCACCCTCCACGCAATGAAATTGTGGAATCATTTAAATTTCACTCTAGGAATCAGGAAGAAGGCGAGAAAATTCGTGATTATGTTGCTAATTTGAGGAAATTGTCAATTTATTGTAATTTCAAAGATATTGAACGCACTTTGCGTGATCGATTAGTCTGTGGTATCAGGGACAAAGATGTTCAAAGAAAGATGTTACAACAGACTAGTTTAACATTTGAATCAGCATGCAACATGGCTTTGTCCCATGAATCTGCTAATAGTGATGCCAGTTTAATTGTTATTCCCGGGACGAGCAGAGTTAGTTCAGATTTAGAGGAACCAATGGATGTCAATAAAATTGCATACAAAAAAAGGGAAAATTTGTTTATTAAACCTCATGATAAACTTGAATGTTTCCGTTGTGGTAAGCAGCATAGGGGGGAGTGCAGATTTAGGTGGTCAAAATGTAATTTCTGTGGAAAAACAGGTCACATTGAGAGTGTCTGTTTAAGCAAAAATAAAGAAAACAATAGTAGGTTGAAATCAAACTGCAATGGTCTTTATGTAGCTAGTATCAACAATGTGAGACAAAAGAAAGTATCTGCTTTTTTGGTGACAATTTCTCTCAACAAGTTTGAAATAGAAATGGAAATTGACTCAGGGTGTGCATTTACATTGATTGGTGAACCGACAGCCAGACTCATATGGAAAGGAAAATTACCAAAAATGGAAAGAAATTATTTCATGTTAAAAACATGGACAAACAGTCATTTAAATATTTTAGGTACAGTGACAGTATCAGTACATTACAGAGGGCGTAATAAGAACTTACCACTTATTATAGCTAAGGGTCAAGGACCGAGTCTAATAGGAAGAAACTGGTTTGATGAGTTGAATATCCAGTTACTGGGAGTAAATAATATAATGTTAGATACAATAGACACCACTAAAACACTTGAAAAATATAAAGACGTTTTTGAAAAAGGCTTAGGAAAATATAGGGGTCCTGTGGTGAGCATCAAACCAAGAGAAGGGGCCACCCCTAAATTTCTTAAATGTAGATCAATACCATTCGCGATAAGAGAAAGAGTTTTTAATGAAATTGACAGATTAGTTACTGATAAGGTTTTGGAATCAGTTACACACGCAGACTGGGCAACGCCGATTGTACCTGTTCTGAAACCAAATGGCAGTGTACGAATCTGCGGTGATTATAGATCAACAATAAATAATGTAACAGATACAGACACATACCCTCTACCAACATTAGATGAAGCATTTACAAGGTTACAGGGGGGTAAAATATTTTCAAAAATTGATTTAGAGAGAGCGTACACTCAAGTAAAGGTAGATGAGTCTACTTCTCAGATACTTACACTAAATACACCAAAAGGACTGTACAAGGTAAAGAGGTTACCATTTGGTGTAAAAGCATGTCCAGGGATATTTCAACGTTTAATGTCTTCCTTGTTGGCTCATATTCCAGGAGTGGCTGTACTTCTAGACGATATAGTAGTGAGTGGAACTAATGTAGAGGAACATAATTCTCGATTAAATGCGGTGCTACAGAAGCTTCAAGAAGCCGGACTAAGAGTAAATAAAAATAAATGCAAGTTTGCGGTAAATAAAGTATTTTTTTTAGGATTTGTTATCGATGAGGTTGGAATTCATCCACGTGAAGATAAAATCCATATGATTAAGGAGTTTCCTCCTCCTGGTAATATTAAAGAGTTACAAGCATTCTTAGGACTTTTAAACTTCTATGATCGATTTTTGCCTCATAAAGCTACGGTAGCAGAACCCTTATATAAACTTCTGAATATAAAAACAAAGTGGCAATGGAAGTCAGTGCATCAAATAGCCTTCGAGAGATTAAGGAACATGTTGACTAGTGGAGACACTTTGGTACATTACGATTTAAAGAAGAAGTTGATACTATCGTGTGATGCTTCCCAATATGGACTAGGGGCAGTGTTAGAACATGAAATGGAAGATGGCAGTATTAAACCTATCATGTTTGCATCAAAGACTATGAATGTGCATGAACGCAATTATGCTCAAATAGATAAGGAGGCAGCGGCGATAGTTTTTGGATTAAAGAAATTTCACCAGTTTGTGAGTGGCAGGAAATTTACTATAAAAACTGATCATAAGCCTTTGTTGGGATTGTTCGACCAAAAGCGTCCAATTCCAAATGTTATTTCACCTAGAATGTTACGATGGGCCCTCCTATTAAGCTCCTATGATTATAGATTAGAATATGTGAAAGGAAAGAAGTTGGGAAATGCAGATGCATTAAGTAGATGGCCTTCTCCAAATACTGAAACGGTAGAAGAAGAGTTTTCAGGAGTATTACTTATAGAAGAAACACCGTTAGAATTAGAGTTTTCAGCTAAAGAAGTTGCTAAACTGACATTAAAAGATCCAAGACTAAGTAGAGTTTTGCACTGGATTAAAAATGGATGGCCAAATAAAATTGAAAATGAATTTAAAATTTATTGGCAAAAAAGAGAAGAAATGTCAACATATAGAGACTGCATTCTGTGGGGAAATAGAGTGGTGTTACCGGAAAAAATGTGGGCCAAAGTATTAAAAGAATTACATACAACTCATGATGGAATTGTCATTACTAAAGCAATGGCAAGAAGTTACTTTTGGTGGCCAGCCATTGATAAACACATTGAAGATTTAATTAAAAAATGTCATGTCTGTGCAGAGAATAGACATATGCCAATAAAAGTTACGCATCACTGGATAAGACCAAATAAAGCTTGGTCGAGATTACACATTGATTATGCGGGACCGTTTCAGGGAAAAACTTTTATTGTTTTGATAGATTCTTTTTCTAAATGGCCAGAAGTAAAAATAGTTCCTGATATGAGCAGTTCAACTCTAATAAAATTTTTGAGAGACATATTTGCTGAACAAGGATTTCCTGACACGATTGTGAGTGACAATGGCAGAAGCTTTACTTCTGAAGTGTTCCAAAATTATTGCAAATTTAATGGAATTAGACATGTGTCAGTAGCACCATACCATCCAGCATCTAACGGACAAGCGGAACGGACTGTACAGACAATAAAGAATAAATTGAGGAAACTATCAAATGAACCATGGCATGCACGACTTCCTAAGATTTTATATGGCTTACGTACAACACCAAATAGTGTTAATGATAAAACACCAGCTGAGTTACTAAATAACAGACGTTTTCGCACTAAATTTGACTATCTTAATCCACTTAATTCTAAAGACAAAATACAATTGCAGGAGTTAGACAATAATGAAAATACAAAAGTGAGAAGTTTTGAAGTGGGACAAACAGTTTATATAAAAAATTATAGTAGAGGACCCCAATGGCTGAAAGGTGTGGTTGAGAAAAAGATTGGAATTTGTAGATATGTTATTAGATGGAATGGAAAACTTTTAAAAAGACATATCAACCAGATTCATAACTTTGGGGGGGAAAAGGAAGAACAAGAACTGAATGTGACCCCACCAAAGGACAAAAAACAAACAGAAGTTGATGAGGATGATGAAGATGAGGTGATATTACCATCACCATCTAAATGGGCTGATATAATTGGCGTGTCAGGACCACAAGATATACAGATACACCAGAGTCCTGGTGAAAAGAATTGTAACTCGAGAGGGAACAAAAGAGCTATGTCAGAATCGCCTCAACAATCAACAAACAAAAGGATCGCGGGGATTACCGAAGAAGATGAACTGGACAATTCCCAGCAGTCATCTGTAGTAATAGATAGTGATGGTGAAAATAATTAAACTAATAATACAAAATATAAACTAGTAGTGTGTAGAGTAAAATTAGGTTAGTGATATGTGTAACAAGACAAGGACTATTTAAATTATAGCAGCAAGGACATATTAGGTGCCATCTCGGGGGAAAGGCATGTCATATACTGTACTTGAGGGTACTTGGAATATTAGTCTGGTTGCAGGTAAGGTGAGTGAAAACGCGTATTCTCTCGAATTTATTCTTTTATGACTAGTATACAATAAACACCATATATATAATCTTCACAAACTTTACATGGTCTGATATGCCTTGGCATCCACTAATGATGAATAGAAATGTTTTGACTTAATTAATGGTTGTGTCCGCTCCGACTCATAACTGGAGTTTATTTCTTACGAACGATAATTATGATATATATATCGAATAGAAAAAGAGGGTAAATAAATGCATCTTCTGAAATAATAAGAATAATCTATCTATAACTTCATGCCAAATCCCTTACGGGGTAGGCAGAGAGAACCAAGCGCCACGTGACTCGATCCTTACATACCTCACTCGCTTCTTTAACCCGTTGCGGCCTGTTATATACTGTTTGCCGTAACGCACATCAAGCCATGCGGATCTCGATGCGTTAACATTCATTGCTCTAATAAGAATAAAATTTATATAATTCACAAATGTGAACTGTAGGCTTATCAATTATCTCGATTTAATTTCTACTATATTTACCAAAGTTTTTTAAACATTAATCACTTGATGATTTGTTAATAGTACTTAAAAATATACATAAAATATACCAGGCTTCCTATAAAGCAGGCGCACAATCTCATACTCTCATACATTAAATCCTATAGATACATCCATCTCATTCTCTCACACATTAAATAGATGTATGTGGTTGGCTCCTTTTAATAATTCTATCTCATTCTCTCGCACGTTAAATACTACAGATTATATGTTTTTTAAGCAGGCGTGCATAATGCCATAAATTTTAGTTAACACTATCACTTCATTTTACTTATAAAAGATACTGCACCATAGAAATCAAAATTGTTTCTTAAGGAGTAAACTTCTAAAATATAAAATACAACACTATATGTCACATAATGTAAAACGTCAATGTACACAATGAAAGAAAATATATACCTTATTACATTATCTAAACTTTTATTTTTTATACCAAAACATACTTACTCTATCAATCTTAGAAGCATGCAACAAAACATAAAATAGGACAATTAAAAATCAATAAACAAGTAATCAGGAGACATTGAAAAGTGGTCCTTTTTTAAGGGTGTGTCCACATTTGTATAATGCAGACAATACATACTTATAGTTGCTGCAATTGTAACAATAAATGTACATAGTGCGCATATTAACAATATGGCAAATTCTCTCAACGCTTCCAATGGTCAAGTCTGTACATGTGCAACTCTTCATTTAGGGTATTAATTTAGAAGATGTTAAAGTATTGAGTAAGGTGTGTAAGGACCTCAACTTACGGCGCTTCATTGAGCGTGCAATTAGATTTTCGCAAAATAACGCCTGAATCTATTAACTACTTCATTGAGTGATTAGCAAATTTAGCAATGCTACTTTAACTGCAGGCTAAGATTTTGAAGTTTCAGTTCCCAGTCAAGATAAACATTTGTGTGTATGAACATGTCTGTTTGTATTGGTCAGGGTGTTTTTAAGAGGGGTAGGGTGCATAAAAGCAGCCGACTAGGGAAATACCTCCATCTCACAGAAAACTGCAGTCAAATAACTCTCTTGGAGGGTTATTGCATTCCTGCGAGTGAGTGAGGTTACCGGTAAGCTCCTAAGGAATTGCTGTGTTAGCAGCAGAAGGGGCGACGCACTAGTGATACTTCATTTATTGCATATGTTCAAAGGTTAAGGTAATCACTATAAATCACTTATAAAAAAAAAGTGGAAATATACTCATTTTATAATCTGTTTTCACATCTTTTGTACTAGCTCAAGGCAGTACAATAGTGGATGTATATAGTAAATATTTTGCATAAATTTTCCATTTCATTGGCTATTTGAAATTGAAAAATACAATAGTAATTGAAATTAGGCAATTAATATTATACTTACATGAGGCGGAGGCTGTGCTGGTGTTATTGTCAAACCACTAGCTGTTAAAGCTCTAAGTTCACTTAGTTCTGGTGGCAGGGCCCTACGGGAATTAAATACATAATTTTAATTCTAATGAATTTTATTAAAATGTAAACAAAATTTTACAATACCCAAAATGTAAACAATATTAGAAACATATGTCACCTAACACTGAGGTCCACTGCCGAATCGTCTACGTCCATTGTAGGAGGTAATTATACGCTGGAAATAATAACAGATCAATCAATAATTCGAAAATCGAAAAATTTAATAAAATGCTTCACAATCTTGTCTTAAAAACACTAATTTATTGTGAATTTCTATCGAGTTATTCAGACTATGTGGTTTAAGGATTACATTTCACAATAAATCAATCAAACGAAAACTATTGAACACGCAGTCAGCGGTAGGAACGCAAACCAACCAACCGGTTGACAGAACATACGTAACTAATGAATTCGGTGACAATGGCTACAATTACATATGATTAATTACATTAATCGTTTACTAACCGGTATGGAATATATTGTTATCAGATTTATGAACACAATTTTAACCTAAAATAGGGTACTATTATAGTTTTAATGCTTCTTTATGCAACAAAACAGTAAATAAATTGTGTAGTTAGAGGAACTTAAATGCTGATGAGTGACACACGGACAGTGTTGCCAAATTACGCGTACTTTTTTTTTTTAATAGGTAACCGTAACAGAACTGAAAGCGTAGATATAGCGGTGACCCTTTTAGCTAAGTGAATGAGTGACCCTTTTCTAATATGGAAACTGGGTGCCCGCCGCGCTGCATACATACTTTGTGCGTAAACTTTGTGTGCACAACGGCACATGGAATCATAATGTTATATAAATACTTTTTAATATTCGATAGAAATCGATCGATCTCTTGAATCGTGGAATGAACTCCCTGAAGAGATTTTCCTAAGGGATAATAAAGTGATGTATGTTAACTAAGGCGTTAAGAGGTTTTTACAGGAATCACAATGCATGGGTGAAGCCCATGGTGATGGATTAAAATAAAGTTTAAAATACGTTTATTATGAAATAGTTCAGAAATGATTCAACTGAAAATATTTTGGTAAATGAGAGAATTAAAAAATTCGCCATTTCTAAATTAATATTATTTACAGTCGGACAAATATGCTTCATGTTGATTATTGTTTTAGTATAATTGTAATTTTATATGAGCGCCTTACCTGCCATAAAAATATGTAAATATCTCATAATAGCGCATAATAAAATAATATTATTAAGATGACAATGATGGTACAAATGTTTTTGAAGAGGAGCCCCGGCGCCAATGAACCAGTTCAAGAAGAAGAATATAAAATGCCGTGTGTTGTGCCGTCTCGCAACTTGACTAACTTGAGACTTCTTCCCGCGCTTTTGACAAGTGACATTGGTGTTTTACTTGAAATTTTTACAATTCCGTATAAAATTAGTTTTGTGTGACAATTTCGATAGTACTTTGTAACATAAGTGCTAGTGAAATTATACAGTAATGAAAAAACTCAAATATAACACGTTTATGCAAGCTGGAACATAGAATTAAGATTTTCAAATGGTTCTAAACTGAAGACTTGGCTGTATGGGCTAGATCCCTTTGCCTTTCTCCTCGGGGATAAAAAGAACCAAAAAAAAAACTAACTTGACTTGTCTCGTGGTTGGTGCTTGGCGCGTGCTCCTTTCATGTGGGTCGCTCTCGCTCACAGAGTACATTTGTATAAAATAAAATAGACTCGCTTCATCTCTGCTGTCTCAAAGTGATTACCAATTACCGCGAAATCCGTGTGCGAGTTTTAATATACCTTTTTTTCTGGCGGTCGCTTGTTTCTTTTTTGTTTTCATTTTCAATTTTCACAAACTGTACTTATTTTAAAACTTCTTGATACAATTAATTCATGTAATATAGCTACTGTTGCCTAAATCCAGACGATCAAAACCATCCCGCATATCAAACATTAACAGCTATAGCAAACTGAAATGCCTGGTCCAGATTTGCTTTCAAGTCAAGGACTTCGCCTCGATGGCCGAAGACCTAATGAACTTCGTCGAATACAATGTAAATTGGGTGTTTTCACACAGCCCGACGGTAGTGCGTACTTAGAACAAGGAAATACTAAGGTCCTGGCTGCTGTCTACGGCCCCCACCAGGTATTTAAATTATACATACAATCTTGTTTTTATTTCAATGATAGGGTCAGAGAGTCGCCTTAGGGGCGGGAGGATTTTGGCTCTAAGGAATCTACTGAGTATCACACTGTTTGCTTTGATAATATAATTTAGAAACATCACACTTGTAGATAGAGGATATTAATAACAAAGATGTAGAGAGTATGTATTATCCTGTAAGCCTATGTCATTTTGATATACACATGATGTACCCTGCCAACTAACAAATGAGTTACTTAAAAAATCTCTATGCATCAGATACAAACTCGTTGTAAACGCACAAAAGATGCTATGCTACTCTCAACTGCAGTATTATACAATTAATGTCATGATGAAGGAACATGATATATAATTGTAATAATGTAAAGTATTTTAAGTGTGTCATTTATGTATGGAAGACCAATAAGTTTTTTTTTGCCATTTTATAGATTAAATATATATAATAATAAATTGCCAGAAATATTTCTCTCCTACTCTGATAGTATCTTCAAATGACATGTCACATTTAAATAAAGGATTTTTATTTTTATTGTTTATATGACAAGTCTACAAAAGTATGATAAGAGATTCTTACAACAGCTGTGTAAAAATATTTTAATTCTTTGAAAATGTTGAAGAACAAATATGACATATACGTCGATCTGCAAGTAGAATCTAGTTAATATTTTTTTTTTCATGAATATACTATAAACCTCTTATTATTTATTTCAGGCTGCAAAATCAAAATCTTTGGCTGAAAGTGTTGCTGTTAATTGCCAATACAGTATGGCTACATTTTCCACAGGTATTTTCTTTTTATACCACTAAGATGATAAAGAAATGTAGGTCGTGCCTGATGGTAAGCAGTTATCATGGCTATTGGACACTTGAAATGTAATTCTATTCAAAATCTTAAATAAAGTTTATATGATAAACCTTATGTCTACCACATTCATCAGTATTATAAAAACGCACTGTAACTTAATAAACTTCTAAAGTACTTATATGCTGTTATTGTTTGAAAGTGTGTTGCTCCATAAAGTAAAATGCGCAGCTCTTATTAATTAGTTCACGGATTAACATTGTGTCACTTATCGGGTTAATGGTTAAAATATAATCCCATTGGTCAGTAGGCTCGAATTAAGATTTTTATGTGTTAAACCACTGTTTTTTTGAGGGTGCCTATCAGTTTAAAGATTATTTATTTCGCATAAAATATAAAATGTCACATTAGAAATTATGCTATAGATAAAATACTGGACATAAAATATTTGAATTGCTCAAAACAATGGGCATACATTATTTCTACAGTTTATATATTACCTATAGCTAACTACTTACTTACCCTTTACAAGACATGAGGCAACAATCAAATAAGAAAAATAGGTACATTGCCACAAACAGGTCACAAACATTCAATTATTTAATGACTTAACACAAGGAATACAACCAAAACAAAATATATTGCACCGCTGTCAAAGAATATATACTATGCCGACGGCTATTACAAAACTACTACATCTTGTCATAAATACTGAAACAACAAAAAAAAATTTTTTCTATTGCAAATAACATTTATTACTTTTACAGTGTGTTAGTTTAATACATAAATAGAAAACAATTTAAAATATAAAAAGCTTATTCAAAGTGGTCTCCATTGGCTGCCATACAGTCCTTTAAACGTTGAGGCCAGTTATCAATAGAAGCACGGACTCTTTCCATGGGAAAATTCTTCATTGCCAATCGTACGGATTGTTTTAGGGACTCCAAATTATCATGGCGTTTAGAGCAAGCCGTACTGTCTAAAACTGACCATAAATCATAATCCAGCGGATTAAGGTCGGGACTAGACGATGGCCAGTCTTCTGCTCGGATGAAGTCCGAAACGTTCGTTTCCAACCAAGACTGCATAGACCAAGCTTTATGACCTGGCGCCGAGTCTTGCTAGAAGGACCATTCTTGGTTATTTTGCACATGGTGTTGTTAAGTGGCTTCACTACCTTCTCAAGAATGGTATCTTGATACACTTGTGCCGATGTTTTGATACCTTTTTCACAAAAGTATGGCTCACTCACTCCTTCATAGCTATAACCTCACCAAACCATCACTGAAGTCGGACAGTGCCCACGTTGCACTCTGTTGACTAATTGAGAAGCTTCCTTAGAGCTTTGAGCATAAATACAGACATTTTGCTTGTTAAAATGTTGCTCAGTTGTTAAAATTTTCTCATCCGTAAACAAAATTTTTCTGTGACCTCCCTTTACGTAAAACTGCATTTGGTTCCATACCTACTTTGTGTAATGCAATCACAGCGATTCGGTTCTCTTTATCACCCCACTCCATTTTAATATCGCAAAATATTGTACAATGTATTGGCGCCAAAATGAGAAAACTCAATGAACAATCATATAAAAATGACAAATTCCAAATTCAAATGTAATGTTTTTTTTTTATTTTTAATTGTAACAGTATTTATGGCCAGACTAAGTATATATATATATATACATATATATATTAATACTACATCTATGTAGTGTTGTAATATATATAATATCTATATTATGGGTGCAGATATATTTACTTAGACTTTGAGACCTATTTAATCATTTGTTGTTGTATTTTTTTAAATACAACAGATACAATACAATACTTCAAAAGATTAAATAATAATAAATAATATGACTTTTTTCAATAATGAATTTAGTTAATCTCGACTTGAACGCCACAAATGTTTGGACATTTTTAATATGCTGTGGCAGCCTATTGTAAAGTTGTGCTCCCTTGAAGGTAACATCTTTTGTCCATAGTTCTTACTCTTGGTAACATAATATTGTTGGCTCTTCTACTTGAGTATCTATTTTTTGTCATTGCGAAAGAAATATTTCCGTGAATTTTATGATTCAACATTTTACAAATGAATACTAATTTTTTAGGTTTGTAAGCTTTGTTTCTTCCTAAATTTTAGCAGCAGTGTGCAGTAGTGATAATGAAACAACATGTAAATAATCTTATTTTGTGTAATTTGTAAATCATTTAGTTT
Source organism: Pyralis farinalis (assembly GCA_947507595.1). NCBI lineage: Eukaryota > Metazoa > Arthropoda > Insecta > Lepidoptera > Pyralidae > Pyralis > Pyralis farinalis. The sequence continues at coordinate 31,751,080 of OX382260.1, read as the reverse complement.
AGTTTTTGAGGCCCCCACTTATTCAATTAGATATAACAAATGAGTTTTTTACAAGAGAGTTATAAATTGTAAGCTGAACTTTCTTAGGAAGACATCGAACCACGCCACATAACCCAATTAAATAGAACGGAATCCACTGGACTTAAAAGTTTGCTTTTAAATGCTCAATCTGGTCTTCCAATTTTAAACAACTATCCTGAGTTTGTTCATTTAGTGTAACATTATTAATTTTTAGAGTCGCATATGGTGGCAGGTTTTTATTACTAGGCTTGAATATTATGTAGCTTGTTTTGGAAGTATTTATTGTAAATAAATTGTATTGGAACCAGCTGTTAAAGTTGTTCAAATCTTCCTGTACTTGTCTATGTGGATTGTGAATGGATGATCCAAAGTAAAAGACTAATATCATCTGCATATAATGTTACTTGACCATGTAAATCGACTTCGTTGATATTATTTATGTAAATTGGAAAGAGTAACAGTCCTAAAATCAAACCCTGAAGTAACGCCTTTATGCGTTATCAAGTGGTTTATTGGTTTGTTTTCTAGTACTAGGTAAGTAAGCCCTACTTTTCAAAAAACTTGTGTAAGTTTTACTTGTTAACAACAACAGAAGGGTCAATTTGCATCAATCGTCAATAAACATGTTTATTAATCCATATAGAGCAGTGACCCCGTTATCATTTATTAGTAATATGCAATATTTGTGAATTGCACATATTGTTCTCTCTGCCTATCGTGCAAAGGACCTGGCTTGAAGATATATATACATACTTATGAATTCACTACACTGACAATGGCATATAGTGTACTCGTATAAATATCAAAGTAGAGACATATATTTCTGTCTGGTAGGTAAATATTATTTTAAATATTACATTGTTTCCATAGTTGCGTGCTTCCCAGCTATATGTTTTTGCATCAAAACAGATGCTACTGATTATACCCACCAGGGTTTTATAGGATCGGAAACACACAAGTGACACCCCTGGTGTTGTGTATAGGCTATAGTAAATGCTTACCATCAGTCAGCCCGAAATTTTTTCCACCTCTTTGGTATACAAAAAAACACAATCATAGCTATGACTGCTCTTTAAAAATATTCAACTGACAATAATGTACATACAATATCTTGCAGGTGAAAGGAAGAATCAGCCACGTGGAGACCGAAAGTCGCAAGAAATGTCGATGCATCTTTGCCAAGCTCTCACAGCTGCCATCAAGACTGAACTGTATCCGCGCTCTCAGATTGATGTATACATTGAGGTTTTGCAGGTTTGATCTTCATATATTTAAAATTTATAATGTGAAAGTGGAAGGATGTAGGAGCCGAAGATCATGACCAAATTGGTTGTTGGTCGTGTTTTAGCAGAACGTGAAGGTACTCAAGAGCCCTAGGAACCAGCGAGCGTGCATGAAAAGAAATATGAATGTTAAAGAAACAGGTGAGGTGGTAAGGACCGCGTCTTATGGTGCTCGGTTCTCATTCTCACTGCCTACCCCGCAAGGACCTGACGTGAAGACATAGATACATGCATGTATATTTAGAATTTCCTTGTATTTAGTAATGATTTCAAATATCAAAATACGAGACCTTTTCATGAGATTATATCAAGCTTTTTGGGGTTCAGTAAGTCAATTGAAAAAAATCGAACTCTTAAAGGACGACCCGGGTGTCTGTGTGTCACAGACTAATTTACTAATCTACTTTGAGTCACAGAAACAATAATTCTGAATTAGACCAAAACAAAACGAATTTCGGTGACCCAAATGTAGACCGAATAAATATATTTTACGAAATTTTCACCCAATTAGAAAATATATTTTTTATATTGTCTCGAATATTTTTTTATAATTGTAAAATTATAAGAAAATTGGGGAAATATATTTGGGGAATGTATGGGAAAACATGTTTTAACTACAATGTTAAGTTTGTTCCTAAGATTAATTATTTTAGTTACAATAAAGTAGTTTTAATATTCATTGTATGGGAACCTATCCGGACGACTTGCACTTGTCCGCTTTATATTATTCATCCGTTAAGAAATAAATATCAATAATCCTTTAGTGGCAATATATAATAAGGAGTAAGAAGTATTCCAACAAACAATTGCAATGCTGAAAATAAACTTTGAATGGGATTTTTGACAGTCGTATTATATATTTTTTCTGTAACGTAAATTGGAACTATTTTATTTTTACTAAATAAAAGACTATGGGCTAAGACTAGGACTCTACTAAAGAAACTTGCAAAAAATGAAAATGCGTATCCTGGGTTTATTTTGTTTTAGTCGCGTTTGCTCTATGTATAATATGATTTTACTTGTAACGAACAGTTTATTTCGACACGGTCACTTTATTACTGTTTCTCTCTCGAGTCCGGTGCCCCTACCGCTTCTTCTGTCTTAACATACTATAGTTTGCCCGAAACCGCTGTACCGCGCGTTATGAATATGCAGTGAGTGGGTACATCCGTCCTAAAATATGAATGTTTGACTGAGTGAATTGCAATATGGAGGTCAATGCAAAATGTTCTGGCTGAATATGTTCAACGTCGTTATCTTAACGAATACCGAGAAACGTTCCAAGCATACAGAATCCTCAGGTCTTCTTATTAGCACTCGGGTCATACGGCAGCAACCTATGTTGAGCTTATTATGATCTTTATTCTTCACATTGCATTGCTATGTTTAATCATAACCAGCAGCAGTGGAGAAAGGGAGAAGACCTTTACGTTGAACGGAAAAACATATTATTTATAGTCAGGTAAACATGATCACAGCCAAATAACACCAAGACAGAATCTAATAGACTTGCCAAAATCACTACTTTGATTTCACGCATGTCTGTGAAGGCTCTGGGACCAAGTTCTGTACATTTTTGTCAATTGTCGTGATTTTTTATTTGTTTAAAACTTGACGTCACAGGATTGATAATAATGGCCATCCATTATTATCAATCCTGTGACGTCAAGTTTTACAAAATAAAACGTGTTTTAGGTTGTGGTGGGAACACTCCTTATGTTGGCGTTGTTGACTACTTTTTTTCTATGTATGATATTCCGCGGTTTGATTCATAGTTTTGATAACATAGTATCAAGCGAAGCAACATGAGATAAAATCTATACTGACTGGAATTTGTGGTCAGAGCCGTAAAATAGTCCTCTTTCTCGTTTCGTTCTTCCCGGGTCTCTTAACTCTTACGGCTGTCGCGTATATGTACACAAAAATACATGAAATTTATTTAATAGTTTTCCTATTGCCAAAATAAATAAAAGTCTGCTTGTTTTATGTACAATTTTATTTGCATTAACGTTGTGAACATTAACGTAAATACAAGAACATGTTTTGTAAGAGCGGGATTATACCTTCGAGTAATCTCTTCAAGCAAACCATTGTTTGATGAGTGCGAAGATAATAGGTGATGGTAGGTTGCAAATTTCTACCAGATGGATTGCAATCTGTCAGTAGTCAGGTTATTCAATGCATGTCAAGAAGATCGAATTATAGAGATTGGTATTTCTATATTAGTTTTCTCGTAAATTGAAGGAATCTCACGCTTGTTTTCTCTCAGGCAGATGGTGGAGCATACTGCGCAAGTGTCAATGCAGCTACTTTAGCACTAATAGACGCTGGTATACCTCTCCGAGCTTATGTATGTGCATGCTCAGCATCGATGGCGTGGAGAGCGGGGAAGCCTGAACCTCTTGTAGACGTTGGTCACGTCGAGGAGGCCGCCGGGGGAGTGGTGCTCACTGTCGCCAGTTTACCCAACACTGGTAAGTTTGATTCACAAAATTTTTTAACGCTTCTTAACGTTATGCCATTTCCTAATCCACTAACATTGACGGGGTCCGCTACCTAAGACTAAGGATTTAGCGGAGATACTGGTTTTAACATTTAACGACTGGCGTCTGACCTCCACAACCCAAAGGTAAAACCAGACCGTTATTAGTCTAGATCCCACGTTTTTCGTAATATAATTTCTTTGACTTGCGGGTTTCCTCACGATGTTTACCTTCACCGCCGAACAAATGATAATTACAAATACGTACCTAAATCCGAAAACACGAATTTAGTGGTACATGCCACCACCGGGATATTGACCAGTTGGCCAGTATCATAGTTGCACTAACTGCTAATCAGTCTTAACATGGATTCAAATGTATGATTTCACCAAAATTACCAATAATATTTCCTTTTGTTTTTTTATACTTATTGGCAAAGATATCGTATATTGAAGAGCAGTGATAAGGAACCGGACTATTGACCAACTGGACCCCGGTTCAAATTCCGAATTGGGTGGGCATTAAATTTTTTTTTTGTGTGTGTTGTGTGGTGTCTGACGGCAGTCATTCATGTATAAATCAGTGTCTTCATCAAATCCTTAGGCTTATATAGCCGACCCCGTCGATCTTAATGGATTAGGAAGGAAAGAAAAAAATCGGAATGTGTATCTTTATAACATTTTCCTCGACGGGCCGCTTGGCAAGTTAAGTAGCAGAGTTAAAGATACACAAACATTATACCACCGGTCGAAACTTAAAATGACATAGTTACAAAACTTCCAACAATATTTGTTTCAGGCAGTATAGCCCTATTGGAGATGTCTCATAAACTACACATGGACTACTTAGACATTGTTCTAAGCAGAGCTATGCAGGGCTGCAGAGACATAGAGGTAAAAACAAGGAATATCTACATATATATTTGAATTTATAGATGACAAAAGTGTTAATATCCTTTTACACAATTTTCAGATAATATTGGATAGAGCTGTGAGGGATCATCTAGCTGAAGGTTGGACAAAACAAGATATTGTTACTATATGAAATAAATGCCAATTTTTTATAATACATCTTTTTATTAACTATGTATTTCGAACGGTACACAGTATACGGAGCTCGAATATAACCTGTAAATAAAATATAAATAAATAAGAAAATAGTATTGCACAAACTTTTAGTTTAACGTGCACATAGAACACGTAGCTCTAATTGCTAATTCAAGAAACAATTTCGGTCGTGTTTGTGTATAGATTGGAAATGACAGCGGTTACAGAGATCAACATACTTTTTAATCTCATGTAAAATAACAATTATTTTGTATAAAATAATTGCTATTTACTAGTTTTCAATAAGTAGATTTATGCGGTTATTCCTCGCAGCTGTAGAAGGATTTAATATGAATATTTTAGTGTATGTCTTAGTTACCTTCGGCACCATGAATGCGTTCAATGTGAAAATGCTTTTTAATGGATGCGTAAGGCTCATTTTCTGAGCACAATGAAAACAAATTTATGTAGACTTACATATTTATTAGAGATCTGAACAAATATGAAATTAAATTATATGTACAGTCTATGTTAAAACTAACTAAAATTAGAGGTAAGTTAATAGGTACACACTTGTTTCTATTACACAGCTTATTGTATGGTAAATAAAAACCTGAATGTATGCTTTCATGGCAAACAGAGTATGTGTAGCGTGTAGACTCATTAGTATTGCGATAATGAGAGCCTATAAACTTACAACGCAAGAATAAAAGGGAAATAAATAAATAAAATATTAAAAATATCGGATGTTTAAAATCAGTCCATCCGCTATGTGATTGCACACACTTTGTATAAATAAAAAAAGTAACATATCATAAATAAACAAATAGTACTCTTTTTTTTTTTTAGTACATTAACGGATCTGCGTGCCCATGTAAACTTAAAATAAATATTACTTTCTTTAAGTCGTATTAAAACTGTGATATTAAAATAGTACAAAACTTCGTAACTTATCACAAAGTTTCTTACAACACCGCGTAAAATAATCGCCAATTTAAAACATCTCGTCCGTGTAAAGTCGGCCCCGATAATAATAATATTACCAACGACATTGCAATAACAACAAAAATGTTGTTCGCGACATAATACGTACACACAAAAATATTATGGATATACAAAACGTTATATCTTATTACACTGAGTCGCTAAGGCACTCAACTACATTATCATCTATGTATATAGAAGACACATGCGCGAAGCAAAAATAAAACAAAAACATCTGGGCATAACAATAAATAAAATGTAAGTTCGTTCACCAAATGCATGCAAAACAAATTTGTATCAATTCCACGGGAGACTTAACCTAGTATTAATACGATAATGTGTCACGTCCCTATGGCTCTGTATACTAAACGATAGTAATAATATGTAGAAAATTCTAAGCTTTATAATTATTATGGTAGGTGTAAAGCGCGAGTCGTTAGTTGGCTGCTGCAACCGCTTCCGGCACTGCATTTTGACTAGGGTCCGACGCCGCCACGTCTAATGAAAAAACAAATAGTACAATTTTAATAAACGATTCTAGTTGACAAATACTATAAAAAGTTCCCTGGAACAAGAGGGAGATAAGGATTTGATCTGTATATACCCAGGTAGTATTGAAAGCTCCTGCTGAGGAGTAAAATAATAAAAAAACAGTCCGGCGAATGTTTGCAATTGTCATACAGGATCCAACTGTTCATCACCTATAAACCAGATTTTATACCAATCTGGTTAATAATTTTGTATGATTATTTAACTTTCTAAGACTTCATATCTTTCCAATTTAACGTAAAATAATATGTATAGATCACTATATCGTTCGTTATATTCGTCACTATATAGATCGTTCAATGCTGCTCCTAACGCGGACTTGGTTTGAGATCAATCTGTGCTTCCAACGTAGCTTTCAATTTAGGTCGACCACGGTGTCCATGGTTGAAATAATTTTTTCCACAAGCATAATCAAAAATTGCACTCAGCTTTCCAGGCACTTTTTGTTTGATTGGATTCATATTTTGAATTTCATACACGCTGTTAATATTGCATGGCATCTGTGCTGCATTGTGGTACCAAAACGTAACTTACAATTTCAATACTGACATGTTGATAGAAACAGCGGCTCAATAAACGGCGGGAAAGTTTTTTTTTTACAAGAAATGTAGTATGTCGTTTGGGTGTACATAGTGCATCATCATCTTTAGACAACCAAGACGCCACTTCACTTTCACGTGATCAACTCTGGCTAAATAGAAATAGAGCATATTCAGTGATTATTATGTCCTACTGGGGAAGTACCTAGTTTACAAAACACTACAGATAAATAACAACCCTGTGTAGGATTGTAGAGTTCTTGCAGGTTCAGTGAGGTTTCCAGTAAACCCCCGAGACATTGATGCCGTAGCAGTAAAGGTATTAATTCAACTTTTTAAATTTACATGTATTTTTATACGAATGTGATTAACAATCAGTCTTATTCTACTCGATATCTCCATTCATCATTGTAGGTTGATTGCCAAGTCAGCATACTAGTAATCTTTATTTCTTAAACTAAAGCTGAACTATGTTCTTTTTGCAATGACTAGTTTTAATATCTAACTAATTTTATATACTAATTAACATGATCTAAACATAGTATGTTTAGGCTTCATTTTGTGGACTTTTGGACCTCATTTCGTACTATTATGGACTTAAACTTGATTCATTCGGTTGAGTCATAAATGACGAAAATCAAAACTGTGTCTCACCATTGCTGGTTTTGTTGGGCGTGTTATGTGGAGAGCTGTTCTGCGATTCGCTCGTGCTTCCTTCTGCTTCAGCTGTCTCACCCGCTGATGATGTCGCCTGAAATTTGAAATTTTACATTACACTATCGTATAAAAATATTGATGAAATGTAATAATTTCTATGCATTATAAAGGGGCAAAGTTTTATATAGTATATTAATGAAATTAATTAATTTAATATAATTTTGATGTAATATGTTGGAATTGGTTGGCTTTATTTGGCGCTGGACAAGAATTATTTTTTTATTTTATTATATTTTAGCACATCAATTTTAATAATATGCATTGTAAATAAACTGCATAATTACTGCATATTATAGATGTGTGAAAGTACCAAATACAATATGAAGTAGAGAATCTAAAGAATCTACACATACCCTGGTTCTAGTTCTAGGAAGTTTTGGTTTGGGCCCTTTGGGCTCTTTGGCGGGATCGAAATGACAGTCGAATATCTCTATTAACTCCTTTATGTCTTCTTCTTTCGCGGACACGTTCAGTGCGGCCAGTTGCTTCTCTAATCCTGGAAATAAAGTAAGCGAAGCTTGTGTTATGGGTACTAGACAACTGATAAACATACGTAAATACATTTTTTTTTTGTAAATACATACTTATTATACATAGAAAATACCCAGACCAAGACAAACAGACATGTTCATGCACACAAATGTTTGTGTTGTGTGGGAATCGAACCCACGAGCGTTGGTGTCAAAGTAGCGTAACAGCGCGTTTCACCACTGCGCCACCAAGCTCGTCAAACATGCCAGGATTCGAAATGAGGACCTGTTGCTCAATAGACCGGTTCCTTATCCACTGGGCTATTATCACTGCTCTAGTATACTTTTTAAATTGTGTGAAGTATAAACATTTTTTAAAGCTTTCCTGTTCCCAATTATTTACGAAAACTTGTGACAAAATTATTAATTAATAATTTATCATGTATTTTCAAGTGGTTTAACTACGATGTTGAAATTGATAAGTTAATATTGTTGAGAAAGCATAAACTAGACAATTACAAAACCTGGCTGTTGAAGCATTACTAACAAGTACCACATTTTTTAAACCAATAGAATAACCCTAACGCGTCAGTGAATATATTATGTATGAAGTAGTATATAGTACGTACAGAAATAAATATGCAGAAAACTTTTGAGATGTCTCGAGTTTTCTTAACCTGTTTTTTTTAACTACAATTACAAAGATGTGCCACACACACTTCATATGCCTAAGCACTGTACAGTGTGCATTCCACTTGTCTGCTTTAGGACTGATCAGTGTTCCGGTCAACCCCACATTTTTATTCGATTTTATAATTGAGCAGTCAGAACCCGTTATATACGTTTTCCCATACATTTCGCGGTCGTATTCGACCACCCGGGTTTCGAAGGGTTAAAGGCTTTGGCATACAGTCTCAATTGTTCCCAATTCAGAGTCTTTTAAATTCTTTTTTATAAACAATGCCTAAATATATTATTATTCTAAAGGCAAGGAGATTCTTTCCATTGTTCAGTTCCACTTGTCGGCTTTAGGACTGATCAGTATTCCGGTCAACCCTACATTTTTATTCGATTTTGTAATTAAAGGCTTTGGCATACAGTCTTAATTGATCCAATTCAGAGAGCCTTTTAAATTCTTTTTTATAAACAATACCCAAATATATTATTACTCTAAAGGCAAGGAGATTCATTCCATTGTTCAGTGTACCGTAATTCTGTTATACTTTATGACTAAAAACAGCTGTGTAACGTAAGGTATGTAACATAACGTAAAGTGCCACTGAATTTTAGCGATACAAATCATAAAGCTACTTCATTACACAATCTTGGTTCTTGCTCCTTTTCAGTTTTACTAAACAGTTTTTAGAAACATGTTAGATAACAGTCCTGTCAAGTCAGACTTGGATAACGTTTACTGCACACTAATCATTGTAATCTTTTATCATTTTCAATAACTGATATAAGTGAAACAAAACCGAAATAGATAACACCATTACACTCTTGTACCAGTAGGGCCATTGAAGAATGCATCCTCTATTTAAAAATACTTGAAGGGTTATGTGCACATTTATTCCTGTACAGACCTTTTACTTAGTTGTGGTACCAGGCATTTTTTTTTTAAACTTTGGGAGGCATATAATCATAAGGTAGATAACACCATTACACTCTTGTACCAGTAGGGCCATTGAAGAATGCATCCTCTATTTAAAAATACTTGAAGGGTTATGTGCACATTTATTCCTGTACAGACCTTTTACTTAGTTGTGGTACCAGGCATTTTTTTTTAAACTTTGGGAGGCATATAATCATAAGGCCCATCTGATATAAAGCCGAAACCGTAGATACATTAAATACACGCGATGCCACCTCTGCTGCTAACACAGCAACTCCTTAGGAGCTTACTGGTAACCTCACTTACAGCAACACAACAATTTTCCAAGGATTTGCTAATTGGCTGTAGTTTTCCGTGAAGTGGAAGCACTTTACAAGACGGGCTGTTTTGATGCACCCTACCTTTCTTAAAAACACCTAAACCAAGAAGAAGAGACATATTTATACACACAAATGTTTGTACTGTGAGGGAATTGAACGCACGAGAGTTGGTGTCACAGTAGCATTATTAATCACTGGGGCCCCCCATGCTTGTCAATAATATTAGGACCAACCATACAACAGCCAGGCATTAATTAGTAACTCTGTAACTGACTTGGGTTACAAATGGTACTTTGGGTGATATAAGTATGGTAGTGTTGTATTTACCTTGAAGTTTGTCGTCTTGCCAAGCGTCCTTGACCTGGTCGTAGAGCAGTCCCGCGTCAGCCAGTAGCCGCCGCAGCTGCGTCACCCGCTTACGCTCTGGCCGCGCCGTACGCAGCAGGGGCGCGAATACCGGTCGGAATGTGTTTTGTCTGCGGAAATTATCAATCACTCTCTTAAAAATGGAAACACAAAATACATGTATGAAAAAGTGTAGGAAATTCGGAGAGAGGCAGGAGAGACAAATTTATCTATCTACAAATTCACGCCAAATCCCTTGCGGGGTAGGAAAAGTTGAGCAAAATCCAAATCAGTTAACACCATTCCACTCTCGTACCCGTGTCGTAGGAGCATTGAGGAATGCATTGTCTATTTAAAAATTATTTGAAGAGTTTTGTGCACATTTATTCCTGTACAGATCAAATGTATGATTTACACTGATTTTCAACTTAGACGTCTGTAGGCAAATAAGCATATGGTCCACCTGATGTAAAGTGGTTTCTGAAGCCCATGAACACTTGCAATGCAAAGAGCATCGCTGGACTCATGACATCACCGCTGTTAAAGCAACTTTCCATAAGCTTATTAGTACCCTTGCTTACTTGCAGGAAAACTCCTCCAAATTTATCGTCATTTATATATACATTAGTATTAGCATCTGAAAATTGAAGAGTACAGTATGATGGTAATATGTTGTCGGAACACTGTATTTACAATTGCTGGGACACTGGTTCATAATAAAGAAGATCTGGTTCTTGCAAAGTATTTTTTTTATTCAAGAATAAATTTGAAACAGATACACAAACAAATCATTTCTAGGATTTTTTTATAAATCTTTAGCTGATTTTTGTACCAGTAAGCGGCTATTCTGAGAATGTATTCAAATTATCTACCTATTTACACTACAGTCGCATTGTGTTGCCAGTGTATATATTATGAATTATAATAGTATTATTAATTATTATACAGGATACGAGGCAATGTTTATTATTATTTCAACTATAACATAATAATGTTAATTTTATTTTAACAATATCTGAATGCTTGCATTACATTAAGTATCGCGCGAGACTACCTCTGCTGCTAACACAGCAACTCCTTAGTCACTCACTCACACGTAGGAACACAACCGGCAAAGTTGTTATTTGGTTTTCTGTGAGGTGGAGGTACTTCCGCAGACGGGCTGCTTTGATGCGCCCTACCTCTCTTAAAAACACCCAGAGCTGTACAAACAGACATTTTTTCATGCACAAGGAACAAAACGACTCTTCAAGTATGGTTGCTTACCTCTCCAGTAGTAACTTAAGGTTAGCGAGCGCCTCCAGCTCGGTGTGTACGGGTCGGGCCCAGGCGCGGGCCGTGTCCAACATGTCACGTGATGCCGTTGCATTCGCTGCGCCGCCTTCACCGCCCGCGCCGACTTCCTGCTGCTCTCCTGAAGCAAACATAATTTTCTTGTTACCAAGGTCGAAAGAATTCACAGTTGTCCATACCTAATATACACAACATTTCACTATATATATATATTAAAATATTCCAATGGCCGCATCAATTACACTTGAAAATGAATAAGTACCGAACAAATTATTGTGTGGTGTGATGTCAGTACCATTTTTTCTTTATTTAGGGATTATGGTGGATATTCAACCCTGTCATTAGAGTTCCGTGTCCAAGAAACATTTTTACTGAAGCTTACTTAGTGGAATTACTGTGATAACAAAAGTAAAGTCGAAAATTAAAAGGGGTCCCCTTTTAAGAAACTCGTTTTTATTAATGTGGTACAAGAAGCCTTGGCGTGCGGGATCGATTTGTACTTGTCAGACTTTGTTTAAACATAAATAAAAAATCCCTAACAGTTCCATTTGTAATTAATAATCATATTGTCATATTGTGGAATAAAAGGAAATGCATTTCTACAACTACGTTTCTTTAGTGTCTTCAACTATCTTAGTTTAGCTAGTTACAAAATAGAATAGTAATTTATTGTACTATATTTTAATATCAATTATATAGAATTAATGAAGGTTAATATATTCACATGTATATAACAATAATCAATAGGAGTGGTAGGCCAGTGTCTAAAGAACCTACTATGAACTGACCGGTCCTCGTTTGAATCTGGTGTGGGCAATGTACTACTAAATTCTTTTTTTCATATATGCTCGGTAGTGAAAGAAAACATCGTGAGGACACCCGCACATCCAAGAAATTATATTTCCAAAGGAATGTGATCTGACCTAAGAAAGGTCCAAACTTCCCTCTTGGACTCATGGCAGTCACTACATGTCAAAATCAGTATTTCACTAAATCCTTAGGCTTAAATAGCGGATTTGGGCAATCCTAATGGATTAGGAAACGGGATATTACTATGTTCACCTTGTGCGAGATGCTCGACGATTTTATAGGCAGCCGTGGCTCTGTCTAGCGCGCTGTCCACGGACAGCGTGTCGGCGTCGAGCAGCACTCGCGCCAGTACCCGCAGCGAGACAGACTTGACGGTGGTCTTGCACTTGTCCGCGGCCAGCGCGTAGCTGTCTGCGAAACCCGCCACTATCGACTTGAAGCGGTCCAGCAACTTGTACCTGCCAATCAAATAATTTAAAGCAATGAGAATAGACTTAGATATTATTATTAGTTTGTATAATTGAAGTATGAAAAAAATTACTGATTTTTAGGTTCACCTTATCTTTAGCCACACAAAGCAAAATTAAGTTACATGTGGTGATGGTGCCTTATAAATTATCCAATGAGGTTCTAGCAAAAGAGAGGTTGGACATCTGCATCAAAGCACATCTGGAGAAGTGACCTCACAGAAAACTGCAACCAAATAATCCATGGAGGGTTGTTGTTTCCTTGCAAGTGAGTGAAGTAAGCCAGTAAGCTCCTGAGGAGTTGCTGGTTTAGCGGCAGAGGTCGCATCGCGTAAGCGATACTTAATGTATTGCAAGCATTCAAAGTCTACGCTAACAGCTATATATCAAGTGGACCATGTGCTTGTATGCCTCCCCAGCGTTGTATAAAAAAACAGATATTTAATTAGTGTGTATTACTTTTTATTTGGCTCCAGGTCAGTTCCCTTTAATTCCTTATACACGATACCGGGCTACTCACACCCTAAAGATTCTGAACAAAAATTGAAAAGGGTATACTGAGATGGTTTGGTAATTTAGAAAGAATGAATGACAAAAGAGTTAGGAAATGTATCAAGCAAGAGGGAATGGTGATGTCAGGAGGAGCCACCCTAGACGCACACATATAGATCAAATTGGTGATGTGTTGATAAAGGGCCAAATCAAAAGTACCCAAAATCGAAGAGCATGCATGAAGAGGTTGATGAGTGTGCAAGAAGCGAGAGCGGATGGGAGACAGGGGTGATGATATGTATGTATGGCCTTTGAGCCTGAGAGGCTCCAGAAGTATGCCTTAAAACAAAACAAGTGCATACAGACGATGCCTATTACCAACATAGAACAGATCCTGAATGATTATGTTTATTTAATCATATGGTACCTAGTGAGTGCTTCAAGGAGCATAGTTGGGCTAAGGCGGCGAGGTTCGTGGTAGATGAGGATCACACTGCCGTCCCCCTTTTCCTTCTCCAGCCAGTCCAGGAAGTCCGACAACGCGGAAATCTCCGACTTTGTCTTCAGTATCTGCGTAAAAATAATAAACTCCGTCATATGACATAATGAAAATAAATACTGTTCTGTTCTTTTTCATAATATGGAAAGCACATTTGTATCTAATAACCTAAATGCTGACAGCTATCCTCTAGTACAGATATTTGTATAAAAGTGGGTTCAAAACCAATGTTATGTAAAATCCAGAAACTTGGAACGTCTATTACAAAATAAATAATTATAAAAATTGCTTCCATACTGTTAGGTTACTGTGTGAAACAATTATTTTAGGTAAATATACAGCTGATGTTCAGTAACAAGTTGAGACTTGCAGTGCAGGTAAGGGCACAATGCACTTGAAAATGTCCACTGTACTTCATATTTCGGATTAAAAACAACAACAACTAATTAAATAATATCTCATGGCAGAAATAACTTATCTTGTAGAATTTATACACCTCTATTGCGTACAACAAAAGCAATCTTATCTCTAAAAGAGATTCTTCCAGTTAACCAGCAATGGGATGCATTGTTAATAGTGGAACATATTTGCTTGTATAAGTGTTATGTACACAGATACTTAATATATATAAACAGAACACAATAAACAAGTCAATCATCATAATGTACTACTCTGTGTAAAAAGTATCGGGAATATGTCAATAAAAAGACCCGCGTAAAAGAGGTCGTTCTAATTTTTTTACTGCATGTTGGTAGCACTGTACTGATTTAGCGCGCAAAATTTGAGCGGGATCTGTCATTTAATTTGTTTTAAACTACACTTTTTGTTGGTCATAGTTTTGAGTCCTCGGCGATTTTTACAATGGAAAATATTGTTGAACAAAGAGTGTGCCTTAAATTTTGTGTTTCAAATGATATTTCATGTGGTGAATCACTAAAAATGTTGCGAAATACCTACGGCGAATCGTGTATATCGAAAACAAGGGCTTATGAATGGTATAAGGCTTTTAAAGAAGGCCGAGAAGTAGTAGTAGACTTGCCTCGTTCTGGTAGACCTTCAACCGCTACGACCAGAGAAAACATCGACAGAATCAAGAAGCTAGTAGAGTCTGAGAGAGTTGGCTAGTGAGGTGAACATATCTTTTAAGTCCGTCCACAACATTCTCATTGACATTTTAGGCATGAAACGCGTCGCCGCTCGACTAGTTCCAAAAGAGCTCAATTTTGTTCAAAAAGCGCAGCGAAAGCATGTCGCTGAAGACATGGTTTCCCGAGCTTCTACGGATCCGACCTTTATGAAACGTATAATAACTGGCGACGAGACATGGGTTTATGAGTACGACATGCAAACAAGCCAACAGTCTTCAGAATGGCGTCTCGAAAACGAGCCGAAACCCAAAAAACCGCGGCAAAGTCGCTCCAAAATCAAGGTGATGCTGACAGTTTTTTTTGACTACCGTGGTGTGGTTCACTCCGAATTCCTTCCAGAGGGAGAAACAGTGAATAAAGAATATTATTTAGGCGTCATGAAGCGTTTGCGTGAGAGTATCCGCCGAAAACGTCCAGATTTGTGGCAACACAACTCATGGATGCTGCACCATGATAATGCACCATCACACACAGCCATTATAGTGAAAGAGTTTTTAGCGAAAAATTCAACAAAAATTCATCAAAAAAGTTCTCGACCAAGCACCGTATTCACCTGATATGGCTCCGTCCGACTTTTTTTTATTTCCCAAGTTAATATTACCACTTCGAGGAAAACGTTTTGAGTCGATAGAAGCCATAAAAGAAAATTCGCTGAATGAGCTAAAGGCCATACCGCAAATAGCCTATGAAAAATGTATGGAAGACTGGGTGAAGCGGTGGAGATGTTGTATTGCAAGCGATGGGGCCTACTTTGAAGGCGATAAAATAAATTTAGATGAATAATTTGTATTTTTTGTTTTATTGACAAATTCCCGATACTTAGTACACAGAATGTATATGTGACTATTTATGTCTACTATGTGTGTGTGTATCATATTATTTGTTTGAATATATTGTATTATTTGTATCAATATATTATAAGTGTATATGTGTTTTACATATCGTCAATGAACTACAAATACCTCCTAACTGTCATTTTTGCTTATAGTGAGTTTTTTTAATAATAACAATAGGCTTTTAAAGTGATTTACTGTTAATTTAATAGGTATTTCCACAAACTGTTTAGAGCCTTTCTGCTGATGATTAGGCTTAATTGCTACGGATGAAAATTCCACCTTTATGCCTATTGTATTAAAAAACTGTACACAACGTGGTGTTAATCCCAACGCTAACTTATGGAAGTGAGAGCTGGGTATGGCAGAGAGAGCATGAAAGTAAAATAAATGCGGTCGAGATGCGAGCACTGCGAAAAATTTGTGGCATAACGCTTGCTGACCGCGTTCGAAATGATGACGTACGAAAGAGTTGGACTGAAAGAGAGTGTCGGTGTTAAGATAAGAAAGGGCATGCTCCGTTGGTTCGGACATGTAGAAAGCATGCAAGATGAAAGAATGACGAAACAGATATACAATGCGAAAGTGGAAGGATGTAGGAGCCGAGGAAGACCAAGACTAACATACCATGACCAAATTGGTCGTGTTTTATCAGAAGGTGATGTCAGGAGCCTTAGGAACCGGCGAGCGTGCATGAAAAGAGCTATGAATGTGAAAGAAGCGAGTGAAGTGTGTAAGGACCGCGTCTTATGGCGCTCGGTGCTCTCTGCCTACCCCGCAAGGGACCTGGCGTGAAGATATACATACATGTATTAAAAAACTCAAGCAAAAATGTCAGTTACTATTATGTATTATCTCATCTTTTGATGAGGTAATTATAAAATCGTGATCGATTCTCTGCACTCCCAAAGATCAACTGGTGGAGATTGCCATTATCTATAAAAACAGCAAAAAAATAAATCACGTTATTTGTATGGGAGCCCCCTTAAATATTTATTTTATTCTATTTTTTAGTATTTGTTGTTATAGCGGCAACAGAAATACATCATCTGTGAAAATTCCAACTGTCTAACTATCACGGTTCAAGAGATACAGCCTGGTGACAGACAGACGGACGGACGGACAGCGGAGCCTCAGCAAGCAATAGGGTTCCGTTTTACCCTTTGGGTACGGAACCCTAAAAAGTAAAGACAAAGTCAAAATCTTTTTATTCCGTAAAAATGGCTACATTTGTTTGGAATCGTCACAATTTTTTTTCCCTACCGTGCAGTTTATGACTAGGTGAGCACTGATAAAAATACTGCCAAAAAACTCAGGCATCCCTCTTTTGGTGTCCAAACAAATTTACATATTTTATTAATTACATTATAATTGGATCGACTCACTCCCAGGCATTTTTATCATTAATATAGTCAGATACTTTATAATATGCCCTGCTACACAATTTGGCTTTAATAGTAGTTTTAAATTTGTTTATTGACAAATCTCTTATATTGCTGGGAAGTTTGTTATAGAACCGTATACATTGCCCCATAAAAGAATTACTTATTTTGTGGAGACGGCTTGCATGTAACACAAGATTATGCTTATATCTAGTATTTATGCTATGAGTATCACTCTTTTTACAAAATGAGTCTATGTTTTTATGGACATACAAAAGATTTTCATAGATATATTGCGATGCGACTGTTAAAATATTTATTTCTTTGAATTTTTCTCTAAGGCTCTCCCGGGGACCAAGTTTGTAGATAGCTCTTATGGCTCTCTTTTGCAATAAAAAGATGGTGTTAATGTCCGCGGAGTTACCCCAAAGAAGAATTCCATATGACATAATACTATGAAAGTAGCTGAAACAAACTATTCTAGCCGTATCAATATCAGTGAGCCGTCTAATAGTTTTCACTGCATAGGCTGCAGAACTTAGTTTTCCTGATAATTTTTCAATTTGTGGGCCCCATTGTAGTCTGGAGTCAATTGTTATACCCAAGAACACAGTTGTCTCCACAGGGGCTAAATTAGTTCCATTAACATGTACATTGGTAGCTACCTGTCTTACATTAGGTGTTGAGAACTTAATTACTTTAGTCTTTTTATCGTTTAAAAGCAGATTATTAACACTAAACCAATGAATAACTTTAGAGAGAGCATCGTTAACTTCGTCATAATTACCTAACTGTCTATTAATTTTGAATGTCAAAGAGGTATCATCCGCAAACAATACAATCTCATGTTTATCCCTTACATAATAAGGTAAGTCATTTATATAAACTAAAAATAAGAATGGACCTAGAATTGACCCCTGTGGGACTCCCATAACTACAGTAAAAATTCTAGAAAAAAAAATTAAACAGAAATACAAAATCTACAGAGTAGTCCCCATTGACGTCGAATCATGGAATTTGACGAGAAGCAAAGTAACATGTAATTGCATTTTATAAAAAAATATTACAAACTTAAATTTGCGTTGGAGCATCGACTGTAACTAACTGTTAAATTTGTTCTCCCATTGAATTTAAGTCAGAGACTTACATTGGTACGGAACCCAGTGCGCGGCGAGACCTGACTTATTTCGACCTGATCAGTTTTTTCACTCTAGCTCACCTTGTGTGTATTGGTATCCTTGAGCATCCGATACCGTCCAACAGTGACGACTCGGACGTTGTGCCGGCGACGCGCGCCCGGATTCAAGTCTCCATAAGGCATTATGTATTGCGAATACGATTGCTTCGGCGTGAATGCGGCAATTTGACATATCTGTTAAAAACAAAAGTGAAATAAAAAAATATGGGGAATACTTATTACGAAAAACAGCAAATCTTTCAATGTGGTCAGTAATAAAATATATGGGCAACGGTGGTTATGCAGCCAACAATTTGAATTTCGAATATTTTTTAAATATAAAATTCATAAAAAAATCATTGCAGTTGTCATATCTCAAATTACCTAGAAAACATGTTTTATGATTTAATAGTATGCAAGATTGCTCTGCTCTTCAGCTTAAAATGTGGCATAGTGGTTAGTAACGCCACATTGAGACCAACATTCGTGGGTTCCATCCACGCACAGATATTTGTATGCATGAACATGTCCGTTTGTCTTGGTCTGGGCATTTTCAAGAGAAGTAGGACGCATCAAAGCAGCCCGTCTGTTTATATATACATACTACAGCAGCGACTTTTTAAGGTTCCATTTTAAACAACGACGAGCTCGGTGGCTCAGTCGTGAATAACGCTACTTTGACACCAACGCTCGCGGGTTCGATTCCCACACAAGGCAAATATTTATGTGCATGAACATGTCTGTTTGTCTTGGTCTGAATGTTTTAAGAGAGGTAGGGTGCATTAAAGCAGCCCGCCTGGGGAAGTACCTCCATCTCACAGAAAACTGCAACCAAATAACAATTCCCTAGAGGGTTGTTCTGTTCCTATGTGTAAGTGAGGTCACCAGTAAGCTCCTAAGGAGTTGCTGTGTAAGCAGCAGAGGAGGCATCGCGCGAGTGATACTTAATATATTACAGGCATTCATAGGCTACGGTAACTGCTTTACATCAGGTGGGAGGTATAAAAAAAACGATCGACTGACTTACAATTATTCAAGCCCATTCAGATCCACACATACGACACGTCATTGGCAACATTAGAATATACAGTTGGATACTATTACATAGTGAGCAGTGATAGTTCAGTCGATAAGGAACGGGCCTATTGAGCAAATGGTCTCAGGTTCGAATACAGGCGGGGGCATGTACCATTAAATTCGTGTTTTCAGATTTATGTACATATTTATTACTTGCTCGGCAGTGTAGGAAAACATCGTGAGGAAACCCACACATCTAAGAAAATATATTTCGAAAGAGATGATACCTAACCTAAGAAAGATCTGGCTTTCCCTTTAGGTTGTGGAGGTCTGGCGGCAGTCGCTCCATGTAAAATTCAGTCTCTTCCTCAAAACCTTAGGCTTGGGTAGCAGACCCCACCAATCCTAATGGATTAGGAAACGGGTTAATGCGAAGAAGAAGGATACTATTACACAGTAATACCTAAATAATCTGGTTTAAAGAATGGTCAAATAACAGATTACCTGTACTCTTAACCTTTAAGTATGGACGTGGAGTCTCACAGGCTAATCGATGTGTTCGTTTTCTTAGTTTCACCTACTTCCCCCCACTCCCCGTGATTGAGTGGCTCAGTAGCGTTTGTTTTAGTTGTAAAACTACCAACGAGGCAGGAGGTTGCGTCTTCCGATGAATATCACTCAAGTAATGACCATCAAAATATTGACCGGAGCCTGTCAGACTACACGTCTACTGTTGCCCTATAATATATTTTATAAGGGTGATTATGTTTGTTTCAAATTTGTTAGAACAAAATGTCAAAAAACAATAAAGCTGGTAGTTCTAAATCAAAACAACCGTCTACGAGTTCTGTACAGGGACCTGCGAGAAAAACTTTGCATGTAGGAGATCCATCTTTCGAAAAAGAAGTGAGCGAGTTGTTGTTTGCTTCGGATCAGTCTAACAATGAAGAGAATATTAAAGATTTTTTTATATTGGAGTCCGAACTGATACAAAATCATGAGAGTGACAATGATGAAGGACCAGGACCAGCGCCAGAACCTACCTGTGCGTCTCCAATGTTCTAGACCTTTGTGCATGGACTGCCAATAAATTTACGTTATTAGACTGTTGTCAATTTTTTTAATATTTGTTACCTGAAGTAGATGTTTTGTGTTTTTGGTTATTATATATTATATTATATTTTGAGAAAAAAAAAGACTAATTTTGTTATAGTTTGGCTGTTTTCAATACCTAAAAATGTAACCTAAGTAGATTTAAATGAAAAAGTGCCATATGTGATTTTTTAAATTTCTACATATTTTGAAATAAAAGTTGATAATAAAAGCACGTTATTTTATTGCCAAATCCCATAACTTTAATATTCAATCAGTTTTAAAGGGATCTTATATCAAATTCCCCAAAAAAAATGTGTGTGCATATAGGAGCCTGTGAGACTCCATGACCACAGTAGTGTTAAGAAAAAATGACGTCCATACTTAAAGGTTAATATAAAAAATAAAAACCCCAACTGTATACCAGGAATGGCTACTTAGTTTATTAGACATGGCCTTACATCCTACATTCTTATCTCTATGCAGATAATAATACCATTAGCATAGTAGGAAACAAATAGAATCTTTATTAGTTATGTGATTAGTGATTTAATATGATTGCCTATTTCTTTTATCAATAAATATTGGGATTTGACTGATAAACATATTTGACAACAAAGTTCACAGACAATGCTGTTGTTGATGGCTGATAATATTTCATAAAGGGTTCAATACAGATATCGAGGTTATACACAGACTTTTTTATTATAATATCATTGATTGGCACACATACAAAATTGCGACAAGCATTATATGTTAATACAGAAGGAAAGTTGTTCGTATAGATGAGGGCAACAACGAAATTTAACTTTTCCACGGTGGGTGTAATGGGATGTGCAAAGTCTTGAAAGGTTTGTCGTATTTCCTTTTGTTTTTATAATGGTCAAACGTAATCTACATTTTCCGCCTTCTGGTATCTTTATAAACTCCATACACAGGATTTTACAAGAGGCACCATTTTTTCACTAAACAGTTTTATAAAAACAAAAGGTCAGTGTGTCTGAGACACTGGAGAGACAGTAACAAATAGAAACTAATCAGGCCATACATTTTATGTTTACTTACCCACACAATTCGTTTATAATAAAATGTAATAAGATTCATATATATCTTCTACCTGTAAAAGATGCCTCCACATTTGGAATGTAACAACATAACATACAAAAAATATCAAATTCCCTTCATAATAAACAAATATATACATAGTATCATATCTGAGTGATCCTATCTTTAAATCTTTGTATTGATCCCCCTATGGTGCCGATCCAATCCAAAAATCGGCAGATCATATGCTTTTGATCTGATTTTCCAAAAGATCAGATTAGCACATCCCTAGCATCAGACAAGTGATACCTAATGTATTGCAATGGATTATAGGCTGTAGCAGCAGCTATATATCAAGCGGGCCATATGCTTATATGCTCCCGACATTTTATAAAAAAATTGTTAAATGTGTATGTGTGTTCTGCACATATAAACTGCATATGACTGCAGTTGATTTGTGCAATATATGGCTGCTGTGCCCAAGTCCTGTCAACTGTTAGCACTACTACTTGCATATTGTGGCAGCAGGTTTAAATCAAGGGCTGGAATTTAGCCATTATGTTCTGAATATGAATGACCTGACATCAGACAATCAGGAGGCCCTTTGCTGGACAAGATATGAATAAAAATACAATGGGAAGTATCAAATGTTACCTAGAGGTGATATAATAAAATAAAACTGTCTTGATATGGGGCATGTGAGGAGAAGAGATGAAGATAGAGAAGACATTTTGTGAGTTAGAGAATCAAGATGTATACATGCTGGGTATTTCAGATACATGCCATAATTTTCATAGGAGATTACGGATAGTTGTCATTATATTCATTGTGTGAAGCAGCATTCTTCTTCTGCATTATATAAGTATCTCGTATCATAATTCATTAAGATTGGCAGGGGCTGCCTAATGTTAGCCAAGTTTTGCATGAAACAAACAATTTCTGACATGTGGGTATCCTCACAATGTTTTCCTTCACTGCCAAACAACTGATAATTACAAATATGTACATAAATCTGAAACTCAACTTCAGTGGCACATGCTGGCTTCAGGATTCTAACTGAAGACCAGTTGAGCAAAAGGCCAGTTTGTTATCCATTGGTCTATTACTACTCTTATCCACTGGGTTATATCACTGCCTTAGCCTGTCGAGCCCCGGGTGCACCATTATTCCATATATATGTCGTAAGCAAGTGTCATAATTATGACAGTCGGATCTCGCCGGCTTAAAATTACTCACTATCCTTACAATAACATTCTTTTTATATTTAGTAGGTAATTTTCGAGATTAGCATGTAAAACATATTTTGTTTTGATATGATAATATGTTTTGTTTCAGAGATAACATGTTCTAAGATTAGTACATATAGAATGTAATATAGTTTATTTATATCAGGACAATTATTACCTCATCAATAAGTCTCCGGCCAGTGGTGTCCATGTCCCATCCAATGAGAGAGTACTTGCCGGGTGGTAATCCAGCAGGCTTCTCTGCCAGGGCCGGTGGAAGCTCCGTTGGCGCATCCATCTCACCACCATTCACCTTGGCTTCCGATACCATTTCCATTAACTATGTTTACTCTGTTGACAGAAAAAACATATGGTAGATTAGCTTCCTACAACTGTGGGTCTACTAAAGATACATGGTACCATTAGTACCCTTGATAATTTAAAGTGAGTTTATTAGTGTTAAGTCCATAGTTGCTACTCTACTACTCCAAATCACTTTTTGGACTAATTTAATAAAAACTTGCCGATTATCAATATGCACTACATTCAAGTCAAAAGTCAATGCACTTGTCTTTTTATTCTAATTTAAAAGAAATTGTTGTAATTTTAATTGAATATAGAACGTGTGGGGTATTTAATAAAACCAATCTAATATAGTCTGTACATAAAGGATACTATGTGACACATTGTACTTGTAGGTATATAATCTTATCTAGTTATAGCTAACACATATATTGTAAGATACATATACTTTTTGTTGCCTACCTACATTTTCTACATTGATAAAACGATTTCAAAGTCATTTATATGCTTATTTCAATAGGTTCTAGGATATGATTGTACTGTAGGTAAACAAAAACAGGTTATAATCTTGAGGTTATGCTTATTATGAACGATACAATCGATGTTTGCTCCCCGATTATTAGTAGAATAATTACTGTTACTTAATGAGCAGGATTGGGATATTTCGAATAACGTTCTACAAATGCAGCTTTGTGATCAGTTGTTTAAACATAGAAAATATTTGCAGAGTAAAAATAAGAGATACACGGCACTTCAAAATAATCGATCACGCAAAAACAAAACAATTACGCCAGGTACAGGTGCGGCGTATGTTAAAATGCAGACGGAAACAAGGCGCATTCAATAACAATCCTATCCATTTTATAAAAACAAGAACATTAAAATGGAAAAGATATGAAGAATTATCAAAAAATAGGACACGTGGCGGTCCTTTTCGAGAGACATTTTGCCCCACCCCAGCGTGTACAAATAACAAAATCATTTACTCACGCCTGAAAACTGACGCTAATTATATGTTGCTAAACAATATCTTGTTATGTGATGTGAACGTTTCACTCCGGCTTGAAGACAATACACGATGTACAGAAATAATTTAGTAAAAATATCACAAAACCTTAGCACGTGTGCGGCAAGGCAAGGAAAAAATCTAAGCGCCGCAATTGGCCGCCGTCCGTCGCCACCGCAGTATAGCAAGCAATAGTGATGGGAATGGGAGTGATTAAAAGATGACAGAAATCTTTGAAAATTAGCTATTCAAGTAAACGTTTGCGATAGCTCTATATAAACCAATAAAAAGAATTGTGGTCAAATCTAATGTCAATTAATTTTAGCAGTGCGGGCTGCTCCTAAATTGCTGATTTCAAAACCCTGGATTTTGGTGGGAAAAACGTTCAGCAGAATATGTACACTAACACTAAACGACGCATTCGACACTGCTTCGGAATCTCGTTTTTATTATTTGATATTAATAAGCTAATTTTATGTGCTTATTTGAAGCGCTGATAAATAGGTACACAAAATTAACTACTTTCGGCAGTAACCTTCGTCACTATCAGAAATACAACAACTTTCCAGTGAGTTGTTACTTAGCTGCAGCTTTTTGTGAGGTGGAGGCACTCCTTCATTCGGGATGTTTATGTGCGCCCTATCTCTGTTATTAATTCACAGCCGAGATAAACAGACATATGTGCAACAAAAAGTCTAAATCTTTTTAAAATAACAAGTAAAAATAAAGTTTATTTTATGTGGGAATCGAACCCACACTCGGCTATCGAAAAAAGCCTCGTATGTAACATATGTACTTACGATTTCGAGGCTCCTGTTAAGTCACTAAGGTGACAAATAAAGATACGGCCTGCCTCATGGTAAACAGTTACATGGTTAGCCTTTGGTGATCCAACATGGTGACATAATTTATCTATTCATACAAAACATATTTTAGACGCCTTTTCAATGCTGAATATATCTATAAAAATACATGCAAGACTGACTATTGTGTATAGGATGATCCGGCACAAATATATTAATCCGTGTCCGAGTTTTTATTTACATTTTTAAAGTGAAATTTCTAATGCGACTGCCAACAAGGTTGCGTTAAACGTTTAACGCTACCATGGAGGGGGATAGAAAGAGACAGAGCGAGAGTGAATGCGTGGCACTCGAACGCATGCGCATAGTATACTTATACGTTAGCAACGAGTAGCGTTTTTACTATGGTAGCGTCCAATATTATAGCGAAGTAAACAGTGTGAAGTTTCACTTCTTTTGCGTGGAGGGACTCCACGCACTATTTTTATTTTATTAATTTTGGTAAATGTAAGGAGGCAAATTTTCTTATCTTGTCATTTCATTAAGGGAGTGTAGGGTTTATCAAGTAACTTACGATGATCTAAGGTACTGATAATCAATCCGTCCCGACCCGACTAGGATATTCAATAATCCTGATGGTTTGAGATATCTGTGTACATCTGTTTTGAGACAGCAAAAACTCGGTATTACGGTAATGATAGAAAAACGGTACAAATGTTGACAATAGTCGTTAAGATTAACAACACTACAAAAAGTTAGAAGAGAATCCCCCGACATCAATATACTGTTTATTTTTTATTACATAAAGGTGAATTTATTACATAAACAATGATATGGTTATAAATTATTATTCTTATATAGAAATTGTACTTAACTACCTAGTACAAAGAACGGTTATAGTCTATTTGTATGTCAGCTAGGATCAAGTATACTCCTTGATCCTAGTATGTCAGTTTAGTCGTGTGTTACAGCTGTTTTCCTCAAATATTTATTCAGATATTAACTTAGTCGAAAATACTTATGTTATCGACAGTTCAGTCTAAAGAAGACCTTTGTAGTTTTTGTGCAGTATTACACCGTATATTGCCCTGTTTATTTGCACAAGCGTGGAAAGCATATGTCCCATCTGACGTAAAGTTACCGTAGGAAATGCAATGATGTTATAAAAAAAGGAAGATAAGTTACTAGAGCGCCGAGAATAAAGCGTACGAAAAGAGACAATTATTGCGGACCGTCAACTGCTTGTCAATTCACGATAGACGAGTTTATATTTCGGTGGAATTGTCAAAATGCCGTCGTGTGTTATGCGCAAATGTACTAATTACCACAGCAAAACAAACAAACTCCACGGAATCACATACCACAAGTAATTAAACCAAAATAATTATATATTATTGTATTTTAATCTCTCATAAAACAAATATAACGCCATGTTATGGTAACTTGAAAAAAAAGGACAATCATATTCCATCCACAACTGTAGCGACAAGGACACATAGCACACTAACATAGATCACCATAACGACCTAACAGAAGCGACATTGTGATTGAACTTAATGGCGGGATCCTGAAGTTGTTTGAAAGTAGGTAGTTGGTTTTTGACGAGTACGATATTAATTTAATGATATAATAATACTTTTAAAAAATAAATGTTACATCTATTTCTTAAAAGTATTATTATATAAATTTGATTTAACAATTTTCTATATACCTAAATTTATCCATAGGATTCCGTAGATAAATAGAAAAACGGATTGTAATTGTCATGTTTGTCACAAATACCTATACAAATTAAGTTGAATACTGCATCGTTGAATCGATGACCAGACTTTTTCTTGCAACATAAAACTGCGCAATTCGGAATTTCGTCACTGCAATCAACGCACATAGTCAGATGTATTCTACTGAGAAATAAATTCGAACTAGTTTATATAATGCATACGATCATGTGGACAACAACCAAGGTAGAGGGGAACACCAGTGTAAAGCTACTCCAGTCCGTATTGCTGTGTGAGCATCCGATGGTTAAGGGAGTCTCTAGGAGACAACAAGCGTTTAGGAACCGAGAACTTTGTACCTTCAGTCTCATTATTTTTCTTAGTCTATGTCAAATGTGCAGTGATTGGTGATGAGAGTGACGTTTCCATCAATTTAAGTGCAAATGACAAACGCTAGCTGTCTATTTTGTTCTTATTGTTTTATATTACGCCATCTCTTTTACTCTGTTTTTACTTCATTTGGCAATATGTGTACAATAAGAAATACGTATGTGTGCGCGCCGCAGCTATGTTGCATCATTTATTTAGGTTATTTTGTAAGCATATAACGTATCTTTACTTACTATAATATCATTGAGGAAATATCGATTTTCGGTAGTTTTGTTTCTTCTAAATCTATATGTTTTTAAATTTTAACCAACGATATTTTTTTCGGACAAATTACACAACACGCTGTAGCCCCAAAGCAAGCGAAGCTTCTATTATGGGTATTACAGAACTGATAAACATACGTAAATACATTTTTTTTCTGTAAATACATACTTATGATACATAGAAAACACCCAGAGAAAACAAAGAGATACAATGTTCATGCACACAAATATTTGTCGGGTGTGGGAATCGACCTCACGAGCGTTGGTGTCAAAGTAGCGTTATTAACCACTGCGACACCGATTCAGCCGATTTAATGAAGCCTTTTATGTGTGCCTATGTATGTATAACTAGTGAAAAGTATAATTTGAGTCCTAAGCTTATTAACATCTGCCACAAAAACTATATCTTCAAACGGCCAATACCAATTGATACTGTAAACGGTATTACACTTTGGACTTGTCAGCAATTTTTGTAACTTTTATAATAATCCAATTAGTTGTAATGGATCTAACAATAATAGTTATGTATAGCTTATGTACAGCAATAATAGTTATATACTAGCTATTATCCTGTGCAAATACTTTTTTCAAGTCGCGATAGTAATTTTCGCGATCGCGATAAAAGGCAATTTGGAGTAATGTTTTTCATACACCACATATTTTTGTAGTTTGATACTTGTGCATACATTAGTCGATTTATTACAACTTGTTGTGTTATTTGTTTGTCCAACTGTTGGCTAAATATTTACTGAGTTAGAACACTAAAGAAACATATTTAACAATAGCTTAAAAAAAATAGCTGTTCCAAATGATTATTCCGCTGAATAAAAGATAGACAGCAATGTCACATCACACTGATGGCAAAGCTAATTCTTTGACCTAGATATTGCCTGAAAATTTTTAATACTTCTACCAATATTCACTTAAGACTTATTATCTTTGATTAAAATACAAATATTGTATCTGTTAAATTATTAAATACTTACTTCTATTCTACATATAATAACGAATCATATTGTCAATGAAAAGCGGAAACTACTAATAAAGTTTATTAACATAATATGAATACCCTAAGATGTTTTAATAGTCATAGATACGTCGTACACGCTCTAGAATGGCAATACGAAAGTAAGGTAATTGCCCACCTCGCATTCAGTTGGGCACGCTCATGCGTCACGTCTATACGTACTTCGCCACAAAGCGTAAATAAGTTATTTCTGCCAAAAATGCCTTCCTGTGTTTTAGATGGTCCACAAATTACGTGGCAACTGTTAAAGACAAGGAAAACGTGTCATTTCATTTGAAAGTACAGTTTTCTTTATTAAAAACATAGTTGTATTTAGTTTTTAGCAATATTAGAGCGGGTCTAGTGGCAGCCGTTGCTAGGGAAAGTTGAGGAAAATTTGACTGTCACGTTATGAACACACAATTGTGAATGAAATTTATTCCTAACTTTGTTTTATATTAAGTTATATGCCTACCTACCTTATTTTCAATTATTAGATACTAGTAATACTACACGTTCTAGAAAAGAATGAAGCAAATAGAATATTACTTATTATTTCTTTCTTTCCATTTTAGATTACCTAGATTGTTTGATGAAAAAAAAATAGTAATATTTTTTTTTATACTACGTCGGGAGGCATATAAGCATACGGCCTACCTGATGTAAAGCGGGTACCGTAGTCTATTAACACTTGCGATATATTTATTATCACTCGCGCGATGCCTCCTCTGCTGCTTACACAGCAACTCCTTGGGAGCTTACTGGTAACCAAACTCACACGTAGGAACACAACAACCCTCTAGGTAGTTGTTATTTGGCTGCGGTTTTCTGTGAGGTGGAGGTACTTTCCCAGACGGGCTGCTTTGATGCGCCCTACCTCTCTTAAAACCTCCAGATCAAGACAAACAGACATGTTCATGCACACAAATGTTTGCCTTGTGTAGGAATCGAACCCACGAGCATTGGTGTCAAAGTTGCGTCATTCACGACTGAGCCACCGAGCTCGTCATATTTCGAGTCATCATTTAAAGCCTTTCCTATATCGCAATGATGTATTTTCCTCTTTAAATTGTCATTCCCTAGAGCAATATCCGACTTATACTCACAGCCTTCACCTAATACGCGCTATTATAGAGAAGTTCACTAATGTACGGATATATTTCGCGCATAAAAATAATCTAGATTTGAAAACTGATTAAAAAAGACAAAAAAGGAATAAGTTAAGTTTATTTCAGGGAAAATAATACGTATTTTTTTTTATTCACTCACACTGACTCGATATTATTTTATAATTTCATTGTTCACAATTTATATTACGAAAATAGATGTTTTGTACATAATTGCTTTTATTATTTTGAACACAAATTAAATCCAGAGCTTTTTCCCTAGTCTCCTCCGTATCGGTAAATCAGTGCTCGCGCCAATGAGCGCTCAGCAGCAATCAATACGTAACTAAAGATGCATATTCGTATCTTTCTATCGAATGGTATTCCCTATCATTTGTCTCTTTTTAGAGCACAGTGTGATAATAAATAACTGTACGTAGATATAGTTATAATTGCGCCATTTTAAAATACAATAATGTTGGGGTATAACGTGTCTACCTTTGATACGTCGCTGTGAATACCCCTTTGATTTTCAAGGAAAAGGAAGATTTCAACTGCACTACGAGTACATAGAGGTACAGACATTGAAAATTAATATTTTGAATTGATTGTTTTTTTTTACATTACACCATTTACTAGTGTATTGTTATTTATATACTGTAAGTATGTGCATAATGGCGGATATAATACTATTTTCTGATGATACCCATTTTATTTTTAATGTTGCCCATCAATATTAATTGACAAGGCAATTGACTTCGACCAACACAAAAATATTCATTGACTAGAAATTGTTACATATATATTGTATTTATTGGTATTACGATAGGCTCCAAATTGCAGTGGGATACATAAATAAAGTAGCTAGTAAGCTCAGTCCCGCCGCATAAGTTGAGAATCAGACAATAGATGGAGTACCGCGTGTTTATTATAATTAAGCTACTTTCATAACATTATCTCGTTTACTATTGTGAAGAAAGAGGCTGTTAATTGAACAATTTTTGTCTTTAAGAAAACAGTCATTCATTTTATTTATAACATGAGCTCCAGGAATCACTTAGAGAACTAGTTTCAGATTCTTTGTAGGGAGACAGAGAGAACCGCATGACTCGGTCCTTATACATTTCACTGGCTTCTTTATCATTCATAGCTATGCACACGACTACCAGAGAACGGCCTAATTTACATATTCGTATTTAAAGAGAATGTCGACAAATACTTTTAATGCCGCTCATGCTGGAGCACGAAATAAGCAGGTCGCTGATCGGAGTCAGTTAATATAACATTTCATATGAAAACTAATAAAATTTTATGGGAGTGCATTGATATAAACATGTACAGCCGAGTAAAAGCTCTCCATGCACCTGATGCTCGATCTCGAGTGAACTTTTGTCACTGGTTTCGTGAACAATTTGCATGCGCACATTTTATGGGACAACGGAGAGAAGAGCTCATCATATTCACATCTGTCGGTATTTACAATACATAACGGACATTGTTATATTTACAGTTATAACAATAATCATATTAATGACAATAAATTAAACCAACCAGATATGTGTACCACAGCCGGAGGACTAAAAAAACGAAAAAATTATTAACTAATTTATTAAAGAAAATTACAAAAGTATTTTAATTATTACTATTTAACCTAGTTGTCCGAGTCGAAGTGTGAATCCAAATGGTCGGCCACGTAGGCCAGTGCGGGCGCCTCGTGGAGCTGGCTAAACATTACGTCATCATACGATTTTAGGTCACATGCGTTTACAACCTGATACAGTGTCAGCAGGAGTAATAGTGGAGCGGAGTATAACACCTCTCCCCTTAGTTGAGTAAATATTTTTGAATTCCGTGCAAAAAAAGCGGTATCTTCTTAATCTGGGATGGTTCCGGCGTTGCGTAGATTGGCCGCAGAGTCTGCTGGTCATCAATTAGCTTTCCTCGCTAATGTTATCGATTTTCGTATTAAGATAGTAGCCAGAATTCATTTTTCTTCGCAAACATACAGTGAACTGAGCCTCGGGCATTCAGACTCTATATACGCGTGAAAATTGTCAGTAATTGTTAGAAGGATTGTAGATTGTTAGGAGGACTAGGTGGGATGATAATCTGATTATTTCTATTAGGTTAAAATAACTAATTTGTGTAGAGTGTACATAATGTTGGGAACTTAAACACAAACACTATCTGACCTTTGTTTAAGTACGAGGCTAGCCTTATATCATAATATTCTCTAACTTCTAAGTCCAATATATTTCCTTCACTATATGGTCATATTTTTCAGCTTCCTTATTATGTTGCTTAATACATCTATGCTTATTAGAGAATGATGAGTGCGCAATGCACAGCAAAAGCTATCGCATTTTCTAACATACTTAACTCGCTCAGTAGTAACGATTTATATTGTCACTAACAATTGCTAATAATTGTGCTAATTTTCCGAGTCTTAACAAGATGTAGTGAGAGTGTGCATCTGCATTGAGCAAGATATATACTGATCCATTAATACGATGCTGATTTTCTACGACTTTAGATATGATATCTGTATGTTCCTTCATCCATTCTTTGCTAAGGCTTATATAATTATTGCTTTCAGTAACTAGTTTGGTTTGATTCCTCTTGAGAATATCAAGAGCAAAGTTATACCTTTTTTTATCCGCAGAGACGAGATTTCCTGTAATGCCCTTAATAACAGATCTAAGACCATTGATGAGACCTCTCTTAAAACTATTTGGTTCTAGAGTTTTTAATTGAAGCAAAGCTGAGTTTAGTTTATTATTTAAATGATCTATCTGAAGCTTATACAAAGAGTATGTGTAGTTGTCTAGTCTAGATTTTTAATCCGTTAACTGCAGTTGCACCCAGTGAATATTGTCACTAATGTCCCTTAATTCAATATAATGTAGGAATGTATGATAGTGTGTCTCGTGGCTCCTAATTTGAAGGGCAGAAGTCCCGGTCCGTCCTCATGCCTTTCAAGTCTTATCTCGCGAGCCCTTGTCAGGCTGATATTCAGTGTCTTCAGTATACTGTACCAATTAGGATGTTTTAGGGAATCTCTTAAGTCTAGATTTTGCAATGGGGCCTTTTTCTTAGACGTACGAGTATATATATGTACTGGAACGTCTGCTAATACTTTATCTTGTGTGTACCTAGGTGCAAGTTTTAATCGGCTAGCGCTGGGAATGCTAACGAAAATCTGTTGGTTGGTAGTGTATTTTTTGTTTCCAATTCTTATTGTGACGATCTATAAGCGCAGTTCGCCTCTCTAGAGACGTCTCGTTGATGATTTCGTAGACACTTTTCATTTGTTCTCTATGTGTTTGGATTTACTGTTGTAATAAGTGTTCTGTCATGTTGATGTCTGTTGGATCTGGTGGGTCGATATGTCCTGAAATCAGATATATGGTCTGCACTTGATAAATATATGCACTGAACTAGATAGTGATAGATTCATCTCGTTTTTCTAATTTTAGTATACGGAGGTGTTTTTAGAGTGTAGAATGGAATCTTTCATTGTTCCCGTTAACATTTGGTGAGTGTCCTAGTCTGATGGTGAATGTTTCTGTAAATTTTGCAAAACATCTTGTTACTAAATTCCGTACCTTGATCCGTGACAATAGTAAGTGGTAAGCCGGATGTTTGGGTATGTGTGTCGAAGGTTTACTTACCGTTGTTCGTTTTTTTATGTCTCCTACAAATTGTTAGACATAATTGTCTGGGAAAATTGTTCCGCGAGTCGTCTGTTACAGGTTACAGGTATCTCTAATATGGTATTTTCGGTTGAGGTATGAGCGATTAGGGTGTTAGAATTGTTACCTATAGATGGTTGTTTATTCGTCGGGTTCACTATCATTGAACTGGTCTCCATTAACCATTGTGTTAACCGAGAGTTAGGCTCCTTAATACTCATGATCCATTGGAGTGGCTTGTGATCTGTCAAGACTACGACCAAAAAGATATGGCCGAAAATATTTAGTTGCCCAGAGGATACCTTTCTCTATCGTACTGAAATTAATTTCGCTTTCATTCAGTGTACGTGATGTGTAAGCTATAGGCTTATCTATATATATGTATATTTCACCAGGTGCCAATGATGAAAACAGTATTATATGTACAGTATACGCATGTCTCTGCTCCAAAATCTAACTACTCCGAAAAAAAAAATGCGTTTGGTTTTTTGATATTTTCTCGGTTGCATGTTGAGCTAGACAAATCACAAAAAAAGGATTTTGTAGGTAATTTTATGGCCTATAAGCTCATATACATTTTATATTTCTCGAAACCTCCATTTTATGAGGTGAACGGTGAAAGGGCTAAACGGCGGCACGGATTTCTTACTAATGCTAACTTTGACAAGCCATATCTCGGAAAATTTTGATGCTACAAAAACAAAAAAAAAACTAAAATTTTTGTTAAATAAAATGCAAACTTTTTGTACTCTAGCAATTTTTATATTTATTTTCTGAGTTATTTTTGAAAATAGATTTTTTTGATAATATCAAAAAACCGATTCCACTTTAAACATATATATTTTTTTTAAATAAACATTTTAAACTGGTAAAACTTTAAGATCATATTTGTAACATTAAAGTAAAGTAATTTGTAAATTTTCAGAATTTAATTTCAATGTTGGTAGTGATGTAGTAGAGTTTCATTGTTGATTTTTATCTTAAAAAACTCGAAACTCATTTTATTTTCGCCATAACTCCGTTATTTTTCATGCTAGATGCCTTTATAAATACACATTTTAAAGGTTTCTATGTATGTATGTATGTATAGCTTCACGCCAAGTCCTCCGCGGGGTAGGCAGAGAGAACCAAGCGCCATAAGACACGGTCCTTACATACTTCACTCGCTTCTGTGACATTAATTGCTCTTTTCATGCATGCATGGTTTCTATGTGTTCTTCAAAAATGATCTGAAGCATTTTCATCGTAAAATGTACCGTGTTTTCGCAATTCAATGTTGAAATCATTAAATTTTGCGTTGAAAAAATAAGGCCTATCTTCAATGAGCCATATTTTTGTTAGTATAAATATAACTATAATTTCGAGTTCTATAGTTTTTTGAAAAAAATAATAATTTTTGAATAATTTGTGAAAAACATCGTTTTTTTTTTTGTAAAAATTGACGTTTTCAATTACTAATACCTCAAAAAGCATTGACTTTTCGAAAAAGTTTTATAGAATATTTTTTGCTTAGAATTGATTCTTCTATCGATTACTATTTTTTTATTTTTTTCCCCCACCTCCGTTAGTTAGGGTCACTGAATAGAAAACTATTCCATGGTTAGTAAAATCCATTTTTCTTGAAAAAAATAAAAGCCAAAACCATTCAGTCATTGGCCTATAATAACTCCATGATGTTTTTGTTTTATCCACTCTATCCTATAATGTAAAAGCGTTGCTCTTATGCGCCATAAGAAATTAGTCCCTAGTGGTATTTAATATAGAATGTATTCCGATGCTACTTATCGATATATTTATATAGCTTGTAGCGTTGTTGAGCTTACGTCATCATGAGCATGAGCTATAAAATATAAATTTAATTGCATCTCTAAGAAAAGATAACTGGGATATTCGACGAGTGTATGGCAAATATAACCTTTGGTTGTTTGCCTGCATGTAAATAAGAGGAAGATGTGATTAACCTTTTTCTAACTGTCAACAGTTGCCAACACCAATCAAATAATATTTAAAATAATAAAATAATCAATCAAACGTCAATTTCAAGGATTAATTGAACAAGTGTTTTTCTATATTGGTTCATACAAACATTCAAAAGTTTTATTCATTTCTTAGATTTTTTTGTACCTGTTTTGCTCAATTTCAGTTCAACAATGAATTGTACTTGGATGAATCTTTTCATTGCCGATTATTTTTCGAGTAACCAAAAAATTCTGTGAATTTGGTTCATTAAAATAGCACGAATTGAGCGTTTAAATTTAGTTTTATATAAATAAAAATGTCAGAAAATGTTGAATATTATCGGAATCAAATAGTTATAGCCAGAACTGAAATAAAAAATTTAAGGTAAACAGTTTCACGAACCAAATAATATAATAAGTATCTATTTTTACTTAGAAATTGATCATTCTCCTCGCTAATATTCGACTTTAATTATTTTCATACAGAGATCAGCTGTCTGCATTAAAGCATGAACATTTAAAAGAAATAAAGTTAGTTAAAGCCATTCTAAACGAATTGCAATGTGCTAACTGCTCAGAACCAGGTATGATACTACAAATAAAAATTCTATGTACAAATGTACACCATATATATCCTAAAAAAATATTACTGAGTATATAAATTTTTCAGCTACAGTTCTTAACACAAACCATAAAAATGTTCATCCATCTACATCAACGGAAAATAGAGAGAATGTTACATTCCACCCAATTGGAGTAATTGAGACATCGTTTCAAAACAAGCGGGGAGTGCCACGTCAGTCTTCCATCATGGCTAATGTTAAAGGAACTATTGTTATCAATCGAAATGTGTTTAACAACCCAGAACATGCTCTCAGTGGGTTGGAGGAGTTTTCTCATATTTGGTAATTACTTTGTTTTTCAATTTATTATGTGTTCTCTTCAAATTTTATGATTTCGTTTTATTTTAATCACCAATGTTAATTTTTTTAGCTATTGTTAGAGCATATGATTTTTCAATTTCAATGTCTAAGCAATATTTTATGTAATAATATTGTCCATGTCTTTATTTGATAGTATGTAAAAAAAATGTGACGACTTAAGGCGACACCTCGATCGTGAAGCTTTAAAATGGCTCCGCCCAATCACCCCGCGCCCCTCAATTGACACTCGACGCTCGATTTGTAAAATTTGAAATTAGCGCCTAATAGGTAACCTGGGGTCAACGTATAGTCAATGCAAACGAACAGAAAAGCTACAGAGTCGCGTCACACTTAAATAAAATTTATAATATCAATATTCAATAAAAATTATTGATTTAATTATTATTTAGCTTTATACATACTGAACCAAACATATTTATTTAAGCTAGACGGAAAACAATAGTAATAATAGTAATAAAAAACTACAGAAACGTATTCACTTTTAAAAGTTTATTGAAAGAGAAATCAATGACAACGTTTTATGTTTATATCTCTACAAGTTAACATGTCTTGGTATCTATGTTGTTCTTACTTAGGTCTCGTCCAGTGGCGCCCTCATTGAATAAAAAAACATATTATAGCATAGAAGGTAAACATTATGAAATCTTATGTTGCATTTATTACGAAGATAGTAAAGTATTTTTACGTCATTAAACCAACACTCAAAATATTCCACTATCGTTGTTATAAGCAAAAGTGCTAAAAGAGGCCGTTTTTTGGCAATTATGCCTATAACAACGAAAGCAAAACATTTCAATTGTTGGTTTAATGACGTAAAAGTACGTTATTGTATTTGTAACACACGCAACACATGACTTTATAATGTTTATCTTCCACGCTAAGATACGATATTTTATTCCTTGAGGCGCCACTGGACGGCATGTATCCCCCTTAAGAAGAATGAAACACCAGCTACATAATAGAACATTGTTTATCGAGAGGCTAAAGCGGGCCATTTGTTGATTCGGACACATATGTTTAGTTAGCAGATACACCATCTAAACTGCAAACACTGGTCACAGCGATGAAAGATGACTGTATGGAGAAAGGCTTACTACTGAATGCGAAGAAAACAAAGATAATGGTATTTGAAAGAGAAGAATCCAGAACTAATGTAAGGATTACGATTGATGATGAAGTGTTGGAACAAGTGCATGAGTTTGTATATCTTGGATGCGCTTTCAGCAGGGATGGAAGGTACACCGCAGATGTGGAAAGACGAGTGAGTGCTGGGAATAGTGTGAATGGAGCGTTGGGAAAACTTCTTGGCAGTAAAATCCTGAGCCAGAAGGCACAACTCGCTATACACAATGCAGTGTTGGTCCCAACGCTAACTTATGGAAGCGAGAGTTGGGTATGGCAGAAAGAGCATGAAAGTAGAATAAACGCGGTTGAAATGCGAGCGCTGCGCAAAATTTGTGGCGTAAGGCTTGTAGACCGTATTCGTAATGATGATGTTAGAAATAGAGTTGGTCTGAAAGAGAGCGTCGGTGTTAAAATAAGAAGAGGCATGCTCCGATGGTTCGGGCATGTAGAAAGAATGCAAGATGAAAGAATGACGAAGCAGATATACAATGCAAAAGTGGAAGGATGTAGGAGCCGGGGAAGGCCAAGACTTACCTACCATGACCAAATTGGTCATGTTCTATCAGAAGGTGATGTCAGGAGCCCTAGAAACCGGCGTGCGTGCATGAGAAGAGCAACGAATGTTAAAGAAGCGAGTGAGATATGTAAGGATCGAGTCACGTGGCGCTCGGCTCTCTCTGCCTACCCCGCAAGGGATTTGGCTTGAAGTTATAGATGTTCGAGTGTCATAATGGCTGATAGCGCCGAGTAAACACAGGATTTTTTTATTTCGAATAAATAAGAGAAATAAAATTATCAGATTGAATTAGATTGAAATTGAAATAGAAAATTGGAATTTTTTTGCAACTCCCTCCTGGTGAAGATTCACAAATTATTTTACACAGTTAGGTATAGCTCTGGTAGGGATCCTAGCTTTTTCCCTAAATATAATACACTCTCGAATGACTAGGTATGCGCTTTCACTAACAGTCAATTTAACTTCGCGAATTTTATAAAAAAGTACAGGAAGAACTTGACGGTTAGACGGTAATTTTGCGCCTATTATTTGATAATTTACGTCTCCAACTAAGAAAATACTTGATTTATTGCTTCTCAATTCCACTGCCATCTTATAAAAGTTAAAACATTACGTATTAATCACGAGAATAACTGACATTCAAAATTAATAGACGGTTAGGTAATTATGACGAAGTTAACGATGCTCTCTCTAAAGTTATTCATTGGTTTAGTGTTAATAATCTGCTTTTAAATGATAAAAAGACTAAAGTAATTAAGTTCTCAACACCTAATGTAAGGCAGGTGGCTACCAATGTACATGTTAATGGAACTAATTTAGCCTCTGTGGAGACAACTGTGTTCTTGGGTATAACAATTGACTCCAGACTACAAAGGGGCCCACAAATTGAAAAATTATCAGGAAAACTAAGTTCTGCAGCTTATGCAGTGAAAACTATTAGACGGCTCACTGATATTGATACGGCTAGAATAGTTTATTTCAGCTACTTTCATAGTATTATGTCATATGGAATTCTTCTTTGGGGTAACTCCGCGGATATTAACACCATCTTTTTATTGCAAAAGAGAGCCATAAGAGCTATCTACAAACTTGGTCCCCGGGAGAGCCTTAGAGAAAAATTCAAAGAAATAAATATTTTAACAGTCGCATCGCAATATATCTATGAAAATCTTTTGTATGTCCATAAAAACATAGACTCATTTTGTAAAAAGAGTGATACTCATAGCATAAATACTAGATATAAGCATAATCTTGTGTTATATGCAAGCCGTCTCCACAAAACAAGTAATTATTTTATGGGGCAATGTATACGGTTCTATAACAAACTTCCCAGCAATATAAGAGATTTGTCAATAAACAAATTTAAAACTACTATTAAAGCGAAATTGTGTAGCAGGGCATATTATAAAGTATCTGACTATATTAATGATAAAAATGCCTGGGAGTGAGTCGATCCAATTATAATGTAATTAACAAAATATGTAAATTTGTTTGGATACCAAAAGAGGGATGCCTGAGTTTTTTGGCAGTATTTTTATCAGTGCTCACCTAGTCATAAACTGCACGGTAGGGAAAAAAAATGTGACGATTCCAAACAAATGTAGCCATTTTTACGGAATAAAAAGATTTTGACTTTGAATTTGAACAAATGAATACCGCGAGTATGTGCGGCACTGCCGCGCAACTTGTATGAACATGTTTCGATGTAATTCGGCACGGATTATCGTAATCCAAATAAGTTAAAAATTAATTTCCGAGTGTTTTAAAAGCAAATGAACAAAACAAAGACATATGCGTTAGAAAATAAAAACTTTGAAAAATAAGGGACACCCTAATATACATATATACAAATAGATTTTATAATCTATTCATATTTAAAAAAAACATGTGACAAATGATTTTCTTGCTGTTTCATAACTTTAACTTCAGTATAATGACATTTATTGTATTTTACTTATGTATACTCTGTGTTTTGTATTGTTGTACGTTTCCTTGTTATTTATTAAACTCTCAAGAAGAAAGAACCAGGACCATCTCTGATGTTGCAAAATAAATCTAATCCGTACAATAGTTCAATACTAACCACAATGTATAGAATAGATGATTTTTTTGTGTTTTCAGTGTTGGTTCATAGTAAATATTATTTGTTTTCACGAGTACCATGGGTATAAGTATACTATCTATCTATATCTTCACGCTAAATCCCTCGTGAGCGCCACATGACTCGGTACTTACACACCTCGCTCGCTTCTTT
Source organism: Pyralis farinalis (assembly GCA_947507595.1). Lineage (NCBI taxonomy): Eukaryota > Metazoa > Arthropoda > Insecta > Lepidoptera > Pyralidae > Pyralis > Pyralis farinalis. Next base: position 31,711,146 of record OX382260.1, on the reverse strand, counting down.
AACATGAAACATACCGAGTTTTTTTAAAAACTATCAAAATATACTATTTTACTAGTAATTATTTTAATACAAAAAAAAAAAAAAAAACCACTGGTTTTCTATCTTCTGATTGGATAAATTTCCAACGTAAACTAACCTTCACCTACGTACAATGTCTAAGTCGGAGTTCGGTGAGCTTATAATGGTTACTATGAGTTTGTCGTCCCGTATGACACTTACGTTAAAGTAGCATATAAATCGAGTAGTGATTCTTCTAGTGGAATATGTTTATTTAGTAAGTTTCTCCTAAAAAACAAAACAGCAAAAATATTCTATTTTATAAGTTTTTATTTTAATACAAAGAAATAAAGAGTCTCCACTGGTTGCTATGTGCTGAGAGCGCGAACCTTATTGGTATAAATTTCCAACGTAACCTGACCTCCACCGACGTACAACTTCTAAGTCGGAGTTCGGTCAGATTATAATGGACATAATAGGAGTTTGACGTCCTATATAGGTACGCGGTCAGCCTGTGGATAATGTATACCAATTATCAAATGTTACTGTTTATTCCTGCAAAAAATAACTCTTATTTAATTAATGCAGTTTTATATAGAGTTATTAAGTAAGCAAAATTAAAAAAAAGTTTGAAGAGGAATTAAATAGCTTGGGCCAACCATACCTAGGAACTGTTCTAAAAACTAGAAATATGTCTACACAATGTTATTATAATATGTTTAATGAATATAATAATTAAAAAAAATAAATACCTTGTCTTGTTCGCCTCCGCCATTCTACGAACATTTTCTTTGTATTTTTATTCTATATATTTTCTTTTTAGTGTTCCCCATTATTACAATAGTATAATAAATATATATAAACCTATAATATTATTTACGACTTATATCTAATAATAATACAGTTACGCTAAATACTATAATATTGAATATTTACAACTATTAATTATAAAAACTTCGGTGTCGCGATGTAAATGGAGCGAGCTCGAGCAGACAGTCGACATAGGTCTCACCTCGAAGCGGGCTGCAGCCGGACTGGCTGGATGTAGTTAGTCAACGCGTTTATAATCCTCATTACCGCACAATAAGGTCGAAAACACGTAGCACCCAAGACGAATGTGATCGCTTAGAAATTGTCAGAAACTTAAAATATTTTTAAAAAATTTCATGTTTCACTTATCAAAATATGCAGCAACCATATTATAAACATAGATATTACTAATAGATTTAAGTAATTTTGAAGCGTATAAACAGAACAACTTCGTTGTAATTTCAAAAATAATGAATTTCAGGAGGTGTTTTCGAAAGTAATTATTATCGAATCAATTTTACACAATCGCGTATTTGAGCAAGCAAATTCAAGATAAAGAAATGAAGTTATTTATATTAAAATCTTAGATCCGTCAGTTTAGTCATTAGCCTATACTATTCGATGAAAGTTGGTCTAATTTTTCGATGTGTCGCCTTAACTCATAGTGCACTCTTACCATTTAACCACATACCAGCAAAATGTTATAAATAGTGTGTCATATACTGTACTTGAGGGTATTTGGAATATTAGTCTGGTTGCATGTGAGTGAATACATGTATTCTCTCGAATTTATTCCTTTATGACTAGTTTAACCGGTCAGACCCCGTTATATACGTTTTCCCATACATTTCTTGGTGGAACAGCAGTCCGCGGGTAATGAGAGAATACAATATAGTGGAAACAAAAATTACTCTATTAGTAATTTATTCAGTGATGTATATATGGTTGATCTGAGAGTGTCAAGGCAAGAAGAAGGCATTCTTCAGTGGTTCAGATATGTGTAGAAAGAATGCAGTAAGAAAGAATGACAAAAAGATTATGTGAAAGAGGAACGATAAAGCAGCTGAGGAAGGCCAAGAGTTGTCTATCACGGCCAAATTATTATGTTTTATCAGAAAGTGATTTCAGCAGCCCTAGCAACCAGCGAGTGTGCATCTATAGACCTATGTTAATGAAGTGAGAGAGGTGTATAAGCACTGAGACGTGGTGCTTGGTCCTCTCTGTTTACTCTGGAATGAAGTTGGTGTGAAGACATTAATATATAGATGTGTATATTAGTATTTTCTGCCTCCAGTTTTGCCCTAGTGGGAATTCCATTCAGATAATACACAGCGTAAGTCCTCCAGTGTTCAGGTTATCTCAGTGCCAGATCTTGGTCGTGGGTCGGTGTTGTACTTTGTATTGTTTAAAAGATTAAATTATTTAATTAATACAATTTATAAAAATAATATTTTTGATGTGAAGTATCTATTGGTGCACATAGACAGTAAAATCAAACCATATGCTGTGATGGCAAATGGCATGATGCTCTCTCATGCACTTACTCCCCCTCTATGCCTCCTATCTTGACTCCTTTCCATGTTTTTTTATATACAATATAGGGAGACATACAAGCATACGGCCCACCTGATGTAAAGCAGTTACCACAGCCTATTAATGCTTGTAATATATTAAGTACTCGAGCGATGCCTCCTCTGCTGCTTACACAGCAAGTCCTTAGGAGCTGACTGGTTACCTCACTCACACGCAGAAACACAACAACCATCTCGGGAGTTGTTATTTGTCTGCGGTTTTCTGTGTGGTGGAGTTACTTCCTCAGACGGGCTGCTTTGATGCGCGCTACCTCTCTTAAAATATCCAGACCAAGACAAACAGACATGTTTATGCACACAAATCTTTATCGTGTGTGGGAATCGAACCCACAAGTGTTGGTGTCAAAGTCTAACAGTCCCATGTTTGTATATTTTGATTTTGCTCACTGATCTTGTCAAGCATCTGAACAAGTATGTAACTGAGGATCAAAGAGCAAAACGCTATACCACAATACGGAAGGATATATTGAATCCACTAGAACTAAAATTGCAAATAACTCAGCATAGTGCGAGATTCCAAGCGGTAAAATTATTCAACAAACTACCTCGAAATCTAAAAGTAATAGACAATGTAAAGGTGTTTAAAAAGCGTTTGAAAACTTATTCATTGGCAAAGTGTTTTTATGACCTTGACGAGTTATCTTAAATATGATTTTCTTTCATAGGTATAATTCAACTTCAAATTTCAATTTGGTACCTGTTAATCATTGGTGGTACTGACATATCAATAATATAATATATAACAATTATAAGATGACTTGAATTTATATCGGCTACAATAGTCTTGCAATTTTTACATATACAATAAGCTGGACATCACTTGAATCATTTATTATAAAAAATATGATATTCTGAATCTAGAACTGAACATTTTAGCTAAATTCAAAGTAGATAACTATAATTTTATACTGACATGCTTGATGTTCATATTTGTTTATGTTAATGATAATCATATTTAAATAACTGTAGTAGTGATATTAATTGAACTGTCTTTAGCCTGCATTTGGTGTTTATCTGTATGTAATTTCCAACACAATGTTTATTGTTTAATGGAATAAATAAAAAATAAGAGAAAGTGGTTGTCTTTTGTGTTATGGATAAAGTTCCAAATTCTAATCAAAAGGGGCAGTCACTCCCATTCACAAAGCGCACTAGGTTTTGTTACTGTAACACGACAGAGCAAAACAAAGATTACTGAGCCACTTAACAAATACTTTCAGGATAATATTCTACTTCCATGCGACAGAGTCTACGAACTTGCCTGCGAAGGTGGCGCCGCCGCGACTTGCGGGCGAGCGGCGCGGCGTATTCTCCACGCGTTCTCCGCACCGACCCTGCCCTATTGGTCTCTCGCTTGTTAAGATACAAAATATTGAAGGTATGTACTGATGAGTTATTCTTTTCTCTATTAGATGGCTATTTACTAACTGACAGGTTGTAACATCTGCAGGCGAGGTCTACGTAAACGTCGTGTGGTTTCTTAGTAAATAAGAATCCCATAATATTCAGGAACACCATTCCTATATGAATTCTATATGTTTGTCTGTGCGTTTGTCTGTCGCCTTTTTTCGAATATTCGAATTTTGAAATTCGGATTCAGCATAAAAAAGTAGAATAGGAATGTTCAGGTACACTGTTCCTATCCCTTGGAACATGGTCAAAATGGATGACAAATAAAAATAAAAAATAATTTGAATTGTTATATAATTGACGAGCCAGGTGTTCCTCTGGCAATGCAAGCTTGCACGTTCTAACTGGTTTAATATTGCGACTTGTAAATCTTATACATAAAATCTATTATGTCATTAATAAACACAGTGAAGAAAACTGGTCCCAATATACTTCGCTGTGAGACATCACTTTTAACATGCAATTTAGTAAGCTTTCATACATATTTTTCTCTGAACAATTAACCTGAAGAAACATTTTTCTGTTCTGGAAATATGACAAACAGTTGTATAGCTTCAACTTTTTAACCCTTCGAAACCCGGGTGGTCGTATACGACCGCGAAATATATGGGAAAACGTATATAACGGGTTCTGACTAGTGGTGGGCCATACAAATCGTATATAGATACAATATCTATGTATTGGTCCAATACCCGATATCTATATATCGGGCGGCACGAAAACTATATATTGGATATCGCTGTCGTGTTAACAAGTAATAACTCGTATCACCTCGCACTAAGGTACAGTACGGTACGGTACGTAACTGAATCTGAATATCTGATACTGATTCGGTCAAACAATAGGCGCGTGAAAGAATACGAGCTAGATATTTGAGTGAAACGGCTACAAGACTGATATAGACAGGTACATTTCCGTGTGAATATTCATTTTAATTTAAACATTATTTGTAGTACCACAAGGCTTATAATTGCATTGCAAAGTTATTTTCTGAACACTTCACTTTAGTCAACAAAAATAAAACGTACACGTGTTCAATAAAGCAACTCAAACGATTATAAACTTTCCTTATACACAATAAAATTTATTTTAAATTAATTTCTTTGTTGTTAACCTTTGTCCTTGACCGAGACGACGGTCTAACTAAATTAATAGTTTGCTCTAAATATTTTGGAATTCTATTTTTAGTTTCGTGCTTTGCTTTGCGCCGCGTAAATTGTATGTGACAGTAACTTCTCCGCTTTTTTTATCACGACTAACGTCACAAAAAGTGACACAATTAACTTTCCTAAACGTTAATTTACACCAAAATAGATATTATTAAAAAAATGACAAAATATCCTTTTTAAAGTTTTAAATAATAAATATTATTTTTATTATTTATCACCTTACATATTATCCTTATTAAACATCATCTTCTATCTTCATAGAAAATCATTGGATGTTAACCAATATATGTATACTGATTATGAAAATATAGATAGACATAACCGAATCGTAAAGAATCACAGTACCGTATAATATCACTTAGTTTTCAGCGTGTGGCGTATCGTAGGCTTCTGACAGATACATAGATATTGCAATATATAGTTACGATATCTGATATTCAAAACCAATATATAGATACGATTCAATATTGCGTGGTACCGATATTACCCACCCCTAGTTCTGACTGCTCAATGGTTCATACCTATAAAAGAGAGAAATAGTTTAGTGACAAATGCGGAAATTCTAGACAAATTTCAGCAGCTTTTATTTAATTCATTAACAATGTTGTCTATTGCTTCCACAGATGCAATATTTGTTTGATAGCCATAATGTCTTTCATTCTTAACCGGGCATGCCTTTTTTTTTTGAATTGCCATCGGCCGCGTTGATGTGGTGCGCGGGATCTGTCAGCAACAGGGCACCACTGCGACTGGCTAGCCCCTCAAAAGGGGCCGGACTTCTTCTCTCTAGGGGCCATCCCGGCAAATTGGGACGGCCCCTCCGGCGGCGGGACCACTATGGGGCCAGGTTCCCATCCTGACCCCTAGTCCCACATATTAGGGAGGCGGCAGTAGCGCTGCTAAGTAGCGCTTACGCCGCACTCCCATCCGCCATCGACGGAGCGAGACAGCCAAGGGATCCTCTTCCCTGTCCCGCTCCATGGCCTCCTTCCGGGACATGACTGTCTCGCAGAAGGAGGCCATTGCCTCCCAGGACCTGTCACTCTCGAGCATGGAGCGGACCACGCTCGGTAGTGAGAGGTCCGCACCTCCCAGCACGGACACCAGATCGCGGCGCTGCCGAGACCACATGAGACACTGCTCCAGAGTGTGTTGAGCAGTGTCCTCGGCCGCGCCGCACTCGTGGCAGCCCGGCTCCTCCTCCCTTCTGGCCACCCTGTGCAGGTACTCACCGAAGCATCCATGTCCGGTGAGCACCTGCATCATTCGGAAGGTGAGAGGTTTGCGCTTGCGGCGCATCCAGCTTGCTAGGACCGGGCGCAACGCCTCCACGGTACGTACACCGTACCTCTGTTGCGCCAGGTCCCCCTCCCACCTACGAACCATCTCCTCGTGCCCTCGCTGGCGAATCCGTTTTATGGCTTCCGCCGTGGGTTGCTTCCGAGTCCCCTTCTCTCTGCAACGAAGTTGTACACCTCGGCGAGCACTTCCGCCATCAGTTCCCACGGCGACGTTTTTATGCACCGGCACAATTTTGACCATTTTGAGTTGATCAAGAAAAATCCCTTTCAGTTCAGCTAGAATGCCAATATTGTCTTTTATTATTTTAATAGGTATTTCTTCATATCCGCTAGATTTTTTAATGTATTGTCGTTACGTTTTTTTTTCTAATTTCCGTAGATGACGATTCCGTAGATACTAGGTTTTGGAACTCTTGTTTATTGTACTCTTGTTACTAAGTTTTGAAGGTACATGATACCTTTAATCAAATATAAGGCGGAGTTCTCACTGATATCGAATTGTTGAGCAAATTGATCAACAATTTAAGTGGGATCACTTTCAACATCACACAAATCAATTTTTGCTGCATAAATCTTCTGTATTATCTTAAGAAGCTGCAGTGGCCACACACTCACTACCGGCCGTCCACGGGTTTTGTTCTGTAGATCAAAATTTCCAGAACGAAAACGTTGGAACCAAAAACGTACCGTGGTTTCTTTTACAGTAAATAATAAATAAATATTGCTGGACACATTACACAGCGCCATCTAGCTCCAAAGTACGTACATATGTAAATACTTTTTTGTTGTACATACTTCCTTATTATACAGAGAAAATACCCAGACAAACAGACATGTTCAAACACACAAATGTTTGTCCTGTGCTGGAATCGAACCCACAAGCGTTTGTGTCAAAGTAGCGTAACTGCGCGTTTTACCACTGCGCAATCGAGCTCGTTAAAGTAGCTTCGTATACACATCATTAATCCTTTGGATGTTTCTGCGGCGTTGGTGCCACGGTGGAATTCGTATTCGTAAATAACGCGATATTTTAAGGTTTCCATATTGTGAACAGACCGATGTCAAAGAAAAATCAAATAGCGTAAATTCGAAACACAAATACACAAGCATAAATTTGAATTTGGAAATGCTAACCAAACGCCAGATATTTTAGATCAAAGTGGCCAGTTTGACAAAACGGTAATTTCATATGTAAGGACCTAATATATATCAGTCTTGCATGCCCATCGCCTAATCCGTTATGATTAGCACAACATCTAGCGACATTTGCTTCAGGTACCTACCTGGTATACAATGTGTTTACACAGTATCAATACACGAATTTGAATTATTATTTCAAACGTGACTTCATGTATCAAATATTTGAAGATATAGCAATTAATAGTTATAATCTCAAAAGGTATATAGCAATTAATAGTTTTTTATTATCAGTCTATAAATTTCCATTGAGGAATGTACTTACAATACATTTTTTATTAATAAAATGCTCCAAGAGATACAATGTCAAAGTTGTTATAGTCAGGAGTGTGTGTAGTAACAACAAATGCACGTTATCGTTTGAATCGAAAGTCGAATGTTTATCAGTTGTTTATTTATTACCCATAGTAAAAGCTTTGCTCAGTTTTAGATCAGACGGTGCTGTCTAATTTGTTAGACAGCGTTAGTTTGTTCCTAAAAGCGGGACATCCCGCGTATTGCGGGACGGTCGGTTCAAAAAGTCTGTTCACGAAGTGAAAAATAACGTTTTGTTACAGGGAATAAAATCCACTTCCTCGGAGTCGATATGGTGAATGGTACTCCAGTGTTGGACATCAAGCCGTACATACCCCAGTATGACTATCCCGCCCCAACCTATGGAGAGACTCCTATGTCATCTCTAGTCCGACCGCCCACTGAGGGTATCAGCGATGCTACTGACACATTGGCACAGTTACAGGTGGATGATGAAGACTTTGAAAATAGGAGGTAGGTGGTTTACTGACAGAAATAGCATTGAAATAAAAATGTATAGTTTGTGTACATATCTTTATTTTTTGTAAATTGTGGTTATAATAGTACATGAGCTCTATGGCGCTTAATCAAACATGCAGGTTAAGCAAAGTCGACCGCAGTCTGCATATTAATGCGTTTATTTATCTCGAGTTTCTCGGGCTTCGGGGCGCACGTGAAGCCGTCAATCCCGGCTGTTGTTATTAGATCTTGTCAAGCTACTCGTAAGTCAGTGGCCCACGGCGGCTTGAACACACTGGCCTTCGCCAATCCGTAGTTAAGCGGCGTGGCGGAGTATGCTATAAGCCCCTTGTGTTGAATGGAGACCCGTATCACATAGTGGGATGAGTTAGGACTGGTGTTGTTGACGGTTTATAATATGTCACAGTAGAAAAAAAATGTTATAACAGTTAAAGAGAAATTATTCTTTATTTGGGCATTAGACACGTCTGACATTTTTAATATTAAATCTTATTGTATTTTATTAATTCCTCATAGCTTTCCTTTTCACCCACTGTTGGATATGGGTCTTCCACCATATGCAATCTCCGTTTTCCGTATACAACCGCTTATTGTTTTACATTTCGAAAATTACCATTGGCGAAAAAAAATCCATTATAGGTATTTTTTCAATTGATATTACAACAAACCTATGTCAGTATAACAATACAATAATAATGAAGATGTCAAGTGATAAAATAATAAAAAAATATATGCATGTACTGAATCATTTCCAGAAATCTTTTTCAATCAGATATGCCTCGCTTCTATAGTAAGCCCTTTTACAAACAATATTTTTGATGTGAATTTTGAAGACACTGTCAGTAAAGGATAGACAGTATGTACAGGATTTTTCAGGAGTAACGTACAAGTCGTACCACTAAGTCCATGGCAAGCTTAACTCTTGTACCGTTCTTATTCTGTGAGCACAGTAATAATCAAACTTTGATTATCAAGCGTGATCCGCACTCAGCTGTGCCCATTACGAAAAAAATACAATTTAATAAATAAATATATAGTTAATAGATTCAGGCGTTACTTTGCGAAAGTCAAATTTACATGCAATTTGATCTAACCTGCTTTGTGTGCTTCCGCCACTGCCATTCGTGTGTTTTCGAATTTATGTACATATTTGTCACTTGCTCAGCGGTGATGGAAAACAGCGAGAGGCAAACCCGCACGTCTAAGAAAATATATTTCAAAAGACTTGTTACCTAACCTAAGAAAGATCTGGTTTTCTCTCCTGGTTGTGGAGGTCTGCCGGCAGTCGCTGTATGTAAAAATCAGTGTCTTCGCCAAATCCTTAGGCTTAGGTAGAGGACCTAGCGAATCCCAATAGACCCATAATACAAGTTTCGCATATTTTTAGGCTATATGGTGCCGTGTAATTTGTCCGAAAATATTTATTTATATTTAATATATTTTTATTTCACAGCCTCAGTCCACGACTGACAAATCCAATTGGAATTGACACTAGCAGTCCACTGTCACGGTCTCCATTCGAAGACGAATTAGTTTCGCCTGGAAACAATCAAAGTCTATTGACCCCTGTATCACCATCACCTGATTCCCCATCAAGCATGGACTTACTCGACGGTAACTACCGCGCCGGCTCTCCTAGAAGACTAGACTCTGAACGGGGAGCTCCCGATGGCCAGGAACGGTTCACTCCTCCTCAATCCGCACATCTAATAAGCATTACCCATGATGGTATCAGAGTGGCTCCCTGGATATCAAACCCACCATCGCAACCCTACGAAGTCAGGTTTACAGATGACGCTTTAGAAAGGTTGAATGAACTAATTGGTGTCAGAGCTGAAGGGTTCAAGGCTAACATAGAAAGTCTCCTGTCTGAAGATCCGAGGTCCCATTATGTGAGGAGTCGGTATCCAGACCATGAATATAGCTGCGTATTAGAAGACCTGTCGATAAGCTGCATGTTTGATGAGAACACGTTTGTCTGTACGATTGTTGCGGTGAGGAGTGCTGACGATATGCAGGAGACATGAAATATAGTGATTATACTCCATTCCAATTACGAAGTCCCATAACATTACACAAACTACGTTTACGTAACGTACTCTCTACGTTTCACATATGAAAATAAACAGTTATGGTTTATGGTAGTAAATTACCATTTGAATTAGTTTACGATTTTAATTAATTTTTAACAAATCAATGTATTTATATTTTTAATGGGCCTACGTAATTGCAATTCATTGTACTTTACATTATTTGCCTAAATTATTTTATTATTTAATGCAATAACAAAATATAATCTGTTGGCACGAAACTCAACTTTCATTATTCAAGTTTGTGCTTCTATTTATTTGTTTTAAAAAGCTTACAAATAATATACATGTTTGACATACTATTTGCATCATTATCACAAATATTACACAGGTATATAGATGCTGACAATATTTTAATACAGTATTAATTTAGCCTACCTTCATTTGTAAAGAGTATAATTAACACCATTGGTAAAATGTGGTGTTTTATATAACGATTATCTATCTATAACAAGTCTAATATAAAACTAACAGAAAGTATATAATATAGTATATATGTTACTTTATAACACGTAACAGTTATGATACTTATATAGTTTAAAAAAATCAAAAGCTCGTCTGAGTAAAAAAGAGATGACAATATTATTGATATTTCTCTTATAAGGTAGTGCACAAATTGAATGAAATGATTGACAATATATCGTATAAGTTTTACGTAATTTCGTGGTTGCTACCATGTCGTCAAAAATTATGTTGATATTTTTTATATGATTAAAAAGTATCATTCTAGGACATTTGGGGACAAGACGAATCCAAAGGCGGGTCCATACTTGCGCGCGCGCACGGGCGGTGCACACTACACGCATCAAATCACTATGGATATATCTATACAGATAAATAAAATTGGAGTGTCTGTTTGTGATATTAAAATAACCGCTTTTTTATTAAATGCATATGGATGTATACACGGCTGGACTGATTTTGACGGGACTTTCACTAGCAGATAGCTGATGTAATACGGAGTAACTTAGGCTACTTTTATTTAAAATAATATTTATTTTTATTATTATAAATAAATAATAAAAAAATAACTATTCCGCGTGGACGAAGTCGCGGTCACAGCTCAATATACACACATTACGTATTGTACACGATCACAATTTCGAAACTACTGAGTTTTTGAAACACAGCCAAACGGCATGCACGCAATGAGTTCGCGAACGTCTGTTTGACCGCCTCTTGCACCGACACGCTTGGTTCGCGAACTTGTCTAAAGGTTCCCATACTATGTTTCTAAGATGCACGCGAACTGCACCGTTCGTATGCGTACACAAACTTGAATCCGCCTTTACGATACCTTGCTTATCAAAATTCGTCGAGATGTCCAGACTATATAAAGTGATAAAAATCGTACATACCCTTACATATAATAATATTATACCCTTTCTTCAGTCGGGTAAAACAGTTGCCTCTCGGGCATAACGTTCATATCAGAATGGATTGACAAAATTTCAAGAGAATAGTTTTAGCTGCCCATTGCTACAATTTGTTCCAATATTGACTTGTATCTTTGTTCAGTCACATAACAGTATAGCGTAATCTACGCTTATTTCTGGCGTCATGCCTTTCAGTTGGCTGTATATACTGTAGTACAGCTAAGTAGTGCACGTTAATAACACTTTGCCTTTTGTATTGTTCTTATGGCGTACGGAATAAGAGTTACAGTAGTACTTCGAATGTCAAGCGTGATCTTCACCTAGCTATAGGTACCAGCTTATTTAGGTAAGCTTATTTATTGTCTAATATTCGTTTGGCTATTAAAATAAACCTATTAATATATTTTTAATGGATTGAAATGGTCTTAACACTATACGAGTATTTTTTTAACTAAAAACTGTTCTATAATTTGAAAAAGCTATAAAAGTATTTTCGAAATCGAAATATTTTACATAAAGGCAGAAAGGGTCTAATATTTATCATATTTACGATTTATATAATATATCGACACGTCCACGGGGTTTCCGGGATAGGAAGTGAGAACTGCGTCTCCTTCTACACCTCGTTCGCTTATTTGACATTTCCTTGATTTTTCCTCGTTGCGAAAAATATTTTTTATACGACTTTAATATACAAGACATAAGACATAGGAAATCCCATTAGATCTTGATAAAAACAAACCAATAATAGTTAATTTAAGTATTTTGTAAGGCGAATAGAAAAACACCGTGGTTTTTATTCAGGCAATCGGTAAAGTTTATTTATGTCTTTAATCTTTACTGCTCACAATTCCATATGCAATCAATTACATACAAAATAGAAACTTAATATAAATGCATTGTCTTCCTTTATGTTTGGGGCATGTCGAACATTTAGTAGAATGAGTGCTAAATGTTTATGTTTTAAATAAACTTAAAAATGACTAACACATGTACAAATAATAAAGGTGTAATTAAATTTGTTTGTAAATAGCTATATAAAATATACATTTATGTTACAATCTACACTTATAAGTAGGTATTTAAGGTAAGTTTGCTTCTATATAAAAGGTTAGTAATCCTTGGGACTGATCTGAATCTGTTAATGATGATATGTAATTTTAATAATATCAATCACGTATACTATATTCAAGTAAGGCTATAAAACATATAGGAGTTACATAACAAATTACAAATGTAATTTAAAAAATATATATTAAAAATTATAAGTAATGAGGATGAGCTCGGCTGAAGGTTTCTTGGCTCGGCGGGCTCGATCTGGGTTTGGGCCTGGTCCGTTGGATACCCGGCGAATTGGAGATGGGATGAGCGGGGAGATCGCCTAGTGATTCAACACAGCGGCAGCGCAGGTCGAACGCGGTTTCAACGGCGGCAAAGGGCAGGGACTTAGATGTAATTGATGTCAGAGGCAAAAAAGGGTGCTTTGGGGTACAGATGACCCCAACGAACAGGTTAGATACTATTTGCTGCACCGAGATACTTCGGTGATCTGTCAAGAAATTTTGCCTTGTATTGCTTGTATGGTAAAAATATATGCAATATTTTATTAATAATCAAATATTGACTTCCGATGACAAATTAATATTTTTAATATCGGTCATGAAAATATCAAGAATAAATAGTAAAACTGTAACAGACGATTTAGACAGAAAAAACAATAAGATATCTTATTGTTTTTTGTGTCTAAATCTTTTAAATGTAACGTTTTAAAACAGTCAATTAACTTTATAAACTTAATATGTATATTAAAAATAACAATAACTACATTTAGAAATTAAAAGTAAAATAGGTGTTAAAGACTTATTCCCTTCGATTATTATACAATCAAATTTTTGTGCATTTCAGAAAAATATCAAAAGCATATTTTTTATGTGTATTTGCTATTTTGCCTTTTGCACAATGAGAAGAACTAACAATATACGAAATATTAATACAAAATATTACGACTATAAAAAGGTAAGTTGATATTATTATTACAGTATATATATATATATATATATATATATATATATTATTATAGGGTTCCGTGCTCAAAAGATAAAAGTAGTACCCCGTTCCATCCTTCTATCTCTGTCACTCTCATTTGACTCCTTGTTTCTTACAGCTATCCTAACCATGGGGGTATTCGTTGTATATTACTGATGATGATGTTAATGAAACCATAGTGTGGTTTAATTTCACGCAACGCCATCTATTTAATTGTAGTGACTTTATTTTGTTTCTCCAGATTTTGGACGTCATCAGTATGCACTATCACCTTGTATACATAATAACAACACTTACTTTAATTTGAATATATAAGTACAACAGTACGCATATAAGATCATAACTAGTACATTGATTCAAATAGATCATTATTAGAATTTATGTAGAAAGCATGTGAATGTTGCAATGTTGCGATAATTGTTAGGCACAGAAAAAATATTCTTTGGCTGGCGTCGGTATCAGCTACTGTGTATTTTGCACATTTAATATATGGTACATTTTCAATATATTGGACCTTAATGACTTTAATCAGTGTCAATAAAAAAGTGAAATTGCCTTCCAGATCCAAAATCACCAACACTATCAATAATAGAAATTTCCATGTATCTAAATCTGGAACCATTCAGCATAATCGTTTTAGGTTCTTTCGATCGACGGAACTCAATGCTTTCGGTCATTTCATACCAAGTTTCTCCATCTATTGAAATCTTATAGTTTAGGCCCAGAATAGTCCCGTTTCCCGCATCTTCTCGAGGAATATATACAACTTTTTCGATGTTATAAATATCTCCCAAATCGAAAGTTAACCTTATGAAATGATATTCATCGCGGCTAGCCTGACCTTTACTACCGTAATGTGTATGCCAAACTGTCCACAAGTCTCCATCTAAAAGATTACTGACTTCTTCATTTGGCTGACAAGGGAAATTGCAGGTCACATTCACCCCTTTTACAGTGTATTTATAAGGGTCTTCTTTCGTTTGTGCTTCGACATAGTCACTCCATTCAGATACTCCATGTTCATTAACAGACCGAATTCTAAACGTATGATTCGAGCCATGCTTGAAATCTCTAAAAATAAACCCATTTCCTGTAATGTTAGTAAATATTGCACCATCTCGATCTATTTCATAATAGTCTGCGTCTGCAATCTCCCTCCATCGTAGCAATATGGATGTAGGTGTTATTTCCTCATCTGTTACGCTCAAAAGTGATGGTATCTCCATATTAACATTAACTGTTGACTGGTTTCCGAATATTTGGGTTTCTTTGTCCAGACCAACCACTTTTATTTGAATATGACTTGAAATGATGTCTAATTTTTGAATTTTTATCAACAAAAATTTTTGGAGCAATTCATTGTTTCCGAATTGTTCCATATAAGGATTTAGAATAAAGTTGTCGTTAAAGAAGTATACATTTTCTTTATTTTCAAAGTCTTCTTCTGTTTCAGCTTTGGTCATATCTATGGATTCACCATTTACTGCTGCTTTCACGTGGTGGACATCCTTTGAGGCCATTATTCGCAGCAGCGTTGTTCTTTCCTTTATCATTTCCTTATAGAAACCTTTAGTCTTCTCAATATTAATGTATAGATCACTGTTTCCCTTAAGAGCGTGTACTACTTGTACCTCAATTTTTGTTTGAGCAAAATTTTCTGATAAATAATCAGATGATAGTCCATCGTCTTCATAAACGTTGAAACTTGAAGAATTGCTGGGATAGATATTGAAGATTCTATTGTCTCTTTCGACCTCATTTGGATTATTGTTAGGGTTTGTCATAGGTATTATGGCCCCATCCTTAACAAACACTGGTATTTTCCAAAGTGGAACTTTTACATTATTTAACACTTTTCCACCTCGGTACCTTTCTCCCGTAAAAAGGTCCATCCACACTTGTTTTTCGTCCGGTAAATATATTCCATGACGTACCGGGCCCGATTCATCACAGTCGCCGTTGTATACCGGAGCAACTAACAAGTTCGGTCCCCACATATATTGGTACTGAGAGTCTACCGTGTATGCTAAATTCTCATGTGGAAACTGAAGGAACATCGCTCGTACCATCGGTAAACCCCGAGTAGCTTCGTAAGCCAAGGTGTAATTGTATGGTAACAACATAGATTTTACTTTTAAATATGCTCTATTAATATCCCGTGCTTCCTCATCGTATGCAAATGGAGTTTTTTGTTTTCTTCCCCATCCATCCATGCTTAGTTGTAGTGGCGTAAATGCTTTCCATTGGTAATCTCTGATGTTAATATTTTTAACTCCGCCTCCATAAATGCCATCCATATCGGAGCCTATAACAGGTAGACCCGACAGGCCGGCCCCGATGTACGTTGGAATATGAAAACGTATATATTCCCATTGTCCTCCGGTTTGGTCACCAGTCCAAATGCCCGAGTGCCTTTGAATGCCAGCCCAACCATCTACTGTGATAATCATCTTTCTGTTTTCCTTTGTTGCCTTCTCGAATATTTCAGCCGCACGCTCTACAGCACTGAAAGCAAAAGAATATCCTTCTCCTATCCAAGCGACATCACATTTGAGAGCTATTGTACCAGCTACTTTGATCTCTTTATTTAAATCCCTGTCTCCTTTCTTTGGGTTCTCTGGATCAACTGGCTCGAGATTAGACTCTGTCCATAAAGCTACTTCTACACCCTGTGATCTAGCATAATCAGCAAACTCTTTTAGATTTTGAATATCTCCTTCTAGCGTGTCTGTTTGCCCATAGCCTGACCCATACCCGTCATTTGGCACAAACCAACCTAATGGCATATCGTTACTTTTGTACCTATCTATCATGGCTCTTGCTGAAAATTGATAATTGTTCTTCTCGCCGTTGAGCGATTCCAATACTGCTTTTGATTTATCGTCAATTTGATCCGGCTGGAAGCATTTGTAGTAATATCCGTCTTCGAATAAAATTGCTCCCGGTGTGGAGGGATCAACTTTTAGCCAATAGTCTCGATTGAAAGCATTTAAGTGAACTTCATAAAACGCGTATTCAGGCATGAAAATTGGTTTACCAGTGAGTTCGTAGTAGTCAGCCAATATATCTTGCGGCAGAGAATTTATAAAGTAAAATGCATCAAAATCTTCGCCTCTATGAATCGTTTTTATAGTATCTTGTGATTTTGAACCGAAGTCATAGAGACCTTGTTGCCAAGTGTTTCTCAATATACCATAGCCATTGGAAGACCAATAAAATGGGCTGGGGGATGTTACGCCCCCGGCCGTCCATATGTTTGTATTTTCAATTTTAATAACTTCTCCCTTGTGTGTGAATCTACCATTTTGCATCCCTCCTCCGAAAAAGTACTCCTCCTTGTTTTGATATAATGTCTGTGTTACTTTATTATCGGAGTAAGATAAGGGATCTGACTCATTGAGGACTTGCTTATTAGTTCTGTCGTCACGAATGTTCATTGTTCCTTGTATCTTATCAAAGAATATTCCTATTTTCTCAGTAAGAACAACGTAAAACAAATCTGTATCTTCGATAACTGATTTTTCAAAAAATGTATTATCGTATTCATCCATTGTTTTAGCAATAATTTTAGCATTGTCTTCAGGGTTGACAGGTTCGGGATAGTCCAAGAATTTCCCCGAAGGGGACATGTAAAATCTGAATACATGACTGTTTAGAATATATAGTCGAGCTTGTTCACCGGTGTCATAATGTATCTCATAATATTTATCAGCTTTTATCATAGATTCTATACCTCCTATCGTAGACTCTTGACTCTCTTCGTCGCTTGACATGTTGGCAGAGTTATATGCAATGTTTATACCTGGAAATAAAAGAAATTGCGTAACAATTAGTACGAGTAACCATTCTCTTGTAAAACAATAAATCACCTATCTAATTAAAGTCTCTTATTTGACTGCATGATAAGAAGTAGTGCCTCAGGGCCCTACCAGATATGTGTAGTGACTAATAATACTCATTTAACATTAGAAACGCTAATGCGTATTACTAGCCCTTTTAGGTATATTATTATTTGTGGCTTATGTTAGGCATAGATGGATATGACCGTCTGACGTTAACATTCACGAGATGAGCCACGAAACAGAGCGGCATTATAGCGATTTAAGATGCTATGATGAAGTGAGAGCTCGACAGGGTCGTTGCGCGTGTCATTCTACCGGAACACACAGGTTAAGTAACGTTCATCTCTTCCGGTCAATGGATGAGTTTATCTATCGAGCTCCGTGCTTCGAAGGGCACGTTTACCCGTCGTTCCCGGCTGTTGTCGATAGATGACAGTCGGTAAGCTAAGTCAATGGCCTTCAGGCGGCTTGAAAACACTGGCCTCCGCCAATTCGCAGTTGAGCAGCGTGGTAGCATACTTCACCACGCTGCTCTAAATCCCTTCTCTTGATGAGAGACCCATATCCCTGCAGTGGATTTAGTTAGAGTTGGTGTAGTATCTGGATCGTGATAATACTTTGTACGATAAAAAATATTTCAAATTAAAGATAATCTTTTGTTCAATAACATTATATCACCTTTTATCGCTTGCAGTAATGTTTGTACAAGTACAACTAAGGATGTCTGCACTATGTAACAGGTCATTAAACTAAACGGATTTTAGGTTAATAGTATAAGTCGTAAAGGCGGTAATATTTTAATACAAATTCTATAATAAAAAAGGTTTGTACCTTTTTTGTTATAGAATTATTACACGGCATTTGATAATGCCGTAAAGGCGAAACCGGTCGGTAAAAATAATTATTAAATAAAATTGTGGAATCTGTACAAGTGCAAGAATTAACATTAGCGAGAGACCTTTGTTATTTCATACTACGTCGGGCGGCATATGTCTGATGAAAAGCGATTAGCTTATGATTGCTTAGAGCATAAGGAGTGCCACTCGAGTGTTGTAACTTCGAAGTTTAATAATATTTTCATCACTCGCTGGAAAACAATAACCTGTTTCGAGCTACGTGGCTGAAGTTGGAGGTAATACTCCAGTCGGTCATAAAATTTTGGCATGAAACTGCAGCCAAATAACAACTACCTGGAGGGCTCCTGTGTTCCTGCGGTCCTGTACGCGTCCCGATGTTATATAAAAAAAGTTTGAAACGATTTCGGTTCGATTATTTTTTTTAAAGCTAATTCTCTGGGTTGGCTCTTTGGTAGGCAGGTAGCCATATTTGAGGAGGAGGAAAATATTAGAGAACAACGTTCATCCTACAGAAAACCCCAACTAAACAACAACACCATGGTTGACGGTGGTAATGATAAGTACAACTTGCGTCGTTTGCGCCCATGGCTGGTAACCGCTCAATAGTGTGTTCCTTGTATGCTTGTTTGCCACTCAACATTGTAATAAATTAAATTTAAAATTTCTATAATATTATTTATTAGCTATGGATTAACAAAAAATAATGACGACCAATTTTAATATCCGTGACATCGGTATAACAGCCCTTTGCAGCATCCTGTGGAGTCCGCTTTTCAACTTTTACACAGCAACCCTAAATACGAGTATTTCCACAATATAAACTACCTAGGAATACTGTCGTAATCGTTTGCCTTGATTGCTGTATTTTAAATGTTCAGTCATTTTCATGACTAAGTCACGAAAGCAGGTAGTGTACCTACCTACTTATATTTGTCGAGAGCTACCAGATAAGAAACTGTACCGATTTCTATCAAGTAGTACCTAACAAAGAAAATATATAAACAAATGATTGTACCGTGACCAATTGTACAAAAAAAAATATGTCCAGTCTTTGTTGAATATTTAGTCACAGCTTTTCAGCTTAAGATCACCGTTTTTGTTTTTATGCGAACGTAAAAGCTAAGATTACGTGCATTTCATTTGTTTAGTGTAGTGACAAATTCCCGTGACTTCGTTCGCCTTGACACCGTATTCGAATAGGAATCATAAAGTTTTCATTCAAAATGTATTAAGTACTAGCTGTGCTGTGTAAAATACGTAGGTATTCTGTGAAAATAATAATAATATAATAATAAAAATAAAAGTGCAAAGTCTCCCGAAGGGAAGATATTTCCCCTTAATTTTAACAGTTTTTCATATTTTACGCAGGAACCCTAAATATTTACGGGATAAAAATTACCCTATATTGTGCTCTGAACAGTCGTCTACCTACCAGTGAAAGTCCCGTCAAAATCGGTCCAGCCGTTTCAGAGATTAGCCCGGAACAAACAGACAGACAGACAAAAATTGTAAAATATTCATTTTGGTATATGTACCGTGTATATATCCATATGCATTTAGTAAAAAGCAGTTATTTTAATATTATAAACAGACACTCCAATTTTATTTATCTGTATAGATATAATATAATGTGTGTGAAAACTTTTCAATTCTGGATGGAATATGGTGTTTTGAGGCAATGTGAATACGCCTACTGATATCTCGTAATTTGTTTGCCAACTACATGAAGGATCACATCTATGGAGACATAATAATCCGATATTTCGTAGTAAAAAATCTGACAGCCGCGGGTCGGGGGGTAAAGGGGAGCTCTTATTGGCTATTTGACGGATCAACATCGCGTCATTTATCGATTTATCGTCTTATTGGTTACAATATCCTCTCATTGGTCAGTGGCACGAATGGTTGAGATATTTAGGCGCTAAAACACTACATTTTAGCGAGTAAGGGACCTCCATGCGGAGTAGTGATTTATAGTTTTGTGGTTGGTTTACTATTAGTATTGACAATAACGTAATAAATACCAACTTAATTGAAATTGTTGCCACTGTTTTCCTGCGATGAGCATTTAAACGTAGGTACAGACAAATATTTTTTTTTTATGGGACAGGCCCACCACTGTATCTCTTGTGTAGCCAGCAGCGGCGACCACAAAAAGGCAATGAACAGTGAAGTCCATTGCTGTCCGGAGGGTTAAACTACAGCTGCATTGGAACTAACAACGAATTTAATCAGAAAAAAAATTGTAAGAGTAGGACAATATTTTTACTAAGACAAATAACAATTATGAAAATATTGTTTTACATTATGCTCTACTTCAATAGAATACCCACGAGCCTTATCAAAGTAGCGTAAATATACGCTACTTTAACACCAACGCTCGTGGGTTCGATTCCCACACGGAACAAACATTTGTGTGCATGAACATGTCTGTTTGTCTTGGTCTGGTTGTTTTAAAGAGAGATAGGGCGCATCAAGCCAGAAGTGATAGCCCAGTAGATAAAGAACCGGCCTATAGATCAACTGGTCCACGGTTCGAATACTGGCATGTACCACTAAATTGGTGTTTTCGGATTTACGTACATATTTGTTATTATCACTTGCTCGGCGGTGAAGGAAAAACATCGTGAGGAAACCCAAATGGCCAAAAAACTATGTTTCGAAAGACATATGACCTTACTCATGAAAATCCGGGTTGGCAAGGTCTGGTCTGACGGCAGTCGCTTCATGTTATAATCAGTCTTCTTCTTGTTAGCGTTGTCGCGTTTACTAATCCGCTAGGATTGGCGGGGTCCGCTACCTTACCCTAACGGGTTTGGCGAAGGTATGGATTTTTACATGGAGCGACTGTCGTCAGACCCCCGCAACCGAGAGCGAAAACCAGATTATTCTTAGGTAAGGTCACACGTCTTTCGAAATATAATTTCTTGTATGTGCGGGTTTCATCACGATGTATTCTTTCAACGCCGAGCAAGTGATAATTACAAATGTGAACGTAAATCTGAAAACAGGAATTCATGTAACAATCAGTATCTTCGCCAAATCCTTAGGCTTCGGTAGCGGACCCCGACAATCCTGATGGATTCGGAAACGAGATAACGAGAAAAGAGGGCGCATCAAACCAGCCCTACTTTTGGGAAGCCTGTACCCGTATGCAAAGAGCGCCATAGTGCTTAGGTATTCACTATAATATAAAAATTATGAATAAAATAAAAAAATATTATATAATGATGTTTAAATAACGTTAAAAGTAATAAAAAAATACGAACGCGTCCACTACTTATTAAATTCCTATTTATAACTTTATCCCAGGTCATTAAATTAAGTAATTTCCTAAAATATATTATATATTGATCAATCGAAAACTAAAACTGTATTAGTAGAGTTTATAGGTACTACCTACTTATTCAAAGATTAGCAACCGCTTACCGTCAGGCGGGCTGTATGTTTCTTTGTTTTTTCATTGGTATAAAAATAAATTATGAACTATCGTTAGGTCTGAGAGAAAGAGTAATTACTTACCCGTAAATTCAAAATCGGCCATCTACCGATAACTAATTAATAAAAAAAACCATTTCTTTTTGTCTAGATTCTAGTCTATTTTACTCTATAATTTAGTCTAGATAAAAATTTCAACTAGATCAATACACCAAAAATGTTGCCAGTCAGCACCTTTTGTACAGTTTTAGTAAAAATGCCAATACTAAAACATTTAGTGTCTACCTCGTACAGCGAGGACAAGAAAATATACCATTAAGTACCGTTACAAGCACATCAGTACGCACAACACAATCAATCAGTAAACTAACCTGTTATTAAATATTTTTGAATGTTAGAGACCACCGCTTACTTGCACCAATTTCAAACAACTGAATCGATGAATGGTGAATTATATATATATATATGCAAACAAAGAGGATCTATGTAACAATAACATTTTTCGTCACCTACTTCTTCGTCTGATAAGATATGTAAGTCTTTTTTTCCGGTATTACTACACTATCCGTCCATTGGCTGTTTTCTTTTTAGATAGAAAGCGTGTAGAGATTCTGCGTATACATGCGACCAAGTAGACCGAGCTTAGCTCGGTTTTTTATGTTTCAATCACGTCTTTTTTTTTTAGAAAAGACCTATACAGGTAATCGTAATATACAAAACTTTATCTACATACAAATTTTGATCGAAATCGTTAGAGGTACCTACACGAAATATATTTTAGGTATATCCACATACAAGAATTAACACTATAATAATAGGACTTTAATTGTCTTCGCATACATCGTCCTTTCTACATTTTTTTAAATTTCTCAGTTGTGGTTTAGAACATTTTAAGTCATCACAAACCTTAACCTAAATTCATGGTTCTGTATACATATTTTTTATGTAGTAACTATAAATTAGGGATCGGTACCAAAAGCGTGCACGCCACGACCCTGCCAGTCCAACACTGGATTCAATTCTGGACCTAAACATAAACCGCACAGGCGTGCGGATTAGGGCGTCCCGCGGAGGCGACACGCACCGATCCGCCCTCGTCGGTTCGGGTTTAAGTGCATGCGGCGGTGGGGGCTGTCACCCACAATGCACGCCCA
The DNA here is from genome assembly GCA_947507595.1 of Pyralis farinalis. Classification (NCBI taxonomy): domain Eukaryota; kingdom Metazoa; phylum Arthropoda; class Insecta; order Lepidoptera; family Pyralidae; genus Pyralis; species Pyralis farinalis. The sequence continues at coordinate 31,688,093 of OX382260.1, read as the reverse complement.
ACCCGGCGGGTCGAGGAGAGCTGAGTGTCGTATAGGCACATGGAATGTGAATGTGAGAGGTGGATTATAAGATAAGATGAATGAGTTGATAGATATAATGATCGAGAGATGCCTAGACAGATGTTTTGTGTGTCAGAGACCAAGCGAAAGGGAAGTGACACCGTAGATCTGCCCGGTGGCATGATGGCCCTGTGGTCCGGGGTGAACCAGGACGATCATGCGCTGGCGTAGGCGTCGTGCTTTCATCTCACTCAGTGGCCAACCACTGGTGTGAAAGATTACGATTTAGTAGGGCCAAGACGTTTTTGGGTAAAATAAAACTAGGGATTACGCGAGTCTTTTTGATTTTTTTTATTTCTTTTTTTATTTTAACATACTTGCACCCCTGCCATGGGTAAGGCTCTTAATATTACAATATTATTGTCTACCATTCATACATCATATTCCCTTTCATTCCATAATTCATTCATACATTCATCATCTTTTGTTTTTGTCCATTTTTGAACGCCTGTGAAACTATTTTAACTGTTCTAAACTTCGCACCCCAGAGTCTTTTTGGTTGCAGCATATGCTCCTGTAAGCTCTACTAATCCCCAGCAGCTCGAGAAGTTTTGGGAGAGCGTAAGGGGTGTTCTGGATTTGGCTGATGCACCGCACAGCTAGGGATAAAAAGTTTCATACACTGCAGAATCACATCAGCGACAACGTCGGCACACGCTCGCAAACCTGCTCCCAGGGGTAGGAGGAGAAGAAAATGCGCAGCCCTTCCCAATCCGCCGACCTAAAGTGCCACACACAACGGCAGCCTGCTGTACGCATTCACGTTGGGTATGCTAGTGGCACCTCACTACGTATCAGGCAGTGATCATAGGACCCGGGGGTGCGCCAACAGATACCTGATAGTTTTCAGGGTGAGAGGTCAGCAGAAGCTCTAAATGGAAGGGCGGATGGTTCCTCTATGTCCAGCACCCGCGTAGGAGATGAAATCAGTTGCGTCAGGCCATAAGCTAAGGCAGTCATAGAAAGATTTTCCCGCTTGGTCAGTAGAACGTGATCCAAATCAAATCATTTATTTACAGTAAATAGGGTAGGTACAATATATGCAGTTGGTATCAATATGTGCGGTTTCTTAGACCTATTTAGCTATATACAATAATAGCATGCAAATTATGTTTTTGGAGAATTATTCCATGTATCAATATTAGTCTCGTATTTAATCTATTTTGATTTATTTAAGAATTCATCAATCGAGTAAAATGTATTTTCTAATAGCCACTTACGAAATGTATTATATCAGGTATATTATTAAAAATTTTATGGCACATCATGTAATTTTTTTTTGTAAGCATCTCGTTTTGGTATCAAATTTGTTACAAGCTTATTAGGATATCTCATAATTCTTTGCGTTTGTTTGATCCTTAGCTTGTCTGAACGTATATTTATTTTGTTTAACAAACTTTCCTAATTTGAGCATATAAAGACAAGGAACCTTACCTTTTGAAATTAAAAATATTTTATACACAAAAGAGTTCAACGTCAAATTGAAGCAATATCTCTTATTGAAGTGCTACTACTCTACATGAATATTTAACCCAACGATGACCACAAATAATTATAAAAGAATATTATTATTAGATATTAACTGTTTATTAGTTTTATATAATTTTAACATTTGATTCTCTTTATTGTTAGCTTGATAATTTATTGAAGTTATACTTCTAATGCGACTTCCAATAAGGTTGCGTTAAATGTTTAACGCTATCATGAGGGCGAATAGAAAGAGACAGAGCGAGAGTAAAGCTGCTAAATGTTTCACGGTATTACCGGTAGATGGCGCTATAGTTAAAAATGTTTAACATTTGTATTTTACATTTGACTTGTATGTAATACATTCCATAAACATCACCAATACTACTTGATAGACGTTTTTTAATTTTACTCCTATAATAACTAACCCTTCTTATAAATTAAAATATTATTATTTAATATAATTAATACTAAATATTATTAAGTTATTAATGTTAAATATTTGTTTAATGATACCAGAGAAGTATAACTTCTCATGCGCTTACATAAGTACACGCACCCATTTTTTGTTTTCAAGTGTTTTCATTTTTTTTTTATTTCTTTTTTTGTATATTCTTGTAAAAGTACAACGCAATGTAATATTGTTACAGAATAAATGATTGATTGATTGATTGAAGGTATCGGTAATATATTCAGGGATCTAAAGTACGGTCTACATAAATATCAGGCGCAATATTGCATATAGCTCGTATGTGGCCATCGATTTTGGGCCATGAGTACTTTATTCATGTAGTCGCCATTTCCCCTCAGTATAAGTCCATACGTAATTATAGATTTCACATGCGCATAATAAGTTGTAATACAGTATTTTTAGAGGCTGTTATAAAGCGCAAAAGGAAATCTACTTATTCTAGTATAAACTTTTCTATATGTTCTTTCCACGTTAACTTAGGTTTTATAATTATACCTAGAAATGTCACTTTATTAACGTTCTGTAGAAGTTGTCCATTTATATTAATGTCAAAATTTTGAAAGATATTAAAATTCATTAATTTTATTTTACCCAAATTAACTTCTAAATTATTTTCATGCAACTATTCAGTGACAGATGTATTTCTATAGTCCAATTTATGTTGCAATAATGTCAAGTCTTTATTAGTATTTACTAAGTACTGAAATGTCATCTGCAAATAGAATTGTTTTAGTGTTTGTAATATCTGGGAGGCCATTTATATATAGTAGAAACAAAAGTGGTCCTATTATACTTCCTTGAGGAACTCCATGATTACTTGCATTAAAATTTGATCTATATGAATTTACAATAGACTTGGTATCTAGTTGATTCACCTCTACGCATTGCTGCCTATTTTCCAGATAGGATTTCAATCAATTTTTCACCAGTCCTCTTATTCCGTTGCGTTCTAGTTTTGACAGTAGTTTTTTTTATACCATTATGGTGGCAAACAAGCGTACGGCCTGCCTGATGGTAAGCAGTTACCGTAGCCTATGGGCAATTGCTACACTAGGGGTGTCATTCTTGCGTTGCCGACCCTATAAGAACCTACTCACGCCTTTCTTGAAGAACCCCATACTGTAGTCCCTTGAAAAAATCTCGGCAAGGAGCTCATTCCACAACTTAAAAGTTTTCGGTAGAAACCTTCGTGAAGCACACAGGGCGCGACCATTGCGGTTCCAGTGTGTACGGATGAACTCTCAGCCGCCGGCGAGCTGTGCGATTGTAAAGTGAGGCTGTTGGTATAATATCGAACAATTCTTCAGAACACAACCCATTATGCAACCGATAGAACACGCAAAGGGAAGCAAAATCTCTTCTCAAACTCAAGGACTCAATGCCGTATGTGAGTTCAGGAACATCGATAATCCTCTAAAGCTGGTATCCAGGTGCTACCGCCCAAAGGTGGCTACAGTACTTCATATGCGGTCTGAGTTGGGACTTATATAGCATAAGTCTTTGCCCCGCGCTGAAGTACTGTTTAGCGCTGTTGAGCACACCGAGTTTCTTGGACGCCAGTTTGACCTTCTCCTCCATGTGACCTCGATACTGAACATCGCTGGAGATCTCGATACTGAGAATCCCAATGCTCAATCAATGAGAATTCTAGGTATGCTAGGAGTCGTGTGTTTATCACACGCTCCATCACCTTGGAGAGAAGGGAAGATATGGCAATAGGCCTGTAATTCGATGGATCTGATTTTTCGTCCTTTTTGGGCACCGGGTGCACATTGGTGGTCTTCCACGACGACGGGACTTGCCGAGTGGCGTAGGAAAGCACGAAACGGCGCGTTAGCACAGAACACAACTCAAGAGCACACTGCTTTAGCACCGCTGCTGGTATGCCGTCTGGCCCACTCGACTTATGAATGTCGAGGAAGGGCAACGCCCGCCGGACATCTCGCTGACTAATTGAGATTTCCGGCATTGAGCTACTGCACCTCGGGATGGTAGGTGGTACAGCTCCCCCGTCATTCAAATCGAGTTAAAGGCAAAGAGATTACCAAGTAAATCGGCTTTCTCTTCAGCACTATAGGCCAGAGTGCCATCCGACTTTTGCAATAGTGGCATAGACGACCGACAAAAGTTACTCTCAGCAGCATTAGCGAGTGACCAGAAAGCACTGTTCCCAGACGGAAGGCCTGCAAGCCGCTCGCCTACTCTACCGACGAAATCAAACTTGGCTCTGGCGATTACCCTTTTACTGAACTTCGAGGCAGCGTTCAGTTTGCGTTTCAAAACAGAGACATCAGGATTTCCATTAGCACGCGCCGTGGTCCAAGCCTCGAAAGTAGCCCGTTTGATAAGTTTGGCTTCTCTACAAGGCCGATTAAACCACGGTCGCTTTTTAGCTCCCGCAGCAGCCACTTAGCGACTGGGAATGTAGCATTCTTGATATCTAAACGAAAGTAGTAGAAGAAGAAAGAGAGTACTTATTGAAAGCTTAGCCATAATAAGATTAAAATTCAAAAAAGAAAGACTAACCTGAATGGTCGAAGAACTTTTGCCTGCGATTAGTTTGGCAGCAAACAAAGAAATTTAATGTAAAATAAAAAACTTGTCGATTCACTAATAATTCACAGCGCTAATAAATCTTCTTATTCTTCAAACATAGTGTAACTTATACCTATTTTTGTAAGAAACAGATATATTTCTAGAGGTAAGTTTAAGAAAGTTACTGTGATCATTTGAGTACGTTATTCATATATATTCTATAAGTTTGTATAAACAGCAGTGTCATGGTTCTAACCATCGAAAGACCGGTATAGAATTTGTTTTGTTTTCCCAGATGTTCCTCACTCGTTCAGAGTATGACCGCGGCGTCAATACCTTTAGCCCTGAAGGAAGGCTATTCCAAGTCGAATATGCTATCGAAGCTATAAAACTTGGCTCCACGGCCATAGGTATTTGTACTTCGGAAGGAGTAGTTCTAGCCGTGGAAAAGCGGATCACCTCCCCGTTGATGGAACCAACTACTATTGAGAAGATTGTAGAGGTTGACCGGCATATCGCTTGTGCTGTGTCAGGACTGATGGCAGACTCTAGGTAAGATCATAATATTGAAGAGAAGTTTATACATAACTAGAATGAAAATACTTCATAGATAGGAAAGTGGTTGTGTTTTCTAACATTAAGCATCTTGTAGTAAACTGCAGTAGTAGTACAGAGTGGTTTACAATTAATTGTTTTAAAAGATGAGTTGTGTTATGTTTGTACTGCAGTATAACTTTACCAATGTTTCATACTAGCGTTTTAATATTACATGTACATATATGTGGAAACACATTTACTTTTTTAAATGTGTTTCATAGCGCTGTATAGTATGAAGGGTTGTATACAACTAATCATAACTTACAAAAGGCTTATTGTTTGTCTAAAATACTGCAATGCAAGTCAAGTCAACATATCAATAAATAATTAATAGTGCCTTTTCTTAACTTCGCACTGCCACACTTTCAGACCAAGTATCTTTCTCCATTTCACATTGTGAACTTGTTTACAAGTATTATGCAATGCTTGCATTTTGACAGTGTTTATTCTACTTTTATGAAATTATCAAAGGCTTCTATATTTATTGCCCCTACTACAGTCGCATTAATAATGTTGCTGAAAGTTCCTAGGTATATAGATATCTCATTTCATTGATTTCTCTACTATAGTATGGAATCTGTTACTGTTACTTTTATCCAAGCAGAGGCTTTTACTAGTTTTTAAATATGCATGTTCAATTCTCATCTAGAGACTCTAAATATGTTTAAATGTATATTTACATTACAAAAGCATTTGTATGTGTGAAACTCACATAGCAGTATGATAACTTTATGTGCGCTTTTATAATTTGCATCGAGTTCCACACATCATTTGTGCATCAATAATCAACTTCGACTATGTCTTCTACATTTACTGTATTTAAGTTATATACTTTATATTGTATACAAGTTATATAGTTATATTTAACTAATTTATATCAATTTATGTATATTGTTTCTGGAGTTTGTCTTTAAAGTCTTCGAATCAAACTCTTGTTACACAAACATTTGTTATATATTTACTAAAATAATAGTTATTGAATAAAAAAATAAAATAAAGTCATGCCATCAGGAGGGTGAAAGCCAGAGCGCGAGCAGCGGAGTTACACTCAGACATCAATATGAATCCTTGTAGTTACTCACCTCATCTATAGAATACCACAATGGGTTTTACAGGGAAACCAACTCCTCTATTGTCACTGCATAAGAGGTGGTGCTGTGGACGAAAGAAATTTAAATGCATCTTCATATATTTCCATACTATTGAGTTCCCTGTGATTCCACTGTGCTGTGGTTTATGATATGGTATATTGTGGTAAAATAGTCAAGGCAAAAATTATAAAAGTACACAATATAATGCTTACGTTTTCTGGGGGTTTAACTTTACAAGTTCGAAGTAATAATAGAGCTAAATGTGTGTAATATTTTTATGAATCAGAACCCTGGTGGAGCGAGCTCGTGTGGAATGTCAGAATCACTGGTTTGTGTACAACGAACGGATGAGTGTAGAGTCGTGTGCTCAAGCAGTGTCCAACCTGGCCATCCAGTTTGGTGATAGTGATGACGACAGTGGCACTGCAATGTCAAGACCATTTGGAGTTGCTGTTATGTTTGCAGGTTTGTATTTAATATGAAAATCATATTGAGATTCCTACCAAATTATCTCCATTCCCTTTGGAAAACAAAAATATCTTTTTATAGTTATGAGACTCAGGTGTTATTTGGCAAAAATGAGATTTATAGATATTGGTCTACTTCGTGTTTTCGTTGATGTGGTTTAATTGCAGTGATAGCCTAGTATATTGTTCTGCAAAGTGTGGCCACAGCAGCTGATGTGCCATGACCATTGGTAAATAAGTGCAAATTTTGTCAAAACAAAACAGTTAAGTGAGGATAATTGACTGAAATTGCTTTACTCCATATTTTGATCTTCTACACTCAGTTATGTAGGCTCGCATTACTTATTCAATGATCTACTTAGTGTTATCCCATTTCCTAATCTAATAGGATTAACAGGCCAGCTACCTAGGCCTAAGAATTTGGCGAAGATATTGATTTTAACCGATAAATATAGTTTTCTGTGGTGTCCATTTAAAATTTCATGATTTGGTAGGTGTACCTTGAATATAAAGAGTTTGTAGAATATAATGAGTATACTCGCCTATTTACTGATTGTACGACTTTGAATCCTGGTTTGGGACTGCAAAATTCGTTTTCGATTTATGTATGTATTTGTGATTATCACTTTCTCGACTGTGCAGGAAGACATTGTGAGCAAAAACTGCACATCTAAAAATATTATTTTCAAAAAATTTAACTTAAGAAATGTTTTCTTAAGTTAACTTTCTCCTCTGAGATGCGGAACTCTGATCCGCCTGACAGTAGTCCATGTCAAAATTTGTGTTAGTAAAATTATTAGGTCTATGACATTCCCATGTTATATAGAAAAAATGATTTTAATTAATTGAAATATGACTATTACTGTTAATGCAATTTTGCCATTTTAAACTAAGTTTGTTGATGCTAATGGACTGCTGTAATAATGCTGGGCAGGAGAATTTATGAAATTTGAAGGTTTTACTTCCTCATTGGATTTAAAAATGGAAATTGTTTTGAGCAAGTTTTGGTCAGTGGTGTGGTGGGTGATGCTATTTATCTTCCTTATTTGACATAGTTGTTTTACCACTTATGTTCAAGACTGTTGTTAAAGCGGACATGGCTTCATTTGATTTTGCTCCATTCGATTTCGTCGTATGTCTCCGATTTTAATTTTATTATTAACAAAGCTTCACCAAACCATTCCCCCCTAAAATGTTTCTTTTTTATTTACAACATGACTTTTTACAATAGTTAGTTTTAATTTTTACAATACAATAGTTTTCTTACCTGATTTCTATAGTAATTCTACAAAATATACTTTATAGTATCCACAGTAGTAGTTAATCCTTTCTATAATGTGTCATTTGCTTGTAGGCATTGATGAGAAGGGGCCACAGTTGTTCCACATGGATCCCAGCGGCACATTTGTCCAGTATGATGCTAAAGCTATCGGCTCTGGAAGTGAAGGAGCTCAGCAAAGTTTGAAGGTAAATTTAGGTTACTCTGGAAAATCTTCATGATTTTGTCACTATAATAATTTATTACTTATCACTCCAATCTTAACTACTTTAAATTACTTACTGTGAACAAAAGTAAAATGAATTATCTTTAAAATAAGAATTTTGGCATTTCTCACACACAAGGCAAAAAAAAAACCTTATAAGATTGCTCACATCTCTCTGTTAAGAGATATCCTGGCGTCGTTGCGCGTGTCATTTTAACCGAACACCCAGGTTAATCAACTTCGACCGCAGCCTGTCTATGGATGGGTTTATCTATCTCGAGTTTCTCCATGCTACGTTAAGCCGTCGGTCCCGGCTGTTGTCGATAGATGACAGCTGTTAAGCTAAGACAGCGGCCCTCGGGCGGCTTGAAAACACTGGCCTCCTGGCCAATCCATCAGCATTTGAACAGCGTGGTGGAGTATGCTCTAAACCCTCTTCGGTTGAAGGGAGACCCATATCCCTGTAGTGGGATGAGTAAGGCTTGATGTAGAAGTTTTTTTACCATATAGTAATGGTTCATATTAGTAAATAAATAAATATTGTCGGACAAATTACACAGCGCTATCTAGCCCCAAAGTAAGCGAAGCTTGTGTTATGGGTACTAGACAACTGATAAACATATGTAAATACATTTTTTTTTTTGTAAATACATACTTATGATACATATAAAGTACCCAGACCAAGACAAACAGACATGTTCATGCACACAAATGTTTGTACTGTGTGGGAATCGAACCCACGAGCGTTGGTGTCAAAGTAGTGTAACAATGTGTTACACCACTGCGCCACCGAGCTTGTCAAGTAAAAGTGGTTTGTTTTCTTGTACTGTACATGGAATGTACTGTACTATGAACCATCTGAATTGCAACTTGTTTACTTATTCCTATTCTGCAAAGAGTTTGATTGCAGTATTAAAGAAAAATATTAATCTGTGTGATGTTTTTTACCATTTCAGGAAATTTATCATAAGTCGATGACTCTGAAAGAAGCAATCAAATCTGCATTGACAATCCTCAAGCAGGTCATGGAGGAAAAGTTATCAGAGAGCAATGTGGAGGTGGTCACTATGACTCCGGGATCTATGTTCCACATGTTCACCAGGGAACAACTCGCTGAGGTTATCAAAGACATACCATAAATTGTATTTATCGGTTGTAGCGGGCATGATCTTTTTTGTTACAACCCACACCAATAAACCACCTATCTAAAATTTCTGTGCAAGTCATGCCCTCTCTCTCCCACACTGATATCGATGAGGTTATGAACAATGGTAAGCGAGAGGGCAACACCACTTTAAACTCGTTTTTTTTATTGGTGTGTTGTTTTTTTGAGTCACTTTTCACCAAGGAATTTAAAATCAAAACTATTTTTATTGAGTGTGACATTAATACATGAATAATTTAGCATAGGGAAATTTTGTAGACCACTACAGTTGTTAAAATATTACATAATTCAATTAAAGAGAAAATAAATTGAGGACTCAACAAAAGTATATTTTATTTTAACCTTTTTTTGTTGATGAAAGTTTGATTAAGCATTTTCTAGTGTACAGAACTTTAAAACAAAAAAGACCATGTCAGTAATTACCTAATGTATGTATTTTAGTGTAGTGTTTGAATTAAATTGTATGTATTCATTTAAAATAATATACATATTTCATGTTACAATTGTTCTTCATGTATACACAAATTATTGTTTCTGTATGTGAATTAGTTCTGTAAGTATTGGGCCCCAGCTGGTCTATAATAAGCTCACTTTCAATCGATGAACTATAGTTGTAAACAGTGAATGTATCCCTTAATAATAAGAAGTAACAAGTCAAATTTCGAATGGCAAGAAATATCTATTTCCACATGCAATCATCAGCTGATCGAAGAATTTGTATTGGAATTTCGAATTTCAGACATTTCGAAGTATAAATTGCTATAAATTTTAATATGGGACCACAACTGTATAATTTATTTATTATTGATGAATACATTTACCACTTTTCATAGTTTTATCAATGGCCCATACTACGTCTCCTATCCTGAGTACATTTATACAAATTAGGTTTCCTTTAGTTAATAATTATTTAGTTATATTGAATTTTAGTAATCAAAACCATTTGTATATTATAATGTATGTATGGTTGTTACAATTTAGTTCAAATATTATGCAGGATGTGTGGTGCCTGAGTTTTCATACCTTGCGGGTAAGTGTAACTGTTCAATAAATTTTTATGAGTAGTGTTGTGTATCATTAATCCACTTCAACATATAGTATGACTTAGACTTCGTCTGCGCGTATGCCTTTGGTAACGCTGTTTATTTGCTTTCCTTTTTTCTCGGCTTCTAATGGTTTTTCTTTAGTTGACAATTATTTAGTTATATTGAATTTTGGTAATCAAAACTATTTGTGTAATATTATTGGGCGGGCGCACCTGAATACCACCTAGGTCTTTGTGATTCGGTTTGGAGACGCGCTGTGAGAATTATCAGCGTCCCTAAGCTTGCAGACGGTATTGCTCGCTAGCTGGCAGTGTGGCCTGCTCTTTACTCCGACGTCAGATCTTAATTTGTTAAATATTATAGTTTACCGTATTTGCACAATTCCTAAGATGGATACATTTCATAAGAGTGCTCAATAGCGTCGTTGCGTGTGGCATTCTAAGCGTACACGTAATGTACGTCAGAACCTGTATAAGGATGGATTTATCCACCTGAAGCTTCTCCGAGCTCGGAGGGCACCACATGCTAGTGATGTCTTTTGAAGGATATTACTAAATAGAGATCCGATAGATTTTGCGTTGTATTGTAATTACATACTACTACGAATAGGTGAATGAAGAAGAACGCTCAGCTCTTAATTAGTAAAGTTTTTAGTTTTACGTAGTGGTTAAAACCAGACCAGTAGATGAAGAACCGGCCCATTGACCTACAGCTCCGGTTCGAATCCTGGTATGAACCACTAAATTCGTGTTTTCGGATTTATGTACATATTTGTAATTCAACAAAAACAAAAAAAAAAAACATTAAAAATACTCTCTGTGGAAGGGCTTATTATAGAATTGATGAATATGTAACTGACAAAGATGTGTGGAAATAATTCAGCACAGACTACCTGTCCTTAATAATCTTTAATTTTACCATTTGATATCATTATTGTACCAATATGTTTATGTAAATATTTTTTTGTAATATCTTATTGACAATTGTAAAAGAGACCTATATTGGCAAGTTTCTTTCGGCATTTCTTCTTCGCTAATGGCCATTTCCGAAATGTTAGTAGATTAAAAAAAAGGAAAAAAGTATAATAAGATAATTAAATAAGATTATATTTCAAAAAATGTAAGACGTGTCTAAGTGCCCAAAACAAAGCAAGTGATAATTAAAGATAAAGATTTTTTATCTATCTTTAATTATCACTAGCTCGGCGGTGAAGGAAAACAACGTGAGGAAACCCGCACGTCCAAGAAATTATATTTCGAAAGGCGTGGGACTGACCTAAGAAAGATTTGGTACTCCCTCCGGCTTGTTGGAGATCTGACGGCAGTAGCTTCATGTCAAAGTCGGTATCTTCGCCAAATCCACGAGCCATTCGTTCTATCGGAACCTATAGGTATGCACTAGGGGGTTATGAAACGACGGATATTAAGAGTAAAGTATGTTGGTGTATTGCCTTCTGTAGTATAATTATCCGAATACAATTTTATTTTCTATTTTGGTAACTTTTGTAGTTGCAAAGCGCTTTTAGGAGGGGTTAATGACAAAATGTAATGAAGTTATATTGGTATCAATATAGTAATAACTTTTACTGATTAATAATGCTGTGTTTGGAGTGTAAGTGATCTTTAGAGTCACAGCTATCTTCACCTGTACGTGGTGCACCCTGATTAACAAACGTGGCACTGGCGATAGAGAGGTAGGGCGCATCGAAGCAGCCAAACCTTGAAAATATTGCGTAGGTACCTGGCAGTGAGAGCGTTGCGGCCTGAAATTTCTGTATATTTCCTTTATCCCGTCCGACCTCTCAAGAGGCATGGCGGTGCAGCATTAAATTCCATCTTATTTATACAGATAATAGCGGCAATACCGGAGCTTCAATGGAGCGAGACGAGCTCGAGGAATACCATTGAAGACCTCTCGAAATTGAGGTTAGGAATGCAAACTGCTTGAAGAGATGTTTGATGAACAGGAAGCTAAAAAGAGTTTCCCTTGTATTTTGGTCTTGTTTTGATAATAAACAACTTGCTTTGTATCGCTTGTATGTCAGTATTAAAAATAAACATGAAGATGAAAGGAGGTGAATGTACTCATGAATAACAACATTTAAAACTATAGGACAAACTTAGAAAATGCAAAATTAGGACTTAACATATGCATATTAAATCATCATCAGTAGCTACCTTTTTTTATACTACGCCGGGAGGCATACAAGCATACGGCCCACCTGATGTAAAGCGGGTACCGTAGGCTATTAACGTTAGCGATATATTAAGTATCACTCGCGCTATGCCTCCTCTGCTGCTTACACAGCAACTCCTTGGGAGCTTACTGGCGACCTCACTCACACCCAGGAACACAACAACCCTCTAGGAAGTTGTTATTTGGCTGCGGTTTTCTGTGAGGTGGAGGTACCTACTTCCCCAGTCGGGCTGCTTCGATGGGCCCTACCTCTCTTAACCCTTCGAAACCCGGGTGGTCGTATACGACCGCGAAATGTATGGGAAAACGTATATAACGGGTTCTGACTGCTCAAAGCATCCAGACCAAGACAAACTGACATGTTCATACACACAAACGATTGCCTTATGTGGGGATCGAACCTACTTAGCCACCGAGCTCGTCAAGTACCTATTGCTGGATTTAAGTATTCTCAAATATTTTCATCCTGTTCCCTTTTCACATATATTCACTATCTACATATCAGCACATCGTCGCATACTCTGATTTAACTACACTCTTAACAAATTCACTGGGTCGGCAGACATGGCCGATATCTCATGGATGGATATGTACACCAAGAGGCATAGCATCAGATTAGTTCTTACATCGATTCACTGCAACTGGTGGTAGATTGATAGATACCAATTAGTAATAGTAGCCTATGAACGTTTGCAATACATGAGGTATCACTCTCGCGATGGTAATGTCTACTGACCTCGCTGACACGCAGGGACACAACAACCCTACGGTTGTTGTTATTTGGCTGCGGTTTTCTGTAAGATGGACTTACCCTGTTTTGATTCGTCCTACATCTCTTGAAAACACCCAGGACAAGACAAACAGACAGACATGTTCATGCACACGAATGTGGGGATGGAACCCACGAGCGTTGGTGTCAAAGTGCTCTGTCACTGCGCTACCGAGCTCTTCAAAAGTGTGCAATAGTATTGAGCAACAATAAACACGACCATAATGCATGGAGTAACGGTAATTTTTTGGAATTTTAGGCTTGATCATGTAGTCAGTGGAAGTTACTCTTGTACTAGAACGTGTAACTTAGCAATGTTAGGCGTTCTAGTGAAATTAAAAACATACACTATATTTTACTAAATTTATTGTTTGTTTGATAGTTATTACAGTATTTCCCAAACATTTGTTATTTAAAATAGATAAATCATGCCAATTATTTACATTATTTGTGCAATAAATTTGGCGCAACCCTAAACAATTTACATACAAGGATGAATAAGAACATTACATACATTTCTTTTTGCCCTTAAACTCGTTTTTCCATTAGAATATTATTTATGCTCCGCCGTCATTAATTGCCTTGTGATTAAGAAAAGGTGCTCAAGGAATAAATTGATACTTATTACCATCGAAGTCCAAACGAATCAAATGTGTACTTACTTAGATGTGATTTATAACGTTTTTTTTCTGTATTATTTTATTTACTCGCAAATATACCGAAAAATATTGTGTTGTTTTTTTATTCTACGTCGGGAGGCATTCAAGCATACGGCCCACCTGATGTAAAGCGGGTACATAGCCTATTAACGCTAACGATATATTAAGTATCACTCGCGCGATGCCTCCACTGCTGCTTACACAGCAACTCCTCGGAAGCTTACTGGTAACCTCACACTCACACGCAGGAACACAACAACCCTCTAGGGAGTTGTTATTTGGCTGCGGTTTTCTGTGAGGTGAAGGTACTTCCCCAGATGGGCTGCTTTGAAGCGCCCTTCCTCTCTTAAAAATGTAACATTTGCGGTACACGAATTACTTATTTGCAACCTTAAAATGATTTCTATTTTACCTTCATTAATACACAATAAACTATGTTATATTTATATATTCGTATTCATTTGTTTTTACCATTGTATACCTAATAACTATATGAACAATATTGCACCACTGACATTACAATAACAATACGTCAGAATTCACATAAAAAAATCCTAAAAATATATGTGAAGAACTAGCGCCGCCAAAAAAAATCGCAGCACGCGAACAAAAGGGAACTTATCAAATAACGAAGTATTCATATAGACAAAGTATTTTGTAGTTAGCGCTACATTATCTACTATCGTTGTGTGTGTATGTGTGTTTGGTTGTGTAATTGAAATGTTAGGAACGTGACATGAAGTACTTTATTCTCTATATGAAAACTTCCTCGTACGTTGAGCAATTTTCGTTTTTTATTTACGTGCTATAATTTCTTTTAGATGGTACCGCTAATTTCTTTTTCATTTTATATGAGATCTTATTTTCATTTTAAATGCATGAGGGTACATATATGCAAATAAAAAAAATGAAATATATTGTGCTGCCTTGTAAATGATACTATAAAATGTGTAAAATGTATTACTTTTAATTGTCTTTTATAAGCAATGACTTAAAATAATAAACTTGAGTCTTCTTAGCGTTATCGCGTTTACCTAATACATTAGGATTGGTGGAGTCCGCTACCTAAGGGTTTGGCGAATCTACTGATTTTTACACGGAGCGACTGCTGTCTGACCTCGTAAGAGGGAAACCAAATCGTTCTTAGGTAAGGTCACACTTCAAAACATAATGAACTTGAGTATGCTAAATTAAGCAAAGCGTCTGTCTGATGGCGTAGCGAGCCAACATGTGCAAACTGTTTTTATTATACATTTATAGCTTTTGTTTTGTACACATTTATAGTTTTGTTTATCAAATAAATTCGTGGATCGGCCGTCACATTGTCAGATTATTATCGCTAGTATTTTGAGTAACAATAAAACTTTAATTTGTACATTTCATTAAAGTAATAGATAAGCGATAGGTTGGGGTAGGTACCTTAATTCCTAGCCACTGCAATGGTAAGCAATGTACTTGTATATTTCGGATGGGCTATAGATATTCCTCATAATTCTTCCCAACCGTGATCTACCAAATAGTGGTGTATTCCATTTACGAAGTCTAATAACCGATTCCTGGCCAATGTCGAGAGGCGCATCATGAAAAAACATTCAGAAATGCCGATGACCGCGCGGCATTTTAAAAGTACGAAAAATCAAGTTTTAGGATGTTCCAATATTAAAAAAAATATATTGTGAATCACATATGAATGAATGACACGTTTTAGTCCTAATTATGTATGGCGCCATAATTTGTAAACAAATAATGAAAAGTCAGGGGAAGTCCACCTAATATTATATGTATTACAAGTTAAATTTACACGCAATTTGATATAACCCGCTTTGTGTGCTTCTGACACCATATTATTTTATTGACTTTCGTAAAATAACGCTTGAATCTATCAACTATTTAATGGCAGCAAGTATAGCTGATGAAGTGATAGTGTATATTAATCTGACAAAACTCCACCGTATTGCCGTTCAAAATCTCTAGTTCACAGTGCAAACACAACCACGTGATTCCCAACTAACTATATTTCTATAAAACACATTCAATGGCGGCTAATAAAGCCATAAAAAGCCCAACTGGTAATCACGTATATTACATATATCACAGATATTTCGCCAAATCCGGCTCCAAATCCAACGGATTGACATTAGGCCCGAACCGTGCCACGGGCACTCCGTTCCTGTCCACAATGAATTTTGAGAAGTTCCATTTGATAAAATCTCCAAAACTACCGCCCTGTGTACGTTTCAGGAAATTCCACAGCGGATGAGCATTCTCACCGTTCACATCAACCTTTTCAAATATGTCGAACATCGCACCTCTTTCTTTGGCAAAGTTGAAAATTTCTTTATGCGTCCCCGATTCTTGACTGTTGAATTGGTTGCATGGGAACGCTAGTATTCTAAGACCTTTCTCTGCGTATTTGCCGTACAATTCGTTCAATTGTTTGTAATTTGTGTCTGTCAAGCCGCACTGAGATGCCACGTTCACTATGAGCAGTACATACCCTCTGTACTTTTCCAGAGTTATTTCGGTTCCGTGAATGTTTCTCACTGTGAAGTCATATACGGTTTCTACTTTCTCATTGTCCGCTTGTGGTGTTATTGTCTCGCTTTCCGTTTCATCACTGAAATTGAAATGGTTCATTAAATATCGGATCAATTAAGCTAAGAACTTGACGCGTTCGGTGGCGCAGTGGTTACGCTACTTTGACGCG
The DNA here is from genome assembly GCA_947507595.1 of Pyralis farinalis. Taxonomy (NCBI): domain Eukaryota; kingdom Metazoa; phylum Arthropoda; class Insecta; order Lepidoptera; family Pyralidae; genus Pyralis; species Pyralis farinalis. The sequence continues at coordinate 31,671,378 of OX382260.1, read as the reverse complement.
TTGGAGTTTAGTGGTTGGTGAGTGGGTTCGATTCTCACACAGGACAAAAGAATTGTGTGCACTAACACGTCTCCTTGTCATGATCTCGGTATTTTTAGGAGAGGTAGAGCGCAACAAAGCAGCTGATCTGAGGAAATATCTCCACCTCTCAGAAAACCGCAGCCAAATAACAACTCCTTGGAGGGCTGTTGCGTTTTTTTTTTCTTATACCCCTGCCATGGGCAAGGCTCTTTTTACAACTATATTTATTTATTACACAATTTTTATAAATTATTCAAAATATACATAAACACATTCATACATCATACTCTCTTCCTTGGGTTGTTGTGTTCCTGCGAGTGAGTCAGGTCACCAGAAGTTCCAAAGGTGTTGCTGTGTTAGCAGCAGAGGATGCATCGCGCGAGTGATAATGTTGCAAGCGTTCATTGGGTACGGTAACCGCTTTATATCAGGTGAGCCGCATGCTTGTATCCCTCTATGTTAAGCTTCACGTCCAAATAAAAATAAAGAAATCAATTTATTTGTACACATAACGGGACATAAGCTACCTAACCTAAGAGTCTTATGTCGATGTAGTAAAGGTAAGTTTTGAATGGTTTTCTGTAGCTTGATGTTTTTGATTGAAGCTTAACACTTTACAACGAAATCCAACATGAAAAATTAGTTTTTTTTTTATCAATCTTGTGACAGTCAGCCTCACCGTTGAACGGTTACAATGGTCTATAATCACACATTGTCACTAGAACAAGGCATGTACATTGCCAGTGATTAGACATCCTCCTTTGTTTATTTCTTCATAACTACTAAGTATAAAGTGTTATTCTAAAACTAATTACGTTATCTTCGATTTTAATTACTAATCGCGAATTTTGTTTTCAAAAAGAATACCTTGGGTACTATTGCAGAAAATGCAGTTTAAAAAAACATACTTTACAGTTAATGAATCATAAGTTTATTCGAATATGGCTAAATACATAAATAGATGACACTTGGACATCTAATTAACATAATTAAATGACTCACTATTTCAATTAAACATTTTTTATTTATGTTAGAAAAAGAGTTGGTCTGAAAGAGAGTGAAGAAGAGATTCGGTCGTTGGTTCGGACATGTAGAATGAATGCATGAAGAAAGAATTACGAAACATATACAAAGCGAAAGTAAGAAGGATGTAGGAGCCGAGGAAGGCCAAGGCTTACCTACCATGACCAAATTTATTGTGTTTAACCAGAAGGTGACGTCAGGAGCCCTAGAAACCGGCGAGCGTGCATGAGAAGAGATATCAATGTTAAAGAAGCGAAAGAGTTTTGGCGTGAAGTTATAGATATAAACAATAATAAGCGTTTATACCAAACTGCGAAGTATGTTTTCAAAAAGAATTTACATGGCTACTATTGTAGAATCTTAAAAAACATATTTTTACAATCAATCAATCATCAAGTTTATTGCAAATGTAGGTAAATATATAAATAGATGATAAACGAACGTTTAATTAAAATTATTGAATGTCTAACTTTTTCAATTAACGTATTTATTTATTAGTGGATGATGGAGATGGCGGGCATGGTCATTGCGCGTGTCATTTCAACCGAACGCGCAGGTTAAGTAAGGTCGACCGTAACGACCTCGAGCTTCTCCAAGCTTCGGAGAGTACTTCAGGCCTTCGGTCCCGGCTGTTGTTGAGAGACGATAAATTAAAAAGTCAGTGTCCTCCGCCAATCCACAGTTGAGCACCGTGGTCGAGTATGATCTAAACTCCTTCGGTTGAAAGTAGACTAGTATCCTTGCAGTAGAATGAGTCAGGATTGGTTTTAACACAAATTTAAATGATTCTCTATCTTAAAAACCTATTCACTATGTTTGACATACAAAATGTACTGAAATCGGTTTATTGACAATAATTAAATGCAGATGGATATTTTTACCGTTCTCCAGAGTAGTTTTATGACAGTTCAAATCGGTGGCTTGAAACTCTTATCCGCCCAATATAAGTAGCATGGTGGAGCTTGTTAGCCGGTTGGGCCTTCAGGGAGATGGTTTACCAGTATTGAGTTTAGACGAGCTCGGTGGCGCAGTGGTGAAACGCGCTGTTACGCTACTTGGATACCAACGCTCGTGGGTTCGATTCCCACACAGTACAAACATTTGTGTGCATGAACATGTCTGTTTGTATTGGTCTGGGTATTTTCTAAGTATAATAAGTATGTATTCACAAAAAAAAAAAATGTATTTACGTATGTTTATCAGTTGTCTAGTACCCTTAACACAAGCTTCGCTTACTTTGGGGCTAGGTGGCGCTGTGTAATTTGTCGGACAATATTTATTATTATTTATTATTGAGATGAGTAAGTTTTAATTTTAGCACTTCTGAATGCTCCTCTTGCATACTTCGCATTTAACAAAGACTTCTTTTGTTAGACATATGGGCGGCCTACTTTCATTTTTATTGATAGTGAAAATGGTAAAGACAAAGGTTACTTGCTATTGTGATGTAATATAAATGATAACGTATCATTGGTGTCACATCACAATGGCGTTAAATCAATATTGGAATGTAAACTGAATAGATTTTCCCACGGAACTAACAGAGACAATGTTTGTTCAATGTACCTACCTCAAGTGAGGCAGGGCACGTTAGTCCAACTGGGGAAGTACCTCCACCTCACAGAAGACGGCAGCCAAATAACAACTCCCTGGAGGGTTGTTGTGTTCCTGAGAGTGAGTGAGGTCACCAGAAGGTGAGGAGTTGTTGTGTTGACAGTGGGAATGCAACGCGCTCGCGACATTCTTTTTGTCGCTAGCGTTTATCGGTTACGGTAACCGGTTTACATCGGACGGACCGTATGCTTGTTTGCTATCCGTTGTAGTATTAAAATATATTTATTATTTGATAGGCTTATGTTCGCGATTCCTTTCATATTATCCTACTATTATTAATATTAGTTATGGTTGTAAATCATACGTAGGTTTACTTCAAGCGAATTCATACAACAATAAATACAATTTGTTGGGAGCGGAAAATCGGAAAATTTGGTTAATTTTTCCGACTTTTTTGATAATCTTATTTCGTTTATTTTTTGATCCATCTTCCTATAAGAAACTTTTGTATTTCCTCGCTTTATTGACTGGACTATTTGTAACAGAACTTAGTATATATAAACCGGAACTTAATAGGCCGGACTAGGTATATATAAAGCGGAAGAGGTTGTTTCTATGATGGTTTTAACGTGCTAATCTCTGGAACTACTTAGTCGGATTCGAAAGTTGTATTTTGCAAATACACTATGATAGCCCAATTCTTGAGGAAGGTTTATAGACTATGCAAAATCATTACAACAATTTTGAGGGTCGGCAACGCATGAGTAACACCCCTGGTGTTGTAAATATCCATAGGTTACGGTGATTGTTTACCACCAGGCAGGCCGTATGCTTGATTGCCACCTTAGTGATATAAAAAAATCATGATAGCCTTTAGTAGCCAAGAAAAAAGGGTACATTTATAATGTGTGTGTGTGTGTAAGGGGGTTCAGAGAATGCCCTGCAATATTAAACCTAGAAATGCAGACTTACCCCTTCCGACTATTATGGAATTCTCTAAATGTTTCAACAGCATCGTAAATATCATCGGCCATTAGGTCTGGCATCTCGAGGGCAGCAAAATGGCCGCCGTCCTCAACAACTGTGCTGTGAAGGTAGTTCACATACTTGAGCTTCAACAATGAGTCGGGGCAAAATATTTGCTCGTACTTCAACTTCAGGCCCCACGTTGGCACGGTTGTTTCTATTCTGTGAAAATATAAGCTAGCTGATTTTTTTTTGCAATAAAAAAATCGATTGTCTTTAAAGTCTGTTTACGGACGATAATTTTACGTGATAACGTCATAAGAAAACATTCAACAGTTGACAAAACAGTTCACGTGTAGGTTGTGTACTGCCGCTGTCACTCCTCTTCTACTCGGACGCATTGGCCGATGGTGTGGAAGTGCCGATCGTGCCTCTCTATCGCTTGTTCCGCGCTCTCGCTTGCACGCTCCGCTCAGGCGGAACGTGACACTTTTTTGTGTGTGCTGCCGGCGTTCATCGATTTATAAGACGTTATCACGTCAAAATCTAAGCTTATTCTTTCAAAAAGTGACTGTGTCTGATTTGAAGTTCTATTGTACATAGTGTTTCATATAAGATGAAATATGTTGTCATCTTTCGTTACCACATCATGCCAATACTGTAATAAGATATTCCGCCTGGCGACCAGGCACATGTAAATGATAGCTCTATAGCGCGCAAGCGAAAAGCACGCAAGCATGCATCGTCGCATTATTTAAGCAGTGTATGCCTAGGGGATTTTGTCAAACACAAGCCATAAGTTTTGGCACGATCTGATTAATGATTTAGCAGTGTTTAGAGGACACAACTTTATGAATGTATGTATATCTTCCCGTAGGCAGGGAGAACTGAGCACCATAAGAGGCGGTCCTTACACGCCTCATTCGCTTCTTTAACATTCGTAGCTCTTATAATGTACGCTCGCCGGTTCCTAAGGCTTCTGACTTCACTTTCTGATAAAGGTAAGACAAATTGTTTTATGGGAACAGACAATATTAAATACCACATCAACCCTTACTCATCCCACTGCAGGGATACGGGCCTCCCTTCAACCGAAAGGGTTAACGTGCCCTCCGAAGCTCAGAGAAACTCGAGACAGATAAACCCATCCATAGACAGGCTGTGGTCGACATTGCTTAACCTGCGTGTTTGGCTAGAATGACACGCGCAACGACGCCATCGAGCTCTCAATTTTAAAATGCGAAATGAAATAAAAGTATAGTTTAAATTAAGGACTAATCTATGAAATACGTTTTAAACCCAATTATTTAAAAAAAAATCCAATTAGGAATATCGTAAATGCCTTCTTTTAAGTTAATGAGAACAATTCAGAACAGAATTTTTGACGAGCTCGGTGGCTCAGTCGTGAATGACGCGACTTTGACACCAACGTTCGTGGGTTCGATTCCCATACAAGGCAAACATTTGTGTGCATGAACATATCTGTTTGTATTGGTGTGGATGTTTTAAGAGGGGTAGGGCGCATCAAAGCAGCCTGTCTGGGGAAGTACCTCCACCTCACAGAAAACCGCAGCAAAATAACAACTCCCTAGATGGTTGTTGTGTTCCAGCGTGCGAGTGAGGTCACCAGTAAGCTCCCAAGGAGTGACTGTGTAATCAGGAGAGGAGGTATCGCACGACTGATACTTAATATATCGCAAGCGTTAATAGGTTAAGATACCCGTTTTACATCAGGTGGGACGTATGCTTGTATGCCTCCTGCCGTAGTATAAAAAAAAATAGAACCTATTTAGAAAAAAATATAATATTCGTTTAAATAAATAACATAATTATAAATAAAGGAAAACATACTCATCCATGTTCAAGGCCATGTTCCTCTTATTCAACGTCTCTGCGTACAGCCGCATACTGGTGGTGATGGTATTGGTAGTCCAGTATATCATCACGTTGTCCAGCAGGTGTGTCAGCGAGAACTTTGCCAGGAGGTTCCCGTCTGCCGCCCTCTTGTTCTCATTGTTAGTCCACGTGGAGAACTTCTCCAATATATATGCTGCCAAGCCAGCTGGCGAGTCTGTTAATGCCGTACCTGAGAATAAAAACAATAGTTAAGTAATAGTTTTTATATATTTTAACTTTTTTGTATACAACGTCAGGAGGCATACAAGCATACGGCTCACCGGAAAGCGGTGACCGGAGTCTATGAACGCTCGCAATACGTTAAGTATCACGGAACAAGACAAACAGGCATGTTCATGCTCACAAATGTTTGTCCTGTGTAGGAATCGAACCCATGAGCGTTAGTGTGAAAGTAGGGTTACTAACCACTGCGCCACCGAGCTCGTCTATTTGCCTGTTAGTTTATGTTTCTTGGTCAACTGTACATTGGACAAAATTCGCTCCAGCGATTGCAGTCTTAACAATTTGTAACCAAATAAGATAGTAATTTTTGCCTACTTTGCACATTGACATGATATTAAATGTCTCACGGTATGGCCGGTAGATGGCGCTATATTTGAAAATATAATATAAATATTGTCGGACAAATTACACAGCGCCATCTAGCCCCAAAGTAAGCGAAGCTTGTGTTATGGGTACTAGACAACTGATAAACATACGTAAATACATTTTTTTTTTGTAAATACATACTTATCATACATAGAAAATACCCAGACCAAGACAAACAGACATGTTCATGCACACAAATGTTTGTACTGTGAATCGAACCCACGAGCGTTGGTGTCCAAATAGTGTAACAACGCGTTTCACCACTGCGCCACCGAGCTCGTCAACGACCAACAAAACAAAAAAAATGTATTATATTTGTACTTGACATTTGAAATGTCTGTAATACATTCATAAACATGGCTGCTACTACTTGAACGACGTTTTTAATTTAACTACAAAAACCCTTCATATTCAACATCCTCCAAGCAATCGTCACTGCCCATATATACATGTCATGCTACGAGTACTTACCAATGGTATCGGGTTTGGTTGCCTGTATGTGCATGTAGCCTAGTTCTTCCATGTACCTCCCATAATGCTTGCTTAGCGGATACATGCGACTTTGCAGCTCTGGTTCCACTAAAAGACTGGGCCATAGCGAGCCTGCAACATTACAGTCCATATTAAATAAATGATTAAATATTGCCGGACGAATTCATCACTAATACTTAGTTCTTCGCCTTCGCGTTATCCCGTTTCCTAATTCATTAGGATTGGCAGGGTCCGCCACCTAAGCCTAAGGATTTGGCGAAGATACAGATTTTTACATGGAGCCTGCCAGTTACCGCAGTCTATTAACACTTGTAATATATTAAGTATCACTCGCGCAATGCCTCCTCTCCTGCTTACACAGCAACCCATAAGGAGCTTACTGGTGACCTCACTCACACCTCTGAGTTGGGGAGATGGGATCTCCCCAACTCAGAGGGAAAATCAGACCTCTCTAAGGTAAGGTCACGTTTTCGGAAATATAATTTCTTGGACGTGCGGTTTTCCTCTCGATGTTTTCCTTAACCGCCGAGTAAGTGACAACAAATATGTACATAAAACTGAAAACACAAATTTAGTGCTACATGCCAGGATTCGAACCGGGGACCTGTTGGTCAATAGGCCGGTTCCTTATCCACTGGGCTCACTGCTATCTAATACTTACTATCTGTCAATAAAGAATACACCAGACCGAATGTTTTGTGTTCAAGGCATGCCTAACAAACAAACAAATTTTAGATAATTTATTTGCGAAAATAAGGTACAAAAGATGTCACATAATTGGATAATCCAACGTATTCTGCCCTCGCAGGAGTGTGCAAGTATTTTATTTCGGTAGTTATCAATTAGACAGTTCTAAACAATATAAAATGTATTTATATTAAATTACAATTGAACAAAGAACGTCGGCCAATTTTAAAGAGAGGTAGGGCGCATCAACGCAGCCCGTCTGGGGAAGTACCCCTACCTCACAGAAAACCGCAGCCAAATAACGACTCCCTAGAGGGCTGTTGTGTTCCTGCGTGTGAGTGAGGTCACCAGTAAGCTCCTTACGGGTTGCTGTGTAAGCAGGAGAGGAGGCATTGCGCGAGTGATACTTAATATATTACAAGTGTTAATAGACTGCGGTAACTGCTTTACATCAGGTGGGTCGTATGCTTCAATGACGTTGTATAAAAAAAATCCCATACAAGGTTGGACCTGACTTGAACTGATCGTGTCTACAAATAATTTAGCATGAATTAGATACTTCAAAATGTTGTGACAATTATTGCATACTTATATTATTTTTTAAAGCCACATTAATTACTTATTACATCAAATATTTTTAAGGTTAGAATAAATGCGGAATTAGCGAATTTAGATATTTGAATTTCTTGTTTCAATTCTATAAATGTGTATTTGAACTACGAAATAACTTTAAATACATTTCTACAAAAATAGGGAGCTATTTTTGTAAGGTTCATTTTGGTCGATGTTCCTTGTCATTCAAATTAGGTGTACACCATCCGTTTTTTATTTAATACTAGCTGATCCGGCAAACGTTACTTCTGCCATATAAATTATTTCGTATCATTTTATGAAATATACTTTACGACCTATTCTCAAGCCTACCAAATATGCATTATAACTTCATAAAAATCGGTCGAGCCGTTTCGGAGGTTTGCGACTACAAACACCGTGATATGAGATTTTTATAGACATAGATTTATTATTAAAAAGAAATCAATATACTATAAAAAGACATGAACCTGCTTAACTGAGTGTCAAAATTTATCATATAACTCTCTACTATGTGTAGGTATAATATTCTTAATTTTTTGACAAAACTTCCCATTTTTCTGCGGCACCCCAGCTAATGATCACACCAGTGTGTCGCGGCACACACTTTGCAAAGAGAAAGTATACAAAGAATCTATCTAGATATATCTTCACGGCAGGTTCCTTGCGAGGTATAAGAAGCGCATAAGACGAGATCCTTACACACCTCGCACGTTTCGGCTGCCTAAAAGTTTACCCAACGCTTTCGCTTCAATCCGTACAATTCACTGCTCCTACGTACTCACCTTTTATATGTAAAAAACCGCATGTTCCTTTATTTTTTATACAACGTCGGGAGATATACAAGCATATGATCCACCTGACCCGATATAGAGTAGATACGCTCGCTTGTTGCGTTCTCTGCTGCTAACACATTAAGAGCTTACGGGGAACATCACTCACAGGAATATACTTTAAAAACACCCAGACCAAGTCAAAGAGACATAGCCATGCACACAAATGTTTGTCCTATGCGGGAATTGAACCCACGAGAGTTGGTGTTAAAGTAGCTGCTACCCACTCCGCCACAGGGCTCGTGAAAACCCTTATCTAACAAAATTAGTCACGCTTACCTAACAAGGTGTATATGTTAGCTCGTTTATGGGCAAACACCATAGGCAGGTTTGTATGAAAACCTAAGATTTCGTCGGGGAACATGGTCGCCATGTATGACCCTATCACGTGCCCGTAGTCGCCCCCTTGCACGTAGTATTTCTCGTGGCCGATCCGCTTCATCAATTTGTGGAGTAATATGCCCACCTCCAAAGGACCGCATCCCGAGCGAACTGGTGCCTGGGGAATCCTAAAGGGTTTAACTCACTGAAGATTTTTTTTATACCATTTATATTTTTTATAATATTAGGTAGATAGCTAAATTTTATACGAGAAAAGCTTTCGTCTGTTAAAATACGATATTTTACGTTTGATCTTTGGATTATGTTAAATCAATTTGTTTGAATATTTTCTTACAGGTAACATGTTTGAAAATTTTCTTTGGAAACTCGAATAAAATTTAATAATCACAAATTAACATTTGTGAAATATCTGGTAAAGGTCGTTCCTGTATGACAGCTACTTATAGTACATACTTGATCTGTTTGGATGTATATGATGGTGATGGGACAATTTCACAGAAAAATCCAGCATCGGTTTTTTTCCAACGTAATTTCATATGAATTTTAAAGATAGGGGAGTATTTTAGATTAATATCAATGGTTAATTTGCTTAAGGCCATATTTAATTATACAAATTTACTCGAAATATTTACCTATTTTTTACATTAACAAGCATACTGTTGGCTTAGTTATAAGCAATTATTGCAGAATCCGGACACAATATTCTATTTATATAACGTTTCGTAGGCCAACAAGCATACAGACCGCCTGATCTGACGTCTTTACCGTAGCTTATGATTCCCTGCACAATGAGCATCGTCGAGCAATCATCATCATCGTGCGCTGCTACCTACGCAGCTCACAGATCCTCAGGAGCTTACTGGTAATCTTACGCATTTGCAAGACACAAAGACTCTCCTGGTTATTTGACTGTGGTCTTCTATGAGGTGGAGGTACTTCATCAATCGGGCTGCTTTAATGCGCTCTATTTCTTTCGCCAGAGCTTCGTTAGCTAATTAGCATGGTGCTCTACGTGCAGGTATACTTGGCTTTGACACTAAAGATTAGTGAGTCACTTACACCATAAACACGCACTTGAAATAATAAACTTTAGGTAAATGAGGTCAAAGTTGAGAGGTAGCCGTTTCACGAACCTGAGAAAATCCATATCCCGGTAAACTGGGGATGATCAACTCAAAAACGAACTTGCGGTCGGGCCGTGGTGTCACCAACTTTGGAATGATCTCGTAGAACTCGCGAACAGAGCTCGGCCAGCCGTGGAGTAGTAGGAGAGGCACTACCTATAAACAAGAGTTACTCCAAGTTAAAGCCAAAATACAGCCATCTACCCATAAAGGGCGGGAATAAAAAGCGGCCGCAATCTCAATCAAAGCATAGTCGTTAGACTCGGGTAACGGTGCTAGTGATGATGCAAGAGATACTTCTCCAGATGGGCTTCTTTGATTCGCCCTACCTATCTTGTAAACATCCAGACCACGACAAACAGACATGTTCATGCACGTAAAGGTTTGTCCTGTGTGGAAATCGAACCCACGAGCGTTAGTGACATAATCGCGTTATTAACCGCTCCGCCACCGAGCTCGTCAAAAAGCTTCTGAAGAACTACAAATACAATTTCGTCATACACTCCGGTGAAACAATGGAAATGTGGATCAGAAGCCTGAATCATATTGTCCGTTAAGTGGTTGATAAGACTACTGAATAACTATATTTGATACTATATATAGTTCGATATCGCTTTTGAACCGCATTTCTGTATTGTTTTTAAGAGTCATCATAAATCACGAGGCAGTTTTATGTATTCCAGCCTCCCGAACAAGCCGGATTCCGATAGGGTTCTAACACCGTAGATCACATGCATACGCTCCGCCAAATTACACAGAAGACTGATGAGTATAATCTGCCCGTAGGTATGTCCGGCGTGAGATTCCTTCTTTTCGCATAAAGCTTTTTTCCTAATATACTTTGACATAATTTTTTTGGTATAATAATACCTTGACATACTTAATTGTTTTTTGGCATACATTTATGTTGACATAATTATCTTTTAGGTTAATTTGTTTAGGTCTATAATTTTAATCAGCACAATGTTACTAGGCATAATGACTAGCCCGATATTATTTTTGTAATGTAGTGTATCAATAGGTTAAGGAGCGACGGGGGTGGCCCTTCAGCCACCTCAAAGCCGCCAATATGTTTTACATACATATAACACAAAACTTACCTTTTCTCTAAGTACATTATTATTATGCGTATGCCTATAAAACTTATGCGCAAGCTATTATGTGTAAATAATGTTATGCGTAAACATCATTAGGATAACAAAAGTACGGCGTGTCATATTATGTCTTAAAATTTTATGCAAATGGACAGGGAACCGTCTGGCGTTTGTGGGTTCCGACGTATGTGGACGAAAAGCCTGTGATTTGGTTGAGACATGGGCTATACTGTATCATCAGTATCCGAGTACGAAATCAATCCAAGCCCAAAATAGTGTAAGACAGGTCGACGTTATATCCCCGAAGCTTTTTACCGAATTATATCCTAGGTGTTTACCTAGTATATAATTCAGCACCATAAAATATCATTCAATAATTAATATATTTAAAAATAATAGTGTTTTATCTTCTGTGTAAATAGCACAGTCCAGCTGAATCACTAAAGTCCGCGCCACGAGAAGATAGAAATTTTGTACACAAACATCAAGAGGTTCTAAACATTTTTATCGAAATTTGAAATAAAAAACACTGGTTTACCCGTGTCTATAGTTTTCACTACCCAATTTTTTGGTATTGTAAGAATATCGAAACATTTGGCAGTGTACTACTCACTAGAACTACAGCTGTTCTAAGGATATTCAGAGGAATATTTTGACATATAAATATTATAAAACGGTGAATAGTTGCATTACCTATTAATTTATGAATAAAAAATATTGTATCAACATAGGAATGTGTTATTCAAATTGGCGCCGGGCGGACCGAAGAGACCGAGACCGGGCGGCGTTGGCAGAATATGCTCAGACTTCATTTCTGGTACCACAATAGTGTTGACTACTTTCATAATACTAGCTTAACACGTACGTATTCAAATAACTACTCTATACTATAGGGTTATTGTGTTCCTGCGTGTGTGTGAGGTCTCCAGTAAGCTACTAAGGAGATTCTGTGTTAGCAGGAGAGAGTCGCATCGCGCGAGCGTTCATAGGCTACGGTAACCGCTTTTCATCAGGTGGGCCGTATGTTTGTATGCCTCCCGACATTGTATAAAAAAAGTCGTGTTATTTAAATTGGTTGCATTAATATATAGATTGTAACGGTACAAAAGTCAAAATGTAAAGCTTGAGCTGCACTTTACTGTACAAATCGGTTAGTTTACAAAAAATTCTATCTTCTCGTGGCGCGAACTTTATTTAAAAAATCCATGTTACGAAGGAGACTCCGATATGAATTATCATATTTCAATGACATTTAAGGCCTGTACAGATGAGGTACCTTTGTTTCCGGAGGGCTAAAATCCCTGAACCGTCAAAAAATGTCCACCCAGGACTTACCAAGAACTCAACGGACATGAAATGCAATCATTAATGTCCGTCGTAATTTTAGTGAAGCGTTCGCTATAGAAGCTAATAGTCTATAATTAATTTGTGTTGTTTACTTGAAATCTAAAATGCCTAACGTGATAGCGATAACTACAGATTCTTGACCTTTGGATGCCCAGCACCCACCCACAGTGGCCGTGACGTAATGATAACAGAGAATAGTTAAAAGAACAAGTAATAATAACTCTGTTCATAATAAAACCATAGTTCACATTAGTACCTAAATGTATCGTGCATTGTGGTAGGCACCTACAATCTGCAACTCACAAAACATTATTTCTAAATAACTTTTCTTCTTGAACAAAATCAGCAAAAATTATGTACTTGAAATGTTTATTTATACAGTTTTTTTAAACACAAACAGAAATCCTGTAAAGTTTGTCAAATTATTTCTTTTAAAAACCTTAGAATAATAAAAGGAATACAATAAATCAATGCACAATATTTTTTTGTTTATTTGAAATAATAGGCATCTAAATGGGTATTATTATATTGTCAAAATCCATATGTTATATCGATAATTGATTCTTATATGACAACACTATGGTTTTTTTTTATACCACCAAGGTGTCAAACAAGCATACGGCCTGTCTGATGGTAAACCACCGTAGCCTATGAACATTTGCATCACCAGGGGTGTCACTCATGCGTTGCCGACTCTAAAATGTACGATGTGTAAAATTACCATAGTTTGTCTTGACACTCATTATTGAATCCCAAACAGAAGAGGAATAAATGCCCGTGGCATACTTTATTCCATAATTGTTTCAAGTTTTGGTCATGATACTTTTTTCTTAACATATCATGTGAAGTTCTTTTTTGAACTACCTGAAGGAGCTTTATTTAAATCACATAACATTGGAGAATAGTTCAAATAAAATTTTACTTACTTGGACACCTGTATTTAACTTGGGCTTCACATGTACATAATGTAAATCTAGCCCTTGTATATTAGTCTTGAAGTGACTGTACTGGTTCAGGTACTGCTCCCGCTCCTTGAAGTTGTACTTGTTTTGCCAGAAGTCCAGCACTTTGGTGAGGAAGTTTGAGTTAAAGCCATATGTGAAGCCGGCGTCTTCTAATGGTGGTACGAAGGGACGACGATGTAGGAGACGTTCCCTCAGGTCATTAATTATCTGAAAATTTATAATTTTTCTTTCTCAATAGATGAAGTTCCATCCTTGCATATATAGTCATTAAAAGAAGTACTGATCAAAACTATGTAATGACTTTAAAGGTTTGATAAATAATAATACAGGGTATCTAATAAACGATGGTGGGAGACCAATTTTGTTTATGCTGCACTAATAAAAGGTTCACTAAGATATTTTGTTTTTTTTTATACAGTATCGGGAGGCATACAAGAATACGGCTCACCTGATGAAAAGTGGTTGCCGTAGCCTATGAACCGTAATACATTAAGTATCACTCGCGCTATGCCACCTCTGCTGCTAACCTACTGATGACCTCACTCACACACAGGAACACAACAACCCTCCAGAGAGTTGTTATGTGGCTGCAGTTTTCTGTTAGTCCTCACTCGCTTCTCACATATAGGTATAAATATACAGTTTCATATTATTTATAATAGATTTAATAAAAGTGTGTAAAAGACTTACCACATCTGTAAATTGAATTTGAAATGGTCTTATCGATACATCCTTTTTTTGGTCTATAGGGTACGGCCCCCACCATTGGTCTTGATCAAACTGAGGCAAAGTTGGAGGCCTAGTGACTTGGTGAATGTATATAACTGGTAATATAATTAGGACAGAGAGTATATAATACTTCATATCTGCCTGAAAACATACAACAATAGATCACATTAAAATAGATTTTTAAGAGGTAGGGCGCCTCAAAGTTCCCGTCTAGGGAAGTACCTCCGGCTCACAGAAAACCGTATCCAAATAACAACTCCCTAATTAAGGGTTGTTGTGTTACTGCGTGTGAGTGAGGTCGCCAGTGAGCTTCTAAGAAGTTGCTGCTTCACAGCAGGGGAGCATTGCGCAAGTGATATTCAATATATTTGAAGCATTAATAGGCTACGGTAATTAATTATACAACCGCACTGCTCACTGACGGCGGAGACTTCACTGCTGAAATGCAATGGTTGTATACTGTGCGGTTCCAGAGAAGTTTTCTTCTGAGAATTCGCAAGTATATGAATGAATTTGCAGCCAAGGTTTCCCAAGGTCCTACAGCATGGGGTCCTTCAAGAAAAGCGTGAGTGACAAATGTGTTGGTGTTGCAAATGTCCATAGGCTATGGTGACTGTTTACTATCAGGCACACCATATGCTTGTTTTGCATCTTAGTGGTATTAAAAAGGCAATTTTTAAGACTTTAATAAGCAGTTTCATAATCAGACTACTTTGTAAGGAAAGAAATGTGCCAGTGGAAGTTATACATTTAATTACTTTCCCTTATAAATTTTATTACGGAATTTAAAAAGATGAATGGAACTAATGAAACTGTTCAACACAGAATTCCACAACTATGACGGAAAAGTTGAATTCCAAAAACTACTATTAGACAAGTTAAATATTAATGTAATTGAAGACACTTAATTTTTAACCAACTAAACGGCCACATTTTAATTTAATGTTCCTTCTCTGTAGCTTATTTATAAATGTGAACGGAATTGTATATTTTTGAGGATGATTTTGTAGACATCTATACATATAATGTCTTTCATTTTTACAGGTGTTGATTTTGATTTTAAAATGCATGCAAAATATAAAATATATATAGATAGTTGCAAATAGCCAGAGGAGTCAGAAAAGTAGGAAAGTATCAGCAATCTGACAGGGGATTTTGGGAACATTCATGTTTATGTGTGACTTGTAACACAAAGGTAGCATTAGGTAGGTAGGCACCTACAATCTGCAACTCACAAAACATTATTTCTAAATAACTTTTCTTCTTGAACAAAATCAGCAAAATTATGTACTTGAAATGTTTATTTATATATATTTTTTTAAAAACAACAAACAAATCCTGTAAAGTTTGTCAAATTATTTTTTTTTAAATCCTTAGAATAATAAAAGGACCTACGCTACCTACGCTAAGCATGGTCTGGTGCATTTTGCTACTTGGCCGCTTTTCCCACACCTGCAGGCATTAGCTTTTAGTATTTTATTAGGATTGTATTTGCAACTATCTATAGTTTATATTTTTCATGCATCCCAATTTGCCCTTTTCCATCTTTTCCTGCCCCTGTGAGTTTAAGGAGGGATATAGTGAGAATGGAGGCTGCTGTGACATCCATAACACACTCAAAATTTTTAGTAAGTCCTTTGCAGTACTATTTTGGTGTTAGTCTACATCATATGTGGCGTGGTGACTCTCCTGGACAGAATCACATATGATTGCATGTATTCCTATAGAAAATTAGAAAAGAAACGTTTACATGATAATCAGACAACGCTTGAAAATTTTTGAAGTGTCCAGGCAACTTCTTACAAATGACTTTGATGTTGTTTTTGTACAGCTAAGTGCACGTTAAGCTTGACAATTTGACCTTTGTACTGTTCTTATTTCGTACGTGATAAGACTTACAATCGTACTTCCAGTGTCAACTGTCATCTGCTTTTAACGGCACAAGCTTGCCGGCCGGCTTTACTTTGCGATATGTTGTAAATACCATCGTAATAATTAATTTATATTTGCATGGGTAGTTCTCACTGTTATTAAAAATAAAAAACAGAATATATATAAGAGTAGAACAAATAAATACTTAATCACAATTTATTTTACTTACTTTTTAATGTCTCTTAACAGTATGCACCTAGCAAATAAATGTCTTTGTCTCTGTTAGAATTATAATATTGGCTTTTATAGCAAAGTCACTAGGTACAAAGTACTATGTACTGTAATTATCCGTGACTAGATAAAAGTACAAACAAAACAAAATTAAAATTTAGGGGTTTTTTTTTTGGTTCTTTTTATCCCCGAGGGGAAAGGCAAAGGGATCTAGCCCATACAGCCAAGTCATCAGTATGGAACCATTTGAAAATCTTAATTCTATGTTCCAGCTTCAGGAACTGTGCTGAAAAAATACTTGGGAAGGGTACCCAGACCCAATCAACCCAATTTAAATACCACCCGTAAAACGATAGTGATTTTTACAAGGTTTTCTTGATAAACTTATTCACGTCTTCCAAAAATTGCATAAACGTGTTATATTTGAGTTTTTTCATTACTGTATAATTTCACTAGCACTTATGTTACAAAATACTATTGAAATTGTCACACAAAACTAATTTAAACTGAATTGTAAAAATTTCAAGTAAAATAACAATGTAACTCGTCAAAAGCGCGGGAAGAAGTCCCAAAATTTTGTTAAAATGTCAGGTTAATATTTTTTCTTCTTTCAGTTTGGCGCTCGGTTATCACATCACTCCAGAACCATATCAATCAATTAAGTGTAGGTATTACATTAATATTATATTCATATGTCTTAGAGTCATTTCGATTACGCAACGAATTTCGTAAGAGTCAAAAGACATATATAACATAGTTGTAGATGGGAAATCTTCAGAGCTTCGTCAATTCGAAACGTTACGTTCTGAGGTGACTCTGGCTTTTATTTGAACTGAAATTCCAATCACTATGCGTTTTGAATACGAATTCATCCATATTACTTACGCTACAAATCTGTGCCTCCTGTGATCAATGATACAAGTCGAAAAACATAATTTTACAGGACAGGCAAAAATACGTTTCTGACAAGTTTAAAATGTTCTGGCTCATTAACTATAATACGTAAAGATAAAGATATATTTATTTGTTAACATGTGTTTACATGCAAGGTGTTCAATAAATTAATTATATCAAAATGTTATGCCTTTACAAGCGTACAAAATTTATTAATACTAATTTATTAATCAGGATAAAAATAATGATAAAATTAATTAATTCATAATTGTCATAGAAATAAAGGCAAAAAAATGTCAGGTAAAAATATGCTAATGTTATTATAATTATATTGGGTTATTACAGTTTGTCAGTTAAAAATTAATCTACGTGATAGTAACATTTGTCGATCAATAAACATTGTACATTTTTTTTTAAATCTCTTTAAGGTTTGATTTCTTATTGCTAATGGTATGTAGCTTATTATAAATTATTGGAGCCATGTAAAAGACTTTTTTTCTACGTAGGTGAATAAAAAGTAGTGTACTATATAGGTATAAACCAACTCTTTCACCCAGCAATTTATTTTGTCGAAAACTCTAATACTTAGGCACAAACACAAAAAAGCCTTTGATTTGTACCATTTCAGAATTTTGTTTTTAGCTCTATCGTCGTGCTAAATCAAGTCTATAATAGTAATATCATTTTTCTCCTAACTATAGTCATAAATTAAGTCTCGTAAAAAATTATTTACACAGAGGTAGAAAATTGGATAAATTGTTACCATTTCTATGATCTTGTATAAAGTTCCCTAACATGTATTAGTTTACCAAAAAATCTTGGATTTTTTTAATCTCCGTTATGTGCGCGGCCTATAGTATTTACTGCAGTAACTGTATAAGAAATGAATGCATGATGATAAAGTTATAGTCGAAGATCCCAGGGTCGTCAGACGTCACTTATTTTCTGATGAACAAAATGTGCAAGATTGAGTAGTGTTAGTGTGTAATATGATCGTATGACCACCGGCTACATTGGCCAGACGGCCATTTTCCAGGTATCACATAATCAAGGTACATAAAAACACTACTCACCTCACTTAAATTCTGATAGCTGATTTTTACATATATGTTACACAGTATCATTAAAAATCAGTAGTCAGTACTCCCAGACACTTCCGGTCGGCAGTATTACCTTACAGACGCTTTAAAGCTCTCAAAAAATTAATTAATCTCACTAATATTCTGATGCTTCATTTTTATATATGTTAGCCAGACAACTATTTTAAAACGTTTTACAAACAGATAGACCGATCCAAGGGGCCAAACATCCCCTAGACCCAATTGTATGAGCGAGGGCATTGTCCGGGCGCATTATGCGTGTATGTAGCATGTCTAATCGAAACCGTAAATAAGATTTAAATAAACATAAAAATTAACACCTATCAGTAATTAATGCCTGTTACTTTGAAATTTTTCACTTTAAAATACATTATAAATATACTACTTCGTTAATTTTTCTTACTTGTTTCATTTACTAGAGAATTTATTTATAATGGTTTATAAAAAAAATTAGTAATTTAAAAATCTGATAAATAATCATAGATTACCTTGGAAAAAAATGCTTGTCTGACCACAATAATTCTAGAATTGTCCCTTACAAACTGTTTTAAAATTAGGGTTAAGAATTATTTATTTCTCATAAAGAACATACATAATTCACTTCCTGAGAAAACATTAAAATTACATTTATACAAACGTGTAGTGAGCGCACAGTAAATAGTACAGTAAATGATTTTAACAATCCTGTCGGGGGTATATCTAATAAAAGTGATATCGGCTGATTTGACGAAGCGATAACAAAGTGAAACATGACGGTGCATCGTCTATTGGTTACCTTACCAAGCAAACACGGATATAAAGCACACAGTGCACACTGGATGTGTTATGTTTTTGTGTGATTGATATTTTGCTATAGAGTAATTTCTTATTATATATATATATATACACATACATGCACGCATATTAAACATATCCGTACATAAAATATAGACATTATTATTTTGATAAATGGCTTTTATGATCCGTCCGTCTATATGTTTTAAGTTGTCTTTTAAAACTAGTTGTTGATTCCGTATTTCTTATATCAGTTGGTAGTTTGTTGTATATTTTCACTCCTTCATATTCGATATTCTTTTTGCCGTAATTAGTTCGTGGAGCGCGCAATATTATATGATTGGCACTTCGTAGTTAAATTTTTTGGAATTGATGTTTTTTACGGAATGATAGTAACGTGTGGATCTGGTTATTTAAAATTTTGTGAATTAGTATACATGTATGTCTGTTTAATGGTCATTATTTTAGTTTCCAGGTATATTTTTTTGGTCGGTGTCCGAAAAGTATAATTAAATAGGGATTTTACTAGTTTCTTTTGAGCTATTTGTAATGTTTCTAATTCCGATTTAGCTGCTGTACACCAGACCTCAATTAGATAATCTATATGTGGTTTAATTAATGAATTATAAATTTGACATTACGCGGAAGACATTTAGCTATACTACGAAAGATGCCGGTTGACGATGTTAATTTTGATTTGACTTTATGTATATGTTGTTTCCAGTTCAGATAATGGTCAAGAATAAGGCTAAAATATCTCTCACTTGTTTTTTGCTGAATAATTTTATCGTCTATCTTAAGTTGTATGTTATCAATAGATTTATTTTTAGCGGCAAATACAACGAAGTTTATTTTGGCTGTATTGATCGTGAGTAAATTTGATAAAATCCAGTTATTTAGTGTGTCCAAATTGTTTTGTACTTTAGATGTCATAGCTTTAGTGGAACGACCATAATAAAATAAGCTCGTGTCATCTGCATATAAGGAAACATCGGCTTTTATGCCAATGTGCTGTATATTGTTTATGTATATTAAGAACAAAAGTGCCCCCAAAATTGAGCCCTGTGGGATACCAAATGTAATTATACTAGGACTACTTTGATGGTGTCCTATTTTAACTATTTGCTGACGATTTTGGAGATATGATTTTAGGATATCACGAGCCTTGCCAGCTATACCAACTTCGGATAGTTTTTTAACAAGTATTTTATGACTAATTGTATCAAAGGCCTTTTTAAGTCGATGAGAACACCAAGCGCTACTTGTTTTTCATCTATTTTATTTTTCATTTTATTTAGATAAATTAAAGAAAATTTCAATTTTTAAAAATAAAATATCAACTTGTTATTGCCAAACTAGAACCACTAGAGCGACTTTTGCATCTTGTTAAAACAACAATTTTAGACCCTGGCTTTAAGTGCATTCATTTTAATTCTGTACTAGCTGGTTCCACTGCAATAACCGCATTGTCAAAAGAAATACGTTTAGAACAAAGTCGTAGAGGACAACAACTTTCGCCTGAACTCAGACTCGCTACTACTACCACAATTCCAAACTCAGAAAATTCTTCGCCGTCGTTGTGGTCCGGACATGAAAAAAATATGATAGATATTGCTGCAGCTTCAGCAAACTCCAGTTTACTTTCAACCAGTGATGGTATATCTTGCGAACTGAAGCAATATCTACCAGCCTATAATAACCAGAAAAGAGAATCCAACAAAATTCTGGTTTGAGTGTCGTCATTTTACCCGTTCTTACCTACAAACAATCAAAATTAGAACAGACAAATCAGTCTCATTCTTACATTAATCAGAAAAGCATCATCTTCATGTGGAACTGTGTCTTTAATATCAGATTTTGAAGAAAGGCTTAGTGGTGGGCGTTGCAAAGACGAACCGTTTTCAAGAACTGTTTTCTGCACTGCGACGATAGAACCATTTTTAGTTTTAGATCGAAACAGTCTTCGTTGTACAATCCAGTCTTTGAAGTGTGTTATATAATCTTTACTTTCTTAAGCATTAGAAAATATAGTTCAGAATGCAATGATTCAAAATAGTACTTATCGCAATGCTTTCCCGTTCGTTTGCAAATTCGGTCGTTCGTTATACATAAAAGTTATTTGAAAAAGAGCGTCAAATTCAAAAAATAAGAGCTATCGACACTGAATATAGACGAAAAATATGAGTTAGAAACTTTTATTTTTAAAATTAATTGAATCATATTAACGTGTAAATAAATAAATAAAATATAATGAAAAAGATAAAAAGAAATATTGAAAATATTAACTTAATTGATTATGTATATACAATAAACTTTTAAATGCGCCTATTGGATAGAAACATCTATCCCAGCAAGTCTGAAATAGTACAAAGCCTGTAAAAATATGAAGGGAAGTACATTTAGGGGGGGTACAAGGTACTAAGTACCATATAAAATATACTTACCTATTTAAGTCAGTTTCATCCATTTTTTCTCGGTTTTTATAACCCATCTGCAACCATTTCTTTGATATTTTACGTTCGTTTCTTAATTTCTTAAGGCCGTCTTAAAACCAGTTGCAACGAGAACCGTTTCCACAACTAGTTTTCTTTCTAGGGAAGACGGTTGCGTTTTGTCTTCAAAAATTACGTTAATCGAAAGTGGTATTTGATTATATTATAAAATCGTACTGACAAGATGCAATCTCATTAGCACCCTTGTTTCCCTCACACTCTGACTATATAGGTACAGCAGAAGGCCTCATTTGTTTTAATATCATGGATCGTCAATTTATACGTCCACAGCTGCCGTTTATAAAATGCAACACTGGTTTGCAAAAAAGGAGTGGGCAAGCATTGCTGCAAATCAAATGTTATTACTATTACGTTATCGCTACGAGTAATATACTCGTAGCGATAACGTGCCCGCTCTTTATCAGGTCGCTTTCGTAGGCAGCCTTAAATGCAATCTGGTGTTCCTTAAGTTCTTTTTCCTTTTTATTAATTTCAATAGTACAAATGCAAGAACTGCGGTTGATGATGTAGTATTTAAGAAGTGAATGATATCGCATATATATTGGACGTCCCTTTGTAGGGATTTGGAGCGATAACATGAAACGTTAAGGGCTATCTGCTTTTAACTGTACCTCGCTGACATTGAGGCTCGTGAATTGCTATAAACAACCTGGTGCTTATTCCAATGCTAACGTACGGAAGCAACGTCTGAGTATGGAAGAAGGAGCATGAAAGTGAACAAAAGCAGTGGCAAAACCCTTGCAGATCACGATTATAATAAGAAATTGTGTTAGCCAGCAAAGGAATATCCTTGTTAAAATGAGAAGATGCATTGCGGTGATCCCCGTGCCGGTAATAGGTTCTTAATGAAATTCGTTTTATTTATTATAATCTGATCTCTAACGTTATCTTGTTTTCCTAATCCATTCCTGATTGATTGATGTATTGGCGGGTCCGCTACCTAAGCCTGCCTTCACAACCCACAGGGAAAGCCTTTTATTAGTTTAGGTCACACTTTCAAAATAAAATTTCTTGGACCTGATGGTTTCCCTTACGACGTTTTCCTTTATCCCCGAGCAAGTGACAGTTAAAAATATGCACATACATCCGAAAATACGAACTTAGTGGTACATGTCTACACTAAGATTAGAACCAGAGACAAGTTGGTTAATAATTGCTCTTCATTTATATCATCTGTTATTGAGTGTTCAAAATTTCAATTTGCTAATTAGTAAAACCCCAGCCGTGGTCAACCCTATTATCCTATCAAATATCATTCATTATCGAAAACGAACATTACGCATACGGTTATTGAAAATAATAAACGAATTATTGAAGTGTGAAACGAATGTGCAAAATAAATCCAGCTGAATGGCTGCTGTCACAATGAACCCGCAATCCCGCTCGTTAATTGAACTTGCGGGGGCAATATGGCGCGTTCTTTTTTTAATTTTTACACTGAATCGTTTGATACAGGCCAGTGGTGCTAGGGTTGATGCATTTGTTTTTGTTTTATTTATTGGTCTTTTTAATGTTGAACTAGATAGTTACGGTGTTTAACTACGGATTATATGAAACCTTTTCTTACCTAACGCTTAACACGTTTTTATTAAGTTTACCTGTGACTGTATGCAAACTCTGGAAGTCGAATTTAACCAACTTTTATAGTCGTATAGATAGAAAATTTAAATTTATGTAATACCGATGACAAATAAATAATTAGGTTCCATTTAGCTGAATTGGTTCTGGAACCAAAATGTGGTTAGTGAAACTATTCAATGTAAACGATAAAAGTAACAAAAAAAGTATTTATTTTTGTGTATTGTTTTTTTGCTATTATATTATTGTCATATCTTTTTTTTTCGTCAGCAGCTCTTTTCTTTTAATTTTATGTAGATGGCATTCGAGAGGTGTGCGCAGATCAGCCACACCCAAGCAAGATCTGTTCACGAGTTGACGCGTGTGGCAGCCATCGCCATATTCAATCATTTTGAAGGAATCACGGCAACCCGCCCGGCGACACCGCCGGCCGTCCGTTTTCCATCAACAATTTTGTGAGCATGACTCTCTAGCCTCTGTCGACCCTATCCACATTATATTAATAGTGTTAGTGCTTACTGTACTCTTTACCTCTCAGCATGTCATGAACATATAACCGAACGATTAATTTAACATCTTTTTTCGTAACTTTTATCTCTCTTTTTTAATCTACCAGCATTTGAAAAATCACCATTGGCGATGAAGAAATGCCAAAAGAAATCTATACAGGTATTTTTTTAAATCATCGTTTTACATTACAATAAATATATGTGAGTGTACATATAGTGATATCAACTGGTACAATTTAAGATATATTAATACATGAGCTGTATCATTTCTAAACATCTCTGTCAGGCATGGATAGAACTGTTTCAGGTAATTTATTATAGAATCGAGTACAATTTACAGCAAAAGATTTATTAATCTTAGCAAGCCGATGTACCAGCATAATCAATCTATTCCTGCTCAAGATTTCACAAAATTTTGAAAACGGCTCTATATTTTTACGAGCATACATTATGGTCTCATAAATGTACTAAGAGGTAACCGTGAGGATATTTATTTCTTTGCATAGATCTCTAATTCACTAGTGATTCACTGGAGCCCATGTATAAATCGATCGGATGACTCTCTTTTGTTATATAAAAATAGTTTCAATGTCAGCCACATTTACCTACAACGTATATCATAGGTATAACATAATGCTGTGAAAGTAGCTAAAATAGACTATTTTGCTACAGGTATGTGTACTACCTATCTACCGGTCCTTTTTTGCTAATTGGCAGCTTGTACCACTTCCAGATAGGCTTTAGCTTCTAAAGAATTTAGAAGTCCACTTGTAGGCGTATGCATATTGCCCCGAAACACCATATTCGAATCGTAATCAAAAAGTTTTCACTCAAAATATGTGGAATCGGAATGAAAGCTATTCGAATCGAATATGCCTTTTCGAGGAAATGTGAATATCCTTATTGATAGCCTACCCATAGACTAGCCACATCTCATTCTGCTATTTTTAATCGTACTAATCGATGTCATTACGTAGCTAGCCTTTGATTATGTATGATCGGAGTAGCCAACACATTCACTTTTATGCAAGATAAGTGCCAGTATTTAGCTAACACGATCCTTGGGCTCCACACGTCTGAATTGCTATATTTAGTATTTTTGTACAAGTTTATTCATTTGTTTGTTACAGTACTAAACTGTTACAGAAGCTTGCATGTATGAAGAAAAACATACAATAAAAATAATATTTTTTGTACATTTAAGGTTAATTTATTTATTACAACACAGTGGATTATAATAACCTTGTTGACAATGCCTACAACTAAATATTAGATATTGCAAAACGAAACAGAGGTTCCTATCGTATAGCCAATAAACAATTACTTAAAATTTTATGGTTTTTCTTCGAAACGAGAGAGGATTAGGTTAGTTAATTACCTTTAACCCCTAAGAAAGTGCTGCGTTAGCAGCGGCTTTGCAGCAAACAATTTACAAGAGTCTAAGCTCGCTTTATACTTGATAGGCGGTCGCATTCTTTTTCGTCATCCAATATTTAAAAAAATATCTGAATTGAATTACGTAATGTAAGTTTAACAAGGATTTACGTTGCTACTTCGTCTGCGTTAAGATGACATTTCTCTACAAAGAAATGTAACCCTAGTGGAGACGCATATCGAACACATTTGTGGACATTACGAATATAGTACAAAGTCTAAATATTTGTATAGGAACCCAGGGTCTAAAAATTATGAAGATTACTGCCTACTACTGAAATCTTGTATCAATGGAATGTCATTTATAAAATTAGGCATTCATAGAATTTATCATTTTAAACTCGACATTTCCAAAATATAACATTTGTCGACTAAATCTCTATTGTTTATGCCGATTACGACTTATCTACTATTAGCTATTATTATGTCAAAAGTAAATGGCACAACCCTATGCTAGTCACCACGCTTTCAGCGCGCTATCACGGCTCTCAGCCCTGTCACCGTTTTCCCATTTTTCCCGGCAACCCAATCCGAATACTAAAAAGTCCTAAAGCCACGTTCCCGTATAACCAATTTGAAGTTCTAATAACATGCATGTTAAGAATGAATATTGTAATCATATAAAATAAATATGTGTTCATACTTTGCGTATACGGGCTTAGCAATGCGGTTTTTCGAATGAAATCCCCTTTTGGGAAAACTGGCGTCAGAATT
Source organism: Pyralis farinalis (assembly GCA_947507595.1). Classification (NCBI taxonomy): domain Eukaryota; kingdom Metazoa; phylum Arthropoda; class Insecta; order Lepidoptera; family Pyralidae; genus Pyralis; species Pyralis farinalis. The sequence goes on along the minus strand of OX382260.1, from coordinate 31,645,486 downwards.
TAATATTGGATTTTGTGTATTAATAAAATTCAATGTAATTTATTTTGTGGTTTTGATAACTAGCACTATATCGGCTGAGACCACCTGAACGACTGGCTCCTATTCATATCATCAACTCATTTAATCTTTCAGCTTTTCTACTTGGATCTTCTTAACATATTAACAGCAGCAGTACTTTGAGTAGATCAGTTTTAGGTCCTCGGTTGTTACGCCATGACAGTTATTTATTTATCTTACAAACTAATAATACGATATTATGTGGCTGCGGTTTTTTGTGAGGTGGTACTTCCCCAGACGGGTTGCTTTGATGCGCCCTACCTATCTTAAATTCAATTATAAATATCATCGTCGTCATGAAATCATAAAAAAGGCGTGTATTTTCAAGCACGTACAACGGCTGACGCTCTGTATACACTTAAATATATAATATACTACGAATAAATAATTATTTATTCGTAGATAATATAATAATATCGTAGTAGATGAGTATGTACAGATCATGCATGACATTCGAAATGCTATTAATGACTATTATTACCTACGTAGTACGGTATAAAAACTGTACAATTGTCAAGCTTTGTCAAATTTGTTGTACCTATTAGCTGTAAGTGAAATATTTTTTTAATACCTAGTATATTTTTCAAAATGGCTTCTGGTTTGATATATAAGGTAGGTATGTCAATATTACCAAAATATATTCTATAAAAAAATTCAACCCTGCACGATTTTTTTTATGTAAAATCGCGTTTTGTTAGACACCACAAACCAATAAAACACACAAGTTATTAGTTTATTACCTTCACGATAGATAAAGTTAAAATTAATTCTATAAAGATAAAGTTAAAAAGTATAATCTACTATGTACAAAATTTTGTTCTAATCATTATAGCCGGTTCCGAGATATACAAAATATATTTGTATACTTACTAGTTATCCGGCCCGGCTTCGCACGAGTGATCAGATCGCTATCAAACTTCACAGGATCGAACGCTGCTGGGTGAAGATTCTCTGACAACATCAAAATCAGTCCAGCCATTTTCGAGTTCATGGAATACAAACATACTTACATAGGTACATTGATTTTTATTGATATAGATAGTTGTGCAATAATTGCTCATATAAATTACCTACAATAGGATATAGGTATACATTTCCGTGTAAAATTAGAGAAAATAGGCTTGACTTTTTTCTACATAGAACTGTCAAGTTGTGGAATAAATGATAAGATAAAAAAAGATAAAATTCTTTATTTACCATTGGGCCCTCGTGGGTACTTAGACACGACTTACATTTTTTGAAATATAGGTAATGGTATTGTTTCTTATTCAATGCTCTTACATTATTATTTTACTTTTTTAAATTTGCTAGCATTGAATGAACTCCTACCCAGATTTTCTCAAGAGATTGCAATCGCGTAGGATTGTTTAAAAAAGGTGTAAATATGTTTTTACCGGATCCGGTAGATTAAAGAACAGTGATGCCACCGATGTTCCAAGTATCTATAATCTTCGGTAATGGTCAGATATGTCGTACGCTTGTTTGACACTTCAGTGGTAAAAAAATAAGACCTGCCTGAGGCCACGTGCGGCAATTAGTTAATTTAAATTACAGTTGTTACCTTAAAATGTTTTATTTTGCCTTTTTAATATTATTTTTTGTAGTTTGATGCATAAATGAATAAAATACATTCGTTGAATACTATGCGATGTTTTGAAAGTATGAAAGTATGCTTAAAATGAATAAATTAGGAATAAATAACATTATAATGCTGTAATACGAATGTAGACGTGTTTTCAGAGCATAACATTACAGTTGGTAATACTCTTCCCTCGAAAATATTATAATATATTAGTAAAGTTATTACTGAAGTATTTACAAATAAAATTAATCTGTCTATCTATCTATAACTTTACGCCAATGGTCTGCATGTTTTAAGAGAGGTAGGGTGCATCAAAGCAGCCCGTCTGGGGAAGTACCTCCAACTCACAGAAAACCGCAGCCAAATAACAACTCCCTAGAGGGTTGTTGTGGTCCTGCGTGTGAGTGAGGTCACCAGTAAGGTCCCAAGGAGTTGCTGTGTAAGCAGTAGAGGAGGCATAGTGGGAGTGATACTTAATATATATCGCAAGTGTTAATAGGCTACGGTACCCGCTTTACATCAGGTGGGCCGTATGCTTGTATGCCTCCCGACGTAGTATAAAAAAATAAAAATATGATAAGGCTTCAATTCAACTTAACACTATAATTATAGGAGAATACAAAACAGTTACAATGCGTTTAATATTTTTTCGTAGACGGGTGTTAGTTTTTACATTTGATTCCTATTGTACCATTTTTAGTGGACAAATCGCAAGTCTTGCAGTCTAAAAAATACTTGAATAATGATTGTGAGGATTATGTAACAGTTTTTTGTTACAGTTGCATACAATTTATATGAAACTTGTGAGGCTCCGACCTCTGATTATTGATCCTCTCGAGGGCTCTTAAGCAATCGTTCTTTCTTTTCCTCAAGCGATGGGGCTTCACGTGCGCCTCTTCCACCCGGTGACGCAGCAGCGGCCAACTGTACCTATGGTTAGTGTAAAAAAAAACATGATGTGTACTTTATCACGGCTAAAATGTAATCTGATAGTTAGCTGAATCATATAGACTGAATAAATTCAAAAAAAAAGTTTTTGTTTTATTTTTAAAATTGTTATTAATTATTCATTGCAATTAACTAAATAACAAAATAACTGTTACATTTTTTAGAGTGAGTATTATTCGCGCCTTGCTGCCCTGCTGATAACAGAACCACTTCTTAGGAGCTTACTGGTAACCTAGTCACTCGCAGGAATAGAACAACCCTCCAGGGAGTAGTTATTTGACTGCGGTTTTCTGTGAGGTGTAGGTACCAAGTTGGCCGCTTCTATTTAAAATATATTTTAAAAAGAGTTTAAGAGTCAAAGCCATGATCACATTATCTGCGTAACTATCAAGGCCACAACAATGAGCAGCCTGACTTGGAAGTATCTTCACCCTGTAGAAGTACGAAGTCAAACAACAAATCGTTGAGGATTGTTATGCTTGCAGTGCAGTCACCAGCGATGAGAACAGCAAAATGGCGACGCGTGTGTGTAACTCATAATGCTGCAAACGTCTATAAGTTAGCTGCGAAACACACAAACCAAAACCAATTGACTGCGGATGAAGGCGCCTTGCGCTTACAATAACGTTGTCGTTTATTAATATCTCACCGATTCGATGACCAATTCGATGACCAATAGGAGAATATTTTAACCAATAATCCAATAAGTGCCGCGATGTTGATTCGCGATCTGGCCAATAAGAGCTGCACGTTCTACTTTGACTCCGACTCCTAGCGGTGAATTACTACTTAATATCGATCTCATTTCTCCAGTTCTCCATATGCTATTTCTTTCAAGGCAATCTGAAGTGATATATAAAAAACTAGTATTAACGAATTCAATTTCGAATTTAGGTGCAGTTATCTTGTCACTAAAATGAAATGTTAAAAACTCACTAAAATTAAATGTTAAAAAAAAATAACGTGTTGGCCCTAGACAAAAGGCAAGACTGTTAACTGAAAACATTATTTTATTCATGTCATAAGGCGTACAAGCCTAAAGTCTACGTGATGGAATCTGGTTAACGCGTCCTATGAATAATGTACCGGTGGTACCTGCGACTGAGTGAGACGACCAGTAAGCTCCCGAAGAGTTGCTGTGTTAACAGCAGAGGTGGCAACGCGCGAGTGATACTTAATAAGTTGCAAGCGTTAATAGGCTACGGTAATTGCTTTACATATGGGGCGTACGCTAGTATGCCTCCCGTCATTGTATAAAAAAAAAGTTTGTTATTTGGCTGCGGTTTTCTATGAGGCTCGCTTATATACGCCCTTCTTATATTCTTATCTAATAACCTCCTATTTTCCGGTTAAAATAATCAGGTAATTAAAAAAATGTAATGTTATAATCCAGTATCCGCATTGTGAATTATTAGGCACATTCCGTACACTATCTACTATACTGACTTAGATAATTACTGCAGTAGACGTATTATGCACAGTAGGATAACTTCAAAGAAACATCGAAAATCGACACACTCAAACAGAAACATTTCCTAGCCTAGTAATTTGCCATAGAAACAGCCGTATGTACAGATTATATAGATGCTCATTCACACAGAAGCGCTTTTTTATGCAACATCTGATTAAAGCGGTTACCGTTGCTATATACGCTTGCAATAGAAAGTATCATTCGCGCGTTGCCTCACCTACTGATAACACAGCAACGCCTTAGGAGCTTACTGGTAACCTCACTCAATCACAGGAACACAACTCACCCGGGAGTTGTTATTAGGCTGTGATTTTCTGGTAGGTACATCCCCACAACACAATCTGACATGTTCATGCACACAAATGTTTGTCCCGAGTGGGAATTGAACCTACGAGCGTCGATGTTAAAGTAGTATTGCTAACCATTCCGCCACCGGGCTTGTCAAACGGTTAGCTAATCAATACCTATCGTAGTCAAATCAACCATAGCTCGAGACCTATATTGATAAGTTTCTTTCGACATTTCTTCTCCGCCAATGGTCAATTGTCGAAACGCTGGTAGATTTTTTTTTTATACAACGTCAGGAGTCATACAAGCATACGGTCCACCTAATGTAAAGCAGTTACCGTAGCCTATTAACGCGTGTAATATATTGAGTATCACTCGCGCGATGCCTCCTCTGCTGCTTACACAGCAACTCCTTAGGAGCTTACTGGTGACCTCACACACACACAGGAACACAACAACCCTCTAGGGAGTTGTTATTTGGCTGCGGTTTTCTGTGAGGTGGAGGTACTACCCCAGACGGGCTGCTTTGATGCGCCCTACCTCTCTTAAAACATCCAGATCAAGACAAACAGACATGTTCATGCATACAACTGTTTGTCTTGTGTGGGAATCGAACCCACGAGCATTGGTGTTAAAGTCGCGTCTTTCACGACTGAGCCACCGAGCTCGTCAAAAGTCAAGATTAAAAGAGAGAGATTAAAGCTATCAAAAATTTATAATATCCAATATGAACTGATTTAAAGAATTCATATTATGTAGTCGTAATATCAACTTATTATACTCGTATCTAAAGAAGAAGCCTTTTATTCTCTAATACAGGTTTCGGCCTAGGTTAGAACTTTAGATCTCTCGTATATTATACCTATATGTTAACACATTGTTAGGTTAGGTTAGCGTTAGGTATACTGTTGTTGCACAAATGTTAATTCGTTAGAGATCAAATAACTAATAGGGGTTAAAGTATGAAATTGCCGTTTTATAGTAATAGATACTTTGACATTAAACCTTCATGGTGTGAGATTTTCGAGTGAAACTTCTTTGACACAATATCAATGAGGTTTTACTTTGAAAAATTGTGCAACATTTGATTTTAGAATTTCAGTTGTTTTTTTTTTGTTCAGCTTAGACGGGAAAGATGAATACTTCTAAAATCCGAGTAATTTTTGAGTTCCGACGCGGAACTAATGCGGCAGAAACGGCTCCGTAATAAACGCACCGTGCGTTTTTGATTTAAACGCTTTCGTAACGGAAACTTTGACTTGAAGAACAAACCACGTGGAAGACCACCCCCTACAGGTGAATAACGCTGAATTGAAGGAGATGGTGGAAGGCGATCCGAGTCAAACTACCCAGGAATTAACGGCATGGTTTCACGTTACCTTACCTATAATATTGACTCATTTCATTGCATCAACTCAATAACATAAAAAATATGAAAAATGGGTGCCTCATGATTTTACTGATCCGCAGAAAGAAACGCGTATTGAAACTTGCGTTGCCTTGTTGAATCGGTACATTATAAGGAATATAATGAAGTAATATTGGATCGAATTGTGAATTGTGACGAAAACTGCATTCTTCACGATAACCGTATTTTGCGTAGTGTCTTGAGCGCTTTCATTTTTTTTAACTCTCACTGCCATATGATTTTTTCGATTACGTTGACGATTAGTAAATACTTAGTTACTCATTAACTTATACCGACACGGTATTTATTAAGGAATACTTACTACTTATTTAATACTTTAGTAGTATGATATATAACATCTAATATACATAATATCTGTAGCAATTCCCAGAGATCAGCCTTTAAACCTTCATAATACAATTCCTTCTAAAATTCCATTGAAGGCTATCGTTACGTAACAGCGAATTCCTTGATTATACCTTCGCAAATTAAGTCTTGCGGTCTCGAAACTGGGAATACTGTATTGTTAATAATAAATAAAGACGAAAATAGGCTGTCGTGTAGTAAATGTAACGTGGGAAGGTACAAGGGTGAGGATTGGCGACCTTAAGTGGGGTGAGATAACGTCACAGGTCGAGCTTAGCGGTTACGAGAGTCTCGCTTGACGCTTAGCGCTTCGCTTTCAGAGGGATGGGGATTTAGGCGTTGTTGGCTAAGATTTAGGGTTGGTGGTTGGCATAAAAACTTTAAAGGATTTATATCGGATGAATTGGCTAAAATTATATTTCTTTTTTTTTACTCAAAACATAGGCAAACCAGCATGTAGGTAAACGAGAATGCAAAAGTTCGCAGTCAAACATCCTAACCTTACAGAGCGCAGTAACCCTCTTCTTATTTTTCAACTTTTTGAAGTGATAAGTAAAAAACTCTTTTAAAGAAATCATTGATTTATATAATAGAGGCTTCTAGGAACTTCCATTAAAATGGCAGAAGCATACCGACAATAATGACGAAGTACAAGTACCGAAGTAAGTGGGTGACCGATATTCGCTGCTCGTTTTTTTGTGTAAAAGAAGTCACACACTAACCTCTCTTAAAAACATCCAGACCAAGCCAAACAGACATGTTCATGTATACAGATGTTTGTCCTATATGGGAATTTAACCCACGAGCGTTGGTGTCAAAGTCGCGTCATTCACGACTGCGCCACCGAGCTCGTCAAGTCCAATACATACTTCTCAGTTTTTAGTTTATCGAAATCTACTGATTTTTTTTAATATTCCGGAGCTATCTATTTTTTGCAGCGTAGGTAGTCGTTCAACTCATCTTCAGCAAAACTTGGGTACGCAATTTTAAATAATATTCCCTTGCTTCACCCGTCTGTCATCATTATGATTAAATAATTAATCACAATGATGATTAATTATACGTGTTATTTCTAAGTATAACAAGTACGAGTAATATAAGTACGTCAATTCACTGTAGGTAGTAACACTCTGTATAATCAGTACGCAGCAAAAAGCAGGTCTAGTAAGTTGAAAGGTTTGCGTAGGAATGTATGATAATTAAGTTTTTTTTATTATCGTATCTGCATAGTGTGTGATACTTTCAGATTAATTAGTTTTTATACGCATATAAAATATTATCGTATCAACGTACTGTGTGCCTCGCTTAAAATCGCGTTTTTCAGGAAATATACCTTCTTCTTCTTAGCGTTATCTCTATTCCTAATCCATTAGGTTTAGGGTGATTTTTTAAACACTAGTAATCCGTTTTATAGGCAAGGACCTTATTAAGTGGGGGTTATGCAGAATTATAGACAAGTTTAGGAAACAAAGCTCAGTTTTGGGTTTGCTTCGACATTTTAATTGGCTTTAAGAGTAAGCCAGAAAGAGTTGAAGTGGGTGATTGATTACGCGGATTGATTATATGCAGTATTTTCTATCTAACAGATATCGATATGGCGAATAAAACGAAAATTCCTTTACTAAAGTAAAGAATCACTTCCTTTCGGGTTGTAACACCCTTTCAGATACACCATTATCGTTTTCGATTCGAGTTCATAATTAATCAGTCTAAGTACATTTTTAGTCAGTTTAGTGTATCAATAATTAAAATTGAATATAGAAGAAAGCTGACAACCCTATGCCATCTCGTTACGTAGCAGAGACCTCTCTCCGCGGAGTCATCAGATAAGGGCGGGCGGCGCTCAAGTTTAATTGAATTTCCTCGCAAAGTTTCCGCTGCCACCCCTGTGCCCCGCGCGCTCTGATTGGTGCGGCTTCGAGCGCCGGCAAAGACATTGTTCCCGAGTACATCGCTAGGGCTGTGCTTATGTATCTAGTTTGTGACGTCCGGTCCTTCGGATATGGATGAATGATTTACTATGTATCCCAAGAATTATTACTTTGTAGAGCTAGTGTATTTGAGGAAAACGAGTATTGAACTGGAATATAAATACATTTATGTTAACAATCGTAAATAATGTATGATATTTGTTCATAGATCGATCACGTTGCGCATAATATAGACTATGATCCTACTTTACCATTTGTATATTTGATACTAGAAGCTGCTCTTGGCTACGCTCGGGTGGAGTTCGGCTTCTCAATTTTACATAGGAACCAACCAACATTGTCGGGATAAAAAGTATCATCTAGATCCGGTTTTGGCTTCTTATAAAGACTCTTCGTACTATTTTTTCTTAAATATCTTTTATTTCAGGACACCAGTCAGTTACAATTTTATTATATGTATAGATAACTCGGCTTTTAGACGGTGTACCATAATGAATTTTGTTGGCGAAGATTTGATCGCGTGCTTTTTCAATTTGACCTGGTGTCAATTTCTTTACAGAACTTAATGGTACAGGGACAGGGATGCGTGCTGTCGGGTCGGCTGTTCATCCTGTATCTGGACAGTTGTCTTCAGAGAATAAGAAATATGAATGTGGGAATGCGAATGGGTGACTCGGTGGTCAGCTGCCTGCTTTATGCAGACGACGCGGTATTAACAGCAGAATCACCATCCGAACTGCAAACACTAGTTACAACAATGAAAGATGATTGTATGAAGAAAGGCTTACAATTGAATGCGCAGAAAACCAAGATAATGGTATTTGAAGGAGAGACAACCAGAACGAACGGATTATGGTTGATGATTTAGTCTTGGAGCAAGTGAATGAGATTGTATATCTTGGAATTGCTTTTTGCCAAGATAATGGTATTTGAAGGAGAGACAACCAGAACGAACATTAGGATTATGGTTGATGATTTAGTCTTGGAGCAAGTGAATGAGATTGTATATCTTGGAATTGCTTTTTGCAGCAATGGAAGGTACACCGCTGATGTGGAGAGACGAGTGAGTGCGGAGAATAGTGTGAATGGAGCGTTGGGTAAACTTCTAGGCAGCCGAAATCTAAGCCAGTAGGCACAGCTCGCTGTACACAACGCGGTGCTAATCTCAACTCTAACTTATGGAAGTGAGAGCTGGGTATGGCAGAAAGAGCATGGAAGTAGAATAAATGCGGTTGAGATGAGAGCATTGCGCAAAATTTGTGGCATAACGCTTGATGACCGCGTTCGTAATGAAGACGTGAGAGAAAGAGTTGGTCTGAAAGAGAGTGTCGGTGTCAAATAAGAAAGGGCATGCTCCATTGGTTCGGACATGTAGAAAGAATGCGGGACGAAAGAATGACGAAACAGATATACAATGCAAAAGTGGAAGGATGTAGGAGCCGAGGCAGACCGAGACTAACCTACCATGACCAAATTGGTCGTGTTCTATTAGAAGGTGATGTCAGGAGCCCTAGAAACCGGCGAGCGTGCATAAAAAGAGCTATGAATGTCACAGAAGCGAGTGAAGTATGTAAGGACCGCGTCTTATGGCGCTCGGTTCTCTCTGCCTACCCCGCAAGGGACTTGGCGTGAAGATATACATACATACATACAACTTAATGGTATACCCATTCGGCGTTGATGCTTCTTTGGTTCCAAATGCTTGGCAGAAGTTTTCTCTGTTACGAGCAACAAGTGGCCAAATTCAGGGCTCCACGGGCTACTGCTCCACCACGACGACGCGCCCGCGCTCACCGCGCTCAAAACGAGGGTCTTCCTGGTTAGCACGCCGGTCAAACCCCCCACTCCTTACATCCCGGACCTAGCACCGTGTGACTTCTTTTTATTCCTGAAAATAAAAAATCAGCTCAAAGGAATACAATTTCCGCCATCGGAAGATGTGCTATCTGCGTTCGAGCAGGCTGTTAATGAGATGTCTGCCGAGGACTGAGAAAAGTGTTTCGAAAACTGGTTTAGACGCATGAAACTTTGTATGCTGGTGGAGAGTACTTTGAAAAGATTTAATAAATAGATATATATACCTACAGAACACTTTTTTTTTATTTTCACAAAACTTTCTAAGTGTCCCACTGTTTTACATGAAAAAAGGATAATTATTATCTATATCATACAAGAAATTTATAAATCAATTTCATTCCATTAAATAATGAGCGTGTCAGTCACGCGAGCTCAGTACTTTCCCCGTGCCAAAAGTGCACAACGTTCCTAAAGAAGTTAAAATTTGATGTATGAAGCTCTAGAATCCGGCAAGCGTGCATAAGCTTCATAGCTAGAATGTTAAAGAAGCGAGTGAGACGTGAATGGATCGAATCATGTGACGTTCGGTTCTCTCTGTCTATCTCGAAGATTACTTGATGTGAACATATAGAAGTACAGATATCAATAAACAAATTGAAGAGAAGTTATGCATGGTACGTGTTTTACTATCTAGACTCAAAACCGACATCTGCTGGTGGTGGTGTATTCGTTAATTTTTTTATACTACGTCGGGAGGCATACAAGCATATGGCCCACCGATGTAAATCGGTTATCGTAGCCTATGGACGCTTGCAATACATTAAGTATCACTCGCGCGATGTCACCTTTGCTGCTAACACAGCAACTCCTTAGGAGCTTACTGATGACCTCACTCACACGCAGGAATACAACAATCTTATACAGAGTTGTTTGACTGCGGTTTTCTGTGAGGTGGACGTAGGTACTTCTCCAGACGGGCTCCTTTGATGCGCCCTACCTCTCTTAAAAACACCCATATCAGACAGACATGTTCATGCACACAAATGTTTGTCCTGTGTGAGAATCGAACCCACGAGCCCCAAAAAGTTTTAATTAGACCCATTTTTGGTGCTCAGTATTTGGTTCAGAGTTAAAACAATACTAACAAATAATCTTATTATAAACTTCACATACGACAACGCAATGCTTAGGAATCGTCACGCGTGTCTAAGAATGTATTTCGCTATAGGCCAAAAACTACAAAGCCATTCATGTATTTGGAACCTTATTTCATTGACATAAGAGTGATGTAAAGAGTTGCAGTGTAATTGCGGTTGCAAGGTTGGTATGATGCCACCGTGAATTAGTTCCGCTTTTGCTGCAAACTGGGCCGGAAGTCGACGGATGTTATGCGTAACTTGGATAGATTAGGAACTATTTTTGTAATGGTTTATCTTATGTGTAATCATAATCATACTACAATTTAGTATTAAAATGTTTTAGTCTATTCGGCTCTCTAGCACCGTGGGTCTTGAATGTCTAATTGAACACAATTTTTAGGGCGCATCAAAGCAGCCCGTCTGGGGAAATGCCTCCACCTCACAACTCCCTAGAGGGTTGTTGTGTTCCTGCGTGTGAGTGAGGTCGCCAGTAAGCTCCCAAGGAGTTGCTGTGTAAGCAGCAGAGGAGGCATCGCGCTAGTGATAATTAATATATCGCATACTTTCTTTACATTAGGTCAAGTAACCAAGTAACAAGAAAAGTTTGGCAGGCAATCAAGCATACGGCCTGCCTGATGGTAAGCAGTCACCGTAGCCTACGGACATTTGCAACACCAGGGGTGTCACTCATGCGTTGCCGACCCTCTAAAAATCTCTTCACGCATTTCTTGAAAAATTCCATGCTGTAGTCCCTTGGAGAAACATCGGCTGGGAGCTCATTCCACAGTTTGAAAAATTAAAGTCATTTAACTGGTACATTCCCAAACCTGGATTCGGACCGGTGACCTCAGGACCGTAGGTCGGTTTTTTATCAACCTTCACTGGTCTTACTGGTGACCTCACATTCGCAGGATCACAACAAATCTCCAGGGAGTTGATATTTGCCTGCGATTTTTCTGTCAGGTGAAGATACTTCCCCATGATTTGATGCACCCTACTTCTCTTAAAAACGCCCGATCGAGACAAACAGACATCTTTATGCACACAAATGTTTGTCCTGTGTGGGAATCGAACCCACGAGCGTCGGGCAATATAGTGACTCTTCCGGAACTTGTTGGTAACCTCACTCAATCGCAAGAATACGACAATCTTCTAGAGTTTTCTTATTTCGCTGCGGTCTTGTGTGAGGTGGAGGTTCCGTGAGAGAGAAGAGTGGTTTGTGGCACTATTATCTGTAGAGACAAAGTCCACCTCGCCAACGTGTGTTGGTCAACACCTTGGTAATTAACGAACGCGGTTAGAAGAATCGAAGCAGCGTGACTGGGGTAGTAAGCCCAGTCGAGTTGGTTAGATACGCCCTACCTATCGACACAGCATTGTTCGTTAATTATCAATGTGCATCATATGCATGTCAAGTGGCCTTGGTCTGTAAATATGATAGTGAATCCCTTACATTCCAAGCTGTATGATGTACAAAATAGGGTATTGTAAATAAATCAAATCAAATATATATTTAATTTTGGAAACATAATATATGTCCGGCTTGCTAAGACTGGTAAATCGTTTGTTGTAAACTGTTTTCGTTTCTATAAGAAATTGTCGGAAATAGTTCTGTCCTATCCTGCTAACGTCTTTAAAATGCACATCAAAAACACTTCTTGCAAAAGGGCTTATTATAGAATCGATAAAATACTCCTTGCAAGATGGCTAATTATAGAATCGATAAAACACTCCTTGCAAGACGGCTTATTATAGAATCGATAAAACACTCCTTGCAAGACAGCTTATTATAGAATCGATAAAACACTCCTTGCAAAAGGGCTTATTATAGAATCGATAAAATACTCCTTGCAAGACGGCTAATTATAGAATCGATAAAACACTCCTTGCAAGACGGCTTATTATAGAATCGATAAAACATTCCTTGCAAGACGGCTTATTATAGAATCGATAAAACACTCCTTGCAAGACGGCTTATTATAGAATCGATAAAACACTCCTTGCAAAAGGGCTTATTATAGAATCGATCAAACACTCCTTGTAAAACGGCTTATTATAGGATCGATGAACTGACTTAAAAAGATGTCTGGAAATAATTTAGCACATATATATATATTTTTATTTTATCACTTGACATCATCATCCATCAGTATTGTATTGTTATACAGACATAGGTTTATTGTAATATCAGTGGAAGGAAGACATATTGGCAAGTTGGCATTTCTTCCTCGTTAATGATCATTGCGAAATGTAAATTCAAGAAATAAAAAGGAAAAATATGAGGATTTTGTAAATTTAAGAAATCTTTATATTTTACCATTGAAAACCCCCTAGTCATAAAAACATGGCGTAGGTGTACTCCAGTATCAAAATTAAATCATCAATATAATTCAATTCCATGTTAAGTAAGGTTACATGAAATCGGTGGGGAGTTATTACATAATGTAGAGCTACGATTCATTCAAGTGAAGCAATGTTAGTAATTCCACGGCAATTACTGTAATAATTTGCCTACCCACTTACTTGAAAGTTTACAGGGCGTCACCTTTCAATACAAAAAGTAACTGTCCATGCTTTCAGGGCCTATTCTATTCTTTGTGAAGATTTCTAGTAGTAGAATTCAACTCTTTGTCGAGATAATGTGTACTCGTTTTAGCTTTGCAAACCATTTACACACAATATTTTCTTACGGGAAAATTTCGAAATTGTTAAAACATTTTCTATCTATCTATCTATCCACTAGTAAATAACAGCAAGCTGTGTAGGCAGAGCTGATATTTTTTAAATTTAATAAGTATTTAAATATTTTATTTTTAATTTTTTAAAAATATATGGAACCCTGTACGACATCTAGCGACGAGTGCTGTTACTTTGTCTGTTGATGGGAGTGCAGTGCAGACTCTGCACTGCAGAGTGGCCGGCCATACGTTTTCCCATATGTTTTTTTTTCTAATTGGAACGATTTTGGACCGTTCTTCCTCACCAACGAACATTTAAATTTCAAATTAAAGGATACAAAACTACAATATGTTAGCTATTAGTGTGTCGATTTTGGAGTTTCTCACTATTACCGTCTAAACGCTAGCTGGATGACATCAGTCTACCCCAAACGGCAATTTTGAGGGTAATGTGGCTCCGCTGGCTATCGCAGCTCTGCCAATAACTTCACGCCAAATCCCTTGCGGGGTAGGCAGAGAATTGAGCGCCACGTGACTGGATCCTTACATATCTCACTCGCGTTAATTGCTCTTATCATGCACGCTCGCCGGTTTCTAGGGCTCCTGACATCACCTTCCGATAGAACATCGCTAGAGGAAGGAGGGGGGCTGCAAGCTAAGCCTTCAGCTTTCCAGATCGTTTTCGAGGATCGCCAACATTCGGAATGAAAATATCAGGTACAGAAACTATGACAGTCTAATGTCCTACTCCTAAGAGAGGTAGGACGTATCAATGCAGCCCGTCTGGGGAAGTGCCTTTACCTCACACAAAAACTTACTTATCATTATCAAATTGGTCGTGTTTTGAAGAAGGTGATGAAGAGAGAATTGTGTATTAATGAAGTGATCGAGTTGTGTAAGAACAGAATCATTGTCTCTCTGCCTAACCCGCAGTGACTTGACATAAAGGTATAGATAGATAGATCGTTACATAAGTGATATTTAAATCTCGTTGGGAGCCGAACAAGCATAATGTGAAATATATCTACCACCTCCGCTGCTGATACATTAGTTCGTCAGAAGCTTATTGGCATTTAGCCAAAATAGTCAGAAGCAAGGCTTTTAAAAAATCGTGAAAAGGCTTTCGAATAAATCGTCATAATATAAAAATATACATTTACAACTTTCAGGCAAATAAGTAGACGCGTGCTCCATCGGTTCGGGCATGTAGAAAGAATTCAAGAAGAAAGAATTAGGAAACGGATATTCAACGCGATAGTACAACGATGTAGGAGCCGAGGAATGCCAAGGCCAAGGCTGACCTACCGTGGATAAATTGATCGTATTTTATGAGAAGATGATGTTAAGAGCTCTAGAAACCGGTGTGTGTGCATGAGAAAATCTGTGTACATTAAAGAAGCGAGTGAGATGTATGAGGACCGAGTCATGTGGGACTCTATTCTCTCTACCTTACCCCAAGAGATTTGGCGTGTGAAGTTATAGATAGACAACTTTTAGATTACAAGTAGAAACGCCGTAGAGAAATAAACTTCAAAGAAACGGATGAAATCATCGTACTCACATGAATCATTTGAATGCGAAATATGCTTAAAGCCGTGAACTGCTTCACGATTCTAAGCATATTTCGCAGTCAAATCAGTCGCGGCTTGTCTCGTTTTACGCACTGTGTGGCTCATCGCTTACTATTTGCGATCTTGCAAACGGACCTACAACGAACGTTGGTGATTTAGCCAAAAACAGTGCGATAGATAATTTACCTACTACTAATCTCTTTACAGTGGCAGAAGTTAGAAAAAATACAACAGAAGATACAAATCAATTAAGATCTGTGTCTACGCACGTGGAGTACCGTAGATACCTTTGGACATAAGCACCTGAATACCAACCAAGACCTTATCATTCGATGTAAAGTCTAGCCGAAAGTATTGTCGATTATTAGACACGGTACTGAGTCCTTGAGTTTGAGTAGACATTTTCCCTCCCTTTGCATGCTCAACCGATCGAACAATGGTTTGTGTTCCGAGGAGTTGTTCGATATGTTGCCAACAGTGGTGTTACAAGCGTTCATAGGCTACGGTAATTGCTTACTGTCAGACAGACCGCATGCTTGTCGACCACCGTTGCCGCCCGCTTTCCAGCAGAGACGACTACAAATGTAAACACGTCAAACCCGGGATGTGATTATGCCAAAGTTACCCGTACCGCACACCTGGAGAGGTCAAGTTGGTGCGATCCCGTTCGTAACGTCAGGTCCAGTGAAATGTGCAGGCCTTCATTAAACTAGACCGAAAGAAGGTGGAGACAATCGCAACTACTGCGGCACAGCACAGACTAGAACATCAGAGCTGTACGTGGAAATATACCGTCAACGCTACTGCACGTTTCCACACTACACTGATCTACAAACTTCGAGGAGGTTGCAGAGTATGTGAAAAAGAAGAGCAACTTCACCTTGATTTGGTTGAGCGATTGGAATCTCGCCATAAAGTAAATTTTACTTATTTTGTAATCCCTCATTACCCAATCCCACTCATCTGCAAACTTTTATTAAGGAATAATTCTGGCTGGAGCAACTCGTGTGTTTGACGGCGCTACTCGTCGCCGTCTCTACGTGGAATTAGTTTAAGTTAACGTTAAGTTTATATAGTATATTTTAAGTTAAGGTTTTCATTTATGAACCTGTGTTGTAAATCTCAAAATAAATTATTTGAATTCAAAAAGTTGTCTGATTAATCTCTCTACACTAGTAGAAGGTAGAAAACAAATCAATCCAGTTATCGAACCGCAACTGATGTACCGAACGTATAATCTACCTACCATCTGTTATATAATAGCTTGATGTAATGAACAGACGATTTATTTGCGTTAATCGGAAGCACGGAACTTATTGAGTGTTAACTAAGAACGATTTATGTTATTAGATTGCGTCTATCCTACATAAGAGTAAGTAATGAGACTGATTTTCGAATTTATACTTCTTTGGGCTAGATACGGAACAAGTAAAATATAATTAAAAGAAACCCAAAAAATCCGACTGACTGTTATAAAGCCGTCAAGTGCGAGTCCAACGCGCGCACTGAGAGATCCGTAAAAAAGACTTTTGGCCAAAAAAAACATGGTGATGTAATTACAAATTTACTGTTTTCAGATTTTTCCTTTACTTGTGTTACATGATGTTGTTTCTTACCAAATTTCATGATCCTAGGTCAACGGGAAGTTAGTACCCTATGGGTTATGATGCCGAATTTGCGAATGTCAAAATATGCACACAAACGAGGCATAAACAGCCATATCTTTTGATTGCGTTGACTTAGAAATTTGATTGTTTTCACTGCTCTAAGGGATTGCAGACCTGAGTATTTAGGATAAAAAAAAGGATCTTGATAGACGGACAACAAAGCGATCCTATAAGGGTTCCGTTTTTCCTTTTGACCGTTTAATGATTTACATCCACTATGTGGGTTTTGTACCGACATCATATTAGCTGTGCACACTCTGGGGATGAAAGTTTACGTTCGCTATATTCATTTTTTTCTAACGTCACATAGCCTATGACATTCGGGGGAAGAATATGAATCTAATGACACGTCACTCTTCAAAATAGGCTATCCTCTCTCTCAATAGACTTCCTGTAGTCAATGAACGCACATAAATACGCGCGAAAAACATTACCCTCCTGTGGGTCGGTCGTGTAAAAATGATAAGACTGATTTTTTGCAATACTGACTTCTAAAACCGAGACCACGAAGTTGGCTGGTAAATGTCTCTCATGTTTTGTTTGTTATTATAATATTCAAGGTAGTTATTCAAATACTTATTTATGAATCAATAATTCTATCTTTATATCGGTGCAGACAAAATCCTACTAATATTATAAATGCGAAAATTTGTATGTATGGATGTTTGTTGCTCTTTCACGCTTAAACGGCTGAACGGATTTGAATGAAATTTGGCACGTAGATAGATTAGGACCTGGATTAACACATAGGCTACGTTATTTGATTCCACGCGGGCGGAGCCGCGGGTAGCAGCTAGTATACTTATATATAAATATGTGCGTGTCTTTAGATTATTGGTGTATGATATTTATTGATAATTTATTAGATTTATCTTTTTGTTTCACAAACGTAGAGTACTGGCACGCGGGATGAATTTTTTAGAATTATTTTTGTTTTGTTACGCGAAAGAAGTAAAACTTACGTGTGTGTACATATGGACACACACACTTTTTTTATTCTACATGTGATTAAAAAAAAATGATCTCTCTTCCACCTTAAATATATATCACGCAGTTCCATTCATCAGTTTTGTGTCCACACGTAATCCCTGTGGCAAGTGCTGCTGCAGAAGCTTTTGAAGCGTTCCGGCTAAAGACAATCTCTAGGTGGAGTTTAGTTTGTAGGAGTCTGAGATAATCCGTACGGTCGACCGTAAGGGTACTCATGAGAGACGACCCCTGGCCCTCAGAAGAATGACTAAGGTACGTTTCAGTAGCTTAGTTCTTCTTTTGTGGGGCATTGGCTACGTCAACGGATGGCGTCGCCATCGACGTGCTTGATCGTTTTGATGGAAATTTGGTGACCTGTCCCTGACACCGTCCCTAATTTGGACAGTTTAGTGACCATGATATTCAGGTTGTATAGCAATTCCCCTTCTTTAAAGAGGAAGTCAACATGAAAGTAGAGAGGGGGAGATTGTGTTATATTACCTTCTTGTCAACTCATAGAGTAAATAACTTACCTAATATAGAGAACATTATTGCTAAAGTTGCGACTTATAACTTTTTCAGTCAAATCGACCTTAAAAGTGCTTACCACCAGGTTCCTATCCTTCAAAATGAAAAGTGCAGGTATGTGTATGTACACTGCTCCGTTCTCATCGGACACTGCGCACCATTCATCACCGGTAGTTCCGGCCAACACATGTCTGCCGGCATTGACCACTTTCTAGTTTCTCCTACATTATCTATTTTGAATGTAAACCAATTGGTAAACGGTAGCATCTGACATTACATTAATAGTTTAAATTAGACAATCCAATCATTGTTTCATATGATCATTTTTTAAGTAAAACTTCTTTACGCACGCTTGACTTGGGGAGTAAGCTGGTGAATGCGTGACGAGAGCGTTACGAGAAGTGTGATCGGGCGAGGCGAACGGAAGTTGAGAGGGAGATATAAGTTAGTGAAGATAGAAAGAGAGAGAGTTACGTCTCGTATATTACTGTAGGGGCTAGACAGAGAGGTGCGAGCATACATTTTCTTTCTCTCATAGGGAGTGCAGGCCTATTGTCTGTATCACACTATGGAGCTAAAGAAGTTTTTCTTCAGTCGTGTGGTCTAAAGCACACTCTTTTTTTTAATTTAAATTTTAAGACATTAGTATCGTAATATTGTATATTATCTTTTATTTTATATTATTTTCTTATAATTAAATGATGAAAAAGTTTTCGAAATAAATTGAATTGAATTAAATTATCAAACTAGCTGCCGCCCACATCTTCGCCTGCTTGGTATTTGGACTTGAAAGAATTCATATAACAATCTTAAATACGAGTATTTGTTTGGCAACCCCGTTCGCGGCTGTCCATTTCTGTGCATCTAGTTTTATTTTAAAATAGTATACAATATAATTTTAGTTCAAATTACTACCTAAATTCATTGGTAATAACATTTGAAAGTGGAATAGACAATAGCGGCAAAATTGACAATATTTTGATAAATCGAACGCGGATGCAAAACCAAAGTCCTTGAATTAGCCTCATTAGAGCATACTGCTCGGCTGCTGACATGTCCAGTAAAAGATTGAGCTTGTCTTGACCATTGGCTGACGGAAAAGCGCGGCTATTGTAAAGATAACCTAAAAAATATATATAAATTTCACTTAGTTTTAATGAGGTCTATAATCCTAACGATCCTGACCTTTCATTCGATAGCTTCTACCGACTTATGTATGTTATTTTACAATATGTTTGCCTATTTCATTACTTCGGAAACGACCAAAGTGGATAAGTGGATCGAATCATTTATTATTTGCGAACATGGGTAGTACGAGTACACAGTTGTCTATAACATAATAATAAACACCATATTATGCCTTTCGGCGTGTAAAATACCAGATGGTAACATAATAAATTACAATAATGCGACAATAATTACTTACGTCGCCCCGCATCCCCTGGGGCGATCGCCTCCGATGAAGCCTTTAAAGTCTTCCCGGCTAAAGGCATTCCCTAGGCGGTGTTTAGTCAGTAGGAGTCTGACATAATTCGTTCGACCGTCTGAAAGGCTACTCATGAGAGTTCACCGCTTCCTTCCCATCGGGTCTTGGAGGGTGTCCCTCACGGAAGAATGACTAATGCACATTCGGGTGTGAGCTAGTCTTTCTTTTGTGTGTATACATTGTCATGAACATAACAACAAAAAAAAAAAAAACAATACTTACAAAATGTGTGACGAGATTGTCTCAATATTGTTTTTAAGAGAGGTAGGGCGCATCAAAGCTACCCGTCTGCAGGTACCTCTATTACATAGAAAACCGCAGCTAAATAAAAGCTACTTGGAGGGTTGTTGTGTTCCTGCGTGTGAGTGAGATTACCAGTAAGCTCCAAAGAAGTTGCTATGTTAGAAGCAGAAGTGACATCGCGAGAGTGATACTTAATATGTTGCAAGCGTTCGTAGGCTATGGTAACAGCTTGACATTAGGTGGGCCGTATGCTAGTATGCATCCCAGCGTTGTATGAAACAAAAACACTCAGAGTGAGAGTCCACGCAAATACAAAAATTATAGCAAAATGGGACCCACCGTTTTGGTCCAGTAGTAGGGCTACTATGGAAAACAATTCCAATAAATCGGTATTGGAATTGAGGTCTTGAACTACGAATGGAGCGCCAGATCAGTTCAACCTTCATCTTCGATTGTCTATTTAGACACCTTTAAGATTCAATCGCCATGTTGATCAAACTTTAGTCTAGATTACGAAATATTATAGAAAACTTTGACATTTGAATTCGATTGTCATTGAAATTAGCGGAAAGAAGGAGAACAGATGAGATCGATATTAAGTAGTAATCCATTCCACCGCTACGCATAGGGGGTAGAATGCGTAGCTCTTATTGGCTAGTTCGCGGATCAACAATGCGAAGCTTATCGGCTTATTGGTTAAAATACTCTCCCATTGGTCAGCAGGCTCCAATCGCTGAGATAAGCGATAAAAACGTTTTTTGAACGCGAGATGTCTTCATGCGCAGTCAAGTGGTTTATTGGTTTGTGACGTCAAAAGTAATCGAGTAGTTCAGTGATATAAATAAATAAATAATTATAAATAAATAAATCTTACATTTTCGCGATTGTTACACATTGAATTAAACATTTTTAACGGAAGTATCGCGTGTTTTATTTATTTTGTTGAACCTGACGTTTCGAACGCTTTGCAGCGTCCGTGGTCGCAGGAAGACTTCAACAAAATTAATAAAACACGCGATACTTCCGTTAAAAATTGTTTAATTCAAATAAATAAATCGTTTATTTCTTCCCAATGACAACGTTAGCTGGATTATGGATACAAACTGTGGGTAGTTTTACAGTTTTATTGCCACCGTGAGAGCGGAATCTGTATGAGGTAACCATGTGTTACAGCATTCCGGCCCACACCCGGCCCTACGTTACACTTCCTAATTTTAATGTTTATTTATATTTGTTTACTTTATTAATGGAATTAATAAGTACACTTATTAATTCCATGACTTTATTGAGCACAAATGTTTTAGTCTTCGGTTGTAATATTTGGACCAAATACTAAATTAATATTAAATAATATAACAACAATATGTTCATACACACGTATGAATAATTATATATATGAAGATGGTTTTAAAGAGGTATACGGCAAAGCAGTTAGCTACGTCAGAGAAATTCACGGCCAAACAATAACTTCCTGAAGGGTTCTTGTGT
The DNA here is from genome assembly GCA_947507595.1 of Pyralis farinalis. Lineage (NCBI taxonomy): Eukaryota > Metazoa > Arthropoda > Insecta > Lepidoptera > Pyralidae > Pyralis > Pyralis farinalis. The sequence goes on along the minus strand of OX382260.1, from coordinate 31,623,869 downwards.
TCCTGCGAGTGAGTGAGGTTATATTATAATTAATAAATATTATAAATTTTGTCGGACAAATTACACAGCGCCACCTAGCCCCAAAGTAAGCGAAGCTTGTGTTATGGGTACTAGACAACTGATAAACATATGTAAATACATTTTTTTTATAAATACATACTTATTGTACATAGAAAATACTCAGACCAATACAAACAGACATGTTCATGCACACAAATGTCTGTACTGTGTGGGAATCGAACCCACGAGCGTTGGTGTCAAAGTAGCGTAACAGCGCGTTTCACTACTGCGCCGCCGAGTTCGTCAAAGTTAGCCGTTAGCCAGAAAGCTATTAAGGAGTTGTTGAGCTAGCACCAGGGGTGGCAACTGCCTGTATTGCAAGGAGTCATTCAACTGGGTGTGCAGTACGCTTATATGCCTCCCGAAGTTGTATAAACAAATATGACGGATAAGAAGCAATGCCTGCGAGCCCGTTGTATCTTACAAACATGTGTTTAATACGCGTATAGTCGTAATCTACAGTAGCACTTGTTACGTATTGACCAATATGGTCCCCAATTAGTTCATCGTATCGTAATATAGTGTGCAATGAGCTGTGCTGCAGACGGTGATAGCAGACGTCCGCTATTGTTCTCTGGCTGTAGAATATTTACATTACTTTAACACTAACGTTCGTGGGTTCGATTCCCACACAGTATAAACATTTGCGAACATGAACATGCCTGTTTGTTTTGGTCTGAGTGTTTTTAAGAGAGGTACGGTGCATCAAAGCAACCCGTCTAAGGAAGTGCCTCCACCTCACAAAAATCGCAACCAAATAATACCCTAGTGTTGAGGTGTTCCTGCGTGTGAGTGAGGTCACCAGTAAGGTCCTAATGAGTTGCTGTGTTAGCAGCAGAGGTGGAATCGCGCGAGTTATAGTTAATGCAAGCGTTCACAGGCTATGTTAATCGCTTTAAATCAGGTGGGCCGTAAGTTTGTATGTCCTGCGAGGTTGTAAAAAAAAAGTATAGCTAGAGACTAAAAGCGGAGGTCTGCTGCTGCTGCTGCTGGGGTTGCTAAACCACATGCATTCCGACGCTCGCTGTTAGTCCGCTATAATATTCATAGCTATTTTCATACAAGCTCACCGGTTCCTGGGGCCCCTGGCAAAACATTCTAGATCAACCATACCACCTTTACTGTTGTAGTCAATCAACACATGTTATTTTTAATGGAACTTCGTAACTGGAATGGAGGGTATTGAATTTTAGTTGGGGTTTTAAACACGTCGATGGTCCGAGTATGTCTAAAAACATAAGAGGTATAAACTTCCGCAGGCGACAGTAAATCTGACCTAGATCTTTAGGAACGATTTCAGATAACATAATCAAAAAATGCGACGGCAATGTTGCGCAAAATTATAAATATAAACTTCACAAGTCAAAAACTGGAAATGGCTCATAATAATATGCATATTCTGTATATTGGTGTTTGTCTTCCGAGTCGATAAAAAATGACATTTCAACGTCGTCTATGTTGCATGATTGCATATGGAATAATTCATTATGCATTTTGATAATCTAGCTAATAGTGATAGCCCAGTGGCCTATTGATCAAATGGTCCCCGGTTCAAATCCAGGCGCTACTATGTACTACTAAATTCGTATTTTCAGATTTATGTACGTATTTATCACTTGCTCGGTGGTGAAGGAAAACATCGTGAGGAAACCCAGTCGTCCAAGAAAATATATTTCGCAAGACCTGTAACCTAACCTAAGAAAGATCTGGTTTTCCCTCGAAATTGTGGAGGGCTGACGGTAGTCGCTTCAGATAAAAGTGTTTTCGCCAAATCTTAGGTCTAGCTAGTGGACCCCGCCAATCCTACTGGATTAGGAAACGGGATAACAGTAAGAAGTAGCATTTTGATAATCTAGCTTTCCATAATTATTTCTATTAAAGAATGCAGATACAGCCAGACAGATATACAACGCGAAAGTTGATGGAGGAAGGATTTTTCTTTTTTTTTTATATACAACTAGATTGGCAAACATTAGATGGTAAGCGTTCACCGCAGCCTCGATAAGCTCAAAGCTCAATCTTCATTTAAGGGCAACGTCAAATTTTGCGCAATGTTCGCATCTTAACTGCGTTCATTACTATCATGCTCTCTCTACCATACCCAACTTTCACTTCCATAAGTTGGCGTTAGGATTGACACGGCGTTGTGTACAGCGAGCTGTGCGCTTAAGTTTTGCATGCTTAGAAGTTTTTTCCAACGTTGCATTCACGCTGTACTCTGCACTTATTTCGATATCAGGTGGGGTATTCACAATGTTTCGAAATGCTATATTCACTTAGATTATATACATTTTGACAGACAATATTAAAGGTTTTTCGAAAGTATTCACTCAGATTCTATACATTTTGACAGACAATTTTTCCATTCCAGTTGGAATATAGTGTCTCTAGGCAATGTGAATACGCCTATAGAGGTGTACACCTATAGAGCCTATAGAGGGTTCATTAACCATAAATCTAATTGTGTTCGTTCTGGTTTCTTTTCCACAACTAACGTTTCAATTTCTCAGAAGCCTACTGGTATCCTCGCGGACTGACTGACAAGAACACTATATCCCTCCAGGGAGTTGTTATTTGTCTGCGGCTTAAGATTTTAAGACGTAGCTGCTTACCCAAACAAACAAACAATACAGATTAAATATTGTCACAACATATCTCAGAGGCTCGTTTGCTATTTCACAGGGTTATAGTAGGTGCAATGCAACGCTTTTGGTTTTATGATTATAGTTATCCACTTACATTTCAAATAAGTCTGTATAGATAAAAGTAGCTAGTGCCAGTCAAGTAGGTAGGTAATTAAAGTTGCAACGGTACGTACCAAAAAAAAAAATAGACACGGCTTTTGTTCCATCAACGATTTTCTTTGGTAGAGTTGTTCTACGAGTATATTTCTTATATCACTTTATCACGTAGACTATGGTAAACACTTCTAACTTTTAGTATCGTTCTTTTGTCCTGTTGTACTGCTAAGATCTGTTCCACTTACTTCCCTTTAAGTGTGCCTATCTACTCGTATGTCAAATAAAAGTACATACACATGACTATTTGCAATGTACTTCGTTGTTAGAGAGTCAACTAAGATTTCAACTCATGCCGGAATTGAACTTACCGATTCATTTCCGGTATGGATTGAATTCTAACGTAAATAGTAAAAAGTCATAAATAAAAATAAATAATGTAAAATAATTCAAAATTGGATTGCGTAATAAACAACTCATATCAGTGAACTATAAAGATCAAAAGATGATCGTGAATTGAAAATCAAATAAAAATATACAAACATAAAACTCGATCACGGTTTAACAGTGAATAAACTTGTTGACGAGCTCGGTGGCGCAGTGGTGAAACGCGCTGTTACGCTACTTTGACACCAACGCTCGTGTTCGATTCTCCCACAGTACAAACATTTGTGTGCATAAACATGTCTGTTTGTATTGGTCTGGGTATTTTCTATGTATAATAAGTAATACAAAAAAAAAATGTATTTACGTATGTTTATCAGTTGTCTAGTACCTATAACACAAGCTTCGCTTACTTTGGGGCTACGTGGCGCTGTGTAATTTGCCCGACAATATTTTAAAAAAATATTTAATAAACTAGCCGGAATTTTAAGATTACAATTGTTTAAATTTGTAGCAGGCGGGGTCGTTTGCGAATTGAATCGAAAGGAATTGAATGGGTCTTAGTACTCAATCAGACATCACGAGCTGGTACCAGCTCGCTTGAGTTCAAGCAACGCTCGAGTCTCGGCGCTAGCATGTTCATAGTGCTAACGTTATGTGTTGTGTGTGTAGAAGTTATGTGTTGCGTTCGAAGTATCGGCCGAGTTTTTGCGGGAGTCATTTAATTGAAACTTCCTTATTTTTCAGGGGAAACAATTATAATATTTGTATTCGGGAGATTTAACAAAAAGGTTTAATGCGAAAATTAAAATAAATGTTGAAAAAATGTACTAGAAGTTAACACCATTCCTCTTCTGCGCGTCCGGCTGGAACAGAAGTCGCTATTATCACCTAAATTCCTTGTAAAGAACCTGAACCTGAACAGAAACCTGAAAATATTTACTTCGTGTCTTCACAGGTCTCTGTCTTACATGACTTTTAATATAGTTCATACGTTATATATTCCTACGTTATGCATGTCAGTGGAGTCAATACGATATTTTTTACCTAATTTTTTTGAATAACAACCGATCAGGCTGAAACAGGACAACAGACAAAAGGACTCCAAATTATTTTTGTCCACAACTTATCCCCTCCCCAATAAATAAAAATTGACAAAATAATTGAATAATACAGCGGAATAAGCCTGAAAATGTCAACTCCCCCCGAGGTTTTCAGGTTCGCTGATCAAGATCCCGTCGTCAGATTTCCCAAATTCCTCTTTCCCCTTCTCTAATTAACCCCCTATGTGTTCATGCAGCATTATTTGAAAATATCCATCAGAATTGGATGAAACGGTGGACTCGGGGGTTTTTGGGGTCGCTGATTATGATCACGACTTCAGAATTCCAAAAATATACCATTAATTAGAGGACCCCTAATTAACCTTCCATGCTGTTCATCCAGCATTTTTGGAAAAATCCATCATATATATATATACATAAGACAACAGTTCAAACGATGTCAAGGCCATGCAAATTTCACCTTTACTGCTTTGACATAAGATGCATGGGTGTATAAATTGATCTGTCATTGACTGCATATTACGTTTATATGCATCCGTGCAATCACCCGCCACTGCCACCACTATGAACGACCACGGAAGCTCTGGCGGGAGAATAGTATATATATTTTCACGCCTTGTCCCTTGCAGGGTAGGCAGAGAGAGAGCCGAGCCCCATAAGATGCGGTCCTCACACATCTCTCTCTATCTATATCTATCTATCTATCTTTTTTGTAGCTCTTTTCATGCACAGAGAATAGTAGGGTACAGTTATAAGTATGTATGTATATCTTCACGCCAGAACGGAGCGCCATAAGACGCAGTCCTTAGATACTTCACTCGCTTCTGTGATATTCATAGCTCTTTTCATGCATGCTCGCCGGTTCCTGGGGCTCCTGACATCACCTTCTGATAAAACAGTTATAAGTATTTTCTATTATTTTTATTCAACGTCGGGATGCACACAAGTATAAGGCCCACTTGATGTAAAAACGGTTACCGCAGGCTATGAACGCTTGTAATATAATAATACATTAAGTATCACTCGCGCGACCTCTGCTAGTAACACAGCTACTTCTTAGGAGCTTACAAACTTGTTACTTATCTTACAACTTCACTGCGCTGTTCCGTGAGGTGGAGGTACTTCCCCAGACGGGCTGCTTTCATGCACCCTACCTACTTAAAAATACTCACACCAACACAAACAGACTTCTATTGTATAGATACCGTTAATATTTAATAGTATTTAATATAAGTAGGGGAAAATCTATTTTAAGACGATTTTGACTAAAATGAATTGCCTTTATTTTCATTTGAAAATCTTAGACTTAACTTTATGTTTTACATCGAGGTTTTGAACACATCTACAAAATCTCGAAGTACATAATACCGCGATCACAATACTTTCTCATTCGATTCAAAGTAAAATATGTACTAAGCTTTATCATTCAAAACAACGTTACAATGCACGCAATTAACCACTTTGTTTAAACTGTTATTACTATGAAAGAGAACCGCTCCATTAAAATATAATAATTAGGCCTTTCGATCGCCACATAGCATGTTAGATACTTATATGTAGTTTGGCGTTACATAATTACATACAAGTTATGTAAAGATAATTAGGCGATAGGTGACCGTTGCTCAACTCGGTGAAAAAAAAAAGAAAAAAATATATTACGTAAAAACGGAACGCGGCGTAATTAGTAATGTTTTCGAATGCGTTCTTGTAATTAAATGTTTAATGTATTCAAGTGTGTGCTATAAACTTTATGCGATTGAGTAAACTTGAGGACATATCTTACTACTTAGTTACCGTTTATGTAATCCGGTACATTCGGTACCTGCTCTGTTACGCTTAACTTGATCTAAATTAAACTTACTGTTTTTAGGGTTCCGTACCCAACGGGTAAAACGGAACCCTATTACTGAGGCTCCGCTGTCCGTCCGTCCGTCCGTCTATCACTAGGCTGTATCTCATGAACCGTGATAGTTAGACAGTTGAAATTTTCACAGATGATGTATTTCTGTTGCCGCTATAACAACAAATACTAAAAAATAGAATAAAAGAAATATTAAGGGGGCTCCCATACAACAAACTTGATTTTTTTTGCTGTTTTTATAGATGATGGTACGGATCCCTTCGTGCGCGAGTCCGACTCGCACTTGGCTGATTTTTTTAATACTACGTCGGGAGGCATACAAGCATACGACCCTTCTGATGTAAAGCGGGTATATTAAGTATCACTCGCGCGATGCCGTCTGCTGTTTACACAGCAACTCCTTGGGAGCTTACTGGTGACCTCACTCGCACGCAGGAACACAACGACCCTCTAGGGAGTTGTGTCTGCGGTTGCGCGGCTTTTTGACTGCGGTTTTCTGTGAGGTGGAGGTACTTCCCCAGACGGGCTGCTTTGATGCGCCCTACCTCTCTTCAACTACTACTGTGCCTAAAATTAATCAATAGAGTGTAAGTGTAACCTAACGGAAGTTACACTTACAATCCAAAGTTCACCTTTTGTGCTTCACATAATATTATAACTAGTAAGCAGTAACATTAGGTGAAGCATAAAAGCTAAACTTTGGGTTGTAAGTGACTGACGTAGCCTATGCACGCTTGCAATACATTAAGTGTCGCTCGTGTGACGCTACCTCTGCTGTAAACCCAACAACTCTTTAGAAGTTTACTGGTGACCTTTCTCACTCGCAGGAACACAATAACTCTCCAGGGAGTTGTTATTTGTCTACGATTTTCTGTGAGGTGGTACTTCCCCAGACGAGCTGCTTTGATGCGTCCTACCTCACTTATAATAAGACGAACAGACATGTTCATGCACACAAACGTTTGTTCTGTATACCCACGGATCAAACCCACGAGCGTGTCAAAGTAGCGTTATTAACCACTACGCCGCCACCGTGCTCGTAAAAAAACTCCACCTGCATGTGTCAACGCTATTTAAACCGGCCAAGTGCATGTCGCACGCACAGTTTTGGGTTCCGTATTTGCTTCGCTTTGCTTTCTTGCGAAAAAATTAGATAGTTGCCTAAAATAAGGGGGGGGGGAATTCCTCTACATGGCCGTTCAATTAGAAACTGGGAAGCAAAACGCTTAGTGCAGATACGTGCAATGTCATATTCTGTAACATTTGTACTTTTTCATAAAACAAAGTACATTTTTGATTTTTTAGGGGGGTTTAAGGGGGACTTAAGTTAACAAAAAGTTGCACTTTTAATATAAATATTTCGTAAATGAATCACTATACCTATTGAAAATAGGACTGACACACAGACAGACATGGCGAAACTTTAAGGGTTGTTTACCTTGTTTACTACGGAACCCTAAAAACGAGGCTTTAGAAGGAGAAAAGCAATGCATATATTATATAATGCGTATATTATGCACGCTATTCGACATAGCGACGAGACTGTCAGAAGCCGAAGAAGAAGAAGAAAATACGGGACAGAGTGCTTGAAATTGGAACTCTAAGGCCTACGCAATTAAACCGCAGCCAAATAACAACTCCCTAGAAGGTTATTGTGTTCCTGCATGTGAGTGAGGTCACCATTAAGCTCCTAAGGAGTTGCTGTGTAAGCAGCAGAGGAGGAATCGCGCGAGTGATACTTAATTATATCGCAAGCGTTAATAGGCTACGGCACCCGGTTTACATCAGGTGGGCCGTATGCCTCCCGACGTAGTATTAAAAGAAAAACGTTCAACAGAGGAGTCCTTCGGCTGAAAAGATGAAAATTAAAGTGCTTATATTTCACATATTTTTTCAGTGCTCACTAATAATAATGTTGCACTGACGAGGTTTGCCTTCTTACAAAACAAGTTACTAAATGCCACCTACTTAAAGTTAAATAAATGTATGTCTTCAGGCCAGGTCCCTTGCGAGGTAGGCGGAGAGAACAGAACGCCATAAAACGCGGTCCTTACACGCTTCACTCGCTTCTCTAACATTCATAGCTTGCTTCCGTTTCAGTGACAGTGATCCATAATGAAGCTTTATTTCTACTTTTCCGATGATGGGTTTATTTTTATGCAGGAGGAAAGGACGACAAAACGGATATACAATGCGAAAGTGGAAGAATGTAGGAGCCGAGGAAGGCCAAGACTAATCTACAATGACCAAATTGATCGTGTTTTATCAGTAGGTTATATCAGGAGCCCTAGGAACCGGCGAGCGTGCATGAAAAGAGCTATGAACGTTAGGGAAGCGTGTGAAGAGTGTAAGGACCGCGTCTTATGGCTCTCGGCGTAAACACAATCAATTTGGTCATGGTAGGTAAGTTTTGGCCTTGCTCGACTCCTACATCCCTCCACTTTCGTTGTATATCTGCTTCGTCATTCTTTCATCCTGCATTCTTGCTACATATCCGAAATATTATTCTATTGTTTTGCTTTAGTTGATCGCTATAGTCACAGATGTTTTGTGATACGAAATTAAGTACATCAAATGATTTTAAAATATGCACGTTGAAGTATAAAAGCTTATTCATATAATTGTGTAGTATCCATAACATCTACTCAATAAATATTATACGTTCACTATCTATAATATAGTCATTATTCAAATCAAATCATTTATTTGCCTCGACAACGGTGCAATAAGGTCTTAAACTTAAAGTGGTTTCACTTCATCTCCTATACATGCAAATATGTCTTATAAAATTTAGAACAATAAATTTCCTGAATAATAGTTGAAATATCACACACAATCCAAACATAATATTAATTAAAATTCAAATATATTTTAGAAATGAATACAATAATATAACAAAATAGGATAAAATTATTAATTTAATATTCAGTTTCAATGTCAAAAGATTTTTTGTTTTAATTTTCTATACTGTAAAAGCATTCCTTTGACAGAATGTAGAGTCATGACTCTACAAAAAAAAAAATTAATAATTCTTTGTAGAGTCAAAACTCTACAAAGAATTATTAATAATTTTAAAAAGTAATAAATTATATAATACTATGGACATCATCGTCATATCAGCCGAAAGACGGCCACTGCTGAACACAGGCCTCCCCCTTATTATGGACATATTATAACAATTTCTTGAAAAACTAATTAATGGTTTATTCTTCATCTCAGACTCACACAGACTCATTCCGCTAAAGTAAATGAAAATGTTAAATATGTAGACAAATATAAATTAAACCACTTGAGAATGCGCAAGCTTGCATTGCCAGAGGAACATCTGGCTTGTCAATTATATAACAATACAATTTTTTTTTTATTTTGTCAGCCATTTTGACCATGTTCCTTAAGAGATAGGAACGGTGTTCCTGAACATTCCTATTCTACTTTTTTATGCTGAATCCGAATCTAAATTCATAATTCGAATATTCAAAAAAAGTGACAGACAAACATATAGATTTCATACAGGAACGGTGTTCCTGACAAGGAATTTGTGTTTGTATTCTACAAGTTTCCTGATGACACAAAATATTGGGTGAAAAATAGACAGATTTATATTTGGGTTTTCGATTTATATTTGGATTCGCTCCATCCATTCATGGACAACTTAATGTGTGCAGGAAATTGATAGCTACTGTGTGTTAGATGAGATCACGATGTGACTTTCATTTCGTTGGTAGTCCCCAGGCAACACGACGCGCGCACGCAGATGGCTATCAGAGCCGCGAATGTTATATGTTGCTAGATGATGTCGAGTGTACTAGACTAGTATACTACTACTAATATCTATAACTTCACGCCAAATCGCTTGCAGGGTAGGCAGAGAGGACCGAATACCACGTGACTCCCTTACAAAACTTTAACTATGAGCTTCTTTCACTATGATAAGCTATGTATATTATACAACGTCGGATACAAGCATACGGCGCAACTGATGTAAAGCGGTTACCGTAGTACCGCCTTCTCTGCTGCTAACACAGTAACTCCTTTGGAGCTCACTGGTGACTTCATTCCCACGCACGAACTCATCTAGGAAGTTGTTATTTGGTTTCTGCGAGGTGGAGCTACTTCCTCAGACAGGCTGCTTTGATGCGCCCTACCTCTCTTAAAATATCCAGACCAAGACAAACAGACATGTTCATGAACACAAATATTTGTCTTGTGTGGGAATCGAACCCACGAGCGTTGGTTTCAAAGTCGTGTCATTCACGACTGCGCCACCGAGTACTCCTCATGCACGCTTGCCGGTTACTAGGACATCTGATATCACCTTCTGATAAAACATGATCAATTTGGTAATGGTATGTAAGTCCTCGGCTCGGCCTTCTACTTTCGCGTTGTATGTCTGTTTCTGTACTATAGAACGTCGGAAGGTATCCTCAGCATACGGACCACCTGATGTAAGGTGGTTACCGTAGCCATTGAATGCTTGCAACACAGGAAATGTTGCTCGTGAGTTGCCATTCCCGCTACAATAAACCTCCAAAGATTAGATATTTAGATAGTAGTTTTCTTCAAGGTGGAAGTACTTCCCCAGTGGGAGTGTGCCCTGCCGCTCCTACCTCTCATTGTTAACGACTGTTATTGGAAACAGTCGGGATCGGCTTAACGTGCCTTCTGAGTACAGAGACACTCGAGACGAATAGACTCATACACTATAAACAGGCTACTATCGAGACTTCTTAACTTGCGTGTTCGATAAGACTGCCACACGCGCTACTCTATAGATCCTCATTTTTTTTAACTTATTGTAATTAAATACAAGTGAGGTAGTTAGTTAAATATACAATGAGAAATCTTGTTTTAAGTTTCGTGTTCCTAAGTTCCTTTAACTCGTTAAAATTGTCTTGGTTTTATCTCGGTTATATGGATAATAAATCGGTTTCTGCTGTTTACTTGTGTAGTAACATAATTGTATGCTGCTCCAAGTCACGATCTATATCTTTCTTAGTATAAAATCAGTACAAGCGTCGAGTCGCGATGCTGAACTAATTGGAACACAGATTTTGATACATATTGAAGAAATAAATATATCGAAATACCTGTAACAATATTCAAACTTCGTGGAGCTCCTTTATTGGTGTGGGCTTCTAGTATTTTTGTTTTTAGATACCAGCCAATTTATTACAATATTAAATGTGTTACGGATTATTTTATCAACAAATAAATATTGTAGCATCATCTGCAAACATAAGACATGGGTTATTGATATAAAACAAAATGGCAGAAGGCCTAAAGCGCTGCCTTGAAGTACATTTTTTTTAATTCAACTTAAGTTGTTTAATTGTATACGTATTTTTATTGTACGTAACCAGCCAATTGTTTTTTTTATTACTGTTCGTACTTTGCTGTTGCACTAAATAAAAATGCATTGGAATGTTTTTGGATTTGTCGAAGGCCTTTGAAAATAATAGTAATTTTATTGATTCAGCTTTGGTGTCTAACTTTGGTGTGGTTTGGTTAGTAGTATTTCACTGATGTTTAGTAGTCTGTTTAATGTGATTTGTATTTGTTTTTAATTATAAAAAATACTTTATCAAAAACAATTTATATACAAATAGTTCAGAACCATTTTCTCCTTTGTTTGTAAACTGATTTCCTTTTTTATGTTGTGGCCTATTGGTTTTTAGCTTTAGGGTCAAAAAAATGGAAAAGTGGAAAAAAGTTTGGATAAATTAAGAAACATATTTATTATAATTTATTTATTTATTTTACGTATTTCTTAAATATATTTTACAATTGCATGACAATTAGTGCGAACCCTAGCTTATTAAACACGTGTACATTCAAGCATCTAAATTTGATATCACCTTCTGATAAAACATGATCAATTTGGTAATGGTATGTAAGTCCTCGGCTTCTACATCCTTCTACTTTCTACTTTACTTTAGTTTATTACATCCATTACATACATACATAAGGGAGGTCGAAAGTAGCTCGAAATCATTCCCGTGAACACTGCTCACTTCTTTTCCAAACTTATTGCTATAAGAGTTAGGAAATTTTATTGTTAACTTCCAGAAATAATTCGCGATGAAGAAGTATGTACCATAGTTCCCACAAGATGTTGTTTAGCGTTCTATGAATCGATCTCAAATCAATAATACGTTTTATCAATAACATATGAAATATAAATGTATTGGGAAGTATCATTCGTAATGGCTTATGACGAATCAAAGTAATAAATATATTTATGTTGTAACACACTACAAGTTATTTAGCTCAGAATTCATTGAAGTTTTAATACACATTTATGAATAGCCATTTATTAAAGCGTTTATGAATTTTGGGGTAATAAAAATATTTTGTAGCTAGAAGTAACTAGACGAGCGGCAATGAAATCAAAATGACAGTTAGTACTTTTGTCACGTACTGATAGAGCATTGTGTTCCTGCGTGTGTGTGTGGTCACCAGCAAGTCCATAAGGAGTAGCTGTGTTAGCAGCAGAGTAATACCTTAGAAGATAATTCAAATACACTTGATGTAAAGCGATTACCGTAACCTATAAACGCTTGCAATACATTAAGTATTACTCGCGCGATGCTATCTCTGCTGCTAACACAGCAACTCCTTAGTATCTTACTGGAGACCTCACTCACACGTAGGAAAACAACAACCCTCTAAGGAGTTGTTATTTGCCTGCGGTTTTCTGTGAGGTGGAGGTACGTCTCCAGACGGGCTGCTTTCCCTAGGCCCTACCCTAGTTAATAGCTAATTAAATTGTTGTATATAGTGAATAAAGTTATTAGTTATCTCTTATTTGGGTTGTTTTGTTTTCTTTCGTTGATTTTTTAATATATGTTTCCGGTTTAATTATTTATGTCACATAATTAATTTGTATTTTACAACATAAAAAGCGATATGTACGTATGATTCATATGGACTCCAAAACAGCTGTTCGATTTTAATTAAATTTTCAGGCAATCTTCAGATTCGCCGAGCGGGTAATCCTGTGATGTTTGATAGCGATCGGATCAACTAGTGCTACACACGCTGATAACACAACAACTCCTTGGGTAAGCTTCCAAGGAGTTGCTGTGTTATCAGCAGGGATTATCTGGTTAGCTCGTTCACTTGCAGGAACCCAATAGTCCCTCCAGGGAGATGTTATTTGGCTGCGGTTTTCCGTGAGATGGTGTTGTGTTGTTGTTGTCAAAGTAGCGTTATTAACAACTGTGCTACCGACTTTGTCAAAAAGTAATAAAGTAGTCAGTTTAATCGGACACCCAAGTTAAGCAACTTCGATCACAGCTTGGGTTTATCTATCTCGTGCTTTTCCCCTTGAAAACACTGGCTTCCGCCAATCCGCCGTTGAGCAGCGGGGTGAAGTGTGTTCTAAACTACTCGGTTGAAGAGTCACACGTATTACAGCAATGGGGTGGCGGTGGCCTTCGAGCTGTCAGAATGCCCATTAAACTGCCGATCCCGGCTGCTGTTGACGGATTTGTCTGCTCCGACACGCTGTTCCACTGCGGGTTAGTGGATACCAATGTTTAATCGCACAGTGTGGCGGAGTACGCTTCGTTTCAATTGAAAGGAGAACTGTATCACTATAACAATAACAATTTCTAATTGTCACTTTTGTTAAAATGTGACAATTAGAAATTAAAAATGTGTAGATACATTGAATTGTTGCATATGCACAGTTGTACTTCCATTTATTCGAAATTGGTATAATGCTGAGTAGTTGGGTAATTAGGTGATAAATTTTAAAGAAATAATAATATGTACCTCAGGCGAATGGTCAGTGTCAATTCAAACCTGAAAAGGTTTTCTGGCACGATGACGCGATAATTGTAAATTATAGTGATATAGGTTGAAATAAATTAAAAAAAAAACATGTATAGTGAAATAAATTAAAAAAAAAACATGTATAGTGAAATGAGTATGGGTTGATATAATAGCGTGGGCGACAACTCGCGATATTCTTTTTTTATTACCCAATTAATAGGAGAATAATATTTTTTGAGTGTGTGTGCGCTTGACGATTCCATTTTTCTTCCTGTAGCCAGCATAGGTTGACCGATTAAAATGGTTGACATAAATTGTGAAAAGACGCCTTCGGCTTCGCAATGTTGATGTAAGAAAGAGAGTTGATCTGAGAGAGAGTGGCGGTGTTTATACAAAGAAAGCCATGCTTTGTTGATTAGTGTGTGTAAAATGAAAGCAGGATGAAAAATTACGAAACAGCTATTTAATACGAAAATGGAAGATTGTAGAAGCCGAGGAAAGACAAGATTTACCTGTCATGACCAAATTGGTCGTGTTTTATCAGGTTGATGTCTGGAGTTCTAGCAACCGGCGAGCGTCCACGAAAAGAGCTATGAATGTTAAAAAAAACTACCGAGGTATGTTAGGACCGTGTCTTATGGCGCCCGTTTCTCTCTGCCTATCTCGCAAGGGACCTGGCGTGAAGCGATACATACATAGCCCGTCTGGTATTTTAATTTATGAATTATTGATTGGTTACAAGCGTCAATATTACATAATCGTTTTATTAGTGCGTACGTAGGATATAAATATATATAGCTTTATAAAATAAACCGATTGATATTGTTGAATACGTTTGCAACTCGATTTATCATTGTCTAACAACATAATATGCGTGGATTGCCTCAAGTGCTGTTTAATCTCCATCAAAAAATTTATTACGTCTTCAGTTACGTGCTTGATATTGATGAATACTTAGTTGCAGCCGGTAGTCGCTTTGATATTATGGACTGGAATATCGCCTTGTAAAATTGCAGTATGGCATGCACGCCGTGTCTTATTTGGTGTCTTGTATTCTATCTATCTACATATAACTTCCTTTGCGGGATACGCAGACTCGAGCGCCACATGACTTACACACCTCACTCGCTTCTTTAACATTTATAGCTCGTCTCATGTCGCCTCGCCGGTTTCTGGGGCTCCGGTCATCAGATTCTGATAAAAGTTGAGCATTTTAGTCATGATAGGCAAGACTTGGCCTTCCTCGGCCATCCCTCTACATCCTCTTTCGTAATTCTTTCTTTCTGCATTCTTTTTTATTTACATGTCAGGGTTGGGGCAGGTCAGGAACAATTTATTGTTCCTGACCTGCCCCAACCCAACCCGCGATCTGTCCACTGCAGTTAATCATCTGATCGTCGCTCCTCCGACACGGATACCTGTTGCTGATACAGCGCTACCCACCCGCGGCTAACATTCATCGGCCTGCGCAAGTGCAGCGCGCCGTCCATTGTGCATGCGGGAACTCAAACCCACGCCTTTAGGATTGCAACGGACTCCGTTTCTACGGCTTGTAATGCGGTAAGGGGATCTGCTCGATTAATTATATGAAGTGTTCAGTATATAAAAACCTATATGATTTAGCATGCATAAATATATCTGAATTAATCTTCAATAAATACATCCCAGATTTAAAAAAACACATGGATATGGTCGGTTTGTGTTTGCACACGGGCCAAAGGGCGCTATTTCTAGCACACCTGTGAGATCCGTAGGCCTAAACAACACATACACGGCGGCCGACAATATCAATATGACAAGGATCGTCTTAAAACCACACGGCTAGACTTCCCCGAGGCCTCAAACTCGAACACATCAATTTTACTAACAGAAATTCGTCAGCTCAAGCAAGAGGTGCTTGAATTAAAGCAACAAAGTACGGGTATAGGGCTAAAGTTGACTACAGTGTCCAATTCCTTGAACGATAAGCGCGAAGATTTAGTCGGCAACTTAAATTTAAAGACCATGAGATATTGTTGTTGAAAGAAAGCGTGACCCGACTTCAGGATAGGCTGAATACTCAAGAACAAGATAGTCTGAAATCTGAACTGGAAATAGTAGGTATCCCGGAGCTCGTTTCGGAAAAACTAGTTCACACGGCCGTTATCACTGCGAAAAAAATGGAGGTAGATCTGCTGAACACAACTTTGACGAATTCTGTATTGCGTTAAAGCGTTTGGATATTACGTATGATGGGATAATTCAAACAGTGTGCTAGCCTGCAAATGGTCCGATAATAAGGCAAATGAATGGATACACTGCTTACTCTACTTTTTACATAACTTGAATCAATCCGGTGGCGTAGTAATGTACGTGAGGGATTGTCAGAGTGCAACAGTGACAGAGCCTAGTAATGTCGGTGGGGAAATCCTGGTTGTTAAGATTTCGAATAACTTGTCTCTTGTTGCAATTTATAGCCCTTCCTTTAGGCAAATTGACGATTTCCTTCCGTCTCTGGATGATGTACTTCTTACCTTCCCTTAAAAGCTATTCCACAATAGTAGTCACCGGTGACATTAATATTTCATAATATACCAAAAATAGTTAGCATCTCCACTTGATGCCTGAATGTGGCTTAAAATAGACGAGCTCGGTGGCTCAGTTGTGAATGACGTGATTTTGACACCAACGCTCGTGGGTCCGATTCCCACACAAGACAAACATTGTGTGCTTTGTGTTGAAGGTGTAAGAAGAGGCAAGCGCCGTTGGTTCGAACATGTGGAAAGAATGCAGAAAGAAAGAATTACGAAACAGATATACAACGCAAAAGTGGAAGGATGTTGGAGCCGAGGAAAGCCAAGACTTACCTACCATGTCCAAATTGATCGTGTTCTATCAGAAGGTGATGCCAGGAGCCTTAGTAAACGGGAAGTGTGCCTAAGAAGAGCAATTAATGTTAAAGAAGCGGGTGGGATCGAGTCTATGCCTGAACCTCGCAAGGGATTTGGCGTGAAATTATGTATACGTATATATACGAGTACATGTATTGTGTATTTCTAAGATGACTTTAATGATTTGGATTCAATTTAATATTTAGATAAACAAGGTTTAGCTTTTAAGTTTATCTATACAGATATTTTTGAAAAATAAAAAACGGCAAATTACACAGAATAGGTACATAAAAAAATCTGCGAATTGTTTTAAACACTAATACCAGCTATTCGACATTATGATGCTTGCGTATTTGGTCTCGCCGTATGTACCGTCTATCTTATACGGGTCACATAGGTTCTCAGTTCGAAGATTACCAAAGACGCTCTGTTTTGCACATTTTTGCCTAAGTATTACTTTAAACGAGCAATTTTTGTACATGTACAAATCCTATAATTCAGCTGTAATACTCAGAACCTACATAGACGTCAGTCTCTCATAAGTTAGGATAGCACTAAGCAATATATGGACACATATAATTGATCTGAATTTGAAGACAGGAAATTTACTTTAACCCAGTAACTCTTGGATGCATATAAATTACATAAAAATCAGGTAGCTAGTTTTTCTTTATACCACGTAGGAAGTCGGTAAATTTAATTTATGAAAAAGTATCGTCTCTCGTCCAAAATTTGAAAATAAATATCTATATGAAACACCAATTTTGAGGAGCTTGATACCGTCGACGCGAGTATCAGGAATAAACGTAAGTTAAGCAACGTCGACTGCAGCCCAGAAGCGTTGTCGTGAGAGTGAGTGAGATTAC
Organism: Pyralis farinalis; assembly: GCA_947507595.1. NCBI lineage: Eukaryota > Metazoa > Arthropoda > Insecta > Lepidoptera > Pyralidae > Pyralis > Pyralis farinalis. The sequence continues at coordinate 31,606,250 of OX382260.1, read as the reverse complement.
TAGTGAGCTCTTAAGGCGTAGCGTTGCTGTGTTAGCAGTAACGTTGGCAACGTGCGTGTGGTACTTCCTCTCTAATACAGGAAGTATCTATACTACAAAAATATTTATCTATCTATGCATATGTATCTTCACGCCAAGGCCCTTGCGGGATAGGCAAAGGGAACCGAGCGCCTCAAAACTAGGTCCTTGCAAAACTCAACAAAAAAATATTATAGGTTACAAAAAAACTATTAATAATTATGAAGACATTGTATTTCTCTTATGTGGCAATATTTCTAAAAAATGGAGGCCGGAATACAAAATTTGTATTTAAAATAATATATAGACAAAATGACACGGAATAGGATCGATTTCGAAAAATTACGAGTGTCAAATTAATATGTATATGGCCGGTTTTATCGTAATCAAAAGCAGTTTGTCTTATTCAGATCGTACAAGAATAGAAAGCGAATAGTTAGACAACGTTATTATAATAAAAGGCGGGATAAGCAGTCATTGTGCTGCTATGCTCATTTAATTGGCTTTCGGTGGATTGACTATTATTATATACAATAACAAACGTACAAACAATGGAGACGGGTTGGTTAGGTATATATATCACGGCTGGTTCGAATTTGATGTGAAAATACGCTGATGCAATCTAATTAAAATTAATTATAATGTATATACCCCTTTGATAAATAAAAGATATTCGAACTCGCACAACAGCGAAGCTCAAGTTTCTCTTAGTCATAGAATCTAGAATAAGAGTGTTCGAAGAGATAATTCGTCAGCGAACCCAAATCGTCAATACAGCACTATTTCATAAGCTGTAAATGTTGAATTAAACAATTTTTAACGGAAGTATCGCGTGTTTTATTATTTTGTTGAACCTGACGTTTCTTGACGCAGGAAGAAGTCTTCCTGCGACCACGGACGCTGCAAAGCGTTCGAAACGTCTGGTTGAACTAAATAAATAAAAAGTAGTTAAAAATTGATTAATTCAATGTGTAACAATCGCGAAAACCTAAGACAATACTATGTGAAGCAGTAAATGAGCTGAAGTGGCAAGGAGCCCCGACATTTTACGGACATGACAACACAGGTAGGAAAAATATGTTGCAGTAAAATTTATATTTGGTACATCTTGAGTGCTGGGGGTCCAATTCTAATTGTACCAATAACTTCAAAAGAGCCAGTTGGAAGTAGTTGGAGCAGGGAAAAATGAGGTCACAAATATTCCCTCTTAGTAAATTCGATCACTATTTGCTGTAAAGGATTACTCCTATCATTATTTAGCATTGGCTAGATGTAGGTTGATAATTATTGAAATCAAGCTACATTTTCATACTTTTTCTTATCATATATTACAAAATAGAAGGGTAGAACATGCATTTTTTCCTATTTTTAATTGATTTATTTTACACTAGCTGTGCCCGCGACTTCGTCCGCGCGGAATAGTTTTTTTTTATTATTTATTTATATTAATAAAAATAAATAAAAATTCTAAAATAAAGGTAGCCTAAGTTACTCCTTATTACATCAGCTATCTGTCAGTGAAAGTCCCGTCCAAATCGGCCCAGCCGTTTCAGAGATTAGCCAGAACAAACTGACAGACAGACAGACAGACAATAATTGTAAAAATATTCATTTTGGTATATGTACCGTGTATGCATTTAGTAAAAAGCGGTTATTTTAATATTACAAACAGACACTCGAATTTTATTTATAGATAGATGTATAGATAAGCATATTTTTTATAAGCTTTTGATTAGAATTAGCTTGCAATACAATTTTTCAGCACGTGTGGACAGTATATTTGTGAGCTTCCTTATTCGAGTGATTATGACATGATAGTGATTATGAGCTGACGATGCTGTCGGAAGGCGTCATCATTTAGTGTTCCTGAATTTTCGTAGGGGAATAAGTCCGTAAATAAGCCTGCTAACACATGAGTTCCCAGCCGAGGTTTTTCCAAGAACTACAGCAATGAACGGTGAAACGCGCTGTTACGCTACTTTACTTCGAGTGAAGTATGCAGGGACCGCCTCTTATGGCGCTCGGTTCTCTCTGCCTACCCCGCAAGGGACTTGGCGTGAAGATATACATACGCTACTTTAACACCAACGTTCGTGGTTTCGATTCCCACACGGGACAAACATTTGTGTGCATGAACATGTCTGTTTGTCTTGGTCTGGGTGTTTTTAAGAAAGGTACGGCGCATCAAAGCAGCTCGTCTGGGGAAATACCTCACAAAAACCGCAGCCAAATTAGAACTCACTAAAGGGTTTTGTGTTGCTGCGTATCAGTGAGGTGTTCAGCGTGTCAGTTCCTTAGGAGTTGCTGTGTTATTTTTTTATACCACTAAGATAGAAATCAAGCATACGGCCTGCCAGATGGTAAACAGTCATTTGCAACACCAGGGGTGTCACTCATGAGTTGCCGACCCTGTAAAAACTTCTTCACGCATTTCTTGAAGAACCCCATGCTTCGGCGGGGGTTCCTTCCACAACATGAGAGTTCTCGGAAGAAAACTTCTGTGAAACCAGTGTGTGATCTTCCCGTCGCCGCCGTCTGCGAGTGTTGCTGTTGTGAAAAGAAGCTATCGGCAACGTAACAACAACTTCTTTTGAAACTATATATCATGATATGAATGTCATCATCTTTTGATTCTACTCGTGTTTTGATTGACTGATTAGAACAAAAAAAACGTTTTTATAAACACAGTATTATAAACATTTAGAGCAAAAGTAGCATGCAGATTGTAAGAGACTGGTGCTTGTAGAAAGTAAGCTTGTTTCACAGCGCACCAGGCATGCAATTCTCTAAGCGACTCGTAATGGCTGTGTGCGTCGCTGTGATCACAGATGTCACAGCTTTGACATCGTCCGCTGAGATCACGACTTTTTATTTGGTGTTCTATAAGGCTGTAAGCGTACGCGAGGCTGTTTGCCTTGTAGAATTCCAATTCCAAACGCAGCCTTGCGGCGCTAGTGTCGCACAACCACGAAAAGCGACACTAAGGAATTGCAATTTTGTATTCAAGGCTATAACAGCCGATGTTTCCGAGGATGTAAGGATGTTTACTCTTACAGAATTGCATGACTGTACTCTCCCCTCGGATGGACATTTATGACTATGGTCGATCCAGTTGTATTGGTCGGAATACGTAAAAATAAATATAAGTATATTATAATATATATAATGCCTCTAAGAAGAGTATTATTACAACAGAAGTCAATATAGATGCTATTCTATTTATATTTAATTGATGTTTTGATTGCAACGTGTGTGAGTCTGGGTAACAGAAGAGAGGTCATGTAGAAGTAAAATGGGGTTAAAAGTATTTAAGTATTCCATATGTTAATGTACGGTAAGCAGAAGTGATTCAGTGTCATTGTAGTTGAGGGAGTCGCTTTACTATAATAGTTAGATAAAAGTCTCGTGGACTTTATTGTGGGTAATAATGAGTACAAAACATATAAACTAACTACTACTTTTATTCTATGTATCACCATTAGTTTTCGCAGCGCACGCCTAATAATTACTTTCGTAGGCAAATCTTTGATACCTTGGGTTACATTGCTGCAATTTTACGTAAGAAATTCTTATTTATTTGAAAACAAAATATAGCCCATGTTACTCACTGATAATGTAGCTTTCTACGGGTGTAAGAATTTTTAAAATCGGTCAAGTATTTTACAAAAAATATTTTTCTTTCTCTTCATAATATTAGTTTAGACTAGCAAATGGTTTTGAAAATATGAGGGTTTAAAAACGATTTTGATATCTAGATGTGCAATTTTCGATTATTGTTTCTTACAGTTTTCGTACGGCTACGGATTTTGCACCAAGATACACAGGGTTCGATTTTCGCACAAGACAAACATTTGTGTGAATGAACATGTCTGTTTGTCTTGGTCTGGGTGTTTTTAAGAAAGGTACGGCGCATCAAAGCAGCTCGTCTGGGGAAATACCTCACAAAAACCGCAGCCAAATTAGAACTCACTAAAGGGTTTTGTGTTGCTGCGTATCAGTGAGGTGTTCAGCGTGTCAGTTCCTTAGGTTCTTGGTTTGGGTATTTTCTATGTATTATAAGTATGTATGTACGAAAGAAATGTTATTGCATATGTTTATTTGTTTCTTGAATGCTCAAAAGTACGAGTTGGGCACGATCATCGGCGGTTCCGTACAGATCTTTCACATATAAATAATGTAAACACTTATTAAGTTATGCGTCACATTATTTTTAAGAGAGGTCACCCCTCCACCTCACAGAAAACCGCAGCAAAATAACAACTGTCTGGTGGGTTGTTGTGTTCTGGCGTGTGAGGTTCTGGCGTGTTTCTAAGGAGCTGCTTTGTTAGCAGAGGTGTCTAGTGATGCCCCACGTATTACAAGCGTTCATAGGCTACGGTAACCACTTTACATCAGGTGGGCCGTATGCTTGCTTATCTCCTAACGTTGTATATAAAAAAATATTAGAACTTTAATAGTTGCATCTTGTGCGGGTTCAGAGAGGCTTATTTTCTGAGAACTTTAAGTTTGTTGGCAGGCGCGAGTTATCCCCCTGGCGCCCACTGGCTGTGGTGACTGTTTCTTTATTTCTTTATTTAGTACAATTGCTCACTACACTTACAGTATAAAACCAAAGCGTGTAGTAAGCTGTTATGATTTATTATTTTATCTGTTTATGATTAATTGTCAATTAGGTGCCAAAAAAATACACAGCGACCCAGTTTCAGAGGCCATTACGGACATAGTTACAGGCGTCCTAAAAAGCGTGTTAAAAAACGAACGCGCAAACATCTAGGCCACATTGTTACGTACCCATCAATGAAAACATATCTATGCAATAATCTGACAGTGATCTTATTTTTTTTGCAGCCATGTGTGAGTAGCTCCGTTTCGCTCTTACTGTCGACTTTCGCCTGTAATGTAATTCTGCCTACTCATATTTACAAATGAATCAAATTATATATATAAAATTCGAGGCGTGTATTGTGTACATTTGTACCCTGTGGACTCTAAAACGGCTAAACCGATTTTGATGAAATTTTCAGGGAACCTTCAGATTAGATCAGTAGGTCATCCTGTGAAATTTGTTAGCGATCGGATCACCGGTTCGAAGCCAGGGTTGATCGTTAATTATTTATATATTTTTGAAGTAAAACTTCTTTACGCACGCTTGACTTGGGGAGTAACCTGGTAGTAAAAGTGTGAACGAAAGTTGAGAGAAAGATATAAGTTAGTGAAGATAGAAAGAGAGAGAGGCAATAGAGATAGGTGCGAGCACACATTTTCCTGGACTGTGCCTTAGATATACGAAACTTAACTCACTATGAGAGACATAGAGAAAGAAAATATGTGCCTCACCTCTCTCGCTTGCCCCTACAGTAATATACGAAACGTCACTCTCTCTCTCTTTCTATTTCACCAACGTATATCTCTCTCTCAAATTCCATTCGCCTCGCTCGATCACACTTTTCGTAACGCTCTCGTCGCGCATTCACCACCTTACTCCCCAAGTCAAGAGTGCATAAAGAAGTTTTACTTCAAAAATATTTTCGTATTTGACAGCTCATTTCTTGAGGATGCTCGTAGGCTATTCAATATCGCGATGCGACCCTTAGAAGCCGAAGAAGAAGAAAATGCGGGATCCCCGGGATATCGGGATATGACCCGTAGAAACCATGGAAAAAGAAAGTTAAAAGACAGTTTTCACGGGATATCGGATACGCGTAGACTTAATCGTGGTGCTGCAGCTAGGTATTTATAAAATGTGGAGGTTGATGGCGTATGTGGGTAGTGGAACTATTTTACTGCTATTGAATAAGTGTCAAACGTCTGTAATTGTACCAAATATCTAATATAATATAACCAAATAACAACTTTCAGAGTGACACTTGCCGTACAAGGAGTATCCACTAACACAACAACTTCTTCGGACCTTACTGGTGACCTCACTCACTTTCAGGAACACAACAACAAGAATCATAGTGCGTTACCAACCCTACTGTTAGTAGCAGGGGTGGTGGTCTGTTAGCAAGAGCAGTTTCCTGTATTGCAATCTTCATAGGCTACGCTAACGACTTTACACCAGGTGGACTTATGTTTTTTATACAATGTCGGGAGGAGCCTATGATCACTTGCAATACATTAGTATCACTTGAGCGACCACCTCTGTGTTAACACAGCAACTCCTTAGAAGTTTACTGGTGAACTCATTCACTCGCAGGAACGCGACACTCCTCCAGGAAGTCGTTGAGGTGGAGTTACTTCCCCACGCGGGCTGCCTTCATACACCCTACCCTATCCTACTCACTCACACTCGTAATTATTTTTTACAAGCTTTTATTTAACTTGCAATGTAAGTATGTATGTAAGTATGTTCGGGTGAAATATTGCAACTCAATTTTGAAGCAGATATCTTTAACCGATTGAGCTGAAATTTTGTATACACGTTCAGTTTGGATGACAATGTATGATTAACTGTGTGACGTCATTCAAAATCCAACATGGCGGCATACCCAAGATGGCGGACCAACTATTTTTAATGCACTCCTACAGTATGGGTATCAAATAAAAGGGCTTGCTAAGAATAACTCGAAAAATAATGTGACGTCACTCTTAATCCAATATGACGGACTTCTAAAGCTTGAAAATCAATTTCGAAGCAGATATCTTCAATCGATTGAGCTGAAATTTTGTATACACGTTCAGTTTGGATGACAATGCATGGTTAACTGTGTGACGTCATTCTAAATCCTACTTTTTGATTTGGTGTGAAGTTATATATACATACATACAAACTAATAATCTCCTGACCGTATTTATATATTTTTGTATCACGCCAGGCCCCTTGTGGGATAGGCAGAGAGTATCGGGCGCTATAAGACTTGGTCCTTCCACACCACAATCGCTTTTTTTACATTTATAGCTCTTTTCATGCACGCTCGCCGGTTCCTAGCACTTATATATTTTAATCTTTACTTCTTAGCTAATTTTAATAACATTTATATTATTAAACTATTAAACATTTTGTTTCAAAGATTTCTTGACCCAACCATGGATATCAAGACTCGTGTATTAGATTTCCACACAGGACAAACATTTGTGCGCATGAATATGTCTGTTTTCCTTGATCTTGATGTTTTTAAGAAAGGTACGGCGCATTAGAGTAATTTATCTGGGAAAGTACCTTCATCTCTCAGAATACCACAGTTAAATAACAACTAGAGGGTTGTTATTTCCCTGCGAGTGAGTCAGGTTACCAGTAAGTTCCCAAGGAGCTGCTGTGTTAGCAGTAGAGTTGACATCGCGTGAGCAAGATTTAATGTATTGCAAGCGTTCATAGGTATGGTAATCACTTTATATCAGGTAATTAGTGTGCTTGTTTGCCACCCGACGTAATAAAATTAATTAAAGTAAGTACAGAGATTATGTTAGAAATATTTGATGTAGGGCGCATCAAAACAATGCATCCGAGGAGGAGATTTCCAAGTGACAGAAATCCGTGATTTGTCTAATTATCAAGCGGAATGGGAATAAACACTGACTGAACAACTCTATATATCCATTCCAAATTTCTACTTCCACATCTTCGAGCTAAGCCGTTGTGGGATAGGCGGAGAGAACTTAGCGCCACATGACTGGGACCTTACACCCTTCACTCGCTTCTTTAACATACATAGCATTTTTCATGCACTTACCCTATGGCTCCTGACCCACCTGATCCACCCTTTGATTACACACGAACAATTTGGTGGTGACAAAATTGGCGAGTCTTGGGCTTCTTCGGCTGCTACATCCTTCTATTTTCGCATTGTATATCTGTCTCGTCATTCTTTCCTCTTGTTTTTACATTCCGACGCTCGCATGTCGATTGCGTTTATTCCGCTCCGCTTTCATGCTTCTCACTGCCAATCCTAGCTCTCGGTTCCATACATTTGCGTTAGGATAGCGAGCTGTGCCTTCTGTATGTATGTATGTATGTATGTATATCTTCACGCCAGGTCCCTTGCGGGGTAGGCAGAGAGAACCGAGCGCCATAAGACGCGGTCCTTACATACTTCACTCGCTTCTTTCACATTCATAGCTCTTTTCATGCACGCTCTCCGGTTCCTAAGGCTCCTGACATCACCTTCTGATAAAACACGACCAATTTGGTCATGGTAGGTTAGTCTTGGTCTTCCTCGGCTCCTACATCCTTCCACTTTCGCATTGTATATCTGTTTCGTCATTCTTTCATCTTGCATTCTTTCTACATGTCCGAACCAACGGAGCATGCCCTTTCTTATCTTAACACCGACACTCTCTTTCAGTCCAACTCTCTTTCGTACGTCATCATTTCGAACGCGGTCAGCAAGCGTTATGCCACAAATTTTTCGCAGTGCTCGCATCTCGACCGCATTTATTCTACTTTCATGCTCTCTCTGCCATACCCAGCTCTCACTTCCATAAGTTAGCGTTGGGATTAACACCGCGCCGTGTACAGTGATCTGTGCCCTCTGGCTTAGATTTCGGCTGCCAAACAGTTTACCCAACGCACCATTCACGCTATTCCCTGCACTCACTCGTCTCTCCACATCAGCGGTGTACCTTCCATCGCTTCTAAAAGCGCTTCCAAGATATACAAACTCATCCACTTGCTCCAACACTACATCATCAACCGTAATCCTAGTGTTCGTTTTGGTTGTCTCTCTTTCAAATACCATTATTTTGGTTTTCTTCGCATTCAATTGTAAGCCTTTCTTCATACAATCGTCTTTCATTGTTGTGACTAGTGTTTGCAGTTCGGATGATGATTCTGCTATTAATACTGCGTCATCTGCATAAAGCAGGCAGTTAACCACTGAGCCACCCATTCGCATTCCCACATTCATATTTCTCATTCTCTGAAGACAACTGTCCAGATACAGGATGAATAGCCGAGCCGACAGCACTCATCCCTGTCTGACACCAATATTGGTATCAAACCAGGGTGATAAGCTGCCGTCCACTCTCACACATGCTGTGCAATCCTCATAGGTGGATTGCACAGCACGTAGAAGGTCACCGTCAATCCCATATCTGGGCAAGATGTTCCAGAGATTCTTTCGCAAGACCCTATCAAATGCTTTTTCAAGGTCCACAAAACCGCAGAAAACCTTCTGGTCCATAGCCAGATGCTTTTCCACGATGCCTTCTGTTTTAAGATTTATTGCCAAAAAGTTTTCCTAACTCTCCATTCACACTATTTCATTCCATTCTAAAACTGGTTAGCTTTAGAACATTTTCTATGAATAGTGGCCGTAGAGTGACAGTCAGAATGCTTGCATGTTATGTATAATATACAATATTCTAAGTTTCATGACGACACGATAGTTAAAATTTACCAGATTTACCAGAGAGAGTCCTTGTACAAAATCATCTGTGTGGGTACCTCTGTCTCACCTACTTTTATCGCCAAGCAGCTATATTTATATAGCTGTGTTCCAGTTTGAAGGGTGAGATATGGCACAGAAATGACTGGGTACTGTGACGAAACATCCTTAGGTCACAAGATTGGCAGCGCGCGAGTAACATCTCCGTGGTGTTGCGAGCGTCAATAGGCTGTACCTTTACCTTTACATCGGGTTTGCCAATCCAGTTTAATAAAAAAAAAATAGAAGTGCATGAAATTCAGTTCGTAACATTTTATTACATAGTTATATACAGGTTATTTAATAAAAACGTGTTAAAAACATATCATATACTGTATTTCTTCAAGTTTTTTAGTTTTGTTCACGATCAAATTTTGATAATTCATTACTGAACGCTTGTAATAGATTTACTCGCACGATGCCATCTCTGCAATACAGCAACGCCTAAGGAGGTTACTCACACGCAAGAACACAACAACCCTTCAGAGAGTTATCATTAAGCTGTGGTTTTCTGTGAGCTGGAGGTACTTCTCCAGACGGGCTGCTTCGTTGTGCCCTTTCTCTTTTTATACTGTATATACTTCAAAAGCAAACCGCTAATGAATAACTGATGCTAGACCGAATCGCATTTGATATTGATTTGACGTTTCCGTTATCTAAGGTTTGGGTTAGCTCTAGGTCAGATTTCGAGGTAAATTTATCAAGTTTAGGACTAGTTCAAGTCAAATTTAAGTCTGCTTTACATTACATTTGGGTCAGATTTAGCCCTGATGGGTTAGGTCTGGTTAAGGTCATGTTTATGTCAGCTTAGTACCAAATTTAGGTTAGATTGTGGAGTTGATTGTATAAAGGAAAAGAAAAATATATTTATGTATAAATAACTAGTACATTTTGTTTTATAAATCATACAATGTAATTATTTAACACGTACTAACTTAATCATATGGTAGATAGAGGTGGTTAGAAATCCAACAAATGAGGTTTTGGTCAAAGAAAAGCAATAAGAGTAACACAAAAACGAAATAAACAAAGGCGCATCAAATCACCAGATGCTAGACCGTAGCCAAATAAAATCTTACGGGAGGCAGTGAGTGAGTAAGCTCCTGAGGAGGTGCTGAGTTAGTTGCTGGCAGCGCGCGAGTTATATTGCTAGTGTTGGAAGCATTTATATAAACGACGGTGATCACTTAACATCAGATGGATCATATATTTGATTGCCTCCCGTCGAAGTTGTAGAAAAAAAATCTGATAATAGGTAAAATATCATCTGTACGTGAAACTCTGTAATCTTTGTTCGTTGATGTCTTTTGTTTAGTCTTTTTTGTTCGCCGCAATATTCGAAATCTATACTAATATTAATAGCTGAAGAGTTTGTTTGTTTGAACGTGCTAACACCTGGAACTACCAATCGGATTTGAAAATATCTTTTTGCATTTGATAGCCCAATTCTTAAGGTCTGTACTTATATCTTCGCCAAATCTTCAGGCTTTGGTAACAGACCCCGCCAATCCTAATGAATTAGTAAACGGGATAACGCTAGGAAGAAGAAAATTGAGCTGTAAGAAAAAAATGTTATAGGTGAATATCATATGTCTGATGTTGAATAGCCCTTTCTAGGCTATTCAACATCAGACATATGCGCGTAAGACATCGCGGGTTGCAGCTAGTTGTTATATATAAATAGAGGTTTCGGTCCCGTTTGGGTTCATTTTCGTTCTAGTATAGATCTTAGTTAGCCATAATCTAGTAAGGAATTAGGTAAACCGAATCTAAAACAGGCAGAAATTCGGCTCGAATTATAATAATAATACTACGGATTACGGATAATACGGATGAGATATGATCGGTTTGAGTCAGGTCCCGTTTAAGGTTGGCTTAAATCGACCTTAGATGAGATTTCTATAACTATAACTTCACGCCAAATGCATATCTAGATGAGATTTAAGTAAGATTTAGGTTAGGTATCACAATAACATTATGTATATGTATTGATAAAGATGGTAACGAAAATTCTCCAACTTTTCGCTACCTGAATAACTGAAAGTGGTTTATATATAGAAGTGAACTATTCTCATTCTTATACAGAAGTCTCGGTCATCTTTAGTGGCAAAGCCAACCGCCCCGGACGAAATAGAGGTAGGACACATGAAAGCAGACTATCTGTGGAAGTACTTCTACCTCACAGAATTCCGCAACCAAATAATAATTTCCTGGAGGTTTGTTTTCGCACGTTTCTGCGAGAGAGCGAGTTTACCAGTAAGCTCCCCTGAAGCACTGTTTTGCTAGCAGCGTGGGTAACGTACGAGAGATTCTCATGGTATTGCAACCTTCATAAGCTGTATAAATTAGATTTCAAAATGAAAATCTCATTTGACATTAATTTATTCGTTCCGTAAAATACTTGACCCACCGCGGGGTTGAGTCAGTAGACAGCAAGGACGAGGCTTTAGATGATAGTTTGGACATAGCAAAGCTTCGAGAGAAGTGCTTTGTGCCACACCCGAATCAATCGGGTGTGGCACAAAGCACTTCTCTCGAAGCTTCCTTCTTTTGGGCTACCCGAAAAGTTTTGTGCATGGGTTGCTAGTTTTCTCATTTGGCGGAGCATCAAGGTCGTAGTTGACGGTGCGTGCTCGAATCCACTGACCCTGAACGCTGGCGTCCCACAAAGCTGTGTGTTGTCTCCCACTCTGTTCCTTCTGCATATCAATGACTTGTTGCACGTGCGTAACTTTAATTGCTATGCGGATGACAGTATGGTGGATGCAAGATACACTGGTCAAGCCAATATCTCTCGGGATTGCGTCAATGAGTGCAGACCACAGCTTGTGTCTGAAATTAAGACATCACTAGAACAGGTCCCGGATTGGGGTGGACTGAATTTAGTTCAACTTAATCCCCTAAAGACACAAGTGTGCGCATTTGCCACAAGGCCCCATTGATCGTAGCTCCTCGATTAGAAGGTATACCCCTCAGCGCTACGCCTAGCATCGGTATCCTGGGTGTCGTCATATCGAGTGATGTACATTTTCGCGGTCATCTGGAGAGCCAGACTAAGTTGGCGTTCAAGTAGATTGGTATGATCAATAGAGCTAAACAATACTTTACACCTCAACATTCCCTTCAACTTTATAAGGCCCAGGTCTTACATGGAATACTGTTCACATGTTTGGGCCGGCGCGGAACAACATTTGCTTACTCAATTTGATCGCATACAACGTAGAGCAGTTCGAATCGTCGGCATCCCAGTGATCTCCGCTCGGCTGGACTCGCTTTGTATACGAAGAGACGTTGGTTCTCTTGTGTACTGTACAAATTGTATCATGGGGAGTATTCGAAGGAGCTGTTCAATTTAATACCAGCCGCTGAGTTCCACTATCGTACCACTCGTCATAAACCAAAAGTCCACCTTTACCATCTTCAATTGCAATCCACTACAGTATGCTCTTTGAGGCATTTCTACCAGTGAAATTGTGGAATAAATTACCCTCAGCGGTGTTCCCGAACAAATACAATAAGGGTGCCTTCAAGAAAAGAGCCTATGTTCCCCTAAAAGGGCTGGCAACGTATTAGTGACCCTTTGTTGTTGCTGATGTCTATGGGCGGTGGCGACCACTTACCATCAGGTGATCCACATGCTCATTAGCCCCCCTCTAATATAAAAAAAAACTTCATGTTGAATGGTTGCCATAGCCAATGCATGCTTGCAATACTGGAAGTATCTCTCGATTACGGCAGCCCGACTAAGGAACTGTTTCTTATTTAGCCATCCTTACCTGCATATACTCTGCCAACTTGCCAATACGGTTGTAACAAAAGTGAGGAAGGGCATAACAGTAAAAAAAAACAGTCCTTCTTTCTCACAGAAGACTAAATAACAACTCTCTCGAGAGTTGTGTTCGCGCGAGTGAGTATGTTACACGTAAAATGAAATTTAACCTGTTTTGTGTGCTTTCGCCACCAATTAGTTCATGCGGACTCGCGTCGGCCGGTACGCACCTTCTACCGTTAGTAGATGCAACGTGGCTGGTGGGCCGGCGCTAGTGCGCATGAACTAATTGGTGGTGGACGCACACAGAGCAGGTTAGATCAAATTGAATGTGAATTTGACTTTCGCAAAATAAAGCCTGAATCTATTAACTAATACACGTAAGATTCTGAGAAGTTGAAAGTTGATTAACCAGCTAATGATATTTCTTGTATTACAGCCGTTCATGGGTTTAAGAAACCGGTTTCTATCAAGAGGACCGTGAGTTTGTTGCCACCCGACATTACCTGAAATAAATTTCCATTTCAGCAAAGATTGCAGACAAATAACAACTTCCTGGTGTAAGATAAAGTGAAGGTACACGGAAACTTCTAAAAAGTTGGAATGCAAAACGCGGGAGTAACAGTTCTCGAACGTACTCCTCGACCTCAGAGGCTACTGTGATCAGTTCATATCATTCGAGTCATATATATATATACATCTATATATATACATCTGCCTAGCGGTATCCCGTTTTCTAATACATTAGGATTGGCGGGGTCCGATACCTAAGCCTAATGAATGGACGAATACTAATTTTCACTGCGACTGTCTTTGTAGTGGTATCTAGTAGATATGGACGTAGCCTATGGACCACATACATATTAACCCGTCAGAAGCTTTCTGGTAACCTAACTCACTCTATCACACAACAATCTAGAATGAGTTGTTATTTAATTTCGATATTAAGTTAGGTGAAGGTACTTTCTCACGTCTCTAAAAATAATAACGAGGCACTTACAATCCATATGCTCAAATGTTCTTATGCTCAAAATCTCTTATGCTGCTCAATTTAGCATAATAATCAATGAATGCAATTAAGCGAACATGAATTTACAACTTTAAGTATTTTTCTTGTTACGTATGTAATTGACACTATTACATTTACGATTAATGATAGTTATCGTTCTTTTTATATGTCGTCGGGTGGCATATAGCCCACCTGATGTAAAGTCGCTACGCTCGCAATACAGAAGGTATCCGTTGCTATGCTACCTCAGATGCTAACAGAGCAACTCCTTAGGATCTTTCTGGTAACCCCATTCTTTCGCGGGAACACAACAACCATCCAGGGACTTGTTATATGGCTGCGGTTTTCTGTGAGGTGGAGGTACTTTCCAAGTCGCGCCGCTTTGAACCACCATATCTCTCTTAAGACACTCAGACTAAACAAACGGGTATATTGATGTACATAAATGTTTGTCTTGCATGGGAACCGAACTCATGATATAACGTGTTGGTGTTAAAGTACTTAAAATTGCTAATTACTTCACCACCGGATTAGCCAAAATTAACGTTTAATTATAAATACTAAAATTGGTATTAAATACCACACCTGCCGGTGGTACACCCCGCTAACCAACAATGGAGGTTGGCCGAAATAAAGGTCCTATATAGGGAGTTATTTCCCAAGGAACAGCCCATGTAGGAGAAGTGCGTACTTATGAGGCAAAGGGCTGCGCAGTCTTCTGTAGACTGCAGCCAAATAACATCATCATCAAATACTCAAAGGTTCACTGCAGGACATAGGAAGGGAAAAGTCCGCCTATGTACTATGTATATTTGGCAGTATTTTTATCAGTGCTCACCTAGTCATGAACTGCACGGTAGGGAAAAAAATTGTGACGATTCCAAACAAATGTAGCCATTTTTACGGAATAAAAAGATTTTGACTTTGACTATATATTATATTTTATTTACATCGTCGGGAGGTGAATCTGATATAAAGCGGTTACCATGGTCTATGAACGCTTGCATTATATTAATTAATCATTCGCGCGCGGAATACTGGTGACCTCACTCACACACACTAACACAACAACCCTCTAGGTGGTTATGAGGATATGCGGATGTACATGGAGGTACCTCCCCAGATGGGTTGTTTTGATGCACGCTAACTCTCTTATATTATATACATGCAATTACTTTAAACTTGAATACCTTCTCGTAAATATATAAAAGAAACGCTCGTTATCTCGTCAAAAAGTCTAAAAATTGTATGAAATTTTGTATTAGTACTTCGACGAGCTCGGTGTCGAAGTGGTTAGCAGTCATACTTTGACACTAAAGCTCGACGGGTTCGATTCCCATCCAGGACAATATTTGTGTGCCTAAGCATGTCTGTTTGTCTTGGTCTGGTTCTCTTAAAAAAAAATAGGGCATATCGAAGCGGCTTGTCTGAGAAAGTACTTCACAGAAAACCGCAGCTAAATAACAACTACCTGGAGGGTTGTTGAGTTCCGGTTAATGAGCGAGGAGTCGAAGCTCCTGAGAAGTTGATGTGTTAGCAGCAGAGGTGGTATCTCGAGGCATACTTAATGTATTGCAAGCGTTTATATTCTACGGCAATCGCTTTACATCAGACATTCCGTATGTTCGCATGCGTCCTGGCTTGGTATGAAAAAAATATATACGTTTTACTTTTTAAATTTATCTATGTAGGTGTATTCCCTGAAAACATGAAGTTCGTTGGCCAAGGTGTTATTTTTTTTATACTACTTCGGGAGGCATACAAGCATACGGCCCACCTGATGTAAAGCGGGTACCGTAGCCTCTTAACGCTTGCGATATATTAATTATCACTCGCGCGAAGCCTCCTCTGCTGCTTACACATCAACTCCTTGGGAGCTTACTGGTGACCTCACTCACAGGCAGGAACACAACAACCCTCTAGGGTTTGGCTGCGGTTTTCTGTGAGGTGGAGGTACTTCCCCAGACGGGCTGCTTTGATGCGCTCTACCTCTCTTAAATTCTAATTTATTACTTATGTTCTTACTTATTATCTCCGCTATTTGACTTTCTGTAGTTTGAGCACCAATGTCCACAGCAATACAAGTACAATAAATGTGAAAGGAACTCTCTCTATCTGTGGTCCCTTCATGACTAAATTCTAAATGAATCGTAATGAAATGTAATTTAGATATAGTTCGGGATTTACAGGCTATATATTATATACATAGCCTGGTTCAGCATGGCAGCGTCAACTAACAGGATACGGTGTAGTATTTTGTCAGTTGCAGTTGCGATTTGGGCTCCTCTTTCGCTTACCATCAGCCAAAGAGCCACTATGCTGAACTAATATAAAAAAAAAAACAAAAAAAATCGCAAAGTAACGCCTGAATCTATTAACAATAGTTCGGGATGTAGATCAGTGATAGTCCAGTGGATAAAGCCTATTGACCAATTGGTCACCGGTTCGAATTCTAGCATGCCCACTAAATTCGTGTTTTCGGAGTATGACCATATTTGTAATTGTCACTGCCTGTGGAGGAAAACAACGTGGGAAATTTGCAAGTCCAAGAAATTGTATTTCGAAATACATGTGACCTGATCTAAGAAAGACCTGGTTTCCCCCCTATATTGTGGAGGTCTGGCGCTCCATGTAAAACTCTATATATTCGCCAAATCCTTAAACTTAGGTAACGAACTTTGCCATTCCTAATGAATTAGGAAAAATGATAACGCTCCTTCATCTTCTCTTCTTCGATTTTCTTCTTCTTAAAGAAGAAGTTCTGAGATGTAGACAAGGACATAGGTTGTTTTCTATCGCTATAATCATTTCGCAGGCGAACCCGCGTACAGAAACTAGTACAAAATGAAATATTTACAAACATATAGATAATTCTCTAGCAAATTGAATTTCTATTTGAACAAGGCTTCAGGAGGCTCCTTACGAGGTGCTGCGGTAGAATTGTTGAACTCTTTTTTTTACTTATAAGGCATACGGCTCGCTTTACGGTTACCGTGGCCTATGGATCCTTGCAGTACCATGACAATTACTAGGGTACCAGTGCATAACTTAAAAATCCCCTCGTGTTCTTTTTGAAGAATGCCATGTTGTATTCTACAGGTAAAACCTCGTCAACTAATTTATTCCCCACTTGTTTCTTTAAGATAATATATTATGTGAATTTGAGGAGAACTTGGGCAGCCTATTTCTGTTACAATTATCTAATGTACGGTAACTCTACATATCAGGCGAGTTGTAAACTAGCAGGACACTCAATTTTTTTTTCTTATTTCTCGGACCGATTACGCAGCTCTATCGAACCCCAAAGTAAACGAAGCTTGGGTTATGGGTACTAGACAACTGATACGTAAATACATTTTTTTAGTAAATACATACTTATTATGCATAGAAAATACTCAGACCAAGACAAACAAATGTGTTCATGCACACAAGTATTTGCCCTGTGTGGAAATCGAACCCTCATTGGTGTCATAGGAGAGTCACTAACCGCCGCGCCACCGAGCTTGTCAATCGACTTCGTCAACTTTTTTGTTACATATCCTTTATGGCGAAACAAATCAAAATTTACACATTATTAAATTACAAAGTTACATTCTTCTTCGCGTTACATCGTCCGCTATCTAAGCCTGAAGATTTGGCTGATTTTTATATTAAGAGACTGCCGCTAGACCTCGACAACCCACAGGGAAAACCGGATCTTCTTAGGTTTTTTTCTTTGGACCAATTATACAGCGCCATCTAACCCCAAAGTAAGCGAAGCTTGTGCTATGGGTACTAGACAACTGATAAACATACGTAAATATATATATATATATTGTAAATACATACTTATTATACATAGAAAATACCCAGAGCAAAACAAACAGACATGTTTATGAATGTTTCACTGGCAATGCAAGCTTAGGTTAGGTCACACATTTTCCGAAATATAATTACTTGTCATGCGGATTTCCTCTCGATTTTTTCCTTCACCGCTGAGCAAGATCTTCACGAAAAAACATAAACCCGAAAGCGCAAATTTAGTGGTATATTCTGTACACCAAGATTCGAACCAGGAATTGGTCGGTTCTCTTTTTTTTATATACTACGTCGGGAGGCATACAAGCATACGGCCCACCTGATGTAAAGCGGGTACCGTAGCCTATTTAACGCTTGCGATATATTAAGTATCACTCGCGCGATGCCTCTTCTGCTGCTTACACAGCAACTCCTTGGGAGCTTACTGGTGACCTCACTCACACGCAGGAACACAACAACCCTCTAGGGAGGTGTTATTAGGCTGTGGTTTTCTGTGAAGTGGAGCAGCCACCCTGGGGAAACCAGACGGGCTGCCACCTCTCTTAAAACATCCAGACTAAGACAAACAGACATGTTCATGCACACAAATTTTTGCCTTGCGTGGGAATCGAACCCACGAGCGTTGGTGTCAAAGTCGCGTCATTCACGACTGAGCCTCCGAGCTCGTCAAAAATCGTCGTTCTCTATCCACTATATTATCACCACACTAAATTGTAAAGATTTACAGTTACATTATTAACCAGTTGAGAATGCGCAAGCTTGCATTGCCAGAGGAACACCTGGCTCGTCAATTATATAACAATTAATTTTTTTTTTAATTTGTCGGACATTTTGACCATGTTCCTTAAGAGATAGGAACGGTGTTCCTGAACATTCCTATTCTACTTTTTTATGCTGAATCCGAATCTGAAGTCAAAATTCGAATATTCGAAAAAAACGCACACACAGACAAACGCACAAACAAATATATAGATTTCATATAGGAACGGTGTTCCTGAAAATGTTATACATGTCACGAAGGCGAGCTTATCTCTAAAAGAGATCTCTTTCAGACAATCGGAACCGCACACATTGTCTGTATGTGTTCGGATAAATGTTATTCACTACATCAGGAAAAAAACAGTCACACGCCCCTATCTTTCCTTTTTCATACAACATAAAATATCATTCGCGCGATGCCTCCTCTGTTGTTAACACAGCTACACTCCTTAGGAGCTTACTGGTAACCTCAGTCACTCGTAGAAACACAACAACCCTCCAGATAGTTGTAATTTGGTCGCGGTTCTCTATGAGGCACTTCCTCAGACGGGCTGTTTTGATGCGCTCTACTTCTCTTAAAATACCAAGACTAAGACAAACATACATGTTCATGCACACAAATATTTGTCCTGTCCTGTGTGGGGATCGAACCCACGAGCATTGATGTCAAAGTAACGTTACTAATCACTGCGCCACCGAGTAAGTAGCTTACGGTAGCCTATAGATTATTACATACAAGAAGCATCGCTCGTGAATAGTCATGGCTGCTGCTAACACAAATCCTCCAGGGCTTAGTAACCTTACTTATTCGCAGAAACACAACAACCCTCTAAGAACTTGTCATTTGGCTATTGTTGTGTTCTACTTATCTATTGCTAGAGCCTTGTTCGCTTGACAACAGGCGGCACCACGTGTAGACATTGGCTTTGGCTTAAATATGATAATGAGTTACACAAATGCAATGGTCGCGTACTGTGCGGCCCCAGAGAAGCTCTCTTCCGAGAATTGTCAGGTTGTGGAATGAGCTCCCAGTCGACTTTTTCCCAAGGGACTACATCATGGGGTTCTTCAAGAAAGGCGTGAAGAAGTTTTTAAAGGGCCGGCAACGCATGAGTGACACCCCCGGTGTTGTAAATTTTCATATGCTACGGTAACTGCTTACTATCAGGCAGAGCGTACGCTTAATTGTCACCTTAGTAGTGTAAAACACATGGAGATGTATAAGAAATGACACAAAAGCTAAGAACAGGATTCGTTGCCGTGGCACGCATTTCGTATCTACGAGTACAAGGCGATGATAAAGTTTTTAAAAGCAATCCCAATGCAAGTATACAATTAATACATGTCATTATTGAAGCCAAACGTTCACCCTTCTTCGTCAGATCTCAGCGCCGTTCCAACAGTGGGAGGGACCGTATATAATGTGTTGGATACATGCATTCCACACACAACCAGTCTTCGGCGTTTGACGGAGACACACAGCAACATGAAGCTCTTGGTGAGTTACCAAAGTGCAGTGCAAGTGTTGTGTCAAAAAAGTGAAGCTCCATTTTTAGAATTTCCATTGCGTTTTTTTTTTTTGAGAACAAGTGCGATCTCGTTTACATAACTTACGCTCTGATTTTTATATGTTTTTTTATTATTTAAATTAATTATGTTAAATCAGTATTATTTTTCAATTGTCGGTTATTTTTTATATATATTAATAACATACATCGGTACTATTAAGGGCCTCTACGTATTGGGTGCATGTCCCCGCGTATGCCTATCAAATGTTCCGTGATTTTTTAGAGCAATAATAATATTTCTGTACATGCACATTTATGCAGTACTAATGAACGATTTCATAGGAACTAGATTATTGGTGCACAAACTCAAATGTCATTTTATACGATCAGTTATTTTAGTCTTGTAAAGTATTAGTATCTCTAGACTATTTGTTATGGATCGAGATCAGCCGAGTGCACTTACGTTCAAACGTCCAATTTCCGCACTCGTCGAAACAGGTTCTTAATGCAATTTTCTTTTCACTTTCAAACGAGAAAGTTACGAAAATTACTGACATCTGACGGGAAATTACCGTGTGTAGGAGGTGAACAATCATTGACATTAAGATACCTATTACAGCTAATAGACGTTAATGTTTCCTTTTCGCTATTATTCGATTTAATACGTGGTATATTCTCTATTATTATATTAGCAAATAACAGCAAATATTTGCAAAGAGAATTTTCAATAACGTTGGTTACCTACACCCTCTTAGCATACCAAAAGTTAAATTTTTTTTTTAAATTAAATTTACAATTTATGACTACTACTTAAGCACTTTTTAACGTGTTTAGTTTTAGTTTGCACTATTAATCCTGTGGGAATATGTAAAAGTTCTGCCCAAGGGCTTTCTTTGTATTGTCATGCTTCTATGCATTATATTATTTTATCTCGTAAGTTGCAGAATGAAGTAAGAGATAAATTTGAAGTAAGTCAGCCAATTTTGACTAAGAAAAGATTTGTATTTTCTCTTATTATGATTCACAATATGTGACAGTCATATTTAGTAATATTGTCCCTTTTATAAATATTAAAAATAAAGTATATATATTTTGAACCTAATAGCTTCTTGAACATAGGACTCAAAATGGAATACATATAAATAGTATGCTCTTGATTCTGCATAATAAATGATATACTAATAAGTAATAGTACATGTTGTATGTACAAGTAATATTACACACGAGTAGATATAACGCATACGCGTAACGCGTTATGTAAGTGCTATTATGGCACATCGCTTAACATCGCGCTTAATTAGCTATCATAATGGCTCTTTTCCAGGTCCGAACAGTTACCATATTCTTATTAACTAACAGATATAGAACACTGGTACATAATCTGGATAAATCATGGAACAAAGTCTGCCAATTTATCATTATATTTAATAGGGGTGCAAATATTTATGAGAAATATGTACACTAGCAAAAAATTAAATAACAATATAGATATTTACTACAATGATAGTTAATATACACACGGTATATTTATTTCTTACTTAAGAGTGGACATCACGCAGACGAGGGCCCGAGATAATTCTCTCTAGTAATAAAATAACAAAATGACAATGTAAATAACAAATTAAGTTTCATACAAGTTATCATTTGAGTTTCAGGATCTGATCAGATTTTCAAAATTCAGTTGTATACCAGCAACTTGTGGTCGCATCACACATACGTACAGTGTAACTGATTGAATTGCATTTTTTTCTATAAAACATAACAGTACGTTTCGATTACGATTGGTAAACAAAAATAGACATTTACATACCGATTCTGTAATTTATATTATTGAATATTGCTGGTATCCTCGATACGTAGTACCAATGCATAGAGGACGTGTCTAAATTTTCTGTAAATTATTAAAAAAAAAAAAAATTATGGTCTGCGATCAACGCACAAAATATTTACGGCATAATTTTCATAAAGATATTTGCATAAAGCAAGTCACGTAGAACTCTTGCAATTTTTGTGCAGTAGGTATATTATATTAAATTCACTGTTGCTTTTAGTTTACCAGTCAGAAAGAAATCTAAAGGAAATGATAGACTAAACCCTCAATTTCGTAGTCATGAGTAGTAATTTGTCATCGCGACTACCAATTTTTTTGTTCACATTTCATGAGAATTTTCCGTGCGTTTTGCATAAAAGTCACTTTAATCCTTTTACTCAGTAGCAAATAAAGATTTTACTAATAACAAAAGCAGTGAGTTTTGTTATTAGTACAATCTTTATTTGCTTTATATGTTCTATTTTACTGGGCATGATTTCAATCTTTGTTGTTTTTTACGGTTTTAATTAATTGTAGAATGATTTAAGGTTATGCATCTGGGTCAGTTGTGTGAGCGTAGGAGGCATTAAGACGTTTGGAACGCTAAACGTAACTCGGAACGTATAAATATTGTTTATAACCAAGAAAGTTTTCTAAAAATAGGTAACGTTTTGAATTTCATGTTTATGTATGTAATGTCTCATCCGAACTGTCAATATACATACGGGTGTGTGTTGACTTAAACACAAAACACAGTTCTATGATATTTATGAATCTCACATTTAACAAATATCAGCGTTATTAAACAGTTTCAAAAGTTAAATGTTAAAACTATTAGTCATCGATGTTATTGAATAGCAACAAGATTAATATTATGATAAGCAATGAAAGTTTTGCTCTGCTTCCTATGTCGTGTAGATCGTATCAAGTAATGGACAGTATTACGCAAGATATCGCGTATTGCTGTTCCAATAAAATAACAGTTACGAAATACTTCAATCGTAAAAGCTACTCACATCGTGATCTAGTTAGCATTAGCGGATTAATGTTGAGAAAGTCGGAACTGCCACTCAAAATTATTTAAGTTTAATGACAAACTAAGAAGTGGCAATTATAGAATTTACGTAACTGATATTGCCGCGGGAGAGACAACTCTTTCATTACTACAAACAATAGATCGTGGGGAAACATCTTGTAGTTCGTTAATCGCTTCCCAAGTTCTGCGTTAGAAAGTATGTGCACTCTATATTCCAGTCTCGATTTAGTCTAGTAAATTGAACCCATTACTATGTAAAGCGTGAAACTTTTAGTTTCTTTTGAGGAGTTATATTGAAAGTATGTTTTGTTAACAGGTTGTTTTGGTGGCATCACTGGCCGTGGTGGCCTTTGCCAGCGAGGAGAAAGGCGCATCGAAACAAGCGGCGGCTGAAGACAATAAAAAGGACAAACGGGGAATCTACGACTTTGGTTCATATGGCGGTGGAGGTGGAGGCGGCGACGAAGGACATAGTTTTGGCGGTTCCGAGGGATACAGCTACGGTGGTGATGGCGGCCATGACTTCGGCGGCTCCGAAGGTATAAGCTTCGGTGGCCACAGTGGTGGTGGCAGCGAGTTCGGTGGATATTCTGGCGGAGATTGGAAACCCGTCAGCAGCGGTCACGATGACCACCACGAACACGTTAAACACGTTGAAGTCATCAAGAAGGTCCCAGTGCCATACACCGTTGAGAAGCACGTACCCTACACCGTAGAGAAGAAAGTACCTTATGAGGTTAAAGTGCCCGTACCCCAGCCCTACACTGTTGAGAAGAAGGTCCCCGTCACTGTCAAGGAATACGTTAAATACCCGGTCTACGTGCCTGAGCCTTACACTGTAGAGAAGAAAATTCCCTACGAAGTTAAGGTTCCAGTTGACAAGCCATACGAGGTTAAAGTGAAAGTACCCACCCCTTACACTGTTGAGAAGAAAGTACCCTATGAAGTCAAGGTACCCGTGCCTCAACCTTACACTGTTGAAAAGAAAATCCCCTATCCAGTAAAATACGAGGTTAAGGTACCTCAGCCTTACGAAGTCGTCAAGAAGATACCCTATGAAGTGAAAGTGCCAGTCGATAAGCCTTACAATGTGTACGTGCCCAAACCTTATCCTGTGCATGTGGAGAAGCCTTATCCCGTGACGGTGCACAAGCATGTGCCCTACGAAGTCAAGGTTCCTGTCGACAGGCCCTACAAAGTTGAGGTAGAAAAGCCCTACCCAGTCCCAGTTAAGGTACCAGTGCCAAAGCCTTACGATGTCTACAAGAAGGTCCCTTACACCGTTGAGAAGAAAGTGCCTTATGAAGTGAAAGTGCCTATTGACAAGCCTTACCCAGTCTACAAGGAGGTCCCCGTACCTCTCGTGAAAGAGGTGCCTTACCCCGTCAAGGTGCATGTACCTTTCCTCATTAAGAAAGAAGAGGAACACAGCCATCATGGATACCATGGGTGGCATTAAGCCGAATCTAGTTCCTTAGCTCTCACACCAGTACCTAAATAGGCTAAGTAAAAAAAGTTGTGATTTGTTAGTATTTGTAGTTTATATTTTGTCAGTTTCGGTGCTGTTCGCTCACGTTTGTAAGGTTGTGATAAGTTACTGGGTGGTACCAATGCCTGACCTATGAGTTCCGAGGTGGATTCCTACGTGGGTTCAATTGTTGTCCGCATAGCATTGAATAACGATGCGCGGTCGGTCTGTCCATTTGTAGATATTACTGATCTGTTATTACTTGTTTAGCTTTTTATGTGCTTGTTTTTATATGTATTAAACTTGTCGAAGTACAAACAGTACTTTGAGTTGAGGCTGATTAATAAAAATGGTTAAATATTGAATACGTTTTTTATTTCAAATTGTTTTAAATGTTTTACAAAAAGTAAGGCAAAAAGAAAGCGTAGACAACATCTGCTTTATTTCAATTACGTAAAAAACAAACTGATAGCAATTATACGCGGTAGATGATGATAATGCTTTGCACTCACTTTCACAAAGTCAAAATGGGAGCAAAACAAATAAAAGATAGTAATATAAATTATGCACATACATTAAACGTTAGAATTAAAAGTTGAAGCAGCGGAGCGAAAGCTAGAAGTTTAAGAAACTGCATAAGTAAATGAAGTAAGAGAACGTAATAAAAGTATTACGTTTATGAATAAAGCAGCAAATTATTTTAAGCATAAACAGATTTAGTTTTTATAAGTTATGTATAAGTAACATCTATTAAGATTATAAAAATAATCGAGTTAGAAAACTTTTAGGTCATACCCATTTTTTTTTAATTGTCCAGGAAGCGCGATTGCTCTTAAGAAAACAAAGACCTATTAGCAAGAACACAAACAAGACAAAGAAATTAGGGTTAACATGACGACAAACTGGAAATCTGAATGAACAAAGAACAATAGCCAAGGATAAATGCAATAATAAAACTGAACAATAAAAATAACACCGACCTAATTACGTTCACATTGAAATTTCACAGCAGGAGCTATAAAATTTTGATCCAATATTGTAATGGGGGATTGTGCAATAGCGTCGCGTTTACGCAATCCTGATTGCTCATTTAAATCGCGCGGTAATCGGTGCATTACATGATCTGATATGATGGTATTTTCTACGCTGATGCTTCTCTCGCAATAGTTTAATTTGAGCAGGATAGAGGTTCATTAAGGCGACACCTCGATCGTGAAGCTTTAAAATGGCTCCGCCCAATCACCCCGCGCCCCTCAAATGACACTCGACGCTCGATTTGTAAAATTTGAAATTAGCGCCTAATAGGTAACCTGGGGTCAACGTATAGTCAATGCAAACGAACAGAAAAGCTACAGAGTCGCGTCACACTTAAATAAAATTTATAATATCAATATTTAATAAAAATTATTGATTTAATTATTATTTAGCTTTATACATACTGAACCAAACATATTTATTTAAGCTAGACGGAAAACAATAGTAATAATAGTAATAAAAAACTACAGAAACGTATTCACTTTTAAAAGTTTATTGAAAGAGAAATCAATGACATCGTTTTATGTTTATATCTCTATAAGTTAACATGCCTTGGTATCTATGTTGTTCTTACTTAGGTCTCGTCCAGTGGCGCCCTCATTGAATAAAAAAACATTTTATAGCATAGAAGATAAACATTATGAAATCTTATGTTGCATTTATTACGAAGATAGTAAAGTATTTTTACGTCATTAAACCAACACTCAAAATATTCCACTATCGTTGTTATAAGCAAAAGTGCTAAAAGAGGCCGTTTTTTGGCAATTATGCCTATAACAACGAAAGCAAAACATTTCAATTGTTGGTTTAATGACGTAAAAGTACGTTATTGTATTTGTAACACACGCAACACATGACTTTATAATGTTTATCTTCCACGCTAAGATACGATATTTTATTCCTTGAGGCGCCACTGGACGGCATGTATCCCCCTTAAGAAGAATGAAACACCAGCTACATAATACAACATTGTTTATCGAGAGGCTAAAGCGGGCCATTTGTTGATTCGGACACATATGTTTAGTTAGCAGATACACCATCTAAACTGCAAACACTGGTCACAGCGATGAAAGACGACTGTATGGAGAAAGGCTTACTACTGAATGCGAAGAAAACAAAGATAATGGTATTTGAAAGAGAAGAATCCAGAACTAATGTAAGGATTACGATTGATGATGAAGTGTTGGAACAAGTGGATGAGTTTGTATATCTTGGATGCGCTTTCAGCAGGGATGGAAGGTACACCGCAGATGTGGAAAGACGAGTGAGTGCTGGGAATAGTGTGAATGGAGCGTTGGGAAAACTTCTTGGCAGTAAAATCCTGAGCCAGAAGGCACAACTCGCTATACACAATGCAGTGTTGGTCCCAACGCTAACTTATGGAAGCGAGAGTTGGGTATGGCAGAAAGAGCATGAAAGTAGAATAAACGCGGTTGAAATGCGAGCGCTGCGCAAAATTTGTGGCGTAAGGCTTGTAGACCGTATTCGTAATGATGATGTTAGAAATAGAGTTGGTCTGAAAGAGAGCGTCGGTGTTAAAATAAGAAGAGGCATGCTCCGATGGTTCGGGCATGTAGAAAGAATGCAAGATGAAAGAATGACGAAGCAGATATACAATGCAAAAGTGGAAGGATGTAGGAGCCGGGGAAGGCCAAGACTTACCTACCATGACCAAATTGGTCATGTTCTATCAGAAGGTGATGTCAGGAGCCCTAGAAACCGGCGTGCGTGCATGAGAAGAGCAACGAATGTTAAAGAAGCGAGTGAGATATGTAAGGATCGAGTCACGTGGCGCTCGGCTCTCTCTGCCTACCCCGCAAGGGATTTGGCTTGAAGTTATAGATGTTCGAGTGTCATAATGGCTGATAGCGCCGAGTAAACACAGGATTTTTTTATTTCGAATAAATAAGAGAAATAAAATTATCAGATTGAATTAGATTGAAATTGAAATAGAAAATTGGATTTTTTTTGCAACTCCCTCCTGGTGAAGATTCACAAGTTATTTTACACAGTTAGGTATAGCTCTGGTAGGGATCCTAGCTTTTTCCCTAAATATAATACACTCTCGAATGACTAGGTATGCGCTTTCACTAACAGTCAATTTAACTTCGCGAATTTTATAAAAAAGTACAGGAAGAACTTGACGGTTAGACGGTAATTTTGCGCCTATTATTTGATAATTTACGTCTCCAACTAAGAAAATACTTGATTTATTGCTTCTCAATTCCACTGCCATCTTATAAAAGTTAAAACATTACGTATTAATCACGAGAATAACTGACATTCAAAATTAATAGACGGTTAGGTAATTATGACGAAGTTAACGATGCTCTCTCTAAAGTTATTCATTGGTTTAGTGTTAATAATCTGCTTTTAAATGATAAAAAGACTAAAGTAATTAAGTTCTCAACACCTAATGTAAGGCAGGTGGCTACCAATGTACATGTTAATGGAACTAATTTAGCCTCTGTGGAGACAACTGTGTTCTTGGATATAACAATTGACTCCAGACTACAAAGGGGCCCACAAATTGAAAAATTATCAGGAAAACTAAGTTCTGCAGCTTATGCAGTGAAAACTATTAGACGGCTCACTGATATTGATACGGCTAGAATAGTTTATTTCAGCTACTTTCATAGTATTATGTCATATGGAATTCTTCTTTGGGGTAACTCCGCGGATATTAACACCATCTTTTTATTGCAAAAGAGAGCCATAAGAGCTATCTACAAACTTGGTCCCCGGGAGAGCCTTAGAGAAAAATTGAAAGAAATAAATATTTTAACAGTCGCATCGCAATATATCTATGAAAATCTTTTGTATGTCCATAAAAACATAGACTCATTTTGTAAAAAGAGTGATACTCATAGCATAAATACTAGATATAAGCATAATCTTGTGTTATATGCAAGCCGTCTCCACAAAACAAGTAATTATTTTATGGGGCAATGTATACGGTTCTATAACAAACTTCCCAGCAATATAAGAGATTTGTCAATAAACAAATTTAAAACTACTATTAAAGCCAAATTGTGTAGCAGGGCATATTATAAAGTATCTGACTATATTAATGATAAAAATGCCTGGGAGTGAGTCGATTTATAATGTAATTAACAAAATATGTAAATTTGTTTGGATACCAAAAGAGGGATGCCTGAGTTTTTTGGCAGTATTTTTATCAGTGCTCACCTAGTCATAAACTGCACGGTAGGGAAAAAAAATGTGACGATTCCAAACAAATGTAGCCATTTTTACGGAATAAAAAGATTTTGACTTTGAATTTGAACAAATGAATACCGCGAGTACGTGCGGCACTGCCGCGCAACTTGTATGAACATGTTTACAACACAAATAAGTTAAAAATTAATTTCCGAGTGTTTTAAAAGCAAATGAACAAAACTAAGACATATGCGTTAGAAAATAAAAACTTTGAAAAATAAGGGACACCCTAATATACATATATACAAATAGATTTTATAATCTATTCATATTTAAAAAAAAATGTGACAAATGATTTTCTTGCTGTTTCATAACTTTAACTTCAGTATAATGACATTTATTGTATTTTACTTATGTATACTCTGTGTTTTGTATTGTTGTACGTTTCCTTGTTATTTATTAAACTCTCAAGAAGAAAGAACCAGGACCATCTCTGATGTTGCAAAATAAATCTAATCCGTACAATAGTTCAATACTAACCACAATGTATAGAATAGATGATTTTTTTGTGTTTTCAGTGTTGGTTCATAGTAAATATTATTTGTTTTCACGAGTACCATGGGTATAAGTATACTATCTATCTATATCTTCACGCTAAATCCCTCGTGAGCGCCACATGACTCGGTACTTACACACCTCGCTCGCTTCTTTAACATGAAACATACCGAGTTTTTTTAAAAACTATCAAAATATACTATTTTACTAGTAATTATTTTAATACAAAAAAAAAAAAAAAAACCTCCACTGGTTTTCTATATTCTGATTGGATAAATTTCCAACGTAAACTAACCTTCACCTACGTACAATGTCTAAGTCGGAGTTCGGTGAGCTTATAATGGTTACTATGAGTTTGTCGTCCCGTATGACACTTACGTTAAAGTAGCATATAAATCGAGTAGTGATTCTTCTAGTGGAATATGTTTATTTAGTAAGTTTCTCCTAAAAAACAAAACAGCAAAAATATTCTATTTTATAAGTTTTTATTTTAATACAAAGAAATAAAGAGTCTCCACTGGTTGCTATGTGCTGAGAACGCGAACCTTATTGGTATAAATTTCCAACGTAACCTGACCTCCACCGACGTACAACTTCTAAGTCGGAGTTCGGTCAGATTATAATGGACATAATAGGAGTTTGACGTCCTATATAGGTACGCGGTCAGCCTGTGGATAATGTATACCAATTATCAAATGTTACTGTTTATTCCTGCAAAAAATAACTCTTATTTAATTAATGCAGTTTTATATAGAGTTATTAAGTAAGCAAAATTAAAAAAAAGTTTGAAGAGGAATTAAATAGTTTGGGCCAACCATACCTAGGAACTGTTCTAAAAACTAGAAATATGTCTACACAATGTTATTATAATATGTTTAATGAATATAATAATTAAAAAAAATAAATACCTTGTCTTGTTCGCCTCCCCCATTCTACGAACATTTTCTTTGTATTTTTATTCTATATATTTTCTTTTTAGTGTTCCCCATTATTACAACAGTATAATAAATATATATAAACCTATAATATTATTTACTACTTATATCTAATAATAATACACTTACGCTAAATACTATAATATTGAATATTTACAACTATTAATTATAAAAACTTCGGTGTCGCGATGTAAATGGAGCGAGCTCGAGCAGACAGTGGACATAGGTCTTACCTCGAAGCGGGCTGCAGCCGGACTGGCTGGATGTAGTTAGTCAACGCGTTTATAATCCTCATTACCGCACAATAAGGTCGAAAACACGTAGCACCCAAGACGAATGTGATCGCTTAGAAATTGTCAGAAACTTAAAATATTTTAAAAAAATTTCATGTTTCACTTATCAAAATATGCAGCAAGCATATTATAAACATAGATATTACTAATAGATTTAAGTAATTTTGAAGCGTATAAACAGAACAACTTCGTTGTAATTTCAAAAATAATGAATTTCAGGAGGTGTTTTCGAAAGTAATTATTATCGAATCAATTTTACACAATCGCGTATTTGAGCAAGCAAATTCAAGATAAAGAAATGAAGTTATTTATATTAAAATCTTAGATCCGTCAGTTTAGTCATTAGCCTATACTATTCGATGAAAGTTGGTCTAATTTTTCGATGTGTCGCCTTAAAGCCTTCTAAATTCTAATTCTTTATGGTGCCGTGATATACATAGAGATTATTTTAATTTATATATAGAAATTTATTAGAGTATGCGTTGTGTTCATGATTAGTATTTTTTGTACAACGTCTGAAGGGAAACAAGCGTATGGCCCACCTAATTCGAAGTATACTTATACACTTTCCTGTTTTTTTTGTTATTGATTAACACTAAAGATATTCGATAGCTATGAAACGAAAAATATATAAGCAGAGGAGAAAATGATACGCAACTAGCCTATGAAAGCTTTTCTGTACCGTAGCAACACATTAAGTATGACTCGCGCTATGCCACCTCTGCTGCATAGTAATTTACATATTTTCATGTAATTTCGGGAGGCATAAAAGCGTACGGCCGACATGATGTAAAGTGGTTACCGTACTTCATGAACATTGCGGCGCAGTTAGTTTGCACTTTGCCACTCATGCACCTTTCTCAGCAGCTTATTTGCATATAATTGCAGTTACAAAAGAAGTAAAAAAAAATAGACAGTATTAGGTATAGTCTGGATGCTGGCACTGTGAATGAGTCTGTGACTGACTCGACAGTGCCAGCGTACCATGATGACATTAGCAGGGATGAGATTGAATGATCGATACGAAGTTTGAAAAATGGAAAGTCAGCGGGAATGATATGGTTACAGCTGAGATGGTTAAACTAGGTGGTACATACGTTAGGGACGCTTTCTGGTTTTTGAGCAAATTATGCTGTAGAACCGGACGGGTTCCGACCGATGGGAGACACGCAGATATCGTGCCCTTGTATAAAGGCAAGGATGCACGTATGGACTGTGCCAAATCATTGAATGTAGAAAGAGGGTGAAATCCGCTGGAATGCTTTGGGAAGCACAGGGTGGATTTCGAAGCGGCAGAGGATGTACGGGTCAAATTGTATCAATGTAACATCATGGAGAAGCATGGCTATGGCCCAGAATGTTTTCTGCGATTTTGTGGACCTTGAAAAAGCATTTGATAGGGTCGTGCAAAAATCTCTGGAAGAATTGCCCAGATATGAGGTTGACGTTGACCTGCTCCGTGCTGTGCAATCCGCCTATGAGGATTGTATAGCATGTGTGCGGGTGGACGGCAGCTTGTCGCCCTGGTTTGATACCTTAGTAACATTGGTGTCAGACAGGGATGCGTGCTGTCGGTTCGGCTGTTCATCCTGTATCTGGACAGTTGTCTTCAGAGAATAAGAAATATGAATGTGACTCAGTGGTCAACTGGCTGCTTTATACCGAAGACGCGGTATTAATTGCAGAATCACTATCCGAAATGGATACACTATTCTAACAATGAAAGATGATTGTATGAAGAAAGGCTTAGAATTGAATGCGAAGAAAACCAAGATAATGACCAAATTGGTCGTGTTTTATCAGAAGGTGATGTCAGGAGTCCTAGAAACCGGCGAGCGTGCATGAAAAGAGCTATGAATGTTAAGGAAGTGAGTAAGGACCGCTTGTTATGGCGCTCGGTTCTCTCTGCCTACATACATACAGTATTATAAAGTATTATAAAAGAGGGCAAGATAAGTGAATTCAGGTCAAACTATATAGACTGTATAGAGCATTAAGAGATACCTCTCTTCGCATCGAAGCAGCCCATCTGGGGAAGTATCTCCACCTCACAGAAAACCGCTTTCGAAAAGCAACTCCCTGGAGGGTTATTGTCTCCCTACGTGTGAGCTATGTTAGCAGTAAAGGTGATATCTCCCGGGTGATACTTAATGTGTTGCAAGCGTTCATAGGCTACGCTAAACGCTTCACATTAAGTAGGCCTCCCGTCGTTGTACAAACAATAAGGTCCGAGTCATCTCTACCTAACACACAAGCGACTTGGCGTGAAGATATACATAGATAAATAGTACTTCCTTCTCTAACTAACGACAGCGAGAGTTACTCGACGAGAACTTTAACTTGGCGTCTTTTTTTGCACAACGTCGGAAGGCATGCAAGCATACGGCCAATCTGATGCAAAGCGGTTGCCGTAGCCTATGAACGCTTGTAATATATTAATACACTCGCGCGATGCCTTCTCTGCTGCGAACACAGCATCTACTCCTTAGGAGCTTATTGTTGACCTCGTTCACACACAGGAACACAACAACCATCTTGCAAGTTGTTATTTGACTGTGGTTTTCTGTGAGGTGGAGATACTTCCCCAGATGGGCTTCTTTGATGTGCTCTACCTCTCATAAAACCAAAAAAGCTCAACTCCTGCATCACTGTTGATGTGGCATTGGCATTATGTTTACTGGAGTACAGTTGTACTCCAGGAAAGAAGAAAAAGCAGGAAAACCCCGTAAACGCTGTATTTGATCGACATACCTAATTGATAATCACATAATATACACGTTTTATTGCTCTCATACCTGCTATTTATAAGTAAAGAAGAATGAAAATTAGTACTCAGAATATGTGGCAATCTGGTTACAAAACTAGTTTCTCCTTGGAAATATTTGTTGAAGTTTTCCGCGTGCCATGGATGTATCAGGTTTGAGTGACGGCTCTATTTGGTCCCGGCTTGTTTTGCTGTCAATATGATTAGAGCAAGTTTCTTATACTCCAATAAACTCCATATAAAATACCATGTTTAATAAACCAAATACCCAATGATCTAAAAATTATAATTAATGAAAAAAACATTAAATATAAACTTAACCAGTTGAGAACGAGCTTGCATTGCCTGGCTCGTCAATTATATAACAAATAAATTTTTATTTCAATTTGTCAGCCATTTTGACTATGTTCCTTAAGAGATAGGAACGGTGTTACTGAATATTCCTATTCTACTTTTTATCCGAATCTGAATCCCATTCTCTTAGATCATTATTACGCCGAAATATGCGTGTACGTGACGTCGGCGTATAAAGATACGATATCGTCTACGATAGCCTATCTGAGAGACATCTAGTTAATTGATGAGTTAAAATAGCTAACGTCTGTCTGTAATTAGTATATAAGCCTGTTACTTTTCAATTAAAAGTGTAATTTGTTCACGGAAAGGTCTACGTTAATGAACCACTTCTACGTGACGTAACAATTATCATTGCAAGAGCAGTGGTGGCCCAGCAGATAAAGAATCGGCCCATTCGCCAACTGGTCCCCAGATCAAATCTTAGCACGTACCATTAAAATTTCATTCATCATCATCAGTATCATCGTCCAATCCTTAGACTTAGGTAGCGGATCCCGCCAGGAATGGCTCAAGAAACGGAATAACCCTAAAAAGAAAAAAGTGTTAGATTTCATAATAATAAACAGACAGATATATGACTCGGAACTGAATCTATATAGCTACACATATCTTGATGTCAAGTCACATGGGGACAGGGAGAGCCGAGCGTCATATAATTCTGTTTACACTATTCGCAGCACTCTCGCAGATTTCTAGGGCTCCTGACATCACCTTCTGATAAAACGCTACCAATTTGGTCGTGATAGTATGAATGTTGGTCTTCCACGGCTTCTAAGTCTTCCACTTTCTTTCCTTTTTGCTTCAAATAATAGTTTTTTAAATCATTATAATGCCACAAAAGGTCTAGTGTTCTCAGAATCAAATTATGGAGGCAATCTCAATAATAAATCAAATTTGAAGTCTATGTCTACTTTAACAAATTAGTAAGCTAACTTAGTTTCTAAATTGATATCAGATGTAATTTGTACATCGCATTGTAAATGGAAAAAGAATATTTTTGTACTATCGAGTGATAAACAAACGACAGCCCACGTTAAGCAGCAAGATGCATTATGTGCAGGTGAGTTTATCTTTGATTTTGAGAGTGAACCATTTATACCTCACAAAGCACTAGGTGCTGTCCACGGCTACACCTGTGTCGAGTTACCTAGTTTCCTAATTAACATTTAACGATTCTGGGTTAAAAAGTAGCTTTAATGTAGTTCCAGATGTAAGCTATCAACGTTAGGCATTTTTTTTGACTGGCATGGATTCCATATCTATAGTCAAATTCAACTGCAAATTCATGTACAGACAGATTTGCAACGATTTTGTTATATGTATAGAGTAGCTGTTTCTAGTAGTGTAGTGTTTCTATTTACATGGTAATCCTAAACAAAAATAGGTTAAATATAATGTAATAGAAAAGTAGACTAGGTTAATTTTTATTGCATTAATTTAAAGGACCACTTCTTATATATGTCGCATCCGGTCCTGAGTATGGATGTTTAAAACGAAACGAAAGCGCGCTTTGGCAGAATCAAGGGGTCGACACTGGGGGAAAGGGAGAGATAGTGCAAACGGCGGCAAGTGACGACGTCTTGGGACTGTCCTCTCGTTTCGTATTTTCCTGAACATTGATTACAAGTGTTGATTTAAAATTATAGTGTGATACGAATTGCATTGTATTTCTCATTGCACAACATGGTGGGTACCATACGCCCGCACAATATAGGATAAACCGAAAACACATAGGAATATGACATATATATTTTTTATACTAAGTCGGGAGGCATCCAAGAATACGGTCCTGATGTAAAGCGGGTACCGTAGCCTATTAACGCCTGCGATATATTAAGTATCACTCGCGCGATGCCTCCCCTGCTGCTTACACAGCAACTCCTTGGGAGCTTACTGGTAACCTCACTCACACGCAGGAACACAAAAATCCTCTAGGGATTTGTTATTTGACTCAGGTTTTATGTGAGGTAGAGCTAGTTCCCCAGACGGGCTGCTTTGATGCGCCCTACCTCTCTTAAAACATCGAGACTAAGACAAACATACATGTTCATGCACACAAATGTTTGCCTTGTGCGCGAATCGAACCCACGAGCGTTGGTGTCAAAGGCGCGTCATTCAAGACTGAGCCACCGAGCTCGACAAAAAATACTAAAAAAATACTAGTGCTGCCCGCATCTTCGTACGGTATCCAGTGGGCGAAGTCTTTTCTTACTTTCTTTGTTTTTGCTCGGCTTCCAAGGGTTATATCGTAATATTGAATAGCATATAAACCTTCCTTGAGAATTAGCCTATCAAATGCAAAAAAAATCGACTAGACTAGACTAGTGCGTTCAAACAAACTCTTTGACTATTCTTACGCTTTATATATATATAATAATTTATAAATATTTCGTGTATCTCCGTAAACGGTGCTAAGGATTTATGTATGTATGTATGTATATCTTCACGCCAAGTCCCTTGCGGGGTAGGCAGAGAGAACCGAGCGCCATAAGACGCGGTCCTTGCATACTTCACTCGCTTCTGTGACATTCATAGCTCTTTTCATGCACGCTCGCCGGTTCCTGGGGCTTCTGACGTCACCTTCTGATAAAACACGACCAATTTGGTCATGGTAGGTTAGTCTCGGCCTTCCTCGGCTCCTACATCCTTCCACTTTTGCATTGTATATCTGTTTCGTCATTCTTTCGTCCCGCATTCTTTCTACATGTCCGAACCAACGGAGCATGCCCTTTCTTATCTTAACACCGACACTCTCTTTTAGACCAACTCTTTCTCTCACGTCTTCATTACGAACGCGGTCAGCAAGCGTTATGCCACAAATTTTTCGCAATGCTCGCATCTCGACCGCATTTATTCTACTTTCATGCTCTCTCTCTGCCATACCCAGCTCTCACTTCCATAAGTTAGCGTTGGTATTAGCACCGCGTTGTGTACAGCGAGCTGTGCCTTCTGGCTTAGATTTCGGCAGCCTAGAAGTTTACCCAACGCTCCATTCACCCTATTCCCGGCACTCACTCGTCTCTCCACATCAGCGGTGTACCTTCCATTGCTGCTAAAAGCACTTCCAAGATATACAATCCCATTCACTTGCTCCAACACTACATCATCAACCATAATCCTAGTGTTCGTTCTGGTTGTCTCTCTTTCAAATACCATTATCTTGGTTTTCTTCGCATTCAATTGTAAGCCTTTCTTCATACAATCATCTTTCATTGTTGTAACTAGTGTTTGCAGTTCGGATGGTGATTCTGCTATTAATGCCGCATCGTCTGCATAAAGCAGGCAGTTGACCACTGAGTCACCCATTCGCATTCCCACATTCATATTTCTTATTCTCTGAAGACAACTGTCCAGATACAGGATGAACAGCCGAGCCGACAGCACGCATCCCTGTCTGACACCAATGTTGACATCAAACCAGGGCGACAAGCTGCCGTCCACCCGCACACATGCTGTACAATCCTCATAAGTGAATTGCACAGCACGGAGTAGGTCACCGTCAACCCCATATCCGGGCAAAATGTTCCAGAGATTCTTTCGCACGACTCTATCAAATGCTTTCTCAAAGTCCACAAAACCGCAGAAAACCTTCTGGTCCAAAGCCAGATGCTTCTCTACGATGTTGCGGAGTGAAAAAACTTGATCCGTACATCCTCTGCCGCTTCGAAATCCACCCTGTGCTTCCCAAAGCATTCCATCGGATTTCACCCTCATTCTCCTTTCAATGATTTTTCCATACACTTTAGCTGCTAAGCTGATCAAACTGATGGCCCTATAGTTGGCGCAGTCCATACGTGAGCCCTTGCCTTTATACAAGGGCACGATGACTGCGCGTCTCCAATCGCTCGGAACCCTTCCGGTTCTCCAGCATAATTTATATGCAGCTAAGGATTTAGATTAAATTTTATATTTAGATAAGGTATTGCTTTATAAGTTTGTCTATGTAGATGTCTTTACTAAAACATGCCGGTTACGCTGACCTATACAGCAGTAAGCTATGCCAACTCAGCGGTTACCTATTATTGAAAGAATTTTCATAATACGAATATAACGTATAGCCCCGTAGTTCAAAACTTACAAACTTTATCTCTTTATAATATGAATATCGATGACGAAACAACGGATATCCTTCAGCTTAGCTTGTGTAACTCGATAAAACGTACATGCCAATTTTAATTAACTCAAGGTAGTGAATATAGTATTTCTCTTAATACTAGTTCATTGACATAGAAAGATTTCAATATTCATTTACTACCACTATTGCATTTTGTAATTGAATTGGACTGCATTAAGGGGATTGTAATTGAATCACCTTACTCAAAAATACCGTTGTTTTACACAAGAATTTATGAGGTTTCTTTTTTTTTATACAACGTCGGGAGACACACAAGCATACAGTCTACCTGATGTAAAGCAGTTACCGTAGCCTATTAATGCTTGTAATATATTAAGTATCACACGCACGATGCACGATCCTCTGCTGCTTACACAGGAAATGCTTAGGAGTTTACTGGTGTTAGTCACTCACACACAGGAACACAATAACCCTCTAGGGAGTTGTTATTTGGCTGCGGTTTTATGTGAGGTGGAGGTACTTCCCCAGACGGGCTGCTTTGATGCGCCCTACCTCACTTAAAACTCACTACCTCACTTTCTTTCGTGCATTTGACATATAAAATATATATGTTTCACAGTAGTTAAATGTAACCTAAAGGTATTTCGTGGTTTCTATTATACATTTAGGTTTGATCGAGTTAATCATAAGGTGGTTTTAGTAAACCAGTTTAGAATGGCAGAGATACCGCTGTATATCTTGTGAACGTTTTCACTCTGTATGTGTTTTGTAAATATCAGCCAGATGTTATCGGCAAAAAGCACTGTTTACTATATTTTGATCATTTGTGTACATGTATGTATGTATATCTTCAAGTCCCTTGCGCGGCAGGCAGAGAGAACCTTACATACTTCACTCGCTTCTGTGACATTCACAGCTCTTTTCAAGCACGCTCACCGGTTCCTGGGGCTCCTGACATCACCTTCTAATAAAACATGACCAATTTGATCATGGTAGGTTAGTCTCGGTCTTCCTCGGCTCCTACATCCTTCCACTTTTGCATTGTATATCTGTTTCGTCATTGTTTCGTCCCGCATTCTTTCTACATGTTGTTTTATTTGTGTATATTGAAAACAAAAATGGACTCGGAATAAAAAATAAAAAAACTACCTAACTCCTATCATTTTTAATGATTTTAACTAGTCCCGTTGTCGAGTGGTTAGCAATGGCTACTTTAAAACCAAAGCACGTGGATTCGAGACCAATAGAATAGTGTATTTGTGTACATGTCAGTTTGTATATAAGTATTTATGATGAGCTCGGTGGCGCAGTGGTGAAACGCGCTGTTACGCTACTTTGACACCAACGCTCGTGGGTTCGATTCCCACACAATACAAACATTTGTGTGCATGAACATGTCTGTTTGTCTTGGTCTGGGTATTTTCTATGTATAATAAGTATGTATTTACAAAAAAAAATGTATTTACGTATGTTTATCAGTTGTCTAGTACCCATAACACAAGCTTCGCTTACTTTGGGGCTAGATGGCGCTGTGTAATTTGTCCGACAATATTTATACTTTATTGTATCCGTATGTATCTGATTATGGAAACGAATAAATTATTAACAAAAAATGTGGTATGTATATCTCTACACCAGGTCCCTTGCGGGATTTTCGAGTGAAACTTTTTCACATGATACTTATGAGGTTTTTCTTTTAAAAAATGTGCAACATTTGATTTTCGAATTCCAATTGATGTTTTTTAACCAGCTTTAACGCGAAAGATGGATACTTCGAAAATCCGAGTAATTTTTTAATACGAATTCCGTCGCGGAACTACCATAGCAGAAACGGCTCGCAATATCAATGCTGCGTTTGGAGAGGAGACCGCTAATGAACGCACCGTGTTTTTTGGTTTAAACGCTTTCCTAATGGAAACTTCGTCTTGAAGAACGAACCACGTGGAAGACCGCCCGCACAGGTGACTAACGCTCAATTCAAACATACGACCAATAAATATTTCGAAAGACGTGTGACTTAATATGAGTATATAATCTTAATAATTATTATGACGAGCTCGGTGGCTCAGTGGTGGAACGCGCTGTTACGCTACTTTGACACCAATGCTCGTGGGTTCGATTCCCACACAGTACAGACATTTGTGTGCATGAACATGTCTGTTTGTATTGGTCTGGGTATTTTCTATGTATAATAAGTATCTATTTACAAAAAAAAAAATATTTACGTATGTTTATTAGTTGTCTAGTACCCATAACACAAGCTTAGCTTACTTTGGGGCTAGGTGGCGCTGTGTAATTTGTCTGACAATATTTATTTATTTAAAAAAAAATATAAATCATTTTAAAAAGTTTTGATATAGGTAATGACTCCATTGACATATATATATTCTACTCTCTACTATCTACTCTATTGACACGATATTGACAACAGTAAGGTCAAACGAAGGTAGGTGACTTGTTTGACATTACAAATAAACTATTGCACATAAACACCTATCAATTAATAAATTGGAATGCATTAGGCACGCTTCACCCTGCTTCCCACATTAACTCACAGACACGTTTGTTTATAAGCCAGTAAGCAACTATTTTAATCGACGTAAATTGTGCAATACCACAGCCTAATGGCGATATGTTACAGAATGACTTGCTGTAGGTATATACTTTGTTCATATTTACACTGTGTCAACATTATGACTTGCGAGAAATACGATGTTATTGCCGTTATGAACGTACTTACGACTGTAGTGTAACTTTAGCATTCAATGCGTGCAATTAGGCCATAGAATAAACGAAATGGAAAAGCGGCACGGTTGCCGCATATAAAGCTGCGGGCACACTGGTAAATAATATTCAAATTCACGTCTGATACAAGTTTACTCCCCTGTAGAAACATTGACGTAGACGTTTTTTACGACGTCAGGGGGCATACAAGATTACGGCCCATCTGATGTAAAGTGGTTACCGAAACCTATAAACACTTGCAATGTATCAGTCTCGCCATGCCACCTCTGCTGCTAACATAGCCACTTGATGGAACATGTAGAGACACAAACCCTCCAGGGTGTTGTTGTTTGGCTGCGGTTTGTTGTGGGGTGTAGTTACTACCCCTAACGGGCTGCTTTGATGCGCTCTACCTCTCTTAAAACATCCAT
The DNA here is from genome assembly GCA_947507595.1 of Pyralis farinalis. Classification (NCBI taxonomy): domain Eukaryota; kingdom Metazoa; phylum Arthropoda; class Insecta; order Lepidoptera; family Pyralidae; genus Pyralis; species Pyralis farinalis. The sequence goes on along the minus strand of OX382260.1, from coordinate 31,565,382 downwards.
ATGTGATAAATAGACAAGTTCATGCAAGCAAAAATTTATCCTGGAATCGAACACATGAACATTAGTGTCAAAGTAACGTTATTTAAAATATGTATTGTTATAATAAGGGAGTCATTGCCGGCTAATCGGCCACTGAGCTCGTCAAGACTATTACTGATAACTTAGCACTGGGACTACGTCCTTCATACACAACCTTTGTTAATACACTGCCTTTTAATTATATGTATATTACACACAATCATTAGAAGAAGAAATTTAGCAAGTTCTATCTATCTATTTATATCTTCAATTCCAGTTCAGTTACGTAAATCTTGGCGCGAACGCCCTACCGTCGAATGGTCCGCGCACCCCACTTTGAGAAACCCTGCCTAACCTTTGGAGAAAGAGTCGCGGGGTGAAGTAGATCGCGTAGCTCTTCTTGGCTAGTTTTGGATCAACGTCGCGGCAGGTATCGGTTTATTGGTTAAAATATTCTCCAATTGGACAGTATGCTTCAATAGCTGAAATATTTAGGCGCTAAAACACAACATTTTTGTGATCACGGGTTGTCTTCATTTGCAGTCAACTGGTTTAATGGTTTGTGCCACATTCGCCTCTTTAATATACATAGATTTTAAAGTAGCAGTGATAGCCGAGGATAAGGAACCGGCTTATTGAACAACAGGTCCCCGATTCGAATCTTGTTAGGAGCATGTATTTACCACTAAATTCATGTTTTCGAATTTATGTGCATATTTGTAATTATCACTTGCTCCGTGGTGATGGAAAACATGGTGAGAAATCCTGCACGTCCAAGAAATTATATTTCGATAGACGTGTGACTTAACATAAGGAAGGTCTGGGTTTCCCCTTAGGGTTGTGGAGGTCGGACGGCAGTCGATTTATGTCAAAAATCTGTATATTCGCCAAATGGCTTTAGGACGTCAATGCTTAGGAATTAGGAAACGTTATGGATTAGGTAACGGGGTAACGCTAAAAAGAAGAAAAGTATTTATACATCTTTCATGCACGCTCGCTGGTTTTTAGGGCTCTTGACATCACCTTCTGTACACCACCAATTTAATCATGCCAGGTGAGTCTCGGCCTTTATCGGCTTCTATATCAAGTTATTTCAATGCGTCCCTCTGATCGTACCCTTAGTTCAGCATCATTTCATTGTAATGTTAATTACGGTTAATGCGAAAGCAATTATCTCAGCCTCCAACGTTTTATCAAAGAAGAAATTATAGAACTTATTTGCAAGTTTATTAGTTAAGTCAAAAGGTTGATGAGTGGAGAGAGGGTATGTTTGGATCGGTGTACCTGGCGTTCCATAGTCTCTGCCTACCCAAAATAGGCGTGATGATATGTATGTTATGTTAGCAAGTTACTACTTTAAAATTATTATATTGCTAAAGAATTTTGGAAAGATTGAAATCCTTCACGAACAAGGAAACAATTTTACGATAGAATTTCTGCAAACGCTGTAATTCGGCATAAATGCAATTAGCCTTGACTCCTATGTGTTACACCTATAAAATTAAGTGTAATGTTAGTTTGAGTAGCGCAGTAGTAATTATGCGGCTAACAGTTTTAGCGTTCCGACATGGCGACGCTGCAATTTCTACATGCAGTTAATTTTGCAAGCATTTTGAATGCTGTAATGAAATATCACTCATTGGCGAGAAATTTTGTGTATGCAACAGCAAGTTTTGAGTAAGCTTTGGATTTACAAGTATAAAAACTTAAACTTACGTTAAAAAGGTCTGTAAAAATTGATGTCTAGCTCGGTGGCTCAGTCGTGAATGACGCGACTTTGACACCAACGCTCGTGGGTTCGATTCCCATACAAGGCAAACATTTGTGTGCACATGTCTGTTTGTCTTGGTCTGGATGTTTTAAGAGAGGTAGCAGCCCACCTGGGGAAGTACCTCCACCTCACAGAAAACCGCAGCCAAATAACAACTCCCTAGAGGGTTGTTGTGTTCCTGCGTGTGAGTGAGGTCACCAGTAAGCTCCTAAGGACTTGCTGTGTAAGTAGTTGCAGCAGAGGAGGCATCGCGCGAGGGATAATTAATATATCGCAAGCGTTAATAGGCTACGGTACCCGCTTTACATCAGGTGGGCCGTATGCTTGTATGTATAAAAAAATATGTACTCGTAAACAATGAGTTGCTGCGACTTTGCCCGCGCATATCCCGGTATCACAGGGGTACCGCTTTTTCTTTCTTTATCCTCGGTTTCTAAAGGTCGTATTGCTTTTAATAGCATATAACCGTCCTCAGGGATTGAACTTTCAAATGCAAAAAGAATTTTCTAAATTAGATTGGTAGTTCCAGAGATTAGTTAGATTAGTAGACTTCTAAAAAACCAACAACCAAATAAACTCTTCCGCTTTACTAGTATAGTTTAATTAGGTATATAAGTTTTTTATATATTTATGTCAAGCTTTTCACAAATGAATTATGTAATCTCACTAATAATTTGGCATTTCCTCATCTTCAGAGCCAAAGCTAACCTTCTACACGTGATGCACTCTGCATAGTAACAAACGAGGCTCTGGCAAAAGAAAGATTGAGCAAGGCGATTATTGACAATCAGCTCGAAATATTCCCTTCATACCGACGATGTAAAAAATGATCAATGCGTCAAATAACATACGTCAATCATATGAAATGATTAAAAAGGCTATGACGCCGTTGACGAGATGATATTACGAAAACAAATAATGATCTCTATCACTCGGTGATACGATTCAAATTGATTATGCAGATCTAACTGCGGTATTAATATAGAGGAAGTGTGCTAACGGGATACTCGATAGTAACTCTGTGTTATGGATAAAGTAAAACGTGCTGTTCACTGCAATATTTAGAATTTGTATGTTCATAAAACATGCATAAAGTCATTAATTAAGTGCATAATATTTACACAAAGTTAAATTACACTAGTTGCAAAGGCATATTTATTCATTTGCTCTTTTTCCAGACATATCAAAATTACTCTACAGTAAATACTTGAACTAGGCGTGGTGGCATTGAATAAAATACTTGACAGTTCTTTGAAAATTAATGTCGAAAAATCGTAAATGAAAATTTTATTTTTGGTTTCTCTGAGCACATAATTACCATATAGGTATATTTTTTGCTTCTTTTGCTTCTGCTCCCAGCTTCGCAAGCGTAAGTATAAGAGTGACTCATACAATACAATACGTTTAAGATTCGTAATTGAAAATTTTATTTTTGGTGTCTCTGAGCACATAATTACCATATAGGTATATTTTTTGCCTCTTTTGCTTCTGCTCCCAGCTTCGCAAGCGTAAAAAGTATGAGAGTGACTCATACAATAAAATACGTTTAAATTTCGTAATTGAAAATTTTATTTTTGGTGTCTCTGAGCACAAAATTACCATATAGGTATATTTATTGCTTCTGCTTCGCAAGCATAAGTATGAAAGTGTATCATACAATACAATTCGTTTAAAATGATCTCTGAACAATCGTCACGTGAATGGCCCGCCTGATCGGCGTTAGGTGCGCCTATAACTGTCGGCGTGGAGTAAAATCTAAACTTCCACGTGTTACGAGACTATTGTGCAACAGCCCGCTTCCATCACTCATTAAGGCGCAAAAACTATGATATTTAGTATACAAAGTTTTCTTATGTGAGGTGGATGGATGAGGTACTTAAGGTTGCGGTCGGATCTTATATGTCACCTTATACGTAACCTATATAAATTATGCATCTGGAATAGCTAACGTCTATGCAGATTTACCATGCATGCCTTTAAATTGTGATCAATCAGTTATATCACTAGATTTTATACGGATGTGTGTGCACGCGAATCAATCACACTAACGCACTAAATTTACGTCACCCTGGTGATTTTGTGCGCGTCTGTGTACAAACTGCATGTTTATTAGATTGTAATACAGTCAAAGTTGCGACATTGGTTTATTTTGTACTGAGGCCTTTCCAGTCACGAATACAGCCATTATTTTTATATGTATAACGTTGGCAGGCATACAAGCCTATGGTTAACCTGATGTAAAGTAATTGCCGCAATGTATGAACACTTGAAAAAATGTATTTATGTATGTTTATCAGTTCTCTACTACCTACCCATAACACAAGCTTCGCTTACTTTGGGGCTAGCTGCTTGATGCCGCTGTTATTGATTGATTAGCTGACGAAAAAACTGTTTGTATTGGTCTGAGGATCAAAGCGGCCCGCATCAAATAATAAATAAATAAATATTGTCGGACAAATTACACAGCGCCACCTAGCCCCAAAGTAAGCGAAGCTTGTATTATGGGTACCTACTAGACAACTGATAAACATACGTAAATACATTTTTTTTTTGTAAATACATACTTATTATACATAGAAAATACCCAGACCAATACAAACAGACATGTTCATGCACACAAATGTTTGTACTGTGTGGGAATCGAACCCACGAGCGTTGGTGTCAAAGTAGCGTAACAGCGCGTTTCACTACCGCGCCAAAGAGCTCGTCAAAGCGGCCCGTCTGTTGATGTAACCACCACCTCACAGAAAACCGCAGTCAAATAACAACTCCCTGGAGGGTTGTTGTGTACAAGCATCAGGCGAGCTGTATGCTTGTATGCCTCCTGACGTACATATAAAAAAAACTTAGCTATCTTCGTGAGTAGAAAGGCCTCCAAAATTAACGCGTATACAATTTATTGAAATAACTGATTGATCACAATTTAGTCGCACGCTTGATAAATCTACATAGAAAATGTATTCCAGCTGTATAAAAAACATGTTTATGCATACACACGTATGTTTTGTGAGGGAATTGAAGCCGCGGCCCTTAATGTCGAAATAGTCATAACCCGTAACTAGCTGCTCAACCAATGGACTCTTGAAGTTTCTAATTTCAAATTCTCGTCCGAGTAGTGGCAATACACATTTGTATGTATGTCATGCTATGCCCCGAGATGGCTCGCACTCAAAATTATATAAGCATGCAGTAGAAATCTAAACAAAATAAAACATCATGGCATGATCATCACGAATTAAGGTCACATTGCCAAGAGGATGGTGCATTTGTTTTCTACTTTAAGACTTTGTAATAACGCTTGATATGTATTGCCAATAATATTTTAGTTTTTTATTCTTATCTACCATCGTTTTTTTTTGTTGATGCACAAGTTTTACAAGCATACGGCCCACCTGATGTAAAGTGGTTACCGTAGCCTATGAACGCTTGTAATACATTGAGTATCACGCGATGGCACCTCTGCTACTAACTCGGCAACTCCTGAGGAGCTTTACCGGTAACTTCAATCACTTGCAGGAACGCAACAAAGCTCCGGGGAGCTGTTATTTGGCTGCGGTTTTCTGTGAGGTGGACCCCAGACGGGCTTTGATGCGCCCCACTTCTTTTAAAATGTAATGTGATATACATAAACTGTTTATTATTATGTAATTATGTCAATTCTTTCTTGTATAAGGAAGATGCTGTAGGTAGTAGTATATAAAATATTCGTGTACCCTTCATGCACGTTAATAAAAGTTAGTGGTCATCTGATACTTATGTTATTGTCACAACAGTGATGTTGAACAACTTTCCTCCAGAACTGTGCTATAAAGGGCAAAAATATTTTTTCAAATCCGACTGATAGTTTCAGAGATTAACGCCTCAAACGAATAAAAGAACATATATATAAAATCTCATTCGCTTTATATATTAGGAAAGATTATTCATGTGTCTCTCTGTTAAGATAAGATAAAGCATTATCTATTGGTTCAGGCATAATGGGACAGGCCCACCACTCATTCCCACCACTGTGTCTCCTGTGTAGCCAGAATTAACAGCGGCGACCACCAAAAGGCAATGAACAGTGAAGTCTATTGCTGTCCCGGGGGTTAAACTACAGCTGCCTTGGAACACACAACGAATTTAATCAGAAGAAATTTGTAAGAGTAGAAAGTTTTGGAATTTACTTCCTCTTGGCAAAGTGAGAGACAGCAATATGACAAATAAGGCATTAAAAAACCTCAAAGAGATGGCTAGTCAAGAGAAGCTCCACTGCCATGGGTTTATCAAATATCTAACACTATTGCGACCTAAATTGTGAGTTGTTACCTTACGCATCGATTCTAATAATATAGATTGCAGAACCGCCTAAACGCCTGGTAATTCTCCCTTGTTGCCACCAAATCTGAATAGTATACTCCCCCGGATGTGACATGCAAGGAATTTGACATATCATCTCGCTTCCCGACGCCAGAGATCGCACTCCCAGAGAACATGAAATGGTTCAGGTATGTAGAAAGAATGCAAGAGGAAAGAATGATGTAACAGATATACAACGCTAAAGTAGAAAGATGTAGGACCTGGTGAAGATTCATCTACCATGATCAAACTGGTTGTGTGTTAACAAAAGATGGGGTCAGGTACCCTAGGAACCGGCGAACAATTGTCTCGGCGTCAAGATGTATTAGTACTCGTAATATGTGTCTCTCTGCCTGTCACAGGCATCTCAGAAATTGTGAACAGAGACATACATTCGTGAAATTGACATGTTACGTAATAAGTTGGCCTTTACATACGCCAACGCCAATAAATTGCCAATGCACGAAAGACCCGCTGGTGTTGTAAGTGTCCATAGGCTACTGTAATTGCTTATCACCAGGCAGAAAGTATGCTTGTTTGTTAAATTAGCTATATAAAAAATAACATTATTGATTTGTAAAAAGTAAATTGTAATAAATTCTAAGTCAAAATCAAAATGTGTTACAAAACAGCTGTGAATGAGTGGATGAATCAATCTATATCTTCAAGCGGGGTTGACTGAGAGAACCGAGCGCCTATGAGTAGATACTTACACACCTCATTCAAAATATTTAAAGCATAAATGAAACCCGCGATAAAAAACATAAAACTAATAACCTTTTCATTTTCTTAGCGTTGTCCCGTTTCCTAATCCATTAGAAGTCCACTACCTAAGCCTAAGGATTTGACGGAGATACTGATTTATACATGGCGCGACTGCAGTCAGAACAACCTAGAGTTTCTCGGCATTTCTTAGGCTTGGTTAGGTGCGGATTTCCTCATGATGTTTTCCTTTACCCGGTTTCCTCACGACGAAACTAATAATATTTGAAAAGAAAAAAGAATAAAATAAAAACACAATTAACTTATTTAAAATGAACAAATTCATTAGATAATATTTATCTAAAAATAAATGAATCATTTTAATAACCAACCCCATTATCACCGCATAGACCTCATCTATTTTATTGAAAAATTAACATTTGATAAGTCCAAATTGTTACAAAACAAACTATTTAATCCCGCAGTTCAACTTATCAGTTAAATTAATCAGACAGATATCTCAATAGTTAAGGGTAAAGAGTAGGGTTGCACGCTGCACAAAAAAATACTGCCATGCTAACAGTAGAATTCTAATTTTACTACATACCGTGATCCGTCCAAACGTCGGTAACCACCCAATTATGGGCATCCTCACATTTTGCCTTTTACATTAACGCTTGCGATATATTAAGTATCACTCGCGCGATGCCTCCACTGCTGCTTACACAGCAACTTCTTAGGAGCTTATTGGTGGCCTCACTCAGACGCAGGAACACAACAACCCTCTAGGGAGTTGTTATTTGGCTGCGGTTTTAATTTGAGGTGGAGGTACTTCCCCAGACGGGCAGCATTGATGCGCCCTACCTGTCTTAAAAAAGGTTTACATTGTCTTTTACATATGGCGAGAAACCGCAGTCACGGTCGTAGCATCATAGCGTGCGGGGTTGATTGCAATGACGGTATACATCTACTAACTTCTTAGGCTAAACCTCGGTTGGGGTTTGTTTATATAACTTCGTGAGGCATACAAGCATACAACGACTCCTTAGGAGTTTTACTGGTAACCTCACTTACAGGAACACAACAAACCTACAAGGAGTTGTTATTTGGCAGCGGTTCTTTTATGCGAAGGAGGTACATCCCGAGGATAGCTGCTTAGGTGCGCCCTACCTCTCTTAAAAACACCCATACCAACACAAATAGGCATGCACACAAATATTTGTGTGTGGAAATCGAACCCACGAGCCATGGTAGCTAAACCGCTCCGCCACCGGGCTGGCCAACTTCTTTATCTATAGACGGGCTTATTTATTATTTGCCTTTCGTCAACTGTGACGTTTAGGTACATCTCCAGACGTGCTGATTACCTCTCATCTCACGGGACAGTCTCTTAGGAAACTTCGGCGGGAAGCTTATTTCACAACATTTTGCATAGTACGCGATTATTGTGGCTCCGTGTGAGGATTAATTCTCTGCGAATGGCATGCGGTGTAAAAGAAGGAAGCTGTTGCCGTCATCAAATCTGCGGGCAGCCCTTTGTATCCGTAGAACACACAAAGTGGGCCAAAGTTTTAGTGAACTCAACCTATGATGTCATAGCGCCGTTGACAACCCTATTGAACGGTTTCTAACGAGACCATTCAGGGTGGAATTAAGGGGATGGTCTGACAAACTAATGTTTTATTGTTCATAATGCTTTTATAGTTCTCGTATACACCTGTAGTCGAATAATTTTGGAGGTTTAACGCTGCTATGACTTGTAGAGTATTCAGTTTTCTATAGTAGTGTATAGGTTTTTCAATAACTTTAATATTTATGACTATCATAGTACTGTACTAAAAAAACGGGTTGCACCTCGGGTGTGCCGGCAGAAGTGAAAACTTGAACATTAAAGTTATGCATTTTTGAATATTTTGGCATTGTTAGGGAATAATTTCGCACGAATTGCTTTATTTATCAGTAAAAAATTACTATCATGTATGTGGTAAAATACAATATTCATTTATTGCGCTATCGTACACAAACATGCCAATTTGTATTACATTAAAAATTGAACACTTCAGAACTATTACAATTATTTTACATTAAAAAGTTTATCTCTTAGAAAAATCAACTTTCATCCATAATTTCAACGACTCTTTCACCATCATCATTACCAGCATCATCATCACCAATCTCTAAAATTCAAACACACACGCACACTCGCGCAAGCACCCTGCGTCGCTTAACCAAACTGCGATGTTGATAAACTACGTTGAACGAAACGCGTAAGTGCCAACATTTTCATGGCGCTTACAAAGTTTTGGTCGCGAGAAAATAATGCAATGAACGATCTAACGCTTCATGTTTTAATTATTTAATTAGAGGTAACTAATGTTTTAGCGCTGCACCGAACTTAAGTTCTTATTCTCACCAAAATCAGGGTCAGGGTCACGTGTCCTGACGCGAGTTTAACATTTTTTACTCAATCAAAAAAGTGCACAACGCCGCTAAAGAAGTTTTCACTTCAAAAATTAGTAACTGTATTCCTTATTATCATGACGGAAATAACATTTGGGGAGCTAATGGGACCGATATTACGTAGTAATTCAATCACTGCTACGGGTCGGGGGTAGAAAAGAACGCACAGTTTTTATTGGCTAGTTCGCGGATAAACATCGCAGTTCTTATTAACGAGCTAGGTGGCGCAGTGGTTAATGATGCTGCTTTGACACCAACGCTCGTGAGTTCGATTACCACACATGACAAACATTTGTGTGCATGAACATATCTGTTTTTCTTGGTCTGGGTGTTTTGTTCGATAATAACATAAATTTGACAATAATAATAACAAATTCGATAAGATTGTGAGTAGTGAAAGGTGTAAAATGTAACCAGCCGCTTCAATATATCATAATCAGACGAGATTTGACAAGCTCGGTGGCTCAGTCGTGAATGACGCGACTTTGACACCAACGCTCGTGGGTTCGATACCCACACAAGGCAAAACATTTGATGAACATGCATGAACATGTCCGTTGGTCTTGGTCTGGGTGTTTTAAGAGAGGTAGGGCACATCAAAGCAGCCCGTCTGGGGAAGTACCTCCACCTCACAGAAAACCGCAGCCAAATAACGACGGGTTGTTGTGTCCCTGCATGTGAGTGAGGTCACCAGTAAGTAAGCTCCCAAGGAGCAGATCAGTTGCTGTGTAAGCAGCAGAGGAGGCATAGCGCGAGTGATACATATATCTCAAGCATTGATAGGCTACGGTAACCGCTTTACATCAGGTGGGCCATATGCTTGTATGCCTCCCGACGTAGTATAAAAAAAAATCAGCTCATTAGACTACAATCCTTATATATATATTGATATAGATTCGTGTAGCGTTACGTTTTTCTTTATACAACGTCGGGAGGCATACGACCCACCTGATGTAAAGCGGTTACCGTAGCTTATGCACGCTTGTACTATGTTACGTATCGCTCGCGCGACTCGCTTGGGCGTGTGGGTTTCCTCACGATGTTTTCCTTCACCGCCGAGCAAGTGATAATTACAAATATATATAAATTCGAAAACACGAATTTAGCGGTATGTGCCCACATCAGGATTCGAACCAAGGTCCGTTGGATTCTAGGCCAGTTACGATTCCTAAGTTGGTTGTTTATCTGCTGAATTGTCACTATTCATTTCATTTTCAGAATAACAAGTGTTAATTTTCAACCATTTGGGTGCACGAACATATGTGTGTCTTTGGTCTGAGAGGTGAAGCACATCAAAGTGAAAGGGAGGTACTATCTCACGGAAAATCGCAGCCAAATAACAACTCCCTGGAGGGTTCTTGTGTTCCTGCGCGCGAGTGATGTCACCAGTGAGGTCCTAAGAAGTTGCTGTGTTAACACCACAGGTGGCATCGCCCGAGTGACGCTAAATGTATTACGAGCGTTTATACGCTACGGTAACCGCTTTACATCATGTGGTCCGTATTATATAATATATATAATATAATACGGACCACACAATATATACAGATAAATAAAATTGGAGTGTCTGTTTGTAATATTAAAATAACCGCTTTTTACTAAATGCGTATGGATATATACACGGTACATATACCAAAATGAATATTTTTACAATTTTTGTCTGTCTGTTTGTCTGTTTGTTCCGGCTAATCTCTGAAACGGCTGGACCGATTTGGACAGGACTTTCACTGGTAGGTAGACGACTGTTCAGAGCACAATATAGGGTACTTTTTATCCCGTAAATATTTACGGTAAAATATGAAAAACTGTTAAAATTAGGGGGAAATATCTTCCCTTCGGGGTTCCCTTAGCCGGAACAAACAGACAGTCTGTTTGTTCCGGCTAATCTCTGAAACGGCTGGACCGATTTTGACGGGACTTTTACTGGCAGATAGCTGATGTAATAAGGAGTAACTTATAGGCCACCTTTATTTTAGAAATTTTATTTATTTTTATTAATATAATTAATATAAATAAATAAATAATAAAAAAAAACTATTCCGCGCGGACGAAGTCGCGGGCACAGTTATATATATAAGGAGGCATACGAGCGTATGCCTCCTTATATAATAGTCTAAGATTTTTTTTAAAGAAATTAGTAAAAATAGAGTATTTGATTGTATCAAGCGATGGCGAGTTGTTTCGTGACTGCGGCTCGCGATGATAAACTTGCACCTGTGGAGTTTCCGCGACGAGTAACGAACGACTAGACACGGCACTATAAAAACTATAAGAATCTCCATGTAGTGTCGATCTCTCGTTTATATCTACAAAAAGGAGGTCAGCGAGCGACTCAGTTCGCTTTTTATATAACTATTAATTATAATTTGACGAGCTCGGTGGTGAAGAGGTTAGAAATGCTACTTTAACACCAAGGGGGTGGGTTCGTTCCCCACGCAACACAAACATTTGTGTGCATGGATATGTCTATTTCTTTTCGTCTGGGTGTTTTTATGAGAAGTGAGGCATCAAAGCTCTACAGGGGAAGTTCACCTTCCAGAAAACCGCAAAAAAATCCTGAAGAAAGGAGTGGTTTCTTATTAAGTAAGCTCCTGAGGATGTTGCTTTGTTTGTAGTAGAGGTGATATCACGCGAGTAATACGTAATGTATTGCAAGCGTTCATAGGCGCTAAGTACTGTACAGTTTTAAGTACTTGTCATTGAGCTGAATCGGGTTTTTGATCTCAATTGTAAATGGGGTTCCAATAACCTGGCTGAGATTAATGCCGAAAAAACTCAGGTGCGCGCGTTTACAACAAAAATGTCCCTATTCCTTCCTACTCCCAGTCGTCAGGGCGCTTCTCTCAGTCAGCGAGATAGCCTGAATTTGCTAGATATGGATATTCATTGCGACCTTAACCAGCGTAATTACATCGAGAGCCTCATCTCAACACAAATAATGATTTTCAATCGCGTGGAAACTTGCCGTCGTCCTGACTGCCGAGAAATCAGTACTCCTCGTATTTCGAAAAATGGTTCGACCGAATGAAAAATGTTTTAAATGTAAAGAAAAACAAGGAATACATTATTTTGTACTTAACTTGTTGTATTTATAAGTTACCCAAAATTATAAAATGACCAATGCTCTCAAATCCGTTTTCTACGTCGCTAAAAACGTTTGTAACATTATTCCAGTAGACTAAATATTCCTTAGGTGTTTTTATGACAGTAGCAATTTATTTATATATCAGGTCGTTCTACATGTTCATAGCTCTACAAATCCATCATAAACGTTTCACATGACCACATCGTTTAGGTTTACGTCCACTTCCGCCTGTTTTCGGAACAGCGATAGCGATCACCTTGTACCAATGTATACTGAATTCCACTATATTATGTCCTATTAATTCCCACCGGCAATAAACAACGACAAAGCCCTATTTAGTCGTAAAAAGCAAATAGACAGATGAATTGTGAGTTCTATTTTAGTGGTCATTAAATCGAAATTAAAATTAAACTATTTTTAATAAGGTATTCATAGAGTAGGTATATTTTTATTAGGTATTAGAGTGTCGGTGTTTAAATAAGAACAGACATGCTCCTTTGGTTCGGACATGTAGAAATAATGCAGAAAGAAGGAATTACGAAACAGATATACAAAGCGAAAGTAAAAGAATGTAGGAACCGAGGAAGGCCAAGATTTATCTACCATGCCCAAATTGATCGTGTGTCAGAAGGTGATGTCAAGAGCCTAAGAAACCTGGGCGAGCGTCCATGAGAAGAGCAATGAATGTTAAAGAGGCGAGTGAGGTGTGTAAGGATTCACTCATATGGCGCTCGGTTCTCTCTTAATGCAAGGGGTTTTGGCGCGAATTTATAGGTATTCACAGAAATCCTGCAATAAGAAATTTGATTATAAATGAAGCAATTGAATGGCCTTTTTGTATACCTTTTGTATGAAAACAGATATCTTGATGAACATGCGGTTAGTTAAAAAGGGAGTTAAGAGCTTTCCACAAGCTCTGAAATGAACGAGTGGTCTTGGTGTTGTAAGTAGCTGTACAAAACAATAACCGCTTATCATAAGGCAGACAGTATGCTAGTTACTCACCGTAGTAGTATAGGAACAACAAAACTCTTTTAAGGGGAAGTATAATGTTATTTCACAAGTGTATCCTGAACTGCTATAACCTATTGAGGTTTTATAAGCAAAGTTTGAAGTGTATTCTTTTGCTATTACAGTTTATAAAGGCGTAATTGTGATTTACAAATAAATAACATAAAATAAAATAAATGGAGAAGTGATAGCCTAGTGGATAAACAACCGGCCTTGTGACCAATAGCTCCCCGGTTCGAATCCTGGCATGCACCAGAAAATTCATCTATCTGTCTATCTATAACTTCTCGCGAAATTCCTTGCGGGGTAGGCAGAGAGAATCGATCGCCACGTAACTCGATCCTTACATACCTCACTCGCTTCTTTAACATTCATTCATTCAATTTCAGAAAATTCATGTTTTCGGTTTTATGTACAAAATATATTTGTGATTGTCACTTGCTCGGCAGTGAAGGAAAACATCGTGACGAAACCTGTACGTCCAAGATTTTATACTTCGAAAGCTTGCTCAAGAATGGTCTGATTTTCCCTCTGGGTTGAGGAGGTCAGACCTCTCTGGGTCAAGGTCTGATTTTCTCTCAGGGTGTGGAGGTCTTACGGCAGGCGCTCCATGTAAAAATCAGTATCTTGGCCAAATCCTTAGGCTTTGATAGCGGACCCCGCCCATCGTAATGGATTAGGAAACAGGATAATGGTAAGAAGAGAAAACTGATTTTTACTTGGAGCGACTGTCGTCAGACCTCCAAAACCCAGGGAAAATCAGACCTTTCTTCGGTTAGGTTAGGTTAGTCTTTCGAAATATCGTCTTAGACGTGCAGGTTTCCTCAAGTTCTTTATCTTTCTAAACAATCATTTGAATAATTGATTTTGAATCAAAAATATTTGAAGCGAAAGATCCCTTGACACCATTCAGCTTGAAACGTTTAATTCCGTACGCGGTCGACTTACAAACGGACGGGTCCATTATTTATATGTAGATAACATCTAAGGCCGGCCGTGGTTAACTCTTTTACTAGAAAATGTTAGGAATTTCTCGGTCATACGCGTTTGTTATAGACTATTTGTACAGGTGCTCCTGTTTTGTTGTGTTGTCCCATATTTTTTTATAACAAATTACTTTCCGTTACTGTTCTAAGGGCCGCATTATTTCGAGAATTGTTCTCCCGGACCTAACCTTCGATTTCTCAAAATAGAATACTTTTTATTTGCTGAATACCAATAGCAAAGCGATAGTAGACCAACTCTTTCTCTCACGTCTTCATTACGACGTAATGAATAAAGAGTTGGTCTGAAAGAGAGTGTCGGTGTTGAGATAAGAAAAGGCATGCTCCGTTGGTTCGGACGACGACGGCGAGCGTGCATGAAAAGAGCTATGAATGTTACAGAAGCGAGTGAAGTATGTAAGGACTGCGTCTTGTGGCGCTCGGTTCTCTCTGCCTACCCTGCAAGGGACCTGGCGTGAAGATATACATACATACATACATTATTTCCTGAAATATGGATTACTCATTTATTTCAATCACAGTGAAGCGTACGTTCCAACACATTTGTCAATAATATTTGGCAGGGTTAGAAGCTTCACGACTACTTCTCGTTAAGACTAGGTAGCGACATGACTTTTTTGACGAGCTCGGTGGCGCAGTTGCGAAACGCGCTGTTACGTTACTTTGACACCAACGCTCATGGGTTCGATTCCCACACAGGACAAACATTTGTGTGCCTGAACATGTCTTATTCTGGGTATTTTAAGAGAGTAAGGCATCGAAGCAGCCCGTCTGTGGAAGTACCTCCACCTCACAGAAAACCGCAGTCAAATAACAACTCCCTAGAGGGTTGTTGTGTTCCTGCATGTGAGTGAGGTCATTAGTAAGCTCCAATGGAGTGGCTGTATTAGCAGTAGAGGTGGCATCGCGCGAGTGATACTTAATGTATTGCGAGCGTTTATAGGCTACGGTACGGTAACCGCTTTACATTAGGAAGACCTCCCGACGTTGTAGAAAAAAATCTACACTGTTCTATCATTTACAGCGAATAAGTTCCAACACATGTGTCAATAAGGTGAGAAGTCATCGAGAAGTTCTCGATGCTACCTATCTAGCCAAAATTGCAAACGGTTCTGTGGACTCTCCCGAATTACTAAACAAACTATCATTTTGGACAAATCTCCTAGTTTTGCGGCGTCGTCCAATCTTATCTGTGCCCTTTGCTACAACTAATTATCGGCAAAATGCCTTTTAAATCCGTGCATGTCACACGTACAATAGATGTGTCTCCGAATACGACTTTGACGTATTTAATACAAGTACTCACCATATTAAACATACCGTAGCCGCATCCTTTTTCAGACAACCTAACTAAAGACGATCACACTGCACCTACTCATACTAATGTAATGGCTTCTGCATGGGTTACAAACCTGATTTACTTATTCTATGTAATAGTAACTGTAGAACTTGTACATGTATACGTAATTTATATGTGTAGATATGCGTTTACTATTGTTGACCTCTAGTAAAACAACTTAGTGCTATACTGCAAGAACAATTTTGTTTCATACTTATGAAGATTTGTTATTGGCATCTAGTGTCTACACTGTAATTATTTTGCAAATACGCTGCAAATCTTCTTAATAAATAATAAATAAATAAATAATATTTGGCAGCGTTAGATGCTTTATGACTACTTCTCTACAAGTGGATAGGGATATGACTACATCGATTTATGACTATGTAGCAGTATGACTAGTTCGTTTTATGACTAAATCTCGATTTGCCTATATCGTGCTTAGACTAGATCGCCATAAGATCAGATATCGTAACTACATTGTAGTTGCAATTTGATCTAAACTACTTTGTGTGCTTCCGCTCCCGAATATTCTAACGACTAACATCTACAGCGCCTGAGGATGCCTCGTACAGAAGCGAAACACGTATCGCGGACACGACCGGAGCAGCCAGGGCAGCAACGGTGGCGGGTGCATGCGGTTCACATTTCAGATGGCGAACACTCGCAGAGACGACCGGAGCAGTCATGGCAGCGTTTTTCTTTTTTTTGTTTTTCGCCCAAGAAATTTGAAGACCCACACAAGAAGAACTAACCCACACCCCCGGGTGTGGATTAGTCCTTCTTGGTCCCTTGCGTGAGTCATCTAAAACACCCCTTGGCACTGCCTTTAGCCGGGTAGGCTATAAAGGCTTCATCGGAAGCGATCACCCCAGGGGAACGGGGTGACGAAATCCATGGCAGCGGCGGCATGCATCTAATGCCGGCAGTAGTTCGCACGAACTAATCGGGAGCGGAAGCACACAAAGTAGTTTAGATCAAATTGCCCGTAAATTTAACTTTCGCAAAGTAACGCCTGAATCTATTAATATTGTCGTTGTTTTTCTAAAGTACAGTTATCTACATAAATAGATAATTGACCTTTTTCTATGTTATGATATGTCCATGATACACAATCGAGAACAGTGATAGCCCAGTGGAACCGGGGCATGAGTATATAGCACTAAATTCGTGTTTTCGAATGTCTGTACATCATATTTATCACTTGCTCGGCGGTGAAGGAAAACATCGCGAGGAAACCCGCACGTCAAGAAAATATATTTCGAAAGACGTGTGACCTAATCTAAGAAAGATCTGGTTTTCCCTCTGTGGCCGTGGAGGTCGCTCCATGTAAAAATCAGTGTCTTCGCTAAATCCTTAGCCTTAGGTGGCGGACCCCGCCAATCCTAATGGATACGATTTCACATAATATTCTAACCAAAACAATTTTAAACAAATTACTTAATTCGAACGTTACTTTTTTTTCTATTTCCTAAAGTATACTGAAAACAATTATGCGACAACGCTGAACGATCTACTAAAGAAAGCAACACGCTTAATTTCTGGTGATGACCAAAGAAAAATTAAAAAGATAATGTATTTAAGAGAGAGAGATCTCAATGGCGTCGTTGGACGTGACATTCTAACCGAACAAGCAGGTTAAGCTAAGTTGATCGCAGCCTGTCTAAGGATGGGTTTATCTATCTCGAGTTTCTCCGTGCATCGAAGGGCACGTTAAGCCGTCGGTCCCTGCTGTTGTCGATAGATGATAGTCGTTAAGCTAAGTCAGTAGCCCTCGGGCGGCTTAAAAATTTCGGGCGGCATTTGAGCAGCGTGATGGAGTAAGCTCTACACCCCTTCAGTTGAAGGGGGACTCGTATCCCTACAGTGGGATAAGTAAGGGTTGATGTGGTGGTATTTAAGAGTTAATGAACAAAAACTATGTATATCTTCACGTCAGGTCCCTTGCGGGGTAGGTAGAGCGAACCGAGCGCCATAAGACACGGTCCTTACACAACTCGCTCGGTCTTTTCGTGACCGTTCGCCAGTTCCTAGGACTCCTGACATCATCTTGATAAAACTTGACCAATTTGGTCATGGTAGGTAAGTCTTGGTCTTCCTCGGCTCCTTCTTCTCAAAATCGAACTTTTCACTTTCGAAATGTATATCCTTTTCGTCATTCCTTCATCCTGCATTCTTTGTACATGTCCGAACCAACGGAGCTTGCATTTCCTTATCTTAACATTACCTACTAACATTTAAAAGTGTAACTTTGTGCGAATGGTGTTTATATGGTATGTACGGCTGACTGTTATTCAGCTGTAAGTAACTGCTTTAATGAAGTTTACAAGAGTGTTCTGGAATTTGGAAAATCTCAGTGCATTCAAGCGCTCTCTGTCTATGCAATTTATGGCCAAATAAAAAGTTAGTTGCATATTGAGATTAAAGGTGGTTGGTTCTTTTTATCCCCTATGGAAAAGGCAAAGGGATCTAGCCCATACAGCCAAGTCTTCAGTTTAGAACCATTAGAAAATCTTTTTATTTATTTGTCTTTGTCTGTAATTACATTCTAATAAATATGGCAGCTTCATTGTGAATGATTTTAATTTAAATCCAATAAAACTTCACCATCGGTCGGAGACCACTACATGCGTTGCCCATGATCTGTTTTTTATCTCGAAAATATTTACGGCTGCTGTGAAAATCGGTGGAAGTCTCATTCCTCTTTTTTGAATTTAGCTAATTATTTTAAATAAACCATTCTCAAGTATATATCTATATATACATGTATTTTAGGTATATCGGAAATGGTTCCAATGATTAAAATCTAATTTTGAACTAAAATAAGGCCTTGCTGTTTAAGCTCTTCCCTGAAAAAAGCCATTTTACGCATAAAAACTTAAAGAAGCTCGGTCTCTCAGCTGCTATTTAGATAGTTGGTCCTAGCGTGTGTTCTAACGTGGAATGAGTACTTTTGATTTTACAAAATATTATTTTTTTCAACAACCCTTGTGGGGAAGTACCTCCAGATCGCAGTAAACCGCAACATATTTTATCACACTTTTTCAGTTATATGAAATACCTGCAGCCAGCTGCTTCTTTCGCGTATCGCAGTATCCCGTGGGTATCGCCTTTTTTTACTTTCTTTTTAGGGTTCCGTACCCAAAGGGTAAAACGGACCATATTACTGAGACTTCGCTGTCCGTCCGTCCGTCCGTCTGTCACCGAAATTTTCACAGATGATGTATTTCTGTTGCCGCTATAACAACAAATACTAAAAAACAGAATAAAATAAATATTTAAGGGGGCTCCCCCAAACAAACGTGATTTTTTTGCCGTTTTTATGGATAATGGTAGGGAACCCTTCGTACGCGAGTCCGACTCGCACTTGGCAGGTTTTTTTTCCTCGGCTTCATCGGTATCGTGATGTCGAATAGCGTATAACTTTAATTAATTAAGAATAAGGCTGTCAAATTCAAAAGACATTCAATCATTTTCAAATCCAACTGGTAATTCTAGGTACTCGTATTAGCGCGTTCAAACAAACTTTACCGTTTATGTACTCGTACATAAATACCGTTTAAGTTATAGATGTCTGTAAATTTGACGTTCGCCAAATAACGCCTTAATATATTAACTATAAAATTAACTGCTAAGGTAAGTTGACCCGGAAACATATCTTTGAGGCCCACATCTACTCCTTCCGACATTCTATTGTACTCTTATCAGATAAAAGGACCCATTTTTTCCTTCGTTAAATGGTGTGTAAATCTCTGGCCTAATAAATTTTGACGCTGGGATGTCGGCACCTTTCGATTTAGATGTTGATTTCTCCATAGATAATATCTGGCGACAAACTTTTTGTTTTAAATTTCGGCTTCGGTTGCAGGCGGTTGAGATAGTAATGACTGAGCAGCCTTTGCGAAAACGTTTGCCTCCAAGGCAATTTTTTTGCTAACGTCTGATAGGAAACAATATAGGGACCCACTGGTGGCAAGTGGTTGCCGAACCCTATGACCGCTTGCATAACCGCTTTTAGTCAGCTCACTGGTAAGTTTACTCACTAGCAGGAACACAATAACTATATATGTAGTCCTAATCCTGGTTTAACAAAGGGCCGCTTTCTATGGGATAATTCCGTAGAATGTCGGATACCATTGGTACCTAAGTATATTATTATACTTGAATTACATTATTTAAACTAATGACAAACAGATATTACCACTATTAAAAAATGTATATTGAGAAGCTGCTGCATCAGCAGCGGTGGTATATACGTGGAGAGCTCTTCTAGTGGATCGTGTAATCAGGTAATATTACACCGTGTATTTATTTACCACCCAACTTCTTCTTAGCGTTATCCCGTTTCCTAATCCATTAGATTGCTGGGGTCCGCTACCTAAGCCTAAGGATTTGGCGAAGATATTTATTTTGACTTTTTTTTATACTAGGTACATCGGAAGGCGTACAAGCATATGGCCCACCGGACGTAAAGCGGATACCGTAGCCCATTAACGCTTGCGATATATTAAGTATCACTCGCGCGATGCCTCCTCTGCTGCTTACACAGCAACTCCTTGGGAGCTTACTGGTGATCTCACTCACACACAGGAACACAACAATTCACTAGGGAGTTGTTATTAGGCTGCGGTTTTCTGTGAGGTGGAGGTACTTCCCTAGACGGGCTGCTTTGATACGCCCTACCTCTCTTATCTCTTGGAGCGGCTGTCGCGAGACCTCCAGAATCCAGAGCATTTCAGACCTTAGTTAGATTAGATTACACTTCTTTTGAAATATGTTTTCCTGGACGTGCAGGTCTCCTCAAGTTCTCGTTCTCTTTCCAAACAAGTCATTTGAATAATTGATTTAGAATTTTTAGGGTTCCGTACCCAAAGGGTAAAACGGAACCCTATTACTGAGACTCCTCTGTCCGTCCGTCCGTCCGTCTGTCACCAGGCTGTATCTCATGAACCGTGATAGTTAGACAGTTGAAATTTTCACAGATGATGTATTTCTGTTGCCGCTATAACAACAAATACTAAAATATGGAATAAAATAAATATTTAAGGGGGCTCCCATACAACAAACGTGATTTTTTTGCTCGTTTTTGCTCGATATTGATAATGGCAACAGGTAGACGCTTGAAATATTCACAGAATATTTAGTTATATATTTACTTTAAAAATAAATAATGAAATTAAAATAAAATAAATATTTAAGGGGGGCTCCCATACAACGGGTTTCCCCCAATATTTTCCTTCGCCGCCGAGCGACTGATAATTACAAATATGTATATAAATCCAAACACACATTTATCGATTTGCTTCTTCTTTTATAATGCGAACGGCTAAGTAGTGGAATGCTCTGCCCGCATTGGATGTTCCCTGAGAAATACAATCTGGGTCTCTTCAAATCAATTGTAAATGGCCACATTCTTGGTAAGCGCGCTCCATCGATCGTAGGTTTCATCATCGCTTACCATCAGGCGAGGTATGAATGCAATAGTAAATAATTACGAAACACATATACAACATGAAAGTAAAAAGATATAGGAGTCGGGGAATGCTGTGGCTAAACTCGCCTATTACGATCAAAGTATGTATATATAAGTAAAGTACGTGTTAGCAACGTTGCATTGACACAAGAGCTCGTGGGTTCGATTTCGACACACGACAATCATTTGTATGCATGATGTCTATTTGTAATGGTCTGGGTGTTTTTGAGACAAGTATGGCGCATCATAGCAGCCCGTCTAGGGAAGTACCTGCACTTGACAGAAGACCGCAGCCAAATATCAACTCAGTGCTTGTGTTCCTGCGGGTGAGTAAGGTTACCAATACGCTCCTAAGGAATTACTGCGTTAACAGCAGAGGTTGCTTCGTGCAAGCGATTCTTAATGCAAACGCTCATAAACTACGGTGGCCAATTAATGTTTGGAGCCCTAGAAACCGTGAGCGTAGGTACATCAGCTATAAAAGAGCTCTCTATGTCCAAGAGTCGAGTGAGGTGTGTTAGATTGGAATCATGTCATTTCATTTCACCCTCACCATCTTGATGAGTGGCCCACCACTCATACCCACCACTGTGTCTCTTGTGTAGCCAGAATTAACAGCGGCGACCACTAAAAAGGCAATGAACAGTGAAGTCCATTGCCGTCCCAGGGGTTAAACAACAGCTGCCTTGGAACTCACAAATGAATTTAATCAGAAGAAATTTGTAGGAGTAGGAAGTTTTAGAATTGACTCTTGGCAAAGTGAGAGACAGCAATATGACAAATAAGGCATTTAAAACCTCAAAGAGATGGCTAGTCAAGTGAAGCTCAACTGCCGTGCACCACGGATAATCAAATATCTAACACTATTGGGACCTAAACTGTGAGTTGTTACCTAACACATCGATTCCAATAATATAGATTGCAGAACCGCCTAAATGCAGAACCGCCTAAAACCATCATGATGAGTGGCAATCCAATACAGTGCGCTTTTTGAGGCATTTTCTACCATGTACGGTGAAATTGTGGAATAAATTACCCTCAGCGGTGTTCCCGAACAAATACAATAAGGGTGCCTTCAAGAAAAGAGCCTATGTTTCCCTAAAAAGGCTGGCAACGGATCAGTGACACTTTGGTGTTGCTGATGTCTATGGGCGGTGGTGACTACTTACCATCAGATGACTCACATGCTCGTTTATCCCCTCTAATATAAAAAAAAATGTCTCTCTGCCAATACGGCAAGAGATTTGGTTCGAAGATATACTGAAATGTTTTATAATCTGCGCAAATATCACGTGCGTCTCTATTGCTGTCTGTATTGAATAGGCGTTTAAAATACCTATACGAATACACATTTATGTGTTTTTATTATACAACGTCCGGAGGCATACAAGCATATTGTTCGCCTGATGTACAGAGATTACCGTAGCCTATGAATGCCTGCAATACTTTAAGTGTCATTCGCGCGATGTCATGCTGTTAATACAGCAACTCCTTAGGAGCTTACCGGTGATCTCACTCACACACAGGATCACAACAACCCTCCAGAGAGTTGTTATTTCCACTGCGGTTTTCTGTGAGTGTTCCTGTGGGTGGACTTCTTCAGACGGGTTTCTTTGATGCTCCCTACCTCTCTTAAAACACCCAGACTAGAAACACACGTGCACACGAATATTAGTCCTGTGTGGACATCGAACCCATGAGTAGTGTCAAATTAGCGTTACTAACCACTGGGCTATGGAGCGTCTAACCGAATCCTATGAATGCTTGCGATACAAGAAGTATCTTTCGGGTATGCACCCCTGCTGCTAACACAGAAACTCCTCATGAGCTCACTAGCTTACACAATAACTAGGGAGTTGCCATTTGCCTGCGGTTTACTGTTAGGTGAAGGTACTTTCCCAGATGCTTTGATGTGCCCTACGCCTCTTAACTTAGCTTTACAACTATCATCAATCGAATACACCTGGGTGGAGGGTACGTTGAGCCGTCCACCCAGCCGTCGAGCACAGAGCAATTTGAGATGGTTATCCCATCCACCGACAGGCTACGGTTGATGCTGCTGAACATGTGCGTTTGAAGTCTGAAGTCTTAGACTTAGACGTACGCAGCAATATTTTCGGGCTCCTACAAAAGTTTAATGGAAATCCATTGATGTCTGTGCTATATAAGTCTTGGGAACAGGTATTGACAAATCTTTAAATGTACCTTAAGTTACTAAGCCTTATGACATGTCTGACATGTCGTAGTGCCCCACAACTCTCTCCATGTAAAAAAAAACAGTATTTAGGCTATGAATTTAGCATAGGTAGCGGACCCCGCCTTTCGTAATAGAAGAATATATATATAATAGTGTATAATGGAAGAATATATAATATAAATTTAGTCTTCCAAATGTGACTTCTGCCAAGACAGAGAGATTTGGGAATAATAAATTAGAATTTGTTATTAATACTGTGCTTCTTGGAATTACAGTAGACTCCAAATTACAATGAGGCCCCCACATAAATAAATTTGCCGGTAAGCTCAGATCCGTTGGATATGTAGTTAGGAGAATCAGGCAATTGACGAATGTGGCTGAAGCGCGCTTAGTCTATTTCAGCTACTTTCACAGCATTATGTCGTATGGTCTACGACATAATGCTATTGTAGGGAACGGCAGCTGACATTGAGATAATTTTTACCTTACAAAAAAGAGCCGTTCACTCTATTTATAACATGGGCTCCAGAGAATCCCTCAGGGAACTGTTCAAATAAATAAATATCCTCAATGTTACTTCTCAATATATATATGAAAACATAATGTATGTCCGTAAAAATTTAAAGTCGTTTTCAAACTTCAGCGAGATATTTAGAAGTAGAAATAAGTTGTGTATGCCGGTACATCGGCTTGATAGGGCTGGTAGATCTTTTCTTGTAATTTGTATTCGATTTTATAATAAGTTGCCTGAAACAGTTCAGTCCTTTCCTCATAATGTATTCAAACTGTTATAATGTCCGGAACGTTGGTTTCTAGCCAGGCTTTGGTAGTTCGTGCCTTGTGACCACGTGCAGAGTCCTGCAGGGAAGTCCACGGTACATTAAAATGTGTACTGCTGAGTGGTTTCACTACGAGATCCAAGACAGTCTCTCGATACACTTTAGCTGAAGTTTCACTTCTTTTTCTTAAAAATAAAGCTTTGTGACTCCTTTATAAGATACTCCCCACCAAACCATTACAGACGCAGGATGATTATCACGTTGTACTTACCTTTACGATCACTTGGGCGGCTTCTTCAGAACTGTGTGCCTACACTTTGGCATTTTACTTGTTGTAGTGCTCTTCAATCGTGAACATTTTTTCATCAGTAAAGAGGATATTTCTGTGCCTTTCACCTGCGTATCGGGACAGAAGGCGGTTTGATCGATCCACTCTCTTCAACAGTCGGGATAACCGGCGAGCTTCAGGTCTTGTTTTATTATACGCGACAGTCCTAGCGGGAATCTTCATTTCTCATGATAAGATTTTTTGTTTCCTAATTGAATATCGGCGAATTCTGGCTTTAACAGCGTTAACAGCCTTTGTAGTTCTAACAGCACGCGGTCGATCTTTTATGGTCATCAACAGAGGTAGCGTTTTTATATCTGTCTATAGTAATATATACGAACACTGCTGATACCAAACTTTTGCACTGTCTTGAATATGACCGACGGCTCCATACCTACTTTGTGGAAGGCAATCACTGCAATCCTATTTGCTTTAACACCCTATTCCATATTGTAATTTGATAATAAACACGAAAAAAATATGAAAAATGGCAGGAAATCGAAAGAAGTTTTTAACATAATAAACGCGTTTGAAAGAATTGAAAGAGTTGAAAAAAAGAGAAAAGTTTCGATGTAACAGTAATTATGGCCAGACTAGTTAAATTGTAGTAATAAATGCTCGCTCTAAGGTGGTTTGTGTGTTCATTGGCTGCTTAGTATAATAAAAACCAATCAGATTAGGATCGACATAAATTAAAATTAGTCTCTTAATGATGGCGATAAACTAGTGGCCTATCATTCGCCCGTTGAGTTGAAATAGAGACATAAAATTACCATTACAAAGATGTGGTGATGGCACCCGTGTCCCTACATGCCCCCTGCTGGGACCCACCCTGTCGATTGGGGTTCCTCGTATATTTTTTTTTTCGCCAAAAACGTCAGCTACTGCATTATGGCTTTCTGTCGTTTGGTAAAAATGCAGGCAGGCCGTTGTATGTAGTCGTATAATTTAAAAAAAGCGTGTGTTTTTATGTACTACGCATGTAAGAAGTTATACGTAACAAAAAATTTACTCTAAAAATTTCTTCCCGCGTTTTATTCACCGTTTGTAAAACAAAATGATAATATAATAAATTATTAATAAATATACAGACACACACATATATTTTTATATATTTTATTTGTATTGATATGAAACATGTGTTGTAGATTTGTAAATAAGTACTTGAATATAGTCAAAAGTAAAAAAAAAGTAAGTTAAGTAAAAAAAGAGACATTTGCCAACCAAGTTTGTGGTGTCGATTTTAGATGTCGGTGTTACAAAAATTCCCTCCTCATTTTCCCTAACGCGCAAGTTCACTTCAAAAATACTAATATTTACTTCTTTCGATTTAGACTAGCTCTGTGGTGCAGTGGTTAGTAACGTTACTTTGACACTATCGCTTGCGGGTTCGATTCCCACACAGGATTAATATTTATGTGCATGAACATGTCTGTTTGCCTTGCTCAGTGTTTTTAAAAGAGATGAGCAGTTTCGTTTCATTGGTTCTCCAATGGTTATCATGACCGCGGCCCACAAACGCCTGCATCACCAAAGTATCGCTTGCGCGTTGCGGCTCTCGCTTTTGTCGACGTTGCTGCACCGATTTTTTTTATGTAGGTACAACGTCGGTACACATAGATGCATACGGCTCACCAGATGTAAAGTGGTTACCTCATGAACGCTTGTAATACATTGAGTAGGTATCACTCGCGCGATGCCACCTCTACTGCTAACACAGGGACTGGTGACGCACTTAGACGCAGTAACACAACAACCCTCCAGAGAGTTGTTATTTGGCTGCGGTCTTCTGTGAGGTGGGGGTACATCCCCGACGGGCTGCTTTGATGCGTCCTACTTCTTTTAAAATCACCCAACCAAGACAAATAGACATGTTCATGCACACAAATGTTTGTCCTGTGTGGTAATTAGGGTCGGCAACGCAAGAGCGACACTCCACGGTAACTGCTTACCATCAGGCAGGCCGGATGCTTGCTTCCACCTTAGTGGTATAGAAAAAAAAATCGAACCCACGAGCGTCGGTGAAAAAGTCGCGTTATTAACCGCTGCGCCACCGAGCTCACACGTAGGCGTACAACAATCCTAAAAGGGATTGTTATTTGGCTGCAGTCTTCTCTAAGATGGAGGACCTTGCTTAGCCGGTCACCTTCAATCTAGTCAACTAAATATTACTGTGTGATTCCTATCGCGTGAAACATTATTTAACCATTGCTAGGAAATTCGCCCGTCCAAGAAATTATATTTCGAAAGTCCTAACCCAAGAAAGATCTGATTTTCCCTTTGGGTTATGGAGATACGACGACAGTCGCTGCAAAAAAACGAGTGTGCTTTATACCACACGAGTGAAGTAAAACGTAAGCCTTCAGAACCCGTTATATACCTTTTCCCATACATTTCGCGGTCATATATGACCACACGGGTTTCGAAGGGCCAATAGGCCTGCACTGTGTCTTAGATATACCAAATGTAACTGGCTATGAGAGAAAGAAAATGTGTGCTCGCACCTCTCTCTCTTGCCCCTACAGTAATATACGAAACGTAACTCACTCTCTATCTTCACTAACTTATATCTCCTTCTCAACTTCCGTTTGCCTCGCCCGATCACACGTTTCGTAACGCTCTCGTCACGCATTCACCAGCTTACTCCCCAAGTCAAGCGTGCATAAAGAAGTTTTACTTCAAAAATCTGTATTTTTGCCAAAATCCTCAGGCTCAGGTGGCGGAAACGGGATAACGCTAAGTAGAAGAATGTATAAGTAACATAAAAAAAGGGCCGAACGAATTCAGTCGCTCAGGTTTTTTTTATACAACTAAGGTGGAAAAAGAAGCATACGGCCTGCCTGATGGTAAACAGTCACCGTAGCCTACGGACATTTGCTACATCAGGGATGTCACTCATGACCGATTCTCTAAAAACCTCTATACGCCTTTCTTGACAAACCCCATGTTGTAGTCCCTTGGGCAAACCTCGGCTGGGAATTTATTCCAAAACTAAAAATTTCTCGGGAGAAAAATTCTCTGGAACCGCACAGTACGCGACCATTACGGTTCCAGCGTGTGAGGGTGAACTCCCGCCGTCGGCGAGCGGAGCGGTTATAAAAATATGCTGTCGGAATCATATCGAACAATTTTTCAGAACACGACCAGTCTGTACATCGGTAGAACACACAAAGGGAGGCAAAATCTCCTTAAACTTAAGGGTTCAATACCATGTGTGAGCTATACCTACCTTATACCTTAAAAGCGACTAGCATTTGAACTAACCACATTAATAAAAATCAAAACCGGTGAATTTTCGTCACATTATCTTGATTTTCATGCACGCCTATGCGTAAACATACACGGTAGTAAAAGCTTTCGTGTTTGGCCGTGTGATAAGACTTTTATTCATAAATTATGGGGGACATTTTTAAAAATGCTGAATTACCTAAAGATTTAATGAGAAATGACACGAAATGGCGCCGTTAAAAAAAATGTGACGTAGCCCTTTGTAAGTCCAGTATTTTTTTTTCTGCTAATGTAGCCACGAAGTGTATAAGTTGCCCGATGGTAAGCAATTACTGGATATACATACATTTTCATTCTGTATAACGGCAACATAAAATACAAAAAATATGGCGTCTATGTGAATAAATAAACCAATGAATTAGTTCTGGTCATATTGTATGATAGACAATCGTATATCTAGACTCTTAAACTAAACTAAAACTATAACTTAGCTAAAAAAGTGAGAGAACATTCGAAGGACCCTCTATTATAACCGACCTAAAATCGTCGGAAATCGCAAAAAAAAGACGTTTTTCAGTCTTTGATATCACTAATTTAAGAAGGAAATGCATTTTGGTTCCTATATTGTTACTAACATCATGCAATTCAATATATTTTTTATTAAACAGTAATTATGTATAATAAGAAAGGGTACCGCAATATGTGACCCAATTTTAACAAAATGTAAATAAAACCACAGTGAGCAAACATTTTATGTATATTGTAATTTACAAACCGCAAAATAATGTAACGCAGTAACAATTATAAGATGGCGCGGGTTCCTCGCAATATGCCACAAATGCTCCCTATTTTTGTAACCGTACGTGATAATGGTTTATACTTGAATCAAATATTGGACAAACATTGGTGGCTAGAATAGTATGGATATGCAACATAATGCTGTAAATGGAATGATTTGGTAAATTCCTGGGATTTCATTACCTAACAAAAAGGAGTGATGTTTTTAGAAATGCATTTACTTGAATTTTCCATGGCTTCTAAATACCTAATTGGAATTGGATCAGGCGTCATCGCCTTTACCTGACTCGATCATTGTAGCAGATTGGTGGCTAGGGCTGTAAGTACACTAAAATAAGATACGATAAAGGACTAGGGTGAATCAATCAAAGGTGAAGCCGACTGGACGCGATATTATCAGTATTAGTCCTTACATCACAGTAGATCTTTAAAAACCATGGGGTGGCCAATGGCACCCAAATAATAAAGTAAAATAAATCAGCAAAATACTATTCACTAATATAATATAATATAATTTCAACCTTTGTATCGACAATTCGATCTCAACCATAGTTATGCCTTCGTCGGACGCTGTCAACGTGGAGTAAGCGTCAGACTCACTCTCATTGCCAGCGTCCGAAGCATAGTCATATATTTCTATATTCACTCCACCGTTCTAACACTGCCTGAGTGTTCGCAAGAATGACACCAGCTTTAGACTTTATCTTGTCCATTCTGGATACCGACGAACCACTCCGAGACGTCTTTACCACTCTCCAAAAGAGTTTGGTATTTGCCTCGAAGAATTTCGTCAGCCACTCTTCCTCATTCATAATTTGTCTTTCACACTTCTCTTTCACTTAAGCCTTGGTTTCATTCTTGCATCGACGGTGCATTTGAACGGAACACAAGACGCACGTGGCGCTCGGTTCTCTCTGTCTACCCCGCAAGGGATTTGGCGTGATATTATAGATAGATAGCAAAAGAATGGTAACTTTTCAATTATTTTACGCATTCCAGTACTGGGCTAGTTTAATAACTAATAATTAAAAAGTTGGTAATGAAATTGGGATAGCGAGAAGAAAGACGAAAAATATAATACTGAATCAGACGAGAATTTAAGAAATTATTACAGAGACAAATTCCCCGGAAACTCGTTTGGGCTTCACTTAGCTAGAAATATGAGAGATGTGGAAGTTATCCGGTATAGTGTGCGCTGCGTACCTCTAGGTTTAGTCTCCGGTGACAGACGGCCGGCGTTTCGAGATAGGTGGTGCCGGTGAAGAAAAGGGAAAATCAACTACAATTTCTCTCCAGCGCAATGACCGCGAAATTTATTTGATGGGGTATAAATCTAAAAAAAAACAACAGCGCGTAGTTACGTCTCATTGAGACACATGGGATGAAATCGGCGTTAACCCCGTACATGACAGCATTCGTTACTTGCAAAAGCGGAAAATGTATGTTCCTCGTGCACTAAACGAATTCGCTGGCGATCAGATGTAGGTTATCAATTTCTACGAAAATAATCTTCATTCGATTGGTCCTCACTACATATCACTCCACTTTTTAAAAAGTAACTCATCACGGATTTAGCTTATGTAATTACTAGTTTAGTTACTGCGATTCAACAGTTCGGGAAGGTCCTCACAATTACAACGTAATAGAGCCCCTAGCGGGGTACCTCGGGTACATACACCAACCGCAGTGTTGTGATCCACTGTCCCAATTAAGTGATTATTTATGTGTGACAAGTTATTTGGCCAGCAGTGTGCATTTTCAACACTTGCTCTATTACAACCAGTGATTTAGACCTTTCAATGACAGACGCACACAGTGTATTAGGGGAGCATATTACGCTGGTTATCTTAATAGATGTTTAATGGTGTTTTCTATGTAACAGATGTGGTGACAAGTAGTCATGGTGTTGCCATTGTGGTTTCATGATCTCCCCAAATGTGCGTGTAATTAACTAGGAGTCAATGGATTTGTGCTTAATGTATGGAAAGTGTTGATGTAATTTTTTTTTAATGTGATAACATTTTATTAATATGTAATTAAAAAAATAATACGTCAGTTTATCACGTAACTAATAAAAATACATTAGCACGTTTTTCACCTTGGCTTGGGTAGGATTTCATAGTCAATAAATGTACTAAGAATACAATGGCGTAGTAGCGCGTGTCATTTTAACTGAATAAGCAGGTCAAGTAACACCGCCGCAGCCTGTATATGGATGAGTTTATCTATCTCGAGCTTCTCCGGGGGGGTAAGTTATTCCGGCGGTCACAGCAGTCGATAGATGACAGTCGTAAAGCTAAGTCAGTGGCCCTCGAGTGGCTTGACACTGGCCTCCGCCAACCCTTCGGTTGAAGGGAGACCCGTATCCCTACTGTGGGATTAGTTACAATTGATGTAGAAAATGTACTCGACTCGTTAAAACAAATCATGGAGTACAAACTCCATTTGTTTTCACACAGGACATAGACGCAAAAGCAACCCGTACCGCATTACCATCTCACCGGGAGAAGTCAAGTCGTTGCGAGTCCGCTCGCAAGGCTTTGCAACCGGGTTCTCACAAGGACCGGTGCGATGAGCAGGACTTCATACAAGTGGACAGGAAGAAGAAAAAGAAGCCCTCCAATGGCAACTACTGCGGCACTCCATAGACCGGATCGTCGCAACTGCGCTTGGAAATGCCAGCTGGTCTACAAAGGTCGAGGAGGTTGTAGACTATGTGAAGAAGAAGACCAATTTCAGAGAGAGTGAAATTGGTCTTCTCGCCATAAAGTAAATTTTAGTTCCTTTACGGTGAGGGTTCCTACTCATCATCTGCCGACCTTCATGAAGGAAGAATTCTGGCCGGAGGGCATCGTGTTTCGGTAGTTCCGAGGACGGTTGACTAACGACACTACGTGGAATTAGTTTAAGTTAAAGTTAAGTTAATAATATCGTATATATTTTAAGTTTAGGTATGATGTATCTATGGTCCCGTGTTATAAGTCAAAAAGTCAAAAGTCAAAATCTTTTTATTCCGTAAAAATGGCTACATTTGTTTGGAATCGTCACAATTTTTTTCCCTACCGTGCAGTTCATGACTAGGTGAGCACTGATAAAAATACTGCCAAAAAACTCAGGCATCCCTCTTTTGGTATCCAAACAAATTTACATAATTAATTATTTACATTATAATTGGATCGACTCAATCCCAGGCATTTTTATCATTAATATAGTCAGATACTTTATAATATGTACATAAAATAGACGTACAGATGGACTTCTATCAATGATTAGAAGTCCGTCTGTACTGGAAATATTTTTTTATATTGTTTGTTTCAGGCTCGCCTATACGTAAGTATTATTGAAATCCGCAGCTTAATCAAGCCTACAATTGACTGGTTATTGAATCAACGTTTTCCAAGTGGCAATTTTCCATCGTCAATGGGTAGCGGTTCTGGCGACAGATTGGTGCAATGGTGTCATGGAGCACCTGGTTTTGTACCCTTGTGTACCCTTCAACGGCCAAGTTACACAACATTAACTATAATAATAAAGAAATCGCAGTAAGGAACCTTAGACTTGGCACGACTTTATCTAGATTTCATTACTTTTTAGAGATAAATAAGCAGCTCCGTCGAGACTTGGCTAGTTTTTTACAGAATGTTTTTGGTGGGATTTGTTTATTGACAATTCTCTTATATTGCTGGGAAGTTTGTTATAGAACCGTATACATTGCCCCATAAAAGAATTACTTATTTTGTGGAGACGGCTTGGATGTAACACAAGATTATGCTTATATCTAGTATTTATGCTATGAGTATCACTCTTTTTACAAAATGAGTCTATGTTTTTATGGATATACAAAAGATTTTCATAGATATATTGCGATGCGAGAATATTTATTTCTTTGAATCTTTCTCTAAGGCTCTCCCGGGGACCAAGTTTGTAGATAGCTCTTATGGCTCTCTTTTGCAATAAAAAGATGGTGTTAATGTCCGCGGAGTTACCCCAAAGAAGAATTCCGTATGACATAATACTATGAAAGTAGCTGAAATAAACTATTCTAGCTGTATCAACATATAAAACCTGTTGTCTGAAAATAAAATTATTTGAAATTTTAAATAGAGCTGTATTGACTACTAACAACACCCTGGCGGCTTGTATAAAATCCAAAAGACTTAATAAAGACGACGACATTTGACGAGCTCGGTGGCGTCGGAGCGTGAATGACGCGACTTTGACGCCAACGCTCGTGGGTTCGATTCCCACACAAGACAAACATTTGTGTGTATGAACATATCTGTTTGTCTTGGTCTGGATGATTTAAGAGAGGTAGGGCGCATTAAAGCAGCCCGTCTGTGGAAGTACCTCCACCTCACAAAAAACCGTAGCTAAATAACAATTCCCTAAAGGGTTGTTGTTTTCCTGCGTGTGACTGAGGTCGCCAGAGTAAGCTCCCAAGGCAGCAGAGGAGGCATCGCGCGAGTGATACTTAATATACTACAAGCGTTAATAGGCTACGGTAACTGCTGTAGATCAGGTGAACCGTATACTTGTATGCCTCCCGACGTTATATAAAAAAAAGATGGAATACATGCGCTGTGAGTGAATTTCACACATTTGTTGTTAGAAATAGATTATTTTTAGTACAGCAGGTTAGCAGCAGTATCTTAAGAGGATTTCAAGAGAGAGAGAGAGAGAGAGCGTGTCAAAGCAGACCGACTGGAGAAGTATACCTTCACCTTACAGAATACCGCAGTAAAATAATAAGTCCCCGAGGACTTGTGTTCCTGCAAGTGAGTTTGCCAGTAAGTTACCAAGGAGTTGCTGTATTAGCAACCGGGGTTGCACCTAGGCATTGCTGTTTTATACACCACGAAGACTGCAAAAAGGCACAGCTTGCCTGATGGGAAGCGGTTATCGTAGCCTATGGACACTTGCAACACCAGGTGGGCCGTATGCTTGTATGCTATTGTTGTTGTATAAAAAATCTTTAAATGAGTAATTCTTGTATGTGTATAAATATTCAGAATCGGTTAAATCGGATAGTCAGAACATATTTCTTCATCGTTTCATCGAGACCTAGACAAATAGACATGTTCATGCACACAACACAAATATTTGTCTTGTGTAGGAATCGAACCCACGAGCGTTGTATCAAAGTAGCGTTACTAACCACTGCGTCAACGAACTAGTTATTTTTAATTAATAAAAAGAGTTTGTAAATTGACTTGCACCATTTTGGAAAATATTACATATCAATATTAAAATACTTATCAGGGAAGCATTTCCCACAGGTCTTAACAGTTTAATATCACTGTTTATGTAACTAACTGGATTTTGAGGATAACCAACAAATTAAAAGCAAATTCATTGGAAAGATTATCAGTTTCAATTACGAGCTCCCATCACCCGAATCTTCCACTTAACTAATCCTTGATTGACAATGTTAAAAAACTAAGATTGGGGTAACTGCCACGCGACCAAATTAACTTTATGTAATCCGATGGATATGCCGTTATCTGCCGGTGCATTCGCTAACTGGAGTGCGTTTTTATAATAGTTAATTCTATAGATAAGGTCCCATGGGTGGCCTTATAGCCCCGTATGGGATCATTCTGTTTTGTTACAATTCCAGCTCGATACTACATAGACTGTCTCCGCGTTTACGCTGATATCAGTTTTGACGCTGCAAGTTTACAAAATAGTAAAAATATCTCAGAGTTACTTTATATTTAATAATTAAAAATAACATAGATGTTTTCGAATGTTACTCACAGAAGTTATTACAATTAGTGCTACCTTATTTTATATTTAAGATCTTGAAAACACTAATAGCTGTATCTAATTCCATCAGTTGACGAAAGAAGTTTGCTATATGCGTCAATCTGAAGTTTGAGACATTTTTCCTCTAAAGCCGCACATAATATGAAAATTTAATAAAATAGGTTGGCAGGATTCCATTCTCTAAACTGAAATAACTTTTGGTGTCAAGGAACATTCCAAAACAGCTATGTTATCCTTATTCATAGGCAGTACCGAGCTGGGATGTGTAAAATGGGGATGTAGCCGCTACCGCTGCTGGCTTGGGGTGGTCCAAGGGTTGCGCCCTACTGGGTCATGACAGGTTGGGGACCCTTATTTTGAGGGTTATTGCATTAGGGAACTGTTTATTGTATTTGGATTTAGTTTATTGTCAATACGATTCATGTAAGGGATGACACTGTTGAATTTTGAGAGTTTGTATCAACGAAGCTTACAGTTTGTATGGTTTTCGATGGGTAACATATTGTAATGCTGTAAATATTCCATGACATCATATTTGGAGATTTTTCAAAGTTTAGTAGGCATCAGATCGCTGTACAAAGCGGTAAAGACAAAGATACTTTTACATAACTATACTAAATATGATAAGCCGGGCGGCGGGATGGTTAGCAATAAAAAAGATAAGATAAAAAGAAAGCTAAAACAATTCTTTATTTGCCATTGGGCCCTCGCGGACACTTAGACATGTCTTACATTTTTTGAAATAAACTTATTGTATCTTATTCAATGCTCTTGTTTTACTTTTTCCCTTTTTTAATCTACTAGCATTTTGGAAATTGCAATTGGCGAAGAAGAAATACCGAGAGAAACTTGCTTAAAATAGGTCTCTTTTAAAATTGTCAATTAGATATTACAAAAAAAAAAATCACATAAGCATATTGGTACAATAATGATATCAAATGGATTCTTTAATGCAAAGATTCGTGGGTTCGATTTCCACACAAGATAAACATTTGTGTACCTACATGAACATGTCGGTTTATATTTTGGCCAGGGTGTTTATAAGAGAGGTCACTACAAAGCAGCCGACTGAGAAAGTACCTCCACCTGGGGGATTGTTGTATTTCTGCGAGTGAATGATGGATTACATCATTAAGCTTATAAGGAGTTACTGTGTTTAGGTGGTACTATGGGCGGCACTAGGGGTGACAACGCGCGAGAAATACTTCTAGTAGCAAGCGTTCATAGGGTACGGTAACCACTTTACATATGGTGGGCAGTATTTTTGTACGCCTAACGACGTTGTATAAAAAATGTACAGTTATATTTAGTGCAGTTTAGTTTTTTTAGGCTCTCTATGAAGCTTAGAGCCCCAGCAAGCATCATGATGGACTCTGCCAATGAACAATTATCATTAAACAATCAGTTCCACTTTACTAAAGATCACATCAAGCAATAATTCTATTGAGTATTGTTGATTGAGGTAGTAGAGACATTGGTAATCGTTTAAATGCTTGGTTAACCGACATTGTATAAAAATTTAGGGCCCTTTGGTACCCTTTCATATTCCCTACACCTTAAGGACTTTCATATATCGACCTGCCGTTTATATATGGAAAGAACAATATCCCGAAGCAATTTATTAGCGTAATACGAGGGTCATTTGAAAAGTTTTGAGTTTATTTTTATTTTTCAACATATTCTCCTCCGAGCTCAAAACACTATTTCCATCGATTTTTTTTACATTTGATTTCTTCTCTCAAACGACGCAACAGGTTGCAACAGTAATTGGAGTTTATTGTTTCACCCTTTTTTAAATAATCCACGAGAATTATACCCTTTGCATCCTAAAAAACGGATGCCATGACTTTGCCCGCCGATAAAACCACCTTTGCCTTCTTTGGGGTGGGCGATCCTGCTCTTTTCCATTGTTTCGACTGTTCTTTTGTCTTAGGTGTATTGTGGTGAACCCAGGTTTCATCCATGGTTATAAAACTTTCAACAAATTCTATTGGGTCAGCTTCATATAACTCTAAACAGTCGCGAGAAGTTGTGAGTCGGTTGCGTTTTTGTTCCACTGAAAGCAGTCGCGGTACCCACCGCGCAGGCACCTTAGAGAATCCAAGTTCAGTAGTAATTATATGATGTGTTCGCTCAGATGAGATGCCTACAGTCTTAGCTATCTCCTCGACAGTCAATCTTAGATCAGATAAAATTAAATTACAGATTTTTTCTTTGTTTTGATCAGTGGAAGCAGTCGAAGGCCGGCCACTACGGGGCTTATCTTGAATGGTCTCACGACCACGTTTAAACTCTGCCCAGTTTTTAACAGTCGCATACGAAGGAGCGGACTCACCCAAAGTAGCAGACATGTCTTCATGTATAGCTTTTGGAGTTAAACCTTTCAAATTCAGGTATTTTATCACTGCACGATATTCAATTTTATCCATTTTCAAAAATAGCTCTGACTTGACTTACGGTATCACGTGTAAACGAACAATGAGTTACTGTGAATAAACTAAACTGTGCATACTTATTGCTAAATAATGTAACTACAAAATGAGGGTAGTTATAAAAAAAACCAATGACTTTAACCATGTTAGGCTAAGAACTTTTCAAATGACCCTCGTAATTAGAATAATTACCTATATCTATAACTTTACGCCAAATCCTTTGCTGGGCAGGCAGAAAGAACCGAGCACCACATGCTTCGGTCCTTAGACACATCGCTCGGTTCTGTGACATTTTGAGCTCTTGTCATAGACGTTCGCCGACTTGTAGGGCTCCGGATATCCCTTCAGCTAATGGTGTATGCCTCTTCTTATTTTAACACTGACACTCTTAGACTCTTAGACACTCTTAGAAGAGCGTTGGTGTCAAAGGAGCGTCACTAACCAATGCGCCATCGAATTCGTCAAAAGAAACTTAAACTATATACTATATGAAGATTAGAAATAAAAAAAATACGTATTCTTTACAAAATCAGCCTTTCATTTTGCATACAAAGTACGACGTGCAATAAAACGGAAGTGTAAAGCTTACACAGAGCGACACGAGTTTAAGGTTTAATTTTATTGCAACAAATCGTCGAAATTTTATTAGTTGGTTGGTCAGTTGCCAAAAATACATGCTTTATTACAGGCAGCTATAGTCAAGGAGACAGTGAACATTGGATTCTACTTCCTAGCGTTATCCCGTTTCCTAATCTATTAGGATTGGTCGGGTTCGCTACCTAAGCCGAAGGATACGTCGAAGATACTGATTTTAACATACACCGACTGCCGTTAGACCTTCACAACCCAGGAGGAAAACTAGACCTTTCGTAAGGTCACACGTCTTTCTAAATATAATTTTCTTGGACTTGCGGGGTTATCACGATGTTCTCCATCACCGTTGAGCAAGTGATAATTACAATGTACATAAACTCTTTCCCTCCTTCCTACAATATGGGATCCTTCAAACGAAGCGTGAAGAAGCATCTGCGGGTCAGCATGGCAGCGTCAACTTACAGGATACGGTGTAGTATTTTGCCAGTTGCAGTTGCGATTTGGGCTCCTCTTTCGCTTACCATCAGGCAAAGAGGAGCCAC
The DNA here is from genome assembly GCA_947507595.1 of Pyralis farinalis. Classification (NCBI taxonomy): domain Eukaryota; kingdom Metazoa; phylum Arthropoda; class Insecta; order Lepidoptera; family Pyralidae; genus Pyralis; species Pyralis farinalis. The sequence continues at coordinate 31,527,517 of OX382260.1, read as the reverse complement.
TATGATGAACTAATATAATAAAAATATAAAAAAAAACTCTCCAGGGAGTTGTTATTTGGCTGCGGTTTTCTTTGAAATGGTTCCTTACCTCTCTTAAAACTACCCAAGACGATGACTAAACAGACATATTCATGCACACAACGCTTGTAAGTTTGATATCAATTTCAATGGACTACTTATTCTCTTTTCAGCTGCCAAATGATATGGAAAATTACATGCAATATCATGTGTTAGGATTTAAAGGATGTGTTTCGTACATATGCACGTAGCTATGTAAATTTACACTTATATTAATGTTTGTAACTATATAAGTTATTTTCTTAAAAGGTGTACAGGTGGTGGCATGCGGATTCTGTTCCAGATGGCGGACGACCGCAGCAGCCGAGGCAGAGACTACCGGAGCAGCCATGGCAGCGTCGGCATGTTGCACGCACTAACAGTAGTGGGTGGGTGCCGGCCGGCGCTAGGCCGCATGAACTAATTGGTGGCGGAAGCACACAAAGCAGGTTAGATCAAATTGCAAATAATTTCAAGTTATTGCCTTACTTACTTTTAGCGGCGCTAATCATTTTCTGATTCGAAAACAATGTTTTGATTCGAATGGGTCACGAGTGAAACGAAACAATCACGCAATCGAAATCCACAAAGCCCTCGCGACTCTACAACCCCCTGAGAATATTTCAAATCAGAAAGAAGCTGTCGAATCATTTCGACCTAAAATGTGAATTGCATGAATTCAAATTGAAAAATTTCGATTACATGACTATGGCGTTCCGTATCAATGAGAAAACACCTACTGGTCCGATTAAGCAGAAAATCTAATCTATACAGATAAATAAAATTGGAGAGTCTGTTTGTAATATTAACATAACCGCTTTTTACTAAATGCATATGGATATATACACGGTACATATACCAAAATGAATATTTTTTCAATTTTTGTCTGTCTATCTGTCTGTCTGTTTGTTCCGGCTAATCTCTGAAACGGCTGGAACGATTTTGACGGGACTTTCACTGGTAGGTAGAGGACTGTTCAGAGCACAATATAGGGTACTTTTTATCCCGTAAATATTTAGGGTCCCTGCGTAAAATATGAAAAACTGGTAAAATTAGGGGGAAATATCTTCCCCTTCGGGGGACTTTGCTTTTTGTTATTTTCACAGAAGACGTATTTTTTGTGACATAAAATAACTACGCATTTTTTATATATATATATAATAATATAATATGTAATAATGTAATAATATGATCTTCTATACATCTACACAGATACTGATTGTAATATTAAAATAACCGCTTTTTACTAAATGCATATGGATGTATTCACAGTACATATACCAAAATGAATATTTTTACAATTTTTGTCTGTCTGTCTGTCTGTCTGTCCGTCTGTCTGTTTGTTCCGGCTAATCTCTGAAACGGCTGGACCGATTTTGACGGAACTTTCACTGGCAGATAGCTGATGTAATAAGGAGTAACTTAGGCTACTTTTATTTTAGAATTTTTATTTATTTTTATTAATATATAATTAATAATAAAAAAAAACTATTCCGCGCAGACGAAGTCGCGAGCACAGCTAGTTATTGATAAGATACGTCAAGATACACCCACTGCCTGTACATTTTACAGCTATGAATTTAACAGAGGCAATCTATTTTTAATATCTACTATACATATCATAATACTGTAACTAAATTATGTGTATATGGGAGATATTTAAGAAAAAAAATATGAGGACATTTTATAAGAGAAATGTATACTTTTACGGGTAAAACGCTTCTTTTTTTCTTCACGAAATCTTATGAGTACATTATGTACGTATTGATTCTTGATACGTCACCTAGATGACGAGTTATCTACACAATATAATAAAATTGTAACAGACTCATGTCAGTAAATAGGAGAGAAGGATTTAGTTAAAAGTGCTTAACACCGTGCTAACAGTATTTTCGCCTAAAATTTTCGTTATTCAATACTTTTAAAAAGTAATAGGACTACAGCATTGGAAATCTTCAAGAAACGCGTGAAGGGGTGTTCAGAGGGTCGGCAACGCATGGCATGTGACACGCCTGGTATTGCAAATGTCCATGCGCTACGGTGACTGTTTACCCTAAGGCAGGCCGTATGCTTGATTGCCAACTTAGTGGTATACAAAAAAAGTACATTTAGACTTACAGTAAATCTTATTTTTTGGAAATCAGAGTGCAAAGTAAGAGAATTTTTTAGGGACTTAAGAAATATAAATAGATCGATAGAAGTTAAACGAGAATTTCAATTTGATTATTGTTTTATTTATAAAATATTTTATTTATAAAAGACTTACAGCTCCTGTACTAAATTAATATTTGGGCACCTTATTTGGTACTACAATAAGGCACTATTAAGGTCATTACTTACCCCAGGTCTGTCATTATCATCACACCGGCATTGCCCGCTCCACGATCAGGCCTGCAGGATGCAGACTATCAAACGCCCTGTCATCTGAACTTAGATTTTTAATGCCCGAGCTAAAAAAGGAGTGTTTATACAGACGAGTTTTATAATATTACTAACTAAACTTTATACAATAACTAAAACAAATGATTCTATATGAGGTTATAAACGAGAACTTTACATAATGATACGTTACTTAATTACTAGGTTTGCCAAAACGGTTACAGTAGATGGTTTTTATTTCTAAGTTATTTATATATATGTATATATCTATATATGTTCTATTCTAAGTTATATGTCATAGTACCCCACCGTACTGAGGAGGTGTTAAGGAGCAGGCTAAGTACGGCACCTCTAGTCTTTTGTTTTTATACTACGTCGGTAGGCATACAAGCATACGGCCCACCTGATAGAAAGCGGTTAACGTAGCTTATGAACGCAATACATTAAACATCACTCGCGCGATGCCACCTTTGCTGCTAACACAGCAACTCCTTAGGAACCAGTGAACGAAAAAGCACTTTTTTTCGTTCACTGTTAGGAATTTACTTGTGACCTCACCCACACGCAGGAACACAACAATAAAGTTGTTATTTGGCCGTGGTTTCCTGTAAGGTGGAGGTACTTCCCCTGGCGGGCTGCTTTGATGCGCCCTATCTTTCTTACAAATACCCAGACCAATACAAATATACATGTTCATGTACACAAATATTTACCCTTTGTAGGAATTGAACCGACGAGCGTTGGAATCAAAGTAACATAACAGCACGTTTCGGCAATGCGCCACCGAGCTCGTCGAGAAACTAGTCCCTGGTCGATAGTCTAGCTAGTCTCTCTAAGCTTGACCTCTAGTAAAACACCGTCCAAAAATAACCTTCGGCGTCGGCGTTTACAATTGCTCTAGAAGCTTGACTTTCCCAGAACAAAAGCAGATGATATAAAAAAATTACCATGCATTACAAATGTATCAATCTTTATCTTTGTAAAATTAATCACCTGATGTTACGTGTTACCCATACAATTACGTAAAGCATTTTCTTAAACGGCGTCTAAATTAGAGGGCACGAAGATGAATACGTCGCCTTAAGTAAAAGACTGGTTAAGGACATGCTTTATTAATAAGAAAATATGTGGGTAACATCCAATCAATCAAATACTTTATTGTTTCCAGTTTGGGACTATGGTAGGCAAGTATGGAGATTACTTATTTTGTCAATTTTCTAGTGACTTCGAGCACAGTATAAGACTTAGACTGTACTCGAACACTAGAAAATTGTTTGGATATAGTTATTACAGTTTAGGTACTTAGTATCAAACTGTGCTCAGCCACTAGAGGTGTCAGACACTTACAACATTATCACAATAAGCAAAATTTCCGTCAAATTCATAACGGAAATGTTATTCTTTAAACTTATTTTGTACGTATTTTTTGTATGTACCAAGAATCAGTTTTTAGTAAAGTTAAGTAGGCAGTTAGAGATGAGAAGAGGAGTTAGGGGAGGGCGCCGAGTATAAAATGTAACTATTATTTTTATATTCTTATACACAATGCTCAAAATATTATAAGAAGCTGATAATTAAATATTAGCAATTCGAAGGTGGCTAATATGTTATTATCCGTCTCTATATTCCTAATATCTTAGTCTCCGTCCTCCTTATTCTAGTATTTTTGTTTACCTCCTCGCTCTACCTTCTTCATTACTTTCTGTAACTATCATTTCCCGCTACTTGCTTCTACCTCTCTCTTCCTCCTTTCCTTAAGTCCGACTCGTATTAGACCAGTTATAAAAAAATTTGAATGTATATTACCCTTGAAAATATTTTTTCTTTATATTCCATCTCTATAGTAGCCGAGGCAGCGCCAGCGGCGGGCACGCGTTGCTAATCAGTAATGGACATCCATCGCACGACAACTGCAGACTGCTCTTAGATTTATAAATAAGCTAGCCGCAGCACGCAGCTCCACCCGTGTGTTTTTCAACATTTAACACAGGAACAAGAATATTTTCAGCATAAAAATTAGTCAAGTCAAGTCAAAATCTTTTTATTCCGTAAAAATGGCTACATTTGTTTGGAATCGTCACAATTTTTTTCCCTACCGTGCAGTTTATGACTAGGTGAGCACTGATAAAAATACTGCCAAAAAACTCAGGCATCCCTCTTTTGGTATCCAAACAAATTTACATATTTTATTAATTACATTATAATTGGATCGACTCACTCCCAGGCATTTTTATCATTAATATAGTCAGATACTTTATAATATGCCCTGCTGCACAATTTGGCTTTAATAGTAGTTTTAAATTTGTTAATTGACAATTCTCTTATATTGCTGGGAAGTTTGTTATAGAACCGTATACATTGCCCCATAAAAGAATTACTTATTTTGTGGAGACGGCTTGCATGTAAGACAAGATTATGCTTATATCTAGTATTTATGCTATGAGTATCACTCTTTTTACAAAATGAGTCTATGTTTTTGTGGACATACAAAAGATTTTCATAGATATATTGCGATGCGACTGTTAAAATATTTATTTCTTTGAATTTTTCTCTAAGGCTCTCACGGGGACCAAGTTTGTAGATAGCTCTTATGGCTCTCTTTTGCAATAAAAAGATGGTGTTAATGTCCGCGGAGTTACCCCAGAGAAGAATTCCATATGACATAATACTATGAAAGTAGCTGAAATAAACTATTCTAGCCGTATCAATATCAGTGAGCCGTCTAATAGTTTTCACTGCATAGGCTGCAGAACTTAGTTTTCCTGATAATTTTTCAATTTGTGGGCCCCATTGTAGTCTGGAGTCAATTGTTATACCCAAGAACACAGTTGTCTCCACAGGGGCCAAATTAGCTCCATTAACATTTACATTGGTAGCCACCTGTCTTACATTAGGTGTTGAGAACTTAATTACTTTAGTCTTTTTATCATTTAAAAGCAGATTATTAACACTAAACCAATGAATAACTTTAGAGAGAGCATCGTTAACTTCGTCATAATTACCTAACCGTCTATTAATTTTGAATGTCAAAGAGGTATCATCCGCAAACAACACAATCTCATGTTTATCCCTTACATAATAAGGTAAGTCATTTATATACACCAAAAACAAGAATGGACCCAGAATTGACCCCTGTGGGACTCCCATAACTACAGGGGACCCCGAAGATCTTTTACCATTAACATCGACCTTCTGTATCCTATTGCCCAGATAAGAAGACAGAAGTTCGAGAGCCTTGTTCCTGATACCGTAGTGGTGTAATTTTCTGACAAGAGTGTCATGGTGCACGCAGTCAAACGCTTTAGACAGATCACAAAAAATTCCCAAGGCATCTTGCGAATCCTCCCATGCCGCGAATATACTTTTAAGCAAATGAATCCCTGCGTCTATAGTTGAACAACCTCTCGTAAATCCGAACTGTAAAATTTGTGGTATAAACAAACGCTTGCTGCCGCGTACGTAATGATGACGTAAGAGAGAGTGTCGGTGTTAAGATAAGAAAAGGCATGTTCCGTTGGTTAGGACATGCAGAAAGAATGCGGGATGTAATAATGACGAAACAGATATACAATGCGAAAGTGAAAGGATGTAGGGGCCGTGGAAGGCCAAGACTAACCTACCATAACCAAATTGGTCGTGTTAAATCAGAAGGTTATGTCAGGAGTCCCAGAAACCGGCGAGCGTGTATGAAAAGAGCTATGCATGTTAGAGAAACGAGTGAAGTGTGTAAGGACCACGTCTTATGGCGCCCGGTTCTCACTGTCTACCCCGCAAGGGACCTGGCGTGGAGATATACATACATACATACCATTTAAACTAAATTAAACTTACATCGGCTTATTCTATGCTGCATCTCTAAAATTTCTTGAATTAGTAAGGTACACCTTAATACAAAAAAAAAATTGCGGTACAGCTACTAACCTACTCGTAATAAAACATGAATGAGTTCTGACTGATTTACTGATTGACAGGGACCATAGCCCTAATCGCTGGATTAATTTGAAGATGACATTCCTTGTAGCATACTTTAACATCTAAGGGATGCCCTAAGAAACTATTTTTGGGAATAGCCTCTATAACATTAGTAGGATTCACATTATTACTTTCATCGTATTTCCCAAGAATTACTCGCATAGCTGTATATTCCGTTTCGAGAACACCAATCAAAAACAACTGCAACAGACTCTGTTTTTGTTTCATTTTCGAGATGACACTTCATACATTTTTCATACGGGGGACGCGGTAAACCTCGCGTTACCAACATAACTTTACCATCGAGACGTTAAATTTTAATCTCTATTGTCTGATATTTAAGATCGTTTCTTATGTACGAACGTTTGTTCGTTAGTTTGATCGCAATTAAAGCGCAGAAGCGCACATCATTAGGCCACACGGCAATATTCCACGGTAGTTCTTGTCGTGGAACCGGTGCCACGGTAATGCCCAGACGTATATTGTAATCTGATATCGTTATTGGTATTTTGATGAGCCCAGTAATTTATCGTGCGTATTGGGTGACTTTTTGTCGAGACTAGTCTGGTCTGGCATTCTGTGGGCTAGATCACAAAACCCAGAGAGGAGAGAAGCGATTTATAACGTGCGCTACAGCAATGCACACATAGACATCGACAGCCACTCGCGCGCTATAAAATAATAATAATAATAATAAATAAATATTGTCGGACAAATTACACAGCGCCACCTAGCCCCAAAGTAAGCAAAGCTTGTGTTATGGGTACTAGACAACTGATAAACATACGTAAATACATTTTTTTTTGTAAATACATACTTATTATACATAGAAAATACCCAGACCAAGACAAACAGACATGTTCATGCACACAAATGTTTGCCTTGTGTGGGAATCGAACCCATGAGCGTCGGTGTCAAAGTCGCGTCATTCACGACTGAGCCGCCGAGCTCGTCTCGTAATATGTACTTGGTGTTGTACATTTGGTATGCCGTCATGTTCCTATGGTCTTCATCGATAAATACGTTTCAATGCTGGTCCCAGGACTAAACTGAAGGCATAAATATTATAATTATAACTATGTGAGACTATGCTTTAATTAATATTTCAATAATGCTGGCAAACAATTGATTTGTAACAGTCATAGTTAGGTGGACGAGAACCGGCCTATTAACTCGCATGTCCAAGACATGTGACTAACCTAGGAACGGTCTGGTTTTCCCTCTGGGTTGTGGAACTCTGAGTGCAGTGGCTAATTGTAAAAATCAGTATCTTCGCCAACTGCTTATAATTAGGAAACTGGATGACGATAGGGAGAAGTAGAAGCACAAAAAGTGAATAGCTTGAATCGAAGTAAAAAACATTTAACCAGTCATGCTGGTACCTTGTCTAGCTACCAAATACATATAATGTTCCTTTGTGTATGTGTGCGTTGCTAGAATGCACGAAGGTTAACACCTTTGCTCTCCCTGTTTTGTGGCTAGATCATAAATCAAACTAAAGTGGAACGCGTTGATGAGGTGTGTTAATAACATTTCATTGACAATAAAAATAACATAAGTAGAAATGTAGGTAGCATATATGTAATTATTATTTATTTTTTATCAGTTCACATAAGGCAGGTCACAATTGTTACTATATACGAGTAGAAAAAAGATAAGAGTTGTAAGCTAAATTGCAATCCAGGGTATGTTCAGAAGAATTAGACACTTATAAATAGAATTTAATTAAACGAAAGTAAATGGAATTAATTAGGATTACCTACGCATAAGGCATAGGGAGGAAATCCGCATGCCCAAGAAATCATATTTCTATAGACGTGTGGCTTAAACTAAGAAAGGTCTGACGGCAGTCGCTTTATGTAAAAATCAGCATCTTCGCCAAATCTTTGAGCTTAGGATTAATAAACAGAATAACACTAGGAAGAAAAAACCTACGCGGGAAGTACACAAGGTCGACCTGATATAGTGGTTACCGTAATTTTTGCAAGACAAGATGTATCGCTAGTTACCACCACAATACAACAAGTTTTCGGGATTAAATAAATAGATTCTATTTCCGCCATTTAATTATTTGTTTTGTATAGTTCATTAAAAAATTGGCGTGGTATGGAAAGATTACAATGTAAAATATATTTATGTTAAAATATTATTCAACCGGTGGCATTGGAAACCAAATATCAGTATATTAATCTCATAAACGATCTTATATCCATATTGCGATTGATCCACTATGCGTCTGTTACATTGTCTATAGTCTCGAATATAATGAGGTAATGTGCAATTTAGATAAAACCATAACCAAAGTGACTAGATGCCTCCGGATTCACGGTTCCACGTATATCGTCAAAAAAAGTGCGTCCAACTCTCGCCTTGCAAAAGTGAAATTTCTAGTAAATGTATTTAGTATTTTTTTAGTAATTAAAATAAATAGTTACAATTTTTTGGTATGTTAATGTGCTTCCACTTCTCCTTTCATTCAAATCAATTTATTTTACCGCGTTCATACTTCACAAAAAATATCTTGTTTAAAGTATTTGCGAATTAAATGCTTAATTCACTTACAGTTGATGCGAAAATGATCCAATCTTTCTTTCAAGTCGAAATTGTTTAACCCCTCATCTGATACACCTGATAATTGTCAGATGTATTTAAAATGTGTATCTGCTCGTATATCTGGGTATATGTTATATTACATGGTTTATTATTTGTCATTATAAATACATACAATTCTTCACGCCAAATCCCTTGCAGGTAGGCAGAGAGAACCGAGCGCCGTATGATTTGGTAAAGCGACTGAGGTGTTTAAACCTCAGTCGCTTTATCATTGTACGCTCGCCTCTTCCTAGTGCCCCTGACGCCACCCTCTGATAACACACGAGGAATTTGGTAGTGGTGGGTAAGTCTTGGCTTCCTTCGGCTCGTACGTTCTTTTACTTTCGTGTTGTTATCTGTTTTGTCATTCTTTCTTACATTCTTCATTCTTGCATTCTTTCTACATGCGCGAACCAACGCAGCATACTTCTTATCTTAACAGCGATACTCTTTTTCAGACCAACTTTCTTTATCATTCGGTTTACAAGCGTTACGCCTCAGATTTTGCGCAATGCTCGCATCTCGATTATTCTACTTTCATACTCTTAATTTTATTTTCCCCTTTCTGGTGTTTTACTTCCATACTTTCTCTGGCAAACCCTCGCTCTCGCTTCCAATAAAAACAATAATTCGTTTGTTAATATAATGTCAATGATTTTGTGCTTATACCTACTTTGTTAAATTGGGAATAGATCCCTGATGGGAAAAGTTCGCCATTACACGAATAATTATTTTTACATTTGTATTTTTTATAGTAGTATAATAAATATTTTACAAACCAATATCGGAGTATTCAACTCAAATTAGACAAACAATAGGTTGTGGTATTTGCTTTTTGTAAAGCATTCGCGTCAAAACTCGGCGACACTCAGCGGCCATTCCACTAGACCCAATGGCAAATCTAGATAAGCGATATTTATGAGTCCACAGCAAAGAAGCGTAAAGCAATACCGACAGTCGTCTCGACCTTTTTATGTCTTCTTCTGTCCCGCATTTTTCGGTCAAAACTGATTGTTTACCGGAAAAAATTACGCCTGTTAGTCGGAACGGTGCGTATAAATAAAAGATGCGCCCCGCGGAATTTTGATTCGATACTTTTTGCAGACCCTGGATACCGATTGTGGAGCCAAATTGTAAAAAGTCGAACGATGTACGATTGAGAAGGAACGCGGTGTCAAGTGGCCCCCGCGAGATTTATATAGGTCGCTTTACACCGTGAGAGTTGACTACGATATTTAATATTAATAAAAGTTGCCTACGGGCCTTACACACCTCACTCGGTATTTTAACGTTCATAGCTCTTTTAATGCACGCTCACAGCTTTCTAAGGGTCCTGATATGATAACACATGGTCTTCAGATCTATCTATCTATCTATAACTTCACGTCAAATCAATTAGTAGTCCTTCCTTACATACCACACTTGCTTCATTACCATTCATTGGTCTTCTCATGCATGCTCGCCTTTTTCTCAGGCTCCTGACGTCACCTTCTGCTAAAACACGATCAATTTGGTCGTGGAAGGTAAGTATTGCCATTTTTCGGTTCCTACATCCTTCTACTTTCGCACTGTATATCTTTTTTATTTTTTGATCTTTTTCGTAATTCTTTCTTTCTGTATTCATTCTACATGTCAGAACGAATGGAGCATGCCTCTTTTATTTTAACAGTGACACTTTCTTTCAGACCAACTCTGTTTTTAACATCAATTTTGCGCGTTTATCCTACTTTCATGTTAGCTCTGCCATACCCAGCTCTCGCTTCCATAATTAAGCGTTGGGACCAGCACTACAGCTGTGCCTTTTGGCATCCCTGCTGAAAGTGTAATCAAGATATACAATCTCATCCACTCGTTCCAACACTTCATTATCAACCGTAATCCTTAAATTGGTTCTGGTTTCTTCTCTTTCCAATACCATTATCTTAGTCTTATTCGCATTCTATAGTAAGTCTTTCTTCTCCATGCTACATAATCGTCTTTCATAATTGTGACATTTATTTCTAGTTCTAGCCGTAAAAAAAAATCAAGCAATGCCGATTATCTATCGATAGCTGAAAACGTTACGTATTTGCCTCCACAGAGCTGAGTAACGTGAATACCAAAATACGTAACAAATCCAACTCAATTGCTACAGCATTTCGGGAGAAAATTGCAAGCAAACTTTTGTACATGTCTTTTGGCTAAATATATAAGTATTTGAAAATTTTAAATTCCATCAAAATGCCAAGTACTGTTTTACTTTTGGATTTCAGAGTAGATAATCTCTATGTTAAAGTAATCAATTCTAGTAATCTCTCTGCCTACCCTGCAAGGGACCTGACGTGGAGAGTACATACGTACGTATGTACTCTCCATATACTCTATGTTAAAAATCTGTTCATCTATCGGCATTGAACCCTAAATAAATATTTTAAATTTAATTACCTTGGTTGAAAAAGGGAAAAGTTTATTCGTTAAGTCGTATGGTGTAAAAGATCTTTGCAGCGAAGTCTTTTGGTGGCGAAATTTGAGGTGTTTTAATAAGCGGTAAATTTATTTTATACCGGTGACCTTATAAGGCGTAATTGATAGCTAACACTGATGAAGGTGGCCCTGCCTGTATTCGCAATATGTGACCAATGTTCGTGCTTTATTGTGCGTAGGTATATGATGCCATAAATTGCGTAATTAGATACAGTATACAAAGGTATAAGCCGTAGGTATGGCAATTAGCGCACTTAGGCCCCTTTTCACACATATACCAATGTCGCGCTATAGTGCTACGAAAATAGTAATTTACAAATATTTGCAGGACATAGCAATCCAGAATATTTAAATGTGTGAGAGTAATAATTATAACCACACCATGAAGAATACTATAAGGTTTGTAATAAAATAAGTTAATTCGCCGTTTTTATTTTCCTAGTACATACCTTTTCCTATTATACAATACAAAGGAGTGGCAAAATTAATCAATTCCATTGTATTGTAATTGTCAGCGACAAAAAATAGACTGGAGTCTTTTGTATGTTCTATCATAAAAAGTCAGTTTAATGAGTCCAGTCCCTAAGATTAGAACTCAAAGGACTCGAGTCTTGACGAAACCGAACTAGGATGTTCACATATAAAGTTAGCACATAAATCAGACACGGGATGCCATGGCCAGAGACCAGAAACGGGATAACGTGAAGCAAAAGAAGATGTAAGTATGAGTAGCTCAATTGGTGATCAAAGTAGTGATTTGTAATCTGACCATAATCTTCAGCGCCAAGTAGTAGTAATTAATATATGGCACTCGACAGCCGCTGTATCGCTTATCCGCTGCAACTCCACGGAAGTTTACAACCCTCCGGATAGTTGTTATTTGACTTTGGTCTTCATTGCGGTGGAGAGACTTTCCCAGTCGAGCTGCTTTGATGCGTTCTACCTGTCTTTCGCTTTGTCAATTAGCATAGTGCACCACGAGATGGTGATGGGTATAACTGATTTCTCTTCAATTGAAATAGGTTTAGAATGTTTTCATGGATCATTTAGAATTTTTTAGTTTCTAAATGCGTTAGTAAAAGTTTTCATACAATTGTAAAACCAGCCTAGGGCTTGCAAAGGTAGCCACAAAAAAAAATACGGTGTGGGTAGTATCGCTATACTACCGTAACATTTTTTGCGTGAAAACGTTTTTCAATGCTTCAAGTCTAAGGCGCCTCACTCGATCTGTCGATAAATAATTCCGCTGCCGTCGGCACTGAATCTAAAACAAACGATATTATATCGTTTTGAAATTTGTCACCTGGCACAGCTTTTTACTCTAAAGCTATTTTCTATTTAACTTACTTTTTAGAGCGCTTCTATATCTACACGACAACGTACAAATATTTCGTCTAACGCTCTCTGTTGCGGAGTTATTTCAAATTAATTGGTCGCGCAGAGTGTATTTCAAGGCCCTTTTTCAACCCCGCTCCCCGCACGAATACGCGCGTGCACGATACCGTAGGTAACCTAACAACTGTGGGACATTGTCTATTTTCAAAATATATACAACACTTGGCGGTACAACCCTTGAGTCACAAGATATAACGGCGTTTATGGCGACAATAAAAGCGTTCCATCGCTAACTCTGGCGCGACCTCAGTATGGGAGCCTTTTAAAAACGTTTTCACGTTAAGTTTCAATAGGTAAAAGGTGATTTTTCAATCGTGGCTAGCAGACTCACATATTTCATAATAAAATTAATATTTATACCTTTTTTATACCTTTTGACGAGCACGGTGGCGCAGTGGTGAAATGCGCTGTTACGCTACTTTGACACCAACGCTCGTGGGTTCAATTCCCACACAGTACAAACATTTGTGTGCATGAACATGTCTGTTTGTATTGGTCTGGGTATTTTCTATGTATAATAAGTATGTATTTACAAAAACAAATGTATTTACGTATGTTTATCAGTTGTCTAGTACCCATAACACGAGCTTCGCTTACTTTGGAGCTAGGTGGCGCTGTGTAATTTGTCCGACAATATTTATTTATTTACAACTTCGCAAGCAAGCATATGGCTCACTTGAAAGTGCAAAGTGTCACTTGAATTAATATAAACATTTTATGGTAGAGATCTAGGATCTCTGTCTCCTTACCGAAGAGAATCGCCGATATTCTAAATCAAAGAAGGATTTTCGGCATCAAAAAATGCGATCTGGATGGTCTTCACCTCAGGCGTCGATAAATGTGTGTCAAATATCAATGGCGATCAGATTTTCTACACTAGAATCTGATCCAAATAATTTTAAATGTTGCGTGCGGGATGCTCAAAATATGTATTTATATTTTCACGCATGCTTCCTTTCCACCGAACCAATTATTTTAGCACTTTAGGGACCCCATATTTATATATTTTTTGGGTTTAAGGACTTCAATTTTACTAACATTACTACATGTGTACACATTTTAAGTACATTTTTGAAACTGTAGACTACCATAGTCAGGCTTTATTTTATGCAACGTCTGGCGGGAGGCACACAAGCATACGGCCCACCTGATGTAAAGTGGTTACCGTAGCCTATGAATGCGTACAATACCGAACTTACTGGAACTTACTGGTAACCCCACTCACTCGCAAGAACACAATTTCCCTGCAGGAAGTTGTTATTTGGCTGCGGTTTTCTGTGCCGTGGAGTTCCCCAGTTAGGCTGCTTTGATGCACCCTACATCTCTGAAAAACACCCAGATCAAGACACACATACATGCTCATGCACATAAATGTTTACCTTATAATAGTAGTACGCTATGACCCGACACTCCTCTACAGGGAAATCAAAGTTTTAAGTGTTCGAAAAATGTACCTTTTGTCTGTTACTCTGATGCACAAGAAAGTTCTGAATACTGCTCAGTATCCTAGTCTGTTAATGAAACGTACCTTCAGGCTTCCGATACCGAAAGTGAATTCTATGTTTGCCCAGCGTTTGCTCACCTTTAGAAAGCCTTTTATCTATAATAAAATTGGCTGTATAGCCTTCACTCGTTATCGTACCGTGAAGCTAGATTGAAATTAGAAGCCGAGATGATAGGTTGGACTTACCGAGACTCAGAGAAGTTACTGGAAAGTATTGGATAATGGCCTAATTTATTAATTAAGTTCGTTTTATACATTTAGTACAGTTTACCAAATTCATAAATGTAAATTTTATTTAAATTGTCAATTAATTTAATTAAGTTATATACTAACAAATTCATTATTTATAATTTTCATTCAATTGTTTTATTTTTAAGTTAATTTTATAAGTGAATTGTAATCAAACAAATTTCCTATGTAGGTTCCGCAAATGTGTTACAAGACAAACCAAAAATTGTGAAGTTGCCCACAGGACAGGCTTAGCCTAAAAGCCTAGGAACTAAGGAAAAAATTAATTATTGTAACCACTTTTTGAATAAAGAATTATTGTTATTAAAGAATTATTATTATTATTAATACCCAAGATTATTAGAGTAGTACTGCTAAGAAATCCGCTACTGAGCGCGTCAAAACCTCCGATGACTGTGAGAAACATCCAAGATAGAGTCTAGAAGGAGATAGTAAAGAAAAGATTTGTTACCGCAGCTTGTTGTACGACCAACTAATAGAGTAAATATGTGTCTTGTAGATGTAAAATACCCGTGTACAGACATGAACATAGACGCTAGGGCAGCAGCGTAGCAGGCATGTTTTTTTTATACTACGTCGGGAGGCATACAAGCATACGGCCCACCTGATGTAAAGCGGGTACCGTAAACTATTAACGCTTGCGATATATTAAGTATCACTCGCGCGATGCCTCCTCTGCTGCTTACACAGCAAGTCCTTGGGAGCTTACTGGTAACCTCACTCACACGTAGGAAAACAACAACCCTACGACGGAAGCACACAAATTGCCAGTAAATTTGCAAAAAAATATTTCTGAGATTTTTATTGCTTCGGTGATACACGAGTGATGACTTTGGTGTCGCATGTGTCTGTAGGCGAAATTACGTATATTTGTTTGCTACTTTATTAATATATAAAAAGTATATATTTCTCCATGCAATTCTACAATTACTTTGAGCTAAAAATGTGTAGCATTTCCTTAGAAACGTTTTTTATATGTCGCACTAGAAAACTGTGAAAACTTGTTATTGGCTTATAGTTATGTAAATATTGTACCAATTAGATTATACAGCTGTTGGTTTTCCTAAACGAATAAATAAAAAATACTCTTAAATAAGGTAGATTAATTTATTTCATTAAAATAGATTAATTTTATTCTTTTTATCCAAAGTGTAGTCAGAAAGCCCTTTGTATTTATTATCCTTTTTCATCAAATTTACTATTACAATTTATTCAATAATGTGAAATGTGTATATATGTAAAATGTCTGTAAAAGGAAATAAGTATATTACGCAGCTATACAAATGTATCTGTGATAAAGTATGAAATTGAACCATGAACCGGTTCGGTTGTTCGGAACCATTGGCACATTTACGGAAGCCGTAAATATAATGGATGGCCAGATTTTGTAGACGTTCTAAGGTTAAAATTGCAGACTTATGGACGAGAATAGTTTTATAGGATAAATTCTCCTGAAAGAATAAGTAAATCAAAAACTTTGCTATTTCAGAGGCGTCTGGTGCTTTGGGATTAACCTGTGAGTTAGAGCACCAAGTGAGCCATCGTTTTATTGCAGGTAAATATGTTGACAGCGTTGACTGACGTCAGCTTGTCTTTAAAAACTTTTTTTCTTCTGTAGACCATTTTGATAACATTGATCCCCAGCCCCAATCTTCCAGACTTTCGTAAGTAGCTCCTCACTCCCATCTAAATAGCAAATGTCAGCATTGTCGAGAATAGGGAGAAGAGACTGCGCTAGCATAACTTTAGTTTTAAACGGTAAGAAGTTCTGGAACCGTCTGAGTGAATGAAATGTGCAATGCAAGAGTTTACTGACACTATTGACCTGCGCTGTCCAGGATAAAGTTTCGACGATGATCAGTCCCAAGTTTTTTGTTTCATTTGTAAAGGCCATTGTAAATGACCTGTGACAAATTACTATTTTTCAATTGCCGACTACCAATAACAATGGCCTGTGATTTAGATGGTTTGACTAAGAGGCCAAAGCTATCAGCCCATTTCTGGACTGCGCACTGCTCTTCATTTATAACTGCAATAGCACCAGATGCATCAGGTAACGCAAAATGTCTATAAATTTCAAGATTATTTGCCTATAGATGGTAGGGAGAAGTAATTAATTACTTTGGATAATTGGTTAATGAAAACCGAGAAAACTGATGGAGATAAAACACCATCCATCCAATTAGGGGAGTCATTTGATACATTTGCCAGCGTCCACGAAGATATGAATCGAACAACGCGGTCACAGTAGAGGACGAATTCAAAGAGCAAAGAATTCCTAGGAGAATGTCAAAATCGACCAAACTGAATGCGTTACTGAAGTCCAACAGAACAATCAGAGAAAGTTTTTTATTGTACATAGCAAATCGTATATCATCTGTGACATTCAATAACGCACTCGTTGTGCTATGATGAGGAACGAAACCCGACTGAAAGGGGCTAAGAAGGTTATGCTGATGGAGATATGTATTAAGTTGTTCGTGAACAACGTTTTCAAGAACTTTAGACAGCAGTGAAAGAATGGAAATTGACCGATATTTGGAGAAGGCCGTTGGATTAGAAGTTTTAGGGATTGGGATGACCTAAGCCATTATCCAAGCTTTTGGAAAAACGTTAATGGACAGAGTAAAATTTATTACGTGTGTGGTTGCTGAGATAATATAATCTAAAACTGGGATCAACATGTCGCGACTCAGGTTATCACTGCCAACAGCTTTCGTCATCCATTACATAAGATGCTCTTTTTAACTTCCTCCCTGTAATGCAACGAAATGAGAATTCGTCACGTGCGATGATTTTCACTCGGAATTTTTTAAAGTTTGGATTTGGCTTAATTCCGTTTCCGCATATAGTTTTTGACAGGCGTAGTAAGCCAAAGTGCTGGTGGCTGCTTTACTTTTACGGGTCTAATTAGGGCGTAAATACAGCAAAGTCACATAGAATTGAAAATGTCAACTTTATCGTCAATGGAAGTAGCTGCATAAAAATTTGTCCAATTAATATTACAGAAGTCATCCCTTAAACGATTCACTACCATGTTTCTAAAGTTACGCTGAAAAATAGTTTAGTTATTACGTTTATTATGTGCTGACAGGAACCAAATCACAGATCATTAATTTTTATGTTTATTTATATATGGTGTTCTTAAAGTATATGCCCAAATTGAAATGGGAAATAGTATTATGTATGCTGATTATGATAGTAAATATATTTTATGCCCCACGTGTTACAAATTCTTTCACAGAAAAATAAAATCCGTCATAAAAAATAGCTTTCTGTTGTATGTACCAACCAGCTAGGAAAATGCATGCCGTTACGGTACGCAGGTACAATACGCCTTCCCGCGCATGCGTCATCTACGCCACAAGGCGCACGCGCGGCGCGAGCGGCCATTGTTTCCCAGTGGCGCGCATTACACTAGTACGCGTGACCGTAATCATGCCTGGACGTCGTTATTCTAATCAGGAGTATCTCCAAATGTCTAATAACACCACTGCAGAAGCGTACGTGTTTATACTTCCAGCACGATGGAGCACCAGCCCATTACGCCTTGTGTTCGCGAGTATCTGGACGTTACGTACGCCATGCGAGGTGGATAGGAACGTTTGTATAGAACGCCAGAATGCGTGCAACAATTTTGTATTTAGTGTCGTGATTGAGATGTGTAAATAACTTGTAAATAAACTGATGAACTTTTAAACAAGCCCAGTTAATGTAACAAACGTTATCCGATAGCTTTTTATTTTTCAATATCAAACCACGTCTATCTAGTCTTTAATGTTGTCGTAACAAACACTAAATACTCAAATTTAACGTTATTACATTAATTTGACAGTCCAAAGCCTGTGTGAAAGTGTGATGGAAAGTTTGTGACCTTTTTCAATAAAATTGGATCAGCTGTTATATCCGGTAAGTATTCTAAATTTCCATTTTTATTTAAATAGATAGCTATCAGCGTTACTCTACCGGCATAGTCATAGGTATTACTTTTTTGAATACAACGTTGGGAGGCGTACGGTCGACCTGATGTAAAGTGGTTATCGTAGCCTATAAACGCTGTGGTCGTCGCTGCGTAAATGGCGTGTTCGATTAGACCCGCGACCCGTGCATCGACCCCGTCAAGCTGAATTATTAACAACTGATGATGATGATGATGATGACGGGGCAATCATTATGCACCATGAACCAAGTAGGCACTTTATTTATTTGATTTTTCAAACTTTTTTGACGATGCCGGGACACGAAGTTTCTTGTCTATCGTAACAGATAAACGATATTCTTTCTCCCATTGAAGTTCGGGCATATAAAAAAAAAACACCTTATATATTCAATGTACGTGTTTCCAAATGTCCGGAATTAGAATCCTTGATGTGTGGCCACCGCACGTTTCGTAATTTGACTGGCGCATGGCGTTTGGTTTGCCAACCGCAGAAATTAGAACGATTTTGTGGCGTGACGCCGCGTGCCCAGCGGCTAGCGGCCACCTTCTCCACTGCCGGATGACCACCGGATAATTTGGACAATTTCGTTCATTCAACGTAGTTAACTTTCTACGGTCATTGATCTGTCAAAATTGCATGCCCATAAATTAGGAAATTGGAAAAGATGCCAACCATATGCGTTCTTTTTACTTAATTTACCGACGTTAATATAATTATCTTCAGTAAAATAAAGAGATAGCTCGACTTTTTAAAAGAAGTAGCATATATAGGAATATACAAGTTCATTAATTGGTATTATCCTAACTAATAAATATTAACTCTAGCGTTAACGTGGCGGCCACTCAGCGAATGCTGTGGCAAAGTAAGTTATGCTACAGCACTGGTTTTCAGAGGAGCTACTCAAGTCGCCACGGACGCCATGGTATAGGCCTCACTAATTTTTTTTGTTACGTAGTACATATTTATGTAGTGCATATTCTGGTATGGTACTCTGATATGATGGATGCGTATCAGTCTCATCGAACAGCTATTTAAACAGCATATACCGCAACCTGTCTGCGGATAGATTCAGTTATCTCGACTGAAACTGTTAAACTAACCTAGAGGTAGGGGACATCAGCGCAACCCGACTGGGAAAAGGAGAATTGTAATGTTTCTGTTAGTCAGTGAGGTTATTAATAAGTTCCTAATGAGTTGCAGTTAGCAGCAGGATTGGCTACGCGCGTGTGTCTTATGGGCTACGATAACCACTTTGCATCAAGTGCATCATTTATGCCTCATTACGTTGTATAAAAAATCGGTGTAAAAGTGCGAGTCGAACTCGCACACGAAGGGTTCCGTACCATTATCTATAAAACAGGCAAAAAAAATCACATTTGTTGTATGGGAGCCCCCTTAAATATTTATTTTTATCTATTTTTTAGTATTTGTTTTTATAGCGGCAACAGAAATACATCATCTGTGAAAATTTCAACTGTCTAAATGTGACGGTTCATGAGATACAGCCTGGTGACAGACGGACGGACGGACGGACGGACGGACAGCGGAGCCTCAGTAATAGGGTTCCGTTTTACCCTTTGGGTACGGAACCCTAAAAACGACACTACAAAACTGAAAGTATACCTCCAGTGATGCTTACGAATTGTGTTCTGCTCTGACAAGCCATTTCACGCTGTCGTACTGAACTGGACAAATCCCCTCTTCGTGATAGACTGTCAGTGCATACCCGGTGCCCGAAAAGAATAATACATCAGCTTGGATATCCATGACCAGCGTTATGGATAGCACAAGACGAATGTGTATGCGGGATAGCATACCCAAGTTATCCCGCAAGGTTCTGTGCTATCCCCAATACTGTTTGTGTTACAAATGAATGATTATTATGTAAATAAAAATACCAGGGACATTCTCTATATCTAGGATTCTCAATATTTCCAAAGCAATTGTAAAGTAACCTAGAGGAAATGTCTCCGGTCAAAGACTTGTGCTACACAAATCTCAAGTCAGGCCGCACATGATAGGCCGTAGTCAGTTATAGACGGGACCACCTGTTTACCAGCTAGGACTTTGTGATTTAGATCAGAGACGAGCTTGTGACCTGTGCGTTTTGTCGACGATTCTAAGCCTACCATCGACGTAGAAAATTATTGCCTACGTATATTAAATTTTATTAGTTTAAAACTCGACAGAATCCTAGGGAAGGTTTCTTGTGAGGCCCATCAAAAAGTTATTTAGGTGACTGCGCTAGCATACATACATATAATACATACAATAGCTGACTTGGAACTTGTTTCCAGAATTATGTGCTCCTGGCATCATCCACGTAACGTTGCCTATCTTCCCTTGATATTGCCTTATTTTCCTCTTTATTCTGTCGCTTTGTTGGTCAAATTTTGCTTTTCATCGATCAAAAACGATACTATAAGAAAGGGATGGAGCCCAGCATAATGTCCATCAATCAGTAAAATCGAAATCACAACCCATCAATCCGCAATGCGGGTATTATCGACTACGTGGACAGAATATCTACCAAATTAAACGTTTCCTAAAATATTGAGAAGTATTAACTAATCACACAATAAGCACCTTAGTTAGAGAGAATCCATGGTCGAGGTAGAGAGAGCCGCTTGCTTATCGCTGTAGATGCCTTCATAAACGATTGGTCACAAGATGTTGTTTGTGGGGGAAAGTGTAAGGTTTTAGGAAGATTAAATAACATACTGGTAAATCCTGATTTATTAAACGTAAAGGGTATAAACACCAACATTTTAACTAGCGTGGTGGTCGAGTTTAAAGTTAGAACTGTACTAAACACCAAGAATTGTTAATCCTAATCCTAAGCTTACTCACGGTATCGAATCCTTAAGTTTAAGGCGAGATTTTGCCTCCCATTGTGTGTTCTACCGATTGTACAACGGGTTGTGTTCTGAAGAGTTGTTCGAAATGACGCCGACAGCTACTTTTTATAACCGCACCGCTCCCCGACGGCGGAGAGTTCACCCTCACACACTGGAACCGCAATGGTCACGTACTGTGCGGTTCCAGAGAAGTTTTCTTCCGAGAACTCTCAAGCTGTGGAATGAGCTCCTAGCCGAGGTTTTCCAAGAGACTACAGCATGGAGTTCTTCAAGAAATGCGTGAAGAGGTTTTTAGAGGATCGGCAACGCATGAGTGGCACCCCTGGTGTTGCAAATATCCATAGGCTACGGTGACTGTTTACCATCAGGCAGGCCGTATGCTTGATTGCCACCTTAGTGGTATAAAAAGTTGTGGGTTATATTAACACACAAGACAGACATTCGGGTACATGAACATGTCTGTCTTGATCTGGGTAGACCTGGGTGGACCTGTTTTAAAGGAGAGGTATAATGTGTCAAAGCGGCCCGACTAGGGAAGTATCTCTGTCTTATACCCGCAGCCAAATAAAAACTCCCAGGAGGATTTTTGTGCCAATGAGTGAGGCCAAGTAAACTCCTGAGGAGTTCCTATGTTAACAGTAGGGATGGCAGCACGCGAGCTTATACTTCTTGTATTATAAACGTTCATAGACTAAGACAACGACTTTACATCAGGCGGGCTGCTACGAGTATAAAACATATGCTTGACTTCCCATGTCATATAAAAAATCAATCTTTACAGCTATGCATAAATGTATGACGGAAGGTGTTATAACTTTGTTAATAATTAATGCAACCAGGAGACGAGCTCTCCTGGTTGCATTAATCTTCTATAAAGGAATTGTACGTGTTGGATCCATGTCTTCATGCAAACCTTGATGTAAAAATCATACCTCGATTCGCTCGATAAGATCATTTATCATGTAACATTATCGACCGACGTTATAAAAAGTAAGTGATATGTAGACGAAATCACTCTAATGTAAGGCTATGAAAGGATAATTGGAATCGATCCTAGAAATTACTACAATCGAATTGACGCCCAGAGCGTTTTAATCGATGCACCGATCTGCGGACAAGGAATTGCATGTTTGTAATTGGGCGCGCGCCTGTCGCGTGCGCAGCGGACAGCCTCGGGCGCCAGTGTTGCCAACACACTAAAATTATCAACTAATCATACAGGGTGGCCACCCCATACATACAAAAATTGCTTCTTTAGAATACTTTGAAACTAAATGCTTGTTACTTCTCGTTTTTCAAATTATACTGACGTAATTACTTCCTCGGTTGAAATTACTGGAGATTCTGAATTGAAGAGATAACATCTGTAATTCACGTCACGAATTTTACGAAATATTGATATGTACTATGTAAAGTATGGACATAAATCAACGGAAACCAAACATCGTGAGCAGTTTATGTCAAACGAAGCGCCTAACTTGTAAAATCACGAGATAAATAATGACACCACTTGGTCTTGATGTAAAACCGATTAAGTCAAATTTTGAAGCATTTTGTTTTATTAAAAGACAAATTACGTGGCCCTGCGGCCGAGTTGCGCCAACCGTGTAAGCCTATATGTACACGCAGTTCCTATATTACCATAAATATTCGGTAAGTGAGAGAACCGGTTAAGCCACCGCCGATTTTTTGTTAGAACGAGTCAAAAATGATTTTTGTGATTTTATGAGAGCACGACAGAATTTCTCGAGGCATCATTTCGCTGATGGACGGGTGCGTCTCGAAAAAAATGAATACTGATTGTTTGGCATAATCACCCGCCGTTTTAGTGTAACTTCGATTGAGTAATTATTATACACGTACTAAACTAGATTTGAGAAAGGGTTGTTACGAATTCATAAAACACTTACTGTTTCTTCCCTTGATTCGAATTTAACTTGTTAGAAACTGTAATGTATGCCACCAAGGTTGTCAACAAACCTACGTCCTGCCTGATGTAAAGCAGTTAAATTAGATTGCAACACAAGAGTAGACTCCGTAAAAACCTCTTCACGTCTTTTTATGATTTACACGACGTAGGCCCTCGGGGAAACCTCGACATTGAGTCCATTTCACAACTGAAGAGTTCTCGGAAGAAAACTGTCCCTGGTACAGTACGCGACCATTGCGGTTCCAGTGTGTGAAGATGAATTTCCCGCCAACTGCGAACAGAATGTTAACAAAAGGGTCTGTATCGTTTACTGTTTTATTTTCAGTTTCAGCCCCAGCCCCAGTTTTAGCATCGCAGGTTATTGTTGCTTAATAGCTAGACTTTAGACTTCAGGCGAGGTATTTGTGCGGTGATGTGTTGAAATTATCGAAAAATTAAATCTCTGCTTTTAATCTCTTTGCTTTGGCTGATAACGACCTTTAGTTCTCTCGAATTGACCATAATCCTGTGTCATAGTTTCCCCTAGAGGGCGTGACAGTCCTTTGTGTGAGTGACGGACAGCGATCGTGTGAAATTTAACGGATTTTCTAGGCGAGAGATCACGCACTCGCGCCCCTGACACGAACTGATCTGATTTGAGCTTTTGCTTACACGGTTGAAATAGTGCTTTATCTGAATTATTGACTCATAAAATATTTGGATGTTATCAGCGAAAAAATACAAATATGCAACAAATTATTTATATTGATTGTTTGTGCTAAAATCAGTTTATTTTGTTTTTAAACGTAAAATAGGAGAAGGATATGAAATCAATTTAATATCACAATAGGTTTTTAAAATAATTTGTTTGTTCATAGTTCGCTGCATATCTGTTAATTTTTGTAAAATTAGTGAGTTAAACAAGTTAAAAAGCTTTTCCTAACTCGTATACTCGACTTCAATTATTAACCGAGTGTCCCTTTCTTTTCGTCGGCAATCAAGCACATATCAGTTTACCGTAGCCTATGACCGTCTGGAATATAAGCAATATTGCTCATTGCTCCGCAGAAGCTTACTGGTAACTTCACTCACACGCAGTAACAGAACAACCATTCAGCGAGTTGTTGTTTCACTGCGGTTTCTGACTGGTAGGAGGAAAAGTTACTTTTCTAGACGATCTGCTTTGATGCCACCTAGGTGTCGGTAATGGTATGCGGTCATTTTAGTATACCTAGTAGTTATCATCGTTATTTGAAAATCAGTGTCGGGTCTATCACACAGACTTCGATAACATACTAAGTCGAGACCAATTTGTCGCGCAACACTGTTTGCTGTGTTTTTGCTAAGTTTATTTTATGCTGTTTGCAATATATATGTTATTTTATGTCTGATATTATAGCAAAGAGTTTATACATAGTGTTGTGCGGTGTTGTGTTGTGTATAAATAAATCATTTTCTATCCTCATATTTAACTACTACAGTACAGTTAGTTTGACCAGTTTTAATAACTAGTCGTTTTGTTATGACATAACAAATTAGTATTTTTACATCACTATAGACTTTAGAAAATTAGCGTGCACAATAACTATAAATAGTGGAACGTAAGAACTTATTTCTCGAGCGTTGCTACCATAGGTTCTGACATGACAGCTTATAAACCAAAAGGAGCTTCTTTACTCGCATGCAGGAACAATAATCCTACTTGGAATTATTACATAGCGTTCTTCGTGTAAAGATTGTTTTCAATCACACGACTCTATGAATATCACAGTGCTGTAACTATTATTAGCATCTATTGTATGTAGCACCCACCGAATGTAAAGTTACGCTGTGCTACAGTTGTGTTAAAAAAACTCCTCCGAAACAAGAACTCCCCTTCAGGACCACAGCAAGTCTCAAACCTCAAATCAAAGCCTGCAATTTTCTGCAAGTAGGTATTTCTCCTGATTGGCTATGTTGTATTATTATATGTGACCTGAATCCACTAAAAAGTCATTTTTGTCATTTCATCCGTCTAGACATAATGCACTGAAAGGATTTTTAAACTGCTTATCAAATAAGTAGTCAAAATTGCGTTAAACATGTACAAGGGTAGCAATTGGTTGAAATTATGGCATTTTGGCGAGGTGCGTGGGCAGGCAGGTGCAGCGCAGCACCCAGGGCGCGTGCGCTCGAGCCGTCGACGACGGGCGCGAATGGTTGATGTCACAAACTGATTGTTAACTTGACGTGCTGTAATACGACAAGTATATTTAGACATATTTATATTCGATATATTGATATTTAAAACTTTCTGTCGGGAATTCCGTTCTCTAAACGGACGATTAGGGGATAAACAGTCCATCTAGGTAGGTGTCACGTCGAATTCAACTCGCGTGGGCAGCGTTTGGCAAATTGTGAAACATCTTTACGTCCACAATACCTGAAAGTGACACCAGCCAGGTGATGATTTACTATACACAAACATAGTCCAAACTATGAACTTCATAAGGAAGCTCAAGGTGTGATTGAGAGAGTGAAGCTTGGAGTTTTTCTGTGGGATAGATTGAGGATGGAGTACATCCGTAGTAGAACTAGGACCAGTAAACTGAAGTTGCAGTAGACATGCCACACAACTCGAAGAACCGATAAGCGGTGGGGCAGAAAGGTTCTCGCATTGCCACCAAGTACTGTAAAACACAGTGTAGAATGACCTCCATTCGATGAACCCCCATCCGATGAATCGTAGATTTGGTAAAGATTGCAGGAAGCTGATGAATGCAAGCAGCACAGATTCGATCGTTGTATCCTATGTTAGAACTCTAAAGGGTAGGCCGCCATAACAACATAGTTCAGCACTGGATGTTATTCGTCTGAAATGAGAATGACCATAAACGTTTTTTTTCTCTTCCGGTATATAAGTGACTAGCTGCTGCCCGCGGCTTCGCCCACGTGGAGTCAAATAACGTAGCCTATGTGTTAATCCAAATCATAATCTATCTACGTGCCAAATTTCACTCAAATCCGTTCAGCCGTTTAAGCGTGAAAGAGCAACAAACATCCATACATACAAACTTTCGCATTTATAATATTAAGTAGGATTGTATGTCCAACTGAACCGATATCGGGTATCGCAGTAGCTGCCCACAAAGGCCAACTGCATTGCCAACAACTGCACATCTGAAATCGGTTCAGTTGCTTTATTTTATTCTAAATTAAAAAAAAAAAATTGAACCGATTTCAGGCACGCGCCTGTGAGGGCTTTCACATGGCGCGCCCGCGCAGTCGTGACCAGCTGACGACCGGTGATCGCAGGTCTCGATCGTTTATCGTGTAATTTGCACAAGTAATCGTTATTACTTAACTGATGATGTCGAGAATATTAACCAATTTTGATATTTATTGCACAGCGAATAAATAATGAAGAATGAGTCTTGATGGGATCGTTACGCGTGTCAGCCTTATCGTGCATTTATATAACACTAGCTGAAGCCCGCGGCTTCGCACGCATGAGATTTGGGCTTTTAGTAGCCTTTATTTCTCCATAGACCTCAAATTCTTTCTGTTAAAAAAAAGCAAAGTTCAGGGTCGTAAATGCAATTTTTATACAGCGCCCTATATAAAGTCCCCCTAATTTTAACAGTTTTTTATTTTTTACGCAGGAACCCTAAATATTTACGGGATAAAAAGTACCCTATATTCTTCTCTGATCAGTCCTCTACCTACCAGTGAAAGTCCCGTCAAAATCGGTTCAGCCATTTCGAAGATTAGCCCGGGCAAGCAAACAGACAGACAGACAGACAAAAAAGTTAAAAATGCGTATTTAGGCTTTGGTAACGTGAAAATACTCGTAATAATATGAGCTTAAGATAAAGGCTTTATTTTGAAATCACAGACAGACACTTCAATTTTATTTATATGTATAGATAGATTGAGACTGATCTATGGATATGGACAGAAATCACAAAATTCCTTGTGCAATTCTTGTGGATTTTTTTTAATCTATCTATAACATCACGCTAAATCCCTTGCGGGGTAGACAGAGAGAAAGAGGCGCCACGTGTCTCGATCCTTACATATCTCACTCGCTTCTTTAACATTCATTGTTCTTCTCATGCACGCTCGCCGATTCCTAGGGCTCCTGACATCTGATAGAACACGACCAATTTGGTCATGGTAGGTAAGTCTTGGCCTTCCTCGGCTCCTACATCCTTCCACTTTTGCATTGTATATCTGCTTCGTCATTCTTTCATCCTGCATTCTTTCTACATGTCCGAACCAACGGAGCATGCATCTTCTTATTTTAACACCGACGCTTTCATTCAGACCAACTTTTTTTTTTAACTTAGAAATATATATAATATAATATTTGTGGAAAGTATTACTTTGAATTAAACAATTTTTAACGGAAGTATCGCGTGTTTTATTTATTTTGTTGAAACTGACGTATCGAATGCTTTGCAGCATCCGTGGTCGCAGGAAGTCTTCCTGCGAAGTTAAAAATTGCTTAATTCAATGTGTAACAATCGCGAAAACCTAAGACAATACAAAGTAATACTTATTAATCTTATAATGAAGAAATGAACACATATTAATAATTTATTGTTTGAAAATCTTAAAGTCAGATTCATGTGTGCGGTGTCTATAGAGAGATTTAATTAAAATATAATTATTTATTGGATTATCGATATTTAATCATACTTTATTAGGTGAGAAAACGCGGTAGGATATATAATTTTTATTTTTTGTAAAACCCTAATAGAAAATATGGGGGATTAGGTAAAATGCGGCTGATTAAGTGTTCGTGGCCTTTATTCGTTTTCATTTAAATAACTTTATCGAAAACCACATCCTGTATTCGCTTACTTAATTCACAAGCATAAATTACTTGAACTATTTCTGGCCTAATACTTTCGAAATCGGAATAATTCTTATTTCGCTAATGATCATGACCATCAAATACTTTTGGTTTGTGTCTAAGAGAGAAGAGATGTTTAAATATTTTAGGTTATATTGTGAAAAGTCAGTTGTGGTTAATTTTCTTACGAAACACTTAAAAAACGCTTTGTTTTGCACAAGCTAATTCATTCAAACAAGAAAATAGATACATTGTTTTTAATTCATTGCAATTAATGAAAACACACGAGTGCGCCATTAATGCGGCTGCATCGAAAAATTATACATCTTTGTCATAAATCATCTGAATATACTCGTAAATATTGTACTCCGTCAAAATTTACGTATTGTAATTTTAAAAGGATACAAAGTTGCAGACAGATGTCCTGAATGTCCAATATATTAATATAGCAAAATTAGTAACAATATAATTGGAGTCATCAGATAAACGCTGATTTTGAAATCAATCGGGATTTATCAGATTAAATTAAATTATATGGTTAATAATTCTAAAGTAATCAGAATTTTATATTGATCAGTGATGAACTTCATGACACTAATCGATATCGACAAAATTATTGAGGTGTATACCTTAACTGCATAATGATAGCTTTTGGTAGTACCTATAGTAAGAATTTGTAAAGGGGGCTCCAATTTACAGAAAACCGCAGCCAAATAACTACTCCCTGGAGGGTTTTAGTGTTGCTGCGAGTGAGTGCGGTTATTAGTAGGCTGCTAAGGAATTGCTGTGTTATCAGTTGCGCAAGGTACAATTTGTTATTTAGACGCGTCCAGCTACTCCACAAGCTGGAGCGCCTCCAAAACTTGGGTATTCGGTTCGTGTTTGATCTCAGAAAGTTCAAAGGAATATGCACTTGTTAGTTAACTTTTCTTTATAAACTTTTAAATAACCATACATTTCCCCAATACCTCAGTTCTTGTTTCCCACTATTACTACCCCCTACACGATCTCAACGCCCCTGTCATATCTAAACTCATGTCACACAATAATTATTTCTTTAACTCTTTTACTGTTCGTGCAGCGCTGCTCAGGAACAAACTACCACCGCATGTAAGAGATTGTCTCAATCACAATTTAAAAGAAAAGCTTAAAAGAATACTATTTTTCTCAAACAGTGTAATAAATATGTATTAATGTGGTGTACCTGTATACTTCGATAAGTATATATATAAATGTAAATAATTCAGTAATTAAATATCTATCTTTAGTAGTACTTTGAAATATTAGCAGGCTATGAATCTAATTGGAGATACTAAGAATAGTACATATTGCTATTATTTTTTCTGGTTTATACATTTACAATAGTGCAACTGTTATTTTTTGTCATCCGGCCAACGACGATTTCTTTCACAAGTTATGTGGTTGGCTAGAAGAAATCTCTTGTAGAGATACACACTTGTTAATTACACGGTATATGAACTTAAAACTATATGTAGGTACAATAACATAATTTAGTACAATAACATACAACTTACAATATATTAGTCCTAAGTCTTGCACGCTAGTGTCTAAACTAGACTGAGCCTGTATTATAGATACCAGTTCATTCTAATCGGCACAATTTCAAAAATATTATAGGTACATAGTTCAGCTATATTCTTAACAGATATTTCGCATAAGCAATCAGTAAGCAGAGGTCATGAGAGGTATTTTCATATTTTACATTTACACGAGTACCTACCCTGTAAATTATAATAAAGTTGAAGCAATAGAGATAAGCTCACCTGTGTACACGTTTAATGTAACAATGATCTATGTATTTACGTGCAACAAGGAGTAAATAATTACGATTTAATATTAATTAATTATTATATTGTGAACAGGAAAAATTAAATCCCAGAATAGACAAAAATTATGATTCTTAATACTCCTTCAGACTAAACTACCTATTCTACCTGATGTTAAGCTTGTAAGCGCCGTTTCGAATTCGATCGATTTGATATTTTCCAGCTACTTAGTGATACTTTCCTCGTTGTACCTGAGAATATTTTCAACACATTCAGTCTTCAATCTAAGTTCACAAAATGGATAAATTAAAAATAACACTCGATTATTTAATAATTCTTTATAATATATAAATAATCTTTATTGGCAGAACTGTTTTATAACAAGTGATTTCTTATCTAAAATTCCCACACTAAGCGAAACCTGTCCTGTGGGCTTCTTATTACATAGATTATGTTGCCAAGATTGTTTTGGGTAGGTACTTAAATTATCTGTCGATGCAAATTTAAGAGCTATATTTTTTTTCTCTACGTGATCTATATGTAGTGTAAATAATTGTAGATCGAACATTTCTATGTTTATATTCAGTGACCCTTCAATCAATCGACTACATTGCCTAAACGAACTTGCAGATTTAGGTACTAAATAATTTTGGAGATCGATATGAATGTCCCAACCCTAATGATTTTTCATGTCCTGAACTCAGACCGACTACATTTTAATGATATGTTTATAATAATCGTCTGATTATGTACTTTTTATATCACTAAGGTGGTTGCCTGATGGTAAACTGTCACCGTAGCCTATGGACATTTGCAACGCCAGGGCTATCACTCATGCGTTGCCGACCCTCTGAAAACCTTTTCACGCATCTCTTGAAGAATTCCATGCTGTAGTTCCTTGGAAAAGCCTCGGCAAGGAGCTCATTCCACAGCTTGAAAGTTCTCGGAAGAAAACTTCTTTGGAGCCGCACTGTATGTGACCATTGCGGTTATAAAAAGTAGCTGTCGGCATCATTTCGAACAATTTTTCAGAACACAACCCGTTGTACGATCGGTAGAACACACAAAGGGAGGCAAAATCTCACCTTAAACTTAAGGGTTCAATGCCGCGTGTAAGCTTAGGATTGCCGACAATTCTCACAGCTCGTATCTGAATCGAATCACATGGTCCAAGCTGGTATCCAGGTGCACCCGCCCAAAGGTGACTGCAGTACTCCAAGTGCGGTCTGACTTGAGACTTATATAATATAAGTTTATGTCCCGCGCTGAAATACTGCTTTGCTCTGTTGAGCACACCAAGTTTTTTGGATGCCAGCTTGATCTTCTCCTCCAGGTGACTTCGTCGTCCGTGATGGATTGCTTATTCCATTTAATGAACTAGTATACGAACTGTAGGATGCAAAAAACTTCGGAACTCGTCGCACTCACTCATAATCGTGCTGCTTAACGATATCAAGCAATGGTAATACAATGGTAACAACAACAAACGACTGGTAGTGTCCCGGTACCGGATCGCTCACTGTTGACGAGCTTGAAAAGTGACAATCTTACCGTTCCAAAACAAAAAACAGGGCGTTTTTGTTTACAACCTAAGTGCGCTGACCGAACGCCACCTGCCTTCACACTCTCGCTTTCAGACTCTCTCTCTTTCTAATATCATTATTGTGAAAATTGTCAAATAGGTTTTGCACCACGCTAGCTTTTCTTACTATACTATTTGCTTGAATATTAATATTAAATATTATTGTATAATATTATTAAATATTATTGAATATTAAATATTATGCTCTTTCAGTCATACCCAGTTCTCGCTTCCAAACGTAAGTGTTTAGAGCAGCGTGTTGTGTAGGTACTGCAATCTGTGGCTTTTAGCTCATGTTTTATTACCTAGAAGTTTATCCCAACCTGGCTATATATTATCTTTACAAAATAGTAACACAGTTAAAAATCAATATTTTGTCTTCAAACAGAATGTAAAAGTCGGAAACGTAGGATGTAGGTTTATGTTATATTACAACTAGATGCCTTAGTTTTACGAGAAATGTATTTTCTAATATTTATTGTTACATGTAACATCGTATGATCTGCCTTGAATCTGAAATAAATCCTTTTTTAAGCCACGCTTGTGCTGTACGTACGAGACAACTGATAAACCTATATAAATATCTTCTTTTTTTGTAAATACAAACTTAGAAAATACCCAAACTAAGGCAATGAGCTCCTGCTCACAAATATTTGTCTTGTGCTGGAATCTCACCCACGACCTTTGGTATTAAAGTAGCCAGCGAAGTGGTGACAGGCATAGTTTTTTTTTTATGTTTTTGTAAATATTCTCTTACGAATGGGGTCGGTGTGAGTTGATGCTACAATTTTAATGCCCGTAACATAAGGTTGTGACTCAAAAAAAAGCTTAATGCGGCCAAATTAAAATCGTCTAAGCATTTCTTTGACAGGTGATAGCCCTTGACAAATGGCTTCTTGAATATCCGTTTTAGATTTATCTCATTTCTCTGATCGTCGGATTAACTTGTAATTCGTGATATCTACACTGGTAACTGTAAGATACTGTATGTTTGTGTGGATGGCAAGTTTATCTGTACTACTTCACATATTTCAGCAGCATCCGGTTAGTTCAGAAGAATTAGCGCCGGCCAGTATCCACACACTGTCATTTTTTTATATTAATAATTTAACTATCTAAAATTTGCTCGTTCATACCTTCTGTTACATTCATATTGTTTAATAGAGTTAGTTTTGTTGATACGATTTGCTGATCCGCACAAGCGCTTCGTCTTAAAGCTATAGAATCAGCATAGTTCTTTTATTAGGTTACTTCTGAATATAAATATTTTCAACTTTCACGGTAGGTTATTTAACTATTGTAGGTATGGTACTTACTACTTGTAAAAACAAATCGTAGTAAGTCAGGTAGGTACTTCTAAATCGTGATTACTTGTGAAATGAAATTTTTAAAATGCCAAATAAAAAAATTGTGAGTTAATAAAAGGATACCTATTACATTTGTTAGTGGAGATGTATAACTTAGATATTTTATTTACTGCTAGTGGTACCTACTATGAGTAATAGAGTCGGCACCGCGGAGTGATGCTTCCGGTGTAGTAAAGCATCTACAGGCTATAGCTATACAGCTTACTATTAGGAAGGTCGTACGTTGCTTACATGTGGTATATAAAAATACGTGTAAACATTTTTTTCACGCCATCTCATATCGTGTTATGTACACGGAAAAAAAGATTTATGTATATCTTTACATATCACGACCAAATTGGACATATTTTATTGTTATACCAAAAAGGATGAGTAGAGCTGACGAAGCAGCGGGCGTGCACTAGTCTCCAAATAAATTGTTTGAACTCTACCAGCTTGGGCAAAAAGTTACACCTGTGGTTGAAATTTTAATCATAATGAATTAACTAATTTGAGGTATAATTTTGGTAGCGTTTAAACTAATCTGTGCTTGTCAGGAGCGAGTTCTTGTTACTTTATTTGAAATGATAGTACGTTTTAATTAAATAAATAATAAATAAATATTGTCGGACAAATTACACAGAGCCACCTAGCCCCAAAGTAAGCGAAGCTTGTGTTATGGGTACTAGACAACTGTTACACATACGTAAATACATTGTTTTTTTTTTGTAAATACATACTTATTATACATAGAAAATACCCAGACCAAGACACACAAATGTTTGTACTGTGTGGGAGTTGAACCCACGAGCGTTGATGTCAAAGTAGCGTAACAGCGCGTTTCACCACTGCGCCACCGAGCTCGTCAGGCAGAGTCGATTGTAATGTGAGGTTCTCCATGTCAAAATTAATATCTTCACCAAATCCTTAGGCTTAGGTAGTGGACTCCGCCAATTATAATCGATTAGGAAACGGTATGACGCTAGGAAGAAGATGTTTGTAATGAAGACACGTAAGTTTTTCAAGAAAGGCGTGGAGAGGTTCTTACAGGGTCGGCAACGCAAGAGAGACACCCCTGGTGTTGCAAATGTCCATAGGCTACGGTAACTGCTTACCATCAGGCAGGCCATATACTTGTTTGACACCTGAGTGATGTAAAAATCTTAAGCTGTGGAATGAGCTCCCAGCCGAGGTTTTACCAAGGGACTACAGTATGAAAATTCGTGAAGAGGTTTTTAGAGGGTCGGTAACGCATGGGTGACACCCCTGGTGTTTCAAATGTCCATAGGTTACGGCGACTGTTTACCATCAGGCAGGCCGTATGCTTGTTTGACACCTTAGTGGTATAAAAAAGCAGCAGAGATGACAAAGTGCAAGTGATATTTCCTGTATTACAAGCACGCTACGGTAACCTCTTTATATCAGGTAGGCTTTGTATGTCTCCCGACGTTGTATAAAAAAAGACGCTATATTCCTCACTCTCATTATCATTAGATACTAAATTGCCTTAAAACCTACGCAGTTTATCAGTAGTATACAATTTATAATCAATTAGAGCGGTGGGTTCCGATTGGAAAGGTGTCCTTTTAATAAGTATTTAATGGTTACTTTTTGTCGCCAGCCCGTGGGCACGTGGCTACGTAAAAAGCCGTCTAGTACAGGGTTGCCAGATATAAAAATAGAAAACCGAATTTTGCTTCATAATTAGCCGGATATATTTTTCCAAAACTACCTAGGTATCTTAAATTAGGCCAGTTACGTATTATTAGTGTTTTATTACAACCCTAACTTGATTCATCATCATCTCAGCCCGTATTCGTCCACTCCTGAACATAGTTCTCTCCTCTAGAGTTAAGAGATGTAGGGCGCATCAAAGCAGCCCATCCGGGAAACTACCTCCACCTCACAGAGAGCCGCTGCCTAACAACTCCCTAGAGGGTTGCTGTGTTCCTGCACGTGAGTGAGGTCACCAGTTAGCTCCTAAGGAGTTGCTGTGTTAGCAGCAAAGGATCGAGCGAGTGATACTTAATGTATTACAAGCGGTTATAGGCTACGGTAACAGGTGGGCCGTGTGCTTGTACACCTTCTGACGTTTTTTTTAAAAAATGGTGCCATTCGTCACAATTCTGTGTCAGCTGCGTCCATCAACTTGTTTGTCCTTTGGGCTATGTCGACTATTTTAGTTCTACTACGGATACCCTCATTTCTGATTCTATCACTCAGAGAGACCCCGAACATAGCTCTTTCCATATCATTAAACTGATTAATAAAATAATACCTCACAGGAATTTACTCTTTGAACCGCGTTATGAACCCTGAGGATGTCGTGACTGCGTTCGAAGAACATTCATTCAATGGTTGCATCGCATGGTACGTGATATAGAGGAAGCGAGACTTTTTCGAACTGTAAAGAACATCTAATAACATGTACTTAACTGATATTTTTGTACGCCGACGAGTTTGGCAAGGTATGTGCATCTAATAATGTATAACTAACACCACTACATGTATACCATATCTTATGCAAATAAATGATTCTGATTCTGAAAAGCAATAAAAATATTCACAGGTTCCTATGAGTACATCATTCTGTTATTGATTTTCTAAAAACTTTCAGTGCCAGCCGGCCTCGTTCAATAAATGTCTGGAACATACAGACACCTGAGTGATCTTATTAGGGTTCTGTTTTTCCATTCGGGTACAGAACCGTAAAACATATTGTAATGAATGATTTTACATACTTTTAAATAACTCGCATACTCTCAAGTGTCCCTTGTCATTCCCGTCCGTGGTGTAAAGAACACTGAAAATTATAAAATAAATTAGACCTGAAATTTTAAATAAAATAAAATATTCTTTCATTATTTAAAATAAGTAATCCGGCTTTCGAGAAAAACAATATCCTATATATAATATATAATAAATATAAGTCAGAGTCCAGCTTCTATTTTTAAGCTGGCAACCCTCCCTTAGATTATTATTACGTAGATACGTGCCCGCAGGATGGCGGCAAAAGTAACAATTAGGTACTTATTGAAAGGACACCTTTCGGATCTTCTGTTATTAATCTAACTAGTTTAGTATTAGTCTAGTAGTAGGTACCTACTAAGTATACCTAGTATTGTAGCAGCAGTGATAACTCGGTGGACGGAACATCAGTTTTTAACCGACAGGCCCTGGTTCGAATCCTGGTGATGGGTCTGTACCACTAGCAAATCGAACCAAATTTGCATTTTCGAATTTATGTTGGCACACATATTTGTCATTATCGCTTGCTTGACAGCGAAGGAAAACATCGTGAGGAAACCTGCAAGCCCAAGAAATTGTATTCCAAAAGTCGTGTAATCTAACCTAAGAAAAGATTTTCCGTCTAGGGTGTGGAGATCTGACGATCATCTCTCCATGCCAAAATCAGTATCTTTGCCAAATCCTTAGGCAAGGGTAGCGGACTGCACCAATCCTAATGAATGAGGAAATGACATAACGCTAGTAAAAATAACTGTTGTAAGTACTATGAAAAATGAATATATTACATCAACAAAGGTCTATTTACTTCTTTAGGGCATAGACTACAAAAGGTACCTAATTACATAGATAGTACCTATTAATATTAGGCTCGGACCAAGGTAGGGGACGAAATAAAGAACAAGTTTTGTTAGGATGCCAATAGCATTGCCAACATTCCGCGCGGAAGTTATCTATTCGGATCCGCCTCTTCTCAAACAGATGCAACAGATATATACCCGTCCCTTTCTATCATTCTACATGTGCCGCCACTATCTCCTTCTCTCAAATTATCACACTCTCGTACGAAAAACGACGTAACTACATAATTTATGCAAATGATTTTGTTCTATATTAACGTGCGCAACGTTTTAAAATACTGTAGTTATTAATGTTTGGTTCAAATAGATTTTATTAAATATATTTTTGTTTAATTTATAATCGATATTCATTTTCTTGCTACCAAACCATGATATTGTAAATGTCCATAGGCGCAGTGCTTTAACATTATTCAGGTTATACGCTTGTATGTAATTCAGTTAATTATCGAACTACGTGAACGAGAAAATTTACTAGTTAAAAATGTGTGGTGGAAGCGAGTCACTATCATCTTTACTTATAGCAAGCCCTCCTCATCTGCACGTCGTGCACTCCAACGTGCAGTCTGCACGTAGAGCATCCTGCAAACTAACAAACGAGGCTTTGGAGAAAAATACTAATTATTTTTGTGAATAGGTAACACAGTGGGGCCTGAAATATACTTAATTATGACTTATTATAAATAGCGCGTAGGGACAGTCTACAAAGTTGACCCTTTAACAACAAACCTCCCTTGTACATGTTTTCATAGTTAGTTCCATCCCTTAATTATTTGACTAATAAGGTAAGAGGTTTTTGTTACAGTTAGTAAAGCTTAGGTATAACTTCAAACTTTGTCCATGTCTAGTACCTACCTAAAATAGCAATTGTCTTTATTTTTAAAAATCATAATATTATTACATGTTGATTATCACCATGTAAAGAATCGCAGCCAAATAACAAGTTCTTAGAGGGTTGTTGCGTTCCTGCGAGTGAATGAGGTTAGCAGTAAGCTCCTAATAAGTTGCTGCATTAGCTCGAGTGTTGCAAGCGTTCATAGGCTACGGTAACCGTTTTATATCAGGCGAGCCGTATGCTTGTATGGCTTTCGACTGTATAAAAAAAATATATTACCTTACAATTTGCCTGGTATGTAAACTAGAGTGTATTCATAGTCATTTCTTGTTTTTGACCCCCTTCTTGTCCTTGTCACAGCTGGTCACATTCCCGAGACTTCCCCTCCCTAGTGTGACGTCATATACCTACCTAATTTAAAATTTGATAGCGTTAGTAATATTTTTAAGAATACCTTCTATAGTTAAATTTTCACGTTATAATTACTCACATTTAGATTTTGAAATGTGACTTCACGAAACTTATGACTCCTCCCGCCCCTTGTCACACAATGTCACACTTCGTCGAACCCCTTAACGTATCCTTCGTCCTCCTCCCGTTAACGTGTCACGTAATTTATAAATGGCCTCCCTTAAAACTCCGCTCGACAAAAAAAATATCTCCACCGTAATGGCAGTCACACAAATAATTCCTCGAAGGGCTTTTGTATAGACAGGACCAGAAAGCTGCTGACTTCATCGGTCGCCGTCACCCTAGGCATGTTATGTGGATGATTAAAAAAAAAACAATCTATAACTTCACGCCAAATCCCCGCGAGATAGACAGAGGGAACAGATCGTATTGTTCTTGATTATAGATTCCCAACGATGATGTTAAAAATAGAGTAGGTCTGAAAGAGAGTGTCGGTTTTAAAATAAAAGAAGGGACATGTTCCTGTGGTTCGGACATGTAGAAAGAACGCAGGAATAAAGAATTACAAAACAGATATAGAAGGATATAGAAGCCTAGGAAGGCCAAGACATACCTACCGTGATCGTGTTTTATCGGAAGGTCAAGTCAAGAAGCCCTAGAAACCGGCAAGCGTGCTTGACAAGAGCTATGAAGCGATGTGATGGGATGCAGAAGCGAGTGAGGTAGTTATGGACCGAATCATGTGACCCTCGGTTCTCTCTGCCTGTAAAATGTAGAACTCAGAATGAGCAGAAAGATCTGTCACGATCATTTTCGACATCGACAGTGTTGTATAAAGTAATAATAACCAAATCATCCACTTATTAATGTATGTAGTTCAATTGTACAAAGCACGTGTGCCTAGACAAGGCGGTTTGTATCATAGATATTTTATCACCTTTTGCCAGTTTGTGCTGTGCTAGACTCGTCCAAAGCGATATTTTTAGATTTAATTAACTGGTAATTTACCAAAACTCTACTAATTTACGTAAACAAATAATAACATATAATAAATGGTAAACTCTTTATCGAATTAAATTAAGTTTTAACATAAATGTCAAATTTGTTATGTTTAAGTCAATTCCTGAAACAATAGCTAATTTGTATGATTGGAGCGTTCGTTACACGCGGCGCGATATTTGGCAAAAAGAAAGTTGGTAAAATGACCATATTTTTTGTTGATTTCGTATGTAATTGCCACTTCGAGACGGAAGGCAGATGCGTGTGACTTCTTTTCAAATTTTACGTGCACAATTAGTGCGGTTGGGTAAACTGCGAAGTTGAGTTAATAATTGTGGTGTGGTGAATAAAAAACGTAAAGTTTATGTTCCAATAAGGCAAGGCAAACGCTGTACAGATAATAAACTTAAAAAAAGATATGTATGAATAAAATTACAGTTACCCAAACAGGGCACGTGGCGTACCATAACACCGCTTTTTAGGAGCTTTATTTTCTTGATGAATAAGTTTTTATACGCTAAGCTGTCAAACAAGCTTCCGGTCTGCCTAGTGGTAATGAGTTATCGTGGCTTCACCATCCGAGCGTTAATCCCGGTTGTCGTCGATGAAGTTTTGGGCTAGGTTGGCAGGTATACTATTAACACAACAGATCTCTCTCTCCCTCTCTCTTCTGAAAGTACCGGTTTGTTTAATAATTTTATATTTTATCTATGTTATTGCCAATGAAAAATATTGTATTATTCAAAACTGACGCACTAGGATGGCACTATACCTAGATATGTACAAGAATAAAATAGGTTGAATTAAACCCATTTTTATATAAATAAATAGATATAAGTAATAAGTCATGAAAAATATCTATGCTGTATGTAATGTAGATAATATTATTTTCTAATTAAGTACCTGCGACCGAGCTTCGCTCTCGCTGTTTTTGTGTAAAATCCCGGTTTTTCTGAACATAGTTTATTGTAAATCGTTAGTGCCATTTTGAGATCCACGAAATATACCTAGACAAGAATTTACATAGTTAAGGCTGTAATTGTATGTAGGTATTTTATAATATAGGTATATGTTGTACCTATTGGTATTTAATATTATATTCCCTATTCTTAATAAGACCGCGTCTTGTGGCACTCGGTTCTTTCTGCTTACACACTAATATAATGCTCACATAATATAATAAGATCCCAAAAACAATCATCGTACATAAACAAAATGTTTTTCATTATTCCTAAGTTACCTATGAATAAAATTAACACTATTTTTTACCTTACCAAAATTCGACAAGCTAGTAGTTTCAGTGGTTCCAAGCGCAATGTCCAGTAATTCCCCTATAATTTGAGGGTGCCCGCTCGGGTGCAAACGCAGATTGTTTCCAAGATAGAAGTACCGGACAAACATACACATTGATGCTACAAATATTTTGCACTAATTGCTAGCACCTGGATGCGGCTCAATTGCCTTTGACATGTCGAATTAAGAATAATTATTTCAGGATAAAAGATAAAATTTAATTACTCTGTTCTCTGAATGGGATGTCAAATTATAGGCAGAAATGTGAAACTAGGGAAGAATCTTCAGCCCCAGCTACCTTCTGCCCACAGACAAAGTTAGCATTCTGTCGCAAAGTTATAGAGTGGTAGGTATAATCAAGCTAAGGGTCTGTTGCCTAAGGCAAAGATGATTAAGATCGGATTTTTTGATGCCGATGATGATTAGGGGGGCAAATATAGAAGGCAATCCTTCTTAGTACGATACGTATTGTGAGGAGGTTTCTGTCTCTGTGACCTTGACCACTAATAGTTTGGACCTTGTTCCCGCTGTTACGGGGAAGCTGTTTTTATATTTTTAAAAGTATTTTTTAGTAATGATATAGGTTAAAAATGTATTTACTAAGATTATAATTTAATAAAGGATAATAATATATAATAATTATTTAGATATTTTATACCGTACGTGAGTATGTATTGTAAGTAAATTGCACTAAACCAATGAAATGAGATGAATTCCTTACAAGCATTTTATTGCATAATTAAGATTTTTTGTTATACCTAATTATTATGTATCTATATAAGCTATCTGTGGTGCTTTACCCTGGATGTCGTGCAAGCATCTTTTCCAGCGACTAAAACTACTCTCACTCCCGTGCATGTACATTTATGAAGCAGCAACTTTGTTAAAGCCAAACTACACATGTTTAAAAAGAGAGGCGACTTTGTAGGTATATTTAATAGTATAGATCCTGATAAGTTGGTTCGTCCAGTAGGATGCACAACACTATTTAGACGAAATTGCTCCGCCATGGCAGCAGAAATTTTCAATAAAATCCCCAAAAATATAAGAAATCTGCCAATTAAACAATTTAGTCAAGAGTTACGCGAATGGTTAACGGCTCAATGTTTTTATTCAGTCAAAGAATTCTTGAACTCTAAATGGGCTCGAATTAATATAGGTGATAATTATGGTCTATTTTATTTAGATTACGTAGCATGTAATTGTATTTTAAATGAATAATGTTTATATATAAACAGTTGTTGTTGTTTGTGAATTGTAATAATATTTGCATGCCAAAATTTTCAGGTGAAATATGCTGTGCTCATATAGTTTTAAGATCTCGTATACCATGTTTAAAGCAAATAAATTCTAAAATTCTGTTATTTGAGTGACAAATTATACAATAAAGTTTTACAAATAAATAATGGAATAATTTTACTTATTAATAATAATAAATATATGTACAGTAAAGTACTCGTCCTGCTGTCAGTGAACCATTTGCCGACGGCTTGGAGTTCATCCTCACAAACCGGAGCCGCAATGGTCGTGTACTGTACGGTTCCAGAGAAGTTTTCTACCGCGTATTATGAAGTTGTTGATTGATCTCCCTGCGGAGGTTCTCTCGAGGGATGAGCATGAAGTTTTTCATGAAACGCGTGAAGAGGTTTTTATAGGGTCGCGGTCGGTAACGTGTGAGTAACACTCCTGGTGTTGAAAAAGTCAATAGGCTACGGTAACTGTTTACCATCGGGCAGGTACTTACGCTTCTTTGCCACCTAGATGGTTAATAAAATATATACATTTCCCATATGACTAATCTCGGCGACTGAACTTTATGAGAATTGCGGCATGGGCACTTTAGATTTTACAACAAGTTTTGTACTAAAACTAAGTTAATGGATTTTGGAAAGCGATTACTACTAGAGGTACCTATTCGTTTTACGTATTACTAATGCTAGCGATATATTGCGTTGGGATTTAACTACATTATGGAAACCTTAGGTTAAGTGTTAGGTAAGTGATATCTTTTGTAAACCCTAACTACAGCGTTTCTTAGTGTTAGTCTCCCAACACGGTCTATCTCTAGAATGTTAACGATAATACATAGGTGAGACGTGAAATAGCCATGTCTGTTATATACGTAACAACCGGGGGAACTGTTTAAATACCAGAACCAATGTCTGTCGCCCGGTGTGGTCCAAGTTACAAGAGAACCGGTTAATGAAAAACAACAATTCTTTATTAATCATTTGATCCTCAAGGAGACTTATACACAATATTTTTTTGACGCAATTTTTGTAATTTCTTTTGTCTGTCAGCACTTCGGATATTACCG
Organism: Pyralis farinalis; assembly: GCA_947507595.1. Classification (NCBI taxonomy): domain Eukaryota; kingdom Metazoa; phylum Arthropoda; class Insecta; order Lepidoptera; family Pyralidae; genus Pyralis; species Pyralis farinalis. The sequence goes on along the minus strand of OX382260.1, from coordinate 31,485,189 downwards.
CTGTCAAGACGAATACCTACCGTAATCTATAGGTACTAATACCTATATAAAGCGGAAGGATTTATTGAAACGCGCTAATCCCTAGAACTATCAGGCGAAATTAAAAAAAATATTTTTGCATAGGCCATTTCTTGAGACAGGTTATATGCTAACATAACGATACGATATAGAAACCGAAGAAAATATAAGGAAAATATAAATAGGCATAATCAAAGCATTTTTCTCCTCTCTTTGTCAGTTTATCTTTTTTTGTTTATTAGCATTTGATGAGCCTTAGTAGGTATTATCAATAGATTTTTGAAATAGTAGAAAAAGGTAACATTTAAATTCTTCATTTCTATTATGAATGTTAAAAAAAAAATAGTAACGGGTATAATAATAAAATAAGTAGTTAATAGATTCAGGCGTTATTTTGCGAAAGTCAAATTTTACTAACAGTAGTGGGTGGGTGCCGGCCGGCGCTAGGCCGCATGAACTAATTGGTGGCGGAAGCACACAAAGCAGGTTAGATCAAATTGCAAATAAAATAAGCACCTGTTGTCACAGGTCAATTCAAAGGTCAATTTATCTAGATCTAAACAATTAGGACTAATAAATAGTATTAAGCAGTTGCTCCTTTCCAGGACCAACCATCTAATATAATTAATGTCATGAGCCCTAGAAACCGGTGAGCATACCTAAGAAGAGCTATGAATGTTAGTTTGCCGAATCATGTGTTGCTCGATTCTCTCTGCTTACACCACAAGAACGCGGCGTGAATATATAGGTAGATATTATAGCAAGCAAGATTATTAGACATATTCAAGCAAGATAAAACTAGTTCTGCGGCTGGGAATCATCGAAGCTTTTACCGCTGCTAAGCCGCTGTTGAATCATGGTATAATCCAATACAAATTAGGAAACAGACCTGACCAAATCTCAATCTGAAAGAAAGAAATACAATTATACTAGAGAATAAGTTTTTGAAGTTTATGTTGATTTACTCGTAAATGCGTGTAGATTGACGATAAAAATTGAAAACAGCAAACATCGCTTGAGTCTCGTACCGTGGACCACGCGTAAACAGACAGACAGACGGGCGTGTCCTCCCATGACGCTGACTCAGTATGCGCACACTTCGGTATACTATTATATGTTTACTCAGACTCGATAAAATGCGAGTCTTGATGTTATCGCTGAAGAATTATTATTATAGAAACAACTAAAGAGGTTTGTACGATCAACATAGTTCGGTAAAAAAGGCCGATTGGTAGATTTTGGTTATTTTTAACGGAACGAATCGTTTTTATGACTGTAGATTATGGAACAAAAGAGTAATAAAGATGTGCTACCTAAAAAAGGTATTTCTTAGGGTATCAGTAGCTGACCATTATCCGTAGAGCACGTGCCTCATGTGCACGTGATACACCATTTGGATTAGCAAATGAAGCTCCCGTGAAATAGAGGTGTGTCACAACAAACATAAAGAGTAGCTCAATTGTGAAAGTACCAAGCCGTTACCGTAGCCTATGAACGCTTGCAAGTACTATTACAGTAGATTATGTATCAGGCGCGCGATGCCACCGCTGCTGCTAACACAGCAACTACTTAGCAGTTTACTGATTTCAAGCTATTACTGTAAGCTAAGCGTCCATCTTGCAACAGAAGTAGTTATCACTTTGTGACCATCTATGCTGACACAATAATTCTTCCTTAGATCTGGTTACTCACCCAGGAACCCCACAACCCCCCTCGGTTTTCTGTAAGTTGGTACTTTCCCATCTTACCTTTATTCAATCACGGCCGTGTTTGCTAGGTAATCCTGAATGTGGCTCTAAACATGATTTTTCGGTATTTGTACCCTTAGGTACCCAATACCTAAGGGTACAAATACCCTTAATCATGTCAATCATAATAGGGAAAACCATACAATCGGCAAATTTCTGTTGTTTGGTTGCCCGTATATATTTTTATGTACATACTTTTATCAAATGTAGGTATCTATGCTGCTCTAATCTGGACTGCTGGATTGGAAATCGGCTGGACTGATGTTGATGAAATTTATTGTATTTGAGGGAGTTCGTGGATGGTTTATGTATACAATGAATATCGATTTTCGAGTCGGGGTTGTTTCAGTGTTCAGCCAGTTTCGCCATCATTGTTCGAAGTTCGGCACAGTCAACATATTGCTTAACTAGACCTGAGAAAGCTATAGTGAATAACACCATGAAGAGACCATCAAACAGTTACCATTATATTTTTATATATAAGCTTTGCTTTAGGGCACTGTTGCGGTGTTTGATCTGAAGTCAGCCATTGCATTTTTCACTTATGGTTATCGTAAAAAATCCACTTTTCGTCACATGTGACAAATCGATCCAATATTCCTTCATTTCTGTACAGATTCAACAAAGCAACACAAGTTTCAAGACGCCTTCTTTCTGCAGATCAGTCAAATCATGAGGTACCCATTTTTCATATTTATTTATCCTATTGATTTGATGCAAATGAGTCAATATTGTAAGTAACGTAACGTTAAACCATGCCGCTAATTCCTGGATAGTTTGACTCGGATCGGCTTCTACCATCTCCTTCAATTCAGCGTTATGCGCCTGCGTGGACTGTCTTCCACGTGGTTCGTTCTTTAAGTCGAAGTTTCCATTACAAAAGCGTTTAAATCAAAAACGCACGGTGCATTTATTAGCAGTTTTCTCTCCAAACGCAGCATTGATGTTACGAGCCGCTGCTACGTTAGTTCCGCGTCGGAACTCATATTCAAAAATTACTTGGATTTTCGAAGTATCCATCTTTCCCGTCTAAGCTGAATAAAAAAAAAACAATTAAAATTCTAAAATCAAATGTTTAAAATTTTTTAAAAGAAAAGCCTTATAGGTATCATGTGAAAAAAGTTTCACTTGAAAATCTCACACCATCTCAACGGCAATTTCATACTTAAACCCCTATTATATAAATTCAAGCGTCAAATATTCTGTATATTTGGACAAGATGAACGTGATAGTGTTCGTTGCAACGTGAATGCGTAAGTTAGGCAACGGTCATCGTAAATGGTCAATGATGGGTTTACTTATTTGAAATTTCAAACAAAGAGACGTAGGGCGCATCAAATCAACCCAATTAGGAAGTAAGTACTAGTACATACCTCCACCTCACAGAACATCGCAACAAATAATTTATTTTGGAAACTAATTCTCGGATTGCAAGCGTGCCTGCAAGAATATGATAGGTACCTATTTACTTTACGTCACGTGTGGGCGGTGTGGGACGTATGCTTATTTGTCGCCCGATGTTGCATAAAAAGAAACTTGCATTCCGTTATTAATTTCAACTACAAAATAAATAACATCGCATAATGTTCAAATATATAAATAGATAAAGCCCCGTCAAAAGACATATCTTTTTTAAGATTTCGTACGTTATAAGGAAAAACGGATCCCTTATAGGATCACTTTGCTGTCTGTATGTCTGCCTTTCTGTCTGTCTGTCAAGCTGTAAAGCTGAAAATTCTCAGGTCTGTAATCCCTTTGAGCAGTGAAAAAATCAAACTTCTAAGTCAACGCAATCAAAAGATACGGCTGTTTATGCCTCGTTTATGTGCATATTTTAACACTCGCAAATGAATCAAAACCTCCTATAGGGTACTTCGCGTTGACCTTGAATCATGAAATTTGGTAAGAACCAATATCACGTAGCACAAACTGAAAATTTGTAGTTGCATCACAAAAAAAAAAGTTTTTTTGCGAAAATACTTTTTTACGGAACCCTCCGAGCGGTAGTCGGGCTCGCACTTGACGGCTTTTTATTTTTCTTTGTCGTAATTGGTTAATGATTTTGTCATGTCTTTTCAGTAAAGCAAATTATTTTTACTCAACAACTAGGGGAGTATTCTTCAATCGAGGCCTTTTCCTGCAACTTGCTTTCCTTTATCTGTCTCCTTTCTTTTTATACAATATTGAGACGCATACAAGCATACGGCCGACCTCATGTAAAGCGATTACCGTAGCTTATGAACGCTTGTAACACATTGAGTTCTGCTGTTAACACTGCAACTCCTTAGAAACTTACAAGTGACCTCACTCACGCGCAGGAACACAACAACCCTCCAGAGAGTTGTCATTTGGTTGCGGTTTTCTTCCTCAGTATAGCTGCTTTGATGCACCCTACCTCAAAAAGACCAAGACAAACAGTCATGTTCATGCAAATAAATGTTTGTCTTGTGTGGGAATCAAACCCACAAGCGTTGGTGTTAAAGTCGTGTTTTAACCGCGGCACCGCCGAGCTCATCATCCATAGAACGGAGCACCACATGCTTGTGAGTTTGGTCTTTCTCTAACAATGACAATTAGAGACTTCCATCCAAAAATTAAACTAATGTTCTTTTTTATTATCAACTTATAGGTACTGTTAAGTGCACGTCAAACTTTACACTAAATCTTTATATCATTCTAGTAGCTATAAGAATTTAATAAGAATTAAAATCGGACTTTGAGTGTTTTGATCTTAGCTTAGGAAGCTAAAAATACAACACAATCTGTTAAAATCATCTTCAAAGTTCTTTAATTCGCAGCCTGGCATTTAGATGCAAACGCCATTTCCCTCTCGTTTCTATATTATAGATAGCACTTATACATTTGAATTCGTATAATCTTATCTATTTAACAGTCCTTACCATCCCGCCCCGCGAAATACCAGAACCTTACCCACCAAGCAATATCTACCGACACATCTATCCTATCATAATGACACAAAGTCGAAAATCGCTCAAGTAAACTGTAATTTTAACTTAGAACACTCTCCACTTGTGATAGAACTCCGAGAGTCGTTTCAACATCACCGAATTGATCCGTTTCGACGTAAACGTGGAAACGGCGAGGGAGATCAAGTTAATGTGGTGGAACTAGTAGGTATGAGGGAAGTGTGAAAAGGCTAAGAGGTGTATCGTCCCCACTGTTCCGTTCCGTTGTAGGCGGAGTCGGCTGCGCAGGCCGGACACGCTCCGCTCACCGTTACAAGCGCTCCACGCATCGCGAAGAGCTTACGAGCTCTCGTCCGCACGCTTTTTAAACTTCGAACGCTTTTTAAATTTCGAATGGTTTTCAAACTTCGTGTCGGTCCTTACATTTAAGTGATTTCAACGGCTGTGTCACGGTTTTCATTTTGGAACTATTCAGACATTTTTTGTTGATCTTTTTGGACAATTGTTTTTAATTTTAATTACAAGGACTTTAGAAGTGCTATTATTTTTATTTCATATAATGAAGACATTCCAAATCGTTGCAAACTGAAGACTCCACTTTGGTGTAGCAGCGGTAAGATTTGAATATTTTTAATACTTGATTTGTATTATATTTTAATTCTTATTTCCGTACTTTAATAATTATGTAATATTGATATGGAAAATACTGTAATATACATTTTTTTTTTATTTTTCTGTTCGCGAATTATCATTAGCAATGGATCTAATAAGAAAAATATTTATCCGCTTTTACACAAACTCCATTGTGATAGGTATTAGATGATTCGTGATGGTATAAAGCCATCCAGACGTATTTAACTAATTATAGCAGCGGGCACTTAAATACGTCCTATATTTTAGTGCACACAAAGTGTTTTGTACTGAAAGGCTGCCAATTGGACCTTGTGACTAAGGGTCCGTTGTCTATTCATTTGTCTGTCTGTCATGGGGCTGTATTTTTAACTCTTGAAAAGGAGAATGCCCATTGTTGGATGGAGTTTGGTTTCAATATTTTTGTGTTGTGCTCAAATGAAATCTGGTGCAATCTATAGGGCTTTAACTATCTATTCGAATAAAAGTAACATTGTTTACAAATAGCTTCGCAATTACAAGAAAAACGCTAATAAATTTTAGGTTATTTTTTGACCGGTAATATCCCCTACATTTTTCGGTTAGATTATAGGTAGCTGCTATATATATAATGTATTTGAGGCATAAATAAATAAATAATTTGATTCTTTATTTATTTATTTATGCCTCAAATATATGAGCATAGAGCATAGGTATACGTAGCTCCCGATCGGCATGATTTTTCTCGAAATCTTCTATCATAATTCAGCCTTATCATATACATAGGTAGTTATTATATTAATATTTGATATTATTGTTATATTTCGAAAAGCTCAACTAGACGTTTTACGACAAGAATTATGACATGATATAAAGCATTCAAACACGGGCGAAACGAACTATATCCTTTATATAGTGTATACTTTCGCATAGAACAGAACAAAATCGGAAACATCAAACATATTTTACATTTATCAATTCACGAGTTCCATCAATGTTGCCGTAGATATGTTAATTCAAACGAGTTTCTCGATTTTTAAACTCTTCGCCTTTTAAATACATACCTATAAGTAGTGAAAATATATACGGAGAGTTATCAATTGTCATCGAAATATACGTCATATGTATAATTTTTACGCAATAAATCGGCTGGACTGATTTTAATGAAATTTATTGTGTATATTTGAGGGAGTTATATTATATATTATGTTATATTTATTTTCAATTGACTACCTTTATTCAGTCTAGTGTTTCACTTACCTTTGAGTACTGGCAATAATTTAATTTAAATGAACCGGAACTTTGAGTTACGTTATCATATTGAAGTACCTATTGTTAATTTTATGTAATTTATTGTCCGGAAAATTATGGCTTAATTTTTTTGGAGATGTAGAGAAAAATAATGATTTGATTTTTAATGTTAATCATAACTGTGCACAACTTGAAACCATGAATGGTCATTCTCCTTTTCATGTTTATTACTTTGGCCGTTATAACAACAAATGTTAAAAATAATATAGGTACAGTTAAACATTAAAAGCGGTTCTTTATAAGAAATGCATTTGAGGATCTTTTACAAACATTTTCAGTACATTTATGTTGGTTTTCAACATTTATGTGCCAACGGGATCCTAATACTAAGCCAATCTTGTTTGTCCGTCTGTTTCTCTCACATATAAAGGCCTACTCATTTTGAACCTAAGTAATTGTTGGGTTGAAATTTTCTCGGAATATATTTTATTGTAACGTCAATAAATATTTAAAATATCAGAAAATTTAATCAATGGGGGAGTATTTTATTTGGATTACGCTTGCAAAAGGTAAAGTATCACTCGCGCGATGCCACCTCCTTAGGAGCTTACTGGTGACCTCACTCACACGCAGGAACACAACAGCCCTCTAGGGAGTTTTTATTTGGCTGCGTTTTTCCGTGATGTTGAGGTACTCCCCCAGACGGGCTGCCCTGATGCGCCCTACCTCTCTTAAAATATTCAGACCAAGACAAACAGACATGTTCATGCACACAAATGTTTGCCCTGTGTGGGAATCGGACCCAGAAGCGTTGGTTTACGACTGCGCCACCGAGCTCGTCATATAACAGCTATTACGCTACTTATATTCATCTCATCTTTGTAAATATTAAGGCGATGAGATAAGAACTAGTTCTAAAAATTTGGCGAAAATACTTATTTTAACAGGGCCCGACGAACCTGGAGCAGTGTCCCATGTGGTCTCGGCAGCGCCACGATCTGGTGTCCGCGCTAGGAAGCGCGGACCTCTCGCTCCCGAGCGTGGTCCGCTCCATGCTCGGGAGTGACAGTGCCTGGCAGGCGATGGCCTCCTTCTGTGAGACGGTCATGTCCCAGAAGGAGGCCTCGGAGCGGGACAGGGAGGACGATCCCTTGGCTGTTCCGCTCCGGAGACGGCGGACGGGAGTGCGGCGTAGGCGCTACGCGCACCTACTGCCGCCTCCCTAATCTGTGGGATTAGGGGTCAGGATGGGAACCTGGCCCCATAATGATCCCGCCGCCGGAGGGGCTGTCCCAATTTGCCGGGATGGCCCCTAGAGAGAAGAAGTCCGGCCCCTTTTGAGGGGCTGGCCAGTCGCAGTGGTGCCCTGTTGCTGACAGATCCGGGGCACCACACCAACGCGGCCGATGGCATTTCGCGGGGTCGTTTAGTGGGTATACCGTCGGACAGCCGACGGGGAGTCCCACACTACCACCGGAGGCCACCCAGGCATCGGTGGTGTGCGTAACGCATTTTTCCCCGCGTCACAAAAAAAAAAAAAAAAAAGGGCCCGACGAACCTCGCGTACCCACAGGGAAAACCAGACCTTTCTTAGGTTAGGTCATACGTCTGTCGAAATATTTCTTGAACGGGTTTCCTCACCATGTTTTCCTTCGCCGTCAAGCTAGTAATAATTACAAGTATGTACATAAGTACTTTAGAGAGGTAGGGCGCATCAAAGCAGCCCGTCTGGGGAAGTACCTCCATCTCACAGAAAACCGCAGCCAAATAACAACTCGCTAGAGGATCTTTGTGTTCCTGCGTGTGAGCGAGGTCACCAGTAAGCTCCCAAGGAGTTGCTGTGCAGCGGAGGCGGCATCGCGCGATTGATACTTAATATATCGCGAGCGTTAATTGGCTACGGTACCCGCTTTACATCAGGTGGGCCGTATGATTGTATGCCTCCCGACGTAGTATAAAAAAAACATAAGTCCGAAAACACGCATTTAGTGGTTACATGTCTATACCTTTATTTGAACCAGGGACCACACGGTTAAAAGGATAGTTTTCTCCACTGGGATATTACAGCCTCAGCCGCTTGTTATAATAATAATGTTTGTTTAAGAAAATACAACCGCTTATAATTTAAAAGAAGCCAATTAACGATCCTTCTGTATATCACTGTGTATTTTGCGTAAGGTCATTGTATCCTATTTATTCTTCTTTGTGTCATCATGTTTCCTAATCCATTTGGATTAGCGGTGTCCATCCCATCGGTCATCAGTCCTCTACAACGTAGAGGAAAAAACAGAACTTTATTAGATAAGGTCAAACGACATTCGAAATATAATTTTTAGGATGTGCGGTGACCTCACTCACACGCAGTAACACAACAACCCTCTAGGGAGTTTTTATTTGGCTGCGATTTTATGTGAGGTGGAGGCACTTCCCTAGACGGGCTGTTTTGATGCGCTCTACCTCTCTTAAAACATCCAAACCAAGACAAACAGGCATGTTTATGCACACAAATGTTTGGCTTGTGTGGGAATCGAATCCACGCGCGTTGCTGTCAAAGTCGCGTCATTCGCGGCTGAGCCACCGAGCTCGTCCTCTTTTTAAGTTCATAAAATATCCTTTGATGTTTATAGCTTAAGTGAGCAGGGATAGCTCAGTGTTTAAAGAATCGACCCATTGACCATCTGGTCCCTGGTTCGAAGCCTATGACCATTAAATTCGGATTTATGTACATATTTGTAATTATTACTTGCTCGACGTACACCCAAGAAATTGTGTTTGGAAAGACGTATATTCTTACCTAGGAAAGGAAAGGTGTGATGTTGTAGATGTTTGACGGCAGTCTCCCCGTAAAAAAAGTCGTATCTTCGCCAAATCTTTAGGCGTAGGTGGCAGACCCCGCCTATCCTAACGGAATAGGACACGGGATAACAATAAGAAGAAGAAGATATAAATAGAAATAGATGTAGATGGCATAATGGGCATATTATCAGTCGGGACTTTATCTTTACGTTACAGACTATTACTCTATCACAGATTATACACATTATATTGTCTTTTATATTCCATCGAATACCTAGCTTATAATCCGCCTGATGTGATGTAGTTACTGTAGCTTATGAACACTGACAATACGTGTGTAGCTTGTGTGTTATATGAATGGATAGCACGGGTCGCTATCGAATCGAAATCGAATTACTATACGTTGAACACGTTAAAGCAATTTTTTTTATACTACGTCGGGAGGCATACAAGCATACGCCCCACCTGATGTAAAGCGGGTACCGTAGCTTATTAACGCTTGCGATGTATTAAGTATCATTCGCGCGATGCCCCCTCTGCTGCTTACACAGCAACTCCTTAGGAGCTTACTGGTGACCTCACTCACTGGCAGGAACACAACAGCCCTCAAGGGAGTTGTTATTTGGCTGCGGTTTTCTGTGAGGTGGAGTTACTTCCCCAGACGGGCTGCTTTGATGCGCCCTACCTCTCTTAAAACATCCAGACCAAGACAAACAGACATCTTCATGCACACAAATGTTTGCCTTGTGTGGGAATCGAACCCACGAGCGTTGGTGTCAAAGTCGCGTCATTCACGACTGAGCCACCGAGCTCGTCAAAATACAGGGAGCACCAGCCCTTAGATATAAACAGCGTATGTACTATGTTTTTTTTTTATAAAGTTGATAGGTCGAGGAGGCGGAATATTAGTCACTATAATGAAAGACGATTGCGTGAAGAAGGACTTACTAACGCGAAGAAGACAAAGATAATGGTATTTGAAAGAGAAGAAACCAGAACCAATGTAAGGGTTACGGTTGATGATGAAGTGCAGTAGACGAAGAAGGTTAAGTCTTACCGGCTGTGACCAAATTGTTCGTGTTTTATCAGAAAGAGATGTCAGGAGCCCTACATACCGGCGAGCGTGCATGAGTGTTAAAGAAGCGAGTGAGGTGTGTAAGAACCATAGATAACAGAAACAACGGTTGTTTCTGTTATCTATGGTAAGAACCGAGTTATGTGGTGCTCGGTTTTCTCTGCCGCAAGGGATTTATCGTGAAATTACTCCTAGATAGATAAACAGTATCGAGAGAGACTCAGACAGAGGGCTCCATGGCGTCGTTGCGCGTCATTCTAACCAAACACGCAGGTTAAGCAACGTCCACCGCATCCTCTCTAAGGATGGGTTTATCTATCTCGAGTTTTTCCGTGTTCGGAGGGCACGTTAAGCCGACGGGCCCGGCTGTTGTCGATAGATGACAGTTATAAGCTAATTCAGAGGTCCTCGGGCGGCTTGAAAACACGGAGGCCAGTGTTTTTTTTTGTCAATCCGTTTTTGAACAACGTGGTGGAGTATGCTCTAAACCCCTTCGGTTGAGGGGAGACCCGTATCCCTACAGTGGGATGAGTAAGGGTTGATGTGGAGATAAACAGTATCAATATTACAGCTGTCAGACAAATGTCGATTAAAATTTAAATCAATAGTCCAATGTGACTTCGTTGATGTCTTTTCTTGTATGAAAACACATCTCAATAAAGATAACCGAGTAGTTTGAGGCCTGACACGGAATACCTTAACCCGATTTGTAATGTAAACGTAATAATCCTTTGCTCAATAGCATCAAGTACGCAAGATAAGTAATGGCGTCCTCAGATTGAATAGAGATGGGTAATTTCGTACTTGGGAGAGTCTCGACTGTTGTTGATAGAGTCGTGTGCCTTTCGAACATTGGTCTTTGTTAATTTTAAGAAAGGTATGGTACGACCCGACTGGTGAACCACTACCTCAAGGAAGATCGCAGCCAAATAACAAGTTAGAGGGTTATTGTTTTCCTGCGAGCTAGAGAGGTGAATCTCCTGAGGTGTGGCTGTTTGTAGAGGGCAATGTCTACGATACTTCTACATACTGTACGGTTAGAACTTTATATCAGGTGGGTTTATTTACCTATCAACTTTATGTATTTTTTACATAAAGTTGAGAGGTAAATAATGGATGCCATAGTAGATACGCTGCCCTTATCTAAGAGTTGGTGTTACCTGTTTTTTGCTGTAACGTAAACAACGAAGAGCAATTCGCTACGATAAATATATCACATCAGGTGGATTATATGCTTAGTCTTCGACGGAATATAAAAATTAATGCAATAGTATGTGATAGAATTCTACGAGTATATGCCAATATAAAAAATAGAGAAAGTCTGAAAGAGAGCGTCGGTGTTAAAATAAGAAGAGGCATGCTCCGTTGGTTCGGACATGTAGAAAGAATGCAGGATGAAAGAATGACGCAGCAGAAAGAAGCAGACATACAATGCAAAAGTGGAAGGATGTAGGAGCCGAGGAAGGCCAAAACTTACCTATCATGATCAAATTGGTCGTGTTCTATCAGAAGGTGATGTCTGGAGCCCTAGAAACCGGCGAGCGTGCATGAGAAGAGCAATGAATGTGAAAAAAGCGAGTGACGTATGTAAGGATCGAGTCGCGTGGCGCTTGGTTCTCTCTGCCTACCCCGTAAGGGATTTGGCGTGAAGTTATAGATATAAAAAATATAGACAATACATACATAGGTGTATATGACTTTCTAAATATATTTCTATATATATACTATAAAATTATTTTGCAAATAGTGCGCAACTGCAGCAATTTGCTTCTTGAATATATATTTTTTTTCGGACAAGTAACAAATCCCAAATTTTTAGCCAAGCTTCTTTTATACATATTCGATAAATGATAACAAATGTATGAACATTTTTGTGTACATACATGTATATATGTATGTATGTATATCTTTACACCAGGTCCCTTGGGGGTTAGGCAGAGAGAACCGAGCGCCATAAGACGCAAGTACTGCGTACACCGCACTCTTTGTAATTTCATAGCTCTTTTCATGCACGCTCCACGTTTAAATATACATACATACATATCATCACGCCTGTCTCCCATTGGGGTAGGCAGAGACTATGGAACGCCATTTGCACCGATCCAAACATACCGCTCTCGCTTCTTCTTCATGCATGCTCTTCGGTTTTGGGTGCTTTTGATTTGACCCTTTTTCAACACATCGCCAATTTGATCTATATGTGTGCGTCTAGGGCGGCTCCTCCGGACATCACCATTCACCCTGACCAAACATACGTATACATAATAATAGGTACTTAGAAAAGATGTTCATGCACTCTTCATTGGTAAGAACCTACAACCTGATTAGCCATCGGGTACATCAGCGTATTATTTATCTATTCGTTGTTATTATGTATAGATTATGTAAGAAAATGTTACGTTTAGATTTTTTTAATCTTTCAAAAACCGAAATAACCTTGAACAAGCCTCTGGCGAATAAGGACAACATTTGTATAAAGGGTTTTTGGAAGAAAGAAAACAAGTTTATTTGGAAATACAATTACACATTAAATTTAAGATAATAATACATTGAACACAATGATAAGGTGTTCCAAATAGATCTTTAAAAGGTCTAGTTCTAGGTTTCAGGTTTTGTGTTCCTATACGTGAGTGACGTCACCAGGAGGGTTGCTAGAAGGAGGAGGGGTTAGGAGTAGAAATCGCAACTTGCGAGCCATACTTCTTGTATTACAGAGATTCTTAGCTTAAGTAATTATTTCACATGAGGCGGGCTGCTGTTCACCACCCGACATAGTAATTATATAAGTATTCCATGGTTTTTTTCAATACAAGACTTATATTCCATGGAATTCCATGTTTCCAATTCCAATTCCATAGATGAATACTTAGTATTCCATCAAGAAGAGTATCGGTTTATATGAGATATTAAAAAAGGACGCTACCTCCATTGAATTTGCACATGGACAATTATCTATTTTATACCGCTAGGGTGGAACCTCAACTAAGCGTACGATCTGCCTGATGGTAAACAATTACAGTAGCGTATGAATGCTTTCAACTTCAAGAGCATCAATCAAATCTAAGACATTTATCATCTACTCTCTCCAATAACTTTCTATCATATTGTATACTTTTCTATCATATTGTAAACCTTATATACTCGGTAGATCGGAAAACGGTGAAGAAAATAAAATATATACATATATATATTTAAAAGAAAAATGTTGTTAATCTGTGTATTATTTATGTTCGTGTTATGTGTATTTAGTCTAAATCTTATAAGTGAAGACTTGTTATTGGCTCTCTGTTATTTATAAGTTTTTTAATGTAATTTGATTTAAAAAGCTGTTGGTCTTCCAAAGAATAAATAAATAAATAAGATTCGCTTCGTGACTTTAAGAGCTACATTCCACTATTGTTTGCCAACAAGCATACGGTATGCCTCGTTTATGTTAATGAGGTCACCATTTAGCTCTTTAGCAGCAGGAGTAGGTAATGCGAGAGACTAGGGACGCTTCTTTCATATAAGCTTTGTTAGCCTCGTTTGCTGATCGGCGAAGTGTTCGACGTGCTGGTTGCTTATCGTCAAGGTGCAACCTAGCAATGTACCACATGAATTTGGCTTTTAAGATGGTTGCCCCTATCTACTATAAATATCCTTGTTTCTGTAATTTTATCCCTTATTTCCTTTTTTCAGCTTTGCGGTGGAACGCATAAATTGCTGGTAGATAAACCCAATTTTAAACAGTTTTGTCTATTTACTACATTATTATAAACGAGCAAGATTTTATATATATTTAAATACATTTCGTGTACTCGGAAACGGCTTTAATGATTTGGATCACGTTTTGTAGTTAGTAGATTTCGCTTTTTAATTTTATCTATGTAGGTGATTTTCCTAACAATTTTACAAACAAATAATAACATATAAAAGTCAAGCGAAGCTCGGTCGTCCAGTATTATTACATACATACGAGTATATATGCAAGTGTATTATATTCGAGAGTTTGTATTTTTTTCAAGCCATGACTGAACAACGGATCGACATGATTTTTTACAGACAAAGCTGAAGGGCGGGGAATTGCATTTGACTATTATTTCTTGGAAAAAAATGAAGTATTTGCCTTTTTAAGTAACTAAATATTATCATAGTCTGCTATATGTATGTTATGTACATTAGTGTGCATTATTCTGATCAAAGATAATATAATATACCTACTACAGTACTCTGACAAATGTGTACACAAATATTTATATGTACCTAGATATGAATTCAAGCTACATATAAATATTTTTCAAATGAATCTATAAATATATAGAATCATACTATGAGTATTAGGTACAAGACCTATTGCCATTTTTATTAATGAAAACATTTTTTTTAATAAATTGAGGTCTTCTAACTCATACCTTTATCCCGTTTCCTAATTCAATATGATTGGTGGGGTCCGCTACTTAAGCCTAAGGATTTTGCTAAGATACCAATTTTGACATGGAACGACTACCGTCTGACCTCCATAACTCAGAGGGAAAATCAGACTTTTTTTAGGTTAGGTTACACGTCCTTCGAGACATAATTTCTTGGGCGTGTGGGTTTCCTCTCGATGTTTTCCTTCACCGGCGATCAAGTGATAATTACAAATATGTACGTAAATCCGAAAACTTATTGCTCATATTTACTTGTACCATACACCAATTATCTGAACATAAACAAAGACGCTTGTAATTGTAAATGTATAAGCCTACCCTACAAATTTGTGATAATTTAACAATATCTTAGTATTTAAATCAAAACTCACTTTCTACAACTAAAAGAGTGCCTTATACTAGATATAAGACCATTCTGTGGGGTGGAGGGTTGACAACCTGAGATACAGTATTTATCCTAGTTCAGGTGCCAACCCACCATAGTATTATACTGTATCACAATCCATGTATATATTTAGTCATCCTGATTTATGGTGAGAAATAAACGATTATTATTATTATCAAGTCGGTTCCTTATCCACTGGACATCTCTGTTCTTTTTCCAATCGAGGTATTGGCCATGTCGATGCTCTTTTGTCTATTTAATGGAGGCTCACTGAAGCGGTGAAGCCTATAGAAATTCTGGGGGCGGGAATTCATTATCTCTTTAACGAGTTCTCACCGCCCCGAAAATTTTCCCTTATTTATTATTTGTTTAATCCTTACTACTAGGCTAATGTCGAGGTGAACTGATAACGCAATTGAAACATGTCAGTACTCAGTTATCAATAAAATATATTCTATTTTATTTAAATTGAGAGCTCGATGATTTCGTTGCGCGTGTCATTCTAATCGAACACGCAGGTTAAGCAAGGTCGACCGCAGCCTGTCTACGGATGGGTTTTTCTATCTCGGGTTTCGGTGTTTCGGAGCGCACGTTAAGCCGTCGATCCCGGCTGTTGTCGATAAATGACAGTCATTAAGCTAAGTTAGTGGCCCTCGAGCGGCTTGAAAACACTGGCCTCCGCCAATCCCTTCGGTTGAAGGGAGTCAGTGGGATGAGTAAGGGTTGATGTGGATGTGGTATTCAAATTACGGAATATAGTCAGTTGGTACAAAGCACCAACCGAAAACCACTGGACGTCGCATAAAGGTACCCCTCACTCACCAGAACATACTACCTGCCCGTGGCGTTGAGTTGAGTATCTACGCAAAATCTAGGTGAATTCTATCATGTGACAAGGTTTGGTGAGTATGGTGGATGATAGAGTTTGCAGTTTTTGAGACGGTCCATTATGCACTGCGTGAACGAGCATTGTTATAAAGATGGCGTAGTAGAACAATCATGAAAGAATAACATATGGTGAACTTCACCGTCACTTGTCGGGGGGTAAAGTAGAATACGCAGGTCCTAGTGGCTAGTTCGCGGATCAACATCGCGTCAATTATCGTCTTATTGGTTAAAATATTCTTCCATTGGTCACTAGAGTTTATTGGTTTGTGGGAACCATTGGTGGGTAAGTCTGACAGCGCTTGTCATCATCATCATTTGCAATTTTTCATTATACTCCCTCCGCGTACTGTAAGTTACGTATAAGCAGCTCAATGTCGTCCTCATCTGCACGTGATACATCCTGTAAATTAAGTTCGAGCGGAAGAGATCATAGGGCGTATTCAAGCAGTTCTATTTATACAAAGCTGGGAGGCATACAATCATACGGCTCACCTGCTGTAAAGCGGTTACAGCAGCCTACTCGAGCGCGCCACCTCTGCTGCCAACACAGCAACTCTTTAGGAGCTTACTGGTGATCTCACTCACACGCACGCAACACAACAACCCTCCAAGGAGTTGTTATCTGGCTGCGGTTTTCTGTGAGGTGGACTGCGTTTTGAGGTGGACTTTTCCCCAGACGGAATACTTTGATGCAATGTATTCTTAAAAATACCCAGGCCAAGTCCATGCACACAAATGTTTGATCTGTTTGGGAATCAAGCCCATGAGCGTCGGTATCAAAGAAGCGGTGTTAACCGCTGCGCCACCGAGCTCCTCAAAGTTGATTGAGAAAGCAATCTCATAGAAGACCGCTGGTACATAACTCGTAATGCAAACGTTTACAGTTGATATTAGATTGTTTGTTTGTCTCTCAAGTCTGTCTTGTCTGTCTATGATAACTTGGCCGTATTTTTATTCTACAACTATGTATAATAATAGGATGTACAGTAACAACCTTAACAAAAAGTATATATCTACAAACAACTATCATTTTAACCACCGTGTGTAATGCGAAGTGGCGCGTCGGTCACGGTGCCTCCACAGCGTGGGATATACCATTATAAAGAGAACATCTCATTTGCTATATTTTTATAAATCTTATTCCAATGGAGTATGGTTTAGATTTATTGTCTATATGTAGTAAAATAGATTGGGGCAACATGTGACAGGAGGAAGCGTCCTCTTTTTATTACTAAAAAGTTTTATTTAGCTTGACCTGTTTGTTGTTGTTTTATGACGCAAATTTAGTCATTGAAATTTTACCACCTTCCTGTTGACAGATTGATCTTTTGATTGATAGACTGGCGCGTGAAATTTCTATCAACAGTCATACGTTCATATCATAAATGCTAATTACGTATTAAGGCCGGGTACGCTGCGCCCCACGATTTTAGTTTAGTCTGATCAATGCCCTAGATTGATGAGGAGAGTAATGTGTTACCTAGGACCTACCTAATTATTTTTTACTTTTTAGTATATTATCTACATCGTTCTTTTATTCTTATCAATAAAACCGTTTAACTTAAAAAAAATACTTGTCTAATTTCATGACTAATATAGTGAACAAGCGTGCGGCTTGTCAGATGGTAAGCATTTGCCGTTACCGATGGACCATTGCTACATGCCCTGTACAAAATTTAAGATAATGACGTATAGGCTTTTTAGTCTATAAGAGCTATGGGAAGCACGGTATTACCAACCTTTTAGACGCTTTTTGTTTTGTTCTGTCGCCTAAAGGATCATCCATTAATTACGTGATGTGATTAGCAACTTTTTAAACACATGTGATATCTCACTACGCCCCATCCCTATTTTCCGAACTCCCTCCCCTCCCTTGCGGGCCGATGTTGAAACAAACTCTAAAGCAATCGCTGATGACTGGACCTCCCCATTATGGAAAAGCTTAGTGAAGACAATAACGTAATATTAGTTCCAAAATTAATAAGTTCTTTTAAATTATTCCAATAATTTTACTTTAAATTCTTATGTTTCTATGGGTCTTAAATATCTAAAAAAAACATTTTTTATTTAACTTATTTTGTTAAATTTTAGAATTTACTTGTGAATTATCTCTTACCCTTTTAACTTGCACCACACGCTAGGCGCAGTCTCTTTTATCTCCGGGTGTTTAATTTGTAGTGGATCTACGCAAATTACATTGTTTGCATGTTTAGCGTTTTTCTCATGCAAGCCGTAACACAATGCTCTAACTGTGAATTGCTTTAACGCGTTACCGTATCACAATGGAAACCAGCATTGGCAAAAAAGCGATTTAGGAATACAAATTAAAAATAATGAAGGCATATTTTCTACAAATGTGCTTGTTGCATTAGTTGTAGGATTTGAGTGATAGCCCAATAGATAAGGAAGCAGTCTATTGAGCAAATGGTCCCCCGTTCGAATCCAGGCGGGGACATGTACCTAGCACTAAATTCGTGTTTTAGGATTTATGTACACATTTATCATTTGCTCGGCGGTGAAGGAAAACATCGTGAGGCACACGTCCAAGAAAATATATTTCGAAGGACGTGTGACCACTCGCTCCATGTAAAAATCAGTATCTTCGCCAAATCCTTAGGCTTAGGTAGCGGACTCCGCCAATCCTAATGGATTAGGAAACTGCATAACGTGGAGAAGAAGCATTTTAATTCCAATAAAAGTTAATCATATTTGTGACTTTGAGTGTTAGTTTTATTCGCCACATAAGTACATTAAATTTTGGTTTCAAATTTTGAATTATAGGGTAAATATATTTTGAACTAGCGGTGCCCGCGACTTCGTCCGCGCGGAATAGTTATTTTTTATTATTTATTTATATTAATAAAAATAAATAAATATTCTTAAATAAAAGTAGCCTTAGTTACTCCTTATTACATCAGCTATCTGCCAGTGAAAGTCCCGTCAAAATCGGTCCAGCCGTTCAGAGATTAGCCGGAACAAACAGACAGACAAAAATTGTAAACAAAATATTTTGGTATATGTACCGTGTATCCATATGCATTTAAGAAAAAGCGGTTATTTTAATAATACAAACAGACACTCCAATTTTATTTATCTGTATAGATAATAGGGTGAATATAGGCTAAAAGTGATAAACTATTTCTCGAGGATCATCCAGTAGGCAAACTTTTTCTGAAGTCATCTATTTTTTTATCTCATCTTGCTATTAGTTTGTTAATCATACAAATGTATAAAATGTTTACGTTTTTGCGTCACAGTTTTATTGGTCATTTATTAAGTAAATGCGTAGGATACTGTACCAAAGTTTACGTTAATCGCAGATTCTACATGAGATTTAATCTCTCAAGTGTTGCGGATAAACTTCATCCAGACCTGCAGATGAACCGGTTTTAAAATATTTGATTGCATTTACTGTGCCCTTATCTTGGATGTTTAGGTAGGTATTTGCTACAAGGCGTTGCTTGAGCTGGTAGGTGGTTTGTCTGCAAGGTTGGGAGGGTTTTTGGTGTATCTGACAAACACACCGAACGAACAAGAGGCGCCTTTCAAGCCTCGTCGCTAAGTTATAGTTTCAACATATATTTATACTACAGTTGTAGATTAAGTTGTTTCCACTGTGGTTTTCATTTTTACGGTCGATAACAGGCAGGTCCTGTTGAATGTCATCGTAACAGCTATTTTTAAGTTTATGAGTGAGAGAGACTGAAGATTGGTGGAAAAAGAAAAAGTCCCTGCCAAGATTTTGAGATACCGCGGTAATTCTGGCTGCTGTAGATAGTATTTTTCAGCTTACTGAAGAGGAAACAAAAGATGAAGTGGTAACGCGGCTATGATAGAGAATTGTTGCGAAGAAGGTGTTGTATATATTTGTTACCCTTCTTCTTAGCGTTATTCCGAATTAGCGTGGTCCGTTACCTAAGCCTAAAGATTTGGCGAAGATTCTGATTGTTACATGGAACGACTACCGTCATATCTTCACAACCAGAAGGAAAACCAGACCATTCTTAGGTTAGATGACACGTCTTCCGAAATATTTTATTTATTTGACTTGCGGGTTTCCAATATTTTATTTATTTGACTTGCGGGTTTCCTCATGACGTTTCGTTCATCGCCAAACAGGTGATAATTACAATTATGTTTACGTAAGTCCGAAAACATGAACTCAGTATTAGAAGCCCACACCTGGATTCAAACCAGCGACCAATCAGTTAACCCTTCGAAACCCGAGTGGTCGAATACGATCGCGAAATGTATGGGAAAACGTATATAACGGGTTCTGACTGCTCAATAGACCGCTTCATTATCCATTAGTTTGGCAACCACTGGTCTTTATATTTTCTTAGTATAGGTAGGGGAGTCCAGGGATTTAGTGACATAAATTTTTGTGAACTTTAGAAGAATATATAAGTCTCGTAAGTTATGAAACGTTTTGCTACAGTCAATCAGTAGTTGGTTTCATGGCGACACGCTGATAGGACCGGGCTTCCACGATATAGTTACAAATACTTACATATTTCGATGGATTTGTGATCCTGATCTAAGAAAGGTCTGGTTTTCCATCTGGGTTGTGGAGGTATGACGGCAGTCTCTCCATGTCAAAATCTTAGACTTACGTAGCGGAGCACGCCAATCCTATTGGATTAGGAAACAGAATAATGCTAGGTACAAAAATTCTTACATATACGAGTATCTGCTGTCGTGCTTGGTAGCTCAATTGTCCCCTTCATCACCAGCGTCACAAATCTTGGTCTCCATATCGACTGTACGTTTAGCTGGACCAATCCAGTGGTTGAAATAAGTCGTAAAGTCATATCAGCATTACGATTTTTAAACAGGTAAAGATTTTTTCTTCCTGTTGCTACTAAAGTTACCCTTGTGCAATCCCTCATCCTGCCCGTAATCTGTTATGGTGATGTGTATTATCCTGATCTCGATACAAGTCTGCTTGATAAGCTGGACCGGTTAATGAATTTTGAAGGAAATTTGATCACATTTCTTCCTATCGGTCTGAGCTTGGATGGCTGCCTATTCATCAGCGTCGAAATCTGAGGTTACTTTGTGCTCTCTATTCTATTCTTTCTAATCCTCATACTCCAAAATATTTGAAATGTAAATTTCAGTATCTCTGTGACTCTCATATCTCCCACTGCGTTCCAAGAATTCCCTCTTACTCACTATTCCTCTTTTCCGCTCAAGCTTCATGTCGAACTCCTTCACTCGGCAATCTATTCAACTCTGGAATGCGTTACCAGTAACTATTAAAAATCGTGCAGCAAATTTGTATTTTAAAAAAAGGCGTACCAATATCTTTTTGAAAGCTCGACAAGCAAGACTATTATCATTATAATATTTCTATTTATTTTAATATTCGTTGTAATATTTATGTCTAATATGTGTATATATCGTATAATTTATATATATGTATCGTATTATTGGAATGTATGTATGTATGTATGTTACATATTGTAAGTATTTCTGTGTATAGCCGCAATCGTGATTCTCTGCACCGCCAAAGGCCGACTGGTAGAGAATTCAACTAGCTTTAAGTCCGCCTATTGTATCAAAATATAAAGTGGTCAAAAAGTTTTAAATAAAAATAAATAAAATATGTCCCTGCCTGCCCCGCAAAGGAGCTAGCGTTATGATATAGATACATAGATACAACAATGCATAGCCAATATAGGTGTTTTATCAAATTGTCAATTTCTTTTATAATATATTTGTATTGATGTCAAGTGGCAATATTAAAAAAAAACATTATTTGACATTAGACGCTCGCATATATAACCTTATTGCATCTTATCTATTATCTTATCTTATATCATCTTAGTTATTATTTTTCTTTTTCAATCTACTAACATATATTAATCATATTCTAATATGTGCTGAACCGTTTCCAGACATTTCTGTCAGTCAGATATTCATTAATTCTATAATAAGCCCTCTTACAAAAACTATTTTTAATGTGCCTTTTGAAAATATTATTAGGAAAGGACAGGACTTTTTCAGGCAAATTATTATAAAATCGAATACTATTTACAACAAAAAATATATCATTCGTAGCAAGCCGGATGTGCGCATACGTAATCTAGTCCTGTTCTAAGATTTTCACGGAATCTTGAAAATAACTTTATATTTTTGCGAGCGTACATTATTTTTCATAACACTGAGAGATAACCGTGTGGGT
Source organism: Pyralis farinalis (assembly GCA_947507595.1). NCBI lineage: Eukaryota > Metazoa > Arthropoda > Insecta > Lepidoptera > Pyralidae > Pyralis > Pyralis farinalis. The sequence goes on along the minus strand of OX382260.1, from coordinate 31,462,896 downwards.
TTTTTTCTTTGAACAGTTTTCTAAGTGATTCCTTGGCGCCCATGTTATAAATACAGTGGATGGTTCTCTTTGTAATATAAAAATAGTTTCAATATCACATTCACATCCCTTTTCCCCACAACAGTATACCACACTTCCATATTTTTCGCGTTGTAAACTTTGCAGATAAAGCAGGGTAATATTTCTTTTGATGATATTTTAAAAAAATGTGAAACCTTGTAATACATATGAATACTAATGTATTCCGAAAGATAAATAAAACATGTTTCAAATTAATTGAGCTATTCTAACTATTAATAAAACTTCGAAGTGACCAAAAAGTTACGTTCTAGTGTAGAACTCGTACGGTCGCGTGTTACTAAACGTAATAAGTGTAAAACGAGCCTTTAGGTGTTGTAACACCCAATTTTCGCACCTCACCACGCTGCCCTGTAATTCGGCGTAATTAGCGCCACTGAACGCATGTGTGAACGCTCATTGAAACTGTATTTCGGCGTAAATTTGTGAACATGATGTTTAGGTGAGAACGTCGTGATATTTCAAACAGGGCTGCCAATTTTCAACATGATTGATTCTTAATTCTGTCATCGATTTGTAGTATACCAATCTCAAACTTGTCAATTGTAATTTTACCAATTGCCAAATGTACCCATTTACTTTATAATGTTTAGTGATGTGACTAATTTTATGAGCCGTTACTTTATAAAGAGAAAGAAATTATGAAAGACTTAAGTATTAATGTTTCTCAGGAAAAAATACGCACATATCGTTTCGAGTCGAAACACTGGGTCCATGGGAATGTTTGAAGAAATTTCTTACAAAACTCTCTTTGGAGCTGACCGCCATCTCTGAGAAAAAAATAGCTCTCTCTTCGCGTAACAATATCAAGATACTGTGAGGAACAGGCAGTCTCTCAAGGGATATTATTTTTATAATAACCACAAGGGATATTATTTTTATAATAACTTTCGGTTTAGGTTTATTTTTAAAAAGTGTTAGTTTTTAATTGTATTTTTTTCAATAAGGTAACAACTATTTAGTATATGATTAGTACCTGTTACTATTTAAAGTAGAGCCTCGACTAAATGACAAGCAAACGATTCGCCTAATATGAAATTGTTATTGCCATTATACGTTTATTTTGGGCAGATATTTTTAAAGAAAGATAAAAAGTATAAATACCTTATGCAATAATTACATAATATAAAAAGAACTAGAAACTGTCATGAAATGGTTACTGAAACCTTCACGCTTATAATACAAGCAGTGTTGCTGTGATATCATTGCTACTTTCGCTACCCGCTACCGCAATACCTCGTCATAAGCTTTCAATGAAATCATTCGCAGAAACGACCTCCTAGAGAAATTTATTTAGCTGCGTTTTCCTAGAAGATGAAGGTTCCTCCATCTTCGAGAGCAAATATGGCATGCAATGGCTAATAAAGAAATTTTATTTTTTATATTTAAATAATTCAGTCCTTAGATATCTCACTCGTTTTTTCCGTACATAAAGTAAAGAATATTCATAGCTCTTTTCATGTATGTTCACCGGTTCTTAGGGCTTCTGACATCATCTGGACCTTCCTCATATCCATAATCTCATAATTGTGTAATGATAAACAGCTTGTAACCATGGGCTCAATAACAATGATCAGTCTCAGTGCCAGCTGCCAACCCTATCTATCACTTTCAGGCGAAAATTTGCGAACAAGTAAGTAGTAATGATTAGGGATTGTCAAATCCCTGAAGGAAGTGCCTAAGTGCTAACTTATTATGATAATTTAATGATGGATAATGTAGCGCATTTGCGTGCAGTTTCCGTGCATTTGGGACGGGATGGTACGAACATTTTGAGATGTTTCATCTTAAACATAAATATAATTTATTAGGTTATGAGACTAAATAATATTGCTAAGTAATCGGTCAAATGCCTTTTCTTTATGGCAAAGCAGGTAAGAAAAAATACTGTGTTACGTTAAGAAATTATCGCAAATATTAAAAATAATGAAATCCGACGATCGCCAAACTTATATGATATATCACAAACAGTCCGGGATGCATCGGAAATAAGCTATTGTAAAAGTAGTCTACATAAAATGTTGGTGGAAAACTATTATTACAAGATTTGCGTTCAAATTTTTTATTTGAAATTAGTTTAATGAAAACTATTATTAGCCCTAGTGGTAGGACATAGCACGCATATGACATAACACCAACACAAATGATCTGTGATTCCCATATACGGAATATTTGATATGATTTCCTTTACATTTCCATAGGCAGTCTCTCAAACATAGTCAAGGTCTACCTTACGCCTCCAAACGTAAACATATAATCAAAATTAGAATTTTGCCACTTGAAGCTATTACAGTTCCCTAGAATGGAAAGTACAGAAATACTATTACTAGAGTTTCTAAAGTGGACCACGTTATTGAATTAGATTTGTTCTGGAAATTGAAATAGGGCAATGGTGAAAATAAATAATTTAATATGCTTTTCAGGATCCTTTACACAAGGAATACGGTATGCGACTTACCGCGATTTATATTTTTCCAAATTATAAAAACAAGTCGCGGTAAGTCCTGTAACTATAATAGTAATAAACTGTGAAAGTTTAAATTTATACAAACGTTGTTACTAAGGTTCCATGTCTGTCTATCTCCCTCCGTCTGTCACAGGGCTTCGTCGTCTTGCATCTTTTGAAGTAGACACGTAAAATTTTCACAAAGTGTATATTACTATGGCTGCTTTAACAATAAGATAAAGTTAAGAATTCTAGCGAGTCGCTTAATTAAAATATATATATATATATATATATATATATATATATATATATATATATATATATATATATATATATATATATATATATATATATATATATATATATATTCGGAATTTTGTTTATACGGTTGTTTGGAACACTTCGTGTGTTCTTATTATGTAACGGGAATTCTAATTTATTTACTCTAATAGCGACAGGCAACGTTTTTTTACGTTCCAACAACAACCCTTCAAGGAGTTGCTATTTAACTGTGATTTACTTTAAGGTGAAGGCGTCCCCAGACGGGCTTCTTTGATGTGCTTTACCTCTTTTAAAAACACCCAGACAAAGACAACTTAACATGTTCATGCACACAAATATTTGTCTTGTGTGGGATGAGAATCGAACTCACGAGCGTTAGTGCCAAAGTAAGTAGTATTACTAAACACTGCGCTACCGAGCTCGTCAAGTCAAAATACCTTTGTGTGCCTGATCTAAATAAAAATGAAAAGCTAGTAAACTAAACACTTTGTAAGTACGTTCATAAAAAATAGTTACGGAGCAAGATATTAGCAAGATATATTAAACGAGAATGCTAGTGGACTTTTTAATTTGCAAATTTGCATTTTACGTTACCATTTTTCTTTTCTTTCATTTAAATTTATTTAATTTATTTAGAAATTACTAAACACTGCGCTACCGAGCTCGTCAAGTCAAAATACCTTTGTGTGCCTGATCTAAATAAAAATGAAAAGCTAGTAAACTAAACACTTTGTAAGTACGTTCATAAAAAATAGTTACGGGGCAAGATATTAGCAAGATATATTAAACGAGAATGCTAGTGGACTTTTTAATTTGCAAATTTGCATTTTACGTTACCATTTTTCTTTTCTTTCATTTAAATTTATTTAATTTATTTAAAAATTACTAAACACTGCGCTACCGAGCTCGTCAAGTCAAAATACCTTTGTGAGCCTGATCTAAATAAAAATGAAAAGCTAGTAAACTAAACATTTTGTAAGTACGTTCATAAAAACATAGTTACGGAGCAAGACATTAGCAGGATACTCGTATATTAAACGAGAATGCTAGTGGACTTTTTAATTTGCAAATTTGCATTTTACGTTACCATTTTTCTTTTCTTTCATTTAAATTTATTTAATTTATTTAAAAATTACTAAACACTGCGCTACCGAGCTCGTCAAGTCAAAATACCTTTGTGTGCGTGATCTAAATAAAAATGAAAAGCTAGTAAACTAAACACTTTGTAAGTACGTTCATAAAAACATAGTTACGGAGCAAGACATTAGCAGGATACTCGTATATTAAACGAGAATGCTAGTGGACTTTTTAATTTGCAAATTTGCATTTTACGTTACCATTTTTCCCCATTGGCTGATCAATTTAAGTCAAATTAAGGAATTCGTCATTGCAGTATGAACCGATACTTATGCACCCATCTTTGATTTCCGGAACCTACTCGATTGTTCCCAAGTCACGACTCACTAAACAATAAGTATCACTTAACAGAGTTTTTAAACTTAAACTTTGTCTTATTTGGTTGATATAAGGTTTAGAGTTGAAAGCGAATGTTTGCAGGTGGTGGTCAATATGAGTGTGTGATTGTTGTTTGTATGATTGGTAATGAAGCCGCCCCGGGGGCAGGCCCCGTCATCAGCCCATCACCATCCGATTGAATCGCTGCCATAAATAACGACGTTCGTTAATTTAGCGAGCGATAGTAATTTTGTCGATGGCACGTAGTTGTTTCTTCGTAATATCCTGGGATTCTTCAGTGAAATGGTTTCCGTGAGGGTATTTTTATTAACTTTATTGTATTATCGTTTAATACATTTTTATTTAAAGAAAGAGTCGAATTTATTTGATGAAATATTATCTAACGGCTGTTTTCTTTTTATTTATGAAGTTATGCTTATTTTGGCGCGTTAGGGGTAAATTCAACACCGAACCGACACGAAATTGGGTGGTAAATATCTGTCAAGTTTTATAAATTATACGTGTCTTATATCATTACTAATAAAATACATTTATGCATAAGTATATATGTGTGTGTGAAATACTTTAAATTATATATAATAATAATATTATTAATAATTTATTATATTATCTATAGGTTATCACAGAGTCTATAATGCACAAGTGGTTTATTGCAAGTGTCTGTAGGTTCCGGTAACTGTTAAACATCAGGAAAGACGTATGCCACCTTAGTGATAAAAGAGAAGCATGATTAATTACCTTATTAACAGGAATATAACAATAGTCCAAATGATTATGTTTTTATCTGCGTTATTTTGTAAGTGACACTTCATCAGTCGGGTTTCTTATTCAATATCGCTTTACCATATCTCTTGCACAACTATAATACTTCTTCCTTTCTTAAAAACCGCTTAATACTTAGAGTCGAATGCATTATGCAAGCAAGGTCGCCTAAGCTCTCGAAATTAAGCTTCTAACATTGTAAAACTTACAATTATGAATATAAGTTCCATTCAAAGATTTGGCATTTTGCCAACATGCATATGTTAGAGGTTGCATTCTTATAGCGGCTTGATACCGGACACGCATGCACTGGCATTATTATAAAATTAAAAACTGTGCTATTTCGCCCCACTTTTACAATTAAGAATTATAAAGGAAGTCACGGTACGGGTTTCGCCATTACATTGCAGTTACGTGAGGAAATTCTTACGACCGAGAAATATTTTCGTAAGAAGAAACCAAGAAAGATCTAGTCTAAGAAAGGACTAGTTCCTTCTTGGTGGTGGAGGTCGCTGCTTGTCAAAATTAGTATCTTCGCCAAATTTTAAAGTTTAAGTAGAGGACCCGCCAACCTAATGGATTATACATTAAGAGACTAACTCGGTGGCGCAGTGCTTAGTAATGCCACTTTGACACCAACGCTCGTGCCTTCGATTCGTGATTCGACATATCTGTTTGTCTCGGTCTGGGTGTTTTGAAGAGACGTAGTGCGCATCAAAGTAGCCGGTCGGGGCAAGTACTTCCACCCCACAGAAAGCCGCAGCCAAATAACAATTGTCTGTAGGGCTGCTGTGAGTGAGGTCACCAGTATCCTAACTAGTTGCTGTATTAGTAGTGAACGTTACAGCCTCTCAAGTAGAAGTTGAAAAGTCATTCGATGACGCCAACTGGATTAGGCCGCCACAGCCGCCAAAATCCTCAATTAGAACATCGAAGCTAAATTTTCACCCATATAACCCCAATATGTAAATTTAGTGCGAACTCATTAAACAATTTCGAGTTTTAGCCGAACGTTCATATTTCATGTAGCACGAAAATGCAAATGGTTGGTTCACTCATTTTTCGCCGTGTCCAACTAAATAATGAACATTCCCATTACTAGAATAACTAGGCCCTTAATTGGATTTTGTGATTATTGCGTAGATAATTTAAAGTTATATAGTATAGGGTGCATCAAAGCACCCCGTCTGGAGAAATGCCTCTACCTCGTAGAAAACCGCAGACAAATAACAACTCCTTAGAGGGTTGTTGTGTTCCTGCGTGTGAGTTGCTGTGTTAGCAGTAGAGGTGACATCGCGCGAGCGATACTTAACGTACTGCAGTAACCGCTTTACTTTAGGTGGACCGTATGCTTGTATGCCTCCCGACGTTGAATAAAAAAAACGGAAAATATTTTTGGATGTGTTATATTTTGGATGGAGAGTCACACATCATATTTAAGAGTCAAATATTTTGAAGTAATTCTCCATCATACTTAGAGCACGGAAGGATTGTTGTGTACCTGTAAGGTAACCTTCACAGGGTCGGCAACGCAAGAGTGACACCCCTGGTGTTGCAAATATCCATAGGCTGCGGTAACAGCTTACCATCAGGCAGGCCGTATGCTTGTTTGTCACCTTAGTGGTATAAAAGAAAAGTGAGTATGATCACTAACAAGTTGCATTACTGTCATTTTACAATTCAAATTTAGCAAGTTGTTTGTGATGATCATCTTTACATTTAATATCTAAAATACGATAGAAATCTAACCAATTTCTGTTTAACCGCTTCCACTTTTTACACTATTGGGGCGGTAAGCAAATATGCAGCTCGTCGGATAGTAAAGAGTTAATGTAGCTTATTTCGATAGGCTTAGCTAAGCATTGCTACCCTGGTTATCAAAACTCGTAATAAATGAGTGGGCTGGTTTTCTATACCTATCTCCTGAACACCACTCCTCTTTAAGGTCTCCGGTGCCAGCAATATGTGAAAACAAACAGGCTTACAAAACAATATGTTGTCATTTTACCTATGTCTTGTATAAGGTGGAAACACAAAAGGTGAAAAAACACTTTTCCAGTAACTATTATTTCATAAAAAAATATGGTAAGTTACCTTAAAAGTAGGTAATATAAAGCACTAACAAATAATTGTGCTAGAAATGGTGAGTGTTAAGTGAACAATTAGCAACTGACACAAAGGTGGAAAAACACTTTTCCAGTAAATTCTTCCCATGTAGCTAGAAACTCATACGTCAGTAAAAAATAGTTGTCACTATTATTTCATAAAAAATATGGTAAGTTACCTTAAAAATGGGTAATATAAAGCACTGACAAATAGTTGTGCTAGAAATGGTGAGTGTTAAGTGAACAAATAGCAACTATCGATGGCATATATAGGGTGGTCTCGGTGTGTGGCGCTCGAATGCAAATGCGCAGGCGTCGGTCGGTTCACTATCTTTATCTGGAGGCGCGCGCAACATGCGAGCTTTATACAAGGATCACACTCACACCGTTACGTACGATAGACTAAAGAATCGGTTAGCGAAAATGTGGTCTTCGAGACTAGAAATGTAAGTGGCTGATTCTCATCAGAAAAACTCAAACTCCAGTGACATTCCTTGTGCCCCAGAGCTATATTCCTATTGTTGCAAGCTTCTAAAGACTATAACGATTGCTTCACACATAGGTAGGTAATATGGGGCTTAATTCCGACATGAGATTTATAAGTAGGTGTTAATCGAGAGTTTGAATTTCTCTCATTATCGTTATTTCTAAGTTTTTTAAGTATGTATGTATATATATCTTCACGCCAGGTCCCTTGCGGGGTAGGCAGAGAGAACCGAGCGCCACACTTCACTTACACACTTCACTCGCTTCTTTCACATTTATAGCTCTTTTCATGCACGCTCGCCGGATCCTAAGGCTCCTGTCATCACCTTCTGATAAAACACGACCAATTTGATCACGGTAGGTTAGTCTTGGTCTTCCTCGGCTCCTACATCCTTCCACTTTCGCATTGTATATCTGTTTCGTCATTCTTTCATCTTGCATTCTTTCTACATGTCCGAACCAACGGAGCATGCCCTTTCTTATCTTAACACCGACACTCTCTTTCAGTCCAACTCTCTTTCGTCCTTATTTAACGTTTGTTGTTGAATTACGAGTATAATGACGTTCAGGTGAATGCAAAGTTAGTATCGTCTAACCGAATCGATGATATAAGATACCTATTGGCTGCAAACTTAGGTACTTAAGTAGCTAATTTTACAGTCAATATGTATCTTATATTGCCATTGCACCCGGATTTTATGTACGACACCCAATTAGATGATAATGTTGAGAAAAGTTGAAATTATTTAAAACTTGACTCATGCTAATGACCAATATTTTACCATCAATGATAAGCATGACATCATTCCCAACAACGATGAACATTACTTGCTATCGCATAGCCGAGAATATAATATTTTGCGTTAAGAAATCGTCTTATGTTGCGGTGTAACTGTCGTCCGATAGCCTAACAATCTTTGTTTCATGTTGTAACCAGTTTAAAGGTAATGAAGATATATTTATCCGTTAAGTCGGTTAAATGGTGACAAACACTGCGAGAATCAGGGTGTTGTGGCCTCCAACGAGCTTATTATACTCGTAGGCCATTTATGGACTTAAGTTCTAATCGATCACGAATGCAATCAATATTTATTGTGAGTACTAACTTTTACTAGTGATGTAACAACTATAATTAATTTTAATCGAAAATTATGAGAATTCTAAGTGTTTTTTTATACAACGTCGGATGGAATACAAGCACATGGCCCACCTGACGTAAATGGTTACCGTCGGCTATGAACGCACGCAACTCATAGGACCTTACTGAAGGCCTCACTCACACACTGGACCACAACAACTCGCACGAAGCCACCTCTGTTGCTAACAAATCAACTTCTTATGAGATTACTGGTGACTCACATGCCGGAATACAATAACACACCAGTGAGTTTTATTTGGCCGCGGTTTTCAGTGAGGTGGAGTTACTTCGTCAGACGGGCACAAATATTTGCCCAATGTGGGAATCGAGCCCACGAGCGTTGGGGTTAAAGTACTGTTACTAACCACTGCGTCACCGAGCTTGTCAATGTGAGCAAGAACTGTTACTAGTAGTGAAATAACTATGATTAAATTTAATCGCCAATTATCAGAATTCTGCGTATGATTGTCATTGACGTATTATTATATAATTAATTAAATACGATTCTTCGCGGTAACATGTAATTAAAATAGTGTGAACGAATGAAGAATGAATTTTTTAACATAAGTATGTATGTATATGAATACCAGATTCCATGCGGGGTAGGCAGAGAGAATCGAGCACCATGAGACGCGGTTCTTAGACATCCCAGTTGCTTCTTTGACATTCATAGCTCTCATGCACGCTCGCCGGTTCCTAAGGCTCCTGATATCACCCTCGGATCGACAAATTTGTTCATGGTAGGTCTGTCTTTGTCTTCTTCGGTTTCTACATCGTTCTTCTTGCGCTGTGAAAGCGAGTGCCGGTGTTTTTATCTTAAACAGGCACTCGTTCAGACAATAAATAAAATAATGGACATAAATTAAAACGTACAAAACATTTTTAAATCTATTTTGTTAAATGTAAAAAATATCATCACTTCAGGTAGTAAACAAGCTAATAACAAACCTAATAAGAAGTTGCCATATTTGCCATTGGGCGCCCAAGAGTACTTCAGGGCGTATAATATTTTATGTTAATAAAATTTTATTATTTTTATTTATTATCAAATCATCAAATGATTATGAATAAGCCTAAAAGAGTTATATGTAGGTATATTGAATAACTATCATAGATTTTACAACGACTATGTTTTTCGGCAACATAATTTATTTTATCTAGTCAAGAACTATAAAAAAGAATAGTAGTGTGTTATATCATATATTAGTTAGTTTTCACTTCATATTTTAATATTGATACAAATCATGTGTTCTGAGAATTCATAAAATATTGACAAATATTTGAATGATGCAATATTTTTCGAGTAATTTTGATCATATATAGATATAGTGTAACTAGCAACTAATTAGTTTTATTACATTCTAAATATTCATCCCAAGCTTCAGACCTTGTGCTTAGTTAATTGCTGACAAATTATACAGGTAAGTACATAAGAATTTTAGTTATGAATAGTCTAAGTGGTGAACATATAAAAATTATGAAGAGCAGTCTACAATTTGTGTCTTCATGACGCGTTTACAATTTCTTAACAAAAACTAAAACTAACACTCAAGTCTACTTATACTGTAACATAGCAAAAATTAACCGGCCTTTGCATAAAAAACAAAGCGTCTAATACAAAAGTCCGGCATAAAATAAAGTCACCGGTCAAATCTAGATAAGGGCGGTCGCACACCGCGCCAGCGCGAAAAGACAAGTGGCTTAATTGTGAGCGGGCCCGTGGGGGGTCCAGAGGCGTCGCTTTATGCTAATCAATTCAATAGTTTGTTTTTTACCGACGATCGCCACTGGAAACGAACCTTTTGGATTTTATAGGGTTCTGCGGGAAAAGAAAGGGCTTTGATTGTTTAATCTTTTTAAATTATTGGCGGCGTCACGTACACGTACAAGTACTTATCCAGGATTTTAAACAATATGTAAACTGACTACCATACTTAAGTAATATTGATATATTATTTTTAAATTCAGTCTTCTGTTACTTTAGCTCAACGCATATCAATCCCTTCGGAGAAAAATAAACATTATGTTGGGCAATATTTAACTCATAATTAATTTGTGACAAGTTTACTAAATTATTACAAAGAAATAAGTTTGTGTCCCGATTTTTTGTGAAATACTTAGCTTTATGCCGAGCAGTGATAGCCCGGTGGAGAAGGAACCGGCCCATTGACCAAAAACCAACTGGTCCCCGGTTTGAATCGTGGCGGGGGTCATTAAATTCATGTTTTCGTATTTATGTACATATTTATCACTTGCTCGGCGGTGAAGGAAAACATCGCGAGGAAACCCATACGCCAAGAAATTATATTTCGAAAGACGTGTGACCGAATCTAAGAAGGACCTGATTTTTCTTCTGAACTGTGGAGGTCTGACGGCAGTCGCTCCATGTAAATATCAGTGTCTTCGACAAATCCTTCGGCTTACGTAGCGGACCCCGCCAATCCTAATGAATTAAGAAACATACGAGTATAACGCAAAGAAGAAGACTTAGCTCTAAACAAAACTCACGAAACTTAAGTTTTTATTATATTCGTAATACGTAATAACGTATGCTGAATCAAATAATCATGCGGAACCCTTCACTGCCGCCTTCGCTTAAACAGATTTATTTTTAAAAAGAGCGTATAATTTAACCCTGTCTGCAGGTTAAGATATCTTAGTGTGGTCTTTAGGGCCTGACGGGTCGGCGTTATACCAGATATCCCGTGCTACACTTACATAATATACTTAGGTTTAGTTCTGAGAATTGGTGGGATATGTTGCTTTTAAACTTTGCTGTTAATTAGCTCATTTTATATGTGATAATATCTCGCTTTAAATTCGCCTGTATTTTGATAAAAATACGTCTTTTTGATTTGAAACTTGTAGGTACCCATCGTCTTATGTTATAGATAAGTATACGGACGATCTATCTATAGTTTGGCTCGACGATTTTTTGTATTTTTTGTAGAAAATCGCATTTTTCAGGAAAAACACCTGTATAAAGTTACCTGGTTAGAAAAAAGCCGTCAAGTGCGAGTCCGACTCGCGCTCTGAGGGTTCCGTGAACAAATTATTGTTGCAAAAAAGTATTTTTTTTTGTGATAGAACTACAAATTTACGGTTTTTGGATTTATTTCTTTACTTGTGCTACATGATATTGCTTCTTACCAAATTTCATGATTCTAGGTCAACGCGAAGTATCCTATAGGTTTTGTTTCCCTTGCGCGCATAAACGAGGCGTAAACAGCCGTATCTTTTGATTGCGTTAACTTAGAAGTTTGATTTTTTCACTGCTCGAAGGGATTACAGATCCGAGTATTGGATATTAATTTCAGCTTGTTAGATATCCACCCGTTCCTAAGAAAAAGGTCTTGACAGACAGACAGACGGACAACAAAGTGATCTTATAAGGGTTCCGTTTTTCCTTTTAAGTACGGTACCCTAAAAATAGATCCAAATTACGAAATGCCTTTTTTATACATACAATTTATAATCACTACATATTATAACTATCCCACGCCGCGTCTGTCTGTCTGTCTGTTCCCGGTTTTCACCAATAGACAGAGTGATTCTTGACAGGCTTAGGTGTTTTACATAGTTTCAAATAATTTGTTTAGGTTTTGTTTTGAAATATAATGATATTTGTCGAAAATGTCGGAAAAAGTGAAGCCGCCGCGAAGCTTTCATCGGATATTATACGGATATACAGTATTAATCCTTACTGTATGTATGTAAACATGAGAGCTCCATGGCGTCGTTCTAACCAAATACGCAGATTAAGCAACGTCGACTGCTGTTTCTCCGTGCTCGGAAGGATTCTTTGGATGGGTTTATCTATCTCGAGTTTCTCCGTGCTTAGGAACGCACGTTAAGCCGTCGGTCCCGGCTGTTGTCGATAAATGACAGGAGTTAAGCTAAACGCTGGCCTCCGCCAATCCCCATTTGAGCAGCGTGGTGGAGTATGCTCTAAACCCCCTCGGCTGAAGGGAGACCCGTATCCCTGCAGTGGAATGAGTACGGGTTGATATGATGGTGGTGGTATGTATGTATGTATACATGTATACGGTCTACTACCTGTGCGAAACCGGATCGGGTCGCTAGTTATATATACAAGAATTACTCGTTAAAATATTTTAGATATTCTGATATTGACATAGTTTTAACTAATAGCACTAATACTGGATTATGTGGTCAATAAGCGTATGGCAGGCCTGATGTATATACAAGCGGTGCTAACTTAACCTCAACAATTCCTCATTTGGTTACATCACACTCTTGCAAAAACACTACATGTAGTAGTAACATTCTGCAGCCGTCTGTAAGGAGGGAGATCTCCATTCTCAATATCTTAGATGTATACTTCTTTTACCAAAGTCCTATTTACCGATAAGCGGAGTGCACTACACGCAAGGAAGGTTGGCTTTCAATCTATAGATGATGGTGAACTACATACATCACCATTCCATAGCCATCCCCATCCCATTTTTATATACAATGTTTCGTTACCTTAAGGTTGCCTTGAATAGATTGCTTTCAGCAATAAGGCCGCCCAGTTGCATAGCATATTTCTCAAATTGTAAGAATACTTTTGAATGTACAAGTATTTCCTTAAATCTGTATTATGCAAATAAAGTGTATTTTATCTATCTATTTATCATTCCCACGTGCCATTACCGCATCATCTCAACCAACAACTTATGTACCTTTAATTACTGGCTGGGTTACTATGATCCCAATTAAGTTACTAAAAGGTGGAAAATGTCTACACTGTACATACATGGTCGCTAGCCAAGGGTAAAAAGTTCAAAGTTATGTCAATAACATCTACATGTCATCATTATAAGTAAAGCATTGGTTTATATACCGCTATACTAATATTCTCACTAGTAATGATCTAGGCTCAACGCCGTGTATCGGCCAAGTTCGAACTATGTCGAGGTTGTTTGAAGCTCCTAAAGAAGAAACGAACAGGTCTACCTACTTGTAATATTGTATATTTAATGAAACCCTGACAGATATTACGTATTTCAAATTTAATGAAATAAAATATAGTTTTGGGGTTAAATTGGTTGAAAGTGGTTTTTTTTTACACTCACTGCTCAAAATTATAGACCACCACCAGCTGACATTCAAACTGGAAACGTGACCTTAAGGTGTAAGAACACTAGGAGTGTACAAAGGAAAAAAGGCAAATGAAAACCAGAAATTAATGAATTGAAACATTGAATACGAAACATTGGATATGGGAGGATGTCTTTTTTCTCAAGTTTCTATTACTTACAAATGAGCCTTAATTGTCGGTTAGTTTCACATGAACTTTATATATTTACTGTCAAGTTATCAATACAATATCGATGAATGTTACACATTTTCTCTACAATGTTAAGAATATTGTACCTTACCTTACAGCTGCTGTCATAGATATCAATCAAACAAAATAACAACAATATACGACAACAGAATATAACAAAAAAATATACACTAAGAATACCTTATAAATTATCAATTTATTTTGAACGTAAAAAGCACTCTTTTTGGTTTGAATGGGAAAGATATGTACATAGTGTCGCGTAGCTTATTTAGATATTATGATGTAATTCAAAATTTTCTTCTTTATAATATTAGTGTAGATGTAGATTAACTTTACCATTATTTTTTTATACAATGTCAAGGGATTAGTAAACGTACGGCTCGTCTGATATGAATGGTTACTATGAACGTTTGCCGTACCATGGGCATCGCTCGCGCATTGTCACCACCAATGTGGCCGGTTTCAGTACAGTGTATGTCCTGTGCATGTAATCTCGTTTCTATACGTGCGAATATGTGAGCCTTTTGTCTAATATGCACTCCGTACGAGCGTTATGCCCTTATGAATTCATAGTCCAAAAAGCCGTCTACATGTAAGTACGCCCCTCGTTTTCGTAGGAAATGATGTATAAGTAACACAAAAAGCAAGATTATTTCGTCGGGATCCTTATTGCTACTGGCTGGCTTGCTGTTTCCAGCGATTACGCAGGAAAAAGAAGTCTTTTATCGGCGAACTTGGCTTTATTTTTCACATTTATATTTAGTTAGAATTCAGTTTTTCTTGATTCCTTTAGTCACGACGTCACTACTCTATCAGAGATCAATGCTATTGACTATTATTTGTCATTTCATTGACCACTAGCTAATGCCAGCGGCTTCATTCGCGTGGATATAGGTAGTTTATCAAACTTAATAGGGAATTTAAATGTTCAATTAGTATGATGACTTGTTGATCTTTAATTCGCCCTCCCTCTGTTAATCAGCATGATATTCTTCACAAAGTTGTAACAAGGTTTTTGTAGGGTAGGCAACGCACGAGAGACTCATCTGATCTTATAAGTGTGCGTGCTGCGGTATCAGCTTACAAAATGTATACCACCTTAGTAGTATAAAAAAAACATAAGCAAAAAATATAAAAAACCCACTACGGAAAATGGAAAAACATCAAATTAAAAATTAAAAATCCCCTGAAATTAAAGCTGATTTATAAAAAAGTAAGTACAAATAAAATTTATACTACTATAACTTCAAGCCAAATTCCTTGTGGGGTAGGCAGAGAAAACCACGTGACTCGATCCTTACGTACCTCACTCGCTTTTTTAACATTCATTGGTCTTCTCATTCGGTCATTTTTTTTTACCTGATTAAGTATTTGGCCCCAGTGGGCCATTACTACGTCACCGTAAGGGGACTAGTCGGAAAGAAACAGGTACCTTGTGTGTGTTGCGCATCTCATAAATCCGAAAGAGATAGGATGATCTGTCAAAAGTTGCTTAATAAAATGGACGCAGTATAATATGAATACCTTTTAGATTGTTTAAGTGTTACTCATAACCACCTCAATATATGCACGCTCCTGCAAGGGCAGAATAAGTTGGATTATCTAATAAAAAATCTTTCCTACGTTATTTTCGCAAATAAATTATCTTATTTGACGAGCTCGGTGGCGCAGTGGTGAAACGCGTTGTTACGCTACGTTGACACCAACGCTCGTGGTTTTGATTCCCACACAGTACAAACATTTGTGTGCATGAACATGTCTGTTTGTCTTGGTCTGGGTATTTTCTATGTATAATAAGTAAGTATTTACAAAAAATATTTACATATGTTTATCAGTTGTCTAGTACCCATAACACAAGCTTCGCTTACTTTGGGGCTAGATGGCGCTGTGTAATTTGTCCGACAATATTTATTTATTTATCTTATATGTCGGGTGGCCGTCGCGAGTAATAAATTTTTTTAATATTCCTAATATAATAAAAAATTACAAGACAAAAGCCACTCTCTCCTACATCTCATACTCAATAAGGGCGGGCAAAGAACATTTTCATAGCTTTCAACACAGGCATCAAATTGTTTATTGAAGTGAAACTTCCTTACGCACGCTTGACTTGGGGAGTAAGCTGGTGAATGAGTGACGAGAGCGTTACGAAAAGTGTGATCGGGCGAGACGAACGGAAGTTGTGAGGGAAATATAAGTTAGTGAAGATAGAAAGAGAGAGAGTACCGTTTCGTATATTACTGTAGGGGCAAGAGAGAGAGGTGCGAGCACACATTTTCTTTCCCTCTTTCTCTCGTAGCGAGTTAAGTTTCGTATATCTAAGACGCAGTGCAGGCCTATATTCTATATTACACAATGGAGATAAAGAAGTTTTAGTTCAGTCGTGTGGTCTAAAGCACACTCGTTTTTAGGGTTCCGTACCCAAAGGGTAAAACGAAACCCTATTACTGAGGCTCCGCTGTCCGTCCGTCCGTCTATCTGTCCGTATCTCATGGACCGTGATAGTTAGACAGTTGAAATTTTCACAGATGATGATTTCAGTTGCCGCTATAACAACAAATACTAAATAATTAAATTGAAATAAAACAAATATTTAAGGGGGGCTCCCATACAACAAACGTGATTTATTTTGCCGTTTTTATAGATAATGGTACGGAACCCTTCGTGTGCGAGTCCGACTCGCACATGGCCGATGTTTTTTATTTCTAAGGTTTTCGTGGCGAGTAAAAACTAGAACACTTAAACTCCCAGCGCCCTTAGAAAGAGGAAATACGAGTATTATAAAAATCAAAACCAAACTGTACGTTTTAAAATATACTAAACACATCGCTCAGTTTACTTTCGGAGCGTTACCATAAAAGTGTTATTTAGCTGTAAAATATGCACAAATTATTAATATCACGCACACCCATTTCACGCAAAACGCGACCGGGTGAATGCGAATGCTTGCTCAAAACTCACCCTCTAGATTACAGATAGGTACTTACACGAAACTTTAACTCCTTGGTACTATATTGTAGCAATTGCCCTCAATCATCTATACTAACATATATAGCGTAAGAGTTTGTTTGTTTGCGCTAATCTCTGGAGCTGCCAATCGAATTTGAAAAATATTTGACGAGCTCTCGGTGGCGCAGTAATTTACTTTGACATCAACGTTCGTGGGTTCGATTACCACATTGGACAAACATTTGTCTCTGTTTGCCTTGGTCTGGGTATTTTTAAGAGAGAGTATAAATAAATAATAAATATAAATAAATAAATATTCTCGGACAAATTACACAGCGCCACCCTGCCCCAAAGTAAGCGAAGCTTGTGTTACGGGTGCTAGACAACTGATAAACATACGTAAATACATTTTTTTTTGTAAATACATACTTATTATACATAGTAAATACCCAGACCAAGACAAACAGACATGTTCATGCACACAAATGTTTGTACTGTGTGGGAATCGAACCCACGAGCGTTGGTGTCAAAGTAGCGTAACAGCGCGTTTCACCACTGCGCCACCGAGCTCGTCGAATGGTAGTACTTCCACTTCTTAAAAAAAACCACAGCCAAATAACAACTCCGTAGAGCGTTGTTATGTTCCTGCGAGTAAGTAAGGCCACCTGTAAACTCTTAAGGAATTGCTGTGTTAGCTGCAGAGATGGCATCGTACGAGTGATACCTAATGTATTACCAGCTTTCATAGGCTACGGTAATCACGTTACTTACAGTTGGACCATATGCATGTAAGCCCCCCGACATCGTACAAAATAAAAAGTGATACTTAATATATTGCAAGCGTTCATAGGCTACGGTAACCGGTTTATATCAGATGGGCCGCATGCTTGTAAGCCTCTCGACTCTGAAAAAAGTCGCTACTTCATTGCTGCATAAGATGTACACGCTACAGTATACAGGCCATAGGCCTAACCACACATTTATACGAAGTAGTATTTTTGGTTTGGAAATAATCAAACGGAGAACCGATAGAACGATATTGTTTTGTAGCTCAACTCATCGAATTAGCTTGTTTAAGAAGTAACAAAGTGTCACTTATTGGTAAGAACATCCTTGCCATTTGACCGTATTGGCCGAAATTTACGAGATATTAAGCTAAAACTCTACGTTATCCAAATAATTCTAATAAGTTTATTTCAGACAACAGGGTTTATAACAGAGGTTTATAGATAAATACCTAAACTTAATATATATATATACTTAAACTAATTCCACGTAGAGTCAGCGACGTGTAGCGCGTGTCGTTAGGCAATCGTCCCTTAGAACTTCCGAAACAAGATTCCCTCTGGCTTGCATTCTTCCTTCCTGAATATCGGCAAAAAATTGTAGCACGGGATCGAGACAAATGACTCTCTAGAGGTGATGCCTATGTTCAACAGTGGACGCATATGGGTTGAGATGATGATGATGAAGGTCGACAAATGATAAGTCTAACTATTAAAGGAATAAAATTACTAATTATTTAAGGAAAATTTACTTTATGAAGTGATTCCAATAGCTCGGCCCTCAAGATGCAGTTTGTCTTCTTTTTCACGTTATTCTACAACCTCCTTGATCTTTGTAGACCAGTGTTCTCGCGAAATGTACAACGGCGTCCATGGTAATTCCATGCACTGATGTGATGATCTGGTCAGTACCGTAGCAGTTGCGGTTGGAGGGTACCTTCCTCTGCTTCCTTTCCACATTTATGAAGCTTTGCTCAACGCAGTGGTCCTGGCAGTAACTCCGTTGCAAGGCCTTGTGAGCGGCCCCGCAAAGATTTGACTTCTCCCGGTGTTTCCATGGTCGCTGAGATGGTGATGCGACACGAGTAGCATTATCACGTCCCGGTCAAGTGCGCCGTCAAGTGGTTCCTTAGTGTGTGGTTGCTGTGAATGGTATCACATACATTTTCATACAAAGCAAAGCTAAGTCAACGTGCGTATAGTGACCGTGCGCAGTAATGGAGTAGCGCTTAAGTTCAAATCGATTCATCGATACCCATACAGTCTATTATAACTTACTTACATTTTTTTTACAAAATGATTTTAGTTAGGTACTTGTTTAATAACTAAATGTAAGACGTGTCTAAGTGCCCGCGAGTGCCCAACGGCAAATAAAGGATTTTTATCTTTACAATATTATTATTTTAGTTAATTGTTTAATATTTTTAAGTTGAATATGTTGTTGTGTGGTGCGAGTATATCACAAAAGTAGCTAAAAATCTAAATTGCTTAAGAAAAGGCTATTAAAAATCTTCTTTTGTAAATGCTGTTGTATTAGTTTTTGAGATTTTTACGAGGCAAACACACAAATGTTTTGCAACTGTCCATAGGCTACGGTTAGATGTCAATGTATAAGTGCATAGCTTACAATCACGTAGCCGGTGCATTTGTTCCGCAGACAGTTTTTTTTACTTTAGTGGTAAAAAAATATATAAATTATTAAGAGCAGTGGTAGCCAAGTGGGTAAATAACCGGCCAATTGAATAACTTTCTCAATAAGGTTCTCGATTCGAATCCGGGCATGTACCATTAAATACGTGTTTTGAATTTATGTACATATTTGTAATTTATCACTTGCTCAGCGGTGAAGGAAAACATCGTGAGGAAACTCACACGCCCAAAAAAATATATTTCGAAAGACTAAGCTAACCTAAAAGAAGGTCTGGTTTTCGCTCTCGCTTGTAGAGATCAGACGGCACTCCGTGTTAAAACCGTAAGTAACGCTAAGAGAAAAAAAAAAATAGAAATTATTAAAAATCATATAATTGGTATTTAGATGCAATCACGACTAAAACAGTTATGATAGAATTAGTGGTTCTTTTCACCAATTTTACATCAATATTATTGTACCGCTATAATGGCATACGTATGTAGATCTTCACGCCAGGTCCCTTGCGAGGTAGGCAGAGAGAACCGAGCGCCATAAGACGCGGTCCTTGCATACTGGAACCGGCGAGCTATGAATGTTAGAAAAGCGATCACTCGCTTTTCTAACATTCATAGCTCGCCGGTTCCTGGGGTTCCTGACATCACATTCTGATAAAACACGACCAATTTGGTCATGCTAAGTTAGTCTCGGTCTTCCTCGGCTCCTACATCCTTCAACTTTTGCATACATGTATAATATTGTATATCTAAAGTTTCTATCGGCGTTTCTTCTTCACCAATTATCAATTCCGAAATGCTGGTAGATTAAAAAAACAAAAATGACAGAACTATGGGAAATGAACAAAACACAATTGGATTTTATTTGGAAAATATAACCAGTGTTTAAGCGCGTCAATGGCAAATAAAGATTTTTATCTTTATCTTAATTCAAGGTCCAAGTCTAGTCTCAACGCTGTGTTCGTGTCTGATCTTTACTGCTCGTATATACTAGACCATTTTACGTCCTTGTATCCTCATTTCTTCCCTTTAATCTATTTGTCAATATCTCGCGGGTTTTGAAAAATTCAATTAACACATCAGATATTGCGGCTTTTTTGCCGCCATAATTGGTGTTATAAAGATAACCCAATATACTCTGTATGCCTAGTACCTAAGTTTAAAAAAAAAACAGTGAAACGAATGTTTGAGAAGCCGTGTCCGCTTGGTCAGTTAGCGTGTTCCGGCCCCCGCGCCGTAATTTAAGCGTTTTGTAGTATGACATTATGGTAATCGTTCTCATAATATTTTTGATACGCTCGCCCTTGATTTAGGCACGGTATGTTTTGTGGTCTTATTCATTGTTCAGTTTAGCGTTAGGGGTGTATATGAGTATTATCACTTTATTTTGTCGGGTTCAGTACATATTATATGAAATATATTTTGAAGGGTTTGGTGGTGCAGTGGTAACGCTACTTTGGTACGGTCGTGGGTTCGATTCCCACACAGGTTAAACATTTGTGTGCAGGAACTTTTTATTTTTCAACGTCGGGAGGTATACAAAGAAATTGCTCGCCTGAGGTAAAGCAGTTACCGTAACCAAGGAACCATCGCAATAAATTAAGGTGCATCGCAATAATCTCTGCTGCTAAGACATGCAGGAACACTCGTTAATAGCTTGAACGTGTTTTTCTGTCTTGGTCTGAGTGATTTAATGTGTTTCACGCATTCGTAGGCTACAGTAACCGATTTATATCAGGAGGGCCGTGTTGCTTGTATGCCTTCCGACGTTGTATATATATATATATATATATATACAACGTCGGAAATTGGTCATATCAGGTGAGTCATGCTTCTTCGGCTCTTACATTCTTCCACTTTCGCAATGTATATATGTTAGGTGTTCATTGTATATGTATATATATATATATATATATACATATACAATGAATATGTATACTATATATAATATATACAATGAATGAATATCTCTCTGCCTACCCTGCAAGGAACCTGGCGTGAAGATATACAAATATACACTATTATTTTAAATAGGTAAAGCTTGGTTGTTTGATTATAGCAGATAGTTTAATGTAGATGTTTTTACAAGATAACAACTCACTAGTTGCTAGAGTCCATGGGCCACGGTAACGGCTTACTACCAAACGAGCCGTATGCATCTGTGCCACCTTAGTGGTTAAAAAAAAATCTAGAGCTAGTGGTTCAATTAGTAAATTCTTTCACTTTATATTAGGTCAAGGAAGCTTACGACTGTATGCTACAGTAGCTTATGGAATGCTGGCACCGTCAGAAGTATTTGAGTTCTATACTGCATAATTTCACTAGCACTTATGTTACATAATACTATCGAAATCTATACAGATAAATAAAATTGGAGTGTCTGTTTGTAATATTAAAATAACCGCTTTTTACTAAATGCATATGGATATATAGACGGTACATATACCAAAATGAATATTTTTACAATTTTTGTCTGTCTGTCTGTATGTTTGTTCCGGCTAATCTCTGAAATAGCTGGACCGATTTTGACGGGACTTTCACTGGTAGGTAGACGACTGTTCAGAGGGAGCACAATATAGGGTACTTTTAATCCCGTAAATATTTAGGGTTCCTGCGTAAAATATGAAAAACATGAAAAACTGTCAAAATTAGGGGGAAATATCTTCCCTTCGGGGGACTTTGCAGTTTTATTTTTATTATTTTCACAGAATACGTATTTTTTGTGACATATAATAACTACGCATTTTTTTATATATATAATAACATAATATGTAATAATACAATAATAATCCTCTATACAGATAAATAAAATTGGAGTGTCTGTTTGTAATATTTAAATAACCGCTTTTTACTAAATGCATATGGTTATATACACGGTACATATACCAAAAAATTAATATTTTTACAATTATTGTCTGTGTGTCCGCCTGTCAGTTTGTTCCGGCTAATCTCTGAAACGGCTGGACCGATTTTGACGGGACATTCACTTGCAGATAGCTGATGTAATAAGGAGTAACTTAGGCTACCTTTATTTTATTTATTTTTATTAATATAATATAAATAAATAATAAAAAAACTATTCCGCGCGGACGAAGTCGCGGGCACAGCTAGTTGTCACATAAAACTAATTTTATACTGAATTGTAAGAATTTCAAGTATAACAACAATATCACTCATCAAGAGCGCGGGATGAAGTCCGTCTACGTCTTATATTTAATATTCATTAAAAAAATGTTCGTTTTATTTATACCACTCAATGTAACACTAGCTTAACATGTCTCGCGGTGACCACGAGACGCCACGCATTTTAAACTGATATTTGCGTGTAACCACTACTTTTTTATTCATATTTTTTGGATTTTCACGGTGATCGGCGCCGCGATACCATCGATTTTCACCATGAGCACGCACCGGCTCACTTAATTCCTGATTTAGTACCGCATCACATTTTGATAAGTATTTTTAATTTGAATAAATTATTATTTAAGCGTGTTATCGGGGGTAATGGCGGTCCTGTAATCATAACCGTGATTTCATGCCAGAATGTCACAGTGGAGAACTACTATTTAATCTGTATCGCGGCTTTTGTGGCGGGAAAAGAAAATGACCGATAAAGATGTCACGTGGAATAATTTTCGGTTGGCATTGCTGATTGCGCTTTAAGATTGGCTATGTTTATGGGGAAAATGAAAATTTTGTTTCTGTTTTTCTGTTATGTATACATTTTTATTGTGTGAATAAAGTAAAAATATTAAATAATTCACACGAATTGATAGTAAATTATGTACATACTGATCTCACTTTTTTATTTTCAGATTGAACTTCAGATCAAGATGCCGCACACAGGTATTTTAGTATTATCCTAGTAATACTTTAGATTATCTACTAGGTGATATACGTACCTACGTAAAAAATAATTAGTTCTAATTAATAAATAATTATACATACTCTTGTTATAATATTATAGAAGGTATTATGCTATTAATGTATTTTTTTTCAAATTTGCTAGTGAATAACCTCAGTACCCAAAACGATTTTTTAACATCATAGAACATAATGTTCCTTTCTACTTATAATAAATAATAAATTTACGGTATTTTATAATCCATTGAAATTGATTTTACCATTTTTTAAATTATAATATTTAAAGAAGAAAAATCATGGCTGTATATCTTTCCTTAGCCTCCACTTCCTTGATATTGAAATTATCAATTTGATTTTTCTTTTTGTGCTTGTCTTTTACTGGACTTTTAATTAACTAAGTTCTTGTGAGTTCATTAACAACTGTCAATTCATTTTAATAATTGTCTTTTAAGATGTTTTTGGTGAAGAAATAACATGAAAAGCCTTCTTCTATGTTTACTAATCGTCTCGTATATGTGTCAAAAACATTGAGCAGAATAATGCTGGCAGATTAGAAATTTAATATGTGCATTGAATTTTAAGTGTTCCCATTGATATGCTTTCTCTTATTAAAACGCTAGGTAGAATTGAAAGAAATATGAAATTAAAGAATTAACTTGTTTCAATTCCATTTCATTCCATTGGATTATGAGTGTGTCAGATCAGAAACATTTACCTTACAACAACCACAGAGTATATTGTATACATGTTTACGTAATACCGTTTTGTGTACGAATAGAAATAACGAACCTGGGAGTTACTACTACGAGTATATTCGTCGTCGCTAACTGTTCGACTACCAGATTCGTTGATAAAAATGATTAAAATGAACAAAAACATGATAAAAATTCGACCAAAAGTTCCTAAAAGTTGAAATATCTCACAAGTAATATCTACCGATAGGTTTTGTCAAAGATGGGCGACATCGTCCATATTTCACTCATATCGCATATCTAATACATTAGGCTGTAACCCGAGGAGCTACCTCACGAATTCAAATCTTAATTAACTTAAACGGTTCGTTTAAAAGCTGCGGAGCCGACGACGCCCTTATCGACGTGTGGTTTGGCTCACGCATTGAAATCATAAGCGTTTCAAAGAATGCTTGATGTTGCCATAGGAGGTGTAAAATCAGTACACCAACATAAAAATATTGAAGGTATCGAAAAATAATATATTTTTTATAACGTCGGCAAGCTTTCAACCATGCGGTGCACCTGATGTAAAGTGCTACCATAGTCTATGAACGCTTGCAATTTTTGAAATATCGCATAACTCATTAGGAGTTTACTGATAACTTCACTCACTTGTAAGAACACAAGAAGTCTCCAGGGAGTTGTCATATGACTGCGGTTATCTGTGAGTTGGAAGTTCTTCCCCAAACGGTTTACATACAATGAGGATATCAAATTCATTACTTTAAGTGCATATCATGTTTATTATTATATAAACGCATATTTTGAACTTACTGGTTAGCTCACTCACCCGCACGTTTTTTTTATACTACGTCGGGAGGCATAGGTACAAGCATACGGCCCACCTGATGTAAAGCGGTTACTGTAGCCTTTTAACACTTGTAATAAATTAAGTATCACTCGCGCGATACCTCCCCTGCTGTCTCACTCAATCACAGGTACACAACAAAGGTACACAACCCTCTAGGGAGTTATTTATTGGTTGCGATTTTCTGTGAGGTGGAGGTACTTCCCCAGACGGACTGCTTTGATGCGCCCTACCTCTCTTAAAACACCCAGACCAAGACAAACAGACATGTTCATGCACACAAATGTTTGCCTAAAACGTATACAACAATCCTCCAAAGAGTTGTTATATGGCTGCAAATTTCTATTAATAAAGACGCTACAGAATCTCGGCTGCATTTATATGTTCTATGTCTTTTAAATTAAGTATAGGATTCTTTTAGAAGCGAATAATGCCCTCGCAATTGTCATTCAAATGAATGGATAGGCCAAACAATTATTGTAGGTATACTTCGATTTGTTTTTGAGTGATAAAATTAACATATTCTAGGAAGTTGTCTAACCGCACGTTAATACGCTGTGGTGCCGGTCCCGTCTCAAAAGACATTAACAGTAATTAAGAGAATCGAGAGATGAATCTCGTATCAAGATAGTATCGGATCCGTATCGAAGCAGCCCACCCGCGTCAAACGCACTCATTATCTAATACATTATACATGCTCAGCTTACATTAGTTCCTTATTAACATCTCTTGACATCGAATCGCCTTATTAAAAACCCGCTCTTGTTTTTCTCGACTTTTCCCAATTCCGAACTCTACTGTGACCGTATTAAGAACGACGAGATTGAAACGAGATTTGATTAGTGGCAATAAAATTTCATTTTCATAATATTCTAGTAATAATTTTGTAAACGTGATGATATCAGAGCATAGAAGAAATATTCGATCGTGTCGATACCGTCGTGGTGGACGGCGCGGCGGTCGCACACGATGTTTCTGTGTGTACCTAATACGAAGATATGAACGATAAGCATCTGTTTACGATGCCAGTTTGACAATTTCGAGTTTCATGGTCGTTACTTATATTCTTGATGAGTTATGATAACTCTAATAAAATTAAATTGCCTTTTGAAATCAAATTTGTTAGTGTTCATAGGAAATTATCGTCGCTACCGTTAGACGTGGGTCGATTATTGCTTTCATATATAAATACACAGAACTGAAACGTTTAGGTGTACTTTTAGCACTATTTCGTCAATTATAATCTTCTAACTTATGGAAGTGAGAGCTGGGTATGGCAGAGAGAGCATGAAAGTAGAATAAATGCGGTCGAGATGAGAGCATTGCGCAAAATTTGTGACATAACGCTTGCTGACCGCGTTCGTAATGAAGACGTGAGATAAAGAGTTGGTCTAAAAGAGAGTCTCGGTGTTAAGATAAGAAAAGGCATACTTCGTTGGTTCGGACATGCAGAAAGAATGCAGGATGAAAGAATGACGAAACAGATATATAATGCGAAAGTGGAAGGATGTTGGAGCCGAGGAAGACCAAGACTAACCTACCATGACCAAATTGGTCGTGTTTTATCAGAAGGTGATGTCAGGAGCCCCGGGAACGGGCGAGCGTGCATAAAAAGAGCTATGAATGTCACAGAAGCGAGTGAAGTATGCAAGGACCGCGTCTTATGGCGCTCGGTTCTCTCTGCCTACTCCGCAAGGGCCTTGGCGTGAAGATATACATAGGTACATACATAATCTTCACCAATGATCGCATTTTGTGAGAAATCAATTACCATAATGAGCTTTTATTTTAAAATGTAAGATGTTCCCATTTAAGTAACCGCCGGCCAATGACAAAGTAGTGTGGGATTACGACTTTTCACGCGTTCTTTGTATATTTCTAAAAACTTTTCCATACTATAACACAAGGAAAGATCCGGTACCATGTGACATCTATATTTATATCAAGGTGTATCCCCTTTAATTTATTGTTTAACTGCCAAAGTAATACACAATATGTGAAAGATTCTAAATTCTAAATTTACACCTAAATCGGTCGGTAATTTTTGGATACCCTGAAATGCACTATGGTCAACATTCATCGTACCTCAACCATAAGCTTACTCATCACTTTTTGCATTTTTAAATTAAAAAGTCACGATCTGTCTTATAAACTCACATTCCCTTTTTAGGGCATGAGGGAAAAGGTTTCAAATTATTTATTTACTACGAAAGTCATTGTTGTCGATTTAATTATCCATATAAGTACTTTAGAATTAAACGCACGTATTATGCTTATCAAAACGAAAAAAAAAATTAGTTAATTTGGTTTCCAGAAACGTTAAATTCAGTTTTTTTTAGCTAGAACCTATCTAGGCTTTGATACAACCTTTCAACCCCATTTCTTCTGTTTACGGAAAGATTTTCATAAAATTCTCAGCCTTTATCTACTTTTTAAGATGTGGATACCTACCTGTTAACTTTTATGTTTGTGATAAACTTTATGCTTTCTGAGATTTCGATGAGTCAGTGGTAGTTCGGTGTATCATATAGGTAGCGTAAACGATAAGTGAATTTACTCGATCAGGCCTAAATTATTTAAGATATTTTAAAATATTTATATATTGACCAGTGACAGCCCAGTGGTAAAGGAACCGCCCTATTGAACAACTGGTCCCCGGGTCGAATACAGACGTGGGCATGCACCACTAAATTTGTGTTTGTGGATTTATGTAACATATTTATCACTTTCACCACTCGTAGAAGAAATTATATTTCGAAAGACGTGGGACCTAACCTAAGAAAGATCTGGTTTTCCCTCGGGGTTGTAGAGATCTGACCGCAGTCGCTCCATGTAAAAATCAGTGTTCTCGCCAAATCCTTATGCTTAGGTAGCGGACCCGGCCAATCCTAATTTTTTTATTATTATTTTTTTGTTTCCGATTAGTTTTTGTGTACATGAGAATGACGAAGGTGACTTAGACATAACTCAAAGGTGACTTCTGAGGGGCGCGTTGTTAGAGACGTTTCAATACAATGAATATCATATGGCTTGTAGCATGTTATTCTTACGATTAACATCTACAGCGCCTGATGATGCCTCGTGGAGAGGCGGAACAGCGTCGCAGCGACGACCAGGCCAGTCGTGGCAGCGACGGTGGTGGTGGGGGCATGCGGATTCTGTTCCAGATGGCAGACGACCGCAGCAGCCGAGGCAGAGACTACCGGTGCAGCTATGGCAGCGTCGGCATGTTGCATCAACTGAAAGTAGTGGGTGGGTGCCGGCCGGCGCTAGGCCTCATGAACAAATTGGTGGCGGAAGCACACAAAGCAGGTTAGATCAGATTGCATGTAAATTTGACTTTCGCAAAATAACGCCTGAATCTATTAAATATCATATGGCGCTTGGTTCCTCCTTGCCTACTCCGTAAGGGACCTGGAGTGAACTTATAGATAACTTTAATATTTATTTTTTTATACAACTTCGGGAGGCATACAAGCATACGGCCCTATGAAAGGTTGTAATTACATTGAGCAACACTCAACGATGCCACTTCTACTGCTAACACAGCAACTTAGGAGCTTACTGATGACCTCACTCACACGCAGGAACACAACAACCAGAGAGTGGATTTCGCTGCGGCTTTCTGTGAGGTGGAGGAACTACCTTGCCAGACGGGCTGCTTAGGTGCACCCTACCCCTCTTACAAACATCCGGACCAAGACAAATATACATGTTCATGCACACAAATCTTTCTTCTGTGTGGAAATCGAACCCACGAGCGTTGATGTCAAAGTCGCGTTATTAACGGCTGCGCCAACGAGCTCGTCAAAATTTTGCCTCTGCCAGCGCAATACTCCGTCTGAAGAACGT
Source organism: Pyralis farinalis (assembly GCA_947507595.1). NCBI lineage: Eukaryota > Metazoa > Arthropoda > Insecta > Lepidoptera > Pyralidae > Pyralis > Pyralis farinalis. Next base: position 31,434,194 of record OX382260.1, on the reverse strand, counting down.
TTATCATATAAGAAGGTACCTCGTACATCCTGTGCTAAAAGCACACTTTACATAGTACCATCTGCATGTCATCTTACCCTCTACCAATACCCTTGCGTTGCGTACCCTTTGCAGGGTCGGCAACGCATGAGTGACACCCCTGGTGTTGCAAATGTCCATAGGCTACGGTAACTGCTTACCATTAGGCAGGCCGTACGCTTGTTTGCCACCTTGGTGCTATAAAAAATTAAAATATATAAACATCATTCGTGTGTAGGCCCGCTCTATGCCAAACGTTCGCAACGCAAGGACGCACGCAACGTACGCACTGGGCTATAATTATTTACTAGGTCCTAATAACCACTTTTCTTTCAACAATTGCTATGAGCAACTTTCAGTACTTAACTAATAATTAATTATTATATACACAAGCTGCCCGCCCCGGCTTCGCACGACCCCTGCACCTAATGAAAAACATACGACAAAATCTTCCGTTAACAATTCGACTATTTAACGAAATAAAATTGCAGCTAAAATACAAAAAAATGAATTGCCTTATAGTGAACAATATTTTTAGTTTTTCAGAGAGAGAGAAAACCAATAACACCGATGGTTTGGTCGGGAGGCATACGTACAACAATATAAGTACATATTAACGCTTGCGATATATTAAGTATCACTCGCGCGGTGCCTCCTCTACTGCTTACACAGCAACTCCTTGCGAGCTTACTGGTGACCTCACTTACACGCAGGAACACAACAACCCTCTAGGGAGTTGTTATTTGGGTGCGGTTTTCTGTGAGGTGGAGGTACTTCCCCAGACGGGCTGCTTTGATGCGCCCTACCTGTCTTATAAGACTCTGCATTAGATGTCCTTGTGAGTGTACTAGAGATTACTTTAAACCCAGATCTGTTGATATATCTTAAAAACACAACATGTACGACCGCACAAACGGTTAGTTGGTTAGAAGTGACTTAAAAGAGTTTAATGCGTGCACGCTTCGTAAACTGCTCGCGCGAAAAGTCAATCTGTCAATGTTTTGTCAAAATATTGAAGATCACCCTAACTGTCATACAACTGTCCTTTGGATGAGCGAGACAGAAGTCTGACTCCCTGACTCACTATTTATAGATAAGAGATTTTAAATACTTTTTCGTACGATTTAAAAAACAAAATATTTTATACAAACCTTGTCTTAACAAAAAAAGAATTATCCATTTGGTGTAGTCGTTCTGAAGTAATGCGAGTACATACAGCACATACATACATTTCAGCGATTCATCTTTATTTATAACTAGCCACCCGCACGGGTGATATGATCGCTACCAAACTTCACAGATTCACTGAAAATTTCATCAAAATCTGCGTAGTCGTTTTTGAGTCAATAGAGGACATACAGACAAACATTTATTTATATATATATATATATATATATATATATATATATATATATAGATTTTTATCTAAAGAAGATCTAATTTATTAGATAATTTAAAAGTTTGTGGTTTAAGCGACTAACCATTATCTTTATAGACTAAGCCAATCTCACCTGTATTTGGTGCACCATGCTAATTGAAAACCGAGGGTGTGGCGAAAGAGACAAAGGCACATCAAAGTCCTGACTGAAAGACTGCGGCCTGCAAATGGCAACTCTCTAGAGGAATGTTGTATTTCTGCGAGTGAATGAGGTTACCAATAAACTCTTGAGAATGTTAAATAAGCAAGTGAGGAATGTTAGGATCTGCCTACCTCGTAAGGGATTTGGCTTTGAGATAGATAGATATAGCTACCGGCGTTGTATAATAAAAAAAATGCAGAAGTCGTGCGAAAACCCTTGTGGTGCTAGTTAGCAGGGGAGGTTACAACGCACGAATAATACTTATTCCAAAGATTTATTACCTACGGCACTTTATAATGACCCTAGTGACCCTATGTTTGTTTGCCATCCATCGTGGTAAAAAAAACGAGAGAAAGTGAAACTGGCTTTTAAAGCCCGGACCAAGAAGTCTTCGATCAGAACGTTAGTAAAGGAAGTTGATATTTCATCAGAAGTCTTTATCAATTAATAGACAATAAAGTTGAGTTTCAATAACAGTCAAATCAATTTAATAACCTGTGTTATTAGAAATTTGGCCGGCAGTCTGTGAACTTTATGTAAATTTATGTGTCTTTGGGGCGAAACCTACGCTATCTGTCAGAGGTGATGGGAGATCGGCCGGTAGAGAGTGGTCCACTTGTTTTTTTGTCGCGGCCACGGACACTTGGTCGGTCTTTTGATGCCAAATTAACTTATTGACTAGTCAATAAACGCTGATATAGTTGTGGATATGCTTCTGTAATAAATCAACAGCCTATTATTGTAATTTGAAGGAATCAGTCAAATTTACCTAATTTACCCTACCTAATATTTATAAATAGGTTAAATAGAATGGGTATTCATGGCTGTACACAGTTAACATTAACATTAAAAATACAATAATTAGTTTTCAATACGTCTCCCAAAAAAATAAGCTATAATTTCTCCGGAGAATAAATATTAAAAATAATTTGATATCATAGCGTAGTTCTTAATTTTAGAACTATAAAGTAACCTAAAAAAAGAAGAAAGAATAAAAAAACGCTAATAAGCGTTTTTCTCGTAAATCCGAAGTTATTTGTAAACAATGTTGCTTTTACTCGATTGTATAGTTGTAGCCCTTTAGATTGAAGCCAGTATCATTTCTGCACAACAAAAATAATATTGAAACCAAACTCCAATGGGCGTTCTCCTTTGTTTCTCTGTTTGTTTCGATGATGAAATCCCCCTTTAAATTTTTGGAGTTACCAATCCAATTGCTAATATTCTTTCAATTATAGAAAACTACATTATCTCTTGAGCGGTATTTTTTGTAGGTGTATTTATTGTTCCCGTGAAACATGAAACATGGTAGGAACCGCAGTAGGTTTTAGACAGGCTTTAGTAAGAAACAGAAATGTTAGAAACATCAGACAATTTTCGCGGCATTCATCATTTTGCGCGGCACTACTACGATTGCAAACTACTGTACTGTTTCGTAGCTTCAAAAACTGAAATGAAAAAGATTTTAAAAGACTCAACATAATAATTCAGTATTTTCATACTGAAATGAATAAAATGTAACGTAACCTTACGCCATTGTTGACCTTGTCCTTTATGTATTTTTAGCGATATGTCACTAATATTTGTTGAAAGCTTTATTGCTAACTCAATAAATAAACGACTTAATAAACAAATTGTATATATAGCGCAGCTTTTCAGGAACACCGTTCCTATATGAAGTCTATATGTTTGTCTGTGCTTGTCTGTCGCTTTTTTCGAATATTCGAATTTTGACTTCAGATTCGGATTCAGCATAAAAAAGTAGAATAGGAATGTTCAGGAGCACCGTTCCTATCTCTTAAGCAACATGGTCAAAATGGCCGACAAATTAAAAAAAAAAATTCATTGTTATATAATTGACGAGCCAGGTGTTCCTCTGACAATACAAGCTTGCGCTTCAACTGGTTCTTTTTCATTTTTTAATACCCCGAATTATTTAATGAATTAAATTAATCCTTGCTAGAAACTATATATTTAAAAATATTTGGCACTGATTTCCCATTCCATATATAATTACAATGTAGTACATCCCCATTTATTACATTTCGATACACAGGTCATATCCACACAATGCTAACGGTGCGTGTCTACCGCTGGGGTCTATCAAATGAATCAAAAACATCACATCACATCCAATTTTCTAGTTCGATGTTTACAACTGTGTTACCATTTACATCGTAAAGTTTTTGTTTTATTGCATTTTGGATATGGAATATCTTGATATCGCCGCCTCAGTAAAGGAGATGGCCGATGAACAGAATATTAACAAGTTTATAATACTTTTAATTTTAGATCCAGATCAATTAGAATCGATTTCATAGATTCCTTTCAGGGAATCCAGGCAATGGTGGACTTAATTTACTTTAAAGTTACGGAAATGTAATGTTTATGTATGTATATCTTCACGCCAGATCCCTTGCGGAGTAGGCAGAGAGAACCGAGCGCCATAAGACGCAGTCCTTACATACTTCACTCGCTTCTTTAATATTTATAGCTCTTTTCATGCACGCTCGCCATTTCCTAGGGCTCCTGACGTCACCTTCTGATAAAACACGACCTACTTGGTCATGGTAGGTTAGTATTGGTATTCCTCGGCTCTTACGTCCTTCCACTTTCGCATTATATATCTGTTTCGTCATTCTTTCATCCTGCATTCTTTCTGCATGTCCGAACCAACGAAGCCTGCCTTTTCTAATCTTAATATTTTTGTTATATAGTTATAATGAAAAACCTTATCACAATTACTAAGTCCTAGTGATCTGTTAAAATTAATAGACCTATGCCATCTATCTATTTATTTCACGCCATGACCCTTTGCCGGGTAGGCAGAGAGAACCAAGAACCACATGATTATAAGATATGATATAAAAAAAATGTTTGTATTCATCCGAACATTTAATCACTGTTTATTTAACGAACGGTCGTGCTAAGAAGTGGATTAAAAGCTCAAAAATATTTCTTAGCACAAATCACAGATACTTTTAACGATAACTAAGTAAATAAAATCATTTAGTTTTTATGTCAAACTGAAAATAAACACGCCAATTTGATCAATATTATAACTTCGGTACTTTTATTAAAAAGATTATCTGCGACATTATAAAAAATAAACGTAAACAAAAGCAAAAATACTAAGAAATCAATAAAAAATCACCGTCTACAATCAAAACATAAAGTATCTAAAAACAAGTGAAAAGAGCAGCTATTAAATTGCGAAAAATAAAATTTTGAATTAAAAATAAATCATTGCTTAATAGGTGTCATTAAGGGACACCACATCTGTTCTATCCTTTTTGCCTTTTTGGAGAGCATGTTTTCTGGCAATTCATGAGGCTTATACATCTTGAACGCTCTAGGTATTTCAAAACTCAAGTCCATGTGATCTACGCCGCGCTTCTTCCATGTTATTGCAAATCCCGATCCTGAAATAAATAAAAAACGAAATATAATTGAATGGTTCATTCAACTACTGTGATTGATTCCACCTCCACATCAACCCTTAATCATCCCACTGCAGGGATACGGGTCTACCTTAACGATTGTCATCTATCGACAACAGCCGGGACCGACGGCTTAACGTGGCCTCCGAAGCACGGAGAAACTCGAGATATAAACCCATCCATTGACAGGCTGCGGTCGACGTTGCTTAACCTGCGTGTTCGGTTAGGATTAGATTGATATTACCCAAGCTGAATTACAGTTTTAATAGTACGGGGTGCAGCTAAGTGCACTTCAAGATTAACAAGTTGACCTTTACCGTTCTTAAGCCAGTCATTTCGTGTGTCAGGCATAAGCTGCTCTTAGCTGTACCTACTTCATACAGGTCGTACTCCTACAGATGACGTGCCCGGTGGTGATATAGCTAGCGATGGCTCTTGAGTTCAATTCCCGCACAAGGCAGATTTTCGTGCATATGAAAATCGCAGCTAAATAACAACTCCTTGGAAAATTGTTGTGTACCTGCGTGTGAATCAGGTAACAAGTAAGCTCCTAACGAGTTGCTGTGTTAGCAGCAGGGGTGGCATCGCAGGTTACGGTAGTCGCTTTACATCAGGTAGGACGTATGCTTGTGTGCCTCGCGACATTGTATATATAAAAAAACTGTGAAGAACTCGTCCTAGACAACAAGGCATGGCGCTTTCTGATATCGGAGGGCAACATCACATTTGGGTCTTTGCGCCGTGGTGGCAAGGGAATTGCTTGTACAGGAAACCAGAGATAAATAACAATTTGTGGCATTGTGTGTTTTGCAAGTAGGAAAGGCCGCTAGGAAGCTACTAAGAAATCACTGCATTACCAGCAACTTCTCACCATGCCCTATATGTTACAAACGGCGACAACATACACGGAATTGCTTTATATGGGCGGGCCGAATGCTCCCTTTGTCCCCCGTTGTGGTATAAAAAAGTAATTCTTCAACAGTTGCAAAAGTTCACAGGCTACTGCGGCGGGTTATCATCAGATTTTTGACGTGATAACGTCTTATAAATCGATGAACGCCGGCTGCACGCACGAAAAAGCATGACTCATTGTCACGTTCCGCCTGAGCCGAGCATCCAAGCGAGAGCGCGGAACAAACGATGGAGAGACACGATCGGCCTAAACGTTCGGCTTTTGACGCATCTTTCTCTCTTCCACTCCATCGGCCGATCCGTCCGAGTAGAAGAGAGACAGCGGCAGCACACAACCTACACGTGAACTGTTTTCTCAACTGTTGAATGTTTTGTCAACTGTTCAATGTTTTCTTATGAACGTTATCACGCAAAATTATCGTCCGTAAACAGACTTTACAGACAACTAATTTTTTTTTATACAATGTTGGGAGGCATACAAGTAAACGGCCCACCTTATGGATACCGGTTACCGAAGCGTATGAACGCTTGCAATACATTAAGTATCATTCGCGCTATGCCACGTCTGCTGTTCTGTGAGGTGTGATGTGGAGGTTACTTCCCCAGACGGGCTGCTTTGATGCGCTCTGCCTCTGTTAACATACCCAGACCAAGAAAAAACAGACGCACACAAATGTTTGTCCTGCGTGGGAATCGAACCCGCGAGCGTTGGTGCCAAACTCGCGTTATTGACCGCGACAACACCGAGCTAAAATATGTACATATATATATATAAAGTAACGCTGTTTCACCACTGCGCCATTAAGCTCGTCAAATTATCAGATAGATGGCAGGTATGTATTTGTTTTCGATAATGTCTATGTATAAACAAATCAACTAACTGAACACTAATAGCGTAGTGGATAAAGAGCCAGCATATAAACGGATTGGTCCTGGTTTGAATCCCGGTGTGCGCATGTATAGGTACCACTAAAATCTCTTCGAATTTACTTACATTTGTTGTATAATTTGCTGTTACTTACTTCATATTTGTTCTTAATCGGCGGTGAAGGAAAATATCGCGAGGAAACCTTCACGTCCAAGAGATTATAACCGACGTAGTATAAAAAATCGGCCAAGTGCGAGTCGGACTCGCGAACGAAGGGTTTCGTACCATTATCTATAAAAACGGCAAAAAAAATCGCGTTTGTTGTATGGGAGCCCCCTTGAATATTTATTGTATTCTATTTTTTAGTATTTGTTGTTATAGCGGCAACAGAAATACATCATCTGTGGAAATTTCAACTGTCTAACTATCACGGTTCATGAGATACAGCCTGGTGACAGACGGTCGGACGGACAGCGGAGTCTCAGTAATAGGGTTCCGTTTTACCCTTTGGGTACGGAACCCTAAAAAACAGATTATATATCGAAAGACGTATAGCCTAGTCTAACCTAAAAAGCTAAGAAAGGTAATTTTTCACTTTTGGCTGTGGAGGTCTGATGGCAGTCTCTCCATGTCAAGATTAGCCAAATCTTTAGGCTAAGTTAGAGGATTCCGCCAATCCTAAGGGCTTATTAGGACATAGACATCATGGACTAATGCTGAAGGTGATGTCAGGACCTTTAGAAACCGGCGAGCGTGCATGAGAAGACTAATGAATGTTAAAGAAGCGAGTGAGGTGTTAAGATCGAGTCAGGCGACGCTCGGTCTGCCTACCCCGCAAGGGATTTGGCGAGAAGTTATAATGCTAGGAAGAACAAATCAACTAACTATCATATTTATCGATGATGTCAGGTTTAAGTGTGCCTACAGTGTAAAATCTTAGTTTCTGAACAGCCGCTGCATAGTCCTCACAATGACACCGGTCCATTGAAAACTTTTATAAAATTGAAGACTTTCTTCGCAAATAAAATAATAGTGACTGCTATTGTCAAATATAAGTACAGATTAAAAATAAAGTTGCAGTGAATTTATAGACAATGACAATGATATATCGAATAGGTACATATGTACAAAGTATGTAATTAATACGACCAAATGACCATAGACAATCAAATGTCTGTAAGGTAGGTATATTTAGTGATTATGAATAGGTGTCTTTGTTGTCTGTAATATATTTAATGTACAATAACGTCGGGAGGCATAGGTACTAGCATACGGTCTGATGTAAAGTGATCTTAATCAAATCCTTAGGCTTAAGTAGCGGATTTCGTCGATCATAATGGATTAGGGAACGCGATTACGCTAAGAAGAAGATTAAAATAAAAAAAACACAAAATCAATATGAAGTGTATCTAGATGAGTTAGCTTGTCGCCATTTAATTATTTGGAAAGAGCGGATTTAAAAGTGTTAATTTTACATCGAATTAATTATTTTGTATAAATTTCAATAAAAAGTAATTCTCCCAAATTTTAATTTTGTTTCTCAAAAGAATTTAAGAGTATTAATATAATAGAATTTCCGAAAAAAAATTTATACCTACATCACTCTTACTCACCCACTCCCGTGCATTCCCTTCTTCTGCCTCATCCGCATCCTCTTCCTCACAAATATATCCTCATCGTTCTCTGTATCCTCCCCCTTTCTGATTGACACTTCCTCATCCGCCTCCTCTTCCTCATAGCCACTTCCTCATCAACTCTACTCTGAAAATAGTTCTTCTAATTAATTCTCATAGGCAACAAAACCACCTAAAAATAAACAATTTAACATTTCAAGTATACGCTGAATTTTATGTTATATTCATTTATATTATATACTTGTAACTGTAATCCTACTAATATTATAAATGTGAATGTCCGTTTATTTGTTACGCTTTCACGCGAAAACTACTCAACCGATCATCATGAAACTTTGTACACATATTCTTGGAGGTATCAGGAGTAAAATGGGATACTTTTTAATTGAAAAATATATATTTTTTATCAATGCGAGCGAAGCCGCGGGTAAAAGCTGGTATACCATAAATGTATGAAAATTTTCTCAAAATATACATAGCTTTTTGTTAAAATACTTTCATAGAATTTTATCCACGCAAATTCTATACTTGAATAAAGTATTTTTATATATAAAACATCGGAAGGTATAGTTTGATGCAAAATGGTTGCCATAGCCTTTGAACACTTAGGCTCGCGGGTTGCCTCGCCTGCTACTCACACAGCAACTCCATCGAATCTTACTGGTAACCGCAGTAACACGACGACCGTCCAGAGAGTTGTTACTTGGTTGCGGTTTCTATGAGTATTATTCAACACGGCTGCTTAGACACGCCATACCTCTCTTAAACATACCGACCAAGACATACAGGCATGTTCATGCGGAGATCTTGTATGGGCAATCGAACCTTTGGTGTGAAAGTAACTAACCATTCTCCAAAAGTTTTTAATTATCTCGTAAATTAGAGAAGTAATGGACTGACACACTTACCGTTTTACTGTATATAATATCTATTGAACCCTAAAAACAATAAAGTAGGATTAAAAACGTAATTTCACTATACATCAGTTGCGTGAGCGCTAAAACGCTGCTCCCGTCCGCGCAGCACATCGGCGGCATAGTAAAATCCGTCACAAGTTGTAAAAGGCGCAATAACTTTCACGATATACGGGCGATATTCGCGAATAACAAAAAAAAAAGCATTTACGACTCGCCGATTGTAAAACTGGAAGCGTATTAGTGATATGGCGATCTGAGAGGAGCAATCCTCATTTTTAAGACCGTTCCACGAACGTAACGTCATAAAATAAACATGTATATACACTCAACTGCACGTCAGGTAACAGCTGTTGGATTACAAAAACCACGGCTAATACAATGGCGTAAGGTTCAAATGTTATGTAATGCTTGATCGCCGGTCTAATGTACGTGGCGACCGGGGAACATTTGACAACAAAGTCTTAGAACATACGAGTACTGATAGAAACATGGAATGATAGAAAACAATTTGTGTGAAGTATAATACAAATAACTTTGAACTTGATATCATTTATATATTCCTAGCACAATCTTTAGAATGGATACTTAAATAGTATTTTTATATCTATCTAACTATATCCTCATACCAAGTCCCTAGCAGGGTAGAGAGAATGATGATGATGAAATGATCGTAGGCGTTAATTATACATTTCAAGTTACTCAAGACTGTGGAATGAGCTCCCAGCCGAGGATTTTACAAGGAACTACAGCATGGAGTTCTTCAAGAAATGCGTGAAGAGGTTTTTAGAGGGTCGGCAACGCATGAGTGACGCCCCTGGTGTTGCAAATGTCCATAGGCTACGGTGACTGTTTAACATCAGGCAGGCCGTATGCTTGATTGCCACCTTAGTGGTATATAAAAAAAAGTTAATACGAGTATTTATTGTTACTTCTGAAGATTTTAATTCAAACAATTATTATCGCCGTAGACTTAATGACAAACCGCCAGTACGTGTTTGGTCTAAGTTACTAAATCTTGTACTCATTTTGCATCAAGAACTCTCGCCAACTGGAGAAGTACTCTATTAAATTTACTTCATTTTAGACTCCCGCATAATATAACCCTATCATCTACCCGTCCGGTGCTTATTTTGACAACTTCCCACTAATTTGGAATAAAATGATCTCAAATAATGGTTGGTCACTTGATTCGCAAAGATTACTTGGTGTGAAAAAATTCGAAGGTTCTCGAAATTACTTAAAAGGCAAATAATACGATCAAGTTAAAACTCTAATCAGTAGCAAAATAATGTAATTTTCACAATTTCTTAAAAAAATTAAACCAAAGATATAGTATGTCGAATCACTTTCAAAAAAATTCCTTTTAAAATCACTTTTTTCAATTACATACTTCGTTGATGGCAAAGGCAATTGTGTCATTTGCGTATACTTACAACTGCAAGGCAAACAAGAGTCAGTCCCAAAATAAAAATGTAGAATTAACGACCACTTCGCCTCTAACATATTTAAAGGGTTGGCTATTTTCTATTGTTAAGAAATTATCACCACATTTTGTATGTTTTCGTTTCAAGTATTGAAATTGTGAGGAAACGGTTCGAAACAGCGCATTCGAATTAGGTAATCATAGAAAATGCAATATACTTAACATACCAGTAGTTACATACCATCCGTTTGCAAGTACAGTGGCGGCTCTGTTGACAAAGAACGACCCTATTAACTGACGGCCCCTAGTTCAAATAAGGTTCTACTGAATTCTTATTTTCGAATTTATGTACATATTTTGACGAGCTCGGTGGCTCAGTCGTGAATGACGCGACTTTGACACCAACGCTCGTGGGTTCGATTCCCACACAAGGCAAACATTTGTGTGCATGAACATGTCTGTTTGTCTTGGTCTGAATATTTTAAGAGAGGTAGGTCAAAGCACCCCGTCTGGTAAAGTACCTCCACCTCACAGAAAACCGCAGCCTAATAACAACTCCCAAGAGGGTTGTTGTGTTCCTGTTTTTGAGTGAGGTCACCAGTAAGCTACCAAGGAGTTGCTGTGTAAGCAGCAGAGGAGGCATCGCGCGAGTGTTACTTAATATATCACAAGCGTTAATAGGCTACGGTACCCGCTTTACATCAGGTGGGTCGTATGCTTGTATGCCTCCCGACGTAGTATACCTATATAAAAAAAAATTGCTCGGTGGTGAAGGGACATCGTGATAAAACCCGCACGTCCAAGAAATTATATTTCAAAAAATCGGCCAAGCGCGAGTTGGCACTCGCGCACGAAGGGTTCCGTACCAATATCTAAAAAAAACGGTAAAAAAATCACATTTGTTGTATTTGTTTTATTTTAATTTAATTATTTATTCTTAAAGTGAATATATAACTAAATATTCTGTGAATATTTCAAGCGTCTACCTGTTGCTGATGTCAAAATCAGTATTTTCGCCAAATTTTATGTTGCGGACGCCTCCAATCACAATGAATTAGGAAACGCGATAACGGTAGGAAGAAGAAGATGAATATATAGGTATAGCTTCCGTTTGTCTCTTAACAAATGTCTTTAATAATTTCACATCTAGGGGATGTTATTGTTTGCTAATGTTGCCATTCTAATTTTGTTATGTTGATTGTTGACATTTCAAGAGTGATTCTATACCTTTTTTTGAACGATTTCGTTTTAAAATCAGATCATGCAAGAGCTCTGACACAATCCTGATTTTTCTTCACTCGTATGCTATCTGCTATTTTCTGACTCCCCTCCACTTTCACCTCTTTTCTTTCTCTACCCTCTATTTTTCCACCCCTCATCAAAATTGCGTACTGCTAGGTTACTACTTCATGATTATGTTACCTACAGATTTTATTTACATTTAGAATACCAAAATTTCTAATGCACATTTTGTTTTAATTGATTTTGCTTTTGTTTCCGTCAAGTTTCGTTATAATAGACTCACGGATTTAGTACAAAACTTAGACCCAGATTTGTGTTTCTTGCAGTATGAATTTTCACAATTTCTTTCTTATAGGTATAACTCCCATAAATTTACGACCATGAAATTAATTAATTACTTTACCTATTCGAAGAGGCAATACGGAATCCTGTTTCACATCTTGCTCTCTTGGACCACTCAGTCTGGGCAACCAGTAAACGAAAAACGACTTCTAACTATTCAATTTTGATTAAACTCCTAATATACTTTAGTTGACCATTTAAACGATTCCTAGAAACACGCACGCTATTGCACAGCTAGTACTAACTGCATCCGTATACGCAGATAGACTACCACAAGACTAATGTGATCGAACCAGACTGGCATTTAATGACATCCGTCCAACATCAAATAAAAATAAAACTTAAGCAGCATACTTTAAAGCTCTATACCAGTCAGCAAGCCACTAGTCATTACTCGAGCGGTTTCAAAGAGGAATCGTAAAGCAAGGAAAGTAATTTGTATCGCCTGGAATCGGCGGCGGGTTTGTTCGACAATAGCCGTGAAATCGCGTACAGGCAGCAGCGGTGCCTTCCACCTTAATAAAGAAAACGTCATAAACACGAACAGCTCCGAATAAATTAGCGTTCTAATTTTATTGCATTAAGGTAATAAATTGTTTGGCGTTTGGCGATTGCTTTATTGCTTTATAATTGACCCCGGTACGGTAGCCACGTAAAAACATGCGTAGGACTGTTAAAAGTTCAATAAGGATTTAGTACTAGCGAAGGGATTGGATGTCAAAATGGAGAGGTTGATTATTGCTCACTCTATACGGTTGAGATAATCGTCAATAATATAAGTATAATTAAAATTATCGATATGATGTCATAGCTCTGTAACAGACTCGACGAAGAAAAATTATATTTCCTCTTATTTCGCCCTTATATATATTTATTTATTTGAATTTATTTTTATCTACAACATGGTCACAGGGCACGAATAAGCCTGGCGGTAAACCAACGTTCCGGACTTTATAAGAGCTGAAGACTGGCCCTCGTCTAGCCCAGATATGAACCCCAGTAGCCTACAAATTATGGTCAGTTTTAGAGAGCATAGCCTGCTCGAAACAACACGCTGGTTCTCTTGGGTCTCTTAAGAAATATCTGGAGCATGCAGTGCCTAAATTTCCCAGATATAGATTCGTGGCCAGACAGATCAAAGTCAAAGGTGGCCATTTCGAATAGAATCATTTATTTATGTTTTTGCTGAGACTTCATAAACGTACATACAAGTTTTATTAAGATTACATTATTTAATAAAAAAAATAAATGCACATTCATTTGTAACAGAATTTATGGCCGGACTAGGTACCTATATACCTAGTGTAAAGTGGATGTACTTACCACTAAAGTCGTGTTTTCGTATTTATGTACATATTTGTAATTGTAATAGAATTTATGGCCGGACTAGGTATATACCTAGTGTAAAGTGGATGTACTTACCACTAAAGTCGTGTTTTCGTATTTATGTACATATTTGTAATTGTAATAGAATTTATGGCCGGACTAGGTATATACCTAGTGTAAAGTGGATGTACTTACCACTAAATCGTGTTTTCGTATTTATGTACATATTTGTAATTGTAAAAGAACTAATGGCCGGACTATATATCTACTTATGAAGTAAAATCTGAAATGAGGGTCTTGAAATGCTTTTAAGGCTGTTTTAGGGGCTCAGTTAGGGCAATTTGATATATTATATACCTATTAGAATAGTGCATTCCGCGGTTATCAACTTTATCTTAGTACGGAGATAAGACATTTGTCTAATTTATTTTTTACAATGTCACGAGGCATAGTCATTCGACCACGACCTACCTGAAGGAAAGCGGTTTCCGTAGCCTACTGCTACTCTACTGCTAACATGGCTGTTTCTTAGGAGCTTACTGGTGACCACACTCACTCGCAGGACACGACCCACCAGGAAGTTGTTAATTGGCTGCGATTTTCAGTGAGGTGGAAGTTCTTCCCCAGACGGATTGCTTTAATGCGCCCTTCATCTGTTAAAAAGTAAATAATAATATACCAAACTGTATATGGCTATCTTAATACTCGTATATAAAACACCAAAATGTTTGTTTCTATGTCCGTTATACTTTGAAACCATTCATCCGATTGTGATGAGATATATTCAACACAACACACCATGCATATAAATGTTTGTTCTGCGTGAGAATCGAACTCGCGAGCTTTGCGAATCAAAGTCGCATTATTAACCGCGACGCCATCGCCACCGAGCTCGTCAAAAAATATTGCTTACTATATGACTATATTGCGTTACATACTATATCCGGAAATATTTATTTATTTATCTAACATGTAGATCTCGTAGTCATAATCTATTCTAGTATCTAATTATTTCTTTAATTAAATACGTAAACAATAAATTGATGCGTATCTTACAGATCTGGAGTCATTTTTTCTTGTTAATTGGTGCCCGATGGGCGGTCAGGTAGGGTAATATGAAGGGAATTTGGCAATCAAATAAATATTACCCCTAAATGGGCAGGTGTAGGGGAACCGTTGCCGCGAAATAACTCAATGTGTGACGTTTCCTTCGTTTCCAATTGAGGATTCCATAATGATAGTCAGAGAAAATGATGTCGTAACGTGAGTGAGGGCACAAAAAAATGAATCATTTGTTGAAATTAAACTATTTTTAACGGAAGTATCGCGTGTTTTATTTATTTTGTTGAAACCTGACGTTTCGAACGCTTTGCAGCGTCCGTGGTCGCAGGAAAGACTCCGTTAAAAATAGTTTAATTTCAATGTGTAACAATCGCGAAAACCTAAGACAATACAATGAATCATTTGCTTATGACATTGTGCATAGGGGTGGTTGAATTATGCTTTTGTTGTTGTAATCTCTATATTGTGCACGTATGTATAATTGAAACAGTTACACAATTAAATTAAACAATTTTTAACGGAAGTATCGCGTGTTTTCTTTATTTTGTTGAACCTGACGTTTCGAACGCTTAGTCTTCCTGCGACCACGGACGCTGCAAAGCGTTCGAAACGTCAGGTTCAATAAAATAAATATAACACGCGATACTTCCGTTAAAAATGGTTTAATTCAATGTGTAACAATCGCGAAAACCTAAGACAATACTAAGTTACAAAATTTTTGACGTGCTCGGTAGCGCAGCAGTTAGTAACGCCACTTTGTCACAAACGCTCGTGTGTTCGTTTCCCACACAGGACAAATATTTGTGTGGGTGAACATGTAGCTGTTTCTCTTGGTGTTTGAATTGTTTTGTTGAGTGTTTTCTGTGTATCATAAGTATGTTTAAGTGAATGTTTATCAGTCGGTTATTGCCCATGACACAAGCTTCGCTCAGTTTGAGGCTAGATGGCGCTGTGTAATTTGTTCGACAATATTTAATTATTATTAATTTGTAATAATTAATTAATAATTAATATAAAATAATTAATAATAATCTGAGTAACGAAGTATTATTTGTACAACGTCAGAGGGCAAACATACGGTCTAATGTGAATTAGTTACTACCATAGCCAGTGAATAGATGAATGGCGTTCGATGGCGTCGTTGCCCGTGTCATCCTAACCGAACATGCAGGTTAAGCAACGTCTACCTCAGTCTGTCCATGGATGGGTTTATCTATCTCCAGCTTCTCCGTAATCGGGGGACTCGGCTGTTTTCGATAGATGACAGTTGTTAAATTAAGTCAGTGGCTATCGGGCGGTTTGAAAACATTGGCCTTCGCGAATTCGCAGTTGAGCAGCGTGGTGGAGTATGCTCTAAACTCCTTCGGTTGATGAGGGATGAGTAAGGGTTAGTGTAGTAATAGACTTCGAACGCTTGCTGTACAATTATCGGAGCAAACACTGCATCTTCCTTGCAACACCTTGTTGGTAACCTCTCACTCACAGAAACACACGACAACAATCCAAGGAGTTGTTATTTTGCTGCGGTGTTCTGTGAGACGGAGGTCCTTACCTAATTGGGCTGCTTCGATGCGCCCTACTTCTTCGTCAGAGCATCGTTTGTATGCAAGATTAAGTACCATATGCAAACGGCTGGGGCCGCCCTAGACGCACACACGTAGAGCAAGTCGGTGATGTGTTGAAAAAGGGCCAAATTAAAGGTACCCAAAACCAAAAAGCATGTATGGTTGATGAGTGTGGAATAAACGACAGAGGTATATTCGGATCGATGCACCTGGCGTTCCATAATCTCTGCCCACCTCAATAGGAGACAGGCGTGATGGTATGTACGTACCATGCGGCCTAGCGCCGGCCACCCACTACTGTTAGTAAATGCAACATGCCGGCGCTTCCATGGCTGCTCCGGTAGTCTCTGCCTCGGCTGCTGCGGTCGTCCGCCATCTGGAACAGAATCCGCATGCTCCCACCACCACCGTCGCTGCGACACGTGTTTCGCCTCTCCACGAGGCATCATCAGGCGTTGTAGACGTTAATCGTAAGAATAACATTCTACAAGTGACAAATCTATCGCAGCGCCGTCCCTTATATAGAATTGAGTTGGTATGTACGTAGTACCAGGAGGTGCGACAATGACAGACATAAGTTATCACTACCACTGCTACCAATGACGTGCGCAAGTCGCTTTGGTACGTTTGTATCAGTGGGGCATGCGCCCGCGCAACGAAACACGCATGAGCAATACCTCAGTGTAATGTTTACTCAGAGGAGTAAACTTATATTCTGAAGTTGCCCGAGAATACATTCGTGTCAGAAATTAGCAGCTTTTTTTTCTATCTGTTCATTAATTGTTTTTTCTTCGTTTAGTGGCTATTCACAATTCAATTTAGTTATCAATAAAAAAATTGGAAGTATAAAAAAAATGTTAACATACATATTCATTGAATTAAACAATTTTTAAAGGAAGTATCGCGTATTTTATTTATTTTGCTGAACCTGACGTTTCGAACGCTTTGCACTTCCGTTAAAAATTGTTTAATTCAATGTGTAACAATCGCGAAAACCTAAGACAATACTATACATATTCATTTTTTTTTTAATATAATGATCTAATTTCGTAAATCGGACCAAACGGAGCATGCCTCTTCTCTTCCTCTCTTATATAACCTTATTTCTCTATAATACATAAAATTATAAACTTCAAAAAACCTCCGCTAAAACCGGCTACAGGTTTATTTTATTTATTATAGATGTTTTACATCAATAAAAATATCATAATCTTGCATAGTTATGTAGCATACATGGGTGTTTCAAATTTTAAGTCACACATATTTGAAAGTCAAGTAAATACCCATTATGCGTCTAAGATTCCCACCGCAGCTAACAAAAGAGCTGATATAACCTTGATGCTGAACCGATTTTGATAAAACCTGTCTAATAACCACCACTAGAATACCTGCTTTCAAATAAAAGCTTCGCATCCAAATCGGTTCATCCGTTTAAGGGACACACACACATAGCGGTCAAACTTATAACACTTCAAGTTAAACATCTAGTGAGATGATTACAAAAAAGGTGAGATGTTCAATGTGAGTGTGTGAGTAACTAAGATATGCATGCGAAACTCAATTGGTGAAAATGGAAACCGTACCTCTTCTTTGAGCTTCTCACCCGCGAACATTATGTTACATAAAAAACAACAGGTACTGGACTAAAATATAGAGCGTGTTGTTTATTTTTATAATGATTTATTTTTACTACATGGCTTTATTGTCGCGGAAAGTTATAAATATTTTTTTAGTTTATGTTTTATATTAATTTATATTAATATAAATTATCTGAATCTATCAAGTGGATGAATTTGTTTATCTAGGTTCTATGTTTACGAGAGAGAAGAGAGAAAGCTGGATGCCGTGTCAATGGTGTGTTGTGCTCCGTGGTAACAAGCGGTAACATATCGTGCAAAGCTCGCCTTGCTATCATTTTATTTTTATTTTTTAATATTGTCGGACAAATTACACAGCGCCATCTAGGCCCAAAGTAAGCGTAGCTTGTGTTATGGGTACTAGACAACTGATAAACTTACGTAAATACATTTTTTTTTTTGTAAATACATACTTAATATACATAGAAAATACCCAGACCAAGACAAACAGACATGTTCATGCACACAAAAATGTTTGTACTGTGTGGGAATCGAACCCACGAGCGTTGGTGTCAAAGTAGCGTAACAGCGCGTTTCACCACTGCGCCACCGAGCTCGTCTCGTCATTCAGGGTGTATTAACGCCAATATTGATGTACGGCAGTGAAACATGAGTATTGTAGAAGAACCATGAACGTAGAGTGAACGCCATAGAAATATGCGCGCTGAGGAGTATGTGTGGAGTGAGAATGATTGATAGAATAATAAATAACACGATAGGAGGACTATGTGAAATGAAAGATAATGTAGTGACAAAAATTGAAAAGGATACATATGGTGAGATGGTTTGGTCATTTAGAAAGGATGAATGACAAAAGAGTTACGAAAGAAGCGTACCAGGCAAGAGTGAATAGAAATATCGGTGGGGGTCGCCCTAGACGTGCATATATAGATCAACTTGGTGACATGTTGAATACGACCCAAAACAAAAGCTACCAAATAAACCGAAGAGCATACATAACGAGGGTGATGGTAGTGGAAGAGGTGAGAAAAGTACGTTTGGAACGTTCCATAGTCTCTGCCTACCGCAATGACAGACGTGAATGTATAATAATTATAACTTAAATATATAATAATTTAAATTTTATATAAATTAAAATACATAAATAAATAATGACAATAATTGAAGTGAATTGAATTCATATTCTATAACAATTAATTATATTTACAATTAACTATTTACCACATTAGTACTTTGATCATGCTATCTAATATGGATTTCTTGAATAGGTATTATTCAACAAACCCAAACCCGCCTTGCGGGGCCTCCGACACTACTACTGAACTATGCAACTAGTAAGAGAGGTAGGGCGCATCAAAGCAGCCCGTCTGGGGAAGTACCTCCACCTCACAGAAAACCGCAGCCAAATAACAACTCCCTAGAGGGTTGTTGTTCCTGCGTGTGAGTGAGGTTACCAGTAAGCTCCCAAGGAGTTGCTGTGTAAGCAGCAGAGGAGGCATCGCGCGAGTGATACTTAATATATTACAAGCGTTAATCAGGTGGGCCGCATGCTTTTATGCCTCCTGACGTAGTATATAAAAAAATGCAATGCCCAACAGGGTTCGCATGTATATAATAAAGTGTACATTACCTGCTCAGCTGTAACATCTTCATAACTATGTATCTACATGTGAAATGCATTAAATAAATTGAAATTAAAATGTATGTATGTCTATTAAGTATTTTATGAAGTTAATTCAGAGTCAGGTCATGTGATCTTCGTGATTATGTCATTATCATTTAACCGTATTTGGTAATTATCAGTCGATGTGAGATAGACGTGTTTATAATACTTGGTTTTCTCATGAAGGTATGGTTATTTAATTGGCTCGCCTGGCGAGGTCATTGGAGCGCAGTAAAATAGTGATTGTGAGTACTAGTTTTCATATACATGTATATGATTGCAACATGGTTTATTAAACGTTAAACATACTAACGAATAATTGATAAAATTCAAATGAAACCAGTTGAGAATGCGCAAGCTTGCATTGCCAGAGGAACACCTGGCTCCTCAATTATGTAACAATTCAATTTTATTTTTTAATTTGTCGGCCATTTTGACCACGTTCCGTAAGAGATAGGAACGGTGTTCCTGAACATCCCTACTCTACTTTTTTATGCTGAATCCGAATCTGAAGTCAAAATTCGAATATTCGAAATAAAGCGACAGACAAACACACAGACAAACGCACAGACAAACATATAGATTTAATTTAGGAACGGTGTTGCTGAAAATTATTTTGCTTTGCCATCCGGAATGCTCAAGCATTTCGATCCTTCAAACATCTTACCAAACTTCACTATCTTTCTCTTAACATTACGTTATTAGCTTCCGTTCCTTGTTTTTTCTCTCGCTCTCATTAGTTTCATTTACTGTGTGTATATTTATTCCATGTATATACCAATTAATTGTGCGTATGTATATAATTCATTATCGTGTACACCGCTGATGTGGAGAGACGAGTGAGTGCAGGGAATAGCGTGAATGGAGCGTTGGGTAAACTGTTTGGCAGCCGAAATCTAAGCCAGAAGGTACAGCTCGCTGTACACAACGCGGTGTTAATCCCAACGCTAACTTATGGAAGTGAGAGCTGGGTATGGCAGAGAGAGCATAAAAGTAGAATAAATGCTGTCGAGATGCGAGCACTGCGAAAAAATTGTGGCATAACGCTTGCTGACCGCGTTAGAAATGATAACGTACGAAAGAGAGTTGGACTGAAAGAGAGTGTCGGTGTTAAGTTAAGAAAGGGCATGCTTCGTTGGTTCGGACATGTAGAAAGAATGCAAGATGAAAGAATGACGTAACAGATATACAATGCGAAAGTGGAAGGATGTAGGAGCCGAGGAAGACCAAGACTAACCTACCATGACCAAATTGGTCTTGTTTTGTCGGAGGGTGATGTCAGGAGCCTTAGGAACCGTCGAGCGTGCATGAAAAGAGCTATGAATGTGTGTGTAGCCAAGACTATGTTACCATGACCAAATTGGATGCCAGGAGCCATAGAAACCGGCGAGCGTACATGAGAAGAGACATGAATGTTAAAGAAGCGTGTGAGGTATGTAGGGACCGAATCATATGCCTACCCCGTAAGGGGTTTGACTTGAAGTTTACTATTATAAGGTTACATAGTTTATCTATACATCTATACAGATAAATAAAATTGGAGGAGATTTGTAATATTAAAATAACCGCTTTTTATTAAATGCATATGGATGTATACACGGTACATGTACCAAAATATTTTTTTTACATTTTTTGTCTGTCTGTCCGTCTGTTTGTTCGGGTAATCTCTGAAACGGCTGGACCGATTTTGACGGGACTTTCACTGGCAGATAGCTGATGTAATAAGGACTAACTTAGGCTACTTTTATTTTAGAAAATTTATTTATTTTTATTAATATAAATAAATAATAAAAAAATAACTATTCCGCGCGGACGAAGTCGCGGGCACAGCTAGTTACTTTATACAACAAAAATGGGCTATGGACGCTTACAAAAAAAAAGAACAGCATATCAAACGCACGGTTCTAAATTTTGTTACATTTATTAAAATTTAACCTTAAAGTGAACTCAAAAGTACCAGGTATTCATAAACTCATAAAAGATATGTCCGCAGGTCAGGCAGGCGTCAATCAGTTGGGAGGCGTGTTCGTCAATGGCCGGCCCCTCCCAGATGTGGTGCGTAAGAGGATCGTGGAACTAGCCATCATGGGGGTCCGGCCCTGCGACATCAGCCGCCAGCTCCTGGTCTCGCACGGCTGCGTCTCTAAGATTCTGACGAGGTTCTACGAAACTGGTTCCATCAGGCCCGGATCTATCGGCGGGAGCAAGACTAAGGTGAGTAGGCGAAAAAAGTGTGCATATGAATAAAAACAGGAAAAAAATAATCTTAAAGGGTTTATCAGGGATTCTACTATCAGACTTGTTATCTATAATTAATATTATTGTTAAAATTAAAGTTGGTATGTTTGTTTGTAATGGGTAAACTCAAAAAAATACTTATTAATCGATTTTAAAAATTCTTTCCCATATAGTAAGCTCCATTATCAACGAGTAACATTGGCAATATGTTATATTCAAAAAATTGAAGATCTCAACGAAAATTGCTATAATGTAACCCAAGGGATCAAAAATTTGGCAGTGGACGTCATTGTTTAGCGTGCTATAAAACTATTGATGATATCATTAAATATTGTACATACACATCAAAAATTGACCGTGCATTCATTAGCAGTATTAATTCCTATACACGTCGTAGATATTTCGTGCCATCTGTGCTGTGTCGATATCACAATGGAAACATCTAAGAAACTCAGTAGTAGCCAAAAGTTCCTACTCTATATAAGTAGTATATATACAAATCTCACCCAATTTTTTGTAGTTCTCGTAACAGAAGTAATTTTTAAGAGAGGTAGGGCGTATTGAAGTAGTGTCTCTGGGGAAGTATAACAACTCCCTGAAGGGTTATTGTGTTCCTGCGAATGAGTGAAATCACCGGTAAGCTCCTAAGGAGTAGCTATGTTAGCAGCAAAGGTGGCATCATGCGAGTAATACCTATTTGATGTGTTGCAAGCATTCATAGGCTACGGCAACTGCTATACATCAAGTGGGCCGTATGCTGATACGCCTCCCGACTATGTATGATAAACAATCTAAACTGCCCAAATCGGTGAATTCGTTTCCGAGATATCAGTAAACCTATATTAAACATAGAACCTCCTGCTTTTACAGTCAGTTAAAAAGACAGAGAGCGAATCAGGCAGGTCACGCAGCAATCATAGTAATTATAAACTATAAAAATTTTACCGGCACCGTTGCTTTCGGCTTCTTGAGATGGCCTTTCGACACGCCTGCTGCGGACGAGTCGGGCTTCATACAAAGGGGTTCCGTATAAACAAAAATTGGCAGAGTACTTTTTACACAATATCGGGAGGCATACAAGCCCACGTGACGTAAAATAATTACTGTAGACTATGAACGCTTGCAATATTTCAAGTATTGCTCGCGCGTTGCCAAGCCTACACAGCAACTGCTTAGGAGATTTCTTGTAACCTCCAGGGAGTTGTTGGCTGCGGTCTTCTCTGATGTGGAGGTACTCCCTGGGCCGGGCTGCTTTGGTACTTATCTTCAAAATATATTTAATAATTAATAATACAGACTATTTGACTCGTTTGAGTATTTTTACGTGTGCTTTTGAAAGAAACATTTGTGATAGCGTACTAGCACATGTCACACAAAAAGCAGATCCGGCGCGGTACGATCGCTTTTTGTGTGACACGTTGCATAATGTCACAGATTTTGTAAGTATACCAGTTTTTCGTTGTGTTGGTAATTGTCCAGACAAGCTTTGTACGAAAGAATTTTTTTCGAAAAGTCGAAGATGTTTATTTTTGGATGAAAATCTCAATAAAAAGTGTCGTTCAGGTTGACAGTCAGTTCAGCTGTCACGTGTTTTCACATCAACAAAATCCGCATAGAATAATGATGTTTTACAAAAAAAAAATGGATTGAAAGCGATATCGCAGTACGTTATCTATCGGTGATGATCATTCAAATGCGATGATGCATTAATAAAACATAAAATTCTGCATTTTGTGGGTCGGTAATATTATATTTGGAGTTGCAAGAATCTCTTCCCTACAAAGTCACTGGCTGACGCACATGCAACTTAAAGCACTGGAGGAAGAAAGAGATTATAAAATAAACATACTTAAAATTATTTTGGGAAACACTTCTTTCTCATTTTCTTCGTAAGTAAATTGCATACAAGCGAAGCCGGGGAGGATCTCAAATATACAATGTATACAGAATATCTACCAGTAAACGCGAGCCTCATATAGATATATTTTTTATTTAATTTATATCAGAACATGTTTATTATATTACATGTACATAAATTTGTTAGTTAAAGATTTATATTTACTCCTTCTTCCTTCCTTCCTATTTGAATAGCGGTACAGTAAAGTGATGTATTCATCACTTTGCTACATTTCGTTACCTGCAACCTGAATTTCATTATAACATGCAAATCTACAACAACCGACATTTTGCAAACTGCAAAAAGATGTCTTATCTATCTGATCAGTTTATTATCAAAAATGATAAACATTAATATAAAATGATAAAATATGAATATGTATCAATATTCCCTTAGATAAAAATATTCAATGGATATACTCGTAGTACGTAATGTCCAATTATTTTATTAGCACCAAGGGATACAAGTGTTCATTTTTTGTTTGGTCAAAAACATAAATGTAATCTCCAATTATATTTTTAGAATAACATTTAATTTATTTTATTTTTGCGGACAAAGCCCAATTTAGTTCGAAACAAGGAAACATATTTTTTATGACATTAACTCATGATCATGTGTAAGTAACACCCAAACATAAGTTTGAGGGCTTGTCAATTTTAAAAGATAACATATACTACCAAAGTAGAGAAGAGAAAAGAAGAAGCATTACTTCCTTCATGCTAAAATCGATACAATGGAAATCCCTCCGTCTCATTGAACCCGAAAGCTCGACCGATCGTTCTAACACCGACCTCACCGAATTCGGTACGCCAATAAAACCAGCGTTCGGCGCCCACAAACAGACGCCGACAGAAATTGATTACTACAAAATACTTCCAAATCACCGAAAACTTTTATAGGTGCTGTTATGGGAACACTTAATTGACTACTAATCAACTCGAGCAATCGTCATCTGACTCGATTGCTCGGTGTAATCGATGTAGATGTCGATTTGACAGTGATATCATCGAACGAAACGGAACTGACTGAATTATGTAAGGTTCAGGCTTTCGCAGTTACAACAATTTTATTGAAGTGTATTCCCACGATAGCTATTTTGTATCGAAGTCAGTGTATCGAAATGATGTTATTTGTAAAGTGGTTTATTGTATAAATAATATTCTTTTTGCTCATAGTAAACATTGCGTAATTGAAATATATATCGATCTATATCTTGAAGCCAGGTTCCTTGCGGGGTAGGTAAAGCGAACCGATGGGACAAGTCTGGTCCTCACTAGATTCTTTAACACACATAGCTTTTCTGATGCATGCTCTCCAGTTTCTAATGCTTCTGATGAAACACGACCGATTTCGTCGCAGTACCTGAATCTTGGCCTTCCTCGGCTTCTACATCCTTCGTTGTATATCTGCTGCGCCATCTTTCGTCCTGCATTCTTTCAACATGTCCAACGAAGCATACCTTTTCTTCTTTTAACGCCGACATTTTCTTTCAGACCAATTCTCCGACATCGTTGCGTTAAAACAAATTATCCGCAGAAATAAATAAAAATTCAAAAAAAATCAGGGGGCTTTTGAAGCAAGTTACATCAAATAGATTAAATAATGGTATATGTAACTAATAATAACCATATCTCAACTCTTAAGGAATATATACGAATAGATACACTATATAACCATTTTCGATGTTTTCGAGAATTTTCAATAAAAATGTTCAAGGCGTTCAAAACAAAGTTTATTTCTTTATTTATTGTTAGGAAGACCAACAGGTACAGTTGACATAATAAGGTAACAATATTAGTTGCTAATGGAGCCAATTACAGATACTCACAGATAGAACTTGAATGATTATTTAAAGGAAACATGAACACAAGTAACACGCTGTTACAATGTTATAGATGTCGTGTCACAACATGGTCGATTTTATCTTTATATATTTATATATGGATATAAAAAGTATTTAGATAAAATAAATAATAAAAAAAGGAGCTCATACAATAGCATTAAAATTAAAAAGATATCGTTGTGATTTGGCTTTATGTTACTGGAGCAAATGATGATAAAGCAAGTGCTTCGCTCTGGTTATGCTTGTAGCGAATAAATCAATTTCAACAGTTTTAGATATTTTATTAAATTTTTTGCCTGCGCCCAAGAAAAACTAATTTTGCCGGTAATTAGTGGAACTATTGGGAATAAGAAGAAGAGGGTTGAATCGAAGTGATCTAGAGGGAGTGCGTAATTGTACTTCAGCCAGAAGTTCGGGAGAGTCAACTATACCGGTTACTATCTTCATTAGGTATACTCTTTAATAAATAAATAAATAATAAATATTGTCGGACAAATTACACAGCCCCACCTAGCCCCAAAGTAAGCGAAGCTTGTGTTATGGGTACTAGACGACTGATAAACATACGTAAATACATTTTTTTTTGTAAATACATACTTATCATACATAGAAAATACCCAGACCAAGACAAACAGACATGTTCATGCACACAAATGTTTGTATTGTGTGGGAATCGAACCCACGAGAGTTGGTGTCGAAGTAGCGTAACAGCGCGTCGTCTTTAGTTATATATATAGTATCTCTTCATATATAATTTACTAAATTTAGAAACTATGTGACAAATTAGTCGAAATAATCTATTCAAAATTGTCATTGAATCGGTCAAATGCGAGTCACATTTGCGCACCGTTCTTATACACCATAATTGTTGCGAGTAACGTTCTAATATGTGGTCGGTTGTAATCAAATTAATTTAATCTGCAACTATTGTACTAGTATGACTTGCTGTGCGTTGGAGTTAGTATACTCTGTAAACTTGCATGTCATGTAATAAATAAAGGCAGGGCGCATCAAAGCAGCCCGTCTGGGGACGTACCTCCACCTCACGGAAAACCGTAGCCAAATAACAACTCCCTAGAGGGTTGTTATGTTCCTGCGTGTGAGTGAGGTCGCCAATAAGCTCCCAAGGAGTTGCTGTGTAAGCAGCAGAGGGGGCATCGCGCGAGTGATACTTAATATATCGCTAGCGTTAAAAGACTACGGTACCCGCTTCACATCAGGTGAACCGTATGCTTGTATGTCTCCCAACGTAGTATAAAAAAAAAATTGAGAGTTTTTTTTTATCTATTTAAATACAAAATGATGATATTTTCTCTATGTTTGTAAGATTTTTTTTTTATTTAATTTCATAATTCTTAAACTTAGGAACAATACAACCGTACACATAAAACAATTGACCAAAGTTTCGGCAGTGACTCATTCTGTCGGGTATCAAAATTTATTTGATGAAAAACTACATTATTCTTTTCACTTATCTCTATCAGAAGGTGATGTCAGGAGCCCTAGAAACAGGCGAGCGTGCATGAAAAGAGTAATGAATGTTAAAGAAGCGAGTGAGGTATGTAAGGATCGAGTCACGTGGCGCTCGGTTCTCTCTGCCTACCCAGTAAGGGATTTGGCGTAAAGTTATAGATAGATAGACTTATCTCTATATTTATCTCTTGCCCCTTTTCTTTTCATAGTTACTTATCTCATATAGTGGTGGGGTCAGATTAACTAGTCAGTTGTCATATTACTGGATTTTTTTATATAATATATATGAATATATACTATATGTTGGTTCGGACATGTAGAAAGAATGCAGGATGAAAGAATGACGAAGCAGATATACCATGCAAAAGTGGAAGGATGTAGGAGCCGAGGAAGGCCAAGACTTACTTACCATGACCAAATTGGCCGTGTTCTATCAAAAGGTAATGTCAGGAGCCCTAGAAACCGGCGAGCGTGCATGAGAAGAGCAATGAATGTTAAAGAAGCGAGTGAGATATGTAAGGATCGAGTCACGTGGCGCTCGGTTCTCTCTGCCTACCCCGCAAGGGATTTGGCGTGAAGTTAGAGATAGAGAGATATATGATACCTATATAAATTTATTGTATATGTTTTTACTTTAAATTCGAGGATTTTTTTATAAATTATAGAGTAGGTAACTAACACTTTTTCTTCTTCCTAGCGTTAACCCGTTTTCTAATCCATTAGGATTGGCAGAGTCCGTTACTTAAACCCAAGGATTTGATGATATAAACATACATATGTTTGCATGTATAATTATTTTGTCCGGTTTTTATACCACTAAGGTGGAAAACAAGAATGCGGTCTGCCTGCTGGTAAACAGTCACCGTAGTCTACGGACATTTGTAACACCAGGGGTGTCACTCAAGCGTTGCCGACCCTAATCCGTGTGTACGTCATCGAATTCCTCTTAAACGGGTGGGTCGATTGGTTTAAGTGGATTCGAGAATGGTTTTCACAATTGGACCCGGTAGGTGGCGCTATGACCGGGTTACAGGACGCATTATTTTAATTTTCGGCAAGGGCAACGTCTGTTGGGTCCGCTAGCATATATTTTGAGTAGGTACCTGATTGTATACTTTTTAAAATCAATAGTACGTGAATCACGCAACAAAATCAACCAAACCGCACAACTATTACATTTTGATAATTTAAAAGCCAAAAAATAAAAAAAAATGCTACGGTGACCATCAATTCCAGTTTATACTTTCTTAAATTAGTTGAACCGTGCAATAAAATATTTTGTACACAACACCGAAGTGTTTATTGTTATTGCGCCAAGATACTGGTACCAAAATGGTACCTTTATTATGATTTCTTTGTAATTAAAGGTAAAACATTAATGTTCATGGAAAATTGTTTGATTGGATAATTTGGGGACCTTCGATTTTAAAGGTTAAAAGCATATCGCAGAGGCACCTTGAATTTACACGCGGACCCAATTTTGGTTGCAAATAATTAAGTTTGAATGTGGTTTCATTTTTTTTAGTGGTAGACAAATACATCGTTTTCCTCGTACGAATACATTTTGTGATAATTTAAATAATTTTGAGTTTGCGGTATTGCGATGTTGTATAGGTTGATACGCAATTATAAATATGGGACGGTGATAAACTATGACATACAAAGAATTCTTTTCATTTGCATATTTAAGGGCTTACGCACACTTGGACTACGACAGGATCTACGCTTGATTGCCAACTTATTGGAACTAGTGATTTTTGTTAATAAACAATATCGCAGAGGAATTGGGATTATTATTTTACGAATAATAAAAACACGTAGTCATCTGTTATAACGTATAATACGGAAGAAGAAGTTTGTCTATTTGAATGCTCAAATCTCTGGAACTATCAGTCGGATTTGAAAAAGTCTTCTTGCATTTGATAGCCCAACTCTTGAGGAAGGTTATGAGCCATTCGACATCACGATACGAGCCTTAGAAGCTGAGGGAAAGGAAGAAAGTAGACAAAACGGTTCTCGGGTGCAGCTAATTGTATATACATATATATCTTTTATACCTATGTACAAAATAAATAATCGGTTTTGATTTTTGAAGTTATACTTCTTTAGGCGCGTTATGAAAAAATGATGAGAGTGAAATTTTAAGATGCGCGCGCATCACTGTAACACAAAAGTAACAGGTTGAAGCTGCTAAATGTTTCACAGTATTATCGGTAGCTGGCGCTATAGTTAAAAACGTATACCATTTGTACTTGACATTTGACTTGTATGTAATATATACCATAAACATCGCCGCTACTACTTGAAAGACGTTTTCAGGAACACCGTTACTATATGACATCTATATGTTTGTCTGTGTCCGTTTTTTTTTCGAATATTCGAATTTTGACTTTGATTCGGATTCAGCATAAAAAAGTAGAATAGGAATGTTCAGGAACACCGTTCCGATCTCTTAAGGAACATGGTCAAAATGGCCTACAAATTAAAAAAAAATGAATTTTTGTATAGTTGACGAGCCAGGCAATGCAAGCTTGCGCATTCTCAACTGGTTTAATTTTACTCCAATTACCCTTCTTATAAATCAAAATATTATAATTTAATATTATTAATACTAAATATTATTAAATTATTAATGTTAAATATTTATTTAATGATGACAAAGAAGTATAACTTTTCACGCGCGTACATAAGTACACGCACCCATTTTTTTTTTTGTAAGTGTTTAAGTGGTTTCCTGAAGAGGTTCGACACACTATTGATTCCGGTAGCGGCGCTGCAATCGGGTTTCAAAAATTTCTTTTTTATAGATAGGCCGATTTCATTACAGTATTTTCGTAGTCTAAATAGGGTTTTTTATCGAGACTATTTTCGTCTATATTTGATTAAACATTGGCTTACCAGCTTTCGAGGTACAACAAGAAAGTTGACATATACTATTCCAATCATTCATTTCACGTATACTAACTTATAAAACATACATACACACATATGTACAACAGTAATCAATTTAATTACCATGAAAAAGCTTAAGCAAAGAAGTAGACATCTATTGCTCCAATTACAAGCATAAAAAACAATTTTGCGTGAAAGGCATTTTCGTAACATCTCGCTATTGTGTCTAATTTCTCAAAACAAAAGCATTACAATTACAACGTACGTACTCCTACGTAAACGAGAATGCGACCGCAACAAATGCCTAGTGTGGGAAGACACGAAAAGATAGTTTTTCTATCAAAATATTTACCGTTATTTACCGCTTCGTATATTATTTATACGTCTCTGGAGCTAATAGTGAAAACGTCAGAGAAACGTCTCTACATCTCTACATCCGCGCAACAATTAAATCGATACGACACGCTTTTTCTATTTAATTGGTGATCACTTCAGAAGCATTTATTATTTTATTCTCTAATGCGTCGGTCGGTTTGGCTTCCATTTGATTATAATTGAACTCTGTAATGGTTACGTTTTCCACTATTCGTTAATTTTAATCGTTAACTGTTGTTTGGCACGAATGCTTTTAGTTTATCTCAAGTTCTACGTTCAACTTTAATTGCTTTAGAATAATTTTAATACATATTTATGTGTATTTTCATTAGGAATCTGAGATTTGCTAAGCTTAAATTTTTTTTGACTGCTATTGTACTTGAATTAAACAGTTTTTAACGGAAGTATTGCGTGTTTTATTTATTTTGTTGAACCTGACGTTTTGAATGCTTTGAAGTCTTCCTGCGCCCACGTCAGTTTCAACAAAATAAATAAAACACGCGATACTTCCGTTAAAAATGGTTTAATTCAATGTGTAACAATCGCGAAAACCTAAGACAATACTACTATTGCACTATATTGTAAGAATTGTCATAATGGAAGTGTGCAGTTAGGAATCGGGCTTCGTTAAACTTGCAAACTGTTGCTATCTCATTCCTTTCACGCTTCTGCGATTCCTTATGTAACATTACGATATGCACAATTCTTGTATAATCATATTTGCCAAATACTAATAAAAGTTTTCTATATCTATATAATAATTTTGAAAACAATTTTTCACTACAATATAATATATAAAACACACTCCAGAGTGTTATCAAAGTAGCTTTTAAAATTGATAATTGTAAAGCATATATCACAATTGATTATCAACATCATCTATCTAACAATATCTTTACTACTGCTTGCAAACATGATTCGCATCTTCATGCACACTCGTCGGTTCCTAGAGCTGGTGATTAGAACCCGATTGCACCACCTTCTGATAACCCACTACTAATTTAATCTAAGTCAATTTTTTTTACGTAGGACGGCGCGAATGAATGGATTGCGGTCTTTCTGATAGGAATATTGGTACTACAGCTATTATATACGAAACCTGAATTTCATTTGAAATATCCATGAATACCTCAAACCCTGCAAAAAAGAACTCTATCTCTCATTTTTCTGAGCAGTATTTAACACGAATGGTAATGGGAAAACAGAAGTGTCTAAATTCAATAGAAATATTCAAAGTTAAATATTAAATAGAAATATTCAAACGAAGCGTGAAGAAGCACCTTGCGGGCCAGCATGGTAGCGTCAATTGACAGGACACTGTAGTCCTTTGTCAGTTGCCGCTGCAATTTGGGCTCCTCTTTTTGCTTACCAATAGGCGAAGCGGAGCCACTATGTTGAGCCAATATAAAAAAA
Organism: Pyralis farinalis; assembly: GCA_947507595.1. Lineage (NCBI taxonomy): Eukaryota > Metazoa > Arthropoda > Insecta > Lepidoptera > Pyralidae > Pyralis > Pyralis farinalis. The sequence goes on along the minus strand of OX382260.1, from coordinate 31,402,473 downwards.
AGTAAATAGTGGGAATACCCATTTGCTACTTTTTCTTCCTAGGGAAAGCCCTTTTTTAATTGATGGGATCCACTATTTAAGTCTAACGATTTGATGAGGGCACTGATTTTGACATGGAGTCACTGCCATCAAGCCTCCATATCCTAGAGGCAGTAGAGACCTTTCTCAGGTTAGATCACAAGTGTTTTGAAGTATTCTTTGGATGTGACTCCTCATGTTGATTTCCTTTAACGCTGAGCAAATGATAATCACAAAAACGTACGTAAATCCGAAAAAACGTATTTAGTGGTCACACCCACGTCAGGTTTTGAACTAAGGACCTTAAGTTAATAGCGTGATTCTTTATCCACTGAGCTATCTCAGCTCTGACTGGAATGTCCATTTACTACATAAATATAAATACCGATCGGACGAAAATAAAATAATGACATTAAAGAAAAGTTAATGGAATGTGATTAAAAGGCTTTAAAGCTTTGAAGCCAATGTTTCCAACATGTGGTGCAACCTGCTTTTTAAGTCAAATGATTTAAACGAGACTGAACCATAAGTGAAGTAGAGTATATGCAATTTGATCTAACTTGCTTTGTGTGCTTCCGTCACCAATTAGTTCATGATAACTAGCGCCAGCCGGCACCCACCCACTACCTTTAGTAGATGCATGCCGTCGCTGCCATGGCTGCTCCAGTAGTCTCTGCCTCGGCTGCTATGGTTGTACTCACGATTGACCGCCATCTGAAATAGGAACCGCATGCACGCGCCACCGTTGCTGCCACGGCTACCCTGGTACTTGCTCTAAATGTTAGTCGTTAGAATTGTATTCTAACGACTAACATCTACAGCGCCTGAGGATGCCTCGTGTAGAGGCGAAACACGTGTCGCAGAGACAACCAGGGCAGTCATGGGAGATAATGACGATCGCATCAGCCGAGGAAGAGACTACCAGAGCAGCTATAGCAGCGACGGCATGTTGCATCTACTAACGGTAGTCGGTGGGTGCCAACCGGCACAAGTTCGCATGAACTAATTGGTGGCGGAAGCAAACAAAGCAGGTTAAAATATCTCCAATCCAACTTAAGTATAAGATTGCAGCCAAATAACAATTTCATGGAGAATTGTTCTGATGCTAAGAAAGAATGATGAGATTACCGGAAAACTACTAGGAATAGCGTATCCTTAGGAGTTTTCCGGTTACTACCACCGTTGCTGCATCAGTAGCAGTGGTAGGGTCGGATGGTGTTGTGCAAGGGATACTTCTTGTGTGCAAGCGTCTATGCTGCAGTTGAGAGATAACTATGAACGTTTGATTAACCAGCGCATTTAAGCGTTAGGTTTACTAGCGTCTTTTTATTACCATTATTAATGATGCTCTCATTCGAGGGCTAGGATTTTCACGAGGGTGAACAATTTGTGACTCGACACATTACCTAAGTATCTAGAATCAGCCACGACTATATTTGTGAATGCGGCGACTTATATCGACGAGTTCGGTGGTGGAGTTATTGGCAATGGAGCTTTAACGCCAGGACTAGTGGGTTCGTTTCGCACACAAAACAAACATTTGTGTGCATGAATGTGCCTGTTTGTCTTCGTCTGGGCGTTTTAAGAAAGGTAGACGAAGTAGCCCAACTTAGGAGGATACAAATAACAATTGTAAGAGGGGTAGAGCGCATTAAAAACATCCGGTCTGGGGAAGTACCTCCACCTCCCAGAAAACCGTAGCCAAAAGACAGCTCCCTAGAGAATTGGTATGTTCCCGCGTGTGAGTGAGGTTACCAGTAAGCTCCTAAGGAGTTGCTGTGTAAGCAGCAGAGGAGGCATCGCGCGAGTGATACTTACTATATCACAAGTGTTAATTGGATACGGTAACTGCTTTACATCAGGTGGACCGTATGCGTGTATGCCTCCCGACGTTGCATAAAAAAGGCTCCTGAGAATGCTAGTAGGCTACTAAGGTGTTGCTGTGTTAACAACAGGGGTGATCGAGATACATCCTGTACTGCAAGCATTCAAAAGCTATCGTAACCTCTTTACATCATATGGGACGTATGATGGTATACCTCGCAACGTTGTATAAAAACATGCGCTTCGTTGCTATTAAGAGAGGTAGGGCACATCAAAGCAGCCCGTCTGGGGAAGTCTCCACCTCACAGAAAACCGCAGCCAAATAACAACACCCTAGAGGGCTGTTGTGTTCCTGCATGTGAGTTAGGTCAACAGTAAGCTCCCAAGGAGTTGCTGTGGAAGCAGCAGAGGAGGCATCGCGCGAGTGAGACTGAATATATCGCAAGCGTTAATAGCAGTGGCGTGCACAGAGATTTTTGACAGGGTAGGCAGAATTTTTTTAAAGCTATTAACTTACTAAAAAATACAGAATATTGATTTTGGTTACCCAATCTTGTGGAAATAATGATGTATGTGATCACTTGTTTTTTTTCACCGAAAGATAGTTTTGAAAACATTTATTTTCCCTACACACACCACATGAACAACTTTCGCAGTGAATATCATCATATTTATCAACTTTAAAACTTTAAAATCTTATTTCGTCTGCTACCAGTCAATCGATTAAAAACAAAAACAATGGCGGCCGTTTTAAAATCAAAATAAAATTGAACATCAATTTTATACGAAAAAAAGAAATGGCAATATCTTTCACTATAATTATATGCAGCAAACTACTTTTTAAAATAGTTACGTAGCAATGCTCGCGACACTTCGGTGATTTACGTTATAGTTCAGCTGAATAGACATTGTCTATACTTTGCGATTGTGTGCGTTATTTGTGTTATTTGGGCAATGTAATTATAGGAATGCACACTACAGTATTTGTATAAACAACACGGCACACATACGTAAATTTAGACAGATATAGTTAGTGTCTCTGCCGTAAAAAGCTGCCAATGCGGCGCTAGTGTAGCGTAGCGCCTAGCTGCGATTTGAATATGACTAGCGATGACTTTAATAACTTACCGATACCGATAGATGGAGCTTTTAATTTTTTGTTTCTGATACGAAATATTAGTTAAAAACTATGTTTAAGAATGAAACATCGGATGGTATTTGTCAAATTGATAGGGTAGGCAATGTCTTTTTGCCTATATGGAGTGCACGCCACTGGTTAATAGGCTACGGTATCCGCTTTACATCAGGTGAGCCGTATGCTTGTATACCTCCCGACGCGGTATAAAAATATATTCTACGTTCCATAAAATATTTTAAATGAATGCAAAATTCAATTTTCCTATAACATCGCGTCGGATTTTAACATAATTATTTGCAGATCCAATCGTCATACAGCTATCTCCCGATTTTATTACCACGAGTTATGGCCTTTATGATCGATGGCCAGAGTTTATGGCCAAATGGCCGTAATTAGTGCAGCCGACACAGCTCCCTTTATGGCCACGGAGGCGGTTCACCATTGACCACTTTCACACCGAATTTTATTGTAATTTGGCGCGGTTTTATATTTGTTTGAGATTTTAATTATGTACTTGCGTTGAGGCTGGTTGTTTGTTCCTTTTCATCTTTATTAATTATTACATGTGCAATTACAAAACATATTTTTATTGCATTTCGTTATGGTAATGATCTTTTGCAAATTTTTAGAGTATATTTTAAGAGAGGTAGGGCGCATCAAAGCTATACCTCCACCTTATAGAAAACTACAGCCAAATAACAACTCCTAACAAACCTAGCGTAGAGGGTTGGTGTGTTCCCGCGTGAGAGTGAAATCACCAGTGAGCCCCTAAGGAATTATTGCGTTAGCAGCAGAAGTGGCATCGCGCGAGTAATACTTAATTATTGCAAGCATTCTTATGCTACGTTAGTCCCTTAACATCAGGCGGGCCGTATGCTTGCATGCCTCCCGACGTTGTATAAAAAATAATATGCTTGAATGCCAGTGGTAACATCTACAACTTCTCTAATCAACGATTATGTCAATTTAAGACCAACTTGTTGAGAAACAAGATCATATTATATTTGTTAGTTAAGTCGTGGGGTTGTTATACTATACACTTATACATATATTACTTATATACATTATATATAACATATTAATATTGTCGGACAAATCACACAGCGCCACCTGGCCCCAAAGTAAGCGAAGCTTGTGTTGTGGGTAACAAAGGATAAACATATGCAAATACATATCTACTTAGGATACAAATAGGAAACACCCAGACCAAGACAAATAGACATGTCTCACGATGCCACATCAACCCTTACTCATCCCACTGCAGGGATACGGGTCTCCCTTCAACCGAAGGGGTAAATAGACATGTGCATGCACACAAATGTTTGTCATGTGTGGGAATCGAACCCACGAGCCTTGGTGTCAAAGTAGCATTACTATCAATATAATAAATCAACTTGCTACAAACTAAAGTTTAACCTTTGAAGTAATCAAGCACCACATCGACAGAATCATGTAATTAATAGAGTATTTGCAACTTTACGCGTTCCGACTGCATCTATGCATGTTTTTACAGGTCCGGTGACGAAGTTACAGGCACAGCTCGTTGCTTTCAGCATCTGGCGTGACTACTAACGAAGTAATGACGAGCTCGGTGGCGCAGTGGTGAAACGCGTTGGTACGCTATTTTGATACCAACGCTCGTGGGTTCGATTCCCACACAGTACAAACATTTGTGTGCATGAACATGTCTCATGTCTGAGTCTGGGTGTTTCCTATGTATAATAAGTATGTATTTACAAAAAAAAAATGTATTTACGTATGTTTATCAGTTGTCTAGAACCCATAACACAAGCTTCGCTTACTTTGGAGCTAGGTGGCGCTGTGTAATTTGTGCGACAATATTATAAAAAAAAATTGAGCTAAACCCCTACAGGAAGTTAAAATTTAGGAGATTTTAATAGCGGTTTGCGTGCAAGTCTGTTTCTGAATTTCCTTCAACCTGTGGTTTTTCGCAATCTTCGACGAGAATACTGGATATATAGCACACCGTATAAGATTTCTGCTCATATTTGTTTTAACATCTTAATGGATTAAAGGTTTGATTTATTGCACCACTGTCATGTCCGGACCTAAGTGTCTTACACAGACGCGACGTACCTGCTGACTTTGCGAATTGGCGGTTAATCTTCTCAAGCAAGCAGACGACCATTACGAAATATTTCGACTGCACGTGCTGTCTATTTGTCTGAAAATAAAGAAATGCATGAAGAGGTTTTTAGTGTTGGCAACACATGAGTGACACCCTGGTTACCTATTGCAAATGTCCATAGGCTGAGGTGACTGTTTACTATCAGACAGGTCGTATGCTAGTTGGCCACCTTAGTGGTATAAAAAAAAGTTAAATTACAATAACTAGTGTTCGCCAAAATTATCAAAATTAGATCATAATTTTTCAACTTTCCAAAATTTTTACTGTTGTAATTCTAACTTACTTACCTATTTCACGATAAGTGTTCACCCATTCCTTTCTAAATTTTACCACTACGCCTACAAAGTTACCAATTTTCCAGTATCAGATTTAGCTTCGCAAAGTTCTTTGAGACGGTATTATGGCCAATTAGGAAGGTGTCACACACTCGCGAACTTCGTTACTCAATGCATTTACGGTACGGATATTTGTCGAATGAAATAAAAACTGCATGCCCATATTACCAGCCAAGGCAGTAACATGGTGGTAAAATCTTTTAAACGGATTACTCTTGCCACGTTGTTTGCACCATTATTTACCACTGTTATTAATATAGTCATAATAAACTCACTCTTTGATTGGTTTGATCTTGATAGAACTCAACATAGGCAAATGTTTCGTTATTACCTTCACCACAAAAATACACAAACTAGAATTTGACTTCCCTTAAGGGTTTTTACTTGTAAATAAGGATCGGGGTATATTTTTTGATGATAAGGTGAGGTAATTTCGAAAACACTACGATAATAATGCGCAGCTATATGTATTTGGTTTCATGACGAGGACTAGGTACTAAATACTTTCCACAAATTAAGCTTTATTACCTTTACTCATCGTATCTAATACGTAATGTTTTCAAATACAATTCCACCGTGCATATTTGACATTTTTGAAAGTAAATTTAATGTCTTGTATATACCATGAGAAGTGTTACATATATTGTATTAAGCGAAAATTCTACTAGACATACATAATTTAGAATTATGATCCAAATCTGCATCAATTATATGCTATTGAATGTCGTTATATGCTAATAAACAATAATAAATAATGAGTCACATTTACCGAGTCAGTGATGGGAGATGGGAACGAAACCATTAGTATAAAGTATGTATATCTTCACGTCAGGTCCCTTGCGGGATAGGCAGAGAGACCCGAGCGCCATAAGACGCGGTCTTACACACTTCACACCATTAAAGTAGATGAGTTTTAAGGATTTGTTCTTGCGGCCGGGTTATTAGGTGGCGAAGTGTTGGATGTTCCCTTAGATGGACTGATGACCTCAAACGAGCGGCTGGTATGCCCTAGGTAGTTGTTATTTGACTGCGGTCTTTTATGAAGTGGAGGTACTGCCCCAGACAGGTTGATTTGATTCGCACAACGATTCTTTCGCCAGAGAGTCTGTGTTAATTAGCAGGTATCATCGCGTACTCACCATTTGACTCTGAGGTAATATTAATGTTGACAAGCTCAGGGGTGCAGTCGTGAATGACGCGACTTTGACACAAACGCTCTTGGATTCGTTTCCCAAACATGACAAACATTTGTGTGTATGAACATGTCTGTTTATCTTGGTCTGGATGTTTTTAAGAGAGGTAGTGCTCATATATTGTCGGCGTTCATAGGCTACGGTAACCGCTTTACAACAAGTGGGCCTCCTTATTTCAGCTGCTAGTGCGCAACACTAATATCTACTAATATGCGATTATACAGCATCTTTTCTTATTTCATTATATTGATCTCAAAGAATAAATTCCGAATAGTCAAGAGTCGACCAACAAACGAAGTCTTTTAAACGCATTTTAAATAACTCCTGTTACTCCTGAATTTGCCCATTATTTTATACAACTAAGTTGTCAAAAAACCTGCTTTATGGTAAAAAATTAAGTAAGTTTAAATTTGCCTTATACTTCAAATTCCAAGTCTTGTTAATTGTAAGTGACGAAGCGCAGCGTTAATTTCTGTGTTCGAAGTATAGTGTCTTCTAAACGCAATTGCGTTCTATATAACAATAAATTAAGTAACATAATATCATAATGTAATCTGTGTCGATTATGGTGCGACAGGTCAAAAGAACATGCCTACAATTATACAAATAAAACGGGTCAACGGTCCCGGTGCCAATTAAATACCATCGTACACGTTTAATGCGGCCCTAGTGTACGCCCCTGGGCGACACCGTTTATCTTAATAACGTGTTCATACATCGATGTTGTGATCTAGTGAAGGGTTGTTTTAGTCGAGACCTGTACTGTTTCCCCGCTGTTACAATTTATATTTATCCTCAAGTTTTGGGAGATTTACTATTCAATAATGAATGCAATTATTTCTTACTTCTAAGTCCAAACAGCTAGTGACACCCATCTCCCCAGAGAGCTGTTTATTAGTGTAACTGTTTTGTTTGTTACAATTCGGGCTACTAAATTTCGAGATTACAAAAGTTTATGCAAACAATGCCAAATATCATCTCAACCCTAAGACGATTCAATGGAGAAAGAATTACAATTGAATCGTAAATCGTAGCTATGAATGAATACCTTTGTTTTCTACAAAGGTATTGGAAAGAGAGTAAAACAGAAGTAATGTGTGAGATTTGTGAATAGTGTAAATGGAATGATCGGAAAACATTTAGCTAGTAAAAGCGTGAGTCAATAGAGTACAGCTCGCTATACACAACGCGGCGCTGATCCCAACAATAAATTATAAAAGTGAGAGTTGGGTATGTGAGAGAGAGTATGAACGTAGAATAAACGCAGTTGAAATACGAACTAGACTATGGTGCAAATCGTATCGACTGCATTCGCAATGATGATGTAAGAAATAGTGTTGGTTCGGATATGTAAAAAGAATGTAGGAGGAAACAAATATGCAACGCGAAAGTGAAGGATGTAGGAGCCGAGGATGGCCAAGACACCTACTACAACCACATTGAACATATTTTATCATCAGGAGCCCAAAGAAACGAGCTATAAATATTAGAGGTAAATAAGAATAGAGTCATTTAGCGGTTAGATCCTTCCGCCTGACGTCTGGTGTGAATATATAGACAGAATAAAAATAGAAAATTTTTACATAGAAATGTTAAAATTTTCTATTTTTATTCTGACCTAAATTTCAAATAACCGCGAACTAAAGAAAGATGCAAAATCCTTTATTAATTAATCGACATCGGCGTGTCATAATCATACACCCCTAGCGTAGGGGTTAAATTTTACCTGTGAGGGTTGTGAACGCTCATTTGTGATATCTGTATTAGATCTCGAGTTCGGAATTCTATGCTCGCATGGGAAATTTCTGTTTTTAATTTACATTTTGTCTTCAATGGATGTATTGACAGATTTTTGTTGTGGTTCTTTTTTCATTAGTACATTAATTGGAGAACGAGACAATGGAGTAACAGAATAGGTCCTAATAGAAATATTATAAATTATGATCCGAAATCCCTAGCCTATTTACGCTATTTCTTGTGAAATCACAAGTACCTACTGGAACTAAATAAATGTGGTAATTATGCTCACGGTCCTGTAATCTATAAATAATTTCAAAACCAAACACAAAGAGCGAAACAGAGAAGCCCTATATATAGAATATATATTCTAAATCGATAAAATATCTTTTTATTTTTATTAATAGGAACACCAGAATTGTTGCCCTGTCAACTAGTGAAACCCAACCCTGATTGGAGCGGATTGACACATAGACACGTCAGTTCGAATGAATATAAATAGCTTAATATATTTGTATTATACATTGAAAAAATCCGATACGTATCAGTATGGACGGCATGACATGCTAAAACAACATTAACAGCTCTGTCAAACAGTAACGTGGTAATATAGAATATTCTATGCTGGCAATAAACTACTATGCTTTAATTACGCAAGCAACACCATGGTATATTTAAAAGTGACAGTTAATTATAACATTGGGTAAAGAACATGCACTAAATGTTTTATCTATCGTGTTTAATCGTGTTCAATAAGAATCCTGGAAATATTTATACATGCCTGGATCGATCAATACCAATACATAGTTTTCATACGCTTTAGGGGCCTTCAATTAATCACGTGATGTTTTTTAGATTTTTTTTAATTTCAGCACGACCCATATCATTTTCTTTTATGATGCACCCAGCATATACACTAGGGATCATTGACGAAAAAATAAATACACGTCATATTTTACTACACCCCCTCCCCCTTGTGATATTTCGTGATTTTTGCCGAACCCAATTTTGCCAAAAATACAGAATCCACATGTAGATCGAAGTGGAAATAAAAGGATCCACGACATGTGGCTCTAGACTGTGGATCCTAATGGACGGAGAGCAATAAATGAGGTCGAGATGAGAACATTGCGGAAAATTTGTGGCATAACGCTTGCTGACCGCGTTCACAGTGATGATGAAAGCAAGGGGTTTGAAAGATAGTGTCGGTGTAAAGATAATAAAAGGCATGCTTCGTTGGTTCAGTAATGTAGACGCAGGACGAAAGGACGTCGAAACAGATATACAATGCGTGTGAAGTGGAAGGATGTAGGAGCCGTGGAAGACTCACCAAATTGGTCGTGTTTTATCAGAAGGTGATGTCAGGAGCCCTAACAACGAGGGAACGTGCATGAAAAGAGCGAAGAATTAAAAAAAAAACCATTAAGCGCGAGTCTGACTCGCGAATTGAGGATTCCGTAGAAAAATATATCGCTTATTTTCGTAAAAACGATATTTTTTTGTGATGTAATTACAAATTTACTATTTTCGGATTTTTTATTTACTTGTGCTACATGACTTTGCTTCTTACCAAATTTCATGATTCTAGGTCAACGAGAAGTAGGTACCCTATAGGTTTTGATTTCTTTACGAGTGTCAAAATTTGCGCATCAACAGCCGTATCGTTTAATTGCGTTGACTTAGAAGTTTATTTTTTTCACTGCTCGAAGGGATTGCAGACCTGAGTATTTGATATCAATTTTAGCTTGATAGCTCCACCCGTCCCTGATAAAAAGGGTCTTGACAGACGTACAGACGGACAACAAAATTATAATATAAGGGTACCGTTTTTCCTGTTGAGGTACAGAACCCTAAAAAGTGAGTGAGGTGTGTAAGGACTGCGTGTTATGGCACTCGGTCTCTGCCTACCGCGCAAGGGACTTGGCGTGATATACTGAATAATTTAAACTATATTTATCTTTGCGGACACAAAGCCTATCAGTAAAGATAAACGCGACCAATATTTTTTTATCGAAATTTTAGACATATTAAGATGATGGCGATAACTTTTTTCCCGTACACGGTAACATTTTTTATGAACTTCTACTAATGTAGACAAAGAGACATCACGAAACAATTCAATGGAAATACTTTGTATTGAAAAAAAACGAAAATTGGTATAATTAGGTATGTTCGGACACAATCAAAGGACATATCGGCAGTAATTTGTAACAGTAATGGCACGATTGGTCAAGCGGTCGGGTCATGGGAGCGGTGAGCACCTGTCAACCGTTGTCAACCTATCGCCGCTGTTATCTGTGAGGGTCTTAATAACCCCGCAACTAGGGATGACAATTGCGGCCATCGGGAATTTGAAATATTCGTTGGGACAAAAAAGTTGAACGAAATGAATAATTGAACTATACGGTTTTATTTTTTATTTTTTTATACATCTAGATTGGCAAACAAGCACGCGGCCTACATTAGATGGTAAGTGATCAACGCAGCCTATTGACGCTCGCAACAATGTTACTAGCGCGCTGCCAATCTTGTGACATAAGGATGTTGCGTCACAGTATCCAGTAATTTCTCTGCCATATCTCACCCTTCAAACCACAACAAAGCTATATAAATATAGCTGCATGACGGTAGAAATAGGTGAGACAGAGTTTCCCATGCAGACGACTTTTGTATAAAGTTTCCCTCTGGTACTTTGAAATTCAAATGAGCAATCTGATAAAGACGTGTTGTTATTATGAAATTTGTTGGAAGATGTTATTGTAATTTAGGCCAACTCGACGCCAAAATATTGGATATTCACTATTGGAAATTGGTGCAATGAGAGAAGGGCAAATGGAAATGAACGCCAAAATATTGGATATTGGTGCAATGAGAGAAGGGCAAATGGAAATGAACGCCAAAATATTGGATATTGGTGCAATGAGAGAAGGGCAAATGGCACAGTCTTGAGGCATACGACAATTCGGAGCCTATGCTTAGCATTGAATGAATCAAGGCAGTTAGGTATAATATGATAGACAAGCTGTGCCCGCGACTTCGTCCGCGCGGAATAATTTATGTATATTAATGAAAATAAATAAAATTTTAAAAATAAAAGTAACCTAAGTTCCTCCTTATTACATCAGCTATCTGCCAGTGAAAGTCCCGTCAAAATCGGTCCAGCCGTTTCAGAGATTAGCCGGAACAAACGGACAGATAGACAGACAGACTAAAATTGGAAAAAAAATATTTTGGTATATGTACCGTGTATACATCCATATGCAATTAGTAAACGGCGGTTATTTTAATATTACAAACAGACACTCCAATTATATTTATCTGTATAGGTTGCTTACAATGTCTCGTAAACCCATGGTAAATTATAAAATCTTTCTTTTTTTATTTCGACTCAGCATAGTGGCTCCGCTTCGCCTGATATTAAGCGAAAAGAGGAGTACAAACCGCAGCGACGACTGACAAAAGACTACAGCGTCCTGTTTGTTGATGCTACCATGCTGGCCCCAAGGTGCATTAAACTCAACCATATTATTGGAACCCCATTTAATAATGAGATCCAAACCCGAATTCTCTTAGCGGGAACCTAAATTTTCTATGGAGTAAGCAGAATTTCAAAATTCTAGATCCAGTATAAACTAAAATTTCGGTCAGTTAGTCAATTTCTTCCATGCGCCCTACCTCTCTTAAAACATCCAGACCAAGACAAACAGACATGTTCATGCACGTAAATGTTTGCCTTATGTGGGAATCTAACCCACGAGAGTTGGTGTCAACGTCGCGTCATTCACGACTTGTCAATACCTAGTCTAGGTACCATTAGTTCTCCACAAGCTCTGACACTATATACTTTAAGAGTGGTATGGCGCATCAAAGCAGCCCGTCTGGAGAAGTACCTACCTCCATCTCGCAGAAAAACCGCAGCCAAGTAACAACTTCCTAGTGGGCTGTTGTGTTCGTGCGTGTGAGTGAGATCACCAGTAAGCTCCTAAGGAGTAGCTGTGTTAGCAGTAGAGGTGGCATCGCGCAAGCTACACTTAATGTATGGCAACCGTTCATAGGCTACGGTAATCGCTTGTATGCCTCCCGAATTTGTATAAAAAAACTTGTCAATTTAATACTATCATTAGTGATTAGAGATTGTTTTCTGCATAATAAATTTAACATAAATATATACCTGATTACATTTCATAAGAAGCCAATCCAAGTCCAGAGTCCCTCCATCCACATAAATAACTGCGTACGCAAGTAATTCCGAGTCTATACAGACAGTAACTCATCGCAAGCACACTTAGGATTTCCTCAACTTAAGCGGGATTTGCGTCGATAACACGCCGTTTATGGCGGCCCCGGGGATAACACTGTCAATATTATTACTCGCCTCTTAATACCGTAAAGCTGCTTCATAAAACATATTGCAAATTATTGTCGATACGTCCACATTATCTCATACGCGGGGATATTGCCGCTTTTGTGCGCTATCCGTATTTATTACAAGAGATGTCTCACTCCTCTTGGTATTTATTCGAAGGGCTTAGTAAGATTTTAGTTTTAATATTATGTACGGTTCTTTGACACAATAAAAAACCTGTTTTGGAATACGCAAATAGAGAGCTTGCAATTTGATCTAAACTACTTTGTGTGCCGCCACTAATTAGTTCATACGGCCTAGTACCGGCCGGCACCCACCCACTACCGTTAGTAGATGCAACATGCTGACGCTGCCATGGCTGCTCCGGTGGTCTCTGCCTCGGCTGCTGCGGTCGTCCGCCATCTGGAACAGAAACCGCATGCCCCCACCACCGTCGCTGCCACGACTGGCCTCGTCGTTAAATAGAGAGCTTTCATATATTTCACTTGAACTAGTAACACCACTTTGAAATTACATCCTTTCAGTAAAAAAAAAATATTATTTCTATTTTTTCATTTACAATGATAAGCAATATTTAAAAATAAATTTCGAATCGATATCATTTAGTAGTTGCTGAAATATGCGGGTGTGATAGGCGGACTGATATATGTACAACAGCGAGAGCTAGATGGCGTTGTTTCTAACGGAATACAACAACTTAATACAGGTTAAGTAACTTCGACCGCAGAATGTAAATGGATGGGTTTAGCTATCTCGAGCTTTTACGTGCTTGAAGCAGCGTGGTGCGTTATGCTCTATAACCCCTTTGGTTGAAGGGACACCCGCATACCATGGCACCGCAGTAGGATGAGTTACAGTTGGTGCAGTAACAATTTCTGCAGCGAGTGAATGAGATTGCCAGCAGGCTCGTTAGAAATTGCTGTATTAGTTACAGGGGCGCCAACGTGCGAGCGATACTTTTAATATTGCAAGCGTTTACTTAACTACTTTACAATATATGGTAGATATGCCTGTTTGCTTCCCCACGTTGTATAAAAAAAATCTTTCTAAACTTCATATTTTGCAATTTATAATATTAATGTAAAATGGATTGTTATAAAAACTTCCATAGATCTGAAGTGCAAAAATATTTAATGCAAAAAATTTAATATGCCTGTTTGCTTTCCAACTTCGTATAAAAAAATCTTTCTAAACTTTTTACGTTTTACGTTGCCTTTGCAATTGTAAAGCAAAATGGAATGTTATAAAATCAGCAGGGTAGCTCTGTACAGCAGTGACAGCCCAGTGGATAAAGAATCTGTATTGAATATCTAACTGTTGGGTTGCTCTCAATGCTAATTCCAATCTCAATCTAATTCCAATGTAGATGTCTCGTGTAATATTTTGCCCACGTTGAACAATTTGATTTCGATTGAATCTCATTAAGTCAAACTAGAAAATCGACCATCAACATCAAATCAATCTGGAAGTACTATCGTGATTAATTCCAATACCGATGTATCGGAATTGGTTTCCAGAGTACTGCTCCCCGGTTCGAATCCAATTTATATACATATTTGTATACATTGTTTATGTAACTACCTACATACTTATTTAGTGTTGAAGGAAAACATTGTGAGGATATTCTCAAGTTCAATAAATTATATTTCGAAAGACCTAGGAATGGCCTGGTTTTATCTCTGGGTTGTAGAGTTCTGTCGGCTGTCGCTCCATGTAAAAATCAGTATCTTCGCCAAATACTTAGTAGCCGACCCTTCCGTCGATCCCTCTTCAATCGGTTAGGAAACGGGATGACACTAAGAAGAAGAAACATATTTTTTTCAAAATCCATAGATCTGCAGTGCCCTTTAATTCAATATTTTTAATATGCCTGTTTGCTTCCGACCTTTGTACAAAAAAAAAAACTTTCTACACTCGATATTTTGGTTGCCATTTACAATTTTAATGCAAAATGGAATGTTATAAAAACTTCCACAGATCAGCAGAGTGCTTCAATTCAATATTTTTTTAACTAGCTTAACGACCTATTTCCGATTAAAACAAGTTACATTGCAATCACAAACGGGAGCATAAAAAATGTTAATTACGTCGATGGAACGGGTGCACGCATCCTGCAGTTAGTTGCAAAAATCTCGCTTTCGGCCTTGGGTCCGGTGTTTTCCGGCACCCTATGTTGTTGACTCCTCAATGTAAATGATTGAAAGCAAAAGTGGACTGATGACGATAAAGGTATGTCGCTCATTACATCTGATGTCTTGATGTCCTATCTAATTTAAAGGCAGGCCTGAGGACCTGCTTGGCTTGCATATGCACTGAATGCATGCACGTGTATTTTACAGTTTTTCTGTTTTATCGCATTGTACCGTAACGAACTTTCTAATCTGAATCGGCTAATTTTATATCCAAAATGCAATGGAATTCAGACAAGTATTGTCTGAATATTATCCGTCTACGCATAATATACAAACAACGTGCTCAGGCCTTAATGCAAGAATGGGATGCAGGAAATCTACAACCTTGAGAACGTGTTGCCGGTAACTTTTGCACTTGGTTATCGAATTGCGTGATAAATACTTTTTGAAGACTTTGTTAAAAACGATATGTCACACTGTTTTTGTACAACGTCGGGAGGCACACTAATATATGGCCCACCTGATGTAAAATAATTACCTACGAACGCTTGCAATACAGGGAAAATGATGCGGATTGTTCGCGTGTTGCCACCTCTGCTGCTAACACAGCACTTTCGAGCTTACTGATAAACTCACTCACTCATAGCAAAACAAGAACGAATCAGGGAGATGTTATTTGGAAGCGGTTTTCGTCGAGGTGGATGTACTTCCCCAGTGGGACTATTTTGATGCACCGTGCCTCTTTTAAAATCACCAAGGCCAAGACGAACAGACATGACAAATGTTTGTCCTATGTTGAAATCGAACCCACGAATCTTGGTGTTAACGTGGCATTGCTAACCACTTCGCCAACGGACTCGTCATGGGGTTTAACGTGAAGTAAATGCAAGTAACTTTTGTATTTGGTTATTCGAACACCTAATTATGACAATGGCATGGCAAAAACGTTTTTGAAGACTATGTTAGTATCAATATGTCACATTTACAAGGTCTAAGCCGATACCAAATAGAAGTCGCTGTTCCGAAGTTCGTTCTCTTAAAACATCGTAACCTTCAAATGCAACTGGTGAATATTTATTTCTTTCGAATTACAGTGAATAAAGCGCCATGCTGCAATGACCATATACGGAGCGTATAAAATTAATGACATGATATAGGAAATCCACATTTCATAGCCAAGATCATTAATGTAGCCCCGGCTAATGTCACTCTAATGTCTTCTAACATAAAAGCCTAGCTCATTTCTTACGTTTTGTTTATAGCAAGACGCAAACATTTGCGAAACATTTTCCATCTATCTCATTAACTTTTCTTTTTCTCTCCATCTGTAATATTCCATTACTACACTTATTTTTATTCCATGTGTATGCAAAGTGTATTGCTAGTATAGACGCAAGTTAGCAAATTTTATACTGTACTAAAACTTGCCGGCAACTTCGACTGCGTATATCTTGGTATTCCGACAGAATTTCCAAAATTTCTTAGCCGCATTCCCCTGAGGTTTCGTCATACAGAATCATGCTTCTAGACCTAATCATTAAAACAGTTGATAAGCCAATAAGTAAATATCTTTTATACAATAACTAGCTGCTACAAGAAGCTTTACCCACATGCTATCTAGTTTTTCAAATTTGAAGCAACAAATTTATATCTCTCCGGTATAGCGTTGGATATTAGTTACCTATTACCCCGTAAAATATTATCAAAATTCGTTTAGTTTTCTGTTTCCTGTTGTGTCGCGTTCACAACTGGCAAACGGATAAAAAGGTAAAAAAATATTTTTCCTTCTGGATCGATACTAGGGTAACTGCATTATATTTCATTCTTCATACTTGTTATGTTACTAGTTAAAGAAAAGGGAGTATTAAAAGCAGGAGGCTGGTGGTCTCAGACGTGGTGCACTGAATCTTTACTTCCCGAAAGCTTCCTCCAGATTACCTTGTTTTCTGTTTTACGTCCTAAAATCTATAATTTAAAAAAATTGAATTTTACAAATGAAAATAATTTGACAACTGTCATAGAGTTAACAGGGACAATGTAATGTATGTTGAAAATATCTAAAAAGGTTTTACAATATATATTATTCAAAAAGGTTATTACATACTTCATTCACATAAAAAAATAAGTTCAATTACAAACTATTTCCGTGAAGAATGAGAAAATATAATTTTATTAACGACGATTATTTAGTGACAATTTGTGACTTGTGAGTGAACTTTTAACAATTTAGCGCCGTTTATTGAAATTAATATGGTTGTAGGAACTACACGCATTTAATACTAAAACGAAAGCGTCTCTGTCAACTAAGGTATCACATAAACCTTAAGGTCTCAGTAAACATGTTGCTATGTATCGTAATACCGTATTTATTTTTTTATTGTTTTTGCCTGTTTGGCATTTGCATTTTCACCAGATCAACCTCATCTTCAAAGGAGTAGCTACGACTTGATTGAATTTTAATAACTTCTGGCTTAACGCATAATCGATTAACGACCCCAAGGTTAAGATTGTCTGCAAAGCCACTCTTAAGCATAATGGGCACATTTTGATCCATTTGTTACGACGTAAAAAAAAATATGTCAACTCCTAGGCAGCCACCGAATGCACCTGCAATAGCTCATTAACTTAATATTAACTGCGTAGAAACGTCATCTCTTCCTCACTCGAATTAATATCGAATCAATCCGTCATTATAGCAACGGGTCTCACGCCCCAGCAAATTATCTTTCACCCCATCAGGAAGGTGGAAAGTCTAATAGAAATCGGTAATAAGAAACGCTAATCGTGCACGCGTTTGTGGACAGTTAACGCCATCTTGCGGCATCTCGCGTAGCGGCGCGCGCAAAAACCGATATTGGATGTGTCAGGCTATGATTGATGCCCCGTCGAGCAAAAAGCGTCGCGCGGTGAACGGAACCGTCCGTGACGCGGGAATGCGGGCTATGGCATGGCTACTGTATTACTCTCGAGTTTTGCTCGTTTTATGCAGCCAGAGTCTTTAACTGGTAATCTGTTTTGAAAAATTATGAGGACACACTAAGTAGATATGGTAATAAGGTATTTAGTAGCAAGCATGTAGTACAATTTTTCGATTACTTCTTGTTCAATTAATCAATCTTGAACTCTTCTACTGTCTTCTTCTTCAAAAGATGTTTTTTTTAATTAACATCTATACGTCCTGATATAAAAAGTGCAGAAACTACGGTTTTCTTTTATAAACAAACCCGCGAGAAACAATGTATAGTAACAGTTTTATTAATCGTTGCTAATATCTTCACGATAAATCCATTGCGAGGTAGGTAGAGAGAACCAAACGTCACGTAACTCAATCCTTACACGCCTCGCTGCTTCTTTAACATCCTTAGCTCTTTTTGTACTCGCTCGTCAGTGTCTGGGGCTCCTGACATTATCTGATAACAGTCGACCGAGTTTGGTTGTGGTAGCTGAACCTTGGCATTCCTTCTACTTTCGCGTTGTATATCGGTTTCATCATTTTCTCCTCTTGCATTTTTTCTATGAGTTTGAACCAAACGAAACGTGGTTCTTCTTATCTTAACACCAACACTCTTTGTTAGACAAACCCTCTTTCTTACATCTTCTTTGCAAACTCGGTCTACAAGCGTTGCGTCGCAGATTTTGCAAACATTTTGCGCACCGTTCGCATTTTGATGGCGTTCATTCTACTTTCATGCCCTTTCTGCCAAACCCAGCTCTCACTGGATCAGTACCACGTAGATCTGTATCTGCATAAATACTCCAGATTAAAAGAAATGGACGTAGTTTGTATAGTTATGAATTATCATATCTACATGCAATATAGCGCGAAATACTATGCATACAACTTTATTCTGTGAATATAGTTCGTCCAAATCTTTGATATGCTATGATATACTCACCGTGTTGCAATTTCTTTCCAATAATCGTTATAAGAAAAGTACTAGTGTTGGTACTGTGGTACTGTGGTTTAATATTTCATGTAATCTCAGAATACAGAATAAACCAGAAGGAGCCTACAGTCGATAATACATGCGGTCCGCTGTGTCCAGAAACATTTCGCAA
The DNA here is from genome assembly GCA_947507595.1 of Pyralis farinalis. Taxonomy (NCBI): domain Eukaryota; kingdom Metazoa; phylum Arthropoda; class Insecta; order Lepidoptera; family Pyralidae; genus Pyralis; species Pyralis farinalis. The sequence goes on along the minus strand of OX382260.1, from coordinate 31,383,522 downwards.
TCCCCCGCACTCCTCATACTTCCCACCCGTACAGTATTGCTAGCTTAGTGAGAGTTCGCCTCTTTTAGGGTAAATTAAGTGTTAATTAATATAAAAGATGTTATATAAATATACTGTTATGCATAAAAAAATGCTTTAGTAAAATAAAACACAAGTAATTTATAAAAAATATGTCTTTACTTAGGTACATTTTCTTGTACTAATAATATTGCCGTTTTGATTCTGAGGTAATCAATACATTTTTACGTTTCGACAAATGATCTTGCTCTTTGCTTTTATAATTTCATTAGTGGGGAACTGAAATTCCATATATAATAATTAGAATAGTTTTACACAAAACATTTTTGTAAAAAAACTACTTTTTACACTATTTCACATATGCAGACTACACACCAAAAACATTAGTTTAGTATTTCAATCATTATTATTAAGTCAATAATTATTATTTATTGCAGGCGATATTTATATTAAAAGATCTCAAATAATGTAAGCCTATGTTTACATTATCATATCGTAAATGCCTTAAAATTAAATAAATGTATTAACATTTTATATTAATCAAACTATTTTTTAATTACTTAACATGCATTTATTATTTATTTCATCAATGTTAACTTTATAAAAAAGTAGGGAACAGAAACCAGTAAAACTGGCAACATGAACAAAATGGACTCACCCAAATTGTTTACCACTATCAACGAGTAAAAGAAATTCATTATTTAAATAAAATGAGATGTAAATGCGCTAGTTACACATGAAATGTGATCCCATCTTGTTTTTTAGGGTTCCGTACCCAAAGGGTAAAACGGAACCCTATTACTGAGGCTCCGCTGTCCGTCCGTCCGTCCGTCCGTCCGTCCGTCCGTCTGTCACCAGGCTGTATCTCATGAACCGTGATAGTTAGACAGTTGAAATTTTCACAGATGATGCATTTCTGTTGCCGCTATAACAACAAATACTAAAAAATAGAATAAAATAAATATTTAAGGGGGCTCCCATACAACAACGTGTTTTTTTTTTGCCGTTTTTATAGATAATGGTACGGAACCCTTCGTGCGCGAGTCCGACTCGCACTTGGCCGATTTTTTATGCTTCTAACTGCATTCTTTCAGGTGAGAACCGCACAAGACGGCATTATTTAATAAAAACTATCGAGAAATTTTTACGCGTAATAGACACGGTGGCCAAATATATACTAGTCGTCCAAATGTCAAACTACTCTCATTGAGAGTAGTTTGTATGGCTTCAGTTTCGGGCGTGTTTGCGGTTTCTGGTTTATTCTGTATTCTGAGCATGTAATATACCTTTGTCTTAAATTGTTCTAATTACGATATTGTTAACATCAGTATGCAGCTTGTTAAAGCTGTCACTAATCTAGATTATTATTTCGATTCATCAGATCCATATTATGGCTGTTGTTTATACCACTGTATCTTCTTCCTAGCGTAATCACGTTTCCTAAACCATTAGGGTTGGCGGGATCCGCTACCTGCGGCTAACGATTTCGCGAAGTTACTGATTTTTACATGGAGCGACTGCCGTCAACCATTCATAGCCGAAAGAGACAACTAAACCTTTCTTAGGTTCAGTCACACATCCTTAGATTCCTTACGTCCTGGACGCGCGGGATTCCTCACGATGTTTTCCTTTACCACCGAGTGATAATTTAGGATCAGCAACGGAAGAGTGGTACCACTAGTGTTCCAAAAATCCATTCACAAATGCTTAATATCGGGTAAAATACCTATATAAATATTTAAAAAAAAATGCAGGAACATGCCCGATTTAGTAATTAGACCATAGACTATTAATAGGCTGGTCCTTTATCCACAAGAGGACATCATATCAAAGGCGTCATTTAAAACCAATCACGCCATTATTTTTACTCAGTCCTTCTGGAACATTCCCCTACACATTGTAAAAAGAGAATAAAAAAGCCAAACCTTTTCTTCGCGCAAACATTAAACTATTAACGTCTACTAGCATCTGTTTGATCGCATCAATAAGCTACTAATTCCCACTCCAGAGGTTAGAAATCCATTACAGATAATCAATTTTTTACCACCAATCCTAACTTCCTCACCACGCATGTGTGGTTTCAATTATAATTACAGGACTTTTAAGTAGCCTGTCAAAGTTAATGTGTAAATAGTAGCCTTTGGGATAAGGTGTGTTCAAGACCGATACCCAACACAAGGCGTCAATTTTCTCGGGAAACCCATAATTACGCCATTAGATGCTCGATCGATATTCTATTGAACGCTCCATTGTAGCGCCAATAGCGCCATATTTTTTTTTTTTTTTTGCTTCTGTACTGACGAAGGAAACTGACCATTTTGTGTTAATTCAAGGGTGCGTTACGGAACTATAATTATTGTGATGGCTCTAGAAAAGTTTCTGTCATAACATTTTCAAGGTTATTTCGCGGAACGGAATTGAATTCAGGGTAATTTTGTCGAATAGTTAAAGACCTTTCATCTTCTTTCATAAATAAAAAAAATAAAGCGTAATATTACATTGTTCAACGGGTGAATCAATTTAATTTGGATCAGGGGCAATCTTAAGACATAGAATTTAAATGTCGCTATTTCTTAGCAGTTCTTAAAAAATTGATCTTGTGATCTGGATAGACCACATCTTTTGGCCCTGTCATAAATTTGACGAACTACGGTGTGATGATTACTTTTAGACTTATTACACGTACTAGAAATAATATTTTTTTCATTTAATAACGCCTTTTGGCGTGCACGAAATTCACGAGAACGTTCAGTTGAATTTTTGGGGTTTATAGTGCTGTTTCCTTTTTTCCGATAATCAAGACAATATTCTGCATTCGTTTTCGGTATACCTACTTGAAAAATGTTTTTATTACAATTAAATATTTATGTAAACAATACACGTGTACATTAAATACAATACGGTTGTTGTGACGCCTTAGCTTCGTAATACGTAGACGTGCACACACGCGTACTAACACGCATACAATGTACGGACCCTGTAATAAACACCGTATTATGCATTCTATTTCATTCTCTCGCATGTTAAATCCTATAGATGTATGTGTTTGTCTCTTTTTACTGTCGCTTTTTCGTTTCAACGAGTTTTTAAATCACAGCGATGCTAAAGAAGTTTTCACTTCAACATGCAGAGGTACTTCGTCAATTTAGACACAAAGAAACATTTTAATCATTTTATATCGATATTTTTATTATTATTTATACAGGGAAATACATTTTAAGCAAATAATATTTATGATTATTATATTGTGTCATTATAATCGAACAAGCATGTTAAGCAACATCACCCGCAGCCTGTCTAAGGATGGGTTAAACTATCTCGAGTTTTTCCCTACTTCGGAGGGCACGTTAAGCCGTCTGTCCCCGCTGTTGCTGTTGCTGCCGACAGATGACAGTCGTTAAGCTAAATCAGTTGACTTCGCGCACCTTAAAAACACTAGCCTCTGCCAATCCACAGTTGAGCAGCATGGTGGAGTAAGCTCTAAACCCTATCGGTTAAAGAGAGACCCGTATCCCTGCAATGGGATGAGTTTGGGTTGGTGTGGTGGTATGCTTGTATGCCTACCGACGTTGTATAATACAAAACTCTAATTTTAGTCTATATCTTTCTCCCCACTTCACCGCAACCATTATGAAATTGTACGCCCGACCACGTGATAAACAAACATGAACATTATTAGTGTAGGAATTCTTTAGTATCCACTATCTTGTATATTAACAGCGAAATGAAAGTCCGTGCGAACAACCAGGTGCGGCCTGGTAATGACTTGTTTGGACCCCCGGCTTTGCTCATTAGACTGTTTCAAGTAGCTCTATCTATGATTCAAATCGCCAACCGTGGGGTTTCTGTTAATCTTTGCAATTATGACCGATAGTTGTGTCATTGGTTATTTAAGTTTAATTAGATATTCGTAACTTTAATAATATCTGATTTTGAATTTTCGCAATTATTTATACTGGATAGTTTAAAAGCAACTATCCGGCAGACATAATTGGGAAAATTAAACTACAACATTATAAATAAGGTGGTGGTAATTTATTTTTATTTTATTTTTTCGGAAGACCAACAGCATTTTCATAACTAAAAGTAAACTAAACAGACAATGAAATGCCACAACCTGTTTGCGCATAAATAAGTCTAAGTAACCGCTGGACATCAGGCAGGCCACCCTTTTATTTTATTTATTTATATTATTTTACTTTTACTAGTGTTAATAATTACGCTGAGTTATTGTTCGCTGGTTCGGACATATAGAAAGAATGGGGGAGGAAAGAATTCCGAAACAGATATACAACGAGAAAGGATGTAGGAACCGAGGAAGGTCTAGACTTACACGATAAAATTGATCGTGTTCGAATCGAAAACTTCTCTGGAACCGCACAGTACGCGACCATTGCGGTTCCAGCGTGTGAGGGTGAACTCCCCGCCGCCGGTTTAATGGTTTATTATTATATTTTCTAATGGTTTATTGGTTTGTGATCGTTACCTACGTACTCCATCGTACTTTAACGTAGTTCTGTACCTCTTCAACGTTCATGTTCACCGCTTGATCTTGAATCTAACTAAACTTCATGGGAGTTGAAGCTATTTCCGATGACAATCTAAACATTGTTATATTCAACATTGTGTATCCAAACTTTCCTCTGCCCCCATGTCTGCACTCATATTATTCATTTTTGTAAAGTGCGTGTACACCCACTCTACGTTATCATTATCAGCATATTTAGAATTTATCTTTCCCAAAACAGTCTGCTATCTGGCGGATATTAACTACCGAATAGTTTGAAGTTCCCCACATTATATAAACCTAAGTGGCCAAGCTCGTTTGACCTGATGGACTCTGCTTAGAGTCAAAGTGGCTCTAGGAAATGTTAAGATGGACGTAACCGTTCTTAATATTTTGACGAGCTCGGTGGCGCCGCGGTTAATATCGCAACTTTGACACCAACGCTCGTGGGTTCTATTCCCACACAGTACTATCATTTGTGTGCGTGAACATGTCTGTTTGTCTTCGTCTGGGTTTTTTAAGAGAGGTAGGGCTCATCAAAGTAGTACTGGGAAAGTACCTCCACCTCGAAGAAAAACCGTAACCAAATAACAAACTCCCTAGAGGGTTGTTGTTGAGTTTGAGTGAGGTCATCAGTGAACTCCAAAGTGGTTGCTGTGTTAGCAGCAGAGGTGGCATCACGCGAGTGATACTTAACGTATTACCTGCGTTCATAGGCTACGGTAACCACTTTACATTAGGTGGGCCGGATGCTTGTACGCATCCGGACGTTGTATAAAAAAATGGTAATTGAATGAAACTGAAACCAATAAACCACTTAATATTTTAACCAACAAGGCGATAAGTACTGCGATGTTGATCCAGGAACTAGCCGAAAAGAGATGTGTGTTCTGCCATGCAATTCTGTAAGAGCAAACATCCTTACATCCTCGGAAACATCGGCTGTTATAGCCTTGAACACAAAATTGCAATTCCTTAGTGTCGCTTTTCATGGTTGTGCGACATTAGGGCCGCAAGGCTGCGTTTGAAATTGGAATTCTACAAGGCAAACAGCCTCGCGTACGCTTACAGCCTTATAAAATACCAAATAAAAAGCCGTGATCGCAGTAGACGATGTCAAAGCTGTGACATCTGTGATCACTGCGACGCACACAGCCATTACGAGTCGCTTAGAGAATTGCATGGCTGTATACTCCGTAAGGGATTTAGCATGAAGTTACAAAATTAAAACAAACGTTACCACACCTTTTATGGAGAACGTCCGTTGGGAAAACCTCGGCATCACTGCCGGAAACTCTTGAAATGTGGCTCACTCATTAACTACCGTTCATACCACAAGTTCCATAAGAAAACTTCTCTGGAACCACACAGTACTACTACTACCTACTACCCGTAGCGTTGAATTGAGTTACTGCGTAATATCGATCTCATCGGTTCTCCATAGGTTCATTTCACCGCTTACCTCTACCTTACCGAAAACAGCAAGCGGCTGACGAATCCTTGTTATTTGTTTCCGCTTAGTTGTAGCAACAGTGGGGAAAAAGAGCTTCGATGCTTATACTGAGAGGTTACGGTAACTTATATTGAAAGGGTACAGCTTCATAGCAGGCGTATGTTTGTTTGCCCACTTTGTGTAGAAAATTGGAAAACGGATTATACGAGTATAAATGATAACGTTTCAGAAATTGGTAAGTTAATTCTTTGATCAGATTGTAAAAAACCATATTCTGAAAAAAAGATGGTAATCAGCTGAAGTGTCTGATGAGTATTGGCGAGGCAAAGTTTTCAGTTGTACTCGTAACTCCTGTAGTTTTAAAACAGACCGTTGTGCGTTGTATGGAAGAGTTTATGCATATTGTTGTTCGGAAATCTCGAAATGGGGGTACCGTATGAACGTACTGAACAGCTTGAGATGAATCTGCTTCAACTATGCCTTTCAATTTACATTCACCCAAGACTGGTTGACCACTAGGCATAACGTTGACATCAAAATTTCCAAAACAGAAGCGATTAAATCAGAAACACACCGTGCGTTTATTTTTGGTACCTGTTCCGCACACGTCTTTGAAATTGATTACCGTCTGTGCTGCGTAGGTGCCACGACGTGGACGAAACTCATATTCGAAAATAAAACGCGATTGATTTTCCGATGATCAGACTGCGATGTCGATAAGAATCAAAGAAAAGGAAAACAAATGACCAAATGATTAAAAAAAAAGTGGGACAGGTACTTGATGCCCCAAGCCTCGCAACACGCGAGCGTTCTAATTGTGTTGTAAAAGTCCATAAGCTAAGCCACTGTTTCACATCAGGCTCACAGTACCCATATTTACCTTCTGATAAGGTATATTAAAGGTTTCTTTAGAAATTTTTCCTCATAAAAGTCTCTATGTTTATACATAGAGTTTATATTATATATATAATAGATATTTTATGAGTATAGCTTTAAAGAAAGCTCATCTTCACTCGCTGTCATTGAACGAATCCGACAAAAACCTTTTTTACTCGAACACATGGAGTTCTTCAAGAAATGCGTGAAGAGGTTTTTAGAGGGTCGGCAACGCATGAGTGACGCCCCTGGTGTTGCAAATGTCCATAGGCTACGGTGACTGTTTAACATCAGGCAGGCCGTATGCTTGATTGCCACCTTAGTAGTATAAAAAAAAAAAAAAAAAAAAAAACATAGCACGCTATTATGTATCCTCACTTAATCAAACATTAACCTTTCGCTTTTCATTGATATTAAAATAAAACGTATCATGAGTAAGTCTGACTTCAGTCTATTAAGTTTTCGAATCTTTTTCTCAAGCATTGCAAAAGAGAAAGCAATATCTGCTTACAATATAAATCGGCATTTTATATATTTCATAATTTCAGCCTTTCTTCCCTACCCTTTCTTTTAGGTTGATTTTGCCATAATCACTTCACCTGGCAGGCCGGATGGTGGCCTCAGTATAGGACAATATGCAAAATGACACTGCTGCCCGTTTTCCTGGAATATTTTTCCCCTAAACTAGTTCCTACAGCACCCACGAGAAGAGTGGGTGTAGCGCAAGTCTTTGCCGACAACTAAATATATGACCCGGGTAAATATGTGCATGACGTCACAGCCTTGCCAGCCCTTAACTACCAAATATTGTTATTATACCATCAGGTAGAATATACGCTTATTTATGGAAGCGAGAGCTGGGTTTGGCAGATAGAGCATGAAAGTGATAAACGCTGTCGAAATGCAAGCGTTGCGCATAATTTGTAGCGTACCGCTTGTGGACCATATTCGCGATTATGATATTAGAAACAGGGTAGGTCTGAGAGATAGTATCTGTGTTGAAATAAGAAGGGGCATGCTCGGTTGGTTCGGTCATCTAGGAAAAATGCAGGATGAAAGAATTATGAAACAGATATACAACGCGAAAGTAGAAGGATGTAGGAGCCGAGGAAGGCCAAAACTTACCTACCATGACCACATTGATCGTGTTTTATCAAAAGGTGATGTCAGGAGCCTTAGAAACCGACGAGCGTGCATGAGAAGCACAATGAATATTAAAGAAGCGAGTAAGATATGTAAGGATCGAGTCATGTGGCGCTGTTCGCTTCTTTCTACCCCCCTCTCTCTCTCTCGGGATTTGGCGTGAAGTTATAGATAGAATATACGAACAGATGCATTATTCACGCATAGTGTTAAAAAAATCTATTAAATCGAGCAGGGTTAGCCTAGTCAATAAACAACCAGCTTATTAACTGGTCCATGGGTCGAATCCTGGTGGGTACCACTAAATTCGTGTTTTCGGATTTGTGTCCATATTTGCAGTTATCACTTGCTCGACGGTGAAGGAAAACATCGAGATGAAACCCGCACGTTATTATAGAAACCTTTTCAAACACCTATGGTCATCCCGGAGGGTTGTGAAGGTCTGATGCCAGTGAATGCATGTCAAAAACTCCATATCTTCGCTAAATAATAAAGGTAGTTAGGTAGCGTCAAACCCAATCGGGTTGTGTTTTATCAGGAAGTGATGTCAGGAGACCTAGAAACCGGCGGGCGTACATGAATAGAGTTATGAATGTCAACGAACCGAGCGAGGTGTGTAAGGAACGAATCTTGTGGCGCTCAGTTCTCTCACGGCGTACTCTGCAAGGGTCCTGGCTTGGGTATATATATATATATATATAATTGGAATTTCAGGACCGTATCTCATTCGGTTTACGATTCTGACATCCGTGATGATAGATGGACAAACATAAGAGTCTTTCGAAAATCCCGTATTGCCCACCAGTTGCATACTCTTGAAGCAATAGAAATTATAGCGCCAATGTGCCCACTGTACTTTATTTTGTTTATGAAGTCCCATAAGTACACGCTACACGAACATACATCTACAAGTTTTGCTTATATATATAAATAAACCGTATCTGTTTACTGTAGTAAGTAAACTGTAATATTTAACCGGGTTCGTATTAAGAATGACGAATCCTTTGGTATTTAAGGACGTATAAACTGATATACCAAATTAAGGCTATTTTAAAATAATTACATATTTGTTAAATTTTACCTACCTATGTATATTTTTACGCCAGGTCCCTTGCGGGGTAGACAATGAGAACTGAATGTTCGCTTCTTTAACATGCATTGACATGGGGGGGGGGTTAGATCTCGATACAAATGTCGTCCAGAGCTGATAGTGTCGCCGGTATGAAGTCGAGATCTGAGCGGCAGCCAACTTCCAGTACTTTCTAAGTGATAAATATAGTGAGAAGAGTAAGAAAAACTATGTTCAAGCTACGACTTTACACGCATGTTACCAATCTATATTAATATATAAAGCGGAACACTTTGTTGATTTGAACGTGCTAATCTCTGTAACTACCAGCCGGATTTGAAAAATTCTTTTTGCATTTGATTTTCCAATTCTTGAGGAAAGTTATAAAAAAAGCATAAAATAAGATAGTAGAAGAAGCGGCCCCTAAGGGATACCGGGATACGCGCGGACAAAGTCTAAATATATTTTTATTTTTTTTAATTGTCGGACAAGTTACACAGCGCTATCTAGCCCCAAAGTAAGCGAAGCTTGTGTTATGGGTACTAGACAACTGATAAATATACGTAAATACATTTTTTTTTGTAAATACATACTTATTATACATAGAAAATACCCAGACCAAGACAAACAGACATGTTCATACACACAAATGTTTGTACTGTGTGGGAATCGAACCCACGAGCGTTGGTGTCAAAGTAGCGTAACAGCGCGTTTCACCACTGCGCCACCGAGCTCGTCAAATATATAATAAAGCTGCATGGATTTAAAAGTCACAATTTATGTATTTAAAAATAATGAATACATAATTTAAAATGAAACCCATTTCACATTATGTATTCAAAAAAATGCCAAAAGCTTTCGAAATATTGAACGAATAATACACGTAGTATTTCATGGTCCCCGGTTCTAATCCTGGCGTATACCACTAAATTGATGTCTTCGGATTTATGTATATCTACGTATATATAATAATCACTTGCTCGGCGGGGAAGGAAAACATTGTAAGGAAACCCGGCACATTCAAGACTTTATATTTCGAAAGACGAGTGTCAGTGTCGCAGTAGAACTAACTAACCGACATAGCCCAAAGGTACCTAAGAAAGGTCTGATTTTCCCTCTGGGTTGTGGAGTTCTGATGTCATGGGCTCCGTGTAAAAATCGGTATGTTCGTCCAATATAGGCTTAGGTAGCGGATCCCACGAATCCTTATGAACTAAGAAACAAGAGACACGTAGTATTTTGTGATTGTTTCTTGAGACTTGGGAATTTAAAAATGCATTTTCTACAATGTCTTGAGTCGAACAAGCACACGGCCCTCCTGATGATACTTATCAAAGCATTCAATACACGGAGTAGCTCGCTCGCCACCCCTGCTGTAATATAGCAACTGCTATGGAGCTTACTGGCACGCTCACTCACTTGCAGGTACACAGAAACATTACAGGGAGTTTTGTATTTGTCTGCGATTTTCTATAAGGTGGATTTACTTCCCTAGTCCGGTTGCTTTGATGCACCCTACCTCTCTTTGGCCAGAGCTTCGTTTATTAGCAAGGTGCACACGTGTAGGTAAAGTTAGCTTTTACTTTAAAGGTGAGAGTGAGCCATTGACATTGCCAAATACACTTGAAAAAAAAACCTATGTCGCTTAATTAATTAAAAAAGTCTATTTTCACATTCCAGCAAGTGGCTACACCGACAGTGGTAAAGAAGATACTCCGGCTGAAACAGGAGAACCCAGGAATGTTCGCCTGGGAGATTCGAGAGAGACTCCTTAGTGCCAGAGTGTGCGAACCACATTCCATCCCCTCCGTGTCTTCAGTCAATAGGATCCTGAGAAACAGCGGGCTAGCTTGGAGCGACGATGAACCTAGAAGTGGGCATGGTAAGGAAATAAAAACATACGAGTACTTTAAATAAGTATTGTGTAAGGAACTAGACAAAATCTTACATTTATTTTATACAAGGTCGGGCGCCATACAAGCATACGGTCCACCTAATGTAAAGTGGTTACCGAAACCTATTAATACTTGCACTCTACTGTTCACACCTGGTAACCTCACTCACAGCGAGTTGTTATTTGACTATTTGTTGCATATTTTTGTTGAAGCGTTGCTAATTTTCTCAAAAATCTCACATGTCACGCTACTTTGACACCAATGTTCATGGGTTTGATTCCCACACAGAAAAGAGGATATCCGCAGTAGAACTAACTAACCGACATAGCCCAAAGGACAAGGAAACTGAAGTGGCAGTGAGCAGTGGCCACATAGTTCGTAGAACCGACAACCGCTGGGGAAAAAAGATTCTCGAATGAAGTCCCCGTACTGATTACACACAGTACTTAGACGAGCACGGTGGCGCAGTGGTGAAACGCGCTGTTACGCTACTTTGACACCAGCGCTCGTGGGTTCGATTCCCATACAGGACAAACATTTTGTGTGCATGAACATGTCTGTTTGTCTTGGTCTGGGTATTTTCTATGTATAATAAGTATGTATTTACAAAAAAAAAATGTATTTACGTATGTTTATCAGTTGTCTAGTATCCCATAACACAAGCTTCGCTTACTTTGGGGCTAGCTGGCGCTGTGTAATTTGTCCAACAATATGTATTTCATATGTATTTCTAGTGCTCGACCTACCACTCCGCGCCCACAATAACGTTGTGTTTACCCTAAATATGTCAGCGATTCAAGCCTGCTGACTACTTGGAGAATATTTTAACCAGTAAGCAGATAACCGTAGCCAAATAACAACTCTGTGATGGGTTGTAGTGCCTTTGCGTGTGAGTGAGGTCACCAGTAAGCTTCTATGGAGTTACTGTGTTAGCAACGAGGTAGCATCGCGCCAGTGATACTAAATATATTACAAGCGTTCATAGACTACCTTAACCACTTTACATTAGGTGGACCGTACGCTAGTATGCCGCCAGACATTGTATAAAAAAAATATCCTTGATCTCGTACCCCATGGGTAGGAACCGAAATAAAAAAGCTGTAACAGTCAAATCTCATTAGTCAATTTTAATTTATTACTCATGTCCGATGAACGTAATTAAATTAACTTTATGTAAATACTTTATAAGTATTAGGTTAATTTGTACCCTTTTATGTTCCAAATAGCGACATATCTATAAAATCAAACGTAAATTGACGCTGGTGTAACAACATATCAAACGGACGGACGTAAATTCTTGCCTCCATGGCAGGTGTATGACTGGCAGGAAATATTGTTTTATTTAATTACAGTTAAATCGTAGGTATGCTTTGACATTTATTAGTTGGGTGCTAACAGCTGTAAAAGGTTATTTACGGCCAGTGTGCGGGTGTTCTATGGCAAGCCAGGATTTTGAAGAACATCTTGCTCTATGGAAGTGCGATCTTTGGCCATGGCGTCGCTTGATAAATGCAGAATTGTATTTTAGATCCCGTGTGGCAGGATGTTGTGTGACAAAAAAAAATGTTTCTGACATGGAAGCGTTTTTATACAAAGTTGGGAGGCATACAAATATACCGCCGAACGGATGTAAAGCGGTTGCCGTAGTCTATGAACGCTCGCAGTACATTAAGAAAAAAATTTTAAGCTTTTGTAATAATACTAACACTTTATATGGAATTTTGTTTTGAAATAAATGATTTATTATTATTATTATTAAGTTAAGAGAGGTAGGGCGCATTTAAGAGAGGTAGGGCACAGAAAACCGCAGCCAAGTAACAACTCCTTAGAAGGTTGTTGTGTTCCTGCGTGTGAGTGAGGTCACCAATAAGCTCCCAAAGAGTTGCTGTGTAAGCAGCAGGGGAGGCATCGCGCGAATGATACTTAATATATCGCAAGCGTTAATAGGCTACGGTAACTGCTTTACATCAGGTGGGCCGTATGCTTGTATGCCTCCCGACGTAGTATAAAAAAAAGAAAGTATCACTCGAGTGATTACATACTTTCTTCGAACACTGTAACTCGTTAGGAGTTTACTGGTGACCTCACTTACACGCAAAAACACAAGAAAACCGCAGCCAAATAACGACTACTTGGAGAGCCAGGGAGTTGTTATTTGGTTGTAATTTTCTGTAAGGTGGAGGTACTTCCACAGGCGGGCTGTTTTATAGCACCCTACCTCTTGGAAAGTTTTTATGCATCTTAAGTTTTTTTAACACAACATATTATATATTTTTCAGAATCTTATCGACAGTCAGAGCTGCCACCAAATGTTATGGAGTACATGTCACTCAAGAGTTCACTGCCACCGACACCAGTGCCATCCCAGAATCCGCCTTACTTCGCCCACTCCGCTGTCAGAGTACCACCGCCTCAACCAGACCCAGCCTTATATGACAGACGACTTACAACTTCCTGGCTATTGGCAAACCAAGTTCAAGCCCAAGGACTGCTAAAACCATATCCATTGTCTCCTTGGCAAAGAATAATGATGCCGTATCCCGACACGAAAAACTTCTCGCCATATCTCAACCTACATAATGATCTTCTAAGCAGAATTAACTCTGATGACATCAAGTCTGACCATTCCGAGCAAATATCCGTAGAAGCTAGTGACGACAGCACAGACAGACCTGATATAGAAGAACGAAATACACCACGCGAGAAAAAGAAGAATCCATATTCAATAGAAGAGTTACTAAAAAAGCCAGACAAAATCCGATCGGATCCAATCGTATTTCAAAATGTTCTGCAACAACCCAGCGGTAGCATGGTTGAATATCACAGCACCGAAAGGAACTTGAGCAATCGAAGCTCTCCTGCCAGTTTTTGTTCTGTCCAAAGCGGCGTATCAAATGACTGCTTTACAGAATCTGTCTCATCAGAAATTAAGGCGGGTAATTAAATTAATGAAAAACATTTTACTCAAGAGTTGGATGTTGAAAATGCTATGTCAATCTAGTGTTCACCATACTACGACATTCAGCAGTTAGAGTACCAAGACCCAACCCAACTAAAATCTTCATAACAGATGACTTAAAACATGCCTATGGCTAGGCATGCCCTATTTCTGTTTTCATGTTAAATACAATCGGAAGTACATGATACTAAAAATATCAAATAGGTATTTTAATCTAAAAACAGAATAAAATGCGACATTCGTAAAAACGTTCAACCATCAAACGGCTTTGCATAATCTATCACAACAGAAATTAAAAATTGTGGTGGACTATTTGACAGATGACACTCAATTTACTTGCGAGCTGAGTGTAGTCTATACCCAATCGCGTATGACAGTGTTCCAAACTGCATTCATTCGAGGTACACCTACCAAATTAAGAAATTTTAGGTGAAGACCTCATAAAAACCCAACGTTTATTTAATATTTTGTTTATCGTTGAAATCATTATAACATGAAAAGGTGTACCTATGATTGCGGGCATTTCGCATGAAGAACACACAGACACAGTATAAATTAAGTTACTTATGAAATTTATGATAGCATTAATATTTCATAAGTAAGTACACTATTACGATGCCATTAAATTTTGGTGATGATACGATAAAGATTTGATGATAAACAAACAGTTGATAAACAAATTAAGACTTTTACAATAAATGAAAAAGTCTGTCTTAAGTATAGTCGACGCCCGTAAATGAAGAAAGAAAGACGGTGTGTCGATATCGTAGAAATCATTTTTTTTTATTTATTTTGTTTGGAGTTTTTAGTTTACACGTAATTAAAACATTCGGACCTTTGGGGAACGCTTTTGGTAATAGGCCACCTAGTTACAATACATAGGTAGTTTACAATTTTATTTGTAATTCTCATTGTATCTGATATCCTTATACATATAGAGTTATCCTAGACTTACATCATGTACATGTACATAAGTCCTTTTCTCTCTGTTATGCCTATATTACCGCACAGGTAAATAATGCCATATTTAAAAAAACTAATTGTGTCCATATTATCTACGCTTCATAAATAATAGCGACGTGATTAACAAATAATTTATTTTTCGTTTAGAATAAAGTTGAGCGTAATAAATGTAATTATGTAAGTACCAATATTAATTAGTTTGTGAATATATCGATGCTTGTATAGTTTGTAAATATATAGTATGATTCTGTGATACTTTAGAGTAATAAATAGATACTTAAGTCATTATTTACTACGTAATTAAAATGATAGGACGATGCAGTTGTAAAATTGAATATACCGTAAATTGTGAAACCTTTGTCTACATAACTTTTTTATGACAAACAAGCAGACGGCCAGCGCCGTACTGTGGTGTGAAGCAGTAACCATTACCTACGATCATTTGCAATACAAGGAGTATGACTCGCACGTTGTCGCAAGCGCTGCTACTACAGTAAATCGGCAAGAGATTGCCAGGACCTCGTTTGCTATTTAACTGCCCCATGAGCCTGGTTGGCTTATGCGATATTTGACGGTAGAGCACGACAGCTGAGAAGCTTCACTTATCAAGCCATCTATTTATGCCATCAAGCATTCTGTGTAATACTGCAGTCTCTCCCTACGAAAGAGATATCTGTTAATCCGTAAAGTAAATCTTTGTTGCAAGTTTTAAGTTCGTCGGACATTTTCGTGATATTTTTAAATGACAAAAATAAAGTGCTTACGCTCTAATATTACATTCCATTTTTTTTATTTATATTTTTATATGTGTTATGTGTGTTTATGTAAGAAACTAAACTAAACAAAATGTATCCTATTTCGTTATTCGAAAAATAAGTAAAACTGCTTTAGAAGATTTTATATGGTACAAAAAACCATACAAGAAACAGTTTCCTTTCAGTATAACCTGAGCTTTCTTTAGTATGACTTGGACATTTGACTATGTGAGTTAAATGTGTAACATTCGATCGATTGACGCCTGGCATTATTTTATTTGGTTTTGTTTTAATATTTTCCCAATAGTCCGGCGACGTTACAAACGTAATAGTCATCCCGTGACTTTGGTGTCTGCAGCGTCGCCTAAATATAGAGGATAAACGGGGAGTGGCTGTATAGTGAATACGGCCGTGTGATTTACGTGAATACGTCTTCGTAAGTGGTAACGAATTCTTTGATTCCTTTAGCTATCAAGGGGTGTAATAAAATTTTGGATGTAAACTTTTAATAAGTAGTTACTGTATCCCCAATTTCATTATCATAATCGCGGTAAGTCTCGTACTTACAATAGTGATATAAATAACCGTGAAAGTATACAGTTATAAATATAACCTTCGATATTAAAGTTCGCGAAGAGCCTCATTGGAAAGGCCAAAATTTTCCTAAATCGGGACGTCACGGAAAATTTGGAAGTGTTGGTATGCCAATAAAGATCTTCGAAACGGTTCAAAAGCGTGTTTCATTCAATAGGAGCACGACTGTACAGTGAGATTCACATATACTGTATATATTGTACGAATAAACATTAACTTTTAGACTTTATTGATGACTATGAAGGTTAAATATGTAGAAATGTTGTCAATAGTTATTGTACATACAATGTGTATAGAGTATTAAGTAGTTGTTTATTTAAACAGCACAATAAACCAAAAATACAAAGTTCTTGCATACCTATTTATTTACACCCCTATTCCAATGAGCTCACTTTGGTTTTTCCCGTCTTTCAGCGCCTAAATATCTCAGCGATTGGAGCCCACTGGCCAATGGGAGAATATTTTAACCAATAAGCCGATAAGTGCCGCGATGTTGAACGCGAACGAGCTAAAAAGAGCTTCGCGTTCTGCTGTACCCACCGACTGCTCATTGGTTCTGCGTGGTTTATTTCCTTCATGGCTATTGATGACTACAATGAATTTATATTGATTATATTGAAGTAGCTTAACGTTAATTATATGTTTAAGATTAAAAAAAATGAGACCGCGTCTTATGGCGCTCGGTTCTCTCTGCCTACCCCGCAAGAGACCTGTGGGCCAATTCTGTTAAATAACTGCAACTGCACTGCTGCGCGGCGTGTCTCAAAATGCGTACATTTTGACGTTTCGGTATTAATTTGCTAGCATTTCTGAAATGACCATTGGCGAAGAAGAAATGCTGAAAGAAACTTGCCAATATAGGTCTCTTTTAAAATTGTTAATTAGATGTTACAATAAATTCACGTAAGCACATTGGTACAGTACCGACATGAAATGGTTACTACAAAAACGACAAAGATTAAAGATTGTTAAGAAAAGATTCGTGCTGAATATTTCCATATTTCCAGACATCTTTGTTACATATTCATCAATTCTATGATAAGCCCTTTTAAAGTTGTATTGATTGTTATTTCACAAACCTACATTCTGATCTGTTCTTCCATCTATGTAATCCTAACCATTAAGCCTTAACAATAAACAATGTCGCTTTCTTGACTGGTGATACGATAAGGTAGGTACCTAAAAATAGGTTGGATTTGAATGATCAATAGAACACTGTCATACTATTGTCTCGCGATGAGGAATAACAAGCCTAGAGAAAATTAACAGAAAGTTGATGTAATACCTACGGTACCTAATTATAACTGGAACAGTATGCCGATTCTACTAAAAACTGCAACTGCACTGCAGCGCGGCGTGTGTCAAAATGCGTACATTTTGACGTTTTGTTAAGCGATCTGACAGCAGCGACGTTTAATGAAATGTCAAAATGTACCCATTTTGACACACGCCGCGTTGCAGTGCAGTTGCCGTTTTTTAGTAGAATCGGCATACAGGTCTGACTCACTCACAGAAGTGTGATAAAAATATTTACCAAATAGCAATTAAAATCTGAAATTAGTGCACTCATTGAAAAACCCTAAACAATGATGGGGCAGTGATAGCCCAGGGGATAAAAAGGCGGCCTATTGACCAACTGATCCTTGGTTTGAATTCGTGTTTTAGGAGTTACGTACAATTATCACTAGCTTGGCGGTTGTGATGAGCCGGAGTGTTCGCGACTGTCCGCGTGGACGTGTCCGTAGTTTATAAACACCGTCTTTACATTCTCAGGGGCAGGTAATTGGTATTTTCAAAGAGAATCACACACATTGAATCCCTACATGCCGAGAATGTTGCGCGAGGCTATTGAAATAAGAAAACACCCCAATTTCAATAGAGAAGATGGTTGGCAAGTACCACCTGCTTGGGATCCAGTCCTAAAAATAATCAAATCCCAAACCCAAAGATCTAAAAAATGTTCGGACACTGTGAGCGATTTTTGTGTGAATCGGAACATATATAATTAATCCATCCATGTCGGTAGATGTAATAATTGAATAACTAATGTAAGACAAATACCACCTTAGTCTTCCTGCGACCACGGACGCTGCAAAGCGTTCGAAACGTCAGGTTCAACAAAATAAATAAAATACGCGATACTTCCGTTAAAAATTGTTTAATTCAATGTGTAACAATCGCGAAAACCTAAGACAATACTAATCACACACATTATTTCTTATAGCTGCTGTTGGTGACTTCGGTTGCGTTCGCTACTGTTTTTGGGTTTTCCTAGAAATCTAAAAGCAAAATATTGTCGTGTATTTAATCACTGTTAATTTGTAAGAAATGTGAACAGTGAGCGGCCAGTGGATAAGGAACCGGACTATTGACCAGCTAGGCCACGGTTCGAATCCTAGCGAGGGCATGTACTACTAAATTCTCGTTTTCGGTTTTTTTTATACCACTAAAAGTGACAAACAAGCATACGCCCTGCCTGATGATAGAAAGTTACCGTAGCCTATGGACAATACCAGGGGTGTTACGCATGCGTTACCGACCCTCTAAAAACTCTTCACGCCTTTCTTGAAGAACCCCATGCTGTAGTCCCTTGGAAAAATATGGGAGCTCATTCCACAACTTGAAAGTTCTCTGAAGAAAACGTCTCTGGAACCGCACAGTACGCGACTATTGCGGTTCCAGTGTGTGAGGGTGCACTCTCCGCCATCGGCGAGCGGTGCGGTTATAACAAGTAGCTGTAGGCATCACATCGAACAATTCTTCAGAACACAACCCGTTGTACAATCGATAGAACACACAAAGGGAAGCAAAATCTATGTACCTACATATTTATCACTAGCTTGGCGGTGAAGGAAAACATCGTGAGGAAACCTGCAAGCCCAATAAATTAAATTTCGGAAGACGTGTGTCTTAACCTAAGAAAGGTCTGGGCTTCCCTCTGTGTTGTGGAGGTGTTTTGTGTTTCAAATTAGTATCCTAGCCAAATCTTTAGGTTTAGGTAGTTGACCCATCCAATCCCTCAGCTAAAAGGACTAGGAAGCAAGATTATGCTAGTAAACTACTAAGCCTTCTTTCCTGAATCATATTGTAGAGTCATATTTGTAGGTAACCTGCATACCTGCAAATATGACTCTACATGACACGATGGAAGAATATATACAAGCAACCAATGATACGGGTTACGATTAATGAAATGTACTCGTATATATCGTGAAACGCGCTGTTACGCTACTTTGACACCAACGCTCGTGGGTTAGATTCCCACACAATACAAACATTTGTGTGCATGAACATGTCTGTTTGTCTTGGTCTGGGTATTTTCTATATATAATAAGTATGTATTTACAAAAAAAATATATTTATGTATGTTTATTCGTTGTCTAGTACCCTTAATACAAGCTTCGCTTACTTTGGGGCTAGATGGCGCTGTGTAATTTGTCCGACAATATTTATTATTATTAAAATATACTGACACCATCACGCCAAATCCTTTGCGGGGTAGGCGCGTAGAGAATCGAATTAAATGTAATACCATATATGAAGAACACTTTACAATGCGAAATCGTGCGCTAAATGTATTGAAAACAATTTATCTGAAATATAAGATGCTATAATTCCAGAAAAATATAACATTATAATATTGAGCCTGAACATAGCTTTTTCTACTGAATCAGCTGGTGAAGTCGGTCTCTTCGAATGGATTTTCAAGGTGCTGCTCAACATTCTGTCAGCTAGGTATACTCAAAACATGGAGATGTAAATAGCAACGGTGAATTTACCAACACAGTCTCGCTCGCGTTATCCCGTTTTCGGATTGACGGGGTCCGCTACCTAAGCAACGATTTATTCCAAGGAGCAACTGCCGTCATACCTCCATAACACACAGGGAAAACCAGACCTTTCATAGGGTACGTCACACGCCATTCGAAATATAATTTGTTGGACATGTTACATGTGGGTTTCCTCAAGTTGTTTGCCTTCACCGTCGAGCCAATTGATAATTAAAAATTACAAATATGTGCATAAATCCAAAAATCACGAATTTAGTGGTATAAGCCAGGATTCGAACTGGGTGTCCCAGAAGGAGGCCTCGGAGCGGGACAGGGAGGACGATCCGGAGGCTGTCCTGCTCCGGAGACGGCGGACGGGAGTGCGGCGTAGGCGCTACGCGCATCTGCTGCCGCCTCCCTAACCTGTGGGACTAGGGGTCAGGATGGGAACCTGGCCCCATAATGGTCCCGCCGCCGAAGGGGCTATCCCAATTTGCCGGGATGGCCCCTAGAGAGAAGAAGTCCGGCCCCTTTTGAGGGGCTGGCCAGTCGCAGTGGTGCCCTGTTGCTGACAGATCTGAGGCACCACACCAACGCGGCCGATGGCATTTCGCGGGGTTGTTTAGTGGGTATACCGTCGGACAGCCGACGGGGAGTCCCACACTACCACCGGAGGCCACCCAGGCGCCGGTGGTGTGCGTAACGCATTTTTCCCCGCGTCAAAAAAAAAAAAAAAAAGGATTCGAACTGGGTCAGGTTCCCGTACCCTTGCTCAATAGGTCAGTCTTTATCTTTACGCATTGCTCTTAAATAGTCTCGCCCGTGTATGTTCTTATTATGGTTAATAAGCTGGAACGGTCTTCTTAACAATTTTTTCAGGAACACCGTTTCTATATGAAATCTATATGTTACGAATATTCGAATTGTGACTTCAGATTCGGATTCAGCATAAAATCTTAAGGAACATGGTCAAAATGGCCGACAAATTAAAAAAAAGAATTGATTTGTTATATAATTGACGAGCCAGATGTTCCTCTGACAATGCAAGCTTGCGTATTCTCAACTGATTTATTATTAAACATTTAACAAGTCGAAATTTCGAAATTTCTGTAATTTATGTAACTCTAAAATATATTTTCTCATGTTAAATTACAATAATGTAACTTTCATTTTAAGAAGCTACGTTAGTATACTAAGTGATTCATATTTATCTGCAATCAGTACACGGAAAACTATGTAATACTTGACGAGCTCGGTGGCTCAGTCGTGAATGACGCCACTTTGACACCAACGCTCGTGGGTTCGATTCCCACACAACACAAACATTTGTGTGCATGAACATGTCTGTTTGTCTTGGTCTGGATTTTTCAAGAGAGGTAGGGCGCATGAAACAGCCCGTCTGGGGAAGTACCTCCACCTCACAGAGAACCGCAACCAAATAACAACTCCCTTGAGGCTTGTTGTGTTCCTGCGTGTGAGTGAAGTCACCAGCCATGCAATTCTCTAAGCAACTCGTAATGGCTGTGTGCGTCGCTGTGATCACAAATGTCACAGCTTTGACATCGTCTACTGCGATCACGGCTTTTTATTTGGTATTCTATAAGGCTGTAAGCGTACGCGAGGCTGTTTGCCTTGTAGAATTCCAATTCCAAACGCAGCCTCGCGGCGCTAGTGTCGCACAACCATGAAAAGCGACACTAAGGAATTGCAATTTTGTGTTCAAGGCTATAACAGCCGATGTTTCCGAGGATGTGAGTGTGTTTGCTCTTACAGAATTGCATGGCAGTAAGCTCCCAAGGAGTTGCTGTGTAAGCAGAAGAGGAGGCATCGCGCAAGTGATACTTAATATATCGCAAGCGTTAATAGGCTACGGTACAAACTTTACATCAGGTGGGCCGTATGCTTGCATGCCTCCCGACGTAGTATACAAAAAGAGGTATGTTGAGTTTACAATAATCAAAAATAACATGTGAAGAATTTACAACAATAACATTTGACTATGACGAGTTTACATATGGTTTCTTTTGTGGCGAATTTACTTAGTGGTGGAGTTTACAAAAACCCTTTATATATATAAATTCCTTTCGTTACAACATTTTTTTACTGTGTCTGGGGGAATGCGACCACATGGCTCACCTGATGTTTAGTGTAGTATAGGGCTGCCATACGTCCCGGTACACCAGGACATGTCCCGGTTTGAAGTGTTATGTCCCGGTGTCCCGGTCAGATAATCCTGAGTCGGCGCGCGGCGGCGTTTGTCTGTTAGCGGGCGCCCCGGTGGTTTACCCTATTTCTGTTTTAAATGTCCCGGTCGGCGTCTCAGAATTTATGGCAGCCCTAGTGTAGTAGCCTATGAACGCCTGCAACATATTAAGTATCGCACGATACAACTGCCGCTACCACAGCAATTCCATAGGGGACTATTGGTAACCTCACTCACTCGCAGAAACAAAACGATCCTGCAGGGAGTTGCTGTTTAGCTGCGGTTTTCTGTGAGGTGCAGGTGCTTCCTCAGTCGAGCTGTTTCGATGTGCCCTACCTCTCTTAAACTTCTATGTAAACTTAACTGTAAATCTACTTTCTGTCTATCTCATCCTTGAAAAGAGGTAGTATAGTGGAGTTGTTCATATCAATAAACAATGCCGCTATCTACACCGGTCATTATTTTATCGTAGATAAGGTAGGTACCTACAAACATGTTGGATTTGAATGATCAATAGAACACTGTCGTACTATTGTCTCGCGATTAAGAATAAAGCCTAGAGAAAATAACTGAATGTTGGTGTAATACCTACGGTAGCTAATTGTACCTGCAAAAGGTCTGACTCATTCGCTCAATGCCTGTGAATCTTCTAATCTAAAATATTTAGAACAGTAAGGGAAACATTTACCAAATAGTATTTGAAATCTGAAATCAGTGCACTCATTGAAAAAACGTTACTCCTTCACGAAACTAACAATGTAGCACGTTTAGTGTCTAAACACACTATGCCGAAAATACGCGATCGAAGTTCAGCGTGACTACGCCTGCAATGTATTTTAAATGACTGACGACACACCATGCCGAAATTACGTCGCGTTATAGCGTATAGCCGAACTTCGGTCGGGCGTAAGTTCGGCAGCGATTCGGCGGCAATGTTTTGTATAGCAACACATTATAAGCGACCGAAGTTCGATTCGATTGCCGACGTAGATCCGGGGGCGGGTAGCAGCGGGGAGGCAGTAATGCAAGTAGTAAGTAAAATAGTCCATTTTTCGGGTTTCGCACCTCAAAAGTAATAAAATAACGGAACGTTGTTTTGCGTCTGTAGACACGGCACGAACGCCACGACAGCGCTCGGACACTGATACACACACAAAGTTGCGCAACCGAATTTCAACCGCGTTCGGCGCTTATGGTGTACATATCAGCCGAATACGCCGGAACGTAAAATCAGCCGCGGAACTTCGGTCGCGTATTTTCGGCATAGTGTGTTTAGACACTTATACATAACATATACCCATAGGATGTTCACGTTTATCATAAAGGCTACAAAATATTTTTACTTCGCTTATAAAGACTCGAATTTAATATAGTTGTTTACACTATAATTACAACGTGATTGAAAATAATAGTGAGCAGTAATAGTCCAGTGGAATGAGCAGAGATAGGCCCGACTTACTGGTACGTATTCTGACGTGCAAATATGTACCTACACGCGTACGTTAATCCGAAAATGGATCGGATTTATGTACATATTTGTAACTAACGGAGCCCGCGACTTCGTACGCGCGGTACTTGGAATAAGAAGAAATTATGTTTACTAACAGGAGAAGTCTTCTATGGGAGATACTGTGCTGTGGTGATGAGCCAGAGTGTTTTTTCTTTCTGTCTGTCAAGCCTGAGTTTTTTGTTGTTTTAATTATGTTTTTATATAGCTATTGCTCGTGACTTTGTGGACTTTAGTTTGTAAACACTGTTTTTACATTCTAAGATGTAGGAATGTGGTATGTTCAAAAAGGATCACACACATTATTCCTTATAGCTGCTGTCCGAAACTTCGGTCGCGTGGGTTTCTGTTTGTGGATTTCCCTAGAATCTCAGAATAAAAAATTCTCATGTACCTATTGAACCTTTTCTCATGTATGCTCATGTTTTTAATTTGAAAGTAAAAGAAAAAGTAGAAGGTACCAGAAATAAGTTTTGAACTTTATAACATTACTTATATATTAATTATGGTCGGTCGGCATTTAGTCGTGACTGACTTTTGTTTGCAGTTTATTTTTCATGAAACAATTCAGATTGAATTAATTGTAGTTTATAACATGTTCTCGCCCTGCCAACGACTCCAGATTATAGTTATTCCAGACTTCGATGCCTTGATGTAATGCCCTAATTAGTGGATCTTTTTAGACCATCGTAAAAGCCAGTTCGAATTGAACATTCGACATAACTTTATCATAAACTACTGATATTAATGAAAAGCATTACACGATGTCTATATCGAGACAACAATTAAATGTTGTTTACATAGTCTCGTCTCAGAAATATTGTAACTTATATAAAAGTAGTAGACAAGCTGCTGTCGGTGGCGTCATCCTAAGAAGCCGTAGCAAGTGTCTGTTTGTCTTTCTCGTATTCACTCTGTATGCTGCGGGGGATTCCGGCACTGTATGTAGATGGTATCGGGAGGCCCCTGGCATTCCCCAGAAACTGCAGGGTTTATTTTCGGGGTGCGTTCAGACGTGATTAATCCCCGGATTCATTCGCCTGAATGCACCACCAATTTTTGTTCGTTAGGTCGACTGCCCTGTATGCCACCAATATCACGTAGGTGCTGTACATTTTGCGGTACGGTGCCACGGACATCCTTGATGGCCATAGTGCCACTACTCGGTAGTTGACTGCATTTAGATGCGATTAAGCCTCGGATTCATCCGTTCTGAATATAGCCAAATGTCTGTCGTGCGTGTACGTCCGTATGTTCTGCGTCGTTGTTCATCCGTATGTCGTATTTGTCTTCTTCACACAACTAAGTTGTGCAACAATTAACCTCACCTATAGCGAAGCGTCCGTCACTCCTCTTATTTCTAGTTCCACTTCCGATGTATGATGTACCTACTCAGCAGCGGATCGCTGCCGAAGAAAGCCCGAGCAAAGAGCTCATAGCTTGAGGCCCATACGCATCCGCCGGCGAATGCAAGAAGAAGAAGAAAACAGCAATCTCATCACCATTCGAAAACCTCTAGACTGAGTCTAGACATATCAGATGTCTCGCCGAAAGTATGTCTATCTCATTCACACCATTATTAGGTAAAATACAATATGAGTGAAGAGCGTCGATCTGGCTCTTTCTCTCTCTTTCATCCCTTTTCTCTCTCCGTACTTGCTATTTTATTAGAGAGAGAGAGAGAGAGAGAGGGAGCGATAAGATGAGAGAGAGAAACAGCTAGGTCGATGCTTTTTAGTCGTTAAGAGTAGTGATGAGATGAGTCATCCACAGAAGGTATGATTAATGTCACTGCCTTTTCTTGCGTTTATTCAACTGTGGACAGTCGTAGAGAGCACTTTACGAGCTCCTTGGAATTTTATCTTCGTTACATAAATATTCTTTGCATTTTCCTTTCAATACACTTAATAAACAGGTATATTCTAAAAGTTCCACTTTCTTCAAGTGTTGAGTTTAGAAATTCATTTTTAAACTTTCGTTAAGTGCAAGTGACCGCTGAAAATTATGGCCAATTCAGGAAGCAACGTCATGAGACAGGTAATTATTTGAATTGTTTTCTATCGCGTAGGGTTCTTACTATACAAGCATACAACTCCTTGGAAGTGATGTGGCTACTACCCCGTTGGTGCAGCACATTGTCAAGAGCTCCTTGAATATTAAATTTTATTTCCGGTGAAAGAAATTTCCTAAGCCGGCTGTTCCTTGTTAATATTGTTAACTTCTGTACGAAATAACGACAAATATACGATTTATTCAGCAACATATAAATCATAGATGTCATGAACCACTTTCGGCGGGTGATTTGTATTCTTGTTTTTTATGACTATATATTTTAATTTATTATATAATCACTTCTACACGTAACTAACTCGTGGCTAGAAGAAATGTATTATCTCTTCAAAGAGAAGCAAAGCAACAATTTCCACATATTGTATAGTGCGCTATAAAATGATTAGTAGTAGATACGTTACAAACACCGTTGGTTGATGTGACTAGCGTATATAAGAAGGTGCACCATGTTCAGCTAAGCCTTAATTATACTACGTTTGGAATCACTTATACAATAAGTACCTATATCCTAACTCGGTCTTGGATTTACTCCTGTAAGTATAATTAAGTAGATTGAATATCATTGAAAATGATAGATAATAAATTACAGAAAGAGACCTACACGCCTTTTTAGAACAGGTTCATAATTTTACTTTCACTTTTTAGTATTTTATAGAGTTTCGGTTGTCGTAAAGAGGAACCTTATTGTTCTCACGGGACCACGGCTCTTTTGTGTGTAATATTTACCTATAACCGAGTAATTACTTGGGTACCTATTCATTTGTATTATTTATACCTACGTACAGAGAAGTTGAACAAAGTATTTAACCTATGCGTGACGGTATTGTTTAAAGCTCATTAAGTAGGCTAAAAATATGTTTTCTAATATTGTACTTATAAAAAAAAGACGTAAAAGGGATGATGTTGCAGTTGTCAGTTTAGTCCGTGTTTGTTGCGGAGTTCTATGTCCAACTCTCAAAATGCTAAGAAAACATCCGTCATTATCACGTTCATCATCATCTCAAACATTACCTTATATCCAACGATAAATTTGTTAGATATTCGGTAGTTTTGTGAGTCGGACGTAATACTGAATTGAAATAAAATTATGACGTTTTCGTTTCTCATAGTTTTAATTTTTCGTTATTTAGTCTACCAGCTTTTTTTTAACTTTACAGAACTTTTTGTCCGTAAGCATCTTACTTAGTTAGAATGTAAATAATTATCTTTTAAATAATAAGTGCAATTTTTGTTTAGGCTGAAGAAGCTCTGAGTTCGATATATGGGAAAGATTGGACTGTGGAAAGCGACACCTCAAACTCATATTCAATAAAGATTCGTGAGAAAAGGAAGGATGTTCTGTTGAATGTAATTATGCCTCCGGAGTATCCCGATCAATCTCCTCCAAAATACGAGCTCTCGGCGCCGTGGATGGACCGGAAGTTAAAAGAAACTGTAAATAATGCACTGAACGAAACCTACTTGTAAGTAAACCTTTCTAACCATTTCAAGTCATTTTAGGAAATTAAAAACGCCCAAATCAAATATCATCTACCAAAATAAATAGAGAAAAAATTACTTTTTGAATGTGCTTGGGAAAACCCCAATACATAGGCGTGATATAACGGAGCATTATGAGCTCGATCAGCGAAATGATGACACACGTCAATAATCGTCAACTTCTACCATTTAGTACAGTACATCTTGACCAGTACCCTAGAAATGGAATTTACAGTAACTAGGGAAGCTGGGCCTGCGGCGCATTGGCAGAGCTGCTTTTGCACAATAAGTAAATAACAGCAAGCTGCGTAAGCAGAGCTGCTAACCCTAACCCTAATGGTATGTACAGGAATATGATGAGTCTGTTGCCCCTAGACGGCGATAGTGATCGTGTTGTGTTTTTCAGTGCTCGCCATACGCGCTCCAATTGACTTTGTATTGGAACGGTTTTTGGGGCGATAACATCACTTATCGATATCCTTTATTGAGCTAATCGAAATTTAATCTATTTTAGGGGAATCTACAATACTTAAGGTACATTCACGTCGAACAATCAGCTCTCTAGCTTCAAACCTGAAGGAGTACTATGTGTAACAGTCGAAAACCGCAAAACTGCAAAAAAGACAATTTTCTCGGTTATAAAGCTTCGCTGGCTAACGTAGCTCTGCAAATATTAACGGATAGGTCATGAATTCTCATATCCTCTGTTAGGACGTTTGTAATGGGAAACACCTGTTAATGCTATGTATATATATCAGTTATATGTATTTATATATTAGTTTTCCAGAGGCGCATGGATATAAAAGAAAAGTTTTGCATATTATTAGTTAATAATAGGCCACTGATTGTAAGTTAACTAAACACTGTCGTTATTTTTCAGAGAGAACATTGGAGAAGCTGTTATATATCAATGGGTAGAAAAAATAAGGGAAATAGTGCGAGCAACAAAGTGTGCAAAACGACAAAAAAAATCATGTAATCCTGCGCAGAAACTAGTTGCAGGAAATTCAGACTTATCACAGGTACGTTTAAAAAAATATACGAGTAAAAACAATTCGAATTACCAATATCAATCAACCCAAGTCAAAATTTCAAAAATTCTTCAGTGGCTTATTTTCGCAATGTCTAGTTATCAGTATCACTGGCGCATATGGTTAAATTTAAATACTGCGGATTCATTTGCACGAATCAGTGTAGTTAGTTAATAATTGACTAATATCGCTTTTCTTTTCATTAGGAATCCAGCTGCCCCGAGATTGTTCACAGTGAAGTAATAACAGACAGAAAGAGCTCTTTTCAAGGCCACGCTGCGGAAGTTCATAGTATGGGAGATATCAAGTAAGTATAATAAATGATACCTTTGCATAAGATTACTATGTCTTCAAAAAGTAATCTTTCTGATTAGAATCTTTTAGAGTTTACCCGTTTCTGATTATATTCCAGTTCTTTTGAAAGAGTAATAGAGAGAATAGTTTTTATTAGTAATAAGTAGTAAATTATGGCTGTCTATCTATCTATAACTTCACGCCAAATCCCTTGCGGGATAGATAGAGAGCCAACCGAGCGCCATATGACTCGATCCTTACAAACCTCGCTTCTTTAGCATTCATTGTTCTTCTTATGCATGCTCGCCCGTTTCTAAGGCTACTGACCTCACCTTCTGATAAAACACAATCAATTTGCTCTTGGCCTTCTCGCCTCCTACATCCTTCCACTTTCGCGTTGAATATCTGTTTCGTAAATCTTTCTTTCTATATTCTTTCTATATGTTCAAACCAAAGTATGCCTGCCTCTTCTTATTTTAACATTTTTAAATTATGGCTGTAAAATTTTAAATTATGACTGTAAAATTAGAAAAGGAGAGCTGTATATTTTTTATGTATTATGCAAACTGTTCTATTTTCGCCCGTGGTAAGGCAGTAACTACTGATTTAATATTTCCATATTATTGATGTTTTAGAGCAGTCTTGGCAAAACTGAAAGAAAATAAGAAAATCCAGAACGCGAAACACAACATATACGCATTCAGATTTGAGAACAAGACGAGCAAAGGTGTGACGATACAACAAGACTACGACGATGACGGCGAGGCGCACGCCGGCGGGCGCGTGCTGCATCTGTTGCAGATACTGCACCAGAAGAACACGTTGGTTGTGGTCTCTAGGTGGTAAGAATCTCTTCTTGTTTTGTAATCTTAAAAGCAGTTCACTTTATGACAATCAGACCGTATCTACTAACTTTAATAAGTACCTAGAGAAAAAATTAGGAGGAATTCAAACTGTTGTTTAGATGTATCTTCTGTAAGATGAAGACTTCGACGAGCTCGGTGGCGCAATAGTTCATAACGCTGCTTTGACAACGCTCGTGGGTTCGATTCCCACACAGGGCAAACATTTACGTGCCTGAACATATCTGTTTGTCTAATTGTTTTTAAGAAAGGGAAGGTGCACCAAAGCAGTTCATGTGGGGAAGTAGGTACCTCACAGAAAACTGCAGCCAAATAACAACCCGGGTCACCAGTAAGCTCCAAAGGAGTTGCTGTGTATCGCGCGAGTGCTGCTTAATGTACGAGCGTTCATAGGCTACGGCAACCGCTTTACAGCCGGTACGCCGTATGCTTGTATGCCTCCTGACGTAGTATAAAAAAAAAGACGGACATACTCTTATGCGTCAGACCTGTGTATAGAGGTGGCTTATTAACAAATAGATATTTATCTTCAGGTTTGGAGGAATTCAACTGGGACGTCACATAAACAACGCGAGCAGACAGGCAATGCAGCACGCCGGCTTGTTGAACTAACGGTGAAGGGAAAAGGCGTACGAATTTGTAAGGAAATGAGTTTAATTTCGTCGTCCAGGATCGGAGAACAGGTCATTCACTGTAACTTGTGCCTCTAACAGTTTCTCGTTAGTATCACTGCCGGCAGGAACATAATATAACACACGACTTCATGTAGGCCAATTCTATTAAAACACCGCAACTGCACTGCTATATGACGTGTGATTTCGTTATTTTGTTAAGCAGCGAATTTGCAGTGCAGTAAATGACTCGCTATTCTTTTAAAAACCTTGACTGCAGCTGCACGTTTCCTGCAAAATATTCGTTTCTGATAAATTGTTTTGACATTTGCATGGCGGTGACAGAAGTTGTACAGAAATTTAGTAGCAGTTTTGAAAAAGTCTTAAGCAAATTTTGCATAGTAAAATTAATATTCTGAAGAGATAATTTTTGGAAGACGGACATTTGCAGTGCCGTTGTAGTGTAGAATATTAATAGAATACGTGTAGGTATTAAATAAACAAAATAAATAAATATTACCTGCCATATTACACAGCCCCAAATTGAGCGAAGCTTGTGTTATGGGTACTCTCAGAACTGATAAACATACGTAAATACAAGTATATCGAATTTCAACAAGCCGACACATTTATTTGCTTGTTTGTTTGTTATAACTTAATTGTACATAAAATAACAGTGATGTATATGCAAGAGAAACTATTTTTAATAATAATAAACTAGCTATTAATAATACATGACATTGATAAACCATTAATTAGACGTTTGGTAGTATGGCTGTTAATGTATAGGTAAATTAAGCGAAATATTGTATTAGGATTTGTTTTATAAGGTAGTGCGTAAATTAGATTTGTAAACAATTCGACTTTGTCAATGACACAAAAGTAAACATTTTTATGTCATTATGTCCTATGAATAAGACATTTTAGTGTTAATTTGAGCATATCTATTACATTACAGTAATAATAGCACAAACTCTGTATAGATTATAACGTACATTATTATTTATAAATAAAATACATACATTCGACTTTAAATTAAGTAGCTTACGTAAATAAATTTAAATATTTTTAATAGTATTGTTGTATTCTAGTAATTTAGTATTATAAAGATATGCACAAATTAGTTTAATTCTCCTAATCTATTATTATATTTAATTTTAAGGCTTATTACATTAAATATAAAAAAATAAACAAATGTTCAGAAAAGATTATTAATAGTGATTGTACATATAAATACTTAGTATCTGTAGTAGTAGCTAGTTGTTTATTTAAACAATGCAATAAACCTAATACGCCAAGTTCGTGCATATTTATTTACAGTCCCATTCCAACGGAAGCCCCTGTTTAATTTTTGATGTTTAACATCCATTGACGAGGCTTGGCAGTAAAATCGAACCGTATGCCGTGACAGCAAATGGCATGACGCTCTCTCATGCCCCACTGCGCCAATGATGTTACTTATTATAATATCATTGCTCTACGCAACCACTCTCGACTGCCTTTCGTGTATGCGTGCGCATACTCTACTACATTCTCTGCATGATCTGTTTGCTTTATCTACTCGATGGTTTTTAATTTATACTTATTAAAAATTTGAATATTCACTACGTTGTTTCACATGTGCCGGGCGTCCCGTGACGGCCACCATTTTTTTAATAAAGATACCTAAATAGAGCACATGAAGAGGTATTCTGTAATTATTTACTGCATATACTGTTAAGATAAGAAAAGACATCATCCGAACCAACGGACATGTAGAAAGAAAGCGGGACGAAAGAATGACGAAACAGATATACAATCCAAAAGTGGAAGGATGTAGGAGCCGAGGAAGACCGAGACTAACCTACCATAATTATTTAAGTTCAAGCATAATTATTTAAAGTCCCATTCCAACGGTAAAATTTTAAATAAATGTTAAATTTAAATTCTGTTAAATTTTTGATGTGAACAGCAAATGGCATGACGCTCTCTCATGCTATCATGCCCCACTGCGCCAATGATGTTACTTATTATAATATCATTGCTCTACGCAACCACTCTCGACTCCCTTGCGTTTGTGCGTGCGCATACAAGGTGCTCGAGACGGACGACTTTGACGAGCTCGGTGGCTCAGTCGCGAATGATGCGACTTTGACACCAACGTTCGTGGGTTCGATTCCCACACAAGGCAAACATTTTGTGTGCATGAACATGTCTGTTTGTCTTGGTCTGGATGCTTTAAGAGAGGTAGGGCGCATCAAAGCAGACTGTCTGGGGAAGTACCTCCACCTCACACAACCGCAGCCAAAAAACAACTTCCTAGAGGGTTGTTGTGTTCCTGCGTGTGAGTGAGGTCACGAGTATGCTCCCAGAGAGTTGCTGCGTAAGCAGCAGAGGAGGCATCGCGCAAGTGATACTTAATATATTACAAGCGTTAATAGGCTACGGTACCCGCTTTACATTAGGTGGGTCGTATGCTTGTATGCATCCCGACGTAGTATAAAAAAAAGGTACTCCGTTGCTTCTCTGCATGTTTACTATGTACCCGATGGTTTTTGATTTTTATTTATTAAAAATTTGAATATTCACTAAGAGGTTCCACGGCCACCATCTTTTTTAATGAAGATACCTAAATAGTCACACATGAGTAGATATTCTGTAATTATTTATTGCATAACTTATGATAATTAAGTTCGTATGCTATATATCTTCACCCCAAGTCCTTTATACAGAGATATATACAGAGAAGACCGAGCGCTACATAAAAAGGTCCTCACACGCCTCTCAATTCTTTAACAATCATATCTCGTTGTGACGTGTGTGCATGAAAAATCAGGGCTTCTTAAGGACCAATTTGGTCGTGGAAGGGCAGTCTTGGCCTTCCTCGGCTCCATCGCCCTTCCACTTTCGAGTACCTTACAGTTTGATACATAAATCAGACACTCAATCCCGACAGTGCAAAGCATCTACAGACCAGACCACATTATGATATAAATATATAAAAATGTTTATATACATATCTATATGTATATATATATATATAAATAATGTTATATAATTTTGTCATATATGAATGAAGAACCGGTACTTCATGTGCCATGATAATTATTCACCGCAATTCATGTGATTTAATTAATGTATAGTGTTGTTATTGTAGGTAACTTAAATCAATGTCATTTCGTTAGCTGTAAGTTTTCCATTAAAAATAAAATGAATGTTTATATGTATATCGGCTGTAGTTATTTCTTATTATGTCACAAATTGAGTAATTGACTATGTTAGTAATTGAGAAACTTCGGGCTAAATCAATATGACGATTATCGCCAGTCTACAGGGACAGTTTCAAACTTCAACAAACCGAATTATTTCAGAAGTCTACTTATGAAATTTGTTTGTTGGTTATATCTTTATTGTACACAAAATAATAGTTTGACAAGTCATATTTATAATCCGTTACTTATACGTTAGGTCGTAGATTATATTTTAAGTGTTAATTAATTGTGGATAATATTGTATTAGGAGTTGTTTTAAATCATTACCGTGTTGTTATATCTCAGTATCTATCCAATCCAATCCAATAGGTATCTATCTATATTTTAATGTACGGTAAAATTTTCTATAACATTGCATTAGAACTCGATTTATATTAGTGTATTGTTTATAATTAAATTATTTAAATAATTTCAACTTTGTGTTCCTGTATGTATGTATATCGCCACGACAGGTCCCTTTCCGGGTAGACAGAGAGAACCGAGCGCCGTAAGACGCGGTCATGTGTTTCCTGGCGAATTCTAGTGTCTTGTAGTTTAAATGTAACATGGAGAAGAATATAATTAATTACCTAATAATAAGTTTGACTACTGTAAAATAGAATTAACGTGACATATCTAAAACACAAAATTTGCATGCTATTAAAAATGGTTAAATAGGTTTAAGCTACTCCATCTTGTAATTTAACACCGATATTGTATATTACTCTATTTAAAGCAAATAAATTATTATTATTAAGGCGCTGTGTAATTTGTCCGACTAAATTTATTCGGCGATACATATTATAATACATATTAGTAAGTATTATGATACATATTAGTAAGTGAAAAATTTCCAGATAAATTAATAACAACTTTCATGTTAACTAATAACAACCGTGGATGTCAGCTATCACGGTGTCAAGTTACATCAAAATCCATATAGCAGTTTAACAATAAACGCAGTCGAGATGCAAGAATTGCTCAATTTTTAAGTGTTAATGCTTGTTGATCTCGTTTGCATCAATGATTTAAGAAAGAGAGTTTGTCTGAAAGATAATTGTTCAGTATATAGAAAGATAGTGAAACTACTGTCGGTCAAAACAAATACACAATGTGAAAATGGAATGATGCAGGAGCCGAGGAAGGCCAAGACACCTACCACGGCCAAATTGGTCCCTAGGAAGCCATAGGAACTGGCGAGTGTGCATGAATAGAGCTCTGATTTTTCATGCGCACATGGCACAGAAAGATTATGATTATTTGAGAAGCGAGTGAGGCGGGTAAGGATAGATTTATGTGAACTTAGTTCTCTTTTCATCCCTCAAGAGACTCGGGGTGAAGATCTATAGCATATATTAATTATTATAATTTATGCAGTAAATAATTACAGTGTACCTACTCATGTGTCTGTACTCTATTTGGTATCAACATTAAAAAAATAAACTGGGTCTGTCGCTTGAATGGAAATAAATACGAACGAACTTGGCGTAATTGGTTTATTGTATTATACAACTACATACTTAAATGATCACAGATACTAAGTATTTGTATGTATAAACACTGTTAATAATCTTTTCTACACATTTGTTTTTTTATATTTAATGTAATAGACCTAAAATTAAATATAATAATAGATTAGGAAAGATATGCACAAATTAGTTAGTTATTTGTGCATATCTTCATAATACTATTATTATATTACTACAATAACAATACTGTTTAAAATATTTGAATTTATTTACAAACTAATTTATTATAAACAGTACATTAATTCATAAATGGTGAATATTGTAAATTACTAAATTGTAGGTATATTTAAATATAAGCTAGGTACTATATTTAAATTCACATGTAAAATACATTCTAATCTAAACAGACAGAGTTTGTACTAATGTTACTGTAATATAATATATTTTATTATATTACTGTTACTTATAATTACTGTAAGATAATTAAACTACAATATTTTATTTCTAGGATACAATGCCAAGATCAATTCGAATTATTTACAAAACTAATTTATTTAGCGCACTAATTAATAAAACGAATCATTCTACAATATCCCATATTCGTCTAATTAATGTTTTATCAATGTAATGTGTAATTCATTATAATTACTGCCATAGTGTAATAATTACTAAGTACCTACTACTTAGTACGAGTAATTATTACATTTTGGCACTGTATGACAATAATCGTAATAGATTTTTACGGATATTGACTTACTAATATGTAATACTAAAAAAAGTTCAAAATATAGTAGTAGAAAACAGCCCATCTTAATTTATAGGTAAGTACATGTAATAATCGTATTACACAATACGTTAAAAGTATAATAATTATATTGATACATCAAAGATTTTGTAAAACTATAACTGGGGCATTTACATAAGTACCTACCTATTACAGGGCAAAAATGTGAATGACTGGACTGGAATATGTAAGTTAGATTATACCTACTGGAATAGCAAATCTACTAAAATCCTGCAGCTGCACGTTTACACTTATCTTTTGAGTCATGCAGGGGCAGTGCAGTGCCAATACTTGGATTCTATTAATATTCTACACTACAACGACACTGCAACTGTACGTAGGTATTCTGCTAATGAACTTACTACTTAGCATCCGTCACGTTACCACATTTCAGTCTAGAAAATTTGATTTTTACTAAATCTCGACTACTAAAATTGTAAAATCCATTGCCTTTTGTTATCGGCGTGAAGATATTTCAAATTGAAAACAGGAAATATTTTTTTGTAATATAAATCACCTCTTCAGAATATGCATTTCACTTTGCAAACGTTACTTAAGACTAATGTCCGCAAAACTGCAAATAAATTTCTGTACAACTGCTGTCACCGCTATACGAATGTCAAAACAATTTATCAGAATTCGATTACATTGCAGGAAACGTGTTTTTTAACAGAATAGCGAGTCATTTACTGCACCGCTGCTGCAACGTTGCAACTGTGAAATCGCTTAACAGAATAACGACATGTCAAAATGTACTTATTTTGACGCACGCCACGCAGCAGTGCAGTTACGATTTTTTAGTAGAATTGGCCTACTCACCACATCATTACTTACAATTTTAAAAGAATTTCACAATAACTTGTCGCTTGACTTTGATGATGGTACATCATGTCATATGATACATTATATTCCTACCGGCAGTGATACAAAATTTATAGTCTTTAAGGGACAAGTTACAGTGAATGATCTGTTCTCCGGGCATGGATAACGAAATTAAAACTGATTCTCTTACAAATTCGTACGCATTATCCCTTCACCGTTAGTTCAACAAGCCGGCGTGCTGTATTGCCTGTCTGCCCGCGTTGTTTATGTGACGGAACCTGTCGGGCCCCAGTTGAATTCCTCCAAACCTGAAGATAAATATCTATTGATTAATAACCCAGACCAACCTCTACTCAATACACAGGTTTGTACTACGTCGGGAAGCATACGACACATATGATGTAAAGCTGTTGCCGTAACCTATGAACGCTTGTATTGTTTTAGTGTCCCTCGCTCGATATCACCTCTGCTGCTAACACAGTAACTCCTTAGGAGCTAACTGGTGATCTCTCTCGGTGTCAAATTATTTTATTCCTAAACTTATCCAGTGCGATGATTATCTGACTACTCGTATTTATACTAGTTAACGACTAATCGATGTATAATTATTCAGGATCTTATCTACGGCATCCAGAGATGAAGAAACGCAATGATATATTTTTTTATCATTTCTTTATCTACCTAAATATGTAACAGTGAACTTCATACTTAAGTCATTCCCGAAATATTAGTTAACATTCATGATACAACATCACGTAAACATACGCGTCAATCATAGAACCTTATCTTTCATACAATTTGTAGATAGAGTCGAATTGACATAAAGTAAAATGATTTTAAAATTGCAAACGAAAACGAGATTCTTACCACCTAGTGACCACGACCAACGTGTTCTTCTGGTGCAGTATCTGCAACAGATGCAGCACGCGCCCGCCGGCGTGCGCCTCGCCGTCGTCGTCGTAGTCTTGTTGTATCGTCACACCTTTGCTCGTCTTGTTCTCAAATCTGAATGCGTATATGTTGTGTTTCGCG
Source organism: Pyralis farinalis (assembly GCA_947507595.1). Taxonomy (NCBI): domain Eukaryota; kingdom Metazoa; phylum Arthropoda; class Insecta; order Lepidoptera; family Pyralidae; genus Pyralis; species Pyralis farinalis. Next base: position 31,346,125 of record OX382260.1, on the reverse strand, counting down.
TTCTGGATTTTCTTATTTTCTTTCAGTTTTGCCAAGACTGCTCTAAAACATCAATAATATGGAAATATTAAATCAGTAGTTACTGCCTTACCACGGGCGAAAATAGAACAGTTTGCTTAATTTTACAGTCATAATTTAAAATTTTACAACCATAATTTAAAAATGTTAAAATAAGAAGAGTCATGCTACTTTGGTTTCAACATGTAGAAAGAACACAAGGAAGAAAGAATATGGAAACAGATATACAACGCGAAAGTAGAAGGAAAGGTGATGTCAGTAGCCTTAGAAACCGGCGAGCTAGCATAAAAAGAGCAATGAATGCTAAAGAAGCAAGTGAGGTTTGTAAGGATCGAGTTATGTAGCGCTCGGTTCTCGGTTCTCTCTATTTACCCTTTTGGGTAGATAGAGAGAACCGAGGGATTGGCGTGAAGTTATAGATAGATAGACAGCCATGATTTACTACTTATTACTAACAAAAACTATAACTCTTTCAAAAGAACTGGAATATAATCAGAAACAAGTAAACTCTGAAATATTCTAATCAGAAAGATTACATTTTGAAAAGACATAGTAATCTTGTGCAAAGGTATCATTTATTATACTTACTTGATATCTCCCATACTGTGGACTTCTGCAGCGTGGCCTTGAAAAGAGCTCTTTCTGTCAGTTATTACTTCACTGTGAACAATCTCGGGGCAGTTGGATTCCTAATGAAAATAAAAGCGATATTAGCCAATGATTAACTAATTAAATTGATTCGAGCAAATGAATCCGTAGTATTTAAATGTAACCAACTTCGTCGTCGATCGACACTACGAAAATTAGCCACTGAACGATTTTTTGGGTTGGTTGATATTGGTAATTTGAATTGTTTTCATATTCTTGTAAACGTACCTGTGATAAGTCTGGGTTTCCTGCAACTTGTTTCTGCGTAGGATGATGTGACTTTTTTTGTCGTTTTGCACACTTTGTTGCTCGCACTATTTCCCTTATTTTTTCTACCCATTGATATATAACAGCTTCTCCAATGTTCTCTCTGAAAAATAATGGCAGTGTTTAGTTAATTTTCCAGCAGTGGCAATAAACGAAAATAATTAATTTGTATCCATCCACCTTTGGAAAACTAATACACTTATTTTATAATATTGGATTATGGTTTTCCCCATTATGAACGTCATAACAGACGACACGCGGGAATTCATGATCTATCGTTAATATATATTCTATTCTATTACTTCACGATAAATCCCTTACGGAGTAGGCAGAGAGTACCGAGCGCGACTCGATCCTTGCATACCTCACTCGCTTCTTTAACATTCATTGCTCTAATAGTTAATATATATGTATATATTTACTATAATTTATATTTCAAGGTTTCTGGTCAAAAAGGAATTATACGGAATGGTGGATGTCGACGATTATTGACTTCTGTCACCATTTCGATGTTCGGGTTGATATACTCCGTTATATCACACCTACACAATGTGTTTTTTTCCCCAAGTGCATCCAAAAAAATAAAATATTCTCTATTGATTTTGTTCGATGATATTTGATGATGACGTTTCTAATTTTCCGAACAGACTTAAAATGGTTAGATAGGTTTACTTACAAGTAGATTTCGTTCAGTGCATTATTTACAGTCTCTTTTAACTTCCGGTCCATCCACGGCGCCGAGAGTTCATATTTTGGAGGAGATTGGTCGGGATACTCCGGAGGCATAATTACATTCAACAGAACATCCTTCCTTTTCTCACGAATCTTTATTGAATACGAGTTTGAAGTGTCGCTTTCCACAGTCCAATCTTTCCCGTATATCGAACACAGAGCTTCTGCTTCTTCAGCCTAAACAAAAATTGTATTTACATTCCAATTACATGCAAACCGACAAAAAGTTCTGTAAAGTTGAAAAAGCAGGTAGAATACATAAGGAAAAATGACAACTACGAGAAACGAAAACATCATAATAACATTTTACTTCAATTGAATATGGTGTACAGAACTTACAGAGTTTCTAATTATCTGACAAATTTATAGTTGGATATAAAAAAACGTTTCATGATGATGAACGTGATTTTGAAACTTTAAGATAGAATTCCATAACAAAAAACTGCAACGTCATCCCTTTTACGCCTTTTTTTTAGGTACAATATTATAAAACATATTTTTACCCTACTTTATCATCTTCAAGCAATACAGTCAAGCATAGATTAAATATTTTGTTCATCTTCTTTATCAGTATAAATGAATAGGTACCCATTAATTACTCGGTTTTAGGTTAACATTATTCACAATAGAGTAGGGGCCCCGTGACAACAAAAAAGTTCCTGTTTTGGGGAACGGAACCCTATAGAATACTAAAAAGTGATAGTACAATTATGAACCTATTCTAAAAAAGCGTGTAATCTGTAATGCTCTTCCTGTAATTTAAAGTCCATAGTTACAGACCGATTTTTATTTTCTACTAGCTGTGCCCGCGACTTCGTCCGCGCGGAATTTAACAAATAAGTTATTGTTCAGTTATAATTTTATTTATTTAATTTGATTATAAGTACCTAAATAAGCAGAGTAAAAAAGCGAACAGCAAAATAATAATAGGTATGTAGTATGTACTTCGTCCGTGCGGTATAGTTATTTTCTTATTATGTATTTATATCAATGAAAATAAATAAAATTTCTAAAATAAAAGTAGCGTAAGTTACTTCTTATTACATCAGCTATGTGACAGTGAAAGTCCCAGGACTGACAGACAAAAATAGTAAAAATATTCATTTTGGTATATGTACCGTGTATACATCCATAAGCATTTAGTAAAAAGCGGTTATTTTAATATTACAAACAGACACTCCAACTTTATTTATCTATATAGATGATTTTCAATGAAAATCCAGAAATGGGCTAAACTATCTGTTGTAATTCAAAGTACTTACCTGTCTCATGACGTTGCTTCCTGAATTGGCCATAATTTTCAGCGATCACTTCAACTTAACAAAGTTTAAAAAAGAAACTCTAAAATAACACTTGAGAAAACTTTTAAAATATTTAAAATATAATATTTTATAATAATTTTTTTTGTAACAAAGTGAAAATTAGAAAGCAAGGAATAGAGTGCTCTCTACGACTGTCCACAGTTGAATAAATGCAAGAAAACGCAGCGACATTCATCATACCTTTTATGGATGACTCATCTCATCACCACCCCTAACGAAGGGCGTTCGATCAGTGCTATTTCTTCCCTCTCTGTCTCTCCCATCTAATCGCGTTATCTCTCTAATCGCTATTTTAGTATTCTAAATAAGTAAATACCTACTTAATTATGTTAATAGCTGTTAAACTAGTACCGGCTGCTATTCACGGCGTCACCCGCGTGGTGATTAGTTTTTTAAAGATTTACGAGTACACAGCTATCCTACGAATATTACAAATTTGAAAGTATTGATTTTTGGATGTTTAGTTGTTTGGATATTTGTTCCGTTTTTAAGCCTTAACAGCTGAACGGATTTGGATGAAGATGGTAGATAGACAGATGAGGTACTGGATTAACATGATGTGTTCTTCTGGGATAGTTGCGCTTTCACGTATCAACAGCTTTTCACTACTATGCCACAGACTATTTGATTCGTGGTGCTCTATACCAATAGTCTCCGTGTATGAAGCAAGGAATAGGCACCAAAATGTGTTCTCGTACGCTTTTGGAGGTTACACAGAGCAAATAAAAATGAATCTCCCCTATGTAGACGCAGATCACCGGATGATGGAGTCCACATGACAAACATCAAAATTCGTGATACTCAAGAATACGTATTGTCGTAAATAATATAATAAATGGGTGGTAAGAAAGTAAGTAAGAATACGTATTGTCGTAAATTTATAATCTAATAAATGGGTGGTACCTTATTCTCCACTGCTAACAAAAAAAATTAACGCATGATTACGTGAACAAAATCACGACGAGCTCGGTGGCTCAATCGTGATCGTGAATGACGCGACTTTGACACCAACGCTAGTGGGTTCGATTCCCACACAAGGCAAACATTTGTGTGCATGAACATGTCTGTTTGCCTTGGTCTGGATGTTTTAAGACAGGTAGGGCGCATCAAAGGAACCCGTCTGGGGAAGTACCTCCACCTCATAGAAAACCGCAGCCAAATAACAACTCCCTAGAGGGTTGTTGTGTTCCTGCGTGTGAGTGAGGTCACCAGTAAGCTGCCAAGGAGTTGCATAAGCAGCAGAGGAGGCATCGCGCAAGTGATACTTAATATATCGCAAGCGTTAATTGGCTACGGTATCCGCTTTACATCAGGTGGGCCGTATGCTTGTATGACTACCGACGTAGTATAAAAAAAAGGTTTATAGCTTATAGAGAGCGAGGCGAGGTTTTATACATTAGTAGATACTGTGATGACCAATGACGATACATCCTATCCTGTGGAGTTTTTAAACTCTTTAGATAGAGTTATCAGGTGTACCGTCCCATATACTGGAGCTCAAGGTTAGCTCAGTATTGCTGATGCGTAATATCTTTCCTCCCAAATCATGCAATGGCACGAGACTACGTGATGTAGAGCTGGAAAGAAATGTGATTACAACCAGTAGGTATACTGACCGGTACACCCAAAGTGGAGGAAGATTTGATTTCTCGAATGCCTATAATCCCCAACAATTTGCCATTTGTAATTTAAACTGCTTCGATTTCCGTTAAAAATAGCTTACTGTATGACGATAAATAAATCCCAAGGACAAATCTTAAAAGTGACAGGGATGCATTTGGGCACCTAATGCTTCTAGCATGTTCACCTTTATGTGCATCTTTACATGCATGCTCGCTGAAAGTAATCGATCGTATAATATCGTCTACAGACATGCAATAAAATTCTCTAAGCAAACCTTTGTAGCTGCGCTTGTCGCTGTGAACATGGATGTCACAGCGTTGACATCGTCGGCTGCGTTCGCGGCTTTTTGTTTAGTATTCTACAGGCTCATAATATATCACGGGTGGTGTCTAGGCTGCGTGATCATCACGCCTGTCGTGACTGTGCTAGAGAGGTGACGTATTGATAATAACACAATCGACAAACGTTTTGATTGGTAAAATTTCGCCTTTCTTTTGCATATAAAATGATAACATTTACACATTTTCTGCTAAAAGATATTTCCTAATTCTTGAAAATAATAGAAAATGTTATTTAGGCCGAAATAAAAAATTGAAAGAGGCTGCTATCTATGCGGCCGACGAGCTAATAATTTCATCACTATCTGTTACTCTAAAATTCATAAATCGAAACCTCATTCAAAATTAAAACATATCTTTTAAAATTATTTTAAATCAATAATATTTGTCTGTAACAATTTAAGGAGCAGATAATCATTAAGTGGCGGTGGACATGACCCACATGAACCATTCTTTGATCTTAAGATGATATCATGGCGGCCAGTGGCGGCGTGCCCACTGGATCCCTGAAACTCGTACCCTGTGCCCACTCGACCCCTGTAATATTTTTGGTACCTACTCGTCCCCTCCCGCAGAGTACAATCAGTCTACGATCGTCTCACGTGCTGAAGGTAAAAATAAAATTCATAAAATTGTATAAATATCACGTTTATTAAAAGTGGATATAAGTGTTATCAGTCTTGAAATAATGTTTATAAATCACACTTTAATTAAAATCATTAATAATAACACATAATTAACATTTTGGTTTTTGCCTTAAGAAAGTACAACATCTCTCTAACTAAAATTTTCAGATTAACTATCATCATTAAAAAATACAAATAATCAACGTTTTGGTTTTTGCCTTAAGAAACTACAACATCTTACTAACTAAAATCACATATTAATTATTATTTTGATTTGCAATTTACGTCAGGCGTTTACAAAAGAAAGAGATAACAACATTTTTAATTAGATAAGAAATTTCCTCAATTAGGAAACAAGCTCGCTGCACCGTTGCCGCTCTTACCAAAAAGTAGTTATTAACCAACAACAAAATGTAAAAGTGCCACTTTGAATTGAACAGGTAATTAAGTAAGTAATACATCAAATAAATTTTGATTGTTGATATTTAAAGTGATTAACTAATTGTCGTTTAGGTTGTTACATAAAAACTTAATAAGAAATTATTGCTTTCAGTGACTCATAATCATAATATTATGAAATGAAATGAAATCCTTTATTGTCACTCACAATGTCGTAACATTAAACAGTTTAGTTTTTTCGAGTGTAAGTCCTTGGGAATTATTTATCGTCATACGGGAAGCTATTTTTAACGGAAATCGTAGCCGTTTAAATTAGAATGGCAAATTGTATTCGAGAAATCAAAACTTCCTCCTCTTTGGGTGTACCGGTCAGTATACTGGTTAACACACTCGTGATATATTTTTTTTACATATTGAATTTACTTTTCATTCATTTAACAGATCGGTGAGGATAGTTTCTTATTTTAGACTAGTAGAAATTACAAGAATAGTAGAGAAAAAAGAAGTTGTTCATAATCTCTACCGATCGAACGTAATTTCTTAAATTTTTTTTAGACGAGCTCGGTGGCGCAGTGGTCAAACACGTTGTACGCTACTTTGACACCAATGCTCGTGGGTTCGGTTCCCACACAATACAAACATTTGTGTGCATGAACATGTCTGTTTGTCTTGGTCTGGGTATTTTCTTTTTATAATATGTATGTATTTACAAAAAAAAAATGTATTTACGTATGTTTATCAGTTGTCTAGTACCCATAACACAAGCTTCGCTTACTTTGGGGCTAGATGGCGATGTGTAATTTGTCCGACAATATAAAAAAAAAAATTCAACTATTACAATTTTATTAAGTATGAATTTACGCAGAGCAAATTCATACATAATAAAACCGAAAAGAATTTAAAGACAAGGCACAGTTGAATCGGTGGGATTATAATAATTGATGGAATTTTTTCTTAATATTGATGAATTGTCAAGTATTTAAGGAACACAATCTCTTGTAGATATAAAAAAAACAGTCTGATATGAGTCGCTCCATGTTCTATTAGCATTCCGTAAAGCTTCGGCTGGTAACTTTCGTTACATAAGCCACCGTACGGTATGGTTACCGTTACTATTTTTACGTCACATAACAAGCTTTTCAATAATAATGTTTTTTATTTTAATTATTCATCGCCTTAGCGTTTTTTTCGTTTCCTAAGCTATTAGGATTGGCGAGGTCCGCTACCAAAGCTAAGGATTTTAACAAGGAAGGTCACACAGGGTCTCACACCTTCAAAATCCAGAGAGAAATTTAAACATTTCTTAAGTTAGATCACTCGTTTTTCGAAATATAATTTATGGAGCGCACGGATTTGCCCGCGAAGTTTTCCTTCATTGCCGACAAGCAACGAAGGAAATAAATCTAATATGTTGTTAATTGGCACGTGAGAATTTATACCAGAGTAAATCAGGTTATTACTGTTCACTGTTATTTTCTATCATTGTTGTAATTATGGTAGAACGAACTATATTAAACTTGAGTATCTATAAGTAAAGTAAAAATACTTTATTTTGTAGCCCTTATGACAAACGTGAACATCCTATGTGTATATATTGTTTATGCCAACGCGATATGTTGTTAGTTTCGTAAAGGACGTTATTTCAATAACAGCAATAGTTTCAGATTTCAAATGCTATTTGGTAAATGTTTTTATAACTGTTCTAAATATTTTAGATTAAAAGATTCACGGCCTTTGAGCGAATGAGTCAGATATTTTCAAGATACAATTAGCAACCGTAGGTATTACACCAACATTCAGTTATTTTCTCTAGGCTTGTTATTCCTTATCGCGAGACAATAGTACGACAGTGTTCTATTGATCATTCAAATCCAACATTTTTTTAGGTACCTACCTTATCTACGATAAAATAATGATCGGTCTAGACAGTGACATTGTTTCATGTTATGAACAACTCCACTCTACTACCTCTTTTCAAGGATGAGATAATTAGTAGATTTACAGTTAAGTTTACATAGAAGTTTAAGAGAGGTACGGCACATCAAAACAGCCCGACTGGGGAATTTGCCAAATAAAAGATTATATTTATAAAGTCGTCACAGTTGAATGTTATTGTTGTAAATTCGCCACACATTGCTTTTGATTGTTGTAAAGTGTCGACACTAGTTTTTAGTGTTTTGTTTACAGAAAAAAGAAACATTGAGCAGATTAAAGTAGCCCAATGCTTCTTTAAAATGAAAGTTATGTTTTTGTAGTTTATTAGGAGAAATTATTATTATTTTTATTACAGCGGTTTCAAAGTTTACAACCATTGTTAAAATTAATATGTCTCCAACTTATTAAATGTTGCTTCAGTAAAAAAAAGACTTATTCGTAAGAACGTTCCAGCTTATTAAGCATAAAAAAACATACGCGCGTGTGACTATGTTGGTAAATTCACCATTCATGGTAAATTCATCATTCAGCTGACAGAATGTTGAGCAGCAGCTTGAAAATCCATTCGAAAAGAATGACTTCACGAGCTAATTCAATAGTAAAAAGATATTATTCTTGTTTTTAGGCTCTTTTTTGTACAAAGTTGGGAGGCATACAAGCATACGGCCTACCTGATTAAAGAGGTTACCGTAGCTCATTAACGCTTGCAATACAATAAGTATCACTCGCGATGCCACCTCTGCTGCTAACGCAGAGGAGTACTCCATAGGAGCTTACTAGTGACCTCACTCACACGCAGGAACACAACAACCCTCTAGGGCGTCGTTATTTGGCTGCGGTTTTCTGTGAGGTGGAGGTACTTCCCCAGACAGGCTGCTTTAATGATACCTCTCTTAAAATACCTAGACCAAGACAAAGAGACATGTTCAAGCACACAAATTATTGTCCTCTGTGGGATTCGAACCCTCGAGAGTTGTTGTCAAAGTAACGTAACAACGCGTTTCGCCACTGCGCCGCCAAGCTCGTCAAAAATACTATTATCGTTAAATAACGGAATTAAATGTTTATATTTTCTTGAAATTCATCTTATAGTTTAGATAACTTGTAGTACATTTAGTGCACGATTTCTCGCATTACAAAATGTTCTTTAAGTGTGTGAAAATTTTACATTTAATTCCTAGGTAGTCCTAACTATAAATCTACTCCTTATCTTGTATTTTCAAAGGTTAACAACTATAAACAATGCCGCTTTTTAAACCGGTCATAATTATATCTCGTCGTATCTACGGTACCTAAAAATACCTAAAAATGATGGGCAGTGATAGCCCAGGGGATAAAGAACCGGTCTATTGACCAACGGGTCCCCGGTTTGAATCCTGGCATGTATGCTAAATTCTAACTAAATTCGTGTTTTCGTAGTTATGTACATATATGCAATTATCACTAGCTCAGCGGTGAAGGAAAACATCGCGAGGAAACGCGTAAGTCCATTAAGTTATATTTCGAAAGACCTGTGACCTAACCTACGAAAGGACTGATTATCCCTCTGGGTTTTTTTTTTAATACTTGCACCCCTGCCATGGGCAAGGGTCTTTTTATGGCTGAGTTATGATTATATTCAAAAATAAAATATAAATACACACATTCATACATCATACTCTTTTATTCCTCAGTTTATTCTTTCATACATCATCTTTTATTGTCTAAAATTTTAATTTTGCCCATTTTTTCAACGCCGGTGAAACTATCCTATCTGTTTCCAAACTTCCCTTCCCATACTGCATCAGCCCAGCCACGGGCGACAGAGAGCTTCACAGCTCCACCTAGCCACCGCGATCCCATCGGCTATACAAAATATAGCCGAGGTATACTGCATTAGTCCTAGGCGGAGCTGCTATGCTTGTTGCGGTCTATGACAGCCGTGGCTAGACTCACGCAGTATTTTAAAAATTTTGTTCTCTTTTTCCCCACCACTATTTCGGAGACTGTAGTTTCGGTGACCCGCATTCCCAACTCCTGCTCCAAATCGTACCTCTGTTTGGAGAATGCGGGACACCGAAACAATATGTGCTGCACTGTCTTATCGCTCTGGGTTGTGGAGGTCTTATGGCAGTCGCTACATCTAAAACTTAGTATCTTCGCCAAATCCCTAGGTTTAAATAGCGACCCCGCCTACCCTAATAGATTAGGAAACGGAATAACGCTAAGAAGAAGAATACGACATGAAAGCCGAATAGTTTTCCTTCTTTCCTGAGTTATACTTGTAGATGTGTAGGTTATATATGTGAGATATATTGAGTTATACTTATGTAACTCGAAATGATACGATGGAAGCATCTTTTCAGGTAACCAAGGATACGGGTTACGATAAATGCATTTGCTTTTTATATGTCAGGTTTCGAATCACTGTTACGAAGTAACTATTAAGTAATCTGTGTCACTGCCGTTTACCCACTTTACCCGCCCTTTTTGGGTTTTGGCTTTAACACAAATGTACAGTAGTTCCAAATTGCCTACAAACGTATTGTTCTCTTCGGAATAAGCAGAAATAAAGCAATTATGCGAGCTCGATGGCGTCGTTGCGCGTGTCATTCTAACTAAACACGCAGGTTAAGTAACGTCGACCGCAGCCTGTCTATGGATGGGTTTATCTATCTCGAGTTTCTCCGAGCTTCAGAAGGCACGTTAAGCCGTCGGTACCGGCTGGTGTCGATAGATGACAGTCGTTAAGCTAAGTCAATGGCCCTCGGGCGGCTTGAAAACGCTGGCCTCCGCAATCCGCATTTGAGTAGTGTGATGGACAATGCTCTACACCCCTTCGGTTGAAGGGAGACCCGTATCGCTGCAGTGCGATGAGTAAGGGTTGATGTGGATAAGCAACTATATAGTTTTAACCCTCCTCCCTTCCCTCTCCAATCAACAATGTATATGTACGTATGTATGTACGTAGGCAGAGAGAATCGAGTGCCATAAGACGCGGTCCTTACACACTTCACTCGCTTCTCTAATATTCATAGCTTTTTTGGTGCACGTTCGCCGGTTCCTGGGGCTCCTGATATCTATCACCTTCTGATAAAACATGACCAATTTGGCCACGGTAGGTTAGTCTTGGTATTCCTCTGCACATACATCCTTCCACTTTCGCATCTATGTTTCGTCATTATTTCATCCTGCGTCTTTCTACATGTACAACCAATCAACAATAAATGATATAATAACAAGTTACTACTTAGATCGTATGAATTGTGGTATGAAAGAGAGTATGATGTATGAATGAGTTATTTTTTATATTGTACCTATTAATTAAAAATAAATGTATAACAAATTAAATTGTAACAAAAGAGCCTTGCCCATAGCAGGGGTGCAAGTAATATAAATAATAAAAAAAGAAGAAGAAAAAAAAAACATGAAAATTGTCTTAAATAAAACATTAACGTACCTAACTCGTTATGTCGTTGTAACTATGGTCTACCCAAAGAAGTCAGGGAGTTTGGGACATCGTTTTTAACTATGGTCTCTATCGAGGGAATCAGGGAGCTTGGGATGTCGGTATAACTGTGGTGTATCCAGAGAAGCCAGATTGCTCGGGATGACGAGGAAAATATGGTTTATTTAAGGAAAATAGAGAACTCGGGATATCGCGATAAGTATGAGCTTACGATGTCGTTTTTAGTCCATATTTACATCATACGTGAATTCTGTTCGTTTTTGACACAGTTTTTGTTTTGATCTATAGTTTATATATAAGAAAAATTCAAAACCTATTTACAAAACTAAAGATTTAACGAATGTGTGATCGAATGTTACATATTTAACTCACATAGAGTCACACTAGAGAAAGTTCAGATTATGCTGAAAGGGAACTGTTTATTGTATGGTATTTTGTGTCTTGTAAATATTTTAATGCAGTTTTATTTATTTTTCAAATAACAGAATGTGTCCTCTCAGCCAAACCTACCATTTACTACCGAACGTACCTATGAGTAAGGGCCTTATGACATTATGAAATCCGATTATAACTGGAATAAACAATTTCTGTGTTATTTTAATGGTTGTCAATATTATTTTACACAATAAACAATAACAATACAATAAAGAATAAACTGACAATCAATTTGTAGACGTCTGAAATAAATCTATCGACTTGCTGAAATTGGAAAACATCCCTACAAAATGGTGATAATCGTTATATTACTTTAGCCGGAAGTGTCTTAATTGCTAACATGTAACATAATAAGAAATAAGTACAGCTGAATGTGTAGGTACATGTGAGAACCTACCGGTTTGTATGTAAGTTAGTTTGATCAACAACTAAAAAATATTGACTCGTTCATATTATTCAAAAAGCGACTAGCCAGTCACGTAATTTTGAATTGTTAAACTTGTTTCTTCTGAATATTTAGTATGACAACGAATGTATGTAATTATTTCTTTTTATATTTATGTTCTCATGTAAGTGATGTAAAATATGTCTTTATGAGAATAAAAAGTCTTTAAACCTTAAACCTTAAACAAATTACACACATCACGCAAAAACCACCGATTAAAACCGTGATTAATAATAATAAATGAAAGTAGAATAAACGCGGTTGAAATGCGAGCGCTGCGCAAAATTTGTGGCGTAAGGCTTGTAGACCGTATTCGCAATGATGATGTTAGAAATAGAGTTGGTCTGAAAGAGAGCGTCGGTGTTAAAATAAGAAGAGGCATGCTCCGATGGTTCGGGCATGTAGAAAGAATGCAAGATGAAAGAATGACGAAGCAGATATACAATGCAAAAGTGGAAGAATGTAGGAGCCGGGGAAGGCCAAGACTTACCTATCATGACCAAATTGGTCGTGTTTTATCAGAAGGTGATGTCAGGAGCCTTAGGAACCGGCGAGCGTGCATGAAAAGAGCTATGAATGTGAAAGAAGCGAGTGAAGTGTGTAAGGGCCGCGTCTTATGGCGCTCGGTTCTCTCTGCCTACCCCGCAAGGGACCTGGCGTGAAGATATACATACATACATAAATATGGATATATGATACTTCTCTTTTTTTCAATTAATGAATAGGCAATTGAATAACTAACACTCAAAAAATGTGTAACTGATATTTATGCATTTATTTTCAATTTATGTATTATTATTATTAATTACATTACACATAGTGACCGAATCATTTCTTACAATTACAAATGAATTAGATTCTGTATCAATACAACTACAGAACGTTCACAATAACTTGACCTTGAAGTTGGTTGCCATGACATCGTGTTCATTTTTAGGGTTCCGTACCCAAAGGGTAAAACGGAACCCTATTACTGAGACTTCGCTGTCCGTCCATCCGTCTGTCACCAGGCTGTATCTCACGAACCGTGATAGTTAGACAGTTGAAATTTTCACAAATGATGTATTTCTGTTGCCGCTATAACAACAAATACTAAAAAATAGAATAACATAAATATTTAAGGGGGCTCCCATACAATCCCATACATAGGGGTTTTTGCTCAATATTGATAACGGCAACAGGTAGACGCTTGAAATATCCACAGAATATTTAATTATATATTCACTTTAAAAATAAATAATTAAATTAAAATAAAACAAATATTTAAGGGGGGCTCCCATACAACAAACGTGATTTTTTTGCCGTTTTTATAGATAGTGGTACGGAACCCTTGGGGGCGAGCCCGACTCGCACTTGGCCGATTTTTATTATGAATTTTACTTATAACAGTTTGACAAATAATGTTCTTGTCGGTAGTGATATTAACCTGAGGGCAAAGGAATAAGTTAAATAGATCGAAAACATTATTTAATATTATTCAAAATTTATATTAAACAATTATTTTGGTTTTAAATAGTCTAGATTAAAAAGGTTAATGCATTGGGTGCGTGAGATCGTTTCAAGGACGCAGGGACTACCGTGTAACAACAAAATCCTGTTATTTTCTTTAGGCTTATTATTCCTTATCGCGAGACAATAGTTATAGGTACTTACCAAGTTCTATCTATTAATCATTCAATTCCAACGTTTTTCAGGTAGTTGTTGTTGTAGGAATTGGTTATTGTTATGAACTGCCTATTTATGATTTCGATAAGAGAGATTAGATTCCCGCTTTAGGTACATAGAATTACGAACAAGAGCGATTAATAGGTTTGTGAAATAATTCGCAGATACTATTCATAAATTTTCTTTGAGCACCTAGCTTTATAGTTTATATCATAAAAGGAATATTAAATGTCTACCTGCTTATATGAGTACCTACCTTTTAGTATGTAGAACAAGTTTTAAGTCGTTTAAACAAGTTTATACACATTGCTGTTTTCACTGATAATCACGTAGCGATTTTCTATTGGGCGGCATTGTCTTTTCTTTTTATGGATAAATTAAGTAAGGTTAGTAAATAAAAAAGCGTCTTATAAATAAAAATAATATAAATGAAATTAATTAAATAATTTATTTTTCTCTCTGCCTACCCCGCAAGGCGCAAGGCGTGAAGACATACATACAATTTAATTAAAAAACGAATATTTACAAATACAAAAAAAAATATGGATTCGGTAAGACATAAATTGTTCGGGTTCAGATGGACTTTATGGACTCGCGAGTTTAGTCTTACCAATGTTCAGAAAGATGGTGCCGGGTACGGTAGGACGCCCCGGTGGAGATAATGGCTGGTAAGCCCTGGACAGAGCTGGAGGTGTGGACGGAGATGCTCACGGACGCAGCAAGAGGTCCGAGCGCGGGTGATGTACATCACCAGTACATGGCATGAGAGGTGGTCGCCCTGCGACCCATCACGACAGGAGACCCTTATATTGAATTGAGGGTGGAGGTGGATGGGTTGAATGAAAAGATATTTTATAGAGTCTACAGCGCCTGAGGATGCCTCGTGGAGAGGCGAAATACGTGTCGCAGTTACGACTAGGAGAGTCGTGGCAGCGACGGTGGTGGGCGCATACGGTTTCTGTTCCAGATGGCGGACGACCGCAGCAGCCGAGGCAGAGACTACCGGAGCAGCCATGTCTCCTGTCGTGATGGGTCGCAGGGCAACCACCTCTCATGCCATGTACTGGTGATGTACATCACCCGCGCTCGGACCTCTTGCTGCGTCCGTGAGCATCACCGTCCACACCTCCTGCTCTGTCCAGAGTTTCCCAGCCATCTCCGCCGGGGCGTCCTGCCGTACCAGGCCCCATCTTTCTGAACATTGGTAAGACTAAACTCGCGAGTCCATAAAGTCCATCTGAACCCGAACAATTTATGTCTTTCCGAACCCATCTTTTTTTTTTGTATTTGTAAATATTCGTTTTTTAATAAAATTGTATGTATATCTTCACGCCAAGTCCCTTGCAGGGTAGGCAGAGAGAAAATTAAATTAATTTCATTTATATTATTTTTATTTATAAGACGCTTTTTTATTTACTAACTTTACTTAATTTATCGACTTACAAGTTGTTCTACATACTAAAAGGTAGGTACTCATATAAGCAGGTAGACATTTAATATTCCTTTTATGATATAAACTATAAAGCTAGGTGCTCAAAGAAAATTTATGAATAGTATCTGCGAATTATTTCACAAACCTATCACAATCGCTCTTGTTCGTAATTCTATGTACCTAAAGCGGGAATCTAATCTCTCTTATCGAAATCATAAATAGGCAGTTCATAACAATAAACAATTCTGTTTTTTGTCGTGCCATAATTTTACCGTACACAACTACCTGAAAAACGTTGGAATTGAATGATTAATAAATAGAACTCGGTACATATCGTTTTCAATTGACTGCCTTTATTCAGTCGAGTAGGTACTTTATTTACGTACTGGCATTAATTTCATTTAAATTCCGAACCGAAACTTATGAGTTTCGCTATAATATTAAAGTATTGTTAATTTTATGTAATTTATTCTCCGGGAAATTATGGCTTATTTTTTGAGAGACGCAGTGAAAAATATTGATTTGATTTTTAATGTTAATCTTACATAATATTTTTAATGTTATCACAACTTGAAACCATAAATGGGTTTTCTCCGAGACCTCATCGGCCTCGCTTCCAATCGTCGAGATGGACGCACCAACATACATTGGTCCTTCGAACCGGATTATCAATTAAATATTCGATTTTAGGTACATAAACATGATACAAATAAGGTTCCCGTTTACGAGACGGAACCTTATAAAATAACAAAAAGTGAATGTAAAAACATGAACCTATTCTAAAAAGGAGTTTTGTTTTGACACTGACTATGTAGTTAGCCACTGTGAGCCGTTGTTATTTCGTCACCGGAAAGGGGCCTAAAAAGAAGTGTAGTCTGCAATTCTTTTTCTGTAGTTGTAATTTCAATCAACCAGTGTGTCCTGTAATTCTCCTGCACAATAAAATAATCATCTGGTATAATGTATCGTGCCCGTACCTAACTGGCAGGACTCAGGAGTGACAGCTAGGCTTGGGCAAAAAATATCGATATTTTTTGAAGAAATATTCGATATATATCGTCGATATATTTATTCTCGAACTATCGATATTCGATATTTATTTCAGAGTATCGAATTTGTATCAAATTCGATATTTTCTAAGACTTCAGTACGTACGACACATGTATGCAACAGCGGACAATATTTAATAAGTATTACCATGTCCTCCTTGAAAAAATATCGAATATCGATATTTTTTATTGTACGTAAATCGATATTTTTAAAAATATCGATATTGATATATATCGATATAAATTTTTTAGCCCATCCCTAGTGACAGTCCCATCTCAGGTTTTTCCCCGGACAACAATAGAAGAAACGGAAGAGCATCGTTCCTCGGACCGGAACATCCACATTGTAGTAGGTACGCGGGTACTTTACTCTGTGACGTGGAATAGGTAGAGAAGATCATCGTAGGATTTCTCAGAGAAAGTATATACCTAGAGTTGACAAACGCGTACACCCGTTAGGGACGGCAACAAAAGTACATACAATAACAAGGTTACCAGACTGTGGAAAATTTACCCCACTACATAATGCGTTTCGGCAATTTGAAATTTACAATGTACCCAGATAACTGTTTACCATAAGAAACTTGCATAGAATGTCTATTGTGTGCTATAATAATATACTCAAAATATGATATTAGATGTAAAAAAATCGAATAAGTCGATACAGCCATTTCTACACACAAAGTAATAAAAGTTAATATTTACATACGTATGAAAACTACCGTATGTGAATAGATCAACAAACATATTTGCAGTTTAATATTATTAGAATAGTATTTTTTTTACGCAAATCGATTTACTGTATAGATCTATTAATTAATAGTAAGCCTGAGTTAGTTTCAGTAAGATCTGTGAAATCATTGGAATAAGGATAGGAGATTGGTCAAACCTAGCAGAGTTATATAAATTAAATAATATATTTTTCTATTTTAGACATATATTTTAAAGTACAAGCGATGACATGATACTAAATATAGGCATAGATATGAGATAAAAGATAAAAAACACTTTATAGACAATTTGTAAATAAAAATATTCGTGCCTTACAAACTAGCATTTATGTTTATTTTTTCATAGATTTTTATTCTTGCAATCAATGTTATTAGATCGATTTTTCTACATCGTGTATTTATATAAATATCGTGAGAATGAAACAGTCGTCGAATATTCATGGTCACATTTACATACACGGTTTTTAGTTAAATCTTCTTTACACAATAAATGTGGATTATTCCTTCTTAAAATTAAACATATTGCATAAAAATTTTCAATAATTGTCATGTAAAAAAGAATTAGTGCCAGGGATGATTTAAGTGTAAATATTAAACAAAGGTAAACAATCTTTGTTTTTAAACATTTTGTATTGCGCATCATGGTTTTCATTAGACTTAAACTAAAGCTACAATTGATCAAGGATTATCCTTTCACATATTGTACTAAAAAGGTGGTAAACTGCTACGGTCCCTTAATTCTTAGTTCACTCTTTTCCTCTAACTTGTATAATGATATCTATCATCTATACATCGATTACATTAAAATTCTGTATAATGACAGATAGTTCAGCATTTTTATTTCAAGTCGTTTAGTTTTTGACCTTAATATAGCTAATTTCTTCTTGCGTGACTCAGCCAGTAATGTTTTCAGTCTCAATTCAAAAGTAAGCTTTAATTTTCATGGTGTTAATGTAGTGTCCGTCGCTATTGGAAACCCTGAATAATCGGTCTGGAAAATAGGACAATTTTAATTTTGGAACGCCTTATTAGCATGTAATATCGACAGCCTAGTACTAACATTATATTAAAACTACTGTCAATACTATAATTTAGTTGAGCTTTACATATTTAAAAGTTTACAAATTCAGACAATATAAAATGCTTGATTAACATTTATGTGTTGACACAAAAGCATGTGTGTGTGCGTGATTAACTTGATTAACGTGGTATAAATAATTGGTATAGAATAATCTACACGACTACCCTCCGTATCTTTCACAATTACCTGTATAAATATAATCACCCCATCAACATCATATCAACCCATACTCACTTCATTACTGGAGTACGGGTTCTTATTTCAACCAAAAGACCTTAGAAGATATGTCCCGAAACTACTCAATTACGGATTGTCGGAGTCGTTGGAATATTTTCATATGTTTTTGTACTTCAATTATACGCTTCTACGACTAAAATGTAACTATGTAAAATTTCAAGTCTGTACGTGAAACTTTCTAAGACAGACTAGCAGACGAACAGGCAGGCATGTAAATCATCTAATTTAGTTCCTTATTTTTTTAATACCTTTCATCATATATACTCGCCAACAAACTGTTATAACAGTTTGGCGAACATAATAATTTGTACTATGTAACTGTATCGCGTAAATAAATAAATAAAAACAATATAAATTGCCAGAGGAACACCTGGTTCGTCAATAAATCAAATATTGACGAACCAGGTCAACAAATGTTAACTTACGTGTATGGTGGATGTTGAAACTGACGACTTATCCAAATAAATTTCTTCCGAAAGCAGTGGTCTTTAAAATGTTTGGAACATATGCGACTGTACTCGGCTCCCAATTCTGTCGTTCAGTAGCAAAAATCCATGCATTACGCACACTGACGACTTTAGGAAATCTAAAAAATAAACATACATCTAAGATTAAACAAGTTAACATTTTTAATTTAAAAAATAAATAAATACATTTTGACGAAAAATTATAAACAAAGAAGTATACAAAAAGTAAGAAGTTAAAAAAAAAGGTGTCTGTACCCATATAATTTACCCATAATTTCGGGGTGTTTTCCCATACTACATACTGGTAACCCTAAAACGCTCATTATACCGATAAATTGAAAATACAACAGAAAATGGCTGACGCATTACACACACAGACACAGACAACCTTCAAGATTTAGGCGGTTTTTACTAGAAATACTTTTTGTAAATTAAACCGATATTTTCATTGTTTTTACGTTATTATACAAACAATTTATTTAAAAACTACATGTGTATTTAATTTTCGCAAAATATTTGATAACAACTATTAAAACTTTATACTTACGTATGAAAGGTTATGTTTTCGTATTTTTACTAAGTGAGGCTTTTGCAGCCTTTTACACAGCAACGTACCATTGTTAAAGTAAAAAGACAATCCCAAACAAGCAAAAGAACACAAATATGCACTAATATTTCCCTTATATTTAGTAATTTATGCAAAAAAATTGTTGTACTACAAGGAACGAAGTGATTGTTTGCCACGAATTTGGTTTTGTGGCAAACACAAAATAGTGAAACTATGACAGGGACAAAAAATATTTTATATGTCTCTTTCCTTCTTATGAGGAACTGTATACATCTATCACGTTCTATCTTGGTATTATTATTTGCTTGTCACCTCTGGGTATTTTTCCTCTGAGGTAGGATTTCGATAATGTACGACCAATATTGCACAAACAAATAATATACAACCAGGAATGCACGACCAATAATTCATGTAGGTAATCCATGTACCGTAAAATGGGGTGCATAGAAACGTAAAGGTGAATGGAAACAAAACCAAGGAAGATATTCAAAGGTTGGCTGTAAACATTTGAGAAGAAAAACTACCATAAACTCTATTCTTTATTACCACTGCAGTATTTTTTTACTAAACTGGCGACACTGATTTGCAATGAAGTTAGGTAAAGATAGAAAAAAAAACATTTCGAATCGTCGTACCCAATGAGTGCATTAAATAGGAGTCATAAACTTTGTGTTTAGTTGATACAATATTGGTTTTGTGTTATTACACCTGGATAATTTCATTCTATAGTTGTTCCAGATTCAGTTGAATGATAAGGTAAGTACAATTATACTTGGCGTTCCTAAAAAATATGCAAAATTGTAAACCAAGTCAACTTTGTATCATTTTGGGGTTATTAAAAACGGAAACATGGTGAATAGATACGCAATAAGGGGTGAATAGATACGATGTACAGGGTGAATAGAAACGGGAAGGCTTCAATAGAAATGAGAATGGGAACAATAGAAATGACGGTGTTAGGGCTGCCATCATATTATGATTTGCTGAACCGTTCATTTGACTGTCATGAAACTAGGTATCTACCTATTTATTGCCTCTGCATGCCGAGGAAGGTTTTTTTTTTTACTTATAAACCTAACCTTTATATACTACATACTGAGGTCGGTTCCTACGCGTGTCTTGTGAAAGTGGCAGCCCTAGCGTTTATTCCTATTAACCCCCTGTGTCATTTCTTATGACCCCATAGCCGAGGTAAATAGAAATGACCCATATTTTGTCGATTTACACCGGAATTAAGTAAAAATATATTATTTTAAGGTCTGAAAAGTATTATATGAACTAGAAGACATAAAAATAATGTATTTTACAATCCGTTTGCTAGGCTTTACAAATGTAAAAATGGAATCAAAGTCCAAAACCATTTCTATTTACCCCATTTTACGGTACTTGGATTCCAATCATGGAGCTGAGCATTGTTAGTCGTGCTTTCCTGGCAGTGCATTATTTATTGCAGCGTTCTACTAATAGCCAATAAACGCGTGACAATTCAAAACAATCAAACGTATATTTTAGGTAAACGGTAATGAAGCTAATGAGTCTTTTTTGACTTGATAACGTCTTATAAATCGATGAACGCCGGCTGCACGGACGAAAAAGCGTGACTCATTGTCACGTTCCGCCAGAGAAGCGCGTGTAAGCGAGAGTGCGGAACAAGCGATAGAGAGACACGATTGGCTTAAGTGTTCGGCTTGTGACGCATCTATCTCTCTTCCACTTCATCGACCGATGCGTCCGAGTAGAAAAGAGATAGCAGCAACACACAACCCACACGTGAACTGTTTTCTCAACTGTTTCTAAAGTGAAGTGAAGAAGTGTGGTTTTCATTGTTTATTACAACACCAATTGCGGCAAAAAAGGTAATTAATTCTTGCATTTTAATAATTTGATTAGCGATATATTCTAATATATTTGTTTTTTGATTATTAACTCTTCGAAACCCGGGTGGTCGTATACGACCGCGAAATGTATGGGAAAACGTATATAACGGGTTCTGACTGCTCAAAAAAAGTAGCCTCGGTCGGCGAATGCAGTAATAATAGGTTATGTTACAATTTTGACTAAAAAAATATTATGACTCTTATAAACGATCGTATAAAAAGTCAACTGCTTTTATTTAGTATTCGATAATAATTCAATTCAATTCATAAAAGTATGTAATTTTTCATCAATGTTTTCTTATGACTTTGATAGTATGTTCCATGTTGTGTTATTTAGTATTTTCCAGTATCTAGCGTTAAACGCGCCAGTGCAAGTTCATTCTCCGGCGCTTGAACTCTCACGTACAAGGTGTGTTCCCGCTGTGCCGTGACGATGGCATAGGAGTTCGGATTCCGTATAAAATCGATGCGGTATTTTTACGATGTAGTGCTAGCCGATTTACCGTGTACACGCCGCCGATGGCCATAATAACGTGACGCAAGAATTACAAATTATAAAAGCACAATGAGACTTGTAGTCGCCAATTGTCGAGGCATGCATTATCGGGCTATGTATTACTAGCCGAGTAATACTTGTGTACAATAATACCCCATACGAATAATATACGCCTAAATAATGCACTATCAATACAGCAATACCCAATAAATCACGACATTATTTCTAATCACTAGTTGTGCTACTTGTGCTCTATCAATCCGTACCGATATTTTACCGCCAAAAATGTACCACACAAAAGTCAAGTTTAACACTTTCATTTTTGTACAGAACTTACCCGGTGCATAGTAAACCGACAATCGTGCTTTGAATATCCAGCATGTTCTTCTATTAATAATAATTAGCCATGGCATGTATTATTGGCCGTACATTAACAATTTAACGGGTTGTGTTGTGCTTCATTCATTCACTTCATTGCTCTGTTTGCTCGGGGTTGATCACAGAGTACTTTATTAGGGTTGATCCAGGCCTCCTGTTATGTCATTTACTCCCATTTGGTTGGTAGTAAACTTATGGTAGTAAATGATTATACTTTTATTTTATTTGTTCGGAAAACAGTGAAGTGAAATATTTTATATTGACGAATTTTAAAAGAGTGATTATTGTCTACCTATATCATTTTTAAATGACAATGATTGGTTTTTGATATAGAGTACTATTTCCAGAAACGCTATAAATTTCTAACAACTAAACTGGGACCCAATGTGAAAAATTATAGCCGTGTACTTTTCTTGATATATTTGTCTGAAAAATTGAGTTGTTTTTAAAACCCTTTGTGTGCATATACAATTAAAATGGATTTGGACAACTTAACCAGACAGGTAACATATAATAATTATATTATGTGCATTGAATTCAGGCTTTTCTCAAATATAATAAACTAAATAATTCGTTCCTGTTCATCTAAACGTTTTTTTTTTACTACATCTGATCTTCAACAAGGATATCCCTCGCCTGTAGTGAAGCAGTTGGTCAGAGAGTCTCCTTAGGGTTACCGCAGTCTATGTACGCCTGTGGCAAAAGGGAGCTTACCTTTTTGCTACCACCAAAGCCAACGCAACAATAATGTGTTGGCAACTATATTTATTGAGCAATTAATTTATATTTTTTATGCAACGTCAGGATCAGAAGGCTCACATGCTAGACTAGACTATGGCCTAGACACCTACCATGGCTAAACAGTGGTGGGGTCAGAAGCCCTAAGAATCTGAGAGTGTGAATGAAAATGCTCTGCCCCGCAAGTAACTTTGTGTGAAGTTATAGAGTAGTATAATTAACTAATTTATTAGGTCTCCAGAATTTTACAAGATTACTAGTGACCTCAGTCATTTGTTTACATATTAAAATGTTATACTGAAGCAAAATTACATGAAGGTATATAAAAATTCACATATCACTTAAATTAAGAAAGTATGTCAAACTAAGTTAATAGAGGTTGGGGATCCATCGAAACATTTTGTTTGGTAAAGATTCTTCAATACGCAGAAAACCTCAGCCAAAAGCAATACAACCACTTGTTATTTGGCTGCTTTTTTCTGTGATATGGAGGTAATCACCTTGACGGACTGTTCTGAGGGGTGCCTCTCTAGACAGACATAAATAGACATGTTCATGCACACAAATATTTATACTGTGTGGGAATTGAATCTGCGAGCATTGGTGTCTAAGTAGCATTACTTCAGCATTAGTGGTTACTATGCCACCGAGCTCCTCCAAGTTAGAACATCAATCCAAAACATCCAAATAAAGTTTTTTTTATACAACATTGGTAGGCATATGTGAAGTAGTTAATGTAAACTTGCAATAAAAGGAAATAATCTTATGTAGTGCCACCCCTGCTGCTACCCCAGGAACTCCTGGTAACCACACTCACAACCCTCCAGTCAGTTGTCATTTGGCTCCAATATTTTGTGAGGTGGAGTTACTTCATCAATAGTGCTGCATTGATGTTCTCTATTTCTCTTAACTATTGCAATCAATAGGTGTAGACAAACAACTCATGTGTATGTGATATCAATATTTATAAGTCATGGTGCAGCTCAGTCGACCTCATGTGACTAGCAATCTTTTCAGGTCTTTGTGTCATATTGCTGTCTTTCAAATTGTCAGGGGAGAAGTCCCAATTCAGGAACTTGTTACTCCTACTATTTTTCTTCAGATTTAATTTATAGTGAGTTCCAAGGCAGCCATAGATTTGCCCTGAGATTACTCAAGTCAGAAGGCATACAGTTCACCTGATGTAAAGTGCTTACTATAGCCTAGAAACACTTGCTATACAGGAAATATTGCTCGCGAGTTACCACTCCTGCTGCAAACACAGCAACTCCTTAGGAGCTTAGTGTTAACCCCACTTGGCTGCAGCTTTCTGTGAGGTGGAGGTACTTTCCCAGATGAGTGCCTGCAGCCCTCCCTCTTAAAATCACCCAAACTAAAACAAACCGACAGGTTCATGCACACAAAGTTTTATTCTGTGAGGAAATCAAACCCACAAGTCTGTTAGCAGCACTGTTAACCACTCCTCCGCCGAGATTATGAAAATCAATTATTCATTGTAATTTTTGGTGTTTGCCACTCTTAATCTTGGCTTACACAAGAGACACATCGATGGGAATGTATGGTCGGCCAGTCGTACTTTATATTAGTTAATTTCTATTCTAATAAATTGGCTCCATCATTGATTCTTTAACAAAGATTTTACGAGTGTCGAGGTTGAGAGAGCCAAATAATATGACTATTGATTGGTGTCAAATAGCAAGTGGCCACCGAGTGATCTAAACCAATACAACACAAATATATAGTTAGTACACTGGCCAGACAAATATAGATTAGTAGATAGTTATTTTAGTTATTGGGACAACTTTGTCATTGTCATTTCCGTGTATCCTACTGCCCTATCAGAATGCCACTAAAACAGGCAGGAACTTACCAATATATATGCAATTTTTTTTATTCATAAACCAGCAAAGGCGCTGGACAAAATGTGGACATCCGACTTACGAAACCTCTCTCATTTTCCAATTAGAATGAAAATATTAAATTATGTATGTATGTATATCTTCACGCCAAGTCCCTTGCGGGGTAGGCAGAGTTAAATTAAATGAGCTGAATTATGCACTAATAATAATCATACACTAATTTTATTTTATAAGTATTATTGCTAATCAAATAATGGCAAAAATCACAAAAAACTTTTCTGTGAGGGCCGCCACAGGCGCCAGGCCGTTGGTGGTGACCTGCGCCTACCGCCAGCACTGCATTAAACTCTTGTCATCTTATTTTTCTTTAGGCTGAAGAAGTAGAAGCTCTTAGTGCAATTTATGGAAATGATTGGACTGTGGAGAGTGAAAGCTCAAGGTCATTTTCCATTAAGATTCGGGAGAAAAAGAAAGATATCCTGTTAAGTGTAACAATGCCACCAGAGTACCCTGACCAGTCGCCTCCTAAGTATGAACTGTCAGCACCATGGATGGACAGAATGCTGAAGGAAACCGTAAATAATGCTTTGAATGAAGTATACTTGTAAGTAATCATAGTTATTACAATACTAGTTATTTTCACACTACAGGCCTGCTGCTTTGGGACAGTCTGTAAGGATGAAGGGACGAGCCCAGATTCCAGCTTTGTTCGCATGAACACTTTGATCACAATAAAGAACTACCCTACGAGCTGCCTTGACTAAGTTTAAGGACTACAGCTAGTAACTGTCAGGGTTTATGAAGTAGTAGCATAGTCTCCACTAATTGAGCAGTACATTTTAAGCAGTATGCTAAGGTACTGCTCAACTGGTAGTACTCTGAGTAGCAGTAGACTTATAGCAGTTGCTTGCAGATCTACACAAGTTGAAAAAAAAACCAATAACAGATTCATGGTCTTTATGTCAAGCTACCAATTAAAAAATGTAAAGAAGGAGCAAATAACCTTAAGTTTTAACATTAATAAGATTATGGTGAATTAAAATTATTTTTCAGAGAGAACATTGGAGAAACAGTTATATACCAGTGGGTAGAAAAAATTAGAGAAATAATATTAGCAATTGAATCTCCAAAACAAAAGAAGAAAACACAGCCATCACCAAAGCCAATTGCTGAAAAATCAGAGCCTTTAGAGGTATGTTGATAAATAACAAAAGCCTAAATTCAAATAATTTTCCGAAAATCCAAAATTTTGACCAATGGGTCTAAATATTGTTAATGAGCAGGATATAACTATGCAATATTTTTTTTTTATAAAAAGTTTCATATACTTTCTTGTCATGACTTACACACAGATGACAGATTTTTAACCTTTAAAGGCTTACATCCAGAAAAAAAATTGATGCTATAAACAATATCTTCCCTAAATCCTTAATCTTAGGTAGCAGACCCTGCCAATTCTAATGGATTAGTGAAAAAAGGTGTTATAATAAGAGCTATACACAGGTCAAACGAAAGAATACATTTTAGGAAAATGTAATCAAGTCGTTAAACGTTGAAAAGTAGACAATCTAAATGATTTTTGACTTTAGAACATTTTCCTTTTTAACACAAATTATTTTAAACATAAATATTTTACAAAATGTATTTCTTGCTTGAAAATCCTAGTTTAAATCATCATTTGATATTTTCAATTGTATGCATAAGCATAACCTGAGATGTCTACTATGTAGTGTTGATTCTTGGAATGTTAATCTTATAATCATTCTTGGTAGTGATATGGTTTGAAACAATTGCTACATTATGAGAGCATGCTGAATGATACAAGGTTATAAAAACAATGTTACATTACTTACATTGATGTTGTTTAACTTTTTTTGATTTAATATTAACACATAGACATGTCTAAATGAGTCTATTATTTTGTGTTTACTCTAATATGAACTCTGATTGTAGATAGGAAAGACTTAAAGTGGTACAGGAAATTTCGCTCGCGCTTTGCCACCCCTACTACTAACACAGTGACTTCCTTAGGAGCTGTAGTTAGCTTAGGAACTGGTAATACCCTCACATCTCAGGCTCAGTCGTGAATGACGCGACTTTGACACCAACGCTCGTGGATTCGATTCCCACACAAGGCAAACATTTGTGTGCATGAACATGTCTGTTTGTGTTGGTCTGGATGTTTTATGAGAGGTAGGGCGCATCAAAGCAGCTCGTCTGGAGAAGTACCTCCACCTCACAGAAAACCACAGCCAAATAACAACTCCCTAGGGGGATGCTGTTAGCAGCAAAGATACAGGTATTATAGGCTGTGGTAACGGCTTTACTTCAGGTGGACCGTATGCTTGTATGCCTCCTGTATTAAAAAAAAAAACAAAACAGCAACCAACCAGGGAGTTATTATTTGGCTGAATCGGAACGTATATAAGTAATCCATTCATGTCGGTAGATGTAATAATTGAATAACCAATGTAAGACAAATGTCACCTTAGTCTTCCTGCGACCATGGACGCTGCAAAGCATTCAAAACGTCAGGCTCAACAAAATAAATAAATCACGCGATACTTCCGTTAAAAATTGTTTAATTCAATGTATAACAATCGCGAAAACCTAAAACAGCACCAGTAAGGTGTCTGATTTGTCAATAAGATCATTGAATTCCTTGTGTTTAAATACTGATAGACGATATACATTTTATTTCACAGCTAACCAAGTGTCCTGAAATAATTCATGGTGAAGTGATCGTGGACAGAAAGAGCTCTTTCCAGGGCCACGCTGCAGTAGTGCACAGCATGGATGATATCAAGTTAGTAAACATTGTAGTTATTTTTACAAACGCTATGCAGAGTTATGCGTAATATGTCTTATAAAAGGGGAAAATAAAAAAATATTTTGAGCCCTTGGGGGCACTTAGACATGTCTAACATTTTAAAGTTTATAATCTTAAAGTGGCTTATTCAATTCTCTTATTTTTAGGGTTCTGTACCTCGAACTGTCCGTCTGTCTGTCTGTCAAGACCCTTTTTCTAAGGGATGGGTGGAGCTATCCAGCTGAAATTAATATTACATACTCAGGACTGCAGTCCCTTCGAGCAGTGAAAAAATCAAAATTCTAAGTCAAGGCAATCAAAAGATACGACTGTTTATGTCTCGTTTTATGCACATATTTTGACACTCTCAAGGGAATCAAAACCTATAGGGTATTTTCCGTTGACCTAGATTCATGAAATTTGGTAAGGAGCAAGGTTATAAGCACAAGTTAAGGAAAAAAATCCGAAAACCGTAAATATGTAGTTATATCACAAAAAGAAAAGGTTTTTCCGAATATTTTTTTTTCGGGACCCTCGAAAAGCGAGTCGGACTCTTTAATCTACTATATCAATTGTTAGTCATCGTACTGATAAATCTTAATAGAAAGAAAGAACATTTATTGGGCTCATTAACAATATTTTTAAGAATACATTTAGAAATTAGAAAACCTTATTACGACAGTGTTATGACAATAAAAACATCCCTATGTTAGCATGATGTCATAGCAGAGCTGTAATGATAATGGTAGGTAGAGCTGTAATCCAGATGGACGCCGATGCAAAAATGATTCACACTTTTCGAACTGTGAATAAAAGTAAAGCAGGCTGCAAATATATGATACATCTTTTCCCTGCTTCAGGGGATACTGGCCTTAATTTGACGGCTTGAGGCCAGTTATATACTTGGCGCCGCAACGCGCATGGCGGAATTCAGCCACGAGGGCCTCAACGGGTTAAAATACTATTTTTAAGATACCTATGTATTAATAGCGTGAAACGAACGTAAACAAAGTATTCAAAATGTAAATGATTGTCATCTTGACTCAATTCTTTACATCTGTTCGAATTAATTTTTGATAGTCATCTCCACTAAGTTTCTGATATCTGACCCTTATTACAATAAATTGTTCAATTTACGCTTGAACCCTAAATATGAACAGAATAAATAGAAGCATAGATTTATCTTTCTCCTTTACATATTGTAATGAGATTTTTTTCTTAAAATCTGATCACAATCAATTCAGCCGTTTTAGATTTAATGTGAAAAAGGAAACATATTGACAGACAAAAAATAGAAACACAAGTCTGGTTTTTATTGACATGCAAATAATCTATTCGGAGCTGGTAGTTTTAAGAGCGTAATGTCCATAGTTCTTGGACTACGATTTGGACTTGGAATGTTCATAGTCTCTGCTGCTAACACAGAAACTCCTTAGGAGATTACTGGTGACCTTACTCACACGCAGGAACACAACAACCCACTAGGGAGTTGTTATTTGGCTGCGGTTTTCTGTAAGGTAGAGGTACTTCCCCTGACGGGCTGTTTTGATGCACCCTACGTCTGTTATATACTTTTGAATAGCGAGAATAAAGGCCTAACTGTTGTATTTCAGAGCCGTTATAGCCAAACTAATGGAGAACAAGAAAATCCAGAACGCGACACATAATATGTACGCGTACAGATTTGAAAAGAAAACTGAAAAGGGGGTGACGGTACTGCAGGACTGCGATGATGACGGAGAAGCGCACGCCGGCGGGCGCATGCTGCATTTATTGCAAATATTGGAGCAGAAAAACACATTAGTCATGGTCTCCAGATGGTAAGGCATACATGCAATTTGATCTAACTCGCGTTGTGTGCTTCCGCCACCAATAGCCGCTACCCCTAGCGCCGGCCGGCACCCACCCATTACCGTTATTAGGAGTTTACTGGTGACCACACCCAGAAGCTAAACTACCGTACTGGGTGTTGTAACTTGGCTGCGATTCTCTGAGGTGGAGGTATGTCCCCAGACGGGCAGCTTCAATGCGCACCACCTCGCTTAAAAATAGAGGTATAAGAATAAGATATTAAAATTGGTATACTAAAAAGAACTTCTATAACTTCACGCCAAATCCCTTGCGGGGTAGGCAGAGAGAACTGAGTGCCACGTGACTCGATCCTTACATATCTCACTCGCTTTTTTGACATTCATTATTAAAAAGAACTTATATACAATTTTATTTGTTTTTAGGTATGGAGGAATTCTACTGGGTCCCGATCGATTCAGGCATATAAACAATGCAACCAGACAGGTATTACAGCACGCTGGACTGCTGAAGAAATGATATGAAGAGAAAACGCGTGCACCGCACGGCTCTAACTCGGTTGATAGGATCGTGGCGCTCTGCCTCGACGAGGGCAAGCGTAATACTGTGCACAGGATGCTTGAAGTCGTGACGTCATCGCAATAGGCGTGGCCTAATTTTATAATAGGCGTTTGTCGGTGCATCATAGACGATATCATCTTGCCCACTCACAAATACTACTTCCATCAACCCGCAAATGAATCCCATGAAAGGAAATCTGAATAAAAACTTTTTACTTAAATAGAATTCACAACAACTGACCTGAATTGGTTTTTTTTTTCAATAATCCAATTTCATTGTCAAAGTATTCGGTAATATTTCTTTATCTTAACTATGATTATTTTTTATTATTAGTGCTTAAATAGACAATCGAAAATGAAGATTAAACAAATCTAGTGCTCCTGTGATTTAAGAACTTATTTCCGATACCGATTTATCAGAATTGGTTTCCAGAGTAACCATACAGATCCTACCAGGTATCAAGAGCCTTTGTTAATTTTTAGTATTAATTTTTTTTAGTACATACCACTCGTGCTGTAAAGCCCTGTGCCTGTATACTTTTAGTAAAGCATTGCCGTTGCAGGCATCGTGCCGGCGGAAGCCAGAGCTCCGAAGGTGATTTGATTTTCATTAACATCGAAAGTGCAAACTATGTATATTATATACATACATTGCTTTCAGCTAAGATTGTAGTAGAAAGTCAAATTTTATTTCGTTTAGAAATCCAATAGACATATTAATGCACAGTTAAATCTGGATGTTTTCATCACGGTTTAACGTTAACAAAAGGGGTTTGTTTTCCTTTTTTTTTATCTATACCTTCCCGGTAATTTAATCGATCATAACTTATGATTGAGCGCATTCGAATGACAAGACAATACGAATACTAACGAAATGACTGATGTTTATAAATTATGTTTTATATTATAATAGTATTGTGGTGTAGAAGACAACATAAATCACTCTATTAATTGCGGCCAGATTCGGCGTATTAAAAATTATTGATCAGACCTAATATAATCCAAATATATGGCGCTAGTAACTGGTAAGTTTGAAATCGTAAACGAAATCAGAACAAATAGTAAACTAATGTATATAGACAAACCAAACACAAAGCTTTAATATGAAAAACGAAGCAAACCTAGGACGCTTTTTTTTGATAAACTGAAAGTATAAACATTCAGTTTATCAAAAAAAAAAATCATCTGTATCACACCTAAACCAGTCTCATCTTTATTATTAAAGAAGAAAAATGTCATCAACTATATTTTTAATGATCCCACAAAAAATAACTACATTAAAATCTCTTATTAGGCATATAACTTTTAATGAATCTTTTACAATGTTATTTTTTTTCACGGTTTATGAATCTCTTCAAATAAAAGAAATTTGATTGTCATATGGCAGATTTTTAATTTGACAGATTACTGTAGTTTGACAGATTTTAGCAGCTAACAAAGTATGGTGTGTATGAGTATTCGACAGAGTATGGTGTTTTTTTTTAATAATGTCAAACAATATACGCCATTTTAAAGAGAATTGCATTCAATATTTATTATTTAATAGATGATTTTAATTTTTAACTAACTTGCAAATAGTGTTAAAAAGAATCTCCTACCCAACTCCTAGCAGAGACTTGAATCCATGGCCACGCCTAGCAGCCGATCTTTCTTCCAAGAGAGCGTTTGTGATAGTTACGATTTCTTTTCATTTTTATTCAACGTCGGGAGGCATACAAGTATACGGTCCACCTGATGTAAAGCGGTTACAGTAGCCTATAAACTCTTGCGATACAATAAGTATTACTCGCGCGATGCCACCTCTGCTGCTAACACAGCAACTCCTTAGAGCTGTCTGGCGACCTCACTCACACGCAGGTAACACAACAACCCTCTCATAACAACTCCCTGTTGTTATTTGGCTGCGGTTCTCTGTGTGGTGGAGGTACTTCCCCAGACGGGCTGCTTCGATGCGCCCTCTCTTCATTTCTCTTTCCTGTTATATTATTATATATCTAATAATTAATAGTACGTTAACTTACTGCATATATGGCGTCACTCTAAAGTTGTAGAGGAAAAATTATAAATTTTGTCACAATCAAAAATTTCCCAGTAGCTCAGTTTGAGAAGCGCTCTACTAGTAATCGAAAGGCCTTAGTTCAAAACTTTCGAACCGAATCTTTTAAAGTTCTATATAATTTAGCATAGTTTTAAATATTCTCCACCAAATACCAATCTGCGGTGTTCTATGATTTAACAAAAATGTTATTCAGGTAACATAGCTAGAAACTCCTTACTTATTATTATTGTAATAATCGTACAATTGACGAGCTCGGTGGCGCAGTGGTGAAACGCGTTGTTACGCTACTTTGACACTAACGCTCGTGGGTTCGATTCCCACACAGTACAAACATTTGTGTGCATGAACATGTCTGTTTGTCTTGTTCTATTTCTATGTATAATAAGTATGTATTTACGAAAAAAAAAATGTATTTACGTATGTTTATCAGTTGTCTAGTACCCATAACACAAGCTTCGCTTACTTTCGGGCTAGATGGCGCTGTGTAAAAAAAAATTGTTAAAACCTGCTTCAAACATAGAAAATTCATTCATTCAAATGTAATTCTACCGATTCACGCTCTATATTTTCATTTTGTTACAACAAAATAAAACTTTGTTATACCTGAATCTATTAGCAATTTTTTGTTAATTAGTCTTCAATATTTCTTATGCATATGAAAAAGTCTTGGATGTTCGGTTTTGTCAGGACACCTGGCTGGTTATTTGAAGATTTATCATGTTTTATTCCTTTATATATGATTGTTTTTGTTTTGTGTCGCATTTTTTTTAATATGTTCATATTAAAAAACCATATTCATAAAATTATTTTTTGTCATACAATCTTTTAAAAGTTAATTGAACACCAACAAATGGGGTGGTGTTCTAATTTGACGTTTTTTTTTATGTATCTTAGTTTTCAATAGATCTCTAATTTTGTGTAACACCTCGTAAGGATTTTGTTATTTTTTTTATATAAAGATTTTTACACACTTATTCGCATTGCATGTCATTGTTACCACAAAGACAGTTTTTTTTATTTACACTTAATATTAAGTTGGCGACCAAAACTGAATTTACTCATCGCATTTTTTTTAATATGTTCATATTAAAAAACCATATTCATAAAATTATTTTTTGTCATACAATCTTTTAAAAGTTAATTGAACACCAACAAATGGGGTGGTGTTCTAATTTGACGTTTTTTTTTTTATGTATCTTAGTTTTCAATAGATCTCTAATTTTGTGTAACACCTCGTAAGGATTTTGTTATTTTTTTTATATAAAGATTTTTACACACTTATTCGAATTGCATGTCATTGTTGCCACAAAGACAGTTTTTTTTATTTACACCTAATATTAAGTTGGCGACCAAAACTGAATTTACTCACTGAGTTTAACGAGTGAGCAAAATTGATTTACTTAATGTATCGATATTGTGTATATTCGTATCGATAATATTTTCTTACTTCTCGTACGTTGTCGCTTGTAAGATAAAAAGTAGTGTCACGAGATCAAAGGTAGCCTTTGAAATCGACACTACATT
Source organism: Pyralis farinalis (assembly GCA_947507595.1). Classification (NCBI taxonomy): domain Eukaryota; kingdom Metazoa; phylum Arthropoda; class Insecta; order Lepidoptera; family Pyralidae; genus Pyralis; species Pyralis farinalis. The sequence goes on along the minus strand of OX382260.1, from coordinate 31,312,550 downwards.
ACCATAAGTGGAAATTGTGGAATCCTTCGCTTACTCGTTACGAGTTAGAAATTCACGACAAAAAAATACTTTGCTCCCTTGTTTCACAACAACATGCCACATTTTATGAATAAAACAATCAAGTTATTGTAAAATATTTTTGTCCTAATTTCAATTAATTCATGCTACATTTTATAAATAAAACAATTAATTTCAAATAAAAGATTTTTTTATAAATACAAGAGTGCATTTCTTGGTTTGCCCTACTTTCACCACTACCATAGCTATGAATCGACATATTTTCGCATTTCATAGACAGCTATAGAGATGTATATGAAGCATAGCCGGGGGCAACAGTACATATCAATAATTACAATTGCATTATAGTTGTGATTTAACTATAATGCAGTTGTGTTTACGGTGGCAGGCTTAAACAGTTGCTTTGGTCCAAACAATGTAAAAAGTACTACCAACATCTTCATATGTACGATACATGAAGAAACATCAGTGTTAGTGAAGTTTACTTACTTATATAGGTACATTATGCGAAGTATTTTTCGTTTTAGCGTTATCACGTTTCTTGATTAGATTTGGCAGGGTCCGCTACATAAGTCTAAGGATTTGGCGAATATACCGATTTTTTATATGGAGCGATATGCCATCAAACCACAACCGAGAGGGAAAACCACATCTTTCTTAGGTTAGGTCACACTTTCGAAATATAATTTCTTGGGTGTGTGGGTACATCCCCACAGCGGGATTCGAACCAAGACCCATCGGAAAGAACTAGTTTTTTATCCACTGGGTTGTCACTGCTCGTACACTACGCGAATTTATTGCTAGTAATAAATTTACACTTAATTAAATCTAACCTGCTTTGTGTAAATTTGATTTTTGCTGAATTTATTAACTAGTAATAAATTAAAAGATTGATATGAAGGGAGAACATTTTTTTATAAATAAGTCTCATAATATTAGCTAATTAGTTACATATACATTAACATAATTATGTTCACTGTGATCTTCTATTGTTTCTTGAAGTGTTATCCGCCGTCTTCACTGTTATACATTTTTTATCGAGGAATTTTAGAAGATCCTGTAAGCAAAACATTATTAGTTTTAAATGCATGACAAATGTCGACCGTTCCGACCTTCAAGATATACTTCCGCTAGTTATTCATCTTGAAAACTTCAAACATAATTGCCCACATAATACCTTCGGTTTCGAACGTGAGCGAGTCTACATCAGGCCCATTAAGAACCTGGTAGAACCGCCCGTGCAGCTCCTTGCTCTTCCATAAGATCTGGCGACTATGGTATGTAACCACCACTGGCTTACGCCAGTTCTCGTTTGCCAGGGACAACGGCGTAGCGCCCTTATTGACTGTTACAATGCATCCCACTTTCACAATAAAGGAAATTGTTCCTGAGATTACATACTTCATTTTAAAAGAGGTAGGGCGCATCAAAGCATGTCTGGGGCTGTACCTCCACCTCACAGAAAACCGCAGCCAAATAACAACTCCCTAGAGGGTTATTGTGTTCCAGCGTGTGAGGTCACCAGTAAGTTCCTAAGGAGTTGCTGTGGAAGCAGCAGAGGAGGTATCGCGCGAGTGATACTTAATATATCGCAAGCATTAATAGGCTACGGTGCCCGCTTTACATCAAGTGGGCCGTATGCTTGTATGCCTGCCGACGTAGTATAAAAATGAAACAAAAAAAATCTTCAGGGTTGTGTAGGTTCTTGACACTTAAAAGGCCACGACCCCCACACTTCCGTGGGATGTATAATCTCATCACCGATGATCGTAGGTGATGCATGCGATGCATCGTTAGCAGTTTTCGGATCTTTACATCCAGGGCATCCAACTCGGTCTGTATCCATCTTAGTATGCCGAAGGTGTATATTAACAGGGGCAAAACCCGACCGTTGAAGGCACGCACCTTGTTGCCACCTGACAATGGACATTTTAGTATTTTTGTCAGACGACCAAGGAAGGGTTTCGTCACCGATTGTTTCATGTCCCCATTGGCTATACTCAAACACTCTTGACATACCAAGGTATTTGTAGGTTTCAACTTCAGGATTGCACAGATAACGTCCTGGGGGCTAATAGATATGGCCTCATAACGTTAAACGCACAGGCCCAAGGTCTCCGGCGCTCAAACTCTCACGTACAGGGAGTGTCACCGCTATGCACAGTACAGGGGCAACAAAAAACCGACCTCGCACACTTTTGATAGATTCTAGTTCGAAAAGTCGTACGGAAGGGACGGAGGATCTCCTTTGGACCTTTCTGAGAGGTGGAAGTACTTCCCCAGTCAGGCTGTCAGGCCGCTGTGATACTCCCTACTTCTCTTACAAACATCCAGGCCAAGACAAACATGTTCGTTCATACACACAAATGTTTGTCCCGTTTGGGGATCGAAGCCACAAGCCTTGGTGTCAAAGTAGCCCTGTTAACCACTCCGCCACCAGGGTCCAAACACCTGCTGCTAACACAGCAACTCATGATATGATAGAGTATACGCATGTCGTGAAGTGTATGGGATGTGGAGGAGTACAAGAGTAATGGTGAAATGTATTAATCCATAAAACATACCTTGGGATCGTATTTAAATCCATTCGCGACCAAATCCTTATGGATGACGTCTATGTTTACGGGTTCGTAACGCAGTATTGCTTCCCGAAGCCAACGGCGACAAGACACGTAGTTGTGAAACGCTATGTGAAGAGGCACTCTACATGAATGTACCTGGACGTGAAACAATTATAATTATATAAAATTCTGAGTCATTTCTTCACATGTTAAAGTAAATGCTACAGAAAAAAAAAATAGATGGATGTTTCGACCAATTGATCAACAATGATAGCGAAATGATTTTTTCGAAGTTTTTATAGAAAAATTTGAAGTAATAAAAGTTTTATATACATTTACTTAAAATAAGGCAAGGCATCTGCATACTTAAGTTCATATGAGGATGTAGGACTTTCTCGCACGTATATACTTGACTAGTTGAAGTTCGGTGCCATGCTTAAGGTCAGACCTCCTTACATCAGTTTGAGGTAGGTCAAATTGAGGAATAGATAAAGCAAAATTGAATGATGATTTTACTAGTACAAGTTTTAGAAATCAAAATTCTTATTTTAAAGAAAGCTTTAACCCATAGGTCTTAAATAATATTAACAATGAGCAGAATTTTTTAAATCGTCAAAATTCTATACAAACAAATTTATTAATACAGTCCAATGAACTTTGATTCGCATCATCAGTCCTGTTTTTTGTTATGTTTATTATAAATATTACTACAATAGCTAGATATTAATGCGAGTCACTATTCATATTTTGCTCAAGAATAGTTCAAGATAATACCGTGATAGAAAATATTTTCTTGCATATAAAAGCTCACAATAGCAAGAGAGCTTTTCGGACGAACAATTACAATAGTAGCATTCACATTGAAATTTGGAAACGTTTTCAATCTGAATGTATGAAAACTGAGTAAAAAATTTTGCGAATCCGTTTCAAATCGTCTTTCGAGACAATGTGGATAAGCCTACAGAACTGCTGCTACTGCACTACCGATCGTTGGGAATCCTAATATCATAAGACACAACCGTTCGCTGTACGTCACACTATCGTTACTACTATCGCTGGTACATGAAATTTTAATGCCACAATACATGTAGGGTTTTCTACCGCTTCACATAAATGTCAACTTTGAATTAACAACAACAAGAAATAATTCGCGCGTTGCCACAGAAGAGTCGCTGCTGAATGCTAATGAGTGCTTAATGTCGGACGCGTCTTTACTTATATACTTTAACGCCATCTGATGTGGTACAGGTAAAAAAATAAATTAAATAGTTGATGGTACTTATTAACATCGACCTCAAATCTAATTTTGACAACCCCAGTAGCCAACCAAGCGAAGCAGCTCAGCGTTCAACTAGTGGACACTGTAAAGCGTGGCGGACTCTACTAGTACTCGGCCACTGTAAAGCGGGGCAGGCAAGCTTTAGCAGGCAGCCACTGTGAATCAATGCTTTTAAAATCAATTTTGCTGACTACCTACATTTCATTGGTTCATCGATTTAGAAACGAAATCTTCATGCACAGAGGACTGTTGGTAGAGGATTTAAAAAGGGCAGGCTGCATTGTTCGAAAAATCGTTGGCCGGCAGAAAGGTTCTCAAATGGCGACCACGGATCACAAAATGCAGCGTAGTACGGCTCCGTATACGATGTATCGACGATCTTGTGAAGATCGCAGGGAGGGAGACGATGGAATAAGCAATTTGACGAGCTCGGTGGTTCAGTCGTGAATGACGCGACTTTGATACCAACGCTCGTGGGTTCGATTCCCACACATGGCAAACATTTGTGTGCATGAACATGTCTGTTTGTCTTGGTCTGGATGTTTTAAGAGAGGTAGGGCACATCAAAGCAGCCCGTCTGGGGAAGTACCTCCACCTCACAGAAAACCGCAGCCAAATAACAACTCCTTAGAGGGTTGTTGTGTTCCTGCGTGTGAGTGAGGTCACCAGTAAGCTCCCAAGGAGTTGCTGTGTAAGCAGCAGAGGAGGCATCGCGCGAGTGATACTTAATATATCGCAAGCGTTAATAGGCTACGGTACTCGCTTTACATCAGGTGGGCCGTATGCTTGTATGCCTCCCAACGTAGTATAAAAAAAAAGCAGCACAGGCCCTATCGCGCGGAAGTGTAAGGGGGACGTATTCAGTAAACGTCCTTCGGCTGAAATGACGATTTAAATACTTACCTTAGTTTTCTCCCTTTTTTGAAACACCCAATCGTCAGCACTACATTCTATATCTCTCACGTCTATCGTTTCATTGGTCGTTTCGTAAATATTTTCCCTCATATCATCACACACTTCAGCTTCAGTTTTTTCCCCTGGAGATTTAACTTGATTCTGTGACTTAGATGTACTCGGCTTTATCTTTTGTTTTTTTGAAGGTGACTGCAATTCATCGTGCGAATACGCTTCTAATATTGGATGTGTTTGATTGTAAATGTGCGTCAAGAGCTGTATTCCTGAAAAGTGAAAATCTATATTAATATTATAAAGCGGAAGCGTTTGTTTGAACGTCCAAATCTCTGGATTTACCACTCGAAATTTGAAAATTATTTTTACATTTAATAGCCCAATCCTTGAGGTAGGCACGTGTGATCTAGCCTAAAAAGAGTCAGGTTTTCCCTCTGAGCTATAAGCATACAGCCCATCCAAACAGAAGGGGGGGTATCAGGGTGTCCGGACCGGCCACCACCCTCAGCTTAGGTTGTTGTCTCCCTACCATAGAAGTAGTTTAGAGACCTCCTCATCACTCTACCATGCTATTTATGATTATAATTGATAGACGTCTCCGAAATACTATAATGGATACAAGATAAAGATAAAAATTCTCTATTTGCCTTTAGACCCTCACGGGCACTTAGACACGTCTTACATTTGCAATATTATATCTTATTATTTTTTTAAGTTTTCTCTTTTTTAATCTACCAGCATTTCAAATGACCATTAGCGAAGAACAAATGCCAAACTTGCCAATATAGGTCTTTTTTCCAAATCATCTTATACATATTACAATAAATATAATGATATGAGTGTACATATAGTGATATCAAGTGGTACAATTAAAGTTATATTAATTCATGTGCTGAATCATTTCCATACATCTCTGTCAGTTAGATATTCATCGATTCTATAATAAATAACCCTTCTTACATAGAGTATTTTTGATGTGCCTTTTGAACATATTTTCAGGCAAGGACAGAACTGTTTCAGGTAATTTATTATAGAATCGAATACAATTTACAAGAAAAGATCTATTAGTCTTAGCAAGCCGATGTACTGACATACGCAATCTATTCCTGCTTCTAAGATTTTCACTACATTTTGAAAACTAATTTATATTTTTACGAGCATACATTATGCTCACATAAATGTACTGAGAGGTAACCGTGAGGATAGTTATTTCTTTGAATAGTCCTCTAAGTGATTCCCTGGAGCCCATGTTATAAATAGAGCGGATGGCTCTCTTTTGTAATATGAAAATAGTTTCCAATATCAGCCGCTCTTCCCCACAACAGTATACCATATGACATAATGCTGTGAAAGTAGCTGAAATAGACTAAGCGAGCAGTAGCCACATCCGTCAATTGTCTAATTCTCCTAACGGCATATGCGGCAGAGCTGAGCTTCCTGACCAGTTTATTTATGTGGAGGCCGAACTGCAATTTTGAGTCTATCGTAATTCCAAGACATACTAGCATAGCATAATAAACTATTTTCAAAATATCAAGTGGATATCTTTTCGGGTTCCTTAGCTTGGTTTTAAACGATAATGAATAAAAGATATATTATATGTACTTCTTTGTATTACTGCTTATTAATGATGATATTAGATGTTATGTAGTTAATTTATACATATGCTGTTTGCATATAACTGGGTCTACTTCCTAGTTTTTTTTATTATTGTCTTGTTCCTTATTTTAGTCACATGATGTAAGTATATTAGTAAACCTAAAATAAATAAATATCAGTCGGGATCCGTAGCCTTCATACAGCACAAAACACTGGCCTCCACTAACATGCAGTTGAGTACCATGATGGAGTACACTTTAAACTACTTTTGATTACTAAATAACTGAATAAAAGAATTGTGACTACTTTTTTAAACAGGTCAGGTGGTGGATAATGCAATACAGGTTGTATCGCTCGAGCGCTGCCACTCCTACTGCTACCGCAGCATCTTCTTAGTAGCTTACTGGTTGTTATTTGTAGCTACGGTTAGGGTTGCTTTGTTGCAACCTGCTTCTATAGTTAGACCAATAGATATAAACAAATATATACATGCAAACAAATATTTCTTTTGTATAGGAATCGAACCTACGAGCCACGGTTTGATTCAATAGGGGTCTCCAATAACATGCAGTTAAATAGCATGGTAGAGTGATGAGGAGGTCTCTAAACTACTTCTTTGGTAGGGAGACAACAAGCTAATGCAGTGGGAAAGTATGTGTAAAAAACTGCCTGATGGTAAGCAATTACAACCTCATATGTACACTCGAATTGTCAATGCTGCAAAACCCTCTTCACGCCTTTTAGTCTCTTGAGAAATTTGTTCATTTCACAGCTTGATAATTTATACTTCAGAGGATGAAACCTCTGAAACCATACAGAAGAATGATGACTCCTTTACTATTGTTATGAGCCGTAAGTACGAAAAAGCGACAGTAGAAAGCTACAACCACATACATCTATAGGATTTAACGTGTGGGTGAATGAGATAGAAGGCATTATGGTGCTTATTACACGGTCCAAGCATTGTACGCGTGTGTGCGCGTTTGCGTATTACGAAGCTTGTGATAAGGCGTCATAACAAGCGTGGTGTATTGTATACGTGTATTGTTTACATAAATATTTTATTATTTTAGTAAAAACATTTTTCAACCCCTGAAATTCTACATTCGTCTCATTTCATCTTAAGTTCACATTTTTGAAGGTTTTACTTCTATCGCAACCTATCTGAACGATATTCTATCGTGAACTGCAAACAATATTATTTATTTAATAATTATATTTATTGTCTATACCAGTCATATTTGTATTAACCAACTGATTTATCTACATGAAGAAAGCATATATTATCTGCATGTTTTTTTTATGCAACGTCGCGAGCCATGCAAGCATACGACCCACCTGATGTAAAGCTATTACCTATAAACTCTTGCAATATGTGAAGTATTATTCACGCATTACCACTCATACTGATAACTCCTTAGGAGCTTACTGGTAACCTCACTAATTCCCAGGAACACAACAACCCTCCAGAGTTATTTGACTGCAGTTTTCTTTGAGGAAAATGTACTGCTCCAGTTGGGCTACTTTGAAGCTCGTCACAAACTATAGTATATCGTCAGATAACATGCCATCTCACTCTTAACATATAAAATGATGTGAACCTATATTTCTCCTGTTTCAGCGTGTTCCACACATACAGAATAAGACAGCTGTTATCTTACAATATTAATTAATTATATGTTATAATATAGCTACATCTATGATGGGCTTGATGTGAACTACCTCTATGAAACCATCCACGCCAAAACAAACAGACATATTAGTGAACACAAATATATCCTCTTGTGAGGGAATCACAAACCCCACAAGCTTTTTGACATTGACATATGAGAGCTTCATCAAACGTTGGATTTGATTGTGGTCACTTACCTCTCTTCCGTTTGAATGGCTTCAAACCATATTTATCCAATTCCTGATTCCTTTCCGGAGTCGACATGGAGGCAAAGTCTAAGATAGGTGTTACCTCATCTGTTTTGATTATGTACTCCCTGTTACTAGGAGTTTTTACTGTAGCGTAGATGTCAATTTCTTTACAAGGAGTTTTCATTTCATTATTACTTGGTTGACTGTTATTTGAGGATTTTATATTGACTGGAAGTAAGAAACTATCACTTGACTGTTTAAAATGTTGATTTGATACTGTTTCGCTACTATTGCCCATTTGTATGTGAGAAATATCATCCATAATAGATATGCCTCCAAAATTTATGTCGGGCTGTTCAAAAACACTTTTCTGAAGAGAATAATCTAACTCTTTGTCTGAAATCGCAAATGTTTCACATTCCTGGCTAGATTGTGTTGAAGTTTCTATATGTTTCTCATCATAATTATCAGTCAAAATATTACTGTTTGAATTTGCATTTTGATTATCAGAATTAGACATATTCTGGTCCATATTTGAAATAACTTCATCATAATCAACAGACACATCATTTATTTTACCAAGGCTGCTTTTATTACATAATTCTGTTTCATTATTGGGTACATCTATCAGGCTATGATTTCTTTCATTTGCTTCTGCATATGAACTTGTGTTTTGAATGAGAGCAATTTCATGATCAAATTCATAAGATTCATTTTTCTGTTCATCTCTTTGAGGTGGAGAAATAATATCAGCCTTATCATCATTATCTTCAACATCATCTGAATGATCATACAGGAAATCATCAAAAGAATCACTGCTGGAACTATTCTTAACATTTCTATTATTTTTACTAGTCTCATCAATTAAATCCAGTATACATTCATCATTATTTTCATTAATTATAATTACATCCCTTTCTAATGTATCTGTTGTAGGCAACTTAATAGGTGTACACATATCCTTATCATTTATAATTACAGTATCTTCTGAAGTTTTATTTGTACCGCTTACTTGAATAAAAGGCAGATCATCAATAGAATTAGAAGACTGTGTCAAATCCACATCCTCAATTTTCCTGCTAAGTGACTTTTCTGTTACTTTTTTCTCTAGTTCTTCTTGTACAATTGTGAAATCATTATCATCATCCGATCTTTGTGTTAGATCTATATTTATGTCAGTAACTGTATTTTTAATTATCTTGTGTGAAGAATGTGGGACACATTCGGTTAAATCCATAAAATCATTTATTTTAAATTTTGTAGTATCTACACCAGGGAGTGATTTGTTTCGAAGTAATGGATGATGAGAAGATGTCACAATGCACTCAGTAATTTCCATAATATCATTGGATTTTCTTTTTGTTACATTACTTTGAGATAATTTTAAGACACCTATTGTTTCACTTTCCACAGAACTAAACACTTGTGATGAGTTTGATAATATATCACAAACACTGTCACATTTTTCCTCACAGGCAACAGGTACTTCGTGTAAATAACTATTATGCAACTTTGATACTGAGACAGGAGATTGAATATCTTCAGAGTTAATAAACATTGATGGAGATTCATCATCAAATAGATCTGGAGAACCACTTCTAACAGATTTTGATGAATTTACTTTGAAACTTAAACCTTTAATTAGATTTTCGACTTTTTCTGAACCTTCTAAATTACAATTAGCTCTTCCAACAGGTACCTCGACTGACCCACTTCTAACATTATCATCTGCATTATTATCTAGATTCATACAACTATCAGTTTTAGCATTGTTATTAACTATAATACAATGAACATTAGGCACTTCTTTCATTTTAAATTTAGTAATTTTTTGAGCACATTTCAATGTTCCACTAAGCACAACATCCAGCTCACCTTGCGAACAGTCTATTTCACTTATGTCCATAATAAAGTCTTTAGATTGTTTAGGACTTACAGGACGACCTGGTATTTCTGCCCAATCCTTCAGTAGACAACCTTTATTTGAGAATTTTTCTAATAACAGCTTATTGACATAAAATGAATCATTATTTTTTATTAACTCATAAGCGGCATTAGTAGCCAAATAATATAATTTTGCATTAATATTGCTAAATTCATTTTTTTTAGCAGGAGACTTTGAACAATCTAAATTCTGAAATAAAACTTGTGAATATTTATCAGTTATACTTTGTTGCCTTTCTGCTTCTGTCAATGAAAGAAGTTTACATTTTTTCCTGTGTTTCTGAAATTTTTTTTTCACATTTATAATTTTTGTTTCTGGTACTGTAAATCCATATTCTTGTAATGTAGTTCTTATTCGTACTGTTCTTTCTTGTAAACTTGTTTGAATAGTTTCAGCATCATAGTGTTCTGGCGGGTGAAGAGATTTCGATAAGGCTACTGCTAATTGTAATTCCTGAGAGTCAACATCTATACCAGACTGCTTACAAACAGTATCAAAATCTTTCGTATAACTTACAAGATCATTTTTATTTGATAGCAATGCTGTTCTTATATCCTTTTGACCTCTTGGGCGTTTGGAAGCTCTCTTTGATTTGGGCTTATTTACAGTTATTTTTATGTTTTTCTTAGGGCCAGTAATTTTCTTCTTCTCCTGAAAGTCCGATAAACTCTCATCCATACCAGTTTTACTTGCAAAGTATTTGCTAGTTACTTTGCTTGAAATTGAGTTGCTGGCAACAAATAAAAGATTTTTAATAAGTGTAATTATTTATTCATCATAGTATCTCATAACAAAAAAAAAACCATTGTTACCTAATATTTACATCTATACTCATAACTATTTATCAGGACGATCTAGTCTTTCATGATCCGTCATAATACGACGAATTGTGTCTCCTGTTCTGTTAAATAAACCACTGGCAATCATCTGTCTTCTCTCTACTTCTTCTATAGGATCCTCATATAAAACTTCAGTGGTTTTTCGAAGGTTTTTCGTAACGGGAGCGAAACTATAAAATAAAGTTACTAATGGTTAATATGGTTTTAGGTTTACTCACTTTAATATAACCTCAAAGAGACCAAGTGTTTGAAGTAAATATTACTTACTGAAAAATGAAACCACTTATCACACCAAAAGCTATAATGCCCACTCCAAGCAAATTTCTAAATTTAGCGGCAGGAGTTCCTTTAATTTTCCTAGGTTTCCATTTTGAAGTATCAACACCGATAGCCATTTTTTTGGCAAAACATCATTTTACCTTTTGTCTTCTGTTTTTTCTTCTTCTTCTTCCCTTTTAATTTTTGGTAACTACTCACTACTATGAAACTGCGTTTGTTATGATTTACACGTTGACACATTTTATCATTGATATAACAAATATAGCAAAATAAATATTTGAATGTGCTAAGAGTTGTTTCAATATCTCATAACAAAATCTGCGCAAATCTTCCCTAATTAATTCGGAACATTTTTCATTTCATTCAACATATTGTTTTAAAGTGAAATTGTTGTGATTTGAAACTTGAACAACCGCATACATCTATAGAATTAAACGTGCGAGAGAATGAGTTAGAAGTATTAAAAAGAGACAACCACATACATCTATAGGATTTAACGTGCGAGAGAATGAGGTAGAAGGTATTTAGCGTTTATTACAGGGACCGAGGTAGCACGTGAATTAGTAAGTATGTGTGCGCACCTAGGTATAACGAAGATTGGGATAAGGTGTCATAATGTAACAACTGTGGGTGTATTATTCACATGTATTTTTGAAGTTATACTTCTTTAGGCGCCTTATGAAAAAATGATGATAGTGAAATTTTATAATGCACGTTACTACCTCACTCACTCGCATGAACAAACAAGCATACGATCCACCTAATTTAAAGCGGTCACTGTAGCTATTTACGTTTGCAATAACTCTCGGTTATGTTTATAACCTTTCTATTTGATCGGTTAATATCAACAAAAGATGTGTATTTGTACTTTCATTTAATTAAAAATTGCTTACTATTGTGTACGAATCCACATTAAGTTAATTATTCTTGATCATGGATCATCATATTGTAACTAACAAGCGACTTACCGCTGAAAGGCTATGTTAGGTTCTTATAGTTCACTGTGGCTTTTACAGCCAATTATAGAGCAATTCACCATTACTGCACGATCAATACATATTTTGAAATAATCGCTAGGCTAGGTCACAAGGGAATAAAATATATAGGTTTTACACTTATATCAACGAAATTGCATCAGTACGAAAAATTTTATTGCCACCAAACAAGTCTGGTGGTAACATCAAAATCGCATAAGCAGATAAAGACAAAACACTTATGCTCTATCTTGCTCACGCACATCTATTTTACTTTTAAGCTATCTCTTTTTATGTAGGTATTATTCTTTTAGTGGCGTGTCTATATTTAAATAGGTACTCTGTTTACGCTTCCCGCGCTTTTGACGAGTGACATTGTTATTATGCTTGAAATTTTTACAATTCAGTATTAAATTAGTTTTATTTGTCAATTTTTATTGTATACGAAATACATAAGTGCTAGGAAAATTATACAGGAATGAAAAAATTAAAATATAACACTTTTTGGAATACGTGATTAATTTCATGAAGAAAACCTTGTAAAATTTAAGTATGTATCATTTTATGTGTGATATTTAAACTGCAAGATTGGGTCTGAGTACCTTTTCTAAGTAATTTTTTAGCACAATTCTTGAAGCCATAAATTAAGATTTTGAAGTGGTTCTGAACTGTATGCGCTAGATCCCTTTGCCGTTCTCCCTTGAGGTAAAAAGAACAAAAAAAAATCGTAGCTAAGCTACATACTTTGTTTATTTTTTGTTTTGTAATGTATTGTATGCATGATCCAAGAAAATATAGGCGTAGTATATTATTATACCATGATTGTATGCTAATGGTTAGCAATCAAAATCTAATATCTCCAAAAAGTTGTACAAATACTTTTAATTAATACTATTCATAACCCTTCCCATACTCCTAGGTAACTTAAAATCTATATATATACCTACGTACAAAGGAATGAAATATATTTCGTAATAGAGCCCATTCCTTATATTTCTTGTGTATTTTTCTTACTCATTACTACTGAGACGTCATTCTTGTAAGTACCGTGTGTTTTTTGATAAACAAAGATTTATTACCTATAGTAGTGAAAATTAGTGAAACGATATTTGACGATCTACTACTGTTACATTATTAAACATAAACACCTAGCCATTAAGCCAGATAGTCTGCATATCTGCGAATATTGTTAGGAAAATTATCCATTTTTTTTGTAGGATTCGTAAAATAAACAAATTTTTTGTTGCAGTTGTTATTCAGCATACATTTTTGTTAAATAAAGAACAAGATGTCTCAAGCTGAAGATGATAGATCACATCTCAAAACTATGCCGTATCCAGAATACCAAAGAGCATTGAAATTAAATAGAGAGACATGCGAAACGATTGCAAAATTAGCTAAAGTACAGTAAGTGTAGCCTTTATCATATTTGTAAAATTGAACCATGAAAGAGGTTTATTTTTCCTAAGTACCCTCAGGACTCACAATAAAACTGTCTTAATTTGTAGTCATTAAGAATCTGCAGCTTTTGATGTCACTTAATTGACCTATTAAAAATAACCCAGGTAAAGTTTTTTAGCTTTCTAAGTTTATTTCTGAGAATGTTGATATTGATTTATTATTATTAGTGAATCATGGGTATAGCAGAAGAAGCATGAAAGTAGGCTCAACCCTGTTGAAATGAGAGCTCTGAGGAGTATGTGTATTGATAGAATGATTGATACAATAAAAAATAGCATGATACGAGAATAATGCGGAATGACAGATGAGATAGTGACAAAAATTGAAAAGGGTATGCTGAGATGGTTCGGACATTTGGAAAGAATGGATGACAAAAGGGTTACGAAAGAAGTATATCGAGCAAGAGTGAGTGGAGATATTGATAGGAATCAAGTAGCTGATGGGCAGCAGAAGGGCCAAATCAGAAGCATCCGAAACGAAGAGCATATGAGAAGAGGTTGATGAGTGAGGAAGAGTAAATCAGTATCTTCGCCAAATCTTTAGACGTAGGTGGCGAACCCCACCAATCCTAGAGCATTAGCGAAAACTCACTATAAAGAAGACTGTTTCTCTATTAATAGTAATTATTGCCAATTATTTACGTATATATTTACATTCCAGAATTTCATTTGATGACACGAAACCACCAGGAGAGATATTAATGAAAATGTTATACCGGTATGGATGTACAGTGAGAAGGTTCCGAGAAATGTTAACGGAGGCACAAAATGTCAAAACAATTTACTATAGGCCCACTTCAAAAGTTGCTATACTAATAGCAAACGACAAATATGAACATTTATCAAAACTGGCAACACCTTCCATAGACTGCGATTCACTGTCTTCAATTCTAAAGAGTCAGGGATTTGTTGTTGTAATGATTAAAAATACTGCGACCCGTGTCTTAAGGGATATCTTATCTAAAGTTTTCACTTTCATACCTGAGGACAGTTATTGTAAGTTCTTTCTTATACCATGTTATAACCGTTACAGCATACCTAATATCTTTTTTAATTCAGACACCAGGTTTTCCAATTGAGACACTACATTCGTGGGTTCGATCCCGTGCGTGACAACATTTGTGTGCATGATAATGGTTTTTTGTGTTGGTGGAGTGTTTTCAAGCGAGGTAGGGTGCAAAAACAGTCTGCCTGGGGAAGTACTTTTTATCTATAATGTCACGTTGTGTCCCTTGCGGGGTAGGCAGAGAGAACTGAGTGCTACACGACTTGGTGCTTACACACCTTTAACATTCATAGCTCTTCTATCTTATAGGGATCTTGTCACCAACTTTTTGGTAACACCCATATTATTTGGTTGTCGTATATGGGTCTAGACATTCCTCAGCACCTATATCCTTCTACTTCACCTCACAGAATACCGCAGCCATGTAACAATTCCTTGGAGTTTTTGTATTTCTGCGATTGTGTGAGGTTACCAGCAAGCTCCTAGGGAATTGCTGTGTCAGCATGTGGGGGGCGCCTGAATATCTCAGCGATTCGAGACTACTGACCAAGGGTATAATATTGTAACCAATAAGCCAATGAGTGCCACGATGTTGATGTTAATCCGTGAACCAGCCAATAAGGGGTGCGCTTTCCACATTACTTTTATTTTATTCCTTCATGCTTTCAATCATTGCACTTGCAATGCACTGCATTTATGAATATTTTGCAAGCTTTATAGAGATGAATAGAACCAATAGATATTGTTAACAATGTACTCAAAATTATACTTTATGACTTTGTTTTTAGGTTTCATATTTTACGCTGGCCATGGCTGTGAACTAGTCAATACAAAGTGTATGCTGGGAATTGACTGTCCTGTAGAAGGTATTCGTTCAGACCATTGCATTACCGAAAACTTTATATTACAACAAGTTTATGAATGCAAACCCGACCTCTGTGTATTGATCAAGGACATGTGCCGAATTCATTTAGATAGGTGAGTTCAATTTATTCAATAGTCTTTTTCTTTCATTTGTTTAGAGCAGTGTTTTTTAATCTGTGGATCGCGACCACGAACGATGGGATGGGATAGGGAGATACCAAAATAGAGAAAAACATAAAAATAGTCTTTTAAATTACTAACTTTTTGTCTGTCTATATCCCAAGAGAGTCACCAGAATTTTCAATATTTTTCTAAGGATTTGATGTGCTAGCAGTAGAGGTGGCATCACGCAAGCGATACTTAATGTATTGCAAGCGATCACAGTCTGCGGTAACCGCTTAACATCAGATGGGCCGTATACTTGTATATCTCAACGTTGTATAAAAAATCACGTTTCTCTTGCGCGATATCATACGATTTACGCCCTGCAGCTAATGATAGCCGGCAATGAATAGCAAATTAAGCGGTTATTACGAAACCTCAATAAATAAAAAATAGTATCTGCAACTCGTGCGATGTTGTCGAATACCCACGAGAGCGATTATATTAGGCAATCGACAACTTATCCCACTAGTTGCACAATATACTATTGAAGCAAAATTAATTGCATGTTGTATAATGTCCTTGTCTTATTATATGACATATATGCCTCACCTCATCGGATTTGAATTTTTTTCCCCTATAAAAAACGCTTCGTCCGAGCCACCTTCGGCATGACGAAGTCGTTAACGAAAACTAAATACCTAGTGTAAGCGCACCATTATTATATTTATTAGCTTGCTCACTCGCAGATGACGCTTAACACTTAAAGTAACTCTTATTTCGTTTGCTATAAGAACTGTACAAAGTTTAGTATTAGTTTTTAGGGTTCCGTGCCCAAAGGGTAAAACGGAACCCTATTACTGAGGCTCCGCTGTCCGTCCGTCTGTCACCAGGCTGTATCTCATGAACCGTGATAGTTAGACAGTTGAAATTTTCACAGATGATGTATTTCTGTTGCCGCTATAACAACAAATACTAAAAAATAGAATAAAATAAATATTTAAGGGGGCTTCCATACAACAAACGTGATTTTTTTGCTCATTTTTGCTCGATATTGATAACGGCAACAGGTAGACGCTTGAAATATTCACAGAATATTTAGTTATATATTCACTTTAAGAACAAATAATTAAATTAAAATAAAACGAATATTTGGCAGAGCTGCGATAGCCAGCGGAGCCACATTACCCTCAAAATTGTCGTTTGGGGTAGACTGATGTCATCCAGCTAGCGTTTAGACGGTAATAGTGAGAAACTCTAAAATCGACACACTAATAGCTAACATATTGTAGTTTTGTATCCTTTAATTTGAAATTTAAATGTTCGTTGGTGAGGAAGAACGGTCCAAAATCGTTCCAATTAGAAAAAAAAACATATGGGAAAACGTATGGCCGGCCACTCTGCAGTGCAGAGTCTGCACTGCACTCCCATCAACAGAAAAAGTAACAGCACTCGTCGCTAGATGTCGTACAGGGTTCCATATATTTTTAAAAAATTAAAAATTTTTAAATAAAATATTTAAATATTTTTTAAATTTAAAAAATATCAGCTCTGCCTACACAGCTTGCTGTTATTTACTAGTTAAGGGGGGTTCCCATAGAACAAACGTGATTTTATTGCCGTTTTTATAGATAATGGTACGGAACCCTTCGTGTGCGAGTCCGACTCGCACTTGGCCGATTTTTTTTTATAGAATGTTGTAAAAGGCGTACAAGTGTACGGATGTAAAGGAACTGCCGCAGCCTGTGGACGCGTGCAATACATTAACTATCACTCGCGCGATGATATCTTTGTTGCTAACCCAACTCTCAGGAGCAACTTCTTAGGAGCTTCCTGGTGACCTCACACGCAGGAACACAACAACACTCCGGGGACAACTCCCTTATTCGGCTGCAGTTTTTTGTGAGGTGGAGGTACCACTTTCGGTCATGTTTGATCCTACCTCTTAAAAATACTTATACAAAGACAAACAGACATGTTCATGCACACAAATATTTGTTCTGTGTGGGAATCGAACCCACGGACGCTGGTATATCAAAGTAGAGTTACTAACCACTGCGCCACCGTGCTTGTTATAGACTATACCTATAACCTTTTTCGCATTTCAAGGTACGTCGCTAGAAAGTTATGTAATTTCTCCTATACTATTTATTTTCAGAAATACACACCCTGAAGTCTACGCGTCTCTAGGCACAATAGACAATTATGACGCACACAAATATCTTATAATAGGATACTCCACTTTACCAAGTCAGTCTGCTTATGAGGTTCTACAAATTGAGTGCAGCAATTCCATCGATGGAACTTACGAACTGCAGACGGGAGACACAGGAAAGATAGTCCCTTCAGGGAGCCAGTATGTAAATGCGTTGTGCACACGTCTTGGTGACAATATTGATATAAGCAGTTTATTGGATAAAGTACATATAGGTATGAACTTGAATCATTAATATACAATTTTAGTTAATAGATTCAGGCGTTATTTTTCGAAAGTCAACCACCACATCAACCCTTACTCAACACATGGGATACGGGTCCTCCATTCAACCGAAGGTGTTCAGAGCATACTCCACCACGCTGCTCAAATGCGGATTGGCGATGGCCAGTGTTTCAAGCCGCGCGAAGGCCACTGACTTAGATTAACGACTGCCATCTACCGACAACAGCTGGGACCGATGGCTTAACGTGCCCTCCGAAGCACGAAGAAATTGGAGATAGAAGAACCCATCCATAGACAGGCTGCGGTTGACATTGCTTAACCTGCGTGTTTGTTTATAATGACACGCGCAACGTCGCCATCGAGCTCTCGAAAGTCAAATTTACATGCAATTCGATCTTAACTTGCTTCGTGTGCTTCCGCCACCAATTTCACCCACCCCGTCCACCCCCGCCCTCTATTCAATATAAGGGACGGCACTACGATGGATTCGTCACTTGTAGCATGTTATTCTAACGACTAACGTCTGCAGCGCCTGAGGATACCTCGTGGAGAGGCGAAACACGCGTCGCAGAGACGTCCAGGACAGCCACGGCAGGAACAGTGGCGGGTGCATGCGGTTCCTGTTCCAGATGCGGGCAATCGCGAGGACGACCAAAGCAGCCGAAGCAGAGACGACCGGAGCAGCCATGGTAGCGACGGCATGTTGCATCTACTAATAGTATTGGGTGGGTGCCAGCCTGCGCTAGTTTTCATGAACTGATTGGTGGCGGAAACACACAAAGCAGGTTAGATCAAACTGTATATAATTTTAGCATTATGAATAATTCGTTAATTGTCATAACACAAATAGTAACAATAATCACAGAAAACCGCAGTCAAATAACAACTCCCTGGAGGGTAGTCGTGTACATACTGAGTGAGATCACCAGAAAGTTCCTAAGGAGTTGCTGTGTTAGCAGCAGAGGTGACATCACGCGAGTGATACTTAATGTATTGCAAGCGTTCATAGGCTACGATAACCTTTTTCATGAGGTGGGCCGTATGCTTATATGCCCCCAACGTTGTATAAAAAAATCGAATTACAATAATTGATTAGATTTCGCACGTTTCATGAATTTATGATATTGACGAGCTCGGTGGCGCTACGGTTAATAGCGTGACTTTAACACCAACGCCCGTGGGTTCGATTCCCACACAGGATAAACATTTGTGTTCATGAACATGTCTGTTTTTATTTGGTCTGGGTGTTTTAAGAGAGGTAGGGCCTATCAAAGCAATCCGTCTGGGGAAAAACCTCCACTTCACAGAAAACCGCGGCCAAATAACTACTCCCTGGAGAGTTGTGTTTCTGCGTGTGAATGAGGTCACCAGTAAGCTCCTAAGGAGTTGCTGTGATAGCAGCTGAGGTGCATCGCGCGAGTGACACTATTACCAGCGTTCATAGGCTACGGTAACTACATTACATCAGGTGGACCGTATGCTGGATTGCCAAAATAATAATGAATTTATTATGTATAGCTGTGCCCGCGACTTCGTCCGCGTGGAATATTATTTATTTATATTAATAAAAATAAATAAAATTTCTAACATAAAAGTAGCCTAAGTTACTCCTTATTACATCAGCTATCTGCCAGTGAAAGTCCCGTCAAAATCGGTCCAGCTGTTTCAGAGATTAGCCGGAACAAACAGACAGACAGACATACAGATAAAAATTGTAAAAATATTCATTTTGGTATATGTACCGCGTATACATCCATATGAATTTAGTAAAAAGCGGTTATTTTAATATTACAAACAGACACTACAATTTTATTTATCTGTATACTTGTGTAAGTAAAGTATTTTTTTTTATGCTCAGAATAAAATACCATTCTGCGAACACCGGGGATGTACCTGGGGATTATATTTTCTTTTGTATACATCGTCAGGCATACCGACCACCTGGTGTAAAGTGGTTACTGGCCTATAAACGTTACACATACAGGAGGGTTGTTGTTCTTGAGTGTGTATGAGGTTACCAGTAAACTACTAAGGAGTTGGTGTGTACGCAGCAGGGGAGACATCGCGCGCGAGTCACTTGACCCGTTGAGTGCCGAACGGTTTGATCAAACCTTGCGCGATACGGCAACAAGTATATAACGGTATTTGACGGGTTAATGTATTGCAACGAGTTGTTATTTGGCTGTCTGTGTAGTAGAGGTACTTCCTCAGTGAAGGTGTTTCGATGCATCCTACCTCTCCAAAAAAACCTCGACCAAGACAAACAGACATGTTCATGCACACAAATGTATACAGTGTGTGGGAATCGAACCCACGAGCCTCGTTGTTAAGGTAGCACTCTTAACTCCGCCACCGGGCTAGCCAAATTTATTAATCAGAAAAAATTCGCCCCCTCATGTATACAAGTTCTTATAAGCTATGCACGGTTTCATTACTCTGAAGAGCAACTTCTCCTTCCTAGCTTTCTTCCGTTTCCTAGTCCATTAGGACTGGTGGGGTCCGCTACCTAAGCCTAAGGATTTGGCGAAGATACTGATTTTGACATGGAGTGATTGGCATCAGACCTCCGCAAGCCACAGTCAATATTAGATTATTCTAAGGTTAGGTCACACATCTTTTGAAATACAATTTCTTGGACGTGCTGGTTTCGTCGCGATGTTTTACTTCAACGCCGAGCAAGTGATATTTACAAATATGCACAAAAAACCAAAAACTCAATTGGTACATAGTTAATAGATTCAGGCGTTATTTTGCGAAAGTCAAATTTACATGCAATTTGATCTAACCTGCTTTGTGTGCTTCCGTCACCAATTAGTTCATGCGGCCTAGCGCCGGCCGGCACCCACCCACTACTGTTAGTAAGTGCAACGCTGCCATGGCTGCTCCGGTAGTCTCTGCCTCGGCTGCTGCGGTCGTCCGCCATCTGGAACAGAATCCGCATGCCTCCACCACCACCGTCGCTGCCACGACTGGCCCGGTCGTCGCTGCGACACGTGTTTCGCCTCTCCACGAGGCATCATCAGGCGTTGTAGACGTTAATCGTAAGAATAATATCAGCATGTTATTCTTACGATTAACGTCAATCGGCATGTTGCACTTACTAACAGTAGTGGGTGGGTGCCAGCCGGCGCTAGGCCGCATGAACTAATTGGTGGCGGAAGCACACAAAACAGGGTTAGATCAAATAGCATGTCATTTGGTACATGCCAGAATTCGAACCGTGGACCTGTTGGTCACTAGGCCGGTTCTTTATCCACTGTACTATCACTGCCAACTGCTTTTGTTGTCTGTGGCCAACTCCAAAGAGCAAAACTTTAGTATTATTGTTTTCAGATGTCGAAAAATCAATGAAAAAGCAGAGACCTATTAAAGTTCAGTGGGGAGCACCGAGGAGGTCTTTGCACGATCCGCCAACAGGTTAGTATTTTAGTTGACACCAGAAATCTTAGTAACGTACAAACGTACATGGCGAAACTAAAGTGCGTTCAAGCAGCAAAGATCAAGAATGTAAACAAGCATTCAGGGGAGCACAACATATATTTATTGATGGTGGTCGCGTGGTCAAAGGGAAACAAAACGTCTTTTCCTGTGGGAGTAAGATATTTTGCTGCGCTAAAAAGTAGCCTATGTTACTGTCGCGCCCTCCATATATATCCATAATAAATGTCGGTAAAAAAACACATCATTCCTTCGCTCTGTTTGGATTTGAAAAAAAAAGTAAACCGTCAAATAAATACACTTTTACATTAATTATGCACCCTAAGACATTTGACTTATGAACTCTTATGATTCTCTACGCTCTAGATCTATTTCACAGGAGCTGTGCATTTGCCAGGAGTAAAAGTACACAATATGTTTTCATTATCAATTTATGCGTCACATAAACAATCCCTATACAAAACCCATATTCATATATCCCGTACCTTAAAATGGGTTGTTATACATTTGTCACAAAGTAAATTCGTCACGGGAAAAGTATGTGTAAATTTGCCACTGGTCTATTTTCAGGAACACCGTTCCTATATGAATTCTATATGTTTGTCTGTGCGTTTGTCTGTCGCTTTTCTTCGAATTTTGACTTCAGATTCGGATTCAGCATAAAAAAGTAGAATAGGAATGTTCAGGAACACCGTTCCTCTCTTATCTCTTAAGAAATATTGTCAAAATGGCCGACAAAATAAAAAAAAAATGAAGTGTTATATAATTGACGAGCTAGGTGTTCCTCTGGCAATGCAAGCTTGCGCATTCTCAACTGGTTATGAAATAAATTCGTCATATATTTGGATTATTGTAAATTCGTCGCAATGTTTTTTTTTCGTACAGATATTGCTACCGGTACTTTATGGCAAAAATGATGTAAGACGAAGACTTGTGACGAATTTACAATAATTCTAACCTACCTGTGACGAATGTACAATAACTCTTACCTACCTGTGACGAATTTACAATAACTCTTACCTACCTGTGACGAATTTATAATAACTCTTACCTACCTGTGACGAATTTACAATAACTCTTACCTGCCTGTGACGAATTTACAATATCTCTTACCTAACTGTGACGAATTTACAATAACTCTTACCTACCTGTGACGAATTTATAATAACTCTTACCTACCTGTGACGAATTTACAATAACTCTTACCTACCTGTGACGAATTTATAATAACTCTTACCTACCTGTGACGAATTTACAATAACTCTTACCTACCTGTGACGAATTTACACATACTTTTAATGTAAGTGGCGAATTTACTTTCAATGTATGGAGTGTACAAAAATGTGACGAATTTTCTTTGTGACGAATGTACAATAACCCCTTAAAATATATCTCATGTTAGTTTGTTTTTAGCTTTTTTATTTTATGTATGTATATATTCCTATTTCTTTTTCATCTTTATTTATTGTTTTGTTTATGTATAAATTCGTAATATGTATTAGGTATGGTTGATGTGCGTTAGT
This sequence comes from Pyralis farinalis, assembly GCA_947507595.1. Lineage (NCBI taxonomy): Eukaryota > Metazoa > Arthropoda > Insecta > Lepidoptera > Pyralidae > Pyralis > Pyralis farinalis. The sequence goes on along the minus strand of OX382260.1, from coordinate 31,289,451 downwards.
TTTATGAAATATATGATAATGTTGTAGTCAATTGGTGTACGTTTGTTCTCTCGCCCATGTTTGTTATTCTGTCACTAGCTCTGGGTTGGCTGGAAGAGATCCCTTTTAGGCATAAGTCCGCCTTTGTAACATAGTTAATTGTTAAAGATATTAGTAACTTGGAAAATATTAGTAATTAAGTTCATTGTAATTTTTTTTTTTTAATTTATCGTACAATAAAGATAATACGATAATAGTAGTTGATATTGTATTCTTAAGCAACTTCACATTTCAATTACAATATGCTTCTGTAGACGATATAAGACTGATTACTTTCGGCGAGCACATGCAAATTTTGGTCACTCGAAACTACTGCAAGCAATCTATGCATGACGTCTGAGATCGATTAAACGAAAATCGATTCTTCGGGCCAAAAAATTGATTTTTTAAATCGATATTCAGTGCTGAATCGATGCGATATTTCACCCTAAAAATCGACATTCAAACTAAATTTGTGAAATAAATGTCTTCTTTTATACCTGATACTTTAGTATGATTGTAAAAACAATTTTAATTACAGAATTCCCTAAACTGAAGATTTCGCTGTTTCAATGTTAAGAGATGGATTACCATAGGGTTTTTTATTTTTCATAATATGGATTTATATTCCTATCGTAAATACGAACTCGTTTATAGCCTGTTGTTGAGAAAATTTTAGGCGATAACCAATGTGCACTTAACGGAAGAATTTGAGGTTACAACTGGGCCCTAGCAAGGAGATGCGCCATCCCTGATGCTGTTCAATGCAGTATTCGAACACGTCATCTAGAGTCAGAAGGGTTCTAGAGGTTGACCTCCATAAAATCATTGGATATACCGATGATTTGGCTCTACTTGGTCAGTGCCAGCAAGAAGTCCAAAAATAGCAGACGTGTTGCCGTCTTCCGTGAACCATGGCTTGCGGCCATTTTTTACAAGCAACCATGAATTATTGTGTTCAGCACAAATTTAAATTCAATTTTATGTAATATTTAAAATAACAACACGATGACTGAACAAAATCAATATTAATGTACCTCTTTCCAGCTGGTAGCTTAAAGGTTGCAGCTGATTGGAAGGTGGCAATTACATTTTTTTACATTCTTTACATCATTTCCTTTAAAATGACGTTTTATTAAAAAAACAGATACCTACACAATTTTTCATCAGGATTTAGTGTCACTATGCAACTAACAATTACAAATTTGGTTACAAATTGTAAACAGAGCGATGGAAAGCGGATTTTACCCACCGTCTATTATCAGTATAAAGAATATAACTTTTTCTTTTTCAGATGATTCAACATCACTGTTGGAAAAACTAAAAGTGTTCGCAAAAGACTACGAGGCACATTGTAGCGTATTTTAATGAGACTGAAGTCACATATATCTTAATAAGACTGAACCCATTTAGGTAGCCAGAGAAATGTCTTTTCATGATTCTGAAGTAAATGATTTTTGGTAAGTATGGAATATTTTAGGTATGTACTATGTTACGATAAAAAAAAGTAATTTGGTAACAGTAAAAGTAAACAAGTAGAGTAACAAAGCTCGTTGTTAAAATTATATAATTTCAATAGTTCTACATAACTTGTGATCTTTCTCTATTCTTATGTTTATAAAATACGTTTGAAATATTAATTCTTTTAACTAGTATATTATCTTTTTATTTTATATCTGTAATTTTATATCGATTTATATAAAATACTTAACGCACAAGGAAAAAAATATTTTTATCTATCAAAATAAGAATATGTAAAATAAATCAAAAACTTTTTGTTTTTTAGATTATTATTTAATTATATGTACTTGTTAATACTTGAATGGTGCTGAGGTAATTAAAGTTTTGTGTTGAGTAATATTTCTTTAAAAATTGTATCGATGATGTTAAAAAAATAATGTTTTTACTAGATTATAATTAAGTATATATTTTAAAGCTCTTTTGTATAAAAATGGAAAATCTGTAAAAATGTTTTGTACTAATGATGGTTTATTTTAAAAGGTTGATTAAAATAAAATATATAAAAAATTAACTGCATTTTATTAAAGTTTTCTTACTATGACTTCGTTACAGACTTATTAGTTACCTACAGAGTTACCATCAAAGATTATTTCTTCACAGTTTGCGGTTGAAAATGATTTACTATATTCACCCACCAACTGTCCTCTACGCCTTTCGTGAATTCTCTGATAAATCTGTAATTTAAAATGAATATTTTGTCCTGATATTCATCTTGTAAACTGAAAAAGAAAAGAAAACATATTGAGAAGTCCAGATGGAAGGTATATTTTATTAAACACAATTATTGTGTCTGACAACACATGGAGGTGAAGAGGTATTGCACATTGCAGCAACCCGACTGCAAAAGTACCTCCACACCTCACAGAAAGCCAAATAACAACTGACTGGAGAGTTGCTGTGTTCCAGTGAGTGAGAATCAATAACACGACTTTGACACCGACACTCGTGGGTTCGATTCCCACACAGGACAAACATTTGTATGCATGAACATGTCTGTTTGTCTTGGTCTAGGTGTTTTAAGAGAGGTAGGGGACATCAAAGCAGCCCGTCTGAAGAAGTACCTCCACCTAACAACAACTCCATAGCTAGAGGGTTGTTGTGTTCCTGCGTGTGTGTGAGGTCACCAAATAAGCTCCTAAGGAGTTTTTTTTTTTTTTTTTTTTTTTTTAATTTCTAGCACCCCTGCCGTGGGCAAGGCTATTTTATTACATTCACATTAATACAGTTTGTAATTTGTCACAATTCACATAAATAAACACATTCATACATCACATTCTCTTTCATTCCACAATTCATCTTCCATTCATCATCTTTCAGTTATATTTTCTAAAAAGAAGTTGATTTGGCCCATTTTAGAACGCCGGTAAAACGATTATAACTGTTTCCAAATTTCCCTCCCCATACTGCGTCGGTCCATCCACGGGCGACAGAGAGCTTCACAGCTCCACCTAGCCACCGCGATCCCATCGAGGTATACAGCATTAGTCCTAGGTGGAGCCGCTCTGCTTGTTACGGTCAATGACTACCATGGCTAGACCGACGCAGTATTTTAAAAATTTTGTCCGAGTTTTGCCCACCACTAATTCGGAGACTGTGTTTTCGGTGACCCGCATTCCCAACTCCTGCTCCAAATCGTACCTTTGTTTGGAGAATGCGGGACACCGAAACAATATGTGCTGCACTGTCTGGTCCACGCCGGGCTCGCAGAAGCACGATGGGTCATCCGCGCACTTGAATCTGTGCAAGTACGCGGAGAACCCACCATGTCCCGAGAGGACCTGCGTAGTGATGCTCGACGGCACCATTTTACCCACGATGCCGTACGCCGCCGCCGCACTCGGGAAGAACATCTTCGTTGTCGAAGCTGTAGTTCCCGATGTGTATCTCCTGTCCCATTCGTCAATGGTCCCCTTGCGGATCATACCTTTGACGAATGAGACAGGGCAGCGGTCATAATCTGGCCGCCTCCGCAACCCCAGTGCGGCGCTCCTGGCGAGTTCATCGGCACGTTCGTTCCCCTCCAACCCCGCGTGTGCCTTAATCCAAAACAACGAGACGCTCTTACCCTGGCTTTTGCACAGTTTAAGAGCGCCCCGTGTCTGCACCGCCAGGGGATGGGGGGACTCGACGTTCGCCACCGCCTGGAGCGCCGCCATGGAGTCGCTGAAGATGCCGATACTGGGTCCATCGCAGCTCAAAGCGTACTCAGCCGCCGTGCAGATAGCCAGGAGTTCCGCCTGGTAGACGGTACAGTAGGACGACAAAGCAAGCTTGACGGCCTTGGTTTCCGCGCCGCCGTTCCATATGGATACAGCGGCGCCAACCCGGCCCTCAATCTTGCTGCCGTCCGTGTAAATTCGCAGGGCAAAGTTGGAGTGTGCCCTGCATTGTTCCTCGTCCACCAGGCTGCCGAACTCCAAGCTATCTAGCTCCGCGGGATGCGGGGCCTCGATCCTCGAGGCCATCCGCTCGATCTCCCTGTCCCCGAGCAGCGGATGGGGTAGCCCCCTCTTGGCCTCGTACAAAGAGGCGACCTCGCGCACTCTGAGGTCAAGAGGCAGCACCCCGGCCAGCAGCAGTGCGGAGTTCAGGGAGACCGTGCGGTAGGCTCTGCAGATCTTCTGCGCGAAGCCCCGCTGTACGCTGTTGAGCTGTTTCTGGATGCCCAGCTTATTGACCGCTGGAGCCCATGCGGCGGCAGCGTACAATATCGTAGGTTCCACTACGGCTGAATATATGATCTTCACTACTTCAGGGTTGAGACCCCAACTGACGCGGGCCGTACGCGCAAGGCGCCCGTATATGGCCACTGCCCTTTTACAGACAGTAGCCACGTGCGCGTTGAACGTCAGACCCGCGTCAATCGTCAACCCCAGCAGTTTGATCTGCCGAGACATGCCAATGTCTATCCCGCCCATGGTAAGCCGCGGAGTGTCATACCTAAGTTTGCGCGTGACCAGCATAGCGCTGGTCTTATGCGGCGCAAACTTCAACCGGTTTTTGACACCCCACGCCCTCACATGCTCGAGAGCGGCATTGGCCTGTCTCTCTATATCCAGCGCAGTGTTGCCGTCGAACATCAGCACGACGTCATCGGCGAAGGCCTGACAGTGCACCCCCGCAAGGTCGAGTTGCTGCAGAAGAGGATCCAATAGGAGGTTCCACAAAATCGGTCGTCCTATGGACCCTTGGACGCACCCTTTGGTGGTGGACCGCAAGGTTTCCACCCCGGCGTACCTAACTCTGACCGTCCTATCGCTGAGATAGCTGTCGATCACTCTCCTCAAGCCCAGAGGACAATTTTCCTCAGCCAGTCGTAGTTTTATTGCCGGCCACCAGGCGTTGTCGAAGGCTCCCTCTATATCCAGCGAGACGAGAGTGAGCATTCTCCTCTCGTCAAGCTTGGCGCGGATGTGCTGCACCAGGTTATAGAGGGAGTCTTCGGTGCCTCTTTGTGGCATAAACCCGTACTGGCGAGTACTAATCCTCGGTAGAATGTGGTGCTTGAGGCGAGCGATCAGCATTTTCTCGTATACCTTGCCCAAGACAGGCAAAAGCCCAATCGGCCTGTACGATTTGGGCAAGGTATACGAGTCCTTGCCTGGTTTTCGAAGGACAATTACGAGGGCCCCCTTCCACAGCCGAGGAAAGTAGCGGAGGGCTCGACATTTATTAAGAAGGGCCAGGAAGAACTCAGGGTCACTGTTGATGGCCCGAGCGCAAATGTCAGGCGTGAGGCCGTCGGCACCAGGAGCCTTCTTCGGGTTGAACGACGATACAGCCGCTGTGAGTTCCCTCATGGTAAACGGCGGGTCATGATCATCATCGACCCGCTCGTTTACCTCGCGGGCCTTCTTTCTCATTTCGCGGTGATCTGTATCGTCGTCCAACTCGCTGTCGGCAGGATAGAACGTATCCGCCAACAGCTCGAGAGACTCCCTGTGATCCAACGGCCTCCCGCCCTCCTGGAGGAGTACATCCTCCTTGCGCTCGGTTGCCCTCCCAATGACCCGATAGATACCTTCCCAGACGCCTTCTCTGTCTTGCCTCCCGCAAAATTTCCTCCAGCTGTCAGTCTGGGCATCCCGCACTGCGGCCTCGTATTTGCCCTTCTGTTCGAGGTACGAACTGACCACCATTTGTCTCCGGTCCGGCGCTGCGTTTCGAATTCTGCGTCGCTTGGTGTTGGTTTGCCTCTTCAGCTCCTCGAGTTCCTCCGACCACCACGGCAATCTAAATGAAACCCCGCCTTTGATTTTGGGCATCGCTGCCTGGCAGGCCTCGGCTATGGCTCGGGTATACCCGTCCACGATTACCTCCAGGTCCTCCCACACCTGGACCGCCTCAACGCTCTCCACGTTCAGGCGGTCCCTCCGCATGATTGCTGCCAGTTTCTCACGAAACTGACACCAATCCGCTTTCCTGGTGTTGAAGATCCTGGTGGTCCTCGCCACGGATACCCCTTTCGCCCGTGCCAAGTTGATTTCAAATAGAATGCCGTTGTGGTCAGAGGACGTTAGGGCCTCGGAGACGCGCCAGCCATCCACCAGGCTCAGCATATCCTCAGAGCAGGCCGTCACGTCGACATGGCTGCTGTACCTCTTCCCGCCTCGAACGGTATCGAATGTCGGGACGTCCCCCGAATTAAGTATCTGGAGGCCCAGCTCCCCTAAGGCTCCAGTCATCATCTCACCCCTGGAGTCCTCTTGGGAGCTGTCCCACCAGAAACTCTTCGCGTTGGCGTCCCCGCCTATGACCAACCTTCCAGGTCCGGTTTCACGCTCAACCCGTCTAAGCTGTTCCAGGTATGGCTCCATGGGTTTGTCAGGTTCGAAGTAGTAGGAGACCAGTGTAATCTTCCAGGCACTAGTCCGGATCCCCACCACAACGATGTTGTTTGTGGTGAGTTGTGGGTACTGTACGACATCGAGGTCGTGATCGAAGACGGCTATTGCCGCCTTTACAGTACCCTCGCCGTTCCCCAGTGCCTGGAAGACTCTCACTCCACGATAGTCTCTTACGCTTCCAACCCGACCCACATAGGGCTCCTGCAGCAGTGCGACAGATATTTTGCGCTCACCTGCCGCCAACAGCAATTCGTGCGTTGCTAGCTGGCTTCTCTGTAGGTTGGCCCGAGCCATTCGATACTGGCGGGTGGTCCCCGAGGCAATCTCAGCAATAGGCGACAGAGGCCCGCGCCAACCCGTCCCACTTCTTTCTTACCGGGCAATCGCCGCTGAACGCGTTGTGTTTCGCGTTCAGCAGCTTTGCCCGGGTGCAATTCTTGCATGCTGGCGTCCCCCCCGCCCTGGCGTCCGCGCACTCCGCCTTGAGGTGCGGGCCACCGCAGTGGCTACACAGGTCGGCGGGTTCTTTGCAGAACCGCCGACCATGTCCGAACCCCAAGCAGCGTGTGCACTGGACGAGGGGCGTCTGGTCCTCCACGACGCACCTCTGGAGGTCGATACGCAGCTTTTGCTCCGCTATCGACCTCCTCCAGATCACGGGGGAGACGCTCAGCACGACGTGGCGGTTGTGCGGGTTTCGCGCCTTCCTACTGTATTTGACAGCGACGCGGTCCTCCCCGCCGTCGAGGCCCCGAAAGACGTCCCGGTTCTGGTTGTGAAGGGCGCGTATGAGCTCTGCATCGCTGTGGATGCTCAGCACGTCCCTCACCACCAGAAGCGGGTCCTTGTTCTTCGCGTCCTCGACGACCAGGCCGCTCCCCGTCGCTGCCAATCTCTCCCTAATCTTTCTTCGCTCCCCTTCATCCCTACATCCCACTATAACCCTGCGGTCCTTCACCTTCCGGAGTTGTTGGAGTTGCTCCTAAGGAGTTGCTGTGCAGCAGAAAGCATCGCGCGAGTGATAATGTATTACAAGTGTTCATAGGCTACGATAACCGCTTTACAACAGGTGGGTCGTACCTGTTTGCCTTCCTACATTGTAAAATATAAAAACTTCATTTATTATTGGGTCCTTGCGGGCACTTAGGTACACACGACTTAAGTTTGTCAGAACCCCTTATTCGCATTGCAATCAGCATAGCTGGGATTATGGGAAAGTATCAAGGATATGACAATTATCATGGGAGCCACCTTTCGGGGGCGGCGACAAGCCATAATACTGCGATGCAGTGATTCGAAACATAGGGTGCCAATAAAACGATTCAAACGTGGAATTTGAGTCTCGTTCGCTCGAGCCGGCGTTGTTCTTACACTTAATAAGTACATACCCTAATGATATGGGCGGTAAATCTCCAGTTTCTTGCATTTGTTTGAGCCCCTTAAGCACATGATAGCACATTGTTATCTCCACCCAGCGCTTATCTGAGTCGTCGAACATCACACCTACCTGAAATTAAAAAAAAAATTTTGAAGTTTAAGTTTTGAGACATTTGCTACATAAAAATAATTAGGCGAATTCAGGCGAACATTATGCTCTTTCAATACCGCGTGATGGAATAGGACAATAAAACTTGTTCCTTATATAATGTACCTGAGTCTCGAAACCCTACAGTTTGTATAAAATACATAATATATGTGCAAGGGGATATGTAGGCAACGCGTAGAGGCCCTTTCGAGAAGATTCATATTTCCCACACATTCTGTGGGAAATTAATGGGTGAAATGAGATGTGGAGGGATTATTGGTATTGGGCTGTTACAGAAGAGGGACTGACGTCTTTCGGCCGGTCGAGGCCCGCGTGGCTGAATTCCGCCATGCGCGTTACGGCGCCAAATATATAACGGGCCTCGAGGCGTCATCTATCATATCTGATTGTTACTTCCGGCAGGCGGTGGTTCGCCACTCACTGGATGGACCCCCCAAAATCCCAGAGAAAGTTGACCGAGGGCAATACCGGTCATTCTACCTGCCAGTATAGTTATTGTGCCAATACGCTGACATTTAAGAATAAAATTTCTTCTACACCAATTACCACCTCTGGAAGGTAGAAAAACAAAACGAAACTATTAGGAATAAATAACAATACTGAGATTATTAAAAAAAAGGAAGACGCTTTTAATTGCCCGCGAGGGTTCAGCGGCAATTAGAAATCGTATCTTATCTTTACTTTTCTCTTCATCTACTATCCTAAATGAAAATAAATATATTAACGACTAACTAAGACTAACCGCGTCTTATGGCGCTCGGTTCTCTCTGCCTACCCCGCAAGGGACCTGGCGTGAAGATATACATACATATACAACGACTAACTACTACATATTATATGTATCTTAGTTATCTACACGAGGCGATGTTATGTTTATTAATATATTTAATTGTGCTCAGTTTAGTGTTTATAAGTATTGGTCTACACGCGATATCCATCATTGAATACGTTGAATATGTACATAAATATCAACTAGGCAGGTTGCCATAGCGTATGAATATTTGCTATACATCAATTTAATCATTATAGCAGGTACACATCAATCATCCAGTAACCGTGTGTAGCCGAGGGTGGCTTTAGCGCTTAAGATGATAGAGCCATTTGCGCCCCACATTTATTTGCAATTTTTTCGAATACATACCTACATGATCACTAAAACACAAGAATGTAGTGTCATGATAACTAAAACAAGTTAAAAATAGCATATAATTTACGTTAAGTATGTAAACAAAGATAAAACGTTTGCACTAGATGAGGTAACCTTTCTATTTATGTTATCTTAGTCTAAGTCGCATACTGGCGTAGCTAGAAAGCGGCTTGATTGCCACATAAGCACTCAAATAGATGGATAATTATTTGTTATAACAACCCCAAGGGTTGGCGTGGTATACCCAAGGGTATACATCAATTTAATCATTATAGCAGGTACACGTCAATCATCCAGTAACCGTGTCTAGCCGAGGGTGGCTTTAGCGCTTAAGATGATAGAGCTATTTGCGCCCCACATTTATTTGCAATTTTTTCGAATACATACCTACATGATCACAAAAACACAAGAATGTAGTGTCATGATAACTAAAACAAGTTAAAAATAGCATCAGGGGGCACGGCAGTGCCCCCGCCAAGTCGAGCGCGAAGCAAACACTGCCGTACCATCCTTTACTGGAACCATTTCGCCGCATTTTCAGGCCCCTATTTGAGAACCTCTGGATAAGACCAGAACGCAGAAATTTTCGTCATCCAGTAAGCTATAATCACATACTTAAAATCCAAAATTTCAAGTCTGTAGGTCATTTAGTTCCGAAGTTAAGCGAAAGCAAAGTTTCGCATTTATGACACTCACTCATGATCATCAAAATAGAACTAGTACTTCCCATAAACTCAGAGAGCTGAAATTTGGTACAGAGTTAGGGTTTAATGGCCACATAAAGGGAAAACTATAAAAACTAGGATAATCGAAGATCTGGAGTACCTGGTGACCCTGATTAGAAAACACAAGAGCCCAACCAAACTATTAGAGATAGCGACATACCGCCTTTACAAAAAATGTTCAACTTGGTGGGCCGCTTCATTTGATGTCAAAAATCGAAGGTCTGAAGTATCTAATGAAGAACCCTCAGCTGGTCTCAGCTGTATTAGAGATATGGTAATGCCCCCTTCTACTATGAGAAAAAAACTGTGTCAAATAAGAAAATCGAATAAAATAAATCAATATGTCCACGTTTCTACAAAAAGAAGTGAAATCCCACCAAAAACATTCTGTAAAAAACTAGCCAAGTCTCGACGGAGCTGCTTGTTTATCTCTAAAAAGTAATGAAATCTAGACAAAGTCGTGCCACGTCTAAGGTTCCTTACTGCGATTTCTTTATTATTATAGTTAATGTTGTGTGACTTGGCCGTTGAAGGGTACAAAACCAGGTGCTCCATGACACCATTGCACCAATCTGTCGCCAGAACCGCTACCCATTGACGATGGAAAATTGCCACTTGGAAAACGTTGATTCAATAACCAGTCAATTGTAGGCTTGATAAAGCTGCGGATTTCAATAATACTTACGTATAGGCGAGCCTGAAACAAACAATATAAAAAAATATTTCCAGTACAGACGGACTTCTAATCATTGATAGAAGTCCGTCTGTACGTCTATTTTATGTTGGATCGGTGGTCGATTTGACGCTCCAAAAAGAAGAGAGCAGAAGTCAGCATTGTCAATGCTGAATGCATGTGTTGCACAATCAACAACACTAGCGTCCAATTACCAATACCAGTATGGGCTATTATCTCGCTTAATAAACATAGGTAGTTATAACAGATATAACATTACGTGTAAACAAAATTGACTTGTACCCACTAACGTATAAAGAATTTTCAACGGCCAAGTCACACAACATTAAATATAATAATAAAGAAATCGCAGTAAGGAACCTTAGACGTGGCACGACTTTGTCTAGATTTCATTACTTTTTAGAGATAAACAAGCAGCTCCGTCGAGACTTGGCTAGTTTTTTACAGAATGTTTTTGGTGGGATATAATTTACGTTAAGTATGTAAACAAAGATAAAACGTTTGCACTAGATGAGCTAACCTTTCTATTTATGTTTTTGAAGGTCTTTTAGTTGTCTATATATGTCTCCTATAACTGTGTTCTGGGCAGAAGGGTAGGTAAATAAGAGTTGTTAGAAAGTTCACTATTTATTCTTAACTTCACGAAATGTCATTTACAATTACACCATGTTATTCAATATTTATATTAACATGAATTGGGGAAACTAGCTCGAGCGGGCGACAAGGGACGACTGGAGCCGCGTGCGCGTGGCAACCGGCTCGCTGTGCCGAAAGTGTCGAGCATGCACTTTTCGTACCGAGTCGCCAGCCCGCTACACCACACCCCTTCCTTTTTTTGAAAAAAATTTTTTCACATAAAGCATGTTATTCGCACAATATGTAAAACATTCTGGGGCTGTGTCTAGCCCTACGAGAGAACTCTTGGAATCGGTCAATTAACGTGAACTTAAATGAACCCTACCCTAGAAAAAATGAAAACATTAAATCAAACTATTATTTAAATTCAATGAAATAATAATGTCAGCACGCTGCAGCCGTGCGACCGGAAAGCCATGGTGACATCATTATACGTGTCTAATTACAATAACACGTTACCTTACACAATAACAAATGAAACTGCTTATTCGTAATTCGCTCGAAATCTCCATGTACGTTTCATTACATTAAACATAACACATTAATTAAAACTTTTGCCGAACTAAATTTGAACATATTTAAACACAGAAATTAAAGTTATTACAGATCACATCTATACGTACTGTTTCTAATAATTATCAAAGGGCTTCTCTTCTGGAGCCTTACTGTCAACAACAATCTTTTACGCTTAACAATACAATGCTAATTCAATATTACTCTTGCAATAAAACTTACTTAGTATGATCTTTTGTCACACTGCCCGCATCGCAAGAATATAAGTGCTACGTAAGCGTTTGCTCGTAGGTGAGCCAACGTGACCGCTTGCTGTAACACGCTGTTTTTTTTTTTTTTTTTTTTTTTATATTGGCTCAGCATAGTGGCTCCTCTTCGCCTGTTGGTAAGCGAAAAGGGGAGCCCAAATTGCAGCGGCAACTAACAAAGGACTACGGTGTCCTGTCAGTTGACGCTACCATGCTGGCCCGCAAGGTGCTTCTTCACGCTTCGTTTGAAGGATCCCATGTTGTAGGAAGGAGGAAACACATGTGCAGGCAAGGCGTTCCACTTTTTAATAGTTCGACAGAGATAGGAGTTGCCGAACTTTTTAGTACGAGAACAAATGTCCTCAACAGTGGAATGATGACATCGCAAGCCTGCACGTGTGGTTCTATGACGGAAGGGAGAGGGTGGGATAAGGGAAAATAGTTCTTCAGAGCACTCACCATGGTACAGGCGGTAAAATGTACTTAGGGAGCCTATGTCCCTACGAAGTTGCAGAGGTTCTAGGTATTTTGTGACCTCTTCGTCGTCGATTATGCGGATAGCCCGTCGCTGCAACTTATCGAGAGCCTCGAGAAGATACTGTGCGAGGCCGTCCCAGAGATGCGAGCAATACTCCACGCAGGCCCGAACTTGAGTCTTATAAAGAAGACAAAGTTGGTCCGGCGTGAAGAACCGGCGCACCCTGTTCAGGACTCCGAGTTTCTTTGAAGCTGTTAAAATGAGGCTCTCGATGTAATTTCGTTGGTTTAGGTCGCAACGAATATCCATGCCTAGCATATTCAGGCTATCGCGCATATTGAGGGTAGCGCTCTGAAGACTGGGAGTGGGATGAAATGGGGACATTTTTGTTGTGAACGCGCACACCTGAGTTTTCTTGGCATTGAACTCAACCAGGTTATTGGAACCCCATTTACTAACGAGGTCCAAAACCCGATTAAGCTCAACGACAAGACTCTCACGCCTCTCACCGATTTCTGCCCGACCAGCACTAGGCCGCCCGAAATATCGCCCATGGACCGTACTGTCATCTGCATAGCAATGAATATTACCAAGTGGCAGCATGTCCTTGATATGCAGAAGAAAGAGGGTGGGCGATAGGACGGAGCCCTGTGGGACACCGGCATTCACTGACATGAACCGCGAAGCGCGTCCATCTGCAAGGACGCGGATTCTACGCTCATGCAGGAAGCCAGCAATCCACTTACAGAGCTGGAGGGGCAGACCGTATGCCGGAAGTTTGGAGAGAAGTGCTTTATGCCAAACCCGATCAAATGCCGCTGTACATTCGTGGAATGCCTGCTCAGCATTCTCGCTCGACGCAATCTTTGTCTCGTCTTTCCTTTTACTTACTACACATTTCATGAGTGTTACCTGATATTTTACCCATGTGGCAAATGTAACCAATAAAAAATTCTCAATTAACGTTAACAGAATATCAATTTGATATACACATAAGCTGCTCTGCTTATAACGCTAAGTCGTTGCTTCCTCTACCATACTGACGTGCTCTAGAATACTTCGTGTATATGCTGACAAAAATTCGTGACTATTATACACTACGATTTGTCGCTTACGAACGTATCGATTACCAATTATTATGTTTCATACTCGCCTCTCAAACAAGCGCATGTACCTCATTTCTATATAATCATAAGCGTATCATACCTTGTGTCACACACACACGGGCCCGGAAAACCTCGTTACTGAAGACGAGCGCTTCCTACCCCGTTTTTTCCTTACGAGCGCCTAAACCTCGTTGTGGACTTTCGAGCATGTCTCCATATCATAATCTCACATGCAACGTCTTTCACAAGTAACAACGACTTAGGTATCCCTATTCGAAAAATAATGATATATGAACCTACGGCCTCCAGTGGCACACTGGGAATACTCCGCTTAACGCTACCTATTTTCTATACCGAAAATTTCGCTTATGAAAGGTCGGAGATATTACACCAATGTCCAATATAATAAGTCCATTTTCTCGGTTTAAATTCACTAGGTTTCACATTTTCATTTCACTTTAAAAAATATATATTTATTTCACTGTTTCCACTTAACACTCGTCCGCTTGCTGATGGCTGCTTGCTGTCGCGAAAAAACGTGCCCGCTTGCTCGTAGCGGCACTAAGCTGTGTAACTATGCGCCCGCTTCGTATAGGCGGTGCAGTGCTGGCAATAGTAGAAATCCGAACTTTGTTGCTGGGGGCAGCTTCTGTTCTTTTATTTTCCTTTTTAATCCCATTTGTGCAGTCGTCGGCAATGTTAGAACCATTGTTTTTCGTATGTACTCTAACCCACGCGTACATCTCTATCTTTACCCTGAGAGTCCAGGGGAGTCGCCTCTTGTCCTTCCGGTCGCCGCCCAGATGCCTTATACGTCACTATTCACTGTCTGCGCTGACGTGTTCAACAATGCGGGGTCCGGGTGCATGCCCAAATTGTCGGGGGTCACCACTTTTGAAGGTCTTTTGGTTGTCTATATATGTCTCCTATAACTGTGTTCTGGGCAGAAGGGTAGGTAAATAAGAGTTGTTAGAAAGTTCACTATTTATTCTTAACTTCACGAAATGTCATTTACAATTACACCATGTTATTCAATATTTATATTAACATGAATTGGGGAAACTAGCTCGAGCGGGCGACAAGGGACGACTGGAGCCGCGTGCGCGTGGCAACCGGCTCGCTGTGCCGAAAGTGTCGAGCATGCACTTTTCGTACCGAGTCGCCAGCCCGCTACAATGTTATCTTAGTCTAAGCCGCACACTGGCGTAGCTAGAAAGCGGCTTGATTGCCACATAAGCACTCAAATATATGGACCTTGGGGTTGTTATTACAAATAATTGTAATTTAAAACCTTAACAAAGATGCTTAAACAGGCTTACTATGGTTCATATATCAAAAGGATTAAGAATAGGATAAAGATTATATGAAATATATATATATTTTTAATTGAGCCCTCACAGTCCAGGGCGCTTAGGCACGACTAGCGTTTTTTTTTGTTTGTTATTTACTTATTGTTTAGGCTCACGTACTTGAAAAGAGCTATCATATGTTACAATCTGCTCACTGCGCAACGGATTCCGGATGCGATGGACAGATAGATTCTGTTACTTATTTCTTTTTAATCTATCTGTATTTTGGAAATGACATTTGGCGAAGAGGCAACGCCGAAAAATACTAGGCAATAATGTTCTATGTCAGCTTATTATATCCGTGGATACAATAATAGGGATGTCTTTTTAGGGTTCTGTACCCAAAGAGTAAAACGGAACCCTATTACTGAGACTCCGCTGTGCGTCCGTCCGTCCGTCTGTCACCAGGCTGTATCTCATGAACCGTGATAGGTAGACAGTTGAAATTTTCACAGATGATGTATTTCTACTGCCGCTATAACAACAAATACTAAAAAATAGAATAAAATAAATATTTAAGGTGGCTCCCATACAACAAACGTGATTTTTTTTGCCGTTTTTATAGATAATGGTACGGAACCCTTCGTGCGCGAGTCCGACTCGCACTTGGCCGATTTTTTTTATACTACGTCGGGTGGTATACAAGCATACGGCCCACCTGATGTAAAGCGAGTACCGTAGCCTATTAACACTTGCGATATATTAAGTATCGCTCGCGCGATGCCTCCTCCGTTGCTTATAGAGCAACTCATTGGGAGTTTACTGGTGACCTCACTCACACGCAGGAACCCAACAATCCTCTAGGGAGTTCTTATTTGGCTTTTGGCTGCGGTTTTCTGTTAGGTGGAGGTACTTCCCCAGACGGGCTACTTTGATTCGCCCTACCTGTCTTAAAACATCCAGACCAAGACCAACTGACATGTTCATGGACAAAAATGTGTGGGAATCGAACCCACGAGTGTTGGTGTCAAAGTCGCGTCATTCACGACTGAGCCACCGAGCTCGTCGAAATGTCACGTAAGCTGCTAAATGAAGTACCTGTGCTGAATATTTGTCGACCTCTGTTAGGTTCATTAAAAGGTCTACAAATATTTACTTTTGTCAGGAACCCCAGCAACCGGCGAGCGTGCATGAAAAGAGCTGTGAATATCACAGAAGCGAGTGAAGTATATAAGGACCGCGTCTTATGGCGTTCGGTTCTCTCTGCCTACCCCGCAAGGGACTTGGCGTGAAGATATACATACATACAAATATTTACTTAACCGACAGTTTGGTGGTTCTAAATTTCTACAGGAAGCCTAAATCATTTTTGGGATATAAAAGTAGCTTACATATGAACACGGGTTATAATCATCACTGTTTATAATGTGAATTAAAACTGGTCAGGTGAAAATTTTAGTTTCGGCTTCTGTACCGATATTAGATTCCAGCTGCATCTCTATTTCTGGTATGATGTTATTATAATAGGGGTTAAGGCGACACCTCGATCGTGAAGCTTTAAAATGGCTCCGCCCAATCACCCCGCGCCCCTCAAGTGACACTCTACGCTCGATTTGTAAAATTTGAAATTAGCGCCTAATAGGTAACCTGGGGTCAACGTATAGTCAATGCAAACGAACGGAGTCGCGTCACACATAAAAAAAATTATAATATCAATATGTAATAAAAATTATTGATTTAATTATTATTTAGCTTTATACATACTGAACCAAACATATTTATTTAAGCTAGACGGAAAACAATAGTAATAATAGTAATAAAAAACTACAGAAACGTATTCACTTTTAAAAGTTTATTGAAAGAGAAATCAATGACATCGTTTTATGTTTATACCTTTAATGCTATTTTTTAGAGCACGAAGAGTAAACATTTTATTACAAGCTTTTAGCAACTTTTAGTGCATAAAATGGTATACGGCATCTACACAACTTTCACGCGTCATACCTAACATCGACGAATATATCATTCAGGTATCTACTGAAAGATTGCGTACCTAAATGATAAAGAAATTGTATATTTTGATCATTAAATGTAAATTTAACCTTTACCAAAAATTTATCAAGCACTTGGAATCCAATCAGCGAAATGTGAAAAAAACACAACCAATATTTTAGGGTATCCTTCGAAAGAATAAATTATAATGATTAATTTCATCTAATGATATAGATTTATAAATTTATGGAAAATATTTAGATTTAACATTCAATTATCACTAAGATTTTAAAAATTGCTGTTTTTGACCCTAACCGTTATGTAGCTAAATAAATTGATAAAATTATAATTTATAAAATTAATTTTTATTCCTTGAGCCTCTTTAATAAGCACAAATCTTGATTTGGTGCCTTCACCACCAGACTACATTCAAGCTATTTCACGTAATATATATAACCGCTATGAATAAACAAACGTCTTGAAGTACTCGTTTATCCTTGGCGCTAATTTTGGATTGGGATTGCAACAAACATATTTTTAAAGAGTAAATAGCTCGAGCCATCCACCTTGCTTGATGCATCGCCAGGATCCAGGAGGTCTGATTTTAATTTTTTTCTCATTATCTCCTCCTAGGAATATAATGGATAGTTCAATTACTTCCCGATAATCGTCACGTACAATGTTTTTTTGTAATTCTTGATTATAAAATATCAACAATTCTTTTATTATTGTATTACCAAAATGTTGTGTGACAATATCGGTGTACGATTGAATAGCAGCAGGATTAATAGTTCGCCAGTCGTCTCTAAATTTTTTGAACATTGGGATATCAGGGCTGCTTGTGACTTGGTGGATTTTTGATTCGATTTGACACAGCTTTACCTCGATCCTGGCCGGAAGAGCTCTCTAGTTTGGGTACAGCCAGAAGTTGTTCATTTTCTCTAAATGAAATTAAAATTGGCAGGCGTTCTTCTTTAGGGCTTCTCACGTCCAGACCAGGTAACAATTTCCCATTCCAGTAAACGGTCACCATTTTAGACATATTATTTTGAAAATCTGATTTTATAGATTCCGCTCTATCTTTTCTACTCTGAGTGCTAATGCGTTGATAGACGATTTGTTTATCGGTAAATCATCACAGCTAAAATCTAGTGCTTCTACTACAGCCCGGTGTATATAGACAAAATCCCTTATGCTTAATTGAGATCTATCTAAATCTGCAACTAACATAGGCGTGATAAAGTCTTCCTTCCTCGTAACACATTTGGTCATGTCTTTTTTTCTCTTCTTTTAATTTTCTCTGTTTGGTCCTTTCTTCTTTTTCGGCTAACTTTTTTTTGTGCGCCTGCTAAACATCCTGAATTATTTATATAAATATTTTGTCTTCTTCTATTGTAATCCGTTCTAAAGTATCAGCGTGTGCTATATCGAATAAACTATCTAAATTATTTTGAAAGTCCTCACGGCGCTTGTAAACATCTTGTATTTTTTTGGAAATTTTTTGCAACTCCCTCCTGGTGAAGATTCACAAGTTATTTTACACAGTTAGGTATATCTCTGGTAGGGATCCTAGCTTTTTCCCTAAATATAATACACTCTCGAATGACTAGGTATGCGCTTTCACTAACAGTCAATTTAACTTCGCGAATTTTATAAAAAAGTACAGGAAGAACATGACGGTTAGACTGTAATTTTGCGCCTATTATTTGATAATTTACGTTTCCAACTAAGAAAATACTTGATTTATTGCTTCTCAATTTCAGTGCCATCTTATAAAAGTTAAAACATTACGTATTAATCACGAGAATAACTGACATTCAAAATTAATAGACGGTTAGGTAATTATGACGAAGTTAACGATGCTCTCACTAAAGTTATTCTTTGGTTTAGTGTTAATAATCTGCTTTTAAATGATAAAAAGACTAAAGTAATTAAGTTCTCAACTCCTAATGTAAGACAGGTGGCTACCAATGTACATGTTAATGGAACTAATTTAGCCTCTGTGGAGACAACTGTGTTCTTGGGTATAACAATTGACTCCAGACTACAAAGGGGCCCACAAATTGAAAAATTATCAGGAAAACTAAGTTCTGCAGCTTGTGCAGTGAAAACTATTAGACGGCTCACTGATATTGATACGGCTAGAATAGTTTATTTCAGCTACTTTCATAGTATTATGTCATATGGAATTCTTCTTTGGGGTAACTCCGCGGATATTAACACCATCTTTTTATTGCAAAAGAGAGCCATAAGAGCTATCTACAAACTTGGTCCCCGGAAGAGCCTTAGAGAAAAATTCAAAGAAATAAATATTTTAACAGTCGCATCGCAATATATCTATGAAAATCTTTTGTATGTCCATAAAAACATAGACTCATTTTGTAAAAAGAGTGATACTCATAGCATAAATACTAGATATAAGCATAATCTTGTGTTATATGCAAGCCGTCTCCACAAAACAAGTAATTATTTTATGGGGCAATGTATACGGTTCTATAACAAACTTCCCAGCAATTAAGAGATATGTCAATAAACAAATTTAAAACTACTATTAAAGCCAAATTGTGTAGCAGGGCATATTATAAAGTATCTGACTATATTAATGATAAAAATGCCTGGGAGTGAGTCGATCCAATTATATTGTAATTAACAAAATATGTAAATTTGTTTGGATACCAAAAGAGGGATGCCTGAGTTTTTTGGCAGTATTTTTATCAGTGCTCACCTAGTCATAAACTGCACGGTAGGGAAAAAAATTGTGACGATTCCAAACAAATGTAGCCATTTTTACGGAATAAAAAGATTTTGACTTTGAATTTGAACAAATGAATACCGCGAGTACGTGCGGCACTGCCGCGCAACTTGTATGAACATGTTTCGATGTAATTCGGCACGGATTATCGTAATCCAAATAAGTTAAAAATTAATTTCCGAGTGTTTTAAAAGCAAATGAACAAAACTAAGACCTATGCGTTAGAAAATAAAAACTTTGAAAAATAAGGGACACCCTAATATACATATATACAAATAGATTTTATAATCTATTCATATTTAAAAAAAACATGTGACAAATGATTTTCTTGCTGTTTCATAACTTTAACTTCAGTATAATGACATTTATTGTATTTTACTTATGTATACTCTGTGTTTTGTATTGTTGTACGTTTCCTTGTTATTTATTAAACTCTCAAGAAGAAAGAACCAGGACCATCTCTGATGTTGCAAAGTAAATCTAATCCGTACAATAGTTCAATACTAACCACAATGTATAGAATAGATGATTTTTTTGTGTTTTCAGTGTTGGTTCATAGTAAATATTATTTGTTTTCACGAGTACCATGGGTATAAGTATACTATCTATCTATATCTTCACGCTAAATCCCTCGTGAGCGCCACATGACTCGGTACTTACACACCTCGCTCGCTTCTTTAACATGAAACATACCGAGTTTTTTTAAAAACTATCAAAATATACTATTTTACTAGTAATTATTTTAATACAAAAAAAAAAAAAACCACTGGTTTTCTATCTTCTGATTGGATAAATTTCCAACGTAAACTAACCTTCACCTATGTACAATGTCTAAGTCGGAGTTCGGTGAGCTTATAATGGTTACTATGAGTTTGTCGTCCCGTATGACACTTACGTTAAAGTAGCATATAAATCGAGTAGTGATTCTTCTAGTGGAATATGTTTATTTAGTAAGTTTCTCCTAAAAAACAAAACAGCAAAAATATTCTATTTTATAAGTTTTTATTTTAATACAAAGAAATAAAGAGTCTCCACTGGTTGCTATGTGCTGAGAGCGCGAACCTTATTGGTATAAATTTCCAACGTAACCTGACCTCCACCGACGTACAACTTCTAAGTCGGAGTTCGGTCAGATTATAATGGACATAATAGGAGTTTGACGTCCTATATAGGTACGCGGTCAGCCTGTGGATAATGTATACCAATTATCAAATGTTACTGTTTATTCCTGCAAAAAATAACTCTTATTTAATGCAGTTTTATATAGAGTTATTAAGTAAGCAAAATTAAAAAAAAGTTTGAAGAGGAATTAAATAGCTTGGGCCAACCATACCTAGGAACTGTTCTAAAAACTAGAAATATGTCTACACAATGTTATTATAATATGTTTAATGAATATAATAATTAAAAAAAAAAAAAACCTTGTCTTGTTCGCCTCCGCCATTCTACGAACATTTTCTTTGTATTTTTATTCTATATATTTTCTTTTTAGTGTTCCCCATTATTACAACAGTATAATAAATATATATAAACCTATAATATTATTTACTACTTATATCTAATAATAATACACTTACGCTAAATACTATAATATTGAATATTTACAACTATTAATTATAAAAACTTTGGTGTCGCGATGTTAATGGAGCGAGCTCGAGCAGACAGTCGACATAGGTCTCACCTCGAAGCGGGCTGCAGCCGGACTGGCTGGATGTAGTTAGTCAACGCGTTTATAATCCTCATTACCGCACAATAAGGTCGAAAACACGTAGCATCCAAGACGAATGTGATCGCTTAGAAATTGTCAGAAACTTAAAATATTTTAAAAAAATTTCATGTTTCACTTATCAAAATATGCAGCAACCATATTATAAACATAGATATTACTAATAGATTTAAGTAATTTTGAAGCGTATAAACAGAACAACTTCGTTGTAATTTCAAAAATAATGAATTTCAGGAGGTGTTTTCGAAAGTAATTATTATCGAATCAATTTTACACAATCGCGTATTTGAGCAAGCAAATTCAAGATAAAGAAATGAAGTTATTTATATTAAAATCTTAGATCCGTCAGTTTAGTCATTAGCCTATACTATTCGATGAAAGTTGGTCTAATTTTTCGATGTGTCGCCTTAACATATGAAATTGCCATTTTATACTCGTAGTGATATATACTTTGAATTGACATGAAAACTTCATGGTGTGAGTGATTTTCGAGTGAACCTTTTTTCAAGAGATACCTACGACGTTTTTCTTTTAAAAAATGTGCAACATTTGATTTTCGAATTTCAATTGTTTTTTTTATTCAGCTTAGATAGATCCGAGTAATTTTTCAATACGAGTTCCGACGCGGAACTAACGCAGCAGAAACGGCTCGCAATATCAATGCTGCGTTTGGAGAGGAGACTGCTAATGAACGCACCGTGCGTTTTTTATTTAAACGTTTTCGTAATAAAAACTTCGACTTGAAGAAAGAACGTGGAAGACCGCCCACACAGGTGAATAACGCTGAATTGAAGGAGATGGTGGAAGCCGATCCGAGTCAAAATACCCAGGAATTAGTGGCATGGTTTAACGTTACCTTACCTACAATACTCATTTGCATCAAATCAATAAGATAAAAAAATATGAAAAATGGGTGCCTCATGATTTGACTGATCTGCAGAAAGAAACGCGTGTTGAAACTTGTGTTGCCGTGTTGAATCTGTACAGAAATGAAGGAATATTGGATCGAATTGTGACATGTGACTAAAAGTGGAGTTCTTTACGGTAACCGTAAGCGAAAAATGCAATGGCTGACCCCCTGGTCAAATGCCGCAACAGTGCCTTAAATCAAAGCTTACCAATAAAAAGGTAATGGTAACTGTTTGGTGGCCTCTTCATGGCGTTATTCACTATAGCTTTCTCAAGTCTGGTCAAGCAATAACAGCAGATGTTTACTGTGCCGAACTTCGAACAATGATGGCAGTGAAACAAACCCGACTCGTGAATATTGATTCACTATTTCCCTGCCAATCTTCACCATTATTAGTCCATGATAACGCAAGACCTGACACTGCACGGGAAACCGATGTAACTCCACAGGAGCTACAGTTAGAAACCATACGTCATCCTCCGTACTCGCCAGATCTTGCTCCAACTACCATTTTTTTCGTGATTTGGACAATTTTCTACGTGGTAATAAATTTTATTCCCAGGAGGCAATACAAAATGCTTTCACATAGTTTGTCGAATCTACATCCCCAGAGTTCTATTGCAAAGGCATAAATAAACTTCCGATTAGATTTATAGATAATGAGGGTAAATATTTTGATTAAATAAATATGTTACTAGCGGACCTGACGGATATTGTCCTGCTCGAAAATCTTTTTCATTACATCAATATCGGTCCAGCCATTTCGTATTGGTTTGGCTTGTTTTAAAATATCCAATTTTCGAGTTCATCTATTCTATATATTATTATGACTTGTTATATGTCATCAATATTGTCGACAAATGATCTACACCAGGGGTTCCCAAACTTTTTCAGTTCGCGGCGAGCTTAATATTTTGTCTCGGCGCCCCGTAGTCGTTAGTACTCGAAAGGAGGTATAAGGATACTAGGTAGATTAGCACAAAAATTAAATATATGCAATATGAAACATTTTTATTGACACGCAAATGAGATGTAACATACAATGACAACTTAATCCGTGTGACGTGTGAGCTTGGTGATCCTTACGCATTTTACCAAACCGCCAACTTGATCATGTTCTATCAGAAGGTGATGTCAGGAGCTTTGAAACCAGCGAGCATGCATGAGAAAAGCAATGAATATTAAAGAAGCGAGTGAGGTATGTAAGGATTGGGTCATGTGGCGCACGGTTCTATCTGCCCACTCCGCAAGGGATTCGGTGTGAAGTTATAGATAGATATATTTACGCATACTAGTTTGTCACATATAAATATAATTTAGAACAGATGAAAAGTAACAATAAATTGGGGTCTCTAAAATTATTTTGTAGTGTTCGCCCATTCTAGTACCCATAACACAAGCTTCGCTTACTTTGGGGCTAGGTGGCGCTGTGTAATTTGTCCGACAATATTTATTTATTTATTATTGTGACGTTATATCCGACGTCACATGCATAAACCTATTTATTGACGTTCATTCTCATTAAAAACAAACTAATGTGTATTGAATTCTTTTCTTTCGTAACTTACAGGGTCGAGATCCGACCATACCTTAATTGAACGACTCCCCGTGAGTCTAGGACTTTAATCCACCTCCCTATCTCATAAAAAAATTATTACACCATATAGTAAAATATTGACTACATATTTTAGGACATAAATTTCATATTTCCGTCTTTTTCCCGAATTTCCAAATTTTGTAACACTAAACCTAGTCAATAACTACTTAAATTATACTTACTTAGATTCAATAGATATTTCCTTAAGTTGCGAAGAAACTTTTAAAAACTAAACTTTAAATTCAATTCGATAATTATGTATAGATATTATGATAGAATTTAATAAAAAAAAAAATGCATACTTGGTAAGGGAAAGCATAAAAAATATCTTCTTTCTCTATAGCCAGCAGTTGCCTTTGGGATACAGAGAGGGATGAAACAGCAGCCTTTAGCGATGTGATTGCCTCCTTCTCAACCAGGCCGTCTAATGTCTTGAAGTCGCTTCTTTGTAGAGCATCTGAAACAACCTGCTTGAATAGTTAGAGATCTTGTTCATGTATGTCTTTTTTATTATACAATATCGGGAGGCATAAAAGAATACATCACACCTATGTATTCTTGCAACACAGGAAGTATTGCTCGAATGTTGCTACCCCTGCTGCTAACACAGAAACTTTTAGGGCTTCCACACTCTTTAGGCAACCCCACTAACTTGCAGAAACACAACAACTTGATAGTTTTTATTTAGCTGCTCCAGCTTTCTGT
Organism: Pyralis farinalis; assembly: GCA_947507595.1. Lineage (NCBI taxonomy): Eukaryota > Metazoa > Arthropoda > Insecta > Lepidoptera > Pyralidae > Pyralis > Pyralis farinalis. The sequence goes on along the minus strand of OX382260.1, from coordinate 31,265,001 downwards.
GACTTAGAGGAACTTCCCAAGTCACACAGTTTTGATGTGCTTTAAAGATGATTAGGAAGTGGGATAACATTAAGAAGAAGAAGATGTACACTTGTAACACCAGTCACTTGTACAGCTAAGTGCAGCTTAAGCTTTACACTTTGACATTTGTACCGTTCTTGTATCATTTGTGATAACGAGTTACAATCGCACTTCGAGTGTTAAGCGTGATCTGCTCTTATCTGTACAAGTTTAATTAACAATTTAACAAATAAATTTAACAATTAACAATTAAATAGTAATAGACATCTAACAATAAACATTTACACCCATGCTTGTACATTGAATACATAATAATAAGAACATGTACTTGTAAGTCCTGTGTACCTATGTGTTCCAGCAAATAAATAGTACATCCAATTTCCACTATTACTTTTACCTACTAAAATTAAACACTCAGATTTCTGCCGTAATGTGCATGACTGATATCAGTCACTCAGGTGCTTGAGGGGTTAAGTAGTGTATTATCCGGCTACCCAGTATTTACAGTACAGTACATTACACAGGCTACATGGTACAGAAAGAGGACTCATTCTATTTCTATAAAGAGATTCTGATATCAAATGTAGTCGACATTAGTACAAAGAAAAGACTGATAGGACAATAAGTTTACTCTTTGCTATAATTAAGATAATATAAACATCCCTACAACACAATATTAATTATATATAAAATTTTCAAGGCAATAAATAATTACGGCTTATTGTACTGCATGCCTCCTTTTTAACGACATTAACCAAAAATACAAAACAAACCTGAACAGCATGTTTAGAGCCTTCTATGAACTCTCCAAGACTAAATTCTGACTCAAAATACGGCCGGATTATAAAGTTCGCATACATCCAATTCTTTATGAATTTAATGAACGAAGGCCACACAATCAGTGGAAATTCCATAAGTTGAGGTAATCTTCTCGTCTCGCTGGGCTCTTGGCAATATTTGCGAAATTGTGTAACATTATAGGTTGAGGTTATAGTTAGATGTTTTGGTAAACATTTGTATGAAATTTTGTCACATACTCGAAAACTTGGTCTTGTCAACACTTGCCTTAAAGCTAAATTCATATTTTGGGATTATTTTTTGACAAAATAATTAATTCAATTCTACAAAATTAGTTGATAATGAAAATAAAAACATGAATGACAACTAAAAACTTAACTGACATAAAACTTAAAATGTACTTCTCCACATTCTACGTTTTACAATTATGGCAACCACAATATTTCCTCGAACCTCTCGAACAACAAAAATATTTCGAATATTGAACAATTTAAGCCCAGTTGGTTTTGGTCCACGAATTAATAGTCAGCATTTGGTCGTAGTTACTCAGTCATTTGTAAATAAACTATAGACCAAACAATGTGAAATAAAATATAAATCCGTTCAAAATAATTAATATGCACAAATTAAACAAATCCGATCAATCTATCTACCTATAACTTCACGGCAAATCCCTTGCGGGATAGGCAGAAAAAACCGAGCGCCACGTGACTCGATCCTTACATATCTCACTCGCTTCTTTAACACTCATTGCTCTTGTCATGCACGCTCGCCGGTTTCTAGGGCTCCTGACATCGCCTTCTGATAGAACACGACCAATTTCATCATGGTAAATCTTGGCTTTCCCCTGCTCCTACATCCTTCCACTTTTGCACTGTATATCTGCCTTGTTATTCTTTCATCCTGCATTCTTAGAATAAGTGTGTTTAATGAGAGACATTTTTCATCAAAGATTGTACAGCATTTCAGTTACTTTTTTTTATATATTAGTTCAGCATAGTGGCTCCTGTTTGCCTGATGGCAAGCGAAAGAGGAGCCCAAATCGCAACTGCAACTGACAAAATACTACACCGTATCCTGTCAGTTGACGCTGTCATGCTGACCCGCAAGATGCTTCTTCACGCTTCGTTTGAAGGATCCCATATTGTAGGAAGGAGGGAACACGCGTGCAGGCAAGGCGTTCCACTTTTTAATAGTACAACAAAGATAGGAGTTGCCCAACTTTTTGGTACGCGAAGAGATATTCTTAACAGTGGAACGATGACATCGCAAGCCCGCACGTGTGGCTCTATGACGGAGGGTGGGATAAGGGAAAGCAGTTCTTCAGAGCACTCGCCATGGTAAACGCGGTAAAATACGCTTAGAGTGCCTATGTCCCTACGGAGTTGAAGAGGTTCTAGGTTTTTAGTGACCTCTTCGTCGTCAATTATTCGAATAGCCCGTCTCTGCAACCTATCGATAGCCTCAAGAAGATACTGTGTGGAGCCGTCCCAGAGATGCGAGCAATACTCCACGCAGGCCCGAACTTGTGTCTTATAAAGCAGACAAAGTTGGTCCGGCGTGAAGAACCGGCGCACCATATTCAGGACGCCGAGTTTTCTTGAAGCTGTTGAGATGAGGCTCTCGATGTAATAACACAGGTTTTAAGGTCGCAATGAATACCCATACCTTGCATATTCAGGCTATCTCGCATACTGAGGGAAGCGCTCTGAAGACTGGGAGTGGGAATGAAGGGGAACATTTTTGTTGTAAACGCGCAAACCTGAGTTTTCTCAGCATTAAACTCAACCAGGTTATTGGAACCCCATTTACTAATGAGATCCAAAACCCGATTCAGTTCAACAACAAGACTCTCACGCCTTTCACCGATTTCCGTCCGACCAGCACCAGGCCGATTGAAATATCACCCATGGACCGTAATGTCATCTGCATAGCAATGAATATTACCAAGTGGCAGCATGTCATTCATATGCAGAAGAAAGAGGGTGGGCGATAGAACGGAGCCATGTGGGACACCGGCATTCACTGACATGAACTGCGAAGCACATCCATCTGCAAGGCCGCGGATTCTACGCTCACGCAGAAAGCCAGCAATCCAATTACAAAACTAGAGGGGCAGACCTCCCCTCAGAGGTGATCTGTAGATCGTTTCGGTCCTTAAACCATACTGACGATCATTGATTATGTAGTGATCTTCTAGGTAACGTATCAATTGATTGTTAAGGATCCGTTCCGTGACTTTGCACAACACTGAAGTTACGGCAATGGGGCAGTAATTTGATGGGTCAGAACGGTCTCCCTTTTTGGGGGCGCGCTGCACAACAAAAAAATTATCGTTGCTTATACAATTGGAGTGTATAACGATAAGTTTTTCTTTTAATTTTATTATCGTGTTAGCAGTGGCGTGCACTCCATATAGGCAAAAAGGCATTGCCTACCCTATCAATTTGATAAATACCATCCGATGGTTCTTAATTCTTAAACATAGTTTTTAACTAATATTTCGTATCAAAAACAAAAAACAGCTCCATCTATCGGTATCGGTGCAAGTTATTAAAATAGATTCATTACATCACCCGACCCGTTACATCGATGTGCTACACTAGCGCCGCAATGGGAGCATAACGGCAGAGACACAAACAATTTCTTTCTAAATTTACATATGTGTGCCGCGTTATTAATACGTTAGTTTAGTGTGCACTCCTGTAAATAAATTGCCCACAATAACACAAATAACGCACACAATCGCATAGTTTAGAGTGTTTAGAGACATTGTCTTTTCAACCTAAGGATGACGTAAATTACCGAAGTGTTGCGATCGCGAACATTGCTACGTAAATATTTTAAAGAGCATGTTTGCTCCATATAATTAGAGTAAAAAAAACTGTCATTTCATTTTTTCGTATAAATTTAATGTTAAATTTTATTTTGTTTGGGACGCCATTGTTTATTTATTCAAGTTGTTCGGATGGTGTTTGTGTAGGGAAAATAAAAAATGATGCGTTTTCAAAACTGTCTTTCGGTGAAAAAAACAAGTGATTGAGAAAGGCAAAGTTAATCGTAAGTTTAATGCAAAACCGAAAGGCCGCTTCGAATATCTGCAAATTAATATATGTATATAAAATCAATCAATCTATAGATATTTGAGGTGGCTAACCAATCCCATACATCATTATTTCCACAAGAGTGGGTAACCAAAATTAACATGCTGTATTTTTTGGTAAGTTAATAGCTTTAAAAAAAATTCTGCCTACCCTGTCAAAAATCTCTGTGCACGCCACTACGTGTTAGGTTTGTTAGGTCGCTGTTATTATATATATTAAGGATACCACTATGACATGCAAAAATAGCTGAACTTACGAATCTATAGAGGCTGTTAACAAAACACGTCCTTGGATGAGCTTTATTAGGGATATTGATAGTGAATCTGAAAATTCGGATTGCCAAAAAAAATGTAATAACAATGATAATCTATAATTGTATATATTTTGATAATCTATAAAGTAAATACGGTTATGTTATGTTCTATACACAAATATACTATATTGCGCAAGTTAAATTTATCAATGCTATTTTATCGAGTTGAAACAACTATTGTTAACTCTTTTGTCGATGGAGTAAACGGAGAACAAAGAGCGAATTTAGTTTTGCAGTGCCTTAAACTGCTCCATGATACGGGCGTTGAAGTAGTTTCTCTTACGTGTGATGGATGTCCCGCAAATATCAGCATGTTGAGACAGTTGGGATGTAACTTTAATCCGGACAATATGAAGACAAATTTAGAAAATTAAGTGTCAAGTGATTGGCACTTATGAAGAATGTTTTTTGATTCTTTCGTTACAATTATTTTATTTTTAAGTATTGCGAATATAATTTAAGTATTTTTAAAACTCATATTTTGAATTATGCAATTTTTATTTTGTCTCTTTTATTGGTTGGCGCTATTGAAACGGACCAGAAACCGCTTCAGTGGCACCACCTAATAAGTATGAAATGTATACTATACACATCGTTGGCGGGCTATCGATTGTGTTGGACTTGAAACACTAATATTTTTGTGAAAGGAAAACCAGCTATTGAAATTTTAGCGAGAAAATAAAGTCTATAATGGGATTTGCGGTTTTATTTGTTCGGCTTGTCTATACATAGTCGTTTTAAAACAATAAGCGATAATAATGTGCAGGGATAAAGACGGCCTTGTGGTGGTTATCTTACTTCACATCTGTGACACATTATTTAAAATCGGACGGTCCAGTAGCTGTCCGTCTATGTCAGAGACATGTTACTAAAGGACCAGCCTCGTAGGATCATTCCCCTCTGTCATGGTACAAGATATTGTGATCCATTGCGCGCATAAATACTTCGTGCGTAATCGATTCTCTAACAGTCTTGTAATCATTATCGCTCAGGTAACATCATAAAGTGCTACACTAAAAATGCCAAACTGTGCAGCTGTGTCATGCAAAAAAAGGTCGAACACTTTTAGTTTGCAAAAATATTGAGTTACCTTTCACATGCAAGTATTATTTTATTTGCTTTCATATAAAAGAAATTAAAATGGTGTGATAACGATTAATACATGAGAAATCGATTCAGTAATCGAGTACTGATGCAATCGAATCATATTCCGCGACTTTGGTCGCATATCTCCTATCCCAAATTAGCGTAAATTATACAAACTGCAAAACAAAACAGTCCTTCATGCTGTATAATAGAGTTCATTTAGCTAAAGACAAAAAAGTATATAAGACGTTTCGTAATTTTCAATCTACCAGCTTCGATTTACGAAGAAGTTCAGCTATTCCACAACAGATGGCAGGCAGCAGTAAGAAAATAACTTTGAACTGTAGGCGCCTCGAAATAAGGTTGACATTTCCTTAAAACATTTTGACACTGGCATAAAGTAGCAACACTGAATTGTAAAAATTTCAATTATAACAACAATGCCACTAGTCAAAAGCGCGGGAAGAAGTGGGAAATAATTTTATCCGTAGGTATTTATTTATTGGTTTTGCTCTAGATGAACTAATCTGTGGTTGCGGACTGTATGGTTTTGAAAAAAAAAGAAAAAAGAAGGCCAGTTGTCGACTTCTTCCCGCGCTTTTGACGAGTGACATTGTTGTTATACTTGAAATTTTTACTATTCAGAATAAAATTTGTTTTATGGGACAATTTCGATAGTATTTTGTAACATAAGTGCTAGTGAAATTATACAGTATTGAAAAAACTCAAATATAACACGATTATGCACTTTTTGGAAGACGTGAATAAGTTCATCAAGAAAACCTTGTAAAAATCACTATCGTTTTACGGGTGGTATTTAAACTGGATAGATTAGGTCTAGATACCCTTCCCAAGTATTTTTTCAGCACAGTTCCTGAAGCTGGAACATAGAATTAAGATTTTCAAATCGTTCTAAACTGAAGATTTGGCTGTATGGGCTAGATCCCTTTGCCTGTCCCCTCGGGGATAAAAATAACCAAAAAAAAGGCCCGTTGTCAAAGTCAAAATAATGAAAAAAATAATGTTATGCCATCATATCATAGCCATCTGGTCTGCCTGGCGTCACTATATATTCTATTGACTTTATCAGTTCGTAAATGTCTAATCAACTGAGTACATTTTATATTTCCTACGTAATAGAAGCGTAGCGCTCAGCTCAATCAACTTGTTTCCGGTTAAATCAGCAAGTTTCGGATAATCAGTTTGTATGCGGTTGAGCTTATTCTGTTACGCTTCGTGCGTGCTTTTGTAATGCTGAATACCTAAAACTAATCTACTATCATAAATGAATGGAAGAAACGAGAAATATATAAAAGAAGAAAAAAGCCTTTGAGTAGAACTTAAGTTTAATAACTTTTTTCCTATAAAAAAAGCATAATGGAAGATCAAGCGTGTCCGCGTTGTAAAACAACAAAATATAGAAACCCATCATTAAAATTGATGGTAAATGTATGCGGTCACACATTGTGCGAGAGTTGTGTCGACTTGTTATTCTTGAAAGGTATTTATATATCAAAATATTTTGAATATAATTATGCTATATTCTACAATACTCGATGACTCTGATCTAATGATATATTGTGTGGCATTATTCTCGCTGGCAAACTAGTATACAATGGACCCGATGTGCTATAATTACCATAGCCAACATAAAACTTGCATTATTTTAGAGAGTATCACTTACATATATGGTTACTGCCACTGATTACTTGGAAACTCTATAGTAGCCCTTCGATCTTTGTTGGAGTTGTTATTTTGCTTTGGCATTTATGAGGTGGTTATCAAATATTGCTTTGCGTATATTTGATTATACTGGTATGGGTGAAATCTTGACTAAATTTGTTATGTGTAATAAAAGTACTCTAGATCTGTATAGATCACACCAAACTTCTAGATAGCTGTGACACAGCATAGTTTGTTCATGCAGTAGTAAGATGTATAGTTTTTCCTGTACACCTGTGCAGTACAACATTCAACAACAGACAATTACTACCTTTCTTCATTAAGAGCTTGTACGTAATTTAATGCATGCAACTTGGAAACTTCAGCAATCGCAAATACGGTGAGATTGTACATGCACACTCTATATCTGTATAGATCACACCAAACTTCTAGATAGCTGTGACACAGCATAGTTTGTTCATGCAGTAGTAAGATGTATAGTTTTTCCTGTACACCTGTGCAGAACAACATTCAGTGAGAACTAGATGTTTGCCGTAATCTTAAAATGTTAATTTTAAAAATATTTTAGGCTCCGGATCATGCCCAGAATGTAATGTGCCTCTCCGAAGAAGCAACTTCAGAGTTCAACTATTTGAAGATCCTATGGTCGAGAAAGAAATGGACATCCGCAAGAGGGTTCTCAAAGATTACAATAAAAAGGAAGAGGACTTTGCCACTTTAAGAGATTTCAATGATTACTTAGAAGAAATCGAGACAATCATTTTCAATTTAACAAACAATATAGACATAGTGAATACTAACAAAAAGATAGAACAGTATAAAAAGGAAAACAGAGAAGTCATTATGAAAAATAAAGTTAAAATTGGTGGGTGTAATTTATTGTTTTTATAAAGATATTTATATAATAAACAAAATATAAGACAATTACTACCTTTCTTCATTAAGAGCTTGTACGTAATTTAATGCATGCAACTTGGAAACTTCAGCAATCGCAAATACGGTGAGATTGTACATGCACACTACACACGCTCTATGTGAAACTTGACCGCTTTACTATTGTTTATGGGAATAAATTTTTAGGTGATATTTATCATCAAAATATATGTTTTGTAGTGATTAGACATATTTCTCTGCTAACAATATCACTGTTGTTTACTATCTGCGTTTGCGAGAGTGTGTATTTCCATCTTATTATAAAACAATATTAGAATTATATTCCAGTTTCAATAGTATTAAGAGAGGAAGGGTGCAACAATGTAGGCCATCTGGGGAAGTACCTCCACCTCGCAGAAAACCGCAGCCAAATAACAACTCGCTAGAGGGTTGTTGTGTTCCTGTGTATGTGTGATATCACCAGTAAGCTCCTAAGGAGTTGCTGTGTTAGCAGCAGTGGTAGCATCCCGTGAATGATATTTATAATGTATTGCATGTGTTCATAGGCTACGGTAACTGCTTTCCATCAGGCGGACCGTATGCTTGTATGTCTTCCGATTTAATATAAAATATAGTAACATTACATACATACTTTTTACATATTTTTTTTTAATTATTGTTAAAATAATTAATTGAGTTATGAATTAGTGTTTTTAGTATTTGTCGTCTAAATACATGCTATATATGATATGTGGAGTGGAGCATGACATGATTACAGTGATTCCAATTGCTGAAATTGCATTCCATTTAGTTTGGGTTTGCTCTATAAGTAGGAACCCTAAAAAGAAACTGTATAATCTAAATAAATAATATTAGTTATCATTAGTTAGTCATCATTTATTGACTGACTATTATTATTTTAATTAAAATATAATTTAATATATTTTAATTTAATCTTTCAAGAATTGCTTTATTATTGCCCTTGGAACTATATTTGATGTAATGGTAGTTTGATTGTAAATTTAACCCAATGAATGTAATTTTTACTTTAAGTAGCAGAGTCCATGTCCGACAATTGTTGTCCCCAGCTGTGTCTACATGCATCACTTAGTTCTACAGTTGTTTTCTGTCAAAAACAACCAGGACCTATCACACATAATATCTGAAGAATTTACGAACTCAAGATGACTAACTTCATCCAGACATTCCCACCTTCAGACAGACAACCCCATAGATAGGCTGGAGTTGACAATGCTTAACTTGCATTTTGCTTTAGCTTTTGATACAGTCTATGCTACTACTGTTAATAAGTTGAATGCAACTGGCTCAAACTGTTTCTTTACTTCTAAATAAAAAGTAATAATATGTTTTATTTAGAAGCTTTTCTTTTTGAAAGGCATTCACCAAAACAATTTTCTCATTCTTTTCTGATCATACAGAATTTAGACATGAACAAAAGCTTAATGCTACATTATACCATATGTCATCTCTGCTCTTGGTGATTTCTCCACCTCCTTCATTGGATATATGGCCCGTTCACTACCACTTGACAAATTACCCCATTTTAGATTAAGGATTTCAACTAAGGAATGCCTTGGAGAAATTGATCATAGCATCTTCCAATTCCATAATTCCCTATGAGACTTTCAACATGTTAAGTTTAATGACATTAGGTGTATAATATAGAAAAATTATGATTTACAGGTCAAGAAGAATTAGAATTAGAAGAAATTTTAGAAATTGAAAAACAAATGGAGGATTTGCGTCGGTCAGAAGCTGCTCGCTTAGAACTGGAGGCTAAGAAACAGAAAATCAGGGAGAAGGAGGCATTGATTGATGAGCTCATGTTTGCTGAAGGGGATGCTAAAGATATTTTGAATACATTCGCACAAACAGTGGCTAGTAAACAGGAAGAAATTTTGCCTGTTGTGCCTAAGGTAAAGTCTGTATTATTAGAAATTTGACAGCAATGTGCCTCTGTAACCATCTCCACAGTCATATTACATAGCTGTTGACTGTGTGTGTGGTGGCCATTCTTCATAAGTAAATGTCCATAGACAAATCTCATTTTCTGCAAAATGTTCTATGATATATAACTGTAATTGGTCTGAAAAGCCTTCCACTAAAGACAGTCACACATGGGGGCCAGTTTGTCGCATTAAAAGCCATGTGCTATGGTTCTGCTGTTTGAAAGAAAGTAGTGAATGTCCGTGGCAGACTTTAATATAAAAAATTGGATACCCTATGACATACTTCAATCCATGGTCATATTCGCATATGATTATGGATTGAATCTAATTAATATTGTGTTTATGATATTACATTGATGAGGTCGGTGGTGGAGTAGCTAGCAATACTACTTTAACACCAATGCTCATGGGTTTAATTCTCATATAGGACAAACATTATACTGTCTTAGGTTTTTGCAATTGTTACACATTGAATTAAACAATTTTTAACTAAAGTATCGGAAGACAGTCTTCCTGCAACCACGGATGCTGCTAAGCATTCGAAATGTCAGGTTCAACAAAATAAATAAAACATGCGATACTTCCGCGATGCTTCCACCTCACAGAAAACCACAGCAAACTGACAATTCCCTGAAATGTTGTGTTCCTGTGTGTGAGTGGGGTTACCAGTTAGCTCTATAGGATTTGCTGTGTTACCAGCACAGGTGGCAATGGGTGAGTCTTACTTCCTGTACCTGTAGCCACTTTGTATTAGGTGGGCGGTGTGCTGGTACTCCACCTGACATTGTATAATAAGTCTACAAATAAATAGTCATAATTTTGTGTTTATCACAGATATATATTCTATAATATTAACATATTATATTTATAGGTTACTCAATTCTCAACGGGTGTGAAATTTACACGTGGGTCAGCACAGCAACATATTCCCGTTATCGAGGAAGGTCCACTGTACCAATATGAAGCACCAGTGGTGCCAGACAGATGTGGCCCTGATCCACCTTCCATTCGGGACATTGTCACTGAAGGATACCTGCAACATGTCAAGTGAGTGAGAGTTTAAATAGTATTATCAGGAACACCGTTCCTATATGAAATTTATATGTTGGTCTGTGCGTTTGTTGTGTGTTTGTCTGTCGCTTTTTTTCGAATATTCGAATTTTGACATCAGATTTGGATTCAGCATAAAAAAGTAGAATAGGAATGTTCAGGAACACCGTTCCTATCTCTTGAGGAACATGGACAAAATGGCAGAAAAAAAGTGAATTGTTATATAATTGACGAGCCAGGTGTTCCTCTGGCAATGCAAGCTTGCGCATTCTCAACTAGTTTCAATATTTTATTATATTATAAAATCACTTTTATATGAATATGTATGTGAAAGACAGCATTGAAGGATAAAAAAAAATACATTGCTGCGTTCGCAATGATGATTTTCGAAACAGAGTGATTTGAGTTTTTTTTTATACTACATCGAGAGGCATACAAGCATTCGGCCCACCTGATGTATAGTGGGTACCGTAGCCTATCAACGCTTGCGATATATTAATTATGCTGCTTACACAGCAACTCCTCGGGAGCTTACTGGTGACCTCTCTCACACGCAGGAACACAACAACCCTCTAGGGAGTTGTTATTTGGCTGCGGTTTTCTGTGACGTGGAGGTACTTCCCCAGACGGGCTGCTTTGAGCGCCCTACCTTTCTTCTTCTTAGCGTTATCCTGTTTCCTTATCCATTAAGATCTGCGGGGTCGGCTACCTAAATCTTAGACGAAGGTAAAGTCGCACGTCTTTCGAAATATAATTTGGACATGCTGGCTTCCTCACGATGTTTTCCTTCACCGCCGACTAATAATAATTACAAATATGTACGTAAATTCGAAAACTCATTTTTCACTTTCACGAATTTAGTGGCACGTGCCAGGATTTGAGCCGGCGAACTGAACTATTAACCAGTTGGTCAATAGGTCAGTTTTTTATCTGCTGGTCTATCGCAGTCTCTCAATAAGGTCCAAGGCATGTAGCGCTCTCTCTACCTCGGTTCTCTCTGACCACACTGCAACGGATTTGACCTGAATATATCGTAAGAAAACATGCTGTCTCGCTCTAAATATATAAAACTTTGTTTTATACAACGTCGGGAGGCATACAAGCATACAGCCCACCTGGTGTAAAGTGGTTACCGTAGCCTATGAACGCTGGCAACACTAAGTATCAGTCGCGCGATACCACCTCTGCTGCTAACACGAAACTCCTTAGGAACCTACTGGTGACCTCACTCGCACGCTTCCTGCGTGTTTGTGTGCACCAGTGGGTTCCTCTATCTCCAAAATCGTATAAAAATACGACGCCAGAAAGAGAGGTAGGAGGATTTATCTACTATGCTATCAAAGTTATCAATCTCTATTCTTGTAGTGTTATATGAGAGTAAAGTGTGGCATACATACAATGACTATGTGGGTGACGTATGTGTGTGTTCTACCGATTGTACAATGGATTGTGTCCCGAGGCGTTGTTCAATATGACGCCAACAGGCCCGTTTTATAGCAGCATTCGCCAACACTTGGAGAATTCATCCTCACACACCGCAATAGTCGTGAATTGTGCGGTTCCAAAGAAGATTTCCACCGAGAACTTTGTGGAATGAACTTTCTGCCGAGATCTTCCCTAGGCAACATCATAAGGTTTAACATCAAGAAAGGCGCGAAGATTTTACAGAATGAACAATGCACTAGCGACACCTCTAGTGTAACTGTGCATACGTTACAGTAACTGCTTAGGTGCTATTAGGCAGGCTGTATGCCTGCTTGCCACTTTAGTGAAATAAAATATTTAAACACGAATTTAGTTATACATGTCCGTAATAGTATATAAACCAGGGGTTGTTCGATTAATAGGCGGCCGATTCTTTGCCCACAAGAGGACATTGTATCAAAGAGGTCATTGAAAAGAATTCACGTCACTATTTACCTTAGAATTGTTTTTGCTCCTTCTTTCGGAATATTCCCCTGCACATTGTATGTATGTATGTACATTCTGTGTACTAAGTATCGGGAATTTGTCAATAAAACAAAAAATACAAATTATTCATCTAAATTTATTTTATCGCCTTCAAAGTAGGCCCCATCGCTTGCAATACAACATCTCCACCGCTTCACCCAGTCTTCCATACATTTTTCATAGGCTATTTGCGGTATGGCCTTTAGCTCATTCAGCGAATTTTCTTTTATGGCTTCTATCGACTCAAAACGTTTTCCTCGAAGTGGTAATTTTAACTTGGGAAATAAAAAAAAGTCAGACGGAGCCATATCAGGTGAATACGGTGCTTGGTCGAGAACTTTTGTTGAATTTTTCGCTAAAAACTCTTTCACTATAATGGCTGTGTGTGATGGTGCATTATCATGGTGCAGCATCCATGAGTTGTGTTGCCACAAATCTGGACGTTTTCGGCGGATACTCTCACGCAAACGCTTCATGACGCCTAAATAATATTCCTTATTCACTGTTTCTCCCTCTGGAAGGAATTCGGAGTGAACCACACCACGGTAGTCAAAAAAAACTGTCAGCATCACCTTGATTTTGGAGCGACTTTGCCGCGGTTTTTTGGGTTTCGGCTCGTTTTCGAGACGCCATTCTGAAGACTGTTGGCTTGTTTGCATGTCGTACTCATAAACCCATGTCTCGTCGCCAGTTATTATACGTTTCATAAAGGTCGGATCCGTAGAAGCTCGGGAAACCATGTCTTCAGCGACATGCTTTCGCTGCGCTTTTTGAACAAAATTGAGCTCTTTTAGAACTAGTCGAGCGGCGACGCGTTTCATGCCTAAAATGTCAATGAGAATGTTGTGGACGGACTTAAAAGATATGTTCACCTCACTAGCCAACTCTCTCAGACTCATACGTCGATTTTCGAGCACTAGCTTCTTGATTCTGTCGATGTTTTCTCTGGTCGTAGCGGTTGAAGGTCTACCAGAACGAGGCAAGTCTACTACTACTTCTCGGCCTTCTTTAAAAGCCTTATACCATTCATAAGCCCTTGTTTTCGATATACACGATTCGCCGTAGGTATTTCGCAACATTTTTAGTGATTCACCACATGAAATATCATTTGAAACACAAAATTTAAGGCACACTCTTTGTTCAACAATATTTTCCATTGTAAAAATCGCCGAGGACTCAAAACTATGACCAACAAAAAGTGTAGTTTAAAACAAATTAAATGACAGATCCCGCTCAAATTTTGCGCGCTAAATCAGTACAGTGCTACCAACATGCAGTAAAAAAATTAGAACGACCTCTTTTACGCGGGTCTTTTTATTGACATATTCCCGATACTTTTTACACAGAGTAGTATATCTTCACGCCAATATATTAATATTGGTCGTGTTTTATCAGAAGATGATGTGAGGAGCTCCAGAAACCGGCGAGCGTAAAAGAGCTATGAATGTCACAGAACCGAGTGAAGTATGTAAGGACCGCGCCTTATGGTGCTCGGTTCTCTCTGCCTACCCCGCAAGGGACTTGGCGTAAAGATATAATGCACATTGTAAAAAGTTAATAAAAACCATCAGTGGTATCAGAAAAGTATCTGTATGTATAATGTTCGTTACAGAGCAGAGAACGATACAGAGAAGGCTGGTGGGTATTCGTCAACGCTGCCGTGTCTGCGCGCCCTCCAGGATGCCCTCACGGGGCTCTACCACGCCAGCTGACAGAGCGAACACGCGCCACCCACAGACGCAGTCATCATCTTAGATTAACTTTCTCTTTGTCACTGGATGTAAGTGTCAACTAGCATACAACATACAACTAAGAAAAATAGACAAAACAGTCAAGTAAATGGTCAAAATAATTCTATTGGACCAATATAATTATAATCTGTGAAAGAGAAGTTAACCCATGAATAATATTTATGATGTAGGAAGATCAGATCCAAAAATATCCAGTACCCAAGATGATTAAAACTCTAATGCAAAGTCATATAAAGTATATGAAGCTCTCCTCGCCCACTATTTCAAAAAAGAATAAAACATATTTTGTTTCTTATCTTTACAATAATTTAAGGGCTTGTTTTTATATATAAAACGAATTAAAAATACTTGATAAATTTAATTTAACATTTGTATTCATATGTAGTACATATGAAGGAGAATTCGATTTTTTTTTTCAAATGTCTTTGTATAATTGAACACACTGCGATATAAGTTTTAATAGATTAGTCTTGCTAATTTGTTTTTGTTTAGACGCAAAAGAGTGAGCTTTAATGAAAATTAAAGTTGAAAATCAAATAAAACATAATTTCAGAACATTATGATCTTATACAAACACTAGAACGAAGAAAGCGAGCAAGTAATTTACGTCAGATTAGTACCGTACCGATATGTATGTACTTCCTAAGCAGAACAATGTGTATGGAATGAGGACAAGTGACAAATACTCCCAGTATTTGTTACCTAAGACTTTGGACAATTTACCACCGAATAATTTGAATTTGGCGATAAATCATTCAGGGCCTAACTCCAAAATGAATGTTAAAAAAAGTAAAAAATAATAAAATAAAAAAATATTTTGTAATATTGAATAGATAGGTGTGTACTTTTGTATTTTATAATCTTTTATATTAATGTTATAATTGTACTGAGCGGGTGATCTCACCATATTGTGGCTAAACCGAGTCCGGTTTTTTGCAAATGGTTTATTTATGCCCTAAATACGGGGGACACTCAGAAAGTTTTGCGAAATAAAAAAAGTGTTCTATAGGTAAATATTTTTTATTAAATCTTTTCAAAGTACTCTCCACCAGCCTCTATACAAAGTTTCATGCGTCTGAACCAATTTTCGAAACACTTTTACCAGTCCGCCGTTGACAGCGCATCTTCCGGCGATGAAAAGTGTATCCCTTTGAGCGGATTTTTTATTTTCGGGAATAAAAGAAGTCACTCGGTGGTAGGTCAGGGCTATAAGGAGGGTGACCCAGGAGTTTGATCGGCGTGCTGTCCAGGAAGTCCCTCGTTTTGAGCGCGGTGTGCGCGGGCGTGTTGTCGTGGTGGAACAGTAGCCTGCGGAGCTCGGTGTTTGGTCCTTTATTTCTCACAACTGAGAAAACATCCAAGCGTTTGATAGTATACCAGTCGGCGTTGATGCTTCTTTGGTTCTGTAAAGGAATTGCCACCAGGTAGCTAGTCAAA
This sequence comes from Pyralis farinalis, assembly GCA_947507595.1. Classification (NCBI taxonomy): domain Eukaryota; kingdom Metazoa; phylum Arthropoda; class Insecta; order Lepidoptera; family Pyralidae; genus Pyralis; species Pyralis farinalis. The sequence continues at coordinate 31,248,965 of OX382260.1, read as the reverse complement.
TTGAAAATGCTCGCGGTCAAAATCTTCCCCCCGTTTCTAAATCGCTTCACTTTGGTAGGCGTTGATTCGTTTTGAAACACCCAAACCGTCGACAGGCGCTTCGTTTCTGGATCGTATCGATGAATCCAGGACTCATCACCTGTAATGATGTCGTAAACACGCCGAGACGAGCCTGTTTCAAATTTGTTTATCATATCACGACACCATTCCACCCGGCCCTGCTTCTGAGCAACGGTGAGGTTGTGCGGCACCCAGCGTGAAACTATCGTCTTCACGAGAAGATGCAAGTGTAGAATCTCGTGAAGACTTCCCGATTCAATCTGCATATGTGCTGAATCTCCTGATACGTAATTCGCCTATTGTCTTGGATTAAATTTTTCACTGCTAGCACGTTTTCTTCCGTAACAGCCGTCAAAGGGCGACTACTTCTTTCTTCATCCCCCAAAGTTAGTCGACCGCGCTTGAATTCCTTATACTAACGATACACGGTTACCTTGCAAGGGCCTTCATCTATAAATGCCATTTGAAGTCTATCTTACAATTCGTACGGTTTCAGGCGACACTTGAAATCGTAAAAAAATATAGCGCAAAAATATTTCCGGCGCGCAGATACAATTTTCAATGAGAAACGATAATTAAAATTGCTCGCAAAAATTTGGAGGGTAATTTTGAAATTGGAACGTAACTATTTTTACTTATAAATAATCATATCTTTAAAATAGATTATAACTGGCCCATCTCTCATACACAATTTTTTTTTTCGCAATACTTTCTGAGTGGCCTGGTACATTTGAAATTATAGTGATTAAATAAATAAAAAAAGAAGTGTTAGTAACAGTGAAGTGAAAGTATCCTAGAGTTGGTATGGTTTGTAAAGAAAGTGTTTATGATAGAGCTGAATATGAATTATGCTGGCTTTGCAGTGAGTGAACAAAAAAAAAACAATTGAAAACGTGGGTGCCTTAATCCGAAAACTCGAATTTATTGGTACATTCCCACACCAAGATTCCAACCCGGGACCGCCACCCAGTTACTTATCCACTGCTCTACGCTATTAGCTATCTTGATAACATTCTGACAAAAATGCACTTTTCCTGCAGGACATCAACTAATGAGTATGGTACCTCAGTGTGCCGCGGCACTTTGCGGGACAATGCCCTAGAACTTTCTCAATGATTTACTCTAACTATTATCTAGTATCGGCTGGATAAGACTCTTTTAGAAGCCCTTTGTCAACACAGCTTGCTGTTTGTAGTATTTTTAAAAATAATTGTTTTATTTCCCCAATATGTTTAATTGTTAGATTTCTTCATAGTCTTAGCTTCAATCTTACCGCTCGGGGTTGATAGAAATTCCTGAACATGTAATATAAAGTTGTTGTAATATAATTTAATCCATAAATGTTTGTTATGCATCCAGTGTCGAGACCTTAAATTGTAGACATTGTATGTATGTAAATATTTACATTATAAGTACTAATGTAAGTATTTAAAAAGTTGTTCTTGTGATAATAAACATAAGAGTTTGTGTGAAAATTTGGACTTTTATTAAGGAAAATAATATGGTATTGGTTTTCCCTAGTGATCAATAATGAGGTTCTTCAAAAAATGTGTAAAGGTTTTTACAGGCTAGGCAGCGCACGTGCGACGTCCGTGGTGTTTCAACGGTAACTGCTTAACATAAGGCATGCCTAGGGATCGAACGACCTTTTCTATACTGTGTAGGTGTCGATACTTTTGATCGCGATACTCGATACCATGGCCCGGTATTTACTCGTAAGTACTTATACAGATCGCTGGTACCCGGTATCGTAGTGCTTTGTAGGTACTTTGTGTTCACATTTTGCATTCAACTACAGAAAAATCATGAGTGCCATGCGACGAGTAGTGTACGTAAAGCCATCGGGCCGGTATATCGAAATGTCTCTTGAATTGGATTTCGAAAGTATTCTCGACACATTCAATTTTGACGAGCTCGGTGACTCAGTCGTGCATGACGCGACTTTGACACCAACGCTCGCGGGTTTGATTCCCATACAAGACAAACATTTGTGAGCAGGAACACGTCTTGGTCTGGATGGTGTAAGAGAGGTAGGGCGCATCAAAGCAGCTCGTCTGGGGTCACAACCTCACAGAAAACCGCAGCTAAATAACAACTCCCTAGAGGGTTGTTGTGTTTCTGCGCGTGAGTAAGCTCCTAAGGAGTTGCTGTGTAAGCAGCAGAGGAGGCATCGTGCGAGTGATACTTAATATATCGCAAGTGTTAATAGGCTACGGTACCCGCTTTACAGGTGGCCACTTTATCAGGTGGGCCGTATGCTTGTATGCCTCCCGACGTAGTATAAAAAAAAAATACGGCATTCCCTGTTTGCTATGGGAACCTAGCAAACAAGGAATGCCATGCCATATTCGTAACATGCCTACCATTCCTCGTTAATAATCACCTTTTGAAGGACGATTATGCATTTTAGAAGTAAAACTTCTTTACGCACGCTGACTTGGGGAGTAAGCTGGTGAATGCGTGACGAGAGCGTTACGAAAAGTGTGATCGGTCGAGGCGAACGGAAGTTGAGAGGGGGATATAAGTTAGTGAAGATAGAAAGAGAGAGTTACATTCCTTATATTACTGTAGGGGCGAGAGAGAGAGGTGCGAGCACACATTTTCTTTCTCTCATAGCCAGTTACGTTTCGTATAAGACAGTGCAGACCTATTGTCGACGAGCTCGGTGGCGCAGTGGTGAAACGCGTTGTTTCACTACTTTGACACCAACGCTCGTGGGTTCGATTCCCACACAGTACAAACATTTGTGTGCATGAACATGTCTGTTTGTATTGGTCTGGGTATTTTCTATGTATATATAATAAGTAAGAATTTACAAAAAAAAAATGTATTTACGTATGTTTATCAGTTGTCTAGTACCCATAACACAAGCTTCGCTTACTTTGGGGCTAGATGGCGCTGTGTAATTTGTCCGACAATATTTATTTATTTATTGTCTGTAAGTTTTACTTCAGTCGTGTGGTCTAAAGCACACTCGTTTTTTTGCACTGCGTATATTGGATGCCAAATACGGTCCGTATCACCATAACCTGTGAACGCTCGACTTATATTAAGTCAACAACAACAAAAGTAAACAACAACTCTTCAGGAGTTGGTGACCTGGCTCACATGCAGGAACTAAAAATTGTCCAGGGAGTTAACTAATTTCACGAGCTCGATGGCGCAGTGGTTAGTAACGTTACTTTTCATCAACCTTCGTGGGTTCGATTCCCACACAGGACATACATTTGTCTGAATGAACGTGTCTGTCTTCGTCTGGGTATTTTTAAGAGAGGGCTCATCAATGCAGCCTTGCTGTCGAAGTACCTCTACCTCACAGAAAACCGCTGCCAAGTAACAACGCCTTGGAGTGTTGTTGTGTTCTTTACGAGTGATTTGAGGTTACCAGTTAGCTCCTGAGAAGATGCTGTGTTAGCAGCAGAGGTGGAATCGCATCAGTGATACTTAATGCGTTGTAAGCGTTCACAGGCTGCGGTAACCGTTTTACATCAGGTGGACCGTATGCCTCGTGACGTCATATAAAACCGTTGTATAAATAAAAACCTGCATAAGTATAGACTACTTACTTCTTTTAACCGAGGACTTGTTCAGTAGCTGAGAAGGTTAACGGTTGAGGAAAACATTGTCCCACACGTCCAAGAAATTATATTTCAAAAAACGTGCGACCTAATAAAGCTCTGGTTGCCCGGTGGGTTGTGGAGGTCTTACGGCAGTCACTCTATGTAAAAATCAGTATATTCGCCAAATCTTTAGGCTTAGTTAGCGGACCCCGTCAATCTAATCTAATAGATTACGAAATGAGATAACGGTAGGAAGAAGCGTTTGGTAGATGGTGGACCAGATGAATGTAATGGCTTTGGCTTTTATTAAAAATGGCTCTATCCATGTTCTGCAAACCTCTGCTTGACAGTTTGAACAGGCTAAACTACGAACAAACATTGTGCGGGTTATGTCGCATAATATTTGTTATAGCTTCAATATTTGTTATGGCTAGCCACAGTAGACAGTTACAAGCAGTATGTCAACTGGCGCGTTTTGCACCGTTTTTTACAAAATTACCAAAGCGTTGCTAAAATTCATCTTATTGTTATCCTTATCATGTTAAAAACATTAACTTGTATTTTCTTTTTTCTTCTTTTCATTTATGCTATCATTTCTTACCTTTCATACGAAGTAGGTAGGTTAACGATGTTGGTGGTACAATGATGTGTATGTATATAATCGAATATTGTAGTACATACATATTGTGTTTACTGTTTGCTATGCAATTTGATCTAATCTGCTTTGTATGCTTCCGGGTGAATCAACTTTTAAGGTACTCTTTTGGCGGCCTGTTGTGACAAACGTGAATGAAATATTGTAATAGATTTTTAAACAAAACGTACAATAATTATGTTCAAAATTTACCTTACCTTATGTATCAAATACTGGCCGCGACATTCGTATTAGGGTTTTTGAGTTCTTTGTGAAAATTCAACAGCAGTCTTGATAATTTTCTCTTGCGTTACTGTGATTAGATTTATTTTTAACAAATAAAACAATGCTCATATTTTGTTCAAATTATATTTGTTAACAAACACTACGTAATTGCAGTCTTTCGTCATAATCAGTCTTAGTATTAAATAATATTTGAGAGAAAAAGGAACATAAACAATTCTCTTGCGTTACTTTCCATAATTTCGCTCTTTTAACTTTAATCGTAATCTCTACTCGATAAACCCAGTCTTTATTCTTTTATTTCTAAGGTAAAATTATAGCTTACATTACTGAGATCAACTATTTTTAGTCCTTTAGCTTAAACAACATAATTAATAAGTCTACAAAACATGTGATAAAATATAGGGACATTTGGTAACGCAGTAGAAAACTTTGGTAACACATGAGAATGTTTTGAAAAGTTAACCTTAGACATTAACAAGAAAGAAAATAAAATATTTCTAAGTTTAATCAAAATTATGTTAAACAACATTAAAATGAATCAACGACGTTATAGAATAGAAAGAAACTAAAATTACTTTTCAAAAACATTCACAGTTTCTTGAAATTGATAATAAGTACGATGCCCTTTCTTAATAACGTTAGGCTTACTCAATTTCTGAATCACATCATCGTACTCTACATAGCAAATATCCTTATCATCCATTCGAAATCGTTTAGCATCTTTGTCGACTACCCGCAAAAACATTACTTTAATTTCCCCGTCTTCGTCAAGCGTCATCTCAATGTTTTGCAAGCGTATGTGTATACTTTCTTTTTAGATGCGTCAACATAAACCTTGACTAGTAGAAAATCGCCACAGCCGATTCTACTATTTTCTTTGCCACAGCTAGTAGAAGGCTGTTCATCATCTGACGAATGACCATAAACACTTTCGTATATGTTTTTATTGCGTGTATTGGTGAGGTCCTTTAACTCTTGAGATATTTTTAACAATATCAAAGGCTCCTCGTCATCTGAAGAAAAGTTTGTCACTTTTGGGGTTTTCGATATCTGCGAACAATCTTTTTGCAACTCTGACAAAAAAGAGCTTGGCATGTTTTCGTCATTATCTACTATTTTATTAGCAGTTTCGACAACGTAAACTTTTAGGTCCAGGCACGTGCAAAATCCTCTTCTACCAAAAAGTACCTTATCACAGAAACAACTTAGGTCTCTAAATTTCAGAATACCGCGGCAATCTGTAAACACCTAGTGCACTTTGAGAGTCCCGATAAGTCTCGGAATATTACTGGGTATTGCCCTATGCAGATCTTGAATATCTTTGTCTTCTATTACAAGAAGTTGTATTTTGCTGGCGTTCTTCAGCTTTTCATGAAATTGAGAAACATCTGTAATATCCTCACATTCGCTACAATTTGATCTGCCGTTCTTTTGAGAAAACCTCCGACGCCATCAGCTGGTCCTTTGCCGTGGCCTGATTCAAAAAATGACCAAGTCATAGCAGCAAATCCATAATCGTCAAAAAATTTCGTGCACATGAAATAAAAATTCTGTTTTTGACGATACTGTGTGCTGGGGCCATCAGAATAAAAATGAATTGTATCAACTCTAGTAAATTCAGACCTTATCCATTTAATAATTAGATCTAGGTGACACCAAATTGCAGCTGGCTGATGGTTATTGGATGCAGATACAGTACAAAATGAGTGGACATTGTGACCTGCGGCAACTTCTTTGTCACAAGTATACACAACAACTGTATGCAGTGAGATTTGTTTTCGCGACCCACCAAAATGATGTGACTGGACCTCTTATTACATGTATTTACAGTTGTAATTTTCACTGAAATCTGCGATAACAATGCACTCATTTAGCTGAATTTGTTCGAGACAACGCCGGAAGTTTAGGAATTGTGATTTGATGTTGAATACATATTTTTTCATAGCAGTTAGGTCTTTCTCGTATCTGGTTATGAAGTTCTCCGCATTTGTGCTCATTTCTTCTTTAACGTTCTTTATAGTCAAAGTCAAAGTCAAAATCTTTTTATTCCGTAAAAATGGCTACATTTGTTTGGAATCGTCACAATTTTTTTCCCTACCGTGCAGTTTATGACTAGGTGAGCACTGATAAAAATACTGCCAAAAAACTCAGGCATCCCTCTTTTGGTGTCCAAACAAATTTACATATTTTATTAATCACATTATAATTGGATCGACTCACTCCCAGGCATTTTTATCATTAATATAGTCAGATACTTTATAATATGCCCTGCTACACAATTTGGCTTTAATAGTAGTTTTAAATTTGTTTATTGACAATTCTCTTATATTGCTGGGAAGTTTGTTGTAGAACCGTATACATTGCCCCATAAAAGAATTACTTATTTTGTGGAGACGGCTTGCATGTAACACAAGATTATGCTTATATCTAGTATTTATGCTATGAGTATCACTCTTTTTACAAAATGAGTCTATGTTTTTATGGACATACAAAAGATTTTCATAGATATATTGCGATGCGACTGTTAGAATATTTATTTCTTTGAATTTTTCTCTAAGGCTCTCCCGGGGACCAAGTTTGTAGATAGCTCTTATGGCTCTCTTTTGCAATAAAAAGATGGTGTTAATGTCCGCGGAGTTACCCCAAAGAAGAATTCCATATGACATAATACTATGAAAGTAGCTGAAATAAACTATTCTAGCCGTATCAATATCAGTGAGCCGTCTAATAGTTTTCACTGCATAGGCTGCAGAACTTAGTTTTCCTGATAATTTTTCAATTTGTGGGCCCCATTGTAGTCTGGAGTCAATTGTTATACCCAAGAACACAGTTGTCTCCACAGGGGCTAAATTAGTTCCATTAACATGTACATTGGTAGCCACCTGTCTTACATTAGGTGTTGAGAACTTAATTACTTTAGTCTTTTTATCGTTTAAAAGCAGATTATTAACACTAAACCAATGAATAACTTTAGAGAGAGCATCGTTAACTTCGTCATAATTACCTAACTGTCTATTAATTTTGAATGTCAAAGAGGTATCATCCGCAAACAATACAATCTCATGTTTATCCCTTACATAATAAGGTAAGTCATTTATATAAACTAAAAATAGGAATGGACCTAGAATTGACCCCTGTGGGACTCCCATAACTACAGGGGACCCCGAAGATCTTTTACCATTAACATCGACCTTCTGTATCCTATTGCCCAGATAAGAAGACAGAAGTTCGAGAGCCTTGTTCCTGATACCGTAGTGGTGTAATTTTCTGACAAGAGTGTCATGGTGCACGCAGTCAAACGCTTTAGACAGATCACAGAAAATTCCCAAGGCATCTTGCGAACCCTCCCATGCCGCGAATATACTTTTAAGCAAATGAATCCCTGCGTCTATAGTTGAACAACCTCTCGTAAATCCGAACTGTTTCCTATGAAGCAAATTATGTGCATTGAAATGTCTGAGCAACTGGCTAAGCATTAGTTTTTCAAAAATTTTACTGAGAATGGGCAGTATGGAAACAGGTCGAAAATTCGAAGGGTCCGAACTATCACCAGATTTAAATAATGGAATGATTTTACTATGTTTCATCAAGTCAGGAAATACACCAGATGCCACACAACAATTGAAAATTGTAGCTAAATGTGGAGCGATTGAAATAATAATAGAAGAAATGGTTTTGACAGATAGACCCCACAGATCTTTAGTGTTTTTCATATTTATTGATTTAAAAGCGTTCAAAACATCTTTTGGGCTTACAGCTGAAAATTCAAATATTGTGTCGCATTCTACCACGCTCTGTTTGAGAACCAGTTCAGCAGATATAGAAGAAGACATAAGATTTCTCGTAGTAATAAGAGGAATGTTAGAAAAATATTTTTCAAACTCAGTCGCAATTTCTACATCATTTTTGATATCTATATCATTTATCTTTAACCGAAAGTCTCGACTACGTACTTTCGCTCTACCCGTCTCATTATTTATCATATCCCAAACAGATTTAATAATATTTGTTGAACCATTAATTTTATTTTTTAAATATATAGACTTAGCATTGGAACAGGCTCGTTTAAATATTTTGGCATAATTTTTTACAAGTTCTTGAAAAGTCGGATTGTGATTACAGGTCCTTTCTTCATAAAGTTCATACAATTTATTCCGACTTTTGTAAATACCAGGAGTTGCCCAATCACTGAATGTCATACGGTCACTTACAGACAGTCGTTTTGGAGTAAAGATTGTATTAAATTCACTAGTGATTAAGCTAAATAACGAGCTGTACAAGTGGTCCGGAGTACCGTGACAGGGCAACAATACAATTTTTTCTGCTATATTAGACTTAAATCTTTCTAAGCGGCTTTTAGTAAATGGTATATAATTTATTTGCTTTCTTTGTATTTTTGAAGAATTTGGAAATGAAACCAACTGACCTGAATGGTCTGACTGAACTTTATTAATTATACATTGATACAAAGGTTTTACAGTGCTAAATATGTTATCAATACATGTAGCACTTGTAGCAGTTACTCTTGTTGGCTCTGTAAAAATATGATGCAAATTGTATGATTTAAATAAATTTAAAAAGTTGTAGGTAACAGTATTTTTCTCCAAAATATTTATATTAAAGTCTCCACAAATTATAACAGTTTTATGGCTATTAGATAATTTATTTAAGGCATCCTCCATGATATTTGAAAATGTTTCAAAGGGCGTGCTAGGAGGTTTATACAGGTTCATAACAATGAATCGCTCCAATTCAATGCATGAAATCTCTACAACTCGCTCAACAGAGAGGCTCACAATGTCACCCCTTTCTTTAAATTTAAGCAACTTATTTAATAATATTAAGGAGCCACCATGTATACAGTTATCTCTGATGAATGAGCTTGCAACCTGGTGGTTATTGAAGCTGAAAATGAATTGATGGGGTTTTAGCCAGTGCTCAGTTAGACATAAAATATCAATATTGCTACAATTCATAAACAACTCCAATTCTAACTCCTTTCCTATCATCCCCTGAATGTTTTGGTGCACCAGGTTGATACAATTATTATTCTTTCTATATTCTTGACACTTTACAATTGATGGGGATATAGTCCTATTATTACTTTTAGTTCCGTTTTTAATATTGTTATTATTACTATTTACATTGCCAGAGTAAAACTCTATTGTCTTGTAATTATAGTATAGTTTTTATCATCTTCCCATCTTTTTCATACTTCTCTTCTTTTCTAACCCATTCAGGCCATCTTACTTCATCTTTTATTTTATCAGTGTTATAATTCATTTTCTTGTTTCGACACACTGTGCAGATTCCGTACATACAATCTTTTAAATTTGCGTCCAGACTGTAGACTCAATTAAAATATTCATATCATCAGTTCCTACAATACCCTTTTTTTTCAAAGCATTTGCCTTGTATGCAAAATTTGCAAGTATTTTACACATGCACGAATCACGAGCATCAACAGAAGCTTTGACTACAAAAAATGGTTGGTTTTTGACAAAATAGAAATATGAGCAACGTAATTCAGGGTTCTCTTTCTTGAAAGTCTTGTAGAGATTTTTCATTCCATCTAATAAGTATCTTTTTTGTGTTTTAATCTTTTGCTTTGTTATCGTTTCCTTTTTACCAGCAGTTGCTCGCAAAATATCGTCTCTAAGAAAAAAGTCTTTGATTTTGGCTTTTAGTACTGGTTGTTTCTCCATACTATATTTTACTTTCTTAACTTTGTCAAGACCCAAATTTTCAACAAGTAATTGTTTTTTTATGCGTGACTGTCTGATTTCAGGCGTAAAAAATATTTTCTTTATTACTTGTTTCTCTTTTCTAGATCTTGTACTTTTAAAAGTATTTTTTATGGCTGTACTTAGAATACCGTATCGTAAACCGTCTTCCTTCTGCGTCTTCTGCATTTTTTGCGTTTCTTTCGTCTCATTTTGTCTTAGATACCTTTTTTTTGTATTTTTCACATTTTCGTTTCAGCTTTACGTTTTCTTCTATCAGTTTTTTATTTTCTTTGTAAACTTTTGATCTGTCCTTCTTAATTTTTTTTCTACCTCTTGCTTTAGCTAATGATGGCGATTTAGCTGGTGGGGTCATAGCTGGTGCAGGAGTGCCCATTGGAAGCAAGGGCGGTGGCGTTTGGATATTGTCACGCAGGCTAGAGCGTGGAGATTCCGGTGGCGTATATTGTAACAACCTTTCAGTGTTCTGCCCTCGTTTTTTCAGGTCTCGTTTTCGCAGTCTCCAAATCAGATTGGCATTATACTTTTCTTTGGGTGTGAGATCTTTAACCAATCTTTTGGCCTTGTGATAACGTTCTCTATGTTTCCGTTTTGCTTCTTCATACTTCACTGCATTAAGTTTCTGTCTCTCTCTCTATTTCGTTTTTGTTTGTGAGTGCCATTATTGTAATAAACTTGACCAAAGTTCTGAAAATAAATATAAATCTCTGTTGTATTTTACGATTTTGTGATAGAAATGAAACAAAATCAGAAAGTGTATGCCATTGATTTTGTCTCCTACATTCTCTGGCGTTAACGGTAACACAGGAGAAAAATTTAAATAAAATCAAAATTACGTCAATAAGTATTGAAGGATAATTCTTTTTGACATCCTATAAATATAACAATAAACAAAGTAAAACTTCTGTCCTATTGTGAAAACATTTAGTATTCTATACGAATCAAAATCGAACGACAAATCATCATATGGAGTTTCCCCCTACATTCTCCTGTGTTATCGGTAACGCAGGAGAAAATTTATATAAAATCTTAAGTAAATCAGTAGGTATTACAAGAAACCAATTTTTTTCGTCACCCTTTAAAAATCAGAGTTCAATGGTACTTGCTTTAAATAATAATATCCAAATAATTCCAAAACTTACCGCGATCTTCGTCGTAACGCAGCAGAATCACAATAAACCCACGCACACCTTACGAGAACTGGCTGAGCACTGGCGGTTCGCCGGTGTCGCCTTGACCTTGACGGAATGTTTCGCTGTTATTGTAGGTTATTTAGTTCATAGGAAATGAACGCGTACTGCCATCTATCGGTTTTTTGGCACACCTTTGGTCGGTAACGCTGAAGAATTGATTTTTCTTCTGGTATTAGGGACAAAGTTTAAGATTTTTTTTTTAAAATGTATAACTTAATAAAAATTCAATATAACAAAATTTATAAAGCGTGTTTGATGGTGAATTAACTACGGTAAACTAAAAAAATACTTTAGTGTAAAAAAATTGAGAAATTTAAACTAATTGTATTGTACTTAGCTTGAGGACACGTTTTTTTTGTATGTGAATAGCATTTGTTCTGCTGAGTTACCATTTAAATTCAATAAATTGTATTATTTAATATTGTAAACAAGGCAATTTTACAATCGCTTATGAATCTACCTTCCTTAATAAACTAAATGTGTGATTCTGTTTTGATTAAATAGTGGTTTTTTATAATTTTTTTTGTCAGGGACACGAAAGGAGTACCTTAAAAGTTGATTCACCCTTCCGCCACCAATTAGTGCGTGCGGCCTAGCACCAGCCGGCGCCCACCTACTACCGTTAGTAGATGCAGCATGCCGACGCTGCCATGGCTGCTCCGGTAGTCTCTGTCTTGGCTGCTGCGGTCGTCCGCCATCTGGAACAGAAACCACATGCCCCCACCACCGTCGCTGCCACGATTGGCCTGGTCGTGGCTGCGACACGTGTTTCATCTCTCCACGAGGCATCCCCAGGCGCTGTGGACGTTAATAGTTAGAATAACATGCTACAAGTGACAAATCAATCCAGTGGATGGTGTAGAGTGAAAAGATATTTATAGTTGCTGAGGTCAGTCTGTTTGTTTATGAGAGTAATTTTAGAATTAAGGAAAACATTGTCCATCACGTCCAAGAAATTATATTTCTTGGACTAATGATGGTAAACCAATTGGCGGCGAAAGCACACAAAGCAGGTTAGATCAAATTGCATGTAAATTTGATAGCGGTGCTGTAAAACGACCAGACCAAGCCAAACAGACATATTCATGCACACACATGATAGTCCTGTGTGTGTGAATCCACCATCAGGATCGTTGAATCGAACTAATTTGGCTAATTAAGGAAACTCCTGCCAGATTCCTAATGCAAAAATAATTTTCAAACTCTGTTCACATTGACGAAGATATCGCGTAATATACCTACATGTAAAAAAATACGTGTGCAGTTCACACACGATGGAAGTGAAGCCTTAAAAACACGTACTAACGATTTATTATTTATTCGTAGGTACTAACACACGTACACTACTACGTACAACGCTCGCATCCTGTAATAAACACTGTATAATGCTTTCAATCTCATTCTCTTGAACGTTAAATCCTATATATGAATATGTTTGTCTCTTTTTACTGTCGCTTTTGCGTTTCATCGAGTTTCAAATCACAACGATGCTAAAGAAGTTTTCAGTTCAAAATCGGTCGGAGAGAGGACATCTTCTTTTTTGAAGACTGTTGAAAGGCGCAATTAATAGTATTGTGTCATGATTCCGAATCGTTTCAACTCTCCAGTCGCAGCTGATTTGCCTACGTTACTCGTTTGTTTGGCGTTCGACTTCTTTTTTTTATACTGCACCGGATGAAAACAAGAATACGGCCCGCCTGATGTCAAACGACCACCGTAGCTTGTATACGCTTGCAATACTGAATGTCACTCGCGTGATGCTACACCCACTGCTGACGCAGCAACTCCTTCCTGTTGTTCTTACTCACTCGCAAGAACATGACGACTCTTCAGAATATTTGGTTGAGGTTTTCCGTGAAATGATGGTACTTACCCAATCGCACTATTTGCCCTGCTTCTCTTTCCACAACCTTGTTTGTTATTCGGTGTGCACCATATGCAGGTTGGCTTTGGCTCTAAATGTGAGCCAATGATACCCTATAAATAACAAGATGTGGGTGTGACGATTTTGAATTTTTCTTTGAAGTTATCCTACTGCTTATATCTCTGTGCTGTGGTTTAGGGACAAGTTCAGTGCCTTCGAGTTTCCCCTTTCATTATCGCTCTTACAATACCTACGGACTGATGGTCATCGATGCATAAAATTTGCTTCGCAATTGAATAAATTGTCCTCGAGTAAACGAAAAACGTCTATTCGCGTTTCTCCGCTAAATGGCGCGCGCTGGAAAGAATATACTATTATTTTCGTATTTTTATTAAATAAATTACAAATTTTACTATGTTTTTGGCTAGCTAGTTAGTTTGGTCGACGTCAAAATGATCGACGTTAAAAGAGCTAGGTACTAGTAATGTCACAACATTACCGTAATAATCTCTCGTACCGTAATAGTCTCGTATTGGATTGTGTTCGGTTCTGTTCTGTTAACCTACGTTTTATTCTAGTCTGTTCTGTTGTTCTATGCTGTGCTGTGTTGTCTATTGTACTGAGAAATTAGGTACTATTGTCATTCTAAGATGTTTTTATACTCGTAGTTATAGGTACGTCGTACAGATTCTAGAATGGCAATACGAAAGTAAGGTAATTGGCCAACTCGCATTCAGTTGGGCGCGCTCTCGCGTCGCGGCTATACGTATTTCGCCATAAAACGATTAAAAGATGTATATTCATCTCTTTCTAACGACACGTATACAAATAGATACAAATCATTTGTCTCTTTATTAGAGCACAGTGTCGTAATAAATAACTTCACGTAGATATAGTACTACTTGCGCCATTTTAATATACCTACAATAATGTTGGGGAATAACTTTTTTTATATTAGTTCAGCATAGTGGCTCCTATTTGCCTGATGGTAAGGGAAAGGGGAGCCCAAATCGCAACTGCAAAAGACTACACAATATTCAGTCAGTTGACGCTGCCATGCTGACTCGCAAGATGCTTTTTCACGCTCCGTTTGAAGGATCCCATATTGTAGGTAGGAGGGAACACATGTGCAGGCAAGGCGTTCCACTTTTTAATGGTAGGTACCTACATCAAAGATAGGAGTTGACGAACTTTTTGGTACGCAAAGAAATATTCTCAACAGTGGAAGGATGACATCGCAAGCCTGCACGTGTGGTTCTATGACGGAAGAGAGACGGTGGGATAAGGGAAAACAGTTTTTCAGAGTACTCGCCATGGTGAATGTGGTAAAATACGCTTAGAGAGCTTAGTAAGTAGTAGGTGGGTGCCGGCCGGCCGCATGAATTAATTGGTGGCGGAAGCACACAAAGCAGGTTAGATCAAATTTCATGTTAATTTGACTTTAGCAAAATAACGCTTGAATCTACTAATTAAGTAGTCATATCCTTCGGTTACCCCGGAAGGCCACGAAGTTATACACAAAAGACAGAAGAGAACAGAAGAGAGTTTAATGGGTTTTATATAAATAGGTACATATTACCGGATGAATTACGCAGCGCCATTTACTTCCAAACTTAGCAAAATACTATGGGTAATAGACGACTGATAAATAAGGAAAACAATACTTAGACAGCATTCGGGCCAAGGCAAACAGATACGTTCAAGAACATAAATGTTCGCATGTGCGGGAATTGAACGCACGAGCCTTGGTGTTGATGTAGCCATAGTTAGCCATTCCACCACCGGGCTTAAGCGTTTACTGTCAGGCAAACCGTAGCGTAGGCGTGTTTGCCACTTTATAAAAGCATGAAATAACCTGTAATTATCCCATGGGCTTAAATATTCTGTATTTACAGAGAGACCGATGTAACTACGAAATGGCGGTCATTATATTTTTTGCTGTAAGTATATATACCTACCTATATTTGTGATTATAATACCTTCCTTCTGTCAAATTTGATTATGAACTAGAAATACCATATTATACATATTGATTTGTAATTTCTTGTGTTTTATCGAATTCATAAACAAAACGAGTTATGAGAAAAATAATAAGTATATTTTTAGATTCAAAATAATCTACTCACATTTGATCCATTTTTCATTTAATTGAGTAATTTTCTATAACACGAGGACTACTTTTCTTGCACGGGTGCTCGCATCTTAGGTAAGGTTAGAAGGGTTAGACAAACCTAGGTTAGACAAACTACGATTGAAGTTGCATGATTATTGTCGTTTCTTCGATTAGACTGTCACAATGTAAAGAGCAGAGAACTTAAGAGGCACATTCAAGGCCGGCATAGTAGACGCGACGAGATGACATGAAGTGCATGGTATTTCGTGGCTTCTATTCCTGGCTGGACACCAGTGTCCTGAGGCCCACCAAGTAGGCCCTGTCTGTCACAATAAAAAAAACATGCATTGTGGTCCATCGAAGATTTTAGTTACATGCACCTACTGATTTTCTCCTCATCTATTCCCTCAGCAAGTAGGAAAATATTACGAAAATGGGGAAAAGAATCTTGGAAGATGCATACCTTAATATCAATAAATTATACGTTTTATTATTCCAATTATGCAAGACAAAAGGACTACCCTACTTGGAACATATCCAAGACGTTTATCGTCACTTCTGACAATCAAAGACTGTATATATGTGAACAAATACTAAGGAGTTTGGTGAGATTGACAAGAGAAAATTACATTGAAAAATTAAAATCCGACTACGGAAAATAGGAAACAAGATGGTGATGAATTCATGTTTCTGTACCAAGGTGTTCAGCTTTCGTATCGTTTGAAAAGTTCGTGTGACAGGTCCAGGACTTCAATAATTAATCTACTGCCATTAACGTAACATAAAAATTACCATATCGTCTTACTTCTTTTGTACTTTTTAACCTTTTTGCGCCTTTAACTTCGAGTGTTTTGAGTTTTTCAACTAGGATGATCGGCTTCGGTCTGACAATAATCTTCTTTAGAGATTCGTATTCCTAACTAATTCCTATACCAAAACTTTCACTATGTTAGTAGCACGTCTCTGAAACTTTCTCCTAATGGATGTGAACATGTAGGAAAGGCATATACCCTTTAAGTTACAACTGAGGAGGCCTTGAGTGCAGTATCTAAGATGTGAGTTAGCACTTTTAACAAATATTTTAATGTAATAAGTAAGATTGTCACATATTATTAGAAACGGTGGTATATTATGTGTTATGTCGAAGCGCGTGCCGTGCCGTAGGCTATAAAAAGTTTTTTTATCTTTTAGTTTCAACTATTACATATTTATGAAATGGACTACTAATGATTTTTGTTTTGTAATTATTTGTAAACCTGATTCGTTATTAAAGTCACTGATACCAGTTAGAGCAATTTCGTTGTTCACGGGTAAACATATATTTGAAGTTAGACATCGAACCCTTTACAATGAACCTGTGTAGTTTACCGGCCATTAGAACTTGCCCAAGCAGACGTGCTCTACCGCCGGCGTCGCCCGTATTAAACCCTGCACAATATTGCGTTCGGACGACACCGTTATCTCCGTAGCACCGAGCACAGAGCACCGAATATTACCCTGATACGGATAGGTACCTGGTATCGGTGGTTGCAGTAATAAGAAGTCAATATTAGCGCTGGCCGGGCGGATTTGAGCTGGCTAGACTAGTATGGAGACCGCAAATTAATATATAGCGTAGCATAAGCAGCAATGGAGCATACCGTACATTTTCATCACTATGTATCTTGTGTATTTAAGGTTTATCAGTGATCTAGCAGCTATCGTCTAAGTGGCAGAGAAGTTTGCAGATCTAAAATTACTCTACATATATACTAACAAAAATATTCAGGAGTGATGAGACCCAATGGATAAAGAACCGGCCTATTGACCAACTGGACCCTGGTTCGAATACTTCCATGTCACTATATTTTTATTTTCGGATTTTGGTATATATTTGTAATTATCACTTGCTCGGTAGTGAAGGAAAAATTGTGATGTGACCTAACCTAAGGACGATTTTAAGAGAGGTAGGGCGCATCAAAGCAGCCCGTCTGGGGAAGTACCTCCACCTCACAGAAAACCGCAGCCAAATAACAACTCCCTAGAGGGTTGTTGTGTTCCTGCGTGTAAGTGAGGTCACCAGTAAGCTCCCATGGAGTTGCTGTGTAAGCACAAGAGGAGGCATCGTGCGAGTTAAGTATCACTCACAGACGAACAAAAAATGATTATTATAGAAAAAATGTAAATATTAGCAATTTAGCATTTACCACGGTCGAAATTTGAAATTAGATAGTGCAAGGGACAGTAATACGGCACCAATCCCTTCAGATGTCTAGTAGAATGAAGATTGACGACTGTACACCATTGTTTGATAAATTGATACTTAAAGAATGTAGGTATAACCTTAAGTGTAGTGTAATCAATAACCACAAGTTAACATGTAAGTCCAGTAATACAGACTGTAGAATCGCCAAATGATGAATTACTTTTTTATTATACTCGTACTAGCAAATTCGAGCAACATTATTACGTGGCTTGTTCGCATGTACTAGCTACATAGTCCTCGCGTTGTATGGAATCCCGTAATTAATGGATTGATCTAAAACTTTGCTAAGTATCTAAGCCAAGTTTATCTACACAACAAAAAAGACCCATTCAAATCGGCACAGTCTCTTTCATGTGCACGCAGACAAATTTTTGCCTACAATTCTACAAAAGATGCTGCTTTGGTTTATTTGATGCCAGACATACTTCAGTACAACTTTTTATACAATAGTAGTCAATTTCAAGTACCTCAATTTCGACCTCTGTACCATTTTTGAGTGTCAAGGTGTACTAATTCAGCACCCCTCACGGTTTAGTATAATGTAGATAAAAAAAAGTAAATTTGAAATCTTATGATCTTTTGCCCGCGGCTATTTCGTTACACTTTAATACTCATTCATATGATTTCACTGATAAAGTTCTTGTGCAATAATATCCTTCCGATCCTTTTTCCTAGCCCGCTTCTTTAGTTTTCTTCAACTAGTGACTATATTTTGCACGTTTGGTTTTAATAGTTGTGACATCGTACTTTTTTGATTTGACTACTAATTGTTGTTTATTTCCTTTGAATAATATTTACGTCACGTTTCGCTTCAAGTAGTTTGAAATTATTTTCCAAATCGCGGATCCGAATTAGACCCTTTATAAATGATGAATTTACAAAAAATCTTTCTTATTTTACCTCTACACGTTAAACATATCACCCTTAAGTTTGCAAAAGCAGCGGTTTAAGCTACTATGTCAGTCACGTTGCCCTAATAATTAATATTTTATAAGCAAGTTACCTGTAAATAAATAAAAAAGCGGTGTCCTTATGCTCCAGCCGGTGCGGATTGCCCCGGGCCGCTGGGTAACAGCGCGCGTGTACACAAGGCCAATTAGAGCGCGCCCGCGGCACAGGCGGGACAACGCACTGTTTTCACATGATAATTGTATCCTCCCTGTTAGTGCCACAAGCCGTTGTTATGGAAAATCTGCTTGGTGGTTGTTTTGTAGATAACGTGAGGTGGAAAATCAGCAGTATCGTATCCTCTCTAATATTTTAATCGACCTCAAAAAAGGAGAAAGTTCACCGCATATGTTTTTTCAATGTACTTTCATCGATATCTGGAAAGTGGCTTAATCTATTCGGATACTTTAAACTGTATTATATTAAGGTAAATCAGAATTTCTTCTCATATTAATGGTGAAGATGGATTTAATGCTCCGATTTTGATTATCGTTTGATGAGTATATGAATTTAATGATTGAATAATGAATTAATATTCAATCATTAAATTCATTCAGCTATGTTGTACAAAATTTTATTTAGAATAGCAAAATTATTCCATTTTAGATCACTACACATTTGTACATATTGAAACTTATAATAAACTAGCTACTCGACCCAGCTTCGCACGGGTGATCCAATCGTTACCAAACTTCACAGGATCACCTGCTGGGCTAACCTGAAGATTCACTGAAAATTTCATCAAAATCTGCCCCGCCGTTTTTGAGTCCATAGAGGACATACAGATTTTTGTATTTGATAGTTTGTATAATGTATAGAGATATAGTCAGGTGCCGGTTGTAAAGAAACTACCGTAGCCTAAAATATTCGCAATACAATAATTACCAATGCATCGTCATTCCCATCGTCAAGCAGAAAACTATTAAAACCAAAAGTGTATGGTTTTATATGAGTAGCAAGTCGTGACCGTAACATAACTTTAACTACCACATATAACTAACATCAGTATTACACTCAGTGACCAACTTTCAGATGATACAATACTTTGAAGGATATTCAGTGATTTAGATGCATCACACATATACAACCGTCGGCAGTGGCGTGCACAGAGATTTTTGACAGGGCAGGCAGAATTTTTTTAAAGCTATTAACTTACTAAAAAATACAGCATGTTGATTTTGGTTACCCAGTCTTGTGGAAATAATGATGTATGTGATTGGTTAGCCACCTCAAATATCTATAGATTGATTGATTTTATATACATATCAATTTGCAGATATTCGAAGCGGCCTTGCGGTTTTGCATTAAACTTACGATTAACTTTGCCTTTAGTTTGTATTAATTTCAAATCCGGTGTACAGCGGCCTTTCTCAATCACTTGTTTTTTTTTCACCGAAAGATAGTTTTGAAAATGCATCATTTTTTATTTTCCCTACACACACCACCTGAACAACTTGAATAAACAAGCAATGGCGGCCCACACCGGCCCAGTTTAAAAACAAAATAAAATTTATCATCAATTTTATACGAAAAAATGAAAAGGCAGTTGTTTTCACTATAATTATATGGAGCAAACATACTCTTTAAAATATTTCGTAGCAATGTTCGCGACACTTCGGTAATTTACGTCATCCTTCGGTTGTAAAGACACTGTCTCTAAACACTCTAAACTATGCGATTGTTTGCGTTATTTGTCTTATTGTGGGCAATGTATTTACAGGAATGCACACTACAGTATTCGTATTACCAACGCGGCATACATATGTAAATTTAGACAGAAATAGTTTATGTCTCTGCCGTTAAGCTCCCAAAGCGGCGCTAGTGTAGAACATCGATGTAGCGGGTCGGGTGATTTAATAAATCTATTTTAATAATTTGCACCGATACCGATAGATGGAGCTACTGTTTTTAATTTTTTGTTTTTGATACGAAATATTAGTTAAAAACTATGTTTAAGAATTAAGAAACATCGGATGGTATTTATCAAATTGATAGGGGCAATGTCTTTTTGCCTATATGGAGTGCACGCCACTGCGTCGGCATCCATCATCTAAAAACAACTCGGTAGCTTTGAGTTTACATTACATTAGTGGTATCAGTGAGTTAAGAATAACTCTAAGATTTTTTTAAGAAGAGTTTGAGAATAACTCTAAGATACCACATATTAGTGGTATCATTGAGTTATTCTCAAATATAATGACAATACAGTCCGTGTTGTCATCCGATCTACACTCAGATGTCAAATGACAGATCGTTTACCAAATTAATTGACATGTGGCGGCGTAGTTCTGAAATAGTTAATAACAAATGAACATGTGAGGAATTATTATGAAAGGTTTCTAGTGTGATAATATACATACTATCACACTATACAATAAGACATAGAATAAGAAAATAATTATCAGAATAGGTTAAAAATTGAGACTTTATAACGTGCACGTACAGCGGGAGGAGGAGTTAAGTATACAGGCGTAAATCAACAACATCTATTAAATATATTTTTAAATTTCCGAAAAGTTTGTGTTGTTGTTTAGCAGAGATCTAAACAAAATAAACTATTATGATAGCAATATTTCCCGATTGCAATACTTGGTTACTAAACTTGTAAAGTTGTGTTCCGAAGAGTTCTTCGATATGATTCCAACATCTTCCATCTACAACTGCGCCGGTCGCCGTCGGGAGAGAGAGATAGAGTTTTTAGCAAGCTCAGTGACTCAGTCGCGAATGACGCCCACTGGAAAAGTTGGTATATTTTTAATTGGTCTCAAAGAGAGATAAGAAAAGGCATGCTCCGTTGCTTCGAACATGGAGTACCTCAACATCAAGAATGCAAATTCGCTTGACAATGGTAAGAGGCGTACTATAAAAGGAAGAGCTACAGCCAATAGGGTAGTCTGGTATTTTGCAGCTACACCAAATGGTTTTCTTAGCGGTAAGCGCTTAGACTTCTTTCTTGATGGGGTTAATTGGAACAACTTCAATCACCTCCAGTTAGATACTATAGTCAAAGTTTTTTTCACAGCGTCGAGAGGTATATGGTCTTCCTGATATAAATCGCTTACAATGGCCCATTAACGTTTGCAATACAGAAAGTATCACTAACGTGTTGCCATCCCTACTGATAACACAGTAACCTCGTTCACTCGCGGTAACACAACAATCTTCCAGTTGCAGTTTTCTGTGAGATGGAGATACTCCACAGACGAGTTGCTTCGATGCACCTACCTCTCTTGAAAACATCGGACCAAGACAAACAGACATGTTAATGCACAAAATCCCGTATGGGAATCGAACCGGCAAGTCGTGGTGTTAAAGATTAAAGATGATGCTAACTTTGCCATCGGGTTCGTCAACAGTGTACTTTGCTTCAGTAACAGGTTGATTGCGACTTTCCTCTTTTTTAAAAAGACTTGCTAAGATTGTTTACCTAATATAATTATTTTTCTACCCTAGCTGCTAACTCCTTACGAGTCTTACTGGTGACCTCACTCACACGCAGATACACAACAACCCTCCAGGGAGTTGTTATTTAGCTGCGGTTTTTAGTGAGGTGGAGGTACTTCTCCAGACGGACTGCTTTGATGCGCCCTACCTCTCTTAAAATCACCCAGACCAAGACAAACTGACATGTTGATGCACACAAATGTTTGCCCTGTGTGAGAATATAAGGATAGCCTTAGTGATAGTAAAGATATTGTGAAGCTAAAGATTCAGGTTTTTTCTAGCTTTTTACGTCTAAGTACGTTCCACAAAGTGTTAAACTGTCTCTTTGTTTCGCCACGAACTAGGCCAATTAGAGCGTCGAAATGGCGCCCACCGATTAGTAGGTCAGTGGTTTTCGTAAAATCGGAACTATATTTTAAACTAAAATTAACCGATTTTTTTGTTAAGTATTTTTTATTATTTGACGAGTTTGCAGTGGTAAAACGCGCTGTTACGCTACATTGAAACAAACGCTCGTGGGTTCGATTCCCACATGGGACATACATTTGTGTGAATGACATGTCTGTTTGTATTGGTCTGGGTGATTTCAAGAGAGGTAGGGCGCAACAAAGTAGTCCGTCTGGGGAAGTACCTCACTGAAAACCGCAGCCAACAACTCCCTGGAGGGTTATGGTGTTTCTGCGTGAGCGAGGTCACCAGTAAGACTCGTAAGGAGTTAGCAGCTAGGGTAGAAAAAAAATCCTATATGTAAACAATCTTAGCATGTCTTTTTAAAAAAAGAGGAAAGTAGACGAACCCGATGACAAAGTTACCTCACAGAAAAACAGAAAACCACAGCGAAATAACTACTCCCTACCTTGTTGTGTTCCTGCGTGTGAGTGAGGTCTTCAGTAAGCTCCTTTGAATTACGGTGTTAGTAGTAAAGGAGGTCGCGCGAGTGATACCTACTTAATGTATTACATGTTTATCCTATGTGTGTGGGAAACGAACCCACGAGTCTTGATGAGTAGCCATTCACCACTCGACAGTCGGGCTCATTAAACCATCGACGATGGTTTACCATCGAAGCCTCATACGATCGTCTCTGAAACTATGATCATAATGTGATTACAGTAACGGGTAGACAGATTTTATTTTTATTTTATAGAAGGGCAGGACGGAAGGCATTCAAGCATACAGCTTACCTGATAGTGGTTATCTAGTATCTGCTAACATAGCAACTTCTCAGGAGCTTACTGGACATCTCATTTATTCGCAGGAATACATCAATCGGACGGCGTCGTTATTTGAATATGGCTTTCTATGAGATCCTAGAGGTTTTCCGCCAAGTGAGTTGTTTTGACCAACGATATGCGTGGACATTTGTTGTAACAGCTACGTAACATGTGGACATGTTTGGGACACCTACGATACATGTGGATATGTTTGCAACAACTACGATACATGTAGAGTTGTATTGACAAGTATAATACATGTGGGTACGTGTTGTAACATCTACGATATATGTGACACTAAGATACACGTGGACATTTTTGTAACAATTACGATACATGGCGACATGGGTTGTAACAGCTACGAGTATTATATATATATTATATTCTCTACCAGTCCACCATTGGGAGTGGAGAGAAAACACGATTGTGGTTTTTATTAAATTTAAAATGTGAATCGACTCTATAAAGAACATGCACCTAACTATACATACATACATACATTTCATGTTGTTGCACACAATACCCAAACGAAAAAAGTCGCAGGATTTGTGAGTTTTATATTAAATGATAAAGTAGTAAAGTCTTGATTGATTGATTGATCATTTGGATCCGTTCTGTTTTTTTACAATGTCTACGAACCATTGGAAATATTAATTATCTCTCTGGCGATGTCACCTTTGCTGTTAACACAGCAACTCCTTAGGAGATTACTGGTAACCTCACCCACTCGCAGGAACACAACAAGGTAGGGAGTAGTTATTTCGCTGTGGTTTTCTGTTTTTCTGTGACAACCCTCCAGGGATGTCATGATTTTCAGGTATCCTATAAACAGATAAAATATACATTAACAATAATTGTAAGACAGGTTGCATGAGCCAGCGCCATAAGAACGGTACAAACGTTTAGCTGTCTTGCTTGGGGTGTCGTTTTTCCTACATACTAGTATAAATGAATTCAACATAAACATGCGTGCGTGCACGCACTCACACACACTACTGGAAAGTGGTTATAGTAGCCTATGAACGCTTGCTTTCGTAACTCCTCAGGAACTTACCGATAGCTTTACTCACTTACATAATAACAAACCTCGAGGCAGTAGTTATTTGACTATGGTTGAAGATATTTCTCCACGCGGGCATTTTATTATTTACAGCGGTGATATCTACCTCTCTTTCGCTAGAGCCGCTTTTGCTAGCAAGGTGCACCACATGCAAATGCTTTCACCCGAAAAATCATTCAGTTTTATGAGAAATGCATACAACATTTGATAGCCTTTAGGACTCAATAGAGATACTTAGACCAGCCTGTCAATCAAAAGGTCCAGGATGGAATCCTGGCGTTGATATGTACTACTAAATTCGTCTTTACGGATATACGTATATAGGTATTTGTAAACATCACTTGCTCGGGGGCGAAGGAAAATACCGACAGGAAATCCAGGTACAAAACATCGATAGGTTTAAGAATTTATATCTCGAAAGTCCTGTGACCTAACCCAATAAATCTAATTTTCCCTGTGCGGAATATAAGGTCTGACGGCAGTCGCATCGTATTAAGATCTGTGTTTTAGCTAAATTCTTAGGTTTAGATAGCGGATCCCACAATCCTTAGGAATTAGGAAAGAGATAAGTGCCTACTGTTAAAATTTGTCTTCTTAGGTTTGATGGACTACATCCAGTGTCGTGAAAACTAGAATGAGGGCCGTCGAGAAAGAATTTCGAAGTAAGGTAACAGAGCAGCGGAAATGGTGTCGTTTAGTTTTAATACCATCCAAATCGATCAGCGATGGCGTCAGTCATCACCCGGAGCTGGCCCGAATAAAAACACGCGCTTAAACATAGGATGGTTTACACTAAATTAAATTTTGGATAGTGTTGGGAATATACTGTTATCGATATTGTATCTAGGCACTTTAAACTGATATTCCTATGGTTGCGCGTGCCATTCTGATTTTGTTGAACACGCAAATCAAGCCATTACACGAGGAGGGCGAGGATTAATACAATCTTTGTAGCAGAATATATATGTCTTACTTCGAAATTCACTATTTCTTTCTTGTACTCGAGATACTTTTCAGTCGACAACTTTAATTTGAGTGAGAAGTAACTGTACCGTGCCTCGTTTTTACCACTACCTACTTTGCTGATCAGCAGGATACAACCAGTGAACGAAAAAAACCCATTTTTTTCGTTCACTGGATACACCACTGTCAGACGAGATGTAATTTAATTCTAAAAGTTACAATGAGTCATATAAATATATATTCTCGTGGTTTAGTACCCGTAGACATAGGCTTTCACAAATCTTTTTCTAGAGCATCCCAATAGCACCTACGAATATTATCTCAAAATTTCAAATAATCAGGTCCATGGCTGTGCAATGTCTTTTACTAATTTGAAGTACTAAATAACAAATGAGATAAAAATACTTAGTATGAAATAATCCATCTACCTGAAGTCCTTTTAAATTAATTTTGACCCTCTTTTAAGTAACAATTTTCAATAAAATTACGCTGTACTTGCCTTCCTGCCTTCAATCTCAAAAATCATAGTCCGACATAAGAATATTCGAAACTAGGCCACGTCCGTACACAGAAGCCCTGCGACCTCGGGCACTCTCCACGACTGATCTTTGTATATCGACATCAGTAAGCAAGTACAAACAGAAGGTTAACTTGTTAAAAAATATCGACTGTTATCATTTTTCCTATCTTATATCTTATATAGTATATTTTATTAACAACTCACGACGATTTCCGTGTTTATGAATGCTCGATACAAATTTTTATATTCCGAATTTAGTTACTTATTATTATAGATTTTTTTTATTTTTTCAAATGCCAGTATCGAATTAATTGTACTATAATTGTTATACCTCCCTTCACTCCGTTCACTATAGATAGATTGTTTGCTTAGAAGCCGGCGCTAGTTTGTGTAAACTAGCTGGTGCGGAAGTACACAAAAGACTATCTATATAGTGATATTTAATCAGGACCAACCAAAAAAAATTATGTATGTCCATTTCACAAAGGAATATCTCGGAGTGTTTGCGCTTCGGTAAATGAATCAGGTCACTAGTAAGTTTCTAAGAAAATTCTGCTTTTCGAACCGGCCTGGAAACGACCAAGTGATGTTATGTAAAAAAGAATAAATATCCGATCTTCTGTGTTTATTTATTGTCGACACTTTCTACAAAGCAGCGAGCACATCACTAGCACTTTATTTATATATTGTAATACTGGTTTGTTTCAGCACTACATCATCCTGTGTTTTCCTATCACTCAGCGCTTAAAGCCAAAAACATCAGTCTTTATAAAACTTTGGGTAAACTTTCACTGTTATTGTATGTTTTACTACATATCTAATATGTTTATGTCTATAAAACCCGGTTTAATTTATAGTATAATAAAAGTGTAGTGGGTAGCGAAATTGTTTGTCTATTTTTCTGTCGGCAATGTTACATTGCTGGATGCTTTATAAAGGTTTTATAGTAAGCTATTTTAAGGCCAATCTGGTAATCTGGTGAATAAAAGAGGATAACTCTAGAATGGTATGTGTAGGTGACTACAAATGATCTTGAAGATAAGTGGATTCTTTTTTTGGGGTCCGTACCAAAACCGTTGTGTTTCTACAGAAAATTTAAACAGAACATACGGTCACAGAACTAGCTTTCTGAAGTCTCCAAAAGTGAGCTGTTGGTGAGTAACGGCACTACACGTGCTCCAGAGTCTGTCTCCGTCCGACCAGGACTTCTGCCTCCGTCGGTCTGGGTGGATACACAAGAAGGTTCGCTGGACTCTCAACTTTGGCTTGCCTTAATTGGCTGTCTAGAGAGGAGTAGTTAGAGCTATATGTTTCAGTTTTAAGAGCATAACTCATACCGGTGTTGCTCCTGGGCGACTTTTACTGGCATTTCGCGGGTCCATCGGGTGAGTGGCCTGCCGGAAGTAGCAAGCACATATGATACTTATGACAGGCGTCCGTCTCTCATCTGTAATAGTCCAATAGGCCAATTCTACTACAAAAAACGCAATATTGACTTTTCATTATTCGGTTAAGCGATCTGATAGCAGAGATGTCGCAGCAGCGTTGCAGTAAATGACTCGCTATTCTGTTCTGTAAGCTGCACGTTTCCTGCACTATAACCGTATTCTGATAAATTGTTTTGACATTTGTAACGCGGTGACAGAAGTTTTAAAGACGTCTTGTTTGCAGTTTTGCTAACGTTAATATTAAGCAACTTTTCCAAAGTGATATTAATATTCTGAAGGAGTCATTTATTTCACAAAATATTTGTTTATTGGGAGATCTTTGTGGAAATATATGATTAAGAAGCATCCTCTTTTCAATTGATTGGGCTAGACAATTTCATTTGACTTTCGCAGTCAACATTTAGTAAAAGGCCAAATTACTGGACTGAAATATGGTAACATGACAAGTGGTAAGTAGCTCATTTGCAGTATACGCACAGTTGCAGCGTTGTTGTAGTACCTAGTGTTGCGCCACCCCCTGCAGTGTAGAAATTTTATTAGAATACCTACACGTATTGGCACTGCACTATCCTGCGCGACTCAAATGACAGGCATAAATGCGCAGCTGCAGGTTTTTAGTAGAATTACCATACAATACTAATAACGTCTCCAAATCTCATTATAATTGCCCATCAATGTCTGACACATTCGCAATAGTCTCAATACCGAACGAGACGTGCTCATGAGTGTTTGTTCCATAGAGAGTACGTTCCTGTTCTCAAAAGGGCCTCTACAATCAAATGACTACTTACGTCAAAAACATTAAATTGGCCACAGTAGAGGAATGTCATGCCTATGGCAAAGAGTATTTGGAAGTAACATTAACGCGAAAGTGAAATGAGTAGGAGCCGATAAGGATAACCCTCACAATTAAATTGGAAGTGTTTTATCACAAGCTGATGAAAAGGCGTGCATGAAAAGAGCTATGAATGTCATAGAAGCGCGTGTGTAGTTCTGAGCTCCACAAGACGCGGTTTTCGTCTAAATCTTGGTTCTCTCTGCCTTCCTATCTAGATACTTGATGTGAAGATATAGATTGATAAGTAGACATACAGTGGAATAGTTAAATAAAAAAAAAAAAACATGTTTACAGGGGAAAGCAGTGTTAACTAATAGTCACGGTCATGGTTATGGACATGGTCTTAGTTGTTTACCACATTCTAAGTGCTCTTTTTTCCTATAACGTTGTGGTCAATAAAGTTAAACTAAGTTAAGCTGTGGTAAATATATACATAAACCTTATCCAAAGAATTTCAAGTTCAATACATTTAAGTAAACATTCATACGTCCATTTTGCATAAACAAGCATTCAATATCCATTTAAGCTGCATTGTATAGAAACAGTCTCTTTTGTTTTGTTGCACGGAACGCAACCCGATCCAAAATGGCGGCTGTATACGTCATCGGAAGCAATATGGCGGATGCAACGGTTATTGTTTGAATAGTCTTGTGTTCATGGGTGGTTTTGACATGCAGGCTGTTTTGTAAGGGCGATTGACGTATGTAATTGTTAGTAAATTCGTTAAGGGCCTAATGACACCGAAACTATTGCAACCATTGAAATAAAATAT
Organism: Pyralis farinalis; assembly: GCA_947507595.1. Classification (NCBI taxonomy): domain Eukaryota; kingdom Metazoa; phylum Arthropoda; class Insecta; order Lepidoptera; family Pyralidae; genus Pyralis; species Pyralis farinalis. The sequence continues at coordinate 31,220,099 of OX382260.1, read as the reverse complement.
AAAACCACAAATTATTAGTTTTATTATTACAAATATTGTTATGTGATACAGCATATATTTGAAATATTTGGTGGTGATGTTGAAATAGTCTTCTTTACTTAGCCATTAGGATTGGTTGGGTCCGCTACGGCCTATTGGTTAATATTACTGGTCTAATGGTGATAAGGTAATGTCATGTCGGGAGAGTATCATATGTAAAAACGGTGGTTAGGTGGGAACATCGACTTGTATTACCTATACCGTAGGTAATATAAGTCGATGGGTGGGAACCATAAAATTTATTTCAAAAGTAAGAAATACAGATAACGGATAACAATGTGACCATAAGGGTCTCGTTTTCACTTTATAAGGTACGGAAATAAAATAAAAAAACTTAATTTTGTGAATATAACACATAAATGACATTGAACATGTTCGTGTATGTCGCAAATACAATAAGTAAAATATTTTTACGCCACACAACCAACATTAAAATGGTTCAATATCTAATTTTATAGGGGAAGAATATAAGTAACAACACTATAATTCAATATTAATATTTTTCGGTGTTATAGTCACCTGAATATGGTTGTGAAGTATGTTCATTGTCTACAGATATACGGTCGAGACGCATGTCTAGGTTCTGTCATAGAGCTGATAGTTGATCCCCTATCAATTCCAACAATTTGAGAAAAATTAACGCAGTGGAATAATAGAATAATGCCCTATGAGCCCGAGGGCGCCAGCAGAGTGATTAGCAATGCTACTTGACATCAGGGGTACGGTTCCCACATCGGACAAACATTTGGGCGCATGATCATGGCTGTGCATGCCAGTACATTGGCTAACTAAGACTGGGTAGGTCTTTTGTTGTAATTTGTATTCGATTCTAGAATAAATTGCCTAAAACAGTTCCGTCCTATCCTGATAATGTCTTCAGAAGGCACGTCAAAAATACTTTTTGTACGGTTATAAGAGAATTGTTGAACATTTATATGAAAAACATGTCTGGAAATGATTCAGATATATTATTGTATCGTAGGATTATCCTGGAGTGTTGTTGTGTTGCTGCGAGTAAGTGGGGTTACCAGTAAGCTGTAAAGGAATTGCTATATTAACAGCAGGGGTGGCATCATACGAGTGGAACTAACTGTATTGCAAGCATTCATAGGCTACGGAAACTATTTTACATTACGTTATCCATATGCTTATATAGTTCCTGACGTTGTATAATAAAAAAAAGCACAGCTTTTGCTACGAAAACGTTCATGAGTTTTATTGTAAGAACCTCACATCAGATTGATTGCCTGTATAAAATAGTCTGCACCCTAAAATGTTCGCTCTCAATAAAACTTTTTTTGTCAAATCAAACATGCAAATTAATAAATCAGAGATCAACTAATAAACAGACATGTCAATGTTGTTATACCCGCGCTCTGCATTGACCTCTCGGATATAGTGGAAGTAAACAAAAGAATAAAGATCTTCGTTCTATGAATAAAATAAAAATAGCGAGATGTTATCGGGCAAACGGGCTGAGTATGGAATATGCCGACTTATTATATTCCTAATAACACGATCGTATTAAGTTTGGATGTAGACTTAGCGATGGTTAGAATAGGCAAAAGAGAAATATACTTTTAATATAAATATTTCTTAATGGCGTCGGGATACTAAATTCCTGTTATCGAATTTATGCACATATTTCTAATTATCACTTGTTCCTCGGTAAAGGAAAACATCGTGAGGTAACCCGCACGTTCAAAAAATTCTATATCGAAAGAAGTGTGATCTAACCTAAGAAAGATCTTATTTTCCGTCTGGGTTATGGAGATCTGAAGGACGATTCTACTAAAAAAAACTGCAACTGCACTGCAGCGCGGCGTGTGTCCAAATGTGTTCATTTAGATTTTAGACGTTTCGTTACACGCCACGCTGCAGTGCAGTTGCAGTTTTTTAGTAGAATCGGTCTACTGATGGCAGTCGCTCTATGTAGAAATCACTATCTTCGTCAAACCCTTCTGCTTAAGTATGTGGTAACAAGAAAATACGCTTTTAATACTGACGTTACAAAAGGCTTTAATAAGTAAAATAATTTTAATGTCAACATCGATTCCAATTGTCGGCGGCTCACTGTTTTCCTTACTTGATTTGATGATGCCGCTCTATAGCTCTATCTCCCCGTTTTTACAAGCTATGCCATCCAGATTATTGACAATTGAACACCCCTGTCTAGCGTTTTCGTATTAAACCGGCCTTGAAGGCAATTTCTACCACGTCACATAATGAGAACCCTGAACACGGCGACCAAGATAAGCATGGAAATAGTTTGGCGTTGTTGATAACTATAGGCAGTGGGGATCACATAAGTGCCGCGATGTTGATCCGCGAATTAAAATATGCGCGTTCTACTTTACCCCCTGACACAGGAAAATTGAGTTATTACGTAATATCGGTCTCATCGGTTCTCCATAGGTAACTTATTTCATGGTTATACCTGATGTAAGTTAGTTATTGTAGCCAATTACAAGAAGTATCGCTTGGGTATTGTTAGGCGCGATGTTAACAAAGCAAATTTCTGGGGACGTAAGTAACTTACTCGCAGAAAACAACTTTCCAGCTAATTAGTATTTTGCTGAGGTTTTTGCTCTTCTGTAAAGTGGAGGCAATACATCAGTTCGTCGCAATCGTCGAACAAAGACGGATCTGCAAACTGCCAAGTTTCCAGGAGAGTGTTTTGAAGTTTTTGAACTGGTTTTTTTGCTATTTCCAAAAAGCCACTGAGCCGATTGAAGTCAAATTTGAAAATATTATTAATATTAAGATCTTTTTATATATGAACTACTAAATAATCTCCTGGAATGTTCACTTTTTGCAGAATATCACATGTGTCAATGTTCTGTGGACAGCAAGGGTACGTATGTGATAATACGTCGTTGTTATACGTTATTTTTCAGTACATTTTATGACGTATGTCTTTTTTAGGCAATATTCTACGGAATATCGGCAATGAATACCTGTCGGATGTTAAATAAAAATGGAGGAAATAAATAAAAAATAGTCATACATAATGTTTAATTATTTGTCAATTAAAAAAAACTTTTTTGTGTTCTAGTGTATCAAAAACATCAACAAACGAATAGTAAACTATTATCATCTCTTCAACAATAATTAAGTATAAATTAAGATAAGGTAGGACGTACTTTTAGCACTTAATTAGAGGTCATCTAACAAAACTTACAATAATATCTCAGTGTATCAAAATATAAACAGATATATATATATATATATAGCAAGATGTCATCTCAAAATTCACTTACATTAATATATTTTTTTTATTCTCTAACGACGTCTTTTAAAAGGTAACAACTCAGTCTCAAGTTTTACTAGCGTAATAATTAGGAACTTAGTGTAGTTAACAATTAGGAACTTAGTAATGTGACTTATTTTCTAAATAAAATTGTATTCTTACTATAACAAAAAATAAACTGTTAGCCTATTGGCAGTCTCAAAGGTATCACAAAATGTTCATTATTTGACTCACGGCAAGGAATCTAATATAAAATAACTAAAAAACCTAAAGATAATCTCAAAAGTATCACAAAAAAGTATTGTTATGCTCCTGTCAATCTATGTAATGTAATAAAATATTTAACAATACATTAATCAACTCTACACATCAGAATCCGAATCCATTTCGGCACCCCGGTCATGCGGTAATCCTTGAAAAAAGCTGTGGTATCTGCTGGGAATGATTCCCGAATCTGCAAGGCTTTTAAGATCTTTAAACTTATCAGTTGATATAGGAATTCGCTGTGAATACGCTTTTTCCAAAATAATATTATCATCACCACGATTTCTTGTTTTCTTTCCAATAACCAGGGTCATAGAATCATCGTCTAAACTATATTTATACTGTAGATTTTTGTTGTCGTCAACTACTACCTCTTTGTTTTACCTGTATTTGTAAGGATTTTCCTTCTCACCTCTCCCCAATCCTTATGGTTTTGGATTCGTTTCTTCCCTATGTTTTTCACCAAAGATGCTGTAGACGGTTGGTTGGTGTTCATTCCACTGTTTTGTATAGTTTGTGTAACATCTTTGGCATCATGCTGACAGCAAAACGGATCCTGGCAATTCCTATGTCTATTTACTGGGGACGGCATCGGTGTCAGATCTTTGGATTCCTCACAAGTAGGCGAAGGTTGAGGAATATTAATAAAGGTTTGTGTCACGGACGGAGAACTTACGTTCTGATGTAAGGATTTGGCAGATGGAGGAACGTACGTACGGGTACGTTTTACTCTTATGTTTGCCATCGAAGCTGCTGGAGATGGTTGGCCACTTTTCTGGATAGGTTGGGAAATTTCTTTATCTTCTATTACTTCACAAGGAAGCGATGGTTGAGGGATGTCTTCGAAAATTGGTGACAGGATAGGTGAGTCTATGTTTTGATATAAGGAATTGACAGATGGTGGATAAATGTTCATATCTGGTGTAAGGGTCTCTGAAGGCAAAAAGTGATCAAGCATGACTATAGTATCAGGCTGATCAGTGTCAGACGTAGACGTAGATTTTATCAGTAGTGGTAAAATAGTACTATTTTGTGTGAATACGTGAAGATCAGGCTGCTGAGGAACCTCGACAGATTGATCCTCTTGAACTTGGCTGTTTTCACTATCTGAGAAAACCCCATCACCGATAAGATCTTGCATTTTCTGAAGAATATCAGGATCTGCTTCAATGGGTAAAGGAGACGATACATTCGATCGAGTAAGTTGCACATCTGTGAAAAAAGAATTATTTTGCATTATACCTATGATTTCGTAATTTTATACAAAATACTAGCTGGCCCGGCGAGCTTCGTATCGCCTTTAATATCGCTATTAAAAAATAGGAGTTGATGGTGGAAGGGTGAAAATTTAGGGTTGTATATATTATTTAATCATCATAAAAAAAAATCTCAATAAAGTAAAATAAAATATGGGTGGGTCACCATTTAAGGGTATGAGAAATAGATGTTGTCCGATTCTCAGACCTATCCGATATGCACACAAAATTTCATAAAAATTGGTCCAGCCGGTTCGGAGGAGTTTGGTAACAAACACCGCGACACGAGAATTTTATATATAAGATGTACTTTGTAGGTACGCAATATTATTTCATTAATTTTATATGTAAAATATATTTTTTTTATTATATATCGTGAAAAAAGGCTTATAACAATCCAATTATTTTATTCTTATTTATTTATCTTAGTGAATACCGAATTAAAAAATTGAACAAAGATGCAAAAACACAACCTGCCCCTAGAACAAAGCCAGTTGTATAGATCCGACATAAAAATGTCCACAGTACAATGCTGGTTATCATCAAACGTCCAATAAAAATCCCTAGAGCAAAGCAAGTTTAGTACATCCGCCACCAAAAACTGTTAATCACACCTGACAGTCTTATAGTTTGTTATCAAAAAACAACTCCAAAATAATATTAATAACTAATAAATGGGTGTGTTTTTTTTTATCTGCGAACTCCCTAGTACATCGACGGATGTTCCAATCCGTCGCAGTGATTTTTCTATCAACCCCGTAGAACTGAGACGGTTGTGATGACCAGTCATTATAAAGCGCAGAAACGATAAAGTATCTACTTTTAAAGATAATAATAAGAAATTACTGTATTAAAATAAAATATAGTTAATGCTTACCCGAAATGCAACTCTGGTATTCTTCATCAACCGCAGCATTACTTTGAATTTGGTCTTCTTCGGTATGAATAATATCATTATGTTCCTTGTTTCTCACTAAATCTAATGTGTTTAGACCTTTTCGAAAACATTTTAATTTAACACTACGAAGGTTATTTAAATAACAATATTATTGTGTTATTGATATTGAATATAAAGTTGTGTGTAAATAACCCTTCTCAAAGTCTCCACGTGCGATCCTGCGTAGAACACGGTCGAAGCTAAACAACCGTCGCGCGGAGGGAGGGTGGCGGGGGAGGCAGGTATACGAAGTACAACGACGCATGCACAGACACGTCCTTGTACTACGTTATAATATCAGATCCGCCGATGTTCAATTACGTAACTTCGTTATTTTTATGAATTTTGAAAAAAAAAGAAAACGTTATGTAGAGGACCTATTTTAGATCCGTTTAGTACATGTACACAGATTTTGACGGATAGTCACATACTACGTTGTTCGACGATTACGACGAGTTGTATTCTAGTCTATCATTGACGTCTTACATAATTAATCAAAAATGATTCAATTGATGGATAATTGACCCTGCCATACTTAATGAAGAAGCAACAAAATTATCTACATAATAAAAATATAAATAAAATATTTAATAGAGAATCCAGTAATTCGTTTTGAAAGTCGTTCAAATGGCTTTAGTTTCAAAGGTTAAATCTAGTGCATTATATTATCCTGTCAGCTCTATACTGTTATAATACTTCAAATCAATGTTTTTAAGACTTTCATAGATTATTCATTTGTATCTCGCAATATCGATTCGTTTATGTTATTGTCTGGCTCAATAGTCCATTCGGATATCAAAAGTAATTGGCAAAACTTTTCGACTTGCATTTACATTCCCATTCACACTTCTCATCTTACAAATAGAGTCTATTTTTGTACGTTGAAAGTTAGGTGCACATGTTTGTATATGAAAAGTATTGTTCATACTGCAACTATCTTAGTTAAATCTTAGTTTCGTTTAATGGAAGAAAAATTTACATACCTTAACTCATCTTGTTCGGACTATTAAACAATTCCATCATAAGTCTCAGTATTATTATTTATATAGGATTTATTAGTTCAACGATTTATTTGTTTATCTCTCTTGTCATAAATTTTTGTAGTTAATAGATTCAGGCGTTATTTTGCGAAAGGCAAATTTACATACAATTTGATCTAACCTGTTTTGTGTGCTTCCGCCACAATTTAGTTCATGCGGCCTAGCGCCGGCCGGCACCCACCCACTACTGTTAGTTGATGCAACATGCCGACGCTGCCATGGCTGCTCCAGTAGTCTCTGACTCGGGTGCTGCGATCGTCCGCCATCTGGACCAGAAACCTCATGCCGCCACCACCGTCGCTGCCACGACTGGCCTGTCGGACTGTCGAATTGGTGGCGGAAGCACACAAAGCAGGTTAGATCAAATTGCATATATTTTTGTGAAGGAGATTGCTGCTTCTTGGTCGATTTGTTTGTCGTGTTTTTGGTTTAGGGTTCCGTAGTAAGCAAGAAAGCCTTATAGTTACGCCATGTCCGTTTGTCTGTCTGTCCGTCGGTCCGCTGCCTAGCATAGAGACGCTTAATACTAGGAAGTTGTAGTTTGGCATGTATATGCACATTAACTGTGCTGACAAAGTGGTAGAAGAAAATCTTTTTTTGGTGGTACCTCCTTTACACGTGAAGCGCGCCCACCCAATGGTGTGGGGTTAGATAGATTTTTTAAAAACATTGAGATTGGTGGGATGATCATTTTTCGATATAGTGATCCGTTTGCGATTTTTTTTTATATTAATAGTGCAATTTTTTTGTTAGACTCAAGAATCCCCCTCCCCACCCTTTGCCAGCGAAACCTAGTTTCCATAGTAGTGAATTTAAAAGGAAAACTATCACGGCTAAGCAGTCGACGAACTTATAAAATGTATTTTTTTTTATGAAAACGTACAAATGTCATAGAATATGTCATTGCACTTATCTACACTCAGCGTTCTGCTTCCTAGTTTCTAATTTGAATGGTCAAGTAGTGCAAACGCGATACATAGACAATTTCATAGTTCATTTGAATTTCATTCTTAATTTTGGTTTCGATATTTTACCCTAGATGGCGCTGTTCACAAATTACATCGCGCTACGATTTCGTTTTCATCAATCTTGTAGAATTCAACCGGTTGTGAGTTTAATATTGGCTGCGGCGCCTCACGCCTGCCTCAATAGTCTGGTGACGTAGTAACAGCCCACTCGGGGCTAACTAACTACATAGTCAGGTCAAAAAAAAAAATGGGTTAAATATCCGGTGACGTAGTCACGGCCCACAGGGGCCAACTACATAGTCACGTCAAAAAAATGGGTTTAATACTCATGTGCGCATGCGTTAATACTTTATAGCTATATAGTTAACTTTAGTGTATTAAAGTTATAATTGGCAAAATATCACTGTTTTCCCCGACTTAATTTAAGATATCAGTTTACTAAACTTCATTAGGTCAGTGAACACACCCGCATCCTTATATCGATTCAAGATAAGTGCCACTATTGAAATATATAATTTTTGGTAAGTATGAACTCTGGGAAATATAGAACTATTTTCAAAAATATTTTTGTTATTAGAAATAACAATAATATACGACGACGACGTCGTTAAATTGACGTACAGAGGCCGGGCAAGGGCTACTTTATCACCATGGGTCGTGCGTTTGATTCCTGCGCAAGACAAACTATTGTGTGCATGAACATGTCTATGTAATATCTCTATGTATTTTGGTAATCATTTCACTTGTTTTTTTTATTGTCTATTTTTGCGATCTACCGACTAACGTGCAGGGCATGTTTATGATAAATAAATAAATAAAATAAATGTATTTGTTCTTGTTTAGTAATCATTATAAAAGCTCGGTGCGAGCTCGGTGGCGCAGTGGTGAAACGCGCTGTTACGCTACTTTGACACCGACGCTCGTGGGTTCGATTCCCACACAGTACAAACATTTGTGTGCATGAACATGTCTGTTTGTCTTGGTCTGGGTATTTTCTATATATAATAAGTATATAATATGTATTTACAAAAAAAAAATATTTACGTATGTTTATCAGTTTTCTAGTACCCATAACATAAGCTTAGCTTACTTTGGGGCTAGATGGCGCTGTGTAATTTGTCCGACAATATTTATTTATTTATTATAAAATATATATTTACAAACAATAGAAAAGAGAGATCTTGAATGAAGAGTGAAAGCAGGAAACCGTATCAATGGTGCGTTATACTCGGTTTTGACGAGCGAAATTATATCGTGTAAATCTCGCCTTCAGGGTCTATTAACACCAACATTGACGTACGTTAGTGAATCATGGGTATGGCAGAAGACGCATGAAAGAAGGGTGAACGCGGTTGAAATGAGAGCTACAAGCAATATTTGTGGAGTTAGAATGATTGATAGAGCAAGAAATAGCACGACACGAGAACAATGTGGTTTTTTTTTTATACAACAAGATTAGCAAACAAGCATGCGGCCCACATCAGATGGTAAGCGGTCACCGCAGCCTATTGACGCTCGCAACACCACGGGGATATTACTCGCGCGCTGCCTATTTTGTGACCTAAAGATGTTTCGCCACAGTACCCAGTAATTTTATGCCATATCTCACTCTTCAAACCGGAACACAGCTATATAAATAAGGTTCGTGGGATCGATTCCCAGGACAACATTTGTGTGCATGAACATGTCTGTTCGTCTTAGTCTTAAAACTGCAGCCAAATATTCATGGCTGGTATGCTTGTATTCATGGCTGGTATGCTTGTATTTATGGCTGGTATGCTTGTATTCATGGCTGGTATGCTTGTATTCATGGCTGGTATGCTTGTATTCATGGCTGGTATGCTTGTATTCATGGCTTGTATGCTTGTATTCATGGCTGGTATGCTTGTATTCATGGCTGGTATGCTTGTATTCATGGCTGGTATGCTTGTATTCATGGCTTGTATGCTTGTATTCATGGCTGGTATGCTTGGATTCCAGGCTGGTATGCTTCTTTCGACGTTGTATAAAAAAAAGAATATGCACATTTAAACACTATTCTTGTAACATATTAGTCCTACATTCTCAGTATTCGAGCTAATGAGTAAATAGTTCCCTCAATTGGCGCCAATCTGCGAGGACGTAAGTCAAGGATTTAAATCGTTTTGAACTAGGTATTATTATTTTATTGGCATGGTTGTAAGAGCTGCTATTACCCGACTACAGCGAATGAAAAGTGGTGTAATGAATTTATCAGTTTATTTATGTATGTGGTCGCGTGGCCGCATATGGACGTTTGACGACAGATTAAAAGATACTGATCCGATTTAACCAATTGAGATAATCGATTGTCTTTACCCAATAATGGCGAAATCCACACTCTATGGTCATGGGCTGACGAGCTCGGTGGCGCAGTGGTGGAACGCGCTGTTACGTTACTTTGACACCTACGCTCATGGGTTCGATTCCCACACAGTACAAACATTTGTGTGCATGAACATGTCTGTTTGTCTTGGTCTGGGTATTTTCTATGTATAATAAGTATGTATTTACAAAAAAAAGTGTATTTACGTAAGTTTATCAATTGTCTAGTACCCATAATACAAGCTTTGCTTACTTTGGGGCTAGATGGCGCTGTGTAACTTGTCCAATAATATTAATATTAATGGGATGACTATCAGAAAAATATAAAAACATTGAATTAAACAATTACTTTTAACGCGCAGCAGTTTAAGTTTAAGTAGTACTGCGACCACGGATGCTGCAAAGCGTTCGAAACGTGAGGTTCAACAAAATAAATAAAACACGCGATACTTCCGTTAAAAATTGTTTAATTCAATGTATATCAATCGCGAACACCTAGGACAATACAATATAAAAACAAATAACCGACCAAATAACAAATAATCTACATATATAAACAACAGTAGAAGTTTCAAATTATATTTTCAACTTAAACGAATCAGTAGTTTTAAGTACTCGTAGTATGAAAAAATGTGTTTTTACGTAATGTATATAATACATTAAATATTTGCAAACAACAATATCAATAAATAAAATGTCACCTCGCTTAGTTTTATTTTATTTTAGGAGTTATTTCGATTATAGAATATAAAAAATATAAATAACCAGAACAGTACCAATCTACAAAAGAATAAATTACTTTATTCTTTTGTAGATTGGTATTGTTCTGGTTAGACAAATATAATCAAGTAACTATATTGTAAAATCATAAAAGAAAGCCGTCAAGTGCAAGTCGGGCTCGCGCTCTGAGGGTTCCGTAAAAAAAAATTTACGCAAATTATTTCCGCAAAAAAGTATTTCTTTTTTGTGATGGAACTACAAACTTACGGTTTACGAATTTTTTCCTTTACTTGTACTACATGATATTGCTTCTTACCAAATTTCATGATTCTAGGTCAACGGGATAGGTTTTGATTCCCTTGCGAGTGTCAAATTATGCGCATAAACGAGGCTTAAACAGCCGTATCTTTTATATGCGTTGACTAAGAAATTTGATTTTTCACTGCTCGAAGGGATTACAGACCTGAGTATTTTATATTAAATCTAGCTTGATAGCTCCACTCATTCCTGAGAAAAAGAGTCTTAAAAGACAGACAGACGGGCAATAAAGTGGTCCTGTAAGGGTTTCGTTTTTCCTTTTAAGGCATGGAGCCCCTAAAACAACATATTTATGTATGTTGGGGCGGTCATGAGTACTGGACGTCAGTTGACAGAGACACACAAGAGATGTAGCGCAATAGAGTCCCTTCTCTTCTCTCCTCCACTATGTGTAACGTTCGGACTTGATGAGTGGCTCATATATTCTTTTTTCAAGTCGTGGCGCTTCACGCTCGCCTCTCAAATCCTGTGACGCAGTAACGGGCCGCAGCGGTTAACTGCATAGTTAGTATCAAAAAAACATTGAAAGCTTAATCCCTGGAAAATTTTAAGTTAAAGCTTCTTGCTTAGATTTCTGTACACAGAACTAAACAGAAGTAGAAACTGTATTACGTTGCGAATGTGTTGTGACGATTCCAAACAAATGTAGCCATTTTTACGGAATAAAAAGATTTTGACGTTGACTTGAAATGGTAATTTAACAACGAGGATTAAACTTACGTTATTTGTTTGAAGCTCAAGTTTCAAGGCTTGTCTTGCTCTTCTGTATTCAATACTGCGCTTATGGAGATTGTCGGCCAAGAGACCAAGCTCGCCACAACCACTTGATCCGAAATATATAATCAATCGGTATTGGATGTCCTTCCTTAGTTATTTTTCCTTTTATACAACGTCTGGAGTGGTAAGTACCTCCACCTCACAGAAATACCTCCCGCATTTCTGTGAGGCTTCCCCAGACAGGCTACTTTGATGCGCCCTACCTCTCTTAAAATATCCAGACCGAAACAGACATATTTATGCATAACAACAAATGTTTGTCGTGGGAATCTAACTTACGAGCGTTTTTGTCAGTCGCGTCATTCACGACTGAACCACCGCGACTGTACACCACCGTACCACCGTTTGAGCTCGTCTCTCTCGAGCTCGAATATACTTACGAGTACTTTTACTCGTAAGTATATTAAATTATTGTAATCAAACCTTTTTTTTCTATCTATATTACTACACCGTGTATTCATGTATTATATTCAACTCCTTTTAATTCTTTAAAATGGGAGAAATCGTACCGTATAACCATGTCGTATCGTAAAACCATAGGTGAGATATAAGAATAATTTAATAGTCTTAATCTTGCAAACTTACACATGACTTTGAAGTTACAGAAATACAACTTAAATATACCATTTGATTACTCCTCTTACAATGATGCTAAATATCAGTTGCGTCTAAGTAAACATTGCGCTTTTACATTAAAATAATTTGTAACAAACACTCCAAAGGCAGCAATAAACTGACTTTATTCGTTCACTCATAAGGTTTAAAATTAAACAATAAATAACTCATAACAGATGTGTTCTGTTGCAATGTCGCGGACAAGATACCAAAGATTTTTATGTATAGTTTAATTTCCCTACGACTTTGGCATTAAGATTTAAATTTCAATCTATGCACCGCAAACTGTTATTCTAAAAAGCAGCGTGTTGCTTCGTCGGTGCGTTCGTTTGATCCATAGCAATTACAGCTTTACTGCTATCGTAAACACGGGAAACAAAATGGCGGACAGGTAAATTCTATTGTCGTTTTTTCCCTTATAGGGGTTATAATGCATTCATTCAAAATTGGTTATTAGGAGCTCCACAAAGGTTGCGTTAAAAAAGGTTGATACGTTGATAAAAATCTGTTCATTATAACTTTATAGAATCATAAATGAAAAAACTGTTAACCACTACTTCAAAAGTAGTTTTATAACTTTCAAAAATCTCAGCAATACTGTTCCTCTTTTTGCGCTTTTGAATTTGGCGATTCATTTCTTAGCGTTATACCGTTTCCTAAATCATTAGGATTAGCAAAGTACGTAACCTAAGCCTAAGGATTTGGCGATAATACTGATTTTGATTACAACAGACCAGTGGGGATATTCACATTCCCTCGGAAAGCCATATTTGAAACGGATTCGAAAAGTTAACTGTCAAAGTGTATGGAATCTGCATACATTTTGACAGATAACTTTTCGATTCTGATTCCTACAAGTCTTTCTTGGATCATATGTATATTCAGGAACACCGTTCCTATATGAAATCTATATGTTTGTCTGTGCGTTTTTTTTTTCGAATATTTGTATTTTGACTTCCGATTCGGATTTAGCATAATAAAGTAGAACAGGAATGTTCAGGAACACCGTTCTTATCTCTTAAGGAACATGCTCAAAATGGCCGTCAAATTAAAAAAAAAAATTGAATTGTTATATAATTGACGAGCCAGGTGTTCCTCTGGCAATGCAAGCTTGCGCATTCTCAACTGGTTAAATATAATTTCTGGGACGTACGGGTTTCCTCACGATGGTTTCGTTAACTGCCGAGTAAGTAATCATTCCAAATATGTACGTAAGTACCTATATCAATTTAGTGGTATACATGCCACCAGGATTCGAATTGGGCACCTGTTGGTTAATAGGCTGGTTCTTTATTCACTGGGCTGCCACTGCTCATTCATGCAATAATTCCCTTAATGTATGACGTTGATTAATGTTAAGTTAAAACTTCAAAACATATATGAAATAAAAAAAAAATCTTAAAGAAAGAGTATTTTCGATAACAATATCTACATTATTATTTAAAGGGGGAAGGCCTATGTTCAGCAGTGGCTGATATGATAATAATGATCATGTATGATATAACGTTATTTCATTATATTCCATTACATATATTATATTTTCACATTGTATTCATTAAAACATGAGGAGGCTTAACCTTAGGAGCTTGACACAACAACCCTTTTAGTACTTTCAAGTATTACTCGCGCGATGCCACCTCTGCTGCTAACACAGCAACTCCTTAGGAGCTTACTGGATACCTCACTCACACGCAGGTATACAACAACTCTGTAGGGAGTTGATGCTTGGCTGCGGGTTTTTTGTGAGGTGGAGGTTCACTAGACGTGGCTGCTTTGATGCGCTCTACCTCTCTTAAAAACGCCCAGACCAAGACAAACAGACATTCATGGACATAAATATTTGTCCTGTGTGGGAATCGAGCCCACGAGCATTGCTGTCTTAATATATACTTTCATCTTATTAAGTCTGTCTGCTTTGGGCTCATTTCGCCTGTCTTAGTGAGCCCTTTGGCAATACAGGTTGCTTTTTATTTCTTACACAACATATTTGTTAAGCTAAAGCGAAGTGACGTGAAGTGTAAGGAGTTGAGTCTTTTTGAAGTAAAACTTCTTTACGCACGCTTGACTTGGGGAGTAAGCTGGTGAATGCGTGACGAGAGTGTTACGAAAAGTGTGATCGGGCGAAGCGAACGGAAGTTGAGAGGGAGATATAAGTTAGTAAAGATAGAAAGAGAGAGAGTTACGTTTCGTATATTACTGTAGTGGCAAGAGAGAGAGGTGCGAGCACACATTTTCTTTTTCTCTTTCTCTCATAGCGAGTTAAGTTTCGTATATCTAAGACACAATGCCGGCCTATTGTCTGTATCACACTATGGAGCTAAATAACTTTTACTTCAGTCGTGTGGTTTAAAGCACACTCGTTTTTCAGGAACACCGTTCCTATATGAAATCTATATGTTTGTCTGTGTCTTTGTCTGTCGCCTTTTTTCTAATATTCGAATTATGACTTCAGATTCGGATTCAGCATAAAAAAGTAGAATAGGAATGATCAGGAACACCGTTCCTATCTCTTAAGGAACATGGTCAAAAAGGCCGAAAAAAAAAATTTGAATTGTTATATAATTGACGAGCCAGGTGTTCCACTGGCAATGCAAGCTTGCGCATTCTCAACTGGTTTATATAATGTCGGGACTCATTCATGCATCCGTCCCACCTGATGTAGTAGTTGTCACCTCGCACAGCAAGTCTTTAGGTGCTTTCCGGTAACTTTACTCAATGGCTGGTAAACACATCTCACCAGGAAGTGAAGTTCTGCTTTGATGCGCCGTGCCTCTTTTAAAAGCACCCAGCCTAAGAGAAACCGATATGTTCATGGGCGCAATTTTTATCGAACCCACGAGCCTAGGTGTAAAAGTAGCAACGCTAACCACTCGACCGTCGGGTTCGAACTTCTTCAACGCAAGCCACTTATTTATATGTAACTAGCGGATTCGATACACGATGTCTAGTCCGAAATATATCTTAGAACCCGGTTTTTTTTTACAACGTCGGGAGGCATACAAGCATACGACCCACCTGGTGTAAAGTAGTTACCGTAGCCTACGAACGTTTGCAATACTTTAAGTATCACTCGCGCGATGCCACTTCTGAAATCGGATTTTTTCTTACTTTCTTTCTTTTTTCTCGACTTAAAAGGGTCGTATCGTAATTTTGAATACCCTGTAATCTTCCTCAAGAATGCAAAAAAAAAAAAATCAGCCAAGTGCGAGTCGAACTCGCGCACGAAGGGTTCCGTACCATTATCTATAAAGACGGCAAAAAAATCACGTTTGTTGTATGGAAGCCCCCTTAAATATTTATTTTATTCTATATTTTAGTATTTGTTGTTATAGCGGCAACAGAAATACATCATCTGTGAAAATTTCAACTGTCTAACTATCACGGTTCATGAGATACAGCCTGGTGACAGACGGACGGACGGACAGCGGAGTCTCAGTAATAGGGTTCCGTTTTACCCTTTGGGTACGGAACCCTAAAATTCAAATAATACTATTAGTTCCAAAGATTAGCGCATTCAAACAAACAATCAAACTCTTCCGCTATATATGTTAGTATAGATATATAAAGTTTACGTTTTGTTAAGTTTATGTACTATACGAAATAATGACGAAACAGATATACAATACAAAAGTGGAGGGATGACCATGACCAAATTGGTCGTGTTTTATCAGAAGGTGACGTCAGGAGCCCCAGGAACCGGCGAGCGTGCATGAAAAGAGCTATGAATGTCACAGAAGCGAGTAAAGTATGTAAGGACCGCGTCTTATGGCGCTCGGTTCTCTCTGCCTGCACCGCAAGGGACCTGGCGTGAAGATATACATACATATAATATTGTCGGACAAATAACACAGCGCCACCTAGCCCCAAAGTAAGCAAAGCTTGTGTTATGGGTACTAGACAACTGATAAACATACGTATATATATATAATACATTTTTTTTTTGTAAATACATACTTATTATACTCGTACATAGAAAATACCCAGACCAATACAAACAGACATGTTCATGCACAAATGTTTGTACTGTGTGGGAATCGAACCCACGAGCGTTGGTGTCAAAGTAGCGTAACAGCGCGTTCCACCACTGAGCCACCGAGCTCGTCGATATATTACCAGTACATTTCAGAAAAATAGAAAAAGTAGTCATGTGTGATCAAACGTTTGTACTGAGCACGAACACATACCAATCGCTGAGACGTAGGTCTTGCTTCAATGGAAACGGTTTACAGCATACTTCGCTCCGTGTTCCATCCCTGATCGGCGATGGCCAGTGTTATCAGTCCGTCCGAAGGCTGACATAAATTAATAATTGCTAAATATTGACAACAGCCAGGACAAATAGCTTAACGTGCCTTCCTAAATACGTCCCATCATCTAAAGAGTGGTGCAGTGGTTAGTAGTAGTAGCCAATAACAACTCCCTAGAGGGCTGTTGTGTTCCTGTGTGTGAGTGAGGTCACCAGTAAGCTCCCCTAAGGAGTTGCTGTGTAAGCAGCAGTGGAGGCATCGCGCGAGTGATACTCAATATATTACACGCGTTAATAGGCTACGGTAACTGCTTTACATCAGGTGGACCGTATGCTTGCATGACTCCCGACGTTGTATAAAAAAAAGTAGTTACTTTGACACCAACGCTTGTAGGTTCGATTCCCACATAACACACTTTTTGTGTGCATGAACATGTCTGTTTGTCTTGGTGTTGATGTTTTAAGAGAGGTAGCGCGCATCAAAGTAATAGTAGTAGTAAGTACACCCCCTTACAGAAAACCGCAGCCTAATAACGACTCCCTGGAGAGTTGTTGTGTTCCTGCGAGTGAGTGAGTTCACCAGTAAAAAAGAATTTTCCTCCTAAGGAGTTGCTATGCTAGCAGCAGGGGTGGTATCACGTGAGTGACAATTTGTTGCAAGCGCACATACACTACGGTAACCGCTTTACATCAGGTGGGCTGTATGTATACCTCTCAACATTGTATAAAAAAAAGTTTCGATTAGATAGGCACGCGCACCGACACTGAATACTCTAAATTATGTTTATGCTTCACACTTTATCTTATCTGCAATTGCATAAGCTCCTTTTTAGATTACCTGATTAAACCGGCCTGAGAAGTTATTTAACAGGATTTAGTGCTTTAAACGAGACACCTTGCATTGTAATCGTATTGGCAGAGCGTCGACAACATAATTGGATTTAAATTAGAACCATTTCGTTGTGTTTTGCATATATTATCACTTCGCGAAGGTGATTCCTAAAATATAAAGCTTGATAAACTTTATTGACGACTTTGCTTGAAATCCAGTCACTCGGGCGAATCAATTTTGAATTAAATGATAATATTTTTGCGTATAACCGACAACACGTTGACATAAGTCCAGAATTGATGGTTCCAAGAATGCTACATTTTTACTGCTACCAAGCGTTTTCGAAGATTCGACAACGACTCGCGAAAGTGCAATGAAATGCTTTCGCCTTGACATTTTAAACGTCAATCTTCAAGTTGTTTTTACCAGTGGTAAGGGCTCGTAGGACTCGTGCAGTGTCGTATGCATCTACACGCCCTCCGTTGCGACCCTTCCCCTTAACAAGCGAATCCTATGGAATACTTACAAACGGCTTAGCAAGCCAGTCTGGTTTTGAGATCCCATGCGCACGGGTCTCAGACGCGTCGCTCGACGACCATCTCATTCTTTTTTCGTATTTGACAAAACGTAAACTGTTCCCATAATTCCTCCATCGAATTTTGAATCGCTGTCATGTGTTTTATTTTTAAAATCCGGAGGTCCATGGAGTTTGACTTTCGCGAAAGTTTGCATTAAAAGTTTTTCTTTTTTCGGATTATTTTCGGCTTGCATTTTCGACGTGTTTTGTTATTACATTGTTATGTTTGGTTTTGTGGTTATTGTTTAGTGTATTTTTTTACGATTTAAGTTAATGGGCACTGCGTTTGCAGTTCAAAATTAAAGTTTACTTTTGCGGTGGCTTGTGGGTGGTGTGAATTTTGTTAACTTTTGAATACAGTGGATCTCCGAGAAGTGACCGTTGTTTTAATAGTTTCTTGAGCACCATGAAGCTGTTTTGGAAAGTTCTGTGTTCACTGTTGCTGCTTATCGAGGCTGTTTTAGGTAACTGGTGGTAAGTTTTAATTATAATTATTTTTCAAAATCAACTTTTGTCTATTTCGACATATTTAGAGAACAACTAGACATTCCAGGCAAGAAACTGAAAGCGTTCAATGTCTAACTAAAAATAATAATTAAGTAACACATTAGTAAACATATTCATTCGATAATAAGTATTAAAATAATGTTATATCTATAAACACGGCCACTTAAACCGATTGAGGGTGAAAAACTCTAGATTACCTCAACTCTACCTAGAGTCTACTAACAACGGGTTTTTGTTGAATAGTTTATGAAGAAGTAATCTAACCTATAGCAGTATCTGAGACTTTCACATAGTGGACGCTAAATCGGAATTTCCATTGCAATATTAAACTTTACATACATACATACAAACACGACTGTTGCTGTTTTTTTTTCATTGTAGTACACACTAAAATTGATCATATATTTTTTAATTATTTTATTTGTCCTATATTACTATAACAATATTTTACGTTTAAAAACTATAGATTTGATGGTGTTGTCGACAATGATTCTCAATATTTGTTTCATCAGTTTCTAGTAGATAAAACATTACCTAAACTTTAGCGTTTTTTATATATTTCTACATTTCCGTGAAAAAATTTTTTTTTTTTTCGCCTGTCGAAGAGTGTCAAGGAATTATAACTTCTTTGACTATTTAAAACTAAAAAGAGTTTGTACACATACTCATATGTATAAATTTTTGGGCATGTATTTAATATATATAATGAGCGTAGGAATGTAAAATGCCTGCTAATATATAAACCTCCCATTCGTCTATCAATCTTATAATAAAGGAAAGTATTTATTACCTTCTTACTTTAGGTCTTTACTTTACCGTGGCTGTAATTATCAATCGAATTTCAAGCATTTCGCAACGGATTTATAGATAGAGCTAGAACAAGAAAATTAGGTGGTAATATCTATGTTTTGTGTTTTCATTTTAAACATGCAATCATACTCTCTTTATATGGGAGACCATACTGCAGATCTGTTCAATATAGAATTTTACTTGGATAATATAGTATTATGAAATAATTATTGCAGAGAAAAATAACAAAATGCATTTAAATGTTAAGTGAATTTTAAAACACTTACAGGATAAGTAGAATTATCCTGTAAGTGTTTTCCTCCAGTCAATTACGAATCTTGATGGATGTTACTCAATTAGATGACAAATTAAATTTTAATCTTGATTAATTTATAAACAACCAATCAAACACGTGTAGATAATTTGTATTAATGTAAAGATATACATTTAATAAAATCATCTGTACATATAGTATAGCTTCATAGCTAAGTACATAAAGCAGTAGTTTTGCCTTTTTAATGGATGTAACGTGGATGCTTCTACAATATAAATTCTGGGGACGGGAATGGGGTAACTCTAAAAGCGTTTTCTCTACTATTTGATTTTTTTCTATTATAAATAGCCATTCAAATTAAAAAAAATGGATGTGTAGGAAAAAATTTAGTATACTAAGTTTGATGGGTGATGGAAAATTTGTAGTTGTAACTTCTGTAGTTGTGCGAAGTTGGGTCCAGGCGACAAGACTCTTTTACTTGGGATAGCTAGTTCATGCATATAGCTGATATCGGGTGCCGTTTGCACTGCAATGGTACAATTTGCCATCGTTGCAGAAACAGTGACATTAAAGAAAAATAAAACGGCCAATGAACACATTTAGAACTATTTTTTTAAAAGACAGCTACTTACAATTTAAAAATAATTTCAATTTAATAATTAATTCATTCAAAGACTAGCCAGTATTAGAAAAGAAGTAATTTATAGATACAACTACTAACTATATTTTGAAAAAAAAAAAAAAATATTTGGTATTGAATATGGAAGTAGAATTAAGAATATCGATCTTCACACTAGCCGCTACTAAAAAGAGGAAATTTCATAGGTACCTAATTTAATCAAGTTTCCAAAACAAACAAATCACACATTATGTAACTTGGAGAACACAGTTAGACATGCATTTATGAAATTATTAGTATCGTAGGCATATGTACATTACCGGTGTCTTAAAAGGGATCTCTTCCGAATTTCAATTGGTTTACTATTAATATAAGAACTTAACATAAGAAAATATAGAATAGTCTGTCTATCTATACCTTCAAGCCAAATTCATTGCGGAGTAGGCAGACACAACTTAGTGGCACATAACTCGGCGTGTTCCCCACACCTTACTAATTCAACTTATCATTCAGTAAATATGCGACCGAGATTTGCTCCGCGTTTTTAATGTATTTTGTTTAAAATCGCGATTATTCAGGAAATACACATGTGTAGATTAACTTAACCTTACCCAAATACAAAATTTGATCCATATCGTTAGAGTAGTTTCATTCTACACGAAATATAAATACAAAAATTGTTCGTTTAAAACAATACGATAGCTGTCTTTAAATCTCTATCTAAATAGGTAACTGCATTATGTCAAATAAGAAGGATACTTACTTGCTTGCTATCCGACTTTGCTTATAGAAGCGACAGCTAGGTATGGCAGAGAGAGCATGAAAGTAGGATAAACGCTGTAGAAATGCGAGTGTTGTGCAATATTTGTTGTATAACGCTTGTAGACCGTATTCGCAATGATGATGTTAGGAAACAGGGTTGGTCTGAAAGAGAGCGTCGGTGTTAAAATAAGAAGAGGCATGCTCCGTTGGTTCGGATATGTAGAAATAATGCATGATGAAAGAATGACGAAGCAGATATACAATGCAAAAGTGGAAGGATGTAGGAGCCGAGGAAGACCAAGACCAACTTACCATGACCAAATTGGTCGTGTTTTATCAGAAGGTGATGTCAAGAGTCCTAGAATCCGGCGAGCTTGCATGAAAAGAGTTATGAATGTTAAAGAAGCGAGTGAAGTATGTATGGTCCGCGTAGCGTCTTTTGGCGCTCGGTTATCTCTGCCTACCCCACACGGGATTTTGCGTGAAGTTATAGATAGATATATAAACAGTTAGTATTTTTTGTTGCTCAATTTAATATATTCCTTTAAAAACTTGCCAAGTGATCTTCTTATAGGAACCAATTAATTAGACAGCTACGTAATTGCTTTTCGTTCTTATTCAAACATGTCTCTTCATATATTTTAATTAAAACAATATTTTAAGATAAATATATCCGGTTTGATTCAAAATCTCTACCGGAAATAGATTATACATATCGTTGATAAAACAAATAAGCATTAACAGCAAATAAATGTGATAAGATATCTTTCAGTTGTATTGCAAGAATTTGTATATAGTTCAACTACTTTGAAGGATGAAGAGAGATATACTCGTGCTTTTTCTATTAGATAGAGTCTGAAGAGCGATAACTCTATGAACAACCAATATCAACTTATTTATAGTTAAATTAAAGAGAGGTAGGGCGCATAGACGTAGCCAGACTAGAGCAGTGGGCCGATTCTACTAAAAAACTGCAACTGCACTGCAACGCGGCGTGTGTCAAAATGCGTACATTTTGACGTTTTGACATTTTGACGTCACAAGCCGTGTGGCTATAAAGAAATGTATGGATTTCATCTAAATATTAGCAGTATTTCAGCAATTCAAGCATTCACCATGATGCTGTCATAGTAAACGATGTTCAAAATATCACAATGATTTAAATTATGAAGTATTTTTTATTATTATGGAAACGGTTTGATTTTTTTTAAGCTTTTGACACATAAACTAAACTAAAAAAAAAACTACAAAAAACTAAACTGCAAAAAAATGATTTTTGTTATACTTTTTATATGATACTTGTGTTATTTAAAATGAAAAATAAATTTCATGCATGTTCCCTATTTTTGGTGTTCAATTGAAACGTATTATGAAATAATGGGCGTCCTCTCCCTTGATACTAGATAGACCAATGATCCCAAACGAGCTGTTGAAACGGTTGGATGCGAAGAGATGAGAATCACGTTAAGTCTCACCTTTAACTTAAGGGTTCACCCTTATTTTTTGCTTGCTTTTATGTGTTCTACCGATTGCACTCAATAAGTTGTGTTTTGTAACGGCTTATCCTTGGTAAGAAATTCAGCTTCCCACGATGGAGTCGCAAAGGTCGCGTACTGTGTGGTTTCAGAGGAATATTTTTTGAGAGGACTATTAGGTTGTAGAATGGACGCCCTGTTGAGATTTACAGATTCAGATCCGTTTTGGATTCAAATTAAGTCGGGTTTAGGTTCGGCTTAGGTCTGGTTTTATGAGCTTATGCGCGTTAAGATCAAGATTAGTTCCTGCTTAGATCTCTAATCCGGATCTAATCTCGACCTAAGCTTGAGCTTAACGGGCATAAAAGCCAATTATAACTTATTTTTACACTAGGCTTAGGACCGGCTTAGATACAGCTAAGACACCGTTCGTATTTGTTTTAAATCTTGTACAGATTCGATTTCGGTCTGGTTTAGGCTCAGTAAAGGTCCGGCTTGGACTAGGCTTAGGTGAAGAAATAATGGTAAGTAGTTACGATGCATACAGCATCCACGATAGTTATATATAATAACTCCTATGCTATATTTGAATAAACCATGATGTAGTTTCCTGGATAAATGTACGAGTAAATAGAAAATCCGCGGTAAGTAGCTTGAGATAAAATATGACAGCTTTATAAAGTACAAGTAGTAAATACGGGGTCAGGAGCCCTTGAAACTGGTGAAAAAAACTATGAATGTAAAAGAGGTGAGTTTTTTGTACAACGTCGGAAGGCATACAAGCATACGGCCCACCTGATGAAGAGGCGGTTACAGTAGCGTAGGAACTCAGCAAGTCCTTACGAGCTTACTGGAAACCTCATTCACACGCAGGAACACAACAACCCTCTAGAGAGTTATTATTTTGCTGCGGTTTTCTGTGAGGTGGAGGTACGTCCCCAGACGGGCTGCTTATATATAAAGAGGTTAGTAGTTGTTATTTAGAAATGTGGATGGATTGTAAGAAAAAAGAAATAGCAGGAAAGCGAACCCCGGGCTATGATAGTTTAGGACGCGATACCGATTAACGTTCAGGTGATGATGATGAGAGATAGAGAGACAGAGAGAGACTAGAAATAAGGACATCAAATCCCACGTAAGCCAACTTGGGACTAAATTAAAGAGCTACTCGTAGTTTAGTTTAGTCCTTGTAACATGACAGTTTACGTGAACATTTCATACATTTTGCATACACCAGTTTTTGTGATTATGATATTCAATTCAGCGAGCGCAACGTTCTGAGAATTCAACGCAGTTATATAATGACTCTATTATATGTATTTATTAATTCTATCTACCTATAACTTCACGCCAAATCAGTTACGGGGTAGACGGAGAGAACCGAGCAGCACGTGACTCAGCAGTACTTCAGTGCGGATCAAAGACTTATATTACCAGAGCGAGACTTTGTTTATTAGATCAGACTTTGTTTACCAGAGGGAGACTTTGTACAAAAGTCGTCACCTCTGTCTCACTTACTTCTAGCGCCAAGCAGCTATATTTATATAGTTGTGTTCCGGTTTGAAGGGTGAGATATGACAGAGAAATTACTGGGTACTGTGACGAAAGCCTTAGGTTACAAGATTCACAGCGCGCGAGTAACATCCTCGTGGTGTTGCGAGCGTCAATAGGCTGCGGTAACCGCTTACCATCTAATGCGAGCCGCATACTTGTCTGCCAATCTAGTTGCTTAAAAAAAATACAGGTCTCCAATCAGGTCGTACATGGAGTACTGTAGTCACCTTTGGACGTGCGCACCTGCATATAAGCTAGGACCTTGTGATTCGGTTCAGAGACGAGCTGTGAGAATTTTCGGCAATCCAAAGCTTAGAGACGGTATTGAGCCCTTAAGTTTAAGGCGAGATTTTGTCTCCCTTTGTGTGTTATACCTATTACACAACGGGTTGTGTCCTGAAGAATTGTTCGACATGCCGCCGCCTCGCCGACGGCGGGGAACCGCAATGGTTGCGTACTGTGCGGTTCCAGCGAAGTTTTCGTCCGAGAACTCTCAACTTGTGGAATTAACTCCCAGCTGAGGTTTTCCCAAGGTACTATACAGAATGGGGTTCTTCCAGAAAGGCGTGAGGAGGTTTTTACAGGGTCGGCAACGCATCAGTGATACCCATGGTGTTGCAAATGTCCATAGGCTACGGTAACTGTTTACCATCAGGCAGAACGTACGCATGATTGCTACCTTAGTGGTATAAAAAAAACCTAACCTAAAAGAAAGAAATATTTATTGGCAAAAACCACTAAAATAATACACATAATAAAAAAAAATCGGCCAAGTGCGAGTGGGACTCGCGCACGAAGGGTTCCGTACCATTATCTATAAAAAGGCAAAAAAATGACGTTTGTTGTATGGGAGCCCCCTTAAATATTTATTTTATTCTAGTTTTTAGTATTTGTTGTTATAGCGGCAACAGAAATACATCATCTGTGAAAATTTCAACTGTCTAACTATCACGGTTCATGAGATACAGCCTGGTGACAGACGGACGGACGGACGGACGTACGGACGGACGGACGGACGGACGGACGGACGGACAGCGGAGCCTCAGTAATAGGGTTCCGTTTTACCCTTTGGGTACGGAACCCTAAAAATGGTACACAAAAAAAATGGATGAAAATAGATATAAAAATATGTGTATTAGAATGGCTGCCAACAAGGTGCCTTCTCAGCATCATGTCGGTCACCTAAGAAAACTCTAGTCCTTGTTTTTGGATGTGAAGTTGGGTGGCAGTTGTTCCCTATCAAAATCAGTAGCCTTAGTATCGTTACCAAAAAAGCTTAGTGGCGTAGATGACTGACCCCGCCAGTCCTAATGGATTAGTAAACGGGATACCGTTTAGAAGGAGACTCACTTAATATTGTAATATAGTTAAGCAAGCCGCTTAAATCAAAACTTGCAATTAGACCACAGATCAAACAGAAATTAAAAGTGTATAAGGCGGACTTGACGGTACGCATTTTCTATAAGTCAACTCCTGCATTACCACATTCATGAGATATCTATTTATTACTCTATAGATACGCTTAATATTCTAAATACAGTTATACAAGTCACAAAAGTACATTAAAACTTGTACTTAGACCACAGGTCAAACAGAAATTTAAAGGACAACTAGCTATAGACATTTTCTACAAGTCAACTCCTGCGTTACCATATTTACGAGTACAAGATATCTATTTATTACTCTATAGATACACTCAATCTATACTATCTATACTATACTATTATTATAAAGAGGAAAGATTTGTATGTATGTTATGAATAAACTCAAAAACTACTGGGCCGATTTCAAAAATTCTTTCACCATTTAAATGCTACAATATAAATGATTAACATAGGCTATAAAATATTTTGAAAATAGTTAGGGATCCGTATGAAAACTTCGATAATGTGTGAAAAAGATACCAAAAAATCCTTATACCGCGTACGCTGCTGAAACTATTGACAATAGAGCAAAGTAATGTACTACAGTTTTATAGAGGACATCAATATCTACAAAAAAGTCCGCGATACCATATGTCTAACTATTACAGTTACGTCACAATAACTACTTTTTCATGTTAAAATATGCTATAGTAACGCCGGTACAAACTAGGCCACATTATTCGTACCTTGGTATTAATCCTTATCCAAATAATCATTTCGTATTCAAGACTGTTTCAATGCCTGTAGGTTACTCTTTGAATTAACGAAATCGGACATTCCATTCCAAAGATATTACGGATTTTGTTCTGTGTTTCAATCCCTTGCTTGCGACACCGGCGGCCACGGCACGCGGCAGCGGGCGGCGCGGCGCACATCTATGAGATAGGTACCCACGCGGCTCATTCGCGCGCTACCGACATTGAATGTTTTGACTTTTTCATACCACATTTTTTCTATTCCAGTTAAAAAGTTCTTTTCAGAAAAGCGTGCCTCAAATCATCACCTTTGTGGCAATCAATTGAAACTCTCAATTTGCGCACGAATATGAGAGCACGTTTAAGTAATGACGGCAACGACAATTTCTCACAAAAATTACTTAAACTTGGAAGCGGAAAATTCCCATCTCCAATTGCACATAGACTCCAAGTATTATTGGATAATGAATTGGCTCAAACTGTTCACAGTCTAGAAATCCTTATAGAGACAATCTATTCCGACATCGAACATCTTACAGAAAGAAATTTCGATTGGCTCTATTCGAGGGCGATCGTCTCACCGAAAAACAGCTCAGTAAATGAGATAAACAAAATGATCATTGGAAAAGTACCAGGTGATTTTAAATGTTACAAATCTATTGATAACGTGTGCAACATCGAAGATACAGTGCACTATCTTCAAGAATTTTTAAATTCTCTCTATCCCGCCGGCTTGCCACTACACGAACTGAAATTAAAAGTAGGTACTCCCATTATGCTGTTGAGAAATTTAAGCCCTCCCAATATGTGTAATGGCACAAGGCTTTTGATAAACTAATTACGAGACAATGTGATTATAGCAACAATCATCACCGGTCCCACGGCCGGACAGCTAGCTCACATTCCGCGGATCCCGATGATACCAACAGATTTGCCCATGTCTTTTAAAAGGTTACAGTTTCCTGTAAAGGTATCGTTTGCCCTTATAATAAATAAATCCCAGGGACAAACTTTCTCGATCTTTGGCATCGACGAGAAGAGAAGAATGCTTTTCTCATAGCCAATTATATGTTGCACTTTTTCGAGTAGGATTCCTAAAAATCAATATATTTTGTTGCAATCTACGAATACCACAGCCAATATAGTATACAGCCTTAAGGTAGACATATTGGAAACTAAAAAAGTAAAACCTATTAAATTAAATTAATATAAAGTCTCGAAATATATGTTATATATATTAAAATAAATGTAAAAAAGAAATGTAAAAATAAAACTAAAAACAATATAAATAAATAAAAAATAAACTTTCCGATTGTAATTAGGGTTATGGATAAAAACTAATAAAAAAATAAATACCACTAAGTACGTACCACTTAAAGTAATTTGTCTGAAAAAAAAGCTACTTAAGAAAAACTATTTAAGAAACTCTCTAAAGATACATTTACTCTTCGTTTATCCCAAAATGTTTAAAAAATAAATGTCCACCCGTGCGAAGCCAGGGCGGGCCGCTAGTATTTTAATACATTTATACAAGTCACATACATTTAAATTTGTGTTTAGATCACAAGTCAAACAAAATTAAAATTACAACTAGCGGTCTAAGATGTTTTTATAGTTATAGATACGTCGTACAGGCTGTAGAATGGCAATACGAAAGTAAGGTAATTGCCAAACTCTCAGTTGGGCGTGCACTCGCGTCGCGGCTATACTTACTTCGCCACAAAGCGTAAATCTCTTAAGATGTATCTCTTCTACGACTACGCTCATCTCTTTCTAACGACAGGTATGCCCTATCATTTATTTCTTTGTTAGAGCAAAGTGCCATAATAAACAACTGTAGGTACGTAGATGTAGTACAACTTGCGCCATTTTGAAATACAATAATGTTTATACATAACGTGTCTACCTTTTGATACGTCACTGTTTGCGGTACACATTTTCTACAAGTCAATCGTGTCATTAGCAGATATGAAAGATATCTATTTTTAATAATCTCTACTTTCGCTTAATATTCGAGTCTGGTTATGCGAGTTACATAAATCAAAGTTTGTATTTAGACCACATGTCAAACAAAAATGTTGAGTACAAAGCGAAACGTAAACAATGCTTTATTTATGTTGGGGAGTACAACTATTTTTAGACAACCTGGATAGATTGCATTAGAAAGACGAAAGTTTGGATTTTAATAAATTATTACATGATACCAGCTTCCGCAAGCAGCCCCGAAATGAGGTTTGAAAAAATAGCCTGTAAATGTATTACAATATTCTCTAATCTTATCACTTTTTTTAAATAGATTATCTATGAATATAGCACAAGTGTACAAACTATCAGAACGCTCATCTCACTGATGGGATCTCTTTATACTAGAAAGTGCATAGAGCGTACTCCGTCACAATACTTAAGTATAAAGAAGACAGGTGTTTTAGAGGCGAGGGTTTTTCCTCTCTCTTCACGCAGACCGTCGAATATAAAGTAAAATAAATCCCCAGTCTACAATCAACAAGCCTTAACTTACGTATTCGATAGGATTGGTACCAGCACCACTCTTCCGCATTTATAACTAGAATTAAAGAAGTTAGGACGTTTTTAACTCACTTTTGTGTAAACTTCCGTGGATGAAATTTAGCACGTAAATATGTTGTAACTTAAGCCCCATAATGCCCAACGTTTTAACCCAAAAATATTTAAGTTAATATTTGACATGCTATAAATACACATACGCTCGCACAAGCATGCAGGCACACACACTCACACACACACATGCATTCACTCATATACACACACACACCACACACAACTGAGGGAGTACTTTAATACTTAAACAACTTTTCTTGTAAAACTATTCAACCTACAAATAGTTAGAAATTTCGCACTATTTTTCTATTTTAATAGTTTGCCTAGTTGTTTGCTCTTTGGCTTGTTATCTGTTAACTATAAAATCTAAATCCGTTATTGGCCGTATGTTTAGTATACAAGTATTGTCATTATGTATCTAAGGGCTGTGGATTTTGTATTAAAATAAAATAAAATAAAAAAAAAATAATTAACTGTTCCATCGTCCCGCATGAAAGGTCAGAGCAGTAAAAGAAATACATTAAAATCACACATCTTATATCACTGATCTTATTAAGTCGGTGCTACCAAATAATAAACTAATAATATAATAAAAAATAAATGAATAAGTAAACAGTAGTAATTAAGTGTGTAAATTAAAAGTGTTTCTACATCAAAGAACACAAGACATCAAAGACTGAGTACAGAATCATCAGAGTGTGAATGTGACTTGCATTTGGCCGATTTATGCGATATAGATAAAAAATATTAATCGGTAGGAGAAATACACTTTAGGCTTATTTCACCTAGCCAGAATACATTCTTATAATTATTACGCCAGAACATTTTCTTATAATTATGCATGTATATAATTATGTGAAAATATTCTAACACATATTTTGGATATTCGAATTGAAAACTATATCTAACACAATAGAAAACAAGTGGGTCGCATAAAATTTAATGTATATTTAATACATAATTTTAGATAGAACAACATTTTTAAGCATAATTATTTCGCATTGTATTTGAAACGATTAAAAGCTTAGATATACTTCCATCAATTGTTGGTATTGTCGTAACGATCACGTCGTCAAACTTTATGCCTAAAACACATTTTTTTTAATACCACGGCGGTAGGCATACAAGCATACGGCCCACCTGATGTAAAGTAGCTACCGTAGCCTATTAATGCTTGTAATATACTAAGTATCACTCGCGCGATGCCTCCTCTACTACTTACGCAGCAACTCCTTAGGTGCTTACTGGTAAGCGCTCTTACATGCAGGAACACAACAACCCTCTAGGGAGTAGTTATTTGGCTGTGATTTTCTGTGAGGTGGAGGTACTTCCCCAGAGGGGTTGATTTGATGCGCCCCACTTCTCTTAATCTTAATGTTGGTCTTGTGTGGGAATTGAACCCACGAGCGTTGGTGTCAAAGTCGCGTCATTCACGACAGAGCCACTGAGCTCGTCAAACTCGTATAACTAACTACCAATTGCCTAAAGCTCAACTGAAATTATTAATCTAAATGACATTTACGACATGAAAGTTTATGGTTAACCAGATTATGCTTTTTATAATTTAGACTAATTGACTATTAGACGTACTAAAATACGTCTTTCAATGTTATGTTTATGTTTACTGAATTTATGTAAAAGAAAATTAAACCACGTGATAGTTATGCCATTGAAATAATAATACATATAAATAATTATGCCAATAAGTAATTATGCAAAAAAAGAACTTTAGATGAAAACGTTTATGCTATATAATATTATGACAAAAAAAATATGTCAACAAAAGGGCACCCATTTGAACCGGCCAAAGATTATTTGCGATCAGTCTGCCTAAATGTATTAACACCACCTCCGCTAAGTCCAAAAGCGGATTCTAATTAATTGTTTGTCACTGACTGAATCGTATTCGAGAATCATTTTACGATCAGTGCCAAATTGCAATTTGCCTTATTAAGATTTTATTATTATAGACTAATGTTCATTTTATTATAACTTTGCTTCACTGTTAAACTAATTTAAGGTTCACAAAACAAGGGTTATATTTTTAGGCTTCATTAGGTTCAGTTGCTTATCAATCTTGCTCCGTGGTACGATTACATTCAGCACTAGCGGCCGCACCACTACAGTCGCGTGACATTGGAATTTGTTCACCATTAATTTTATGGCTTTATTTTCCTGAGGAACCCCAATTCTTTTTCTAAAATAAATGTAGAATATGTTATTCTGTGTCCTTATAACGTCAGCCAGTGAAAGTCCAGTCAAAATCGGTCCAGCCGTTTCGGAGGTTTTACTCGTAGTGAAGAAGAGGGATTTTTTACTATATGCACCGTTGTTTTGACATTACAAACAGATATTTCAATTTTATTTATTTCTATTGACTCATAAGCCGTAATTTTTCCTATTGTTAATAAAATGAAAATTTCATACTCGTTTTAGGGTTACCCAAAGAAAAACCTTCTAAAATTACTTACGCGTTTCTGACTCAGGCAATCGGTTGCGCCACTTAGAACGCGTCACACATATATATATATATATATATGAATTTATCATAGTTGTGGTTACGTTACATTATAGTAAGCATTGAGAAAAATAAAAGTGAAGTTTTTTTTATTAATATGTCCTTATTCTGAGCGTTACCCCGGTACCTTATCCAATAGGATAGGCGGGATCTGCTATCTAAGCCTAAGGATTTGGCGAAGACACTGATTTTTACATGGAGCGACTGCCGTTAGACCTCCACAACCAAGAGGGAAAACCAGATCTTTCTTAGGTTAGGTTTCACGTCTTCCGAAATATATTTTCTTAGACATGTAGGTTTCCTCTCGATGTTTACCATCACCGCCTAGCAAGTGATAAATATGAGTACATAAAATACAAAAAACACAAATTAAGTACTACATGTCCCCGCCCGGATTCGAACCGGGGACCGTTTGCTCAATAGGCCCGTTCCTTATCCACTGGGCTATCACTGCTATTATATGTTTTATTAATTTGTCCTGTGTATAGAAATATTTACTCGTTTTAATTTTTTGTTATATTCATAATCTACTAATAATTCTATAAATTATTAGTCTATTAATAATTCTAAATATCCAATTCTATAAATTATTAGTAATTCTAAATATTCTATTCTATTACTTAAAACGAGCAAGTCTGGTAAATATATACATTATATTTCGTGTATCTCTGAAATGGCTCTAACGATTTGAATCATATTTGGTATATAGATAAAGTTTAATTTTTAAGTTTATCTATATCGGCGCCCTTTAAAAAAAACGCACAAAAAAAAACAATAATTCTCGGTCGCTCAGATAATTATTTATAATTCTCCTAATCACAATTTCTGTGACGAAATTTGATAGTAGGAATGGTGCAAAATCTCAGAAAGTACGGCAAATTTTGAACGCCGGTGCTGTTTTATTATATATACGACCGTTCAAATTAATATTTTATAACCAAAATAGGACTAAAGTTAACTACTTATGTTATGTAACTATACAGTAGGGTGACTATAAGATAATACCAGCGAGACATATTCTTTTTTGTTATGTTAATAAGTAAAGTGTTCCGTAAAGAGTGAAGGATATTGCACTATATTCAACATAAGTATCTGCAATCTATATTAGGAAAGTAAATTCACCTTGTGTAACATTCCTACTTTAAGAAAGGTTTTAGTGTAATGCTAATTTACAGATGCACGCACGGATTTTTAAAGATTAATTTCTGCATGTGAGAGGAATTTAGGGCTCGGTACCAGAAGCATGCACGCCGCGACCACGCCAGTCCAACACTGTTGACTGCAATTCTGCACTCAAACCGCACAGTTGCGAGGATTAGGGCGTCTCCCGGAGACGACGCGGACTGATCCGCCCCCGTCGGTGCAGAATTATTTGCATGCGGCGGTGGTGGGCGCCACCCACCACGCAACGGCCTACCCAGCGGGTTGTGGAGAGTCCGCGCGGGCGCGCTGAGTGTCGTATAGGCACGTGGAATGTGAGAGGTGGATTAAAATATTAGATGAATGAGTTGATAGATATAATGAACGAGAGTTGATAGATATAATGAACGAGAGATGCCTAGATGCTTTGTGTGTGTCAGGGACCAAGAGATACAAAAGATCTGCCCGGTGGCATGATGGCCCTGTGGTCCGGGGTGAACCAGGACGATCATGCCAGCGCTGGCGTAGATATCGTACTTTTATCTCGCTTGGCCGCTCGAGTGAAAGATTACGATTTAAGAGGTCCAATACTTCTCTGGGTCAAGATAAAACTGGGGATTACGCGAGTCTTTTTGGTTACAGTATATGGTCCTGTGAGCTCTGCTGATCCGTCCGTTGAACAGAAAAGTGTGATTGATTTGATTTTGATAGGACGTCTCCAAAAGTTGTTAATGTATACAAGAGCCTTCAGAGGTCCCACTCTTGAAACGGAACACTATCTGGTGATAAGCAGGTTTGCTTTCAATTTCAAGAAGTGGAGGAACTGTTATGTGCGTATTACTTTCGGAGATCATGAAAGGAAAAAGTGATCAATTGGAAGATGAAAGTGTAAGGAGTACGTATGTACACGTCTACTCAGTGAAAGACTTGCGAACGCGAGTCTATAGTCTAGTCTAAAGTAGATTGTATTTCTTGGAATCTATAAAGCAGCGATGGAAGGTACACCGCAGATGTGGAGTGACGAGCGAGTGCAGGGAATAGCGTGAATGGAGCATTGGGTAAACTTCTAGGCAGCCGAAATCTAAGTCAGAATGCACAACTCACTATTCACAACGCTGTGCTAATCCCAATGTTAACTTTAAGTGAAAATTAGGTATGGCAGAGAGAGCATGAAAGTAGAATAAATGCGGTCGAGATGAGAGCATCGCGCAAAATTTGTGACATAACGCTTGTTGACCGCGTTCGTAATGATGACGTAAGAGAGAGAGAAGGTCTAAAAGAGGGTATTGGTGTTAAGAAAAGAAAAGACATGCTCCGTTAGTTCGGTATTATTCCAACATCTTCTATCTACAACTGCACCTATTGCCGTCGGAAGAGAGAGATAGAGTTTTTGACAAGCTCGGTGGCTCAGTCGTGAATGACGCCCACTGGAAAAGTTGGTATATTTTTAAACGATTTGAAAGAGAGACAATAAAAGGCATGCTCCGTTGGTTCGAACATGTAGAAAGAATGCAGGATGAAAGAATGACGAAATAGATTAGAAAGTGGAGTGGTGTATATATACGGTGAAAGGATGTAGGAGCCTAGGATGACAACCTACCATGACCAAAGTGTTCGTGTTTTATCAGAACGTGACGTCAGGAGCCTCAGAAACCGGCGAGCGTGCATGAACAAAACCTGTGAATATTAGAGAAGCGACCGAAGTGTGTAATGACCGCGTCTTACGGCGCTCGGTTCTCTCTGCCTACCCCGTAAGGGACCTGTTATGAAGATATACATACATACATGTGAGAGGAATGCTATGATAATTCCCGCATGTAAGACGAATACTATGACAATTCTCACATGCGTGAATAAATCCGAATGATACTAAAAATAGACATTGGACAACCCGCGATTTATTTGTATATTTTGTCGTCGTTGTAGATATCAAGATCTGGTAGATATACAGAACTATACAGTATTAATTAAATTATATAAATGAGAGCATTGGTAGCCTAGTAGATAAAGATACAGCCTGTTAACCGACTTGGTCATGGTGTTTTTGTAAATATCACTTGCTTAACGCCGAAGGAAAATATCGTGAGGTAACCCGCACGTCTAAGAAATTAAATTTCAAGCCTACCACCCTAAGAAACGTTTTATTTTGCCTTTGGGTTGTGGAGATCTGGCGGTAGTCGCACCATTTTAAAATCAGTATCTTTGCCAAATCCTTAGGATTAGGTAGGTAGTAAATTCTGTGGAATTAGGAATAGCGATAACACAAGGAAGTAGAAGAATTAAACAATGTAAACGACAGTAAATGGATAAATTATACATTAAATGTACTGGACAAAACATAGACTAACAAGTCAAAAGGGGCGCTTTAGGCGAATTCTATTAATAGTTATGCACAAACGAGAAGCGTAAGCAGATGTTAATATAAACGCTTCATTAACTTCAAACGGACTGAAACGAAATTATTTTACTGAGAATTATGTTACTTTTGTACGTGGACACATGGGATATACTTCGGTATAGGGCTCAAATAATGTAACGAAAAATAATTTTTAAATTTAAACAATAAAGCAAGCAAGCATGTCCTGATTTACACACTTGTGAAAATTTAATTCAAGACAATAGGCGAGTTACGTATCAGGAGATTCAACACATATTGCAGATTAAATCGGGAAGCCTTCACGAGATTCTACAATTGCATCTTCGCGTGAGGAGGATAGTTTCACGCTGGATGCTGCACAACCTTACCGTTGCTCAGAAGCAGGCCCGGATGAAATGGTGCCGTGATATGATAAACAAATTTGAAGCAGGCTCGTCACGGCGTGTTTACGACATGGTGAAACGAAGCGCCAGTGGACGGTTTGGGTGTTTCAAAACGAATCAACGCCTACTAAAGTGAAACGATCTAGAAGCGAGGGGAAAATTTTAATCGTGAGCTTTTTCAATTTGATTGGCTACCTAGTGTCAATGCCTTTACAGAACTAAAAAAATCATCAATTCTCTGTTGTGAGTAACAATCGACCAAACACAGGGCTTCGCGGACTATTGCTCCACTACGACAACGCGCCCGCGCACACCGCGCTCAAAACGAGGGGCTGGACAGCACGCTGGTCAATCTCCTGGGTTTACAGCCCTGACCTACCACCGTGTGACTTCTTTTTATTCCCGAAAATAAAAAATCAGCTCAAAGGGATACAATTTTCGTCACCGGAAGATGCGCTGTCAGCGTCCGAGCAGGCTGTAAATGAAGTGTCTGCGGCAGACTGGAAAAAGTGTTTCGAAAACTGGTTCAGACGCATGAAACTTTGTATAGAGGCTGGTGAAGAGTACTTTGAAAAGATTTAAATAAAAAATATGTAACCTATAGAACACTTTTTTTTTATTTTCGCAAAACTTTCTGAGTGTCCCACGTAATATAAGTTTATTGGCTGGACATTCCATGAAAAATATCTAAATGGTATAGAAAACGGCTTCAAAAATATGAATCTTTAAACATATTTCCGAGATCTAAAATAAAATTCTTCCTCTGTTAAATTCATAACTGTAAAAGAGTACGTTGCGAAACAGTGTGTAGACCGCCCTGCACTATTTATCAGATGTAGTGTGCATTCATAGACCACGGTAGTCGCTTCTCATTAGGCGGGCGGTTCAATTGCCACGCGATATGTGATTTAAAAAAGTACCGAGCGTACTTTAGTAACTTAAAATATGAGTGCAGTTCGGACTTAATAAAGCGAGCACAGAGAGTGCCACGGCAGTCGGGGCGAGCGGTGTCTAATAAAATAGATAAGGAATAGTCGCTTCTGCCACAGCTGTCGTCTGAGACTAAACATAAATTATTATAAAACATTTAATACTAACCCTTGCTTTTAAAATGAAGGAGCATTGACTCTAGATTTCATGTTATATCAATGGATATTTCTCTGAATATAACATACCTCTAAGT
Organism: Pyralis farinalis; assembly: GCA_947507595.1. Lineage (NCBI taxonomy): Eukaryota > Metazoa > Arthropoda > Insecta > Lepidoptera > Pyralidae > Pyralis > Pyralis farinalis. The sequence continues at coordinate 31,183,640 of OX382260.1, read as the reverse complement.
ATAAAATCCTGTTGGAGTTTAATAATATAATAAGAAAATATTTTGCTAAAAGCTTTTGTAAATATTGCTGAAAAAATTAAATTAAATTCCTGCATAGCATAGTTCAAATCACTGAAATATGATAGCATTACTTCTACTGCTACCCGCCATATCTCCGAATTTTGTAGAGCAGAAACTCTGGAACAACAATTATTTACACTTTATATATATATATATATGTATATATAATGAAACTATAATCTACAGAAACATATATTTTTAACCGAGGCTCGGTTCTAGAACCGAGTTAATAATTAAAAATAAGAATTAACATATAATTCGACTTCTTCTGTCATAATATATAATAATTCATTTTCCCAACAGCCAGCCACAGCGGCCAAAAAAAGACTGTTGTCTTTTTTAAATGTTGAGAAACAACTTATTTCCTTTAATGACTCAGGAAGCCTGTTATATATTTTTGATGTCATATTTGTAATATTTTGCTAACTAAAGTTGATTTGGATGTGATATGGAACCTTGAAAAATCACCTTAAACATAAAATCTCCCCTAATTCAACGTATATATTCTTTTGTTAATGTGTATGCTTTTGAAGAGTTGGATCCATGCTGCACGCGGTCAGTGTGGTCGCGGTGAAATCGATTCGATCGAGTGAATGAGTATTTAATTTCCAATTCCCTTGTACGATAGTAAAACATGTAATAAAGTTCTATTCTCCTATGTTTGATCAAAACATTCAAAGATCTACACAATAGACGATTTCCAAACATCCTATTTTAATTAAGCCCGAACACAACCGGAAGCAATATATCAACTGCCAAACTAATTACATTATTCCCATTGATAAAAAGTGGTACTTCTTTTTAACGTTGAAGGCGTTTAATTAGATTGATATCTTTTATTTCGTCGCCGAATTGAAATTTTCGACAACTATCTAGAATAGCCTCATTTTTATATCGTCCTTATTTTCTATTATTGTTTGATTGTTTTAAAAGCTTTATGGCAATTAATTATAAGCCCATAGAAACATTTATTTGTTTAAACTTTATGCAGAGGCTTAATATTAATATAGGCTTTATAACGGTTAAAGCTTTAGTACTGAAGAGTTTCATTTGGCATTTTTTTACGTTTATTTGTGTAAGGTCGAGTTATGCTTAGAAATGAAACTTTTATAAATAAACTTAAAAAACAACTCTTATCTAAAAACTAAATTTTATCCAATACAATTTGATCGTTTGATCGATAAGCAATACCTGCCAGTCAACCTTAGGGTAATACTGAGAATAGAATATTGTCCACAAGGGAACATAATTGAGGAATAAAATATAAATTTATAAAATACACACATACACTACACAAATAAAATTACAATACAATACATCAAATACTTTAATATAAAACACAATTGACGGACAGTCTGACGGCAGTCGCTTAATGTACAAATTTAGTATCTTCGCCAAATCCTTAGGTTTAGGTAGCGGACCCCGCCAATCCTAATGGATAGGATAACGCTAAGAAGGAACAAACTTTAAAAGTCTAGTTACTTTAAATAAGAATATTTTGTAATTATTTCATTGTTGAAAGAACTAACAGTTTCGTGTGACTTAATAGAATAGAATATAATATATATTTATTTTTCCATCACACACAGGTTAAGTACATAATAAACAAACATAACATTGTCAAGAAATGAACCTCAAGTGTGAGGAACTGGTGCCTAAAAAAGGTATGCAATACCTGTACTATATCACTAGGTCACCAGGTCCTCCCCACGGGGAAGGGTCAGCTGGATATAGTTACATTTAGTATTGAGATCGTGAAGATAGTGAAGGATTTTAAAACAGAAAAAAATTTAAATAATAAATAAAGAGAACAAACATAGAGTTACAAAATATTGAGTAAACGTTTCAATAACAGCTTACACCAATGCTTCCAGAAGCAAGAAAGCCTATTGCTAGGAATATGTTTTTGCAGAAAATGTGATAATTTAGTTTTTGTTTGTGGTAAGAATTTTGTATTTTCAATCATTGAATTTTATTTTAATTATCATTTTAACATTTAAGTTAAATCTACTAACTATACAATTTGTGCCAAAAAGACTAAAGTGTACATACTTACTAGCTGACACACTGGTTGTATATGCTGTGGTAACTTATAGTAGTCACAACATCGCAAATTACCACACCTCTCTATTCTATCCTTTAAACTGCGCAACTGGTTGTCATCGATTCTACTTAGCATTACGGTGATGCCAGAGGTGAGCGCTCAGCACTAAATTATTACAAATCCTTACAACCATACATTGTATGCAATAAGCTGTGCTCAATATTTTGAATTTCTGAACATTGCGATGATTTATTGTTTCTAGGTATCAAATTTGTTTTATACAAGCATATAAAAAATAAATACGGGTTTTATACAAGCATACAGACTTGTATAAAACTCGTATTTTTTTTTATACGCTTGTATAAAACACGTAATTATTTTTTTATTACGGGTTTTACAAAAGTCATGTTCAGGATTCAAAACATTAAGCGTAATGTAAAGCGGTTAACATTATGAAAGCTTGCAACACATTAAGTGTCGCGATGCCAGCTTTGCTGATAACACAACTGCTCTTTAGGAGATTACTGGTGACACTCACTCGTAGGAACCCAACAACCCCCCGGAAGTTGTCATTTGACTGCGGTCGTCTGTGTGGTGGGGCTTCTACCCCAGATGTGCTGCCATAAAACCCTAACCCTACCGCTCTTAAAAACGGTCAGATTGAGACAAACAGACATGTTCATGCACACAAATGTTTGTTGTGTGTTGGAAACGAACCCACGAGCGTCGTTGAAAAGTAGCGTTACTAACAACTGCGCCACCGAGCTCGTTAAGTCAAATACTTTTGTGAATGTGTGATCTAAAAAAAAATTTTAAATGTTAGTTAAAACTGAATATTGAGCAAGAATCTTGATCAAATTTTTAGGCTCGGGTAGCGAGCACGTCGAGGAGCCCTAAAGGATTACGAAACACAGGGAAAACACAGGTGAAGGAGGTTATCAATATAATTAAATGTTGAAATACAAAAGATTTGGCGAAGATACTGATTTTGACATTGAGCGACTACCGTCAGACCAGACCAGAGAGAAGACCAGATCTTTCTTAGGTTTGGTCTACTTACATCGAATTTTTTTTTTTGGACGTGCGGGTTTCCTCACGATGTTTTCCATCACCGCCGAGTAAGTGATAATAACAAATATGTACATAAATCCGAGAACACGAATTTAGTGGTACCATGACGGGGTTCGAACCGGGAACCTGTTGCTCAATAGGCCGATAGTAACTATACAGGTGTGCTCGAGTTAAAAAATAAACAGACGTTGTCGTATTATAGATTTGTAGTAATTAATTCGGAATAGGCTATCGCACTATAGCAGGCATGTCCCCATAAACAAATGTTGTAAATAGTCGCGGGCCCGCCCGTGCCGTCGACGGGCCTTCGATAAATTCGGTGCCTAATTATTATAATGTTGTGTAAATTACTCCTCAGGGTTGGCAATGCATAGATAATACCTACCTATCTATTTATTCATGCCACGTCCCCTGCCTGGTAGGCAGAGAGAACTTAGATGCACACTATGCTCGTTGGCAATGTATAGAAAATATCTACATATCTTTTTATTCATGCCATGTAGGTAGAGAGAACTTAGATGCACACTATGCTCGTTGGCAATGTATAGAAAATATCTACATATCTATTTATTCATGACAGGTAGGTAGAGAGAACTTAGCGTCACAGGACGCGATCTTTATATACTATGCTCGTTGGCAACGCATAGAAAAATCTACCTATCTATTTAATAACGCGAGGTCCCCTGCCTGGTTGAGAGAACTTAGCGTCACAAGATACGTCCTTATATACCATGCTTGTTTGGCAATGCATAAAAAACATATACCTATCTATTTATTCACGCCAGGTTCCCAGCCTGGTAGGTAGAGAGAACTTAGCGTCACAAGATACGTATATACCATGTTCGTTGGCAATGCATAGAAAATATCTATGTATCTATTTAATCACGCTAGGTCTCCAGCCTCATGAAGATGAGAAAACTACATAGCGCAAATATCATTCTTCCAAATTTTTGAGGCGAACGAAAAAACTACATTGTCGAATGGGTCTACCATTACCATGACAAATATATTCTCATAAGCAACGTAATTATAGTCTTCTTTCCAGCGTAATCGCGTTTTCTAATCCCTTAGAATTGGCAGGGGGCGCTTTCTTAAGCTTAAGGACTTGGACACTGATTTTAAAGGACTCCATGACAGCCGTCAGACCTACAGTCTCTTAGTAACTTGTACAATAGGAATGAATTAACCCGAACTCCGATGAAATGTTCACAGGTAACTCGATCCTCGAAACTATGTCAAGTACATAGCCACAATGTGAATGAGGCCATTAATAGTAGTGCTTTTCAACAGATGTCATCATCATTAAATAATAATAGCGAAAATAATAACTCCAACATAATAATGTATAGTGATGAAATAGGTAAAAACATGGGCCAATTATTATTACAAAAATCAGGAAAACTGGTTACCAATTATTGTTTGCCTGGAGCCAGTTTCACTCAAATAGTAGATAGAATAGTTAAGAGGGATTACCACCCCAACACAACTTTAATTGTTTTTATTGGGAGGAGAGGAAATTTAAATAAACATATAATGATTAAATATTTTAATATGTTACAACAGATAAATGTGGGAAAAGTGTTTTTATTTACTTTCCCATACAGTCAATTGTTGCCCGAGGTGGAAAATGCATCTAGGTATAGATTAAATGATAAAATGCATACATTGACATTATATGATGACAAATTTCATATACTTGACATAAATATATTTAATAATAAATATTATAATTTGACAGAAGATAAATTTTATCTTAGCAATTTTTATAAAAGACAAATAGCAGATTCGCTATCATATTGTTTTATGAAACCAGCCAAAAGTTTGGCTAACAACCCTGCTTCTTTTGAGCAGTTAGATAATTTGACATTGAGTAATGGTACCTTGGAAGGTATTCCAAATTCTTTAAATTAGGTTACAAGACAATAGAGTTTTACTCTGGCAATGTAAATAGTAATAATAACAATATTAAAAACGGAACTAAAAGTAATAATAATACTATATCCCCATCAATTGTAAAGTGTCAAGAATATAGAAAGAATAATAATTGTATCAACCTGGTGCACCAAAACATTCAGGGGATGATAGGAAAGGAGTTAGAATTGGAGTTGTTTATGAATTGTAGCAATATTGATATTTTATGTCTAACTGAGCACTGGCTAAAACCCCATCAATTCATTTTCAGCTTCAATAACCACCAGGTTGCAAGCTCATTCATCAGAGATAACTGTATACATGGTGGCTCCTTAATATTATTAAATAAGTTGCTTAAATTTAAAGAAAGGTGTGACATTGTGAGCCTCTCTGTTGAGCGAGTTGTAGAGATTTCATGCATTGAATTGGAACGATTCATTGTTATGAACCTGTATAAACCTCCTAGCACGCCCTTTGAAACATTTTCAAATATCATGGAGGATGCCTTAAATAAATTATCTAATAGCCATAAAACTGTTATAATTTGTGGAGACTTTAATATAAATATTTTGGAGAAAAATACTGTTACCTACAACTTTTTAAATTTATTTAAATCATACAATTTGCATCATATTTTTACAGAGCCAACAAGAGCAACTGCTACAAGTGCTACATGTATTGATAACATATTTAGCACTGTAAAACCTTTGTATCAATCTATAATTAATAAAGTTCAGTCAGACCATTCAGGTCAGTTGGTTTCATTTCCAAATTCTTCAAAAATACAAAGAAAGCAAATAAATTATATACCATTTAGTAAAAGCCGCTTAGAAAGATTTAAGTCTAATATAGCAGAAAAAATTGTATTGTTGCCCTGTCACGGTACTCCGGACCACTTGTACAGCTCGTTATTTAGCTTAATCACTAGTGAATTTAATACAATCTTTACTCCAAAACGACTGTCTGTAAGTGACCGTATGACATTCAGTGATTGGGCAACTCCTGGTATTTACAAAAGTCGGAATAAATTGTATGAACTTTATGAAGAAAGGACCAGTAATCACAATCCGACTTTTCAAGAACTTGTAAAAAATTATGCCAAAATATTTAAACGAGCCTGTTCCAATGCTAAGTCTATATATTTAAAAAATAAAATTAATGGTTCAACAAATATTATTAAATCTGTTTGGGATATGATAAATAATGAGACGGGTAGAGCGAAAGTACGTAGTCGAGACTTTCGGTTAAAGATAAATGATATAGATATCAAAAATGATGTAGAAATTGCGACTGAGTTTGAAAAATATTTTTCTAACATTCCTCTTATTACTACGAGAAATCTTATGTCTTCTTCTATATCTGCTGAACTGGTTCTCAAACAGAGCGTGGTAGAATGCGACACAATATTTGAATTTTCAGCTGTAAGCCCAAAAGATGTTTTGAACGCTTTTAAATCAATAAATATGAAAAACACTAAAGATCTGTGGGGTCTATCTGTCAAAACCATTTCTTCTATTATTATTTCAATCGCTCCACATTTAGCTACAATTTTCAATTGTTGTGTGGCATCTGGTGTATTTCCTGACTTGATGAAACATAGTAAAATCATTCCATTATTTAAATCTGGTGATAGTTCGGACCCTTCGAATTTTCGACCTGTTTCCATACTGCCCATTCTCAGTAAAATTTTTGAAAAACTAATGCTTAGCCAGTTGCTCAGACATTTCAATGCACATAATTTGCTTCATAGGAAACAGTTCGGATTTACGAGAGGTTGTTCAACTATAGACGCAGGGATTCATTTGCTTAAAAGTATATTCGCGGCATGGGAGGGTTCGCAAGATGCCTTGGGAATTTTCTGTGATCTGTCTAAAGCGTTTGACTGCGTGCACCATGACACTCTTGTCAGAAAATTACACCACTACGGTATCAGGAACAAGGCTCTCGAACTTCTGTCTTCTTATCTGGGCAATAGGATACAGAAGGTCGATGTTAATGGTAAAAGATCTTCGGGGTCCCCTGTAGTTATGGGAGTCCCACAGGGGTCAATTCTAGGTCCATTCTTATTTTTAGTTTATATAAATGACTTACCTTATTATGTAAGGGATAAACATGAGATTGTATTGTTTGCAGATGATACCTCTTTGACATTCAAAATTAATAGACAGTTAGGTAATTATGACGAAGTTAACGATGCTCTCTCTAAAGTTATTCATTGGTTTAGTGTTAATAATCTGCTTTTAAACGATAAAAAGACTAAAGTAATTAAGTTCTCAACACCTAATGTAAGACAGGTGGCTACCAATGTACATGTTAATGGAACTAATTTAGCCCCTGTGGAGACAACTGTGTTCTTAGGTATAACAATTGACTCCAGACTACAATGGGGCCCACAAATTGAAAAATTATCAGGAAAACTAAGTTCTGCAGCCTATGCAGTGAAAACTATTAGACGGCTCACTGATATTGATACGGCTAGAATAGTTTATTTCAGCTACTTTCATAGTATTATGTCATATGGAATTCTTCTTTGGGGTAACTCCGCGGACATTAACACCATCTTTTTATTGCAAAAGAGAGCCATAAGAGCTATCTACAAACTTGGTCCCCGGGAGAGCCTTAGAGAAATATTCAAAGAAATAAATATTTTAACAGTCACATCGCAATATATCTATGAAAATCTTTTATATGTCCATAAAAACATAGACTCTTTTTGTAAAAAGAGTGATACTCATAGCATAAATACTAGATATAAGCATAATCTTGTGTTACATGCAAGCCGTCTCCACAAAATAAGTAATTCTTTTATGGGGCAATGTATACGGTTCTATAACAAACTTCCCAGCAATATAAGAGAATTGTCAATAAACAAATTTAAAACTACTATTAAAGCCAAATTGTGTAGCAGGGCATATTATAAAGTATCTGACTATATTAATGATAAAAATGCCTGGGAGTGAGTCGATCCAATTATAATGTAATTAATAAAATATGTAAATTTGTTTGGACACCAAAAGAGGGATGCCTGAGTTTTTTGGCAGTATTTTTATCAGTGCTCACCTAGTCATAAACTGCACGGTAGGGAAAAAAATTGTGACGATTCCAAACAAATGTAGCCATTTTTACGGAATAAAAAGATTTTGACTTTGACTTTGACTTTGACTTTACACTATTCAGAGGGAAAATCAGATTTTTCTTAGGTTAGGTCGTGTAGCCTAACAAATTAGTATCTTTCGAAATATAATTTCATAGACGTGCGAGTTTTATCACAATGTTTTTATTCACCGCTGAGCAAGTGATGATAATAAATATGTACATAAATATGGAAACACGAAATTATTGGTACAGGATTCGAACCAGGACTAGTGGTTAATAGACTTGTAGTTTATCTTCTAGGCTATCACTGCTCTTAGCTATAAATCACTAGCTGCAGCCCGTAACTACGTCCACGTATATCCCTGTATCCCGTGGGAACCGCTTTTTCTAGTTTATTTCTGTTTCTCGAGGTCTAATAGTCGTATCGAGATGGCGAATAGCCTATCCTTCCTCAAGAATTAAGAATCGAATTATCAAATGCAAAACGAATTTATAATCCAGAATCCAGGTAAAGAGATAAGCGAGTTTAAACAAAAAAACTCTTTATATACTAGTACGTATAGATAAATAAATGATATGTACGAAGTACTATCAGGTATTTCTCTGTTATTTTTGCCGTAATTCTATCATGATTAACATTTAATATATTTCCGTTAAAATATCCGTATTCATAGCCAAAACTATAACAAACAAAAATATTAATTTTGATCATAGGAATCAATTGTTTGATTTTTGTACGATTTTACGGAGTCTACAGGAAGTTGAAACTATACTGTATCGATAATCATGAAGTTTCCCTAATTAAAATATATATTCAATTCACTTTTAATAACATTAGGCTTATTACTGCGTATTAATATCACCCATAATCCGAATTGTTTACAAAGAATATGACCGTAGACAAAACCGGTTCAAAATGTCAAAGGGCTCGTTGTACAACATTGTATTATCAATAAGTATTGAGATCGTAATGTACACTTTATGTGACAACACAAAAAGACCATACAAACTGCCAATTTGACATAAAGCACGTCCATACACTCACAAACATTTGTGGTAAAAAACGAACACGATGTTACTTACGACATTTGTCAAAGACTGTTTCATTCCAAAGTTTTGAGTGTTCGGCGTATGTTTGAACCAATGTCACCCCAAATGATTTGTATAATAACCCTATTATGTTCTAGAACACATGTGCCAGCGTATCTCTCGGCCAGATTGCGTCCAATTCAATTTGCCATCGTAATATTTCACACAAAACACGCTGGATAAAATCATTTATAAAGGCGTCACAGAGCATTTACATGTCGTTGGGTTAAAATTCTAGGGTTGTCCACACCTCTTCTACAACATACCTAATACTATTTTAAAATATATTAAAGGATGTTGACCGCGTTGAAAATAAATTTAGTTTAAACTTCATTAAGTGTACTATATGCGAAAACGAACGAACGCACAAAATATTAAGAATTTTAAACACTAGTTAATTCAATTTAACGCATTTAGACATGATTGTGTATAAATCAAAATTTAAAAGAAAAATTGATGAGTACCATGTTTGAAGTAAGGATATCACAACTTGTATGTTGCAGTACCCGAAAAGAGCCTCATAAATATTATCTAGGAGTATATAAATGTGAAAGTAATTTCGTCTATTTACCCGTGGTCTATCTGTTTATTAACTTTCATTGATAAATTTCTGATAACGGAGATACAAAAGAAAACCCCCCTGGGTTTGGGAAAGATATGGGTTACTTATATTGAGCGTCTACTAGAGCAAAGACACATTCAGAGTTTAGTAATTCAATAAAATTGAAAGATATCTATTTGTTTAGTTATCAAAATTGCAAATTATCAAAATTGTAAAATCACAATATATTGAAATTACGTCATTGAAAGTATTTAATTAGTGGGCCCAAAAAGTAGTCGAATCATGTCAGCACACGGTCAACACGTTTCATTGACATTTAAACGAAAGTGAAAAGTAAGTAAATAAGTAATACGGCCTCAATTGATTAAGTTTAAAGTAATATCCTTAATGAGATAACATTTTTAAAACAATTAAATATAAAAAGTCTTGTAGTTAATGTGGTCATTTATTTTTGGTAATGTATAATCTCTACAATCCATAGAGGAAAGTAAATTATGAAAATAATATCTGACATACATAGAAATATGAATTCATATAGGTAGATTCTATAACATGGACGTCAGCCTATTAAGATGGCCTTTATTAAGTTTGTAATGTAAATGTACTCTCCAATCAAAATTATGTAGCTTTACAATTTTATATTTAAAATAGTTTTAATTATATTTATGTTATATTGTCACAACCCTACAATAGCCTAAGGGCTAGTGAGCATTGCTCGGCTAATTTGGTGATGTTATAACAAGTCGCCTCACTCTTTAGCCTGCTATTACGATATTGGACTGTCATAGTGATGTTCAATTTTAATGAGTAACATGCAATCGATATCGATTGGAAATACTTTGTTTTGGTGTGGCGCATGTAGTGTATTGAACTAATGAGATATTTACACGCAACAGAAAGTGAGGGTATGTATTTTTAAATATTATTAGAATGTAAGACCTTTTTGATTCTACGGCTCAGCGATTCTACGGATTAGGAATTATAACTTAACCCTGCTCAATCCATTGCATTAAATGGAGCTTCATAGACTCATGTATGTATATACACAACACTGAATGATTAGTTCATTAATATGAATCTAAAAAGTTTCTTATCTAGATTAGGATCACACATTATCCAATGTCTAATTTACTTTTGCGTCAAATATTTATAACACTAGACTGTTTATATTTTATAATATTAGAAACTCAGTATAAATAAAAAAAGCCGTCAAATGCGAGTCCGAGTCGCGCTCCGAGGGTTCGGTAAAAAGTATTTTCGCAAATTATTGTCGCAAAAAGTTTTTTTTTAAGATGGAACTACATATTACGGTTTTCGGATTTTTTCCTTTACTTGTGCTACATGACATTGCTTCTTACCAAATTTTATGATAGGTAAAAAAAGTACCCTATAGGTTTTGATTCCCTTGCGAGTGTCAAAATATGTGCATAACGAGGTATAAACAGCCGTATCTTTTGTTTGCGTTGATTTAGAAGTTTGATTTTTCACTGCTCGAAGATATTACAGACCTGATTATTTGATATTAATTTCAGCTTGATAGCACCTCCTGTTTCTGAGAAAAAGATCTTGACAGACAGACGGACAACAAAGTGATCCTATAAGGGTTCCGTTTTTACTTTTAAGGTACGGAACCTTAAAAAGGCTAAACTATGTTCATTATCCTTTTAGGAACCTACGTGGAATTAATGAAAGAAACAATCACTAGATTTTTTTACGATTTCAATATTGGCCTTTTAGTAAAAGTAGTTCATATTAATGAGCACAATTATCTCCTTTTGAAATGTTATACCCATCTTATTGGATACAAGGTGGAGATCTTGTATCCTTCATCCTGTGTATAATTGCCATAAAAATAACCAGCGAATATCGACACCACAATGTTTCTCATAAGAAATCCCATCACTACCCTATATGAATATTTAATTTCACCCCTTTCGGCTTGTTTATTTATTGGTCGTATATTTCATGGCCCCGGGCGGATTTGCATACGCAGCCTGCTCTATGCGTTGTCAAAATTATCATGGGGTCCCCTCGTATTGTGACCGTTGTGATGGCTATGAGAGATATCGCTCGATGGATGAACGAAAGTGATCAACTGCATTGCTATCGATGTTGTGCGACGGTATATGATCGTACTATTATCTTTAGAGCCAATCTGTATCACATCCTAATCAATATCATCAGTCCCTCATCTACCCGCAGCTTTGTATATTCCTATAGTTTTCCACTATCACTTCCCCAGTCATAAGTGACTTGAAGTAATCTATCATTTTTTTTATACCACTAAGATGGCAAATAAGCATACGGCGTGCCTGATGGTGAGCAGTTACCGTGGCCTATGGACATTTACAACACCAGGGGTGTCACTCTTGCGTTGCCGACTCCGTGAGAACCTCTTCACGCCTTTCTTGAAGAACCCCATACTGTAGTCCCTAGGGAAAACCTCGACAGGGAGCTTATTCCACAACTTAATAGTTTTCGGTTTCATTCGAAAGTTTCTCAGGAACCGCACAGTAGGCGACCATTGCGGTTCCAGTGTATCAGGGTGAACTCCCAGCCGTCGGCGAGCAGTGAAATTTAGAGAGGAATACGTCCAAACGGCCTGTCCTCCAGGATTTTCCTTCTCATTTACCATCACTATCTCTAACATCTGCATACCATATAGTAAATGAGGTTCTAGAAAAGAGACAGGAGGGTACAGAGCGGGCCGTATGGGGAAGCTCAAGGCCGCTCAGCGTGCAATGTAAAGAGTTATGCTCGGGCTTTCTCTGCGTGATAGAATCAGAAATGAGAATATCCGCAGTAGAACTAAAGTAACTAACATAGCGCAAAGGACAAGTAAGCTGAAGAGGTGGTGGGCCGGCCACATAGTTAGTAGAACCGACAACCGCTGGGGAAGAAAGGCTCTCGATTGGCGTGCCGGTAATTGGTACATGCAGTGTGGGATGATTTCCCACTAGATGGAGTGACGACCTCAAGAGGGAGTCGATGGATGGAGGTGGCATCGAGACGAGTTACAAGAGGGGAGGCCTATATTGAACAGTGGACGAATACGGGCTGAGATGATGATGATGACGGGTACAGAGATATTAAATCAGCATTGGCCCTACAGTACCCAGAGGATTACAATAAATAGTCCCTAGACTGTTGTTGTGTTTCTGTATGACATTATTTTTGGGCTTCTATACCGCTGAGAATTTGTATATAATTGTATGCTCTCTTCGCGACCTCAAATGGTAAGCTTCTGGTAATATAATGGCCCCAATATAAGCATGCCTATCCAATGCTATTTGTACAAATTTTGAGACTAATGTTTGAGGACAAACTGACATCATACCGATTAAACAATATTTTTAATGTAGATTGTGTTGCCCCCTGATTCTTTGTTGCCTGGGTCCTTTAATATTTAAATTTAAGTTCTCCTAAAGGTTTCTAGGATAAAATTTACTTTTTAGTATTTACAGAAGAAAAGCTAATGGCAGTCGGGGATATTGGCTGACAGAAACTTTCTGTCTGTGATCTTAGAACTTTTCATATAATTCGCGGTATTTGTTGGAGTTTTGTTTAACTTATACCAAAGTGAAACGGAACAGTTGAAATTGAAAATGGCTGACTTTAGACTATGATAAGTTAGCATTTCCTTTCTTAAATAGAAAACTTTCACGCATTCATTACAGATTTTATGGCGGGTAGTTTTGTTAGTCTTTTAAACAAATGAGATCTAAGAAGTTCAGTGTAGTAGGATAAGTTTGGGCTATTTTTGTTATATGGATGATTTCCATTGCCAAGTTTGGGCTATTTGTGCTTTTAGGTAATTTCTCATACAAAATAAAATAAAAATTTAATATAGTCGACAATATAACTTTAATAAACTCATTCATATAGTTACTTCATTTTAACTAGTGTTGACGTAAATATACTTTAACTTTTTTAGTCAGTCGTTTTATTTCAAGAGATTATAACTAATTTATTATGATATAGAGGTTTAACACGAAGAATAATGCGACTTTGACACCAACGCTCGTGGGTTTGATTACCACATTGCGCAAACATTTATGTGCATGATCATGTCTGTTTGTCTTGGTCGGGTGTTTTTAAGAGAGGTAGGGAGCATCAAAGTAGCCTATGTGAAGTATATCCACATATATAAGTGTGAGTGAAGTTGTCAGTAAGCTCCTAAGGAGTTGCTGTGTTAGCAGCAGAGGTGGAATCGCGTGAGAACGCTTGTGTACCATTAAGTATCTTAATGTATCACAAGGGTTCATAGGCTACGGTAACCCGTTACGGTTTAAATCAGGTGGACTGTATGCTTGTACGTCTCCCAACGTTGAATAAAAAAAAACGATATCTTGTTAAATCTCCGTCCAAATCAATCACTAAGATCACAAAAAATACAAAGACATGTCGGTTCTTGAGAGATTTTTTGATAAATTTTCCAATTTACCCGAAATGTTCATAGACCAAAATCCAGTTAAACCAAACGCAGTTCGAATTTGCCGTAACTGTTGAGTCCTACCCGAGATATTGGTAAAAAAAACTTAAAATAATCGTATTATAATCATAATTTGCTCATGATGCTAAGTGTTAATGGTTCAAAGAAGCACCCTGTTAACTAACAAACGAGGTTGAAGAAAGAGAGGTAGGACGCATGAAAGCAACTGCGGCAGTACCTCCACCTCCCAGCTAAATAACAACTCCTTGAAGGAAAATTGTGTTCCTGTGAGTGAATCAGATTACTGTGTGTACAAGTGGACGTGGTTACTACTTATATTGCAAGCGTTCACAGGTCACACACACTCGCTTTTTTAACATTCATAGCTCTCTTCATGCACGCTTGCCGGTTCTTAGGGCTCGTGACATCACCTTCTGAGAAAATACGACCAATTTGGTCATGGTAGGTTAGTCTTGGCCTTCCTCGCCTCCTACATCCTTCTACTTTCGTAATGTATATCTGGTTCGTCGTTCTTTCATCCTGCATTCTGTCTACATGTCCGAACCAACGGAGCATGCCTTTTATTATCTTAACAAATCATAATATTTTCATAAAACAATATTTTACTATTAAATTTTCCCCACTTCCTATAACCCCGGGTCGTTTAGACGAGGTGTGAAGAGGCACCTTAGCGGGCCGTCAAGGGGGGGACAACCAGCACAGCGGTAATCACTGTGATGGTTGTTCTCTCATCTGGTTTTCATTGACGCTTTCCATCAGGCGTACTGAAGACATTTTGGCAGGCTGCATTAAAATAAAAATCGGCCAAGGGTCGGACTCGCGCACGAAGGGTTCCGTACCATTATCCATAAAAACGGCAAAAATAACACGTTTGTATGGGAGCCCCCCTTAAATATTTGTTTTATTTTAATTTAATTATTTATTCTTAAAGTGAATATATAACTAAATATTCTGTGAATATTTCAAGCGTTGCCTTTATCAATATCGAGCAAAATGAGCAAAAAAATCACGTTTATTGTATGGGAGCCCCCTTAAATATTAATTTTATTCTATTTTTTAGTATTTGTTGTTATAGAGGCAACAGAAATACATCATCTGTGAAAATTTCAACTGTCTAACTATCACAGTTCATGAGATACAGCCTGGTGACAGACGGACGGACGGACGGACAGCGGAGCCTCAGTAATAGGGTTCCGTTTTACCATTTGGGTACGGAACCCTAAAAATCACGTTTATTGTATGGGAGCCCCCTTAAATATTTATTTTATTCTATTTTTTAGTATTTGTTGTTATAGAGGCAACAGAAATACATCATCTGTGAAATTTTCAACTGTCTAACTATCACGGTTCATATGTATGTATGGCTGTATCTACAGCCTGGTGACAGACGGACGGACGGACGGACAGCGGAGCCTCAGCAATAGGGTTCCGTTTTATCCTTTGGTTACGGAACCCTAAAAACGGCAAAAAAAAATAGTTGTATGGGACAGCCCCCCTTAAATATTTGTTTTATTTTAATTTAATTATTTATTCTTAAAGTGAATATATAACTAAATATTCTGTGAATATTTCAAGCGTCTACCTGTTGCCGTTATCAATATCGAGCAAAAATGAGCAAAAAAATCACGTTTATTGTATGGGAGCCCCTTAAATATTTACTTTATTCTATTTTTTAGTATTTGTTGTTATAGCGGCAACAGAAATACATCATCTGTGACAGACGGACGGACGGACAGCGGAGTCTCAGTAATAGGGTTCCTTTTTACCCTTTGGGTACGGAACCCTAGAAATATTCTAAATTCCCTGACGATATTTTGTTACGACATCTCATTAAGCAATGTCCAAGTACGTAATTTCACGGTAACCTACCTTTATTTATTGTATTCGATTAAGTATAATTTGGGTCAATTAAATTATGACAACATAAGGCGCAAGTATAAAATTGAATCGACACTACACATGACTAAAGTTCACCAAGTTAAGTAAGTACACACACAGTACATAGTACACAAAGTAAGTATTGATCACTAATAAAATAATAACTTTTAAATAAAAAATGAAATCGATTTCATTAATGCATATTCTTATCGTTATCGACGAGCTCGGTGGCTCAGTCGTGAATGACGCGACTTTGACACCAACGCTTGTGGGTTCGATTCCCACACAAGGCAAACATTTGTGTGCATGAACATGTCTGTTTGTCTTGGTCTGGATGTTTTAAGAGAGGTAGGGCGCATCAAAGCAACCCGTCTGGACAAGTACCTCCACCTCACAGAAAATCGCAGCCAAATAACAACCCCCTATTTAGGAGGTTGTTGTGTTGTTGCGTGTGTGTGAGGTCACCAGTAAGCCCCCAAGGAGTTGCTGTGTAATCAGCAGAGGAGGCATCGCGCGAGCGATACTTGGTATATTGCAAGCGTTAATAGGCTGCGGTATCCGCTTTACATCAGGTGGGCCTTGTATGCCTCCCGACGTAGTATAAAAAAAAAGTTACTTTATCTTAAACGGCGCCGACGTAGAAGAAGTCGGTTACACTTTTTATTAAAAAGTTTACTTATTTAACCGCTTTATTATTCAAACTATCAAAATTACACGATATAATTGGGCTTTGCTTATGAAAGCAAATTTTGTTCCAAAATAAATAATAATAAAGTTGGCTATATAAAGGTTTTTAAAATATTTTTTCAAGTTATCATCGAATTTTCACAAAATGTATGCCTACTATTTGGTGTAAATAATCTAACCTAAATCGGATCTACCTTATTAGAATTCAGTTAAATTATTCAAATTTAGCCGTTTAGCCGTTCCCGAATATTAAATTTATAACTATACTAATATACAAAGCGGAAGAGTTTGTTTGAACGCGCAGGGATTACTGGAACTACCGGTTGACATATTTTTTTACATTTGATAGCCCAATTCTTGAGGACGGTTATACTATTTAATACCATTATACGACCCTTAGAAGTCGAGAAAAAGAAAGAAGGTAAGAAAAATGTTCCCACGGGGTATATGAATGGTCGAGGAGCTGCAGCTAGTAATGGCATAAAAAATATGGCGACGAATATAGAACCTCCTTTTTTGAAGTCGATTAAATTATTGGTGTGAGATGCTGTTTTTTTATTAGTAGTCAATGGCAAATAGGTTTATCATAGACGAGACAGTTCGTTTGAGCTATTGTTTACCTGCCCATGGACATTATATATTTACAACCACTATAAAGAGATCAATTGCCTTATTAGTTCGAGTGCAAACTTGATATTTTTTTAACGAGCCCAGAGACATACATTCACAAATAAATTTTAATTTCGACTTCAATTACAATAACTTTCCGTATAATTACATGTTAACAAGTAAAAGAGCAAAAACTGTAATTTAACAGTACTAATGAATACACTAAAATATTTGACATTTATTACCCAGTCACTAAAGTAGAAAGTTTAACGGTTGATCGCCAAAGTATTGGCGGTAAAAAAATAATTAAAGACTCAACAAATCTGTTTTTTACTATTTGCAAATTCTTTTTCACTGTAGTAGATTTTTTATGAGTGTTCAGGTTTGCCCGGTTTGCCAGATGCTTAAATGCCCAGATTGCCAAAAATTGGGATTTTAAATATCCCGAATATAAGAGGACATCTGCTCTCAGATTCTTTTATATTTCAATTTTCACCTTGCGATTATACTGATTTTAATCATTTGTCTACAAATGTACTAAAAGTAAAGTAAACCAATGTAAGCCCAATTGGTGATAAATCGTCCTATCTGTAGCTAGTTCATATTAAAATATTTTTTTGTAACCTAGCAACCCTGGATGGTGGTCAGTCAGTCACATCACTTTATTGGGTCTTTGAAGTTACGTCAACACAACCAAAAACAATTTTATTAGGTTCTGACTTTTTCTTATTCTCGTGTTTCTAGGATGATAATCCTGTACTCAGAATAAGCGTTATAGAAAACTTAGCTATGGTTTTTTTAATTCTTTGAAAACGTTGGGATGCGAACCAGCACAGACACATGATTATCTAGCTGGATGTACTTATCTAATAGTAATTGTTCATGTTCCTGAAGCTCATCCTCCATATCCTTTCATTAATCTTTTCTTATATTCATTCTTTCTTCTTTTAGTTTTGGCAGAGAGTTCACACATTACCTACTTTTGCAATAACGAATGTATAGAATATTCTACGCGTAATCTTTTTTTTCTAGCATTATTCCGTTTTCCTAATCCATAAGTAATGGCGAGGTTCACCACCTAACCTTAAGGATTTGCCGAGGATATTGATTGGAGAATATTCTACGCACATACATATGTACCTACTACATGTACGTGTGTACATATTACACAAATTAGAGTAAGTTATAAGGGCCAAGACCTTTCCAAGAAGTTTTTGATCTGGATGCCAAGTGTTTGGCTTGTACCTTGTCTGTCAGTCAGTCACACCACACATAGTATAGGCTATATAAACGAATAGTTGATTAGTTGTTTTCAGACAAATTACGCAGCAATATAGCATACACTGCAGTACATTTTTAGTTCCCATTCTCACGGTGGTTCCCAGAAACTTAAAAGTTGCCTTGGAGGAAAAAACATGCTTTACTGGGAAATGAACGGTGACTGGTGTCAGGGAAGTGAGATGGAAGATTCGTGAAATTCGTAACTGTGCAGATTTGAATGCGATTTTTTTTTCTCTTTATTAGTCTATTTTTAGTAGAACGTAGCACTTTTTTATACAAGGTCGCGAGATAATGAACCATACGGTCTACTTGATATAAAGGGGACGTTGTAACTTTTGAAAGCTTGTAATACAAGGAGTAATTTTCTTCTTCTTAGCGTTATCCCGTTTCCTATTCGGATTGGTGGGGCCCGCTACCAAAGCCTAAGGATCTGGCGAAGATACTGATGTTTACACGGAACGACTGCTGTCAGACCTTCACAACCCAGAGGGAAAAACAGGCCTTTCTTAGGTTAGGTCACACGTCTTTCGAAATCATTTCTGGGACGTGCGGGCTTCCGCACGATGTTTTTCTTCACCGTCAAGCGAATGATAATTACATAATATGTACATAAATCCAAAAATATCAATTTAATGGTACGTGAAAGCTGGCAATATAAAGAGTAATCTTATACGTAATCACTCGCAGTAACACACGAACCCAACAAATAGTTGTTATGTGGTTGCGGTTTTCTATGAAGTGAAGGTAAGTACTTCCCCAGTCGAGCTGATTTGATGCGCCTTTCTTACACAACAACCTTGCAGGACTACTAATACCATCACATAACCCTTACTCATCCCACTGCAGGGATACGGGTCCTCCTTCAACCGAAGGGGTTTAGAGCATACTCCACCACGCTGCTTAAATGCGGATTGGAGGAGGCCAGTGTTTTCAAGCCGCCCGAGGGCCACTGACTTAGCTTAACGACTGTCATCTATCGACAACAGCCGGGACCGACGGATTAACGTGCCCTCCGAAGCACGGAGAAACTCGAGATATGTAAACCCATCCATAGACAGGTTGCGGTTGACGTTGCTTGACGTGCCTGTTCGGTTAGAATGACATGCGCAACTACGCCATCGAGGACTACTAATATAGATAGGAAATAATAAAAAACACCAAGACAAGGAGACATGTTTACAAACAAATGATTGTCATATGCAGAAATGACAGCGGCTACCTTTGGTATTATTAGCGGTCAAGTGACCGTCGAGTTCAATAAAATATTAACCTATTGACCAGAGAGGGTACTGTTTCCAGCAAATTGAGCTTTGTGTTATCGAATGGTGCCGGTGTCCCCATGTGTATTGCGGTTAGGGTAAATCCAAATTGACGCTTCTAGCTCGGGTATTGTATGACCATGTATGACAGTCTATGATTTGCAGGCTGCTTTTAACCGCGACAGAATACTTAAATTGTTATTGATACTTCTTTTTAATAAACTTAATAGTCACTGGTAGCACAGTGGATAAGGAACCGGTATATTGACCAATTGGTTCCCAATTCGAATCATGGCGGGAGTTGGATATTATAACTTGCTAGGCGGTGAAGGAAAACATTGTAAAGAAATCCCTGTGTTGAAGAATTTATATGTCGGAAGTCGTGTGACCTAACCTAAGAAAGACCTGGTTTTCCTTCTGAGCTGTGGAGATCTGCCGGCAGTTGCTCCATGCAAAAATCAGTGTCTCCGTCAAATCAAATCTTAGGCTTAGGTAGCGGACCCCGCCAAACCTAATGGATTAGGAAACGGGATAACGCGTAAAAGAAGACTTCTTTTTAATAAACAAAAGCTATGATTGTTAAAGATGTGAGTGAAGTGTGCAATGACTGCGTTTTATGGCTTTCATTTCGCTCTGCCTACTTCGCAACGATTTGGTGTGAAGATATAGATAGAGAGACTTTTTATTTGAAAACTAGCTGCTGCCCATGCTTCCAACCGGTGGAGTTTGCTTTTCAAGTATATTTTAGGACTTTAACCATCCAGTGTAAAAGTAAGTATATCTACTCTTAATGCTGAAAAGGGATAGGTATAGTTTTTCACCCTGAACACTTCTATTAAAGTGAGTTCAGTAGTTTCTGAAATAAGTATGCACAATAGTCAGACAGACAGAAGATTTCAGAGAGGTAGGACTCATCAAAGCAGCCCGACTGGGGAACTACTTCCACCTCAAACAAACAAATCCATGGAGGGTTGTTGTGTTCCTGCTCTAAAGGAGTAGCTGTGTTAGCAGCGCGATACCATCTCTGGTATCGCGCGAGTGATAGTGTGTTGAAAGCGTTCATAGGCTGCGGTATCCGCTTTACATCAGGTGGGTCGTATGCTCGTATGGCTCCCGACGTTGTATAAAAAAAGACATATCTACGAAATATTGTTTTGTCTTCTTATGGGTCCCGAGAAATATAACAAAGGCCTGTGTTTATACTAGCTTGCAAGCACCACTAAATGGCCTCTGCATAGCAACTGTGAATCTGAGATATTATTTTATATAGTTTATTTATATAATTAATCCAACAAAGTTTATAGACTTTGGTATTCCACCATCATCTCTATGACGTTTTGGAGAAAATGTACGATAGACGGACAGATGACCAAAACATTTTTATAATATTCCGTTTTTACCTTTTGAATCAAGAAAAATCATAACTCATAGCATGAATATTAAAAAATAGTTATTGACGCTTTTATCGTAAGTTTAAGATGCAACTTGCGTTCTGATCCATGCTGTTTTTAATAACTTTCATGTATATATTCCTGCACGAACTTATATATTTCATTCAGTGATAGCGCTTACTTAGAGTTACATAGCTTACTAAATTAGCTCGAAACTTAGCTAATTAGCTAAAAAAAAGAGCTTATTTAGTAAGCTATGTAACCCGCCGGTTTTCTGTCGCTGTGAAAGAAAATCTTATTGATTGCTCATTTATTATATTTAGATTTAAAAGGCACAATACAACAACCAAACAGATATTTTTATTTTAATTATTGCTATAGCTCGGTTCTCTCTGCCTTGAATGCCTGCCTTGCCATGAAGAAATGAAGACTATCTTATTTACCGTCGACCGAAATAAAAACCGTTACGGCGTAAAGAACGTACAGTCTTTTTCCCTCCGTTCGTTCCCTCGAAAGCATAAATAAGTGAAGTATAATTACTACTACTATAAATAAATATCGTTTAAGTAAAATACGACTAAAATACATTGCATATATTTTTTATTTTATTTTCCAGTCATTTACTAACATATAGTACTAATTAATTCTTCTTCCCAGGGTTTCCTAATCTATTAGGATTGGCCGTGTCCGCGACCTATAAGCATTTGGTGAAGTTACAAATTTTTACGTAGACCGACTGCCGTCAGATCTCCACATCTCAGAGTCACGGGTCACACGTCTTTCGAAGAATAATTTCTGAGACGTAGGGGTTTCTTCACGATGATTTCCTTCACCGCCGAGCAACGGGACAGGCCCACCACTCACACTCTCTCCACTGTGTCTCCTGTGTAGCCAGAATTAACAGCGTCGACCACCAAAAAGGCAATGAACAGTGAAGTTCATTGCTGTCCCTGGAGTTAAACTACAGCTGCCTTGGAACTCGCAACGAATTTAATCAGAAGAATTTGTAGGAGTAGGAAGTTTTGGAATTGACTTCCCCTCTTGGCAAAGTGCGAGACAGCAATATGACAAATGAGGCATTTGAAAACCTCAAAGAGATGGCTAGTCAAGTGAAGCTCAACTGCCTGCACCGCCGAGCAAGTGATAATTACAAATATATACGTAAATTCGAAAATATGTATTTTATGACCTTCATTAGAATTTGAACCGGGTATTACTCCGTGAATATGCCGTTTCTTTATCCACTAAGCTTTCACTGCTCAACATAATACGAGTATTACTTAATAATATTTACACGAATACCTTGCTTAGTATGAGAAACAATGTTAGGTAAACTCCGCTTGCAACAGGCTATTGTCTTTATGGCTTTTTGTATCTCTGATTTATACTTTTTGTTGTTCAATAATGTTGTCTTTATTTCAAATCAGAAACACAACAGCAAAACAAAATTATCACTTTACAAATTTTAAAGATGATTACAATAAAAATATTTTATGATAAAACAGGTAAATCGTACAATATTGTAAGTATTTAACATCGTGAACATGTTAGCATGTCATAATCAAAAGGTGTATTACAAATTCTAAAAAATAAAACTAAAAAATAAGTATTATAAAAAGCCTCCGTGGGACCACTCCAATTTTTAATTACACACATATTTTTCACGTCCAAGAATTCAATGGAGGCATCACGGCATTATGACTTTTTGTATTATTTTGTGACGCAAATGTTAAAGGGTGGACCACCACTGACTCGGTAGCGGGGCATATATACGTCGGCCATTAATTTTAAATGATGCCCAGACCTTGTCAACAGTTTTGGGCTCGACGACTTTTTTCGATAATAATTTCAAGGGATTTATGTGTTTTGATTTTATTTTGGTGTGATTGTAAAATGGTTTGATGAATAAATCATTTATTTTATTGGGTAGGTGTCGTGGCATGTGTTGATGCTGTTCGATTTAGGGTGTGATTAATTTTTGCGTATCTGTCTTGAAACAGATGAATTACGATGAACTGGTCGACCTGTTCGCTTAGCTTGAGCAGTTGTTATTCACCATGAGAAAATAATAAGCTTTTCTCTGTGGTTTACGATATACGTTGATCATAAGAGGTTGCTATGTGCATGAGTTAAACGTTACTACAGTGTTACAGGTATATATCAATCAATACATCTAGCTGATGATTTTTCAAAGTTAGTTCAGTCATATATATCGCAATATTCAACTCACTTCTATTGCACCTACATATCATTTCATTTATTAGGGCATATCTTTTCTACTTTAAATTTGAAAGGCTCTTTCCTTCCTTTCCCGCAGAGACATAAAGCTAAGCGGGTGAGATAGGAACCTATCTTGCTTAGCTTTTTGTCTGTGTCATCTTACAATAGCTGACTATTAAAATATTATTTCTTAATTTTTATTTATGTGTTTTACATTTTAGTATGCCGCAATTTATATTTTTGTGTAGATTATTTACTATGCCGAGTTTCTTTTCCGATTCATCGAATATTTTTCCATACAAATATTGAACCTTAATGATGACAAAACGAATTTCCAAGAATCCTTTCTAAATAACATGTACTTCCACAACGAAATATTTTTTTTACCTCTATCGTTTTAGGTACTGCGTTTCTGCCTTTACTTGTATGGGTTAGTTTTACGTTATGGTTAAGTTTGGTTTTCGAGTTTTATGTAGCACCCCTAAATAGTTTCAAATAAAGAAACAATGCAGTAATTAGATAAATAATATAATATTTAATTTTAGGATCGGCATCGCACGAATGGTACCCCTGGTGTTGCAATTGCAACTATCCATAGGCTACGGTAACGGCTTACCATGAAGCAGGTGATATGCTTTTTTTTTTGTACCACTAACGTGTGGTATAAAAAAAGCAACGGTATTCGTTTGTAGAATAAGATCTCTTTTATCCAATCTCCTCATCATTAAAACTGCTGAATTTTCAAGGAAATAATAATTCCCGTTAATGACGTAGTGGACATTCATACAAAATAAAATCACGAAAACAAACAAATAAACAAGGTAACAAATAGTCAACGACCTTGCAAGACGGCGATTTTATTATTGAAGGAATTTAATAATATCAGAGGCAGGGCGCATCCACCAGTCAGGGTTGTCTTCTATATATGATAGTCGAATGTAGCAGCCCCACAGGAGAAAGTACGTTTCACAAAAAACCGCAGACAAATAACAATTCCCAGGAGGGTTGTTGTGTTTCTGCGAGTGAGTGACGTTACGGTACCGATGATTTCTCTCCGTGTATATTACATGTATATGTATTCCTACTGAGCCAATTAATGTTGGCTGGAAGAGATATCGTACAGGGATAAGTCAGTCAAGTTATCCCGTTTTTAGGGTTCCGTACCCAAAGGGTAAAATGGAACCCTATTACTGAGGTTCCGCTGTCCGTCCGTCCGTCCGTCTGTCACTAGGCTGTATCTCATGAACCGTGATAGTTAGACAGTTGAGATTTTCACAGATGATGTATTTCTGTTGCCGCTATAACAACAAATACTAAAAAATAGAATAAAATAAATATTTAAGGGGGCTCCCATACAACAAACGTGATTTTTTTTACTCATTTTTGCTCGATATTGATAACGGCAACAGGTAGACGCTTGAAATATTCACAGAATATTTAGTTATATATTGACTTTAAGAACAAATAATTAAATTTAAAATAAAACAAATATTTAAGGGGGGCTTCATTACAACAAACGTGATTTTTTTTGCCGTTATTATAGATAATGGTATGTGCGAGTCCGACTCGCACTTGGCCGATTTTTAGGGTTCCGTACCCAAAGGGTAAAACGGAACCCTATTACTGAGACTCCGCTGTCCGTCCGTCCGTCCGACTGTCACCAGGCTGTATCTCATGAACCGTGATAGTTAGAGAGTTGACATTTTCACAGATGATGTACTTCTGTTGCCGCTATAACAACAAATACTAAAAAGTAGAATAAAATAAATATTTAAGGGGGCTCCCATACAACAAACGTGATTTTTTTTACTCATTTTTGCTCGATATTGATAACGGCAACAGGTAGACGCTTGAAATATTCACAGAATATTTAGTTATATATTGACTTTAAGAACAAATAATTAAATTTAAAATAAAACAAATATTTAAGGGGGGCTTCATTACAACAAACGTGATTTTTTTTGCCGTTATTATAGATAATGGTATGTGCGAGTCCGACTCGCACTTGGCCGATTTTTAGGGTTCCGTACCCAAAGGGTAAAACGGAACCCTATTACTGAGACTCCGCTGTCCGTCCGTCCGTCCGACTGTCACCAGGCTGTATCTCATGAACCGTGATAGTTAGAGAGTTGACATTTTCACAGATGATGTACTTCTGTTGCCGCTATAACAATAAATACTAAAAAGTAGAATAAAATAAATATTTAAGGGGGCTCCCATACAACAAACGTGATTTTTTTGCTCGACATTGATAACGGCACCAGGTAGACACTTGAAATATTCACAAAATATTTAGGTATATATTCACTTTAAAAATAAATAATCAAATTAAAATAAAACCAATATTTAAGGGGGCTCCCATACAACAAACGTGATTTTTTTTGCTGTTTTTATAGATAATGGTACGGAACCCTTCGTGCGCGAGTCCGACTCGCACTTGGCCGATTTTTCTAATACATTAGGATTGGCGGGGTCCGCTACCTAAGTCTAAGGATTTGGCGAAGATACTGATTTTACATGGAGCGACTGGCGGCAGACCTCCACAACAGAAAGGGTAAACCGTAAGGTCACGCGTCATTCGAAATACAATTTCTCGGAGTTCCTCACGATGTTTTCCTTCACCACCGAGCAAGTGATAATTACAAATATGTACATGAAACCGAAAATACGAATTTATCGTACTTGCCAGGATTCGAACCGGGGCTCTGTTGGTCAATAGGGAAGTCAGTCAAGTAATTAATAAATAAAATTATAAACACATATACCCGGGTGATGAAGTTTCGCGCGGCGAATCACATTTTTTTAGTACACCTGTATATAGAGAAACTCAAAAAGAAAAACCTAAACGTAAAAAATATGAAATGTCTAAATGTAGTTAGAGGTGTACATTTTTATTTGTTAGCTGTATGTTTTCCAAATAAATAAATAAATTTAAAATTTGATTCAAATCATTAGAGTTATGTGCCTAGTGGTTCGGCAGATGGTATACCCGCTGAGATACGTACTGGTGATGGTTGGCGGAGATAACATAAATTCACTGATAGATTTTTATATAAAAATGGTTTATTATTAAGTTTTACTAAAGTCACTTATTACAAAAGTTATACGATTGGTATGGCGTATATTATTTGGCGGTAATTTGCTAACTACTCAATCAATCAAAGCGAATTCAGTTATAGGAAATACTTAATATTAACGTGCCGAGCTGTTAATCGTGCATGTTTAGTGCATAGTTCCAAACAAAGTATATGTATATATAAAAAAACTAGCTGCTGCCCACGGCTCCGTCCGCGTGGAGTCAAATAACGTAGCCTATGTGTTAATCCAGATCATAATCTATCTACGTGCCAAATTTCATTGAAATCTGTTAAGCCGTTTAAGCGTGAAAGAGCAACAAACATCCATACATACAAACTTTCGCATTTATAATATTAGTAGGATTACTTTATGGCGAGATTCAAGTCGCTCGAAGTTGGTCTTTTTCTTCACATACTCTTCAACCAACCACGCGCAGTTGTGACATTCCGGTCTGTGCGGTGCCGCAGTAGTTGCGGTTGGAGGGCCTCTTCTTCTTCCTGCACACTTGTATGACACTGCTCATCGCACAGCCATGCAATTCTCTAAGCGACTCGTAATGGCTGTGTCCATCGCTGTGATCACAGATGTCACAGCTTTGACATCGTCTACTGCGATCACGGCTAAATTATTTGGTATTCTATAAGGCTGTAAGCGTACGCGAGGCTGTTTGCCTTGTAGAATTCCAATTCCAAACGCAGCCTTGCGGCGCTAGTGTCGCACAACCATGAAAAGCGACACTAAGGAATTGCAATTTTGTGTTCAAGGCTATAACAGCCGATGTTTCCGAGGATGTAAGGATGTTTGCTCTTACAGAATTGCATGGTTGGTCCCGGTTGCAAAGCCTTGCGAGCGGACTCGCAACGACTTGACTTCTCCCGGTGAGATGCGCGTTAATGTTAATGTTGTCGACCTCAGGTGACCTACTTACGGAAACATTACATTTTAGTGATAATATTTATGTACGTAGCCCACTAATTGTTGTTTCTGTTCTTGCTTATCTTAACTGAACATCAGCGAGACTGGCTTTCAGGCTTCTGATGTCCTTCAGCAGCGTACTAATATCGACGCGTTCCAAGGTGACAGATGGCAGCTTGTGTAAGTCTTTCGCTACGAAGGAAGGCACGTCGTCCGGATCGGTCACCTTCAAAAGACTGATGACGTCTTGTATACTTCTGTCTCCTCCATCTCTCCTGCGTGACGACATCTCCGCAGTCTTGCCCAGCGTCTTGCCACTGCAAAGTGGAAATCTCATCTTCACTGAAGGTAGACTTACAGATGCGCATGATGCTGACTTTGGCCATAGTATCGATAGCGTGTTGTATGAACGCCAAGAACTCGTTGGCTATGAGCTGTTCGGAACCCATAGCGACGGCAGCGTACAGCGGCTAGGCCGCAGCCGCTCAGTTCGCGAATAAACATTCGTAACTGTGCTGTGTGGCGGGAAGTTCCTGTATTCGTTTGCACATCGCACTGCCTTCCAAGTTAAAGTTCAAGTAAAACTACACTGTAAAGCTTGACGTGCATGTAACTGTCCAAAAGCGGATTACTATTATTTGTTAATGTTATTACGCAACAACTTACTTTGTACATACCTAGTAAACTTCTTTAGTAAAATATTGTCTAACAGCAGTATTGCCACCTTCACCGTATAAATGAAGTATTAAAATTGATGAGACGCGCGCTAATACAGGTATACAATAAATGGTTGCTGATCTTATCTCCGTAATAACTTCTTTGGGTTGGTAGCCCTTACCAAAACGACGTAAAAACTTGATGGGTTTTACCATGGGTGGCCATTTTATACAAAATACTTGAATTTAGTCATTAATAAAGATGGAATACTTAGCTTTTTATTTATAAAAACAAATACCCTTTTGCCAAACGCCGTCTTTTTATACAACGTTGGGAGATATACAAATAAAGCGGTTAGCCTATGAACGCTTACAAAACATTAAATAACTTGCGCGATACCACCTCTTCTGCTAATAGCAACTCCTTAGGAGCTTAATGGGCACCTCACTCACCCGCAGGAACACAACAACTCATCAGTGACTTGTTATTTGGCTGCGGATTTCTGTGAGGTGGAGGTACTTCACCAGACAGACGGCTTTGAAAACATATATATACAAACATACACCAATGTCGCCGAGTGAGCATTTAACTATAAAGTTAATAAAGTTACACAAAAAAATTCATATTCATAGAACCTGATTATCTAGTCTGTTAGTTAAGACATGACTAAGTCATAGCTAATCAGGAAGGTAGTCTCAAATTCAAAGTAAGTTATTAGTAAGCATGCATGTATAACTTCACGGCAAAACCCTTGTGAAGTAGGCAGAGAGAACCGAACGCTACGTGCACGCCCGTTTCTAATGTTCCTAACATCACCTTCTGATAAAACACGATCGGTTCGTCATGGTAGGTAAGTCTTGGCCTTCCTTGGTTCCTATATCCTTCTACTTTTGCGTTAAAGTAGTAAGTACCTGTTCCTCAACCTAAGGGATTAATATTTCAGCTATTATACGTAGGTCTATAAGTTTTGCGTAACTTAAAAAAACAACATGTTATAACCAAAATATTACGTTTATTGCTTTTCAAAATACTCTCCTTTACATTTTAAAATTTTTTCATGCGATTGAACCATTTTTTAAAACAGGAGGACCACAGATCTGATGGCATTTTTTCTACGTGCTGATTGAACGCTATCACTGCCTCTTCGGAGTTGGTAAAAGTGAAACCTCTCATCAAATCTTTGATTTTGGGGAAAATACAGAAATCAGGGTGCTAGGTCGGGGCTATGCGCAGGATGGGTAACGATGAGTACTTTTTCGGAAGTTAAAAATGACTTTGTTTTGTTGGCCGTGTGTGAAGAAGCGTTGTCATGATGTAGGAGAACGCGGCTTTTTGGTCGTCTTTCGCGAACTTTTTCTAACACCCTGGGTAAACAAATGGTAGAATACCACTCGGCATTAACACTCTTTTGATCTTCAAGTGAAATTGTGCAGATGGGACCGATAGCTGAGAAAAAAAACGCAATCATTTTTTTACCAACGTTTCTCGCCTGCCTCACTTTTGTTTTTCAAACACCCGTTCACAAGATTGCTGTTTTTTTTCGGGTTTAAAACAATAAATCCACGTTTCGTCTCCTGTAACAATGTCATAAACAGCATTAGAATGTCCGTGGTCGTACTTCAGTAGCATCTGTGAGCACCATTCCACGCGAGCCCGCTTCTGCTCCGCTGTCAGTTCATGAGGGATCCAACGACAACAAAGTTTCCGAACTTTCAATTCTTCGTGTAAAATTTTCTGAATTTGGCTCATACCAATCCCCAATAGTTCTCGAATTGTTTCATAGGTAATCCGCGGGTTTTCTTCAATTAGCCGCTTAAGAGTAGCCACATTATTTACGTTGACGGCAGTTGAAGGCCGCCCTTCACGAAATTCGTCATGTAAAGAAACTCGACCTCTCTCAAATTCAGCAAACCATCGCCTCACGGTGCTCAAAGAAGGTGCTTCTCTCCCAAAAGCATTTTGAAGACGAGCAGCACAGTCTTGCGGAGAGAGAGATAACTTTTAAAATCATAAAAAAATCATCGCTCTAAAATCTTTTCGACTCAATTCCATTTTCGTTGCGTACGTAGAACTTTGATGTGTGATAAAAAACAATTGACAAATGATTTCCCGCCAATTGTTTTTTTTTATTACTAAGTAGGTAGGTTGCAACGTTTCAAAAAATATAACATTCGAAATTCAAATAGTTCCGATTAGCTAGAAGTGCAAAACTTTTAGTGTGCCCCTAGTATATCCTAGATTCGACGAGTCAGAGGGTAGTGGATAGCAATGGCGACTTTATCGCCAAGGCTCGCGGGTTCGATTCCTACACCGGACAAATATCTGTGTACATGAACTTGACTACTTGACTTGGTCTGGATGATTTCAAGAGAGATAAGGTGTACCTATGAAAAAAATAACCTATAGATAACCGGTGAGACCTATTTTGCATAGTAACCCAATTCAGAACTACGGGTCGGGAGGTAAAGGAGAACGCGCAGTTGTTATTGGCTAGTTCACGAATCAACATTGCGACGTTTATCGGCTTATAGGTTAAGATGTCCTCATATTGGTTAGTAGGTTCGACTGGGTAAGTATACCAACCTTACAGAAAACTAACAGCCAAATGATGACGGCAGTGTTGTTGTGTACGTGCGAATGAGTGAGGTTGCCAGTAAGCTCCTGAGGTATTGTTGGCAGCAGCGGGGATGGATATTTCCTGCATTGCATGCGTTTATAGGCTACGTAATCGCTTTACATCACACGATACGTGTCCATGTCTCAGAATACAGAATAAACCAGAAGGAACCTACCGCCGATAATACATGCCGTCCGCTGTGTCCAGAAACAATTCGCAATCCCCCGCACTCCTCATACTTCCCACCTGTACAGTGTTGCTAGCTTAGTGAGAGTTCGCCTCTTTTAGGGTAAATTAAAAGTGTTATATTAATACTAAAGGTGTTATATTAATATACTGTTATGCATAAAAAAACGCTTTAGTAAAATAAAACACAAGTAATTTCCAAAAAATATGTCTCGACTTAGGCACATTTTATTGTACAATTTTTTTATAATATTGCCGTTTTGATTCTGAGGTAATCAATACATTTTTACGTTTCGACAAATGAAGAAGTCTTGCTCTTTGCTTTTATAATGTCATCAGTGGGAACCTGAAATTCCACATATAATAATTAGAATAGTTTTACACAAAACATTTTTGTAAAAAACTGCTATTTACATAATTTCACATATGCAGACTATATACCAAAAACATTAGTTAACAATATTTCAATCATTATTATTAAGTCAATATTTATTATTTATTTCAGGCAATATTAAAAGATCTCAAATAATGTAAATATAGGCTCAGATCGTAAATACCTTAAAATTAAATAAATGTATTTACATATATTATATGAATCAAACTATTTTTTAATTACTTAACATGCATTTATAAATTATTTCATCGATGCCAACTTTATAAAAAAAAGTAGGGAAAAGTAACCAGTAAAACTGGCAACATGAACAAAATGGACTCGCCCAAATTGTTTACCACTATCAACGAGTAAAAGAAATTCATTATTTAAATAAAATGAGATGTAAATACACTACTTACACATGAAATGTAATCCCATCTTGATTTTTTTTTCCTTCTAACTGCATCCTTGCAGGTGGGAACCGCACAAGATGGCATTATTTAATAAAAACTGTCGAGAAATTTTTACGCGTAAGAGACACGGTGGCCAAATATATACTAGTCATCCAAATGTCAAACTACTCTCATTGAGAGTAGTTTGTATGGCTTCAGTTTAGGGCGTGTTTGCGGTTTCTGGTTTATTCTGTATTCTGAGGTCCATGTCTACCGACGTTATAATGTCTAACGCTAATTCTCTTCAAGGACGAGTAGTTCCGGGTATTTTTTTATACAACGTCGGGAGGCACACAAGCATACGGCCCACCTGATTTGAAGTGATTACCGTAGCCTGTGAACGCTTGTTATAGAGGACAGCTCACACGTTGCCAAACCTGCTCCTAACACGTAAATCTTTAGGTGGTTTCTTATAACAACCGTGCAGGGAGTTGCTATTTAGTTGTGGTTTTTGTGAAGTGGAGGAAATCTTTTTTAGTGAAACTGTTAATGAATGTACGGTAAACTCCGAAATGATCGCGACGGTCGGCGCGGCCGGTTCAGATAACGAAAATTTCGGATAAACCGAAGTCCCGCGTATTTGATCGTAAAACGTGCGTACCTAGGCCGCTTGTAATATGGTTGTGAATAAGTCTGCATGATTTAACCAGGCAGATCGTTATCGAGAATATTTTGGCTAACAGAGGGAGACTTTGTACAAAAGTCCTCTGCGTGGGTACCTCTGTCTCACCTATTTCTAACGCCAAGCAGCTATATTTATATAGTTGTGTTCCGGGGAACAACAGCTCTATAGATATACCTATATATATGGCAGAGAAATTACTGGGTACTGTAACGAAACAGCTTTAGGTCACAAGATTGGCAGCGCGCGAATAACATTCCCGTGGTGTGTCGCAACAGCGAGCGTCAATAGGCTGCGGTGACCGCTTACCATCTAATGTGGGACGCATGCTTGTTTACCAATCTTATAGTATAAAAAAAAAACACAGCATGAATGTGATACTCAATCAAGAAAATGATTAAATCAAGTTGACGGTCGCAGGGCCCTTATTTCTTCGCGTGGTGTCCAAAAGTACCTAACGAAGCTACTGTCAACAATGAATGTGCTCGTAAGTTAAAAAATATTCTTAACGATCTGCCGGTCATTTCATGATATGACATAATTTAATGATCTGGCCGCGACATATATAAAACCAGTTGAGAATGCGCAAGCTTGCATTGCCAGAGGAATACCTGGCTCGTCAATTATATAACAAATTTTTATTTTTATTTTTAGGCCATTTTGACCATGTTCCTTAAGAGATAGGAACGGTGTTCCTGAACATTCCTATTCTACTTTTTTATGCTGAACCCGAATCTGAAGTCAAAGTTCGAATATTCGAAAAAAAAGCGACAGACAAACGCACAGACTAACGCACGGACAAACGCACAGACAAACATATAGAATTCATATAGGAACGGTGTTCCTAATTAACTCGATAAACTTTGCAGGATAATGTATGTTGTATTACGTAAAAACATACAAAATTTGTAAATAAACGTGTCACGAGAGTTCAATGGCCATAGCGCCAGCGGCTAGCTGAGCGTTGGTCACTGATCTTTCATGACACATGAAAATAAATGTAATTTTTCGTTACGGATGCAACGTATATAATTAATATTTTTATTTAATTAATATAATTAATATAACCCAAAGTATCAAAACAGACGTGCTATGACTTAATGAGGTGTCAACGTACTAGCGTAAAATGTGCTATGTAAATCTCGCTAATTATTCCACTTAATACTAAGACATTATGGAATGTAAACAGTAGATAAATATTTTGAGTTGTACATACAACAGAACATACTTCACAAAACCATGTAAATTTGTCCTTTCTTGCTAAAACATAAGGTCTATGGGTGTATAGCTTGACTGTCGTTGTGACATATAAATCTTTGAAATAAAATATCAGTCATCGACAAAATTGTCACGCGGTGTGGTCTATATTAGTGTTGTTCAACGTATTGATATTTTATGATACTTACTTTGTCGATATCTTTATATAAAATATTGCCATGTTTGGTTACACAAAATATGTGCTTAAGAATATTCTGCTTGCGATTAGATTGCGGGACAAGCTCAGGAATTTTAATCCAAAATTTATGAATAGCAAAGATCTTTTTAAGGGTAAGAATGTATGTATATCTTCACGCCAGGTCCCTTGCGGGGTAGGCAGAGAGAACCGAGCGCCATAAGACGCGGTCCTTACACACGTCACTCGCTTCTTTCACATTCATAGCTCTTTTCATGCACGCTCGCCGGTTCCTAAGGCTCCTGACATCACCTTCTGATAAAACACGACCAATTTGGTCATGGTAGGTTATTCTTGGTCTTCCTCGGCTCCTACATCCTTCCACTTTCGCATTGTATATCTGTTTCGTCATTCTTTCATCTTGCATTCTTTCTACATGTCCGAACCAACGGAGCATGCCCTTTCTTATCTTAACACCGACACTCTCTTTCAGTCCAACTCTCTTTCGTACGCCATCATTTCGAACGCGGTCAGCAAGCGTTATGCCACAAATTTTTCGCAGTGCTCGCATCTCGACCGCATTTATTCTACTTTCATGCTCTCTCTGCCATACCCAGCTCTCACTTCCATAAGTTAGCGTTGGGATTAACACCGCGCTGTGTACAGCGAGCTGTACCTTCTGGCTTAGATTTCGGCTGCCAAACAGTTTACCCAACGCTCCATTCACGCTATTCCCTGCACTCACTCGTCTCTCCACATCAGCGGTGTACCTTCCATCGCTTCTAAAAGCGCTTCCAAGATATACAAACTCATCCACTTGCTCCAACACTACATCATCAACCGTAATCCTAGTGTTCGTTCTGGTTGTCTCTCTTTCAAATACCATTATTTTGGTTTTCTTCGCATTCAATTGTAAGCCTTTCTTCATACAATCGTCTTTCATTGTTGTGACTAGTGTTTGCAGTTCGGATGATGATTCTGCTATTAATACTGCGTCATCTGCATAAAGCAGGCAGTTAACCACTGAGCCACCCATTCGCATTCCCACATTCATATTTCTCATTCTCTGAAGACAACTGTCTAGATACAGGATGAATAGCCGAGCCGACAGCACGCATCCCTGTCTGACACCAATATTGGTATCAAACCAGGGTGATAAGCTTCCGTCCACTCTCACACATGCTGTGCAATCCTCATAGGTGGATTGCACAGCACGTAGAAGGTTACCGTCAATCCCATATCTGGGCAAGATGTTCCAGAGATTCTTTCGCACGACCCTATCAAATGCTTTTTCAAGGTCCACAAAACCGCAGAAAACCTTCTGGTCCGTAGCCAGATGCTTTTCCACGATATTGCGGAGCGAAAAAACTTGATCCGTACATCCTCTGCCGCTTCGAAATCCCCCCTGTGCTTCCCAAAGCATTCCATCGGATTTCACCCTCATTCTCCTTTCAATGATTTTTCCATACACTTTAGCTGCTAGGCTGATCAAACTGATGGCCCTATAGTTGGCGCAGTCCATACGTGAGCCCTTGCCTTTATACAAGGGCACGATGACTGCGCGTCTCCAATCGCTCGGGACTCTTCCGGTTCTCCAGCATAATTTGCTCAAAAACCAGAAAGCGTCCCTAACGTAGGTGCCACCCAGTTTGATCATCTCAGCTGTTACCATATTGATTCCCGCTGACTTTCCATTTTTCAAACTTCGTATCGACCATTCAATCTCATCCATGCTAATGTCTTCATGGTACGTTGGCACTGCCGAATCAGTCACAGACTCATTCACAGTGCCAGCGCCCTGGACATAATCATACATTTCTCTAAAATATTCGCTCCACCGTTCTAACACCTCCTGAGTGTTAGCAAGAATGCCACCAGCTTTACCTTTTATCTTGTCCATTCCGGATGCCGACGAACCACTCCGAGACTTCTTTACCTCTCTCCAGAAGAGTTTGGTATTAGCCTCGAAGTTCTTCGTCAGCCTCTCTTCCTCATTCATAAGTAGTCTTTCACGCCTCTCTTTCACTAAAGCTTTGGTTTCATTCCTGCCTCGACGGTATATTTCTTTCTTCTTCTCTTTCATACTATCACTCTGGTGCAAAGATGATACATAATCCAGCCACGCTCTCCTCTTTTTATCCACGGAGGATTGAACCTCCGCATCCCACCAGGCATCTCCTTTCAGTGTTCTACGTCTCTTTGCGCATCCACATGCTTCTTTCGCACTGTCCACCATACTTTCTTTCAGAACTTTCCAACATTCGTCTACATCTGAGTCGGAAAGACTCGCGTTCGCAAGTCTTTCACTGACTAGACGTACATACGTACTCCTCACACTTTCATCTTCCAATTTTTCACTTCTTATTCTTTCATGGTCTCCGAAAGGAATACGCACTCGCCAATGCCTCCACTTCTTGAAAAGGCCCACAAATCGGCTTATCACCAGATAGTGGTCCGTTTCAAGAGTGGGGCCTCTGAAGGCTCTTGTATCCATTAACGACTTTCGGAGACGTCCATCTATCAAAATCAGATCAATCACACTTTTCTGTTCATTCCGTCTCCATGTGTAAGTGTGAATATCCTTGTGATGGAAGAACGTGTTCGTCACAAGGAGGTTTCGTTCCATACATACGTCTAAAAGTAACTTACCAGCATCGTTCACTCTCTTATCTCCGTATGGACCAAGCACAGCCTCATAACTGCTTCGCTTGGTCCTAACCCATCCATTCAGATCTCCACACATAATTATCCGTTCATTCGCATCAGCCAAATCCAGAACACCCCTTGCGGTCTCCCAAAACTTCTCGAGCTCCTGGGGATTAGTAGAGCTTACAG
Source organism: Pyralis farinalis (assembly GCA_947507595.1). Classification (NCBI taxonomy): domain Eukaryota; kingdom Metazoa; phylum Arthropoda; class Insecta; order Lepidoptera; family Pyralidae; genus Pyralis; species Pyralis farinalis. The sequence continues at coordinate 31,146,901 of OX382260.1, read as the reverse complement.
GAGCATATGCTGCAACCAAAAAGACTCGCGTAATCCCCAGTTTTATTTTAACCCAGAGAAGTCTTGGCCCTACTAAATCGTAATCTTTCACACCAGCGGCCAAGCGAGATGAAAGCACAATGCCTACGCCAGCGCTGGCATGATCGTCCTGGTTCACCCCGGACCACAGGGCCATCAAGCCACCGGGCAGATCTTCGGCGTCGCTTCCCTTTCGCTTGGTCTCTGACACACACAAAACATCTAGGCATCTCTCATTCATTATATCTATCAACTCATTCATCTTATCTTGTAATCCACCTCTCACATTCCATGTGCCTATACGACACTCAGCTCTCCTCGACCCGCCAGGTTGGGCGTTGCGTGGTGGGTGGCGGCCCCCACCGCCGCATGCACTTAAACCTGCACCGACAAGGGCGGATCGGTGCGCGTCGCCTACGGAGGACGCCCTAATCCGCGCGTCTGTGCGGTTTGTTTTTAGGTCCAGAATTACAGTCCAGTGTTGGACTGGCAGGGTCGCGACGTGCACGCTTCTGGTACCGACCCCAACGAGGGTAAGAAGATTTTTTTAAATGTGGTATACGAAAATAGAGTTACAAAAAGGAGTGTTTAGTACTGAAGGGATGGAAGGGATGGATGGATGGCATCTCGTCTCATCTCCTGCCTTCTCTTCTTGCCGCCCGTTGGAAAATACATCGATTCACCTGGCACTGTAATTGCATGCCGTTAAGTTGGTGATGATAAATTACCACATGTGTTTTCTTGATCTTAACTGATGAAATATTAGAAACAAGGTCTTGGCTTCTATGGGTGTTTACGGCAGCGGTTTTAAGTATAACAAAGTAATAATGAAGTTCTCAATAAATTATATATTTCTTGAAAATAGCGCTCTAATATGTACCTACAGTACATTTTGCAGATATAAAGATGCGGAAATAATACTAGTTTTGAAGTACATTAATTGATTTTTTTACTAACTGCTACTTAAAGATGTTGGGAAAGAGTTCATATTTGCAGATTATTTTTATTAACATACATTTTCAGTTCATTTAAAAGGGGAATGAAGTCATTTAATTAATTAAATACTCAAAAACATTTTATAAGATGTTTATACATAACACATATATGGTATACATAAAATACGCTTACTTATCTTCTTCTTCTCATCTTGTTTCTTAATCCATTGGGATCGGCGGGGTCCGTTACCCAAGCCTAAGAATTTGGCAAATATACTGATTTTTACATGGAGCAACTGCCGTCAGGCCTACACAACCCCAAAGGAGAACCAGATCTTTACTTATGTTAGGTCATACGTCTTTTTGAAATATTTCTAGAACGTGCGATTCATCCCTCGATTCAGTGATACATGCCTGGATTCGAACCAGCTGGTCAATAGTTATCTTTATCCACTGGGCTATCATTTCACTAATACACCCTTACTTATACTTATTTATTATTATCTATATGCTTAAATTTGAATAATAATATGTTTACAAAAATTAACCACAAACCAAAAACATTGCTTGTCTAGATTATAGTACGTTACTTTTACATAGTTTTTGTTTGTAAACTAATTAAAATACGTTGTTTTATTACCTACAAAGACTAGTGCGAATTTGTAATTTTTCCTTGTCTCATCTTTAACTTTATTTTCCTCTAGGGCTGGACTAGGCTAGAATCACTTATTGTTGATTAATATTGATAATGATAAATCTATCTATATATATATTTTCTATCTATTTGATAATTACTTATCAATATTAATAAAAGTATGCTATAAGAATACTATTCCAGATGCAAGTTGCAAGGTGCACGCTAAGAAGTATTTTTCGTGATTTTCACAAGGGATTTGCCAAGTGAAACTTGATACCCTAGCTGCTATTAAAATCCTCAAGTACATTGTTTTTATCGATTCAATCGACACAGACATCCTAATCATCGATAGTAATCTCTTTGACATCACTAGCCGCCGGTAATAAATGTCAGGCGTTTAAGTTGAAACGCATGCGCAGCTCTTACAGTATTTGCACATGTCGAGTACAAACGCACATTCACCGTTACCTCAACAAATATGCCCATTTAGACTTAAGCGGCCTGTCGTTAAGTTGTCGATATACTTAAAATCGTGCGATGAGATTGTGGACTGGTTTTTAAAAGGTGACTTCATACTTAATAGCTGAGTCGCGGCGGTATTATTTTTTGGTAGTGAAATCGTGTAAAATTTATTTTAGATCAGGGATTTTCAGATTTTTTTTATTGAATATGTAATCCCGGGTATTTTTTGATCGCGGAATTTACTATATTATTTGTAGTAGATGTGTTTGTAACAATTAAAATAATATCTATTGAATATATATGAAGTGGCAGTGCACCAGTCACATTACTTCGATGGCGGATTTCGAATGGCGTCCTACCCCACTTGACAACGGGCTGACATGATGATGATGATTATGATGAAGTTATATAAATAAGATCTCTTCTCACCTCTGAACTTATTAAACTGTTTACCTACGAAATTATAACATTATTTAGATGTAAGTACTATTAACTTTCTCACAAATATAAAAATCATTTAATTACAAGTTCCCGTATGTTCTTACCTCTTAAATTTCCATCAAACGTAGACAAGTAATTACAATTAACACACATATGTATTAGTTTTGACATCTTGAGTCTGTTATATTGTTCAATCAAAGAAAATATTGCGGAGAAACCTAATAAAATGCACTTACTGCAAAGATACGAGTACCTTTACCACATAAGTACCCGATAGTCAGTTATTAAGAGTTTATTATCTAAAATAGAGACGGAATAACATAGGTCGTAAAACTACGTATCTACTTAGAAATCGCCAAACGCGGCGGTCGCGCGGGTTGTGTGGCATCCGCCTTATCTGATTACATTCGAAAGAGACATAATTGTCGGTAAGTTTGCCTGTTTATTACGTATTCATTGAAATCTTATGTCCATTATTGTCAGGATACACCCACGTCTACGCTAATTACTCTACGACCAGTTCTGGAAGTCTAGATTGTATCTACTTTCGTCAGTAGTCAGGTTTGTTGCTGAATTGTTATAAAGGTTTTCGTATCTTATTTCAAAGTATTAAGTATAGATTTATTTTGAGAATAAGCTTATAATATGAAATATTTTTTATTATACGGATTTTTTTTGCAGAATCTAAGTAAAAGGGGAGTGGGTATCGATGACCTTCCCGGTGGCATGATCCCCTAGCCTTAGCCTTTGGCGTAAGAGATAGTTTACAATTTGGTAGGTCCTATAAATAACACATGTCTATATGTGTCGATTAGAATCTTGTATCGGACACTTTCTCGATTAAAGCATACATAATGTGACCAGAGTGGTGAAACAAATGACCAATAAAGTGTGATTGATTCAATTCCTATATATTTAGATACGAAATACTATAATAGTATAGAGGTTCTATCTATCTATCTATAACTTTACGCCAAATCCTTTGCGGGGTAGGCAGAGAGAACCGAGCGCCACATGACTCGATCCTTACATACCGTATAGAGGTTCCTCTCTCAAAACATACCACTACGCGGATTTATTGGCCTTTTGAATAAGAATACACTTTGGAGAATTCATATCGAAAGTGTAAGGAGTACTTATGCATGTCTAATTAGTGAAAGACTTGTGAAGGTCAAAATTAACGTACCACGACCAAATTGTTCCTGTTTTATCAGTGATGTTACGGCCCTAGGGATCATCGAGTGTATATGAAAAGAGTTACGAATGTTAAAGAAGCAAATGAGGTGAGCAATGGCAGTCATGTGGCGGTTCTACCCAGAAAGGCGTTACGTGCGAAGATATAGGCAGATGAATAAGAATTCTTAAATTGCAAAAAATCTGCTGTGTTATACATTTTATTCAAGAAGATAACATTAAAAACTATATGGGACAATATGATTGAACAATGGATTGTGATTGAGTTACAAGCCTTGGACTTTAAATTTTCTATTACGTAGAAGAAAATTCAAGAGATTCATGTGTGGCCCATTCAAATTTAAATATTACGTATAGAATGGATGATAATACAATGGTATGGTGCAGTGACTTTGATGATCACTCATGTATTTTACTTACGATAGCCGGCCAGTTTTGATCGATCAACGACAACCAAAAATTCCTCAAGTCTCAGTTAAAAGGAATAAAATTTCAAATTGAAATTTTTACCTACGTTAAACGCAGGCGCTAATAGAAACCCTCTTAATTCATATATTTACAAATAATAAAAGAAAATTGCAGCAATAAATGAATATTATGCACAATGCAATAATCTCGCTTGAATATATATTCCAAAAGTAATTCTTGAAAGTAATTTTCTATACGTTCATTTTAGCCATTTATTTTATCTTCTCCGCGAAGAATTCCAATTTGCTACAATAGTGTATAAATTCCTTTACACAATCGCTACTGTTATTAAGGCATGTGTAGATATTTGCACTTTTCGTTTGTTAGAAATAGGGTTGCCAAATGTATATGAGGGATAATATTTTTTTACTGTATGTATACTATATGTACGGGCAAATAGTAAAAGGTAATTTCACGATAACATTACGTTGTATAATAGATATTAATTATATAAAAACTAGATACGTTTATGACATATATTTGGATTAATTACTTTTAAAAGTATAAGTTTTCAACTTTAAAATTATATAAATATACGTTTGTGCATAATACATTGGTAAAAGTGTTCTCTCTTCTCTTCTTCTTCAAGAAATTAATACCGCCGAAAGTTAATATCGACGGTTTAAATACTATCTATAGTCTTCTTCTTCTTAGCGTTAACCCGTTTCATTCGTTAATCATTAGGTCTAGCGGGGTCCGCTACCGAAGAATATTGATTTTTATTTGGAGCCACTGCCGCCTGTTTTTTAAGAGCGGTAGGGCGCATCAAAGCAGCCCGTCTGAGGAAGTACCTCCACATTACAGAAAACCGCAGCTAAATAACAACTCTCGAGAGGGTTATTGTATTCCTGCGTGTGAGTGGGGCCACCAGTAAGCTCCTAAGGAGTAGTTGTGTTAGCCGCAGAGGAGGCACCGCGTGATACTTAATATATTACAAGCGTTCATTCATCAAGTGGGCCGTACGCTTGTATGTGAAAACGTATACACTCCACATATGAGTGATCTCTCACAAGGGTTTTTTTATAAACGGAGCTCTAGAAACAAGTGACTTTGTATTTGACATAGTTTACGCGAGAAAGGTTGCTGGTAATGTAATTTAATAAAAAAATAAAATATTTCAAATGTGTCAACCCTACTGTTATGAATGGTGCACTTGCAACAACGCTACGAGACGGCGGCGGCACGTTATCTTCCGTCAACAGTCGCTACTCGGCCACTTCTCGCAATGTAGTCGCACGATCGCACGACCATATGAATCTGGCGTTTCGGGAATTCGACGAAATGAGACTCCGTTGTGAATGCGCCTTTATATTTTGAACGATGAATACAATATGGTATTGCATATTTTTGTTTGGCGCAGAAATTGTAATATTCGATGGAATGCAAAGTAATTTTTTTAATACGCAAGCATTCAACACGGTATTTTTTAGGTCGACTTTACTAATCAATCAAAAATCAACGACGTGTGTTGACGCGCAACGAAGGTGACAAATAAATATACGTTCTGCATGTTGGCAAGCAGTTATCGTAGAATATAGTCGCTTGCAACATTGGAGTATTACTCGTGCGTTACCAACCATGTAGAAACCTCTTTTAAATTTTTTTCGAAGAAGCCATTCTGTAGTTCTGAAAATTGCTATGAATGTTATTGTAACATCTATTGCACATGATGCCATGTGGTGAGGCGAAAACGTTTTGCAGAGACGACCGGGGCAGCCAGGCAGCAACGGTAGCGGGTGTATGCGATTGATGTTTCACACGGCGGGTAGTCGTAGAGACGACCGCAGGAGCCGAAGCAGAGATGACTGGAGTAGCCATCGCGCGCGCGGCATGCATTTACTAATCGTAGTTGGGTGGCTGCCGGCCGGCACTAGTTGGCATGAACTAATCGATAGCCGAAGCACGCAAAGTAGTTTAGATCAAATTGCCTATAAATTTGATTTTGAACACCAATCTATTTACTGTATAAAGTACGAACAAATAAACGAAAATTTTATGTTGATTATGAGAAAAACCGATTTTAAAATTGAGCCATTTGAGTCTTGTTCATATTACCAACCCTGAAAAGTACGGAATCGTTCATAGTATCATGGTTTACCGAAAGTATGCATTATGTTTAAATTACTGTTTATACCAACGTGAAAATAACGTAAGAACGTTTTTAGTATTGCAATTCAGCGCGGAAATGCTGCCAGCGTCGTTGGCACAATGCTGCGGGACCACAGTTTTTATATTTATTTAAGGTTATTTTTTTTTAATGTTTTAGGTATTATATAGTAGCATAGTTTTAAATTTTTGAGATAGAAGTTCATCAAAACGCTTCTATAATCAACAAATTTTAAGTAGAACATATTTTCTTGCACTGACATATTGTAAAAGTAGTAGAACATATCACAAATATATATTTTCTTTACTGATTTTGTCGTCTTCCTAGCGGTGTCCTGGCGGTATCGTAGCGTATTAGCATTGGCAGTGTCCGCTACCTAAGGCTACAAATTTGACGAAGACACTGATTTTGACATGAAGCGATTGCAGTCAGTAGGCCGATTCTACTAAAAACTGCAACTGCAACTGCACTGCTGCGCGGCGTGTGTCAAAATGCGTACATTTTGACGTTTCGGTATTCTGTTAAGCGATCTGACTGCAGCGACGTTGCCGGAATGCTGTTGTAGTAAATGACTCGCTATTCTGTTAAAAAACCTGCACTGCACCTGCACGTTTTCTGCAATATAACCGTATTCTGATGAATTGTTTTGACATTTGTATAGCGATTACAGAAGTTTTGAAGGAGGTTTGTTAACGTTACTCTTGAGCAACTTTTGCGAAGTGAAATTAATATCCAGTAGCGGTGATTTATTTTACAAAACATTTATTTTGTTTTGGGAGATGTTTGATGTTATTTAGCAGAATTGGCCTACAGATCTTCACAACGCAGAAAATCAGACCTTTCTTAGGTTAGGTCACTCGCCTTTTGAAATATAATTTATTATTAATTTATATATAATTTGTGTTTGTTAAGCTCATTACAAGTCATAATTACAAATGTGTATATGAATTGGAACACACGAAAGTGGTAAATGTCCATACCCGGATTCGAACCAGAGACCATTAGTTTAATACGCTGGTTCTTTATTCACTAAGCTAACCCTGCTCTTTTGAGATTTGATAATATGTGTTGTGTCGAATAGGAGAGCTCGAGGGCGTCGTTGCGCGTGTTTTTCTAACCTAACACGCAGGTAAAGCAACGTGCCGCAGCCTGTCTATGGATGGGTTTATCTATCTCGAGTTTCTCCGTGCTTTGGAGAGCACGTTAAGCCGTCGGTCCCGGCTGTTGTCGACAGATGACAGTCGTTAAGTTAAGTCAGTGGCTCTCGGGCGGCTTGTAAACACTGGCCTCCGCCAATCCGCATTTGAGCAGCGTGATGGAATATGCTCTAAACCCCTTCGGTTGAGGGGAGACCCGTATCCCTGCAATGGGATGAGTAAGGGTTGACGTGATGAATATTACATAAATAATAATTGCTTGAAATTTGATAAAAATCAGATTTGCCTGTATTCTTCAAATAAATATAGTTTAGTATTATTATATTTATGTGTCAGCATACATATATCATGACACTATTTTATTATGCAGATTCAAATACATTCCTTTCTATGCACGCTGTCAAGTAAATTTCCGTTAAAACATTAAAATGCATTTCATCCTCGCAAATGATTAATTTACAAATTTTCAATTAAGTTTATCTCCCGAAGTGTCAAGCCGCAGTAATCTCCCTCTCGAAGTGTAAAGTGGGTTACATTTAAGTCTCAATTAAACTCCAATAGCTGACTGTGAGCCATTTCTGCTTTTCTATTCATTAAGAGTTCGAAATATCATTGGAACATCTTAAGTAGAGTCTCAGAGATGTAATAATGAATATGTTTGTTTTTTTATATATTTACAAAATATAAAAAATAAATACATAAGTATGTATTTACAAAAACAAGTATGTATTTACAAAAAAGAAATGTATTTATGTATGTTTATCAGTTGCATTGTACCCATAACACAAGTTCCGCTTACTTTGGGGCTAGGTGGCGCTGTGTAATTTGTCCGACAATATTTATTTATTTCATATTTATTTATTTTGTAGTTTCGGCTCAAGACATTGGGGCTGGTTCCGTGAATATATTTACAGAAGAATGTCTAACGTTTGTCTATATTTTCACGCCAGGTACCTTTTGGTTCACAAAACTCGCTCCATGCACATCTCGTTCGCTTCTTTAACCTTCATAGCTACTTTCATTTAAACTCGCCGGTTCCTAGCACTCCTGATATTCTTCTTATTATTTTATGTATTTATAGGTATTATTAACAGAAGCATAGAGTAAATAATAAAGTAGAGAAAAGAGCGGGTGATTTTCCACCCCCTTAAGTCTTCTTTGCATAAAGATTTACATACACTCACTCACACAAGAAAATCTAAATTTCCTTGACATTTTTGTCACCAACGGGAGTTCTGGATACTGGGTGTCCTGAATTATTTTAACCTTTAGCTTTTGGATTACGTCTTTGGAATCTCTGAATCCTTATTATCATCAGCATCATCTCATACATACTCAATGCATGATCTAGCTTTCTCCAATGGATGGCTGCTCTATTGAAGTTGTCTGTTTACCTGACAAAGAAAATCAATAAAAATATTTTTTTGCTTTTGTATTAATAATATTAAGCAGTAACATAATTAAAAAACACACACACACACTGTACAACGACATATGATAAGAGAGAAGTTGTTGTGTTCCTGTGAGTGAGGTTACTAGTAAGGTCCTAAGGTTTAAGATAAAGACAAAAAATCTTTATTGCCATTGGGCCCTCACGGTCACTAAGACACGACTAACATTTTTTTTTAAATAAAATCATATTCATTTTTCATTAGATAAGATAATTATATTAGTTCGAGTGTTCTTTTTTAATCTACCAGCTTTACAAAATTACCATTGGCGAAGAAGAAACACTGACAGAAATGAGTTGTTATGTTAGCAGCATGGTTGGCACCGCGCAAGTGATACTATATTAGACGCATTCATTGGTTACGGTAACAACTTTCTATCAGTATGCTTACATGCTAAGTAAAAAATAAATATTGCGGTATCAAGATTCTATAATTCTATCCTCCTATAATCATGTTGTAATAAAAAAAAATATTAAAGCCCCATCAATGTAAAATCAGATTTTAATTTATATTTTTACACAATACGGATAGAACAATATTACGACTAGTATCTGTGATAATAATGTTAAAGGGTCGGTATAGAAGGGGATCGCCGAATATTTGTATGGTTCCACGCGATTAGGGTAGATTGACATGGTGACTAGTATAAGACCTTTTGTAGATAGACAACCAAATGTTTTCAGTTTTTCATTATATTTCATTTAATTCCATTTGTAATCTGAAGTCGCTCCTGTATTAGCTGTAATTTTTGTGGTCAGAGAGTAACGCAACACATCAAATTGACATGTGTAGAGAAACGGCTCTCTATTCTTGTGCTAATACTATGGAATCATGGAAATTCGGAAGCATACTCTTTCTTCACCTTCATAATAGTGAATGAGATCTAATTAAAACTAAACCACTTGAGAATGCATAACTTGCATTGCCAGAGGAACACCTGGCTCGTCAATTATATAACAATTAAAATTTATTTTTTTTGAAATTTGCCGGCCATTTTGACCATGTTCTTTAAGAGATGGGAACGGTGTTCCTGAACATTCCTAATTCTATTTTTTTATGCTAAATCCGAATCTGAAGTCAAAATTCGAATATTCGAAAAAAGTGACAGACAAACACACAGACAAATGCACAGACAAACATATAGATTTCATATAGGAACGGTGTTCCTGAAAATAACAATCTAGAACACAACTACATATTTTCATATTATCTTATTTTAATGTTTTCAGGCTGTTCTGGTACAAGGTCTGTATTGTTTTTAAACCTTTGGTATTGTTAGAGTCTTAGATATAGCTTACCATAATGCACGCTGTATGCATACTTGCCTCTTTTTTCCTGAAATAAATATAAACTACATAGTTATTAATTTTTGCTCAACGGTGATGGAAAACATCGCGAGGAAAGCCGCACGTCCAAGAAATTATATTTCAAAGACCTGCGGGTTTATTTATAACATTCCATCGCATCGCGATGTTTAAAAAAGTCCATCCCGGATCGCTGCCGCTTTCCTGCTTTTACCGCCTCTGTGGGTAAATTATATTCAGTTATTATTTTTTTTTATTTACAAAGCCTTATTTTAATTACTGCCTAAAATATTTTCATGATAATTTTCTCTTAATTGACTCCATGTAAGCCGACCACACGAGGGGTGTAAGTTTAAGGGTATACAAGCAAGATGTTTTGTAATCTCGTCGAGCATTTTGGGCATCCTACAGCATTCTAAGCGCGAATTCCAACCTTCAGACCCAATGACTAAAATACATATACCACAACCTAATCCCGGTATGTGGAAGCGTTTTAGATTTGCAGATAGGTTCCTTTTTAATTATCTTCATGGGGTTTTATTATGCCGTGTGATTTTCAAACGGCTAGTAAAATTTTCAGACTGGTCAGGGGACTAAGGGAGTGCATAAGATGATTAGATGTTTGCCTAATCTTTAGATCAGTAGCAATGTCACCATTCTTACCACTCATTTTTCTATCCTCTGGGACATAATATTTCCACACAGGACAAACATTTATCTGCTTGAATTTTTTTTTTCTTTAGACGAGCTCGGTGGCGCAGTGGTGAAACGCGTTGGTACGCTACTTTGACACCAACGCTCGTGGGTTCGATTCCCACACAGTACAAACATTTGAGTGCATGAACATGTCTGTTTATCTGGGTCTGGGTGTTTCCTATGTATAATAAGTATGTATTTATAAAAAAAAAATGTATTTACTTATGTTTATCAGTTGTCTAGTACCCATAACACAAGCTTCGCTTACTTTGGGGCTAGGTGGCGCTGTGTAATTTGTGCAACAATATTTATTTATAAATATGTTGTCTTGGTCTGGGTGTTTACGGAGTTGTGTTAGCAGTAGAGGTGGCATCGCGAGTGATACTCAATGTATTACAAGCGTTCATAGGCTACGGTAACCGCTTTACATCAGGCGGGTCGTATGCTTTTATGCCTTCCGACGTTGTATATGAAAACAAATTCAAATATATATGTAAAAGTTCATTTTATCTCACATATACCTACACCCTTGAAATTGTTATCTATTGAAATTTTCGATGGCGACTCCTAAACTTTCTTTCATTATATTTGAATTTCAATGGAACTAGCTGTAATGTTACTTTCGTCTGACGGCATTTAAAAAGTTACATGTTAAAATAACAGTCAATAGCATTTACCCTTAAAAAAGGGTAAATGCTATGGACTGTTATTTTAAAAGTTAAGTATTTCTATCAATATCACATACTTCGAATAGCGAAAGATTCTCTTTTCAAATCGTCAATTTGATATTACGATAGCAGATAACAATACATTTATGTCAGCAGTAGTACAATAATATTGATATCAATTGGAATCAAAGATATGGTTGCCTGCGCTGAATTATTTCCAGATATGTTTATCAGTTGCAATTCTTTTTATAAAGTATTTTTGAAGTGCCTTTTGAAAATGTTCTTAGGGAAAGACGGAACTGTTTCAGGTAATTTAATATAGAATTGAATATATGAATAATTATGTTCAGATTCAGATTCAGATTTTTTATTTTGTCAAACATGAGTGATTACAATAGATACTGGTGTTACATAAATAAATTAGTTCTACATGTTTGGCCACTGAGCCATACAAAAGTTGAGTAGATGCCGATAAAAATACAATTTAAGAAGAACATGCAAGTTATTAATATCACAAAATACTTAAAGTGTTGTAATGTAAGTTGTATTGGCTGTGTTGCAAGCTTTCACAGACTATATTAAGCACTTTACTGGGCTTGTATACTTCCATGTGTAAGAAACACCAGTGTTCATAGGCTACGGTAACCACTTTACATCAAGTATATCGTAGGCTTATATGCCACACGACGTTGTATAAAAAACGTGTGCGACTCGGGAGGGCGTCCCGAACACAGAAGTGATAACTTAAACTAATCCGCCGCCGTATGCGTGAGAGAAAGGGTAGCTAGACAGACTGGCGCCGTAACGCGTTACGTAACGAAGCGTATACCATCCCATAAGAAGTTATCACTTCAAAAGCATACGGCATTTGCAACACTAGGGGTGTGAACAATAATTTATATTAACAATAATTGAAAGACAAGTCCCGTGGCGCAGCGGTTTACAACGCGATTATGTCACTGACGCTCGTGGGTACGATTCCCACATAGGACAAACATTTGTGTGCATGAACATGTCTGTTTGTCTTAGCCTGGGGGTTTTAAGAGAGGTAGGGAGCATCAAAGCAGCCCGTCCGGGGAAGAACCTCCACCTCACAGAAAACTGCAGCCAAGTAACTCTTTGGAGCGTTGCTGTGTTCCTGCGTCTGAGTGAGATCACCAGAAAGCTCCTAAGGAGTGGCTGTATTAAGAGCAGAGGTGGCATCGCGCGAGTGATACTTAATGTATTGCAAGCGTTTATAGGCTACGGTAACCGTTTTATATCTTGTTGTATCCCTCTCGAGATTGTACATAAAAACAAAATTACGTTTGTGATAAACGATACTTCGATCGATAAGGTAAACGATATTAATAAGGTAAATCAATTTCAGTAAAATATTAGGTTAAGGAACAGTTTTATCAATTAAGGAAAGTAAGTAAGTAGAAACTCTTTGGTTGTACTGTTGTATTTTGGCAAGTTATGATATCATTGATGACATTTTTCAAACAGAAAAATAAAAAGTAGAACACCCGCCATTTTCCTAAAGAAGTTCCAAAATTTCTGCAGCAATGGGATATTATAATCAAATGTAAATAAACTATGATTAAAAATATCTTGAATTTGTATACAAAATGTGCAAAAATTGATCCTGGACCTAATATTCCAAATTTGAACACAAACAAAGCCACAGGTAAAACTAGCTAGCAATAATAACATGGGAAGAGACTCTCGGTTCATTTTTCTTGTCCGTTATAACGAGAAAGGCCAAGATCCCAATACCATAAAGTAAATTTAACCATGTCCAGGTACCTTACCTTTTTCACGAACCTATAATTATTAGCTGTGTGATTAAAGTACCACGCCCATTGTGTGAGCGAGGTGGCAGATGTTTCGCAGCATCTTCATCTCTTTCTGGTTCGTACATTTCGTTTCATGTTTTTTAAATAATTTAATTAGTAGAGATGCGCCGAGTAATCGGTTATTCTATCTATGTATAAATTGACGCCAAATCCCTTGCGGGGTAGGCAGAGAGAACCGAGCGACTCGTCACTTGATCCTTAGATACCTCATTCGCTTCTTTAACATTCATTGCTCTTTTCATACATGCTCGCCGGTGTCTAGGGCTCCTGACATTATCTTCTGATAGTACACGACTAATTTGGTCATGGTAGGTAAGTCTTGGTCTTCCTCGGCTCCTACATCCTCCCACTTTTGCATTGTATATCTGCTTCGTCATTCTTTCATCCTGCATTCTTTCTACATGTCCGAACCAGCGGAGCATGCCTCTTCTTATTTTAACACCGACACTCTCTTTCAGACCAACTCTGCTTCTAACCTCATCATTGCGAATACGGTCTACAAGCGGTATATCAATTGGTTATTACTTGGTAACTAGATTCAGGCGTTATTTTGCGAGAGTCAAATATACATGTAATTTGATCTTATCTGCTTTGTGGTGACGGAAGCACAAAAAGAAGGTTATTTTTTTTTATATACAATGCAAAAGTGGAAGGATGTAGGAGCCGAGGAAGGCCAAGACTTACCTACCATGATCAAATTGGTCGTGTTCTATCAGAAGGTGATGTCAGGAGCCCTAGAAATCGGCGAGCGTGCATGAAAAGAGCAATGAATGTTAAAGAGGTATGTAAGGATCGAGTCACGTGGCGCTCGATTCTCTCTGCCTACCCCGTAAGGGATTTGCCGTGAAGTTATAGATAGATAGATAGATTTTTTTATCAAATTGCAAGTTTTATGGTACTCGTATCGTATTCGGTCGAGTAACTCATTTTAAAAGCCGAGTACCCGGTTAATTTAATTTATCTTTAAAATATAGTTTTCTCATGTGGTATTTTCTAAATAAGCATATTTAATTATGTAATTAACGTCATTTGAATCACATAAAAAAATAAGAATAAATAAATAAATATTGTCGGACAAATTACACAGCGCCATCTAGCCATAAAGTAAGCTAAGCTTGTGTTATGGGTACTAGACAACTGATAAACATACGTAAACGTATCGTTATAACGTTTTTTTTGTAAATACATACTTATTATACATAGAAAATCCCCAGACCAAGACAAACAGACATGTTGATGCACACAAATTTTTGTACTGTATTACAGTGTGTTCCACCACTGCGCCACTGAGCTCGTCAGAATTCATTGGAAAACGGTATGAGTTAAATATAAATAAAAAATATTGTCAGACAGATTACACAGCGCCATCTAGTCCCAATCTAAGCAAAGCTTGTACTAGACAACTTATAAACATAGGTATGTTATTATAAATACCTTGTTTTGTGAATATATATTTATAATATATAAAAAACACCCGGAAAAAGACAAACAGACACGTTCACGCACACAAATACTTGCCTTGTGGGGAATCGACTCCACAACTCAATGGAGCTAAAGCAACCGTCGCCTAGCCATTGCACCACCGAGCTCGTCAATTCTATAAATGAATATTGGAAATTTAACAAAAAAAAGTTATGATACAGGAATGCTGAGCACTCAGGTTTGTCTGGCTTCGGGACGCGATTAGATGCGAGAGGTGGGTGAGTACCATACCGCTCGATCGCTTGCTGCACTACCAAAACTGAACAGAGTAAATCGGCTGAGCACTCGGTCCGGTAAAGATAAAAGCGCGAAATCCTCGGTTAATCGGTAAATTGTGTACTCAGTAAATCTCTAATAACAAGGGTTTCCAAGAAATTCAATTCTTAGTTGGTTAGTATCCACATCAACCCTTACTCATCCCACTGCAAGGATACGGGTCTTCTTTCAACCGAAGGCGTTTAGAGCATACTCCGCCACGCTGCTCAAATGCGGATTGGCGGTGTCCAGTGTTTTCAAGCCGCCCGAGGGTCAATGACTTAGCTTAACAACTGTCATCTATCGACAAACCGACGGCTTAATGTGCCCTCCGAAGCACGGAGAAACTCGAGATAGATAAACCCATCCATACTCATGTTACATCCATAATCATGTTTTACAAACACAGGTACATCCAATATTAACAAATTTTACGTCGAGTCGGCGATGTGAGCGCGTGTCGTTAGATAACCATCATAGGAACTTCCGAAACATGATTCGCTCCGGTCAGAATTTTTCCTTCATGAAGATCGACATGGCTACGAGAGTGAAGCCACGGGCAGCAGCTTGTATTCAAATGTATTATTAAGTGATAAATGTTTGCTATAATGTGCAGTATTGTGTGGGAACATTACGATGACCATAAAGCTGACTGCAGACTTGCCACGTATGATTTGGTAATATGACACTATTGTGACTAGCTCTTATAATGTGCATATATCTGTTATGATTTATGATCTAGCTTACAAATTGAGTTGCATAATTCCTGTATGTGTAAGCATATATATTAAACGAGCTCGGTGACGCAGTGGTTAGTAATGCTAGTTTGACACCGACGCTCGTGTGTTCGATGTCAACACAAGACTAACATTTGCGTGCATGAACATGTCTGTTTGTCTTGGTCTGGGTGTTTTGTGAGAGGTAGGGTGCATCAAAACAGACCGTCTGGGGAAGTACCTCCACCTTACAGAACACTTAATAATAACAACTTCCGGGAGGGTTCTTGTGTACTTGCGAGTAAGGTCACCAGCAAGCGTGTACGGATTTGCTGTGTTAGCAGTAAAGGTGACATCGCGCGAGTGATACTTAATGTATTGCTGACGTTCACAGTACGGTGACCATGTAATATCAGGTGGTTCGTATGCTTGTATGCCACCCGACGTTGTACAAAAAATGGTCTGGTTTCTCCCTCTGGGCTGTAGAGATCTGACGGCAGACGCTACTTGTCAAAATTTGTGTGTTCGCCAAATCCTTTGGGTTTAGGGTAGGATCTTGTATAAAAATGTCTGCTTTCCTTAAAAATTGATTGGTAGAGAATGCTCTTAGAGTCAAATTCAATTTCTGTATCTTTATGTTGCGATTATTACCAATTTATATACATATATAAATAATACGCGGTTAAAATGCATTTGCAACAATAAACAAAGTTGTTCTGAAAGAAAGAACCGGTGTTCAGATTCGAGGAGGTATTTATCGTTAGTCCAAATATTAAGAATGCAGGAGAAAAATATAAAACAGATATCCAACGCGCAAGTGAAGGTGTGGAGGTACAGTGGAGGCGTGGAGAAGGAGCCGAGGAAGCCCAAGACTCACCTAACGGGACCAGATCGGTCGGGTTTTATCAGACGATGTCAATTGCATGGAAGGAGCTATGACTGTTTAAGAAGCAGGTACACCCTGCCTGCTGCCTGCTTCTTAAACAGTCATAGTAAATAAAAAATAAAGAAACACGCATAAACATTTATGAAGATAATAATAGATGTAAAAAGAGATATCATAGGAAACAGGAATGAATTTTCTTGTTTTAGTTCACAAATGAAGTTGTATGGATTGTATATCGCGATTAAACAAAAACAAAATTCGTGAATTTAGGTTTGGGTTTGATAGATTTATCATAGGTTTTGGTTAGATTTGAACAAAAATAGAATAATATTTCTAACTAGCGCTGTTTTATTAGAAATCATAAAATTTAGATAAAATTTCCAAGAAACGTAGAAAGGCTCTATGTTTGTTACTTGGGGTATCAAACAAATTACCCAAACATTTTAAAGGGTATACATATAAAACATTTAAGTATTATAAAAACTAACAATTTGATTATATTTAGATTAAATTTGTGTAACGTTAAATTATATAATAGAAAAAAATATATATGCTGATAATAAAATAAGAATTTTCGCCCTTTTCCCGCCAATGTACATTTTTGTCCAACAAGACAGATTTTCTATTTATTTCTCATTTAAGAAATACGCAACACATGACAGCTATCTGTCTCTTTCTGGCTTAATTGAGATATTACCTACTAAACTATATTTCGTAGTTTAGACGGACTGTAGTCTCGGACTTATACCGTTGTTCATAGAATTACTGTGATTATTTAAGAACTTGCCAATATCATCTTTCCTTTGATCATACATTATTATAATACCGAATTTTTTAGTAAATCGGTATCCGTGACAAGCTAAACATTCGGACTATAAGCAACGAAGATCGAATAGTCCATTAAGCAATCGTTAATTGTATTATATTTATCGAATCTCTAAACAAAGGCGCGATGTGTCAACACTACGAATGCAATAAGATACTTCGATGCGTGCTAGTCAAAACAACCCGCACGTGCATATTAAAACCTAAAAATATATACTTAGGTTTCATTTGAAAGCAGATAATGGATAAAGAATCAGCCTTTAACCAACAAGCCCTTGATCAAATCCTGGTGTAGGCATGTACTACTAGATTTGTATTTTCGGATTTATGTACATACATATTTGTAATTATCACTTGCTCGGCCCATAAAGAAAACATCGTGAGGAAACTCGCACGTACAAGAAATTATATTTCGAATGTGTGACCTAACGTAAGAAAAGCCTGTGCGGGTAATCACATAAAGCCATATTCTAATCCAAATCGAAAAGTTGTCTGTCAGAATGTATGGAATCTGAGTGAAAACTTTTCGAATATGGCTTTCTGAGCCAATATGAAACTTCACTGGTTTTTCTTCCGGGTTGTAGAGGTCTGATGGTAGTCGCTCCATGTTAAAATCTGTATGTTCGCCAAATCCTTAAGTTTAAGTAGCTGACACTGTCGAATCTAATGAATTAGAAACGGGATAATGCTAAAGACGAAGAATATAGTTAGGTTTTGTTTAGTAGAAAGAAAAATAAGACAAATGGTAGCATAGTTTTTTAGAAAACATCATAAATTGTTCATTAAACTTGACTATGCGCATTATGAATTGTATCCAGTAGGCCGATTCTACTAAAAAACTGCAACTGCACTGCAGCGCGGCGTGTGTCAAAATGCGTACGTTTTGACGTTTCGTTAAACTACGCTTCTGTCAGAGACGACGGTTTTCATATTAAAAATAACTCGCAATTTCATAATTTAGTTTCATGGTCACAATAATAAAAATAAATGAATGGTGGGGAAAGAACGTACAACTGATTTTTAAATGTAAAGTTATTGTCATTAGAACTCCAAATTCACATGAAATGTGTTAAAAAAAATCGAAATATACTTTGAACTTGAATTCAGTATTTCCAGTCCGACTTTCTAAAGTAATTTGTCCAGTAAAAGCATTCAGATGAGAGAAACCCTTCATCATCCTATCATATTTGACCTCCATTCCCCTCCACGACTTTCATCTTCTTCTTTAAGAGCTATATTCATTGATAAGTTGTTAATGAAGATTTGTAAGAGCGTGTTAATTAACAAGTAAAAGTAGGTATCTACCGTTACAAATGCAAACATACAGAAATAGCATCAGTTGATATTCACAGCTATAAAATAATGAGACAGCTGTAAACTCCGTGCACTAAATCAGCGATGTCCGTCCATATGTCTTGTTCGCGTTTCTCGAATACCTTCTTCGCGCTTCGTCTGTGTTGTTAATGAACGAATCAATCTGCCAAACAAGCAGATTGATGGCTTAACAAGTTGAGTTTTAAAAATATTCATAATTATACGCGCTGTTAATTTATTAATACCTATGTGTAATTTTATACTTTCGCAATAGTAAGTATGGAACTTACCGCCATTTGTTTTGGTATGTTCCTAAATTTCGGCGACGTTACAGACTATAAGACTCAAACTTACAATAGTTATTTTTTAAACAACGTCGGGAGGTATGCAAGCATGCGGCCCGCCTGTTTTTAAAGTAAAGTAGTTACCGTAGCTATGAACGCTAGCAACACATTAGGTATGAGTCGCGTGATGCCACCGCTGCTGCAAACTCCTTAGGAGCTTAGTGATAACCTCACCCGCTCGAATATTGTGTGTGATCGCAATATTAACATCCATATTATAAATACTCTTAACATACTTTCGAAAATACAGGTAAAAACAAAAATTTGATAATTTTATTGCGTATACTGAATGGACACATTATTATGTATTCCTTATTGCGTATATTCAGAATATTGTCACATTTATAGTGAACAAAGGTGTACAAAATCTCTTCCGTACACCATAGGATGCAAAAGAAACGGGGGCAAATTAGCCACTCTGCTCTACAACAACCCTAACATATTCTATTGCAGGGATACGGATCTCCATTCGACCTAAAGAGTTTTGCGCGTATTAGTAATTCCACACGCTGCCCAACTGCACATTGTCGGAGGCCATTGTTTTCAAGCCGCTAGATAAACCTATCCATAGTCGGGCTGCAGTCAACGTTGCTTAACCTGTGTGTACGGTTAGAAACATACGCGCAACGACGCCATCGAGCCATCTCGAAAATTTGTACTAAATATAAATCAGAAAAGTAATGCTAATTCTATACTTAGGTACTGTTTAAGTTTGATTTGTGATTGTGATATATTACAATTTACAAAAGGAGACTAAGCTACTGAAAGTGTACAAGCGAACCGTAAGCATTTAATAGAGGTAGGGCGCATCAAAGCAACCCATTTGGGAAAGTACCTCCTCCTCACAGAAAACCGCAGCCAAATAACAACTGGCTAGAGTGTTGTTGTGTTCCTGCGTGTGAGTGAGGTCACCAGTAAGCTCCTAAGGAGTTGCTGTGTTAGCAGCAGAGGTGGCATCGCGTGAGTGATATCAATGTATTACAAGCGTTTTAGGTTACGGTAACCGCATTACATCAGGTGGGCCGCATGCTTGTATGTTTCGACGTCGTATAAAAAAAAGCTTATCTTAGTCTAAAAGTCTAGCTTCATCTGAGGGGGACACCCTCACCTTCCGGGATCTGATGGGAGGGAGGTGAACTCTCATACGGTTGGCCGTACGGGTTATGTCAGACAGAAGGGGCGCTAGTAAGTACTATATACTATTAAATAGAAGAAACCAGAACGAATGAAATGGTGATTCATGGTTTATGATGTAATTTCGAAATAAGTGATACTTAATGAATTGCGAGCGTTCTAGGCTACGGTAACCGCTTTACATCAGGTGGGTCATGTGCTTGTATACCTCCCACGTTGTATATAAAAATAAAAGAAAAGGCACCTCTGTCGTTCTTTCTTCAATCTTATAGATAAATGCAAACACTTCAATCTTGAATATAGTGTTGATGCCTATGGTTGATGCATCAAATTAGGATTTCAGTTTTATCATAAAGTAAATGTGAATAGATAAAGGCTTTAATAGAAGTGCATTTTACAATAAGAATAGGTTTAGTACAGTATCTCTGTGAGATAGTGAGAACAAATGGTTCGACACTTTTACTTTTATAAGTGAATCGATTAATTTTCGGTTTTTTAATGACATCCATATACTTTTTAGTTAATGATAAAGTGAAGCTTTTCTAGTGTTACAAGATAACACGGGGTAGTGCTTTTGTGCTGCTATGTGTTTAAAAAGCTGCCTTTCTGATAGTATCTTTTGAGTTTAACAAAGTACTTACTTCTTAACAATGAATCCATTTAAATAAAAGGATCAGTCTGTCTGTTTGTGATTTCGAAACAAAGGTAAACATAAAACTTATTACATGCATTCTCTACCAGTCAGTTTAAAAACTATATTCTTAGAAATATAGTTGAATGATAAATAATAGAGGTAGGGCGCATCAAAGCAGCCCGTCTGGGGAAGTACCTCCACCTCACATAAAACGCCAGCCAAATAACAACTCCCTAGAGGGTTGTTGTGTTCCTGCGTGTGAGTGAGGTCACCAGTAGGCTCCCAAGGAGTTGCTGTGTAAGTAGCAGAGTAGGCATCGCGCGAGTGATACTTAATATATCGCAAGCGTTAATAGGCTACTGTACCCGCTTTACATCAGGTGGGCCGTATGCCTGTATGCCTTCCGACGTAGTATACAAAAAAAAAAGAATAATAAGAAGCTTACTTCTTTCTATAACGATAGCGCTCACCGTTGGCGAGGAATTCATCCTCGCTCACTGGAATGGCATTGGTCGCGTACTGTGCAGTTCTCTTAAATTGTGAAATATACTCTTTGCTAGGGGCATTGCTAAGATACTGTATGAGGGTTATCGAAAAAGTTCTAAAGTATTTTACGCTACTTTGGCACCAAAGCTCGTGGTTTCGATTCCCATACAGGACAATCAATTGTATGCAGGAACATGTTTGTTTGTCTGGGTGTTTTAAGAGAGGTGCGGGGCATAAAAGCAACCCGACTAGGGAAGTAACTCCACTCTACATGAAACCACAGATATCACAGACATCAAATAACAATTCTCTGAAGAGTTGTCGTGTTCCTGCTTGCGAGTGAGGTCACAAGCTGTGTTAGCAGCAGAGTACCAGAGGGAGACTACTGTACACAAGTCGTCTGCGTGGGTACCTCTGTCTCACCTATTTCTATCGCCAAGCAACTATATTTATATAGCTGTGTTCCGCTTTGAAGGGTGAGATACGGCAGATAAATTACTGGGTACTGTGACGAAACAGCCTTGGGTCACAAGATTGGCAGCGCGCGAGTAACATCCCCGTGGTGACACGAGTGTCAATAGGCTGCGGTGACCGCTTTCCGTCTAATGTGGGCCGAATGCTTGTTTTCCAATCTATTTGTTTAAAAAAAAGGAGGCATCGCGCTGGTGATACCTAATGTAAACGTTCATAGGCTATGGTAATCTTTTTACCTTTTTTGTTTGCAATATTTTAATATAATATAGTTGCTTGGCGGTAGAAATAGGTGAGACAAAGGTACCCATTCATCTTTCTCTGGTAAAGTTAAGAGAAAAGATAATCTTAGATTTGTATATGGAAAGTACCGTATATATGTACCTTTTTAGTATTTTATTGCAAGACGTCAGAATAGTCAATACAAAAAATGACGATGTTATTAATTTAGTCAGAGATTCCGAAACTGTTTGGCCTATTTTAAAAACAAAAATGCGTCGTGTAGACGTACTACACGCACACATATAGATCAAATTGGTGAAGTGTTGAAAAAGGGCCAAATCAAAAGCCAAAAAACCCAAAACAGAAGAGCATGCATGAAGAGGTTCATGAGTGTGGAAGAAGCGAGAGTGGTATGTTTTGATCGGTGCACCTGGCGTTCTATAGTCTCTGCCTACCCCAATGGGAGACAGGCGTGATAATATGTATATATGTACATTATTAATTAAATAAATATTTCCAACTTTAGTAAGATCTGACTTTAGTGCCTTTCCTATTACTAATGCCTCTTATTGCCTCTGAGAGCACTATCTTCTCTGATATCTGCGACATTTCTACTTTGAGAAACAGTGATTTAGGCTATATGAGCAATAAAACATACATTTCATGCACCGGATTATTGACCTCGTCTACGGTATTAAACAGTGTGCTATTTATTTTGACTAATACGCCAATATAGAAATTGATTGAGTTTAGTCGGATGTGGTAATTTAAATCAATATTTGTTTGCTTGATGCCAACATGATATATATTTAATTATCATGGTCGTTATGTTTATAAATGAGTGAAGGGAAAACAGTTGCTGTGTTAACAGCAGAGGAGGCATCGCGTGAGTGATATGTATTACAAGCGTTTATAGTCTGCAGTAACCGCTTTACATCAGGTGGGCCGTATGCTTCTATGCCTTCCGACGTAGTATAAAAAAAAGTTGCAGAAATATAACAATGTGTTGTTACGATTAATTTGTTTGATACTTCCATTACTTCACCCAAATTGAGCCGTCACGTTGGTAGACCAACTTATTAAGAAATAAATATAACATAATTCTAATAAAACACTTTTAATCTAATAAGTATACGGGATTAATAAATAATAAAGTATACTAACATTTTATTTACTAAAAACTTTGACAACTTATATAGATGTTTATATTTTTGAGATTAATACCCATACATCAGAACGGGTTGACGCGTTTAGTAGGTATATGGTGGAATAAAGAAACTGCAAATCCACAGCTCGCTATCGGCAAGGAATCGATTTTCACTTTTTTCGGACTGATCAGGTCACATTCCATTTGTTTGGTTCCATAAATCACAGATTATGGAACTAATTCCCTGCAGAAAATTTCCTGAAAGACTACAACATAAAGGCTTACATGATCCGACGGGTGTAAGTGCAGCACAGTTGAGTTTGTAAAAAAACATATCTACATTGGACTTTTGATAGATTGTAAATTTAACTGAAGCCCACATATAGAGTATGCATGCAAGAAGCTGAGATCAATATTAAGCTCACTGGTGTTCTTGAGATATAAATCGCCGTATAATAGACTTAGAATGTTGTACCTGGCTCTGGCTAAGTCGACAGTACGATATGGTTTTAGCAGTTACGGTAGGTCGAATAAAACAAACTTGAACAATGTTTATAATCTACAAAAAGAATACTTAAAAACATCGTACTCATGAGAACATATACAATTCAAATATTGTACTTTGCGTGCAGAGCACGATCAAATTGTCAGTACTTAAAGAGGAATTTGTAAATACTATCCACCTACAGAAAAGAGACCGTAATAATAAATTAAGATTACTACCAAATATGGCTTCATTGTACCTACATGTAATAATGAATATGGTATGATAACAAGTCATTACATGTCACCAACAATAATACAAGAATTGTACTATCCAACCAGAAATCATTGAAGGCTATAAAAATCTATTTAATGTCTAATGATAGCTTTAAGTGTGTGTTGTGTGTGAGATTCAGATGAGCGGTCACGGCACACACTAAGACGTGCGCTCGCAATGTTATTGTATAAAATTTTGCATAAACTTAAGTATACAAATGTGTAAATTATCACGTCGATCTTCTTCTTGTTACGAAGCCTTTACATGGCTTCTGTATAAATCAATCTCTGCGATTGTTTTAATAGTATTTTTTAGAAATAAGAAAATATAAGGTATTTCTACGTTTTTTTACAGAGAAAAACTCATAAATTGACAAATATTTGAAATAATCACATGCCTTTCTTGTTTATAAAAGATGCCATATCCATTTTTCACTAAATTCATTGTAACATCACGGGATCGGTCTTCATCTCATATCGTTTACACTAATAGCAATAGACTAATAGAAATTCTGACATGCAACGTGATTGGTGTGCCACTGATTACAACGCGTAATTACTATCTTAATGGACCCGGAATACGGCTTGGGGTGTATACGTAATGGAGATGATTAGGTGAACATTTTTGTACAAATAAAGCGTTAATGTGCTAATTTCAATTATTTTCAGAGATTTTCAGGAACACCGATCCTATATGAAATCTATATGTTTGTCTGTGCGTATGTCATGTGTGCGTTTTTTTTTTCGAATATTCGAATTTTGACTTCAGATTCGGATTCAACATAAAAAAGTAGAATAGTTGTACCTGTTGAGGAACACCGTTCCCATCTCTTGGAACATGGCCAAAATGGCCGACAAATAAAAAAAAAAAAGAAAATATATTTGATCTAATTGACAAGCCAGGTGTTCCTCTGGCAATGCAAGCTTGCGCATTCTCAACTGAACAAACAAACATAAAGATTTCATAAAGGAACGGTGTTCCTGAACATTTCTTTGATACAACTTGCTAAACGCTTGCCGGAATAAACAGTTCTACTGACTTCGAAAAAAAGATGTCTCGTTGAAACTCGGATGGACAACCTTCGGGGAATTGGTAAAGACTTAAATTAAACTTCAATTAAATAATAAATAAGTATAGTCGGACAAATTAAACATGCCCAAAGTAAGCGAAGCTTCTGTTACGGGTACTAGAAAACTGACAAACATGCGTAAATGCTTTTTTTTGTAAACATATACTTATGATACATAGAAAAACACAGACTAAGACAAACAGACATTTTCATGCACATACATTGTTTGTCCTGTGTGGGAATTCATGATCGTTGGTTTCAAAGTAGTGTTACTAACCACTGCGCCACCGAGTTCGTCAAATTCCTTCAATGTTGTTCGAATAAGTTTAATATGGCAACAACTTCGACCAGTATGATTTGAAACCTCAGGGTGATACGGCATGTGAACAAGTGAGTTACTTTAACTCATTATTCAGTCAGGTATAGTAAAATTGATCTAATTTTTAAGAGAAGGAGGGCGCATCAAAACAGCCCGCCTGGGGAAGGACCTCCACCTCACAGAAAACCGCAGCCAAATAAAATCTCTCTAGAGGGTTGTTGTATTCCCGCATGTGAGTGAGGTTACCAGTAAGCTCCTAAGGAGTTGCTGTGTAGAGCAAAGGAAATATCGCGCGAGTGATACTTAATGTATTCCAAGCGTTCATAGACTACGGTAACCGCTTTACATCAGATGGCCTGTATGCTCGTATGCCTTCCGACGTAGTAAAAAAAAAAGAAAACTGTAAGTGGTAGGGCGCATCAAAACCTCCACCTAACAGAAAACCGCGGCTAAATTACAACTCTCTGAAAGGTTGTTGTGTTAGCAAAGGTGGCATCTCGGGAGTGATACTTAATGTATTTCAAGCATTCATATGCTACCGTAATCGCTTTACAATCAAGCGGGCGGTATGCTTATATGCCTCCCGACGTTGTATGAAAACAAAAAATATCCTTAAGCGGAGTTGGTGATGATGATAGTCTAAGCATTTCACGCAGGCTATTAGTCAACATTGAGGACTAACATACTCGTATCATAGAGTTGCAAGACTTGCAAGCTTGCAAGGATACATAATATGGGGATTTGTTGCTTGATACTTGTGAACTCTTGCAATGTTGTTAATTACAGACGATCTAATTACATGTGCCTAGTTACTATGCTGAATAAGCGACGGACACCACGCTATAAAATCACTTGACGAACATGCCAGATTATTTACGCTACAAAGCGTCAGACAGATTTTAGCGCGTATGGCGACGAGGTTAAGTAGTGTCGCCGAATATATTATTTCATGTCAGGACATTTTGCGATTTAAATAGCAAATATCTGAATGCCCATTCAGACAGTTGCTATCACAAATATTTTCGTATTGTCTATAAAATCCGTCTGGAATCTAATATCATTTTTGAGAGTGATTCGATTCTTGCTTGAAGTCAACTGTTAATTCAAATATGTACGAAGTATTCGAATACACTTGATGAAGGCAAACATAATGTTCTTATTTTATTGGTTGCCAGCAACTAAAATAAAAGAAGAAAACCCGTTTAACTTATTGCCTTTATTCACTCAGAGCGTATGTCACTCTTCACTATCTCTGTACCTAATCACTCTACGCATAGAGCATAACGAGAATTAACGAAGAAGAATTGTCGATGAACGTAGTGCAGAGGAGTTTAAATAGTAGATTATTCGTGACGGAGCTTAAACTAAGAACTAAAAATTTTAATACCGTACGGCCTTTATCTAATATATTATACAATAGAAAGATACAAACACTATGTTTTTCCTAAGATGTTTTTATAGTTATAGATACGTCGTACACGCTCTAGAATGGCAATACGAAAGTAAGGTAATTGCCCAACTCGTATTCAGGTGGTCACGCTCTCGCGTCGCGTCTATACGTATTTCGCCATAAAGCATAATTGTCTTAAGATATATATTCATCTGTTTCTAACGACAGGTATGCCCTATCATTTGACTCTTTGTTAGAGTAAAGTGTCTTAATAAATAACTGTACGTAGATATAGTACTACTTGCGCCATTTTAAAATACAATAATGTTGATGTATAACGTGTCTGCCTTTTGATACGTCGCTGGTTTTTTCTTTGTTTATGATCTTCTGTAAGGTACTTGGCAAATCTGTACTCTACAATTTACAATAGCTCTGAAATTCTCCTAACTGCTCTAAAAGTACTACGAGTAAGTAATAACTCTTATATGTTGTGTAGTCAGAATATCACAACTTATAAATATGTAAATTTTATATATTGTTATATATTAAACATTTTATTCTTGTGTATTACACTTGCCAATTCTTGGAATATCGTTCGTGTGATCAGTTTTCAACGATATCACGAAACTCACTTCGTATAGTTCCATTCATCCTCCATTTTACAGAAACAATATATCTGATCTTTGAACGTAGTAAAACGAAACCTAGCTGTATCTATACATATAAATAAAATTGAAGTATCTGTCTGTGATTTCATAATAAAGCCTTTATCTTAAGCTCATATTGTTATTTTCACGTTACCAAAGCTTAAACATGCATTTTTAACTTTTTTGTCTGTCTGTCTGTTTGTTTGTCCGGGCTAATCTTCGAAATGGCTGAATCGATTTTGACGGGACTTGCACTGGTAGGTAGAGGGCTGTTCAGTGCAGAATATAGGCTACTTTTTATCCCGTAAATAATTAGGGTTCCTGCGTAAAACATGAAAAACTGTTAAAATTAGGGGGAAATATCGGTAACTTTGCTATTTTATTTTTATTATTTTCACAGAATACGTATTTTTTGGGACATAAAATAACTACGCATTTTTTATGTAATATATATATGTTTATGGTCAATAGATGGCACTGTATGAAAATTGAATCGCTTTATGGTTGCATCTACGTCCCTGAACTTTATTTTTTTTTATACAGATAGAATTTCAGGTCTACAGATAAATAGTCTACTAAAAGCCCAAATCTCATGCGTGCGAAGCCGCGGCTCAGCTAGTACTTAATAAGTCAAAATTAGAAACGACAAAAGTTCAATTGAAAACGGCCAAATTTCTAGCAATCTCTTCTTTTTTTTATACTACGTCGGGGCATACATACATACATGCATACGGCCCACGTGATGTAAAGCGGGTACCGTAGCCTATTAATGCTTGAGATGTATTAAGTATCACTCGCGCGATGCCTCCTCTGCTGCTTACACAGCAACTCCTTGGGAGCTTACTGGTGACCTCACTCACACGCAGGAACACAACAACCCTCCAAGGAGTTGTTATTTGGCTGCGGTTTTCTGTGAGGTGGAGGTACTTTCCCAAACGGGCCACTTTGATGCGCCCTACCTCTCTTAAAATTTGCTTTGCTGACGTTATCCCGTTGCCTAATTATCTAGGATTGGTGGAGTCCGTTACCGAGTTTGGCGAATATTATTACATACCTAAGAAATGCCTGGGTTTTCCTCTGGGTTATGTAGGGCAGTCAACATCAGTATCTTTACCAAATCCTTAGGACTAGGAAACATGACAAATAAAGCTAGGACGAAGAAATATATTTTAAGACAGGGCGCGCGAAAGTAGACCGTCGGCTGAAGTACCTCTACCTGACAGAAAACCGCAGCAGAATAACAACTGCCTGGAGGGTTGTTATATTATTGTGAGGTCGCCAGTAAGCTTCTGAGGACTTATTGCAACAGAGGTGGCACCGCGCGAGTGCTTCTTAATATAATGCGAGCGTTCATAAGCTACGGTAACCGCTTTCCATCAGGCGGGCCGTATGCATGTATGAATAAAAAACGGTTGAACAATAAAAATGTTTCAATATACGAATTCAGCATTAGCATAGTGGTATTACTGTTTTAAAAGTCGTATAGTGTGGTCGCAGCTTTACCCAGTATATTTATTGGAGAAATACGCACGGTATTTGATGACCACAGAACTCACGTATAGTTGGAGTTAATTGCAAATAGACATTAGAATAAACTTTGATGAGGAATATAAATCACAAGTTTGCAATAGTGGCCGATTATGGGCAGCAATTAATAAAATATAGTTACATAAGTAACTGGTTTAACTGTAGTGAGGTAGAGAGGTTATAAATAGCGACGAATTTCTTCACTGTAAGACGCAAGTACCGAATTAGGTTCCAACGGATGTTTTGAATCTGTTCATTATTCATAGGAAAGGAGTAAAAATATGTATCTATACTAATAATATCTATATATATAAAAATGGAGTTCCTGACTAATTCACTGACTCATCACCGCTGAGGCCAAATTCTTGAACATAGAAAGCTGAAATTTTGCAAATATGTTACTTTTGTAATTCTCACAAGAGATAAGAAAGGATCAATAAAAATATATAATCATATCCCCACATCTATCAAAGAATTGGAAAATAATATGGTTTTCGAAAGTCGATTAAAGGAATTTCTTATTAAAAAAAGCTATTACAGTGTATCGGAATATTTTGAGGATAAAATTAATTAAAACTAACTGATAGTTAATGTATGTACGAATGTCTCCATATACTCAAAACTATGTGTGTATAACAACAATAAATGTAATTTTTGCTACACCCTTACAGGGTGTCATATGTCTGTAAGTGCCTACTTTTGTTTAAGAATTTAAACCTGTACTGTACTTCACATGTGACATGCAATAAAATGAATGAAATGAAATGAAAGGATTTTTTGGAACAACCCCTAAGGGGGTGAAAAGGGGATTGGCAGTTTGTATGGAGCAGAAATATTTTTTCAAGTTAGTGAATTGAAACTTTGTACAGATAGTACTCTATATTAAAATCCAAAAAAAGTAATTTCAGCGTTTTAAAAATTCCACCCCTTAAAGGGTGTAAAATGGGGGTCAAAATATTTCTTAAACTGAAAGTTGCATTATTAAGAAATTGTTTTTTTTTTTAAAGTGAGGTGCATTAAACTTTGTAAATATACTCTCAATCAAGACGTCAAAAAGCTATTTCAGTGTTTTTCAAAATTCCACCTTTAGGGGGCTGAAAAAGGGGTTGACAATTAGTATGAAGAGAAATATTTTTTGAAGTTAGTGACTTTGTACAGATACTTTCTATTAGAATCCATAAAAAGTAATTTCAGCGTTTTCAAAAATTCAACCCCTTAAAGGGTGTAATGTGGGGCCAAAATATTTCTTGAACTAAAAGTTGATTTGTTAAGAAATTGTTTTTTTTAAGTGAGCTGCTTTAGACTTTGTCAATCAAGACATCAAAAAACCAATTTGAGCGTTTTTCAAAATTCCACCTATGGGGGGCTGAAAAGGGGGCTGACAGTTTGTATGGAGCAGAAATATTTTTTGCAGTTAGTGACTTGAAACTTTGTACTCTTAGTACTTAATATATTACAAGCGTTAATAGGCTACGGTACCCCCTTTACATTAGGTGGGCCGTATGCTTGAATGCCTCCCGACGTTGTATAACAAAAGGCAAATGGAACCGAGCGCCAGATGACTCATTTCTAACACACCTCAGTAGCTTTTTAGGGTTCCGTACCCAAAGGGTAAACGGACCCCTTTTACAGAGACTCCGCTGTCCGTCCGTCCGTCCATCTGTCCCCAGTCTGTATCTCATGAACCGTGATAGTTAGACAGTCGAAATTTTCACTGATGATGTATTTCTATTGCCACTATAACAACAAATACTAAAAAACAGAAAAAAATAAATATTTAAGGGGTCTCCCATACAACAAATGTGATTCTTTTTGCTCGTTTTTACAACAGGTAGACGCTTGAAATATTCACAGAATATTTAGTTATATAATCACTTAAAAAAAAAAAAATTAAAATAAAACAAATATTTAAGGGGGCTTCCATACAACAAACGTGATTTTTTTTGCTGTTTTTATAGATAATGGTACGGAACCGTTTCGCGCGCGAGTCCGACTTGCACTTGGCCAGTTTTTAACATTCATAGCTCTTTTCAAGCATCCTATTCCTAGAGCTCTTAAGAACGAAGAAGTAGTGATGTAAATGGACCGTTAATGTACACAATAATCATAATTCTTGAGGAACGTAATTATTTTATACTAGCTTTTTCCCGCGGCTTCGCTCGCATTGATAAAAAATATATATTTTTTTTTTAATATAAATTATCCTATGTTACTTCTGATACCTCCAAAAATATGTGTACAAAGTTTCAGGATGATCGGTTCAGCAGTTTTCGCGTGAAAGCGTAACAAACAAACGGACATTCCCATTTATAGTATTAGTAGGATACTACGTCTTCTTCTTCCTAGCGTTACCCCGTTTCCATTAGGAATGGCGGGGACCGCTACTTAAGCCTAAGGATTTGACGAAGATGCTTATTATTACGTGCAGCGACAGCGGTAATCGGTGCTCTCTGCCTACCCAGCAAAGGATTTGGCGTGAAGTTATACGTACAAACAAATCCAAGAACACAATTTTAGTGGTACATGCCAGGATTTGAACCGGGAACTTATTGGTTAATAGGCTGGTTAATCGAGATGAAAATCTTGTGTTTTATATTTTAATGGTTTTAAAATTTTGACGATCTCGGTGGCGCAGTGGTGAAACGCGCTGTTACGCTACTTTGACACCAACGCTCGTGGGTTCGATTCCCACACAGGACAAACATTTCTGTGCATGAACATGTCTGTTTGTCTTGGTCTGGGTATTTTCTATATATAATAAGTATGTATTTCGTCACATAGTATTGTCTTAGGTTTTCGCGATTGTTACACATTGAAATTAAACTATTTTTAACGGAAGTATCGCGTGTTTTATTTATTTTGTTGAAACCTGACGTTTCGAACGCTTTGCAGCAGCAAATCCAAAGATCTACTAAAAAAATGTTCGGACACTGTGAGCGATTTTTGTGTGAATCGGAACATATATAATTAATCCATCCATGTCGGTAGATGTAATAATTGAATAACTAATGTAAGACAAATACCACCTTAGTCTTTCCTGCGACCACGGACGCTGCAAAGCGTTTGAAACGTCAGGTTTCAACAAAATAAATAAAACACGCGATACTTCCGTTAAAAATAGTTTAATTTCAAAGTATGTATTTACAAAAAATATATATATTTACGTATGTTTATCAGTTGTCTAGTACCCATAACACAAGCTTCGATTACTTTGGGGCTAGGTGGCGCTGTGTAATTTGTCCGACAATATTTATTTATTTATTATTATTAAAATCAGAGAGATAAATCAAGTAAGTATGTGAGAAAGGTAAATTTCATATAATTGTACGGGACCCTCGGTACGCGAGTTCACTCAGTCGCTTTATTTCTTTATTTTATACACCTATGCGATTTTATTACGTTATTTGTAAGTATGTTGTGCAAAGCGCATTCTATCTATCTACACGATTAGCAACACTAGGTAAGTACTAATTTATATTCTATACAATTCCTCGTACAGCAACCTTAATATAATAGTTACAACCTCGTACTCCAACCCATTACATTGTACTTATTCAGTGTTTTACAACACGTGTCATAAAACTAAGCCGCTGAATGAAGAGGATCAAAAGCACGTCTAGCTTTACGATTGTCACTGCCTATAAAATGGCCATAGTGTAAACCAACCACCTGGATCATTACTGGGGTCATAGCCCCCTGAATATTACCAGTAAGGTCGTAGTACGATGATGGTAATGCACAATTTCACGGCCCACCCTAGCCGTGAGGTTCGAGAGACGAGAGATTGGCGGAGAGGTAAGGGTTTTAGGCGATTAAAATAATTGTACGTAGATTATGTCTAGGGAAAAAAGCTCTAAATGTTGGTCCGATTAGACTATCTATAAACTATTAATGCCCATGTCTTAGGTACTCCATCAGGTTGAAAATTTTAGAAAAAGATTTACTTACCGTACGAGCTTCGCTAGTGACTTTACTTGAGGAGAGTAACATCTAATATATTAAGGAGCTTTACTTGAAATGACCAACCATGTAGTGTTGTTATAGCTAAAGTTTTAAAGACATAAACTGGTAACATCATTGTCTGTATACTAATACTTGATCGTGTGCGGATGAACTCTCTGCCGCCGGCGAGCTGTGCGACTGTAAAACGAGGCTGTTGGTATAATGTCGAACAACTCCTCAGAACACAACCCATTATACACGCAAAGGTAGAACACGCAAAGGGAAGCAAAATCTCTTCTCAAACTCAAGGGCACAATGCCGTGTGTGAGTTCAGAAGATATATATTTGTATTAGCTTGATGGTTTTCCCACTGCCGAATTATTACCTCTCTCTCTCTATATTGGTATATAGGCTTCTTTTATAAGTTTCTTATATAAGTATCTTTTGGCATTTCTTCTTCTCCAATGGATATTTTCAAAATGTTGGTAGATTAAGAATCAGAAATCAAAACAACGAAAATTTAAAAGATACTATAATGAGAATGTAAGATGTGTGCAAATACCCCATGAGGGCCTAATGGTAAATAAATATAATTTATCTTTATGTAATTATACACACATCAAAAGTGTCTAGGGATCAACATATATTTTTGCAATAACTTTTCTCCTGATTGATATTAATTAAAATTTTCTTTAAGGATTCATCAAATAAAGTGTTTTCGTTTGTCTACAGTAACGATAAACCAAGTCACCTTTGCATTAATAAAGAAATTTGCCATTTTCATAATAAAGGGATTTTTGACATTTGAACCACTAACATTAAAGTTCGAAAAAAAAGACTGAAATAACAGTTTTCTTTAAAATTTTATTGGGTAACTTAAACAATTAATAATCCGTGTTTCTACCGCGAACACTAACAACACAAGAACATCGGTTTGGCATACTCAAAATGAGTTCATCCAAATCACGCTGTGGAATGGCCGCCCATGTTCGTTGCAACAACAAAAAAAGGTCTTCTTGCGACTGGATACCCTCCATATTCGGCAGAGCTCTTCTCTGTAGCATATCCCATGCATGCTCAATCGGGTTCAAGTCTGGCGACTGAGCAGGCCAGGGCATGACATTGATGTTAGCTGCGGCGAGAGTCTGTCTTACAACTCTTGCGGTGTGCGGTCGTGCATTATCATGCATTAACTGAAATAAGGGACCGATTTGCACTTGTAGAGGAACGATGACGTCTGATACAATCGTCTCAGCATAAATTTGAGCGTTGAGGTTGCCTCTGATCCAAATCAACTCAGTTCTTCCGCCGATCCAAATACCCGCCCATACCATGATGGTTCCACCACTATAAGGATGGACTTCCTGGCAGGATTTTAATCGCTGTTGGCGTCCAGGGGTTCTCCAGTGTCGTATACGTCTTGTATCCGGTCTCATACCAAAACGAGACTCATCAGAAAAGCACACGAAACGCCATTGTTCTTCTGCCCAATTTCTGTGTTCAAGAGCCCATTGATATCGAATCCTACGATTGTGCATTGCTATAGGTGGTACCCTTAGCGGTCTTCGGGAATGAAGGTTCACTTCATGCAAGCGGTTTCTGACTGTTTGGTCGCTAATTAAGTTCCCTGAAGAGAGATGAAGCGTCACGGCTAACATCATGGCGGTTATTGTTGGAGCTCTTCGAGTTGTGATTTGAATGTATCGGTCTTGTCTCCGTGTGGTGCAGCGATACCGTCCTCCATGGCGCTCAGCCACGGTACCAGTGCTTCGGTAACGTGTCCAAAGTCGACTGATAACACTCTGACTTGTATTCAGAGCTAAAGCCACAGTACGTTGCCGGGAACCAGCTTCTATCATCGTTAGTGTTCGCAGTAGAAACACGGATTATTAATTGTTTAAGTTACCCAATAAAATTTTAAAGAAAACTGTTATTTCAGTCTTTTTTTCGAACTTTAATGTTAGTGGTTCAAATGTCAAAAATCCCTTTATTATGAAAATGGCAAATTTCTTTATTAATGCAAAGGTGACTTGGTTTATCGTTACTGTAGACAAACGAAAACACTTTATTTGATGAATCCTTAAAGAAAATTTTAATTAATATCAATCAGGAGAAAAGTTATTGCAAAAATATATGTTGATCCCTAGACACTTTTGATGTGTGTATTTATATAGGTATTATTATAGTTTGACATAATTTATTTTAAAGTTCAAATTTATTATTAAATTCTATTGATAACTAAAACTGGACATTTTTGTACTTTCGTATTAAGCAAGCGTGGGTGATGAAAAATAAATTACGTTGGCCAAAATTTTGTTGGCTTAAAGTGTTTCTTGTTGTCAATTTTGGTTTGGAACCATAAAACGCGGACTCTTATGACTTGGGCCACAACTGACGTATGCGACGTCACGATCACCACCACCGCCGACTTAAGTGCGTATTTTAAATAGCCCAAACAACACTAACCCGACCCTGGGATGTACAAATACACTGAACTGGGGTTAACTAGTGTTATTTTTCAAGTAATGGAAATTGCGTTACGTTTTCTTTTACACTAACACTACACTTTGCCCTAAAAAAACTAAACTGATGTAAAGCGGTTACCGTAGTCTATAAACGCTTGCGATACATTAAGTATCATTCGCGCGATGCCACCTCTGCCGCTAACACAGCAACACCTTAGGAGCTTACTGGTGACCTCACTCTCACGCAGGAACACAACAACCCTCTAGGGAGTTGTTATTTTTCTGCGGTTTTCTGTGAGGTGGAGGCACTTCTCCTGACGGGCTGCTTTGATGCGCCCTACCTCTTTTATAAATCTTATTTATTATGAATATGATCGAATGAATATAGTTTTGTACGTAATAATAAAGTAAGTATAGTAAAATATCGTATAGGCAAAGAGATCTCTCTAGCTGTGTGTTGATTTAAGCTAGCGTAGTTTTGGTGACTATATTGCGAAACATTTCCTTGTCTCTGACTCACATTATTGTTAAAAATAGAGGAGGTTCTCCATTCGACTGTTTTTTTTGTATGTATGTTACGCAATATCTTCGCCAAGAGTGGACCGGTTTTGATGATTATTTTTACTGATACTGTATAAGGCATACCTCAAGGGTCGTCCCGTATAGGTTTCAGTGATGTAGCGTGTATAGCTTTTCTTACAAAAATCTCTTGAAAAATCAAATTTACCTATTGTGTGTATTAACTGACTTTTCACTTGATATCTTCCTGTTATATTTTACTGGAGTGAGACTTGGTACAAATAGTTGTATGCGTGGGTACGTCTGTCTCACCTATTTCTACCGCCAAGCAGCTATATTTATATAGCTGTGTTCCGGTTCGAAGGGCCGGAAGATATGGCAGAGAAATTGCTGCGTACTGTGACGAAAATCTTTAGGTCACAAGATTAGCAACGCGCGAGTAACATCCCCGTTGATGTTGCGAGCGTCAATAAGCTGCGGTGACCGCTTGCCATCTACTACGGGGGGCATGCGTGTTTGTCAATCTAGTTTCAATAAAAAAAAACTTCATCAATTGTGAACTGATTTTCACGATTCTTTTTTAGTGAAGATTGATGTAGATAAGGTAACTAAAAAGTGAAATAAAACTCATTACATAAAAAAGTGGAACCAAGTTCGTTGAAGTCTGTTGAAGTAGCGTAATCGACAAAATTTTTAGGGAGTTCTGTAACAAAATCTTTTTCTCCTAGCGTTATCCCGTTTCCTAATCCATCAGGATTGGCACCTAATTATTAGGCTTAAAAGCGGCCTCTCGTGACTTTGATAGAAAAAAGATAAAAAATCTTTATCTGTCATTGGGCCCTCGCAGGCACTTAGGCACGTCTTTTAATCTACTAGCATTTCGGAAATTACCATTGGTGAAGAAGAAATGCCGAAAGAAACTTGCCAATATAGATATCTTTTAAAATTGTCAATTAGATATTACAAAAAAAAATCACAAGCATATTGGTACAATAATGATATCAAATGGTAAAATTAAAGATTAATAATCATTTATTTATTTAATTAAAGATTAGGACAGGTCGTCTGTGTTGAATTATTTCTAGGCATCTTTATCAGTTACATATTCATCAATTTTACAATAAGCCCTTTTACAGAGAGTATTTTTAATGATATGGAGAGACTGCCATCAGACAACCATGACCGAGCGCGGAATATTAACGGCGCTAATTCGCATGAATTAACTGATGACGGACGCAGTAGTATGGATCAAAATTGTCTGAAAATGTTTCGCAAAATAACAACTGGGTCTATTATCTATGCATTAGTAATTATATCAATTAATATGGCTATGTGCTCTAGTGGATCTACTACTCTAATCTTTTTATTCTCATTTTATTGTGCTTTCTGATTTTTGTTGGAACGTTAAAAGAAATATGCAAGCTCAGAAAGATAACGTCAGTGATATGACAAAACACCATAAAGGAAATAACCTATGGGAACCAATGAGACTCATTTTGCATAAGAATAACTCGATTCAACGCTGAACTGACGCTAGAACCTGTAGTTCCTTTTGTTTAGTTCACGGTTTAACATCGCGTCATTTGTTGGCTTCTTGGTGAAACTATCCCCCCATTCTTTAGTAGGCTAAAAATCTCATGTGCATTTTTTTTATACAACGTCGGGAGGCATTCAAGCACACGGCCCACCTGATGTAAAGCAGTTACCGTAGCCTAATAAGACTTGTAATATATTAAGTATCACTCGCGCGATGCCTCCTCTGCTGCTTACACAGCAACTCCTTAGGAGCTTACTGGTGTCCTCACTCACACACAGGAACACAACAACCCTCTAGGGAGTTGTCATTTGGCTGCAGTTTTCTATGAGGTGGAGGTACTTTCCCAGACGGGCTGCTTTGATGCGCCCTACCTCTCTTTTAAACATCCAGACCAAGATAAACAGACATGTTCATGCACACAAAGTTTTGTCTTGTGTGGGAATCGAATTCACGAGCGTTGGTGTGAAAGTCGCGTCATCCACATCTTAGCCCTCGACTTCGAGCTCGTCAAAATTCAAGTAGTTTATTGGTTCATCCAAGACACTGTATTAGATACATGGTACTTATAATATGTGATACCTACCACATCATCCTTGCCTGACGTCCACAAATATCACATTACCGTAATAGGTACAAGCCATTGTCTTGCACGGTATCAGTAATACTAAATGTCACATTGTGTAACTCGATTGCAGTCGACGATATTTAACACCAGCCTTTAACGAACAGTTAACTTAAGTGGTAAATGTTAATGATTGCCTAAATAGCGTAGTTAAAAGTTACCCCACGCGATTTCGAGAGGCAGTTGACGTATTCTTTCATTAAGCTATCTTCATTTTCTGCAACTGCAATTGACAGTATCTGTAGGAAAATTTTGGAATCGTCTTCCTTAATGGCCTAACTAGGTTGTCTATTTGTCTATTTCTTCACTTCACTTTCTCTGGGCAAGGAGAGAGAAACTTTCTCTGGGTAAGGAGAGAGAATGGAGTTCCACAAGACTCCGTTCTTTTAGACAACGTCAGGAGGCATACAAGCATACGGCCCATCTCATGTAAAGCGGTTACTATAGCCTATAAACGCTTGCAATATCTGAAATTGCGATGCCACCTCTGCTGCTAACCCAGCAACTCCTAGGAGCTTGCTTACCTCACTCACACGCAGGAACACAAGAACCCGTTAGGGAGTTGTTATTTGGTTGCGGTTTTCTGTGAGGTGGAGGTACTTCCCCAGACGGGCTGCTTTGATGCGCCCTCAAAACAACCAGATCTGTACAAACAGACATGTTCATGCACACAAATGTTTGTTTTGTGTGGGAATCGAACGCACGAGCTTTGGTGTTAAAGTAACATTGGTAATCACCCCGCTACTGACGTAATTTCTCACATTTCACATGTCACGATTTCGAACAGAGAGCGGCCAGCTGTATAGCACGGAAAACATAACCAGTTGTTTCAAAGAACCAGCCATGTCTGATTTAACTGCGAAATTAGCTTAGACTCGTGTGAATGCGACCATTTCATTGTCTCTTAGCATTTATGCTACTGCATAAATCTCTCTCCTGTAGCAGTGATGAGGCATCTGCGATCGAGTCAAGCAGGTAAGAATAGATTATAGTTGTACTACTCGTACTTCAATATGTATCATACTTATATATCATAAAATATATTACCCATATTTCATAAAAAAATAAACAACACAAATGTTTATTATGCATATGACGAGCTCGGTGGCGCAGTGGTGGAACGCGCTGTTACGCTACTTTGACACCAACTCTCGTGGGTTCGATTCCCACACAGTACAAACATTTGTGTGCATGAACATGTGTGTTTGTCTTGGTCTGGGTATTTTCGATGTATAATAAGTATGTACTCGTATTTAAAAAAAATGTATTTACCTAGGTATATCAGTTGTATAGTACTTAAAACACAAGCTTCGCTAACTTTGGGGCTAGGTGGCGCTGTGTAATTTCTCCACAGTGACAATTTATTTATTTATTCATAAACTTGTTTTTGAGAAGCATTACAGTATACAATCGATTTACTTGTTTTCCAAAATTGAAGATAACTGGACCACTTATCTTCTTCTTAGCGTTATACCGTTTTTCAATCCATTGCGACTAGCGGAGCCCGCTACCTAAGACTAAGGATTTGGGGATGATACTGATTTTTACATAGAGCGAATGCCGTCTGATCTCCATGACCAAGAGGTTAAACCAGATCTTTTTTAAGATATGTGGCCTAACCTTTCGAAAATATAATTTGTAGGAGAGGATAAACTTGTAGGAGTTTATAGAAGTTATCTGGGATGTTAAAAGTAATTTCATCTAGGTCAGTAGAAAATTTTCTTATATCCTTTAGCAAGCTGAATATCACCTCAAGAAGTTGGACTTCTTACTACTTCTACATCTTTCTTCAAGACTTTCATATTCAACCACGCCAAGCAAGAAAGCACTAGGATGTTGAAAATCAATGGCTTTCCTTGCTTCTTAGTCTTTTCTGGTGCTGGTGGTGTAGATTGCGCTCATTAATCTGCGTATCTGGCATCTTTGCTTACTTGGAGGAACACAACCACCTTCCAGGGAGCTTTTTGGTTGCGGTCTGTGAGATGGAGGTACTTCGCTCGTCAGGCTGCTTTGATGCGCCCTATATCTCTAATGCCCGAGCTTCATTTATTAATTAGCATCCGCGCACTACATGTACTACGTAAATTTGGCTTGACTCCATAACTGCATTCCATTATACGCTAATGATGTAAGAAAATATGACATATGTCAACATTGTAATATAGTTATTGGGGGAGTCGTAAATTAGACCTAGTGATACATTTGGTGTTAAGTGTCTCAACGGTGGTCTCCATTTGCACCTTGGTTCTTCGCCCCCGGTCAGGTGTGAAGTAAAAAAATACCGGTCAAATGCGAATTAAACTTTGGTAGTAGCGTTTTGTTATAAAGAGTGTCGTTCATGTATGAAACGGGCTCAATCACGTGTCCACGAAATTGTGGGAAACATTAAATTTTTCCGCATTTTCTCCTAAACCTGACCCAATCCTGAGAGTAACTTTAACTGATCGAGATTCAAACCAAACTTAAGGTTAAGTGTATATAGCAATCGGACATACGTTATAGTTTTTATCAATAGCATCGTCTTCCAAGCGTTGTCTCGATTCCTAATCCATTAGGATTGGCGGGGTATGCCACTTAAGCCTATGAATTTGGTGAAGATACAATTTTTACATAGAGCGACTGACGTCAGCCCTCCACGAGTCCGAGTAATAACCAGACCTATCACAGGATAGGATATAGATTCCATGTGTTTCGAAATACAATTTCTTGGACGTGCGGGGCGCCTCGCCTTTCCTTCTGTGCCGACCACGTGATAATTATAAATATGTACATAAAACCGAAAATATGAATTTAGCGGAGATACATAGCTCTTTTCATGCATAGATGCTCGCCGGTTCCTAAACCTACCATTTGATTAATTTGATCTTGGTAGGTATATCTTGGCCTTCCTCGGCTCCTATATCCTTTTACTTTCGCATTGTATTATCTGTTTCATTATTCTTTCATTCTGTATTAATTCTACATGCCCGAGACAACGGAGTATGCCTTTTCTTATCTTAACACCGACATTCTCTTTCAGACCAATTCTCTTTCTTATGTCATTGTAGCGCTGCCATAAATCATATCATAGCAGTCTATAACGGTGTTACCGATTGCTCACCAGCAGGAAATTCATCCTCACAAAACTTGTAACAAACTAGCTGTGCCCGCGACTTCGTCCGCGTGGAATAGTTATTTTTTTATTATTTATTTATATTAATAAAAATAAATAAAATTTCTAAAATAAAAGTAAGTTAGTAAGTTACTCCTTATTATATCAGCTATCTACCAGTGAAAGTTCCGTCAAAATCGGTCCAGCCGTTTCAGAGATTAGCCCGAACAAACAGACAAACAGACAAAAATTGTAAAAACAAATATTTTGGTATATGTACCGTGTATACATCCATATGCATTTAATAAAAAGCGGTTATTTTAATGTTACAAACACACACACCAATTTTATTTAATCTCTCGTTGCTGTCCTACGAATATTACAGCTTCTTCTTCATAGCGGTATCCCGTTTCCTAATCCATTGGGTTTGGAGGGGTCCGCTAACTAAAACTAAGGATTTGGCGTGGATACAGATTTTTACACGGAGTGACTGCCTCAGAGCTCCGCAACCCAGATCTTTCTTAGTTAAGGTCACACGCCTTTCGAAATACCTACTATTTCTTGGGCGTGCGGATTCCCTCTCAATATTTTTCCTTCACCGCCGAGTAAGTGATAATTACAAATAAGTACTACATAAATCCGAAAACACAAATTTAGTCGTACATGGTATTCGAATCGGGAACCCGTTGTTCATTAGACGGTTCTTTATCCACTGGGCCGTCACTGCTCTTTATCTCCTATGAATATTGCTCAAAAAGGTAAGAAGGGAATAGATACTTCAGCAAAAACGGCGATGAATGGGATTCCACAAGTAAACATTGCACAATGCATGTCCGGTCTTTTTTACTGAATACGAGTTCTTGGCTGCCGCACTTTGTGCACTTATCTGGGTGTTAATACATGATGTATTATATTATTTATGGTGTTAATCACAATTCTTAAAAGTCCATTTAATACCTCAAATAAAATACCATTTCCAATGCAAACTTGCTTGCTTACAGCAGAGCCCTTTACTTCTTGTTCATCACCATTGTAATCTGTTTAGCGAGAATGCTGAATGCTGGTGCCTGCAATTGTCTGGTGCATCAAGACGATATTGTAAACCTCGTGTTACACCTTGAGATATTATGACTAATGATAATGCTCGGTGGACGAGCTCGGTGGCGCAGTGGTGAAACACGCTGTTACACTACTTTGACACCAACGCTTGTGGGTTCGATTCCCACACAGTACAAACATTTGTGTGCATGAACATGTCTGTTTGTATTGGTCTAGGTATTTTCTATGTATAATAAGTATATATTTAGTATTTAGTATATAGTTACAACAAAAAAAAATGTATTTACGTATGTTTATCAGTTGTCTAGTAGTTATAACACAAGCTTCGCTTACTTTGGGGCTAGGTGACGCTGTGTAATTAATTTGTCCGACAATATTTATAATATGCGAGAATATTCTGACCTCTACCACTAAATACACGAGCTCGGTCTGGAGCTGGTCTGGGTGTTTTCAAGAGAGGTAGGGCGCATCAAAGCAGCCCGACTCGGGAAGTAGTACCTCCACTTCACAGAAAGCTGCAGGCAAATAACAACTCGTGAGTAAGTGAGGTTACCAGTTAGCTTTTAA
The DNA here is from genome assembly GCA_947507595.1 of Pyralis farinalis. Classification (NCBI taxonomy): domain Eukaryota; kingdom Metazoa; phylum Arthropoda; class Insecta; order Lepidoptera; family Pyralidae; genus Pyralis; species Pyralis farinalis. The sequence continues at coordinate 31,104,095 of OX382260.1, read as the reverse complement.
GGAGTTACTGTGTTATGCTGGGCTGGCTGCTGGGGTGGCAACTAGGTGGTGATACTTTCAGTATCGCTAGCGTCCATAGTCCACTATAACTACTTTACTTTAGGTAGGCAGTATGTTTGCACGCCTTACCACGTTTTATATTTACATATATGTATAAAATACAAGTTACTCTTACAAAGAATATCACAGAAGCATAGTTAAATAATTATCAGCACTGTATTCTGCACAATAGCGTTGTGTTTTACAAAAACGAAAGAAGAAAAATTAATGAAGATTAAGCTGGAAAGTTTTATACAAGAATATTTTAACTAAATATGAAAATATTTTCTTTTTTACTCCCTTACATAAATAGATAATCGTTTTTACACGGTCAAATACTAATTACTTGGCTTTTTAGTTTACAAAATAGAGAATTTTATGAGATTCCTACTAGCTTTGTATACAAAATGTTAGCTTCCCGTGCTGGAAGACCGCCTTTATGGTAAGTTTAAGTCGTGTTTAAGTTACGAAAGTACGGTCTATGTTAGCGGTTCCATACTTAACGCTATCGTGATAATTTCACATGCTAATTAATTTGTTTGCTTTTGAAATGTTATTTCTGTGAATGACGACCAACCAGGCAGCTTTTTGTGGCAAGTATTTGGACTAAATGTGTATGAAGTGAATTCATAAAACGTATATTTGATCAAGGCGCTTGTATATGACAAGTTTGTAGGTGTAGCTATAAAAGACGATTGATTTGACGAGCTTGGTGGCTCAGTCGTGAATGACGCGACTTTGACACCAACGCTCGTGGGTTCGATTCCCACTCAAGGTAAACATTTGTGAGCATGAACATGTCTGTTCGTGTTGGTTAGGGCGTTTTAAGAGAGGTAGGGCGCATCAAAACAGCCCGTCAGAGCAAGTACTTCCGCCTCACATAAAATACAGCCAACAAGAACTGCCTAGAGGGTTGTTGTATTCCTGCTTGTGAGTGAGGTCTCCGGTAAGCTCCTAAGGAGTTGCAGTGTTGGCAGCAGAAGTGGCATTGCGCGAGTAATACGTAATATATTGCAAGCGTTTATAGGCTATGGTAACCGCTTTACACCAGGTGGGCCGTATGCTTGTATGTCTCCCGACGTTGTAAAAAAAAACTTTTTATTAAAGTAAGGTAATTTATATACGTCGGGAAATATACCGTAGGTCGTGGAAGTTTGTAATACATTAAGTATCACTCGCGCGATGCCACCTCTGCTGTTAATATAGCAACTCCTTGGGAGCCTGTAGACAATTATCGTTACCGTTTCCGGCTGTAATATGGTTGCTGCCCTGGCTGCTCTAGTCGTGTTTTATCCTCCACGAGACATCCTCAGACGTTGTAAATGTTGGTCTTTACAACATGCTATACTTTTGTAAAGACCAACATTTATAACGCCTGATAATATATGGTAGAATATTATTACCAACGTGCTACTATCGTAGTCATTTGAGTCACTGAACCGACACCGATTGGTTTAGGTATACAAAATATTTTAATCCTGTAAAGACTCATTTCGAATACGAATTAGAGTCTCGTGACATACGAAACACATACATGTTCTTTACGATTTATCTTTTGGGTACCTACGAAACTTTATTAAGGGTGCTGCAGCGATATATGTAGCTATGCTATTAACATGTAAATTTTTCTACCAAGATCACGAATTTATTTTAGATTTTTTGGTTAATACATGCAATGGGAAAGTTTTGGAAAGTGGAAATATGAAAAAATGGGAAAATAAAAATTAAGTTTTTGTCATCTGCTAGGGAAAAATTTGCGTCATAATTTTTATTTTCCCAATTTTTCATATTCCACGCATTTTCCGAACATTAGAAAAGTTTTCTCGCATTCCTTTTTGATTTATCTAAAACTTTCCCATAGCATGTATTAAGCAAAAATCTAAAATAAATCCGTGATCTTGGTAGAAAATATTACATGTTAATAGCATAGCTACGAGTATATCTATATATCGCTGCAGCACCCTTAAGCACTTATTGCGAATAAAATTGTTTGACATTTTTGTAACTATACTCTGATTTGAAAATATCCAAGAACATAAATAATATATTTGGTACGCCAAAAAAACATTTCGATAGAACAGTAATGAATATATTTATTTATCTGTGACATAGTGGGAACTCGCCGCCGCTGCCGCAGACAAAAACTTAACAAAACATTTTCGTTGTGACTTCGAAATACCGACGTGTGTGTCAAAATCTTGATATTTGCGTACACTACCAAAATATACTTCAACTTTCCAATTTTTCCACTAACAGATTTTGTAAATTGATTTGTAGAGCTTATATGTAAATGTAATTTCTATATCGAAATTTATTTTTTATTTTGATCGTTAAGTATTTACACGTTCAACATTATACAAAAATAAAATAATGCTTTTTAAACTTTACAACCAGATGGCTGAAACATTTCTGTTTACGTTTTGCTTCTCAGTAACTAGCTAACTAACTAGTCTGCCCATAAATACTGTTCCATAGAAACATGTCTTTTTTCAACACTTTAATTATTTTGAATTTGAAAGGCGTTTATTATGTTAAAAACTTTTTCGATTTCCCGCCGTTTTATACATTTTTTTATACGCATACGCAGGTAAAAGGCACAGAAATATCCTCTTTACTGATGAAAACAATTTCACGATTGAAGAGCACTACAACAAACGAAATGACAAAGTGTTCGCACACTGTTTTAAAGAAGCCGCCCAAGTGGTCGGAAAGGTATAAGGTAGGTACGTGGAAATCTGTCTATTGAGAAATCTTTGGAGTAAGCAGTGACTAAATTTTATAAAAAAATTAGGCATCATTTTGTTGTATTTACGTAGGTATTGTTTTAATTTTTTACCAAATTTATTATAGGGAAACGCATTTTTACATGCTTTAATATAAATAATTTAATAGGTAGGATCATTTTGATAACGATCCTATCCTAGTACTAGCATAAATTTGAAGTTTTCGACGCAGCAAAACAAACCTAACCTAACTATCAAAACTACTTCGTGCAACTCAGCCTTTGGTCAACATTACCGATGATGGCCACAAAAAAACGGGTGCCGACAAAGTGACGACCCATCCCGAGACCCCTCTCATTGTGACCCGCCAGTGGCGATTAACAGTTAATAATGCGGTTTTGTTCGATTATACAATGTTGAGAGCGATTATTCTTTTTTGTCTACAGTTTCTCGACTTTGAAGCATAGTGTAAGTGATATGGGTTACTTAGATTTTTGTTACGGTTTGAATCTTCAAAATTCTATCTTATCATCTATTAAATAAATTACTTCACTTATCGACAGGTATTATTCGTATGTTTAGTTATCGTAAACACAAAACAAAATGCTTGCGCGAACGAAGTCGCGATCACAGCTAGTATATATAATAGTAATAGTAATATATTTCGTGTATTTTGGAAATAGCTCTAACGAATGCCTTTGCCTGCCTTTTTTGGAAAATATTATTATTTCTCAAAAAAATGCCGCCCAGACACCTAAAGGATACATCAATTACTGAATGAGTTATTTATAAAAAATAAATGAAGTCAACGTATTTTCTAATTAACAATTATTTCTAATAAATATACTTTTCAGACTATAGTGGTTTGTAAATGTATCATTAAACGTTAATTATTTATAATTATTACATTTTTGTCTATATAAAATGACAACTTTATGGTGAGGACCTGATGGTTGACATATATGGAATACAGTTACAACTACTATGTTCCTCCTATTTCAACCATTAGCTAATATACAAGCTGGTATAACTAATTAGTTGTTTTGTGAACTTTAGGGCTTGGGATTGGTATAATGAAACTAATATTTTTAATTATTTGACGAGCTTGGTGGCGCAGTGGTTATTAGTATGCGGTTTGAGGGAAGTTTTCTTTCGAGAACCCTCAAGTTGTGAAATGAACTCCCAGCCGAGGTTTTGCCGGCTACCGCATAGGGTTCTTCAAGAAAGGTGTGAAAAGGTTTTTAGAGGGGCGGCAACGCATGCGTGACACCCCTGGTGTTGCAAATGTCCGTAGGCGACGTAGTCCGTATGTTGGTCGTATGTTTGTTTGTCACCTTAGTGGTATAATAAAAAAAATATATACGATTTTAACTTCTTTTAAGCACAACTTCTTTTAACATATTTTTTTAAGACGATCCATATGTACGAGTATGTACGTTGTACAAAATGACATAGCTTTTATATAGTTAATATTTCAATCGGCGTATGCCTGTGCAGTGTAATAAATCGTAATGTAGATTTCAGGATAATTGCTAAATAATTCTCACGATTTCTCGAGTCCGTTCGAGATAAACTAAATGGCTGTAAGTACTTAAACAAACTGCTATGTATTTTGTTTAAATGTCAGGTATGCTTGCGTCGTGACCCTAAGTAATGTTAATTTATATTTGCAGCTACCAGACTTGTCGATTGCATTTATACTTAACCATGTATTTGAAAGAGAGACAACCTGAACGAACACTAGGATTATGGTTGATGATGCAGTGTTGGAGCAAGCGAATGAGATTGTATATCTTGGAAGTGCTTTTAGCAGCAATGGCAGGTACACCGCTGATGTGGAGAGACGAGTGAGTGCCGGGAATAGGGTGAATGGAGCGTTGGGTAAACTTCTAGGCAGCCGAAATCTAAGCCAGAAGGCACAGCTCGCTGTACACAACGCGGTGCTAATCCCAACGCTAACTTATGGAAGTGAGAGCTGGGTATGGCAGAGAGAGCATGAAAGTAGAATAAATGCGGTCGAGATGAGAGCAAAATTTATGGCATAACGCTTGCTGACCGCGTTCGTAATGAAGACGTGAGAGAAAGAGTTGGTCTAAAAGAGAGAGTCGGTGTTAAGATAAGAAAGGGCATGCTCCGTTGGTTCGGACATGTAGAAAGAATGCGGGACGAAAGAATGATGAAACAGATATACAATGCAAAAGTGGAAGGATGTAGGAGCCGAGGAAGGCCGAGACTAACCTACCATGACCAAATTGGTCGTGTTGTATCAGAAGGTGATGTCAGAAGCCCCAGGAACCGGCGAGCGTGCATGAAAAGAGCTATGAATGTCACAGAAGCGAGTGAAGTATGCAAGGACCGCGTCTTATGGCGCTCGGTTCTCTCTGCCTACCCCGCAAGGGACTTGGCGTGAAGATATACATACATACATACATGTATTTACAATATTACCATATACCCATAAGACTGGTAGGGCGCATCGAAGCAGCCCGTCTGGGGGAAGTACCTCCACCTCACAGGAAACCGCAGCCAAATTACTCCCTTTGAGGGTTATTGTGTTCCTGCGTGTGAGTGATGTGAAGGAAATAGTGTACTTAGAAACGGGTTAACCAGATGAGACCGGATGTAGCCGTAAGTATGAGGCAGCTGTTTGTATATGGTATATCTGCTCAACTGCAGATTGGCACCACTGGCCTCCCAGTGTTTTCAAGACCATCGACTCAGCTTAACGACTGTCGCCTATCCACAACAGCCGCGACAGACGGCTTAACATCCACTCGGAAGCCCGGAGATGGATAAACCCATCCATAGACTGGCTGCTTACACAATATATTCGAAATTCAGGTTCATACCTGATGGACCGATGGACGGACAGACAGAGTGACAGCAATATATTCCATTTACCCTTTAAGTACGGAACTTTAAAAATAATGAGGTACATACATGAAGATAGAAAAGTTATAATTATAACCTCAATCAACGATAAGAAACTGAATCTCATAAAAATATTGATGAATGGACTGTATGTAACACAAACTAGTTGTAAGTAGCAGTCCTCTACTAGATATGGCAAACGGGATTATGTCCGGAAGTCTTATTTTGTCTGGTTATTAATTATATGAATAAAGGTGCGTTTCCACGCGCAATGCAAGACTGGATGAGAGGAAGCGACATTGGAAAATTGTGCCTGAAAAATATTAGTTTTCTGCATCTGCTTTGATTTCACTGGCTAGGAGCATAGAAATAGAAACATTGTTTGTACATATACATAATTATATGTATTGTACATAAAGTGCTAGCTCATTAAAGTCCGTGGAAAATATTATGGCTTGCGATTAATACACTGTAGTAATCGTGAGATATAAAACTTCGCAACCAAGTTTTTTCCATCACATTTTATAATGATAGTAGCTGGCAAACTAACACACAGTTTGCCTGACGGTAAGTAGTTATCATAGTCTATGAAAGGATCATAACAACCGCATTGCTGACTCTGTAAAAATCTCTTCACACCCGTTTGAAAACTCTTATGCTGTTTGGCCCAAAATACAACTCCATAGCACAAAACTTCAACACCACTACCGGTATGCTGCCTGGTCCACTCGATTGATGTATATCGAGAGAGACAGAGAGAGCATCGCTCATCGGACATTTCGCTGGGAATTTGACATTTCCGGATTTCAGCTACTGCACTACTGGTCGGTTCGTAGCTCAGATCTTCCGAGCTGTGTGGGAATCGAACCCACGGTGGTGTCAAAGTAGTGTACTGTGCCACACGCCAAAAGCTACCATAACTGATTTCCGCTCATCGACATGGTGCACGGTTAATAGATAAAATCCCTTTGTAGCTTATATAAATTTGCATTTAATGTATATAAACACATACTTGCATATACAGTTGACTTTCTCTTTTGAACTATAGATTAGAGTGCCATCTGGTTTTCACAATCGTTATAGTTTTCATTGAATCTGTAAATACGAGAAACTTCGTCAAAGTCATTCACATGCATGCATGGGGAACCCCCATCATCTTACAAGCCAAGCCAAACACAAATGCCGTGCAGTTTGTTTGTAATTAACAAACGAGAGTCCGGCGAAAGAGAAGTAAAACGCATTAAGGCTACCTAACTAAGTAAGTAACTCCACCGACAGAAGACCGCGGCCAAGTGACAACTCCGATAAATCTATTCCTGCGAGTGAGTGATGTTACCTTAACCTCCTGAGGTGTTGCAGTGTTTGCAACGGTATTGCATTCGTAGGTTACGGTAATTACTTTACATCAAGTGGGCCGCATGTTTATTTGGCTCATAATGCTATATAAAAAAAAACTGGCCAAGTGCGAGTTGGATTCGTGCACGAAGGGTTCGGTACCATTATCTTTAAAAACGGCAAAGAAATCAAGTCTGTTGTATTTGTTGTTATAGCGGCAACAGAAATACATCATCTGTGAAAATTTCAACTGTCTAACTATCACGGTTCATGAGATACAGCCTGGTGGCAGACGGACGGACAGCGCAGTCTCAGTAACAGGGTCCTTTTTATCCTTTGGGTACGGAACCCTAAAATCATTAATTGCGAATTCCCAAATTGTATCTGTTTATCTATGAATAGTTCACATAAGCTTATATAGTTTAGTGCGAGCTCGCAATAGTAACAGTTACTGACGAAAATGGACCGGCATATTTTTTTTCTCTCTCGACTCATCTCTCTCACCTCGCCGGTGGAAAACATCTTTAGGCTATAGTCACGACGGGGTATTTAATGTAGTGATACTCGTCTTGAACCTAACCTTATGCACATTAGGCAGTGCAAATACACCATTATAAAGTTATCGCTTTCGTAATGTGAATACACTATGAGTGCAGTTGTAATGAGTGGAATTAGATTATAGTGTAGACGATTCTGACTTTATATCAAACTAATATTATATATACTAAATAATGGGAGTTAAAGTATGAAATTGCCGTTTTATAGTAATAGATACTTTGAATTGACATTAAACCTTCATGGTGAGAGATTTTCGAGTGAAACTTATTCACATTATACCTATGAGGTTTTTCACATAAATGAAGCCGACGTACAGACGCAGGATGATGACCACGTTGTACCTTTTCAACCACTTGGGCGGCTTCTTTAGAACTGTAGTACACTTTGTCATTTTGCTTGTTGGATATTTCTGTGCTTTTTACATGCATATTGGGACAGAAGGCGTTTTGATCGATTCACTTTCTTCTACTGTAGGGATTGATTTAGGGCATGCCCTGTATATTGACAAAAAGAGCCGAGTTTCAGGTCTTGTATTATTATACACGACAGAGTCCTAGCAAGAATCTTCATTTCTCGCGATAAGAATTTTTGTTTCCTAATGGGGTTTTGGCGAATTCTGGCTTTAATAGCATTAACATCCTTTGTAGTCACAGCACGCGGTCGCTCCGATCTTTTATGGTCTTAAACAGAAAAGGTGTTGATATATCTGTCGGAAGTATATACGAACATACGGCTGATACCAAGCTTTTGAAGTATCTTTAAAATGACCGACGGCTCCATACCCACATTGTGCAAGGCAATCACTGCAATCCTATTTTCTTTAACACCCCATTCCATATTGTAATTTAATAATAAATACGAAATAAGTAAAAAGGCGGGAAATCGAAAGAAGTTTTTAACATAATAAACGTCTTCCAAATTCAAAATAATTAAAGAGTTAAAAAAAGAAAAGTTTCTATGTAACAGTATTTATGGCCAGATTAGTTAATCAAATGTATAACTAATCTGGCCATAAATGCCATGTCACATGATAAAAATGTCTTAAATTTGCAAAAAAGAATCGATTATACTTTTTCCCCGACCTTATGTAATGAATAGCCTGAAATATTTCTGTCCTTCCCTGACAATGGCTTGTTATAGAATTGATGTATATTTATCTATAACTTCACGCCAAATCCCATGCGGGGTAGGCAGAGAGAACCGAGCGCCACGTGACTCGATCCTTACATATCTCACTCGCTTCTTTAACATTCATTGCTCTTCTCATGCACGCTCGCCGGTTTCAAGGGCTCCTGACATCACCTTCCGATAGAACACGACCAATTTGGTCATGGTAGGTAAGTCTTGGCCTTCCCCGGTCCTACATCCTTCCACTTTTGCATTGTATATCTGCTTCGTCATTCTTTCATTTTGCATTATTTCTACATGTCCGAACCATCGGAGTATGCCTCTTCTTATTTTAACACCGAGGCTCTCATTCAGACCAACTCTGTTTCTAACGTCATCATTGCGAATACGGTCTACAAGCCTTACGCCACAAATTTTGCGCAGCGCTCGCATTTCAGAGATAAACAAAGATGTATATTTAACTGGCAAGTATACGGTAAACATATACTTTTTTTTTGGTATTTTTCTTTGTGGCATTATACCGTTTTCAAATTCATTGGGATTGGCGGAGTTCGCTATCGAATACTACGATACATAAGATACGAATTTTGACATTGAGCCACTGCCGCCGAATCTCCACAACTAAGAGGAGATTTTTTTTATACTACGTCGGGAGGTATACAAGCATACGGCCCATCTGATGTAAAGCGAGTACCGTAGCTTAATGCTTGCAATACATTAAGTATCACGCGCGCGATGTCTCCTCTGCTGCTTACATAGCAACTCCTTGGGAGCTTACTGGTGACCTCACTCACACGCAGGAACACAACAATTCTCTAGGGAGTTTTTATTTGGCTGCGGTTTACTGTGAGGTGGAGGTACTTCGCCAGATGGGCTGCTTTGATGCGCCCTACTTCTCTTAAAAAATCGTTACAAATACGCCCATTTAGTGGTTACATGGCCACACTACGATTCTAATCACGGGCCAGTCGCTTGATAGGGTGGTTCTAAATTCCGCAAAATTTTAATAAGTATTCTTCTTCAGTCTTCCTGCGACCACGGACGCTGCAAAGCGTTCGAAACGTCAGGTTCAACAAAATAAATAAAACACGCGATACTTCCGTTAAAAATTGTTTAATTCAATGTGTAACAATCGCGAAAACCTAAGACAATACTAAGTATTCTTACTTTGAACTTCAATATAAATTACGAAAATCGGGTGAAAACATAAGAGGAAAAGGTACTGTCTTGCCTTCGCCTATTTGAATTGAATAGTCCCTTTTGGCGAAACTAAAAAATAAATAAGATCCTTATTAATGTAGTCTATAAAATACTAATATAGCTGATGGGAGTAAATATTCCTTAATGGACCGGATCAGAGAAAAAGGTCTGACGGTCCGTCCGTCCGATCGCCTTCCGATTCGGTAACTTGAGGATTACTTCTGTTATTTTATGAAAACTTTTATGAAGACATTTTATGTTGAGCAGCTTAACGTTGGTTTGATTTTAATGTCAAGATGGATTCCATAATGGAAATGAAATTTTCATATTTTACAGCGTGTGGATTATAATACAATAATGTAATAATGTGGATAATAATACGCCTGCCAAAGTAACATCAGATATGATAGTTAATCCAGGGCTCCGTCTCTCTTCTGTAATAGCCCAGTACTAATAATCCTGCCAGATCTCATTTCAATAGCTCAATTATTTCCGACACATTTGCAATAGTCCCAATATCTGCCGTGACATGTTCGTGGGTATATTCTACCATTGATATCCCCTAGAGCAAGTCACAGCGGGTATAATACATTACATCGTTCTTTTCTCTCTCTCCGCGTTGGATTCATATCCCCGTGCACGCCTATCAAATGACCGGGATTAAAACCCGTGAAATAAGAGACAACAATAATGTAACCACGCAGTAGATACATTTGTGTACATTAACATGTCTGTTTATCTTGGTCAAGGTGTTTTTAAGAGGTTAGGCGCATCAAAGCAATTCGACTGGAGAAATGTCCCTACCTCACAGATAATTGCAGCTAATTAACAATTTCTTGGAGGGTTGTTGTGTTCCTGTGAGTGAGTTAGATCACCAGTAAGCTTCTAAAGTGTTGCTGCGTTTGTGTTAATAGACTACGGTAACTACTGTCCATCAGACAGGCCGTACGCTTGTATGCCGCCCGAGGTTGTATAAAAGACAAATATCACTAGTGTTCCAAGCATTCCGCGATAGTTATCAACACGTGAGGCATATGTTTGTTTGTCATTTTAACGGTGAAAAATGATTTTAAAAACAACATTTTTATTTGCTGAATACAGTAACATGTGAGATATTCAAAAGGGATATCGTTTCGTGTATTCAGGATGCGTGTATATTAGTGTGAGAAAGAGTATAATGTTTATCGTATCCCAATACCTTTCAGCGGGGATGGAAGGCACCGCTGATGTGGAATAACGAGTGAGTGCTGGTAATGGTGTGAATGGAACGTTGGGAAAACTTGCTGGCAGTAAAAGCTTGAGCCAGAAGGCACTCGCTATACACAATGCAGTGCTGGTCCGTCTGGGGAAGTACCTCCACCTCACGGAAAACAGCAGCCAATTAACAACGCTCTAGAGGGTTGTGTTCCTGCGTGTGAGTGAGGTCACTAGTAAGCTCATAAGGAGTTGTTGTGTTTGCAGCAGAGGTGGCATCGCGCGTGTGATACTTAATATATTGCAAGCGTTTATAGGCTATGGTAACCACTTTACGTGAGGTGAACTATATATGCACGTAATATATTCATATGATAAGGAGTATTTGAATTTGTTCATATGATTTTCTCTTGTCGTCCAATATTTTGTATGAGAACTTACAAAAACATACATATCTAATATACATTCTTGGCAATGACAAGATATCAGCAAGACAGCAGCTATCATCAACCCACGCATTGCGCGTAGCGTATGTGATTTTTCGGATTTTAAAAGCTTTATCAATATCGATCGAATTGTACTAAAGTATAAGTATGAAGCGATGGTATACATCAAGTACAGCTGACAAACACAAATTTATATGTATATCTAGTGAAAACACCAAGGAATTTGAATGTCTACTTCGTCCGTAACGTTGTTGTAATTCAGACATATAGATATCGAACTAGAATTATAGAATAAAACTGTGTAAGATTTTTCTTATCTATATTTATTTGTAAGCTGCGTCCATCTATTCTATGATTTTATATTTACTTGTATAATGCCCCATTAATGTTAAATTTTACAATCACTGCCGTATCGTCGACAAAGGGCGCCTAAGTATAGAACACATGAGACAGTCTGTTCATATATAGAAGAATCTACAATTGTCCAAGAATTCTACTGGTAAACTACAGGATGACATTCTTTAAAAAATCGGACGGATGGAGTCGGACTCGCGCACGAAAGGTTCCGTACCATTATGTATAAAAACGGCAAAAAAAAACACGTTTGTTGTATGGGAGCCTCCCTTAAATATTTGTTTTATTATAATTTAACTATTTATTTTTAAAGCGAATATATAACTAAATATTCTGTGAATATTTCAAGCGTCTACCTGTTGCCGTTATCAATATCGAGTAAAAACGAGAAAAAAAATCACGTTTATTGTATGGGAGCCCCCGTAAATATTTATTCATTGTGTTTTTTTAGTATTTGTTGTTATAGCGGCAACAGAAATACATCATCTGTGAAAATTTCAACTGTTTGACTATCACGGTTCATGAGATACAGCCTGGTGACAGACGGACGGACGGAGAGTCTCAGTAATAGAGTCCGTTTTACCCTTTGGGTATGGAACCCTAAAAAGTCTGGTTTCCGTCCCGGTCATAGTACGACTACTGCTCTTTTGAAAGTCTCTGATGACATCCGTTTTGTCATGGATCATTCACACCATTCAGGTTTTGGTTCTGTTTAATTTCAGAAATGCTTTTAATACAGTTGATTTGACATATTGCTGAAGTAGCTGCGTTCTCTCAACATATCTCCGACAGTAATTGACTGGTTTCGTTCTTATTTGTTTGGGCGTCGGCAGCGTGTGCGTATTGACTATTCATACTCCTCCTGGAATGCGCTAATGGCTGGCGAACCGCAAGGTGGCGTTTTATTTCCACTATTACTCGCTTTATTAACTCCATCACTTCCAACCTTCGCTTCTCCTACCATCTGTATGCAAACGATTTACAAATTATACGCATAGCATTAGTTTCAGATGTCGTTTCTGTAGTTAATGATAATCTTTCTTCTTAATGGAGTAATTCTCATGATCTTGTTGTAAATCCAACCAAGACGCAGGCGATTGTAATCGGAAATCCTGGCAAAATTACTAAAATTTATTGTCTAATTTGCACTCAGTAAACTTTAATGGTACCGTTATACCTATTTCTGATAGTCTAAAAAAACTTGAGGCTATCTTTGATAAAACTTTATCATGGTTATTTCAAATGGCAATTGTTAGTAGGAAGCTGATTGCTTCTGTTTGTTCGCTCAGAAGACTGCAAAATTTTCTTCCAGTTGATACGAAAATTACGCTGGCACAATCCTTGCTTCTTCTCATTCTCGATTACGCTGCCTCCTGTTATCTTAATATTACCGAAGAGCAATTAGATAAGCTTGAGCGTCGTCAAAATCTTTGTATTCGGTTCATATTTGGACTCCGAAAATATGACCACTTCTCTGAATTTCGCTCTCGTCTCAAGTGGCTGCCCATCACATTTTGCCGTAATCTACACATCCTGTCTTTCCTTTGCACTATTCTTTTAGTCCTTCATCTCCTGAAGGAACGTTTCTCGTTTCACAGTGGTACAGAGGGACGTACTACTCGCAACGCTCGTGCCCTCCGTCTTAAAATTCCATCTCACTCATCTCAGTATGCGCGTGCGAGCTATGCAGCTCTGGAATGCTCTGCTATTAACCATTTGAAGCGCAGAAAGTATATTTAGTTTTAAAGATCGAGTTAGTGTTCACTATCTTTCTGTCTGTCACTGGTATATAACATTGTTTAAGTGAATTAATATATATGTGTGCTATACACACACACACACACACACACACATATATATATATATATCATTATTGTTGTTTTTCTAAGCAATCTTTTGTACGTTTTTTTAGTACATACTTCGCCTTCGCCACTTTCGCTTCTTTTTAATTTTCCTATACCCTAAGGTTGTCTGGAAGAGATTGCTATGCGATAAGACCGCCTTTTGTACTTTAATTTAATTTCGTGTTTTTATTGTTTTATGTGGTGCAATAAACAATATTGTATTGTATCGTATATGAAGAGGCTTTTACAGGGATAGGAACGTATGGCAGACGCACAAGATCAAGTATCCGTAGGTTACGGTAACTGCTTACCAGACCGGCCGAACTCTTGTATCCCACCATTCCTATAAAAAAACTTAATCTAGAGCGCAGATATTTATTACGTACTAATTTAAGAATAAAATTAACGGTCATCCATTGAGTTTGATAAATTGCTATACTTTTGCGGAACATTTTGTAATGTGATTACTACTCAGGCACGCCCTCTGTCGACCGACTGAGCACTAAATTAGCATAAAGGTTATGTAAGTACGAGTACTTTATCGCGATTAACCAACTTTTGTGAAAGGGTGGTTACATACGCAATCATTAATCTTATTTTTGAAATTACTGAAGAAAAAGTCAGCCTTTCTGTTCGCGGGAAAAACATACATATCAATACAAACACCGAAAGTATGTACCTAAATGCCAGCCAGCATAAGATGTAGGGCGGATCATAGCAGCCCGTCTGGGGAATTACCTCCACCTCACAGAAAACCGCAGCCAAGTAACAACTCCCTTGAGAGTTGTTGTGATCCTGCGTGTGTGGGAGATCGCCAGTAAGCTCCTAAGGAGTATTTAGTTAGCCGCAGAGGGGTATCTTAGTTAATGTGTTGCGTTAATAGATTACGCTAACCCTTTCAAATCAGGTGGGTCGTATGCTTGTATGCCTCCCGACGTTGCATAAAAAAAGCATCTTCGGCACTATGCTATGTGAACCGATTTTACATAATTTTTACCCGCGATGGTCACGGAGGCGGTATATGCGTTTGGGATAAGAGGTGTTTGTTTGTGTGTCTGTTACTATTTTTCTCGAAAACTACTGAACCGATTTTGTTTTTTTTTTGGTTAAAAGGTGACATGATCGGGAGTGTTCTTAGCTACGATTTAAGCAATTCTGTTATGATGAAATATATTTCTCCAAAAACAGTTAGATATATAGTTCTCATTAATAAAGTCAATAAATAAAAAATATTAATAATTACACTATTACAAAAACTATTATATAGAATATTATTAACAGTAGTCGTGTATAACCTATGTTGTAAACTGTACATTAACATGTTACTTAACATGTACGTACGTGCATAACCTATGTTGTATATGTACAGTTTACGACATAGGTTATGCACGACGGCCGTTAATAATATTCTATAATTAATATTTTTCATTTATTGACTTTATTAATGAGAATTATGTCTAACTGTGGAGAAATATATGTCATATACTATGTTTTCCTTCTGACTGTTTCGTCGGAAAAATTTAAATTACTATAAGTTCTATTTGTACCTAATTTTTTATGAATCATATTACGCTTCAATGTCGTGAGTTTTTGAAATGTTTTATTTGAAGTTTTTTTCATATAACAAGTTTCCGTCGTGGGATTTTTAAATTTAAAATTTATGTTTTATTTGTGGCTTTTTTAAATTTTAATAGTAAATGCGATACTTTTATTTAAATATGAAACTGCCTTATTTTTTTACTAGAGTAGAGCTGTCGAAATTTTACTTTGGTCATCTGTGTACCCGGTATCATAGGAATGTTGCAGTCAACAAAATTAATTAAAAAACGGGTTAACAGATTTGCTTAAATCGTAGCTAAGAACACTTCCGATCATGTCACCTTTTAAACAAAAAAAAAAAAAAATCAAAATCGAATCAGTAGCGATCGAGAAAAATGTAACAGACACACAAACAAACACCTCTTACCCCAAACGCATATACCGCCTCCGTGACCGTCGTGGGCAAAAATGCTTTCACACAGTTTGTCGAATCTAGGTCCCCAGAGTTCCATCGCAACCGGCATATATAAACTTTCGATTAGATGGCAGCAATGTATAGACAATGAAATATTTATCCTACACCATAAATGTAACATATTTATTTAATAAAAATATTCATCCTTCAGAAACAAATCAGTAAAAACCGCTCATTTCATACTTTAAACCCACTTTAAACAGAAAAAAACTTCAGAAACAAATCAGTACAAATCGGCAATTTCATACTTTAAACCCATTTTAAACAGAAAAAAACTTCAGAAACAAATCTGTACAAATCGGCAATTTCATACTTTAAATCCATTTTAAACAGAAAAAACTTCAGAAACAAATCTGTACAAATCGGCAATTTCATACTTTAAACCCTAATATGTCAAAACTTTAATTTTCTTACAATTTACGAAGATTCAGAAAATGACAAAAAAAAATTCAGAAAGAAACTTGACCATATAGGTGTTTTTCAAATCGTCAATTTATTCATATTACAACAATGCATACGTTACGTTTTCATATTATAATGCTAAGCGGAAACCGTGTGGATATTTATTTCTTTGAACAGTTCCCCAAGTGGTTCCATGGAGCTCATGCTATAAATAGAGCGAATGTCTCACATTTATAATATAAAAATTGTTTCAATATCATCCGCTTTCGCAAGAACAGCATACGATACGACATAATACTGTGAAAGTAACTTAAACATTATTTAAATAAAAATAAACTAGACTAAGCGCGAAGTAGCCACGTCAGTCAATTGTCTGATTCACCTAAGTGCAAATGTGGCGGAAGTGAGCTTACTTGCCAGTAAGTTTATTTTTCCATCCTCCTTTGGATATTTTCTTGGGACGCTAAACGAGCTATAGCTATATAGGACCCTTGATGCAAGTTAATAAGGTTGAATATTACTTATGCAGTCGATTCATTGTTGGATTTCTTAACAATACAATTACAAAATGAAGAAAAAGATTAATATTATACACAGGTTTGCCCACAAACCAGAGAATAACTGCATACTCGTTAATTTCGCCGTACATTTTAAGCGGTGAAGTGTGAATCGTATTCCAACATCAAGTGCACCTTACATCTCTATACTGCGAAGACCGAAACAATACGTTTCTGAAGTTGAACTGTTAGGAGTCATAACAGTTGTCAGTTGATTCGATATCTGATGTGGAACCTATTAGATACCGATAGAGACGGCTAAATCCTATACTAGCGGAGTGTATTATGTCTAATTGTTACGTTGTAAAGGCAGGGGGTTTGATATATGTTTAATTCAACTTATACACATGTTAGTTGAAAAACAAAAAAGAAAGACAAAGCTCCTGATATAGGCTTGAGAGCAACAAAACAAAAACTTTTTATAAATACAAGTACATAGTCAAAAGTTTTAAATTGGTCTGTGCCATCGACGTAAAAATAATAAGCCTGTCTCTGCGTACAGTTAGGGTTATCGGAGGCGATATCAATCCGATAATGATGAAATAAATTAATAGACTGACATAACATACGATAAAGCAGATAAGAATTGTTTAAATCATTATATGTGTGTATATAAGTCACGACTGGAATAATGAGTCAGTTATAATGAGTTTTTAATTAGTGTTAGTCAGATGGTGATGATGATGATGAGTTTATTTATTATAACATATTACACTGCATATTATTTTTTATAATTTCATACACGAATACCTCATAGGGTTTATCTGTGTAGGGGAGTCGCTCATACGTATTTAAGATGTACATCTTGTAGATAATTATTTGTTCACTGTTCAATGTAGTTGAAAAAAAAAAAATCAGTTTATGTTTATATTTTGCTGAGCTTGCATACAGTTCCTGAAATTCCCTAGGTATTTCATTAAAATAGTTAGGAATAATATAATTTAGCTTTCTGCTTCCGTACATATTATTTACATTTGGCAAAAGATATTTATGGCTACTGTTCTTTGATTTTCTTAAATTATCTGGTTTTTTATATATATTTAAATACGATAGTTCATTCAATTCTATCAATAAGCTGTATTTAGTTTAATCGAAAACATTTATAACATTACGGTACCGAAACAGTCCTTTGTCATTCGCATTTTCTTTTTTGGGAGTTCGGTACAATAATTTTTCTTTTTAGCCTGTAAGTATCTTCCAAATAAATCTTATACCTCCTTCCATAACTGCTCAAGCCCTAGCTGATGACAGAATCCGCTAGAGCAATGTACCTTAAAGTTTGTTATGCTAATTTATATTTTAATATTTTAAATTTACTAATAATAGGTCTTAGTTCGTCACAGACATGGTGATAAAAATAAAATAAAAATATGAAATGATCATTTAAATACGAAATTATGTGCTTTTAAAAAAAGTCGTTTGAGATTTTTTACAGGGCATTATTGACACCCTTGGTGTTGCAATTGTCTTTAGGCCACGGTAACTGATCACAATCAGGCAGAATGTATGCTTGTTTGCCATTTTGAGGGTACAAAAATAGTCAGCAAACAAACAGCGCTCATATTTTTATGCCACCAAGATGGCTAACTAGCATAAGCTCTGCCTGATACTGGCAAAGTATTCGCCGTGCACGTGGATGCCAGTCGCGTGTAAAGTTGTCGTCTAGGTTTAGATCATACTGAAAGTTTCTGCATGAATTTATAAATAAAACCAGATATTAGACCTATAATTTACCTTCATATTTCTATATTTTTGCATTAGTTGGAACTTTTGTAAAAAGCATTTGGACCGGTCTTCATTAGATACATCTTCAATGGCTTCATATTCATCGCCGATTCAGCCCTCATAAAATGTGTGTCCCTAATATTAGAAAACAAAAAGTCGTCGCAGTGTTAAGCTTGGTTGTATTTCACTACTATAGTATATTCTTAATTCTACATTTGTAGTCTAAAGGCTCTCAGTTCCGTGTTTCGTTAAGGTTAAGGACAGGGATGCGAGTATATGTTGTATTTTTAAATAAAAGTACCCTCCCATTACTTTAACGGAATGTGCGGACGCACTACCGTGGTGCACTACAATGTTGTTCCAAACTGTGGTCACCATCCTTTGGTCTTCAAGTGACACTATTGTGCAATATCCTGATTTGCTGAAAAAAGAAATAACTAATTTCTTACCAATGTTTCGGCTTTTCTTAACTTTCGGTACACTACACTCCAGTTTCACCACCTGTCACAATATTGTATACATCTATTGATTGCTCTCCATCAAATTGCTACAATTTTACGACCACCCTACGTGTAGTCTCTTCTGGTCTTTCATCAGATCACGCAGTAAGGAGTGTATAGCTTCCGTACCTTCAGATCTCGCTCAACTCATTCCAATATCTAATACAGTTTACATTTGCTCACAAGGTATTTTGTTATCAGATTTTAGGGTTCCGTAGTAAACAAGGAACCCTTATAGTTTCGCTACGTCCGCTTGTCTGTCCGTCCGTCCATCTGTCCGCGGCCTAGCTCAGAGACGCTTGACACTAGAAAGCTGTAGTTTGGCATGGCAACCATGCTGACAAAAGGGTAGAATATAATCTTTTTATTCACTCCCGCCCCATGGTGTCGGGATTCGTTATTTAGGTTTAAAGACATCAAGGGTTTGGGAAGATCATTTTTCGATAGTGTTCCGTTTGCGAAACATTTATATTAAAAATGAAAATTTTGTTACACTCAAGTGTCTCCTCCTCCCATGCCAGCAAATTGTTGTATTTGGAAATGTAAAAAAAATATGGTAGTAGTCCATATAGTGAATGTAAAAGGAAAATTATCACGGCTAAGCAGGCTTTACAGGTTAACGAGTAATAGTCGACAAACTTAAAATGGATTTTCTTTTATGAAAACGTACAAACGTCGTAGAATATGACATTGTATCTATCTGCACTAAGCGTTTTGCTTCCTAGTTTCTATTTTGAACGGCCGAGTAGTAGTGGAACTCCCCCCCCCCCCCCCCCCCCCCCGCGATACATAGGCAATTTCATATCAATTTCATCCATAATATTAGTTCCAATATTTTACACTAGATGGTGCTGTTCACAGTACACGGCGCTGTGGTTTCATTTTCATCAATCTTAGCAAAGCGAATCAAATACGGAACCCTACTCTGTGCGTGGCTCGACATGCACTTGGCCGGTATTTTTTCCTGACATCATCTTCTGAATAGAACACGAGCAATTTGGTCATGGTAGATATTGACTAAATTAAGAAAATTATTTTATTGTCTTTACCTTACAGTCTGCATCTTACAAAAGACCGCGGTCAAATAACAACTCCCTGGAGGAGTTTTTTATTCATTAGCCCATGAAGGCTTGCAATATCTGAACTTCCGTGCAATGCCTCTCCTGCTGCTAACACAGCATCTCCTAAGGAGCTAACAGGTAACTTTACTCAATCTCAGGAACACAGTAATCCTTCAAGGATTTGTTATTGGCTTTTTGTATTGTAAGCTTTTATAAGATAACCACTAATGATCAGACTGTATGCTTGCTTGTCTTACAACGCTAAAAAACACTGACCAGAAATGGGGTAATAAGCGTTTTCTTCCACAATGGGGACGGTACCCCAAAAAACCAGTAAAATCTTAATTGGTGCATTTAACATTGCGGTGAGGTATTCTCGGAGCGAGCAATGAGCATTATATGTAATTAGGGGTAAAACGTGCAAAAATGGGGTCTTCAACGTAAGCTTTATAATTGACATTCGTAATTTTGGTTTAGCATTGGTAAGGTACAATTTCGAAGCGGCAAAGTTTTTTCTCATTCTGTTTTTTTATATGACGTCGGGAGGCATACAATTACTTGCAGTACATATTAAGTATCACTCGCACAATGCCTGCTGCTAACAGCAATAACTCCTTAGGAGCTTCTTGGTGATGTCACTCACACGCCGGAACACAACAACCCTCTAGGGAGTTGATATTTGGCTGTGGTTTTCTGTGAAGCTGCTTTGGTGAGCCCTACCTCTCTTAAAACCTACTTCTCTCTCTATTTGTTTTTCTCCGATCAACCATAAAGGAGGGTATGCTATCTAAGCCTAAGGACAGCGAAGATACTGATTTATATGGAGCGACTGCTCCTCCACAACCCAGAGGAAAAATCTGTTTTTTTTTAGTTTAGGTCAAGTCTTTCGAAATATAATTTTTGGACGTGTTTCCTCGTGATGTTTTCCTTCACCGTCGAGTGGTAATTAGGAATATGACTACATAAATCTTCAAACACGACTTTAGTGGTACAAACCCACTCCAGAGTTTGAACCGGGGATCACGCGGTTAATAGATTTGTATGTGTCTGTTTATATTGTGACCTCCTGCTGTTAGTTTGATGAAGTTTGAAGTAGGAGGCGTCGTCACAACTACCTTTATTACTGAATTGTCTTCAGTTTTTTAACTTCCATCTAAATCAGGGCATCTAATCAAAACTTAAGTAAATGCAAAATAAATAATCACTGCACTTTAGTTGCCACCAAGTAACCACTTATAGAACTAAAAGAGTTGTTATTTTATATATATTTAATTATAATGTATTATATACATATTTATCTTGTACACGCCGCTTGGTTCTTGCCAAATTTCATGATCCTACGTTGACGGTGCATACACCTGACATGCATATTTTAATTTGAAATTTCATAACATACGGACAGACAGATACACAATAAAATCATTCTATAAGTTTTCTTTTGTACATCAATGTTGTTTTATATATTTAATTGAAAGTTTATACTTTGGACGATTGCGGTTTGAACGGTGCAAAAAAGCGATTTACAAAAATTTTGAGTTAATTCACAATTCGAGCAAAGGTTTCACTTATAAAATACCGTATATTTTATAAGTGAGCGTTTCACCACTTTCAAGTATGATCGTGTACAAAGATATTTTTTTACAATCGTTCTCATGTTTCCATCCTCCTCAATTAACAGAGTGATCGCATATATGCAGTACAGCCCCAAATTCTTTAAAGCAATAGATCTGACAAGATAACTTCAACCACGATGACTGCAATCCATCGAGCCCCCAACTAATAAACCATTGATAGCCACATGGATTATAAGGCCCACTGGCAGGGTAGGATTACGTCCTAGGGTTGTTTTACGATCAATTCGGGTTTACAGTTCAAAAGCAATATGATGACAGGGGTGGGTGAAATTGAATATGTTTAAAAATTGAGTTTTTTATTTGGGCGGTAAACATGAGCTTCATGAAGGGAGCTTTCGCTTTTTTTATAAGTCGGGTATCAAACAAGCATATAATATGAAGCGTTTACATCCTATGAATACTAAAAAATAAATAAAATAAGAAATATTAAAAATGTTATCATTTCATGGCATTGCTGACGATTCTGTTTCTATGGCATTGTCCTTTGTCCTTACAGGATCGAACATGGCCGCCTGTCACAGACATTTATCATGTTTGAATATATTATACGAATAGTACGTAATTACAATAAAAAAGACTTGAAATTTGGAATAATTAAATAAGGTAACCCTGTAATGGGACAAATATTTTCTAGAATTAATTAACGATTGAATATAAAATACTTTTATGCAACAAATTATAGTGCCTGCGACTTTTAATTTAATTTATTTAATTGAAATATTTTTTATCAAATGCGAAATAAAAATAAAACACGTTTCCATAAGTAAATCATGTCGCATATCCAATAAATGGGGTTTTTAACCGTATTCTCGGATTGAGTAATAAGCAAAATTTGCAAAATTTGACCAGGCCACCCATTTTTGAAGATTGCAGTCAAAGGAATAAGTTTAATAAGTAACAAATATTATCACAACAAAATGACCAAACTGAAAATAGTATAAGTTCCAACAAAATGTATTTATACTTAATTACGAAAGTAATTATGGCTCCAATTAAGTATCTTGCCACAAAAGTTATGAATGAGAATATAGTAATTATTATCCTTGGAAGTACAATTTTGTCCACGTCTACACAATCATTTTTATATTACAAGGGCTTCAATATTCTCAGGTGTAATTTGTGGGCCCCTCGGTGAGAAATGCAGCAAAAAAACGCTACCCGCTACTCAGCCACCGTGTCCAATTGGAACTAGTGAAAAATGAACCATTATTATCCTTACTAAATTATTGTAGGACCACCCTGTACCACGGTATGCTTCGAATAGCGATATGCAGGTAAAGTTTGGAGAGTATACTACAATATTGTTATTTTATTATTGGTCTCAGTAATGGTTTTTTTTTCGTCTATCATTTCTAGATGCGTGAAAGTAATATGTTTTATATAAAATCAAAAAATATATGCGGTTGTTGAATATAAAATATATATTTTATTACATTTTAATATAGGTTAGTGGATGCCACGTAGGAGGGTAGAACATAGGAAACGTATTATTTTTTGTTATATAAATTATACTGTAACCCCGCCGCCCGCGCGCCCGTGCCATATATAATTATCATAAATTTTATTGTTGTAAGGTTAATTTATCTTTTCATCAGGAAAACTATTATTTAACCTATAACATTAACAACATTGCAAGTAAAGTAGGTATGCAGAAAAACATTCCAAGATTGTGCTTAAAATGAAATAAAAATAAATGTTACTTTATATCTAGTTGTTTTTAGTTGTTTATTATTATTACATATTATGTTAACCTGTTTTTGATTTGGATAGGAGAAATATTGCTAAGTAATATTGTATTATCATTATTGCTGATAATAAAAAGGATATTATTCATTTAAAACCAGATTATATTGCAAGTGTCGAATCTGGGACGGAGGTATGATTGTATGTTCCCAATACGCCAAAATCTGCCTTGAATGAATGAACGAAATATTATACATTTATTGACTAGAAATATTTTGAAATTAATATCGTCCCCGTAAGGTTGACACACCATCAGTATAGAAGATAATCATGAAGAATATTTTGAAATTAAAGGAAGTTAGTTGTTTTGAGGTTGACAATATTTAACTGTTTTTTGACCATTCAAAATTCGGAAAACATATCAATCATAATCCAAATTCATATGTTTTTATTGTGGCAATAAAAAGTTTCACGATAAAGGTTCCATCAAAAATGCGATTACAAGGGCCCTTAAGTTCACATGGTAGAGGGTGGGGGCCAGACATCGTAACTTTACGATTTCGAGTTTACTGCATCCCTGCATCGGCGGGGAAAATAAATAGGGAACTGACGCCCCCTCGATAGTGCGAGTTTTATGATCTCATACCATGGGCTATCTTTTTCGCAATGTGTCTTTTCCTAATATTTGTATTCATACGCATACGACATATAAGATAAGAAAATGCATGTTCCATTGGTTCGGACATGTAGAAATAATGCAAAATGAAAGAATGATGAAATAGATATGCAGTGCGGAAATGGAAGGTTAAGGAGCCAAGAAAGATCAAGACTGACCTATCATGAGCAAATTGGTCGAGTTTTATAAGAAGGTGATGTCTGTAGCCCTAGGAGCCGACGAGCGTGCACGAAGAGAGCTATGAATGTTAAAGATGATGATAATGAACGAGGTGTGTAAAAACTGCGTCTAATGGCGTTCAGTTCTCTACGTTTATCCCGCAAGGGAGCGGGCGTGAAGATATACATAGGTACTTACGTTACTTTAAGCACTCGTTCCCTTAAGTCTCGCAATTTGTACCAAAATTTTTGATCCGAAGTTCTACTTTCTTAGTGTTACCTCGTTTCCTAATACATTAGGATTGGCAGGGTCCGCTACTCAAGTGTAAAGATCTGGCGAAGGCACTGATTTTGATACGGAACG
This sequence comes from Pyralis farinalis, assembly GCA_947507595.1. Lineage (NCBI taxonomy): Eukaryota > Metazoa > Arthropoda > Insecta > Lepidoptera > Pyralidae > Pyralis > Pyralis farinalis. The sequence goes on along the minus strand of OX382260.1, from coordinate 31,079,629 downwards.
ACAGCAGTCACACCTCCACAACCCAGAGGGAAAACCAGACCTTTCTTAGGTAAGGTCACATGTCTTTCGAAATATAATTTTTTGGACGTGCGGGTTTCCTCACGATGTTTTCCATCACCGCTGAGCAAGTGATAATTACAAATATATACATAAATTGGAAAACGCGAATTTAGTGGCATATGTCAGGATTTGAACCGGGAACATTTGGTCAATAGGCTGGTTCTTAATCCACTTACTTCATATTTATTTAAATTGGACAATGGCCGTTAACTAATTGCAAAGGCACATTGAGTTATAATTTACGCAGTACATATAGTAGCTATAATGTAAGAGCAATGGGTATTGGAGATTTATTACAAAGATATATTCTAATATAACAATAATTTAATAATAATTTATTATTAATAACTTCGAGTTCGCCATGATGTTATAAGAAAGATAGTTGATCTGGAAGAGAGCATCAGTGTTAAGATAAAACCAGTTGAGAATGCGCAAGCTTGCATTGCCAGAGGAACATCTGGCTCGTCAATTATATAACAATTCAAATGTTTGCTTTCGGCCATTTTGACCATGTTCCTGAGATAGGAACTTTTTATGCTGAATCCGAATCTGAAGTCAAAATTCGAAAAAACGCACACACAGACAAACGCACAGACAAACATATAGATTTCATATAGGGATGGTGTTCCTGAATATAATTTCGTTAGTTCGGACATGTATAAAGATTGCAAGAGGACAGTAGGCCGATTCTACTAAAAAACTGCAACTACATTGCAGCGCAGCGTGTGTCAAAATGCTTACATTTAGACGTTTCGTTAAGCGATCTGACAGCAGCAACGTTTAACGAAACGTCAAAATGTACGCATTTTGACACACGTCGCGCTGCACTGCAGTTGCAGTTTTTTAGTAGAATCGACCTACAGAATGGCGAAATAGATATACAACGGGGAAGTAGACGGATGTAGGCGTTGATGATACGAGTATCATAGACTTACCATCCACGACTAACAGAACGGGGGTTGTAAGAAGGCGGTATCAGGAGCCGTAGAAACCGGCGAGCGTGCATGAAAAGAGCATGAATATTAAAGTAGCAAGTGAGAGCTTAATGGCGACATTACGCATGTCATTATAACCGAACACACATGTTAAGCAACGTCGTTAGCAGCCTGTCCATGGCCCATCCATTAATCTATCTCGATATCTATTTCTCCGTGCTTCGGAGGGCACGTTAAGCCATCGGTCCGGGCTGTTGTCGATAGATGACAGTTGTTAAGCTAAGTCAGTGGCCCTCGGGCAGCTGAAAACACTGGATTCCGTCAATCCGCATTTGAGCAGCGTGGTGGTTTAGAGCATTAAACCCCTTCGGTTGAGGTGATGAGACCCGTATCCCTGCGGGATGAGGAAAGGTTGATGTGGTAAGTGATTTGTGCAAGGACCAAGTCACGTGGCGCTTGGTGGTCTCTGCCTACCCCGCAAGGGACTTTATAGGTAGATAGATGTATTACTACAAAAGAATAACAAACAAAATTATATATATTTGTTTATTTTCACTGTACTGTTGCCTACAATAGTGTATTACTACTTTAAGAAACAATTCCACGTCCATTACCTTATCCATTGTGAAATCATAAAAGCTATATATTATTATTCTCTTTCATGTTATAAGCGAACTTTGCACACAGAGTTATAAAAGTGTGTATACAATTTGCAATATGCAGATGATACATCTTTTATCGTTTTGTTGTATAGTTGAAAGTTGCATAATTTGTTGTGTGTCATAAATTTGTAAAACAGGTCAGTAAATGTTAAGTGCGCCATAGGAATATTGAACAGAATTTGTTATTCATGTTCTCAGTTTGTTACTGTATTATGTATAAATTTGATTACGACACTTAGCAGTATTATTATCGCCTATTCTTCAAACTTTTTTTTTTAAATATCTGAATTCTTAAAGCACTGTACTTCTCAAGTTATCTTATTTATTAGATGACTTAAAAGTTAAACAAACTTACAAATATATATATATATATATATGTCGTATTTGTATGATTTTTCGGTGTATTCGATATTATGCGGGCGTACGGTAGGTAGTTGTGCAATGAGAAATCCAATGCAATTCGTATCACACTATAATTTTAAATCAGCACTTGTAATCAATGTTCAGGAAAATACGAAACGAGAGGACAGTCACAAGACGTCGTCACTTGCCACCGTTTGCACTAACTCTCCTCTTCTCAAAGTGTTGACCTCTTGATTCTGCCAAAGCGCGCCACCGTTCGCGCGCTTTCGTTCCGTTTTAAAACATCCATACTCATGTCCGGATGCGTCATATATTTAATTTATACGTCGGGAGGCATACAAGCATATCGTCCACCTGACGCAAAGTGGTTAGCGTAGTCTATGAAAACGCTTACTATAGATTAACTATCGCTCGTATGATGCCTCTACTGCTAACACAGCAACTTCTTAGGATCTTATTCGTAACCTTACTCACATGCAGGAACTAAACAACTCTCCAGGGTCTTGTTTGACTGCGGTTTTTTGTGATATGGAGGTATTCGCCCAGTTGGGCTGTCTGCGCTCCACCTCTCTTAAATCTGAACTCGCATAGTCGCTTTGTATTGTCTTCAACTCACTTATTCATCTATTCTCATTCTCTCATTTATTCACCTATGTATCGATACCAATTTTAATAAAATATACAATATTAATTAAGTCATATTAATTAATATTGTATAATTTATTAAAATAATCTTAAAGTTGTATGTTACCTCAAAATCTTGTAACATACACAGTTTACTTTACATTAATACATTGAGGCAGGGCGCATCAAAACAACCTATCTGGTAAAGTAGACTCCACCTTACAGAAAACCGCAGCCGAATAACAAACTCCTGGAGGGTTGTTATGTTCCTGCGAGTGAGTGAGGTTACCAGTAAGCTCCTAAGGAGTTTCTTCTTATCCCGTTTCCAGATCCTTTAGGGCTGGCGGGGTAGGATATCTAAGCCTAAAGATTTGGCGAAGATACTGATTTTTGTATGGAGAAACTACCGTAAAACATCCATAACCCAGAGGAACAACCAGATCTTTCTTAGGTTAGATCACACGTCTTTCGAAATTTGATTACTTGGACTTGTGGGTCTCCTCACAATGGTTTTCTTCATTATTTTACATTTAAGACACTTCACTGTTATGATGTTTGGTAAAAACATTAAGAAAGTTTACTGTAGTGAACTGACGTAAATCAAGAACAGTATGAGAAAGTAAAAATAACCACAATAGAAAAGTGTGTCGAAAGAGGTGTTACATAGTTATTTCTTTATATCTAACATTTTTTTTTTTACAAAAAAGACATCGGTTCCAAAAACGTCTGTTATGAAAACATGCACTAAAAGGTTCAAAATAATTGCTTAATTTCTTTAAATGACTGTAAAAAATATTATACTGTATTTGTACTTAAACAGAAATTAGAAATGTATGTTTAGACTACTTAGAATAAAATTATTGTGGAGTCCACCACCATAACAAACAGAAGGTATCCTTTCGATTAAAAAAAAATCATATCGGTTTATAAACCACGAAATTTTGAGGTAATAAACATAAAAAAATACAACCGAATTGATAACCTCTCCTTTTTGAAGTCAGTTAAAAATGAAGGTTAAAAATTATTGAAAATAATCTAATTAAGAAACTTGATTGCAAAAGAGATGTGAAAGTGAAGTACATTGTAAATATAAAAAAATATGATATGATCGCGTGTGTCCCAAAGCCCGGATCCCACCTGCCCGCCTGCTTTCAACAAAACCAAATATTTGACTAAAAAACCAAATACTATCTAATGACATCCCGAGATTGATGGTGTTTTTGTACACTTAACCACTACAGTATTCATAAGTCAAATAATTATTTGATAATTTAAACGTTTGAGTCTCGTAAGTGGCTCATATTTATCTTTTTTATCGAAAATACTTTCTTAACGTATATTATAATATAACGTATCACAATTAACTTTCAAATTATGAGATTGAAAAATATTGGAAAAGTTAGTTAGTTGTTATTAAAAATCGATGCACTAACTCTTGAAAATCCACAATTAAAGCCGGTTTGGTATTAAGTTGATATTAATTATTGCATGTACATATCATATTACGAGTATAATCATTTTAGTTAGCACTATAGGGTTATATTACGAGATACAGGTTATTTAAAAGCGGTCTAATGTTCTAAAGTTTACAATAGTGGACCGTGTCATGCTACTCTATTGCTCATTAGAAGAGTTTAATACTTACATACGAAAGGCGATTTAAATCTATATAAAGACAGTCAGAAATCATATCAACATGTAAATTATCTTATTACTGAGACATCAGTCCCTTTTTAATTGAAGGGATTTATAATATCTTTATTTATAATTTCAACTATTCCTATACAGATTTGATTCCGAACATTGACACTCAAAAATAAAACATTTTTGTTCGCGATTACACCAAAATTCCACGTCAATTGAATTTATTGTTGATATGTGAATGTGACATTTGAATAAGATTAAGTAACCGCTTCCTATCGCATTAAGGTCTTCAAATATTAATGATTGATACTACTTTCTACATAAATGGATTAATCCTGTTTTTGTACCTACTAGAATTTAGTCGTTAAATATGTCGGTTCGAATTAGTATTTCCGGTACGTTTCTCATTCTTATCGGTAATTTAATGATAAATATATTGGAGAAAGGAAATGTTTATTGATTAAACATTGTCAAATCATACTGATTAGAATGTTAGTTTATTGGATTACTCATAGTTACATCCTGTAAATAGTAGAAGTTTTGCAAATTGTCACATGTTATCAAAATTAATTCATACTAGGCAATACCATAAATACTAGGATTATGATAACTATTAGGCACTTCAAAACGAATATGATAAATGTTACTGCCATCTACTGTCGATTTTGGAATTAGTCATAATTCGAAATAGTATGTACATTGGAAACAAAAGGAAAAATGTATTCAAGATCTATAAATGCGAAAATTGAAATGTTTATTAACATTGCATATCCTTCTCTCAATGAGTACGTACAAAAAACTATGGAATACTATATGGAATAATTATTTTAATACCAAACTCAACCTCATGAGTGAATCTCTCTGCTAATTAAAATGAGACTATTGCAAAAATGTTTCTAATTTAATATTCATTTTACCATACCTCTCGTATGGTAAAATGAATATTAAATAGGGAACACACCGACCGACTCGACCTTATAAAAATCGCAGTCCAATAACCATTAAGAGATGTTGTATTCCTGCGAATGAGTGAGGTCTCTAGAATCTCAAGAACGAGCACCACACGGGAGTGATACTTGTTTTGCACGAATCGTGAATAGGTACCAAACCACCATATGCTACTTTTGTCATCCTAAGTATTATAAAAAATATAGTAAAGCTACGTGTAGATACATAAAAATATTAAAGGGCCGGGTAATAAACGAATAGTATAGCGTCAATACCTTATAACGAAGGATGCTATCAACATAGTAATAAACTGTGCCTTTAAGCTGCCATGAGACGCTGTTAGTTTTATGATGGCCATATACGTAGCCTAGGCCTGCCACGTTTCAATCTGACTATAAAATTACACAACGGCACGAAATTAGTTTACTTATGTTTTATTCGATTATTACCGTGCATTGCCCATTATTTACAAAATTGTATTGAATTATAGGGCTTATTGGCCCGCAAGTAGGTCGCTAGTCAGAGTGAAAGTCAACTTCACCTGCATCTAAAGCACCCCGCCTAATAGCAATCGCTTATATTTTATTGTCTATATCTGCAGAAGTTACTTTCTTTCTAGTAAATGGAATCGGGTTGAGTTCAAATTGATCAATGAACAAGCATGACGTGGAGCTAACGCAGAACAACTTATATTTTATTGTCTATATCTGCAGAAGTTACTTTCTTTCTAGTAAGTGGAATCGGGTTGAGTTCAAATTGATCAATGATCAAGCATGACGTGGAGCTAACGCAGAACAAAACATTACATTCGCCGAATTACTCGATTGATCGATGACTCCATGTACAAAAATAAAATAAATACTGTTAAATACTCAAAGCATTTATATAATATGTAAATATTATAAAAATGCTTTGGCATACTACTTTTGTATATGATAAATTTAGAGCTTACACAAAATTAGCATAGGTTCAAATTAACACTTTTTTCCATTGGCGGAAAGTGTAGGTAGAATGTTTAACTTATCTTAGTAATAAATCGTTCAATCTATTGATTTTAAAAGGTTACTAATTTCCCCTTTGGAATTTAGCTTTATGCCAAGGAATGTCATGATGAAAAAAATAATCTAAAAGAGAATATTTTCAAAAACAAAAAATGAAACTTATAAAAATCAGTCACAAAAAAATGATCAAATATTTCGAAGCCATAAAACTTATTTATAAAAGAACGAGAACTATTTAATCGAACAAATAATCGGAACCAACTGAATGTAAGCCAAACAAATTATGAAATTTGATTCTCTATAAAGAGCGATCCATCAAATTTTGACAGCGGAGAAAAAATCCTGGTCATTGTATTATTGTAAGACTTGTGTTTGTGAGTGTACTTGATGCAATGGTTTTAACGATTTTTTTTACATTTTGTAGTTTACTATTATTGAAATAAATTAAGGTTCCCGAGGGAAATAAATATTCTCGATATGAAATATAATTTATATTTATAGATTATATTTTTATTTGCCATGAATGTACGTTTTTTCAATCCCTAAAAATTGTATGTGCTCATTGGTCTGTTCAACTACGAGTATAAGCTGATTGCAATTACTTCTCTATTCTCAAAAATTACCTATATAATTATAAACTAACAGCTGCTAGGTTACTTTGATGATCCCCACGACTCATAGTTAGACTGATTGGCTGATGATCTTTTAATATCTTTGAATGGTAATTGGGAAACCTCAGTTCTGGCAAAAGGCACGGCTTAAGTCGTAACCTAAGATATAGCTAATCGGGTAATAGTTAATCGGGTATGGTAGAAGCACTGCTTTCAATGCTTTCCTTTGGCTATCTGACAGATTTTGCAAATAGATCGCCAGCGTTCTTACATACTGGCATAACACAAGTCCATGTTTTATCACCCTGGCTATCACTTCTGATAATAAAATCAAAGAATGTCAATCCTACTGATATCAGTTTACTGCTACTGATTCTCATGATTATGATGCCGATAAGCAAATTTAAGTTTAGGTATATATTCTTCCTAGCGTTATCCCATTTCTTCATATATTTGGATTGCCGGAGTCCACTGCCTAAGTTCAAGGATTTGACGAATATACTGATTTCGACATGGATCGACTGTCGTCAGACTTCAACAACCCTGAAGGAAAATTTAATATTTTTTAGGTTAGATCACGTGCTGGTATCCCAACGATGTTCTCCTTCAAAGGTCAATAATGAGGTTATTTTTCCACTGGGCTATTATTGCTGTTTACGCTCAATATTCTATATACGAGTAATATGTCCAAAGTTTTAGTCTATAACTCACTTCGTTTACGAATTTTAAACCTGAGTGACATACTGACAGACGGATAGGTAACAGAATGACAGCACTAGTGTTCCGTACGTCCTTTGGGTACGGAACCGCAAAATACAGTTGCGACAACTTGATTATGTCTGTTTGCAGTTTTGCAAACAGACATAATCAAGTTGTCGCATAAAGTTTTGAAGTTATTGCTATAAGCTATAACCAATTATGGATGTAGTTGTTAGTTAGAATCCTGGTTTGGACCGGGATTCGAAACGGGGACAAATCGGCTAATATGCCGGTTCTTTACCTGCTGGGATATCAATAATATCCAAATTCTGTTTAAAATATACATATGTATACCCGTTTGGCCATCTATTTTGTATACTGGCGTGTGTGTATATATTGATACATACCATGTAAGTGTTTATTCATGTTTTTATTGTGTACACCTATATAATTATTAAGCTCATATGTTCGTTTATGAGCATTTTGTAGGCCGCATTTGTATATTCCAAAACGTTTTCTAAGATGATCTATATAGGTATATCCATAAGTTCACGCCAAATCCCTTGCGAGGTAGGCAGAGAGAATCAAGCGCGCCACATGACTCGGCCCTTACACCTCACCAGCTTCTTTATACCATATTTTATTCATAGCTCTTCTCAAACACACTCGCCGATTTCTAGGGTTCTTGACATCACCTTCTGATAAAACACATGATCAATCCATTCAATCAATTGGTCATGGTAGGTAAGTCCTTGCTTACCTCGGCTCCAACATTCTTCTACGTTCGCGTTGTATATCTGTTTCGTATTTTTTTCTGCCTGCATTCTGTCTACATGTATGTACGAACACCGACCCAACCACAGATCACAGTATTTCTATGATCTGTGGACCCAACGAACTATGCCCCATCTTATTTTAACATTCAAGCCCATAAATAAATATTATCTAACTAGGATGCTTAACTAACAGATATGTAATAATTACTTAATTTATTTTAGTAAGGGTAGATTTTAACTGTAGCCTGTCATTACATCCTTAACAAAAATCAGTGAAGCTCAATGACTAACGACCGATTACTAAAATTATTTTTAATAGCTACGTAATAAGGAGTATAAGTGAATATGTTCGTTTGAATAATGGATTTATTGGACAGACGAAAGAAACTGGCAATTTTCGTATTACACTCATAAATATCAATTTGGGAGCGAGCATAACAACGAAATTGCAGGTTTTGTGTAGTAACTCAAATGATTTATGCGTTTTTGAGTGTTCAACATTTCGAGGAAAATATTACCTGGACAAATGAGTTTTATTGCATAAAACTCTTAATAGGTATCAGAAATTAAAGATTAACAAAACAACGTGTATACAACAAAGGACAAAAGACGGCCTTATCGGTAATGCCATTTCTTCAGGCTTCATTTGCTTAAGGCTACCTTAATATAATGGAAAATTGAAACAGACCTAGATTCTCATATTAGCGTACAGAACAGGCTGTTAAACAATATAGCTGCTACCCGTGATATTACCCACGTAAACACAAGAAGTTGTTTACGTGGGTATTGTGTTCCTGCATATGATTGGGAGTGTCAGTAAACTACCAAGTAGCTGCTTTGTATTGCCCGCATTTACTACTACTATATGCTACCATAACCACTTTACATCAGGTAAGCCGTGTGCTTGTATGACTATAAAGTTTATAAAAATCAGTCCAGTAATTTTTTTCATCGACAATCATTTTGGTTGGGTGTTAGTGCCGATAGTAGTTATACAAATAGCATTTAAAAATCTATGTACGAGTTGGACCATGCTACGATCACACACACACATACACACACACACACACACATATATATATATATATATATATATATACATATATATATACATATATATATATATACATATATATATATATATATATATACAGGCTAAGGACAGCTCCCCTTATCACGGTAAACTACAGTTACTTACAAGATTGGATTATCCTGGCGATTAAGGATAATCCAATAATCCAATCTTGTAAGTAACTCTTGTTTACCCGTGATAAGACCATAATATACCTAACCGTATTTATGTAGGTATATAAATTATTCTATTTTAAAACGATAGGCAAGTAATGATTACACGTTCACTTTATTTGTTCATCAAAAATACTGTTTTAAATTAATTCTTTTTTGGTTAATAAATTACAATTTAGGCAATCACAGTAATAGAGGTCGGATATTAATTAGACTACACAATGATACAATTGACTCTGTGAATGAAGCCATTAAAATTGTAAGTCGAACACTGTTGGCGTTGATTGTACTTAATAGTTTTATTGTACGCTGAGGTAATATTTACTTATTAAAGTAACGGACATTCTAATGATATTTCAACACCAGTAATAATAGCTCGCAACGATCGCTCTGTGACAGATGTAAAAAAATATCACAATTCCCTTCCACCATAGACAAACATCGAAATTTCACGCCGATCTCCGTTGGTTTATTGGTAAAAACTAGAGTGTGCATAGTTTGGTAATTACTATCGGTTATAGAGAAAAAATATTGTGTTCTGATGAGCTCAGGTTAGTAGCAAGATTCCAGGAGAAAGTACAAACATGTTTTAAAGAGCAGTAAGTAGTGTATACAGTTCCAGGCCAGACCCAACTGGTCTATGGTTCGAATCCTGGTGTACCAGTGAATTCGAGTTTTTGGATTTATGTGCGTGTATGTAAATATTACTTGCTCGTCGGTGAACCCACACGTCCAAAGAATTATATTTCAAAAGACGCGCGTCCTAACCTAGGAAAGGTTTAGTATTCCCACAGGGTTGTGTAGGTCTGACGACAGTCGCCCCGTGTCAAAATCACTCCATTCGTCAAATCCTTAGAGTTCGGTCATCGTCAATCCTAATGGATTAGGAAATGGGATAACGCTAGGAACTAGATGTTTTTTTATATTTTTCACAAGATCCCCCAAAATATAATTAAATATATACCAAGATAAAAAGGGTACCTCTCTAAAATATTTGAAAATATATTTTAAAATTAATCTAATGTGTTGGTTATTATAGAAGAAACCAGAACTAATGTAAGGATTACGGTTGATGATGAAGTGTTGGAACAAGTGGATGAGATTGTTATCTTGGATGCACTATCAACAGGGATGGAAAGTACACCGCTGATGTAGAAAGACGAGAGAGTGCTGGGAATAGTGAGAATGGAGTGTTGCAAAAACTTCTTGGCAGTAAAATCTTAAGCCAGAAGACACAGCACGCTATACACAATGCAGTGCTAGTCCCAACGCTTACTTATGGAAGCGAAAGCTGGATATGGCAGAGAGAGCATGAAAGTAGGATAAACGCGGTCCAAACGCGAGCATTGCGCATAATTTGTAGCGTAACGCTTGTAGACCGTATTCGCAATGATGATCTTAGAAATAGAGTTGGTCTGAAAGAGAGCGTCGGTGTTAAAATAAGAAGAAGTATGCTCCGGTGGTTCAGACATGTGGAAAGAATGCAGGAAGTAAGAATAACGAAAAAGTGGAAGGATGTAGGAGGTAAGGCAGGCTAAGACTTACCTACCATGACCAAATTAGGGACGTGTTCTATCAGAAGGTGATGTCAAGAGCCTTAAAAACCGACGAGCGAGCATGAGAAGAGCGATGAATGTTAAAGAAGCGGGTGAAGTATGTAAGGATCGAGTTACGTGGCGCTCGGTTCTCTCTGCCTACCCCGTAAGAGATATGATGTGAACTTATACGTAGATAAATAGATGTTGGTTATTTCTTAATTATTATAATTATTTTTAATTTTACACTTTACGGAATATTATTCTAAGGGTAGGTGTTCACTAATTACGTTTTGGGTTCGATATTCTAAAAATATATGTTATAATCTGCCATTTTAATAAAATAGTGGGCAGATATATGGACTTCGCTATTATTAAAAAAAAAAAAAAAATTGTAGCAAAAAGTTCTGTTGAACATGGCAATTTCAATTAAATATTTGATGATATAATGATGGCAGTTATTGGTGTTAATGACACTATAAACCTAATAAATTCTTAGCACTGATTGTAGGTATTATCATTATTAACGTTTGGAATTTTATTGATACACCATTTGATAGCTATTTACAACCGGACACACCCACATAATACTATGTATTCGTAACTCAACGAATTGTTGGCTTAGTTTCATTGTTTTAATTAAATAACTTTGCTGGGTATAGATGTACATGTAAAGATACAATGAAGTAGATAGGTTAGGAAATTTTGACTATAAAAATTGTGCGTCGTTCTAGTGCGTCTATTCTCCCAATTTACAAACTAAATAAATCTGCTTTATCGATATATCACACGAATCGTCGTAGTTTACTATGTTCAAACGACAGCAGTACTCTAATTCAAATTGACATAGATAAAGATTATTGTTTCTACTTCTTGTTAATATCATGGTTACAGACAATTCTATACAACTTCGTGTGCTTCTACCACCAGCTAGTTCATTTGAACTAGCGCCGACGTATAACATAATACTCTTTTAAGCAAACTCTCTTTTACATCTTCATTGAGAACTCGATCTACAAGCATCTCCCGCATTTCGACGGCGTTTATTCCACGTTTATTCTTTCTCTGCCTCGTTCCTATGTATTAGAATTGAAATCAAGTTTTTGCTATCTAGAAGTTTTCCCAGCACTCCATTCATTCCAACACAATTCCCTACCCTCACTCGCCTCTAGTTAGCAATAATAGTTGGCTATAATTATTAGCTCATAAGTTTTACATTTACTAGCACATATTTCAAACTATTACAGAAAGCTCGCAGCCATCAACAAACGTTAATTATAAATAATAATGACGGTAATAACATAATATTAAAACCCATAATTTAAGTTTATTACCTAAGCAACGTGTGCGTGGGCCCGAACTCAGATTTACAGTATAGAACGCATATGCCGCGTTATTTATGCCTTCAACTACATTCATAGTTGGTTATAGCAATAACTTCAAAACTTTATGCGACAACTTGATTATGTCTGTTTGCAAAACTGCACTTGTCTTTTGCGGTACCGTACCCAAAGGGCATACGGAACACTAGTGCTGTCACTCTGCTGCCAGTCCGTCTGCCAGTATGACACAGGATTAAACTCGTAAACGAAGTGAGTTATAGACCGAAAATTTGGACATATGTCGATATATGTAGAATATTGACTCCATACAGTGGTAATCCAGTGGACAAAGAACCCTATTGACCTTGAAAGAGTCCTATTGACTAAATGGTTCCCGGTTCGAATCCAGGCATAAATAAATAAATATTGTCGGACAAATTACACAGCGCCACCTAGCCCCAAAGTAAGGGAAGCTTGTGTTATGGGTACTAGACAACTGATAAACATACGTAAATACATTTTTTTTTGTAAATACATACTTATTATACATAGTAAATATCCAGACCAGACAAACAGACATGTTCATGCACACAAATGTTTGTCCTGTGTGGGAATCGAACCCACGAGCGTTGGTGTCAAAGTACCGTAACATCGCGTTTCGCCACTGCGCCACCGATCTCGTCAAAGTGGCATGTACTCACTAAATTCATTCTATAGGATTTATATACATATTTGTAATTATCAGTAGCTTGGTGGTGAAGGAAAGCATAGTGAGGAAACCGGCACGTCCAAAAAATTATAATTTACGAAGAGGTCTGACGGTAGTCGCTCCGTTCAAAATTAGTATCTTCGCCAATCCTTAGGCTTAGGTAACGGGCCCTGCCAATCTTAATGAATTAGGAAACGGATAAAGCTGATAAGAATTTGACCAAAACTGAATTATTTGCTAAAAAAATCAATTTTATTATTTTTAGGGGCCGTTAAAACGGAGCCAAATGTTTTTTTTCACCCTGTTATGCGAAATGATATTTTATATTCTATTATTTTCAATACATTTTTTATTCTTTTATTTCTAGTTTCTCGTTTTAAGTATATTTTATTTTCAAAAATAAATAATCTGATTCACATTGCTACATATTATAAAAAGTCAAAATCTACGCCCCGATCTTTTGTGATCTACAACAGAGGAAGTGTCGGTATATCTGCCGATATACGTACATACGGCTGCTACCAAGCTCTTGAAGTGTCTTGAACATAACCGATGGCTGACATTGTGCAAGACAATCAGTGCAATTCTATTTTATTTAACACCCCATTCCATTCCATTTGATAATAAAGACGAAAAAATACGTAAAACGGTGGGAAATCGAAAGAAATTTTCATTATAACGCGCTCCAAATTTAAAATAATTAAAGAGTTGTAAAAAAGAAATATTTCTACGTAACAGTATTTATGGCCAGACTAGTTATAGTACCTACTTGGCCTAACGGGGTATCGCTTGGTGTTTCTTTATGCTATTTTGTTTGTAAAATGGCAGGATTTAGGAAAGGCATCTAAATCGGTGAACTGAAAATGCAAAACTTAAACATACCAAAACCAAAAATTATCTATAATGCAAATCATTAGAGCCGTTTCCAAATTGATTATACAAGTAATACAACAATTGGTCCTTTAAAGTATTAGAATTATTCCTAACGTTATCCAAATTCATTAAGATTCGGTGTCAGCTACCTAAGCATAAGGGTTTGACAATCACACTGATTTTGAACTATAGTGACTACTGTTAGATCTCCACAACATATAGAATAAACCAGACCTTTCGTTAGGTCACAAGTTATATGACATATAATTTCTTGGACTTGCGAGTTCTCTCACAATGTTTTGCTTCACTGCAGAGCAAGCGATTACAAATTTGAACATAAATCTGAAACACGAATATAGTGTTACAATGTATGTAATAATTAGGCTGGTTATTTATTCACTGGGCTATCACTGCTTTATACATTGCATTGTATTGTATGGTGTTTTAATAGCATCAAGGGCAGGGAAATCATTCTTACACCGTGCATAACCAAATTACTCTTACACCGTGCGATTATAAATATTCTCGTCTGTTAACTTTCAAATTGTGGCATAAAGTCGTTTCCGTGCTAATTCTACTAGTGTAAAATTACAGAATACCGTTTTTAAGGGATTTTCCCATTATTAGCTATCCACGAGCGATGTAGGCGTCCATGCTGATATGATTGCTTCCGTCCGAGTCCCCTTTGTTAATTAGCTTTGGTTCTAAAGATAATATTGACTCATTTACTCCCTAAATTCAGTTTATTTCACACAATGGTCGCGTACTGTGCGGTTCCAGAGGAGATTTCTTCCGAGAACTCTCAAGCTGTGGAATGAGCTCCCAGCCGAGGTTTTTTCAAGGGACTACAGCATGGAGTCCTTCAAGAAATGCGTGAAGAGATTTTTAGAGGGTCGTCAACGCATGAGTGACACACCTGGCGTTGCAAATGTCCATAGGCTACGGTGACTGTTTAACATCAGGCAGGCCGTATACTTGATTGACACCTTAACACATCAACTTCTTCTCCCCAGCATTATCCCGTTTCCTATTCTATTAGAGATGCCGGATTCGCCACGTAAGCGTAAGGATTTGGCGGAGATAGTGATTTTGACTTGGAACGGCTGTCACAACAGAAAATCAGACCTTTCTTAGGTTACTTACACACGTCTTTCGAAATAAAATTTCTTGGACGTACGGGTTTCCTGACAATGTTTTTCTTTACCACCGAACAAGTGATAATTACAAATATGTAAATAAATCTGAAAACACGAATTTATTTGTACACGGCCATGACAGGATTAGAACCGGAATAGATCAACTATCAACGTTCTTTGGTCACTACTCCTATAGATCAACTATCAATGTATAAATAATAGCCTTGAAAATATTGCTTTTAGCAATAAGGCCGCCTTGTTACATAGTATATTTCTATAATTGAAAGAATCTTTTGAATGTATTTCCTTAAATTCTGTAAATAAAATGTAGGTATTCTATCTATCTATCTATAAAACTCTCGCCATTCAATATCGTCTCCTTTACTAGCCATAAATGGTGTTTTCATTGGGGATTTTACCTTTTTTCAATAAAGTGTTTACTGGCGTGGTTTATGACCGATAATCTTATTTATACAACATACTTAGATATGTGATAATGTAGCTATAAGATGACCTGGTTTATAGCTATAGGTATAGTGAAGACTGGCAAATATGGAAGCGAACACTTCCATATTTTTCGGTAGATAAGTAGGGGTCGGCTCCAGATGTAGTCTATCTATCTATCTATAACTTCACGCCAAATCCCTTGCGGGGTAGGCAGAGAGAACCGAGCGCCACGTGACTCGATCCTTACATATCTCACTCGCTTCTTTAACATTCATTGCTCTTCTCATGCACGCACTTGGCGAAGATACTGGTTTCTAGGGCTCCTGACATCACCTTCTGATAGAACATGACCAATTTGGTCATGGTAGGTAAGTCTTGGCCTTCCCCGGCTCCTACATCCTTCCACTTTTGCATTGTATATATGCTTCATCATTCTTTCATCTTGCATTCTTTCTACATGCCCGAACCATCGGAGCATGCCTCTTCTTATTTTAACACCGACGCTCTCTTTCAGCCTTACGCCACAAATGTAGTGTCCAGTCCAGATGTAGTGTTGCCAAAAAAAGATACGGATACCGTGGATTGCCGAATGAACGTTCAAATCTATTCTGGATCTATTTCATATACGAAGGGGACTTTCGTCGTTACCAGCGTATATCTTGCTTTGCGAATACATTTTAGCGTTATCCCGTTTCCTAATCCATTCGGTTTGACGGGGTCCGCTAACTAAGCTTAAGGCTTTGGCGAAGATACTGATGTTTACATGAGCGACTGTTAGACCTCCACATTCCATAGGGAAAACCAGACTTTTCATAGGTAAAGTCACATGTCTTTAGAAATATTATTTTGCATGCAGTTTTCCTCACGATGTTGTCCTTTATCGATGAAATAAGAAAACACGAATTTAGTGTCACATGCCAGGATTTGAACCGGTGACCACTTGGTCATTATGGCGGTTCCTTATCGACTGGGCTATCACAGCATTGCACCGCCGATAGAACGAATAAGTCAATTCTGGATTTACTCATTATACGAATGAGAGTTTCGTGATGTAAAGCGGTTACCGTAGCCTATAAATGCTCGCATCAAGTATCACTTGCGCGATATCACCCCTGCTGTTAATACGACTACTCTGTAAATGCTTAATGATGAGCTCATTCACTCGCAGGCACACATCAGCCTTCTAGGGATTTATTATAAGTTATTTGGTAGGAACGTTTTGGAAACGCGGGATTCCATTCAAATTTGTTAATACGAACGTAAATAAAGTATATATTTGGAAAAATCGCATTACACTCTGTATTTTTTTTATACAGCACAAAGCTGGAAACAAGGCTATGACCCACCTGATTTAAACTGGTTACCGTACCCCATGATCGTTTGCAACACACTGTATATTAAAACCCTTCGTGTTTACACCGGCGCGGTGACTCGTCAATACAATATTCATTGCCTTTAAACGAGCCATGGGATCACCTGTGACTCATTGCCACCATGACGAATGCCAATAAGGGAGGGGTTCTGCGGAAACAGTGCGTGAACGATGCAATGAAACTGAATGTGTTAAATTTTTAAAGGCAGTAACTAGGTTTTATGTGGAAGAGGCGAAAATATTTTAAACAGATGTATTTCTTTTCAGGAACACCGTTCCTATATGAATTCTATATGTTTGTCTGTCGCTTTTTTTCGAATATTCGAATTTTGACTTCAGATTCGGATTCAGCATAAAAAAGTAGAATAGGAATGTTCAGGAACAGCGTTCCTATCTCTTAACCCTTCGAAACCCGGGTGGTCGTATACGACCGCGAAATGTATGGGAAAACGTATATAACGGGTTCCGACTGCTCAAGGAACATGGTCAAAATGGCCGACAAATTAATAAAAAAACAAATGAATTGTTAAATAATTGACGAGGCAGGTGTTCCTCTGGCAATGCAAGCTGGTGCATTCTCAACTGGTTAAACAGCTAGATTCGCAAACAAGCATGTGACCCGCATTAAAAGTTAAGCGGTCACCGCAATCTATTGACGTTCGCAACAACACGGGGATGTTACTTGCGCGCTGCTAATCTTGTGACCTAAGGATGTTTCGTCACAGTACCCAGTAATTTCTCTGCCATATCTCACCCTTGAACCCTTTGTGTGCATGAACATGTCTGTTTGTCTTGGTCTGGATGTTTTAAGAGAGGTAGGGCGCGTTAAAGCAGCCCGTCTGGGAAGTACCTCCACCTCACAGAAAACCGCAGTCAAATAACAACTCCCTATAGGCTTTTGTGCTCCTGTGTGTGAGTGAGGTCACCAGTAAGCTCCCAAGGAGTTGTGCAAGCAGCAGAGGAGGCATCGCGCGAGTGTTACTTAATTTATCGCAAGCGGTAATTGGGTGCGGTACACGCTTTACATCAGGTGGGTCATATGCTTGTATGCCTCCCGATATAGTATAAAAAAAATTATTTTAGAATAAATTGCCCGTAAAAAACTTTCGCAAAATAACGCCTTGAATTATATTAAGTACCAAAACTTCTTTAACTTTACGTATATTTTGGGACGTTATTACCGTGTTGGATACACGGCGATGAATAACCAAGTCAAAGCGTAATATAATTTTCCATTTTAGTTTTTGCATCTTAAGCGTACAGCCTATTCATACTGCACGTTAAGTTTGTAATGTGCACGACACAGTGACATTTCGTCATCGGAAGTGTCAACAGTTCCCTTCCTGTTGATAACAGTATTTAGGGTAATTACAGACGAGTGATGCATGCATGTACACACAGCGACAGGTCATGTTAGACACTTGCAGTACTAT